>CM046950.1:54012781-59012781 GCA_025698515.1 Gossypium sturtianum
AACATCCTTGGGCATACAAGCTTTACTCTTGAAAACACAAAGATGTAACACCCCAAACTCGGACGGGGACACCACGTCCGAATCTGTATGTTACGTGAAAAACGTTTTGAGTGATCCAGTTTTTTCGTTTAAAAGCGGGGTGAAAAAACATAGTGAATTTGAGGAAAATTGGAGTAGGCTTGTTTGATTAGATTTTGAAAACTTATCCAAAGTATATAGTTAAAAAGCAGGTTGGATTCATTTAGTAATTCCAATAGTTTCTTAAAGGCTATTTTAAAACATTTTGACTTAGTAGAAAATCGAGTTTGATTTGAAAATCATTTGAGTTTTTACTTTATAACAAAACATAGTGAGAGACCCGATGGTATAGTTTAAAACACATTATGTTATAGTTTTGAAAACATTATCCTTCCAAATTTTTAGTAAAATTTCATACCAAGTTATTTGTTAAGCGGTTTAAGAATCTAATTAAACCATAACCATCATAAAACATAAATCAAAGGCCTTTTACAAATCCAAACTAAAACCCCACTAAAAGTAAATAAGTTAAAGTACCCAAATTGAATAGTCCGAGCAAACTTTTATTAAAGCATGGCATGTGCACCGAGTCCATCCCTGGCTCCATGTCCAAGCTTCATGAAGTCACACTGAAATATCAAAGGAGAGGGTGAGTCGAATGACTGATATAAATCCTACCTCGATAACACAACATGCTAACAACACACATCATACATAGCAACATAATTAATGCAACCCGATCCTAACCATCCAGACGCTTTTCTACCCCAGTGTGGTACCAAACCACTGGTGGTGCCAAACCACTGAGTGACATATAGTCACAATGTGTTACAAAAACACAGTGTCCCAAAGACACAATATCCATCAATGTGGTGCCAAACCACTTTGGTGTCCCAAAGACACGTTTGTGCTACCCAAAGCACCGGCCAGAAGTCACAAATCCAATGATGGGGCCAACCCATGCGTGTGATACCAATCACTAGCGCAGGCGATCCCGTATCTCGCTGTGGGCCAACCTACCTGTGGTGTCAAACCACAGGGACGGAGTCGCGATGAGGTGCCCAACCTCCGGTGTCCCAAAGACACAAATGTGGTACCAAACCACCGGTGACCGTAGTCACACAATCGAATGATGGGGCCAACCCACCGTGTGATACCCCAATCACTAGCAGAGACGATCCCATATCTCATGTGGGGCCAACCCACGGTGGTGTTAACTTACGAGGACGAGTCGCAATGAGGTATGCCAAACCTCTCAGAGAGGTGCTAAACCTCTACGGTGACCCAAAGTCACAAAGTGTGTTACCAAAACAAACTGGTGCTCACAAGACTAAAATATCCTTTGCTCCCTCCACTCATATCACCCATCAACATACCATACTCATGTAATCATGCATATCATACAAATCATGCATATCATGCTAATATGCCTAACCTCATATCCCATGTCACATATATCCATAGCCATGGTATCATATAGATCATCGTGAAACTCATAACAATAATAATATCGACTTACAGAGTCCAAGATCATACCCATTAGTGGTATCATATCAATCATCACTATTTCATTAATTATCACATGTGGTTATCAATCATATTACTAAACGGAGTGTGTTAGTTTACACACCTGGTAATACGAATCTAAAATCCCAACGAAGCGATCTAAATCCCTCGAGCACTGGCTCCTCACAATCGGCCAAACATAAGGGTTAGGCATCCCACAACATTCGCCAACATCTATTAACCAAGGGTTAGCATTATCGAACCCACCACCTTTTGTAACACCCCAAACTCGGACAAGACACCACGCATAGAACGGTATGTTATGGGAAAACGCCTTTGATTCCAGCTTAAAAATAATTTATTTTGAAATTACCCGGTCAAAAGAGTTGTGGGTATTGCTTGCCTCATCATATCCTCGGGTTCCCACGTTGCTTCTTCGCCATGATTCCGCCAAAGTACCTTAACCAAAGGCACAGGACTTTCTGTACGCCAGAACCTTCACATCCCGATCAAGAATCGCACGTGGTTCCTCCTCCGCATAGACAAGTCCGGATTCACCTCGATCTCTTCCACTCGCTACCACATGTGACGGATCCGAACGATACCTCCGAAGCATCAAACGTGAAATACGTCGTGAATCGACTAAGCTCACTTGGCAACTCAAGCGTACGCTCACCGGCCCAACTCGTTTCAAAACCTTATACGCCCAATAAACCTCGGACTTAGCTTGCCTTCCTTCCGAACCTCAACACCTTCTTCCAAGGCGAGACCTTCAGAAAACTCCGATCCCCTACAAAGAAACTCTATGTCTCTTCGCTTAAGATCGGCATAAGACTCTCTCACGGCCAAGCTTCCTTCAATCTAGCTTGAATCAACTTAACCTTGTCTTCTGGTCGCAACCAACTCGGGTACCAACAAGCGACGCGTTCCTAACTCCGACCCAACACGCAGTGAGCGACATTTCCTACCATACAACGCCTCATGCGGCTGCATCTCGATGCTCGCTTAGTAAAACACCCTTGCTGTTGTTGGTAAACTCGGTAAATATGGCAAAACTCAATCCCAACTACCTCAAATCCAAATCCAGACACAACCTCATCATATCCTCTAAGATCCGAATAACCCTTCTCGATTGACCGCCGATCATGGTGAAAAGTCGTATTGAAATCAAACGCTGCACTCCAAAGCTCCGATGCAACGCTTTCCAAAACCTTGACGTAAATGCGGATCCCTATCCGAGATTATCGAAGCCGCACACCATGCAACCTTTACTATCTCTCGACACATATGGCTTCGCTAGCTTAAAGTGAGTAGTCAACCCTCACCGAATAAAAGAGTTGATTTAGTCGATCCCGATCCACCACTACCCAAATCGAATCCTTGCTTGGTGTAAGCGAAACTCCATCGATTTAAATCCATGGTTATCCTTTCCCACTTCCACCGAGGAATCTCCAGTGTGTGAAGCAAACCTCGACGCGGCAAGCGATGCTCGGCCTTGACTCACTGACAAGTCGACACTTCCCAACAAACTCACACCTCTTTCTTCTGCCGGGCCACCAAAATCGCTTCTAAGATCCCTATACATCTTGCTTCCTCCGTAGATGTATAGCATAAGGATCATGCTATGTGCGCCCCGAAGAATCTTCTCGCCTACCAACATCTTTAGGCATACAAGCCTTACTCCTCGAAAACACAACACCTCATCACTAGACAAGCCAGTAACCCTCCAAACCACCATTCTGCACTTGCAACCTTCGCGCCACTCGTAACCCTTTCATCCTCTAACTGCTTCTCTGACGTGCGCTAACCCAAGTAGGCTTAACTCGCAGCTCGCTAATACTCCGTCGTCATACAAACTCAAGTGGGCAAACAATGCTCTTAAGTTCGAAACAACCTTGCGGCTCGCTGCTTCGGCCATTAACGTTAGCCTTGCCCTGATGATACTCAATCGAATACTCATAATCTTTTCAAAGAATCTCAACCCATCGGGTCACGCCTCAAAATTCAAATCCTTCGAGTCGAGATACTGCACTCTTATGGTGCGGTGCACTATCGATCTCTCTCGCGCATAAGTAGTGCCTCCAAATCTTTAAGCTTAAGACTACAAAACCGCTAGCTCCAAATCGTGCATCGGATAGTTGACCTCATGTGACCTCACCAGGTCGAGCGTAAGCCACAACCTTACCTTCTTGCATCAAGACACAACCCAAACCCAGATGTGATGCGTCACAATACACTCGTGAATTCTTTACAATTTCGTCGAGTTGTATCAAACCGAGCCTCAACTCAAAATCTTCTTTAACTTATCGGAAGCTTTCCTCATTGCTTCTCGACCCATACAAACGGAACTTCTTTCCTCAACTTGGTCATCTACACGCTATCAACGTAAAACCCTCAACAAACCTTCGGTGAGTATCCGGCCAAACCTAAAACTCCGAATCTCACGACCACCGACTTAGGCTAGCTTCCAATCCAAAAAGCGCCTCAATCTTACGAGGATCTACTCAATCCCTCACCACACTACATGACCCAAGAAAGTCACTTCTTGCCGGAACTCACACTTGCATGTAACTAGCATAAGAAATGCTTCCTTTTCCTCAAAATCGCGCAACACCATCGCAAATGCTTATCATGCTCTTCCTCTCCGTCCTTGAGTACACCAAGATGTCGTTTATGAAAACCATGAATGATCGATCTGGATCATCGTTGAAACACCACTATTCATCATATCCATAAACGCCGCCGTGCGTTAGTCAACCCGACCCAAGATTACTAAAAATTCGTAGTGCCCATACCGAGTCCAAGCTTGCTTTTATGGATATCACCTCTTAACTCTTAATCTGGTGATACCTGCACCTCAAGTCGATCTTTGAAAATACTGCGGCAAGATCGCTTCACCGATCAAACAAGTCATCTATCCCAGTGGCAACGGATACTTGTTTTAATCGTACGCCTTATTCAATCGATGAGTCTATACACATCCGCATCGTTGCCATCTTTCTTCTGACAAAGAGTGCCTAGTGCACTTAATCCTGGCGAAACACTAGGCCCTAATAAAAACCTCGATCCAATAACTCTCGGATCTCGAGCCTTAAGCTCCACCAATTCCTTTGGCGCCATCCTATACTGAGCAATAGACCATTGTGATTCTCCGGTAATAGATCTATCCCGAACTCTACCTCGCGATCTCAAGGCGGCAAACCCTAAGCTCTCAAGAAACACATCAGCAAATTCCTTAACAAGCATTTAACCTTCTCACAAAGAGACTCTTTAGCCTCCAAGGCATACACATGAACTACATACGCTTCACGACCTTTCCCAACCATCTTCTCGCTTTGAATGCAGATACCACATTAGATAAGTAATCTCTCCTATTACCTATCATAGCCACTTCATCACCCTCAATCGCCTTAGAACCATGCGCTTGGTCGCGCAATCCAACCTCGCAGCGATACTTGACCAACAGGGTGAACCCATCCTTAGGAATCGGATCGAACTCCCAAACTTGTACAGCTCCATCAGACGATGAAGAAACACTACTCCCTTGGAGTTCTAGGGGTACCTCTCTAAACAAGTTTATCTACTACTCTGAGGAGGACCTAGAGGGCTAATCACGGTCATCCGCCTAGAAGATATCTCGGTGTCTAAATCCATGGTCTCTACTATACTACTCAAGCAACATAAGAGTGCGTTGAACCCACATCAATCAAAGCAGTATAAGAGAGAACCAAAAATCAAAAACGTCTCTTAAGATTATGACGTCCGGTGCGCCGCCTCCTCGGCGCCTCGCAAAGCATACACTAATCCAGCCGCAGCATCGAACTACATTCGCACCTCCGCCCAGTGCTCCACTACCGGCTGGACGAGAACCATTACCACCTCCGCCACGGCCACGCCCTCATGCGGTGGCGATCCATTACCTCGGAATCTGATTACGACTGCCCCGGGCGACCAATCTCGCCAACCTACGCGGACAGTCCCTCACGGTGCGCCCTGCAGAACCACACTCAAAGCAACCCTTTCCTCCAGGTCCGAAACCACCCCAATGAGATTTCCCACATCGATTACATCACATGGCGGTCCGCCTGCGCAGCGACACAAACCTAGCGAGACCGATTCGCCCACTGGTCTAGCTCTCTTACCGCGGATTACCCGACGCGATCCGTAAGACCCAAAGCCTCTTATGCCTAATTCTTTCCATGCCCCGTCTCACCGACTCCTTAACACCCCTAAGCTACCTTAGCCTTCTCAACTAAGACAAGAAACTCACGCGCTCCCGGCGAGGAGCAATTAGCGAGCTCCCAATTCGTCTCGCACCATCCTCGAAAGCGAACACACCTCTCATGCTCACACACCACATGCCCTCAGCATACCTACTCACCTTCAGAACTCACTTCATTTAGAAAAAGCAGTTTACTCCCACGAACAAGCCTCGAAATGCCTTTCTCTCGGGAGTCAATATAACTAGCTCGGCGTATTTCTTTTGATATGTAGCCCTCGAATAATCCCATGTCGATCCTCTCACCGCCACATCGCTTTCGAACCGTGAGCCACCACCGATATGACTCATCCCGAGAAGCGTACACGATGCCCTTCACCTTCTCTTCTTCAAGAAATCAAGTCCAGGATCATCCATGATCCGCTCGGTTGCCTCAGCAGCCAATACTCAGCAGAGGCTGGAGGGCGACACGATACACCTCGAAAGAATTCGGCCCCATTTGCCCGAAGTCGCCAGCAACGCATTTTCTAACTCCTCGCACCACCACCTACACCAGCTACCCTTTCCAACACTCGCAAAGATCGCTCTTTGTGGACACCGCCAAGTCCCGGGCCCGATCTTGGAACTCACCACTCTCCACCGTGGCGAATCCGGGCAGATCTCATTTTCGAACCCCCGACTGGATCCTGCACTGCTCGAAACGTCATCCTACCCTACCTCTACCACGAGTATTACGACCACGTCCGCCTCGAGTGCTCATGACTAATCTTTCTAATGTATCTGATTTAAGAGTTTTATGCATCAAAGATATATTCCACTATTTTAAGGCAAATCTTATGAATATTTAAGGAGATTTGTTCGCGAGAAGTTCATGTGAATCCTATCAGGCTTTCAATCTCCAAAGTAGTATACTATTGCTTATTCATCAAATCATATCACATCCAATCAATTCACAAGCAATAGTAAGGGTACTTACCCGCGAACCAGTGTCAGAGACTTCTGTGCCATGCCTTTCAAACCATACAAACACTTAAAATAAACTCTTAAAAAACTTTTTTGGGCCTCGTGCTCACACCGAAGCCTTTGAACTTGGCTCGATATTACCTGAATTGTAACACCTCAAACTCGGACAGACACCACGTCCGACCGGCATGTATGTTCACTGAAAAACGTTTTTGAGTGATCGATTTTTCGCTTAAAAGCTGGGGTGAAAACATAGTGAATTTGAGGAAAATTGGAGTAGGCTTGTTTGATTAGATTTTGAAAACTTATCCAAAGTATATAGTTAAAAACGCAGTTGGATTCATTTAGTAATTCCAATAGTTTCTTAGTGCTATTTTAAAACATTTTTGACTTAGTAGAAAATCGAGTTTGATTTGAAAATCATTTGAGTTTACTTTATAACAAAACATAGTGAGATACCCGATGGTATAGTTTAAAACACATTGCGTTATAGTTTTGAAAACATTATCCTTCCAAATTTTTAGTAAAATTTCATACCAAGTTATTTGTTAAGCAGGTTAAGAATCTAATTAAACCATAACCATCATAAAACATAAATCAAAGGCCTTTTACAAATCCAAACTAAAACCCCACTAAAAGTAAATAAGTTAAAGTACCCAAATTGAATAGTCAAGGCAAAACTTTTATTAAAGCATGGCATGTGCACCCCGAGTCCATCCCCGCTCCATGTCCGCGCTCTTCACGAGTCACCCAAATATCAAAGGAGAGGTGAGTCAAATGACTCGCAGTGTATAAATCCCGCCTCCCGATAACACAACATGCTAACACACATCATACATAGCAACATAATTAATGCAACCCGATCCTAACCATCCGTATCGCTTTTTTCTACTCCCGTAGGTGTGGTACCAAACCACTGGTGGTGCCAAACCACTAAGTGACATATAGTCACAATGTGTTACCAAAACACTTTAGTGTCCCAAAGATACAATATCCATCAATGTGGTGCCAAACCCACCGTGTCCCAAAGACACGCTTGTGCTACAAAGCACCGTGACCAAGTCACAAATCCAATGATGGGGCCAACCCATCGTGATACCCAATCACTAGCGAACACGATCCCAGATCTCGCGTGCACCAACCCACGGTGGTGTCAAACCACGGGGACGAGTCGCAATGAGGTGCCCAACCTCACGTGTCCCAAAGACACAAATGTGGTACTAAAACCACCGGGTGACCGTAGTCACAATAATCGAATGATGGGGCCAACCCATCGGTGATACCCAATCACTAGCGACGATCCCATATCTCATGTGGGGCCAACCCCACGGTGGTGTTAACTTACTGAGGACGACAGTCGCAATGAGGTGCCAAACCTCTGGAGGTGCCAAACCTCTCGGTGACCCAAAGTCACAAAGTGTGTTTACCAAAACACCGGTGCTCGTCAAAGACAAAATATCACCTGCTCCTCCACTCATATCACCCATCAACATACCATACTCATGTAATCATGCATATCATACAAATCATGCATATCATGCTAATATGCCTAACCTCATATCCCATGTCACATATATCCAGCCATGGTATCATATAGATCATCAAGAAACTCATAACAATAATAATAATCGATTTACCCGGAGTCAAGATCATACCCATTGGGTATCATATCAATCATCACTGTTTCATTAATTATCACACAAAAGTTATCAATCATATTACTAAACTAAGTGTGTTAGTTTACACACTGGTAATACGAGTCTAAAATCCCAACGAAACGATCTAAATCCCTCGAGCACTAGCTCCTACAATCGGCCAAACATAAGGGTTAGGCATCCCTAACATTCGGCCAACATCTATTAACCAAAGGGGTTAATATCAACCCTTACCTTTGTAACACCTCAAACTCGGACAAGACACCACGCCCCGAATGCTGGTATGTTACTGAAACGCGCCTTTGAGTGATCATTTTTTCGTTTAGAAGTGGGGTGGAAACAAAGTGAATTTGAGGAAAGTTTGAGTAGGCTTGTTTGATTAGATTTTGAAAACTTATCCAAGTATATAGTTAAAACGAGTTAATTTCATTTAGACTTCCAATAGTTTCTTAGTGCCATTTTGAAACATTTTAGACTTAGTGGAAAAAATCGAGTTTGATTTGGAAATCATTTGAGTTTATTGAATAGCAAAACATAGCGAGATACCCGATGGTATAGTTTAAAACACATTGCGATATAAGTTTGAAAACATTGTTTTTCCAAGTTTTAGTAAAATTTCATGCCAAGTTATTTGTTAAGCGGGTTGAGAATCTAATTAAAACATACCCATCATAAAACATAATTTAAAGGCCTTTTACAAATCCAAATTAAAACCCAAATAAAAGTAATTAAACTAAAGTACCCAAATGATAGAGTTGGAGTAAAACTTTATTAAGCATGGCATGAGCACCCCTAGTCCATCCCATTACTCCATGTCCGCGTCACGAAGTCACCCGAAATGTCAAAGGAGAGGGTGAGTCGAGTGACTCAAAGGCATAAATCCCGCCTCCCGATGAAACAACATGCTAACACACATCATACATAGCAACATAATTAATGCAACCCGATCCTAACCATCCGTATCTCCTTTTTCTACCCGTGTGGTACCAAACCACCGTGGTGCTAAACCACCGGTGACATATAGTCACAATGTGTTACAAAACACCGGTGTCCCAAAGACACAATGTGCTACCCAAGCAATCGTGACCGTAGTCACGATAATCGAATGATGGGGCCAACCCATCGTGGTGATACCAATCACTAAAGTGACGATCCCATATCTCATGTGTGGGCCAACCTACTTGGTGGTGTTACCATGGGGACAAGTCGCAATGAGGTGCCCAACCTCGGTGTCCCAAAGACACAAATGTGCTACCAAAGCACCGTGGCCCGTAGTCACAATAATCGAATGATGGGGCCAACCCATCGTGGTGATACCCAATCACTAGCGCATCGATCCCATATCTCAAAGTGGGGCCAACCCACTGGTGGTGTTACCCACGGGGACAAGTCGCAATGAGGTGCCCAACCTCCGTGTCCCAAAGACACAAATGTGCTACCAAAGCACCGTGACCCAAAGTCACAAGGTGTGTTACCAAAACACTGGTGCTCACAAAGACAAAAATATCATGCTCCCTCCACTCATATCACCCATCAACATACCATACTCATGTAATCATGCATATCATACAAGTCATGCATATCATGCCAACATGTCTAGCATTACCTCTCATAGCATACATATCATAGATCATAATACCCAAGGTATCCATAATAAAACTTGTAATAAATTAGACTTACCTGGATACGCATACACATACCCCGCTTGGGTATCCAATAATCCATCATAATTGTCATGGTTTTTAATAGGCAAACAAAGTTTAATAACAATATTACTAAGTATAGTGTGTTAGTTACACACTGGTATAACGAAGTCCTTAATCCCAAAGAAACGATCTACAATCTCTAAACTCCTTGCTCCCTAGAATCGGCCAAACTTAGGGGTTAGGTACTAAGACCATTCTACCATAACCATTTAATCCAAAAGTTTTATCAAAAGCTCTTACCCTTCACCTGATTTGGTTTCCTACCAAATCCCGAACCAAATAGTGGTTCCTTTGACAATCTACCAACCTATAAAGAAGAAAGTATTAATCTCTTGAAGCTTTGACTAAACGAGAACTAAGAGAATAAACTAACAACAATACCAACCCTTACCAATCTGGCTAACGTGAAAACAGAGACTTCTCTTGTTTGCTTTCCAAAATCCAAGGATCCTATAACGAGATGATTCACAAACGATTAACACTCTTCCAAAGTTACCAGATTCGCTCTTAATCAAACCCGAATCGATTAAGAACAGAAAGAGAAAAGAAATGGCCATACGGCCAAACACTTACCCAACACCCAAGATCGATCAACTAACAAGATCACCCTTCACTAATATTCCGGTCAAGAGAGAGGAGCTATTAGAAGGGGAGAAAAGATTCGCCAACACCTTAAAAGAAAGAAAAGAGAATTGTCTTTAGATGTTTAACACACCCGTGTTCGGCTCTCAATGAGAGAAGAGAGAAAACAAATGTGAGATGAGAGTAGAGTGAGAATCGAATTTCATGCAAGATGGTTTAAGAGAAAGAGAAAAATCGGCAACAATAGAAGAGAGGTTCTGCTAAAATCTTAAAATGAAGCAAAATAAAAGATATGTTCAAGAAGAAGAGAAACTTGGCCAAGGTCTGCAGAGAGAAAAGAAAAGGTGCACAAGGGTAGATGCTTTTCTGTTTAAGAAGAAAGGAATGGAGAAGGTATTTTTGGGAGGGTAAGATTCGCCACCACTGTTTTCAAGAAGAGGAAAAAGAATGTTGGAGAGGAGAGAGTTCGGTTTTAACACAATTAAGCAAAAGAAGAAGAAATGGGGTTGAACATTCTACCACACACAAGAATTAAGGAAAAGAATGCAAATTTCGCAAGGCTATAGGGTTTGGTCATTCAGCTTTGAAGAAATGAGAGAAACTCCTGAAGCTTGGGGTTGTTTTGATAAAAGAAGAAAATGTTGGCTTCAAAATGCCTTTTGGCCGAAAATGCACAAAGTGAGAAGTGCATTTCGGCACACCACACTTCCCATCACCAAACCGTCCACACTCCCCCAAACCTCACCAACATTCGGCCATATCCCCTAATTCACTCCCAACCACAAATTCAAATAAGTTTGAACAAGTCTTCCTCCTAAAATCCCTCTCCACCCTCCATTCAAATGGGAAGACTTAGTCTTAGGCGAGTTTGAACCGCCACAAACTCCTCCTCCATGCCGTCAAAATGAGTGCCCAAAAGTGGCCACTCATGACTCAACACAAGGCCTACACACTTTGCATTAGGCGTTACTCCACACCAAGCCTTAGTGGCGCATGCTCTAGCTTGCCACTACACCACTCCCTTTTGTGCAATAAAACATCAAAGAAAATCCTTATACCCTAGCTCCAATAGCTCCCGACTTAACACCCAAAAATCAAAATTTTCCCATTCACTCAGTGCACACTCCTAACCCACAATTAAGCCCCTAAAACACCGAAATAGCAACACAAAGACACTAAACACATGCAAAAACATGCAACAACAAAATAGCCCCTAACCCGATATTACAACCTTTATATTAGATTTGATTTCTACCAAATCTTGAACCAAGCAAAGATGGTTCTCCTTTAACAATCTGGCCACCCAACCACCTATCAAATGGTTAAGCAAAGGTAGAAAGTTCCACTTGATCGCTTGAAGTCCCTTTGTCCTCAATCACCAACCCTTAATCGCCAACGAAACACCAATAGAAGAGGGGATAGATTCGGTCCAAGGCTTCCAAAGAAAGAAGAAAGAAAACGGCTTTAAGTGTTTATCACCTCTAGCTCTAGGCTTGAGTGGAAGAGAAAGAAAAGAAGTGTGAGAAAATGTAGTTTCGCAATGGCAATTGAGAAAGGGAGAAATGGATGGAATGAAAGTAGTTTCGGTTTGCAAAAGAAGAAATGAGAAGAGAGTTTTGAAGGATGGGTTTCAAGCAATGGTATGGAAAAGGGAAAAACGAAAATTAGAAGAACAAGGTAAGATGATTTCGGCTTAACTCAAAATGAAAGAAAGAAGAAGAGTGGGAGGGGCATTCTTCGGCTAGCCAACACAAGATGTAGAAAACCACCTACAAAATTCGGCAATAGAGTTGCTTGGGATTTCTGGTTTCAAGAAACAAAAGTGGAAGAGTTTTACTTGAAATTCGGTTTAGGAAATTGACAAAAAGAAAAGAATTCTCGCTACCACCTTTGACCGAAACTACCAAAATGCTAAAGTGGAATTCGGCACTCCTCCACAACACACTACCAAGCCGTCCCCCTTCCCCATACCTCTCCAAAATTCGGCCACAACCCTCCAAAGACTCCCAACCACTCACTCAAACATGCATGACCAAGTCACCCTCCTACAAATGCTCTCCACCTTTCATTTGAAAAGTATGACTTGGTCCAGGTAGAATTTCACTAGCCTTCTACCTCTCCTCCATGCCGTCCCAAAATGTAGCCAAATGAGGAATTCGCAAATCGAACACTAGACCTCCACTCCATGTAGATGACGCCACACCAAGCTCCCCATGTAGCGCATGCTTTGCCACTAAGCTAGCTCCTTACTTGTGCAACAAAACAACAAATTATTTTCTTAAACCCCACCTCCTCAACTCCCTTCACCTAGCACCCAAAAACCAAAATTTTCCTACCTACCCAGTGCACACTCCTAGCCCACAATTAAGCCCCTAAAACCCCGAAATAGCAACACAGCACACTAAACACATGCAATAACATGCAACAACAAAATAGCCCTTAACCCGGGATATTACACAGCACCCCATCACTAGACAAGTTGTAACCTTCCAAACCACCACTCAGCACTGCAACCTCCGCACACTCGTAACCTCATCCTCTAATTGTTTCTCTCTCGACCGCTTCAACCCAAGTAGGCTTAACCTCGCAACTCGCTGTAATACTTCCGTCGTCATACAAACTCAAGTGGGCGAACATCGCTCTTAAGTCCGAAACAACCTTACGGCTCAACGCGCTCGCCACCACGTTAGCCTTGCCCGGATGATACTCAATCGAACGATCGTAGCCTTTAAGCAACTCAACCCATCTCGCGCGCCTCAAATTCAAATCCTTCCGAGTCAAGAGGTACTTCAAACTCTTATGGTCGGTGTAGACTATCGATCTCTCTCGTACAAGTAGTGCCTCCAAATCTTCAACGCGAAGACTACGGTAGCTAGCTCCAAATCGTCGTTGGATAGTCGATCTCATGTGGCCTCACCTTGCGAGATGCGTAAGCCACAACCTTACCTTCCCGTGATCAGCACACAACCCAACCCCGTGCAGATGCATCGCAATACACTGTGTGTATTCCTTACCCACCTCAAAGTTGAATTAGAACCGAGCCTCGGTCAAAATCTTCTTAAGCTTATCGAAACTCTCCCGTTGTTTCTCGGTCCATACAAACGGAACTTCTTTCCTCAACAACTTGGTCATTGGCGCCGCAATAAACGAGAAACCTTCTACAAACCTTCGGTAGTATCCAAACAAACCCAGAAAACTCCGAATCTCACCCATCGACGACTTGGTGGCTTCCAATCCAAAATCGCTCAATCTTTCGAGGATCTACTCAATCCCCTCACCGACACTACATGACCAAAGAAAGTCACTTCTCTAAGCGAACTCGCATTTCATCAAACTTAGCATAAAGTCGCTTCTCCTCAAAATCTCAGATTACACGCAAATGCGCATCATGCTCTTCTTCCGTCCTTGAATACACCAAAATATCGTCTATGAAAACCACAACGAATCGATCCAGATATGCTGAAACACCCTATTCATCATATCCATGAATGCTGCCGCAAGCGTCAACCCGAACGACGGCATTACGGAATTCGTAGTGCCCATACCGAGTTCAAACGTTTGTCTTGTGAATATCGCCTCTTTTACCTTCAATCGTGATACCTGACACTCAAGTCGATCTTGAAAATACCGCAAGCACCGCCACCGATCAAACAAATCGCCTATCTCGTGGCAACGGATACTTGTTTTTAATCGTCAACTTGTTCAATCTGGCGGTAGTCTATGCACATCCGCATCGCACCATCTTTCTTCTTGACAAAAAGTACCGGCGCACTTACCACGAAAAAACACTTGGCTCGATAAAACCTCGATCCAATAACTCCTGGATCCGAGCCTTAAGCTCCACCAATTCCTTTGGCGCCATCCTATACGGAGCAATAGACACCGGCGCAGTCCTGGTAATGGATCTATCCCGAACTCTACCTCACGATCTGGCGGCAACCCTAAGCTCCTCAGAAACACATCGCAGAAACTCCCTAACAGCTTTGAACCTTCTCCACAAAGAGATTCCTTAGCCTCTAAGGCATACACATGAACCACATACGCTTCACACCTTTTTCGACCATCTTCTCTCGCCTTCAGAGCAGGATACCACATTTGATAAGTAATCTCTCCTATTACCTATCATAGCCACTTCATCACCCTCGATCGTCTTTAGAACCATGCGCTTAGCCGCGCAATCCAACTTCTCCGGTACTTAACCAACCAAATCCATCCCAAGAATCAAATCGAACTCCCAAATGGCGCTCCATCGGATCGCTGAAAGAAACACTACCCCTTGGAGTTCTAGGGTACATCTCTAAACAAATTTATCTACTACTACTGAGTGACCTAAAGGGCTAATTACGGTCATCCGCCTAGAAGATATCTCGAGTCTAGATCCATGGTCTCTACTATACTACTAGCCACGTAAGAATCGTCGAACCCACATCAATCAAAGCGAGTAAAAGGAGAACCAAAGATCAAGAACGTCATCGGTTATATGACGTCCGGCATGCGTCGCCTCCTCTCGGCGCCTCACGCATACACTAATCCAGCCGTACATGCGGCGTCGAACTACCCGCACCTCTCTGCCCGGTGCTCCACGGCCCCGACAGATCCAATACTACCTCTGCCATTACCACGGCCCCTCTGCGGTGGCGGTACATTATTCTGAATCGACATGGCCTAACTCTCTCGATCGAATCTCGCCAACTTACGCGGACAAATCCCTCACGCGATGATCCGAGAGAACCACACTCAAAACAACCTTTTCCACCGGTCCAAAGAAATTCCCCAATGATATTTCCCACGTTGGTTACATCTGCGGCCCCCGCCTAGCAAAGAACAAACCTACTGGTCGATTCGGCCCACTGCTGCCTAGCCGCTTTTCTGCGGATTACCCGACGATCCTAAGACCCAAAGCTCCTCTTATGCCTGCTCCTATCCATGCCCCGCCTTACGGACTCCTTAACACCCTCGGCTACCTTAGCCTTTTCAACCAAGATAGCAAACTCACGCTCCACGAGGAGCAATCGCTAGCCTCAACTCGCCTCTCGGACCATCCTCGAAATGAACACACCTCTCATGTTCGTGAGCCACAATGCCCTCGGCATACCGACTCGCTTTCAAGAACTCACCTCGTGCTCGAAACGGACTTACTTCCTGGACTAGCCTCGTAAATGCTTTTCCGAGCGGCGTCGATATAACTAGCTCCAATGTACTTTTACGATATGCGGCCTAAAATAATCTCACGTAAGATCCTCTGCGCCACACTGTCCCGAACCGTGAGCCACCACTGGTATGACTCATCCCGGAAGAAGCGATACTATGCCCTTCACTTCTCTTCGCGATCCAAGTCCAGATCATCCATGATCCGCCTCCGTCGCCTCCAAATTAATACTCGCAAAGGCTTTGGAGCAACACCGAAAACACCTCGAAAGAATTCGGCCCCGCTTGCCCGAGTCGCCAGAACAGATTTCCTAACTCTGCGCCACCACCTACACCACTACCCTTTCCAACACTCGCAAGATCGCTGTGACATCAAGTCATCCCCACCGATCTTGGAACTCACCACCTCCAATTTGGCGTACAGACGGCATCTCATTCTCGACCCTCGACCGGATCCTACGGGTTCAAAACTGTCATCCTACCACGACCACGCCCACGACCGCGTCCACCTCGAGCACTCATGACTAATATCTCTACGTATCCGATTTAGAGTTTTATGCATCATAATTATTCCATCATTTAAAAGCAAAGTCTTATGAATACTTAAGAAGCTTTATTTTCGCGAGTTCACGAGAATCCTATCGATTTGATTTCTAAAGTAATCTTACTATTGCTAACCATCCAATCACAAGACATCAAATCACAAGCAATAGTAAAGGGTACTTACACGGCGGACCGGTGCGGAGACTCCGGTGCCATGCCTTTCAAATCATGCTTTTAAAAACAAAACTATTAAAACAGACTTTTAAAACATTTTGGGCCTCAGCCCATAGCCGAGCCTTTGAACCTGGCTCGATATACCACAATTGTAACACCCAAACCCTGGTCAACACCCCACCAATCGAATCGTGTATGTTACGAGGAAAAAAACGTATTTTAGTGGTTAGGTTTTTCACTTAAAAGTTTGATGAAAACTCTTTGAGAAGTTTTGGACTTGTAGAAATCTTGGGCATGATTGTTGAAAACTTCATGTGTCATTTTGAAAACTCGGAAATTAAGAAGTTAAACAAGTTTCTTTCATTTAGAAGTTCACGTTGTATCTTTTTGTTACAAAACGTTTAGACTTAGTAGAAAATCGAGTTTAGGTTTAAAAATCATTTGAGTTTCCTTAACACCAAATCATAGTGTGATACCCGATGGTATAGTTTAAAACACAATGCGTTATAGTTTTGAAATCGTTGTCATTCCAAGTTTTAGCAGATTTTAACTCAAGTAATTTATCAAGGCATATTAAAAAAATCTACTTTAAGCATAACCATAGAAAAACATAATTTTAAAGGCCATTTACAATCCAAAATAAAACCAAATAGTAATAAATAAGCTAAAGTACCAAAATTTTATAAAGTCCGAGCAAATCTTTATTTAAGCATGGCATGAGCACCTCGAGTCCATCCCGCCCCATGTCCGCGTCTAAGTGTCACCTGAAATGTCAAAGGAGAGGGTGAGTCGCAAGACTCGGTGCATAAATCCCGCCTCCCGATAATACAAAGATGCTAACACACATCATATCATAGCAATATAATTAATGCACCCCGATCCTAACCATCCATATCACCTTTCTACCCTGTGGTACCAAACCACCGGGTGGTGCCAAACCACCGGTGACCCAAAGTCACGATATCCATAAGTGTGGTGCCAAACCACCGGTGACCCAAAGTCACGAATAATCCAATGATGGGGCCAACCCATCGTGTGATACCAAATCACTAGCGACAATCCGTATCTCACAAGTGGGGCCAACCCACGGTGGTGTCAAACCCACGGGACGAGTCGCAATGAGGTGCCAAACCTCTGGTGTCCCAAAGACACAAGTGTGATACCAAATCACCGTGACCGTAGTCACAAATCCGATGATGGGGCCTACCCATCGTGTGATACCAAATCATCGGGCGTCAATCCCGTATAATCAATCGTGGGGCCAACCCACCGTGGTACTAAGCCACTTTGGGGCGAGGCTGCTACGAGGTGCCAAACCTCTGGTGACCCAAAGTCACAAAAATGTCATCTGTGGTACCAAACCACCGGAGGTGCCAAACCTCCGTGTCCCAAAGACACAGCTGTCCCAAAGACACGGATATCATACTCACCCTCCTCCCAATCACCCAACAACATATCATACTAATGCAAATGACATAAATCATACAATCATGTTAACATGCTCAAAATAGCATCTCATCATATTTTCATCATAACTCATGATATCTTATACATCATTACTGCATTTCGTAATAAAATGGACTTACCCGTATCCGTGCTTATACCCCATCTGCACCAAATCCATCAATCATATTGTTTCACTTTAATAAGTAATCGTGTTATTAATCATATTACTAAATGTATGTGTTAGTTTACACACCGGTAAATCGCAAATCTAATCCCAAAGAGCCCGCCTAAAACCCTCGATCACCTCGACAACTTTGATCCTAAAATCGGCCAACCAAGGGGTTAGCACACATATCATTCGACCATAAGCATTTAAACCAAAAGGTTTATCAATTAACCCTCACCTTGCAATCGTTTGGTTTCCTACCAAACCCGAACCACAATGGTTCCTCCTTCAACAATCGGCTACACCTTAAAAAGAGAACGATTAATCCTTTGAACCCTTAGACTTAATCGAAACTAAACAAATAAACTAATAATAATAGTACCAATCACTTACCACTACTTACCAAACAGTTAATCGAAAGAAGAAGGCTCCACTTGTCTCCTTCAACAAACCGTATGTCCTATAATGAAGTCGATTACACAAGAGATTAGCTTTCTTTCAACAAATGCCCAAAGTCATCCTTAGCCTTACCAAAATCGATAGACCACAAGAGAGAAAAGGAAAAGAATATTCTAGCTAGCACTTACCTTATTCCAACCCGATTGAACACTACACAAGAGAGGTCCACCCCACTCCAATATTCGGCCAAGAGAGAACTACTAGGTGAGGGGTTGATATTCGGCCAAAGTAAGAACAAATGATAGAAGGAAATTTTGGTAGCACAAGGGAGGGATTCGGCTACAAACTAGAAAAATAAAACAAAATAAATGTGGTTAAAGAGAAGAGAGAAATCGGCCAAGAGTTGAAGAGAGGTTCGGCTCAAGAGTTTTTGAAATAGAAGAAAAATAAATTGGATAGAGGGAGAGTACTTACGGTTCAAAAGAAAAAGAAACGAAAGAAGGTATTTTGGAGGATGGGGTTTGGCTAAGAAGATTTCAAGAAGAAAAAAAAAAGTATAGGAAGAAGAGAGAAGTAAGTTTAGAAACACACAATATGAAGAGAAAAGAAAGAAAACAAGGCACATTCGGCTACCAAGAAAATTGAGAGGGACAAAACAAATTCGGCAAGGCTATAGGGTTTTGGTCTTTCGGTTCAAAAAAATGAAGAAAAATGAGAGAAAGTTCACTTGTAATTCAACTAACAAAAGACAAAAGAAAACCTTTCCTTTGACACAAAAATGACCGAATATGCACAAAATTCCAAATGAATTTCTGCACTACCCCACACCCACACTACCAAGCCGTCACTCCCCAAACTCTCCTAAAATTCGCCACATCCCCACAAACACTCCACACCACTCAATTCAAACTAGTTGAACTAGTCTCCCTCTTCAAATTACTCTCCACCCAACATTCCACCATTTGACCAAGTCTTAGGCGAGTTTGAATCGCCTACAACTCCTCCCTCCATGCCGTAAAAATGGAAGCCAAAATGTGGGATCTCCATGCTCGAACACAAGACCTCCACCCCTTACACTTGACGCCAACCACAAGCTCCAAGTGGCGCCTTGCTTTGCCACTTTGCTAGCTCACCTTTGTGCTCAAAAACACCAAATAATACTCATATATCCCAGCTCCCTCAGCTCCCCTTACTTAGGCCTAAAAACAAAAATTTTCCCACCTACTCAGGCATACCCCTAGCCTACAATTAAGTCCCAAAACCACATAAACAACAACATAGCAAGCCAATAACATGCAAACAATGCCACCACAAAATAGCCCCTAACCCGGGATATTACAAGTTAACAATTGTTAAGTGATTTTGGTTTTAACAAAGAGGCTGTATTTCTCAAGCAAGTTTTTAATAATCGCAAAGATGGTTTTTACTTCCATGTGACACACTAGATTCGGGCCCAACATCTAGGCCGGGTTTGGGGTGTTACATTTTATGGTATCGAGCACAGTTTGCAAAACTCTACTGTGGTTTGGGTTCAAACACGTTTTCCAAAGTCATTTAAAATTTTAAATTATGTATGTTCTAAAGGAAGTATGGCACCACGGGTATCTAGCACCAAGTCAAGTAAGTATGTGTTTTTATTTTATGATTATTGTGTTAGTACTGTGGTAAGAGAATTTCACAAAATAGAATACTCTAGAACTTTTAGTTTTAAGAGCAAACTATAGAGATTGAGACTTTACGATGCATTACTCTGAAAATAACTTTACTTCCTATACTCCATAAAACATTTTTAATAAACATTGAATAATTATACTGATTCATAAGACTCGTAATAAGATTAAGTCGACATTAGTGAACATGAACGCTAAAAGACGTGGACGTGGTAGACGTGGACATGGTAGAGGCCAAGGTGCTAAGGCTAGATCTTCAGCATCGGGGCATGTTTCCGAAAGGGAGGCGCTGGCATCGCCAGTGGTTGAGACGGGATCTCATGATCGAGTGGGGTTGATGAGCTAACTTAGATAGTTAAGGAAGTATTGGAGGAGGTTAAAGGAATCGGTGAAGCACTTCGAGTTGGGTCTGTGGACTGTAAGAAGAAATTAGATCGCGGTTCTTTTGGGTCGCAGTCTTGTTTTGTAAAGCGTGTTAAGGCACGTCCAAACTTTTCGACTTACGATTATTACAGAAGGCGTCATCCGGGAGAATCTTGGAGGAGGTCAGGAGTATGCTTGAGATGCGGGTCTAAGGAGCATAAGGCTCGGGATTGTTTCATCACCATCAAGTTAGGTATGTTTTGGTTGGACGTGATGATTGAATGTAGAAAATTTTAGGTATAAGTGGTAGATAACTGCTTGCTTCTGTGGTTAGATGTTTGGTTTAGTGAAAGAGGATTCAAGATTTTGTTAAAAGTACATTAGTGTTATTAAGATCAGAGTGCGCAGCGAAAGCATAGTGGTGTGATTTGAGCGATGCGTTTAGTAGTTGGTTGGAAATTTCGAGGATGAAATTTCTTTAAGGAGGGTAGAATTGTAACGACCCGAAATTTGGCCTAGTAGGATTGGGCCCATTGGGCCTTGAGCGTAGAAGCATTTTAAAAATTTTAGAGAATAAGAGAATGGCATTATTTCAAGTTGGACTTATTAGGAAGGTGATTTTTGAAAGTTACGGGGTTCTATGAAGTTCCGGGTTTAAGTTGGGCTTTAGTAAAATTTTGTGTTTTAGCACTTTAAGGAGAGATAGTAAGTGGCATCAAGGCTTATGGAAATAAGAGAGCAATTTGCTTGCATAATTGAGCATATGGTAAAGAGGTTATGGCGCCACATGAAGGACTTTGAGGGAGGAGGTTCAAATCCCATCAAGTGCAAAATTTTGACTATTTTTTTTGTACTCTTTCCCTAAGTGTCGGCCAAGCTTGTAAATAAGGCAAGGTGGACTTTTTATTTTTGGCAAGATGGCTATGGAGAATAGGAAAGATTGAAGATGAGGAAAGAAATCAAGAAAAAGGGGAAAGTAAGGGGAACAAGTGGCCATTTTCAAGGGAAATGTTATGGAAAGTGTGGGTAGCTAATTTTGACCATTATGGTCATGTATGTGGACGGTTTTGTGTGTTAGGAGGGATAGCCGAATTTTGCTTGGTGTTTTGGTAAAGTTTTAGTATTGTTTTGGCCAAGATTTCCTTTATGCAACTTTTGTGACATTTTTCTCTTCTCTCCAAATTTCCTTCTTGCCGAATCTTCAACTTTGAGTGTGCATATTCTCTTCTTTTCTTTCTTCTTGTTGTCGAATGTACACCAACCATTGAGACCAAAATTTGTTCTTTCATCTTTCTTGAAAACCAAGCTAGTCAAACATCTTTCTTCTTATTTCTTTTATTTTCACGAAATCCTTCAAGCATCTCTTTTGTCCTAATTCTTTTTCACCATAGCCGAATATCAACATAAAATTTCCTCCATAACCGAACTTTCATCTTTTCTCTATTTCTTCTTCTCATCCATATTAACATTTATTTCTTGATCAATCGGTAAGTATTCTTCTCAATATTTTATTTTGTTTCTCTTAATGACCGAATTTATACTTTGGTTTGGGATGGTCATTTTGACCGAGACCATCACCTTACTTTCTTTCATTCGAGATCATTTTCTTCTTCGTAGTGATATAGTGGAAGGTCAAACTTGATTCTCTCGAAGACATCATTATAATCGCAAGGAATCGGTCCTGAATATCATTAAGGTAAGGGTTCATTTTCAGATTTTTCGTTATATCTCTATTTGGCTATGTTGCAAATCGGATAAAAGTTTCGACTAATCGATTATGTTTTAGGGGCGAAAATCACTCGATATATTCTATTTGCAAATTCTTGAATATAGTGGTAAGTGATTCAAGTGTAAGCAATGCGTTGAGTATGAATCTTTTGGAAATCGAGAGGCTAACTTTTGGTTGGTATTGTTCTAGGATCAACGGAGAGTGGTTCTTTAGGAAATCAAAATAAGGTGTGTAATTCCGTACCCTTCCGAATATATATTTGAAATGGTGTGTAATCTGACACTTCTCTGAAATTTTGCATGAAATGTTCTGTGATTTGGTCGTAATACCAAAGAAAACCAGAAACCGGCTTCCGTGATCACTCGGGCGTGCGTAGGTTCATAGTGGTAACCATATTTTTACAATGAAACAGTTTTGGTAAGAAGCAGTGACGTGATTTCGAAAAATCATGAAAAATAGGAGAAAATAATAAGAAAGTGAATAAGATATCGAATTAAAGCTTACTGTGTCTATTTTGATATGGAAGAAATGGAGAAGGAAAAGGAATTTTATATTCTGAGATATCTTAATTTTAGTGAGACTGGTTCTGATGGACTTTGTGGTTCCCTGTTCTGTCTTGGAAAAATTGGTTAAAATTGTACACAGTGAATTAAGAGTTATAATTAATATGTATGGATTTCTAATGAAACCTATTTTTAATAGAAACAAGTGGGAGAAGCATATGAAAACAGTACAGTAAGATATTTGAAATTAAGATAAGAGAGGCCAGAATCATTTGATAGTGAAACAAGGAAAATTTTAAGGAATAAACTGTACTAAATGGTTAAGTTAAAAGTTCTGGAAAAATTATCGTAAGAATATATATGAGTCTAGTTTCAAGGAAAATTTACGGATATAAATTTCGAGGTTTCTAACTCGAGTTATAGTCAGTTTAGTCTGTATGACACAGATGGACAGTTTCAATCTTTTTGCCCCAAATTTGTAATTAAGTCTGGGTTGCGAATTTACCAGATCACCTTTTGAAGGTAAATTATCGAAATACCCCTGGGTTGCAAGATTACTGAATTACCCTTAGTGGGTAAGATTATCGAATTACGGAAATGCCCCTAAAGGGCCGAATTGTTATATTGCTTAATGGGCCAAATTGATATATTGCCTTAATGGGCGAATTGATTGATTGCCTTAATGGGCGAATTGATATATTGCTAAATGGGCGATCGACATATTGCTAAATGGGCGATCGATATATGGCTTAATGGGCGATTTGATATAATGCCCTAATGGGCCGATTTTGTAAAGTGTTAATGGGCCAAATTGTTTGTAATAAATCTCTGAGTTATTAATTATCGTGGTTATATTGTAAATATCATGATTTACGATGTATGTTGCATTTACATAAGTTGCATGGGATTGGGATATTGATGATCGGGGAAGTGAAATTTTGTGGCTCTGCCACATATTCTTGTGACTCTGTCATAATTTTGTCTGGTGGCTAAGCCACGTATATTCTGTTATTCTGGTGGCTTGTCCATAATTCGAATCTAATATAAATGGCTAACTGCCTGCGATTGGTGTGTTGGCGGGGTGGGTTGACAAAAGATTCCCACAGGTGTGTTGGTTGGTACGAGTGGTGTGTAGCGGATAGATTATTAGGTTGGTTTGGGTTTGCATACAGTCATACATTGCACATATATAAATATATTCTGTTTTGTAAATGGGCTTCGGTCCAAGTGCATGTTAAATGGGCTTAAGCCCAAGATGATTGCTATATGGGTTCGGGCCCGGTGGATGACTGATGAGGATTTCACACCGAGTTATTGTAACTCACCCCCTTTTCTTAAACCTTGTAGGTAATGCTCGATGGATGAGGACTTGGGCCCATGGATGACTCGGTGGAGGCCATACTTGAAAATGGTGTTATTGAATTTTAAATTTCTATTCCGTTTATTTTATTATTTTTCTATTTTGGTTTAAGTTGTAATAAGGCCTCTGGAGTGTTTTATTATTTGCTTTATGGTTGTTATACTTACTATTTTGCTTAAATTGTTTAAAATGAGAATTTTCTAAAAACTTAAATAAAGGTTTTCCAAAATCGATTAACAAATGGATTTCATAATAAACTTTTATAAATATTTTAACACGTAAGTTTTCACTCGAACTTTCAAAGGATATTTTCAAAAGACACGGTTTTAAAGTTCACTACCTTGATTGTTGACTCATTAATCAATCTTTCAAAAATACTTGTATTTTATCTACGTTTCCGCAACGATATCAAAATGCTTCTGCAACTCTATTTCTAAACATCACATTTTTGTAAATTGTTCATTTCAAATATGCTTTCGCTACTAAAAGGGTTTTTAAAGATTATTACGTTTTCAAGTAGTTAACAATTGCTTAAGTGATTTTGGTTTTAACAAAGAGGCTGTATTTCTCAAGCAAGTTTTTAATAATTGCAAAGATGGTTTTTACTTCCATGTGACACACTAGATTCGGGCCTAACTTCTAGGCCGGGTTTGGGGTGTTACATTTTATCGTATCAGAGCCCGGTTGCAAAACTCGACTGTGGTTTGGTTTCAAACACGTTTTTAAAGCTGTTTAAAATTTTAAATTATGTATGTTCTAAAGGAAGTATGGCACCACGGGTATCCGGCACCAAGTCAAGTAAGTATGTGTTTTTATTTTATGATTGTTGTGTTAGTACTGTGGTAAGAGAATTCCACAAAATAGAATACTCTAGAACTTTTAGTTTTAGGAGCTGAAACTATAGAGATTGAGACTTTAGGATGCGTACTACGAAAACAACTTTACTTCCTTTACTCCATAAAACATTGTTTAATAAACATTGAATAAATATACTGATTCATAAGACTCGTAATAAGATTAAGTCGACATTAGTGAACATGAACGCTAAAAGACGTGGACGTGGTAGACGTGGACGTGGTAGAGGCCAAGGTGCTAAGGCTAGATCTTCAGCATCGGGGCATGATTCCGAAAGGGAGGCGTTGGCATCGCCAGTGGTTGAGATGGGATCTCATGATCGAGCTGAGGTTAATGAGCTAACTTAGATAGTTAAGGAAGTATTGGAGGAGGTTAAAGGAATCAGTGAAGCACTTCGAGTTGGGTCTGTGGACTGTAAGAAGAAATTAGATCGCGGTTCTTTTGGGTCGTAGTCTCATTCCGTAAAGCGTGTTAAGGCACATCCAAACTTTTCGGCTTACGATTATTGTAGAAGGCGTCATCCGGGAGAATGCAAGAGGAGGTCAGGAGTATGCTTGAGATGCGGGTCTAAGGAGCATAAGGCTCGGGATTGTTTCATCACCATCAAGTCAGGTATGTTTTGGTTGGACGTGATGATTGAATGTAGAAAATTTTAGGTATAAGTGGTAGATAAGCGCTTGCTTCGTGGTTAGATGTTTGGTTTAGTGAAAGAGGATTCAAGATTTTGTTAAAAGTACATTAGTGTTATTAAGATCGAGAGTGCGCAAATGAAAGCATAGTGGTGTGATTTGAGCGATGCGTTTAGTAGTTGGTTGGAAATTTCGAGGACGAAATTTCTTTAAGGAGGGTAGAATTGTAACGACCCGAAATTGGGCCTAGTAGGATTGGGCCCATTGGGCCTTGAGCGTAGAAGCGTTTTAAAAATTTTAGAGAATAAGAGAACGACATTATTTCAAGTTGGACTTATTAGGAAGGTGATTTTAGAAAATTACGGGGTTCTATGAAGTTCCGGGTTCAAGTTGGGCTTTAGTAAAATTTTGTGTTTTAGCACTTTAAGGAGAGATAGTAAGTGGCATCAAGGCTTATGGAAATAAGAGAGCAATTTGCTTGCATAATTGAGCATATGGTAAAGAGGTTATGGCGCCACATGAAGGACTTTGAGGGAGGAGGTTCAAATCCCATCAAGTGCAAATTTTTGACTATTTTTTTTGTACTCTTTCCCTAAGTGTCGACCAAGCTTGTAAATAAGGCAAGGTGGACTTTTTATTTTTGGCAAGATGGCTAAGGAGAATAGGAAAGAATGAAGATGAGGAAAGAAATCAAGAAAAAAGGGGAAAGTAAGGGGAACAAGTGGCCATTTTTAAGGGGAATGTTATGGAAAGTGTGGGTGGCTAATTTTGACCATTATGGTCATGTATGTGGACGGTTTTGTGTGTTAGGAGGGATAGCCGAATTTTGCTTGGTGTTTTGGTAAAGTTTTAGTATTGTTTTGTCCAAGATTTCCTTTATGCAACTTTTGTGACATTTTTCTCTTCTCTCCAAATTTCCTTCTTGCCGAATCTTCAACTTTGAGTGTGCATATTCTCTTCTTTTCTTTCTTCTTGTTGCCGAATGTACACCAACCATTGAGACCAAAATTTGTTCTTTCATCTTTCTTGAAAACCAAGCTAGTCAAACATCTTTCTTCTTATTTCTTTTATTTTCACGAAATCCTTCAAGCATCTCTTTTGTCCTAATTCTTTTTCACCATAGCCGAATATCAACATACAATTTCCTCCATAACCGAACTTTCATCTTTTCTCTATTTCTTCTTCTCATCCATATTAACATTTATTTCTTGATCAATCGGTAGGTATTCTTCTCAATATTTTATTTTCTTTCTCTTAATGACCGAATTTATACTTTGGTTTGGGATGGTCATTTTGACCGAGACCATCACCTTACTTTCTTTCATTCGAGATCATTTTCTTCTTCGTAGTGATATAGTGGAAGGCTGAAACTTGATTCTCTCAAGACATCGATAATCGCAAGAATCGGTCCTAAAAATCATTATGGTAAGGGGTTCATTTTCGGATTTTTCGTTATATCTCTATTTGGCTATGTTGCAAATCGGATTGAAGTTTCGACTAATCGATTATGTTTTAAGGACGAAATCACTCGATATATTCTATTTGCAAATTCTTCGGATATAATGGTAAGTGATTCAAGTGTAAGCAATGCGTTGAGTATGAATCTTTTGAAAATCTGAGGCTAACTTTTGGTTGGTATTGTTCTAGGATCAACGGAGAGTGGTTCTTTAGGAAATCAAAATAAGGTGTGTAATTCCGTACCCTTCTGAATATATATTTGAAATGGTGTGTAATCTCAAACTTCTCTGAAAGTTTACATGAAATGTTCTGTGATTTGGTCATAATACCAAAGAAAACCGGAAACCGGCTTCCGTGATCACTCGGGCGTGCGTAGGTTCATAGTGGTAACCATATTTTTGCAATGAAACAGTTTTGGTCAAAAGCAGTGACGTGATTTCGAAAAATAATTAAAAATAGGAAAAAGGGAATTAGAAAGTGAATAAGATATCGAATTAAATCTTACTGTGTCTATTTTGATATGGAAGAAACGGAGAAGGAAAAGAAATTTTATATTCTGAGATATCTTAATTTTATTGAGATTGGTTCTGATGGACTTCGTCGTTCCCTGTTCTGTCTTGGAAAAATTGATTAAAATTGTAAAAAGTGAATTATGAGTTATAATTAATATTTATAGATTCCTTATTGAACCTATTTTTAATAGAAACAAGTGGGAGCAGCATATGAAAACAATACAGTAAGATATTTAAAATTAAGATAAGAGAGGTCAGAATCGTTGGATAGTGAAACAAGGAAAATTTTAAGGAATAAAATGTACAAAATGGTTAAGTTAAAAATTCTGGAAAAATTATCGTAAGAAGATATATGAGTCTGGTTTCAAGGAAAATTTACAGATCTAAATTTCGAGGCTTCTAACTCGAGTTATAGTCAGTTTAGTCAGCATGACGCAGATGGACAGTTTCAATCTTTTTGCCCCAAATTAGTAATTAAGTCTGGGTTGCGAATTTACCAAATTACCTTTGGAAGGTAAATTATCGAAATACCCCTGGGTTGCAAGATTACCGAATTACCCTTAGTGGATAAGATTATCGAATTACAAAAATGCCCCTAAAGGGCCGAATTGTTATATTTCCTTAACGGGCCGAATTATTATATTGCTTAATGGGCCGATTTGATATAATGCCCTAATGGGCCGATTTTGTAAAGTGTTAATGGGCCAAATTGTTTGTAATAAATCTCTGAGTTATTAATTATCGTGGTTATATTGTAAATATCATGATTTACGATGTATGTTGCATTTACATAAGTTGCATGGGATTGGGATATTGATGATCGGGGAAGTGAAATTTGGTGGCTCTGCCACATATTCTGGTGACTCTGTCACAATTTTGTCTGGTGGCTAAGCCTGTAATATCCCGGGTTAAGGGCTATTTTGTTGTTGCATGTTTTTGCATGTGTTTAGTGTGCTGTGTTGCTATTTCGGTGTTTTAGGGGCTTAATTGTAGTCTAGGAGTGTGCTTGAGGGAATGGGAAAATTTTGGTTTTTTGGGTGTTAAGTGAAGGGAGCCGAGGAAGTCAGGTTTAAGAAAATAATTTGTTGTTTTGTTGCACAAGTAAGGAGCTAGCTTAGTGGCAAAGCATGCGCTACATGGGGAGCTTGGTGTGGCGTCATCTACATGGAGTGGAGGTCCAGTGTTCGAGCTACAGAGTCCCCATTTTTGGCTTCTTTTTGGGACGGCATGGAGGAGAGGTAGAAGGCTAGTGAAATTCTACTTGGACTTGGTCTTCACTTTCAAATGTAAGGTGGAGAGCAAAATGTGGAGGAGGACTTGGTCCACTCATTTGAAATGAGTGGTGGTGAGTGTGTTTGGGGATTATGGCGAATTTAGGGGAGTTGGAGGGGAGTAGACGGCTTAGTGTGGGGGAAAGAGTGTGCCAAATTCAATTGGCATTTTGGGGTGTTTTTTCTGGTCACTTTTTGGTATCAAACAAAGTTCCCTCATTTTGTCAAACAAGCCGATTTTTCCATAGAAATTCTCTCATTCTTTCCACCTCTTGAAACCGAAACACCTAGTCCCTTAGTTGCCGAAATTGTTTTGCTTCATTTAGTCTGTGTGTAGCCGAATGCATTATTGCATTTTTGTTGTGTTTTCTTCTTTCTTCACTTGGGTAAGCCGTAAGTAAAAGTCTTTTCTTGTCATATTCTTCTTCCTTGATTGAACCTTGATAGCCGAACACTCTCTTCTCTCCTTCTCATAATCCATTCTCTTCTCCTAAAGTACTTGTGCCGAAACTCTCACTTGCTTCAAACCGAATCTTTCCATTATTCATCTTCCCATTTCTTCAAGTGCCGAAACCACAATCACTTGCATCTCAGACTTTTATTTTTTCTTTTCTTATACATTATTGCCGAAACTTCATTCTCATCTCCTATCTTCTTTTCTTTCCTTTTCCATTCAAAAACCGAACATAGGTGTGTGGTAAACACTTAGGCCGAATCTTCTTGTCTTTTTGGGGTGCATCTTAGCCGAATCTTTTCTCTCTTGGAAGTCCTCTTGTGGCTGAATTTTGGGTGGTATTGGTAAGTGTTGGACCGAATGGCCATTTCTCTTTTCTCTCTAGTGCTTGTGGTTTCGATTTGATTAAAGTCTATTTTGGTTTTAGTTGGAAGGAGTTAATTATTTCGTTTTAGGGTCTCCAGATTTTTGGTGGCGATCAAGTGAAGCAGTCATCGTTGGTTGATCGTTGGTAAGTGGTGGTAAGAGTGATGTTATTAGGCTATTCCGTTGTTTCACTAAATCGAGTTGCAAAAGATTAACTGCTATTCTTTTCAAGGTGGTGGCCGATCATCTTAGAAGAACCATTGTGGTTCGGGATTTGGTAGGAAACCAAATCGAGTTTAGAGGTAAGGGTGATTCGACAAACCCCTTGGGTTAATTATTGTTGGCCGAATGTTAGATGTCTAACTCCTATTTGGCCGATTGTAGGATCAAGGATACAAGGAGCTTTAGATCGTTTCTTTTAGAATTAAAGGTTGCGCTTTACTAGGTGTGTAAACTAACACACTATACTTAGTAATATTGTTATTAAACTGTTTGCCTATTAAAATCATGACAAGATGATGGTTATTGGATACCCAAACGGGGTATGTGTGCGTATCCGGTAAGTCGGTATTGTTACTAGATTACTTGATGATTTATATGGTATCATGACTATGTATGTATGTGATATGGGGCATGAGTCAAACATATTAGCATGATATGCATAATTTGTATGATATGCATGATTACATGAGTTGGTTTGTTGATGGGTGATATGAGTAGAGGAGCGGTGATGATTTGTCTTGTGAGCACCAAGTGTTTTGGTAACACACTTTGTGACTTTGGGTCACCAAAGCTTTGGTAGCACATTTGTGTCTTTGGGACACGGAGGTTGGGCACCTCATTGCGACTTGTCCCCGTGGTTAACACCACCGTGGGTTGGCCCCACTTTGAGATATGGGATCGTGCGCTAGTGATTGGGTATCACACGATGGGTTGGCCCCATCATTCGATTATTGTGACTACGGTCACCAATGCTTTGGTAGCACATTTGTGTCTTTGGGACACCGAGAGGTTGGGCACCTCATTGCGACTTGTCCCCGTGGTTAACACCATCGTGGGTTGGCCCCACATGAGATATGGGATCGTGCGCTAGTGATTGGGTATCACACGATGGGTTGGCCCCATCATTCGATTATCGTGACTACGGTCACGGTGCTTGGGTAGCACATTGTGTCTTTGGGACACCGGTGTTTTGGCAACACATTGTGACTATATGTCACCGGTGGTTTGGCACCACCGGTGGTTTGGTACCACACGGGTAGAAAAAGGAGATACGGATGGTTAGGATCGGGTTGCATTAATTATGTTGCTATGTATGATGTGTGTTAGCATGTTGTTTCATCGGGAGCGGGATTTATGCATCGAGTCACTCGACTCACCCTCTCCTTTGACATTTCAGGTGACTCGTAGACGCGGACATGGAGCCGGGATGGACTCGGGGTGCTCATGCCATGCTTAATAAAGTTTTACTCCAACTCTATCATTTGGGTACTTTAATTTAATTACTTTTATTTGGGTTTTAATTTGGATTTGTAAAAGGCCTTTAAATTATGTTTTTTGATGGTTATGTTTTAATTAGATTCTCAACCTGCTTAACAAATAACTTGGCATGAGATTTTACTAAAACTTGGAAAGACAACGTTTTCAAAATTATATCGCAATGTGTTTTAAACTACACCATCGGGTATCTCGCTATGTTTTGTTATTCAATAAACTCAAATGAATTTCAAATCAAACTCGATTTGCTGCTAAGTCTAAAAAGTTTCAAAATGGCACTAAGAAACTATTGGAAGTCCTAAATGAAATCAACTCGTTTTAACTATATACTTGGATAAGTTTTCAAAATCTAATCAAACAAGCCTACTCAAACTTTCCTCAAAATCACTATGTTTTCACCCCACTTCTAAACGAAAAAAATCTGATCACTCAAAGACGTTTTCCCCAGTAACATACCGTTCGGGCGTGGTGTCTTGTCCGAGTTTGGGGTGTTACAATTGTGGTATCAGAGCTAAGTTCAAAAGCTCGGCTGTGGGCCTGAGGCCCAAAAATGTTTTCAAAAGGTTGTTTTGTTAGTTTATTCTTAAAGTATGGTTTGAAAGGCATGGCACCGAGTCTCCGGCACCAGTTCGCCCAGGTAAGTACCCCGTACTATTGCTTGTGAATTGATTGGATATGATATGATTTGATGAATAGCAATAGTATACTACTTTAGAGATTGAAACTGATAGGATTCTCGTGAACTCGCGAGAACAAATCCTCTTAAAATATTCATAAGACTTGCTTTTAAACAAGTGGAATAAATATTGATGCATAAAATTCTTAATCGAATCGTAGAAAGATTAGTCATGAGCGCTAGAGGTGGACGTGGTCGTGGACGCAGGTCGTGGTAGGATGATTGCTTTCGAGCCCGTAGGATCCGGTCGTGGTTCGAAAAATGAGATACCGGTTCCGCCGCCGCCACCGGAGGTGGTGAGTTCCAAGATCGATCGGGGACGACGCAGCGTCACAGAGCGATCTTGCAAGTATTGGAAAGAGTAGCCGGTGTAGGTGGTGGTGCGGGAGTTAGGAAATCATTCTGAGCGACTTCGGGCAAATGGGGCCGAATTCTTCCGAGGTGTTTACGTGTTGCTCCCAAAGATCGCCGAGTATTGGCCGGAGGCAACCGAGCGGATCATGGATGATCTGGACTTGACAGTGAAGAGAAGTCGAAGGGCATCGTGCTCGCTTCTCCGGATGAGTCATATCGCAGTGGCTCACGGTTCGGGACAAGTGTGGCGTGAGAGGATTTGACATGGGATTATTTCGTGTGCATATCAAAAGAAGTACATCGGGGCTAGTTATATCGACTCCAAATGAAGGCATTTCGAGGCTTGTTCGGGAGTAAATCTGCTTTCGAGTGCACGAGGCCGAGTTCCTGGTGAGTAGGTATGCCGGGGCATTGTGGCCACCGAGCATGAGAGGTGTGTTCGTTTCGAGGATGGTCTCGAGACGACTTGAGGTCGCTGATTTCTCCTCAGCGGGAGCGAGTTTGTTGTCTTAGTTGAGAAGGCTAAGGTAGCCGAGGTGTTAAGGAGTCGATGAGGCGGGTATGGACCGAAATAGGCATAAGAGGAGCTTTGGGTCTTCGGATCGTCGGGTAATCCGCGAGAAGAGGGCTAGACCGAGTGGGCCGAATCACCGCTAGGTTTGTTGTTTTGCTAGGCGGGACCGCCGCAGCGGTGATCGATGTGGAAAATCTCATTGGGGTGGCTTTCTTTGGATCGGAGGAAAAGGTTGCTTCGAGTGTGGTTCTCTGGAGCATCGTGTGAGGGATTGTCTGCGTAGGTTGGCGAGATTCGATCCCGAGAGGCGGGCCGTGTCGATTCGAGGTAATGGACCGCCACCGCAGAGGGCCGTGGTAATGGCGGAGGTGGTAATGGTTACGTCGTGGGCCGTGGAGCACCGCGAGAGGTGCGAGTAGCTCGATGCTAGACGGCTGGATTAGTGTATCTTTGCGGCGCCGAGAGAGGAGGGCGACGCATCGGACGTCATAACCGATGACGTTTTTGATTTTTGGTTCTCCTTATACCGCTTTGATTGATGTGGGTTCAACGCACTCTTATGTTGCCGATAGTATAGTAGAGACCATGGATTTAGACTCGAGATATCTTCTAGGCGGATGACCGTGATTAGCCCTCTAGGTCACTCTGTAGTAGTAGATAAACTGCTTTTGAGAGGTACCCCTAGAACTCCAAGGGGTAGTGTTCATTCTTGATCCGATGGAGCCGCCGTTTGGGGAGTTCGATCCGATTCTTGGGATGGATTGGTTGGTCAAGTACCAGCGAGGTTGGACCGCGCGCCAAGCGCATGGTTCTTAAGGCGGTCGAGGGTGAAGAGGTGGCTATGATAGGTAATAGGAGAGATTACTTATCAAATGCGGTATCTGCTTTGAAAGCGAGAGAAGATGGTCGAGGAGAAATTGTGAAGCGTATGTGGTTCATGTGTATGCCTTGGAGGCTAAAGAGTCTCTTGTGGGAGAAGGTTCGCACAGTTAAGGAGTTTGCTTGATGTTTTTCCCGAGGAGCTTAGGGTTTGCCGCCAGATCGCGAGGTAGAGTTTGGAATAGATCTATTATCCCGAATCTGCGCCGGTGTCTATTGCTCGTATAGGATGGCGCCAAAGGAGTTGGTGGAGCTTAAGGCTCGAGATCCGTGAGTTATTGGATAGAGGTTTCATCGGGCCAAGTGTTTCGCCATGGGCGCGCCGGTACTCTTTGTCAAGAAGAAAGATGGCACAATGCGGATGTGTATAGACTACGCTTGATTGAACAAGTCGACGATTAAAAACAAGTATCCGTTGCCACGGATAGACGATTTGTTTGATCACCGAGGTGTGCCGCGGTATTCTCGAAGATCGACTTGAGGTCCAGGTATCACCGATTAAGAGTTAAGGAGGTGATATCCATAAAACAGCGTTTCGGACTCGGTATGGGCACTACGAATTCACAGGAATGCCATTCGGGGTGACTAACGCACCGCCAGGCGTTTATGGATATGATGAATAGGGTGTTTCAACAATGATCTGGATCGGTTTGTCGTGGTTTTCATAGACGACATCTTGGTGTACTCAAGGGCGAGAGGAAGAGCATGATAAGCATTTGCGCAGTGGTGTTGCGATTTTTGAGGAAAAGCACTCATGCTAAGTTCGATGAAGTGCGAGTTCGCTTAGAAAGTGACTTTCTTGGGTCATGTAGTGTCGGTGAGGGAATTCGAGTAGATCCTCGTAAGATTGAGGCGATTTTGGATTGGAAGCCGCCTAAGTCGATGGGTTGAGATTCGAGTTTTCTGGTTTGGCGGATACTACCGAAGGTTTGTTGAGGGTTTCTCGTTGATAGCAGCGCCCGATGACCAAGTTCTTTGAGGAAAGAAGTTCCGTTTGTGTGGGTGAGAAACAATGAGAAAGTTTCGATAGGTTAAAGAAGATTTTGACCGAGGCTCGGTTTTAATTCAACCTTGAGGTGGTAAGGAATTCACGCTTATTGCGATGCATCACATACGGGCTTGGGTTGTGTCTTTGATGCAAGAAGGTAAGGTTGTGGCTTACGCTTCTCGCACCGAGGCCACATGAGGTCAACTATCCGACGCCTTGCGATTTAGAGCTAGCACCGTAGTCTTCGCTTTAAAGATTTGGAGGCACTACTTGTATGCGGAGAGAGATCGATAGTCTACACGGATCACAAGAGTCCGAAGTATTTACTTGACTCGGAAGGATTTGAATTTGAGGCAGCGCAGATGGGTCGAGTTGCTGGAAAGATTACGACTATTCGATTGAGTATCATCCGGCAAGGCTAACGTGGTGGCGCACGCGTTGAGCCGTAAGGTTGTTTCGGACTTAAGAGCATTGTTTGCCCATTTGAGTTTGTATGACGATGGGAGTATTCTGGCAGAGTTGCAGGTTAAGCCTACTTGGGTTGAGCAAATCAGAGAGAAACAGTTAGAGGATGTGATTCTAAGTGCACGAAGGTTGCAAGTGCAGAATGGTGGTGTGGATGGTTACAGCCTGTCTAGTGACGCAGGTTCTGTGTTTTCGTGGTAAGGCTTGTATGCCTAAAGATGTTGAGTAGAGGAGAAAGATTCTTCAGACGCACATAGCAGATCCTTATGCTATGCATCCCGGAGGTAGCAAGATGTATAGGGATCTTAGAGAGCGCTTTTGGTGGCACGGCTTGAAGAAAGAGGTGACAGAGTTTGTTGGGAAGTGTCTGATTTGTCGCCAGTCAAGGCCAACATCGATTGCCGTCGGGGTTGCTTCACTGTGAAGATTCCTCGATGGAAGTGGGAAAGGATAACCATGGATTTCGTCGGTGGGTTACGCTTCGCCAAGCAAGAAAGATTCGGTTTGGGTAGTGGTGGATCGATCGACTAAATCACTCACTTTATTCCGGTGAGGGTTGACTACTCACTTGAGCTAGCTAAGCCGTATGTGTCGAGATAGTAAGGTTGCACGGTGTGCGGTTTGATAATCTCGGATTGGGATCCTAGATTTACGTCAAGGTTTTGGAAAGCGTTGCATCGGGCTTTGGGTACACGCTTGGATTTCAAAGACGGCTTTTCACCCGCATCGACGGTCAATCGAAAAGGGTCATTCGTGTCTTAGAGGATATCTTTGAGAGGTTGTATCTTGGATTTGAGAGGTAGTTGGGAGGAGTTTCTACCATTAGCTGAGTTTGCCTACAACAACGCTTACCAGCGAGCATCAAGATGGCACCGTATGAGGCGTTGTATGGTAGGAAATGTCGCTCACCTACGTGTTGGACGGAGTTAGGTGAACGTCGATTGTTAGGACCCGAGTTGGTTGCCGAGACCAAAGACAAGGTTAAGTCGATTCGATCTCGATTGAAGGAAGCTTGGACGGCGAAGTCTTATGCCGATCTTAAGCGAAGAGATATAGAGTTCGTTGTGGGGATCGAGTATTCTGAAGGTCTCGCCTTGGAAGAAGGTGTTGAGGTTCGGGAAGAAAGGCAAGCTAAGTCCGAGGTTTATTGGACCGTATAAGGTACCGAGACGAGTTGGACCAGTGGCGTATCGGCTTGAGTTGCCGCAGAGCTTAGTCGATTCACGATGTCTTTCACGTTTCGATGCTTCGAGGTATCGTTGGATCCGTCGCATGTGGTAGCACCGAAAAGATCGAGGTAAATCCGGACTTGACCATGGAAGAGGAACTCGCGCGATTCTTGATCGGGATGTGAAGGTCCTCGCGTGAGAAAGTCTGTGCCTTTGGTTAAGGTACTTTGGCGGAATCATGGCGTAGAAGAAGCTACGTGGGAACCCGAGGATATGATGAGACAAAGAATACCCGCAACTCTTTTGATCGTAAATTTGAGGCCGAAATTATTTTTAAGGGGGTAGAAGCGTAATATCCCGGGTTAAGGGCTATTTTGTTGTTGCATGTTTTTGCATGTGTTTAGTGTCTTTGTGTTGCTATTTCGGTGTTTTAGGGGCTTAATTGTAGTCTAGGAGTGTGCTTGAGGGAATGGGAAAATTTTGGTTTTTTGGGTGTTAAGTGAAGGGAGCCGAGGAAGCTGGGGGTTTAAGAAAATAATTTGTTGTTTTGTTGCACAAGTAAGGAGCTAGCTTAGTGGCAAAGCATGCGCTACATGGGGAGCTTGGTGTGGCGTCATCTACATGGAGTGGAGGTCCAGTGTTCGAGCTCTGAGTCCCCATTTTTGGCTTCTTTTGGGACGGGATGGAGGAGAGGTAGAAGGCTAGTGAAATTCTACTTGGACTTGGTCTTCACTTTCAAATGTAAGGTGGAGAGCAAAATGTGGAGGAGGACTTGGTCCACTCATTTGAAATGAGTGGTGGTGAGTGTGTTTGGGGATTATGGCGAATTTAGGGGAGTTGGAGGGGAGTGACGGCTTAGTGTGGGGGAAAAGAGTGTGCCAAATTCAATTGGCATTTTGGGGTGTTTTTTCTGGTCACTTTTTGGTATCAAACAAAGTTCCTCATTTTGTCAAACAAGCCGATTTTTTCCATAGAAATTCTCTCATTCTTTCCACCTCTTGAAACCGAAACACCTAGTCCCTTAGTTGCCGAAATTGTTTTGCTTCATTTAGTCTGTGTGTGGCCGAATGCATTATTGCATTTTTGTTGTGTTTTCTTCTTTCTTCACTTGGGTAAGCCGTAAGTAAAAAAGTCTTTTCTTGTCATATTCTTCTTCCTTGATTGAACCTTGATAGCCAGAACACTCTCTTCTCTCCTTCTCATAATCCATTCTCTTCTCCTAAAGTACTTGTGCCGAAACTCTCACTTGCTTCAAACCGAATCTTTCCATTATTCATCTTCCCATTTCTTCAAGTGCCAAACCACAATCACTTGCATCTCGGACTTTTATTTTTTCTTTTCTTATACATTATTGCCGAAACTTCATTCTCATCTCCTATCTTCTTTTCTTTCCTTTTCCATTCAAAAACCGAACATAGGTGTGTGGTAAACACTTAGGCCGAATCTTCTTGTCTTTTTGGGGTGCATCTTAGCGAATCTTTTCTCTCTTGGAAGTCCTCTTGTGGCGAATTTTGGGTGGTATTGGTAAGTGTTGGACCGAATGGCCATTTCTCTTTTCTCTCTAGTGCTTGTGGTTTCGATTTGATTAAAGTCTATTTTGGTTTTGGTTGGAAGGAGTTAATTATTTCGTTTTAGGGTCTCCAGTTTTTGGTGGCGATCAAGTGAAGCGATCATCGTTGGTTGATCGTTGGTAAGTGGTGGTAAGAGTGATGTTATTAGGCTATTCCGTTGTTTCACTAAATCGAGTTGCAAAAGATTAAGCGCTATTCTTTTCAAGGTGGTGGCCGATCATCTTAGAAGAACCATTGTGGTTCGGGATTTGGTAGGAAACCAAATCGAGTTTAGAGGTAAGGGGTGATTCGACAAACCCTTGGGTTAATTATTGTTGGTAGAATGTTAGATGTCTAACTCCTATTTGGCCGATTGTAGGATCAAGGATACAAGGAGCTTTAGATCGTTTCTTTTAGAATTAAAGGTTGCGCTTTACTGGTGTGTAAACTAACACACTATACTTAGTAATATTGTTATTAAACTGTTTTGCCTATTAAAATCATGACATATGATGGTTATTGGATACCCAAACGGGGTATGTGTACGTATCCGGTAAGTCAAGATTGTTACTAGATTACTTGATGATTTATATGGTATCATGACTATGTATGTATGTGATATGGGGCATGAGTCAAACATATTAGCATGATATGCATAATTTGTATGATATGCATGATTACATGAGTTTGTTTGTTGATGGGTGATATGAGTAGAGGAGCAAAGTGATGATTTGTCTTTGACGAGCACCGATGTTTTGGTAACACACTTTGTGACTTTGGGTCACCAAAGCTTTGGTAGCACATTTGTGTCTTTGGGACACCGAGGTTGGGCACCTCATTGCGACTTGCCCATGTGGTTAACACCACCGTGGGTTGGCCCCACTTTGAGATATGGGATCGTCGCTAGTGATTGGGTATCACACGATGGGTTGGCCCCATCATTCGATTATTGTGACTACGGTCACCGTGCTTTGGTAGCACATTTGTGTCTTTGGGACACCGGAGGTTGGGCACCTCATTGCGACTTGTCCTCGTGGTTAACACCACCGTGGGTTGGCCCCACATGAGATATGGGATCGTCTCGCTAGTGATTGGGTATCACACGATGGGGTTGGCCCCATCATTCGATTATCGTGACTACGGTCACGATTGCTGGGTAGCACATTGTGTCTTTGGGACACCAAAGTGTTTTGGCAACACATTGTGACTATATGTCACCATGGTTTGGAACCACCGGTGGTTTGGTACCACACGGGTAGAAAAAGGAGATACGGATGGTTAGGATCGGGTTGCATTAATTATGTTGCTATGTATGATGTGTGTTAGCATGTTGTTTCATCGGGAGCGGGATTTATGCACTGAGTCACTCGACTCACCCTCTCCTTTGACATTTCAGGTGACTCGTAGACGCGGACATGGAGCCGGGATGGACTCGGGGTGCTCATGCCATGCTTAATAAAGTTTTACTCCAACTCTATCATTTGGGTACTTTAATTTAATTACTTTTATTTGGGTTTTAATTTGGATTTGTAAAAGGCCTTTAAATTATGTTTTTTGATGGTTATGTTTTAATTAGATTCTCAACCTGCTTAACAAATAACTTGGCATGAGATTTTACTAAAACTTGGAAAGACAACGTTTTCAAAATTATATCGCAATGTGTTTTAAACTACACCATCGGGTATCTCGCTATGTTTTGTTATTCAATAAACTCAAATGAATTTCAAATCAAACTCGATTTGCTGCTAAGTCTAAAAAGTTTCAAAATGGCACTAAGAAACTATTGGAAGTCCTAAATGAAATCAACTCGTTTTAACTATATACTTGGATAAGTTTTCAAAATCTAATCAAACAAGCCTACTCAAACTTTCCTCAAAATCACTATGTTTTCACCCCACTTCTAAACGAAAAAAATCTGATCACTCAAAGACGTTTTTCCCCGTAACATACCAGATTCGGGCGTGGTGTCTTGTCCGAGTTTGGGGTGTTACAAAGCCACGTATATTCTGTTATTCTGGTGGCTTGTCCACAATTCGAATTTGATATAAATGGCTAAATGCCTGCGATTGGTGTGTTGGTGGGGTGGGTTGACAAAAGATCCCCACAGGTGTGTTGGTTGGTACGGGTGGTGTGTAGCGGATGGATTATTAGGTTGGTTTGGGTTTGCATACATTCATACATTGCACATATATAAATATATTCTGTTTTGTAAATGGGCTTCGGTCCAAGTGCATGTTAAATGGGCTTAAGCCCAAGATGATTGCTATATGGGTTCAGGCCTAGTGGATGACGGTAAGGGGATTTCACACTGAGTTCTTGTAACTCACCCCCCCTTTTTCTTAACCCTTGTAGGTAATGCTAAGTGACGAGGACTTGGGCCCATGGATGACTCGGTGGAGGCCATACTTCAGAAATGGTGTTATTCAATTTTAAATTTCTATTCACGTTTATTTTATTATTTTGCTATTTTGGTTTAAGTTGTAATAAGTCCTCTGGAGTGTTTTATTATTTGCTTTATGGTTGTTATACTTACTATTTTGCTTAAATTGTTTAAAATGAGAATTTTCTAAAAACTTAAATAAAGGTTTTCGAAAAATCAATTAACAAATGGTTTTCATAATAAAATTTTATAAATATTTTAACACGAAAGTTTTCACTCGAACTTTCAAATGATATTTTCAAAAGACACGGTTTTAAAGTTCACTACCTTGATTGTTGACTCATCAATCAATCTTTCAAAAATACTTGTATTTTATCTATGTTTCCGCAACGATTTCAAAATGCTTCTGCAACTCTATTTCTAAACATCACATTTTTGTAAATTGTTCATTTCAAATATGCTTTCGCTACTAAAAGGGTTTTTAAAGATTATTACGTTTTCAAGTAGTTAACAATTGCTTAAGAGATTTTGGTTTTAACAAAGAGGCTGTATTTCTCAAGCAAGTTTTTAATAATCGCAAAGATGGTTTTTACTTCCATGTGACACACTAGATTCGGGCCTAACTTCTAGGCCGGGTTTGGGGTGTTACATTTTATGTAATAAGGACTAAATTGTATAAGATGTGAAACATTAGGGGCAATTGTGTAAAAATTTCTTAAAGTGAATTTTGGACTAAATTGAATAGAGAGATGATTAAATAAGTTAATTTTGATTACATATAGATCAAGAAAAGTGAAACTCGGATCTAGATCGAGGGAAAAACAAATTTCTCGACTAATCGACTTGTTTTGTCATTTTTGCATCTGAGGTAAGTTCGTATGTAATAAGCATTGTTATAATTATGTTCTAAATGCTTTGATATTGTATGAACTGTGAATACGAGACTACGGACATGTTCGAAAATAATTTGATGACGATTCGGCATTGAAATTCCCGGTTGAACCTTAGGAATAGATTTGGATATTAGTGACATGTCATTAGGGGATTTATGTGATTATGTGATCCGGGTGCTGGTCCTGTACGTCCTACCGGTGGCTAAGTATACCGGCATGTGTTGCGGTTACTTGACAACTTGTGTGAGCAGCACCGTGTAGCTACGTCTTGACCCACAGCTTGTGTGCGCAGGCCCGTTGATAGCTCGAGAGTGAGCATATATGTGATATGTGATTGAGATAGCTTCGGCTATATATGTGGCACTTCAGTGCGAGTTTCCCGAGTATCCGATAGTATTCCAGATAGTTCAACGGGTAAACGAAAGACGTGGTTGAGTATGCGTTTAATACGAGATAGTACAGGTATGTACATGAATTGTATAAGCTTTAAATGGAAGAAATTGTGAAGTGCACATATAAACATATGATTAAGCATGTGAAAGGTTTGTTAGTTAAATTATCTATATGTTGATATATTCAATTGGATGATATGTATATTTATGATTGAATTGAGTTTATTTCATACGAGCTTACTAAGCTATAAAGCTTACTTTGTTTATTTTTCCATGTTTTATAGTGATTTCAAAGCTAGCTCAGATTAGGGGATTGATAAACCGTAATATATACATATTTTAATCCCACATTTAGCATACTTTTTGATGATTTAATCCCTTGAATTGTGAAATTTGATGCTCCTAATCTTTTAATTTAATGTTTTATACTTAGGAGAGCATCGGAGGATGAAAAGAACGAGAAACGGGCCAAAAATGGAGAAAATGGGCCAAAGTGAGAAATTCACACGGCCTGGAGCTCACCACACGGCCGTGCCACCTTAGTAGGCCCGAACACAGCCTGGGCTCCATTCACACGGGTGTTCCACATGGGAGTGTCCCTGCCGTGGCTAAGATGAGTTTCATTCGGATTAGGATACTTGTGGGCCAAGTAACGCATCCCGAAAGCCTATATAAACACCCTATAGGGCAACCTAAAGGAGGAGTTCAACAGAAGCCTTCTGTCAGGGCTTTTGACGGAGGGCGAAGCCAGAGAGGGCTGAACACAGGGGAATTACTCCAAGACAGCCAGTTGATTCATCTCAGAAGCTGGAATCACGCTCAAGACGGAAGATCTTCCCTTCAATTTCCTTCAGGGGGTTTTAGGGTTTTTCTTAAATTTTGTTATTTACTTTCTTCTGAGATGTATTCTTTATTAACCATGAACTAAACCCCTCAAATACCTGAGAGGGATGAAACCTAAGACGGATCTTGTTATTGTTTTCTGAACTATATGATAAATACTTGATTTGTTCTTAATTATGTGTTCTTAATTCTTATTTTAATATTTCAGGATATTGATTCAAGTATTGATGTGCTTAGGCAGTGGAGCAAAAGTCCCTGTTTAAGAGTAGATCTAGCATAGTTAAGCGGAGTTGATCGCAACCTAGAGATAGGATGACGAAAATCTACCGGATTAGGGTCAAACCTAATATGGGAGTCCATAGATCGAGTTAATGCAACACTAGGGGTTTTAATTAGAAAGAGATTTCAATTAATCAACCTAGGTTTAGACGTTAGTAGCCTCGAAAGAGGTATTAATATAAATTAGGGAATCCTACGGATCAAGTCAAGTGAATAAATCATCTGGTTCAGAGTTAAATAACAAGTGAAGTCTAGGTTGATTCTTCCTCGGGTATTGTCTTAATCAACTGGTTTTCCTAAAAGTATTTTCCCAATTCACTCTCTGTGTCTTAGAATCTTTAGTTAAGAAATTAGTTAATTAAACATCGATTCTCTTAATACTTAGGCTAAATAATAAAAAGATAGTAAATACTAGTACTCTTGGTCCTTGAGGATACAATATTTCCGGTCTTGCCATAGCTATACTATCGAACGATAGGTGCGCTTGCCTTATTCGTTGTCATAGTTAGTTTGGACATGACCAGGGATCGTCGGAGACTTCGTCATGCTATCCTACTATACCTTTGGTACTTTTGAATTTTTGTATTTTGGTATATGGCATGTAGAGGGACTTTGGTCATTTTGGTTCACGAATTGATGATGAATGTAGCCATTTGAGTTGGCTTGTAAATGTTCTAAGTTTGGTTTGGTATATTGCCATATAATTTTGCTTATTTTGGTATGATTAAATCATGTATATATATATGTGTATGTGGCTTGTGTGGTGTTTTGAATGTTGGATATGTGATGCTTGTGGATAATTAGTATTATGGATAGCAAATGGTTGGGTTATTAACATTGGTATGCTAGTGCATTTAGGCATTGATGCACATTTGAATTTGGTATGAATTTGTATGGCATATTGTGGTATTTATGTTTTGTATTGGTTGATGTTGGAAATGGTATAGAATATGCATGATTTAGGCTTGAACTGGTTGGTTTAAATGCCAAATTATGTTATGTTTTGGTGCCATTTGGGTTATTGTAGGTGTGCATAAGATTGGGTGGCAAATTGTCTTGGTAAATAGCTTATTTTTGTCCACACGGGCAGAGACACGGGCGTGTGTCTTAGCCGTGTGTGATACACGGTCATGTACACGGCCGTGTGTCCCCTGGTGTTGAATTAGAAATCAAGTCACTATGCTCCACACGGCCTCACACGCGGGCGTGTGAGTTGGCCTTGTGGCAAAAGTCAGTATACCTTATAGGTTTGACACGGCCTGACACACGGGCGTATATGGCCATTTGTAGGGCACACAGGCTAGCCACACGGGCGTGTGTGTTGGCCGTGTGACCCAAGTTACAGAATTAAACGGGGTCAGACACGGGCTGGGACACAGCCATGTGCTCCCATTTCGAATGCCCACATGGCCTGTGACACAGGCGTGTCTGTTGGCCGTGTGAGACACACGGCCAGGCCACACGGGTGTGTGTCCCCTGTTTTTGAGAAAATTTTCTAAGTGTTCTAAGAATTTCCAAAGTTATCGGTTTAGTCCCGAACCACTCTTAAAGCATGTTTAGAGCCTCGTAGGCTCATATTAGGGACAATGTGATTGAAATAAATGATGTTTTCTATGCAACTAAGCAATGTATGTGAAATGTACAAATATTGTGTTATAAGTCCGGTAATGCTCTGAAACCCTATTTCGTTGTTGAATACGGGTAAGGGGTGTTACACTTTAGTTTTTCCTTTCTTTTAGGCTTTAAGTTTATTTCAGTTCTTGTCTATTTCGTGTTCGTCGGAGAATATGAGTTGTAACTGTGGTCAAACTATTGTGGATTCTATGCTTTAATCAATACAATTCAGGAATCTCTTAAACATTTCTCTTGATTTATAATTTATGCTTACCTTTATTATCAAGATTATTGTGTTCGTGAGATCCACAAGGAACTAATCCCTTTATGGGGGATTAGTGAGTAGAGGTGTGATTACTTAATTGCTATGTAGGATTTTCTTAACAGATTGTCTATTTGGGAGAGGAAGAACTTAAACCCTAGGCTTGATGACCCTAGGATGTCATTTAGGTGGAAATTTACCAAAATTTAGTATGGCCTATCAGTGAACACCTTATCCTCGAACCGGTCTGGACTGTGAGGTCAAGAGATAAGTAGTTTTTATCGACTTGTTAGTTTAGTTGAAGATCGGGAGATCCTTCTAGGGTAGCGACTAGTTGATTGAGTAGAAACCCAAAATAGGAATTAGTTATGATTACCAAAACGAGCTAATCACCCATACTTAGATTTGATTAAGTTCGAATTTATATCTCTGAAGTTCACTTTCCTTTTGATATTTTCATTTCATTATTTATAAAAACTCAAAAATATTTCCTTTTTACGTTTTATCGTACTATAATTTATTTAAATTACTAATTACATCTACTTGCGTTTAGGTTGACATTAATTTAGTACTCGCCTCCCTTGGGTACGATCCTCAGAGTACTTACCTACTTCATTGTAACTATATTACAACCTGACCCATATACTTGCTGACACCGCCTTAATTCCATATCTTTTTAGTTGTTGTATTCACAATCTAGACATTGGTACGTTCGAAGGTGGTCACCAGCCCATGTATTGGATAAAGATGTGAGGAAGTTGGACTCACAAACAGAATTGTGCATGTTTGTAGGATATCCAAATGGAACAAAGGGTGGTTTGTTTTATAACCCGAAAGAGCAAATTGTTATAGTGTCAACTCATGCTACTTTCCTTGAATAAAGTTACATGAATGAATTCAAATCTCAGAGTAAAAAGGTACTTGAGGAGCTTTTAGGAAATATACAAAACCTTACGAAAATGGTTTTAGAACAAACTCCTAATAGTAGACCTACAAATGATCAACAACATAGGGAGATTCGTCGTACTGGGAGGGTCTCTCGTAGTCTTGAGTTTTTCCAATCTGGCGGAAATGTTTTCAACACCAAGCCTTCTAAACAGGAAGAAGATGATTGTAAACTCGAAATTATATAGGGTTTTTCTATATGTTTTTACCACCTTTTTACTTAATTATTATGTTTATCTCGAGTAATTATTATTGAAATAAGTGAATTTTACTTAATTAGTAATTTTAGACAAGAAATTAGAAAGTATTTAAAATTATGCTTAATTGCATTATTTTCAGGCATATTTTATATTAATTCATGTCAATTTATTAATGTGTATATTTTCACTATATAGGTAGGCTATGGAGACATGATGTAAATAAATAAAAGGTGGCCACGCACAATTTATCCATGTGGACGGCAAGACCATGCAATTTGGGCATAGGGATTGACTACTTGACCCAGTAATGAAAGGTGATAAAAAGATGGACATGTCTGCTAAGTTATGGACTAAAGAACTGTCAAACAAGGGGAATTAAAAGCCCAATTTTTACACTTGATATTGGCTACCCAAAAAGTGTTTTTGGGATATTTAAATAAAGGTCCTTGAAGTTGGAAAACAATCAAAATTCAGCCCACAACTTACCTATTGAAACCGTCCACTACATAGCTATCTTTAGCTTCAAATTCAAATTCAAAATCGAAGACTTGGTCATCCCGTTTCCTTGATACATGGCTGGCCACATGAGAGAGGGAAGGAAGGTAATTTTAAACTATTTTTAGTAAACTCAAACCCTACTCCTCACCAATAAATAGCTTGCCATCCCTGTAACACCTCTAACTCATATCCGTCGCCAGAATAGGGTTACAGAGCATTACTGGAGTTTACGTTTCAAAACTATAAAAAAGTTTAATCATTTAATAACTCAACATCAATCATAGAAAAGTCAATAAATATCATACATATTTTCCCATATACGAGCCCTCGAGGCCCTAAAAACACATTAGAAACAAGTCGAGACTAAATTGGAAACATATATTATTTTTCAGAAAAAGAAGAAAATTTTCAAACTACAAGGGTCACACGGCCGTGTGATTCATACGGCTGAGACACACGGCTTTGTGGACTTTCGATGTAAGGACACACGGCCGTGTCCTAGCCCATGTCCATGCCTATGTAACTCACTGACTTGGGTCACACGGCCAAGCCACACGCCTGTGTGCTAGACCGTGTACCCTTCTAAATGGCCTCGCAAGCCCGTGTGCCAGGCCGTGTAACTACCTAACTTGCAACCCTTTGTAAGCTACAGGGGACACACGGCCGTGTCGCTTGGCCGTGTATCACACACGATTGAGACACATGCCCGTGTCTTAGGCCATGTGGACAAGAAATAGGCCAATTTCAAGCCATTCCTTTCACCCATTACAAGCTCACACCTACAAAACATTTGCACATACAATCAAGCTTTAAAAAATACCTAAAATACGCATAATAAGATCAATTCAATAGGTCATTTATGCATACAACTAATATGCCAAAAGGCACCCCAAACATAATCATCAAATCAACCTAAATATGTGCACATTTACTATTTATCATCTATTTTGTCTCCATGCCAAAACATAGCATAATTGACCATATTCCAAAACACAACCAAACATACTAAATTGGTCATTCAAAGTATACTTTCATTTGACCATTCCAACACCAACTATTTAAGCATCAAAACCATCTAAATGACACTAACCTAGCCAATTCCAAATAGATCCAACAACCAACATATATACATACCAAATTTGACTCATGCACACCTATTCAAGACTTTACAAAGCATTCCATAACTTGAACATATTGCGGACAATCTATCACCTACTATTTTAGCCATTCCCATAAACATTAATTCATTGTCAAAAGACACACATCAATAAAGCCTCACAAGTACCAAGGTTACACCAACCACAATGATATATACATGCCAAACTCATCAAACTAACATATACAATAATTCCACCTATACATGCCATTATAACCTTGATCAAGACATCAAAATCTACCGATATAATTGATGGATAGTGTGATGGATCTCCGACTAGCTTCCAATATAATCAAGCTTCCGATAATCTGTAAAGTAAGGGAAAAAAAGAACTACGTAAGCAATGAATGCTTAGTAAGCTTGTATAAACTTTAAACATAGCATTCCATTTCAATAATGAACTTTATAGGTTAAATATAAAGCTATACCAATGCCTCAAGATTTATCAAACAATAAACAACAACTCACAATGAAATAAGTCTATCAACACCATATATACTTATCAATCCTAGCATAGTAGGATTTCATAAGACTTTGAACTCTCCCATTTATTTCCTTTCCATCGCTTTTGCTTACTTTAGCTTAGCTAACAATATTAATTCATTAATTAGCATTTTTGTTCATGAACTAGATATATTCATCCACAACATACATAAATTTCTCGCATACGAGTACATCTTTAAACTTATTATTCCCTTTTCATCAAATTACATTTCAACTATGAATTTACCATTTCATTACCTTTCCTTACCCGTTTCATATGCATAACACACAAGATATACGCATAATATCAACCATGACTACAAGCTAGTACATTTAAACGTAGCTCCTTTGGGAATCAACTACATGATAAACCATTTCATAAGAAATTACATACTTTTATACCACCTTTTCATGTACATAAGCATATTACTAATTGAACACTTATCGAATCGATGTATTTCATTAAGACTAAACATGATATAATCAAATAATAAGTTTAGTCTAAACGAAGAAATATATAGGTTTTTCCTATATAATTTATCACCTTTTTACTTAAATTTGTTGTTAAAACTAAGTAATTGTTTAATAAATTAATGAAATATGTGAAAATATGAAATTAGGACATAGAAATTATTAAAATGTGATTTTATGCTTTATTATATAGTTTTCATGCATAAAATGGCTTATTTTATATTAAATTGAGCATATTATATTTTTAAGACATGAAGTGGACCATGCATGATTAAATTAAATAATAAAATATAAAATTATATTTAAATATTCATTTTTAGATATTTCATTAATAATTTGGGTTATAATTAATTATTTAAATTGGATAAATTTTATTCTTTGGTCCTCTAATTTATTGATTTATTTTGGACAGGTCTATAAGCTTTGTTGGATTACAAAACCGTCCAAATTGGAGACCAAGTCAACCCAATTTTCCGCTACACTTGGCTGTCCACATAAACCACTTTTTGGTTTAATTGCACAAGGTCCTTGCAATTTTGAAGAAATTAGAGATTTTCCTGAAGATTTGCACTTGACCAAGTCTCAGTCCTGAATTGCTGTGGCACTTAAATTGAGTAAAAATCAAGCAAAAATCAGCTCAATTTCCTCAATTCATGGCCGGCCACCCTTTGAAGATGCTTGAAGAGATGGAACCTCCTATTTTTAGCAATCTATCCCCCTCTCCTCACCTATAAATAAGACCCTCTCATTCATTCATTCATCATTCATCATCCCTCATCCTTCATCATTCTCTCTTCTCTTACAATTCTCTCAGCATTTTCCATTCCCCACGCCTAGCATCATCTCTTCATAGAGATTTTAGTAATTAAGCCTCTTAAAGAGCCATTGGTCGGCCACCTTGGAGAGCCATCAGCAAAGGAGCAAAGTGAAGGAGCGAAGGAGCCTCGTCGATCAGAGTCTTGGGTGACAGCCACTTTGATTTGGGTTTAATCTTTCTTTTCTTTGATTTAATCTAAAAATGTTTGCTATGTGTTCTTTGTTCTTGTTTACAACAGTGTTAGCTTAATTTTATTTAATCTAGGATGATTGCTTTGATTAAATAATATTTATTTGATTCATGCTTATAATGTTTGTGCCTCAACCGATCATGTTTTCAATTAAAATCAAGTCTGTATTTCGTTCATACGTGATTGAAATGCACCTGAATTAGCTGAGCGATCTTGACCAGACGACGGCTAGTGGACACATAATTCAAATGTGCATGCTCAATTTAGATCCTAACCCGATTAAATTGCAAGTTGCATAACAACTCTGACCAAGCTCTGTTATCTGCATAGTTTTTAGATTTGTGTGATTAAACTGTTTCAAACCTAACACGTCCTTGTTACCTCACACGAATGCTAAGAAACCCTTAGTAAATAAGGATCAGTAAAATGCGTATTTATGCGTATTTACTAAGTAAAGGATTCCGAAAGGACCTAATGTGGTTCCCAAACTCATGAAAGATCGAGTTTCCATGGAATGTTTTTCCAAATATTATTAAGCATGTTGATAATAAATTGAGTTTAATTAAAGTAATTGTCCTAGTTTATTTATGTTATAATTGTTGCAAATTGTGTTTAATTTTGCTAAAATCTATTTCATTCATATAGTTTGCATATTTAGGATAATTTGCATTAGGGATTATTGCATTTAGTTTAATATATTTAATTTTAATCATCACTTCTCAATCATATTGTGTTTTTATTTATCAAATTGTTAATATAATTTTACAAATTAAGTGACTTAACACAAATACAATCCCTGTGGAGAAGATAACTCGATAGTTACTTATTACTTGATAACGACTGTGTACACTTGCACAAACCTACGTGTTACACTTAGCACAAGCCTAAGCACATCAACAAAACATGTTAGCATACTTGAACATAATTCATGTGAACTTAACATAGATAAACATTATACTTGAACATGATCCAATTGGATTTATCATCTTTCATCACATATCATGTTTTCCATGTATCACTAATTCAATAAGTTTCATACACACCTATCTTGCTTCATATTGAACACTTACCATTTCATTTGCAAAACACAAAAGACATAAACATAACATTTACCATAGTCACAAGCTAGTGATGTAACACCCCAAACCCGGCCTAGACGTTATGGCCGAATCTGGCGTGTCACATTGAAGTGTTTTTCAAAACCCATGTTTTCATTGAAAACCCTTCTTGAAATTTCAAACTTCTTGCCATTTAAAACTTGTACAAAACCTCAGTTTGCGTTTGATTATTTTCAATCATGGTTTATTAAAAAGTTATTCCCTTTTAAAATGTTATTACCTTTAAAACCTTATTTGTTGCGGAAGCTTAATTTAAAATGATGATTTACTGGCGTGATATTTAAAAATTGAGTTGCGGAAACGTAGTGTTAGAAAATGTTATTGTTTTGGAAAACCGTGTTCTACTTCTAGCGGATATAAATCACAATCAATAAATCCCAAATTTAAAATCCATAAATTATAGAGGCCTTATCACAACCCGAATCAAAATCAAAGTGCTTAAGTAAATGAGCAAAATAGAAGTGCAGTTGTGTGGCCCTCTCCGAGTCCCTCGCAGCTCCGAACCGTCCAACATTAGGGATTACCTGAAAGGTTAAAAACGGGGTGAGTTTATGAGAAACTCAGTGTGTAATCCCCTTATTAAAGAAACAGTCAGTATACAAAAACAGAATCAGTCTGGGCCTAAGCCCTTTAACAGTAATAGTACAGTTCAGTTCAGAGTATATGTGGGCCAAAGCCCAAAATAATATCATTTGGGTCACAGCCCATAACAGAATCAATTGGGCCTAGCCCATCAGAGTCACAGTCTCAGTATGAATGATGCATGATGCATGGAAATCCATCCAACCCTGCACTTGCCTCCGTCCAACCCTGCACTACCTGTGCAGAATAAATCACCCACGCCATCCCTACACTCCATGTGTTAGCACCGGTTGCAGCACTAACCGAAATCACAGCAAAGCTGCTAGTATATATGCGGATTCAAGCCTTTAGTAATGGTCTCATAATTGGTACATAGCCATCGGTAACTGTAATAAGATCGGCACATAGCCATCAGCTATGGTAATATAATCGGCACACAGCCATGGGGAAGTATGATCAACACAAAGTCATAATCAAGACGGCACAGAGCCATAATCAGATTAACTGGCTTAAAGCCATCGTAGGTCCACAGTCATCTCGTGCGACCCGTGTGACCCTATCAGAACAGTACTTCCTCCATAGCCAATATCCCAACCCCACGCAGTATGTCATGTATGCAGAATGTCAGGCCCACAAATCATCATATCATTCAAAGTTAAGTCAATCAAATCATAGTCATACAATCACAGTCAAATCAATCAAATCATAGCAGAAATCTGTCATTTACCCTACAGGGGCATTACGATCATTTTACCCTACAGGGGCATTACGGTCATTTTACCCTACAGGGCATTACGGTCATTTTACCCTACAAGGGCATTACGGTCATTTTACCCTACAGGGGCATTACGGTCATTTTACCCTACAGGGGCATTACGGTCATTTTACCCTACAGGGGCATTACGGTCATTTTACCCTACAGGGGGTATTACTGTAATTCTACCCTAAAGGGGTATTTCGGTAATTCTACCCTACAGGGGTATTTTGGTCATTTTACCTACCTTAGGGTCTCGGTACAGTTAACGACCATTTCAAAGGCCTACAGTAGCCTCGAGCGACATAGATAATCCATTTGGTCAAAACAGTGTAAATGGGCTCAAAGCCCAATATTCGGCCCAAATGGGCCCACACACTCGTGTGGTCCATTTGGCCCAAATTTAATCACGGCTATGCAAACTTCATAGCCTAATCCAGTTTCTGCTACTTTTCGTAAATTTTATCCATGTGGGGCCCACGAGAACATTGGGCCCACGAGGCCCTTAACGGCCCAAGTGCACGAGAACCCTCGTGGTGTCCTCTTCAGTCTACCGTCCACTGTAACGCCCCAAATTTTTGGCCTAGGAGAAGTGGGCTTCGAGTATCGGAGTAATTGGATTTTAGTTGTGCGAGGAAATTTCACTAATTGCATGTTTAGTCTAGTGGCTAAGTGATTTGGGAAGAGTTGGGAGTGTTGGAGAAGTCCTGGGTTCAAACCAGAGCTCTAGCAAAAATTTTAGTTTTTCCTTAAAGGGGAGTTGGCGTTAGCTGGAAGGCCTTATAAATTTGTTTGGTTAAAATATGACACAAGGAAGTGAGTGGTCTAGTGGCAAGGCGTCATTAAGGTTGCAAGGGAGCATGGGTTCAAGTCTTGGCGCTTGCAATTCATTTTTATTTCATTTTAAATGAACTTAGACTTTGGCCCATAGGCTTATATTTAGTTGTGCTTGTTTTGTTATACAAAGAGAGCTGTGGTGGAGTGGTTGTGGCGTCATTTAGGTGGCAGGGGAGCCTAAGTTCGAAACCCCTTGCATGCGAAATGTGACTATTTTGCTAATTTGGAACGGTTTTGGAGGATTGATGGAGGGAACCCACATCGGGAAGCTAGCATGAGAGTAGGCGAGAAGCTGGCTTTAAATAGAGCGATCTATGAGGAAAGTAAGCATACCTTGGTTGGCGTTCGGGCATAGGAGTGTTCGGAGCGCGAATTAACTCCAGATTCCTATCAGGTGTGTATTTCGCACTACTTTAGCTGTAGAGTAGCAAATGCCAAAATGTTGGTCACACGGCGATAGTAGCAAGACGAGCGTGCGAGCGTACGTGTGGTAGCTTCGACGCGATAGTTGAGGCCATCATGAGTGTTCTCATGGGTTTAGGCTGCTTTGGGCCAAGTGGGCCCATATGAATAAATTGTATGATTGTGTAGTAGATATTGGACTGGTCTATGTGAATCTCATATTTGTTGCTAGATTTGGGCTAAATGGGCCACACGAGCGTATGGGCCCATTTAGGCTGAGAATGGGCCCTAGGCCCATTCGCATCGTTATCTCTGTTTGAAATACCCTCGATTTACAAAATTACTAAAATACCCTCAGTTTGCAAAATTACTGAAATACCCTCGATTTGCAAAATTACTGAAATACCCTCGGTTTGCAAAATTACTGAAATACCCCTGTAGGGTAGAATTACCGAAATACCCCTGAAGGGTAGGATTACCGAAATACCCTTATAGGGTAAAATGACTATTTTGCCCCTGAGGGTAAATGACTGATTTTGTGGCATGACTTGACTGTGATCGTATGACTGTGTTTTAACTTACTTGACTGTGGTCATGTGACTGATATGCTTGTAATATATGTTAAATGACTGTTACTGAGTATGGTCATTCTGCATACACCTGTGATGATTGAGCATGACATACACGACATATTGCATGGGGTTGGGACAAAGTTACGGAGGAAGTGTACGCCCATTGCCGTTTCGCATAAGGCTTTCACCTTTTTCTGCGATATTTATGGATTTTAGTCGTTCTGTTAACCGGCAGCGATGCTGCGATATTTATGGCTTTTAGTTGTTTTGTTAACCGGTAGCGATGCTGCGATATTTATGGTTTTTAGTCGTTCTGCTACGGCGCCGAGCCGTTCTATTGACTTAGTGCTGCAATCGGTGCTAAGCTTGGTGTGTTGGCTAGGTGGGTCGATTTTATCCCCTTATGGTGTGTTGGTTGGTACGGGTGGTGAATTGGCTGGATAGGGCTTGATTTCCATGCGCATATCCGCATCCGATCACTGGATTCTCAGAATGGGCTTAGGTCCACCTGGTTCTGTTATGGGCAAAGACCCTAATAAACCGAAATAGTAACATATTTTAATCCCACATTTAGCATACTTTTGGATGATTTATCCCTTGATTTATGTAAAATGGTGCTCTTAATCCTTTCTTTTCATGTCTTGTACTCAAGAAAGCACCCAAGAATAAAAAGAACGAGAAACGGGCTCAAAACGGACCAAAATGGGCCAAAGAAGAAATCGACACGGCCTGGACTAAAGCCCACACGGTCGTGCCTCCTCAAATATACTAGAACACGGCCTGATGTCGATTTACACGGTCGTGCCTCACTAACAGAGTCTGACACGGCCTAGCCACAATTCACACGGGTGTGTGCCATGGCCGTGCCCCTGCCGTGGAGGAGAGTAATTTCACTCGTAAAAGGATACTTAGGGGAAAAGAAACCCATTTCAAAAGCCTATATAAAGACCCTAAGTATAACTTAGGAGAGGGCGGTTAGCTAGGCCAAGGAGCCGAGCCGAAGAGGTCAGATTTGTGGGAAACTCTCAAGGGATAGCCAGTTGATCCATCTCAAGTAGCCGGAATTCTACTCAAGACAGAGGATCTCCTCTTCAATTCCTTCAGGGATTTTTAAGGATTTCTTATGTTTTGTTTTATCTTTTCTTCTGAGATGTTTTCCTTTATTGTTATGAACTAAACCCTTCAGATACCTGAGAGGGGATGAAACCTAGATGAATCTTGTTATTGTTTTCTGAACTATATGATAAATACTTGATTTGTTCTTGATTATGTGTGCTTAATTCTTGTGTTGATATTTCGCGGATATTAATTCAAATTGAATGTGCTTAGGTGGTGGAGCAAAAGTCCCTGCTTAAGAGTAGATCTAGAATAATTAAGCGGAGTTGATCACACGCCTAGAGATAGGGTGACGAGATTTTGCCGGATTAGGGTGAAACCTAATATGGGAGTCCATAGATCGATTTACTACTATTCTAGGGGTTTTAATTAGAAAGAGATTTCAATTAATCAACCTAGGGTTAGACGTTATTCGCCTCGAGAGAGGGTTTAATATAAATTAGGGAGTCCTACGGATCAAGTCAATTGAATAAATCGTCTGGTTCAGTGTTAGATAACAAGTGAAGTCTAGGTGGATTCTTCCTAAGGGTATCGTCTTAATCAACTGAGTTTTCCCAAGTATTTCCCCAATTCATTCTTTTTGTCTTTGCGTCTTTAGCTTAGTAATTCGTTAATTTAGATTAATAAACAACTTCACTTATTTTAGGCTAAATAATAGAAAGAAAGTTAGTATTAGTACTTTTAGTTCCTTTGGGTTCGACAATCCGGTCTTGCCTAAGCTATACTACTGTTCGATAGGTGCACTTTCCTCAATTGTTGTTATAGTTAATTCCAGGATCGATCATTATAAATTTAAATCTCTGAAATACAATGATCAAGTTTTTGGCGCCATTGCCGGGGAACTAAAATATTAAGAAAGCTCTATTTTTATTACTTTAGCCATTATTTTTTTATTTTATTTTCTGCAATTTACTTTTATTTTTAAGTTTAAATTTTAACTTTGCTAAATTTTCTTTCTTTCTTTTCCTAGCAGGTACCTCTAGTTTATGACTAGAAGGAACCCGAGAGGACCACTAGTATACAACAGTGATATTAACGCTACCGCTCGTAGAAATCGCAGAGAAATTAGGCGAGCCCTAAATTACACAGAAGAAGAGCGAGAAGACAGATCCAATCCTACTGAAGGGATGGACGAAAATAATCCACCACCACAAGATGTGGCAGAAAATAATGCTCCGCGTACTATGTATGATTATGCTAAACCTCATTTAACAGGAGCCGAATCTAGTATTGTTAGGCCTGCTATAGCTGCTAATAATTTTGAATTAAAGCCTAACACTATAAAATGATTCAACAATTTGTTCAATTTGATGGTTTGCAGAACGAAGACCCAAACACTCATATAGCTAATTTTTTAGAGTTCTGTGATACCTTCAAAATAAATGGCGTTTCTGATGATGCCATAAGGCTTCGGTTATTTCCCTTTTCATTAAGGAATAAAGCCAAACAGTGGTTAAACTCGTTACCACGAGGGTCAATCACTACATGGGATCAAATGACCGAAATTTTTTTATTAAAATATTTTCCACCGGCCAAAACGGCCAAATTACGGAATGATATCTCTTCTTTTGTGCAAATGGATTTAGAGACATTATACGACGCATGGGAGAGATATAAGGATCTCTTGAGAAGGTGTCTGCACCATGGTTTACCCTTGTGGCTCCAAGTCCAAACTTTCTATAACGGTGTAAACCTCTCAACGAGGCAACTAATTGATTCAGCCGCCGGTGGAACCCTGAACAATAGAACTCATGAAGCAGCCTACGAGTTCATTGAAGAGATGTCACTGAATAACTATTAGTGGCAGGTCACAAGGACCAAACCAACAAAATCAGCCGGAGTTTTCAACATAGATGCAGTAACCATGCTATCAACACAGGTAGAGATGATGAATAAAAAGCTTGATAGTTTGTGTTCTTCACAGGTACATCCAAAGAATGCAAAGGCGACGTAAGTGGAACCGTGGCGAATCTCGAGTACCCACCCTACCAACCGGGCACAGAGAGCGACGGATGAACTATATAGGTAACAATTTCAGATCTAATAATAACCCATATAGTAATAATTATAATCCAGTGTTGGAGGAACCACCCAAATTTTTTGTGGGGAGTCAAGGAAATCAAGGAAATCAAAGACAACAACCTCCTCAAAATTTCCAAAATCAGGCCTATCCACGGGAGAAGAAGCCGAACCTTGAAGAGATGCCGACAAGATTCATGGCATCCACAAAAATCGTCTCCAAGACACTTTGAAACCACCCTTAAGACCCAACAAGCATCGATCAAAGGGATCGAGAGCCAAGTTAGGGAAGTCACTAAGTCAGTTGAGGAAGTTTCTAAGTCAGTTGGACAACTCGCGAAGCTGATGTCTGAACGATCGCAAGGGCGTCTACCAAGCAACACTGAGATTAATCCAAAGGAGCAAATCCAAGCCATAACAGCTCAAGAAAGTGAAGGATTAGACGAACCCAGTCCAATACAAGGAAATGAGGTAGAAAAAGGTAAAGTTGAGGAAGCACAAGACAAGCCAAAATCGGTAATCAAGGAGTACCAACCTCGCATACCATATCCGGAAGCGTTAACGAGAGACGGCACATAGGAATAGTTCGGTAAGTTTCTTAAACTTTTAAAGAAATTACATATTAACTTACCGCTACTTGAAGCTCTTTCATAGATGCCAGATTCGAGGAAATTTTTAAAACATCTCTTGACGAACAAACACAAATTAGATGAGGATCCACATGTGGAATTAAACATAGTATGCTCAGCAATGTTACAGAATAGACTACCACAAAAGCTAAAAGATCCAGGGAGTTTTACAATTCCATGTTTAATTGGTAGACTAACTGTTGATAATGCATTAGCTGATTTAGGGGCAAGCAAAAATGTCATGTCTTATAAATTGTTTAAACAATTAGGTCTAGGGAAACCCAAACAAACTAGGATGGGCATTCAATTAGCTGATAAAACTGTTAGAGTTTCTAGGGGTATTATCGAAGATGTTCTTGTAAAAATTAACAAATTCGTTTTCCCAGTAGATTTTGTTGTCTTAGACATGGATGAGGATAATTCAATTCCCATAATTTTAGGAAGACCCTTTTTAGCAATCGCCAGACTAAAATTGATGTTGATGCAGAGAAACTCATACTTCGTGTAGGTAATGAGACGGTCAACCTCAAGGCTCTCGACTCGCCGAAACATCGAGTAATCAAGGTGAGAACGTAAATTCTACTCGATAACCATTCTGTTAACCCTTATTTTCGTGAAGCACCACAAAAGAATACAACCAACTCGATCCTAAACCCCATGCCAACAAGGAAGTAGTTCATAAAGATCGAAGGATTCAGATCGATGATCTAGACTAGTGGAAGACACACTTCAAGGAAAAATTAGGGATACACGGTGAAGAATCGGAACCACACAAGGTAAAACCGAAGGAGACCCTAGAAGAGCTCATAGGAACAACAAACCACTTCAAAATAGGAGACCAGGTACTATTAGATAAGGCAGATCCTCGAATATCTCCTCCGGACCCTAACACAAACAAAGAAATACCTTTTAGGGTAACCAGTGTTTTCCCATACGGAACAGTCGAGGTAAGTAATCCTATTTTTCGTACTTTTATTATAAACGCATCTCGACTTAAACTTTTTCACGAGGATAAAACTGATAGCATGAGGAAGGACTTCCAACTCCTCAAACCACCCTGATGATGCAAACGAGAGGAAAGTCTAGCTTAAGACTATAAACGAGCGCTTCTCGGGAGGCAACCCGAGCACTAACCCCATTAACTTTTACATTTTTATTTTTTCTTATTTATTCTATTTTATCCTTTCTTTATAGTATCTAGCTTTAAACTAACCAAAAGTGCAGATTTCCAGGCCACACGGCCTAGCACACGACCGTGGTCGTGGCCGTGTGGATGCCCCGGATAGCCGTACTGACATGGCAGAGGTGGTACGAGTCAGAGAGAATCAAATCTTTGAAGTCACGGACTCCAACCACCGCCCCACGGGCACCGACAGAATGCCACAGCTGTGTGACTCGACCGTGGATGACACTGACTTAACACCAACGGGCGTGGCAATCTGTAAAATGGGTGTGGGTGAACCAACACGCCTATACACACGGCTGTACGAGGCGGCCGTGTGAATCGACACGCCTAAGGAGCACGGGCGTGGGGTTGTACTAGGTTTGAAAATCTATTTAACCCCCCTCCCTTCCCTCTTATCCTATTAACTTTCAACCTTCAACTTTTCATTTTTTTCCTACTCCTTTTCTCCATACCCTTGAGCTACACCAAAACAATGCCAAAGAAGCGGAAGAAGCCAAGCAAAGCCTCCCTAAGGGAGACCGATTTATATAAGTTCATGCCGGCCGCTTCAATCACACGACAAGCCAAGGACGTTTAAGGCCATTTTCTTGATTTTAGGTTCTAAAGGCTGCTAAGGAATCACACCACGACCACCACCATATCCCTAGCCTTAGAAATCACACCCAACAATAAGGACTCTACGGTCCATCCATCTTTTCTTTTAACTTTATTTCAATTTTTATTTTTCTTCACTTTAGCTTGCTTTTCTTTAATTCTTTAATTAGTATAGTTTTAATTATTATTATTATATCCTGGCTAATCCTCCATGAGCTACCCAATTTCTTCATCTAGCGCAGGATCGTCATCAAGAACGCCCCTCCAACTTATCTTTCACCTCCAATTCGAGGATTTCATCCATAATTCAGGAAGTTTCACTTCTCTCCATATCTTTTGAATTTCTACTTAATTGTCTATATATATATCTTTGTATATTGAAGACAATGTACATCTTAAGTGTGGGGGGTGAACAACCTAAAAAGGTGCCTAACTTTTTTTCATTATTCTCAAATTCCTGAAATTAGGTGCCAAACTTTTGCATTATTCCCAAAATCCTGAATTTAGTCTTGTTTTTAAGTAAATTCCTCATATTACTAATTAGGATGGAATTTCTAATGATTTATAATTTTTATTGATATGTTTTAGATTAAGTCATTAATAATTGTGCATTGATAATTAAATTCTAAGATACTAGAGAATCAAGCATGATAAGTCCATTTTTTTCAATTAAAATTTGCTACGTTGTCGAACTGAATTTAAATATTACTTTGAAGTTTGAAATTTACGAGGTTGATGTCAAAAATACCCATAAATTTTGTGAGTTTTTGAGCCTTATAGAGCATATATTATTTTTCATGCTCACTTTATTGATTATGAGTATGTCAACATTGATTTGTTATTCTAGAACTTGCCTCGTTTATACATATCGAGACCACACCTATGATTTGATATACAGAGATGATTAAGGCACCGAGGTTTTAACCCACTAACTCAATTAAAAGCCTACCTTCACAATTAACCCCTAGTGAACCCCGTTTAAACCTAACAACCCTTTTTATTGACATAACCACTAATATTAACCCAGAAACCATTTGTTTTTGTTATCCCCATACCTTTTGACTACCCTTATATCGAGATTTGATTTGATTAATAACCTAACTATGTTTTTTTATTTTAGTAATTTATCCTTTGTTATGTATTTATGACTTGTTCTTAAAAAAAGAAGAAGAGAAAAATCAAAAGTATATTCATTATTCATTATTAGTTGTGATTAAATGAGCTTATACGTTTGAATTCCAAATATTGAAGAAGAAGCTCATATTATTAGTATTATTAGCTTTCAGTTGATGTAATTACTTTTATTTAGTTCATTGTTTCTGGTTAGGTAATTTTTTCAAATTCAATCTCGATTCTAACCTTCTAATTCAGCCTCTATCCACACCTTAACCCTAGCCCCGTTACAACCCTGACAAAGACCTTTTGATTTGTGCATCATCTCATGTTATAGTGGTGGAGATTTGATTTTCAGGCAAGCCTATGGGATTAACTTTTCATGTTCGACTTTTGAGCGCTTTTTCCTGAACCTTAAACACTTTGAGTGATTTGAGTGAATATTTTGTGAGGATGTCAACCTTTGTCGGTTTTGAATTAAAGGTAATTATTTAGATAAGGGGATACGCCTATATTTTTGAGCTATAAATCTATGACTTAGATTGTTTGAATTGTTAGGACTCTTTGAATTGAATTATCCATGTATAAATTATCTATGAATTATGATGAAACATTGTTGATAGGAATTATGAATTATAGAAAGTTCGTTTTAATTGTAAGTTGAGAATTTTGCTTGAGGACAATCAAAAGCTTAAGTGTGGGGGTATTTGATAAACCGAAATAGTAACATATTTTAATCCCATATTTAGCATACTTTTGGATGATTTATCCCTTGATTTATGTAAAAAGGTGCTCTTAATCCCTTCTTTTCATGTCTTGTTGATCGCTATGAAGTCAGAGTTTTAAAATTTATAAAGATAATGATCGAACCTGGAAACAAACTATGACAATGATTGAGGCAAATGCACCTATCGAACAGTAGTATAGCTTAGGCAAGACCGGATTGTCGAACCCAAAGGAACTAAAAGTACTAATACTAACTTTCTTTCTATTATTTAGCCTAAAATAAGTGAAGTTGTTTATTAATCTAAATTAACTAATTACTAAGCTAAAGACGCAAAGAAAAAAAGAATGAATTGGGGTAATACTTGGGGAAAACTCAGTTGATTAAGACGATACCCTTAGGAAGAATCCACCTAGACTCCACTTGTTATCTAACACTGAGCCAGACGATTTATTCACTAGACTTGATCCGTAGGACTCCCTAACGTATATTAAACCCTCTCTCGAGGCGAATAATGTCTAACCCTAGGTTAATTAATTGAAATATCTTTCCCATTAATAACCCCCTAGAATAGCAGTAAATCGATCTATGGATTCCCATATTAGGTTTCACCCTAATCCGGCAAAATCTCATCACCCTATCTCTAGGCGCGCGATCAACTCCGCTTAAATTATGCTAGATCTACTCTTAAGCGGGACTTTTGCTCCACCACCTAAGCACATTCAACTTGAATTAATATCATGAAATATCAACACAAGAATTAAGCACACATAATTAAGAACAAATCAAGTATTTATCAAATAGTTCAGAAAACAATAACAAGATTCATCTAGGTTTCATCCCCTTCAGGTATATGAAGGGTTTAGTACATAACAATAAAAGAAAACATCTCAAAAGAAAAGATAACACAAAACATAAGAAATCCCTAAAACCCCCTGAAGGAATTGAAGAGGAGATCCTCCGTCTTGAGTAGAATTTCGGCTTCTTGAGATGGATCAACTGGCTATCCCTTAAGAGTTTCCCACAAATCTGACCTTTTCGGCTCGGCTCCTTGGCCTAGCTGACCGCCCGTCGACTCTCCCTTCTAGGTTATACCTAGGGTGTATTTATAGGCTTTTGAAATAGGTTTCTTTTCCTCCAAGTATCCAAATCCGAGTGAAATTACTCTACTCCACGGCAAGGGCACGGCTATGGCATGCACACGCCGTGAATCGTGGTCGGTCGCCGTGTTGGACTCGTTAGTGAGGCACGTAGTGTGTAGTCGACATCGGTCGTGTTCTAGTATATTTGAGGAGGCACAGTAGTGTGGGCTTTAGTCTAGGCCGTGTCGACTTCTTCTTTGGCCTATTTTGGTCCGTTTTGAGCCCGTTTCTGTTCCTTTTATTCTTGGGTGCTTTCCTGAGTATAAGACATGAAAAGAAAGGATTAAGAGCACCAAATTGCATAAATCAAGGGATAAATCATCCAAAAGTATGCTAAATGTGGGATTAAAATATGTTATTATTTCGGTTTATCACTTGTACTCAGGAAAGCACCCAAGAATAAAAAGAACGAGAAACGGGCTCAAAACAGACCAAAATGGGCCAAAGAAGAAATCGACACGGCCTAGACTAAAGCCCACACGGCCGTGCCTCCTCAAATATACTAGAACACGGCTTGATGTCGATTTACACAGTCGTGCCTCACTAACAGAGTCCGACACGGCCTGGCCACAATTCACACGAGCGTGTGCCATGGCCGTGCCCCTGCCGTGGAGGAGAGTAATTTCACTCAAAAAAGGATACTTAGGGGCTAAGAAACCTATTTCAAAAGTCTATATAAAGACCCTAAGTATAACCTAGGATAGGGCGGTTAGCTAGGCCAAGGAGCCGAGCCGAAGAGGTCAGATTTGTAGGAAACTCTCAAGGGATAGCCAATTGATCCATCTCAAGAAGCCGGAATTCTACTCAAGACGGAGGATCTCCTCTTCAATTCCTTCAGGGAGTTTTAGGGATTTCTTATGTTTTGTTTTATCTTTTCTTCTGAGATGTTTTCCTTTATTTTTATGAACTAAACCCTTCAGATACCTGAGGGGGATGAAACCTAGATGAATCTTGTTATTGTTTTCTGAACTATATGATAAATACTTGATTTGTTCTTGATTATGTGTGCTTAATTCTTGTGTTGATATTTCGCAGATATTAATTCAAGTTGAATGTGCTTAGGTGGTGGAGCAAATGTGTAACCCCCCCTAACCCGAGACCATCTCCGGAACAGGGTTAAGAGGTGTTACCGATCAATCATAACATTTAACATCTAATATTTACGGCACAAAGTCAATCATCTTCAATCTTATTCAACTACAAACATAGTGTCCCTTATCGAGGTCTACATAACCTCATTCACATGCTAAAGAGGGTCGGGACTAAATTGAAACACATACGTAAATTCTCCGAGATTTAAAACTTTTCTAAAATACAGAGGAGACACGCCCGTGGGACGAGGCCGCAGCCCTCCACGGCTACTAGACACCCCAGTGTGTCCATCCGTGTCTACATACCGCCTATTTCAACACGGTCACTAGGCACGTCCGTGTGCCCGCTTCGTGTCTATATATCGACTATTTTAACACGGTCACTAGGCTCGCCTGCAGTGCCCGTCGTGTCTATATATCGACTATTTTAACACGGTCACTAGGCACGCCTGTGTGCCATAGCCGTGTAATACTAGGCTACATTCGCGCAATTTACCCACGGTCTTAGGCACGCCCGTGTGCCTCAACCGTGTGACATTATAGGCCATTTACAAGGCCAAAATGCCACCCACTTAGGATCAAACCTACAAGCAACACATACCAAAACATATCATGCACATGAGGCAACCAAAAACTTATCAAAATGACTATTCAACTTATGCATTCAATTCCCATTCCAACCATAACAAATTCAATACCAAAACTTATCTCATCACAAGCATAAAACATTCAATATCAAACATCATTCCTTCTCAATTTCATTAACTCATACTAGCATTTTACCAACACAAAGTTACCATTCATAAGTCAACTCCTCAACCCACAAACCATACCAAAAGATGCATCACATATATCAAGTTCATTCTAGCTAAACTAGCACATATCTTGCCATATCTCATGGCTACTTACAAACATCAAACATGATTCAAATGACCAGCCTATACATGCCATATTTAACTATATACATTGTTCCAAAATACCCCAAAATAGATTTGTCGATAGTGTGACCGAGATGCTGACGATCCCCTGATCCAAGCTATCTTTACTGACACTGCAATGCAGAGAAACAAATCACACAGTAAGCTTTATAAAGCTTAGTAAGTTCATAACATAATACAATTATTATATCAAATTAAACCAATGTATAAAATAAACAATCACATAGGTCTATTATCTCATATTCTTGCCTTCTCATCCATAGCTAAAATACTTATTTCCTCAATCATAACTCGATTATACTCATCAACCACAAAGGTTCAATACGTACCTTAACCACACATAGTTATTAAACATCCAAGCTATTCAATGCTCGATATTATTTGCTGATCATCCTTTAGTTTTCATTCAATTTGATCGCACACTCAGTGCTATATACATGCTCGTAGCATATTTTTCATCGCACAGTTAGTGCCTAATCTTTTAACCGACTTATCTCGGTAATGCACACAGTGCCAATACTATAAGCCGTAGCTTTCATATCATCGCACACACAGTGCCTTTCATTTCTGTTTCGATTTACATTTTCGCACACTTAGTGCCATCACTAAATCTTGCACATAGCATCTCAATTTCATACTCATATACTTATTCAATTCATAGTACTAAAACATATCTCATTAACATGTATTGTATCCGAACTTACCTCGGACGTCGACTATAGATACGATTGATTAATCGAGTACTTTATCTTTGCCTCGATCTCAATCTGAACCTCTTCTCTCTTGGTCTATACACATTCAAATTCAATCTGTTCAATCACTAACTCATTCAATTTAGTCCACACACACACATTTAGGGCATTTTACAAAATATCCCTCTCATTTACACATTTCGACACTTTAGTCCCTAATTCACAAAATCATCAAATTCATCAAATTCCACCTAGCACAAGCTTAGCCGAATTTTACTAGTGGCTATACAAACCCATACATCTCATTTATTTCACAATTTAACCCTTAAATTTGTTATTTTCACAATTTAGCCCTAATTAACTAAATTCATCAAAAATTCAAGAACAACACATGTTCATTAAACACATATCTTTCATTTAACACCAACACTCATTTTAAAGCTCACTCTTTCATCAATGGTACATTTCATAGACATCATCAATTCACAAATTTCAAGCATTGGTTTTGTAGAGCACAAAGCAACGATTACAAAAATGTAGAAATTAATAAAAACCGAGCTCAAACATACCTTAATTCAAGCTTAACCCTAGCCGAAATTTTCAAAGCTTTTCTTCCTTCTTTTCTTTTCTCATTTTCGGTTGATATAAACAAAGATGAGCACACTTTTTCCTTTTGTTTCATTATAAATTAACTTAATAATTAAATACCAACTTTGCCCTTTTATAAGTCATATAAAACAAATACATTTTAAGGCTAGTTTGTCATTTAACACCCCACTATCTTAAAAATGGTTCATTAACAACATAAGGCCTCTTCCTTAAAAAGCCATCAACATTTAAGTACTTATAATTCAGCACATAGCTTTTACACCTTATACAATTAAGTCCTTTCTCTTAATTCGACACTCAAACAATCAAATTATCATACGTAATTTTCACACAGGCTATTTCACATACTATTCACACGTAAAATATCATTAAAATAATTTTACGACTTCTGATTTGTGGTCTCGAACCACTGCTCGACTAGGGTCTAAATCGATGTTACAACTCTCCCCTCTTAGGGATTTTCGTCCCCAAAAATCTTACCGTGAATAGTTGTTGATGTTGCTCTCTCATAATGTTCTCGTGCTCCCACATAGCCTCTTCAATTCCATGTTTGTGCCATAATACTTTCATCGAGGAAATTCTTTTGTTTCGCAATTTTTAGTCTCTCGTACAAAATTCGAATCGGTTCTTCACTATACGACAAGTCCGATTGAATCTCAACCTCGGTGGGAGCAATCACATGGGACGGATCCGATCTGCACTGGTCGAAGCATTGACACATGAAACACGTTATGAATCTTTTCTAACTCGGATGGCAATCTTAATCTATAAGCAACCGCCCGACTGCTTCAAGAATCTCATACGGTCCGATGAACTCGAACTCGACTTGCCCTTTCGGCCAAATCAAGTATTTTCTTCCACGAGATACTTTCAAAAACACTTTATCACCGATCTCAAATTTGATATCTTTCCGCTTCAAATCGCATAAGACTTCCGACGATCCGAGGTCGCTTTCAAACTATCACGAATCACTTCCACTTTCTCGCTCGGTCTCTTTTATAAGATCAACTCCGTGAATCTTGTTCTCACTCACTCGATCCAATACAATGGGGTTCGACACTTTCGACCATAAAGAGCATTATATGGTGCCATTTTAATGCTAGATTGAAAACTGTTGTTATACGCGAACTCAATCAATGATAAATGCTTTTCCCGCGCACTTTCAAATTCTAGTACACAACATCTCAAAGATGTCTTCGAGAATCAATGATTCGTTCAGATTGACCATCCGCTTGTGGATGAAAAGCGATCTTCAAATGCAATTTCGTGCCTAAAGCATCTCGTAATTTCTTCCGAATCGCGAGGTAAATCTCGGATCTCTCTGCGGACACAATAGATAGAGGTACCCCATGCAATCTCACGATCTCATCGATACATAATTCAGCCAATCTATCAAGTGAATAATCTATTCTCACCGAATAAAGTGAGTTGACTTCACAATCTATCAACTATCACCCGTGATCGCATCTTTCTTGCTCTCTGAGATAAAGGCAACCCCAACACAAAGTCCATCGTAATTCTCTCCCATTTCCACTCGGGAACCATAATCGGTTGTAATAAATCGGACGGAACTTGATGTTCGGCCTTAACTTGTTGACAAGCTAAACACTTCAAAATAAAGTCGGAAATATCTCTTTTCATACCATGCCACCAATAGAATCAAGCTTTGAGATCATTATACATTTTGGTACTCCCGGATGTACAAATCAAATGACTATTGTGAGCTTCATTCAAAATCATTTGAATCAACTCAATTTCTTGGAACACAAATCCGATCTCTGAATCTCAAACAATCATCACTATCAACTCAAATTCGATACAAAGATTTGAATCACATCAACTCTTTTTTGCAATAACTCATTATCAATCTTCCGAGCATCACATATTTGTTGTAAAAACAACGACTTTTACTTTCAATTCAGCTACCACCGCACTATCATCACACGATCTATCCGATTACTCATAGCTCTCAAAGCGTATAATGATTTTCGCTTAAGGCATCAGCTACAACATTAGCCTTACCCGGGTGGTAATCTATCACAAGTTCATAGTCTTTCAATAACTCTAACCATCTTCTCTCGCATAAGTTCAAGTCTTTTCTCGAGCCATTAAGTACTTTAGACTCTTATGATCGTGATAGATGTGACATTTTTCCCCGAATAGATAGTGACGCCAAATCTTCAACGCAAACACAATCGCAACCAATTCAAGATCATGCGTTGGGTAGTTCCTTTCATGCGGTTTTAAGCGTCTTGAAAGCGTAAGCAATGACTTTCCTTCTTGCATCAAAGACACACCCAATCCATTCAACGACGCATCACTCAGAAACTATGAATTCTTTGCCTGATTCGGGTTGAATCAAAACTGGTGCTTCAGTTAACAACACTTTCAACTGCTCAAAACTTTGCTGCCACTTTTCTGACCACTCGAATCTAACATATTTCCGTTACAACTTTGTCAATGGAGTTGCGATCATCGAGAAGCCTTTCACAAATCGTTTATAATATCCCACTAATCCCAGAAAACTACGGACTTCAGACACATTCCTCGGAGGCTTTCATTCTAAAATAGCAGATATTTTACTCGGGTCAACTCGTATCCCAAAGAAATGATACAATATGTCCTGAAAATCGACCTCATGCAACCAAAATTCACATTTTCTAAACTTTGCATACAACTGTTTCTCACGCAGAGTTTGTAGTACAATTCTCAAATGCTCAGCATGTTGCGTCTCATCTCGCGAATAAATCAAAATATCATCAATAAATACCACAACAAAGCGATCCAAATACGGTCTGAATATTCGATTCATAAGATCCATAAACACTGCAGGAGCATTGGTTAGTCCAAAAGGCATCACTAAGATTTTGTAATGTCCATACCTCGCTCGAAAGCGCTTTTCACACATCGATTCTTTAACTCTCAACCGATAGTAACTTTGATCTCAAATCTATCTTAGAAAATACTGTAGCTCCTTTCAGCTGATCGAACAAATCATCGATACGAGGCAATGGATATTTGTTCTTTATCATCACTTTGTTCAACTGTCGATAATCAATACACATTCTCATAGTTCCATCTTTCTTTTCACAAACAACATAGGAGCTCCCGGGGAGAAACTCGATCGTGCAAAACCTCTATCACCAACTCCACACAATCGAGATTTCAACTCTTTCAATTCGGTTGGGCCATTCTCAGATAGAGCTATCAAAATAGGAGCGATTCATCGCACTAACTCAATACCAAATTCCACCTCTCGAATTGGAGGTAATCCTGGTAACTCTTCAGGAAATACATCTGGAAACTCACAAACCACAGACACAGATACAACTTTCTTTTCCGACACCTTTGTATCAATAACGTACGCCAAATAAGCTCACAACCTTTTCTCACATAGTTCATAGCTTTCATCGCAGATACAACAGCTGGTAATCCCTTCATATCACTGGATTAAATTCGAACTAGCTCATTGTTCTGACTTCTCAATTCAATACTCTTTCTTTTACAATTCACAATGGCATTATGCAGAGTAAGCCAATCCATACCCAGAATTATGTCGAATTCTTCAAAGGGAAGCAACTTCAAATTAACCGGAAAACATATATCACGAAACATCAATGGGCAATTCTTGCACACCTTATCCACCAAAACACACTTGCCTAAGGGGTTCGGTACTCTAATCACAAATTCAGTAGACTCAACAGGTAGAGTCTTATTTAATAGTAAGTTCATACACACATAGGAATGGGTTGATCCAGGATCTATCAATGCAATGACATCAATATCAAATAAAGTGAAAGTACCGGTGATGACGTCTGGAGATGATGCTTCCTCTCGTGTACGTATAGCATAGGCTCGGGCAGGTGCTCTCGCTTCTGATCTCACAGTTGTGTCATTTGTCCATCTCTGACTTTCACTCACATTTTTGGTGCTTCTGGGTGGTCTACCCCTAGCTGTCACATTACTCGGTCTTTCATTCTGAATATTTTCTTCTTCGACCATCTTTGGGCAATCCCGAATAAAATGATCTCGGGATCCACATTTGTAACAAACTCTATTGTTGTACTTGCCCTAGCACTCTCCCACATGTCGCCTTCCACACTGTCTGCACTCAGGCTTGTTACTCTTAACACTGCCAACACTTGATTCATTCGAGCTTGAATTCGTGGACCAAGATTTTGTTTCAAACGATCTCTACTTGGATGTCCAAATGAAGCATTTGAACGGTTACTTGCATCTCTGTATCTCTTAGTAGAAGGTTGAGAAAATTTATTCATCGATCTCTTTCTTTCATCACGAGCTTCTGAATCGGCTTTCTTCTTTTCCTTATTGAGCTCTTCAGCTTTACACGCTCTTTTAACTAACACAACAAATTCATTTATATCGAGTATCCCAACCAATAGATTGATGTCTTCATTCAATCCCCTATGAAACGCTTGCACATAGTAGCTTCCTTCGAGACACATTCTCTCGCATATTGACTCAATCTTACAAATCCTCGCTCGTACTCGCAGAATGCACAAGCGCCCTGTTTCAATTCTAGAAACTCTTTACGTTTACGATCAACAAAATGTTGATGATATACTTCTTTACTCGACTCAAATTGAAAGAAATCCCGTGTGATTCTCTCTCTCAAAACCACGGATATCAACGTTTTCCACCAGCTTATAAGCCGTGTCTCTCAACAAAGAAAGCGCACACTTAATGCAACATCGAGATTCAACGACATCTCATCGAATACTCGATTGTATTCTCAATCCAAAACTCAGCTTCGCCAAAGATCGTCAACAGATGTGGCCCTAAACTCCTCACCACCTGTATTTTTGAATCTTATCTACAGTGGTTTATTCAATCTATTCGGTCTACAACTTGAGGCACAACAGTACTTGCGGGGTGGAGGTTGTGGAGTAGTCGGATTCGTTCGAACAAACTCCGTAAACCATTCATTCATCATACGGAAGAAGGCTTGCTTAGCCTCTCCTCCCTCACTACCTTCATTCGGCCTAGATGTGGCCGGTCTGCTGTCCCTTTGAGCGGGAGCAGCGCATTACATTTCTACGCCATCAAGAATCGCTCGATCGGGATCCATTACTATAAGAAAACACATTTTCAATCACAAGATTCATCACACTATCGCAATTTCATATATGGCATGTATAGCTAGACTCGCACGCACTATGTTAGTCCGAGAATCGACTAAACCGTAGCTCTGATACTAATAAAATGTAACCCCCTAACCCGAAACCATCTCTGAAATAGGGTTAAGAGGTGTTACCGATCAATCAAAACATTTAACATCTAATATTTACGACACAAAGTCAATCATCTTCAATCTTATTCAACTACAAACATAGTTTCCCTTATCGAGGTCTACATAACCTCATTCACATGCTAAAGAGGGTCGGGACTAAATTGAAACACATACAGAAGTTATCCGAGATTTAAAACTTTTCTAAAATACAGAGGAGACACGCCTGTGGGAGGAGGCCGTGTACCCTCCACGGCTACTAGACACCCCTGTGTGTCCATCCGTGTCTACATACTGTCTATTTCAACACGGTCACTAGGCACGCCCGTGTGCCCGTTTGTGTCTATATACTGACTATTTTAACACGGTCACTAGGCTCGCCCGCAGCCCGCTCGTGTCTATATATCGACTATTTTAACACGGTCACTAGGCACGCCCGTGTGCCATAGCCGTGTAATACTAGGCTACATTCTGCCAATTTACCCACGGTCTTAGGCACGCCCGTGTGCCTCAACCGTGTGACATTATAGGCCATTTACAAAGCCAAAATGCCACCCACTTAGGATCAAACCTACAAGCAACACATACCAAAACATATCATGCACATGAGGCAACCAAAAACTTATCAAAATGACCATTCAACTTATGCATTCAATTCCCATTCCAACCATAACAAATTCAATACCAAAACTTATCACATCACAAGCATAAAACATTCAATATCAAACATTATTCCTTCTCAATTTCATTAACTCATACTAGCATTTTACCAACACAAAGTTACCATTCATAAGTCAACTCCTCAACCCAAAAACCATAGCAAAAGATGCATCACATATATCAAGTTCATTCTAGCTAAACTAGCACATATCTAGCCATATCTCGTGGCTACTTACAAACATCAAACATGATTCAAATGACCAGCATTTACATGCCATATTTAACTATATACATTGTTCCAAAATACCCCAAAATAGATTTGCCGATAGTGTGACCGAGATGCTGACGATCCCCTGATCCGAGCTAGCTTTACTGACACTGCAATGCAGAGAAACAAATCACACAGTAAGCTTTATAAAACTTAGTAATTTCAAAACATAATACAATTATCATATCAAATTAAACCAATGTATAAAATAAACAATCACATAGGTCTATTATCTCATATTCTTGCCTGCTCATCCATAGCTAAAATACTTATTTCCTCAATCATAACTTGATTATACTCATCAACCAGAAAGGTTCAATACGTACCCTAACCACACATAGTTATTAAACATCCAAGCTATTCAATGCTCGATATTATTTGCCGATCATCCTTTAGTTTTCATTCAATTTGATCGCACACTCAGTGCTATATACATGCTCGTAGCATATTTGTCATCGCACACTTAGTGCCTAATCTTTTAACCGACTTATCTCGGTAACGCACACACAGTGCCAATACTATAAGCCGTAGCTTTCATATCATCGCACACACAATGCCTTTCATTTCTGTTTCGATTTACATTTTCGCACAGTTAGTGCCGTCACTAAATCTTGCACATAGCATCTCAATTTCATACTCATATACCTATTCAATTCATAGTACTAAAACATATCTCATTAACATGTATTGTATCCGAACTTACCTCGGACGTCGACTATCGATACGATTGATTAATCGAGTACTTTATCTTTGCCTCGATCTCGATCCGAACCTCTTCTCTCTTGGTCTATACACATTCAATCTGTTCAATTAGTAACTCATTAAATATTTTCCACACACACACATTTAGGGCATTTTACAAACTAGCCCTCACATTTACACATTTCGACACTTTAGTCCCTAATTCACAAAATCATCAAATTCATCAAATTGCACCTAGCACAAGCTTAGCCGAATTTTACTAGTGTCTATACAAACCCATACATCTATTTATTTCACAATTTAACCCTTAAATTTGCTATTTTCACAATTTAGCCCTAATTAACTAAATTCATCAAAAATTCAAGAACAACACATGTTCATTAAACACATATCTTTCATTTAACACCAACACTCATCATAAAGCTCACCCTTTCATCAATGGTACATTTCATAGACATCATCAATTCACAAATTTCAAGCATGGGTTTTGTAGAGCACAAAGCAACGATTACAAAAACGTAGAAATTAATAAAAACTGAGCTCAAACATACCTTAATTCAAGCTTAACCCTAGCCGAAATTTTCAAAGCTTTTCTTCCTTCTTTTCTTTTCTCATTTTCGGTTGATATAAACAAAGATGAGCACTCTTTTTCCTTTTGTTTCATTATAAATTAACTTAATAATTAAATACCAACTTTGCCCTTTTATAAGTCATATAAAACAAATACATTTTAAGGCTAGTTTTTCATTTAACACCCCACTATCTTAAAAATGGTTCATTAACAACATAAGGCCTCTTCCTTAAAAAAGCCATCAACATTTAAGTACTTATAATTCAACACATAGCTTTTACACCTTATACAATTAAGTCATTTCTCTTAATTCGACACTCAAACAATCAAATTATCACACAGGCTATTTCACATAGTATTCACATAAAAAATATCATTAAAATATTTTTATGACCTCGGATTTGTGGTCTCGAACCACTGTTCCGACTAGGGTCTAAACTGGGATGTTACAAAAAGTCCCTGCTTAAGAGTAGATCTAGCATAATTAAGCGGAGTTGATCGCACGCCTAGAGATAGGGTGACGAGATTTTGCCAGATTAGGGTTAAACCAAATATGGGAGTCCATAGATCGATTTACTGCTATTCTAGGGGTTTTAATTAGAAAGAGATTTCAATTAATCAACCTAGGGTTAGACGTTATTCGCCTCGAGAGAGGGTTTAATATAAATTAGGGAGTCCTATGGATCAAGTCAAGTGAATAAATCGTCTGGTTCAGTGTTAGATAACAAGTGAAGTCTAGGTGGATTCTTCCTAAGGGTATCGTCTTAATCAACTGAGTTTTCCCAAGTATTTCCCCAATTCATTCTTTTTGTCTTTGCGTCTTTAGCTTAGTAATTCGTTAATTTAGATTAATAAACAACTTCACTTATTTTAGGCTAAATAATAGAAAGAAAGTTAGTATTAGTACTTTTAGTTCCTTTGGGTTTGACAATCCGGTCTTGCCTAAGCTATACTACTGTTCGATAAGTGCACTTGCCTCAATCGTTGTTATAGTTAATTCCAGGATCGATCATTATAAATTTAAAACTCTGAAATACAATGATCAGGCCCACCTGATACTGTGTCTGTGATGGGCTCAAGCCCAGTCTGTTTCTGCATACCGTATATCTGACTGTTTGTATTATAAGGGATTACACACTGAGTTTTCACAAACTCACCCTTCTGTCTAACTGTACAGGTAATCCCCAGACTTAGTGGATTTAGAGCTGCGAGGGACTTGGAGGTGGCCACAATAATGCTCTTGTTTTCGTTTACTTGGCTTTTATTTACTATTAGTTTTTATCTGGATTTTTTTTATATTTTTAATAAGGCCTCTCCAATTTTATAGTTTTCAATCTGAGGTTTTAATCATTATGGTTTATTCATGTTAGAAGTAGAACGCGGTTTTCCCAAAATGATAATTGTTTTCAAAACACTATGTTTCCGCAACGATTTTTAAGCTTCCGCAACAAACAATGTTTTGTTTTAAATTGATTAACAAAATGCTGGTTTAATATGAGTTCTACGAAGAGGCTTCAACCTCCAAACGAGTTTTTTTTTCAACAAGGAAAAAAAGGGTTTCCAAAAAGCACTCCAATGTGACACCGCCAGATTCGGCCATAACTTCTAGGCCGGGTTTGGGGTGTTACATTTAGTGGTATCAAAGCCTAGTTGCAAAACTCAGCTGTGGAATGGGTTTTCAAAATTTTGTATCACAAGAGGTTGGTTTCAAATATGTGAAGTGTTTTGAGGTATTTTCTGAAAAGTGTGGCACACCGAGTCTCCGGCGCTGAATCTGTAAGTTTCATTGATACTGTTATCTGTTTAAAACTAAGACACTTGAATTTAGATTTTGTATTCTGTGTATGTTTGGATATGGCGTTGGATATAGAAATTAGTTGCGTGTGAGATATCTGTCTGCTTCAATGGTTAGGTGTTTTCAGTATGTGTAGGGAGTTCCAAGTTCTAGTTAAAATATGATAGGGACATTAGAATTAGAGTGCGCAGTTGCAGTATAGCGGTGTAACCTGTGTTGTGCGGCTATTATATAGTTGGAAATTTTGAGGACGAAATTTCTTTAAGGGGGTAGAATTGTAACACCCAGAATTTTGGGCCTAGGAGAAGTGGGCTTCGAGTATCGGAGCAATTGGATTTTACTTGTGTGAGGAAATTTCACTAATTGCATGTTTAGTCTAGTGGCTAAGTGATTTGGGAAGAGTTGGGAGTGTTGGAGAAGTCATGGGTTCAAACCAGAGCTTTAGCAAAAGTTTTAGTTTTTCCTTAAAGGGGAGTTGGCGTTAGCTTGAAGGCCTTATAAATTTGTTTGGTTAAAATATGACACAAGGAAGTGAGTGGTCTAGTGGCAAGGTGTCATTAAGGTTGCAAGGGAGCATGGGTTCAAGTCTTGGCACTTGCAATTCATTTTGATTTCCTTTTAAATGAACTTAGACTTTGGCCCATAGGCTTATATTTAGTTGTGCTTGTTTTGTTATACAAAGAGAGCTGTGGTGGAGTGGTTGTGGCGTCATTAAGGTGGTAGGGGAGCCTGAGTTCGAAACCCCTTGCATGCGAAATGTGACTATTTTGCTTATTTGGAACGGTTTTGGAGGATTGATGGAGGGATCCCACATCGGGAAGCCATCATGAGAGTAGGCGAGAAGCTGGCTTTAAATAGAGCGATCTATGAGAAGAGTAAGCAAACCTTGGTTGGCGTTCGGGCATAGGAGTGTTCAGAGCACGGATTAACTCCATTCCTATCGTCAGTGTATTTCGCAGACTACTCTAGTCAGAGAGCGAGAAATGCCGAAATGCCGGTCACACGGCGATGGTAGCCAAACGAGTGTGCGAGCGCACGTGTGGGAGTTTCGATGCGATAATTGAGGCCATCATGAGTGTTCTCATGGGTTTAGGCTGCTTTGGGCCAAGTGGGCCCAATGGGCCTGTGGGCCTATATGAATAAATTGTATGATTGTGTAGTAGATATTGGACTGGTCTATGTGAATCTCATATCTGTTGCTAGATTTGGGCTAAATGGGCCACACGAGCTTATGGGCCCATTTGGGCTGAGAATGGGCCCTAGGACCATTAACATCGTTATCTCTGTTTGAAATACCCTCAATTTGCAAAATTACTGAAATACCCTTGGTTTGCAAAATTACAGAAATACCCTCGATTTGCAAAATTACTAAAATACCATCGGTTTGCAAAATAACTGAAATACCCTCGGTTCGCAAAATTACTAAAATACCCTCAGTTTGTAAAATTACTGAAATACCCTCGGTTTGCAAAATTACTGAAATACCCTCAGTTTGCAAAATTATTGAAATACCCTCAATTTGCAAAATTACTGAAATACCCTCGGTTTACAAAATTTCTAAAATACCATCGATTTACAAAATTACAAAAATACCCTCGATTTGCAAATTTACTGAAATACCCTCGGTTTACAAAATTACTAAAATACCCCTGTAGGGTAGAATTACTAAATTACCCCTATAAGGTAGAATTACTGAAATACCCCTGAAGGGTAGGATTACCGAAATACCCTTATTGGGTAAAATGACTATTTTGCCTCATGATAAATGACTCGATTTTGTGCCATGACTTGATCAGTGTGATCGTATGATCGCGTTTTTAACCGACTTGACTGTGGTCGTGTGTGACCGATATGCTTGTAATATATGTTAAATGATCATTCACGAGTATGGTCATTCTGCATACACCTGTGATGATTGAGCATGACATACATGACAAATTGCATGGGGTTGGGACAAAGTTACGGAGGTAGTGTACGGCCCATTGTCGTTCTGTCTAAGGCTTTCAGCCTTTCTGCGATATTTATGGCTTTTAGCCATTCTGTTAACCGGCAGCGATGGTGCGATATTATGGCTTTTAGCCGTTCTGTTAACCGACAGCGATGATGAGATATTTATGGCTTTTAGTCGTTCTGTCTATGGCGCCGAGCCGTTCTGTTGACTTAGTGCCGCAATCGGTGCTAAGCTCGGTGTGTTGGCTGGGTGGGTCAATTTTATCCCCCATGGTGTGTTGGTTGGTACGGGTGGTGAATTGGTTGGATTGGGATGGATTTCTATCTGCATATCTGCATCTGATACTGGTTCTGTAATGGGCTTAGGTCCACCTGGTTCTATTATGAGCTAAGACCCACCTGATATTGTGTCTGTGATGGGCTCAGGCCCAGTCTATTTCTGCATACCGTATATCTGACTGTTTGTATTATAAGGGATTACACACTGAGTTTTTACAAACTCACCCTTCTATCTAACTGTACAGGTAATCCCCAGAATTAGTGGATTTGGAGCTGCGTAGGACTCGAAGGTGGCCAGAGTACTGCTCCTGTTTTCGTTTACTTGGCTTTTATTTACTATTAGTTTTTGTCTGGATTTTTTTTATATTTGTAATAAGGCCTCTCCAATTTTATAGTTTTCAATCTGAGGTTTTAATCATTATGATTTATAAATGTTAGAAGTAGAACGTGATTTTCCCAAAATGATAACTGTTTTCAAAACACTATGTATCCGCAACGATTTTTAAGCTTCCGTAACAAACAAGGTTTTGTTTTAAATTGATTAACAAAAAGCTGGTTTAATATGAGTTCTACGAAGAGGTTTCAACCTCCAAACGAGTTTTTTTTTCAACAAGGAAAAAAAGGGTTTCCAAAAAGCACTCCAATGTGACACCGCCAGATTCGGCCATAACTTCTAGGCCGAGTTTGGGGAGTTACACCCATTGTTATGGGATCGGTTTTTAACACTCGAGCAACCGTACACTCGTGAGGCATCAAATGCTGAAGTTTCAACTTTTCAGCTTTTGCCGATTCACAGCGGAGATAGTGCGATTACACACCTGTTTACGGAGTCGTTTCAAGATCTACGAGCACCCAACCTAGATTCATCGAGATCCAATGTTAGTCCTTAATTGTTAGGGTAACACCCTCATAATCCGAGATACCCTTCTTACCTTGTTTGAATGAGGGTGACCTTAATCCCTCAACTCTCGCTGTTCAGAAACGATCACACGCCTTCGCTGCTTTCCTAAAGTACAGTCAAGAACCAATTAGAAAATGGTAGGGCATATTTGGCCAACCCCAAAAACATGAGGTAACCTTATTACCTTACTGGACGTTTGAGAACGAAAGTGTCACTCCTCCAAACCGCTCACACTTCACCACTCCTCGAGGAAGACCCTAGCATCGCAATGAGTGCAGTACGTGAAGAATGAAATAACAATCGGTTAATGGGGTTCTTCAGTTTTGGAAAAGAAGGGAAGAGTATAGGTGCATTCGGTTTTAAAAGAAAAGCAGAGAATAGATTTTGATCACTTACCGATAGTCAGAACCTTTGCAGTAGATCGACGCAGAGAAGGATTAACTACAGTGATATTCGACCAACAAAGAATAGAAGATGAACAGAAGTTAAAAGAAGAGAAGGGAAGGTTCGGCTATGAGAGAAAGAAAATATCAAAGATGAGGAGAAAAATGACACGAATGGTCAGAAGGGAAATGACACGAGTTGTCAGTTTCGAAGTACAGATAAGACTTGAGAGAACCCAAAATGCAAAAATATAGAAAACCCCAAACTCTCAGCAAAGAAATTCGGCACTCTCCTATCAACACTCACCAGAACTGAATAAGGAAATCCTAGTGTCAAAAATGCTCCCTCTTTTCCCCCTAGCCGAATTTCACTAAGGCCTTAGAGTCCCATTCGGTCACAACTCTCCTCACACTTCAAAATCCTTGAAAATCTCCACAAATCACTCCCCTTATTCCTCCTTGATATCCTCCATAACAACTCCAAGACCAATTCAAACTTCACCTGGTAGAGTTTCAGTCCAACTCCACTTCTCCTGCTGGAAGGAAATAAAATAATTATTCTTTTGCATGCCAAGGGATTCAAACCCAAGCTCGCCTCACCAAATCACGCCACCTGCCACCAAGCCACAAGCTCATCTTGTGTCTCCCTTCCCCTACAATTATTTATAAAGCCTACCTGCTAAGCTCAACCCCCTTTAATTAAGAAAGAACAATTTTTTGCTAAAGTCAAGGCTCGAACCCAGGGTTTCCCAGAGACTCTCAACCACATCTAAACCACTCAAACAGTTATTTGTTTGTGACCTTCCCTTGCACATCCAAATAGTTATGTGCAGCCTTCACTGCTCCCCTACTCAAGGCCCATTTCTTTTAGGCCCAAATTTGGGGCGTTACAATTCACCCCACCTTAAAGAAATTCCGTCACCAAAATTTTTAACTGTTAGAATAGTCACACAGACTTCACCACCACGCTCCCCTGCGCACTCTGATTTCAAAACATTATTATCGCCTCTTAAACCACGTTCGCGTGTATCTCTTGTGCCCATTGTCTATTCGCGTTTTATCATAACTAACAGTTTAATGCAGATCGAAGTTTCACTACAGTTTTAGTCCTCTATAGTTTCAGTTTGCTCTATCTAGAGTAGTATAATCTAATTTCTAAAGTAGTCACAGTATTTCCTAACTTACCGCATTTCAATTTCTAAACAGACAAAAGTATTCAGAAAACTTACGAATTCGGTGCCAGAGACTCAGTGTGCCACACTTTTAAGAAGAAGTATCTCAAAACACTTTGCATATTCGAAAACAACCTTTTGGAGTCCAAAAATTTGAAAACCCATTCCACAGCTGAGTTTTGCAACCGGGCTCTAATACCACTAAATGTAACACCCCAAACCCGGCCTAGACGTTATGGCTGAATCTGGCGTGTCACATTGAAGTGTTTTTCGAAAACCATGTTTACATTGAAAAACCTTCTTGAAATTTCAAACTTCTTTCCATTTAAAACTTGTACAAAACCTCAGTTTGCATTTGATTATTTTCAATCGTGGTTTATTAAAAAGTTATTCCCTTTTAAAACGTTATTACCTTTAAAAGCTTATTTGTTGCGGAAGATTAATTTAAAATAGATGATTTACGAAAACGTGATATTTAAAAATTGAGTTGCGGAAACGTAGTGTTAGAAAATGTTATTGTTTTAGAAAATCGTGTTCTACTTCTAGCGAATATAAATCACAATCAATAAAATCCCAAATATAAAATCCATAAATTATAGAGGCCTTATCACAACCCGAATTAAAATCACAGTTCTTAAGTAAATAAGCAAAACAGAAGTGCAGTTGTGTGGCCCTCTCCAAGTCCATCGCAGCTCCGAGCCGTCCAACACTGGGGATTACCTGAAAGGTTAAAAACGGGGTGAGTTTACAGAAAACTTAGTGTCTAATCCCCTTATTAAAGAAACAGTCAGTATACAGAAATAGAATCAGTTTGGGCCTGAGCCCTTTAACAGTAACAGTACAGTTCAGTTCAGAGTATATGTGGGCCAAAGCCCAAAATAATATCATTTGGGTCACAGCCCATAACAGAATCAATTGGGCCTAGCCCATCACAGTAACAGTCTCAATATGAATGATGCATGATGCATGCAAATCCATCCAACCCTGCACTTGCCTTCATCCAACCCTGCACTACCTGTGGGGAATAAATCACCCACGCCATCCCTACACTCCATGTGTTAGCACCGGTTGCAGCACTAACCAAAATCGCAGCAAAGCTGCTAGTATATATGCGGCTTCAAGCCTTCAGTAACGGTCTCATAATTGGTACATAGCCATCGGTAACTGTAATAAGATCGGCACAAATCCATCAACTATGGTAATATAACTGGCACACAGCCATGGGTATGTATGATCGACACAAAATCATAATCAAGACGGCACAGAGCCATAATTAGGTTGGCACAGAGCCATAATCATATTAACTGGCTTCAAGCCATCGGTAGGTCCACAATTGTCTCGTGCGACCCGTGTGACCTTAACAGATCATTAATGGGTCCACAGTCATCTCGTGCGGCCTGTGCAACCCTATCAGAACAGTACTTCCTCCATAACCAATATCCCAACCCCTTGCAGTATGTCATGTATGCAGAATGTTTGGCCCACAAATCATCATATCATTCACAGTTAAGTCAATCAAATCATAGTCATACAATCACGACCAAATCACCAAAATCATAGCAGAAAATCACCATTTACCCTACAAGGGCATTACGGTCATTTTACCCTACAGGGGCATTACGGTCATTTTACCCTACATGGGTATTACGGTCATTTTACCCTATAGGGGCATTACGGTCATTTTACACTACAGGGGCATTATGATCATTTTACCCTACAGGGGCATTAGGGTCATTTTACCCTACAGGGGTATTACGGTAATTTTTCCCTTACAGGGGCATTATGGTCATTTTACCCTACGGGGGTATTATTGTAATTCTACCCTACAGGGGTATTTCGGTAATTCTATCCTACAAGGGTTTTTTGGTCATTTTGCCTACCTTGGGGTCTCGGTACAGTCAATGACCTTTCCGAAGGCCTACAGTTGCCTCGAGCGACATAGATAATCCATTTGGTCAAAACAGTAAAAATGGGCTCAAAGCCCAATATTCGGCCCAAATAGGCCCACACGCTCGTGTGGCCCATTTGGCCCAAATTCAATCACGGCTATGCGAACTTCATAGCCCAATCCAGTTTCTGCTACTTTTCCTAAATTTTATCTGTATGGGGCCCACGAGTTCATTGGGCCCACACGGCCCATTTTGGCCCACGAAGCCCATAACAGCCCAAGTGCACGAGAACCCTCATGGTGGCCTCTTCAGTCTACCGCCCACGGTTATGGGCTCAGTTTTTACCACCCAAGAGATCGCACGCTCGTGAGGCCTCAAATGCCGAAGTTTCGACTTTTCGGCTTTTGCCGATTCACAGCGGAGATAGTGTGATTACACACCTGTTTACGGAGTCGTTTCAAGATCTACGAGCACCCAACCTAGATTCATCGAGATCCAATGTTAGTCCTTAATTGTTAGGGTAACACCCTCATAATCCGAGATACCCTTCTTACCTTGTTTGAATGAGGGTGACCTTAATCCCTCAACTCTCGCTGTTCAGAAACGATCACACGCCTTCGCTGCTTTCCTAAAGTACAGTCAAGAACCGATTAGAAAGTGGTAGGGCATATTCGACCAACCCCAAAAACATGAGGTAACCTTATTACCTAATCGGACGTTTGAGAACGAAAGTGTGACTCCTCCAAACCGTTCACACTTCACCACTCCTCGAGGAAGACCCTAGCATCGCAATGAGTACAGTACGTGAAGAATGAAATAAAAATCGGTTAATGGGGTTCTTCAGTTTTTGAAAAGAAGGGAAGAGTATAGGTGCATTCGGTTTTAAAATAAAAGCAGAGAATAGATTTTGATCACTTACCGATAGTCAGAACCTTTGCAGTAGATCAACGCAGAGAAGGATTAACAACAGTGATATTCGGCCAACAAAGAATAGAAGATGAACAGAAGTTAAAAGAAGAGAAGGGAAGGTTCGGCTATGAGAGAAACAAAATATCAAAGATGAGGAGAAAAATGACACGAATGGTCAGAAGGGAAATGACACGAGTTGTCAGTTTCGAAGTACAGATAAGACTTGAGAGTACCCAAAATGCAAAAAGTTAGAAAACCCCAAACTCTCAGCATAGAAATTCGGCACTCTCCTATCAACACTCACCAGAACCGAACAAGGAATTCCTAGTGTCGAAAATGCTCCCTCTTTTCCCCCTAGCCAAATTTCACTAAGGCCTTAGAGTCCCATTCGGTCACAACTCTCCTCACACTTCAAACTCCTTGAAAATCTCCACAAATCACTCCCCTTATCCCTCCTTGATATCCTCCATAACAACTCCAAGACAAATTCAAACTTCACCTAGCAGAGTTTCAGTCCAACTCCACTTCTCCTGCTGCAAGGAAATAAAATAATTATTCTTTTGCATGCTAAGGGATTCGAACCCAAGCTCTCCCCTCAGCCAAATCACGCTACTTGCCACCAAGCCATAAGCTCTGTAACATCCTGAATTAATGGGCCTTTGCATTTAGTGTGGTGTGATGTTTATGTTATCTCTAATGTGTTAATTAGAGTGTTTAAGGGGTTCAGACTGGGCTCAGGGTTGGGCCGAGCCCTTAGTCAAATTTGCTGTTTGGACACTTTAGTGGAAAACCTGACAAGATAGGGCTTAAAGATATTATCTATGTTTTAAATCACAAATGGGCTTGTGGCCCAGTGGCAAAGTGGTGCCACATAGAGAGCAAGGAGGTGGCGTCAACTAGGGAGGCCCAAATTTGAGTTGCATATAGCCCAATTCTTTTAATTAAATGTTAGCTAATTTTTGGCATTTAAATGAGTTGAGAGGGACGGCAATAAGGCTTAAAAATAGGAAGATTTACTCGAGTGGATAATGCAGATAATATGGCAGATAAAGGGAGGAAGAGGTGGTGTGATCTAGGCTTCTTTTGGGGATGTGATCAGGTGGATAAGTGAGGAAATTTAGGATTTATCTGCTGGTCACAGTGGTGGCCGAGATTCCAACACTGAGGGGGAGGAGAAATTGGTTTTAGTATGGCAAAGGGGTGCCAAAATTTCCCTTGATTAGTAGCTTAACTTTAAGTCATCAAAAGGGCATTTTCGGTTTTAGGAAATAGGTGCCGAAATTTTGTGATTAAGTGGGGGAATACCTTATTATTTTTGGCATTAGGGTTTGTTCTTTTTCTTTTCTCTCATTCTCTGATAAGCCGAAACCCCTAATCCCAAGCTCTCATCTCCACTTTTATGCAAAAGCCGAAATCTCATTATGTTCATCTCCATAAGCCGAATAACCTAGTCTATTCCTTCCTCCTTGCCGATTTCTTCATCAAAGCCGAATCTGCATAGATCTCTTGAGATCGTCTTTTCTTTTTGATCTTCTCAAAAGCTTAAATCTTCTAGGAGTTGCCGAACTCTCTGTAAAGGTAGGTGCCGATTTCTTCTGTTCCATTCTTTTTCTCTTTCGATTTTTGAAGACAAAGCCGAAAGGCTAATGGATTGTGGGTTTATTGTGTTTATGTATGGGGCGACATATCAGGAATCGAAGTAGATCATCTAGATCTAAAAGCTGGAAACCGCTAGGCTCTAAACTCCATCTTTCGGGATTTCAAGGTAAGGGGTTCTCTTTGGATTCTCGTTAGATTCGCTATTGTATTTGTGATCTTAACCGTATGTTATGATGGTAGCAACTGAAAAGGGTCTTTTCGATGGAATCAAATATCGATCAGGTGAAGGAGGGGATTGGATCTGTTAAACCAATCCCTAAGTTTAAGAAACGAGCGGTGTCAGCAGTTCGAGATTGGCCACCGGGTTGTGGACCGGCGTCAGAACAAAACCTTAGACAGTTGTATCTGCTTCTGATAGTGTCGACATAGAAAGTCTCGTCTTGACTGTAATCATGTGTGTAGATCTCTAACACACTAATTATCTGTATTATGTATGTTATGGGCTAAAAGCCGGAAAAAGGCTGTATGGACAGTCGTGTTACCCAAAAAAGGTAGGCAAAGGATGCCAGGTACGTAACCATAGAAACTTCTCTATGTGTGTATCGATGTATGTAAAAACCTGTGATCTTTAGGTAGTATACTGTTTTGAATTTGCTTGGATGTATGCATGGGATAGGGTTAATACGATGAAGGGGAAGAGCATGTTAATAGGTCACTTGGTGATCGGTGGTCAAACCACAAACTATAAAATTAGGTCACATAGTGATCGGTGGCTAAGCCACGTTAAATTGATTCCTGATTGTTAGGAATAGGCAGCATGACTGTCGATATGGTGTGTAGCGGTTGGTGGGTTGATTGTAGAAATCCCCAAGGTGTTTTGATTGGTACGGGCTGGTGTGTAGAGGATGGATCTCTAGGTTGGGTTGGGCCATGTTGCATGTAAATATTTTGTTGCCATTGTGTATGGGCCAAGGCCCATAATGTGTTTGTGGGCCTAAAGCCTTTTATGTGTTTTCGATTTGCACACTGAGTCTTGGTGACTCACCCTTTATTTTTCCCGACTTTTCGGATGAGCGGTGGATCGTGGACATGGGAGCCGAGAGCGGACTCGAGGGCCATCAAGTTTTATTTTATTTATCTTCATGAACTATTTTCGGTTTTCTTTAAGTTTTAATTTTGGGACTATCTATGTAATAAGGCCCCATGGCTTAGGTTATCGCTTTACATTTGTTCATGTTTACAGTTTGAAAGTTTATGTTCAAGGACTTAAGTCATAAAAAGTAATTAAATAGGTTTTCCAAACATGTTCAACGAAAAAACAAAGGTTTTCAACAAATATCTTATTTTTAACAAATGCCTAAGTAAAGAAACTGAGATTTCCAAAAACCATCAAAGTAAAATTTTTAACAATAAACCCCGTAGCATACCAGATCTGGTCGTAGCGTTTGGGCCGGGTTTGGGGTGTTACAAGCTCATCTTGTGTCTCTTTTCCCCTACAGTTATTTATAAAGCCTACCTGCTAAGCTCAACCCCCTTTAATTAAGAAAGAAATTTTTTTTTCTAAAGTTAAGGCTCGAAACCAAGGTTTCTCAGAGACTCTCAACCACACCTAAACCACTCATACAGTTATTTATTTGTGACCTTCCCTTGCACATCCAAATACTTATGTGCAGCCTTCACTGCTCCCCTGCTCAAGGCCCATTCCTTCTAGGCCCAAATTTGGGGCGTTACAAGTGATTAAACACATAACTTAGTAATATCATCACATGGTAAAATATGGTACATAAACATAGTATCACTTAAATCATACCTTTCATAATCATGAATATTCATACTTGGATCATTGGAACATCATACCTTTCCATATTTGTCATAGTGAAGGCAAACAGAACCCTTACCGGAGCTCACACAAGTGTGCTAAATGATGGTCGTAACCATCCCTTTTCTTTAATCAACAGTCGAAACCATCCCTTTTCATATTCGATAGCCGAAGCTATCCCTTTTCATATTCGATGGTCGTCACCATCCCTTTTCATAGTTGATGGTCGTCACCATCCCTTTTCATTTCGATAGCTGAAGCTATCCCTTTTCATGTTAGATGGTCTTCATCATCCTTTTCCATAGTTGATGGTCGTCACCATCCCTTTTCATAATCGATTGCCGAAGCTATCCCTTTTCATATTCAATAGCCGAAGCTATCCCTTTTCATTATCTGAACGTTGTCGATTTGTTGTTGGATTTGCTGTCGATGCATGATTTGATAATATAACATAATAGCTTTTAAAAAAACAATTTAAAATGCTATTTAAACGTACGAACTTACCTGGCTAAATTGCAAAGATGACAAAGTATAGGGGCATTTTGGTAATTTTTTTCTCCTCAATTTTCCACTCGATCTTGATCTAAATTAATAGTTTCATTCAATTTATTAATCTAGACAATAAAATAATTCATTTTAAGCAAATTTAGGCATTTTTGACATTTTACAAATTTGCCCCTAACATTTTACTTTTATTCAATTTAATCCCTGAGACTAAAATATGCAAATTAACCATTTTTAATGAAAATCCATGCTAGCTGAATATTCATGGCATTCAGTACAGCCCATTTTTGCAATAATTTCACAACAAACCCTTGTATTTTTACTATTTCAACAATTTAGTCCCTAATAAAAAAATTCATCAAAAATCCCTTAACAAAATACTTTTAAATACCAACCAACACTTCAAATTCATAATTTAACATCAAATCACTTGATTCATCAATGTCAACATTCAAAATCTTTAACAGTTTCAAAATCGATGGTACGGGCTAGCTGGACCTAGTTGCAACAATCTCAAAAAACATAAAAATTAAAAGAAACGAGGCTAAAATGACATACCAATTAAGCTTTTGAACATGCTGAAATTCCTAAAATGGCTCCCTTTTCTTCTTTTCAATCGGTGAAGAAGACATGAAAATGGTGATAATGGCTTTTCTTTTATTTAATTAAAGTTTATTTATAAAATTACAATTTTGTCCATTTAAAATTCAACCAATTTTCAAGCTTTTAATTACCCAAAACCATCCACTAACTCCTTAAATGGTTTAATTACCATTTAAGTCCCTTTTCCTTTATTCAATGAGCCATTTAATCACTCAAATCAAATAGTGATCAAACTTTACACCCTTTACAATTTAGTCCTTTTTAATTAATTAACTATCGAAACGTTAAAATTTTTCAATGAAAAGTTAATACCACCTTAATGACACTTAGTAAATATTTATAAAAATATTTACAACTCGGTTTATAGAAATGAGGTCCCGATACCTCATTTTGTAAAACCACTTGACTTTAGGGTCTTACCACTTGAACTTAATAAATAGCTTAAATAACATAAATTATCATATCAAAAACCTTTTTGAAATCACATTTGACTCATAAATATTAAATAATAATATTTACAAACTTACTCATTGGATTTGGTGGCCCTGAAACCACTATTTTCGACACCACTGGAAAACGGGTTGTTACAATCCCTCACTTCTAAATCATCCCTCATCCCTCATTCCTCATTCCTCATTTCTCTACATTTCTCTGTCACTTTAGTTCTCTCAAACCCTTCTCTCTTTTTCCCTTGCATAGCCGTCCATTCCCTCTCCAACTTTAGCCTCAAAAACTTCGTCAAAAGCACTCCTTAGTTGACTACCTTCTAAACCCTTTTGCAAAAGAAGCTTTCATTAGAATGAAGTAGCGCATCAGTCAGAACAAATCCGGAAGGCTACTGAACTGAGCAGAGTAAAGCACTTCAGTCAGAATAGATCTGGAAGGCTACTGAACTGAATAGAGTTTACTTTTTCCTCTCGTTATTTATTTTAAACATGTTTGCTTTGAGTTTAATGTTTTTGACATCAACTATGTTCTTCTAAATTCTATTTACTGTGATAATTATATTTAATTGATGAGATTTACTTAAATCATGTTAACATCTTTGTGCCTCAGTCAATTATGTTTTCAATTAATATCATGCTGCATTTCATTCATACGTGATTGGGTGCACTCAGATTAGCTGAGTGATCCTAACTAGACGAAGGGTAGTAGACACAATTGAAAAGTGCAATACTTAATTTAGGTCATTAAACCCGACTCAGTTAAGGTTCATAATAACTTTAGTTAGCTTTATTATCTTGCATGGTTTTTAGATTTATGTAATTAAACTATTGCAAATGTAAATGTCCCTATGACCTTGCATAAATCTAAGAAACCCTTAGTCTAATATGATTAGTAAAATGCATATTTAACTAAGTAAAAGATCCGAGAGGACTTAATTTGGTTTCCAAACCCATAAGAGATCGAGTTGCCATGGAAGTAATTCCGAACATGTTAGCATGATGAAAGTAAATTGAATTAATTAATAAAATTATCCTAGCTCATTTAAAGTTTATTGTTTTTGTTTCTAAAGCCCTCATTCATACATTTAGGTAAATTTGCATTTAGATTAGAAATTGCATAGGGATCATTCTTTGCATTTAATTTAATTAAATCATCACCATCCTAAAATTATTGAATTTTATTTTACATCAAATTGTTAATTATAATTTTGCAATTAAATTGGTTAAGCTTTTACAGTCCCTGTGGAGATGATAACTCATATTACTTACTTATTACTTGGACGACTACTTACACTTTCGTAAACACGTTACGAATTCGTTACAAGTTTTTGGCGCCATTGCCGGGGACTGTTGCCTTAATCGTCTTCTTTGTGATATTATTTTTACAATTTTTATTTTTTATTTTATTTAAATTTTAACTCCACTAATTTATTCTTTATTTATTTTTCAGGTGTTTTATGAGCATAGATCGAATCATTCATCTATTACCCATGGACCCTGAAATCGAGTGGACTTTTAGACAAAGAAGACGTGAGAGATCTGCTCAAAGACATGCCGAGATGGACCTTGGAAATCAAAATGAGGAACAAGGTAATAGATTCAATCAAGTGCACAATCCAATCCTTATTGCTACAGATAAGGATCGTGCCATCAGACAATACGCTGTGCCACTCTTCAATGAGTTAAATTTGGGAATTAGAAGGCTGGATATCGAGGCATACCAATTTGAATTGAAACCAGTGATGTTTCAAATACTCTAAAGGGTGGGCCAGTTCAATGGGATGCCCATCCACACTTACACCTTCGATTGTTCATGGAGGTAAGCGATTCATTTAAGTTAGCTGGTGTGACTGAAGACGCACTGAGGTTGAAACTGTTTCCATACTCGTTGTGAGATCGAGCACGAGCATGGCTAAATTCATTACCACCAAGTTCAATATCTACTTGGAAAGAATTAGCAAAAAAGGTTTTTGGTTAAATATTTTCCACCGAGTAAGAATGCAAATTTGTTTAGTGAGATAACTACTTTCCAACAATTGGATGATGAGTCTTTGTATGAGGCTTGGGAACAATTCAAGGAACTAGTTCGTAAGTGTCCTCATCATGGGATTCCTCATTGTATCTAATTGGAGACGTTTTATAACGGTTTCAACACACATACAAGATTAATGGTGGATGCTTCTGTGAAAGGTGTGATTTTGTCTAAGTCTTATAACGAGGCTTATGAGATCATTGAAAGGATCGCAACTAATAACTACCAATGGCTGACAAACTGATCAGTTTCAGGAAGACGAGTTGCCGGAGTGCATGAAGTGGACGCACTGACTTCAGTCTCTGCTCAGGTATCTTCTATTTCCTCTATGTTAAAACAATTTATCATTAATGGTTTGAATAATTTTGCAACTCAATTTCCAAGTCAGTATGATGTAGTTTTTTGCATATATTGTGGGGATGGTCATTCTTTCAAGAATTGCCCTTCGAATCCCAAATCAGTGTACTATGTAAGGAACCAGTATCAAAACAGAAATGGAAAAGGACCGCTGTCCAATTTCTACAACCATCGTGGCAGAACCATCCAAAATTTTCCTAGAGTAATCAAGGAAATAGACCCAACCAAACCCAAGGGCCCCAAAACCACCCCTAGCTGAATCAACAAATAGTTTGGAGGACTTATTGAAGGAATACATGGTGAAAAACGATGCCTTGATCCAAAGTCAAGCAGCAACATTGAAAATCTAGAGAAACAGATGGGTCAATTAGCTGCTGAGCTTCGTAGTTGACCACAAGGAGCCTTACCGAGCGATACATAAAAATTGAGAAATCTTGGTAAGGAACATTGAAAAGTGGTAGAGTTACGAAGTGGTAAGACTTTGGAGCCTGAGAAGGTTATGGTTGAAGATGAGCCTACTGGAAAAGAGGAAAGTCAACTGACAGTTGAAGTTCCTACAATAGATAAATCAGATGCTGAAAAATTTGATGAGGTAAACCCTAAACTAGTGAATTTTGAAAAGCTAACACCTTTTTTTGTAGATTTATCTCCTCAGAAAAGTTGTCCATATCAACCTAGAGTTCCATATCCTCAAAGACTTCAGTAGAATAAGCAGAAATAAGAGGTACAATTCAAGAAGTTCTTGGATGTTTTAAAGCAATTACACATCAAAATTCTGTTGGTAGAGGCTTTAGAACAAATGCCCAATTACGTAAAGTTTATGAAGGATATCTTCTCCAAGAAGAAACGACTTAGTGAGTATTAGACTGTTGCTTTGACAAAGGAGTGTAGTACATTTTTACAAAAAAAAACTACCTCCAAAACTGAGGGATCTTGGAAACTTTACGATACCTTGCAACATTAGTGAATCATATTGCAGTGAAGTTTTGTGTGACTTAAGAGCAAGGATCAACTTCATGCCCAAATCTATTTTCAAGCTGTTGGGAATAGGTGAAGTAAGACCCACTACTGTAACACTTCAACTTGCGGATTGATCATTACCATATCTCGAAGGAAAGATCGAAGATGTTTTGGTAAGAGTTGATAATTTTATTTTTCCTATTGATTTCATTGTATTGGATTTTAAAGCAGATAAGGAAGTCCTGATCGTCCTAGGGAGACCGTTCCTACCCACAAAAAAATCATTGATAGATGTTCTAAAAGGCGAACTCATGATGCAAGTTCAAGAAGATAAGGTAACATTTAACGTTCTAAAAGCGATGAAGTTTCTCGATTTATGGAAGAGTGTTCAGTAATGGAGGAATTAGAAACCTTAGTTTCTATGGGAAGCAATTCTGAAGAAGACCCATTGCAGTCTGAACCATTCGAGGATGAAAAAGGTAATGAAGGTTTGGCTTTGATGGAAACCAATCCGAGGAGTTATATCCAACCACTGCAGTTCGAACCGCTGGAATTGGAAGTTCAGGAATTTACACAACCCAAATTGTCAATCGAGGAACCGTCTAAATTCAAACTAAAGGTACTTCCGTCTCACTTAAAATACGTTTATCTTGGTAATATTTCTACTTTGCTTGTGATTATTTCAGCAGAATTGACAGAACATCAAGAGGGGCAATTAACTGCTGTCTTAAAAAAATTTAAAAAGGTAATTAGTTAGACCACAGCTGACATACAAGGTATAAGCCTTTCTTTCTATATGCATAAAATTATTTTAGAGGAAGGTGAGAAAGGTAAGATTGATAGAAAATGTAACACCCCAAACCCGGCCTAGAAGTTAGGCCCGAATCTGGTGTGTCACATTGAAGTTTTTTTTTCGAAAACCATGCTTTCGTTGAAAACCCTTCTTAATATTTAAAAACTTCTTCCATTTAAACTTGTGTAAAGCCTCAGCTTGCGTTCATTTATTTTCAAAACGGAGTTCATTGAAAAAGGTTGTTCACTTTTAAAACGTTATTAATTTCTTAAAAATCCCCTTCAACTGCGGAAGCTTTTTTTTTAAAAATGTTGCGGAAACGTGATAACCGAAAACAGTTGTTGTAACGTAATGTTTTGAAAACAGTAATCATTTTGGAAAAACCATGCGATTTACTTCTAACAGATATAAATTAAAATAAAACTAAACCTAAAATTTAAAATTTGAGAACTTTAAAAGGCCTTATTACAAACCAAACCAAAATAAAGTACTTATGAATAACTTAATAGAGAAACAAAAGCAATTGTGTGGCCATCTCCGAGTCCCTCGCAGCTCCGATCCGTCTAAGGCTGGGGATTACCTGCACAGTTAAAAATAGGGTGAGTTTACAAAAACTCTGTGTGTAATCCCCTAATATAAAAACAATCGATCGGATAGACGAGAATCTGAAGCGGTCGGGCTTGAGCCCTATTCAGTCACAGTATAGTTTCAGTGGGCCTAAGCCCATTGCCATATCGTTTGGGTCCTGGCCCATAACAGAATCGTTTGGGCCTAGCCCATATTAGTATCGGATCTCATAAACAGAAATACAAAAGTGTAAGAATGCACCCCACCCCACCCCAATCTAGCCAGCACACCACCCGTACCAATTAACACACCATGTAGGGATAACATCGACCCACCCAGCCAGCACACCAATGTTAGCACCGGTTGCGGCACTAATTGATATCCCAGCAAAGCTGCCAGAAAATGAGCGTCTTAAAGACGTCGGTATGTCCACAGTCGTCTCGGGCGACCCTTGCGACCCTAACAATCAAATCGGTAGGTCCACAGTCATCTCGGGCGACCCGTGCAACCCTTTAAATCAAATCGATGGGTCCACAGTCGTCTCGGGCGACCCGTGCGACCCTAACAGATCAATCACTTCCTCCAATTACAAAATCCCAATCCCGTGCAGTATGTCATGTATGCAAAGCACATATATATAAATCACATGGCATATTCTAGAAAGACAGATATATCAAAGCTCAGGTCAGTCAAAACATAGTATAAAATAATCATTTACCTACGAGGGCAAAATAGTCATTTTACCCTATAAGGGTATTTCGGTAATTTTGCAAATTGGGGGTATTTCAGTAATTTTTCAAATCGGGGGTATTTCAATAATTTTACGACCTTTCCAAGGGTCTACCATCGTCTCGAACGACTCGGATAACTTATATGGCCAAGACAGTGTAATTGGGCCCAACCACACGCTCGTGTGGCCCGTTCAGCCCAAATTCCTTTACGACTATACGAATTTTGCTGCCCGATCCATTATTAATCGCTTACCATGGATTTACCCGTGTGGGGCCCATTAGGCCCACTTGGCACATCTAGGCCCAACGAGGCCCATTACGGCCTAAGCCCACGAGAAACGGTGGTGGTGGCTCCTACACTCTAGCGCCCATGTTCATGGGCTCGGTTTACCACACGCACGATCACACGCTCGTGTGTCATCAAACGCCCTAATTCTAGCTTTTCGGCATTTAGCCGATCTATAGTCTTAGCAATGTAACATCATGTATTTTTGACTTTTCAGCCGACCATCGAATATTGTATACAGTTACACACCTGATTGCAACCGAGAAAACTGCGAATAATCTGGAGCACACAACCTATAACCAACACAACACACGGTTAAGGCATATTCTTAAACTATCACCTTTATTTATTTAAACCACAACCACTCACCCTGCTTGAACTAACAGATACTAGCGCCTTCCTACTGATCAAGGCGATTTCCCCCTCCTAACATGATTTGGCATCACAAAAGTTGTTAGAAAACAACCAACATTCGGCCCCAAGAGAAAAACAAGAAGAGAATGGCGAAGCTTGTTAATAGAGTCAAAGGAGGTCTTACTAATAACGAAATAATAAATTGGTTGGAGTAACCTCTTACCAATATCGATAACTAAACATATTTTGGTAGTAGTAAGCTAAGAAGATTCAACCCTAACCACAGAGAACAAAGAGATTAAGAAGGAGAGGGTCTGAGTAATCAGCCTAGTAGAGATAGGGAGAACGAAATATTGGAAAACGAAGAACATGAAGTAAAAGAGGAGAGGACTACAAATTCGGCAAATAGCAAAATTTGGCGAAGAAAGAAAGAAAATGAGAAAACAACATAATGAAAAGGATGGGAGAGGAAGTGAATTTGACAGAAGTGAACTGAAAAGGAAAGACCTGAATGGTAAAAAATGTGCCAAAATGCGAAAAGAACACCCGAAATACCAGAGAAAATTCGGCACCTCTATACTCCCTCAAAGCCGAAAATGCACCAAATGACAACCCTTACCCAAAATTCCCTTACTCATCCTTTCCCAAATTCGGCTAAGACTTCTACACACCCCAACTCCTTCAACCTCTCAACCAAATCCTCCTTGAATTGCTCCCAGCCTCCCATTCGAATTTGTTGACCAAGTCTTCAACCTCCTCTACAGAGTTTGATTCAAACTCTACCTCTCGCACCACCAAATCATAAAATAAAAGCCCCCTATTTGCATGTCATGAGATTCGAACCCCACTCCCCTTTCCATCTTAGTGATGCCACCACCATCAAGCCACATGCCCTTTTTGTGACATAGAAACACACATATTTAAGCATAAGTCCTAACTGCTAACAACCCATTTCACTTAAGAGCAAAAATTAAAAAATTTCCAAGGCTCAGACTCGAACCCAGACTTCCTAAAAACCCTCAAATACCCTCAAATACTCCAATATTGCTAACCATTAGTACTAACATGCATTCGTTCCATTTTCTTGCTCTCAAGAATTTTAGGCGCTCCCAAGCCGAAGGCCTAATTCTTCTAGGCCCAAAATTTGGGGCATTACAAGAAAAGGAGACTTAATCCTATCATGAAAGAAGTGGTCCGAAAGGAGGTAATTAAATGGTTAGATACGGAAACTATTTACCCCATCTTAGATAGTTCTTGGTAAGTCCGGTGCAATGAGTAACAAAGAAAGGTGGGATCACGATTGTTGAGAATGAACGAAATGAGTTGATCCCGATGAGAACTATCACGGGCTGGAGAATATGTATTGACTATAGAAAATTGAACAAAGCCACTCGTAAAGATCATTTTCCTTTACCTTTTATGGATCAAATATTAGATCGTATAGCAGGTAATGACTTTTATTGCTTTTTAGATGGATATTCAGGATACAATCAAATAGTTGTTGCCTCGGAAGACCAACATAAAACTACTTTTACCTATCCATATGCTACATTTTCTTTTAAGCGAATGCCTTTTAGCTTATATAAAGCACTTGCAACATTTCAGCGACATATGATGGCAATTTTCACCTGATATGGTTGAAAATTATGTTGAGGTTTTTATGGATGATTTTTCTGTGTTTGGTAATACTTACGATATTTGTTTGAATAATTTGGATAAGGTACTCAAAAGATGCGAAGAGACTAATCTCATCCTTAACTGGGAGAAGTGTCATTTTATGGTTAAGGAGGAATTGTCTTAGGGCATAATATTTCAAAAAATGGGATTGAAGTGGATAAAGCAAAGGTGGATGTAATTGAGAGATTACCACCTCCAGTTAGTGTGAAAGGAGTTAGAAGCTTTTTACGTCATGCTGGTTCTTATTGTAGATTTATAAAGGATTTTTCAAAAATTTCTAAACCTTTATGTATGCTTTTAGAAAAAGATGTTTTTAATTTTAACAAAGCATGTTTAGAAGCTTTTGCAAAATTGAAATATCAATTAATTTCACCCCCAATAATTGTTACACCTTATTGGAACATGTCTTTTGACTTGATGTGTGAAGCAAGCGATTTCGCTATTGGAGCTGTGATGTGCCAAAAGAGGAACAAAGTCTTTCATCCTATCTACTATGCAAATAGAAATTTGACAGGAGCCCAGATCAATTATACTGTAACTAAAAAAGAACTCTTTGCTATAGTTTTTGCTTTTGACAAGTTCTGTTCATATCTTGTAGGTACCAAAGTTACAATATTTACCGACCATGTTGTCATTAAGTACTTACTCAAGAAGAAAGATACTGAACCGAGGCTAATATGTTGGATACTGTTACTCCAAGAATTTTAGCTTGTGATCCAAGACAGATAAGGTGTTGAAAATCAAGTAGCCGATCATCTGTAAAGGTTGTAACAAAATGAAGAAACTTCTTCATTTATTCCAATTAATGAGAATTTTCCCGATGAGCATATCTTCGAGGTAAGGCGAATCTATGAAACACCTTGGTTTTCTAATTTTGCCAATTACTTAGCATGTGGAATAATTCCTCGAGATTTGACGTACCAACATAGGAAGAAATTCCTTCATGATAGTCGATACTATTTCTGGGGGACCCATTTTTGTTTAAACAATGTGTAGATAACATAATCAGGAAGTGCACAGCTGGGACTGAGATCGATGAAATTTTATACCACTGTCATTCATCTCCGAGTGGGAGACACTTTTGTAGTTCACGAATAGCAACGAAGATTTTACAAGCTAGGTTCTTTTGGCCTACATTGTTCAAGGATGCTTATGCATATATGAGAAACTACAATAGATGCCAAAGCGTCGAAAACATATCAAGAAGGAATGAGATGCCCTTGACAAATATTTTAGAGATAGAACTTTTCGATGTATGGGGCATTGATTTCTTATGCATGTTTCCTTCTTCATATGGTAACAAGTATATTTTAGTAGCTGTGGATTACGTATCCAAGTGGGTTGAAGTCGAGGCATACCCAACTAATGATGCTAAGGTAGTCATGCGATTCATACATAAGCACATATTTACACGGTTTGGGACTCCTAGAGCTATAATTAGCGATGAAGGATCTCACTCTGTAAATAAGTGGCTTAAGTGGTTGCTTGATAAGTATGACGTGAAGCATAAGATTGCTACTGCCTATCACCCACAATCAGATAGGCAAGTTGAAAGTGTGAATCGAGAAATCAAAGGTATACTTGAGAGGTGTAACACCCCAAACTCGGACAAGACACCACGCCCGAATCTGGTATGTTACGGGGAAAAACGTCTTTGAGTGATCAGATTTTTTTTTTTCGTTTAGAAGTGGGGTGAAAACATAGTGTATTTGAGGAAAATTTGAGTAGGCTTGTTTGATTAGATTTTGAAAACTTATCCAAGTATATAGTTAAAGCGAGTTGATTTCATTTAGCGCTTCCAATAGTTTCTTAGTGCCATTTTGAAACATTTTAGACTTAGTAGAAAATCGAGTTTGATTTGGAAATCATTTGAGTTTATTGTATAGCAAAACATAGCGAGATACCCGATGGTATAGTTTAAAACACATTGCGATATAATTTTGAAAACGTTGTCTTTCCAAGTTTTAGTAAAATTTCATGCCAAGTTATTTGTTAGGCAGGTTGCGAATCTAATTAAAACATACCCATCATAAAACATAATTTAAAGGCCTTTTACAAATCCAAATTTAATCTCAAATGAAAATAAATAAGCTAAAGTACCCAAAGTGAATAGTCTGGGCGAAACTTTTATTAAAGCATGGCATGTGCACCCCGAGTCCACCCCGGCTCCATGTCCGCGTCTAACGAGTCACTGAAATGTCAAAGGAGAGGGTGAGTCGAATGACTCAGTGCATAAATCCCGCTCCCGATGAAACAACATGCTAACACACATCATACATAGCAACATAATTAATGCAACCCGATCCTAACCATCCGTATCTCCTTTTTCTACCCCGTGTGGTACCAAACCACTGGTGGTGCCAAACCACTGGTGACATATAGTCACAACGTGTTAAAAAAACACGGTGTCCCAAGGACACAATGTGCTACCCAAGCACCGGTGACCGTAGTCACGATAATCGAATGATGGGGCCAACCCATCGTGTGATACCCAATCACTAGCGAGCGATCCCATATCTCAAAGTGGGGCCAACCCACGGTGGTGTTAACCACAGGGACAAGTCGCAATGAGGTGCCCAACCTCTGGTGTCCCAAAGACACAAATGTGCTACCAAAGCACTGGTGACCGTAGTCACAATAATCGAATGATGGGGCCAACCCATCGTGTGATACCCAATCACTAGCAGACGATCCCATATCTCAAAGTGGGGCCAACCCACGGTGGTGTCAAACCACAGGGACAAGTCGCAATGAGGTGCTCCAACCTCCGGTGTCCCAAAGACACAAATGTGCTACCAAAGCACCGGTGACCGTAGTCACAATAATCGAATGATGGGGCCAACCCATCGTGTGATACCCAATCACTAGCGAGACGATCCCATATCTCAAAGTGGGGCCAACCCACGGTGGTGTTAAACCACGAGGACAAGTCGCAATGAGGTGCCCAACCTCTGGTGTCCCAAAGACACAAATGTGCTACCAAAGCACTGGTGACCCAAAGTCACAAAGTGTGTTACCAAAACACTGGTGCTCGTCAGCACAAATCATCACTGCCCCCTCCACTCATATCACCCATCAACAAACCAACTCATGTAATCATGCATATCATACAAATTATGCATATCATGTTAATATGTTTGACTCATGCCCCATATCACATACATACATAGTCATGATACCATATAGATCATCAAGTAATCTCGTAACAATACCGACTTACTCCTGGATACGTACACATACCCCGTTTGGGTATCCAATAATCCATCATACTGTCATGATTTTAGTAGGCAAACAGGTTTAATAACAATATCACTAAGTATGGGTGTGTTAGTTACACACCTGCTAAAGCGCAACCTTTAATACTAAAAGAAACGATCTAAAGCTCCTTGTATCCTTGATCCTACAATCGGCCAAATAGGAGTTAGACATCTAACATTCGGCCAACAATAATTAACCCAAGGGGTTTGTCGAATCACCCTTACCTCTATACTCGATTTGGTTTCCTACCAAATCCCGAACCACAATGGTCCTTCTAAGATGATCGGCCACCACCTTGAAAAGAATAGCAGTTAATCTTTTATCATTCACGACTTAATCAAAACCAAACGATTAAACTAACAACAACCAATCACTTACCCCTTACCAATTAATTGGCAAAAGAAAACGGCTCCTCTTGCTTGCTTCCACAATCCAAAAGCCCTATAATGCGATGATTAACAAAAGGTTAATTCCTTCCAAACGAACCCAAAGTCGGCTCTTAACCAACCCAACACGATAAAGCACAAGAGAGAGGAGAAATGGCCATTCGGCCAAGCACTTACCTAGCCCCAATCGATTGAAAAACAAACCCCAACCAGATCAACACTTCTCTAGGATTCGGCCAAGATGAACACCACTAGGAGAGAGGGAAATTCGGCTAACACACTAAGCGTAAGAAAAGAGGATTCGGCCAAGATGCTTAACACACCTATGTTCGGCTTTGAGTGCAAAGAGAGAAGATGAAAAATAGGTAAAGTTTATTAAGGGTATAGGGAAGAGAAAGAAAATAAAACGAAGGTTTAAGGGAACAAGATGTTAAGGTTTCGGTTTAATGAAATGATAAGAACAATTAGAAGTTTTGGCTAAAGAGGAGATATGGATTCGGCACAAGAGAGATTGAGCTTTCGGTTTTGCAAAAGAATGTATGAAGAACTCTCTTAGAGTTTCGGCTTGATGGAGTGAAGAGAATGAGAGAAAATGCTTTAGAAAAATCGAAACTTACTTGACAAAAAGGAGAACTTCCTTTTACCCAATATGACCGAAAATGCACCAAATGAAAAGTGCATTTCGGCACACCCCCTCATGCACTCACCAAACCGGCCATTCCCAAACTCTCTCCTAAAATTCGCCACAATCCCCTAAACACTCCAAGCCACCAATTCAAAAGCATTTGAATTAGTCTCCTTCCACAATTCACTCCTTGCCGTCCATCTCACCCATAGACTAGGTCCAAGGCGAGTTTGAACTCGCCTACAAACTCTCCCCTTCCTAGGCGTCAAAAGAAAGCCAAAAAGGTGGCCACTCTGCAGCTTGAACACAAGACCTCTCCCTCCTGCAAATGACGCCACACACACAAGCCTTAGTGGCGCCTATCCTGCCACTCCACCAGCTCCTTTCTTGTTCAACAAAACACCAAATAAAACTCTTATACCCCAGCTCCAACAGCTCCCCTGGCTTAACACCCAAAAATCAAAATTTTCCCATTCACTCAGGCATACATTTAGACTTCAATTAAGCCCCCAAAACATAGAAATAGCCACGCAGCACACTAGACACATGCAACATCATGCAACAACAAAACAGCCCCTAACCCGGGATATTACAGTTCTACCCCCCTTAAAAATAATTTCGACCTCGAAATTACCTGATCAGAAGAGTTGCGGGTATTGCTGTCTCATCATATCCTCGGGTTCCCACGTAGCTTCTTCTACGCCATGATTCCGCCAAAGAACCTTAACCAAAGGCACAGACTTCTTACGCAGAACCTTCACATCTCGATCAAGAATCTGCACAGGTTCCTCCTCCATGGTCAAATCTGGATTTACCTCGATCTCTTCCACTGCTACTACATGCGACGGATCTGAGCGATAACGTCGAAGCATCGAAACATGGAATACGTCGTGAATCTGACTAAGCTCTGCTGGCAACTCAAGCTGATACGCCACTGGTCCAACTCGTCTCAGAACCTTATACGGCCCAATAAACCTCGGACTTAGCTTGCCTTTCTTCCCGAACCTCAACACCTTCTTCCAAGGTGAGACCTTCAGAAACACTCGATCCCCCACAGCAAACTCTATATCTCTTCGCTTAAGATCGGCATAAGACTTCTGCCGGTCCGAAGCTTCCTTCAATCGGATCAATCGACAACCTTGTCTTCGGTCTCGACCAACCAACTCGGGTCCTAACAACCGACGTTCACCTAACTCCGTCCAACACGTGGGTGAGCGACATTTCCTACCATACAACGCCTCATACGGTGCCATCTTAATGCTCGCTTGGTAGTAATCGTTGTTGTAGGCAAACTCAGACTAATGGTAGAAACTCCTCCCAACTACCTCTGAAATCCAAGATACAACCTCTCGGCATATCCTCTAAGACATGAATGACCCTTTCTCGATTGACCGTCGATTTGCGGGTGAAAAGCCGTCTTTGAAATCCAAACGAGTACCCGAGCTTGATGCGGTGCTTTCCGAACCTTGACGTAAATCTAGGATCCCTATCTGAGATTATCAAACGGCACACCGTGCAACCTTACTATCTCTCGACACATACAAATTCGCTAGCTTCGAAGTGAGTAGTCAACCTCACCGGAATAAAGTGAGTGATTTAGTCGATCGATCCACCACTACCCAAACTGAATCTTTCTTGCTTGGCGTGGCGTAACCCACCGACGAAATCCATGGTTATCCTTTCCCACTTCCACCGAGGAATCTTCACAGTCAAGCAACCCCCCCGACAAGCGATGTTCACCTTGACTGGCCGACAAGTCGACACTTCCCAACAAACTCTGTCACCTCCTTCTTCAAGCCAGGCCACCAAAATCGCTCTCTAAGATCCCTATACATCTTGCTACCCCAGGATGCATAGCATGAGGATCTGCTATATGCGCCTGAAGAATCTTTTGCCTCACTCAACATCTTTAGGCATACAAGCCTTACCTTGAAAACACAGAAACCCCATCACGGACAAAGCTCAGAACCCTCCAAACCACCATCCTGCCCTTGTAACCTCCGCGCACTCGTAACCTCATCCAATAATCTGTTTCTCTACGATCGCTCCACCTGTGAAGGCTTAACTTGCGCTTCGCGAGAATACTCCCATCGTCATACAACCTCAAATGGGCAAACAATGCTCTTAAGTCCGAAACAACCTTGCGGCTCAACGCGTCCAGCCACCACGTTAGCCTTGCCCGATGATACTCAATCGAATATCGTAATCTTTCAAAGCAACTCAACCCATCTGCGGCGCCTCAAATTCAAATCCTTCCGAGTCGGTAGATACTTCGACTCTTGTGATCTGTGTAGACTATCGATCTCTCTCCGCATAAAGTAGTGCCTCCAAATCTTTAAAGCGAAGACTACACTGCTAGCTCCAAATCGTGCGTCGGATAGTTGACCTCATGTGGCCTCACCGCCGAGAAGCGTAAGCCACAACCTTACCTTCTTGCATCAAGACACAACCCAAGCCCGTATGTGATGCGTCGCAATAGACTGTGAATTCCTTACCAGCCTCAGGTTGAATTAAAACCGGAGCCTCAGTCAAAATCTTCTTTAACTTATCGAAGCTTTCCTGCTGTTTCTCAGTCCACACAAACGGAACTTCTTTCCTCAAAGAACTTGGTCATCGGCGCGCTATCAACGAAACCCTCAACAAACCTTCGGTAGTATCCGGCCAAACCTAAAACTCCGAATCTCTACGCACGACTTAGGCGGCTTCCAATCCAAAATCGCCTCAATCTTACGAGGATCTACTCGAATTCCCTCACCGACACTACATGACCCAAGAAAGTCACTTCTCTAAGCCGTAACTCGCACTTACATCGAACTTAGCATAGAGTTGCTTTTCCTCAAAATCTGCAACACCACTCGCAAATACTTATCATGCTCCTCCTCTGTCCTTGAGTACACCAAGATGTCGCTCTATGAAAACCACGACGAACCGATCCAGATCTTCTTTGAAACACCCTATTCATCATATCCATAAACGCTGCGGTCGTTAGTCAACCCGAACGGCATTACGTAAATTCGTAGTGCCCATACCGAGAGTCCGAAACGCTTGTTTTATGGATATCGCCTCCTTAACTCTTAATCGGTGATACCTGACCTCAAGTCGATCTTTGAAAATACCGCAGCCCCCTTCAGCTGATCATACAAATCGTCTATCCGTGGCAACGGATACTTGTTTTTAATCGTCAGCTTATTCAACTGGCGGTAGTCTATACACATCCGCATCGTGCCATCTTTCTTCTTGACAAAGAGTACCGGCGCGCCCCATGGCGAAACACTTGGCCTGATAAAACCTCGATCCAATAACTCCTGGATTTGAGCCTTAAGCTCCACCAATTCCTTTGGCGCCATCCTATACGGAGCAATAGACACTGGCGCAGCCTCGGATATGAGATCAATCCCGAACTCCACCTCGCGATCGGCGGCAAACTGGAAGCTCCTCGGAAAAACATCGCAAACTCCTTAACATGATTTAACCTTCTCTACGCGCACTCTTTTTAGCCTCCAACGCATACACATGAACCACATACGCTTCACAACCCTTCCGACCATCTTCTCTCGCTTTCAAAGCGGATACCACATTTGATAAGTAATCTCTCCTATTACCTATCATAGCCACCTCTTCACCCTCGACCGTCTTAAGAACCATGGGCTTGGCGCGCAGCAATCCAACCTCGCTTTGATACTTGACCAACCAATCCATCCCAAGAATCGGATCGAACTCCCCAAACGGCGGTTCCATCGGATCGCAGCAAAACACTACCCCTTGGAGTTCTAAGGGTACCTCTCTAAACAGTTTATCTACTACTACAGAGTGACCTAGAGGGCTAATCACAGTCATCTGCCTAGAAGATATCTCAGAGTCTAAATCCATGGTCTCTACTATACTACTGGCAACATAAGAGTGCGTTGAACCCACATCAATCAAAGCAGTATAAGGAGAACCAAAAATCAAAAACGTACCGGTTATGACGTCCGGTGCGTCGCCCTCCTCTCGGCGCCTCGCAGCATACACTAATCCAGGTTGTCTGGCATCAGAACTACTCGCACCTCTGCCCGGTGCTCCACGGCCCCGACCAGAACCATTACCACCTCTGCCATTACCACGGCCCCTCTGCGGTGGCGGTCCATTACCTCTGAACTGATTACGGCCCTGCCTCTCAGACTGAATCCTAGCCAACCTACGCGGACAATCCCTCACACGATGCTCCAGAGAACCACACTCGAAGCAACCTTTTCCTCCAGTCCAGCAGCCACCCCAATGAGATTTTCCACACTGATCACACTGCGGCGGTCCCTGCCTAGCAGCAACAACCCTAGCAGGCTGATTTGGCCCACTCGGTCTAGCTCTCTTCTGCGGATTACCCGACGATCCAGAAGACCCAAAGCTCCTCTTATGCCTATTTCGGTCCATACCCTGCCTCACTGACTCCTTAACACCCTCGGCTACCTTAGCCTTCTCAACTAAGACAGCAAACTCGCGCTCCTGCTGAGGAGCAATCAGCAGCCTCAAGTCGTCTCGCAGACCATCCTCGAAACGAACACACCTCTCATGCTCAGTGGCCACAATGCCCCTGGCATACCTACTCAGCTTCAGGAACTCAGCCTCGTACTCAGAAACAGATTTACTCCCCTGAACAAGCCTCGAAAAAGCCTTTGGGAGTCGACATAACTAGCTCCGATGTACTTCTTTTGATATGCGCACACGAAATAATCCCATGTTAGATCCTCTGCTGCCACACTGTCTCGAACCGTGAGCCACCACTGATATGACTCATCCCGGAGAAGCGATACGATGCCCTTCAGCTTCTCTTCAGCTGTCAAGTCCAGATCATCCATGATCCGCTCAGTTGCCTCCAACCAATATTCAGCGAGGAGTGTGGGAGCAACACCAGAAACACCTCGGAAGAATTCGGCCCCATTGGCCCGAAGTCGCTCAGGAACAGATTTCCTAACTCCTGCACCACCACCTACACCAGCTACCCTTTCTAACACTCGCAGCATCGCCTGTGACACTGCGTCGTCCCCAGTCTGATCTTGGAACTCACCACCTCCAGCTGGCGGCGGAACCGGTATCTCATTTTCTGAACCCTGACTAGATCCTACGGGCTCGAAACCGTCATCCTACCACGACCTGGCCCACGACCACGCCCACCTCTAGCGCTCATGACTAATCTTCCTACGTGTCGATTAAGAATTTTTATGCATCAAGATTTATTCCACTTGTTTAAAAGCAAGTCTTATGAATATTTTAAGAGGATTTGTTCTCATGAGTTCACGAGAATCTATCGCTTTCAATCTCTAAGTAGTATACTATTGCTATTCATCAAATCATATCACATCCAATCAATTCACAAGCAATAGTAAGGGTACTTACCTGGGCGAACTGGTGCCGGAGACTCGGTGCCATGCCTTTCAAACCATACTTTGAGAATAAAAACTAACAAAACAACCTTTTGAAACATTTTTGGGCCTCGGGCCCACAAAAAAAGCTTTTGAACTTAGCTCGATACCACAATTGTAACACCCCAAACTCGAACAAGACACCACGCCCGAATGGTATGTTACGGGGAAAAACGTCTTTGAGTGATCAGATTTTTTTTTTTTTTTAGAAGTGGGGTGAAAACATAGTGTATTTGAGGAAAATTTGAGTAGGCTTGTTTGATTAGATTTTGAAAACTTATCCAAGTATATAGTTAAAGAGAGTTGATTTCATTTAGCGCTTCCAATAGTTTCTTAGTGCCATTTTGAAACATTTTAGACTTAGTAGAAAATCGAGTTTGATTTGGAAATCATTTGAGTTTATTGTATAGCAAAACATAGCGAGATACCCGATGGTATAGTTTAAAACACATTGCGATATAATTTTGAAAATGTTGTCTTTCCAAGTTTTAGTAAAATTTCATGCCAAGTTATTTGTTAGGCAGGTTGCGAATCTAATTAAAACATACCCATCATAAAACATAATTTAAAGGCCTTTTACAAATCCAAATTTAATCTCAAATGAAAATAAATAAGCTAAAGTACCCAAAGTGAATAGTCTGGGCGAAACTTTTATTAAAGCATGGCATGTGCACCCCGAGTCCACCCCGGCTCCATGTCCGCGTCTACGAGTCACCTAAAATGTCAAAGGAGAGGGTGAGTCGAATGACTCAGTGCATAAATCCCGCTCCCGATGAAACAACATGCTAACACACATCATACATAGCAACATAATTAATGCAACCCGATCCTAACCATCCGTATCTCCTTTTTCTACCCCGTGGTACCAAACCACCGGTGGTGCCAAACCACCGTGACATATAGTCACAACGTGTTACCAAAACACCGGTGTCCCAAGGACACAATGTGCTACCTAAGCACTTTGGTGACCGTAGTCACGATAATCGAATGATGGGGCCAACCCATCGTGTGATACCCAATCACTAGCGAGACGATCCCATATCTCAAAGTGGGGCCAACCCACGGTGGTGTTAACCACGGGGACAAGTCGCAATGAGGTGCCCAACCTCCGTGTCCCAAAGACACAAATGTGCTACCAAAGCACTTTGGTGACCGTAGTCACAATAATCGAATGATGGGGCCAACCCATCGTGTGATACCCAATCACTAGCGCATTTATCCCATATCTCAAAGTGGGGCCAACCCACGGTGGTGTTAAACCACGTGGGACAAGTCGCAATTAGGTGCCCAACCTCTGGTGTCCCAAAGACACAAATGTGCTACCAAAGCACTTTGGTGACCCAAAGTCACAAAGTGTGTTACCAAAACACTGGTGCTCACAAAGACAAATCATCACTTGCCCACTCCACTCATATCACTCATCAACAAACCAACTCATGTAATCATGCATATCATACAAATTATGCATATCATGTTAATATGTTTGACTCATGCCCCATATCACATACATACATAGTCATGATACCATATAGATCATCAGTAATCTCGTAACAATACTGACTTACCCGGATACGTACACATACCCCGTTTGGGTATCCAATAATCCATCATACTGTCATGATTTTAGTAGGCAAACAGGTTTAATAACAATATCACTAAGTATGGGTGTGTTAGTTACACACCTGCTAAAGCGCAACCTTTAATACTAAAAGAAACGATCTAAAGCTCCTTGTATCCTTGATCCTACAATCGGCCAAATAGGAGTTAGACATCTAACATTCGGCCAACAATAATTAACCCAAGGGGTTTGTCGAATCACCCTTACCTCTATACTCGATTTGGTTTCCTACAAAATCCCGAACCACAATGGTCCTTCTAAGATGATCGGCCACCACCTTGAAAAGAATTGCAGTTAATCTTTTATCATTCACGACTTAATCGAAACCAAACGATTAAACTAACAACAACCAATCACTTACCCCTTACCAATTAATTGGCAGAAGAAAACGGCTCCTCTTGCTTGCTTCCACAATCCAAAAGCCCTATAATGCGATGATTAACAAAAGGTTAATTCCTTCCAAACGAACCCAAAGTCGGCTCTTAACCAACCCAACACGATAAAGCACAAGAGAGAGGAGAAATGGCCATTCGGCCAAGCACTTACCTAGCCCCAATCGATTGAAAAACAAACCCCAACCAGATCAACACTTCTCTAGGATTCGGCCAAGATGAACACCACTAGGAGAGAGGGGAATTCGGCTAACACACTAAGCGTAAGAAAAGAGGATTCGGCCAAGATGCTTAACACACCTATGTTCGGCTTTGAGTGCAAAGAGAGAAGATGAAAAATAGGTAAAGTTTCGGCTAAGGGTATAGGGAAGAGAAAGAAAATAAAACGAAGGTTTAAGGGAACAAGATGTTAAGGTTTCGGTTTAATGAAATGATAAGAACAATTAGAAGTTTTGGCTAAAGAGGAGATATGGATTCGGCACAAGAGAGATTGAGCTTTCGGTTTTGCAAAAGAATGTATGAAGAACTCTCTTAGAGTTTCGGCTTGATGGAGTGAAGAGAATGAGAGAAAATGCTTTAGAAAAATTGGCTTACTTGACAAAAAGGAGAACTTCCTTTTACCCAATATGACCGAAAATGCACCAAATGAAAAGTGCATTTCGCACACCCCCCTCATGCACTCACCAAACCGACCATTCCCCAAACTCTCTCCTAAAATTCGGCCACAATCCCCCTAAACACTCCAAGCCACCAATTCAAAAGCATTTGAATTAGTCTCCTTCCACAATTCACTCCTTGCCGTCCATCTCACCCATAGACTAGGTCCAAGGCAGAGTTTGAACTGCCTACAAACTCTCCCTTCCTAGGCGTCAAAAAGAAAGCCAAAAAGGTGGCCACTCCGCAGCTTGAACACAAGACCTCTCCCTCCTGCAAATGACGCCACACACACAAGCCTTAGTGGCGCCTATCCTGCCACTCCACCAGCTCCTTTCTTGCTCAACAAAACACCAAATAAAACTCTTATACCCCAGCTCCAACAGCTCCCCTGGCTTAACACCCAAAAATCAAAATTTTCCCATTCACTCAGGCATACATTTAGACTTCAATTAAGCCCCCAAAACATAGAAATAGCCACGCAGCACACTAGACACATGCAACATCATGCAACAACAAAACAGCCCCTAACCCGGGATATTACAGGTAATGCGCCCTAAAAGAATAGATTGGTCTCGAAGGCTTGATGATGCACTATGGGCCTATCGAACTGCGTTTACGATGCCGTTAGGGATGACTCCCTGTCAGTTAGTTTTTGGAAAGGCATGTCATTCTCCGCTCGAATGGGAGAATAAAGCTCACTGGGCTTTAAAGCAATTGAATTTTGATCTTAAGCAAGCCGATGAGAGAAGGCTGTTACAACTCGATGAGTTGGAGGAGTTGAGGTTATTTTCATATGAAAATGCCAAGATGTGTAAGAAAAAATATAAGAAATGACATGACAGTCGTATTCAACCTCGTGAGTTCAAAGAAGGTCAGAAAGTGTTGTTATTTAATTCAAGGCTAAGATTATTTCCTGGAAAGCTCAAATCTCGATGGAAAGGAACTTATATCATCTACAAAGTTTATCCATATAGAGCTGTAGAACTGTACGACAACCACGGAGGTACGTTTAAAGTAAATGGTCAACGCCTCAAGCACTATTAGGATGGTGAAGTTGAGCGAATGAAAATGTAACACCCCAAACCCGGCCTAGAAGTTAGGCCCAAATCCGGCATGTCACATGGAAGTGTTTTTCAAAACCAGGTTTCCTGTTGTTAAAACTTGTTTGAGAGTTAAAGCCTCTTTGTTAAAACTCAAAACACTTGAGCAATTGTTATCCACTTGCAAACGTAATTACTTTTAAAACTTTATCTGTTGCGGAAGCATATTTAAAATAAATAATTTACGTAAATGTGAAGTTTAAAAATTGAGTAGAAGAAGCATTTTGAAAAAGTTGCGGAAACGTAGTGTTTTAAAGACAGTTATCGTTTTGGAAATCGTATCCCACTTTTAGCAGTTAGAAAACATCATAAATAAATATCAGAAATAATAAGTTACAATTAGAGAGGCCCTATAACAACCCAAATAAAAATATTTAAAAGTAAATAATCAAAACAGCAAGCATAAGCAGTGTGTGGTCTTCTCCGAGTCCCTCGCAGCTCCGATCCGTCTAAGGCTGAGGATTACCTACAAAGTTAAAAACGGGATGAGTTTATGAAAAATCAGTGTGTGTAATCCTCTTACTAGAGTAACAATCAAGATATCTGAAAAGAAATCAAAACGATGCAGGCCAAAGCCTTTTAAGAGTAACAGTACAGTCAGTTCAAAGCATACGTGAGTCAAAGCCCACTACAATATCATTTGGGTCACAGCCCATAACAGAATCAATTGGGCCTAGCCCAAACCAATATCAGAACAAGTGGCCTAAGCCTAGTACAGTGACAGATCTCATAAACAGATATACAACAATATGAGGATGCATCCCAACCCAGTCCAGCCAACACACCTCCCGTACCAACCAACACACCACATGGGGATCAAGTCGACCCACCCAGCCAGCACACCAATAACGCAGCCTAGCTACTAATAATAACGCAACAAATTTGCTAATAACAGTATACGTGGCTGAGCCACTAAAATCAGATTACGTGGCGATGCCACTATAACAGTAAAACGTGGCAAAGCCACTAGTACATAATACTAACGCAGTGAGCCGCTTGCTAATAACGATGAACGTGGCGGGCCGATAAAATCGATATCGTGGCGAAGCCACTAGAGAAGTAAAACGTGGCAGAGCCACTAGTACAGTATTTCCTCCAACACAAGTCCCAACCCCATGCAATATGTCGTGTATGTCATGCTCAATCATTACACGTGTATGCAAAATGGCCATGCTTAGTAACAGTCATTTCAACACATATTAACAACATATCAGACACACGCCCACAGTCAAGTCAGTTAAAACACAGTCATACGATCACAGTCAAATCGGTCAAATCATAGCACAAGTCAGTCATTTTACCCTATAAGGGTATGTCGGTAATCCTACCCCTCAGGGGTATTTCGATAATTCTACCCTACGGGGAAATTCAGTGATTCTACCCTACAGGGGTAATTCGGTAATTCTACCATACAGGGGTATTTCAGTAATTTCACAAATCAGGGTATTTCGGTAATTTTGCAAATCGGGGTATTTCAATAATTTGTAAACCAAGGGTATTTCAGTAATTTCATAAATCACGGGTCTTTCGGTAATTTCACAAATTAGGGGTATTTCAGTAACTTTATAAACAGAGGGTATTTTAGTAATTTTACAAATCGAGGGTATTTCAATAATTTTACAACTCGAGGGTATTTCGGTAATTTCGCAAACAAATGGTATTTCAGTAATTTTACGACTCGAGGGTATTTTGGTAATTTCACAAACCAAGGGTATTTCAGTAATTTTACAACCTCCTAGAAGGTCTACAGTCGCCTCGAGCGACTTAAGAAACCTAATTTGACTTAACGGTGAAAATGGCATGAGGCCCATTACCCTGCCCAAGTGGGCCCACACACTTGTGTGGCCCATTTAGCCTAGAAACAACCACGGCTATGCGACGGCACAGCCCAAATTAATAACTTATCACATCACAGACATTTCGTCTGTGTGGGCCCACAAGCCCATCGAGCCCACACGGCCCCCTTTCGGCCTTACGCGGCCTAAACACCTAAGTCATGTGCGCGACCTGATAAGCTTGTCTATTTCACATTTAACAGTGAGATTCAACCCAATGGGCCCACGGGCCCATTGGGCCCTCTCGACCCATCAAGGCCCAGGACGGCCCATGCCATGTGTGTGTCATGACAAGCCTCCCTATCTCCTATTCGATAGTCTAACTTGCATTCGCGAGCCCTACGGCCCATTGGGCCCATCGAGGCCCATTCCATCCTAAGTGGCCCACTACGACCCAAGCCTATGAATTCGCTCATGGTGGCCTTCCTCATCACACGCTCATACTCCGTGAGCTCGGTTCACCACATGCACGATCGCACGCTCGTATGGTATCGTTCGCCGGTATTTTGGCTTTTCGGCATAATGCCGATCAACAGTCAAGATAATACAATATATGCACCTTCGGCTTTTCAATCGATTAACAATCAGAACAGTGTATGCGGATACACACCTTATCACGTAGAGTACTAAATAATCACAAGCGCCTTCACCTTCACTAGAACGATCTACTACGATTTGCCTAGTTAAACCAAAGTTTGATGCCATCACCCTTCCGTATCCAGGCAGAAAGTCCCGAACCCCTGACACCCTATGCCGCTTAAACTTGGGAGTGGAGGCTATGTGCACAGTCTCGGCTGGCACTTTTGTCGCCATCCTATGGCTAGAATCCCCTTTGCTCATCAAGAACACGATCTTACAGAACCAGAGTCAACACGGATGCTTAAATCACAACCACAAAGTAACCGATCACCCTAATAGGAAGAAACAAGATAACGATGCGAATAGGCCTAGGGCCCATTCTCGGCCCAAATGAGCCTACATGCTCGTGTGGCCTATTCAGCCCAAATCCAGCCACAGATATGAGATTCACATAGTCCAGTCCAATATTTACTACACAATCATACAACTTATCCGATTGGGCCCACGGGCCTATTGGCCCCACATGGCCCATTTTGGCCCATCATTGCCCAAACAGCCTAAACCCACAAGAACACTCATGATGGCCTCAACTATCGCGTCGAAGCTCCCACACGTGCACTCGTACGCTCGTGTGGCTACCAACGCCGTGTGACCGGCATTTCAGCATTTACCGCTCTACAGCTAGAGTAGTGCGAAATACACACCTGATAGGGATCTGGAGGTAATCCGCGCTCTGAACACTCCTATGCCCAAACGTCCACCAAGGTATCCTTACTCTCCTCATAGATCGCTCTATTTAAAGCCAGCTTCTCGCCTACTTTCACGCTAGCTTCCCGATGTGGGATCCCTCCATCAATCTTTCAAAACCGTTCCAAATTAGCAAAATAGTCACCTTTTGCATGCAAGGGGTTTCGAACCTCAGACCATTAGGGCACTCCACACGCCACTTGCCACCTTTACCAGTAGACTCCTTGTGTAACAAAACAAGCACAACTAAATATAAGTCTATGGGCCAAAGTCTAAGTTCATTTAAAAGGAAATCAAAATGAATTGCAAGCGCCAAGACTTGAACCCATGCTCCCTTGCAACCTTAATGACGCCTTGCCACCTGACCACTCACTTCCTTGTGTCATTTTTTTCCACAATTTATTCTTAAAGCCTACTTACTTACTCCCAGGGTTTTATTCACCTAAAACCAAAATTTTTCCTAAAGCCCAGGTTTGAACCCGAAACTTCATGGAAGCCCCCTAGCCTTCCAAAATCACTCACCTAATAGGTCCAACTCGCATTAGTGCCGTTCTCTTGTTCTCAAAAAATTTTTAAACGCTCCCATGCCCAAGGCCCAATAGGCCCAATTCTACTAGGCCCAAAAATTCGGGGCGTTACATAAAACCTCGTTCAAATTATTAGACCCTTAATTTTTCATAAACTTTCTTTTTAATAAAAAAATTGAGATTATTTTCTTAAATTAGTACATTTAATTAATTCTGTCTAAGGAGATTAGAACTTTAGCAGGACCATTGTGACCCCTCCAACCTTTTCTGGGAATTAATTTTATGTAATCTTTTAAGAAGAAAATTTCTAATGAAATTAAAAAAATTTTACCCTTAGCTTTATTTTTATTTTTTATTTTTTATCTTTTTCTTTAATTTTAATTTTAATCTTTTTTTTTAATTTTAATGTTATTTTATTTATTATAATAAAGAGGGTCAATTTGGCCCTAGTACTAATAAGATTGTTTATTTTTAAGCAACCCTTTTAATAAAGTTTGGGCACAAGGCCTGAAACAGCAAATAGGAGAAAAAATTACCCCATGTGTCGTCTCTAAGGTTCCTTAAAACCCTAATTTTTTCCACCATATCATCCCTCCATCTTACTTGCCACCCAAGTAACTCAAAAATTAGCTAAATTTTAGCTGCAAGATTACCTTGCCACGCAAGTCTCTTAAATTAGCTACAAAGTTGCTCTAATTCACCACTATATAAACCCCTCTCTACCTTCATAATTTTCACAAGCCTTCAAGCTATTAGCTCAAAACCTAGCCACTTATTCTTTTTCTTCTTAGCCGTCGGCCTAAATCCCAAAATTTGTCCCTAAAATTTCTTCCTTGTTGATCGTTCAGTCAGAGTCTTAAAAATTTATATAATGAATGATCTAGCCTAGAAACTAACTATGACAACGATTGAGGCAAGCGCACCTACCGAGCAGTAGTATAGTTTAGTGGCAAGACCGGAATGTCGAACCCAAAGGAACTAAAAGTACTAATACTAACTTTCTTTCTATTATTTAGCCTAAGAATTGAAGTGAATTATTGTTTAATCTAAAAGCAACTAACTACTAAGCTAAAGACGATAAGACAATGAGAATGAGTTGGGGAAATACTTGTGGAAAAAAAAACCAATTGATTAAGACAATACCCAAGGAAGAATCCACCTAGACTTCACTTGTTATTTAACTCTGAACCAGACGATTTATTCACTTGACTTGATCCGTAAGATTCCCTAATGTATATTAATACCTCTGTCGAGGCTACTAACGTCTAACCCTAGGTTGATTAATTGAAATCTCTTTCTAATTAAAACCCCTAGAATTGCATTAACTCGATCTATGGACCCCCATATTAGGTTTGACCCTAATCCGAAAGATTTTCGTCATCCTATGTCTAGGGTTGCGATCAACTCCGCTTAATTATGCTAGATCTACTCTTAGACAGGGACTTTTGCTCCACTGCCTAAGCACATCAATACTTGAATCAATACCCTGAAATATCAAAACAAGAATTAAGAACACATAATTAAGAACAAATCAAGTATTTATCATATAGTTCAAAATATAATAACAAGTTTCGTCTTAGGTTTCATCCCCCTCAGGTATCTGAGGGGTTTAGTTCATAATCATAAAAGAATACATCTCAGAAGAAAAGATAAACAAAACATAAGAAAACCCTAAAACCCCCAGAAGGAATTGAAGGAGAGATCCGCCGTCTTGAGTATGATTTCGGCTTCTTGAGATGAATCAATTGGCTTTCTTCGAGTAAATCCCACAATTCTGACCTCTCTGGCTTGGCTCCTTGGCCTAGCTGGATGCCCCCCTCTAGGTTGGCCTCTAGGGTGTTTATATAGGCTTTTAGAATTGGTTTCTTTTCCTCTAAGTACCCTATTCCGAGTGAAATTCTTCTTTGTCACGGCAAGGACACGCCCGTGTGGCACGCCCGTGTGAATCGACTTCAGGCCGTGTTTGAGCCTACTAAAGAGGCACGTCCGTGTGGTGAAACCCCAGGCCGTGTTGATTTTCTACTTTGGCCCATTTGGCCCATTTTAAGCTCGTTTTCCATTCTTTTCATTCTCCTATGCTCTCCTGAGTATAAAACATGAAATTAAAGGATTAAGAGCACTAAATTCCATAATTCAAGGGATAAATCATCCAAAAGCATGCTAAATGAGGAGATAAAATATGTTACTATTACAGTTTATTAAATACCCCCACACTTAAGCTTTTGCTTGTCCTCAAGCAAAATTCTCAACTCACAATTAAAACGAACTTCCTCAATTCATAACCTTCATCAACAGTGTTTCATCATAATTCATAGGTAATTTATACATTGATAATTCAACCGGAAGGTTCCTAAAGATTCAAACAATCAAAATCATAGTTTTTATAGTACGAAAAATAGGTGTTTCCCCTTACCTAAATAATTACCTTTAATTCAAAATCGACAAAACTTGACATCCTCACTAAAGGTTCACTCAAATCAATCAAAGTGTTTAAGGTTCAAAAAAAAGCACTCAAAAATCGAACATGAAAAGTTAATCCCATAGGTTGCATGAAAATCAAATCTCCACCACTGTAAAATGATATGATACACAAATCAAAAGGTCTTTTATGGGTTGTAACGGGGCTTGGGTTAAAGGTGTGGATAAAGGCTTGAATTAGAGGGTTAGTATCGAGACTTAATTGAAAAATTACCTAACTAAAAAGTCGTACTAATACTAAATAATTACATCACGAAAACTTAATACTAATAACATGAGCTTCTTCTAAAGATAATGAAATTAACAGTTTGAGCTCAAATAACATAGGGCTAATAGTGAATATACTTCGTTTTTTTTAAGAACAAATCAAGTACAATAATAATATAGAATTTAATAACTGAAATAAAGAAAATAGTTAAGTAACCGATCAAATCAAATCTCGATATAGGGGTAGTCAAGAAAAATGGTGATAACAAATACAAAGTTGGTTTTGGGTTAATGTTGAGGGTGAGTTAATAAAAGGGTTGTTAGGATCAAAGGGGTTCACTAGGGGTTAATTGTGAGGGTAGGCTTTTAGTGGAGTAAGTGGGTTAAAACCTAGGTGCCTTTATCATCTCTGTATATCAAATCAAAGGTGTGGTCTCGACATGTATAATCGAAGCAAGTTCTAGAATAACAAATCAATGTTGACACACTCATAATCAATAAAGTGAGTAAGAAAAAGAATATGCTCTGAAAGGCTCAAAATCACACAAAAATTATGGGCTTTTTGATATCAACCTTGTAAATTTCAAACTTCAAGATAATCATTAGATTCGGGTAGACAACCTAACAAAATTTTTAATTCTGAAAAATAGACTTATCCTGCCTGATTCTCTAGTCTCCTAAACTTTAAATCATCACTGCGCAATTATCAATGACTTAATCCAAGGCATATCAATGAAAATCATAAATCAAAGGAAGTTTCATTTTAATCATAATATGAGAAAATTATTTAAGAACAAGGCCTAATTCAGGGATTTGAGAATAATGCAAAAAGTTAGGCATTTTTAAGATTCACCCCCCACACTTAAGATGTACATTGCCCTCAATGTACAAAGATAGATAATAATCATATAGTAAGAAAATAAAAAGATAAGGATGAGAGTGGAACTTCCTGAATTTTGGGTGGAGTCAAAAGAAAGAAACGAGGGGAATTCGGGCCGAGTTGGAGGAGGCATTTCTGGTGGTATGGTGGCCGGCCACAATTGCTGCGCTAGATGAAGAAATTGGGCAGCTCGTGAAGAAAAAGCCAGGAAATAATAAGAACAATTCAAAATATACTAATTATATATTTAAAGAAAATAAAGATAAGAGCAAGAAAAATAAAAAGTAAAATAAAATTAAAAAAGAAGATTAATGGACTGAAAAGTCCTTATTGTTAGATGGTTGGCGAGGTGGGTGTGATTTCTAAGGCCGTGGTGTGTGATTCCCAAGCAGCCTGAAGAACCTAAAACCAAGAAACTAAAATAAAATAAATTAAATTGAGCATAAGAGAGTTAAAGAGAAGGAAAATAAAAGAGAAGAGAAAAGAAAAATAAAAACTAAATGGCCTCAAAAGTCGTCGGCTTGTCTAGTGAATGAAGCGGCCGGCATGAATTTATGTAGATCGGTCTCCCACGGGGAGACTGTGCTAGGATCCTTCCGCTTCTTCGACATAGGTAATGTTAAAACGGAGATTTTGGGGCAGGAGAATGAGAGAAAATGGAAAAGGGGGGGAAGTGTAAAGGGTATGGATGAAAGGGAATGGGTGAGAAAGGGAACAATGGGTGTTTTAAATAGAAGTTTCAAATCTGGTACATCCCCACGCCCGTGTACCATGGGCATGTTGGGTCACATGGCCGTGTTGTGCTTTGTTCGTTTTTCCCACGCCCATTTCGTGGTCACCACGCCCATGTTTGATAAAATAGTGTCGACCACGACCGTATCGCACGGCCGTGGTGTTTAGTTGGAGCCGTGTGACTTCCCTCAGTGTCAGCAACGGGTGTATCGCACGGCCGTGGCCATTTATAATCATCCGTCATCTTTGGAATCTTTCATCATTGGCTCGTACTACCTATGCCATGTCAGTACGGATGTCCGTAGTATCCACACGGTCACGGCCACGACCGTGTGCAGGGCCGTGTGGTATGGAAATCTGCACTTTGGTTAGTTAATAGTTAGATGCTAAAAAGGAGAAATAAAAGTAGAAATAAATGTAAAAATAAATGGAGTTAGAGCTCGGGTTGCCTCCCGAGAAGCGCTTGTTTAAAGTCTTAAGCTAGACTTACCTCTCATTCTCACATTCATGGTGGTTTGAAGAGTTGAACATCCTCTCTCATGCTATCAGTTCTATTATCATGATATAACTTGAGTCGAGTAGCGTTTACTTTAAAAGTGCTGAAAATAGGATTACTTACCTCAACTGTTTCGTATGGGAAAACATTGATTACCTTAAAAGAGATTTCTTTGTTTGTATTAAGGTCTGAAGGAGATATTCGAGGGTCTGTTTTATCTAATAATACCTGATCTCTGATCTTAAATTTGTTTGTCCTATGGAATGGCTTTGGTTCTGCTGCGTGTATCCCTAATTTCTCTTTAAAATGTGTCTTCCACTCGTCTAGTTCATCGATCTGAAGCCTTCGTTCCTCATGAGTTATTTCCTTGTTTGCATGAGGTCTAGGATCTGGCCCAGTTGTGTAGTTTCGTGGTGCTTCCTGTGAGGAAGGTTGAACAAATTGGTTATCAATTGAATTTACTTTCTCACCTCTATCACTCGATGTCCTAGCCGAGTCAAGAGCTTGAAGAGTGACTGTCTTATCACCTACACGAAGTATGAGTTTACCTGTATCAATGTCAATTTTAGTTCTAGCAGTTGCTAAAAAGGGTCTTCCCAGAAATAAAGGGATTGTGTTTTCGTCATCCATGTCTAAAACAACAAAGTCTACTGGGAATACGAACTTATCAATTTTCACGAGTACATCTTCGATTATACCCCTAGGAATTCTAATAGTTTTATCACTAATTGAATACTCATCCTAGTTTGTTTGGGTTTCCCTAGACCTAGTTTGTTTAAACATTTTATAAGGCATAACATTGATGCTCGCCCTAGATCTGCTAAAGCATTATCAATGGATAAACTACCAATTAAACAAGGAATCGTAAAACTCCTAGAGATCTTTTAATTTCCGTGGTAGTCGATTTTGCAACATTCTTTGAGCATCTTTGCGTTTAGTTCCACATGTGACTCCTCGTCTAACTTCCGTTTGTTTGTCAGAAGCTCTTTTAAAAATTTCCTTGAATCTGACATCAGCAAAAGAGCTTCAAGAAATGGTAAGTTAATATGTAATTTCTTTAAAAGTTTAAGAAACTTACCATACTGTTCCTCTGTGTTGTCTTTCTTCATTACTTCGGGATATGGTATGCGAGGTTGGTACTCTTTAATTACCGATTTTGGTTTGTCATGACTTACCTCGACCTTACCTTCCTCTACCACATCCTCTTGCCTTAATTTGCGCTCATCTAACCCTTTACTATCATGAGCGATTATGGTTTGAAGTTGCTCTTTTGGGTTAGTTTCAGTGTTGCTTGGCAATCTACCTTGTGGTCGTTCTGACATGATATTAGTAAGTAGACCTAACTGATTCTTGATCTCTTGAATCGATGCTTGTTGATTTTTAAGTGTTGTTTCGGTGTTTTGGAAACGTGTTTCTGACACCGCTATGAATTTTTTCAGCATCTCCTCAAGGTTCGGCTTCTTTTCCTATGGGTAGGGCTGTTGTTGGAAGGTGGGGGGTTGTTGTCTCTGATTTCCTTGACCTCCCCATGAAAAATTGGGGTGGTTCCTCCAACCTGGATTATAATTGTTACTATAGGGGTTATTTTGAAATCTAAAATTATTACCCATATAGTTCATCTGCTCGCTTTCTACGCCAGGGTTGTAGGGTGCATGTTCCGTATTGTTCGACCCTCCATTCGTATCACACTGCATCACTGAATGTACCTGCGAAGAACTATACAAACCATCAATCTTTTTATTTAAGAGTTCTACCTGATTGAATAGCATGGTTATGCGTCGAGGTTGAAAACTTCGGCTGTTTTTGTTGGCCTTGTCCTTGTGACTTGCCACTGATAGTTATTGAGTGAGATCTCTTCTATAAACTCGTAGGCTGCTTCAGGGGTTTTGTTATTCAGCATTCCACCAGCGGCTGAATCAATTAATTGCCTGGTTGAAGGGTTTACACCATTGTAAAAGGTTTGGACCTATAGCCACAAGGGTAATCCATGGTGTGGGCACCTTCTCAATAGATCTTTATATCTCTCCCATGCATCATAAAGTGTCTCTAAATCCATCTGCACAAAAGAAGAGATATCATTCCTTAACTTAGCCATTTTAGCCGGCGGAAAATATTTTAATAAAAAATTTTCAGTCATTTGCTCCCATGTAGTGATTGATCCTCGTGGAAGAGAATTCAACCACAGTTTGGCTTTATTCCTCAAAGAAAAGGGAAACAATCGAAGACGAATGGCATCATCAAAAACACCATTTATTTTGAAAGTATCGCAAAATTCTAGGAAATTCACCAAATGATTGTTTGGATCTTCATCCTACAAACCATCAAACTGAACAAATTGTTGTATCATGATCGCTGTGAAGTCAGAGTTTTAAAATTTATAAAGAGAATGATCAAACCTGGAAACTAACTATGACAACGATTGAGGCAAGTGCACCTATTGAACAGTAGTATAGCTTAGGCAAGGCCGGATTGTCGAACCCAAAGGAACTAAAAGTACTAATACTAACTTTCTTTCTATTATTTAGCCTAAAATAAGTGAAGTTGTTTATCTAGTCTAAATTAATTAACTATTAAACTAAAAATTCTAAGACAAAGAAGAATGAAATTGGGAGTATAACTTGGAAAAACTCAGTTGACTAAGACGACACCCAAGGAAGATTCCACCTTTACTTCACTTGTTATCTAACTTTGAACCAGACGATGTATTCACTTGACTTGATCCGTAGGACTCCCTAACGTATATTAAACCCTCTCTCGAGACGAATAACGTCTAACCCTAGGTTAATTAATTGAAATCTCTTTCCCATTAATAACCCCCTAGAATAGCAGTAAATCGATCTATGGACATCCCATATTAGGTTTCACCCTATCTCTAGGCGTGCGATCAACTCCGCTTAATTATGCTAGATCTACTCTTAAGCTAGGACTTTTGCTCCACCACCTAAGCACATTCAACTTGAATTAATATCCGCGAAATATTAACACAAGAATTAAGCACACATAATTAAGAACAAATCAAGTATTTATCATATAGTTCGAGAAAATAATAACAAGATTCATCTAGGTTTCATCCCCTTGAATATCTCAAGGGTTTAGTTCATAACAATAAAGAAAAACATCTCGTAAGAAAAGATAACACAAAACATAAGAAATCCCTAAAACCCCCTGAAGGAATTGAAGAGGAGATCCTCCGTCTTGAGTAGAATTCCGGCTTCTTGAGATGGATCAACTGCTATCCTGAGTGAGTCCCCACAAATCAGCCCTTTTACGGCCTAGCAAGACGCCCTAAACGATGGCTTTGGGCCCCCCTTTTTAGGTCATACTTAGGGTGTATTTATAGGCTTTTGAAATAGGTTTCTTCGCCCCTAAGTATCCTTTCCCGAATGAAATTGCTCTTCTCCACGGCAGAGGCACGGCCATGGCACACGCCCGTGTGAATCGTGGCCAGGCCGTGTTTGGACTTCTAATGAGGACATGCCCGTGTAGATCGTGATTAGGCCGTGTTCTAGTATTTTGAGGAGGCACGGCCGTGTGGGCTTTAGTTCAGGCCGTTTCGATTTCATGCTTTGGCCCATTTGTCCCGTTTTGCGTTCTTTTCATCCCCTAATGCTTTCCTGAGTATATATCATGAAAAGAAAGGATTAAGAGCACCAAATTACATAATATAAGGGATAATTCATCCAAAAGTATACTAAATGTGGGATTAAAATATGTTACTATTTCGATTTATCAAATACCCCCACACTTAAGCTTTTGCTTGTCCTCAAGCAAAATTCTCAACTTACAATTAAAACGAACTTTCTATAATTCATAATTCCTATCAACAATGTCTTATCATAATTCATAGATAATTTATACATGGATAATTCAATTCAAAGAGTCTTAAGGATTCAAACAATCTAAGTCATAGATTTGTAGCTCGAAAATATAGGCGTCTCTCCTTATCTAAATAATTACCTTTAATTCAAAACTGACAAGGATTGACATCCTCACTAGAGATTCACTCAAATCACTCAAAGTGTTTAAGGTTCAGAAAAGAGCGCTCAAAAGTCGAACATGAAAAGTTAGTCCCATAGGCTTGCCTGAAAATCAAATCTCCACCACTATAATATGAGATGATGCACAAATCAAAAGGTCTTTGTTAGGGTTGTAACGGGGCTAGGGTTAAGGTGTGGATAAAGGCTGAATTAGAAGGTTAGAATCGAGATTGAATTGATAAAATACCTAACTAGAAATAATAAACTGAATAAAAGTAATTACATCAACTGAAAGCTAATAATACTAACAATATGAGCTTCTTCTTCAATATTTGGAATTCAAACATATAAGCTCATTTAATCACAAAACTAGTAATGAATAATGACTATACTTCAGTTTTTTTTAGAACAAATCATAAATACATAACAAAGGATAAATTACTGAAATAAGAAACATAGTTAGGCTATTAATCAAATCAAATCTCGATATAAGGGTCGTCAAAAAGAATGGGGATAACAAAAACAAAGGGTTTCTGGGTTAATATTAGTGGGTGGGACAATAAAAAGGGTTGTTAGGATTAAAAGGGGTTCACTAGGGGTTAATTATGAAGGTAGGCTTTTTAATGGAGTAAGTGGGTTAGATCCTAGGTGCCTTTATCATCTCTGTGATTCAAATCAAAAAGTGTGGTCTAAACATGTATAATCGATGCAAGTTCTAGAATAACAAATCAATGTTGACACACTCATAATCAATAAAGTGAGCAAGAAAACGAATTTATGCTCTATAAGGCTCAAAACCTCACAAAAATTATGGGTATTTTGATGTCAACCTCGTAAATTTCAAATTTCAAAGTAATATTTAAATTCAGGTAGACAACCTAGAAAATTTTTAATTCTGAAAAATAGACTTATCATGCTTGATTCTCTAGTATTCTTAGAATTTAATTATCAATGCACAATTATCAATGAATTAATCTAAAACATATCAATAAAAATCATAAATCATTAGAAATTTCATCCTAATTTGTAATATGAGGAATTTACTTAAAAACAAGACTAAATTCAGGGTTTTGAGAACAATGCAAAAAGTTTGGCACTTATTTTCAGATATTTGAGAATAATGAAAAAAAGTTAGGCACCTTTTTAGGTTGTTCACCCCCCACACTTAAGATGTACATTGCCATCAATGTACAAAGTTAGATATATCGACAATAATCCTAAAATCATAAGATATGGAGAGAAGTGAAACTCCCTGAATTTTAGATGGATTCCTTGAGTTGGAGGTAAACTGTAACATCCCGATTTAGGGCCTAGTCGGAATAGTGGTTCGAGACCACAAATCCGAGGGTCATGAATGAGTTTTTGAGGCTTATAATATGTATGGATGCTAGTGTGAAAGTTTCATGAAGCAATTTTGTGAAATTGTGGTTGAATTGTCCAAAAGGACTAAATTGCAAAAGTTGCAAAATGTGTGTTTCTAGAAGTTATATGTGTGAAACAGCTTTAGATTATTAATTAGAGGTACTTAAATAGCAATTTATCCAAATTCTAATTTTTGGACAAAATTGGGCATGGATGAGTTAAAATTGAAAGTTTATCAAAAAGGGCATTTTGATCATTTATCAATTAAGTGATTAAAATAGGTGAAAAGATGATAGAAATTCATTCATCTTCTTCCCATAGCTGCCGAAAATTTGAGAAGCCATTGTTAGGGTTCTTTCAAATTTTCAAGCTTGCTAGTAAGTGCTCCTAAGCCCGGTTTTTGATATTCTTCGTATTTTTGAAGTCCCGGTAGCATGAGTAAGCTATTTATAGCTATTTGGTGAGCTATCATGGATGTTCAAAAATGTACATATGTATGACATGCATGTATTTTGATGTTTTATGGAAGAATATGAAGGCTTGATGTAGTAGAAACATCTTTTGCTAAGTGATTTTCCATGAAAATGCATGTAGGGACTTAGTTGTGAAAATCTTAAGTTTGGTCATACATGGGTGATTTAGTGAGATTTGATGAATGATTTAGTTGAGTAAGTGGTTCGGCTAAGCATGAAAGAGTAGAAAGTTGAATAAAAATCACTTTACGAGCCTTTGGGACTAAAGTGTAAATATGAGAAAGTTTAGGGGCAAAATAGTAATTTTGCTAAAGTATGAGATGTGGGTCAATTTAGTCAATGTGTGTATTGAATAAGCTGATTTATTCATTATAGATCAAGAAAGACAAAGCCCGGATCGAAACCGAGGCAAAAGCAATGTGGTGGACTAAATTGCACATTTCAATACTTTTGAGTATCGAGGTAAGTCTATGCATAAACAATGCATTCATACTTACAATTTGTTGATGATAGCTAGTGTGTAGCTAATTCGAGATTGATTTAGAACCTATGTGGTTCAAGTAGAATGAATGTAGTAGAAATGGTGAATGAATGTATGATCGAGAATGATTGGGAATCTATGTGGTTTAAGTAGACTTGTGCATGTGTTGTGATAATGCTAGATGGTAGGCTAAGTGCGATACCATCCTAATGCATATTGACGATGAGCTAGCTATGTGTGATGCTATCGTGAGGTATATCATCTAGTGAGCTATGTGCTGAATCACTACGAATACCATTGTGGTAGGCTAAGTGCGATACCACCTTATTAATCAAATGTGGTGTGCTAAGTGCGAAACCACCGAGATATTGGCTATGTGTATTAACTGTGTGGATGAGTAGTGTGGATTAGTTATGTAAACTAGCTGTGTGGATAAGGTATGTGGATTGACTATGTGGATGTATTACGATAAATAATGATGTGTTGTATATTACGTAAATGTGATATTGAATGCAGGGTGCATTTCAATGGTTGTGAGTATGTGACTCATGATGTGTTGGAAATGTGGTAAGGGATAGAAAAAGTAAGCATAGTTGTGAATTACTTGTTGGTATAATGCTAATAGTTGCTTAGCTTATACTATGTTGCTTATTTTATTATGTGTAAACTTACTAAGCTCAAATCTTACTCTCTTTCTTTTCCCTTGTCTTAGAGATTAAAGCGTTGAATCGAGATACGAGGATTATCAGAAGATAGCCCACATATCAGCACAGTTTGGTACATGAAACTTAATGTTTTGTATATGGCATGTATAGGGGCTAGATAAGTTAGTAAATTTTGTTGTAAATGGCTAAGATGTGTTGGCCTATAAATGGATAGCTTATTTTGTATAATGCCATGGTTGTTGGCTATTATATTATATGAAAGAAAGATGTAGTTTTCTATGTGAGAATGCACTGCAATTTGAGTTGATTATGATGGTGTTAGATGAGTATATGTTGTGTATGTTAGAAGGGTGAAAAGAACTTGACACTTGTTTTTTTTCTTGACCATGTGGGTAGACACACGGGCGTGTGTCTAGACCATGTGTGACACACAGCCAGCCCACGGGCGTGTCTTTGTGGTATCATCGTCCCGCATGTTAATATTTGAAAATAGAATAGACCCCGGACTAGTCACACGGGCGTGTGCACAGGGCGTGTGGGATGTCGGTGTTGGCCACGGGCTAGCCACACGGGCGTGTGTCTAGACTCTAGGCCGTGCGAGGGAAGTCAGTGTTCACCACGGTTGGGGAGCACGGGCGTGCCCTGGTCGTGAGGCATTTGGCAGAATGCTTGGTTTTTAGGCATGGTCTGGGGACATGGGCGTGTGTGCTCATGCACGGGCGTGTCTAATCTTGCACGGGCGTGTGAGACCTGTATAAAAGAGAAAAATTTTAAGGATCGTAAAAGTTCCAGATTAGTCTCGAGAGTCTTCATGTGTATGAGTGAGGCCTCGTAAGTCGAGAATGAGGCTATATCGAGTAATGAAGTTGAGCCTAAGTGGCAATTAAGTGGTTTGAGTTTGGTAACGCCTCGGGCCCGGTTCCCGGCGTAGAACCCGGGTAAGGGGTGTTACATTTAGTGGTATCAGAGCTATCGTTGAGTCGGTTCTAGGACTACCGCAGCGGGTGTAAGAGTCTAGCTATACATGCCATAAGTGTACGATGATAGTGTGGTGGTTTCTGATGATTTTAAATCTTGTTTTATATAGAATATGGATTCCGATCCATTGACTGCTGATGAAGCAGCTAGTAATGCGCCGGCTCTAACGCAAGGAACCGTGCTAGTGGAAAGTGGACCCGATGCGAGGGGTCAAGGGGAAGAGGCACGAGAATCCTTTCTCCATATGATGAGTGATTGGTACTCGGACTACGTTCGAGCGAACCCTAACGCTCAACCTCCTCCACCTCCTCCCATACCTCAGCCAAATCCTGTGGCTCCTCAAGGTATGGATGTAGTGAGGATATCGAAACCCCCGGTGGATAAGATTAGGAAACACGGGGCTGAGGAGTTTAGAGCTAAGGTAGATGATGACCCAGAGAGGGCGGAGTTCTGGTTGGAGAACTCGATGAGGGTGTTCGATGAGCTCTCATGTACACCTGAGGAGAGTTTGAAGTGTGCCGTATCGTTGTTAATAGATTGAAGGCTTGTTTAGCCTCCCCCTCATGGCTACCCGTAACTGGTCGAGAGTCTACTGGCACTGATCCGCGTGCACGATCAGGCGCTACACTCTCTACATCATCTGCTACGGCTCTATCAGGATCGGAATCCATTTACTATATAAAACACAGTTGGAAATGTTAAAAGTCACCACACTATCGTATATACTATAAAGGCATGTATAGCTAGACTCTCACGCGCTACGGTAGTCCTAGAATCGACTAAACCGTAAGCTCTGATACTAATCAAATGTAACACCTCTCACCCGTATCAGTCGCCGGATTTAGGTTATGAGGTATTACCAAATAATATTCACTCAAAAACAGACATTCAGACTTCCATGCTTCAAAATGAAATACATTAATACACTTATCTTATCAACCATTTCGAACCTTAATATTCCTAGGTTCAAATTAATCACATGTCAATAATTATATTTGTTACAATCTTATAACACTCCATAACTTATAACAAATATATAAATACATTGCATAGACAAGACATACTATTTCTATTGCTGAATATTCACATATCAATGATTCAATATATGTTCGCATATAACAAAGCCAACTACACAAAATTTCCTCTTATAATAATTATTTAATCACATATGTAATTATAATAACATATACATGTTCGAACATACTATTGTAGCTTATACAATTATATATGTATGGTACGCACATTTCCCATAAATTCAAAAGCCATATTTTAAACATGAAACATAGACAATATTTCATTAAACACACAAGTACATAATCACTTCAGTGAGTTGCCACTTACGCATACACCACACCTATCATATACATGAATCAACTCGTTCACCACCTTATTTAAGAAACATTGCAACCATATATTACCTATAATTAAACCATAGCCGAATTGGTAAAACAAACACATAAACTCTAAGTGATGCTTAATTCACATATTACTTGTCATGTCTTAAACAATTATCTATTATTAACTTCTATGCCTAAACCTAATGACATTTTATAATATACATTCAAAATTCATACATACCAAGATTCAACCCATTCTTGATAAATCACTACCTATGTCCACCTTCTAACAGTTAACAAATTTTATACCAAATGACCTCACGGCAAACATTCAAACACAAACATACCTATTCAGCATGAAAAACATATATATATCACATCCTCATTCGTCTTCCAAGCAAAACATACACGCATAATACATCAAGGATAGATTTATATTATCGAACATCAACATTTAAAAACAAGCCAATTTCGCATGGCTTTTATACATTAACTATATCATTCGAATATTTAGCTAGCCTATACATGCCTTAAGATCAAAAGTCTAAACATTTTAGGTACCAACGTGAGCCGATAGTGTGAATGACTTCAATGACGATCCCCTGAGCTCGTAGCTTGATCGAAATCTATAAAACGAAACAATAAACACACACAAAGTAAGCTTACTAGCTTAGTAAGTCTTAAGCAACTATAATATAACATTCAATCATCCAAACATTTTAAACAATCGATTCATGACATTGAATATACATGACTTAACTTATAAATTAACCATAGCCGAATACCATTACCTCACTTAACCTAACAACTTTCATTTCCTTACTAAAGTACATCATTTACCGAATATATAAACACATATTTATGTATATAAATATACCTACATGAACACCTTTAACTACTCCCATGCTTTCAACTAACCAATATTCACATGGCATGGTTTATAACCAAATTCCAACAACCAAATGCATAATACATTTCTTTCGTCTTTTTATTTGCTTATTAGCATCGCATATATATATATATCATATGAGTATGAGAAACACATACCTTGTAGCCGAACTAAAAAATTCATTTTCAAAAGCTTAGGTTTACTCGATTTGTTTCGTGACTTTAATTATTTCTTAATCTAAGCTCGGAATTTCAGCTCACCGGTATAGAACCTACTAAGCATTAGCCCGAATCACACACACCGGCATGTAGCCTGCTAGGCAATAAGCCCGATACAATTTCAGGAACAAGGCTGCGCTGGGCACTAAGCCCGATAAAATTCACCAAGGCATAAGGCACGCTGGGCATTAAGCTCGATACAATTCACCAAGCACAAGGCACGCTGGGCATTAAGCTGATATAGATCACCGGCACAAGGCACGCTAGGCTCAAGCCCGAGTATCAATATAATTTAAATCATTTCATACATATTTCATAATACCTAGATCACATATACCACATATGTTTCGTATTACTATCACATATCACATTCGAATAAACTTAACCACATTACATTAATAAAAATCAATTCACATTTTATACTTAACCAACTTTCGGCAATTTCATATATATTCCCCATAATTTTCCAATTTCAGCATTTATTAGATTACTTAAATAAATTTCGACATATATTTCCTTAAAAACTTACCTCGACTATTGACGAACAACAAAGATCGACTATTCGATAATTTTTGCTTTCCCCCCGATCCAAGTCCGTTTTTCTTTGTTCTTGATCTAGACACATTAAAATTAAGCTCATTCAAGCACATTTCATATCAATTTAGTCTAAAAACACATAAATGGGCAAATTACCATTTTACCCCTAATGTTTCACATTTTTACAATTTAGTCCAATTTGCATAAAACACAAAATACACAAAATTCTACTATACCACTCAAGGGACGAATATTCATAGGGACTATACAAGTCTATTTCTTTCATTTATTTTGCATTTTAGCCCCTCAAAAATTTATTCTTTGTAATTTAGTCCAAAATACTCAAATTCACTAAAATTTCCAACACAAAACATGCTAATCCTTAACATAACTTTAACATATATTCATCAAACATCACAAAGCATAAGCTTCTATCATGGTCGAACATCACATATACACTAATCTCAAAAATTCTAGCATTGGTCGGATAGTATTCGAAGCAACGATCACAAAAACGTAAAAATTATCGAAAACTGACTAAAATCACATACCCGATTTAAGCTTGAAATATGGCCGAATGTAACAAGCTCACACCCTTTTCTTTCTTTCTTATTTTCGGTGATAGGAAGATGATGAACATGGCTTATTTTAAGCTTTATTCTTATTATAATTAACTAATTACCAAAGTACAAAAATAACCTTTCATTATAATAAAAATTATCATATATATATAAGGTTATTTTAGACATATGCCGTCCACTCACCTTAATAATGGGCTATTTTCCCTTTTAATACCCCATATTAACAAGCCACTATCACATTAGCACCTTTCACTATAGTTTGTAACTTTTACAATTTACGCGATTAAGTCCTTTTTGTCTAATTAAGCACACAAACAATCAAATTTTCATGCGAAACTTTCACACATTATAAATCACATATAATTAGCACAGAATATAATATTTAAAAAATTTTTGAACTCGGATTCGTGGTCCCGAAACCACCGTTCCGATTAGGGTCAAATTCAGACTGTTACAACTCTCCCCCCCTTAGGGATTTTCGTCCCCGAAAATCTTACCGTTAAAAAAAGTCGGATATTGTTGCCTCATTGAATCCTCAGGCTCCCACGTAGCCTCTTCTACTCCGTGTCGATTCCATAGTACTTTTACTAATGGAATTTTCTTATTTCTCAACTTTTTCATTTCACGGGCTAAAATACGGATCGGTTCCTCCTCGTACGTCATATCGGATTGGATTTCAATCTCAGACGAAATGATCACATGTGACAGATCTGATCTATATCTACGAAGAATCGAAACGTGAAATACATTGTGTATCTTTTCTAATTCAGAGGGAAACTTCAATCTATAAGCAACAGGCCCAATACGTTCGATGATCTTGTACGGTCCGATGAATCTCGGACCTAGTTTGCTTTTCCGACAAAATCGGAGTACCTTTTTCCACGGAGAAACTTTCAAGAATACCCGGTCTCCGACCTGAAACTCAATGTCTTTACGTTTCAAATCAGCATAGGACTTTTGACGATCCGAGGTAGCTTTCAAACTATCTCTTATTATAGCCACTTTATGTTCCGCTTCTTTGATCAAATCAACCCCGTGTAACTTATTTTCACTGAGCTCAGTCCAGTACAACGGTGTACTACACTTGCGGCCATATAAAGCTTCGTAAGGTGCCATTGTGATACTAGATTGAAAACTATTCTTATAAGCAAATTCAACCAAAGGTAAGTATCTTTCCCACCTACCTTCAAACTCGAGGACGCAACATCTCAACATGTCCTCAAGTATCTGAATGGTTCGTTCAGACTGACCGTCTGTCTGCGGATGAAAGGCTGTACTAAAGTGGAGTTTAGTACCTAAAGCATCTTGCAACTTCTTCCAAAACCGTGATGTGAATCTCGGGTCTCTGTCTGAAACAATGGAACTCGGTACACCATGTAATCTCACAATTTGAGATACATACAACTTAGCAAGTTTATCGAGCGAATAGTCCGTACGAACCGGTACAAAGTGAGCTGATTTGGTCAGTCTATCCATTATAACCCAGACTGCGTCTTTCTTGCTCGGTACCGTAGGCAAACCGGATACAAAATCCATAGTGACTCTATCCCACTTCCATTCAGGTATCATGATCGGTTGAAGTAACCCAGAAGGCACTTGATGCTCCGCTTTTACTTGCTGACAAATTAAGCACTTTGAAACAAATTCAGATATATCCCGTTTCATGCCTGGCCACCAATACGACTGTTTCAAATCATTATACATTTTTGTGCTACCCGAATGTATCGATAACCGACTATTATGAGCCTCGTTCAAAATCATCTGAATCAAGTCCACCTTCTTCGGAACACAAATTCGGCCTTTGAAGTTCAAACAATCATTTGCATCAATTTGTAACTCGACTCGCATCATTTTCTGCACCGAACTCGTCTAGCAATCATATCTTTGTCAATTTTCGTGCATCACAAATTTCTTTGAATAAACATCGGTCTTGCTTTTAACTCGGCTAAGATCGAACCGTCACCAGACATAACCATATGTGCGTTCAACGTACGAAGAGCAAACAATGATTTTCGACTTAATGCATCTGCGACAACGTTAGCTTTTCCCGGATGGTAGTCAATTACCAATTCATAGTCCTTCAATAGCTCTAACCATCTGCGTTGTCTCAAGTGCAGATCTTTCTGAGTCATCAAATACTTCAGACTTTTGTGATCCGAGTAAACATGACATTTCTCACCAAATAAGTAATAACGCAAAATTTTCAATTCGAAAACGATGGCTGCTAATTCCAAATCGTGAGTCGAATAATTTCTTTCGTGAGGCTTCAATTGTCTCAAAGCGTAGGCTATGACTTTGCCTTCCTGCATCAAAACGCAACCCAAACCATTCAAAGAAGCATCACTATAAACAATAAATTCTTTACCTGATTCAGGCTGAGCTAACACTTGGAGCTTCGGTCAAAGGGCTTTTAATCGATCGAAGCTTTTACGACACTTTTCCGACCACTCGAACTTGACATCTTTCTGTAGTAGCTTTGTCAAAGGTGTAGCTATCATGTAAAAACCTTTGACAAATCGTCTGTAGTATCCCGCAAGTCCCAGAAAGCTTTGAATTTTGGAATCATTCTTTGGTGGCTTCCAATCAAGTATAGCTGATATTTTGTTCGGATCAACCCGAATACCTGATGCTGAAACGACGTGACCCAAAAAGCTGACTTCCTTCATCCAAAATTCACACTTACTAAACTTTGCATACAACTGTTGATCTCACAAAGTTTGTAGCACCATTCTGAAATGCTCGGCATGCTCGGTTTCATCTCTGGAGTAGATTAGGATATCATCTATAAACACTACCACAAACCGATCCAAATACCGTCTGAAAACCCGATTCATCAGATCCAGAAAAATAGTAGGTGCATTAGTAAGTCCAAAAGGCATGACTAGAAACTCAAAATTTCCGTACCTCATTCGGAATGCAGTCTTTGGCACATCTGAATCTCTAACTCGCAACTGATAGTAACCCGATCTCAGATCTATCTTTGAGAACACTAAAGCCCCTTTTAACTGGTCAAACAAGTCATCGATTCGAGGTAACGGGTATTTATTCTTTATAGTCACCTTATTCAGCTGCGGATAATCAATACACATTCGCATCGTTCCATCTTTCTTTTTCACAAATAGAACTGGTGCACCCCAAGGAGAGAAACTCGGTCGTGCAAAGCCCCTATCTGTCAACTCTTGCAACTGTGCTTTCAACTCTTTCAGCTCAGTAGGTGCCATCCGATATGGAGCTATCGAAATCGGAGTCATCCCCGGTACTAATTCAATGCCAAACTCAATTTCTTGTACTGGTGGTAAACCCGGTAATTCTTCAGGAAACACATCTGGGTATTCACACACAATCGATGCAGATTCAATCACATTTTCGGACACTTTATTATCCAATACATAGGCCAAATAAGCTTCGCATCCTTTTCTCACATACTTTCGGGCTAGCATCGAGGATATTACTGTAGGTAAGCCATTTAAATCACTAGATTCAACTCGGATGATCTCGCCGTTCTGACATCTCAAATCAATAATCTTTCTTTTGCAATTCACCACTGCATCATGCAAAGCTAACCAGTCCATTCCCAAAATTATATCGAACTCGTCGAAGGGCAACAACATTAAATCGGCTGGAAAGCAGGAATCCCGAATCATCAATGGGCAACCTTTACACACTTTATCAATGAGTACACATCGACCCAAGGGTTGGACACACGAATCACAAACTCAGTAGACTCCACAGGCAGAGTCTTACTGGATACTAGAGTTTCACATACATACGAATGAGTCGAACCAGGATCAATCAATGCAATCACAGTAGTATCATAAAGTGTGAAAGTACCGGTAATGACATCTGGGGAAGAAGCATCCTCTCTGGTACGTATAGCATAAGCTCTAGCTGGTGCTCGAGCCTCTGATCGAACTGTAGTGTCCTTCGTTCCTCTCTGACTGCCACCTACATTCCCTGAATGTCTGGGTGGTCTGCCCTGTGCTGGCGCGCTGCTCGGTTTAGTATTCTGAGCCGTATTTTACTCGGCTAGCATCAGGCATTCTCGAATGAAATGGTCCGACGATCCACATTTAAAGCAGGACCGATCATGAAATTTACAACTCCCAGCATGCCACTTCCCACAATGTTTGCACTCAGCCCGGTTCTGCGGAACATTACCAACACTAGCCATCGAAGTGGCTCGGGAACTCACTGGAGGTCGATCACGTCTAGGCAAGTTTGAAGTTGCTTTATGTCGGCTGAAGTCATCTCTAAACTTCTTATGCAATGAATGGAAAGTCTTACTCGATGATCTTTTACGAGTGTCTCTAGCTTCTATTTCAGCCTTTCTTTTCTCTTTTCCGAGCTCTTCAGCTTTGCAAGGTCGCTCGACTATTACCACGAACTCTTTGATTTCAAGAATGCCAACAAGCAACTTTATGTCTTCATTCAGACCGTCTTCAAATCTTTTGCACATAATGGCTTCAGTTGATATACACTCTCGGGCATGACGGCTCAATCTAACAAACTTCTGCTCATATTCCGTCACGATCCATACAACCTGTTTTAATTCCGAAATTCTTTTCGTTTCGATTGATGAATCTCTGGCGATATATTTCTTACGAACTCGATCCGGAAGAAGTCCCAAGTCACTTTTTCTTTCGAACCACCGATACTAGTGTATTCCACCGGTGATATGCGATGTCTCAAGTAGAGATATAACACACTTTAGGCATCCATCCGAGTGCGAGATAGCTCATCAAGTACCCGAATAGTGTTATCAAGCCACATCTCGCATTCGCTCTGCGTCATCATCATCATTGGCTTTGAATTCTTGGCCCCATATTTCTGATTTTATCAACGGAGGCCTACTAGATCTCATCGGATCTACCATCGAAGTCTTGAAGGTACCGGAGTTGGATTATTCGGGGGTGGGGGTGGGTGTACAGCCGGGTTATTTTGAACAAACTGGGTAAACCATTCATTCATCATCTGGTAGAAGGCTTGTTTAGCCTCCCCCTCATGGCTACCCGTAACTGGTCGAGAGTCTACTGGCACTGATCCGCGTGCACGATCAGGCGCTACACTCTCTACATCATCTGCTACGGCTCTATCAGGATCGGAATCCATTTACTATATAAAACACAGTTGGAAATGTCAGAAGTCACCACACTATCGTATATACTATAAAGGCATGTATAGCTAGACTCTCACGCGCTACGGTAGTCCTAGAATCGACTAAACCGTAAGCTCTGATACCAATCAAATGTAACACCTCTCACCCGTATCAGTCACCGAATTTGGGTTATGAGGTATTACCAAATAATATTCACTCAAAAATAGACATTCAGACTTCCATGCTTCAAAATGAAATACATTAATACACTTATCTTATCAACCATTTCGAACCTTAATATTCCTAGGTTCAAATTAATCACATGTCAATAATTATATTTGTTACAATCTTATAACACTCCATAACTTATAACAAATATATAAATACATTGCATAGACAAGACATACTATTTCTATTGCTGAATATTCACATATCAATGATTCAATCTATGTTCGCATATAACAAAGCCAACTACACAAAATTTCCTCTTATAATAATTGTTTAATCACATACGTAATTATAATAACATATACATGTTCGAACATACTATTGTAGCTTATACAATTATATATGTATGGTACGCACATTTCCCATAAATTCAAAAGCCATATTTTAAACATTGAAACATAGACAATATTTCATTAAACACACAAGTACATAATCACTTCAGTGAGTTGCCACTTACGCATACACCACACCTATCATATACATGAATCAACTCGTTCACCACCTTATTTAAGAAACATAGCAAACATATATTACCTATAATTAAACCATAGCCAAATTGATAAAACAAACACATAAACTCTAAGTGATGCTTAATTCACATATTACTCGTCATGTCTTAAACAATTATCTATTATTAACTTCTATGCCTAAACCTAATGACATTTTATAATATACAATCAAAAGTCATACATACCAAGATTCAACCCATTCTTGATAAATCACTACCTATGTCCACCTTCTAACAGTTAACAAAATTTATACCAAATGACCTCACGGCAAACATTCAAACACAAACATACCTATTCGACATGAAAAACATATATATATCACATCCTCATTCGTCTTCCAAGCAAAACATACACGCATAATACATCAAGGATAGATTTATATTATCGAACATCAACATTTAAAAACAAGCCAATTTCGCATGGCTTTTATACATTAACTATGTCATTCGAATATTTAGCTAGCCTATACATGCCTTAAGATCAAAAGTCTAAACATTTTAGGTACCAACGTGAGCCGATAGTGTGAATGACTTCAATGACGATCCCCTGAGCTCGTAGCTTGATCGAAATCTATAAAACGAAATAATGAACACACACAAAGTAAGCTTACTAGCTTAGTAAGTCTTAAGAAACTATATTATAACATTTAATCATCCAAACATTTTAAACAATCGATTCATGACATTGAATATACATGACTTAACTTATAAATTAACCATAGCTGAATACCATTACCTCACTTAACCTAACAACTTTCATTTCCTTACTAAAGTACATCATTTTCCTAATATATAAACACATATTTATGTATATAAATATACCTACATGAACACCTTTAACTACTCCCATGCTTTCAAATAACCAATACTCAGATGGCATGGTTTATAACCAAATTCCAACAACCAAATGCATAATACATTTCTTTCGTCTTTTTATTTGCTTATTAGCATCGCATATATATATATATATATATCATATGAGTGTGAGAAACACATACCTTGTAGCTGAACTAACAAATTCATTTTCAAAAGCTTAGGTTTACTCGATTTGTTTCATGACTTTAATTATTTCTTAATCTAAGCTCAGAATTTCAGCTCACCGGTATAGAACCTACTAAGTATTAGCCCGAATCACACACACCGGCATGTAGCCTGCTAGGCAATAAGCCCGATACAATTTCACCGACAAAAGGCCTGCTAGGCATTAAGCCCGATAAAATTCACCGGCACAAGGCCTGCTAGGCATTAAGCCTGATACAATTCACCGGCACAAGGCCTTCTAGGCATTAAGCCTGATATAGATCACCGGCACAAGGCCTGCTAGGCTTGAAGCCCGAGTATCAATATAATTTAAATCATTTCATACATATTTCATAATACCTAGATCACATATATCACATATGTTTCGTATTACTATCACATATCACATTCGAATAAACTTAACCACATTAAATTAATAAAAATCAATTCACATTTTATATTTAACCAACTTTCGACAATTTCATATATATTCCCCATAATTTTCCAATTTTAGCATTTATTAGATTACATAAATAAATTTCGACATATATTTGCTTAAAAACTTACCTCGACTATTGACGAACAACAAAGACTGACTATTCGATAATTTTTGCTTTCCCCCGATCCAAGTCCGTTTTTCTTTGTTCTTGATCTAGACACATTAAAATTAAGCTCATTCAAGCACATTTCATATCAATTTAGTCTCAAAACACATAAATGGGCAAATTACCATTTTACCCCTAATGTTTCACATTCTTACAATTTAGTCTAATTTGCATAAAACACAAAATACACAAAATTCTACTATACCACTCAAGGGCCGAATATTCATAGGGACTATACAAGTCTATTTCTTTCATTTATTTTGCATTTTAGCCCCTCAAAAATTTATTCTTTGTAATTTAGTCCAAAATACTCAAATTCACTAAAATTTCCAACACAAAACATGCTAATCCTTAACATAACTTTAACATATATTCATCAAACATCAAAAAGCATAAGATTCTATCATGGCCGAACATCACATATACACTAGTCTCAAAAATTCTAGCATGGGTCGGATAGTATTCGAAGCAACGATCACAAAAACATAAAAATTATCGAAAACTGACTATAAACACATACCCGATTTAAGCTTGAAATATGGCCGAATGTTACAAGCTCAAACCCTTTTCTTTCTTTCATATTTTCGGTGATAGGAAGATGATGAACATGGCTTCTTTTAAGCTTTATTCTTATTATAATTAACTAATTACCAAAGTACAAAAATAACCTTTCATTATAATAAAAATTATCATATATATATAAGGTTATTTTAGACATATGCCGTCCACTCACCTTAATAATGGGATATTTTCCCTTTTAATACCCCATATTAACAAGCCACTATCACATTAGCACCTTTCACTATAGTTTGTAACTTTTACAATTTACGCGATTAAGTCCTTTTGTGTAATTAAGCACACAAACAATCAAATTTTCATACGAAACTTTCAACATTATAAATCACATATAATTAGCACAGAATATAATATTTAAAAAAAATTTGGACTCGGATTTGTGGTCCCGAAACCACCATTCCGATTAGGGTCAAATTCGGACTGTTACACCCTAGGTTTACGTCGAGATTTTGGAAAGCGTTGCATCAAGTGTTGGGTACAAAGTTTGATTTCAGGACAGTGTTTCATCCACAGTCTGATGGACAATCATAGAGGGTAATTCAGATCTTGGAAGATATGCTGAGAGGGTGTGTCTTAGACTTCAGAGGAAGCTGGGAGGAGTTTCTGCCGTTAGCGGAATTTGCGTACAACAACAGTTACCAAGCTAGTATTCAGATGGCACCGTATGAAGCGTTGTATGGTCGGAAGTGTCACACTCCTACTTGTTGGACAGAGTTGGCGGAGCGTCAGATGTTGGGGCCAGAATTGGTTGCTGAGACGGAAGACAAGGTTAAGCTAATTCGGACACGATTGAAGGAAGCTTCTGACAGGTAGAAGTCCTATGCTGATTTAAAGTGTAAGGACATAGAATTTTTAGTTGGTGATCGGGTTTTCTTAAAGGTTTCACCGTGGAAGAAAGTATTAAGGTTTGGACGGAAGGGTAAGTTAAGCCCCAGGTTCATCGGGCCATACCGAGTGTTAAAGCGTGTGGGACCGATGGCCTATCACTCGAGCTACCTTGAGTTGAGTCGATTCATGATGTGTTTCACGTTTCAATGCTAAGATGCTACCGTTCGGATCCATCGCATGTTGTGCCAGTGGAGGAAATCGAAGTAATGCCGGACCTATCTTTTGAAGAAGAACTGGTGCAGATCTTGGATCGTGATATCAAAGTATTACGAAGAAATACGGTTCTGTTGGTTAAGGTGTTGTGGCAAAACCACGGTTTAGATGAAGCTACGTGGGAACCAGAGGATGCAATGCGGCAGCAGTACCCTCATCTCTTTTTTGATCAGGTAATTTTGAGGCCAAAATTTTCTTTAAGGGGGGTAGAACTGTAACATCCGGGATTTAGAGGCTCTGCATTCATCTTGATTCTATGTGTTTGGTATGCTCTGTATGTTGTTTATGTGTGTCTGGGGTCTTCGGGAAGGCCCAGGGTTAAGCTGGAACCTTGGCCAAAATTTTTGAATGTGTGGCTGAGAGAAAATAAAGGAGTTTGAAGCATTCAAAATAATTCAAACGGGTGATCAAGAGAAAATTGAGGGGAAAAGAAAGGGATGGGCATGTGATCTTGGTGTTGGCCGAATTTCAAACACTTGGTATAGGGGGAATCGATTTTGGCTTGTGGGGGTGTGCCGAATTTTGGAGGTGTTAGGTAGCTTGGTTTGAGAGCTCTTTTCCTTACGGTATTTGGGTGTTCTCCTTTTCGACAATTTCGAAACCCTTTTCCTTGTTCAGCCGAAACCTCTACCATCCTCTCTATTTTTTTCATTTTCTTTCTTCTCATCTGCATTACCAAAAGCCGAACCCTTCTATCATCCCTTCTGATTTCTTTCTTTTTCTTCTTCTTTTCATTTGTTTCATCTAGAAGCTGAAACTTCTAAGTCTCTATTTGAGGTTCTCTCATTTTTATTTTCGGTTCATTTGCCTTGTTCTCTTTTACCATAGTCATTGTCGAATTCTCTTGGGTGTATTCGAATCTGCTGAGTTAAGGTAAGTGGCGATTTCTTCTATTTCTTTATCTTCTCTGTCGGTTCTTGGAGGCCAAAGCCGAATGGCTAATTGGCTTGGTGAGGCCATCGGTTGGACTTATGTTTCTTCTTAATTCTCTTATGTTCTCTTTGGGGCACCTATTTCGGGAATCGAAGTAAGGCAAATCATCTGAATCTCAAGTTGGAAACCGTTAGTCTCTGAGCCCATCTCTCTTTTCGGGATTTTAAGGTAAGGGGGTTCTCTTTGGATTTTTGTTTAGGTTCGCTTATCGTGTTCGTTATCTTAACCTTGTGATGTTGTTAAACAACCATATTACCTTATAGTATCATCAGACAAGATCTTTTGATGGAATCCAATACCGATCAGGCAAAGGAGGGTTGGACAGTGAACCCACCCCTATGTTTAAGAAACGTGCGGTGTCAGCAGTACGAGATTGGCCACCGGGTTGTGGGCCGGCTTCAGAACAGATTTGTAGGAAGATAGCAGTCGTTTTTGCTACCGATAGTGTCGACATAGAGAGTATTAACTTGCGTGTTACCAGGTGTGTAAACCCTAACACACTTTATTTAAACTGTATTACTATTAATATTGGCTAAAAAGTCAGAAAAGGCAGTGAGTACAGTCGAAGTACCCTTGTGGGTAAGACATGGAGTGCCAGGTACGTGGTTATAATGACTTAATATGAGGTTGGATGTATGTGATAATTCATTGTCTTGTTATTAGCATGTTTACGTTCGTGGTGACATATATGTTGTGCATGGGATATGGGAATGATGATAAAGGGGAAGTGATAAGGTCACGTAGTGATCGGTGGCGCTGCCACATTTGATTTATAAGGTCACATGGTGATCGGTGGCTAAGCCACAGTGGAATTCAAGGTCACATAGTGATCGTTATTATAACCGGCAGCATGACTGTCGAGATAGCGTGTAGCGGATGGAGGGTTTATTGTAGAAATCCCCACGGTGTGATGGTTGGTACGGGATGGCGTGTAGAGGATGGAAAATGCTAGGTTGGGCTGGGCTTGATGCATTCATGTTGTTGTATGATATCTTGTATGGGCTAAATATGAGATGGTAGGCCGTGGGCCGTGTTGTGTGTTTTGATAGTTTTACACACTGAGTCTCCGTGACTCACCCTTTGCTTAACCTTTCAGGTAATCAGTAGATCGTGGATATGGGAGCCGAGGCGGACTTGTGGAGGCCATAAAGACTTTGTTTTTCGTAAACTTTTCCTGCTTTGATTTAATTTTAATTGGGGATTTTATTTGTGTAATAAGGCCTTTCTAAATTAATATTTGGGTATTATTTTATTTATTTATCGTTTATCAAAATTTGACACTATGCAACCTTAATCACGAAGTTAAAAAAAGGGGTTTCCAAAATACGAGTAACTCAAAACATACGTTTTCTTCCAAGTATCACCAAGCTTAACGAATATTTGATTAACTAAAAGTTGAAATTTTTCCTACACTACCAAACCACTGTTTTCGAGACGTTGCCTTAATCAGAAAGTTTTCAAATCTACGATTTTTCCTAAATTAAACAAAATTTTGTTTTTACTTCACCCTGTAACATACCAGATCTGGTCGTAACGTTTGGGCTGAGTTTGGGGTGTTACAGCGATCCTTCCCTACAAGATTCTAAAATCTGGTCTTGCACCTTGGCTATTGCAACGAGTCCCAATCAACTTTCGAAACCAAGGCTAAGAGAAAGATAAGTAGCAGCAAGGATGGCTTGATCTAGCCTTCGTCAAAAGAGAATAAGAGGTGTTTAAAATAACAACAAGTGGCTAGATTCGGCTTAGTCAAGGGATGAGAGTTTCAGCTTAGCCAAGTCAAGAGAAGAAAGAACAAACAACATGAATAAGAAGAAAGAACCTTTACCTTAATAATAGGGATGAACCGAAATGAAGAACACGGTTTGGCACTAGTAGCCAGACAACAAAAAAGGATCGGTAGTTTCGGTTTTCAAGAGAAGATGAGTGAAAATAATTGGTCACAAAGGCTAGGTGTTTTTCGCAAGACAAGAAAGAAAAGAGAAAAATTCCCACTATTGTCTTGAAGTTGTGGCAATGAGAGGAGAAGTTGAAAGAATGAACACAAGGGATGCAAAAAGGAATTAGGCCTAACCAACACCAAAACTATCAAAATGCTCCCATCAAAATTTGGCTACCCTCTCCCTTTCCCAAACCATTATCATCTTTACCAAAAGATGAACATAGACCAAATAAAACCTTTCCAAAACATCCCCCACGAAAAATGCCAACATGTTCTCTATTCCTTCCCTTTTCTTTTACTCCTTTCCATCCACTCTTCCTTACCATATTTCCTTAGCCACCTTGCCAAAATTAAAAAGTCCACCTTGCCTTAAATACCATCATGGCCGACACTTATGGAAAGAATACAAAAAAATAGTCAAAATTTTGCACTTGATGGGATTTGAACCTCCTCCCTCAAATTTCTTCATGTTGCGCCATAACCTCTTTACCATATGCTCAATTATGCAAGCAAATTGCTCTCTTATTTCCATAAGCCTTGATGCCACTTACTATCTCTCCTTAAAGTGCTAAAACACAAAATTTTACTAAGGCCCAACTTGAACCCGGAACTTCATAGAACCCCGTAACTTTCTAAAATCACCTTCCTAATAAGTCCAACTTGAAATAATGCCGTTCTCTTATTCTCAAAAATTTTTAAAACGCTTCTACGGTCAAGGCCCAATGGGCCCAATAGATCCAATTCTACTAGGCCCAATTTTGGGATGTTACATTGATAAGGCTATAAGAAAGCAAATCTCTATTTTATTCTCTGATAAGATTTTTGGGGTCGAAAATCTTTAAAGGGGGAGACTTGTAACAACCCTTTTTTTGGTCAAATTAGAATAGTGGTTTTGGGACCACAAATTCAAAGTCAAAATATTTATTTTATTATTTTATTAAATTTTACAGCATGATAGAATTATTATGTGAAAGTTTCGTAAAGAAATTTTACTGTTTAAATGCTTAATTCGGTAAAAATGACTAAATCGCGTAAAGTGTAAAATTTGAGTTCTATAAGAAAAAGGTGTCTAATTGCTATGGTTTTTAAATATGTTGGACTTAAGTGGTAATTCTTCCATTTATAAAGATAATGGACAATTATGGGCACTTTATCACGTGAATTTGATGTTATTATTAATGGATAAATATGTAATTCATTAATTTGGTATAATAAAATAATGGAAACAAAGATATCATCTTTGTTATTTCTCATCTTCCACCGAATATGAAAGCTTTCTAGGGTTCAGTCATATTGATGCTCAATTGAAGGTCTGTTTTTGTTTCGTTTTTAATAATTTTTACGTTTTTGAGATCGTTGCAGCTTAATATAGCTAGCCCGTATCTCCGATTTCAAAAATGTTAAAGTATTTGAATGTTGCCATTGTTGAATGCATGAATATTTTGTTAGTTGATGATGGAAAATAAATCATTGTTGTTAGATGTACAAGTTTTGTAAAGTGAATTTTGACAAAAATGTCAAAAAGGGATTAAATTGAGAAAATGTGAAATAATTGGGGCAAAAATGTAATTTTGTCAAAATGTATAAATTGTGCTAAATTGAATGAAATGATGATTAAAAAAGTAAATTTTGATATTATATAGATTGATATAAATGAGATTTGGACCTCGAACGGGGGAAAACAAACTATCGGATTAGTCGACCTAATTTATCGTTACAGCGAACGAGGTAAGTTCGTATGTGGTAATTTTATTATAAATATATGTTAATTGCTTTGATATCACATAAACTGTGCTTATGAGATACGGATAATGTTTGAATTGTGAATACGACTCTACGGATATGTTCGACGATGAAATCGACAAGTGTAAATTCCCGGTTGAACCTTAGGAATAGTTAGGATGCTAGTGACATGTCATTAGATTATTGTGTTGGCTTCGGGCCACGATATCGGCACTACGGGTACGAGTGATACCTTGATTTGGCTACGGGCCATGGTATAGGTATTTCGGAGAGGAGTTACCTTGATTTGGCTACGGGCCATGGTATAGGTACTCCGGGATGAGTTACCTTGATTTGGCTTCGGGCCATGGTATAGGTACTTATCGATTGAGATATTTGAGTATCTGAATTCTATTTCAAATGGTTCAATGGGTAAACGAATGATGTGGTTGAGAAAGAGGTTAGTACGAGGCGATACAGGTACATACAGAACCTATTCGAGTATTAAATAGAGAAAGTTTGATGAGATGGTATTTGATCATGTTTTGAGACATGAGAAAGGTTTGTAGTTAATGTGTATATGGTGATGTTATGTATAATTGGTTAACTATGTGAATGGATACATGATATAAAGATGGAATTATACAAGTTATATTATATTATTTATAATGACTTAAATTGTATTTATTTGATGAGATGAGTTATTATCATACGAGCTTACTAAGCTTTATAGCTTACTTTGTTATCTTTTCTATGTTTATAGTGATTCGGAGGCTCGCTCGGGTTGGAAGTCATCGGAGATCATATCACACTATCCATCTATGATTTGGTACTTATAAGCTTTGTGATATTGGTTATATGGCATGTATAGGTTTTGTGGTTATTTGTTGAGCATAAGTATTTTTAGTGATTGATGCATATGTGCTTGATATGTATTTAGCCATGAGATTTGGTGTAATAATGATGTAAGGTTTGATAAGTATAGACTATGGTTACTTTGGCTTGGTGGTTGGAAGTGTTTTTGGCTATTTGAAATGGCATGATTAAGTTATGTGGTTTAAAGTGTATATATATTCCCATATGATATGGGTTATTTTGGTAAGCTTAATGGTGGTTTAAGATAGTCAAATGGCCATTTGGTATGTGTTGTGTAACAGCTTGAGATTTACTTGGTTTTGGTTTGATATTTGAATGCCAAATTGGTTAATAAAGTAGGTTGATATAGTATATGATATTTATGTGAATCTTGGCTTATGAATCTTGTTGATTGGTATGTGATTTTGTTAAGTAAATGATTGTGGTATAAGCTTTAAACAGATTGGTATTGAAATGGTCTATAATGTGGTGGTTTGAGATTGATTTGGTTGTTTAATTGTGGATGGATATGGTACCATTTTGGTTGTTTAGGTGAGCATGAGTAAGGGTGGCAAATTGGCTTTACAAATGGCCTATTTTTGTCCAGACGGGCAGAGACACGGACGTGTGTCTCAGCCGTGTGCGACACACGGTCATGCTACACGGCCGTGTGTCCCCTGGTGTTGAAATTGAATTGAAGTCAGTATGCTCCACACGGCCTCACACACGGGCGTGTGACCGGCCGTGTGGCACAAGTCAGTATACCCTACAGGATTGGCACAGCCTAGTACATGGCATGGCACACGGGCGTGTGTGGCCATTTCAAAGGGCACACGGGCTAGACACACGGGCGTGTGGTCGTCCGTGTGACCCAAGTCAGTATGTATGCCCTATTTTCACACGGCCTGAGACACGAGCGTGTCTGGAGCCGCGTGAGGCACACGGCTTGTTCACACGGGCGTGTAACCCTTATATGTTTGAATTTTTTATAAGTTTCCAAAATTTTTGTATGTTATCGATTTTGTCCCGAATCACATCTAATGTATGTTTAAGGCCTTGTAGGACCTTATAAGGGACAATGTGATTGTGTTGAATGGTATTTGAATATAAATGCTTAAATGTATGAGTTATGTTCGATAAATAATGTGTATTGATCGGTAATACCTCGTAACCCTATTTTGATAGTGAATACAGGTGAGGGGTGTTACATTTATTGGTATCAGAGCTACGGTTTAGTCGATTCTAGGACTAACGTAGCATATGTGAGTCTAGCTATACATGCCATATAGAACCTGTGATATTGTGATATCTCCCGACTCTGACGAAAATTGTTTTAATTAGACAGATATGCTTTCCAACCGAGCTAATTTCGATAGTGCAGAAAGTGGTACTCAAATATTTGAGCGAAAATGTGTTTATGATGAGTTGAAATTCATAAAGGTATGAATAAAGGTTCATAATATTATGTTATTGATAAATTTTATGTTATGTGCATGTATCTGTGAGAGTTAAATTTGAGGCTTTACGATTCTCACCCCCTTATCAGTATAGTGTTACAATAAAATCCGTAAGATTTAAATTGAATAAGCTCACAAGTGTGGAATTACAGAGTTCCGTGATTGAAGGATTAATACTGTGGTCAGATAAGAGAATAAGTCAACAGTAAAGACAGTACTAGAAGAGATATCGGATCCTTTTGAAGGCTATTTGGATTATGAAAAGTTACTATTAAAGAAGAAGTTGACTTCGATGAAACAAAATATTCAGATATGTTATATAAAGAATGCATTAACTGGAAGTTCTACTTAATTGATTTCTGTTAGTGATGGGATAAAGAGGAATCAATAATGACAGCATTAGATAGTGGAATAATGTTTGAATTGTAAAGATATCTAAGTACAACAATGATCTCATCTGGGAATAATCTTAGGAATCAATAATGTCTCTCACTAAAAAAATGACGAGTTTTATTCTAGTCGAATCAGAAGTAAACCTCAACCATGTCCAATTCGGTTTCCAGCTTCCCATTTCTTTCAATATAGGCCACCAACTTGTGGTCTCTATAACAGCCCGATTTTGATCCTAATCGGAATAGTAGTTTCGGGACCACAAATTTGAGTCCGAAAAATATTTTAAAATTATTTTCAGTGTTTATTATATGTGAATTTGTTTGTGTTAAATTTTCGTGTTTTAATTTCGTCGTTAAGTGTCCGATTAAATAAAAGGACTTAATTGCGTAAAATGTGAAATTTGTAATTAATGTGTAAGTGCTAATTTGCTAATGTCTTTTTAATGTAAAGTCCTTAAAAGGAAAATAGCCCATTTTTAGTTATAGTGGACGGCATAAGGACATTTATAACCATATTAATGTGTTTTATATAATAATATTATAAAGGTTAAATTGGTAAATTGTTAAATTAATGATAATAAAATAAAACAAAACATAAAAAAATTAGCCATTATCATCTTTTAAGCGTCCGAATATTGCAAAGAAGAAAGCTTTCATGTTCTTCAAAATTTTGGCAACTATTTTGGCTTGATTCAAGGTTAGTTCTTGTTCGGTTTTTGATAATTTCTACGTTTTTGAGATCGTTGCTTTGAGTACTTCAAAGCCCATGCTTGAATTTTTTATTTTGATGAATATTTTGAGTTGATTCATTGATGATAGCTTGTTGTTTGTGTTGTTTGATGATGAAATATGAAATATATGTGTAAGATTAACATATTTTGTCTTTGAATTTTTGATGAATTTGAGCAATTTGGACTAAATTGCAAAAGTAAATTTTTGAGGGACCAAAATGTGAAATAAATGAAATGTATGGATTTGTATGAACATAGGTAATATTCGGCCAAGCATGGGTAATGTGAAATTTTGTGGTTTGTGCAATAGGGACTAAATTGTAAAAAGTGTGAAATATCAGGGGCAAAATGGTAATTTGCCCATTTATGTGTTTTTAGATTAAATTGAATAGAATGGTGTTTAAATAAGCTTAATTTGAATATGTTTAGATCAAGAACCCAACAAATCAGGTTTGGACCGGGGAAAAACGAAAGTAGTCGATTAGTCGATTTTACCGATCATCGACGTCCGAGGTAAGTCAATAAGCATTTAAATGTTGTTATATTTATGAATATATATTTCTATGTGATAATTTGAATTATTTGATTAAAATTATGCCTTAGTCGAATGTGATATTGAGAATTGACTATGTTCCGAGTTTGATTCAATCGAGATCCGATGTCTGAAAGCCCCGTTCGAACCCTAGGAATAGTTAGGATACATATGTCATGACATAGGATATTCGATATGTGTTATCGTGTAATACCACGTCTGGGACGTTGGCATCGACTTGTATTTACGTGTAAAACCATGTCTGGGACATTGGCATCGTATTTGATTCGTGTAAGACCCTGTCTGGGACAGTGGCATCGATATGTGATTACATATAAGACCACGTCTAGGACGTTGGCATTGTACGAGCTTCCGACTATCCGCGTATCCTTTTTAATTCTGAATGGTTCAACGGGCATTGTTAAATGAAGAACCAATGTGAAAATTGAATTAAAAGGGCTCAGGTATGTATTTAAACCATGTTATGAAAGTAAGGTAAGTTGATTATTTATTTGATTTTATAAATGCTAAAGTTATATATGTGATCTATGTGTAAGCAATTTGATTTAGTATATTCGGCCAAATGTGATTATTGTGATCTTAATAGTGAGAATTTTATAAGTTCATGTGTATATGTACAATTAACCATTTGATGTGTGTAAGAAAGATTTTAATGCTCAGTTTGTGTTTATGATTTTGTATATTTGGTTTTGATAATTTAGTTGATATTTTCTTGCTTATGACTTACTAAGCTTAAATAGCTTACTTTGTGTGTGTTTTTGTTTACCTTTGTTTTATAGATTTTGGATTCACGTTACGAGCTCGGGGATCGTCAGGAAAGCCTATCACACTATCGACAGTTTTTCGGTATTTTACTAAGTTGAAATTGGGCTTATGGCATGTATAGCATAGAAGAAATATTTGATTTTGGGACTTGTATATATATAGCCATGCAAAAATGGCTTGTCTTTGATCATTAGGATTAGGCTCGGTTTTTATGAGTTCTTGATCAAGTGTTTAATGTGTTTGGTTTTATCAATTCGGTTATGGCTTATTTGTTTGTGGTATATGGTTGCTATGTTTCGTTAATAATGTGGTGAATGAGTTGATAAATATATAATATGAGTGGTATGTATGAATTTGGTAACTAATTGAGTCGGTTATGTCTTATAAAAATGAAACATGTACATGAAGGTCGGAAACCATTTATAATTCGGCTTAGTAGTGAGGAAAAATAAGATTAATTGTTCGAATGTGTATTGGTTGGATAATTATAAGTTTGGATGTATATAGGTAATTTTGATTAGGTTTGTATTTGTAAGGTATTTGATCGTGTCCAAACTAACTATGACAACGAATAAGGCAAGCGCACCTATCGTTCGGTAGTATAGCTATGGCAAGACCGAAAATATCGTATCCTCAAGGACAAAGAGTACTAGTAGTTACTATATTTTTATTATCTAGCCTAAGTATTAAAGGAATCGATGTTTAATTAACTAATTACTAAACTAAGGATGCTAAGACACAGAGAGTGAATTGGGAAAATACTTTTGGGAAAAACCAGTTGATTAAGACAATACCCGAGGAAGAATCCACCTAGACTTCACTTGCTATTTAACTCTGAACCAGACGATTTATTCACTTGACTTGATCCGTAGGATTCCCTAATTTATATTAATACCTCTTTCAAGGCTACTAACGTCTAACCCTAGGTTGATTAATTGAAATCTCTTTCTAATTAAAACCCCTAGTGTTGCATTAACTCGATCTATGGACTCCCATATTAGGTTTGACCCTAATCCGTGATTTTTCGTCATCCTATCTCTAGGGTTTGCGATCAACTCCGCTTAACTATGCTAGATCTACTCCTAAACAGGGACTTTTGCTCCACTGCCTAAGCACATCAATACTTGAATCAATATCATGAAATATTAAAACAAGAATTAAGAACACATAGTTAAGAACAAATCAATTATTTATCATATAGTTCAGAAAACAATAACAAGAGCCGTCTTAGGTTTCATCCCCCTCAAGTATTTGAGGGGTTTAGTTCATGTTTAATAAAGAATACATCTCAGAAGAAACTAAATAACAAAACATAAGAAAAACCCTAAAACCCCCTGAAGGAAATTGAAGGGAAGATCTTTCGTCTTGAGCGTGATTCTGCCTTTTGAGATGGATCAACTGGCTTTCTTGGAGTAATTCCCATATGTTCAGCCCTCTCTCTGCTTCCCCTTCACAAAAAAGCCCCGACGGAAGGCTTCACATCGAACTCCCTTTAGGTTGCCCTCTAGGGTGTTTATATAGGCTTTCGGGATGCGTTACTTGGCCCACAAGTATCCTAATCCGAATGAAACTCATCTTGGCCACGGCAGGGACACGCCCGTATGAAACGCCCGTGTGAATCGAGCCCAAGGCCGTGTTCGAGTCTGCTAAAGTGGCACGGCCGTGTGGTGAACTCCAGGCCGTGTTGATTTCCTACTTTGGCCCATTTTCTCCGTTTTCGGCCCGTTTCTCGTTCTTTTCATCCTCCGATGCTCTCCTAAGTATAAAACATGAAATTAAAGGATTAGGAGCATCAAATTCCATAATTCAAGGGATTAAATCATCCAAAAGTATGCTAAATGTGGGATTAAAATGTGTATATATTACGGTTTATAAAGTACCCCCACATTTAAGCATTTGCTTGTCCTCAAGCAGAATTATAAACTCACAATTAAAATCGAATTTCCTCAATTCATAACCTTCATTAATAATGTTTCATCATAATTCATAGGTAATTCATACATTGATAATTTAACCAGAAGGTTCCTAAAGATTCAAACAATCAAAGTCATTAGTTTTTTCTGTAGTACGAAAACATAGGTGTTCCCCCTTACCTAAATAATCACCTTTTAAATCAAAATCAACAAAAATTGACATCCTCACTAAAGGTTCACTCAAATCACTCAAAGTGTTTAAGGTTAGAAATTAATCACTCAGAAGTCGAACATGAAAAGTTATTCCCATAGGCTTGCATAAAAATAAAATCTCCACCACTATAAAATGAGATGATACACAAATCAAAAGGTCTTTAAAAAGGGTTGTAACGGGGCTTGGGTTTAAGGTGTGGATAAAGGCTGAATTAGAGGGTTAAAAATCGAGATTGAATTGACAAATTACCTAACTAGAAAAATAAACTAAAACTTGATAGTTACATTAAAATTTCATAACACGAGCTTCTTCTCAAGATGTGGAATTTAAACGTAACAGCTCAACTAACATGGAACTAATTATGAATATGCTTCAAATTAATTTTTTTAAGAACAAATCATACAATAATAATAAATTAAATAACTGAAATAGAGAACATAGTTAAGCTAAGTAATCCGTTCAAATCAGATCTCGACAGAATAGGGGTCAAATTAATTAAAGGGATTTCAACAAAAATAGGTTTTTGGTTAATATTGATGGTAAATCAATGAAAGGGTTGTTAGGCTCAATGGGGTTTAATAAGGGTTAACTATGAAGGTAGGCCTTTTGGGAGTAAGTGGGTTAAAACCTAGGTGCCTTTATCATCTCAGTATATCAAATCAAAAGTGTGGTCTCGACATGTATAATCGAAGCAAGTTCTAGAATAACAAATCAATGTTGACACACTCATAATCAATAAAGTGAGCAAGAAAAGAATGTATGCTCTGAGTGGCTCAAGATCTCACAAAAATTATGGGTTTTTGATGTCAAACTTTTGAATTTCAAACTTCAAGGTAATAATTATATTCAGGTAGACAACCTATCAATTTTTAATTCTGAAAATAGACACATCATGCTTGATTCTCTAGTCTCCTAAAGTTTAAATCATCACTGCACAATTAACTATGACTTAATCTGAAACATATCAATGAAAATCATAAATCGAAAGAAATTTCATTCTAACATTAATATGAGAAAATTACTTAAGAATAAGACATAATTCAGGGATTTTCAAATAATATTAATAGTTAACCCCCCCACACTTAAGATGTACATTGTACTCAATGTACAAAGATAGATAATAGCAATATAGTAATAAAATCATAAGATTGGGAGAGTAGTGAAACTTCCTGAATTTTGGATGGAGTTAATGAAAATAAACGGTAAAGTTTGAGAGAGGTGAAGGTGGGGAGGATACTCCGGTGGTGGTGTGGTCGTTCGTTAACAGCCCCTTGAACCTAAATTAAAGACTGAAAAAATAAGAGAAGAAATTAAAAAAAATGAAAATAAGAGAAAAAGCAAAAAGAATAAATGGAATCAAAGGTCCCACGGGCATGTCACACGCCCGTGTAGATTTCTCAGTATCGACCACGGCCGAATAGCACGGTCGTGGTGTTTTATCGCAGCCCGTGTTTTTGGGATAAGTTTTGTCCTATTTCCAAACGGCCACTGTAAGATCCTTAAATCGGGGTCTCTGCATTTTTTGTGTGTTGCATGTGATAATATGTTGGTTGTGCTAGTTTAGGTGTTTTGGGGGTCCAGGCATGAGCTCGGGGAAGGCCTGAGTCATGGTAAAAATTTTTGTTTTGAAGACTTGGAAGGGGGAGCCAAGGGGGTTAGGTGATAAGAGGAATGGTTGGAGTGTCTTGACACAAATAAGCCAACGGAAAAGTGGCAAGGGAGGCGCTACTGAGGCTTGGGGAGGTGACGCCACAGGGAGCTAAGAGGGCCTTGGTTCGAGCTGCGGAAAACTCTCTTTGTGCATTTATTTTTGACGCCAGGAGCAAGGAGGAGATGGACTCAGGAAGGACTCTGTTGGATGGATGTGGATTGAGTCAACAAATTCAAAATGTGGGGAGAGGAGGAATTATAGGAGTTTGACTCATTCAAATTCGTTTGAATGAGTGGAAGAGAGGAATTCAAGGAGGGATGAAGGGGACGGCATGCGTTTGAGGGGAATTAGGATGTGTTTAGCTGAAATTTTGAAGGTGTTGTGGGCAAGGGAAGCATTCGGCTTTGGGTTCCTTAAGTGGTGGCCGAATGTGCCTTGGGGAGTGGCTATAATCGGCTAGCTAGGGGAGTGCTTTTGGAACTCTTTCTTCCATTTTTTTCTTTGTGCAAGTCTTAGCCGAATTCTTTTCTCCTATCTTGTGTCAAACCAAAATTTCATAGCATATTTACGCATTTCATTTCTCTCAAAGGTCAAGCCGAATTCTCTCTACTTTCTTTTCTCTATTTTGCTCAAAAGCCGAAATCAGCATTCTTTCCCCATTCAATTTCTTTCTTTTTCTTCAATCTCATTGTGCCGAAATACACAAATCTTCATCTTTTCTTCTATTCGAAACCATCATCCCTCTCCCTCTTGCGATTTCTTCTTTTCTTCTCTTTTGGATCCATAGCCGAATCTTCCTGGTGAGTATTGTTTCTTCTTCTTTTCTTCAACCGATTCAGCTAGTGCCAAAATCTCACTTGCCGTTTTCTCAACTTTCATTTCTCTATTCTTCGTAAACCGAAATCTTAAACTCTCTTTCTTTGTTCTATTTTGGTGAAGTAGCCAAAATTCCAAAACATCTCTAGTGTGTGCCGAATCTTGCTGGTTGGTGGCCGAATCTGTCAGTCTAAGGTAAGGGAGACGATCTCTTTTGGTTCAAGTTATTTTCTTTTGGGATTTATGTTGATGCCGAATGGCTATTGGATCCATGGTGATGAGTTTAGCCGATTGTAGGAAGGAGTGTAGTCGCATTCTGTGGATCTCCGGGATTTGGGTGGCTTGTGATTTAAGCCTAAAAGCTCCGGTGTTGTCGATCTAGGTAAGGGTGGTTATCTCTGTGCGTTATATCCCTTGGGATTTGTTGGTTAAGCCGAATGGCTTTTTGTTTAATGATATGGTGTTGGCCGAATATAGGAAGGGTGAAGGCAAGCGATTGGGTTTCTGGGTTTCACTCAATTCGTAGGCTAGATCTTAGTCTTTGGGATTCGTTAGACTCGCGAGTAACTAGGTGTGTAACACTTACACACTCCATTAGTTAATTTGGTAATTGTGTTTACTGTTAAAAGCCGAAATAACTTTTGAAATTGGTGTGTTACCCTTGTGGGTATGAGCGTGGACTCCGGGTAAGTCCCTTGTTGATTGACTATCGATATATGCAGTTATACCATTTGATTATGCTATGCTATGTGATATTTGCATTATAAACATGTCAATATGCCATGGAAAATGTGTTCATGATGATGGGTATGTTGAGAGGAGGGGGAAGGATGATTTAGACTGTCACCAGTGGTTTTTACCACACAGTGGGTTGGCCCCGCTTTCCATATGATTTGTGACTAAGTCTCAGTGGTTTTGACCACACATGGATTATTGTGACTTGTCCCAGTGGGTTGGCCCCACATGTTGATTACGGGATTGTCATCAGTGGTTTTGACCACACGGTGGGTTGGCCCCACCATATGATTTGTGACTACGGTCACCAATGGTTTTGACCACACTTATATGATTTGTGGCTACGGTCACCAGTGGTTTTGACCACCAGTGGTTTTGACCACACGGGGTAGATACAGGAGTTCGGATGGTTAGGTTGGGTTTGCATGATTTGCATATTGACTTATGAATTGTGTAAGTGCCTTGTTATTATCGGGATGGGGATTTATGCACTGAGTCTCGGTGACTCACCCCTTCCCTTACATTTTGCAGATGAGGCATAGATCGCGGATATGGAGTCGGGTGGACTCGAGGTGGCCATGCGCTAAGTTTTCGGGTTTTAATTCAATTACTATTTTGGGTTAATTTACTTTTAAATTTGATTTTGGATTTGTAATAAGGCCGCTAAATTTTATTATTTCGGGTTTTGATTATCTGCTATAAGTTTTATCATACTGTGCTTAAGTTAATAACATAGCATGCTCAAATAACATGTAAAATCAACGTTTTCAAAAATTATACATCTTATCGGGATTTTCCAAACTTTACCATCGGGTAATAACAAACAAATGAAGACAACAAACTAACTCAGACTTTCTCCAAATTAAGTTTTTCTCTATGTTCAAACACAAAACGATTTTTAACTTTACTATTTTAAACTCACTCAGGATTTCATGAAATCAAACGGTTTTCCAAAACAAGGATCGACAAACGATTTTTCTCAAAAGAGTTTTCTTTAAAACTTTTAATGACAAAGTGTTTCAACGACGTTTTTTTACGAAAACAAACCGACAACTTGTTTTATTTACAATATTTTTACTCTGTGACATGCCGGATTCGGTCGTAGCGTGTTGACCAGGTTTGGAGTGTTACAATTTTGGTATCAGAACCAGGTTTAATAGCTCGGCTGTGTGCCCGAGGCTCAAAAATGTTTTAAAATGGGTTATGAAAGGTTTTTTGGGAAATGTACAGTTGGGAAAGCATGGCACCGAGTCTCCGGCACCGATCCGCCCAGGTAAGTACCCCTAACTATTGTTTATATGCTTGTAATGATGATGCTATGACTAATAGTAATAGGGAATCACTTCAGAGTGACTGGAACCTTAGGATTGTGTGTGAACCTACGGAAATAATCCCCGTACTAAACTATTCACAAGACTGTGCTTTAATAACAGTGGAATAAGTCTAACGTATAAAACTTTTAAACCAGATCAATTCGTGAATGATAGTCATGAGTGCATGAGGACGTGGGCGTAATACACGTGGACGAGGTAGAGGTAGGATGACAGTGTCAGAACCGGTAGGGTCTTGACATGGGTCAGAGAACGAGGTACCATCGCCGCCAGCTGTGGGCGCGGAATTTCAGGATCAGATAGGTGGTGATGACGCAGTGTCGCAGGCGATGCTGCGGGTTATGGAGAGAGTCGCGAGTGCAGGCGATGGAACGGGAGCTCAAAAATCTGTGTCCGACCGACTCCGGGCTAATGGCGCGGAGGTATTCAGAGGTGTATCTGGTGTGGCTCCCAATACGGCGGAGTATTGGCTGGAGGCGACAGAACGTATCATGGACGACCTGGATTTTACGACTGAAGAGAAGCTGAAGGGTACAGTATCTCTTCTCCGAGATGAGTCATATAAGTGGTGGCTCAGGGTTAGGGATGGAGTAATGGCGGACGACATCACTTGGGATTTCTTTAGGCGACTTATCGTCGAGAAAATACGTCGGGGCTAGTTACATCGATGCGCAGCGTAAGGCGTTCTGAATTTGGTTCAGGAAATAAGTCGATGATCGGAATATGAGGCGGAATTTCTTGATTAAGTCGGTATACACGGGTATTGTGGGCACGGAACATGAGCGCCGTGGTCGATTTGAGGATGGGTTGAGAGATGAGTCATGATATTGATTACTACACAAAGAGGAGAGAGAATTTGTGGTCTTGGTAGAAGGCCAAGGTTGCCGAGGAGGTAAAACAATCAACCGACGAAACCGGGATAGGAGTTGGAATAAGAGGAGTTCTGGGTCATCAGGGTCTGCCGGGAATCAGCAGAAAAGGGCTAGATATAGTGGGCCGAATCAAGCTGCGAGGCCTGCTACTGCTGCTACTCAGTGGCCGCCACGGTGTACTCGATGTGGGAAGTCTCACACGGGGGAATGTTGGACTGGAAATAGAGGGTGCTTCGAGTGTGGGTCAATGGGGCACCGAGTGAGGGATTGTCTGCAGAGGTCACCTAGCTTGATCCGGGGATCGTGGTCGCATACGCTTCGTGAAGGATGGTCAGCAGCCACAGAGGGATCGCGGTTCGGCCAGGGGAGGTAATGGTTCTGGACGAGGCCGCGGAGCACCTGGCAGAGGTGTTGGGAGCACAGAGGCGAGACAGCCTGGGTTGGTCTACGCAGTAAGACGTCGAGAGGAAGGCGACGCACCGGACGTCATAACTGGTACGTTCTTAATTTTTGGACTGCCTTATACTACTTTGATAGATGCTGGTTTGACGCACTCGTATGTTGCCAGTAGTGTAGTGGAAACTATGAACTTAGCCTTTGAGATTACTTCTAGGGAGATGACAGTAATAAGCCCTCTAGGTCACTCAGTAGAAGTAAGTAAACTGTATAGGGATGTCCCCTTAGAACTCCAAGGGGTAGTGTTCTTGGCTGATCTAATGGAATTATCGTTCGGGGAGTTCGATCTGATCCTCCGGATGGATTGGCTAGTGAAGTACCAGGCAAGTTTGGATTGCGCGGCTAAGCGCATGGTTTTGAGGACAAATGAGGGTGAAGAGGTGGTAATGATAGGTAACAGAAGAGATTATCTATCTAACGTTGTATCTGCTCTGAAGGCCGAGGAAATGGTGAGGAAGGGTTGTGAGGCATTCATGGTGCATGTGTGTGCTTTAGAGGCCAAGGAATCAGTTGTGGGGAATGTCCGAACGGTGAGGAATTTGTTGATGTATTCCCGGAGAAGAACTTCCGGCTGCCTCCGACCGTGAAGTTGACTTCAGTATAGATCTGTTACCCGAACCGCGCGGTGTCTATTGCCCCGTATAGGATGGCGCCAAGGAATTAGTGGAACCAAGGCACGATTCGGGAATTGTTGGATCGGGTTTCATTCGACCAAGTGTATCACCTTGGGGCGCGCTTTGTGCTTTGTTAAGAAGAAAGACGGCACAATACGGATGTGCATAGACTACCGCCACCTGAATAAGTTGACGATCAAGAACAAGTATCCGTTGCCAAGAATAGACGACTTGTTTGATCAGCTTAAGGGTGCATCGGTTTTCTCTAAGATAGATCTTAGGTCGAGGTATCATCAACTCAAAGTGAAGGAGGCTGATATTCATAAGACGGCGTTTCGTACTAAGTATTATCGGCACTACGAGTTTTTGGTAATGCCGTTCGGGTTGACCAATGCACCGGCAGCATTTATGGACATGATGAATCAGGTGTTTCAGCCGTACTTGGACCGGTTCATCGTGGTATTTATAGATGACATTTTGGTATACTCAAAATCTGAGGAGGAACATGATGTGCATCTGCGGGTGGTTCTACAGATTCTGAGGGAGAAGCAACTATTCGCCAAGTTTAGTAAGTGCGAGTTTTGGCTTAAGGAGGTAACTTTCTTGGGTCATGTGGTGTCGGCTGAGGGGATTAGAGTGGACCCTCGGAAGATTGAGGCGGTGTTAGATTGGAAACAACCTAAGTCGGTAGCGGAAATTTAGAGTTTTCTGGGTTTGGCAGGTATTACAGAAGATTTATGGAAGGGTTTTCTTTGATTGCAGCGCTGTTGACCAAGTTGTTGAGAAAAGGGGTTCCATTTGTATGGACGATTAGACAGCAGGAAAGTTTCGACAAGTTAAAGAGAATTCTGACAGAAGCTCCGATTTTGATATAGCCTGAAGCGGGGAAAGAGTTTACGGTTTATTGTGATGCATCGCATACTGGCTTAGGATGTGTGCTGATGCAAGAGGGGAAGGTAGTGGCGTATGTATCTCGGCAGTTGAGACCTCACGAAGGCAATTACCCGACACATGATCTGGAGTTGGCTGCAGTGGTTTTGCCCTGAAGATTTAGAGGCATTAATTGTATGGGGAGAAGTTGGTAGTCTACACGGATCACAAGAGTCTGAAGTACCTCTTGACTCAGAAGGATTTGAATTTAAGGCAGCAGAGGTGGATCGAGTTGTTAAAGGACTATGACTGCTCGATTGAATACCATCCGGGTAAGACTAATGTAGTGGCTGACGCGTTGAGCCGCAAGGTGGTAACGGATCTGAGGGCGATGTTTGCTCACCTTAGTCTGTATGACGACGGGAGTCTATTGGCAAAATTACAAGTAAGGCCGACTTGGGTAGATCAGGTTAGGAGAGACACCGCGGGATGAGGTTCTGAGTGCTCGGAGGTTGCAAGTGCAAAATGGTGAATTGGAAGGTTACAGTTTTGGGCGGTGATGGAGTCTTTGTGTTTTCAAGGGAAAGTATGTATGCCAAGAACGTTGAGTTGAGGTAGCGAATTCTTCAGGAAGCTCATAGCAGCCCTTACGCTATGCATCCTGGGGGTAGCAAGATGTATCGGGATTTGCGGGAACAATTACGTGGCCGGGTCTTAAGCGGGAAGTAACTGAATTCGTGAGTAAGTGTCTGACATGCCAGCAAGTTAAAGCTGAGCACCAATTACCGTCGAGTTTATTGCAGCCGGTAAAGATTTTGCAGTGGAAGTGGGAAAAGATTACGATGGATTTCGTCAGTGGGCTACCCCTTACACCTAGCAAGAAGGATTCAATCTGGGTAATTGTTGATTGTCTGACAAAGTCGGCCCATTTCATACCAGTTCGGGTTGATTATTCACTGCAAAGGCTGGCTAAGTTGTATGTAGCGGAGATAGTGCGATTACATGGGGTGCCGGTGTCGATTATTTCAGATAGGGATCCCAGATTCACGTCAAGGTTCTGGAAATCATTGCATCAGGCATTAGGTACGAGGTTGGACTTCAGCACGGCTTTTCATCCGCAGTCGAACGGACAGTCAGAAAGGGTAATTCAAATCCTAGAAGATATTTTACGGGGTTGTGTTCTGGATTTCAGTGGTAGTTGGGAGGAATATCTACCATTGGCGGAGTTCGCATACAACAACAGTTATCAAGCGAGTATCCAGATGGCACCATATGAGGCATTATATAGACGGAAGTGTCGTACTCCTACGTGTTGGACAGAATTGGGTGAACGGCAAATGTTGGGTCCGGAGTTGGTTGCTGAAGTAGAGGATAAGGTTAAGGTGATTCGGGCTCGTCTGAAGGAAGCGTCAGACATGCAGAAGTCTTATGCCAATCTCAAGCGTAGGGATATAGAGTTCGCAGTGGGTGACAAGGTCTTTCTGAAGGTATCGCCGTGGAAGAAAGTGTTGAGGTTTGGTCGGAAGGGCAAGCTAAGCCCTAGATTTATCGGGCCGTATACGGTGTTGAAGCGAGTGGGACCAGTAGCTTACCAGCTCGAGTTACCGTCGGAGTTAAGTCAGATTCATGATGTATTTCATGTCTCCATGCTTAGGCGCTATCGATCAAATCCGTCGCATATTGTGCCAGTGGAGGAGATGGAGGTGAACTCAGACTTGTCTTTCGAGGAGGAACCAGTGCGAATTTTGGATCGGGATGTCAAAGTTCTGCGTAAGAAGTCAGTTCCTTTGGTGAAAGTATTATGGCAGAAACATGGTACGGAGGAGGCCACGTGGGAACCAGAGGATGTGATGCGGCAGCAATACCCTCAACTATTTTGACCAGGTAATTTCGAGGCCAAAAATTTTTTTTAAGGGGGTAGAACTGTAACATCCTTAAATCGGGGTCTCTGCATTTTTTGTGTGTTGCATGTGATAATATGTTGGTTGTGCTAGTTTAGGGTGTTTTGGGGGTCCAAGCATGAGCTCGGGGAAGGCCTGAGTCATGGTAAAAAAAATTTTTTGAAGACTTGGAAGGGGGAGCCAAGGGGTTTAGGTGAAAAGAGGAATGGTTGGAGTGTCTTGACACAAATAAGCCAGTGGAAAAGTGGCAAGGGAGGCGCTACTGAGGCTTGGGGAGGTGACGCCAAAGGGAGCTAAGAGGGCCTTGGTTCGAGCTGCGGAAAACTCTCTTTGTGCATTTATTTTTGACGCCAGGAGCAAGGAGGAGATGGACTCAGGAATGACTCTATTGGATGGATGTGGATTGAGTCAACAAATTCAAAATGTGGGGAGAGGAGGAATTATAGGAGTTTGACTCATTCAAATTCGTTTGAATGAGTGGAAGAGAGGAATTCAAGGAGGGATGAAGGGGACGACATGTGTTTGAGGGGACTTAGGATGTGTTTAGCCGAAATTTTGAAGGTGTTGTGGGCAAGGGAAGCATTCGGCTTTGGGTTCCTTAGGTGGTGGCCGAATGTGCCTTGGGGAGTGGCTATAATCGGCTAGCTAGGGGAGTGCTTTTGGAACTCTTTCTTCCATTTTTTTCTTTGTGCAAGTCTTAGCCGAATTCATTTCTCCTATCTTGTGTCAAACCGAAATTTCATAGCATCTTTGCGCATTTCATTTCTCTCAAAGGTCAAGCCGAATTCTCTCTACTTTCTTTTCTCTATTTTGCTCAAAAGCCAAAATCAACATTCTTTCCCCATTCGATTTCTTTCTTTTCCTTCAATCTCATTGTGCCAAAATACACAAATCTTCTTCTTTTCTTCTATTCGAAACCATCATCCCTCTCCCTCTTGCGATTTCTTCTTTTCTTCTCTTTTGGATCCATAGCTGAATCTTCCTGGTGAGTATTGTTTCTTCTTCTTTTCTTCAACCGATTCAGCTAGTGCCAGAATCTCACTTGCCGTTTTCTCTACTTTCATTTCTTTATTCTTTGTAGACCGAAATCTTAAACTCTCTTTCTTTGTTCTATTTTGGTAAAGTAGCCGAAATCCCTAAACACCTCTAGTGTGTGCCGAATCTTGCTGGTTGGTGGTCGAATCTGTCAGTCTAAGGTAAGGGAGACGATCTCTTTTGGTTCAAGTTATTTTCTTTTGGGATTTATGTTGATGCCGAATGGCTATTGGATCCATGGTGATGAGTTTGGCCGATTGTAGGAAGGAGTGTAGCCGCATTCTGTGGATTTCCGGGATTTGGGTGGCTTGTGATTTAAGCCTAAAAGCTCAGGTGTTGTCGATCTAGGTAAGGGTGGTTATCTCTGTGCATTATATCCTTCGGGATTTCTTGGTTAAGCCGAATGGCTTTTTGTTTAATGATATGGTGTTGGGCAAATATAGGAAGGGTGAAGGCAAGCGATTGGGTTTCCGGGTTTCACTCGATTCGTGGGCTAGATCTTAGTCTTTGGGATTCGTTAGACTCGCGAGTAACCAGGTGTGTAACACTTACACACTCCATTAGTTAATTTGCTAATTGTGTTTACTGTTGAAAGCCGAAATAACTTTTGAAATCGGTGTGTTACCCTTGTGGGTATGAGCGTGGACTCCGGGTAAGTCCCTTGTTGATTGACTATCGATATATGCAGTTATACCATTTGATTATGCTATGCTATGTGATATTTGCATTATAAACATGTCAATATGCCATGGAAAATGTGTTCATGATGATGGGTATGTTGAGAGGAGGGGGAAGGATGATTTAGACTGTCACCAGTGGTTTTGACCACACAGTGGGTTGGCCCCGCTTTCCATATGATTTGTGACTAAGTCTCAGTGGTTTTGACCACACATGGATTATTGTTACTCGTCCCAGTGGTTTGGTACCACAGTGGGTTGGCCCCACATGTTGATTATGGGATTGTCATCAGTGGTTTTGACCACACGGTGGGTTGGCCCCACCATATGATTTGTGACTACGGTCACCAAAGTGGTTTTGACCACACTTATATGATTTGTGGCTACGGTCACGGTGGTTTTGACCACCGGTGGTTTTGACCAGACGGGGTAGACACAGGAGTTCGGATGGTTAGGTTGGGTTTGCATGATTTGCATATTAACTTATGAATTGTGTAAGTGCCTTGTTATTATTGGGATGGGGATTTATGCACTCGAGTCTCGTGACTCACCCCTTCCCTTACATTTTCTGCGAGATGAGGCATAGATCGCGGATGTGGGCCGGTGGACTCGAGGTGGCCATGCGCTAAGTTTTCGGTTTTATTCAATTACTATTTTGGGTTAATTTACTTTTAAATTTGGTTTTGGATTTGTAATAAGGCCGCTAAATTTTATTATTTCGGTTTTGATTATCTCACTATAAGTTTTATCATACTGTGTTTAAGTTAATAACATAGCATGCTCAAATAACTCAGAAAATCAACGCTTTTCAAAATTATACATCTTATCGGGATTTTCCAAACTTTACCATCGGGTAATAACAAACAAATGAAGACAACAAACTAACTCAGACTTTCTCCAAATTAAGTTTTTCTCTATGTTCAAACACAAAACGGTTTTTAACTTTACTATTTTAAACTCACTCAAGATTTCATGAAATCAAACGGTTTTCCAAAACAAGGATCGACAAATAATTTTTCTCAAAAGAGTTTTCTTTAAAACTTTTAAAGACAAAGTGTTTCAACGACATTTTTTTTACGAAAACAAACCGACAACTTGTTTTATTTACAATATTTTTACCCTGTGACATGCCGGATTCAGTCATAGCGTGTTTACCGGGTTTGGACTGTTACAGCCACGGCCACGCCCGTGTGCAAGGCCGTGTGGGTAGGAAAACATGCGCCTAAAAATTTTGTTAGTTTTTTAGTTAGATGCTAAAATTCAAAAATATGGACGTTAGTGGGGTTAGTGCTCGGGTTGCCTCCCGAGAAGCGCTCGTTTAAAGTCTTGAGCTAGACTTACCTGTCATTCGCATAACCATGGTGGTTTGAGGACTCGAAACTCCTTTTTCTTACTATCAATTCTATCAACATATGGTTTGAGTCGGGTAATATTTACCTTAAAAGTGCCAAAATTAGAATGAGTTACCTCAACCGTTCCGTATGGAAAGACCTTAAGTACCGTAAAAGGAGTCACACCGTTTGTATTAAGCTCTAAAGTGGCTATTCGAGAGTTGGTTGTATCTAACAGTACCTGGTCCCTGATCTGAAATTGGTATGTCACATCTTTAAGTTTGACATGGTTTTGCTTTGGTTCTTCGTGTTTTTTTGGTTTATCCTTGACGTGTGTCCGCCATTAATCTAATTCATCGATTTGTAACCTTCGTTCCTCATGAACAGTTGTATTCTCATTATGAACACGAGATCCTGGCTCTGTTATCTTTTCCTGAGAGATTTCCTGTAAAGAAGATTAAACGTTAAGTTTATTTAAATTAACAGGACTTGTATTCTCTTGATCGTTAGATATTCTGTCAGAATCACGTGCTTTGAGTTTAATCATGTCATAACCTACACGAAGTGTTACTTCCCCTGTATCAACATCGATAATGGTCCTAGTAGTTGCTAAAAAGGGCCATCCTAATATTAAAGGAACATTATTGTCCTCATCCATGTCTAAAACAACAAAGTCTACTGGGAATATGAATTTATCAATTTTCACTAGTACATCTTCGATTATACCCTTAGGAACTCTAATAGTTTTATCTGCGAGTTGAATACTCATCCTAGTTTGTTTGGGTTTCCCTAGACCTAGCTGTTTAAACATTTTATAAGGCATAACATTAATACTCGCCCCTAAATCAGCCAAAGCATTATTAATATCTAAACTACCAATTAAACATGGAATTGTAAAACTCCCTGGATCTTTTAACTTTTGTGGTAGTTTATTTTGTAGAATTGCTGAGCACACTGCGTTTAGCTCCACAAGCGACACCTCGTCTAGTTTCTGTTTTTTTGTCAGAAGCTCTTTTAAAAATTTCCTTGAATTGGGCATCTGCGAAAGAGCTTCAAGAAACGGTAAGTTAATATGTAATTTCTTTAGAAGTTTAAAAAATTTACCGAATTTTTCATCTGTACGATCTTTCTTCGTCACATTGGGATATGGCACACGAGGTTGGTATTCTGTGATTACCGATTTTGGTTTATCATGTCTTACCTCAACCTTACCTTTACTTACCACAGCTTCCTGGCTTGGTTCTGACTTGTCTAACCCTTCACTTTCATGAGTAGTTATGACATGAATTTGCTCCTTTGGGTTAGTTTCGGTGTTGCTTGGTAAGCTTCCCTGTGGTCTTTCAGAGATCAGCTTAGCAAGTTGTCCTAATAAATTTCGAGCCCTTGAATCGATGCTTGCTGATTTTTGAGTGCTGTTTTGGTGTTTTGGAAGCGTGTTTCTGACACCGCGATGAATTTTGTCAGGATCTCCTCAAGGTTCGGCTTCTTCTCCTGTGGGTAGGGTTGCTATTGAAAGCCTGGAGGGGGTTGTTCTCTCTGATTTCCTTGACCTCCCCATGAGAAATTTGGATGGTTCCTCCACCCAGGATTGTAAGAGTTACTATAAGGATTATTTTGAGGTCGAGGATTGTTACCCGTATAGTGAACTTGCTCGTTTTCAAAGCTTAGGTTGTAAGGCTGATATTCTGTATTGCCCATCCCTCCTCCATTTACATCGCACTGCATCACTGGGTGTACCTACGAAGAACCATATAAACCATAAATTTTCTTACTTAACAGTTCTACTTGGTTTGATAACATGGTTACTGCGTCGAGGTTGAAAACACTGGCAGCTTTTGTCGGCTTTGTCCTTGTAACTTGCCACTAATAGTTATTCAATGACATTTCCTCTATAAATTCGTAAGCTACTTCAGGAGTTTTATTATTCAGGGTTCCACCGGTGGCGGCATCTATCAGTTTCCTAGTTGAGGGGTTCAAACCATTGTAAAAGGTTTAAACTTGTAACCATAGAGGTAACCCATGGTGTGGGCACCTTCTCAACAAATCCTTGTATCTCTCCCATACGTCGTAAAGTGTCTCTAAATCCATCTGCACAAAAGAAGAGATACCATTCCTCAACTTAGCCGTTTTAGCCGGCGAAAAATATTTGAGCAAAAATTTTTCGGTCATTTGATCCCATGTAGTGATTGATTCTCGTGGTAACGAGTTCAACCACTGTTTAGCTTTGTTTCTCAACGAAAAGGGAAACAACCGAAGGCGAATGGCATCATCAGAAACGCCATTAATCTTAAAAGTGTCGCAAAACTCAAGAAAATTTGCTAAGTGATTGTTTGGATCCTCATCCTGCAAACCATCAAACTGAACAAATTGTTGAATCATCTGTATAGTGTTAGGTTTCAGTTCAAAATTATTTGCAGCGACAGGAGGTCTAACAATACTTGATTCAGTTCCTGTTAAATTAGGTTTAGCATAATCATACATAGTTCGAGGAACAGGATTTTGATTCACCGGGTTTGCGGCAACTACAGGAGGTAGCATATTATTATCAGCCATCTCTTCGGTATTGTTGGTATCGTCCTCTTGCTCTTCTTCTATGTATTGTAGGCTTCACCTTATTTCCCTACGATTTCTGCGAACGGTACCTTCTATATCACTGTCAAAAATCAAGGGTCCTGACGGGTTCCTCCTAGTCATAAACTAGAATTACCTACCAGAAGCAAATAAAAGAAAAATTAGCAAAATTAAAATAAAATAAAATAAAAAGTAAAAATAAATTGCAAATAAATAAAAAATAAATTGCAAATAAATAAAATGGCTAAAGTAATAAAAATTTAGTTTTCCTAATATCTTAGTCCCCGGCAACGGCGCCAAAAACTTGATCGTGTCCAAACTAACTATGACAACGAATAAGGCAAGCGCACCTATCGTTCGGTAGTATAGCTATGGCAAGCCAGAAATATCGTATCCTCAAGGACCAAGAGTACTAGTAGTTACTATCTTTTAATTATCTAGCCTAAGTATTAAGGGAATTTATGTTTAATTAACAAATTACTAAACTAAGGATGCTAAGACACAGAGAGTGAATTGGGAAAATACTTTTGGGAAAAACCAGTTGATTAAGACAATACCCGAGGAACAATCCACCCAGACTTCACTTGCTATTTAACTCAAACTGCACGATTTATTCACTTGACTTGATCCGTAGGATTCCCTAATTTATATTAATACCTCTTTCGAGGCTACTAACGTCTAACCCTAGGTTGATTAATTGAAATATCTTTCTAATTAAAAACCCTAGTGTTGCATTAACTCGATCTATGGACTCCCATATTAGGTTTGACCCTAATCGCGCATTTTAAATCATCCTATCTCTAGGGTTGCGATCAACACCGCTTAACTATGCTAGATCTACTCTTAAATAGGGACTTTTGCTCCACTGCCTAAGCACATCAATACTTGAATCAATATCCTGAAATATTAAAACAAGAATTAAGAACACATAGTTAAGAACAAATCAAGTATTTATCATATAGTTCAGAAAACAATAACAAGATCCGTCTTAGGTTTCATCCCCCTCAGGTATTTGAGGGGTTTAGTTCATGTTTAATAAAGAATACATCTCAGAAGAAACTAAATAACAAAACATAAGAAAAACCCTAAAACCCCCTGAAGGAAATTGAAGGGAAGATCTTCCGTCTTGAGCGTGATTCCAGCTTCTGAGATGGATCAACTGGCTTTCTTAGAGTAATTCCCCTATGTTCAGCCCTCTCTGGCTTCGCCCCCTTCGTCAAAAGCCCTGACAGAAGGCTTCTGTCGAACACCCCCTTTAGGTTACCCTCTAGGGTGTTTATATAGGCTTTCGAGATGCCTTACTTGGCCCACAAGTATACTAATCCAAATGAAACTCATCTTGGCCACAGCAGGGATACGCCCGTGTGAAACGCCTGTGTGAATTGAGCCCAAGGCCGTGTTCGAGCCTGCTAAAGTGGCACGGTCGTGTGGTGAACTCCAGGCCGTGTTAATTTCCTACTTTGGCCCATTTCTCCGTTTTTGGCCCGTTTCTCGTTCTTTTCATCCTCTAATGCTCTCCTAAGTATAAAACATGAAATTAAAGGATTAGGAGCATCAAATTCCACAATTCAAGGGATTCAATCATCCAAAAGTATGCTAAATGTGGGATTAAAATATGCATATATTACGGTTTATCAGTATTCATATAGGTTATGCTTGAATGATTGGCTAAATAGGTACGGTTGGTAAATTTGGAATTGGTTGTATTTGTTATGTGTGAATTAAGCTATACTAAGGGAATTTGACAATTTGATATAGTAACTTTGAGTCAAGTTGAAATAGTATGTTTGCATTGGTGAAATGGTTTAGAAATGTGGAATATGTGTATAAGAATATTCGGCTAAAGTATTAGACTCATATAAATGGGTATGTGTTATGATTTATGTTATGTATTAAAGTTATTTTATATAATCGAATATATAGTTAGTGACTAGTTATGTGTATGGATTTAAAGAATGCAAATTAGGTGTTCTTTTAGTGTAATTTGTGTAACATCTCGGTTTAGGGCCTAGTCGGAATGGTGGTGCGAGACCACAAATCTGAGGGTTATGAATGAGTTTTTGAGGCTTATAATATGTATGCATGCTAGTGTGAAAATTTCATGAAGCAATTTTGTGAAATTATGGTTGAATTGTCCAAAAGGACTAAATTGCAAAAGTTGCAAAATGTGTGTTTCTAGAAGCTATATGTGTGAAATAGCTTTAGATTATTAATTAGAGGTCCTTAAATAGTAATTTATCCAAATTCTAATTTTTGGACAAAAATGGGCATGGATGAGTCAAAAATTGAAGTTTATCGAAAATGGCATTTTGGTCATTTATCATATAAGTGATTAAATAGGTGAAAAGATAATAAAAATTCACTCATCTTCTCCCCCAAGCTGTCGAAAATTAGAAAAGCCATTGTTAGGGCTCTTTCAATTTTTCAAGCTTGCTAGTAAGTGCTCTTAAGCTCGGTTTTTGATATTCTTCGTATTTTTGAAGTCCTAGTAGCATGAGTAAGCTATTTTTAGCTATTTGGTGAGCTATTATGGATGTTCAAAAATGTACATATGTATCACATGCATGTATTTTGTTGTTTTATGGAAGATTATGAAAGCTTGATGTAGTAGAAACATCTTTTGTTAAGTGATTTTCCATGAAAATGCATGTAGGGACTAGTTTGTGAAAAACTTTAGTTTGGTCATACATGTTTGATTTAGTGAGATTTGATGAATGCTTTAGTTGAGTAAATGGTTCGGCTAAGCATGAAAGAGTAGAAAGTTGAATAAAAATCACTTTACGAGCCTTTGGGACTAAAGTGTAAATATGAGAAAGTTTAGGGGCAAAATAGTAATTTTGCTAAAGTATGAGATGTGGGTCAATTTAGTCAATGTGTGTATTGAATAAGCTGATTTATTCATTATAGATCAAAAAAGACGAAGCCCAGATCGAAACCGAGGCAAAAGCAAGGTGGTCGACTAAATTGCACATTTCAATACTTTTCAGTATCGAGGTAAGTCTATGCATAAACAATGCCTTCATACTTACAGTTTGTAAATGCTAGCTAGGGTGTAGCATGAATGAGAATGAATGAGAATGATTGGGAACCTATGTGGTTCGAGTAGAATGAATGTAATATAGATGTGAATGGATGAATAATTGGGTATATAGACTTGTGCATGTGTTGTGATAATACTAGATGGTAGGCTAAGTGCGATACCATCCTAATGCATATTGAAGATGAGCTAGCTATGTGCGATGCTATCGTGAGGTATATCATCTAGTGAGCTATGTGCTGAATCACTACGAATACCATTGTGGTAGGCTAAGTGCGATACCACCTTATTAATCAAATGTGGTGTGCTAAGTGCGAAACCACCGAGATATTGGCTGTGTGTATTAACTGTGTGGATGAGTAGTGAGGATTAGTTATGTGAACTAGCAGTGTGGATAAGTTATGTGGATTGACTGTTTGGATGTATTACGATACATAATGATGTGTTGTATATTACGTAAATGTGATATTGAATGCAGGGGGTGCACTTCAATGGTTATGAGTATGTGACTCATGATGTGTTGGAAATGTGGTAAGGGATAGAAAGAGTAAGCATAATTGTGAATTGCTTGTTGGTATAATGCTAATAGTTGCTTAGCTTATACTATGTTGCTTATTTTTTATGTGTAAACTTACTAAGCTCAAAGCATACTCTCTGTCTGTTCCCTTGTCTTATAAATTAAAGCGTTGAATCGAGATACAAGGATCATCAGAAGATAGCCCACACATCAGCACACTTTGGTACATGAAACTTAATGTTTTGTATATGGCATGTATAGGGGCTAGATAAGTTAGTAAATTTTGTTGTAAATGGCTAAGATGTGTTGGCCATGATTGTTGGCTATTACATTATATGAAATAAAAATGTAGTTTTCTATGTGAGAATGCACTTCAATTTGAGTTGATTATGATGGTGTTAGATGAGTATATGTTGTGTATGTTAGAAGGGTGAAAAGAAATTGACACTTAGTCTTGTTCTTGACCATGTGGGTAGACACACGGGCGTGTGTCTAGACCATGTGTGACACACGGTCAGCCCACGGGCGTGTTCTGTGGTCGTGCGTCCTCTGCATGTTAATATTTGAAAATAGAATAGACCACGGACTAGTCACACGGGCGTGTGCCTAGGGCGTGTGAGATTAGTCAGTGTTCACCATTGGGGAGCACGGGCGTGCCATGGCTGTGGGGCAATTGGCAGAATGCTCAAGTTTTTAGCACGGCTAGGGAACATGGGCGTGTGTGTCCATGCACGGGCGTGTCTAATCTTGCATGGGCGTGTGAGACCTGTATATAAGAGAAAAAATTTAAGGATCGTAAAAGTTTCGGATTAGTCTCGAGAGCCCTCGTGTGTGTGAGTGAGGCCTTGTAAGTCGAGAATGAGGTTATATCGAGTAATGGCGTTGAGCCTAAGTGGCGATTAAGCGGTTTGAGTTTGGTAACGCCTCGGGCCCGATTCCCGACGTAGAACCCGAGTAAGGGGTGTTACATTTAGTGGTATCAGAGCTATGGTTTAGCCGTTTCTAGGACTACCGTAGCGGTTGTAAGAGTCTAGCTATACATGCCATAAGAGTACGATGATAGTGTGGTGGTTTCTGATGATTTTAAATCTTGTTTTATATAGAATATGGATTCCGATCCATTGACTGCTGATGAAGCAGCTAGTAATGCGCCGACTCCTACCCAAGGAATCGTGCCAGTGTAAAGTGGACCCGAGGCGAGGGGTCAAGGGGAAGAGGCACGAGAAGCCTTTCTCCATATGATGAGTGATTGGTACTCAGACTACGTTCAAGCGAACCCTAATGCTCAACCTCCTCCACCTCCTCCTGTACGTCAGCCAAATCCAGTGGCTCCTCAAGGTATGTAGTGAGGATATCGAAACCCTCGGTGGATAAGATTAGGAAACACGGGGCTGAGGAGTTTAGAGCTAAGGTAGATGATGTCCCAGAGAGGGCGGAGTTCTGGTTGGAGAACTCGATGAGGGTGTTCGATGAGCTCTCATGTACACCTGAGGAGAGTTTGAAGTGTGTCGTATCGTTGCTGAGAGATTTGGTATACCATTGGTGGAAGACACTGACGTTAGTGGTCCCAAAAGAGCGGGTGACGTGAGACTTCTTTCTGGAAGAGTTCCGGAAGAAGTATATAAGCCAGAGGTTTACTGACCGAAAAAGGAAAGAATTCCTTGAGCTGAAGTAAGGAAGGATGACAGTAGCTGAGTACGAGCGTGAGTTTGTTAGGCTTAGAAAATACACTCAAGAATGTGTGGCGACAGAGACCATCTTGTGCAAGAGGTTCGAAGATGGGCTGAATGAGGATATCAAACTCTTAGTGGGCATTTTAGAGTTGAAAGAATTCGTGGTATTAGTTGAGAGGGCAAGTAAGGCCGAAGAGTTGAGTTCAGATAAGAGGATGGCTGTGAGTGAAGCCCGAGATGCGAGAAAGAGACCGATGGCCAAGTCTTATCAAGCCCAGTCGAAAAGATCCAAGGAAGTAAATCCTCGAATGTCAGCCTCAGTGGGGTATTCGCATCGAGACTTGGACAATACTCGTCAGGATTCGAGAGTCCGAGCTCCCTCGATGGAAAGTGTAGGCAATACAAAGAGTAAACTGGAGTGTCCTAGTTGTGGTAGGTATCACACCAGAGAGTGTTAGGGAAACAGTCGGAAATGTTACAAATGTGGTTCCCCTGACCACTTTATCCGTAACTGTCCCTAGAGGGATGATAAGGAAGAGAGGTAAGAAGTGAGACCTAGTGATGTGTCTACGAGGGGTAGACCACCAAGGAACCCAAGAGGTGGGGCTAGTGGTAGAGGTGCGTCCAAGGACTCTGATGTGAGACCAGAGGGTCGGGCACCTGCGATGACGTACGCCATTCGCACCCGCGAAGAGGCATCCTCCCCTAATGTGATAACGGGTACTTTTTCTCTCTTTGACACCTCTGTTATTGCTTTAATAGATCCAGGGTCTACTCACTCTTATATTCGCATGAGATTAGCATCTAGTTTGAGTATGACCGTTGAGTCTACGAACATTGTGATTAAGGTGTCAAACCCGTTAGGAAAGCATGTGTTAGTGGACAAAGTGTGTAAGAATTGTCCTTTGTTGATTGAGAATCATTGTTTTCCTGCAAACCTGATGTTGTTGCCGTTTTATGAGTCCGATTTAATCCTAGGCATGGATTGGTTGACTACCCATAGTGTTTTAGTGAACTGTGGTAGTAAGTACATTGAACTGAAATGTGAGAGTGGAGATGTAGTTCGAATTGAATCAGGTGGATCGGACAGTCTAACCGTGATGATTTCTTCCTTAGTGGCTGAGAAATGTTTAAGAAAAGGGTGTGAGTCCTATCTTGCGTTTTTGATGAATACTCAAGAGGTTGGAGTAGGTTTTGAAACAGTGCTAGTGGTATGTGAGTACCCAGATGTGTTTCCGGAAGAGTTACCTGGATTACCTCCAGTGAGAGAGGTCGAGTTTGGAATTGAGTTGGTTCCGAGAATGGCACCTATTTCAATTGCCCCGTACAGAATGGCACCTGTAGAGTTGAAAGAACTGAAGTTTTAGTTACAAGAGTTGACAGATAAGGGTTTTGCAAGATCGAGCTACTCGCTGTGGGGTGCTCCGGTATTGTTTGTGAAGAAGAAAGATGGGTCTATGAGGTTGTGTTTAGACTATAGACAATTGAACAAGGTGACGGTTAAGAATAAGTATCCTTTACCAAGGATTGATGATCTTTTCGATCAACCGAATGGAGCTACAAATGTTCTCCAAGATAGACTTGAGGTCCAGTTATTATCATTTCAGTGAAAGAGCAAGATGTGTTGAAAATCGCATTCCGGACAAGGTATGGCCATTATGAGTTTTTAGTTATGCTGTTTGGTTTGACGAATGCACATGCAATTTTTATGGATCTGATGAACCGTATTTTCAGACCATATGTGGACAAGTTTGTGGTTGTCTTTATTTACGACATATTGATCTATTCTCGGGATGAAAACGATCATGAAGAGCATTTGAGAATTGTCTTGCAAACTTTAAGAGACAAGCAGTTGTATGCTAAGTTTAGCAAGAGTGAGTTTTGGCTCCAAGAGGTCGGATTCCTAGGACACATGGTGTCAGGTGATGGTGTCAGAGTTTGCCCGAGTAAGATATCGGCTGTTATGGATTGGAAACCGCCGAGTAACGTGTCAGAAATCAGAAGTTTCTTGGGATTAGTGGGATATTACAGATGTTTCGTAAAGGGGTTCTCTGTGATTGCTACCCCGATGACGAAGCTATTGCATAAAGATGTCAAGTTTGAATGGACTGAGACATGTCAACAGAGCTTCGAGAGATTGAAGACAATGTTGACTGAGGCACCGATTTTGGTTCAACCAGAATTGGGGAAGGAGTTCGTGGTATATAGTGATGCATCATTTAATGGTCTCGGTTGCGTGTTGATGCAAGAGGGTAAGGTAGTCGCTACGCCTCGAGGCCGTTAAAACCGCACGAGAAGAATTATCCGACTCACGATTTGGAGTTGGGCTGCGATTGTGTTTGCGTTAAAGATTTGGCGACATTATTTGTATGGCGAAAAGTGCCGAATCTTTACGGATCACAAGAGTTTAAAGTATTTGATGGATCTGAAGGATCTGAATCTGAGACAGAGACGGTGGCTTGAATTTTTGAAAGACTATGAGTTAGTCATTGATTACCACCCAGTAAAAGAGAATGTGGTTGCGGATGCCTTGAGTAGGAAATCCCTGTACGCTCTAAGAGTTATGAGAGCGAGTTTAGCATTGTCTGATGATGGTGCTATTTTGGCAGAGTTTAGAGCTAAGCCACTATTTGTTCAACAAATATGTGAAGCTCAGAGAAATGACAGCGAGATGCAAGCTAAGATAGCTAAGTGCGGATCAGAAAGTGATTCTGATTTTTGAATGAATTTGAATGGTTGTCTGATGTATCGTGACAGAATTTGTGTTCCTAAAAATTAGGAGTTGATTCGAAAGGTTTTGTATGAGGCCCATAGTGGATGCTTGTCAGTACATCCGGGTAGTACGAAAATGTACAACGATTTGAGAAAGTTGTATTGGTGGCCGGGTAAGAAAAGAGATATTTCAGAGTTTGTGACTAAGTGTCTAATTTGCCAACAAGTGAAAGCTGAGCATCAAGTGCCTTCGGGATTGCTTCAGCCAGTGATGGTTCCCGAATGGAAGTGGGATCGGGTTACCATGGATTTTGTGACGGGGTTGCCGACGACTCCGAGAAAGAGAGATGTTGTGTGGGTTGTTGTGGATAGATTGACGAAGTCGGCTCACTTTATTCCAGTACGTGTTGATTATTCATCGGATAAGTTAGCTCGGTTATGCTTGCAATGAGCGTAGATACTGAGATTGCATGGTGTACCTGTGTCTATTATATCGGATAGAGATCCGAGGTTTACTTCGAGATTTTGGAAGAAGTTGCAAGAGGCCATGGGTATGAGATTGAATTTCAGTACTGCGTTCCATCCGCAATCCGATGGTCAGTCTGAAAGAGTGATTCAAGTTCTTGAAGATATGCTTCGATGCTGTGTGCTAGAATTCGAAGGTAGTTGGGAGAGATATCTACCTTTTGTCGAATTCGCCTATAACAATAGTTATCAGTCGAGTATACAGATGGCACCGTATGAGGTTTTGTATGGCCGCAAGTGTCGAACTCCTTTGTATTGGACCGAGCTTAGCAAGAAATGGATCCATGGGGTCGATCTAGTAAAAGAGACCAAAGAGAAAGTGAAAGTAATCCGTACTAGTCTGAAAGCTGCTTCGGACCGACAGAAGTCGTATGCGGATTTGAAAAGAAAAGAAATAGAGTTTGAGGTAGGCGACAAAGCATTTTTGAAAGTGTCCCCATGGAAGAAAATCATGAGATTTGGACGAAAAGGGAAATTGAGTCCAAGGTTCATAGGGCCATATGAGATTACAGATAGAATTGGGCTCAGTAGCTTACCGGTTGGCTTTGCTTGCAGAGAGTTGGAAAAGATTCATAACGTGTTCCATGTGTCGATGTTGCGACGGTATCGCTCCGATCCTTCACATGTGATTCCTTAAACGGAAATTGAGATAAGACCAAATATGTCTTATGAAGAGGAGCCGATTAAGATCTTGGCTCGAGAAGTGAAACAGTTGAGAAATAAGAGCATAGAACTAGTGAAAGTGTTATGGCAGAAACATGGTGTGGAAGAGGCTACGTGGGAAACGAAAGAAGCTATGAGAGAACAACATCCAAACCTCTTTACTGGTAAGATTTTCGGGGACGAAAATCTCTAAAGGGGGGAGAGTTGTAACATCCCGATTTAGGGCCTAGTCAGAATGGTGGTCCGAGACCACAAATCCGAGGGTTATGAATGAGTTTTTGAGGCTTATAATATGTATGCATGCTAGTGTGAAAGTTTCATGAAGCAATTTTGTGAAATTGTGGTTGAATTGTCCAAAAGGACTAAATTGCAAAAGTTGCAAAATGTGTGTTTCTAGAAGCTATATGTGTGAAATAGCTTTAGATTATTAATTAGAGGTCCTTAAATAGTAATTTATCCAAATTCTAATTTTTGGACAAAAATGAGCATGGATGAGTCAGAAATTGAAGTTTATCAAAAAGGGCATTTTGGTCATTTATCAAATAAGTGATTAAATCGGTGAAAAGATGATAAAAATTCACTCATCTTCTCCCCCAAGCTGCCGAAAATTAGAGAAGCCATTGTTAGGGCTCTTTCAATTTTTCAAGCTTGCTAGTAAGTGCTCTTAAGCCCGGTTTTTGATATTCTTCGTATTTTTGAAGTCCTAGTAGCATGAGTAAGCTATTTTTAGCTATTTGGTGAGCTATAATGGATGTTCAAAAATGTACATATGTATCACATGCATGTATTTTGTTGTTTTATGGAAGATTATGAAAGCTTGATGTAGTAGAAACATCTTTTGTTAAGTGATTTTCCATGAAAATGCATGTAGGGACTAGTTTGTGAAAAACTTTAGTTTGGTCATACATGTGTGATTTAGTGAGATTTGATGAATGCTTTAGTTGAGTAAGTGGTTCGGCTAAGCATGAAATAGTAGAAAGTTGAATAAAAATCACTTTACGAGCCTTTGGGACTAAAGTGTAAATATGAGAAAGTTTAGGGGCAAAATAGTAATTTATCTAAAGTATGAGATGTGGGTCAATTTAGTCAATGTGTGTATTGAATAAGCTGATTTATTCATTATAGATCAAGAAAGACGAAGCCCGGATCGAAATCGAGGCAAAAGCAAGGTGGTGTACTAAATTGCACATTTCAATACTTTTGAGTATCGACGTAAGTCTATGCATAAACAATGCCTTCATACTTACAGTTTGTAAATGCTAGCTAGGGTGTAGCATGAATGAGAATGATTGGGAACCTATGTGGTTCGAGTAGAATGAATGCAATATAGATGTGAATGGATGAATAATTGGGTATATAGACTTGTGCATGTGTTGTGATAATGCTAGATGGTAGGCTAAGTACGATACCATCCTAATGCATATTGACGATGAGCTAGCTATGTGCTATGCTATCGTGAGGTATATCATCTAGTGAGCTATGTGCTGAATCACTACGAATACCATTGTGGTAGGCTAAGTGCGATACCACCTTATTAATCAAATGTGGTGTGCTAAGTGCGAAACGACCGAGATATTGGCTGTGTGGATGAGTAGTGAGGATTAGTTATGTGAACTAGCTGTGTGGATGAGCTGTGTGGATAAGTTATGTGGGTTGACTTTGTGGATGTATTACGATAAGTAATGATGTGTTGTATATTACGTAAATGTGATATTGAATGTAGGGGTGCACTTCAATGGTTATGAGTATGTGACTCATGATGTGTTGGAAATGTGGTAAGGGATAGAAAGAGTAAGCATAGTTGTGAATTATTTGTTGGTATAATGCTAATAGTTGCTTAGCTTATACTATGTTGCTTATTTGTTTATGTGTAAACTTACTAAGCTCAAAGCTTACTCTCTTTCTTTTCCCTTGTCTTATAGATTAAAGCGTTTAATCGAGATACGAGGATCATCAGAAGATAGCCCATATATCAGCACACTTTGGTACATGAAACTTAATGTTTTATATATGGCATGTATAGGGGCTAGATAAGTTAGTAAATTTTGTTGTAAATGGCTAATATGTGTTGGCCTATAGATGGATAGCTTATTTTGTATAATGCCATGGTTGTTGGCTATTACATTATATGAAAGAAAAATGTAGTTTTCTATGTGAGAATGCACTTCAATTTGAGTTGATTATGATGGTGTTAGATGAGTATATGTTGTGTATGTTAGAAGGGTGAAAAGAACTTGACACTTAGTCTTGTTCTTGACCATGTGGGTAGACACACAAGGCGTGTGTCTAGACCATGTGTGACACACAGTCAGCCCACACGGCGTGTTCGTGGCCGTGTGTCCTCTGCATGTTAATATTTGAAAATAGAATAGACCACGGACTAGTCACACGGGCGTGTGCCTAGGGCGTGTGGGGTTAGTCAGTGTTCACCACGGTTGGGGAGCACGGGCGTGCCATGGCCGTGGGGCAGTTGGCAGAATGCTCGAGCTTTTAGCACGACTAGGGAACATGGGCGTGTGTGTCCATGCACGGGCGTGTGAGACCTGTATATAAGAGAAAAATTTTAAGGATCGTAAAAGTTCCGGATTAGTCTCGAGAGCCCTCGTGTGTATGAGTGAGGCCTTGTAAGTCGAGAATGAGGTTATATCGAGTAATGATGTTGAGCCTAAGTGGCGATTAAGCGGTTTGAGTTCGGTAACGCCTCGGGCCCGGTTCTCGGCGTAGAACCCAGGTAAGGGGTGTTACAATTTGTGCTCAAATGGTTCAAATCAACACGGTTATTTGCGCATGAACTTGTGTCAAGAAAAGAAATATATTTGGTCATTGAAATGATACTTTTTTAAAAGAGTATATGTGTATGTATGACTAGTATGCCGTGTGGTTAATTAATGAAATAAGTTAATATTGATTCGGTAATTATATGTATATATGGTTTAGGCATTAGAAATTATGCGCATGATATTATAGTAAATAAAGCATGTTTGGTTATGTTTTATATTACCAATACTGTATAAATGAATAAATGAAAATTTCAAATAGTAAAGTTTGGGTTGTTTGTAACACCCCAAACCCGACCTATACGTTATGACCAGATCTGGTATGTCACATGGAATGAAAGTTAAAGAGTTTTCGCGTTCTTTAAAAACTTTGAGTTTCGTTGCTTATAAAGGTTAACATTTGCTTTTATGACTTTCAAAGGTAAGAACAACATTGCTATTTTGATTACCAAAAACTTGATTAAAACTGAATTTAGATTCATTGAATTTTGGAAAGGTGATATTTTGAAAACTGTTTCCGAAGTTTAAGAGAAACCAACGTTTATAGGTTGTAAATTGTTCGTTAACATTTTGGAAAGTAGTTGTTAATATTTTAAGAAAATCCCGTTTTGATCAATTCATAATAAATCATAAATGTGTTAAAAGCAAGAACCAGATTAAAATCCCAGTGGCCTTATTACATAAAAAATTCCCAAATTTAAAATAAGTTTAAAATAAAAAAACAGAGTTTACGAAAGAAGTAACGCATGGCCACCACAAAGTCCACCTCGGCTCCAAATCCTCAACTAGGGGTTACCTGCAAAATTAAGCAGAGGGGTGAGTCATGAGGACTCAGTGTGTAATTCCCCTTATGAACGCAAACTGGGCCTAAGCCCATAGAAGCACATTGGCCCTTAGCCCTCACAGTAATAAATCTGGCCGAAGCCCATACGAATTGCGCTGGGCCGTAGCCCTAACATATGGCATATCAGATAGTGTATGCAATGTAACCCAGCCCAACCTAGCATTCCATCCTCTACACACCACCCGTACCAGACAAAACACACCTGTGGGGATTTCTACAATCGACCCTCCATCCGCTACACTCCATATATGTGGCACCAAGCCACTGTGGTACCAAACCACTGTGGTACCAAACCACTGAAATACACTTCCCCTTTTAATCAATATCGTATCCCAACCCCATGCGACATATAATCATAATATAATGAATGCATACATGTCAACGTCAATCGAACCATCAGAGCATATAGATATTCGTGATAAAGAATTTACAAAACACCACCAAAGGTAACTAACCTGGTATCTTCGATTTTACCCCCCAAGGGTAACTCAACAGCCATTACCGATGTTTCGGCTCTTAAACAGTTCACATACTAATTAATAATCAAACAAAAGATAGTGTGAATATTACACACCTGATTATGCGAAGAACTAGACACTCTTGATCGTTGCTACTCTCACTAGCAGGAATAACCACTATCTTCCTATCCCAAACGGATGTCGGCTCTCTACCACAACCCGGCGGAAAGTCACGAACTGCCGACACCGCACGACGTTTGAACTTAGGAGCAGAAACTACGAGTTCACTCCCCTCCTAGATTGGCTAGCACTCGAATCCATGAAGAGAATCTTTGATCAGTACAGTACTACAGTGAAATCAGCGATTGTCTAACAAAAGGGGTTTTGGTTATGGCAGAGTAAAACGAAAAAGACTAATCGTATAGAAACTAGAGAGAAACTCCTTACCTTAATAAACGAGGAATCGTACAACCACAGATTCGGTTGCAGGATGTTTGGCCTATCTAACGAAAGTCTATCACGAATCACTGAAAGTACAAGGTCACAATGTGATGGAGTAAACAGTTACGAAAGAGAGAAACCACATTCGGTTTGATGATGAATACACATGAAAGAAATTGGTTTAGAAAAGGGTAACAAGGAAGATTCGATTATGGTGAAACTTGTAGGAGATGAACAAAATGAATTCGGCCTAAGGGAAAAATAGAAAAATAGTGAAGGAAAAGCAGGTTTCGGCTATGAGAGAATAAAAGAGAAAATAGTAGAAAGAAAAAGAATGAAGGGAGAAAGGATCACTCAAGTTTCGGCTAATACCAAAGAGGCAAGAAAAGATGGAGAAAAGAGTACTGGAAATTCAGCACAAGTAAAGAAATGGAAACCCGAAAGAGAGAAAAGAAAAGAATTCCAAAGAATTTTTTTGGAAAATTTGGCACTCCCACAACCTATGATTAAAAATGCCAAGAAAGAAATGTCTAGAGAACTAAAAGAATTTTTGGCACTCTCCCCTACTAGCTAAAACCGAAAACACCACCTAATACCCCCTAGCCAAATTTCACCCCTTCCCAAGTTCCCACATTCGGCCAAACTCTCCCTCACACCTCAATCCCATGATTTGCTCCTAGATTTTCTCCACCAAGTCCTCTTCATCCACCATTTGAATTATTTGACCAATTCAAACTCTTCCTAGAAGAGTCCAACGCCAACTCCACCACTTCCCCCTTCCTGGCACAAAAAGAAACCTCCCAAAATTCAACATGTGGGATTCGAACCCACTCCCCCTTCCATGCTCCCTTGTGACACCAACCACTAAGCCACCTTTCTCCTTGTGACATCAAAAAAACAACCAAACACTCTTAAGGCCTGCATCCACTAGCTCTCCCTCTTAAGTGCCCTAAACACAAAATTTTATCAAAGCTCTGGCTCGAACCCGAGCCTCCCCAAGACCCCCAAACACACTAAAACAACAATCTAAATGAGCCTAACACATAGAATAGCACAAAATGCAGAACTCCTAATTCTAGGATGTTACATTGTTTGGAGTTTAAATTTGTATATGTGCAAGAGTATTTATATATTTATAATAATAAATTTGATATATGTGACTAATGGAATAGTAGTTTTGTTATATGTTCTTTATATGATATGTTTAGATAGATGCTGGTTTATGATTTAACTATGCAATGGTTTTGAATATTATGATTATTTTTATATATTTGATATTTGATTAAGTTTCGAGCTTTGATGTGATTGAATTTTGAGTTGTGAAATGTAATGAATATCTGTATGAGTTGTGATATGACCGGTAATGCCTCGTAACCTCAATCCGGCGACGGACACAGGTTAGGGGTGTTATAGTCTCTTTCAGTTTAGTTCTCAAATTTCAAGGTTATTAGAAATTTGGGTGTTACAACTCTTCCCCCTAAAAAAATTGTCCCTAAACTTTTTTTTGTCATGCCAACCTCGGAAGCGGACTTAGGAAACCCTTCTTTATTCTTATACTCATGGGGTTTGCTTACATATTCGCCGATTATTTTTTTCTTGTTCTCTTAACTTGGTTCCGTTTTGTACATTCTTATTTCCTTTTAGCTCTGCTCGATTGGTGGATTCTTAATACATAGCAAAATAGGAGTACCAGCTCCCTGGTGAATATCTAGTTACTCCGCTATGGAGTTCTCCGTCCCATTGCGTCTCCTCACTATCTTAATTTGGTGAGCACTTCATTGCGAACATTGCCTGTTTACTAACTCTTCATCCTTATCATTAGTGGAACCTCTCGTAAATCCTAGAATTTCTTATGCTCTAACTCTTCCCATCTTGCAGATCCTTAACATTGGTAAATCCCAATTGCCCATTCGTTGGCGAATTTCAGTCCTTCTACTGCGCTACTTCGATCTACAGTCTTTTCTTCAAGCCTCTATCTTTGGCGGATGATTTGAAGATAAGCACCACTTGACTTAATGCTTGCTTTCTTCCTTGTGGGGTCTTTTGAATTTCTAGGGCTTACTTATACTCTAACGTTACATGTCTGAAGGGTCAATCCTTTCACATCATAGGGCAGCAAAGAATGCTCGTGACTCATCTTTTACTACTATCTCAGGCGAGTATTAGAGCAACTACTCTGACCCCACTATCCTACTCCAATAGTAACAAAGGCTTTCTGCCTTACTCAAAGAGGGTTGTTACTGAACATCCCTTTGACTGGTTCTTCCTTATTGGGAGGTTACATTCTATTGGTAATAGTTGGCAACTATTCTCATCTTGGGACTGCCAAAAGACACTTCATTTTCCCGATTCTAACAAGTTTCCTATCATCATTGATGCCTTTGAATTGTTTCTCATCACTCATTAAATTTCCATAACTTCTCACACTCCCCTTTCGGTTATATATAACCCAGAATGTTAAAGGAAAGTACATAAACCTTCAAGCCCTTTACTTAATAAATCTTCCGTCTCTCTTTCGTTTTCTCCTATTTCCTTCTTACCAGAGTGCAATTTCCCTTGCTATTCCAATACTAAAATTTTCTAGAACTAATTTCCTCAACTTCTGTTTTTCCTGGTCCAACAACCTAATACTATATGGGGGTTTTCCTGTTGCCCTAGGAAATCCATTTTCCCTACCTTACTTGTGGCCTCAGCGTGAATCGAGAAAAGTGTCGACCATCCACTTTTATTGGCTACCTCGTCCTCTTTTGGATGAGAAGTTCTATCATAGGGGATAATATACTGGTTTTACTTTTGGTCAGCCTCTAATGTGGCAAGAGTGGTTTTCAAGAACTAGAGAGGTTCCTCCCCTGCATCCAGTTCACTGCGGCTCCCATGGTAACATGGTGGGGAAATCATGCCTGTACCGCTCACCTCCCGCCTCACCTGTAACACCCTTAACCCGTAACCGTTGTCGGAGTAGGGTTAAGAGGCGTTACTAATCATTTCCAAACATTGCATATCATTTTAAACACAAAGTCAGTAAAAAAAAACAATTCACAATCATATAGTCCCTTGAATAGGTCAATGATACCTTAAACATGTGTTAGAAAGGGGTCGAGACTAAACCGAACACATACGAAAATTTATGAAATTTAAAAATTTTTCTAAGTTACAGAGGTCACACGCCTGTGTGGGTAGGCCGTGTGAGCCCGTGCGTCCAAGCCGTGGCAAAACAGGGCATACATACTGTAACACCCCTAACCCGTATCCGTCGCCAGATTAGGGTTACAGGCGTTACCGGATAGATCAGAGACTTTTACAGATAATTCATAACTTAGTCATCATTTCACATCAAAGCGTCCCTTAATTAGGTCAACAAGACCTCAAACAAGCTTAATAATTGGGCCGGGACTGAACCAATCACTTAGAAAATTTTCCAAAGTTTTCAACATTTTTCAAAACTGTAAAGGTCACACGCCCATGCAATCAGGCCGTGTGCCTCCCACGGCTACCTGACACCCCCATGTGTCCTGGCCGTGCCAAAATAGAGCATACCTACTGACTTGTCCACACAGCCACCAGACACGCCCGTGTGCCATGGCCGTGTGAAACTATGCTAGCTACTGACTTGATCACACGGCCACCAGGCACGCCCGTGTACCATAACCGTGTAAAATTAGGCTTACTACTGACTTATTCACATGGCTACTAGGCACACTCGTGTGCCACGGCCGTGTAAGAAAAATAGGCCATTTGCAAGGCCATAATGCCACCTGTAACACCCCAAACCCGGCCTATAAGTTAGGCCCGAGTCCGGAATGTCACATTAAAGGCACACTCCAAAACAATTTTATAATTTAACAATTTAAGGCCCAAAAGTCCAAAACCCTTGTTACTTGTTAAGTTAAGAGGAAAAGCCCACATTTTAGGAAAACATTCAAATGTTAAGTTATTTCGAAAACCACGTTAACTTTAATAATTTTATGAAATTTATTAAGCAGATAGTTGAAACAATAATAATAATAAACCCAAAATCTAAAGTCAATTAGGAGTTACATGGCCTTATTACAATCCAATGAAAAAAATAAAGTATTAAAAACAGATTCATTTGAACAAATTAAAACATTTGATCAGCTTGTAGTGTGGCCATCTCCGAGTCCTCTCCCACGCCGAGCCGCCTATTCAGGATTACTCAAACATTAAATTAAAGGGTGTGAGTTTCGAAACTCAGTGTGTACAACCCTTGGCAATCAAATCACATACAAATATTCACATTGGGCCTAAGCCCTATCAAAATCGGGGGTCTTGGGCCTTATCCCACCATGACCTCATATCACATCGTATTGTATCATATACAAACAAGTTAATACAAAACCCATCCCAATAATCCATCCGCTACACACACCAATTCCCTTCCAACCATTACACACATATGGGGATTTCTAAATCAACCCACCCATCCTCTACACACCAAAGGTAGCCCGGTTGCGGTACTACTGAACGTTGCAGCAAAGCTGCTAATCATATAATGGGCTTAAAGCCTCCGATGGATCCATGGCCATACGACTATGCGATCCTCAAATCTTCCTCCGTACCATAATTCCCACCCATATGCATCCTAAGCAGAATATCATATGAATGCATCAAACACACGAGTAACATCCATAAACTCATATTCGTCACATATGGGTATTTTTGTCATTTCACTACCCATGGGTATTTCCGTAATTCTACCCTACAGGGGTATTTTGGTAATTTGGAAAAATAGGGGTATCTTGGTAATTTTGCAAGACAGGGGTATTTTGGTACTTTTACAAAACAGGGGTATTTTAGTACTTTTGCAAAACAGGGGTATTTTGGTACTTTTCCAAAATGGGGGTATTTTGGTAATTTTGCAAAACAGGGGTATTTTGGTAATTTACAAATCTAGGGGTATTTTAGTAATTTTACAAATATAAGGGTATTTTAGTAATTTTACAAATATAAGGGTATTTTAGTAATTTTACAAATATAATGGTATTTTAGTAATTTTACAAATATAAGGGTATTTGGTCCCTCTCGGGTTTTAGTTATGAACTTTGGCGCATAAACAAGTCCTCGTGGTTAAAGTGAACAAACACTATGCACCAGGTAGGATCTCAGAAAAGAGGAGGTGGGTCGCTCGGACCGCTTAAGTACCAAGCTCTCACTAGATCCAATCCTAGACATGCATATGTCGGTTACCACACTTTAACTAATCGACTTGTCCATAGACATGTTTGATTATCAGATTAAGTCTTATGTGATTTAAGAGTTGTTTAGAACTAGGCCTAAAGTCCATTAAACCCTAGCATACTTGTCTACGTCCCCTATAAAGCCCATATTGCATCCTTACGGCCCTTTAGGCCCAAATCTCATTCATATGGCCTACTAGGCCCAAAACAATTCCAAATCATGTAACATGCGTGACTAACTTAATACATATGACCAAACCAACAAATTTCATCAAACTTAGCCTCAGGGCCCACCGGGCCTGTTTAGCCACTTTCTGCTTTTCAGCTTTTCCGGCATTGCCGATATCGTGTGTGTAGTGTTTGTACACACCTGGTAACCTCGCGCGTTGCAAACCCCTTAGTCACGAACCTACAATCGACATTACTAACGATTAACCAAGGTTTTACACATACTAATAAAAACAGAAACCTCACCCTACCCTTACCGTGTGCCTCACGTTCTAGTAGCCCTTCCTTTGCTACTATCTGCGATTATCCTCCAGATCTGCACCCAACATATATCGTCAAAATCAAGTGACCCATAATCCACATATGTCACCCCTATAAGCCATATTACATCCGGCCATTTACTAAACCACCACCGGTACGAGTGCACTTACCTCTTGCTAATGATGCTTACCTACCACGCTTGTGATTGTGGAGCCTGACCCTTATTAATACAAGTTAACGACAAGGAGGGGTTAGATAACCCTTCGACTTTTAACAAAACACACTAAAAAGTTCAACTAAGCATTTACCGAAATCCTCCTTTGATCCTGCGGCTTAAATATCTACTGAATAAGATTCGGCTCTTTAACCTCGACTGATAGTAGATCACAATCGGTTTGTGATGGAGGAAACAACAAGGGTTCGGCACAAATAGGAATTTTGGCAATAGAAGATGTTGGCAATTCGGCAATAGAAGGGTTTGGCTAAGAGAGAATTCGGTAAAAAGAAATTCAGCTTTAGGAGATTTCAGCTTTCAGAGAAAGAGGAAGAACACAACTCTAATAGGAATTTTGACAAAAAAGAATGATGGGTTTTATTTTCGGCAAATGAAAGAATTCGGCTGAGGGGGAGAAAAGGAAGAAACAAAAGAACCCAAAGAACCTTTCAATGAATTCAGCACCCCCTTTTATATAGCCACCAAATTGAACACTCCTTTCCCCACAAACCCCCATTCGGCACCAACTCCTCCCTCTCCTCATCTCCGACTTTTCTCCCCGATAACACCTTAATCTTATCCAAAAATTTCTTCCACATCCACATACCGCTTACTTCAAACTCTCCACGGCAAGAGTTCAAAACCAATACAACTCTGGCCGTCCATACTGTAAAATAAACACTCCAAAAACACCTTACCACTACTCGAACCTTGGACCTCCTCAGCTGACAACACGCCACCTCGTAACTCCCAAGTGACGCCACTTGCCACTGGGCCACAAGCCCCTTTGTGTCCCATTTTCTCTTAATCTGCTTGAGAGGCCTACTAACTGAAGTCACAGTTCCCCTGGCTAAAACCAAAAATTTTCCTATGCCTTTACTTGATCCCAGGACATCTCCAACACCCCAGGACACTCCAAATTCATTACCCTCAAAGCCCACATGCCAATTGTCTTTTTCTTGCTCACTTAAAAATATTCTGAGATCTAAAGCCCAAAGCCCAATAGGCCCAATACTTCTAGGCCCAAATTTGGGGCGTTACAATTCTTCCCCCGTAAAGAAATTGCATCCTCAAAATTTCCAACTAACAGGATGGTCGTGTATCAACTACCCCACCACGCTACCGCTACGCACTCTGACCCTAATAATTTTAATACATACCCAAAACATCCACCTATCGCAAACATTCTCAAACATACGCAGAATAAGTATCAAATTTCGATTCAAATGATTACAAAGCCCTAACCCTTCCACGGCCTCAGCCGCGGCCTCTTACACCTCTTCTAGCGCTCATCGTTGCGTATTTCTGAATTAAAAATTTTATGAAATTAGTACATAGTTCCACTTGTTTAGGGCACATGTCCTATGTGAGTAACAATTTTTTTTAAAGTTATTACGCGGTCGAGAATCCACTACAGGCTTAAGTTTCCTACGGGCTTTAATCTCTAAAAGGCTATTTTTAAGTAGCCCATTATCTATACAGTTCCGTAATTTTAACAAATGTAGTACAGAGAACTTACTTAGCTCGACGTCGAGGGCTCGGTGAACCACACTTCAAGAATCCTGCCATAAAATTTTTAAAACCCAAATTCTAAGGCCCATTTCACAGCCTGAGCTTTGTAATCAGGCTCTTATACCACTAAATGTAACACCCCAAACCCGACCTAGAAGTTAGGCTCGAGTCTGGAATGTCACATTAAAGGCACACTCCAAAACAATTTTATAATTTAACAATTTAAGGCCTAAAAGTCCAAAACCCTTGTTACTTGTTAAGTTAAGAGGAACAGCCCACATTTTAGGAAAACGTTCATATGTTAAGTTATTTCAAAAACCACGTTAACTTTAATAATTTTATGAAATTTATTAAGCAGATAGTTGAAACAATAATAATAAACCCAAAATCTAAAGTCAATCAGGAGTTACATGGCCTTATTACAATCCAATGAAAAAAACAAAGTATTAAAAACAGATTCATTTGAACAAATTAAAACATTTGATCAGCTTGTAGTGTGGCCATCTCCGAGTCCTCTCCCACGTCGAGCCATCTATTCAGGATTACCCAAACATTAAATTAAAGGGTGTGAGTTTCAAACTCGGTGTGTACAACCCTTGGCAATCAAATCACATACAAATATTCACATTGGGCCTAAGCCCTATCAAAATCGGTGGTCTTGGGCCTTAGCCCACCATGACCTCATATTACATCATATTGTATCATATACAAACAAGTTAATGCAAAACCCATCCCAATAATCCATCCGCTACACACACCATTTCACTTCCAACCATTACACACCTATGGGGATTTCTAAATCAACCCACCCATTCTCTACACACCAAAGGTAGCCCGGGTGCGGTACTTATCAACGTTGCAAAGAAAGTCGCTAATCATATAATGGGCTTAAAGCCTCCGGTGGATCCATGGCCATACGACTATGCGATCCTCAAATCTTCCTCCGTACCATAATTCCCACCCATATGCATCCTAAGCAGAATATCATATGAATGCATCAAACACACGAGTAACATCCATAAACTCATATTCGTCACATAGGGGTATTTTTTTCATTTCACTACCAAGGGGTATTTCCGTAATTCTACCCTACAGGGGTATTTTGGTAATTTGGAAAAATAGGGGTATCTTGGTAATTTTGCAAGACAGGGGTATTTTGGTACTTTTACAAAACAGGGGTATTTTAGTACTTTTGCAAAACAGGGGTATTTTGGTACTTTGGCAAAACATGGGTATTTTGGTACTTTTGCAAAATAGGGGTATTTTGGTAATTTATAAATCTAGGGGTATTTTAGTAATTTTACAAATATAAGTGTATTTTAGTAACTTTACAAATATAAGGGTATTTTAGTAATTTTACAAATATAATGGTATTTGGCCCCTCTCAGGTTTTAGTTATGAACTTTGGCCAATAAACAAGTCCTCGCGGTTAAAGTGAACAAACACTATGCACCAGGTAGGATCTCAGAAAAGAGGAGGTGGGTCGCTCGGACCGCTTAAGTACCAAGCTCTCACTAGATCCAATCCTAGACATGCATATGTCGGTTACCACACTCTAACTAATCAACTTGTCCACAGACATGTTTGATTATTAGATTAAGTCTTATGTGATTTAAGAGTTGTTCAGAACTAGGCCTAAAGTCCATTAAACCCTAGCATACTTGTCTACGTTCCCCATAAAGCCCATATTACATTCTTACGACCCATTAGGCCCAAATCTCATTCATATGGCCTACTAGGCCAAAAATAATTCCAAATCATGTAACATGCGTGACTAACTTAATACGTATGACAAAACCAACCAATTTCATCAAACTTAGCCTCAGGGCCCACCGGCCCCGTTTAGCCACTTTCGGCTTTTCGGCTTTTTTGGCATTGCCGATATCGTATGTGTAGTGTTTATACACACTTGGTAACCTCGTGCGTTGCAAACCCCTTAGTCACGAACCTACAATCGACATTACTAGCGATTAACCAAGGTTTTACACATACTAATAAAAACCAAAACCTCACCGTACCCTTACCGTGTGCCTCACGTTCTAGTAGCCCTTCCTTTGCTACTATTTGCGATTATCCTCCTAATCTGTACCCAACATATATCGTCAAAATCAAGTGACCCATAATCCACATAAGTCACCCCTATAAGCCATATTACATTCGGCCATTTACTAAACCACCACCGGGACGAGTGCACTTACCTCTTGCTAACGATCCTTACCTACCACGCTTGTGATTGTGGAGCCTGACCCTTGTTAATACAAGTTAACGGCAAGGAGGGGTTAGATAGCCCTTCGGCTTTTAACAAAACACACTAAAAAGTTCAACAAAGCACTTACCAAAATCCTCCTTTGATCCTGCGGCTTAAATATCTACTGAATAAGATTCGGCTTTTTAACCTTGACTGATAGTAGATCACAATCGGTTTGTGATGGAGGAAACAACAAGGGTTCGGCACAAATAGGAATTTTGGCAAGAGAAGATGTTGGCAATTCAGTAATAGAAGGGTTTGGCTAAGAGAGAATTTGGCAAAAAGAAATTCGGCTTTAGGAGATTTCGACTTTCAGAGAAAGAATAAGAACACAACTCTAATAGGAATTTCGACAAAAATAATGATGGGTTTTATTTTCGGCAAATGAAAAAATTCGGCTGAGGGGGAGAAAAGGAAGAAATAATAGAACCCAAGGAACCTTTCAATGAATTTGGCACCCCCTTTTATATAGCCACCAGCTGAATACTCCTTTCCCCATAGTTCCATTCGGCACCAACTCCTCCCTCTCCTCATCTCCTGACTTCTCTCCCTGATAACACCTTAATCTTATCCGAAATTTTTCTCCACATCCACATACCCTCTTACTTCAAACTCTCTACGGCAAGAGTTCAAAACCAATACAACTCTGGCCGTCCATACTGTAAAATAAACACTCCAAAAACACCTTACCACTACTCGAACCTTGGACCTCCTCAGCTGACAACACGCCACCTCGTAGCTCCCAAGTGACGCCACTTGCCTCTGGGCCACAAGCCCTTTTGTGTCCCATTTTCTCTTAATCTGCTTAAGAGGCCTACTAACTGAAGTCACAGTTCCCCTGGGCTAAAACAAAAATTTTTCCTATGCCTTTACTTGATCCCAGGACATCTCCAACACCCCTAGACACTCCAAATTCATTACCCTCAAAGCCCACATGCTAATTGTCTTTTTCTTGCTCACTTAAAAATTTTTTGAGATCTAAAGCCCAAAGCCCAATAGGCCCAATACTTCTAGGCCAAAATTCGGGGCGTTACACCACCCAATTAGGTTCATTCCTACAAGCAATATACCAATTCATCTCATGCACAATTGACAACCAAAATCATGTCAAAAGATCAACATGCCATCTTATCCAATTTCATCTCAAATCATGCATACTTATCTATCAATTTGCACAACCAGAACACATATACATTCAAGTATGATTCATCTACATTTACCTTTCATATAACCATTTCTTTGATCAAACATACATACTCAAAATTTCATCCATATGCCTTCCATAAACATGTCCATTTCATAGTCATAAGATCATGCTAAAACCAACATCATATACCATATTCACAAATGCATATGATCAACGTTTAACTAGCCACATCACATGGCTAATTTCATTTCTCAAACTTATACCAAAATATCTAGCCTATACATGCCATATTTAGCTATATACACATTTTCAAAGTACCAAAACAAGTTTGAGTAGTGTGATGACGATCCTCGACGGTCCCCGAGCCTTCAGTAGCTTCGACGATCTATAAAACAGAACAAACACACAAAGTAAGCTTTTAAAAGCTTAGTAAGCCATATACAAATAAACTTAACATTTAAGCATTCAAGACATATAATCAATATGAATTCACTAATAGCTCAATTGCATAGCCATAACTCTTCTTGGCACATTTACTTAGCCATTCATCTTTCAATCTTGCATATCATCATATACCTGTTAGCTTATAGCTTTTCCATTCATGTATCACATTTACATTCTCATATTCAAATACACATTTCATCTAGGTAAGTTTATGAATATACTTACCTTCTTATACACACAAAGTGTATTTATCAGATGTACCTGAAACAGATATGCAAACCATATAATCATTCGTATCTCGGACTTGCCCGTTGAACTGGTCGAAATCTAATAGGATACTCAGAGTAATCGGAATAGTCGTACAATGCCAACGTCCCAGACATGGTCTTACATGTAACCAAATATCGATGCCACTGTCCCAGACAGGGTCTTACACGAATCAATACGATGCCAATGTCCCAGACATGGTCTTACACGTAAATCTCATATCGATGCCAACGTCCCAGACGTGGTCTTACACGAAATCTCGAATCAATGCCGACGTCCCAGGCGTGGTCTTACATGATATCACATATCAGACACCCATGTCATGACATATACTATCCTATATATCCTTAAGTTCAAACGGGACTTCTCGGACATTGACACTATGTCGATTCTATCTCGGAATTCATGTATACATCATCTCATATGCATTCATCACTATCAATAGTCATATGAACATAAATAATGCAATACAAATACATTTATTTTTATATTGACTTACCTCGAGTTTTAGTTTAACAGAAACGAATATGGCTACTCAATTACTTTCGATTTCCCGTGATCTAAGTCCGTTTTATTTGGTTCTTAATCTATACATATTCAAATTTAACCGTTTTATTCATCAGCTTATTCAAATCAATCCAAAAACACATATTTAGGGTAATTTACAAATTAACCCCCATATTTTCACATTTAGACAATTTATTCCCTATTTCACAAAATCACAAAATACATCAAATTCCATGTCACCCATGCCTAGCCGAATTTCACCCATGTTCATATGAGTCCATATATTTCATTTATTTCACAAATTAGTCCCACAAAATACTATTTTCTCAATTAAGTCCAAAATACTCAAAATCAACAAAACTTCAAAGACAAAATACGTTAATCAATTATATATCTTTCATAATTCATCATCAAACTTCATAAAACACATGAGTTCATCAAAGGCTCATTTCAAAAACATCATCAATTCTCAAAATTAAAACATGGATTTTATAGTTTACAAAGCAACGATTGCAAAAACGTAGAAATTATCACAAACCAAAGTCAAAACTTACCTCAATTTTGCTTGAACATAGCCGAAACCTACCTTGGATATTTTCTTTCTTTTTCATCAAAATTTCGGCACCCAGATAAGATGATAACATTCATCTTTTCATTTGTTTGTTTTATTACAAACATATTAATATACATTTTACCATACTAACCCTTTTAATAAACATTTAATAACATATATACATAAGGTCACCAATGTCTTTTAAACATCCATTAAATAATTATTGGCTTAATTGCCTCTCAAGGCCTCCTCATTTAAAAGCCATCTCAAATAGGTGTCTTTTCATAAAGCATGCGAATTCTGCATTTAATGCAATTTAATCCTTTTATCAAATTAAGCACACAGACAGACAAATTAACTTACGGAACTTTAACACATGCTTAATCACATATCAAAGACACAGAAAATAATATTAAAATATTTTACTAGCTCAAATTTGTGGTCCCGAAACCACTGTTCCGACTAAGGTATAAACCGGACTGTTACACATACTGACTTGTTCACACGGCCTAAGACACGCCCGTGTGCCTCACCCGTGGTCGACACTGACTTGCACCACACGGCCAGTCACACGCCCGTGTGTCCAGCCCGTGGTCGAGTCTGACTTGCATCAATTCACCAACCTAAATGACACGGTCGAGCCACACGCCCGTGTGCTCAACCGTATGGGTAATTATAGGCCATTTTCAAGGCCAAATTACCATCCACACTTTGAGATCACCTATAGGCATCAAACCAAAACCAAATCAAACCTCAAATACAGCCAAAACATACCAATACAAGCACCAATTTATCATCTACTATACCATCTATAATCATACTCAATTCCATCTCAAATAAGTTCATCCACAATACCAAATTTCACATCCCAAATCATATAGGTCAAGTATCATATAAACCTTACCACATTTCTCATTTAAACCACAATTTTTATCAATCATCTAAGCATGGAACTTACCATATTCATCATTCACCTATCCCACACATAAACACACTAACATCATTCAACTTTTAAGCTTAAACCATATCTCATGGCAAGATTTATTCATCTCAAAACATGCCACATTCAATAGCATATACATGCCATATACCGCATATATATATACATCTTTCCAAAAGTACCAAAATAGATAGCCGATAGTGTGATTGAGTCACTGACGATCCCCGGATCCGAGCTAGCTTTAAAGACACTGTAAAACAAAGAAACACTTCACACAGTAAGCTTTAGGGCTTATTAAGTTCGTAATATAATACATTTAATCCAATAATACAATTACGATATACAAAGATAACCCATCACATAGATCAACTCACAAATATGTACCATATCATCCATAGCTAATATACTTATTCAACCATTTATAAATCCATTTACAATTTCATCAACCACCTAGGTTCAATACGTACCTTGGCCAACACTTAATTATTCACCATTCATGCTACTCAATGCTCAATACATCATTTCGATCAACCTTTGTTATTCATTCGATTTATTCGCACACTTAGTGCCAAATTCATAGCCGAAGCTTAAATATCATCGCACACTTAGTGCCTTTACTTTAAACCGATTCTAACTCAATATCGCACACACAGTGCCAATTAGTAAACCCGCAGCTTCTATTATTTCGCACACATAGTGCTAATCACCTCTGTCTTAATTTCAATTAAGCACACTTAGTGCCACCTTTTCTCAATTTTACATATAACATTTCTAATCCAATAATAACAAAATTATTCATTTCATAGCACTTAAACATAGACTTAATAACACATAATATATCCAAACTTACCTCGAATGTCGAAATACCGAAACTAGCCGATTAATCGAGTACTTTGTCTTTGCCTCGATCTCGATCATAATCTCTCCTTTCTCGGTCTATACATATTCAAATTTAGCTCATTCAATCACCAATTCATTCAATTTAGTCCACACACACATATTTAGGGCATTTTACAAAATAGCCCTCACATTTTCACATTTCGACACTTTAGTCCCTAATTCGTCAAATCACAAAATACACAAAATCTCCATTCACATATGCTTAGCCGAATTTTCCCTATGCTCATACAAGCCCTATATTTCATTTATTTCACATTTTAGTCCTTCAAAATATTATTTTCATAATTTAGTCCAAATTACTCAATTTCACCAAAAATTCAAAGACAAAACATGTTAATCTTTCACCTATCTTTCATATTTCATCATCAACTCTCACAAAGCTCAAACATTCATCAATGGCATATCTCAAAATCACCAACAAATTCCAAAATTAAAGCATGGGCTATTTAGAACACTAAGCAACGATTACAAAAACGTAAAAATCACTAAAAACTGGGCTCAAAACATACCTTGATTGAGCTATGCAAGTGTTGAAACCCTTAAACTCTTTTTCTTTCTTTTTCCTTAGCAATTTTGGCAAGATGAACATGAAATGCCACTAATTTAATGTTTTGTTTTATTTAATATTAACTTAATACATAGTTTACCATTTTACCCTTGGTTATTAAACCATTTAATAAAAAAATTTTATGCCTATTTATGTCCATCCAATCTATTAATGGCTTAATAACAACATAAGGACTCCTCACTTAATAAGCCATGCCAAATAGACACTTTAACAATCAGCACTCAGCTTTTGCATTTTATGCAATTAAGTCCTTTTTGCTAATTAAGCACACAATCGATAAAATTTTCACACAGAACTTTCACACATGCTCAATCACATATTATAAACACCAAAAATAATATTAAAATATTTTTTTGACCTCAGATTTGTGGTCCCGAAACAACTGTTCTGACTAGGGTCTAAATCGGGCTGTTACATCAACTTTCTCCTCTATCCCCCGACCAAACCTGACACAAGGGCCTTCCATATCAGGCTACAACATTGCGACCAAGTATATCCACCGCTACGCCACTTTTTCAATACGAATCCTACGCTCTTCCCGTACGGTTGCTAATGTCATACTTGGGTTCTACATCCCCAAGGACCAGTGGGGTCGTTCCTACTTCTTCCTAATGATCATCCAATAAGCAAGATACCGTCAACACGACTGCATACTTGGCGACTAAAATAATGTTACACTACTTTTGTATTTTCTTTCTCTAACATTTGTATTTTTAATCTATGTACTTACTTATCCCTTCCACATTCGTCTGCTTGTATTTCCTAATTTATAGTTTCCTTGTATCCTTTCAACATGCATTTACTGAATTTGTACCACCACATACACTTATTTATACTTTCTACAAAACTTTTCATATACAAATAATGGTATTTACCTTTTCAATTCGTAAATCTAGGTGCATGCATCTACGAACCGCATGTATTCTCTTAACAATATTGAGGACTCGAGAGATTTAGCCAGTTCAATCATTTGCACATACTGGCACTTCTTTGAACTCTTCTAGGTCAGAGGACCGACTAAATCTATGCTCTGATACCACTTAAATTGTAACACCCCAAGCTTGACTTGTCTGACATGTCCGTCAAATCCGGGTATAAAGTGTCATAATGGACCGGTTTCACCCATACTTAATTTATTATTTGCCTAAACTATTATAAAGCAGACTAAAGCTAAAGAATAATACTAAATCTTACAACAAATGCCTTAAGCCAGTGAATGTTTATATCCTCACAATTTTTGTTTCTAATAAGTTTATTTTTTTACAAAATAACTCTTAGAATTCAACTAAGGACTATCTGCCCTATAATCCAGATTCTAAGGATGATGTCTAGCTTCGTTATTATTGACCCCAAGACAAAGCCTTCAATGGTAACCCCTTCCTATGTGCATGAATTAAACTACTTGTAGAACTCGATCTCATCACACCATCTGGCTTGGTCCCTCTTCTGAGTCCTCGATCAAACTCGCAAGTCCTGCTAACATCAGAAAAACTCTTGTAAGTTCAAAGGATCTTAGTGAGTTCCTTTACAGCATTGTAAATAAACCCTATCACACAAGGGTAATAAACGTAAAATAAACTACACAAACTAATTCCTTGCTTACTCAAGGCAAGTGTTCTTTATCAGGGTGGCGGACTCCACCCGATCCTCCGTACTACTCAGCTTACTATGAGTTCTATCCTTAAGTTTCATCTTTTCTTCCTTTCATACACCCCACATACAGGGTGTTTGGTGACCTCAAAATTACTTAACTATAAGCTTGTTTTCCCATATTGTACCTCCATATTAGCTTTCTCGTTTGCCCGTCCTGGGTTCTTGGGACCTACCTTCCTTGGCGGATTTCCATGGTCGAACCAATCCTAGGCGAACTCTATCTTCATCTACACTAGTCTCGAAGGACTTATTGACATTATCGTATTGTGCTAACCTTCAGTAGGCCTCACCCCTCTGGCGAATCCATAAGTTATTGTCCATGCAACTATGAGAGTATGCCATCTTACTTGCCCGTTTCTTCCCTAACGAGTTATCTTTGTGGCGGAATACCCAAAATAGACTTTCCCCCATAAGGAATACTCTGACCCTTAGGCAGAATCCTCATCTTTGGGGAACACTTTTCCATCCTACCAAGGAGTTCACCTCTTGCATAGAACTTCATAGAGCACTTCATGGTAGCTCTGGGTTGTGGATCCTTTCTTGCGATCCTCAGGTAACTTCCTCTCTTACATCATCATAATTAGGCCAGTTATGTACTGCCTAACTTCCTCAAATTCTTATTGGGTCCTCACCCATGCATTGTAGGCATTCACATCTACCTCTACTGATTGCATTACTTTTAGCGGTTTCCTCATTACTCGCTTGCCATACTTACTGTTTCCCTTAACTCTTCTTCCACCTACATGATTTCTCATCCGTGGTGCACTGATAGTATACCCCATGCTTGTGGTTCTGGCAGACTCTATGGGTTGTCGTAGTTGAGTTATGGTCTTATACCCTTTTCACCTCATTTCTCACATCCCAACAAACTTACCCCGTGTTTATTATCCCATCGGACTTACCTCGTGTTTACTATCTCAATGGACTTACCCATATTTACTGTCTCGATGGACTTACTTGTATTTACTGTCTCGGCAGACTATCTTTATTCTGTGTTTACTATCCCAGCGTACTATCTCTGTGGATTCCATGGAGTCTTTCATCCATGGTCTTACACTGATTCACCATCCTAGCGTATTATCTTATGATGCCATGGAGTCTTTCATCCATGGTTTTACTCATCATACCTGGCTTTTGTAGCATTTTTCATTTATGTTCTTACACCGTATACCTTATACCGTGTACAATGCTATTATGACATATTTCATCCATGGTCATACGCTACGTACCACATACTACAGTGTCATAACTTCTTTCATCTATGGTCTTACGCCATATACTGTCATCATGGTGTCATCCTGAAAGACCAACCGGTAATGTCATCGCAGTAAATACCATTCCATGATTTTCATTTCCCGAATTCTCCTCTCATTACCTCCTTTAAACCACCTAACCTTGACACTCGAACATTGTAGTATTCCCTCCGCAAGGCCTAGAGCTTCATCCAAGGTGGTATCTAATAGGTTCATTCCCCATTTCCCATCCTAACTTCTACTATCTCATGAAGGTTTTTCCCACAGTCATGCAATGTATGCACATATCATCATATTTAAGGTTTATGCAAACATGACATACTCAAACAACATAGACTATAACAACATGCTTGTAGTTTGGAACTCACCTGAAGCTTTATTATTTCCTCAGCTTAGCTTCCTCGAACGCCAGAGCTTCCATTATCGTAGCAGCTAAGCATTACAACCAAAATCATGGGCTACACTCAATACTCTTAGCTTAACCTCATACATAAAGAACCCTTAAAATGGTTGTCAAGTCCATAACTTCATCGACATATTCTTACGTACATAGAAGGGTTAAGAACCTGACCCGCTTGTTGGTTCCTCCACTTTTCCATCTTAATCCTTATAAGGTCTAGTTTATGCAATACCTTCCATAGTTATTGTAACACCCCTAACTCGTATCTGTCGCCAGAATAGGGTTACGGAGCATTACTGGACTTATTACTTAAACGAACATACATTTCACATACATTTCCCATTTCGAAATAAAAGTCATTCACAATTAATCATCAGTCCCTAATACGAGCCTACAAGGCCCAAAACATACATTATAAGTGGTTCGGGACAAATCGATAACTCAAGAAATTTTTGGAAAACTTAGAAATTTTTTCAAAATACAGGGGACACACGCTCGTGTGGCCCAGCCGTGTAAGAGACACGCCAGTGTCACAGGCCGTGTGGACATTAAAAATGAGATCACATGGCCGTGTCCCAGCCCGTATCTGACGCCGTGTAACTCTCTGACTTGGGTCACACAGCCAACCACACGCCCGTGTGACTAGCCCATGTGCCCTTCGAAATGGCCACACACGCCCGTATGCCAGGCCTTGTGCTAGGCCATGCCAAAACTGTAGGGTATACAGACTTATACCACACGGCAAAGTCACGCGCCCGTGTGTTGGACCGTGTAGAGCATACTGACTTGGTTTTTAATTAAACACCAGGGGACACACGGCCATGTCACCTGACCGTATGTCACACACGGCTGAGACACACGCCCGTGTCTCTGCCCGTGTGTACAAAAATAGGCTATTTTCCAAGCCATCTTTCTCACCCAAATTACATTCACCTACACCAACCAAATTTGCATATGACCACATCTTGAAATGGCATTTAAACTCATCTAAACCAAGTTTAATTCATGCTATATCAATACCATCAATCACAATACACACAAGTATCACAACAAGCCATTCAATTTCATACCAAATCCACATTCTCAAATCATCAATATGGTCACTTACAATCATACACCACTTTACCTAAAACCACAAGCATATCGATCTAAAATTTCAAATATTTGGCACTCCAAATGCCAATTCACAACAACCATTATATAGCAATTATACACAACATATCAAAAGTCCATTTGCACTTATATATATATACATCACCAAGCATGCCAAAATAAGCCAAGTCACATGGCTATTCACAAGCCAAATCAAATGGCTAAATCCATTACTAACATGTATACCAAAAAGACCATAACTCCTATACATGCTATATAACCAAATAAACAGATTCTAAAGTACCAAAATGAAAGCTTGATAGTGTGATGAGATCTCTGACGACTCCCAAATCCGAGCAGGCTTCGATAATCACTATAAAACACGGAAAAGTAAATAGAGTAAGCTATAAAGCTTAGTAAGTTCGTATAGTAATAAACTCAACTTACCATATATATACAAATTAAGCCATTAAACATATCATAATATAACTCATATTGATCCACAAACCTATCAAATATTCATTCACAAGGTTATATATGAATTTCACAAGTTTCTTCGATTCAATTCTTGTATGGTACATGTACATACCTATATCAACTCGTATCAATCGCATACTCATCCATATCCTTGATATACCTATTAAACCATTTGGAATAATATCAGATACTCGAGAATTTTACACCCTAAGTGCCAATACATAGCCGAAGCTATCTCAATCTAGTATATCATATAATCCTCACTCTCGAGCTATCAACGGGTTTGCTCACACAAGCTGACAGTCAAGACGTAGCTACATGGTGCTGCTCACACAAGGTGACGAGAATCCGCAACACATGTCAGACAACTCAGCCACCGGTAGGACGTATAGACTAGCACCCAAAACACATAACCCATAATGACATGTCATTTGTATCCTAATCTATTCCTAAGGTTCAACCGGGATTTCACATTTCTGAATCTTCATCGAACATATCCGTAAGGTCGTATTCACAAATAATTAAATAATAAAGTAATTAAATCACAATTATATTAATTTTATTAACATACGAACTTACCTCGACCGCAAAAATGACGAAATGGATCGACTAATCCAATGCTTTATTTTCCCCCCGATCTAGATCTGAACTTCGCTTTTCTTGATCTATATGTAATCAAATTTAACTTATTTAATTATCATTCTATTCAATTTAGCCTAAAAATCACATTATGGAAAAATTATATTTTTGCCCCTAATAGTTTAACATATTTATAATTTAGTCCCTAGCTCATAAAAATATAATTTCATGCAATTAAGTCCCTACCCATGCTAGCCAAATTTCTCTTATTAACATAGTAGCCCATATTTTTCATTTATTCCACATTTCTACAACAAAATTTTCATATTTCACAAATAAATCCCTAATTGACAATTTTATCAAAAATCAGTTAACAAATGTTGTTTATCTAACAACAACCATTCATTTTCTATCATCAAACATCAAAATACACAAATATTCATCAATGGTAAAACCCTAAACCTTTACCAATTTTGCAAATTAGTCCCTGGCTAGCTAGATTAAGCTACAACGACTCCGAAAACATAGAAATAATTAAAAACGAGACAAAAATCACTCACATGCACAAGGGATAGTTGGTCGAATGCTTCAAGCTATTTCCATGGCTTTTCTAAGTCTAAATTTCAGTGATACGTATGATACCTTCTTTTTCTTTAATTTAATTTACTTTAATTATTAATTTACACTTTTAACCTTATTTTAAACCATTAAAATCACCTAATCATGCACATAAATGTCCACTCACAATTAAAATGGCTTAATTACCACATAAGGACCTCCACTTTAAGATTCCATAGCAATTAGACACCTTTAGCTATTAGAACATAACTTTTACACTTTACGTGATATAGTCATTTTTATCAAATTAAGCAGTCAAATGATAAAATATCTTAACGAAATTTTTACACAATCATACTATCATATTGTAGACATTAAAATAATAATAAAATAAATATTTTGACCTCAAATTTGTGGTCCCAAAACCACTATTCTGATTTGACTAAAAAATGGGCTGTTAACCCTTTAGGAATTTTCGTCCCCGAAAATCTTACCAGAAAATAGGTTAAGGTATTGTTTTCTCATAGCTTCCTCGGGTTCCCACGTAGCTTCTTCGACACCGTGACGTTGCCAAAGTACTTTCACTAAAGCTATGCTTTTATTTCTAAACTCTTTAATCTCTCGAGCCAAAATTCTAATCGATTCTTCATTATATGTCATATCAGGCTAAATTTCAATCTCTGTCGGAGAAATTATGTGTGACGGGTCTGATCTATATCGACGTATTATTGACACATGAAATACATTGTGAATATTTTCTAACTCTAACGGTAAAGCTAGTCGATATGCTACTGGTCCTATTCTCTCAATAATTTCATACGGCCCGATAAATCGATGACTTAATTTTCCTTTGTGACCAAATCGAAGAATCTTCTTCCACAGAGATACTATCAAAAATACTCTATCGCTGATTTTAAATTCAATGTCTTTACGTTTAAAATCCGCATACGATTTCTGTCGATTTGAAGCTGATTTCAAACTGTCGTGAATTACTTTCACTTTCTCTTCGGTCTCTCTGATCAAATCAACCCCGTGAATCTTTTTCTCACTAAGCTCGGTCCAGTACAATGGAGTTCAGCATTTATGACCATACAAAGCTTCATACGATGCCATCTTTATACTCGATTGAAAACTATTGTTATACGTGAATTAAACCAACGGTAAATACTTTTCCCAGTTACCTTCAAACTCTAAAACACAACAACGAAGCATATCTTCAAGAATCTGTATCACTCTCTCGGATTGACCATCCGTTTGCGGATGAAATGCAGTACTAAAGTGTAACCGCGTACCCAATGCTTCTTGTAATTTCTTCCAAAATCGCGACGTAAACCTCGGATCTCTATATGAAATAAGAGAAACTGTCACCCCGTGCAATCTAACAATCTCATAGATGTACAATTTAGCTAATCTATCGAGTGAAAAGTCTGTACGTACCAAAATGAAATGTGCTGATTTCATCAAACGATCAACAACAACCCAGATAGCATCTTTTTTTTTTCAGAGATAGGGGTAACCCCGATACGAAATCCTTTGTAACTCTATCCCATTTCCACTCTGGTATCATTACTGGCTATAGTAGTCTCAAAGGTATTTGATATTCGGCTTTAACTTGTTGACAAACCAAGCATCTTGACACAAATTCTGAAATGTCTCGTTTCATACCCAACCACCAGTACAATTGTTTCAAATCATTGTACATCTTAGTACTCCCTGGGTGAATAGATAAATAACCACTGTGTGCTTCGTGTAGAATTTTTTGAATAAGCTCAGAGTTTCTCGGTACACAAATTCTACCTCAGAACAATAAACAATTATCGGATCCAATCTGATATTCTGAATCAGTAGTCGACTCGCACTGGACTCTTTTAGTTTGCAATTCATTATCACACTTCTGAGCTTCACAAATTTGTTGAATAAATAATGGTTTAGCTTTTAACTAAGCTAAAATTGAACCATTATCAGATAAGGTTAACTGCGTATTCATCGCTCGCAAAACAAATAAAGATTTTCTACTCAGAGCATCTACGACTACATTCGCTTTTCCCTGTTGATAATCTATCACTAACTCATAATCTTTCAACAACTCGAGTCATCTTCGTTGTCACAAATTCAAATCTTTATGAGTCATTATATACTTCAAAATCTTGTGGTGGGTAAAGATGTGGCACTTTTCACCGAATAAATGATGTCGCCAAATTTTTAATGCAAAAACAATAGCGGCCACCTTTAAATCGTGCGTCGGATAATTATTTTCATTCGGTTTCAATTGTCTGGAAGCATAAGCTATCACTTTGCCTTCTTGCATCAAAACACATCCCAAACCATTTAATGACGCGTCACTGAAAATCACAAACTCTTTACCCGACTCAGGTTGAACTAAAACTAGTGCTTCAGTTAATAGTGCTTTCAACTTTTCAAAACTTTGTTGGCATTTCTCAGACCATTCAAACTTCGCATCTTTCTTTAACAATCGAGTCATCGGCGTAATTATCGAGAACCCTTTTACAAAACACTGATAGTAGCCAGCTAATCCCAGAAAACTTTTGACTTCGGACACGTTTCTTGGTGGTTTCCAGTCAACAACTGTTGAAATATTACTCGGATCAACTCGTATGCCTTCTGCTGAAATAATATGTCCCAAAAATCCAACCTCTCGGAGCAAAAACTTTCATTTGCTGAATTTAGTAAACAACAATATTTGTAACACAATCCTCAAATGATCGGCATGCTCAGATTCATCTCGAGAATAGATCAAAATATCATCAATGAACACAACTACGAATCTGTCCAAATATGGTCTAAAAATTCGATTCATCAAATCCATAAATATTGTAGGAGCGTTAGTTAATCCGAATGGCATAACAAGAAATTCATAATGCATGTACCCTGTTCTGAATGAATTTTTCGGCACATCTGAATCTTTAACCCGTAACTGATAGTAGCTAGATCTCAAATCAATCTTTGAAAATACTGTTGCTCATTTCAACTGATCGAACAAATCATCAATTCATGGCAAAGGATACTTATTCTTAATCGTAACCTTGTTGAGCTGAAGATAGTCAATACATAGTCTCATTGTAACATCCTAGATTAGGGGTTATGCGTTTGGAGCATAACCCAAGTGCTAGTGGGTTTTAAGGGTATTTGGAGATGTTTTAAGAGTTTTTAGAACTTTAGAATGAGGGTGAAAGCTTTGGAAAAATTTTGGATTTAAGTGTAAAAAGAGGAAATTAGGCTGAGGAGGCCTTAAGAATAATTTGTGGGCGTTTTGGGTCACGAAAGGGGGCTTGGTAAAGTGGCTTAAGGACGCCACTTAAGGCCTGGGAATGACGCCAACAAGGGTCTGGAGTTCGAGTAGCGTGGAAAGCAAATGGGTGTTTTAATTTTGCTTTTAGCGTTAAGAGGGGAGCAAGATAAAGAGGCTTTAAAATTAGTTGTGGCGAGTTTATGTCATAAAAAACGCCACGGCAGAGTGGCTTGGAGCGCTATATGCGGCTTGCGGCAACAAGGGCCTTGGTTCGAATCCCGTTGGCGGCATGGGCGTGTTTTTATTTTGCTTTGGCGTTAGGAAAGGGGGAGCTAGGGAAAAAGGTGTTAAAAAGAGTTCAGGGTGAACTATATCACAGTCAGCGCCTTGGCAAAGTGGCAGGGACGTTACCTGCAGTTGAGGGTTCCAACAGGTCCCGGGTTCAAGGCACGGGAGCAGCAGTTGGGTGTTTTAATTTTGGCTTTTGGCGTCAAGAGAGAGAGAAGCATTGGACAGCAATTAGACTTTTAATTGAAAGTGGATTAAGCTTTTTATCCTTTTGAAATTCGGCTGGAGTAAGGATAAGTGTTGGATTTATTTTATTTGTTTATTTTGAATAGGTAGAGATAATGGTTGTATTATTTATTTTAGATAATAGAGGTGTTATTTTATTTAGTTTAAATGTGGATAAGAGATAAAGAGGAGATAAAGCTTTTATTTTATCTTATTTGTTTTTGAAGAGGTGATAAGAGATGACTTAGGAGTTTGATAAGGGATTAATGATGGATAATTTTTATTCTATTAATTAAGGTGGATTTATTTTAAGTTGATAAATAGAAGATTAGTATAGATTTATTTTGTATATTTTGAATATGTGTTCAAGAGTTATTATAGGAGAAGGAAGTGGAATTTGAGAGGAGGTAGGAGTGCCGAAATTGAGTAGTATAAATAGGGGTGCCGAATTTAGTTTCTTTTCCCCATTAGTGCCCTTTTTCCCTTGTGCAAAGCCGCTTATGTTTCATTCCTCTTTTCTATTTGTTCTTGGCCAAATCTATATCCCTTTCCCAATTCCTTTCTTTTATTTTTGTTAGCCGAATCTTCCCTTTGCCACCGCTGTTGTATTGCTCATCTCCTTCTTCTCTTCCTTTCTTTAAGAATTCTTTTAAGAGCCGAAATACTTTGGTGAACCATAGCCGAATCCTCTAGGCAAGAAACTCCCTCTACTTTTGTGTTTTCTTCTTCACCGTAAAAGAGCCGACCTATTCTCATTTAGTCTTCACAAGCAACAATAGTGCCAAAGTAAGAGTCTTAGAAGAACCTCTTGGATTCGACTACTCAAGGTGAGTTAATGTGGTATTCGGCCATAGGCCATTTTATAAGTTTAGGTATGACCGATTGTGTATTATGATTTTTAGGGGCTAATCGAAAAGTAAGCGAGTATCGGGATTCTAGATCGTGTTAGATTCGAGTAGTTCTGAATTTCATAGAAAGTCGTGTGTGTGATTAACCCACCGTTTTTCGGTATATGATATGTATGTGAAATGTGTATGTATTATGAATGTCCTAACTAGTGCAAAGTGGAAATTGTGAGATGGATACCCTCAAGGGGTATGTCGATAATCCTGTAAGTACCAAACCCGATGATATGTGATTATTAGTATGAATATGTGTTATGACTATGCTTGATGAACATGCTCATGCATCATTATATTATATCATTATTTATGTTACATGTGCATGGGTGGGATATGATATGAAAGAAGGACAGGTGTACTTCGAGTGCGTGGTTTGATGTTAGCCTTGAGCTACATCGTGGATTGTCGTTGACTGAGGTCACGTTGTGGATTATTTGCGATTAAGTTCGCGTGGTTTGATGAGTGACTATGTGCCTCATCGTGGTTGATATCGGCTATGTGCCATATTGTGGTTGATGAGTGACTATGTGTCCCATCGTGGTTTTGGTGTTAGCTACGGCTACATCGTGGATTGGCGCTGACTGAGGTCGCGTTGTGGATTATTGTGCTTAATTGCACGTGAACGGCAGTGATTGCCTTTGGAGTAAAAAGGAGAGGGTGATTTGATAATCCCCTGGTGTGTGGTAGGCTGGATATGGGGGTGTGTAGAGGATGGACCCTAGGTTTGGGTTGGGTGCATTTTGCATAATTGTATATGATGTGTGGATTAATGTGATATGAGTATTTAATATGAATATGGGCCAAGCCCAGAATGTGTTAATATGTGAGTATGCTATTTTGTTATCTGATAAATGGGTTAATAGGTGGTTAACATGTGGGTGGAATTCAGTGGATTAATTACACACTGAGTCCGTGTGACTCACCCAAATATTTTATCAAACATCGCAGGTGATATGATGATCGGACCGGGTTGGAGTGGATACGAGGTGGCCCATGCAGAAGATAATTTAATTAATTAAGTATTTATAGTTTCCGTATTTTGATTAAGTCTTTATTGTAATAAGGCCCATTAAAGTATTTAAGGTTGTTTAAGTATTTTTCATTAAGTTTAATTATTATATTTATTATGGATTGACAATTTAAATATTGATTGCAAATGATTTTATTTTCTCAAGTGTGTATAATAAAGTTTTGAATCCGGTGTTTTCATAATAATTTAATTTTTTTACCTAGAATATTTTAAGTCACGAAAAGGTTTTATTAAAGGGAACAAATTTTTAACGATTTTTACTCTTAAGTAAGAATATTTTCGAACGTGTTCCGCAGTGGCATTTCAAATTCGGTCGTAGTGAATGGGCCGGGTTTGGGGTGTTACACTCATCAATCCATCTTTCTTCTTTACGAACAGAACTGGTGCACCCTAAGGCGAAAAACTAGGTCGTGCAAAACCTCTATCTGTTAACTCTTGCAACTGAGCTTTTAATTCTTTCAATTCTGTTAGAGCCATTATGTACGAAGTTATCAATATCGGTGATGTTCCCAGTACTTATTCAATAGCAAACTCGACTTCTCTGATCGGTGGCAACCCAGGTAACTCTTATGGAAACACATCCAAATATTCACAAACCACTGGTACTGATTCAATCTTCGATTCAGACACTTTTGTATCCAGTACATACGCAGGATAAGCATCGCAACCTTTTCTCACATATTTCTGAGCTAACATCGTCGATATCATAACAAGCAACTCACTCGAATCATCAGATTTAATTCGAAGAATCTCACTATTATGAAATTTCAATTCAATAGTATTTCGTCTACAATTCACAACAGCATCATGCAGAGTCAACCAATCCATACCCAAAATCACATCGAATTCATCAAACGGTAAAAGCATCAAATCAGTCAAAAAATAGTAACCCCGAGTCATCAAAGCATAATTCTTGCAAACTTTATCAACTAGGACATACTTGCCTAAGGGGTTCGATACTTTAATCACAAATTCAGTTGACTCAACAGGAAAACTCTTACTAGAAACTAAATTCACATAGAATATGAATGAGTCGATCAAGGATCAATCACGGCAATTACATCAGTGTCATAGAGATAAAATGTACCGGTGATAACCTCTGGTAACGACGCATCTTCGCGAGGGCGAATAGCGTAAGCTCTGGCTGGCACTCGAGCCTCAGATCTCACAGCAGAGTCCTTTTTTGCACCTTTGCTACTAGTCACATTTCCCGTATTTCTAGGTGGTCACCTTCTAGCAGCTGTATTGCTCGATCTTGTGTTTAGAAATTTATCTTTCTCGGGTAACTCTGGACAATCTCGAATAAAGTGATCTTGCGAGCCACATTTGAAACAAGCTTTATTATTCATCCAGCAATCTCCAAAATGCCGTCTTCCACACTATTGACACTCGGGTTTGATGGTTCTAACACTACCAACGCTCGATACTGAAGTGGCTTTAGTTTTAGGACTCGTATATTGCTTTCCACGATCTCTATTAGAGTACCCCACTGAAGCTATCGAACGATTATACAAATTTCGTGATTTCTTCGACAAAGAGTGATAGGGTTTATTTATCGATCTCTTTCTGGAATCTCTAATCTCAGAATCAGCTTTTCTTTTTTATTTGCCAAGTTCCTCGACTTTGCAAGCTCTGCCGACTAACACAACAAATTCTTTCAATTCCAAAATCCCGACTAGATGTCTAATGTCTTCGTTCAACCTGTCTTCGAATCGCTTACACATAATTGCCTCGGTGGAGACACATTCTTGAGCATATTTACTAAGTCTCACAAATTCTCTTTAATACTTGTTTACATACATGCGACACTGTTTCAACTCCAAAAATTCTTTGCGCTTTTTATCGATAAACCACTGACTTATATATTTCTTTCTGAACTCGGTTTGAAAGAATTCCCACGTGACTCTTTCTCTTGGCACCACGGATATCAAAGTGTTCCACCACTAATATGCAGTATCTCTCAAAAGCGATACAGCGCATTTAACACATTCAACTGGCATGCAAGACAATTCATCAAATACCCGAATCGTATTTTCAAGCCAAAACTCGCTCTCTCAGGATCATCATCAACTATATCTCTAAACTCTTCAACCCCATATTTTTGAATTTTATCCATAGGCGGCTTACTCAAACGTAAAGGTTCCAAACTTTGAGGAGTTACAGGAACCGGTTGGGGAATCGGTGGAGATGGAGGTTGCTGAGCAGCCGGATTTGTTCAGACAAACTCAGTGAACCACTCGTTCATTATTTGGAAGAAGGCTTCCTTTGCCTCTCCTTTCTAACTCCCAGACACAGGTCTCGACTCAGACTGCACTACTCTGTGAACGAAAGCTGGCGCATTACTTTCAACATCATCAGCCACTGCTCGATTGGGATCCATGGCTATATAAAAACACGATTTAAAACTGTCAGGAGATATCACACTATCACAGGTTATATATGGCATGTATAGCTAGACTCTCACATACGCTACGTTAGTTCGAGAATCGACTAAACCGTAACTCTGATACCAATAAATGCAACACCCATAACCCGTATCCATCACCAAAATAGGGTTACAGAGCATTACCAGACTTATTACTTAAACGAACATACATTTCACATACATTTCCCAATTCGAAATAAAAGTCATTCACAATTAATCATACAGTCTCTAATACGAGCCTACGAGGCCCAAAACATGCATTAGAAGTAGTTTGAGACTAAACCGATAACTCAGGAAAGTTTTGGAAAACTTAGAAAAATTTTCAAAATACACGGGACACACGCTCGTGTGGCCTAGCCGTTTGTCACACACGGCCAAAGACACGCCAGTGTCACAGGCCGTATGGACATTCGAAATAGGATCAAATGGTCGTGTCCCAGCCCATGTTCGACCCTGTGTAACTCTCTGACTTGGGTCACACAGCCAACCACACGCCCGTGTGACTAGCCCGTGTGCCCTTCGAAATGGCCACACACGCCCGTGTGCCAAGTCGTGCCAAAACTGTAGGGTATACTGACTTATGCCACACGGCCAAGTCACACACCCGTTTGCTGGACTGTGTAGAGCATACTGACTTGGTTTCTAATTAAACACCAGGGGACACACGGCCGTGTCACCTGACCGTGTGTCACATACGGCTGAGACACACGCCCGTGTCTCTATCCGTGTGGACAAAAATAGGCTATTTTCCAAGCCATATTTCTCACCCAAATTGCATTCACCTACACCAACCAAATTTGCATATGACCACATCTTCAAATGGAATTTAAACTCATCTAAACCAAGTTCAATTCATGCTATATCAATACCTTCAATCACAATACACACAAGTATCACAATAAGCCATTCAATTTCATATCAAATCCACATTCTCAAATCATCAATATGGTCACTTTCAATTATACATCACTTTACCAAAAACCACAAGCATACCAATCTCAAATTTCAACTATTTGGTACTCCAAATGCCAATTCACAACAACCATTTATATAGAAATTATACACAACATATCAAAAGTCCATTTGCACATATATATATACATCACCAAACATGGCAAAATAAGCCAAGTCACATGGCTATACACATAACTAACCATTCATCATTCACAAGCCAAATCAAATGGCTAAATCCATTACTAACATATATACCAAAATTCCCATAACTCCTATACATGCCATACAACCAAATACACAAATTCAAAAGTACCAAAATGAAAGCTTGGTAGTGTGATGAGATCTCTGACGACTCCCAAATCCGAGCAGGCTTCAATAATCACTATAAAACACAGAAAAGTAAATAGAGTAAGCTATAAAGCTTAGTAAGTTCGTATAGTAATAAACTGAACTTACCATATATATACAAATTAAGCCATTACATATATCATAATTTAACTCATATTGATCCACATACCTATCACATATTCATTCGCAAGGTTATATATGAAGTTCACAAGTTTCTTCGATTCAATGCTTGTATGGTACATGTACATACCTGTATCAACTCGTATCAATCTCATACTCATCCATATCTTTGATATACCCGTTGAACCATTTGGAATAATATTAGATACTCGAGAATCTTGCACCCTAAGTGCCAATACATAGCCGAAGTTATCTCAATCTCATATCTTATATAATGCTCACTCTCGAGCTATCAACGGGTCTGCTCACACAAGCTGACGGTCAAGATGTAGCTACACGGTGTTGCTCACACAAGCTGATGAGAATCTGAAACACATGCCGGACAACTCAGCCACTGGTAGTGTAACAGCCCAATTTTAGTGAAGTCAGAATAGTGGTTTTATAACCACAAATCTGAGTCGAAAAGATAAAATATTTTAATATTATGAAATGATTAGTAATGTTAGGAAGATTGCATGAGAATTTTGATAAGAAAATTTTATCAATTAGGTGTTTAATTGTAGAAAGGACTAAATTGCATAATATGTCAAATTTGAATTCTAGTAGCTATAAGAATTAAATAGCTATGGAATTCAAAACTTGAGGTCCTTGATTGGTAATTAGACCATTGATGAAAAATATGTAGATATTTTTTGTGAATCATCCATGGAAAAATTAGAAAAGGTTAAGGACTAAAATGGAAATGGAAAAAAAAATTAATGATGATAAATTAATTTAAATGAAATATCATCATTTTATATCATCTTCTTCAACTTAAAATCTATGGAAACCCTAGGAGAGAGAAAAAAAGATTTCCAAGCATAAATTTGTAAGTTTCTATGTCCCGTTTTTAGTAATTTTTATATTTTTTAGATGAGGAAAGCTTAATTTCTCTATTTGGGGGGTTAATTTGAATAGATATCAAAGTACAGAAATTTTTCCATGGATGAACATGCTAAAATTTAGAATTTTATGGTAGAAAATGTAAGGTTGTTGATAGATAAACAACTTTTATAAAGGGAAATTTGATGGAAATTTGATTTAGGGACTAAATTGAAAAATGGTAAAACCCATGGAAAATTCTAAAATTTTGAGAATACATGTACTGTAAAAGTTATATTAGAATTTTGGTTAGGCTTGGAATAAGGATTAAATTGCATGAATTTCAATTTCTGAGCCTAGGGGCAAAATTGGAATTAATCAAAAGTATAGAGGCAAAATGGTACTTTGGCCTAGATTGTAAATTGAGTTCAATAGAATATGAAATGGATTGAATTGATGATTAAATTCATTTATATAGATCCAGAAGTACCAAACAAAGAGCTAAATTGAGGAAAGGAAAAGATTTCGGATTAGTAGATTTTAGATATGAACAAATATCAAGGTAAGTTCGTATAACTTAAATGAGTATGGAAATGTATTGATTTGAATATTATATTACATTAATTATGTTATATGAAATCATGTATGTGAATTACATGGATATGAAAATGAACAAAATAATACATGTTTTGAAGATTATTGAAAAAGGGTTGAATTCCTTGAATATTGAATTCCGATGGATAAAATGGTTATTTCCTTGATGAAACTGCATGTGTTGTAGAATGGATTTAGCCCGGACAGGTAATCCGAAATGAGCCTTTCGAGTATATATTTCAATTAGGATTTAGCCTGGACTGGTAATCCTAATTGACTGGATTTAGCTCGATGGTAATCCGTAACGAACTCTATAGGGAATTCTTTGTCATATAAAGGATTTAGCTTGGATCGTAATCTCGACAAAGCCCTTAGAGTATATGTAACAGCTAGAATTTAGCCTGGACTGGTAATTCTGCTGTGTGATATGTGGCTCGAGAGTGTACCTATAAGGTACTACTAGATATGAATTGACGGATAATGAAATTGTACACCTTGAGTGTACTACTTGAAATGTCCATCGAAAATTCAAAGATTCAACGAACAAAATATGCACATGGCATGATAAGCTCATCTATTCATATTGGTATATTATGACTAACATGTTGGTTGAGTATGTGTGAATAGGTAAATTACAAATAGTTGGAAAGCATGTCTTGTATGGTTAATATATTGAATGTAATGGTAAGCTTAATTTATGTTATACGAGCTTACTAAGCATAATATGCTTACTAGGTTTTATTTTCCTTATTTTATAGTGCTCAAAGCTTGCGAAGGTTGGAGATTGGTCGGAGCAAAACATCACACTATCAACCTGTCGTTTTGGTATAAATGAAAATATTATTTTGTTAATGGCATGTATAGGCTAACTTAATCAATTGATGGTGTGTAAATAATGAATGAAACTTAGCCATTTGAATGGCTAATACACTTATGTTTTGATATATGTTATGGTTGAATCAACACATTAACTAAAATGATAAGTATGAATATCTAATGTTGCAAATCATGTAAGTTACATAAAGGTAAGTCATTAAACACAAATATATGATGAAATGTATTAGTTTGGATGATAGAAATTGACTTGAATTATACTTGTAAGTGTTGGTGCAGGAAAAATGGAAAATTTGGGTGAGAAATGAGGCTAGGAAATGACCTTATTTTGTCCACACGGGGGCGTGTGTCTAGGTCGTGTGTGACACACGGCCTAGTACATGGGCATGTGGTCCGACCGTGTGTCCCCTGTATTTCCAAAATTTCAAGACAGAATGCTCATAATTGAGCACACGGGCAGAGACACGGGCATGTGTCTCAGCCGTGTGAAACCTGCACCTAATTCGAATTAAATTAATTAACCACACGGCCTATCACACGGGCGTGTGGCATGGTCGTGCGTTGCAAGTCAGAGAGCAACCTAAATTGGACACGGCCTGAGGAACGGGTGTGTCTAAGGGTCACACGGGCGTGTCCCTTGGACCACACGGCGTGTGAGTCCTGCACCTTAGAAAAATTTTGAAATTTTGTGAAAAATTCTTAGAGGTTTCGAATAAGTCCCAACTTGATTCTAATGCTCGTATTGGGCCTCGAGAGTCTATTTAAGGAACGTTGTTAACAATCTCATTTAATGAATAGTTATTTATATGATTTATCTGAAAATGTTCTAAAAAGTTTCAGTAATAGGCGATGGATACGGGTTAGGGGTGTTACTGTAACACCCTGGTTTAGGGGCTGTGCATATGGGGTATAAATCAAGTGTTAGTAGGTTTTTGGGAGAGCTTGGGTGAGTTTTAGAGGTTTTAAGAATGCTTGGATGAAAGGGGAGACTTTGGAAAATTTTGGATTTTTAGTGGAAAAGGGAATCGGGCCAAGGGAGGTCTTAAGAATAATTTTCTGTAATTTTTGGCACAAGGGAAGGCGGTGGTAGAGTGGTCTCCGCGCAGACTTAAGAGCTTGGGGAGGACGCCGGTGAGGGCCTGGGGTTCGAGTCCAGCGGCTACAAGGGGTTTTAATATTTTTGGTTACGGCGTTACAAGGAGGGGAGGCCTTAAAAGGAGTAGGGGCGTGTTTTGACGCAAACGAAACTTGTCCAAGTGGTTCTGTGCGGCACTTAGGAGAGCTGGAGGTGCGCGTGGCGGCGCTGGTTCGGCGACGGAAGTAGCTTTTATGTGTTTTATTTTTCTTATGCGACTGGGGCTTGGTAGGAAGCCTTTAAAGATTAAAAGGTGTGATTTTATGGCATAAAATCAAAGTGGCCGAGTGGCACAGGCGTTGGAAGTAAGGCGTGCGGCAGCAAGGGAGCCTGGTTCGAATCTCATGACAAGCAATGGAGTATTTATTTTGCGGATTGGGCGGCAAGAGTTTCAGTTGAATTTAAACTCTCTCGACGAAGGATCCCACATCGGAAAGACACAAAGAATGAAGGTGAAGAGCTAGGTATATAAGGAGCATCCTAGGAGGAGAGTAAACACATCTTGGAGGCGTTTGGGCACAAGAGTGATCGGAGCGCGGATTAGTCCCAGAGTCCTATCGGGTGTGTAACTCTCTCTACTCTAGTTGTAGAGCGGCAAATGCCGAAATGCCGGTCACACGGCATTAGTAGCCACACGACGTGCGCGGCGCACGTGTGGGGCTTCACGCGATAGTTGAGGCCATCGGTAGTATTCTCGTGGGTTGGGGCGCTTGGGGCCTCGATGGGCGAAGTGGGCCCAATGGGCCGTGGGCCCATATGAGTAAATTGCATGATTGGTTAGTATATGTTGAACTAGACTAGGTGGAAGTTATATACGTGGCTAGATTCGTGTTAGGTGGGCCACACGAGCGGCGTGGGGCCCTGATGGGCCGAAATCGGGTTTTAGGGCCCAATCGTCCCGGTACAACCGGAAGTGGTAGCCGAGTCGCTAGTGGCAACATTAGGCCTTGAAAAGGCCATTGCAGTGTGAATTTACAAAAATACCCTTAGTAGGTAAAATTACGATTATACCCTTAGAGGTTGATTAGCATGATTATGTTGTTTAGTTTTGGCCGATTGTAGGGGAAGGCTTGATCTCGCATATCTCGGGTTGTGGCTAGTGCTCGAAAAGTGTTAAGGAAGGGGATCTAGTGCGTTAGATCTTGATCTACGGATTTGATAGTCGCATTAGTAATCGGTGTGTAAACTAACACACTTCTTGCTTTGTATATGTTTGATGAACTGATTGATTGGTAAAACCGAAATAGTATGGTTGAGTGATATGATACCCTATGGGGTATGTGCACGGATTCGTAAGTCCGTTTCATTATGAGTACTGTTATTATTGATACATGATGTCATGATTTATGATGTATGTGCTATGAGATGCAACGTTAAACATGTTTGCATGATTTGAATACTATACATGAGTTGGTATGATGATGGGTGATATGAGTGGAGGGGCGGTGATATTTTGTCTTGACGAGCACCGGTGTTTTAGTAACACAACTTTGTGACTTTGGGTCACGGAGGTTTGGCACCTCCAGGAGGTTTGGCACCTCGTCGCCTCGTCCCCGTGGTTTTGCACCACGATGGGTTGGCCCCACAAGGCGGTATTGAGGATTGACGCCGGTGATTTGGTATCACACGATGGGTTGGCCCCATCACTCGATTATCGTGACTACGGTCACCATGGTTTGGTACCACATTTGTGTCTTTGGGACACGGAGGTTTGGCACCTCATTGCGACTCGTCCCCCGTGGTTAACACCACCGGGTTGGCCCCACTTTTGAGATACGGGATTGTCGCCATGATTTGGTATCACACGATGGGTTGGCCCCATCATTGGATTTGTGACTTGGTCACCATTGTTTTGGTAACACATTGTGACTATACGTCACCAGTGGTTTGGCACCACCAGTGGTTTGGTACCACACGGGGTAGAAAAGGGGGTATGGACGGTTAGGATTGGGTGCATATGATTGGGATGCATGATGATCATGATTATGTTTGTATGTGATATTTTGCTAATCCGGGAAAAGGGTAGCACATCGAAGTCCAGGTGACTCACCTTTTCCTTAACCATTTCGGGTAGTGCATAAAGTCGGGCCCGGATCGGAGAGGACAAGGTGGCCCATGCCAGAAGATGATGTTCAATTATTTCATGCTTGATTTTGATATAAGTACTTTGTTTGAATTGTTGGGTTGTAATAAAGGCCATTTTATGTTTTTGGTATTACTTTAACTATGGTTTATTTAAATTAAATTGCTACGTGAAAATGATTTATGGTTCGCAACCTATTTATTCAAATTGGATATTATAAACTAAAGTTTTAAAAATGAATGAGTTTAATAGCAAAGTTTTATTCCAAAGATATGTTTTCCAAAATTCAGCAAACTACGATGTTTTATTTTAAATTAAGAAGATTTTCAACCGTCTTTTCCAAAGTGACATAACCAGATTCGATCGTAGTGAATGGGCCGGGTTTGGGGATGTTACTGATTTAATATCGAGCCCTGTTCAAAACTCGGCTTTGAGGGTTTTGGGCCAAAAAACATTTTCAAAATGGGCTTTTCAAAAATATGGGCTTTTAAGAAATTTTTCAGGTTTTTCTAGCATGGCACCTTTGTCTCCGGCCCGAAGTCCACCAGGTAAGTACTTCGGACTTTCTTGAAGTGATTTGTTTGTATGAATTGATTTGGGCTTAGTTTGGGCTCGTAGAATAGAATACTAGGATCTGTTGGACCCTAGGATTAAACTACTCTTGAAAACTTCTTTGCATAAAATTGCTCGTGGTTAAACAGTGGAACCCAATTTCTAATGCATAAAATTTCTAATCAGATTAAATCGAGGCGCTAGATATGAGTTCTAGGGGAAGTGTTGTCGCGGGCATGGTCTAGGTGGAATGACAGCTTTATTAAGATCAGAGTGCGCAGCAAGAGCGTAGTGTGGTAGGATAGGTTGTACGGACGTTCGCTAGTAAAGTAATTTCGAGGACGAAATTATTTTTAAGGAGGGTAGAATTGTAACACCCTGGTTTAGGGGCTGTGCATATGGGGTATAAATCAAGTGTTAGTAGGTTTTTGGGAGTGCTTGGGTGAGTTTTAGAGGTTTTAAGAATGCTTGGATGAAAGGGGAGACTTTGGAAAATTTTGGATTTTTAGTGGAAAAGGGAATCGGGCCAATGGAGGTCTTAAGAATAATTTTCTGTAATTTTTGGCACAAGGGAAGGCGGTGGTAGAGTGGTCTCCGTGCGCGGCTTAAGAGCTTGGGAGGACGCCAGCGAGGAGGGCTGGGTTCGAGTCCAGCGGCTACAAGGGGTTTTAATATTTTTGGGTTACGGCGTTACAAGGAGGGGAGGCCTTAAAAAGGAGTAGGGCGTGTTTTGGCGCAAACAAAGAACTTGTCCAAGTGGTTCTGTCACGGCACTTAGGAGCCTGGAGGTGCGCGTGGCGCTGGTTTCGGCGACAGGAAGCGGCTTTGCGTGTTTTATTTTTCTTATGCGACTGGGGCTTGAGTAGGAAGCCTTTAAAGATTAAAAGGTGTGATTTTATGGCATAAAAATCAAAGTGGCCGAGTGGCACAGGCGTTGGAAGTAAGGCGTGCAAAGCAGCAAGGGAGCACAGGTTCGAATCTCATGACAAGCAATGGAGTATTTATTTTGCGGATTGGGCGGCAAGAGTTTCATTGAATTTAAACTCTCTTCGTGAAGGGATCCCATATCGGAAAGACACAAAGAATGAAGGTGAAGAGCTAGCTATATAAGAAGCATCCTAGGAGGAGAGTAAACACATCTTGGAGGCGTTTGGGCACAAGAGTGATCGGAGCGCGGATTAGTCCCGCAGTCCTATCGGTGTGTAACTCTCTCTACTCTAGTTGTAGAGCGGCAAATGCCGAAATGCCGGTCACACGGCATTAGTAGCCAGCCACACGAGCGTGCGCGCGCGCGTGTGGGGCTTCGACGCGATAGTTGAGGCCATCGTTAGTATTCTCGTGGGTTGGGGCCGCTTGGGCCTCGATGGGCCGGTGGGCCCAATGGGCCCGTGGGCCCATATGAGTAAATTGCATGATTGGTTAGTATATGTTGAACTAGACTAGGTGGAAGTTATATACGTGGCTAGATTAGTGTTAGGTGGGCCACACGAGCGTGTGGGCCGGATGGGCCGAAATCGGGTTTTAGGCCCAATCGTCCGGCACAACCTAAGTGGTAGCCGAGTCGCTAGTGGCGACATTAGGCCTTCGAAAGGCCATTGCAGTGTGAATTTACAAAAATACCCTTAGTAGGTAAAATTACGATTATACCCTTAGAGGTTGATTAGCATGATTATGTTGTTTAGTTTTGGCCGATTGTAGGGGAAGGCTTGATCTCGCATATCTCGGGTTGTGGCTAGTGCTCGAAAAGTGTTAAGGAAGGGGGATCTAGTGCGTTAGATCTTGATCTACGGGATTTGATAGTCGCATTAGTAATCAGGTGTGTAAACTAACACACTTCTTGCTTTGTATATGTTTGATGAACTGATTGATTGGTAAAACCGAAATAGTATGGTTGAGTGATATGATACCCTATGGGGTATGTGCACGGATTCAGGTAAGTCCGTTTCATTATGAGTACTGTTATTGATACATGATGTCATGATTTATGATGTATGTGCTATGAGATGCAACGTTAAACATGTTTGCATGATTTGAATACTATACATGAGTTGGTATGATGATGGGTGATATGAGTGGAGGGGGCAGTGATATTTTGTGTTGACGAGCACCGTGTTTTGGTAACACAACTTTGTGACTTTGGGTCACCGAGAGGTTTGGCACCTCCAGAGGTTTGGCACCTCGTCGTCGTCCCCGTGGTTTTGCACCACAGTGGGTTGGCCCCACAAGGCGGTATTGAGGATTGACGCCGGTGATTTGGTATCACACGATGGGTTGGCCCCATCACTCGATTATCGTGACTACGGTCACCGGTGGTTTGGTACCACATTTGTGTCTTTGGGACACCGAGGTTTGGCACCTCATTGCGACTCGTCCCGTGGTTAACACCACCGTGGGTTGGCCCCACTTTTGAGATACGGGATTGTCGCCATGATTTGGTATCACACGATGGGTTGGCCCCATCATTGGATTTGTGACTTCGTCACCAGTGTTTTAGTAACACATTGTGACTATACGTCACCAAAGGTTTGGCACCACCACCGGGTTTGGTACCACACGGGTAGAAAAGGTGTATGGACTGGTTAGGATTGGGTGCATATGATTGGGATGCATGATGATCATGATTATGTTTGTATGTGATATTTTGCTAATCCGGGAAAAAGGGTAGCACATCGAGTCCGGGTGACTCACCTTTTCCTTAACCATTTCGTGTAGTGCATAAAGTCGGACCAGGGATCGGAGAGGACAAGGTGGCCCATGCCGAAGATGATGTTCAATTATTTCATGCTTGATTTTTATATAAGTACTTTGTTTGAATTGTTGGGTTGTAATAAAGGCCATTTTATGTTTTTGGTATTACTTTAACTATGGTTTATTTAAATTAAATTGCTACGTGAAAATGATTTATGGTTCGCAACCTATTTATTCAAATTGGATATTATAAACTAAAGTTTTAAAAATGAATGAGTTTAATAGCAAAGTTTTATTCCAAAGATATGTTTTCCAAAATTCAGCAAACTACGATGTTTTATTTTAAATTAAGAAGATTTTCAACCGTCTTTTCCCAGTGACATAACCAGATTCGGTCGTAGTGAATGGGCCGGGTTTGGGGATGTTACAGTTACAGGTAGGATGTACAGACCAGCACCCAAAACACATAATCCACAATGACATGTCATTTGTATCCTAATCTATTCCTAAGGTTCAACTGGGATTTCACATTTTTGATTCTTCATCGAACATATCCGTAAGGTCATATTCACAATTAATTCAATAATAAAGCATTTAAAACACAATTATATTAAGTCTTATTAACATACGAACTTACCTCGATCGCAAAAACGACGAAATGGATAGACTAGTCCAATACTTTATTTTTTCCCCGATCTAGATCCGAACTTCACTTTTCTTGATCTATATGTAATAGAATTTAACTTATTTAATTATCATTCTATTCAATTTAGCCCAAAAATCACATTATGGCAAAATTACATTTTTGCCCCTAATAGTTTAACATCTTTACAATTTAGTCCCTAGCTCATAAAAATACAATTTCATGCAATTAAGTCCCTACCCATGCTAGCCGAATTTCCCTTATTAACATAGTAGCCCATATTTTTCATTTATTTCACATTTCTACCACAAAATTTTCATATTTCACAAATAAATCCCTAATTCACAATTTTATCAAAAATCACTTAACAAATGTTGTTTATCTGACAACAATAATTCATTTTCTATCATCAAACATCAAAATACACACATATTCATCAACGATAAAACCCTAAACCTTTAACAGTTTTGCAAATTAGCCCCTAGGCTAGCTAGATTAAGCTACAACGACTCCGAAAACATGAAAAACATTAAAAATGGGACAAAAATCACTCACATGCATAAGGAATAGTTGGTCGAATGCTTCAAGCTATTTCCATGGCTTTTCTAAGTCTAAATTTCGGTGATAGGTAGGAAGAAACAAGATGATACCTTGTTTTTCTTTAATTTAATTTACTTTAATTATTAATATACACTTTTAACCTTAATCTAAACCATTAAAATCACTTAATCATGCACATAAATGTCCACTCACAATTAAAATGCCTTAATTACCACATAAGGACCTCCACTTTAAGATTCCATAGCTATTAGACACCTTTAGCTATTAGAACAAAACTTTTACACTTTACACAATATAGTTATTTTTATCAAATTCAGTAGTCAAACGATAAAATTTCTTAACAAAATTTTTACACAATCATACTATCATACTGTAGACATTAAAATAATAATAAAATAAATATTTTGACCTCAGATTTGTGGTCCTGAAACCACTATTCCGATTTGACTAAAAAACGGCCTGTTATTGTTATCCTCCTTCAAGCTACCAAAGACGATAAAGAACTGGAGAAAATAAAACAAAATGGGAAGAAAATCATCCCTGGGAAACCATGTCCCTACTATTTGTAGCTCTTCCCACTCTATTACCAACCATAGGAAAACCATCCATCGCTAATTCTTATGTCTCGCACTAAAGAACTAGCGAGTTTTATTCTAACCAAACCAAATTTAAATCCCAACCATGTCCAATTTAATTTCTAGTTTCCTGTTTCTTTCAATAGAGGACATCAACTTGCGATCTCTTTCAATTTAGTTCTCAAATTTACGGGTTATTAGAAATACGAGTGTTACAATTAAGGTACTTTTTTATCGCCCAAATATACGCCAATGATATAATCTTTGGTTCTAAATTTGTTAGTTCTAGGGAAATATTTCTGAAGATGATACAAAACGAGTTTCAAATGAGTATGGTAGGAGAATTATCCTACTTCCTTAGCTTCTAGATCAAGTAACATGAAAATGGTATATTTGTTTCACAATGAAAGTATGCTAAGAAATTGGTTAAAAAGTTTGGAATGGAAGGAGCCAAGCCTCCATGGTCCCGAATGTCAGTAAGTAAGAAGACCAACATAGATGTAAGAGGAGTGCCTATTGCTCTTAGCACTTATGGAAGTATGATTGGATGCTTGCTAACTGTTTTGAGCTTTAGTGTGGGTGTTTTTGCCCAATAACAATCCAATTCTAAGGAGTCCCATGTCAAAGTTGTGAAACGCATCGTTAGGTATGCCCTTGGTACCCTTGATTTTGGTATATGGATGTCTAAAGATAGTACTAAGAACTTGGTTGGGTATAGCGATACAGATTGGGCAAGTAATGTAAATAATTGAAAGATTACTCAAAAGGTTGTTTTTATCTTAGTTTGAATCTTGTATCTTGGTTTAATTAGGGAAAAAAATTCAATTTTATCTCAATTGTTAAGGCAGAGCATATTGCTACAGAAGTTGTTTTGTTTAGCTTCTGTGGTTGAAACAGATGATGGCTAACATTGGAGTGGAATTACCAATGGCTACTACCTACTGTGACAACTTAAGTGCAACCAAATTATTGAAGAACCCCATAATGCACTCAAAGACTAAGCACATTAACATTAGGCACTACTTCATTCATGAACTTGAGGAGAGTGGAACAATCAAATTGCACTATGTGAAGACTAAAAGTCAGCATGTTGATATGTTTTAAAAAGCTCTGGATGCAGCAAGGTTCGAAGCACTAAGGAACTCAATTGATGTTTTTCAAGTTCAACACTAGGCATTCATTTTGGAAGGTATTCGGATGCAAATTTTTTTATACATTTTAGTGGTTTGAATATAATATTATAGTCGGATTATCCTCCCATACTACAATTATTTTTGGAGGGAAATTATGTTAGTGAATATTATTTTTCATTTTTCTTGGACGAAAATTAAATAGAGGCGGTGATACAAGGATATTGTAATCTGTAAACACTTTGATTGAGTTACAACTTATCACAATCACTTATCCCCAATTTTTTAAAACCTAACACCTTAAGTGTAACACCCCAAACCCAGTCTATGCGTTAATACCAATTTGACATGTCACACAAAATGAACATACACCTAGTCCTTTAAAGATTTAAAGAAATCGGATTTTAAAAAAACATTTTGACGTGGAGTTTATTGAATACTAAAGTTGATTATTGAATCAACAATTTAAGTCGTAAGAGTTTATGAAACGAAACTTTGGAAAGTTTAATTTGAGAAAAAGAGTTCGAATGATAACTTTGGAAAAGTTTGAAGAATCAATGTTAAGAGAAAATTTTCCGAGTTAAAGTATTTAAGAATAAAATATTTTACTTTTTTTTTTCTTATTTTTTTTTCATGTCTATTTGAGAAAACGTTTATTTATGTTTTTAGAAAATATAATCCCTCTTGAAGTATTTAAAGCTATTTATAAAATCCATCAAACCTAAAGCAATATTAAGAATTTATCCGAAGGCCTTATTACAACTTAACTTAAAATAGTAAAATAATTAAAAGTACTTAAAAGAAATCCAAAATTCAAATAACCCATTATTTGTAGTATGGCCCCCACCGAGTTGTCCACAGCTCAAGTCTCCGTCACTGATCATTACCTGAGAAGAGTAAGGAAAAACGGGGTGAGTTACTTAGAACTCAGTGTGTAAACCACTTACCATCGTCCACTGGGCCAAAATCCAATTTAGCATTTATTGGGCCAAAGCCCAATACAAATATAACATAATAACATGTATTAAAAGAATGTAATATGCAATTCCCAAACCAAACCTAATTTCCATCTGCTACACACCACCCGTACCAACCAAAGACACCTGCGTGGGGAGCTTTAGTCACCCACCCCGCCAACACACCAAAATAGGCATTAAGCCGTTTATCAATTTGTGGACAAGCCACCAGATTTACAGAGTTTACATGGTATTTGCCATTTTTCAGATTTGTGGCAGAGCCACCAGAATTTTGTAGCAAAGCTACCAGAACTTCTCTTCGTCAATATCCCAACCCATGCAAATCATGTATATAATATGCATATTCATTTACAACAATCCATTCATATAATTATTACGAACAATATGGCCCATTATAAAAATTTCCACAATCTGGCCCATATCACCTTTTTGGCCCATATACCAAATATCACATTTGGCCCATATATCAAATATCACATTTGGCCCATATATCAAATATCACATTTGGCTCATATATCAAATATCACATTTGGCCCATATATCAAATATCACATTTGGCCCATATATCAAATATCACATTTGGCTCATATATCAAATATCACATTTGGCCCGTTAAGGGTAATCTCGTAATTTTTACAGTCTTAATACCGATTTCATAGTCTTTACCATTTTAGTAATAATTATGCCATTTTACCCGATGTCACTAACATGCGATTTAATCAAACGATTAACACGATATAATTATCTAACCCATGGAATACGGTGTGAGATTACACACCTGATTACGGTAAGCACTACACTTTCCTGATATTTGACACCTAAAAATATTTTTAACGCTCGATTAGAACATTAACACTTATAGTAAATCTATTCTAAGATAAACGGTCTAGGATTTTTACCCTCGGAATCACGAATAACTATGATTTGCCAGTTTTCCCTGGTTGACGGTCCATAACTCGTTGGAAAATCTCGAATAGCTAATGGCTCAAAACTGCGAACAACCTTGAATAGTTGATTCTCACCGGATGAGGGTCCACAACCCGGTGGAAAATCCCGGATTACCGAAATAGCCCTTCGTTTGAATCTAGAGGGGATCGCAAATCCGCTCCTTCTCCGATCACTATTCACCACTCCTTTTGATTCGATCTTGTTTGCCTCCATTGACAATTAAATATTAGTCCAAACTAATATTTCATAATTAAAAACGATTGGTCCTATGAGCGAAGTCGGCTTACCACAAAATCCTTACGTTCACAGGATGAAAATCGAACGATAGAGTCCCTAAGATAAAAATCGGTTAATCACCCTATCTTTAATAAGTAATATGGAATCCTTGAAAGAAATCCTTACCTTAGATTTTTGGACCGAATCCTAATGATAACACGATGACTTCGGACACTCCAAGTTTCGGCCTTCCACTAAATTTTTATGATAGAGAAAAAGAGATTCGAATAAGATATGGTATGATGATGGTCTCGATCCAAAAAGGCCATCCCACAACAAAGTATAGATTCGGCACAATGGATAAGGTGAAATAAAAATACCAAAATTTTGAAACTAGCCACTTACCGATTGATCAAAGTGAGAGTAGAAAAAAATGATTGAGAAGGAGATATGTGTGTGGTAGAAGATTCAGCTATGGTGGAAAAATTGAAGAGAGAATGATGTTTGAGAGATTTTTGCAAGAAGAAAAAGAAGAAGAAAGGTATAAGAAAATAAGGTGTTTAGGTTTCGGTTCTTTTCAAGAATGGAAGATGAACGAAGAAGAAACTTTGAGACAAGTGTGCATTCGACAAAGAAGAAAAGAAGAGAAAAGAAAAATGGCCCTTCAAGGTTATGTGGTTTCGGCACCAAGAGGAAAAGGTTTGGGAGAATAAGCAATTAAGACCGAAATGGTCAAAAATGAAATGGCCAATAAGAAAGCAAAAGTTTACCTATTGTTCAAGATACATTCGGCTAGGAGAGAGAAATTAGAGAGAAAACTTTGAAGAGAAACACAAAAATGCCAAAGTGACCAACTAGCACCTAAACCTTACCAAAAGCCATCAAAAATTCGGCCACCCCCCTAGCCCCTAAAACCGTCCAAGTACATGGCCAAAAGGCCAAAGTTTGGCCACCCCAAACTTTCCAAAACATCTCCCTTGTTTTAAGCCTTGTGTTCCCCCTACATACCTTTTCCATTTGATTCCCTTCCTTAAGTTAAAACTTGCCTTTTCTCTTAGCCACCTTACCATAAAAATAAAAGTCCAACTTACCATATGTACTAGGCTTGACCGACACTATGAGGAAGGAAAGAATAAAAATAAAATTCATGCACACCAAGGGATTCGAACTCCTTCCCTCAAGGAACACACATGGCGCCATCTCCTCTTCACTACTAGCTCACTTATGCTAACGTTTTACCACCTAATTACCTTAAGCTTTAAGGTCACTTATTCCATTTCCTTAAAGTACTAAATACCAAAAATTATTCCAAATCCAAATTAAATCCCGAGCCTTCTCAAGACTAAATAAACACACACATTGGATAATTAAACTAGCTGAGTACCAAAATAATGTAACATATAAAAACTCAAATTTTAGGATGTTACAATTCTACCCCCTAAAAAAATTTTCGTCCTCAAAATTTACCTGGTTAAAAGAGGTGAGGGTATTGCTGTCGAATTGTGTCATCAGGCACCCATGTAGCTTCCTCTGCTTCGTGATTTCGCCATAGAACCTTAACCAACGGTACTGACTTCTTTCTTAGCACCTTAACATCTCGATCTAAAATTTTCACTGGTTGTAACATCCTAGATTAGGGGTTATGCGTTTGGAGCATAACCCAAGTGCTAGTGGGTTTTAAGGGTATTTAGAGATGTTTTAAGAGTTTTTAGAACTTTAGAATGAGGGTGAAAGCTTTGGAAAAATTTTGGATTTAAGTGTAAAAAGAGGAAATTAGGCTGAGGAGGCCTTAAGAATAATTTGTGGGCATTTTGGGTCACGAAAGGGGGCTTGGTAAAGTGGCTTAAGGACGCCACTTAAGGCCTGGGAATGACGCCAACAAGGGTCTAGAGTTCGAGCAGCGTGGAAAGCAAATGGGTGTTTTAATTTTGCTTTTAGCGTTAAGAGGGGAGCAAGATAAAGAGGCTTTAAAATTAGTTGTGGCGAGTTTATGCCATAAAAAACGCCACGGCAGAGTGGCTTGGAGCGCTATATGCGGCTTGCGGCAACAAAGGCCTTGGTTCGAATCCCGTTGGCGGCATGGGCGTGTTTTTATTTTGCTTTGGCGTTAGGAAAGGGGGAGCTAGGGAAAGAGGTGTTAAAAGGAGTTCAGGGTGAACTATATCATAGTCAGCGCCTAGGCAAAGTGGCAGGGACGTTACCTGCACTTGAGGGTTCCAACAGGTCCCGGGTTCAAGGCACAGGAGTAGCAGTTGGGTGTTTTAATTTTGGCTTTTGGCGTCAAGAGAGAGAGAAGCATTGGACGACAATTAGACTTTTAATTGAAAGTGGATTAAGCTTTTTATCCTTTTGAAATTCGGCTGGAGTAAGGATAAGTGTTGGATTTATTTTATTTGTTTATTTTGAATAGGTAGAGATAATGGTTGTATTATTTATTTTAGATAATAGAGGTGTTATTTTATTTAGTTTAAATGTGGATAAGAGATAAAGAGGAGATAAAGCTTTTATTTTATCTTATTTATTTTTGAAGAGGTGATAAGAGATGATTTAGGAGTTTGATAAGGGATTAATGATGGATAATTTTTATTCTATTAATTAAGGTGGATTTATTTTAAGTTGATAAATAGAAGATTAGTATAGATTTATTTTATATATTTTGAATATGTGTTCAAGAGTTATTATAGGAGAAGGAAGTGGAATTTGAGAGGAGGTAGGAGTGCCGAAATTGAGTAGTATAAATAGGGGTGCCGAATTTAGTTTCTTTTCCCATTAGTGCCCTTTTTCCCTTGTGCAAAGCCGCTTATGTTTCATTCCTCTTTTCTATTTGTTCTTGGCCAAATCTATATCCCTTTCCCAATTCCTTTCTTTTATTTTTGTTAGCCAAATCTTCCCTTTGCCACCGCTGTCGTATTGCTCAACTCCTTCTTCTCTTCCTTTCTTTAAGAATTCTTTTAAAAGCCAAATACTTTGGTGAACCATAGCAGAATCCTCTAGGCAATAAACTCCTCTACTTTTGTGTTTTCTTCTTCACCGTAAAAAGAGCCGACCTATTCTCATTTAGTCTTCACAAGCAACAATAGTGCCAGCGTTAAGGAGTCTTAGAAGAGCCTCTTGGATTCGACTACTCAAGGTGAGTTAATGTGGTATTCGGCCATAGGCCATTTTATAAGTTTAGGTATGACCGATTGTGTATTATGATTTTTAGGGGCTAATCGACAAGTAAGCAGAGTATCGGGATTCTAGATCGTGTTAGATTCGAGTAGTTCGAAATTTCGCTAGAAAGTCGGTGTGTGATTAACCCACCGCTTTCCCGAGTTTTTGTGTTATATCTGTATGTGTTAAAATTGTGCTAACTAGTGCAGTGGAAATTGTGATATGGATACCCTCAAGGGGTATGTCGATAATCCGGTAAGTACCAAACCTAATGATATGTGATTATTAGTATGAATATGTGTTATGACTATGCTTGATGATCATGCTCATGCATCATTATATTATATCATTATTTATGTTACATGTGCATGGGTCGGATATGATATGAAAGAAGGACAGGGTGTACTTCGAGTACGTGGTTTGATGTTAGCCTTGAGCTACATCGTGGATTGACGTTGACTGAGGTCACGTTGTGGATTATTTGCGATTAAGTTCGCGTGGTTTGATGAGTGGCTATGTGCCTCATCGTGGTTGATATCGGCTATGTGCCATATCGTGGTTGATGAGTGACTATGTGTCCCATCGTGGTTTTGGTGTTAGCTACGGCTACATCGTGGATTGGCGCTGACTGAGGTCGCGTTGTGGATTATTGTGCTTAATTGCACGTGGACGGTAGTGATTGCCTTTGGAGTAAAAAGGAGAGGGTGATTTGATAATCCCCTGTGTGTGGTAGGCTGGATATGGGGGTGTGTAGAGGATGGACCCTAGGTTTGGGTTGGGTGCATTTTGCATAATTGTATATGATGTGTGGATTAATGTGATATGAGTATTTAATATGAATATGGGCCAAGCCTGAAATGTGTTAATATGTGAGTATGCTATTTTGTTATCTCGATAAATGGGTTAATACGTGGTTAACATGTGGGTGGAATTCAAAGTGGATTAATTACACACTCGAGTCCGTGTGACTCACCCAAATATTTTATCAAACATCGCAGTGATATGATGATCGGACCGGGTTGGAGTGGATACGAGGTGGCCCATGCAGAAGATAATTTAATTAATTAAGTATTTATAATTTCAGTATTTTGATTAAGTCTTTATTGTAATAAGGCCCATTAAAGTATTTAAGGTTGTTTAAGTATTTTTCATTAAGTTTAATTATTATATTTATTATGGATTGACAATTTAAATATTGATTGCAAATGATTTTATTTTCTTAAGTGTGTATAATAAAGTTTTGAATCCGGTGTTTTCATAATAATTTAATTTTTACATGGAATATTTTAAGTCACGAAAAGGTTTTATTAAAGGGAACAAATTTTTAACGATTTTTACTCTTAAGTAAGAATATTTTCGAACGTGTTTCGCAGTGGCATTTCAAATTCGGTCGTAGTGAATGGGCCGGGTTTGGGGTGTTACAAATTGGTATCAGAGCCCGGTTCAAAACTCAGCTTTGTGGATTTTGGGTCCAAAAACGTTTTCAAAAATGGGCTTTTCAAAATATGGGCTTTTATTTCAGGTTTTTCTGGCATGGCACCTGTACCTCCGGCCCGAAGTCCACCAGGTAAGTACCTCTGACTTCTGAAGCGAAATAAACATGTGAACTGTATGGGCTTTTATGGGAACGTAGATTAGCAGATTAGGGCTATTGAACCCTAGGGCTAGTCTACTCAAACACAATTGCATAAGACTTAAGGACCATTAAACAAACCTGTGAACTAAGTCGCCGAGTTAAGGTGTGGCAACCATAGTACGCATGTCTAGGATTGGATCCGGAAGAGCCTGGTACTTAAGCAGTCCTAGTGACTCACCTCCTCTTCGCTGGAATCCTACGTGGTGCGTAGCTACGGTTCACCCTAACCAAGAGGACTTATTCACGGGTTAAACCAATCATTAAAACCCGAAAGGGACTAGCCATGCAGTTTTATAAAATCCCTAGTTTTAAAATCCCTAAATTACCCTTTTAATTGTAGTAAAAGATTATTGTGAATTTTTTCTAAAATATCTCCGATTTACAAAATTACAAAAATGCCCCTGTATTGTAAATTACTAAAATACCCTTAGTTTTTAAGATTTTCAAAAATACCCTCGATGTTTGTTAAAATATTTCTACTTTACAGAAATACCAAAAAATTCTATTTTTGCAAAATGTTAAGATACCCAGATTTGGAAATTTACTAAAATACCACGACTTAAAATTACCAAAATAACCTAGATTTTTGAAATTTCTGCAATACTTTTGATTTGGAAATTTTCAAAATACCCTTAAGTTTTGAAAATTTTGAAGTAACCTTTGATTTGTAAAGATTTTGAATTGATCCCGATTTATTACCAAAATACCATCAGAGGACAAATGACGGAAATACCCACAGGATAGAAACGAGCGTAAATGTCCAGTGAATGTGTGTGGTGGATACCACTGAATGAATGTGTTCTTGTTGATGAATGAATGTGCCTCTATTGAGGAATGAATGTGACTCTCTCGAATTAGAGTAGTGAACTTGAACTGAAACTTTGTTCGATCGAAAGAACTACTTCTAGAAATTCTTTTCATAAAATTTTTCGCGGTTAAACGATGGAACAAATACTAATGCATAAAACTTTTTATCAGATTAAATCGCAACGTTAGAAATGAGTTCTAAGGGATGTGTTAGATTTGTTAAGATCAGAGTGCGCAGACATAAGCGTAGTGCGGTGAGTTAGGATGTCGATTATTCGTTAGTAAGTAATTTCGAGGACGAAATTATTTTTAAGGAGGGTAGAACTGTAACATCCTAGATTAGGGTTATGCATTTGGAGCATAACCCAAGTGCAAGTGGGTTTTAAGGGTGTTTGGAGATGTTTTAAGAGTTTTAGAACTTTAGAATGAGGGTGAAAGCTTTGGAAAAATTTTGGATTTAAGTGTAAAAGAGGAAATTAGGTGAGGAGGCCTTAAGAATAATTTGTGGGCATTTTGGGTCACGAAAGGGGCTTGGTAAAGTGGCTTAAGGACGCCACTTAAGGCACGGGAATGACGCCAACAAGGGTGCAGAGTTCGAGTAGCGTGGAAAGCAAATGGGTGTTTTAATTTTGCTTTTAGCGTTAAGAGGGGAGCAAGATAAAGAAACTTTAAAATTAGTTGTGGCGAGTTTATGTCATAAAAACGCCACGGCAGAGTGGCTTGGAGCGCTATATGCGGCTTGCGGCAACAAGGGCCTTGGTTCGAATCCCGTTGGCGGCATGGGCGTGTTTTTATTTTGCTTTGGCGTTAGGAAAGGGGGAGCTAGGGAAAGAGGTGTTAAAAGGAGTTCAGGGTGAACTATATCACAGTCAGCGCCTTGGCAAAGTGGCGGGGGCGTTACTGCGAGTTGAGGTTTCCAACGAGTCCCGGTTCAAGGCACGGAGCAGCGAGCTGGGGTGTTTTAATTTTGGCTTTTGGCGTCAAGAGAGAGAAGCATTGGGCGGCAATTAGACTTTTAATTGAAAGTGGATTAAGCTTTTTATCCTTTTGAAATTCGGCTGGAGTAAGGATAAGTGTTGGATTTATTTTATTTGTTTATTTTGAATAGGTAGAGATAATGGTTGTATTATTTATTTTAGATAATAGAGGTGTTATTTTATTTAGTTTAAATGTGGATAAGAGATAAAGAGGAGATAAAGCTTTTATTTTATCTTTTTTGTTTTTGAAGAGGTGATAAGAGATGATTTAGGAGTTTGATAAGGGATTAATGATGGATAATTTTTATTCTATTAATTAAGGTGGATTTATTTTAAGTTGATAAATGGAAGATTAGTATAGATTTATTTTATATATTTTGAATATGTGTTCAAGAATTATTATAGGAGAAGGAAGTGGAATTTGAGAGGAGGTAGGAGTGCCGAAATTGAGTAGTATAAATAGGGGTGCCGAATTTAGTTTCTTTTCCCCATTAGTGCTCTTTTTCCCTTGTGCAAAGCCGCTTATGTTTCATTCCTCTTTTCTATTTGTTCTTGGCCGAATCTATATCCCTTTCCCAATTCCTTTCTTTTATTTTTGTTAGCCGAATCTTCCCTTTGCCACCGTTGCCATATTGCTCAACTCATTCTTCTCTTCCTTTCTTTAAGAATTCTTTTAAAAGCCGAAATAATTTGGTGAACCATAGCCGAATCCTCTAGGCAGTAAACTCCCTCTACTTTTGTGTTTTCTTCTTCACCATAAAAGAGCCGACCTATTCTCATTTAGTTTTCACAAGCAACAATAGTGCCAGCGTTAAGGAGTCTTAGAAGAGCCTCTTGGATTCGACTACTCAAGGTGAGTTAATGTGGTATTCGGCCATAGGCCATTTTATAAGTTTAGGTATGACCGATTGTGTATTATGATTTTTAGGGGCTAATCGACAAGTAAGCAGAGTATCGGGATTCTAGATCATGTTAGATTCGAGTAGTTCGGAATTTCGCTAGAAAGTCAGGTGTGTGATTAACCCACCGTTTTCCGGGTTTTTGTGTTATATCTGTATGTGTTAAAATTGTGCTAACTAGTGCAGTGGAAATTGTGATATGGATACCCTCAAGGGGTATGTCGATAATCCGATAAGTACCAAACCTGATGATATGTGATTATTAGTGTGAATATGTGTTATGACTATGCTTGATGAACATGCTCATGCATCATTATATTATATCATTATTTATGTTACATGTGCATGGGTGGGATATGATATGAAAGAAGGACAGGGTGTACTTCAAGTACGTGGTTTGATGTTAGCCTTGAGCTACATCGTGGATTGACGTTGACTGAGGTCACGTTGTGGATTATTTGCGATTAAGTTCGCGTGGTTTGATGAGTGGCTATGTGCCTCATCGTGGTTGATATCGGCTATGTGCCATATCGTGGTTGATGAGTGACTATGTGTCCCATTGTGGTTTTGGTGTTAGCTACGGCTACATCGTGGATTGGCGCTGACTGAGGTCGCGTTGTGGATTATTGTGCTTAATTGCACGTGGACGGTAGTGATTGCCTTTGGAGTAAAAAGGAGAGGGTGATTTGATAATCCCCTGGTGTGTGGTAGGCTGGATACGGGGGTGTGTAGAGGATGGACCCTAGGTTTGGGTTGGGTGTAACACCCCAAACTCGGACAAGACACCACGCCTGAATCTGGTATGTTACGGGGAAAAACGTCTTTGAGTGATCAGATTTTTTTCGTTTAGAAGTGGGGTGAAAACATAGTGATTTTGAGGAAAGTTTGAGTAGGCTTGTTTGATTAGATTTTGAAAACTTATCCAAGTATATAGTTAAAACGAGTTGATTTCATTTAGGACTTCCAATAGTTTCTTAGTGCCATTTTGAAACTTTTTAGACTTAGCAGCAAATCGAGTTTGATTTGAAATTCATTTGAGTTTATTGAATAACAAAACATAGCGAGATACCCGATGGTGTAGTTTAAAACACATTGCGATATAATTTTGAAAACGTTGTCTTTCCAAGTTTTAGTAAAATCTCATGCCAAGTTATTTGTTAAGCGGTGTTGAGAATCTAATTAAAACATAACCATCAAAAACATAATTTAAAGGCCTTTTACAAATCCAAATTAAAACCCAAATAAAAGTAATTAAATTAAAGTACCCAAATGATAGAGTTGGAGTAAAACTTTATTAAGCATGGCATGAGCACCCCGAGTCCATCCCTGGCTCCATGTCCGCGTCTCACGAGTCACCCAAATGTCAAAGGAGAGGGTGAGTCGAGTGACTCGATGCATAAATCCCGCTCCCGATGAAACAACATGCTAACACACATCATACATAGCAACATAATTAATGCAACCCGATCCTAACCATCCGTATCTCCTTTTTCTACCCCGTGGTACCCAAACCACCGGTGGTGCCAAACCACTGGTGACATATAGTCACAATGTGTTGCCAAAACACTGGTGTCCCAAAGACACAATGTGCTACCCAAGCACCGGTGACCGTAGTCACGATAATCGAATGATGGGGCCAACCCATCGTGTGATACCCAATCACTAGCGACGATCCCATATCTCATGTGGGGCCAACCCACGGTGGTGTTAACCACGGGGACAAGTCGCAATGAGGTGCCCAACCTCCGGTGTCCCAAAGACACAAATGTGCTACCAAAGCACCGGTGACCGTAGTCACAATAATCGAATGATGGGGCCAACCCATCGTGTGATACCCAATCACTAGCGATTTATCCCATATCTCAAAGTGGGGCCAACCCACGGTGGTGTTAACCACAGGGACAAGTCGCAATGAGGTGCCCAACCTCTGGTGTCCCAAAGACACAAATGTGCTACCAAAGCACTGGTGACCCAAAGTCACAAAGTGTGTTACCAAAACACTGGTGCTCGTCAGCACAAATCATCACTGCTCCCTCTACTCATATCACCCATCAACAAACCAACTCATGTAATCATGCATATCATACAAATTATGCATATCATGCTAATATGTTTGACTCATGCCCCATATCACATACATACATAGTCATGATACCATATAAATCATCAGTAATCTAGTAACAATACTGACTTACCCGGATACGTACACATACCCCGTTTGGGTATCCAATAACCATCATACTGTCATGATTTTAATAGGCAAACAGGTTTAATAACAATATTACTAAGTATAGTGTGTTAGTTTACACACCTGGTAAAGCGCAACCTTTAATTCTAAAAGAAACGATCTAAAGCTCCTTGTATCCTTGATCCTACAATCGGCCAAATAGGAGTTAGACATCTAACATTCGGCCAACAATAATTAACCCAAGGGGTTTGTCGAATCACCCTTACCTCTAACTCGATTTGGTTTCCTACCAAATCCCGAACCACAATGGTTCTTCTAAGATGATCGGCCACCACCTTGAAAAGAATAGCAGTTAATCTTTTGCAACTCGATTTAGTGAAACAACGGAATAGCCTAATAACATCACTCTTACCACCACTTACCAACGATCAACCAACGATGACTGCTTCACTTGATCGCCACCAAAAATCTGGAGACCCTAAAACGAAATAATTAACTCCTTCCAACCAAAACCAAAATAGACTTTAATCAAATCGAAACCACAAGCACTAGAGAGAAAAGAGAAATGGCCATTCGGCCCAACACTTACCAATACCACCCAAAATTCGGCCACAAGAGGACTTCCAAGAGAGAAAAGATTCGGCTAAGATGCACCCCAAAAAGACAAGAAGATTCGGCCTAAGTGTTTACCACACACCTATGTTCGGTTTTGAATGGAAAAGGAAAGAAAAGAAGATAGGAGATGAGAATGAAGTTTCGGCAATAATGTATAAGAAAAGAAAAAATAAAAGTCCGAGATGCAAGTGATTGTGGTTTCGACACTTGAAGAAATGGGAAGATGAATAATGGAAAGATTCGGTTTGAAGCAAGTGAGAGTTTCAAGGCACAAGTACTTTAGGAGAAGAGAATGGATTATGAGAAGGAGAGAAGAGAGTGTTCTGGCTATCAAGGTTCAATCAAGGAAGAAGAATATGACAAGAAAAGACTTTTACTTACGGCTTACCCAAGTGAAGAAAGAAGAAAACACAACAAAAATGCAATAATGCATTCGGCTACACACAGAGACTAAATGAAGCAAAACAATTTCGGCAACTAAGGGACTAGGTGTTTCGGTTTCAAGAGGTGGAAAGAATGAGAGAATTTCTATGGAAAAATCGGCTTGTTTGACAAAATGAGGGAACTTTGTTTGATACCAAAAAGTGACCAAAAAACACCCAAAATGCCAATTGAATTTCGGCACACTCTTTCCCCCCACACTAAGCCGTCACTCCCCCTCCAACTCCCCTAAATTCGGCCATAATCCCCAAACACACTCACCACCACTCATTTCAAATGAGTGGACCAAGTCCTCCTCCACATTTTGCTCTCCACCTTACATTTGAAAGTGAAGACCAAGTCCAAGTAGAATTTCACTAGCCTTCTACCTCTCCTCCATGCCGTCCCAAAAAGAAGCCAAAAATGGGGACTCTGTAGCTCGAACACTGGACCTCCACTCCATGTAGATGACGCCACACCAAGCTCCCCCATGTAGCGCATGCTTTGCCACTAAGCTAGCTCCTTACTTGTGCAACAAAACAACAAATTATTTTCTTAAACCCCAGCTTCCTCAGCTCCCTTCACTTAACACCCAAAAAACCAAAATTTTCCCATTCCCTCAAGCACACTCCTAGACTACAATTAAGCCCCTAAAACACCGAAATAGCAACACAGCACACTAAACACATGCAAAAACATGCAACAACAAAATAGCCCTTAACCCGGGATATTACATTGGGTGCATTTTGCATAATTGTATATGATGTGTGGATTAATGTGATATGAGTATTTAATATGAATATGGGCCAAGCCCAGAATGTGTTAATATGTGAGTATGCTATTTTGTTATCTGATAAATGGGTTAATATGTGGTTAACATGTGGGTGGAATTCAGTGGATTAATTACACACTGAGTCCGTGTGACTCACCCAAATATTTTATCAAACATCGCAGGTGATATGATGATCGGACCGGGTTGGAGTGGATACGAGGTGACCCATGCAGAAGATAATTTAATTAATTAAGTATTTATAGTTTCAGTATTTTGATTAAGTCTTTATTGTAATAAGGCCCATTAAAGTATTTAAGGTTGTTTAAGTATTTTTCATTAAGTTTAATTATTATATTTATTATGGATTGACAATTTAAATATTGATTGCAAATGATTTTATTTTCTTAAGTGTGTATAATAAAGTTTTGAATCCGGTGTTTTCATAATAATTTAATTTTTACCTTGAATATTTTAAGTCACGAAAAGGTTTTATTAAAGGGAACAAATTTTTAACGATTTTTACTCTTAAGTAAGAATATTTTCGAACGTGTTCCGCAGTGGCATTTCAAATTCGGTCGTAGTGAATGGGCCGGGTTTGGGGTGTTACACTGGTTCTTCCTCGAACGACAAGTCAGGCCTTAACTCAACTTCCTCTACCGGTACTATGTGAGACGGATCCGATCGATAACGCCTCAACATAGAGACATGGAAAACACTATGAATCTGACTCAACTCTGGAGGTAATTCAAGCTGATAAGCCACTGATCCTACACACTTCAACACACGGTACGGTCCGATGAACCGAGGGCTCAACTTGCCCTTCCTTCCAAATCTAAAAATCTTCTTCCAAGGTGAGACCTTTAGAAAGACCTGATCTCCCACCGCAAACTCAATATCCTTACGCCTCAGATCCGCATACGACTTTTGTCTATCCGAAGCTTCCTTTAACCGTGCTCGAATCACCTTTACTTTTTCTTCCGTCTCTGATATCAATTCAGAACCCAATAACTGTCTTTCCCCCAATTCAGTCCAATAAGTAGGGGTACAACACCTACGACCATACAATGCCTCGTAGGGTGCCATCTGGATGCTGGATTGATAGCTATTGTTATACGCAAACTCCGCCAACGGTAGAAAATCCTCCCAACTACCTCTGAAGTCAATCACACAACCCCTTAACATGTCTTCCAAAATCTGAATTACTCTTTCCGACTGACCATCTGACTGAGGATGAAAAGCCGTGCTGAAATTTAACTTTGCTCCCAAAGCTTCATGCAAAGCTTTCCGAAACCGCGATGTAAACCTAGGTTCCCTATCCTAAATAATAGACACTGGTACCCCATGTAACCTCACGATCTCCGCTACATACAACTTGGCCAACTTCAAGTGAGAAATCAGCATGCGAATAGGCGTAAAATGGGCGCCTTCACAATCGATCCACTATTACCTAGACGTAATCTTTCTTAGTAGGCGATAAGGGTAACCCACTAACAAAGTCCATCGTTATCCTGCTCCCATTTCCATAATGGAATCTTCACCGGTTGTAGCAATCCCGACAAAGAATTGATGTTCGCGCTTCACTTGTTGACAAGTCAAGCACTTACCCACGAAATCGGTAACCTCCTGCGCTTCAACCTTGGCCACCAATAATCGCTTCACGGAGGTCTCGATACATCTTATTTTCCCCGGGGTGCATAGCATAGGGGCTACTATGCGCCTCTCGTAGAATCATTAGTCTTGTAACACCCTAAACCCGGCCCAATTGGTACGACCGGATCTGGTATGTCACTAAGAAAATTTTGGAAGAACATGTCGTATTTTTCCGAAAAGCCCATATATATTTCATATAGAATATGCCTTTGTAAAATAAAACCAAACTTAATTACATGCCTTAGTTTAATTAGTAATATAAAAAAAATTAAATAACTAAAAGTAATTAAAGCCCAAAAGTAAAACAAAATATACACTAGTGGCCTATGGCCTTATTACAACGAAATTTTAAATTCCACCAAATAAAAATATAAAATAATGACTTGAGTCTTTTTGCTAAATTCACATATTCTTCTCGCATGGCCACCTTATGTACTTCTCCGGCCCGGTCCAAGTACTAGGTATCACCCGAAATGTTAATTAAAAGGGTGAGTCATGAGACTCGATGTGCAACCCTCATGCACCACTAGATTTTGGGCCTTAAGCTCATTAAACAAAGTAAACAGCTTAATACTCATAATAGAAATTAATAACAAATAAACCGCAAGGCCCAACCCGCTTGCCTAGGTTTCCATCCGCTACACGCCCGCACTCACCGCACACACCATTGGGGATTTCTACAATCGACCCACACCGCTACACACCATGATGGTAGTCATGTCGCTCATCCACATATGATGGCCGAAGCCCTTATAACATATAATTGCCGAAGCCCGTATAACATTTAATGGCCGAAGCTCATATAACAGTTCACGACATTAGCCGCTACATCAGATCACGGTAAAACCGCTACACATATAACGTATAGCTTCCTCCTTTCATCAACCCAACCCATGCAATCACATACAAGCATTTTACTTATAACATATAAACAGATTACTTACTAACCTGGTGAACCGCTTTTACCCTCATTGGGCTTTCATCAATAAATCGAGATGTCGGCAATTATCAAAACCTATAAATCTTATGATCATGCATTTTATGATTAGATCTAGATGGTGGGGAAGTATTACACACCTGATATCACGAAATCCAATATTCTTAGTCGATGTCCTTGCTATCCGGATCTATTATCCTCAATGTAAAGCCTTGCTCAAAAGCCGGAAAAACACACAAAGATTTAGCCCCTTCAACAATCGGCCAAGGTTAATAAATCCCAAATTACACGTTAAAACTAATAGATCCCTTACCTTGAAATCTCGAAAGTAACACGATTCTATAACTTAGAGATCTATGCGATTGACTCCACTAAAATTCCCTTCAGATTTCGGCACAAGTAGGCACCACAGGAGTAATTCGACAATCACAGGAGATGAGATCTAGGGATTTCGGCATTTAGGAAAATCCCGAAAAAAGTATGAACAAGAGAAGGCTGATGTGTCTTTGGCTTTTAAAATACTTGAGTGAAGAGTTTCTGGTTTACAAATGTAAAAGAGAAGAAGAAAAGAAAACAAGGAAGAGACATGAAGATTTCGGCTAGGAAGAAAAAGAATGGAAAGAGTTTTGGCTTTTGAATCAAAGTGAAGATGAGGGAATAGGCTTAGAGATTTTGGATTTTGCAGAGAATGAAGAAGAAGAAATTGTAGAGGGAAAGGCTAAGAATTTTGGCACAAATAATGAAGAGGAAATTAGGGTTTAAATGCCAGAATCAATGAGATATCCCCTATTTATAGAAATTTCGGCACTTACCTAACCTTGCAGATAAATCCTATCTTTTCTCCTTTATCTTAATCTACTAGCTCATCTAAAAGAGACTTAATTATATCTAACTCCTCCCTCCTTTATCAGCATATTATCCACATATTTTAATCATTAAAATCCCTAAATTTTAGCCTTTATCTGCTTATTATCCACATAAAATAAATTCCTAAATAATAGCCTTTATCTGCTTATTATCCACATATTTTAAACATTAAAACCCCTAAATTTTAGCCTTGTTGCCATCCACTCCACCTAATCCTAATGCCCAAAATTTAGCTAACTTAAATTAAAGAATTGGGCTCCATGAAACTTAAATTTGGGCCCCTTACTCCCTTGTGTGGCGTCACCTCCTAAAATTGGGCCACAAGCCCACTTTGGTATTTTAAACATAGATACTACCTTTTAAACCCTATAATGCCTAAACAAATAATTTTAATCAAGGCCTCTACCTAAGCCTGAGCCCAATTTGGACCCCTAACACTTAAATTAACACATTAAACATATCCACCCATTAAACGCATAGGCCCAAAAATTCGTGGATGTTACGCTTACCCCTTAAAGAAAATTTCGTCCTCGAAATTTCCAACTAACTATTAATCGTACTACCCAAGTCTCACCACTATGCTTTTGCTGCGCACTCTAATTCTAAAGTCAAAATAAACACTTAGTATACTATGGTAGGGTACGCACCGGTATTCGCATCTAAAGCATCCTCATCCCCTTGTACTCATGCTATCGGTTCGCGTTTATCTGATTAAAAATTTTATGAATTATTGGTTTTCTTCCACTGATTATCCACGAACAGTCTTATGATTAGTAGTTTTAAGAGTAGTTTTTTCGAATTCGCAATTCAGTCTCAAGTTCACCTTTCCTAGTTCTAAGAACTACATACATTCAACCATCAATATACAGACAACATCCATGCACCCACATTCAACACATAGGGGTATTTTCGTTATTCCACTACCCAGGGGTATTTTTCGTAATTTTATCCTACAGGGGTATATTTGGAAAATTAGGGGTATCTTGGTAATTTTACAAACAGGGGTATTTTAGTAATCTTACAATATAAGGGTAATTTAGTAATTTTACAATATAAGGGTATTCTAGTAATTTTCCAATATAAGGGTATTTTAGTAATTTTCCAATATAAGGGTATTTTAGTAATTTGCAACCCGAGGGTATTTCGGTAATTTTGACATACAGGGGTATTTCGGTAATTCTGACATCCAGGGGTTTTTCGGTCATTTCGCACATCAGGGTACTTTGGTCATTTTACAAATTAGAGATATTTTGGGAAATTTTACAAATCAAAGGTATTTTCAAAGGAAAAGTTTACAAAACTAAGAAGTTTTTTTTTTTTTTTTGAACAGGGTGTCTTGGAGAATTTGATTTGTGGGAACAATAATAGTGTTCAGTGTTTGTGGGTTTGTTGTCGTGTGTTGTGTGAGTTTTTCTTTGCTAAGGAAAATTTCGTTGACTTTGTAAATCGGGGTGTATTTGCAAATCATGAGTATCTTGGTATTTGTTTTCAAGTAAGGGTGTTTTAGCAATTTGTAAAAATAAGATGGTCGGGTCCCTTCCGTGTTTTAATTATAAGGTTTAGCTCACAACAAGTCCTCATGATTAGGGTGAACAGTCCTCGCACACTGCAGGATTCCAAACAAGAGGAGGTGAGTCACTAGGATCGCTTAAATACTGTGCTCTTCCGATCCAATCCTAGACATGCGTATGCTGTTACCACACCCTAGTCTTGCGGCTCGTTCACGGGTTTGTTTAGTGAAGTTAAGTCTTATGAGATTTTAACAGTTGTTTCAGCTAGGCCTAAAGTCCATCAAGTTCTAATCTAACTAATCTACGTCCCATAAAGCCCATCAAGCCCACATATATTATATCACACAATGGTTCAGAATACTTACTTGGCGGACTTGGGCCGGAGAGGCAGGTGCCATGCTGAGCTAACAGACCTGTTATCATTTAAAAACATTCATGTTTTAAAAACCCTTTTTTTTTCGAAACTGAAACACCCCAAACCCGGCGAGATTTGCCCACATTTGGTATGTTCCTCAAGTAAACCGGTTTCAAAATTCTTTCGTTACCTAGAGAAAACTTGTGCGATTTTGAAAAAAAATTGTTTTGGGTTGGGCTTGTGTTGAAAACAAATTCAATTCTTTATATTAAAAATTTTACTTAAACTTTAATAGGTAAAACTCATAATCATAATAAATAGAAATAAATGGAAAACAACCCAACTATGGCCTTATGGCCTTATTACATCAAATAATTTCCATGTAATTCAAGTACTTAAATAGAAATAGTAGTTCATAAAATAAAAACTTCATGTTGAGCATGGCCACCACAAGTTCTCGCTGTCCCGATCCATCACTAATCATCACAAAAAAATATTCCCCAACGAGGTGAGTCAAATGCACTCAATGTGTACACAAACACTAAATCAAAATAGAATCGGGCATACAAATGTTACGCATTCATATCATAGCATACAAATTATGATGCATTCCCAAACCCAAACCTAATAAGCCATCCGCTACACTCCCCGCACTCAACCTGCACACCGTGGGGACTACTAAGTTGACCCTCCTTCCGCTACACTCCATATCGCGGTCTTAGGTCACCGCATTTGTGGTCTTAGGTCACCACGTTCAGATTCTCGTGGTCTTAGGTCACCACTTTCAGATTCTCGTGGTCTTAGGTCACCACATTCACTTCCCTTTCAAACAAACCCATATGCCCCATATAATGATGATATGCATAAATATGCCGAGTTCACATTCTTATCATATTCTCATATTACTAATGACCTTTTTCATATTCTTTGTAGAAGTAGGAAACGTGCACTGAGTACTTAGTACCATAACATGGTACCCTAGCCACTTTCATATTCTTAATATCACATATTTTAATAAAACAGCCATGAAACATATTAAGAAGTAGTGTGGGGTACACACCGATTTGCTTAACCACTTCACTTTGAAATCCCAAATCTGATCTACATCGCCTTAGATCTCAAGTTCCTACAATTGATTAATCACTTACTATTTAGCACAAATCCTATTCGGCTAGAAAACCAAATCCTAGTAGGATTTGTATTCTTAAAAGCTTACCTTGGTGTCGATTTGATGATTTAATCAAATCCTAAACTCGTATTTTTCCCCTTTGAAATCGGCTAGTCACTAAATCCCTTGAATTGGTTAGTTTTCGGCTTAAAACACATAATAATAGATCTACTACTAAAATAGGCCTTGGCCGAATTTACCTTTGTTCTTACCTTCCAAATCTTAAATCCCGAATTGGATCCTTGCTTCTTTATTGTTTCAAAATCCCTATGTACCCATGTTAGATCCAATCTAACATTAAATCATAATAATATAGCTTATATTCTAATGGCATTCATAACTTACCTTAGATCTTAGAAGTTCAAAAGATACCTTCTTGTAGTTGACAATTTCTTAAATCCCAAAACACCCTTCCATAACTCGGCCAAAATCCATAATAGAGATTAGTCCCTAAATTTTAGATAGGTTTAAAATATAAAAGAATTGAAACCAAACTTTGGATCTTACCCTTTTTAAGAAATCCAGTAGCACCCTTGTTAAAAGCCCCTTAAAGAATCGGCCTCGATGACTAGATGATAAAGTTTCGCTTTTGGGATTTAATGGAGAAGTCGACTAGAGGTTCTCTTGGGGTATTTGGTTTCCACGAAAATAAGGAAAAGAAACTTGAGAATTTTTGCAATGGTGGACTATAGATTCGGGTTGACAAAAGAAAAAGAGAAGAAAAGAGAGGAGAGCACTCAGAAATTTGGCAGAGAGAGGAGGAGGAAGAAAAATTGATGAGTAGCCCTATTTCCTTCCTTTTATAGCCGAAACTACTCCTCGTAATCCCTTACTTGGCCACCACTCTTCTTTATTTGATAGCTTTATCTCATAATTTAAAATAATTAGAGAATAATCCTTTATTATCTCTTCAAAAATAATCCAAATTAAATCCCTTATTTATCACCTTATTAATCGAATATTAAAGAGAATAAAACTCCTCCTTTCTAGAAGGCTTGTGCCGTCCACCTCGAGCTTCTTCGGAAGCAAAAATAAAACTTCTTTTATTTGCTTCCCAAGTGACTCGAACCTGTGCCCAACACCTTGCATGTGGCGCCATTTCCAGAGGCCCTAAGTGGCATCTTGAGCCACTTTTCCAAGCCCTGTTTGTGTGTCAAATTTCACAAACTTTTTCTTTTAAGGCCACCTTGCCTTAGTTTCCTCTTTTAAACTTTAAAACTCGACATTTCTAAGTCATTTCTAAGTTTCCAAAAATTTTTGTTCGACTCAGAAAACTTGACATTTTCTTACATTTCCAAGTTTCCAAATGTGCACTTTCCTATTTTGAATCATTTCCAAATCATTTCCATCCATTTCCAAGTTTCCAAAAAAAATGTTCACTTTCCATTTTCATTTTTTTTAACTTAACATTTCCATACATTTTCAGGTTTCCAAAATTGTTCAAAATTTATTCTTAGTACATAAAACATGTTACTTCATACAATTAAACCGAAAATGCATAGGCCCTTTCCAGGATGTTACAAGTCTCAAATCAACTTGGGCATACAAATTCTTCCCGCGAAACACAAGATCTCCATCCTTATTCAATCCAAAATCCCTTATTACACCACTTTCAACTTGTTGAATTAAGGGACCCAACTTTTCGTCTGATAACTGCTTCTCCTTGATCTGTTCTAACCATATAGGCTTCACCTGAAGTTCCGCTAGCAAACTGCCATCTTCATACAAACTAAGATGAGCAAAAATTGCTCTCAACTCCGATATCACCTTACAACTCAACGCGTCTGCCACCACACTAGCCTTTCCAGGATGATACTCGATTGAGAAGTCATAATCCTTCAACAGCTCTATCCATCTCTGCTGTCTTAAGTTCAACTCCTTTTGGGTAATGAGGTACTTCAGACTTTTATGATCCGTATAAATGATCGACTTCTCACCGTATAGGTAGTGCCTCCAAATCTTCAAAGCAAAAACCACCGCAGCCAACTCCAAATCATGAGTAGGATAATTAACTTCGTACGGCCTTAACTGACGAGATGCATAAGCCACCACTTTACCACCTTGCATCAACACACATCCCAAGCCCGTGTGTGACGCATCGCAGTAAACAATAAACTCTTTTCCAGCCTCAGGTTGAATCAATACGGGCGCTTCCGTCAGAATCTTCTTCAATTTCTCAAAACTCTCTTGTTGCTGATCTGACCACACAAATGGTACTCCTTGCGCAATGCTTTAGTTAGAGTGCTGCAATCAACGAAAACCCCTCAACGAAACGCCTGTAGTAACCAGCCAACCCTAGGAAACTCTGAATTTCAGCCACTGACTTCGATGGTTTCCAATCCAACACAGCCTCTACCTTCCGAGGATCAACTTTGATTCCTTCGGCCGACACAACATGCCCTAAGAAAGTCACTTCCTTCAGCCAAAATTCACACTTGCTGAATTTGGCAAAAAGTTACTTTTCCCGCAATATTTGTAATACTATCCGCAGATGTGAATCATGCTCTTCTTCATTCTTCGAATATACCAAGATGTCATCTATGAACACCACCACAAACCGGTCTAAATAGGGTTGGAAGACCCGGTTCATCATGTCCATAAATGCAGCTGGTGCATTGGTCAACCCAAACAGCATCACCAAGAACTCGTAGTGTCCATAACGAGTTTGAAACGCTGTCTTATAAATATCCGCCTCCTTGACCTTAAGCTGGTGATAACCCGATCTCAAATCTATTTTTGAGAAAACTGAATCTCCTCGTAGTTGATCGAACAGGTCATCGATTCTCGGCAACGGATACCTATTCTTGATCGTCAACTTATTCAACTGCCTATAATCGATGCACATACGCATCGACCCATCCTTCTTCTTGACGAACAAAACCAGTGCTCCCCACGGTGACACACTCGGTCGAATAAATCCCCGATCTAACAACTCCTGAATTTGAGCCTTAAGCTTCGCTAACTCCTTCGGCGCCATCCTATAAGGAGCAATGGACACCGGAGCCGTTTCGGGCAAAAGCTCAATGCCAAACTCTACTTCCCGGTCTGAAGGTAAACCCAGAAGTTCCTCGAGAAAAACATCTGAAAATTCTTTCACCGTTCTAACACCTTCCACTGATAATTCCTTGACATCCAAAGCACAAATGAAGGCTAGGAATGCTCCATACCCTTTTCGCACCAACTTTTCTGCTTTTAAAGCAGATATCACATTTGCTAAATAGTTTCTCCATTCGCCCATCATCACCACTTCCTTATCTTCCAAAGTCCTTATCGACATCCTCTTTGCAACACAATCCAAGTGCGCACGGTGCTTCACCAACCAGTCCATGCCCAAAATAAGGTCGAACTCTCCGAAAGGTAGTTCCATCAAATCCGCCAAAAATATTTCTCTTTGAATTTCTAAGGGCACGTCTCTAAACAATTTATCCACTATCACTGCATCGTCCTAAAGGACTAATTACCGCCATCTTTCTATCGCAATCTCGGAACTAATGTTCAAATTTCCGAGATATAGCACTAGCAACATACGAATGGGTAGATCCGATATCTATCAAAGCGATGAATGTGTACATCGAGAGATGAAGAACGTGCGCTTATCACATCAGTGCATCGTCGTCCTCTCGCCCGATCGCATAAACTAACCCTGGCTGCCTCGCCTCCGCGTTACCCCCGAAGCCATTACCTCTATCCGGTGCGCCTTGACCTCGACCTACGCCATTACCACCTCGACCTGGTCCACGGCCCCTCGGTGGCTGTTGAGCGCCTCTAGCTGGCTGTGTATCAGGGTTACGAGCTTCTTGAGTCGGAGCAGTCCGTTGAGGACAATTCTTAAGCTGATGATCCTTAGAACCACATTTGAAACACCCACCGGTTCTTTTCCAGCACTCACCAGGTTGTTGTCTTCCATAGTCAGCACATGGTTGAATCTGATTGGTAGTAGCAGATGCTCTAGCTTGAGTTGGCTCATCATTCTTGGGCCTCTTCAAACCTTTTAGTGGAACCCGAGTACTTAAAGTCCCTCTTGCCTCTCGCCTGCTCTCTCTTTCTGCCTCGACGCGCTCGTTCTTAGCCTCTTCAGACTATTTTGGCTTTCTCCACAAGCGTGGCGAAAGTCCTTTCTTGTTGTGGGGCTATCGGTACCGCAACTCATCATTCAACCTGTCCTCAAAACGCACCACAGCGTTCTCATGGTCGATTGGCACTATAGTCCGAGCATAACGACTCAAACGTAGAAATTCTACTTCGTAAGCGGCCACCGCCTTATTTCCTTGAACCGATTAAGGAATTCCTTCCTTCGGGCATCCACATAGCTTGCCCCCGGCATACTTTCCTTGGAATGCGCTTTGAAGAAATCCCAAGTAACACGATCGGCCTGGGTGCCCTCCCGAACAGTAAGCCACCATTGATAAGCCTCATCTCTCAACAAAGACACAGCTCCTCTCAGTTTCTGCTCGGTGGTGCACTCCAAATCATCCATGATCCGCTCTACTGCCTCGAGCCAATACTCTGCTACATTTGGAGCTACACCCGAGACACCCCTAAAAACCTCGGCACCACTCGATCTAAGTCGTTTCGAAATTGATCCACAAGCTGCTGGCCCAATTCTAGCTCCAACAACCCATTCTAAGACTCACAACATTGCTTGGGTCAAGGCAATGTCCTCTCTCGTATGGTCATGTGATCCAGTCTCAGTCCCGGGTGATGCAGGTGCGTCCATTTCTGGTATATGTCCTGACTCTTCAAACGCAACCCTAGCACCTCGGCCTCTACCATGGCCACGTCTACCACGTCCACGTCCTCTAGCGCTCATTTTGAGTATTTCAGTTTAGTCTGATTACAAGTTTTATGAATCAGTATACTATTTTAGTGTTTATTAACGATATTTTATGAGATATAAGAAGTAGAGTTGTTTTCGCAAACACATCCTATAGTCTCAATCTCCATAGTTTCCACACCTAAAACTAAAAGTTCTAGAGTGTTCCTATAGTCATATCACAATAATAAGAATTATTCAATTCACTTACTTGACTTGGTGTCGGATACTCGTGGTGCCATACTACCTTTAACAACATAAGTTCTATAATTCAAAACAGTTTTGAACCATAAATGTTTTTGAACCCAAACCACAGCCGAGTTTTGAACCGGGCTCTGATACCATAAAATGTAACACCCCAAACCCGGTCTATGCGTTAAGACCAATTTGACATGTCACACAAAATGAACATACACCTTGTCCTTTAAAGATTTGAAGAAATCGGATTTTAAAAAAACATTTTGACGTGGAGTTTATTGAATACTAAAGTTGATTATTGAATCAACAATTTAAGTCGTAAGATTTTATGAAACGAAACTTTGGAAAGTTTAATTTGAGAAAAAGAGTTTGAATGATAACTTTGGCAAAGTTTGAAGAATGAATGTTAAGAGAAAAATTTTTGAGTTAAAGTATTTAAGAATAAAATCTTTTACTTTTTTTTCTTATTTTTTTTCATGTCTATTTGAGAAAACGTTTATTTATGTTTTTAGAAAATATAATCCCTCTTGAAGTATTTAAAGCTATTTATAAAATCCATCAAACCTAAAGCAATATTAAAAATTTATCCGAAGGCCTTATTACAACTTAACTTAAAATAGTAAAATAATTAAAAGTACTTAAAAGAAATCAAAAATTCAAATAACCCATTATTCGTAGTATGGCCCACACCGAGTTGTCCACAGCTCACGTCTGCGTCACTAATCATTACCTGAAAAGAGTAAGGAAAAATGGGGTGAGTTACTTAGAACTCAGTGTGTAAACCACTTACCATCGTCCACTGGGCCAAAATCCAATTTAGCATTTATTGGGCTAAAGCCCAATACAAATATAACATAATAACATGTATTAAAAGAATGTAATATGCAATTCCCAAACCAAACCTAATTTCCATCCGCTATACACCACCCGTACCAACCAGCACACCTGTGGGGAGCTTTAGTCACCCACCCCGCCAACACACCAAAATAGGCATTAAGCCGTTTATCAATTTGTGGACAAGCCACCAGATTTACAGAGTTTACATGGCATTTGCCATTTTTCAGATTTGTGGCAGAGCCACTAGAATTTTGTAGCAAAGCTACCAGAACTTCTCTTCGTCAATATCCCAACCCATGCAAATCATGTATATAATATGCATATTCATTTACAACAATACATTCATATAATTATTACGAACAATATGGCCCATTATAAAAATTTCCACAATCTGGCCCATATCACCTTTTTGGCCCATATACCAAATATCACATTTGGCCCATATATCAAATATCACATTTGGCCCATATATCAAATATCACATTTGGCCCGTTAAGGGTAATCTCGTAATTTTTACAGTCTTAATACCTATTTCATAGTCTTTACCATTTTAGTAATAATTATGCCATTTTACTCGATGTCACTAACATGCGATTTAATCAAACGATTAACACGATATAATTATCTAACCCATGGAATACGGTGTGAGATTACACACCTGATTACGGTAAGCACTACACTTTCCGATCGTTGACACCTAAAAATATTTTTAACGCTTCGATTAGAACATTAACACTTATAGTAAATCTATTCTAAGATAAACGGTCTAGGATTTTTACCCCTAATCGCGAATAACTATGATTTGTCGGTTTTCCCCGGTTGACGGTCCACAACCCGTTGGAAAATCCCGAATAGCTAATGGCTCAGAACTGCGAATAACCTCGAATAGTTGATTCTCATCGGATGAGGGTCCACAACCCGGTGGAAAATCCCGGATTGTCGAAACAGCCCTTCGTTTAAATCTAGAGGGGATCGCAAATCCGCTCCTTTTTCGATCACTATTCACCACTCCTTTTGATTCGATCTTGTTTGCCTCCATTGACAATTAAATATTAGTCCAAACTAATATTTCGTAATTAAAAATGATTGGTCTTATGAGCGAAGTCGGCTTACCATAAAATCCTTACGTTCACAGGATGAAAATCGAACGATAGAGTCCCTAAGATAAAAATCGGTTAATCACCCTATCTTTAATAAGTAATATGGAATCCTTGAAAGAAATCCTTACCTTAGATTTTTGGTCCGAATCCTAATGATAACACGATGACTTCGGACACTCCAAGTTTCGGCCTTCCACTAAATTTCTATGATAGAGAAAAAGAGATTCGAATAAGATATGGTATGATGATGGTCTCAATCCAAAAAGGCCATCCCACAACAAAGTATAGATTTGGCACAATGGATAAGGTGTGAAACACCCCAAACCCGGCCCACGAACCCTGACCGGATCTGGTATGTTCCTGGAGTAAAACAGTTCAAAACTTGTTTGTTTCTTTGGAAAACTTTGGGTGACTTGGGAGAAAAATTTGGATTGGGTTCAAATTGAAAACATCGTTATTCTTGAAGATTAGGCTTTATTAAGACTTTATTGTTATATTTCAAAACCATAAGTTAAAGGAAAAAGTCGAGTTTTTAGAGTTTACTATTTAAATTGAAAATCATTTGTGTTAGGTGTTAAAACATTTAAAGATTTATTTTTAAGAAAAGTTGCTTAAACTTTAAATTGATAAAAATTATATCATAATAAAATAAATAAAAATGCATGCATAATCAGTTTATAGCTATGGCCTTATTACATTAAAACAAAACCCGAATAAATGCAAAATACTTAGAAATAAAAAGTCCAAAGTTAAAATAAAGTCTGAGTTGAACATGGCCACCACTAAGCTCCTGCCGACCCGGTCCACATTCTTGAGTGTCACCTGAAAAATATCCCACAACGGGTGAGTCAAACAGACTCGGTGTGTATAACAAACACTAAGCCCCAACGATTCAGGCATATCATATCATATCATACGTATATATAACAGATAGAAATAATGATGCAAACTCGAACCCATACCTAGATAACCATCCGCTACACATCACCCGTACCAACCATCACACCGTGGGGATTACTAAATCGACCCTCCATCCGCTACACATCATCGAAGGCAGTCGCTGCAGATGACTTGCTCATCGCCCTTATAAATTTTGTGGCATAACCACTAGATATTATTTTGTGACATAAGTCACCACATTCAGATTTCGTGACATGAGTCACCACATTCAGATTTTGTGACATGAGTCACCACATTCAGATTTCGTGGTATAGACCACCAGATCACTTCCCCTTTCCATATAACCCATATGCCCCATGTCACACAGAATATGCAATATCATGCCTTATGCCTTATTCCACATTCTTATCGATATTCACATATGTATCATATTCCAAATATTCATATCATAATATTATTCATATCATTTATTAACATAATGTTAAGGTTACTTACCTGAGTACTTTGTACCATCACATGGTACCTTTGCCCACTTTTCAAATTATTATAAACACATATATTAAATTGATGCCATGAATCTATTAAGAGTTAGTGTGGGGTACACACCTGGTTTACTTAATGCTTTCACTGAAATCCCGAAAATCCCGATCTAACACTCTAGATCCTTAGTTCCTATATTCGGCCAACACTTAATACATTTAGTAAAAAGCCATTCGGCTAAACAATCAAATCCCGAAGGATTATTGCAATCAAAATCCTTACCTTGCCGCCGATTTGATTACTAATCAAATCCTGAAACTTTGTGACACTCCTTCCTTGCAATCGACCAATACTAGATCACGGGACTTGGTTAGTTTCGGCTTCTAAATAACTAAGAAACATATTTGAATCACTAAATATAGACTTGGTCGAATGTTCAGGTTCACTTACCTTGTGAATCTTAAATCCCGAAATTGCTACTTGCTCTTGGCGATGTCGAGATCCCTATAGGTATATGTTAGATTCGGTTCTGACACTTAATCTCAATAAATGGCCCTTGGCCGAATACATACTGCTTACCTTGAGTACCTCAAATCCCGAAAGAACACCTTTACGCTGGTTACAACCAAAAGAAACACATTAATATGGCCTTAAGCATATTCGGCCATCCTTAGAAATCAAGGCCTACCCATGATTTCGACTCACCAAATAAGAAAAGATAAAACCGATTGCTAAGAGGAATACTTACCACCAACGTTTGCTTGAAGAGACTAAAAGAGAAAAGATTTCGGCTAACTCTTTCAGCTTTTAAAACTTGCGACAAAGAGAGAAGAATAAGGCCTTCTAAAGATTCGGCTATGGCTCCCAAATGGTCATGAAATATTCGGCTACAAGAGGAAGGGGTAAGGTTGAAGGGAAGGAAAGAAAAGATAGGTTTGGAAGAGATTACAAAAATTTGGCAGCCCCTTGCCCACTGTATATGGCGTCACTTACCAGAGCTTTAAGTGGCGCCTTCATGCCACTTTACCAAGGCACTTTTTGTGTCTAATTTCCCCTACTATTCCTCTTAAGGCCTCTTTTGTTCAATTCACCTTCAATACTTAAAACTTAATATTTTCTAAGGCATTCTTCTATATTCTAAGGTTCTCAAAATTCATACAAAACACATTTATATACACATAAGCATACAATTAGGCATTAATGCATAAGCCATAAATCCCGGATGTTACAAGGTGAAATAAAAATACCAAAATGTTGAAACTAGCCTCTTACCGATTGATCAAAGTGAGAGTAGAAAAAAAATGATTGAGAAGGAGATATGTGTGTGGTAGAAGATTTGGCTATGGTGGAAAAATTGAAGAGAGAATGATGTTTGAGAGATTTTTTGCAAGAAGAAAAACAAGAAGAAAGGTATAAGAAAATAAGGTGTTTAGGTTTAGGTTTGTTTCAAGAATGGAAGATGAACAAAGAAGAAACTTTCAGACTAGTGTGCATTCGACAAAGAAGAAAAGAAGAGAAAAGAAAAATGGCCCTTCAAGGTTATGTGGTTTCGGCACCAAGAGGAAAAGGTTTGGGAGAATAAGCAATTAAGACCGAAATGGTCAAAAATGAAATGGACAAAAAGAAAGCAAAAGTTTACCTATTGTTCAAGATACATTCGGCTAGGGAGAGGAAATTAGAGAGAAAAACTTTGAAGAGAAACACAAAAATGCCAAAATGCCAAAGTGACCAACTAGCACCTAAACCTTACCAAAAGCCATTAAAATTTTGGCCACCCCCTAGCCCCTAAAACCGTCCAAGTACATGGACAATAGGTCAAATTTTGGCCACCCCAAACTTTCCAAAACATCTCCCTTGTTTTAAGCCTTGGGTTCCCCCTACATACCTTTTCCATTTGATTCCCTTCTTTAAGTTAAAACTTTCCTTTTCTCTTATCCACCTTACCATAAAAATAAAAGTCCAACTTACCATATGTACTAGGCTTGACCGACACTATGAGGAAGGAAAGCATAAAAATAAAATTCATGCACACCAAGGGATTCGAACTCCTTCCCTCAAGGAACACACATGGCGCCATCTCCTCTTCACTACTAGCTCACTTATGCTAACTTTTTACCACATAATTACCTTAAGCTTTAAGGTCACTTATTCCATTTCCTTAAATTACTAAATACCAAAAATTATTCTAAATCCAAAATAAATCCCGAGCCTTCTCAGGACTAAATAAACACACACATTAGATAATTAAACTAGCTGAGTACCAAAATAATATAACAAATAAAAACTCAAATTTTAGGATGTTACATTAAGATTCTTGAGTTTTCAATCACTTCTACTCTTAATTTCTTCTTGTTTCTTGAAGTTCTTGTTTTAATCAATGGCATGAGTTAATATTACTTCATATGAAGAGTATGAAAAAGCTAAACAAGCCTAGCTGTAACATCCCGATTTAGGGCCTAGTTGGAATAGTGGTGCGAGACCACAAATACGAGGTTTATGAATGAGTTTTTGAGGTTTATGCTATGTATACATGCTAGTGTAAAAGTTTCATGAAGCAATTTTGTGAAATTGCGGTTGAATTGTCTAAAAGGACTAAATTGCAAAAGTTGCAAAATGTGAGATTCTAGAAGCTATTTGTGTGAAATAGCTTTAGAATATTAATTAGAGGTCCTTAATTAGCAATTTTCTCAATTTCTAATTTTTGGACAAAATTGGGCATGGATGAGTTAAAATAGAAAGTTTATCAAAAAGGGCATTTTGGTCATTTAATAATTAAGTGATTAAAATAGGAGAAAAGATGACAAAATTCATTCATCTTCTTCTCCAAGACTACCGAAAATTGAGAGAGCCATTGTTAGGGTTCTTCAAAATTTTCAAGCTTGCTAGTAAGTTCATCTAAGCCCCGTTTTTTATATTCTTTATATTTTTGAAGTCCTTGTAGCATGAGTAAGCTATTTTTAGCTATTTGATGAGCTATGATGGATGTTCAAAAATGTGGTTATGTATGACATGCATGTATTTTGATGTTTTATGGAAGATTATGAAAGCTTGATGTAGTAGAAACATCTTTTGCTAAATGAGTTTCCATAGAAAATGCATGTAGGGACTAGTTTGTAAAAATCTTGAGTTTGGTCATACATATGTGATGTACTGAGAATTGATGATTGCTTTAGTTGAGTAAGTGATTCGGATAAGCATGAAAGGCTAGAAAGTTGAATAAAAATCACTTTACGAGCCTTGGGGCAATAGCGTAAATAGGAGAAAGTTTAGGGGCAAAAGGGTAATTTTGCCAAAGTATGAGATGTGGGTCAATTTAGTAAATGTGTATATTGATGAGTTGAATTAACATTATAGATCAAGAAAGAAAAGGCCCGGATTGAAACCGACGCAAGAGCAAAGTGGTGGACTAAATTGCACGTTTCTATACTTTTGAGTATCGAGGTAAGTCTATGCATAAACAATGCATTCATACTTAGAATTTGTTAATGCTAGCTAGTGTATAGCATGGTTGAGAATGATTGAGAACCTATGTGATTCAAGTGGAATGAGTGATGGATTTTGTGAATGGATGAATGATTGAGTAAATAGATATGTGAATGTGTAGTGATAATGCTAAAAGATGGGCTTGTATAAGCCCAATATTTGCCCGGCCCGGAATAAACAAGCCCAAACCGACAAGGCCCAACAGGCCCATTTTTCTTTTCAGTAAGCTAGGGTTTCTGAAAACCCTAGCGCCGCAAGCCTAGGGCCACTTGCCTAGCCACTTGCCCCCGACCCTCGACCTGCGAATGACTGCCACCATCTTGTCCATCGCCCAAAGACCGCCTCAAGACTCTGCAAGCATTAAACGAGAAAGGGACAAACATAGCAAAACGGTAAAGAAGATGGCTATAAAAGCCGATTTGTATTTCGTGTAAAAGGACCCTTTTTTTCTCGGATTATCAAAAAATAAAAAAAGATTCAAACAACAGAGCAAAGATCGAAACTAGTGGGCATAAAAACGCGAAAGAAAACTAAAAATCAAAAATGTAAGTTGAAAGGAGGTGATTATTTTATTTTATTTGCGAAAGCCTTTTTTGCTTTTTACATATATATATAAAAGTATATATAAAAAAATACATATTTTACCTTTTCCGCCACCGCTTGCGGTCGCAGCGACGGCACGACGGAGAGGCAACCGGAGCGACACCGAATCCCTCTCTTCCGGACTGCAGAGAAAAGAGGAGAGGGGGATCGGTTTTTTTTACAAGCACTCAAAATGATTTTTTTTTCTGACCTTAGGACCTTATATAGCCCCTCAAACGACGTCGTTTTGGGGGTGGCGCTAACCTCAAAACGACGTCGTTTTGACCTTGACCCGATCCGACCGACCACCCGCCTCAGATCCGCGTGTTTTTATAAGGGGATATTTGCTCGCGCGGTCCTTCCGCATTTTTAAGTTTTTAAAATCAAATCTTCCATATTCGCACATTGGCCCCGAAATTTACACCGGTTTGCAATCTGTCCCCGTTCTTCTTTGCACGCTTTGGGGAAAGGGGTTTATTACCTTTTGGTCCCTTCAAATCCTTTCACGCGCATAAATAGGTCCCCTAATCTTCATTTTTAAGAAATTCACCCCAAATTTTGTTCTTTCACTTAGTTTAGTCCTTTTTATGTTTTTTTTTTTACTATTTTTAACCTAATTAAATTTTTATTTTCTATTATTATTATTACCTTGTTACTTCTACCTAATATCTTTATTAACACTATAGTTATATTATAGTTTTTAATATATATATATATACACATTTTTGTTTGTTCTTGCATATATCTCATTATTTATTTCTAAAATATTTTTACCATTATTATTACTACCGCTTTATCATTCATTATTTATTTTTCATCACCATTCATGTATTATGTGTTATTATTAATATATTAATATTTTCATCATCATCATCACTAATATTATATTATCATACTTTATGTACATATATATATTATATTCATTACTATTATTATTACTATTATTTGATATTATTGTCGTGACTATTATTGTTGTTATTATTAGTATCTTTATTATTACTATATTTATATCTATATTTATCCTCTTAGTTAAATACTATTATTATTTATTTAATTGTCATTTATCTATTTATATTTATATTATTTCACATACATATTTCTATTTTCACTCATATTATTATCGTATTTTATATATTTCTACTCATATTTCTACATCAATATTATTTTCATTATCACCGTTATTATCATTATTATTATCATCATATCATTATTTTCATATATATATATAGCTTTATTTATTCATTTTATATATACTGTTTCATTCATTAATCGCCATCACTATTTTTATATATCATTGTTATTATCATTATTTTCTGTCACCGTCAATATATATATATACTATTGTCACAAAATTTTCCTTTTACCATTACTTACATTCTCACTGTTCGTCGCACTAATCCTTCCCGATACCTCAGTTTTTATAGCGACCAATATTCCGCACTAGCAATTCGAGTGAATTAAGCCCTAACTTATTGGGTTCTGATTTTTCTCGTTTAAGCTAAACGACAGAAGATCCTTTCCAAAAATCGCAAATTCAAGTTTTCAATCGACATCCCGTATTAGCAATCCGAGTAAATCGAGCCCTAACTTACTGGGTTCCGGTTCTTCTTGTTTAAAGCTAAATAACGGGATATCCCTTTTGAAATCGAAATTTAGATTTTTAACAAAACACTTAATCTCGGAAATTCGAAATGTTGCGCCCTAACTTACTGGACTCAACATCTAGATATTTCGGGATAAGTTTCTTTTTTAAAATAGAGGCAATATTCCTAATTTGGATTTTCGAGAGAACGAGCCCTAACTTACTGGGTTCCGATTTCTCGTTCGACAAATGACGGAAGATCCTCTTCAGATATAAAACTAAGTTTTAAAAGGAGGGCTTAGTTTCGGGAGCCTAAAGTATGCTTGATCTCTTCGAAAATAAGAGAGTCTTAACGTCCCTTCCAATTCCTTCAAATTTTAGAAATAAAAAGTATCCTATTTTCAGACCATTTCAAAGTTTTCAACATTAGGACATCGATCAATCAGTTTGGTACCGATTTCGGGCGTGTCGAGGGTGCTAATCCTTCCTCGCACGTAATTGACTTCCGAACCCATTTTTCTCAAATTTTCGTAGACTAAAAGTATCGTTTTAATAAACTGAGATGTTTTATTAAAACAAAGGTGATCCGATCACACCCAAATAAAGATCGGTGGCGACTCCCTTCCTTTTCTTCCCTTTTCATTTTCAAAAATCGAGTCGACCGCGTCGTTTACTGTTTTATCAAAAATGGTTACGACAGGGCTAAGTGCGATACCATCCTAATACATAATGGCAATGAGCTGGCTATGTGCGATGCTATCATTAGGTATATTGTCTAGTGGGCTATGTCCGAAACCACTACGATTACCTTTATGGTAGGCTAAGTGCGAAACTACCTTATTAATTGATTATGGTGGGCTAAGTGCGAAACCACCTAGACATTAGCTGTGTGGATTAGCTGTGTGAATGTATTATCGAGAAATAATGATGTGTTGTATATTGGGTAAATGTGATATTGAATGCAGGGGTGCATGTCAGTGGTTATGAGTAAGTGACTCATGATGTGTTGGAAATGTGGTAAGGGATAGAAAGAGTAAGCATAGTTGTACATTATATGTTAGTATAATGCTAATTGTTGTTTAGCTTATACTATGGTGCTTAATTGTTTATGTGTAAACTTACTAAGCTCAAAGCTTACTCCCTTTCTTTTCTCTTGTCTTATAGAGCAAAAGTGTTGAATCGAGATACGAGGATCAATTGGAAGATCGCCCACACTATCAGCACACTCTGGTACATGAGACTCAATGTTTTGTATATGGCATGTATAGGGGCTAGACAAGTTAGTGAATTTTGTTGTATATGGCTATGATATGTTGGCCTTTAGATGGATAATCTATTTTGTATAATGCCATAGTTGTTGGCACTTTATTATATGAAAAGATGTAGTTATCTATGTGAGATTATAAGATTTTGAGTTGATTATGGATGTGTTGAATGAGTGCATGTTGTGTATGCTAGAAGGGTGAAAAGAACTTGGCAAATAGCTTTGTTCTTGTCCATGTGGGTAGACACACGGGCGTGTGTCTAGGCCATGTGTGACACACGGTCAGCCCATGGGCGTGTGACTTGGCCGTGTGTCCCCTATATGTTAGTATTTTAAATCAGAATAGACCATGGACTAGCCACACAGGCGTGTGCCTAGGGCGTGTGGGTTAATCAGTGTTGGCCACGAGTTAGCCACACAGGCGTGTGTCTAGACTCTAGGCAGTGTTAGTGAAGTTAGTGTTCACCACGGTTGGAGAGCATGGGCGTGTGTGTCTACACACGGGCGTGCATCATCTTACACGGGCGTGTGAGCCCTGTATAAAAGAGAAAAATTTTAAGATCGTAAGAGTTTTCAAAATGGTCTCGAGAGCCCTCGTGTGTTTGAGAGAGGCCTCGTAAGTCGAGATTGAGGTTGATGTGATGGCCAAAGAGAGTGGCCATGTTGTGCCTAAGAGGCGATCTTGAGGATTTTAATACGGTAACGCCTCGTGCCCAGTTCCGATGTTGAATACGGGTAAGGGGTGTTACACTAGCAGACTGGTGAATTGTCTCAGCAACCAGAGACCATTAAAGAGACTTTAGTGCAATAACCAGTTAGCACTGCTACTGGCATTGGTAAGGTGTAATCAAGCGACAAAAAGCCTCAATCATCTGATTTTTCACATAGTGAAAATTGAGCTGGGATTGTTGATGAAGCAATGCATAAAGATTTTCTTATTGAAAATAAGAATGGGCCACCTAACTAGATGTCTTCTTGTTCATTGGTAAGTCGATTATAGTGATCGAGGACATCTAAACCACCAATTCTTCCTTAATCATAAGTTAACCACATGAATTGCTTGGTGATTAACCCTTACCAATGAATAACCCCGAAAGCCACTTCCACGATTTAATCTGTCGGTAGCCTTACCAACTAGAAGAACTCGACTCTAATTAACGATCTCAATCACGTGGATCTTTTAAATTATATCACTTAATCCTATGACATCACCTAACTGCACTCCCAATTGAACCACTCCAACTTGTTCTCGATAAAGTAATTCGATGTCGAATTAATTATATCAACTGTGTATCATTCCCAACACTGTACAAGGGATCTTTATTGAGACGACACTAAAAACAATACTATGAGACGATCATATCTATCTCTTGAGACGGAGAAAAAAGTGAATACCCAAATGAAAAGGGTTAAGTACGATTTTAAATCTTACAATTCCAATACCAAGATTTGGTCGACCTTTTGCTATAAAACAATTTAGTCGCTCATAATAGAAAAATAAAGCAAAGGAATTTAGAATTTAAAAAAGCTAAAAGGGAAAATAAAAGAAAGAAAGTAACAGGAGTAGAGAGTGATGCATGCCAGAACTGAAAGAAAGAATAAATTGGATTTCTTTCCAAAACCAAAAACAAAATAGGGACGTCCCCCACTCTCCTTGGTTTTAATTTTTAAACTGAATTTTAATTCCTAGTATTTTACTCCTACACATTTCTTAAAGATAAAATTAAATATTTATCTAAATAAAATATAAGAGATAAAACTTAATCCTAATTAAACTCCTAATAAACATCCTTTCAAATGATTTTTAAATAAAAATAAAATAATCCTAAAAATCTAAAATACCTTGTACATCGAATTGCTACTCCCATGCCTAATTATTCTTTGTGACTCAATATTTTCATTTGTTCTCCATATTTTGGACTTACATTGCACCTACATAGGATTTAAGCGATAAACAACAAAATTAGTAGCATTGTGCCTAAAAGTTTATAAAAATAAAACACATAAATATGTTAGTTTGGCACAGTATCAAGATCCAATTAGTGTAGAGCCCTTTACTAATGTTGAGAAGGTAGTTGCCAAAATCGATGATCTCCTACAAAATCCACCTATTCCTAAGCATGTTCCAACGCCTATAGATTTTATTAAGTCCATCATTGAGGATGCCTTAAAAAAGGTAACCCTGATATTGCTCCCATTGATGATGCTAGTGATGTTCTTGAGGAAGAAACAAGCCCTTCATATTTAGTTAGTGATTTTATCATTAATATTTCTGAACCTGTGACTAATCTCTCTGTTGCTAAAAACCTTATTGTTGAACCTTTTGAGATTCCTAAAGTCGGAGAAGATAAAGTTGTGGTTTTAGGAGTGAAAATTGGTCCTGGCACTACTACTGTTTCTGTATGGCGGAGAAAAAACTTGATCAATAGTTACCAAAGAGATCAAGCAGCGTCACAAAACATCAAAAGGAAAGGAAATTGTAGACAAATGGAAAGATATTTTGTTCCCTTTTGCCCCCAAGAGAAGATGTTCATGACTAGTTTCAAACCCATCATTAGAGAAAGAGTCTGATGATGATGTTCCCTTGAAGAAGCATTACCTTGGAGGGATGGATCGTACCAAGAGACCTAACATTCCTTTGTCCCTAGTAGCCAAGAAGCCCTCTACAAAGAAACCTACTGAATTGATTGATCCTCACTAAAAGAAGAGGATGCAATATTGAAGAAGAAGGATCAGACTTTTCTTGTAACACCCCATATCCAACCCGATCATTTGGTTCGAGTTACAAGTTGCCACATTCGTTGCTGGAAAACTATGATCAAATAATAATTTGATTTACAACATTAAATATTCAAATAAAATTAAAAATAGGTGTATAAAATTATACGAATTCATTTTCAGGTCTTATACAAGCATACGAAGCTCTATTGCTAACCTGAGATTGAATTAGGACCAATTTGTAATTTTTTTAAACTTTGGAGTTGACATTGAGACTTCAGGGCTTCCTTATCGCAACGACCATTGCTTAAAATCATGTCATGACATATGGACTTGATCTCGTCGTGACAACAAACGTTCGACGTCAAGACATGACATACTATTTCTAAATGGTTAAGTTTTGGCACCTATTTGCAATCACCTAAAACATCTCAAATTCATTTGCATTTATAATTTCAACCAAATGTACATATCCAATGAGTTCCATTATAGCTAAAGTGCCATTTATAATTATATATTTACATCTATTTCAGCAAATTCATTCAAGTACACAATTCATTTCATCATGCTCTTCATTGAACTAATTGGCATATATATGTGTGTATATACATTACCATATAGAATCTTAGAAAACCAGAAGTTATGCCTAATAAAATGTTGTCACATTCTCAAATTCATATATATATGTATATATATACTTATGGCCAATTCAAAATACTAATTCCAACTCCAAAGTTCACATGATCATCTATTGTATTAAAAACTGACTCAATCTAAGTATATGCCATATAATGAACCAAAAAGAGACTATACAAACATTGTTGAGTCAGGGATCACTTCCGAGATGCTGGAATCATTTCTTGAGGCCTCAAGACATACCTAAACTTGCGCACGGAAAACCAAACCATACGCTGAGCGATAATCCTTAGTGGTATTTCCATGATTCAAGCTAATGCAAACAGGTTTAAAACTATAACATACAATTAAACTAAATGCTTTCATTACCATATCAACTTGCATATGATCATCTTTACATGTCAATACACTAATATGTACTCAAAACATACAATTTCTCATTCATTTCAGAATAACTTAACCAATTTATATTATCATGTATAGTTACTCATACTTATTCATTTCCATTACTACATATAAACACATAAGTCCCATTCAAATCAAGATCTCAACCATTTTCAAGCCTATTGACTCGTCTTTTGCTAAATCGGTCCCCAGGGCTCATTTTCAATTCTATTTGCATGGTCTTTCACATGCTGTTGTATACTATATTTCAATTACGTTTCATCTCATATATCATTTAGTCAATTTGTGTATTTATAGCCCTACTAAACAGACACAAACTTCGAATAGATACGTGGATCTGTCACCCTGAGTTACTTGACAACAATAAATTTCACAATATGATTACTCTGTCACCCTAGGTTTTCCGACAATGATGACTCTATATGTACAATCTACCACCCTAGGTTGCCCGAAAATGATGGTTTTCAATCAATATCTTGACCCTATGACATGCCAACTATATTTGACTCGATCTGAACAACTAATAGGGTAACCAAATTTCCAATTCATTATATAGTTCAATTTACATTCCAATATTCTCAATTTATCAACATTTCACAATTTCATAACATTTATAGCATGCTTCAACCCAAGTTCATACCAATTATCACATATCAAGTAAGTCATGCAACTTTCTATTCTATTCAATTTAGTCCATATCTCGAAATCCAATCTCAAGCATAGCAATTTAATTCAAATAGTTATTTCCAACTCACCTAAAATACCATATAATGCAAAATGTTATGAATATGCAATAAATAAATCAATCCCAAATCTTAAAAATACAAACTAAATCCCGAGTCACTCATCGACAACTTTCATTTTTCCTTTCACTCTCAAAGATTCCACGTTGGCGTTAGCTAAATATAATCACAAAACATATAACACCATCAATTTCATTTAAATTAAAATCAATTACAATATCAAGCATATTATACAATTTATTTAATTTAGTCCTTAAACTTAGGACAAACATAACTTTCTATCTATAACTTCAGATTAAAATCTGATTTCACATATATTCATTACGAACCTCTTATTTTCCAATCTTTTTGAAATTTTATAAAAACTTTGCATTTTATTCAATTTGGTCCCTAATGTATGAAATTATCAATTAAGCAGTATAATTTAGTCCTTTTCACAATCTAAGCTTAATTTATATCAAATTCACACCAATTTCAACCGTGTCTCAATAATGGAATCTTTCAAAAACTTTAACAGTTTTACAAATTAGTACATGGGTTAGCTAAATCAAGCTCCCATGATTCAATTTCCATAAAAATCAAAGAAAAATGGCAAGAGACTTACTTGAATTAAAGGTTGAATACCTTAAAACCTAAATATGGGGTCCTCCTCTTTTGGTTTCTTTCTTTGGCCAGTTGGAGAAGATGATATTTCATCTCTCCTTCCACTAATTTGATATATATATATACCTAGTGTAACAGCCCGATTTAGGGCCTAGTCAGAATAGTGGTTGCGAGACCACAAATCCAAAGTAGAAATATATGTTTTATGGTTTTTATGAGGTATATGACATGTTTGCATGGTTGTGTGAAAATTTCATGAAGAAAATTTTATGATTTAGTGATTAAATTATCTTTTAGGACTAAATTGTAAAAAATTGAAAAATATGAGATTCTAGAAGTTCTAAGTATGAGATAGCATTAGAAAGTTTATTAGATGTCCTCATTTAGTAATTACACCACTATATCTCATGATGGACAAAAATGGACATGGAAGGGAAAAATCTCAAGGAAGGGCCTTAAGGGCATTTTAGTCATTTGGTTAATAAATTAATAAAAAGGGGAAAAGAAGTCAAAATTGGTGTCCATCTTCATCCTCCATAGCCGAAAATTTTAAGGAGCCATACCTAGGGTTTTGTTTCACTTTCAAGCTTGATTGTAAGTACCTCCTAGCCCCGTTTTTAATGTTCTTCGTACTTTTGAGATCCTCATAGCTCGATTTAGCTATTTCTAGCCATATTTTAAGCTAGAGTTCATGTTCAAAAATTTACCCATGTATGACATACATGTATTTTGATGTTTAATGGATGAATATGGAAGTTTGATGTGTAGTGAACATCTTTTTCTAAGTGATTTTTCATGGAAATACATAAAAAGGACCTATTTGTAAAAGTGATTAAAATGTGTAGTAAAAATCAGATTTGAAGGAAAAATGTGAGCTATTATAAGCTTAAGACAGGTTCGGCTAGGCTTGGGTGTGAGAAAAATGAACACATTTCATTATACAAGCCTAGGGACCATTTTATAAATATGTGAAAGTTTAAGGGCAAAATTATAATTTTTCCAAAGTATGATTCATGGGCTGATTTAGCCAATGTGATAATTTAATAAGTGAAATATGTCATTATAGATCAAGAAACACGAAGTCCGTACCTAAACCGAGGAAAGAACAAGGTGGTGGACTAAATTGAACAACTATCTATATTTTTGTATCGAGGTAAGTTTGTGTGTAATAAATCAACATCATGTTACTATGCTTTTAAATGCTTGATATTGTGTGAGATGTATATTCTTTTTATGAAATTGGTTAATGAGGTCTTGATGAAAAATATGATGAGGTTTTACTATATCGAAATCCTGGTTGAACCTTAGGAATAGAAATGATACCCTTGTCATGGAATTAGATTAATAAGGTCCCGTATAAGACCATATCTGGGATATGGCCTCAGCAATGAATTGAGATCCCGTATAAGACCATATCTGGGATATGGCATCGGTATCAATAGTGATTCCGTGTAAGACCATGTCTGGGACCTGGCTTTGGTATGAAATCGTGTAAGACCATGTCTGGGACATGGCATCGACATACTATCTCGTGTAAGACCATATCTGGGATATGGCATCGACATCAATATGAGATCCTGAATAAGACCATATCTGGGATATGGCATCGGCATCGACATGTGATCCCATGTAAGACCATATCTGGGATATGGCATTGGCATCTTACTACGTGTATGACAATTCCTGAGTATCCTTCAATATTCCAAGTGGTTCAACGAGGTAAAGTATTAAAGTTTATGTTAAAGATGGAAAAGGGCTAAAGTTATGTGATGGAATGATACAGGTACATATTCGAAACTCATGAGAAATGAGCCTGGTATGTGATATGTGGTTGGTAAGAATGATCATGAGTAAGCCATGTCGATGTTCTTGAAATTTTGTGTTAGTTCATATTGTAATGTGTGGATGTTATCACAAGATTTTATGTTGCTATCTATTACATGCAAACTTACTAAGCTTTATGCTTACTCTCTCTTCTTTCCCTTCCCTTGTAGTATCGCCAAGCTAGCTCGGGGATCGTAGGACGTCGGAGCTCGATTCACACTATCAAGCTATTCTTTTGGGTATAGTAAAGTTTGATTATTTTGGGTATGGCATGTATAGGAACTTGGTCAGTTTGTTATATGTCATATTGATTAACCAATGAGTTGGTTATTAATGTTACTCATTTCATTTTGTAAATGGTCATTGAAATTTGCCAATACTAGTTAAGTTATATCTATTCAATGATGATGAAATTCATGAAGTGCAAGCTTGCGCAGTTGAATGAGTAATGTGTGAAATTAGGGTGTGGACGTCTTGATTGTGGATATTAGAGGTGCATTATTGCTATGCTATGTGTTGCTGGAAATGGTATAAGTGTGGTTGTTTTTCAGGGTGGCAAATGGCTGGGTAAATAGCCTTATATTTGTCCACACGGGTAGACACACGAGCTATAACACCCCAAACCCGGCCTTGATGTTATGGACGAATCTAGCGTGTCATATTGAAGTGTTTTTTGAAAACCATGTTTTCATTGAAAAACCTTCTTACATTAGTTTATTATTATCTAAAACGTGGTGCATAGAAAAATTATTAAGTTTATTCCCAAAACTTATTTTCAGTTGCAGAAGCTAAGTTTAAAAGAAACTAATTTACGAAAACGTGATGTTGAAAGATTAAGTTGTGGAAGCGTAGTGTTTTGAAAATAGTTATTGTTTTGGGAAACTGCGATTTACTTTTAACAGATAAGAAACGTAATAACTAAAAATCCCAAATTAAAAACCAGAAATTAAAAGAGGCCTTATTACAACCCAATAAGAAAGCGGTTAAGAAAGGTAAAATAAAATACTAAAATTTAAAGCTGTCCGTAGTGTGGCCACCTCCGAGTCCTCCAGTACGTCGAACCGCTTACTGAGGATTACCTGAAAAATTAAAAAGAGGGGGTGAGTTTACGAAAACTCAGTGTGTACAACCCTCATCAATCATAAAGCGTGCATCACACCAATCCGAGCCTAAGCCCATTACAGTAACTAATGTGGGCCTAAGCCCAACACAGTAATGGTGGCTTTTGGGCCTTAGCCCATAATAGCCTCAGTTGGGCCTGAGCCCATTTCTCAATCAAACCAGATCATACAATGCATAAATGCCCAACAAACCCTGCACTCCAAATCCCTTCCAACCCTACACTCCTGTGGGGATTTAATCGACCCACCCATCCCTACACTCCTTATGTAACACCAGTTGCGGCACTAACCAATATTGCAGCAGAGCTGCCAATCTCATAATCGGCTTAAAGCCATCGGTGGATCCACAGTCTTCAAGCGACCATGCGACCCTAACAAGTAATACACTTCCTCCAAATCAATGATCCCATTCCCCATGCAACATAATATCACATGAATGCAAACATATTATAAACGACATACAATAACAATCATATAACATGTAAGGGCATTTGTAACGCCCCGAATTTGGGCCTAGAAGAATTGGGCTTTGGGCTTTGGGTTTCATAAAAAATTTTAAGTGAGCAAGAAAATGACAAATAACATGACGGCTTTAAAGGTTTAATGAACTTGGAGTGTGTAGGTGTGTTGGAGAAGCTCTGGGTTCGAGTTTTGTGGTTGAGGATTCTTAATTTAATTAATTAAGGAATCAGGGTTGTGAGTAGTGAACCTTTAAATAAAAAATAAGTGAAAAATGGCACAAAGAAGCCTGTGGTGAAGGGGCTAAGTGACGCCACTAGGGTGTAGAAAGGTGGCGACATATGCATGCAGGGAGGTCTGAGGTTCGAGTGCTAGCTTAGTTTTATTTTGGAATTTAATTTTAGGCTTCTAGAAGGCTGAAAGTGGCATGTAGAGGGACTCTAAGGAGAAGTGATCAGTAGAGAGAATTTAGGAGAAGGATAAGGGAGATATCATGGAGAAAAATTAGGAGATGAGCAGTGGATGAAGTGGTGCCGAATTGGACTTTAGGGGGTGGCTAAGTTTCGGCTATAGGCTATATAAATGTGTGTGTGCCGAATCTGGGGTCCTAGGTAATGCCAAATTCTCCATTCTTTTTCTTTCTTTTCTTCCCCTCAATCAGTTCCTCCCATAGCCAAACTCTCCCATTGCCGAAATCTCCTAAAGCTGAAATCCTTTGTACCGAATTCTCTCATAGCCAAACTCTTCTATAGCCGAATTACCACCATCTTTTCTCTTGCCAAAATTCCTAATAGTGTCGAATCTTGGTGGTTGTTCCTCCATCACAAATAGATTGTTACCTACTTTCAGTCAAGTGTTGAAAGCCGAATCTAGTTAATAGCTATCTAGGTCGCAGGATCGAAAAAGGATTTGGTAAGTATTCGGTTAACATTTTTTGTACATTTTGCTAAAAGCCGAAAGGCTATCTAACTGTCCTATCGTTAACTCTGTGATCACAAGGATAAGGTTCAAAGATCGCACGCGTGGTAGGATCGTTAGCAAGGGTAAGTGTACTCAACTCGATTGTGGTTTAAGTGAATGGTTGAATGTGAGTTTGATCTATAGGGGTGACTTGTGTGGATTATGAGTCACTCGAATCTTGATGGTGTGTGTGTGAGTGCAGATCTAGGGGATACTCCTGATTAGTAGCTAAGGAAGGGCTATTAGAACCCGGTGGTGTAACATCCCAAAGATGGGGCTATTTGGAATTAAATTATTTTTCTTATGTATGAACTGCTGTGATATTATTTATGGAATAATAGAGCTTAATTAAGGCTTTGAGTTGGCACGGTTTGGTAGAAAATTCCAGTTTTTAACTTTAAAGGCAGGGAGCCTTAGCAGGAGGGTGTTATAAGAATAAATGTGGATAATTTGACACAAAAATCAGCTTGGAAAAGTGGCAAAAAGAAGGTCACTTAAGGGCTATAGATGACGCCACAAGGGGGGAACAAGGGAGCTTGTGTTCGAGTCGCGGAAATCCCTCATTTTGCTCATTAATGGGACGGCACAAGGGGGGAGTTTTTCCTCAGTTTAAACTCTTTTATTAATTATCATTAAGGGATAATTTGAGCACTTTAAATTGGTTTTAATTTGCTTAAATCTGGAGATAATAAGGGATATTAGTAAATGGATTATTAATTGATTATTATGGGAACAATTCAAATTGTTTTGAATGAGTTTTAAATTAGTGGCAAGGAGAAGAGATAGGTGTTTGCCGAAATTGGAACTCCTCAAGTGGAGTGGACGGCAAGTAAAGGGAGTTTAGTGCCGAATTCCCTTAGTTCTTCTCATAATTTTTCTGGCTAGCCTCATTAATCCCTATTTCACCTTTTATTTTTCTTTCTCTCACACTTTTGGCCGAATCTCCTACACCACCTTCAACCTATTTTCTTTCTTTTCTTTTCCTTGAAACTCTTCTCTACTCTCTCCTTTGCTGAATCCCTCTCCCACTTTCACCATCTTTTCTTCTTTTTTTTCCCACACTAGCCGAACTCTTTTTCCTCCTTTGTTAAACTTTAGCTGAATCTTAAGCAAGGGGAGATCTCCTTCAATTTCTTCTTCAATCGGTCCTGAGAGAAGGTAGGTGTGCCGAAACTTCATGGTTTTTCCCTCCCTGTTCTTAGCCGGTTTCCATTAGGGGAAGGGGTAAGTGCCGATTTCGGCAATGGTTAATAAGGCTTCTAAACGTTCTTGTAAACGATTTTTCTTAGGAACCCCGGGATATTTGGAAACAGGCAATCTAAGCCCCAATCTCTAGCAATCGGTTTTGGAAGTAAAGTGGTAAGATTAATCTCTTTATTTTGACATTTGATTAAGCCGAAGGCTTTTAGTCTTATTTACTAATCGGTGGTAATTGATTAAGCGATTCGGAAATTGAGTACTCGTGGTTAGTAACCGAAAGAATAAAGGTAAAGATTCGGGTTCAAGCAATAGCTTAAAAGAATTATTTGGTTTGGCCGAATGGCCCATATCACTAACACTATTATGGCCGAATATAGGGACAAGTAGATCTAGGGTGGCCGACATCTCTTTTCGGGATTTAGACTTCTCGTTAGCGACAGGTGTGTACATTCACACTTATAACCATTAATGAACTGAATTAAATACATGTTGTATGTAAATCTGCTTTATGTAGATATGGATTTAGTGCCTTAATGGTACAAGCGAGGAACCCGTAAGTCTCTGTCAAGTATGAGATTGATAATAATGCTTTTGGGAAGCATGGCTTATTTGATACATGTGATAAATGTATGTTGACATAAACTCGCTTATAAGCGCTGATATGGGTTGATGAGAGGAGGGGTGTGTCGTGCCGACGGGCACCGGTGTTTTGGTAACGCACCGTGACTACGGTCACCAGAGGTTTGGTACCTCCGGAGGTTTGGTACCTCATAGCGACTGCGTCCACGTGGTTAACACCACCGTGGGTTGGCCCCACTTGAGATATGGGATCGTCGCGGTGATTTGGTATCACACGATGGGTTGGCCCCATCAATCGATTTGTGTCTACGGACACCAGTGTTTTGGTAACACATCGTGACTATATGTCACCAGTGGTTTGGCACCACCAGTGGTTTGGTACCACAATGGGTAGACAAAGTGGCGTTTGGTTGGCTAGGTTGGGGGTACATAATATTCTCGCATATTAATCGTTATATGTTGTGTATGGAAATGTCTTTAAAACGCGGGGAAGGGTTACATCATCGAGTCTTTGTGACTCACCTTCTCCTTTACATTTTTCAGTGACACGTAGATCGCGGATGTGGGCCGGTTGACTCGAGGTGGCCATGCGGTGGATTTAAATTAAATGAACTTTAATTTTAGTAATGATAAATTTTATTTCCAGTTTTTAGTTTATTTGGATGTAATAAGGCCTCCTGATATTTTATTTTATTTTTGTTATTTTTCATATGTCGAATAATTGTTTTAAACTATGATTATCAATATTAAATTTAAGTCACATGTTTTCCCAAATTAACACGAAAATGTTTTCATCGTGCCATCGGGCACACTTTCGGTATTTTATAATAACTTGGTTGAATTAATTTTAAATAAATTCTAAGTAAGGTTTAACAAAACAATCAATTGAAAAGGTTTTCAGCAACTAAGAATTTTTACTTTCCAAAAGTGTTTTCCAAAATATTTTCCACTGTAGTAACTAGATTCAGCCATAGTGTTTGGGCCGGGTTTGGGTTGTTACAAAATTGGTATCGAGCCGTGTTCAAAGCTCATTTGTGTAGGGCCCAAGGCCCAAAAATGTTTTGGTAGGCCTTATGGAATGATTTTTGGTTTTTGAACGGCATGGCTCGAGTCTCCGGCAACTATCCGCCCAGGTAAGTACATCTAAACCTCTTGGTGAATTATATTCTGTAGAAGGGTAGGAAGCATGGAACGTAGATAGACTTATAGGAACTTGAACCCTAGGATTAGGCTACTCAAACACACAAACGAAGCATAAGACTTAAGGAACTAAACCAACCTATGACTTAGTCAACGAGCTAGGGTGTGGTAACCCTGATGCGCATGTCTAGGAGTGGATCCGGAAGAGCACAGTATTTAAGCGAGCCCTCGTGACTCACCTTCTCTTCGCAGTATCCTACCCAGTGCGTAGCTTTCTGTTCACCCTAACTCGGAGGGCTCTGGTGGTGTGGTAACCTCTGTGCGCATGTCTAGAAAGGTTCTGGTGAGAGCTTGGTATTTAAGCGGTCCGCGTGACCCACCTCCTCTTCACTCGACTGCTCACTGTGCGTAGCTTTGGTTCACCCGACCGGAGGGCTCGGTCATAGGCTAAACACAATGATTAAAACCCGAAAAGGGAATTAGCCATGTTTTCAAAAAGAATGAAACAACAAACCCTAATGTTTTCAAAACTTGTGCAATAACTTTTTTCAAATCCGAGAACATTATTTTTACAACGTTTTCCTCGAAAACTTGATTGTGGAAAAATTACGAAATGCCCTTAGGGGTAAAATTACTAAAATGCCCTCGGTTCATAAAATATCAGTTCAATGGTTTTGCTCAAAAATTTCAACTAATTTACAAATATTCAACAACTTAGCTTTGGAAATCATCAAAGAAAATATTTTGGTTCTGGAAAATTACTAAAATACCCTGTAGGAAAAAGACGAAAATACCCCACGGGTTAGAAATGGGCGAAATGTCCGATGAGCGAATAGGTATGGAAAGTATTAAGGAATGGATGCATGAACTTCTTTGTGCGAACTAGGATAGGAAACTGAAACCTTGGTTGCTCGAAAGAATCTCTGATTAAAACACTATCCATAAAATTTCTTCGTGAATAAGAAAGTGGAACAAATGCTAACGCATAAAATTTTTCTTAAACAGATTAAAGTTCGGTAGATAGGATGAGTTCTAGAGGACGTGGACGCGGTAGGGGTAGGATGACAGTGTCTGAACCCGTCAGGTCGGGACAAGGTTATGAAAATGAGGTACCACCGCCACCACCACCTCCTACTTTTATAGCTGAGGAGCCGGATCAGACCGGTGGTGAGGCGGTATCGCAAGCTATTTTACGAGTCTTGGAGATGGTGGCTGGGGCTGGTGGAAATTTGGGAGCTCGAAAATCTGTCCCCGAGCGACTCCGATCTAACGGAGCGGAGGTATTCCGAGGTGTGTCAGGAGTGGCACCCAGTGCAGCAGAATACTGACTAGAGTCAACTGAAAGGATCATGGATGATCTTGACTTTGGACCGAGGAAGAAAAGTCGAAAGGCGCGTGTCGCCTACAAAGGGTGAAGCGTGTCGCTGGTGGCTTACGGTTCGAGACGGGGCTACAGCAGATGATCCGACTTGGGAGTATTTCAAAACCACCTATCGGAAAGAAGTATGTGGGTACCAGCTACACCGACGCACGTGAGAAAAGCTTTTACGGGATTAGTGCAAGGAACTAAGTCGGTGTCGGAGTATGAGGCGGAGTTTTTAAGGCACGAGTAGGTATGCTAGAGGCATCGTGTCTCATCGAGCATGAGCGCCGTGTCCGCTTTGAGGACGGACTCAGAGATGATTTGAGGTTCTTGATTGCCCCGCAGCAGGTTCGTGAGTTCTCATCTCTAGTGAAAAGGCTAAGGTAGCCAAGGGATCAAGGAGGTCGTGAGGCAAAGTTATAGTAGGAATAATCGAGAAGAGAGGATTTGGGTCACCGGATCAAGTGGTAGTGTTCGAGAAAAGGCTAGGCCAAGTGGGCCAAATCAGGCGGCAAGACCCACGACTACTAATCGAGGCCGACTCGAGTAAACATTGTGGAAAGACCCATTGGGAGGTTGTTGGACCGGTGATAGAGGATGTTTTGAGTGTGGGTCTTTGGAGCATCGTGTCGAGATTGTCCTCGGAAACTAGCTAAGAATCACCGGAGGCGTAATCGTTACTCGTGGATAGAAATGTGGGACCACGGAGGGTCGTGGTAATGGCAGAGAAACAACGGTCCTAACCGAGGTCGTGGAACTCGTAGGCAGGTTCAGCAACACGAGGCTAGGCGGCACCCGGCTTAGTTTACGCAAATGAGGTGTCGCGAGGAAGGTGACGCACCGGATGTCATAACCGGTACTTTTCTAATTTTTGATCTTCCTTATGTTGCATTAATTGATGTGGGTTCGACGCACTCGTATATTGCTAGTAGTGTGGTAGGAACTATGGACCTAAACTCAAACCGCTTCTAGGAGATGATCGTAGTTAGCCCTTTAGGTCACTCTATAGTGGTAGACAAACTTTATAGAGACGCACCCTAGAACTCCAAGGGGTAGTATTTGTGGTCGATCCGATGGAACTACCGCTTTGGGAGTTCGATTTGATCCTTGGAATGGACTGGTGGTTAAGTATCGGTGAATTTGGATTGCGCGCTAAGCGCATGGTTCTTAAGACGGCGGAAGGTGATGAAGTAGTTATGATAGGTGATAGGAGGAATTACCTATCCAATGTAGTGTCTGCCTTGAAGGCTGAAAAGATGGTCAAGAAGGGTTGTGAGGCGTTTTTGGCTCGAATCTGTGCTTTGGAAGCTAAGGGGTCAGTAGTTGGAAAGGTCCGAACGGTTGGGGAATTTGCTGATGTGTTCCCGCAAGAGCTTAGTCCGCCTCCGGATCGGAAGTCGAATTCGAGTATAGACTTGCTACACCGAACGGCACTCGTGTCTATAGCACCATACCGAATGGCACCAAAGGAATTGGTGGAGCTAAAGGCTCAAATTCGTGAACTCTTGGATAGAGGGTTTATTCGACCAAGTATATCTCCGTGGGGAGCACTGTGTTTGTTTGTCAAGAAGAAGGACGGTTCTATGCGGATGTGCATCGACTCACCGTCGCTTAAACAAGTTAACGATCAAAAACAAGTACCCGCTGCCTCGGATCGATGATTTGTTTGACCAACTAAAGGGGTGCGTCGGTATTCTCAAAGATTGACCTTAGGTCGAGTTATCATCAATTAAGGGTGAAAGAGGTTGATGTTCACAAGATGGCATTTCGAACTCGGTATGGGCATTACGAGTTCTTAGTGATGCCATTCGGGTTGACCAATGCGCGGCGGCATTTATGGACTTAATGAATAGGGTATTTCAACGAGACTTGGACCAATTCGTCGTGGTGTTCATAGACGACATATTGGTTTATTCAAAGACAGAGGAGGAGCATGACAAGCATTTACGGATAGTTCTGCAAGTATTGAGGGAGAAGCAGTTATATGCCAAATTCAGTAAGTGCGAATTTTGGCTGAGGGAAGTGGCTTTCTTAGGGCACGTGGTGTCGGCGGAAGGAATTAGAGTAGACCCTCGCAAGATTGAAGTAGTATTGGATTGGAAGCCACCTAGGTCGGTGGCTGAAATACGAAGTTTTTTGGGTTTAGCGGGGTACTATCGGAGATTCGTGGAAGGATTCTCTCTAATAGCAGCGCCGTTAACTAAGTTACTAAGGAAAGGTGTTCCATTTGTATGGACGGAGAAGCAGCAAGGAAGCTTTGATAAGCTAAGGAAAATTTTGACTAAGCTCGGTTTTGGTACACTGAAGCGGAAAGTTATTCACGGTCTATTGTGATGCATCCCACACGGGTTTGGGATGTGTGTTGATGCTGAGATGGGAAGGTAGTAGCCTATGCATCCCGTCAGTTAAGACCGCATGAGGTTAACTACCCAACGCACGACTTGGAGTTAGCGGCCGATGCGTCTTTGCTCAATATATAGAGACATTACCCGTATGGGGAGAAGTCGATAGTCTACACGGATCACAAAAGCTTGAGGTATCTTCTGACTTAGAAGGATCTGAATCTGAGACAGCGTCGGTGGATTGAGCTACTAAAGGACTACGATTGTTCAATCGAGTACCACCCGGGTAAGGCTAACGTGGTAGCCGACGCTTAAGTTTAAGGTTGTGACGGACTTAAGAGCAATGTTCGCTCGGTTGAGTCTATATGATGATGGGAGTCTTTTGGCGGAACTCCAAGTTAAGCCAACATGGATTGAGGAGATTAAGGAAAAGCAGTTAGTGGATGAAGGCCTAAACGCTAAGAGGGTACAAGTTCAGGATGGTGGTTTGGAAGGGTACGGTCTGTCTAGTGATGGAGTGCTATGTTTTCAAGGGCGAGCGTGCATGCCGAAGGATGAAGAGTTGAGGCGGAAAATTCTCCATGATGCACATAGCAGCCCATATGCTATGCATCCGGGAGGAAGCAAGATGTATGGAGATTTGCGAAAAATTAGCCTGTGGCGGGGTTGAAGCGTGAGATAACTGAGTTCGTAGGAAAGTGTCTGACATGCCAGCAGGTTAAGGTTGAACATCAGTTACCATCGGGACTACTTCAACCGATAAAGATCCCTCAATGGAAATGGGAGAGGATCACCATGGATTTCGTTAGTGGGCTACCCCTTACGCCCAACAAGAAGGATGCAGTTTGGGTAATTGTGGATCGCTCGACTAAATCACTCACTTCATGCCGGTGAGAATGGATTACTCACCCGAAGCTAGCGAAGTTGTATGTGGGTGAAATAGTGAGGCTGCATGGTGTGCCAATGTCGATTATCTCGGATAGGGATCCCGATTCACGTCAAGGTTAAAGCGTTGCATCAAGCTTTGGGTACACTAAGTTAGATTTCGATCGGCTTTCCATCCACAATCGGCGGACAATCGAGAGAGGGTGATACTGATCCTAGAGGACATGTTAAGAGGATGTGTCTTGGATTTTAGTGGTAGTTGGGAGGAGTACCTTCCATTAGCGGAATTCGCTTATAACAATAGTTATCAAGCGAGTATTCAGATGGCTCCATATGAAGCCCTATATGGACGAAAATGCCGTACTCCTACATGTTGGACGGAGTTGGGGGCGACAAGTTCTGGGTCCGAGACTGGTAACAGAGACTCAAGACAAAGTCAAGGTGATTCGGTCTCGCCTCAAGGAAGCATCGAGATAGGCGTAAGTCTTATGCCGATCTCAAACGCAAGGAAATGGAGTATCTTTGTGGGAGACAAGGTCTTTCCGAAAGTGTCGCCTTGGAAAAAGGTGTTGAGGTTTGGACGAAAAGGAAGCTAAGCCCAAGGTTCATCGGACCATATACGCTGTAAAGCGAGTAGGACCGGTAGCCTATCAGGCTAGAGTTGCCGACAGAATCGATCGAGATCCATGACGTATTTCATGTATCGATGCTTTGAGAGCAGTATCGGTCGGATCCTTCGCACGTTGTGCCGATGAGCGAGATTGAGGTGAACTCGGATTTATCTTTTGAAGAAGAACCGTTCGGATCTTAGATCGAGATGTGAAGGTTCTACGTAGAAAGTCGCGTGCCCTTAGTGAAAGTGCTTTGGCGGAACCATGGTGTGGAAGAAGCTACGTGGGAATCGAGGATGTGATACTGCAAAGAATACCCCCCATCTGTTTTAGCTAGGTAATTTCGAGGACGAAATTTATTTTAAGGGGGTAGAACTGTAACATCCCAAAGATGGGGCTATTTGGAATTAAATTATTTTTCTTATGTATGAATTGCTGTGATATTATTTATGGAATAATAGAGCTTAATTAAGGCTTTGAGTTGGCACGGTTTGGTAGAAAATTCCAGTTTTTAACTTTAAAGGCAGGGAGCCTTAGCAGGAGGGTGTTATAAGAATAAATGTGGATAATTTGACACAAAAATCAGCTTGGAAAAGTGGCAAAAAGAAGGTCACTTAAGGGCTATAGATGACGCCACAAGGGGGACAAGGGAGCTTGTGTTCGAGTCGCTGAAATCCTCATTTTGCTCATTAATGGGACGGCACAAGGGGGAGTTTTTCCTCGCTTTAAACTCTTTTATTAATTATCATTAAGGGATAATTTGAGCACTTTAAATTGGTTTTAATTTGCTTAACTGGAGATAATAAGGGATATTAGTAAATGGATTATTAATTGATTATTATGGGAACAATTCAAATTGTTTTGAATGAGTTTTAAATTAGTGGCAAGGAGAAGAGATAGGTGTTTGCCGAAATTGGAACTCCTCAAGTGGAGTGGACGGCAAGTAAAGGGAGTTTAGTGCCGAATTCCCTTAGTTCTTCTCATAATTTTCTAGGCTAGCCTCATTAATCCCTATTTCACCTTTTATTTTTCTTTCTCTCACACTTTTGGCCGAATCTCCTACACCACCTTCAACCTATTTTCTTTCTTTTCTTTTCCTTGAAACTCTTCTCTACTCTCTCCTTTGCCGAATCCCTCTCCCACTTTCACCATCTTTTCTTCTTCTTTTTCCCACACTAGCCGAACTCTTTTTCCTCCTTTGTTAAACTTTAGCCGAATCTTAAGCAAGGGGAGATCTCCTTCAATTTCTTCTTCAATCGGTCCTGAGAGAAGGTAGGTGTGCCGAAACTTCATGGTTTTTCCTCCTGTTCTTAGCCAATTTCCATTAGGGAAGGGGTAAGTGCCGATTTCGGCAATGGTTAATAAGGCTTCTAAACGTTCTTGTAAACGATTTTTCCTAGGAACCCCGGGATATTTGGAAACAGGCAATCTAAGCCCCAATCTCTAGCAATCGGTTTTGGAAGTAAAGTGGTAAGATTAATCTCTTTATTTTGACATTTGATTAAGCCAAAGGCTTTTAGTCTTATTTACTAATCGGTGGTAATTGATTAAGCAGATTCGGGTTCAAGCAATAGCTTAAAAGAATTATTTGGTTTGGCCGAATGGCCCATATCACTAACACTATTATGGCCGAATATAGGGACAAGTAGATCTAGGGTGGCCGACATCTCTTTTCGGGATTTAGACTTCTCGTTGGCGACAGGTGTGTACATACACACTTATAACCATTAATGAACTGAATTAAATACATGTTGTATGTAAATCGCTTTATGTAGATATGGATTTAGTGCCTTAATGGTACAAGCGAGAACCCGTAAGTCTCTGTCAAGATGAGATTGATAATAATGCTTTTGGGAAGCATGGCTTATTTGATACATGTGATAAATGTATGTTGACATAAACTCTGCATTTATAATCGCTTGATATGGGTTGATGAGAGGAGGGGCGTGTAATCGTGCCGACGGGCACCGATGTTTTGGTAACACACCGTGACTACGGTCACCGAGGTTTGGTACCTCCGGAGGTTTGGTACCTCATAGCAACTCGTCCACGTGGTTAACACCACCGTGGGTTGGCCCCACTTGAGATATGGGATCGTCTGCGGTGATTTGGTATCACACGATGGGTTGGCCCCATCAATCGATTCGTGTCTCACGGACACCGTGTTTTGGTAACACATCGTGACTATATGTCACCAGTGGTTTGGCACCACCAGTGGTTTGGTACCACAATGGGTAGACAAATGGCGTTTGGTTGGCTAGGTTGGGGTACATAATATTCTGCATATTAACTGTTATATGTTGTGTATGGAAATGTCTTTAAAACGGGGGAAAGGTTACATACTGAGTCTTGGTGACTCACCTTCTCCTTTACATTTTTCAGGTGACACGTAGATCGCGGATGTGGAGCCGGGTTGACTCGAGGTGGCCATGCGGTGGATTTAAATTAAATGAACTTTAATTTTAGTTATGATAAATTTTATTTCCGGTTTTTAGTTTATTTTGATGTAATAAGGCCTCCTGATATTTTATTTTATTTTGTTATTTTTCATATGTCGAATAATTGTTTTAAACTATGATTATCAATATTAAATTTAAGTCACATGTTTTCCCAAATTAACACGAAAATGTTTTCATCGTGCCATCGGGCACACTCGGTATTTTATAATAACTTGGTTGAATTAATTTTAAATAAATTCTAAGTAAGGTTTAACAAAACAATCAATTGAAAAGGTTTTTAGCAACTAAGAATTTTTACTTTCCAAAAGTGTTTTCCAAAATAGTTTCCACTGTAGCAACTAGATTCGGCCATAGTGTTTGGGCCGGGTTTGGGTTGTTACAGGTGGCACACAGTAAGGTTACGGTAAGGCTTCAGCTTTTGGTAAATATCTTGATTAGGTATGTGTGAATTGATTGAAGGTTGGTTGGTTGTAGGTTCAAGGCTAAGGATAGTATAGCACATCACAGTAACTAGGTGTGTACAAACACTACACACACATGATATCAGCAATGCCAGAAAGCCGAAAAGCTGAAAGTGGCTAAATGGGCCGGGTGGGCCCTGAGGCTAAGTTTGATGAAATTGATTGATTTGATTATATGAATTGAGTTAGGCATGCATGTTACATGATCTGGAATTGTTTTGGGCCTAACGGGCCATATGAATGAGATTTGGGTCTAATGGGCCATAAGGATGTGAATCGGGCATAATGGGTTATATGACCGTGAATTGGGCTTGATGGGACTTATGAAGACGTAGACAAGTATGCTGGGGCTTAATGGACTTTAGGTCTAGTTCTGAACAACTCTTAAACCACATAAGAATTAATCTAATAATTAAACATGTCCATGGACAAGTCGCTGGGTTAGAGTGTGGCAACAGACATATGCATGTCTAGGAGTGGATCTAGGGAGAGCTTGGTACTTAAGCGGTCCTAGTGGCACACCTCCTCTTTTCTGGAATCCTACCTGGTGCATAGTGTAACATCCTGAAATTTAGGAATTTATGTTTTACATTATATCATGCGATAGGCTAGTCAATAGTGTTAGTTGTGTATGTTTAGGGACCCTAAGAAGGCTATGGGTTGAGTTGGGTCTTAGAAAAATTTTTGTGTTTAAGCACTTTAAGGAGAGAAGGTAAGTGGCATCAAAACTTAAGGAAATAAATGTGTATTTTTCTAGCACAAGTGGAGCACATGGTGGAGTGGGGTGGCGTCAAGTGGAGACCATTGAGGGAAGGGGTTCGAAACCCATCTATTGCAACTTTTGGGACTTAAATTTTTGAGCTTCTCAAGTGTTGTATGGTAAGTGTCGGCCATGGCATCAAAGAAAGAAAGGAAGACTTTTCTAATGTTGGAAAGAAGACTAAGAAAATATGGTAAGGAGGAAAGCAAGGGAAAAAGAAGGAAAGAAATAAAGGAAAGGGATAAGGTGGGGAACATGTTGGCGAATCTTAGGAGGTGTTTTGGAAAGAAATTTTGGGTCAACCTTAATCCTTTTGGTGCTTGGGATACACGGTTTTGTTGGGAGAAAAAAGGAGCCGAATTTTCCTAGCCTATTTGCAAGTTTGTGCATGAAAGGCCTATTTTCTCTTTTGAACATTTTTGGTACTCTTTTCCAACCTTTTTTCCTTTGTTGCCAAGACACAAAATGATCAAAACACTCAAAGCATTTTGCTCACTTTTTCCTTTGTGTTAGCCGAATTATCTAACACTTTTTTTTTCCATCTTTTCCTTTCTTTTTACCATTTCTTCAACCTTTCTACCTTTTTCCTAAATCGAAATTACCATATGACCGAATCTTCTTGGTTCATTTCTCCCAATAGCCGAATCCTCTTAGTCACTATCTCGTCTCCATTCTTGCGTGTTGGACATTTCTTTTTGTTTGAACGGGTAAGGGGCTTCATTCTATTCTTATATTTCTTCCTAGCCGAATGTGTGTTCATCACTATTCTGTTGTTCTACTTGTTTCTAAACCGAAATATCATTTTCTCTTACTCCCTCATATCTTGATCATCTTCTTTTCATAGTGTTCTAGTGGGTGGCTGAATATCACATCCTTGTCGATTCATCTCTAGTCTTAAGTCAATCGATGAAAGTCGGATCTATTATCATTAAGGTAAGGAGTTTCTTTATGGATCATTTCAATCTCTTAATATTTGGTTATTCTGTTAAAACGGAATGATAGATTTGACTAATCGATTGTTATATTGATTAAATCGCTCATTTTCTCTACTCATTGGTTCTTCGGAAGTAGAGGTAACCCGAATCCTATCCCTAAACAACTACTTTCTCTCATAGTAGTATTTTAATGACCAGGACTTTTTCAATGGAGGCAAGTGGTAACAATTTGAAAGGAAACGCGATAGGAGAACACAAAAGGCGTGGATTTGCAATTCCTACTCCTAAGTTCAAACGTAGGGCGGTATCGGCAGTTCAGGATTTCCCACCGGGCTGTGGACCATCATCCGGTGAGAATAGACAAATCGTGGTCGTTCACGATACTAAGGGTAAGCGTTTCATTAGATCGTCTGATTTAGATTAATAAAACCTCGTTTGTTGGTTAATCGAGTGTAATGGTGATTTAGGTGCCGACGATCAAGAAGGTTTAGTCCTTACCGTAATCAGGTGTGTAATCTCACACCGAAATCCGTAGATTCGAGATTCGATATTATGTTGGAAACGTAGATCGTTATTATTTACAGAGTTAAAAACCGTAATATGGCATAAATCAAGTAACCTGCTTAAATTAAAATTATTTTCTAAAGATCTGTCAAAATCGGTATTAAATTGCTAAATTACAAAAATGCCCCTATGGGCCGATTTACCAAAATGCCCCTAAGGGCGGATTTACCAAAATGCCCCTATGGGCGGATTTGCTAGAATGCCTTAGTGGGCCGAATTATTAAAATGCTTTATTGGGCTGGATCACCAAAATTGTTCAATAGAATAATGGTTGTTATTTATATGTGAATACTTAATGTTATTATGTATGTTGCATTTTTTTTTTCATTTTGCATGGGATGGGAAAATTGTATGAAGAGCAGTGTAGCCTGGTGGCATTGCCACAAATTGTATATTATTGTGCCTAAATTATGATTTCAGTGGTTTGACCACAAAAATAAAATGCTATAGCAGTTTGACTGCAAATTTGGTGTGAGCGGCGGGGTGGGTTGACTTGATCCCCACAGGTGTGATTGGCTGGTCGGGGGTGTGATGGATGGATTGGGTTGGGTTGCATACATTTACTTCATTTAATTATTGTTATGTAAATGGGCTTAGGCCCAAGATTTTGCTATACGGGTTCAGGCCTAGTGGATGACGGTAAGGGGATTATACAATGAGTTCTAGTAACTCACCCCATTCTCTTAATCCTTGCAGGTAATGATCAGTAATGAGGACTTGGGCCCATGGATGACTCAATGGAGGCCATACTTTGGAAATAATATTTTCGAACCTTAGTAAATTTCTTTTCCGCTTATTTCGTTACTTTTACTATTTTGGGTTTAAAGTTGTAATAAGGCCTCTGGGATTTTTATTTCGGTTTTATGTTTGACGCATTTATTTTCCATGAATTGTTTTAAACGGGGATTTTTCTAAAATCATAAAAACGGTTTTTCTTCAAATTTAACAACAAACGGATTTCATAATAAATATGTACAAATAATTTAACTTGGATTTTTCCTGCAAATTATCAATAATATTTTCAAAAGTCAAGGTTTTAAAAGATCACTAGTTCGATTATCGATTCTTCAATCAACCTCCAGATATTAGTAGTATTTTATCGATTAATTATAACCGAACTTGTTTTCTTAACTATAACCAAATAATGTCAACTTTAGTTCTTTATACGTTTTCTTTATGTGACATACTAGATCCGGTCATATCGCATGGGCCGGGTTTGGGGTGTTACACATAGTGTCTGTTCACTTTAGCCGCAAGGACTTGTTTATGGGCCAAATTTCATAACTAAAACCCGAGAGGGACCAAATACCCCTGATTTGAAATTTACCAAAATACCCTTAGATTCGTAAAATTACTAAAATACCCCTAATTGTAAAATTACCAGAATACCCTTGGTTTGAAGAATCACCAAAATATCCCTGACTTACAAAACTACCAAAGTACCCCTGTTTTGCAAAATCACCTAAATACCCCTGTAGAGTAGATTTACGGAAATACCCTTGGGTAGTGAAATGACTAAAATACCCCTAAGTGCCGAATGTGTGAGAATGTGTATGTTGCATTCATGAAATATATGTTGCACTTGGGTGGGTTTTGATGATACGGAGGAAGATTTGAGGATCGCATAGTCGCTTGACGATCGTGGATCCACCGGTGGCTTTAAGCCCATTATAGCAGCTTTGCTGCAACGTTTGAGTAGTGCCGCTGCTGGTGCTACCTTTGGTGTGTAGGGATGGGTGGGTTGATATTTATATCCCCACAGGTGTGTAGGGTTGGAAGGGAAATGGTGTGCAGGGTTGGATTTGGGATGGGGGCATTGCATTCATGTGATACTGATGTGATATGAGGTCGTTATGGGCTAAGGCCCAAGACTACCATTTTTTATAGGGCTTAGGCCCAATGTAATATTTGTATGTTGATTTGGTTGCCAAGGGTCGTACACACTGAGTTTCGAAACTCACACCCTTTTTATTAAATGTTTCAGGTGATCCTCAGGAAACGGCTCGACGTGGGAGAGGACTCGGAGATGGCCACACTACAAGCTACTTAGAAGTTTTTAATTAGTTTTGAATGAATTTATTTTAATTATTTATTTTCATTAGATGTAAAAAGGCCTTGTACCTCCAATTTGATTTTACATTTGGGTTTTAATTGTTGTTCGACTGTTTAATCATTCAACTTAAATATTTTTTTTTTAAAATCTTAAACTTAAGAAAAATCGTTTTGGAATTGTCCTTTTTTAACTTTTCTTTAGAAGGGTTTCAATGAAAACAAGGTTTTCGCTGAAACACTTCAATGTGGCACGCCGGATTCGGGCCTAACTTCTGGGCCGGGTATGGGGTGTTACAGTATTTTAGTCATTTTTCCCTTCAGGGGAATAACGGCCTTTTTATCCTACAGGGGTATTACAGTCATTTACCCTATGGGGTATTTCGGTCATTTACCTTATGGGGGTATTTTGGTCATTTACCCTATGGGGGTATTTCAGTCAATTTACGACCTTCTCAAAGGTCTACAGTTGCCTCGAGCGACACAGATAACATATATGGTCCAAATGGTGTATTTGGGCCCAAAGCCCAATATTCGGCCTAAGTGGGCCCACACACTCGTGTGGCCCATTTAGCCCAAGACTTCCTTTGGCCATGTGATCGTCATGGTCGGCTCATTAATTCCTATCCATCACAAAATTTACTCGTATAGGGCCCACGGGACCATTGGGCCCTCTCGGCCCAATCCGATCCATTTGGCCCCAAAAATGGCGTTAGCCTATGAGGACGCTCACGGTGGCCTCAACCATCTTACACCCATATTCGTGGGCTCGGTCCACCACACGTTCGATCGCACGCTCGTGTGGCATCATTCGTCGGTATTTTGACTTTTCGGCATTTCGGCATTTGCCGATCTACCATTGGAGTGGTGTGTGAACACACACACGCTTTTCGGCTCTTTTGCCGACTATCGGTCACAGGGTATTGCTACACACCTGTTTACCAAAATCGAGTGAATAACCCACGAGCATCGAACCTACAATCAACGACGATATTCTATTAGTCACTTAATGACAGAGTCAAACACCCTCTTCTAGTACTTAAACCGAACAATGTCGATACCTGCTTTGATTGAACGAGCACGGTTTAGCCCGCTTAAACCGTTGACGGAGATTGATAACAAACCCCTTGAATGGTATATTGATCGAGTGATGAGAGAAAAGTTTCGTCTATCTCAGAACACTCGCAACTCCTTCATTCCACGAGAAAACCTAGAAATCAAACGAATTAACATACCATACAAAGAGAAGGGAGAATTCGGCCATAAAAGGAAGGAAGGAATCAGCTTAGAAGAGCGCAGAAGAGAGGAGACGTAATACTCTTTAAAGAATGAAAAAGAACAAACAGAAGTTGAACAAACTACTCACCGATTTGCCAAAAACAGGTACTCCACCAGAACAAAGTTTGAGAGAGGTGAAGAATTTGGCCTGGTTATCAAAATAAAGAGATGATAGGCAAAACGGTTTGAGGGCGAACAGAGAGAAGAAGATGCAGTATTCGGTCCTAATAGCAACATGGAGAGAAAGGAAATCCGTTAATAAAAGAATCGAAGAAGGGAAGAAAGTGCATTCGACTAAAAGAAGAATCAAGATGCAAGGAGAGGAAAATGCTAAGACCGACAGACTTGAGAGAAAAAGATATTCGACTAAAAAAGCAAGATGAAAAGGGGAAAAATAGACTCGGAATAAGCAATCAAAAGAGGAAACGAGAGAACCCCAGAGTCCCTTAGCAAAACCGGCTCCAAAAAGTGCTAAAAACCCGAGATGGAGAGAAAGAATCGGCACTCACTCCCCCACCACACTAAAATTCCGAATTTTTGAGTGCCCAAAGTTCCCTATACGACACAACTCTTTCCTCCCAAAGTCCATGATTTTCTCCACCCTTATCTCTCCACAATCTACTCCTTAAATCACTCACTTTACCAATTCAAACTCTCCAACACAGAGTTCAAATCCAACACAAACTCTTGCCCACACATGAGTAAAATAAATAATCCCTTTTGCATGCAGTGAGACTTGAACCTCTGTTCTCTTTTCCATACCTGTGATGCCACAACCACTCCACCACAGGCTCTCTTGTGTCTCCTTTTAATCACAATTACTTAAAATGCTTAATATCAGGAGTCAGGGTTCCCCTAATGCTAAAAATAAAAATTTTCCATATGACATGGCTTGAACCCAGGACTTCATAGAAGTCCCCTAACCTTCCAAAATCACTCTCCCAACAGATCCAACATGCAATTATGCCGTTCTCTTATTCTCAAAAATTTTAAACGCTCCCATGCCCAAGGCCCAATAGGCCCAATTCTACTAGGCCCAATTTCAGGGTGTTACACAAGCGTGTGTCTAGGCCGTGTGTGACACATGGTCAGCCCCGTGGGCGTGTTGATAGGCCGTGTGTCCCCTTGCATCCAAATTTAGCAAAATAGAATACCTAGTAGAAAGCACACGGGCAAAGACACGGCTGTGTGTCTCAGCCGTGTGAAGGAAACGGCCTAAGGACATGGGCATGTGCCCAGGCCGTGTGAAGTCTACACATTAATTCTGAAAAATTCAATTTGCTACACGGCCTAGCACATGGACGTGTGACTCGGTCGTGTGACCATAAATGCTTGCTGACGTCATAAATAGAATGTCAAGGTTTTCATACACGGGCTAAGGCACGAGCGTGTCATAGCCGTGTGAGGGACACGGGCCATAGACACGGCCGTGTGGCCCTATCTTGAGCAAAAATTTTCTAAGTGTTAGTCAACTTACGGTTCAGTCCTGAACCACTCTATATGTATGTTTTGGGTCTCGTAGGCCCATAATAGGGACAATATGAACCGAATGAAAAGTTTTAAGTTGGAACAAAAATTTATGGCCTGATTTTATATGATTAGGTATGTCAAGTCTGGTAATGCCTCGTACCAGGTTCCAGCGTCGAATACGGGTAAGGGGTGTTACATTTAGTGGTATCAGAGCTACGGTTTAGTCGATTCTCGGACTAACGAGCGTATGCACGAGTCTAGCTATACATGCCATACGTATAAGTATTTTCATAATATAATGTGATGACTCTTGACAATTTAAATTATGTTTTCATATAGCAAATGGATCCTGACAGAGAAGTGGCGGATGATGTAGAAAGTAATGCGCCGGCCCCAGCCCAAGGGACGGTGCCAACTGAAAATGAAAATAGACCAATGATTGTGAGTCAGAGAGGAGGAGAAGAGGCTAGGGAAGCCTTTCTCCATATGATGAATGCCTGGTATATGGAGTTTGTTCGAACGAACCCAAATGCTCAACCCCTCCACCTCCACCTATTCCTCAGCCTACCCCTGTAGCTCCCCAAGTTGTAGGAATGGTAAGAAGGGAAAAGCCCTCGGTTGATAGAATTCGAAAACAAGGAGCTGAGGATTTCCGGGCTAATAAAGATGACGATCCGGAAAGAGCAGAATTCTGGCTTGAAAATACCATCAGGGTATTTGATGAATTGTCTTGCACACCCGAAGAGTGTATGAAATGTGTTGTGTCTCTCTTGAGAGATTCAGCTTACTAGTGGTGGAACATCCTTGTGTCGATGGTACCAAGGGAGAAAGTTAATTGGGAATTTTTCCAAGAAGAGTTCCGAAAGAAGTATATTAGCCAAAGGTTTATCGATCAGAAAATAAAGGAATTCCTTGAGTTAAAACAAGGTCGAATGACTGTAACCGAATATGAATGTGAGTTTGTAAAACTCAGTAAATACGCTCGAGAGTGCATATCCACTGAAGCCATCATTTGTAAGATGTTCGAGGATGCATTAAATTAGGACATCTGATTATTTGTTGGTATTCTAAAACTGAAGTAATTTGTTGTGTTAGTAAAGAGAGCTTGCAAGGCCGAGGAATTGGCCAAAGAGAAAAGAAAGGCTAAAATTGAGTCCCGTGACTCGAGGAAGAAACAATTGGGTAAGTCATTTCAATCCTCATCCAAGAAATCAAAAGAGTTTACTACTCGATCAGTTGCTTCAGTTGGGTTCTTAAACAGAAGTAAAGGTAAACAGTACTTGGGTTCTAAAGCTCAGACCACTTCTATTGCTAGTGTTTGTAATGCTCGACCAAGTATACTGGAATGTTCACAGTGTGGTAGACGTCATCCCGGTGAATGCCGAGCAAATGAGAGAGCTTGTTTCAAGTGTGGATCCCATGATCATTTTATTAGAGATTGTCCCGAGATGGTTGAAAAAGAGAAATTTCAGAGTGCAAGATCGGGAGGTACTACTAGAGGGAGACCACAGAGAAATCTAGGAAATGGAACGAGCAGTAAGAATACACTTAAAGAGCAGACTGCAAGATCTGAGGGTAGAGTGCCTGCGAGGACTTATGTCATTCGTGCTCGCGAAGAGGCGTCATCCCCTGATGTGATTACGGGTATATTTTCTCTCTATGATACTCACGTTGTTGCTTTATTTGATCCGGGATCTACCCACTCGTATGTTTGTATGAAATTAGTATCTAATATGAACATGCCTGTAAAGTCTACAGAATTTGTGACAAAAGTATCAAATCCCCTAGGCAAATGTGTGTTAGTTGACAAAGTGTGTAGGAATTGTCCTTTGATGATTGGACGTCACTGTTTTCCAGCTAACCTTATGCTTTTGCCGTTTGATGAATTTGATGTAATGCTTGGTATAGATTGGTTAACCATTCATGATGTGGTAGTAAATTGTGGAAGAAAAACATTGAGTTGAAATGTGAAAGTGGTGATATTCTTCGGATTGAATCAGATGAATCGGATAGAGTGCCTATAGTGATTTCTTCTATGTCTGCTCAGAAATGTATAATAAAGGGATATGAAGCATATCTTGCCTTTGTGATTAATGCCAAAGGGACTAAGTTAAGAATTGAATCAGTGTCGATAGTATGTGAGTATCCAGATGTATTTCCTGAAGAATCTCCTGGGTTGCCTCCGGTTAGAGAGATAGAATTTGGTATTGAGTTAGCCCCTAGTACTGCGCCCATTTCGATTGCTCCGTACAGAATGGCTCTGACCGAGTTGAAAGAATTGAAGGCTCAGTTACAAGAGTTGACGGATAAAGGTTTTGCTAGACCGAGTTATTATCCATGGGGTGCTCCCGTATTATTTGTGAAAAAAAAATGGTTCAATGAGGTTATGTATAGATTATCGGCAACTTAATAACCTAACCGTAAAGAACAAGTATCCCTTGCTAAGGATCGATGATTTGTTTGACCAATTGAAGGGAGCCATCGTGTTTTCCAAGATAGACTTGAGGTCTGGTTATTACCAGTTGAGAGTCAAAGACTCAGATGTGTCGAAAATTGCATTTCGGACAAGGTATGGTCACTATGAATTTTTAGTTATGCCTTTTGGTTTAACAAACGCCCCTGCTGTGTTTATGGATTTAATGAACTGCATCTTTTGACCATATTTAGATAAATTTGTTGTAGTCTGTATTGATAATATATTGATTTACTCTCGTGATGAGAATGAGCATGCTGAGCACTTGAGGACAGTCTTACAAATTTTACGGGATAAACAGTTATATGCCAAGTTTAGTAAAAGTGAATTCTGGCCTAAAGAAGTCAGATTTTTGGGGCACATTGTTTCGGGTGATGGTATTAGATTTAACCCGGGAAAGATTTCGGCCATTGTTGAATGGAAACCACCGAAGAATGTATCAGAGGTTAGAAGTTTTCTAGGCCTAGCGGGTTATTACAAACGGTTTTTCAAGGGATTTTCCATGATAGCTACTCCGATGACAAGGCTATTGCAAAAAGATGTGAAGTTTGAGTGGACAGAAAAGTGCTAACAGAGTTTTGAGAAACTAAAGGCATTGTTGACTGAGGCTCCTAATTTAGTTCAACCTGAACTGGGAAAAGAATTTGTGGTTTATAGTGATGCATCCTTAAGTGGGTTAGGTTGTGTACTCATGCAAGAAGGAAAAGTAATAGCTTATGCCTCTAGACAGCTAAAGTTGTACGAGAAGAACTATCCGACCCATGATTTAGAATTGGCCGCCATTGTATTTGCATTGAAGATCTGGAGACACCATTTATATGGCGAGAAATGTCGGGTATTCACTAACCATAAAAGTCTTAAATACTTGATGACTAAAAAAGAATTAAATGTATGGGAACAAAGATGGTTAGAGTTGATAAAGGATTACGAGCTAGTGATTGACTACAACCCGGGAAAGGAGAACATGGTCGCCGATGCCTTGAGTAGGAAATCCTTGTTTGCATTGAGAGCTATGAATACACGGTTGTCTTTATCAGATGATGGTTCTATTCTAGCTGAGTTGAGAGCTAGATCGATGTTTCTCCAAGAGATTTGTGAAGTTTCGAAAGGCGACAGCGATTTGCAAGCCAAGAGAGTTCAGTGTGAGTCGGGTGTTGAGTCAGACTTTCGAATTAGTTTCGAAGGATGTTTAACATTTCGAGACAGAATCTGTGTACCGTGAGATGGTGAACTTATTCGGAAAATTTTGCACGAAGCACATAGAGGATGTTTATCTGTATATCTAGGTAGTAGTTGTACAATGACTTGAAGAAATGGTATTGGTGGCCAAGTATGAAAAGAGATATTTCAGAGTTTGTATCGAGATGCTTGATTTGTCAGAAAGTGAAAGCTGAACACCAAGTATCTTCTGGTTTAGTTCAGCCGGTAACAGTTCCCGAGTAGAAATGGGACAGGAATATTATGGACTTTGTGACGGGTTTGCCTTTGACACCGAAAAAGAAGGATGCTGTTTGGGTTGTGGTTGATAGGCTTACAAAATTGGCTCATTTTATTCCGGTACGTACTGACTACTCACTTGATAAATTAGCCGAATTATATATTTCTAAAATTTTGAGATTGCACGGAGTACCGTTGTCAATTATTTTGGATAGAGATCTGAGATTTACATCACAATTTTGGAAAAAGTTACAAGAAGCCATGGGTACAAAGTTGAATTTTAGTACGGCTTTCCATCCACAAACTGACAGACAGTCGGAGAGGGTAATACATATACTTGAAGACATGCTTCAGTGCTGTGTTTTGGAATTTCAAGGTAATTGGGAAAAGTATTTACTGTTAGTGGAATTTGCCTACAATAACAGCTTTCAGTCGAGTTTGAGAATGGCGCCTTATGAGGCATTATATGGACGAAAGTGTTGAACGCCCTTGTATTGGACCAAACTCAGAGAGAATCAGATTCACGGAGTCGATTTGGTTAGAGAAACCGAATAGAAAGTAAAAGTGATTCGCGATTGTTTAAAGGCTGCTTCGGATAGACAAAAATCCTACGCGGATTTGAAACGGAAAGAGATCGAGTTTCAAGTTGGCGATAAATTATTTTTAAAAGTATCACCATGGAAGAAGGTTCTCAGATTTGGCCGGAAAGGTAAATTGAGTCTGCGCTTTATCTGACCGTATGAGATTACCGAGAGGACAAGGCTGGTAGCCTATCGGTTAGCTTTGCCATCTGAGTTGGAAAAGATCCATGATGTGTTCCACGTGTCTATGTTGCGTCGTTACCGATCAGACCCTTCACATGTGATTGTACCGATAGAGATTGAAATTCAACCTTACATGACTTATGGCGAAAAGCCGATTAAGATCTTGGCATGGGAAGTCAAACAGTTAAGAAATAAAAGTATAACTCTTGTGAAAGTATTGTGGCAAAGACACGGGGTAGAAGAGGCTACATGGGATCCTGAGGAGGCTATGAGAAACTAATATCCAAACCTTTTTACAGGTAAGATTTTCGGGGACAAAAATCCCTAAGGGGGGAGAATTATAACAGCCCGATTTAGGGCCTAGTCAGAATAGTGGTTGCGAGACCACAAATCCGAAGTAGAAATATATGTTTTATGGTTTTTATGAGGTCTATGACATGTTTGCATGGTTGTGTGAAAATTTCATGAAGAAAATTTTATGATTTAGTGATTAAATTATCTTTTAGGACTAAATTGCAAAAATTGAAAAATATGAGATTCTAGAAGTTTTAAGTATGAGATAGCATTAGGAAGTTTATTAGAGGTCTTCATTTAGTAATTAGACCACTATATCTCATGATGGACAAAAATGGACATGGAAGGGCCAAATCTCAAGGAAGGGCCTTAAGGGCATTTTAGTCATTTGGTTAATAAATTAATAAAAAGGGAAAAAGAAGTCAAAATTGGTGTCCATCTTCATCCTCCATAGCCGAAAATTTCAAGTAGCCATATCTAGGGTTTTGTTTCACTTTCAAGCTTGATTGTAAGTACCTCCTAGCCCCGTTTTTGATGTTCTTCGTATTTTTAAGATCCTCGTAGCTCGATTTAGCTATTTATAGCCATATTTTAAGCTAGAGTTCATGTTCAAAAATTTACCCATGTATGACATACATGTATTTTCATGTTTAATGGAGGAATATGGAAGTTTGATGTGTAGTGAACATCTTTTTCTAAGTGATTTTTCATGGAAATACATAAAAAGGACCTATTTGTAAAAGTGATTAAAATGTGTAGTAAAAATCAGATTTAAAGGAAAAATGTGAGCTATTATAAGCTTAAGATAGGTTCGGCTAGGCTTGGGTGTGAGAAAAATGAACACATTTCAATATACGAGCCTACGGACCATTTTGTAAATATGTCAAAGTTTAGGGGCAAAATTATAATTTTTGCCAAAGTATGATTCATGGGCTGATTTAGTCAATGTGATAATTTAATAAGTGAAACCTGTCATTATAGATCAAGAAACACGAAGTCCGGACCTAAACGAGGAAAGAGCAAGGTGGTTGACTAAATGGAACAACTATTTATATTTTGGTACTGAGGTAAGTTTGTGTGTAACAAATCAACATCATGTTACATTTCTTTTAAATGCTTGATATTGCGTGAGATATATATTCTTTTTATGAAATTGGTTAATGAGGTCTCGATGAAAAATATGATGAGGTTTTACTATATCGAAATCCTGGTTGAACCTTAGGAATAGAAAGGATACCCTTGTCATGGCATTAGATTAATAAGGTCCTGCATAAGACCATATTTGGGATATGGCCTCGGCACCGAATTGAGATCCCGTATAAGACCATATCTGGGATATGGCATCAGTATCGAATAGTGATTCCGTGTAAGACCACGTCTGGGACATGGCTTCGGTATGAAATCGTGTAAGACCATGCCTGGGACATGGCATCGACATACTATCTCGTGTAAGACCATATCTGGGATATGGCGTCGACATCAATATGAGATCCCATATAAGACCATATCTGGGATATGGCATCGGCACCGACATGTGATCCCATGTAAGACCATATATGGGATATGGCATTGGCATCTTACTACGTGTATGACAATTCCCAAGTATCCTTCAATATTCCAAGTGGTTCAACGGGGTAAAGTATTAAAGTTTATGTTAAAGATGGAAAAAGGGCTAAATTTATGTGATGGAGTGATACAGGTACATATGCGAAACTCACGAGAAATGAGCCCGGTATGTGATATGTGGTTGGTAAGAATGATCATGAGTAAGCCATGTCGATGTAACAATCCATACCCGAGCCCGAGACTAAGACTGGATACGAGACATTACCATGCTTGAACTCACTTAATCATGTACTTACAGGCTATAAAATTTCGTTCCGAATTAAAAACTTCTCTTTCTTAGTCAAATCAGACATTTCATGGGCCTACGAGACCTCAGACTTGTGTCCCGAAACTTTCGAAACTCATCTGGAAACTTTCTCTCCAAACAAGGGTCACACGTCCGTGTGACTTGGGACACGCCCGTGCACCCCTAAAACATGCCCGTGTCTTTCACCCGTGGTGGATACTGGCAAATCACACACGGCCTGGACACGCCCGTGGCCCCAAACCGTGCCTAAAACCCCAGTATTCTGCCAATGCCCCACGGCCAAGGCACATGCCCGTGCTTACCACCCGTGGTGCACACTGACTACCTTAACACGGCCTAGAGTCTAGACACACACCCGTGTAGCTAGCTCGTGGCCTATTCTCGACAAGACACAAGGTGCGGGTGCACACGGCCTGAACACACGCCCGCAGTGTGTCCATCCGTGTGGGCACTTAGAGGCTATTTACCAAGCCAATTGCCACCCTAAAATCAAGACCAAACTCATGCTCAATTCAGCAACTCAAGTATTACATCTAACATGAACAAGGATGCATACTTCATTGATATATTAAAACATACATACGTAATCATTCATGACTCATCTCTTTGGCCATATACAAAAAGAATACTAAGCTTGATAGCCAACACTTTGGCTAGTATTAAAACATAACTCAAAATGAAATGTTTCCTATACATGCCATACTTAATATAAACAACTTGGCTATACCAAAATAGCGATTGATAGTGTCCTCCGATCTCCGGTGACGATGATCCACGAGATTAGCTTGGCGGGACTACATGGAAAGAAAGAATAAAGAACGTAAGCATTTAGCTTAGTAAGTTTGCATATAATGCACATAGCAACATACTTGCTCAATATAACCCATTTAACATAAACAATGGTATCATAAATTTCAGCTATTTAAGCTTACTTACTCATACTGATTCTTACATATCTCATGATACTTGCTAGTCTCATACTCGTGAAGTAAACAAGGTACCTGTATCACTTGATCACATAGATCATCATACTTTACAATAATAATCATAACCTCTAGTTCATCATTCATAATATGAGTAATACTCATTTCTAACTTGATAATAGCTTTTCTTACTTGTCTTTCTTGTTATCATTTTAACTTTACTCATTTGCCCGATGAAGTTTTGCGAATAACCGAGGATACTGAATCTCATCCCACTTAACTCGATGCCAAAGCCATATCCTCGATATGGTCTTACATGGGATCTCTCATCTTGGTATTGATGCCATGTCTTTACATGGACTTACTCAAAGTCTTTCTTGTGTGTTCCCTGGGGAACTTACCATTGCCATGTCTTGACATGGTCTTACTTGGTATCTTTACTCATGAACTGGTCATTTCCGAGCCTTGGCTTGGACTTACATGAAATCTTTCTTGTTACTCACCAATGCAATGCCTTGGCTTGGACTTACATGGAATCTCTACCTCATGATAGCTTTTCAATGCCAAGACTTGTCTTGGACTTACATGACATCTTTGCTTGGAGACTCACCAATGCCATGCCTTGGCTTGGGCTTACATGGGTCTTCATCTCATAATAACTCTTCAATGCCAAGACTTGTCTTGGACTTACATGTTAACTTGCTTGATTGCCGATGCCATGCCTTGGCTTGGTCTTATACGGACTTTCTTATCTCGTGTGGTAGATCGAGTATCCTAAGTAATTCAACTTCAATCGGTATTTTCTCATGCTTAATCTCATTAATTTCTTTGTTTAACATAGCATTAAACAATCTCATGGAGTTTAAAATATATTCTACATTATACTAAGCAATTTAATGATATTAATCATAAAGCTTAGAAAACATACAAACTTACCTCAATATACAAAATGTATGTAGATATGCAATTTAGTCCTCGACTTTATTCTTGCCTCGGCTTTGATCCAGGCTTCATTTTTCCTGATCTATAATAACAATTAGATCATTTAATACTCACATTGACTAAATTGACTCTTATCTCATACTTTGGCAAAATTACTATTTTGCCCCTAAACTTTCTCTTATTTGCACTTTTGCCCATAGGCTCGTAAAATGATTCTCATTTAACTTTATTAAACATCATGCTTAGCTGATTCATTTTCTCTACTATAACAATCATCAATTCTCACTATTTCTAATAGGTATGACCAATTTCATAACTATTACAAATTAGTCCATATTATCATTTTTTCCTGAAATTCACTAAGGAAAAGATGTTTATCTAACATCAAACTCTCATAAAATTCCATAAAATATCATTTTACATGCATGATACACATGGGTAGATTTTTGAACATGCTTCTTAGCTCATCTTATAGCTAAAAATAACTAATTCATAATACGAGGACTCCAAAAATACGAAGAATATTAAAAACGGGGCTAGGATGACTTACTTGCAATGTAACACCCGAAACCTGGTCAATACACCACGACCGAATCTGGCATGTTACGGGGAAAATCGCGTTTGAAGGGTTAGGTTTCAGGTTAAAGATTCGATGAAAAACTCCTTGTCATATTTTATACTTGTCGAAATCTTGGGCATGATCGCTTTGTCATATTTTAATGTTTTAGGGTGATACCCGATGGTAAAGTTTAAAACACATTGCGTTATAGTTTTGAAAACCGTTGTCCTTCCAAGTTTTTAGCGATTTTAACTCAATTAATTTGTTAAAGCATATTTGAAAGCTACTTTAAGCATAAACGTAGTAAAACCTAATTTAAAGGCCATTTACAACCCAAAATAAAACCAAATAGTAATAAATAAACTAAAGTACCAAATTTTGTAAAGTCTGAGCAAATCTTTATTAAAGCATGGCATGAGCACCTCGAGTCCATCCCGGCTCCATGTCCGCGCCTAAGTGTCACCTGAAATGTCAAAGGAGAGGGTGAGTCGCAAGACTCAGTGCATACATCCCACTCCCGAAAATACAACATGCTAACACACATCATATCCTAGCAACATAATCAATGCACCCCGATCCTAACCATCCATATCACCTTTCTACCCCGTGTGGTACCAAACCACTGGTGGTGCCAAACCACTGGTGACCCAAAGTCACGATATCCATAAGTGTGGTGCCAAACCACTGGTGACCCAAAGTCACGAATAATCCAATGATGGGGCCAACCCATCGCGTGATACCAAATCACTAGCAGACGATCCCATATCTCAAAGTGGGGCAAACCCACGGTGGTGTTAACCACAGGGACGAGTCGCAATGAGGTGCCAAACCTCTGGTGTCCCAAAGACACAGTGTGATACCAAATCACTGGTGACCGCAGTCACAAATCCGATGATGGGGCCAACCCATCGCGTGATACCAAATCACTAGCAGACGATCCCATATCTCAAAGTGGGGCCAACCCACGGTGGTGTTAACCACAGGGACGAGTCGTAATGAGGTGCCAAACCTCTGGTGTCCCAAAGACACAAAATATCATCTGTGGTACCAAACCACTGGAGGTGCCAAACCTCTGGTGTCCCAAAGACACAGTGTCCCAAAGACACGGATATCATATTCCCCCTCCTCTCATATCACCCACACATGTCATACTAATGCAAATGATATAAAACATGCAATCATGCTAACATGCTCAAATGGCATCTCATGGTATTTACATCATAAAACATGTTATCACATATATCACTACAGATCTCGTAATGAAACGGACTTACCCGTATCCGTGCTTATACCCCATCGGGTACCAAATCCATCAATCATATTGTTGCACTTTAATAAGTAATTAGGTTGTTAATCATATTACTAACCAGAAGTGTGTTAGTTTACACACCTGCTAACACGAAAGCCTTAGCTCCAAAGAACCAGGTCTAAATCCTCGATAACTCTGCTCCTAAAATCGGTCAACCCAGGATTAGCAATCTAGACCATTCGGCCAAAGCTATCAAACCAAAGGGGTTAATATTGAGCCATTACCTTGCAACTGGTTTGGTTTCCTACCAAACCCGAACCAACAATGGTTCCTCTTACCAATCGGCCACCCTCTAACAAATGACAACGGTTAATCTTTTAGTAACTTGACTTAATGAAACTAAAAGAATATACTAAAAGAACTCGTTCTTACCACCACTTACCAAGCGGTTAACAAGGAAAGTAGGCTCCACTTGACTGTCTCCCAATCCCGGATGCCCCTAAAGAAATCGGTTCAATGCCAAAAGGTTAACTCCTTTCACCAATCACCACAATCGGTTCTTAACCAAATCAAAATCGACAAGAGCACAGGAGAAAAGAAATAGCCATTCGGCCCTATGCTTACCTTCCCCGTAACCCGATTGGAACCAAGACTAGAACAACACCACACCAAAATTCGACCACAAGAACACCACTAGAAGAGAAAGAGATTCGGCCAAAACTTCAAAAGAAAGAAAAGGGAATTCGGCTTTAGGTGTTTAACACCCTTGGGTTCGGCTTTGAGTGGGAAAAAGAAGATGATGTGAAATGGGAATAGAGTTTCGGCACAACAAGAATGGGAAGAACAATTGAAGAAAACTACTAAGAGTTTTGAAGCGGGGAAGAGAATAAAAGATGGATAGAGAGAGTACTTACGGTTTTGAAAGAAAAAGAATTGATGAAAGTGTTTTGGAGGCTAGAGTTTCAGCTCAACACGACTGAACAAAAGAAAGAACGAGAGAAGAGAACATTCGGCTACCAAGAAAATTGAGAGAAAAACAAAGCAAAATTCGACAACTAAATGCTTAGACTTTCGGTTTCAAAGTGGACAAAAAAAAAGAGAGTTTTGCTTGACAAAAGAAGAAGTTTAGCTTACCTATTGCTTTTGGCCGAAAAATGCACAAAATTGCCTATTCAATTTCGGCATTCCCACTCCCCCACAAGCCAAGCCGTCCACTCCCCCCAAAACTCTCCCACAACCGGCCACTTCCACCATACACTCACAACCACTCATTCAAAACACTTTGAACAAGTCTCCTTCCTAAATTCACTCTCCACCCATCATTTGAGCATTTGACTTGGTCTTAGGCAGAGTTTGAACTGCCTACAACTCCTCCCTTCCATGCCGTCAAAAATGAAAGCCAAAATGGGGGATTTTCGCAGCTTGAACTCAAGACCTCTCCCCACAATTGGCGCCAAACACAAGCTCCAAGTGGCGCATACTTTGCCACTCCACCAGCTCCTCCTTTGTGCTATAAATCACCAATAAAAATCTATAAGCCTCAGCTCCTTCAGCTCCTCTCCCCTAAGCCTAGAATTAAAATTTTTTCCATCTACTCAGGCTTACTTCTAGCTTACAACTAAGCCCCTAAAACATCAAAACAGTAACATAGCACACCAGACACATGCAAACAAAGTCAAAACAAAAATAGGCCCTAACCCGGATATTACGCTTTCTACCCCCTTAAAATAATTTCGACCCCGAAATTACCTGATCAGAAGAGTTGAGGGTATTGCTGTCTCATCATATCCTCGGGTTCCCACGTCGCTTCTTCCACGCCATGATTCCGCCACAGTACCTTTACCAAAGGCACAGACTTCCTACGCAGAACCTTCACATCCCGATCTAAAATCTGCACAGGTTCTTCCTCCGTGGTCAAATCTGAATTTACCTCGATCTCTTCCACTGCTACCACATGCGATGGATCCAACGATAACGCCAAGCATCGAAACATGGAAAACGTCGTGGATCGACTTAGCTCTGCGGCAACTCAAGCCGATCACGCCATCGGTCCCACTCGTCTCAATACCTTATACGGCCCAATAAACCTCGGACTTAGCTTGCCTTTCTTTTCGAACCTCAAAACCTTCTTCCATGGCGAGACCTTGAAAAAACTTGATCCCCACGAGAAAACTCTATGTCTCTCCGCTTAAGATCGGCATAAGACTTCTGTAGGTCCGAAGCTTCCTTCAACCGAGCACGAATCAACTTAACCTTGTCTTCGGTCTCAACAACCAACTCGGGTCCTAACAACTGGCGTTCACCTAATTCCGTCCCAACACGTGGCGATCAACACTTCCTACCATACAACGCCTCATATGGTGCCATCTTGATGCTCGCTTGGTAATCGTTGTTGTAGGCAAACTCATTAATGGTAGAAACTCCTCCCAACTACCTCTGAAATCCGAACACAACCCTCGGCATATCCTCCAAGATCTGAATAACCCTTTTCCGATTGTCCGTCGTCGATCGCGGGTGAAAAGCGTCTTTGAAATCCAACCGCGTGCCCAGAGCTGATGCAACGCTTTCCGAACCTTGATGTAAATCGGGATCCCTATCCGTGATGATCGATCATTGGCACACCGTGCAACCTCACTATCTACAAACATACGACCGCCAACCTGCGAAGTGAGTAGTCAACCCTCACCGAATGAAATGAGCTGATTTAGTCGGTCGATCCACAATTACCCAAAGCGAATCCTTCTTGCTTGGCGTGGCGGTAACCCACCGACGAAATCCATGGTTATCCTTTCCCACTTCCATCGAGGAATCTTCACAGTGAAGCAACCACGACGGCAATGATGTTCTTGCCTTGACTGACACATGTCGACACTTCCCAACAAACTCTGTCACTTCTTTCTTGAGACCGTGGCCACCAAAATCGCTCTCGAGATCCCTATACATCTTACTACCTCCGGGATGCATAGCATAAGGGCTACTATAAAGCGTCTGAAGAATCCTCTGCCTCGACTCAACATCCTTGGGCATACAAGCTTTACCTTGAAAACCACGACACCCCATCACTAGACAAGTTGTAACCTTCCAAACCACCACTCTGTACTGCAACCTCCGCGCTTTCGGAACCCCATCCTCTATCTGTTTCTCTCGATCTGCTCAACCCAAGTAGGCTTAACTCGCAACTCTGCGAAATACTTCCGTCGTCATACAAACTCGGTGGGCAAACATCGCTCTTAAGTCCGAAACAACCTTACGGCTCAACGCGTGCGCCACCACGTTAGCCTTGCCCGGATGATACTCAATCGAGCGATCGTAGTCTTTAAGCAACTCAACCCATCTCATGCGCGCCTCAAATTCAAACCCTTCGAGTCAAGAGGTACTTCGGACTCTTATGATCGGTGTAGACTATTGATCTCTCTCCGTACAAGTAGTGCCTCCAAATCTTCAACGCAAAGACTACGACCGCTAACTCCGGATCGTGTCGTCGGATAGTTGACCTCATGTGGCCTCACCGCCGAGATCGTAAGCCACAACCTTACCTTCTGCATCGGCACACAACCCAACCCCGTATGTGATGCATCGCGATGAGACCTTGAATTCCTTACCACCTCGAGTTGAATCAAAGCGAGCTTACGTTAGAATCTTCTTAAGCTTGTCGAAACTCTCCTGCTGTTTTCTCGGTCCGGACAAACGGAACCTCTTTCCTTAACAACTTGGTCATTGGTGCTGCAATCAACGAGAAACCCTCTACAAACCTTCGGTGAGTATCCTGCCCAACCCGAAAAACTCGAATCTCGACCCAGCGACTTAGGCGGTTTCCAATCCAAAAGCGCCTCAATTTTACGAGGATCCACTCTAATCCCCTCGGTGACACTACATGTCCCAAGAAAGTCACTTCTCTAAGCGAACTTCGCACTTATCGAACTTAGCGTAAAGTCGCTTCTCCTCAAAATCTGCGATACCACACGCCGTCGCATCATGCTCTTCTTACGTTCTTGAATACACCGGGATGTCGTCAATAAAAACTACCACGAACTGGTCGGATCTTCAAAAAACACCTATTCATCATATCCATGAATGCTACCGTAGCGTTAGTCAACCCGAGCGGCATTACGTAAATTCGTAGTGCCCATACACGAGTCCAAACGCTTGTGTCTTGTGAATATCCGCTTCTTTCACCTTTAATGGTGATACCTGGACCTCGAGTCAATCTTAGAAAATACCGCTGCACCCTTTAGGTGATCAAACAAGTCATCTATCCGTGGCAGCGGATACTTGTTTTTGATCGTCGACTTATTCACCGGGCGGTAATCTATGCACATCCGCATTGTACCATCTTTCTTCTTAACAAAGAGTACCGGCGCACTTACCCACGGTGAAACACTTGGCTTTGATAAAACCTCGGTCCAACAACTCTTGGATCTCGAGCCTTAAGCTCCACCAATTCCTTTGGCGCCATCCTATACGGGCAATAGACACTTTGCGCGATTCACAGTAACAGATCTATCCCGAACTCTACCTCACGATCCGGCAAAAACCCTAAGTTCTTACGAAACACATCGCCAAATTCCTTAACTGTTCGGACTTTTTCTCTGACGGACTCTTTAGCCTCCAAGGCATACACATGAGAACCACATACGCTTCACGCCCTTTCTCACCATCTTCTCTGCGCCTTTAGAAGCGGACACCACATTAGATAAGTAATCTCTCCTATTACCTATCATAGCCACTTCATCACCCTCGATCGTCCTTAGAACCATGCGCTTAGCCGTGCAATCCAACTCGCTCTGTACTTAACCAACCGATCCATCCCAAGAATCAAATCGAACTCCCCAAATGGCGGTTCCATCGGATCAAGAAACAAACACTACCCCTTGGAGTTCTAGGGGTACATCTCTAAACAACTTATCTATAACTACGGAATGACCTAGAGGCTAATTACGATCATCCGCCTAGAAGTAGATTCGAGAATCTAAGTCCATGGTCTCTACTATACTACTCGGCCATGTAAGAATGCGTCGAACCCACATCAATCAAAGCGATAAAAGGAGAACCAAAGATCAAGAACGTCACGGTTATGACGTCCGGTGCGTCGCCCTCCTCCTCCGTGCCTTCTTTGCATACACTAACCCGGGCGTCTGGCGTCGAACTACCCGCACCTGCCTGCTCCACGGCCCCGACCAGATCCATTACTACCTCTGCCATTACCACGGCCCCTCTGCGGTGGCGGTACATTATTCTGAACCGAGTGCGGCCCGACTCTCGGTCAATCGGCCAACTTACGCGGACAGGTCCCTCACGCGATGATCCGAGAGAACCACACTCAAAACAACCTTTTCCACCGGTCCAGCCTCCCCAATGATATCTCCCACAATGGTTACACGCGGCGGTCCTCGACTAGCGGCAACAACCCTACGGATCGATTCGCCCACTCTGTCTAGCCCTTTTACGAGGATTACCCGGCGATCCGGAAGACCCAAAGCTCCTCTTATGCTGTTCTGTCCATGCCATGCCCCGCCTCACGGACTCCTTAACACCCTCGGCTACCTTAGCCTTCTCAACCGGAGACAGCAAACTCACGCTCCTGGCGAGGAGCAATCAGCGACCTCAACTCGTCTCTCGGACCATCCTCGAAACGAACACACCTCTCGTGTTCGGTAGCCACAATACCCTAGCATCTGGCTCGGCTTCAAGAACTTCGACCTCATACTCGAAAGCAGACTTACTCCCCTGGACTAGCCTCAAAAATGCTTTTATTTTGCGGCGTTGATGTAGCTAGCTCCAATGTACTTTTTCGAAATGCGACCACAAATAATCCCATGTCGATCCTCTGCGCAACAACATCCCGAACCATGAGCCACCACTGGTATGACTCATCCCGAAGAAGCGATACTATGCCCTTGACTTCTCCTCGGCGATCAAGTCGGATCATCCATGATCCGATCCGTTGCCTCCGGCCAATACTCGGCGATCTTTGGGAGCAACACCGAAACACCTCGAAATAATTCCAGCCCCATTTACCCGAAGTCGCTCGAACGCGATTTCCTAGCTCTGCACCACCACCGCTGCTCCAACTACCCTTTCCAACACTCGCGGCGCCGCGCTCGTGACATCTGCGTCATCCCCGTCGATCTTGAAACTCACCACCTCCACTGGTGGCGATGCCGTATCTCATTTTCTCGACCCGACGGACCCTACGGGTTCGAAACCGTCATCCTACCACGACCTGCGTCCACGACCACGTCCACCTCTAGCGCTCATGACTAAATTCTCTACGTGCTCGATTTAGGAGTTTTATGCATCGATATTTATTCCATCATTTTTTAAAGCAAAGTCTTATGAATAGTAAAGAAGCTTTGTTTTCGCGAGTTCACGAGAATCCTATCGATTTGATTTCTAAAGTAATCCACTATTGCAATCATCCAATCACATCAACAAATCACAAGAAATAGTAAGGGGTACTTACCTGGCGGGCCAGTGCGGAGACTCGGTGTCATGCCTTTCAAACCATTTATTTCAAACAAAACACTTAAAAAGCAGACTTTGCAAACATTTTGGGCCTCGGGCCCACAAATGAACCTTTGAACTTGGCTCGATACCACAATTGTAACACCCCAAACCCGGTCAATACACCACGGCCAGAATCGGCATGTTACGGGGAAAATCGCGTTTGAAGGGTTAGGTTTCAGGTTAAAGATTCGATGAAAAACTCCTTGTCATATTTTATACTTGTCGAAATCTTGGGCATGATCGCTTTGTCATATTTTAATGTTTTAGGGTGATACCCGATGGTAAAGTTTAAAACACATTGCGTTATAGTTTTGAAAACCGTTGTCCTTCCAAGTTTTTAGCGATTTTAACTCAATTAATTTGTTAAAGCATATTTGAAAGCTACTTTAAGCATAAACGTAGTAAAACCTAATTTAAAGGCCATTTACAACCCAAAATAAAACCAAATAGTAATAAATAAACTAAAGTACCAAATTTTGTAAAGTCTGAGCAAATCTTTATTAAAGCATGGCATGAGCACCTCGAGTCCATCCCGGCTCCATGTCCGCGCCTAAGTGTCACCTGAAATGTCAAAGGAGAGGGTGAGTCGCAAGACTCAGTGCATACATCCCACTCCCGAAAATACAACATGCTAACACACATCATATCCTAGCAACATAATCAATGCACCCCGATCCTAACCATCCATATCACCTTTCTACCCCGTGTGGTACCAAACCACCGGGTGGTGCCAAACCACCGTGACCCAAAGTCACGAATAATCCAATGATGGGGCCAACCCATCGCGTGATACCAAATCACTAGCGAGGCGATCCCATATCTCAAAGTGGGGCCAACCCACGGTGGTGTTAACCACGAGGGCGAGTCGCAATGAGGTGCCAAACCTCTAGTGTCCCAAAGACACGAGTGATACCAAATCACCGGTGACCGCATCACAAATCCGATGATGGGGCCAACCCATCGCGTGATACCAAATCACTAGCGAGCGATCCCATATCTCAAAGTGGGGCCAACCCACGGTGGTGTTAACCACAGGGACGAGTCGCAATGAGGTGCCAAACCTCTGGTGTCCCAAAGACACAAAATATCATCTATGGTACCAAACCACTGGAGGTGCCAAACCTCACAGTGTCCCAAAGACACAATGTCCCAAAGACACGGATATCATATTCCCCCTCCTCTCATATCACCCACACATGTCATACTAATGCAAATGATATAAAACATGCAATCATGCTAACATGCTCAAATGGCATCTCATGGTATTTACATCATAAAACATGTTATCACATATATCACTACAGATCTCGTAATGAAACGGACTTACCCGTATCCGTGCTTATACCCCATCGGGTACCAAATCCATCAATCATATTGTTGCACTTTAATAAGTAATTAGGTTGTTAATCATATTACTAAACAGAAGTGTGTTAGTTTACACACCTGCTAACACGAAAGCCTTAGCTCCAAAGAACCGGTCTAAATCCCTCGATACCTCTGCTCCTAAAATCGGTCAACCCAGGGATTAGCAATCTAGACCATTCGGCCAAAGCTATCAAACCAAAGGGGTTAATATTGAGCCATTACCTTGCAACTGGTTTGGTTTCCTACCAAACCCAAACCAACAATGGTTCCTCTTACCAATCGGCCACCCTCTAACAAATGACAACGGTTAATCTTTTAGTAACTTGACTTAATGAAACTAAAAGAATATACTAAAAGAACTCGTTCTTACCACCACTTACCAAGCGGTTAACAAGGAAAGTAGGCTCCACTTGACTGTCTCCCAATCCCGGATGCCCCTAAAGAAATCGGTTCAATGCCAAAAGGTTAACTCCTTTCACCAATCACCACAATCGGTTCTTAACCAAATCAAAATCGACAAGAGCACAGGAGAAAAGAAATAGCCATTCGGCCCTATGCTTACCTTCCCCGTAACCCGATTGGAACCAAGACTAGAACAACACCACACCAAAATTCGACCACAAGAACACCACTAGAAGAGAAAGAGATTCGGCCAAAACTTCAAAAGAAAGAAAAGGGAATTCGGCTTTAGGTGTTTAACACCCTTGGGTTCGGCTTTGAGTGGGAAAAAGAAGATGATGTGAAATGGGAATAGAGTTTCGGCACAACAAGAATGGGAAGAACAATTGAAGAAAACACTAAAGAGTTTTGAAGCGGGAAGAGAATAAAAGATGGATAGAGAGAGTACTTACGGTTTTGAAAGAAAAAGAATTGATGAAAGTGTTTTGGAGGCTAGAGTTTCGGCTCAACACAACCCGAACAAAAGAAAGAACGAGAGAAGAGAACATTCGGCTACCAAGAAAATTGAGAGAAAAACAAAGCAAAATTCGGCAACTAAATGCTTAGACTTTCGGTTTCAAAGTGGACAAAAAAAAAGAGAGTTTTGCTTGACAAAAGAAGAAGTTTAGCTTACCTATTGCTTTTGGCCGAAAAATGCACAAAATTGCCTATTCAATTTCGGCATTCCCACTCCCCACAAGCCAAGCCGTCCACTCCCCCAAAACTCTCCCACAACCTACCACTTCCACCATACACTCACAACCACTCATTCAAAACACTTTGAACAAGTTTCCTTCCTAAATTCACTCTCCACCCATCATTTGAGCATTTGACTTGGTCTTAGGCGAGTTTGAACGCCTACAACTCCCTTCCATGCCAGTCAAAAATGAAAGCCAAAATGGGGATTTTCGCAGCTCGAACTCAAGACCTCTCCCCCCTGCAATTGACGCCAAACACAAGCTCCAAGTGGCGCATACTTTGCCACTCCACCAGCTCCTCCTTTGTGCTATAAATCACCAATAAAAATCTATAAGCCTCGGCTCCTTGACTCCTCTCTCCCCTAAGCCTAGAATTAAAATTTTTTCCATCTACTCAGGCTTACTTCTAGCTTACAACTAAGCCCCTAAAACATCAAAACAGTAACATAGCACACCAGACACATGCAAACAAAGTCAAAACAAAAATAGGCCCTAACCCGGGATATTACATGCAAGTTTCAAAAATTTGAAGAACCCTAGCTATGGAGTCTCCCAATTTTTGGCACAAGGAAGAAGATGAATGAAATTTTTATCATCTTTTTCCCATTTTAATCATTTAATTGGTAAATGACCAAAATGCCCTTCTCTTTAAAAATTTACAATTTACTAACTCATGTCCATTTTTGTCCAAAACTTATAATTTGGGCAAATTGCTATTTATGGACTTCTAATTAATATTCTAAGGCTATTTCATACAAAAAGCTTCTAGAAACTCATATTTTGCAACTTTTGCAATTTAGTCCTATTTGATCATTCCATGTCAATTTCACAAAATTTCTACATGGAACTTTAATACTATCATGCAAACATGTCATAAACCTTAAGAACTCAATTTACTAACTTTCAGTTTGTGGTCTCGCACCACTATTCCGACTAGGCCACTGAATCGGGATGTTACAATTCTCCCCCTCTTAGGAATTTTTGTCCTCAAAAATCTTACCAAAGAAGCAGTTTGGGTACTTGGTTTCTCATGCTCTCTTCTGGTTCCCACGTAGCTTCTTCTATTCCATGTCTTTGCCACAATACTTTTACGGGGGCAATACTTTTATTCCTTTAGTCGCTTGACTTCCCGAGCTAAAACCTTAATTGGTTCTTCACCATAAGTCATGTCGGGATGAATCTCTATCTCTGACGGGTAATTACATGTGAAGGATCGATCGGTAGCGTCTCAACATTGACATGTGAAACACATCGTGAATCTTTTCTAACTCGATGGCAAAGCCAATCGATAAGCTCTACCGCCCAACTCTTTCGATAATCTCGTATGGTCCGATAAAGCGTGGTCTCAACTTGTCTTTACTGGCCAAACACGAGAACTTTTCTCCATGGTGACACTTTCAATAAAATTTTATCTCTGACTTGATACTCTATCTCTTTTCTCTTTAAGTCCGAATAGGACTTACGTCTATCTGATGCGACTTTTAAACATTCTCGTATCACTTTCACTTTCTCTTGACTTCTCTAACCAAATCAACCCCGTGAATTTGGTTTTCCTTGAGTTTAGTCCAAAATAAAGGCGTTCTGCACTTACGCCCATATGGAGCCTCATAAGGCGCCATCTTTAAACTCGACTGAAAACTATTATTATAGGCAAACTCTACTAATGGGAGAAACTTTTCCCAACTGGCTTGGAATTCAAGAATACAACATCTGAGCATATCCTCGAGTACTTGAATTAACCTCTCCGACTGACCGTCAGTTTGAGGATGAAAAGCGGTACTAAAGTTCAACTTTGTACCCAAGGCCTCTTGTAACTTCTTCCAAAATCTGGATGTAAACCTCAGATCTCTATCCGAGATGATTGACAACGGAACACCGTGAAGCCTTACTATTTCTGAAACGTACAAGTTTGCCAACTTGTCTAGTGAGTAATCAACTCGTACAGGTATAAAATGAGCTGACTTCGTGAGTCTATCAACTATAACCCATACAGCATCTTTTTTGCTCGGAGATAATGGTAGACCCGTTACAAAATCCATACTAATACGGTCCCATTTCCACTCCGAAACCAAAATGGGTTGAAGCAAACCCGAAGGTACTTGGTGTTCAAATTTTTACTTGTCGACAAATCAAGCATTTGAAACAAACTCAGAAATATCTTTCTTCATTCTCGGCCACCAATACTGTTTCTTTAAGTCATTAAACATTTTGGTACTACCCGGATGTACAGATAAACATCCGTTATGTGCTTCATGCAAAATTCTCATAATAAGCTCGTCCTTTTTTGGTACACAAATTTTATCTTTGAACATTAGACTTCCATTGGGACTAATCCGGAAATCAGACTCAACATCTGTCCCTCACTGAGCTCTCTTGACTTACAATTCACTATCTTCTTTCTGAGCCTCAAAAATCTCTTGGAGGAATACTGGTCTAGCTTTCAACTCAGCTAGAATAGAACCATCGTCAGATAAAGTATTCCGTGAATTCATTGCCCTTAATCCAAATAGGGACTTTCTACTCAAAGCGTCGGTGACCACATTCGCCTTCCCGGGATGGTAGTCAATGACCAATTCATAGTCTTTTATCAACTCTAACCATCTCCGCTGCCTTAAGTTCAACTCTTTCTGGGTCGTCAAGTACTTTAAACTTTTGTGATCGGTGAAGATCTAACATCTCTCACCATATAGGTGGTGTCTCCATATCTTCAATGCGAAGACTATGGCAGCCAACTCTAGATCGTGGGTCGGATAATTCTTCTCATGTGGCTTCAACTGTCTTGAGGCGTAAGCAATCCCTTTGCCTTCTTGCATAAGTACACAGCCTAATCCATTTAAGGATGCATCGCTGTAAATCACAAATTCTTTCCCCGTCTCAGGTTGTACTAAAATTGGAGCTTCTGTCAACATCGCTTTCAGTTTCTCGAAACTTTATTGGCATCTTTCTGTCCACTCAAACTTCATATTTTTCTGTAACAATTTAGTCATCGGGGTTGCAATCATAGTAAACCCCTTGACGAATCGTCTATAATAGCCAGCTAGGCCTAGAAAACTTCTAACCTCAGAGACATTTCTCGGTGGATTCCAGTCCATTATGGCCAAAATCTTACTTGGATCTACTCGGACTCCATCTCTCGAGACAATATGTCCCAAAAATCCTACTTCCTTGAGCCAAAATTCACTTTTCCTGAACTTGGAACATAATTGATTTTTTTGAAGAGTCTGTAAAATTGTCCGTAGGTTCTCAGCATACTCATTCTCATCTCGGGAATAAATCAGTATGTCGTCAATTAAAACTACTACAAACTTGTCGAGGTATGGTCTAAAAATGTGGTTCATTAAGTCCATGAATATCGCAGGAGCATTGGTCAAACCAAAGGGCATGACTAAAAATTCATAATGCCCATACCTTGTTCGAAAAGCTATCTTGGACACATCTGAATCCTTTACTCTCACCTGGTAGTACCCCGATATCAAGTCTATCTTAGAGAACACAGTGGCTCCCTTCAATTGATCGAACAAATCATTGATCCTTGGCAATGGGTACTTGTTCTTTACTGTCACTTGATTAAGTTGACGGTAATCTATGCACAATCTCATGGTGCCATCTTTCTTTTTCACAAATAAAACCGAAGCACCCCATGGAGAACAACTTGATCTCGCAAAACCGATAAGAGAGAACAAGGAAAAAGAACAGATAAGAGAGAACAAAGGTAGGAAACTGAAAGTTGAAAGCGGAAACAGAGAGCAGAAAATGTCAAACATCAGAGGAAGAAGAGGACTTTTGGGAAAAACAAAACTGATCACATATCCCTGATTTTCCTCACCCACCAATCCACTACTCAGTTTTTTGAAACCAACTCAAACTCTTCTCCAACAACCGAAAAAAATAAAAACGTCAGAGCATCCGGAAGGACTCGAACACAGGACCTCCACCTTAACAACACCCCACTTAAACACCAGACCAGCAGGCCCATTCTGACATGTTCTTACCAATAAATACTTATAAGCCTACTAACCAAAGGTAAGGCTTTATCCATAAAAACCCAAAATTTTCCCAAGCCAAGGCTTGAACTTGGGACCTCTCACACACACCCAGAACACATAACCACTGAAGCAGATAGACATTGTGTGTCTCAAAAATTACAAAAGCCAAAATAAATGAAAAACTGGGGCGTCACAACTCTACCCCCCAAAAAGAAAATTTCGTCCTCAAAATTTTACCTGATCAAAAAATGTGAGGATACTGCTGCCGCATCGAATCCTCTAGCTCCCAAGTGGCCTCCTCAGTGCTATGATTTCACCATAGCATTTTCACTAAGGGGATAGATTTCCTTCGCAGAACCTTAATGTCGCGATCCAGGATTTGGACCGGCTCCTCCTCAAACGTCAGATCTGGTCTAACCTCAATGTACTCAATAGGAACCACATGCGTGGGATAATAGCGGTAGCATCTCAACATTGAGATGTGGAACACATCATGAATGCGATCCAACTCCGGAGGAAGCTCCAACTGGTACGCGACTGGCCCCACTTGTTTCAGAATTTGATACGGCCCAATAAACTGAGGGCTCAGCTTACCCTTACGACCAAACCTCAAGACCTTCTTCCATGATGAGACCTTGAGAAAAACTAAGTCCCCCACAGAATGCTCTATATCCTTTCTTTTTAGATCCGCGTAGGACTTCTGCCTATCAGATGCCACTTTCAGTCGACCTCGAATCAAACAGACCTTATCTTCAGTTTTCGACACCAATTCTGGACCCAGAACACGTCGCTCACCCAACTCAGTCCAGCACAAGGGAGTGCGACACCTTCGACCATACAGAGCCTCATACGGTGGCATCTGGATGCTAGACTGATAGCTATTATTATAGGCGAACTCTGCCAATGGCAAATACTCCTCCCAACTGCCTCAGAAATCTATAACACAGCTCCTCAACATATCCTCCAGTACTTGAATCACCGTCTCCGACTGACCATCTGTCTAAGGATGGAAAGCAGTACAGAAGTCTAACATTGAACCCAGAGCCTCGTGCAATTTCTTCTAGAACCGAGACGTGAAGCGAGGATCCCTATCGGAGATGATCGAGACAGGAACCCCATGCATTCTCACTATTTCCGCTATATATAGCTTGGCCAATTTCTGGAGAGAGAAGTTTGTCCTGACCGGAGTGAAGTGAGTAGACTTGGTCAGTCGATCCACGATGACCCAGACAGAATCCTTCTTAGCGGGTGTTAAAGGCAACCCACTAACGAAGTCCATCATTACTCGTTCCCATTTCCATATTGAAATTTTTACCGCTGACAGAACCCGAAGGCAACCGGTGCTCACCTTAACTCAACGACAAGTCAGACAACGAGCAACGAAGTCAGTAACCTCATGCTTCAACCCTGGCCACCAGTCCTACTCTCGTAAATCTCGATACATTTTATTCCCACCGGGATGTATAGCGTAAGGGCTGCTATGCGCTTCCCTCAAAATTGACTGTCTCAAATCCTCATCATTCAATACACAGATCCGACCGCAGAAACAAAGTACCCCGTCACTATTAATCCCAAAATCAGTAGAATCATCAGTCTAAGCCTGACAGAATCGCAAATAAAGAGACTTATCCCCCATCTATTTATTTCTAATCTGATCAATCCATACAGGCTTAACTTGAAGTTCCGCTAACAGACTCCTATCGTCGAATAAACTGAGTCGAGTGAACATCGCTCTCAGATCGGTCATAGCCCTACGGCTCAAAGCATCTGCCACCACATTAGCCTTACCAGGGTGGTACTCGATGGTGCAGTCATAATCCTTAACAAGTTTAACCCATCTACGCTGCCTAAGGTTTAACTCCTTCTGAGTGAGGAGATACTTGAGGCTTTTGTTATCAGTGTAGATAGTACACTTGATAAACCATAATTTATACATATTTTAACCCCATACTTAGCTTATTTTTGGATGAGTTTTCATTAGATTTGATGAAGTCGATGCTCCTAATCCTTTAATTTCATGTTTTACACTCAGGAGAGCTTAGGAAGTCGAAAAGAACGAGAAACGGGCCAAAAAGGGACAAATTGGGCCTATCTTAGAATTTAACACGGCCTGGACATTGGACACGGCCGTGTGTTACGAGTAGGATCAACCACGGCCTGGACTATCATCCACGGGCAGATCACACGGCCATGTGTGGTGAGCAGGAGCGAGCACGGCCCAAGGCAATCGAACACGGGCGTGTCCCAGCCGTATCAAAGACTAATTCTATCCGAAAAAGGTTACTTGTGAGCAAAGAAAGGCGTTCCAAAGCATATATAAACACCCTAGGGGTGATCTAAAAGAGGACGCTAAATAGAACGCAGAAAATACTCAAAGACAGCCGTCAGAAGCAGCTCAGAGGAAGGATCTCCATCAAGACTGAAGATCTCCCATCAAGTTCTTTAGAATTTTTTGGGTTTTCTTATGTTTTGTAGTTTTCCTTATTCTATGATGTTTCCTTCTATCAGTATGAACTAAATCCCTTAGATACCTAAGGGGATGAAACCTAAGACGGATCTTATTACTATTTGATTTATAAGATAAATACTTGTTCTTATTCTTAATTGTGAGTTCATATTCTTGTTTTGATAATTCAGGTTATTGATTCAAGTCAAATGTGCTTATTCATTGGAGTAAAAGTCCCTGTTTAAGAGTAGATCAACACAATTAAGCGGAGTTGATTGCAACCCTAGACATAGGGCGACGAAAATCTGTCAGATTAGAGTCAAATCTAATAAGGGAATCCATAGATCGAGTTAATGCGACAATAGGGGTTTTAATTAGAAAGAGATTTCAACTAATCAACCTAGAGTCAGTTGTTTTTAGTCTCGAGAGAGATATTAACATAAATTAGGGATTTCTACGAATTAAGACAAGTGAATAAATCATATGAATCAAAAGTAATAAGTGAAGTCTAGGTGGATTCTTCCTTAGGTATTGTCTATCTCATAAAGTTGTCTAAAAGTATTTTCCCAATTCTTTCGTTGTCGTGTTTTAATTAATTAAGTTTTAGTTTAAAAGAATCACTCTAATTCTTAGGCTAGATAATAAAAAGATAGTAACTACTAGTACTCTTGGTCCTTGTGGATACGATATTTCCGGTCTTACCATAACTATACTACTGTTCGATAGGTGCGCTTGCCTTTATTGTGATCGTAGTTAGTTTTAGACACATCAAGTTTTTGGTGCCGTTGTCGGGGACTAAGATATTAGGAACACTAAATTTTTATTACTTTAGCCATTTTTTTTATTGCAATTTAATTTCTTTTCTACTTTTCTAATTTTTCTTTCTTTGCTTCTGGCAGGGACTTTTAGTTTATGACTAGAAGAAACCCGTCAGGACCATTACTTTTTTACAGTGAGATTGAAAGTATAGCTCACAGAAATTGAAGAGAAATAAGGCGAAGTCTACAATACATAGAAGAAGAGAAAGAAGACAAAACTAATTCTACAGAAGAGATGGTTGATAATAATCTGCTACCTCTTGTGGTTGCCGCAAACCCGGTGAATCAAAATCCTGCTCCTCGTACTATGTATGATTATGCTAAACCTACTTTAACAGGAACTGAATCAAGTATTGTTAGACCTACTATTGCTGCAAATAATTTTGAACTGAAACCTAACACTATACAGATGATTCAGCAATTTGTTCAGTTTGATGGTTTGCAGGATGAGGATCCAGACAACCACTTGGCAAATTTTCTGGAATTCTGCGACACTTTAAAAATTAATGGCATTTATGATGATGCCATTCGCCTTCGGTTGTTTCCCTTCTTGTTCAGAAACAAAGCTAAATAGTGGTTGAACTCATTGCCACGAGGATCAATCACTACATGGGATCAAATGACCGAAAAAGTTTTACTTAAATATTTTCCACCGGCTAAAACGGCTAAGTTGAGGAATGATATCTCTTCTTTTGTGCATATGGATTTAGAGACACTTTACGATGCATGGGAGAGATATAAGGATTTACTGAGAAGGTGTCCTCACCGTGGGTTACCTTTGTGGCTAAAGGTTCAAACCTTTTACAACGGTGTGAACCCCTCAACTAGGGAGTTGATTGATTCAGCCGCCGGTGGAACCCTAAATAACAAGACCCTTGAAGCAGCTTATGAGTTTATAGAGGAGCTGGACTGAATAACTATCGGTGGCAAGTGATGAGGACAAAGCCAACAAAAGCCGCCAGTGTTTCCAACCTCGACGCAGTAACCATGCTATCAAACCAGGTAGAACTGTTAAATAAAAAGATTGATGGTTTGTGTGGTTCTTCGCAGTACATCCAAAGATGCGATCACGATACAAATGGAGGAGGGTTGAACAATACAGAATACCCACCCTACAACCCTGGCATAGAAAACAAACAGATGAACTATATGGGTAACAATTCTAGACCTCAAAATAACCCTTATAGTAACACTTACAATCCAGGTTGGAGGAGCCACCCAAACTTTTCATGGGGTGGTTAAGGAAATCAGAGACAATAACCCTCTTCAGGCTTTCAACAGCAACCCTACCCACAAGAGAAGAAGCCGAACCTTAAGAATGTGCTAAAAAAATTCATCACGGTGTCAGAAACCCGTTTCCAAAACACCGAAACAGCACTCAAAAATCAGCAAGCGTCAATTAAAGGGCTCGAGAACCAAATAGGTCAGCTTGCTTAGCTGATCTCAAAATGACCACAAGGAAACTTGCCAAGCAACACTAAAACTAACCCAAAGGAGCAAATTCACGCCATTACTATTCACGATAGTGAAGGGTTAGACGAACCAAAACAGAGGTAAAAGTACGTGGTAGATAAAGGTAAGGTTGAGGTAAGCCATGATAAACCGAAAGCAGTAAATACAGAGTACAAACCTCGTGTACCATACCCTAACACGATGAAAAAAGACCGCACAGATGAACAATTCGCTAAATTTCTTAAACTTCTAAAAAAATTACATATTAACTTACTGTTTATTGAAGCTCTTTCGCAGATGCCCAATTCAGCAAAATTTTTAAAAGATCTCTTATCAAAAAACGGAAGCTAGACGAAGTGTCGCATGTGGAGCTAAATGCAGTGTGCTCAGCAATTCTACAGAATAAACTACCCCACAAGTTAAAATATCTAGGGAGTTTTACAATTCCTTGCTTAATTGGTGGTTTATCTGTTAACAATGCTTTAGCAGATTTAGGGGCAAGCATAAATGTTATGCCTTATAAAATGTTTAAACAGCTAGGTCTTGGGAAACCCAAACAAACTAGGATGAGCGTTCAATTAGTTGATAAAAATATTAGACTTCCTAGGGGTATAATCGAAGATGTACTAGTAAAAATTGATAAATTCATATTCCCATTAGACTTTGTTGTCTTAGACATGGATGAGGACAATACTGTTCCTTTAATTTTAAGAAGGCCTTTTTTAGGAACTGCTAAAACTAGAATTGATATTGGTACAAGTGAACTCACACTTCGTGTAGGTGATGAAACGATCACTCTTCAGGCTCTTGACTCGGCTAGGACATCGAGTAATAAAGGTGAGAACATAAATTCTATTAATGACCATTTGGTTCAACCTTCTTTTCAGGAAGCACCACGAAATTACACAACTGAGCAACATCCTAGATCCCATACCAACAATGAAATAAATCATGAGGAGCGAAGGCTTCAGATCGATGAACTAGACAAGTGGAAGCCACATGTTAAGGAGAAACCAAGAATACACGAAGCAAAACCAAGGCAACTCCATAACGAACCTAAAGACGAAGCAAACCACCTCAAGGTTGGAGATCAGGTATTGTTGGATAAAATAGACCCTCAAATCGCCACTTCAGACCTTAATACGAATGGAGCGATCCCCTTCACAGTACTCAAAGTCTTTCCATATGGAACAGTCGAGGTAACTAATCCTAAGTTCGGCACGTTTAAGGTAAACACTACTCGAATCAAACTATATAGTGATAATAGAACTGATAGCAGGAGACAGGAGTGTCAACTCCTCAAACCACCATGAGTATGGGAATGAGAGGTAAGTCTAGCTTAAGACTTTAACCGAGCGCTTCTCGGGAGGCAACCCGAGCACTAACATCACTAACATCCATATTTTTGATTTTTAGCATCTAACTAAAAACTAACCAGATTAATAAGCGCAGGTTTCCATACCACACGGCCTTGCACACGGGCATGGACGTGGCCGTGTGGACACCATGAGTAGGCACATCAGCATAGAGGAGACCGTGCGGGCCAAGGATGAGAATTTTCCCTAAAATATGGGCTACGATAAAACACCACGGCCGTGCGATATGGCCGTGGTCGAAACTGAGTAAATCACACGGGCGTGCGACACACCCGTGCCCATAGGCCATGGCTGACATTGACAAATCAACATGGGCGTGGAACCTCTACACGGGCGTGGCCCCTGACCATATGCCCCAATCCCTATTCTTATCTTTACCTTTATTTTTATTCTTATTTTTATTTTTTATCTTTAGTTTATTTTCCTTATGTCTATTATCATATTTTCAAAGACTTATCTTTTATATTTTGAACTTTATTTTAGTTTTTATAATTATTCCTAATCGAGTAATCCCGTAACCTTCTTCCACAATTGTGTTTATGTTCTTAATAGTTGCTCAGAATTATGCACTCCACTTTGTTATAACTAAAATTTCCGCGTCAACTACTCCATGGATTTCATCCAAAATTCAGGAAGTTTCACTTATATCCCTCTCTTATGATTTTCTTATTATATTGTCATTATATATCTTTGTACATTGAGGACAATGTAAATCTTAAGTGTGGGGGGTTATTGATTTCATTACCAGAAAATCTCTGAATTATGTCTTGTTCCTGAGTAATTTTCTCATATTACTAATTAGAATGAAACTTCTATTGATTTATGATTTTCCTTGATATGTTTCGGATTAAGTCATAGATAATTGTGCATTAATGGTTTAAACTTTAAGACATTAGAGAATCAAGCATGATAAGTCTATTTTCAGAATTAAAAATTTTTAGGTTGTTTTCCTAAATTAAATATTACTTTGAAGTTCAAAATTTGCAAGGTTGACATCAAAAACCATAATTTTTGTGAGATTTTGAGCCTTTTAGAGCATATATTTTGTAACACCCCAAACCAGGTCTATGCGTTAAGACGAGATTTGGTTTGTCACACCGAACGAACATCCAAAATTTCTCTAATGATTTAAGTAAAACAGTAATGCAAACCTTTAGAAATAAGGTTTAATAAAAACTAAGTACAATGATTATGAATTAAGAAAAATACTTGGTTGAAATCTTATATATATATATTAGTCAAAACCTTAACGCAGTTTTTTTTTTTTAAAAGAATTTGAAAGAAATTGAAAAGTAATTTAGGTGTCCAAAATTGTTATAAAACATAATATTTTTAAGAAACTTTATAGATTTAACATAAGCCCATATTAATGATCTAAAAATAAAGTTAAATCCATCCACACATAAAAACAATCCATAAAAACATAATTAGAGGCCTTATTACAACATACCCAAAATAGTAATTAAAATAAGTAACTTAAATAAAGTTCATAGTTTATAAAACCCACGCTCGTAGTATGGCCTCCACCATATCATCCCCGGCCCAAGTCCACATCAATTTCCATTACCTGAGATGGATAATAAAACGGGGTGAGTTACAAAGAACTCAGTGTGTAACTCACTTACCACCATTATTGGGCCAAACCATCAAGGCATTAATTTGGGCTTGAGCCCAATTACAAACTTTAACAATATAAAATGAAATAAAAAATATTAAAATGCATGTAAAATGAATTTCCCAACCAAGCCTAATTTCCATCCGCTACACACCCCCGTACCAACCAGCACACCTGTGGGGATCAAGTCAACCCACCCCGCCAAACACACCAATCGTAGGCATTTAGCCTTTTAAATAATATTGTAGTGCACTACTGAACTAGATTGTGACATAGTCACGAACTAGAGGCATTAAGCCAAAATTTGTGGCAGAGCCACCGAACTAGATACGTGGCCACAGGCCTTTCTTCTCTTCATCAAATCCCATCCCATGCATTTATGTATGAATAACAAACTTTAATCATAAATGATTTATCAAGTAACCCATAATACAAATGAGTTTTTAATAAAACCTTTCATTTGGGCCTATTAACAATATAGTATTAAACTTTGGCCATATCTCGAACTAGAGGTTTTGGCCCATTAGCGATCTAGCAAACTTTGGCCCATATTATCGATCTAGCAGTTTTATGGCCCAATTTATCTATCTAGCAATATTTCGGCTCAATTTATCGATCTAGCAATATTTCGGCTCAATTTATCGATCTAGCAATATTTCGGCTCAATTTATCGATCTAGCAATATTTCGGCTCAATTTATCGATCTAGTAATATTTCGGCTCAATTTATCGATCTAGCAATATTTCGGCTCAATTTATCGATCTAGCAATATTTCGCTCAATTTATCGATCTAGCAATATTTCGGCTCAATTTATCGATCTAGCAATATTTCGGCTCAATTTATCGATCTAGTAATTTTTCCGACTTTAACCGTTTTCATGCTTTTACACAAAAGTGTTAATTATCTCATAAATTTTGATTTTGCCATTTTTACGATTTATCATAATACTTACTGTTTAGTATCTAACCCGAAAGATAAGTGTGAAGTTACACACAGGGTTATGGTGAGAACTAGACTTTCCGCTCGTCAACACCTATACATATCACGATAACTTATGATCATTATAATCTAATAATAAAACCGATCTAAACATAACGATCTAAAATTTACCCTCGGATTTTTGAACTACTTCCACTTGTGGTTTCTCCCCGATTGATGGTTCGTTAACCGAATCAAATCCACGAACAAATAATGGTTCGGGAGTACGAACTACTTCAAACAATTGATTCTCCTCGGATGAACGTCCACAACCCGTGGAAATCCCGGATTGCGATCAGATCCTTTGTTTATACTTAGGGGATTAATGGTACCACCCTTCTTCTGAACACTATATACGGCCCGTTTCTTCCCTATCTTGATTGTCTTCAAAGACAAAGATCGTTAGCATGTCCTAATCATATATATATATATCGATTATGACAAAAGGCTTTGAGAACGAGATTTCCTTACCACAAATATTCTTGTTCCACAAGGGAAATCGATCCAAGCGTTCTATGTCACACACGACCTCTTGATTTCCAATCTTCCGTTATCGCACTAAAGTATAACAAAAATAAACGTTAATAGAATGAGCGTTTATTTTGATCTAAGAAAGCCTTCAAACCACCATCAATATTCGGCCAAATACTATAAACTAATCGAAGACGAAAAAGAACCCTTACCTATTTTCCACGGTTGAAAAGAAACGATTGAGAATGTTTCTTATGAATAGAGAGATATTCGGCTATGAATAATCAAAGAAAAAGAAAATGGTTCGGTTAAGGTACACTAACATTCGGCCATGAAGAGATTAAAGGAGAAAGTATTGATTGAAAAGAAATCAAAATAAGAGAATAGGGATGATGATAATTCGGTTTTCAAAGAAAACAAAAGAGAAAGAAAGAGATGAGTTTAAGATCAAGGCACATTCGGCAATGGAGAAAAGGAGAGAAAAGAAAGGAATGGCCTTTTGATGTAGGTGATTTCGGCACTAATGAGAAAAAGGCACAAAAAGAATACCAAATGATGTGCAATAATGACCAAATGGTCAAAATAATCAAGGCTTACCAAGGATCAAATTCGGCCAAGGGAGAGAGGTTGAGAGAATTTGCAAAACTATGCACAAAACTAAGAATGACCAAAAAGAGACTTCAAATCCTAGCCAAACTAACACCAAAAATTCGGCTCCCCCCTAGACCATATTGCCGTCCCTATGCATGGTCAAATGGCCATGATTTTATTTCCATAACCTTTTCCTTGATACTTGCCCCATATATTCATATCTTTCCTTAATTCTTGATTCCCTTCCATAAGTTAACAATTTCCTTAATCCTTTGATATACTAACTAAAAATAACAAGGTCAACACTTACCATATATGCACTTGGCCGACACTTGCTATTCATGTGCAGAAAAATTAAAAATAAAATTCATCTAGATGCTAAACAAGGGATTCGAACCTTCTCCCTCATGCACTAACTCATGCGCCAACACCACTTTGCCATATACTCATCTTAAGCTACACTTTGACACATTAATTAACTTATGTGTCAATGCCACTTGCTCCACTTCAATAAATTTTAAAAACTAAAAATTATTCCATCCCCGAATAATTCTAATTCTTCTTCAGGACTATAATAAACACGAAAAATAATAAGAAAATTTTCCTTCATAATCTAAACACCAAATCATGCAATAATCGATACTCGAATTTTAGGGTGTTACATATTTTTCTTGCTCACTTTATTGTTGGTTATGAGTGTGTCAACATTGAATTGTTATTCTAGAACTTGCTTCGATTATGCATGTCGAGACCACACTATTGATTTGATATACTGAAATGATGAAGGCACCTAGGATTTAACCCACTTACCCCATTAAAAGCCTACCTTCATAATTAACCCCTAGTGAACCTTTTTTAGCCGAATAAACCGTTTTCTTGACTCACCCATTAATATTAACCCAAAACCAAATTTTTACTTCTCTTACTTTGACCCCCTTATGTCGAGATTTGATTTGATCAGTTGCCTAACTATTTTCTTTATTTCAGTTGTTAAATTCTATCTTATTATTGTATGTTCTTATTAAAAAAAAGTGAAATATATATTACTATTAGTTCTATGTTATGTGAGCTTAAGCAATGAATTTCATATTTTGAGAAGAAGCTCGTAATTATTGATTAAGTTTCAATTAATGTAATTATTCAGTATTAGTTTATTTTTCTAGTTGGGTAAATTATCAATTCAATCTCGATTTTAACCTTCTCTTTTAGCCTTTATCCACACCTTTAACCCGAGCCCTATTACAACCCTTTAAAAGACCTTTTGATTTGTGTATCATCTCATTTTATAGCGGTGGATATTTGATTTTCATCCAAGCCTATGGGATTAACTTTTCATGTTTGACTTTTGAGTGCTTAATTTGAACCTTAAACACTTTGAGTGATTTGAGTGAATCTTTAGTGAGGATGTCAATACTTGTCGGTTTTGAATCAAAGGTAATTATTTAGGTAAGGGGAAACACCTATGTTTTCATGCTATAAAAATCTATGACTTAAATTGTTTGAACCTCTAGGACTCTTCTAGTTAAATTATCAATGTATGAATTATCTGTGAATTATGATGAGACATTATTTTTAAGAATTATGAGTCGAGGAAGTTAGTTTTAATTGTGAGTTGACGATTTTGCTTGAGGACAAGCAAAGGTTTAAGTGTGGGGATATTTGATAAACTATAATTTATACATATTTTAACCCCATGCTTAGCTTATTTTTGGATGAGTTTTCATTAGATTTGATGAATTCGATGTTCCTAATCCTTTAATTTCATGTTTTACACTCAGGAGAGCTTAGGGAGTCGAAAAGAATGAGAAACGGGCCAAAAAGGGACAAATTGGGCCTATCTTAGAACTTAACACGGCCTGGACCATTGGACACGGCCGTGTGTTACAAGCAGGATCAACCACGGCCTGGACTATCATCCACGAATAGATCACACGGCCGTGTGTGGAGAGTAGGAGCGAGCACGGCCCAAGGTAATCGAACACGGGCGTATCACACGGGCGTGTCCCAGCCGTATCAAAGACAAATTCTATCTGAAAAAGGTTACTTGTGAACGAGGAAAGGCATTCTAGAGCATATATAAACACCCTAGGGGGTGACCTAAAAGAGGACGCTAAATAGAACGCAGAAAATACTCGAAGACAGCCGTCAGAAGTAGTTCGGAGGAAGGATCTCCATCAAGACTGAAGATCTCCCATCAAGTTCTTTAGAAGTTTTTGGGTTTTCTTATGTTTTGTAGTTTTCCTTATTCTATGATGTTTCCTTCTATCAGTATGAACTAAATCCCTTAGATACCTAAGGGGATGAAACCTAAGATGGATATTATTACTATTTGATTTATAAGATAAATACTTGTTCTTATTCTTAATTGTGAGCTCATATTCTTGTTTTGATAATTCAGGTTATTGATTCAAGTCGAATGTGCTTATTCAGTGGAGCAAAAGTCCTTGTTTAAGAGTAGATCAACACAATTAAGTGGAGTTGGTTGCAACCCTAGAGATAGGGCGACGAAAATCTTCCGGATTAGAGTCAAATCTAATAAGGGAATCCATAGATCGAGTTAATGCGACAATAGAGGTTTTAATTAGAAAGAGATTTCAATTAATCAACCTAGAGTCAGTTGTTTTTAGTCTCGAGAGAGATATTAACATAAATCAGGGATTTCTACGGATTAAGGCAAGTGAATAAATCATATGAATCAAAAGTAATAAGTGAAGTCTAGGTGGATTCTTCCTTAGGTATTTTCTATATCATAAAGTTGTCTAAAAGTATTTTCCCAATTCTTTCGTTGTCGTGTTTTAATTAATTAAGTTTTAGTTTAAAAGAATCACTCCAATTCTTAGGCTAGATAATAAAAAGATAGTAACTACTAGTACTCTTGGTCCTTGTGGATACGATATTTCTGGTCTTACCATAACTATACTACTGTTCGATAGGTGCGCTTGCCTTTATTGTGATCGTAGTTAGTTTTAGACACATCAACACTTCTCACCATACAGATAGTGCCTCCAGATATTCAGAGCGAAGACTACTGCTACCAACTCCAAATTGTGCGTCGGATAGTTAGCCTCATGCATCTTGAGTTGACGTTACGCGTAAGCTACCACCTTACCATGCTGCATCAGTACGCAACCTAGACCCACATGCGACGCATCACTGTATACAATGAAATCCTTCCCAGATTCAGGTTGTATCAGAACCGGAGTCTGCGTCAAAACATATTTGAGCTTCTCGAAGCTCTCTTGTTGCTTATCAGTCCAGACAAAGGGAACTCCTTTACGCAGAAGCTTGGTCAATGGCGCTGCGATCAAGGAGAACGCTTCTATGAAGCGTTGATAATAACCCGCTAGCCCTAGAAAGCTACGGATTTTAGACACATTCTTCTGTTGTTTCCACTCCAACACAGCCTCAATCTTACGAGGATCAACACGAATCCCCTCCGCAGAAACCACATGCCCCAAAAAGGTTACTTCTCAGAGCTAGAACTCACACTTACTAAACTTCGTGTACAACTATTTCTCACGAAGCATCTGTAATACCACTCAGAGATGCTCATCGTGCTTGTCTTCAGTCTTCGAATACACCAGAATGTCATCAATGAAGACTACCACGAACCGATCCAGATAGGTCTGGAATACTCGGTTCATCAGATCCATAAAAGCTGCTGGTGCATTCGTCAGTCCAAATGGCATCACTAGGAACTCGTAGTGTCCATACTGAGTCCTGAATGCCGTCTTATGCACATCGGACTCCTTATCCTTCTGTTGATGATATCCTGACCGGAGATCAATCTTGGAGAAAACTAAAGCTCCTCAAAACTGGTCAAACAGATTGTCAATCCTCGGTAGTGGGTACTTGTTCTTGATTATCAGCTTATTCAATTGACGGTAGTCGATACACATACGCATGGATCCGTCCTTCTTTTTCACAAACAGAAAAGGTGCTCCCCACAGAGATACACTAGGGCAGATGAACCCACGATCCAGTAACTCTTTGATCTGAGCCTTAAGCTCCACAAGCTCTTTCAGTGCCATTCCATAAGGGGCGATGGACACCGGAGCTGTACCAGGAAATAGCTCAATCCCAAACTCTACTTCTCGGTTTGGAGGTAGACCCGGTAATTCCTCAGGAAAAATAGCCGGAAAGTCCCTTACGGTTTTGATGTCCTTAACAAAAGAGTTCCCAGAATCTGAAACACTGATGTAGGCCAAGAATGCCTCACATCCTTTCCGCACCAACTTCTTTGCCACCAACGCAGAAATCACATTCGTCAGATAGTCCCGATGTTCCCCAATCACCAATACCTTGTTATCCTCCTCGGTTCTTAGAACAACCCTTTTTGTTGCGCAGTCCAGACTTACTCGGTGCTTGACCAGCCAGTCCATTCACAGAATCAAATCGAACTCCCCAAATAGAAGCTCCATCAAATCAGCCAAAAATACTGTCCCTTGAACTTCTAACGGGACGTCTCTATATAATTTACTAACCCGGATAGATTGACCCAACGGACTCACAACAGTTACCTCACTCGAAGTACTCTCAACAGGATTCCCCAGAATTTCAGACACAAAGCTAGCTACGTAAGAGTGTGTAGAGCCTATGTCTATCAATGCAGTGTAGGGTACATTAAAAACTAAGAACGTACCTGTAATGATGTCCGAAGCATCACCATTCTCTCGGTGACGTGCAGTATAAACCAGTGCAGGCTGCCTTACCCCAGTCGGTCCCGCACCTCTGCCCGGTGCTCTCTGTCCTCGGCCCATGCCATTACCACCCCTGGCCTATCCTCGGCCCCTAGGTGGCTGCTGAGCTACTCTCGGTGGCTGCGCAGTACTAGTACCCGCAGCTTGCATCTGGTCAGTCATCAGTGGACAATCCCGAACACGGTGCTCAGTCGACCCACATCTCAAACATGCCCCAGTCATTCTCCAGCACTCACCCAGATGGCGTCTACCAAGTGCCCACAAAGTGCCACCCCATTAGGTGCAACAGGAGGCCCCACTCTCACCGGCCCATCAGATCTGGCCTTTTTCTTAGGCCTCATCACAGAATTCGAGGGCTCCGATTCCCTCTTATTCTTTCCTTTCTCGTAATTTTGGCGCTCAGTGCGCTTAACCTCCTCGGCGATCTTCGCCTTCTCCACTAAAGCAAAAAAATCACGCTCCCTCTGCGGAGCTATCAGAACCTGTATGCTGTCCCTGAGTCCATCCTCAAAATGGACGTAGCGCTCATACTCAGTCGCCACCATGCCCCGGGCATAACGACTCAGCCTTAGGAACTCGGCCACTGAATGATCCTCTTAGGTGAGATTAAGGAACTCACGCCTCCTAGCATCAATGTTGCTGGCTCCCTCATACTTACTCTGGAAAGCCGTCTTAAAGTAGTCCCAAGTCAAACGGTCGGGCTGAATGCCCTCCTTAAAAGTCAGCTACCACTGATACGCTTCATCGCGAAGCAGAGAGATAGCCCCCTTAAGCTTCTACTCCGCGGTAAAATCTAGATCGTCCATAATTCTTTCCGTGGCCTCCATCCAGTATTTGGCCACGTTAGGGGCGACTCCACTGACACCCCTGAATAATTTAGCCTCATTGGACCGGAGTCGTTTCGTAACCGACCCACGGCCCCCAAATCCAGTGTTGGGCCCAGCGACCCTCTCTAAACTCCGTAGCATGGCTCGAGATAGTGCGCCATCCCCAGCCTCACGATCATTAGACCCGGTATCTGTAGCAGGTTAGATCGGTATCTCACTCGTATCCAGATTATGCAGATTCTTAAATGCTGAGGACCCAGCTCGAGCCCCCCTACGGCCTCTACCACGGCCTCTAGTACCCCGTCCACAGATACCTCGTGCGCTCATCGTAGTTTCAAATTTTATCTCAGATAATGATTTTATGCATTAATTCTGAGCTCCAATATTTGTTAACAAATGTTTTATGCAAAATAGTATCGAAGTTCGAGTTCGTTATCGCAAATCGCAGCTTTTACTACGATTTTCGCCACATTCTGATTTTGATTTACACTACCTAAAGTGTTTTCAGTACAGTATACTACGTAAGGCTGTTTCAATCATGCAAGTAGTATTTCAGACAAATTTAACCAAAGATCAGAACACTTACGGGATCGGTGCCGGAGACAAGGTGTACCACATACTCAGTCCAAAATATTTTAAATCCTTTAAAATCATTTCAGAAAAACTATTTTAAAAACCCAAACCACAGCCGAGTTTTACAACCTGGCTCTGATACCACTAAATGTAACACCCCAAATCGGCCTGGACGTTATGGCCGAATTTGGCGATGTCACATGATAGTGCTTTAGAAAACGTAACTGCGTTAAAACCATTTTTGGGTATCTTAGGATATCGTCAAAACGTGTCGTTTATATATATTCATTATCCATTTTCAAAACTTTATATGTTGCGGAAGCTTTTAAAATAATTTGCGAATTCGTGTGTATTTGAGAAAACATTTGTTTATTTTGAAAACTCGCGTCTTATCCTACTGCTAGTAGTTGATAAAATAAAATTTTCAAATCTTAATCAAAAATCCATAAAGGCTATTTTACAAAAACTTCCCAAATATAATCAAAACTATGAATAAAAGTAAAAATCGTAAAGGTCCAGAACAGTGGTCACTGCCGAGCCCTCCACCGCACCGATCCGTCTACTGCTGGGGATTACCTGAACAGGATAAACAGAAAAGGGTGAGTTTTCGCAAACTCAGTGTGTAATCCCCACAGAAAACATACACACAGTAATATCAGATAACAGACATCAATTCAGAGGTCGGGTCTGAGCCTATTACAAAAACGGTGTGGACTTTATCCCACTCAGATACAGAATCAGATATGGTCTAGGGCCTTAGCCCATTTCAGTCATAATAAACAGATCAAACAGAATAGCAGAATCCTACCCACCAGCCTCTATACACCAACTCCGTCCAACCCTACACACCATATGGGGATAAAATCAACCCACCTATCCCTACACACCATGCTGTACCGAATGTGGCACATAATAAAAAAGTTGCAGCTGAGCTGCTAAATAACAGGCTTGAGAGCCTTTTAGATACTTCCTCCGAATCATCAACCCACCCCGATGCAATGCAACATACATAAAATGTCATACTATTATGCAAACACAGTTCATACATTCAGATATCAAAATTCATGCTCGGTACAGAAATCATAAAGTCAAGTCACATGATTAGGGGTCTAGGTAAAGCTTACCGACCCTACACTAGGTCCACAGTCGACTAGGACGACCGTGTAACCCTACAGAACTTTACAGAAAAATGGGCTCACACGCCCATGTGGCCTGCCCGTGTGGGCCCATAGGCCCGTGTGGCCCACACGGCCTAAATTTTCCTTTCCTAGAATCCCACGCCCTTGTAGACTACTCGTGTGGGCCCATATGCCCGTGTGGCCCACACGGCCCAAATCAGTCTAGCCCGTGTGTTGCAAATGGCCTACCTGGCCATCACACGGTCGTGTCTTGTGCGTACGGCCTGGCCTCGTTGATCACACGCCTGTGTTATGGCACACGGCCTACCACACGGGCGACCACACGCCCGTGTTGCGTCAAAAGTGAGGTTTTCGGCTTTTTTTGAAACCTCGTTTTCTGCATTTTTGGGTACACACCTAGTTCGATTTCGACGCGTAACCACTCTTGAACACTCTGAAACCTATATTCGACAATTGCAAGCCCAATTTTAGTCACTTAATCCGAGTTGTTATGAACAAGAAATTCCCGAAAACTTACCAACAACCTTACCTTAACGAGCCACGCTGATTTCTAGCTGCTAAAAAGCCGAAAAGTAGCCCACAGCTTCTTGATTGTCCCCTAATCAGAAACTAACCACTTAATACTCCATTAATTCGTCCAAAACGAAACAAAACGTACACCTAGACTTACCGAATACACACTAACCGTAGAGATGAACGATATCGACGGGAAGAGGCAAAAATTAGAGTTTGAAGAACAAGGAAAAAGAACAGATAAGAGAGAACAAAGGTAGGAAACTGAAAGTTGAAAGCGGAAACAGAGAGCAGAAAACGTCAAACGTTAGAGGGAGAAGAGGACTTTTGTGAAAAACAAAACTGATCACATATCCCTAATTTTCCTCACCCACCAATCCACTACTCAGTTTTTGAAACCAACTAAAACTCTTCTCCAACAACCGATAAAAATAAAAACATCAGAGCATCCGCAAGGACTCGAACACAGGACCTCCACCTTAACAACACCCCACTTAACCACCAGACCAGCAGGCCCATTCTGACATGTTCTTACCAATAAATACTTATAAGCCTGCTAACCAAAGGTAAGGCTTTATCCATAAAAACCCAAAATTTGCCCAAGCCAAGGCTTGAACTCGGGACCTCTCACACACACACCCATAACACATAACCACTGAAGCATTTAGACATTGTGTGTCTCAAAATTACAAAAGCTGGAATAAATGAAAACTGGGACGTTACACTTTATCACCCATCTGAAACTCAATTTCTTTTGTTTTCAAATCCGCGTATGACTTTTGTCGATCTGAAGCAGCTTTGAGACAATCATGGATTACTTTCACTTTCTCCTCAGTTTCTCTAACTAAATCAACCCCGTGAATCTGTTTCTCATTGAGCTCGATCCAATACAAAGGAGTTTGACACTTGCAACCAGATAATGCTTCGTACGATGCCATCTGTATACTCGACTGATAACTGTTGTTGTAGGCAAATTCAACCAAAGGTAGATATTTCTCCCAACTACCTTCGAATTCTAAAACACAACATCGGAGCATGTCTTCAAGAACTTGAATTACTCTTTCAGATTGATCGTCAGTTTGCGGATGAAATGCGGTACTAAAATTCAATTTCGTACCAAGGCTTCTTGCAACTTTTTCCAAAACTTTAAAGTAAATCTCGGATCTCTATCCAAAATAAAAGACATTGGTACTCCGTGTAATCTCACAATTTCATCAATATACAACTCAGCCAACTTATCTAGTGAGTAGTCGGTACGTACCAGTATAAAGTGAGTCGATTTCGTCAATCTATCAACCACAACCCAAACGGCATCTTTCTTTTTCAGAGTCAGAGGCAAACCTGTCACAAAATCCATCGTGATTCTGTCTCATTTCCACTCGGGAACCATCACTGGCTGAAGTAAACCTGAAGGTACTTGATGTTCGGCTTTCACTTGTTGCCAGATCTAACACTTTGTCACAAACTCAGAGATGTCTCTTTTCATACCCAGCCACCAATACAACTTCTTCAAATCATTATACATTTTTGTACTACCCGGATGAACTGAAAAACAACCACTGTGTGCCTCATGTAAAATTTTCCGAATCAACTCATCATCTTTCGATACACATACCCTATCACGGAACATCAAGCAGTCATCTGGTCCGATTCGAAAATCTGAATCACTACCCGATTCACACTGAACTCTTTTAACTTGCAATTCCCTATCTTTCTTTTGAGCTTCAGAAATTTACTGATGAAATAACGGTCTAGCCCTCAACTCGGCCAAAATCGAACCGTCGTCAGACATAGCCAAACTCGTACTCATAGCTCTCAAAGCATACAAGGATTTTCTGCTCAAGGCATCTGCGACTACATTTGCTTTCCCCGGATGATAATCAATCACTAGCTCATAATCTTTCAATAATTTGAGCCACCTCCGTTGTCGCAAATTCAATTCCTTTTGATTCATCAGATACTTCAAACTTTTGTGATCGGTAAAGATTCGGCATTTTTCACCATACAAATAATGACGCCAAATTTTTAAAGCAAAGACGATGGCAGCCAATTCCAAATCGTGCGTCGGATAGTTCTTCTCATGCGGTTTTAGCTGTCTTAAGGCATAAGCTACTACTTTGCCCTCTTGCATTAACACACAACCAAGACCATTCAATGTTGTATCACTATAAATTACAAACTCTTTCCCCGACTCAGGTTACACTAGCACTGGTGCTTCAGTCAATCGTGCTTTCAACATCTCGAAACTTTGCTGACATTTATCGGTCCATTCAAACTTAACATTCTTTTGCAACAACTTAGTCATAGGAGAGGCAATCATCGAGAATCCCTCGACAAAACGTCTATAATACCCAGCTAAGCCCAAAAAGCTTCTAACCTCAGATACATTCTTTGGCGGTTTCCAATCAACAATCGCCAAAAATTTTCTCGGATCAACCCAAATACCATCACCTGAAACTATATGTCCCAGAAATCTGACTTCACGAAGCCAAAACTCACTTTTACTAAACTTAGAAAACAATTTCTCCTCTCGTAGAATCTGTAATACCGTTTTTAAGTGTTCGGCATGCTCGGACTCATCTCTGGAATAAATCAATATATCATCTATGAACACTTCCACAAACTTATCCAAATATACCCGAAAAATTCAGTTCATCAAATCCATAAACATAGCTGGTGCATTAGTTAAACCAAAAGGCATCACAAGAAATTCATAGTGTCTATACCTCGTTCTAAAAGTAGTTTTCGGCACATCAGATTCTTTGACTCTCAACTGATAGTAGCCGGATCTCAAATCTATCTTTGAGAACACTGTTGCTCCCTTCAATTGATCGAATAAATCATCAATTCTTGGGAATGGATACTTGTTCTTTATAGTTACCTTGTTAAGTTGATGGTAGTCAATGCAAAGCCTCATTGTTCTGTCTTTCTTCTTTACAAATAATACGGGAGCACCCTAAGGAGAAAAACTTGGTCTCACAAATCCCTTATCAGTCAACTCTTACAGCTGAGTCTTTAACTCTTTCAATTTGGTCGGAGCCATTCTATACGGAGTAATGGAGATTGGTGTAGTCCCAGGTATCAGATCGATAGCAAACTCAATCTCTCTAACCGGAGGCAACCTAGGTAATTCTTCCAGAAACACATCTGGAAATTCACAAACTACTAGCACAGATTCAAGCTTCAACTCAGACATCTTAGTATTCAAAACATATGCAAGGTAGGCTTCACACCCTTTTCTCATACACTTCTGAGCAGACATATATGAAATCACCACAGGCATCTTATTTGAGTCATCTGTTTCAACCCAAAGAATCTCACCATTTTCACGTTTCAACTCAAGAGTTTTCTGTCTACAATTTACCTTGGCATCATGTAATGTCAACCAATCCATGCCCAAAATAACATCAAACTCGTCAAATGGCAACAACATCAAATTAGCCGGAAAATATTGACCTTAAATCATCAAAGGGCAATTCTTGCAAACCTTATCAACAAACACATATTTGCCTAAAGGGTTTGACACTTTAATCACAAATTCAGTCAATTCAACAGGAACTTTCTTACTATTTACCAAATTCACAAAAATATAAGAATGAGTGGATCAGGGGTCAATTAATGAAATAACATTAGTATCATAATGAGAGAATGTACTAGTAATCACATCGGGAGATGACGCATCCTCACGAGCACGTATGGCATAAGCTCTAGCAGGTGCTCTCGTTTCTGACCTTACAGCTGAATCCTTCATTATACTTTTACTACTAGCTCCATTTCCAGCATTTCGCGGAGGTCTACCTCTGCTAGCAGTGTTACTCGGTCTAACACTCTGAAGTTTCTCTTCTTCAACTTTCTCAGGACAGTCTCTGGTAAAATGTTCTCGAGAAACACACTTGAAGCAAGCTCGGTTGTTCCCCAACACTTTTTGATATGTTGTCTACCACAATTCTGACACTCAGTTTTATTAGACCTCACATTACCCACACTTGCCATCAAAGTAGCTTGAACTCTAGAGCCCGAATATGTTTTACCACGGTCTCAATGTGAATACCCAGCTAAAACTGTCATCCGAGGATTCATTTCCTTGGACCTCTTTGATTGGGATTAGAACGAGTTACTCATCGGCCTTTTTCTTGCATCTCGGGCCTCAATCATAGCTTTTCTCCTTTCTTTATTCAGCTCTTCAGCCTTGCAAGCTCTATCGACCAATACCACAAATTCTTTCAACTTTAAGATCCCAACTAACAATCTAATATCCTCGTTCAGCCCATCATTGAATCTCTTGCACATAATAGCTTCGGTAGACACACACTCTTGAGAATACTTACTGAGTCTGACAAATTCACGTTCATACTCTGCCACAGACATTTTACCTTGCTTCAATTCAAGGAACTCTTTCCGTTTCTGATTGATGAACCGCTGACTTATATATTTCTTTCAGAACTCCTCTAGGAAGAAATCCCATGTCACTCTCTCTTTCGAAACTACAGATATCAGCATCTTCCACCAGTGATATGTTGAATCCCTCAGTAATGATACAGCACATTTTAGGCATTCTTCGGGCGTGCAAGAAAATTTGTCAAATACCCGCATAGAATTCTCATGCCAGAACTCTGCTTTCTCGGGATCATCATCTATGTTGGCTCTAAATTCTTCGGCCCCTTATTTTCGAATCTTATCAATTGGGGGTTTAGTCAATCTTACTAAATCAATACCTTGAGGAGCTACGGGGACCGACTGAGGTATAGGAGGGGTGGAGGAGGTTGAGCATTAGGATTTGCTCGAACAAATTTAGTATACCAATTACTCATCATATGGAGAAAGGCTTCCCGAGCCTCCTCTCCCTAACTCAAGGTCTTAGGTCTTTTTTCTACTGGCGCGGTCCCTTGTGCGGGAGCAGGCATATTACTTGCAGCATCATCAGCTGCAACTCGGTCGGGATCCATTTACTATATGAAAATATAGTTTGAAATTGTCAGGAGTCACCACACTATCATATTATATTTATGGCATGTATAGCTAGACTCTCACACACGCTACGGTAGTCCGAGAACCGACTAAACCATAGCTCTGATACCACTAAAATGTAACACCCCTTACCCATATCCTATGCCAAAACAAGGTACGAGGTGTTACTTAACTTAATAACATGCATACAAACACTTCCGAGTTATGAAATTTTGTTCAAATTTAAAACTTTTCAAAATTCATCTTAAAGTCCCTAATATGTGCCTACGAGGACCAAAACATACTTTGGGAATGGTCTGGGACCAAACTGAGAACTTTAGAAAAAATTTAGAAAATTTACATAAAAACTGGCCATACTCCCGTGTGGCACTGGGACACGCCCGTGTGGACAGGCCGTGTGGTCGTACACGCCCATGTCCTAAGCCCATGTGGATTTATTTTTTATTTCGAACCTACAAGGGTTTTCACACGGCCGAGCATACGCCCGTGTCCTTCACACGGTCGAGACCCAAGCCCGTGTCTCTGCCCGTGTGTAAAAACTTGGGTATTCTGTTTATGACGTCAGCACACATTTTAGGTCACACGGCCAAGGCACATGCCCGCGTGTTAGCCCGTGTGACGAACTTAATTTTTTGCAAATTAGGTGCAGGGGACACACGGCCAGGCTACACGCCTAAGAGGCAGACCGTGCGTGTAACAGTCCGGTTTAGACCCTAGTCGGAACAGTGGTTTCGGGACCACAAATCTTAGTCTGAAACAAAATATTTTAATATTATTTTTTGAGTCTATAGCATGTGAATTGGTATGAGTGAAATTTTTGTGATTTAATTTATCCGATTGTGTGTTTAATTTGAGAAAAGGACTTAATCGCAGAAATTTTAAAAGTGGCCTTCTAATTGAATAAGTGCCGAATTATTATTGTCTTTAATATGTGAAGTCCTTAAGACAAAATTTAGCCAAAATATTAGTGAGTGGATGATAATGGACATAAATGGCCATATATTACATGAATTTTAAATGTTTTCATTAATGGTAATTTGGTAATTTGTAAATAATGTCATTAAATTAAAACAAATAATATTTTGTTCATCATTTTTAATGACTATTGCCAAAAGTTAAAAGAGAAAAACACCATTGTTGAGCAAGCTAGGTTTCGGCCATTATCTAAGCTCAATTAAGGTATGTTTGGTTTCGGTTTTTGATAATTTCTACGTTTTCGTAGTCGTTGCTTCGTGTTCTTTCAAACCCATGCCTTAATTTTTTGAATTGATGATGATTTTGAAATGTGCCATTGATGACTTCATGAGTTTTGTGATGTTTGAAGATGAAATATAAAAGATATGTGTTAGATTAACATAGTTTGTCTTTGGATTTTTGATGAATTTGAGTAATTTGGACTAAATTGAGAAAATAATATTTTGAAGGATTAAATTGTGAAATAAATGAAATGTATGGACTTGTATGAACTATATGAACATTCGGCTAAGCTTGGGTGATATGAAATTATGTGTATTTTGTGATTTTGTGAAATAAGGACTAAAATGTCAAAATGTGAAAATATGAGGGCTAATTTGTAAAGTGCCCTAAATGTGTGTTTTTGGATTGAATTGAACGATTTGGTGAATAAATGGATTAAATTTGAATATGTATAGATCAAGAACCGAAGAAAACGAATTTAGATCGAGGAAAGTCAAAAGTAATTGAGTAGCCGAGTCCGTTCATTTATCTGAATCAGAGGTAAGTCTATATACAAATAAATGTATTTGTGTTGATTTATGTATGTTCATATGAAATTTAATTGTGATGAATGAGATCGAGATGATATATATATATATATGAAATCCGAGGAAGTATCGATAATGTATCAATGTCCAAGAAGTCCCGTACAAACCTAGGAATAGATAGGATTTTATGTCATGACATATGTTTCTGATATGAGATATTGTGTAAGACCTCGTCTGGGACGTTGGCATCGATTTGAGATTTACGTGTAAGACCATGTCTGGGACATCGGCATCGTATTTGTTTCGTGTAAGACCACATGCGGGACAAAGATGGCATCGATAATCGGTTACATGTAAGACCACGTCTGGGACGTTGGCTTTGTATGATTATTCTGAGTATTCTGAGTATCCTATTTAATTCCAAATGGTTCAACGGGAAAATTTTGAGAAATGAAAGACTATGAGAAATGTATAGACGATTCAGGTACGTTTGAAATGTACTCTACATTTGAGTATGTAAGGTAAGTATTTATGAATAAGCAAACATGAGATAAGTGCATATTTTTGTTGAGACAAAAGGTGATATATGAATGAATTGGCTATGATCTAATGAAGTACATGTTGATATATATGTTGGTAAGCAAATGGCTAAACAAATGAGCCAAAGAAGAATTATGAATGTGCAATGAGCTATTAGTGATCTTATATTTGATATTATTAATGAATGCTTATATGTTAAGTTTATTTGTATATGGCTTACTAAGCTTTTGAAAGCTTACTCTGTGTATGTTTGCATTGTTTTATAGATCATTAAAGTTACGGAAGGCTCGGGGATCGTCGAGGATCGTCACCACACTATCAAACTCATTTTGGTACCATTTGAATGTTTATATACTAAAGTATGGCATGTATAGGCTAGTCACTTTGAATTATGTTTGAGATATGTACATAGCCATGTGGTATGGCTAGATAAATGATTGTGGTATGAATGAGTAGTCATGCTATATGATGCTTGGTTTTGGTATGGTTTGATGGTTAGTGAAATGGTCAAAATAACAGTAAGCTTATTGATGCAAAGTAAGCATATATTTGATGAATGGTGGTTAAAATGAAATGGTAAGTTTGTGATGAATTATACTTGGAAATGTTTGTCATTTAATTGAGCTAATTGCTGTATAATATGATGTGCTTGAAATGTTTTTGAATGCTTGGAAAATTTGGTTATTTTGGCATGATTTGAATTGGAATGATGCTTCTATGTGCTTGTAGGGTTAACCTAAAGTGTGGGTGGCATTTTGGCCTTGCAAATGCCCTATATTTGCCCACACGGTTGAGCACACGGGTGTGTGGCTCGACCGTGTCCTTCGTGGTTGCATTTCGAATCAAGTCAGGCTCGACTACGGGCTGGACACACGGGCGTGTGACTTGCCGTGTGATGCAAGTCAGGCTCGACCACGGGTGGGACACACGGACGTGTCTCAGGCCATGTGGTAAAGTCAGTATGTATGCCCTGTTTTGACACGGCTCGGGCACATGGGCGTGTCTGAGGCCGTGGGAGGCACACGGCCTGCCCACACGGGCGCGTGACCTCTATAACTTTGAAAATATTTTAAATTTTTGGAAAAATTTTGTATGATCTCAGTTTTGTCCCGACCTCTTTCTAATGCATGTTTAAGGTCTCGTAGACCTCATTAAGGGACTATATGTTTGTATTCTGATAAGATTAGACGATGTTATATTCTATGATGTGAGATGTTTGTAAAAGATTCTAATTGTCCGGTAATGCCTCTTAACCCTAGACCGGCGATGGTTACGGGTTAGGGGTGTTACAGTGTGTCACACACAGCCTAGACGCACGCCCGTGTGTCTACCCGTATGGACAATTATAAGGCTATTTACCAAGCCTTTTGCCACCCTGAAAAGCATCAACACTTATACCATTTCCAACCAAACTTAACATGCTATTATTAGACATCTATTTGTCCACATTAAGAGCATTCATGCACCATTTAATAACCATACTCATCTTGTATAATCACACTTATACTTAACCATCACACATGTACCTACACAACCATTCACATGTCACACTTCCCACACTTCAATTTCATGCTATCATTCATTCCCACTTAGGCAAGCAAACTCATTCATGAAAGACCTCATCATAGACTTATAACACAACAAATATTAGCTACATCACATGACCTTATACAAAATTATATATCAAATGACATAGACCACATTCTTGGCCAATCAATTATGACACTTACAAAATAACCAAATTCCTATACATGTCATAATTCAGTGTAAATCTCAATATACCAAAATGTGTGTATAGTGTAGATGATCCTCTGACAATCTCCGTATCCCGAGCTGGCTTGGTGACACTATAAAACAAGGGAAAAGAGAAGGGAGTAAGCTTTAAGCTTAGTAAGTCTATATGTAAACAACAAACATCATACCACATACTTATCAATCAAGAACATTACATACTAATCAAGAACAACTCAGATCCTTGTAGTTGCACTTACTCATTTCAAACCTTACCACATTCCAAATACATATCATAGACTTTGCTCACAATTACTTGCACTTATAACCCTGCACTTGTCACCACATTGTCACACGTAATCTCACTTAGTCAAATTTTCCCGATGAACACTTCGGAATAATACCGGATACACGGTGGTTTCGCACACAACCCACCCACAATAGTATAAACACGGTGGTATCGCACACAGCCCACCAATAATAATACATGATGGTATCACACACAGCCCACCAATAATAACAATTATACAGTGTTCATCTGTATCCTTTTTCTATTCCGAAGGTTCACCGGGGAATTTCCTCACTTTTCATCATTTTAATAAATATCAATAATATTCACTCCCATTTCACATAAGACATTAATATGTAAAACCATAAATAAAAAGGATGTATCATTTACATATAAACTTACCTCGATACAAAATGTGTCAATTTGCAATTTAGTCCGAAACCTTGCCTTTTCCTCGGTCAAGGTTGATTCCACGTTCTTCTTGATCTATAATGACACATTTAGCTTATTTAATATACACATTATTCAAATCAGTCCAAAATCTTCCTATGGCAAAATTTACAATTTAGCCCCTAACTTTCTCAATTTTTACACTTTAGTCCCTAGGCTCGTAAAATGAAATGTGTTCATTTTTCACACACCCAAGCCTAGCTGATTCATATTCTCTCTTACAACAGCCCACAATTTTAACTATTTTACATTTTATACACATATTATTTCATCTTTTGCAAATAAGTCCTTTTTATCAATTTCACCAAAAACCATCTAGCAAAAGTTGTTTATCACACTTAAAATTTTCATATTCTATCACTAGACATCAAAATACATGTATGTCATCCATGGGTAAAATTTTAAACACAAACTCTAGCTAAAAATAGTGGTAGAAATAGCTAGATCGAGCTACAAGGATTTCAAAAAATACGAAGAGCATAAAAAACGGGGCTAGGAGGTACTTACAATCAAGATTGAAAGTGAAACAAAACGCTAGCTATGGCTCCTTGCAAATTTCGGCTATGGAGGATGAAGATGGGCAAAATTTTAGCCTTATTTTCCCTTTTATTTCTTTTATTAGTCAAATGACCAAATTGCCCTTAATTAATCCTTTAGATATTTTATCCCTCTATGGGCATTTTGTGTCCAAACTATAATATAATGGTCTAATTACCAACTAAGGACTCTCAATTTAAAAACCCATCTCAATCAAGTATCATTATGGATTATAATACACACTTTTCACTCATTGCAATTTAGTCCAACTTATCAAATTGGACATCCAAACAATAAAATTTCTCAACCAAAGTTTCATACAAACATTCAATCACTAAATAAACACTACAACTTAATCGGAATAAATATTTTGACCTCAGATTCATGGTTTCGAAACCACTATTCCATTTAGGCCCTAATTCAGGCTGCTACACGCTGAGGAAAGGATAGAGGTGGTCGTCTTTCATGTTGTTGATATTGTTTTGCTGTGGCATTTCTGTTGGCAACATGATCATATTTTGTCACAACATTTTTTTGTGTACCTTTTTCAGGTGCTTTCTTTCGTTCAGTAGGTTCTGAGATCTTTTTCTGATTGCGGCTGGACTTGTCATTTTCTACCATCTGGACTTGTCATTTTCTACCATGGCATCTTGAACAACTTTATCAAATGAGTCCCACTTCTAAGAGTGATGGCCTTGCACTGCTCTTTCCCTTGGGTTCTCAAATTTTCAGTATCACTTGGCAATGCTCCTTGTGGCCTTCAATTTATAGCATTCGCTATTTACCCCACTTGATTTTTAAGAGCTTAGAGAGATGCAACCTGATTCTAAATCACAGCATTATTTTTTGCCATATACTTCTTCAACAAAACTTTAAAAGAATTAGAAGATGGTACCTGACCTTGTTGAGCATTTTGCCTCGGCATAGGATGATTATAACCAGGCGGTGTGTTGTAGATTTTCTGTCTTGCAACATTATGTGAACTCCCCGTACCTTGGTTATTCCAACTAAAATTTTGATGTTGCTTCCACCCTAGATTGTAAGTTTTGGAATAGGGGTTATTATTCCAGTTAAAATTACCCATGTAGTATACTAATGATGGGTTTGATGGGCATTCATCAAACACATGATCTTCGCCAAAATTAACGGATGCTAGCTCGACTGCTTTTATCTCCTGAACTATAATTGGTCTCCTCATTATTTTGATCATATTAGTTAAAGATGATACCTGAATAGTCAATGAAGTGATTGCATCAAGCTCCATGGTACCATTAGCTCTCTTGCTCGTCCCAACTCTCGTGGTCGGATACTGATAATCATTGTTGGCAATCTTTTCTAAAATCTCATATGCTTCGTTATAAGATTTATCCAATAAATTATCATTAGCAGATGCATCAACTACCATCCTTATATGTGCATTCAACCCATTATAGAATATCTCCATATGTGTCCAGTGTTGAAATCCATGCATTGGACATTTCTGAATTAAATCTTTAAATCGTTCCCAAGCTTTATATAATGTTCCATCCTCTAACTGCCGAAAATATGTGATGTCATTTCTAAGCTTGGCATTCATGTTCGGTGGATTATACCGTAGTAAAAACCTCTAGCAAAGATCATTTCATGATATCACTGTCCTTGATGGCAAAGCATTCAGCAATGCTCTTACACGATCTCTAAATGAATATGGAAAGAGTTTAAGTCTCAGGGTGTCTTCAGGAACACACTGTTGCCGGAATGAATCACAAACTTCTAGGAAAAGTCGTAAATGCAATCTTGGATCTTCAGTGGGCAATCCTCCAATCTGTCCTATTGTTTGTAACATCTAAAAAATTACTAATTTCAGTTCAAACTATTGCGCTTGAATTTGAGATCTAACTATCCCTGGATTCAGATCATCCAAAATTAGCACAACATGTTCTTAAATGGGTCTGTCTCGATCATCTATCACCCCATGGACATGCGGATCAACGCTCTGACCATTCAAATTATCATCCATACTTGGTATTACCATTCGAACAGGAGGGTTAGCATCTTGACCCTTCGAGTTATCATTGAGATCAGGATCATTCCCATTCCTAGCCATTTTTCGCAATTGTTTCTGCCTTCTTCGTAAAGTTCTATCAATCTCTGGGTCAAAATGATACTCTTTGTTAACAAGAATGCCTCTTCTCATGAACTAATGACAAATCTCTAGAAATTAAATTAAACTAAGTTAGATAGAACTAATAGAATTAAGTAAAACAACCAAACCAAATTACATCAAGTTACCGATAACTGACAACGACAACTATGTGACTAAAGTGATGAGTGAGTATCGTTCCCACGAGGATCGGATTGAGGCACTATATAATAGCTCGATTTAGACCCTAGTCGGAACAGTGGTTTTGAGACCACAAATCCAATCTCGGAAAAATATTTTAATATTATATTTGGTGTTTAAAGTATGTGACTAAACATGTGTGAAATTTCTGTGTGAAAATTTTATCGATTGTGTGCTTAATTTGAGAAAATGACTTAATCGCATAAAATGCAAAAGTTGTGTGCTGATTGTTAAAGTGCTATTTTGTTATGGCTTATTAAAATATGAGTCCTATTGTTGATAATAGACCATTAAAAGAATGGATGGAAAAAAATGCCTAAGTTAGTGGAATTAAAATGAAATAATAAAAGGGAAAAATGGTAAAATGATTATTAATGTTATTATAATTAAAACAAAACATAAATTAAAGGCCATTATGTGTTCATCTTGGCCGAAAATCTAAAGAAAAGAAAAGAAAAATACTAAGCTAGGGTTCGGCCATTATTGTCTTTGATTGAGGTATGTTTCAAGCTCAGTTTTTGATGATTTCTACGTTTTTGTGATCGTTGCTTTGTGTTCTATCAAGCCCATGCTTTAATTTTAGAATTTGATGGTGATTTTGAGATAAGCCATTGATGAATGCTTGAGCTTTGTGATAGTTGATGATGAAATATGAAAGATATGGGAAAGATTAACATATTTTGTCTTTGAATTTTTGGTGAAATTGAGTAATTTGGGCTAAATTGTGAAAATAAGGAATTGGAGGACTAAAACGTGAAATAAATGAAATGTGTGGGCTTGTATGGATATAAGAAGAATTCGGCTAGGCATGGGAGAAATGAAATTATGTGTATTTGATGATTTTAGGAAATAGGGACTAAAGTGTCGAAATGTGTAAATGTGAGGGCTATTTTGTAAAATGCCCTAAATATGTGTATTTTGATCAAATTGAATGATTTGGTGATTGAATGAGCTAAATTTGATTATGTATAGACCAAGAAAAGAGAGATTCGGATCGAGATCGAGGCAAAGACAAAGTACTTGATTGATCGACTAGTCTCGGTATTTCTACGTCTGAGGTAAGTTCGGATATAATACGATTTGTTAAATTCATATCAATGAGTTATGAAATGAATGAATGTATGGTTATTGAATTAGAGATGTTAATTGTGAACTTATTGCTATGAAATGAATGAATATATGATTATTGAATTAGAAATGCTATATACAAAATTGAGAAAAGTTGCACTAAGTGTGCGTAATTAGAATCGAGATAGAGATGAATAGTACTGTGTGTGCAAAGTAATGGAAGCCTCGACTTATTTGATTAGCACTGTGTGTGCAATACTGAGTTAAATTTGGTTTTATGTAAAGGCACTAAGTGTGCGATGATGTTTAAGCTTTATGAATTTGGCACTAAGTGTGCTAATAAATCGAACGAATAACAAAGGTTGATCGAAATGAAGTATTAAGCATTGAGTAGCATGAATGGTCAATAACTAAGTGTTGGCTAAGGTACATACGGAACCTATGTGGTTGATGAAATTATAAATGGATATATGGATGGTTGATTGAGCATGTTAGTTGTGGATGATACGGTATACATATTTATGTGTTGATCTATGTGATGAATTAATTTGTGTATTGTTATTGATTCATTGAGTTAAATGTTTTATATTACGAACTTACTAAGCTTTAGAGCTTACTGTGTGAAGTGTTTCTCTGTTTTACAGTGTCTTTAAAGCTAGCTCGGATCTGAGGATCGTCAGTGACTCAATCACACTATCGGCTAACTATTTTCGTACTTTTGGAAGATGTATTATGTATGGTATATGGCATGTATAGGCTAGTTGATAGGGCATTTTTTGAGGTGTATAAACTTTGCCATGTGATATGGCTTGAAAGTTGAATAATGTTAGTATATTTGTGTGGAATTATGTGAATGATGAATATGGTATGTTTCATGCTTAAATGGTTGATGAGAATTGAGGTTTAAACATGAACTTGTGGTATGGGTTTTATGATGCTTGACTTATAGGATTTGGAATGTGGAATTGGCATTTTAGATAGATTTATTGAGTTGAATTTGAGCATAAGAATAAATGATGTAGTTGATGATTAATTGGTGCATATATTGGTATGTTTTGGTTGCCATTTGAGGTATAAATGTTTATGAATTGAGGCTTGTAGGTGATTTTAAGTGTGAGTGGCAAGTTTGGTCTTGTAAATGGCCTATAATTGCCCACACGGTTGAGCACACGGGCGTGTGGCTCGACCGTGTCCTTCGAGTTTGCAAATTGAAACAAGTCAGGCTCGACCACGGGCTGGACACATGGGCGTGTCCCAGGCCGTGTGATGCAAGTCAGGCTTGACCACGGGTGAGGCACACGGGCGTGTCTCAGGCCGTGTGGAAAAGTCAGTATGTATGCCTTGTTTTGCCACAGCTCGGACACATGGGCGTGTCTGAGGCCGTGTGAGGCACACAGCCTGCCCACATGGGCGTGTGACCTTTGGAGCTTGGAAAAATGTTTGATTATTGTAAAAATTTTGTATGATCTCGGTTTAGTCCTGACCCTTTTCTAGTGCATGTTTGAGGTCTCGTAAACCTCGTTAAGGGACTATATGTATATATCTTGATATGTTGAATTGTGTTATACTTTTTGCTGAGAAATGATTGTAAATGTTTTGATTGTTCGGTAATGCCTCTTAACCCTATTTCAGCGACAGTTACGGGTTAGGGGTGTTACACACTAAAGTGGTCAAGTTATTATAATAAAATTCAATTAATACTCTAGTAAAGCTATGGTAAGTATGTTGTGGCAATTGAAAAGAATAATTGTGTATGCGGTATGTAGAATTAATGAATGCTTGGAAATGCTATGGCAAAACGAGAGTAGAAATGTAATGACAATTACAGAAATGAGTATACGAATAATATGCAATTGAAAAATAAACAACTAAGGATGCAATGGAAAAGATGCTATGGAAAAATATAAGGGTTACGCGATGTTAAGTAGGAAGGTCGGGATTACTAAGAATCTACTTTTCCTGTCAACAATGCTTTAGCAAAATCATACTTAACCTACTGCTCAGAAGATTTCTAAAGTGGCCTGCTTCTTTCAAAGGCAGAAACCTCAAGCTACCTTGCATGTGTCTATAGGCCTTTAATAAGGTACCTTGCACTGTTCCCTTTTGTATGAATGTTGCTCTATGTTTAGAGTCTACTACAAGTATCTGTCGAGAACTTGACATATCATTCAACCACGGTCTAACTAATCTAATCTTTTTAAACTTTAGATTAATTTAAGGGTATGCTGCATAGTCAACTATGTCTAGGGATTGCTCACATACATTTTAAAGAGTAGAACAATTGAATAAAACAATAAAGATAATTCAGATTTATACTATAGCCATTAAAGACAGTTAAAGTTTCATTAAAGTAATCCAAACCCTATGAGATTTAACTCATAGGTTGGCAAATAACATTCAACTCAATCATCGTTTTCATCATTGTAATTCACAAAGGAACATATTAGAAATAATGGAAGAATATCAGGAAGATAGCGTTCGCTTGTCCGATCCACACTCCAGCTGTGCAATGCCCTGAGGTGGCTGAGAGGGATTACCTACATCTTTCCTCTTCTTGTCTCTATTCAGCCGCTACCTTCTAATTTGCATAAGGATCTCTACCCGTGGTTCCACGTCTAGAGTTTCCTCATTTTCTTGTTTTTAAATTGCTTTTCTCCTTCTTTTTCAGGATAATTCCAACAACCCTAAGATTTATCTTTTACTCTTTTCTAGGCAGATTTATCTGGTACAAGTTGAGTTTGGCTGAAACTGATATGCACTGAATGCTGACTGGACACCTTCCCAGTATTGCCACGGCATACGAGCTGGCACTCTGACCACCATTTTGCCCTGGAAAAACTTCATTCATTTATTTCTTGATCCTTATCATGCACCTGCCACAACCACAAAACACAATCTGTAACACCCCTAACCCGTATCCGTCGCCGAAGTAGGGTTACGAGGTATTACCGATCAATACACATCATTTAACATACACTACTCATACATTTATGCATTCATACTCAATACCATTCAACACAATTCAATTTGTCCCTTATAAGAGCCTACGAGGCCTTAAACAAGCTTTAGAAGTGGTTCGGGACTAAACCGATAACATACAAAACTTTTTGGAAAAACTTAGAAATTTTTCATCCATACAGGAGTCACACGCCCGTGTCTCAGGCCGTATAGAAACAGGGCATACGTACTAACGTGGGTCACACGGCTGACTACACGCCCGTGTGTCTAGCCCGTGTGCCCTTTGAAGTGGCCACACATGCCCGTGTGCCAGGCCGTGTACTAGGCCGTGCCAAAACTGTAGGGTATACTGACTTATACAACACGGCCAAGTCACACGCCTGTGTGCTAGGCCGTGTGCCATTTAGGGGGTATACTGACTTGTACCACATGGCCAGTCACACACCCGTGTGTGAGACCGTGTGGAACATACTAACTTCAATTTAATTCCAACACTAGGGGACACACGGCCGTGCAACATAACCATGTGTCACACACGGCTGAGACACACGCCCGTGTCTCTGCCCGTATGGCCAAAAATAGGCCATTTATAAAGCCATTTTGCCACCCTATTTTTACATGCATATACAAGCATAAATTACAACACTTCACAACTCAATTGGCAGCCAATCCATGACATTTCATACACATTTTATACCATTTCAACATAGCATTCAAAAGCCTAATAAATAATATGTATTTTCCATTCACATATTAACCACATATCAAAATAACATTTGCATATTTCCATTCCATCTATTACTAGCCAAAATATACCATATTTGAATACTTAAGCACAACCATATTATTATACCAAATTAAGCCAAATCACATGGCTTAAAATTATAACATAACATGTACCAAAATTACTAGTTCAAGTAACCGTAACTATCATCTTAAAACTAGCCTATACATGCCATATTTACATATATCCACAAATTCATAAGTACCAATCGGCAACTGGATAGTGTGATGCGTAACTCTGACTTTACCGAATCGAGCAAGCTATCAAACCTCTATAATACACGGAAAAGAAACAGAGTAAGCTTTATAGCTTAGTAAGCTCGTATAATTCAGAATTAAACTTACAAATTTTACAATATCAAAACAATAAATAAGGTAAACTCAATTCAATCTCCAAATGCCTAACACAAGCATTCATCAACAAGTTAGTCATATAAATACATGAAATCATCCATTCTCTTAATTCAATACTCAATACATTATATCATACCAAATTCATATATCATGTACATCGTATTCAATATTTCACTCTCAATCATATAATCAATAATTCATTCTGTAACATCCTAAAATTTAAAATTTTATGTTTTGCATGATATCTTGTGTGAGGCTAGTTAAATTATTAATCATGTATATTTTAAGGTCCTAAGAAGGCTCGGGGTTTAATTGGGCCTTAGTAAAAATTTTGTGTTTTAGCACTTTAAGGAGAGATAGTAAGTGGCATCAAAGCTTATGGAAATAAGTGAGTAAATTGCTAACATAATTGAGCTTAAGGCAAGGAGGTTGAGAGATCACATGAAGGGACTTTAGGGAAGAGGTTCGAATCCCACTTGGTGCAAAATTTTGACTAATTGTGTTCTTTCCCTAAGTGTCGGCCAAGGTGGTATTTAAGGCAAGGTGGACTTTTTAATTTTGGAAAGGTGGCTAAGGAAATAAGGTAAGAATGAGGGTAAGGAAAGAAATGAAAGAGAAGGAGCAAGAAGGGGGATATGTTGGCCGGTTTTGGGGAGAGTGTTTTAGGAAGTTTTGTTGGCCAATTTTTGACCTTATTGTCAAGGTATACACGGTTTTGGTAAAGGGAAAGGGTAGCCGAATTTTGCTAGGAGCATTTTGATAGTTTTGGTGCTTGTTAGGCCTAATTCCTTTTGGCATCCTTTGTGTTCATTCCTCCAACTTCTCCTCTCATTGCCGCAATTTCAAGACAATAGTGAGCATTTTTCTCTTTTCTTTCTTGTCTTGCCAAAAACACCTAGCCATTGTGACCAATTATTTTCACTCATCTTCTCTTGAAAACCGAAACTAGTTAAGCATTCCTTCTCCACTTTTCTTTTCTTTTTCACAAAACTCTTCAAGCCTTCTTTCTTCTTCTCTAATCTATACTCTCATAGCCGAAATTATTATTGTTCATTTTTCCTCCATAGTCGAACTTTTCAATCCATAATCTCTCCTTTGCAATTTCTTTCTCATTCGGGTTGACACTCTTTTCTTTGATTTAATCGGTAAGTGATTTCTTTTCTATTTTCATATTCTTTTTCTTCTAGCCGAATAGGTATTTATCACTATTTCGTTGTAAATCTTAATTTTAACCGAAATGGTGTTACCTTCCACTCCTTCATATTTTTTTAATCACCCTCTTTTTCTTAGTATTATAACTGGGTGGCCGTGAATCATTTTAGCCCTAAGTCATACGGTGGAAATCGGATCCAATATCGATAAGGTATGGAGTTCTTCATGGATTATATGAAATCGTTCTTTATTTGTTTAAGTTGTTATCGGAATAGTGGTTGACTAATCGATTATAATTTTAGGGACTAAATCACTCGACCTATCCACTCGTTGATCATACGGAAATAGTGGTAAGCCGACCCTTTTTCTTTAGTCGATCATTCTATATCAACGTAATATCGTTTTGACTAAGATTTTATTCAATAGAGGCAAGCGGTACCAAATCAAAAGGGAAAGCGTTTAGAGATCACAAAAGGAGTGAATTAGCGATTCCTACTCCTAAATTCAAACGAAGGGCGGTATCGGCGGTTCGGGATTTTCCACCGGGTTGTGGACCATCATCCGGTGAAAATAGACAAATCGTGGTCGTTCACGATTCTAAGGGTAAACACTTTAGATCGTTTATTTTAGAGTTAGATTAATAAAATCACGTATGTCGATTAATCGAGTGTTATGATATTTTAGGTGTTGACGATCAAGAAGGCCTAGTACTTACCGTAATCAGGTGTGTAATCCCACACCGTAATTCCGTAGGTTTATGATTCGGTAACATGACGAATAAGTAGATTGCTATCATTATAAGGCTATAATCGTAAAATTGGCATAAAACGAGGAATATGTTTAAAGTATACTATTTTGAAAGATTCGACAAAATCAGCATTTAGATTGTTAAAATTATGAAAATGCCCTCATGGGCCGAATTATGAAAATGCCCTCATGGGCCGAATTACGAAATTGCCCTTAATGGGCCGTTATGTTGGAATGCCTTAATGGGCCGATTATTTTTGCTTAAATGGGCCTAGTCACTGTAATAAATTACTTGATAAATGGTTGCTATTTATATGCGAACATTTTATTATGTTATTGAAATTTTTATATATTGCATGGGTTGGGAAAAATGTGGAAGAGAAGTGTAGCCTGGTGGCATTGCCACAATAAACTATTTACCATAATGTTTACATATGATATCGGTGGCTTGGCCACAACAAATTTTATTAAATGACAAATTGTCTGCGTTTTGGTGTGATGGCGGGGTGGGTTGACTTGATCCCCAAAGGTGTGATGGTTGGTACGGGGGTGTGTTGGATGGATGGGTTGGGTTGCATACTTTGCTTGTACAAATGTTTATAAATTCTGATATGTAATTGGGCTTAGGCCCAAGATATTGAAATATGGGTTCGAGCCCAGTGGACAACGGTAAGGGAATTATACAATGAGTTCTAGTAACTCACCCGTTTCCTAACCCTTGCGGTAATGCTCGATGGCGTGGACTTGGGCCATGGATGACTCGATGGGGGCCATACTTCAGAAATGGTTTTTATTGGACTTTAGGTTTCTATTTCATTTACTTATTACTTTTACTATTTGGAGTTTTATGATGTAATAAGGCCTCTGGATTTATTTTTATTTTTGCTTTATGCTTGACATACTTATATCTTGCTCAGATTACTTTAATTGGGATTTTTTTCTAGAAACTTAAATAAAGTTTTTCTAAAATGAATTCACATATGGATTTCATAATAAACTTTTACAAAATTTTAACTCAGAAGTTTTCTCTTGAATTATTATCAATATATTCAAATGTCTCGGTTTGAAAAATCACTAGTTCAAATTTATCGATTTATCAATCAATCTTCGAAATTAGTAAAATTTTATCAAATATTTCAAATCAAACTTGTTTTCTTAATTTTAACAAATAAATACTTATTTTCGAACGAATAAAAAGGACTTAACATGTTTTCCTCATGTGACATGTCAGAGCCGGTCATAATGCATGGGCCGGGTTTGGGGTGTTACATTTTATGGTATCAGAGCTCGATTTCAAAACTCAGTTGTGGTTTGGGTTCAAAAACATTTTCCAAAGCTGTTTAAATTTTAAGTTAAAAATGCATGTTTTAAAGGAAGTATGGCACCACGGGTATCCGGTACCAAGTCAAGTAAGTATATGTTTTATGATTATGATTATTGTGGTATGACAATAGAAATACTATAGAACTTTTAGCCTTAGGAGCTGAAACTATAGAGATTGAGACTATAGGATGCGTATTTGAGAGAACAACCTTACTCTCTATACTTTATAAAACATTGTTTAATAAACACTGAAACAGCATACTGATTCATAAGACTCTTAATCAGATTAAATTGAATTAGCGAATATGAGCGCTAAAGGACGTGGACGCGGTAGACGTGGCCGTGGTAGAGGCCGAGGCGCTAGAGTTGTATCTGAGGCATTGGGACATATGCCTGAAATGGACGCACCTGCGTCACCTGTGACTGTAGCTGGGTCACATGATCGTATGAGAGAGGACGACGCTCTGTCCCAAGCAATGTTGCAAGTTCTGGAAAGGGTTGTTGGGGCAAGAACTGGGTCAGCAGCTCGTGGGTCAATATCGGAGCGACTCAGATCGAATGGAGGTGAGGTCTTTAGGGGTATCTCGGGCGTGGCCCCAAATGTAGCGGAGTACTAGCTTGAGGCTGTGGAGCGGATCATGGACGATCTGGATTACACCGCCGAGCAGAAGCAGAAAGAGGTGGTGTTCTTGCTGAGAGACGAGGCGTATCAGTGGTGGCTCACTGTTCGGGAAGGCACTTAGGCCAATCGTATTACCTGGGATTTCTTTAAGACGGCATTCCAGGAAAAGTATGTCGGAGCTAGCTATGTGGATGCCCGAAGGAAAGAATTCCTAAATCTGGTCCAAGGAGGTAAGACTGTGACAGCTTACGAGGCAGAATTTCTGCGTCTGAGTCGGTATGCCCAGGGAATAGTACCGACTGACTACGAACGCTGTGTACGTTTTGAGGACGGGTTGCGTGATGAGTTGCGGGTACTGATAGCCCCACAAAAGGATAGGAGTTTTGCCACACTGGTGGAGAAAGCCAAGATAGCTGAAGAGGTTAAACACTCATAGAGGCAAAATCGAGACAAGGATAGGGGCAGAAGCAAGAGAGACTCTGGGTATTCAGGTCCTGCTAGAGGTTTTTAGAAGAGGTCCAGGAATGAGGAGTCAGCTCGAGCGAAAGTACCAGCTGCTACTAATCAGTTACAGCCATGTGTGGATTATGGAAAATTTCACCCGGGTGAATGCTGGAGGAGAACCGGTGGTTGTTACAGATGTGGATCCAAAGATCATCAGTTTAGAGATTGCCCTCGATAGCCTGCTCAGACTCAGGGTGTTCGTAATGATGTTGCGCAGATAGCCAGAGGTGCTCAGCAGCCACCGAGAGGCCGTGGGCCAGGAGGAGGTGGTAATGGCGTAGGACGAGGTCAGGGTGCACCGGGTAGAGGTACCGGTAATAGGGGTAACGCGAAGGCGAGACAGCCAGGGTTGGTCTATGCGGTCAAACATCTGGAGGATGGCGATGCACCGGATGTAATAATTGGTACGTTCTTCATATTTGATGTACCTGTTACTGCTTTGATAGATATTGGATCCACCCATTCGTATGTTGTTTGTGATGTGTCTGGAACCTTAAACATTAGATCCTAGATTTCTACTACAGAAACAACTGAAATTAGTCCTCTAGGACAGTCGGTGATAGTAAATAAGTTGTTTAGGGATGTGCCCTTAGAAATTCAGGGGGAAATATTTTTGGCGAATTTGATGGAACTGCCATTCGACGAGTTCGACCTTATTTTGGGCATGGACTGGTTGGTGAAACACCGTGTGAACTTGGATTGTGCTGCAAAGCAGATGATACTAAGAACTTCGGAGGATAAGGAAGTGATGATGATAGGTGAAAGAAGAAACTATCTGTCTAATGTGGTATCTGCCTTAAAAGCAGAAAGGTTGGTGCGAAAGGGATGTGGAGCATTCTTAGCCTTCATTAGTGCTTTGGATGCCAAGGAGTTGTCAGTGAAAAGTGTTAGAACGGTGAAAGAGTTTTCGGATGTCTTTCTCGAGGAGCTCTCAGGATTGCCTCCGGATCGGGAGGTAGAATTTGGCATTGAGCTGATGCCAAGAACGGCTCCGGTGTCCATTGCTCCTTATAGAATGGCACTGAAAGAGTTAACGGAGCTTAAGGCTCAAATTCAGGAGTTGTTGGATCGCAGATTTATTCAACCAAGTGTGTCACTATAGGGAGCACCGGTTTTATTCGTAAAGAAGAAGGATGGGTCGATGCGTATGTGCATCGATTATAGGCAATTGAATAAGCTGACGATCAAGAACAGGTATCCGTTACCGAGAATCGATGATCTGTTCGATCAACTGCGAGGAGCTTCAGTTTTCTAGAAGATAGATTTGAGATCAGGTTATCACCAGCTTAAAGTCAAGGAGACGAATATTCATAAGACTGCGTTTTGAACTCGTTATGGGCATTATGAGTTCTTGGTGATGCCGTTTGGGTTGACTAATGCACCAGCTGCATTTATGGACATGATGAACCAGATCTTCCAACCCTATTTAGATCGATTTGCGGTGGTGTTCATAGATGACATCTTGGTGTACTCGAAGAATGAAGAAGAGCATGATTCGCATCTGCGGGTAGTATTGCAGATACTAAGGGAGAAGCAACTTTATGCCAAATTTAGTAAGTGTGAATTTTGGCTGAAGGAAGTAACCTTTTTGGGGCATGTTGTGTCTGCTGAAAGAATTAGAGTTGATCCCCGGAAGGTCGAGGCTGTGTTGGACTGGAAACCACCGAAGATAGTGGCCAAAATTCAGAGTTTTCTAGGGTTGGCTGGATATTACAGGCGTTTCGTTGAGGGGTTTTTGTTGATTGCTGCACCCCTAACTAAGCTGTTGCGTAAGGGAGTACCATTTGTGTGTTCAGATCAGCAGCAAGGGAGCTTTGAGAAATTGAAGAAGATTCTGACAGAATTGCTACTATTGATTCAACCTGAGGCTGGAAAAAAGTTTATTGTTTATTGTGTTGTGTCACACACGGGCTTGGGATGTGTGTTGATGCAAGGAGGAAAAGTGGTGGCTTATGCATCTAGTCAATTAAGGCCACATGAGGTGAATTATCCTACTCATGATTTAGAGTTAGCTGCAGTGGTGTTTGCTCTGAAGATTTGGAGACACTATCTGTATGGTGAGAAGTCGATTATCTAGACGGATCATAAAAGTCTGAAGTACCTCCTTACCCAAAAGGAGTTGAACTTAAGACAGCGGAGGTGGATAGAACTGTTGAAAGATTATGACTTCTCAATTGAGTATCATCCCAGAAAGGCTAACGTAGTGGCAGATGCGTTGAATCGTAAGGTGATATCAGATTTGAGAGCGATGTTCGCTCATCTCAGCCTTTATGAAGATGGTAGCCTGTTAGCCGAACTTCAGGTGAAGCCTGTTTGGATAAGCCAGATTAAGGAAAAGCAGTTGATAGACGAAGTGTTGGGTTCTCGACTTCAACAAGTGGAAGGTGGTGAGATAGGGGATTTCAGATTGAATAGTGATGGAGTATTGTGTTTCCGCGGAAGAATTTGTATGCCCAAAGATTTAGAATTGAGACAAATGATCCTGCGTGAGGCGCATAGTAGTCCATATGCTATGCACCCCGGGGGAAATAAGATGTATCGAGACCTTCGTGAGCAATATTGGTGGTCAGGGTTGAAACGGGAGGTTACTGATTTCGTAAGCAAGTGCTTGACATGTCAGCAGGTAAAGGCGGAACATCAATTGCCGTCAGGGTTGCTACAACCAGTGAAAATTCCATTATGGAAATGGGAAAGGATAACGATTGACTTTGTTAGTGGGTTACCCTTAACGCCTACTAAGAAGGATTCCGTTTGGGTAATAGTGGATCGGTTGACAAAGACTGCTCATTTCCTACCTATTCGTACGGATTATTCATTGTAGAAGTTGGACAAGTTGTATGTAGCAGAGATCGTGAGGTTACATGGAGTACCAGTGTCTATTATATCGGACAGGGACCCTAGGTTTACATTACGGCTTTGGAAGGCTTTACATGAAGCTTTGGGAACAAGGTTAAATTTCAGCACGGCATTTCATCCACAGACAGATGGTCAGTCGGAGAGAGTAGTCCAGATTCTGGAAGACATGTTAAGGGGCTGGGTGATCGATTTCAGTGGTAGTTGGGAAGATTTTCTACCTTTGGCGGAGTTTGCATACAACAACAGCTATCAATCCAGCATCCAGATGGCACCCTACGAGGCATTGTATGGTCGTAGGTGTCGTACTCCTACTTGTTGGACTGAGCTGGGGGAGCGACAGTTATTGGGTCCTGAATTGATCTCGGAGACGGAGGATAAAGTAAAGGTAATTCGGGCACGGTTAAAAAAAGCTTCGAATAGACAAAAATCGTATGCAGATCTGAAGCGTAAGGATATAGAGTTTGCGGTGGGAGATCAGGTCTTTCTAAAGGTCTCACCTTGGAAGAAGATCTTTAGATTTGGACGGAAGGGCAAGTTGAGCCCTAGGTTCATCGGACCATACCGTGTACTAAACGTGTTGGGCCAGTGGCTTATCAGCTTGAGTTACCTCCGGAGTTAAGCCAGACACATAGAGTATTTCATGTCTCGATGTTAAGGCGTTATCGTTCGGATCCGTCTCATATAGTCCCGGTAGAGGAAATTGAGATAAGACATGACTTGTCCTTTGAAGAAGAGCCAGTGCAGATTTTAGATCGGGACATTAAAGTGCTGAGAAAGAAGTCGATACCATTAGTCAAAGTTCTATGACGTAATCATGGATCAGAGGAAGCTACATGGGAGCCAGAGGACGCAATTCGGCAGCAATATCCTCATCTCTTTTAATCAGGTAAATTTCGAGGCCGAAATTTTCTTTAAGGGGGTAGAATTGTAACATCCTAAAATTTAAAATTTTATGTGTTGCATGATATCTTGTGTGAGGGTAGTTAAATTATTAATCATGTATATTTTAAGGTCCTAAGAAGGCTCGGGGTTTAATTGGGCCTTAGTAAAAAATTTGTGTTTTAGCACTTTAAAGAGAGATAGTAAGTGACATCAAAGCTTATGGAAATAAGTGAGTAAATTGCTAACATAATTGAGCTTAAGGCAAGGAGGTTGAGGCGTCACATGAAGGGACTTTAGGGAAGAGGTTCGAATCCCACTTGGTGTAAAATTTTGACTATTTTTTTGTGTTCTTTCCTTAAGTGTAACATCCTGAATTTTTGGGCCTATGCGTTTAATGGGTGGATATGTTTAATGTGTTAATTTAAGTGTTAGGGGTCCAAATTGGGCTCAGGCTTAGGTATAGGCCTTGATTAAAATTATCTGTTTGGGCATTATAGGGTTTAAAAGGTAGTATCTTTGTTTAAAATATGTGGATAATAAGCAGATAAAGGCTATTATTTAGGAATTTATTTTATGTAGATAATAAGCAGATAAAGGCTAAAATTTAGGGATTTTAATGATTAAAATATGTAGATAGTATGTTGATAAAGGAGGGAGGAGTTAGAGATAATTAAGTCTCTTTTAGATGATCTAGTAGATTAAGATAAAGGAGAAAAGATAAGACTTATCTGCAAGGTTAGGTAAGTGTCGAAATTTCTATAAATAGGGGGAATATCTCTTCAATTTCGGCATTTGGGTTTTTCTCTCATTCTTTTCTCTTCTTCTCTGAGTAAAAGCCGAAAACTCCTAAAGTTCCATCTTCTTCTTCATTCTCTGCAAAAGCCGAAATTTCTAAGCCTATTCCCTCATCTTCACTTTGATTCAAAAGCCGAAACTCTTTCCATTCTTTTTCTTCCTAGCCGAAATCTTCAAGTCTCTTCCTTGTTTTCTTTTCTTCTTCTCTTTCCTCATCGTAAATCGAAACTCCTCACTCAAGTATTTTAAAAGCCAATGACACATCAGCCTTCTCTTGTTCATACTTTTTCCGGGATTTTCCTAAAAGTCGAAATCCCTAGATCTCATCACCGTGATTGCCGAATTACTTCGTGGTGCCTACTTGTGCCAAAATCAAGAAGGAACTTTAGTGGAGTCAATCGCATAGATCTCTAAGTTATAGAATCGTGTTACTTTCGGGATTTCAAGGTAAGGGATCTATTAGTTTTAACGTGTAATTTGGGATTTATTAACCTTGGCCGATTGTTGAAGGCTAAATCTTTGTGTGTTTTTCCGCTTTTGAGCAAGGCTTTACATTGAGGATAATAGATCCGGATAGCAAGGACATCGACTAAGAATATTGGATTTGTGATATCGTGTGTGTAATACTTCCCTACCATCTAGATCGATTATTAATGTATGCTCATAAGTTTATATGTTGTGATAAATACCAATATCTCGGTTTAATGTTGGAAACCGAAAAGGATGAAGCAAATCACCAGTCGTTGAATGTTTGACTTTATATGATAAAAGCATATTGATTTTATGACCGCATGGGTTGGGTTGATGAAAGGAGGAAGTTATACGTTATATGTGTAGCGATTTATACCGTGATCTCGTTATATGTTGTAGCGGCTAATGCCATGATCTGTTATAAGGGCTTCAACCATAATATGTTGATGAGCAGCATGACTGGCATCTTGGCGTGTAGCGGTGTGGGTCGATTGTAGAAATACCCAATGGTGTGAATGGTCGTACGGGGCGTGTAGCGGATGGAAACCTAGGCAAACGGGTTGGGCCTTGTATATTATTTGTTATTTTTTTATAAATGGAATTATTAATCATTTTATGGGCCTAAGGCCAAAATCTAGTGGTGCATGAGGGTTGCACACTGAGTCTTGCGACTCACCCTATTAATTAACCTTTCAGGTGATACCTAGTGCTTCGGACCGGGCTAGAGAGGAACGCAAGGTGGCCATGCAAAAGACCATCTGGATCCAGCAAAAAGTCTCAAGTTAATACTTTATATTTTTAATTAATTGATTTTAAATCTCGTTGTAATAAGGCTGTGGGCTACTAGTTTATGTTTTGTTTTATTTTGGGCTTTAATTACTTTTAGTTATTTCAATTCTTATTGAACAAATGTATCTATTTAAATTTGAGTTTTTAATTTATAAAGGCATATTTTATTTAAACTATCAACGATTAAATTTCTCTCGAATAAGAAGATAAACTTTAGAAAAAAATATTTTTCTGAAAATACGACATGTTCTTCCAAAATTTTCTAAGTGACATACCAGATCCGGTTGTAGCGTTTGGGCCGGGTTTGGGGTGTTACACTAAGTGTCGGCCAATGTGGTATTTAAGGCAAGGTGGACTTTTTAATTTTGGAAAGGTGGCTAAGGAAATAAGGTAAGAATGAGGGTAAGGAAAGAAATGAAAGAAAATGAGCAAGAAGGGGGATATGTTGGCCGGTTTTGGGAAGTTTTGTTGGCCAATTTTTGTCCTTATTGTCAAGGTATACACGGTTTTGGTAAAGGGAGAGGGTAGCCAAATTTTGCTAGAAGCATTTTGATAGTTTTGGTGCTTGTTAGGCCTAATTCCTTTTGGCATCCTTTGTGTTCATTCCTCCAACTTCTCCTCTCATTGCCGCAATTTCAAGACAATAGTGAGCATTTTTCTCTTTTCTTTCTTGTCTTGCCGAAAACACCTAGCCATTGTGACCAATTATTTTCACTCATCTTCTCTTGAAAACCGAAACTAGTTAAGCATTCCTTCTCCACTTTTCTTTTCTTTTTCACAAAACTCTTCAAGCCTTCTTTCTTCTTCTCTAATCTATACTCTCATAGCTGAAATTATTATTGTTCATTTTTCCTCCATAGTCGAACTTTTCAATCCATAATCTCTCCTTTGCAATTTCTTTCTCATTCGGGTTGACACTCTTTTCTTTGATTTAATCGGTAAGTGATTTCTTTTCTATTTTCATATTCTTTTCCTTCTAGCCGAATAGGTAATTATCACTATGTAACACCCTGGTTTAGGGGTTATGCGCTTGGAGCATAACTCGAGCAGTTGGTAGGCTTATGGTCATGTTGGAGGAATTTTTAGGGGTTTGGAGAACCCTAGAAGGCAAAAGAATGCTTTAGAAAATTTTTGGATTTTTAAGTAAAAAAGGGGAGCTTGGCGATGGGTGTCTTAAGAGAATTATTTGGGGGAATTAGACATAAGAATTGAGCTAGTAAAGTGGCAAGGGAGACGCCACTAAGAGCTTGGGGAAGTGACGCCTCAGGTGCAAGGGATGGGGCCAGTGTTCGAGCTGCGAAGGCAGCACTTTGGCCTTTATTTTTGGCGTCAGAGAGGTAAGAAGTTGGGTGGCTTTTGGAGGCTTAAAAGGTGGAGAAGACTTGGTCTTTTTTTTTAAAATTTTTGCTAGGAAGAGGTTTGACTCATTCAAACTTTTTGAATGAGTGTTGGGGAGGAATTGTAGGAGCAAATAATGGGATTTTTTGTGGGAGGTTGGAGCTAGGCCGTATAGTATAAATAGGGGAGGGTAGAGTGCTAGTTATTCATCAAGTCTTTTGCCTCTCCCTCTTGGTGTGCCGATTTCTCCTTTGGCCTCTGTAGTCAATATTTCTTTTGTTTTCTTCTTTCCCTTCCCTATTTGCGCTTTGACCGAACTCCCATTCCTTTCTCAAACTCTTTTCAAAACTCCATAACAAAGACACCTTGTGTTGGCCGAATGCTCCAACTTCATTTGGTAGTGAAGCCAAACCTTTTCTCTTTTATTTAGCCAAGCTTGGTGCCGAACTCGTGAGGAGTAGTGCTGTCGACATTTAGAGCTTGTAGCCAGCGCCAAGGAGTCTAAAGGAAGGTCTCGGGTGTTTGGACTCATCAAGGGGCAAATCGACAAAAAATACGAGAGGAGCCTTTGAGATTTTAGATCGTTTGATAAGTGGTTAAATTGTAGTTGTTAAGCTTGAGATTTTGTGTTATGACGTTTAACCAAAGGGTTCTAATTAAGTGATTACGATGGGCGTGGATTCGAGTACCAGTCAAGGTGGGCAAGGAAAGTCCCCATCCCAAAGTTCAAGAAGAGATCCGTTTACTCACATGCGAGGCCGCCACCGGGGTGTGGACGTGCAACGAGAAAACGTTAAGCAAATAGCGTAGTTTCGCTGAGCGATAGCGTCAAGGATCGAGTCTAGAACTCCTAGTAATAAGGTGTGTAACTAACCCACTTTGTTTCCGGTTTTATGTGTTATATGTTTTACTAACAAGTGCGATTATAAGTGTGCCATATATATACCCCTAAAGGGTATAGCGATGACCAGGTTAGTATCGGATCTATTGCAGTGTGATTATTTGTTTATGAGTATGTTTATGGACATTAATAAGCATGTGCATGCATGATCACGATTATATTTTATGTGGCATGTGCATGGGTGGGTTATGAAAAGAAGGCACGGTGTACTTCGAGTGCGTGGTTGATGTCGACTTTGTGCTACATCGTGGATTGGCGCTGACTGAGGTCGCGTTGTGGATCTTTGCGATTTGGTTCGCGTGGTTACCTTGATTGATATCGGCTCTATGCCATATCTTGGCTTGATGGATTGCTGTGTGCTCCATCGTGGTTTGATGTTAGCTATACGCTACATCGTGGATGGCATTGGTTGCCTTTTTGGAGGGAAAAGGAGAGGGTGACTCGGCAGTCCCCAGTGTGTGTGGTAAATTTGGATAAGGGGGTGTGTAGCGGATGGACCCTAGGTTGGGTTGGGAATCATGTTGCATTATTTTTGTAATAATATGGAAATAGGCCAAGCCCAATATGACATGTGGATAGGTATGTTTTGGGAACATACGTGGACATGGGCCAAGCCAGTTGATATGTGGTTTATTGAGAAATGGGCCTAGCCCAATATTTGAGTATGACTTGAATGTGGGCCAAGCCTAGATTGTGGTAAATGTTTAAAATGAATATATATATTACTTGTTGCATTTGATAATTGGGATATTATGTGGCTAGCATGTGGGTGGATTTCAAGTGGTTAACTTACACACTCGATCTGTATGACTCACCCAACTTTTAATCATCGCAGTGAGTCATGGTTAGTGGACGGGTTGGAGTGGATACAAGGTGGCCCATGCACAGAAGGAGATTTTCATACGAGAAGATGTTTTACTTTATTTAAGTATTTTATATGATCAGTATTTTGGAATTTTATTTGATGTAATAAGGGCCTCTTTGATTTAAAGTACTCTATTTATTAAGGTTGAAGTTTACTCTACACTTAGTAATATTTTCGCAAGAGATTCATATTATAGCAACTTACAATAACATTTTAATTCGGAAATTTTTCAACAAGCTTATATTATTTATTAAATGTTAAATGGACATGATTTTCAGAGATAATAAGTTTTCAAGTTTAATTCTAAAGTCAAAGATTTCCAACCGTCTTTCCAAGTGACATAACCCGTATTCGATTCGTAGTGAATGGGCCGGGTTTGGGGTGTTACTGATTTGATATCGAGCCCGGTTCAAAACTCGGCTTTGAGGGTTTTGGGCCCAAAACGTTTCAAAATGGGCTTTTCAAAAATATGGGTTTTTATGAAATATTTTCAGTTATTACGCATGGCACTGTACCTCCGACCCGAGTCCACTGTAAGTACTTGGACTTGTGAAGTAATTTGATATATGAACCTGTTATGGGCTTAGTTGGGCTCGTAGATTAGTGAACTAGGATCTGTTGAACCCTAGGACTAGTCTACTCAAACATATGCATAAGACTTAAAAAAATTACTAAACAAACTCGTGATTAAGTCGCGAGTTAAGGTGTGGCAACCATTGTGCGCATGTCTAGGAGTGGATCCTAAGAGCACAGGTACTTAAGCGATCCTCTGGACTCACCTCCTCTTCACTGAATCCTACCTCGTGCGTAGCTACGGTTCATCTTAACCAAGAGGACTTGTTCATAGGCTAAACCAATTATTAAAACCCGAAAGGGATTTGCCTCACTGCTTTAAAACCCTAGTTTTAAAACTTCCAAAATTTACCCCCTATTTGAAAATTACTAAAATGCCCTGACTTTCAAAATTTCCGGTTTAACCCCAAGCTTAATAAAATTTTCTTACTTTGCAAAAATCCAATTTTCTGTATTTCAAAGTAATAACCCTGACTTTGGAAATTTACGAAATTACCCTGATTGACAAATTACCAAAATACCCCTGGTTACCAAAATCCTGTTATACCTTCAATTTATGAAATTTTCAAAATACTCTTCAATTTTGGGAATTTCAAAAGATCCCGACCTATTAAAGTTTTGAATCGCTTTGGTTTATGACGAAAAATGTCCTCAGTAGGACAAAATGACGGAAATACCCACAGGGTAGAAACAGGCGTAAATGTCCGAATAGTGAATGTGGGTGGTAGATACCATCAATGTGCCTCTATTGAGGAAGGAATGTGTCCTTGTTGATGAACGGATGTGTGTATGTGAATGGGATTCTTGAACTAGATTAGTAAACTCAAATCGAAACTTTGTGTGATCGAAAGAACTACTTCTAAATATCTTTCATTCCATAAAATTTGCGCGTGGTTAAATAGTGGAACAATTTATAATGCATAAAACTTGTTAATCAGATTAAATTGCGACGATAGAGATGAACTCTAGGGGACGCGGTAGAGGTAGAATGGCGCGATCGGAACCGGTAGGGTCCGCCATGGGTCGAGAAAGTGAAGTCGCCACCAAAGGTGGGCGTAGAGGAACAAGATCGACGAGGGAAGATGACGCAATGATCGCGGGCCATGTTGCGAGTGCTCGGCGAGTAGCGAGCGAGCTAGTGTAGGAAGCGGAGCTCGAAAGTCGATGTCGGAAAGGCTTAGATTGAACGGAGTGAGATATTTAGAGGAGTATCCGGAGTGGCTCGAATATAGCGAGAATATTGGCTAGAAGGAGTTGAAAGAATTATGGACGATTTGGACCGTACCAACGAAGAAAAGCTAAAAGGTCTTTGTTTAAGCTTCTTCTTCTGGATGAAGCTTATCGTTGGTGGCTCACCACAAACAAGGTGTACCGGCAGATCGATTGGATTGGGAGTACTTTAAGGAAAAGTTTGAAGGAAAGTGCGTTGGAGCAAGTTACTTAGGCACGCAAAGGAAAGCGTTTCTTAGTACAAGGGAATAAGTCGATAGCAGAGTATGAAGTCGAGTTTGTGCGACTAAGACAATGCGCCAAGGGAATCGTGGCTACCGATTATGAAAGGAGTGTTCGATTCAAGATGGGTGCGAGATGAGTTGCGGGAGTTGATCGCGCCACAAAGAGAAAGGGATTTTGCCATTCGGTAGAGAAAGCTCGGATTGCCGAGGAGGTTAAAAAGACTATAAGAGAAAACCGAGAGAAGAATAGGAACGAGAATAAGAGAAATATTGGACCGTCAAAGATCGTTGGGTAATGCCCGAGAAAAGACCTAGGATCGAGAATCCTGTGCGTATACTTGCCCCAGTGGATCGGAATCGTTCTTGTGTTCGATGTGGAAGACCTCACACAGGAGAGTGTTGGGGAAATAGTAAAGAATGTTTTCGGTGCGGATCTAAGGCACATCTGGTTAAGGATTGTCCTCGGCGGCGAGTGGGTCGTGGTTCAAGTCATGGAAGGAATGGTTCTAGTCGGAGTCAACCAAGGATGTGATATTAGGTAAGCTTCTTTGCTTTGGGTACATGCTTTAATTACTTTGTTGCCTATGAGTTAGCCTTTTCTGTGTTGCTAAGGGAGGTGTTTCGAATTTTGAGCATGAACTTAGAGATTGTGTAGGTACGATAGCCTTAGTAAGATCGAGTGCAAAGACATAAGCGTAAGGTGGTAAGATAGGTTGTATGGATGTTTGTTAGCAAAGTAATTTCGAGGACGAAATTATTTCTAAGGAGGGTAGAATTGTAACACCTGGTTTAGGGGTTATGCGCTTGGAGCATAACTCGAGCAGATTAGTAGGCTTATGGTCATGTTGGAGGAATTTTTAGGGGTTTGGAGAACCCTAGAAGGCAAAAAGAATGCTTTAGAAAATTTTTGGATTTTTAAGTAAAAAGGGAGCTTAGGCGATGGGTGTCTTAAGAGAATTATTTGGGGAATTAGACATAAGAATTGAGCTAGTAAAGTGGCAAGGAGACGCCACTAAGAGCTTGGGGAAGTGACGCCTCGGTGCAAGGGATGGGGCCGGTGTTCGAGTGCGAAGGCAAAAGCACTTTGGCCTTTATTTTTGGCGTCGAGAGGTAAGAAGTTAGGTGGCTTTTGGAGGCTTAAAAGGTGGAGAAGACTTGGTCTTTTTTTTTTTAAAAATTTTTGCTAGGAAGAGGTTTGACTCATTCAAACTTTTTGAATGAGTGTTGGGGAGGAATTGTAGGATCAAATAATGGGATTTTTGTGGGAGGTTGGAGCTAGGCCGTATAGTATAAATAGGGAGGGTAGAGTGCTAGTTATTCATCAAGTCTTTTGCCTCTCCCTCTTGGTGTGCCGGTTTCTCCTTTGGCCTCTGTAGTCAATATTTCTTTTGTTTTCTTCTTTCCCTTCCCTATTTGCGCTTTGACCAAACTCCCATTCCTTTCTCAAACTCTTTTCAAAACTCCATAACAAAGACCTTGTGTTGGCCGAATGCTCCAACTTCATTTGGTAGTGAAGCCAAACCTTTTCTCTTTTATTTAGCCAAGCTTGGTGCCGAACTTTGTGAGGAGTAGTAGTCTTTGTCGACATTTAGAGCTTGTAGCCAGCGCCAAGGAGTCTAAAGGAAGGTCTCAATTGTTTGGACTCATCAAGGGGCAAATCGACAAAAGTACAGAGGGAGCCTTTGAGATTTTAGATCGTTTGGTAAGTGGTTAAATTGTAGTTGTTAAGCTTGAGATTTTGTGTTATGACGTTTAACCAAAGGGTTCTAATTAAGTGATTACGATGGACGTGGATTCGAGTACCGGTCCAAGGTGGGCAAGGGAAAGTCCCCATCCCAAAGTTCAAGAAGAGATCCGTTTCTGTGATGAGACTGCCACCGGGTGTGGGCGTGCAACGTAAAACGTTAAGCAAATAGCCGTAGTTTCGCTTAGACGATAGCGCCAAGGATCGAGAGTCTAGAACTCCTAGTAATAAGGTGTGTAACTAACCCACTTGTTTCCGGGGTTTTATGTGTTATATGTTTTACTAACAAGTGCGATTATAAGTGTGCCATATATATACCCCTAAAGGGTATAGCGATGACCAGGTTAGTATCGGATCTATTGCGATGTGTGATTATTTGTTTATGAGTATGTTTATGGACATTAATAAGCATGTGCATGCATGATCACGATTATATTTTATGTGGCATGTGCATGGGTGGGTTATGAAAAGAAGGTACGGTGTACTTGAGTACGTGGTTGATGTCGACTTTGTGCTACATCGTGGATTGGCGCTGACTGAGGTCGCGTTGTGGATCTTTGCGATTTGGTTCGCGTGGTTACCTTGATTGATATCGGCTCTATGCCATATCTTGGCTTGATGGATTGCTGTGTGCTCCATCGTGGTTTGATGTTAGCTATACGCTACATCCTGGATGGCATTGGTTGCCTTTTGGAGGGAAAAGGAGAGGGTGACTCGGCGGTCCCCAGTGTGTGGTAAGGTTTGGATAAGGGGTGTGTAGCGGATGGACCCTAGGTTGGGTTGGGAATCATGTTGCATTATTTTTGTAATAATATGGAAATGGGCCAAGCCCAATATGACATGTGGATAGGTATGTTTTGGGAACATACGTGGACATGGGCCAAGCCCGATTGATATGTGGTTTATTGAGAAATGGGCCTAGCCCAAAGATTTGAGTATGACTTGAATGTGGGCCAAGCCCAGTTGTGGTAAATGTTTAAAATGAATATATATTACTTGTTGCATTTGATAATTGGGATAGTATGTGGCTAGCATGTGGGTGGATTTCAGGTGGTTAACTTACACATTTGAGTGCATGTATGACTCACCCAACTTTTTAATCATCGCAGTGAGTCATGGTTAGTGGACGGGTTGGAGTGGATACAAGGTGGCCCATGCAGAAGGAGATTTTCATACAGAAGATGTTTTACTTTATTTAAGTATTTTATATGATCAGTATTTTGGAATTTTATTTGATGTAATAAGGGCCTCTTTGATTTAAAGTACTCTATTTATTAAGGTTGAAGTTTACTCTACACTTAGTAATATTTTCGCAAGAGATTCATATTATAGCAACTTACAATAACATTTTAATTCGGAAATTTTTCAACAAGCTTATATTATTTATTAAATGTTAAATGGACATGATTTTCAGAGATAATAAGTTTTCAAGTTTAATTCTAAAGTCAAAGATTTCCAACCATCTTTCCCAGTGACATAACCAGATTCGGTCGTAGTGAATGGGTCGGGTTTGGGGGTGTTACACACTATTTCGTTGTAAATCTTGATTTTAACCAAAATGGTGTTACCTTCCACTCCTTCATATTTTTTTAATCACCCTCTTCTTCGTAGTATTATAAGTGGGTGGCCGTGAATCATTCTAGCCCTAAGTCATACGGTGAAAATCGGATACAATATCGATAAGGTAAGGAGTTCTTCATGGATTATATAAAATCGTTCTTTATTCGTTTAAGTTGGTATTGGAATAGTGGTTGACTAATCGATTATAATTTTAGGGACTAAATCGCTCGACCTATCCACTCGTTGATCATACGAAAATAGTGGTAAGCCGACCCTTTTTCTTTAGTCGATCATTCCATATCAAAGTAATATCGTTTTGACTAAGATTTTATTCAATGGAGGCAAGCGGTACCAAATCGAAAGGGAAAGCGTTTAGAGATCACAAAAGGAGCAGTTTAGCGATTCCTACTCCTAAATTCAAACGAAGGGCGGTATCGGCGGTTCAGGATTTTCCACCGGGTTGTGGACCATCATCCGGTGAAAATAGACAAATCGTAGTCGTTCACGATTCTAAGGGTAAACACTTTAGATCATTTATTTTAGAGTTAGATTAATAAAATCACATATGTCGATTAATCGAGTGTTATGATATTTTAGGTGTTGACGATCAAGAAGGCCTAGTACTTACCGTAATCAGGTGTGTAATCCCACACCGTAATTCCGTAGGTTTATGATTCGGTAACATGACGATTAAGTAGATTGCTATCATTATAAGGCTATAATCGTAAAATTGGCATAAAACGAGGAATATGTTTAAAGTATACTATTCTGAAAGATTCGATAAAATCAGCATTTAGAACGTTAAGATTACGAAAAAGCCCTCATGGGCCGAATTACGGAATTACCCTTAATGGGCCGTTATGTTGGAATGCCTTAATGGGTCGATTATTTTTGCTTAAATGGGCCTAGTCACTGTAATAAATTACTTGATAAATGGTTGCTATTTATATGCGAACATTTTATTATGTTATTGAAATTTTTATATATTGCATGGGTTGGCAAAAATGTGGAAGAGAAGTGTAGCCTGGTGGCATTGCCACAATAAACTGTTTACCATAATGTTTACATATGATATCGGTGGCTTGGCCACAATAAATTTTATTAAATGGCAAATTGCCTGCGTTTTGGTGTGATGGCGGGGTGGGTTGACTTGATCCCCACAGGTGTGATGGTTGGTACGGGGGTGTGTTGTATGGATGGGTTGGGTTGCATACTTTGCTTATACAAATGTTTATAAATTCTAATATGTAATTGGGCTTAGGCCCAAGATATTGAAATATGGGTTCAGGCCCAGTGGACAACGGTAAGGGAATTATACACTAAGTTCTAGTAACTCACCGCGTTTCCTTAACCCTTGCAGGTAATGCTCAGCAACGTGGACTTGGGCCATGGATGATTCGGTGGGGGCCATACTTCAGAAATGGTTTTTATTGGACTTTAGGTTTCTATTTAGTTTACTTATTTCTTTTACTATTTGGAGTTTTATGATGTAATAAGGCCTCTGGATTTATTTTTATTTTTGCTTTATGCTTGACGTGCTTATATCTTGCTCAAATTACTTTAATTGGGATTTTTTTCTAGAAACTTAAATAATTTTTTTCTAAAATGAATTCACAAATGGATTTCATAATAAACTTTTACAAATATTTTAACTCGGAAGTTTTCTCTTGAATTATTATCAATATTTTCAAAAGTCTCGGTTTGAAAAATCACTAGTTCAAATTTATCGATTTATCAATCAATCTTCGAAATTAGTAAAATTTTATCAAATATTTCAAATCAAACTTGTTTTCTTGATTTTAACAAATAAATACTTATTTCCGAATGAATAAAAAGGACTTAACATGTTTTCCTCATGTGACATGTCAGAGCCGGTCATAACGCATGGGCCGGGTTTGGGGTGTTACACATTCAATAACAGTAATCATCTATATAAACAATATTTATGCCCGTTGAATCCATTAGAACTTCAAAGGATACTCCGGTGATATACATCAGTAATCTGTCAATTCATTATCATTTCAGCTCTTTCGAGCTATGATCAGTAAGCTCCTCCTGAGCTGACGGACAGTAAGCTCTATTGAGCTGAAGCGGTAAGCTCTGACGGGCTGAAAACAGTAAGCTCTAACGAGCTGATATATCGGTAAGCTCATACGAGCTGTGGTGAGTCTGTAACAAATGCAAGAGCTCGACCAAAACGATAACCCTTGTAACAGCTCGATTTAGACCCTAGTCAGAACAGTGGTTTCGAGACTACAAATCCGAGGTCAAAAAAATATTTTAATATTAATTTAGGTGTTTACAGTATGTGATTAAGCATGTGTGAAAGTTCTGTGTGAAAATTTTAACGTTTCTGTGCTTAATTTGAGAAAAGGACTTAATTGCATAAAATGAAAAAGCTGTGTGCTGATTGTTAAAGTGCTACATTACTATTGTCTTTATAATATGGAGTCCTTAAATTGAAATTTTACCCTTGGGAGCATGTATGGGCGATAATGGATATAAGTTAATGGGATTTTAATGTTAATATTAAGGGTAAAAATGGTAATTTGTATATTAATGTTAAAATAATAAAAACAAACTTAAATGGTGGCCATTTTAGTGTTCATCCACCGAAATAACAAAGTAAAAGAAAGATTAAAAGTAAAATAGGGTTCGGCCCTTTGAAGCTTCAATTGGTATGTGTTTTTAATTCGGTTTTTGATGATTTCTATGTTTTGTGATCGTTGCTATGCGTTCTATCAAGCCCATGCCTTAATTTTTGAGTTTGTTGATGATTTTGAGATATGCCATTGATGAATGCTTGAGTTTTGTGATAGTTGATGATGAAATATGAAAGATATGTGATTGATTAACATATTTTATCTTTGACTTTTTGGTGAATTTGAGTAAATTGGACTAAATTGAGAAAAGCGTAAATTGAAGGAATAAAATGTGAAATAAATAAAATGTGTGGGCTTGTATGGATATAAGAAGAATTCGACTAGGCATGGGAGAAATGAAATTATGTGTATTTGATGATTTTAGGAAATAGGGACTAAAGTGTCAAAATGTGTAAATGTGAGGGCTATTTTGTAAAATGCCCTAAATATGTGTATTTTGATTAAATTGAATGATTTGGTGATTGAATGAGCTAAATTTGATTATGTATAGACCAAGAAAAGGGAGATTCAGATCGAGATCGAGGCAAAGACAAAGTACTTGATTGATCGACTAGTCTCGGTATTTCTACGTCCGAGGTAAGTTCGGATATAATACGATTTGTTAAATTCATATCAATGAGTTATGAAATGAATGAATGTATGGTTATTGAATTAGAGATGTTAATGGTGAACTTGAGAAATGTGGCACTAAGTGTGCGAAATAGAATTTATACAGTAATGAATGGCACTGTGTGTGCGAAATAGAGAAAGTATAGACTATACTGATTGCCACTGCGTTTGCGATACCAAACTAAGCTTCAGCTATGAATTGGGCACTAAGTGTGCGATTGAATCGAAGAGATAATGAAGATTGATCAAAATATGGTATCGAGCATTGAGTAGCAAAATTTGTTGTTAACTAGGTGTTGGAAAAGGTATGTGTAATAGCCCGATTTTTGACCCTAATCGGAACGGTGGTTTCGGGACCACGAATCTGAGTCGGAATAATATTTTAATATTATTTTCTATGCTTATTATATGTGAATTGGTGTGTGTGAAAATTTCGTATTAAAATTTGATCGTTTTGGTGCTTAATTATGAAAAAGGGTTTAATCGCATAAAAAAAATTGGTGGTTGAATGTGTAAGTACTAAATTGAAGGTGGCTTCTTAAATTGAGGTATTAATAGTGCAATTTAACCAAAAATTAAGCTTAGTGCCGGCCATCATTTGCATGTAATAGTGATTGAAATTTTTTATTATGTTTTAATATTAATGTAATATTTTATTTTGATAAAATAATATAGTAAGTAAAAGATGAAAAGTGTTCATCTTTCTTCCTCAAATGACCGAAAGTTAGCCAAAGAAAAAGAAAAGAAAACCTAGTTCCATTCGGCCTTACTTGAGCTTGATTAAGGTAAGTATTTAGCTCGGTTTTTAATAATTTTTACGTTTTTGAGATCGTTGCTTTGAGTTTTAATTAGCCCATGTTTAAATTTGTGATTTGGTTGTGTTTTTCGTGAGATGCCATTGAAGGAAGCTTGATATTCTTGTTGTTTAATGATGAAATATTAATTGTATGTGATAGATTAACAAATGTTGTTCTTGAGTTTTTGATGAAATTAGGTGATTTGGATTAAATTGCAAAAAGAAAATTTTTACAGATTAAAATGTGAAATAAATGAGTGGTATGGGCTTAAATTTTTACAGATTAAAATGTGAAATAAATGAGTGGTATGGGCTTGTAATGGGAGGATGAAAATTCGGCCCTAAAGAATTGTGGTTAAATTTTTAGTATTTTGTGTTTTGTGCAATAGGGACTAAATTGTAAAAATTGTAAATGTCAGGGGTAAAATTATGATACCTGAGTGGAAATGGGATCGGGTCACAATGGATTTCGTAGCTGGGTTACCGTTGACACTGAGCAAGAAAGATGCAATCTGGGTTATTGTTGATAGATTGACGAAATCGGCTCATTTTATTCCTGCAGACGCGTGCGATTTCTCGCTTGATAAGTTAGCCAATTGTACATTTCTCAGTTATGCGATTGCACGAGAGTACCTAATTCTATTGTTTTGGATAGAGATCCGAGATTTACATCGCGGTTTTGGAAGAAACTGTAAGATGCTCTAGGTACCAAATTGCATTTCAGTACTGCTTTTCACCCGCAGACGGATGGTCAATCCGAGCATATTATTAAAATACTCGAGGATATGTTGAGATGTTGTGTTCTTGAGTTCGAGGGTACGTGGGAACGATACTTGCCTTTGATTGAATTTGCGTACAATAATAGTTTTCAATCGAGTATCAAAATGGCACCTTATGAAGCTTTATACGGTCGTAAATGTCGTACACCTTTATATTGGACCGAGCTAAGTGAAAGCAAGATACACGGGGTTGATTTAATCAAAGAGACCGAACAGAAAGTAAAAGTGATCCGAGAAAGTTTGAAAGCAGCGTCAAACCGTCAGAAGTCATATGCAGACTTGAAATGTAAAGATATAGAGTTTCAAGTGGGTGATCGAGTATTTTTGAAAGTCTCGCCGTGGAAGAAGATACTTAGATTTGGTCGTAAAGGAAAGCTAAGTCCGAGATTTATTAGGCCGTACGAGGTTATTGAGCGTATCGGGCCGGTTGCGTACAGGTTGATGTTGCCACCTGAATTAGAAAAGATCCACAATGTTTTCCATGTTTCGATGCTTCGATGATATAGATCCGATCCTTCTCATGTGATTAGTCCATAAGAAATTGAGATTCAGTCTGATATGACTTATGAGGAAGAACCGATTAGTATTTTGGCTCGCGAAGAGAAAGAGTTACGCAATAAGAAAATCTCGTTGGTGAAAGAACTGTGGCATAAGCACGGGATCGAAGAAGCAACTTGGGAGCTTAAGGATTCGATGAAAGAACGATACCCAAACTTATTCACCGATAAGATTTTCGAGGACGAAAATCCTTAAGGGGGAGAGTTGTAATAGCCCGATTTTTTACCCTAATCAGAATGGTGGTTTCGGGACCACAAATCCAAGGCAGAATAATATTTAAATATTATTTTCTATGCTTATTATATGTGAATTGGTGTGTGTGAAAATTTCGTATTAAAATTTGATCGTTTTGGTGCTTAATTGTGAAAAAGGGTTTAATCGCATAAAAAGAAAATTTGGTGGTCGAATGTGTAAGTACTAAATTGAAGGTGGCTTCTTAAATTGAGGTATTAATAGTGCAATTTAGCCAAAAATTAAGCTTAGTGCCGGCCATCATTTGCATGTAATAGTGATTGAAATTTTTTATTATGTTTTAATATTAATGTAATATTTTAATTTGATAAAATAATATAGTAAGTAAAAGATGAAAAGTGTTCATCTTTCTTCCTCAAATGACCGAAAGTTGCCAAAGAAAAAGAAAAGAAAACCTAGTTCCATTTGACCTTACTTGAGCTTGATTAAGGTAAGTATTTAGCTCGGTTTTTAATAATTTTTACGTTTTTGAGATCGTTGCTTTGAGTTTTAATTAGCCCATGTTTAAATTTGTGATTTGGTTGTGTTTTTCGTGAGATGCCATTGAAGGAAGCTTGATATACTTGTTGTTTAATGATGAAATATTAATTGTATGTGATAGATTAACTAATGTTGTTCTTGAGTTTTTGATGAAATTAGGTGATTTGGATTAAATTGCAAAAAGAAAATTTTTAGAGATTAAAATGTGAAATAAATGAGTTGTATGGGCTTGTAATGAGAGAATGAAAATTCGGCCCTAAATAATTGTCGTTAAATTTTGAGTATTTTGTGTTTTGTGCAATAGGGACTAAATTGTAAAAATTGTAAATGTCAGGGGTAAAATTTGTAATTTGCCCGATTATGTGTTTTTGGATTAAATTGAATGAGAAAAATGTTGAATGAGCTTAATTTGAAATTATTTAGATCAAGAACAAAAAGAATCGGGATTGGATCGGGGAAAAGTGAAGGTGAACGAATAGCCGGGGAACCTAATCCATCGATTTCCGAAGTAAGTATTTAAGCAATTGAGTTGAGTTGATTTTTAAATTATAATGAATCACATGTAGTCAATAGAAATAGATGTATTCAATGTGAGATTGCCGAATATGATGTTGGCTAAAAGTTGGTTCCATTTAAGTATGATGTGTATATACATGCTAATGATGCAATATAGCTATGGGAGACATTAATTTGAGAGATAAATATAGTCAAAGGTAATGTTTAATTATATGTTAATGTTTTAGCCGAATGTGATGTTGATTTGGGAATGAGATAAGGGAATTTATATATATATGCGTATATGTGTGGTTGTGGATGAAATTTTATATGTATAAGTGTGTTTTTTTAAATGAATTAATAGGCTCAAGAGATGCACTAAGTGTGCGAATTGATAAACCGAGCACTAAGTGTGCGAAATCGGTCACTTGGCACTATGTGTGCAAAAGGTTAAAGTAACGGCACTAAGTGTGCGATACGTTACGGAAATTTGGCACTAAGTGTGCGAGATGTTAAAGTAATGGCACTGAGTGTGTGATACATTACAGAATTTTTATAACAAGTGCACAGGTTTGATGCTCTTTCAAAGATACCTATATTTGATAATGTTGAGCAGAGTAGAATGATCGGGTATGCGACTATAGTTTATACAAATGTGGTAAATTTTGTAATGGTGGATGAAATAGGAATTTGTATTATATATATATCATCTTGTGATTCATGAAAGCTTGAGTTGTAATTAGGAATTTGGTAAGGACCGATGTATATGCTGTTACTTTTGTTATGTGAAGGTGATATATATATATATATGTATACATATAACATATGTTTAGGAATCTATTTTTGTCTATGTGACTATTCGGCCTTAAGGATATAAATGAAATAGTTTACTATGTTATGTTTAATGCTTTATTGTTTTGTAATTGCTTAAAACTTACTAAGCTATGATAGCTTACTCTGTGTGATTAATTGCATTACTTTATAGATTTTGGGAGACAAGTTTCAAGCTCGGGGATCATCGTCAAAAGTCTATCACACTATCAACTAAATTTTGGTATCTTTTATTAGTTGAACTTTTGAAACTATGGCATGTATAGGCTATATTACTCTTTTAAATTCGTTATGAATGAGATGTACATATATGCCATGCGAAAATGGCTATATTTCTATGCATGGGTTTGATTTGGTAATGTTTGATCAAGATGTTAATGTTTGTGGATATTCGGTCTTGATATAAACTTGATTTTGAAATTTCATCTCATGGTACCTTGTGAAATTGGGTGAAACACCCCCAAACCCGGCCCACGAGCCCAGACCGAATCTGGTATGTTCCTCGAGTAGAACATTTTTGTAACATCCTAGATTAGGGGTTATGCGTTCGTGCATAATTCATGAGTTAGTAGGTTTTGGCAGTGTTTGGAAGTGAATTAAGGGTTTTAGAACCCTAGGGTGTAGGTGAAAGTTTTGGGAAAATATTGGATTTTAAGTATAAAAGGGGAGCTGGGTGAAGGAGCCCTTAAGAAAAGTTTTGGGAGTTTAGGACACAAGTAGCCGTGTGGTAAAGTGGCAAGGGACGCCACTGGGGTCTTTGGGAGTTTGCGTCAAGTGGAGTGCCAAGGGGAGGAGGTTCGAGCTGCAGGAATCGCACTTGGGAGTTTTTATTTTTGTCGTTAAAGGGAGCAAGGCCGGGGAGGCCTTAAGGGAAAAATCTTAGGCGTGTTTGGCATAAAGCAGGCCTTGGTAAAGTGGTCGCAAGGCGCCACTTAAGGGCTCTGAAATGACGCTGTCTTTGGTCTTGGGTTCGAGCAACGTGGGAAGCAATGGACTTTTATTTTTGGCGTTAAAAGGAGTTGGGCTAAGGAGGCCTTAAGAATAATTGTAAGGACTTTTGGACATGAAAGTGAGCTTGGTAAAGTGGCTTGGGCAAGTGACGCTTCACGCAATGGGTAGAGGGCCCAGGTTCGAGTTGCGAAGGAAGCAAGAAGGAGCATTTTATTTTTCGTGCGGCAAGAAGGCGCTGGGCTAGGGAGGCTTTAAAATAAATCCTGAGTGATTCATGTCACAAAAAGCGCCTTGGCAAAGTGGCTTGGGACGCTACCTAAGGTGCTAGGAGAATTGTTCCAGCAGGTCGGGAGTTCGAGTCGCGTGGGAAGCAGTATTTTGGTGTTTTATTTTGCATGTGACGACAAGGCAGGGGAGAAGAGTTGGACGGCTTTGGGACTTCAAATGGATGAGATAAACCTTGTATTATCTTGAATTTCGGCTGGATAAGTAGTAGATAATAGCTATTTTATTCTTATTTAATTAAATAAGTAGATAAGAGATAAAGTAGGAGATTAATAAGGGATATGATATGAGGGGATATGGTGGCCGAATATAGGACTCTAGGAGCTTGTATTTTCGGTTTAAATATGGTGCTAGTGTGTGCTAAATTTCCTCTTTCAAAACCTTTCTTTTCATCTTAGTTATCACTTAAAAATTGTTGTTCATCTTTTAATCTCCATTGCCAAAATTTTAAGTCAAGAGAGTTCTTTCTTTTTTCTTCTTTCTTTATTTGTTCTTAGCCGAACCATATAAGCTTTCCCATCTTCATTATAGGTGTTCAAAAAAGCCGAAATACATTGGTGATTGTCGAATTCTCCTATGTTTCTTCTTCTTTTTACTTTTAAAAGCCGAAGCTCAAAGGTGTTCATTCTCTATTCTTTTCCTCTTCATTAATAAGGTGCCGAAACACCATTGTTATTCTCAAAAGCCGAATCCCCAAGGTAGGTGTTGTCGACTATTTACTTTTGGTCTCTCTTCAAGCAACTTAGGGTGGTAAGTATTTAAGTATTCGGTTTGTTTCTTTTTATTGTGTGGCGAAATCAAGTGAGTGAGGCTTTGGTTTTAGTCATGGCCGAATGTTCATAATGTCCTTATAAGTGTTTCTTTGTGTAGCCAACGTTAAGGAAGCATCAAAGGAGTTTTTGGATCTGAAGCGATTAAGGTAAGCAAGTATGGTATTCGGCCAAGGGTTATTTTTCTATGAATTTATGCTTAAGCCGATTTTGATGTGGTTTCACTTAGGGATTTCGACAGTTCAAGAGCAAGGAGTAGTTTTCGAGATTTGGTAAGCAAGGTAAGGAAGTATTGATATTCGGCCATAGGCCATTTTATGAGCTTAGGTGATGACCGATTTCTGACTTTGGTTCTTAGGAGCAAATCGATGGGAATAAGAAGAGTTTCGGGATTCTAGATCGTGTTAGATTCGAGTAGTTCGGGATTTCACTAAATAGACAGGTGTGTGATTAACCCATCGTTTTCCGGGTATAGGATATGTATGTGAAATGTGTATGTGTTATGAATGTGCTAACTAGTGCAGTGGAAATTGTGATAAGGATACCCTCAAGGGGTATGTCGATAATCCGGTAAGTACCAAACCTGATGATATGTGATTATTAATATGAATATGTGATAATATGCTTGATGAACATGCTCATGCATCATTACATTGTATCATTATTTTATGTGGCATGTGCATGGGTGGGATATGATATGAAAGAAGGTACGGGTGTACTTCGAGTACGTGGTTTGATGTTAGCCTTGAGCTACATCGTGGATTGACGTTCGAGGTCACGTTGTGGATTAATTGCGATTTAATTCGCGCGGGCTTGATGAGTGGCTATGTGCCTCATCGTGGTTGATATCGGCTATGTGCCATATCGTGGTTGATGAGTGACTATGTGTCCCATCGTGGTTTTGGTGTTAGCTACGGCTACATCGTGGGTTGCGCTGATCGAGGTCGCGTTGTGGACTATTGTGCTTAATTGCACGTGGACGGCAGTGATTGCCTTTGGAGTGAAAAGGAGAGGGTGATTTGATAATCCCCTGGTGTGTGGTAGGCTGGATAAGGGGGTGTGTAGCGGATGGACCCTAGGTTTGGGTTGGGCTTCATAATTTCATGATTTCGTATGTGAACATATGTGGAAATGGGCCAAGCCCAATATGATATGTGGATTAATGTGGAAATGGGCAAAGCCCAGTATATGAATGTGGATCAGTGTGGAAATGGGCTAAGCCCAGTATGTGGAAATTATGTGGTTAACTACCCTATTAGATGAATGTGATATGAATATGGGCCAAGCCCAGAATGTGATAACATGTGAATTTGATAATTGATATCTGATATATGAGTTAATATGTGGTTAACATGTGGGTGGAATTCAGTGGACTAATTACACACTGAGTCTGTATGACTCACCCAATTTTTATTAAACATCGCAGGTGATCGTGATTTTTGGACCGGGTTGGATTTGGATACAAAGGTGGCCATGCGAAGGCGATTTCCATGCGAGAAAGATATTTTAATTAATTAAGTAGTTATATTTTCAGTATTTTGATTAAGTGTTTATTGTAATAAGGCCCATTAAAGTGATTGAACATTTTTATTATGTTTAAGCTAGACGACCATTAAATTATTATTGGGAAGTGCTTTTAATTTTGGCAACTTATATTTTAAAAGCTTATAATAAAGTTTTAATTTGGATATTTTTATCAAGCTTATATTATTTAGAATTTTTAATTGGACATGGTTTTCAAATGACAAAATTTTTAATGTTTTTCCCAAAAGTGAAATCAGTCTTCAAACGTTTTTCATGATGGCATTTCAAATTCTATTCAGTAGCGAATGGGCGGGTTTGAGGTGTTACGATTTTAATTTCATGTTTATTACTTGGAAAATTAGGTGGTTTTATAAAAATACCGAGTTGTTTTGGGGTTAATCTTTAATTCAAAATCGTTTGTGTAGGTGTCTAAACATTTAAAATTTATTTTTAGTAAACCATTTAACCTTGATTTAACCTTAATCGAATTGTAATAAAATCAAATAAAAATGCATGCATAAATAGTTTCATACTAGTGGCCTTATTACATCAAAGCAAAACCCAAAATAAATTTGAAATACTAGAAACGATGCAGTCCAAAATAAAATAAATTGCATGCTTGAGCATGGGCCACCACTGAGCTCCTGCCGACCCGGTCCATCACCGGCGTCACTGAAAAATATTCCCCAACGGGGTGAGTCAAACAGACTCAATGTGTAACCAACACTAAATCCCAATAGTTTTAGGCAAAACAAATTCATACATGTACATATAGTTAAATAAATATAATGATGCAAACCGAACCCAAACCTAGTTACCATCCGCTACACATCACCCGTACTCAACTTTGCACACCGTGGGGACTACTAAGTCAACCCTCCATCCGCTACACATCATCGAAGGCGATCATTGCGATCGATGTGCTCATCGCCATTATAAATTCGTGGCGAGCCACCACATAATATATTTTGTGACATAAGTCACCACATTCAAATTATGTGACCGAAGTCACCACATTCATATATTGTGACCGAAGTCACCACATTCATATTTTGGGGTATAAAACCACCAATCACTTCCCCTTTCAATATCACCCTTATGCCCATGCACATTACAACACATACAAAATCATCCCTTGTAGCTTATTTCACATTCTTATCAATAGTCACATATGTGCCACATTCCAAATTGCATATATTTTATTAACATAGAGTTAAAGTTACGTACCTGAGTACATTGTACCATAACATGGTACCTTTCGGCCACATTCATACTATTATAACACATACATTAACTTAAAGTCGTAATCTACTAAGATTTAGTGTGGAGTACACACCTGATATACTTATCGAGTTTACTGAAATCCCGACACCCGATCTATCGCTTTAGATCTTTAATTCCTATATCCAGCCAACACTTGTATTTTAGCAAAAGCATATTCGGCTATTCAATCAGATCCCGAAGGATTATTACAACCAAAACCTTACCTTGCTGCCAACTTGTTACTACACAAATCCCGGAAACTTCGTGATGACTCTCCTTGAACTCGGCTAGACACTGAATCCTTTAACTAGTTAGTTTTGGCTTTTGAATAAAATAAAGAATAGATCTAATCATTGAATAGGGCCATGGCCGAATGTACCTTTGTACTTTACCTTGTGTTTTGAAATCCCAAAATTGCTATTAACCCTTGGTATCTGTCGAAATCACCTTGACACATGTTAGATCAACTTCTAACATTTGAATACTAATCAATGGCCCTTGGCCGAATACTTGTGGCTTACCTTAGATCTCTGAGATCCCGAAGTATCCTTCCTAGAAGTCGACAATGGCAGAAATCCCGGAGAACCCTTCAAGTTTCGGCCTAAGATCACTAATAGGATTAATACCTTGATTTCGACAAGTCTAAAGGTAAAAGAATGGAAACCAAATTTTGATCTTACCCTTACTTGAAGAAATCGTCAGCACCCTTGTCTGACACCACGGAATATTCAGCTTTGGGATTCAATGGATAAATGGCTAGAGTCTAACAAGTATTTAGTTTCGGCTTCAACAAAAATTGAAAAGAGAAAAGCTTGAGTTTTTCGGCTTTTGACAAAAGTGGAAGAGAAGAGAAAATATGGCTAGAGGATTCGGCAATGATGAAAATAGGGGGAAGGAAATTTCGGCTAGAACAGATGAAAAGAAAAGGAAGAAGAAGATGATGGCTTGGAGAGAAAAGAGTGTTTGAGAGAGAGGCAAAAAGTATAGAATGATATTCGGCTATCCCCCTTTACTAGCTTAGCCGAAATTACTAAGCTTTAGAGTCCCCCATTCGGCCAACACCTCCTCTCACTATCAAATCTCTTAATTTGCTCCTCTTTTTCCTCTACTCCACTCATTTAAAATTAATTGAATAAAATAATAATTATCCCTTGCTTAGAAACTTTAAAAAGGATTAGACCATATCCATTGAGATCCACAGTGCCATCCATCACTCGCTTATCCTTACAAAGAAAATAAAAGCTCTTTTATTTACTTCCCTTGCAGCTCGAACCTAGCTCCCCTTTGAACTCCTTGTGGCGTCACTTACTGGGCTTTAAGTGGCGCCTCCTTGCCACTTTTCCAAGCCCATTTGTGTGTCATATTTCCCCTACATTTTCTCTTAAGGCCTATCAGGCCTAGCTCCCTCTTTTAAACTTAAAATCTGATAATTTCTTAAGCACTCTCCTATCTTCTAAAGTTCACAAAAATTCATACAACACATTCATAACACACAAAGGCATGCTTTCACATATATTTAAGCACAAATGCATAAGCCCAAAATCCAGGATATTACATTGGGTAAGTAGTATTATGATATGTATGATTGATAATTTGGAGTACATATTTAGATTGTATAAAGATATGCATAACTTATAAATAGCCCTTTATTTAAGTTTAAATCATGCTCAATTAAAAGTTGAAATTGACTATGAAATTCGGTTTGAGTATGTTTAATGAACTGACAAATATGAAATGTGCCATAATAGGTAAAGGGGATATGGATAAATGTGTAAATGTCGTGAGTGTTTAGTAAATTATTAATGAAATGTTCCTTGGATTTAGATTAATGTATATGTTATACTTTAGGCATATTCGGCATTATGATATACTATTTAAAATGATAGATTGAGCTCATGCATTTTGGTTAGGAAATGTGTCGATTTGGTTAGATAAATGGGTTGCTCAACTATATGTGTGTGAAATAGTCACTATGTTAATATTTTTAAATATTCGTATATGTTTGGTATATTAGTAAAGAGCAAATGTGCATAATCGGGTTTTGTCACTAAAATGGTCAAATGAATAGTGATTTTTTTACGCGGTGTTATAAATGCATACATATAAGCTTATACTTGTTTGAATATAGAAATGAGCTAAGAGCATGATTGTTTAATCATTTCAATTCGAAAATATATCTTTGTTAATTAAGTATTTGGTTATGGTTAATTATATAGAAATTATTTTGCTATGATCTTTACTAAGTCTAGTAATGTCCTGTAACCCTAATCCGGCGATGGATATGGGTTAAGGGTGTTACAATTTGATTGGTATCAGAGCTACGGTTTAGTCGATTCCTGAACAAACGTAGCGCGGGTGAGTCTAGCTATACATGGCATAATTTATACTGTGATAGTGTGTTGACTTCTGACAGTGAAATGTATTTTCTTCTTTCGTATAGTAAATGGATCCTGATCCCGAGCGAGTTGTAGCTAACGATGTCGAGAGTGTGGCGCCTGCTCCCGCGCAAGGGACCGCGCCGGATGAATCTCGACCAGCTACAAGTAATCCTGATGAGGGGGCTAAACAAGCCTTCTTTAGTATAATGAACGATTGGTTCAATCAATACATCCGGACCAATCCGGCTGTTCAACAACCCTCGAATCCGAATACTCCACCTGTAGTACCGGTGGTACCCCCGATCATTAATCTTGATAGAACAAATAAGCCTCCGGTGGACAGAATCAGAAAACACGGGGCTCAAGAGTTTAGAGGTGAAGATGATGATGATACTGAACGAGCTGAATTTTGGCTCGATAATACAATTCGTGTTTTCGATGAACTATCCTGTACATCAGATGAGTGCTTGAAATGTGCTATATCTTTATTACAGGACTCTGCCTATTATTGGTGGAACACTCTTGTATCGGTTGTTCCAAAGGAACGAGTTACTTGGGACTTCTTTCGAGATGAGTTTCGCAAGAAATACATCGACCAATGATTCATAGATCTCAAACGCAAGGAATTTCTCGAGCTTAAACAGGTCGTATGATCAGATCCCGAGTATGAGCGCAAGTTTGTGAGACTTAGCCGATACGCCCATGAGTGTGTTTCATCCGAGGTTTTGCTATGTGCGAGAAGATTTGAAGAAGGGTTAAACGAAGATATAAATTTACTTGGTTGCTATTCTTGAAATAAATGAGTTCGTGGTACTTGTTGAGCGAGCTTGTAAAGCTGAAGAGCTTGGGAAAGAAAAATGAAAAGCTGAGTTCGAAGCTAGAGATTTCTGGAAGAGATCAGCGGGTAAATTTTCTCAATCATCATCAAAGAAGTTCAAAAATGATAATAGCCGATCCAAAGCTAATACAGGGATCTCTATACGAGAACGACCACCACTGAGTTCACGAGCTACCTCGATTGCTAGTGTTGGCAATACCAGACCGAATAAACCCGAGTGTCAACAGTGTGGTAGGCGACATTTTGGTGAATGTTGGAGCAAGTCTAACAACCGAGCTTGCTACAAGTGTGGTTCGCAGGATCACTTCATTTGGGATTGTCCGGAGTTAGCTAAAAATGATAATGCTTAGAGCGCAAGACCGAGCAGTACTGCAGCTAGAGGTAGACCACCTTGTAATGTGGGAGGTAGGAGCGACATTTAGAGAGGGACTTCGGATACAGCTATGCGATCAGAGGCTCGAGTGCCTGCTAGAGCCTATGCCATTCGCGCCCGAGAGGAGGCTTCATCTCCAGATGTCATTAACGGTATATTTACTCTCTTTAATACTAGTGTAATTGCTCTGATTGATCCCGGTTCAACCCATTCCTACGTGTGTGAAACATTAGTATCCAGCAAGACTCTACCTGTTGAGTCTACTGAGTTTATGATTTGGGTTTTGAACCCCCTAGGCCGGTGTGTGCTAGTTGATAAGGTGTGCAAGAATTGCCCTTTGATGATTCGAGATTCATGTTTTCTGGTTGATTTGATGTTACTACCGTTTGATGAGTTTGATATTATCCTTGGTATGGATTGGTTAACCGTGCACGATGCAGTAGTGAATTGCAGATGAAAGACTATTGATTTGCGGTGCCAGGATAATGAGATAATTCGAATTGAATCTGTGGATTTGAATGGGCTACCATCTGTGATATCTTCAATGTTAGCTCGACAGTATTTTAGAAAGGGTTGCGAAGCTTACTTTGCTTATGAGATCGATAGTAAAGTAACCGAAAAGAAGATAGAATCTGTACCAGTTGCATGTGAGTATCCGGATGTGTTCCCGGAGGAATTATCGGGATTGCCACCTATTCGGGAGGTAGAGTTAGGTATTGAGTTAGTGCCAGGGACGACACCGATCTTGATAGCTCCGTATAGAATGGCACTGACCGAATTAAAAGAGTTGAAAGCTCAGTTGCAAGAATTGACAGATAGAGGTTTTGCTCGATCGAGTTTCTCTCCTTTGGGTGCGCCAGTTTTATTTGTGAAAAAAGAAGGACGGAACTTTGAGAATGTGCATCGACTACCGACAGCTTAATAAAGTGACCATAAAGAATAAGTATCCCTTGCCGCGTATCGATGATTTATTTGATCAACTAAAGGGAGCCTCAGTATTTTCGAAGATTGATCTGAGATCAGGTTATTATCAGCTGCGAGTTAGAGACTCAGATGTACCTAAGACTGCTTTTCGGACGAGATACGGCCATTACGAGTTTTTGGTGATGCCGTTCAGACTCATTAATGCCCCAGCTGTTTTCATGGATTTGATGAATCGGGTATTTAGATAGTATCTAGATCGGTTTGTGGTTGTATTCATAGATGATATTCTGATCTATTCGCGTGACGAAACCGAGCATGCCGAACACTTAAGACTTGTGTTATAGATTTTGCGTGATAAGCAGTTGTACGTGAAATTTAGTAAATGTGAGTTCTAGTTACGTGAAGTTAGCTTTCTGGGGCATGTTTTTTCAGCATTAGGTATTCGGGTTGATCCGAGTAAGATTTCAGATGTACTTGATTGGAAACCCCCGCGGAATATTACTGAAGTTCGGAGCTTTTTGGGACTTGTCGGTTATTACAGATGCTTTGTGAAAGGTTTCTCAATGATCGCAACTCCGATGACAAAACTACTTCAAAAAGATGTTAAATTCGAGTGGACGGAGGAGTGCTAGAAGAGTTTCGATCGGTTAAAAACCTTGTTAACGGAAGCTCCAGTGCTTATTCAGCCAGAGTCGGGTAAAGAGTTCGTTATCTTCAGCGATGCATCTTTAAATGGTTTGGGCTGTGTTTTGATGTAGGAGGGTAAAGTTGTAGCTTACGCCTCGAGACAGTTGAAGCTGCACGAAAAGAACTATCCGACGCACGATCTCGAGTTGGCTGCCATAGTTTTCGCTTTGAAAATATGGCGTCACTATCTATTTGGTGAAAAATATCATGTCTATTTCGATCACAAGAGTCTAAAATACTTAATGACTCAAAAGGATCTGAATTTGAGACAGCGACGATGGTTGGAATTGTTAAAAGACTACGAGCTTGTGATTGACTATCACCCGGGAAAGGCTAACGTGGTTGCTGATGCACTAAGCCGAAAATCACTATTTGCTCTACATGCAATGAATGTGGATATAGCTATGACTGGTGACGGTGCGATCATTGCAGAATTGAAAGCGAGACCGTTATTCATTCAACAGATTTGCGAAGCTCAAAAGGTTGATAATGATTTATTAGCAAAAAGGAATCATTGTGGTTCGAATACTGACTCAGAATTTTAGATTGATGCTGAGGGATGTTTACGGTTCAGAAACCGAATATGTGTACCAAAGGATCCTGAGTTGATTTGGATGATTTGCAAAGAAGCTCATAATAGTAGATTAGCTATTCATCCGGGTAGCACAAAGATGTATAATGATTTAAAACAGCATTACTGGTGGCACGGTATGAAACGAGATATTTCAGACTTTGTGTCGAAGTGTTTAATATGTCAACAAGTAAAAGCCGAGCATCAGGTGCCATCGGGATTACTTCAGCCGATTATGATACCTGAGTGGAAATGGGATCGGGTCACAATGGATTTCGTAGCTGGGTTACCGTTGACACTGAGCAAGAAAGATGCAATCTGGGTTATTATTGATAGATTGACGAAATCGGCTCATTTTATTCCGGTACGTACGGATTTCTCGCTTGATAAGTTAGCTGAATTGTACATTTCTCAGATTGTACGATTGCACGGAGTACCTAATTCTATTGTTTTGGATAGAGATCCGAGATTTACATCGCGGTTTTGGAAGAAACTGCAAGATGCTCTAGGTACCAAATTGCATTTCAGCACTGCTTTTCACCCGCAGACGGATGGTCAATCCGAGCATATTATTAAAATACTCGAGGATATGTTGAGATGTTGCGTTCTTGAGTTCGAGGGTACGTGGGAACGATACTTGCCTTTGATTGAATTTGCGTACAATAATAGTTTTCAATCGAGTATCAAAATGGCACCTTATGAAGCTTTGTACGGTCGTAAATGTCGTACACCTTTATATTGGATCGAGCTAAGTGAAAGCAAGATACACGGGGTTGATTTAATCAAAGAGACCGAACAGAAAGTAAAAGTGATCCGAGAAAGTTTGAAAGCAGCGTCAAACCGTCAGAAGTCATATGCAGACTTGAAATGTAAAGATATAGAGTTTCAAGTGGGTGATCGAGTATTTTTGAAAGTCTCGCCGTGGAAGAAGATACTTAGATTTGGTCGTAAAGGAAAGCTAAGTCCGAGATTTATTGGGCCGTACGAGGTTATTGAGCATATCGGGCCGGTTGCGTACAGGTTGATGTTGCCACCTGAATTAGAAAAGATCCACAATGTTTTCCATGTTTCGATGCTTCGATGATATAGATACGATCCTTCTCATGTGATTAGTCCATAAGAAATTGAGATTCAGTCTGATTTGACTTATGAGGAAGAACCGATTAGTATTTTGGCTCACGAAGTGAAAGAGTTACGCAATAAGAAAATCTCGTTGGTGAAAGTACTGTGGGATAAGCACGGGATCGAAGAAGCAACTTGGGAGCTTAAGGATTCGATGAAAGAACGATACCCAAACTTATTCACCGATAAGATTTTCGAGGACGAAAATCCTTAAGGGGGGAGAGTTGTAATAGCCCGATTTTTTACCCTAATCGGAATGGTGGTTTCGGGACCACAAATCCGAGGCGGAATAATATTTTAATATTATTTTCTATGCTTATTATATGTGAATTGGTGTGTGTGAAAATTTTGTATTAAAATTTGATCGTTTTGGTGCTTAATTGTGAAAAAGGGTTTAATCGCATAAAAAGAAAATTTGGTGGTTGAATGTGCAAGTACTAAATTGAAGGTGGCTTCTTAAATTGAGGTATTAATAGTGCAATTTAACCAAAAATTAAGCTTAGTGCCGGCCATCATTTGCATGTAATAGTGATTGAAATTTTTTATTATGTTTTAATATTAATGTAATATTTTAATTTGATAAAATAATATAGTAAGTAAAAGATGAAAAGTGTTCATCTTTCTTCCTCAAATGACCGAAAGTTGCCAAAGAAAAAGAAAAGAAAACCTAGTTCCATTCGACCTTACTTGAGCTTGATTAAGGTAAGTATTTAGCTCGATTTTTAATAATTTTTACATTTTTGAGATCGTTGCTTTGAGTTTTAATTAGCCCATGTTTAAATTTGTGATTTGGTTGTGTTTTTCGTGAGACGCCATTGAAGGAAGCTTGATATACTTGTTGTTTAATGATGAAATATTAATTTTATGTGATAGATTAACTAATGCTGTTCTTGAGTTTTTGATGAAATTAGGTGATTTGGATTAAATTGCAAAAAGAAAATTTTTAGCGATTAAAATGTAAAATAAATGAGTTGTATGGGCTTGTAATGAGAGGATGAAAATTCGGCCCTAAATAATTGTGGTTAAATTTTGAGTATTTTGTGTTTTGTGCAATAGGGACTAAATTGTAAAAATTGTAAATGTTAGGGGTAAAATTTGTAATTTGCCTGATTATGTGTTTTTGGATTAAATTGAATGAGAAAAATGTTGAATGAGCTTAATTTGAAATTATTTAGATCAAGAACAAAAAGAATCGGGATTGGATCGGGGAAAAGTGAAGGTGAACGAATAGCCGGGGAACCTAATCCATCGATTTCCGAAGTAAGTATTTAAGCAATTGAGTTGAGTTGATTTTTAAATTATAATGAATCACATGTAGTCAATAGAAATAGATGTATTCAATGTGAGATTGCCGAATATGATGTTGGCTAAAAGTTGGTTCCATTTAAGTATGATGTGTATATACATGCTAATGATCCAATACAGCTATGGGAGACATTAATTTGAGAGATAAATATAGTCAAAGGTAATGTTTAATTATATGTTAATGTTTTAGCCGAATGTGATGTTGATTTGGGAATGAGTTAAGGGAATTTATATATATATATGCGTATATGTGTGGTTGTGGATGAAATTTTATATGTATAAGTCTATTTTTTTAAATGAATTAATAGGCTCAAGAGATGCACTAAGTGTGCGAATTGATAAACCGAGCACTAAGTGTGCGAGATCGGTCACTTGGCACTATGTGTGCAAAAGGTTAAAGTAACGGCACTAAGTGTGCGAGATGTTAAAGTAACGGCATTGAGTGTGCAATACGTTACAAAATTTTTATAACAAGTGCACAGGTTTGATGCTCTTTCAAAGATACCTATATTTGATAAATTTGAGCAGAGTAGAATGATCGGGTATGCGACTATAGTTTATAAAAATGTGGTAAAATTTGTAATGGTGGATGAAATAGGAATTTGTATTATATATATCATCTTGTGATTCATGAAAGCTTGAGTTGTAATTAGGAATTTGGTAAGGACCGATGTATATGCTGTTACTTTTGTTATGTGAAGGTGATATATATATATATGTATACATATAACATATAACATATGTTTAGAAATCTATTTTTGTCTATGTGACTATTCAGCCTTAAGGATATAAATGAAATAGTTTACTAAGTTATGTTTAATGCTTTATTGTTTTGTAATTTCTTAAAACTTACTAAGCTATGATAGCTTACTCTGTGTGTTTAATTGCATTATTTTATAGATTTTGGGAGACAAGTTTCAAGCTCGGGGATCATCGTCAAAAGTCTATCACACTATCAACTAAATTTTGGTATCTTTTATTAGTTGAACTTTTGAAACTATGGCATGTATAGGCTATATTACTCTTTTGAATTCGTTATGAATGAGATGTACATATATGCCATGCGAAAATGGCTATATTTCTATGCAAGGGTTTGATTTGGTAATGTTTGATCAAGATGTTAATGTTTGTGGATATTCGGTCTTGATATAAACTTGATTTTGAAATTTCATCTCATGGTACCTTGTGAAATTGGGTAAGTAGTATTATGATATGTATGATTGATAATTTGGAGTACATACTTAGATTGTATAAAGATATGCGTAACTTATAAATAGCCCTTTATTTAAGTTTAAATCATGCTCAATTAGAAGTTGAAATTGACTATGAAATTCAGTTTGAGTATGTTTAATGAATTGACAAATATGAAATGTGCCATAATAGGTAAAGGGGATATGGATAAATGTGTAAATGCCGTGAGTGTTGAGTAAATTATTGATGAAATGTTCCTTGGATTTAGATTAATGTATATGTTATACTTTAGGCATATTCGGCATTATGATATACTATTTAAAATGATAGATCGAGCTCATGCATTTTGGTTAGGAAATGTGTCGATTTGGTTAGATAAATGGGTTGCTCAACTATATGTGTGTGAAATAGTCACTATGTTAATATTTTTAAATGTTCGTATATGTTTGGTATATTAGTAAAGAGCAAATGTGCATAATCGGGTTTTGTCACTAAAATGGCCAAATGAATAGTGATTTTTTTTTACGCGGTGTTATAAATGCATACATATAAACTTATACTTGTTTGAATATAGAAATGAGCTAAGAGCATGATTGTTTAATCATTTCAATTCAAAAAATATCTTTGTTAATTAAGTATTTGGTTATGGTTAATTATATAGAAATTATTTTGCAATGATCTTTACTAAGTCTAGTAATGTCCTGTAACCCTAATCCAGCGACGGAATGGGTTATGTAACACCCCTTACCCGTATTCAACGCCGGAACCGAGCACGAGGCGTTACCGACTTAAAGACCTCAAGGTCGCCACTTAGGCACAACATGACCACTCTCTTTGGCCATCACAACAACCTCAATCCCGACCTACGAGGCCTCTCTCAAACACAAGAGGGCTCTCGAGACCATATCGAAAACTCTTACGATCTTAAAATTTTTCCATCTATATAGGGCTCACACGCCCGTGTAAGATTTGGCACGCCCGTGGATGTCACACACGCCCATGGTCACTACCCGTGCATGAAAACTCAAGCATTCTGCCAATGGCCCACTGATAGGGCACACGCCCGTGCTCTCCACTCGTGGTGCACACTGACTACCTTAACACGGCCTAGAGTCTAGACACACGCCCGTGTAGCTAGCCCGTGGCCAACACTAATTAGCACACACGTTCTAGGCACACGCCCGTGTGACTAGTCCGTGGCCTATTCTGATTTAAAATACTAACATGCAGGGGACACACGACCAAGTCACACGCCCATGGGTTGATCGTGTCTCACACATGGCCTAGACACACGCCCGTGTGTCTACCCACATGGACAAGAACAAAGCTATTTGCCAAGTTCTTTTCACCCTTCTAGCATACACAATCATGCACTCATTCAACACATCCATAATCAACTAAAAGTCTTACAATCTCACATAGATAACTTCATCTTTTCATATAATAAAGTGCCTACAACTATGGCATTATACAAAATAGATTATCCATCTAAAGGCCAACACATATAGCCATAAACAACAAAATGCACTAACTTGTCTAGCCCCTATACATGCCATATACAAAACATTGAGTCTAATGTACCAGAACGTGCTGATAGTTTGGGCGATCTTCCAATTGATCCTCGTATCTCGATTCAACACTTTTGCTCTATAAGACAAGGGAAAAGAAAGAGAGTAAGCTTTGAGCTTAGTAAGTTTACACATAAACAATTAAGCAACATATTATAAGCTAAACAACAATTATCATTATACTAACATATAATGTACAACTATGCTTACTCTTTCTATCCCTTACCACATTTCCGACACATCATGAGTCACTTACTCATAACCATTGACATGCACCCCTGCATTCAATATCACATTTACACAATATACAACACATCATTATTTCTCAATAATACATCCACACAGCTATGCTACTCACTATCACATCCACACAGCAAATCTCTCGGTAGTTCCGCACTAAGCCCACCACAATCAATTAATAAGGTAGTATCGTACTTAGCCTACCAACAAGGAATTCATAGTGGTTTCGCACATAGCCCACCAGATAATACACCTAACGATAGCATCATACATAGCCAGCTCATCGTCTATAACACCCCAAACTCGGCCCAAACGCTACGACCAGATCTGGTATGCTACGGGGTCTATTGTAAAAACTTTGCTTTAACGGTTTTTGAAAATCTCAGTTTCTTTACTTAGGCATTTGTTAAAAATAGGATATCTGATGAAAACCTTTGCTTTTTCTTTGAACGTGTTCGGAAAACCTATTTTATTACTTTTTATGTTTTAAGTCCTTGAACATAAATTTATAAATCATATAAACACTTTATCAAATATAAAGCGATAACCTAAACCATAGGGTCTTATTACATAAATAGTTCCAAAATTAAAACTTAAAGAAAACCGAAAATAATTCAAGAAAATAAATAAAATAAAACTTGATGGCCCCTCGAGTCCGCCTCGACTCCATCCCACGATCTACTGCTCATCCGAAAAGTCGGGAAAATAAAAGGGTGAGTCACCAAGACTTAGTGTGCAAATCTGAAAAGACATAAAAGGCTTGAGGCCCACAAAACACATTATGGGCCTTGGCCCATACACAATGGCAACAAAACATATGTATGCTACATGGCCCATCCCACCTAGAAATCCATCCTCTACACACCACCGTACCAACCATCACACCTTGGGGATTTCTACAATCAACCCTCCAAGCGCTACACGCCACATCGATGGACATGCGCCTATTCCTAATAATCGGGAATGAATTTAACGTGGCTTAGCCACCGATCACTATTGTGACCTAACATTTCAATTCGTGGTTTAACCACCGTTCACCAAGTGACCTATTATCATGCTCTTCCCCCTTAGTCATATTAATCCCATCCCATGCGTACATTCATGCACAATCAAACAATATACCACTTAAGGATTTACAATCTAGCACATTCATCGATACACATAGAGAAGTTTCTATGATCAAGTACCTGGCATCCATTGCCTACCCTTTTTGGGTAACACGACTGCTCATACAAATCTACCTATTTTTGGCTTTTAGCCCATAACATATGTATATATACGAGTTAAGTAGTGTGATAGAGATCTACACACACGATTACAGTTAAGACGACACTTTCTATGTCGACACTATCATTAGCCGATCTGATCGCTATCTGCTACTATTCTCGCTCGGCCGGTCCACACCCGTGGCCCAATCCCGAACCGCCGACACCGCTCGTTTCTTGAACTTTGGGGCTGGGACCACAGATCCAACCCCTTCCTTTGATTTGCTGACATTCGAGTCCATGAATGACCTTGGTCAGAAGGTACTATGATGATTGCTTAACGAAACATTAGGTTAAGGCACGAATAACGAAAAAGAACCCGATTGATCAACTTAAGGAGAATCAAAATCCTTACCTTGAAATCCCGAAAATAATATGGTTCGAATGCTACCGATTTCTGGCTTAGAAACCTAGGCGACTAGATCTCCTTCAAATCTGGAATGCCGCCAAAGAAAAAAACACGAGATCAGGGAAAACGTCAAACTAAGGATGGCCCTAACCACCATCTAGCCATTCGGCTATGGTCTCAAAAATCGAAAAAGAAAGGAAGCAGAAGAAATCGGCACTCACCTTTAACACCAATAGATTCGGCTTCTCCTAACGAGGGGTTGGCTTTATGAAGAGATCAAATGGGGTTTATGATTTCGGCCTTTAGAAAGAACTAATCGAGGGGGAAGAACAATATCAAACGTAAAGAAGTGATAGGAACAGTATAAGAAGGATTTCGCCAAGGCTAGGGCAGATTTGGTTATGGCAGACACGTGTGAAAAGAAAGAATGCTTAAGGGAATTTTCGGCTTTTGGCAGGAAAAGAGAAGAAGAAGAAGAAGAAGAACCCTTAGTTTCCAAAATTAGAAGGAGAAAAGAAGAGAAGGAAAATAAAAATAAAACTATGCCCTCAGAAATAATGAAAATTCGGCACCCCTTAGCCTTATCAAAACCGATTTCTCCCCCTTGTCCTTAGAGTCCAACTTTCGGCCACCACCTACTCTCAAATCCTTAACCCACGTTTTTCTCTTATCTTCATCATCCTATCTTCTGACTTAATCCACACTCACTCATGCAGAATCCCAGCCGAAACCACCTCTCACACTCCTCCCTTCATCAACCTCCTTATCCGCCATATTATCTACATTATCCCATTCATTAAATTTCCCTATTTTTAAGCCCTATTGCCGTCCAACCTGCTCCTCTTTTAAGTGCCGAAAATGGCCCAAATACATGGGCCCCAAGCGGCCAAAAACTTGAGCCTCTTCACCTGCTAATGGCACCACCTTATAGCTCCTTTGCAGCGCCCCCCCGGCTACTAGACCACAAGCCCACTTTGTAATTTAACCCACAGATACCATCTTTTAAACCCTATAGTGTCCAAACAGAATATTTAACCAAGACCTCGGCCCGATCTCGAGCCCATACTAGACCCCTAACATTCATACTATCATAACCACATACTAAACGCAAAGGCCCAATATTTCAGGATGTTACATCGTCAATATGCATTAGGAAGGTATCGCACTTAGCCCACCATTTAGCATTATTACAAACCATTCACAAATCTACTTACTTAATCATTCATTTCACTTGAACCACATAGGTTCTCAATCATTCTCAACCATGCTATACACTAGCTAGCATTAACAAATTGTAAGTATGAATGCATTGTCCACATCCACACATTTACAAAATATACAACACATCATTATTTCTCAATAATACATCCACACAGCTATGCTACTCACTATCACATCCACACAGCAAATCTCTCGGTAGTTCCGCACTAAGCCCACCACAATCAATTAATAAGGTAGTATCGCACTTAGCCTACCAACAAGGTATTCATAGTGGTTTCACACATAGCCCACCAGATAATATACCTAACGATAGCATCGCACATAGCTAGCTCATCATCAATATTTATTAGGATGGTATCGCACTTAGCCCACCATTTAGCATTATAACAACACATTTACAAATCTACTTACTTAATCATTCATTTCACTTGAACCACATAGGTTCTCAATCATTCTCAACCATGCTATACACTAGCTAGCATTAACAAATTGTAAGTATGAATGCATTGTTTGTGCATAGACTTACTTCGATACTCAAAAGTATAGAAACGTGCAATTAGTCCACCACTTTGCTCTTGCCTCGGTATCGATCCGGGCTTTGTCTTTCTTGATCTATAATGAATAAATCATCTTATTCAATACACACATTGACCAAATTGACCCACATCTCATACTTTGGCAAAATTACTCTTTTGCCCCAAATCTTTCTCATATTTACACTATTGCCCCAAGGCTCGTAAAGTGATTTTTATTCAACTTTCTAGCCTTTCATGCTTAGCCGAATCACTTACTCAACTAAAGCAATCATCAATTCTCATCACAAAACACATGTATGACCAAACTCAAGATTTTTACAAACTAGTCCCTACATGCATTTTCTATGGAAACTCATTTAGCAAAAGATGTTTCTACTACATCAAGCTTTCATAATCTTCCATAAAACATCAAAATACATGCATGTCATACATGGAAACATTTTTGAACATCCTTCATAGCTCATCAAATAGCTAAAAATAGCTTACTCATGCAACAAGGACTTCAAAAATACAAAAAATATCAAAAACGAGGCTAGATGCACTTACTAGCAAGCTTGAAATTTTTGAAGAACCCTAACAATGGCTCTCTCAAATTTTCGGCAGCCTTGGAGAAGAAGATGAATGAATTTTGTCATCTTTTCTCCCATTTTAATCACTTAATTGTTAAATGACCAAAATGCCCTTTTTGATAAACTTTCTATTTTAACTCATCCATGCCCAAATTTGTCCAAAAATTAGAAATTGGGAAAATTGCTATTTAAGGACCTCTAATTAATATTCTAAAGCTATTTCACACAATTAGCTTCTAGAATCTCACATTTTGCAACTTTTGCAATTTAGTCCTTTTGGACAATTCAACTGCAACTACACAAAATTTCTTCATGAAACTCTAACACTAACATGCATACATAGCATAAACCTCAAAAACTCATTCATATACCTTGGATTTGTGGTACTGCACCACTATTCTGACTAGGCCCTAAATCGAGATGTTACAGGTTAAGGGTGTTACAGTATGTATGAAACCTAAGTGGTTGATAAATTTGAAAGTAGATGAATGGATGGTTATGTGAGTATTGGATATAATTGAGCATGTTTATCTTTGTTAAATTATCTATGTGATGGTTTAATTTATATATTGATTTGATTCAATAAGTTAATTATATTATATTACGAACTTACTAAGCTCTTAAGCTTACTGTGTGAAGTTTTCTCTGTTTTACAGTATATTTAAGGCTAGCTCGGATCCGGGGATCGTTAGCGACTCGATCACACTATCGGCTAACTATTTTGGTACTTTTGAAAGATGTAAATATTTGAATATGGCATGTATAGGCTAGTAGTTATGGTATATTTTGAGAAGTTTGGATCTTGCCAAGTGATTTGACTTGATAGTTGAGGGCTTGGTAAATGTTTTGGTAATGTGAAAAGAATGAATTACATGTATATATGTGTGTTCTATATGAGTGATCATTATTGCATAAATAAGCAAGATGGAAATGGTATGTTTTATGATAGAATTGGTAAGTAATGAATTTTGGATAGTTTTGTGAGTTTTGGGATGTGAAATTGATAATTTAGATGGCTTTATTTGAGTTGAATTTGAGCATGAATGTAGATGGTTAGATGATGATTGTTTGGTGCATATATTGGTATGTTTTGGTTGTCGTTTGAGGTATAAATGCATATGGTAAAATGCCCACACGGTTGAGCACACGGGCGTGTGGCTCGGCCGAGTCCTTTGTGGTTGCATTTCAAAACAAGCCAGGATCGACCATGGGCTAGACACACGGGCGTGTGACTGGCCGTGTGATGCAAGTCAGGCTCGACCACGGGTGAGGCACACGGGCGTGTCTCAGGCCGTGTGGTCAAGCCAGTATGTATGCCCTGTTTTGACACGGCTCGGGCACATGGGCGTGTCCGAGGCCATGTGAGGCACACGGCCTGCCCACACGGGCGTGTGACCTCTGTAGCTTGGAAAAATGTTTGATTTTTGGAAAAATTTTGTATGATCCCGGTTTAGTCCTGACCTCTTTCTAGTGCATGTTTAAGGTCTCGTAGACCTCGTTAAGGGACTATATGTATATATCTTGATATGTTTGAATGATGAAATACTTTGTGTTGTAAAATGATTGTAAATGCTCCGGTTTTTTTGGTAATACTCTTTAACCCTAATCCGGCGACGGTTACGGGTTAGGGGTGTTACAACCCTAGTGACATGTCACTCGTATCCTACGAATTCATACGGTTCAAACGGGCTCGGTAATCATCAGTCTATATCAATTAAGCATTTGTATTCCAAGTATATAAATTACTCAATTATATACAAACATTTCAAATAAATACAAGTATTTAAAGTTCGATTCCAATTATACGAACTTACCTCGTATCGCTCGGATAGCAATATCGGCTATTCGTCAACTTTCCCTTTTTCCCGATCTAAACCCGATCTCGACTTATCTTGATCTATATATTATAAATTTTAGCACATTCAGTATTCAATCTATTCAATTTAGTCCAAAACACACATTAGGGTTATTTTACACATTTGCCCCTAAAGTTTCACATTTTTACAATTTAGTCCTTATCACATAAAATTGCAAATTCATGCAATTAAGTACAATTTCATGCTAGCCAAATATACTACATGTTACTAGCAGCCCATATGTTCAATTTATTCACACTATCACCCACATAATTATACAATTTCACAAATTAATCTCTTTTTGACATTTTTGTCAAAAATCACTTTACAAAACTAGTTTAACTATCAACAATTATTAAAAATACATCATCAACCATCAAATTAATCAAGCATTCAACAATGGAAACATGATAAATCTTTGACAATTTCGAAATCGAAGGTACGGGCTAGTTAGAATACAAAGCAACGATCTAAAAAACGTAGAAATCATTAAAAACTGAGCTAAAATCGTGCCTTAATCAAGCTAGGAGTGTGACGAAATTAAAAGCGTAAAAAATGGCTTTCTCCAACCCTAAGTTTCGACCAAGAAGATGAATGAAAGAATAATTTCATTTGTTTTATTAAAAATAACCTTTAATAATCAAATTACAAAAATAGCCTTAATGAACATTAATTTATTTCAAATTTACCAAGCCACTATCTTCCACTATCATGTTAATGGTCTAATTTCAACATAAGGATCTTAACTTTAAGGTTCTATAGCTATTAAACACTTTTAGCTAATAGAACACAAGTTTTACGCTTTACGCGATTTAGTCCTTTTACTCGAATTAACCATTCAAACAGTAAAATTTCTTTACGAAACTTTCACACAATAATTATATCATTCTGTAAACTTCAATAAAATAATAAAATAAATATTTTGGCCTTGGATTTGTGGTCCCAAAACCACTATTCTGATTTGACCTAAAAACGGGCTGTTACACAATCCTTCCACGAGCAATTAAAAATACTTAATATTTAAACACAACCCAAGTTATAATGCAATGCTAAAAGTATTAATGAAATGTTCTAAAATGCAACTAAATTTTCTTAAGTACAGGCAATTAACTAGGTCCAAAGGCATAAAATATAACTCTTTTCAAGAGTTATCAACGTACCTTAGGCTTCTTCCTTTACCTTTTCTTATTTTTCAAATTATTTGCAAATGAAACTCTAAACTTGTTCTTGCAACTGAAAATTATGATAGAAAACCTACAAAATCAAATTTTTCTTACAATTAGCTTGAAAGGTAGCATTCTAAGTCCAATCCTGGAGTTGTTCCTACTAGTGAAGCTAAACCTGTAGGTGCAGTCCTTATACCTATTGGCATTGAGGTAGGCACTCTTAGACAACTTTCAGTATTCAAGTAGAGGATGCTGCAACATCTTGATGCTAAAATTGACTCACAAGAATGGGTCATCCAACAACTCCAAGCAACTTTCCATCGTGCCAAATCCATCATTAATGATCTACTGGCCAAGCAACTCCAATAACTCCTTGGCAAAATGTTGAACAAAAAATATGAGTAAGATATAGAGTTATTGGTTGTTGTTATTCTTTTTAAAATATTTTCTTTTCAAATTTTATTTTAAAGATTGTAATTTGAAACTTCAAACATGCATTGTGTTACTTTGTTTATTTTATGAACCCTTTTCAAATATGCTTAATATAATATAATTTTTAATATTTTGATCATTAATGTGATCATCATCTTTTTGACAATAATGATTGATTTGCTTGATTATGTTAATAGTTGAGTATGATTGATTAAGGGGTAGTTACTTATGGGAAGAATTTGTATATTGTGTTGAGTATGTTCTCCTATTGTAGTTTTGTTCAAAAATTTACCAAAAGTGAAGATTGTTGAGTCAGTTTTTTAGCAATGTCAAAGAGTTGTGCCCACTAGTGTCTGGCATGTTTAAGTTGGCAAATTTTGACAATAAAAAATCATTGGGCTTTTGATTCTTGCTGATAGTTTGGATGACTGCAAGTCCATCTTTAGTATCCAAAATATTTAAAGCAACATATCTTTGAGAATGATTTGGATGGGATCAAGGCAATCGACTTCCCAAGTTTGGTGGGATTGGGTTAAATTGGGTAAACCTTGGAAATATATCTTGAAGATTCAAAACTTATCTGAGCTCATTGAAAATATTCTTTTTTCTTAATATCTTGTTGGTTTTGAGGGAAAATTGATTGTAATTGAGTAGTATGTTAGCAAGCCTTAATTACTTATAAATTGAAGAGACTTGTATAGATGATGTACTGACTAGACAACACTTATTCTTGCTCATTGAGGAACATTTCTTATGAGTGCATTGACTAAATAATCAAGTGTGTTACTTAATTATTATCCTAAGTTTTCAGAACTTAGAGGAGAATTCTCTAGATATTAGGTACAAAAGTGAGGAGTCTAATCTAGTGAGTATTAGAGGTTATAATTACTTGTTGTACGAGTTGCTAAGTAGTGGATTATCTCTTTGAATGATGTCCTACAAACATAGGAAAACTGAACTGTGTAAACATATTGTGTTATTTGTTTACTACCTTATTCATACTTAAATGCATGAAGCAGTTGACATTGGTCTTAAGTATTCTTCAAGTGTATTTACAAATATATTTAGTTCTTTCACATCTTTTATCATAATTATCTGTTAAAATAAAATTTAATATTTAAAAGTTCCAAGTTTATTTATGTTCAAAATTCATAAATGTCATACTATATAAAATTATTTTTATTATAATTATCTATTAAAATCATCATTATTTATTAAAATAGTAATTTAATATTTAATTCATTATGATCTTTCAATTCTAATTAACCACCAATAAAACTATAAATACTACATGTTTTTTTCAACTTACAAATTTTATTTTGAAAGGTGTGATTTTTATTTACAATTTTTAAATTTTTGTTACTAATATTTTTGTTTCTTTTAAGAATTTTACTCCTATGTTTTAATTAATTCATAGTATTTTTGAAAAGCTTTTCACTCAATCTATTACATTTATTTTTATGTTTTTACTAGATGACTGTTATGTTCACTCAATTTTTAATTCAAGGTATTTTTGAAAAAAAATTCCAAACAATGTATTTTCTTATGTTCTTATCGGATTACCATTAGAACATAAGATGGAAGCACTGAAGAAAAAGAAATTGAAGATCTAACTTAAGAACTTGCATCCTACAAAACTCTCTATTTCGAACAATGAGATTTAATTTCAAAATACGAGATGCCGTGAAGAATTTATTGACTTTACAACAATATGGGAAAAGAAGGAAAATATATATAACTTTTAAGGTGCTGTATGAGTTATGCTTTAGGAAATAAATAATAAGGATTAACATTTAATGTAATCTTTTTGCTTTTTTTTTTATTTGACTAAAACCATGATTATTTATTTGTGACAGGTTATAGAATAAAAATTTGAAGATTAAATGTACTCTAAGTAAAGTTTTCAGAATCAAAATAGATGTCAAATTGGTTAGACCATTGGTTGGTGTGGTTCAATTAAATGACTCATTAAAAGATAAAATAAAAATATTTTGAAAAATAATTGATTTTTAACCTAGTTCTAAACCACCCATAATGGTTCTCAAGTCAATCGGTCTGATGTTTCTCTTTGGACTGGTACTCCAGCTGGTTCAATATATTCAAACAACCATGAGTCTAAGTCTCTACACTTCGTATATTTAGAATTTAATCTTCCAATTTTTATTTTTATGAATTTAATCTCTCAACTTTATAGATTTAAAGATTCGTTTTCAAATTATATATAACGATGTAATATTTGAATTGAAAAACTACCCATATTAACTATTTGAACTATTTAATAAATTTATAAAAATATAAAAATAAATTCTGCTGGAAATTAATATATAAATATTAAATATCAAATTTAAGACCAAAATATAAAAATTAATCATTTTGCATAAGATAAGAGAGAGAGAGAGTGCATAAGATAAGAGAGAGAGAGAGAGAGATGGTGAGTGTGTGCCACTAAGGTCCTTTGGTATAAGTATATAGATTTAGTTGATTTGCTACAATTGGCATTTTATATGTAAACCACTACATGTTTTTATTTTACTTAAATCTCTACATTATGCAAAAGGAAGATGAATATTTTTAATTTCATTAAATTTCTACGCCTGGTGGCAAGTCTCATGCAAGACGAAGTATGTTACTTCAATCATCTCGTTTAAGGCAACGTTTGTTATAATTATTAACAATATTAAAAATAATTTAATACAATAAAAATAAACTTTAATAATAAGTTGTTAGTTATTTTTTTAGATTCATTTACTAAAGATATTTAAATAGGTAAATTTAAAGATATTAAAAAAAAAAAATTTATGATGTTTTACTTTTAAAAATTAGGATGAGCTAAAGATTGATCCTTGTAGTAAACATGATTATCATGTAAAGATGTTCAACTCTTCTAATCTTGCTTAGAGATATAAATCCTAAATCAATGCCTATCTTTCTTTTTCTTCTTTTTTTAGTATTAATTAAACTTGAAATACTTTCAACAACAATATAAATTTTCATTGGTGTCACGTATCTCTTTTTTCTGATTTAAATGGATGTCTTGCCGACTAATTGATGATGTCGCTAAGCAATGATTATTTGAAACGAAAAAGATTGTTGAAAGAAGATAAATTATTTGAAGCTTAAAAAATCTTAACCATTTAATTACACTTTAAATATTTTATTATTTTATTATTGTAATATTAATCCACCTTAAATATATAATCTCACAAAAAAATAACTTTACATAATTAATTACATGAAACTATTAAAAAGATATTCCTATTAAATTTCAAAATATTTTATTAGTGAAATATTATGTATAAATTTTTTATCATGTTTTACAAAAAAATTATGTAGAAATTATAAAATAATTTAATAATTTTAATGAATATATACAATTTTGCATGGATAATTATTCTTAAGGTTTTTTTTTTTTTCCAATTGGTTGGCAAGATAATAGTTTGCCACTGGCTTAAATCACAGTGTTGGTTTAATTATTGAAAATAATTTTTCAATCTTTTAATTTTTTTAGAAAAACTTTACCCTAAATATTATATATATATTCTCTGAATTATTATTTTCATTTCATATATATAGTGATATTTTATAAAATAAATATATCATGATTATCTTATAACCCTCTATAGTTTTAAATTATATATTCATATAAAATACTTCATTAATTTTATTTAAAAAAATATAATGACAAATTAAACTCTTAGTGTTTATATCTTTTGTCAAATTAGCCTTTATTTTTTTAAAATTAAATTTGACCATCAACTTTTTAAAAGAAATAAAATTCAACCTTCAACCTTGAAAAGAATCCAATTGCTATCTTTAATGAAAATATTAATTAAAACGTAAAATGTTTAAAAATTACAGCATGCAAGGCAATCAATGTGTATTTCTTGATAATTTTTTTTAATTTTTTATCAATTTTTAATATCTTATACATTTTTTAATATTTTTATAAATTTTAAATTATTTGTTAGATGCAACATATAAGACAAATAGTATCATATTAGAATGAAGTACATGTGCCCAACATCGTTAAAAAAAATTAAGATTTTAGTCAATATTTTCATTAAAAAAAGTTATTTGACTCTTTTAAAAGATTATTGATCAAATTTAACTAAAAAAGTATAAGGATAAAATTGAAAAAAAAAATATGAATCTAAAAATTAAATTTATTATTATATTTTTTGGAAAACTGAAATTGTCAAACCTAATATTAATCAAATTTTTACTTTCCATCTTACAATAGTGGGGTTAAGTTTTAGGAGGTTTTTCTTTTTATCAAAATAAGATAAATTTTAAAAATAATTCTATTTTAATATTATTTCTTAAAATATGTTTTAGGGATATTTGGATACTAACAATTTATTTGATAAAAAGACGAATTTTAAAGAAAAATTAGAGAAATGGGTTAATTTTTGTGATATTTAGGGAAATAGATCAATTTTGAAGGGAGAAGATAAAAACGCATCCTACAGGGCTCTCTTTTAGCCACCTCAAATGACAGTATGTCCTACAGGATGTGCTTTTTGACTTTTTAACATATTAGTTCCTTTGTTTCATATAGTTAAATATTAGTGATTTCATTCTTGAGTCTTGGGTTTGATTCCCCTCCTACTCACATTTGTATTTTTATTTCATGTTGTTTCAAGTTTTGCTTTTATTTTTAATTACTATTTTTAACACATTAGCTCCTTTAGTTAGATGGTTAAATAATAGTAATTTTATTTTTGAGTCTCAAGTTCAATTCTTCTTCTAAACACAATCGCATATTTCACTTCATATTGTTTCAATCTTTTTTATTATATAATAAAAAATATTTTTTTGATAAAATTGATATTTATCATTATTGTAAATATATTTTATTTTTTTAAAAACATCAACTAATTTTTTTGATATATTTTCATTTATATGTAATATTTATATGTCAAATATTTATTTTCTCCACCTATATTGTGGGTATGGAGATTTCTAATATTATAAAATCAAATCATTATTTCAAATATCATTATTATTTTTATATGTAAAATATTTCAAATATCGTTGTTTTTTCATCTACATTGTGTGTATGATATTTCAAATATTTTTATATGTGAAATATTTCAATTAATTATTTAAAATATCATTATATTTATATGTGAAATATTTCAAATAATTATTTCAAATATACATACAAAAATATATAATACTAAAATTTACTACACTCATGATATATATTGAAAAATAAATATTACAATATAAAAATTATATTTATTAAAAATAATGATATTTGACAATAGTTGTTTGATTTTATAAATAAAAGAGTTATTAATTAAAAAGATTAATTAAAAACAAAAAAACTTGAAAACAATATATTTATTAATTAAAAGCATTAATTAAAAAAAGTTTGAAACAACATGAAATAAAAAAATACAAATGTGCTTAGAAGAGGAATCAAACCTGGCTCTCAAGGATAAAATCGCTATTACTAAACCATCTAACTAAAGGAGCTAGTGTAATAAAAATAGTAATTAAAAAAAAACAAAACTTGAAACAATATGAAATAAAAATACAAATGTAAGTAAGAGAAGAATTGAACCCGGAACTTAAGGACAAAATCACTAATATTTAATAATCTGACCAAAGGAGCTGATGTGTTCAAAAAGTCAAAAAGCGCATCCTACAAGACGTGTTTCAATAGAAAACGCTTTTTGTAGGACATTTTTTTTGTTTCTCTTTCTAAAATCGATTTATTTCCCTAAATATCAAAATATATTTTTTTAAAATATTTTTTAAAATCAGTATTTTCTTCCGATTATCTTCTATCTTTTATGATAATTGTGAAAAAAAATTAAAGTTTAATCATTCGGTGATAATGATATTATTCTATGTTGACTTCAACACTCATAAGTATCAAACCATTTTTTATATTTCTAGTATTCCACAAGAAAAATTATACTTAAACTGCTATAAATTTGACTTAAGATAGCATGACCATGATACGTATTCAGACTTTTCTTTGGGTATTATGAGATAAATTTACTTGAGAGTCTGATTTCTAAGCCTAAGTTTTAGATTAAAAATTTATATTATGAATTTTTTTAAAAATAAAGAAATCTGAAAGTGAGATCAAATGCTAAGCCAATAACATGAACTTCGTCTCATCTCTGATTCGATTAAAAACAATTTTAATAAACACTCATTTCCAACTTAAAGAACAAAAAGATTGATGCCATTCCAAACACATGCTGTACGTTTAAAGCTGGTTTTTTTTTTTTTTTTTATCATCATATTAATATCTGTTGTCCTTGACAAAGCAGGTTAAATTATGTTCAGACAACAACCTGAAAGTGCGGTTGAGGACCCAAAAGGATATTTGTAAAAACATAGTTTAATATATGAGATTTATAATATTCTAAATTAAAGTCTTTTCTTAAATATTATTATATATTTTCCAACAAACAAAGTACAATTCGATCTAATATGAATATCTGTTCCAAGACATTTTTCTAGTCCTATAATAGTAATAAAATAGTGTCAACTTTTTTTAAAAAAGGAGTTGATTATCTTGACTAAGGGGGCTTTAATTCATGTGCACGGAGCATGAAATAATGGATTCAGTCTGTACTTTCAATTTCGATTTCATACAAAGCCTGAAACTCTGTAACTGGCTTATCTGAATCATGTTTGATTATATATCTGAACTTTTTATGAACCAAAATTCCTGCATTGTTGCAAGGCATGTGCTAAAAAGAGATTAAGATTAATTAAATCTGTTTTCCACAAAGTAAGCCATATAAATATATATCTAAATGCTAATACTACTAATTTCACGCATTAAAAATATGCAATTGGAAGGGTTTGAATTGCATCTCTGACTCATAAAATAACAGGGATTGGGAAGTTTAAAACGAGTCATCATTACCAAATTTTTTTGGATGGTTAAATCGAGTTGTCTTTAGTTAATGTTTCTAGTTTAAACCTTGTGATTTATTAAATATTTGAAATAGGACTTTTAATCAAATTTTTATGGCCGGGAGAGTTTTTCCCTTAAATTTTATTTTCAAACTTAATCAAGACTCTCCTGGTTAGCCAACACTAAGAGGGAAAAAAAAAAAAAAGTGATGACTCAAAATTAGGTTTGTACTTTTGCTAGAACAAAGTGTTGCCTTGTATAATCGGGAAAACCCTAGCTATGATTGTAGGTTTTCCAGGAATCTTTTAGGGTTTCTATACCAGTTTACTTCCATCTTTTCAAGTTTTTCCTAAAAAAAAAAATAAATGAAAATCTCTATAGTGTATAGTCTATCTACCTGAACCTGAACCTAAACCTAAACCTAAACCCTTTTGCTTTCTGTCAAATTGAAACATCAAGTTATGGACTAATGGATACGAATATGCACCCTTCATAGACCTACTGATATTTCCTACCTTTCGCTTTCGGTTTCAATATCAGAAGTTTGAACTAAAACGAGTTATGGCTTTGCTTAAGTTAATTAGAAGTGAAAAAAGTTGCTTCAACTTTCAAGGGCTGGCTTCTTTCTTACTATACAATCAATTTCCGCCCACAACAGAACAGTATATTCTAGTTTTAATACTAACAAATTAAAATTAAAATTTTGTTTTCATGGAGAAATATGAAGTTAACTTTATACTTGGATGTAAAAATCTATAAGAAATAACAAAGACGAGTATACCCAATACTGTATAAATACATCAAATCATATAACATTATGACTTAAAAAAAATAGAAAAATAAGGCATATAGCAAAGCAGGGAAGTGATGGGCCTTCATAAAATCATAATACAAAAGATTTGTGGGAGCCCGCCTGGGAGAAGAGTTCAACAATGAGAAATAAACAACAAAAGGAAAAGGAAAAGAATAAGTCCCTCCTTTTGTTTTGTTTATATTTAGTATATGGCATTATTATTACCTGTTATTATTTAAATGTAATTATACTTTTTGTTGAGCAATGCCATTTCCTTTTTAGCTTATATAAAGCCGTGGCCTTCCACTTACAGATCAATAAGATGCTTTGCGATGAATTTTAGTGTAGTGATCAGTGATAGAAACGTAAGAGCAAATATCAAAGAGAAAATGGTGGAGGCTCCCCCTTCTTCTAGTTCATAGCCTCCATCCTCTCTGTTTGACTCTCCTTCGTAAGATCTTCCTCTTGAGCAGTCGCTTTCATTATCATCTATCATCCCTTCTTCTCTTACCCTTGGTTGTAGTAGCAGTTTCCATTTCCACACATCTTTACCCATGATCCATATCGACATGTCACACTGGAGAAGTTTCTCTCCCCAAGTGCTTCTGAAATTTTGAAGGACCTATCTAACTCATCCTTTTATTTTGGTTTTCTCTAGGGTTACTTGGGCCATGGGCCATTTTAATTTATCTTATAAATTGATGTCAAAATAGAATCATAAGTCTGGGTAATTAAACTGGCTATTTTAGGTACTATCAGTATGTATGCAGTTTGTTTATGAGTTGTTTTCTTTGGTGATCTAATAGATAAGAGAGCTTCCTTCAGTCCACTCATGGGTAGCAGTGGGATTTAATTAGCTTCCGACTCATTCATCCAAATACTGAGTTAGAAGGGATCAGCAAAAGATACCCAGTAAATGAGTGAATGATGCGGGAGACAAATTGAATCCTCAACTTCCTGTGCTTGGACTGAAGGGAGCTCCCTCTTCTGTTATTTTATCTATCTAAACCCTTCTAATTTCGTTAGATCTTTCGTCTGGTTTATGTAACTTCAATAAACATCTAAAGTACTTAGCTCAAGGTTTATCATGTGTGCTTTTTCTTGACACTGAATACTTACTTTTGTCACATTAATAGCAATTCAAAGTACTTTTAATCCTGAAGTGATATTGGGTTACTGATTGTATAATTAATGGTCATATATCTGGGTTATCCCAATTTCTTAATCACAGCCATGGCAAGTGGGTTATCAGTGATGTTTATCAAGGCAGTTTCCCGAATGGGGCTGAGGTTTGTTCTTTTAGACCGCTGTCTTTTTTAACTGAAAGATCCTTGCAAGAGTAATCCAGTTTGTCAACCATATGGATATAGGTTGTGTTTTAGATGGTTGGATTGATCGTTATTTTTAGTTTTACAGGTTATATGAGCAGATTTCGGGAAGCTGGAGAGCAGGAGTTTTAGGGTTTATTATGAGAAGCTGATGTTTAAGTTTCAAGTTTAAAGCTCTCAGGAAAGGCAACGCGTGGCTGGATAAGTTTGTAAAGCACACGCTCTACGACAATACCTTCTTGGGTCTTGCTCTCTAACTGCAACAAGTTCCTAGACATGTGTCCCTAGTTACATGTCCAATTACCAAGAAATCCCTTTATGTTGTTTTTAAATGTTGTACCCTAGATTTGCAAATCTGTTGCACACTTGTCTTTGTTCTAAGCTGTCTTTGGTGGTTATAAATGTCTCCTCTGTATTCCTTCCGACATGTACTCCTTGGCAGAGTGGAAACGTAGTTTACATTAGTACATGTGGTGTTGCGGTGTATTTGATTATGGTTTTGGTGGATGCGAAGTGAAATCAGCTTTCTTTGTTCATCCTTTCTGGTGGAACTCTTCACATGATTTTTTTCCAATTCTCTTCAGGGATAATCATCGTGTTCTATGTACCTAATGAAAGGAGTTAAATGAATAATGTATACAAATCAAGTTAATAAAAATTAAAAGCTGTATAGGGGGGAGGCATGGAGTTGGAGGTGAATCTAAGCGATGTGAAAGTGAAAAGTAAAATAGAGGCGAATCGAATCTGTTATACGTTGCCACATTTTGTAAACGTTTGATGGCCATTATGAGCATATTTCCAGTATCAGAATAGCAAGATTTGAGTAAAATACAACCCCATAAAGAAACAGAAATCTTTGGAGAAAGGATAGAGAAGGCAACGAGCTAGGGTCTTTTCCCGATGGTAATGACACGAAAGATCGAAATATCTCCTTTTATGCTGACTTTCCATGAAACCCTATTTTTAACACGAAAAAGAAAAGAGACACTAGCGCACATAAAATAGGTGAAGTGGGGTTTAGGTCTTTTCATTGTTATTGGTTTCTTTCCCCTTAGTGCTCTCCTCCCAAGGGCCAGTGAATGCCAAGTGCCCCACTGCTCTGTCCCTCATTGATGGCTCTTCTCCTTTTTCCAACACGTATCTCTGAAGATGGAAGAGAAAGAACAATTCCCCTCATCACATAAAATGGATGAACTTTGGTTCAGCTCCATTTTGTATTTTCTTATCATCTCTTTTACCTCTCCAAGCTTAGGAACACTATACCCAATATAGATGAGAGCTTTTTCTCCGAGTCTGTCTGTTTTTGAAGAATCCAGTAGCTGCATCTCAGGGCCATGATTGAACATTGCACCGTCTTTAACAAACACAAGTGCCATAGTATTTTTGTCATTATTATCTCATTGTTATAATTTGATGGAATGAGAATCTTCCACGTGCCGATCCCTTAGTGGCTCATTTAAGTTGATTTTTTTAACAATTTTATTATAGATTTTAATCATATTTATTATTTTGACATAATTTCTAAAATTATTTATAATCGCCTCTCAATTCATAAATAGGAGGATAATGCGCTTCAGCATATTCGAACATCTTCCTACATTAGTAATAATGTTATTATCAATTAAATTAAGACTTAATCGTCCTCGAAGTTTATTCTTAAAAAATAAGAATACAAACAATTTCACACTTAAAAGTTGGGATTTTTATGACAAGGATGAGTTTGTATTATATTGAAAGTGAATCACATATTAATACTTCATTAAAATAAATAATAATTTTTTTAATCTTTATTAAAACTATTATAACTTTCATAAAATAATTTAACAATTATGATCACATAATTGAACTAATAGGATAAGATTGACCATTCTTGGAGAAGGATGGGTAAGATTAAACCCAAATGAAGTGGTCGAGACATCAGACGGTGCTCGATTTTGCAAGTAGAGTTTTGGAGAATTTTTGATGGGATACTAATTGCATGAAATAGTGGATTTAGAAGATTATGGGTGAAATGTGATGACCTATCAATGATAAATATGGAATAATAAAGTATAGTATGATAATTATTTATCTTAATTTTTTATTAAATGATCGGGATTCGATCTCACTTATATAAATAGAAAATATTTTAAGATTAATTGTTTACTTTTTAAAAAAGTATCTAAGAGAAGAATAATTATGTTGCTGATGGTGAATACCTCGATCACAACAAAGAAAAAAAAAAACTCAATGGGGGAGATAATAGAAGGTCTGAACTTGAAGAATTATATAGCTACAGAATAAATCATGAGAATTAAACATAGACATCCGTAGATTTTACAAATTTGAAGTTCCCCTCAAGGAATAAACCAGATTTTGCAAAATGATGATATAGGGGTACCTCATCATCGCCTAAACTGTTGTAATAGTTAGGGCCTAACTGCCCTCCTTTATTCCACAAAAAAAAAAAAAAAAAAAAAAGCTATTTTGTATTTTAATTAGGAAGATCTCAGCATTGTAAAGTATGATGATCTTTCCTGTATTTCCTGGGGCCGGGATGGTCTATCCATCCAATTCCTATTTGGAAGAAGGCTGATCAATGTAGATTAATTTGGGTTATTTTCATTATCAAATTCTCTTGTCCCATCTCCAGCATCATCCTTTTTAGGGATATGTTTAAAATTTGACTCTATCTTCTTATTTTTTATTTGACATGTATGAATGGGATTGAAATAAAAATTTTATATTTAATTTTTGGTTAATATGAGAAATAGGTACTCAAACCATCTAAATTGTCTCATTTATGTACGTATAAATCTTTTTTTTATCAAAATTTTATTCCATTATCACTTTTAGATGTCAATAGTTAAATCCCCTTGAAAAAAATCTCCGATCCAATCAATCTATAATATATAACATTTCAATTAAATAAAAATTTAAAATCAAGATTCAATAAAAAATAAATAAAAAATAATCTCTTCATATCTCTTCTTCCACTTTCATCTTCTCCAAAAATTTTGAAATAAATTTTACTTCAAATTTCTCTCATTAAAACAAATTTCCATTTTCAATATTAAAATAAATTCTCATCTTCTTTACCATTAGAACAAACCTCAATTTTCAATATTAAGAACTCAAAATAGGAAAGGAAAAGAAATCCCTTATTTTCTCCATTTTGAGACCATGACAGGTTGTTTTTATCGGACTTTTTATTTCACACATGGCTAAAAAGATGAAGATAAAGAAAGAAGGAGAAGGAGAGGGAAAGAGAGAGATGATATTTGTTTTTTTAATTAATTTTTATTGAATTTTAATTTTAAATATTTTAAAGTCATCTATCATAATTTAATTAGTTTGAAAGTTTTTTTTTACAAAGATAAATCGTTGATACTTTAAGCATCTATTTTGATAAAAAAAAAATTAGATACTTAAATAATGAAAGAGACCTATTTATCATATCAACCCATGGGTGTTCTTTTGGTGGTTTTCAGTCTTTCCTGTAGTTAGGATTCATTTGTTTACAGTAAAAAGTTCTACGAAAATATATTTTATATTTTCTCTATATTTGTTTTACAGAAAATAACTTGATCAACGGAAAATAACTTACATGTCAATGTAAAATAAGCCTTGTTTCTTGTAAAATAACTTATCCTTTTAAAAAACGTAAGTCATTTTCCGAAAAAAAACTGCTCTATAGGTCATTTTATTTTTATATAAAAATTAACTTAAATCAAACTTAATATTATTATATTGATAATAAAATTTATTTTATTTTTAAAAAATATTTAAAATATTTAAAATATTAATATAAAATATCATATTTTCAATATTATTAAACATACATATTTAATTATTTATATTTAGTCATATAATAAGTTATTAATATAATTAATATAATTTATTATTTTAATTAATTATTTAATATTTCAATTTTGTTTCAATAATAAATTTTTAAAATGATAATTTTAAATAATATTCTTAACATATTATTGAAAATATTTAATATTAATATTTTAATAACAAATATTTATTAGAATTATAAATATATTAATAATAAGTGTTTTGTAGTATAAATGTTAAAATATGTCATAAGTCTATGTACATTTCACAAATTTGCAATTTAGTCTTTGTACTTTTATTTTCAAGAATTTAGTCTCTCATATTTTTCAGATTTGAAAAATAAATATTAAAATATGTCATAAGTCTATGTACTTTTCAAAAATTTGCAATTTAGTCTTTGTACTTTTATTTTCAAGAATTTAGTCTATCTACTTTTCAGATTTGAAAATCAAGTCCAATTGTTGATATTGTTAAATTTTTTTGTTAATTTTGTTGATGTCACATTTTTAAATAAAAAATACTCACTTGGTAGTCATGTAACTAAAAAATGACGTTGTAATTAACTTGAATTTAACAAAATATTTTTAATATATGCAAGAACAATGTAAGATATAAATTTATAGATATAAAATAAACTCAATTAAACAATAAAAAAAATAAGAAAATATCAAATGCATGTTTCTTTCCTTAAAAAAAAAAAGTTTATGAAATATTTTTAAAAAATCTGTAAAGCAATAGAAAATATTTTATACAAATTTATTCAAATACTATAAAATATTTATTTTTTCAGAAAAATAAATTATTTTCCAAAATCATTTTTCAAAAACCATTAACAATAAAACAAATATACCTTAAATGATTTTGTTAAATCAAAGCGTTAATGAGTCGTTTTTCATTGAAATCATTTGGTGTTAGAATGTAATCTTGTTGTCTTTGACGATGTTGTTCATGTTTTGTGTGGGGTTTGTAATTTTTTTTTCTTATATCCTGAGTTTTCTTTTCTCCATATAAACCTTAACTTTTTTCCGCAGGCAGGCAGACATGATTTGACAATCACATGATTTACATTTGGATTTAAAAGACATGGAACAGGAAAGGATAAAGTTTTAACAATTTTCCTTTTCTTTCAAATTGTTAGGTACATGAAATTATTATAAAGAAGATGATGATCATCTAAAACTTAATAAGTGAGAGTTCCGAGTTTCCTTCACTCGTCTTATTTAAAGGGTAATAGTCAGCGAATGACCCGAAGGTAATAAGTATTTAACCTAGACGATCCTTCGTATCTTCTTAAATTCATAAGGCTCTCTTTGGATGCAAAATACCCACGGTGAGATACAATATAAAGAGAATATTTATTTTTATTGTGCTGTTTGGATATGAGGTGTGGTTAAAAATTCTCGTCTCACTACTGATTCCATTTTGGACTCAAACTAAAGCTGCCAGCAGAAAAACAGCACCTCCAATGAAAAGCTAATTTCTCACTATAATCTTGTTCTTTTTGTTTTACTGAATTGGATGAACTAAATCAAGTCCAACAAAGAACAAATTTATCTTCTTTTCACTTCTATGATTTGGAGGTTTGTTACATTAAAACAAACCCAGTTCCTATGTGTCAAACTTCAGGCTCATGTGTCAAAAATTTTATTTTTATACAATAATTTAATAAATAATTAAAATCTATCATCATAAATATAACTTTAATTATTATTTAATATAAAATGGTTTTAAATAATTTATTTTTAATATATATATATGATTTTTTTCAATTTCTAAATTATTATTTAATAAAAACATAATTTAATTTGTAATAAAAATGGTTTCAAATAGTATATTATAAACCAATTTTAAACTAATACTTTTAATAGTCATTTTCATTCTCATCTAACCACTATAATTGCAATTGAATCCAAACACATATTTCACCATTATTTTAATCTCATTGCTATAGTACTAAATCTTACCATCATAATAACTAATCTGACCACTACCGTTGTTTTTATCTCACCAGAGTTAGTTGCGCCACATATCCAAAGGGAGTAATTGGGAGGTGCCATATATATATATTGTAACACCCCTAACCCGTATCCGTCACCGGAACAGTGTTACGGAGCGTTACCAGAGTTTTCAGAAAATTTACAGATAATTCATGTCGAATTCTTTTCATTTATTGGAATTATTCATAACGTCCCTTAAATGGACCCTCGAGGCCCAAAACGAGTATTAAAATCGAATTGGGACTAAATCAGGAACTTAGAGAATTTTTCGCAAAATTCTAAAATTTTCCAAGATGCAGGGCTACACGCCCGTGTGGTCCAAGGGACACACCCGTGTGACCCTAGGACACGCCCGTGCTGCAGGCCGTGTTCGACCCCGTGTAACTCTCTGACTTGTGCCAAACGGCCGGCCACACGCTCGTGTTTCTAGGCTATGTAACACACGCGGCTGAGACACACGCCCGTGTCTCTGCCCATGTGCTCAATTCTGAGCATTCTGTTTCTCAAATTTAAGGTGCAGGGGACACACGGCCTAACCACACGCCCATGTACCAGGCCGTGTGTCATATACGGTCAAGACACACGCCCGTGTGTCTACCCTTGTGGACAAAATAAAGCCATTTTCTACCTTTATTTCTCACCCAAACTTTGCCAATGACCTACACCAAAACTTTCATTCATATACCAACCAATTCAAGCATCATAATCAAGTTCATTTTAACATCTAACATGGTACATCATTAAATTCTTTCATGTTTATAATATTACCCTTTTTGTGAACATACATGTTAACATAATTTAATCAACCACACTAAACACATGGATATTCACCATGGTATAACCTTATAATTTTACCAAAACAAATCTTTACTTGCCATTCCAAATGGCTAGATTACAATCAACCTTTTTACATGCCAATATGGCCAATTAACCTATACATGCCATTATAACCATAAGTAATTTACCATATGTACCAAAATGAGCTGATGGATAGTGTGAGTGATCTCCGCCAAGCTTCCAATCCAACGAGCTTTCGATTTACTATAAAACAAGGAAATAAAACTAAGCATATAATGCTTAGTAAGTTTGTAACACCCCAAACTCGGCCCGGACGTTATGGCCGAATCCAGCGTGTCACATTGAAGTGTTTTTGCGAAAAACCTTATTTTCATTGAAAACCCTTCTTAAAGAATTTTTATTAAAAATCCAAATTATAGTTGTCCCCCAAAACGGTATATATTTGGAAATCTGTCTTTTTTATTATAAGTTAACAAGTATTAAAAATAAAACTTTTTACCAGCGGAAGCTTAATTTTGAATAAAAACCATTGTTTCCAGAAAAACTTGATATAAATTCAATAGAAAGTAAAGTAATCAATGTAACGATAAGCAGAGGGAGGCCTTATTACAATCCGAACTTAAAATAATCAAAATACTTAAAACTATAAAGAAAATCAGGAAAAACGAAACTGTATTGCTAGCTGGCCACCTCTGAGTCCCTCCATTCGTCGAACCGACTACTGAGGATTTCCTGAGAAAAAATATAAGAGGGAGTGAGTTTCGAAACTCAGTGTGTACAACCCTCAGCAAACAAATAGCATACAAGCAATCAGTTGGGCCAAAGCCCTTGTCATAATATCAACATGTTAAACATATCACATATGCAATGCAGTAAAAACCCTCCCCAATAATCCATCCGCTACACAACATTTCCCTTCTAACCTTATACACCTGTGGGGATTTCTAAATCGACCCACCCATCCGCTACACAACAATGGTAGCCCGGTTGCGGGACTACCTAACGTTGAAGCAAAACTGCTAGTCATATATTGGGCTTTAAAAGCCATCGGTGGATCCACTGTCGTCAAGCAACCATGCGATCCTCATATACTTCCTCCGTTCCATAATTTCCACCCACATGCAACCTAGGAAATACATCATATGAATGCAGCATGTCGTACCCATAAATCCTAAGTTTAACTCATAGGGGTATTTTAGTCATTTTCGCCCTTAGGGCATTTCGGACATTTTTAAGTATTATGGATTTAGTACTTACATGGGTCCGTTAACAAGTCCCCATTGGCCAAAGTGAACAGATACTATGCACCAGGTAGGATTCCAGAGAAGAGGAGGTGGGTCATTGAGACCGCTTAAGTACCAAGCTCTTCCTAGATCCAATCCTAGACATGCATATACCCATTACCACACTTCAACCTTATGACTCGTCCACGGTTGCAAATATGTGTTTAAGTTTTTTGCATGTTTTGGAAATTATCAGATACTAGGCCCAAACCCAGATACAAAGTCCACTAAGCCCAACTCGCTCATATGGCCCATCAGGCCCAAATCACATTCATGTGGCCCATTAGGCCCAATCTCTTTCATATGGCCCATTAGGCCCAAATCAATTCCAGGTCATGTAACATGCATGACTAATTCAATCCATACAGACAAATCAACAATTCCACATATCTTAACCCTAGGGCCCACCGGCCCATTTAGCCACTTTCGGCTTTTCGGCTTTTCGGCTTTTCGGCGTTGCCGATATCGAGTGTGTGTAGCGTTTGTACACACCTGGTAATAACGCGTGCTGCAATCACCTTAATCACGAACCTACAATCGATATCACTTAACGATTAATCATGGGCTTAATACATACTTTATCAAAAACCGAAACCTCACCGTAACCTTACCGTGTGCGACAAGCCTTAATAGTTTTCCCTTGACCACTAATCGCGAAATTTTTCTAAATCTGCATTAATCTTTCATCATTAAAACCAAAATAGTAGGGGACTCGTATCCATCACGAGTCACCCTCATAAAATAAATATCCATTCGGCCAACTACCTAAAATCAAGGAAATACTTACCTAAACCCGAAATGTGGCAGAAATCTGAAGCACAGAGATTCAATACTAATTCCCTATCCAAAACCGATTAGGAGAAGTGAGGGGAACGAGTAATTGGTATTATCAGTATTATCCGAAACAAAGAAAAAGAAATACTTACACTCAAAGGAGTAATCGGCCAAAGGTAGATTTGGCTATTCCAAAGGTAGACCAAAAAGGAAATTTTTTTTTTTTGAGAAGAGAAAGAATGGTGAGCAAGGGAATTTGGGAAAAGAAGACTCGGCAATTGCAAAAGAGGAAAAAGAACTAGGAAGAAGGAGAAGAATGAAGCATTCAGTTTGGCAAAACAATGGAAACTCTTCAAAAGAATTCGACACCCCCTATAAATACCCAAAGCCGAACCCCTAAAGTCCCAATTGACTCCACTTCATCCACATCCCATCTCCTAATTTTTCTCCACGATAAGCTCTCCTATCCTTTTCCTATATTTCCTCTTCTGATCACACTCCTTAGAGTCCATCTTCACGCCACTTTTAACCTTCTAGAAGGCCAAAATTAAACTCTTAAAAATACTGAGCTAGGATTCGAACCAAGGACCCATTAACACATAATTAACTCCTGATTAAAAATTAAGCACACATTCACATAGAAGTCGCAACAAGAAGGTTCGGGATTTTTGGGGCGTTACAACTCTACCCCCTAAAAGAAATTTCGTCCTCGAAATTTTACCTGATCCGAATAGTTGAGGGTATTGACGTCGCATAGTTTCTTTAGGTTCCCATGTAGCTTCCTCAGCATTATGATTTCGCCAAAGTACCTTGACTAATGGGACGGATTTCCTTCTTAGCACCTTAACATCTCGATCAATTATTTACATGGGCTCCTCCTCGAAAATTAGGTCGGGCCTAACCTCGATCTCCTCAACCGATACGACATGTGAGGGGTCTAAACGATAACGTCTCAACATGGACACATGAAACACGTCGTGAATTTGGATTAGCTCAGAAGATAATTCTAGCTGATAAGCGACTGGTCTAATTCGCTTCAGAACCCAGTAAGGCCCAATAAACATAGGGCTTAACTTTCCCTTTCGCTCAAACCTTAACACCTTCTTCCATGGTGAGACCTTAAGAAAGACTAAGTCTCCCACTACATACTTAATCTCTCGACGCCTAAGATCAACATACAATTTTTGCCTATCTGAGGCCTCCTTTAACCGATCCCGAATCAGCTTTACTTTGTCCTCAGTATCTGCTACCAATTCAGGGCCCAAAACTCACCGTTCGCCCAACTCTGTCCAACAAGTTGGGGTACGACACCTTCGCCGATACAGCGCTTCATACGGTGCCATTCCAATACTTGCTTGTAAACTATTATTGTACGCAAATTCGGCTAATGGCAAATAATCTTCCCAACTACCCCGAAAATCCATTACACAAGCCCTTAACATATCCTCCAAAACCTGGATTACCCTTTCCGACTGTCCATCAGTTTGAGGATGGTATGCCGTACTAAAATTCAACCTAGTACCCAACGCTTCATGCAGCTTCCCCCAGAACCGTGAAGTGAAACGTGGGTCTCTATCAGAGATTATGGAAACTGGCACTCCATGCAACCTTACAATCTCCGCCACATACAACCTAGCCAGCTTCTGCAACGAGTAATCAGTGCGGACCAGTATAAAATGGGCGGTCTTAGTCAACCGATCCACTATAACCCAAATCGAATCTTTCTTAGCAGGCGTCAAAGGTAGCCCACTAACAAAGTCCATCGTAACCCTTTCCCACTTCCAAAGTGGAATCTTTACTGGTTGAAGCAGTCCCGAGGGTAACTAATGTTCTGCCTTCACCTTTTGACAAACCAAACATCTACTTACGAACTCCGTAACCTCGCACTTAAGTCCAGGCCACCAATAAAGCTCATGCAAATTTCGGTACATCTTGGTTCCACCATGGTGCATAGCATAAGGACTGCTGTGCGCCTCCTGCAAAATATTCTGCCTTAGCTCAACATCCTTTGTATACACATTCTTCCACGAAAACACAACACTCCTTCACTATTCAACCCAAAATCTGACATCTCCCCATTTTCCACTTGCCTAAAGCGAGAACCCAATTTCTCATCCAATAATTGCTTACTCTTTATCTGCTCAGCCCACACCGGCTTTACTTGAAGCTCAGCTAGCAAACTACCATCATCAAACAAACTTAACCGGGCCAACATAGCCCTCAAGTCCGATATAGCCCTACGGCTTAAAGCGTCGGCTACCACATTCGCTTTGCCAGGGTGGTATTCGATCGTACAATCATAATCCTTCAATAATTCCACCCACCTACGTTACCTAAGATTCAGCTCCTTTTGGGTAAGGAGGTACTTCAAACTCTTGTGATCCGAATAAATTATGCACTTCTCCCCATACAAGTAATGCCTCTATATCTTTAGCGCAAAAACCACCGCAGCTAACTCTAAGTCATGGGTTGGGTAATTCACCTCATGAGTCTTAAGTTTTCGTGACGCATATGCAACCACCTTTCCTTCCTGCATCAACACACAGCCTAAGCCCACATGCAACGCATCACTATAAACTATAAACTCATTCCCAGGCTCTGGCTGAATCAACACAGGAGCCTCAGTTAAAACCTTCTTGAGCTTTTCAAAACTCTCTTGTTGCTTGTTCGTCCAAATAAATGGTACCCCTTTCCTTAACAACTTAGTTAAAGGTGCAGCAATTAGTGAAAAGCCCTCAACAAACCGCCTATAGTACCCTGCCAAGCTCAGAAAACTCTGAATTTCAGTCACCGACATAGGTGTTTTCCAATTCAATACTGCCTCAACTTTCCGAGGGTCCACCCTAATCCCTTCAGCTGACACCACATGCACAAGAAAAGTAACTTCCCTTAGCCAAAATTTGCACTTACTGAATTTGGCATATAACTGCTTCTCCTTTAGAATCTGCAACACAATCCTTAAGTGTGCATCATGCTCTTCCTCATCTCTTGAGTATACAAGATATCATCTATAAAAACTACCACGAACTGGTCCAGATAGGGTTAGAAAACCCGGTTCATGAGATCCATGAAAGCGGTAGGTGCGTTTGTTAGCCCATATGGCATCACCAAGAACTCGTAGTGTCCATAACGAGTTCTAAAAGCTGTCTTATACGTATCCGTCTCCTTGGCCCTCAATTGGTGATAACCCGAACGCAGGTCAATCTTTGAGAAGACCGAAGCTCCCCTAAACTGATAAAAAAATCATCGATCCTTGGCAGAGGGTACTTGTTCTTAATGGTTAACTTATTTAACTGCCGGTAGTCAATGCACATCCGCAAGGACCCATCCTTCTTCTTCACGAACAGCACCGGTGCTCCCCATGGAGACACTCGGTCGAATAAACCCCCTATCCAACAATTCCTAAATCTACGCCTTAAGTTCCACCAACTCTTTTGGTGCCATCTGATAAGGGGCGATGGACACCGGAGCCGTACCAGGTAGCAGCTCAATTCCAAACTCTACTTCTCTATTGGGCGGTATCCCAGGCAGTTCATCGGGAAAGACATCAGGAAATTCGTTAACCGTTATTAAATCCTTAATAGTAGGACCCTTAACCTCCGTATCACTTATATAAGCCAAGTGGGCCTCGCAACCTTTACGCACCAACTTCTCAGCCCTTAATGCCGAAATCACATTCGACAAATAATTTCGGCGTTCACCAATTACTACTACTTCCTCATCCTTCTCCATTCTTAACACCACTCGCTTTGCAGCGCAATCTAAAGTTGCTCGGTGTTTCACCAACCAATCCATCCCCAAGATAAGATCGAACTCACTAAAAGGTATTTCCATCAAGTCCGCTAAAAAGATAACCCCTTGAACTACTAAGGGTACATCCCTATACAACTTATTCACTTCCACCGACTGGCCTAAAGGACTTAACACAGTCATCCTATTTGCAATAATTTCAAACATATCACCCAAAGACTCAGTCTTATTGCATGCCACATACGAATGCGTCGATCCAATATCAGTTAGTGCAGTGTAAGGTAACTCATGAATTAAAAACATACCCGTTATCACATCTGGGGTATTTCCGTCCTCGCGACAACGAGTAGCATAAACAAAGGCTGGTTGCCTCGCCTCAGCATGGTCTACACCTCCACCCGGTGCTCCACGTCCACGTCCATTGCTATTACCACCCTTAGTATGCCCTCGGCCCCTTGGCGGCTGTTGACCACCCCTCGGTGGCTGAACATTAGCCTGGCCCACGGCTTGCACCTGAGCTGGCCTTCTAGGGCAATCTTTGATCCTATGTGTCATGGATCCACAACCCAAACAAGCTCCTGTTCTCCTCCAACACTCGCCTGTATGACCTCTCCCATAATCAGTACAAGGTGGTATCCCCGAATTAGCAGCAGGGGGCCCAGCTCTTACTGGCCCATTAACTCTGGCCTTAGCCCTAGGCCTTTGTCCAACACCAGAAGACTCAGCCTCCCTTTTATTCCTACCTTCTCTTTTTCCCAGTTTAGGCGCTCAGTGCGCTTCACCTCCTCTGCTATCTTTGCCTTCTCTATTAACTCTAAAAAAACTCGCTCCCTTTGTGGAGCTATCAATACTCTGAGGCTATCTCTAAGACCATCCTCGAACCTAACGCAACGCTCATAGTCCGTTGCCACAATAGCCCTTGCATACCTACTAAGGCGTAGAAACTCCGCCTCATATTCCGCTACAGATTTGTTCCCCTGGGTCAAGTTCAGGAACTCCTTCCTCCTAGTATCAACATAGCTTGCACCCACGTACTTCCCTTGAAACGAAGTTTTAAAAAACTCCCAAGTAATCTGCTCAGGTTGGGTGCCCTCCTTCACCGTCAACCACCACTGATAGGCTTCTTCCCTAAGTAGTGACACTGCCCCTTTCAATTTTTACTCCGGTGTGCAGTCCAAGTCATCCATTATCCTTTCTGTGGCCTCCATCCAGTATTCAGCCACATTAGGAGCCACGCCAGCAATACCCTTAAAGACCTCAGCCCCATTAGATCGAAGTCGCTCTGGAATTTCCCCCGATTTCCAGTACCATTATTGGGCCCAGCGACCCTTTCCAAAATCCTCAGCATTGCTTGTGACAATGCTTCTTCTCCAGCGGCCCGATCATTCGGCCCCGTTTCAGCCACAGGTGAGGCCGGAGCCTCTCCTACTTCAACATTGAACATATGGCCCAATGCCAACGACTCAGCCCTAACACTTCTGCAACCTCGGCCGCGGCCCCTTGCACCTCTTCTAGCGCTCATTATCTGTATTAAAAATTTTATGAAGTTTTAGTTAGTTCCAGTATTTATGCCGATGTCTTATGAGAGTGTTAAGTAAAGCATTGTTTTCGCAATCGTAAATCCTCTACAGTTTTAGTTCCCTACGGACTTTAGTTTTACTCTAGGCATATTCTAAAAGTAGCCCACTATCTACAGTATAACAGTTCAAAATAACTAAGTATCAAGAGAACATACTTGGTTCGACGTCAGAGACTCAGTGTGCCACCCAGCAAAGATTTCCAAAGTATTCTACTAAAATATTTAAAATCAATAATAAGGCCCATTTCCACAGCCCGAGCTTTGCAATCGAGCTCTGATACCACTAAATGTAACACCCCAAACCCGGCCCGAACGTTATGGCCGAATCCAGCGTATCACATTGAAGTGTTTTTGCGAAAAACCTTGTTTTCATTGAAAACCCTTCTTAAAGAATTTTGATTAAAAACCCAGATTATAGTTGTCTCCCAAAACAGTATATATTTGGAAATCTGTATTTTTGATTATAAGTTAACAAGTATTAAAAATAAAACTTTTTTACCAGCGGAAGCTTAATTTTGAATAAAAACCATTGTTTCCAGAAAAACTTGATATAAATTCAATAGAAAGTAAAGCAATCAATGTAACGATAAGCAGAGGGGGGCCTTATTACAATCCGAACTTAAAATAATCAAAATACTTAAAACTATAAAGAAAATCAGGAAAAATGAAACTGTCTTACTAGTTGGCCACCTCTGAGTCCCCCCATTCGTCGAACCGACTATTGAGGATTTCCTGAGAAAAAATATAACAGTGAGTGAGTTTCAAAACTCAGTGTGTACAACGTTCAGCAAACAAATAGCATACAATCAATCAGTTGGGCCAAAGCCCTTGTCATAATATCAACATGTTAAACATATCACATATGCAATGCAGTAAAAACACTCCCCAATAATCCATCCGCTACACAACATTTCACTTCCAACCTTATACACCTGTGGGGATTTCTAAATCTACCCACCCATTCGCTACACAGTAATTGTGGCCCGGTTGCGGTACTACCTAACGTTGCAGCAAAACTGCTAGTCATATATTAGGCTTTAAAAGCCATCGGTGGATCCACGATCGTCAAGCAACCATGTGATCCTCATATACTTCTTCCGTTCCATAATTCCCACCCACATGCAACCTAGGTAGTACATCATATGAATGCAGCATGTCGTACCCATAAATCCTAAGTTTAACTCATAGGGGTATTTTAGTCATTTTCGCCCTTAGGGCATTTCGGTCATTTTTAAGTATTATGGATTTAGTACTTACCTGGGTCCGTTAACAAGTCCCCGTTGGCCAAAGTGAACAGATACTATGAACCAGGTAGGATTCCAAAGAAGAGGAGGTGGGTCATTGAGACCGCTTAAGTACCAAGCTCTTCCTAGATCCAATCCTAGACATGCATATACCCATTACCACACTTCAACCTTATGACTCGTCCACGGTGGCAATTATGTGATTAAGTTTTATGCATGTTTTGGCAGTTAACAGATACTAGGCCCAAACCCAGATGCAAAGCCCACTAAGCCCAACTCGCTCATATGGCCCATCAGGCCTAAATCACATTCATGTGGCCCATTAGGCCCAATCTCTTTCATATGGCCCATTAGGCCCAAATCAATTCCAGGTCATGTAACCTGCATGACTAATTCAATCCATACAGACAAATCAACAATTCCACATATCTTAACCATAGGGCCCACTGGCCCATTTAGTCACTTTCAGCTTTTCAGCTTTTTGGCTTTTCGGCGTTGCCGATATTGTGTGTGTGTAGTGTTTGTACACACCTAGTAATAACGCGTGCTGCAATCCCCTTAATCACGAACCTACAATCAAAATCATTTAACGATTAATCATGGGCTTAATACATACTTTATCAAAAACTGAAACCTCACTGTAACCTTACCGTGTGCGACAAGCCTTAATAGTTTTCCCATGACCACTAATCGTGAAATTTTTCTAAATCTGCATTAATCTTTCATCATTAAAACCAAAATAGTAGGGGACTCGTATCCATCACGAATCACCCTCATAAAATAAATATCCATTCGGCCAACTACCTAAAATCAAGGAAATACTTACCTAAACCCAAAATGTGGCAGAAATCTGAAGCACAGAGATTCAATGCTAATTCCCTATCCAAAACCGATTAGGAGAAGTGAGGGGAACGAGTAATTGGTATTATCAATATTATCCGAAACAAAGAAAAAGAAATACTTACACTCAAAGGAGTAATCGACCAAAGGTAGATTCGGCTATTCCAAAGGTAGACCAAAAATGAATTTTTTTTTTGAGAAGAGAAAGAATGGTGAGCAAGGGAATTTGGGAAGAGAAGATTCGGCAATTGCAAAAGAGGAAAAAGAACTAGGAAGAAGGAGAAGAATGAAGCATTCGATTTGGTAAAATAAGGGAAACTCTTCAAAAGAATTCGGCACCCCCTATAAATACCCAAAGCCGAACCCTTAAAGTCCCAATTGGCTCCACTTCATCCACATCCCATCTCCTAATTTTTCTCCACGATAAGCTCTCCTATCCTTTTCCTATATTTCCTCTTCTGATCACACTCCTTAGAGTCCATCTTCACGCCACTTTTAACCTTCTAGAAGGCCAAAATTAAACTCCTAAAAATACTGAGCTAGGATTTGAACCAAGGACCCATTAACACATAATTAACTCTTGATTAAAAATTAAGCACACATTCACATAGAAGTCGCAACAAGAAGGTTCGGGATTTTTGGGGCGTTACAAAGTTCGTATAACATGGTACTTAACTTACCATTTATTCTATTCAAGATAAATATGTAAGGCATATTCAATCAATTTGATCTCAAGCCCTATACATATCCAGGCACATATGCTTTCCACAACACGTATTCATTTAACATGTATGAATCATATGTTTATATTACAAGTATATTTTCTTAATAATTCATCTCGAGTTCAGATTATTTCATGTCAGAACTTTACTCATACAATTCGAAAGATCAATGCCACACAAGTAGTACACTCAAGGTGTACAAATCTATAATCAAGGGTGAACATATTCATCAAATAAATTCAATGTATAAATATCATTATCTCATATTTTCATGTATCAATTATCATATATCATCATTTTCATGTATTTCAGACAGATACATGTAATAACTTATTTCTTATTCATATCTTCTCATATCAGGATTTTTACCCGTTGAATTTACTCGAAATATCGATGGATACACAGGTAGTACACTTGAGGTGTACAAATCAGGATCCGTCAATTCATATTCAGGGGTACCCGTTAGGGCACTTAATCAGAAAGCAAACTCTTGAGCCACATATCATATAACAGGATTACTAGTCCAGGCTAAATCCTTTCTGTAACATATGCTCAGAAGAGCTCAATTAGGATTACCAGTCCAGGCTAAATCCTAATTGTAACATATGCTCAAGAGGGCTTATATCAGGATTACCCGTCCGGGCTAATTCCTATATGTAATGAGGTCAATAGGATTACTCGTCCGAGCTAAATCCCGCCTGCAACAAATGCAGGATCTCATTCAATAAGGGAAATCACATTTATCCATCAATTTTCATTTATTCAAACGGGATTTAATATTTTCAAGCCTTATACAGCTATAACATTCATATAATTCAAATAAACACATTCCACATTCATTTCAAGCATAAAAGTAACATTTTTATCATTTATAATTTATCGGGCATTATCATTGATCGGGCTTTGTCAGATATGTTTTCAATTTCATATATATATATATGATATTTATATAATTCACATACACAAAATCTAATTCAAGCATTTAAATATACAATTTAGTTACACGAACTTACCTCAACAAATGTTCGTGTACATAAAATCTACTAATCCGACATTTTTCTCTTTTCTTCATTCTATCTCTGAATTCAGTCTATCCGGATCTATACGAGTAAATTTAACATCAATTTAATGCAATTTAAACTCAATTCAGTCCAATTTACATCTTAGGCAAAATTACCATTTCGCCCCTAAACTTTTAATTAATAACGATTTTATCCCTAGGCTCGGAAAATGAAATTCATGTAATTTACTCCTTATTCCAAGCCTAACCAAAATTTCAATACAAAATTTACAGCACTTGTATTCTATAAAATTTAGAATTTTTCTTCAATTTACACAACTTTACAATTTAGTCCCTAAATCATGTTTTCATCAAAAATCACTTTGTAAAAGTTGTTTATCTATCATCAACCTTTCATATTCTACCATAAATTTCAAATTTTCAGCATATTCATCCATGACATAATTTCTCTACTTTGATAACTTTTCAAATTAATCCCCCAAATTGATAGATTAGACTATCCCGGTCTAAAAAATATAAAAATTACTAAAAACGGGGCTTCAATACTTACCTAATTTGGCCAAGAAAGCTTGCTTTCTCTTTCCTAGGTTTCTATGGAATATTTGGGGAAGAAGATGATATAAAATGATTTTTATTTCTATTTAATTATTTATCATCTTTTAATTTTATCACTTTCCAATTTAGTCCTTAGCCTTTTTCTAATTTTCCATGGATGAATCATCCAAAAATATCTACTAAATTTTCATTAATGATCTAATTACCATATAAGGACCTCCAATTTAAAGTTCTATAGCTATTTAATCCCTTTAGTTATAAGAACACAACTTTTGCACTTTACGCGATTTAGTCCTTTATCAAATTAAACATGTAATCGATAAAATTTCTTTACGAAACACACAATATTATTATCATAATGTAGATCATAAAATAGTATTAAAATAATTTTTCTTTTCGGGCTCGGATCTGTAGTCCCGAAACCACTGTTCCGATTTTATCAAAAATTGGGTTGTTACAACTCTCCCCCTTTAAGAATTTTCGTCGTCGAAAATCTTACCAATAAAGAGGTTCAGATATTACTTTCTCATGATTTCTTCCGGTTCCCAGGTAGCTTTCTCTATATCGTATCATTGTCAAAGAACTTTCACTAAAGCTACATTCATATTTTTCGTTTCTTTCACTTCACCTGCCAGAATTTCAACCAGTCACTCACTGTAAGTCATGTCAAGCTGAATTTCAATATCTATCAGAGAAATAACAGATGATGGGTCCGATAGATACTGTCGTAACACATATACACATGAAAAGCATTGTGAATTCTGTCGATCTCTGATAATAATACTAATCAACATGCAACATGTCTGATTATTTTTAATGATCTTATATGACCCGATAAACCGCAGACTTAATTTGCCTTTACGGCCAAATCGAAGAACTTTCTTCCATGGCAAAACTTTCAAAAATATTTTATCGCCAATTTGAAATTCTATTTCTTTTCACTTTATATTCACATCGGATTTTTGACGATCAAATACTGCTTTTATACTGTCTCAGATCACTTTCACCTTTCTTTGGTTTCAATGAATCAAACCAACTACATATATCTTTTCTCATTGAGCTCAGTCCAAAACACTGGAGTTTTACATTGTGACCATATAATGTAACAGCCCGATTTAGGGGCTAGTCGGAACAGTGATCTCGGGATCACTAATTCGAGGTTAGAGAAAATTATTTTCATGTTATTTTATGTGTTATAACATGTTTATAAGGATGCATGGAAATTTTGGTGCCTTAATTTTAACGATTTCATGCCTAATCGCGAAATAGGACTAAATTGCATAAAGTGCAAAAGTTCTATTTTATTTGCTAGAGGTGCCAAATAGCTATAGAATTTAAATTGGAGGTCTTTAAAGTGCAATTACACCTTCCTAAGAGAGATGGACGGTCAAGGGGACAAGGAATTAAAAATTTGACAAGAGTTGGTGACTTTTGTTGACTAAATGAATAAAATAAGATGAAAAAAGCAAAAGGCTATCATGTTTTAATTTTCTTCTCTTCTCCCACCAAAAATACAAGCAAGAATGGGGGTTCTTGAAGCTCAGAATTTTAGCAACTCATCTTCTCTACAAGTAAGTGATTTTGATGGTTTTAGTTAATAATTTTTGTACTTTTGGAGTCCCCAAAGCTTAAGCTAGCTAATGAGGGGACTAATTTGCAATATGGTTGAGAGTCTAGGGACTTGCCATGAGAGAGTTTATGTTGGTTGCTGAGTTTTTATGGAAGAAAATGATTGTTAGGAAGATGAGAAACAACTTTTGTGAAATGTGTTGTCATGAAAACACCTAATTTGGACTAAGATGCAAATGTTGTAGTTTGTTCATTAATGCATGAAATAGTTGGAATTGTGGGTTAAATGTTCAGCTAGGCTTGTTTAATAAGAAAATGTGATGAAGAGTGATTTACGAGCCTAGGGGCAAAATTGTATTTTTGCCAAAGTATAAGGGTAAAATAGTCATTTTTTGTCTAAGTGTAGATTATGATGTATTATGATGTATAAAGTGATTGGATGAGTAAATTTTATTTTTCTAGATCAAAGAAAATGAAATTCAGACCTAGAACGGGAGAAAAGATAAATGTGGGCAAATAGGTCCCTTTCTACCCTTTTTGACATCGATGTAAGTTCATGTGCTAAATTATGCAACTCTAAATGAAATATTTAATATTTCGATGTTGTATGGATTGTTTATTGCTCTATGTATACGTTAAATATGTTTTGACGCGATGTCAAGAAATGAAAGTCTTAACTTAGACTAAGAATAGTGGGAAATGCAAATAGTATGATATGATGTTAATTATGGTTCCGTGTAAGACCATATGGGAATATGGCCTCGGTGTGAGATGTTGTATAAGACCATGTCAAGGACATGGCATTGGTATGATGTCAATGTGATCTTATGTGTATGAGACTCACGAATATTATTTAGCATTTTAAGTGATTCAACAGGTATGTTGAAAATGAGAATGAATGTGGTTGTACCACGAGAGGTACAGGTATGTGTTAGAACTGATTAGAGATGAATTCGGCTTATGATGAACCCATAGTGGTTATGTGTAAATGATGCACCTTGGTTGCATAAGTTATAATTATTAATGCATAACGTGAATGCGAACGATTATTGTGGAAAACTCATTAATAATGATAATGTGTGAGGACGTTCCCGAATGAACATTTGAATTAGACAAATATATGTGGATAAATATCCGTGAATGTATAATAATGGTGGGCTATGTGCGATACCACCTTAAATTGTAAATGGTGGGCTATGTACGTTACCACCTTATAAATTATTAAATGATGGGATGTGTGCGATACCATCGCTTATATTATCATTTGGTCGGCTAAGTGCGATACCACTGTAATTATTCTTGTTGGTGGGCTAAGTGCGGTACCACCGTAATTATAAATGATTAGTGGGCTAGGTGCGAAACCACCGAGTGATTGGTGGTATAAGTGGCTTATTGAGAATGTTTGATGTGTTGTTTTATGTGATCATGTGGTGACAAGTGCAGGGATGTATGCTAATTAACATGAACATTTGGCTTGTGGCATGATTAGAATGTGGTAGGAGACAGAATGGGTAAGTTTCAAGAATAAATGAGGAGGTAACCATGAGTCTAAGAGTAAAACTCATTATAATACCTTGTGGTTGAGTATAATCAATGAATATTAATAGTTGATTGTTATATGCATATGAACTTACTAAGCATTATTGCTTACTCCTCTTTCTTTCTCATCTCTTATAGGTTAATTTAGCTAGCTCGGGTTGGAGATCGCCGGAGATGTTTCACACCATCGAGCAGACACTTGGTATGAGGTTTCAAATCCTTATGAGTTATGGCATGTATAGGGATTTCTTTTAAAGTTGATTAAGTCATAGTTGATATAGCCAAATGTGTTGGCCTAAGAGAGTTTATGGTTAGGTTGTGTATAGCCATAGATGATGGCTTAAGTCGATTGTAATTATACCAGAAATAGTTCTCCCTCGTGTATAGGATGAAGACTTCGTTTTATTGTTTAAATGTGAAAATTAAAGAGTTATAATTGATAATATGTAAAGTGTATGTGATGTTGTATGAATGTATGCAAGTAAGGGTCGCTAAATGGCTTGGAAAATAGCTTTGAATTGTCCACACGGATAGACACACGAGCATGTGTCTAGGCCGTGTGTGACACATAGTCAGCCCTATGGGCATCTGGATCGACCGTGTGTCCCGTTACATGTTGGGTTTGCAAGTCAGTATACTCCACGGGGCAGAGACACGGCCGTGTGTCTCAGCCGTGTGGGAGACACGGCCTAAGGACATGGGTGTGTGCCCAGGCCGTGTAAAGTCTGCACCTTAATTGTGGAATTTAATTTGACACACAGGATAAGGACAAGGGCATGTGCCTTGGCCGTGTGACCTTAGTGAAATGATGACGTCATAGTCAGGATCGACCACGGGTGGAAGACACGGGCGTCTCTTAGGGGAACACGGGCGTGTGGCCCTTGTTTTGTTGAAAAGTTTCTCGAGTTCGTAAAAGTTGCCGAAATAGTTCTGATACCTCTCGGAGGTATGTTTAGGGCCTCTTAGGCCGAGTATGTTCAAGTGATGGGTTTAAAAGAAAATTTATAACCCTATTCAAGACGTTTAAGCAAGATTAGTTAGGTAATGCCTGAAACCCGGTTTCGGCTTGAATACGGGTAAGGGGTGTTACATTTAGTGGTATCAGAGCTATGGTTTAGTCGATTCTTAGACTAACCTAGGGTGAGTAAGAGTCTAGCTATACATGCCATAGGTGGACCGTGATAGTGTGATATCTCCCGGCTCTAACGAAATTGTTTTGTTAAAACAGATATGATTCCCAATCGAGCTAATTCCAATTATGTTGTAAGCGATAATGAGGTAATTGAAATGTGCTTATGCATTGTTGAAACTTAGAGAGGTATGAATAGAAGTTTATGACATGTGTGTGATAAGGTATGAAATGAGATAATTCTAAGTTGAGGATTGAAATGAGAGTTTTAAAGTGATAAGCTTATCTATATTGGTTGATATGCATACGGTGTTATATGCTCAACCTATTGGGTTAGGAGCATATACTGAGTAAATTTACCCAGAGAACGGGATATGTGTGTATGTACAACTGTTAGAATGATGTATGATCAACATGTCCACATAGTTGAATCTCTTGTGCGACTGTTAAAGTAGAGGATGTATAATGTTTTATTTCGTGACTCTGTATGAAGCCATACATATTATAGCGTGGGAGTCAAATTGGGAAGTTTGATTAAGTAGAAAGCAGGAGATGAGTACGATCGTTCAATGACAAATTGATGAATAAGACCATGGTAGGACCATGGCAATACATGTGATTCCATATAAGACCATGTCTGGGACATGGCATTGGCAACGATACATGATCCCGTGTAAGACCATGTCTGGGACATGGCATTGGCAACGATACATGATCCCGTGTAAGACCATGTCTGGGACCTGGCCTCGGTATGAAATCGTGTAAGACCATGATTGGAGCATGGCATCGACGTACGATCTCGTGTAAGACCATATCTAGGATATGGCATCGGCATCGACATGAGTTTCCATGTAAGACTGTATTTGGAATATGGCATTGGTGGTGATATGAAATTTCGTGTAAGACCATAGCGAGGCTATGGCATCGTGATGACATGTAAGATTATAGCTGGGCTATAATGTTGTGATACGAGTAAGACCGTAGTTGGACTATGGCAATCAAGTAGACGAAGTACTCAAACCCGTAAGACATTCCCTAAATTGATAAGTGATGGTAAGAGAAATTAGAGTTAAATGTTGAGTACTCGAGTAGACATTAATGTGGAACTTGAGTAAGTGAAGTCACTGTTCGAAATTATGGGTTATAGAAACAATTGAAGCATGAGTAACGTGAAAACTCGCTTGAGCGGTGTTGTGTGACTACGATGATATTTCATTAGTGATGGATGTTAAATCATATGTATGTAGTCACGAGAGTCAAGTTCGGGGCTCTACGACCTCACCCCCTTACCACTGTTGAATCATGATGAGATGTTTATGAGAATCAAGTTGAGTAAGTTTGTATGTGATTAATGCAACATTTATGTTAGCATAATTAAGAATGCTTTGTATCATATTGATGCATGATACTCTACTAAATTGAGTAGTTAATGTTGGATGAGATGTTGAAGTCCTAGTGGACTATAATGAATATGAAAATGCTATCATCGAGATGAAAATTAGGTAATGTCGAAACGATTTTTAATTTTAAAAAAAAAAAGGGGGATCGACTTTAAAAACGAAAATGGAGTCGCCCCCAATCTTTTTTCGAGGTGTGATCGGGTCACCTTGAAATTGATCATTTTAATAAAAAAACATTTTGATTTATTAAAACGATGATTTTGGTCTACGAAATTCGAGAAAACGGGTTCGGGAGTCGGTTACGCACGAGGAAGGATTAGCACCCTCGTAACGCCCAAAATTGGTACATAATTGATTAATTAATGTCTTAATATCAAAAATTTGAGAAGATTTTAAAATACGATCCTTTTTATTTTAAAAAAATGTTTGAATAAATTGAAATGGATGTTAAGACCCTTTTGTCCCGAAGTATAAAATATCACATGCAGTACGTTAGGACACGACATTTTAAATCCTCGAAACTAAGCTTGTCTTTTGATTTTCAAAACTCATGCATTTAAATTTTAGAAGGATATTCGGTTATTTGGGTCAAGTGAAAAAATCGGAACCCAGTAAGTTAGGGCACAATTTCTCAAAATTCCAAACATAGAATATTGCCTATACTCTTTTAGAAATCCTTACCTCAAGATAACAAGACGTCATATCCAATGAGTTAGGACACAACACCTCGAATTCCCGAGAATAAGCTTTTATTTGAAACTCATATGTTTTGATTTGAAATGGGTGCTCGATTACTTAGATTCAACGAGGAAAATTGGAACCCAATAAGTTAGGGCACAATCTTCTCGAAGCTCCCAAATACGAGCATTTGGGAGAAAATTATTGCAATATTAAAACTATGTATAAATAAAAACTTTGATAAAAAAACGACAATATTAAAATACAAATAAACAATTTATAAAACACATAATGGCAATTATTTAAATACTAACATCAATAATCAAAGACCAAATAAGTTATACACAAAACATCTTAAAAACAAATGGTATATAAAATAGACAGTAATATATAAAAATTTGCAATTGATAATATATGGAAAAAAAATTAAAGCAAATAATCAAACAATTTAAAATGGATGACTTATAAAACGAGTTTTTTTTAAATAAACAACATGTGTGACATTAAAAACAAATAAAGTATATAATTAATGGAAGAAAATAAAAGAATGATAAGAATGGTTAAATGAATGAACAATATGTAAATAAGAAAGTTGACGAATAAATAAATGAATAAAAATAAAAAGAATAATTAATGATTAAGCAATTAAATGGATAAATAAATAAAAACGTTAAAAAACGCCTAAGTCAACCTAATTCTTACAATATGTAAGTCAACCTAATTCTTACAATATGAGGATTCAACGAAATTCCACCACTAAATCCAACTCAAACGAGAGCAACTCAAAAAGAAATGAAGATGAACGAATAACAAAATAAAAAACAAGCCCCAAAAAATAAGAACGCAAGAGAGAGAGATTTGTGTGAATGCTGTCAAGAATTTTAATTGCTCAAAACTCCCGTCCTTTACAATGCAGGGAGAGGCCTCTATTTATAGTTGAGCCTCCCCAAATCCAACGATCTGAGATCAATTACATCAACGGCTAAGATTAAAAGGTATCTACAAATTAAATCTCTAAGATTACAAAATCATATCTTCTAAGATTGCATATCATATCTTCCAGGATTGCATATCATATATAATATTTGCATATCATATCTAAGATTTGCATATCATATCTAAGATTGCATATCCTTGAAGATTATGTTTCCATATACGTCAAACTTGTAGATTGACCTTCAAGTTTTTCAAGTAATGGGCCATTCCGATCTGGCCAAATGATATATTTTGGACTGGACTTGGACTTTGTTTTATTATTTTGGGTTTATTATTTTTTTGTATGGGCCTGGGCTAAATTGGCCTATTACAGCTGCCCTCTTTGCTCATTGTCGTGTAACGGGAATATAGCAAAGACTATAAAAGGACCAATTTTGCCCGGTCTTGTCGAGTCTTGACTTCTTGGTCCTCGTCTTCTCCAAATGGCTTCCAACCCAACTGCAACTTCAGGGGTATTGGAATTTCAAATTAACTTTACTTCTCTGTAACTACTGCAACTTCAGAAGTATTGGACTATCTGTTCTACTGCTCTTTCAGGGAAATAAGTCTGACGACTTCAATCTGCTTCACTGCAACTTCATGAAAATAAGATTTGCCATAAGATTTGCTTTCTTCGATCTGCTCCACTACCACTTCAGAGAGGCAAGGCTAGTGTCTTCGATCTGCTTCGCTGTAATTTCAGGAAGACAAGATCTGCAATCTTTAGTCTGGTCCGCTGCAAACTCAAGGAGGTCAGGCTGATGTCTTCGATCTACTTCACTGCAACTTTAGGAAGACAAGATCTGCAATTTTTAGTCTGCTCCGCTGCAAACTCAGGGAGACAAGGCTGGTGTCTTCGATCTGCTTCACTGCAACCTCAAGAAGGCAGGATCTGCTATCTTTTAGTCTGCTCCACTGCAAACACAGGAAGACAAGGTTGATGTCTTCGATCTACTTCACCGCAACCTCAGGAAAGCAAGATCTGCTATTTTTAGTCTGCTCCACTGCAAACTCAGGGAGACAAGACTGGTGTCTTCAATCTGCTTCACTGCAACCTCAAGAAGGCCAGATCTGCTATTTTTAGTCTGCTCCACTGCAAACTAAGGGAGACAAGACTGGTGTCTTTGATCTGCTTCACTGCAACCTCAGAAAGGTAAGATATGCTATCTTTTAGTCTACTCCACTACAAACTGAGGGATGCCAGACTAGTATCTTCGATCCGCTTCACTGCAATCTCAGGAAGATAAGATAGGCTATCTTCAATCTGCTCCACGAAAAACTCAGGGATGCCAGGCTGATGTTTTCGATCCGCTTCACTGCAAACTCAGGAAGACAAGATCTTCTATCTTTAGTCTACTCCACTGCAAACTCAGGGATGCCAGACTGAAGTTTTCGATCCGCTTCACTGCAAACTCAGGAAGACAAGATCTGCTATCTTGATCGCTCCCACTTTGCAAACTCGTGGATGTCGGTGAAGTTTTTGATCCGCTTCACTGCAAACTCAGGAAGACAAGATCTGTGAATTTACCGATGTTGCGACACCGTCCTCTGGGGGACCTATCCTGTAAAAATTTGTTTTATGTGTTTATGCTTATGCAAAATGGTTAGGATGCTATGATCTGAACAAATCAACTGCCCTTAACCGAATAACATGTGTACGAATGAAAAATGTCATGAGGATGATCCTTTTTAATAATTAGGATGTCACCACTTGTTGCTCATCAGGGCTCTATCATTAACGTAGTACACTCGCCTTTCCTACTCTACCGCCTTTTGATTGAAAACCCGAAAACATTTTTGCTCAACTGATTTGCCCAACTAACTTCAGGGTCCTTTCCATTGTACCTTAGAGACATAAGGCTTGTACCATTTTCAAACCATCTCACTGCGGTTTAGGATTATAGGATTTGAAACTTTTTCGATCCGTTCGCACTGTAATTCAAGGGTATAGGACTTGTATCTTTTTCAATTAACCCCACTGCAACTTTGGGGTATAGGATCTGTAAATTGTTCCATCTACTGATCACTCCCCAGTGACCCGACCAGATGTGTATGCATGATACTCGCATGGATACAGAATGTCATTTTTTCTTTTCGAGAATGATTCCTTATACGCTTGGGTTGTCATTGCTTATTTTCTACCGGATTTGTATCACCGATGCAATATCTAGTCTTTTGATAAACCTATATCCTTGACAGAAAATCTGAAGAGATAAACTCACTTTGGGCTCAAATATTTTCAACCCTTAAGCTTGGTGAGTTCTAAACAATAGTCCTGTTTCAGGTTCTTATACTATTTAAAAGCTTCCAGAGTAATATGCGAAACTCCTTTTATGAAAGTATTATTAGTCCATTAATCGTTATTTCAATATAAAATGCTTGAAAAAGATCCCAACAATGGATGAGAAAGAAATTAATCAGGAGCATAGCTCGAAACAAATAAGTTAATCAAAGATAACCAAGGCAATAAAAGAAAATTGATTGGGGTGTATCTTGAAAAGAATAAAGTAATCAAAGATAGCCAAGGCCATAAAAGAAAATTGATTGGGGTGTATCTTGAAAAGAATAAAGTAATCAAAGTTAGCAAATTCAAAATGGGTAAGATAGAAGCTAGGTGCACCAGATATCGCAGCCTGAGCTTCTCTGTACAAACTTCTTGAGGACCATTTTGAGCTCAATACGTGTTTAGAGGATCCAGAGTACTTTGTCAATGCCCCAAGAAGTAGCATACTTCCTCATTGTTAATTCAGGCATAGCAAGACTACCACATGCCCTATCTTTGATCAAAATTTGAGCCGCCCTTTTCAGGTTTTCGGCTCAAAACCCCTTTGGTCTCAAAGTGCCCTTTGCGGGTTTTCGCCTTAGCCTTTCCTTTTTTTTTCTTTTTTTTTGAATTTGATCTCAAGGCGCCCTTTGCGGGTTTTCACCTTGGCCTTTCCCCTTTCAGGTAAAATACTTCTTGACTGAACCTGAATTCGCCGAATTGGGCAAGTGTTCGCCATCTGTCTCGGTCAATATCAATGCTCCTCTAGAATAGGCCCTTTTTTACTACATAAGGTCCTTCCCAGTTTGGCATCTGCTTTCCTCTGAAATCCTTTTGTATAAGAAAGATCTTTTTCAACATCAGGTTCCCATCGTGGAATTCTCTAGGATGAACCTCTTTGTCGTAAGCTTGCATCATCTGACCGTGATGGATAACTTTTAACCTTTTCTTTGATTAGGTTCAATTGGCAAAAACGCTTCCATTCCATAAACCAATGGGTAAGATGTTGCCCCGGCAAAGGTCCTGGCCAACGTTCGATAATCATAGAGGATAAATGGTAACTTCATTATGCCAATCTTTACAAGTCTCGATCATCTTTCCTACAATCCTTATTTTGTTTTTTGTTTTTTTCTTTTTGGCTGCCTTTGTTGCTCTATGATATGGCATCTGATCTTTGAACGGACTACAAAATTTTGACATTGTCCTCTTTGGCATTGTTTGTCAGTGCCTGATCTCTTTTTTTTTATACTGTCGACCTTGTAAAATTAACCTATGAAGCTACTTTCTCCTTCTTAGTGAAGTAATCGACGACATCTAAGATAAATCGACGTATACTAGAAATTTTGCTGAGATTGGCCTGCCCCACATAGAGAAAGTCTGTGAAGAAATTAATGAGGCATATGAATCTTGTCTCCTTAAATACGGCATAACTGATGCCATCCCCTCCTATGTAGATTAACAGTACCCAAACCTCATGATTAGCTTGGCTATTGTAAAACCATTAGCATGTGTCCTTCTGACATCTTTATGGACCTCTTTTAAGATTTCAACGTACCCGCGTCTCAGTAGCCCAGGCATGTCCTGATATGATCGTCCAAAAACATCTTTGAATTCTTAAAAATAACTGAATGATGTCTCGCCTTATTTATGTGGTGAGCTAGGCTACAATCTTCACCTCTTTTCTAGGCTCATAATATCCACTGACCCTTTGTAGAGTAGGGTCTGTTTTTCATCTTGTTTTACCATTCTTACCAAATCAGAAGATAGGTTACAATGTCTGTTATCTTCAAAGTCCTGAGATCCCTCTAGACACATATCTTACTCGAAAGGAGACTCTGAGTCAGTAGCAGAGTTGCTCACATCATTGATATATGGAGACCTATTGTAGGTTCGAAGGAAGATTCCAAAGAATAAATAATTCAAAGAATGATTATTTGTATGGTCATGAATGAAGAATGAAAGAATACTCGAAAGAAAGTCCAAAGAACAAACAAAAGAAAAAAACTAAGAAAAATTGTTTGTACAATATGAAATGGAAAAAATAAAAGAATATTTGCTCAAAAAGATGCATTTTATTGAAATAAAAATTCCAGAAACAAGCCTATTTCACAAAAGGGTTCTTATTGCCTCTAGGCTTAGGGCAACAAGCGTGTTTTGAATATTACTCTAGATTAGCTCTAAAAATACAAGGATCTCTTCCACAGTCCCATTATTCAAAACACTCCCAAGTATGCAAGGGCTTGGAAACTTCATTCCCCGGTTCCCTCTTCGCTTTTGACTTCTTCAAGGAGTCGTAACTTTCTTGTCTCCTCCAATTATCGCATTTACTGCCTCGTCAAAGTGATCAGGTTCTGATGAAACGTCAAACTTCACAATTCCCATTTTAATAAACCTTTCGACCAACTTTTTAAACGTAGTACAGTTTTCAATTGAGTGACCCGTTATTCCCGCATGGTACTCGCATTGGGCATTCTCATTATACCATTTTGGGAACGGAGGTTGCACGGGTTCTGAGTAGAATGGAGACACCACATGTGCATCAAACAAATTCTGATACAGCTCCTTGTATGTCATCGGGATGGGTGTGAACTGGAGCCTTTCTGCATTTGGCTTCAAGTTAGATTTCTGCTTTGAAGAGCCTTGATAGCTAGTGGTTACAGCCCTCGGCTGGCCTACGGTAACTAATTTGGGATGCATGCTCAGGATACTCACTTCATTTTCCTTGTTTCTCGGGGCTGATCTTTTGGCGCTTTCTCCCGTGTCTATCCTCCTACTCCTTACCGCATTTTCAATCATCTCACTGGACATTACTATATCTGAAAAGCTTATGGTGGCGCTTCCCAACATATGGTTAATGAATGGGGCTTTTAGAGTATTGATGAAAAGCATCGTGGTTTCCTTTTCCAAAAGGGGCGGCTGAACTTGTATGTCAACTTCCCTCCATCTTTGCGCATATTGCCTGAAGCTTTCATTTGATTTCTTCTCCATGTTTTGCAAGGTGATTCTGTCAGGTGTCATGTCTATCACATGATTGTATTGTTTCATAAATGCTTGTGCTAGGTCTCTCCAGGAATTAATCCTAGCACGGCTCAATTGGTTGTACCACCTGGACGTTGCCCCCACCAAGCTATCTTGGAAAAAATGGATCAACAGTTGATCGTTATTAACATACCCAGTCATCCATCTACAGAACATAGTAATATGGGCTTCAGGACAGCTAGTCCCATTATACTTCTCAAATTCTGGCATTTTGAACTTGTGAGGAAGCACCAAATCTGGAACCAAGCTCAAGTCTTTAGCATCAATTCCATGGTGATTATCAGTGTTTTCCAAGGCCTTGAACTTTTCTTCTAACCATCTATAACGGTCCTCTAACTGCCTTGGTAATTCAATTCTCATCCCTTCTCTCTCCGCTATATCTAAATCAGGGATAACAGGATTAACAGGGTTTTCTCCTGGGTTAGATCCTGAACCAACTTGGAAATTCATGGGCACCCCAGTATTAGCTTGACCTTGTTGAGGCCTAATTGTAACAGATGGCCTTCGAGGATATGCTTCAGGTTGTGTTTGTGCATGCGGTGGGGTAAAACCCGGAGAAGATAATGAGGATAATCCTCATTATCTTCTCCAGTATTAGTCATGGGACCTTTTCCCTTGTCCATTTCCCCATTCAGTAGCTGAGTCATTTGAGCCACCATATTTATTTGGGCTTCCATCATTTTTTCTCTCATATCTTGTTGGACCTTTGCCAACTGCTCTTGCAGCTGGTCTTGCATGTCTCTCTGAAACTGTTCGAGTCTTTGATCCATATTTTTTGTCTTAGCACGTGTACCGTAACAATGTTTAGTTTCTAGATTAACTTTTCCTTCTCTCTCTCTCTCTCTGTAATAACTTCAACTAATTAGGGTCTTTTTATGGATTTAAATGCATATGATGCGATGTAATGCAAATGCATGAATGCAAAAAGAAAGAGAGGCGTTGATTCTGAATTCAATTCCATTAGAACAACTTTTCTAGAAAATAAATTCCTTTACATAAAAACAGATATTTATACAGCCTTTCCCTCATATTCCAAGCGAAAACATTGATCCCCTTCTTCTTATCTGGATATTAAGGTCCAATCTAGCGAACTTTCTAATAAATGTCTCTACTAGCTCTTTTTACTTGATCTGGGCCGCGACTCACTGCTCACTATTTTTCTACAATTCTCGTTAGCCTCTTTAAGAAAGCCGAGACGTGGTGATTCTCGAATAGTCTTTGTCAGCTTGAATCCTTGGGCAATGAAGTCTTGTATTTCTTCACGGACTATCAGTCTTCTCTTGTTGTGTTTACTTGGACCATATTCGGACGACCGTATTATAATCCACTTTATCAAGAAATCCATTTTCTCATGACAAACTCTACTATTTAGCAATCAAATTTTAATCAACACCTCTTTTCTATGATGTGAATGCAATGCAACCAAAACAAAAAAAAGCACGTTAGCACAAGAGAAATAAACAACATAGAACACCTATCTGGGTGACTACTGGGGTTTGGCATGGTTCTACCTAGGGTAGGTTCCTAGGTCTCTCTATATGCGGTTTAGTTCTAAAGAAAAGGTACCTGAACCAGCAGATTCCTCAATCTTCACCCATTATAGGCTCATACAGATCGAGTTCAGTTTAGGGGAATACATTTCCCTATGGCCATGCGGAAGTGAAAATGTAACACCCCATACCCGAGGCTGAGTCTAAGACCGGATACGAGACATTACTATGCTTGAACTTTCTTAAACATGTACTTACGGGCTATAAAATTTCGTTCTGAATTAAAAACTTCTCTTTCTTAGTCAAATCAGACATTTCATGGGCCTACGAGGCCTTAGACTTACGTCCCGAAACTTTCAGAACTCATCTGGAAACTTTCTCTCGAAACAGGGGTCACACGTCCGTGTGACTTGGGACACGCCTGTGCACCCCTAAAACATGCCCGTGTCTTTCACCCGTGGAGGATACTAGCAAAATCCACACGACCTGGACACGCCCGTGGCCCTGGCCCATGTGCCAAACCTTGGCATTCTGACTTATCCACACGGTCTGTACACACGCCCGTGTGCGTCAGCCGTGTGACAATTGAATTTCTAAGTGTCAAGTGCAGACTTCACACGGCCTTGGCACACGCCCATGTGCCAACCGTGTGTATCACACGGCCTGAACAAACAGTCGTGTGACCAGCCCGTGGTCTAATCAGGCTTAAGATACTAAGGTGCAGGAGACACACGGCCTAGAGACACGCCCGTGTGTCTATCTGTGTGGGCACTTAGAGGCTATCTTACCAAGCCTTTTACCACTCCCGTTTGCATACATTCATATACTACTTCAAAAAATTCTCAAATCATCAATTAAAACACATGAATTAACACATTTAATCATTAAAGAGATAAAGTATTTATCCCATACACTAGGGAGAACTACTCCCAATACAAATACAACCAACTTAAGCCATCATCTATGGTCATACACAACCAACTCTAGATTCTCCTAGGCCAATACAATTTGGCTACATCGGTTAGAACTTAATCGACTTTAAAAGAATCCCTATACATGCCATGACTCATAACGATTTGATACCTCATACCAAGGGTCTTCTCGATAGTGTGAAAACATCTCCGGCGGCCTCCAACCTGAGCTAATTAAAATAACCTATAAGAGATGAGAAAAGTAAGGGAGTAAGCAATAATGCTTAGTAAGTTCATATGCATAATCTGACAATTATTGACATTCATTGAATATACATAACCACAAAGTATTATACTGAGTTTTCTCATTAACTCACGGTAACTTACTCAACAATTCGTGAAGCTTACTCATTCTATCTCTTACCTCATTCTTACCATGCCACAAGTCAATTGCTCATTTATTTAGTACATATTCCTGCACTGATCACCATATGATCATATAAAACAACTCATCAAGCATTTTCAATAAGATACTCATACTATTAATCTCTCGGTGGTTCCGCACTTAGCCCACCATTGAATCTCTAATAGGGTGGTATCGCACACAGCCCACCAATCATTTATACTTATGGTGATTTCACACTTAGCTCACCGTTATTTTACATTCATGGATAATAATCCACATGTATATCTCTATTTCAAATGTTCATCCGAGAAAATTCTCACATACTTCTATTCTTACATAACTTTGTATGATACTCGTTTGCATTCACAGAATACATTAATAAATCTATCTCATGCAACTAAGGTGTATTGAATACACATACCCCACTAAGGGTTCATCATATACTGAATCCATATCAATTCAATTCTAACACACACTTGTGCTTTTCGTGGTACAACCACATACTTTCTTTCTTTCAACATATACGTTGAATCACTCAAGTTATTAAATAACTCTCTTGAGTCTCATACTCATAATGTCACATAGAATTTATACACCAATAGGGTCTTACTTGTATTAACATGTCGATGCCATGTCCCTGACATGGTCTTATATGAATTCTTACATCGAGGCCATATTCCAATATGGTCTTACACGAGGCCTTAACTATCATCATCTCATTCTACATACATTTCCCATTACTCTTAGATTCAATTCTTTTGACCTCTCATCAAAGATATTTCATACATTCATAGAGTAAATATACATTCCATACAACATTGGAACATTAAATTAACTCATACGTAATTGCAACATTTGCACATGAACTTACCTCGATGTCGAAAGGGCCAAAAGGGACCTTTTTGCCCACATTTCTCTTTTCATCCGTTCTAGGTCCGAAACTCGTTTTCTTTGTTCTAGAACAATGAAATTTACTGATTTAATCACTTATAAATCATAATACACCATAACCTACACTTTAGGCAAAAATGACTATTTTGCCCCTACACTTTGGCAAAATTATGATTTTGCCCCTCGGCTCGTAAATAAATTTTCATCACATTTTGTTGTTAAACAAGCCTAGCTGAACATTTAATCCTCTTACAACCATCCACAATTCCAACTATTTCATGCCTTAATTAACAAATTACAACTTTTGCATTTTAGTCCCAATTAGGTGTTTTCATGACAACACCTTTCACAAAAGTTGTTTCTCATCATCCTATCATTCATTTTCTTCCATAAAAACTCATCAAACAACAGAAACTCTATCATGGTAAGTCCCTAGACTTTCAACCATATTGCAAACTAGTCCTCTTAATAGCTAGCTTAAGCTTTGAGGACTCCAAATATACAAAAATCAGCAAAAATAAACACCAAATTGACTTACTTGAATGGAGTAAAGCTTGCTGAAATTTTAAGCTTTCAAACCCCTCCCATGGCTGATATTTTCGGTTGGAGAAGAAAGATAAATAAAAAGATGATAACTTTTGCTTATATCATCTTATTTTATTTATTTTTCCAACTAATATCATCAACTTTCAATCATAATAAATGCTCTTGTCCCCTTTGCATATTATGGCCGGCCAACACACTTAAACAAGGCCAAATTGCACATTTGGTACCCCAATTTATAATCTATAGGTATTTGGCACTTCTAGCAATTAAAATAGAACTTTTGTACTTTATGCGATTTAGTCATTTTTTACAATTTAGCTAGAAATCGCTAGAATTAAGGCACCAAAATTTTCATGCATCCTTAGAAACATGTTATAACATATAACATAACATGAAAATAATTTTCTCTAACCTCGAATTAGTGATTCCGAGATCACTGTTTTGACTAGCCCCTAAATCGAGCTGTTACAATTCTCCCCCCTTAGGAATTTTCGTCCCTGAAATTTTTATCAGGAGGAGTTGCTATCAACATTCTTAAAACGTTTCCATCTACTCTTCAAAATCACGAATCAACTTATCCTCAAGTTTCTCTTGCCAACAACTCTTAAGCGGTGATACATAAGGTCGAAACGTAACTTGAGACCTAAGTTATTCTTCCTCTGGGTATATACTATATTCAGTAATCCACCAATTTGGATCTCTGTACATGTCCAAATGATCGTTCGGATCTTTACTGGTTGATTCACTACAATTCGAATGACATCCTCCTCTTTAGGAATCTTGTCAAACTAAATTTGAAATCTATAAGGTTTTATCTCACTTTCTCATTAAAGCATTCACCGACTGTAATGGTTTTGACTTGTACGCTTTGAAAACTCAGCTTTTAGTGGTTAACTACTTCTTACCATAACTCCATCATATTGTGAAATGTACTTTACTGTCAAAACATTTATCCACATAACTGTACTTCCTTATTCTTGCTTTATTAGATATGCTGCTACTAAATCTCATACCAAAACTCTGTATAAGTTCTGGATTCATCATCATTCCAATTCTATTTCGAGAAATCATCAACAATGGAAAACTTATACAACCTGTATTTACCATTTCAAATAAACTCATTCGGAGCTTATTTAAAATCCATTTACTATATCTCTTCTGAACCCTTTTTGTTCTGAAAAGAAAACTCGCTCTAGTCATTAACCTTGCTGAAACTAAGATGTTACCAACTAGGGTCAACCGAGTAACTAACTCGCATTGCTTAACATGTATCTTTTCATAACATCTAACTCATTACACAGACACCAAGGTGATTGCATCTGGATCACCAATTTGGTAACTCTTTTTCTCGATTCAGACTTAACTCAGTACTAGAACTTTCAATTAATAGTTTATTCTATAGCTTTCAACTCAACCATCGTGGATTAAATGTTTCAACGAGCATATCTCTGTAATATGCTCCCTACTCACATACACACAGAATTTTATTCTCCTTATTGTTTTATGTGTAAATATACACAAAACTTGAATCATAATTCAAGCACACTCTCATCTGAGTTTCTCTTGCTATGCTAATCTAAAACCTTTACCATCATTACAACTCACGATAGCAGGGACATCTTGATCGAATTCATTAACTCTATTCGGCTTGCCTGAAAATCCATCACACCATGTGAAACTCATGATTTCACTCCTTATACTAGAATCATTTCCCGCTTCTCCCTCAAAGCACCCGAATAGGGTTACGAGAAGATAAAGGAATGTCGATTTCAAAGAACTAAATCGACAACCGTTTTATCTGATTTTTACTATCTGCCAACATTCTCACACAGTCACAGTTTATGAAAAGAACAACCACATCAGCCCTGAAAGGCAACAGATATTTGTACATAATACTCAAGGGGATTATTATTATAATCCATCCATGGCATCAACTTACCATGCACAACTACAGGCTTCGAGCCAACTTACTCATACTTGCCATTTATTTAGCACATATTGTGCCACACATCGTACTAGTTCTTCGTGATTCATTCACGAATATCTGCATTCACTCCTTCACATGACTTTAGTACTAATCTCATTTATACTTCTAGACTCATCTATTTGTCCCATTGATCACTAGGGATAATCAAAGACGCAAATTCATCGTCATTCATGTAGGCACGAAACCAATGCCACACCCCCGGGGTGGTCTTATATGGGCTCACCTCTAAATGCCAATGCCATATCCTGGATAAGGTCTTATATGGACTTCCACACCAAGGATCGATGCCATATTCTGAATATGGTCTTACACGATTCTCATATTCATTACCGATGCCATATTCTGGATATGGTCTTATACAGAATCATAACTTGGTGCCGAGGCCATGCCTCGAACATGATCTTATACGGGACCTTATCTATTTCATGTCTTAATGATAGCCTTTTCATTATAATCCCCCAGGACTTCAACCTCATGTTCAACAACGATTACTCTATCTAGTAGAGTATCATGTATCAATTTGGTACAAAACATTCTCAAAATGCTAACATAAATACTGCATTAATCACATATAAACTTACTCAATTTGACTCTCATAACATCTTATCATAATTCAACAGTGGTAAGGAGAGTGAGGTTGCAAAGTCCTTTAGCCTAACTCTCGTGACTACATACATATGATTTACTACTCATTGTCAATGAAATATCATTATAGTCACACAACTCGCCTCAAGTGAGTTTTCACATTTATCACGCTACAATTGTTTCTATCACTTATACTTTCGAACTGTGACTTCACTTACTCAAGTTTCACATTAAGGTCTACTTGAGTACTCAACATTTAACTCTAATTCCTCTTACTATTTCTTATTAATCTAGAGAATGTCTTACGGGTTTTGAGTACGTCGTTTACTTGATTGCCATAGTCCAACTATGGTCTTACTCGTATCACAACATCATAGCCCAGCTATTGTTTTACATGTCGTCACGATGCCATAGCCTCGCTATGGTCTTACACGAAATCTCATATCAACACCAATGCCATATCCCAGATACGATCTTACATGGAAACTCATATCGATGTCGATGCCATATCCCAGATATGGTCTTACACAACATCTTATATCGATGTCAACGCCATATCCCAGATATGGTCTTACCCGATCTCATACCGAAGCCAGGTCCCAGACGTGGTCTCACACGGGATTACTATTTGATGCCGATGCCATATCTCAGATATGGTCTTATACGGGATCTCACAACAATTATTGATGTCATATCCCAGATATGGTCTTATCCGATTATCTTATTCAATACCGAAGCCATATCCATGATATGGTCTTATATGGGATCACATATACCGCCGTGGTCCAACCATGGTCTTATTCATCATTTTATCATTGAACGATCGTACTCATTTCCTGCATTCTACTTAGTCAAACTTTTCAGTTTTAACTCTCACACTATAATATGTGTGACTTTGTAACAGGGTCATAAGACGAAACATTATATCTTCTCTACTTTAACAGTCACACGTGATTTTTAACCATGTGGACATATTTATCATAAACAATAGCATCACAAATCTCAAATGCTTACTTACTCTTACTAACTCTTACATACATCATGGAACTTACTAGTCTCATGCTTGCAAGGTAAACAAGATAAGTGTATCACTTGATCACATAGATCAGCATACTTTACTATGATAATCATAATCTCTAATTCATCATTCATAACATGAATAATACTCATAATCAACTTGATAATAGCTTTACTTACTCATCTTTCTTGTTATCCCATTTAAGCTTTACTTGTTTGCCCGATGAATTACTATGAATGACCGAGGATACTGAATCTCATTTCACATGTATCTTGATGCCAATGCTATATCCTTGATATAGTCTTACATGGGATCTCTTACTTGGTATCGATGCCATGTCTTGACATGGACTTACACGAAGTCTTGCTTGTGGGTTCCCTTGGGAACTTACCATTGCCATGTCTTGACATGGTCTTATTGGTAACTTTACTCATGAACTGGTCAATGCCGAGCCTTGGCTTGGACTTACATGAAATATTCCTTGTTACTCACCAATGCCATGCCTTGGCTTGGACTTACATGGGATCTCTATCTCTTGATAGCTTTTCAATGCCTAGACTTGTCTTGGACTTACATGACAGCTTTGCTTGGAGACTCACCAATGCCATGCCTTGGCTTGGGCTTATATGGGTCTTCATCTCATAGTAACTCTTCAATGCCAAGACTTGTCTTGGTCTTACATGATAACTTGCTTAATTGCCGATGCCATGCCTCGGCTTGGTCTTATACGGACTTTCTTGTCTCATGTGGTAGATTGAGTTACCTAAGTAATTCATCTTCAATCGGGACTTTCATATACTTAATCTCATTGATTTCTTTGTTAAACAAGGCCTTAAGCATTTCCATGGTAAAAAATGTACATTATACTAAGCAATTCAATGATAGTAATCGTAAAGCTTAGAAATCATACAAACTTACTGAAATTAGCTCGGTTGGGAATCATCTCTGTCTTAACAAAACAATTTTGTTAGAGCCGGGAGACATCACACTATCACTGTCCACATATGGCATGTATAGCTAGACTCTTACTCGTGCTAGGTTAGTCTGAGAACCGACTAAACCATGCTCTGATACCACTAAATGTAACATCCCATACCCGAGTCTGAGGCTAAGACCGAATACGAGACATTACTATGCTTGAACTTTCTTAAACATGTACTTACGGCTATAAAATTTCGTTCCGAATTAAAAAATTCTCTTTCTTAGTCAAATCAGACACTTCATGGGCCTACGAGGCCTTAGACTTACATCCTGAAACTTTCAAAACTCGTCTAGAAACTTTCTCTCGAAACAGAGGTCACACGTCCGTGTGACTTGGGACACGCCCGTGCAGCCCTAAAACATGCCCGTGTCTTTCACCCGTGGAGGATACTGGATAAATCCACACGGCCTGGACACACCCGTGGTCCTGGCCCGTGTGCCAAACCTTGGCATTCTGACTTATCCACACAGTCTGTACACACACCCGTGTGCATCAGCCGTGTGACAATTGAATTTCTAAGTGTCAAGTGCAGACTTCACATGGCCTTGGCACACGCCCATGTGCCAACCGTGTGTATCACACTGCGTGAACAAACGGCCGTGTGACCAACCCGTGGTCTAATCTGACTTAAGATACTAAGGTGCAGAAGACACACGGCCTAGACACACGCCCGTGTGTCTATCTGTGTGGGCACTTAGAGGATATCTTACCAAGCCTTTTACCACTCCCGTTTGCATACATTCATATACTACTTCAAAACATTCTCAAATCATCAATTAAAACACATGAATTAACACATTTAATCATTAAAGAGATAAAGTATTTATCCCATACACTAGGGAAAACTACTCCCAATACAAATACAACCAACTTAAGCCATCATCTATGGTCATACATAACCAACTTTAGATTCTCCTAGGCCAATACAATTTGGCTACATCGGTTAGAACTTAATCGACTTTAAAAGAATTCCTATACACGCCATGACTCATAAGGATTTGATACCTCATACTAAGGGTCTGCTCGATAGTGTGAAAACATCTCCGGCGGCCTCCATCCCGAGCTAATTAAAATAACTTATAAGAGATGAGAAAAGTAAGGGAGTAAGCAATAATGCTTAGTAAGTTCATATGCATAATCTGACAATTATTGACATTCATTGAATATACATAACCACAAAATATTATACCGAGTTTTCTCATTAACTCACGGTAACTTACTCAACAATTTGTGAAGCTTACTCATTCTATCTCTTACCACATTCTTACCATGCCACAAGTCAATTGCTCATTTATTTAGTACATATTCCTGCACTGATCACCACATGATCATATAAAATAACTCATCAAGCATTTTCAATAAGATACTCATACTATTAATCTCTCGGTGGTTTCGCACTTAGCCCACCATCGAATCTCTAATAGGGTGGTATCGCACACAGCCCACCAATCATTTATACTTATGGTGATTTCGTACTTAGCTCACCGTTATTTTACATTCATGGATAATAATCCACATGTATATCTCTATTTCAAATGTTCATCCGAGAACATCCTCACATACTTCTATTCTTACATAACTTTGTATGATACTCGTTTGCATTCACAGAATACATTAATAAATCTATCTCATGCAACTAAGGTGTATTGAATACACATACCCCACTAAGGGTTCATCATATACTGAATCCATATCAATTCAATTCTAACACACACTTGTGCTTTTCGTGGTACAACCACATACTTTCTTTCTTTCAACATATACGTTGAATCACTCAAGTTATTAAATAACTCTCTTGAGTCTCATACTCATAATGTCACATAGAATTTATACCTCAATAGGGTCTTACTTGTATTAACATGTCGATGCCATGTCCCTGACATGGTCTTATACGAATTCTTATATCGAGGCCATATTTTAATATGTTCTTACACGAGGCCTTAACTATCATCATCTCATTCTACATACATTTCCCATTACTCTTAGATTCAATTCTTTTGACCTCTCATCAAAGATATTTCATACATTCATAGAGTAAATATACATTCCATACAACATTGGAACATTAAATTAACTCATACATAATTGCAACATTTGCACATGAACTTACCTCGATGTCAAAAGGGCCAAAAGGGACCTTTTTGCCCATATTTCTCTTTTCATCCGTTCTAGGTCCGAAACTCGTTTTCTTTAATCTAGAACAATGAAATTTACTGATTTAATTAGTTATAAATCATAATACACCATAATCTACACTTTAGGAAAAAATGACTATTTTGCCCCTACACTTTGGCAAAATTACGATTTTGCCCCTAGGCTCGTAAATAAATTTTCATCACATTTTATTGTTAAACAAGCCTATCTGAATATTTAATCCTCTTACAACTATCCACAATTCCAACTATTTCTTGCCTTAATGAATAAATTACAACTTTTGCATTTTAGTCCCAATTAGGTGTTTTCATGACAACACCTTTCGCAAAAGTTGTTTCTCATCATCCTATCATTCATTTTCTTCCATAAAAACTCATCAAACAACATAAACTCTATCATGGTAAGTCCCTAGACTTTCAACCATATTGCAAACTAGTCCTCTTAATAGCTAGCTTAAGCTTTGAGGACTCCATACATACAAAAATCATCAAAAATAAACACCAAATTGACTTACTTGAATGGAGTAGAGCTTGCTGAAATTTTAAGCTTTCAAACCCCTCCCATGGCTGATATTTTCGGTTGGAGAAGAAAGATAAATAAAAAGATGATAACTTTTGCTTATATCGTCTTATTTTATTTATTTTTCCAACTAATATCATCAACTTTCAATCATAATAAATGTTCTTGTCCCCTTTGCATATTATGGCCGGCCAACACACTTAAACAAGGCCAAATTGCACATTTGGTACCCCCAATTTATAATCTATAGGTATTTGGCACTTCTAGCAATTAAAATAGAACTTTCGCACTTTATGCGATTTAGTCCTTTTTTACAATTTAGCTAGAAATCGCTAGAATTAAGGCACCAAAATTTTCATGCATCCTTAGAAACATGTTATAACATATAAAATAACATGAAAATAATTTTTTCTAACCTCGAATTAGTGATTCCGAGATCACTGTTCTGACTAGCCCCTAAATCGGGCTGTTACAGAAAACCTCACGAAGACATAGGTACAGATGTATCCCGGAAGCAATCCACTAGCCCATGCGGAGGTGAAAACCTCAAGAAGGCAGAGTTTCTCACTCGCACTTAAAGGTGCGACCACAACGTTCATGCAATGCAATGCAGAAATACTTTACAAGATTAGAACAACATGCAATAAAAAGGATCATAATTTTTTAAATCAGATTTTCAAATTTAGACAAAAGGACAAGAAATAATCAATTTTACGGCTTGACTCTCTTATTGATGTCCCCATCGGAGTCGCCAAGCTGTCGAAACCATTTTTAATTTTTTTTAAAAACAGGGATCGACTTTAAAAATGAAAATGGAGTCGCCAACAATCTTTTTTAGAGGTGTGATCGGGTCACCTTGAAATTGATCATTTTAATAAAAAATGTTTTGATTTTTTAAAATAATGATTTTGGTCTACGAAATTCGAGAAAACGGGTTCGGGAGTCGGTTACGCACGAGGAAGGATTAGCACCCTCGTAACACCCAAAATTGGTACCTAATTGATTAATTAATGTCTTAATGTCAAAAATTTGAGAAGATTTTAAAATACAATTCTTTTCATTTTAAAAAAAAATGTTTGAATAAATTGAAATGGATGTTAAGACCTGTAACAGTCCGGTTTATACCCCAGTCGGAACAGTGGTTTCGGGACCACGAATCCGAGTCCAAATAATATTTTAATAGTATTTTCTGTGTCTCTGATAAGTGATTATGTGTGTGCTAAAGTTTCGTAAGTTAATTTGTCCGTCTGTGTGTTTAATTTGACAAAAGGATTGAATTGCATTCAATGTAAAATTTGCATGTTATATGTTAAAGCACTTAATTGTTGATGGCTTTTTAAAGTGGAGGCCTTATGAGGCAATTTAACCATTTTAGAGATAGTGGATGGTAATGGACATTTATAACCACCCATTATGTATTGTTATATATTTTTATCAATGGATAATTTGGTAAATCTATTAATAATATATGTTATAATAATTTTAAAACAAAATAGTGGTCATTTTGAATGGTGTTCATCCACCGAATGTAGAAAAGAAAAAGAAGGGTTAAGCTTTGTGATTTTCGGCTAACTTTAAAGCTCAATTCAAGGTATGTTTTCAATTGGTTTTCGATAACTTTTACGTTTTTGCAATCGTTGTTTTGATTACTATCAAGCCCATGTATTAATTTTGTGTATTGATAATGTTCATGAGAAATGCCATTGATGTTATGTTGAGCTTTGTGTTGATTTATGGTGTTAAATGAAAGATTTGAGCTAGATGAACATACTTTGTTCTTGGAATTTTGATGAATTTAGCTAAATAGGGCTAAATTGAGAAAATGGTAATTTGAAGGACTAAATTAAAAATTTAATGGAAAATATGGGCTTGTATGATATGTATGAATATTCGGCTAAGCATGTGTATGTATTAATTTTGTGAATTTGATGTTTTGAGAAAAATGGACTAAATTGATAAATTGCACAAATGTGAGGATTAAATTGCAAATAGCCCTAAATGTGTGTCCTTGGACTGAATTGAATGAGTTAGTGAATAAAAGAGTTAATTCTGAATATTTATAGATCAAGAACCGAGGAAAAAGGACTTAGACCGAGGGAAGGCGAAAGTAACCGAGTAGCCATTTCTATTTCTGATAAATCAAATCCGAGGTAAGTCATATTGCAAATAAATGTAATTGTATTGAGTTGAGCATATTCATATGCCTATTGTCGATATTAAATGCTTATGAGTTGTAATGCAAATGATTTTCGAGATAAGATCGACTTAGCGACAATGTCCGAGAAGTCCCGTACGAACCTAGGAATACATAGGTATCTGTTCTGTTTTATCATATAAGACCACGTCTGGGACACTGGCGTTGATTTGACATTCGTGTAAGACCACGTGCGGGATGTTGGCATCGATATTATCTTTTGTGTAAGACCACGTGCGGGGCGTTGGCATCGATATGAGCTTTTAGTGTAAGACCACGTGCGGGGCGTTGGCATCGATATTATCTTTTAAATGTAAGACCATATGCGGGACATCGGTATCATATTGATTCGTATAAGACCGTCTGCGGGACGATGGCATCGTTATCCGAGTACACGTAAGACCTCGCCTGCAGGGCGTTGGCATTGTACAACTATTTCGAGCTTTCTGAGTATCCTATTAGGTTCCTATCGGTTCAACGGGCAAGTCTGTGATACGAATGGTTAAGTGAATGGTATATCCAATTCAGGTACGTTGATTTATACACCAAGTGTGTATATAAGGTAAGTGCCTATGTGATCTTACTATGATGATTATGTATATTGGAATAACATTATGATATATGAAAGTGAGCATGAATGATCTATGTTTATATAAGACTTTTGAATTGATGAATGTGACAAATATGGCCAAGTACATGGATCAAAGCATATATGTGATAGTTTGCTAAGTCATTAAGAAGTGCCAATGTACCTATGTATATATATGCCTTTCATACTAAGTTTGTTTGTATTATGACTTACTAAGCTTTTGGAAAGCTTACTCTCTGTGTGTGTTTTCTCTGTTTTATAGGTCGTCAAAGCTACTGAAGGCTTGGGATCGTCAAGGATCGTCATCACGCTACTAAATTCATTTTGGTACACTTTGGATATGTATATAGCTAGATATGTCATGTATAGGCTAGTATTTGATATGAGTTTGTTATATGAACTTACCCATGTGATTTGGCTAGTTATGAGTTGAGAATTTGCTTGAATGAATGTGATATGTGAAGTATGTTTTGGCATGGTTATTTGATACATGAAATGGTCAAGTTTTGATTAAGCAAAGGAATGAAATATGCTTGTGATGAAATGAGTTTTAGCCTTGTAATTTGGATGGTTATTTTGGTATGATTTTGGTTGTCAAATAGGCATGAGATGTCTTGATGATTTTACTAGTAGGTATGACCCATTGGGTGACATTTTGGCCTTGCAAATGGCCTATAATGTCACACGATTGTGGCACACGGGCGTGCCTAGTGACCGTGGGGCTAAGTCAGTAGCTAGCCTAATAGCACACGGCCAAGACACACGGGCGTGTCTAGTAGCCGTGTGAGAAAGTCAGTATATGGCCTAAGAGTACACGGCCTTAGCACACGGGTGCTAGGTGGCCGTGGGTGTAAAGTCAGATTCGACCACGGCCAAGGCGCACGAGCTTGCTTGGTGGCCGTGGATGTGAAGTCAGATTCGACCACGGCCAAGGCACATGGGTGTGCTTGGTAGCCGTGGATGTGAGGTCAGATTTTTCCACGGGGAGGACACACGGGGGTGTCCAGCAGCCGTAGGAGGCACACGGCCTGCCTACACAGGCGTATAACCCCTGAAACTTAGAAAAGTGTTAAATTTTCGTGAAATTTTGTATGTGTTCCAGTTTAGTCCCGACCCGGTTTATAAGTATGTTTTAGGTCTCGATGACCTACTAAAGGGATATTATGTTTGAGGTTGATATGAAATTGTATAACATTTCTGTAAATGTTTTCGATCTGTCTGGTAACACTGTCAACCCTAGTCCGGCGACGGATATGGGTTAGGGGTGTTACATTTGGTTGGTATCAGAGCTACGGTTTAGTCGATTCTCGGACTGACGTAGCATGTCAGAGTCTAGCTATACATGCCATATTTTTGAATTGTGATAGTGTGATGAATCCTGACGTATAAATGTGATTTCTTTATAGTAATGGATCCCGAAAGAGCCGTAGCTGACGACGTAGAAAGTAATGCGCCTGCTCCCGCGTAAGGGACAGCGCCCTCTGATCCGAGATCGACTACTAGCGGTCAAGGGGAAGAAGCTAAATAACCTTTCTTCCAGATAATGAGTGAATGGTTCACTCAATTCGTAAAGAATAACCCGATTGTTTCACAACCCTAACCCCCGGTTAATCCCCCTCAAACCTCAGTTGTGCCTCAGGTGATGGGTATAAATCTGTTGAACAAGCCTCCGGTAGACAAAATTCTCAAATACTGGGCTGCAGAATTCAGGGCTACTAATGGTGATGATGCTGAAAAGGCCGAATTCTGGTTAGAAAATACAATCCGAGTATTCGATGAGATGTCTTTGACACCGGAAGAATGCATAAAATGTGTTGTATCTTTGCTTCGAGACGCGGCTTATCAGTGGTGGAAAACTTTGATCTCTGTTGTTTCAAAGGAATGGGTGACATGGGACTTCTTTCAGATTGAGTTCCGGAAGAAATATATCAGTGAGAGATTTGTTGATTAGAAACGAAAGGAATTTCTGGAATTGAAACAAGGCCGTATGACTGTTGCAGAATATGAACGGAAGTTTGTCAGACTGAGTCAATATGCTCGGGAATATGTATCATCTGAAGCAATAATGTGCAAAAGGTTCGAAGATGGGCTTAATGAAGACATCCGTTTATTAGTTGGGATTTTAGAGATAAAAAAGTTTGTTGTAATCGTTGATCGAGCGTGCAAAGCTGAAGCACTCGGGAAAGATAAAAAGAAAGCCGAGTCTGAAGTTAGAGATGTGAGAAAGAGATTTCAGAATAGATCGTTTCAGTCTGCTTCAAAGAAATTTAGAGATGATCAAAGCCGTTCGAGAGGTAATATGGGATATTCAAATAGAAATCGAGATAGATCACAAATGAGTTTCAAAGCTCCAACAACTTCAGTGGCAAGTGTTGGGAATGTACGATCCGAGAAACTAAAGTGTAAGCATTGTGGGAAAAGACATCCGGGAAGCTGTAGAATGAATGACAGAGCTTGTTTCAGATATGGATCACTTGATCATTTTATCCGTGATTGCCCTGAGTCTGTCGGGCCTGAGAATGTTCAAAATCTGAGATCTGATAATGCACCTGTGAGAGGTAGACCTTCAAAGAATGTAAGGAATGTCAGTGGTAGTCAGAGAACTATGAGAGAGACTGTTGCGAGATCCGAAGCTAGAGCGCCTGCCAGAGCGTATGCTATTCGAGCTCGTGAGGAAGCTTCTTCACTAGATGTTATAACGGGTACTTTTACACTTTATGATACTTCTGTGATTGCATTGATAGACCCTGGTTCTACGCATTCGTATATATGCATGAATTTAGTGTTCAGTAAGATTTTGCCTGTAGAGTCTACTGAGTTTGTTATAAAAGTATCGAACCCCTGAGGTAAAAGTGTCCTGGTTGACAAAGTATGCAAGAACTGTCCATTAATGTTTCGAGATATTTGCTTCCCTGCTGATTTGATGCTTTTGCCATTTGATGAGTTTGATATCATTCTGGGTATGGACTCGTTGTTTTCGCATGATGCTATTGTGAATCAGAAAAGAAAGACTATTGATTTGAGATGTCCGAATGATGAAATTGTACGGATTAAATCTAATGATTTGAATGGTTTACCTGCTGTGATATCTGTATTGAAACCTCAAAGTTATGTGAAAAAGGGTTATGAGGCATATTTTGCTTATGTGATTGATTCGAAAGTGTCTGAGAAGAAAGTTGAATCAGTGCCTATTGTCTGTGAGTTTTCTGATGTATTCCCTGAAGAGTTACCGGGTTTGCCTCCGATTCGTGAAGTTGAGTTTGGTATTGAGTTGTTACCTAGTACCACAACTATATCGATAGCTCCGTATAGAATGGCACCAATAGAGTTGAAAGAGTTAAAGTTACAGTTGCAAGAATTGACCGATAGAGGGTTTGCTAGACCGAGTTTCTCGCCTTGGGGTGCTCCTGTTCTGTTTGTGAAAAAAAAGATGGCACGGTGAGAATGTGCATCGATTATCGTCAGTTGAATAAAGTGACCATAAAGAAAAAATATTCGTTGCCCAGGATTGACGATTTGTTTGATCAGTTAAAAGGAGCTACTGTGTTTTCGAAGATAGATATGAGATCGGGTTATTATCAGTTGCGAGTAAAATATTTGGATATACCAAAAACTGCTTTTAGAATGAGGTACGGGCATTACGAGTTTTTAGTTATGCCATTTGGACTAACCAATGCTCCTGCTATTTTTATGGATTTGATGAACAGAATTTTCAGACCGTATCTAGATCGATTTGTTGTTGTATTCATTGATGACATTCTGATTTATTCATGTGATGAAACTGAACATGCTGAGCATCTGAGAATCGTATTGCAAACTCTGCGAGAAAAGAAATTGTATGCGAAATTCAGCAAATGTGAATTCTGGTTGCATGAAGTTAGTTTTCTGGGGCATATTGTGTCAGCTTCTGGAATTCGAGTTGATCCGAGCAAGATTTCTGCTATTCTGGATTGGAAACCCCTGAAGAACGTATCTGAAGTCCGTAGTTTTCTAGGGTTAGCTGGTTATTACCGTCGATTTGTGAAAGGATTTTTAGTGATAGCTACTCCATTGACTAGATTGCTTCAGAAAGATGTTAGATTTGAATGGTCGAACAAATGCCAGAAAAGTTTTGATCAGTTGAAAACTCTGTTAATAGAAGTTCCAGTGTTAGTACAACCAGAATCGGGCAATGAATTTGTGATTTACAGTGATGCTTCATTAAACGGTCTGGGATGTGTTTTGATGCAGGAAGGCAAAGTTGTAGCTTATGCTTCGAGACAATTGAAGCCTCATGAAAAGAACTATCCGACACACGATCTCGAGCTAGCTGCGATTGTGTTTGCACTAAAGATTTGGCGCCATTATTTGTATGGTGAGAAATGTCACATGTTTTCGGATCATAAAAGTCTGAAATATCTGATGACTCAGAAAGATTTGAACCCGCGTCAAAGAAGATGGCTAGAGCTATTAAAAGATTATGAACTTGTGATAGATTATCATCCGGGTAAAGCAAACGTTGTTGCTGATGCATTGAGTAGAAAATCATTGTTTGCACTATGTGCTTTGAATGCTCAGTTAGATATGTCTGATGATAACTCTGTGATAGCTGAATTAAAAGCAAAACCATTGTTTATACAGCAAATATGTGATGCTCAGAAATCTAATAATGAGTTATTAGCAAAACGAGCTCAGTGTAATTCAAATTATGAATCTAAATTTCGAATGGTTGATGATTACTTGAGATTCTGAGATCGTATCTGTGTTTCGAGAAATCCAGAATTGATTCAGTTGATTTTGAGTGAAGCACATAATAGTCATCTATCTGTTCATCCGGGGAGTACTAAAATGTACCATGATGTGAAGCGACACTATTGGTGGTCTGGTATGAAGCGTGATATTTCTGACTTTGTTTCAAAATGTTTAATCTGTCAACAAGTCAAAGCTGAACATCAAGTTCCGTTTGGGTTGATACAACCGATTTTTATTCCTGAGTGGAAATGGGATGGAGTAACAATGGATTTTGTTTCTGGTTTGCCTCAGACTCTGAAAAAGAAAGATGCGATTTGGGTCATAGTTGACCGATTGATGAAATCTGCCCATTTTATTCCAGTAAGATCTGACTACTCACTTAATAGATTAGCTGAGCTATATATTTTTGAGATTGTGAGATTGCACAGGGTGCCACTATCCATTGTGTCAGATAGGGATCCGAGGTTTACATCGAGGTTCTAGAAGAAATTGCAAGAAGCTTTAGGCACGAAACTACATTTCAGTACAGCTTTTCATCCACAAACAGATGGTCAATCCGAACGGATTATTCATATTCTTGAAGATATGTTAAGATGTTGTATACTTGAGTTTAATGTTTTGTTGGAACAGTATTTGCCATTGATTGAATTTGTATACAATAATAGTTTTTAGTCGAGCATCAAAATGGCACCATATGAAGCTTTGTACGGTCGTAAATGTCGTACACCTCAGTATTGGACTCAGCTCAGTGAAAGTAAGCTACATGGGGTCGATTTGGTAAAAGATTCAGAACAAAAAGTGAAATTGATCCGAGATTGTTTGAACGCAGCATCTGATCGTCAGAAGTCTTACATGGACTTAAAACGAAAAGATATTGAATTTAAGATCGGCGACAAAGTGTTTCTGAAAGTGTCACCATAGAAGAAAGTACTTCGTTTCGGACGTAAAGGCAAGTTGAGTCCGAGATTCATCGGGCCGTATGAAATCATTGAGCGAGTTGGACCTGTTGCATATCGATTGTTGTTGCCTTCCGAGCTAGAGAAGATACATAATGTATTCCATGTTTCAATGCTCCGTAGATATCGATCCGATCCGTCACATGTGATTGCTCCATCTGAAATTGAAATCCGATCTGATATGTCATACGAAGAAGAACCGACCCGTATCTTAGCTCGTGAAGTAAAAGAGTTGAGAGATAAGAAAATTTCGTTAGTAAAAGTATTGTGGAATCGTCACGGAATAGAAGAGGCTACGTGGGAGCCGGAAGATTCCATGAAACAACAATATCCGAATTTGTTTAATGGTAAGATTTTTGGGGACGAAAATCCCTAAGGGGGGAGAATTGTAACAGTTCGGTTTATACCCTAGTCGGAACAGTGGTTTCGGGACCACGAATCCGAGTTCGAATAATATTTTAATAGTATTTTCTATGTCTCTGATAAGTGATTATGCGTGTGCTAAAGTTTCGTAAGTTAATTTGTCCGTCTGTGTGTTTAATTTGACAAAAGGATTGAATTGCATTAAATGTGAAATTTGCATGTTATATGTTAAAGCACTTAATTGTTGATGGCTTTTTAAGGCGGAGGCCTTATGAGGCAATTTAACCATTTTAGAGATAGTGGATGGTAATGGACATTTATAACCACCCATTATGTATTGTTATATATTTTTATCAATGGATAATTTGGTAAATCTATTAATAATATATGTTATAATAATTTTAAAACAAAATAGTGGTCATTTTGAATGGTGTTCATCCACTGAATGTAAAAAAGAAAAAGAAGGGTTAAGCTTTGTGATTTTCGGCTAACTTTAAAGCTCAATTCAATGTATGATTTCAATTGGTTTTCGATAATTTCTATGTTTTTGCAATCGTTGTTTTGATTACTATCAAGCCCATGTATTAATTTTTTGTATTGATAATGTTCATGAGAAATGCCATTGATGTTATGTTGAGCTTTGTGTTGATTTATGGTGTTAAATGAAAGATTTGAGCTAGATGAACATACTTTGTTCTTGGAATTTTGATGAATTTAGCTAAATAGGGCTAAATTGAGAAAATGGTAATTTGAAGGAGTAAATTGCAAATTTATGGAAAATATGGGCTTGTATGATATGTATGAATATTCGGCTAAGCATGTGTATGTATTAATTTTGTGAATTTGATGTTTTGAGAAAAATGGACTAAATTGATAAATTGCACAAATGTGAGGATTAAATTGTAAATAGCCCTAAATGTGTGTCCTTGGATTGAATTGAATGAGTTAGTGAATAAAAGAGTTAATTCTGAATATTTATAGATTAAGAACCGAGGAAAAATGACTTAGACCGAGGGAAGGCGAAAGTAATCGAGTAGCTATTTCTATTTTCGATAAATCGAATCCGAGGTAAGTCATATTGCAAATAAATGTAATTGTATTGAGTTGAGCATATTCATTTGCCTATTGTCGATATTAAATGCTTATGAGTTGTAATGCAAATCATTTCCGAGATAAGATCGACTTAGCGACAATGTCCGAGAAGTCCCGTACGAACCTAGGAATACATAGGTATCTGTTCTGTTTTATCATATAAGACCACGTCTGGGGCGTTGGCATCGATATTATCTTTTTGTGTAAGACCACGTCTGGGACGTTGGCATCGATATGAGCTTTTCGTGTAAGACCACGTCTGGGACGTTGGCATCGATATTATCTTTTCTTGTAAGACCATGTCTGGGACAGTGGCATCGTGATCTGAGTACACGTAAGACCTCGTCTGGGACGTTGGCATTGTACAACTATTCCGAGCTTTCTGAGTATCCTATTAGGTTCCTATTGGTTCAATGGGCAAGTCTGTGATACGAATGGTTAAGTGAATGGTATATCTGTTTCAGGTACGTTGATTTATACATTAAGTGTGTATATAAGGTAAGTGCCTATGTGATCTTACTATGATGATTATGTATATTGGAATAACATTATGATATATGAAAGTGAGCATGAATGAGCTATGTTTATATAAGACTTTTGAATTGATGAATGTGACAAATATGGCCAAGTACATGGATCAAAGCATATATGTGATAGTTTGTTAAGTCATTAAGAAGTGCCAATGTACCTATGTATATATATGCATTTCATACTAAGTTTGTTTGTATTATGACTTACTAAGCTTTTGGAAAGCTTACTCTCTGTGTGTTTTCTCTGCTTTATAGGTCGTCAAAAACTATCAAGGCTTGGGATCGTCAACGATCGTCATCACGCTACTAAATTCATTTTGGTACACTTTGGATATGTATATAGCTAGATATGGCATGTATAGGCTAGTATTTGATATGAGTTTGTTATATGAACTTACCCATGTGATTTGGCTAGTTATGAGTTGAGAATTTGCTTGAATGAATGTGATATGTGAAGTATGTTTTGGCATGGTTATTTGATACATGAAATGGTCAAGTTTTGATTAAGCAAAGGAATGAATTATGCTTGTGATGAGATGAGTTTTAGCCTTGTAATTTGGATGGTTATTTTGGTATGATTTTGGTTGTCAAATAGGCATGAGATGTCTTGATGATTTTACTAGTAGGTATGACCCATTGGGTGACATTTTGGCCTTGCAAATGACCTATAATGTCACACGGTTGTGGCACACGGGCGTGCCTAGTGACCGTGGGGCTAAGTCAGTAGCTAGCCTAATAGCACACGGCCAAGACACACGGGCGTGTCTAGTAGCCTTGTGAGAAAGTCAGTATATGGCCTAAGAGTACACGGCCTTAGCACACGGGTGCTGGGTGGCCGTGGGTGTAAAGTCAGATTCGACCACGGCCAAGGCATATGGGCGTGCTTGGTGGCCGTGGATGTGAAGTCAGATTCGACCACGGCCAAGGTACATGGGCGTGCTTGGTTGCCGTGGATGTGAGGTCAGATTCGACCACAGGGAGGACACACGGGGGTGTCCAGCAGCTGTGGGAGGCACACGGCCTGCCTACATGAGCGTGTAACCCCTGAAACTTAGAAAAGTTTCAAATTTCTGTGAAATTTTGTATGTGTTCCGGTTTAGTCCTGACCCGGTTTATAAGTATGTTTTAGGTCTCGATGACCTACTAAAGGGACATTATGTTTGAGGTTGATATGAAATTGTATGACATTTCTGTAAATGTTTTTGATCTGTCTGGTAACGCCTGTAACACCCCAAACACGGCCCATGCGTTATGAGCGGATTTGGTATGTCACACGAGCAAAACATGTTAAACCCTTTTTGTTCGTACTAAAATATTGCTTTGTTAAAAATCAAGAAAACAAGTTTGATTTGATAAAATACTACTAACCTCAAAGATTTGATTGATAAATCGATAAATTTGAACTAATGATCTTACAAAACTGTGACTTTTGAAAACGATGTTGAAAATTCAAAAGAGAATCCAAGTCTTTTGAAAATATCGTTAATAGTTCGAGAGAAAATATCCGTGTTAAAAATATTTGTAAAATTTTATTTTGAAATCCATTTGTTAATCGATTTTGGAAACCATTGTTTAAGTTTTTAGAAAATTCCCCTTTTTAAACAATTTAAGAAAAATAATAAAAACATCCCAACCAAAAAGCAAAAATAAAAATAGTCCAGAGGCCTTATTACAACATTTAACCCAAAATAGTAAAGTAATAAAATAAACGAGAAAGAAGTCTAAAGTCCAAATAAACCATTTTCGAAGTATGACCTCCCTCGAGTCATCCATAGCCCAAGTCCATATCATCAAGCATTACCTACAAGGGTTAAGAGAAAGGGGGGTGAGTTACAAGAACTAAATGTGAAATCCCCTTACCGTTATTCATTGGGCCAAAACCCAATTAGCAATATTTTGGGCCTAAGCCCATTTACAACAACAATAATGTATCAAATATAATATGCATATGATATGCAATTCCCAAACCAAACCTAGTTTTCCATCCGCTACACACCACCCGTACCAACCAACACACCTGTGGGTGATCTTTAGTCAACCCACCCCGCCAACACACCAAACGTAGGCATTAAGCCATTTATATTAGATTTGTGGACAAGCCACTAGATTAACAGAATTTACATGGCATTGCCATTTTTCAGATTTGTGGCAGAGCCACCAGATTTATGTAGCAGAGCTACCAGAACTTCTCTTCACCATTATCCCATCCCATGCATATCATGTATATAATGCATAACAAAATCACAATATATCAACAGTAATTTATTCGGATATTTATTACAAAATTATGGCCCATGATCTCAATTAATCAAAAAGGCCCATTAAGCAAAATATCAGATTTGGCCCATTTAGCAAAATATCAGAATTGCCCACTTAGCAAAATATCGATTGGCCCGTTTAGCAAAATATCGATTGACCCATTTAGCAAAATAACAATTCAAATTTATTAAGGCAATATAACAATTCAGCCCATTAAGGCAATATAACAATTCAGCCCATTAAGGCAATTTCGTATTTCGGCCCTTTAGGGGCATTTCCATAATTCGGCCTGTAAGGGCAATTTCGTAATTCGGTAATTTTGCAATCCAGACTTAACTACTAATTTGGGCATAACAATTTAAAACTGTCCATCTGCGTCGTATTGACTAAATTGACTATAACATGAGTTAGAAATCTCGCAATCTAAATCCGTAAATTTTTCTTGAAGCTAGACTCATATATCTTCTTACTAAAATTTTTTCAGAATTTTTGGCTTAACAATTTAGTACATTTTATTCCTTAAAGTTTCCCTTGTTTCACTTTCCAACGATTCTGACCTCTCTTATCTAAATTTTAAATATCTCACTGTACAGTTTTCATATGTTGCTCCCACTTGTTTCTATTGAAAATCGACTCACGAAGGAATTTGTACATATAAACTATAACTCATAATTCACTTTGTACAATTTTATACTATTTTTCCAAGACAGATCAGTGAACCACGAAGTCATTCAGAACCAGTCTCACAAAAATTAAGATATCTCAGAATATAGAATTCCTTTTCCTTCTCCGTTTCTTCCTTATCAAAATAGACACAGTAAGATTTAATTCGATATCTTATTCACTATCTAATTCTCTTTCTCGTATTTTTCGTGATTTTTCAAAAACACATCACTGCTTCTAACTGAAACTGTTTTATTACAAAATACGATTACCACTACGATCATACGCACGCCCGAGTGATCACGGATGCCGGTTTTTGGTTTTCTTCGGTATTTTGACCAAATCACAGAACATATCATACAAACTTTCAGGAAGATGTGAGATTACAAACCATATCAAACATGTATTCGGAAGGTACGGGATTACACACCTGATTTTGATTTCCTAACGAACTACTCGTCGATGACCTAGAACAATACCAACCAAAAGTTAGCCTCGGATTTCCAAAAGATTTCATATCACTTACACTTGAATCACTTACCACTATGTCCGAAGGTAGAACATATCGAGTGATTTCGTCCCTAAAATATAATCGATTAGTCAAAGCTTCGATCCGATTAACACAATAACCGAGTAGTGATATCGAATGGACTATGAAAAGACTCCTTACCTCAATCGATGATAATCCCAATTCCCACCAATTGACTTATGACTTGAGATGATTAGGAAATGATGTGGTATTCGGCCAATCCACTAGAATACTACAAATAAAAGATTATCAAGATGTGAGGGAGTAAGGGAGAACACCATTTCGGTTTTAGAATCAAGATGAAACAACCAAATAATGAGGGACTCTCATTCGTCTAAAGAGAAAAAGAATGAAAATATTTGAATAAAACACTTACCCGGTTTAATCAAGAAAGAAAAACCCAACTTGGAAGATAGAGAAGGTGATCAATTAGGCTAGGTGGTTTCGGCAAAACAAAGAAAGAAAAGTACTCACTAATGGCTTTAGAGTTTCGGTAATCAAGAAGAAAGAAGAAGAATTTGTTTAATATCAACTTGAAGTTTCGGCTATCAAGGAAGATGGACAAAAGACGAATATGTGACCAATCCAAAGAGAAGAAAAAATGCACTATTGTGCTAGAAGATTTCGGCAAAGAGAGTAACAATTTGGGAGAAAATGACACAAAGTTGCAAATGGGATTTTTGGCCAAAACAATACCAACACCTTACCAAAAGCCAAAGTAAAATTTCAGCTACCTATCTACCCCCAAAACCGTCCACATGCATAGCCATAAGGGTCAAAATTTTGCCAACCATACTTTCCATAACATTCTCCATGAAATAAGCCACTTGTTCCCCTTACTTGCCTTTTCCTTTTGATTCCTTTCCCCAACCTCAACCTTTCCTTAATTCCTTTAGCCACCATACCAAAAATAAATAAGTCAACCTTGCCATATATATACCTTGGCCGACACTAAGGAAGGAATGCAAAAATAAAAGTCAAAATTTCACACAAATGGATTCGAACCTCTTCCCTCAAGGTACTACATGTGGCGCCATAACCTTTTTACCAATTGCTCATTTATGCTAGCAATTTACTCTTTTATTTCCATAAGCCTTGATGCCACTTACTATCTCTCCTTAATAGGCTTAAACACAAAATTTTACTAAGGCCCAACTTGAACCCGGAACTTCATAGAAACCTCATAACTTTCCAAAATTACCTTCTTAATAAGTCCAACTTGAAATAATGCCGTTCTCTTGTTCTCAAAATTTTAAAACGCTTCTACGCTCAAGGCCCATTGGGCCCAATTCTACTAGGCCCAATTTCAGGATGTTACAACGCCGTTAACCCTAGTCAAGCGACGGATACGGGTTAGGGGTTGTAACATCCTAAATTTTTAGGCCTATGTGTTTAATGGGTGGATATGTTTAATGTGTTAATTTAAGTGTTAGGGGTCTAAATTGGGCTCAGGCTTAGGTAGAGGCCTTGATTAAAATTATCTGTTTGGGCATTATAGGGTTTAAAAGGTAGTATCTATGTTTAAAATACCAAAGTGGGCTTGTGGCCCAATCTTAGGAGGTGACGCCACACAAGGGAGTAAGGGGCCCAAATTTAAGTTTCATGGAGCCCAATTCTTTTAATTTAAGTTAGCTAAATTTTGGGCATTAGGATTAGGTGGAGTGGATGGCAACAAGGCTAAAATTTAGGGGTTTTAATGTTTAAAATATGTGGATAATAAGCAGATAAAGGCTATTATTTAAGAATTTATTTTATGTGGATAATAAGCAGATAAAGGCTAAAATTTAGGGATTTTAATGATTAAAATATGTGGATAATATGCTGATAAAGGAGGGAGGAGTTAGAGATAATTAAGTCTCTTTTAGATGAGCAAGTAGATTAAGATAAAGGAGAAAAGATAGGATTTATCTGCAAGGTTAGGTAAGTGCCGAAATTTCTATAAATAGGGGGAATATCTCTTCAATTTCGGCATTTGGGTCTTTCTCTCATTCTTTTCTCTTCTTCTCTGAGTAAAAGCTGAAAACTCCTAAAGTTTCATCTTCTTCTTCATTCTCTGCAAAAGTCGAAATCTCTAAGCCTATTCCTCATCTTCACTTTGATTCAAAAGCCAAAAACTCTTTCTATTCTTTTTCTTCCTTGCCGAAATCTTCAAGTCTCTTCCTTGTTTTCTTTTCTTCTTCTCTTTTCCTGTCAGAAACCGAAACTCCTCACTCAAGTATTTTAAAAGCCAAAGACACATCAGCCTTCTCTTGTTCATACTTTTTCTAGGATTTTCCTAAAAGCCGAAATCCCTAGATCTCATCTCCTGTGATTGCCGAATTACTTACGTGGTGCCTACTTGTGCCGAAATCAAGGGAACTTTCTTTCGAGTCAATCGTATAGATCTCTAAGTTATAGAATCTTGTTACTTTCGGGATTTCAAGGTAAGGGATCTATTAGTTTTAACGTGTAATTTGGGATTTATTAACCTTGGCCGAATATTGAAGGGCTAAATCTTCGTGTGATTTTTCGGCTTTTGAGCAGGGCTTTACATTGAGGATAATAGATCCGGATAGCAAGGACATCGACTAAGAATATTGGATTTCGCAATAACAGGTGTGTAATACTTCCCCACCATCTAGATCTGATTATTAATGTATGCTCATAAGTTTATATGTTGTGATAAATACCGATATCTCGGTTTAATGTTGGAAACCCGAAAAGGGTGAAGCAAATCACCAGGTCAGTGAATGTTTGACTTTATATGATAAAAGCATATTTATTTTATGACTGCATGGGTTGGGTTGATGAACGGAGGAAGTTATACGTTTTATGTGTAGCGGTTTATACCGTGATCTGTTACATGTTGTAGCGGCTAATGCCGTGATTCATTATAAGGGCTTCGGCCATAATATGTTGATGAGCGACATGATCGCCATCTTGGCGTGTAGCGGTGTGGGTCGATTGTAGAAATCCCCAATGGTGTGAATGGTCGTACGGGGCGTGTAGCGGATGGAAACCTAGGCAAATGGGTTGGGCCTTACATATTATTTGTTATTTTTTTAAATGGAATTATTAATCATTTTATGGGCCTAAGGCCAAAATCTAGTGGTGCATGAGGGTTGCACATCTGAGTCTCGCGACTCACCCTATTAATTAACCTTTCGGGTGATACTTAGTGCTTGGACCAGGGTGGAGAGGAACGCAAGGTGGCCATGCAAAAGACCAATCGGATCCAAAAAAAGTCTCAAGTTAATACTTTATATTTTTAATTAATGGATTTTAAATCTCGTTGTAATAAGGCTATGGGCCACTAGTTTATGTTTTATTTTATTTTGGGCTTTAATTACTTTTAGTTATTTAAATTCTTATTGAACTAATGTATCTATTTAAATTTGGGTTTTTAATTTATAATTTATTTAAACTATCAACTATTAAATTTCTCTCGAATAAGAAGATAAAGTTTAGAAAAATATTTTTCTGAAAATACGACATGTTCCAAACGCTACAACCGGATCTGGTATGTCACTAAGAAAATTTTGGAAGAACATGTCGTATTTTAAGAAAAATATTTTGCTAAAGTTTATCTTCTTATTCGAGAGAAATTTAATAGTTGATAGTTTAAATAAAATATGCCTTTATAAATTAAAAACCCAAATTTAAATAGATACATTAGTTCAATAAGAATTTAAATAACTAAAAGTAATTAAAGCCCAAAATAAAACAAAACATAAACTAGTGGCCCATAGCCTTATTACAACGAGATTTAAAATCCATTAATTAAAAATATAAAGTATTAACTTGAGACTTTTTGCTGGATCCAGTTGGTCTCTTGCATGGCCACCTTGCGTTCCTCTCCAGCCCGGTCCAAAGCACTAGGTATCACCTGAAAGGTTAATTAATAGGGTGAGTCGCGAGACTCAGTGTGCAACCCTCACGCACCACTAGATTTTGGCCTTAGGCCCATAAAACAGATTAATAATTCCATTTAAAAAAAATAACAAATAATATGCAAGGCCCAACCCATTTGCCTAGGTTTCCATCCGCTACACCCCCCCAGTACCAGCCATTCACACCATTGGGGATTTCTACAATCGACCCACACCGCTACACGCCATGATGGCAGTCATGCTACTCATCAACATATCATGGTCGAAGCCCTTATAACAGATCACGGCATTAGCCACTACAACATATAACAAATCACGGTATAAATCACTACACATAAAACGTATAACTTCCTCCGTTCATCAACCCAACCCATGCAGTCATAAAATCAATATGCTTTTATCATATAAAGTCAAACATTCACTGACCTGGTGATTTGCTTCACCCTTTTCGGGTTTCCAACATTAAACCGAGATATCGGTATTTATCACAACATATAAACTTATGAGCATACATCAATAATCATATCTAGATGGTGGGGAAGTATTACACACCTGTTATTGCGAAATCTAATATTCTTAGTCGATGTCCTTGCTATCCGGATCTATTATCCTCAATGTAAAGCCTTGCTCAAAAGCCGAAAAATCACACGAAGATTTAGCCCTTTAATATTCGGCCAAGGTTAATAAATCCCAAATTACACGTTAAAACTAATAGATCCCTTACCTTGAAATCCCAAAGTAACACGATTCTATAACTTAGAGATCTATGCGATTGACTCCACTAAAGTTCCTCCGATTTCTACACAAGTAGGCACCACAAAAGTAATTCGGCAATCACAGAGATGAGATCTAGGATTTCGCTTTTAGGAAAATCTGGAAAAAGTATGAACAAGAGAAGGCTGATGTGTCTTTAACTTTTAAAATACTTGAGTGAGGAGTTTCAGTTTCGACAGAAAAGAGAAGAAGAAAAGAAAACAAGGAAGAGACTTGAAGATTTCTGCTAGGAAGAAAAAGAATGGAAAGAGTTTCTGCTTTTTGAATCAAAGTAAAGATGAGGAATAGGCTTAGAGATTTCAGCTTTTTGCAGAGAATGACGAAGAAGATGGAACTTTAGGAGTTTTCTGGCTTTACTCAGAGAAGAAGAGAAAAGAATGAGAAAAACCCAAATGCCAAAATTGAAGAGATATTCCCCTATTTATAGAAATTTCTACACTTACCTAACCTTTGTAGATAAATCCTATCTTTTCTCCTTTATCTTAATCTACTAGCTCATCTAAAAGAGACTTAATTATCTCTAACTCCTTCCTCCTTTATCAAAGCATATTATCCACATATTTTAATCATTAAAATCCCTAAATTTTAGCCTTTATCTGCTTATTATCCACATAAAATAAATTCTTAAATAATAGCCTTTATCTGCTTATTATCCACATATTTTAAACATTAAAACCCCTAAATTTTAGCCTTGTTGCCATCCACTCCACCTAATCCTAATGCCCAAAATTTAGCTAACTTAAATTAAAAGAATTGGGCTCCATGAAACTTAAATTTGGGCCCCTTACTCCTTGTGTGGCGTCACCTCCTAAGATTGGGCCACAAGCCCACTTTGGTATTTTAAACATAGATACTACCTTTTAAACCCTATAATGCCCAAACAGATAATTTTAATCAAGGCATCTACCTAAGCCTGAGCCCAATTTTGACCCCTAACACTTAAATTAACACATTAAACATATCCACCCATTAAACGCATAGGCCCAAAAATTTAGGATGTTACAGTTCTACCCTCTTAAAGAAATTTCTGTCCCGAAATTTCCAACTAACTAGTAATCGTACTACCTAAGTCTCACCACTATGCTTCCGCTGCGCACTCCAATACTAAACCCAAAATAAACACTTAGTATTCTATGGTAGAGTACATACCGGTATTCACATCTAGAGCGTCCTCGTCCCCTTGTACTCATGCTATCGGTCCGCGTTTATCTGATTAAGAATTTTATGAATTAATAAGTTTCTTCCACTGTTTAACCACGAAATAGTCTTATGAGCATAGTTTAAGAGTAGTTCTTTCAATTCGAATTACATCTACAAGTTTCAGTCTCAAGTTTGTCTCCTAGTTCCATATACACATACATGCAATCATCAATCATACAAATAGAACTTACATTCATCACCTAAGGGTATTTTCATCATTTCACTACCCAGGGGTATTTTCGTAATTTATCCTACAAGGGTATTTTTGTAATTTTCCGAAATAGGGTTCCTTGGTGATTTTGTGAAAGAAGGGTATTTTGGTAATTTTACAATCTGGGGGTATTTTGGTAATTTTGAAATCCGGGGCATTTCGGTAATTTTAAAATCCGGAGATATTTCGGTAATTTTAAAATCTGGGGATATTTCGGTAATTTACAAACCAGGAATATTTTGATGTTTTTTTTTCAAAACAGGGGCACTTTGGATAATCTAGTTACTCTTATAAACATAGGGTTTTTGGGTAAATTTTTCATAGCTGTGAACATTTTCAAATCAAGTGTATCTTTTTGGAAATGTACAAAACTTAGGGGTTTTTGTTTGCCAAAATAGGGTGGTTGGTCCCTTTCGGGTTTTAATTATGGGTTCAGCCCATGAACAAGTCCTTATAGCTAGGGTAAACAATCACTCGCACTGTAAGATTCCAAAAAGAGGAGGTGAGTCACTTGGACTGCTTAAATACCAAGCTCTTCCGGATCTATTCCTAGACATGCATATGCCTGTTGCCACACCTTAGTCTTGCGACTCGTTTACAGGTTTGTTTAGTGAAGTTAAGTCTTATGAGATTTTAAGAGTTGTTTCAGCTAGGCCTAAAGTCCATCAAGTTCTAATCTAACTAAACTACGTCCCATAAAGCCCATCAAGCCCACATAAATTATATCACACAATGAGTTCAGAATACTTACCTGGCGGACTTGGGCCGGAGACGCAGGTGCCATGCCGAGCTAACAAACTTGAGACTGAAACTTGTAGATGTAATTCTGAATTCGAAAGAACTACTCTTAAACTCACGCTCATAAGACTGCTCGTGGTTAAACAAAGGAAGAAACTTATTAATTCATAAAATTCTTAATCGGATAAACGCGACCCGATAGCATGAGTACAAGGGGACGAGGACGCTCTAGATGTGAATACCGGTGCGTACTCTACCATAGAATACTAAGTGTTTATTTTGGGTTTAGTATTGGAGTGCGCAATGAAGCATGGTAGTGAGACTTAGGTAGTACGATTAATAGTTAGTTGGAAATTTCGAGGACGAAATTTCTTTAAGAAATAGAACCGTAACATCCTAAATTTTTGGGCCTATGCGTTTAATGGGTGGATATGTTTAATGTGTTAATTTAAGTGTTAGGGGTCCAAATTGGGCTCAGCTTAGGTAGAGGCCTTGATTAAAATTATCTGTTTGGGCATTATAGGGTTTAAAAGGTAGTATCTATGTTTAAAATACCAAAGTGGGCTTGTGGCCCAATCTTAGGAGGTGACACCACACAAGGGAGTAAGGGGCCCAAATTTAAGCTTCATGGAGCCCAATTCTTTTAATTTAAGTTAGCTAAATTTTGGGCATTAGGATTAGGTGGAGTGGATGGCAACAAGGCTAAAATTTATGGGTTTTAATGTTTAAAATATGTGGATAATAAGCAGATAAAGGCTATTATTTAAGAATTTATTTTATGTGGATAATAAGCAGATAAAGGCTAAAATTTAGGGATTTTAATGATTAAAATATGTGGATAATATGCTGATAAAGGAGGGAGGAGTTAGAGATAATTAAGTCTCTTTTAGATGAGCTAGTAGATTAAGATAAAGGAGAAAAGATAGGATTTATCTGCAAGGTTAGGTAAGTGCCGAAATTTCTATAAATAGGGGGAATATCTCTTCAATTTCGGCATTTGGGTCTTTCTCTCATTCTTTTCTCTTCTTCTCTGAGTAAAAGCCGAAAACTCCTAAAGTTCCATCTTCTTCTTCATTCTCTGCAAAAGCCAAAATCTCTAAGCCTATTCCCTCATCTTCACTTTGATTCAAAAGCCAAACTCTTTCCATTCTTTTCCTTCCTAGCCAAAAATCTTCAAGTCTGCTCCTTGTTTTCTTTTCTTCTTCTCTTTTCTGTCGAAACCGAAACTCCTCACTCAAGTATTTTAAAAGCCAAAGACACATCAGCCTTCTCTTGTTCATACTTTTTCCAGATTTTCCTAAAAGCCAAATCCCTAGATCTCATCTCCTGTGATTGCCGAATTACTACATGGTGCCTACTTGTGCCGAAATCAAAGGGAACTTTAGTGGAGTCAATCGCATAGATCTCTAAGTTATAGAATCTTGTTACTTTCAGGATTTCAAGGTAAGGGATCTATTAGTTTTAATGTGTAATTTGAGATTTATTAACCTTGGCCGAATATTGAAGGGCTAAATCTTCGTGTGATTTTCCGGCTTTTGAGCAAGGCTTTACATCGAGGATAATAGATCCGGATAGCAAGGACATCGACTAAGAATATTGGATTTCACGATAACAGGTGTGTAATACTTCCCCACCATCTAGATCTGATTATTAATGTATGCTCATAAGTTTATATATTGTGATAAATACCAATATCTTGGTTTAATGTTGGAAACCCGAAAAGGGTGAAGCAAATCACCAGGTCAGTGAATGTTTGACTTTATATGATAAAAGCATATTGATTTTATGACTGCATGGGTTGGGTTGATGAACGGAGGAAGTTATACGTTTTATGTGTAGCGGTTTATACCGTGATCTCGTATATGTTGTAGCCGCTAATGCCGTGATTCATTATAAGGGCTTCGCCATAATATGTTGATGAGCGACATGACCGCCATCTTGGCGTATAGCGGTGTGGGTCGATTGTAGAAATCCCCAATGGTGTGAATGGTCGCATACGGGGGCGTGTAGCGGATGGAAACCTAGGCAAATGGGTTGGGCCTTGCATATTATTTGTTATTTTTTTAAATGGAATTATTAATCTGTTTTATGCGCCTAAGGCCAAAATCTAGTGGTGCATGAGGGTTGCACACTGAGTCTCGCGACTCACCCTATTAATTAACCTTTCAGGTGATACCTAGTGGTTCGGACCGGGCTAGAGAGGAACGCAAGGTGGCCATGCAAAAGACCAACTGGATCTAGCAAAAAGTCTCAAGTTAATACTTTATATTTTTAATTAATGGATTTTAAATCTCGTTGTAATAAGGCTATGGGCCACTAGTTTATATTTTGTTTTATTTTGGGCTTTAATTACTTTTAGTTATTTAAATTCTTATTGAACTAATGTATCTATTTAAATTTGGGTTTTTAATTTATAAAGGCATATTTTATTTAAACTATCAACTATTAAATTTCTCTCGAATAAGAAGATAAACTTTAGAAAAATATTTTTCTGAAAATACGACATGTTCTTCCAAAATTTTCTTAGTGACATACCAGATCCGGTCGTGGTGTTTGGGCCAGGTTTGGGGTGTTACAGGGGTGTTACAAGACCCTTCTGTCCCAAAGTATAAAATATCACATCCAGTACGTTAGGACACGACATTTTAAATCCTCCAAACTAAGCTTGTCTTTTGATTTTCAAAACTCATGCATTTAAATTTTAGAAGGATAGTCGGTTATTTGTGTCAAGTGAAAAAAATCAGAACCTAGTAAGTTGGGGCACAATTTCTCAAAATTCCAAACATAGAATATTGTCTATACTTTTTTAGAAATCCTTACCTCAAGATAACAAGACGTCATATCCAATGAGTTAGGACACAACACCTCGAATTCCCGAGAATAAGCTTTTATTTGAAACTCATATGTTTTGATTTGAAATGGGTGCTCGATTACTTAGATCCAACGAGGAAAATTGGAACCCAGTAAGTTAGGGCACAATCTTCTCGAAGCTCCCAAATACGAGCATTTGGGGGAAAATTATTGCAATACTAAAACTATGTATAAATAAAAACTTTGATAAAAAATGAAAATATTAAAATACAAATAAATAATTTATAAAACAAATAATGGCAATTATTTAAATACTAACATCAATAATCAAAGACCAAATAAGTTATACACAAAACATCTTAAAAATAAATGGTATATAAAATAGATAGTAATATATAAAAATTTGCAATTGATAATATATGGAAAAAAATTTAAAGCAAATAATCAAACAATTTAAAATGGATGACTTATGAAACGAGTTTTTTTTTTAAATAAACAACATGTGTGACATTAAAAACAAATAAAGTATATAATTAATGGAAGAAAATAAAAGAATGATAAGAATGGTTAAATGAATGAACAATATGTAAATAAGAAAGTTGACGAATAAATAAATGAATAAAAATAAAAAGAATAATTAATGATTAAGCAATTAAATGGATAAATAATAAAAAAAAGTTAAAAAAATGCCTAAGTCAACCTAATTCTTACAATATGAGGATTCAACGAAATTCCACCACCTAAATCCAACTCAAACGAGAGCAACTCAAAAAGAAATGAAGATGAACGAATAACAAAATAAAAAACAAGCCCCAGAAAATAAGAACGCAAGAGAGAGAGATTTGTGTGAATGCTCTCAAGAATTTTTATTGCTCAAAAATCCCGTCCTTTACAATGAAGGGAGAGGCCTCTATTTATAGTTGAGCCTCCCTAAATCCAACGGTACAGATCAATTACATCAACGGCTAAGATTAAAAGGTATCTACAAATTAAATCTCTAAGATTACAAAATCATATCTTCTAAGATTGCATATCATATCTTCTAGGATTGCATATAATATCTAAGATTTGCATATCATATCTAAGATTTGCATATCATATCTAAGATTGCATATCCTTGAAGATTATGTTTCCATATACGTCAAGCTTATAGGTGGACCTTCAATTTTTTTAAGTAATGGGCCATTCCGATCGAGCCAAATGATATATTTTGGACTGGACTTGGACTTTGTTTTATTATTTTGGGTTTATTATTTTTTTGTATGGGCCCGGGCTAAATTGGCCTATTACAAGTAAGGTCCCGTATAAGACCATGTCCGGGACATGGCCTCGATACCGAGTTGAGATCCCGTATAAGACCATATCCGAGATATGGCTTCGGTAGTGAATATGAGAATCGTATAAGACCATATTTGGGATGTGGCATCGATACTTGATGTGAAAGTCCATATAAGACCTTATTCGAGATATGGCATTGGCATTTAGAGGTGACTCCATGTAAGACCACCTAGGGGTTGTGGCATTGGCTTTGTACCTACAATAATGACGATGAATATACGTCTTTAACTATCCCTAGTGATTAATGGGATAAGTAGATGAGTTCAGAAGTAGAAATGAGAATTGCACTAAAGTCATGTGAATGAGTGAATTCAGGTACTCGTGAACGAGTCACGAAGAAATGAGTACGATATGTGGCACGGTATGTGCTAAATAAGGGCAACTGTGAGTAAGTATGGCAAGAAACCTATGACTTGTGTATGGTTAATTAATGCCATGAATGGATTATAATGATCTCCTTGAGTATTATGTATTAATATCTGTTGCCTTTCAAGGGTGATGTAGTTGTTCTTTTCATGAATCGTGATCGTGTGAGAATGTTAGCTGATTGTAAAATCAGACAAAATGGTTGTCGATTTAGTTAATTGAAATTAACATTCCTTTATCTCTTTGTAACCTTATTCTGGTACCTCGAGGAGGAAGTTGGTGATGAAACTTTATGTGAGATTCCTCTTATATTTCCGCTGATCATGGTTATCTTTAAAGTGTGTGTGTTCTTTGAGTTGCGATAGTCATATCTACTATGATTGAGCTTTTGATTTGATCATAGAAAGCTGATAATTCTAGTATAAGAAGTGAAATCACAAGTTTCACGTTGTGCGATGGGTTTTCAGGCAAGCCGAATAGAGTTAATGCATTCGATTGAGATGTCCCTGCTATCGTGAGATGTGACGATAGCAAAAGTTTTAGATTAGCATATCAAGAGAAAGTCAGACGAGAGTGTGTTCGAAATATATTCTCAGTGTGGAGAAAAGAGTAGATTGATGTATTGAGATATGATTCGAGTTCTGTGTATATTTACGCATGAATCAATAAGGAGAATGAAATTTTATGCGTACATGAGTAGGGAGCATGATACAGAGGTATGCTCATTGAAATATTTTAACCTTGATGGTTAAGTTGAAAGCCATTAAAGGTATTATTAACTGAAAGTTTTAGTACTGAGTTCAGTATGAATCGAGAAAAAGAGTTTGTAAATTCATATGGTGTACTAATGAAATTGAAAGGTGTTTTAATACCCGAGTGTAAAGAGGTAGTTTACATCTTTGAAGGGTTAGAATTCCGTCGAAAGAGATTGTTAGATTGGTGATCCTGAGACGATCACTTTTGTGACTGGGTTGTGAATTAGAGGTTATAATATAAATTGTGGGAAAACGTCATGTGTATTCTGAATCCTAATGAGATAGAGTTTCTAATGCTGCAGAAAATTTGAATGTGAGTTAATGAAAATGACTTGAACTATTTCAATGGTGCGTATAGTTATTGAAATGCTTCTCAGATAGTAGACATAGTACAACTGTCTGGATGGAAAATTCTTGTTAAGAGATACGAGTTAGTCAATCGATTGACCTTAGTTGGTAATATCCTGGTTCCAGCAAGGTAAATGACTAGAGCAACTTTTCCTTTCGAGACAAAGGAGTTCAGAAGTGAAATAATGGATGGTATTTTAATTAAGCTCTGACTGAGTTTGACTAAGATGTCAAAGTTCAGGTCGAATAAGATTTCCATTGTTGATGTTACCTCGAGGTAGAAATTGTATGTTGATGAATTCAGAACTTATACAGAAGGTTTTGGTATGAGACTTAGTAATAGCATGTCTACTCATGCAAGACTAAAAAAAAGTGCAGTTATACGCATAAATGTTTTGACAATTGAGTACATCTCACGAGATGGTTGAGTTTATGATCAGAAGTAGTCGACCACTAAAAGCTAAAATTTCAAAGTGTGCAAGTCAGGACTATTACAGTCGGTGAGTATCCTAGTGATAAAGTGAGATAAAATAAAATAAATTTCAAAATTTAAGTGACTTGATTTCCAAGGAGGGGGATGTCATCCAAATTTTTTTTAGTGAAGTATGCGACAAAGATCCGAATAATCATTTTGGCATGTGCCGAGTTCACAGTTGTAAGATTACTGAGTATATGTGCCCGGGAGGAAGAGTAATCTAGGTCTCAAGTTGTGCTTCGACCTTGTGTACTACATCTTAAAGGTTGTTGGCGAGAGAAACTTGAGGATAAGTCGATTTGTAAATTTGAAGAGTTGGTGGAAACGTTACAGGAATGTTAAGAGCAACTTCTCCTGGTAAGATTTTCGGGGACGAAAATCCCTAAGGGGGGAGAATTGTAACAGCCCGATTTAGGGGCTAGTCGAAACAGTGATCTCAGGATCACTAATCCGAGGTTAGAGAAAATTATTTTTATGTTATTTTATATGTTATAACATGTTTATAAGGATGCATGGAAATTTTGGTGCCTTAATTTTAACGATTTCATGCCTAATCGTGAAATAGGACTAAATTGCATAAAGTGCAAAAGTTCTATTTTATTTGCTAGAGATGCCAAATAGCTATAGAATGTAAATTGGAGGTCTTTAAAGTGAAATTACACCTTCCTAAGAGAGATGGACGGTCAAGAGGACAAGGAATTAAAAATTTGATAAGAGTTGATGACTTTTGTTGACTAAATGAATAAAATAAGATGAAATAAGCAAAAGGCTATCATGTGTTTATTTTCTTCTCTTCTCCCACCGAAAATACAAGCAAGAATGGGGGTTCTTGAAGCTCAAAATTTTAGCAACTCATATTCTCTACAAGTAAGTGATTTTGATGGTTTTAGTTGATAATTTTTGTACTTTTGGAGTCCCCAAAGCTTAAGCTAGCTAATGAGGGGACTAATTTGCAATATGGTTGAGAGTCTAGGGACTTTCCATGAGAGAGTTTATGTTGGTTGCTGAGTTTTAATGGAAGAAAATGATTATTAGGAAGATGAGAAACAACTTTTGTGAAAGGTGTTGTCATGAAAACACCTAATTTGGACTAAGATGCAAATGTTGTAGTTTGTTCATTAATGCATGAAATAGTTGGAATTGTGGTTTAAATGTTCAGGTAGGCTTGTTTAATAAGAAAATGTGATGAAGAGTGATTTACGAGCCTAGGGGCAAAATTGTAATTTTGCCAAAGTACAAGGGCAAAATAGTCATTTTTTTGTCTAAGTGTAGATTATGATGTATAAAGTGATTGGATGAGTAAATATTATTGTTCTAGATCAAAGAAAATGAAATTCGGACCTAGAACGGGAGAAAAGAGAAATGTGGGCAAATAGGTCCATTTCTACCCTTTTTGACATCGAGGTAAGTTCATGTGCTAAATTATGCAACTCTAAATGAAATATTTAATATTTCGATGTTGTATGGATTGTTTATTTCTCTATGTATACGTTAAATATGTTTTGACGTGATGTCAAGAAATGAAAGTCTTAACTTAGACTAAGAATAGTGGGAAATGCAAATAGTATGATATGATGTTAATTAAGGTTCCGTGTAAGACCATATGGGAATATGGCCTCAGTGTGAGATGTTGTATAAGACCATGTCAAGGACATGGCATCGGTATGATGTCAATGTGATCTTATGTGTATGAGACTCACGAATATTATTTAGCATTTTGAGTGATTCAATAGGTATGTTGAAAATGAGAATGAATGTGGTTGTACCACGAGAGGTACAGGTGTGTGTTAGAATTGATTAGAGATGAATTCGGCATATGATGAACCCATAGTGGTTATGTGTAAATGATGCACCTTGGTTGCATAAGTTATAATTATTAATGCATAACGTGAATGCGAACGATTATTGTGGAAAGCTCATTAATAATGATGATGTGTGAGGACGTTCCCGGATGAACATTTGAATTAGACAAATATATATGGATAAATATCCGTAAATGTATAATAATGGTGGGCTATGTGCGATACCACCTTAAATTGTAAATGGTGGGCTATGTGCGTTACCACATAAATTATTAAATGATGGGCTGTGTGCGATACCATCGCTTATATTATCATTTGGTGGGCTAAGTGCGATACCACCATAATTATTCTTGTTGGTGGGCTAAGTGCGGTACCACCGTAATTATAAATGATTGGTGGGCTAGGTGCGAAACCACCGAGTGATTTGTGGTATGAGTGGCTTATTGAGAATGTTTGATGTGTTGTTTTATGTGATCATGTGGTGACAAGTGCAGGGATGTATGCTAATTAACATGAACATTTGGCTTGTGGCATGGTTAGAATGTGGTAGGAGACAAAATGGGTAAGTTTCAAGAATGATTGAGGAGGTAACCATGAGTCTAAGAGTAAAACTCATTATAATACCTTGTGGTTGAGTATAATCAATGAATATCAATAGTTGATTGTTATATGCATATGAACTTACTAAGCATTATTGCTTACTCCTCGTTCTTTCTCATCTCTTATAGGTTAATTTAGCTAGCTCGGGTTGGAGATCGCCGGAGATGTTTCACACCATCGAGCAGACACTTGGTATGAGGTTTCAAGTCCTTATGAGTTATGGCATGTATAGGGATTTCTTTTAAAGTTGATTAAGTCATAGTTGATATAGCCAAATGTGTTGGCCTAAGAGAGTTTATGGTTAGGTTGTGTATAGCCATAGATGATGGCTTAAGTCGATTGTAATTATACCAGAAATAGTTCTCCCTCGTGTATGGGATGAAGACTTTGTTTTATGGTTTAAATGTGATAATTGAAGAGTTATAATTGATGATATGTAAAGTGTATGTGATGTTGTATGAATGTATGCAAGTAAGGGTGGCTAAATGGCTTGGAAAATAGCCCTGAATTGTCCACACGGGTAGACACACGAGCATGTGTCTAGGCCGTGTGTGACACATAGTCAGCCCTATGGGCGTGTGGATCGACCGTGTGTCCCGTTACATGTTGAATTTGCAAGTCAGTATGCTCCACGGGGCAGAGACACGGCCGTGTGTCTCAGCCGTGTAGGAGACACGGCCTAAGGACATGGGCGTGTGCCCAGGCCGTGTGAAGTCTGCACCTTAATTGTGGAATTTAATTCGACACATGGGATAAGAACAAGGGCATGTGCCTTGGCCGTGTGACCTTAGTGAAATGATGACGTCATAGTCAGGATCGACCACGGGTGGAAGACACGGGCGTCTCTTAGGGGAACACGGGCTGCCAATAATAACCAATACAGTAATATAGTTTCTATAATCTGTGATCTCTATCACCGAACTTCATGATCGAGTAAATATTTATAACAGTAATAAACATAATTACCTTCGACCAATGAATATCTTTCACAGATAAACCATGTTTGAATAATAAATAAATTGATGATATCTCAGAAAAATCAAAAAAAGTAATATCGCATATATGCAGTAGAAACAACTGTAATAAAGACAATAAAATCTGCATATTCGCAATTCAGAGCTTCAATCAGTAGAAGTAGAAAATAGTATCATATGAATCTTGTCATCAAGTCTTCTATTTATCATGATGAACTAGAAAGCCCAAGAAAGATAGAGCAATACCGCTCATGAATCAACCAGACTTATAATAGTTCCATCTATTATAATTAGCCAGCCTTCCAATATGATAAATATTGCATCTGGACATGAATAATTTCATATGTCTCTGAGAATAACAGAACATATAAAATACCCAGAAGAGATTGCTGTAATATACTCGATTATAATAGCTACATTCAAATATCTTTGCAATTTCATCACTATTCCACTGACTAATAAAGTCATCAATAATCTCATATTATTCAGTTCACGAAAAGAGCCAATTCGAAAGAAAATTTTTTCGGCTAATCCATTCTGTAAATACCACACCTGAATAAGTCGATTACTCATAAATAACTTCTTCCTTAATAGTGACATTACATATCCCGAATAATCTTCAGAAAAATCTGATATTTCTTTTAATACCATCTTTACTTACTAACCCTGTAACATCCAGGATTTCGGGGTTATGCATTTAGTGCATAGTGCAAGTGTTAGTGGGTTTGGTGTATGTTTGGATGTGTTTTAGGGGTTCCTAAAACTCTAGGATGAAAGAGAATGCTTTGGAAAATTATTAGATTTTAAGTTTAAAATGGGAGCTAGGCTAAGGAGGTCTTAAGAAATGTAACATCCTAAAATTGGGGTTATTTGTGATTGAATTATTTTTGCTTGTGATTGGATTGTTATGATGTTGTTGCGGTGTAATAAGGCTTAATCATGGATCTTGGGTAGGCTCGGATAGTAGAAAAATTTTATTTGTAAGCTTTAAGGATAGGGAGCCTTAGTAAGTAGGGGTTACAAGTTAAATAAGGGGAAATTTGTCACTAAAAAGGCCTTGGAAAAGTGGCAAAAGGGAGGCCACTTAGGAGCTGGAATTGACGCCACAAGGGGAGCAAGGGGAGCCTAGGTTCGAGTTGCGAAACTCCCCTTTTTGCTCTTTATTTTGGACGGCAAAGAGAGAGAGAAATGCTCAATTTAAACACTTCAGGATAATAAGGATATTATTAAGATTTTAATTGGATTTTATTTGTATAATCTTAAAAGGGTGGCAAGGAGAAAAAGAAGGAGTTTGATTTACTCAAATTATTTTGAATATTTTCAAATGGTTGGCCAAGAGGAATTTTAGGTGGTTGCCGAATTTTTGAACTCCTTGTTGGAGAGGAGTGGACGGCTTGGTGGCTAAGCAAGGGGGTGTGCCGAATTTTCTTTAGGCACTTACTTGACAATTTCGGCTAGCAATTACTCATAATTCACCTCTTTTCTTTCTTTTTTTTCATCCTCTCTCAAAACCGAAACCTTCATTGCCATCTTCATCTTTTCTTCTTTTTGATCCTTGGCCGAATCACCTATCCTCCCATCCCTCTCTTTTCTTCTCTATTTTGGTTAAACTGAAAACACTCTCCCCTCATACCTTTCTTTTCTCTCCTCAACCCCTTTGGCCGAAACTTCTATTTCACTTCTTGTTCTTCCTCTTTTTCACTCAAAGCCGAACCTTGATTGTTATTTTGATCAAACCATAGCCGAACCCCTTCTTCTTATTTGGGGTAGTTTTGGCCGAACATCAAAGTAAAGGTGATCTCCTCTAGTCTTTTCTCCAATCGGTTTATAAAGGTGGGTAAATGGTCAAAGCCAAATGCCTATTTCTTCCTCTCTCTATTCTCTGTCGACTTTTACAAGGGTAAGGGCCGATTTCGGCATTGGATTGCAGGTGTGAATCACCTGATTTGGAATCGGTTTGTTGTAGGGCCTTGAGGTGTTGGAAGCAATCTAGTGAAGTCGTCATCTTTGATTAATTGCTTGGTAAGTGGTGGTAAGAAATTAAGTGAGTTATTTATTTGGTATTTGTAAGCGAAGGCTATTAAAGTGGCTACTAATGATTGCGATTGTAGGAAAGTGAAGCGAAAACACATAGTGTGTGGTGGTTGATAATCAAAGGGCGTTTAGGTGAGGTTTGGGTTCATACGTTAACCCTTTGGATTTATTTGGTTTGACCGAATGGTCTATGGCACTAACCTTTATGTTGGCCGAATATAGGAGCAAAGAAATCTAGTGTGGCCGATTGACTCTTTGGGGATTTAGGGCTATCGTTGGTAACAGTGTGTACATACACACTTTATAACTAATAAGCGTGCTAGATGCATTGTATATGCTAAAGCCCGAATTGATGTAGATTTGGATTTAATACCATCATGGTATAGGCAAGGATTCGAGTAAGTCCTTGTTGTTATGAGTTTTCTTTATGATGCTTTTGGGAAGCATGACATATTTGGTATATGTGGCAAATAAATATGTGGTGATGATAAATCCGAGATATGTTGTTAAATAAACATGTTGGCATGATTTACATTAAATGCATATCATTGATTGATGTGGGTTAAATGAGTGGAGGGGAAGTGATATCCGTGTCACGGACACCAGTGGTTTGGTACCACATTTCGTGACTACGGTCACGGTGAGGTTTGGCACCTCATAGCGTCTCGTCCCGTGGTTTGGTACCACGGTGGGTTAGCCCCACGAGATAATATGACGGATTGACGCCAAAGTGATTTGGTATCACACGATGGGTTGGCCCCATCACTACTATTTGTGACTTCGAGTCACCAGTGGTTTGGCACCACAATATTGATGGATATCGTGTCTTTGGACACCAGTGGTTTGGCACCACCAGTGGTTTGGTACCACACGGGGTAGAGAAAGGAGCATTGGATGGCTAGGTTGGGTGCATGTTAAATTTAGTGCATGTTAACTTAGTTGTAAATTGTGTATGATGTTGCACTAAACTGGGGGAAGGGTTACACATTGAGTCTTGGTGACTCACCTTCTCCTTTAACTTTTTCAGGTGACTCGTAGATCGCGGATGAGGAGCCGGATAGACTCGAGGTGGCCATGCAGTGGGAATGTGATTTAAACGAACTTTGGGTTATTTTTACTTTATTTTGGATTTATTCGTTCAAGTTGTAATAAGGCCTCCTAAGATTTTTATTTTGCTTACTTTACATATTTTGGATAATTTGTTTAAATTACTTAATGACTTTAAAATGGGTACACACGGTTTCTTAAATTTAACGCAAAATGTTTTATTGTGTCATCGGGTACATTCAAAATCGGTAACAACCTGACTTAATAGATCTTTAAATATAACTAAGTGCGGTTTCTTCACACACCTCCATATTTTAACAAAACCATATAAAATGAAACGTTTTCGACAAAACTTAAGTCGGCTAGAAGGATTTTACAAAATGTTTTCCTCTGTAACATACCAAATTCGATTCGTAATGTTTGGTAGGGTTTGGGGTGTTACAAAATTGGTATCAGAGCCCGGTTCAAAACTCGATTGTGGGGGCCCAAGGCCCCAAATGTTTTGGTAGGCCTTTTTGGAAATATTTTTGGTTTTGAACAGCATGGCCCGAGTCTCCGGCACCAATGCGCCCAGGTAAGTACTTCTGACTTCTGTATGAATTATTATTGGTAGAAGGGTAGGTATGGAACGTAGATGGTATGATAGGTGTTTGAACTTTAGGACTAGCCCACTCCAACAAAAGACATAAGACTTTAAATGCTTAATTAAACAAACCTACGACCATGTCGCCGAGTTAGGGTGTGGTAACCCTGGTGCGCATGTCTAGGACTGGATCCGGAAGAGCTTGGTACTTAAGCAGTCCTCGTGACTCACCTCCTCTTCGCAGGATTCCTACCTAGTGCGTAGCTTCGGTTCACCCAAACCAAGAGGACTCGGTCATAGGCCAAACACAATAAATAATACCCTGACTTTAGAAATTTACAAAAATACCCCTGTAGGAAAAAGACGAAACTACCCCTAGGATGAGTGAATAAGTATGGAAGGTATTAGGGAATGGATGTGCCCTTCTGTGTAAACTAGGATAGAGGACTTAAACCTTTGATTGATCGAAAGAATCTCTATTAAACTCTCTTTATAAAATTCTTCATTTGGATAACCTAGTGAAACAAGTACTAATCCATGAAAATTTCTTAATCGGGATTAAAGCGCAATAGTTAGAATGAGCTCTAGAGGGCGTGGCCGTCGTGGTGGGCCGGTGGAGGCGGGATCACCGTGTCGGAACCCGTTAGGTCAGTCAAGGATCGGACAATGAGGCACCACCGCCACCACCACCCCACCGTGGGCGTTGAGCGAAAGCCCAAACGGGGATGACGTTGTATCGCAGTGTGTCTTGCGAGTTCTAGAGTTGGTGGCTGGTGCGGGAGAAATTCGGGGAACTTCGGAAGTGCACCGAGGCGACTTGATCCAACGGAGCGGAGGTATTCCAAGGTGTATCGGGAGTGGCACCCGGTCGCGGTGGAATATTGGTTAGAATCGACCGAGAGAATCATGGATGATCCGGACTGACGAATGAGGAGAAGCCGAAAGGAGCGGTGTCGCTTCTAAAGGATGAGTCATATTAATGGTGGCTCACGATTCGGGATGGTGCTACGGCAGATGATCTTACTTGGGAGTATTTCAAAACCGCTTGCTCGGAAGAAGTGCGTGGGGACCAGCTACACCGATGTGCAGAGAAAGCTTTTCGGGGTTGGTACAAGGAAATAAGTCCAGATCGAGTATGAAGCGAAATTCTTGAGGTGAGCCGCTATGCTCGGGAATTGTGTCAACAGAGCATGATCGTTGTGTCCGCTTTGAAGACGGACTTAGGGATGAGTTAAGGTTGCTTGATTGCTCCACAAACGGGAGCGTGAGTTTGTTTGCTCGTGGAAAAGGCTAAGGTAGCCGAAGGGGTCAAGGAGTCCGTGAGACGAGAATATGATAGGAATAAGCGTAAAAAGAGGCTTTGGGTCGTCTGGATCGGGTAGTAATGCACAGAAGAGGGCTAGGCAGAGTGGGCCGAATCAGACAGGGAGGCCCACGGCTACTAATCAGAGACCAGCTCAGTGTAATCGCTGTGGGAAATCACATTGGGGAGGTTGTTGGACCGGTGAAAGGGGATGTTTTGAATGTGGATCGTTGGATCACCGTGTAAGGGACTGTCCTCGGAAGTTAGCTAAGAATCAGCCAGAGGGTCAGAACCGTACTCAGGTTAGAAACGAAGGACCACCACAGAGGGGTCGTGGTAATGGTAGAGGAGGCAATGGTTCTAGTCGAGGTCACGGCCCACCGGGCAGAGGTGCAAGCAACATAGAGGCGAGACAACCTGGTTTAGTCTACGCAGCAAGGCGTCGAGAGGAGGGTGACGCTTGCGGACGTCATAACCAAAGATGCGTTCTAATTTTTGGTCTTCCATATGTTGCATTGATTGATGTGGGTTCGACGCATTCATACGTTGCTAGTAGTGTGGTAGAGACTATGAACTTAGACTTTGAGACTGCTTCTAGGGAGATGACAGTAATTAGCCCTCTAGGTCACTCTGTAGTTGTGGACAAGCTATATAGAGATGTACCCTTAGAACTCCAAGGGGTAGTATTTATGGCTGATCTGATGGAACTGCCGTTTGAGGAGTTCGATTTGATTCTTGGAATGGACTGGTTGGTTAAGTATCAAGCAAGGTTGGACTGTGCTGCTAAGCGCATGGTTCTAAAGATGGCTGAGGGTGATGAAGTGGTCATGATAGGCAATAGAAGAGATTACCTATCTAACGTGGTATCTGCTTTGAAGGCTGAGAAGATGGTCAAGAAGGGTTGTGAGGCGTTTCTGGTTCGTATATGTGCCTTGGAGGCTAAGGAGTCAACAGTTGAGAAGGTTCGAACAGTAAGGGAATTCGCTGATGTATTTCCAGAAGAACTTCCGGGTCTGCCTCCGGATCGGGAAGTTGAGTTCGGTATAGACTTGTTGCCCAGAACGGCACCTGTGTCTATAGCACCGTACCGAATGGCACCAAAGGAATTGGTGGAGCTAAAAGCTCAAATTCAGGAACTCTTGGACCGAGGGTTTATCCGACCAAGTATATCTCCATGGGGAGCACCTGTGTTGTTTGTCAAGAAAAAGGACGGTTCAATGCGAATGTGTATCGACTACCGTCAGCTAAACATGTTAACGATCAAAAACAAGTATCCGTTGCCCCGGATTGATGACTTGTTTGACCAACTGAAGGGTGCATCGGTGTTCTCGAAGATAGATCTTAGGTCGGGTTATCATCAACTTAAGGTGAAGGAGGTTGATGTGCACAAGACGGCATTCCGTACTCGGTATGGGCATTACGAGTTTTTGGTAATGCCATTTGGGTTGACCAATGCACCTACGGCATTCATGGACTTAATGAATAGGGTGTTTCAAAGATAGAGTTGGATCGGTTTGTCGTGGTGTTTATAGACGACATATTGGTCTATTCAAAGACGGAGGAGGAGCATGACAGGCATTTGCGTATAGTCTTACAAGTGCTAAGGGAGAAGCAGTTATATGCCAAATTTAGTAAGTGCGAATTTTGGCTTAGGGAGGTGGCTTTCTTGGGTCATGTAGTATCAGCTGAAGCGATTAGAGTGGACGCTCGTAAGGTTGAGGCGGTGTTGGAATGGAAACCGCCTAGGTCAGTGGCAGAAATTCGAAGTTTTCTGGGTTTGTCAGGGTACTATCGAAGATTTGTGGAAGGATTCTCTTTAATCGCAGCGCCGTTGACTAAGTTATTACAGAAAGGAGTTCCATTTGTATGGTCGGAGAAGCAGCAAGAAAGCTTTGACAAGCTAAGGAAGATTCTGACGGAAGCTCCGGTTCTGGTTCAGCCTGAGGCTGGAAAGTTGTTCACGGCTTATTGTGATGCATCCTATACTGGTTTAGGGTGTGTGTTAATGCAAGAAGGGAAAGTAGTGGCTTATGCATCCCGTCAGCTAAGACCGCATGAGGTTAACTATCCAACTCACGATTTGGAGTTAGCGGCAGTAGTCTTCGCTTTGAAAATATGGAGGCATTACTTGTATGGGGAGAAGTCGATAGTCTACACGGATCACAAAAGTCTGAGGTATCTTCTGACCCAAAAGGATTTAAACTTGAGGCAGCGTCGATGGATTGAGTTTGTTGAAGGACTACGATTGTTCAATTGAGTACCATCCGGCAAGGCTAATGTGGTGGTGACGCGCGTTAAGCGGAAGGTCGTGGACGGACTTAAGAGCGATGTTTGCTCACCTCGGTCTATACGATGATGGAAGTCTTTTAGCGGAGCTGCAAGTTAAGCCAACTTGGATCGAGGAGATTAAGGAAAAATAATTGGTAGATGACAGTTTGAGTGCGCGGAGGTTACAAGTTCAAGATGGTGGTTTGGAAGGGTATAGTTTGTCCAGTGATGGTGTACTATGTTTTCAGGGACGAGCTCAGTATGCCAAAGGATGTGGAATTGAGGCAAAGGATTCTTCAAGATGCACATAGCAGCCCATACGCTATGCATCCTGGAGGTAGCAAGATGTATGGAGATTTACAGAAGCAGTTCTGGTGGCCGGAGTTGAAGCGTGAGGTAACTGAATTTGTGGGAAAGTGTCTGACGTGTCAGCAGGTTAAGGCTGAACACCAGTTGCCATCAGGGTTACTCCAACCAGTGAAGATCCCTCAGTGGAAATGGGAAAGGATCACTATGGACTTTGTCGATGGGCTACCCCTCACGCCCGTGGAAGGGCGCGATTTGGGTGATTGTGGACCGTCGACTAAATCACTCACTTCATACCGGTAAGGGTGGATTACTCACTTCAGAAGCTAGCTAAGCTGTATGTATCGGAAGTAGTAAGATTGCATGGCGTGCCAGTATCAATTATTTCGGATAGGGATCCGAGGTTCACATCAAGGTTCTGGAAAGCGTTGCATCAAGCTTTGGGCACACGACTAGATTTCAATGCGATATTCCATCCACAATCGACGGCGATCGGAAAGGTCATTCAGATTTTAGAGGATATCTTTGAGAGGATGTGTTTTGGATTTCGATGGTAGTTGGGAGGAGTACCTACCGTTAGCGAGAATTCGCTTATAACAATAGTTATTAAGCGAGTATCCGAATGGCACCATATGAGGCCTTTGTATGGACGAAAGTGCCGTACTCCTACATGTTGGACGGAGTTGGGTGAGCGACAAGTTTTGGGTCCAGAGTTGGTGATAGAAACTGAAGATAAGGTTAAGGTAATTCGAGCTCGTCTCAAGGAAGCGTCGGATAGGCAAAAGTCCTACGCTGATCTTAAGCGCAAAGAAATGGAGTACGCATGTAGGGATAAAGTTTTTACGAAGGTGTCGCCTTGGAAGAAGGTATTGAGATTTGGGCGAAAAGAGAAGCTGAGCCCAAGGTTCATCGGCCCATATACAGTGTTAAAGCGAGTGGGACCGGTAGCTTATCAGCTCGAGCTACCGGTAGAGTTGAGTCAGATTCATGACGTCTTCCATGTGTCAATGCTTAGGCGATATCGGTCCAGATCCATCACACGTTGTGCGATGGCGAGATTGAGGTAAACTTCGGACTTATCTTTCGAAGAAGAACCAGTCCGATCTTGGACCGAGATGTCAAAGTTCTGCACGCAGAAAAGTCGATACCTTTGGTGAAAGTACTATGGCGGAACCATGGTACGGAAGAAGCCACGTGGGAACTGAGGATGTGATGAGGCGGCAATACCCCCCCACTCTTCTAATCGGGTAATTTGAGGCCGAAATTAATTTTAAGGGGGGTAGAACTGTAACATCCTAAAATTGGGGTTATTTGTGATTGAATTATTTTTGCTTGTGATTGGATTGTTATGATGTTGTTGCGGTGTAATAAGGCTTAATCATGGATCTTGGGTAGGCTCGGATAGTAGAAAAATTTTATTTGTAAGCTTTAAGGATAGGGAGCCTTAGTAAGTAGGGGTTACAAGTTAAATAAGGGGAAATTTGTCACTAAAAAGGCCTTGGAAAAGTGGCAAAAGGGAGGCCACTTAGGAGCTGGAATTGACGCCACAAGGGGAGCAAGGGGAGCCTAGGTTCGAGTTGCGAAACTCCCCTTTTTGCTCTTTATTTTGGGCGGCAAAGAGAGAGAAAATGCTCAATTTAAACACTTCAGGATAATAAGGATATTATTAAGATTTTAATTGGATTTTATTTGTATAATCTTAAAAGGGTGGCAAGGAGAAAAAGGAGTTTGATTTACTCAAATTATTTTGAATATTTTCAAATGGTTGGCCAAGAGGAATTTTAGGTGGTTGCCGAATTTTTGAACTCCTTGTTGGAGAGGAGTGGGCGGCTTGGTGGCTAAGCAAGGGGTGTGCGAATTTTCTTTAGGCACTTACTTGACAATTTCGGCTAGCAATTACTCATAATTCACCTCTTTTTTTTTTTTTTTCATCCTCTCTCAAAACCAAAACCTTCATTGCCATCTTCATCTTTTCTTCTTTTTGATCCTTGGCCAATCACCTATCCTCCCATCCCTCTCTTTTCTTCTCTATTTTGGTTAAACCGAAAACACTCTCCCCTCATACCTTTCTTTTCTCTCCTCAACCCCTTTGGCCAGAAACTTCTATTTCACTTCTTCTTCTTCCTCTTTTCACTCAAAGCCGAGCCTTGATTGTTATTTTGATCAAACCATAGCTGAACCCCTTCTTCTTATTTGGGGTAGTTTTGGCGAACATCAAAGTAAAGGTGATCTCCTCTAGTCTTTTCTCCAATCGGTTTATAAAGGTGGGTAAATGGTCAAAAGCCGAATGCCTATTTCTTCCTCTCTCTATTCTCTGTCGACTTTTACAAGGGTAAGGGGCCGATTTCGGCATTGGATTGCAGTGTGAATCACCCGATTTGGAATCGGTTTGTTGTAGGGCCTTCGAGGTGTTGGAAGCAATCTAGTGAAGTCGTCATCTTTGATTAATTGCTTGGTAAGTGGTGGTAAGAAATTAAGTGAGTTATTTATTTGGTATTTGTAAGCCGAAGGCTATTAAAGTGGCTACTAATGATTGCCGATTGTAGGAAAGTGAAGCGAGAAACACATAGTGTGTGGTGGTTGATAATCAAAGGGGCGTTTAGGTGAGGTTTCGGGTTCATACTTTAACCCTTTGGATTTATTTGGTTTGACCGAATGGTCTATGGCACTAACCTTTATGTTGGCGAATATAGGAGCAAAGAAATCTAGTGTGGCCGATTGACTCTTTGGGGATTTAGGGCTATCGTTGGTAACAGTGTGTACATACACACTTTATAACTAATAAGCATGCTAGATGCATTGTATATGCTAAACCGAATTGATGTAGATTTGGATTTAATACCATCATGGTATAGGCAAGGATTCGTAAGTCCTTGTTGTTATGAGTTTTCTTTATGATGCTTTTGGGAAGCATGACATATTTGGTATATGTGGCAAATAAATATGTGGTGATGATAAATCCAAGATATGTTGTTAAATAAACATGTTGGCATGATTTACATTAAATGCATATCATTGATTGATGTGGGTTAAGCGAGTGGAGGAAGTGATATCCGTGTCTATGGACACCGGTGGTTTGGTACCACATTTTGTGACTACGGTCACTAGAGGTTTGGCACCTCATAGCGTCTCGTCGTCGGTGGTTTGGTACCACGATGGGGTTGGCCCCACGAGATAATATGACGGGATTGACGCCATGATTTGGTATCACACGATGGGTTGGCCCCATCACTACTATTCGTGACTTCGAGTCACCAGTGGTTTGGCAACACAATATTGATGGATATCGTGTCTTTGGACACCAGTGGTTTGGCACCACCAGTGGTTTGGTACCACACGGGGTAGAGAAAGGAGCATTGGATGGCTAGGTTGGGTGCATGTTAAATTTAGTGCATGTTAACTTAGTTGTAAATTGTGTATGATGTTGCACTAAACTAGGGGAAGGGTTACACATTGAGTCTTGGTGACTCACCTTCTCTTTTAACTTTTTCAGGTGACTCGTAGATCGCGGATGAGGAGCCGGATGGACTCGAGGTGGCCATGCAGTGGGAATGTGATTTAAACGAACTTTGGGTTATTTTTACTTTATTTTGGATTTATTCGTTCAAGTTGTAATAAGGCCTCCTAAGATTTTTATTTTGCTTACTTTACATATTTTGGATAATTTGTTTAAATTACTTAATGACTTTAAAATGGGTACACACGGTTTCTTAAATTTAACGCAAAATGTTTTATTGTGCCATCGGGTACATTCAAAATCGGTAACAACCTGACTTAATAGATCTTTAAATATAACTAAGTGCCGTTTCTTCACACACCTCCATAGTTTTAACAAAACCATATAAAATGAAACGTTTTCGACAAAACTTAAGTCGGCTAGAAGGGATTTTACAAAATGTTTTCCTCTGTAACATACCAAATTCGGTCGTAATGTTTGGGCTGGGTTTGGGGTGTTACAAGAAAATTTGTAAGAACTTTTAGACATGAGATTGGGCTTGGTAAAGTGGCTTGAATGCGCCACTTAGGGCCTTGGTAAGTGACGCCATATGCCGTGGGCAAGGGCCTTGGTTCGAGTCATGATGGCGAGATAAAGTGTGGCTATTATTTTGCATTTTGGCGTTAAGGGAGAGGGGAGTGATGGACGGCATATGGACTTTGAAAGGATGAAGGATAAGCTTTGGTTTTCTTTTTAAATTCGGCTAAAAGAGAAGGATAAGTGTTGATTTATTCAATTTATTTTGAATGGGTGTTGAAGAGAAAATATAGGAGAAAATTATGGGATTTGATAAGAGAGAATGTGGTAGCCGAATATAGGACTCTAGGGGCTTGCTTTTTCGACTTTGAAGAGTGTTAAGGAGTGTGTGCCGAACTTTAAGTTGTGAGCATTCACCTTTTTCTTTCTCTGCCTTGCCGAATTTCCTCTCTTCCTATTCTCTTTTCTTTCAACCCCAATTCTACACCTTTTCTTGAATGGCCGAATGATTCTTTGTCATTTAGAACTATAGCCGAAACTTTGATCACTTTGATCCATTTGCTCTCTTGGCCGAATTCACATCTCTTTCTCAAACTCTCTTCTTTTCTTTTTGGTTAGCCGAATATTCAAGCACCATTTGAAAAAGCCTAGCCGAATCTCAAAGTGCCTATTTTCTCTTCTGTGCCGTAAGCCTTAAAAGCCAAAACAGTTAGCCGAAATCTATTCTCTTTTAGTCTTCACAAGAAAACGTTGGTGGTAAGTACTTCTTTTAGTAATCAGGTTTTATCTTCTTTTCATGGATGTGCCGAAATCAAGTGTTTAGTCTTTGGTTTTTGGGTTAACCGAATATTCATAAGCCATAATGTAGTGTTTCTTTTGTATGTGCCAACGTTATGGAGCATTAAAGGAGTATTTCGGGATTCGATTCACCAAGGTAAGGTGATATGTACTATTCGGCCAAGGGCCATTTTTCCATAGATTTGTATTAAAGCCGAATCTAACATGTGGCATATAGGGATCTCGACGACTTCATAAGATAAGTGGTGATTCAGGATTTAGACTAGTAAGGTAAGGAGGTTTTGTGATATTCGGCCATAGGCTATATTGGTTATTAAGTAAGGCCGATTCTAACTATGATGTGTAGGAAGGATTTCGAAAGAAGGAGTGAGCAGGAGCCTTCGAGATTCAAGATCGATTTGGGTAAGGATGTTTAGTAGTAGTTTTTATTTGTTTAAAATCTTGTATTAATCGGGATTTTCTGATTAAGCGTATTCGATGGATGTGGGAACCAGTCAAGAAGGAAAATGGGTAGTTCCTATCCCTAAGTTTAAGAGGAGATCCGTCTTCGCGATACGAGATTGGCCACCAGGGTGTGGGCCAGCAGCAGAGCAAGAGAGTAAGCAGATAGCAGTAGTTTCGCTTAGTGATAGCATCGGGATTGAGAGCATAGTGCTTCAAGTTATCAGGTGTGTAGTTAGCATACCGTTTTTCGGGATTTATGTGATACTTGCATGTGTTGTATATGTGTTATATATGTGCTAATAAGTGCAGTGGCAATTATGAAATGGATACCCTTAAGGGGGGTATGTTGATAATCAGGTCAGTACTAAAACTGATGAAATGTGGTTATGAATGTGAATATGATTGAATGCATGAATAACATGTACATGCACTATTTTATTATGTCACTATTGTACGTTGCATGTGCATGGGATGGGATATGAATGTGAAAGAAGGACAAGGTGTACTTCGAGTACGTGGTTTGATGTTAGCCATGAGCTACATCGTGGATTGGCGCTGACTGAGGTCGCGTTGTGGATTACTTGTGATTAAGTTCACATGGGTTGATGAGTGGCTCTATGCCTCTTCGTGGTTGGTATCGGCTTAGTGCCATATCGTGGTTGATGAGTGGCTATGTGCCCCATCGTGGTTTGATGTTAGCTACGAGCTACATCGTGGACGGCATTAATTGCCGAAATGGTGTGTAGCGGTTGGAGGGTGATTTAGGAATCCCCTGGTGTGTGGTGGCTAGATACGGGGGTGTGTAGAGGATGGACCCTAGGTTGGGTTGGGTGCACTTTGCATGATTATGTGTGGCATTGTGGTTATTGATGTGGTTATGGGCCAAGCCTAATATGTGAATGTGGAACAGTGTGGAAATGGGCCATGCCCGATATGTGGAATCATGTGGTTAATTACATTATGATCCGATATGTGGTATGGATATGGGCCAAGCCCGAATTGTGATATTATGTGAATAAATAACCTTGTTATCTGTTATGTGGGTTGATATGTGGTTTGATATGTGGGTGGAATTCGGTGGACTAATTGCACACCGAGTCCGTGTGACTCACCCAAATAATTATCAACATCGCGCAGTGATACGGGATTCTTGGACCGGGTTGGAGAGGATACAAAGGTGGCCATGCGAGAAGTTAATTTTATTTGTTCCATGCGTAAGTTATTTGTTTACGTACTTTAATATTTTCAATATTTTGGATATTTATTTGATGTAATAAGGGCCACTTTAAGGTAGTTGAAGTTTATTAATATGTTTTGGTTGGATTGCCGATTAAATTACTATTTGGAAATAACTTTATTTTCAAAGAACTTACAATATTAAAATATATAATGGTTTACAAATGACAAAAATTTTCATGTCTTCACTCTTACGATGAAATCTTTTCAAACATTTTTCTCAGTGACACACTAGATCCGGTCAAGGCTCGTGGGCCGGGTTTGGGGGTATTACAGCTTAGTATCGAGCCAGCTTCAAAACTTGGCTTTGAGGGTTTTGGGTCCAAAACATTTTCTACGATGGGCTTTTCAAAATATGGACTTTTATTTCAGTTATTCGGCATGGCACTGTATCTCCTACCGAGGTCCACCAGGTAAGTACTTCTGACTATTGAAGTGGTTTGAATATGTGAACTATGTGGGCATTAAGGGATCGTAGATTAGTAGATTAAGGCTATTGGACCCTAGAACTAGTCTACTCCAACACAGAATGCATAAGACTTAAGAATCATTAAACAAACCTGTGAACTAAGTCGCCGAGTTAGAGTGTGGCAACAGTTGTGCGCATGTCTAGGAGTGGATTCAGTAAGAGCTTGGTACTTAAGCAGTCCTAGTGACTCACCTCCTCTTTACTCGAATCCTACCTGGTGCGTAGCTACGGTTCACCCTAACCAATAGGACTTAGTCACCGGCTAAATTCGATAATTAAAACCCGAAAGGGACTAGCCTTGCTATTTATAAAAACCTTAGTTTTTAAATCTTCAAATTACTCTTTTTTTGAAAACACTAAATTAGATTTTGAGAGAAACATTTTTCAAATTATTCCCGGTTGACAAAATTACCCAAATACCCCTGGTTGTAAAATTACTAAAATGCCCCTGGTTTATAAATTTACCGTACTACCCTCGATTTTTACTAAAATAACCTTGCTTTACAAAAATACCCAGAAACTCTATTTAAAAAATATCTAGATACCCTGATTTGGAAATTTACTAAAATACCCCTGACTTACAAAATTACCAAAATGACCCTGATTTCCAAAATTTCTACCATACCTCCGATTGAGAGAATTTTTAAAATAACCCTGAGCTTTGAAAATTTTGAAATACCTTTGTAAAGATTTTCAAATTGATCCTGATTTATTACCAAAATACCCTTATAGGATAAATGACGGAATTACCCTTGGGTTGGGAATGGATAAAATGCCATAGTAGTATGGTGGATGAATGAATGTGTCTCTATTGATGAATGTGAATGTGATTCTCTCGAATTAGAATAGTGAACTGAGCTGAAACTTTGATTGATCGAAGAACTACTTCTAAAACGTCTTTGCATAAAAAAGCGTCATGATAATCGCTGGAACAAATTACTAATGCATAAAACTTTAATCGATTAAATCGCGACGTTAGATAAGAGTTCTAGAGGACGTGGTCGAACGAATCTATCGGAACCAATAGGGTCTGGCCATGGGTCAAAAAATGATGTGCCGCCGCCAGCAGTAGGCGCGGAGGATCAAGATCCGACAGGAGGAGATGACGCAGTATCGCAGGCTATGCTGCGGGTGCTAGAGCAAGTGGCAAGAGCTGGTATGGGAAATGGAGCTCTAAGTCGAGATCGAAAAGACTAAGGTCAAACGCAATGAGGTTTTTAGAGGAGTATCCGGAGTAGCTCCGAATGTAGCGGAATATTGGTTAGAAACGGTCAAAAGAATCATGGATGATTTGGACTGTACTGCTGAGGAAAAGTTGAAAGGTGCTGTCTCATTGCTCCGAGACGAGGCTTATCGATGGTGGCTCACCGTCAGGCAAGGTGTCCCGGCAGATCGATTGGATTCGCAGTATTTTAAGATTAAGTTTGAAGGGAAGTATGTTGGAGCCAGTTACTTAGACTCGCAAAGGAAGGCGTTTCTAAACTTGGTTCAAGGAAGTAAGTCAGTGGCAGAGTATGAAGCGGAATTTGTGCGGTTAAGTCAGTATGCCAAGGGGATCGTGGCCACTGATTACGAAAGGTGTGTTCGATTCGAAGATGGATTACGAGATGAGCTACGAGTGTTGATTGCTCCGCAAAGAGAAAGGGACTTTGCTATTCTAGTGGAGAAAGCTCGAATAGCTGAAGAAGTTAAAAGGACTGAGAGACAGAATCGAGAAAAGGATAGGAATTGGAACAAGAGGAGTTTTGGACCGTCAATGTCATCTGGGGATTTCTGAAAAAAACCAAGGACCGAGAATGCTATACGTGCACCTGTACCAATTACTGAAAATTGGAGTCGTCCATGTGCTCGGTGTGGAAGAGCTCATGCCGAAGAGTGTTAGGGGAATAGTAAAGAATGTTTCCGGTGTGGGTCTAAGGCTAATTTGGTTAGGAATTGTCCTCAGGCGACGAGGGGTCGTGGTTTGAACCATGGAGGAAATGGTTTTGGCCAAGGTCGTGGAACACCAAGCAAAGGTGCCGAAGGTTCAGAGGCGAGACAACCAAGGTTTGTTTAGGCAGTCAGCCGTCGCGAAAAGAAAGATGTGCCAGATGTGGTAATGGGTACGTTCTTTTTTCCTGGAATACCCTTTATTGTTTTGGTTGCTTAGAGACTGTGCCTAGAAAGTATGACAGTTTTATTTAGATCAGAGTGCGCGGCATAAGCATAGTACGGTGAGTAGGATTGCACGACTGTTAATTAGTTAGCAAGTAATTTCGAGGACGAAATTATTTTTAAGGAGGGTAGAACTGTAACATCCAGGATTTAGGGGTTATGCATTTAGTGCATAGTGCAAGTGTTAATGGGCTTGGTGTATGTTTGGATGTGTTTTAGGGGTTCCTAAAACTCTAGGATGAAAGAGAATGCTTTGGAAAATTATTAGATTTTAAGTTTAAAATGGGAGCTAGGCTAAGGAGGTCTTAAGAAAATTTGTAAGAACTTTTGGACATGAGATTGGGCTTGGTAAAGTGGCTTGAAGGCGCCACTTAGGGCCTTGGTAAGTGACGCCATATGCTGTGGGCAAGGGCCTTGGTTCGAGTCATGATGGCAGCATAAAGTGTGGCTATTATTTTGCATTTTGGCGTTAAGGGAGAGGGGGGTTGATGGACGGCATATGGACTTTGAAAGGATGAAGGATAAGCTTTGGTTTTCTTTTTAAATTCGGCTAAAAGAGAAGGATACGTGTTGATTTATTCAATTTATTTTGAATGGGTGTTGAAGAGAAAATATAGGAGAAAATTATGGGATTTGATTAGAGAGAATGTGGTGGCCGAATATAGGACTCTAGGGGCTTGCTTTTTCGGCTTTGAAGAGTGTTAAGGAGTGTGTGCCGAACTTTAAGTTGTGAGCATTCATCTTTTTCTTTCTCTGCCTTGCCGAATTTCCTCTCTTCCTATTCTCTTTTCTTTCAACCCCAATTCTACACCTTTTCTTGAATGGCCGAATGATTCTTTGTCATTTAGAACTATAGCAGAAACTTTGATCACTTTGATCCATTTGCTCTCTTGGCCGAATTCACATCTCTTTCTTAAACTCTCTTCTTTTCTTTTGGTTAGTCGAATATTCAAGCACCATTTGAAAAAGCCTAGCCGAATCTCAAAGTGCCTATTTTATCTTCTGTGCATTAAGCCTTAAAAGCCAAAACAGTTAATAAATCTATTCTCTTTTAGTCTTCACAAGCAAACGTTGGTGGTAAGTACTTCTTTTAGTAATCAGGTTTTATCTTCTTTTCATGGATGTGCCGAAATCAAGTGTTTAGTCTTTGGTTTTGGGTTAACCGAATATTCATAAGCCATAATGTAGTGTTTCTTTTGTATGTGCCAACGTTATGAAGCATTAAAGGAGTATTTCGGGATTTGATTCACCAAGGTAAGGTGATATGTACTATTCGGCCAAGGGCCATTTTTCCATAGATTTGTATTAAAGTCGAATCTAACATGTGGCATATAGGGATCTCGACGACTTCATAAGATAAGTGGCGATTCGGGATTTAGATTAGTAAGGTAATGAGGTTTTGTGGTATTCGACCATAGGCCATATTGGTTATTAAGTAAGGCCGATTCTAACTATGATGTGTAGGTAGGATTTCGACAGAAGGAGTGAGCAGGAGCCTTCGGGATTCAAGATCGATTTGGGTAAGGATGTTTAGTAGTAGTTTTTATTTGTTTAAAATCTTGTATTAATCGAGATTTTCTGATTAAGCGTATTCGATGGATGTGGGAACCAGTCAAGAAGGAAAAGGGGTAGTTCCTATCCCTAAGTTTAAGAGGAGATCCGTCTCCGCGGTACGAGATTGGCCACTAGGGTGTGGGCCAGCAGCAGAGCAAGAGAGTAAGCAGATAGCGGTAGTTTCGCTTAGTGATAGCATCGGGATTGAGAGCGTAGTGCTTCAAGTTATCAGGTGTGTAGTTAGCCTACCGTTTTCCGGGATTTATGTGATACTTGCATGTGTTGTATATGTGTTATATATGTGCTAATAAGTGTAGTGGCAATTATGAAATGGATACCCTTAAGGGGGGTATGTCGATAATCAGGTCAGTACTAAAACTGATGAAATGTGGTTATGAATGTGAATATGATTGAATGCATGAATAACATGTACATGCACTATTTTATTATGTCACTATTGTACGTTGCATGTGCATGGGATGGGATATGAATGTGAAAGAAGGACAAGGTGTACTTCGAGTACGTGGTTTGATGTTAGCCATGAGCTACATCGTGGATTGGCGCTGACTGAGGTCGCGTTGTGGATTACTTGTGATTAAGTTCACGTGGGTTGATGAGTGGCTCTGTGCCTCATCGTGGTTGGTGTCAGCTTAGTGCCATATCGTGGTTGATGAGTGGCTATGTGCCCCATCGTGGTTTGATGTTAGCTACGAGCTACATCGTGGACGACATTAATTGCCGAAATGGTGTGTAACGGTTGGAGGGTGATTTAGGAATCCCCTGGTGTGTGGTGGCTGGATACGGGGGTGTGTAGAGGATGGACCCTAGGTTGGGTTGGGTGCACTTTGCATGATTATGTGTGGCATTGTGGTTATGGGCCAAGCCCAATATGTGAATGTGGAACAGTGTGGAAATGGGCCAAGCCCGATATGTGGAATCATGTGGTTAATTACATTATGATCCGATATGTGGTATGGATATGGGCCAAGCCCGAATTGTGATATTATGTGAATAAATAGCCTTGTTATCTGTTATGTGGGTTGATATGTGGTTTGATATGTGGGTGGAATTCAGTGGACTAATTGCACACTGAGTCCGTGTGACTCACCCAAATAATTATCAACATCGCAGGTGATACGGGATTCTTGGACCGGGTTGGAGAGGATACAAAGGTGGCCATGCAGAAGTTAATTTTATTTGTTCCATGCAGAATTTATTTGTTTACGTACTTTAATATTTTCAGTATTTTGGATATTTATTTGATGTAATAAGGGCCACTTTAAGGTAGTTGAAGTTTATTAATATGTTTTGGTTGGATTGCCGATTAAATTACTATTTGAAAATAACTTTATTTTCAGCAACTTACAATATTAAAATATATAATGGTTTACAAATGACAATAAAATTTTCATGTCTTCACTCTTACAACGAAATCTTTTCAAACGTTTTTCTCAGTGACACACCAGATCCGGTCAAGGCTCGTGGGCCGGGTTTGGGGGTGTTACAAACCCATTCTCAGTTCTGACTGCATTATTAACTATTCAGCCACTGAACTCTTCAATTCCACACTTATGAACTTAATCCATATAAATCTTGTGAATTTCATTGTATAAAACTATACTGATAAGGGGGTGGAGATCGTAAAGCCTCAAAATTTAACTTTCATAAATACACACATATCACATAATATTTATCATCAACATGTCCACTATAAAATATTTATTTCAATCCTTTACGAGTCTCGTTTCATCATAAGTAACATTTTTACTCAGGCACGTGAGTATCACTTTCAGCAGTATCGGAATTAGCTCAGCTGGAAAGCATCTGTCTATTTGTAAAACAATTTTCATCAGAGTCGGGAGATATCACACTATCACAGGTTATATAATGGCATGTATTTCTAGACTCCACATATACTATGTTCAGTCCGAGAGCTGACTAAACCGTAGCTCTGATACCACTAAATATAACACCCCTAATCCGTATTCGTCGCCGGAACAATGTTATGGAGCGTTACCAGAGTTTTCAGAACATTTACAGATCATTCATGTCGAATTCTCATCATTTACCAAAATTATTCATAAAGTCCTTTAAATGGACCCTCGAGGCCCAAAACGAGTATTAGTATCGAATTGGGACTAAATCGGGAACTCAGAGAATTTTTCACAAAATTCTAAAATTTTCTAAGATGTAGGGCTCACACGCCCGTGTGGTCCAATGGGCACGCCCGTGTGACCCTAGGACACGCCCGTGCTGCAGGCTGTGTTCGACCCCGTGTAACTCTCTGACTTGTGCCACACAGCCAGCCACATGCTCGTGTTTCTAGGCCGTGTAACACACACGACTGAGACACATGCTCGTGTCTCTGCCCGTGTGCTCAATTCTGAGCATTATGTTTCTCAAATTTAAGGTGCAGAGGACACACGGCCTAACCACACGCCCATGTCCCAGGCCGTGTGTCACACACGGTTAAGACACATGCCCGTGTGTCTACCCGTGTGGACAAAATAAAGCCATTTTCTACCTTTATTTCTCACCCAAACTTTGCCAATGACCTACACAAAAACTTTCATTCATATACCAACCAATTCAAACATCATAATCAAGTTAATTTTAACATCTAACATGGTAAATCATTACATGGATTCATGTTTATAATCTTACCCTTTTTGTGAACATACATGTTAACATAATTTAATCAACCACACTAAACACATGGATATTCATCATGGTATAACCTTTTAATTTTACCAAAACAAATTTTTACTAGCCACTCCAAATGGCTAAATTACAATCAACCCTTTTACATGCCAATATGGCCAATTAACCTATACATGCCATTATAACCATAACTAATTTACCATATGTACCAAAATGAGTTGATGGATAGTGTGAGTGATCTTCGCCAAGCTTCCAATCCAACGAGCTTCCGATTTACTATAAAACAGGGAAATAAAACTAAGTAAGCATATAATGCTTAGTAAGTTCGTATAACATGGTACTTAACTTGCCATTTATTCTATTCAAGACAAACATGTAAGGCATATTCAATCAATTTGATCTCAAGCCCTACACATATCCTCATTGCCCTTGTTAGTAATATATTCCATAATAACACCAATAACATATATAGGTTAGACAATAATCAGGTTTCCAGGCATATATGCTTTCCACAACACGTATTCATTTAACATGTATGAATCATATCTTTATATTACAAGTTTATTTTCTTAATAATTCATCCCGAGTTCAGATTATTTCATGTCAGAACTTTACTCATACAATTCGAAAGATCAATGCCACACAAGTAGTACACTCAAGGTGTACAAATCTATAATCAAGGGTGAACATATTCATCAAATAAATTCAATGTATAAATATCATTATCTCATATTTGCATGTATCAATTGTCATATATTATCATTTTCATGTATTTCAGGCAGATACGTGTAATAACTTCTTTCTTATTCATATCTTCTCATATCAAGATTTTTACCTGTTGAATTTACTCAAAATATTGATGGATACACAGGTAGTACACTTGAGGTGTACAAATCAGGATCCGTCAATTCATATTCAGGGGTACCGTTAGGGCACTTAATCAGAAAGCACACTCTTGAGCCACATATCATATAACAGGATTACTAGTCCAGGCTAAATCCTAATTGTAACATATGCTCAAGAGGGCTTATATCAGGATTACCCGTCTGGGCTAAATCCTATCTATAACGAGGTCAATAAGATTACTCGTCTGAGCTAAATCCCGCCAGCAACAAATGCAGGACCTTATTCAATAAGGGAAATCACATTTATCCATCGATTTTCATTTAGTCAAACGAGATTTAACATTTTTCAAGCCTTATTAGGCTTGTGATTATTTCATATATCTATAACATTCATACAATTCAAATAAACACATTCCACATTCATTTCATGCATAAAAGTAACATTTTTATCATTTATCATTTATCGGGCATTATCATTGATCGGGCTTTGTCAGATATGTTTTCAACGTCATATATATATATATATATGATATTTATACAATTCAAATACACAAAATCTAATTCAAGCATTGAAATATACAATTTAGTTACACGAACTTACCTCGACAAATGTTCGTGTACGTAAAATCTACTTATCTGACATTTTTCTCTTTTCCTCGTTCTATCTTCGAATTTGGTCTATCTGGATCTATACGAGTACATTTAAAATCAATTTAATACAATTTAAAATCAATTCAGTCCAATTTACATGATGGAGCTCGAAACTAACTATTATTTCGATAAAGGCTAGCGCACCTATCGAACAGTAGTATAGCTGTGGTGAGTCCGGAATATCGTATCCTCAAGGACCAAGAGTACTAGTATTAACTATCTTTTTATTATCTAGCCTAATAATTAAGGGGATTTATTTTTAATATAAAATTAACTAATTTAACTAACTATGAACGCAACAGAGAGTAAATTGGGAAAATACTTTTAAACAACTTTTATGAGATAGGCAATACCTATGGAAGAATCCACCTAGACTTCTCTTATTACTTTTGATTCATGTGATTTATTCACTTGGCTTAATATGTAGAAATCCCTAAATTATATTAATACCTCTCTCGAGGCTACTAACAACTGACTCTAGGTTGATTAATTGAAATCTCTTTCTAATTAAAACCCCTATTATCGCATTAACTCGATCTATGGATTCCCTTATTAGGTTTGACCCTAATCTGACAGATTTTCGTCGCCCTATGTCTAGGGTTGCAATTAACTCCGCTTAATTGTGTTGATCTACTCATAGACAAGGACTTTTGATCCACTGAATAAGCACATTCGACTTGAATCAATAACCTGAATTATCAAAACAAGAATAAGAACTCACAATTAAGAATAAGCACAAGTATTTATCTCATAAATCAAATAATAATAAGATCTGTCTTAGGTTTCATCCCCTTAGGTATCTAAGGGATTAGTTCATGCTAAAAGAGGGAAACATCATAAAAGAAGAAAAATAACAAAACATAAGAAAACCCAAAAAACTTCTAAAGAACTTGATGGGAGATCCTCAGTCTTGATAGAGATCCTTCTCCTAAGCTGTTCCCAACGGCTGTCTTGGAGTATTTTCTCCTTCTACTCGGTGTTTATTTGACGTCCTGTCGAGCCCTCCTTTTAAGTTGCCTCCTAGGGTGTTTATATAGGCTTTGAGACGCCTTACTTGGCCCACAAGTATCCTAATCCAAATGAAACTTATCTTGGCCACAGAAGGGACACGCCCGTGTGACACGCCCGTGGTCGACTCTCTTGGTCGTGGTCGATCCTGCTCGCCACACACGACCGTGTGATCTGGCCGTGTACATTGATCCAAGCCGTGTCTCAGTTGTTGCTTGAAACTCACGGCCGCAGTGATAGCCCAGGCCGTGTGAGTCTCTAATGTAGCCCCATTTTGTCCCTTTTTGGCCCGTTTCTTGTTCCTTTCGACTTTCTAAGCTCTCCTGAGTATAAAACATGAAATTAAGAGATTAGGAGCATCAGATTCATCAAATCTAATGAATATTCATCCAAAATAAAGCCAAGAATGGGGTTAAAATATGTGTAAATTATGGTTTATCAAATACCCCCACACTTAAGCTTTTGCTTGTCCTCAAGCAAAATTCTCAACTCACAATTAGAATTAACTTCCTCAATTCATAATCCTCATCAATAATGTTTCATCATAATTCATTGATAATTCATACATTTATAATTTAACTAAAAGAGTCCTAAAGATTCAAACAATCTAAGTCATAAATTTTTATAGCACGAAAATATAGGTGTCTCCCCTCATCTAACTAAATTACCTTTGATCCAAAATCGACAAGAATTGAAATCCTCACCAAAGATTCACTCAAATCACTCAAAGTGTTTAAGGTTCAAATTAAACGCTCAAAAAGTCAAACATGAAAAGTTAATCCCATAGGCTTGCCTAAAAATCAAATTTCCACCATTGTAAAATGAGATGATACACAAATCAAAAGGTCTTTAAAAGGGTTTTAATGGGGCTTGGGTTAAAGGTGTGGATAAAGGCTGAATTAGAGGGTTAGTATTGAGATTGAATTGATAAATTACCTAACTAGAAAAATAACTAAAACTTAAATAATTACAACAATTAAGAATTCATCACTAATAACACGAGCTTCTTCTCAAAATGTGAAATTAACGCATAAGCTCAAATAGCATAGAACTAATAATGGATATACTTCATTTTTTTTAAGAATAAACAATAATAATAAGATAGAATTTAACAACTCAAATAAAGAAAATAGTTAAGCAACCAATCAAATCAAATCTCGATATAAGGGTAGTCAAGAGAAATGGTGATCACAAATACAAAGTGGGTTTTGGGTTAATATTAATGGGTGAGTCAAGAAACGGTTTATTAGTCTCAAAGGGGTTCACTAGGGGTTAATTATGAAGGTAGGCTTTTTATGGAGCAAGTGGGTTAGATCCTAGGTGCCTTTATCATCTCTGTATAGCAAATCAAAAGTGTGGTCTCGACATGTATAATCGAAGCAAGTTCTGGAATAACAAATCAATGTTGACACACTCATAATCAATAAAGTGAGCACGAAAAATGTATGCTCTAAAGGCTCAAAATCTCACAAAAATTATGGTTTTTGATGTCAACCTTGCAAATTTCAAACTTCAAAGTAATATTTAAATTTAGGGAAACAACCTAGCAGATTTTTAATTCTGAAAATAGACTTATCATGCTTGATTCTCTAATGTCTTAAATTTTAAACCATCAATGCACAATTACCTATGACTTAATCCGAAGCATATCAATGATAATCATAAATTAATAGAAGTTTCATTATAATAGTAATATGAGAAAATTACTTAAGAATAAGACATAATTCAGGGATTTTCAAAATAATACTGTAGTTAACCCCCCACACTTAAGATGTACATTGTCCTCAATGTACAAAGATAGATAATAGCAATATAGTAATAAAATCATAAGATAGGGAGAGAAGTGAAACTTCCTAAATTTTGGATGGAGTTAATGAAAAGAAACGGTAAAGTTGGAGAGAGGTGAAGGTGGGGAGGATACTCTTGTGGTGGTGTGGTCTGTCGTTAACAGCCCCTTGAACCTAAATTAAAGAAATCAAGATATAATAATATAAATTAAAGATGATAAAGATAAAAGAAAAGAAATTAAAAATGAAAATAAGAGAAAAACAAAAAAATGGACTCAAAGGTCCCACGGGCGTGTCGCACGCCCGTGTAGATTTCTCAGTTTCAACCACAGCTGAATCGCACGGTCGTGGCGTTTTATCGCAGCCCTGTTTTGGGATAAGTTTTGTCCTGTTTCCACACGGCCACGGCCACGCCCGTGTGCAAGGCCGTGTGGGTAGGGAAACCTGCGCCTAAAAATTTGGTTAGTTTTTAGTTAGATGCTAAAATTTGAAAATATGGACGTTAGTGGGGTTAGTGCTCGGGTTGCCTCCCGAGAAGCGCTCGTTTAAAGTCTTAAGCTAGACTTACCTGTCATTCGCATAACCATGGTGGTTTGAGGAGTCGAAACTCCTTTTTCTTATTATCAATTCTATCAACATATGGTTTGAGTCGAGTAATATTTACCTTAAAAGTGCCGAAATTAGAATGAGTTATCTCGATCGTTCAGTATGGAAAGACCTTAAGTACCGTAAAAGGAGTCACACCGTTTGTATTAAGTTCTGAAGTGGCTATTTGAGGGTCGGTTGTATCTAACAGTACCTGATCCCCGATCTAAAATTGGTATGTCTCATCTTTAAGTTTGACATGGTTTTTCTTTGGTTCTTCGTGTTTTTTAAGTTTTTCCTTGACGTGTGTCCGCCATTCATTTAGTTCATCGATTTGTAACCTTCGTTCCTCATGAGCAGTTGTATTCTCAGTATGAACACGAGATCCTGGCTCTGTTATTTCCTAAGAGATTTCTGTGAAAGAAGATTGAACGTTAAGTTTATTTATATTAACAGGACTTGTATTCTCTTGATCGTTAGATATTCCGCCGTAATCACGTGCTTTGAGTTTAATCATGTCATCACCTACACGGTGTTACTTCCCCGTATCAACATCGATAATGGTCCTAGAAGTTGCTAAAAGGGCCGTCCCTAATATTAAAGGAACATTATTGTCCTCATCCATGTCTAAAACAACAAAGTCTCATCGGGAATATGAATTTATCAATTTTCACTAGTACATCTTCGATTATACCCTAGGAACTCTAATAGTTTTATCTCATAAAGTTGAATACTCATCCTAGTTTGTTTGGGTTTCCCTAGACCTAGATGTTTAAAAATTTTATAAGGCATAACATTAATACTCGCCCCTAAATCAGCCAAAGCATTAATAATATCTAAACTACCAATTAAGCATGGAATTGTGAAACTCCCTGGATCTTTTAACTTTCGTGTTACTTTATTTTGTAGAATTGCTGAGCACACTGCGTTTAGCTCCACATGCGACGCCTCGTCTAGATTCCGTTTGTTTGTCAAAAGCTATTTTAAAAATTTCCTTGAATTGGGCATCTGCGAAAGAGCTTGAAGAAACGGTAAGTTAATATGTAATTTTTTTAAGAGTTTAAGAAATTTACCGAATTGTTCATCTGTGCGGTCTTTCTTTGTCGCATTGGGGTATGGCACACGAGAATGGTACTCTGTAATTACCAGTTTTGGTTTATCATGGCTTACCTCAACCTTACCTTCATCCACCACGATCTCTTGCCTCGAGGTTGGTTCGTCTAACCCTTCACTTTTGTGAGCAGTTATGGCATGAAGTTGCTCCTTTGGGTTAGTTTCAGTGTTGCTTGGCAACCTACCTTGTGGTCATTCGAGATCACCTCAAAAGTCGACCTATTTGGTTCTCGAGCCCCGGATTGATGCTTGCTGGTTTTTGAGTGCTGTTTCGGTGTTTTGAAAACGGAATTCTGACACCGCGATGAATTTTGTTAGCATCTCCTCAAGGTTCGACTTCTTCTCTTGTGGGTAAGGTTGTTGTTGAAAGCCTAGAGGGGGTTGCTGTCTCTGATTTCCTTGACCATCCCACGAGAAATTGGGATGGTTCCTCTAACTTGCATTATAAGTGTTACTATAGGGATTATTTTGAGGTCTAGAATAGTTACCCAAATAGTTGACTTGTTCAATATCTATGCTAGGGTTGTAGGATAGATATTCTGTGTTATTCACCCCTCCCCCATTTGTATCGCACTGCATCACCAGATGTACCTGCGTAGAACCAGACAAACCATCAATATTTTTATTTAACAATTCTACCTGGTTTGATAGCATGGTTACTGCGTCGACGTTGAAGGCACTGGCGGCTTTTGTTGGCTTTGTCCTCATAACTTGCCACTGATAGTTATTCAGTGCCATCTCCTCAGTAGTTTTGGTATCGTCCTCTTGCTTCTTCTTCTATGTACTGTAGGCTTCTCCTTATTTCCCTACGATTTCTGCGAACGGTACCTTCTATATCACTGTAAAAAATCGAGGGTCCTGACGGGTTCCTCCTAGTCATAAACTAGAATTACCTGCCTGAAGCAAATAAAAGAAAAATTAGCAAAGTTAAAAAATAAAGTAAATATAAATTGCAAATAAATAAAATGGCTAAAGTAATAAAAATTAAGTGTTCCTAATATCTTAGTCCCTGGCAACGGCGCCAAAAACTTGATGGAGCTCGAAACTAACTATTATTTCGACAAAGGCAAGTGCACCTATAGAACAGTAGTATAGCCTTGGTGAGTCCGGAATATTGGGGATTTATTATCTAGCCTAATAATTAAGGGGATTTATTTTTAAACTAAAATTAACTAGTTTAACTAACTATGAACGCGACAGAGAGTAAATTGGGAAAATACTTTTAAACAACTTTTATGAGATAGGCAATACCTAAGGAAGAATCCACCTAGACTTCACTTATTACTTTTGATTCATGTGATTTATTCACTTGGCTTAATTCATAGAAATCCCTAAATTATATTAATACCTCTCTCGAGGCTACTAACAACTGACTCTAGGTTGATTAATTGAAATCTCTTTCGAATTAAAACCCTTATTGTTGCATTAACTCGATCTATGGATTCCCTTATTAGGTTTGACCCTAATCCGACAGATTTTCGTCGCCCTATCTCTAGGGTTGTAATCAACTCCGCTTAATTGTGTTGATCAACTCTTAGACAAGGACTTTTGCTCCACTAAATAAGCACATTCAACTTGAATCAATAACCTGAATTATCAAAACAAGAATAAGAACTTACAATTAAGAATAAGCATAAGTATTTATCTCATAAATCAAATAATAATAAGATTTGTCTTAGGTTTCATCCCCTTAGGTATCTAAGGGATTAGTTCATACTAAAAGAGGGAAACATCATAAAAGAAGAAAAACAACAAAACATAAGAAAACCCAAAAAACTTCTAAAGAACTTGATGAGAGATCCTCAGTCTTGATGGAGATCTTTCTCCTAAGCTGTTCCTGACGGCTGTCTTAGAGTATTTTCTCCTTCTACTCGGCGTCTATTTGACGTCCTGTCGAGCCCTCCTTTTAAGTTGCCTCCTAGGGTGTTTATATAGGCTTTGAGATGCCTTACTTGGCCCACAAGTATCCTAATCCGAATGAAACTTATCTTGGCCACGGCAGGGACACGCCCGTGGTCGACTCTCTTGGCTGTGGTCGATCCTGCTCGCCACACACGGCCGTGTGATCTGGCCGTGTACATTGATCCAAGCTGTGTCTCAGTTGTTGCTTGAAACACACGGCCGTGGTGATAGCCCAGGCCGTGTGAGTCTCTAATGTAGGCCCATTTTGTCCCATTTTGGCCCGTTTCTTGTTCCTTTCGACTTCCTAAGCTCTCCGGAGTATAAAACATGAAATTAAGAGATTAGAAGCATCGAATTCATCAAATCTAATGAATATTCATCCAAAATTAAGCCAAGCCTGGGGTTAAAATATGTGTAAATTATGGTTTATCATTACATCTTAAGCAAAATTATCATTTTGCCCCTAACCTTTTAATTAATGACGATTTCATCCCTAAGCTCGGAAAATGAAATTCATGCAATTTACTCCTTATTCCAAGCCTAACCAAAATTTCAATATAAAATTTACAACACTTGTATTCTATCAAATTTAGAATTTTTCTTCAATTTACACAACTTTACAATTTAGTCCCTAAATAATTTTTCATCAAAAATCACTTTGTAAAAAGTTTTTTATCTATCATCAACCTTTCATATTCTACCATAAATATCAAATTTTTAGCATATTCATCCATGACATAATGTAACAGTCCGGTTTAGACCCTAGTCGGAATAGTGGTTTCAGGACCACAAATCCGAGTCAAAAAATATTTTAATATTATTTTCCATGATTATAGTATATGATTATGCATGTGTGAAAGTTTTGTGAATTAATTTTACTGTTTGTGTGCTTAAATTGAGAAAATGACTTAATCGCGTAAAATGCAAAAGTGTCTTGATAATTGTTAAAGTGCTTTAGTGCTATGTTCTTTTAAAAGGAAGGCCTTAAAATGGAATTAGGCCATTGTATTATGGCATGGACGGTAGTGGACATGCATTTTAAAGATGTTATAAAGTTTCATTAAGGGTAAAAGGGGAAATAGATAATTAATATGGAATTAATAAAACAAAAGCATAAAAAAATTAGCCATTATGCTCATCTTTTGTGCCGAAAATACAAGAAAATGAAAGAAAACCAAGCTTCATTCGACTAGGTTTAAGCTTGATTAAGGTATGTAAGTTGTTCGGTTTTTTGATAATTTCTATGTTTGGTATGTAAAATGTTCGGTTTTTTGATAATTTCTATGTTTTTGTAATCGTTGCTTCGATTACTACAAAACCCATGGCTTAATTTTGGAATTTGATGAAGATTATGAGATGTGCCATTGATGAATGTTTAAGCTTTGTGATGTTAGTTGATGAAATATGAAATATATGTGTTAGATTAACATGTTTTGTCTTTGGATTTTTGGTGAATTTGAGTAATTTGGACTAAAATTTGAAATAAATGAAATGTGAGGACTTAGATGAAGCATGTGAATATTCGGCTAAGCATGGGTACAAAGAAATTATATGTATTTTTTGATTTTGTGAAATAGGGACTTAAATGTCAAAATGTGAAAATGTGAGGGCTAAATTGTAAAATGCCCTAAATGTATGTTTTTGGATTGAATTGAATGATTTGGTGAATAAATGGGTTAAATTTGAATATGTATAGATCAAGAACCAAAGAAATCGGATTTAGACCGAGGAAAGTCGAAAGTGATCGAATAGTCGAATTCGTCCGTTTATTCAGAATACGAGGTAAGTCTATATACAAATAAATGTATTTGAATTGATTTATTCATGTTCATATATTATTGAATTGTAATGAATGGCTTTGGAAGATATACATGTGAAAATCGAGAAAGTATCGACAATGTGCTAATGTCAGTAAAGTCTCGTACGAGCCTTAGGAATAGATAGGATTCATATGTCATGACATAGGTTTTTGATATGTGATATAGTGTAAGACCATGTCTGGGATGTTGGCGTCGATTTGAGATTTACGTGTAAGACCATGTCTGGGACATTGGCATCGTATATGATTTTGTGTAAGACCTTGTCTGGGACAGTGGCATCGATATTTGATTACATGTAAGACCACGTTTGGGACGTTGGCATTGTACGAGTATTCCGAGTTATCCGAGTATCCTATTTGATTCCAAATGGTTCAACGGGAAATTCTGAGGATTTAATGATTAGGAGATATGTGTGTCTGATACAGGTATGTTGAAATGTATACATATTTGATTATATGAGGTAAGTATATGTGAAATTGCAAAAGTGAGATATATGCATAGTCTTGTTGAGATAAAATGTGATATATGTATGAATGAGATATGATCCAAAGAAATACATGGAGATGTGATCTGTTGATAAGCAAATGGTTAGATTCCATTGAGCTAAAGCAGAAATATGAATATGCTATTGAGATATATTAAATTTCTTGTAATTGTAATGGTTATATATGTTTATTATGTTAAGTTTATTTGTATATGACTTACTAAGCTTTTGAAAGCTTACTCTGTGTGTGTTTGCATTGTTTTTAGATCGTTAAAGCTACGGAAGGCTCAGGGATCGTCGAGGATCGTCATCACACTATCAAACTCTATTTTGGTACCTTTTGAATGTGTACATAGCTAAGTATGGCATGTATAGGCTAGTTGTTTTGGATTATGTTTGAGATGTATATATAAGCTATGTGATATGGCTTGTAAATGGGAAGTGAATATGGTTATTATCATATATGTTTTGTGATGCAAAGTTGGTAAATTATTGATGAATGGTTGGTATGTTTGATATGCTCTTGAATGGTTAGAAAAGATGATTATTATTGGTATATCTTGGTTGCATTATGAGGCCATGAAATGTGTTTGTATATGCTTGTAGGAGTGACCCTAAATGGGTGGCAAATTGGCCTTGCAAATGGCCTATATTTGCCCACACGGTTGAGCACACGGGCGTGTGGCTCGACCATGTCATTCGAGTTTGTAATTCAAAACAAGTCAGTTTCGACCACGGGCTTGACACACGGGCGTGTGACTGGCCATGTGATGCAAGTCAGTGTCGACCACGGGTGAGGCACACAGGCGTGTCCTCGGCCATGTGGACAAGTCAGTATGTATGCCCTGTTTTGCCACGGCTTGGACACACGGGTGTGTCTGAGGCCGTGTGAGGCACACGGCTTGCCCACACGGGCGTGTGACCTCTGTAACTTTGAAAAATGTTTGATTTTCAAAAAAAATTGTATGATCTCGGTTTAGTCTCGACTCCTTTCTAATGTATGTTTAAGGTCTTGTAGACCTCATTAAGGGACTATATGATTGTATTTTTCTATGATATGACGATGATATATTTATTGATGTGAAATGTTCGTAAAAGTTTCCGATTTGTCTGGTAATGCCTCTTAACCCTAGACCAACGATGGTTACGGGTTAAGGGTGTTACACATAATTTCTATACTTCGATAAATTTTCAAATTAATCCCCCAAATAGATAGATTAGACTATCTCGGTTTCAAAAATATAAAAATTACTAAAAACGGGGCTTGAATACTTACCTAATTTGGCCAAGAAAGCTTGCTTTCTCTTTCCTAGGGTTTCGATGGAATATTTGGGGAAGAAGATGATATAAAATGATTTTTATTTCTATTTAATTATTTATCATCTTTTAATTTTATCACTTTCCAATTCAGTCCTTAGCCTTTTTCTAATTTTCCATGGATGAATCATCCAAAAATATCTACTAACTTTTCATTAATGGTCTAATTACCATATAAGGACCTCCAATTTAAATTTCTATAGCTATTTAATCCCTTTAGCTATAAGAACACAACTTTTGCACTCTACGCGATTTAGTCCTTTATCAAATTAAACATGTAATCGATAAAATTTCTTTACGAAATTTTCACACAATATTATTATCATAAAATAGTATTAAAATAATTGTTCTTTCTGGACTCGGATCTGTAGTCCCGAAACAACTGTTCTGATTTAATCAAAAATTGGGCTGTTACATATATATTTGTTGTAAACAGGATTTCGACCATCAGTAGTAGTGGCTAATCCCATCGCCATAGATGTTTTCCAAAAAAGCAAACGATTGGTTATGAAATGTGCTCATTCCCATGAGCGAGGAATGAACCCTCGACTAAATTATTAAGGCCTCAATTCCGTGCACTACTAAATACACGAGAATGTCCTGGTTTAGCTCGAATCGAAACCTTTTGTATATATCCTTCTTAAAACACAACATCTCGAGAGCATACTGGCTAAGTCGTAGAAATTTTGACTCGTACTCGGCCACTGACATTCTACCTTGAACCAAGTCAAGGAAATCTCTCTTATTTGCGTCCAAAAACTACTCACCCATGTATTTCTTCTGAAATGCCTCTAGAAAGAAATCTCAAGTCAGACGATCAAGAGTAGCTCCCGTCTTATCTGTACTCCACCAGCGATGTGCTTCAATGTTGAGCAAGGATACGGTGCAGCCCAACTTTTCTTCATCCGCACAGGCCATCTACTCTAAGATTCTCTCCACACTCTCTAACCAATATTCAGCTTTGGTCGGATCAGTTCCCTTCACTCCTTTAAATTATTTTCCACCTAGAGCTCCTAGACGCTCGAGTGGCAATCCTCTATTTGCAAGTGTAGGATTTCCTCCGGCTATTCGTTGGAAAGCCTCGATCATCGCTTTCATTAAGGGCTCAACACCTGCCTCAGGTATCGCTTGACTCAGAGGAGGCACCTCCGAAGTATTCACGCTAACTCTTCCTTGTCCATGAGGCATATCAATTATATTATAAAAATTAACATAACATGAAAAAAACAATACCAAAGAGTAAGAAGTGGCAAGTGATCCTAGGTAATTCCTAAAAAGAAAAAAATTTAGTGAAGGCAATGTATTCCCAATCCTACCCCAAAAATAAGCAATTTCACACTAGGGTATTTTCGTTCAATGTTTAAAATTTCTCAGTTTCGTTCCAAAACCAAATCGTTATTTTAATTTTCCAAAATTTTGAAAACCCGAGAGTTAATAAACTCTGGCTAACCTGGTTTTCGGAAACCTGATTTTGATACCACTAAATGTGGCTCCCCAAACCCGACCGGGATGGTCTGACCCGAATTTCGAACATCACATTAGCCACTGAAGTGACTCTTCATCAAAACCACCAAAAATCACACTGATCACCAAACACACCTCACACAATTATTCATGGAATATTTGATAACCTAAAGTCATGCTTTCGTTGCACTACTCTGAGTATCAAGTCATCGGCATAATTCGTAAATTGAATTTTTAACAAGAAAATAATCTAAAAGCTTCAGTTGAACATTCATGTAGGTCATAGGGTATTTAGAAGTAGAGGTGCTCATGGGCAGAGTCGGGCTCAACTTAAATTTTAGGCTCGTTCGCTAGGATCGGCCCGGCCTAAAAAAATGGGCCTAAAATTTTCCCAAGCATGGTCCAAGTAAAAAATGTCCCGTACTAATTTTTTTTATATAAATTTTTAAAAAATATATATAATACATCAAAAATACTAAAAACATTAAAATAAATGTTTACCAACAAATTGAAAATAATTGTTTTTAAAAAAAATATTTATACTTAAATAACACTAAGATAGGTGTAACTTAACAAGCAAATGCCTCTAAAATAGTAACAAAATTAACAATAAAACAAGAGTTATACAATAAAAACAAAATAGTAGCAACATAAAAGTGAAATGATAGCAAAATAGTGAAAAAGAGAGAGAAGAAAATAGCAAAAAAATAGTAAAAAAAAACTACATTTACATATTCAGGTTGGGCTCGGGCCAAAAAAGCCTTACCCGAGGCCCAACCCATTTTCTAAACGGGCCTTATTTTTTTCCAAGCCCATTTTTCGGGCCAATATTTTTACCCAAACCCTCCCACTTTTCGGGCAGACCTTCAGCAGGTCTATTTAAAAGGTTATATTTGAAAGTATTTTAAGAACCGTTTTATTTAAAAATAAATGATTAGATCTAAATCGTAATATAGTAAAATGTTAGAAAACACCATTTCATAAGGTTGAAAATAGTATAGTAGAGTAATACGTATAAATCTTATTTAGGAAGATTCATTAAAACATAATGCATCTTTTCATAAAATCATCACCATTTAATTAGTTCATAAGCCACCTACTATATACGTAATTTGTCCAATTTTATATTTCATACATACTAAACTCATGATTAATTTCCAAACCACATATAAAACATATAAGACTTACCTTAAAAACCAACGGCTCTTCAACCTGCACTTACAAGTTAGTCAAACAATTACCCATACCATTCATCAAGCATTCATAATCTACCATTCAATAATCAATTCGAAGCAATAATAAAAACTCCAAATCAAACCAATTAAAGAGTCCAGAATGTACAATTACAAACCATTAACAATTCAAAGTCTAAAACTGTAACAACCCGGTTTAGACCCTAGTCAGAGTAGTGGTTTCGAGACCACAAATCCGAGGTCAGAAAAATGTTTTAATATTATTTTTGGTGTTTACAGTATGTGATTAAGCATGTGTAAAATTTCTGTGTGAAAAATTTATCGATTGTGTGCTTAATTTGCAAAAAAGACTTAATCACATAAAATGCAAAAGCTGTGTGCTGATTGTTGTCGAAACCATTTTTTTAAGGGTTTATAAAAAATGGGAATCGACTTAAAAAATGAAAATGGGAGTCGCCACCAATCCCTTTTTAATTAGGTGGGATTGGATCACCTTATAAGACGTTTTATTTCAAAACATTGATTTTTGGTCCACAAAATACCAAAAAATAGGTTCGGGATTCGGTTACGTACGAGGAAGGGTTAGCACCCTCGTAACGCCCAAAAGTTGGTACCTAATTGATTAATTAATGCCCTTATGTCGAGAATTTGAAAAAAAATTGGGAATATGATTTTTTTAAAAATTTGAACAATTTGAGTTGAAATTGGAGATTCTTTTGTTCCGAAAGCATATAGACATCACATCCAGCACGTTAGGACATGATGTTTTAAACCCTCGTAACCAAAATCATCTCATGATTTACAAAATTTATTAAAAGGATATTTAGTTATTTAGTCAAACGGAAAATCGAAACCCAGCACGTTAGGGCACTATTCTCCGAATTTCTAATTACAAAACATTACCTTATTTTTGAAGTTAAGAAAACCCGGTCAAAATCTTAAAAGGATATCTAGTCATTTGGACGAACAGAAAAACCGAAACCCAGCACGTTAGGGCACAATTTTTCGAGACTTCCAAATACGAAATATTGCCTTTATTTGAAAAGCATTATGTATCGAATAAAATTAATGTAACACGAATTTGTGAAAATAAATCGCAACATTGATATGCGTAATGGAAATAAAATGGACGAGAACCTAAATAACAATATTCAGAGCAAAATAATCAAAGATAAATAAATAAAAGAAAGTTAATCAAACAAAAAGTAAACAAATAAAATTAGCATAAAAAATAAGAAGAAGAGTTGAAAACAAAAGAAATGAAAGAAAAAATATTAAATAAAATAGAAGAGATAAAAAAATGATAATAATGATGAAGTAAAATAAAAAAAATTAATAATGCATTAATAACAATAATTATAATATATTAACAATAATAATAGAAAATAATAAAAATAATAATAGTAATAATGGTAGGAGTAATGAAAATAATGATACTAATAATAATTGTAAATATAATAGTGGTAATAATAACAGTAAATGTAATAATATTAATAATAAAAGTGATAGTAAAAATTAAAATAGTATTAATGATAAAATAATAGTAACAATATTAAGATAATAGTATTAATAAAAAAATAGTAGTAGTAAAAATAAAAGTATATTGATAATAATAAAAATAATAGATATAATAATATATAAATAAAAATTTAAGTAAACAATAATATATAATAATAGTAAATATAATAGAAAGAATTTGATTATAATAATAATAAAATATATATATAAAAAATGGTGGTAATAAAAATATTTTAAAATAATTAATTTGAAAGCAAAGTAAAATAGGGATTAAGTTGAATTTAAAACAGGAGTTTGGGGAAACATCAAGAACAAAAGAAGATAAAAGAGCTAAATTGTAATAAGCGCGCAACATAGAGGGACCAACATAGCAATTAATCCCACCCTCTGAAACGGGCCGTTCGAGTGACGACCAATTGGAAATAAAGGGAGAATTTTTGGGCAAAATCGAAAATAAAAAAAAACTGATTGTGAATCTATAAAAAGCGGAGGGGGCAGGGCTGTAAATAGCCCAAAAATGGAAAAAAACGCGCGGATCCCTTCGGGTCAGGTCAACTGTGCGCGGGTAAGGCCTTGAAACAGCGTCGTTTTGGGGCTATGGAAGCCAGCCCTAAACGGCGCCGTTTTGTATGTTTATAAATACCAAGTTTTTTTTTTTAAAATTCATTCTTCCTCCTTTTTTTTAAAAAAAAAATACAGCTCTCCCCTTCTCTTTTCCTAGGGCGATTTCTGGCCCAAACATCGGCGCTGGACCACCGTGTCGACCACCGTCGACAGTCGTCGCCGGCCACCGTACACGGTGGCCGAAATTAAAAAATTGTAAGTTTTTTTTTGTAAAATGTATTTTATATATATTGTTTCAAAAAAATAAAATAAAATAAAATAAAACAAAACAAAATAACAGTAATCGGAAAAGAAAAAAAATGAACCTTGGTTGATTTCTTTTTTTGATTGTGTATCGTATTTTCTTTGTGTATATTTTTCGTATCTCCCTCTCCCCCCTTATTTACAGATTCTTGTAGGCTTTTTATAGCCTTTTGAAATGAAAATAAAAAAGGAAAGAAAAAAAAAATGTTGCCATGTTTGCTAGGTTTCCTTTTCTGTGCAGGTCAAAAGCAAATATTCCGGCGACGAGGGGCCTCCACGCGTTGATGGTGGCGTTGTTCACGCGGATTGCGGCGCAATTGAGGGGTGAGTTTCGAGGCTGCTGCAGCGTGAGGCAGTAACCCTAAGGCAGGGTTTCCTGTTTCTGAAATTAGTTTAAGGCCATTGGGCCATTTGGGTCATGGGATTAGATTTAGTTGTGTAATGGGTTTTGGGATGTAATTGGGCTTCGTGGGTGTAATTTGGATTTTGGGTATTTTGGACTGTAACTGATATTGATTTATTTTTTGTTATTTTGGAATGGGCCCGGGCAAAATGGGTTATTACAATTGTTAAAGTGCTTAATTGTTATGACTTCTTAAATGAGAGGTCCTTATGAGGTTATTAAACCATTGGATAGTTAATGGATGATAATGGCATGGCATTTGGTGTTATTATTAAAATTCATTAAGGGTAAAATGGTAAATGGCATAAAAATGTTAATACTAATAAAACAAAACAAAAATTAACTCCATTATCATCATCCATTGCCGAAAATACAAAGAAAAAGAAAAAGGAAAAGCTTGCTAGGTTTCGGCACTTATATAGTTTGATTGAGGTATGTTTTGATCTTGGTTTTTGATAATTTTTACATTTTTCTGATCCTTGCTTCGTGTTCTAGCTAACCCATGTCTTAATTTTTGAATTTGTTGGTGATTTTGAGATATGCCATTGATGAATGTTTGAGCTTTGTGATAGTTGATGATGAAATATGAAAGATAGGTGATAGATTAACATATTTTGTCTTTGAATTTTTGGTGAATTTGAGTAATTTGGGCTAAATTGTGAAAGTGAGAAATTGGAGGACTAAAATGTGAAATAAATGAAATATGTGGGCTTGTATAGACATGAAGAATATTCGGCCAAGCATGGGAATATTGAAATTATGTGTATTTTGTGATTTTATGAAATAGGGACTTAAGTGTCGAAATGTGAAAATGTGAGGGCTATTTTGTAAAATGCCCTAAATATGTGTGTTTGGATTAAGTTGAATAATTTGGTGATTGAATGAGCTAAATTTGAATATGTATAGATCAAGAAAACAGAGATTTGGATCGAGATCGAGGCAAAGATAAAGTGCTCGATTAATCGACTTGTTTTGTTATTTCGACGTCCAAGGTAAGTTCGTTTATAATACAAATTGTTTAAATTATGCTCATGTGTTATAAAATGAAAGGTTATGTGTTTAATGAATTACTAATGTTAAATGTGGATTGAGAAATGTGGCACTAAGTGTGCGAAATAGAATTTATACAGTAGAGAACGGCACTGTGTGTGCGAAATAGAGAAAGTATTGATTATATTGATTGACACTGTGTGTGCGATACCGAGTTAAATTTGGTTTAAAGCAAATGCACTAAGTGTGCGATGATATTTAAGCTTCGGCTATGAAATTGGCACTAAGTGTGCGATTGAATTGAAGAAATATTGAAGATTATTTGAAATATGGTATTGAGCATTGAGTAGCAAAATTGGTTGTTAACTAAGTGTTGGCAAAGGTATGTATGGAACCTATGTGGTTGATGAATTAGGAAATAGATCAATGGTTAGTTATGTGAGTGTTGGATATAGATGAGATTGTGCATTCTTGTGAATTAATCTATGTGATGGTTTATTTTGTGTATTGATTTTGAATCATTGAATTAATAGAATTATATTACGAACTTACTAAGCTTGAAAGCTTACCGTGTGAAGTGTTTCTCTTTTTTATAGTGTATTTAAAGCTAGCTCGGATCTGGGGATCGTCAGCGACTCAATCACACTATCGACTATCTATATTGGTACTGTTGGAAGATGTATATATTTGAATATGGCATGTATAGGCTAGTAGATATTGTATAATTTGAGATGTTTGGATCTTGCCATGTGATATGGCTAGATAAGTTAATGAATTTGGTATATGTTTTGCGTTTGAGTGAAGGTTGATCAAGATGTGTATGTGTGTTCTAAGTGAATGATCTTATAATATGTTTTGGTAATATGGAGATAGTATGTTCATGCTATGATATGGTTGAGATTAAATGGTGCATGAAATACACGTATTGTTATGTAATTGATACTTTGGATTGATAGGTATAGATGGATTTGTTTGGAATGATGAGTGATGATGTTAAAAGTTTATATTGAGTATGTTTTGGTATGTTTGAATGCCATTTGGGGTATGAAATTGAATTGGTTTGATACTTGTAGGTGTGACCAAAGTGTGGATGGCAAATTGGCCTTGTAAATGGCCTATAATGGCCCACACGGTTGAGCACACGGGCGTGTGGCTCGACCGTGTCATTCGAGTTTGTAATTCAAAACAAGTCAGGCTCACACACGGGCGTGTGACTGGCCGTGTGGTGCAAGTCAGTATCGACCACGGGTGAGGCACACGGGCGTGTCTCAGGCCGTGTGGACAAGTCAGTATGTATGCCCTGTTTTGCCACGGCTTGGACATACAGGCGTGTCCGAGGCCGTGTGCCTCACACGGCCTACCCACACGGGCGTGTGACCTCTGTAGCTTTGAAAAATATTTGGTTTTTCAGAAAATTTTGTATGTGTTCTGTTTAGTCCCGACCCCTTTCTAGCACGTGTTTAAGGTCTCGTAGACCTATTTAAGGGACTATATGAATGTGAATTTCTATGTTTTGATATGAAATGAACTCAAAAGTTTCGAAATGATAGGTAATTCCTCTTAACCCTATTTCGGAGTCGGTTACGGGTTAGGGGTGCTACAAAACGCCTCTAGATTAGTCCCACATTGCCTTCCTTATTAAGTTGGAAACACATCAAACATACTCAAGGTAAATTGCCTTGCTTTGGATAACTTGGTAGCTCACTTCTCCTCCTCATTTCAGCTATATCCTTTCATTGTTAACCATTAAAGAGTGTGAGCTTTTTCAAGCTCAGTGAGTGTTCAAAGATTGCCACAAGTAGTCATAATATCCAAAGTTAAAAGAAATCATACTATCACAAATAATTATGGTAAGCAATCAAGCATAACTCATAGCATTCACATTGATATGTTGGCACAATGTGATCATGAAGCATATATACAAAATATATTACATTGGATAACTAGATTTCCAAATACGACCAATATAATGTGTAGCATAAAGCTGTCACCCACCAAACACAACCAATTTACCTTCCAAACACAACCGTACATGCCCTCTAACATAACCAAATATAACCTCCAAACACAACCATATATATAACCTCCGAACATAACCAATTTTATCCTCCAAACACAACCAATATACCCTCCAAACATATCCACTTAAACATGTATACTTACTGTTTTATGCACAATTTCACATATCACATAACTCATGTTCATATCACATATTCAAGTCTTATATCATATTCAATCATAAACACATAGCATTTTCATTGTCATCTCAATATACATCACATAACATATCACATTTAAGCATCATTTGCAAATCATCATTAGATTAAGTAGACACACTTACTCATGGAACTTAGTATAGGTGATTAGGCTACCTAATCTCCCCTTTAAAACTTTGATTTGTGCTTAATTGTAGGACACCAAACCACTCACCTTGCAACCTTGACTTCAATGGTAAAAGCTCAAATAAGCCTTTGTTTGCCTTTGTCCTTGCTTATAGAACCTCCAACGAGTCTGACACTTTGCATTCACATTAAATACATTACAAACACATTATAAACAACCTCAAACACATTTAAATAATATTAAAAATGCATACCACAACTCATCTATCATACTTACAGAAAACTAGCTAGTTTTATAAAAAAATGCGATTTCACCACTAAAATCTAGTTTCTAAACCTTAATTTCGATTCCAAATATCCTAATGATCATCTAATTACAAATCTAAACTATCAATTTTACCCAATTACGCCAAACTAATTTTTCTAAAAAATAAAGCTTATGTGATCGTTAAAAAGAGGAAAGCATTCAATTTGCTTAAATTCATTGATGATTTGTTAAATTAAGATCAAATATATTTTAATTAGATCAGAATGAGTTACAAATCACTTTAAAACCAAAGCTTAGCCAAGAAATACGAGATCTACCATTTTCAAGCCAAAAACCAATTTAAAATCAAGTGATATATTGAGATCTTGATTAAATCATTTAAATCTCGAATTGAAATAACAAATCATTTAGTTTAATCATAAAAATTTAGAATCTCACCTCAATTTTGCAAAATCGATGAGCTATGGAGCTAATTTGAGCTAAAACTTGTGAAGATCTCTTGAGGATTTTAAGGATGAAAACATGACTGTTCTTCAAAATTGAAAAGAGATTTTGTATTTGGAGAGTTTGAAAATCAAAGAGGATGAATTAATTTCGGAAGAAAAGCTTTGATTTGGTTTTTGGCAAATTTTTAAAGAAAAATGAAGAATGGGAGGGAAGAAGATGACGTTGAGGTTGTTAAATAGGCACCAAAATTTTAAAATTTGGGCCATTTCCCATTTAATCACCTCTAGTATCTTCCCATTTTTAAATAGCTCATTGTTTTTCAATTAAAACCAATTTTAAAATTATTTTCAAATCCAATCTCATTTTTAAAATCTATTTTAACCAAATTAATTCCCGAACACTCAATTTTAATTTTTAACCTAAAATTATTAATTATATTTATTTTAATATTTTATTTAATTAATTCATAATTATTTTAATTATCTAACCCAATTACAATTTCTGATTCACTAACCCCGATTACTATCCCGATTCTATTAGCCCAGTTTTTGGAATGTGGTAAATCTAGTCATGTAAAGAGGAAAATTAGAAATCCTAGTCCCTGTGGGATCGGCCCTACTTCTCTTTACTATTGTTAAATTAAGTTAGAACGTAGGAAATTATATTTTTTGGTTTCGACGCCCATTAAATTTTGGCACCGTTGCTGGGGATTAGAAATGTCACACCCTAAAATTGAGGTTATAAGAATTAAGGTTTGTTGGTTGGGTCAGTGGTCCGGATGGACCTTTAAGTTAGTCTCTGCATTTTAGGAATAGAATGAGCCTGCTGGTTCAGTGGCTAGGTATGTGGTAGCTTACCTTAAGTCTCGTGTTTGAATCCTCGTGTGAGCTTAGAGGAGATTAATTTTTTTTTTAAATTTGATAATATATATTCTGATAGGATTAGTTTCATCTTATTTTATTTTTGAAAATAGGGAAATTCCTAAAATTTTCTCACGTTCCTTCATTTTTCCTACGTTTCCTCTTTTACAGTTGTGGTTTTTCCAATTTTAGATTTTTGACTTTTGTTTTTCTTTGCTACGGTATTTTCTTGATCACCATTTTTCTTTTCAATTCTTCTTTGAACCTTCGGTTTTTATTTTTGTTCCGCTGTTAGAATATCATCTGTTCTTCTACATTTTTGTTCGTTAAAGTTTTAACGGGTAGGTGTTGCCTTTTGAGTTTTAGATCGATTTTTCCTTTGTTTCTCTTTGTAATGTAAAGTTTAAATCTGTAACACCCCAAACCCGGCCTAGACGTTATGACCGAATCTGGTGATGTCACATGGAATGGGTTTTAAAAACGAAGTTGCCTCGCCAAAACAAACCATTCTATAATTTCCAAGTTTTATCGAAAACACCGTTTAATTAGCTCATTTATCATTTCTTACTACAACAGAAGTCTTATAACCAATATATTTTAGAAATTTGATTCGTGATTTTAGGAAAAGCCTCGTTTGGAGTAAAATCCTTTCCCGTAAAGCATTTTATCACGCATGCAAATCATTGAGCAATTAAATCCACAATCAAGTTAAAAACTAGAAGTTCAAAGAGTCCTCAAAATTACAACTCTCAAATGGATATCAAATTAGAAAATAAAACCATATAATAAATTTTAAGAAGTTTAACAAAACAGTAGTCACCGTTGAGTCTCTACTGCACCGATCTGCCTAAGGCTGAGGATTACCTGACAGAAAAACAAACAGATATGAGTTTACGAAAACTCAGTGTGTAACCTAACAGAATTAAGCATGCAAGCATACAATCATCATATACATAACCAGAAACAGATATAGATACGGACTTGAGTCCTTTTCAGATACAGTAAAAGAATCAGATACAGTTACAGATATGGCAAATCCTACCCCATCTTCTACACACCATCTCCGACCATCCCATCACACCATGTGGGGTTAAAAACACCCACCCATCCATACACACCACATCGTGTCATTAAGACACATATCATATATAATATGCAGCCAAGCTGCCAGAATATAGGCGTTTAACGCCGAACAGAATACTTCCTCCTCATATACAAATCCCACCCCAAAACAGATACAGAGCATACATACAGAATTAACAGATAAAACATGCTTAACATGCTTACTTAAACATATAACAAATATACATAACGCAGACATGCTTAGAATAGTATATCAGTCTAACAGATCACGTAGTTTTAGGGTCTAGTTAGCCCTTACCGACCCTACGGTAGGTCCACAGTCGATTAGGACGACCCATGCGACCCTACGGAAAATTTCAGTATAATAAGCCCACATACTCGTGTGGCCCACACGCCCAGATTGGCCATGCCCGTGTGGGCCCACACGCCCAACTTGGCTTAGCCCGTGTGGCCCACACGGCCACACTCGAGCCACCACACGGTCGTGTCTTGCGCACGGCCATGTCTTCGTCGACCACACGACCGTGTACTCGCACACGACCTGTAACACCCCTAACCTGTATCCGTCGCTGAAACAGGGTCACGAAGTATTACCGGGGTTTACAGAACATTCTCATGCAATTTGTATTGAACATACTATTCGTACTCCAAAATTTTCTTTTTGTCCCTTAAATGGGCCCTCGAGGCACAAAACCAGTATTAGAATCGAATCGGGACTTAATCGGAACCTCTAAGAATTTTTCGCAAAATTAAAATTTTTTTCTAAGGTATAGGGTCACACACCCATGTGGTCCAAGGGACACGCCCGTGTGACCCTGGGACACATCTGTGTTACAGGCCGTGTCCGATTTAGGGTGCTCTCTGACTTGCGCCACACGGCCATGCCACACGCCTGTGTGCTAGGCCGTGTGGATAATTAATTTAATTCAAATTAGGTGCATGTTTCACATAGCCAAGACACACGCCCGTGTTCTAGGCCGTGTCTCCCACACGACTGAGACACATGCCCGTGTCTCTGCCCGTGTGCTCAATTCTGAGCATTCTGTTTTCTCAAATTTAAGGTGCAAGGGACACACGGCCTAGCTACACGCCCAAGTACTCGGCCGTGTGTCACACACGGCCTACACACGGCCTAGACACACGTCCGTGTGTCTACCCGTGTGGACAAAATGAAGCCATTTCTTAGCTTCATTTTCTCACCCAATTTTGCCAACAACCTACTCCAATACTTGCAATAATATACTAGCCAAATCAAGCATTAAAACCAAGCCTAAATTAACATCTATCATGGCATAATACCACATGCAATTCATGTCTATAAGCATACTTTTAATGCATATACAAGATAAACATACCCCATTCATCCACACGTAACACATAAGCATTGAACATGAGATAACTTATACCATACCAAATTAAATCATTACTAGCCATTCCAATGGCTAGATTACAAAACATAACTTACAAGTCAACATTTGACCAAATAAGTCTATACATGCCATTATACCAAAATGAGATTTCAAAGTATACCAAAAAGGAGATAGGGGATAGTGTGATTATGCTCCGACCGATCCTCCAACCTTCGCGAGCTTACGAGCACTATAAAACAAGTGAAAATTAAACGGGGTAAGCATTTTCATGCTTAGTAAGTTCATATAACGAGAAATAAACTTACCGATTATATTTATTAATACAAGCATACATAAAACACAAATCCATCAATTTTGGGTAAGTTACCTAAACACACAATCACTTATTCAAACAAGTTAGTCACATAATCTCATATGAATTTCAAGTAAAACATAGATGAGTTCATTACATACCACTTACATTAATTCTACCATTCCATATTTCAAGAGTCTTTTCCGTTGAACTGATAAGATTTCGATAGATGTTCGAGTAGTATTTTCTTGTGCAATAGAACCCATTAGGGCACGTAATAAGAGGCACACTCTTGAGCCACATTTTTCACAACCGGATTGCCAGTCCAGGCTGAATCCTATCCGTAGCACATGCCCTAGAGGGCTTAATTTAGATTACCCGTCCGGGCTAAATCCAATTTATAGTATATGCTCAAGAGGCTTACATTAGGATTACTCGTCCGGGCAAAATCCTTTATACAACATGTTTAATGTTATTCTCGTCCGAGAATATCACCTCATTCCATCGAATTCTCAACATTCACCCGGAACATGACAATTTTGTCCATATTTCACACTTATGATTATTTCATAATGGATATCATCTCATACATACCAACACAATCAATCCATTCAATTCAAGCATTTAATACACATATTTAAGTTACACGAACTTACCTTGACAAATGTTCGGGTTTGAATTCCAACTAATCCAAAACTTTTTGTTTCCCTCTGAAACACCCCCAAACCCGACCCACGAGCCCAGACCGGATCTGGTATGTTCCTCGAGTAGAACGTTTTAATTTCATGTTTATTACTTGGAAAATTTAGGGTGGTTTTATAAAAATACCGAGTTGTTTTGGGGTTAATCTTTAATTCGAAAATCGTTTGTATAGGTGTCTAAACATTTAAAATTTATTTTTTAGTAAACCATTTAACCTTGATTTAACCTTAATCGAATTGTAATAAAATCAAATAAAAATGCATGCATAAACAGTTTCATACTAGTGGCCTTATTACATCAAAGCAAAACCCAAAATAAATTCGAAATACTAGAAACAATAAATAGTCCAAAATAAAATAAATTACATTGCTAAGCATGGCCACCATCAGTGCTCCCGCCGCCCGTCCCATCACCGAGTGTCAATGAAAAATATTCCCCAACGGGTGAGTCAAACAAACTCAATGTGTACAGCCAACACTAAATCCCAATAATTTAGGCATATCAGTTCATACATGTGCATATAATTAAATAATAAAATGATGCAAACCCGAACCCAAACCTAGATGCCATCCGCTACACATCACCCGTACCAACCTCGCACACCGTGGGGACTACTAAGTCAACCCTCCATCCGCTACACATCATCGAAGCGCATTGCTGCGATCGACGTGCTCATCGCCATCTTATAAATTTGTGGCATAGCCACCAGATAATATATTTTTTGTGTCATGAGACACCACATTCGAATAACGTGACCAAAGTCACCACATTCGAGATATTGTGGTATAAAACCACCACATTCACTTCCCTTTCATATTCACCCATATGCCCCATGTCATACAAACATGCATTATCATGCCAAGTTCTTTACTCAAATTCTTATAATATCACATAGGTGCCATAACAGATATTTATCATATTCTACTCATAGTAGGAGTAGGAAAACGTACCTGAGTACTTTGTACCATAGCATGGTACCTTAGCCATTTCTTTCACATTCTTATTAACATATTTAATAAAACATAACTATACATCTATCGAGAAATAGTGTGGGGTACACACCTGATATACTTTAACGCTTCACTGAAATCCCGAATATCCCGATCTAATACTCTAGATCCTAGTCCCTACATTCGACCAACATTTAATATTTAAACAAAAGCCTATTCAGCTATAAAACCAAATCCCGAAGGATCATCACACTTAAATCCTTACCTTGCTGCCGATTTGCTCACTAACCAAATCCCGAAATCTTGGTGATACCTCTTCTTGCGATCGGTTAGGAACTACATCACCTAAATGGTTGGTTTTCGGCTTTTTTGAATAATATGAAATAGATCTTAATCAATGAATAGGGCCTTGGCCGAATAGCATATTCACTTACCTTGTGAATCTTAAATCCCGAAAGTGATCTCCTAGCTAAGAATATGTCGAAAACCCTATAGGCACATATTAGAATCCGTCTTTTACACAAGATCTATTAAAATGGCCTATGGCCGAATACCTCACATTACTTACCCTAGGTCTTTAAAATCCCGAAGATCTCCTCCTCCTTATGGTCGACAAAAGCAGAAGTCCCAAAAGACCCTTCAAGTTTCGGTCAAAGATTACTAATAGGATTAGTACCTTGATTTCGGTTAAAAGAAAAGGAATGAAAATCGAATTCGTTCTTACCCCTAATGATGAAATCGGCTACCTCTTTACCTGACACCACAGAGATTCAACTTTGAGACTTAATGAGTAATCGGCTAGGAGTCAGTTGTATATTCAGCTTCTGATGTGCACCAAAGAGATTCGGCTTCAACCAAAGTGAAAAGAGAGGAATATAAAGCTTTAGGGAGAATCGAAAATGGTGGATGTTGAGAAAGAATATTCGGCTTTGACAAAATAAAAGAGGAGAGAAGCTTCACTAGAGAATTCGGCAGAGGAAGAAGAGAAAAGAAAAGAATGCAAAATGGTCTCACTTTTCCCCCTTTTGCCGAAATTACTAAGCCTAGAGTCCCCCATTCGGCCAACACCTCCTCTCACTATCAAATCCCTTAATTTGCTCCTCTTTTTCTTCTACTCCACTCATTTAAAATTAATTGAGTAAAACAATAATTATCCCTGCTTAGCCGAAACTTTAAAAAGGATTAGACCATATCCATTGACAGTCCCTGTGCCGTCCATCACTGCTTATCCTTGCAGCAAAATAAAAGCTCTTTTGTTTACTTCCCTTGCAGCTCGAACCTAGCTCCCCTTTGAACTCCTTGTGGCGTCACTTCATCGGGCTTTAAGTGGCGCCTCCTTGCTTTTTCCAAGCCCATTTGTGTGTCATATTTCCCCTACATTTTCTCTTAAAGCCTATCAGGCCTAGCTCCCTCTTTTAAACTTAAAATCTGATAATTTCTTAAGCACTCTCCTATCTTCTAAAGTTCACAAATATTCATACAACACATTCATAACACACAAAGGCATGCTTTCACATATATTTAAGCACAAATGCATAAGCCCAAAATCCAGGATATTACAGTTCTACCCCCCTTAAAATAATTTCGACCTCGAAATTACCTGGCTAAAATAAGTGAGGGTATTGTTGTCGCATTGCTTCTTCTGGATCCCACGAAGCTTCTTCCGATCCATGATTACGCCATAACACTTTGACTAGAGGAACTGACTTCCTCTGTAACACTTTCACATCTCGTTCCAAGATCTGAATCGGCTCTTCTTCGTAGGACAAATTCGGCCTTAATTCCACCTCTTCAACCCGAACTACATGAGATGGATCTGATTGATAACGACGTAGCATAGAAACATGGAATACGTCGTGCATCTGCTTCAACTCCGATGGCAACTCTAACTGGTATGCCACTGGTCTAACTCGATTTAATACCCGATAAGGTCCTATAAACCTTGGACTTAGCTTCCCTTTGCGACCAAATCTCATCACCTTCTTCTAAGGCGATACCTTCAGAAACACTTGATCTCCCACATCAAATTCTATTTATTTCCTCTTAATATCTGCGTCACGACTTACGCACATCGATGCTTCCTTCAACCGTCGCGCGAATTATCTCAACTTTCCCTTCAGATTCTCGCCAAATCTCTGGACCCAAAACTCGTCGTTCCCCCAATTCCGTCCAACACGTAGGAGTGCGACACTTTCGTCCATACAGCGCTTCATACGGTGCCATCCGAATACTGGCTTGATAGCTGTTGTTGTATGCAAATTCCGCTAACGGCAAATATTCTTCCCAACTTCCTCTGAAGTCTATCACACAGCCTCTCAGCTTATCTTCCAACACTTGGATTACTCGTTCAGACTACCCGTCCGACTGTGGATGAAAAGCCGTAGTGAAATCCAATTTAGTGCCTAAAGCTTGATGTAGAGCCTTCCAAAACCGAGACGTAAACCTTGGATCCCTATCTGAGATAATTGACACTGGCACTCCATGCAACCTCACAATTTCTGCCACATATAACTTTGCTAACTTCTGCAAAGAATAATCAACTCTTACCGGAATGAAGTGCGCGAACTTGGTCAACCGGTCTACTATCACCCATACCGAGTCCTTCTTAGTAGGCGTAAGGGGAAACCCACTAACGAAGTCCATGGTAATTCTCTCCCACTTCCACTGCGGAATCATTATCGGTTGAAGCAATCCTGATGGAACTTGGTGTTCAGCCTTAACTTGCTGACACGTTAAGCACTTGCCGACAAATTCTGTAACTTCCTTCTTCAGACCAGGCCACCAAAACTGTTCCCTTAGATCCCTGTACAATTTAGTACCTCCAGGATGCATAGCATAGGGGCTATCATGCGCTTCCTGAAGAATCCTTTGCCTTAACTCCTTGTTCTTCGGCATACAGACCTTACCCTTAAAACACAACACTCCTTCGTTATTAATACCATAATCTTCCAACTCTCCATTCTGCACTTGCTGCAACTTAGCACTTAAGTCCTCATCCATTAACTGACTTTCCTTCACCTCATTCAACCATGTCGGTTTGACTTGCAACTCTACCAATAAACTTCCATCATCATACAAGCTAAGATGTGCAAACAATGCCCTCAGATCCGACACCACTTTTCGACTTAAGGCATCTGCCACTACATTCGCCTTGCCCGGATGATACTCTATGGAACAATCATAATCCTTCAGTAATTCCACCCACCTTCGCTGTCTCAAGTTCAGCTCCTTCTGAGTCAACAGATACTTAAGACTCTTGTGGTCCGTGTAGATCACTGACTTTTCTCCATAAAGGTAGTGCCTCCACACCTTAAGAGCAAAGACCACTGCCGCCAATTCCAAGTCATGCTTCGGGTAGTTAACCTCGTGTGGCCTCAGTTGTCGAGACGCATAAGCTACAACCTTCTCGTCCTGCATTAGAACACATCCTAATCCTGTGTGAGAAGCATCACAGTACACCACAAAGTCCTTTCCTGCCTCCGGCTGAATAAAAACCGAAGCTTCAGTCAAAACTCTCTTAAGCTTCTCAAAGCTCTCATGTTGCCTATCTGTCCAAACGAAAGGTACCTCCTTTCTCAACAACTTTGTCAACGGTGCGGCTATTGAAGAAAATCCTTCCACAAACCTTCTGTAGTAGCCTGCCAATCCCAAGAAACTTCGAATCTTAGCCACAGACTTAGGTGGTTTCCAATCCAGCACTGCTTCGATCTTCCTAGGATCCACCCTTATCCCTTCTGCAGACACTACATGCCCTAAGAATGCAACCTCCTTAAGCCAAAACTCACACTTGCTGAATTTGGCATATAGCTTCTTCTCCCTTAACACTTGCAACACTTTCCGGAGATGCTCGTCATGTTCTTCCTCAGACTTGGAGTATACTAGGATATCGTCGATGAACACAACGATGAACCGATCCAAGTAGGGTTGAAAAATCCGGTTCATCATATCCATGAACGCGGCTGGGGCGTTCGTCAACCCAAACGACATTACTACAAATTCATAGTGTCCGTATCTTGTTCGAAAGGCTGTCTTATGGATATCTGCTTCCTTCACCTTAAGCTGATGATATCCAGACCTTAAATCTATCTTCGAGAATACCACTGCCCCCTTAAGCTGATCGAACAAGTCGTCTATCCTTGGCAAAGGGTACTTGTTCTTGATGGTCAGCTTATTCAGCTGACGATAATCTATGCACATATGCATAGTCCCATCTTTCTTCTTCACAAACAAGACCGGTGCTCCCCATGGAGACACACTGGGTCGAATGAACCCACGATCAAGCAACTCTTGGATTTGAGCCTTGAGCTCAACCAACTCCTTCGGTGCCATTCTATACGAAGCGATAGATACTGGCGCCGTTCCAGGCAGCAAGTCAATTCCAAACTCCACCTCCCTGTCCGGGGGTATTCCAGGTAACTCCTCCGGAAAGACATCCACGAACTCCTTTACTGTTCTAACTCCACTAACTCCCCCTTATTTGGCATCCAATGCCCTAACAAAAGTCAGAAATGCCTTGCACCCTTTTCGAACCATTTTATCAGCCTTTAAGGCAGAGACTATGTTAGACAAGTAGTTTCTTCTTTCTCCTATCATAATTATCGCCTCATCCTCCGGCGTCTTTAACTCCATTCGTTTAGCTGCACAATCCAATATAGCTTGGTGTTCCAGTAGCCAGTCCATGCTAAGTATAAGATCGAATTCTCCTAAGAGTAGTTCCATTAAGTCGGCAGAAAATATCACTCCCTGAATTTCTAGAGGTACACTCCGAAAGATCTTATTCACCACTACCGTTTGACCTAGTGGGCTCACTACAGTCATCTCCCTATCAGATAGTTCAGAGGCTATGCCTAGTGTTTCAACTACACTACTTGCAACATAGGAATGGGTCGAGCCCACATCAATCAAAGCAAAATAAGGCTTGCCGATATAAGGAACGTCATCGGTTATGACGTCCCGTGCGTCTCAAATCCTCCCTTCGACGAACCGCATACACTAGACCCGGCTGTCTTGCCTCTGCATTACCAACACCTCTCCCGGTGTTCCACGTCCTCTTCCAAAACCATTACCTCTTGCCATTCGGACCACGACCTCGCTGAGGCTGCTGTCCCACCTCTACCACCTGATTACCATTCTGCCCTGTTGGTCGGCCCCCGTCTATTTTTATCGGACAGTCCTTAATCATGTGGTCCTTAGACCCACACTTAAAACATCCTCCCGTTTTCTTCCAACACTCTCCTAAGTGCTTTTTCCCACACTCATCACAAGTACGATCATCGCCTCCCAGAGCAACTTGCTGACGACCTCATGACCTATCAACTCTAGGCCTCTTCTGCGTATTTCTAGATGACCCAGCTGGTCCAACTCCTCTTTTCTACCTATTCCGATCAGAGTTCTGCCTTACAGAGTCCTTAACTCCTTCGGCTACCTTAGCCTTCTCTACTAGCACAGTAAATTCCCACTCCTGCTGCGGAGCTATAAATAACCTTAGGTCATCCCTAAGCCCGTCCTCAAACCGGACACACCGTTCATGCTCTGTAGCCACTATCCCTCGAGCATACCGACTCAGCCTTAAGAATTCAGCCTCGTACTCTGCCACGGATTTGTTCCCTTGAATCAGCCCCAGAAATGCTTTCCTTTGCGCATCAATATAACTGGTACCAACATACTTCTTCTGATATGCCGCCTTAACATATTCCCAAGTGAGATCCTCAACTGTGGCACCATCCCGAACTGTGAGCCACCATTGATAGGCTTCGTCGCGAAGTAGTGCCACCATCCCTTTCAGTTTCTCCTCAGCAGTTAAATTGAGCTCGTCCATAATTCGCTCGGTTGCCTCCAACCAATACTTAGCCGTACTGGGCGCTACACCAGATACACCACGAAACACCTCAGCTCCGTTGGCTCGAAGCCGCTCGGGTACAGATTTCCGAGCTCCCATACCTTCACCTGCTCCAACCACCATCTCAAGAACTCGCAGCATTGCCTGCGATACTGCATCCTCCCCCGTCTGATCTTGCTGCTCAACACCAACAGCTGGTGGTGGGGGTGGTGGTACCTCATTTTCGGACCCTTGTCCAGACCTAACGGGTTCTGATATGGTCATTCTGCCTCTACCACGTCCTCACACATTACGACCACATCCCCTAGAACTCATGTCTACGATCGCGCTTTAATCTGATTAAGAAATTTTTATGCATTAGTATTTTGTTCCACTAATTATCCGCGAAGAAATTTTATGAAAGAAGTTTAGAAGTAGTTCTTTCGATCGATCGAAGTTTCAAGTCTTCTATCCTAATTTAAAGTAGCATATTCATTCAACACACATTCATCATTCAAACATTTTCATCTTATTCCTATCCTAGGGGTATTTTCGTCATTTCACCTACAGGGGTATTTTGGTAATAAATCGGGGTCAATTTAAAAATTTTGTAAATCAGGGGTAATTTCGTAAATTTTCCAATTCAAGGTTCCTTGGTGATTTTATGAAATAAGGGTATTTCGGTAATTTTGAAATCCGGGGGTATTTCGGCAATTTTTTTTTTTCAAACTATGGTGGCTGGTCCCTTTCGGGTTTTAATTATAGGGTTTAGCCCATCAACGAGTCCTCACAACTAGGGTGAATAGTCACCACGCACCAGGTAGGATTCCAAATGAAGAGGAGGTGAGTCGCTAGGGCCGCTTAAATACCAAGCTCTCCTCGAATCCACTCCTGGGCATGCGTGCGCTGTTGCTACACCCTAACTCGACTAAGGTGAACAGTCCTACGCACTGTAGGATTCCAAATAAGAGGGGGTGAGTCACTCGATTGCTTAAATACCAAGCTCTTACGGATCCAATCCTAGACATGCATATGACAGCTTACCACACCCTAGTCTTCCGGCTCGTTAACGGGTTTGTTTAGTGAAATTAAGTCTTATGAAAAATTTAAGAAGTGGTTTAAACTAAGCCTATAGTCCATCAGAGTCTATTTAAACTAGTCTACGTCCCATAAAGCCTATAAAGCCCACATGTATATCACACAATGGTTTAGGGTACTTACAGCCGACTTGGTTGGAGACTTAGGTGCCATCTTTGAGCTAATGCACTGTTATCCTTTAAAGAGCCCATTTTTAGAAAACGTTTTGGAGCCCAAAAACCCCAGAGCTGAGTTTTGAACCGGGCTCTGATACCAAACTGAAACACCCCCAAACCCGGCCCACGAGCCCAGACCGGATCTGGTATGTTCCTCGAGTAGAACGTTTTAATTTCATGTTTATTACTTGGAAAATTTGGGGTGGTTTTATAAAAATACCGAGTTGTTTTGGGGTTAATCTTTAATTCGAAAATCGTTTGTGTAGGTGTCTAAACATTTAAATTTTATTTTTTAGTAAACCATTTAACCTTGATTTAACCTTAATCGAATTGTAATAAAATCAAATAAAAATGCATGCATAAACAGTTTCATACTAGTGGCCTTATTACATCAAAGCAAAACCCAAAATAAATTCGAAATACTAGAAACAATAAACAGTCCAAAATAAAATAAATTCTGTGATAAGCATGGCCACCACTGTGCTCCCGCCGACCCGGTCCATCACTGAGTGTCACCTGAAAAATATTCCCCAACGGGGTGAGTCAAACAGACTCAATGTGTACAGCCAACACTAAATCCCAATAATTTAGGCATATCAGTTCATACATGTGCATATAATTAAATAATAAAATGATGCAAACCCGAACCCAAACCTAGATGCCATCCGCTACACATCACCCGTACCAACCTGCACACCGTGGGGACTACTAAGTCAACCCTCCATACGCTGCACATCATCGAAGGCAGTCGCTGCAGTCGACGTGCTCATCGCCCTTATAAATTTGTGGCATAGCCACCAGATAATATATTTTTGTGTCATGAGACACCACATTCAGATAACGTGACCGAAGTCACCATATTCAGATATTGTGGTATAAAACCACCACTTTCACTTCCCCTTTCATATTCACCCATATGCCCCATGTCATACAAACATGCATTATCATGCCAAGTTCTTTACTCAAATTCTTATAATTTCACATAGGTTCCATAACAGATATTTATCATATTCTACTCATAGTGGGAGTAGGAAAACGTACCTGAGTACTTTGTACCATAACATGGTACCTTAGCCATTTCTTTCACATTCTTATTAACATATTTAATAAAACATAACTATACATCTATCGAGAAATAGTGTGGGGTACACACCTGATATACTTTAACGCTTCCATTTGAAATCCCGAATATCCCGATCTAATACTCTAGATCCTAGTCCCTACATTCGACCAACATTTAATATTTAAACAAAAGCCTATTCGGCTATAAAACCAAATCCCGAAGGATCATCACACTTAAATCCTTACCTTGCTGCCGATTTGCTCACTAACCAAATCCCAAAAACTTGGTGATACCTCTTCTTGCGATCGGTTAGGAACTACATCACCTAAATGGTTAGTTTTCGACTTTTTTGAATAATATGAAATAGATCTTAATCAATGAATAGGGCCTTGGCCGAATAGCATATTCACTTACCCTGTGAATCTTAAATCCCAAAAGTGATCTCTTGGCTAAGAAGATGTCGAAAACCTTATAGGCACATATTAGAATCCGTCTTTTACACAAGATCTATTAAAATGGCCTATGGCCGAATGCCTCACATTACTTACCCTAGGTCTTTAAAATCCTGAAGATCTCCTCCTCCTTATGGTCGACAAAAGCAAAAGTCCCAAAAGACCCTTCAAGTTTCGGTCAAAGATTACTAATAGGATTAGTACCTTGATTTCGGTTAAAAGAAAAGGAATGAAAATCAAATTCATTCTTACCCCTAATGATGAAATCGGATACCTCTTTACCTGACACCACAGAGATTCAACTTTGAGACTTAATGAGTAATCGACTAGGAGTCAGTTGTATATTCGGCTTCTGATGTGCACCAAAGAGATTCGACTTCAACCAAAGTGAAAAGAGAGGAATATAAAGCTTTAGGGAGAATCGACAATGGTGGATGTTGAGAAAGAATATTTGGCTTTGACAAAATAAAAGAGGAGAGAAGCTTCACTAGAGAATTCGGCAGAGGAAGAAGAGAAAAGAAAAGAATGCAAAATGGTCTCACTTTTCCCCCTTTTGCCGAAATTACTAAGCCTAGAGTCCCCCATTCGGCCAACACCTCCTCTCACTATCAAATCCCTTAATTTGGTCCTCTTTTTCCTCTACTCCACTCATTTAAATTAATTGAATAAAACAATAATTATCCCTGCTTAGCCGAAACTTTAAAAAGTATTAGACCATATCCATTGACAGTCCCTGTGCCGTCCATCACTGCTTACCTTTGCAGCAAAATAAAAGCTCTTTTATTTACTTCCCTTGCAGCTCGAACCTAGCTCCCCTTTGAACTCCTTGTGGCGTCACTTATTGGGCTTTAAGTGGCGCCTCCTTGCCACTTTTCCAAGCCCATTTGTGTGTCATATTTCCCCTACATTTTCTCTTAAGGCCTATCAGGCCTAGCTCCCTCTTTTAAACTTAAAATTTGATAATTTCTTAAGCACTCTCCTATCTTCTAAAGTTCACAAAAATTCATACAACACATTCATAACACACAAAGGCATGCTTTCACATATATTTAAGCACAAATGCATAATCCTAAAATCAAGGATATTACACCCTCGATCTAATTTCGTAGTTGGTCTTTCCAGGTCTATATAAGAAAATTTAATTATTAATTCATCACATTTTACATACATTCGCATTCTACTACATCCTAGGTAAAATTACTATTTTGCCCCTACTCTTTTCAAAAATTCCAATTTCGTCCCTAGGCTCGAAAAATGAAATTCATGCAATCTAGTCCTCTTTCCAAGCCTAACCAATATTTAATAACAATTTTTACAGCATACACATTTCATAAATTTTAGAATTTTCCATGGGTTTTACCATTTTTTCATTTTAGTCCCTAAATCAAGTTTCCGTGAAAAATTGCTTTGTAAATATCAACTATCTTTCATTTTCTACCATAATTTTCAAATTTCCAGCATTTACATCCATGGAAAAGTTTCAATACTTTGTTATCTTTTCAAATAAATCCCAGAAATAGAAACATTAGGCTATCCCGATTCTAAAAATATAAACATCATTAAAAACTGGACTTGATTTCATACCTTTCTAAGCTTGAAAAGTTCTCTTCCTCTCTCCGAGGGTTTCCATAAAAAAAATTTGGGGAAGAAGATGAACAGAAAAGATGATAATTTATTTTTATTTTTCTATTATCTTTTAATTTTGTTGATTTCCAATTTAGTCCCTAGTCATTTCCAATATTTCCATGGATGAGTCACCAAGAAAAATCTACATACTTTTCTTAATGGTCTAATTATCATATAAGGACCTCTAGTTTTGAATTCCATAGCTATTTAATCCATTTAGCTACTAGAATTCAACTTTCACATTTTATGCAATTTAGTCCTTTACCTAATTAACCACACAATCGATAAAATTTTCGTATCAAAATTTTCACGTGACCTTCCTATCATAATACTAACCATAAAATAAAATAAATTTTTATTTTTGGGCTAAGATTTGTGGTCACGAAACCACTGTTCTGATCTCACCGAAAATGGGCAATTACAAATCTCCCCCTTAGAAATTTTCGTCCTCGAAAATTCTTACCAGAAAAGAGGTTAGGGTACTGCTTCCTCATAGTATCGTCTGGCTTCCAAGTAGCTTCCTTTAAACCATGCTGTTGCTAGAGTACTTTTACGAATGCCACCTTTTTTATTTCTTAGCTCTTTCGTCTCATGTGCAAGTATTTTGATCGGTTCTTCATTGTAGGTCATATCAGGCTAAATCTCAACTTCTGTTGGAGTAATAAAGTGTGAAGGGTCCGATCTATATCGTCGTAACATGGATACATGGAAAACATTGTGAATCTTATCAAGCTTAGGTGGTAATGCTAACCGATATGCAACCGGCCCGATTCTTTCAATGATTTCATAAGGTCCGATGAACCGTGGACTCAATTTCCCTTTACGATTGAATCAGAGAACTTTCTTCCATGGTGACACTTTCAGGAACACTTTATCACCAACCTAAAATTCTATCTCTTTTCTTTTCAAATCGGCATAGGACTTTTGACGATCTGAGGCTGCCTTCAAACTGTCTCGGATGATCTTCACCTTTTCCTCGGTTTCACAGATTAATTCAATTCCCTGTATCTTTTTCTCACTTAACTCTGTCCAATACAATGGAGTTCTACATTTGCGACCATATAGAGCCTCATACGGTGCCATTTTAATACTGGACTGTTAACTATTATTGTAAGCAAATTCAATCAATGGTAGATACCTTTCCCAGTTACCTCCAAATTCAAGTACACAACACCGAAGCATGTCCTCTAAAATTTGTATCACACATTCAGAATGTCCATCTGTTTGAGGATGGAATACAGTACTAAGGTGTAAATGAGTGCCCAGAGCTTCTTGCAACTTATTCCAAAATCAGGATGTAAACCGGGGATCCGTATTGGAAACAATGGAGATTGGCACTCCATGTAATCTTACAATCTCAGAAGCATATGGTTCAGCCAATCTATCCAATGAAAAATCCATACGTACTGGGATAAAGCGTGCCGACTTCGTTAAACGATCGACAATTACCCATACAACATCTTTCTTTTTCGGCGATAAGGGTAATCCCGATACAAAGTCCATGGTAACTGATCGTGATGTCGAGAGTCTTAATATTTATATAATGAATGATCTAGCCTAGAAACTAATTATCACCACGATTGAGGCAAGTGCACCTATCGAACAGTAGTATAGCTTAGTGGCAAGACCGGATTGTCGAACCCAAAGGAACCAAAAGTACTAATACTGACTTTCTTTTTATTATTTAGCCTAAAGATTAAGGGATTTGTTGTTTATTCTAAAATTAACTAACTACTAAGCTAAAGACGCTAAGACACAGAGAATGAATTGGGGAAAATACTTTTGGGAAAAACCAATTGATTAAGGCGATACCCAAGGGAGAATCCACCTAGAATTCACTTGTTATTTAACTCTGAACCAGACGATTTATTCACTTGACTTGATCCGTAGGATTCCCTAATTTATATTAATACCTCTCTCGAGGCTACTAACGTCTAACCCTAGGTTGATTAATTGAAATCTCTTTCTAATTAAAACCCCTAGGATTGCATTAACTCAATCTATGGACTCCCGTATTAGGTTTGACCCTAATCCGACAGATTTTCGTCATCCTATCTCTAGGGTTGCGATCAACTCCGCTTAACTATGCTAGATCTACTCTTAAACAGGGAAAATTCCTCCACTGCCTAAGCACATCAATACTTGAATTAATATCCTGAAATATCAAAACAAGAATTAAGAACACATAATTAAGAACAAATCAAGTATTTATCATATAGTTTAGAAAACAATAACAAGATCCGTCTTAGGTTTCATCCCCCTCAGGTATCTGAGGCGTTTAGTTCATAATCATAAAAGAATACATCTCAGAAGAAACGATAAAACAAAACATAAGAAAACCCTAAAACCCCCTTAAGGAATTGACAGAGAGATCCTCCGTCTTGAGTATGACTTCGGCTTCTTGAGATGAATCAACTGGCTTTCTTCGAGTAAATCCCACAATTTTGACCTCTCTGGCTTGGCTCCTTGGCCTAGCTAGACGCCCCCTCAAGATTGGCCTTTAGGGTGTTTATATAGGCTTTTGGAATGTCTTTCTTTGCCTCTAAGTACCCTATTCTGAGTGAAATTCCTCTTTGTCACGGCAGGGACACGCTCGTGTGAATCAAATTTAGGCCATGGTCGAGCCTGCTAAAGGGGCACGAACGTGTGGCGTGGGCCTAGGCCGTGTTGATTTCCTACTTTGGCCCATTTGATCAATTTTTAGCCTGTTTCTTGTTCTTTTTGACCTCCGATGCTCTCCTATATATAAAACATGAAATTAAAGGATTAGGAGCATCAAATTCCACAATTCAAAGGATAAATCATCCAAAAAACATGCTAAATGTGGGATTAAAATATGTATAAATTACGGTTTATCAAATACCCCCACACTTAAGCTTTTGCTTGTCCTCAAGCAAAATTCTCAACTCACAATTAAAATCGAATTTCCTCGATTCATAACCTTCATCAATAATATTTCATCATAATTCATAGGTAATTCATACATTGATAATTTAACCAGAAGGTTCCTAAAGATTCAAACAATCAAAGTCATAGTTTTTTTTATAGTACGAAAAATATGTGTTTCCCCTTACCTAAATAATTACCTCTAATTCAAATTCGACAAAGGTTGACATCCTCACTAAAGATTCACTCAAATCACTTGAAGTGTTTAAGGTTCAGGAAAAAGCACTCATAAGTCAAACATGAAAAATTAATCCCATAGGCTTGCATGAAAATCAAATCTCCACCACTATAATATGAGATGATACACAAATCAAAAGGTCTTTAAAAAGGGTTGTAATGGGGCTCGGGTTAAAGGTGTGGATAAAGGCTGAATTAGAGGGTTAGAATCGAGATTGAATTGACAAATTACCTAACTAGAAAGTCGGACTAATACTGAATAATTACATCAATTGAAAACTTAATACTAATAACATGAGCTTCTTTTAAAGATAATGAAATTAACTACTTAAGCTCCAATAACAAAGAAGTAAAAATGAATATACTTCATTTTTTTAAGAACAAATCAAGTAATCAAAGATGGATTCAACTATTAAAATGAATAAAATAATTAGGCAACCGATCAAATCAAAACTCAATATAAGGGTGGTCAAGAAAAATGGTGATAACAAATACAAAGTGGGTTTTGGGTTAATATTACTGGGTGAGTCAATAAAAAGGGTTGTTAGGATTCAAATGGGGTTCACTAAGGGTTAATTGTGAAGGTAGGCTTTTAGTGGAGTAAGTGGGTTAAAACCTAAGTGCCTCATCATGCTTGATTCTCTATTCCCTTAAAGTTTAAATCATCACTGCACAATTATCAAAGACTTAATTCAAAACATATCAATAAAAATCATAAATCAAAGGAAATTTCATTCTAATCGTAACATGAGAAAATTACTTAAAAACAAGACATAATTCAGGGATTTGAGAATAATGCAAAAAGTTAGGCACTCTTAAGATTCACCCCCCACACTTAAGATGTACATTGCCCTCAATGTACAAAGATAGATATAGATACAGAAAATCAAAAGATAGGGAGAGAAGTGAAACTTCTTGAATTTTGGATGGGTTCCTTGCGTTGGAAGTGTGGAAACCTGATTCAGAGGTGAAAGATAAGTTGGAGGGAGCATGGCATGTTTTCCTTAGTATAGATGGTTATTCCAGAGTTCTATTTTACGATTTTTAACTGCGAGAAGATTATTAGGTTCTTTAGAATAAGGATTACTCAAATATTTGCCGAAACATATAAATTGGAGAACATCTAATATGGAATCTAAAAATAATTGAAATAAAGATAAAAAAATAAACATAAAAATAACGATAATAGTAAAATTTAAAATTAAGTCTTTTAGGAAAATTTAAAAATAACATAAACATATGAAGAGAAAAGGACTCATAAGTCCTCATCGTCCAATGGCTCGCGTGGTGGTGGAGGCGGTGATATATGAAAGTAATGACAAATCTGATGGAGAGTTGCCCCAATGCCGTCAAATCTTCGAGCGGTGTCGGTGAATTTTTGAGTACAGTACTGCTCGAACCGAGTGAGGCGCTCAGAGATGTCAGATACTAAAGCGACAGCATGAACTGGTCGATGGCTCGGTGTTGGCTCCTCATGTGGGTGTGGGACATCATCAGTAATGTCCTCAGGGTCCTCCTCCTCGGTGGTATGGGCTAGCCGATATTGGGGAGGATCGGTCCCACGGTGACGTTTGATCATCCGCATGTTGATCATCGTCGAGATGCCCTGTGGAGACATCTGGCCTATTAAGGTGAGCAAGGCTGATTGTGCTGCGGTGTTTAGGAGACCAAAGTGCCTCGCGAGCCATGTTACATAAGGCCCCATGGAAATGACCCCCTTACGATGTCTCTCCATCTGATGCTAGATAGCCAGAGCGATGAAGTAGGCAAGGTCGAAGATGTGCCCGTTTTCCATGCATCATAGGAAGTAGATGTCATGAGTGTTAACTACCCCGATGCTCTCTCTCCTTCCCATTAATGTGTGAGCTAAGATGGCGTGCAATTACCTCAATGATGGGGCTAGAGCTGTCGCCTTGGACCGACTAGGGTCATAAGTGGCCGCGGCGGGGGCTATATTATTCTAACATCTCACAGGGAAGTTATGGATGTGGCGATGGAGTTTTGCAACATCATATTCTCTCATGAATTCTTCCGTGTAGAGTCCCAGAGCAACTCCAAATTCGGGGACACTCATTTCCTGAACTAAGCCTCTTAAACGAAACTGAATAGTACCCGAGTCGTCGTGGTTTGTCATCACTACCTGCAAATGGAAAGTAGAGCAAAGATCTAATGTCAGTTCGAGGTAAGTGGGCTCGACAATACCGAAAAAGCGCTCCCAAGGGTCAGTCGTCAATAATGCCCGAATATCATCAGAAAGTTGAACGTGTTCCAGGGCGGCCCAGTCGAGACATCTGCCTTGACTGAGAGGTTGTGCTCGTAGGATTTGGAAAACTTCCTCTTGAGCTCTAGGAGGAAACTGTAAAAATGGGTGTCTCACTTCGGCCGATGCGCTTGCGGATGATGAGCCGGGTCCCTTTTGTTTTTCGAAATAGGGACCGCAATTTTCTTGCCGCGGGAAGACGACATTATGTTGTTCCAGTGGAGTTTTTGAGGGAAGTGGCACGGTTGAGGCAGTGGTCAGAGCACGGTCGTGGAGAGTTGCGCGGGCGTGGTGACTTCGCACGGCCGTGGACTGCGTGTGTTGTGTGTGGATGAGAAAGAGAAAGAGAGAAAAATGGGAGGGGAATGAGGGGAGATGAAGGGAGGAGAGGAAAAAAAAGGGTGCCGATGGCCGGAATGGGAAAGGGGGTGGCTTACTTAAAGAGGAACGACTAGGGTTTAGAGAGGGGAGATTTTTGGGGAAGATGGGTGTGGGCTGCTTTAAATATGGGGTAGGGGACACGGTCCATCGCCACGCCCGTGTTCCATTTATTTGGCCCGTGTGTTTCGAGGAATTCAAATTTAGGTGCGTTTGAGGTGTAGTCCACGCCCGTGTGCCTTGGGCGTGTTAAGACACACGGCCATATCACACGGCCATGTACTATCTTGTTCGCTTCTCCCACGCCCGTGTAGAGGGTCCTACGCCCGTGTTCATTAATTAGTGTCGACCACGGCCTTGAGGCACGGGCGTGGCTCATGCCCGTGTCATTTACTCAGAATCGACCACGGTTTGTGGGCACGGGCGTGTCACATGCTCGTGTCAATTAATCAGTATCAGACACAGTCTCAGTGCATGGGTGTATGGATTTGTCACAGGCTGTGGTCTTTAGGCAGTTTCGACCACGGCCGAGTCGCACGGCTGTGGCGTTTAGTCGAAGCCCGTGTCTTTGGGAAAATTTTTATCCTGTTTCTGCACAATCTCCGCCACGCCCATGTACCCATTCATGGTGTCCACACGGCCATGGCCACGCCCGTGTGCAAGGTCGTGTGGTGGGGAAACCTGGGCTTTATTAAATTGGTTAGTTTGTAGTTAGGTGCTAAAAATTGAAAATATGACATGAGTGAAGTTAGTGCTCGAGTTGCCTCCCGAGAAGCGCTCGTTTAAAGTCTTAAGCTAGACTTACCTTGTTCTCATTTCTAAATGAAGGTTCATAGAGCCGAAGCTCCTCTATTATATCCCTAAAATCTTCACCATTATAGATTTTCAGTTGTTGACCATTTACCTTGAATGTGCCACGAGTTGGATGAGTTACCTCGATTGTGTCGTAGGGAAAAATAGTTTTCGTTACGAATGGACCTGACCATCTTGATTTCAGCTTTCCAGGAAACAATTTGAGCCTTGAATTGTATAACAGGACTAAATCTCCTACTTCGAATTGCTTTGGTTGCTTTAAGTGAGCATCATGGCGTCGCTTTGTTGCCTCCTTATATAGTCGTGAGTTCTCATAAGCATTAGCTCGCCATTCATCTAGTTCGTTCAACTGCATCATTCTCTTCTCACCTGCAGTTTTAAGATCGTAATATAAAAATTTTATGGCCCAAAAAGCTTTGTGCTCTAACTCAAATGGTAGGTGACAACTTTTTCCGTAGACAAGTTTGTATGAGGATGTTCCTATGAGAGTTTTAAACGTTGTTCTATAGGCCCAATCTTTCCTGTTTGATTCAACTGTTTTCTCTAGAATACGCTTAAGTTCTCAATTTGCTACTTCCACTTGTCCACTGCTTTGAGGGTGATAAGGGGTAGATGTTCTGTGGTGTACTCCATATTTCTTTAAGACCTTGTCAAATTGAGTATTACAAAAATGAGTACCCCTATCACTAATAAATGCTCTGGGTGTTCCAAATGGAGAGAAGAGTTTCTTAAGAAATCTCACTACCATTCTGGCATCATTAGTGGGTAAAGCTTGAGCTTCCACCCACTTTGACATATAGTCCACTGCTACTAAGATGTATTTATTCCCAAATGAACTAGGGAATGGGCCCATAAAATCAATACCCCATACATCAAAAATTTCACATGTTTGAGGCATTTCATCGCGTTTAGAGATATTACCTGTTCTCTGACATTTATCGCATGAAGCAACATACCTGTTAGCGTCTTTGAACAAGGTAGGCCAATAAAAACCTGATTCAAACATTTTGTGTGCTGTCCTGATCCCGCTGTAATGTCCTCCTGAAGGTCCTGAATGGCAATGTTCTAAGATTTTGCTTGCTTCTGCTTTTGTAACACATCTCCGAATTACTTGATCTGCACATATACGGAAAAGAAAATGATCCTCCCAAAAATAGTTTTTCGCATCAGCAAAGAATCGCTTCTTTTGCTGATGTGTTAACCTTTTTGGAAGGAGGTTAGCAGCTAAGTAATTTGCAATGTCTGCGAACCAGGGTACCTCGGAGTTAGATATAGTGAATAGTTGTTCTTCAGAAAATGAGTCATTTATCTCACTCTCATCTAGTTCTTCGATATGTGTATTTTCGAGCCTAGAGAGATGATTTGCTGCGAGATTTTCAGTTCCTTTCTTATCTTGAATTTCCAAATCAAATTCCTACAAGAGTAAAATCCATCTTATGAGTCGAGGTTTTCCATCGGATTTAGTTAAAAGATAACGAAGAGCTGAATGGTCAGTGTAAATGACAACTTTAGATAATATCAAATACTGTCTAAATTTGTCAAATGCAAAAACCACAGCTAGCAATTCTTTTTCTGTGGTGGTGTAGTTTTCTTGTGCGTCCGTCAACATTTTGCTAGCATAATAAATTGGCTGAAAATGCTTATCTCTCCGCTGTCCCAAAACTGCACCTACTGCAAAATCACTCGCATCACACATTAGTTCAAAGGGTAGATTCCAATCAGGTGCAATTATAATTGGAGCATTTATTAATTTATTTTTAAGGGTGTTAAATGCGTCTAGACATTCCTGATCAAAATTGAAAGGCACATTCTTTTCTATTAGTTTTGTTAAAGGCTTAGCTATTTTAGAAAAATCCTTAATAAATCTTCGATAAAATCAAGCATGTCCTAAAAAACTCCGAATAGCCTTAACTGAACTAGGAGGAGGTAATTTTTCTATGGTTTCAACCTTTGCTTTATCAACCTCAATTCCCTTACTAGAAACTTTGTGTCCTAAAACAATTCCCTCTCGAACCATGAAGTGACACTTTTCCCAATTTAAAACAAGATTCGTTTCCTCACATCTCATTAAAACTCGTTTTAGATTTTTAAGGCAAAGATGGAAAGAATTACCAAATACTGAAAAATCGTCCATAAATACCTCAATAATGTCTTCCACAGGCTCATCAAAGATGGCCAGCATGCAGCGCTGAAGAGTAGCAGGAGCATTACATAATCCAAAAGGCATTCTACGATAAGCAAACGTACTGTATGGACATGTAAATGTTGTCTTTTCTTGATCCTCAGGGGCTATTGGGATTTGGAAGTTGTCAGAGAGTTCGTCCAGGAAGCAGTAGTACATATGCCCAGATAATCTTTCTAACATTTGATCAATAAAGGGTAAAGGGAGGTGATCTTTTCTGGTGGCGTCGTTCAACTTTCTATAGTCAATACAGACTCTCCAACCTTTGACTGTTCTTGTAGGAATCAATTTATTCTTTTCGTTGGCTACAACAGTCATGCCTCCTTTCTTTGGAACGACCTGCACAGGACTTACCCAAGTATTGTTAGAAATAGGATAAATGATTCCAGCATCTAGAAGTTTAATTACCTCATCTTTAACAACTTCTTTCATGTTGGGATTCAATCATCCTTGAGGTTGCACACATGGTTTGTACTCATCTTCCATTAAAATTTTGTGGGTGCAAAATGATGGGCTTATTCCTTTAATGTCAGAAATTTTCCAAGCTATGGCTCTTTTATGTCCCCTTAGTACCTGTAACAACTCATCTTTCTCTTCGGGTTCCAGTTCTGAAGAGATGATTACTGGTAGCGTAGAGTTATCCCCGAGGAATGCATATTCTAAGTGATTTGGCAACTGTTTTAATTCTAATTTTGGTGGCTCATCAATAGAGGGTTTTTGTTTTAGTTCGTCGTTGATTTCAATGTCCTCTTCTTCTTTTTTTGTCTAAAGGAAGATGTATTAGAATTCAACTCATCGGTATCATCATCTACCCCCTCACCTTGGGTAAGACACAGTTCCATCGTGTCGTCATGTATGATTTCCTGCAAAGAATCTTGAATAAAATGATCAATGGCATCAATAAAATAACATGAATCATCTTGTTCTCTAGAATATCACATAGCATCATAAATTTGAAAAATAATTTCCTCGTCGTCTACCCTTAGCGCAAGTTTACCATCACCTACATCAATAACAGCCCTAGCAGTAGCTAAAAAGGGGCGCCCCTAAATTAAAGGTACCTCAACGTCCTCATCCATGTCAAGCACAACAAAATCAACAGGAAATATAAATTTATCAACTTTTACTAGAATATCTTCGATAATTCCCCCTAGGATATTTAATAGATCTGTCAGCTAACTGAATACTCATCCTAGTGGGTTTTGGTTCCCCAAGACCAAGTTGCTTAAACATTTTATAAGGCATTAAATTAATACTGGCACCTAGATCAGCTAGTGCTTTCTCGATGTTTAAACTACCAATTAAACAGGGAATAGTGAAACTTCCTGGATCTTTCAATTTGGTTCGTAGCTTATTTTGGAGGATGGCTGAACATTCTTCATTAAGTTCCACTGTTGATATCTCTTCAAACTTCCTTTTATTTGTTAGAAGATCTTTTAGGAATTTTGCATACATCGGCATCTGCGAAATAGCTTCAACAAAAGGTAAGTTGATATGTAACTGTTTAAAAAGTTCATGAAATTTACCGTATTGTGCGTCTAAGCGATCTTTCTTCAGCTTTGCCGGATATGGGATCGGTGGCTTAAATTCTTCACGTACCGGTGTTACATTCTCGGTTTCCTCACTTTTCTCCTTATTAGTTTCTTGTGGTATCTTCTTTTCTCTTTCAACCAATTCCTTCCCACTCCTTAATGTTACTGCCTTTTCTTGCTCTCGTGGTTTGGGTTCGGTATTAGATAAATGACCTGGTTGCCTTTCAGAAACTAACTTGGTCAACTGTCCTAGTTGATTTTTAAGCTCTTGAATTAATGTTTGCTGATTACTCAATGTCGTTTCGGTATTCTTAAAATGAGTTTCTGGCGCTAAAATGAATTTTGCTAGCATATCCTCAAGGTTTGGTTTCTTTTCCTGTGGGTATGGCTGTTGTTGGAAGTTTGGAGGGGGTTGTTGTCTTTGATTTCCTTGACCACCCCATGAAAAATTGGGGTGGTTCCTCTAACCTGGATTATAAGTATTACTATAAGGGTTATTTTGAGATATAAAATTGTTACCCATATAGTGAACTTGCTCGTTTTCAACGCTCGAGTTGTAAGGTGGATATTCTGTATTGTTTAACCCTCCTCCATACATATCGCACCCCATAGCTGGATGTACCTGCGAAGAACCACATAAACCATCAATCTTTTTATTTAACATCTCTACCTGATTTGATAGCATGGTTACTGCGTCGAGGTTGAAAACTCTGGCGGCTTGTGTTGGCCTTGTCCTCGTGACTTGCCACTGATAGTTATTCAGTGACATCTCTTCAATGAATTCGTATGCAGCCTCAGGTGTTTTATTATTCAAGGTTCCGCCGGTGGCTGAATCGATCAATTGCCTCGTTGAGGGATTCACACTGTTGTAGAAGGTTTGAACCTGAAGCCACAAAGGTAGCCCATGGTGAGGGCACCTTCTCAACAAATCCTTGTATCTATCCCATGCATCATATAGTGTTTCTAGATCCATCTGCACAAAAGAAGAGATATCATTCCTCAACTTGGCCGTTTTGGCCGGTGGAAAATATTTTAACAAGAATTTTTCAGTCATTTGATCCCATGTAGTGATTAACCCTCGTGGAAGAGAATTCAACCACTGTTTGGCTTTATTCCTCAAAGAAAAGGGAAGCAACCGAAGACGGATGGCATCATCAGAAACGCCATTTATTTTGAAGGTATCATAGAATTCTAGAAAATTTGCTAAGTGTGTGTTAGGATCTTTATCCTGCAAACCATCAAACTGAACAAACTGTTGTATCATCTGTATAGTGTTAGGTTTCAATTCAAAATTATTTGCAGCAATAGCAGGTCTAACAATACTTGACTCAGTTCCTGTTAAATTAGGTTTAGCATAATCATACATAGTTTGAGGAGCATGATTTTCGGCCACCTCTGGAGGTAGCGGATTATTTTCAGCCATCTCTTTGGTGGTATTGGTTTCGTCTTCTTGCTCTTCTGCTATGCAATTTAAGGTTCACCTTATTTCTCTACTATTTTTGCGAACGGTACCCTCAATATTACTGTCGTAAATTAAGGGTCCTATCGAGTTCCTTCTAGTCATAAACTAGGGGTACCTGCTAGGAACAAAATAAAAGAAGAAAAATTAGCAAAGTTAAAAACAAAATAAAAGTAAATTGCAAAAATAAAAATGGCTAAAGTAATAAAAATTAAGCGTTCTTAATATTTTAGTTCCCCGGCAACGGCGCCAAAAACTTGATTGTGATGTCGAGAGTCTTAATATTTAATGAATGATCTAGCCTAGAAACTAACTATCACCATGATTGAGGCAAGTGCACCTATCGAACAGTAGTATAGCTTAGTGGCAAGACCGGATTGTCGAACCCAAAGGAACCAAAAGTACTAATACTGACTTTCTTTTTATTATTTAGCCTAAAGATTAAGGGATTTGTTGTTTATTCTAAAATTAACTAACTACTAAGCTAAAGACGCTAAGACACAGAGAATGAATTGGGGAAAATACTTGTGGGAAAAACCAATTGATTAAGACGATACCCAAGGGAGAATCCACCTAGACTTCACTTGTTATTTAACTCTGAACCAGATAATTTATTCACTTGACTTGATCCGTAGGATTCCCTAATTTATATTAATACCTCTCTCGAGGCTACTAACGTCTAACCCTATATTGATTAATTGAAATCTCTTTTTAATTAAAACCCCTAGGATTGCATTAACTCGATCTATGGACTCCCATATTAGGTGTGACCCTAATCCGACAGATTTTCGTCATCCTATCTCTAGGGTTACGATCAACTCCACTTAACTATGCTAGATCTACTCTTAAACAGGGAATATTCCTCCACTGCCTAAGCACACCAATACTTGAATCAATATCCTGAAATATCAAAACAAGAATTAAGAACACATAATTAAGAACAAATCAAGTATTTATCATATAGTTCAGAAAATAATAACAAGATCCGTCTTAGGTTTTATCCCCCTCAAGTATCTGAGAGGTTTAGTTCATTATCATAAAAGAATACATCTCAGAAGAAAACATAAAACAAAACATAAGAAAACCCTAAAACCCCCTGAAGGAATTGAATGAGAGATCCTCCATCTTGAGTATGACTTCGGCTTCTTGAGATGAATCAACTGGCTTTCTTTGAGTAAATCCCACAATTCTGACCTCAATGGCTTGGCTCCTTGGCCTAGCTGGACGCCCCCTCAAGATTAGCCTTGAGGGTGTTTATATAGGCTTTTGGAATGTCTTTCTTTTCCTCTAAGTACCCTATTTCGAGTGAAATTCCTCTTTGTCACGGCAAGGACACGCCCGTGCAACACGCCCGTGTGAATCAAATTCAGGCCGGGGTCGAGCCTGCTAAAGGGGCACAGCCGTGTGGCGTGGGCCCAGGCCATGTTGATTTCCTACTTTGGCCCATTTGGTCCATTTTTAGCCCGTTTCTCGTTATTTTTGACCTCCGATGCTCTCCTAAGTATAAAACATGAAATTAAAGGATTAGGAGCATCAAATTCCACAATTCAAAGGATAAATCATCCAAAAAGTGTGCTAAATGTGGGATTAAAATATGTATAAATTACGGTTTATCAATAATCCTTTCCCATTTCCATTCTGAAATTGTAATTGGCCACAATAATCCCGAAGGCACTTGGTGCTCAGCCTTTACTTGTTGACATATCAAGCATCTACATACAAATTCGGAGATATTTCTTTTCATTCCCGGCCACCAGTACATTTTCTTCAAGTCATTATACATTTTGTTGATACTGGGATGCACAGACATAACACTATTGTGTGCTACATGTAAAATCTTCTGTACTAGTTCTGAATTCTTCGGTACACATATTCTTTCTCTGAACAACAAACAACCATCTGAATCAATCTAAAACTCTGAATCAAGATCGGACTCACTTTGCAATCGTTTGGCCTGTAACATATCATCCTCCTTTTGAGCCTCACAGATTTGTTTCTGAAATGTTAGTCTAGCTCTTAACTCAGCTATAATTGAATCATCATCAGACAAGGACAATTGGGCGTTCAATGGTTGCAAGGCAAACAAAGATTTTATACTCAAGGCATCCGCCACTACATTAGCTTTCCCCGGATGGTAATCAATAACGAGATCATAATATTTCAATAATTCCAACCATCTCCGTTGTCTCAAGTTTAATTCTTTACGTGTAATTAAATACTTTAGACTTTTATGATCCGTAAAAATATGACACTTTTCACCAAAGAGATAATGCTGCCATATCTTCAGTGCAAACACAATGGTTGCTAACTCAAGATCATGTATTGGGTAATTTTTTTCATGCGGTTTTAGCTGCCTAGATCCATAAGCTACAACTTTACCATCTTGCATCAATACGCAACCCAAACCATTCCATGAGGCATCACTGTATACTACGAATTCTTTACTCGATTCAGGTTGAACTAGTACGGGCGCTTCCGTCAGTAAGGTTTTCAATATATCAAAACGCTATTGACATTTGTCGGTCCACTCGAATTTCACATCTTTTTGCAGCAATTGAGTCATCGGAGAAGCTATCATTGAAAACCCTTTAAAAAATCTCTGATAATATCTTGCTAGCCCCAGAAAACTTCGGACTTCAGAAACATTCCTTGGTGGCTTCCAACTTACAATAGCTAAAATTTTATTCGCGTCCACCCGAATACCTTCTGCACATGCCACATGTCCAAGTAAACTAACTTCCTTTAACCAAAATTCACATTTACTAAACTTGGCATACAATTGCTTCTCACGCAGAGTTTGCAATACAGTTCTCAAATGTTCTGCATGCTCATTTTCATCCCGGGAATAAACAAGAATATCATCAATAAAAATAACCACGAACCTATCCAGGTATGGTCTGAAAATTCTGTTCATTAAATCAATAAATACCGCCGGGGCATTCGTTAATCCGAATGGCATCACAAAAAATTCATAATGCCCATATATGATTCTGAAAGCTGTCTTCGGCACATCCGAATCCTTTACTCGTAGTTGATAGTAACCAGAACATAAATCAATTTTCGAAAATACAGTGGCACCTTTTAATTGATCAAACAAGTCATCTATATGAGGCAACGGGTACTTATTCTTTATTGTGACTTTATTAAGTTGTCTGTAATCGATGCATAGTCTCAATGATCCATCTTTCTTCTTTACAAACAATACCGGTGCACCCCACAGTGAAAAGCTGGGTCGAGCAAATCCTTTATCAATTAATTCTTACAGCTGCACTTTCAACTCATTTAATTCAGCAGAAGCCATTCTATATGGTGCTATCGATATTGGTGCCATCCCTGGTACAAGGCCTATAGAAAATTCCACCTCTCTAGCTGGTAGCAAATTGGGCAATTCTTCTGGAAATACCTCAAGAAACTCACAAACAACCGACATTGACTGGATTTTCAACTCAGACGCTTTGGTATCCAGTACATAAGCAAGATAAGCCTCATACCCTTTTCAAATATATCTCTGTGCTGATATTGTTGACATAACATTTGATAACCCATCCAGAGTAACAGCCCGGTTAGACTCTAGTCGGAATAGTGGTTTCGAGACCACAAATCTGAGGTAAGAAAAATATTTTAATATTATTTTCTATTTTTACAGTATGTGATTGAGCATGTGTGAAATTTTTTTGTGAAAATTTTATCGTTTGTGTGCCGAATTGTGAAAAAGGACTTAATTGCATAAAATGCAAAAGCTGTGTGCTAATTGTTAAAGTTCTTATTTGGCATGGCTTTCTAAATGAAAGGTCCTTATGTTGTAATTGGACCAATGCTATGTGGAATGGACAAGTAAGGGCATTAGTTAGTGGAATTTTAATGAATTTATAAAGGCTAAATATGGTATTTGATTAATAATGACATAAATAATAAAATAAAGCATAATTTAGTGGCATTTCATGTTCATCTTGCCAAAAATCATAAGAAAAGAAAAAGAAAAAGAAAGCTAGGGATTCGGCACTTGTGAGCTTCAATTGGTAAGTGTTTTGAGTTTAGTTTTTGGTAATTTTTACGTTTTTGTGATCGTTGCTTCGTGTACTATCAAGCCCATGCATTAATTTTAGAATTTGATGAAGGTTTTGAGTTAGGCCATTGTTGAATGTTTGAGCTTTGTGATAGTTGATGATGAAATATGAAAGATATGTGAGAGATTAGCATATTTTGTCTTTGAATTTTTGTTGAATTTGAGTAATTTGGGCTAAATTGTGAAAATGAGAAATTAGAGGACTAAAATGTGAAATCAATGAAATATGTGGGCTTGTATGAGCTAGGGGAAAGTTCGGCTAAGCATGAGTATAGTGAAATTATGTGTATTTTGTGATTTTATGAAATAGGGACTAAAATGTAAAAATGTGAAAATGTGAAAATGTGAGGGCTAATTTGTAAAATGCCCTAAATACGTGTGTTTGGATTAAATTGAGTGAATTGATGATTGAATTAGTTGAGTTTAATATTATATAGATCACGAAAAGAGAGATTCGGATCGAGATCGAGGCAAAGAGAAAGTGCTCGATTGATCGACTAGTGTCGTTATTTCTACGTCCGAGGTAAGTTTGTAACATCCTGGATTTAGGGGCTTGGCATTATTTGTGTTACTGTGTGTTGGCATGTTTTGTTTGTTCTTTTTATGTGTTTGGGGGATCCCGGGAAGGCTCGGGGTTAAGCTTGAGCCTTGGTGAAAATTCTGTTTTAGGCACTTTAGGGGGAAAGGTAGCAGAGGCAGGTCTTAAGAATAAATATTTGGGTTTGATGACATAAGAAGAGAGGTGGTAAGGTGGTAAGGAGGCGCCACTTAAGAGTGCATGGAAGTGGCGTCGCAAGGAAGTAGCAGCAGGGAGAAGGTTCGAATCCCACAAGCCTCACTGTGGAGTTTTATTTTTGCGCCTAGGGAGCTAGAGTGGTTGATTCGGCTAGGGCTCTTCAAGGATGGGTTTTGAAAGAGTCAAACCGTTTGAATGAATGGCCATGAGGGATTTGGGGAGTTTGAATTGGTCAAACTATTCGAATGGGTGATGGGGAGCATTCGGTGGAGGAAATCAAGGAGAGGGTTGGTGTTTGAGTGTTAGCCGAAAGTTGGAGTTTGGGGGGAGGAGAGTGACGGCTATGTGATGTTGTGGTTGGGGGATTTTCGGCACTGAGTGTGGGTTTACTAACCGAGAACTCCTAGTGAAGGTGTGCGAATTTGTGAGCCTTTGTTTCCTTTTGGGATGTCTAGCATCGTGTGCCGAAATTGCCTAAGATCACCTAAGGGTTTCTCTCCTTTTTCTTTTGGTGACTTTCAACTCTTTTCTCATCTTTTACTCTAAATTGCAAACCTCTCATTCGTGCACCTTGTTCTTGAAAGCTATCAAACCACCTTTGGCCGACTATTTCCTTACCATACACCCTCCATATTACTTTTTGCCATCTTCTTTGCTCTTCTCTTAAGCACCATAACCGAATCCAAATCAACATTCATCCCCTCTCTTGTCAAGCCAAAATTCCTTTTCTTCTCTACTTTTTCTCCAAATCCAAAACACCTTCTTGCTCTATTTCTTTTCTTCTTGTTCTTCATAGTCGAATCTCCCTAGTTCATCTTCTCTTGTTTCTTCTTCAAAACCAAATCGGCACCCTTCCATCGATTCTTGATAGAAGCCAAACATAGACTCTCCATTCAGCATATTCTTGTGGTGTTAAGAAGCTCTTCTCTCTTTTCATCTCATTCTTTTTCTTAATCCTCGTTACAATGGTTAACCGAAGGTTCTGACTCACTTCCTGGGCACTGACCGATTGTAGAAAGGTGTGTTCTGTCATCTCTTTTTCGTGTGGCCTATTTTCAGAGGGGGTTTTGGCAAGTAGTCGTTGGCCGAATAGGAGGTAGGGATTCTTTATCGACTTGTTTAGCCGAAAAGCCACTTCTTTTGATCTATCTGGAGAACCGATTCTAACATGGTAATTATTTAGGGGCTCAAGCGGTTTCTTAAGCCAAGTCTGTTAACGTTCGGCTTCTGTTGATCAAGGTAAGGAACTTCATCTATTTCAGTTCTTATTCCCTCTATTCTTTTTCATTGCCGTAACCCTGTTTCCTGATCAAGAACCTTTCATGGATACAAGAAACGGTCAAGCCGAGGAGGGGAGTGTACCCATAGTATCCATTCCAAACTTTAAACGTCGTGCGGTATTGGCGGTTCGGGATTTTTTGCCGGGCTGTGGTAGAGAGCCGACGTCTGCCTGGGATAGGCAGATAGCTGTCGTTCCTGTTAGCGAAAGAGTTGACGTAGATAGCTTGGTATTACGCGTTATCAGGTGTGTACTATTCACACACTTATCTGTAGTTATGTTATTAACTGTAATGGCCAAAAGCCGAAAGGATTGATGTGATAGACAAAATACCCTTATGGGTAAGGTTGGAGACACCGGGTAAGTTCTTCATGGTTGATTTTCTTGATTATATGCCTGTATGTATGTTTATTGTTATTCATGTATGAAATAGTATCTGTTATGCATTGTGATCACGATTGCATACACATTGTGCACGATGTAAAGAGCATGGGCTCGGGAATTGAAAGGAGGGGGAAGTATTGATTAAGTGACTATTGTCACGAGTGACTATTGTCACGAGTGGTCTGAGTACCACGGTGGTTAATACCACGATTGCTTATAACAGTGACTTGTCTCGGTGGTCTAAGACCACAGTGGGTTGGCCCTAGGATTATGTTAAGTGACTATTGTCACGAGTGACTATTGTCACGAGTGGTCTAGAACCACAGTGGTTCATGAACCACAGTGGCATGATGCCACAGGTGTTTGGATGGAGAGTTAAACTGGGATTGGGCTGCATTGCATGCATGTGACATATGCTATATTGAGAGGGCTAAGGCCCAGTCTGTGTTATACGGGGATTTACACACACTGAGTCTCGACGACTCACCCCTTTTTTCAAATTCTGCAGGTAATCAGTAGAAAGCGGATTAGGAGCCGAGACAGACTCGAGGTGGCCATGCGTTGCTATTTTTTTATTAAACTCAAACTTTACTTTAAACCTACTTCTTCTATTTCGGGATTTTAATCTGTAATAAGGCCGCGTTAAATTTATTTCTGTTTTGGGGATTTTGCTTATATACTGATTTTATTCACGTTATGAATTATCGAGGAACGTGGTTTTCTTAAAAACGTAATAGAGGTTTTCTAAAATTTCAACAAAGGAATGGTAAGCTACGAATAACAAAAACTTGGGATTTTTCTTAACAATTTCAGAAAAAAAATATTATTTCCAATGATTACGTACCTCAACTTTTACATTGATGATCACCTTTCAAAAATTTCTGAGTTCGATTTTGGTAAAATAAACTCGTTTTCAACACCTAATTAACTCAAAGAGAAGATAGTATGCCCTGACTTGAACTCTCTAATCCAAATGTTTTTCTCAACTCCGATATTGCCAAAAGTTTTTTAAAATTTTCTCCCTGTAACAACTCAAATTTGGTCGTAACGTTTTGACCGGGTTTGGGGTGTTACAAAGTTCGTGTATAGTATGAATTTTTTAAATCATATTCATGTGTTATGAAATGAATGAGTAATGTGGTTGATGAATTAGTAATGTTATATCTGGATTTGAGAGATGTGGCACTAAGTGTGCGAAATAGAATACAATATGAACATCACTGTGTGTGCGAAATTAAGAAAGCATAGACTATATTGATTGTCACTGTGTGTGCGATACCAAGTTAAATTCGGTTTAATGTAAAGGCACTAAGTGTGCGATGATATTAAAGCTTCGGCTAAAGAATTGGCACTAAGTGTGCGAAATAGAATACAATATGAACAGCACTGTGTGTACGAAATAAAGAAAGCATCGACTATATTGATTGGCACTGTGTGTTCGATATTGAGTTAAATTCGGTTTAATGTAAAGGCACTAAGTGTGCGATGATATTAAAGCTTCGGCTAAAGAATTGGCACTAAGTGTGCAATTAAATCGAATGGTTAATGAAGATTGGATGAAATGTGGTATTGAGTAATGAGTAGCAAAAGTGATCGTTAACTAAGTGTTGGCACATGTATGTACAAAACTTATGTGGTTGATGATATCGTATATGGTTAAATGGATGATTATGTGAGTAATGGCTATGATTGAGATTGTATATCATTGCGAATTGAACCATGTTTTAGTCAATTTTGTATATTGAATTCGAATGATTAAATTAAATGTATTATATTACGAACTTACTAAGCTTTTAAGCTTACCATGTGAAGTGTTTCTCTGTTTTTACAGTGTCATTAAAGCTTTGATGACATATTTGAAGTGTCATTAAAACTTTGGAAGTTTTATATTTGGTATATGGCATGTATAGGCTAGTGATTATGGTATGTTTTGAGAAGTATAGATTTTTCCCATGTGATATGGCTTGATAGTTAATGGTTTTGGAATATGTTTTGGTTATGAGTTAAGAATGGTTTTTATGGGTATATGTGTTCTATGTGAATGATCATTTTGGCATAAGTTTGTAAAATGGAAATGGTATGTTTCATGTTTAGATTTGGTAAGGATTGAATGATGATTAGATTACATGATTTTGATGTGAATTTGATACTTTGGATTGGTATATTTGAATTAGATTTGAATATGAAATGGTTGATGATGTTAAGAGGATAAATTGTGCATGTTTTGGTATGTTTTGGATGTTTTTGGAATATGAAATTTGGAGTAGTTTGATGCTTGTAGGTGTGACCCAAGGTGTGGGTGGCAAATTGGCCTTGTAAATGGCCTATATTTGCCCACACGGTTGAGCACACGGGCGTGTGGCTCGACCGTGTCTCTCAAGTTTGCAAATCGAAACAAGTCAGACTCGCACACATGCTAGACACGCGGGCGTGTGACTGGCCGTGTGAAATAAGTCAGTGTCGACCACGGGTGAAGTACACGGGCGTGTCTACGGCCGTGTGGACAAGTCAGTATGTATGCCCTGTTTTGCCACGACTTGGACACACGGGTGTGTCTGAGGCCGTGTGAGGTACACGGCCTACCCACACGGATGTTTGACCTCTGTAACTTTGAAAAATGTTAAGTTTTTGGAAAAATTTCGTATGTACTCGGTTTAGTCCCGACCTTTTTCTAATGCATGTTTAAGGTCTCGTAGACCTTATTAAGGGACTTAGTTATACTGATTGATTGTGTTTTAGTGATGTATGAACAATGAAGGTTAAATGTCATGATTTAATCGGTAATGCCTCTTAACCCTATTTCGGCAACGGATACGGGTTAGGGGTGTTACATTTTATTGGTATCAGAGCTACGGTTTAGTCGATTCTAAGACTAACGTAGCGAGTGAGTGTAACAACCCAAAATAGGGCTTAGTCGGAACAGTGGTTTAGAGACCACAAACCCGAAGTAAAAATATTTAATTTATGATTGATTTAGAGTCTATGACATGTTTGGGTGATGGTGTGCAAATTTTGTTAAGTAATTTTTATCGATAAAGTGCCCAATATTATTATTGGGATTAAATTGCATTAATTGCAAAATATGAGTTCTAGAACATAAGTAGTTAATTTAAATGGGGGTTTAAACTAGAGGTCTTTAAATGGCAAATAGACCATCATATTTTGTTATGGACAAAACTAGTCATGGAAGGGTAAAAATTGAAGGTTTAATAAAAAGGACATTTTTGTCATTTGGGTGTTTTAAGGCATAAAAGACAAAATTGAAACCCAAAAATCTGCTCATTCTCTTCTCCATGCTGCCAAAATTTTCAAGAAGCCATGGCTAGGTTTTCAAGGTTTTTCAAAGCTCAATTGTAAGTGCATTTGAGCCCCGTTTTTAATGTTCTTCGTATTTTTGAGATCCTAGAAGCTTAACCTTTCTATTTTTACCATTTATTTGCATGAAAAATGAAGTTTAAAAATTGACCCATGTTAGATATTTGTGCATTTTGATGTTTAATGGTAGAATAAGGGTGCACGAGGTTAGGAGAACGATTTTTGCTAAGTGATTTTCGTTGAAAATGGTTAAAACGGGTTAATTAGTAAAAGTTGTAAATGTTCCTAAAAGTGTGAAATAATAAGAATTTTAGGTTGCTTTGTAAGAGAAAAAGGTTCGGCTGACCTTGAATTTTATAGAAATTGAATAAAAATCATATTACGAGCCTAGGGGCAAAATTGTAATTATGAGAAAGTTTAGGGGCAAAATTGTAAATTTGTCGTAGTATGATTTTTGTATTAAAATGAGTAATGTGAGTGATAATTAAGTTAAATGTGACATTTAGATCAAAGAAATCGAGATTTAGACCATGTACGGGGAAATGTCAATCAAAATGACCGATTCGCGTCGAGGTAAGTTCATATGGTTAGTCTATGGTGAATGATTATTAAATTTTAATTGAGATGATGTATTATTTTATATATGTTTGTTATCTAATCATGACTTTATGCAAGTACGATATTGGATCGAAGGATCAATCGTGAGAAATGCAGGGTCAAGTACATTCGTACTACGACTCGTGATGAATTGACGAAAAAGACCATGGTTGGACCATGGCAGTGAGTGTGCCAGTGTAAGACCATGTCTGGGACATGGCATTGGCCTCAAGTTGTGTCAGTGTAAGACCATGTCTAGGACATGGCTTCGACACCGAGATGAGTATGAGCTAGTGTAAGACCATGTCTAGGACATGGCATCGGCTCGAGATGAGTGCCAGTGTAAGGCCATGTCTGGGACATGGCATCGGCACCGATATGTGATCCCATGTAAGACCATATCTGGGATATGGCATTGGCGTCCTACTAGGTGTACGAGATATCCCAAACATCCCTAATATTACAAGTAGTTCAATGTGAAATTCAAGGAGTATGCTCAAGATAAGTAAGAGTAGGATATGTGAGTATTATGACTAGGCATAGGTATGTATACGAGACTTATAAATAATGTGCTCGGATTATGATGCATTATTGATAAGGATGCAGACGAGTAAGATGTGTCTATGGTCACTTGATTGTTATGTGCCAAGTTATAATATGCTTTGGTGTAAGTGTGTATAAATGAAAGTGAACACAAAGAATTAATGAATAAGTGAAATTGACATTAAAACAGTTGTGGGCAGCAGCATTAGTATAACTTTGAAAAATCAAAAAAAATGTTGGAAATTAAATTAAAGGCTGGGTGGGATATGAAATTAAATCTTAATGAGTCTATTTTTTTATAAAAGAAACAGAGTAAGCAAAAGAAGTGAGAATTATGAGATATTTGAATTTTAGTGAGACAGGGTTAGAATGAGTTTTGGAATCCCCTCTTCCAACTTTGGAAAATCAGTAAAACTTTTACAAAAATAATTATGGAGTACAATTCATATGCTTGAAATCCTTAATAAGTCTATTTTCAAGTGAAATAAACTAGAACATCATATAAATTTTATACGAGGAGAAAATTGATTCGTAGTGAAGAAGTGTCAGAACTGTTGGACAGCAAAACAGGGGTAAATTTAATGAATAAACTGTACTAATTGGTTAGACCAAAAATTCTAAAATTTATATGGTAAGAAGTTAAGTGAGTCTAGTTTCAAGTAAACTTAACGGTTCTTCATTCGGAGCTCTTTAGCTCAAGAAATAAATAATTTAGTGATAGTGACTCAAGTAGACAGATTAATGTGAACATGAGTAATAAGGTGTAAGCATGTGATATAATGATTATATCATCTTAAGAAATTATTGTGAGGATTTATCCACACAAGTTTATTAATTTCTTATTATTTGCATATGAGCTTACTAAGCATTTATGCTTACTTCCCCTCTCTTTTCCCTTGCCTTGTTGTATCACCAAGTTAGCTCGGGGATCAGTGGACGTTGGAGATTCACTCACACTAACAATTAGAACACTTGGTATATCTAGATACATTAATTTTTGGGTTATGGCATGTATAGTAGGCTTGGTCGTTTTGTCATATATGTCATATTTCTTATGGCCTAAAATTTTGGCCCTTATTTAATAAATGTTCATTTTGATTAAGGCTATTTGGAGATGGCCAATATTGATGGTTGTTATACGCCTATGATGTGGTTATTCATGTATGTGGTAATTGCATAATTGAGATGTTGTGGATGTGGTTTACAAATGATTTCATGAATGAAGATGTGTATGGGAATATTTATGTAAAATTGGAGATTCGGATGTCCAATTATAGCATGATACATATTGATGAAATCGATACAAGAGAATTTGTGTTTTAGAGTGGGGAACTGGCTTGGGAAATAGCCAACTTCCAGGCCACACGGGCAGAGACACGGCCATGTGTCTCAGCCATCTGACAGACACAGTCTAAGGGCATGGGCGTGTGCCAAGGCCGTGTGACCCTATCTTGATGATGACATCATAAACAGAGAGTTACACGGGTTAGGGACACGGGCGTGTGACCCCTGTTTTGACAAAATTTCCTATATTTTTCCCAAAAGTTTCCAAAGTTCTCAGTTTAGTCCCGAACCATCCTAAACGATGTTTTGAGCTTTATAAGCCCATATAAGGGACAAAATGCATGTATTAGAAAAGTTTTAAATTTGACGAAATTTTATGACCCGGTTTTACATGTTCAAAAAAATTTAAGTCTGGTAACGCCTTGTACCCTATTCCGGCGTCGGATACGGGTAAGGGGTGTTACAGTGAGAGTCTAGCCATACATGCCATATATATACCTGTGATAGTGTGATGATTCCTGACAGTTAAAAATGTGTTTTCGTATAGTAAATGGATCCTGATCGAGCAGTTGCTGATGATGTTGAGAGTAATGCGCCTGCTCCCGCTCAAGGGACAGCACTGGCCGAATCAAGGCCGATAGCTAGTAGTCACGATGGAAAGGCAAAGCAAGCCTTCTTCTAAATGATGAGTGAGTGGTTTACGGAGTTCGTTCGAATGAATCTGGCTGCTCAACAACCTCCACCCCTACAAGTTCCTATAGTGCCACAAGTTTCAGATCCGATCCGATTGAGTAAGCCTCCTGTGGATGAAATATGAAAGTACGGGGCCGAAGAGTTCAGGGCCACAGTTGATGATGATACAGAGCGAGCTAAATTCTGGCTTGAGATTACTGTAAGAGTGTTTGATGAATTATCTTGTACTCCTGATGAATGTTTGAAAATTGTTGTTTCATTGTTGAGTGATACAACGTATAATTGGTGGAAAACATTGATATCTATGGTTCCGAGAGAAAGAATCACCTGGGATTTCTTTTAAGCTGAATTTCGAAAGAAATATATCAGTCAACGTTTTATAGACCAAAAACGTAAAGAGCTCCTAGGGCTGAAACAGGGCCGTATATCTATTACGGAATACGAACGGGAATTTGTGAGATTGAGCCAGTATGCGCGAGAATGTGTTTCGACGGAAACTACTATGTGTAAATGATTCGTCGAAGGTTTAAATGAAGACATTAAACTGTTGGTTGGAATTCTTGATCTGAATGAATTTGTAGTATTGGTTGAAAGAGCCTGCAACGCCGAGGAGCTTAGTAAAGAAAAGAAGAAATCGGATTCAGAAGCTAAAGATGAAAGAAAAATGTCGAAGAGTAAGTCGTATCAACCTTCATCAAAGAGATTCAGAGGTGCAACTAATCGCTCAAATGTTTTGATTGGACATTCGAGTAAAGATCGTGTGAAACAGAGTACTGGTCCTAAAACTGAAACTCCAATTGAATCGAGTGTTGGAAGTGTCAGAAGCAATAAGCCTGAGTGTAGAGAGTGTGGAAGACGTCATATCGGAGAATGCTGGGGCAAGTACAATAATAGGGCTTGCTATAAATGTGGATCACAAGATCACTTTATTCGGGATTGCCCAGAGTTAGCTGAGAAAGATAATGTTCATAGTGCGAGGCCGAGCAACACGACGGTTAGGGGTAGACCACCCAGAAACACTAGAAATATAAGTGGTAGTCAGATAGGAATAATAGATACAGCTGTGAGATCTGAGGCGAGAGCACCTGCCCGAGCCTACGCTATTCGCGCTCGAGAAGAAGCATCATTTCCAGACGTCATTACTGGTACTTTTACTCTTTTTGATACTGATGTGATTGCACTGATAGATCCAGGATCTACTCATTCATATGTGTGTGTGAACTTAGTATCTAGTAGGACTTTACCTGTTGAGTCTACTGATTTTATGATTAGAGTATCGAACCCCTTAGGCAAGTGTGTTCTGGTTGATAAAGTGTGCAGGAATAGTCCATTGATGTATCAGAATATTTGTTTTCCGACTAATTTGATGCTGCTACCCTTTGATGAATTTGATATAATTCTGTGTATGGATTGGCTAACCTTGCATCATGCTATTGTGAATTGTAAACGGAAGAGTATTGATTTGAGAAGTCAGAATGGCGAGATAGTTCGAATTGAATCCAATGATTTGAATGGACTATCAGCAGTAATATCTTCAATGAAAGCTTTGAATTATGTGAAAAAGGGATGTGAAGCTTATCTTGCGTATGTGATAGATACAAAAGTGACAGAAAAGAAAGTTAAATCTGTGCCTGTGGTTTGCGAGTTCCCAGATGTGTTTCCTAAAGAATTACCGGGATTACCTCCGATACGAGAGGTCGAGTTTGGTATTGATTTAGTCCTGGGAATGACTCCTATCTCAATAGTTCTGTATAGAATGGCACCGACAGAATTGAAAGAGTTGGAGTCTCAGTTGCAAGATTTGACCGATAGAGGATTTGCTCGACCGAGTTTTTCTCCCTGGGGTGCACCGGTTTTGTTTGTGAAAAAGAAAGACGGAACTATGAGAATGTGCATTGATTATAGACAACTCAACAAGGTGACTATAAAGAATAAATATCCTTTGCCTCGTATTGATGATTTGTTTGATCAGCTGAAAAGAGCTACAGTGTTTTCTAAGATAGATTTGAGATCGGGCTACTATCAGCTACAAGTTAAAGAATCAGATGTATCGGAAACTGCTTTCAGAACGAGGTACGGGCACTATGAATTTTTAGTTATGCCTTTCGGACTAACAAATGCTCCTGCTGTCTTTATGGACTTGATGAACAAAATTTTCAGACCGTATTTAGATCGATTTGTTGTCGTATTTATTGACGACATTTTGATTTATTCGCGTGATGAATCCGGGCATGTTAAACATCTGAGATTAGTGTTACAGACTTTGCGTGATAAGCAGTTGTATGCAAAGTTCAATAAATGTGAGTTCTGGTTACGAGAAGTCAGTTTTCTAGGACATATAGTATCAGCATCGGGTATTCGGGTTGATCCGAACAAAATTTTAGCCATATTGGATTGGAAGCCACCGAAAAATGTGTCTAAAGTCTGAAGTTTTCTGGGACTAGCGGGTTACTGTAGACGATTTGTAAAAGGCTTCTCTATGATTGCAACCTCGATGACGCGACTCCTTCAGAAAGATGTTAAGTTCGAGTGGTCGTAAAGTGTCAGAAAAGTTTCGATCAGTTGAAAGCTTTGTTGACTGAAGCTCCAATGTTAGTTCAGCCAGAATCAGGTAAAGAATTCATAGTTTACAGTGAGGCATCGTTGAATGGTTTAGGCTGTGTGTTGATGCAAGAAGGCAAAGTTATAGCCTATGCTTCGAGACAGTTAAAACCGCATGAAAACAACTATCCGACTCACGATCTTGAATTAGCAGCTATTGTATTTGCATTGAAGATTTGGCACCACTATTTATTTGGTGAGAAGTTTCATATTTATACTGATCACAAGAGCTTGAAATATTTGATGACTCAAAAAGAGTTGAATTTGAGACACCGGAGATGGTTAGAATTACTAAAAGACTATGAATTAGTAATTGACTATCATCCCGGAAAAGCTAATGTTGTTGCTGATGCTTTGAGCCAAAAGTCTTTATTTGCTTTACGAGCAATGAGTACTTAGATAGATCTGTGTGATGATGATTTGGTTTTGGATGAGTACTCAGATAGTCTTATGCAGACTTGAAACGAAAAAAGATTGAATTTGAGATTGGTGATAAAGTGTTTTTGAAAGTGTCTCCGTGGAAGAAAATACATCGATTCGGCAGAAAAGGTAAATTGAGTCCGAGGTTCATCGGGTCGTATGAGATTATTGAACGTACTGGGCCGGTTGCTTATAGATTATTGTTTCCACCTAAGCTAGAGAAGATTCATAATGTGTTTCACGTGTCGATGCTTCGACGATACAGATCGGACCCATCGCATGTGATTGCCCCTATTGAGGTTGAGATTAAGTCAGATTTATCGTATAATGAAGAACTGACTCGAATTCTGGCACGTGAGATCAAAGAGTTGAGAAATAAGAAAATTTCTTTAGTGAAAGTGTTGTGGCACAAACACAGAGTTGAAGAGGCTACGTGGGAGCCTGAAGATGTTATGAGAGAGCAATATCCGAATCTATTCACTGGTAAGATTTTCGGGGAAGAAAATCCCTAAGGGGGGAGAGTTGTAACAACCTGGTTTAGACTCTAGTCGGAATAGTGGTTTCGAGACCACAAATCTGAGGTTAGAATAATATTTTAATATTATTTTCTGTGTTTACAGTATGTGATTGAGCATGTGTGAAAATTCTGTGTGAAAATTTTATCGTTTGTGTGCCGAATTGTGAAAAAGGACTTAATCGCATAAAATGCAAAAGCTGTGTGCTAATTGTTAAAGTGCTTATTTGGCATGGCTTTCTAAATGAAAGGTCCTTAAGTTTTAATTGGACCAATGCTATGTGGAATGGACAAGTAAGGACATTAGTTAGTGGAATTTTAATGAATTTATAAAGGCTAAATATGGTATTTGATTAATAATGACATAAATAATAAAACAAAGCATAATTTAGTGGCATTTCATGTTCATCTTGCCGAAAATCATAAGAAAAGAAAAAGAAAAAGAAAGCTAGGGATTCGGCACTTGTGAGCTTCAATTGGTAAGTGTTTTGAGTTCAGTTTTTGATAATTTTTATGTTTTTGTGATCGTTGCTTCGTGTACTATCAAGCCCATGCTTTAATTTTAGAATTTGATGAAGGTTTTGAGTTAGGCCATTGTGGAATGTTTGAGCTTTGTGATAGTTGATGATGAAATATGAAAGATATGTGAGAGATTAGCATATTTTGTCTTTGAATTTTTGTTGAATTTGAGTAATTTGGGCTAAATTGTGAAAATGAGAAATTGGAGGACTAAAATGTGAAATAAATGAAATATGTGGGCTTGCATGAGCTAGGGGAAAATTCGACTAAGCATGAGTATAGTGAAATTATGTGTGTTTGGTGATTTTATGAAATAGGGACTAAAATGTGAAAATGTGAAAATGTGAAAATGTGAGGGCTAATTTGTAAAATACCCTAAATATGTGTGTTTGGCTTAAATTGAATGAATTAGTGGTTGAATGAGTTGAGTTTAATATTATATAGATCAAGAAAAGAGAGATTCGGATCAAGATCGAGGCAAAGACAAAGTGCTCAAATGATCGACTGGTGTCGTTATTTCTACATCCGAGGTAAGTTCGTGTATAATACGAATTGTTTAAATCATATTCATGTGTTATGAAATGAATGAGTAATATGGTTAATGAATTAGTAATGCTATATCTGAATTTGAGAGATGTGGGACTAAGTGTGCGAAATAGAATACAATATGAACAGCACTGTGTGTGCGAAATAAAGAAAGCATTGACTATATTGATTGGCACTGTGTGTGCGATACCGAGTTAAATTTTGTTTAATGTAAAGGCACTAAGTTTGCGATGATATTAAAGCTTCGGCTAAAGAATTGGCACTAAGTGTACGAAATAAAGAAAGCACCGAGTATATTGATTGGCACTAAGTGTGGCTCGACCGTGTCTCTCAAGTTTGCAAATCGAAACAAGTCAAACTCGCACACGGGCTAGACACACGGGCGTGCGACTGGCCGTGTGAAATAAGTCAGTGTCGACCACGGGTGAACCACACGGGCGTGTCTACGGCCATGTGGACAAGTCAGCATGTATGTCCTGTTTTGCCACGGCTTGGACACACGGGTGTGTCTGAGGCCGTGTGAGGCACACGGCCTACCCACACGGGCGTGTGACCTCTGTAACTTTGAAAAATGTTAAGTTTTTGGAAAAATTTCGTATGTGCTTGGTTTAGTCCCGACCCCTTTCCAATGCATGTTTAAGGTCTCGTAGACCTTATTAAGGGACTTAGTGATACTGATTGATTATGTTTTAATGATGTATGAACAATGAAGGTTAAATGTCATGATTTAATCGGTAATGCCTCTTAACCCTATTTCGGCGACAGATACGGGTTAGGGGTGTTACATCCAGCTTCTCAGATTCAACCTGAAGTAACTCACCATTTTGACACTTCAATTCAATGTATTTATACTTTCAATTTACCACTGCATCATGTTGGGTTAACCAATCCATTCCCAATATTACATCAAATTCATAAAAGGGTAATAACATCAAATTAGCCAGAAAACAGTGACCCTCTATTATCAACGGAAAATTCTAACAGATTTTATCCACCATAACATGCTGAACCAAGGGGTTTGAAACTTTAACCACAAATTCGGTGAATTCAACTATCACATTTTTAACAGTCACAAGTTTCGTGCATATATATGAATACGTTGAACCAGGATCAATCAAAGTAATAATATCAGTACCAAGTAAAGAGAATGTACTAGTGATAACATCTGGTACCGAGGCATCTTCCCTTGCACGTATGGCGTATGTCCTCACCGGAGCCCGTGCCTCAGATTTAGTCGTTGAGTCTTTTGCAGCACTATGACTACCACCAGTATTTCCGGGATACCGGGGTGGTCTACCCCTCGAGATAGGATTACTCGGCTTCGGGGTCTGTTCAACATCTTTCTCAACTCTTTTCGGGCAGTTCTTAAGAAAATGGTCGAGAGAACTACATTTAAAACATGCCCCACTTCTCATTCGGCACTCTTCAAAATGCAATTTGTTACAGACATTGCATCGTGGCTTGGGGTTTCCAACACTCCCAACACTAGTTTCTAGCGGAGATGAAGACCTCGGGTTAGAGCGTTTAGAACTTCTTTCCTTTCCCGAATACCCCACTGATGAGGCAAAACGTTCTTGGTAACCTCTTGATTTCTTTAAGGCAGATGATTGCATCTTGCTCATAAATCTTTTACTTAGTACACGAGCTTCCCTTTCGGCTTGCTTCTTCTCTTTGCTTAATTCCTCGGCCTTGTGGGCTCTTTCAGCCAACACCGCTAATTCCCTTAATTCCAGAATCCCAATCAACAACTTAATGTCTTCATTCAGCCGTTCTTCAAATCGTTTGCACATATCGCCTTGATCAAACCCATTCAATAGCATACTTGCTCGATCTAACAAACTCTCATTCATACTTGGCTACTGTCATATTTCCCTGTTTGAGTTCTAAAAATTCCTTCTATTTTTGATCTAGGAACCTCTGACTAATATATTTCTTTCTGAACTCGGTTTGGAAGAACTCCCACGTAACATTTTCTCGCGGTACAACAGAAGATATGGTTTTCCACCAATGGTAAGCTGTATCTTTCAGCAAGGATACTGCACATTTCAAGCACTCGGCGGGAGTACATGACAATTCATCGAGAACTCAAATAGTATTTTCCAGCCAGAACTCATCCCTCTCTAGATCATCGTCGGCCGTAGCCCTAAATTCTTCAGCCCCATATTTTCTAATCTTATCAACTAGAGCCTTACCAATTCTGACGGGTCCAGTACCTTGTGGCGTTTCATCGGGTTGTAAAACAGGTGGGGGAGGTTGTTGAACAGCAGAGCGTATTCTCATATATTCACTAAACCATTCATCCATCATTTTAAAGAAGGCAGCTTTTGCCTCTTCACGGCCCTCAAACATGGGCCTCTTACTACTACTAGTTGCGGCTCGTTGCACAGAAGCTTGAACAGTGCTCTCAGCTTCCTCAGACTCATCTCGAGCTTGGTTGGAAGACATTACTATATGAAAATACATTAAAAAATGGTCAGGATATATCACACTATCATGATTTATATAATGGCATGTATAGCTAGAATCGTACTTGCAAAGTTAGTCTGAGAATCGACTAAACCGTAGCTCTGATACCACTAAATATAACACCCCTAACCCATATCCGTTATTGGAACAGGGTCACAGAGTATTACCGAGGTTTACAGAACATTCTCATGCTATTTGTATTGAACATACTATTCATACTCCAAATTTTTCTTTTTGTCCCTTGAATGGGCCCTCGAGGCCCAAAACCAGTATTAGAATCGAATCAGGACTTAATCGGAACCTCTAAGCATTTTTCACAAAATTACAAAATTTTTCTAAGGTACAGGGCTCACACGCCCGTGTGACCTTGGGACACGCCCATGCTACAGGCCGTGTCCAATTTAGGGTGCTCTCTGACTTGTGCCACATGGCCATGCCACACGCCCGTGTGCTAGGCCATGTGGAGAATTAATTTAATTCGAATTAGGTGCAGGTTTCACACGGCCAAGGCACACGCCATTGTTCTAGGCCGTGTCTCACACACGGCTAAGACACACGCCCGTGTGCTCAATTCTGAGCATTCTGTTTTCTCGAATTTAAGGTGCAGGGGACACACGGCCTAGCTACACGCCCATGTACTCGGTCGTGTGTCACACACGGCCTAGACACATGCCCGTGTGGAAAAAATGAAGCCAATTCTTAGCTTCATTTTTTCACCCAATTTTGCCAACAACATACACCAATACTTGCAAGAATATACCAGCCAAATCAAGCATTAAAACCAAGCCTAAATTAACATCTATCATGGCATAATACCTGAAACACCCCTAACCCTTAACCATCGCCGGTTTAGGGTTAAGAGGCATTTCTGGAACATATCGGAACATTTTACAATAATTTTACAACACAAAGTATTTCATCATTCAATCATATCAAAATATATACATATAGTCCCTTTACGAGGTCTACGAGACCTTAAACAAGCACTAGGAATGGGTCGGGACTAAACCGAAATCATACAATTTTTTTCCGAAAATCAAACATTTTTCTAAGTTACAGAGGTCACACGCCCGTGTGGGTAGGCCGTATGCCTCACACGGCCTCGGACACGCTCGTGCGTCCAAGCCGTGGCAAAACAAGGCATACATACTGACTTGTCCACACGGCCTGAGACACGTCCGTGTGTCTTGCCCATGGTCAAGTCTGACTTGTATTAATTTACCAACCTGAATGACACGGTCGAGCCACACGCCCGTATGCTCAACCGTGTGGGCATTTCTAGGCCATTTACAAGGCCAAACATGCCATCCACACTTAGGATCACTAACAAGCATCAAACCATTAGCATTTATACCTCAAATGGCAACCAAAACATCCCAATACATGCACCAATTAACCATCAACTATATATTCTATATCCATACTCAATTTCATCTCAAATAAGTCCATCCAAAATACCAAATTTCACATACCAAAGAATATAAGTCAAGCATCATATAATCCATACCACAAGTTCACATTTAAACCACAATACTCATCAACCTTTTAAGCTTGAAACATACCATTTCCATTTTCATAGCCCATATATATAATAATCAATATCATTCAACTTCCAAGCCATATCACATGGCAAGGCTCAAACATCTCAAAATATAACATATCAACTAGCCTATACATGCCATATACCAAATATATACATCTTTCAAAAAGTACCAAAATAGATAGTCGATAGTGTGATTGAGTGGCTGACGATCCCCTGATCCGAGCTAGCTTTAAAGACATTGTAAAACAGAGAAAACTTTACACAGTAAGCCCAAGAGCTTAGTAAGTTCGTAATATAATACATATTACTCAATAATGCAATATCAATTCATAAATAAACCATCACTTAGATAGATTCACAACTAAACACAATATCATCCTCTACCATATACTCATACATCCATCTATTCAACCTTAAACAATATCATCAACCACGTAGGTTCGAAACATACCTTCGCCAACACTTAGTTGACTAACGTTCTTGCTATTCAATGCTCGATACCAAAATTTACTCACAGTTCACTATCTCTTCAACTCAATCGCACACTTAGTGCCCAATTCATAGCCAAAGCTTGAACAACATCACACACTTAGTGCCTCAGTATAAAATCGAAATTAATTTGGTATCGCACACACAGTGCCAATCAAAAAGCCGAAGCTTCTATTATTTCGCACACACAGTGCTAATCATCTCTGTCTCCTTTCTAATTACGCACACTTAGTGCCACCTAACTTGATTCCATACATAGCATTTCTAATTTAATAATCACATAACTATTCATTTCGTAGCATCTAAACATAATTTAAGAACACGTATTATATCCGAACTTACCTCGGACGTAGAAATACCGAGACTAGTTGATCAATCGAGCACTTTGTCTTTGCCTCGATCTCGATCCGAATCTCTCCTTTCTTGGTCTATACATATTCAAATTTAGCTCATCCAATCACCAATTCATTCAATTTTGTCCAAACACATATTTAGGGTATTTTACGAAATAGCCCTCACATTTTCACATTTCGACACTTTAGTCCCTATTTCACAAAATCACAAAATACACAAAATTTCTCTTCACTTATGCCTAGCCGAATTTTCCTTGTGCTTATACAAGCCCATATATTTCATTTATTTCACATTTTAGTCTTCCAATTTCTCATTTTCACAATTTAGCCCAAATTACTCAATTTCACCAAAAATTCAAGGACAAAACATGTTAATCTTTCACATATCTTTCATATTTCATCATCAACTCTCACAAAGCTCAAACATTCATCAATGGAATATCTCAAAATCACCATAAAATTCTAAAATTAAAGCATGGGTTTTGAAGAACACGAAGCAACGATCACAAAAACATAGAAATTATCAAAAACCGAAACAAAACATACATTGAATCAAGCTAAACCCTTGCCGAAACTTAACAACTCTTTTTCTTTTTCTTTCCTTTGTAATTTCGGTGGATGAACATAATATAATGGCTTATTTTTAAGCTTTTGTTTTATTATAATTCATAATAATGCATAATTTACTAAAATGTCCTTTAATAAAACATAATATATATACTTAATGGTTGTCCATCTTTGTCCACTGAAAAATTCAATGGTCAATTTATATCATAAGGACTTCCTCTTATAAAGACACATCAATTCGGCCATTATTCAAATAGAAGGCTACTTTTACATTTTATGCGATTTAATCCTTTTCTCAAATTAAGCACACAAATGATAAAATTTTCACACATGCTCAATCACATATCATAAACACAGAAAATAATATTAAGATATTTTTCTGACCTCAGATTTGTGGTCCCGAAACCACTATTCCGACTAAGGTCTAAACCGGGCTGTTACAATACCACATGCAATTCATGTCTATAAGCATACTTTTAATGCATATACAATATAAACATACTCCACCCATCCACACTTAACACATAAGCATTGAACATGAGATAACTTATACCATACCAAATTAAATCATTACTAGCCATTCCAATGGCTAGATTGCAAAACATAACTTACAAGTCAACATTTGGCCAAATAAGTCTATACATGCCATTATACCAAAATGAGATTTCTAAGTATACCAAAAAGGAGATAGGGGATAGTGTGATTATGCTCCGACCGATCCTCCAACCTTCGCGAACTTACGAGCACTATAAAACAAGGGAAAATTAAACGGGGTAAGCATTTTCATGCTTAGTAAGTTCGTATAACGGGAAATAAACTTACCGATTATATTTATTAAAACAAGCACACAATCACTTATTCAAACAAGTTAGTCACATAATCTCATATGAATTTCAAGTAAAACATAGATGAGCTCATTACATACCACTTCCATTAATTCTACAATTCCATATTTCAAGAGTCTTTTTCGTTGAACTGATAAGATTTTGATGGATGTTCGAGTAGTATTTTCATGTGCAATAGAACCCATTAGGGCACGTAATAAGAGGCACACTCTTGAGCCACATTTTTCACAATCGGATTGCCAGTCCATGCTGAATCCTATCCGTAGCACATGCCCTAGAGGGCTTAATTTGGATTACCCGTCTAGGCTAAATCCAACTTATCATATATGCTCAAGAGGCTTACATTAGAATTACTCGTCCGGGCTAAATCCTTTATACAACATGTGTAATGTTATTCTCGTCCGAGAATATCACCTTATTCCATCGAATTCTCAACATTCACTCGGAATATGACAATTTTGTCCACATTTCACACTTATGATTATTACATAATGGATATCATCTCATACATACCAACACAATCACACCATTCAATTCAAGCATTTAATACACATATTTAAGTTACACAAACTTACCTTGACAATTGTTCGGGTTTGAATTCCAACTAATCTGAAACTTTTTGTTTTCCTCGATCTAATTTCGTAGTTAGTCTTTCTTGGTCTATATAAGCAAATTTAATTATTAATTCATCAAATTTTACATACATTCGCATTCTACTACATCCTAGGCAAAATTAATATTTTGCCCCTACTCTTTTTAAAAATTCCAATTTCATCCCTAGGCTCGAAAATGAAATTCAAACAATCTAGTCCTCTTTCCAAGCCTAACCAAGATTTAATAACAATTTTTACAGCACACACATTTCACAAATTTCAGAATTTTCCATGGGTTTTACCACTTTTTCATTTTAGTCCCTAAATCAAGTTTCCATGAAAATTAGCTTTGTAAAAGTTGTTTATCTATCAACTATCTTTCATTTTCTACCATAAATTTCACAATTCCAGCATTTACATCCATGGAAAAGTTGCTACACTTTCTTATCTTTTGAAATAAATATCATAAATAGAAAGAATAGGCTATCCCGATTCTAAAAATATAAAAATAATTAAAAACTGGACTTGATTTCATACCTTTCTAAGCTTGAAAAGTTCTCTTCCTCTCTCCTAGGGTTTCCATAAAAAAAAATTTGGGAAGAAGATGAATAGAAAAGATGATAATTTCTTTTTATTTTTCTATCATCTTTTAATTTTGTTGATTTCCAATTTAGTCCCTAGTCATTTCCAATTTTTCAATGGATGAGTCACCAAGAAAAATCTACATACTTTTCTTAATGGTCTAATTACCATATAAGGACCTCTAGTTTTGAATTCCATAGCTATTTAATCCTTATAGCTACTAGAATTCAACTTTCGCATTTTATGCAATATAGTCATTTACCTAATTAACCACACAGTCGATAAATTTTTCGTATCAAAATTTTCACGTGACCTTTCTATCATAATACTAACCATAAAATAAAATAAAATAAAATATTATTTTTGGGCTCAGATTTGTGGTCACGAAACCACTGTTCCGATCTCACCGAAAATGGGCTGTTACACGGCCTACCACATGGGTGACCATACGCCTGTGTGGCATTGACAGTGCAGTTTTTCAGCTTTTTCCAAACCGCGTTTTTCTGCGTTTCAAGTACACACCTGGTACTATTTTGATGCAATAACGCTGTCCAGACCACTAGCACCTGAAAACAGAACCCCAAAAGTCCTATAGGCAAACAATTTACCAAAATTAACAACTAAATCGAGCAACGTTCCACACTTAGCACCGCAAAATGACTATACAAAAGTTAAATAGTTGAGGCAAAAACCACTGATTCACCGCCTTCACCTACACAACCGTTCACAAAATTCATCGATTACTCACTAATGTTGGTCATTCTAACATTGCCCAAAACTTAAAATCTAACGTTAACAAACCCAATCTTTACTTACCAACCTGATTGCAGAATCCAAAACGTAAAAGCAACAATTGAATCAAGAAAACAACATCAACAGAAGAGGGAAATGAAGGTTGAATGTGAAAACAATGTAGGAAAGAAGAAAGGAAAGAGAAAATGTCAGAGAGATTTTGGGATTTTTGGAAGAGAGAGACGAGAAGAATTTAACAAAAAGAAAATAATAAAAATAAAAGGATATTCCCACAATCCCTTAATTCTCTCCACTATCCCACTACTGATAACTCCCTCAGGATTCCAGCTTAACCAAAACTCTATCAGATAACAAAATAAAAATATAACACCCTCGCTAACGCAGGGATTCAAACATAGGACTTCCAACACACCAGTTTCCTTACCACTCGAACCAGCGGCTCATTCTGATCTGGATTAACAGACAATTTAATATAAGCCCACGGAACAAAGGTAGGGCTTAGATCCAAAAATAACAAAATTTGCCAAAGCCAGGGCTTAAACTTGGGACCTCTCACACACACCTAGAACACTTAACCACTGAATCAGATATACATTTTGTGTCAAAAATTTACAAAAACAAAAACAAATAATTCAGGGCGTTACAACTCTACCCTCCTAAAAGAAATTTCGACCTCGAAATTTACCTGATCAGAATAGATGAGGATATTACTGACGCATCGAGTCCTTAGGTTCCCACGTGGCCTCCTCAATGCCATGAATCTACTACAGAACCTTCACTAACGTAATAGACTTCCTCCTCAGAACCTTAACGTCTCGATCTAGAATCTAAACCAACTCCTCCTCAAAGGTCAAGTCCGGCCTAACCACTATCTCCTCAATAGAGACAACATGAGATGGATCCGACTGGTACCGCCTTAACTTCGAAATATGAAACACATCATGTATGCGGTCTAACTTTGGAGGTAGCTCCAACTGATAAGCGACCGGTCCCACACGTTTCAGAATTCGATACGGCCTAATGAACCTAGGGCTCAACTCGCCCTTACGACCAAATCTCAGAACTTTCTTCCACGGAGAAACCTTAAAAAAGACGAAGTCCCCCACAGAGTACTCAGTATCACACCTCTTCAGATCTGCATAAGACTTATGTCTATCCGAAGCCACTTTCAGATGATCCCGAATCAATCGAACCTTATCCCCAATCTCAGAAACAAACTCAGGACCCAAAACTCGACGTTCACTTAACTCAGTCCAACATAGCGGAGTGTGACACTTATGACCATACAAAGCCTCGTAAGGTGCCATCTGGATGCTAGCCTGGAAACTGTTATTATAGGCGAACTCTGCTAACGGCAAATAATCCTCCCAACTACCTTGGAAATCAATCATGCAACTCTGAAGCATATCCTCCAGTATCTGAATCACACTCTCTGATTAACCATCTGTCTGAGGGTGGAATACAGTACTGAAGTCCAACCTCAAGCCCAAAGCTTCATGCAACTTTTTCCAGAACTGAGAAGTGAAACGAGGATCTCTATCAAAAATGGTCGAAACAGGTACCCCATGTAGTCTCACAATCTCTGAAATGTAGAGCTTCGCTAGCTTCTGCAGAGAATAGTCCATCCGAACCGGGATGAAGTGAGCAGACTTGGTCAATCGATCCGCGATGACCCGAACAGAATATTTCTTAGTGGGTGTCAAGGGCAACCCACTAACGAAGTCCATCATCACATGCTCCCATTTCTATAGGGGAATCTTAACTAGTTGCAACAAAACCGAAGGCAACTGATGCTCAACCTTAACCTGCTGACACGTCAGACATCGAGCAACAAAACCAGTAACCTCTCGCTTCAAACCCGACCACCAGTACAGTTCACGGAGATCCCGATACATCTTATTACCACTAGGGTGCATAGCGTAAGGGTTACTATGCACCTCCCTTAGAATCAATTGCCTCAAATCAGAATCATTTGGCACATAGATCCGTCCTCAAAAACATAACACACCATCATTATTTAACCCAAAATCAGAAGTAGTACCACTCTCAACCTGACGGAACCGCACACCTAGAGTCTCATCCACTAACTGTTTATCTTGAATCTGATTTATCCAAGTCGGATTAATTTGCAACTCGGCCAATAGATTCCCATCATCAAGCAGACTAAGACGTGCAAACATCGCCCTCAAATCAGACATTACCTTACAGCTTAGAGCATCAGCCACCACATTGGCCTTACCAGGATGGTACTCTATGGGGCAGGCATAATATTTAAGCAGCTCAATCCATCGGCCCTGGCTAAGGTTCAACTCCTTCTGAGTAAGGAGATACTTAAGGCTCTTGTGATCGGTATAGATAATGCACCTCTCACAATACAAATAGTGCCTCTAGATTTTCAACGCAAAGACTACCGCAACCAACTCCAAATCATGCGTCGGATAATTTTCCTCGTGTGTATTAAGCTGCCGACACGCATAAACTACCACCTTACCATCTTTCATCAGTACACATCCTAAACCTACGTGTGATGCATCACTGTAGACCATAAACTCCTTACCGGATTCAGGCTGTATCAGAACAGGTGCCTAGGTCAAAACAAACTTGAGCTTCTCAAAGCTTGATTGTTGCGCATCAGTCGAAACAAATAGCACACCTTTACACAGAAGCTTAGTCAAGGGATCTGCAATCAGATAGAACCCCTTGACAAACTGTTGATAATATCCCGCTAAACTGAGAAAGCTACAGATCTTAGATACGTTCCTAGGCTGTTTCCAATCCAGCACAACCTCTATCTTCCTTGGGTCCACCCGAATCCCCTCAGTAGATACCACATGCCCCAGAAAAGTTACTTCTCGTAACCAGAACTCGCACTTGCTCAACTTAGAATAGAGCTGCTTCTCTCGGAGTATCTGAAGCACTACTCTAAGATGTTCATCATGCTCATCCTCAAATTTAGAGTAAACCAGAATATCATCGATGAAAATTGTGATGAACTGATCCAGATAAGGCTGAAACACTCAGTTCATCAGATCCATAAATGTTGCCGGAGCATTCGTCAAACCAAAATGCATAACTAGGAACTTGTAATGTCCATAACGATTCCTAAGTGCAGTCTTATGAACATCAGCCTACTTAACCCTCAACTGATGATACCCAAATTGAAGATCAATCTTGGAGAACACAGAAGCCCCTTGGAACTGATCAAACAGGTCGTCGATCCTCGAATGTGAATACATATTCTTCACGATCTACTTATTCAGCTGCCGATAATCAATGTACATCCTCATGCTCCCATCCTTCTTCTTAACAAACAGAATCGGTGCTCCCCACGAAGACACACTAGGACGGATGAAACCATGTCCAGAAGCTCTTGCAGTTGAGCCTTAAGGTCAGTAAGCTCTTTCGGTGCCATACGGTAGGGAGCGATGGACACCGGAGCTGTACCCGGAAGAAGCTCAATCCCAAACTCAACTTCTCGATTCGGATGTAAATCTAGTAACTCCTCAGGGAAAACATCTGGAAAATCCCTTACAGTTCTGATATTCCCAACAGAAGAGTCCCAGAACTAGAGACACTGTCGTAAGCCAAGTACACCTCATACCCTTTCTGAACAAGTTTCTCAGCCACAAGAGCGGAGATCATATTGGACAGATAATCTTGACACTAGCCGATTACGACGACTTCCCTATCATCCTAAGTCCTCAGAATGACCGTATTAGTTGCGTAATCCAAACTAATTCGGTGCTTGACCAAACAATCCATGCCTAGAATTAAGTCGACCTCCCCAAACGGAAGCTCCATCAGATCTGCTAGAAAAATAATCCCTTGTACCTCTAACGGATCCTTTCTATAGAGTTTACTAACCCACACAGACTACCCCAATGGACTCAGTACAGTGATCTCAATAGAAGTGCTCTCAACAGTAACCCCCAAGTTTTTAGATACAGTGCTAGCCACATAAGAGTGTGTAGAACCTATATCTATAAGAGCAGTATAAGGTACATCAGAAATTAAGAACATACCGATGATAACATCTGGAGCATCTCTGTCCTCTCGGTGTCGAGCAGCATAGACAAGTGTAGGTTGCCTCGCCTCTGTCTGATTAGCACATCTACCCGGTGCTCTCTGTCCACGGCCCAAACCATTACCACCCCTAGCCGCTCCACGACCCTTAGGTGGCTGCTGAACTTCCCTCTAAGGCTGCATAGAACCCGGAACTTGCATCTGATTTGCCTGCTGTAGATAGTCTCTAATACGGTGCTCTAAAGATCCACACCTCAAACAGGCCCCAATCCTCCTCCAACACTCACCCGGATGGCACCTACCACAATCATCGCATGGGTGCAACCCAACTGGAGCAGTAGGAGCCCCCACTCTAATGGGCCCATCAGATCTAGCCTTTTTCTTAGGCCTCAAAATAGAACTAAAGGGCTCTGAATCCCTCTTATTCTTGCCCCTCTCACGGTCTCTGTTCTGGCGCTCTACGTGTTTAATATCCTCAGCGATCTTCGCCTTCTCAGCTAGAACTGCAAACTCACGCTCCCTCTGTGGAACAATCAGTACCCTCAGATTATCCCTCAGTCCATCCCCAAACCGAACGCACCTCTCATACTCAGATGCCACAATGCCTCGAGCATAGTGGCTCAACCTCAGAAATTCAGCCTCATACTCGGCCACAGATCTGTCCCCTTGCGTGAGATTTATGAACTCACGCCTACGAGCATCCACATAACTCGCTCCCACATACTTACTCTGAAATGTGATCTTAAAGAAATCCCAAGTCAACCGATCAGGCTGAGTACCCTTCTCAACCGTTATCCACCACTGATACGCCTCGTCGCGAAGTAGGGAGACTGCACCCTTAAATTTCTGCTTGGGAGTGTAGTCTAAGTCATTCATAATCCTCTCTGTGGCCTCCAACCAGTACTCGACCACACTAGGGGCGACTCCAGTGACACCCCTAAATAGCTCAGCACCATTAGACCGGAGTCGTTCAGTTACTGACCCACGGCCCACAGATCCAGAATAGGGTCCAGTGACCCTCTCAAATATCCTCAGTATGGCCTAGAACAGTACGTCGTCCCCAACCGAGTGACTTTGAGACCCAGCCTCAGTAGCAGGAGAAACCGGCATCTCACTTGTATCTAGATGTGGCATACTGCCAATTGAGGAAGACTCTGCTCGAGCCCCCTACGACCTCTTCGACAGCCACAAGTACTACATCCTTGGGTTCCACGAGTGCTCATTGTCTAATTCGAGTTTTATCTATATTAAAAAGTTTTATGCATCAGTTTCAGTATTTTTTAGCAGATGTTTTATGCATAAATTATCAGAAGTTCAGTTTTGTTTCCACAAGTTTCAGTCTCTAACTATTCAGTTTAGTTTTAAAATGTACTAATCTATAGTGTTTCCAGAGTTGTCTATCAAAATTTTAGAAATACTTATAGGATTGGCGCCGGAGACTCAGTGTACCACATACTCTTTCAAATTATTCAAGAAATTTGAAAACCAAATCTTTTAAAACACAATTTTGGAACCCCAAAATCCATAGCCGAGTTTTGCAACCTGGCTCTGATACCACTAAATGTAACACCCCAAACCCGGCCTAGACGTTATGGTCGAATCTGGTGATGACAGATGGAATGGGTTTTGAAAATGAAGTTGCCTTGCCAAAACATTACTATTCTATAATTTCCAAGTTTTATCAAAAACACTGTTTAATTAGCTCATTTATCATTTCTTACTACAGCGGAAGTCTTATAACCAATATATTTTAGAAATTTGATTCGTGATTTTAGGAAAAGCCTCATTTGGAGTACAATCCGTTCTCGTAAAGCATTTTATCACGTATGCAAATCATTGGGCAATTAAATCCATAATCAAGTTAAAAACTAGAAGTTCAGAGAGTCCTCAAAATTAAAAAACTCAAATGGATATCAAATTAGGAAATAAACCATATAATAAATTTTAAGCAGTTTAACAAAAGAGTGGTCACCGCTGAGTCTCTACTGCACCGATCAACCTAAGACTGAGGATTACTTGACAGAAAATAAACATATGTGAGTTTACGAAAAATCAATGTGTAACCCAACAGAATTAAGCATGCAAGTGTACAATCATCATATACATAACCAGAAACAGATACATATAAGGACTTGAGTCCTTTTCAAATGCAGTAATAGAATTAGATACAGATACAGATATGCCAAATCCTACCCCCATCCTCTACACACCATCTCCGACCATCCTATCACACCATGTGGGGTTAAAAACACCCACCCATCCCTACACACCACATCGTGTCATTAAGACACATATCAGATATAATATGCAGCCAAGCTACCAGAATATAGGCATTTAACGTCGAACAAAATACTTCCTCCTCATATACAAATCCCACCCTAAAACAGATACAGAGCATACATATAGAATTAATAGATAAAACATGCTTAACATGCTTACTTAAACATATAACAGATATACATAACACAAACATGCTCAGAACAGTATGTCAGTCTAACAGATCACATAGTTTTATGGTCTAGTTAGCCCTTACCGACCCTACGGTAGGCCTGCAGTCGATTAGGATTACTGTGTGACCCTACAAAAAATTTAGTATAATAGGCCCACATGCCTGTGTGGGCCCACACCCCTGTGTGGCCAACACGGCCTGGCCTAAAAGCCACACGCCCGTGTGATATGCCTATGTGGGTCCGCACGCACGTGTGGCCCAGACGCCCAACTTGGCTTAGCCTGTGTGGCCCACACGGCCACACTCGAGCCACCACACGATCGTGTCTTGTGCACGGCCATGTCTTTATTGACCACACGACTGTGTACTCGCACACGGCCTACCACACGGGTGACCACACGCCCGTGTGGCGTCGACAGTGCAGTTTTTTGACTTTTGTCAAACCATGTTTTTTTACATTTTGGGTACACACCGGGTACTGTTTCGATGCAATAACACTCCCGAGACCACCAACACCTAAAAATAGAACCCCAAAAGTCCTATAACCAAACGATTTACCAAAATTAATAGCTAATTCGAGCAACGTTCCACACTTACCACCGCAAAATGACTATACGAAAGTTAAATAGTTGAGGGAAAAACCACTGATTCACCGCCTTCACCTACACAACCGTTCACAGAATTCATCGATTACTCACTAATGTTGGTTATTCTAACATTGCCTAAAACTTAAAATCTAACGTTAACAAACCCAGTCTTTACTTACCAACCCGATTGTAGAATCTGAAACGTAAAAGCAATAATTGAATTAGGAAAGTGATAGCAACAGAAGAGGGAAATGAAGGTTGAATGTGAAAAGAATGTAGGAAAGAAGAAAGGAAGGAGAAAATGTCAGAGAGATTTAGGGATTTTTGGAAGAGAGAGAAGAGAAGAATTTAGGAAAAATAAAAAAAAAAGGATATTCCCACAATCCCTTAATACTCTCCACTACCCCACTACTAACAACTCCCTCAAGATTCCAACTCAACCAGAACTCTATCAGATAACAGAACAAAAATATAACACCCTCGCTAATGTAGGGATTTTAACACAGGACTTCCAGCACACCAGTTTTCTTACCACTCGAACCAGCAGGCTCATTCTGATATGGATTAGCAAACAATTTAATATAAGCCCACAGAACAAAGGTAGGGCTTAGATCCAAAAATAACAAAATTTGCCAAAGCCAGGGCTTGAACTTGAGACCTCACACACACACCCAAAACACTTAACCACTGAATCAGATACACATTTTGTGTAAAAAATTTACAAAAATAAAAACAAATAATTCAGGGAGTTACAAAATCCGTATAAGTTTTGTACGTATGTGATATTAAGTTCCAGATTGGGTTGTAGAGGTGCTTTGATCTATTCTTTGGGCTTTAGATTCACGTTTTAAGGTGTACTTCTTAAACATATGTAATTAGGGGTCATTTTGTTGATGAATTTTGTGATTCATAGTATATTTTGGTATAGTTTTTGGACCACACAGGCATGTGCCACACACAGGTGGTCCACACACTGCTATGTGCTGCTTTTGAGGTTAGGTCAATTTTCTTGTCACACGGGCTGGCCACATGGCTGTGTAACCCCTGTTGGGAAATTTTGTCAATCATACACGGGCGTGTCCTTCAGCCACACGGATGTGTACCTTAGCCACATGGGCGTGTTTGTTAGCCACACGACCATGTCTCCACTGCATCAGAATTGACAATGAGTTACACGGTCTACTTACATGGTCGTGTATCTCAGTCACACGGGCGTGTACCTCAGTAGCATGACTGTGTACCCCTGTCACACAGTCTAAACCTTCCCACACAGCCGTATGGTCCAATTTTTGAAATTTTTACTCCTTATTCGTTAAATGATTCATTTTAGTCTTTGGTTGATTTCTTGCATGTTTAAGCCTCTGTAGGTATGTTTGGGACATGAATACTGATTGTTGGTTGACTGTGATGAGTGTTTTTCTGATGGATACGTTTACGATTTTGTACATATGTGTATAAGTTTTAGTTATTATGATTCGTTAAATTAATCTTGTGATATGAGATGGATTGAATGTGTTAATCAGAAATTTTGCTTATTAATGATTCCACTAACTTGTATTGGTCGTGAGTATGATGTGAGTTATCAAAAACTGAATATTAACATGAATCACTCGAAAGTTATTCATACGAATCTTTTGATTTGCATATGCATTGTGTCTAGGATATGAATACGAAGAGAAAGAAGTTCGATTTGACAGTAAACCTGCATTTCCATATTTTAGCGGTAAACCTGCAATTATGTTAGCAACTTGACTGCATAGCATACAAGTGGCACATGACCACTTTAAGGTGTGATTTTGTTGAATGGGTCCACCATAACCGAAATATTGGTGTGTAGAGGTTGGAAAGGGTCTAGTATACCCTTATTGGTGTGTGTGAGGGATTTATGGAGATGGTTTGTAGAGGTTGGATAGGTTGGATTTGGTATTTGTTTCATTTGAGCAAGGATTGCATTAATAATCTAATTTGGTTATGATGCTTTGTTTCAATATGATTAAAAAATTATTGTTGTATGTTTGCTCGATTATTTTCGCTACATTGTTTGCTACTATATGACTCTATTTATGTACATCTGTTAAATGTTAATGTATTATGATGCTCTATTCTAATGTGATATCCGATTGTGATTCGGATTTGGCTTTTGCTTATTTGTTCGATTTTTTATTATTGTACTGTCGATTTGTATTTGTTTAAGACTCACACTGAGCTTTGTAGCTCACTCCCTTAGTTTTTCCTATTCAGGTAACCGTCGTGGTTAGGTTTCGGACTCGATGATTCGGAGGCCTCAGAATTTCTCATCTTGGTTTGGTTTAATAAATTTTTTCATAAGTTTATAGAAAGTATTTTCAATTAGATTGTAATTAAGTTATATGAACTGAGGTATGGGTTTTATTTTTTTTATTTTGGACTAATAAAGTTTTGGGTTCTTATTTTTGAATTAAAAACTATTATTTCATGCATGGGTTTAAGCTAACTGAAATGCCATTTTCTTTAGCAAATGTTCATTCTAAAGTAACTGTTTATGATTTTCAAACAAGAAGAAAGGTTTTGATTTTACGTTGCAAATTTTGGTTTGGAACTTCGGTTAACAAAACTTCTAAATCCATTTTGGGTACAAATTTAATACATGAGCTGTTAAACTGGTTTTAAGTGATAATTAAACTAATGTTTGGAAATCGTAAGATAAATTACTACTGAATTTTGTTAAAAGCGAGCAAAGGTGGTTTCAGAAAAGAAATTAAGAGATTTGTTCTATGTTTGTTTTAGGGCCATTTCGGTGGCCAATGTGACCTCCAGAATCCAGTCGAAACTTCGGGGTTGGGTTTTGGGATGTTAGAAGAAATAATCTTAATTTTCATTTATTTTACTATAACAACTCGATTCAGTGGTTTTGGGACCACGATTCTGATGAATGAGTTAATATTTTTTTATTTAATGTTTATATAGTTATATTGGGGTCGTACTAAATTTTTATTAAGAAATTTTATTGTTTATTTAGTTAATTATGTAAAAAGGACTAATTTGTAAAAGTTGTGAAAGTGGGTTCTATTAGATAAAAAGGGTTAAATTACTTTGAATAGTTAAATAAATGGACTTGGTAGGTAAATATACCATAACTAAGGTTAGTGGATGTTTATGGATAGGTTTTATTGTAGTTTTAATGATTCTTAGAGGTTAGATTAGTAATGTAATAAATAAGTTAAAACTAATAGAATAAAGATGAAATAAGTATCATCTTCATCCTTTTTCTATTGTTCCAAACCGTACACCATTGTTAAAGGGGGAAAAGCTTTTGATTATGGTTTTTCTCATGCATGGTAAGATTTTGAGCCCCGCTTTTAGTGATTTTTATGTTTTTGAGTTCGTTTTAGCTTAGTTTGGTTAGTCAGGGGGTTAAATTGCAAAATTGTTATAGGTTGGGGGATTTTCCATGAAAGAATTTGATGAGTTAATGATGTTTTTTGGTAGATTATTAAATTTAGTTGTTAAATGAATATGATTTGTTAAGTGAATTTTAATAATTTTTATTAAATTAGGGATAATGATTTATTGGTTAAAATTGTAAAAATCCTTAGGATTAATGTGAAAATTTAAGTAAATATGTGACATCTTGAATTAATGTGCTTATGCGTTTAGTGTAGGGATATGTTTAATGTATTAATTTAAGTGTTAGGGGTCCAAATTGGGCTCAGGATGGGGTCGAGGCCTTGATTAAATTTCTTGATGGGACACTAAAGGGTTTTAAAGATAGTATCTGTGGTTTAAATTACAAAGTGGGCTTGTGGCTCATTAACAAGTGGCACTGCAAAGGAGTTATAAGGTGGCGCCATTAGCAGTTGAAGAGGCCCAAGTTTTGGCCGTAAGGAGCCCATGTCTTTGGGCCATTTTCGGCACTTAAAAGGGGAGCAAGAGGGACAGCAATGAGGCTTAAAATTTGGAGGGACTTAGTGACTTGGACAATGGGGATAAGGTGCTGATAAAATAGAGGGGAAGTGGTGTTATCTAGGTCTCTTCTGGAGGAGTGAATGGAATAAGATAGAGGAGAAAAGATAGGAGCTATCTGCTGAGTGCAGTGATGGCCGAATTTCCATCACTTGAAGGGGGGAAGAAATCGGTTTCCACATGCCATAAGGGTGCCGAAATTTCCCCTACTATTTGACTAGTTGTTAGTTAGTAGGAAGGGCACTTTCGATTTTTGTTAGGTAAGTGCTAAATTGTCTATAAATAGAGGGGCTATCTCTTCAATTCCGACATTTGAACCCCATTCTTTTAAAGCTTTTCTATGCCGAAACCCTCAGCCATTCTCTGCAATCTTTCCTTTTGATTCCTTCAGAAGCCGAAACCCCTCACTTCACACTCTTTTCCATTCTTTTCCTCTTGTGCCGATTTCTCCTTAAAGCCAGAATGTTTAGAAGTAGCCGAAATCTTCTGTAGAGGTGAGTATCGACTTGTGCTAGTATTTTTCCTCTCTTTTTCGGTCTTTGAGACCATAGCCGAATGGCTAGATGGTGTTTAGGACCATCTTTAGTTTGACGTTTTCCCTGATCTCGTGTTTTTCTCTTTGGCGGTATTCCGGGATTTGAAGGAGATCTGGTTGCCTAGGTTTCTAAGCCAGAAATCGGTAGCATTCGAACCATATTATTTTCAGGATTTCAAGGTAAGGATTTCGATTCTCTTTAAGTTGATCAATCGGTTTCTTTTCGTTATTCATGTCTTAACCTAATGTTTCGTTAAGCAATCATCATAGTACCTTCTGACCAAGGTCATTCATGGACTCAAATGTCAGCAAATCAGAGGAAGGGGTTGGATCCGTGGTCCCAGCCCCAAAGTTTAAGAAACGAGCAGTGTCGGCGGTTCGGGATTGGTCGCCGGGTTGTGGACCAAACTTCGAGCGTAATAGTAGACAAATAGCGGTTGTGTTTGCCTACGGATAGCGTCGACATAGAAAGTGTCGTCTTAACCGTGTCAGTGTGTAGATCTCTATCACACTACTTAACCTGCTTATATACATATGCTATGGGCTAAAAGTCGGAAAAATAGGTCAGATGAGCAAATGTTACCCAAAAAGGGTGGGCAATGGATGCAGTGCGTGATCATAGAAACTTCTCTATGTGTATCGATGAATGTGCTAGATTGTAAATCCTTAAGAGGTATATTGTTTGATTTTGCATGAATGTACGCATGGGATGGGATTAATATGATTAAGGGAGAAGAGCATGATAATAGGTCACTTGGTGATCGGTGGTTAAAATGTTAGGTCACAACAGTGATTGGTGGCTAAGCCATGTTAAATTCATTCCTGACTATTAGGAATAGGCAGCATGTCTGTCGATGTGGTGTGTAGCGGTTGGTGGGTTGATTGTAGAAATCCCGAAGGTGTGATGGTTGGTACGGGCTGGTGTGTAGAGGATGGATCTCTAGGCTGGGATGGGCCATGTAGCATACATATATTGTGTTGCCATTGTGTGGGCCAAGGCCCATAATGTGTTTGTGGGCCTCAAGCCTTTTATGTGTTTTCGGGATTTGCACACTGAGTCTTGGTGACTCACCCTTTTATTTTTCCCTAACTTTTCGATGAGCGTGAGATCGTGGACATGGGAGCCGAGGCGGACGCGAGGGGCCATCAAGTTTTATTTTGTTTATCTTCACGAACTATTTACGGTTTTCTTTAAGTTTTAATTTTGGGATTCTTTATGTAATAAGGCCCCAGGGCTTAGGTTATCGCTTTACATTTGTTAATGTTTACAGTTTAAAAATTTATGTTCAAAGACTTAAGTCATAAAAAGTAATAAAATGGGTTTTCCAAACATGCTCAACGTAAAAGCAAAGGTTTTCAGCTAATATCTTATTTTTTTTACAAATGCCTAAGTAAAGAAACTGAGATTTTCCAAGAACCATTAAAATAAAGTTTTAATAATAAACCCCGTAGCATGCCAGATCTGGTCGTAGCGTTTGGGCCGGGTTTGGGGTGTTACATTTTGGTATTAGAGCCCGGTTGCAAAACTCGGGCTGTGAAATGGGTCTAGTAGTGATTTGAAAATGATGTGAATTTGAGAAAAGTTTGGGTTGAGATATGGCCTTCGAGTCTACCGGCACCCGATCCACGCAGGTAAGTATTCTAACTCTTGATGTGATATGCATGTTGGGTTGATGGGCTTGATGGACGTAGACTAGTATGTTAGGCAATAATGGACCTTAGGCCTAGAGTAAACAACTCTTCAATTTCGTAAGATTTAATCCAACCAAACAAACCCGTGAACAAGTCGCTGGGTCAGGGTGTGGTAACAGGCATACGCATGTCTAGGATTGGATTCAGGGAGAGCTTGGTACTTAAGCGGTCCTAGTGACTCACCTCCTCTTCGCTAGAATCCTACCTGGTGCGTAGTGACTGTTCACCTTAGCCATGAGGACTTGTGGACGGGGCAAAATTTATAATTAAAACCCGAAGGGGACCAGCCACCCTAATTTTGAAAATTTCCAAAATACCCCTGGTTTGTAAAAAAATACTAAATTACCCTTGATTTGAAAAAAAGACCAAAATCCCCTGGTTTGGAAAATTACCAAAATACCCCCAAAATGCAAAATTACCAAAATACCCTTATTTCGTAAAATCACCAAGATACCCTATTTTAAAAAAAATTATTTATTTCAAAAATACCCCTGTAGGATAAAATTACGAAAGTACCCCTGGGTAGTGAAATGACGAAAATATCCTTATGTGATGAATGTGAGTTCATGGATGCTACTTGTATGTTGGTTGATGTATGAGGTTCCTAGAACTAGGAGATACAGACTTGGCACTGAACCGTAGATATAATCGTGAATTCAAAAGAACTACTTTTAAAACTACTGTTCATAAGATTGTTCGTGGTTAATTAGTGGAAGAAATTGTGTCTTCCACAATGGAATCTGATAAGTGAGATTTCGAGTAAGTGTTTACATAATTTTATTCTCATCCAAGAAATGATTCATCGAAATAATGAGTCACCATTGATATCGACACATCCGAGATCGCCAAATGTTCGGGAGTTCCTCTATTCAATCCTTTTCCTTCTTCTTGTTGCTGGATATCTCGTTCGTACACATCTTCTCTTTGTTTCCCGAGCCTATAGTGAGTTACGCATGAGTTCGAAAAGGTCAAATCTTTGATGATTCCATCATACATGATTGAGTTATAAAACTTCCGGATAGGTATCCTACATCCGAACCGAATTCTTTACTCGGTTAAAGAATCTCTTTCTAGTTGCTCTGGAACAATTAGGGGATTCTCTAGAAGAAATACGGGGTTCTGCTTTTGGCGCAACATGCTATGGGGTGGTGGTCTCGCTTATGGGGTCAAATCAATACGTTCTAAGAAGAAATATTTGAATATCAATCTCATCGATATCATCGATCTCATAAGTATCATACCAAATTTCTAACCTGATAAACGCGAATCGGTAGAATGAGGACAAGAGGTTGTGGACGTCCACCGCGTGGTCATGGTAGGGGTAGGATGACGGTGTCAGAACCAGTAGGGTCTGGCCATGGATTTGGAAATGAGATGCCGGTACCACCAGCTGCGGAGGAGGAATTTTAGGACCAGACGGCCGGAGATGATGCGGTATCTAAGGCAATGTTAAGGGTTTTAGAGAGGGTTACTGGGGCAGGCATGGGCACAGGAGCCCGAAAATCTGTGCCGGAGCGACTTAGAGCCAATGGGGCGGAAGTGTTTAGGGGAATTTCTGGTATAGCCCCGAGTTCAGCTGAGTATTGGTTGGAGGCAGTTGAATGTATAATGGATGATTTGTATTTCACGGAGGAGGAGAAGTTGAAAGGGGTTGTATCTCTCCTGCGGGATGAAGCTTATCAATGGTGGCTTACGGTTAAGGATGGTACGGTGGCTGACCGTATCACTTGGGATTCCTTCAAAATGGCGTTTCAGAGTAAATACATTGGGATAAGCTATGTGGATGCGCAGCGTAGAGCATTTCTAAATTTGGTGCAAGGGAGTAGGTCAGTGGCTGCGTACGAAGCGAAACTCTAACGCCTTAGCCGTTATGCTCGAGGAATGGTGGCCACAGACCATGAATGTTGTGTTCGATTTGAGGATGGTCTGAGGGATGATTTGCATGTATTGATAGCTCCACAGCGGGAGAGGGAATTTGCTGTGCTTGTGGAAAAAGCTAAGATAGCTAAGGAGGTGAAGCGGACAGAGAAACTAAATCGGGATAGAGATAGGGGTGGAAGTAAGAGGAATTTTGGATCGTCAGGGGCAGCTGGGCGTACTCAGAAAAGGCCTAGGTCAGACGGGCCGAGGCGGGAAGAGAGACCTGCTGCTATTGGTCAGACACAGAAGTGTGTTCGATGTGGTAAATTCCATGTAGGCGAGTGTTGGGCAGGCAGTGGGAAGTGCTTTAGGTGTGGATCTACGGACCATCAAGTTAGAAACTGTCCGCAGCAACGGGGCAGTGAAGGGCCCACGGGCCAAGGGAGTGCACAACCAGGAAGAGGTGGTCAGCAGCCACAGAGAGGTCGTGGTTCAGCCAGAGGTGGTAACGGTTCCGGTCGGGGCCATGGAGCACCAGGCCAAGGGGCAGGAAACACTGAGGCGAGACAATGGGGTTAGTCTATCTTTGCCGACGTCGAGAGGAGGCTGACGCACCGGATGTCATAACCGGTACGTTTCTAATTTTTGGTTTGCCTTACACTGCCTTGATTGATATTGGTTCGACGCACTCTTATGTTGCTAGTGCTATAGCGGGAACTCTGAACATAGGATATGAGACTTCTTCTAGGGAGATGACTGTAGTAAGCCCTCTAGGACAAACTGTAGTGGTGAATAAACTGTATAAGGATGTACCCCTGGAAGTTCAAGGGGTAGCTTTTTGGGCTGATCTGATGGAACTGCCGTTTGGGGAGTTCGATTTGATCTTAGGAATGGATTGGTTAGTGAAGTATCAAGCGAACTTGGACTGTGCAGCCAAGCGTATGGTGTTAAAGACTCCCGATGGCGGTGAAGTGTTGGTGATAGGTGAAAGGGGGAACTGTTTGTCAAATGTGGTGTCTGCCTTAAGGGCAGAAAGGATGGTGAGGAAAGGATGCGAGGCAATTCTAATGTTTGTTCGGGCTCTGGAAGCCAAGGAACTAACTGTCGAGAGATGTCAGGACGGTGAAGGAATTTCTTGATGTTTTCCCAGAAGAGCTTCCGGGATTACCCCCGGATCGTGAAGTGGAGTTTGGTATTGATCTTCTTCCGGGAACAGCGCCAGTATCTATTGCTCCGTATAGGATGGCGCCAAAGGAGTTGGTGGAATTGAAAGCGCAGATTCAGGAGTTGCTGGATAGAGGGTTTATCCGACCAAGTGTGTCACCTTGGGGAGCGCCGGTGTTATTCGTTAAGAAGAAGGATGGATCGATGCGGATGTGCATTGACTATCGTCAGTTGAATAAATTGACCATCAAGAATAAATACCCGTTGCCAAGGATTGACGACTTGTTTGATAAGTTGAAGGGAGCATCGGTCTTTTCAAAGATAGATCTGAGGTCAGGGTACCATCAGCTTAAGGTCAAAGAGACGGATATTCATAAGACGGCTTTTAGGACTCACTATAGTCATTACGAATTCATGGTAATGCCGTTTGGGTTGACTAACGCACCGGCAGCGTTTATGGATATGATGAATCGAGTATTTCAATCGTACTTGGATCGGTTTGTCGTGGTATTCAATGATGATATCCTGGTTTATTCAAGATCGAAAGAGGAGCATGATTCACATCTGCGGGTGGTTCTGCAGATTCTGAGGGAGAAGCAGTTGTATGCCAAATTTAGTAAGTCTGAATTTTGGCTAAGGGAGGTTACTTTTCTAGGTCACGTTGTGTCGGCAGAGGGGATTAGGGTTGACCCTCGGAAGATTGAAGCGGTGTTGGATTGGAAGCCACCTAAATCGGTAGTAGAAATTTGGAGTTTTCTTGGGTTAGCCGGGTATTACAGAAGGTTTGTGGAAGGATTTTCATTGATCGCGGCGCCGTTGACTAAGTTGTTATGAAAAGGAGTTCCGTTTGTTTTGTCTTGTAAGCAGCAAGAGAGTTTTGGGGAGTTAAAAAGGATTTTGACGGAGGATCCGGTATTGATTCAGCCGGAGGCTGGGAAGGAATTCGTGATTTATTGTGATGCTTCACACACGGGATTAGGATGCGTGTTGATGCAAGATGGGAAGGTTGTTGCGTATGCATCTCGACATTTAAGACCGCACGAATCAATTTATCCCACACATGATTTGGAGTTGGCGGCAGTGGTTTTCGCTTTGAAAATCTGGAGACATTATCTATACAGGGAGAAATCTGTCATTTATACCGATCATAAGAGCCTAAGATACCTTTTGACTCAGAAGGAGTTGAATCTAAGGCAAAAGAGGTGTATCGAGTTGTTAAAGGACTATGATTGCTCGATCGAGTACCATCCGGGTAAAGCTAACGTGGTGGCGGATGCTTTGAGTCGTAAAGTAATCTCTGACCTGAGAGCAATGTTTGCTCACCTTAGTCTGTATGATGATGGGAGTTTATTAGCTGAACTTCAAGTGAAACCCTCTTGGGTCAGTCAGGTTAAGGAGAAACAGCAAACTGATGAGTTGCTAAAGGAGAAGTTTCCGGTAGGATCAAGTGAAGGATCAACAGAATTTAGTGTGAATGAGGAAGGGTTATTATGCTTTCAAGGAAAAGTGTGCATGCCGAAAGACCCTGAGTTGAGGCGTAGGATCTTGAGGAGTAAGATGTATCGAGATTTGCGAGATCAGTTTTGGTGGCCGGGTCTAAAACGAGAGGTGACCGAATTTGTGGGGAAGTGTTTGACCTATCAACAGGTAAAAGCAGAACATCAGTTACCGTCAGGGTTGTTGTAGCCGGTGAAGATTCCACAATGGAAGTGGGAAAGGATCACAATGGACTTTGTTAGTGGGCTACCTCTCACGCCTACTAAGAAAGATTCGGTTTGGGTGATTGTTGACCGCTTGACGAAGTCTGCTCATTTCATACCAGTACAGGTCGATTACTCTCTGCAGAAATTGGCTAAGCTATACATAGCGGAGGTAGTGAGGTTGCATGGGGTACCAGTATCAATCATATCGGATAGGGATCCTAGGTTCACCTCACGATTTTGGAAGGCGTTGCATCAAGCGTTGGGTACGAAGTTGGATTTCAGTACAGCGTTTCATCCTCAGACCGATGGACAGTATGAGCGGGTGATTCAGATCTTGGAGGACATGTTGAGAGGATGTGTCATTGATTTCAAGGGTAGTTGGGAAGAATTTATACCGTTAGCGGAGTTTGCGTACAAAAATAGCTACCAGTCAAGTATTCAGATAGCGCCCTACGAAGCATTGTACGGGCGGAGGTGTCGTGCACCTACCTGTTGGACGGAATTAAGGGAATGTCGGATTGTGAGTCTAGAGTTGGTTACCGAGACAGAGGAGAAGGTAGAGTTAATTTGGGCTCGATTAAAGGAAGCATCAGACCGACAGAAGTCCTACGCTTACCTGAGGCGTAAGGACATAGAATTTGCAGTGGGTGACAAGGTGTTCTTGAAGGTGTCGCCATGGAAGAAAGTATTGAGGTTCGGACGGAAAGGTAAATTAAGTCCTAGATTTATCGGACCTTATCGTGTGTTGAAACGAGTGGGACCAGTAGCGTACCAGCTAGAGTTACCTTCTGAGCTAAGCCAGATTCACAACGGTTTCCATGTCTCTATGTTAAGACGTTACCGTTCGGATCCATCCCATGTGGTATCTGTGGAAGAAATCGAAGTAAGACCCGATTTATCTTTTGAAGAGGAGCCAGTGGAAATCTTGGACCGTGATGTCAAGGTATTGCATAGGAAGACGGTTCCGTTGGTCAAGGTTCTATGGCGGAATCACAGTTCTAAAGAGGCTACTTGGGAACCAGAGGAAGCGATGCGGCAGCAATACCCCCATCTTTTCTGATCAGGTAATTTCGAGGCCGAAATTTCTTTAAGGGGGTAGAACTGTGACATCTTGAATTAATGGGCTTATGCGTTTAGTGTGGGGATATGTTTAATGTGTTAATTTAAGTGTTAGGGGCCCAAGTTTTGGCCGTAAGGAGCCCATGTCTTTGGGCCATTTTCGGCACTTAAAAGGGGAGCAAGAGGGACGGCAATGAGGCTTAAAATTTGGAGGGACTTAGTGACTTGGATAATGGGGATAAGGCGCTGATAAAATAGAGGGGAAGTGGTGTTATCTAGGTCTCTTCTGGAGGAGTGAATGGATTAAGATAGAGGAGAAAAGATAGGAGCTATCTGTTGAGTGTAGTGATGGCCGAATTTCCATCTCTTGGAGGGGGAAGAAATCGGTTTCCACATGCCATAAGGGTGCCGAAATTTCCCCTACTATTTGACTAGTTGTTAGTTAGCAGGAAGGGCACTTTCGGTTTTTGTTAGGTAAGTGCCGAAATTGTCTATAAATAGAGGGGCTATCTCTTCAAGTCCGGCATTTGAACCCCATTCTTTTAAAGCTTTTCTATGCCGAAACAATCAGCCATTCTCTGCAATCTTTTTTTTTTTGATTCCTTCAGAAGCCGAAACCCCTCACTTCACACTCTTTTCCATTCTTTTCCTCTTGTGCCGATTTCTCCATAAAGCCGAAATCATTTAGAAGTAGTCGAAATCTTCTATAGAGGTGAGTATCGACTTGTGCTAGTATTTTTCCTCTCTTTTTGGGTCTTTGAGACCATAGCCGAATGGCTAGATGGTGTTTAGGGCCATCCTTAGTTTAACATTTTCCCTGATCTCGTGTTTTTCTCTTTGGCGGCATTCCGGGATTTGAAGGAGATCTGGTCGCCTAGGTTTCTAAGCCAGAAATCGGTAGCATTCTAACCATATTATTTTCGGGATTTCAAGGTAAGGATTTCGATTCTCCTTAAGTGGATCAATCGGTTTCTTTTCGTTATTCGTGTCTTAACCTAATGTTTTGTTAAGCAATCATCATAGTACCTTCTGACCAAGGTCATTCATGGACTCGAATGTCAGCAAATCAAAGGAAGGGGTTGGATCCGTGGTCCCCGCCCCAAAGTTCAAGAAACGAGCGGTGTCGGCGGTTCGGGATTGGCCACCGGGTTGTGGACTGGCTTCGGAGCAGAATAGTAGACAAATAGCGGTTGTGTCGGCTACGGATAGCATCGACATAGAAAGTGTCGTCTTAACCGTAATCAGGTGTGTAGATCTCTATCACACTACTTAACTTGTTTCTATACATATGCTATGGGCTAAAAGCCGGAAAAATAGGCTGTATGAACAGTCGTGTTACCCAAAAAGGGTGGGCAATGGATGCCAGGTACGTGATCATAGAAACTTCTCTATGTGTATCGATGAATGTGCTAGATTGTAAATCCTTAAGAGGTATACTGTTTGATTTTGCATGAATATACGCATGGGATGGGATTAATATGATTAAGGGGGAAGAGCATGATAATAGGTCACTTGGTGATCGGTGGTTAAACCACGAATTAAAATGTTAGGTCACAACAGTGATCGGTGGCTAAGCCACGTTAAATTCATTCCTGACTATTAGGAATAGGCAGCATGTCTGTCGATGTGGTGTGTAGCGGTTGGTGGTGTCGATGTGGTGTGTAGCGGTTGGTGGGTTGATTGTAGAAATCCCCAAGGTGTGATGGTTGGTACGGGCTGGTGTGTAGAGGATGGATCTCTAGGCTGGGATGGGCCATCTAGCATACATATATTTTGTTGCCATTGTGTGGGCCAAGGCCCATAATGTGTTTGTGGGCCTCAAGCCTTTTATGTGTTTTCGGGATTTGCACACTGAGTCTTGGTGACTCACCCTTTTATTTTTCCCTAACTTTTCAGATGAGCAGTAGATCGTGGACATGGGAGCCGAGGCGAACTCGAGGGGCCATCAAGTTTTATTTTGTTTATCTTCACGAACTATTTACGGTTTTCTTTAAGTTTTAATTTTGTGATTCTTTAGGTAATAAGGCCCCAGGGCTTAGGTTATCTCTTTACATTTGTTAATGTTTACAGTTTAAAAATTTATGTTCAAAGACTTAAGTCATAAAAAGTAATAAAATGGGTTTTCCAAACATGTTCAACGTAAAAGCAAAGGTTTTCAGCTAATATATTATTTTTTTTACAAATGCCTAAGTAAAGAAACTGAGATTTTCCAAGAACCATTGAAGTTAACTTTTAATAATAAACCCCGTAGCATGCCAGATCTGGTCGTAGCATTTGGGCTGGGTTTGGGGTGTTACAAAATATGGGCTATTTAGGACCTTAGTAAAAATCGAATAGTATGTTTTGTTATAGAAAATGGTGAATTCATAAGTTAATGATTTGGGGATTAAATTGTTTATAAGTTAAAATGTCATGGGTAATTTTGTAATTTCATATTAATATGTATTATAGATTGAATTGGATATTTGAAGTTAATTGAATTACTTAATTGAGTTAAGTTATTATTTAGGTGAAGAAAAGAACCAATCGGACTTGAATTGAGGCAAAGCTAAGGTGTCAGATTAGTTTTAGACTTAGCAGTAACAACCATGGTGATTGAGGTAAGTTTGTATGAATTTTATGTTAATTACGTATTGTTTTGGTTGATTACTCATCAATGATATGTTAGATATATTTATTTCGGTAATAATACAATAATTAAGTACTTAACGGTTTAAAAGACATGTTTGAATGTAACACCCCTAACCCGTATCCGTAACTGAAATAGGGTTACGGAGCATTACCAGACTTAATAATTAAACAATTATACAATTCTGATACATTTTTTATTCCAAATAAAAATCATTCACAATAAATCATATAGTCCCTAATACGAGCCTACGAGGCCCAAATCATGCATTAGAATTGGTTAGGGACTAAACTGATAACTTAAGAAAAAATCCTGGAAAACTTAGAAAATTTTCAAACTACAAGGGACACACGCTTGTGTGGCCCGGCCGTGTGTCTCACACGGCCAAAGATATGCCCGTGTCACAGGCCGTGTGAACATTCGAAATGGGATCAAATGGCCGTGTCCAAGCCCGTGTCTGACCCCGTGTAACTCTCTGACTTGGGTCACAAGGCCAACCACACACCCGTGTAACTAGCCCGTTTACCCTTCGAAATGGCTACACACGTCGGTGTGCCAAGCCGTGTGCAAGGTCGTGCCAAAACTGTAAGGTATACTGACTTATGCAACACGGCCAAGTCACACGCCCGTGTGCTGGGCCGTGTGGAGCATACTGACTTGATTTCTAAATAAACATCAGAGGACACACGGCCGTGTCACCTGACCGTGTGTCACACACGACTGAGACACACACCTGTGTCTTTGCCCGTGTGGACAAAAGTAGGTTATTTTCCAAGCCATCTTTCTCACCCAATTTTGCATTCATCTACACAAACCAAATTTCATATGACCACATCTTCAAATGGCATTTAAACTCATCTAAACCAAGTTCAATTCATGCTATATCAATACCATCAACCACAAGACATACAAGTATCACAATTAACCATTTCATTTCATACCAATTTCACATTCACAAATCACCTGTATGGTCATTTTCAATTATGAATTATTTTACCTAAAACCACAACCAAACCAATCTCAAATTTCAACCATTTGATACTCAAAATACCAATCCACAAACAAGCATTCACATGGCAATTACCAACCACCTAACAAAAGACCATTTGCACATATATATATACAACACCAATTATACCAAAATGAGCCAAATCACATGGCTATACACATAACCAAAACTTACAACATTTACAAGCCAAATCACTTGACTAAATCCATTATAAACATATAAACCATATTAACCACAACTCCTATACATGCCATATAACCAAATACATAACTTCAAAAGTACCAAAATGACAGCTAGATAGTGTGTAACACCCCAAAACCCGGCCCATTCTGTTACGACCGAATTTGAGATGCCATCATGGAAAAAGCGCTTGAAAAGATTCGACCTAAAGATAAAATCATGACAACTTGTTGAGTTTGTAAAACGGTGACCATTTAAAATCTTAAGTAAAGTGTGGTGTTTATAAAAATGTCCTGGTTAAAACTTTATGATACATTTTAGGATATAGTTTTGCCAAAAATAAACCGGTTTCAAAATAATAATTCAATCGTCACTTTGCTTTAACATAATAAAAATACTCAAATAGAAATACTTAAATACTTTAACTATCTTTCTGCATGGAAATCTGCTTCTGCATTGCCACCTTTGTATCCACTCCAACCCGGTCCAAAAATCACGATCACCTCATTTATCTCTTATCTACCTATCTAAAATAAATAAAATAAACAAATAAAATAACATTTATCCTACCTTAGCCGAAAATCAATAGGAGAATTAAGCCAAATCCTTATCCAATTGAAATTCCATGTGCCGTCCAATTTCTTCTCACCTTTCTTCCTTGACGCCAAAGCAAAAAAATAAAAACACTTCCCTTGCTGCCAATAGGACTCGAACATGAGACCTGGAGCCCTTTTGACGCAAGCTGCAGGCAACGCCCAAGCCACTTTGCCAAGGCGCTGCTTGTGATATAAACTCCCAAACTTCTTTTAAACCCTCATTCGCCAGGCGCCTTCTTAACGCAAAAATAAAAGCTCCTTCCTGCTTCCTTCGCAACTCGAACCTGGGCTCTCTACCCATTGCTTGAGGCGTCACTTGCCCAAGCCTTAAGTAGCGCTCTGCTACCACTTTACCAGGCCAACCCTTGTGTCATAATTCCTCACGAATTTCCCTTAAGGCCTCCTTAGCCTAGTCCTCTTGTCTTAGCGCCAAAAGAAAAATAAAACTACTTACTTGCTGCCGACGTGATTCAAACCGAGGCCCTTGTCACTGCACCTGGCACTCCACTGCCACTTTACCACATGATTTCTTATGGCATTAATTCCCTAAAAATTCCTTTAAAGCCTCCTTCGCCTAGTTTCTTATTTTAGACTTAAAATCCAACATTTTCCCAAAGCTTTCGCTTTCATCCTTGGGTTCTAAAAACCCTTAAAACACCTCCAAACATACTTAAAACCTACTAACACTTGAGTTATGCTCCAAACGCATAACCCCTAATCTAGGATGTTACAGTTCTACCCTCCTTAAAAATAATTTCGTCCTCGAAATTACTTACTAACGAATAATCGTACATCCTAACTCACCGCACTACGCTTATGCTGCGCACTCTGATCTTAACAAATCTAACACATCCCCTAGAACTCATTTCTAACGTCGCGATTTAATCTGATTAAAGAGTTTTATGCATTAGTACTTTTGTTCCACTTTATTAATCCGCGAACAGTTTTATGAAACGAAGTTTTCAGAAGTTGTTTTTTCGATCAATCAAAGTTTCCAGTTCAAATTCACTATTCTAATTCAGAGAATCACATTCACATTCATCCACAACATTCACTTCACTACTTTGGACATTTCTGATCATTCCCTACCCCAGGGGTAATTTTGTCATTTTTCCTATAGGGGTATTTTGGTAATAAATTGAGGTCACAAAAATAATCTTTACAAATCAAGGCATTTTGAAATCTCCAAGTTTCGAGGGTATTTTTGAAAATATTTTTCAAATCAAAGGTATTGTAGAAATTTTGGAAATCGGGGTTAAACCGGAAATTTTAGAAGTCAGGGGTGTTTTAGTAATTTTTCCAAATCTGGGTATCTTAGTATTTTGAAAAATAGGGGTTTCGATATTTTTGTAAAGTAGAAATATTGTAGCAAACATCGAGGGTATTTTTGAAAATCTTAAGAACTAAAGGTATTTTAGTAATTTACAATACAGGGGCATTTTTGTAATTTTGTAAATCGGAGATATTTTGGAAAATTTTTCACAATAATCTTTTACTACAATTAAAAGGGTAATTTAGGGATTTTAAAACTAGGGTTTTTATAAAACTGCATGGCTAGTCCTTTTCTTGTTTTAATTATCGGGTTTAGCCCGTGAATAAGTCCTCTTGGTTAGGGTGAACCGTAGCTACGCACCAGGTAGGATTCGAGTAAAGAGGAGGTGAGTCGCTAGGACTGCTTAAATACCAAGCTCTTACTGAATCCACTCCTAGACATGCGCACAACAGTTGCCACACCCTAGCTCGGCGACTTAATTCACAGGTTTGTTTAATAGTCCTTAAGTCTTATGCATGTGTTTGAGTAGCCCAGTCCTAGGGTTCAACAGATCCTAGTTCACTAATCTATGTTCCCTTCATACTTATAACATTCACATATTCCAACCACTTCAATAGCCAGAAGTATTTACCTGGTGGACTTCGGGCCGGAGATACAGGTGCCATGCCAGAATAACCCTGAAATAAAAGTCCATATTTTGAAAAGCCCATTTTCGAAAACATTTTTGGACCCAAAACCCTCAAAGCCGAGTTTTGAACCGGGCTCTGATACCAATTTTTAACACCCCAAACCCGGCCCATTCGTTACGACCGAATTTGAGATGCCACTGCGGAAAAACGTTTGAAAAGATTCGACCTAAAGATAAAATCATGACAACTTGTTGAGTTTGTAAAACGGTGACCATTTAAAATCTTAAGTAAAGTGTGGTGTTTATAAAAATGTCCTGGTTAAAACTTTATGATACATTTTAGGATATAGTTTTGCCGAAAATAAACCGGTTTCAAAATAATAATTCAATCGTCACTTTGCTTTAACATAATAAAAATGCTCAAATAGAAATACTTAAATACTTTAACTATCTTTCTGCATGGAAATCTGCTTCTGCATGGCCACCTTTGTATCCACTCCAACCCGGTCCAAAAATCACGATCACCTCATTTATCTCTTATCTACCTATCTAAAATAAATAAAATAAACAAATAAAATAACATTTATCCTACCTTAGCCGAAAATCAATAGGAGAATTAAGCCAAATCCTTATCCAATTGAAATTCCATGTGCCGTCCAATTTCTTCTCACCTTTCTTCCTTGACGCCAAAGCAAAAAAATAAAAACACTTCCCTTGCTGCCAATAGGACTCGAACATGAGAGCTGGAGCCCTTTTGACGCAAGCTGCAGGCAACGCCCAAGCCACTTTGCCAAGGCACTGTTTGTGATATAAACTCCCCAGAATTTCTTTTAAACCCTCATTCGCCAGGCGCCTTCTTAACGCAAAAATAAAAGCTCCTTCCTGCTTCCTTCGCAACTCGAACCTGGGCTCTCTACCCATTGCTTGAGGCGTCACTTGCCCAAGCCTTAAGTAGCGCTCTGCTACCACTTTACCAGGCCAACCCTTGTGCCATAATTCCTCACGAATTTCCCTTAAGGCCTCCTTAGCCTAGTCCTCTTATCTTAGCGCCAAAAGAAAAATAAAACTACTTACTTGCTGCCGACGTGATTCGAACCGAGGCCCTTGTCACTGCACCTGGCGCTCCACTGCCACTTTACCACATGATTTCTTATGGCATTAATTCCCTAAAAATTCCTTTAAAGCCTCCTTCACCTAGTTTCTTATTTTAGACTTAAAATCCAACATTTTCCCAAAGCTTTCCGTTTCATCCTTGGGTTCTAAAAACCCTTAAAACACCTCCAAACATACTTAAAACCTACTAACACTTGAGTTATGCTCCAAACGCATAACCGCTAATCTAGGATGTTACATAGTGCGGTGAGATCTCCGACAACTTCCAATCCAAGTAAGCTTCGAAAACACTATAAAGCACGGAAAAGTAAACAGAGTAAGCTATAAAGCTTAGTTAGCTCGTATTCTTAATAAACAAACTTACCATTCAACTACAATTAAAGTACTTAAACATATCATAATATAATTCAATTTAAATCTAAAACTTAACACATATATTCAATCCCAAAGGTTAAACATGAATTCCATCAATTTCTTCGATTCAATGATTGTATAGTTCACGTACATACATGTACTACTTCGTATCAAACTCTCACCATTTCATATCTTCGATATACCCATTAAACCATTTGGATTAATATCGGATACTCAGGAATCTCGTACCCTAAGTGCCAATACATAGCCGTAGCTATCTCAATCTCATATCTCATAAAATTCTCACTCTCAAGCTATCAACGGGTCTACTCACACAAGCTTACGGTCAAGACGTAGCTACAAGGTGCTGCTCACACAAGCTGACGAGGATCCGCAACAAATTAACTTAAAGAGCTATAGCCGAACCTTCAAGAGCTCAACAATGGTGTATTTTCTTCTTAATTTTTGATTTATGAAGAAGAAAGAAAGATGATACCTTTCTTTTACTTTACTTTAATTTATGTTGTTTTATCCAATTACCAAATTAACCTTATTCATTAACTTAAAATTCACCTATTTAATGTCCATCTTTGTCCACTCATACTATTAATGGTCTAATTACAACATAAGGACCTCTACTTTAAGGTTCCATAGCTATTAAACCCCTTTAGCTATTAGAACATAACTTTTACACTTTACGCGATTTAGTCCTTTTTATCAAATTAAGCATTCAAACGATAAAAATTCTTAACGAAATTTTCATACAATCATACTATCATGCTGTAAACCTTAAAATAATAATAAAATAAATATTTTGACCTCATATTTTTGGTCCTGAAACCACTATTCTGATTTGACTAAAAAGGGGCTGTTACAACTCTCCCCCTTAAGAATTTTCGTCCTCGAAAATCTTACCAGAAAATAGGTTAGGGTACTGTTTTCTCATAGCTTCCTCGGGTTCCCATGTAGCCTCTTCAACAATGTGACATTGCCATAGAACCTTCACTAAATCTATGCTTTTATTTCTCAACTCTTTAATCTCTCGAGCCAGAATTCTAATCGGTTCTTCGCTATACGTCATATCAAGTTGAATCTCAACCTCTGTTGGAGAAATGATATGCGATGGATCTGATCGATACCGTTGTAACATCGACACATATGGATCTTTTCTAACTCTGACGGTAAAGCTAGCCGATAAGCTACTGGGCCTATTTTCTCGATAATCTCATACGACCCGATAAATCGAAGACTCGATTTTCCTTTGCGACCAAAACGAAGAATCTTCTTCCACGGAGATACCTTCAGAAATAATCTGTCGCCAATTTGAAATTCAATGTCTTTACATTTCAAATCCGCATACGATTTCTGTAGATCTCAAGCTGCTTTCAAACTATCGCGAATTACTTTCACTTTCTCTTCAGTCTCTCTGATCTAATCAACCCCGTGAATCTTTTTCTCACTAAGCTTGGTTCAGTGCAATGGAGTTTGACATTTGCGACCATATAAAGCTTCATACGGTGCTATCTTTATGCTTGATTGAAAATTGTTGTTATACGCGAATTCAACCAACGGTAAATACTTTTCCTAGTTACCTTGAAACTCTAAAACACAGCAAAGAAGCATATTTTCGAGAATCTGTATCACTCACTCGGATTGACCATTGGTTTGCGGATGAAATACAGTACTATAGTGCAACCGCGTACCCAAAGCTTCTTGAAATTTCTTCCAAAATCGCGATGTAAACCTCGGATCTCTATTCGAAATAATAGAAACTGGCATCCCGTGCAATCTAACAATCTCAGAGATGTACAATTCAACTAATCTCTTAAGTGAAAAATCTGTACGTACCAGAATGAAATGTGCAAATTTCGTCATTCTATCAACAACAACCCAAATAACATCTTTCTTTTTCGGAGATAGGGGTAACCTGTAACAGCCCAATTTCAGTGAAATTAGAACAATGGTTTCGTGACCACAAATCCGAGCCGAAAAGATAAATTATTTTAATATTATTGCATGATTAGTGACATGATAGAAAGGTTATATAAAAATTTTGAAAAGAAAATTTATTAATTATGTGTTTAATTAGAGAAAGGACTAAATTGCATAAAATGTTAAAGTTGAATTCTATTAGCTATAAGGATTAAATAGCTATGGAATTCAAAACTTGAGGTCCTTATATGGTAATTAGACCATTAAAGAAAAGTATGTAGATATTTTTGGTGAGTCACCCATGGAAAAATTAGAAAAGGTTAAGGACTAAATCTGAAAACAAAATATTTAAAAGATGATAATTAATTAAATAGAATTATCATCTTATTTTCATATCATCTTCATCCCCAATTTTTATGGAAGCCCTAGAAGAGAGAAAAGTAACTTTTCAAGCTTAATTGGGTAAGTTTCCAAGTCTCATTTTTAGTAATTTTAAATTTTTAATCGGGATAGCTTAATTTACCTATTTGGGGGATTAATTTGAATAGATATCAAAGTATAGAAATTTTTAGATGGATTAATATGCAAAAATTTAAAAGTTTATGGTAGAAAGTGAAAGGTTGTTGATAGATAAACAACTTTTACAAAGTGAATTTACATGAAAACATGATTTAGGGACTAAATTGAAAAATGGTGAAAACCCATGATAAAATTCTGATTTTTATGGAATTCATGGGCTGCTATTATGGTATATGAAATTTGGCTAGGCTGGAAATAAGGATTAAATTGTATGAATTTCATTTTTCTGAGCCTAGGTACGAAATTAGAATTTATGAAAAGTATGGGGGTAAAATGGTAATTTTGCCTAGGGTGTAAATTGAGTTCAATGGAATATGAAATGTGTTACATTGATGATTAAATTCGATTGTATAGATCCAGAAAGATCGAACAAAGAGTTAGATCGTGGAAAGGAAAAGATTTCGGATTAGTAGATTTCAGTTACGAACAAATATCAAGGTAAGTTCGTATAACTTAAATGAGCATAGAAATGTATTTTTTTGAATGCTATATTACATTGAATAGGTTATATGAGATTGTATATATGAAATGTATGGAAATTGCAATGGAAGAAATGGTATATGTTGGAAATTTATTGAAAAGGGTTAAATTCCGTGTGAATATTGAATTCCGATGGATAAAGGTGATTTCCCTGATAAAACTGCATGTGTTGCAGAATGGATTTAGCCCAGACGGGTAATCCTAATTGACTTGATTTAGCTTGGACTGGTAATCTAGAATAAACTATATAGCGAATACTTTATCACTGAAAGGATTTTGCCTGGACTGGTAATCCTGACAAAGCTCTTAGAGTGTATGTTACGCATGCAATTTAGCCCGGACTGTAATTCACTTTGTATGTTATGTGGCTCGAGAGTGTACCTTAATAGGTACTACTGGATATGAATTGACGGGTAATGGAATTGTACACTTTAAATGTACTATCAGAAATATCCATCGGAAAATTCAATAGTTCAACGGATAAAATGATTAATGAGACATAAAGAATATGAAATAAAAAAAAAAAACAAAACTTGATGGAATATGGCATGATGAGCTCATCAATGCATTATGGTATATTTGTGATTAGCATGTTTGATTGGATGCTTGTGGTTAGGCAAAATGCCAAATTGAATGGAAAATATGCTTATGAATTGTTTAAATGATAAATATGATTGGTAAGTTAAATTCTTGTTATACGAGCTTACTAAGCATATAATGCTTACTAGGTTTATTTTTCCCTGTTTTGTAGTGCTCAAAGCTCGTGAAGGTTGGAGAACGGTCGGAGCATTCATCACACTATCCTCCCGTTATTTTGGTATAAATGAAAATCTTGTTTTGGTATAATGGCATGTATAGGAAAATTTGACCAAAATATCGTTTGTATATATTGAACCTAATCTAGCCATCGGAATGGCTAGAGAAACTTGTTTTGATGTTATAGATGGATATGGAATAACACATGTTTATGTATATATATAAGTATAAAATTATAATGAACAACTCAAATTACATAAGAGGTAAGCAAAGTAAATAATTTAGGCTGAAGGTAAGTGATTTTATACAATAACAAATTATATAATGGCCTTGTATTTATGCTTGAATTGGTTGGAAAATATTTGTAAGTGTTGGTGCAGGAAAATGGCAAAGTTTGGGTGAGAAATGAGGCTAGGAAATGGCCTTATTTCATCCACACAGGTAGACACACGGGCGTGTGTCTAGACCATGTGTGGTACACGGCCTGGTACATGGGCATGTGGTCTGGCCGTGTGTCCCCTATATTTCAAATTTGCAAAACAGAATAATCAGCATTAAACAAATGGGCAAAGACACGGGCGTGCGTCTCAACCGTGTGGATGATACGGCCTTGAACATGGGCATGCGATACGGGTGTGTGAAAATTGCACCTAACTTGTAAAAATGAAATTAACCACACAGCCTTGCACAAGGGCGTGTGACTTGTCCGTGTGACTTCAATTTCTTTATGCCTTATAAGTTAGAGAGTTACACAGGTTAGGGACACAGGCGTGTATCGCCACACGGCCTACAACATGGGCACGTCATATGACCGTGTGAGCCACACGGCCTGATCACACGGGTGTGTCCCTAGACCACACGGGCGTGTGGATACTGTTCATAAGAGAAATTTCGATATGTTGTGAAAAATTTTTAGTGATCCCGATTTAGTTTCGATTCGATTCTAATGCTCATATTGGGCCTCAATGGTCCATTTATTATGCATAATCTCGGAATATGAATAGTAAATTTCTAGAATTATTGGAAATTATTTTGTAATCTTCGGTAATGCTCAGTAACCCTGTTCTGATGACGAATAGAGGTTAGGGGTGTTACATAACCCCGATACAAAATCCATCGTAACTCTATCCCATTTCCACTCTGGTATCATCACTGGCTGTAGTAGTCTGGAAGTCACTTGATGTTCAGAATTTAACTTGTTGACAAACCAAGCATCTCGGCACAAATTTTGAAATGTCTCGTTTCATCCCTGACCACCAGTACGACTATTTTAAATAATTGTACATCTTAGTACTTCCTAGATGAACAGATAAACAACCATTGTGTGCTTTGCGTAGAATTTTCTGAATAAGCTCGAAATTCTTTGGTACACAAATTCTACCTCGGAATAGTAAACAATCATTGGATCTGATCTGATACTCCTAATCAGTAGTCGACTCTCATTGTACTCTTTTAGCTTGTAACTCATTATCATATTTCTGAGCTTCACAAATTTTCTATAGAAATAACGGTTTAGCTTTTAACTCAGCTGAAATCGAACCATCATCAGACAAATTTAATTGTGTTTATCATCCACAAAGCAAATAAATATTTTCTATTCAGAGCATTCGTGACTACATTTGCTTTCCCTGGGTGATAATCAATCACTAATTCATAGTCTTTCAATAACTCGAGCCATCTTTGTTGTCGCAAATTCAAATATTTCTAAGACATTAGGTACTTCAAGCTCTTGTGATCAGTAAAAATATGACAATTTTCACCGTACAAATGATGTCGCCAAATTTTCAATGTTAAAAACAATAGCGGCCAACTCTAAATCGTGCGTCGAATAATTCTTTCCATGCGATTTTAACTATCTGGAAGCATAAGCTATCACTTTGCCCTCTTGCATCAAAACACATCCCGAACCGTTGAATGACACATCACTGAAAATCACAAACTCTTTACCTGACTCAAGTTGAACTAAAACTTGTGCTTCAGTTAACAGTGCTTTCAACTTTTCAAAACTCTGTTGGCATTTCTCGGGCCATTCAAACTTCACATCTTTCTGTAACAATCGAGTCATCGGTGTAGTAATCATTGATAACCCTTTTACAAAACGCCGATAGTAGCCAACTAATCCCAAAAAACTTCTAATTTCGAACACGTTTCTTGGTGGTTTCCATTCAACAACTGCTGAAATCTTACTCGGATCAACTCTGATGCCTTCCGCCGAAATAGTATGTCCCAAAAATCCAACCTCTCGGAGCCAAAACTCGTATTTGCTGAATTTAGCAAACAATTACTTATCTCTCAATGTTTGTAATACAATTCTCAAATGTTCAGCATGCTTAGATCCATCTTGGGAATAGATTAGAATGTCATCAATGATTACAACAATAAATCTATCCAAATACAGTATAAAAATTTGATTCATCAAATCTATAAGTACTATAGGAGCATTAGTTAATCCAAATGGCATAATAAGAAATTCATAATGCCCGTACCTAGTTCTGAGCGCAGTTTTCTGCACATTCCAATCTTTAACTCTCAACTGATAATAACCAGATCGCATATCAATGTTTGACAATAGTGTTGCTCCTTTAACTGATCAAACAAATCATCAATTCTCGGCAAAGGATACCTATTCTTAATCGTAACCTTGTTGAGTTAACGATAGTCAATACACAGTCTCATCGATCCATCTTTCTTCTTTATGAACATAACTGGTCCACCCCAAGGCGAAAAACTAGGTCGCACAAAACCTCCATCTCTTAACTCTTGCAATAGAGCTTTCAATTCTTTCAATTTTGTTGGAGCCATTCTATCCGGAGCTATTGATATCGGTGATGTTCCCAGTACTAATTCAATAGAAAACTCGACTTCCTTGATCGGTGGCAACCCAGGTAACTCATCTGGAAACACATCCGGATATTCACAAACCACTGGTACTGATTCAATCTTCGATTCAAACACTTATGTATCCAGTACATACGCAAGATAAGCATCGCAACCTTTCCTCACATATTTCTGAGCTAACATCATCGATATCACTATAGGAAATCCACTCGACTCATCGGATTCAATACGAAGAATTTCATTATTATGACATTTCAACTCAATAATCTTTCGTCTATAATTTACAACAGCATCATGCAGAGTCAACCAGTCCATACCCAAAATCACATCGAATTCATCAAATGGTAAAAGCATCAAATCAGCCGAAAAATAGTAACCCCGAGTCATCAAAGGACAATTCTTGCAAACTTTATCAACTAGGACATACTTGCCTAAGGGGTTCGATACATTAAGCACAAATTCAGTTGACTTAATAGGCAAACTCTTACTAGACACTAGATTCGTACAAACATATGAATGAGTCGATCGAGGTTCAATCAAAGCAATTACATCAGTGTCATAGAGAGAAAATGTACCGGTGATAACATCTGGTGATGACACATCTTCACAAGCGCGAATAGCGTAAGCTCTGGCTGGTACTCGAGCCTCGAATCTCACTGCGGAATCCTCCTTGTCGCACCTTTGCTACTAGTCAAATTTTTCGTATTTCTAGGTTGTAACATCCTGATGTAGGGCCTAGTCAGAATAGTGGTGCGAGACCACAAATCTGAGGTATATGTATGAGTTTTGAGGTTTATGCTATGTTTGCATGTTAGTGTGAAAGTTTCATGAAGCAATTTTGTTAAATTGCAGTTGAATTGTCGAAAAGGACTAAATTGCAAAAGTTGCAAAATGTGAAATTCTAGAAGCTAATTGTATGAAATAGCTTTGGATTATCAATTAGAGGTCCTTAAATAGTAATTTTCCCAAATTCTAATTTTTAGAAAAAAATGGGCATGAGTGGATGGTATTGGAAAAGTTTGACTAAGGGGCATTTTGGTCATTTGTCAATTAAGTGATTAAAAAGGTACAAAGATGATAGAGTTTTATTCATCTTCTTCTCCAAGCTGCCGAAATTTGAAGGGATCCATTTTTAGGGTTCTTCAATTTTTCAAGCTTGCTAGTAAGTGCATCCATGCCCCGTTTTTAATATTCTTCCTATTTTTGAAGTCCTAGTAACATGAGTAAGCTATTTTTAGCTATATGTTGAGCTAGAATTGATGTTAAAAAATGTAACCATGTATGACATGCATGTATTTTGATGTTTTATTGAAGAATATGAAAGCTTGATGTAGTAGACACATCTTTTGCTAAGTGAATTCCATGAAAAATGCATGTAGGGACTAGTTTGTGAAAGTCTTGAGATTGGTCATACATGAGTGATTTAGTGAGAATTGATGATTTCATTAGTTGAGAAAATGATTCGGCTAAGCATGAAAGGCTAGAAAGTTGAATGAAAATCACTTTACGAGCCTTGGGACAAAAGTGTAAATATGAGAAAGGTTAGGGGCAAAATGGTAATTTTACTAAAGTTTGAGATAAGGGTCAATTTAGTCAATTTGTGTATTGAACGGGTTGATTTATCATTTTAGATCAAGAAAGACGAAGCCCAGATCATAACCGAGGCAAGGGCAAGGTCGTGGATGAAATTGTACATCTCCATACTTTTTGAGTAACGAGGTAAGTTTACGTATGAACGATGCATTTATGCGTATACATTGTTAATGCTAGCTAATGTGTAGCATGATTGAGAACCTATTCGATTCTAGTGGAATGAATGAGATAGTAGTTGTGAATGGATGAATGTATTACAAAGTAGACATGTGAATGTGTAGTGATAATGCTTGATAGTGGGCTAAGTGCGATACCACCTTGATACTTAACAATGATGGGCTGTGTGCGATACTATTGTTAAGCATATTATTTAGTGAGCTATGTGCGGAATCACTATAATTATCCTTTGTGGTAGGCTATGTGTGATACTACCCTAAGATCTGATTGTGGTGGGCTAAGTGCAAAACCACCGTGTAATTTAGCTGTGTGGATGTATTATTGAGAAATAATGATGTGTTGTATTTTGAGAAAATGTGCTATTGAGTGCAGGGGTGCATGTCAATGATTATGAGTATGTGACTCATGATGTGTTGGAGATGTGGTAAGCGATAGAAAGAGTAAGCATAGTAGTGGATGTGAATTACATATGTTAGTATAATGCTAATTGTTTTTTAGCTTATACTAGAATGCTTTTTTATGTGTAAACTTACTAAGCTCAAAGCTTACTCCTTTCTTTTCCCTTGTCTTATAGAGAACAAGGATTGAATCGTGATACGCGGATTAATCGAAAGATCACCCACACTATCAACACACTCTAGTACATTGGACTTAATGTTTTGTATATGGCATGTATAGAGGCTAGACACGTTAGGGTATTTTGTTGTTTTGGCTAAGATGTGTTGGCCTTTAGATGGATAATCTATTTTGTATAATGCCATAGTTGATGGCTACATTGTTATATGAAGAGATGTATTTATCCATGTAAGATTATGTTCATTATGAGTTGGTTATGGATGTGTTGAATGAGTACTTGTTGTGTATGCTGGAGGGGTGAGAAGGGCATGGCAAATAGCTTTGTTCTTGTCCATGTGGGTAGACACACGGGCGTGTGTCTAGGCCATGTGTGCCACACGGTCAGCCCATGGGCGTGTGACTTGGCCGTGTGTCCCCTGCATGTTAGCATTTCAAGTCAGAATAGACCACGGACTAGCCACATTGGCGTGTGCCTAGGTCGTGTAAAGTGGTTAGTGTTAACCACGGGTGGAGAACACGGGCGTGTCCAGGCCGTGTCAATTTTGTCAGTGTCGACCACGGGTGGAAGACACGGGCATGTCTTGAGGGTGCACGGGCATGTCTCATTCCACATGGGCATGTGACCCTTGTCTGAGTGAAAGAAATTTTAAGATCGATAAAGTTTCGGTAGATCCTCCCGAGCTCTCGTATGTATGTTTAAGACCTCGTAGGTCCTTAATGAGGTGTTTGTGGTAGCTTTTGAGAGTAGTCACGTTGAGCCTAAGTGGCGATCAAGTGGTTTTAATTCGGCAATGCCTTGGGCCCGATTCCGGTGTAGAATACGGGTAAGGGGTGTTACATTTAGTGGTATCAGAGCCATGGTTTAGTCGGTTCTAGGACTACCGTGGCGGGTGTAAGAGTTTAGCTATACATGCCATAAGTGTACAATGATAGTGTGGTGGTTTCTGATGATTTTAAACCTTGTTTCATATAGTATATGGATCCCGATCAATCGGCTGCTAATGAAGCAGCTAGTAATGCATCGGCTCCTGCACAAGGAACCGCGCCTGTTGACAGTGGACCCGAGGTTAGGAGTCAAGGGGAAGAGGCTCGGGAAGCCTTTCTCCAGATGATTAGTAATTGGTACTCGGATTTTGTTCGAGCGAACCCTAATGCTCAACCTCCTCCTATACCTCAGCAAATTCCAGTGGCTCCTCAAGGTATTGATGTAGTGAGGATATCGAAACCCCCGGTGGATAAGATTAGGAAACACGGGGCTGAGGAGTTTAGAGCTAAGGTAGATAATGACCCCGAGAGGGCAGAGTCCTGGCTAGAGAACTCAATGAGAGTATTCGATGAACTCTCTTGTACACCTGAAGAGAACCTGAAGTGTGCCGTATCTTTGCTGAGGGACTCGGCATACCATTGGTGGAAGACGTTGACATCAGTAGTCCCGAGAGAGCGGGTGATGTGGGACTTCTTTCTTGAAGAGTTTCAGAAGAAGTATATAAGCCGACGGTTTACTAACCAGAAACGAAAGGAATTCCTTGAGCTGAAGCAAGGAAAAATGACAGTAGCATAATATGAGCGCGAATTTGTTAGGCTTAGCAAGTACTCGCAAGAATGTGTGTCGAGAGAGACCAGTTTGTGTAAAAGGTTCGAAGATGGACTGAACGAGGATATTAAGCTCCTAGTTGGTATTTTGGAGTTGAAAGAGTTTGTTGTGTTGGTTGAAAGGGCAAGTAAGGCTGAGGAATTGAGTAAGGAAAAGAGAAGGGCTATGAGTGAAGCCCGAGATGCGAGAAAACGACTGATGGGCGAATCATATCAAGCCCAGTCGAAAAGATCCAAGAAAGTGAATCCTCGGATGACAGCACCAGTTGGATATTCACATCGAAACTTGGACAACACTCGTTCGGGTTCGAGAGTCCAAGCCACCTCGATGGAAAGTGTGGGCAATCCGAAGAACAAATCGGAGTGTCCAAGTTGTGGTAGGTATCATACTGGAGAGTGTTGGGGAAACAACCGAAGTTGTTATAAGTGTGGTTCCCGCGACCATTTTATCCGAAATTGCCCCGAGAGGGATGATAAGGAAGAGAAGCAAGAGACAAGACCTAGCGATGTGTCTGCAAGGGGTAGAGCACCAGGAAACCCGAGAAGTGGGACTAATGGTAGAGGTGCATCCAAAGACTCTACCGTGAGACCGGAGGGTCGGGCACCTGCGAGGACGTATGCCATTCGCACCCGCGAAGAGGCGTCATCCCCAGATGTGATAACAGGTACTTTTTCTCTTTTTGACACCTTTGTTATTGCTTTAATAGATCCAGGGTCTATTCATTCTTATATTTGCATGAGATTGGCATCTAGTTTGAGTATGACCGTTGAGTTTACGGATATTGTGGTTAAGGTGTCAAACCCGTTAGGTAAGCATGTGTTAGTGGACAAGGTGTGTAAGAATTGTCCTTTGTTGATTATGAGTCATTGTTTTCTGGCAAACCTTATGTTGTTGCCGTTCGATGAGTTTGATTTAATCCTAGGCATGGATTGGTTGACTACCCATAGTGTCTTAGTGAACTGTGGTAGTAAGTTTATTGAATTGAAATGTGAGAGTGGAGATGTGGTTCGGGTTGAATCAGGTGGATCGGATAGTCTACCAGTGATGATTTCTTCTTTAGTGGCTGATAATTGTTTGAGAAAAGGGTGTGAGTCCTATCTTACTTTTGTGTTGAATACTCAAGAGGTTGGAGTAAAGTTTGAAACAATGCCAATGGTATGTGAGTATCCGGATGTATTCCCGGAAGAGTTACCCGGATTACCTCCAGTGAGAGAGGTTGAGTTTGGGATTGAGTTAGTTCCGGGAACGGCACCAATTTCGATTGCTCTGTATAGGATGGCACCTTTAGAGTTGAAAGAACTGAAGGTTTAGTTGCAAGAGTTGATAGAAAAGGGTTTTGCAAGACCAAGCTACTCACCGTGGGGTGCTCCGGTATTGTTTGTGAAGAAGAAAGATGGGTCTATGAGGTTGTGTATAGACTATAGACAGCTTAACAAAGTGACGGTTAAGAATAAGTATCCTTTACCAAGGATTGATGATCTTTTTGATCAACTGAAGGGAGCTACAGTGTTCTCCAAGATAGACTTGAGGTCTTGTTATTATCAACTCAGAGTGAAAGAGCAAGATGTGTTGAAAACTACATTTCGGACAAGGTATGGCCATTATGAGTTTTTGGTTATGCCGTTTGGTTTGACGAATGCACCTGCGATTTTTATGGATCTGATGAACCGTGTTTTCAGACCATATGTGGACAACTTTGTAGTTTTCTTCATTGATGACATATTGATCTATTCTCGGGATGAGAACGATCATGAAGAGCATTTGAGAATTGTCTTGCAAACTCTGAGAGATAAGCAGTTGTATGCTAAGTTTAGCAAGAGTGAGTTTTGGCTCCGAGAGGTCGGATTCCTAGGACACTTTGTGTCAGGTGATGGTGTCAGAGTTGACCCGAGTAAGATATCGGTTGTCGTGGATTGGAAACCGCCAAGGAACGTGTCAGAAATCAAAAGTTTCTTGGGATTAGCAGGATATTATAGACGTTTCATAAAGGGGTTCTCTGTGATTGCTACCCCGATGACGAAACTACTGCACAAAGATGTCAAGTTTGAATGGACTGGGACATGTCAACAGAGCTTCGAGAGACTGAAAACAATGTTGACTGAGGATACAAGGATTTCCTACTCAAGGCATCCGCAACCACATTCGCTTTTCCCGGGTGGTAATCAATGACTAACTCATAGTCTTTCAATAATTCGAGCCACCGTCTCTGTCGCAAATTCAAATCCTTTTGATCCATCAAATACTTCAAACTTTTGTGATCCGTAAAGATTCAACACTTCTCACCATATAAATAATGTCGCCAAATCTTTAACGCGAAAACAATCGCAGCCAATTCCAAATTATGAGTCGGATAATTCTTCTGTTGACATTGTTTTCAGTCTCTCGAAGCTCTGTTGACATGTCCCAGTCCATTCAAACTTGACATCTTTGTGCAGTAGTTTCGTCATCGGGGTAGCAATCACAGAGAACCCCTTTACGAAATGTCTGTAATATCCTGCTAATCCCAAGAAACTTCTGATTTCTAACACGTTCCTAGCCAGTTTCCAATCCAAAACAGCCGATATCTTACTCGGGTCAACTCTGACACCATCACCTGACACAAAGTGTCCTACGAATCCGACCTCTCGGAGCCAAAACTCGCTCTTGCTAAACTTAGCATACAACTGCTTATCTCTCAAAGTTTGCAAGACAATTCTCAAATGCTCTTCATGATCGTTCTCATCCCGAGAATAGATTAATATGTCGTCAATGAAGACAACTACAAACTTGTCCACATATGGTCTGAAAACACGGTTCATCAGATCCATAAAAATCGCAGGTGCATTCGTCAAACCAAACGGCATAACCAAAAACTCATAATGGCCATACCTTGTCCGAAATTTAGTTTTCAACACATCTTGCTCTTTCACTCTGAGCTGATAATAACCAGACCTCAAGTCTATCTTGGAGAACACTATAGCTCCCTTCAGTTGATCAAAAAGATCATCAATCCTTGGTAAAGGATACTTATTCTTAACCGTCACTTTGTTAAGCTGTCTATAGTCTATGCACAACCTCATAGACACATCTTTCTTCTTCACAAACAATACCGGAGCACCCCACGGCGAGTAGCTCGGTCTTACAAAACCCTTATCTGTCAACTCTTGCAACTGAACCTTCAGTTCTTTCAACTCTACAGGTGCCATTTTATATGGAGCAATTGAAATAGGTGCCGTTCCCGGAACCAACTCAATTCCAAACTCGACTTCTCTCACTGGAGGTAATCCGGGTAACTCTTCTGGGAATACGTCTGGATACTCACATACAACTGGCACTGTTTCAAACTCTACTCCAACCTCTCGAGTATTCAACACAAAAGCAAGATAGGACTCACATCCTTTTCTCAAACATTTCTCAGCCACTAGGGAAGAAATCATCACTGTAGACTATCTCGATCCACACGATTCAACCCAAACCACATCTCCACTCTCACATTTCAATTCAATAAACTTATTACCATAGTTCACTAAGACACTATGGGTAGTCAACCAATCCATGCCTAGGATTAAATCAAACTCATCAAATGGCAACAACATAAGGTTTGCTTTTAAAAATAATGATTCTCAATCAATAAAGGACAATTCTTACACACTTTGTCCACTAACACATGCTTTCCTAACGGGTTTGACTCCTTAACCACTATGTTCGTAGACTCAACGGTCATACTCAAACTAGATGCTAATCTCATGCAAATATAAGAATGAGTAGACCCTGGATCTATTAAAGCAATAACAAAGGTGTCAAAGAGAGAAAAAGTACCCGTTATCACATCAGGGGAGGATGCTTCTTCGCGAGTGCGAATAGCATACGTCCTTGTAGGTGCCCGACCCTCCGATCTCAAAGCAGAGTCTCTTGACGCACCCCTACCACTATTCCCACCTCTAGGGTTTCTTGGTGGTCTACCCCTTGCAGACACATCACTAGGTCTCATCTCTTGCTTTTCTTCCTTATCATCCCTCTCGGGGCAGTTCCAGATAAAGTGGTCAGGGGAACCACACTTATAACATTTCCGATTATTTCCCCAACACTCTCCGGTGTGATATCTACCACAACTTGGACACTCTGGTTTGCTCTTCGTATTGCCCACACTTTCCATCGAGGGGTCTTGGACTCTCGAATCTGAGCGAGTATTGCCCAAGTCTCGATGCGAACAACCCACTTGTTCCGTCGTTCGAGGATTCACTTCCTTGGATCTTTTCGACTAGGCTTGGTATGACTTGCCCATTGGCCTCTTTCTAGCATCTCGGGCTTCACTCACAGCCCTCCTCTTTTCTGAAACTCTTCGGCCTTGCTTGCCCTTTCAACTAACACCATAAACTCTTTCAACTCCAAAATACCAACTAGGAGTTTGATGTCCTCATTTAGCCCATCTTCGAACCTCTTACAGAAGATGGTCTCAGTCGACACACATTCTTGAGCGTATTTGCTAAGCCTAACAAACTCACGCTCATACTCTGCTGACATCCTTCCTTGCATCAACTCAAGGAATTCCTTCCTTTTCCGATCAGTAAATCGCTGGCTTATATACTTCTTTCGGAACTCTTCCAGAAAGAAGTCCCACGTCACCCGCTCTCTCGGGACTACCAACGTTAGTGTTTTCCACCAATGGTATGCCAAATCTCTCAAAGAAGGATACGGCACACTTCAAGCTCTCTTCAGCGCATATGAGAGTTCATCGAACACCCTCATCGAGTTCTCCAACCAGAACTCCGCCCTCTCTGGGTCATCATCTACCTTAGCTCTAAACTCCTTAGCCCCGTGTTTCCTAATCTTATCCACCGGTGGTTTCGATATCCTCACTACATCCATACCTTGAGGAGCCACAGGAATTGGCTGAGGTATAGGAGGAGGAGGTGGAGGAGGTTGAGCATTAGGGTTTGCTCGAACATAATTCGAGTACCAATTGCTCATCATCTGGAGAAAGGCTTCCTGCCTCTTCCCCTTGATCCCCGACCTCGGGTCCACTCTCAACGGTGCGCCTCCTTGCGCAAGAGCCAGTGCATTACTAGTCAAGTTTCATCAAAGATCAATGGATCTAATCCATATACTATATAAAACAAGATTTAAAATCATCGAAACCACCACACTATCATTGTACACTTATGGCATGTATAGCTAGACTCTTACACCCGCTACGGTAGTCCTAGAACCGACTAAACCATAGCTTTGATACCATTAAATGTAACACCCCTTACCCGGGTTCTATGCCGAAACCGGGCCCGAGGCATTACCGAACTCAAACCACTTGATCGCCACTTAGGCTCATCGTAACTACTCTCTGAAGTCATCTCAACAACCTCATTCTCGACTTACGAGGCCTCACTCATACACATGAGGGCTCTTGAGACTAAACCGGAACTTTTTCCAATCTTAAAAATTTTCTCTTTTGAACCGGGCTCACACGCCCGTGCAAGGTACAACACGCCCGTGTGAAGTCACACACGCCCAGCATTCTGCCAATGCCCCACGGCCAAGGCACACGCCCGTGCTTACCACCCGTGGTGCACACTGACTATCTTAACATGGCCTAGAGTCTAGACACACGCCCGTGTAACTAGCCCGTGGCCAACACTGATTAATCCCACACGCCTTAGGCACACGCCCGTGTGACTAGTCTGTGGTCTATTCTGATTTACAATACTAACATGCAGGGGATGCACGACCAAAGCACACGCCCGTGGGCTGACCGTGTGTCACACATGGCCTAGACACACGTCCGTGTGTCTATCCACATGGCCAAGAACAAAGCTATTTGCTAAGCTCTTCTCAACCTTATAGTTTAAACAATATGCACTCATACAACACATCCATAATCAACTCAAATTGAAGTGCAATCTCACATAGAAAACTACATCTTTCTTTCATATAATGTAATAGCCAACAACCATGGCATTATACAAAATACACTATCCATCTAAAGGCCAACACATCTTAGCCATTTACACCAAAAATTCACTAATTTGTCTAGCCCCTATACATGCCATATACAAAACATTGAGTCTAATGTACCAGAGTGTGCTGATAGTGTGGGTGATCTTCTAATTAATCCTCGTATCTCGGTTCAACACTTTTACTCTATAAGACAAAGGAAAATAAAAGGAGTAAGCTTTGAGCTTAGTAAGTTTACACATAAATAATTAAGCATCATAGTATAAGCTAAACAACAATTAGCATTATACTACCAAAGGTAATGAACAACTATGCTTACTCTTTCTAACCCTTACCACACTTCCAACATATCATGAGTCACATACTCATAACCATCGAAATGCACCACTACATTCAATGTCACATTTACACAATATACAACACATCAATATTTCTCGATAATTCATCCATAGAGCTAATTAACTTAATAATGCCATCACATGGCTAATCCACACAGCAATTGTCTCGGTGGTTTCGCACTTAGCACACCACAATCAATTAATAAGGTGGTATCGCACTTAGCCTACCATAAAGGTAATCATAGGGGTTTCTCACTTAGCCCACTAAACGATATACCTAACGATAGCATCGTACATAGCCAGCTCATCGTCAATATGCATTAGGATGGTATCGTACTTAGCCTGCCATCTAGCATTATCACTACACATTCACATGTCTGCTTACTCAATTAAACATCCATTCACAATTCTACTACATTCATTCTACTTGAACCACATAGGTTCTCAATCAATCTCAAACAAGCTACACACTAGCTATCATCAACAAATTGTAAGTATGAATGCATTGTTTATGCATAGACTTACCTCGTTACTCAAAAGTATTGAGACTTGCAATTTAGTCCACCACCTTGCTTTTGCCTCGGGCCCGGTTCTAGCGTAGAACCAAGGTAAGGGGTGTTACAAAGTGTGGATCAGAAAGTGATTCTGATTTTCTAGTGGGTTCGGATGGTTGTTTGTTGTACCATGACAGAATTTGTGTACCTAGAGATGAAGAATTGATCCGAAAGGTTTTACATGAGGCACATTGTGGTTATTTGTCAGTACACCCGGGCAGTACGAAAATGTACAATGACTTGAAGAAGTCTTATTGGTGGCCGGGTATGAAAAGAGATATTTCTGAGTTTGTGGCAAAGTGTATGATTTGTCAATTGTGAAAGCTGAGCATCAAGTGCCTTCGGGATTGCTTCAGCCAGTGATGGTTCCCGAATGGAAATGGGATTGGGTTACCATGGATTTTGTGACGGGGTTGCCTATGACTCCGAAAAAGAAAGATGCTGTGTGGGTTGTTGTGGATAGATTGACAAAGTCGGCTCATTTTATTCCAGTATGTGTTGATTATTCACTGGACAAGTTAGCCGAATTATATGTTGCAAAGATAGTGAGGTTACATGGTGTGCCTATGTCTATAATATCGGATAGAGATCCGAGGTTTACTTCGAGGTTTTGGAAGAAGTTACAAGAGGCCATGGGTACGAGGCTAAATTTTAGTACTGCGTTCCATCCACAAACAGATGGTCAGTCTGAAAGAGTGATTCAAGTTCTCGAAGATATGCTTCGATGCTGTGTGTTAGAATTCGAAGGTAGTTGGGAGAGGTATCTACCTTTGGTCGAGTTTGCCAAAAACAACAGTTACCAGTCGAGTATACAGATGGCACCGTATGAAGCTTTGTATGGTCGTAAGTGTCGGACTCCTTTGTATTGGACTGAGCTTACTGAGAAGTGGATCCATGGGGCCGATCTAGTAAAAGAGACTGAGGAGAAGGTGAAAGTAATCCGTAATAGTCTGAAAGTTGCTTCGGACCGACAGAAGTCGTACGCGGATCTAAAAAGAAAATAAATTGAGTTTGAGGTGGGTGACAAAGTGTTTTTGAAAGTGTCCCCGTGGAAGAAAATCATGAGATTTGGACGAAAAGGGAAATTGAGTCCGAGATTCATAGGGCCATATGAGATTGCAGATAGAGTTGGGCCAGTAGCATACCGGTTGTCTTAGCCGGTAGAATTGGATAAGATCCACAATGTGTTCCATGTGTCGAGGTTGCGACGGTATCGCTCCGATCTTTCGCATGTAATTCCTTCAATGGGAATTGAGATAAGACCGGATATGTCTTATGAAGAGGAGCCGATTAAGATCTTGGCTTGAGAAGTGAAACAGTTGAGGAATAAGAGAATATCCCTAGTGAAAGTGTTATGGTAGAAACACGATGTGGAAGAGGCTACGTGGGAACTGGAAGAAAGCATGAGAGAGCAACATCCAAACCTTTTTACTGGTAAGATTTTCGAGGGCAAAAATCTCTAAAGGGGGAGAGTTGTAACATCCCGATTTAGGGCCTAGTCAGAATAGTGGTGCGAGACCACAAATCTGAGGTATATGTATGAGTTTTGAGGTTTATGCTATATTTTCATGTTAGTGTGAAAGTTTCATGAAGTAATTTTGTTAAATTGCGGTTGAATTGTCCAAAAGGACTAAATTGCAAAAGTTGCAAAATGTGAAATTCTAGAAGCTAATTATATGAAATGGCTTTGGATTATCAATTAGAGGTGCTTAAATAGTAATTTTCCCAAATTCTAATTTTTAGACAAAAATGAGCATGAGTGGATGGTATTGGAAAAGTTTGACTAAAGGGCATTTTGGTCATTTGTCAATTAAGTGATTAAAAAGGGAAAAAGATAATAGAATTTCATTCATCTTCTTCTCCAAGCTGCCGAAATTTGAAAGGAGCCATTGTTAGGGTTCTTCAATTTTTCAAGCTTGCTAGTAAGTGCATCCAAGCCCCGTTTTTAATATTCTTCGTATTTTTGAAGTCCTAGTAACATGAGTAAGCTATTTTTAGCTATATGTTGAGCTAGGATTGATGTTAAAAAAATGTAACCATGTATGACATGCATGTATTTTGATGGTTTATGGATGAATATGAAAGCTTGATGTAGTAGAAACATCTTTTGCTAAGTGAATTCCATGAAAAATGCATGCATGGACTAGTTTGTGAAAGTCTTGAGATTGGTCATACATGAGTGATTTAGTGAGAATTGATTATTTCTTTAGTTGAGTAAATGATTCGGCTAAGCATGAAAGGCTAGAAATTTGAATGAAAATCACTCTACGAGCCTTGGGACAAAAGTGTAAATATGAGAAAGTTTAGGGGCAAAATGGTAATTTTGCTAAAGTAAGAGATAATGGTCAATTTAGTCAATGCGTATATTGAACGGGTTGATTTATCATTTTAGATCAAGAAAGACGAAGCCCGGATCATAACCGAGGCAAGGGCAAGGTCGATGACTAAATTGTACATCTCCATACTTTTTGAGTACCGAGGTAAGTTTACATATGAACGATGCATTTATGCGTATACATTGTTAATGCTAGCTAATGTGTAGCATGATTGAGAACCTATTCGATTCTAGTGGAATGAATGAGATAGTAGTTGTGAATGGATGAATGTATTACAAAGTAGACATGTGAATGTGTAGTGATAATGCTTGATAGTGGGCTAAGTGCGATACCACCTTGATACTTAACAATGATGGGCTGTGTGCGATACTATTGTGAAGCATATTATTTAGTGAGCTATGTGCGGAATCACTACAATTATCCTTTGTGGTAGGCTATGTGCGATACTACCCTAAGATCTGATTGTGGTGGGCTAAGTACAAAACCACCGAGTAATTTAGCTGTGTGGATGTATTATTGAGAAATAATGATGTGTTGTATTTTGAGTAAATGTGCTATTGAGTGCAGGGGTGCATGTCAATGATTATGAGTATGTGACTCATGATGTGTTGGAGATGTGGTAAGGGATAGAAAGAGTAAGCATAGTAGCGGATGTGAATTACATATGTTAGTATAATGCTAATTGTTGTTTAGCTTATACTAGAATGCTTAAATTGTTTATGTGTAAACTTACTAAGCTCAAAGCTTACTCCTTTCTTTTCCCTTCTCTTATAGAGAACAAGGATTGAATCGTGATACGCGGATTAATAGGAAGATCGCCCACACTATCAACACACTCTGGTACATTGGACTTAATATTTTATATATAGCATGTATAGAGGCTAGACACATTAGGGTATTTTGTTGTTTTGGCTAAGATGTGTTGGCCTTTAGATGGATAATCTATTTTTTATAATGCCATAGTTGATGGCTACATTGTTATAGGAAAAGATGTATTTATCCATGTAAGATTATGTTCATTATGAGTTGGTTATGGATGTGTTGAATGAGTACTTGTTGTGTATGCTAGAGGGGTGAGAAGGGTATGACAAATAACTTTGTTCTTGTCCATGTGGGTAGACACACGGGCGTGTGTCTAGGCCATGTGTGACACACGGTTAGCCCATGGGCGTGTGACTTGGCCGGCCGTGTCCCCGCATGTTAGCATTTCAAGTCGAATAGACCACTGACTAGCCACACGCGGCGTGTGCCTAGGTCGTGTAAAGTGGTCAGTGTTCACCACGGGTGGAGAACACGAGTGTGTCTAGGCCGTGTCAATATAGTCAGTGTCGACCACGGGTGGAAGACGCAGGCATGTCTTGAGGGTGCACGGGCGTGTCCCATTCTACCTGGGCGTGTGACCCTTTCTGAGTGAAAGAAATTTTAAGATCGATAAAGTTTCGGTAGAGCCTCGGGAGCTCTCGTATGTATGTTTAAGACCTCGTAGTTCCTTAATGAGGTGTTTGTGGTAGCTTTTGAGAGTAGTCACGTTGAGCCTAAGTGGCGATCAAGTGGTTTTAATTCGGTAATGCCTCGGGCCCGGTTCCGGTGTAGAATACGGGTAAGGGGTGTTACATAGGTGGTCTCCCTCTAACAGCTGTATTACTTGGTCTTGCATTCTGATATTTATCTTTCTCGGGTAACTCAGGACAATCCCGAATAAAGTGATATTGCGAGTCACATCTGAAACAAGCTTTGTTATTCATCCAACAGTCTCCAAAATGCTGTCTTCCACACTGTTGACACTTAGGTTTAGTGGTTCTAAAACTACAAATGCTCGATACTGAAGTGGCTTGAGCTTTAGGACTCGTGTATTGCTTTCCACGATCTCTATTAGAATACCCTACTGAAGCATTCGAACGACTATACGAATCCCATGTTTTCTTTGAAGAAGAATGATAGGGTTTACGCATTGGCCTCTTTCTCGAATCTCTAGCCTCAGAATCGGCTTTTCTGTTTTCTTTGCCAAGATCCTCAGCTTTGCAAGCTCTGTCGACTAACACAACAAATTCTTTCAATTCTAGAATACCGACTAGAAGTCTAATGTCTTCGTTCAACCCATCTTCGAATCGATTACAGATAATTGCTTCAGTAGAGACACATTCTCGGCGTATTTCATGAGTCTCACAAATTCTCTTACGTGCTTGATCACAAACAAACGACCACGCTTTGGCCTAAAAATTCTTTACGCTTTTGATCAATAAACCACTGACTTATGTATTTCTTTCTGAACTCGGTTTGAAAGAATTCCCAAGTGACTCTTTCTCTCGGCACCATGGATATCAAAGTGTTCCACCACTGATATACAGTATCTCTCAAAAATGATACAGCGCATTTAACACATTCAGCTGTCTTGCAAGATAATTCATCAAATACCCGGATCGTATTCTCAAGCCAAAACTCGGCTCTCTCAGGATCATCATCAACTGTAGCTCCAAACTCTTCAGCCCTGTATTTTTAAATTTTATCAACAGGTGGCTTACTTAAACATAAAGGTTCCAAACCTTGAGGAGCTACGAGAACCGGTTGGGGAATAGGTGGGGGTGTAGTTTGCTGAGCAGCTGGATTAGTTCGGACAAACTTAGTAAACCATTCCTTCATCATTTGGAAAAAGGCTTCCTTGGCCTCCCCTCCCTGACTCCGAGATATAGGTCTAGATTCAGACGACGCTGCTCCGTGAACAGAGGCTGGCGCATTACTTTCAACATCATCAGCCAATGCTCGATTGGGATCCACAGCTATATGAAAACACGATTTTAAACTGTCAGGAGATATCACACAATCACAGGTTATATATGGCATGTATAGCTAGACTCTCACATACGCTACGTTAGTCCTAGAATCGACTAAACCGTAGCTCTTATACCAATAAATGTAACACCCCTAACCCGTATCCATCGCCAGAATAGGGTTACGGAGCATTACCGGACTTAACAATTAAATAATTATAAAATTCTCATACATTTTTCATTCCAAATAAAAATCATTAACAATCAATCATATAGTCCCTAATACGAGCCTACGAGGCGCAAATCATGTATTAGAAGTAGTTAGGGGTTAAACCGATAACTTAAGAAAAAATCCTGGAAAACTTTGAAAATTTTTAAAATACAAGGGACACATGACCGCGTCACAGCCCGTTTGAACATTTGAAATGGGATCACATGGTCGTGTCTGACCCCGTGTAACTCTCTGACTTGGGTCACACTGCCAACCACACGCCCGTGTGACTAGCCCATATACCCTTCGAAATGGCTACACACGCCCGTGTGCCAAGCCGTGTGCTAGGCCGGGCCAAAACTGTAAGGTATACTGACTTATGCCACATGGCCAAGTCACATTCCCATGTGCTGTACCATGTGGAGCATACTGACTTGATTTCTAAAAAAACATTATTGGACACATGGCTGTGTCACTTGACCGTGTGTCACACACGACTGAGACACATGCCCGTGTCTCTGCCCATTTGGACAAAAATAGGCTATTTTCCTAGCCATCTTTCTCACCCAATTTTGCATTCATCTACACAAACCAAAATGCATATGACCACATCTTCAAATGGTATTTAAACTCATCTAAACCAAGTTCAATTCATGTTATATCAATACCATCTACCACAAGACATACAAGTATCACAATTAACCATTCAATTTCATACCAGTTTCACATTCACAAATCACCTATATGGTCATTTTCAATTATGCATTATTTTACCTAAAACCACAAGCATACTAATCTCAAATTTTAACCATTTGATACTCAAAATACCAATCCACAAACAAGCATTCGCATGGCAATTACCAACCACCTAACAAAAGACCATTTGCACATATATATATACAACACCAATTATACCAAAATGAGCCAAATCACATGGCTATACACATAACCAAAACTTACAACATTTACAAGCCAAATCACTTGACTAAATCCATTATAAACATATAAACCCTATTAACCACAACTCCTATACATGCCATATAACCAAATACATAAGTTCAAAAATACCAAAACGACAGCTGGATAGTGTGATGAGATCTCCGACAACTCCTAATTCGAGCAAGCTTCAAAAACACTATAAAACACAAAAAAGTAAACAGAGTAAGCTATAAAGCTTAGTAAGCTCGTATGCTTAATAAATAAACTTACCATTAACTACATTTCAAGCACTTAATCATCTCATAATATAATTCAATTTAAATCCAAAACTTAACACATATATTCAATCCCAAAGGTTAAACATGAATTCCATCAATTTCTTTGATTCAATGATTGTATAGTTCACGTACATACATGTACTACTTCGTATGAATCTCTCACCATTTCATATCTTTGATATACCCGTTGAACCATTTCGAATAATATTAGATACTCGAGAATCTCGCACCCTAAGTGCCAATACATAGCCGTAGCTATCTCAATTTCATATATCATATAATGCTCACCGTCGAGCTATCAACGGGTCTGCTCACACAAGCTAACGGTCAAGACATAGCTACACGGTGCTGGTCACACAAGCTGACGAGGATCCGCAACACATGCCTGATAACTCAAAGAACCCCAGAGAACGTTTTACCAACACCCAAAACACATAACCCCTAATGACATGTCATTTGTATCCTATATATTCCTAAGGCTCAAACGGGATTTCATATTGTCGAATCTTCGTCGAACATTTTCATAAGGTCATATTCACAATTAATTCAAAAATAAAGCATTTAAAACACAATTAAATTAATGCTTATTAACATACGAACTTACCTCAATCACAAATACGATGAAATGGATCGACTAGTCCAATACTTTCTTTTTCACTCGATCTAGATCCGAACTTCGCTTTTCTTTATATGCAAGGAGTCTATTGTAACACCCCTAACCCATAACCGTCGCCAGAATAGGGTTAAGAGGCATTACGAATAATTTCCGAACATTTCATATCCATTTCACAACACAAAGTCAATTATCATTCAATCATATTCAAATATAATCATATAGTCCCTTAATAAGGTCTACGAGACCATAAACACATGTTAGAAAGAGGTCGGGACTAAACCGAACACATACGAAAATTCTCAGAAATTCAAACATTTTTCAAAACATCAAAGGTCACATGCCCGTGTGTGTAGGCTGTGTGCCTCACACGGCCTCGGACACGCCCATTTGTCCAAGCCATGGAAAAAAAGGGCATACCTATTGACTTGTTCACACGGCCTGAGACACGCCCGTGTGCCTCACCCGTGGTCGAGCCTGACTTGCACCACACGGCCAGTCACACGCCCGTGTGTCTAGCCCGTGGTTGAGCCTGAATTGAATCAAATTACAAATTTGAAAGACACGGTCGATCCACACGCCTGTGTGCTCAACCGTGTGGGCAATTATAGACCATTTTCAAGGCCAAACTTGCCTCCCACACATTGAATCGCCTACAAGCCTCAAATCAATACCAATTCATGTCTCAAAATTGCAACCAAACATGCCAATATAAGCATCAATCCATCATTAACCATACCATCTATAGCCATGCTCAAACTCATCTTAAATAAGTCCAACTAAAATACAAATTTCACATCCTAAATCATGTTAGCAAAACATCACTTAATCAAGCCACAAGTTCACACATAAAACATTATTTCCTTCAACTAATTCAAGCATGAAAAATACCATTTCCAACCTCACTAATTCATACCACTTTCATCATTTTCATTGCCTCTCATATGAACCATCAACATTCAACTTTCTAGCCACATCACATGGCAAGATCCAACATTACAAAACATATCATGACTTCTAGCCTATACATGCCATATACCAAATATGTACATATTTCAAAAGTATCGAAATAGATAGCCGATAGTGTGATAGAGCCGCTGATTATTCTCGGATCTGAGCTACTTTACTGACACTGTAAAACAGAGAAACAAATCACACAGTAAGCTTTCAAAGCTTAGTAAGTTCGTAATATAATACAATTAACTCATTGAAGCAAACCAATCCATAAATTGAACCATCACACAGATAATTTACCAATGATACACAAACTCAACTATATCCAATACTCTCATAGCCATCCATTCATATGCTTTCAATTTTACCAACCACATAGGTTTTGTAACACCCATTACCCGTATTCTGTACTGAAACTGGGTACGAGGCGTTACCGTACTTAACTCACACAATCATACAACTTTGGGCTATTAGGTTCGTTTCAAATTAAAACTTTTCCATTCATGTGTCTATCACTCTCATAATGGACCTACGAGGCCCTGGATATGCTTCCAAATGGTTTCGGAGATAATTCGGAAGCTTCTACGCACTTAAGAAAATTTTGCCTAAACAAAGGCCACACACCCGTGGGGGAGATGACACGCCTGTATATCATCTCACACGCCCGTGTTCGACGTCCGTGGTTGACACTGACTAACTTCACACGGCCTTGGCACGCCCGTGGCCCTGGTTCGTGTGCCAAACCTTGACATTCTGACATATCCACACAGCCTATACACACGGCCGTGTACTTAAGCCGTGTGGCAAATAAAATTCCAATTACAAGGTGCAGACTTCACACGGCCTGGGCATATGCCCGTGTGCTAGCCGTGCCTCCCACACAGTCTAGACACACGCCCGTGTGTCTACCCATGTGAACGATTAGAAGGCTATCTACCAAGCCCTTTGCCACCCTACATTGCATACATACATACTCCAAATTCCATTCAACGTAATTCATGACCCAAAGACACATCTAAATATTCAATTCATATATCAATAAACACTCATAATTTCAATAGGAACTTTCATGAGTAATTTCATATTTTCATAAATAACAAAGTGAGACATCAACCATGACAATATACAAAATAGTTATCTTAAAAGGGGCCAACACATCTTGGCCAAAATAACAAAATAATCTAACTAGTCTAGCCCCTATACATGCCATACACAAAATCACTAAGTCTAGATATACCGAGATGAGTTGATAGTATGGGCGATCTTCTGATTATCGGCGTACCCCGACTCAGCTCTTAAACTCTATAAAACAAGGGAAAAGAAAGGGGAAGTAAGCATTAAGTTTAGTAAGTTTACATGTAAACAATATAAAGTTATAGCATTACATACTAAACAAGAAACGATCCACATTCATAATTAAGCTTACTCATTTCTTCCATTTCTATATTCCAACCTTATCACTAGCTTAATGTATACATTCATTAGCATGCTTCCCTGCACTTAGCACCACAATGTCACATAATACAAACACATCACAAACTCTTAGTCAATTACTCATAATCAAATTACTCGGTGGTTTCGCACTTAGCCCACCATCGCCTTTATTAGGGTGGTATCGCACATAGCCCACCGAAAAGGTTAGTTACGGTGGTATCGCACATAGCCCACCAATTGATAAATAGATGATGGTATCGCACATAGCCCATCATAATTAAATAACTAGGTGGTATCGCACATAGCCCACCATCAAGTGTTTATTACACGTTTATATGACTATTTCATCATTCATACAATAATTATACCATAACTACCGCATTCAATCCACTTGTATCACACATGTCCTCAGTCATGCCATGCACCAATCAACAACGACAATGTATGTATATAAAATGTATAGTTTACACATAAACTTACGTCGGTGCAAAGCGTGTCAACTAACGGCTTAATCCGTAACATTGCCTTTTCCCCAGTCAAGGTTAATTTCGCACTCTTCTTGATCTATAACAATAAAATTCATTCATTTAGATCATTCTATGATCATAATGCACCAAAATCTACATTTAGGCAAAAATGACCATTTTGCCCTTGTATTATGGCAAAATTACGATTTTGCCCCTAGTCTCGTAAATCATTTTTTATCATATTTTCTCAATAAAGAAGCCTAGGTGAACATTTATTTCTCTTACAACTACTCACCATTCCAACTATTTCTTGTATTTATGACACAATTTAAATCTTTGCATTCTAGTCCTATTTAGGTGTTTTCATGCTAACATCTTTCACAAAAGTTGTTTCTCATCTCCCTAACATTTATTTTCTTCTATAAAACTCAGCTAACAACTCAACTAATCTCATGGAAAGTCCCTAGAATTTCAACCATATCTCAAATTAGTCCCCTCATTAGCTAGCTTAAGCTTTGGGGACTCCAAAAACACAAAAATCATCAATTAAAACCACCTAAATCACTTACTTGAATATGAATTGAGTGGCTGAAAGTTTGAACCCCCAAGAGCTCTATTTCTTCTTTAATTTTCGGTGGAAAGAGATGAGTGAATAGTGAAAGATGATAGTTTTTCTTTTACCATATTTTTATTCATCATTTCTCACCTAATTTTGACTAAACATTAAATGCTCTTGTCTCCCCATACCATATGGCCGACCAACACACTCCAAAATGGCCTATTTCCACATTAAAGTCCTCTAATTTATATTCTATAGCCATTAGGTACTTCTACCTTGAAAATTAGAACTTTCGTACTTTACGCAATTTAGTCCTTTTTCAAAATTAAGCATGCAATCATTAAAAATAAAGTACCAAAATTTTCACATAGTCATATATTAATGCTATAGTGCATAAAATAACATCAAAAGAATTTCCTTAAACCTCGGATTAGTGATCCTGAGATCACTGGTTCGACTAGCCCTAAAATTGGGCTGTTACAACTCTCCCCCCTTTAGAGATTTTCGTCCTCGAAAATCTTACCAGTAAAGAGGTTTGGATAGGCTCTCTCATGGCTTTTTCTGGTTCCCACGTAGCCTCTTCTACTCTGTGTTTTTGCCACAACAGTTTTACTAAGGCTATGTCTTTATTCCTCAACTGTTTCACCTCTCGAACCAAGATTTTAATCGGCTCTTCCTCATATGTCATATCTGGTCGTACCTCAATTTCTGTTGGAGAAATCACATGCGAAGGATCGGAGCGATAACGCCTTAACATCGATACATGAAACACATTGTGCATTTTCTCTAACTCTATCGGCAAAGCCAACCTAATGTATGCCATCGCCCAATCCTTTCGATAATCTCATACGGCCTATGAATCTCTGGACTCAAATTACCCTTTCGACCAAATCTCAATATTTTCTTCCACGGGGACACTTTCAGAAATACCTTGTCACCCACTTTAAACTCGATTTCATTTCTTTTCAAATCCGCATACGACTTTTGTCGGTCTGAAGCAGCTTTCAAACTATCCCGGATCACTTTCACGTTTTCTTCAGTCTCTTTAACTAGGTCGACCCCATGAATTTTCTTCTCACTAAGCTTAGTCCAATACAAAGGAGTCCGACACTTACGACCATACAAGGCTTCATACGGTGCCATCCGTATACTCGACTGATAACTATTGTTGTAAGCAAATTCGACCAAGGGTAGGTATCTTTCCCAAGTACCTTCGAACTCTAGCACACAACATCGGAGCATATCCTCTAAAACTTAAATTACTCTCTCGGACTGACCATCAGTTTGAGGATGGAATGCGGTACTAAAATTCAACCTTGTACCCAAGGCCTCTTATAGCTTCTTCCAAAACCTCGAAGTAAATCTCGGGTCTCTATCCGAGATAATAGATACAGGCACTCCATGTAATCTTACCACTTCCGCAATATACAACTCGGCTAACTTGTCTAGTGAATAATCAATACGCACCGGTATAAAGTGAGCTGACTTCGTTAATCTATCAACGAAAACCCACACAACATCTTTCTTTTTCGGAGTCATTGGCAACCCCGTCACAAAATCCATAGTGATCCGATCCCACTTCCACTTGGTAACCATCACTGGTTGAAGCAATCTCGAAGGCACTTGATGTTTAGCTTTCACTTGTTGACAAATGAGACATCTTGTTACATACTCCGAGATGTCCCTTTTCATTCCCGGCCACCAATAATATTTCTTCAGATCGTTGTACATTTTCGCATCGCTGGATGTAATTGACAAATAACCACTTTGTGTGCTTCATTTAATATCTTCCTGATCAATTCATCATTCTTATGTACACAAATCCTATCATGAAACATCAAACACCCATCCGAACTCATTCGAAAATCAGAATCCTCTCCCAATTCACACTTAGCTCTCTTAGCTTGCATCTCATTATCATTCTTTTGAGCTTCACATATCTGTTGAATAAATAGTGGCCTAGCCCTCAACTCGGAAAAAATAGGACCATCATTAGACCATGCTAAGCTCGTGCTCATAGCTCTCAAAACATACAAGGATTTCCTACTCAAGGCATCCGTAACCACATTCGCTTTTCCCAGATGGTAATCGATCACTAGCTCATAGTCCTTCAATAATTCGAGCCACCGTCGTTGCCGCAAATTTAAATCCTTTTGATCCATCAAATACTTCAAACTCTTATGATCCGTGAAGATTCGGCACTTCTCTCCATATAAGTAATGTCGCCAAATCTTTAACGCGAAAATAATCGCGGCCAATTCCAAGTCATGAGTCGGATAATTTTTCTCATGCGGTTTTAGCTGTCTCGAGGCGTAACCGACTACCTTACCCTCTTGCATCAACACACAACCGAGACCATTTAATGACGCGTCACTGTAGACCACAAACTCTTTCCCCGATTCTGGTTGAACTAAAACTGGTGCCTCAGTCAACAATGTTTTTAATCTCTCAAAACTCTGTTGACATCTTTCAGTCCATTCGAACTTAATATCTTTGTGCAATAGTTTCATCATCGGGGTAGCAATCATGGAGAACCCCTTCACAAAACGTCTGTAATACCCCGCTAAACCCAACAAGCTTCTGACTTCTGACACGTTTCTCAGCGGTTTCCACTCCACAATAGCTGAGATCTTAGTCGGGTCAACTCTAATACCATCACCCGACATAATTAGTCCTAGAAATCCGACTTCTCGGAGCCAAAATTCACTCTTGCTAAATTTAGCATATAACTGTTTGTCTCTTAAAGTCTGTAAGACAATCCTCAGATGTTCCGCATGATCACCTTCATCTCGAGAATAAATCAATACGTCATAAATAAAGACAACCACAAACTTGTCTAAATATGGTCGGAAGACACGGTTCATTAAGTCCATAAAAATTGCAGGGGCATTCGTTAAACCGAACGGCATGACCAGAAACTCGTAATGGCCATACCTCGTCCGAAATGCGGTTTTCAGCACGTCTTGCTTAATAGCCAGACCTCAGGTCTATCTTGGAGAACACCATAGCTCCCTTCAGTTGATCAAATAGGTCATCTATCCTTGGTAAAGGATACTTATTCTTCACCGTCACCTTGTTGAGTTGTCTGTAGTCTATACACAATCTCATCGACCCATCCTTCTTCTTTAGAAAAAGCATCGGAGCACCCCACGGTGAATAGCTCGGTCTTACAAAACCCTTGTCTGTTAACTCTTTCAACTGAACCTTTAGTTCTTTCAACTATAGTGGGTCCATCCTATACGGAGTAACCGAAATAGGTGATGTTCCCGGAACTAACTCAATTCCAAACTCGACCTCTCTAACTGGAGGCAGTCCGGGTAACTCTTCCGGGAATACATCCGGATACTCGCATACAACCGACACTATTTCAATCTTTACTTCAGACTCTTGAGTATTTAACACGAAAGCGAGATAAGACTCGTACCCTTTTCTCAAATATTTCTCAGCCATCATGGAAGAAATCATCCCCAGTAAACTATCTGACCCACCTGATTCAACTCGAATAACATCTCCATTTTCACATTTGAACTCAATAAATTTACTACCACAGTTCGCTAAAACACTATGGGTAGTCAACCAATCCATGCCAAGAATCAAGTCAAATTCATCAAATGGCAACAACATAAGGTTTGCCGGAAAACAATGACCCCTAATTGTCAAAGGACAACTTCTACACACCTTGTCAACTAGCACGTGTTTACCTAACGGGTTTGACACCTTTACCACTAATTCTGTAGAATCAACAGTCATACTTAAACTAGATGCCAATCTCATGCAAATATAGGAATGGGTAGACCCCGAATCAATCAAAGCAATAACAAAGGTGTCATAAAGAGAAAAAGTACCCATTATTACATCTGGAGATGATGCCTCTTCGCGAGCGCGAATGGCATAAGTCCTTGCAGGTGCCCGACCCTCTAGCCTCACAACAGAGGCTCGTGATGCACCTTTACCACTAGTCCAACCTCCCGGGTTCTTTTGTGGCCTACCCCTAGAAGATGCACTATTTGATCTTATCTCTTGCTTCCTCTATTTGTTATCCTTCTAAGGGTAGTTTCGGATGAAATGGTCGGGGGAGCCACACTTATAACAATTCCGATTGTTTCCCTAACACTCCCCAGTGTGATGTCTGCCACAACTTGGGCACTTCGGGTTGGACTTTGAATTGCCCACACTTGCCATCGAGGTGGCTTGAACTCTTGAACCCGAGTACGTGTCGCCTCGCTCTATTTGTGAAAATCCAACTGATGCGGTCGTTCGAGGATTCACTTCCTTGGACCTCTTCGATTGAGCTTGGTAGGATTTACTCATCGGCCTTTTCCTTGCATCCTGGGCCTCACTCATGGCTTTCCTCTTTTCCTTACTCAATTCTTCGGCCTTACTTGCCTTATCCACCAATACCACAAATTCTTTTAGTTCTAAAATCCCGACTAAAAGTCTGACATCCTCATTTAGCCCATCTTCAAACCTCTTGCATAAGATAGCTTCATTGACACACATTCTTGTGCGTACTTTCATCGAGCCTAACAAATTCACGCTCATATTCCGCCACGCTCATTTTTCCTTGTTTTAACTCAAGGAATTCCTTCCGCTTCGATCAACAAATCGTTGGTCGATATACTTCTTACGAAACTCTTCCAAAAGAAGTCCCACATTACTCTCTCTTTAGGAACCATCGATGTCAACGCTTTCCCACCAATGGTATGTCGGGTCCTCAAAGAAAGAGACGGTACATTTTAAACTCTCCTCAGGTGTACAGGAGAGTTCGTTAAATACTCTCATCGAGTTCTCAAGCCAGAATTCCGCCCTCTGAGGGTCATCATCGATATTAGCTCGAAAGTCCTCAGCCCCTTGCTTCCGGATTTTGTCTACCGGGGGCTTAGTTGTCCTTACTAAGTCTATACTGGGGGAGCCACAGAACCGGGCCGAGGTATAGGAGGGGGAGGAGGTTGGGCATTGGGGTTTGCTCGCACATACCCAGTGTACCGGTTACTCATCATTTGGAGAAAGGCTTCCCGAGCCTCGTCTCCTTAACCCCTAGTCTCGGGTTCATTCTGCACAGGCGCGGTCCCTTGCACGGGAGCCGGTGCATTACTAGCTGCGTCATCAGCAGCCGATTGATCGGGATCCATACATTATATATAAACAAAGTTTAAAATCATCAGAAGCCACCACACTATCATTATACGCTTATGGCATGTATAGCTAGACTCCCACACACGCTACGGTAGTCCTAGAACCGACTAAACCATAGCTCGATACCACTAAATGTAACACCCTTACCCGTATTCTGCACTCTAACTGGGTACGAGGCGTTACCGTACTTAACTCACACGATCATACAACTTTGGGCTATTAGGTTCGTTTCAAATTAAAACTTTTCCATTCATGTGTCTATCACTCTCATAATGGACCTACGAGGCCTTGGATATGCTTCCAAATGGTTTTGGAGATAATTCAGAAGTTTCTACGAACTTAAGAAAATTTTGCCTAAACAAGGGCCACACGCCCGTGGGGGAGATGACACGCCCGTATATCATCTCACACGCCCGTGTTCGACACTCGTGGTCGACACTAACTAACTTCACACGGCCTTGGCACGCCCGTGGCCCTGGCCCGTGTGCTAAACCTTGACATTCTGACATATCCACAGGGTCGTGTACTTCAGCCGTGTGACGAATTAAATTCCAATTACAAGGTGCAGACTTAAAACGGCCTGGGCATACGCCCGTGTGCTAGCCGTGCCTCCCACGCGGTCTAGACACACGCCCGTGTGTCTACCCATGTGAACGATTAGAAGGCTATCTACCAAGCCCTTTGCCACCCTACATTGCATACATACATACACCAAATTCCATTCAACGTAATTCATGACCCAAAGACACATCTAAATATTCAATTCATATATCAATAAACAGTCATAATTTCATATTTTCATAAATAACAAAGTGCGACATCAACCATGACAATATACAAACTAGTTATCTTAAAAGGGGACAACACATCTTGGCCAAAATAACAAAATAATCTAACTAGTCCAGCCCCTATACATGCCATACACAAAATCACTAAGTCTAGATATACCGAGATGAGTTGATATTGTGGGCGATCTTCTGATTATCGGCGTACCCCGGCTCAGCTCTTAAACTCTATAAAACAAGGGAAAAGAAAGGAGAAGTAAGCATTAAGCTTAGTAAGTTTACATGTAAACAATATAAAGTTATAGCATTACATACTAAACAAGAAACGATCCACATTTATAATTAAGCTTACTCATTTCTTCCATTTCTATATTCCAACCTTATCACTAGCTTAATGTATACATTCATTAGCATGCTTCCCTGCACTTAGCACCACAATGTCACATAATACAGCACATCACAAACTCTTAGTCAATTATTCATAATCAAATTACTCGGTGGTTTCGCACTTAGCCCACCATCGCCTTTATTAGGGTGGTATCGCATTATAGCCCACCGAAAAGGTTAGTTACGGTGGTATCGCACATAGCCCACCAATTGATAAATAGACAATGGTATCGCACATAGCCCATCATAATTAAATAACTAGGTTGTATCGCACATAGCCCACCATCAAGTGTTTATTACACGTTTATATGACTATTTCGTCATTCATACAATAATTATACCATAACAACCGCATTCAATCCACTTGTATCACACATGTTATCAGTCTTGCCATGCACATATCAACAACGACAATTTATGTATATAAAATGTATAGTTTACACATAAACTTACCTCGGTGCAAAACGTGTCAACTAAAGGCTTAATCCGTAACCTTGCCTTTTCCCCGGTCAAGGTTAATTCCGTGCTCTTCTTGATCTATAACAATAAAATTCATTCATTTAGATAATTCAATGATCATAATGCACCAAAATCTACACTTAGGCAAAAATGACCATTTTGACCTTGTATTATGGCAAAATTATGATTTTGCCCCTAAGCTCGTAAATCATTTTTTATCACATTTTCTCAATAAACAAGCCTAGGTGAACATTTATTTCTCTTACAACTACTCACCATTCCAACTATTTCTTGCATTTTGACACAATTTAAATCTTTGCATTCTAGTCCTATTTAGGTGTTTTCATGCTAACATCTTTCACAAAAGTTATTTCTGATCTCCCTAACATTTATTTTCTTCGATGAAACTCAGCTAACAACTCAACTACTCTCATGGAAAGTCCCTAGACTTTCAACCACATCTCAAATTAGTCCCCTCATTAGCTAGCTTAAGCTTTGGGGACTCCAAAAACACAAAAATCATCAATTAAAACCACCTAAATCACTTACTTCAATATGAATTGAGTGGCTGAAAGTTTGATCCCCCAAGAGCTCTATTTTTTCTTCAATTTTCAATGGAAAGAGATGAGTGAATAGTGAAAGATGATAGTTTTTCTTTTACCATATTTTTATTCATCTTTTCTCACCAAATTTTGACTAAACATTAAATGCTCTTGTCTCCCCATACCATATGGCCAGCCATCACACTCCAAAATGGCCTATTTGCACTTTAAAGTCCTCTAATTTACATTCTATAGTCATTAGGTACTTCTACCTTGAAAATTAGAACTTTCGCACTTAACACAATTTAGTCCTTTTTCAAAATTAAGCATGCAATCATTAAAATTATAGTACCAAAATTTTAACATAGTCATATATTAATGCTATAACGCATAAAATAACATCAAAATAATTTCCTTAAACCTCGGATTAGTGATCCCGACATCACTGTTCTGACTAGCCCCGAAATCGGGCTGTTACAGGTTTCATACATACATTTGCAAACACCTAGTTTACAACCAAATTTTACCATTCAATGCTCGATACTTCATTTCGATCAATCTTCTTTATCTCTTTGATTCCATCGCACACTTAGTGCCCAATTCGTAGCCGAAACTAAATTTTCATCGCACACTTAGTGCCTCAATATAAACTGAACTCAATTCGGTATCGCACACACAGTGCCAATCAGTATAGCTGAAGCTTCCTTTACCTCGCACACACAGTGCTATTCAACTCTGTCTCAATTTCAATTTCGCACACTTAGTGCCACATTTCTCAATCTCATACATTTAACATTTCTAGTTCAATAATTATACATTCATTCAATTCACATCACATAGATATAATTTAACAACTAGTATTATATCCGAACTTACCTCGGACGTCGAAATATCGAAACTAGTCGATTAATCGAGTACTTTGTCTTTGCCTCGATCTCGATCCGAATTTCTCCTTTCTTGGTCTATACATATTCAAATTTAGCTCATTCAATCACCAATTCATTCAATTTAATCCTAACACACATATTTAGGGCATTTTACAAAATAGCCCTCACATTTTCACATTTCGACACTTTACTCCCTAATTCATCAAAACACAAAATACACAAAATTTCTATTCACATAAGCTTAGCCGAATTCTCCCCATGCTAATACAAGCCCACACATTTAAATTATTTCACATTTTAGTCTCTCAATTTACACTTTTCTCAATTTAGCCCAAATTACTCAATTTCACTAAAAATTCAGACACAAACTGTGTTAACCCAACACTAAGCTTTCATATTTCACCAACTAACAACACACAGCTCAGATATTCATCAATGGCATATCTCATAATCACCATCAATTTCTAAAATTAAAGCATGGGTTTTGAAGAACACGAAGCAACAATCACAAAAACGTAAAAATTATTAAAAATCGAGCTCAAAACATACCTTGATTTTGAGCAACTATGGCCGAATACCCCAAAGCCCTATATCTTTCTTTTTCTTTCAAGTTTCAGCAAGGATGGATGAATAATGCCACTATCTTCTTTCTTTTATTTTATTATAATAACATATAATATGTTATTAATTATTAACCTTTAAAAATCAATATAAAATACTATATATTTTACCCTTATGCCGTCCACCACTTTGTAAAATGAGCTAATTGCAACATAAATCCTCCAAATTATAAAGACAACAACAATTAGGCACTTAACAATCAGTACACATCATTTTACATTTTATGCGATTAAGTCCTTTTTGCTAATTAAGCATACAATTGATAAAATTTTCACACAGAAATTTCACACATGCTTAATAACATACTGTAAACACCAAGAATAATATTAGAATATTATTCTAACCTCGAATTTTTGGTCTCGAAACCACTGTTTCGACTAGGGTCTAAATCAGGCTGTTACAACTCTCCCCCCTTAGGGATTTTCGTCCCCGAAAATCTTACCAGTGAATTGGTGTAGATATTGCTCTCTCATAATGTTTTCAGGTTCCCACGTAGCCTCTTCTACTCCGTGTTTATGCCACAACACTTTCACTAATAAAATTCTTTTGTTTCTCAATTCTTTGTTCTCTCGTGCCAAAGTTTGAATCGATTCTTCACTATACGATAAATCTGACTGAATTTCAACCTCAGTAGGAGCAATCACATGAGACGGATCAAACTTGTACCGTCGAAGCATCGACACATGAAACACATTATGAATCTTTTCTAACTCAGGTGGCAACATCAATATATAAGCAACCGGCCCTATTCGTTCAATGAACTCATACGGCGCGATGAACCTCGGACTCAGCTTGCCTTTTCGACCAAATCGAAGTATTTTCTTCCACGGAGACACTTTCAAAAACACTTTGTCACCAACTTCAAATTCAATAGATTTTCTTTTCAAATCTGCATAAGACTTCTGACGATCTGAGGCCGCTTTCAAACTGTCATGAATCACCTTTACTTTCTGTTCAGTCTCTTTTATCAAATCAACTCCGTGAATTTTATTCTCACTCAGCTAAGTCAAATATATTGGAGTTCAGCATTTTTGACCGTAAAGAGCCTCATACCGTGCCATTTTAATGCTAGATTGAAAACTATTATTGTTTGCAAATTCAATCAACGGTAAATGCTTTTCCCATGTACTTTCAAATTCAAGAATACAACATCTCAACATATCTTCAAGAATTAGCCGGAAAGTAGATATCTCGAAACATCAATGGGTAGTTCTTGCACACTTTATCCACCAAAACACACTTGCCTAAGGGGTTCGATACTCTAATCATAAACTCAGTAGACTCAACAGGTAGAGTCTTACTTGATACTAGATTCACACACACATAGGAATGAGTAGAACCTGAATCTATCAATGCAATCACATCAGTATCAAATAGACTAAAAGTACCAGTAATGACGTCTGGAGATGACGCTTCCTCTCGTGCGCGTATAGCATAGGCTCAAGCAGGTGCTCTCGCCTCTTATCTCACAACTGTATCAGTAGTCCCTTTTTGACTTCCACTCACATTCCTGATATTTCTAGGTGGTCTACCCCTAGCCGTCATATTACTCGATCTCACACTCTGAACATTTTCTTCCTCAGCTAACATTGGGAAGTTTCGAGTGAAGTGATCTCGTGATCCACACTTATAACAAGTTCGATTATTGTACTTGCCCCAGCATTCTCCCACATGTCGTCTTCCACACTGTCTACACTCAGGCTTGTTGCTTTTAACACTACCAACACTTGGTTCAGTCAGAATTTGAGCTCTTGGTCCAACACTTTGTCTCACCCAATCTCTACTCGGATGCCCAGACGAAATATTTGAGTGATTGCTTGCATCTCTAAATTTCTTCGTTGAAGGTTGAGACGACTTACTCATCAATCTTTTTCTTTCATCTCTAGCCTCAGAATCAGCTTTCTTCTTTTCTTTCTTAAGCTCTTCGGCTTTGCAGGCTCGTTCAACTAACACAACAAACTCATTTATGTCAAGTATTCCAACCAACAATTTAATGTCTTCATTCAGCCCTTAAATGAAATGTTTACACATAGTAGCTTCGATCGAAACACATTCCCGTGCATACTGGCTCAATCTCACAAACTCCCGTTCATATTTCGTAACTAACATACAGTCCTGTTTAAGCTCTAGAAACTCTTTACGTTTTTTATCTATAAATCGTAGACTGATATACTTTTTTCAAAATTCAACTTGAAAGAAATCCCAGGTGATTCTCTCTCTCGAAACCACAGATATCAACATTTTCCACTAATTATATGTCGTATCTCTCAATAAGGAAATAGCACATTTAATGCATTCATCAGGAGTCAACGACATCTCATCGAATACTCGAATTGTATTCTCAAGCCAAATGTAACACCCCGAATTTGGGCCTAGAAGAATTGGGCCTATTGGGCTTTGGGCTTTGGGTCTCAGAAAATTTTTAAGTGAATGAGAAATTGACAATTGGCATGTGAGCTTTGAGGGTTAGTGAATTTTGAGTGTCTAGGGGTGTTGGATATGTCCTGGAATGAAGTAAGGGTATAGAAAAAAATTTGGTTTTAGCCCCAAGGGAATTGTGACTTCAGTTAGTAGGCCTTTTAAATAAATGAAGAAGAAAATGACACAAAAGAGCTTGTGGTGTAGTGGCAAAGTGGCACCACTTAGGGAGCAAGGAGGTGGCGTCATTAGCAGGCAAGGGAGTCTAAGGTTTGAGTAGTGGCATGGTATTTTATTGGGGTATTTATTTTGCTGTCAGGACGGCTAGAGTTTGTGTTGTAGTGAAAGTCTGATGGATGAGAGGTTTTAAATGGTCATGGAGAGATTGTAGGAAGAGATCGTGGAGAAAAATTAGGAGATGAGATATGTTGTAGAGGTGGAGCCAAATTGGGAATATGGGGGTAGGAAATTTAGTTATAGGCTATATATAGGTGCCGATTTGGGAATTCTAGGGTAATGCCAAAATTGTTTTTTTTTCCTTTAATCGAATTCCTCATTTTTGAGTTGCCGAAACACTTTTCTCTCTCTAAGTACTCAGAAGCCGAATCTTCCATACTTTTTCTTCTCAAATTCTCTTCTGATTCACCTTTGGTTTTAGCCGATTCCTTCTTCTCTTCTTCTTCTTATTTGTGCCGAATAACCCTTTCCACTATACTAATCTCAAAAACTGAATACCTCTTGGGCCGATTGCTTCTTGGGTAAGTATTCTCTATTTTGGTTTAGGTGTTGGCCGAATGGTCATAAGTAGGGAAAGGGGGACTTGTGTTGGATACAAGGCACCTATTATTCTATTTTTAATGATTAAGAATGATGCAGATTTAGGAGATACGCGTGAGTAGTGGTTAAAGAAGAGCTATTAAGGCTTGGTGTTTCAGGTAAGGTTAAGGTGAGACTTCGGCTTTTTGGTAAAGTATTCGATAAGTTTATGTGATTAATCATTGAGTGACATCGTTTCTAGGATCGTGGCTAAGGAGATCGCAGTGTGTTTTGTTATCAGGTGTGTACATACACTATACACACACAATGGATTGGGAAATCCCAAAATCCTGAAAGTTTGGCTTCGATAGTCGTGTGAGTTTGCGAACACTCGTATGGGGGAAATGGAATCAATAATAGAGACCCTATAAGCGATCTCATGGACTTGGGTCGTGTTTTGGCCAATCGGGCCAGGATGGGCAGAATGGGCTCGATGAGCCGTAGGCTCAAAATAGGCGAATTTGATGATTTGGTAATAAGTGATGAGATTGTCATGCTGGTTACATGGCTTGGAATTGATTTGGGCCAGATGGGCCATATGAATGTGATTCGGCCAGGTGGGCCATATGAATATAATTTGGGCCTAATGGGCCATACGAATAAGATTAGGCCTGGTGGGCCATATGAACGTATATGAATTTGTTTGGGCTTTGTAAGGGGTCTTAGGCTTAGTATTTGGTGAATTGCTTAACCTGCATAAAACTTAATTTATTAACTAATTATGATCGTGGACAAGTCATAAGGTTAAGGTGTGGCAATGGGTATATGCATGTCTAGGAGTGGATCTAGGGAGAGCTTGGTACTTAAGCGGTCTTAATGACCCATCTCCTCTTCTCTGGAATCCTACCTGGTGCATAGTATTTGTTCACTTTAGCCAACGAGGACTTGATAACGGGCCAAGGTAAGTAATAGGCCCATAACACTGAGAAATGACTGAAATGCCCCTAAGGGCAAAAATGACTAAAATGCCCCTATGTGTCGAATGTAAGACATATAGATGTTACATGTACATTTGCTGCATTCATATGACATTTTGTTTAGGTTGCATATGGGTTGGGAATTATGGAACGGAGGAAGTATATGAGGATCGCATGGTTGCTTGACAACTGTGGATCCACCGATGGCTTCTTAAGCCCATTATATGATAAGCAGCTTTGCTGCAATGTTAGGTAGTACCGCAACAAGGCTACCCTTGAAGTGTATTGGATGGGTGGGTCGATTTAGAAATCCCCATAGATGTGTTTCCGTTGGACGGAGACGAAGTGTATCGGATGGATTATTTGGGGAGGGTTTGCACAGCATTGCGTGTATGATATGGTTATGTTATTAATATGATATGTATGCGATTTGTTTGATGAGGGTCGTACACACTGAGTTTTCGAAAACTCACTCCTCTCTTTTTTTTCCCAGTGATCCTCGGTGAGGCGGTTTGACGGATGGAGGGACTCGAGAGGTGGCCAACTAGCAAGACGATTAGACTTGTTTTCTTAATATCTAAATTCTAGATTTTAAGTGATTTATTTTAAGTTATTTTATTTCGGTTTGTAATAAGGCTTGCCCTCTAGTTATTATTCCATTACTTTCACTATGCATTGAAATTCTGAAACGGAACCTGGTTTTATTTTTTTTAAGCATATTTCAAGTTTTTGAAAATAATTGTGTTTTAAGAGCAAGCTTCCGCTGACAAAGGAAATTTTTACTTAGTAACAAGGAAATGGTTTTTGGTTATACCTCGTTTTGAAAGCAAACTGGATTTTACCTAACTTTTCTCTAGAAGGGTTTTCAATGAAAATAAGGTTTTCGCAAAAACACTTCAATGTGACATGCCGGATTCGGGCCTAACTTCTAGGCCGGGTTTGGGGTGTTACATTTAGTGGTATCAGAGCCTAATTGCAAAGCTCGTGCTGTGAAATGGGCCTTATTACTTGGGTTTAAAAAAATTATTTTTGGATTGGATCGAAATGTTTTGGAAATTCTTGTGATGTGGCATACCGAGTCTCCGACGTCGAACCAAGTAAGGTCTCTTATTATTAAGCTTGGTTAACTTGATATACCGTAGATAGTTAGAGGGCTACTTTAGATGATTATACTAAAGCTTTTTAGTTAGAGTGAAACTAAAGCCCGTAGGAACTTGAAACTATAGAGGATTTGCGAAAACAACCTCTTTACTTAATACTATCATAAAACATCGGCTTAATTACTAAAACTAACTAAAATTTCATAAAATTCCTAATTTAGATTATACAAGAATCAACGATGAGCGCTAGAAGAGGTGTAAGGAGTCGCGGCAGAGGTCGTGGAAGTGTTAGGGCTGGATCGTTGGCATCGGGCCATATGCCCAACGTTGAAGTAGGAGAGGCTCTGGCCTCACCCGAGGCTGAGACTGGACCATATGATCGGGCCGCGGGGGATGACGCACTGTTGCAGGTAATGCTGAGGATTTTGGAAAGGGTCGCTGGGCCCAATAATGGTACGGGTAGTCATGGGTCGGTTCCGGAGAGATGACGATCTAATGGGGCTGAAGTCTTTAAAGGTATTGCTGGTGTGGCTCCTAACGTGGCTGAATACTGGTTGGAGGCCACTGAGAGGATAATGGAGGATTTGGACTGCTCACCTGAGCAAAAGTTGAAAGGGGCAGTGTCGCTGCTTAGGGAGGAAGCATATCAGTGGTTGTTGACAGTGAAAGAGGGTACCCAATCTGAGCAGATCACTTGGGAGTTTTTCAAAACTGTGTTTCAAAGGAAGTTCGTGGGTGCAAGCTATGTTGATGCTAGAAGGAATGTAACACCCCATACCCGAGTCCGAGGCTTTGACCGGATACGAGACATTATTATGCTTGAACTTGCTTAATCATGTACTTACGGGCTATAAAATTTCGTTTTGAAATAAGAACTTCTCTTTCTTAATCAACTTGTACTTTTCATGGGCCTACGAGGCCTTAAACTCATGTCCATAAACTTTCGTAACTCAATCGAAAACTTTTCATTGAAACAGGGGTCACACGCCCAAGTGAGTTGGGACACGCCCGTGTAACCCTGAGACACGCCCATGTCTCCCAACCGCGCTTAAAACTCGAGCTTACTGCCAAATTTCACACGGCCATGGCACGCCCGTGGTCCTAGCCCGTGTGAAAAACATTAGCATTCTGACTTATAACACACGACCGGGCACACGCCCATGTTCTAACCGTGTGTCATGCACGGCCTTAACACACGGCCGTGGGATTAGTCCGTGGCCTATTCTTACTTATAAGACTAAGGTGCAGTTTATGCATGGCCTAGACACACGCCCGTGTGTCTAACCGTGTGGGCACTTAAAGGCTATTTTCCAAGCCAATTGCCATCCTGAAATTAAGACTAAACTCAAGCTCAATTCAGCAGCTCAATTATTACATCTTTCATGAACAATATAACATGCTTCATTGATTTTAATAACATACATACTTAGTCAAACTTGGCCAATCACTTAGCCATTTACAAAAGAATAATAAACTTGACAGCCCATACTTTTGCCCTTTTCTAAGACATATACTCAAAATGAAATGTTTCCTATACATGCCATACTTAATGTAAACAACTTGGCTATACCAAAATAGCGATTGATAGTGTGCTCCGAGCTCCGATGACAATGATCCACGAGATTAGCTTGGCGGAACTACATGGAAAGAAAGAATAAAAGACGTAAGCATTTAGCTTAGTAAGTTTGCATATAATGCAAATAACAACATACTTGCTTAAATTAACCCATTTGACATAAACAATGGTATCATAATTTCAGCTATAAAGCTTACTTGCTCATACTTGATTCTTACATATCTCATGATACTTACTAGTCTCATACTTGTGAGGTAAACAAGGTACTGTATCACTTGATCACATCGATCAAAGATACATTTACATAATAATCATAATCTCTAATTTATCATTCATAACATGAATAATACTCGTTTTCACTTGATAATAACTTTACTTACTTAGCTTTCTTGTTATCTCTTTGGAGCTAAACTCGTTTGCCCGATGAATTTATATGAATAACCGAGGATACTAAATCTCATCTAAATTTTGAGGCCATGACTTAACATGGACTTATACGAAGTCTTTCTTGTTCTCACCAATGCCATGCCTTAACTTGGACTTATATGGGATCTCTTTCTCTTGATAACTTTTCAATGCCAAGCTTACCTTGGTCTTACATGATAACCTGTTCAATGCCAAGCTTGCCTTGGACTTACATGATAACTTACTCAATGCCAAGCTTGCCTTGGACTTACATGATATCTTGCTTGCATGCCGATCTCATGCCTCGGCTTGGTCTTATACGGACTTTCTTGTTTCATGTGGTAGATCGAGTATCCTAAGCTATTCAACTTCAATCGGGGATTTCTCATGCTTGGTTTCATTAATTTATTTGTTTAACATAACATTAAACCTTTTCATAATAACATTGTACATTATACTAAGCAATTCAATGATATAAATCATAAAGCTTAGAAATCATACAAACTTACCTCAATATACAAAATGTAGCTAGGTATGCAATTTAGTCCTCGACCTTGTTCTTGCCTCGGTTTCGATTCGGGCTTTATTTTTCTTGATCTATAGTCATAAATAGATCATTTAATATTCACATGGACTAAATTGACCCTTTACTCATACTTGGGCAAAATTACTATTTTGCCCCTATACTTTCTCATATTTGTACTTTTGTCCCAAGGCTCGAAAAATAATTTTCATTCAATTTTCTTAGACTACATGCTTAGCTGATTCATTTTCTATACTATAGCCATTATCAATTCTCATTCTTTCTAATAGGTATGACTAATTTCAAAACTTTTACAAACTAGTCCCTATGCTCATTTTTCATGAAATTCACTTAGAAAAAGATGTTTATCTAACATCAAACTCTCATAAACTTCCATAAAACATCCTTTAACAAGCATACCATTCATGGGTAGATTTTTGAACATGCATCTTAGCTCACTTTATAGCTAAAAATAGCTAATTTAATATACGAGAACTTCAAAAATACGAAGAATATTAAAAACGGGGCTAAGATGAACTTACTAGCAAGCTTGAAACAAATGAAGAGCCCTAGCTATGGAGTCTCCAAATTTTCAGCACAAGAGGAAGAAGATGAATATATTTTTATCATCTTTTTCCTATTTTAATCACTTATTAGGCTAATGACCAAAATGCCCTTCTCTTTAAAAATTTCTATTTTACTAACTCATGTCCATTTTTGTCCAAAAATTATAATTTGGGAAAATTGCTATTTAAGGACTCATAATTAATATTCTAAAGCTATTTCATACAAAAAGCTTCTAGAAACTCATATTTTGCAACTTTTGCAATTTAGTCCTTTTTTATCATTCCATGTCAATTTCACAAAATTTCTACATGGAACTTTAGTACTATGATGCAAACATGTCTTAAACCTTAAGAACTCAATTTTACCGACTCGGGTTTGTTGTCTCACACCACTATTCTGACTAGGCCCTGAATCGGGATGTTACAATTCTCCCCCTCTTAGGAATTCTCGTCCTCGAAAATCTTACCAGCAAACAGGCTTGGGTACTGGTTTCTCATGATTTCTTCTGGTTCCCACGTAGCTTCTTCTATTCCATGTCTTTTCCAGAATACTTTTACCAGGGCAATACTTTTATTCCTTAGCTGCTTGACTTCCCGAGCTAAAATATTAACTGGTTCTTCACCATAAGTCATGTCGGAATGAATCTCTACCTCTGACTGGGGAATTACATGCGAAGGGTCTGATCGGTAGCGTCTTAACATTGACACGTGAAATACATCATGTATCTTTTCTAACTCTGATGGCAAAGCCAATCTGTAAGCTATAGGCCCAACCTTCTCGGTAATCTCATACGGTCCAATAAAACATGGACTCAACTTGCCTTTCCGGCCAAATCTGAGAACTTTTCTCCAAGGTGACACTTTCAAGAAAACTTTATCTCCGACTTGATACTCTATCTCTTTTCTCTTTAAGTCCGAATAGGACTTTTTTCTGTCCGATATAGCTTCTAAACTTTCTCGTATCACTTTCACTTTCTCTTCAGCTTCTCTAACCAAATCAACCCTGTGAATTTGGTTTTCTTTAAGTTCAGTCCAATATAAAGGCGTTCGGCACTTACGCCCATATAAAGCCTCATAAGGCGCCATCTTTAAGGTCGACTGAAAACTATTATTGTAGGCAAACTCTACTAATGGGAGAAACATTTCCCAGCTGCCTCGGAATTCAAGAATATAACATCTGAGCATATCTTCGAGTACTTGAATTAACCTTTCGGATTGACCGTCAGTTTGAGGATGAAAAGCGGTACTAAAGTTCAAGTTTGTAGCCAAGGCCTCTTGTAACTTCTTCCAAAACCTAGATGTGAATCTCGGATCTCTATCCGATATGATTGACAAGGGAACTCCATGAAGTCTTACTATTTCTGAAACATACAAGTTTGCCAACTTGTCTAGTGAGTAATCAACTCAGCATGCAGTATAAAATGGGCTGACTTCGTAAGTCTATCAACCACAACCCATACAACATCTTTCTTGCTCTGAGACAACGGTAAACCCGTTACAAAGTCCATAGTAATACTGGTCCCACTTCCACTCCTAACTAAAATGGGTTGAAGCAAACCCAAAGGTACTTGGTGTTCACCTTTACTTGCGACAAATCAAGCATTTGGAAACAAATTCTGAAATATCTTTCTTCATTCTCGGCCACCAATACTATTGTTTCAAGTCATTATACATCTTGGTACTACCCGGATGTACAGATAAACATCCATTATGGGCCTCATGCAAAACTTTCTGAATAAGCTCTTCTTTCTCGGACACAAACTCTATCTTTGAACATCGACTTCCATTGGGACTAATCCTAAAGTCGACTCAACATCTGTCTTGCACTGATCTCTCTGAACTTGCAATTCACTATCCTCTTTTTGGGCTTCAATGATCTCTTGGAGGAAAATTGGTCTAGCTCTCAACTCAGCTAGAATAGAACCATCGTCGGACAAAGTCATCCGTGAATTCATTGCCCTTAATGCAAATAAGGATTTTCTGCTCAAAGCGTCGGCGACCACATTTGCCTTCTCGGGATGGTAATCAATGACCATCTCATAAACTTTTATCAACTCTAACCATCTCCGTTGTCTTATGTTCAAATCTTTCTGTGTCATCAAGTACTTCAAACTTTTATGATCAGTGAAAATCCAACATTTCTCACCATATAGGTGATGTCTCCATATCTTCAATGCGAAGACTATGGCAGCCAATTCTAAATCATGCGCTTGGATAATTCTTCTCATGAGGCTTCAACTGTCTCTGAGGCATAAGCAATAACTTTGCCTTCTTGCATAAGTACACAACCTAATCCATTTAAGGATGCATTGTCAGAAATCACAAATTCTTTCCCCTGCTCTCAGTTGTACTAAAATCCCAAGGGCTTCACAACATTGCCTTCAACTTCTCGAAACTTTGTTGGCATCGTTCATCCACTCAAACTTCACATTTTTCTCAGAATAATTTAGTCATCGGGGTTGCAATCATGGAAAACCCCTTGACGAATCGTCTGTAATAGCTTTGGCTAGGCCTAGAAAACTTCTAATCTCGAGATATTCTTTGGTGGCTTCCAATCCATAATAGCCAAAATCTTACTGGGTCTACTCAACTCCTTCTTCCGAGACAATATGTCCTGTAAATCCTACTTAGTGAGCCAAAATCACTTTTATCAAACTTGGCATATAATTGATTTTCTCATAGAATCTATAAAACTATCCGTAGGTGCTCAAAGATGCTCATTCTCATCTCGGAATAAATCAATATGTCGTCAATGAAAACGACCACAAACCTGTCAAGGTATGGTCTAAAAATGTGGTTCATTAAGTCAATGAATACCGCCGGAGCATTGGTCAAACCAAAAGGCATGACTAAAAATTCATAATGCCCATACCTTGTTCGGAAGGCTATTTTAGGCACATCCGATTCTTTTACTCGTGCTGGTAGTACCGATCTCAAGTCTATTTTGGAGAACACACGCTCCTCCTTTCAATTGATCGAACAAATCATCTATTCTAGGCAATGGGTACTTGTTCTTTACTGTCAATTTATTAAGTTGACGGTAATCTATGCACAATCTCATAGTGCCGTCTTTCTTTTTCACAAATAAAACCAGAGCACCCCAGGGAGAACAACATGACCTTGCAAAGCCTTTATCTGTCAACTCTTGTAATCGCGATTTCACTCTTTCAACTCCGCTCAGCCATTCTGTAAGGAGTAATAGATATTGGTACAGTACCAGGAGCTAGCTCAATGCTGAACTCAACCTCTCTAACTGGTGGTAGTCCTGGCAACTCCTCGGGAAACACACCCACATACTCACACACTATTGGCACTGACTCAATCCTTAACTCTGTTTCTTTTTCATTCATCACAAAAGCCAAATATGCTTCATACCCCTTTCTCATGTATCTCTCAGGTTGCCATGTAAGAAATCAATTCGACAATCTACTGCTCATCCGATTCTATGTGAAGGGTGTCCCCATCCTCACATCTCATTTCAATGTATTTTCCCACAATTAACTATTACATTATGGGCAGTTAACTAGTCCATACTGAGAATGAGATCAAACTCGTCAAATGGTAACAACATAAGGTTTGCTTTAAAACAATGACCTCTAACCATTAATGGACATTCTCTACATACTTAATTCACTAACACACTCTTGCCTAAAAGGATTAGACACTCTAATCACAACTTCAGAAACTCTATAGGCATACTCAAATCGGATACCAATTTCATGCAAATGTAAGAGTGTGTAGATCCGGGATCTATTAAAGCAATAACTTTAACATCATGAAGAGAAAAGGTACCCGTGATAACATCATGGGAAGATGCCTCTTCATGAGCGTGAATGGCATAAGCCCGCACAGTGCCCTACCCTCGGTCTCGCGGCTCGCTCTCTAGGGTTACCTCTTCAACTTGCCCCACTTCCGTGGGTTTCTCATGCGCCTTCCTTTGACCATACTCCCGCATCTCTGGGTTACGAGTTCTGTCCTCTTTCATCATCTCTGGACAATATTTTATGTAGTGGTCCTGGGAACCACATCTGAAACATGCATTTTCATGTGCTCGGCATTCCCCTAAATGACGTCTGCCACAATGTGGGCATTCGGGTCTATCAGATCGAACATTCCCCACACTAGCGACTGAAGTAGTCTATGCTTTATTTCTCGAATATTGTTTACTCTTGTCCTTCCTAGAAAATCCAGTGGAAGTAGCCGATCGGGCAGGGAAATCTCTTGACTTCTTGGATGAAGATTGGAATGACTTGTTCCACTGCCTCTTTCTAGAGTCGCGAGACTCCATTTCAGATTTCTTCTTCTCTTTTACTAGTTCTTCGGCTTTACAAGCCCTCTCGACCAGCACAACAAATTCCTTCAATTCTAGGATAGCAACAAACAATTTGATGTCCTCATTTAGCCCATCTTCAAATCTTTTACTCATGATGGCTTTGGTGGACACGCATTCTCGAGCGTATTTGCTGAGTCTTACAAACTCACGCTCGTAGTCAGTTACAGACATCTTGCCTTGTTTCAGTTCTAGGAATTCCTTCCTTTTCTGGTCCACAAACCTTTGACAGATATACTTTTTCTTGAACTCTTCTTGGAAGAATTCCCATGTGATCTTTTCTCTTGGGACTACTGATACCAAGGTGTTCCACCATTGATAGGCAGAATCTCTTAAAAGAGAAACTACGCACTTCATGCACTCTTCAGATGTACATGACAGCTCATTAAATACCCTGATGGTATTTTCTAACTAGAATTTAGCTCTTTCCGGATCATCATCTTTTCTAGCCCGGAATTCTTCTGCCCCATGTTTCCTGATTCTATCAACCGGAGGCTTCTCTCCTCTTACCACCTCTACTACTTGAGGGGTTATTGGGATAGGTTGAGGAATAGGTTGGGGTGGAGGGGGTTGTGCATTCGGGTTCGTACGAACGAACTTCGTGTACCATGTGTTCATCATATGGAGGAAGGCTTCTCTAGCCTCTTCTCCTCCTCCTTGACTCACCGTAGTGGGTCTATTCTCGTTCTCATTTGGCACCATCCCTTCAGTGGGAGCCGGCACATTACTTTCTACGTCATCCGCCATATCTCTTTCAGGATCCATTTACTATATATATAAACATAATTTAAGTCGTCAGGAGTCGTCACACTATCATTATAAAAACATTCTTACGTATGGCATGTATAGCTAGACTCGTGCTCGTGCTACGTTAGTCCTAGAACTGACTAAACCGTAGCTCTGATACCACTAAATGTAACACCCCATACCTGAGTCTGAGGCTTAGACCGGATACGAGACATTACTATGCATGAACTTGCTTAATCATGTACATACGGGCTATAAAATTTTGTTCTGAAATAAGTTCTCTTTCTTAATCAACTTGTACTTTTCATGGGCCTACGAGGCCTTAAACTCATGCCCGTAAACTTTCGTAACTCAATCGACAACTTTTCATTGAAACAGGGGTCACACGCCCATGTGAGTTGGGACACGCCCGTGTAACCCTGAGACACGCCCATGTCTCCCAACCGTGCTTAAAACTCGAGCTTACTGCCAAATTTCACACGGCCATGGCACGTCCGTGGTCCTAGCCCGTGTGAAAAAACTTAGCATTCTGACTTATAACACACGACCGGGTACACGCCCATGGCCTTAACACACGACCGTGGGATTAGTCCGTGGCCTAATCTTACTTATAAGACTAAGGTGCAGTTTATGCATGGCCTAGACACACGCCCGTGTGTCTAACCGTGTAGGCACTTAGAGGCTATTTACCAAGCCAATTGCCATCCCGAAATTAAGACTAAACTCAAGCTCAATTCAAAGAACTCAATTATTACATCTTTCATGAACAATATAACATGCTTCATTGATATTAATAACATACATACTTAGTCAAACTTGGCCAATCACTTAGCCATTTACAAAAGAATAATAAACTTGATGACCCATACTTTTGCCCTTTCTAAGACATATACTCAAAATGAAATGTTTCCTATACATGCCATACTTAATGTAAACAACTTGGCTATACCAAAATAGCGATTGATAGTGTGCTCCAGAGTCAGATGACAATGATCCACGAGATTAGCTTGGCGGAACTACATGGAAAGAAAGAATAAAAGACGTAAGCATTTAGCTTAGTAAGTTTGCATATAATGCACATAACAACATACTTGCTTAAATTAACCCATTTGACATAAACAATGGTATCATAATTTCAGCTATAAAGCTTACTTGCTCATACTTGATTCTTACATATCTCATGATACTTACTAGTCTCATACTTGTGAGGTAAACAAGGTACCTGTATCACTTGATCACATTGATCAACATACATTTACATAATAATCATAATCTCTAATTTATCATTCATAACATGAATAATACTCGTTTTCACTAGATAATAACTTTACTTACTTAGCTTTCTTGTTATCTCTTTGGAGCTAAACTCGTTTGCCCGATGAATTTATATGAATAACCGAGGATACTAAATCTCATCTAAATTTTGAGGCCATGACTTAACATGGTCTTATACGAAGCCTTTCTTATTCTAACCAATGCCATGCCTTAACTTGGACTTATATGGGATCTCTTTCTCTTGATAACTTTTCAATGCCAAGCTTGCCTTGGTCTTACATGATAACTTGTTCAATGCCAAGCTTGCCTTGGACTTACATGATAACTTGTTCAATGCCAAGCTTGCCTTGGACTTACATGATAACTTACTCAATGCCAAGCTTGCCTTGGACTTACATGATATCTTGCTTGCTTGCCGATGCCATGCCTCGGCTTGGTCTTATACGGACCTTTCTTGTTTCATGTGGTAGATCGAGTATCCTAAGCTATTCAACTTCAATCGGGCTTTCTCATGTTTGGTTTCATTAATTTCTTTGTTTAACATAACATTAAACATTTTCATAATAACATTGTACATTATACTAAGCAATTCAATGATATAAATCATAAAGCTTAGAAATCATACAAACTTACCTCAATATACAAAATGTAGCTAGGTATGCAATTTAGTCCTCGACCTTGTTCTTGCCTCGGTTTCGATCTAGGCTTCGTTTTTCTTGATCTATAGTCATAAATAGATCATTTAATATTCACATTGACAAAATTGACCCTTTACTCATACTTGGGCAAAATTACTATTTTGCCCCTATACTTTCTCATATCTGTACTTTTGCCCCAAGGCTCGAAAAATAATTTTCATTCAACTTTCTTAGACTTCATGCTTAGCTGATTCATTTTCTCTACTATAGCCATTATCAATTCTCATTATTTCTAATAGGTATGACTAATTTCAAAACTTTTACAAACTAGTCCCTATGCTCATTTTCTTAGAAAAAGATGTTTATCTAACATCAAACTCTCATAAACTTCCATAAAACATCCTTTAACAAGCATACCATTCATGGGTAGATTTTTGAACATGCATCTTAGCTCAATTTATAGCTAAAATAGCTAATTCAATATACGAGAACTTCAAAAATACGAACAATATTAAAAACGGGGCTAAGATGAACTTACTAGCAAGCTTGAAATAAATGAAGAACCCTAGCTATGGAGTCTCCATATTTTCGGCACAAGAGGAAGAAGATGAATAGATTTTTGTCATCTTTTTCCTATTTTAATCACTTATTAGGCTGATGACCAAAATGCCCTTCTCTTTAAAAATTTCTATTTTACTAACTCATGTCCATTTTTGTCAAAAAATTATAATTTGGGAAAATTTCTATTTAAGGACTAATAATTAATATTCTAAAGCTATTTCATACAAAAAGCTTCTAGAAACTCATATTTTGCAACTTTTACAATTTAGTCCTTTTTGATCATTCCATGTCAATTTCACAAAACTTCTACATGGAACTTTATTACTATGATGCAAACATGTCTTAAACCTTAAGAACTCAATTTTACTGACTCGGGTTTGTGGTCTCGCACCACTATTCCGACTAGGCCCTGAATCGAAATGTTACAAGGAAGGAGTTTCTGAACTTTATCCAGGGGAACAAATCTGTGGCGGAGTATGAGGCGGAATTTCTACGCCTTAGTAGGTATGCAAGAGTTATGGTGGAAACGGACTATGAGCGTTGCGTAAGGTTTGAGGATGGGCTTAGGGATAGCCTCAGGGTGTTGATAGCTCCTCAAAGAGAGCGGGTTTTCTCGGAGTTGGTTGAAAAAGCAAGGGTAGCATAGGAGGTGAAGCTCACTGAGCGCCTGAATCGAGAGAAAGAGAAAGGCAAGAATAAAAGGGAGACTGAGTCTTCTGGTGCGGGGCAAAGGCCTAGAGCTAAGGCCAGAGTTGATGGGCCAGTTGGAGCGGGGTCCCTTGCTGCTAATCCAGGGGTGCCACCTTGTGCTGATTGTGGGAAAGGTCATACAGGCAAGTGTTGGAAGAGGATAGGAGCTTGTCTAGCTTGCAGATCTATGGAGCATAGGACCAAGAATTGCCCTAGAATACCAGCTCAGGTGCCAGCCGTGGGCCGGGGTAATGTTCAACTACCAAGGGGTGATCAGCTGCCGCCAAGGGGGCGTAGGTAGGCCAGAGGCGATAATGGCAATGGGCGTGGACGTGGAGCACCGGGCGGAGGTGCGGGTCATACGGAGGCGAGGCAGCCAGCTTTGGTTTATGCTGCTCGTCGCCAGGAAGGCGGGGATGCCCAAATGTGATAACGGGTATGTTTTGTGTGGATACGATATTTTGGGTATAGAAACTATATGCGTGCAATGTTTATCTGCTCCAGTGGGTAGGTTTTTTTTTCGGGTAAGTGTAAGAGGGTTCAATTAGAGTTAAAGTGTGTTACTGTTAATAAAATCAAACTTTGCAGCGAAAGCATAGTGGTGTGACTTGAGCGGTGCGATTAATAGTTAGTTGGAAATTTCGAGGATGAAATTTTTTTTAGGGGGTAGAGTTGTAACGCCCCAAATTTGGGCCTAAAAGAATTGGGCCTATTGGGCTTTTGGCTTTGGGTCTCAGAAAATTTTTAAGTGAACGAGAAAATGACAATTGGCATGTGAGCTTTGAGGGTTAGTGAATTTGGAGTGTCTAGGGGTGTTGGAGATGTCCTGGAATCAAGTAAGGGTATAGGAAAATTTTTGGTTTTAGCCCCAAGGGAATTGTGACTTCAGTTAGTAGGCCTTTTAAATAAATCAAGAAGAAAATGAAACAAAAGAGCTTGTGGTGTAGTGCCAAAGTGGCGCCACTTAGGAGAAGAAGGAGGTGGCGTCATTAGCGGTGCAAGGGAGTCCAAGGTTCGAGTAGTTGCATGGTATTTTATTGGGGTATTTATTTTCTTTGTCGGAGACTGCTAGAGTTTGTGTTGCAATGAAAGTCCGATGGATGAGAGGTTTGAAATGGTCATGGAGAGATTGTAGGAAGAGATCATGGAGAAAAATTAGAGATGAGATATGTGGAAGAGGTGGAGCCGAATTGGGAATATGGGGGTAGGAAATTCACTATATAGGCTATATATAGGTGTCGATTTGGGAATTCTAGGGTAATGCCAAAATTATTTTTTTCCTTTAGCCGAATTCCTCATTTTTGAGTTGTTTCTAAACACTTTTTCTCTTAAGTACTTAGAAGTCCTAATCTTCCATACTTTTTCTTCTCAAATTCTCTTTTGATTCACCTTTGGTTTTAGCCAATTCCTTCTTCTCTTCTTCTTCTTATTTGTGCCGAATAACCCTTCCACTATACTAATCTCAAAAATCGAATACCTCTCAGCCGATTGCTTCTTGGGTAAGTATTCTCTATTTTGGTTTAGGTGTTGGTCGAATGGTCATAAGTAGGGAAAGGGGACTTGTGTTGGATACAAGTTACCTATTATTCTGCTTTTTAATGATTAAGAATGATGCATATTTAGGAGATACGCGAGTAGTGATCAAAGAAGAGCTATTAAGGCCCGTGTTTCAGCTTAAGGTTAAGTTGAGACTTCGCTTTTTGGTAAAGTATTCGATAAGTTTATGTGATTAATCATTGAGTGACATCATTTATAGGATCATGGCTAAGGAGATCGCAGCACGTTTTTTTATCAGGTGTGTACATACACTATACACACACAATGGATTGGGAAATCCCAAAATCCCAAAAGTTTGGCTTCGGTAGTCTTGCAAGTGTGCGAACACTCGTATGGGGGAAATGGAATCGATAACAGAGACCCCATGAGCGATCTCATGGACTTGGGTCATTTTTTGGCCAATCGGGTAGGATGGGCAGAATGGGCTCGATGGGCCGTAGGCTCAAAATAGGCAAATTTGATGATTTGGTAATAAGTGATGAGCTAATCATGTTGGTTACATGGCTTGGAATTGATTTGGGCAAAATGGGCCATATGAATGTGATTGGGCCAGGTGGGCCATATGAATGTGATTTGGGCCTAATGGGCCATACAAATGAGATTGGGCCCGGTGGGCCATATGAACGGTATATGAATTTGTTTGGGCTTTGTAAGGGTCTTAGGCTTAGTATTTGGTGAATTGCTTAACCTGCATAAAACTTAATTTATTAACTAATTGTGACCGTGGACAAGTCATAAGGTTAAGGTGTGGCAATGGGTATATGCATGTCTAAGAGTGGATCTAGGGAGAGCTTGGTACTTAAGCGGTCTTAATGACCCACCTACTCTTCTTTGGAATCCTACCTGGTGTATAGTATCTGTTCACTTTAGCCAACGAGGACTTGATGACGGGCCAAGGTAAGTAATAGACCCATAACACTGAGAAATGATTGAAATGTCCCTAAGGGCAAAAATGACTAAAATGCCCCTATGTGTCGAATGTAAGACTTATGGATGTTACATGTACATTTTCTGCATTCATATGATATTCTGTTTAGGTTGCATATGGGTTGGGAATTATGGAACGGAGGAAGTATATGAGGATCGCATGGTTGCTTGACAACTGTGGATCCACCGATGGCTTCTTAAGCCCATTATATGATAAGTAGCTTTGCTGCAATGTTAGGTAGTACCGCAACCGGGCTACCCTTGAAGTGTATCAGATGGGTGGGTCAATTTAGAAATCCCCACAGATGTGTTTCGGTTGGACGGAGACGAAGTGTATCGGATGGATTATTTGGGGAGGGTTTGCACAGCATTGCATGTATGATATTGTTATGTTATTAATATGATATGTATGTGATTTGTTTGACGAGGGTCGTATACACTGAGTTTTCGAAAACTCACTTCCTCTTTTATTTTTCTCAGGTGATCCTCAGTAGGTGGTTCGACGGATGGAGGGACTCAGAGGTGGCCAACTAGCAAGACGATTAGACTTGGTTTCTTAATATCTAAATTCTAGATTTTAAGTGATTTATTTTAAGTTATTTTATTCCAGTTTGTAATAATACTTGCCCTCTAGTTATTATTCCATTACTTTCACTATGCATTGAAATTTTGAAATGGAACCTGGTTTTATTTCTTTTAAGCATATTTCAAGTTTTTGAAAATAATTGTGTTTTAAGAGAGAGCTTCCGCTGTCAAAGGAAATTTTTACTTAGTAACAAGGAAATGGTTTTTGGCTACACCTCGTTTTGAAAGCAAACTGGATTTTACTTAACTTTTCTCTAGAAGGGTTTTCAATGAAAACAAGGTTTTCGCAAGAACACTTCAATGTGACACGCCGGATTCAGGCCTAACTTCTAGGCTGGGTTTAGGGTGTTACACCTAAACTCGGCTCACTCAGCATCATCATCAGCTGTGGCCCTAAACTCTTTAGCCCCATACTTTCTAATCTTATCCACATGAGGCTTATTCAATCGAATCGGATCTGTAACTTGTGGCACAACAGGCTTTTGTGGGGGTGGAGGTTGTAGAGCAGCCGAATTCGTTCGAATGAACTCCGAAAACCACACACTCATCATTCGAAAGAAGGCTTTTTTAGCCTCTTCATCTTGGCTACCATCATTCGGCCTAGATGTGGCCGGCGCTGTCCCTTAAGCGGGAGCAGGCGCATTACTCTCTACATCGTCAGCAACTACTCGATCGGGATTCATTACTATATAAAAACACATTATCGCAATATATATATGGCATGTATAGCTAGACTCACACGCACTACGTTAGTCCGAGAATCACTTAAATCGTAGCTCTGATACCAATAAAATATAACACCTCTAACCCATAACCGTCGCCGGAATAGGGTTAAGAGGCATTACGAATCATTTCCGAACATTTCATATCCATTTCACAACACAAAGTCAATTATCATTCAATCATATTCAAATATAATCATATAGTCCCTTAATAAGGTCTACGAGACCATAAACACATGTTAGAAAGAGGTCAGGACTAAACCGAATACATACGAAAATTCTCAAAAATTCAAACATTTTTCAAAACTGTAGAGGTCACACGCCCGTGTGTGTAGGCCGCGTGCCTAACACGGCCTCGGACACGCCCATGTGTCCAAGTCGTGGCAAAACAGGGCATACCTACTGACTTGTTCACATGGCCTAAGACACGCCCGTGTGCCTCACCCGTGGTCGAGCCTGACTTGCAACACACGGCAAGTCACACGCCCATGTGTCCAGCCCATGGTTGAGCCTGACTTGAATCAAATTACAAATTCAAAAGACATGGTCGAGCCACACGCCTTTGTGCTCAACCGTGTGGGCAGTTATAGGCCATTTTCAAGGCCAAACTTGCCTCCCACACATTGAATCACCTACAAGCCTCAAATCAATACCAAATCATGTCTCAAAATTGCAACCAAACATGCCAATATAAGCATCAATCAATCATTAACCATACCATCTATAGCCATGCTCAAACTCATCTCAAATAATTCCAACTAAAATACAAATTTCACATCCTAAATCATGTTAGTAAAACATCACTTAATCAAGCCACGAGTTCACACATAAAACATTATTTCCTTCAACTAATTCAAGCATGAAAAATGCCATTTCTAACCTCACTAATTCATACCACTTTCATCATTTTCATTGCCTCTCATATGAACCATCAACATTCAACTTTCTATCCACATCACATGGCAAGATCCAACATTACAAAACATATCATGACTTCTAGCCTATACATGCCATATACCAAATATGTACATCTTTCAAAAGTACTGAAATAAATAGTAGATAGTGTGATAGAGCTGTTGACGATTCCCGGATCCGAGCTACTTTACTGACACTATAAAACAGAGAAACAAATCACACAGTAAGCTTTCAAAGCTTAGTAAGTTCGTAATATAATACAATTAACTCATTGAAGCAAACCAATCCATAAATTGAACCATCACATAGATAATTTACCAATGATACACAAACTCAACTATATCCAATGCTCTCATAGCCATCCATTCATATACTTTCAAATTTACCAACCACATAGGTTTCATAAATACCTTTGCCAACACCTAGTTTACAACCAAATTTTACCCTTTAATGCTCAATACTTCATTTCGAATAATCTTCTTTATCTCTTTGATTCCATCGCACACTTAGTGCCTAATTTGTAGCCGAAACTAAATTTTCATCTCACACTTAGTGCCTCAATATAAACCGAACTCAATTCGGTATCGCACACACAGTGCCAATCAATATAGCCGAAGCTTCCTTTACCTCGCACACACAGTGCTATTCAACTCTGTCTCAATTTCAATTTCGCACACTTAGTGCCACATTTCTCAATCTCATACATTTAACATTTCTAATTCAACAATTATACATTCATTCAATTCACATCACATAGATATAATTTAACAACTAGTATTATATTCAAACTTACCTCGGACGTCGAAATATCGAAACTAGTCGATTAATCGAGTACTTTGTCTTTGCCTCGATCTCGATCCGAATTTCTCCTTTCTTGGTCTATACATATTCAAATTTAGCTCATTCAATCACCAATTCATTCAATTTAATCTTAACACACATATTTAGGGCATTTTACAAAATAGCCCTCACATTTTCACATTTCGACACTTTAGTCCCTAATTCATCAAATCACAAAATACACAAAATTTCTATTCACATAAGCTTAGCTAAATTCTCCCCATGCTAATACAAGCCCACACATTTCATTTATTTCACATTTTAGTCCCTCAATTTACACTTTTCTCAATTTAGCCCAAATTACTCAATTTCACTAAAAATTCAAACACAAACTATGTTAACCCAACACTAAGCTTTCATATTTCACCAACTAACAACACAAAGCTCACATATTCATCAATGGGATATCTCAAAATCACCATCAATTTCTGAAATTAAAGCATGGGTTTTGAAGAACACGAAGCAACGATCACAAAAACGTAAAAATCATTAAAAATTGAGCTCAAAACATACCTTGATTTTGAGCAACTATGGCCAAATACCCCAAAGCCCTATATCTTTCTTTTTCTTTCAAGTTTCGGCAAGGATGGATGAATAATGCTACTATCTTTTTTCTTTTATTTTATTATAATAACATATAATATGTTATTAATTATTAACCTTTAAAAATCAATATAAAATACTATATATTTTAGCCTTATGCAGTCCACCACTTTGTAAAATGAGCTAATTGCAACATAAATCCTCCAAATTATAAAGACAACAACAATTAGGCACTTGACAATCAGCACACAGCATTTTACATTTTATGCGATTAAGTCCTTTTTGCTAATTAAGCATACAATTGATAAAATTTTCACACAGAAATTTCACACATGCTTAATCACATACTGTAAAACACCAAGAATAATATTAAAATATTATTCTGACCTCGGATTTGTGGTCTCGAAACCACTATTTCGACTAGGGTCTAAATCAGGCTGTTACATCTATAGCCGAACCTTCAAGAGCTTAATAATGGTGTATTTTCTTCCTAATTTTCAATTCATGAAGAAGAAAGAAAGATGATACCTTTCTTTTACATTAATTTAGTTTATGTTATTTTATCCAATTACCAAATTAACCCTATTCATTAACTTAAAATTCACCTATTTAATGTCCATCTTTGTCCACTCATACTATTAATGGTCTAATTACAACATAAGGACCTCTACTTTAAGTTTCCATAGCTATTAAACCCCTTTAACTATTAGAACATAACTTTTACACTTTATGCGATTTAGTCCTTTTGATCAAATTAAGCATTCAAACGATAAAATTTCTTAACAAAATTTTCATACAATCATACTATCATGCTGTAAACCTCAAAATAATAACAAAATAAATATTTTGACCTTGGATTTGTGGTCTCAAAACCACTGTTTCGATTTGACTAAAAACGGGCTGTTACATTGAACCTAGAGAATACTTAGGATAGAAATGACATGTCATTAGGGATTATATGTTTTGGGTGCTGGCCTTCAATGTCCTACTAATGGTTGAGGTCCTACATTTGTTGCAGATTCTCCACAGATCGTGTGAGCAGCATCGTGTAGCTAACATTTCGACCAACAACTCCTGTGAGCAGACCCACTTTATAGCTCGTGTGAGCGCTATGAAAAAGGAAAAGTTACGGTTACATGGAAAGGCACACTATGTGTGAGCATTCTCGAGTATCTGATGTAATTCTAGATGGTTCAACGGGTAAGTAAAGTGAAATAGAAAGGCTTGTATGTAATATCATGGATATTTATGTTAGTAGAATAGAAAGTTAATATGTGCAAATGGATGAAAAGATTATTGAATAATCATATGAGGAAGGTAAATGGATGCAATTCACTTAATGGTATTTGTTGTGTTTTATAATGTTATATGGTTAAATCTTCTACTAATTGTGTGGATTATATTGAATAGGAATATCAAGTATTTATATGAACTACTAAGCATGGTTGAATGTTTAAATGTGGAGAAATGGTAAGTTTAAGTTTCTCTTTTACGAGCTTACTAAGCACTAGTTGCTTACGTAGTTTTTTTCCTCTGCTTCGTAGGTCATCTAAGCTCGACTGTTGGAAGCTTGTCGGAGTTCTATCACACTATCCAAAGAACCACTTTGGTAGTTTTGAGTTATTGTGGTTAAGGTTATAAATGACATATATAGGGCTTTTGTGTAATGGTAGTTGTTGTGTATGTTAAGTGACTAATATGGTATGGTTCTGCTTTTGTGTACATAGTTGTTTGAACCTATAATGTATAGGACTTTATTAGACAAAATCCTATGGCTCAACGACCTCTACCCCGCACTTCCAACCAGTTCCCCTTATTCCTCAAGGTTGTAACAAGTACGTGTAAGCAAGCCTCCGATTGATAAAATACATAAGTATGGGGTAGAAGAATTTCATGGTATAACCAAGATGACCTCAAAAAAGTCGAGTTTTGTTAGAAAATACCAAGTAGAGTTTTTGATGAATTTTCTTGTTCCTCGCTTAATTGCTTAAAATGTGCGGTATCTCTGCTAAAAGACTCAGCATATCCATGGTGGAATACTTTGATTGCCGTGGTACCAAAGGATCGCGTAAATTGGGATTTCTTTCAAACGGAATTTAAAAAGAAATATGTTAGTCAGCGATATCTTGATAAAAAGCAGAAAGAGTTTCTTGAGTTAAAACAGGGTCGTATGACTGTAGCCAAATACGAAAGGGAGTTCGTGCGACTTAGTAAATATACTCGGGAATGTATTTCAACAGAAGTTGTTATGTGTACCCGGTTTGAAGATGGTTTGAATAAAGATATTAGATTGCTTGTCGGGATACTTGAGTTGAAAGAATTTGTGGTTTTGGTGGATCAAGCACATAAGATTGAATAACTCAGTAAAGCAAAAACAAAAATAGATTCCAAAAATCGAGATACGAGTAAACGACCAATGGGAAAATCATTTTCATTTAAAGTAAAGAAAATAAAAGAATCTCAAAGTAGTATGTCAGCTCCATCTGGATTTTCAGGAAGAGATAGAGGGAAACAGCAAGCTAGTTCAAGACCTCAGGCTACTTCTGTAGTGAGTGTAGGAAGTGTCTATAGTAACAAGACTGAGTGTCATCAGTGTAATAGAAGACATTTTGTAGAGTGCCGACTAAAGGATAGATTGTGCTTTAAATGCGATTCATACGATCATTTTCTCCGGGATTGTCCTGAAAGGTTCGACAGGAATAAAGCTCAAAATTCATAGTCAAGTAACATGCCTTCGAGAGGGAGACCAGTTAGGAACGGTGGTAATATGGGGATTAGTCAAAGTGGAACGAAAGATTCTGCAGTCAAATCTAAGGCTCGAGCACCAACTAGGGCTTATACAATTCGAGCTTGTGAAGAAGCTTTGGCACCTGATGTGATTACCTGTACATTTTCTATCTTAGATGTTAATGTTTATGCTTTGATTGACCCGAGGTCAACGCACTCGTATATATGTACAGCATTAGTGTCAAATAAGAAAATACCTGTTGAGTCAACTGAATTTGTAGTCAAAGTAACTAATCTGTTAGGCCAGTATGTGTTAGTTGATAAAGTTTGTAGAAACTGTCCCTTGAAAATTCGGGATTGCAACTATCCGGATGATTTGAGGTTATTATCGTTTGATAAGTTTGATGTGATTCTTGGCATGGATTGGTTGACTTTGCACAATGTTGTTATGAACTATAGAAAACAAATTTTATTGAAATGTTAGAATGGTGAAATAGTTTGGGTTGAATCAGATAGATGTTACAGTGCAACTAATATCATTTCAGCTATGTCAGCTCAAAAATATGTCAGAAAAGGTTGCGAGGTTTATCTAGCTTATATATTTGATACCAGGGCTTCAAAATCAAAATTAGAATAAGTTTCGATTGTTTGTGAATTCTCGAATGTGTTTCTAGAAGAGTTACCAAGGTTACCACCAAAGAGGTTGAATTTATTATCGAGTTAGTACCGGAACTTCTCCGATATCGGTTGCTCGTATAAAATGACACCCGCTAATTGAAAGAGTTGAAAGCACGATTCTGGAGGAGTTAGCGCATGCAGGGTTTGTTCGCCAAGTTTTTCTCCTTGGGGTGCACTGCATCGCTTGTTAAGAAGAAAGATGGGTCAATACGGTTATGTAATTATTACCAACAGCTTATTAAAGTAATGATAAAAAACAAATATCCAATGTCGTGTATCGATGATTTGTTTGATCAACTGAAAGGTGCAACCGTGTGGTTAAAGATTGATTTCCGCTCTGGATACTATCAGCTATGGGTTAAAGATTCTAATGTGCCGAAGACTGCTTTCAGGACCATGTACGGACATTATGAATTTTTAGTTATGCCATTTGGTTTAACAAATGCACCTGTTGTGTTTATGGATTTGATGAACAGAATATTCCAGCCATATTTAGACAAATTTTTGGTTGTTGTCATTGATGATATTTTGATTTATTTCTGAGATGAAATTGAGCATGCACAGCATTTGAGAGTAGTATTGCAAACTTTGCACGAGAAACAATTATTTGCTAAATTTAGCAAATGTGTGTCCTGGCTTCAGGAAGTTGATTTTTTGGACATGTTGTATCGACGGATGGTATTAGAGTGGATCCGAGTAAAATATATGCTATTATAGAATGGAAACCTCTAAAAAATGTCACGGAGATCAAAAATTTTTTGGGTTTAGCAAGGTATTATCAGAGATTTGTTAAAAGGTTTTCGATGATTGCTACGTCGTTGACGAAACTACTTTAGAAAGATGTTAAGTTTGAATAGTCTGAAAAATGCTAGCAAAGTTTTAATAAATTAAAAGTACTGTTAATCGAAGCCCATGTGTTGTATCAGCCAGAGTCCAACAAAGAATTTGTGACCTATAGCGATGCTTCACATAATGGTTTAGGTTGCATTTTGATGTAGGAGGGCAAAGTTGTAGCTTATGCTTCTCGTCAGTTGAAACCACACGAGAGAAATTACCGGACTCATGATTTAGAGCTTGTAGCTATTGTGTTTGCTTTAAAGATCTGGCGACAATATTTGTACGGGGAAAAATGTCACATTTTCATGGATCACAAAAGCCTGAAGTATTTGATGTCACAAAAAGAACTAAATTTGAGATAGTGTAGATGGTTGGAACTGCTAAAAGAATACGATTTGATCATCGGCTATCATCCAGGAAAAGTTAATGTTGTTGCTGATGCTTTAAGTCGAAAATCCTTATTTGCTTTGCGAGCTTTGAATACCTGATTGAGGTTGATTGATAATGATTCTATTTTACCTAAATTGAAAGCTAAACCGATATTTCTGCAACAAATTTATAAAGCTCTGAAAAATGATCCCAAGTTGATTGCTGAACCAGAGCAGATTGAAAAGGCATCTGATTCAAAATTTCACCTCAGTTCTGATGATAGCTTGTACTTTTGAGACAAAATTTGTGTTTCGAGAAATTTTAAAATAAAATAGCAGCTTCTTTAGGAAGCTCACAGCAGTAGTTACTCGATTCATCCTGAGAGTAACAAAATGTACGATGATTTGAAACTAATGTATTGGTGGCCAGGTATGAAATGTGAAATTTTAGAATTCGTATCGAAATGTTTGATTTGTCAACAAGTCAAAGCTGAACATCAGGTACCTTCTGGATTATTACAGCCTGTTCTGATTCCAGAGTGGAAATACGAATAGATTACTATGGATTTTGTCTTAGGACTTCTGTTATCTCCGAGAAAGAAAGATTCCATTTGGGTTATTGTTGTTCATTTGACTAAATTTGCACATTTCATACCCGTATGTACTGATTATTCACTCGAGAAGTTGATAGAGTTATATGTGGCTGAAATTGTAAGACTTCATGGAGTACCATTGTCTATTATTCCAGATAGAGATTCACGATTTACATCTAGATTTTGGGCTAAACTACACGAAGATTTAGGTACCCGATTACATTTTAGTACCACATTCCATCCCCAAACTGATGGTCAATCTGAACGAGTGATACAGGTACTTGAGGATATGCTCCTTTGTTGCATTTTAGAGTTCGAAGGTAGCTGGTAGAAATTTCACCCGTTAGTTGAATTTGCATCTAACAACAGTTATCAATTGAGTATTAAAATGGTGTCGTACGAAGCCCTGTATGGTTGAAAATGTAGGACTCCATTATTTTAGACTAAATTAAGTGAGAAAAAGCTTTTCGGTACTGATTTGATCTGGGAAACTGAAGAAAAGGATAAAGTAATACGAGATAGTTTGAAAGATGCTTTCAATCGTCAAAAATCATATGCTGATTTGAAAAGAAAAGATATTGAATTTCAGGCCGAAGACAGAGTGCTTTTAAAGGTATCGCCTTGGAAGAAAGTTCTCCATTTTGGCCGAAAAGGGAAGCTTAATCGACGATTCATCGGGCCGTATGAGACCATTGAGAGAACAAGACCAATAGCTTACTTTTTAGTCATACCATCTCAATTAGAGAAAATTCACAACGTGTTTCATGTATCGATGTTACAATGGTATTGATTTGACTCTACACACGTGATTTCTCCTGTTGATGTACAAATTCAGCCAGATATGACGTACAATGAGGAACGAATCAGAATTTTAGCTCGAGAAGTTAAAGAATTAAGAAACAAACGCGTAGCTTTGGTTAAGGTTCTTTGGCATCGCCACGGGGTTGAGGAAGCTACCTGGGAGTTGGAAGAAGCTATGAAAGAGAAATACCCGAACCTATTTTCTGGTAAGATTTTCGGGGAAGAAAATTCCTTTAGGGGGAGAGTTGTAATAACCCGATTTAAGTGGTGTCAAAAATAGTGGTTTCGGGACCACGATTCTGACTAGTGAGTAAATATTTTATTCTTATGTAATTTTTATATGGTTATATTGGGGTCGTACTAAATTTTTGTTAAGAAAATTTAATGTTTATTTAGTAAATTAAGAAAAAATGACTAATTTGTAAATGTTGCACAAGTTGTAATGCCCCAAAATCCAAGTATTTATTTTTGTATGTTTGTAACACAAATACTGGTTTGCTTCAGTGATTAAGTGATTTGGGTGTGTTTGGGAGTGTTTGAGAAGTCTTGTGTTCAAGCTTGGGCTTGTGCAATAAGTTTTCTTTTTAAAGAATAAGCCCTTGCCTATAGTTAGTAGGCTTTTAAATTATTGTGGCTAAAGCAAGACATAAAAAGTCTGCTGGTCTAAGGGGTAAGTGGCGTGTTACTTATGCCAGTGGACTGAGGTTCAAATCTTGATGGGGATAGTGGATTATTTATTTTGTTCTTTGTGTAGGGAGTTAGAATTTGACTCAAACACCGATGTGGTTGAGAGAATTCAAATTGAGTGGTTGAGGGAGGTGTGATCAGTGGAGAGATTTGAGGAGGGATTTTAGGAGAAAATCAAGGGAAGTGAGGGGAAAGGGAGAGTTGTGCCGAACTGGGATCAGTGAGCACTCAAGAATTTCTAAGAAGAGTGGTACTCCTCATTTGGTATGCCTCATTTCGGTTTTGTAGTGTTTTTCTCTCTTTGGCCGAATGTGGTAGGAGTTTTTGGCATATTCTTCTGTTCACTTTTCTTCGTTTTTAACAACCTTCCTTTTGGCCGAAATTACTCCAAGTGCCTCCTTTCTTTTCTCTCGTTTGCAATTGCTTTCTCTGCTCAAATCTACCGTATAGAATTTTTCTAAAAACTTAAATAAAGATTTTCCAAAACTGATTAACAAAAGGATTTCATAACAAACTTTTACAAATAATTTTAACTCGGATTTTCTTTAAAATTATCAATGACATTTTCAAAAGTCACGGTTTTAAAAGATTACTAGCTCGATTATCGATTTATCAAACAACCTCTCAAAAATACTTGTATTTTATCTACGTTTTTGCAACATTTTCAAAATGCTTCTGCAACTCTATTTATAAACGTCACATTTTCGTAAATTGTTTATTTCAAATATGCTTCCGCAAATGAAAAGGTTTTTAAAGATAATTACGTTTTCAAGTAGACATCAATTGCTTAAGTGTTTTGGGTTTTAACAAAGAGGCTGTATTTCTCAAGCAAGTTTTTACTTCCATGTGACACACCAGATTCGGGCCTAACTTCTAGGCTGGGTTTGGGGTGTTACAAAGTGACTTATATTGATGCATATCATTGGAATGCTATAATGAAAAATTGAATATATGCTTGAAATGGTGAAAAATAGGGTTAAGTCCCGATTGAATATTGAATTCCAATGAACATATGTGCTTTCTCGAAATGAATAAGGTCCTGCATTTGTTATGGACGGGATTTAGCTCAGACGAGTAATCCTATTGACCTCATTGTAGAAAGGATTTAGCCCGGACGGGTAGTCCTGATATAATACCTCTCGAGTATATGTTACAATTAGGATTTAGCCTGGACTGGTAATCCTGTTATACGATTTGTGGCTCGAGAGTGTTTTCCTTGATTAAGTGCCCTAATGGGTACTCTTGAAAAAGAATTGCCAGGTTATTGAATCATACACATTGAGTGTACCACTTGAGTATCCATCAGAATTTCAATGATTCAACGGACATAAAACTCTTAACATGGTATGAGAATTATGAGATGAAATGATAATGTCTTGAAAGAATATTGCATGATGAGCTCATCTATCCTTACTTGATGTATGTGTAAAGTTTGTGACTAACATGTTTGATTGGATGCATATGTTTAGGAAATTTTGTCAAATGGATGGAAAACATGATATTGTATGCTTAGATTTAATAAACGGGATTGGCAAGTTTAGTTTTTGTTATACGAACTTACTAAGCATGTAATGCTTACTCTATTTTATTTTCCCCTATTTTTTAGTGCTCGGAAGCTCGCGAAGGTTGGAGATCATTGAAGCATCATCACACTATCAACTAGCTTATTTTGGTATATGTAGTAAAATCATTTTGGTATAATGGCATGTATAGAACAACTTGGCCTTTAGTGGCTTGAAAATGATGTTTGTAATCTAGCCATTGGAATGGCTAGTAATGGTTGTTTTGATATATTTGTAATGTCATGCTATGGTAGCTATATATATATACATGTTAGGTAGTTGATCAAACCATGTTTAACACATGGATTGAACCAAGGTAAGATAGTAAACATGTATGCATGCAATGATATGCCATGTTGAATGATGGAAATTGCTTAATTTGAATGCTTGAAATGGTTGGAAAGTGTTTGGTATGTTTTAGTGCAGGAAAATGGTAAATTTGGGTAACAAATGAGGCTAGGAAATGGCTTCATTTTGTCCACATGAGCAGACACACGGGCGTGTGTCTAGACCGTGTGTGACACACAGCCGGGTACATGGGCGTGTAGTTAGGCCGTGTGTCCCCTGCACCTTAGTTTTGAGAAACAGAATGCTTAAAAATGAGTGCACGGGCAGAGACACGGGCGTGTGTCTCAGTCGTGTGTGCTACACGGCCTAGAACACGGGCGTGTGTCTTTGTAATATCCGGGATTTAAGGGTTATGCTTTTTAACTCAAATGTATGTGGTAGCATGCCTAGGTGTGGTTTGAATATGTTCTAGGGGTTCCGGGAACTTTAGAATGTAGGAGAATGCCTTAGAAAAAAATATATTAGATTTTGAGTTTTAAAATGGAGCTAAGCAAGATAGGCCTTAAGAAAATTTGTAGGAGGATTTAGACACAAGTGGAGGTGTGGTGAAGTGGCAAAAGAGGCGCCACTAAGGTGTCAGGAGAGTGACGCCACAAGCAGAGGAAGGGGGCTTAGGTTCGAGCAAAGACAAGCAAAGATTTTGGGCTTGCATTTTGCAAGAAAGAGGAGTAGTGATGGATGGCACAAGGACTTTAAGTGGATGAGGATGAGACTTGGTCATATTCTTTTAAAAATTCGGCTAAAGGGAGGAGATATGTGTTGACTCATTCAAATTATTTTGAATGAGTAAAGAAGAGGAAAAATAGGAGAAAAGCAAGGGAAGCTAGTGTTTGAGTGTCACCAATTCGTGAGAGGGGAGTGAGGTGAAGTGCAATCGGTTGGGGATAGGCTAGTGTGCCGAAAGTTTAAGGCCATCAAAGTGCCATTTTTGCCATCTTCTTCTGCGAAATTCAACTTCATTCTCTCTGAGCTTTCAACCATTTTTCTTTCATGAGCAAACCGCACTCAAAATTCACTCTTTTTCCTCTCTTGTTAGACTTTGGTTGAACTATCCATAGACCATTAGGGTCATTTGCCTTTTCTTTCTCTTCTTACTTGTTTAAGGGTGCCAGAATCTACCATCTTCTCTTCTCTTCTTTTCTTTTTATTTTGCTTAGGCCAAATCTCTCTCTCAAAGTTCACCATTGTCGCAACCTCTTCAACCAAAATACCACCATTGCCGAATCTCTGTGGGTTCAAGAAAGGGGTGCAATCGATCTCAACGATAGGGGTAAGGGTTAAATCGCCATTCGTTGTTCTTTCTTTTCTTTTGGATTAGCCAAAAGTTTGGAATCTAATCCCTTTTACTCTCTTTGGCCAAACCTTGAAGGTGAGTTCGGATTTGAATATTCAAGGTAAGTGAAGTGTGGTATTAGGCCAAGGCCATTTACTTTGGTTCATTAAATGTTAGAATTGAATCTAACATAGACCATGTAGGGATTTCGACATCTCCAAGGACAGGAGACATTTTCGGATCGAGACAATCAAGGTAAGGGGTCTTGATATTCGCCAAAGGCCATATTGTTTACTAAGGTTGGCCAATTCGACTACGATCTTTTAGGCGCGGTCGGCAGGATTAGGAGAAGTCTCGGGATTCGATCCATTCTGTAAGGGTGTTTAAGTTGTAGTTAATCAATTAAGATCTCATATGTTAGTTAACCGGGTTTTCTCGATTAAGTGTTGATTCAATGGATGCGAGTACCAAGTAAAAGGAGAAAGGGGCAGTGCCTACCCCTAAGTTCAAGAAATGTTCGGTTTACGCTATTCGTGATTGGCCACCGGTGTGGGCCGGCGTCGGAAAGGGATAAGCAATTCACCGTATCCTGCTTAGCGAGAGTGTCGGATCGATAGTATCGTACTTACGGTTATCGTGTGTGTAGCCTACACTAAAATTTCGATAGATTGATAGTATTAGTGATAGCATGTGTTAATAAGAAATGCATGTGAATGTGGCTATGGGTACCATCTTTGTGGTACGATGCGTTCGTGCACGTAAACCCCTTAATATACTCGATTAATGATGTTATAAGTATGGATATGAGATAAGTATGATTCTGTTATGACTTTGGTGTATATGGCATGATATCTGAATAATATGTTTATTGCATGGGCATATGGGTGATTTTGATAAAGGGGAAGTGTTCTGGTGGTTTTTACAACATTATCCGGTGACTTATGTCACAATATTATATATCCAGTGACTTTTATCACATATTATGAATCCGGTGACTCTATCACATTATCTGGTGGCTATGCCACGATTATAAGGGCGATGTGCCGTTGATCGCAGATGATCGCTTGATGGTGTGTAGCGGATGGAGGGTCGATTTAGTAATCCCACGGTGTGATTAGCGAGTGCACGGTGGTGTGTAGCGGATGGATATCTAGGTGGGCTCAGGATTGCATTTCATTTTATATGTAAATGTGATTTAATCTGCCGTTATTTGATTTGCTATGTTATGGGCTGAAGGCTAAATGTGATCCAAATGGGATTTGCCAAAAATGTTATCGTTAAGACTATGATCGATTGGGTTTTAGTGTACTGTTACACATTGAGTCTGTTGACTCTCCCTTCGTGGGATATCTTTTGCAGGTGATACTTAGTGATGGACCTGGTCGGCGAGGACTAGGTGGTGGCCATGCTCAACTCAGTATTTCGGTTTTCCTTTTAATAGAATTTACAACATTTTCTTTTATTATTCGGGATTTATTTTTGGGTGATGTTTTTGTAATAAGGCCACCATTAGCTATGTTTTTATACGTTTTAAATTTTTATTTCTCTCATGAAAGACTTCAACTAAATGTTTCAAATTATTTTGATAAACAACTTAAACTATTTTAACACCTAAACACCTAAGGTTTCCAACTTAATAATAAGTTCCAAATTGGGTTTTTTTTTCCTTTTGACTAATAAAATTTTCTAAACTCATAAAAATAACATTTTAATGAGACACGAACTTAAATCACCACACGGTTTTCAACATGAACACACTTCAAATCTATTTTCTTGAAATCAACCTATTTTTTTCAAGATAACAAAACGAGTTTTACACCAGGAGCATGCCAGATCCGGTCAGGGCTTGTGGGCCGGGTTTTAGGTGTTTCAACTTGGTATCAGAGCCCAATTTTAAACACTCAGCCTTGGGTTTTGAAGCCCACAACGTTTTCAAAATTAAGCCCAAACTGAGTTTTTGAAAAGATTTTGGTTAGAATGGTTTTACGGAAGCATGGCACCCGAGTTCTCGGCCCAGGTCTGCCAGGTAAGTTCTTTTGTTGATAAATTGATATGAGTATGTTAATGTATGAAACTTTAGTTGATAGGCCTAAGGAAACTATACTTTGGAGACACGGACCCTAGGTATATGTGTACTCTTACGGAAAAACCACTGATTAAAACTCTGTTGCATAAAATTTTCTTTAAGCAAGAAGTGAAAAGACTCTAATGCATAAAATTTTCGTAAAATTAGATAAGACGCGAAGTAGACATGAGTTCTAGGGGACGTGGTCGCCGTGGGCACGGTAGAGGCAGGATGACTGTGTCGGAACCAGTTGGGTCTGGTCAGGGTTCCAAAAATGAGGCACCACCACCGGCTGTAGGGGCAGAATTTCAGGAGCAAACAGGAGGAGATGACGCAATATCGCAGGCTATGCTGCGAGTTTTAGAGCGATTAGCGGGAGCTAGTATGGGTAACGGGGCTCGAAAGTCAGTAGCTGAGAGACTTAGGTCAAATGGAGCTAAGGTTTTTAGGGGAGTATCGGGTGTAGCTCCGAATGTAGCGGAGTATTGGTTAGAGGCAGTCGTAAGGATCATGGATGATTTGGACTGCACTGCTGAGGAAAAGCTGAAAGGTGCTATTTCGCTGCTTCATGATGAGGCTTACCAGTGGTGGCTCACTGTCAAAGAGGGTACCCCTGCAGATCGAGTGGATTGGGGGTATTTTAAGGTTAAGTTTGAGGGAAAATACGTCGGAGCTAGTTACATAGACTCGCAGAGGAAGGCGTTTCTGAATTTAGTGCAAGGAAATAAGTCGGTAGCTGAGTATGAAGCGGAGTTTTTGCGCTTAAGCCGATATGCCGAGGGATAGTAGCTCACCGATTATGAGCGGTGTGTCGATTTGAGGATGGTTTGGGGATGAGTCATGAGTCTTTGATTGCTCACAAGATCGAGAGAGAGACTTTGCAGTCTTAGTGGATAAGGCACGGATAGCTGAAGAAGTTAAGCGGGCTGAGAGACAAAATTGGGACCGAGGTTAGAATAAGAATAAGAGGAATTATGGGTCTTCAGGGTCATCCGGGAACTTTCAGAAGAGACCTAGAGTTGATGGGCATGAGGTCACAGTGTTGTGGGAGGACAATACCGTGCTTGTGCTCAGTGTGGAAAAATGCATCCGGGAGAATGTTGGAAAAAGACAAGGGGATGTTTTAAGTGCGGGTCCAAGGATCATATGATTAAGGATTGTCCGATGGATACAGATAGGAACCGCCCAACAGTCGTTATGTTATGGTCAGCCGGGCGGGGTAGACAGCAGCCGTCGAGGGGTCGTGGTCTGAACGGAAGAGGTAATAGCTCTGGTAGAGGTCGTGGAGCATCAGGCAGAGATAGTGGAAACACTGAGGCTAGACAAAACAGTCCGTATATATCTGATTCGTCGGAGGAAGGATAGCGAGGCACCTGATGTCATAACGGCTACGTTCCTTATTTCTGGATTACCCTTTATTGCTTTGATAGATATAGGGTCAACTCATTCATACATCGCTAGTGAAGTATCTCGGAACTCGCATGTGAACTCTGAGATCGCACCTAGGAAGATGACTGTACTTAGTCCTTTAGAAGCGCATCGTAGTAGTAGATAAGCTCTTTAAGGAAGTGCCTTTAGAAGTTCAGGGGACTCAATTTCCGGCTGACTTAATGGAGTTGCCATTCGGGGAATTTGATTTAATCTTAGGTATGGACTGGTTAATGAAGTATCGTACGAATGTGGATTGTGCTGCTAAGCGCATGTCATTGAGAACTTCGACGACAATGAAGTTGTGGTCGTAGCGAGAGACGGAATTATTTGTCGAATGTAGTATCTCGCCTTAAAGGCGGAGAAGATGGTAAGGAAGGGATGTCCGCTTTTCGATGTTGGTTAGTGCCTTGGGGGCTAAGGAAGCAACTGTTGAAGGGGTCAGGACTGTAAGGGAATTTGTGGATGTCTTTCCTGAAGAACTTCCAGGGTTACCTCCGGATCTTGAGGTGGAATTTGGGATTGACTTGTTACTGCAGTGCAGTAGCCGGTATCTATCGCTCCGTATAGGATGGCACCAAAGGAGTTGGTTGAGCTCAAGGCTCAAATCTAGGAGCTGCTTGATCGTGGGTTTATTCAACCCAGTGTGTCTCCATGGGGAGCACCGGTCTTATTTGTGAAGAAAAAGGATGGAACTATGCGTATGTGCATAGATTATCGGTAGTTGAATAAGCTGACCATCAAGAACAAGTATCCTTTGCCAAGGATAGACGACTTGTTCGATCAGCTTAAAGGGGCTGCGGTATTCTCAAAGATAGATTTAAGGTCGGGACATCATCAGCTTCAGGTGAAGGAAGCAGATATCCATAAGACAGCTTTCCGGACAAGATACGGGCATTATGAGTTCTTAGTAATGCCGTTCGGGTTGACGAACGCCCTAGCTGCGTTCATGGATATGATAAATCGGGTTTTCCAACCCTACTTGGATCAGTTCGTCGTTGTGTTCATAGACGACATCCTAGTGTATTCCAAGTCTGAGGTAGAGCATGATGAGCATCTCCGGATAGTGTTGCAAGTGTTGAGGGAAAAGAAGCTGTATGCAAAATTCAGCAAGTGTGAATGTTGGCTGGAAGAGGATGCGTTCTTAGGGCATGTGGTGTCTGCAGAAGGGATAAGGGTGGATCCTCGGAAGATTGAGGCAGTGCTAAATTGGAAACCACCTAAGTCTGTGGCTGAGATTCGCAGTTTCTTGGGATTAGCAGGCTACTACAGAAGGTTTGTAGAAGGGTTCTCATCAATAGCGGCACCTCTGACGAAGTTGTTGAGAAAGGAGGTACCTTTCGTATAGACATATAAGCAACAGGAAAGCTTTGAGAAGCTTAAGAGGGTTTTGACCGAAGCTCCGGTCTTGATTCAGCCTGAGGCAGGGAAGGATTTTATGGTGTATTGTGATGCTTCTCACACAGGATTAGGATGTGTTCTGATGCAAGACGGGAAGGTGGTCGCTTATGCATCGTGGCAATTGAGGCCACATGAGGTTAACTATCCGACGCATGACTTGGAGTTGGCAACGGTGGTCTTTGCTCTTAAGGTATGGAGGCATTATTTATATGGAGAAAAGTCAGTGATTTACACGGACCACAAGAGTCTTAAGTATTTGCTGACTCAGAAGGAGTTGAACCTGAGGCAACGAAGGTGGTTGGAATTACTGAAAGACTACAATTGTTCTATAGAGTATCACCCGGGCAAGGCAAATGTAGTGGCAGATGCTCTAAGTCGAAAAGTAGTGTCAGATCTGAGGGCGATGTTTGCACATCTTAGCTTGTATGACGATGGAAGTTTGCTAGCGGAGTTGCAGGTCAAGCCGACATGGTTGAATGAGGTGAAAGAAAGACAGCTGGCAGATGATTATCTAAGTGCTAAGATACGACAGGTGCAGAATGGGGAATTGGAAAACTATGGTGTAAGCAGTGATGGCGGAGTGTTGTGTTTTCGGGGCAAGGTCCAGATGCCAAAGGATAAGGAATTAAGGTAGAGAATTCTTCAGAATCGCATAGTAGCCCTTATGCTATGCATCCCCGAGGAAGTAAGTTATACACGCATCTACTGGATCGGTTTTGGTGGCCCGGTCTTAAACGGAAAGTTACGTAATTTGTAGGGAAGTGCTTAACGTGTCGCCAGTCAAAGCCGAACACCAAGTTCCGTCGAGATTGCTTGGTAGATAAAAATCCCGCAATGGAAGTGGGAAAGAATCACCATGGACTTTGTTAGTGGGCTTCCCTTACGCCTACTAAGAAAGACTCGGGTATGGGTGATAGTGGATCGATTGACGAATCTCGCACATTTCATACCAAAGCGCGGTTGATTACTCCTTGCGTGGTTGGCGAAGTTGTATGTGGTAGAGATTGTGAGGTTGCATGGAGTGCCAGTGTCGATTATCTCAGATAGGGATCCGAGGTTTACGTCTCGATTTTGGAAAGCATTGCATCAAGCTTTGGGCACTAGATTAGACTTCAGTACGGCATTTCATCCGCAACCGGACGGCCAGTCAGAGCGGGTAATCCAAGTGTTAGAGGATATGTTGAGAGGTTGTGTGATAGACTTCAGAGGAAGCGGGGAAGAATTTTTGCCTTAGCGGAATTTGCGTATAATAACAGCTATCAAGCAAGTATTCGGATGGCACCGTATGAAGCGCTGTATGGACGGAAGTGTCGCACTCCCACGTGTTGGACAAAATTGGGGGAACGTCAGGTTTTGGGTTCAGATATTGTGGCAGAATCCGAAGAAAAGGTTAAGGTAATTCGGGCACGGTTGAAGGAGGCTTCTGACAGGCAAAAGTCGTACGCAGATCTTAAGCGGAAGAAAATAGAGTTTGCTGTGGGAGATCAGTGTTTCTAAAAGTTTCGCTGTGGAAGAAGGTGATGAGATTTGGTCGCAAAGGAAGTTAAGTCCCGGGTTTATAGGACCTTATCGGGTTTTGAAGAGGGTTGGACCAAAGGGCATATCGATTAGAGTTGCCTTCGAATTGAAGCGGATGCACGATGTGCTCCATGTTTCAATGTTACGTCGTTACCGATTGGATCCATCTCATGTAGTGCCGATTGAGGAGGTGGAGCTAAGACCGATTTGTCCTACGAGGAAGAGCCGATTCTGCATTTTGGAACGGATGTGAAGGTGTTACAGAGGAAATCAGTTCCTCTAGTCAAAGTATTATGGCGTAATCATAGATCGGAAGAAGCTTCATGGGAGCCGGACGAAGCAATGCGACAAAGAATACCCTCACTTATTCTAGCTGTGTAATTTCGAGGTCGAAATTATTTTTAAGGGGGTAGAACTGTAATATCCAGGATTTAGGGGTTATGCTTTTAACTCAAATGTATGTGGTAGCATGCCTAGGTGTGGTTTGAATATGTTCTAGGGGTTCCGAGAACTTTATAATGTAGGAGAATGCCTTAGAAAAAAATATTAGATTTTGAGTTTTAAAATGGAGCTAAGCAAGATAGGCCTTAAGAAAATTTGTAGGAGGATTTAGACACAAGTGGAGGTGTGGTGATGTGGCAAAAGAGGCGCCACTAAGGTGTCAGGAGAGTGACGCCACAAGCGGAGGAAGGGGGCTTAGGTTCGAGCAAAGACAAGCAAAGATTTTGGGCTTGCATTTTGCGGCAAAGAGGAGTAGTGATGGACGGCACAAGGACTTTAAGTGGATGAGGATGAGACTTGGTCATATTCTTTTAAAATTTTGGCTAAAGGGAGGAGATATGTGTTGACTCATTCAAATTATTTTGAATGAGTAAAGAAGAGGAAAAATAGGAGAAAAGCAAGGGAAGCTAGTGTTTGAGTGTCACCAATTCGGGAGAGGGGAGTGAGGTGAAGTGCAATCGGTTGGGGATAGGCTAGTGTGCCGAAAGTTTAAGGCCATCAAAGTGCCATTTTTGCCATCTTCTTCTCAAAATTCAACGTCATTCTCTCCTGAGCTTTCAACCATTTTTCTTTCATAAGCAAACCGCACTTCAAAATTCACTCTTTTTCCTCTTGTTAGACTTTGGCCGAACTATCCATAGACCATTAGGGTCATTTGCCTTTTCTTTCTCTTCTTACTTGTTTAAGGGTAAGCCGAATCTACCATCTTCTCTTCTCTTCTTTTCTTTTTATTTTGCTTAGGCCGATTCTCTCTCTCCCAAAGTCCACCATTGCCGCAACCTCTTCAACCAAAATACCACCATTGCCGAATCTCTGTGGGTTCAAGCAAGGGGTGCAATCGATCTAAACGATAGGGGTAAGGGTTAATCGCCATTCGTTGTTCTTTCTTTTCTTTTGGATTAGCCGAAAGTTTGGAATCTAATCCTTTTACTCTCTTTGTAGCCAAACCTTGAAGGTGAGTTCGGGATTTGAATATTCAAGGTAAGTGAAGTGTGGTATTAGGCCGAAGGCCATTTACTTTGGTTCATTAAATGTTAGAATCGAATCTAACATAGACCATGTAGGGATTTCGACATCTCCAAGGACAAGTGACATTTTCGGGATCGAGACAATCAAGGTAAAGGGTCTTGATATTCGCCAAAGGCCATATTGTTTATTAAGGTTGGCCGATTCGACGACTACGATCTTTTAGGGGCGGATCGACAGGATTAGGAGAAGTCTCGGGATTCGATCCATTCGGTAAGGGTGTTTAAGTTGTAGTTAATCAATTAAGATATCATATGTTAGTTAACCGTGTTTTTCGATTAAGTGTTGATTCAATGGATGCGAGTACCGTAAAGGGGAGAAAGGGGTAGTGCCTACCCTATGTTCAAGAAACGTTCGGTTTACTGCTTGTTCGTGATTGGCCACCGGGTGTGGGCCAGTCGGAAAGGATAAGCAATTCCACCGTTATCCTCGCTAGCGAGAGTGTCGGATCGATAGTATCGTACTTACGGTTATATCGTGTGTGTAGCCTACACTAAAATTCGATAGATTGATAGTATTAGTGATAGCATGTGTTAATAAGAAATCAGTGTGAATGTGGCTATGGGTACCATATGCGGTACGATGCGATGCGTTCGGTATGTAAACCCCTTAATATACTCGATTAATGATGTTATAAGTATGGATATGAGATAAGTATGATTCTATTATGACTTTGGGGTATATGGCATGATATCTGAATAATATGTTTATTGCATGGGCAAATGGGTGATTTTGATAAAGGGGAAGTGTTCCGATGGTTTTACCACATTATCCGGTGACTTATGTCACAATATTATATATCCAAAGGTGACTTTTGTCACATATTATGAATCCGGTGACTCTGTCACATTATCCGTGGCTATGCCACAATTATAAGGGCGATGTGCGGTTGATCGCAGCGATCGCCTTCGATGGTGTGTAGCGGATGGAGGGTCGATTTAGTAATCCCCACGGTGTGATTGGCAGTGCACGGGTGGTGTGTAGCGGATGGATATCTAGGTGGGCTCGGGATTGCATTTCATTTTATATGTACATGTGATTTAATCTGCGTTTATTTGATTTGCTATGTTATGGCTCAAGGCTAAATGTGATCCAAATGGGCTTTGCCAAAAATGTTATCGTTAAGACTATGATCGATTGGATTTTAGTGTCTTCATTACACATTGAGTCTGTTGACTCACCCTTCGTGGGATATCTTTGCAGGTGATACTTAGTGATGGACCTGGTCAATGAGGACTAGGTGGTGGCCATGCTCAACTCAAGATTTTGGTTTTCCTTTTAATAGAATTTACAACATTTTCTTTTATTATTCGGGATTTATTTTTGGGTGATGTTTTTGTAATAAGGCCACCATTAGCTATGTTTTTATATGTTTTAAATTTTTATTTCACTTTCACGAAAGACTTCAACTAAATGTTTCAAATTATTTCGATAAACAACTTAAACTGTTTTAACACCTAAACACCTAAGGTTTCCAACTTAATAATAAGTTCCAAATTGGGGTTTTTTTCCTTTTGACTTATAAAATTTTCTAAACTCATAAAAATAAAGTTTTAATGAGACACGAACTTAAATCACCACACGGTTTTCAACATGAACACACTTCAAATCTATTTTTCTTCGAAATCAACCTATTTTTTTTCAAGATAACAAAACGAGTTTTACACCAGGAGCATGCCAGATCTGGTAAGGGCTTGTGGGCCGGGTTTGGGGTGTTTCAGTCTTGGCCGTGTGAAACCTGCACCTAATTTTATGAAAATTGAATTAACCACACGGCCTAGCACACGGGCGTGTGGCATGGCCGTGTGCACAAGTCAGAGAGTTACATTGGGTCAAACACGGCCTGTAGCACGGGGGTGTCCTAGGGTTACACGGGTGTGTCCCCTGGACACACGGGCGTGTGAACCTTGCACCTTGGAAAAATTTTGTAATTTCGCGAAAAATTCTTAGAGGTACTGATTAAGTCCTGACTCGATTCTAATGCTCGTATTGGGCCTCGAGGGTCCATTTAAGGGACGTTATGAATGATTTTGAAATTTGAATAGTAACTTGCATGAATTATCTGTAAATGTTTATGAATGTTCCAGTAATGCTTTGTAACCCTATTCCGACGACGGATATGGGTTAAGGGTGTTACAGCAGACTCGTTGATAGCTCTAGTGTGAGCATTATATGTGATACGAGATTGAGATAGCTTCAGCTATGTATGTGGCACTTAGGGTGCGAGTTTCCCGAGTATCCGATAGTATTCTGAATGGTTCACTGGGTATACCGAAGGCAAGAATGAGTATGAGTCTAATAAGAGATGGTACAGGTATGTACATGAATCGTATAAGTTTTGAATCGGTGAAACTCGTGAATTTCACATTTAATCTCAAGTATGAATATGTGGAAGGTCTGTGAGTTATTATGAGTTGTGCATTTATATATATATTTTCAATCGTTAAATGGTGTATTTAGGGTATATTGAATTTATTGTTATACGAACTACTAAGCTCCATAGCTTACTTTGATTATTTTCCGTGTTTTATAGTGTAAATAAAGCTAGCTTGGATTCGGGAATCGTCGGAGACTTCATCACACTATCCTACTATCACTTTGGTACTTTTGAACTTAAGTATTTTGAGTTTACGGCATGTATAGGATTATGGTCATTTTGGTTATGGATTGATAATGAATTTAGCTATTTGAATTAGCTTGTAAATGTCTAAAGTTTGGTTTGTATATAGCCATGAAAGTTGGCTTATTTTGGTTGATTTGGTGATGTATATATATATATGTGCTCATGTCTTGTGTGATGTGTTGGATGATGGTTATGTGATGCTTGTTGATAATAGGTATTATGAGTATTATACGGTTGAGTTATGGATATTTGTATGCTAGTGAAACTAGGAAAATAATGCATATTTTAAATTGGTTATTTTGATGGTTTGTGTAAGTGAGTTTTGGAGTAATATTGAATAGTAAATTGTGGAATATGTGTGCCTTATTGTTGTTGCTATAGAATTATCATGAATTAAGCTTGGATTGAGGTTGGATAAAATGCCTATTTATGCCTTGTTGAGTGCCTTTATGAATTGGTGTAGGTATATGCAAATTTGGGTGGCAAAATGGCTTGGTAAATAGCCTATTTTTGTCCATACGGGCAGAGACATGTACGTGTGTCTTAGTCATGTGTCTCAGCCGTGTCTGACACATAGTCAGGTTACACGGCCGTGTGTCCCCTGGTGTTGAATTAAAAATCAGGTCAGTATGCTCCACACAGCCCAACACACGGGCGTGTGATTTGGCCGTGTGGTATAAGTCAGTATACCCTACAGGTTTGGCACGGCCTAGCACACGGGCGTGTGAGGCCACTTCGAAGGGCACACGGGCTAGTCACACGGGCGTATGGTTGGCCGTGTGACCCAAGTCAGTGAGTTACACAGGGTCGGACACAGGTTGGGACACGGCCATGTGATCCCACTTCGAATGTCCACACGGCCTGTGACAGGGGCATGTCTTTGGCCGTGTGAGACACACGGCCGGGCCACACGAGCGTGTGTCCCCTGTATTTTGCAAAAAATTTCTAAGTGTTCCAAAATTTTCCTAAGTTATCGGTTTAGTCCTGATCCACCCCGAATGCATGTTTTGGGCATCATAGGCTCGTATTAGGGACTTGATTAATGATTGTGAATGACTTGTATTTGAATTTGATAATTGTTTGAGAAATGTATACTTGATTGTGTAATAAGCCCGATAATGCTCTGTAACCCTATTCCGGCGACGGATACGAGTGAGGGGTGTTACAACTAAACACTAAAATAACATAAAGATGCTAAAATGAACACAAGAAACTCCATTATACCTATAAGAAAACTATGAAGCAACTTAACACTAAAAGACCTCGGTTTCACTTGAAAATAAGCTAAAACAAGCAAGGAGAGACCATAATTTCATACACCAATTTACCCTCAATCAATATCTTCCTTGTTTACTTACTAAGCATTTATACTAATGCGCTGTAGTTTGTTGCACATTGATTGATTGTGGATCATATGAAGCCATGTATACTTTGGGAGTTTCTATCACCTTAGAAATGCTTGAAGAGTATGTATTAATTCTTTAAGTGTTGTCTTCTATAGTTTGGAATTTACATAAATTGAGTTTTATTAATATAAAGTTTGTAAGTTTGAAATGTAATCCACTGAAGTCCACACCATATTGGAGTTTTCTATTTACATCTTCATATTTGTAATGATTTAAAATGTTCATTGGGCCATAAATTATATTATACGATTTTTGAATTTTATATGATTTTGTTTGGAACCCATATTTACAATTTAATAATGTTTATAAGTGGTTTGGAGTCAAAATTTTGGTCCCGTGGGTCCAGTGTCTGGTACCCTTAATTGGTAGACACTTGGGCAAACAAAATACAAGATTCCACATTAAATTGGCCTAGGAACAGATACATAGCCCTATGTCTCGATACACTAGGATTGAGCATCGACACTTACTATTTTAGGTATCGATACCTAGCATTGGGAAGTGCCCTTTACACAGTTCTGATGATTTTGACCCTTAGACACCTTCGATCATCCATAATAGTTTCTGAATGATTTTAAAGCTGTCAATATCATATTGTCTTATTTTTATAATTTCATTTAAATTATTTTAATTTTCAATTTATTGTAAAACTCCTAACTTACTCAAGTCGAATGCCGTCGATTTAAGCCAAAGAACTTAGAATATTTGTTTTATAAGTTGGATATGTCTCTATATGTATTCAATGAGCGAAAATGATTTCAAATCATAATTGAATAATTTTAATATCTACCAATTTGATTTATAAAAAATAAATATGTTGTGAAGCATATCTTTTTACAAAAACAAAAATTTTGGTTTAAACCCAAAACTGTCACTATAGCATTTCATATTTGTACCGTTCATTGGTATAGGTAAAGGGGATTAAATTTCTTCTGGTTTCTAGCCTATAGAGAGATATTAATCTCCCCCATGGGAACATCAATAAAGTTTTGGTTATGTTAATTTGTTTGTGAACTATAGCTCACATTCTAAGCAAGTCGAGGGTTCGACAATATCAAAGAATATCATGTTGGTAAAAAGTTGGGAAGCGACCTAGACCACTTATTCCTAAACAAAGGTGCTAATTTGGTAAAAGGGTTATTACTATAAATAAAACAAATATTCGATTCTAGAAAAAAATACTTTTTCTCCTGTGTAAAAAAAATCATTTTTTAAATTGAAATTTTCAAACAGATTTAAAGTTAAGTCTCACTAACAAATAGTGCCCTATTTATGTTGATATATGCACGAATGGGCTAAAATTTATTAAATTCCATTCACCAAAGTGGCCAATTTGCATGTTTGGGAAATCAACCGACTTGCGCTACTTTTTGGATAGGATTAGACACTTCTGGGTTAAGATGTCTTTAAGGAATTCGAAGATATATCTCTTAGCTTTGAAATGCACTTTGAATCACTCAATTTCAAGTTTGGGAGCTCGAGTTATGATTGTTTTAGTGAAGAGTACGTGAGCAGAAGTTTTGGACGGGATTGTTATGAAAATTATGAGTTTCGAGCTTTTAACTCGAGTTTAAATTATATTAGGTTCAACTTTTAGGCTTAATTTTTATTATATATCAGCCTAATATTGTATTTATTAGGTTTTATTATTTTATTATTTATTTATTCTAAATTTTGGATATTATTTCAGTATTTTAAGTTGTTTAGGAGTTTTATGTTTCTTAGTCAAACAAGAAAGTTTAGTTTAAAACTACTACTTGTTTAGATTAATTAGAGTTTTAGTATACTTTAGAATTTTATTTGGATGTACTTAGTTAGCATATATAAAGGTTTCTTCATTGTTCATTAAAGACACGATTGTTTTTGTGAAACCATTTTTAAAAGTTTTAGAAAAGCGGGATCGACTTTAAAAACGAAATGAGTCGCCACCAATCCCTTTTTACTTAGGTGTGATTGGATCACCTCATAAAATGTTTTATTTCAAAACACTGATTTTTGGTCCACAAAATACCAGAAAATAGGTTCGGGAGTCGGTTCACGTGCATTTAGGAAGGGTTAGCACCCTCGTAACGCCCAAAATTTGGTACCGAATTGATAATTCCATGTCCTGATATCGAAATTTTGAAGAATTTTAAAATATGATCCTTTTATTTAAAAGAAAGCCAAGATTTACCTATCTCAAAGAAATAAAATGCTATACCCAGTAAGTTAGGATATAACATCTCATGACTTCGAAACTAGGCACGTCTTTATTTTATAAAAATTCCTACCTCAAGACACAAAACATCATATCCAAAGAAGTTAGGATATAACATTTTGAATTCCCAAGAATAATTTTTTTGATTTGAAGTTTCTAAATTTCAATTTTAAAAGAGAAGGGATACTTAATACCTTAAGTTCCACGAGAAAAATTAAAACCCAGTAAGTTAGGGTATAATTTCTCTCGAAGTCCCCAAATATCATATATCGCCCTTTTTTTTAAAAAATATTTGAATAAAGTGTGTCAATTCAAAAGGTATTTTATAAAACAATTTGTTTGAGTAAGATATTACAAGAATACATTACAACATACATGCCAAATTTATCATAACAACAAATCATGTTAACAATTACTACATATGGTTAATTAAAAGTAGAATGATACGAAATAATAAGTGATACAAACAATAGAATAATTATACTAAAGCAGGATATAAAAATGATAAACTAAAAATAAACAAATATAAGATGTAATGTAAAAAAAATAAATATAAAACTTTATATGCATGTAAGATAAAACAAAAATATAGAATGAATTGTAATTGCAGATTAAGAAACATATGGCTTAAAAAAAATGTGGAATAATATAAAGATTCGGATTATTATACATAAAAAAATGAATTAATATACAAAAATGATGTGGAGTAATAAAAAAATAATATATATATATTCATAAAAAAATATGTAAAATATATTGTTAAATGAATAAATAATATATAACTTTAAGTAAAATTATGTTTATAACATAATAATCTAATACATACATATATTTCATATAAACAATAAAAATAAATATGTGTTATATAATATAAATGAATTTTATAAAAAAATTTAGAAGTAATATATGATATAATATAATACTATATAATATATAATATAGAAAATTAAAAAAGGGTATAATATAATAGCTAATATATAAATTATAAATAATATGTAATAAAATAATATTAAACAAATAAAATGATAAATAATAATAATATTAAGCTAATTAATTTAATAATAATAAAATAACCAAAAATAACAAAGAAGGGACGAAATTATAACTCGAATAATATTCTAGGGCGGATTTTAAAAAAATAGGCAAAAAGATAAGGCTGATTAAGGGCTTGATTAATATGCGCGCGAGAGTGTAGGGGCTAGAAAGGAAAATTTTCCTTTTTCCGTATGCATTTTTTAAACCATGGATCGAAATGAAACAAAGGTAAAAATAACGGGCAAAATAGAAAAACACAAAAGAAAGAAATGGACCGAATTTAAATAACATAAAAATGCGGAAGGGCTTGATGCGAAAATAGCCCATTTTAAACAAAACACGCGGATCCTTCGGGTCGGGTCAACTGCACGCGGATTCTGAGTGAAACGGCATCGTTTTGAGGCCATTGTAACAGGCCCTAAACGGCGCCGTTTTGGGCCCTTTATAAAAGCAAAGATTTTTAAAAAAAAATTAGTTTCCCCTTGTTTCAAAAAAACTGAAAGGTGCCTTTCTCTCTCTTTGGGCGATTTCAGTGGCTCTCGAGAGGCTCGATCGCTGCCTCGCCGTGCAAGGTGGCGGAATCCAAAAACATAAGTTTTCTCTTTTTTTTAGTATTTTATATATATGTTATATATATATGATAAAAAAATAAAATATATAAAAAAACAGTATACGAAAGTAAAAAATACAAATACAAATAAAACAAGACCTTCGATGATTTTGGTTTTTGTGCTTTTTATTTTCTGAATCTGTTCGTATATTCCCCCTTTACAAGTTATTTTTTAGGGGTCTTTATAACCCAAAACAAAACAAGATTTAAATGTAAAATTCCTATCTTGTTGCTTGTTGTCGATATCCTTTCCATGCTTTGCAGGTTAATGGCGAAATCTACGGCGACGAAGCGCGATTCGCGCGAATGGTGGCTTGGGCGCGTGCATGGTGTCTTGGCCGTTGAAGCATGCGGCGCTAGAAGGCTCCTTAGGGTTTCTCTTGATTTTAATTTTTGGGCTGTTTGGGCTTAGGGTTTTAATTGGGTAGTGGTTAGTTTTTTATGTTTTAGTTAATATTGGTCCTCTAGTAATATTTGTGAATTTGGGCCTGTAAATAAACTGGACATTTTAGTTTAAATTTGTTTTATTTTCTGGTCTGTACGGGCCCGGGCAAAATGGGCCTCCTACAGTTGCCCCTCTTTGCTCATTGTCGTGTAACGAGGGTAGAGCAAAGACTATAAAAGGACCAATTTTGCCCGGTCTTTGTAACATCCCGAAATTGGGCCTAGTAAGATTGGGCCCAATGGGCCTTGGTTTAAAATTTTTGAGAACGGCATTAATACAAGTTAGACTTATTAGGTAAGTTATTTTGGAAGGTTAGAGGGCTTCTATGAAGTCCCGGATCAAATATTAGCTTTGGGGAAATTTTGGTTTTAGGTGAAAAAAACCTGGAAGTTAAGTGTAGGCCTTAAGAATAAAATGTAGAGGAAAATGACACAAGTGGAGTGTGTGGTGGAGTGGCAAAGTGACGCCACATAAGAGACAAGGGGTGACGCACAAGGAAGGAAGGAGGTCCAAGGTTCAAGTCTTGGCTTTTGCATTTTGGTTTTCTTTTACTTGGACCTCGAGATTTGGCTATAGATTTATATTTAGTTTCGCATGGTTTAAGACACAAGAGGAGCTTGTGGCCAAGTGGCTAGTAGCGTGGATTATGTTGCAAGGGAGCCCAGGTTCGAATCTCATCGAAGCAAGGGAGTATTTATTTTGCGATGCAGACGGGAAGAGTTTCATTGAATTTAAACTCTATCGACAAAGGATCCTACATCGGAAAGATACAAAGAAGGAAGGTGAAGAGCTAGCTATATAAAGAGCATTCCAGGAGGAGGGTTGACACACCTTGGAAGGCGTTTGGGCACAGGAGTGGTCGGAGCGCGGATTAACACCAGAGTCCTATCAGGTGTGTAACTCTCTCTACTCTAGTTGTAGAGCGGCAAATGCCGAATTGCCGGTCACGGCAATAGTAGCCACACGAGCGTGCGAACGTACGTGTAGGGCTTCGACGCGATAGTTGAGGCCATCAGTAGTATTCTTGTGGGTTGGGTGCTTGCCGCGATGATGGGCGGTGGGCCCAATGGGCCCGTGGGCCCTTATGAGTAAATTGTGCGATTGTGTAGTATATAGTGAACTAGACTAGGTGGAACTTATATACATGGCTAGATTTGTGCTAGGTGGGCCACACGCGGCGTGTGGGCCCGAATGGGCCGAATCGAGTTTTAGGCCCAATCGTCCTCAAGCACGACCGGAAATGGTAGGTGAGTCGCTCGGGGTGACATTTGGGCCTTTGGGAAAGGCCATTGTAGGTGCAAAATTACCAAAATACCCTCAAGGGTATATTACGAAAATACCCTTAGTGGGTACATTCTTGAAATACCACCAAGGGTAAATTACGAAAATGCCCTTGGTGGGTAAATTACCAATATACCCTTGGTGGGTAAATTACTAAAAATGCCCTTGGTAGGTAAAATTACTGGTTATACCCTTAGAGGTTGATTAGGGTGATTATGTTGTTTTATGTCTATCTGATTATGATGGTAATTCATGTTATACTTATATTTGATATATGTCTAGCATACATGACATCTTGCATACACGAATTATTATGTCATATTGCATGGGTATGATGAGAGGAGGGGGAATATGATATCCGTGTCTTTGGGACACCAGTGGTTTGGCACCACCAGTGGTTGGGTACCACAGATTGATTATTGTGACTTTGGGTCACCAGAGGTTTGGCACCTTAGCGTCTCGTCCCAGTGGCTTAGCACCACAAAGGGTTGGCCCCACGGTTGATTATACGGGATTGACGCCAGTGATTTGGTATCACACGATGGGTTGGCCCCATCATTGGAATCGTGACTTTGGTCACCAAATGATTTGGTATCACATTCGTGTCTTTGGGACACCGCAGGTTTGGCACCTCATAGCGTCTCGTCCCGGTGGCCGTACCACGACAAAGGTTGGCCCCACGAGATGATAATACTGGGATTGACGCCTTGGTGATTTGGTATCACACGATGGGTTGGCCCAATCATTTGGATTCTTCGTGACTTTGGGTCACCGGTGGTTTGGCACCACACTTATGGATATCGTGACTTTGGGTCACCAGTGGTTTGGCACCACCAAAGGTGGTTTGGTACCACACGGGTAGAAAGGTGATATGGATGGTTAGGATCGGTGCATTAATTATATTGCTATGATATGATGTGTGTTAGCATGTCAGTATTATCGGAGCGGGATTTATGCACCGAGTCTTGCGACTCACCCTCTCCTTTGACATTTCAGTGACACTTAGACGCGGACATGCACCGTAGGGATGGACTCGAGGTGCTCATGCCATGCTTAAATAAAGATTTGCTCGACTTTTTATAAAAATTTGGTACTTTAGCTTATTTATTACTATTTGGTTTTATTTTGGATTGTAAATGGCCTTTAAAATTATGTTTTTCTATGGTTATGCTTAAAGTAGATTTTTTTAATATGCCTTGATAAATTACTTGAGTTAAAATCACTAAAACTTGGAAAGACAACGATTTCAAAACTATAACGCATAATGTGTTTTAAACTATACCATCGGGTATCACACTATGATTTGGTGTTAAGGAAACTCAAATAATTTTTAAACCTAAACTCGATTTTCTACTAAGTCTAAACGTTTTGTAACAAAAGATACAACGTGAACTTCTAAATGAAATAAACTTGTTTAACTTCTTAATTTTCGAAGTTTTCAAAAGGACACATGAAGTTTTCAACAATCATGCCCAAGATTTCTACAAGTCCAAAACTTCTCAAAGAGTTTTCATCAAACTTTTAAGTGAAAAACCTAACCACTCAAATACGTTTTCCCTCGTAACATACCGTTCGATTCGTGGGGTGTTGACCGGGGTTTGGGGTGTTACAATTGTGGTATCGAGCCTAGGTTCAAAAACTCGGTGTGGGTTTGGGTTCAAAAAATGTTTTCAAAAGATGGTTTGGAAAATGGTTTAGAAAAATATATATCTGATTTTTTTAAATATGGCACCCGAGTCTCCTGCACCAATCCATGACTGTAAGTTTCACGATACTTTGCTTTGTTATATCTTCAGTATTTTGAATATCTATTCTGTGTGTTTGGGTTGGATGTGATGTTCGGATATAGAGTTGATTGCATACGAAATATTTGTCTGCTTTAATGGTTAGGTGTTTTTAAGTATGTGTAGGATTTCTAAATTCTAGTTAAAAGTATATTAGGGTTATTGGAATCAGAGTGCGCAGCGTGTGTAACACCCCAAACCCGGTCAATACACCACGACCGAATCTGGTATGTTACGGGGAAAACGTACTTGAGAGGTTTAGGTTTTTCGTTTAAAAGCAGGATGTAAACACTTCACTATATAGTGTATTTGAAGAAAATTTGAGTAGGCTTGTTTGAGATCAGGTGGTGTATTTAGAAAACCCAAAAATTTTGAAAGCTTAACCAAAAGATGTAGTTAAAACGAGTTTATTCCATTTCGTTATTCAAATAGTTTCTTAGTGTTACTTAAGACATTTTAACTTGGTAGAAAATCGAGTTTTGATTTGGAAATCGTTTGAGTTTCTAATGCAAGTCATGGTGAGATACCCGATGGCATAGTTTAAAACACTTTGCGTTATAGTTTTTAAATCATTGTCTTTCCAAATTTTAGTGAAATTCCAACCCACTTATTTTGTTAAGGCATATTAAAGTCTATTTAAAGCATAAACATCATAAAACATAATTTAAAGGCCTTTTACAATCCAAAACAAAACCCAAATAATAAAAAGCAAGCTAAAGTACCCAAATTATAAAGTCTGAGTAAAACTTTATTAAGCGTGGCATGAGCACCCCGAGTCCATCCCGCCCATGTCCGCGTCTAAGTGTCACCGAGATGTCAAAGGAGAGGGTGAGTCGAATGACTCAAAGGCATAAATCCCGCTCCCGATAAAACAACATGCTAACACACATCATACATAGCAACATGATTAATGCAACCCGATCCTAACCATCCATATCGCTTTTTCTACCCCCGTGTGGTACCAAACCACCGGTGGTGCCAAACCACCGTGTGACCCAAAGTCACGATATCCATAAGTGTGGTGCCAAACCACCGGTGACCCAAAGTCACGAATAATCCGATGATGGGGCCAACCCATCGTGTGATACCAAATCACTAGCGCAGACGATCCCATATCTCAAAGTGGGGCCAACCCACGGTGGTGTTAACCACGAGGGCGAGTCGCAATGAGGTGCCAAACCTCCGTGTCCCAAAGACACAATGTGATACCAAATCACCGGTGACCGCGATCACAAATCCGATGATGGGGCCAACCCATCGTGTGATACCCAATCACCGGGCGCCAATCCCGTATAATCAATCGTGGGGCCAACCCACCGTGGTACTAAGCCACTTTGGGACGAGACGCTGAGGTGCCAAACCTCTGTGACCCAAAGTCACAAAATATCACCGTGGTACCAAACCACCGGAGGTGCCAAACCTCTCGTGTCCCAAAGACACAGTGTCCCAAAGACACGGATATCATCATCCTCCCTCCACTCATATCACCCATCATCATGCCATACTCATGTGATCATGCATCTCATACAAGTCATGCATATCATGCCAACATGCCAAGCATTATATCTCATAGCATACATAACATAGATCATAATATTGAGTATACATCAAGAGAACTCGTAATGCTACTTGACTTACTTACTGGATCCGTACATATACCCCACTTGGGTACCAATTAATCCATCATCTTGCTTTGGTTTTACAAAGCAATCGAGTTATTAATAATATTACTAAGTATGGGTGTGTTAGTTACACACCGGAATAACGAGGGCCCTAATCCCAAAGAAAAGATCTACAATCTTTAAACTCCTTGCTCCTAGAATCGGCCAAACATAGGGTTAGATACTTAAGACCATTCGGCCAAGGACTTTTAAGCCAACAGAGTCATTATCAACCCTTACCTTTGTACTTGATTTGGTTTCCTACCAAATCTCGAATCAAGCAGTGATTCTCCTTTAACAATCGGCACCCTAACGAAACAAGTAGTTAATCTCCAATCACCTTTGACTTAATCGAAATCAAAAGATTGAACTAACAATAATATACCAATCACTTACCCTCTACTTACTAATCGGTTTACAAAGAAGGAAGACACCTCTTGATTACTTCCAAAATCCGAAGGCCCTATCATGAATTCGATTCCAACATAAGAGGTTAACTCCTTTCAACATATGCCCAAAATCGGCTATTAACCCAACCAGAACCGATAAATCATAAGAGAGGGAAGAAATGGCCATTCGGCCTAGCACTTACCCAACACCAACCAGTATTCGGCCTACACAACCACCAGGAGAAGGGAGATATTCGGCTAAGTTAAAGACTAATAGAAGAGAAAAGAGATTCGGCTAGAATAAGCAAAAGAATTTTGTGTCCAAAAGAAAAAGAGAATCGGCCAAGGTCTTGAGAAGAGAAGAAAATGGAAAAGAGAGATAGGTGCTTTTCTGGTTTTGGAGAAAAGAAATGGAATAGATGAATGAAGATTTCGGTTTAGGGACAAGGTAAGTTCCGACATAAAAAGAATGGAGAAGATGAATGGAGAATTCAATTGAGAAGGAAATGGTAAGTTTCGGCTCTTATGAAAATAAAGAAATTATGAGAGGGAGAGAAGAGAGCATTCTGGCTATATTGGAATTAAGAGAAACAAAGGCAAGTTTCTGCTAAGGTGTATGTTGCTTACACTTTCGGTTTCAAGGGAGAAATGGAAGACTTACTTGAATATTGGTAACAAAGAAGAAACTCTCGACATTCATTAACAACTTGACCAAAAGGGAGAATTTTAGCTAGACATACCAAGACCGAAAATGAAAGAAAAACACTAGAAATGCCAAAAGCATTTTCGGCATAGTCACTTCTCACACCAAGCCGTCACTCCCCCCCAAACTCCTCCTAAAAATTCGGCCAAGTCTCCCCATTCACTCACCACCACTCCTTCAAACTTGCTTGACCAAGTCTTCCTCCTAAACTTCCTCTCCACCCTCCATTTGAATGTGTAGACCAAGTCCAAGGAAGAATTCGAATTGCCTTCTACCTCTTCCTCCATGCCGTCCAAAATGGATGCCAAAATGTGAGGTCTTTGCGGCTTGAACACAAGACCTCCACCTCATGCGATTGACGCCACACCTAGCTCCCAAGTAGCGCATGCCTTGCCACTTTGCCAGCCTCCTCACTTGTGCAACAAGCACCAAATAAAATAGATATCCTCACTCCATCACCTCCCTACACCTAAAGCTCAAAAACTAAATTTTTCCATTCCTCAGCATACTCCTAGCCTACAACTAAGCCCCTAAAACATAGAAATAGCAACATAGCACACCAACACGTGCAATATCATGCAATAACAAAATAGCCCCCAACCCGGGATATTACGCTTCTACCCCCTTAAAATAATTTCGGCCTCGAAATTACGATCAAAAGAGTTGCGGTGCTCATTGTCTCATCCTATCCTCGGGTTCCCACGTGGCTTCTTCCACGCCATGATTCCGCCAAAGAACCTTAACCAAAGGCACAGACTTTTCTACGCAGAACCTTCACATCCCGATCAAGAATCGCACGCGAGTTTCTTCTTCCAAAGTCAAATATGGATTTACCTCGATCTCTTCCATCGCTACCACATGCGACGGATCCGAACGATAACGTCGAAGCATCGAAACGTGAAATACGTCGTGAATCTGACTAAGCTCTGCTGGCAACTCCAGTTGATACGCCACTGGTCCCACTCGTCTCAAAACCTTATACGGCCCAATAAACCTCGGACTTAGCTTGCCTTTCTTTCCGAACCTCAAAACCTTCTTCCATGGCGAGACCTTCGGAAAAACTTGATCCCCACGTAAAACTCTCTATGTCTCTCCGCTTAAGATCGGCATAAGACTTCTGCCGGTCCGAAGCTTCCTTCAACCGAGCCTGAATCAACTTAACCTTATCTTCAGTCTCAGCAACTAACTCTGGTCCCAACAACTGACGTTCACCTAACTCCGTCCAACACGTAGGTGATCGACACTTCCTACCATACAACGCCTCATATGGTGCCATCTTGATGCTCGCTTGGTAATCATGTTGTAGGCAAACTCAGCTAATGGTAGAAACTCCTCCCAACTACCTCTAAAATCCGAACACAACCCCTCAAAGATATCCTCCAAGATCTGAATAACCCTTTCCGATTGTCCGTCGATTTGCGGGTGAAAAGCCGTCTTGAAATCCAACCGCGTACTCCAGAGCCCGATGCAACGCTTTCGAAACCTTGACGTAAATGGGATCCCTATCCGAGATGATCGATCATTGGCACACCGCAACCTCACTATCTCCGAAACATACAGCCGCCAACCTCTCAAGTGAGTAGTCAACTCTCACCGGAATGAAATGAGCTGATTTAGTCGACGATCCACCACTACCCAAATCCGAATCCTTCTTGCTTGGCGTAGCGGTAATCCACCGACGAAATCCATGGTTATCCTTTCCCACTTCCATCGAGGAATCTTCACAGGTGAAGCAAACCGACGACAAGCCCGATGTTCACCTTGACTGTGACATGTCGGACACTTCCCAACAAACTCTGTCACCTCTTTCTTCAAGCCCGGCCACCAAAATCGCTCTCTAAGATCCCTATACATCTTGCTACAACCAGATGCATAGCATAAGGATCGCTATGTGCGTCTGAAGAATCTTCTTCATTTCACTCAATATCTTTAGGCATACAAGCCTTACCTTGGAAACACAGAACCTCATCACTAGACAAGCCGCAACCCTCCAAACCACCATCCTCGCACTTGTAACCTTCGCGTACTCGAATCTCATCCTCTAATCAAGCTTTCTCTCGATCCGCTCAACCCAAGTAGGCTTAACACGCAACTCGCGAGAATACTCCCATCGTCATACAAGCTCAAATGGGCAAACATCGCTCTTAAGTCCGAAACAACCTTACGGCTCAACGCGTCGCGCCACCACGTTAGCCTTGCCCGGATGATACTCAATCGAATCGTAATCTTTAAGCAACTCAACCCATCTGCGCGCCTTAAATTCAAATCCTTCCGAGTCGGTAGATACTTGGACTCTTATGATCCGTGTAGACTATCGATCTCTCTCGCATACAAGTAGTGCCTCCAAATCTTTAAGGCGAAGACTACAAATGCTAGCTCCAAATCGTAAGGCGTCGGATAGTTGACCTCATGTGGCCTCACTATCGAGAAGCGTAAGCCACAACCTTACCTTCTTGCATCAAAGACACATCCCAATCCCGTATGTGATGCATCACAATAGATCGTGAATTCCTTACCAAATTTCTCGGTTGAATCAAAACGGAGCCTCGGTCAAAATCTTCTTTAACTTATCGAAGCTTTCTGCTGCTTTTTCAGTCCAAACAAACGGAACTTCTTTACTTAACAACTTGGTCATGGGCGCCGCTATCAACGAGAAACCCTCAACAAACCTTCTAGAGTATCCGGCCAAACCTAAAAACTCAATCTCACCACCGACTTAGCGCCTCCAATCCAAAATCGCCTCAATCTTCCGAGGGTCTACCCGAATCCCTCACCGACACTACATGCCCCAAGGAAGTCACTTCTCTAAGCCGTAACTCGCATTTCATCGAACTTAGCATAAAGTCGCTTCTCCTCAAAATCTGCGATTACCACACGCAAATGCGCATCATGCTCTTCTTACGTCGCCCTGAGTACACTAAGATGTCGTCTATGAAAACCACAACGAATCGATCCGAGATCTCACGAAACACCCTATTCATCATATCCATAAATGCTACAGGTCATGTTAGTCAACCCGAACGGCATTACCAGAATTCGTGAGTGCCCATACCGAGTCCAAACGCGGCTTTATGGATATCACCTCCTTAACCTTTAATCGATGATACCTGGACCTCAAGTCGATCTTGAAAATACCGCACCATTCCGGTGATCAAACAAATCATCTATCCGTGGCAACGGATACTTGTTTTTCGTCGCCTTATTCAATCAAGGTAATCTATACACATCCGCATCGTACCATCTTTCTTCTTAACAAAAATACCGCGCACACTTACCGGCGAAACACTTGGCCTAATAAAACCCGATCCAATAACTCCCGGATCTCGAGCCTTAAGCTCCACCAATTCCTTTGGCGCCATCCTATATGGAGCAATAGACACCGCGCAGCCTCCGGCAATGATCTATCCCGAACTCTACCTCACGATCGGCGGCAAACCCTAAGCTCCTCAGAAACACATCGAAGAAATTCCTTAACATGCGGACCTTCTCTACAAAGAGACTCTTTAGCCTCCAAGGCATACACATGAACCACATACGCCTCACAAACTCTTCCTCGACCATCTTCTGCGCTCTTGAGCGGATACCACATTTGATAAGTAATCTCTCCTATTACCTATCATAGCCACTTCATCTCCTCAACCGTCTTAAGAACCATGCGCTTGGCCGCGCAATCCAACCTCGCTTTGGTACTTGACCAACCAGTTCATCCTAAGAATCGGTCGAACTCCCCAAGCGGCGGCTCCATCGGTCAAGAAGAAACACTACCCCTTGGAGTTCTAGGGGTACATCTCTAAACAGCTTATCTACTACCACAGAGTGACCTAAAGGGATAATTACAGTCATCTGCCTAGAAGATATCTCAGAGTCTAAATCCATGGTCTCTACTATACTATCGGCAACATAAGAGTGCGTTGAACCCACATCAATCAAAGCGGTATAAGGAGAACCAAAGATCGAAACGTCTGCGGTTATGACGTCCGGCATGCGTCGCCCTCTCTCGGCGCCTCGCGCATACACTAATCCAGTATCGGCATCGAACTACCGCACCTCTCCGGTGCTCCACGGCCCCGACCGAAACCATTACCACCTCTGCCATTACCACGGCCCTCTGCGGTGGCGGTCCACTACTCTCGAACGGATTACGGCCCGACTCTCGATCAATCCTAGCCAACCTACGCGGACAGTCCCTCACGCGATGATCCAGAGAACCACACTCAAAACAACCTTTTCCTCCAGTCCAACAACCACCCCAATGGGATTTCCCACACTGGTTACACTACGGCGGTCCCCCGCCTAGCAAAGAACAAACCTACCGGGCCGATTTGACCCACTCGGTCTAGCCCTTTCTCGTGGATTACCCGACGATCCGAAAAACCCAAAGCTCCTCTTATGCCTATTTCTCGTCCATGCTCGCCTCACCGACTCTTTAACACCCTCGGCTACCTTAGCCTTTTCAACTAAGACAAAGAACTCGCGCTCCTGGCGAGGAGCAATCGCGATCTCAACTCGTCTCGCAGACCATCCTCGAAACGAACACACCTCTCATGTTCGGTGGCTACAATACCCACGGCATACCTACTCGGCCTTCAAGAACTCACCTCGTGCTAAAACATACTTACTCCCCGAACAAGCCTCGAAATGCCTTTCGCGGGAGTCAATATAACTAGCCCCAATGTACTTCTTTTGATACGCACCACGAAATAATCCCATGTCGGATCCTCTTTGCCCACACCGTCCCGAACCGTGAGCCACCATTGATATGACTCATCCCGAGAAGCGATCACGATGCCCTTCACCTTCTCTTCAAAGATTAAGTCCGGATCATCCATGATCCGCTCGCTTGCTCCGGCCAATATTCGGCAAAGAAGCTGCTAGGAGCAACACCAGATACCCTCGAAAGAATTCGCCCCATTTGCCCGGTCGCCAGCACGATTTCCTAGCTCCCGCACCACCACCTACTCCAACTACCCTTTCCAACACTTCGCAAAGACCGCCGCGTGACATCTGCGTCATCCCCATCGATCTTGAAACTCACCACCTCCACCGGTGGCGATGCACGATCTCATTTTCGACCCACGACCACTGACCCTACGGGTTCGTAAAACCGTCATCCTACCACGACCTGCGTCCCACGACCACGCCCACCTCTAGCGCTCATGACTAAATTCTCTACGTGATCCGATTTAGGAGTTTTATGCATCGATATTTATTCCATCGTTTTAAAGCAAAGTCTTATGAATAGTAAAGAAGCTTTGTTTTCGCGAGTTCACGAATCCTATCGCTTTCGATTTCTAAAGTAATCCACTCTGCAATCATCCAATCACATCAATAAATCACAAGAAATAGTAAGGGTACTTACAGGCGGATCGGTCTCTGAGACTCGGTGTCATGCCTTACAAACCATATATTTAAAAACAAAGACTATCAAACAAACTTTTAAAACGTTTTGGGCCTTGGGCCCACAAAATTGAGCTTTTGAACTCCGGCTCGATACCACAATTGTAACACCCCAAACCCGGTCAATACACCACGACCGAATCGGTATGTTACGGGGAAAACGTGACTTGAGAGGTTTAGGTTTTTCGTTTAAAAGCGAGGATGTAAACACTTCACTATATAGTGTATTTGAAGAAAATTTGAGTAGGCTTGTTTGAGATCGGTGGTGTATTTAGAAAACCCAAAATTTTTGAAAGCTTAACCAAAAGATGTAGTTAAAACGAGTTTATTCCATTTCGTTATTCAAATAGTTTCTTAGTGTTACTTAAGACATTTTAACTTGGTAGAAAATCGAGTTTTGATTTGGAAATCATTTGAGTTTCTAATGCAAGTCATGGTGAGATACCCGATGGCATAGTTTAAAACACTTTGCGTTATAGTTTTTAAATCATTGTCTTTCCAAATTTTAGTGAAATTCCAACCCACTTATTTTGTTAAGGCATATTAAAGTCTATTTAAAGCATAAACATCATAAAACATAATTTAAAGGCCTTTTACAATCCAAAACAAAACCCAAATAATAAAAAGCAAGCTAAAGTACCCAAATTATAAAGTCTGAGTAAAACTTTATTAAGCGTGGCATGAGCACCCCGAGTCCATCCCGGCTCCATGTCCGCGTCTAAGTGTCACCTGAGATGTCAAAGGAGAGGGTGAGTCGAATTACTCAGTGCATAAATCCCGCTCCCGATAAAACAACATGCTAACACACATCATACATAGCAACATGATTAATGCAACCTGATCCTAACCATCCATATCGCCTTTTCTACCCCGTGTGGTACCAAACCACTGGTGGTGCCAAACCACTGGTGACCCAAAGTCACGATATCCATAAGTGTGGTGCCAAACCACTGGTGACCCAAAGTCACGAATAATCCGATGATGGGGCCAACCCATCGCGTGTGATACCAAATCACTAGCGACGATCCCATATCTCAAAGTGGGGCCAACCCACGGTGGTGTTAACCACGAGGGGACGAGTCGCAATGAGGTGCCAAACCTCTCCGTGTCCCAAAGACACAATGTGATACCAAATCACCGGTGACCGCAATCACAAATCCGATGATGGGGCCAACCCATCGTGTGATACCCAATCACCGGCGTCAATCCCGTATAATCAATCGTGGGGGCCAACCCACCGTGGTACTAAGCCACCGGGGCGAGACGAGGTGCCAAACCTCCGTGACCCAAAGTCACAAAATATCACCGTGGTACCAAACCACCGGAGGTGCCAAACCTCGGTGTCCCAAAGACACAAGTGTCCCAAAGACACGGATATCATCATCCTCCTTCCACTCATATCACCCATCATCATGCGATACTCATGTGATCATGCATCTCATACAAGTCATGCATATCATGCCAACATGCCAAGCATTATATCTCATAGCATACATAACATAGATCATAATATTGAGTATACATCAAGAGAACTCGTAATGCTACGGACTTACCCGATCCGCACATATACCCCACTTGGGTACCAATTAATCCATCATCTTGCTTTTGGTTTTACAAAGCAATCGTGAGTTATTAATAATATTACTAAGTATGGGTGTGTTAGTTACAAACCTGGAATAACGAGGGCCCTAATCCCAAAGAAAAGATCTACAATCTTTAAACTCCTTGCTCCTAGAATCGGCCAAACATAGGGGTTAGATACTTAAGACCATTCGGCCAAGGACTTTTAAGCCAACAGGAGTCATTATCAACCCTTACCTTTGTACTTGATTTGGTTTCCTACCAAATCTCGAATCAAGATGATTCTCCTTTAACAATCGGCACCCTAACGAAACAAGTAGTTAATCTCCAATCACCTTTGACTTAATCGAAATCAAAAGATTGAACTAACAATAATATACCAATCACTTACCCTCTACTTACTAATCGGTTTACAAAGAAGGAAGACTCCTCTTGATTACTTCCAAAATCCGAAGGCCCTATCATGAATTTGATTCCAACATAAGAGGTTAACTCCTTTCAACATATGCCCAAAATCGGCTATTAACCCAACCAGAACCGATAAATCATAAGAGAGGAAGAAATGGCCATTCGGCCTAGCACTTACCCAACACCAACCAAAAGATTCGGCCTACACAACCACCGGAGAGAAGGAGATATTCGGCTAAGTTAAAGACTAATAGAAGAGAAAAGAGATTCGGCTAGAATAAGCAAAAGAATTTTGTGTCCAAAAGAAAAAGAGAATCGGCCAAGGTCTTGAGAAGAGAAGAAAATGGAAAAGAGAGATAGGTGCTTTTCGGTTTTGGAGAAAAAGAAATGGAATAGATGAATGAAGATTTTGGTTTTAGGGACAAGGTAAGTTCCGACATAAAAAAGAATGGAGAAGATGAATGGAGAATTCGATTGAGAAGGAAATGGTAAGTTTCGGCTCTTATGAAAATAAAGAAATTATGAGAGGGAGAGAAGAGAGCATTCGGCTATATTAGAATTAAGAGAAACAAAGGCAAGTGTTGGCTAAGGTGTATGTTGCTTACACTTTCGGTTTCAAGGGAGAAATGGAAGACTTACTTGAATATTGGTAACAAAGAAGAAACTCTCTGACATTCGGCTAACAACTTGACCAAAAGGGAGAATTTTAGCTAGACATACCAAGACCGAAAATGAAAGAAAAACACTAGAAATGCCAAAAGCATTTTCTCGGCATAGTCACTTCTCACACCAAGCCGTCACTCCCAAACTCCTCCTAAAAATTCGGCCAAGTCTCCCCATTCACTCACCACCACTCCTTCAAACTTGCTTGACCAAGTCTTCCTCCTAAACTTCCTCTCCACCCTCCATTTGAATGTGTAGACCAAGTCCAAGGAAGAATTCGAATTGCCTTCTACCTCTTCCTCCATGCCGTCCAAAATGGAAGCCAAAATGTGAGGTCTTTGCGGCTTGAACACAAGACCTCCACCTCATGCGCTTGACGCCACACCTAGCTCCCAAGTAGCGCATGCCTTGCCACTTTGCCGCTCCTCACTTGTGCAACAAGCACCAAATAAAATACATATCCCTCACTCCATCGGCTCCCTACACCTAAAGCTCAAAAACTAAATTTTTCCCATTCCCTCAGGCATACTCCTAGCCTACAACTAAGCCCCTAAAACATAGAAATAGCAACATAGCACACCAACACGTGCAATATCATGCAATAACAAAATAGCCCCCCAACCCGGGATATTACAGCGTGAGCACAGCGTTGTAGGTTAGGTGGTACGAATGTTCCTGTAGTTGGAAATTTTGAGGACGAAATTTCTTTAAGGAGGGTAGATTTGTAACATCCCGAAATTGGGCCTAGTAGGATTGGGCCCAATGGGCCTTGGTTTAAAAATTTTGAGAACGGCATTAATACAAGTTAGACTTATTAGGTAAGTTATTTTGGAAGGTTAGAGGGCTTCTATGAAGTCCTGGATCAAATATTAGCTTTGGGGAAATTTTGGTTTTAGGTGAAAAAAACCTGGAAGTTGGCGGGTAGGCCTTAAGAATAAAATGTAGAGGAAAATGACACAAGTGGAGTGTGTGGTGGAGTGGCAAAGTGACGCCACATAAGAGACAAGGGGTGACGCCACAAGGAAGGAAGGAGGTCCAAGGTTCAAGTCTTGGCTTTTGCATTTTGGTTTTCTTTTTACTTGGACCTCGGAATTTGGCTATAGATTTATATTTAGTTGCGCATGGTTTAAGACACAAGAGGAGCTTGTGGCCAAGTGGCTAATGGCGTGGATTATGTTGCAAGGGAGCACAGGTTCGAATCTCATGAGAAGCAAGGGAGTATTTATTTTACTGATGCTGGCGGAAGAGTTTCATTGAATTTAAACTCTCTCTCGACAAAGGGATCCCACATCGGAAAGATACAAAGAAGGAAGGTGAAGAGCTAGCTATATAAAGAGCATTCCAGAGGAGGGTTGACACACCTTGGAAGGCGTTTGGAGTGCAGGAGTGGTCGGAGCGCGGATTAACACGAGTCCTATCGGTGTGTAACTCTCTCTACTCTAGTTGTAGAGCGGCAAATGCCGAAGTGCTGGTCCACGACAATAGTAGCCACACGAGCGTCGCGAACGTGCGTGTAGGGCTTCGACGCGATAGTTGAGGCCATCGATGAGTATTCTTGTGGGTTGGGTTTGCTGCCGCGCGCGATGGGCGAAGTGGGCCCTTATGAGTAAATTGTGCGATTGTGTAGTATATAGTGAACTAGACTAGGTGGAACTTATATACATGGCTAGATTTGTGCTAGGTGGGCCACACGAGCGTGTGGGCCCGAATGGGCCGGAATCGAGTTTTAGGCCCAATCGTCCGGTACGACCGGAAATGGTAGCTGAGTCGCTCGGGGTGACATTTGGGACTTTGGGAAAGGCCATTGTAGGTGCAAAATTACCAAAATACCCCTGAAGGGTATATTACGAAAATACCCTTAGTGGGTACATTACTGAAATACCACTGAAGGGTAAATTACGAAAATGCCCTTGGTGGGTAAATTACCAATATACCCTTGGTGGGTAAATTACGAAAATGCCCTTGGTAGGTAAAATTACGGTTATACCCTTAGAGGTTGATTAGGGTGATTATATTGTTTTATGTCTATCTGATTATGATGGTAATTCATGTTATACTTATATTTGATATATGTCTAGCATACATGACATACTGCATACACGAATTATTATGTCATATTGCATGGGTATGATGAGAGGAGGGGAATATGATATCAGTGTCTTTGGGACACCAGTGGTTTGGCACCACCAGTGGTTGGGTACCACAGATTGATTATTGTGACTTTGGGTCACCAGAGGTTTGGCACCATAGCGTCTCATCCCGGTGGCTTAGCACCACGAAGGGTTGGCCCCACGATTGATTATACGGATTGACGCCATGATTTGGTATCACACGATGGGTTGGCCCCATCATTGGAATCGTGACTTGGTCACGGTGATTTGGTATCACATTCGTGTCTTTGGGACACGGAGGTTTGGCACCTCATAGCGTCTCGTCCCAATGGCCGTTCCACGAAGGGGTTGGCCCCACGGATGATAATACGGGATTGACGCCAGTTATTTGGTATCACACGATGGGTTGGCCCCATCATTTGGATTCTTCGTGACTTTGGGTCGCCAGTGGTTTGGCACCACACTTATGGATATCGTGACTTTGGGTCACCAGTGGTTTGGCACCACCAGTGGTTTGGTACCACACGGGGTAGAAAGGTGATATGGATGGTTAGGATCGGGGTGCATTAATTATATTGCTATGATATGATGTGTGTTAGCATGCTGTATTATCGGGAGCGGGATTTATGCACTGAGTCTTGCGACTCACACTCTCCTTTGACATTTCAGGTGACACTTAGAAGCGGACATGGAGCCGGGATGGACTCGAGGTGCTCATGCCATGCTTAAATAAAGATTTGCTCAGACTTTATAAAAATTTGGTACTTTAGCTTATTTATTACTATTTGGTTTTATTTTGGATTGTAAATGGCCTTTAAAATTATGTTTTTCTATGGTTATGCTTAAAGTAGATTTTTTTTAATATGCCTTGATAAATTACTTGAGTTAAAATATGCTAAAACTTGGAAAGACAACGATTTCAAAACTATAACGCAATGTGTTTTAAACTATACCATCGGGTATCACACTATGATTTGGTGTTAAGGAAACTCAAATAATTTTTAAACCTAAACTCGATTTTCTACTAAGTCTAAACGTTTTGTAACAAAAAGATACAACGTGAACTTCTAAATGAAATAAACTTGTTTAACTTCTTAATTTTCGAGTTTTCAAAAGGACACATGAAGTTTTCAACAATCATGCCCAAGATTTCTACAAGTCCAAAACTTCTCAAAGAGTTTTCATCAAACTTTTAAGTGAAAAACCTAACCACTCAAATACGTTTTTCCCTCGTAACATACCAGATTCGGTCGTGGGGTGTTGACCGGGTTTGGGGTGTTACAGTCTTGGCCGAGCCTCGACTTCTTGGTCCTCGTCTTCTTTAAATGGATTCCAATCCCAACTGCATCTTCAGGGGTACTGGAACTTCATCTTGATTCCAAATAAATCTGATAGCTTCAATCTGTTTCACTGCAACTTTAGGAAGACAAAATCGCTATCTTTAATCGCTTCGCAAACTCGGGAATGCCGGACTAGTATCTTCAATCGCTTCCTCAGAAAATCGGGAATGCCGGATCGCTATCTTCAATGCTTCCTCGCAAACTCGGGAATGCCGATCAGTATCTTCAATCTGCTTCCTGCAAACTCAGGAATGCCAAATCTATTATTTTAATCTGGTCCCTGCAAACTAAGGGATGCCAGATTGGTATCTTCGATTTGCTTCACTGCAATCTCAGGAATGCCAGATCTACAATCTTCAGTCTACCCCACTACTATCTCGAGGGGACAAAATCTGAACTTTTCAATTTGCTTCCTTATTATCTTCAGGAAGACTTCAATCTTCAGCCTACTCCATTATCTTCTCTAGGGAACAAAATCTGAACTTTTCAATTTGCTTCCTTACTATCTTCAGGAAGACTTCAATCTTCAGCTTGCTCCACTATCATCTCTAGGGAACAAAATCTGAACTTTTCAATTTGCTTCCTTACTATCTTCAGGAAGACTTCAATCTTCAGCCTGCTCCACTATCATCTCTAGGGAACAAAATCTGAACTTTTCAGTTTGCTTCCTTACTATCTTCAGGAAGACTTCAATCTTCAGCCTGCTCCACTATCATCTCTAGGGAACAAAATCTGAACTTTTTAATTTGCTTCCTTACTATCTTCAAGAAAACTTCAATCTTCAGTCTGCTCCACTACCATCTTGAGGGAACAAAATCTGAACTTTTCAATTTGCCTCCTTACTATCTTCAGGAAGACTTCAATCTTCAGTCTGCTCCACTATCATCTCTAGGGAACAAAATCTAAACTTTTCAATTTGCTTCCTTACTATCTTCAGGAAGACTTCAATCATCAGCCTGCTCCACTATCATCTGTAGGGAACAAAATCTAAACTTTTCATTTTTCTTCGTTACTATCTTCAGGAAGACTTCAATCTTCAGCCTGCTCCACTATCATCTCTATGGAACAAAATCTGAACTTTTCAATTTGCTTCCTTACTATCTTCAGGAAGACTTCAATCTTCAGTTTGCTCCACTACCATCTCGAGGGAACAAAACCTGAACTGTTCAATTTGCTTCCTTACTATCTTCAGAAAGACTTCAATCTTCAGTTTGCTCCACTACCATCTCGAGGGAACAAAATCTGAACTTTTCAATGTTACTACACTGTCCTCTAAGGGACATGCCCTGTAGACTCGAATGTATTATGGATGACATTTGCATGAATGCAGAATGTCATGAGAATGATCCCAAAATGTACAATGATTAGGATGCAATTATCGGAATGAATCTAATGCTCCTAACTAAATGATATTAAGGATGACATTTGTATGAATGCAGAATGTCATGAGAATGATTGTAACACCCTAAAATTTGAGTATCGATTATTGCATGATTTGGTGTTTAGATTATGAAGGAAAATTTTCTTATTATTTTTCGTGTTTATTATAGTCCTGAAGAAGAATTAGAATTATTCGGGGATGGAATAATTTTTAGTTTTTAAAATTTATTGAAGTGGAGCAAGTGGCATTGACACATAAGTTAATTAATGTGTCAAAGTGTAGCTTAAGATGATTATATGGCAAAGTGGTGTTGGCGCATGAGTTAGTGCATGAGGGAGAAGGTTCGAATCCCTTGTTTAGCATCTAGATGAATTTTATTTTTAATTTTTCTGCACATGAATAGCAAGTGTCGGCCAAGTGCATATATGGTAAGTGTTGACCTTGTTATTTTTAGTTAGTATATCAAAGGATTAAGGAAATTGTTAACTTATGGAAGGGAATCAAGAATTAAGGAAAGATATGAAGATATGGGGCAAGTATCAAGGAAAAGGTTATGGAAATAAGATCATGGCCATTTGACCATGCATAGGGACTAGCAATATGGTCTAGGGGAGCCAAATTTTTGGTGTTAGTTTGGCTAGGATTTGAAGTCTCTTTTTGGTCATTCTTAGTTTTGTGCATAGTTTTGCAAATTCTCTCAACCTCTCTCCCTTGGCCGAATTTGATCCTTGGTAAGCCTTGATTATTTTGACCATTTGGTCATTATTGCACATCATTTGGTATTCTTTTTGTGCCTTTTTCTCATTAGTGCCGAAATCACCTACATCAAAAGACCATTCCTTTCTTTCCTCTCCTTTTCTCCATTGTCGAATGTGCCTTGATCTTAAACTCATCTCTTTCTTTCTCTTTTGTTTTCTTTGAAAACCAAATTATCATCATCCCTATTCTCTTATTTTGATTTCTTTTCAATCAATACTTTCTCCTTTAATCTCTTCATGGGCGAATATTATTGTACCTTAACCGAACCATTTTTTTTTCTTTGATTATTCATAGCCGAATATCTCTCTATTCATAAGCAACATTTTCAATCATTTCTTTTCAACCGTGGAAAATAGGTAAGGGTTCTTTTTCGTCTTCGATTAGTTTATAGTATTTGGCCGAATATTGATGGTGGTTTGAAGGCTTTCTTAGATCAAAATAAACGTTCATTCTATTAACGTTTATTTTTGTTATACTTTAGTGCGATAACGGAAGATTGGAAATCAAGAGGTCGTGTGTGACATAGAAACGCTTGGATCGATTTCCCTTGTGGAACAAGAATATTTGTGGTAAGGAAATCTCGCTTCAAAGCCTTTAGTCATAATCGATATATATATATATATATATATATGATTAGGGCGTGCTAACGATCTTTGTCTTTGAAGACAATCAAGATATGGAAGAAACGGGCCGTATATAGTGTTCGGAAGAAGGATGGTACCATTAATCCCCTAAGTATAAACAAAGGATCAGATCAAGAATCCGGATTTCCCACGGGTTGTGGACGTTCATCCGAGGAGAATCAATTGTTTGAAGTAGTTCGTACTCCCAACCATTATTTGTTCGTGGATTTGATTCGCTTAACGAACCATCAATCGTGGAGAAACCGCAAGTTGAAGTAGTTCAAAAATCCGAGGGTAAATTTTAGATCGTTATGTTTAGATCGGTTTATTATTAGATTATAATGATCATAAGTTATCGTGATATGTATAGGTGTTGACGAAGCGGAAAGTCTAGTTCTCACCATAACCAGTGTGTAACTTCACACTTATCTTTCGGGTTAGATACTAAACAGTAAGTATTATGATAAATCGTAAAAATGGCAAAATCGAAATTTATGTGATAATTAACACTTTTGTGTAAAAGCATGAAAACGGTTAAAGTCGGAAAAATTACTAGATCGATAAATTGAGCCGAAATATTGCTAGATCGATAAATTGAGCCGAAATATTGCTAGATCGATAAATTGAGCCGAAATATTGCTAGATCGATAAATTGAGCCGAAATATTGCTAGATCGATAAATTGAGCCAAATATTGCTAGATCGATAAATTGAGCCAAATATTGCTAGATCGATAAATTGGGCCATAAAACTGCTAGATCGATAATATGGGCCAAAGTTTGCTAGATCGCTAATGGGCCAAAAACCCTCTAGTTCGAGATATGGCCAAAGTTTAATACTATATTGTTAATAGGCCCAAATGAAAGGTTTTATTAAAAACTCATTTGTATTATGGGTTACTTGATAAATCATTTATGATTAAAGTTTGTTATTCATACATAAATGCATGGGATGGGATTTGATGAAGAGAAGAAAGGCTGTGGCCACGTGATCTAGTTCGGTGGCTCTACCACAAATTTTGGCTTAATGCCTCTAGTTCGGTGACTATGTCACAATCTAGTTCATGAGTGCACTACAATATTATTTAAAAGGCTAAATGCTTACGATTGGTGTGTTTGGCGGGGTGGGTTGACTTGATCCCCACAGTGTGTCTTGGTTGGTGCGGGGGTGTGTAGCGGATGGAAATTAGGCTTGGTTGGGAAATTCATTTTACATACATTTTAATATATTTTATTTCATTTTATATTGTTAAAGTTTGTAATTGGGCTCAAGCCCAAATTAATGCATTGATGGTTTGGCCCAATAATGGTGGTAAGTGAGTTACACACTCGAGTTCTTTGTAACTCACCTGCTTTATTATCCATCTCGTAATGGAAATTGATGTGGACTTGGGCCGGGATGACATGGTGGAAGCCATACTACGAGCGTGGGTTTTATAAACTATGAACTTTATTTAAGTTACTTATTTTAATTACTATTTTGGGTATGTTGTAATAAGGCCTCTAATTATGTTTTTATGGATTGTTTTTATGTGTGGATGGATTTAACTTTATTTTTAGATCATTAATATGGGCTTATGTTAAATCTATAAAGTTTCTTAAAAATATTATGTTTTATAACAATTTTGGACACCTAAATTACTTTTCAATTTCTTTCAAATTCTTTAAAAAAAAATGCGTTAAGGTTTTGACTAATATATATATATAAGATTTTAACCAAGTATTTTTCTTAATTCATAATCATTGTACTTAGTTTTTATTAAACCTTATTTCTAAAGGCTTTGCATTACTGTTTTACTTAAATCATTAGAGAAATTTTGGATGTTCGTTCGGTGTGACAAACCAAATCTCGTCTTAACGCATAGACCTGGTTTGAGGTGTTACATTTAATGGTATCAGACCACAGTTTCAAAACTCGGCTGTGGTTTGGGTTCAATAATGATGTTTGTTTGAAAAACAATTCAAAATTTCTAGATTTTTGATTTAAAGGTAGTATGGCACCATGAGCATCCCGCCCAAGTCAAGTAAGTATCTCAGATATCGATTGTTTATATTGTGATATGATCATAAGAAACACTCTAGAACTTCTAGTTTTAGGTGTTGAAAACCGTAGAGATTGAGACAATAGGATATGGTTGCGAAAACAACTCTATCTCTTTCGTATCATAAAACATCGTTAATAAACAATCTGAAATAGTATTTTGATTCATAAAACTCTTAATCGACAAATCACCATTATGAGCTCTAGAGGACGTGGTCGTGGGCGCGCGGTACGTGGCCGTGGTAGAGGATGAGGTGTTAGAGGCGCAATCAAGCACCGATCATATGCCGTAAATGGATGCACTGCGTCACTCGAAAGTGAGACGGGATCACATAATCATATGGAAGAAGATAATGCGGTGACGCGAGCAATGCCGCGAGTCCTTGAAAGGGTCGCTGAGCTAGAACCGGGCCAATACCGCTGGGTCGATATCGAACGCTTGAAATCAAGTGGAGCCGAGGTTTTCGTGAGGTGTCTCAAGTGTAGCTCCAAATGTCGCTGAATATTGGCTTGAGGCGAAGTGGAGCGAATTATGGACGATCTTGAGTGTCTTGTGGAACAAAAACTAAGAGGAGCAAGATATCTTTGTTAAGGGATGAAGCATACCAATGGTGGCTTATCATTCCGAGAAGGCACCGATGTCGCATTAGTTAATTGGGAATTCTTCAAGGCTTCCTTTCAAGGGAAATATGTGGGAACAAGCTATGTGGATGCCCGAAGGAAGGAATTCTTGAACTCGTGCAAGGAAATAAGACGGTGGCAAAGATATGAAGTCGAGTTCTTACGCTTTGAGTCGCTATGCTCGAACGATAGTGGCAACGGATCATGAGCGTTGTGTACGCTTTGAGGATGGCTTGAACGATGAATTGCGGTGTTTTGATAGCCCCACAACAAGTTAGAACTTTTGCCACGCTTGTGGAAAAGGCCAAGATAGTCGAAGAGGTTAAGAACTCGGGCGCCGAATCGGGAACGAGCTAGAGGCAAGAGAGATATGAAGTATTCGTGTTCTTCAAGAAGGTTTCAAGAGGCCTCGAACGAGGAACCACTCAAGGAAGAACACCGTAGTCGTGAATCGTAGTCGAGATTGTGCCGATTGTGGGAAAAGGCATTCGGAGAGTCTTTGGAAGAAAACGGGTGCTTGCTATAAATGCGGTCGATGGATCATCAATATAGGAATTGCCCTCGCCGAATGGATACAACTCGGGAAGCTCGTAATACATCGATGCAACACCGCAAGAGGAATTCAAAGAACCACCGAGAGGTCGTGGACCAGTCGTGGTGGTAATGGGGCCGGGCGTGGTCAAGGTGCACGGGTCGAGGCAATGGTCCTAGAGGCAACACGGATGCAAGACACCAGATTGGTATATGCGCTTAGACGCCGTGAGGATGGCAATGCACTGATGTGATAACTGCACGTTCTTCATTTTTGATGTACCTGTTATTGCTTTGATGGATATTTGTTCTACCCATTCAGATGTTGCTAGCACCATATCCGAAACTTGAATTTAGACTCAAATTTCCGATAATGAGATGAAGGTAATTAGTCCTTTAGGACAATTGGTATTGGTAAATAAACTCATTAGAGATGTGCCCTTAGAAATTCAAGGAGAAATATTTTTGGCAAATTTGATGGAATTGCCTTTTGGCGAGTTCGATATCATTTTGGGCATGGATTGGTTGGTTAAGCACCGCGAAATTGGATTGTGCCAAGCGCGATGTCAATAAGGACGGTGGAGGATAAAGAAATAATTATGATAGGCGAGCGAAGGAATTACTTGGCAATGTGGTATCTGCACTTAAGGCGTAAAAGTTGGTGCTAAAAGGGTATGGAGCATTTTTAGCATTTATTAGTGCTTTAGATGCCAAAGAGTTGTCGATGGAAGATGTGAGAACAGTGAAGGAATTTCGGATGTATTTCTGAAGAACTTCCCGTACCTCGGATCGGAAGTGGAATTTGGTATTGAGCTTTTGCCCTAATGGCCCCAAAGTGTCCATTGCTCCTTATAGAATGGCAATCAAGGAGTTGGCGGAGCTTAAAGCTCAAATTCAAGAATTGCTAGATCGAGGCTTTATTCGACCGAGTGTGTCTCCGGGGGAGCACCGGTTTTGTTTGTTAAGAAGAAAGATGGGTCGATGCGTATGTGTATTGACTACGTGAAATTAAATAAATTGACGATCAAGAATAGGTACCCTCCGCCAAGAATTGACGACTGCTTTGATCAATTGAAGGGAGCTTCAGCTTTCTCAAAATTGATTTGAGATCGGGTTATCATCGCCTTAAGGTGAAAGAAGCGGATATTCACAAGACGGCTTTCCGAACTCGTTATGGACATTATGAGTTTTTGGTGATGCCGCTTGGGTTGACCAATGCACCACCGCATTTATGAATATGATGAATCGGGTCTTTCAACCATATTTAGACCGGGTTGTGGTGGTATTCATAGATGACATTCTGGGTATATTCAAGGAATGAAGAAGAGCATGATTCGCAATTGCGAATTGTATTGCGCTTACTTGAGATAATCAACTGTATGCCAAATTCGAAGAAATGTGAATTCGTTAAGGGAAGTGACTTTCTTGGGTCATGTGGTGTCACCAAGGAATAAGGGTGGATCCTCGGAAAATTGAGGTCAGATTGGATTGGAAACCACCAAAGTCGAGAGTCGAGATTCGAGTTTCTTGGGTTTGGTGGTTACTATAGACGCTTTGTTGAGGGGTTTTCATTGATTGCTGCACCCTAACAAAGCTTTTAAGAAAGGGAGTACCGCTTTATATGGATCAAAAACAAAGAAGAAAGTTTCGATGAATTGAAGAAGATTTTGACTGAGCGCCGTATTGATTCAACTCGAGGTCGGAAAGGAGTTTACAGCTTATTGTGATGCGTCGCATACGGGATTAGGTTGCGTATTGATGCAAAGTGGGAAAGTGGTAGCTTATGCTTCTCGTCAGTTGAGACCGCACGAAGTAAACTACCCTACTCATGACTTGGAGTTAGCTGCAGTAGTGTTTGCTCTAAAGATTTGGAGGCATTACCTCTACGGTGAAAAGTCTATCATCTATACGGATCACAAGAGTCTTAAGTATCTTCTTACTCGTAAGAATTAAACTTGAGACAACGAAGATGGGTGGAGTCATTAAAGGACTATGATTTCTCAATCGAGTATCATCCTGGAAAAGCTAATGTGGTAGCAGACGCGTTAAGTCGTAAGGTGGTATCTGATTTGAGAGCAATGTTTGCCCATTTAAGTTTGTACGAGGATGGTAGTCTGATAGCGGAACTTCAGGTGAAGCCTCTGTGGTTAGAGCAAATCAAGGAAAAACAGATATCAGATAAGAAATTGGGACTGTTAACTCAACAAGTTGAAAATGGTGGAATAGAGGATTTTAGCATAAACGCGGAAGGTGTGTTATGTTTTCGTGGGAGAATTTGTATGCCTAAGGACTCAGATCTGAGACAAATGATTCTACGAGAGGCGCATAGTAGCCCTTATGCTATGCACCCCGGAGGAAATAAGATGTATCGGGATCTTCGTGAACAATATTGGTGGCCAGGGTTGAAGCGTGAGATTTCTGAATTTGTGGGAAAATGTTTAACTTGTCGCCAAGTGAAGGCGAGCATCAATTGCCGCCGATTATTACAACCGTAAAGATTCCTCTTTGAAATGGGAGCGGATAACAATGGATTTTGTTAGTGGGTTACCTTTAACACCTACTAAGAAAAACTCGCTTGGGTAATTATTGATCGTTTGAAGAAGACTCGCTCATTTTCTACAAGTTCGCATTTGGATTACTCGTTACTGAAGTTGGCTAAGTCATGCACGATCCGAAATCGTGAGGTTGCATGGGGTACCCGCGTCTATTATATCGATAGGGATCCTAGGTTTACGCCATGGTTTTGGAAAGCATTGCATGAAGCTTTGGGAACAAAGCTAAACTTCATCGGCTTTTCATCCTCAATCGATGGTCAATCGAAAAGAGTAATTCGGATTCGAAGACATGTTAAGGGGTTGTATAATCGACTTCAAAGGTAGTTGGGAGGATTTTCTACCATTTGCGTAATTTGCTTACAACAATAGCTATCGGTCCTAGCATTCGGATGGCACCCTAAGAGGCATTATATGGTCGTAGGTGTCGTTCTCCTAGTTGTTGGACTGAATTGGGCGAACGACATATGTTAGGTCCAGAGCTGATCTCTCAAACGGAAGAAAAAGTAAAAGCTATTCAAGCACTAAGTTAAAGGAAGCTTTAGATAGACAAAAGTCGTATGCGATCCGAGCGTAGAAGTATCGAGTATGCTTTGTGGGGATCAAGTGTTCTTGAAGGTCTCACCTTGGAAGAAGATTTTTAGGTTTGGGAAGAAGGGAAAATTGAGTCCTAGATACATTGGACCATATCATGCGGTGAAGCGTGTTGGTCCAAAGGGCCTATCGATCGAATTACCTCCGAGTTGAGTCGATTCATAATGTTTTTCATGTTTCCATGCCGAGGCGCTATAGATCGGATCCTTCGCATAGTACCTGCAGAGAAGAAGTGGAGTTGTATTCGGACTTGTCTTTTGAGGAGGAACCAAAGGAAAATCTTAGACCGAGATGTTAAGGTGCTAAGAAAGAAAACCGTGCCGTTGGTCAAGATTTTATGGCGAAATCACGGAGTGGAGGAAGCTACGTGGGAGCCTCAAGATGTAATTCGGCAACAATACCCTCACCTTTTTCAAATGTAAATTTCGAGGACGAAATTTTTTTAAGGAGGGTAGAGTTGTAACACCCTAAAATTCGAGTATCGATTATTGCATGATTTGGTGTTTAGATTATGAAGGAAAATTTTCTTATTATTTTCCGTGTTTATTATAGTCCTGAAGAAGAATTAGAATTATTCTGGGATGGAATAATTTTTAGTTTTAAAATTTATTGAAGTGGAGCAAGTGGCATTGACACATAAGTTAATTAATGTGTCAAAGTGTAGCTTAAGATGATTATATGGCAAAGTGGTGTTGGCGCATGAGTTAGTGCATGAGGGAGAAGGTTCGAATCCCTTGTTTAGCATCTAGATGAATTTTATTTTTAATTTTTCTGCACATGAATAGCAAGTGTCGGCCAAGTGCATATATGGTAAGTGTTGACCTTGTTATTTTTAGTTAGTATATCAAAGGATTAAGGAAATTGTTAACTTATGGAAGGGAATCAAGAATTAAGGAAAGATATGAAGATATGGGGCAAGTATCAAGGAAAAGGTTATGGAAATAAGATCATGGCCATTTGACCATGCATAGGGACGGCAATATGGTCTAGGGCTAGGATTTGAAGTCTCTTTTTGGTCATTCTTAGTTTTGTGCATAGTTTTGCAAATTCTCTCAACCTCTCTCCCTTGGCCGAATTTGATCCTTGGTAAGCCTTGATTATTTTGACCATTTGGTCATTATTGCACATCATTTGGTATTCTTTTTGTGCCTTTTTCTCATTAGTGCCGAAATCACCTACATCAAAAGACCATTCCTTTCTTTTCTCTCCTTTTCTCCATTGCCGAATGTGCCTTGATCTTAAACTCATCTCTTTCTTTCTCTTTTGTTTTCTTTGAAAACCGAATTATCATCATCCCTATTCTCTTATTTTGATTTCTTTTCAATCAATACTTTCTCCTTTAATCTCTTCATGGCCGAATGTTAGTGTACCTTAACCAACCATTTTCTTTTTCTTTGATTATTCATAGCCGAATATCTCTCTATTCATAAGCAACATTTTCAATCGTTTCTTTTCAACCGTGGAAAATAGGTAAGGGTTCTTTTTCGCCTTCGATTAGTTTATAGTATTTGGTGAATATTGATGGTGGTTTGAAGGCTTTCTTAGATCAAAATAAACGTTCATTCTATTAACGCTTATTTTGTTATACTTTAGTGCGATAACGGAAGATTGGAAATCAAGAGGTCGTGTGTGACATAGAACGCTTGGATCGATTTCCTTGTGGAACAGAATATTTGTGGTAAGGAAATCTCGCTCTCAAAGCCTTTAGTCATAATCGATATATATATATATATATATATATATATATGATTAGGACGTGCTAACGATCTTTGTCTTTGAAGACAATCAAGATAGGGAAGAAACGGGCCGTATATAGTGTTCGGAAGAAGGGTGGTACCATTAATCCCCTAAGTATAAACAAAGGATCAGACGGCAATCCGGATTTCCCAACGGGTTGTGGACGTTCATCCGAGGAGAATCAATTGTTTGAAGTAGTTCGTACTCCCGAACCATTATTTGTTCGTGGATTTGATTCGGTTAACGAACCATCAATCGGGAGAAACCGCAAGTGGAAGTAGTTCAAAAATCCGAGGTAAATTTTAGATCGTTATGTTTAGATCGGTTTTATTATTAGATTATAATGATCATAAGTTATCGTGATATGTATAGGTGTTGACGAAAGGAAAGTCTAGTTCTCACCATAACCAGTGTGTAACTTCACACTTATCTTTCTGGGTTAGATACTAAACAATAAGTATTATGATAAAACGTAAAAATGGCAAAATCAAAATTTATGTGATAATTAACACTTTTGTGTAAAAGCATGAAAACGGTTAAAGTCGGAAAAATTACTAGATCGATAAATTGAGCCGAAATATTGCTAGATCGATAAATTGAGCCAAATATTGCTAGATCGATAAATTGAGCCAAAATATTGCTAGATCGATAAATTGAGCCAAATATTGCTAGATCGATAAATTGAGCCAAATATTGCTAGATAGATAAATTGGGCCATAAAACCGCTAGATCGATAATATGGGCCAAAGTTTGCTAGATCGCTAATGGGCCAAAACCTCTAGTTCGAGATATGGCCAAAGTTTAATACTATATTGTTAATAGGCCCAAATGAAAGGTTTTATTAAAAACTCATTTGTATTATGGGTTACTTGATAAATCATTTATGATTAAAGTTTGTTATTCATACATAAATGCATGGGATGGGATTTGATGAAGAGAAGAAAGGCCTGTGGCCACGTATCTAGTTCGGTGGCTCGCCACAAATTTTGGCTTAATGCCTCTAGTTCGGTGACTATGTCACAATCTAGTTCGGTAGTGGACTACAATATTATTTAAAAGGCTAAATGCCTACGATTGGTGTGTTTGGCGGGGTGGGTTGACTTGATCCCCAGGTGTGTTTGCCGTTGGTAGGGGTGTGTAGCGGATGGAAATTAGGCTTGGTTGGGAAATTCATTTTACATACATTTTAATATATTTTATTTCATTTTATATTGTTAAAGTTTGTAATTGGGCTCAAGCCCAAATTAATGCCTTGATGGTTTGGCCCAATAATGGTGGTAAGTGAGTTACACACCGAGTTCTTTGTAACTCACCCCGCTTTATTATCCATCTCGTAATGGAAATTGATGTGGACTTGGGCTGGGGATGACATGGTGGAGGCCATACTACGAGCGTGGGTTTTATAAACTATGAACTTTATTTAAGTTACTTATTTTAATTACTATTTTGGGTATGTTGTAATAAGGCCTCTAATTATGTTTTTATGGATTGTTTTTATGTGTGGATGGATTTAACTTTATTTTTAGACTCATTAATATGGGCTTATGTTAAATCTATAAAGTTTCTTAAAAATATTATGTTTTATAACAATTTTGGACACCTAAATTACTTTTCAATTTCTTTCAAATTCTTTAAAAAAAAAACTGCGTTAAGGTTTTGACTAATATATATATATATAAGATTTCAACCAAGTATTTTTCTTAATTCATAATCATTGTACTTAGTTTTTATTAAACCTTATTTCTAAAGGCTTTGCATTACTGTTTTACTTAAATCATTAGAGAAATTTTGGATGTTCGTTCGGTGTGACAAACCAAATCTCGTCTTAACGCATAGACCTGGTTTGGGGTGTTACAATGATCTCCCTTTTTTTTCTTTTTTTTTAAACAAAACAACGATTAGGATACAATGATCGAAATGAATCAAATGCTCCTAGTTGGAAGTGTATGAATGATATTTACATGAGAATGATCCATTTTTTACCATTTGGGTTGCCACTGCTCATAGTTTATCAAGGTTCTATCGCTGATGCGTTACCATGCTTTCTCGTTCAGCTGGTATCTTTGATAGAAAACCCAAAAAGCGATCATATTCTGCTCAGCAAGCTTGCCCCGCTGTAATTCCAGAGTCCCTTCCACTGTACCCTGGGTACATCAGATTTGTACCATTTTTAAATCATCCTACTGTGGCTTATGGTTATAGGATCTGTATCAACTTCGCCTCATCCCACTACAACTCAAAGGTATAGGATTTGTTAACTTGTTCAATCAACTGATCATTCCCAAGGTGACCTAACCAAATGTGTATGCATGATATCTGTATGGATACAGAGTGTCATTTTTTAGAGAATGATTCCCCTTTTACACTTAAGTTGACATTGCCCATCATTTGTCGAGAGGGTATCCAATAAAATCTAAAAAAATAATCATATTTCAATATTTCCAACCCTTTAGGCTTGGTGAGTTCTAAAAAATAGTCCTGTTTCAGGTTCCTATATTATTTAAAAACTTCCAGAGTAATGTACGAAACTCCTTTTATGAAAATATTATTAGTCCAATAATCGTTATTTCAATATAAAATGCTTGAAAAAGATCACAACAATGGACAAGAAAGAAATTAATCAGGAGCATAGCTCGAAACAAATAAGTTAATCAAAGATAACCAAGGCAATAAAAGAAAATTGATTTAGGTGTATCTTGAATAGAATAAAGCAATCAAAGATAACAAATGCAAAAATGGGTAAGATAGAAGCTAGGTGCCCCAGATATCGCAGCCTGTGCTTCTCGGTTCAAACTTCTTAAGGACCATTTTGAGCTCAATACGTGTTTAGAGGATCCGGAGTACTTTGTCAATGCCCCAAGATGTAGCATACTTCCTCATTGTTAATTCAGGCATAGCAAGACTACCATATGCCCCATCTTTGATCAAAATGTAACGCCCCGAATTTGGGCCTAGAAGAATTGGGCTTTGGCCTTTGGATCTCAGAATTTTTTTTTAAGTGAGCGAGAAAATGAAAATTGGTATGTAGGCTCTGAGGGTTAATGAATTTGGAGTGTCTAGGGGTGTTGGAGAAGTCCTGAGATCAAGTAAAGGTACAGGAAAAATTTTGGTTTTAGCCCCAAGGGAACTGTGACTTCAGTCAGTAGGCCTCTTAAGTAGATTAAGAGAAAATAGGACACAAATGGGCTTGTGGTCCAGTGGGAAGTGGCGTCACTTGGGAGCTATGAGGTGGCGTGTGTGAAAGCTGAGGAGGTCCAAGGTTCGAGCAGGAGGAGTGTATTTTGGAGTGTTTTATTTTTCCTAGGTGGACGGCAAGAGTTGTGTGGATTTTGAACTCTTGCCGTGGAGAGTTTGAAGGAAGCAGGACTGATGGATGTGGAGGATATTTCGGATAAGATTAAGGTATTATCAGAGAGAAAAGATAGGAGATGAAGAGGGTGAAGTGTTGGGGCCGAATAGGACTGTGGGGGGAAGGCAGTTCGGCTTTGGCTATAAAAGATGGGGTGCCGAAATCCTTAGAAGGGGTTCTTGGAGTTTCCATCTTTCTTTCTCTTTTTTTTCCCCTCATTCTTATTTTCTTCCATTGCCGAATACCACCACCCCTGTTTGCCGAAATCCTTGTTTGCCGAAATCCCTATTTGCCGAAATCCCTGTTTTCCGAAACCCCTGTTTATGTCGATTGTTTGTTGTTTGTTCCTCCACCTCAATCGATTATTATCTACTCTTAGTCACATTTGGAAGCCTAATCTTATTCAAGTAGATATCTAAGCCGCAGGATCAAAGGAGAATTTCGGTAAGTGCTTAGTTAAACTTTTTAGTGTGTTTTCTTAAAAGCCGAAGGGCTATCTAACCCCTCTTTGCCGTTACCATGTATTAACAAGGGTGAGGCTCAGCAATCGCAAGCGCGGTAGATAAGGATTGTTATCAAGGTAGTAAGTATTCTCGATTCAGTTAGAGTTTTAATAAGTGACCGAATCTATTGTGGCTCATAGGGGTGATTTATGATCTATATGGATCACTTGGTTTTGACGATATAGGTGTTAGATGCAGATCTAGAGGATAATCGCCAATAGTAGCAAAGGAAGGGGCTACTAGAAAGTAAGTCACACGGTAAGGATACGGTGAGGTTTCGGTTTCTGATAAAGTGCATCTTAAGTTATGATTAATCGTTATGTGATGTCAATTGTAGGTTCGTGACTAAGGGGTTCGTAGCACGCAAGGTTACCAGGTGTGTACAAACACTACACACACAATATCGGCAATGCCGAAAAGCCGAAAGTGGCTAAATGGGCCCGGTGGGCCCTGAGGCTAAGTTTGATGGAATGGTTTGGTTGTTATACGAATTGAATTAGTCTTGCATGATGCATGATCTGGTTATGTTTTGGGCCTAATAGGTCATATGGTAAGATTTGGGCCTAATGGGCCGTAAGGTTGTAATTTGGGTTTGATGGGCTTTATGGGGACGTAAGCAGATATGCTAGGGTTATGGACTTAGGCCTAGTTTGAACAACTCTTCAATTTCATAAGACTTAAGTTAATTAAACATGCCTGTAGACAAGTCGATTAGTTAGAGTGTGGTAACCGACATATGCATGTCTAGGATTGGATCTAGTGAGAGCTTGGTACTTAAGCGGTCCGAGTGACCCACCTCCTCTTTCCTGAGATCCTACCTGGTGCATAGTGTTTGTTCACTTTAACCACGAGGACTTGTTTATGGGCCAAAGTTTATAACTAAAACCCAAGAGGGACTAAAATACCCTTATACTGGAAAATTACTAAAATACCCTTATATTGTAAAATTACTAAAATACCCTTATATTGGAAAATTACTAAAATACCCTTATATTGGAAAATTACTAAAATACACCTATATTGTAAAATTACTAAAATACCCTTATATTGGAAAATTACTAAAACACCCTTATATTGGAAAATTACTAAAATACCCTTATATTGTAAAATTACTAAAATACCCTTATATTGTAAAATTACTAAAATACCCTTATATTGGAAAATTACTAAAATACCCTTATGTGTAAAATTACTAAAATACCCCTAGATTTGTAAATTACCGAAATACCCTGATTGGCGAAATTACCAAAATACCCCTATAGGGTAGAATTACGAAAATACCCCTAGGTAGTGAAATGACAAAAATACCCTTATATGACGGATGTGAGTTAATGGATGTTACTTGTGTGTTTGCTGCATTCATATGATATTCTTCCTAGGATGCATATGGGTGGAAATTATGGTACGGAGGAAGATTTGAGGATCGCATGGCCGTATGGTATGGATCTAGGATCGCATGGCCGTATGGTATGGATCCACCACAGGCTTTTTAGCCACCGAGCAGCCATGCTGCACCGATAATGTTACCGAGGGTTGTGTGCCGTAATTATGGGCTTTGTACTAATACTGAAGGCTTTGTGCCGTAATTATGGGCTTTGTGCCAATACCGAAGGCTTTGTGCCGTAATTATGGGCTTTGTGCCAATACCAAAGGCTTTGAGCTGTTATTACGGCTTTGTGCCAAGCATGTTTACCGTGGCTATGTGCCTAACATATATATATATTGATGAATCCGTGTCAATATTTGAGGATCGCATGGCCGTATGGTATGGATCCACCGGTGGCTTTAAGCCCAATATATGATTAGCAGCTTTGCTGCAACGTTCGGTAGTACTGCAACCGGGCTACCCATGGTGTGTAGCAGAGGGGTGGGCCGAGCTAGAATTCCCCACAGGAGTCATAAGGTTGGAAGGGAAATGGTGTGTGTAGTGGATGGATTTTTGGGGTGGGTTTTGCATTATCTTGTTTGTATATGATGCGATATGATATGATATAAGGTCATTGTGGGCTAAGGCCCAAGACCACCGATTTTGTTAGGGCTTAGGCCCAATGTGAATATTTGTATGTGATTTGATTACCAAGGGTTGTACACACTGAGTTTCGAAACTCACACCCTTTAATTTAATGTTTCAGGTAATCTTGAATAGACGACTCGACGTGGGAGAGGACTCGGAGATGGCCACACTACAAGCTGATCAAATGTTTTATTTTGTTCAAATGAATTTATTTTGAATACTTTGTTTTTTTCATTGGATTGTAATAAGGCCATGTAACTCCTAAGTGACTTTAGATTTTGGGTTTTATTATTATTGTTTCAACTACCCACTTAAGAAATTTCATAAAATTATTAAAATGTTAATATGGTTTTTGAAATAATCTTTTATTTTGGGCTTTTGGGCCTTAAATGGTTAACTAGTAAATTGTTTTGAAGTGCGCCTTTAATGTGACATTCCAGATTTGGGCCTAACTTCTAGGCCAGGTTTGGGGTGTTACACAAAATTTGAGCCGCCCTTTTCGAGTTTTCGGCTCAAAACCCCTTTGGTCTCAAAGCGCCCTTTGCGGGTTTTCGCCTTGGCCTCTCCTCTTTTTTTTTTTGAATATTCGATCTCAAGGCGCCCTTTGCGGGTTTTCACCTTGGACTTTCTCTTTTCAGGTAAAATATTTATTGACTGATCCTGAATTCACCGGATTGGCAAGTCTTTGGCATCCATCTCGATCAATATCACTGCTTCTCCAGAATAGGCCTTCTTTTCAACATAAGGTCTTTCCCAGTTTGGCATATGCTTTCCTCTGAAATCTTTTTGTAGAAAAAAGATATGTTTCAACATCAGGTTCCCCTTGTGGAATTCTCTAGGATGAACCTCTTTGTCGTAAACTCGCATCATCTGACCATGATGGATAGCTTTTAACCTTTTCCCCGATTAGGTTCAATTGGCAACAATACTTCCATTCCCTAAACCAATGGGTAAGATGCTGCCCCGGTAAAAAATCCTGGTCAACGTTCGATAGTCATAGAAGATAAATAGTAACTTCTTTACACCAATCTTTACAAGTCTGGATCATCTTTTCTACAATCCTTGTTTTTTTTTGGCTGCCTTTGTTGCTTAATGATATGGCGTCTGATCTTTGAACAGACTACAAATTTTTGACTTTGTCCTTTTTGGTATTCTTTGTAGGCGCCTGATCTCCATTTTTCTTTAGAATTTAATGACTTCGACCTTGTATGTAACACCCCAAACCCGGCCTAAACGTTACGGCCGGATCTGGCATGTCACATGGAAAGGTTGTTAAAGAAACTTTGTGATCGTTTAAAAATTCCGAGTTTGTTTCCATTTTGAAATGTAGGTGTGATTCAATGGTTTTCTTGCAAAATGTAGTTAATAATACTAACTACCGAAAACTTGTTTGAGTTTAATTATTTATCGCTTGTGATCCATCTGATAATATTTTGGAAAAAGATTATTTATAAAGTTTTTAGGAAAAACTATGTATTTAACAATTCATAATATAAAATAACCGTATTAAATCAAAAACCAAATTAAATCCCGGAGGCCTTATTACATAACAAAATCCCAATAATTATTAAGTTTATAGAAGAGAAACGAGTTTACGAAAAAGACATTTCATGGCCACCACGAGTCCGCCTCGGCTCCTAAATCCGTGATCTATTGATTACCTACAAAATTAAGCAGAGGGGTGAGTCACCAAGACTTAGTGTGCAGTTCCCCTTATAACGCAGTCACAACATGGCATATCATAATGTGTATGCAATGCAGCCCAGCCCAACCTAGTTTTCCATCCTCTACACACCTGAATCATCCAAACGCCCGTGGCACCAAGCCACTGTGGTACCAAACCACTGGTGGTTCCAAACCACTGGTGACAAAGTCACTAAATATAGTATGTGGGGCCAACCCACTGTGGTACCAAACCACTGAGACGAGTCACTGAAATAGTATATATGGTGCCAAACCACTGAGACATAGTCACTGGGTAAAATATGTGGGGCCAACCCACTTGTGGTACCAAACCACTGGTGACAGTCTTAGAATCACACTTCCCCTTTCAATATCATAACCCAAATCCCATGCAATATGACATAATAATTCGTGTATGCAGTATGTCATGTATGCAAAACATATATCAAATATAACGTATAGCATGAATTACCATCATAATCAGATAAACAGAATACAATATAATCAAGCTAATCAACCTCTAAGGGTATAACAGTAATTTTACCTACCAAGGGTATTTTCGTAATTTACCTATTGAGGGTCTTTCAGTAATTTCGCACCTGCAATGGCCTTTCCAAAGGCCTAATGTCGCCCCGAGCGACTCGGCTACCATTTTCGGTCGTTACCGGACTATTGGGCCTGAAACCCGATTTCGGCCCATTCGGGCCCACACGCTCGTGTGGCCTAACTAGCACAAATTTAGCCACAGATATGAGATTCACCTAGTCCAGTCTAATATATACTACACAATCATACAATCTACACATATTGGCCCACGGGCCCATTGGGCCCACTCGGCCCCTATCGGCCCATCGTAGCCCAAACAACATTAACCCACAAGAATACTAACGATGGCTTCAACTATCGCGTCAAAGCCCCCACACGTGCGCTCGCACGCTCGTGTGGCTACTATCACCGTGTGACCGGCATTCGGCATTTGCCGCTCTACAACTAGAGTAGAGAGAATACACACCTGATAGGAATCTGGTGCTAATACGAGCTCCAAATGCTCCTATGCCCAACGCCAACCAGGGTGTGCTTCCTCCCATCATAGATAGCTCTATATATAGCCAGCTTCTCACCTTCCCTCTTTGTATCTTTCTGATGTGGGATCCCCCCGTTAGTAGAGTTTAAATCCAACTCAAACTCTGGTCGTCCAATCCGCAAAATAAATACTCCCTTGCTGATCCCGAGACTTGAACCTCAGACCTCTTGCCAGCTGTAACGCCACCTTGCCACTAGGCCACAAGCTCCTCTTGTGTCTTAAAACATGTCCAACTAAAGATAAGTCTATGGCCAAGGTCTAAATCCATTTAATAAAATAATCTAAAAGAAATGCAAGTTCCACGCCTTTAACCTTGGACCTCCTTCCTTCTTTGTATGCCACCCCCTTGCTCCCTAAGTGGCGTCACTTTGCCACTACGCCACACACTCCACTTGTGACATTTTTCTCCACATTTTATTCTTAAAGCCTACCTACTAACTCCCATGGTTTTTTCACCTAAAACCAAAATTTTCCTAAAGCTCAAGTTCGATCCCGGGACTTCATAGAAGCCTCCTAACCTTCCAAAATCACTCACCTAATAGGTCCAACTTGCATTAATGCCGATCTCTTGATCTCAAAAATTTTAAACGCTACTACGCTCAAGGCCCTTTGGGCCCAATCCTACTAGGCCCAAATTCGAGATGTTACAAATCTACCCTCCTTAAAGAAATTTTGTCCTCAAAATTTCCAACTAACCAACAGTTGTACATCCTAACCGACAACACTACGCTCACGCTACGCACTCTGATCTTAATAACAATAATTTGTTTTCTATCTTAATCTTGGAAGCTCTTCACACAACCAAATATCTAACACAGAAGCAAATAGATTTCTACCACACATGCACACAATTCAAGCATCCATTCAACCAACCATACAGATTAAATACCAGAAATACAGTCATTTCAACATATAATAGAATATAGTGAAAAAGAGAACTTACGGATTTGGTGCCAGAGACTCTGGTGCCATACCTCACAAATAAAACATATATTTCTTAAACAATATTTCAAACCAATTTTTGGAAAACATTTTCGAACCCATTCCACAAGCCGAGTTTTGCAACCTAGGCTCTGATACCAAAATTGTAACACCCCAAACCCGGCCTAAATGTTACGACCGGATCTGGCATGTCACATGGAAAGGTTGTTAAAGAAACTTTGTGATCGTTTAAAAATTCCGAGTTTGTTTCCATTTTGAAATGTAGGTGTGATTCAATGGTTTTCTTGCAAAATGTAGTTAATAATACTAACTACCGAAAACTTGTTTGAGTTTAATTATTTATCTCTTGTGATCCGTTTGATAATATTTTGGAAAAAGATTGTTTATAAAGTTTTTAGGAAAAACTCCGTATTTAACAATTCATAATATAAAATAACCGTATTAAATCAAAAACCAAATTAAATCCCGGAGGCCTTATTACATAACAAAATCCCAATAATCAATAAGTTTATAGAAGAGAAACGAGTTTACGAAAAAGACATTTCATGGCCACCACGAGTCCGCCTCGGCTCCCAAATCCGCGATCTATTGATTACCTGCAAAATTAAGCAGAGGGGTGAGTCACCAAGACTCAGTGTGCAGTTCCCCTTATAACGCAGTCACAACATGGCATATCATAATGTGTATGCAATGCAGCCCAGCCCAACCTAGTTTTCCATCCTCTACACACCTGAATCATCCAAACGCCTGTGGCACCAAGCCACTGTGGTACCAAACCAATGGTGGTTCCAAACCACTGGTGACAAAGTCACTAAATATAGTATGTGGGGCCAACCCACTTGTGGTACCAAACCACTGGTGACAATCTCTGATAAATATATGTGGGGCCAACCCACTGTGGTACCAAACCACTGAGACGAGTGACTGAAATAGTATATGTGGTGTCAAACCACTGGTGGTGCCAAACCACTGAGACATAGTCACTAGATAAAATATGTGGGGCCAACCCACTTATGGTACCAAACCACTGGTGACAGTCTTAGAATCACACTTCCCCTTTCAATATCATAACCCAAATCCCATGCATTATGACATAATAATTCGTGTATGCAGTATGTCATGTATGCAAAACATATATCAAATATAACGTATAGCATGAATTACCATCATAATCATATAAACAGAATACAACATAATCAAGCTAATCAACCTCTAAGGGTATAACAGTAATTTTACCTACCAAGGGTATTTTCGTAATTTACCTATCGAGGGTCTTTCAGTAATTTCGGACCTGCAATGGCCTTTTCGAAGGCCTAATGTCACCCCGAGTGACTCGGCTACCATTTTCGGTCGTTACCAGACTATTGGGCCTGAAACCCGATGTCGGCCCATTCGGGCCCACACGCTCGTGTGGCCCAACTAGCACAAATTTAGCCACAGATATGAGATTCACCTAGTCCAGTCTAATATATACTACACAATCATACAATATACTCATATGGGCCCACTCGTCCCCTATCGGCCCATCGTGGCCCAAACAACATCAACCCACAAGAATACTAACGATGGCCTCAACTATCGCGTCGAAGCCCCCACACGTGCACTCGCACGCTCGTGTGCCTACTATCGCTGTGTGACCGGCATTCGGTGCTAATCCGCGCTCCAAATGCTCCTATGCCCAACGCCAACCAGGGTGTGCTTCCTCCCATCATAGATAGCTCTATATATAGCCAGCTTCTCACCTTCCCTCTTTGTATCTTTCCGATGTGGGATCACCCCGTTAGTAGAGTTTAAATCCAACTCAAACTCTGGCCGTCCAATCCGCAAAATAAATCTCCCTTTCTGATCCCAAGACTTGAACCTCAGACCTCTTGCCAGCTGTAACGCCACCTTGCCACTAGGCCACAAGCTCCTCTTGTGTCTTAAAACATGCCCAACTAAAGATAAGTCTATGGCCAAGGTCTAAACCCATTTAATAAAACAATCTAAAAGAAATGCAAGTTCCACGCCTTAAACCTTGGACCTCCTTCCTTCTTTGTGGCGTCACCCCCTTGCTCCCTAAGTGTCGTCACTTTGCCACTACACCACACACTCCATTTGTGACATTTTTCTCCACATTTTATTCTTAAAGCCTACCTACTAACTCCCAGGGTTTTTTTTCACCTAAAACCAAAATTTTCCTAAAGCTCAAGTTTGATCCCGGGACTTCATAGAAGCCTCCTAACCTTCCAAAATCACTCACCTAATAGGTCCAACTTGCATTAATACCGATCTCTTGATCTCAAAATGTAACACCCCATACCCGAGTCCGAGGCTTAGACCGGATACGAGATATTACTATGCTTTAACTTGCTTGATCATGCACTTACGGGCTGTAAAATTTTGTTCCGAATTAAAAACTTTTATTTCTCATTCTAATCATAAATTTCATGGGCCTACGAGGCCTTATACGCGTATATAAAAACTTTTGGAACTTAATCGGAAACTTTTCTTTAAAGTAGAGGTCACACACACATGCGGTTTGGGACACGCCCGTGCACCCCTTTACACGCCCATGTCTTCTGATCGTGGTCGACACTGACTAATTACACACGGCCTTGACACGCCCGTGGACTTAGACCGTGTACTATACCTTGATATACTGACTTATTACACATGGCCGGGGCACACGCCCATGTTCTAACCGTGTGTCATGCACGGCTTCAACACACGGTCGTGGGATTAACCCGTGGCCTATTCTGACTTATGAGACTAAGGTCCAGGTTACGCACGGCCTAGACGCACGCCCGTGTGTCTAACCGTGTGGGCACTTAGAAGCTATCTACCAAGCCTTTTCTTACTCTCAATTGCATACATTCATATACTTCTTCAAAACATCAATTGAAACACATAAATTAACACGTTTGGTTCATGAAAATAAATTTTTCCTCTCATACACTTGGGAGAATTGTTCCCACAACATTTACAACAACTTAAACCATCATAAATGGCTATACACAACCATACTATGAATACTCTTTGGCCAACAACATTTGGCTACCACAATTAGACTTCATCAACTTTAAACGAATCCCTATACATGCCATGACTCTTAAAGACTTGATACCTCATACCGTGTGTCTGCTCGATAGTGTGAAAACATCTCCGGTGGTCTCCAACCCGAGCTAAGTAATAAAACCTATAAGAGATGAGAAAAGTAAAGGAGTAAGCAATAATGCTTAGTAAGTTCATCTGTATAATTTGACAAATATTGATATTCACTGAATATACATAACCCCAAGGCAATATGTTGAGTTTTTCTCATCAACTCATGGTTACTTACTCAACCATTCTTAAAACTTACTCATTCAATCTCTTACCACATTCTTACCATATCACAAGCCAATTCGCTCGTTTAATTAGCATACGTTCCTACACTGATCGTCACAAGATCATATATAACAACACATCAAGCATTTTCAATAAGCCGCTCATGCTACTAATATCTCGGTGGTTTCACACTTAGCCCACCATTAAATCTCTAATATGGAGGTATCGCATATAGCCCACCAATCATTTATAAGTGATGGTATCACACATAGCCCATCGATCAATAATCAATAAGGTGATATCGCACATAGCTTACTGTTATTTACATTCATGGATAATAATTCACAAGTATATCTCTATTTCAAATGTTCATTCAAGAACATCGTCACATGTTTCCATTTTTACTTAACTTTCTATGATACTCGTTCTCATTCACACAGTGCATCAAATACACATACCCCACTAGGGGTTCATCATTTATTGAGTTCATCTTAATTCAATTCTACACATACTTGTGCTACTCATGGTACAACCACATACATTCACATATACATTGAATCATTCGAATTGTTAAATAACTCTCTTGAGTCTCATGCACATAGTTCTCGTTGTCACTCTACCCCAATTGGGTTTTACATACACTAACATATCGATGCCATGTCCCTGACGTGGTCTTAATCGAATTCTTACACCGAGGCCATATCCCAATATGGTCTTACTCGAGCCTTTAACCATCGTCCTATCGTGCTATACACCTTTCCTATTACTCTAAATTCAATTCCATTGACATCTCATCAAGAGACATTTCATACATTCATATAGTGATATACATTCCATACAACATTGGAATACTAAATAAGCTCATACATAATTTCAACATTTGCACATGAACTTACCTTGATGTCGAAAGAGCCGAAAAGGACTTTTTGCCCACATTTCTCTTTTCATCCGTTCTAGGTCCAAAACTCATTTTCTTTGATCTAGAACAATGAAAATTACTCATTTAATCACTTAATGATCGTATTACAACATAATCTCTACTTAGGCAAAAATGACCATTTTGACCCTATACTTTGGCAAAATTACGATTTTGCCCCTAGGCTTGTAAATAAATTTTCATCACATTTTCTTGTTAAAAAATCCTAGATGAACATTTAATCCTCTTACAACTATTCTCAATTCCATTAATTTCATGCCTTAATGAACAAATTACAACTTTTGCATTTTAGTCCCAAATAGGTGTTTTCATGACAACACCTTTCACAAAAGTTGTTTCTCATCATCCTATCATTCATTTTCTTTCATAAAAACTCATCAAACAACATAAAATCTCTCATGGCAAGTCCCTAGACTTTCAACCATATTGCAAACTAGTCCCCTCTTTAGAAAGCTTAAGCTTTAGGGGTCTCAAAAGTACAAAAATTAACATCTAAAGCCATCAAAATCACTTACTTGAGTGAAGAGAAGCTTGCTGAAATTTTCAAGCTTTTAAAGCCCTCCCATGGCTGATATTTTCAGTTGAAAGAGAATAAATAAAAAGATGATAGCTTTTTGGCTTATTTTATCTTATTTTATTTCTTTTGAAACACCTAACATGACCACATTTAATGTTCTTGTCCCCTTAGCTTACTATGGCCGGCCAACTCACTTAGACAAGGCAAAATTGCTCATTTGGGACCTCCATTCACTAAGCCATAGCTATTTGGTACCTTTAGCCTATAGAATGGAACTTTCGCACTCTATGCTATTTAGTCCTTTTTCACAATTTAGCTAGAAATCGCTAAAATTAAGGCACCAAATATTTTATGCATCCTCATAAACATGTTATAACTCATAACATAACATGAAAATAATTTTCTCTAACCTCGAATTAGTGATTCTGAGATCACTGTTCTGACTAGCCCCTAAATCGGGTTGTTACACAAAAATTTTAAACGCTACTACGCTCAAGGCCCTTTGGGCTCAATCCTACTAGGCCCAAATTCGGGATGTTACATTGTAACATTGGAAGATGAAGCTACTTCTACCCTTTTAGTGAAGTAAATGATGACCACGACGATGAATCGATATTGGCTAAAAGCTTTTGACGAGATTGGCCCCATCACATCCATGCCCCCACATATGGAAAATTTATGAAGAACTGGAGAAGGCCCATGAATCTTGTCTCCTTAAATACGGCATAACTGATACCATCCTTTTCTATGTATATTAGCAGTGCCTGGTCCTCATGTTTAGCCCGCATCTTAGTAGCCCAGGCATGTCCTGATATGATCGTGCAAAAACATCTTTGAATTCTTAAAAATAACTCAATGATGTCTCGCATTATTTCTATGGTGAGCTGGGCTTCGATCTTCACCCCTTTTCTAGGCTCGTAATATCCATTGACCCTATGTAAGGTAGGATCTGTTTTTCATCCCATTCTTTAATAAATCAGAAGATATGTTACAATCTCTGTCATCTTCAAAGTCCTGAGATCCCCTAGACCCATATTTCATTCAAAAAGGGAATCCGTAACAAACGCCGCTCATGTTATTGATATCTGAAGACCTAGTGTAGGTTCAAAGGAAGATTTCCAAAGAATAAATAATTCAAAGAATGATTATTTATATGGTAATGAAGGAATATCTGAAAGAAAGTCCAAAAAAAAAACAAAACAAAAAACAATTGTTTATATAGTATGAAATGGAAAATAAAAGAATATTTACTCAAAAAAATGCATTTTATTAAAATAAAAATTCTGGACATAAGCCTATTTCACAAAAGAGTTCTTATTGCCTCTAGGCTTAAGGCAACAAGCGTGTTTCGAATATTACTCTAGTTTAGCTCTAAAAATATAAGGATCTCTTCCACAGTCCCATTATTCAAAACACTCCCAAGTACGTAAGGGCAAATGCTTGGAAAAAAATCTGGTTCTTTCTTCAGATACGTCGTTAATATTCAGATTTCCCAATATCAGGTCTTGCACTAAAGCCCTGAACTAGATGCATTCTTGAATCGCATAGATCTCACCCCTTTATCTAAAAGGTTGAGTGACAGATTTTCTGCCCCAGAGGGATCATCGAATTTGACAATACCCATTTTGACAAGTCTTTCGATCATCTTTTTAAAAACGGTGCAAATCTCGATCGAGTTTCCTGTGATTCCCGCATGGTATTCGCATTGAGCATTCATGTCGTACCATTTAGGGTATGGAGGTTGTATAGGTTTTAGGTAGAAAGGGGATACTACATGTGCATCAAACAAAATTTGATACAGCTCCCTATACGTGATTGGGATGGGTGCAAAATGGGATTTCTCTGAGATCGATCTTGGATTGGGTTCCTCCTTGAGAAGACTCGATGGCTAGTAGTTGACCGCTGTGGTATTTTCTTTTTTCTTTGGGGCCCTTAAAGTATTAACTTGGGAATTCCAAATCCGGTCTTCACATTGTTTCGGGATCTCCACACTAGCCTTCCTTGTTTTTTCCATACTAGCCAAATCAATGACAATGGGATTACTTGGATTGCCCACCGGGTTGGGACCTGAGCCTATTAGTGTCGCCATGTTGGCTCGATCTTTGTTGGGTCCGATAGTAACGAGTACCCCTTTCGGATGTGCGGCCCGGATGAGTCGGGACACCTATTAGGGAATAAACGATGTCTTCATCATCATCCACACCGCTGACCAATGGGCCACTCCTTTTTCAGTCCTCCCGCTAGTAACTAGTTAGTCGCCTCTATCATATTCTTTTGGAATTCTAGCATTCGCTCCTCGCATTTCTTGTTGAATCTTGGTCAATTGCCCTCGCATCTCAGATTTGCATTTGCTTTATTCTCACCAACCTTTGTTCCATGTTTTCCAAAAGTTAATCAAATATTTTTATCTAATTAGGGTCCTTTTGTAAAAGTCTAATGCAAATGATGCAATGCAATGAAGATGCATGGAATGAATGCAAAAGAAAGAGAAGCGTTGATTCTGAATTCAATTTTAGTAGAAAAACTTTTCTAGAAAGTAAATTTCTTTACATAAAACGGATTACATATGCAGCCTTGCCCTCATATTCCAAGCAAAAACATCAACCCCCTTATTCATAAAGGTCAAATCTTACATACTTCTAATAGATGCCTCCACTAGCTCCTTTTTGCTTGATCTGGGCTGCGACTCACTGCTCAGTTATCCTCGCAACGCTTGTTAGCCTCTTCAAGAAAGCCTTGCCGTGGCAATTCTCGAATAGTCTTTGTCAGCTTGAATCCTTGGGCAATAAAGTCTTGTATTCCTTCACCGACCATCAGTCTTCTCTCGTTGTGTTTGCTTGAACCATATTTGGACGACTGTATTATAATCCACTTTATCAAAAAATCCATTTTCTCATGACAAACTTTTCTATTTAGCAATCAAATTTGAATCAACACCTCTTTTCTATGATGTGAATGCAATGCAATCAACAAAAGAGAACACGTTACTATAAGAGAAATGAATAACAAAATAGGGCACCTATCTGAATGACCTCTAGGGTTCAATATAGCTTTATCTAGCGTTAGCTCTTAAGGATCACTATATGTGGCTTAGTTCTAAAGGAGAGGGTACCAAACCAAATAGATTCATCAATCCTCGCCCATTATAGGCTCATATGGATCGAGTTCGGTTTAGGGAATACATTTCCCTATGGCCATGTGGAGGTGAAAACCTCACGAAGACATAGGTACGGATGTATCCCTAAGCAATCCACTAGCCCATGCGGTGAAAACCTCACGAAGGCATAGTTTCTCACTCCCACTTAAAAGGTATGACAACAATGGTCGTGTAATATGATCGCTAGGGTTAGGCGTAATTCTTCCTAGGGTAAGCTCTTGGGGCTTTCTACATGCGGTTTGGCTCTAAAATAGAGATACCGAATCCGCAGATTCCTCGATCCTCACCCATTATAGGCTCATGCAGATCGAAAGTTCAGCTTTTAGGGAATACATTTCCCTATGGCTGCACTGAGATGAAAATCTCACGAAGACATAGGTACGGATGTATCCCGAAAGTGATTCACTATCCTGCACAGAGGTGAAAACCTCACGAAGGAGTAGCTTCTTGCTCCCACTTAAAGGGTGTGACCACAACGGTCATGCAATGCAATGCAGAGAGATATATTAAAAAAATTAGAACCACATGCAATAAAAGGATCATTTTTTTAAAACAAAAAAAGCAAAATTTTAAATTCGAACAAAAGGACATGAAATTATCAATTTTAAGGCTTGACTCTCTTATTGTCCCCAGCGGAGTCGCCAAGCTGTCGAAACCATTTTTAAAAGTTTTAGAAAAATGGGGATCGAATTTAAAAAACGAAAACAGGAGTCGCCACCAATCCCTTTTTACTTAGGTGTGATTGGATCACCTCATAAAATGTTTTATTTCAAAACACTGATTTTTGGTCCACAAAATACCAGAAAACAGGTTCGGGAGTTGGTTACGTACGAGGAAGGGTTAGCACCCTCGTAACACCCAAAATTTGGTACCGAATTGATAATTCCATGTCCTGATATCGAAATTTTGAAGAATTTTAAAATATGATCCTTTTATTTAAAAGAAAGCCAAGATTTACCTATCTCAACGAAATAAAATGCTATACCCAGTAAGTTAGGATATAACATCTCATGACTTCGAAACTAGGCTCGTCTTTATTTTATAAAAAATTCATACCTCAAGACACAAAACATCATATCCAATAAGTTAGGATATAACATTTTGAATTCCCAAGAATAAGTTTTTTTTGATTTGAAGTTTGTAAATTTCAATTTTAAAATTGAAGGGATACTTAATACCTTAAGTTCCACGAGAAAAATTAAAACCCAGTAAGTTAGGGTATAATTTCTCTCGAAGTCCCCAAATATCATATATCGCCCTTTTTTTAAAAAAAATATTTGAATAAAGTGTGTCAATTCAAAAGGTATTTTATAAAACAATTTGTTTGAGTAAGATATTACAAGAATACATTACAACATACATGCCAAATTTATCATAACAACAAATCATGTTAACAATTACTACATATGGTTAATTAAAAGTAGAGTGATACGAAATAATAAGTGATACAAACAATAGAATAATTATACTAAAGCAGGATATAAAAATGATAAACTAAAAATAAACAAATATAAGATGTAATGTAAAAAAATATATATATATAAAACTTTATATGCATGTAAGATAAAACAACAATATAGAATGAATTGTAATTGCAGATTAAGAAACATATGGCTTAAAAAAATGTGGAATAATATAAAGATTCGAATTATTATACATAAAAAAATGAATTAATATACAAAAATGATGTGGAGTAATAAAAAATAATATATATATTCATAAAAAACATAAGTAAAATATATTGTTCAATAAATAAATTATATATAAATTTAAGTAAAATTATATTTATAACATAATAATCTAATACATACATATATTTCATATAAACAATAAAAATAAATATGTGTTATATAATATAAATGAATTTTATAAAAAAATTTAGAAGTAATATATGATATAATATAATACTATATAATATAGAAAATTAAAAAAGGGTATAATATAATAGCTAATATATAAATTATAAATAATATGTAATAAAATAAAATTAAAAAAATAAAATGATAAATAATAATAATATTAAGCTAATTAATTTAATAATAATAAAATAACCAAAAATAACATAGAAGGGACGAAATTATAGCTCGAATAATATTTTAGGGCGGATTTTAAAAAATTAGGCAAAAAGAAAGGGCTGGTTAAGGGCTTGATTAATATGCGCGCGAGAGTGTAGGGGCTAGAAAGGAAAATTTTCCTTTTTCCGTATGCATTTTTTAAACCATGGATCGAAATGAAACAAAGGTAAAAATAACGGGCAAAATAGAAAAACACAAAAGAAAGAAATGGACCGAATTTAAATAACATAAAAATGCGGAAGGGCTTGATGCGAAAATAGCCCATTTTTAAACAAAACGCGTGGATCCTTCGGGTCGGGTCAACTGCACGCAGATCCTGAGTGAAACGGCGTCGTTTTGAGGCCATTGTAACAGGCCCTAAACGGCGCCGTTTTGGGCCCTTTATAAAAGCAAAGATTTTTTTTTAAAAAAAATTAGTTTCCCCTTGTTTCGAAAAAAAATAGAAAGGCTGCCCCTTTCTCTCTCGCCTGGACGATTTCCGACGAGTTCGTGAGGCTCGATCGTCGTCATCCCACATGCATGGCGGAATCCAAAAACGTAAGTTTTCTCTTTTTTTTAGTATTTTATATATATGTTTATATATATGATAAAAAAATAAAATATATAAAAAACAGTATACGAAAGTAAAAAATAAAAATAAAAATAAAACAAGACCTACGATGATTTTGGTTTTTTGTGCTTTTTTATTTTCTGAATCTGTTCGTATATCCCCCCCTTTACAAGTTATTTTTTAGGGGTCTTTATAACCCAAAACAAAACAAGATTTAAATGTAAAATTCCTATCTTGCTGCTTGCTGTCGATATCCTTTCCATGCTTTGCAGGTTAATGGTGAAATCTACGGTGACGGAGTGCGACTCACGCTAACTGCGACGCGAATGGTGGCTTGGGCGCGTGCGTGGTGTCTTGGCCGTTGAAGCATGCGGCGCCAGAAGGCTCCTTAGGGTTTCTTCTGATTTTAATTTTTGGGCTGTTTGGGCTTAGGGTTTTAATTGGGTAGTGGTTAGTTTTTTAGGTTTTAGTTACTATTGGTCCTCTAGTAATATTTGTGAATTTGGGCCTGTTTATAAACTGGACATTTTAGTTTAAATTTATTTTATTTTCTGGTCTGTACGGGCCCGGGCAAAATGGGCCTCCTACAGTTTTCATTAATAAAGTTTTCAACTCTGGGACATAGTTTCTTTATGCAAGATTTCTTTCTTGTGATATTTAGAAGAAGTTTTCTTCTAGATTTTTCTTCAAGGAATCAATGGAATTCATTCTTCATCCTTTTGTCAAGAATTATTTCTTGGAAGGTTTATTAGAGCCATTGATTGAGTTTGTTTGGTTTTATATCTCAGAGGGTTCAATTTGACACTTATTCATCTATCCATCATATCCATCGGTTTAATTGATTCATCTTCAACTTTTATTTTTTTCTTATTTTTAATATTTATTCTTAGTTCTTAAATTTCTTCTTTTAGTGTTTTCGTTTTCTTTAATTTCTAAATTTGTTTACTTCTTCTTTACAGGTCAAATTTAATCTTTCTTTCTCGAGTCAAACAACTTAAATATATGTTCCTACTTTCGCTTCCCCTCTTTATCATTTGTTATCAAATTTGAGAGTTTTTCAGTTGTTTCCTTGTGCTATATAATTTTTTTTTTCAATTTTACTTAAATAGCCTCTAAAAAACAGAAAATAAAAAAATTTTTGGGGTTGAATTTCGTGGCCACAGTTTTTAGATATGATATTTATCATATAAAGAGACTTTAGGTTAATTTTCGTGATTTTAGCACATCGGGAACACCTTGAACCGAAAATTTAAGTTGTTTTCCATTGTTTCAGGTTTTTGATTAGATAGTTTATTTTCTTCCATTCTAGCATTAGGTTTTCTTTTGTTTTTATCTTTCATTATTATATTATGCATTCTAGCAAGAGATAAAGAGTTGGATGAGAGATTCCTTAGATGAGATTTAGGTAAATAAAGGGTTTACTCTCTAAGTTCTATCAAACTTACCTCTTGTTCTTGTTTCAGGTAAACAGATTAAAGGTTGCGATAAGAGGGACGATGCCAGGGCTACACCAAAAGTGTGAGAGATGGTTTGCTATGCATACAGAGCAAAAGGGGAGCAGCGTATTCAAGTCTGATAGAAATCTTTTGATTATGTTACAAAAATTGTTTATAAGCCTTATGGCATGTACAAAATGTGTTAGTATTATAAACACTGCTAGTAACATTGCTTAGAGGTAGAATAAGTGGAGTAATGTAAATAAGTGGGATATATGTACTTCTGAGTCCTCGTCAAGTGAAAGGTCTTTTTCAATGGTTGTAAGTATATGTTGTACGCCTAAACAAAAATTATATGCGCAAAGTTACTAAATAAGATATATTGTTGAAAGTGGTATGTTTTGGTTAAGTATAAGTTTGTGTTTGAGTGGTAACACCTGATATCCGGATCTGATGAATCGGATTAGGTTGACGGCGCTACAAATAACATTAGCTGTGATCGTAAATCAGCAAGCTGTTTGGAATTGTGATTGTAAATCAGCTAACTCAGAGAAGACTGTTCATTATCGTAAATCAATGAACTTAGGTTGTGATCATAAATCAACGAGCAATTACCGAGTTCGTGGGTAGATGCTTAACGTGTCAGCAGGTGAAAGCAGAGCATCAGCTGCCTTCGGGGTTATTGCAGTCGGTGAAGATTCCACAGTGGAAATGGGAGAGGATAACGATGGACTTTGTTAGTGGGCTACCTCTTACTCCTACTAAGAAATATTTAGTGTGGGTGATTGTTGATTGGTTGACGAAGTTTGCCCATTTCATACCTATTCGTGTCGACTATTCTCTGCAGAAGCTGGCTAAGCTGTATGTGGCGGAGATTGTGTGGTTGCATGGAGTACCAGTGTCGATCATATCAGATAGAGACCCTAGGTTTACGTCGCGTTTTTGGAAGGCGCTGCATCAAGCATTGGGTACAAGACTAGACTTCAGCACAGCATTTCATCCATAGTCTGATGGTCAGTCTGAGAGGGTAATTCAAATCTTGAAAGATATGTTGAGAGGCTGTGTTATTGACTTCAGAGGTAGTTGAGAGGAATTCCTACCGTTGGCAGAATTTGCATACAACAACAGCTACCAGTCTAGTATCCAGATGGCGCCCTATGAAGCGTTGTATGGGCGAAGGTGTCGTACTCCTACTTGTTGGACGGAGTTGGGTGAGCGTCGGGTGTTGGGTCCGAAATTGGTTTCGGAGACAGAAGAGAAAGTTAAGTTAATTCGAACTCGGTTGAAGGAGGCTTCCGACAGGGAGAAATCCTATGCTGATCTGAAGCATAAGGACATAGAATTTGCAGTGGGGGATCAGGTGTTTTTGAAAGTTTCGCCTTTGAAGAAAGTTTTGAGGTTTGGACGGAAGGGCAAGCTAAGTCCCAGGTTTACCGGGCCTTATCGAGTATTGAAATGTGTGGGACCAGTGGAGTATCAGCTTGAGTTGCCTTCAGAATTGAAACAGATACATGATGTGTTCCATGTCTCGATGTTGAGGCGCTATCATTCGGATCCATCTCACATTGTGCCGATAGAGGAAATTGAGGTAAGACCAGACCTGTCTTTCGAAGAAGAACCAGTGCAGATCTTGGACCGAGATGGTAAGTCCCTTTGGTCAAAGTTTTGTGGGGGAACCACGGTTTAGAAGAGGCCACATGGGAGCCAGAGGATGTTATGCGTCAGCAATACCCTCATCTCTTCTGATCAGGTAATTTCGAGGCTGAAATTTCTTTAAGGGGGTTGAACTGTAACATCCGGGAAATTTGGGTTCTGCTTATTATGTTTTTGTGTGTTTGGTATGCTCTATCTGTTAATTGGTTATGTTTGGGGGCCCCGGGAAGGCTCGGGGTTAAGCTGAAGCCTTGGTGGAAATTTCAATTTTGGGCACTGTAGGGGAGAGCTGGCTAGGGCAGGCTTTAAGTATTATTGCTTTTGTTTGTTGACACAAGGAATGGGTGGTAAAGTGGCAAGGAGACGCCACTTGGGATGCAGGTAAGTGACGCCACAAGGGAGCAGTGAGGGAGCAGGTTCGAGTCGTATAGCTTGTTTTTGTGAAATTCTTTTTGGCGTCAGGATGGGAGGTGGTGGATTTCGGTATGGACACTTCTAGGTGGAGTGTTGAACAGGTCAAATATTTTGAAGGGGTGGCCATGAGAGAAAGGTGGAGTTTGAATCATTCAAACTGATTCAAATGAGTGAACAAGAGTGAATATAGGAGGTAATCAAGGAGATGGAGGTGGGGGGAGAGTGTTGGCCGAATTTTGGGATGTGTTGGGGGAGGAAATTCGGTCAAAGTGGAGTCCCTTGGTTGGTGAAGGCATTCGGTTTTTGTGGGGGGTTTAGGTGTCGAAATTTGGGGGTGTGTTTAGCAAATTTTGGTGTGGTGAGATTTCTTTTTTTTTCGCCATTTGGTTTTCCTCTTTTTTTCAATTCTTTTTCTCTGTTTTCCGAAAACTCCTCAGACTATTTTGGGTTCATTCTTTTATTTGGTAAAGACGAAACCTTTTGGGCACTCTTTCCCTTTCTATTCTTTTCTCTTTTCCTCTCATTTACTTCACATCTTAAGCTTACATCCCTTTTGCCGAATTCTCTGAGCTCCAATCTCCCTTTTCATTTCATCTCACACTTGTGTCTTGTGAGCCGAATCTCCCTATTCCATTTGCCAGTTGTTCTCCTTCAAAGCCGAACCTGTAAGTGACTTAGCAGGGACTTAGATCTCTCTTTTATCTTCTTCTTTCTCTTCTTTATTTCATATTCCTGTGGAAGCCAAAATCCCTCTTTGCGTCAAGTGTAGGCACCCTTCCTATCAGGTTTGCTAGTAGCTGATTTTAGACTCTCCACTCGTTAATCTGTTGATTCAGTAAGGAGCTTCTTCTCTTTCTTTCTTTTCATTCATCTTCCTTATTCTCTTTGTCTGATTAAACTGGAGTTCTGACTTGCACTTTGGGGCACTGGCCGATTGTAGAAGGTTGTGATTCTAGCATATCGTTGACGTGTGGCCTGTTCTGAAGGGGATCTTGGGACTCAATCGGATTCTTAGACTAATCAGTTGGAGTTCGGTTTCTGTTTATCTAGGTAAGGAACTTCTTCGTTATGAGTATCTATCCTTTCGTTCTTTTCATTGCTTTAACCTGGTTCTCTGATCAAGATCTGTCATGGATTCGAATGCCAGTCAAGGGAAGGAGGGGGTTGGACTCGTAGTCCCTACCCCTAAGTTCAAAAAACGTACGATATCGGCAGTACGAGACTTTCCACCGGGTTGTGGGCCGGCTTCGGATCTGAATAGATAGATTGCGGTTGTTCCGTCTTCTGAGAGTGTCGATAGTATCGAGAGCTTAGTTCTCCTCGTATTCAGGTGTGTAATTCTCACACCTTCTCCTGTTGTTTTATTTAAACATGTATATGCTTTGTTAAATGCCGAAACTTCGGCATATACCGCTTTTACCCTTGGAGGGGTGAATCAAGACATCAGGTTAGTGATTTCTGACTATGTTATCTATGCGATTATGCTGACATGATTATATGTACACTCTAAACAATTGATATATGTTGATATATGTTGCATTCATACATCATGATTTTATGTTGCATGGGAATGGGCATATGCTATTAATTGGAAGGGGAAGTGTATCTGGTGACTATGTCACAATATCTGGTTGTTCTGCCACACTCTGTTCTGGTGGCCACGCCACATAATCTGGTGACTCTGTCACAACTTTGACGATGAGCAGCTAACTGCAGCATGACTGCCATCGATGGTGTGTAGCGGTGAGGGTCGATTGTATAAATCCCTACTGGTGTGATTGGCAGGAACAGGTGGTGTGTAGCGGATGGAAACTTAGGCTGGGTTGGGTTTTTTATCATTTTGCATATGCTATCTGCTATGCTATGTCATAGGGCTAAGGCCCAATCCATTTTCGAGAGGGCTTCGCCCAATGTGATTATGCAAGGGGGCTAAGGCCCAAATGGTATATGAATGGGCTTGGGCTCAGTGATGGTGCTTGGTAATTGCACACTAAGTCATTTGACTCACCCTTTCTGATTAACACTTTTGCAGGTGATACATAGTGTAGTGGATTTGGGCCGGAGGGGACTATGAGGTGGCCATGCACAGTTTTATTTAATAGAACTTTACTTTCCTTTAAATTTTCGGGATTTTGTTATGTAATAAGGCCACTTTTAATTTGGTTTAATTTCGATTTAAACTTTAGACGTTTTGAGTACAAAATAATTGATAAGACGTTTTTTTAAAGATGCAATTGAAAGTTTTTCTCACAACTCAATTAACGACTTTACAAATGGATTTTTTTTACGCCAAACTTCTGGCTTAGTCTAACGTAGCAACATGGGTTTTCAAACGTCACCTAAACACAAGAATTGGGCTAACGAAAAATTTTCCTTAAACGATCATTGGGCTTTCAAACGAACTACTGATCTGGAGTTTTCAAAAAGGAACTTAAAAGTTTTTCTGAAGTTCGCGTAGTTATATAAATTCTTCCCAAGTGACATACCAGATCCGATCATGGTGTTTGGGCCGAGTTTGGGGTGTTACATTCCTAAAAGAGCTGTTGACGAAAAGGCGAAGGATAGACGAAGCATCACATGGGGAACTAAACGCAATGTGCTCGGCAGTATTGCAAAATAGACTACCACAGAAATTCAAAGATCCAGGGAGTTTTACAATTCCATGCTTAATTGGTAGTTTATCTATTGATAATGCGTTAGCTGATTTAGGGGCAAGCATAAATGTCATGCCTTATAAATTGTTTAAACAACTAGGTCTAGGGATGCCTAAACAAACTAGGATGAGCATTCAATTAGCTGATAAAACTGTTAGAATTCCTAGGGGCATAATTGAAGATGTACTCGTAAAAATTGACAAATTTGTATTCCCAGTAGACTTTGTCGTTTTAGACATGGATGAGGACAACACGATCCCCCTAATTCTAGGAAGACCATTCTTAGCAACTGCCAGAACTAAAACCGATGTTGATGCAGGCGAACTTATATTTTGTGTAGGTGACGAGACAGTCACTCTTCAAGCCCTCGATTCAACTAGAACATCGAATAATCAAGGTGAGAAAATAAATTTGAATGATAACCATTCGGTTAACCCTTCTTTTCAGGAAGAACCACAAAAGAATACAACTGAACTCGATCCTATACCATGTGCCAACAAAGAAATAACTCATGAGGAACGAGGGATTCAGATCGATGATCTAGACGAGTGGAAGACACATTTTAAGGAAAAATTAGGGATACACAAAGCAGAACCAGAGCCACTCCACGCGGCAAACAAGTTCAAAATCGGAGATCAAGTATTGATTGATACAGCAGAACCTCGAATATCTCCTCCTGACCCTAACACTAACAAAGAAATCTCTTTTAGGGTAATCAGTGATTTTCCATACGAAAGAGTTGAGGTAAGTAATCCTATTTTTGGCACTTTCAATATAAACGCATCTCGACTTGAACTCTGTCATGATAATGAAACTGATAGCATGAGAAAGGACTTTCAACTCCTCAAACCACCCTGATTAAGCGAACGAGAGGTGAGTCTAGCTTAAGACTATAAACGAGCGCTTCTCGGGAGGCAACCCAAGCACTAACCCCATTAACTTTTACATTTTTATTTTGTCCTATTTATTCTATTTTATCCTTTCTTTATAGTAACTAACTATAAACTAACCAAAAAAACATAATTCCAGGCCACACGGCCGTGGCCGTGGCCGTGTGGATGTATCGAATCTCCGTACTGACATGACAGAGATGGTACGAGTCAGAGCGAATCAATTTTCAAATCACGGACTCCAACCACCACACCACGGGCACCGACAAAACCCCACGGCCATGCGATGTGGCCATGGTCGACACTGGTAGTTTACACACGGGCGTGGCACCCTGAACATGGGCATGGGAGAAACGATACGATGCTCAACACGACCGTGCGAGGCAACCGTGTGACTTAGCACGCCACGGTACACGGGCGTGGGGTTGTACCAGGCTTAAAAATCTATTTAAACCCCCTCCTTTTTTTCTTCCCTTACTCACTTTCCTACTCCCCATCCCCTTTATTCTATCCCATTATTCAGACCTCCCCCTACTTTTCTTCTCCAATACATTCCCAAAACCCTTGAGCTACACCAAATGCCGAAGAAGCGGAAGGAATCAAGCATAGTCTCCCAGAGGGAGACCGATCTATATAAGTTCATGCCGGCCGCTTCAAATATTTGACAAGCCCAGGGTCTTTGAGACCATTCAATTTTTCTTTTTCCTTTCTCTTCTCATTTATTTTCCTTTTCTTTATTTCTCTTTTGTTTAATTTAGTTTATTTTATCTTAGTTTCTTGGTTTTAGGTTCTAAAGGCTGCTAGAAAATCACACGTCGACCACGACCACCACTCCACCATAGCCTTAGAATTCACACCCACCTCGCAAACCATCCAACAATAAGGACTCTTCAGTCCATTAATCTTTTCTTTTAATTTGATTTCACTTTTTATTTTCCTTCACTTTAGCTTGCTTTTCTTTAAATATATAATTAGTATAGTTTGAATTATTATTATTATTTCCTGGCTAATTCTGCACGAGCTACCCAATTTTTTCATCTAGCGCAGAGACTGTGGACGGCCACCACACCACCACCAGAGACGCCTCCTCCAACTCATCTTTCACCTCCAACGCAAGGAATCCATCCAAATTCAGCGAGTTTCACTTCTCTCCATATCTTTTAATTTTCTACTTGATTGTTTATATATATATCTTTGTACATTGAGGGCAATGTACATCTTAAGTGTGGGGGGTGAACAACCTAAAAAGGCGCCTATTTTTTTTTCATTATTCGCAAATTCCTGAAATTAGGTGCCAAACTTTTTGCATTATTCTCAAATCCTGAATTATGTCTTGTCTTAAAGTAAGTTTCTCATATTATGATTAGAATGAAATTCCCTGTGATTCATGATTTTTATTGATATATTTTAGATTAAGTCATTGATAATTGTGCATTGATAATTAAATTCTAAGATACTCGAGAATCAAGCATGATAAGTCTATTTTTAAGAAATTAAAAATTTTTCTAGGTTGTCTACCTGAATTTGAATATTGCTTTGAAATTTGAAATTTATGAGGTTGACATCAAAATACCCATAATTTTTGTTAGATTTTGAGCCTTATAGAGCATCAATTCTTTTTCTTGCTCACTTTATTGATTATGAGTGTGGCAACATTGATTTGTTATTCTAGAACTTGCATTGACTATACATGTCGAGACCATACTTTTTGATTTGATATACAGAGATGATAATGGCACTTAGGTTTTAACCCACTTACTCCACTAAAAACCTACCTTCATAATTAACCCCTAGTGAACCCCGTTGAATCCTAACAAACCTTTTTATTGACTTACCCGCTAATATTAACCCAAAACCCTTTTTATTTGTTATCACTATCCTTTTTAACTACCCTTATGTCGAGATTTGATTTGATCAGTTGCCTAACTATGATCTTTATTTAAGTAATTTATTCCTTATTATGACTTGTTCTTAAAAAAAATCGAAGTATATCCATTGTTAGATTTGTAATGAGCTTATACGTTTGAATTCCAAATATTGAAGAAGAAGCTCGTAGTATTTGTATTATTAATTTTCAATTGATTACTTTTATTTAGTTCATTGTTTCTGGTTAAGAAATTTGTCAGTCCAATCTCAATTCTAACCCTCTAATTCAGCCTTTGTCCACACCTTTAACCCAAGCCCCATTACAACCCTGTTAAAGACCTTTTGATTTGTGTATCATTTCATATCATAGTGGTGGAGATTTGATTTTCATGCAAGCCTATGGGATTAACTTTTCATGTTTGACTTTTGAGTGCTTAATTCTGAACCTTAAATACTTTGAGTGATTTGAGTGAATCTTTACTGAGGATGTCAATCCATGTCGATTTTGAATCAGAGGTAATTATTTAGATGAGGGGAAACACCTATGTTTTGTGCTACAATTGTATGACTTAGACTGTTTGAATCTTTAGAACCCTTTGAGTTGAATTATCCATGTATGAATTATCCTTGAATTATGATGAAACATTATTAATGACTATTATGAATTGAGGGAAGTTCGTTTTAATTATGAGTTGAGAATTTTGCTTGAGGAGAAACAAAAGCTTAAGTGTGGGGGTATTTGATAAACCGTAAAAGTAACATATTTTAATCCCACATTCAGCATGCTTTTGGATGAATTATCCCTTATTTTATGTAATTTGGTTCTCTTAATCCTTTATTTTCATGTTTTATACTCAGGGAAGCACCGGAGGATGAAAAGAATAGAAAACGGGCTTAAAATGGGCCAATTGGGCCAGATCACGAAATCGGCACGGCCTGGACCCAAGACCACACGGTGCCTCATTAATAGAGTCCAACACGGCCTGGCCACGATTCACACGGGCGTGTGCCATGGCCGTGCCCCTGCCGTGGCAAAGAAAAGTTTCGTTCGGATTGGGATACTTAGGGGCAAAGAAACACATTCCAAAAGCCTATATATACACCCTAGGTATGACCTAAAAGGGGGAGCCCAAGGCTATCATCTAGGGGTGTCTTGCTAGGCCAGAGAAGGCAGATTTGTGGGGATTCACTCGAGGATAGCAAGTTGATTCATCTCTAGAAGCCAGAATTATACTCAAGACGGAGGGATTCTTCTTCAATTCCTTCAGGGAGTTTTAGGGATTTCTTATGTTTTGTTTTATCTTTTATTCTGAGATGTTTTCTTTTATTGCTATGAACTAAACCCTCAGATACCTGAGGGGGATGAAACTTAGATGAATCTTGTTATCGTTTGCTGAACTATATGATAAATATTTGACTTGTTCTTAATTATGTGTTCTTAATTCTTGTGTTGATATTTCCAGGATATTGATTCAAGTTTGATGTGCTTAGGTGGAGGAGCAAAAGTCCCTGCCTAAGAGTAGATCTAGCATAATTAAGCGGAGTTGATCGCACGCCTAGAGATAGGGTGACGAGATTTTTCCGGATTAGGGTGAAACCTATTATGGGAGTCCATAGATCGAGTTAATGCGATTCTATGGGTTTTAATTAGAAAGAGATTTCAATTAATCAACCTAGGGTTAGACGTTATTCGCTTCGAGAGAGGGTTTAATATACATTAGGGAATTCTACGGATCAAGTCAAATGAATAAATCGTCTGGTTCAGAGTTAGATAACAAGTGAAGTCTAGGTGGATTCTTCCTTGGGTGTCGTCTTAATCAATTGGTTTTTCCTCGAGTTATTTTCCCCAAATTCATTCTTCTTTGTCTTAGAGTCTTTAGTTTAATAGTTAATTAATTTAAATTAAACACAAATTCCCTTTATTTTAGGCTAGATAATAAAAAGAAAGTTAGTATTAGTACTTTTAGTTCCTTTGGGTTCGACATTCTGGTCTTGCCACTAAACTATACTACTGTTCGATAGGTGCACTTGCCTCAAATCGTTGTCATAGTTAGTTTCCAGGTTCGATCATTATTTTTATAAATTTTAAGACTTTGACATCGCAAAAACAACAATCACTTACGAAGTCAGCTCATTTCATACCCGTACGGGTCGACTATTCACTCGATAAGTTGGAAGATTTGTACTTGTCAGAAATAGTAAGACTTCACGGTGTACCGTTGTCGATTATTTCAGATAGAGATCCAAGATTTACGTCACGGTTTTGGAAAAAGTTGCAAGAGGCCTTAGGCACAAAATTGAGCTTTAGCACAGCTTTCCATCCGCAAACTGTTGGGCAGTCAGAAAGAGTAATACAAATACTTGAAGACATGCTTCGATGTTGTGTTTTGGAATTCTAAGGCAATTGGGAGAAATATTTGCCATTGGTGGAATTCACCTACAATAACAACTTTCAGTCAAGTTTGAAGATGGCGCCTTATGAGGCATTGTATGGGCGTAAGTGCTGAACGCCCTTGTATTGGACTGAACTCAAGGAGAGTCAGAATCACGGGGTCGATTTAGTCAGAGAAACCAAAGAGAAAGTAAAGGTGATACGTGAGTGTCTAAAAGCTGCCTTAGATAGACAAAAGTCCTATTCGAATTTGAAACAAAAAGAGATTGAGTTTCAAGTCGGTGATAAAGTGTTTCTGAAAGTATCACCATGGAAGAAGGTCCTCAGATTTGGCCGGAAAGGCAAGTTGAGTCTGCATTTTATCGGACCCTATGAGATTACCGAGATGATAGGGCCGGTAGCTTATCGTTTGGCTTTGCCACCGGAGTTGGAAAAGATTCACAATGTCTTCCACGTGTTTATGTTACGTCGCTACCGATCAGACCCTTCGTATGTGATTGTACCATCAGAGGTAGAGATTCGACCGGACATAACTTATGGCGAAGAGCGGGTTAAGATTTTGGCACTAGAGGTCAAATAGTTGAGAAACAAAAGTATAGCCCTTGTGAAAGTGCTATGGCAAATACATGGAGTATAAGATGCTACTTGGGAGCCCGAGGAGGCTATGAGAAACCAATATCCCAACCTTTTTATCGGTAAGATTTTCGGGGACGAAAATCCTTAAGGGGGAGAATTGTAACAGCCCGATTTAGGGGCTAATCAGAATAGTGGTTTTTGAACCACTAACCCGAGGTCAGGGAGAATTATTTTAATGATATCTTATGAGTTATAGCATGACTATATAGGTGCATGAAAATTTTGGTGCTTTAATTTTAGCGATTTCATGCTTAATCGCGAAAATGGACTAAATCGCATAAAGTGCGAAAGTTCTATTTTATAAGCTAAAGGTGCCTAATAGCCATAGAATATTAATTGAGGGTCATTAATGTGCAAACAGACCCATAGTCATAAGGTGGCTGGCCATAGGGGACAAGAAAGTCAAAATTAGTTAAAGTTGGTAAGGATTTGGTGACTAAATTGATTGTTTTATATTAAAATAAAGAAAAGATGATATCCTCCTCTTCACTCATCTTCTTCCACTGAAAAGCACAAGCAAAATAAGGGTTTTAAAGCTCAAAAATTTCAGTAAACTCTTCTCCCTACAAGTAAGTGATTTTAATGGTTTTCATTGATGATATTTGTACTTTTAGAACCCCTAAAGCTTAAGCTAACTATAGAGGGGACTATTTTGCAAAATGGTGGAAAGTTTAGAGTTTTACCATAAGAGCATGTATGTTGTTTTCTTCATTTTTATGGAAGAAAATGAGTCATAGATGTTTAATAAACAACTTTTGTGAAAGGTGTTATCATGAAAACACATCATAGGACCTTTTTGTAAAGGTTGCAAAATATGTGATAAATGTGTTAAATGATGAGTATTGAGGATTGCCATAAGAGTAATAAATGTTCATCTAGGCTTGTAGAAGGAGGAAATTCGATTAGAATCGAATTACGAGCCTAGGGGTAAAATAGTCATTTGGTGAAAGTATGAGGGCAAAATGGTAATTTTGCCAAAGTATGAATTTTGAGATGTGTTGATTAATGTGATAATTAAATGAACTAAATTGTTATTATAGATCAAGAGGAATGAAGAGTTAACCTTGACCGAGGAAAGGGCAAAGTATCAGACTAAATCGACAATCTAGCCTATTTTGAAATTGAGGTAAGTTTGTGTGTATTAAATTCAACATCATGTTATTAAGCCTTGAAATGTTCGATGTTAATAATTATGTATATTGTTTCTATGAATTTGAGTAATGATGTTGAATGATGAAATAATAAGAATCTATGATGTTGAAGTCCTAGTTGGACTTAAACGAATGAGAGAGTATTATCATCTAGACTTGAGATGGATAAGGTCCCGTATAAGACCATGTCTGGGACATGGCCTCGATACCAAATTGAAATCCCGTATAAGACCATATCTGGGATATGGCATTGGCATTTAGAAGTGACCCCACGTAAGACCACATCTGGGATGTCGCATTGGCGTCGTAATTATGTGAATGACGATGATCATGTGTCTTTGAGTATCCCAAGTGATTAAACGGGATAAATAGTTAAGCTTGAAATAGAGATGAAATTAGTACTAAAGTTATGTGATGAAGTGATACAGGTGCATGTGAGTAATTCACGAGAAATTTTACGATATGAGACATGATATGTAAATGGTAAGAGTAAGCATGAGTAAGTTCTGGCAAATGTGCTTGAGACTTTGTGTTTATTCATTATAATGGTTGGATGGCATTATGAGCCTTTATGTTGCTATTTATTCATGCAAACTTACAAAGCTTTATGCTTACCTCTCTTATTTCCCTTTTTCCTTGTAGCATTGCGAAGTTAGCTCGAGAATTCGTGGAGTGTCGGAGTTTGAAAATCACACTACCCACTACCCTTTTTGGTATAGCAAAGCTAGATTCATTTTGAGTATGGCATGTATAGGACTTGGTCATTTTGTTATGTCATATTTGCTAGCCAAAGTGTTGGCTATTAATGTTGTTCAATTTATTTTGTAGGTAGTCATGGGAAGTTGGCCTATACTTGACATGTTCATATATTCAATGATGATGAATTTCATGAAGTGTATGCTTGTGTGGATGTCTTGATTTTGAGTTCTTAGAGGCGCCATATGGTCATAATATGTGTTAAACTGATTTGGTATAAGTGTGGTTGCTTGGAAGGGTGGCAAATGGCTTGGTAGATAGCCATATAATTGTCCACACGGGTAGACACACGGGCGTGTGTCTAGGCCGTGTGTGACACACGGTCAGCCCTATGGGCGTGTGGAGAGGCCGTGTGTCCCCTTGCATGCTAGGTTTACAAGTCAGTATGCTTAGTGGTAAACACACGGGCAGAGACACGGCCGTGTGTCTCTCACCGTGGGGAGAGCACGGCCATGGGCATGGGCGTGTGCCTGGTAGTGTAAGTCTGCACCAAATTTGGAATTTAATTCGACATACGGTCTCTAAGGACACGGGCGTGTGCCTTGGCGTGTGACCTTAGTGAGGTGATGACGTCATAAACGAATGCCATGGTTTTTGCACGGGCTAAGACACGGGCGTGTCGAGGCCGTGTGACGGACACGGGCGTGACATGGGCGTGTGTCCTACCGTGAAAACCCCTGTAGATTCGAATTGAGAAATAAATTCACACGGGTGTGGAGCACGGTCATGTGATATGCCACACGGGCATGTGGCCCTGTTTTAAACCAAATTTGTCTTTGTGTTTCAAAGTTTTCTGTTTAGTCCCGAATCATTTCGGGCATAAGTTTTGGGTCTCGTAGGCCCATAATAAGGAAATTATGAGTAAGAATGAAAAGTCTTAAGTTGAAATGAAATTTTACAGCCCGATGTGGTACCTTTAAGCAAGTTGAATTAGGTAATGCCTCGTATCCGGTTCCGGCTTTGAGCATGGGTAAGGGTTGTTACAATTAGTAAAATGCATATTTACTAAGTAAAGGATTCCGAAAGGACCTAATGTGGTTTCCAAACTCATGAAAGATCGAGTTGCCATGGAATGTTTTTCCGAATGTTATTAAGCATGCTGATAATAAATTGAGTTTAATTAAAGTAATTGTCCTAGTTTATTTATGTTATAATTATTGCAAATTGTGTTTAATTTTGCTAAAATCTATTCCATTCATATTGTTCGCATATTTGGGATAATTTTCATTGGGGGATCACTGCATTTAGTTTAATATATTTAAATTTAATCATCAACTCTCAATCATATTGTGTTTTTATTTACCAAGTTGTTAATATAATTTTACAATTAAGTGATTTAACATAAATACAATCCCTGTGGAGACGATAACTCGATACTTACTTATTACTTGATAACGATTGTGTACACTTGCACAAACCAACGCGTTACAAGTTTTTGGTGCCGTTGCCAGGGATTGTTAACTGTTGCCGTGGTCATTTTTTGTGAAATTATCTACTTCCAATTTGGTTTATTTCTAACATTACTAACTTATTCTTTTTAATTTTGTGATTTGCTTTTGAGGTGTTTATGAGCATAGATCGGATTATCGATTTACTCCCTGTAGACCCTGAAATTGAGCGAACTTTCAGACAAAGAAGACGTGAACGAACAGCTCAAAGACAAGTCGAGATGGAACTTGGAAATCAGAATCAAGACTAAGGTAATGAAGCCGATCATGTATGAAATCCCATCCTCATTGCCGATGATAGGGATCAATGCATTAGACAATATGCTGTGCCACTTTTCAGTGAGTTAAATCCAGGATTTAGAAGGCCAAATATTGAGGCAACCCAATTTGAATTGAAACTAGTGATGTTTCAAATGCTCCAAACGGTGGACCAATTCAATGGTATTCCCACAAAAGACCCACATCTCCACCTTCGAGTGTTTATGGAGGTGAGTGATTCATTCAAGATAGCCGGTGTGACTAAAGATGCACTGAGGTTGAAGTTGTTTCCGTACTTGTTGCGAGATCGAGCACGAGCATGGCTCAATTCATTCCCACCAAGTTCTATATCTACATGGCAAGAATTAGCAGAGAGATTTTTGGTTAAGTATTTCCCGCCTAGCAAAAACGTTAAGTTAAGGAACGAGATCACAACTTTCCAACAATTGGATGACAAGTCTTTGTATGAGGCTTTGGAGTGATTCAAGGAGTTACTTCGTAAGTGTCCTCATCATGGGATTCCTCATTGTATCCAGTTGGAGACATTCTATAATGGACTCAATGCACATACAAGATTGATGGTAGATGCTTCTACAAATGGTGCAATTTTGTCTAAGTCTTATAATGAGGCTTATGAGATCACCGAGAGGATCGCGAGTAATAACTATCAATGGCCAACAAATCAAACAGCTTTAAGAAGACGTTTAGCTGGAGTTCATGAAGTTGACGCCCTCACTTCTTCATCAACTCAGGTATTGTAACACCCCTTACCCGTATTCAACTCCGGAACATGGCTTGAGGCATTACCGAACTTTCATCACAAACAATCATACAAATCGAGTCATAAATTTTGCGTCCAAATTAAAACCATTCATATTCAATCATAGAGTCTCTAATACGAGCCTACAAGGCCCAATACATGCTTTGGTAGTGGCCCGGGACAAAACTAAGAACTCAGGAAATTCTTATAAAACTTAGAAGATTTTTGCTAGAAACAGGGGTCACACACCCGTGTGGTTTGGGACACGCTTGTGTGGGCAGGCCGTGTAGTCACACATGCCCATGTCCCTAACCCGTATAACTCTCTGACTTGTAACTCATGAACAAATTGGAGTCGCACGACCAAGTCACATGCCCGTGTGGAAAATTAATTTTCACAAAAATAGGTGCAAACTTCACACGGCCATGGCACACGCTCGTGTTCGAGGCCGTGTCGTCCACACGGCTGAGACACACACCCTTGTCTCTGCCCGTGTGCTCAAATCTGAGCATTCTGTTTCTCAAAATTAAGGTCCAGGGGACACACGGTCAAAACACATGCCCATGGGATAGGTCGTGTGTCACACACGGCCTAGACACACGCCTGTGTGTCTACCCTTGTAGACAAAAATAAGGTTATTTACCAAGCCATTTTTCCACCCTCACTTTCACATACCTACACAACATCACATGGCACAAATCCATACATATAGATGCAACCAAAACCACCACAACCAAGGCAATAACATGACATTCACCTTCCAACATTTAACAAGCTTATAACATCATACTTTACCAAATTAAGTCATGCAACTCACACATTCATAAAGGAACTAACATATGAATATACTCATAATCAACATTAGCCAACTTTCATGGCTATACTTAAAATGAAGCATTAACAATTACAAGCCAACACATACGGCCAAATCATAATGACACATATAACAAAATGACCAAGTCCCTATACATGCCATATACTCAAAATGCTAAATTTCATCAATACCCAAAATGATAGTTTTGATAGTGTGAGGCGAATCTCCGACGATCCCCAATCCGAGTTAGCTTGGCGACACTATAAAAACATGGAAAGTAAACGGAGTAAGCTATATAGCTTAGTAAGCTCGTATGCAAGAAATAAGCAAACCTACCATGTAATCAACATTTAAGAGATATAACATAAGATGATATAAATTACCATAAGTTTAGCATTTATAATTTATTCCTTCACAACCTTACCTTAAATTCCTCATTTCTCGAAAATCAATAAACATAAGTTTTATGTACATACATGTACCATTTCGAAATGAAATTTCACATATTCTCGTCAATGTCCGATACTCAGGAATTTTGCACCCTAAGTGCCACATATGTAGCCCAAGCTACCTAAGTCTCATATCACATAATCGCTCGCTCTCGAGTTATTGACGGGCTTGCTCACACAAGCTGTCAGTCCAGACGTAGCTATACGATGCTGCTCACACAATCTGTCAGTCCAGACGTAGCTATACGATGCTGCTCACACAAATTGTCAAGTAACCACAACATATGCCGGTATACTCAGCCATCGATAGGACGTCATGTGACCAAAGACCGGATCACATAATCACATAACACATAGTAACCCTAGTGACATGTCACTTGTATCCTAACCTATTCCTAAGGTTCAAACGGGATTTCTTGCTTGTCAAATCGTCGTCGGACTCATCCATAGAGTTATACTCATCCACATAATCGAACATACAGTTTATGCAATATTAAATCATTTAAATGCAATTATTTTAAAGCTTATTTTTAACATAGGAACTTACCTCGGTACAAAATTACAAAATGGATCTAAACGTCAAATACTTTGTTTTTCTCCCGATCTAGGTCAGAACCTCGTCTTTCTTGATCTATAATATCAAATTCATCTCATTTAATTATCACATTATTCAATTTAGCCCAAAAACACCTTATGGCAAAAATTACATTTTTGCCCCTAAACATTTTACATTTTAGTCCCTAGGCTCGTAAAATGAATTTCATTCAATTTTTTTAAAAACCAAAGCCTAGCCGAAACTTATTCATACTCATAACAGCCAACATTTTTCATTTATTCATACTTTAACGCACATTTTACAACCTTTTACAAATAGGTCCCTTTTTGACATTTTCATCAAAAATCACTTTGTAAATGTTGTTTAACTAACAACAAAAATGCATTTTCTACCATTAAATATCAATATTCATACATATTATACATGGGTAAAATTTTATACTTTGACATCTTTTCAAATTAGTCCTTGAAATAGCTAGATTAGGTTAAGACAACTTCAAAAACATAAAAATCATCAAAAACGGGACAAGAACAGACTTACAATCGAGCTTGAAAGTGGCCAAAGCCCTAGCTATAGCTTATTTCAAATTTTTGGCACAAGGGGGGACTAATTTGAGAAGATGGACACTTTTATTTCACTTAATTTTGTCTTTATTTACTAGTTTACCAAAATGCCCTTAATGCCAAACTTTGGAAATTCACCTAACCATATCCATTTTTGTCCACTATGAAGTATAATGGTCTAATCACCATTTAAAGACCTCCAATTTAATATTTCATAGAAATTAAACACCCTTAGCTTCTAGAACACACATTTTGCACCATTTGCAATTTAGTCCTATTAGTCAAATTTGACATTCTATCGATAAAATTTCTTATCGAAATTTTCACACAATCATTCAATCATACTGTAGACCTTAAAGAAATAATGAAATTAATATTTCTACTTCAGATTTGTGGTCCCGAAACCACTATTTCGATTTGACCCAAAAACGGGCTGTTACATGTATCGTCTATTTACTCTATGTTAAAACAGTTTATCGCTAATAGTGCTAATAGTTTTGCAGCTCAGCCACCAAGTCCGTTTGAAGTAGTTTCCTATGTGTACTATGGGGAAGGTCATTCTTTTGAGAATTGTCCATCAAATCCCGAGTCAGTGTACTATGTAGGGAACCAACATCAAAATAAAAGTGGACAAGGACCCCAGTCCAACTTCTACAATCCTTCATGGCGTAATCATCCTAACTTTTCTTGGAGAAACCAAGGAAATGGACCGAACAACAACTTATTGCAGCATAGACCCAACTAATCTCAAGGGTTTAATTAGCAAGCTTCAAAACCACCTCAAGCTGAGGCATCAAACAGTTTGGAGAACTTGTTTAAAGCGTACATGGAAAAGAATGACGCTTTGATCCAAAGCCAAGCAACAACATTGAAAAATTTGGAAAACCAAATGGGTCAGTTAGCGACGAAGCTTCGTAATAGACCGCAAGGAACCTTGCCGAGCAATACTGAGAATCCAAGAAATTTGGGTAAAGAACATATCAAGGCAGTGGCATTGCGAAGTGGTAAAATTCTAGAACCCCGATTGATTGATGTCGAAGGTAAGCCCGTTGATAAGAATCAACCAACTATTGAAAGTCCTACACCAAAAGAGTCGAAATCTGCAAAGACTGACAAGGTAAATCCTAACTTAGTGAATTTAGATACTTTAACATCTTCTTTGGATGTAGATTTACCTACTCAGAAGAGTTATCTGATTCAATCAAAAGTTCCATCACCTCCATATCCGCAAAGATTGTAGCAACACAAGTAAAAGCAGGAGGTGCAATTCAAGAAGTTTTTGGATGTTCTGAAGGAGTTACACATCAACATTTCGTTGGTGGAGGCTTTAGAACAAATGCCAAATTATGTGAAGTTTATGAAGGATATACTGTCCAAGAAGAAACGACTGAGTGAGTATGAGACTGTTGTCTTAACAAAGGAGTGCAGTACGTTCTTGCAGAATAAATTGCCACCGAAATTGAAGGTCCCATGAAGCTTTACTATACCATATAACATTGGTGAATCTTACTGTGGTAAAGCTTTGTGTGATTTAGGAGCGAGTATCATCTTGATGCCTAAGTCTATTTTCAAGATGCTAGGGATAGGTAAAGTAAGACCTACAACTGTGACGCTTCAGCTAGCGGATCGATCTTTGGCATATCTCGAGGGAAAGATCGAGGATGTTCTGGTAAGAGTCGATAAATTTATTTTTCCTGCTAATTTCATTGTCTTAGATTTTGAAGCAGATAACGAAGTTCCAGTCATCCTTGGGAGACCTTTCTTAGCCACGAGAAGAACGTTAATTGATGTGCAGAAAGGTGAACTCACCATGTGAGTTCAAGACGATCAGGTAACCTTTAACATTCTTAAAGCGATGAAATTTCCCGATCCTACAGAAGAGTGTTCAGTTATGGAAGAGATAGAAACCTTGCTTTCTATGGAAAGTAATTTTGAAGAAGATCATTTGGAGGATGAAGAAGGTGAAGAAAACATGGCTTTAATGGAAGCCAATCTGAGAAATTTTATTCAATCCACACGGTTTAAATCATTGGAGTTAGAAGTTGGAGAATTTGTGCAACCTAAGTTGTCAATTGAAGAACCACATAAACTCAAACTAAAGGTACTTCCTTCTCATTTAAAGTACATTTATTTAGGTAATTGTTCCACTTTGCCTGTGATCATTTCAGCAGAACTGACGAAAGATCAAGAGGAGCAACTAATCGCTGTTCTAAAGAAATTTAAGAAAGTAATTGGTTGGACCATAGCTGATATTCGAGGTATAAGCCCTTTTTTTGTATGCATAGAATTATTTTAGAAGAAGGTGAAAGAGCTCGAATTGATGGGCAAAAGAGTCTCAATCCTATTATGAAAGAAGTTGTGAGAAAGGAAGTGATCAAATGGTTAGATGTAGGAATCATCTATCCTATTTCAGATAGTTCGTGGGTAAGTCCGGTGTAGTGTGTGCCGAAGAAAGGTGGAATCACGATTGTTGAAAATGAGCGAAACGAGTTGATTCCAACGAGAATTGTTCCTGGTTGGAGAATTTGTATTGATTATAGGAAGTTGAATAAAGCCACTCGGAAGGACCATTTTTCGTTGCCTGTTATGGATCAGATGTTAGATTGATTGGCAGGTAATGAATTCTATTGTTTTTTAGATGGCTATTTAGGATATAACCAAATAGTTATAGCTCCGGAGGACCAACATAAAACAACCTTTACTTTTCCATACGATACGTTTGCTTTTAGGAGAATGCCTTTTGGTCTATGCAATGCATACGCAACATTTCAACCATCCATGATGGCAATATTCACTGATATGGTTGAAATTTTTTTTGAGGTTTTCATGGATGATTTTTCTGTTTTTGGTAACACTTATGATATTTTTTTGAGTAATTTGGCTAAGGTACTGAAGAGATGCGAAGAGACGAATCTTGTCCTTAACTGGGAAAAATGCCATTTTATTGTTAAGGAAGGGATTGTCTTAGGGCATAAAATCTCAAAGAGATGAATTGAAGTCGATAAAGAAAAAGTGGACGTAATTTAAAGATTACTAGCCCCAATTAATGTGAAAGGAGTCAGAAGTTTCTTAGGCCATGTCGGTTTTTACCGAAGGTTTATTAAAGATTTCTCGAAAATTTCTAAACCGTTGTGTTTGTTGTTAGAGAAAGAGACAGTGTTTGATTTCAAAAAATCATGTTTGGAAGCTTTTGAAGATCTAAAAAAAAGGTTAATCTCAGCCCCAATAATTGTTACACCTGATTGGAGCTCACCTTTTGAGTTGATGTGCGATACAAGTGAATATACCGTTGGAGCTGTGATGGGTCAAAAAAGAAACAAAGTGTTTCACCCTATTTACTATGCAAGTAGAACTTTGACGAGAGCCAAACTCAATTATATGGTAACTGAAAAGGAACTCTTTGCTATAGTATTTGCTTTTGACAAATTCCGCTCATATCTTATAGGTACCAAAGTTATAGTATTTACTAACCATGCGACCATTAAATACTTACTCACGAAGAACGATGAGAAACCGAGGCTAATTCATTGGATACTTTTACTCTAAGAATTTGACCTTGAGATCCAAGACAGAAAAGGTGTCAAAAATCAAATAGCTAATCATCTGTCGAGGTTGGAGCAACATGAGGTAACTCGATCATGTGTGCCTATCAACGAGAATTTCCCAGATGAACACTTATTTGAGGTAAGTCAAATTCATGAAACACCTTGGTTTGCTGATTTTTCCAATTATCTTGCATGTGGAATAATTCCTTGAGAAATGACATACCAACAAAGGAAAAAATTCCTTCATGATAGTCGGTATTATTTTTGGGAGGATCCAATTTTGCTTAAACAGTGTGCAGATAATATAATCCGAAAGTGTGTAGCTAAAAGTGAGATTGCTGATATCTTGTATCGTTGCCATTCATCTCCAAGTGGGGGACACTTTGGTGGTTCACGTACTGCAGCAAAGATTTTGCAAGCAAGTTTCTTTTGGCCTACATTATTTAAAGATGCTTATGCTTATTTGAATAACTCTGATAAATGCCAAAGGATCAAAAATATATCAAGGAGGAATGAGATGCCCTTGACAAACATTTTGGAGATTGAATTATTCGATGTATGGGGCATTGACTTCTTAGGCCCATTTCTTTCTTCGTATGGGAACAAATGCATCTTAGTTGCTGTGGACTATGTATCCAAGTGGGTTGAAGCTGAAGCATACCCTACAAATGATGCTAAGGTAGTCATGCGATTCCTACATAAGCATGTGTTTACACGATTTGGGACACCAAGAGCTATTATTTGTGATGAAGGTTCTCACTTTGTGAACAAATGGCTTAAGTGGTTGCTTGACAAATATGATGTGAAGCACAAGATTGCTACTGCCTATCACCCCCAGTCCAATGGGCAAGTTGAAAGAGTGAACCGTGAAATCAAAGGTATCCTTGAAAAGGTAGTACGACCTAGTAGAAAAGATTGGTCTCGAAGGCTCGATGATGAATTATGGGTCTATCGAACAGCATTTAAGACTCCGTTAGGAATGACTCCTTATCGGTTAGTCTTTGAAAAGGCATGTCATTTGCCATTAGAGTTGGAGAATAGAGCTCACTGGGCTTTGAAGCAGTTCAACTTTGATCTTAAGCAAGCCGGTGATAGAAGGATGTTACAACTTGATGAGTTGGAAGAGTTGAGGTTGTTTTCCTATGAGAATGCCAAAATGTGTAAAGAAAGATCAAAGAGATGGCATGATAGTCATATACAACCTCGCGAGTTTAAAGAAGGTCAGAAGGTTTTGTTGTTTAATTCAAGGTTGAAGTTATTTCCTGGGAAGCTTAAATCCCGATGGAAAGGACCCTATACCATCTACCGAGTTTATCGTTATGGAGCTATTGAATTATATGATAATTACGAAGGTACGTTTAAAGTTAATGGTCAACGTCTCAAACACTTCTAGGATTGTGAAGTTGAGTGAGTTGAATCCTCGTTCAAATTAACAGACCCTTGATTACTCATGAACTCATTTTGTAAATAAATAAATAATTAGAACTTAATTTATTAACTTATTACATTTAATTAATTCTGTCTAAGGAGATTGGAACTTAAGCGGGACCGCTGTGACCCCTCCAACCTTTCCTGGGAATTAATTTAATGTAATTTGTTAAAAAGAAAATTTCTAATTAAGATTTAAAATTTATAAGTTTCATTTGTTTTGTTTAAATTTTAAATTTTTATGTTAATAAAGGGGGTCAAATTTGGCCCAAGTACTAATTAGTTTTTTTTCTTAAGTAAGTTTGTAAATAAAGTATGAGTTTGAGGCCCAAGACAGCGAAAAAGAGGGAAAATGTAACACCCCAAACCCGGCCTAGAAGTTAGGCCCGAGTCCGGCGTGTCACATTGAAGTGTTTTTGGGAAAACCTTGTTTTCATTGAAAACCCTTCATAGAGTAAGATGTTAAGTAAAATCCATTTTGCTTTCAAAACGAGGTGTAGCCAAAAACCATTTCCTTGTTACTATGTAAAAATTTCCTTTGACAACGGAAGCTCGTTCTTAAAACACAATTATTTTCAAAAAAAATTGAAATATGCTTAAAAGAAATAAATCCAAGTTCCGTTTCAAAATTACAAAGCCTAGTGGAAGTAATGGAATAATAACTAGAGGGAAAACCTTATTACATTCCGAAATAACTTAAAATAAACAACTTAAAATCCAGAATTTAGATATTAAGGAAAACAAGTCTAATCGTCTTGCTAGTTGGCCACCTCTAAGTTCCTCCATCCGGCGAACTGCCTACTGAGGATCACCTGGAGAAATAAAAGAGGGAGTGAGTTTTTGAAAACTCAGTGTGTACGACCCTCGTCAAACAAATAGCATACATATCATATTATTAACATAATAATATCATACATGCAATGCAGTGCAAACCCTCCCCAAATAATCCATCCGGTACACATCATCTCCGTCCAACTGAAACACTTTTGTGGGGATTTCTAAATCGACCCACCCATCCGATACACATCAAGGGCAGCCCGGTTGCGGTACTACCTAACATTGCAGCAAAGCTGCCAATCATATAATAGGTTTAGAAAGCCATCGGTGGATCCACAGTTGTCAAGCAACCATGCGATCCTCATATACTTCATCCGTTCCATAATTCCCACCCCATATGCAACCTAAACAAAATATCATATGAATGCAGCAAATGTACATGTAACATCCATAAATCTTACAATCAACACATAGGGGTATTTTAGTCATTTCACAAATCAAGGGTATTTCGGTAATTCTACCCTACAGGGGTATTTCAGTAATTCTTAACAGTATGGGTCTTAATTACGAACCTTGGCCCGTCAATAAGTCCTTGCGGCTAAAGTGAATAGACACTATGCACCAGGTAGGATCCAGAGAAGAGGAGGTGGGTCACTAGGACCGCTTAAGTACCAAGATCTCCCTAGATCCAATCCTAGATATGCATATGTCCATTGCCACACTCTACCCTAGCGACTTGTCCACAGACATGTTTGGTTATTAAGTTAAGTTTTATGCCGTTTAAGAATTCACCAGAACTAAGCCTAGAGACCATTAAAACCCTAGCATGCATTTCTAAAATCCCATAAGGCCCACTTAAGCCCAATCATGTCCATATAGCCCATTAAGCCCAATCATGTATATGTAGCCCATTAGGCCCGATCATAATCAAATCATACAACCATCCATATCAATCCATCATTCAATTTCACATATCAACTCTTGCCGATTTGGGCCCACGAGCTCGGCAAGCCCATTTAGCCCCTTCTGGCCCAGTTGGCCAAACAGTGGCCCGAGACCATGAGATCATTCTCTTGGTCCCGGTAATCGTATCAGTGTTCCCGCACAAATGTTCACACGCTCGTGTGGTTGCCGGCGCCAACCTTTCAGCTTTTCGGCTTTTCGGCACTCCGGGTTTTCGGGATTTCGGCTTTTCCCGATTTGTCGTGTGTGTAATGTATGTACACACCTGGTATATGAGATGTGTTATTCTATCCTCAGCCTTGAACCTAAAACCAATACCAACCTCCAATCAATCACACACTTAACCACAATATTTACCAAAAACCGAAGCCTTACCATAACCTTACCGTGTGCCACCAGTCCTAATAGCCCTTTCTTAGCTACTATTCATGAATATCCCCTATATCTGCATCAATCTTAATTGTTAAAGACAAAATAATAGGTGACTTGTATCCACTGAAGTAACCCTTTCCGTTACTATAGACTATTCGGCAAACTTATCCAAAAATCAAGAACACTTACCCAAAAGCCGAAACGTATGGATAGCTTTTCGGCAGAGACTTGTAGATCCAAGCTTAATTCCGATTTTTCCAAGATCCAGTCCACCAAAAATCAAAGGAATGATGCCAGCATGACATAGATTTGGTCACTAGAGTATTTGGCGCAAGGTTTGGGGCGATGAAGAAATCGGCTTCAAGAGCAAAGGTTTTCGGCTTTTGAAGTCACGAATATTTTGTCCCCAACAATTGTGATGAAGGTGGGACGGCACAAGCAATGGAGAAAGAAGAGAATGATATTCGATTTAAGGCTTTAGGAGAGAAAAAAAGAAAACAAATAAGGAAGAGGCGAGGTTTAGAACAGAAAAAGTGGAGGAGAATTTGGCAGAGCACTATAGTTGCAAAAATAGCACAAAGGGAATTCCAATTGCCGAAATAGCACAGAGGGAATTTGGCACCCCCTATTTATACAAAAAACTGAAACTCTGCAAAGTCCCAATCGACTCCAACTCTTCCCCATCTCATCTCCTCATTTTTCTCCCTGCTAACTCCCCAATCCTTTTCCTAAATTTTCTCTTCTGATCACTCTCCTTAGAGTCCATCACCACACCACTTCCAACCTTCTAGAAGGCCAAAATTAAACTCCTAAAAAAAATACTAAGGTAGGATTCGAACCTAGGATCTCCTTGCTGGCCCATAACGCCACCCTCCTATACCTTAAGTGGGTCACTTAGCCACTCCACCACAAGGCTCTTAGATGCCATCTTTCCCTATTTTTATCTAAAAGCCCAACTACTCACCGCCCTGGTTCCTTTAATAATTAATTAAAAATTCCTTCTCCTCAAAGTTCGAACCCATCACTTCTCCAATACCCCTAGACACTCCAAGTTTATTAAACCATTAAAGCCAACATGTCATTTTTCATTTTCTTGCTCACTTAAAAATTTTCTAAGACCCAAATCCCAAAGCCCAATTCATCTAGGCCCAAAATTCGGGGCGTTACAATTCTACCCCCTTAAAGAAATTTTGTCCTCGAAATTTCAAACTAACAATTATTCGCACCGCTCAAGTCACACCACTATGCTTTCGCTGCGCACTCTGATTTTAATAACACTAACATACTTTAGCTCTAATGTTTTATGATAGTATTAAGTAAAGAGGTTGTTTTCGTAAATCCTCTATAGTTTCAAGTTCCTACGGGCTTTAGTTTCACTCTAACTAAAAAGCTTTAGTATAATCATCTAAAGTAGCCCACTAACTATCTACAGTATATCAAGTTAAACAAGTTTAATAATAAGAGAACTTACTTGGTTCGACGTCGGAGACTCGCACCCACATCACAAGAATTTCCAAAATATTTCGATCCAATCCCAAAAATAGTTTTTTTTCTATTTTTTAAACCAAAGTAATAAGGCCCATTTCACAGCCCGAGCTTTGCAATCGGGCTCTGATACCACTAAATGGAACACCCCAAACCTGGCCTAGAAGTTAGGCCCGAGTCTGGTGTGTCACATTGAAGTGTTTTTGCGAAAACCTTGTTTTCATTGAAAACCCTTCAAAGAGTAAAATGTTAAGTAAAATCCATTTTGCTTTCAAAACGAGGTGTAGCCAAAAACTATTTCCTTGTTACTATGTAAAAATTTCCTTTGACAGCGGAAGCTCGTTCTTAAAACACAATTATTTTCAAAAAAACTTGAAATATGCTTAAAAGAAATAAATCCAAGTTCCGTTTCAAAATTACAAAGCCCATTGGAAGTAATGGAATAATAACTAGAGGGAAAACCTTATTACAATCCAAAATAACTTAAAATAAACAACTTAAAATCCAAAATTTAGATATTAAGGAAAACAAGTCTAATCGTCTTGCTAGTTGGCCACCTCTGAGTCCCTCCATCCGTCGAACTGCCTACTGAGGATCACCTGAGACAAATAAAAAAGGGAGTGAGTTTTTGAAAACTCAGTGTGTACGACCCTCGTCAAACAAATAGCATACATATCATATTATTAACATAATAATATCATACATGCAATGCAGTGCAAACCCTCCCCAAATAATCCATCCGGTACACATCATCTCCGTCCAACCGAAACACTTCTGTGGGGATTTCTAAACCGACCCACCCATCCGATACACATCAAGGGTAGCACGATTGCGGTACTACCTAACATTGCAGCAAAGCTGCCAATCATATAATAGGCTTAGAAAGCCATCGGAGGATCCACAGTTGTCAAGCAACCATGTGATCCTCATATACTTCCTCCGTTCCATAATTCCCACCCCATATGCAACCTAAACAGAATATCATATGAATGCAGCAAATGTACATGTAACATCCATAAATCTTACAATCAACACATAGTGGTATTTTAGCCATTTCACAAATTAAGGGTATTTCAGTAATTCTACCCTATAGGGGTATTTCAGTAATTCTTAATAGTATGGGTCTTAATTGCGAACCTTGGCCCGTCAACAAGTCCTCGCGGCTAAAGTGAACAGACACTACGCACTAGGTAGGATTCCAGAAAAGAGGAGGTGGGTCACTAGGACCGCTTAAGTACGAAGCTCTCCCTAGATCCAATCCTAGACATGCATATGTCCATTGCCACACTCTACCCTAGCGACTTGTCCACAGACATGTTTGGTTATTAAGTTAAGTTTTATGCCGTTTAAGAATTCACCAGAACTAAGCCTAGAGACCATTAAAACCCTAGCATGCATTTCTAAAATCCCATAAGGCCCACTTAAGCCCAATCATGTCCATATAGCCCATTAAGCCCAATCATGTATATGTAGCACATTAGGCCCGATCATGATCAAATCATACAACCATCCATATCAATCCATCATTCAATTTCACATATCAACTCTTGCCGATTTGGGCCCACGAGCTCGGCAAGCCCATTTAGCCTCTTCTGGCCCGGTTGGCCAAACAGTGGCCCAAGACCATGAGATCGCTCTCTTCATCCCGATAATCGTATCGGTGTTCCCACACAAATGTTCACACGCTCGTGTGGTTTTCGGTGCCAACCTTTCGGCTTTTCGGCCTTTGGGCACTCCGGGTTTTCGGGATTTTGGCTTTTGCTGATTTGTCGTCTGTGAAGTGTATGTATACACCTGGTAAATGAGACGTGTTACGCTATCCTCAGCCTTGAACCTACAACCAATACCAACCTCCAATCAACCACACACTTAACCACAATATTTACCAAAAATCGAAGCCTTACCATAACCTTACCATGTGCCACCAGTCCTAATAGCCCTTTCTTAGCTACTACTCAAGAATATCCCCTAGATCTGCATCAATCTTAATCTTTAATGACAAAATAATAGGTGACTTGTATCCACTTAAGTCACCCTTTCCCTTACTATAGACTATTCGGCCAACTTATCCAAAAATCAAGAACACTTACCCAAAAGCCGAAACGTATGGATAGCTTTTCGGCAGAGACTTGTAGATCCAAGCTTAATTCTGATTTTTCCAAGATCCGGTCCACCAAAAATCAAAGGAATGATGCCAGCACGACAAAGATTTGGTCACTAGAGTATTCGGCACAAGGTTTGGGGCGATGAAGAAATCGGCTTCAAGAGCAAAGGTTTTCGACTTTTGAAGTCACGAATATTTGGTCCCCAACAATTGAGATGAAGGTGGGATGGCACAAGCAATGGAGAAAGAAGAGAATGATATTCGATTTAAGGCTTTAGGAGAGAAGAAAAGAAAACACATAAGGAAGAGGCGAGGTTTTGAAAAGAAAAAGTGGAGGAGAATTCGGCAGAGCACTATAGTTGTCGAAATAGCACAAAGGGAATTCCAATTGTCGAAATAGCACAGAGGGAATTCGACACCCCCTATTTATACACAAAAATGAAACTCTGCAAAGTCCTAATCGACTCCAACTCTTCCCCATCTCATCTCCTCATTTTTCTCCCTGCTAACTCCCCAATCATTTTCCTAAATTTTCTCTTCTGATCACTCTCCTTAGAGTCCATCACCACACCACTTCCAACCTTCTTGAAAGCCAAAATTAAACTCCTAAAAGAAATACTAAGCTAGGACTCGAACCTAGGATCTCCTTGCTGGCCCATAACGCCACCCTCCTATACCCTAAGTGGCGTCACTTAGCCACTCCACCACAAGTCTCTTTGATGCCATCTTTCCCTATTTTTATCTAAAAGCCCAACTACTCACCGCCCTGGTTCATTTAATAATTAATTAAAAATTCCTTCTCCTCAAAGTTCGAACCCAGCACTTCTCCAATACACCTAGACACTCCAAGTTTATTAAACCCTGAAAGCCAACATGTCATTTGTCATTTTCTTGCTCACTTAAAAATTTTCTGAGACCCAAAGCCCAAAGCCCAATTCATCTAGGCCTAAAATTCAGGGCGTTACAGAAAAATCCATACTTTGTTGTCACTCCCATTACTTGCCGCCCAGGTAGCCCTAATGTAGCTAAATTTTCGCTACATGTTGCCCTAACGCTTCTCTATATAAACTCCTCTTCATTCTATTATTTTTCATATCCCTCAAAGCAATTTGCTTAACCCTAAAAATTTCTAAATCTCACTCTTGTGCCGCTAGCCTCAAATCCCAAAAGAAACCCTAGTTTCTCTTCCCTTTTTGCCAAAATCACCTATTACCGCCGCAAGAAGATTGTCAAAGCACCAATGTTGCTGCCGCACATCACTGTTGTCATCGCCGCAGACTGCCATTACTGTCGCATGCTGTCATTGCTGCCGCACCATCCTTGCCGTCGCAAGATTTTTGTCGTAGCAAGTCCTTACCAACTTTGCCGATTTCTCTTTTCCCCCTTGTGCAGAAACTTTGTCAAATTCTCAAGAAAAGATACCATCTCTCGCAAAAGAACTAGATCTTCAAAGACTACTCCTGAAAACCTGATTTTGATCGATGAAGAAGTGAGAGAGATTTGATTCAATCTTCAAGCATCAACATATGATGCCGGAAAAAGGTTTTAACTTGAAGAGTCATGATTTGATGGTTGTTCCTATACCGATTAAAAAGAAAATCAATGCTCTCAAGTGGGAATGATTTTTTGATGCTTGTTCACTTCCTGATAATGAACTAGTTCGAGAATTCTATGCTAGTTTGACTATTGAAGAAGCTACTTAGGTCATCATTCGAAAGAAAGAGGTACCTCTTACTTCTAATTCCATCAATGATTTGTTTAACTTACTTGATGTTGAAGAAGATGAGTACTACTCTATGATGAACAATATCAATTGGGATTTTCTTCAACAAGTGCTTGATGTTGTGCAAATCCAGGATCCCAATGGATTATAAGAAAGTTTGGGAGCCATTTTTGCCGAAGGGAATACCTAAAACCAATAGCAAAGGTATGGTTTTATTTCGTTCGCTACAATTTTATGCCTATCTCACATAGTTCCACCATCTCGACGGAACGGATGCTCTTGTTATATGCAATTTTGACAGAAAAGTCCATTAATGTTGGGAAAATTATTCTCAAAGAGATTCATGATTGTGCTAAAAAGAAGACAAGAAGTGCTTATTTCCCATCATTAATCACTTCACTTTGATTAAGGGCTAATCTTAAAACACAAGAAAATCTGAAGGGGCAATATGTTCAAGGGTGGATTAAAAATCATGATCTTGAAGGGTTAGTAAAGAAGGTGCATGAGCTGAATCAAGGCGAGAAAGAAGAGCCAACTGAGCCAGATACCGAGAAGTCAACAAATGAAACTGAAACTGAATCTAATTCAGTTACAGACACTAAAGAAGAAGAATCTGATAAGGAACCGAACAGTCCTAAACCAGTTGAAGAATCTGCAACCCCTGAACCAAAGGTTGAGCCAGGAGAAGAAACAGTCAAGCTAAGTGTTGAACCTAAATCTACAACTCCTATGCCGACTTCTGCAAGTACTTCAAAGAAATCGAAGTTGTCAATTATGATGGATATGTGCAAGTTCATGGACAATCAACAACAAACTTACTGGAAATATGAAAAAATTAAAGATGACTCAATTCGAAATACTTTTAAGAATATCTCTAATAATTTTGTTCCTGAATTCCCAAATGCTATCTTTGAGACATGGACGGAAGTTACTGACTATGCAAGCGGAGATGGAGCTGAAGAAGACAAGGGGAATGAGTCAGAAAAATAAAAGAGGGGATTCTTGTCTTGTTATTTTTTTAATTATTTTTAGGTCTTTAGGAATTTATTTCTTTCGTAATTAGGATTTAATTTCTACAGAATAAAAAATAACAAGCATGAATAAACTTAACACTTCTTTAGAAAGAAAAAGACTAAGTTATGTGGTAATGGGATTTAACATGTCTAGGATAGGGTTATTAGGAAACAATTGGTATTTAAGCAGTCTTAATGACTCACCTCTCTTTCTTTACAACCCTACCTGGTGTTCAGTTTTCATTCATTACTTTGTTCTTGCAATGAGGAAATTGCTTCTTTTTAAAGGGGGGTAAGGCAAATAAATTGCTCAATTCTTTCAATTTTTCAAATATGTTTCAATCATTTCTTTCATAATTATGTTTTAACAAATGAATGTTTTGAGACATTTTTTTTGTTAATGAGATAGTTTGTATGCAAGTATGAATGATGATTCTATTTGAGTGAATGTATGTTATCATGAAGAATGGAATGCTTGTATGATCTTAGTCTTAGTAATGTTTTCCATGAAAACTTAGTTTCTCTTGAGATTAGACATGCATGAAGGTTTATATCTTTAGAATTGACTTAGTAACTTTCTTGAAGCGAAATCCTAGGAGACATAAAAATCTAAAATGATATAGGCACTATTTCTTTGGATCGTTTGAGCCTTTTCGAGCCAACCTTATGATATTAGACCCTTGAAACTGTAATTTTAAGCTTAAAGGCCTGTTTATTGCAATGAACTTACATTATAATCCACATTACCATCTTTTTAAGTTATCCTAATTTTGTGCACCCATCTTAACTAAAGTTGTCTTGGTAATCAACATTTGAGGACATTTTCAAAAAGATGTATGTGCTCATGCTAAAAAAAAGACGAAGAAAGAGCGAAGAAAAGTTTGCTCAGTCTCCAAAAATATGTCACCTACATTAGCGGAGAGGAAGTACTAAGTTCAACATATGAATATCATAAATAAGCCTTATGATTGTTTGCTTGATTGATAAGAAATTATGTTGAATGAAGAATGTTATCTGTGGCTGTGACATAGATACAAACTATGATTCATGTTGGCATATTTTGAAGCTTAGTATAAAATTCAAAAAATGTTTGCATATGAATTACTTGTTAATAAAAGAGATCTATGAACCTGAAGTTATTAATGCATGATTAGGGGACAAAGATTGATGTTACTTACATAGTTAGCAATTAATAAAGGAGATCTATCAACCTGAAGTTATGAATGCATGATTATGGGACAAAGATTGATGTTGCTTACATAGTTAGCAATTCTGCCTTAGCAAGACCTTTTGCTGTGCATAAACATTACTCGGGACAAGAAATGATTTAAGTTTGGGGGGGTGTAAACTGAAAAATATATAGGATTTTTCCTATGTAATTTATCACCTTTTTACTTAAATTAGTTGTTAAAACTAAGTAATTGTTTAATAAATTAATGAAATATGTGAAAATATGAAATTAGGACATAGAAATTATTAAAATGTGATTTTATGCTTTATTATATAGTTTTCATGCATAAAATGGCTTATTTTATATTTATTTGAACATATTATATTTTTAAGACATAAAATGGGCCATGCATGATTATATTAAATAATAAAATATAAAATTATATTTAATAACTCATTTTAAAATATTTCATTAATAATTTGGGTTTTAATTAATTAATTATTTTATTCTTTGGTCATTTAATTTATTGAATTATTTTGGGCAGGTCTGATAGCTTTGTTAGTTTACAAAAACCGTCCAAATTGAAGACCAAGTCAACCCAATTTCGGCTACACATGGCTGTCCACATAAACCACTTTTTGGTTTAATTACACAAGGTCCTTGCAATGTTGAAGAAATTAGAGATTTGCCCAAAAATTTACATTTGAACGAGTCTCAGTCTTGAGTTGTTATGGCATTTAAATTACTTAAAAATCAAGCAAAATTCAACTCAAAATCCACTAATCCTGGCCGGCCACTCATTGAAGAAGCTTGAAGAGACTAAACCTCTCTATTTTTGGCAAACTACTCTCCTTTCTTCACCTATAAATAAGACTTCATTTAACCATTCCTATTCATCCTTCATCCCTCATCCCTCATCATTCTCTCTTTTCTCTCAATTCTCTTTAGCATTTTCCATTCCCCATGCCTAGCATCATCTCTTCATAGAGATTTTAGCAATTAAGCCTCTTAAAGAGCCCTTGGTCAGCCACCTTGGAGAGCCATCACCAAAGGAGCAAAGCGAAGGAGCGAAGGAGCCTCGTCGATCAGAGTCTTGGGTGACAGCCACTTTGATTTGGGTTTAATCTTTCTTTTCTTTGATTTAAATTGAAAATTTTTGCTATGTGTTCTTTGTTCTTGTTTACAACAATGTTAGCTTAATTTTATTTAAGCTAGGATGATTGCTTTGAATAAAGAATATTTATTTGATTCATGCTTATAATGTTTGTGCCTCAATCGATCATGTTTTCAATTAAAATCAAGTCTGTATTTCGGTCATACGTGATTGAAATGCACCTAAATTAGCTGAGCGATCCTACCCAGACGACGGCTAGTGGACATATAATTGAAATGTGCATGCTCAATTTAGATCCTAACCCTATTAAATTGCAGGTTGCATAACAACTCTAACCAAGCTCTGTTATCTGCATAGGTTTTAGATTTGTGTGATTAAACTGTTTCAAACCTAACACGTCCCTATTACCTCACATGAATGCTAAGAAACCCTTAGTAAATAAAGATCAGTAAAATGCATATTTACTAACTAAAGGATTCTGAAAGGACCTAATGTGGTTTCCAAACTCATGAAAGATCGAGTTGCCATGGAATTTTTTTTGAATGTTATTAAGCATGTTGATAATAAATTAAGTTTAATTAAAGTAATTGTCCTAGTTTATTTATGTTATAATTGTTGCAAATTGTGTTTAATTTTGCTAAAATCTATTTCATTCATATAGTTCGAATATTTAGGATAATTTGCATTGGGGATCATTGCATTTAGTTTAATATATTTAATTTTAATCATCAACTCTCAATCATATTGTGTTTTTATTTACCAAGTTGTTAATATAATTTTACAATTAAGTGATTTAACACAAATACAATCCCTGTAGAGACGATAACTCGATACTTACCTATTACTTGATAATGACTGTGTACACTTGCACAAACCTACGCGTTACATCAAGCAAGGGATGACACAATAATGAAATAGGGAGAAACTATCGTGAAACAAAATTATAGGTGGGGGTTGTTTAGGTTGAATTTAAAAAATTGGCTAAATTGCAATATAAATGCTCACAGTTTTGACCCTGTTACAAACCAGTCCTCTTCCTAAAATTAAAGGTATTTAAAAATCATTTTCAAAAATTGGTTTAATTTCCTAATAGCCATTTTCAAAAATATTATCAGTTATCTTATTTACAAAATTTTGAGCACATATAGGCTAAAATTCCTAAAATACCCTCGAAACTTCTAGGCCCAATTTGGGGTGTGACAAGTCGCCCAACTAAAAAAGAATTTCGTCCTCGAAATTTACTTGAGCTAAACAAATAAGGATACTGACGTCTCATCGCTTCCTCGGTTTCCCAAGTAGCCTCTTTCGTTTTGTGTTTGCGCCACAAAACCTTAGCTAATGAAACTCTCTTATTTCGCAAAACCTTTTTTTATGAGCTAGAATCTCAACTGGTTCCTCTTCTTAAGTGAGATTAGGTTGAACATCGATCTCCTCTATTGGCATAATATGCAACGAATCTGAACGATACTTTTGTAGCATAGACACATGGAAAACATCATGAATTCACTCAAGTTCTTGCAGCAACTTGAGTCAATAAGCTACCTGTCCAATCCTTTCAAGAACTTCATAGGGTCTAACATACCTAGTACTCAACTTACCCTTCCTTCCAAACTTCAATTTTTTTTCCATGGAGAAACTTTTAAGAATACCTTATCACCAACTTGAAACTCGATCTCTCAATGTTTCAAATTCACATAAGATTTCTACCTATCTGTTGCTGCTTTCAACCTTTCACATATCAACTTCACTTTCTCTTCGGTCTCTCAAACTAACTCCGGCCCAACGACCCTTTTTTCATCTAATTCCATCCAACACAAAGGAGTCCTAAACTTCCTACCATACAACGCTTCAAACGGTGCCATGCGAATACTCGCTTGAAAACTATTGTTGTAAGAAAATTCTACTAAAGGCATATATCGCTCCCAACCACCATTGAACTCAGTCATATTGCTTCGCAACATATCTTCTAACACTTGAATTACCCTTTTAGATTGGCTGTCAGTTTGGGGGTGATAAGTTCTACTGAAAATAAGTTTTGGCCCCAAAGCCTCTTGCAAACTCTTCCAAAACCTCAACATAAAATGGATCTCTATCGGAGATGATAGAAATCGAAACTCCATGAAGACGTACAATCTCTGCAATGTATAACTTTTCCAATTTCTGTAAAGAATAATTGGTACGCACTACCAAGAAATGCGCACTCTTTGAAAATCGATCAACTATAACCAAAACTGAATCCTTCTTTGATAGCATCAAAGACAAACCCGAAACAAAATTCATAGTGATCCTTTCTCACTTCCATTCAAGAATCGCAATCGGTTGCAACAAACTTGAAGGAAATTGATGTTTAGCTTTCACCTTTTGACAGACCAAACATCGAGCTATGAAATTCATAAAATCACGCTTCAACCCAGGCCACCAATAAACCTCATGAAGATAATGATACATTTTACCACTACCGGGATGCATAGCGTAAGGACTACTATACATCTTGGTAAGGATAGCTTGTCTTAAATCCACATCTTGCGGCACACACAATCTACCTCGAAAATTCAAAATACCTTCTGCATCAACATCAAAGTCTCCATTAACAACTTGCTCAACTTGACAAATCCTCTTCAACAAATCTCCATCTAATGGCTGTTTCTTCTTAATTTGTTTAGCCAAAGTCGGCCTCACTTGAAGTTTAGCTAACAAACCACCATCACTAGCCAAAATTAAGTGCGGAAACATAGCTCTCAACTTCGACATCAATTTCCTACTTAAAGCGTCATCAAGAACATTCGCCTTGCCAGGATGATACTCAATCACATAGCCATTGTAACACCCCAAACCCGGTCAATACACCACGACCGAATCTGGCATGTTACGGGGAAAATCGCGTTTGAGGGGTTAGGGTTTCATGTTAAAGATTCGATGAAAAACTCTTTGTCATATTTTATATTTGTCGAAATTTTGGGCATGATTGCTTTGTCATACTTTAATGTTTTAGGGTGATACCTGATGGTAAAGTTTAAAACGTATCGCGTTGTAGTTTGAAAACCTCATCTTTCCAAGTTTTATCCAATATTAGTCCAATTCTTTGTTAAGGCATATTTAAAATCCAATACAAGCATATAAATAACAAAAACATAAAGCTAAAAGGCCTTTTACAAACCAAAATAAAAACCCAAGTGAAAATAAATAAAATATAGTACCAAGTTTTAAAACAGTGCAACCTCGATTTTTATTCATGGCATGAGCACCTCGAGTCCACCCCGACTCCATGTCCGCAACTAAGTGCCACCTGAAATGATAAGGGAGAAGGTGAGTCGCAAGACTCAGTGCATAAATCCCCCTCCCGGTATATGCAACATACCAACACACATCATACTAAAGCAATACAATCAATGCACCCGATCCTAACCATCCATATCACCTTTCTACCCCGTGGTACCCAAACCACCGGTGGTGCCAAACCACCGGTGACCCAAAGTCACGATATCCATCAATGTGGTGCCAAACCACTGGTGACCCAAAGTCACGAATAATCCAATGATGGGGCCAACCCATCGTGTGATACCAAATCTCTGGCGTCAATCCCGTATCTCAACTGTGGGGCCAACCCACTGTGGTACGAAGCCACTGGGACAAGACGCTATGAGGTGCCAAACCTCTGGTGTCCCAAAGACACAATGTGATACCAAATCACTGGTGACCGAAGTGACGAATCCAATGATGGGGCCAACCCATCGTGTGATACCAAATCACTGGCGTCAATCCCGTAATATCAACCGTGGGGCCACCCACCGTGGTGCTAAGCCACTGGGACGAGACGCTGAGGTGCCAAACCTCTGGTGACCCAAAGACATGGATATCATATTCCCCCTCCTCTCATATCACCCATACATGTCATACTGATGCAAATCATGTAAATCATGCAGTCATGCCAATATGTTTAATATCGCATCTCATATCACATACCTCAGCAATCATGATATCACATACCATTAATAGCACTCGTAATGAAACGAACTTACCCGGATCCGTACACATACCCCATTGGGTACCATTTCCATCAACCATATTGTTTTGATCTTAATAGGCAAACAGGTTATTAAACATATCGCTAAGTAAATAGTGTGTTAGTCTACACACCTGTTCGAACACAAGCTTTAACCAAAGAACCGATCTAAGACCCTCGAAAGCCTTGACAACCTTGCTCCTATAATCGGCCAAACAGGAGATTAGCATCCTAGGCCATTCGGCCAAAACAGAACATACCAAAAAGGGTCAACACTTGAAACCCGAGACCTACCTACACGCTTTAGAACACTAGCCAACACCACCAAGTGCTCCTGCTTCACTTCCCTACAATCGGCAATCAATAATAATAATAACCTTAGGCTTAAACGAATACCAACCAAATAGGTCACTAAAACAATCCCTTACCACTACTTACTCAACGATCGACCAAAGAACCGAGGCTACGCTTGATCGCTTGAAATCTCGGATGCCCTATGCCAAAACGATTCCAAACAAGCGATCAATACACTACCAAACAAGCGTCAAAGCTAACTCTTACCCTTGTAGATGTCAACAGAGAACAGAGAATGGACCATAAGGCATTCAGCCTTACCTATTTACCTTCTCCAACGCTTGAAAACAACACTCAAAAGCAATCCACACCACACTTAGATTCGGCCATAGCGCAAAATTGAAAGGGAAGGGGATATTCGGCAACACAAGGGAGAGAGAGTCGGCTAGGAAACAAAGCAAGCTTCTGTACAAGTTTCAAGAAGAAAGAAAAAGGTATGAGAGGAAGAAAACGACCATTCGGCTTAGCACAAGGAGAAAAGAGAAAAGAATAGTGAGAAGGTGTATGGTTCGGCCAAAGAACAAAAGAGGTAAAAGCTTGAGGGCTCAAAAGCATTCGGCTACAACACTTTAGGAGACACAAATGCAAACTTTCGGCAAGGTGAAGGTTACTTGGGATTTTTCAGTTTTGGCTACAAGGAAATAAAAGAAGAGGGTTTTCTTTTACTCACTTTCGGCACAAGACTAGGGGAAGACTCAAAGGAATTCGGCACCAAAAGGAATGGAGAAACAATTTCGGCAAAGGGAACAAATGGGAAAGAGAAAAAAAAACCAAAAGGGTGAGCACCCCCTACTTAAACTACTAAGGTTTCGGCACCCACCTAACCCCCTCCAACAAAGCCGAAATTGCCCTCCTTAAGCACCCCAAAACCGGCCACTAGCTCCCCTCCTCCTAAAATTTGGCCACATCTCCCCCAAACACTCCACACCACCACTTCAAATTATTTTGAACAAGTCCACTTCCTACAATCACTCTCCACCCACCATTTGAGCATTTGACTTGGTCTTAGGCAGAGTTTGAACTGCCTACAACTCCTCCCCTCCATGCCGTCAAAATGAGAGCAAAAATGTGGGATTTTCGCAACTTGAACACAGGACCTCCTCCCCTGCAAGTGACGCCAAACACAAGCTCCAAGTGGCGCATGCTTTGCCATCTTTCTAGCTCAACTCTTGTGCTAACTTTCACCTAAAATTATTTATAAACCCCAGCTCCTTCAACTCCACTCACATAAAACTTAAAACCAAAATTTTTCCTACCACTCCGGCTTATACTAAGCTTACAACTAAGCCCCAAAACAACACAAAAGCAACATTGCAAAACAACCACATGCAAAACAAAGCAATAACAAAATAGCCCCTATCCCTGGATGTTACAGTTCTACCCCTAAAAAAAAAAAAATTTCGGCCTCGAAATTACCTGATCAAAAGAGTTGAGGGTACTGTTGTCTCATCACATCCTCGGGTTCCCACGTAGCTTCTTCCACGCCATGGTTCCACCATAGCACCTTTACTAGAGGCACAGACTTCCTACGCAAAATCTTTACATCCCGATCTAGGATCTGCACAGGTTCCTCCTCCATGGTCAAATCCGGATTCACCTCGATCTCTTCCACTGCTACGACATGCGATGGATCTGAACGATAACGCCTAAGCATTGAAACATGAAATACATCGTGAATCTGACTCAACTCCGCTGGCAACTCAAGCTGGTAAGCTACTGGTCCCACTCGTTTCAGTACCTTATACGGCCCAATAAACCTCGGACTTAGCTTGCCTTTCCTTCCGAATCTCAATACTTTCTTCCATGGCGAGACCTTCGAAAAAACTTGATCCCCACAAAGAAACTCTATATCTCTCCGCTTGAGATCGGTATAAGACTTCTGCCTATCCGAAGCTTCTTTCAATCGAGCCTGAATCAACTTAACCTTGTCTTCGGTCTCTGTAACCAACTCTGGTCCCAACAATTGGCGTTCACCCAACTCCGTCCAACATGTAGGTGAGCGACACTTTCTACCATACAACGTTTCATATGGTGCCATTTTGATGATTGCTTGGTAACTATTATTGTAGGCGAACTCAGCTAATGGTAGAAACTCCTCCCAACTACCTCTGAAATCCAGAACACAACCTCTCAGCATATCCTCTAAAATCTGTATAACCCTTTCCGACTGCCCATCAGACTGCGGGTGAAAAGCCGTGCTGAAATCCAAGCGCGTACCCAAAGCCTGATGCAACGCTTTCCAGAACCTTGACGTAAATCTGGGATCCCTATCCGAGATAATCGATACTTCGGCACACCATGCAATCTCACTATCTCGACACATACGACCGCCAATTGCGAGTGAGTAATCAACCCTTACTTAGGAATGAAGTGAGTGATTTAGTCGGGACGATCCACAATTACCCAAACCGAGTCTTTCTTGCTCGGCGTAAAAGGTAATCCACCGACGAAATCCATAGTTATTCTTTCCCACTTCCATTGTGGAATCTTCACCGGTGAAGCAACCCGGCGGCAAGCGATGCTCGACCTTGACTCTGCGACATGTCGGGCACTTCCCTACAAACCCCGTCACTTCTTTCTTGAGACCCGGCCACCAAAATTGCTCTCTTAGATCTCTATACATCTTGCTTCCTCCGGGATGCATAGCGTATGGGCTGCTATGTGCGTCTGAAGAATCCTCTGCCTCGACTCAACGTCTTTCGGCATACAAGCTCGCCTTGAAAACACAACACTCCATCACTAGATAAACCTGTAACCCTCCAAACCACCATCCTGCACTGAGACCTCTGCGCACTCAAAACCTCATCTTCCAACTGTTTCTCTCTGATCTGCTCAACCCAAGTAGGCTTAACCTACAGCTCTGCCATAATACTTCCATCGTCATACAAACTCAGATGGGCAAACATCGCTCTTAAGTTCGAAACAACCTTACGGCTCAACGCGTCTGCCACCACGTTAGCCTTGCCCGGATGATATTCAATCGAACAATCATAATCCTTGAGCAATTCAATCCATCTGCGCTGCCTCAAATTCAAATCCTTCTGAGTCAAAAGATACTTTAGACTCTTGTGATCTGTGTAGACTATCGATCTCTCTCCGTACAAGTAGTGCCTCCAAATTTTCAAGGCAAAGACTACAGCGGCTAACTCCAAGTCGTGCGTCGGATAATTGACCTCATGTGGCCTCAATCTGCCGATGTCGTAAGCCACAACCTTACCTTCTGCATCAAAGACACAACCCAATCCGTATGTGATGCATCGCAATACACCGTGAATTCCTTCCCACCTCGGGTTGAATTAAAGCAGAGCTTGGTCAAAATCTTCTTTAGTTTGTCGAAACTCTCCTGCGCTTCTCGATCCAAACAAATGGAACCCCTTTCCTTAACAACTTGGTCATTGGCGCTGCGATCAATGAAAAACCTTCTACAAACCTTCGGTAGTATCTGCCAAACCCAGAAAACTCGAATCTCGACCCGACGACTTAGGCGGCTTCAATCCAAAATCGCCTCAATCTTCCGAGGATCTACCCTAATCCCCTCACCGTACACACTACATGACCCAAGAATGTCACCTCCTCGAGCGAAACTCGCACTTACTAAATTTTGCATAAAGTCGCTGTTTTCCTCGAATCTGCATTACTATCCGCAAGTGTGCATCATGCTCCTCCTCTGTCTCTTTGAGTATACTAAGATGTCATCAATAAAACCACTACGAACTGATCCAAATACTACTGAAACACCCTATTCATCATATCCATGAATGCTGCCGGCGCGTTAGTCAACCCAAACGGCATTACCAGAAATTCGTAGTGCCCATACCGAGTACAAAACGCTGTCTTGTGGATATCCGCCTCCTTTACCTTGATTGGTGATACCCGGACCTTAAATCAATTTTTGAGAATACCGGCACCCTTGGTGATCAAACAAGTCATCTATCCGACAACGGATACTTGTTTTTGATCGTCAGCTTGTTCAACTGGCGGTAGTCTATACACATCCGCATGGTACCATCTTTCTTCTTAACAAAGAGTACTGGCGCTCCCCAAGGTGAAACACTTGGCCTAATAAAGCCTCGATCCAACAACTCCTGGATCTGAGCCTTTAATTCCACTAACTACTTTGGCGCCATCCTATACGGAGCAATAGACACCGGCGCGATTCGGGATAACAGATCTATCCCGAACTCCACCTCACGATCCGGTGGCAAACCCTAAGCTCCCAGAAACACATCCGCAAATTCCCCAACTGTCCGAACTTTCTCTCACAATGACTCTTTAGCCTCCAAGGCATACACATGAACCACATACGCCTCACGACCCTTTCGACCATTTTCTCAGCCTTGAGCGGATACCACATTAGATAAGTAATCTCTCCTATTACCTATCATAACCACTTCATCACCCTCCGACGCTTTAAGAACCATGCGCTTAGCAGCGCGCAATCCAACCTCGCTTTGGTACTTAACTAACTACCCATCCATCCCAAGAATCGGATCGAACTCCCCAAACGGCGGTTCCATTAGATCTGCCAAAAACACTACCCTTGGAGTTCTAGGGGTACATCCTTAAACGACTTATCTACAACTACAGAGTGACCTAGAGGGCTAATTACGGTCATCCGCCTAGGAGTAGTTTCTGAGTCTAAGTCCATGGTCTCTACTATACTACTAGCCACGTAAGAATGCGTCGAACCCACATCAATCAAAGCGATAAATGGAGAACCAAAGATCAAGAACGTCACGGTTATGACGTCCGGTGCGTCGCCCTCCTCTCGGTGCCTCATTGCATACACTAACCCAGGTATCACGGCCTCGGTTACTACTGCACCTGCGCCGGTGCTCCACGGCCCGACTGGAACCATTACCTCCTCGGCCATTACCACGACCCCTCTGCGGTGGCGGTCCATTATTCTGAATCGAAATCGACCACGACTCTCGGACTGAACCCTAGCCAACTTACGCGGACAGTCCCTCACACGATGATCCAATGAGCCACACTCGAAACACCCTTTTCCACCGGTCCAACATCCTCCCCAATGATATTTCCCACAACGGTTACACTGCGGCGGTCCCTGACTAGCAGTAACAAACCTACCAGACTGATTCGGCCCACTCTGCCTAGCCCTTTTCTGAGGATTACCTGATGACCCAGAAGATCCAAAACTCCTCTTATGTCTGTTCCTATCCATGCCCTGCCTTACCGACTCCTTCACTCCCTCAGCTACCTTAGCCTTCTCAACCAGGACAGCAAACTCACGCTCCTGCTGTGGAGCAATCAGCAACCTCAACTCGTCTCTCAGACCATCCTCAAAACGAACACACCTCTCGTGTTCAGTAGCCACAATGCCCCTAGCATACCGACTCAGCCTCAAGAACTCAGCCTCGTACTCTGACACAGACTTACTCCCCTGAACTAACCTCAAAAATGCTTTTCGCTGTGCGTCGATGTAGCTAGCTCCAATGTACTTTTTCTGATAAGCAGCCTTAAAATAATCCCACGTAAGATCCTCTACTGCAGCACTGTCCCGAACCGTGAGCCACCACTGGTATGACTCATCCCGAAGAAGCGATACTATGCCCTTCAGCTTCTCCTCAGCAGTCAGGTCTAAATCATCCATGACCCGCTCTGTCGCCTCCAGCCAATACTCAGCCGTGCTGGGAGCAACACCAGAGACACCTCGAAACACCTCAGCCCCATTCGCGGAGTCGCTCGAGCACGCAGTTTCGACTCTGCGCCTCCACCTACTCCAGCTACCCTTTCCAAAACCCGCAGCATCGCCTGCGACACTGCATCATCCCCAGTTTGATCTTGAAACTCACCACCTCCAGCTGGTGGCGGTACCGGTATCTCATTCTCTGACCCCTGACCAGATCCTACGGGTTCCGAAACTGTCATCCTACCACGACCTCGTCCACGACCGCGTCCACCTCGAGCACTCATGACTAAAATCTCTACGTGCTCGATTTAGGAGTTTTATGCATCGATAATTATTCCACTTTGTTTTAATGGCAAAGTCTTATAAATATTAAAGAAGGTTTGTTTCATGAGTTCACGAGAATCCTATCGGTTTCAGTTTCTCTGATAATCCACTATTGCTAATCATACAATCCCATCAATATCAAAATCACAAGCAATAGTGAGGGGTACTTACAGGCGGCCAGTGCGGGAGACTCGGTGCCATGCCTTTTCAACCACATATTAAAAACAAAACTCTTAAAACAACTTTTCAAAACATTTTGGGCCTCTGGCTCACAGCCGAGCCTTTAAACTTAGCTCTGATACCACAATTGTAACACCCCAAACCCGGTCAATAAACCACGACCAAATCTGGCATGTTACGGGGAAAATCGCGTTTGAGGGGTTAGGGTTTCAGGTTAAAGATTCGATGAAAAACTCTTTGTCATATTTTATATTTGTCGAAATCTTGGGCATGATTGCTTTGTCATACTTTAATGTTTTAGGGTGATACCCGATGGTAAAGTTTAAAACGTATCGCGTTGTAGTTTGAAAACCTCATCTTTCCAAGTTTTATCCAATATTAGTCCAATTCTTTGTTAAGGCATATTTAAAATCCAATACAAGCATGTAAATAACAAAAACATAAAGTTAAAAGGCCTTTTACAAACCAAAATAAAAACCCAAGTGAAAATAAATAAAATATAGTACCAAGTTTTAAAACAGTGCAACCTCGATTTTTATTCATGGCATGAGCACCTCGAGTCCACCCCGGCTCCATGTCCGCAACTAAGTGCCACTGAAATGATAAGGAGAAGGTGAGTCGCAAGACTCGGTGCATAAATCCCCTCCCGGTATATGCAACATACCAACACACATCATACTAAAGCAATACAATCAATGCACCCGATCCTAACAATCCATATCACCTTTCTACCCGTGTGGTACCAAACCACCGGTGGTGCCAAACCACCGGTGACCCAAAGTCACGATATCTATCAATGTGGTGCCAAACCACCGGTGACCCAAAGTCACGAATAATCCAATGATGGGGCCAACCCATCGTGTGATACCAAATCACTTTGGCGTCAATCCCGTATCTCAACCGTGGGGCCAACCCAGCGTGGTGCGAAAACCCACCGGGCGAGGCGCTATGAGGTGCCAAACCTCTGGTGTCCCAAAGACACAATGTGATACCAAATCACTTTGGTGACCAAGTCACGAATACAATGATGGGGCCAACCTATCGTGTGATACCAAATCACTGGCGTCAATCCCGTAATATCAACCGTGGGGCCAACCCACCGTGGTGCTAAGCCACTGGGACGAGACGCTGAGGTGCCAAACCTCTGGTGACCCAAAGTCACAAAATAACATCTGTGGTACCAAACCACTGGTGGTGCCAAACCACTGGTGTCCCAAAGACACGGATATCATATTCCCCCTCCTCTCATATCACCCACACATGTCATACTGATGCAAATCATGTAAATCATGCAGTCATGCCAATATGTTTAATATCGCATCTCATATCACATACCTCAGCAATCATGATATCACATACCATTAATAGCACTCGTAATGAAACGGACTTACCCGGATCCGTACACATACCCCATTGGGTACCATTTCCATCAACCATATTGTTTTGATCTTAATAGGTAAACAGGTTATTAAACATATCGCTAAGTAAATAGTGTGTTAGTCTACACACCTGTTCGAACACAAGCTTTAACCAAAGAACCGATCTAAGACCCTCGAAAGCCTCGACAACCTTGCTCCTATAATCGGCCAAACAGAAGATTAGCATCCTAGGCCATTCGGCCAAAATAGAACATACCAAAAAGGGTCAACACTTGAAACCCGAGACCTACCTACACGCTTTAGAACACTAGCCAACACCACCAAGTGCTCCTGCTTCACTTCCCTACAATCGGCAATCAATAATAATAATAACCTTAGGCTTAAACGAATACCAACCAAATAGGCTGCTAAAACAATTCCTTACCACTACTTACTCAACGATCGACCAAAGAACCGAGGCTACGCTTGACTACTTCGAAATCCTGGATGCCCTATGCCAAAACGATTCCAAACAAACGATCAATACACTACCAAACAAACGTCAAAGCTAAGTCTTACCCTTGTAGATGTCAACAGAGAGAGAGAATGCAGACCATAAGGCATTCGGCCTTACCTATTTACCTTCTCCAACGCTTGAAAACAACACTCAAAAGCAATCCACACCACACTTAGATTCGGCCATAGCGCAAAATTGAAAGGGAAGGGGATATTCGGCAACACAAGGGAGAGAGTCGGCTAGGAAACAAAGCAAGCTTCGGTACAAGTTTCAAGAAGAAAGAAAAAGGTATGAGAGGAAGAAAATGACCATTCGGCTTAGCACAAGGAGAAAAGAGAAAAGAATGGTGAGAAGGTGTATGGTTCGGCCAAAGAACAAAAGAGGTAAAAGCTTGAGGGCTCAAAAGCATTCGGCTACAACACTTTAGGAGACACAAATGCAAACTTTCGGCAAGGTGAAGGTTACTTGGGATTTTTCGGTTTTGGCTACAAGGAAATAAAAGAAGAGGGTTTTCTTTTACTCACTTTCGGCACAAGACTAGGGGAAGACTCAAAGGAATTCGGCACCAAAAGGAATCGAGAAACAATTTCGGCAAAGGGAACAAATGGGAAAGAGAAAAAAAAAACCAAAAGGGTGAGCACCCCCTACTTAAACTACTAAGGTTTCGGCACCCACCTAACCCCCTCCAACAAAGCCGAAATTGCCCTCCTTAAGCACCCCAAAACCGGCCACTAGCTCCCCTCCTCATTAAATTCGGCCACATCTCCCCCAAACACTCCACACCACCACGTCAAATTATTTTGAACAAGTCCACTTCCTACAATCACTCTCCACCCACCATTTGAGCATTTGACTTGGTCTTAGGCGAGTTTGAGCGCCTACAACTCCTCCCCTCCATGCCAGTCAAAATGAGAGCAAAAATGTGGGATTTTCGCAACTTGAACACAGGACCTCCTCCCCTGCAAGTGACGCCAAACACAAGCTCCAAGTGGCGCATGCTTTGCCATCTTACTAGCTCAACTCTTGTGCTAACTTTCACCTTAAATTATTTATAAACCCCAGCTCCTTCAACTCCACTCACATAAAACTTAAAACCAAAATTTTTCCTACCACTCCGGCTTATACTAAGCTTACAACTAAGCCCCAAAACAACACAAAAGCAACATTGCAAAACAACCACATGCAAAACAAAGCAATAACAAAATAGCCCCTATCCCTGGATGTTACAGCCATAATCCTTCAAAAGCTCAATCCAACGTTTTTTCCTTAAATTCAACTCCTTTTGGGTAAGGAGGTACTTAAAGCTCTTATGATCCATGTAAATAACACACTTTTCCCTATACAAATAAAGGCGCCAAATCTTAAGTGCAAATACCACAATAGCTAATTCCAAATCATGGGTAGGATAGTTGCGCTCATGCGTCTTCAACTGCCTCGAAGCATAAGCCACAATTTTACCCTCTTGCATCAATACACAACGAAGACTCGAATACAAAGCATCACTAGAAACCACAAAATCTTTTCCAGGTTCTGGTTGAATCAATATCGGTGGCTTACTCAAAACTTTCTTAAGCTGTTCAAAACTCTTTTGCCTTTCACTAGTTTATTCAAACACCACATCTTTTTGAAGTAGTTTTGTTAAGGGTGAAACAATAAGGGAAAACCCTTTAATGAATCTACGATAATAACCAACCAAACCAAAGAAACTTTGTATTTCGGTAACACTCCTAGACGACTTTCACTCTAAGATCGCCTCAATCTTCTTAGGATCCACTCAAATCCCTTCTATCGATACCACATGTCCTAAAAACACAACTTTTGTAAGCCAAATTTCTCACTTACTTAACTTAGCAAGCAGCTTCTTATCTCTCAAAATCTGTAAAACAACCTTAAAGTGCTCATCATGATCCTCCTCAGAATGAGAATACACCAAAATGTCGTCAATAAAGGTAACCACTAATTGATCCAAGTATGAATGGAATACTCGGTTCATCAAATCCATGAACATGACAGGAGCATTTGTTAAACCAAAGATCATCACCAAGAGCTCATAATGCCCATACTGAGTCCCAAAAGTGGTTTTCAAAACATCAGACTCCTTCACCTTCAATTGATAACACCCATATCTTAAGTCAATCTTTAAGAACACCGTTGCACCTCGAAACTGATCAAAAAAGTAATAAATTCGAGGCAAATGATACTTATTCTTAATAGTCAACTTATTCAACTGTCTATAATCAATATACATCCTTATTGTACCATCTTTTTCTTTACAAACAAAATTGGTGCGCCCCACGATGAAACACTCGGTCGAATAAACCTTTTATCAAACAACTCTTGCAATTAAATCTTTAACTCTTTGAGCTCCTTTGGTGCCATGGGATAAGGCGCCATAGACATCGGTGCAGTACCAAGGTAGACCTCAATACCAAACTCGACTTCACGATCCGGAGGCAAACCAGGTAACTCTTCAGGAAACACATTATGAAAACCCTTAACAGTGCGAATATCCTGAACTCTCAACTCCTTACTGACCGAGTTCATCACATAAGCTAAGTAAGCTTCACAACCTTTCCACATTATCTTTTTATCCTTCATTTTCGAAACTACAATAGACAAAAATCCTGGTCTTTCACCAACTACAATAATTTCCAACCCATCACTATTCCTCAAAATAGCTCACTTCATTTCAAACTCTACCTTAGCTTTATACTCAGTCAACAAATCCATACCCAAAATAACATCAAAACCATAAAATGGTAATTCCATGAGATCCACAGTCATACCAAATCATACCCAAATCAATAATCTCTATAGGAATCCCTAACATACAAGCTAATTCACTCAGAATATACGAATTCATAGAATTAGAATCAATTAAGGAAAATAATGGAATAGATTACACAGAGAAAGTACCTACAATAACATCAGTTGGATCTTGATTCTCAGGTTCCCTAACAGCATAAACCTGAGCTGGACCTCCAGACTCAACTTGCGAAGCAACAATGTGAGCAACAATTTGCTGTCCAACTAATCTTTCATTACCTTTACCATGACCTCGGCCCCTATCACGAGAAGAAACAGGTGCCAAACTCTGAGTCTGTGAAACCTCAACTCTATTCGGGCAATCCCTCAAAAATTATTCTTTCGAACCACACTTATAACAACCACCTATGAACTTACCACACTCCCTAGGATGCTTATGATCACAATGCGCAAAAAGTGGCCATCTAGAACCACCAGTCAAACCAAACTTTTTAGCCACAACATTACTCTACTGTTTAGACTGACTCAGTCGAGACGCACGTCTCGCACCCCTACCAGAACTGTAATTATCCTGCCCTTTTCTTGGACGGTCGTCTAAGAGCACCATCAAAAGCCCTCTTACTAGTCTCAGCCACCACAGAATGAGTTGGCTCAGCCAAAGTCTCCTCAACATCTTTGGCTTTTTCCACAAGCTCATCAAACAAGTCTGTATTTTGGGCCACCAAGTAAACCCGAATCTCTCAATTGAGCCTAAAATGTAACCTCTTACAACAGTCATTCTCAGTCAAAACCATTTCAGGAGCATACTGACAAAGGTGCATAAACTCTGCCTCACAGTCAGCCATAGACAAACCACTTTGCACAAGGTCCAAAAATTCTCGCTTACGAGCTTTCATATACTACTCGCCCATGAACTTCTTCCCAAATACCTCAAGAAAGTAATCCCAAGTCAGACGATCTGTAACATCCCAGTTTAGACCCTAGTCGGAACAGTGGTTTGAGACCATAAATTTGAGGTCGTAAAAATATTTTAATGATTTTTTCTGTGTGAATAGTATGTGAAATAGCCTGTGTAAAAATTCTGTGTGATAATTTGATTGTTTGAGTGTCGAATTAAGAGAAAGGACTTAATTGTATAAGGTGTAAAAGCTATGTGCTGAATTATAAGTACTTAAATGTTGATGGCTTTTTAAGGAAGAGGCCTTATGTTGTTAATGAACCATTTTTAAGATTGTGGGGTGTTAAATGACAAACTAGCCTTAAAATGTATTTGTTTTATATTACTTATAAAAGGGCAAAGTTGGTATTTAATTATTAAGTTAATTTATAATAAAACAAAAGGAAAAAGAGTGCTCATCTTTGTTTATATCAACCGAAAATGAGAAAAGAAAAGAAGGAAGAAAAGCTTTGAAAATTTTGGCTAGGGTTAAGCTTGAATTAAGGTATGTTTGAGCTCGGTTTTTAATAATTTCTATGTTTTTGTAATCGTTGCTTTGTGCTCTACAAAACCCATGCTTGAAATTTGTGAATTGATGATGTCTATGAAATGTACCATTGATGAAAGGGTGAGCTTTATGATGAGTGTTGGTGTTAAATGAAAGATATGTGTTTAATGAACATGTGTTATTCTTGAATTTTTGATGAATTTAGTTAATTAGGGCTAAATTGTGAAAATAGAAAATTGAAGGGTTAAATTGTGAAATAAATGAGATGTATGGGTTTGTATAGACACTAGTAAAATTCGGCTAAGCTTGTGCTAGGTGGAATTTGATGAATTTGAGGATTTTGTGAATTAGGGACTAAAGTGTCGAAATGTGTAAATGTGAGGGATATTTTGTAAAATGCCCTAAATGTGTGTGTGTGGACTAAATTGAATGAGTTAGTGATTGAACGGATTGAATTTGAATGTGTATAAACCAAGAAAGAAGAGGTTCGAATCGAGATCGCGGCAAAGATAAAGTACTCGATTAATAAATCGTATCGATAGTCGACGTCCGAGGTAAGTTCGGATACAATACATGTTAATGAGATATGTTTTAGTACTATGAATTGAATAGGTATATAAGTATGAAATTGAGATGCTATGTGCAAGATTTAGTGATGGCACTAAGTGTGCGAAAATGTAAATCAAAGCAGAAATGAAAGGCACTTGTGTGTGCGATGATATGAAAGCTACGACATATAGTATGCGGCATCTGTGTGTGTTACCGAGATAAGTCGGTTAAAAGATTAGGCACTAAGTGTGCGATGACAAATATGCTACGAGCATGCATATAGCACTGAGTGTGCGATCAAATTGAATGAAAACTAAAGGATGATCGGCAAATAATATCGAGCATTGAATAGCTTGGATGTTTAATAACTATGTGTGGTTAAGGTACGTATTGAACCTTTGTGGTTGATGAGTATAATCGAGTTATGATTGAGGAAATAAGTATTTTAGCTATGGATGAGAAGGCAAGAATATGAGATAATAGACCTATGTGATTGTTTATTTTATACATTGGTTTATTTTGATATGATAATTGTATTATGTTATGAACTTACTAAGCTTTATAAAGCTTACTGTGTGATTTATTTCTCTGCATTGCAGTGTCAGTAAAGCTAGCTCGGATCAGGGGATCGTCAGCATATCGGTCACACTATCGGGAAATCTATTTTGGGGTATTTTGGAACAATGTATATAGCTAAATATGGCATGTATAGGCTGGTCATTTGAATCATGTTTAATGTTTGTAAGTAGCATGAGATATGGCTAGATATGTGCTAGTTTAGCTAGAATGAACTTGATATATGTGATGCATCTTTTGGAATGGTTTGTGGGTTGAGGAGTTGACTTATGAATGGTAACTTTGTGTTGGTAAAATGCTTGTATGAGTTAATGAAATTGAGAAGGAATGATGTTTGATATTGAATGTTTTATGCTTGTGATGAGATAAGTTTTGGTATTGAATTTGTTATGGTTGGAATAGGAATTGAATGCATAAGTTGAATGGTCATTTTGGTAAGTTTTTGGTTACCTCATGTGCATGATATGTTTTGGTATGTGTTGCTTGTAGGTTTGATCCTAAGTGGGTGGCATTTTGGCCTTGTAAATGGTCTATAATGTCACACGATTGAGGCACACGGGCGTGCCTAAGACCGTGGGTAAATTGGCAGAATGTAGCCTAGTATTACACGGCTATGGCACACGGGCGTGCCTAGTGACCATGTTAAAATAGTCAGTATATAAACACGAACGGGCACACGGGCATGCCTAGTGACCGTGTTAAAATAGTCAGTATATAGACGCGAATGGGCACACGGGCGTGCCTAGTGACCGTGTTGAAATAGACAGTATGTAGACACGGATGGACACACGGGGGTGTCTAGTAGCAGTGGAGGGCACACGGCCTCCTCCCACGGGCGTGTCTCCACTGTATTTTAGAAAAGTTTTAAATCTCGGAGAATTTCTGTATGTGTTTCAATTTAGTCTCGACCCCTCTTTAGCATGTGAATGAGGTTATGTGGACCTCGATAAGGGACACTATGTTTGTAGTTGAATAAGATTGAAGATGATTGACTTTGTGTCGTAAATATTAAATGTTAAATGTTCTGATTGATCGGTAACACCTCTTAACCTGTTAGGAGATGGTCTCGGGTTAGGGGTGGTACATTTTATTGGTATCAGAGCTATGGTTTAGTCAATTCTTGGACTAATGTAGTGCGTGCGAGTCTAGCTATACATGTCATATATGAAATTGTGATAGTGTGATGAATGCTGACAGTTGAAAATGTGTTTTCTTATAGTAATGGATTCCGATCGGCGCGATTCTTGTGATGTGAGAGTATCACGCTGCTCCCGCTCAAGGGGATGATCTGCAGCCACATCTAGGCCGAATGAAGGTAGTGAGGGAGGAGAGGCTAAGCAAGCCTTCTTCCGTATGATGAGTGAATGGTTTACGGAGTTCGTTCGAACGAATCCGACTACTCCACAACCTCCACCCCCACAAGTACCTATTGTGCCTCAAGTTGTAGACCCGAACAGATTAAATAAACCACCTGTAGATAAGATTCGAAAATACGGGGCTGAGGAGTTTAGGGCCACATCTGATGAAGATGCTGAGCGAGCCAAGTTTTGGCTTGAGAATACAATCAGAGTATTCGATGAGATGTTGTTGAATCCTGATGAGTGCATTAAGTGTGCAGTTTCTTTGTTGAGAGACATGGCTTACAACTGGTGGAAAATGTTGATATCTGTGGTTCCGAGAGAGAGAATCACCTTGGATTTCTTTCAAGCTGAGTTCAGAAAGAAGTATATCAGTCAACGTTTCGTTTATCAGAAATGTAAAGAGTTTCTAGAATTGAAACAGGACCGATTGTCTGTTACTGAGTACGAGCGAGAATTTGTAAGATTGAGTCAATATGCGAGAGAATGTGTCTCGACCGAAGCTACTATGTGCAAACGTTTCATAGAGGGATTGAATGAAGACATCAAGCTATTGGTTGGGATACTCGATATAAATGAATTCGTTGTGTTAGTTGAAAGAGCGTGTAAAGCTGAAGAGCTCAATAAGGAAAAGAAGAAAGCCGATTCAGAAGCTCGTGATGAAAGAAAAAGATCGATGAATAAATTTTCTCAACCTTCTACTAAGAGATACAGAGTAACAAGCCTGAGTGCAGACAGTGTGGAAGACAACATGTGGGAGAGTGCTGGGGCAAGTACAACAATAGAGTTTGTTACAAATGTGGATCCCGAGATCATTTTATTCGGGATTGCCCAAAGATGGTCGAAGAAGAAAATATTCAGAATGAAAGACCGAGTAATGTGACAGCTAGGGGTAGACCACCCAGAAGCACAAAAAATGTGAGTGAAAGTCAGAGATGGACAAATGACACAATTTGTGAGATCGAAGCGAGCACTGCCGAGCCTATGCTATAAGTACACGAGAGGAAGCATCATCTCCAGACGTCATCACTAGTACTTTCACTTTATTTGATATTGATGTCATTGCATTGATAGATCCTTGATCAACCCATTCCTATGTGTGTATGAACTTAGTATTGAATAAGACTCTACACCGTTGAGTCTCTCGAATTTGTGATTAGAGTATCGAACCCCTTAGGCAAGTGTGTTTTGGTGGATAAGGTGTGCAAGAATTGCCCATTGATGTTTAAGTGATATATGTTTTCCGGTTAATTTGATGTTGCTTCCTTTGATGAATTCGACATAATTCTGGGTATGGATTGGCTTACTCTGCATAATGCCATTGTGAATTGTAAAAGAAAGAGTATTGAATTGAGAAGTCAGAACGGTGAGCTAGTTCGAATTGCATCCAGTGATATGAAGGGATTACCAGCTGTTGTATCTGCGATGAAAGCTATGAACTATGTGAGAAAAGGTTGTGAAGCTTATTTGGAGTACGTGATTGATACAAAGGTATCAGAAAAGAAAGTTGAATCTGTGTCTGTGATTTGTGAGTTTCCAGATGTATTTCCTGAAGAGTTACCAGGATTACCTCCAATTCGAGAGGTGGAATTTGGTATTGAGTTAGTGCCGGGAACTGCTCCTATTTCGATAGCTCCATACAGAATGGCCCCAATCGAATTGAAAGAGTTGAAATCTCAGTTGCAGGAATTGACTGATAGAGGTTTTGTACGACCGAGTTTCTCACCCTGAGGAGCTCCTGTGTTGTTTGTGAAAAAGAAAGATGGAACTATGAGAATGTGTATTGATTATCGACAGTTGAACAAAGTGACGATAAAGAACAAATATCCATTGTCTCGTATCGATCAGCTGAAAGAAGCTACAGTATTTTCTAAGATAGATTTGAGATCAGGTTAGTATCAGTTGAGAGTTAAAGAATCTGATGTGCCAAAAACTACTTTCAGAACGAGGTATGGACATTACGAATTCTTAGTGATGCCTTTTGGACTAACCAATGCTCCTGCAGTGTTTATGGATCTGATGAACCGGATATTCAGACCGTATTTGGATCGCTTTGTTGTGGTATTTATTGATGATATTTTGATTTATTGGTGAGATGAGACGCAACATGCTGAGCATTTGAGAATTGTACTACAAACTCTGCGTGAGAAATAGTTGTATGCAAAGTTTAGCAAATGTGAATTTTGGTTGTATGAGGTCAGTTTTCTGGGACATATTGTATCAGCTGCTGGAATACGAGTTGACCCGAGTAAAATCTCTGTTATTTTAGAATGGAAGCCTCCGAGGAATGTGTCTGAAGTCCGTAGTTTTCTGGGATTAGCGAGATATTATAGACGATTTGTGAAAGGCTTCTCGATGATCGCGACTCCATTGACAAAGTTATTACGGAAAGATGTTAGATTTGAGTGGTCAGAAAAGTGCCAGCAAAGTTTTGAGCAGTTGAAAGTGTTGTTAACAGAAGCACCAGTTTTGATTCAACCCGAATCGGGTAAAGAATTCATAGTTTACAATGATGCGTCATTTGAATGGATTGGGCAGTCTTTGATGCAAGAAGGAAAGTCATTGCTTACGCTTCAAGGCGAGTTAAAACCGCATGAAAGGAACTACCCAACGCATGATCTTGAAATGGCTGCGATTGTGTTCGCATTGAAGATTTGGCGTCACTATCTATTCGGGGAAAAATGTCACATTTATACTGATCATAAGAGTCTAAAGTACTTAATGACTCAAAAAGACTTGAACTTGCGGCAGAGAGTTATTGAAAGACTATGAACTTGTGATAGATTACCACCCGGGTAAGGCTAATGTTGTAGCTGATGCCTTAAGCCGAAAATCGTTATACGCTTTGAGAGCTATGAGTAATCAGATAGATCTGTGTGATGATAGTGCGGTGGTAGCTAAATTGAAAGTAAAGCCGTTGTTTTTACAACAAATATGTGATGCTCAGAAGATTGATAATGAGTTATTGGCAAAAAGAGTTCAGTGTGATTCAAATGTTGTATCGGAATTTCGAGTTGATAGTGATGATTGTTTGAGATTCAGAGATCGGATTTGTGTACCAATAAATTCAGAGTTGATTCAAATGATTTTGAATGAAGCTCACAATAGTCATTTGACTGTACATCCGGGGAGTACCAAAATGTATAATGATCTGAAACAGTTCTATTGGTGGCATGGTATGAAAAGAGATATTTCCGACTTTGTGTCGAAGTGTTTAGCTTGTCAACAAGTTAAGGCCGAACATCAAGTTCCATCCGGTTTATTACAATCGATTATGATTCCTGAGTGGAAATGGGAGAGAATTACGATGGACTTTGTGTCGGGGTTGCCTTTATCTCCGAGCAAGAAAGATGCGATCTGGGTGATAGTTGATAGATTGACGAAGTTAGCTCACTTTATTCCAGTGAGAATAGATTATTCACTTGATAGATTGGTTGAATTATATATCGATGAGATCGTGAGATTGCATGGGGTACCTCTATCTATTGTGTCTGACAGAGATCCGAGATTTACCTCGCGATTCTGGAAGAAATTACAGGATGCTTTAGGCACGAAATTGCATTTCAAGATCTTGCTTTTCACAACAAGCGGATGGTCAATTCGAACGAATCATTCGATTCTCGAAGACATCTTTGAGATGTTGTGTACTAGAATTTGAAAGTGCGTGGGAAAAGCATTTATCATTGATTGAGTTCGCGTATAACAACAGTTTTCAATCTAGCATTAAAATGGCACCATATGAAGCTCTTTATGGTCGAAAGTGTCGAACCCCATTGTATTGGACTGAGCTGAGTGAGAACAAGATTCACAGAGTTGATATTATAAAAGAGACTGAACAGAAAGTGGAAGTGATTCGTGATAGTTTGAAAGCAGCCTCAGATCGTTAGAAGTCTTATGCAGATTTGAAACGGAAAGATATCAAATTTGAGATCGGTGATAAAGTGTTTTTGATAGTATCTCTATGGAAGAAAATACTTCGATTTGGCCGAAAGGGCAAGCTGAGTCAGAGGTTCATCGGACCGTATGAGATTACTGAACGAGTTGGGCTGGTTGCTTATAGATTGAGATTGCCATCTGAGTTAGAAAAGATTCATAATGTGTTTCATGTGTCAATGCTTCGACGGTACAGATCAGCTCCGTCCCATGTGATTGCTCCTACTGAGGTTGAGATTCAATCAGACTTGTCGTATAGTGAAGAACCAATCCGAATTTTGGCACGAGAGACTAAAGAATTACGAAACAAAAGAATTTCCTTAGTGAAAGTATTATGGCACAAACATGGAATTGAAGAGGCTACGTAGGAGCCTGAGAACGTTATGAGAGAGCAACATCCACAACTATTCACCGGTAAGATTTTCGGGGACGAAAATCCCTAAGGGGGGAGAGTTGTAACATCCCAGTTTAGACCTTAGTCAGAACAGTGGTTCGAGACCACAAATCCGAGGTCGTAAAAATATTTTAATGATATTTTCTGTGTGAATAGTATGTGAAATAGCCTGTGTGAAAATTCTGTGAGATAATTTGATTGTTTAAGTGTCGAATTAAGAGAAAGGACTTAATTGTATAAGGTGTAAAAGCTATGTGCTGAATTATAAGTACTTAAATGTTGATGGCTTTTTAAGGAAGAGGCCTTATGTTGTTAATGAACCATTTTTAAGATAGTGGGGTGTTAAATGACAAACTAGCCTTAAAATGTATTTGTTTTATATGACTTATAAAAGGGCAAAGTTGGTATTTAATTATTAAGTTAATTTATAATAAAAAAAAAGGAAAAAAGAGTGCTCATCTTTGTTTATATCAACCAAAAATGAGAAAAGAAAAGAATGAAGAAAAGCTTTGAAAATTTCGGCTAGGGTTAAGCTTGAATTAAGGTATGTTTGAGCTCAGTTTTTAATAATTTCTATGTTTTTGTAATCGTTGCTTTGTGCTCTACAAAACCCATGCTTGAAATTTGTGAATTGATGATGTCTATGAAATGTACCATTGATGAAAGGGTGAGCTTTATGATGAGTGTTGGTGTTAAATGAAAGATATGTGTTTAATGAACATGTGTTGTTCTTGAATTTTTGATGAATTTAGTTAATTAGGGATAAATTGTGAAAATAGAAAATTGAAGGGTTAAATTGTGAAATAAATGAGATGTATGGGTTTGTATAGACACTAGTAAAATTCGGCTAAGCTTGTACTAGGAGGAATTTGATGAATTTGAGGAATTTGGAATTAGGGACTAAAGTGCCGAAATGTGTAAATGTGAGGGCTATTTTTTAAAATGCCCTAAATGTGTGTGTGTGGACTAAATTCAATGAGTTAGTGATTGAACGGATTGAATTTGAATGTGTATAGACCAAGAGAGAAGATGTTCGGATCGAGATCGAGGCAAAGATAAAGTACTCGATTAATCAATCGTATCGATAATCGACGTCCTAGGTAAGTTCGGATACAATACATGTTAATGAGATATGTTTTAGTACTATGAATTGAATAGGTGTATGAGTATGAAATTGAGATGCTATGTGCAAGACTTAGTGATGGCACTAAGTGTGTGAAAATGTAAATCGAAACAGAAATGAAAGGCACTGTGTGTGCGATGATATGAAAGCTACGGCGTATAGTATTGGCACTGTGTGTGCGTTACCGAGATAAGTCGGTTAAAATATTAGGCACTAAGTGTGCGATGACAAATATGCTACGAGCATGCATATAGCACTGAGTGTGCGATCAAATTTAATGAAAACTAAAGGATGATCGGCAAATAATATCGAGCATTGAATAGCTTGGATGTTTAATAACTATGTGTGGTTAAGGTACGTATTAAACCTTTGTGGTTGATGAGTATAATTGAGTTATGATTGAGGAAATAAGTATTTTAGATATGGATGAGAAGGCAAGAATATGAGATAATAGACCTATGTGATTGTTTATTTTATACATTGGTTTAATTTGATATGATAATTGTATTATGTTATGAACTTACTAAGCTTTATAAATCTTACTGTGTGATTTGTTTCTCTACATTGCAGTGTCAGTAAAGCTAGCTCGGATCAGGGGATCTTCAGCATCTCGGTCACACTATCGGCAAATCTATTTTGTGGTATTTTTAAACAATGTATATAGTTAAATATGGCATGTATAGGCTGGTCATTTGAATCATGTTTGATGTTTGTAAGTAGCCATGAGATATGGCTAGATATGTGCTAGTTTAGCTAGAATGAACTTGATATATGTGATGCATCTTTTGGTATGGTTAGTTGGTTGAGGAGTTGACTTATGAATGGTAACTTTGTGTTGGTAAAATGCTAGTATGAGTTAATGAAATTGAGAAGGAATGATGTTTGATATTGAATGTTTTATGCTTGTGATGAGATAAGTTTTGGTATTGAATTTGTTATGGTTGGAATGGGAATTGAATGCATAAGTTGAATGGTCATTTTGATAAGTTTTTGGTTGCCTCATGTGCATGATATGTTTTGGTATGTGTTGCTTGTAGGTTTGATCCTAAGTGGGTGGCATTTTGGCCTTCTAAATGGCCTATAATGTCACACGGTTGAGGCACACGGGCGTGCCTAAGACCGTGGGTAAATTGGAAGAATGTAGCCTAGTATTACACGGCTATGGCACACGGGCGTGCCTAGTGACCGTGTTAAAATAGTCAGTATATAGACACGAACGGGCACACGGGCGTGCCTAGTGACCGTGTTAAAATAGTCAGTATATAGACACGAACGGGCACACGGGCGTGCCTAGTGACTTTGTTGAAATAGACAGTATGTAGACACGGATGGACCCACAGGGGTGTCTAGTAGCCGTGGAGGGCACATGGCCTCCTCCCACGGGCGTGTCTCCTCTGTATTTTAGAAAAGTTTTAAATCTCAGAGAATTGCTGTATGTGTTTCAATTTAGTCCCGACCCCTCTTTAGCATGTGAATGAGGTTATGTAGACCTCGATAAGGGACACTATGTTTGTAGTTGAATAAGATTGAAGATGATTGACTTTGTGTCGTAAATATTAGATGTTAAATGTTCTGATTGATAGGTAACACCTCTTAACCCAGTTCCGGAGATGGTCTCGGGTTAGGGGTGTTACTCGATCAGGAGTTGCACCTCTCTTGACAGTATCCCACCAACGATGAGCTTCACCATCGAGTAAGGAAATTATGCAACCCAATTTCTCCTTGTTAGAATAGGACATCTGCTCGAGGATCCTTTCAACTCCCTCCAACCAATACTCAGCTACGGTTGAATCGATCCCTTTAACCTCAAAAAATCTTTACCACACAACGCCCAAAGACGTTCAAGCGATAAACCACGATTCACAGGTGCAGGGTTTGCACCAACAATCCACTGAAACACTCTAATTATCACTTCCATCAGAGGGCCGACACCCTCATCAGGTATGTTCATTATAAATCTTGAAAAGAGATATATTTCAGGCCTTTAGACTTGGTTAATTGCTTGTACTTAGGTGAATTTAGTTGCATTTTATGATATTATATTAGTATATGTTTAGAACATTGCATCATGGAGCTTGGACTGGGCTTAAATGTTATTAGATGTTATTTTTACTTGTAGGTGGAAAGGATTTGTTTGTTGTTTGAGTGGTAGGTGCAGAATGAGGGAAATGAAGTAAAAGAGTGAAGTTTTGTCATGGAAAAAGGTTGGTCAGTTTGCCAACACTAATGCCATGGCAATGCTAGTAAGATGCCGAGTCAGCACTCAACGTGTACCAATCCCAGCTGTTTTTTTACCAGAAAATCTACCTAAAAAGAGGAGGTGAAAAAGCATGGGCTGAGGGACCTACCGTAGAAAAAAATAAAAACGAAAGGAAGGAACTTTAGGGAAAATGGGGCTTTTTGAGAGACTTTTTCAAGGGAAAGATCCTGAGGAAAAAAATGAGGGTAGCAGTAGAGGCTGAGCAACAGAGCAAAACATGAGGTAGAAGAAGAAGGCAGCCAACCTGGTCTTTGCAAGATAATGTGCCACCAGAGTTAAGGGCTGGATCAACGAAAGCTTCCTTAAGTTCTTCCTTTATTTTCTTAAATTGCTTCCTTATGAAATTAATTGTTTAAGATATTGAATGATATTTAGAATTCTGAATTGATTAGCCAACCCATGAGTTAAATCTTATCGGGTTGGGATTACTGGATGATACTTTAATTTTCCATTAATGTTGAAGTTTAGATGTGATCTAATTTACTATTTCATTCAATTTGTTCTTTCGAATTGCATGTATGTAGGCTCTAGACATAGATGAATGCATTGTATGCTTATAAACATAATCTAATTTTGAAAAGGTTAGGTTAGTTGGACTACAATTAATTCATACGAGTGGGTGTTCGACAAAATGCCCATAACAATCTCTACACATAGAGCAACGTTCGTATAGAGTGAAGAGTAATAAATACTGGGAATCACATCTGAGGTCTATAGACATATATTTCCTTAGGTGAGGTATCCTTAGGTCTTGCTCTTGAAAGAAGAAGACCATTTTAAATCCATTCTTGAGAAGTAAGTTGATTAAGAATTTGCCGAGGCATTATTGGTTTATAAAGGTAGATTCCTAGTAATCCCAGCCTTTCCATTCAACAACATAGACCCTCTCACTTTTATCTTGGTATATTTACCATAGAATATTTTTAAATATTTGTTTGCTTACATATTGCACACATCATCATTATTTTGATTGCCATTGCATTTCTGTCATTATTTTGCCTTAGAATAATTCACATACTTCATAACAGCAACTTAACCAAGTTAATTCTCTCCAATCCCTATCAAGACGATCTTACTTATCATTTTAGTACTTGATTTGACTTGTATACTTGCACAGCATATTTACATGCATCATGTTTTTGGCACCATTACCGAGGATCGACAATTTGGTAAATTTTGGTTTTTTTTACTGCTTATCTAATTCTATTAGTTTTATCTAACTTAGTTGTCTTTAATTTTTCCAAATTTTCCATTAGTATATGAGAAGAGGCATTCCTGCTAACAATAAATATCCTTTTGACCCAAAGATCGAGAGAACTTTGAAAAGAAGGAGATGATAACTGCAAGGTATGGCTAGGAACGGGAATGATCCTGGTATGGAAGATCCATTACATCCGAATGGTCGAGACGTTAATCTTCCTATTCATCCTGTGATAGATGATCGAGATAGGAAAATTCGTGACCATGTTGTTCCAATTCTGGATGATTTGAATCCATGGATAGTCAACCCGCACATATAAGCTCAACATTTTGAGTTGAAACCGGTGATGCTTCAAATGTTGCAAACAGTAGGACATTTTAATGGATTGCCAAACATGAATGCAATAGTGAGAAATGATATCACATCTTTTCGGCAATCAGAGGATGAAACATTATACGAAGATTGGGAAAGATTTAAATAATTACTGTAGAAATGTCCAATGCATGGGTTTCAACACTAGACTCAAATGGAAATATTTTATAATGGATTAAATGCGCGTACAAGGATGGTAGTTGATGCTTATGCTAATGGTACTTTTTTAGATAAATGTAACACTCCTAACCCGTATCCATTGTCGGAACAAGGTTACAGAGTATTATCGAAACTTTTCAGAACATTTTCAGATAAATCATGTAAATTACTATTCATTAATAGAGATTGTTAATAACGTCCCTTAAATGGACCCTTGAGGCCCAATACGAGCATTAGAATCGAGTTGGGACTTATTTATAACCTCTAAGAATTTTTCGCAAAATTTCAAATTTTTTCTAAAGTGCAGGGCTCACACGCCCGTGTGATCCTTAGACACGCTTGTGCCTCAGGCTCTGTCCAATTTAGGTTGCTCTCTGACTTGAGCCACACGGCCATGCCACACGCCTGTGTGTTAGGCCATGTGATTAATTAATTTAATTTGAATTAGGTGCAGGCTTCACACGACCATGACACACCCCTAATTTTTGGGATGTTACAACATGCTTTCCAACCATTTGGTAATTTACCTATTCACACATACTCAACCAACATGTTAGCGATAATATACCAATATGCATAGATGAGCTCATCATGCCATATGCGTATTTTATCCGTTGAAATATTGAATTTTCGATGGATATTTCAAGTAGTACACTTGAGGTGTATAATTCCATTATCCATCAATTCATGTCCAGTAGTACCTTATAGGTACACTCTCGAGCCACATATTACACAGTAGAATTACCAGTCCAGGCTAAATTCTAACTATAACATATACTCTAAGGGCTTTGTCGGATTACCAGTCCAGGCTAAATCCTTTATATGACAAAGAATTCCCTATAGAGTTAATTCTGGATTACCAGTCCAGGCTAAATCCAGTCAATTAGGATTACCAGTCCAGACTAAATCCTAATTGAAACATATACTCGAGCGACTCATTTTGGATTACCCGTCTGGGTTAAATCCATTCTGCAACACATGCAGTTTTATGTGGGAAATCACACTTATCCATCAAAATTCAGTATTCATACGGTGTAACAGCCCGGTTTAGACCCTAGTCAGAATAGTGGTTTCGAGACCACAAATTCGAGGTTGAAAAAATATTTTGATATTATTTTTGGTGTTTACAGTATGTGACTAAGCATGTGTGAAATTTTTGTGTGAAAATTTTATCAATTGGGTGCCGAATTATGAAAAAGGACTTAATCGCATAAAATGTAAAAGTTGTGTGCTGATTGTTTAAGTGTTTATTTGGCATGGCTTTCTAAATTAAAGGTCCTTATTATGTAATTGAACCATGGATAGTGGAGATGGACATAAATGGCCTAATAATTGATGATTAAATGGTTGATAATAAAAGGGAAAAATGGTAAAACATGAATTAAGTTAATATAATTAAAACAAAACAAATTAGATGGCCATTTTCTCATCTTTCTTCCATAAAATATAGAAAAGATAAATAGCCATTGATGCTTTTTGATATTCGGCTAAGGTTTAGCTTGATTGAGGTATGTTTTTTACTCGGTTTTTGATAATTTTTACGTTTTTGTGATCGTTGCTTTGTGTTCTATCAAACCCATGCTTTAATTTTAGAATTTGATGAAGATTTTGAGGTGTTCCATTGATGAATATGTGAGCTTTGTGTTGTTAGTTGGTGAAATATGAAGGATATGTGATAGCTTAACATATTTTGTCTTTGAATTTTTGGTGAATTTGAGTAATTTGGGCTAAATTGTGAAAATAAGAAATTGGAGGACTAAAATGTGAAATAAATAAAATGTGTGGGCTTGTATGGATATAGGAAGAAATCGGCTAGGCATGGGTGAAGTGAAATTCTGTGTATTTTGTGATTTGATGAATTAGGGACTAAAGTGTCGAAATGTGAAAATGTGAGGGCTATTTTGTAAAATGCCCTAAATATGTGTGTGTGGATTAAATTGAATTAATTGGTGATTGAATGAGCTCAATTTGAATATGTATAGACTGAGAAAGGAGAGATTCGGATCGAGATCGAGGCAAAGACAAAGTACTCGATTGATCGGATAGTCTCGGTATTTCGACGTCCGAGGTAAGTTTGGATATAATACAAGTTTTTAAATTTATATGTATGTGATGTGAAATGAATGAATTTATAGTTATTGAATTAGAAATGTTATATATGAAATTGAGAAATGTGGCACTAAGTGTGCGTAATTGGAATCGAGACAGAGATAAATAGCACTGTGTGTGCAAAGTAATGGAAGCTTCGGCTTTATTGATTGGCACTGTATGTGCGATACCGAGATACAATTGGTTTTATGTAAAGGCACTAAGTGTGCGATGATATTTAAGCTTCGGCTATAAATTTGGCACTAAGTGTGCGAATAAACCGAATGAATAACAAAGGTTGATCAAAATGATGTATTGAGCATTGAGTAGCATGAATGGTCATCAACTAAGTGTTGGCCAAGGTACGTATGGAACCTATGTGGTTGATGAAATTGTAAATGGATTTGTGAATGGTTGAGTGAGTATATTAGCTATGAATAATATGGTACATATTTAGGTGTTGATCTATGTGATGGATTAATTTGCTTATTGTTATTGATTCATTGAGTTAAATGTATTATATTACGAACTTACTAAGCTCTAAAGCTTAGTGTGTGAAGTGTTTCTCTGTTTTACATTGTCTTAAAAGCTAGCTCGGATCCGGGGATCGTTAGTGACTCAATCACACTATCAGCTATCTATTTTGGTACTTTTGAAAGATGTATATACTTGGTATATGGCATGTATAGGCTAGAAGTTATGGTATGTTTTGAAATGTTTGGACTTTGCCATGTGACATGGCTTGGAAATTGAATGATGTTGGTGCATATATGTAGGTTATGAAAATGATGAATGTGGTATAAAATAGTGAGAATGGCAATGGTATATTTCATGCTTGAATTGGTTAATGAGAATGATGGTTTAAATGTGAACATGTGGTATGGATTAAATGAAGATTGATTAATATGATTTGAATGTGTGGGTGATAATTTAGATTGACTTGTTAAGGTGAATTTGTATAGGAAAATGAATGTTGATATTAAGTGATTAATTGGTGCATATATTGGTATATTTTGGTTGCATTTGAGGCATGAATTGGTATTGGTTTGATGCTTGTAGGTGGTTCCAACTTGTGAATGGTGATTTGGCCTTGAAAATGGCCTATAATTTCCCACACGGTTGAGCACACGGGCGTGTGTGTAACACCCCTTACCCGTATTCTACACCGGAACCGGGCCCGAGGCATTACCGAATTAAAACCACTTGATCGCCACTTAGGCTCAACGTGACTACTCTCAAAAGCTACCACAACTACCTCATTAAGGACCTATGAGGTCTTAAACATACATACGAGAGCTCCCGAGGCTCTACCGAAACTTTATCGATCTTAAAATTTCTTTCACTCAGACAAGGGTCGCACGCCCATGTGGAATGGGACACGACCGTGCACCCTCAAGACATGCCTGTGTCTTCCACTTGTGGTCGACACTGACTAAATTCACACGGCCTTGACACGCCCGTGTTCTCCACCCGTGGTGAACACTGACCACTTTACACGACCTAGGCACACGCCCGTGTGGCTAGTCCGTGGTCTATTCTGACTTGAAATGCTAACATGCAGGGGACACACAGCCAAGTCACACGCCCATGGGCTGACCGTGTGTCACACATGGCCTAGACACACGCCCGTGTGTCTACCCACATGGACAACAACAAAGCTATTTGTCATGCCCTTCTCACCCCTTTAGGATACACAACACGTACTCATTCAACACATCCATAACCAACTCATAATAAACATAATCTTACATGGATAAATACATCTTTTCTTATAATAATCTAGCCATCAACTATGGCATTATACAAAATAGATTATCCATCTAAAGGCCGACACATCTTAGCCAAAACAACAAAATACCCTAACGTGTCTAGCCTCTATACATGCCATATACAAAACATTAAGTCCAATGTACCAGAGTGTGTTGATAGTGTGGGCGATCTTCCGATTAATCCGCGTATCACGATTCAATCCTTGTTCTCTATAAGACAAGGGAAAAGAAAGGAGTAAGCTTTGAGCTTAGTAAGTTTACACATAAACAATTTAAGCATTCTAGTATAAGCTAAACAACAATTAGAATTATACTAACATATGTAATTCACATCCACTACTATGCTTACTCTTTCTATCCCTTACCACATCTCCAACACATCATGAGTCACATACTCATAATCATTGACATGCACCCCTGCACTCAATAGCACATTTATTCAAAATACAACACATCATTATTTCTCAATAATACATCCACACAGCTAAATTACTCGGTGGTTTCGCACCTAGCCCACCACAATCAGATCATAGGGTAGTATCGCACATAGCCTACCACAAAGGATAATTATAGTGATCCCGCACATAGCTCACTAAATAATATGCTTAACAATAGTATCGCACACAGCCCATCATTGTTAAGTATCAAGGTGGTATCACACTTAGCCCACTATCAAGCATTATCACTACACATTCACATGTCTACTTTGTAATACATTCTTCCATTCACAATTACTATCTCATTCATTCCACTAGAATTGAATAGGTTCTCAATCATGCTACACATTAGCTAGTATTAACAATGTATACGCATAAATGCATCGTTCATACGTAAACTTACCTCGGTACTCAAAAAGTATGGAGTTGTGCAATTTAGTCCACGACCTTGCCCTTGCCTCGGTTATGATCCGGGCTTTGTCTTTCTTGATCTGAAATGATAAATCAACCCGTTCAATACACACATTGACTAAATTGACCCTTATCTCATACTTTAGCAAAATTACCATTTTACCCCTAAACTTTCTAATATTTACACTTTTGTCCCAAGGCTCGTAAAGTGATTTTCATTCACTTTCTAGCCTTTCATGCTTAGTCGAATCATTTACTCAAGTAAAGCAATCATCAATTCTCACTAAATCACTCATGTATGACCAATCTCAAGACTTTCACAAACTAGTCCCTACATGCATTTTTCATGGAATTCACTTAGCAAAAGATGTTTCTACTACATAAAACTTTCATATTCTTCCATAAAACATCAAAATACATGCATGTCATACATGGTTACATTTTTAAACATCAATCCTAGCTCAACATATAGCTAAAAATAGCTTACTCATGTTACTAGGACTTCAAAATACGAAGAATATTAAAAACGGGGCTTGGATTAAAAACGGGGCTTCAAAAATAGCTTACTCATTTTACTAGCAAGCTTGAAAAATTGAAGAACCCTAACAATGGCTCCCTTCAAATTTCGGCAGCTTGGAGAAGAAGATGAATGAAATTCTATCATCTTTTTCCCTTTTTAATCACTTAATTGACAAATGACCAAAATGCCTCTTAGTCAAACATTTCCAATACCATCCACTCATGCCCATTTTTGTCCAAAAATTAGAATTTGGGAAATTACTATTTAAGGACCTCTAATTGATAATCCAAAGCTATTTCATACAATTAGCTTCTAGAATTTCACATTTTGCAACTTTTGCAATTTAGTCCTTTTGGACAATTCAACCGCAATTTAACAAAATTGCTTCATGAAACTTTCACACTAACATGCAAACATAGCATAAACCTCAAAACTCATACATATACCTCGAATTTGTGGTCTCACACCACTATTCCGACTAGGCCCTAAATCAGGATGTTGCAACTCTCCCCCCTTTAGAGATTTTCGCCCTCGAAAATCTTACCAGTAAAAAGGTTTGGATGTTGCTCTCTCATGCTTTCTTCCAGTTCCAACGTAGCCTCTTCCACCTCTCGTTCTACCATAACACTTTCACTAGGGCTATGCTCTTATTCCTCAACTATTTCACTTCTCGAGCCAAGATCTTAATCGGCTCCTCTTCATAAGACATATCCGGTCTTATCTCAATTCCCATTGAAGGAATTACATGCGAAGGATCGGAGCGATACCGTCGCAACATCGACACATGGAACACATTATGGATCTTATCCAATTCTACCGGCAAAGCCAACCGGTATGCTACTGGCCCAACTCTATCTGTAATCTCATACGGCCCTATGAATCTCGAACTCAATTTCCCTTTTCGTCCAAATCTCATGATTTTCTTCCACAGGGGCACTTTCAAAAACACTTTGTCACCCACCTCAAACTCAATTTCTTTTCTTTTTAGATCCGCGTACGACTTTTGTCGGTCCGAAGTAACTTTCAGACTATTACAGATTACTTTCACCTTCTCTTCAGTCTCTTTTACTAGATCAACCCCATGGATCCGCTCCTCACTAAGCTCAGTCCAATACAGAGGAGTCCGACACTTATGACCATACAAAGCTTCATACGGTGCCATCTGTATACTCGACTGATAACTGTTGTTATAGGCAAACTCGACCAAAGGTAGATACCTCTCCCAACTACCTTGAAATTCTAACACACAGCATCGAAGCATATCTTCAAGAACTTGAATCACTCTTTCAGATTGACCATCTATTTGTGGATGGAACGCAGTACTGAAATTTAACCTCGTACCCATGGCCTCTTGCAACTTCTTCCAAAACCTCAAAGTAAACCTCGGATCTCTATTCGATATTATAGGCATAGGCACACCATGTAACCTCACTATCTCTGCAACATACAATTCGGCTAACTTGTCCAGTGAATAATCAACACGTACTGGAATAAAATGAGCCGACTTTGTTAATCTATCCACAACAACCCACACAGCATCTTTCTTTTTTGGAGTCATAGGCAACCCCATCACAAAATCCATGGTAACCCGATCCCATTTCCATTCGGGAACCATCACTGGCTGAAGTAATCCCGAAGGCACTTGATGCTCAGCTTTCACTTGTTGACAAATCAGACACTTTGCCACAAACTCAGAAATGTCTCTTTTCATACCCGGCCACCAATAAGACTTCTTCAAGTCATTGTACATTTTCGTACTGCCCGGGTGTATTGACAAATAACCATAATATGCCTCATGTAAAACCTTTCGGATCAATTCTTCATATCTAGGTACAGAAATTCTATCATGGTACAACAAACAACCATCCGAACCCACTCGAAAATCAGAATCACTTTCTAATCCACACTTAGCTCTCTTAGCTTGCATCTCAGTATCATTTCTTTGAGCCTCACATATCTGTTGAACAAATAGTGGCTTAGCTCTCAACTCTGCCAATATAGCACCATCATCAGACAACGCTAAACTCGTGCTCATAACTTTTAGAGCATACAAGGATTTCCTACTCAAGGCATCCACAACCACATTCGCTTTTCCCGTGTGGTAATCAGTGACTAACTCGTAGTCTTTTAATAACTCGAGCCACCGCCTCTGTCGCAAATTCAAATCCTTTTGATCCATCAAATACTTCAAACTCTTGTGATCCGTAAAGAGTCGACACTTCTCACCATATAAATAATGTCACCAAATATTTAACACGAAAATAATCGCAGCCAACTCCAAATCATGAGTCAGATAATTCTTCTCGTGCGGTTTTAACTGCCTCGAGGCGTAAGCGACTACCTTACCCTCTTGCATCAACACCCAACCAAGACCATTAAACGACGCGTCACTAAAAACCACAAACTCTTTCCCTGATTCTGGTTGAACCAAAACCGGTGCCTCAGTCAAAAATGTTTTCAATCTCTCAAAACTCTGTTGACATGTCTCAGCCCAATCAAACTTGACATCCTTATGCAACAATTTCGTCATCGGGGTAGCAATTACAGAGAACCCCTTTACGAAATGTCTGTAATATCCTGCCAATCCCAAGAAGCTTCTGACTTCTGACACGTTCCTCGGTTGTTTCCAATCCACAATAGCCAAAATCTTACTCGGGTAAACTCTAATACCATCACCCGACACAATGTGTCCTAGGAATCCGACCTCCCGGAGCCAAAACTCACTCTTGCTAAACTTAGCATACAACTGATTATCCCTTAAATTTTGCAAGACAATTTTCAAATGCTCCTCATAATCGTTCTCATCCCGAGAATAGATCAATATGTCGTCAATGAAGACAACTACAAACTTATCCACATACGGTCGGAAGACACGGTTCATCAAATCCATAAAAATCACAGGTGCATTGGTTAAACCAAACGGCATGACTAAAAACTCATAATGGCCATACCTTGTTCGAATGGCAATTTTCAACACATCTTGCTCTTTCACTCTCAACTGGTAATAACCAGACCTCAGGTCGATCTTGGAGAACACCGTATCTCCTTTCAGTTGATCAAAAAGATCATCAATCCTTTGTAAAGGATACTTATTCTTCACCGTCACTTTGTTATGTTGCCTATAGTCTATACACAACCTCATAGACCCATCTTTCTTTTTCACAAATAGTACTGGAGCACCCCACAGTGAGTAGCTCGGTCTTGCAAAACCCTTATCAGTCAAATCTTGCAACTGAACCTTCAGTTCTTTCAACTCTAAAGGTGCCATCCTATACGGAGCAATTGAAATAGGTGCCGTTCCCGGAACTAACTCAATCCCAAACTCGACCTCTCTCTCTGGAGGTAATCCGGGTAACTCTTTCGGGAATACATTCGGATACTCACATACCACCGGCACTGTATCAAACTTTACTCCAACCTCTTGAGTATTCAATACAAAAGTGAGATAGGACTCACACCCTTTTCTCAAACATTTCTCAGCTACTAGGGAAGAAATCATCACTGGTAGACTATCCGATCCACCTGATTCAACCCGAACAACATCTCTGCTCTTACACTTCAATTCAATAAATTTACTACCACAGTTCACTAAGACACTATGGGTAGTCAACCAATCCATGCCAAGGATTAAGTCAAACTCATCAAACGGAAACAACATAAGGTTTACCGGAAAACAATGACTCATAAACAATAAAGGATAATTCTTACACACCTTGTCCACTAACACATGCTTACCTAACGGGTTTGACACCTTAACCACAATATCCGTAAACTCAACGGTCATACTCAAACTAGATGCCAATCTCATGCAAATATAAGAATGAGTAGACCCTGGATCTATTAAAGCAATAACAAAGGTGTCAAAAAGAGAAAAAGTACCCGTTACCACCGGTCTCACAGTAGAATCTTTGGACGCACCTCTACCACTAGTCCCACCTCTCGGGTTCCTTGGTGGTCTACCCCTTGTTGACATATTGCTAGGTCTTGTCTCTTGCTTCTCTTCCTTATCATCCCTCTCGGGGCAATTTCAGATAAAATGGTCGGGGGAACCACACTTATAACAACTTCGGTTGTTTCCCCAACACTCTCCGGTATGATACCTACCACAACTTGGACACTCCGGTTTGTTCTTCGGATTGCCCACACTTTCCATCGAGGTGGCTTGGACTCTCGAACCCAAACGAGTGTTGTCCAAGTTTCGATGTGAATATCCCACTGGTGCTGTCGTCTGAGGATTCACTTCCTTGGATCTTTTCGACTGTGCTTGATATGATTTGCCCATCGGTCATTTTCTCGCATCTCGGGCTTCACTCACAACCCTTTTCTTTTCCTTACTCAACTCCTCGGCCTTACTTGCCCTTTCAACCAACACCACAAACTCTTTCAACTCCAAAATACCCACTAGGAGCTTAATATCCTCGTTCAGTCCATCTTCGAACCTTTTACACAAGATGGTCTCCATCGACACACATTCTTGTGCGTACTTGCTAACCCTAACAAATTCGCGCTCATATTCTGCTACTGTCATTCTTCCTTGCTTTAACTCAAGGAATTCTTTTTGTTTCCGATCAGTAAACCGCTGGCTTATATACTTCTTTCGAAACTCTTCCAGAAAGAAGTCCCACGTCACCCGCTCTCTTGAGACTACCGATGTCAACGTCTTCCACCAATGGTATGCCGAGTCCCTCAGATAAGATACGACACACTTCAGGTTCTCTTCAGGTGTATAAGAGAGTTCATCGAATACTCTCATTGAGTTCTCTAGCCAGAACTCTGCCCTCTCGGGGTCATCATCTACCTTAGCTCTAAACTCCTCAGCCCTGTGTTTCCTAATCTTATCCACCGGGGGTTTCGATATCCTCACTACATCAATACCTTGAGGAGCCACTAGAATTGGCTGAGGTATAGGAGGAGGTGGAGGAGGTTGAGCATTAGGGTTCACTCGAACATAATCCAAGTACCAATTACTCATTATTTGGAGAAAAGCTTCACGAGCCTCTTCCCTTTGACCCCTAAGCTGGGGTCCACTCTCAACAGGCGCGGTTCCTTGCGCAGGAGCCGGTGCATTACTGGCTGCTTCATCAACAGTCGATTGATCGGGATCCATATACTATATAAAACAAGGTTTAAAATCATCAGAAACCACCACACTATCATTGTACGCTTATAGCATGTATAGCCAGACTCTTACACCCGCTACGGTAGTCCTAGAACCGACTAAACCATAGCTCTGATACCACTAAATGTAACACCCCTTACCCGTATTCTACACCGAAACCAGGCCTGAGGCATTACCGAATTAAAACCACTTGATCGCCACTTAGGCTCAACGTGACTACTCTCAAAAGCTACCACAACTACCTCATTAAAGACCTACGAGGTCTTAAATATACATACGAGAGCTCCCGAGGCTCTACTGAAACTTTATCGATCTTAAAATTTCTTTCACTCAGACAAGGGTCGCACGCCCATGTGGAATGGGACACGCCCGTGCACCCTCAAGACATGCCCGTGTCTTCCACCCATGGTCGACAATGACTAAATTCACACGGCCTGGACACACCCGTGTTCTCCACCCGTGGTGAACACTGACCACTTTACATGACCTAGGCACACGCGCGTGTGGCTAGTCCGTGGTCTATTCTTACTTGAAATGCTAACATGCAGGGGACACACGGCCAAGTCACACGCCCATGGACTGACCGTGTGTCACACATGGCCTAGACACACGCCCGTGTGTCTACCCACATGGACAAGAACAAAGCTATTTGTCATGCCCTTCTCACCCCTCTAGCATACACAACAAGTACTCATTCAACACATCCATAACCAACTCATAATGAACATAATCTTTCATGGATAAATACATCTTTTTATATAATAATGTAGCCATCAACTATGGCATTATACAAAATAGATTATCCATCTAAAGGCCAACACATCTTAGCCAAAACAACAAAATACCCTAACGTGTCTAGCCTCTATACATGCCATATACAAAATAGTAAGTCCAATGTACCAGAGTGTGTTAATAGTGTGGGCGATCTTCCGATTAATCCGCGTATCACGATTCAATCCTTGTTCTCTATAAGACAAGGGAAAAGAAAGGAGTAAGCTTTGAGCGTAGTAAGTTTACACATAAACAATTTAAGCATTCTAGTATAAGATAAACAACAATTAGCATTATACTAACATATGTAATTCACATCCACTTCTATGCTTACTCTTTCTATCCCTTACCACATCTCCAACACATCATGAGTCACATACTCATAATCATTTACATGCACCCCTGCACTCAATAGCACATTTACTCAAAATACAACACATCATTATTTCCCAATAATACATCCACACAGCTAAATTACTCAGTGGTTTCGCACTTAGCCCACCATAATCAGATCATAGGGTAGTATCGCACATAGCCTACCACAAAGGATAATTATAGTGATTCCGCACATAGCTCACTAAATAATATGCTTAACAATAGTATCGCACACAGCCCATCATTGTTAAGTATCAAGGTGGTATCGCACTTAGCCCACTATCAAGCATTATCACTACACATTCACATGTCTCCTTTGTAAGACATTCATCCTTTCACAACTACTATCTCATTCATTCCACTAGAATCGAATAGGTTCTCAATGATGCTACACATTAGCTAGCATTAACAATGTATACGCATAAATGCATCGTTCATACGTAAACTTACCTCGATACTCAAAAAGTATGGAGTTGTGCAATTTAGTCCACCACCTTGCCCTTGCCTTGGGTATGATATGAGCTTCGTCTTTCTTGATCTAAAATGATAAACCAACCCGTTCAATACACACATTGACTAAATTAACCCTTATCTCATACTTTAACAAAATTACCATTTTGCCCCTAAACTTTCTCATATTTACACTTTTGTCCCAAGGCTCATAAAGTGATTTTCATTCAACTTTCTAGCCTTTCATGCTTAGCCAAATTATTTACTCAACTAAAGCAATCATCAATTCTCACTAAATCACTCATGCATGACCAATCTCAAGACTTTCAGAAACTAGTCCCTACATGCATTTTTCATGGAATTCACTTAGCAAAAGATATTTCTACTACATAAAGCTTTCATATTCTTCCATAAAACATCAAAATACATGCATGTCATACATGGTTACATTTTTGAACATCAATCCTAGCTCAACATATAGCTAAAAATAGCTTACTCATGTTACTAGGACTTCAAAAATACGAAGATTATTAAAAACGGGGCTTGGATGCACTTACTAGCAAGGTTGAAAAATTGAAGAACCCTAACAATGGCTCCCTTCAAATTTTGGCAGCTTGGAGAAGAAGATGAATGAAATTCTATCATCTTTTTCCCTTTTTAATCACTTAATTGACAAATGACCAAAATGCCCCTTAGTCAAACTTTTCCAATACCACCACTCATGCCCATTTTTGTCCAAAAAGTACAATTTGGGAAAATTAATATTTAAGGACCTCTAATTGATAATCCAAAGCTATTTCAAATAATTAGCTTCTAGAATTTCACATTTTGCAACTTTTGTAATTTAGTCCTTTGGGACAATTCAATCGCAATTTAACAAAATTGCTTCATGAAACTTTCACACTAACATACAAACATAGCATAAACCTCAAAAATCATACATATACCTCGGATTTATAGTCTCGCGCCACTATTCTGACTAGGCCCTAAATCAGGATGTTACAGTGTGGCTCGACTGTGTCATTCGAGTTTGTAATTCAAAACAAGTCAGACTCGACCACGAGCTGGACACATGGGCACGTGACTGGCCGTGTGGTGCAAGTCAGTTTCGACACGGGTGAGGCACACGGGCGTGTCTCAAGTCGTGTGTTCAAGTCAGTAGGTATGCCCTGTTTTGCCACAGCTCAGACACATGGGCGTGTCTGAGGCCGTGTGAGGCACACGGCCTGCCCACACGGGCGTGTGGCCTCTATTGCTTTGAAAAAATGTATGATTTTCAAAAAAAAATTATGTGTTCGGTTGAGTCCCGACTCCTTCCTAACACGTGTTTAAGGTCTCGTAGACCTCATTAAAGGACTATATACTCATATCATGATATGTTTAAACGATGATTGACTTGGTTTTATAAAATGAGTATAAAATGTTTCTACTGTTTGGTAATACCTCTGAACCTTATTCCGGCGATGGATATGGGTTAGGGGTGTTACATTTTATTGGTATCAGAGCTACGGTTTAGTCGATTCTAGGACTAACGTAGCACGTGTGAGTCTAGCTATACATGCCATATATGTAATTGCGATAGTGTGATGAATCTTGACAGTTAAAAATGTGTTTTCATATAGTAAATGGATCCCGATCGAGCAGTTGCTGATGATGTAGAGAGCAATGCGCCTGCTCCCACTCAAGGGACAGCGCCGACTGAGTATAGGCTGATTGCTAGTAGACAAGAGGGAGAGGCCAAGCAAGCCTTCTTTCGAATGATGAGTGAGTTGTTTTCAGAGTTCGTTCGAATGAATCCGGCTGCTCCACAACCTCCACCCCCAAAAATACCTGTTGTGCCACAAGTTGCAGATCCGATCCGATTGAATAAGCCTCCTGTAGATAAAATCTGAAAGTATGGGGCCGAAGAGATTAGAGCCATAGTTGATGATGATGCTGAACGAGCTGAGTTTTGGCTTGAGAATACTATTCGAGTGTTTGATGAGATGTCGTTGACTCCTGATGAATGCATTAAATGTGCAATTTCCCTGTTGAGAGATACGGCATATAATTGGTGGAAAATGTTGATATCAGTGGTTCCAAGAGAGAGAATCACTTGGGATTTCTTTCAAGCTAAATTTTGAAAGAAGTATATCAGTCAACGATTCATAGATTAGAAACGTAAAGAGTTTCTAGAGCTGAAACAGGGCCGCGTGTCTGTTACTGAGTATGAACGGGAGTTTGTGAGATTGAGTCAGTATGCAAGGGAATGTGTTTCGACCGAAGATACTATGTGTAAAAGTTTCATTGAAGGGTTGAATGAAGACATTAAATTAGTGGTTAGAATACTTGATTTGAATGAATTTGTTGTGTTAGTTGAAAGAGCCTGTAAAGCCGAGGAGCTTAGCAAAGAAAAGAAGAAAGCAGATTCTGAGGCTAGAGATGAAAGAAAAAGATTGATGAGTAAGTCGTCTCAATCTTCAACGAAGAGATTTAAAGATGGAAGCAATCGTTCAAATGCTTCGTTTGGACATTCGGGTAGAGATCGGGTGAGACAAAGTGTTGGTCTAAGAACTCAAGTTCCAATTGAATCAAGTGTTGGTAGTGTTAAAAGCAACAAGCCTGAGTGTAGACAGTGTGGAAGACGACACGCTGGAGAATGCTGGGGCAAGTACAATAATAGAACTTGCTACAAATGTGGATCACGAGATCACTTCATTCGAGATTGCCCAGAGTTAGTTGAAAAGGACAATGTTCAGAATGCGGGACCGAGTAATACGATGGCTAGGGGTAGACCACCCAGAAACACAGGAAATGTGAGTGGAAGTCAAAGAGGGACTACCGATACAGCTGTGAGATATGAGGCGAGAGCACCTGCCCGAGCCTAGGCTATTCGCGCTCGTGAAGAAGCGTTACCTCCAGACGTCATTACTGGTACTTTCACTCTATTTGATATTGATGTGATTGCATTGATAGATCCAGGTTCTACTCATTCCTATGTGTTTGTGAATCTAGTATCAAGTAAGACTCTACCTGTGGAGTCTACTGAATTCGTGATTAGAGTATCGAACCCCTTAGGCAAGTGTGTCTTGGTTGATAAAGTGTGGAAGAACTGCCCGTTGATGTTTCAAGATATTTGCTTTCCGGCTAATTTGATGATGCTACCATTTGATGAATTTGATATCATTCTGGGTATGGATTGGCTCACTTTGCATAATGCTATTATGAATTGTAAACGAAAGAGTATCGATTTGAGAAGTCAGAACGGTGAGATAGTTCGAATTGAATCTAGTGATTTGAATGGGTTGCCGGCTGTTATATCATCGATGAAAGCTTTGAACTATGTGAAAAAGAGCTGTGAAGCTTATCTTGCATATGTGATTGATACAAAAGTGACAGAAAAGAAAGTTGAATATGTGCCTGTGGTTTGTGAATTCCCTGATGTGTTTCCTGAAGAATTACCGGGATTACCTCCGATACGGGAAGTTGAATTTGGTATTGATCTATTTTCGGGAACGACTCCTATCTCAATAGCTCCGTATAGAATGGCAACAACAGAATTGAAAGAGTTAAAGTCTCAGATGCAAGAGTTGACAGATAGAGGATTTGCATGACCGAGTTTCTTACCCTGGGGTGCTCCTGTGTTGTTTGTGAAAAAGAAAGATGGTAATATGAGAATGTGTATTGATTACCGACAATTGAATAAAGTGACGATAAAGAATAAATATCCTTTGCGACGTATTAATGATTTGTTTGATCAGCTGAAAGGAGCTACAATATTTTCTAAGATAGATTTGAGATCGGGATATTATAAGTTGAGGGTTAAAGAATTAGATGTACCGAAGATTGCTTTCAGAACGAGGTACGGACATTATGAATTCTTAGTTATGCCTTTTGGACTAACAAATGCTCCTGCAGTGTTTATGGATTTGATGAACTGAATATTCAGACCGTGTTTTGATCGTTTTGTTGTGGTGTTTATTGATGTCATTCTGATTTATTCATGTGATGAAATGCAACATTCTGAGCATTTGAGAATCGTATTACAGACTCTGCGTGAGAAGCAACTGTATGCAAAATTCAGCAAATGTGAGTTCTAGTTATGTGAGGTTAGTTTTCTGGGGCATATTGTATCAGTTGCGGGAATACAAATTGATCCGAGTAAGATCTCAGCTATTTTAGAGTGGAATCCTTCGAAAAATGTGTTTGAAGTCCATAGTTTTCTGGGACTAGCGGGATATTATAGACGATTTTTGAAAGGATTCTCGATGATTGCGACTCCGTTAACAAAATTGCCAGCAGAGTTTTGAACAGTTGAAAGCATTATTGACAGAGACGGCAGTGTTAGTCCAACCTGAATCGGGTAAAGAATTCATAGTTTACAGTGATGCATCGTTGAATGGTTTGGCCTGTGTGTTGATGCAAGAAGGAAAAGTCATCGCTTATGCTTCGAGGCAGTTAAAGCCGCATGAAAAGAATTATCTGACACACGATCTTGAATTAGCTGTGATTGTATTTGCATTAAAGATTTGGCTTCATTACCTATTTGGTGAGAAATATCATATTTATACGGATCACAAGAGCTTGAAATATCTGATGACTCAGAAAGAATTGAATTTGCGACAGAGAAAGTGGTTAGAATTGTTGAAAGACTACGAGCTTGTGATTGATTATCATACGGGTAAGGCTAATGTAGTTGCTGATGCTTTGAGCCGAAAGTTTATATGTGCTTTGCGAGCAATGAATACTCAGATAGATCTATGTGATGATAGTTCAGTTCTAGCTGAGTTGAAAGTGAGGCCGATGTTTATACGTTAGGTTTTTTATGCTCAGAAAAATGATGATGAGATGATAGCAAAACGAATTCAATGTGATTTGAATTCTGATTCAGAATTTCGAGTTGATAACGATGATTGTTTGAGATTCAGAGATCAGATTTGTGTTCCGAGGAATTCAGAGTTGATTTAGATAATTTTAAATGAAGTTCACAATAGTCGTTTGGCTGTTCACCCTGGGAGTACAAAAATGTATAATGACTTGAAACAGTTCTATTTGTTGCATGGTATGAAACAGGATATCTCAGAGTTTGTTTCGAGATGCTTGGTTTGTCAGCAAGTTAAAGCTGAACATAAGGTTCCATCCGGTTTGTTACAACCGATTATGATTCCTAAGTGGAAATGGGAGAGAATCACAATTGACTTTCTGTCGGGATTGCCTTTATCTCCGAGAAAGAAAGATTCGGTCTGGGTGATAGTTGATAGATTGACGGAATCAGCTCATTTTGTTCCGGTGAGAACAAATTATTCACTTAATAAATTATCTGAATTGTATATTGCTGAGATTGTGAGATTGCACGGGGTGACACTATCTATTATATCTGACAGAGATCCGAGATTTACCTCACGGTTTTGGAAGAATTTACAAGAGGCCTTAGGTACTAAATTGCATTTCAGTACTGCATTTCATCCGCAAACGGATGGTAAATTCGAGCGGATCATTCAGATTCTTGAGGACATGTTGAGATGTTGCATCCTTGAATTTGAAAGTACGTGGGAAAAACATTTACCGTTGATTGAGTTTGCGTACAATAATAGTTTTCAATCTAGCAACAAAATGGCACCATATGAGGCTCTTTACGGTCGAAAATGTTGAACTCCATTGTATTGGACTGAGCTTAATGAGAATAAGATTCACTGGGTTGATTTAATTAAAGAGACTGAGCAAAAGGTGAAAGTAATTCGTGACAATTTGAAAGCGGCTTCAGATCGTCAGAAGTCCTATGCAGATTTGAAACGTAAAGATATCGAATTTGAGGTTAGTGAAAAAGTGTTTTTGAAAGTGTCTCCGTGGAAGAACGATTTGGCCGAAAAGGCAAGCTGAGTCCAAGGTTCACCGGGCCGTATGAAATCATTGAACGAATTGGGCCAGTTGCTTATAAGTTTTTGTTGCCACCTGAGTTAGAGAAAATTCATAAGGTGTTTCATGTATCGATGCTTCGACGATACAGATTTGATCCATCGCATGTAATTTCTCCTACTGAAGTTGAGATTCAGTCAGATTTTTCGTTTAGTGAAGAACCGATTTGAATTTTGGCACGAGAGACCAAAGAGTTGAGAAATAATAAAATTTCTTTAGTGAAAGTGTTGTGGCACAAACACGGAGTGGAAGAGGCTACGTGGGAGCCTTAAGATGTTATAAGAGAGCAATATCCAAACCTATCCACTGGTAAGATTTTCGGGGACGAAAATCCCTAAGGGGGGAGAGTTGTAACAGCCCGGTTTAGACCCTAGTCGGAACAGTGGTTTCGAGACCACAAATTTGAGGTCAAAAAAATATTTTAATATTATTTTTGGTGTTTACAGTATGTGACTAAGCATGTGTGAAATTTCTGTGTGAAAATTTTATCGATTGTGTGCCGAATTATGAAAAAGGACTTAATCGCATAAAATGTAAAAGCTGTGTGTTGATTGTTTAAGTGTTTGTTTGGCATGGCTTTCTAAATTAAAGGTCTTTATTATGTAATTGGACCATGGATAGTGGATATGGACATAAATGGCCTAATAATTGATGATTAAATGGTTGATAATAAAAGGGCAAAATGGTAAAACATGAATTAAGTTAATATAATTAAAACAAAACAAATTAGATTGCCATTTTCTCATCTTTCTTCCACCGAATATAGAAAAGAGAAATAGCCATTGGAGCTTTGTGATATTTTGCTAAGGTTTAGCTTGATTGAGGTATGTTTTTTACTCGATTTTTGATAATTTCTACGTTTTTATGATTGTTGCTTTGTGTTCTATCAAACCCATGCTTTAATTCTAGAATTTGATGAAGATTTTTGAGATGTTCCATTGATGAGTATGTGAGCTTTGTGTTGTTAGTTGGTGAAATATGAAAGATATGTGATAGATTAACATATTTTGTCTTTGAATTTTTTGTGAATTTGAGTAATTTGGGCTAAATTGTGAAAATAAGAAATTGGAGGACTAAAATGTGAAATAAATGATATGTGTGGGCTTGTATGGATATAGGAAGAAATCGGCTAGGCATGGGTGAAGTGAAATTTTGTGTATTTTGTGATTTGATGAATTAGGGACTAAAGTGTCGAAATATGAAAATGTGAGGGCTATTTTGTAAAATGCGCTAAATATGTGTGTGTGGACTAAATTGAATTAATTGGTGATTGAATGAGCTTAATTTGAATATGTATAGACCGAGAAAGGAGAGATTTGGATCGAGATCGAGGCAAAGACAAAGTACTCAATTGATCGACTAGTCTCGGTATTTCGACGTCCGAGGTAAGTTTGGATATAATACAAGTTGTTAAATTTATATCTATGTGATGTGAAATGAATGAATGTATAGTTATTGAATTAGAAATGTTATATATGAAATTGAGAAATGTGGCACTAAGTGTGCGTAATTGGAATCGAGACAGAGATAAATAGCACTGTGTGTGCAAAGTAATGGAAGCTTCGGCTTTATTGATTGGCATTGTGTGTGCGATACTGAGATACAATCGGTTTTATGTAAATGCACTAAGTGTGCGATGATATTTAAGCTTCGGCTATAAATTTGGCACTAAGTGTGCGAATAAACCGAATGAATAACAAAGGTTGATCAAAATGATGTATTGAGCATTGAGTAGCATGAATGGTGATCAACTAAGTGTTGGCCAAGGTACGTATTGAACCTATGTGGTTGATGAAATTGTAAATGGATTTGTGAATGGTTGAGTGAGTATATTAGCTATGAATAATATGGTACATATTTAGGAGTTGATCTATGTGATGGATTAATTTGTGTATTGTTGTTGATTCATTGAGTTAAATGCATTATATTACAAACTTACTAAGCTCTAAAGCTTAATGTGTGAAGTGTTTCTCTATTTTACATTGTCTTAAAAGCTAGCTCGGATCTGGGGATCGTCAGCGACTCAATCACACTATCGGCTATCTATTTTGGTACTTTTGAAATATGTATATACTTGGTATATGGCATGTATAGGCTAGAAGTTATGTTATGTTTTGAAATGTTTGGACTTTTCCATGTGACATGGCTTGGAAATTGAATGATGTTGGTGCATATATGTAGGTTATGAAAATGATGAATGTGGTATAAAATAGTGAGAATGGCAATGGTATATTTCATGCTTGAATTGGTTAATGAGAATGATGATTTAAATGTGAACTTGTGGTATGGATTAAATGAAGATTGATTAATATGATTTGAATGTGTGGGTGATAATTTAGATTGACTTGTTAAGGTGAATTTGTATAGGAAAATGAATGTTGATGTTAAGTGATTAATTGGTGCATATATTGGTATATTTTAGTTGCATTTGAGGCATGAATTGGTATTGGTTTGATGCTTGTAGGTGGTTCCAACTTGTGAATGGTAATTTGGCCTTGAAAATGGCCAATAATTGCCCACACGGGCGTGTGGCTCGACCGTGTCATTCGAGTTTGTAATTCAAAAGAAGTCAAACTCGACCACGGGCTGGACACACGGGCGTGTGACTGGCCGTGTGGTGCAAGTCAGTTTCGACCACGGGTGAGGACACGGGTGTGTCTCAGGCCGTGTGGACAAGTCAGTAGGTATGCCTTGTTTTGCCACGGCTCGAACACATGGGCGTGTCAGAGGCCGTGTGAGGCACACGGCCTGCCCACACGGGCGTGTGGCCTCTAGTTCTTTGAAAAAAATGTATGATTTTTAGAAATTTTTTTATGTGTTTGGTTGAGTCCCGACTCCTTCCTAACACGTATTCAAGGTCTCGTAGACCTCAGTAAAGGACTATATACTCATATCATGATATGTTTAAATGATGATTGACTTGGTGTTGTAAAATGAGTATAAAATGTTCCGATTGTTCGGTAATACCTGTGAACCTTATTCTGGCGACGGATACGGGTTAGGGGTGTTACATACGGAATTTTACCCTTTATCAATAAATGTCCATCATATACCATTCCATCAATTACAATTTCCATATATTTCATACATACAAATTTCATACAACATATACAATGTAATATAGCATTTAAAACAACACATCTTTATACTCATTTAAGTTATACGAACTTACCTTGATATTTTTTCGTATATGAAATCTACTAATCTGAAATCTTTTCCTTTCCTCGATTTAGCTCTTTGTTTGGTACTTCCGGATCATCTTATGTTTGGAAAGCTTGTTTTCTCTCTCCTAGGGTTTCCATGGATTTTAGGTTGAAGAAGATGATATAAAATGATGATATTTCTATTTATTTTAATTATCATCTTTATAATTTTTCTATTTCCAATTTAGTCCTTAACCTTTTCTAATTTTTCCATGGATGATTCACCAAAAATATCTACATATTTTTCATCACTGGTCTAATTACCATTTAAGGACCTCATGTTTTGAATTCCATAGCTATTTAATCCTTATAGCTACTAGAATTCAAATTTGACATTTTATACAATTAAGCACCTAATTGATAAAATTTTCTTATCAAAATTTTCATGCAATCATTCTATCACATTACTAATCATTTCATAATATTAAAATATTTTATCTTTCTAACTCAGATTTGTAGTTACGAAACCACTATTCTGACTTCACTGAAATTGGGCTGTTACAAGATAAATCCTATAACAAAGCATATGAGATTTTGGAGCAAATCGCCAAAAATGATTTTCCATATCCTACTACTCGAGTCGCCGGAGAGCTGTTGGTACCATGGAGCTTGATGCAATCACTTCATTAACATCTCAAGTATCATATTTAGCTAGTATGATCAAGACAATGAAGAAACTAACTGCAGTTCAAGAGATGAAATCAGCCGAGCTATCGTGTGTATATTATGTTGAAGACCATGTTTTTGATGAATGCCCATCAAATCCAGCATCGGTATATTACATGGGTAATTTAAACTGGAGTAATAACCCCTATTCCAACACCTAAAATCTAGGGTGGAAGCAACATCCAAATTTTAGTTGCAATAATCAAGGAGTGGGGAATTCCAACAATGCTGTGAGACAGAATACCACTAGTGCATCTCCTGGTTATAGTCAACCTATATCATTGCAAAATGCTCAACAAGTTTCAACATCAACTTCTTAATCTATTGAAGCTTTGTTGAAAGAATATATGGCCAAGAATGACGTCGTGATCCAGATTCAAGTTGCATCCCTCCGAGCTCTTGAGAACCAAGTGGGGAAGATAAAAACTGCTTTAAATTCGAGACCACAAGAAGCATTGCCAAGTGATACTAAAAATTCAAGATCACAAGGGAAAGAGCTATTGTAAACAAGGACATTTCAGATCTCCACCATAAAAAAATTAGAACAATCTGAGAAACCTCCTACAACTGAAAAGGTTAAACAAAAGAATGTTGTAGTAGAATCAGATCATGTTGCCAATAAAAATTCCATAACAAAACAATATCAACAACCTGAAGGAAGGCCACCTCTACCTTTTCCTCAGCGATTCCAGAATTTCGAGTAGGATTTTCAGTTCAAGAGATTTTTCGATGTCCTGAAGCAACTCCAAATCAACATACCGTTAGTAGAAGCTTCGGAACAAATGCTCAATTATTTGAAATTCATGAAAGATATATTGTAAAGGAAGCGATGATTGAGAGAATTTGAAAATGTTGCTCTCACTAAAGGGTGCACAGTGATGCTGATGAACAAATTGCCTTCAAAGTTGAAGGACCCAGGGAGTTTTGCTATCCCTTGTTCAATTTGAAATCATTATGCTGGTAAGACATTATGTGATTTAGGAGCAAGTATAAATGTAATACCTATGTCTATCTTTAGGAAACTAGGAATCGGGAAGGCAGGACCCATGATAGTCACGTTGCAGCTAGCTGATCGATCTTACGCACATCTGGAAGGTAAAATTGAAGACGTGCTGGTAAGAGTAGATAAGTTTATTTTTCTAGCTGATTTCATTATTTTTAGAATGTGAACCTGACAAAGATGTGTTGATTATTCTTGGAAGACCTTTTCTTACTACAGGCAGAACTCTTATTGATGTACAAAAAGGTGAATTGACCATGAGGGTAAAAGATCATCAAATCACCTTCAATGTATTCGATGCCTTGAAATGTGCTGATGAGAATGAGGAATGCCAGGCCATTGGGTTATTAGAAACAGCAGTAGAGGAGAAGTTTGTAAAATTTTTCCACAACAAGTCTGGTGAGGGGAAAAATTCACCTGAGTTGAGTGAAGCAGAAATTTTTGAAGACCTTTGTGAACTTATGGAGACCAAGCAACTTGTGGATAGACCAGGGAAGAAGTTTGAGTCCTTGGATTTATACAATCATTCTTTCAAACTTTCTAAACCTTCTATATAGGAACCTCCCACATTGGAGTTAAAGCCTTTGTCGTTGCATTTAAAATACACCTATTTGGGAGACAATAGCACTTTGCTAGTAGTTATCTCTGCAGAGTTGACACCTGACCAAGAGACCATGTTGGTAGATGTTCTCCGACGATCTAAGAGGCCATTAGGATGGACAATTGCTGACATCAAGGGAATTAACCTTGCTGTCTGCATGCATAAAATTTTGTTGGAGGATTGGCATAGCAATTCTATTAAACAGTAGAGAAGGCTAAACCCCATCATGAAGGAAGTTTTCAAGAAGGAGATTATTAAATGGCTTGATGTTAGGATTATATACCCTATTTCTTATATCTTGTGGGTGAGTCGTGTACAACGTGTACCCAAGAAAGTAGGTGTCATAGTGGTTAGCAATGATAACAATGAGCTCATACTGTTATGGAATGGAGAGTATGCATGGACCATCGCAAGCTTTACAAGGAAACTCGAAAGGACCATTTTCCCTTACCATTCATCGATCAAATGTTGGATAGATTAGCTGGGAAAGCCTTCTACTGCTTCTTGGATGGTTTTTTAGGGTATGACCAGATCGCCATAGCTCTCAGTGACCAAGAGAAGACCACTTTCACCTGTCCATATGAAACTTTTGCGTTTAGACTAATGCCGTTCGGGTTGTGTAATGCCCCGACAACATTTTAGTATTGTATGATGGTAATTTTATCTGACATGGTGGAATTTTTTTTTTAAATCTTCATGGACGATTTTTCTAAGTTTGGCAATACCTTTAAGGGCTGCTTAAAAAAATTAGAGCTAGTTCTTTGTCGTTATGAAGAAACAAATCTAGTCTTAAATTGGGAAAAATGCCACTTCATGGTTCATGAAGGTATTGTTTTGGGACATAAAGTATCACAACAAGGGATTGCAGTTGACAAAACCAAAATCGAGGTGATAGACAAATTGCCACCTCCCACCAGTGTAAATGTAACTGTAACAGCCTGATTTAGGGGCTAATCGAAACAGTGGTTTCGGAACCACTAATCCAAGCTTAGAGAAAATTATTTTCATGTTATTTTATGAGTTAGAGCATGATTATATAAGTGTATGAAAACTTTGGTGCTTTAATTTTAGCGATTTCATGTTTAATCGCGAAAAAGGACTAAATCGCATAAAGTGCGAAAGTTCAATTTTACAAGCTAAGGGTGCCAAATAGCTATGGAATATTATATGGAGGTCTTTAAAGGGCAATTAGCCCCTTAAATAATAGTTGGCCGGCCATAGGAGACAAATAGTGACAAAATTGGTCAAAGTAGTTGATATTAGGTGGACTAAATTGATGTTTTATATTAAAATAAAGGAATAAAAGATATCATCTTTTCTCCATTCTTCCACCGAAAATTAGCAGCAAATAGGGGTTTGAAAGCTTCAAAAATTTCAGCACCCTTTTCTCCATACAAGTAATTGTTCTAGTGATCCTTTCTTGATAAAAATTGTACTTTTGGAACCCCTAAAGCTTAAGATTTCTATAGAGGGGACTATTTTGTAAGATGGTGAAGATTTTAGAGTTTTACCATGAGAGCTTTTAAGTTGTTTGCTGCATTTTTATGGAAGAAAATGAGCCTTAGTTGTTAGATGAACAACTTTTGTGAAAGGTGTTACCATGAAAACACCAAAAAGGACCTTTTTGTAAAGGTTGTAAAGTATGTAGTAAATGTATGAAATGTTGAGTTTTGATAGTAGCCATAATAGAAATAAATGTTCACCTAGGCTCGATAAAGGTAGAAATTTGATTAGAATTGATTTCTCGAGCCTAGGGGTAAAATGGTCATTTTGCAAAAGTCTAAGGGCAAAACAGTAATTTTTCCAAAGCATGGTTATTGAAATGCATTTATTAATGTGATTGTTAAATGAGCTAATTTTCAATTATAGGTCAAGAAGAACCAAGAATTTACCTCGACCGGGGAAAGAATAAAGTATCGGACTAGATCGATGATCTAGCTTATTTTGAAATCGAGGTAAGTTTGTATGTGATAAATTCAAATTTTATGCTTGTATGTTTGAGAAAGTTTGATATTATAATGTTACATGACATTCTACGAAATTGAGTATTGGTGTTGAATGAGAAGGATGATAAAAGTTGAGATGTTGAAGTCCCGGTTGGACTGTAATAAATGTGAAAATGCTATCATCGAGACATGAGATGAATAAGGTCCCATGTAAGACCATGTCGAGGACATGGCCTCGGCACCGAATTGAGATTCCGTATAAGACCATATCTGGGATATGGCTTCGGTATTGGATATGAGAATCGTATAAGACCATATCCAGGATATGGCATCGATACTTGAAGTGAGATTTCGTATAAGACCATATCCGGGATATGGCATTAGCACTCAGAGGTGGCCCCATATAAGACCACGTCTAGGATGTGGCATTGGCTTCATGTTTATATTAATGAGGATGAATACTCGTCTTTAAGTATCCCTATTGAATTAGTGGGATAAATATATAAGCTTGGAAATAGAAATGAGATTAGTACTAAAGTCATGTGATTGAGTGAATACAGGTACCCGTGAATAATTCACGAGGAATGTTTACGATATGTGGCATGGTATATGCTAAATAAGAACAAGTACGAGTAAGTTATGGCAAATGTTTACTTTGTATGGTTATCCAATGCCATGAATTGATGTCATTATAAACTTATCGTTGCTATTCATTTTAATGAAAACATACTAAGCTTTATGCTTATCCCTCTCATTTCCCTATTCCTTGCAGCATTGCCAAGTTAGTTCGAGGGTTCGTGGGACGTCGGAGTTCGGAAATCACACTATCGACTACGTTTTGGTATAGCCAAGTTAGATTCATTTTGAGTATGGCATGTATAGGACTTGAGTACTTTGTTATGTCATTTTGAGTTCCAAGTAGGTGATAAAGCATTTCTGAAAGTGTCACCATGGAGAAAAGTCTTCAGATTTGGTCGGAAAGGCAAATTGAGTCCGTGCTTTATTGGACCTTATGAAAGTACCGAGAGGATAAGACCGGTAGCTTACCATTTGGCCTTGCCACCTGAGTTGGAAAAGATTCACAATGTCTTCCACGTGTCCATGTTACGCCGATACCGTTCGGACCTTTCCCATGTGATTGTGCCATCAAAAGTAGAGATTCAACCGGACATGACTTACAGCGAAGAGCTGGTTAAGATTTTGGCACGAGAGATCAAACAACTGAGAAACAATAGTATAGCTATTGTTAAATTACTATGCTAGAGACATGGGATAGAAGAGGCTACTTGGGAACCCGAAGAGACCATGAGAAACCAATATCCCAACCTTTTTACCGGTATGATTTTCGAGGATAAAAATCCTTAACGGGAGAATTGTAACAGCCCGATTTAGGGGCTAATCGGAACAGTGGTTTCAGAACCACTAATCCAAGGTTAGATAAAATTATTTTCATGTTATTTTATGAGTTAGAGCATGATTATATAAGTGTATGAAAATTTTGGTGCTTTAATTTTAGCGATTTCATGTTTAATCGTGAAAAAGGACTAAATCGCATAAAGTATGAAAGTTGAATTTTACAAGCTAAGGGTACCAAATAGTTATGGAATATTATATGGAGGTCTTTAAAGGGCAATTAGCCCCTTAAATAATAGTTTGTCCGCCATAGGAGACAAACATTGACAAAATTGGTCAAAGTAGTTGATATTAGGTGGACTAAATTGATGTTTTATATGAAAATAAAGGAAGAAAAGATATCATCTTTTCTCCCTAATTCTTCCACCGAAAATTAGCAGCAAATAGGGGTTTGAAAGCTTCAAAAATTTCAGCACACTTTCTTCCATACAAGTAAGTGTTCTAGTGATCCTTTCTTGATAAAAAAATGTACTTTTGGAACCCCTAAAGTTTAAACTTTCTATAGAGGGGACTATTTTGTAAGATGGTGAAGAGTTTAGAGTTTTTCCACGAGAGCTTTTAATTTTTTTGCTGCATTTTTATGGAAGAAAATGAGCCTTAGTTGTTAGATGAACAACTTTTGTGAAATGTGTTACCATGAAAACACCTAAAAGGACCTTTTTGTAAAGGTTGTAAAGTATGTAGTAAATTGTGAAATGTTGAGTTTTTTAGTAGCCATAAGAGAAATAAATGTTCACCTAGGCTCGATAAAGGTAGAAATTTGATTAGAATTGATTTTCGAGCCTAGGGGTAAAATGGTCATTTTGCAAAATTCTAAGGGCAAAACAGTAATTTTGCCAAAGCATGGTTATTGAAATGCATTTATTAATGTGATTGTTAAATGAGCTAATTTGCTATTATAGATCAAGAAGAACCAAGAATTTACCTCGACCGGGGAAAGAACAAAGTATCGGACTAGATCGACGATCTAGCTTATTTTGAAATCGAGGTAAGTTTGTATGTGATAAATTCAACATTTATGCTAGTATGCTTGAGAATGTTTGATATTATAATGTTACATGACATTCTATGAAATTGAGAATTGGTGTTGAATGATAAGGATGATAAAAGTTGAGATGTTGATGTCCCGGTTGGACTGTAATAAATATGAAAATGCTATCATCGAGACATGAGATGAATAAGGTCCTGTGTAAGACCATGTCGAGGACATGGCCTCAGCACCGAATTGAGATTCCGTATAAGACCATATCTGGTATATGGCTTCGGTATTGAATATGAGAATCGTATAAGACCATATTCGGGATATGGCATCGATACTTGAAGTGAGATTTCGTATAAGACCATATTCGGGATATGGCATCGGCACTCAGAGGTGACCCCATATAAGACCATGTCTGGGATGTGGCATTGGCTTCATGTTTATATTAATGAAGATGAATACTCGTCTTTAAGTATCCCTAGTGAATTAGTGGGATAAATAGATAAGCTTGGAAATAGAAATAGATTAGTACTAAAGTCATGTGATTGAGTGAATACAGGTACCCGTGAATAATTCACGAGGAATGCTTACGATATATGGCATGGTATATGCTAAATAAGAACAAGTACGAGTAAGTTATGGCAAATGTTTATGACTTTTTGTGGTTATCCAATGCCATGAATTGATGTCATTATGAACTTATCGTTTCTATTTATTTTCATGCAAACTTACTAAACTTTATGCTTACCCCTCTCATTTCCCTATTCCTTGTAACATTGCCAAGTTAGTTCGAGGGTTCGTGGGACGTTGGAGTTCGGAAATCACACTATTGACTACGTTTTGGTATAGCCAAGTTAGATTCATTTTGAGTATGTCATGTATAGGACTTGAGTACTGTCATTTTGATTGCCAATGTGTCAGCTATTTAAGTTATCAAAGTCATTTTGTAAATGGTCATTGGAATTGGGCCAACACATGACAAGTTTATTTTTATTCAATGATGATGAAATTTTGAAGTTTATGCTTGTGTGGATGCTTGAATTGAGTTTTTGGAAGTGCCTTAGGGTCATGATCTATGTTGTAATGAATTGGTATATGTACGGTTGCTAGGTAGGGTGGCATTTGGCTTGGAATATAGCCTTTTTAATGTCCACACGGGTAGATACATGGGCGTGTGTCTAAGCCGTGTGTGACACACGACTAGCCCCATGGGCGTGTTGTTCGGCTGTGTGTCCTCTTGCATGCTAGGTTTGCAAGTCAGTATGCTCAGTAGTAAACACACGGGCTGAGACACGGCCGTGTGTCTCAGCTATGTGGGAGGCACGGGCATGGACATGGGCATGTGCCCAGGCGGTGTGAAGTCTGCACATAAAATTAGGATTATAATTCGACACATGACCTAAGGACAAGGGCGTGTGTCTTGGTCGTGTGACCTTAGTGAGGTGATGACGTCACAAACAGAATGCCAAGGTTTTGGCACACGGGCTAAGACACGGGCGTGTCGAGTTCGCGTGAAGGACACGGGCGTGTGATAGGCCGTGTGATGCAAGTCAGTGTCGACCACGGGTATGGAACACGGGCATGTGAAATGCCACACGGGCGTGTCCCATTCTTCACACGGGCATATGGCCCTGTGTCACGTCAAAATTTTCTAAGTGTTTAAAAGTTTCCGGTTTGGTCCCGAAACATCATGAGTATACGTATAGGATCTCGTAGACCCATAATAGGGAAGTTACATTTGTAAATGAAAAAGTTTTAAGTTAGGACGAAATTTTATAGCCCAAAGTTGTAAGTTTAAGCATGATTAAATTGGTAATGGCTCGTATCCGATTCTAGCATTGAATACGGGTAAGGGGTGTTACATTTAGTGGTATCAGAGCTACGGTTTAGTCAGTTCTTGAACTAACGTAGCGTAAGTATGAGTCTAGCTATGCATGCCATATGTAAGAGTATTTTTGTAATGATAGTGTGACGACTCCTGACGGTTTAACCTGTGTTTTTATATAGTAATGGACCCCGATTGGACTGCAGCTGAGGATGCTGCGAGTAATGCGCCGGCTCCCGCTCAAGGGACCGCGCCAATAGATAGTAGACTCGAGACCTTGGGTCAAGGAGAAGAGGCTCGAGAAGCCTTTCTCCATATGATGTGCAATTGGTACACTGAGTACATTCGTGCAAATCCTAATGCTCAGCCCCCTCCACCCCCACCTATTCCTCAGCCTACTCCTGTAGCTCCTCAGGTGGTAGAGGTAGGAAGGAGAGAAAGGCCTCCAGTCGACAAGATCTGGAAACAAGGAGCCGAGGAATTTTGGTCCAGTAAGGATGATGATCCAAAGAGGTCAGAATTCTGGCTTGAGAATACCATCAGGGTATTTGATGAGCTGTCATGCACGCCTAAATAGTGCATAAAGTGTATGGTATCTCTATTAAGAGACTCAGCCTATCAGTGGTGGAACACCCTTGTGTCGGTGGTACCAAGGGAGAGGATAAGTTGGGAATTCTTCCAACAGGAGTTCTGGAAGAAATATGTTAGTCAAAGATTCATTGACTAGAAGAGGAAAGAGTTCTTAGAGCTAAAGCAGGGCCGAATGACGGTGACTGAATACGAACGCGAATTCGTAAGGCTTAGTAGGTATGCCCGGGAGTGCGTGTCTATCGAGGCTATCATGTGCAAAAGGTTCGAGGATGGGTTAAATGAAGATATCTGTTTATATGTCAGAGTCCTCGAACTAAAAGAATTTGTGGTGTTAGTAGATAGAGCCTATAAAGCTGAAGAGTTGGCCAAAGAGAAAAGAAGAGCTGAGATTGAGTCCCATGACTCGAGAAAGAGACAACTGAGTAGGTCCTACCAATCCTTATTTAAGAAATTAAGGGATTTTGCTACTCGATCAGCCACTTCAGCCGGGTTTTCAAACTAAAGTAAGGGCAAACAATTCTCGGGATCTAGGGCTCAGACTACTTCGGTTGCTAGTGTTGGTAATGCCCGACCGAGTAGACCGGAATGTTCACAGTGTGGCAGACGTCATTCTGGTGAGTGCCGAGCAAACGAGAAGGCTTGTTTCAAGTGTGGGTCTCTAGACCACTTTATCAGAGATTGCCTTGAGGCGGGTGAGAAAGAGAAACCTCAGAATGCAAGACCGGGAAATATTGCTAGAGGAAGACCACCGAGAAACCCAGGAAATGAGATGAGTGGCATGAATTCATCTAGAGAACAAATTGCAAAAGTGGAGAGTAGAGCACCGGCGAGAACATATGCCATTCGTGCTCACGAAGAGGCGTCCTCCCCTAACGTGATCACGGGTACATTTTCTCTTTATGATACGTGTGTTATATCTTTAATTGATCCGGGATCTACCCACTCATATATTTGCATGAAATTAGTTTCTAGCATGAGCATGCCTATAGAGTTTACTGAGTTTGTAATAAGAGTGTCGAATCCCCTAGGCAAATGTGTATTGGTTGATAGAACATGCAAAGGTTTCCCTTTGATGATTAGGGGTCAATGTTTTCCTGCAAATCTCATGTTATTACCGTTTGATGAGTTCGATGTCATCCTTGGGATGGATTGGTTAGTTACTCATGATGTGATTGTAAATTGTGGAAAAAAGTTTATTGAGTTAAAATGTGAAAGTGGGGATCTTATTCGTGTTGAATCAGATAAGCAAGAAAGATCACCAGTAGTGATATCATCCTTATTGACTCAGAAGTATTTAAGAAAGGGGTACGAAGCTTACCTTGCTTTCGTAATGAATGCTAAAGAGACTGAGTTGAAAATTAAGTAAGTAACTATAGTGTGTGAATATCCAGATGTTTTCCCGGAGGAATTGCCAGGGTTACCTCCCGTTAGGGAGATTGAATTTGGGATTGAGTTAGCTCCGGGTACCGCCCCCATTTCTATTGCTCCGTATAGAATAGCTCCAATCGAGCTGAGAGAATTGAAAGCACAGTTGAAAGAACTAACGGATAAAGGCTTTGCAAGACCGAGTTTTTCTCCGTGGGGTGCTCCCGTATTATTTGTGAAGAAGAAAGATGGTTTTACGAGGTTATGCATAGATTTTTGGCAACTTAATAAGGTAACTGTTAAAAACAAGTACCCGTTGCCAAGAAATGATGATTTGTTTGATCAATTGAAGGGAGCCACAGTGTTTTCCAAAATAGACTTAAGGTCTGGGTACTATCAGTTGAGAGTCAAGGACTCGGATGTTCCGAAAACTGCATTTCGAACGAGGTATAGCCACTACAAATTTTTGGTTATGCCTTTTGGTTTTACAAATGCCCCATTCGTTTTTATGGACTTGATGAATCGCATTTGTAACGTCCCAAAAATTAGGGGTTGTAATTTATTTGCGTAATTTCATGTTGTACTTGCTCAGCTGGCTATTTGAGTGTAGTTGGGGGTTTTAGGGAGGCCTGAGTTCGAGTTTGAGCCTTGGAAAAATTTTTGTTTTTGGCCCCTTTAGTGGAGAGGGCTACTGGTTGTAGGACTTAAATAAATTCGTGTGCATTTAGGAGTCACAAGTGGAGCATGTGGTGTGGTGGTGTGGCGTCAAGTGGAGAGCAAGGAAGGGAGGGGTTCGAATCCCACAGATTACAAATGGAAGCTTTCATTTTGTGGCTCGAGAGTGGAGGAAGCAGAGTTCGGATCAAACTCTTTAAGGGGAGTGGAGACTTGGTCAAATAATTCAAATGGATGGAGGAGAGGAATTGTAGGAGGAAAAAAGGGAGAAAATCAAGGAGTTGATGTGTGTGGGAAGTGTTGGCCGAAAGTGGGAGTCTAGCTAAGGGGGAATTTCGGCTGAAGATGGGTCATTGGTAGCATATTCGGTTGGGAGAGGGGAGAGGATGCCGAATTTCCTCTGAATTTCTTTTGTCAGTTTTGCATTTTGGGTAGTTCTCTCTAGCATTTCGGGTCATTTCTTTTCTTCTCAATTCACCTTGCCGTTTCTTTTTCTTCTTCTCACTACTCTTTTCCTCTCTTGAACCGCCTCCTCTCCATAGCCGAATCCTTTTCATTTTTTTATTCTTCGACTGACTCTTCTTTTTTCTTTCCACATCATTTCATTTTTCAGTTTAACTCTCATAGCCGAACCTGTTCTTCCCTTTGTCTCAACGCTCATCTCTGGTTCTTAAAGTTGATTCTGGTTTGGCCGAACACCCTCTATCACTTTTTGTTGGGCATATTCACTGCATCTTGTGAGTTAGTCCTTAGCCGAATCACAGTTCTGTTCTCTCCTAGTGTGGCTCTGCAAGTAATTTGACAATCGGTAAGTTATAGTTCTCTCTTTGTCAATAACTTTGTTTCCATTCGGTTCCTTCCTTAATAACCGTATGTTCTTCCTTTCTCGTTGTGTCTAAAATGTGTTCTTTTTGTGATTTGGCCATCATTGGGCTGAGGGTTTTTAATAGGGTGAAGGAGCACAAGTGGTTTGAATTAATCAAACCTTTATTGTTGACTCACCGATCAAGTGAGGTAAGAACGTTGTCCTAATATTTGGTTTGGCCGAATGTGCCATATGTTTGTGATGTGTGGTGTGCAGATTTAGCCACACTTATGAGTATCTTTTTGGTACAGATTCTTGTTAAGGACGTGAAGCTATGTGTGCTTAGTAATCTTGGGTGTTTAAGGCCATTTGCTCAAACAAGGTTGGAGGTGAAGGTCTAATCACGCGTCTCGCAATCAAGGTGTGTAATCTCACACTTGTGTTTATTCTGATAGTGCAATGTTCTGGGAATCGGCCAAAAGCTGAAATACTGAAAAGCCGAAGTATCAACAACTGAGATCACTCGAGCATGCGAGCACCGGTAGAGATAAACTAAGCCACTAGTGATGGTGTTAGACCGTTGGGAGTGTCACAAACACTCTCGTGGGATTGAGGCTGTAGTGGGCCTTATTGAGCCGAAGTAGCCTAAGTGGGCCCAATGGGTTAACAGGCCCACATGAGCAAAATTGATAGTAAGTGATGGATGGTTGATGCGACTGCGAAGTCCGCAGAACCGTGATTGAAATACCCTTAGGGGGTAAGTTACCGAAATACCCCTAAGGGGTGAAATTACTGTTTTACCCCTAAACGACGAAACAACCGTTATACTCTCAGTGGTTGTTTTAATATTGTTTATGTGATTTTATACATCTGTTTATGATCGTAATACATTGCATACATATCATATTGTATTGGGTTGGGTTTGCTGATTGGAGGAAGTACCGTTCTAGTGGCATCGCCACATACCGTTCTAGTGGCATCGCCACATACCGTTATAGTGGCATCGCCACATCTGCTTAATTTAGTGGCTCAGCCACATATACCGTTATTAGTAGCCTGGCTGCATTATTGGAGAGTTTTGGCTGGGTGGGTCGACATGGTCCCCACATGGAGAGATTGGTTGGTACGGGTGGAGAGATTGGTTGGATTGGGGTGGGTACATATCCATTGCATTGATATGATTTGGGGCTTAGGCCCAGATTGTTACTGAACAGGGCTTAGGCCCAGACCGACACCGTATGGGCTCGGGCCCAAACTATGACCGTTATAGGGGATTACACACTGAGTTCTCGTAACTCACCCCTTTTCTTTTAACCATGCAGGTAATCCCCAACATTAGAGGATTTGGAGCTGCGGAGGACTCGGAGGTGGCCATACGTCGGGTTTTTTAATAAACGGAACTTAACAATTTTGGGTTTAATTTATTTTATATTATTTTTGGGTTAATAATTTATGTAATATGGCCATTGGGATTTTCTTTTTAACTTTCATTTGGTAACTCTTTTAGTTATGAACTGCTAAATAATTAAACACGGGTTTTTAAAACAATAATAACTGTTGTTTTCAAAATATCACGTTTTCGCAACTTTCAAAGTTAGTCTTCTACAAAAAACAATGTTTTTGGAAATAATATTATGTTTTCAAGGAAAATAACTTTAAGTAAATCATGTTTTTGAAAGCAATGAAACTCAAGATTTATAAATGGTAGAAGGTTTTAAATTGAGAAAGGGTTTTCTTTGAACGCGTAGTTTTTAAAATAACCTTGCGATGTGACATGCTATATCCGGCCATAACGTCTAGGCCGGGTTTGGGGTTTTTCATTTAATGGTATCAGAGCCAGGTTGCAAAACTCGAATGGGTTTTGAAAATTTTTCTAATCTGCTTAAATTTTTAACTTGGAAAATGATAGTGTTACTAAAAGTATGGCACTGAGTCTCCGGCACTAAATCCGTAAGTTTCCTGACATTATACTCTATTATATGCTGTAAAGACTGTATTGAGAAACTTCTAGGGATAGTAGTAGTATACCGAACTCTTTAGTTAGGAAAACTAAGACTATAAGAGACTGAAACTATAGTAAACTCGATCTGCGAAAACAACTCTTAGTACTGTTTTTCATAAAACATTTGCTAATAACCATGAGAACTATAAGCTGATTCATAATACTCTTAAACAGATTAATACGTTACATCGATATGAGTACAAGAGGTCGCGGAAGGGGTACACGTGGCCGTAGTAGAGGATGGGGTGCTAGGGCTGGGTCCTCAGCATCTGGACATAACCCTAAAAGGGAGGCGCCGGCATCACCAATGACTGAAATAGGGTATCACGGCCGAGCCGGTGGGGATGATGCTCTATCCCAAGCGATGCTACGGGTTTTGGAAAGGGTTGCTGGAGCGAGTACTAGGTCAGTGGATCGAGGGTCAATTTCTAAGCGACTCATGTCAAACGGGGCGGAAATCTTCAGGGGCATCTCTGGTGAAGCCCCGAATGTAGCAGAATATTGGTTGGAGGCGGTTGAGTGGGTCATGGATGACCTTGACTGCACGGTGGAGCAAAAGCTGAAGGGAGCAGTGTCTTTACTGTAAGATGAGGCATATCAATTGTGGCTTACCGTGAGGGAAGGCACGCAGGCCGACCGATTGACATGGGATTTCTTTAAGGCGGCCTTTCAAGAAAAATATGTTGGGGCAAGTTATGTGGATGCCCGAAGAAAGGAATTTCTGAATTTGGTTTAGGGGAACAAGTCTGTAGTAGAGTATGAGGCAAAGTTTCTGCGGTTGAGCCGGTATGCTCGAGGCATAGTCGCGACCGAGTATGAGCGCTGTGTACGGGTTGAGGATGGTCTTCGGGATGAGTTGCGAGTGCTGATAGCCTCGCAGAGGGAGAAGGATTTTGCTGCCCTGATTGAAAAGGAAAAGATTGCCGAGGATGTGAAACGCTCTGAGCGTCAAAATCGGGAGAAGGAAAGGGGCAGAAATAAGAGGGATTTTGGGCCCTCAAGTTCTTCAAGTGGGTTTAATAAGAGGCCTAGGTTCGATGGGCAAGCCCGAGTTGGGATTCCAGTTGTTGTTAGTTGACCGCAACCTTATGTTGAGTGTGGGAGACCTCATTCGGGAGAGTGCTGGACAAGGACTTGGGGGTGCTTCAGATGTGGGTCCAAGGATCATCAATACAGAAACTGTCATCGGGAGCCTGTCCAGAGTAGAAGTGTGCATGGGCTGGGCCGAGCCGGGGCAAAAAAAATTTCGACCCGTTTATTAGGCCCGGGCCCGGCCCAGCCCGAAATATGGGCCTGAAAAATTGTCCAAGCCCGACCCGACATAAAATTTGTAGGCCCGAGCCCGGCCCGAGCCCGGCCCGCTAATATTAATTTTTTAACTCATTTTATTAAAAATAATATATAATAAATCAAATACATTTTTAAAAAAATAAAAACAAATATTAAAACAAGAAACAAGTATTAATTTTGTATTATTTCATTACCTGGCGCTCATAATATTTCTCCAATTCCAAATATGCATCATTACCTGGAGATAGACTTTGCTTCAAATGTTGGATTTTTGGCATAGAAACTTGGGTTATACCTAGGTGCATGCGTATAATCAAGTATATCCAAGTATATGAAATAATTTCTCCATGTAGGTAGTTATAGATATTTAAATGATAATCTCTTTTTCTTCCCTTATTCTAAGAAATGAAGCTAAATTATAAATCATAATTGACATTATTTTATTAAAATATAAATTTAATGCACATTCTCTGCTTTGGAATTCATCTTTTCCAGTTAGAAAAATAAGTGGAAAGAGAATATAATACAAAAAGCAGAGGAACTATGAAGAAAGCTAAATGAAGTCAGGCAAATGAAAAACTAAAAGAAAGGTAAAGACTAAAGAGTAAAGACATAAAGTTAAAAATTAAAAAAGGATAAAAAATAAATTATTTAATATATATTTCGAGCCGGGCCCAGGCCAAGAAATTCTTACCCGAAGCCCGGCCCGTTTTTAAAAACGGGCCTCATTTTCTGTCCAAGCCCATTTTTTGGGCCTATATTTTTACCCGAACCCTCCCATTTTTCGGGCGGGCCTTCGGGCTTGGCCGGGTGGCCCAGCCCATGCTCAGCTCTAGTCCAGAGGCAAGCAGCAGGCAGGGCTATGTGCAGCCAGGGAGAAGTGGTCAGCAGCCACTGAGAGGCCGTGGTCCACCGGAGAAATGAATTAGGGCGAGTGTCGTGGAGCACCGGCGCAGGTGCTTTGTAATACTGAGGCGAGACAACCAAGGTTGGTTTATCTTTGCTCGTGTCGAGAGGATGGTGACGCACCTGACGTCATAACTGGTACGTTCCTCATTCATAATGTACCATGTATTGCTTTGATTGATATTGGGTCGACGCACTCGTATGTTGCATGTACTGTGTCTAGAACTTTGGGTATACAATTCGAACTTGCTGATAGAGAAATGTCGGTGATTAGTCCTTTAGGACAGTCGGTTATAGTGAATAAGCTGTTTAGAGATGTGCCTCTAGAGGTTCAAGGGGTTGTCTTTCCGACAGATTTGATGGAACTGCCTTTTGGTGAGTTTGATCTCATTTTTGGCATGGATTGGTTAGTAAAACACCGTGCGAGTTTGGATTGCGCTGCTAAGCATATGGTATTGAAGTCTTCAGAGGATAAAAAAGTGATCGTGATAGGGGAGCGAAGGGATTATTTATCCAATTTAATCTCAGCATTAAGGGCCAAGAAGCTGGTTCGCAAAGGTTGTAAAGTGTTCCTAGCGTATGTCAGCGTATCTGATGTTAAGGGATCATCTATTGAGAATGTCAGAACTGTAAAGGAGTTTCCAGATGTATTCCCTGAAGAGTTCCCGGGGTTGCCATCAAATCGTGAAGTCGAGTTCGGTATTGAGCTTTTACTGGGAATGGCTCCGGTGTCCATCGCCCCTTACAGGATGGCACCGAAGGAGCTGGTTTAATTAAAGGCTCGAATCCAAGAGCTACTGGATTGGGGATTCATCCGACCGAGTGTGTCTCCGTGAGGAGCACCGGTTTTGTTCGTGAAGAAGAAGGATGGGTCAATGCGCATGTGTATTGATTATCGTCAATTAAATAAACTGACGATTAAGAAGAAGTACCCTTTACCGAGGATAGACGATCTGTTTGATCAGCTGTGAGGAGCTTCAGTTTTCTCCAAGATAGATCTAAGATCGGGGTACCATCAGTTAATGGTTAAGGAGGCAAATGTGTTCAAGACAGCATTTAGGACTCGTTATGGACACTACGAGTTTCTGGTCATGCCGTTTGGGTTAACGAATGGACCAGCTGCTTTCATGGATATGATGAACCGGGTCTTCCAACCCTACTTAGACCTGTTTGTGGTAGTGTTTATAGATGATATTCTAGTATATTCAAGAACCAAAGAGGAGCATGATTCACACCTTCGGATTGTTCTGCAAATACTAAGAGAAAAGTAACTTTATGCCAAATTCAGCAAGTGCGAGTTTTGGCTGCGTGAGGTGGCATTTTTGGGTCATGTCGTGTCTACCGAGGGGATTAGGGTTGATCCTCGGAAGGTTGAGGCAGTATTAGATTGGAAGCCACCGAAGTCGGTATCTGAGATTCAAAGTTTTCTGGGTCTGGCCTGGTATTACAGACGGTTCGTTGAGGGGTTTTCATTGGTTGCTGTACCCCTAACTAAGTTACTGCGTAAGGGAGTACCGTTTGTTTGGACTGATAAATAGCAGGAGAGTTTTGAGAAATTGAAGAAGATTCTAACTGAAGCCCCAGTATTTATACAGCCAGAGGCTAGAAAAGAATTGGTTGTCTACTATGATGTGTCGTACACGGGTTTGGGTTGTGTGCTGATTTAGGAAGGGAAGGTGGTGGCGTATGCGTCTCGTCAGCTTAGGCCGCACGAGGTGAACTACCCCACTCATGACTTAGAATTAGCTGCGATGGTATTTGCACTAAATATTTGGAGACATTACTTGTACGGGGAGAAGTCAATCATCTATACCGACCATAAGAGTCTCAAGTACCTCTTTACTCAGAAGGAGTTGAATCTTAGGCAACGAAGATGGATAGAATTGCTGAAGGATTATGATTGCTCGATCGAGTATCATCCGAGAAAAGCTAACGTAGTAGCGGATGCATTGAGCCGTAAGGTTGTATCTGATCTAAGAGCAATGTTTGCTCGTCTCAGCCTGTTTGAGGATGGTAGTTTGTTAGCTGAACTGCAAGTAAAACCGACTTGGATAAATCAAATTAAAGAGAAGCAGTTAATGGATGAATCATTGGTTCCTCGTGTTCAACTGGTGAAGAGGGGAGAGACTGCGGATTTTGGGCTGAATTCTGAGGGGGTGTTATGCTTTCATGGGAGAGTTTGTGTACCGAGGGATTCTGAGTTAAGGCAGTCCATTTTGCGGGAGGCGCATAGTAGCCCATACGCTATGCATCCCGGTGGAAACAAGTTATACTGAGATCTACGTGAACTGTACTGGTGGCCAGGACTTAAACGTGAGATTACCGATATTGTATGTAAGTTTTGACATGCCAGCAAGTGAAGGCTGAGCACCAACTTCCTTCTGGATTGCTGCAACCTATGAAAATTCCACTCTAGAAGTGGGAGAGGGTAACCATGGATTTTATTAGTGGGCTACCCCTGACGCCTACTAAGAAAGATTCGATACGGGTAATTATTGACCGGCTGACTAAATCTGCCCACTTCATACTGGTTCGCACTGATTACTCGTTGCAGAAGTTGGCCAAGTTATATGTGGCAGAAATTGTGAGGTTACATGGGGTACCAATGTCTATCATTTCGGATAGGGACCCTAGATTCACATCACGATTGTGGAGAGTGTTACACAAAGCTTTGGGTACAAGGTTGGATTTCAGCACAGCATTTCATCCGCAGACTGATGGTTAGTCGAAAAGGGTAATTCAGATTTTGGAAGACATGTTAAGAAGCTGTGTGATTGATTTCAAAGGTAGTTGGGAAGACTATTTATCATTGGCAGAATTTTCTTACAACAATAGCTACCAATCTAGTATTCAGATGGCACCGTATGAAGCGTTATATGGTCGTAGGTGTCGTACCCCTACTTGTTGGACATAATTGGGTGAGCGGCGACTGTTGGGTCTAGAGCTAATTTCTAAAACTGAGGAGAAAGTGAAGCTGATCCGGGGTCGGTTAAAAGAAGCATCTGATAGGCAGAAGTCATAAGCTGATTTAAAGCGTAAACAGATTGAGTACTCAGTGGGAGATTTTGTCTTCTTGAAAGTCTCACCTTGGAAGAAGATTCTGATGTTTAGGTGAAAGGGCAAGTTGAGCCCTAGATTTATTGGACCTTACCGGATAGTAAAGCGTGTGGGACCGATCGCCTATCAGCTGGAACTGCCTCCTGAGCTAAATCGTATACATAATGTATTCCACATTTCTATGCTGAGGCGATACCGTTCTTATCCTTCTCATATAGTGCCAGTGGAGGAGATCGATGTAAGACCTGATCTGACATTTGAAGAAGAACCGGTGCGGATTTTGGATCGTGATGTTAAGGTGCTGAGAAGGAAATCTGTTCCGTTATTCAAGGTGTTGTGGTGTAATCACTGTTCAGAGGAAGCCACGTGGGAGCCTGAGGAGGCGATGCGACAGCAGTACCCTCATCCCTTTTGATCAGGTAAATTTCGAGACCGAAATTTTTTTTAAGGGCGGTAGAGTTGTAACGTCCCAAAAATTAGGTTTTGTAATTTATTTGTGTAATTTCATGTTGTGCTTGCTCAGCTAGCTATTTGAGTGTAGTTGGAGGTTTTAGGGAGGCCTGAGTTCGAGTTTGAGCCTTGGAAAAATTTTAGTTTTTGGTCCCTTTAATGGATAGGCCTGCTGGTTGTAGGACTTAAATAAATTCGTGTGCATTTAGGAGTCACAAGTGGAGCATGTGGTGTGGTGGTGTGGCGTCAAGTGGAGAACAAGGAGGGGAGGGGTTCGAATCCCACAGATTACAAATAGAAGCTTTCATTTTGTGGCTTGAGAGTGGAGGAAGCAGAGTTCGGATCAAACTCTTCAAGGGGAGTGGAGACTTGGTCAAAAAATTCAAATGGATGGAGGAGAGGAATTGTAGGAGGAAAAAAGGGAGAAAATCAAGGAGTTGATGTGTGTGGGAAGTGTTGGCCGAAAGTGAGAGTCTAGCTAAGGGGGAATTTCGGCTGAAGAGGGGTCATTGGTAGCATATTCGGTTGGGAGAGGGGAGAGGATGCCGAATTTCCTCTGAATTTCTTTTGTGATTTTTGCATTTTGGGTAGTTCTCTCTAGCATTTCGGGTCATTTCTTTTCTTCTCAATTCACCTTGCCATTTCTTTTTCTTCTTCTCACTACTCTTTTCCTCTCTTGAACAGCCTCCTCTCCATAGCCGAATCTTTTTCCTTTTCTTTATTCTTCAATTGACTCTTCTTCTTTTCTTTCCACATCATTGGATTTTTCAGTTTAACTCTCATAGCCGAACCTGTTCTTCCCTTTGTCTCAACGCTCGTCTCTGGTTCTTAAAGTTGATTCTGGTTTGGCCGAACACCCTCTATCACTTTTTGTTGGGCATATTCACTGCATCTTGTGAGTTAGTCCTTAGCCGAATCACAGTTCTGTTCTCTCCTAGTGTGGCTCTACAAGGAATTTGACAATCGGTAAGTTATAGTTCTCTCTTTGTCAATAACTTTGTTTCCAATCGGTTCCTTCCTTAACAACCGTATGTTCTTCCTTTCTCATTATGTCTAAAATGCATTCTTTTCTGTGATTTGGCCATCGTTGGGCTTAGGGTTTTCAATAGGGTGAAGGAGCACAAGTGGTTTGAATTAATCAAACCTTTATTGTTGACTGACCGGTCAAGTGAGGTAAGAACATTGTCATAATATTTGGTTTGGCCGAATGTGCCATATGTTTGTGATGTGTGGTGTGCAAATTTAGCCACACTTATGAGTATCTTTTTGGTACAGATTCTTGTTAAGGACGTGAAGCTAAGTGTGCTTAGTAATCTTGGGTTTTTAATGTTGTTTGCTCAAACCAGGTTGGAGGTGAAGGGCTAATCGCGCGTCTGGCAATCAAGGTGTGTAATCTCACACTTGTGTTTATTCTGATAGTGCAACGTTCTGTGAATCGGCCAAAAGCCGAATTATTGAAAAGCTGAAGTATCGACAACTGAGATCACTCGAGCATGCAAGCGCTCGTAGAGATAAACCGAGCCACTAGTGATGGCATTAGACTGTTGGGAGTGTCACAAACACTCTCGTGGGATTGAGGCTGTAGTGGGCCTTGTTGAGCCGAAGTGGGCTAAGTGGGCCCAATGGGTTAACAGGCCTACATGAGTGAAATCGATAGTAAGTCCGCAGAACCGTGACCGAAATACCCTTAGGGGGTAAGTTACCGAAATACCCCTAAGGGGTGAAATTACCGTTTTACCCCTAAACGATGAAATAACCGTTATACTCTCAGTGGTATTTTTAATATTGTTTATGTGATTTTATACATTTTTTTATGATCGTTATAGATTGCATACATATCATATTGCATTGGGTTGGGTTTGCTGATTGGAGGAAGTACCTTTCTAGTGGCATCGCCACATACCGTTCTAGTGGCATCGCCACATATGCTTAATTTAGTGGCTCAGCCACATATACCGTTATTAGCAGCTTGGCTATATTATTGGAGAGTTTTGGCTGGGTGGGTCGACATGGTCCCCACATGGAGAGATTGGTTGGTACGGGTGGAGAGTTTGGTTGGATTGGGGTGGGTACATATCCATTGTATTGATATGATTTGGGGCTTAGGCCCAGATTGTTACCGAATAAGGCTTAGGCCCAGACCGACACCGTATGGGCTCGGGCCCAGACTTTGACCGTTATAGGGGATTACACATTGAGTTCTCGTAACTCACCCCTTTTCTTTTAACCGTGCAGGTAATCCCCAATGTTAGAGGATTTGGAGCTGCGGAGGACTCGGAGGTGGCCATACGTCGGATTTGTTAATAAACGGAACTTAACAAGTTTGGGTTTAATTTATTTTATATTATTTTTGGGTCAATAATTTATGTAATAAGGCCATTGGGATTTTCTTTTTAACTTTCATTTGGTAACTCTTTTAGTTATGAACTGCTAAACAATTAAACACGGGTTTTTAGAACAATAATAACTGTTGTTTTCAAAATATCACGTTTCCGTAACTTTTAAAGTCAGTCTTCTGCAACAAATAATGTTTGTGGAAATAATAATATGTTTGCAAGGAAAATAACTTTAAGTAAATCATGTTTTTGAAAGCAATGAAACTCGAGATTTATAAATGGTCGAAGGTTTTAAAGCAAAGAAAGGGTTTTCTTTGGACGCGTAGTTTTTAAAATAACCTTGCGATGTGACATGCTAGATCCGGCCATAACTTCTAGGTCGGGTTTGGGGTGTTACAGCATTTTTCGGCCATATTTGGATAAATTCATCGTGGTCTTCATTGATGATATACTGATCTACTCTCGAGATGAAAACGAACATGCCGAGCAGTTGAGAAAGGTTCTGCAAATTTTGAGAGATAAACAATTGTACACCAAGTTTGGTAAAAGTGAATTTTGGCTTAAGGAAGTTGGATTTTTGGGGCACATTGTCTCGGGAGAAGGAATTAGAGTCGACCCGAGTAAGATTCCGGCAATTGTTGAATGGAAACCGCCAAAGAACGTAACTGAAGTGAGGAGTTTTCTGGGCCTAGCCGGCTATTATAGGTGTTTTGTCAAGGGGTTTTCCAAGATAGCTACTCTGATGACGAGATTATTGCAAAAAGATGTGAAGTTTGATTGGGCAAAAAAGTACCAACAGAGTTTTGAGAAACTGAAGGCATTGTTGACTGAGGCTCCTGTTTTGGTGCAACCTGAGCCCGGCAGAGAATTTGTGGTTTACAGTGATGCATCCATGAATGGATTCGGTTGTGTACTTATGCAAAAGGTCAAGGTGATTGCATATGCTTCTAGACAACTAAAGCTGCACGAGAAGAATTACCCGACCCATGATTTAGAGTTGGCTGCCATTGTGTTTGCATTGAAGATATGGAGACACCATTTATATGGTGAAAGGTGTCGGATATTCACCGACCATAAAAGCCTAAAATATTTGATGACTCAAAAGGACTTGAATTTGAGGCAACGAAGATGGTTAGAGTTGATCAAGGATTATGAGTTAGTGATTGACTACCATCCGGGAAAGGCAAATATGGTCACCGATGCTTTGAGAAGAAAATCCTTGTTTACACTGAGAGCCATGAATACACGGATAGCTTTGTCAGATGTTGGTTCTATTCCAGCCGAGTTGAGGGCTAGACCATTGTTTCTCTAAGAGATTTGCGAAGCTCGAAAAGATGACAGCAACTTACAATCAAAAAGAGTTCTAAGCGAGTCAAATGTTGAGTCAGACTTTTGGGTAAGTCCTGACGGATGTTTGATGTTTCGAGATAGGGTCTGTGTACCCAGAAATGATTAAATTATTCGAAAGATTTTGCATGAAGCACATAGCGGATGTTTAAATGTGCACCCAGGCAGCACGAAGATGTACAATGACTTGAGGAAGTGGTATTGGTGGCCGAGTATGAAGAAAGACATCTCTGAGTTTGTATCGAGATGCCTAATTTGTCAACAAGTGAAGGCTGAACACCAAGTGCCTTCGGGTCTACTTTAGCCTATTATGGTTCCCGAGTAGAAATGGGACCGTATTACTATGGACTTCGTGACGGGTTTACCATTGACGCAGAAAAAGAAAGATGTTGTATGGGTTGTAGTCGATAGACTTACGAAGTCAGCCCATTTCATACCAGTACGAGTCGATTATTCTCTCAATAAGTTGGCGAATTTGTATGTGTCAGATATAGTAAGACTTCATGGTGTACTGTTGTCGATCATTTCAGATTGAGATTCGGGATTCACGTCACGGTTTTGGAAAAAGTTGCAAGAGGCTTTGGGCACGAAATTGAGTTTCAGTACAGCTTTCCATCCACAAACCGACGGGCAGTCGGAGAGAGTGATACAGATACTTGAAGACATGCTTCGATGTTGTGTTTTGGAATTCCAAGGTAATTGGAAAAAATACTTACCGTTGGTGGAATTTGCCTACAACAACAGTTTTCAGTCAAGTTTGAAGATGGCACCTTACGAAGCATTGTATGGGCGTAAGTGCCGAACGCCCTTGTATTGGACAGAACTCAGAGAGATTCAGATTCAAGGGGTTGATTTGGTCAGGGAAACCGAAGAGAAAGTAAAGGTGATACGTGAATGTCTGAAAGCGGCCTCAGATAGACAAAAGTCTTATTCGGTTTTAAAAAGGAAAGAGATTGAGTTCCAAGTAGGTGATAAAGCATTTCTGAAAGTGTCACCATGGAGAAAAGTCTTCAGATTTGGTCGGAAAGGCAAATTGAGTCCGTGCTTTATTGGACCTTATGAAAGTATCGAGAGGATAAGACCGGTAGCTTACCATTTGGCCTTGCCACCGAGTTGGAAAAGATTCACAATGTCTTCCACATGTCCATGTTACGCCGATACTGCTTCGGACCTTTCCCATGTGATTGTGCCATCAAAAGTAGAGATTCAACCTGGACATGACTTACAACAAGAGTCAAGTTAAGATTTTGGCACGAGAGATCAAACAACTGAGAAACAATAGTATAGCTATTGTTAAATTACTATGCTAGAGACATGGGATAGAAGAGGCTACTTGGGAACCCGAAGAGACCATGAGAAACCAATATCCCAACCTTTTTACCGGTATGATTTTAGAGGATGAAAATCCTTAACGGGAGAATTGTAACAGCCCGATTTAGTGGCTAATCGGAACAGTGGTTTCAGAACCACTAATCCAAGGTTAGATAAAATTATTTTCATGTTATTTTATGAGTTAGAGCATGATTATATAAGTGTATGAAAATTTTGGTGCTTTAATTTTAGCGATTTCATGTTTAATCGTGAAAAAGGACTAAATCGCATAAAGTATGAAAGTTCAATTTTACAAGCTAAGGGTGCCAAATAGTTATGGAATATTATATGGAGGTCTTTAAAGGGCAATTAGCCCCTTAAATAATAGTTTGCCGGCCATAGGAGACAAACATTGACAAAATTGGTCAAAGTAGTTGATATTAGGTGGACTAAATTGATGTTTTATATGAAAATAAAGGAAGAAAAGATATCATCTTTTCTCCTTAATTCTTCCACCGAAAATTAGCAGCAAATAGGGGTTTGAAAGCTTCAAAAATTTCAGCACACTTTCTTCCATACAAGTAAGTGTTCTAGTGATCCATTCTTGATAAAAAATGTACTTTTGGAACCCCTAAAGTTTAAGCTTTCTATAGAGGGGACTATTTTGTAAGATGGTGAAGAGTTTAGAGTTTTTCCACGAGAGCTTTTAATTTTTTTGCTGCATTTTTATGGAAGAAAATGAGCCTTAGTTGTTAGATGAACAACTTTTGTGAAATGTGTTACCATGAAAACACCTAAAAGGACCTTTTTGTAAAGGTTGTAAAGTATGTAGTAAATTGTGAAATGTTGAGTTTTTTAGTAGCCATAAGAGAAATAAATGTTCACCTAGGCTCGATAAAGGTAGAAATTTGATTAGAATTGATTTTCGAGCCTAGGGGTAAAATGGTCATTTTGCAAAATTCTAAGGGCAAAGCAAAGAATTTTGCAAAAGCATGGTTATTGAAATGCATTTATTAATGTGATTGTTAAATGAGCTAATTTGCTATTATAGATCAAGAAGAACCAAGAATTTACCTCGACCGGGGAAAGAACAAAGTATCGGACTAGATCGACGATCTAGCTTATTTTGAAATCGAGGTAAGTTTGTATGTGATAAATTCAACATTTATGCTAGTATGCTTGAGAATGTTTGATATTATAATGTTACATGACATTCTATGAAATTGAGAATTGGTGTTGAATGATAAGGATGATAAAAGTTGAGATGTTGATGTCCCGGTTGGACTGTAATAAATATGAAAATGCTATCATCGAGACATGAGATGAATAAGGTCCCGTGTAAGACCATGTCGAGGACATGGCCTCAGCACCGAATTGAGATTCCGTATAAGACCATATCTGGGATATGGCTTCGGTATTGAATATGAGAATCGTATAAGACCATATTCGGGATATGGCATCGATACTTGAAGTGAGATTTCGTATAAGACCATATTCGGGATATGGCATCGGCACTCAGAGGTGACCCCATATAAGACCATGCCTGGGATGTGGCATTGGCTTCATGTTTATATTAATGAAGATGAATACTCGTTTTTAAGTATCCCTAGTGAATTAGTGGGATAAATAGATAAGCTTGGAAATAGAAATAGATTAGTACTAAAGTCATGTGATTGAGTGAATACAGGTACCCGTGAATAATTCACGAGGAATGTTTATGATATCTGGCATGGTATATGCTAAATAAGAACAAGTACGAGTAATTTATGGCAAATGTTTATGACTTTTTGTGGTTATCCAATGCCATGAATTGATGTCATTATGAACTTATCGTTTCTATTTATTTTCATGCAAACTTACTAAACTTTATGCTTACCCCTCTCATTTCCCTATTCCTTGTAGCATTGCCAAGTTAGTTCGAGGGTTCGTGGGACGTCGGAGTTCGGAAATCACACTATCGACTACGTTTTGGTATAGCCAAGTTAGATTCATTTTGAGTATGTCATGTATAGGACTTGAGTACTGTCATTTTGATTGCCAATGTGTCGGCTATTTAAGTTATCAAAGTCATTTTGTAAATGGTCATTGGAATTGGGCCAACACATGACAAGTTTATTTTTATTCAATGATGATGAAATTATGAAGTTTATGCTTGTGTGGATGCTTGAATTGAGTTTTTGAAAGTGCCTTAGGGTCATGATCTATGTTGTAATGAATTGGTATTTGTATGGTTGCTAGGTAGGGTGGCATTTGGCTTGGAATATAGCCTTTTTAATGTCCAGACGGGTAGATACACGGGCGTGTGTCTAAGCCGTGTGTGATACACGACCAGCCCCATGGGCGTGTTGTTCGGCTGTGTGTCCTCTTGCATGCTAGGTTTGCAAGTTAGTATGTGATCATGCGTCGAGAGTCTTGATATTTATAAAATGAATGATCTAGCCTAGAAACTAACTATCACCACGATTGAGGCAAGCGCACCTATCGAATAGTAGTATAGCTTAGTGGCAAGACCGGAATGTCCAACCCAAAGGAACCAAAAGTACTAATACTGACTTTCTTTTTATTATTTAGCCTAAGAATTAAGAGATTTGTTGTTTAATCCAAAATTAACTAACTACAAAGCTAAGATGCTAAGACACAGAGAATGAATTGGGGAAATACTTGTGGGAAAAACCAATTGATTAAGACAATACCCGAGGAAGAATCCACCTAGACTTCACTTGTTATTTAACTCTGAACCAGACGATTTATTCACTTGACTTGATCCGTAGGATTCCCTAATGTATATTAATACCTCTCTCGAGGCTACTAACGTCTAACCCTAGGTTGATTAATTGAAATCTCTTTCTAATTAAAACCCTTAAGATTGCATTAACTCGATCTATGGACTCCCATATTAGGTTTGACCCTAATTCGGCAGATTTTCGTCATCCTATCTCTAAGGTTGCGATGAACTCCACTTAACTATGCTAGATCTACTCTTAAATAGGGAATATTCCTCCACTGCCTAAGCACATCAATACTTGAATCAATATCCTGAAATACCAAAACAAGAATTAAGAACACATAGTTAAGAACAAATCAAGTATTTATCATATAGTTCAGAAAACAATAACAAGATCCGTCTTAGGTTTCATCCCCCTCAGGTATCTGAGGGGTTTAGTTCATAATCATAAAAGAATACATCTCAGAAGAAAATATAAAACAAAACATAAGAAAACCCTAAAACCCCCTGAAGGAATTGAAGGAGAGATCCTCCATCTTGAGTATGATTTCGGCTTCCTAAGATGAATCAACTGGCTTTCTTCGAGTAAATCCCATAATTCTGAACTCTCTGGCTTGGCTCCTTGGCCTAGTTAGACGCCCCCGACAGAAGGCTTCTATCGACTCCCCCTTTTTATGTCGTACTTAGGGTGTTTATATAGACTTTGGAATATCTTTCTTCGCCCCTAAGTATCCTTTTCCGAGTAGAATTACAACAGGTCACGGCAGAAACACGCCCGTGGAGCACGCCCGTGCTAATCGAGCCCAGGCCGTGTTTGGGCCTGCTAAGGTGGCACGGCCGTGTGATTCGAGCCCAGGCCGTGTTGATTTCTCACTTTGGCCCATTTTCTCCGTTTTCAGCCCGTTTCTCGTTCTTTTCATCCTCTGATGCTCTCCTAAGTATAAAATATGAAATTAAAGGATTAGGAACATCAAATTCCACAATTCAAGGGATAATTCATCCAAAAAGTATGCTAAATGTGGGATTAAAATATGTATATATTACGGTTTATCAAATACCCCCACACTTAAGCATTTGCTTGTCCTCAAGCAAAATTCCCAACTCACAATTTAAAATAGAATTTCCTCAATTCATAACGTTATCAATAATTGTAACAGCCCGATTTAGGGCCTAGTCAGAATAGTGGTGCGAGACCACAAATCCGAGTTAGTAAAATTGAGTTTTTAAGGTTTAAGAGATGTTTGCATGATAGTATGAAAGTTTCATGTAGAAATTTTATGAAATTGTCATTGAATGGTCCATTAGGACTAAATTGCAAAAGTTGCAAAATTTGAGATTCTAGAAGCTTTTAGTATGAAATAGCTTTGGAATATTAATTAGAAGTCCTTAAATAGCAATTTGCCCAAATTATAATTTTTGGACAAAAATGGACATGAGTTAGAAATTTCAAAAGTTTAGTGAGAAGGGCATTTTGGTCATTTATCAATTAAATGATTAAAAAGGGAAAAAGATGACAAAAATCTTATTCATCTTCTTCCCCTTGTGCCGAAAATTTAAGAGACTCCTTAGCTAGGTTTCTTCAATTTTTGAAGCTTGCTAGTAAGTGCATCCTAGCCCCGTTTTTAATATTCTTCGTATTTTTTGAGTCCTCGTATTATGAATTAGCTATTTATAGCTATAAGTTGAGCTAGAATTCATGTTCATAAATCTACCCATGTATGACATGCTTGTAAAATGATGTTTTATGAAAGATTATGAGAGTTTGATGTTAGATAAACATCTTATCCTAAATGAATTTCATGAAAAATGCTAGTAAGGACTAGTTTGTAAAAGTTGTGAAATTTGTCATACATGATAGAAATAGTGAGAATTGATTGTTGCTATAGTTAAGAGAATGAATTAGCTAAGCATGAAGTTCATGAAAGTTGAATAAAAATCACTTTACGAGCCTTGGGGCAAAAGTGTAATTATGAGAAAGTTTAGGGAAAAATGGTAATTTTTCCGAAGTATGAGTTAAGAGTCAATTTAGTCAATGTGTGTATTAAATGAGCTAAATTATAATTATAGATCAAGAAAAACGAAGCCCGGATCGAAACCGAGGCAAGAACAAAGTCGAGGACTAAATTGCATTTCTACATACATTTTGTACATTGAGGTAAGTTTGTATGATTTCTAAGCTTTATGATTAATATCATTGAATTGCTTAGTATGATGTAGAATACATCTTAATTCAATGAGATTAGGTATGAGAAAGTCCCGATTGAAGTTGAATTACTTAGGATACTCGATCTATCACACCAGACAAGGAAGTCCGTTTAAGACCAAGCCAAGGCATGGCATCGGCAATCAAGCAAGTTATCATGTAAGACCAAGACAAGTCTTGGCATTGAAGAGTTATTATGAGATGAAGACCCATATAAGCCCAAGCCGAGGCATGGCATTGGTGAGTCTCCATGTAAAGATGTCATGTAAGTCCAAGACAAGACTTGGCATTGAAAAGCTATCATTAGATAGAGATCCCATGTAAGTCCAAGCCAAGGCATGACATTGGTGATTAACAAGGAAGATTTCATGTAAGTCCAAGCCAATGCTCGGCATTGACCCGTTCATGAGTAAAGATACCAAGTAAGACCATGTCAAGACATGGTAATGGTAAGTTCCCAATGGAACACACAAGGAAGACTTCGTGTAAGTCCATGTCAAGACATGGCATCGATACCAAGTTGAGAGATCCCATGTAAGACCATATCTAGGATATGGCTTTGGCATTGAGATATATGTGAGACGAGATTTAGTATCCTCGGTTATTCATAGTAATTCATCGGGCAAAAGAGTAAAGAATAAATGAGAAAGCAAGAAAGTTAAGCAGGTAAAGCTATCATCAAAGTATGCTAGTCAAAGTTAACTAAGGGTATTATTCATGTTATGAATGATGAAGTTAAGATTATGCTTACCTTAACAAAGTATGCTAATCTATATGATTAAGTGATACAGGTACCTTGTTTACCTTAAAAGCACGAGACTAGTAAGTACCATGATATGTGTAAGAATCATTAAGAGTAAGTAAGCTCAAGCATGTGAACTTAGCAATGCCTTTGCTTATGATGAATGAGTATGTTAAGTATATATATATATATGTTGTTATATGCATTACATGCAAACTAAGCGAAATGCTTACGTCTTTAATTATTTCTTTCCATGTAGTCCCACTAAGCTAATCTCGTGGATCATCGTCATCGGAGCTCGGAGCACACTATCAATTGCTATTTTGGTATAGCCAAGTTGTTTATATTAAGTATGGCATGTATAGGAAGCATTTCATTTTGAGTTATGTTTTAGAATTAGCCAAAGTGTTGGCTATCAAGCTTAGTATTCTTTTTGTATATGGCCAAAGAGATGGGTCATGAATGATTAAGTATGTATGTTTTTATCTATCAATGAAGGATGCATCCTTGTTCATGTTAGATGTAATACTTGAGTTATTGAATTGAGTATTGGATTGATCTTGATCTCAGGGTGGCAATTGGCTTGGAAAATAGCCTCTAGGTGCCCACACGGGTAGACACACGGGCGTGTGTCTAGGCCGTGTGTCCCCTGCACATTAGTGTTTTAAGTCAGAATAGACCACGGGCTAATCACACGGCCATATGTTTAGGCCGTGTGTGACACACGGTTAGCACATGGGTGTGTGCCCTGGCCGTGTGAAGTCTGCACCTTGCACTTGTAATTTTAATTGCCACACGACTGAAGTACACGAGCGTGTGTATGGACCGTGTGGATAAGTCAGAATGCCAAAGTTTAGCACACGGGCCAAAGCCACGGGCGTGTCAAGGCTGTGTGATATTAGTCAGTGTCGACCACGGGTGGAAGACACGGGCATGTTTTAGGGGTACATGGGCGTGTCCCAAGTCACATGGGCGTGCGACCCCTGTTTTGAGGAAAAGTTCCCGATTGGGTTCCGAAAGTTTTCGGATAGATGGTTAAGGCCTCGTAGGCCCATGAAACGTATGTTTTGATTAAGAAAGAGAAGTTTCTGTTTCAAACAAAATTTTACAGCCCGTAAGTACATGTTTACTTAAGTTCAAGTATGGTAATGTCTCATATCCAGTCTCAGTCTAAGACTTGGGTATGGGGTGTTACATTTAGTGGTATCAGAGCTACGGTTTAGTCGGTTCTAGGACTAACGTAGCACGAGCACGAGTCTAGCTATACATGCCATACGTAAGAATGTTTTTATAATGATAGTGTGACGACTCCTAACGACTTAAATTATGTTTATACATATAGTAAATGGATCCCGAAAGAGCTGTAGCGGATGACGTAGAAAGTAACGCGCCGGCTCCCGCTGAAGGGACGGTGCCTAACGAGAATGAGAATAGACCCACTATGGTGAGTCAGAGAGGAGGAGAAGAGGCTAGAGAATCCTTCCTCCTTATGATGAACACGTGGTATACGGAGTTCGTTCGTACGAACCCGAATGCTCAAACCCCTCCACCCCCGCCTATTCCTCAACCTATCCCGGTAGCCCCTCAAGTAGTGGAGGTGGTAAGAGGAGAGAAGCCTCCGGTTGATAGGATCAGGAAACATGGGGCAGAAGAATTCCGGGCTAAAAAGGATGATGATCCGAAAAAGGCCGAGTTCTGGTTGGAGAATACCATCAGGGCATTCAATGAGTTGTCATGCACGTCTGAGGAATGCATGAGGTGTGTAGTTTCTCTTTCAAGAGATTTTCCCTATCAATGGTGGAACACCTTGGTGTCGGTAGTACCAAGAGAAAAGATTACATGGGAATTCTTTCTAGAAGAGTTTAGAAAGATGTACATCAGTCAAAGATTTATCGATTAGAAAATGAAGGAATTCCTAGAACTGAAACAAGGCAAGATGTCTGTGACTGATTATGAGCGCGAGTTTGTACGACTCAGTAAATACGCTCGAGAGTGTGTATTCACTGAGGCCATCATGAGCAAGAGAGTCGAAGATGGACTAAATGAGGACATTAAGTTGTTTGTTGCTGTCCTAGAATTAAAAGAATTTGTTGTGTTACTAGAGCGGGCTTGTAAAGCCGAAGAGCTAGTAAAAGAGAAGAGAAAATCTGAAATGGAGTCTCGTGACTCTAGAAAGAGACAATGGAATAAGTCATTCCAACCCTCTTCCAAGAAGTCAAGAGATTTCTCCACCCGATCGGCTTCATCCACAGGGTTTTCAAGTAGAAACAAGGGTAAACAGTACTCGGGAAATAAGACACAGGCTACTTCAGTCGCTAGTGTGGGGAACATTCGATCTGATAGATTGGAATGCCCACAGTGCGGTAGACGTCATCTTGGTGAGTGCCGAGCGCATGAAAATGCTTGTTTCAGATGTGGTTCTCATGATCACTTTATAAAAGATTGTTCTAAGATGATGAAAGAAGAGAGAACTCAGAACCCGAGATCTGGGAGTATGGTCAGAGGAAGACCGCAGAAGAACCCGGGTAGTGGAGACAGTGGTAGAGGTAACCCTAGAGAGCAGGTTGCGAGACCCGATGGTAGGGCACCTTCAAGGACGTATGTCATTCGCACTCGCGAAAAGGCATCTTCTCCTGATGTTATTACGGGTACCTTTTCTCTTCATGATATTAAAGTTATTGCTTTAATAGATCCCGGATCCACACACTCTTACATTTGCATGAAACTAGTATCCAGTATGAGTATGCCTATAGAGTCTACAGAATTTGTGATTAAAGTGTCTAATCCATTAGGCCAAAGTGTGATGGTCGATAAAGTATGTAATGATTGCCCATTGATGATTAGAGGTCATTATTTTAAAGAAAACCTTATGTTGTTACCATTTGATGAGTTTGACATCATTCTTGGTATGGACTGGTTGACCACTCATGATGTAGTAGTAAATTGTGGGAAGAAATATATTGAGATGAGTTGTGAGAATGGGGACACTCTCTATGTAGAATCAGACGAACAAGGTAGATCGCCGGTAATGATTTCTCATATGACGGCATAGAAATACATAAGAAAAGGGTATGAGGCATATTTGGCCTTTGTGATGAATGATAGAGAAACAGAGTTAAAGGTTGAGTCAATACCGATAGTATGTGAGTACTTGGATGTTTTTCCTGAGGAATTACCAGGACTACCACAAGTTAGAGAGGTTGAGTTCGCATTGAGCTAGCTCCCTGCATCTTGTACCAATATCTATTACTCTTTACAGAATGGCTCCAACGGAGTTGAGAGAGTTGAAGTCACAGTTGCAAGACTTGACAGATAAAGGTTTTGCAAGATCAAGTTGTTCTCCATGGGGTGCTCCAGTTTTATTTGTGAAAAAGAAAGATGGCACCATGAGATTGTGCATAGATTACCGTCAGCTTAATAAAGTGACAGTAAAGAACAAGTACCCATTGCCAAGGATCAATGATTTGTTCGATCAATTGAAGGGGGCCACTGTGTTCTTTAAGATAGACTTTAGATCTGGGTACTACCAATTGAGAGTAAAAGATTCAGATGTATCCAAGACCGCTTTTCGAACGAGGTATGGGAATTATGAATTTTTAGTCATGCCCTTTGGATTGACCCATGCTCCTGCGGTATTCATGGACTTAATGAACCGCATCTTTAGGCCATACCTCGACAAGTTTGTAGTCGTTTTTATCGATGACATATTGATTTATTCCCGAGATAAGAATGAGCATGCTGAGCATCTACGAACGGTCTTGCAGACTCTACGAGAAAATCAGCTTTATGCCAAGTTCAGTAATAGTGAATTTTGGCTCAAGGAAGTAGGATTTCTGGGACATATTGTCTCGGGAGATGGAGTCCGAGTATATCCTAGTAAGATTTCGGCCATAATGGACTTGAATCCACCGAGGAATATCTCTGAGATTAGAAGTTGTCTAAGCCTAGCTGGCAATTATAGAAGATTCGTCAAGGGGTTTTCCATGATTGCCACTCCGATGACGAAATTGTTACAGAAAAATGTGAAGTTTGAGTGGACAGAAAGATGCCAACAAAGTTTCGAGAAACTAAAGGCATTACTGACAGAAGCTACGGTTTTACTACAACCCGAGATAGGGAAAGAGTTCGTGATATACAGCGATGCATCCTTAAATGGATTAGGCTGTGTACTTATGCAAGAAGGCAAAGTGATTGCTTATGCCTCAAGACAGCTAAAGCCCCATGAGAAGAATTATCCGACGCACGATTTAGAGTTTGCTGCCATAGTCTTCGCATTGAAGATTTGGAGACACCATTTATATGGTGAAAGATGTCAGATTTTCACTGATCACAAATGTTTGAAGTACTTGATGACGCAGAAAGAGTTGAACTTAAGGCAGCGGAGATGGTTAGAGTTGATAAAAGACTATGAGTTAGTCATTGACTACCATCCCGGAAAGGTGAATGTGGTCGTCGACGCTTTGAGTAGAAAGTCCTTATTTGCATTAAGGGCAATGAATTCGCGGATGACTTTATCCGACGATAGTTCTATTCTAGCTGAGTTGAGAGCTAGACCAATGTTTCTCCAAGAGATCATTGAAGCTCAAGAAGAGGATAGTGAATTGCAAGTCAAAAGAGCTCAGCGCGAGACAGATGTTGAGTCCGATTTCCAGACTAGTTCCAATGGAAGTTTGATGTTCAAAGATAGAACTTGTGTACCGAGAAAGGAGGAGCTTATTCAGAGAATTTTGCATGAGGCACATAACGGATGTTTATCTGTACATCCGGGTAGTACCAAGATGTATAATGACTTGATGCAACAAAGATTTGGTGGCCAAGAATGAAGAAAGATATTTGAGTTTGTTTCCAAATGCATGATTTGTCGCTAAGTAAAGGTGAACACCAAGTACCTTCGGGTTTGCTTCAACCCATTTCGGATCCCGAGTGGAAATGGGACCGTATCACCATGGATTTTGTAACGGGTTTACCGTTGTCACCAAGCAAGAAAGATGCTATATGGGTTGTGGTTGACAGACTTACGAAGTCAGCCCATTTCATACTGTACGAGTGGATTACTCACACGACAAGTTGGCAAACTTGTATGTTTCAGAAATAGTAACGCTACATGGAGTTCCTTTGTCAATCATATTGGATAGAGATGTGGGATTCACCTCCAGATTTTGGAAGAAGTTACAAGAGGCCTTGAGTACAAAGTTGAACTTCAGTACATCTTTTCATCCTCAAATCGATGGTCAATCGGAGAGGTTAATACAAGTACTCGAAGATATGCTCCGGTGTTGTATTCTTGAATTCCAAGGCAGTTGGGAAAAGTTTCTCCCATTAGTAGAATTTCCCTATAATAATAGCTTTCAGTCGAGCTTAAAGATGGCGCCTTATGAGGCTTTATACGAGCGTAAGTGCGGACGCCTTTGTATTGGATCAACTCAAGGAAAACCGAATTCACGGGTTGATTTGGTTAGAGAAATCAAGAGAAAGTGAAAGCGATCCGAGAATGTTTAAAAGTCGCCTTAGATGCATGGTAAAATCCTACTCGGATTTACAAAGAAAAGAGATAGAGTATCAAGTCGTGATAAAGTTTTCTTGAAAGTGTCACCATGGAGAAAGGTTCTCGATTTGGCCAGAAAGGCAAGTTGAGTCCACGCTTTATCGGACCATACGAGATTACTCGAGAGAGTTAGGCTCAGAGGCTTATCGATTGGCTTTGCCATCGAGTTAGAAAAGATACATGATGTGTTTCACGTGTCCATGTTGCGACTCTACCGATCAGACCCTTCACATATAATTGCCCCGTCAGAATAGAGATTCATCCCGACATGACTTATGGTGAAGAACCAGTTAAGATTTTAACTCCGGAAGTCAAACAACTAAGAAATAAAAGTATTGCCCTAGTGAAAGTATTGTGGAAAATACATGGCATAGAGGAAGCTACGTGGGAACCAGAAGAGAGCATGAGAAACCAGTACCCAAACCTATTTGCTGGTAAGATTTTTGAGGACAAAAATCCCTAAGAAGGGGAGAATTGTAACAGCCCGATTTAGGGCCTAGTTGGAATAGTGGTACGAGACCACAAATCCGAGTTAGTAAAATTGAGTTTTTAAGGTTTAAGAGATGTTTGCATGATAGTATGAAAGTTTCATGTAGAAATTTTATGAAATTGTCATTGAATGGTCCATTAGGACTAAATTCCAAAAGTTACAAAATTTGAGATTCTAGAAGCTTTTAGTATGAAATAGCTTTGGAATATTAATTAGAAGTCCTTAAATAGCAATTTGCCCAAATTATAATTTTTGGACAAAAATGGACATGAGTTTGAAATTTCGAAAGTTTAGTGAGAAGGGCATTTTGGTCATTTATCAATTAAATGATTAAAAAGGGAAAAAGAAGACAAAAATCTTATTCATCTTCTTCCCCTTGTGCCGAAAATTTGAGAGACTCCATAGCAAGGGTTCTTCAATTTTTGAAGCTTGCTAGTAAGTGCATCCTAGCCCCGTTTTTTATATTCTTCGTATTTTTAGAGTCCTCGTATTATGAATTAGCTATTTATAGCTATAAGTTGAGCTAGAATTCATGTTCATAAATCTACCCATGTATGACATGCTTGTAAAATGATGTTTTATGAAAGATTATGAGAGTTTGATGTTAGATAAACATCTTTTCCTAAATGAATTTCATTGAAAATGCTAGTAAGGACTAGTTTGTAAAAGTTGTGAAATTTGTCATACATGATAGAAATAGTGAGAATTGATTGTTGCTATAGTTAAGAGAATGAATCAGCTAAGCATAAAGTTCACGAAAGTTGAATAAAAATCACTTTACGAGCCTTGGGGAAAAAGTGTAATTATGAGAAAGTTTAGGGGCAAAATGGTAATTTTTCCGAAGTATGAGTTAAGAGTCAATTTAGTCAATGTGTGTATTAAATGGGCTAAATTATTATTATAGATCAAGAAAAACGAAGCCCGGATCGAAACCAAGGCAAGAACAAAGTCGAGGACTAAATTTCATTTCTACATACATTTTGTACATTGAGGTAAGTTTGTATGATTTCTAAGCTTTATGATTAATATCATTGAACTGCTTAGTATGATGTAGAATATATCTTAATTCAATGAGATTAAGTATGAGAAAGTCCCGATTGAAGTTGAATAACTTAGGATACTCGATCTATCACACGAGACAAGGAAGTCTGTTTAAGACCAAGCCAAGACATGGCATCGGCAATCAAGCAAGTTATCATGTAAGACCAAGACAAGTCTTGGCATTGAAGTGTTATTATGAGATGAACCCATATAAGCCCAAGCCGAGGCATGGCATTGGTGAGTCTCCATGTAAAGATGTCATGTAAGTCCAAGACAAGTCTTGGCATTGACAAGCTATCATGAGATAGAGATCCCATGTAAGTCCAAGCCAAGGCATGGCATTGGTGATTAACAAGGAAGATTTCATGTAAGTCCAAGCCAAGGCTCGGCATTGACCCGTTCATGAGTAAAGATACCAAGTAAGACCATGTCAAGACATGGCAATGGTAAGTTCCCAATGGAACACATAAGGAAGACTTCGTGTAAGTCCATGTCAAGACATGGCATCGATACCAAGTTGAGAGATCCCATGTAAGACCATATATAGGATATGGCTTTGGCATCGAGATATATGTGTGACGAGATTCACTATCTTCAGTTATTCATAGTAATTCATCGGGCAAAAGAGTAAAGAATAAATGAGAAAGCAAGAAAGTTAAGCAAGTAAAGCTATCATCAAAGTATGCTAGTCAAAGTTAACTAAGGGTATTATTCATGTTATGAATGATGAAGTTAAGATTATGCTTACCTTAACAAAGTATGCTAATCTATATGATTAAGTGATACAGGTACCTTGTTTACCTTAAAAGCACGAGACTAGTAAGTACCATGATATGTGTAAGAATCATTAAGAGTAAGTAAGCTCAAGCATGTGAACTTAGCAATGCCTTTGCTTATGATGAATGAATATGTTAAGTATATATATATATGTTGTTATATGCATTACATGCAAACTTACTAAGCGAAATGCTTACGTTTTTAATTCTTTCTTTCCATGTAGTCTCTCCAAGCTAATCTCGTGGATCATCGTCATCGGAGCTCGGAGCACACTATCAATCGCTATTTTGGTATAGCCAAGTTGTTTATATTAAGTATGGCATGTATAGGAAGCATTTCATTTTGAGTTATGTTTTAGAATTAGCCAAAGTGTTGGCTATCAAGCTTAGTATTCTTTTTGTATATGGCCAAAGAGATGTGTCATGAATGATTAAGTATGGATGTTTTTATCTATCAATGAAGGATGCATCCTTGTTCATGTTAGATGTAATACTTGAGTTATTGAATTGAGTATTGGATTGATCTTGAAATCAGGGTTGCAATTGGCTTGGAAAATAGCCTCTAGGTACCCACACGGATAGACACACGGGCGTGTGTCTAGGCCGTGTGTCCCCTGCACATTAGTGTTTTAAGTCAGAATAGACCACGAGCTAATCACACGGCCGTATGTTTAGGCCGTGTGTGACACACGGTTAGCACATGGGCGTGTGCCCTGGCCGTGTGAAGTCTGCACCTTGCACTTGTAATTTGAATTGCCACATGGCTGAAGTACACGGGCGTGTGTATGGACCGTGTGGTTAAGTCAGAATGCCAAAGTTTATCACACGGGCCAAAGCCACGGGCATGTCAAGGCCGTGTGATATTATTCAGTGTAGACCACAGGTGGAAGACACGGGCATGTTTTAGGGGTACACGGGCGTGTCCCAAGTCACATAGGCGTGTGACCCCTGTTTTGAGGAAAAGTTCCCGATTGGGTTCCGAAAGTTTCTGGATAGATGTTTAAGGACTCGTAGGCCCATGGAACGTATGTTTTGATTAAGAAAGAGAAGTTTCTGTTCCGAAACAAAATTTTACAGCCCGTAAGTACATGTTTACTTAAGTTCAAGTATGGCAATGTCTCGTATCCATTCTTAGTCTAGGACTTGGGTATGGGGTGTTACAATAATGTTTCATCATTATTCATAGGTAATTCATACATTGATAATTTAACCAGAAGGTTCCTAAAGATTCAAACAATCAAAGTCATAGTTTTTATAGTATGAAAAATAGGTGTTTCCCCTTACCTAAATAATTACCTTTAATTCAAAATCGACAAAAATTGACATCCTCACTAAAGGTTCACTCAAATCACTCAAAGTGTTTAAGGTTCAAAAATAAGCACTCAGAAGTCGAACATGAAAAGTTAATCCCATAGGCTTGCATGAAAATCAAATCTCCAACCACTGTAAAATGATATGATACACAAATCAAAAGGTCTTTTATGGGTTGTAACGGGGCTTGGGTTAAAGGTGTGGATAAAGGCTTGAATTAGAGGGTTAGTATCGAGACTGAATTGACAAATTACCTAACTAGAAAGTTGGACTAATACTGAATAATTACATCAATTGAAAACTTAATACTAATAACATGAGCTTCTTCTAAAAATAATGAAATTAACAGTTTAAGCTCAAATAACATAGAACTAATAATGAATATACTTCGTTTGTTTTAAGAACAAATCAAGTACAATAAAAATAAGATAGAATTTTAATAACTGAAATAAAAAAAATAGTTAAGTAACCGATCAAATCAAAACTCAATATAGGGGTAGTCAAGAGAAATGGTGATAATAAATACAAAGTGGGTTTTGGGTTAATATTAATGGGTGAGTTAAGGAATGGTTTGTTAGGATCAAAGGGGTTCACTAGGGGTTAATTGTGAAGGTATGCTTTTTATGGAGTAAGTGGGTTAAAACCTAGGTGCCTTTATCATCTTAGTATATCAAATCAAAGGTGTGGTCTCGACATGTATAATCGAAGCAAGTTCTAGAATAACAAATCAATGAAGACACACTCATAATCAATAAAGTGAGCACGGAAAGGAATGTATGCTCTAAAGGGCTCAAGATCTTAGCAAAAAATTATGGGCTTTTGATGTCAACATTGTAAATTTCAAACTTCAAGGTAATAATTAGATTCAGGTGGACAACCTAACAACGTTTTAATTCTGAAAATAAACTCATCATGCTTGATTCTCTAGTCTCCTAAAGTTTAAATCATCACTGCACAATTAACTATGACTTAATCCAAAACATATCAAAGAGAATCATAAATCAAAAGAAATTTCATTCTAATAGTAATATGAGAAAATTTACTTAAGAACAAGACAAAATTCAGGATTTGAGAATAATGCAAAAAGTTAGGCACTTTTCACGATAATTTTTACCCCGCCACACTTAAGATGTACATTGTCCTCAATGTACAAAGAAAGATAATAGCAATATAGTAATAAAATCATAAGATAGGGAGAGAAGTGAAACTTCCTGAATTTTGGATGAAAAGAAACGGTAAAGTTGGAGAGAGGTGAAGGTTGGGAGGATACTCCGGTGGTGGTGTGGTCGTTCGTTAACAACCCCTTGAACCTAAATTTAAAGAAATCAAAATATAATAATATAAATTAAAGATTAGAAAGATAAAAGAAAAGAAATTAAAAAATGAAAATAAGAGAAAAAGGAAAAAGAATAAATGGACTCAAAGGTCCCACGGGTGTGTCGCACGCCTGTGTAGATTTCTCACTTTTGACCACGGCCGAATCGCACGGCTGTGGTGTTTTATCGCAGCCCGTGTTTTGGGGAAAAGTTTTGCCCTGTTTCAACACGGCCACGGCCACGCCCGTGTGCAAGGCCATGTGGGTAGGGAAACCTGCTCCTAAAAATTTTGTTAGTTTTTTAGTTAGATGCTAAAATTCAAAAATATGAAAATTAATGGGGTTAGTGCTTGGGTTGCCTCCCGAGAAGCACTCGTTTAAAGTCTTGAGCTAGACTTACCTGTTATTCGTATGGCCAGGGTGGTTAACGGAGTTGAAACTCCTTTTTATTACTATCAATTCTATCAACATATGGTTTGAGTCGGGTAATATTTACCTTAAAAGTGCCGAAATTAGAATGAGTTACCTCGACCATTCTGTATGGAAAGACCTTAAGTACCGTAAAAGGAGTCGCACCATTTGTATTAAGCTCTGAAGCTGCTATTCGAGGGTCGATTGTATCTGACAGTTGCTGGTCCCCAACTTTGAAGTGATTGGTTCCACCTTTAATACCAGATGTCCTAGCCGTGTCAAGAACCTGAAGAGTGATCGTTTCGTCACTTACACAAAATGTGAGCTGACGTGGTAGTTTATTTCATAGAATTGTTGGGCACACTGCATTTAGCTCCACATGCGACGTATCGTCTAACTTCCATTTATTTGTCAAAAACTCTTTTGAAAATTTCCTTAAATCTGGCATCTGCGAAAGAGCTTCAAGAAACAGCAAGTTAATATGTAATTTCTTTGGTAGTTTTAGAAATTTACCGAATTGTTCCTCTGTGTGGTCTTTCTTTATCGCATTGGGGTATGGCACACGAGGTTGGTACTCTGTAATTACCGGGTTTGGTTTATCATGGCTTACCTCAACCTTACCTTCCTCTACCATATTCTCTTGCTTCAATTTTGGTTCATCTAACCCTTCACTATCGTGAGCAGTTATTACTTGAGGTTGCTCTCTTAGGTTAGTTTCGGTGTTGCTAGGCAAGATAACTTGTGGTCTTTCTAAGATCAGCTTAGCAAGCTGACCTATTCAATTCTCGAGCCCTTGAATCGACGCTTGCAGATTTTTAAGCGTTGTTTCAGTGTTTTGGAAGCGTGTTTCTGACACCGAGATAAATTTTGTTAGCATTTCCTCAAGGTTCGGCTTCTTTTCCTGCTGGTAAGGTGGTTGTTGAAAACCTGGAGGAAGTTGCGGTCTTTGATTACCTTGACCACCCCACGAGAAATTGGGATGGTACCTCCAACTTGCATTATATGTGTTACTATAAAGATTATTTTGAGGTCTAGAATAGTTACCCATATAGTTGACTTGTTCGTTCTCTGTGCTAGGGTTGTAGGATAGATATTCTGTGTTGTTCACCCTCCTCCATTTGTATCGCATCAGACATCGAATGTACCAAGCGTAAAACCATACAAACCATCAATTTTTTTATTTAAAAGCTCTACCTGGTTAGATAACATGGTGATCGCGTCAAGGTTGAAAACACCGGCTGCTTTATTAGGCATTGTCCTCATGTCTTGCCACTGATAATTATTCAATGACATCTCTTCGGTTTCTGTGAGCAGTATGTTTTATTTCACTGTCAAAAATTAAGGGTCCTGACGGGTTTCTTCTAGTCATAAACTAGAAATACTTGTAGGAAGCAAAGAATGAGAAAAATTAGCAAAGTTAGAATAAAATAAAAAATAAAAAAATTGCAAATAAATAAAATGGCTAAAGTAATACAAATTGAGCGTTCTTAATATTTTAGTTCCCCGGCAACGACGCCAAAAACTTGATCATGTGTCGAGAGTCTGAATATTTATAAAATAAATGATCTAGCCTAGAAACTAACTATCACCATGATTAAGGCAAGCGCACCTATCGAACTGTAGTATAGCTTAGTGGCAAGACTGGAATGTCGAACCCAAAGGAACCAAAAGTACTAATACTGACTTTCTTTTTATTATTTAGCCTAAGAATTAAGAGATTTGTTGTTTAATCTAAAATTAACCAACTACTAAGCTAAGATGCTAAGACACAGAGAATGAATTGGGAAAATCCTTGTGGAAAAAACCAAATGATTAAGACAATACCCTAGGAAGAATCCACCTAGACTTCACTTGTTATTTAACTCTGAACAAGACGATTTATTCACTTGACTTGATCCGTAGGATTTCCTAATGTATATTAATACCTCTCTCGAGGCTACTAACGTCTAACCCTAGGTTGATTAATTGAAATCTCTTTCTAATTAAAACCCCTAAGATTGCATTAACTCGATTTATGGACTCCCATATTAGGTTTGACCCTAATCCGGCAGATTTTCGTCATCCTATCTCTAGGGTTATGATCAACTCCGCTTAACTATGCTAGATCTACTCTTAAACAGGGAATATTCCTCCACTGCCTAAGCACATCAATACTTGAATCAATATCCTGAGATACCAAAACAAGAATTAAGAACACATAGTTAAGAACAAATCAAGTATTTATCATATAGTTCAGAAAACAATAACAAGATCCGTCTTAGGTTTCATCCCCCTCGGGTATCTGAGGGGTTTAGTTCATAATCATAAAAGAATACATATCAGAAGAAAATATAAAACAAAACATTAGAAAACCCTAAAACCCCTGAAGGAATTGAATGAGAGATCCTCCGTCTTGAGTATGATTTCGGCTTCCTGAGATGAATCAACTGGCTTTCTTCGAGTAAATCCCACAATTCTGACCTCTCTGGCTTTGCTCCTTGGCCTAGCTGGACGCCCCCGACAGAAGGCTTCTGTCGACTCTCCCTTTTTAGGTCATACTTAGGGTGTTTATATAGACTTTGGAATGTCTTTCTTCGACCCTGAGTATCCTTTTCCGAGTAGAATTACAACGGGTCACGGCAGAGACACGCCCGTGGAGCACGCCCGTGTGAGTCGAGCCTTGGCCGTGTTCGGGCCTGCTAAGGTGGCACGGCCGTGTGATTCGACCCCAGGCCGTGTTGATTTCTCACTTCGGCCCATTTTCTTCGTTTTCAACCCGTTTCTCGTTCTTTTCATCCTCCGATGCTCTCCTAAGTATAAAACATGAAATTAAAAGATTAGGAGCATCAAATTCCACAATTCAAGGGATAATTCATCCAAAAAGTATGCTAAATGTGGATTAAAATATGTATATATTACGGTTTATCAGTATGCTCAGTAGTAAACACATGGGCAGAGACACGGCCGTGTGTCTCAGCTGTGTGGGAGGCACGACCATGGACATGGGCGAGTGCCCAGGCCGTGTGAAGTCTGCAGCTAAATTTAGGATTATAATTCAACACACGGCCTAACGACACGGGCGTGTGCGTTGGCCGTGTGACCTTAGTGAGGTGATGACGTCACAAACAGAATGCCAAGGTTTTGGCACACGGGCTAAGACACGGGCGTGTCGAGGCCGTGTGAAGGACACGGGCTAAACACACGGTCGTGTGATAGGACGTGTGATGCAAGTTAGTGTCAACCATGGGTATGGAACACGGGCATGTGAAATGCCACACGGTCGTGTCCCATTCTTCACACGGGCGTGTGGCCCTGTTTCACGTCAAATTTTTCCAAGTGTTTCAAAGTTTTCGGTTTGGTCCCGAAACATAATGAGTATACGTATAGGATCTCGTAGACCCATAATAGGGAAGTTACAATTGTAAATGAAAAAGTTTTAAGTTAGGACGAAATTTTATAGCCCAAAGTTGTAAGTTTAAGCATTATAAAATCGATAATGCCTCATATCCGATTACGGCGTTGAATACGGGTAAGGGGTGTTACAGTAATAGCCCAATTTTGGTGAAATCGGAACAGTGGTTTCGGGACAACAAATCCGAGCTGAAAATTAAATTTATTTTTATTTTATTATATTGACCGTATTATGTTAGAAAAGTCATGTGAAAATTTTGATAAGAAAATTTTACCGATTATGTGCTTAATTACGAGAAGGACCAAATCGCATAAAATGCAAAAGTTGAGTTCTAGTAGCTAGAGGGATTAAATAGCTATGAGGTCCTTATATGGTAATTAGACCATTAAAGAAAAGTATGCAGATATTTTGGTGACTCATCCATGGAAATTTAGAAAAAGGGCAAGGACTAAATTGGAAAGTGAAATATTTAATTAATTAAAAGATGATAAAAAAGAAATATCATCTTATTTTATCATCTTCTGCCCCAAAAATACACGGAAACCCCAGAAGAGAGAGAAGAAACTTTCATGGCCAAATTGGGTAAGTTTCCTTGTCCTGTTTTTAGTAATTTTGATATTTTTGAAACCGGGATAGCTTAATCTATTTATTTGGGGGATCAATTTGTAAAGTTATCAAAGTATGGAAAATGAATCATGGATGTATATGCTGAAAATTAGAAATTTATGGTAGAAAATGAAAGGTTGATGATAGATAAACAACTTTTACAAAGTGATTTTAGATGAAAACATGATTTAGGGACTAAAATGCAAAGTTGTGAAATTTGATGAAAAATTCTAAATTTTTATGAATACACGTGCTGTAAATTTTGAGATGGAATTTTGTTAAGGCTTGGAATAGGGAGTAAATTGCACAAATTTCATTTTTCGAGCCTAGGGATGAAATGAGAATTTATGGAAAAGTTAGGGGCAAAATAGTAATTTTGCCTAGGATGAAAATTGAGTCCACTTGAATGTGAAATATGATAAATTGATGTTAAATTTACTCGTATAGATCCGGATAGACCAAATTTGGATCTAGAATGAGGAAAAGAGGAAAATGTCGGATTAGTAGATTTTACGTACACGAACATTTGTCGAGGTAAGTTCGTGTAACTAAATTATGTATATTCATATGTTTGTATTGAATGTGTATATGTGTGAATTATTTGAATGTTATAAATATCAACTTTGTTACATGATCTAGAATACTTCGCAAAAGTTAAGTCCTGTAAGATGAGTAATTGGCAAAGTGGTGATGGGGCCATAAGTTGGACTTGAGGGGAGAGGTTCGAATCTCCTAGCATACAATTTAGGAGCTTTTATTTTTGGTTTTTCCTAGCATGTGTCGGCCAAGCATCAAACATGGATAAGATGGACTAAATTTTTATGGTAAGGATATTAAGGTTTATGGCAAGCATGATTTAAGGGATGGAATGGCTTGATTTTGGGGATAAGATTCTCAAACTTTAGGAAAATGTAGGATTGCGAGGCTTGAATCAAGGTTGATGTTTTGGTAACTTCTTCATCGCCATTTTGACCATGAACATGGACGGCATTGTGGACTAAGGGGGTTGGCCGAATGTGTTAGTAGCTTGGCTAGGATTAGGAGTTAGCTTTTGGTCATTTCTAGCATTTTTGTGCAAAATTTGCAATTCTCTTCTCAACCTTTCTTTTAGCCGAATTTGAGCTTTTGGTAAGCTTTCTTTTTGACCATTTCATGTTACCATTTGGACACATTTTTGCTTAGCATCTCAAGACATTTTCTCTTTTGGCCGAAATACAAAAGCTAAGATCATTTTCGTTTCCTTCTCTTTTTCCCCATTGCCGAATGTACCTTACTCCTAAACTCATCTCTTTTCTTTTCTCTTTTCTCTCTTTAAAACCGAATCAACATCATCTCCTTCTTTCATCCTTCTACTTTCTTCTCAACTAAATTTTCTTCATTATTTTCTCTCATGGCCGAATGCTAGATTGCTCCATTGCCGAACCATTTTTCCCTTCCTTTGTTATTAATAGCCGAATCTCCTACTATACATAGGTATTCTTCTTAAACGTTTCTTTTTTAATCGTGGAAAATAGTGTGATTTTGGAGGACCGAAACTCAAGTGTTCGTGAGTATAGTGAATCGTTGGAATCGATCTAAAGAGTTAAGGTAAGGAGTTTATTCAAAGATTCTCATATTACTCGTCATTTTGATATAGATGGATTATAACTCGATTTCAATTTAGGGACGTGTCGCTCAATTCGCATATTGTGGAACAAGGATATTTCGTGGTAAGGCAATCTCACCCTTGTAACCGTTAGTCATAATTTCGATATATTTAGTCGACTCATGATCTTTTGTCATTAGAAATAATCAAAATAGGGACGAAAAGGGTGGTGAATAGTGTTCGGAAGAGGGGTGGTTCCGCTTATTCCCCTAAGTTTAAGCAAAGGATCAAGCCAAGAATCCGGATTTTCCACCGGGTTGTGGACGCCATCCGAGGAGAATCGCTTGTTTGAAATCGTTCGTACTCCCGAACCTTTGTTTGTTCGTGGATTTTTATCGGGTAACGAACCATCAATCGAGGAGAAACCACAAATAGAAGTGGTTCAAATTTTGAGGGTAAAGTCTAGATCGTTATTTCTAAGATTCGATATGTGAATAAATTATAGTGTTCTAATTTATCGTGATGCGTTTAGGTATCGACGAGCGGGAAAGTCTAGTTCTCACAAGAACTGTGTGTGTAACTTTCACACCGATCTCTCGGGTTAGATACTAAATCGTAAATATTGGGATAAAATCGTAAAGATGGAAAAATCGGAAAATACATAGTAATTAACACTTTTGTGTAAATGTATGAAAACCGTTAAATTCATGGGCCGAAAACTGCTAGATCGTTAAATGGGCCAAAAACTGCTAGATCGTTAAATGGGCTGAAAACTGCTAGATCGTTAAATGGGCCGAAAATTTGCTAGATCGTTAAATGGGCTGAAAACTGCTAGATCGTTAATGGGCCAAAAATCTGCTAGATCGATATATAGGCCTAAGTTAGCTAGATTGCTAAATGGGCTAAATGCTATTTTATCTTATGGGCTCAAATGAAAATTTGTAATATAGACTCACATGTATGGTAGGCTTTTTGTTAAATTATTACATGGATATAAATTGTTATGCATACCTGATTGCATGGGTTGGGATAACTGATGAAGAGAAGAAAGGCCTGTTGCCAAAAATCTAGTTCGGTGGCTTTGCCACAAAATTTTAATGGCTTAATGCCTCTAGTTCGGTGACTTTGTCACAATCTAGTTCGGTGGTGCACCACAATATATTTAAAACGACTTATTGCCTACGATTGGTGTGTTGGCGGGGTGGGTTGACTTGATCCCCACAGGTGTGTTGGTTGGTACGGGGGTGTGTAGCGGATGGAAATTAGGTTTGGTTGGGAAATTTCATTTTGCATGCATTTAATTTATTATATTATATTCGTAAATGGGCTCAAGCCCAAAACAATGCCTTGATTATCCGGCTCAATGAACGTGGTAAGTGAGTTACACACTGAGTTCTGAGTAACTCACTCTATCTTTTTAACCATTTTAGGTAATGGAAATTGACGAAGGCTTGGGCCGAGGATGACTTCATGGAGGCCATACTACGAATATGGGTTTTTATAAACTATGAACTTTTATTAAGTAATTTCTTTTAATTACTATTTTGGGTATGATGTAATAAGGCCTCTATTAATACTTTTATGGATTTTTTTATGTGTGTGGATGGATTTAAATTTCCTTTAAAACGTTGAAGATGCTTTAACTATTCGTGTTTTTAAATCCTTTTGAACTCTTTAAAACTACTTTAAAGATTTAAACAATTAAAGTACTAAATGATAAGATTTCAAACTAGTATTTCTTAATTCATCAAATTTTAAATCATTTTTCTAAATTTTCAACTAAACATCATTTTCGAAAGATTTTATAGAACTGCATTTACCCTAAAACATTAGAGTATTAAATGAATGATAGATCGATGTAACAAACCAAATCTCGCCTTAACGCATAGACCTGGTTTGGGGTGTTACATTTAATGGTATCGAGCCGCCAAAACTCTACCGTGGTTGGGTTCAACAATAATTTTTGTTTGAGAAACAGTTTTTAAATTTTTAAACTTTATGTTCTAAAGGTAGTATGGCACCACGAGCATCCGGCACCAAGTCAAGTAAGTATTTGTATATTGATTGTTATTATTGTGATATGATCATAGGAACACTCTAGAACTTCTAGTTTTAGGTGTTGAAAACAATAGAGATTGAGACTATAGGACGTGATTGCAAAAACTACTTTACCTCTTATATCTCATAAAACATCGTTAATAAACACTGAAATAGTATTCTGATTCATAAAACTTGTAACCAGAATAAATCGAATTAGTTATTATGAGCACTAGAGGACGTGGTCGTGGACGCGGTAGACGTGGCCGTGGTAGAGGACGAGGTGCTACGTCTGAAGCGCCGGGTCATGTGCCGGAAATGGATGCACCTGCATCGCTCAAGAGTGAGACGGGATCACATGATCATATGGAAGAAGATAATGCTTTAACACGAGCAATGCTACGAGTCCTTGAAAGGGTCACTGGACCTAGAGCTGGGCCAACAAATCGTGGGTCGATATCGGAGCGACTAAAATCAAGTGGTGCTGAGGTTTTTAGAGGTGTCTCAGGTGTAGCTCCAAATGTTGCCGAATATTGGCTTGAGGCGGTGGAGCGAATTATAGAAGACCTCGAGTGCACTGTAGAACAGAAACTAAGAGGAGCGGTGTCCTTGCTAAGGGACGAAGCTTATCAATGGTGGCTTATCGTCCGGAAGGCAATCAAGCCGCATTAGTTAATTGGGAGTTCTTCAAAGTCGCCTTTTCGGGGAAATATGTAGGCACAAGTTATGTGGACGCTTGAAGGAAGGAATTTTTGAATCGATTCAAGGAAATAAGACGGTGGCGCCTTTATGAAGTCGAAGTTTTTACGCCCGAGTCACTATGCTCTGACAATAGTGCCAACGGACCATGAGCGTTGTGTACGCTTTGAGGATGGGTTGAATGATGAGTTGCGTGTTCCGATAGCCCCACAACAAGTTAGAACTTTTGCCACGCTTGTGGAGAAAGCCAAGATAGCCGAAGAGGCTAAGAGCTCGTAATGTCGAATCGGGGAAAGAGTTAGAGGCAAAAGAGATATAAAGTATTCGGGTTCTTCAAAAGGTTTCAAGAGGAACCGGAATGATGAGCCACTCAAGGAAGAGCACCGTAGCTAATAATCGTAGTCGAGACAGCATCAATGTGGAAACGACATTCGGAGAGTGCCGGAGGAAAATGGGTGCTTGTTATAAATGTGGTTCAATGGATCATCAATATAAGAATTGCCCTCGACGCATGGATACGACTCGTAAAGTTCGTATCATCAAGCACACCGCAAGAGGAACTCAAAGAGCCACCGAGAGGTCGTGGATCGTGTCGTGGGGGTAATGGGGCCGACGTGGTCAAGGTGCATTGGGTCGAGGCAATGGTTCTAGAGGTAACACGGATGCAAGACACCGTGATTGGTATATGCGCTTAGACGCCGCGAGGATGGCAATGCACTGATGTGATAAGCTGCACGTTCTTTATCTTTGATGTACTCATATCGCTTTGATAGATATTGGTTCTACCCACTCGTATGTTGCTAGCGCCATATCTGGAAACTTGAATCTAGAATCTGAAATTACCGATAGTGAGATGATGGTAATTAGTCCTTTAGGACAGTCGATAATTGTAAATAAACTGTTTAGAGACGTGCCCTTAGAAATCCAAGGAGAAATATTTTTGTCGAATTTGATGGAATTGCCTTTTGGCGAGTTCGATCTAATTTTGGGCATGGATTGGTTGGTTAAGCACCAGCGCTTTTTGGACCGTAATTGTGCGGATGTCAATAAGGACTTCGGATGATAAAGAAATAGTAATGATAGGCGAACGAAGGAATTACTTGGCAAATGTGGTATCTGCGTTAAAGGTAGAAAAGTTGGTGCGAAAAGGGTACGGAGCATTTCTAGCTTTTATTAGTGCTTTGGATGCCAAAGAGTTATCAGTGGAGGACGTGAGAACGGTGAAGGAATTTCCAGATGTATTTCCCGAAGAACTTCCTGGTGTACCTCCAGATCGAGAAGTGGAATTAGGTATTGAGTTTTTGCCTGGAACGGCTCCAGTGTCCATTGCTCCTTATAGAATGGCACCGAAGGAGTTGGCGGAGCTTAAAGCTCAAATTCAAGAATTACTGGATCGAGGTTTTATTCGACCGAGTGTGTCTCCATGGGGAGCACCGGTTTTGTTCGTTAAGAAGAAGGATGGGTCGATGCGTATGTGCATTGATTACAGACAGTTGAATAAATTGACGATCAAGAATAGGTATCCTTTACCGAGAATTGATGACCTGTTTGATCAATTGAAAGGAGCTTCAGTTTTCTCCAAAATTGATTTGAGATCGGGTTATCACCAGCTTAAGGTGAAAGAAGCAGATATTCATAAGACGGCATTCCGAACTCGTTATGGACATTATGAGTTTTTGGTGATGCCGTTTGGGTTGACCAATGCACCAGCTGCATTTATGGACATGATGAACCGGGTCTTTCAACAATATTTAGACCGGTTTGTGGTGGTGTTCATAGATGACATTTTGGTATATTCAAGGAATGAAGAGGAGCATGACTCGCATTTGCGTATAGTATTGCAGTTACTTCGAGATAATCAACTTTATGCCAAATTTAGTAAATGTGAATTCTGGTTAAGGGAAGTGACTTTCTTGGGTCATGTGGTATCAGCTGAAGGAATAAGGGTGGATCCTCGGAAAATTGAGGTCAGATCGATTGGAAATCGCCAAAGTCAGTAGCTGAGATTCGGAGTTTCTTGGGGTTGGCTGGTTATTATAGACGCTTTGTTTAGGGGTTTTCTCTTATTGCTGCACCCCTAACTAAACTGTTTCAGAAAGGTGTACCGTATATTTGGACTGAAAAACAATAAGAGAGTTTTGAGAAATTGAAGAAGATTCTGACGGAAGCACCAGTTTTGATTCAGCTTGAGGCTGGAAAGGAATTTATCGTTTATTGTGATGCGTCTCACACGGGTTTAGGTTGTGTGCTGATGCAAAATGGAAAAGTAGTGGCATATGCTTCTCGTCAACTGAGACCGCACGAAGTAAATTACCCCACTCATGACTTGGAGTTAGCTGCGGTAGTGTTTGCTTTAAAGATTTGGAGACACTATCTCTACGGTGAGAAGTCCATCATTTACACGGATCACAAGAGTCTTAAGTATCTTCTTACTCGTAAGAGTTAAACTTGAGACAAAGAAGATGGATAGAATCATTAAGGATTATGATTTCTCAATCGAGTATCATCCGGAAAGGCTACTATGGTAGCTGACGCATTAAGCCTTAAGGTGGTATCTGATTTGAGAGCAATGTTTGCTCATCTGAGTTTGTATGAGGATGGTAGTCTATTAGCGGAACTTCAAGTGAAGCCTCTGTGGTTAGAGCAAATCAAGGAAAAGCAGATATCGGATAAAAGTTAGGACCCTTAATTCAGCAAGTTGGGAGTGGTGAAATAGAGGATTTTGGTATAAACATGGATGGAGTGCTGTGTTTCCGTGGAAGAGTTTGTATGCCTAAGGACTCTGATTTGAGACGAATGATTCTGCGGGAGGCGCATAGTAGCCCTTATGCTATGCACCCCGGAGGAAATAAGATGTATCGGGATCTCCGTGAATGATATTGGTGGCCGTGGTTGAAGCGTGAGATTTCGAGTTTGTGGGAAAATGTTTGACTTGTCAACAAGTGAAGGCAGAGCATCAATTGCCGTCAGGCTTATTACAACCGGTAAAGATTCCTCTTTGGAAATGGGAGCGGATAACTATGGATTTTGTTAGTGGGTTACCTTTAACACCTACTAAGAAAAATTCCGTTTGGGTAATAGTTGATCGATTGACGAAGACCGCTCATTTTCTACCGGTTAGATGCGATTATTCATTACGTGGTTGGTTAAGTTTGTATGTATCCGAAATTGTGAGGTTGCATGGGATACCAAAGATCTATTATATCGATAGGGATCCTAGGTTTACATCACGATTTTGGAAAGCTCGCATGAAGCTTTGGGAACAAAGTTAAACTTCAAGACGGCTTTTCATCCTCGATCGATGGTCACTGGAAAGAGTAATTCGCTTATTGGAAGACATGTTAAGGGGATGTGTGATTGATTTCAAAGGTAGTTGGGAGGATTTTCTACCGCTGGCGGCAATTTGCGATAACAACAAATATCATCGCCTAGCATTCGGATGGCACCCTACGAGGCATTGTACGGTCGTAGGTGTCGTTCTCCTACTTGTTGGACTGAATTGGGCGAACGGTAGATGTTAGGTCCGGAGTTAATATCGGAGACGGAAGAAAAGGTAAAAGTCATTCGAGCACGGTTAAAGGAAGCTTCGATGATAGACGTGTCATATGCGGATCCGAAGCGTAAGGATATCGAGTTTGCTATGGGGGATCAGGTCTTTCTGAAGGTCTCACCTTGGAAGATAATTTTCAGATTTGGAAGGAAGGGAAAGTTGAGTCCTAGGTTCATTGGACCATATCGTGTGATGAAGCGTGTTGGTCCAGTGGCTTATCAGATTGAATTACCTCCGGAGTTGAGTCAAATTCATAATGTTTTCCATGTTTCCATGCTAAGGTGTTATAGATCGGATCCGTCACACATAGTACTGGTAGAAGAAGTGGAGTTGAGATCAGACTTGTCTTTCGAGGAGGAACCAGTGGAAATTTTAGACCGAGATGTCAAGGAGCTAAGAAAGAAGACAGTACCGTTGGTCAAGGTTTTATGGCGTAATCACGGAGTGGAGAAAGCTACGTGGGAGCCTGAGGATGCAATTCGACAACAATACCCTCACCTCTTTTAACCAGGTAAATTTCGAGGACGAAATTTTCTTTAAAGAGGGTAGAATTGTAACATCCTAAAAATCCGAGTATCGATATATTGCATGTTTTGGTGTTTAGCTTATGAATGAAAATTTTCCTTTCTTCTTTTTCATGTTTATTATAGCCTTAAAAAGGGCATAGAAGTATTCTGGTATAGAATAATTTTTAGTCTTGAAAATTTATTGAAGTGGATCAAGTGACACTGATACTTAAGTTAATTTAAGTGTCTAAAATTAGCATAAGATGAGTAATTGGCAAAGTGGTGATGGCGCCATAAGTTGGACTTGAGGGGAGAGGTTCGAATCTCCTAGCATGCAATTTAGGAGCTTTTATTTTTGGTTTTTCCTAGCATGTGTCGGCCAAGCATCAAACATGGATAAGATGGACTAAATTTTTATTGTAAGGATATTAAGGTTTATGGCAAGCATGATTTAAGGGATGGAATGGCTTGATTTTGGGGATAAGATTCTCAAACTTTAGGAAAATGTAGGATTGCAAGGCTTGAATCAAGGTTGATGTTTTGGTAACTTCTTCATGGCCATTTTGACCATGAACATGGACGGCATTGTGGACTAAGGGGGTTGGCCGAATGTGTTAGTAGCTTGGCTAGGATTAGGAGTTAGCTTTTGGTCATTTCTAGCATTTTTGTGCAAAATTTGCAATTCTCTTCTCAACCTTTCTTTTAGCCGAATTTGAGCTTTTGGTAAGCTTTGTTTTTGACCATTTCATGTTACCATTTGGACACATTTTTGCTTAGCATCTCAAGAAATTTTCTCTTTTAGCCGAAATACCAAAGCTAAGATCATTTTCGTTTCCTTCTCCTTTTCCCCATTGCCGAATGTACCTTACTCCTAAACTCATCTCTTTTCTTTTATCTTTTCTCTCTTGAAAACCGAATCAACATCATCTCCTTCTTTCATCCTTCTACTTTCTTCTCAACTAAATTTTCTTCATTATTTTCTCTCATGGACGAATGCTAGATTGCTCCATTGCCGAACCATTTTTCCCTTCCTTTGTTATTCATAGCCGAATCTCCTACTATACATAGGTATTTTTCTCAAACGTTTCTTTTTTAATCGTGGACAATAGTGTGATTTTGGAGGACCGAAACTCAAGTGTTCGTGAGTATAGTGAATCGTTGGAATCGATCTAAAGAGTTAAGGTAAGGAGTTTATTCAAAGATTCTCATATTACTCGTCATTTTGATATAGATGGATTATAACTCGATTTCAATTTAGGGGACGTATCGCTCAATTCGCATATTGTGGAACAAGGATATTTCGTGGTAAGGCAATCTCACCCTTGTAACCGTTAGTCATAATTTTGATATATTTAGTCGGACTCATGATCTTTTGTCATTAGAAATAATCAAAATAGGGACGAAAAGGGTGGTGAATAGTGTTCGGAAGAGGGGTGGTTCCGCTATTCCCCTAAGTTTAAGCAAAGGATCTGCTTTCAAAGAATCCGGATTTTCCACCGGGTTGTGGACGCTCATCCGAGGAGAATCAGTTGTTTGAAATCATTCGTACTCCCGACCTTTGTTTGTTCGTGGATTTTTATCGGGTAACGAACCATCAATCGAGGAGAAACCACAAATAGAAGTGGTTCAAATTTTGAGGGTAAAGTCTAGATCGTTATTTCTAAGATTCTATATGTGAATAAATTATAGTGTTCTAATTTATCGTGATGCGTTTAGGTATCGACGAGCGGGAAAGTCTAGTTCTCACAAGAAACTGTGTGTAACTTCACACTTATCTCTCGGGTTAGATACTAAACCGTAAATATTGGGATAAAATCGTAAAGATGGCAAAATCGGAAAATACATAGTAATTAACACTTTTGTGTAAATGTATGAAAACCGTTAAATTCATGGGCCGAAAACTGCTAGATCGTTAAATGGGCCGAAAACTGCTAGATTGTTAAATGGGCCGAAAACTGCTAGATCGTTAAATGGGCCGAAAACTGCTAGATCATTAAATGGGCCAAAAATTTGCTAGATCGTTAAATGGGCCGAAAACTGCTAGATCGTTAATGGGCCGAAAATCTGCTAGATCGATATATGGGCCCAAGTTAGCTAGATTGCTAAATGGGCTAAATGCTATTTTATCTTATGGGCTCAAATGAAAATTTGTAATATAGACTCACATGTATGGTAGGCCTTTTGTTAAATTATTACATGGATATAAATTGTCATGCATACCTGATTGCATGGGTTGGGATAACTGATGAAGAGAAGAAAGGCCTGTTGCCAAAAATCTAGTTCGGTGGCTTTGCCACAAAATTTTAATGGCTTAATGCCTCTAGTTCGGTGACTTTGTCACAATCTAGTTCGGTGGTGCACCACAATATATTTAAAACGGCTTATTGCCTACGATTGGTGTGTTGGCGGGGTGGGTTGACTTGATCCCCACAGGTGTGTTGGTTGGTACGGGGGTGTGTAGCGGATGGAAATTAGGTTTGGTTGGGAAATTTCATTTTGCATGCATTTAATTTATTATATTATATTTGTAAATGGGCTCAAGCCCAAAACAATGCCTTGATTATCCGGCTCAATGAACGTGGTAAGTGAGTTACACACTGAGTTCTGAGTAACTCACTCTATCTTTTTAACCATTTCAGGTAATGGAAATTGACGAAGGCTTGGGCCGAGGATGACTTCATGGAGGCCATACTACGAATATGGGTTTTTATAAACTATGAACTTTTATTATGTAATTTCTTTTAATTACTATTTTGGGTATGATGTAATAAGGCCTCTATTAATACTTTTATGGATTTTTTATGTGTGTGGATGGATTTAAATTTCCTTTAAAACGTTGAAGATGCTTTAACTATTCGTGTTTTTAAATCCTTTTGAACTCTTTAAAAACTACTTTAAAGATTTAAACAATTAAAGTACTAAATGATAAGATTTCAAACTAGTATTTCTTAATTCATCAAATTTTAAATCATTTTTTCTAAATTTTCAACTAAACATCATTTTCGAAAGATTTTATAGAACTGTTTACCTAAAACATTAGAGTATTAAATGAATGATAGATCGATGTAACAAACCAAATCTCGTCTTAACGCATAGACCTGGTTTGGGGTGTTACAGATAATGCCTGATTTAAACGATAAAATTTTATTCTTGTACTTGGTTTGAATAGTTGGAAACACGAAAATATACACACTTTTTCATGCCCTTTTTAACTCAAATTCATGCAATTTCGGTAAAATTATTGTCGAAAAATATATAACTATTATAAAATAATTATTTTGTACTTAAATTATTAACATAATGAATTTTCTTTAATTTTATAATAAATTCTGATTAAATTTGATCATTTTTCGACAGATTTGCACAAAGGGCGAAAATTGGCTCAGCAGACAATGCTAGAAGCGCAAAACCGAGAAGCGATTTTTGAAGCATCGAGACGAATGAATTTTTCAGATAAATACTATTATAAAATAATTATTTTGTACTTAAATTATTAACATAATGAATTTTAATTAATTTTATAATAAATTTTGATTAAATTTGATCATTTTTCGACAGATTTGCACAAAGGGCGAAAATTGGCTCAACAGACAATGCTAGAAGCGCAAAACCGAGAAGCGATTTTTGAAGCATCAAGACGAATGAATTTTTCAGATAAATACGGTCCAAATTATGTGTATTAATTCATAATATAATTAATTTTAATTTTAATCCAATTTAATTTGGGTTAAATAAATTATTATTAATTTATTATTAAAAGTGGCCTAGTTGAGCTGAACCGAGAGAACCGAACCAACCAAGCTATGGGAAGCCCAAAACCGTCCAGCATGCTGACCCAATCAGCTTACTTGGCTGATTAATTGTCTTGCAAAAAGGCCATTGAAGACTTCGTCAAACTGCAGACAAACCCCTCCTCTTTTAGTGCCTTTCTAGTTTTTCCACAGCCTTAATATAGCAAGTTTGAAAGCTTCAAACTTGCCACATGTGTGGCCGGCCAAGGGAGGGCTCTTTCGCTGCTTATTTTGGCTATTTTTAGTAGCCCTCTCACCCTATAAAAACCCCCTTGGCTACTCATTTCAACACACCACAACATTCTCATCTCATCTCTCCTCTCTTAACTTTCTCTCTGTATTTCCCATCCATTTTCCTTTGTCCTCTTGCCGATTTCACCTCTTGAAAAATTTTCATTCATCCATCATTTGGAGCAGCACTCAAGTGTTCATAGAAGCCTCAGTTCGACAAGAACAAGTGGAGAAGGAAAAGTGGAGCAAACCAGTCAAGCCACGGAGAACCACCAGATTTGCTTCTTGTTCCCTATCCTTTTTAACTTTGTTGTTGTTATGATGAACATGTCTTTGAATATTTTTGATGTTGATATGTTTAATTTAATTGATATGGCTTAAATTTAATTTGTGTTAGGTTGATTGCATTTCTTCTACTTTATTTATTAAAATTGTGTTTGTGTTGTTATAGGCCTCGGTAAGATGTTTGATTAAGTAAAACCATGACTAAGTTATTCTTGCATTACAATTGTAAGGTAACTAATGAATTTATTTTTTAAACGGATTGAAATTGTAATTAATTGACACTATACTTAATCTTTGCATGTTTAATCATCTAAGGTTGCTGAGGGTTAAATTAGCAACGGTATCGAGAGATACAATTGCCTTGCATAACTTGCAAGATTATTGTGATTAAACTGTTTCAAATGGAGACTTTCTATATTGGTCTCAAATGGAGCCCTTCTTTCTAAGTCTTATAACGATGCTTACGAGATTATTGAAAGAATTGCCAGCAATAACTATCAGTGGCCAACCAACCGAGTAGCCTTAGAAAGATGAGCAACGGGAGTACATGAAGCGGACACACTTGCTTCTTTGGCAGCCAAGGTATCCTCTATGTTTTCTATGCTTGAGAACGTAATTGTTAATGGTTTCAATGGTAATATGTCAGGTCAGTAGCCGAACCAGTTCGAGAATATTTCTTGTGAATACTGTGGAGATGGCCATTTCTTTGAAAATTGCCCATCGAATCAAGAGTCAAATTATTACATGGGAAATCAGAATTGGAATGGTCCGCAATCAAATTTTTACAACTCTTCATGGCAGAATCATCCAATATTTCCATGGAGTAATCAATGGGCGGACAATAGCGACTTTGTTATGCCATTTCGACCAAATTATCCATCAGAATATTCTCAACAAGTGCAACAACCCCTGCCAACTGAATCTTCAAGTGATCTTAAGAATCTGCTGAAGGCATACATAACGAAGAATGATACCACTTTAAGAAATCTGGAGAATCAAATAGGTCAGCTAACCAATGAACTTCAAAATAAACCCCAAGGTATTTGGCCGAGCGACATAGAAAATCCAAAAATTCTAGGCAAAGAACATTTCAAAGCAGTCTCTTTGCCAAGTGGAAAGACATTGGAGCCCAAGGTGGTTGAGGTTCAAGATGAGCCTGTTGTAGCTCAAGACAAAGAGGAAGTTTAACCAATTGTTGAAACTCCTGTATCACAGAAGTCAGATTCAGTGATCCTTGATGAGGTAAACTCTAAACCAGTTAGTTCTGATTATCTAACACCCTTGTCAGATACAAAAAAATTTCCATAGAAGAGTTGTCCTGTTAAAGCTAAGATTCCACCATTGCCATATCCTCAACGATTCCAGAAGCAACAACGAGATACTCAGTTGAAAGAATTTTTTTATGACAAGGTGAATTTTAATGACTTCGATGCTGCTAAGTCCCCAGATGTAGTTGAAGACTGTTCTACTATTCCCAAGATGGAATCACTCGCTTCTACAGAGCTGGAGCTCAATTCTGTAGATGATCCATTAGAATGTATTCTGCTAGCGGATTCGCCAAGTGATGATGAAGACGAGGAATGTTTGGCTTTGTTAGAAGCTAAAACGAAGGGATTCACTCAGGAAGTTCCACTGGAATCATTAGAGTTATTATCTCGGGAGTACACAAAACCAAAAGTTTTGATTGAAGAGCCAGTCGAATTGGAACTGAAGACTTTGCCTCTTTATTTGAAATATGATTATTTGGGTTTATCTCCATGTTTACCTATCATGATTTCAGTTGAGTTCACCAAGAATGAAGAAGAAGAGTCATTTGTTGTTTTGGAAAAGCACAAGAAGGGTGTCGGATGGATTATTGCAGATATTCGAGTCACGGGTTGGATGATTTGTAGGAATTACAGGAAGTTAAACACGGCCACCAGGAAATATCATTCCGGGTTTTCTTTCCCTAATAAGATGTTGGACAGATTTAATGGGAAAAATATGATTTCTTCCAAGATGGTTATGGTTGGTATGACAAATGGCCATTTGACACCACCATGGTTAATGACGATCCTGAATAAAATGGAAGGAGTTCTCTTCGCTTTCTCTATTGTTATTTTATATTTTTTAGTTTTTTTTTCTTATTTGAATAAAATGGTAGACTTAGATAAATTTTTCTTTGGCTCATTACATTAATTAAAACTCTGTCTAGGAGATTGGGACTTAAGCGGGACCATCCGTGACCCTTCCAGTCTTTCCTGGAAGTTTAATGTAATGTAAATTTTCGAAAAATATTTTTCTAAGTAGCCCCAAAAAATTAAGTATTTGTTTTGTTAAATAAAGGGTCAACTTTTAACCCAAACATTAATTTCTTTGAGTTTTTTTTAGTTTATTTTCAGTACAAGAGCTTAGGATCCAAAAAGGAGCTCCCATTGGGCTTAAGACGCTGCTAAGAAGGGAAATATTCAATCCTTTTCCGCACAAACCTATAGCCCTTACCTTGCTCCACCGCCACTGTAACACCATTTACCCGTATTCAACACCGAAACAGGGTGCGAGGCATTACTGGACTTACATCACAAGCAATCATACAAATCCGAGTCATAAATTTGCATCCAAATTAAAACCATTTGCAATTAATCATAAAGTCCCTAACAAGAGCCTACGAGGCCCAGAACATGCATAGGAAGTGGTTCGGGACTAAATCGAGAACTCAGAAAATTCTTACAAAACTTAGAAATTTTTTGCTAATTGCAAGGCTCACACGCCCGTGTGGTCCAAGGGACACGCCCGTATGACCCTGGGACACGCCTGTGCTTCAGAACGTGTTCGATTTAGGGTGCTTTCTGACTTGTGCCACACGGCCGTGCCACATGCCCATGTGCTAGACCGTGTGGTCAATTTAATTTTCATAATTTTTCATAAAATAGGGGCAGACTTCACATGGCCGGGGCACATGCCCGTGTTCGAGGCCGTGTAGCATGCACGGTCGAGACACACACCAGTGTCTCTGCCCGTGTGCTCAATTCTGGACATTCTGTTTTGCAACAATTAAGGTGCAGGGGACACACGGCTGAACTACATGCCCGTGGGGCAGACCGTGTGTCACACACCGCCTAGACACACACCCGTATGTCATCCCGTGTGGACAAAATAAGGCTATTTACCAAGCCATTTGCCACCCCTTTAATGCACACACCTACATAACATAGCACCAATTCAAGCTTATACATACAATCAAATCATCCATAACCAAGAAATCAACACATCATTCACATGCTAACATCTAACATACATAAACATCATATAACTTATGATTGTAGTTGTCGATAGTCTTAATATTTATATAATGAATGATCTAGCCTAGAAACTAACTATCACCACGATTAAGGCAAGTGCGCCTATCGAACAGTAGTATACCTTAGTGGCAAGATCGGATTGTCGAACCCAAAGGAACCAAAAGTACTAATACTGACTTTCTTATTATTATTTAGCCTAAGAATTAAGGGAATTGTTATTTAATCTAAAATAAACTGACTACTAAGCTAAAGACGCTAAGACAAAGAAAATGAATTAGGGAAATACTTGTGGGAAAAACCAATTGATTAAGAGAATACCCAAGGAGGAATCCACCTAGACTTCACTTGTTATTTAACTCTGAACCAGACAATTTATTCACTTGACCTGATCCGTAGGATTCCCTAATTTATATTAATACCTCTCTCGAGGCTACTAACATCTAACCCTAGGTTGATTAATTTAAATCTCTTTCTAATTAAAACCCCTAGGATTGCATTAACTCGATCTATGGACTCCCGTATTAGGTTTGACCCTAATCCGGCAGATTTTCATCATCCTATCTCTAGGGTTGCGATCAACTCCGCTTAATTATGCTAGATCTACTCTTAGGAAGGGTCTATTCCTCCTCTTCCTAAGCACATCAATACTTGAATCAATATCCTGAAATATCAAAACAAGAATTAAGATCACATAATTAAGAACAAATCAAGTATTTATCATATAGTTCAGAAAACAATAACAAGATTCGTCTTAGGTTTTATCCCCCTCAGGTATTTGAGGGGTTTAGTTCATAATCATAAAAGAATACATCTCAGAAGAAAATATAAAACAAAACATAAGAAAACCCTAAAATTGTAACACCCTATACCCGAGTCCAAGGCTTAGACTGGATACGAGATATTACTATGCTTTAACTTGCTTAATCATGCTCTTACGGGCTGTAAAATTTTGTTCCGAATTAAAAACTTCTCTTTCTCAGTCTAATCATACATTTCATGGGCCTACGAGGCCTTATACGCGTATATAAAAACTTTCAAAACTTAATCAGAAACTTTTCTTTAAAGCAGAGGTCACACGCCCATGTGGTTTGGGACACGCCCGTGCACCCCTTTACACGCCCCTGTCTCCCGACTGTGGTCGACACTGACTAATTACACATGGCCTTGACATGCCCGTGGACTTAGACCGTGTACTATACCTTGATATACTGACTTATTTCACACGGCCGGGGCACACGCCCATGTTCCAACCATGTGTCATGCACAGCTTCAACCCACAGTCGTGGGATTAGCCCGTGGCCTATTCTGACTTATGAGACTAAGGTCCAGGTTATGCACGGCCTAGACACACGCCCGTGTGTCTAACCGTGTGGGCACTTATAGGCTATTTACCAAGCCAATGGCCCCCCTGAAATCAAGTATCAAAACCAATACTTAATTCAACACCTCAACTAATACATCTATCATGTACTAGAATGCGTACTTCATTGATAAATAAAAACATACATACTTAATCATTCAAGGCCAATCTCTTTGGCCAATACAAAAGAATACTAGGCTTGATAGCCAACATTTTAACTCAAAATGAAATGCTTCCTATACATGCCATACTTATTATAAACAACTTGGCTATACAAAAATAACGATTGATAGTGTGCTCCGAGCTCCGATGACGATGATCCACGAGATGAGCTTGGCGGGACTACATGGAAAGAAAGAATAAAAGAAGTAAGCATTTAGCTTAGTAAGTTTGCATATAATGCACGTAACAACATACTTGCTTCATATAACCCATTTGACATAAACAATGGTATCATAATTTCATCTATAAAGCTTACTTACTCATATCTGATTCTTACATATCTCATGATACTTACTAGTCTCATACTTGTGAGGTAAACAAGGTACTGATCACTTGATCACATTGATCAAAGATACTTTAACATAATAATCATAATCTCTAATTTATCATTCATAACATGTATAATACTCATTCTCGACTTGATGATAACTTTGCTTACTTACTTTCTTGTTATCTCATTTAAACTTTACTTGTGTGCCCGATGAATTTCCATGAATAACCGAGGATACTGAATCTCATCTCACATGCTCGATGCCAACGCCATATCCTAAATACGGTCTTACATGGAATCTCTCATCTTGGTTTCGAGGCCATGTCTTGATATGGACTTATACGAAGTCTTTCTCGTTCTCACCAATGCCATGCCTTGGCTTGGACTTACATGATTACTTGTTCAATGCCAAGCTTTCCTTGGACTTACATGATATCTTGTTCAATGCCAAGCTTGCCTTGGACTTACATGATAACTTGTTCAATGCCAAGCTTGCCTTGGACTTACATGATATCTTGTTCAATGCCAAGCTTGCCTTGGACTTACATGATATCTTGTTCAATGCCAAGCTTGCCTTGGACTTACATGATAACTTTGCTTGATTGCCAATGCCATGCCTTGGCTTGGTCATATACGGACTTTCTAATCTCATGTGGTAGATCGAGTATCTTGCGAAATTCCATCTTCAATCGGGACTTGCTCGTATTTAATCTCATTGATTTCTTTGTTTAGCAAAACATTAATCATTCCATGATAATAATGTACCTTATACTAAGCAATTTAATGATAGAAATCATAAAGCTTAGAAATCATACAAACTTACCTCGATATACAAAATGTATGTAGATATGCAATTTAGCCCTCGACTTTGTTCTTGCCTCGGTTTCGATCCGGGCTTCGTTTTTCTTGATCTATAATCATAAATAGATCATTTAATATTCACATTGACTAAATTGACTCTTAACTCATTCTTTGGCAAAATTACTATTTTGCCCCTATACTTTCTCATATTTGCACTTTTTCCCAAAGGCTCGTAAAATGAATCTCATTCAACTTTCTTAAACTTCGTGCTTAGCTGATTCATTTTCCATACTATAGCAATCATCAATTCCCATTATTTCTAATAGGTATGACCAATTTCATAATTTTTTACAAACTAGTCCTTACTAGCATTTTTCATGAAATTCACTTAGAAAAAGATGTTTATGTAACATCAAACTCTCATAAATTTCCATAAAATATCATTTTACAAGCATGTCACTCTTGGATAGATTTTTGAACATGCATCTTAGCTTATTTTATAGCTAAAAATAGCTAATTCATAATACGAGAACTTTAAAAACACGAAGAATATTAAAAACGGGGCTAAGATGAACTTACTAGCAAGCTTGAAAGATGAACAAACCCTAGCTATGGGTTCTTGGAAAATTTCGGCAATAAGGAAGAAGATGAATGATATTTTTATCATCTTTTTCCCATTTTAATCATTTAAATGGTAAATGACTAAAATGCCATTCCCTTTAAAAATTTCTATTTTACTAACTCATGTCCATTTTTGTCCAAAAATTATAATTTGGGCAAATTGCTATTTAAGGACTCGTAATTAATATTCTAAAGCCATTTCATACAAAAAGCTTCTAGAAACTCATATTTTATAACTCTTGCAATTTAGTCCTTTTTGGACCAAACAACTTCAATTTAACGAAATTGCTTCATGAAACTTTCACACTAGCATGCAAACATGGCATAAACCTTAAAACTCATGAATTCACCTCGGACTCGTGGCCTTGCACCACTATTCCGACTAGGCCCTAAATCGGGCTGTTACAATTCTCCCCCTTAGAGATTTTCGTCCTCGGAAATCTTACCAAAGAAACGATTTGGATCATCGGTTTCTCATGATTTCTTCTGGTTCCCACGTAGCTTCCTCTATCCCATGTCTTTGCCACAATACTTTCACTAGGGCAATATTTTTATTCCTTAGTTGTTTGACTTCCCGAGCCAAAATCTTAACTGGTTCTTCACCATAAGTCATGTCGGGATGAATCTCTATCTCTAACTGGGGAATTACATGTGAAGGGTCTGATCGGTAGCGTCTCAACATTGACACGTGAAATACATCATGTATCTTTTCTAACTCTGATGGCAAAGCTAATCTGTAGGCTACAGGCCCAACTTTCTCGGTAATCTCATATGGTCCAATAAAACGTGGACTCAACTTGCCTTTCCGGCCAAATCTGAGAACTTTTCTCCATTGTCACACTTTCAAGAAAACTTTATCTCCGACTTGATACTATATCTCTTTTCTCTTTAAGTCCGAATAGGACTTCTGTCTGTCTGATGCAGCTTTTAAACATTCTCGTATGACTTTCACTTTCTCTCCAGCTTTTCTAACTAAATCAACCCCATGAATTTGGTTTTCTTTAAGTTCAATCCAATATAGAGGCGTTCGGCACTTACGCCCATCTAAAGCCTCATAAGGCGCCATCTTTAAGCTCGACTGAAAACTATTATTGTAGGCAAACTCTACCAATGGGAGAAACATTTCCCAACTGCCTCGGAATTCAAGAATACAACATCTGAGCATGTCCTCGAGTACTTGAATTAACCTCTCCGACTGACCGTCAGTTTGAGGATGAAAAGCGGTACTAAAGTTCAACTTTGTACCCAAGGCCTCTTGTAACTTCTTCCAAAATCTGGATGTGAATCTCGGATCTCTATCCAATATGATTGACAAAGGAACTCCAAGAAGTCTCACTATTTCTGGAATATACAAGTTTGCCAACTTGTCGAGGGAGTAATCCACTCGAACAGGTATAAAATGGGCTGACTTCGTGAGTCTATCAACTACAACCCATACAACATCATTCTTGCTCGGAGATAATGGTAAACCCATTACAAAATCCATAGTAATACAGTCCCATTTCCACTCCGGAACTAAAGTGGGTTGAAGCAAACCTGAAGGTACTTGGTGTTCAGCCTTTACTTGCTAACAAATCAAGCATTTGAAAACAAATTCTGAAATATCTTTCTTCATTCTCGCACCACATCATGTTGCTTCAAGTCATTATACATCTTGGTACTACCCGATGTGTACAGACAAACATCCATTATGGGCCTCATGCAAAATTTTCTCAATAAGCTCTTCTTTTCTCGCATACACAAGCTCTATCTTTGAACATCGAATTCCATTGGGACTAATCCGGAAGTCGATTCAACATCCGCTCATGACCGAGCTCTCTTGACTTGCAATTCACTATCTTCTTCTTGAGCTTCAATGATCTCTTGGAGGAAAATTGGTCTAGCTCTCAACTCAAATAAAATAGAACCATCATCGGATAAGGCCATCCGTGAATTCAATGCCCTTAATGAAAATAGGGACTTTCTACTCAAAGCGTCGGCAACCACATTCGCCTTCCCAGAATGGTAGTCAATGACCATCTCATAATCTTTTATCAACTCTAACCATCTCCGCTGTCTTAAGTTCAACTCTTTCTGCATCATCAAGTACTTCAAACTTTTGTGATCAGTGAAAATCTGACATCTCTCACCATATAGGTGATGTATCCATATCTTCAATGCGAAGACTATGGCAGCCAACTCTAAATCATGCGTCGGATAATTCTTCTCATGAGGCTTCAACTGTCTGGAGGCATAAGCAATCACTTTGCCTTCTTGCATAAGTACACAGCCTAATCCATTTAAGGATGCATCGCTGTAAATTACAAATTTTTTCCCTGTCTCAGGTTGTACTAAAACTGGGGCTTCTGTCAATATTGCTTTCAACTTCTCGAAACTTTGTTGGCATCGTTCCGTCCACTCAAACTTCACATTTTTCTGTAACAATTTAGTCACCGGGGTTGCAATCATGGAAAACCCCTTGACGAATCGTCTGTAATAACCGGCTAGGCCTAGAAAACTTTTAATCTCGTAGATATTCTTTGGTGGCTTCCAGTCCATAATAGCCTAAATCTTCATGGGGTCTACTCGAACTCCTTCTCCGAGAGACAATATGTCCTAAATCCTACTTCCTTGAGCCAAAATTCACTTTTACTGAACTTGGCATATAATTGATTTTCTCGTAGAACTTGTAAAACTGTCCGTAAGTGCTCAGCATGCTCATTCTCATCTCGGGAATAAATTAGTATGTCATCAATGAAAACGACTACAAACCTGTCAAGGTATGGTCTAAAAATACGGTTCATTAAGTCCATGAATACCGCAGGAGCATTGGTCAAACCAAAGGGCATGACTAAAAATTCATAATGCCCATACCTTGTTCGAAAGGTTGTCTTAGACACATCTGATTCTTTTACTCTCAGCTGGTAGTACCCTGATCTCAAGTCTATTTTGGAGAACACAGTGGCTCCTTTCAATTGGTCGAACAAATCATCGATCCTTGGCAATGGGTACTTGTTCTTTACTGTCACTTTATTAAGTTGACGGTAATCTATGCACAATCTCATAGTGCCATCTTTCTTTTTCACAAATAAAATCGGAGCACCCCATGGTGAACAACTTGATCTTGCAAAGCCTTTGTCTGTCAACTCTTGCAACTGTGACTTCAGCTCCTTCAACTCTGTTGGAGCCATTCTGTAAGGGGTAATAGATATTGGTACCGTACCGGGAGCTAGCTCAAAGCTGAACTCAACCTCTCTAACAGGTGGTAGTCCTGGTAATTCTTCGGAAAAACATCCACATATTCACATACTATCGGTCTTCGACTCAATCTTTAACTCGCTTTTTATCATTCATCACAAAGGCCAAATATACTTCGTACCCCTTTCTTACATATCTCTGTGCCGTCATATGAGAAATCACTGCCGGTGATTTACCTTCCTCATCTGATTCTATATGGAGAGTATCCCCATTTTCACATCTCATCTCGATATATTTCTTCCCACAATTAACTATTACATTATGGGTGGTCAACCAGTCCATACCAAGAATGATGTCAAACTCATCAAATGGTAGCAACATAAGATTTGCTTTAAAGTAATGACCTCTAATCATTAATGGACATTCTCTACATACTTTATTCACTAACACACTCTTGCCTAAAGGATTAGACACTTTAGTCGCAAATTCTGTAGAATCTATAGGCATTTTCATACTGGATACTAGTTTCATACAAATGTAAGAGTGTGTGGATCCGGGATCTATTAAAGCAATAACTTTAACATCATGAACAGAAAAGGTACCCGTAATAACATCAAGAGATGATGCCTCTTCGCGAGCGCGAATGGCATAAGTCCTTGCAGGCGCCCTACCCTCGGGTCTCACAGCCTGTTCTCTAGGGTTACCTCTACCACTTGCCCCTCTTCCGGGGTTCCTCTGCGGTCTACCTCTGACCATACCTCGCATCTCTGGGTTACGAGTTCTCTCTTCTTTCATCATCTCTGGACAGTCTTTTATATAGTGGTCTTGGGAACCACATCTGAAGCATGCATTTTCATGTGCTCGGCATTCTCCAAGATGACGTTTGCCACATTGTGGGCATTCGGGTCTGTCAAATCTAATATTCCCAACACTTGCAACTGAAGTAGTCTGTGTTTTATTCCCTGCATATTGCTTACTCTTGTCTTTCCTTGAAAACCCAGTGGAACTAGCAGATCGGGTAGGGAAATCTCTTAACTTCTTGGATGAAGATTGGAATGACTTATTCCACTGTCTCTTCCTAGAGTCACGAGACTCCATTTCAGACTTTCTTTTCTCTTTTACTAATTCCTTGGCTTTACAAGCCCTCTTTACTAGCACAACAAATTCCTTTAGTTCTAGGACAAAGAACAAACAGTTTGATGTCCTCATTCAACCTGCCTCTTCAAATCTTTTACTCATGATGGCCTCGGTGGACACGCATTCGCGAAGCGTACTTACACTGAGTCGCACAAACTCACGTTCATAGTCATCATCGACATCTTGCCTTGCTTCAGCTTCTAAGAATTCCTTCCTTTTTACGGTCCACAAACCTTTGATCGATATACTTTTTCTTGAATTCTTCTTGGAAAAATTCCCATGTGATCCTTTCCTCTAGTACCACCGACACAAAGGGTGTTCCACCATTGGTAAGCAGAATCTCTTAGAAGAGAGACTACACACTTCATGCATTCCTCAGGTGTGCACGACAACTCATTAAATACCCTGATAGTATTTTCTATCCAGAAATCAGCCTTTTCCGGATCATCATCTTTTCTAGCCCGGAATTCTTCTACCCCATGTTTCTTGATTCTATCAACCGAAGGCTTCTCTCCTCTTACCACCTCTACTACTTGAGGGGCTACTAGGATAGGTTAAGGAATAGGTGGGGGTGGAGGGGGTTGTGCATTCGGGTTCGTACGAACGAACTCTGTGTACTATGTGTTCATCATATGGAGGAAGGCTTCTCTAGCCTCTTCTCTTCCTCCTTGACTCACCGTAATGGGTCTATTCTCATTCTCATTCAGCACCATCCCTTCAGCGGGAGCCGACGCGTTACTTTCTACGTCATCCGCCATATCTCTTTGAGGATCCATTTACTATATATATAAACATAATTTAAATCGTCAGGAGTCGTCACACTATCATTATGAAAACATTCTTACGTATGGCATGTATAGCTAAACTCATGCTCGTGCTACATTAGTCCTAGAACCGACTAAACTGTAGCTCTGATACCACTAAATGTAACACCCCAGACCCGAGTCCAAGGCTTAGACTGGATACGAGATATTACTATGCTTTAACTTGCTTAATCATGCTCTTACAGGCTGTAAAACTTTGTTCCGAATTAAAAACTTCTCTTTTTCAGTCTAATCATACATTTCATAGGCCTACGAGGCCTTATACGCGTATATAAAAACTTTCGAAACTTAATCAGAAACTTTTCTTTAAAACAGAGGTCACACGCCCATGTGGTTTGGGACACGCCCGTGCACCCCTTTACATGCCCATGTCTCCCGACCGTGGTCGACACTGACTAATTACACACGGCCTTGACACGCGCGTGGACTTAGACCGTGTACTATACCTTGATATACTGACTTATTTCACACGGCCGGGGCACACGCCCATGTTCCACCCGTGTATCATGCACTTCAACACACTGGTCGTGGGATTAGCTCGTGGCCTATTCTCGACTTATGAGACTAAGGTGCGAGGTTACGACGGCCTGACACACGCCTGCAGTGTCTAACCGTGTGGGCACTTAGAGGCTATTTACCAAGCCAATGGCCACCCTGAAATCAAGTATTAAAACTAATATTTAATTCAACACCTCAACTACTACATCTATCATGTACTAGAATGCATACTTCATTGATAAATAAAAACATACATACTTAATCATTCAAGGCCAATCTCTTTGGCCATATACAAAAGAATACTAGGCTTGATAGCCAACATTTTAACTCAAAATGAAATGCTTCCTATACATGCCATACTTAATATAAACAACTTGGCTATACCAAAATAGTGATTGATAGTGTGCTTTGAGCACCGATGACGATGATCCACGTAAGCATTTAGCTTAGTAAGTTTGCATATAATGCACGTAACAACATACTTGCTTCATTTAACCCATTTGACATAAACAATGGTATAATAATTTCAGCTATAAAGCTTACTTACTCATATCTGATTCTTACATATCTCATGATACTTACTAGTCTCATACTTGTGAGGTAAACAAGGTACTGTATCACTTGATCACATTGATCAAAGATACTTTAACATAATAATCATAATCTCTAATTTATCATTCATAACATGTATAATACTCATTCTCGACTTGATGATAACTTTGCTTACTTACTTTCTTGTTATCTCATTTAAACTTTACTTGTGTGCCCGATGAATTTCCATGAATAACCGAGGGTACTGAATCTCATCTCACATGCTCGATGCCAAAGCCATATCCTAAATATGGTCTTACATGGAATCTCTCATCTTGGTTTCGAGGCCATGTCTTGACATGGACTTATACGAAGTCTTTCTTGTTCTCAAAAATGCCATGCCTTGGCTTGGGCTTACATGATAACTTGTTCAATGCCAAGCTTGCCTTGGACTTACATGATATCTTGTTCAATTCCAAGCTTTCCTTAGACTTACATGATAACTTGTTCAATGCCAAGCTTGCCTTGGAGTTACATGATATCTTATTCAATGCCAAGCTTGCCTTGGACTTACATGATATCTTGTTCAATGTCAAGCTTGCCTTGGACTTACATGATATCTTGTTCAATGCCAAGCTTGCCTTGGACTTACATGATAACTTTGCTTGATTGCTGATTCCATGCCTTGGCTTGGTCTTATACGGACTTTCTAATCTCATGTGGTAGATCGAGTATCCTGCGAAATTCCATCTTCAATCGGGACTTGCTCGTATTTAATCTCATTGATTTCTTTGTTTAGCAAAACATTAATCATTCCATGATAATAATGTACCTTATACTAAGCAATTTAATGATAGAAATCATAAAGCTTAGAAATCATACAAACTTACCTCGATATACAAAATGTATGTAGATATGCAATTTAGCCCTCGACTTTGTTCTTGCCTCGGTTTCGATTCGGGCTTCATTTTTCTTGATCTATAATCATAAATAGATCATTTAATACTCACATTGACTAAATTGACTCTTAACTCATACTTTGGCAAAATTACTATTTTGCCCCTATACTTTCTCATATTTGCACTTTTGCCCAAAGGCTCGTAAAATGAATCCCATTCAAATTTCTTAAACTTCATGCTTAGCTGATTCATTTTCCCTACTATGGAAATCATCAATTCACATTATTTCTAATAGGTATGACCAATTTCATAATTTTTACAAACTAGTCCTTACTAGCATTTTTCATGAAATTCACTTAGAAAAAGATGTTTATCTAACATCAAACTCTCATAAACTTCCATAAAATATCATTTTACAAGCATGTCACTCTTGGGTAGATTTTTGAACATGCATCTTAGCTTATTTTATAGCTAAAAATAGTTAATTCATAATACGAGAACTTCAAAAACACGAAGAATATTAAAAACGGGGCTAAGATGAACTTACTAGCAAGCTTGAAAGATGAACAAACCCTAGCTATGGGTTCTTGGAAAATTTCGGCAATGAGGAAGAAGATGAATGAAATTTTTATCATCTTTTTCCCATTTTAATCATTTAAATGGTAAATGACTAAAATGCCCTTCTCTTTAAAAATTTCTATTTTACTAACTCATGTCCATTTTTGTCCAAAAATTGTAATTTGGGCAAATTGCTATTTAAGGACTCATAATTAATATTCTAAAGCTATTTCATACAAAAAGCTTCTAGAAACTCATATTTTACAACTCTTGCAATTTAGTCCTTTTTGGACCAAACAACTTCAATTTAACGAAATTGCTTCATGAAACTTTCACACTAGCATGCAAACATGGCATAAACCTTAAAACTCATGAATTCACCTTGGACTCGTGGCATCGCACCACTATTCCGACTAGGCCCTAAATCGGGCTGTTACAAAAACCCCCAGAAGGAATTGGAGGAGAGATCCTCCGTCTTGAGTGTGATTTCGGCTTCTTGAGATGAATCAACTGGCTTTCTTCGAGTAAATCCCACAATTCTGACCTCTCTGGCTCGACTCCTTGGCCTAGCGGGAGGCCCCCCTAAAGGTTGGCCTTTAGGGTGTTTATATAAGCTTTTGGAATGTCTTTCTTTACCTCTAAGTACCCTATTCTGAGTGAAATTCCTTTTGTCACTGGCAGGACACGCCTGCAGGATTCGAGTCCAGCCGTGGTTGAGCTCAAGTAAAGGGCACGGCCGTGTGGCTACCTCTAGGCCGTGTTGATTTCTTACTTTAGCTCATTTAGTCCGTTTTTAGCCTGTTTCGTGTTCTTTTCATCCTCCGATGCTTTCCTAAGTATAAAACATGAAATAAAAGGATTAGGAGCATCAAATTCCACGAATCAAGGGATAAATTATCCAAAAAGCATGCTAAATGTGGGATTAAAATATGTATAAACTACGGTTTATCAACTTATCAACTCAAATCATGCAAGTTTCCTCATTCATGAAAGGCATCATCATATGAATATACTTATACCAATATTAGCCAATTTCAAATGGCCATATACAAAATGAACTTCTAACCAACATAAGCCAACACATTTGGCCAAATAAATTATGACACATAACAAAATGACCAAGTCCCTTATACATGCCATAATTCAAAATGTTGAATTCATTGATACCAAAATAATGGTTGATAGTGTGAATGGATCTCCGACGATCTCCAATCCCGAGCTAGCTTGGTGACACTATAAGATAAGGGAAAGAAAGGGGAGTAAGCTATACAGCTTAGTAAGTTCATATGCAAATAATAAATAACATTAATTATACATTTATCATATGCATAACATAACATGAATCAACATAAATGTCATTAAAACTTCATGAACATAACATACTCAATCATATTCTTACCAATAGATCATCATATACCGAATCTATTCCCATTAAGTTTTTCGTACATACCTGCACTAACTCATAACGTAATCACATACTTTCTCATCTTTGACATACCCGTTGAACCACTGGAATACTATTGAATACACGGAAAACTTTGCACATAAGTGCCACATATGTAGCCAATGCTACAACAAATCTCATAACACATATAAGCTCGCTCTCGAGCTATCCTTGGGCCTACTCACACAAGCTGTCAGTCGAGGCGTAATTACGCGGTGCTGCTCACACAAGCTGTCAGGTATCCGCAACATATGTCAGTATACCCAGTCCCCGATAGGACGTACAAGACTAGCACCGGGACACATAAATTACATAATTACATGGGTTCCTAGTGACATGTCACTTGTATCCTAATCTATTCCTAAGGTTCAACCGGGATTTCTATCTTTCCGGAACTTCGTCGAATATGCTCATAGTATATATCATACAATTCATGTAATATCAAAACATTAAAATACAAATATAACATTTCATTATTAACATACGAACTTACCTCGATACAAAAATAGTGAAAATGGACCTAATCGTCAAACACTTTGTTTTTCCTCCGATCTAGGTCCGAACCTCATTTTTCTTGATCTATAATAGCAAATTTAACTCATTTAATACTCTCATTATTCAATTCAGTCCAAAAATCACATTATGTTAAAATTACATTTTTGCACCTAACTTTTCAACTTTTTACATTTTAGTCCCTTAGCTCTAAAATAATTTTCATTCGATTTCTTCATTACCCAAGCCTAGACGAATCTTTTTCATGTTCATAGCAGCCCACATTTTTCATTTATTCACATTTTTACTACATATTTTATAACTTTTACAAATAGGTCCTTTTAAGCATTTTCATCAAAAATCACTTAGTAAAAGTTATTCATCTAACATCAAACATACATAATCTACCATTAGACATAAAAATACACAAATATCTAACATGGGTAAAATTTTAGACTTTGATTTTCTTTCAAATTAGTCCTTGAAATAGCTAGATTATGTTGCAAGGATATCAAAAACATAAAAATCATGAAAAACGGGCCAAGAACAGACTTACAATCGAGCTTGGAAGATGAACAAACCCTAGCTATGGACTCCTCTTGTGAATTTCGGCCAAGGGACTAATTTGATGAAGATGAACATCTTTTATTTAGTTATTTTTTTCTTTATTTACCATTTTACCAAAATGCCCTTAATGCCAAACTTTGAAATTTCATCTAGCCATGTCCATTTTTGTCCATACTAAAGTATAATGGTCTAATTACCATTTAAGGACCTCCAATTTAAAATTTTATAGCAATTAGACACCTCTTGCTTCTAGAACACATTTTGCACCTTCTACAATTTAGTCCTTTTAACTAAATTGAGTGCCCAAACGTCAAAATTTTTTAACGAAATTTTCACGAAATCGTTCCATAAACCATAGACCATAAAAATATAATAAAAATGAATTTTACTGTGTCAGATTTGTGGTCCCAAAACCACTGTTTCGACTAGACCCAAAATTGGGCTGTTACAACTCTCCCCCTTTAGGGATTTTTGTCCCCAAAAATCTTACCGGAAAAGTGGTTTGGGTACTATTTTTTCATGGCTTCTTCGGGTTCCCACGTAGCCTCCTCAACCCCATGTTGTTGCCATAAAATTTTCACTAGGGATATACTTTTTTTCTCAACTGTTTGACTTCCTGAGCCAAAATCTTTATCGGTTCCTCACCATACGTCATATCCGGTCGAATCTCAATATCCGTTGGAGAAATCCCATGGGAAGGATCAGAATGATATCATCGCAACATCGACGCATGAAACACATTATGGATCCTTTCCAACTCCGTCGGTAAAGGTAACCGATATGCTACTGGCCCTATTCTTTCAATAACCTCATACAGCCCAATGAAACGTGAACTCAACTTGCCTTTACGACCAAATCTCAGGATCTTCTTCCACGGAGATACTTTCAGAAATACTTTATCACCGACTTGAAAATCAATCTCTTTTCTTTTCAAATCTGCATAGGATTTCTGTCGATCTGAAGCGGCTTTCAAACAGTCACGAATTACTTTCACTTTTTCTTCGGTTTCTTTAACCAAATCAACCCCATGAATCTGTTTTTCACTAAGCTCTGTCCAGTACAATGGAGTTCGACACTTGCAGCCATACAATGCCTCATATGGTGCCATCTTTATACTCGACTAAAAACTATTGTTATAAGCAAATTCGACTAAAGGTAGATATTTTTCCCAACTACCTTCGAACTCTAATACACAACATCGAAGCATATCTTCGAGTACCTGAATCGTCCTCTCAGATTGACCGTCGGTTTGCAGATGAAATGCAGTGCTAAAATTCAACTTTGTACCTAAAGCTTCTTGCAATTTTTTCCAAAAACGCGAAGTAAACCTCAGATATCTATCCGAAATAATAGAAATAGGTACTCCGTGCAATCTCACAATCTCAGCAATGTACAATTCGACTAATTTATCAAGTGAATAATCCATACGTACTAGTATAAAATGAGCCGATTTCGTCAATCTATCAACCACAACCCATACGTCATCTTTCTTTTTCGAAGTCAAAGGCAAACCCGTTACGAAATCTATCGTAATCCTGTCCCATTTCCATTCGGGTACCATCACTGGCTGAAGTAAACCTAAAGGTACTTGGTGTTCGGCTTTTACTTGTTGGCAAATCAAACATCTCAAGACAATCTCTGAAATATCTCGTTTCATACCCGACCACCAATACAATTTCTTCAAATCATTATACATTTTTGTACAGCCCGGATGAACAGATAAACAACCATTATGTGATAATTTTATAATTTTCCGGTACACATAGTCTATCTCGAAACATTAAGCAATCATCAGGACCGATCCGAAAGTCTAAATCACTACCCGATTCACACTGATCTCTTTTGGCTTGCAATTCACTATCACTTTTCTGAGCTTCATAAATTTGCTGAAGAAATACCAACCTAGCTCTTAACTCAGCTAGAATCGAACTATCCTCAAATAAAGTCAACCTCGTATTCATATCTCTCAAGGCAAACAAGGACTTTTTGCTCAAAGCGTCTGCGACTACATTCGCCTTTCCGGGGTGGTAGTCAATTACCAACTCATAATCTTTGAGTAACTCGAGCCATCTTCATTGTCGCAAGTTCGAATCCTTTTGGGTCATCAAATACTTCAAGCTCTTTTGGTTGGTATAGATGTGGCACTTCTCCCCGAACAAATGGTGACGCCAAATTTTCAAAGCAAAAATAATGGCGGCAAATTCCAAATCGTGCGTCGGATAATTCTTCTCATGTGGTTTTAACTATCTCGAGGCATAGGCTATCAGTTTGCCTTCTTGCATCAACACACATCCAAGACCATTAAGCGACGCATCGCTATAAATCACAAATTCTTTTCTCGGTTCAGGTTGCACTAAAATCGACGCCTCAATCAATAATGATTTCAACTTCTCAAAACTTTGCTGACATTTTTTGGACCATTCAAACTTAACATCTTTTTGCAACAACTTAGTCATAGGAGTAGCAATCATCGAAAAACCCTTAACAAATCGACAATAATAGACGACTAAGCCCAAAAAGCTTTTAACCTCCGATACATTTCACGGCGGTTTCCAATAAACAATTGCCGAAATCTTACTCGAATCAACCCGAATACCATCTCCAGAAACAATATGTCCCAAATATCTGACTTCTCAGAGCCAAAACTCACTTTTGCTGAACTTAGCAAACAATTTCTTATCTCTCAAAGTCTGCAACACAATTCTTAAATGTTCGGCACGCTTAGACTCATCCCGAGAATAAATCAAAATGTCATCGATAAATACAACCACGAACTTATCCAAATACGATCGGAAGATCCGATTCATCAAATCCATAAAAATAGCTGGAGCATTAAGTAATCCAAAAGGCATATCGAGAAATTCATAATTCCCATACCTCATTCTAAACTCGGTTTTTGGCACATCCGAGTCTTTAACTCACAGCTGATAATAGCTAGATCTCAAATCTACCTTCAAAAATACTGTTGCCCTGTAATACCCCTAACCCGTATCCGTCGCTGGATTAGGGTTACGAGGTATTACCAGAGGAAATACAACTTTCGTACAATTACATAATCACATAGATCTTATTCGCAATTATTTATATAAGTAACATTTTGCTAACTCAATATTTAACTTAAATTATTAGTCACACTAAATATACGAATCTTATCTCAAAGCCACACATAATGCCTTAAAACACATATAAATAAAACATGAACTTAATAATCAATATTATATACGGCATTGGATATGGTCATTATGAACAAACATATTTAACCCGTTTTTAAAGACTAAACATACTTATTTTCTATTTACAAGATCATTCGCAAATGACTATATTATTTTACTAAGATACCAATCATCATTTTCAATCATAATCAATAAATTCATAGTACACCTAGTTTATTAACGTATTAGCAAGTCCAAATAACAAATCAACTTGTGTTTACTCAACCAACTCATTACATTAGCCATTATGACACATGCGCATATATAATTATGCACAACTACAATTAGCATACATTCCCATTGAGCCAACATCATACCACAACCGAAATCTATCTCTCAATCAAATTATAGCATATCCGCAACTTCAAATAAAGTTAGTTCATGATAAAAAATACATCATGCTCTTTCATACTCTTTAGCCGAATTATAAAGGAAAATCTCACAAGCATTCATACTATGATTTAAACTTACTAATATGAACTAAATCATAAGTTATTTACGGAAAAACCCATCAATACATATGATCAAGATACCAATCATACGAGTTATGATCCATACCAAATATATATACATATCATATCCGAATCATCAAAACCAAACACTCAAACATTTAATTAAGAACATATAAAACCAAGTTTAAACCTAATAGCCAAGCCATTTTCGCATGGCTTTATATATATTTACAACTTTAAAACTAACCAAAAACATAAATTAGCCTATACATGCCATAGTCTCAAAAGTTCAACTTGTAAAAAGGTACCAAAAATAGTTGATAGTGTGATTGACTTTGACTATGATCCCCGAGCTCGAACTTAGACTTCAAAATATATAAAATAGTCAAATGAACACACACATAGTAAGCTAACATAGCTTAGTAAGTTATAAGCAATTGTAAAGTATAAAATTGAATATTTTACAAATTAAATCAATTTAACACAATCATCAACGAAGCTCATATCAATAGGTATAGAACATTTTACCACTCATTAGCTATCATATTTAGTAATCTCAAATCGAATACTCAACATTTCCATATTAGATTTTATTTTAAACTAAGCATCATTATTTCATCTCAACAAATTCAAAAACTAATGTTCACATCTCATTTCTTTAGTTTCGTAAGCTAATATAACTTACCACATTAGTACTAAATTTCCCTACTACCATGAATCACTTACCTATTTATTTCATTTCGTTTATCACAATTCACTAGTTGATATCATCGAAGGATCCGTAAACCCGCACACATAGTGCGAATCATGTAACGTATCGCACACTTAGTGCCGTTACTTTGATAAAGTGCACACATAGTGCCATTACTTATTTTCCGCACACTTAGTGCCAAACAATCGATTTCGCACACACAGTGCTCGGTATTTAAGCTCGCACACATCATGCCTATTAACCGATCTTTTCCTCATTCATATAAACACATATGATTTCATTTTCATTCATATATATACACATATATGTACATGTTCAAAACAACTCATTTCTCCTACCAAATACCATCACCTTCGGCAACATTCAATACACATATATACCCACCTATTCAACTACAACCATCTCTCCTTTCATTCTCGCATTCAACTTTCTCTTAATACATATATATATATATATTTATTCAACTCAAATAATCAAAGCTTATATATATATACCAACCTTACATTCGGCTAATACATAATTCATTCAATGTCACATTCGGCATTATGAAATTAAACATACTTACTTCTATTTAACATATGCAGAATGATATAGACTAAAATTCATTTCAACCCAATTGCTTAAAAACTTACCTCGAGTATCGACGGACTTTGTTTTCCGACTATTCGATTATCTTTTCCTTTCCCCGATTTAATCCCGATCCTTTTTGTTCTTGATCTAAATCAATTTCAAATTAAGCTCATTCAAATATATTTTCATTCCATTTAATTCAAAAACACATAAATGGGCAAATTACTATTTTACCCCTGACATTTACAATTTTTACAATTTAGTCCCTATTGCACAAAACACAAAATACTAAAAAATTGCACACACTCCTTTAGGGCCGAATGTTACTCATGCCCATACAAGTCCATACAATCCATTTATTTTGCATTTTAGTCCCTCCAACATTTATTTTTGCAATTTAATCCAAATCACTCAATTTCATCAAAAATTCAAGAACAACACTTGTTAATCTATCACATATAATTAATATTTCATCATCAAACAACAAGAATATGAAGCTTCCTTTAATGGCATCTCACGAAAAACACAACCAATTCAAAAATTTACACACGGGCTAGCTAAAACTCAAAGCAACGATCTTAAAAACTTAAAAATTATCAAAAACTAAAACCGAATCATACCTTAATTTTGGTTCAAGCTAGTCGAAACCTAAGAGTTTTTCTTTCTTTCTTTTTCTTGTGTTTTTTGGCACCAAGATGAGTGATAATGGCTTTTTCTTTTGATGTTTTATTTATTATTAACTTATATTATAAAATGTAAACTTTAACATATAATTTATGTATATAAAAACATATTATTATAAAATTAAAGCCAAATGCCGTCCACTAACATGCTAAATGGTCAATTTACAACTTAAGTCCACATATAAAAGAAGACAAATCAATTAAACACTCAATTTAATAAAAAGCTATTTTTACCACTTATGCAATTTAGTCCTTTTTCTTAAATTTAACATACAAACGAACAAATTAATTCACGAAATTTTAACACATGCTCAATCATAGATCATAGACACCAAATATGTTATAAAAATACTCTACTGACTTGAATTTGTGGTCCTGAAACCACTGTTCCGATTAGGGTCAGAATCGGGCTGTTACAACTCTCCCCCCTTAAGGGATTTTCGTCCCCGAAAATCTTACCGGTTAATAAGTTTGGGTATCGTTCTTTCATCGAATCCTCAAGCTCCCAAGTTGCTTCTTCGACCCCGTGCTTATGCCACAGTACTTTCACCAACGAGATTTTCTTATTGCGTAACTCTTTCATTTCGCGAGCTAAAATACTAATCGGTTCTTCCTCATAAGTTAAATCAGACTGAATCTCAATTTTTGATGGACTAATCACGTGAGAAGGATTGGATCTATATCGTCGAAGCATCGAAACATGGAAAACATTATGGATCTTTTCTAATTCAGGTGGCAACATCAACCTGTACGCAACCGGCCCGATACGCTCAATAACCTCGTACGGCCCAATAAATCTCGGACTCAGCTTTCCTTTACGACCAAATCTAAGTATATTCTTCCACGGCGAGACTTTCAAAAATACTCGATCACCCACTTGAAACTCTATATCTTTACGTTTCAAGTCCGCATATGATTTTTGACGATCTGACGCAGCTTTCAAACTTTCTCGGATCACTTTTACTTTTTGTTCAGTCTCTTTGATTAAATCAACCCCGTGTATCTTGCTTTCGCTTAGCTTGATCCAATGTAATGGTGTACAACATTTACGACCGTACAAAGCTTCATAAGGTGCCATTTTGATACTCGATTGAAAGCTATTATTGTATGCAAATTCAATCAAAGGCAAGTATCGTTCCCACGTACCCTCGAACTCAAGAACACAATATCTCAAAATATCCTCGAGTATTTGAATAACACGTTCGGATTGACCATCCGTCTGAGGGTGAAATGCAGTACTGAAATGCAATTTAGTACCTAGAGCATCTTGCAGTTTCCTCCAAAACCGCGATGTAAACCTCGGATCTCTATCCAAAATAATAGAAATGGGTACTCCGTGCAATCGTACAATTTGAGAAATGTACAATTCAGCTAACTTATCAAGCGAGAAATCCGTATGTACCAGAATAAAATGAGCCGATTTTGTCAATCTATCAACAATAACCCAGATTGCATCTTTCTTGCTCGGTGTCAGCGGTAACCCAGCTACAAAATCCATGGTGACCCGATCCCATTTCCACTCAGGTATCATAATCGGCTGAAGTAATCTCGATGGCACCTGATGCTCAGCTTTTACTTGTTGACATATTAAACATTTCGACACAAAGTCTGAAATATCTTGTTTCATACCGTGCCACCAGTAATGCTGTTTTAAATCATTCTACATCTTTGTGCTACCCGGATGAATAGATAATCTACTATTATGAGCTTCTTTGCAAATCATCCGAATAAACTCAAGATCCTTTGGTACACATATCCGGTTTTTGAACCTTAAACATCCCTCAGCATCAATCTAAAATTCTGAGTCAGTATTCGAACCACAATGATTCCTTTTTGCTAATAAATCATTATCAACCTTTTGAGCTTCGCAAATCTATTGAATGAATAACGGTCTCGCTTTCAATTCTACAATGATCGCACCATTATCAGTCATAGCTATATCCACATTCATTGTACGTAGAGCAAATAGTGATTTTTGGCTTAGTGCATCAGCAACCACGTTAGCCTTTCCCGGGTGATAGTCAATCACAAGCTCGTAGTCTTTTAACAATTCCAACCATTGTCGCTGTCTTAAATTCAGATCCTTCTGAGTCATTAAGTATTTTAGACTCTTGTGATCAGAATAGACATGACATTTTTCACCAAATAGATAGTGACGCCATATTTTCAAAGCGAAAACTATGGCAGCCAACTCGAGATCGTGCGTCGGATAGTTCTTTTCATGCGGCTTCAACTATTTCGAGGCGTAAGCTACAACTTTACCCTCCTGCATCAAAACACAGCCCAAACCACTTAAGGATGCATCGCTGAAGATGACGAACTCTTTACCCGACTCTGGCTGAACAAGCACTGGAGCTTTCGTTAACAAGGTTTTTAGCTAATCAAAACTCTTCTGGCACTTTTCTGACCACTCGAACTTGGCATCTTTCTACAACAGCTTTGTCATCGGAGCTGCAATCATTGAAAACCCTTTTATAAAGTGTTTATAGTAACCGGCAAGTCCCAGAAAACTTCGAACTTCAGAAATATTACGTGGGGGTTTCCAATCAAGTATAGCCGAGATTGTACTCGGGTCAACCCGAATACCTGATGCTAAAATAACATGCCCCAGAAAACTCACTTCACGTAACCAAAACTCACATTTGCTTAATTTCACGTACAGCTGTTTATCACGCAAAATCTGTAACACAAGTCTTAAGTGTTCAGCGTGTTCAGTTTCGTCACGCGAATAGATCAGAATATCATCTATAAATACAACCAAAAACTAATCCAGATACTGTCTAAATAACCGATTCATCAAATCCATGAAAACAGCAGGGGCATTAGTGAGTCCGAACGACATCACAAAAAACTCATAATGGTCGTATCTCGTTCGAAAAGCGGTCTTAGGGACATCTGAGTCTCTAACTCGCAGCTGATAGTAACCTGATCTCAGATCGATCTTCAAAAATATTGAGGCTCCTTTTAGTTGATCAAATAAATCGTCGATACGTGGCAACGGATATTTATTCTTTATGGTCTCTTTATTGAGTTGTCGGTAGTCGATGCACATTCTCAAAGTTCCATCTTTCTTTTTCACAAAAAGAACTGGCGCACCCCAAGGAGAGAAACTCGGTCGAGCAAAACCTCTATCTGTCAATTCTTACAACTGAGCTTTCAACTTTTTTAATTCAGTCGGTGCCATTCATTATGGAGCTATCGAGATCGGGGTCGTCCCTGGCATTAGCTCAATACCAAACTCTACTTCCTGAACTGGTGGTAATCCCGGCAATTCCTCTGGAAACACATTCGGATACTCACATACAACTGGTATAGATTCTATTTTCTTTTCGGTCACTTTACTATCGATCACATAAGCAAAGTAAGCTTCGCAACCCTTTCTCAAATACTGTCGAGCTAACATTGAAGATATCACAGCTGGTAGCCCATTCAAATCCGCAGATTCATTTCGAATTATCTCATTATCCTGGCACCGCAAATCAATAGTCTTTCATCTGCAATTCACTACTACATTGTGCACGGTTAACCAATCCATACCAAGGATAATATCGAACTGATCAAACGGTAGTAACATCAAATCAGCCGAATAACATGAATCTCGAATCATCAAAGGGCAATTCTTGCACACCCTATCAACTAGCACACACCGGCCCAGGGGGTTTGAAACCCGAATTACAAACTCAGTAGACTCAACAGGTAGAGTCTTGCTAGGTACTAATGTTTCACACACATAGGAACGGGTTGAACCGGGATCAATTAGAGCAATTACACAAGTATTAAAGAGAGTAAATATATCGGTGATGACATCTGGAGATGAAGCCCCCTCTCGGGCGCGAATGGCATAGGCTCTAGCAGGCACTCGAGCCTCTGATCGAATAGCTGTACCGGAAGTCCCTCTCTGAGTGTCGCTCCTACCTCCCACATTACAAGGTGGTCTACCTCTAGCTGCAGTACCGCTCGGTCTTACGCTCTGAGCATTATCCTTTTCAGCTAACTCCGGACAGTCCCGAATGAAGTGATCCTGCGAACCACACTTGTAGCAAGCTCGGTTGTTGGACTTGCTCCAACATTCACCAAAATGTCACCTACCACACTGTTGACACTCGGGTTTATTCGGTCAGGTATTTCCGACACTAGCAATTGAAGTAGCTCGTGAACTCACTGGTGGTCGTTCTCATATAGAGATCCTTGTATTAGCTTTGGATCGGCTATTGTCATTTTTGAACATCTTTGATGACTATTGAGAAAATTTACCCGCTGATCTCTTACGGAAATCTCTAGCTTCACTCTCAGCCTTTCGTTTTTCTTTCCCAAGCTCTTCAGCTTTACAAGCTCGCTCAACAAGTACCACGAACTCATTTATTTCAAGAATACCAACCAGTAATTTTATATCTTCATTTAACCCCTCTTCAAATCTTTTGCACATAGCAACCTCAGATGAAACACACTCATAGGCGTATCAGCTAAGTCTCACAAACTTGCGCTCATACTCAGATACAGTCATACGACCCTGTTTGAGCTCGAGAAATTCCTTGCGTTTCAGATCTATGAATCGCTGGCTGATGTATTTCTTGCGAAACTCTGTCTGAAAGAAGTCCCAAGTAACTCGTTCCTTTGAAACAATCGATACAAGAGTGTTCCACCAATAATAGGCAGAATCTCGTAATAAAGATATAGCACATTTCAAGCACTCATCAGGTGTACAGGATAGTTCATCGAAAACATGAATTTTATTATCGAGCCAAAATTCACTTTCGTTCAAAGATCATCATCATCTTCACTCGAAACTCTTGAGCCCCATGTTTTCGATTACGTCGTTTAATCGAGGCTTATTTATTCTCTCAGGATTAATGATCGGGGGTACCACCGGTACTACAGGTGGAGTATTCAGATTTGGGGGTTGTTAAACAGCCGGATTGGTCTAGATATATTGATTGAACCAATCGTTCATTATATTAAAGAAGGCTTGTTTAGCCCCCTCGTCATGATTACTCGTAGCTGGTCGAGATTCATCCGGCGCGGTCCCTTGCGCGGGAGCAGGCGCCACACTCTCGACATCGTCAGCTATGGCTCGCTCGGGATCAGGATCCATTTACTAAACGGAAGAAGAAAACACATTTAATTGTCATAATTCATCACACTATCACATTATAAATTATGGCATGTATAGCTAGACTCACACGCGCTACGTTAGTCCGAGAATCGACTAAATCGTAGCTCTGATACAAATCAAATGTAACACCCCTAACCCGTATCCGTCACCGAATTAGGGTTACGAGGTATTACCAGAGGAAATACAACTTTCATATAATTACATAATCACATAGATCTTATTCGCAATTATTTATATAAGTAACATTTTGCTAACTCAATATTTAACTTAAATTATTAGTCACACTAAATATACGAATCATATCTCAAAGCCACACATAATGCCTTAAAACACATATACATAAAACATGAACTTAATAATCAATATTATATACGGCATTGGATATGGTCATTATGAACAAACATATTTAACCCGTTTATTAAAGACTAAACATACTTATTTTCTATTTACAAGATCATTCGCAAATGACTATATTATTTTACTAAGATACCAATCATCATTTTCAATCATAATCAATAAATTCATAGTACACCTAGTTTATTAACGTATTAGCAAGTCCAAATAACAAATCAACTTGTCTTTACTCAACCAACTCATTACATTAGCCATTATGACACATGCGCATATATAATTATGCACAACTACAATTAGCATACATTCCTATTGAGCCAACATCATACCACAACCGAAATCTATCTCTCAATCAAATTATAGCATATCCACAACTTCAAATAAAGTTAGTTCATGATCAAAAATACATCATGCTCTTTCATACTCTTTAGCCGAATTATAAAGGAAAATCTCACAAGCATTCATACTATGATTTAAAGTTACTAATTTGAACTAAATCATAAGTTATTTACGGCAAAACCCATCAATACATATGATCAAGATACCAATCATACGAGTTATGATCCATACCAAATATATATATCATATTCGAATCATCAAAACCAAACACTCAAACATTTAATTAAGAACATATAAAACCAAGTTTAAACCTAATAGTCAAGCCATTTTCGCATGGCTTTATATATATATACAACTTTAAAACTAACAAAAAACATAAATTAGCCCATACATGCCATAGTCTCAAAAGTTCAACTTGTAAAAAGGTACCAAAAATAGTTGATAGTATGATTGACTTTGATGATGATCTCCGAGCTCGAACTTAGACTTCAAAATCTATAAAATAGTCAAATGAACACACACATAGTAAGATAACATAGCTTAGTAAGTTATAAGCAATTGTAAAGTATAAAATTGAATATTTTACAAATTAAATCAATTTAACACAATCATCAACGAAGCTCATATCAATAGGTATAGAACATTTTACCACTCATTAGCTGTCATATTTAGTAATCTCAAACCGAATACTCAACATTTCCATATTAGATTTTATTTTAAACTAAGCATCATTATTTCATCTCAACAAATTCAAAAACTAATGTTCACATCTCATTTCTTTAGTTTCATAAGTTAATATAGCTTACCACATTAGTACTAAATTTCCCTACTACCATGAATCACTTACCTATTTATTTCATTTCGTTTATCACAATTCACTAGTTGATATCCTCGAAGGATCCGTAAACCCGCACACATAGTGCAAATCATGTAACGTATCACACACTTAGTGCCGTTACTTTGATAAAGTGCACACATAGTGCCATTTACTTGTAATGTATCGCACAATTAGTGCCATTACTTATTTTCCGCACACTTAGTGCCAAACAACCGATTTCGCACACATCATGCCTATTAACCGATCTTTTCCTCATTCATATAAACGTATATGATTTCATTTTCATTCATATATACACATATATGTACATGTTCAAAACAACTTATTTCTCCTACCAAATACCATCACATTCGACAATATTCAATACACATATATACCCACCTATTCAACTACAACCATCTTTCCTTTCATTCTCGCATTCAACTTTCTCTTAATACATATATATATTCATTCAAATCAAATAATCAAAGCTTATATATATATACCAACCTTACATTCGGCTAATACATAATTCATTCAATGTCACATTCGGCATTATGAAATTAAACATACTTACTTCTATTTAACATATGCACAATGATATAGACTAAAATTCATTTCAACCCAATTGCTTAAAAACTTACCTCGAGTATCGACGGACTTTGTTTTCTGACTATTCGATTATCTTTTCCTTTCCCCGATTTAATCCCGATCCTTTTTTGTTCTTGATCTAAATCAATTTCAAATTAAGCTCATTCAAATATATTTTCATTCAATTTAATACAAAAACACATAAATGAGAAAATTACTATTTTACCCCTGACATTTATAATTTTTTCAATTTAGTCCCTATTGCACAAAACACAAAATACTCAAAATTTGCACACACTCCTTTAGGGCCGAATGTTACTCATGCCCATACAAGTCCATACAATCCATTTATTTTTCATTTTAGTCCCTCCAACATTTATTTTTGCAATTTAATCCAAATCACTCAATTTCAACAAAAATTCAAGAACAACACTTGTTAATCTATCACATATAATTAATATTTCATCATCAAACAACAAGAATATCAAGCTTCCTTCAATGGCATCTCACGAAAAACACAACCAATTCAAAAATTTACACACTGGCTAGCTAAAACTCAAAGCAACGATCTCAAAAACGTAAAAATTATCAAAAACTAAAACCAAATCATACCTTAATTTTGCTTCAAGCTAGCCGAAACTTAAGAGTTTTTCCTTCTTTCTTTTTCTTGTGTTTTTCGGCACCAAGATGAGTGATAATGGCTTTTTCTTTTGATGTTTTATTTATTATTAACTTATATTATAAAATGTAAACTTTAACATATAATTTATGTATATAAAAACATACTATTATAAAATTAAAGCCAAATGCCGTCCACTAACATGCTAAATGGTTAATTTACAACTTAATTCCACATATAAAAGAAGATAAATCAATTAAACACTCAATTTAATAAAAAGCTACTTTTACCACTTATGCAATTTAGTCTTTTTTCTTAAATTATACACGCAAACAGACAAATTAATTCACAAAATTTTCTCAATCATAGATCATAGACACCAAATATATTATAAAAATACTCTACTGACTAAGATTTGTGGTCCTGAAACCACTGTTTCGATTAGGGTCAGAATCGGGCTGTTACATGCCCCTTTCAACTGATCGAACAAATCATCAATCCTCGGTAAGGGATACTTGTTCTTTATCGTAATCTTGTTGAGCTGACGATAATCAATACAAAGTCTCATGGATCCGTCTTTCTTCTTCACAAATAATACTGGTGCACCCCAGGGAGAAAAACTCGGTCTCGCAAAACCTTTATATGTCAACTCTTGCAGCTGAGCTTTTAATTCTTTCAATTTAGTTGGAGCCATTCTATATGGAGCAATCGATATCGATGAAGTCCCTGGTATTAAATCAATACTAAACTCCACCTCTCTGACCGGTGGTAATCTTGGCAACTTTTCTGGGAACACATCCAGATATTCACAAACTACCGGTACCGATTCAATCTTTATTTTCGTCACTTTTGTATTCAGTACATACGCAAGAAATGCCTCACAACCCTTCCTTACATACCTCTGAGTCGACATCGATGAAATCACAATAGGCAATTCACCCGACTCATCTGATTCAACCCGAAGAATTTTACCATTTTCACATTTTGATTCAATAATTTTCTATCTACAATTCACTACCGCATCATGCAGTGTCAACCAATCCATACCCAAAATAACATCAAACTCATCAAATGACAACAACATTAAATCAGCTGGAAAACAGTGACCTTGAATCATCAAGGGACAATTTTTGCAAACTCTATCAACTAATACATGTTTGCCTAAGGGGTTTGACACTTTAATCACAAACTCAGTAAATTCAACAGGCAAGCTCTTACTAGCTATCAATTTCATGCAAACATAAGAATGAGTTGATCCTGGATCAATCAATGCAACTATATTAGTATTATAGAGAGAAAAAGTACCAGTGATAACATCGGGAGATGTCGCTTCTTTGCGAGCACGGATAACATAGGCTCTAGCAAGTGCTCTAGCCTTGGATCTTACAGTTGAATCTTTGGTTACACCTTTACTACTAGTCGTATTCCTTGTATTTCTCGGGGGTCTCCCTCTAGTGGCAGTGTTGCCCGATCTTGCATTCTGAATCTTGTCTTTCTCAGCCATTTCAGGGCAATCCCGAATAAAGTGGTCTTGTGAGCCACACTTAAAGTAAGGCAGGTCATTCATTCTACATTCACCGGGATCTCGCCTACCACAGTGTTGATGTAACATCCCTTACCCATATTCAATGCCGAAATAGGGTACGAGGCAGTACCAGACTTGTACACAAGCAATCATACAAAACCGAGACTTAAATTTCCATCTAAATTAAAACTTTTCACACACATTCATATCATCCCTAAAATGAGCCTACGAGGCCCAAAACATACTTTAGAAGTGGTTCAGGACTAAACTGAGAACTTTAGAAAATTCTACAAAACTTAGAAATTTTTTCCTGTTACACGGCTCACACGCCCATGTGGTCTAAGGGACACGCCTATGCAACCTTGGGACACGCTCGTGCTTCAGACCGTGTCCAAATTAGGGTGCTCTTTGACTTGTGCCACACGGTTGTGCCACATGCCCGTGTACTAGGCCGTGTAGCACACACGGCTGAGACACACGCCCGTGTCTCTGCCCATGTGCTCAATTCTGGACATTCTGTTTTGCAACAATTAAGGTGAAGGGGACACACGGCCAAAACACATGCCCGTGGGGCAAGCCGTGTGTCACACACAGCCTTGACACACGCCCATGTGTCTACCCGTGTGGACAAAAACAAGGCTATTTACCAAGCCATTTTGTCACCCTTCCTTGCACATACCTACACAACAACATATAACACCAATCCAAGCATATACATACAACCAAATCAGCCTCAATCAAGACATCCGCACCTCATTCACATGTTACTATCTATGACATACAACATTACATACTTATCAACTCAAATCATGCCAATTCTCACATCCATAAAGAACATCATCATATGTATATATACTTAAACCAATATTAGCCAATTTCAGTGGCCATTTACAAAATGAATTATCAACCAACATAAGCCAATACATTTGGCCGAATCAATTATGGCACGTAACAAAATGACCAAGTTCCTATAAAAGCCATAAACTCAAAATACTTGATTTCATCCATACCCAAAGTGATAACTTGATAGTGTGATAAGATCTTCGACGATCTCCAACCCGAGCTAGCTTATTAACCCTATAAGACATGGGAAAGGAAGGGGGTAAGCTATATTATATAGCTTAGTAAGTGTAACAGCCCAATTACGACCCTAATTGGAACGGTGGTTTCGAGACCACGAACCCGAATTAATAATATTAATAATAATAAATAATATTACTGATATTATAAATTTCTGTGTTTAATAAATATGCTTGAGCATGTGCTAATATTTGTGAATTTAATTTGTAGCTAATGTGAATGTTTTAAGAGGGAGGGTTAAATTGCCAAAAGGGTGATATAGATAACTAATGTTTAATTGAGTGGTTAAATTGGCTTGTTTTTCTACTTGTAAGGATAAAAATTTCAATTATACAAATTGAAATGGGAGTGGACGGCATCATGCTCCACTATACACTTTTTATTTAGTTTTTTTTAGATAGTGGAGGATTATAAATCATATAATAATAAAACATCAAATGCATGCTCATCTTTTACCTTCCATTACCGAAATTTGCTAAAGGAGAAGAAGAGAAAAAGCTCTTTCATATTCGGCTATTTCAAGCTAAAAATTAGGTATGTGTGTTTGACGATTTTTGATAATTTTTGGCATTTTTGAAATGGTTATTAAGAGCTTTACATAGCCCAAGTAGAAATTTGTGTTTTGGTTGTGATTTTCACGAGGTACCATGGAAGAAAGCTTGATGATTTAGTTTTTAAATGGTAAAATTTTGATAATAGATGATAGAGTAGTAGATCTTGTTCTTGAACTTTTAGTGAAAATAAGGAAATTAGAATTTAGATGTTTGAATAAATAGTTAGGGAATTAAAATGAGAAAAAAATAGTTTGTAAGGACTTGTATGAGCTAGGGATACATTCAGCTCTTGAGGAATGAATTTAAATTCCATGAAATTTGTGTTTTGTTCTTAAAGGACTTAATTGCTAGAGTTGTAAATGTTGGGGGGGAAATGGTGAATTGCACAATCAAGTATTTATGGATTAAATTGAATGGAAATGAAATTAAATGAGCTTAATTGGAATTATTATAGACCAAGAACAAAAAGAAACCGGAGTGGATCGGGGAAAAGCCAAATTGAACGAGTAGCCGAGAAGCTTAAATTGTCGACTCTCGAGGTAAGATTTTAAGCACTCGGGTTGAATAAAAGTTATTTATATGAATATGTATATGTTAAGTTTATGTCATTATGTTTAATTCCATAATGCCGAAAGTGACAAAGAGTTAAATTAGTGATAGCCGAATGTCGGAATTGAATTTATACATATGTACTAAATGATATTTATGTGTGGAAATGAATTGAAAACGAAGTGTGTATTCGAGTAAGAGATATATATATATTTAAATATATTGATGTATCAAATGTGTCAGAAATTCATAGGAAGAATTGGTGGTTTTAAACATATGCATATATGAATGTTCATGTGAGTAAAAAAAAAGTGATTATATGTTTATATGGAAGGAGAGTAATAGGATTAATGCACTAAGTGTACAAAATATAAAATAACGGGCACTAAGTGTGCGGAAATGTTAAGTAACGGCTCTATGTGAGCGATACGTTACATAAAGTATTAAGTAACGGCTCTATGTGAGCGATACGTTACGAGAAATATTAAGTAACAGCTCTATAGCGATACGTTACATAAAGTGTTAAGTAACGGCTCTATGTGAGCGATACGTTACATAAAGTATTAAGTAACGGCTCTATGTGAGCGATACATTACAAGAAATATTAAGTAACGACTCTATGTGAGCGATACGTTACGAGAAATATTAAGTAACGGCTCTATGTGAGCGATACGTTACGAGAAGTGTTAAGTAACGGCTCTATGTGAGCGATAGTTACTAAATTTTATCAACAAGTGTGTAAGCATAAGGTTAGTTAAAGGATTTCTATGAGTAATGTTATTATGTATACGGAATTGTAACAGTGTATTATTACATGTTATGTACGAACGATTAAGTTTGGAAGGGTAAGTAAATCAGAGGTATGTATTATACCTATTAATTTGAGACTTTTAGTAGCTTGAAATGCAAGTAGAAGATTTGGTAAGTATATGATATGTTTGTTAATTATTTATCATGTGATGATGGTATATGGAAGTTATTAGAAGTATATGATGTGAATGCAAATTCAACTTTAAATAGTTTAGGATGTTCGGTATGGATGTTATCAAGAGATTAAGTTTCGAAATCTTGAATAAATTTTGTTTATATTCTTTAATGAGTATAAATTGCTTAAACTTACTAAGCTATAATAGCTTACTTGGTGTGTTTGATGTTTTATTCATTTGATTTTGAAGTTGAAGCTCGAGCTCGGGGATCGTCGTCGAAGTCAATCACATTATCATCTCTTTTGGTACCTTTTTGTTTTTGAACCCAAGGTCCATGGCATGTATTGGCTGAATTATTTGTTGAAATGTTTTTAAATGGGGCAAATGTGAATGTATACGGATGCCATAAGAAAATGGCTATCTTACTAAGTTGGATTGACTTGTTTAAGCTTGAAGTAATGTATGTGTTATGCTTAATAAGTCTTGATTATAATGCTTATATATGTACAGTTTTGGGGTAACCATATTAGAAATTTTATACCTTGGTAATATACAAATATAGATATATATTTGGCATGTCCGAATGCTTGTGTATGATTTTTGAATAATGTATATAGTGTATTAAAGTAATTGAGTGAATATATGTACAATTGTATGCATGTACCGTACGTTAGTTTGGAGTCTAAGCTTTTGTTAATTGTTAAGGTGTTTTCGGTTATGAGAAATGAGTGTTTGGGTGTGTTTATGATGTTATATATGTTTATAATGGTCATTGCCGAATGGGTTAAGCAATTAGGGGATAAGTGCGTTGGTCGATATTTATAATTATGATATACTCTAATGTGGAACCGACATATTGGTTAATGGTATAATCTTAGGTGGTATTGAAATGGGAAATGTACGAAATCGAAAGAGATGTATATGTTCCAAAAAGGGGTATATGGTTGAATGCAAAGTTGATCATAGAAATGTAGTAAATTATCAATTACCATATGCCTATTCAGTCTTTGATTTTGAATGATCCAAAGAATAGTGGGTTGCTAGTTGTTAATGATATTAATTGTGAAGTGTAAGTCAATATTTTGATTTTTTTTTTAGATGAGATATACATGTTTATCCTGGATAGTATGAATTGGTATACATTATTAAAGTTATAACTTTTAATAAAAGTGCATTAATTTGTGTTTGGTCGAGTAATGCCTCGTAACCCTAATCTGGCGACGGATACGGGTTATGGGTGTTACATTTGATTGGTATCAGAGCCACGGTTTAGTCGGTTCTCGAACTAACGTAGTGTGTGAGAGTCTTGCTATACATGCCATATTTTGTGATATGATAATGTGATGACTTCTGACAGTAATCTGTATTCGTTTCTCTTATATTGTAATGGATCTTGATCCCGAGCGAGACGTAGTTGATGACGTCGAGAGTGTGGCGCCCGCTCCTGTGCAATGGACCGCGCCAGAGGAATCTCGACCGGCTACGAGTAATCCAGATGAGGGGGCTCGACAAGCCTTCTATAGTATGATGAACGATTGGTTCAGTCATTACATACGAACCAATCCGGCTGTTCAACCACCCCTGAATCTGAATGTTCCCCCTGTAGTACAAATTGTACCTCCAATTGCCAATCCTAAAAGAGCAACTAAACCTCCTGTTGATCGTATTCGAAAGCACAGGGCTCAAGAATTTAGAGCTGAGGATGATGATGATGCAGAGCGAGCTGAATTTTGGCTCGATAATACTATTCATGTTTTCGACGAACTGTCTTGTACCCCCGAGGAGTGTCTGAAGTTTGCCATATTGTTATTACGGGATTCTGCCTACTATTGGTGGAATACGCTCGTGTCAGTTGTCCCGAAAGAGAGGGTTACTTGGGATTTCTTCTAGACGGAATTCCGTAAGAAGTATATAAGCCAGCGCTTTATAGATTCTAAGCGTAAAAAATTTCTGGAGCTTAAACAGGGTCGTATGACCGTATCTGAATATGAATGCAAGTTTGTACGACTTAGTCGCTATGCTCGCGAGTGTGTTTCGTCGGAGGCTACTATGTGCCGGAGATTTGAGGATGGTTTAAACGAAGATATAAAGCTTCTGGTTGGCATTCTTGAAATTAATGAGTTCGTTGTATTAGTTAAACGAGCTTGTAAATCAGAAGAGTTGGGAAAAGAAAAATGGAAAGCTGAGCTTGAATCTAAAGATGTTCGAAAGAGATCTGCGAGTAAATTTTCGCAGATGGCAATAAAGAAGTTCAAGAATGATGGTAGTCGATGCAAACCTAACACCGGGATTTTTATACGAGAACGACCACCAGTGAGTTTTCGGGCTACGTCAGTTGCAAGTGTTGGCAATGAAAAATCGAGCAAACCAGAGTGTCAGCAGTGTGGCAGACGGCATGTTGGAGAGTGCTAGGGTAAATCCATTTCTCGCACTTGTTACAAGTGTGGCTCGCAGGACCACTTCATTCGAGATTGCCCGGAGACCGCTGAAAAGGGTACTGCTCAGAGTGTGAGACCGAGTAACAATACAGCTAGAGGCAGACCATCTCATTTTGGGGGAGGTAGGAGTGGTGCACAGAGGGGGACCACAGATGCGATTGTTCGATCAGATGCCCGTGTACCGGCTAGAGCTTACACTATCCGTGCCCGAGAGGAGGCTTCATCTCCTGGCGTCATTACCAGTATTTTCACTCTCTTTGATACTAGTGTAACTGCTCTGATTGATCCCAGTTCAACTCATTCGTATGTATGTGAGGCATTAGTATCCAGTAAGACTCTACCTGTTGAGTCTACTGAGTTTGTGATTCAGGTTTCAAACCCCCTGGGCCGATGTGTTCTAGTTGATAAAGTGTGCAAGAACTGTCCTTTGATGATTAGAGACTTGTGTTTTCCGGCCGATTTGATGCTATTACCTTTCGATGAGTTCGACATTATCCTTGGTATGGATTTGTTAACAGTTCACGATGCAGTAGTAAGTTGCAGACGAAAGACTATTGATTTGAGATGCCAGAATAACGAGATAGTTCGAATAGTGTCTGTGGATTTGAATGGACTACCTACTGTGATATCTTCGATGCTGGCTCGACAGTATTTGAAGAAGGGTTGTGAAGCTTATCTTGCGTATGTGATTGATAGCAAGGTAACCGAAAAGAATATTGAATCTGTACCGGTTGTTAGTGAGTATCCAGATGTGTTTCCGGAGGAATTATCGGGATTGCCACCCGTTTGGGAAGTAGAGTTTGGCATTGAGTTAGTGCCAGGGACCACTCCGATCTCGATAGCTCCGTATAGAATGGCACCGACTGAATTAAAAGAATTGAAAGCTCAGTTGCAAGAATTGACAGATAGAGGTTTCGCCCGACCGAGTTTCTCTCCCTGAGGTGCGCCCGTTTTATTTGTGAAAAAGAAGGACAGAACTTTGAGAATGTGCATCGATTATCGGCAGCTCAATAAGGTGACAGTTAAGAACAAATACCCGTTACCACGTATTGATGATTTATTTGATCAGCTTAAGGGAGCCTCGGTGTTCTCAAAAATTGATCTGAGGTCAGGTTATTATCAGTTGCGAGTGAGGGACTCAGATATACCAAAGACTACTTTTCGGACAAGATACGGTCATTATGAGTTTTTGGTGATGCCGTTTGGGCTCACTAATGCCCCTGCGATTTTCATGGATCTGATGAATCGAGTATTCAGACCGTATCTAGATCGGTTTGTAGTTGTATTTATAGATGATATACTGATCTATTCTTGAGATGAAACCGAGCATGCTGAGCATCTGAGGCTAGTGTTACAGATTTTGCGTGATAAATAATTATACGCAAAATTTAGCAAGTGTGAGTTTTGGTTCAATGAAGTTAGCTTCCTGGGGCATGTTGTTTCAGCATCGGGCATTCGGGTTGACCCAAGTAAGGTTTCGGCCATGCTTGATTGAAAACCTCCGCGGAATGTTTCTGAGGTTCGTAGCTTTCTGGGACTTGCCGGATATTATAGACGCTTCATGAAAGGGCTTCCTATGATAGCATCACCGATGACAAAGCTATTACAGAAAGATGTTAAATTCGAATCGTCAGAAAGGTGTCAGAAGAGTTTTGATCAACTAAAGACCTTATTAACGGAAGCTCCAGTGCTCGTTCAGCCAGAATCGGGTAAAGAGTATGTTATTTTTAGTGACGCATCTTTAAATGGGCTGGGTTGTGTTTTAATGCAGGAGGGTAAAGTCGTAGCCTACGCTTCAAGACCGTTGAAATCGCACGAGAGAAATTACCCGACGCATGACCTTGAGTTGGCTGCTATAGTTTTTGCTTTGAAAATATGGCGTCATTGCTTATTCGGTGAAAAATGTCATGTCTATTTGGATCATAAGAGTCTTAATTTTTTAATGACTCAGAAGGATTTGAATTTGAGACAGCGACGATGGTTAGAACTGTTGAAAGACTACGAGCTTGTGATTGATTATCACCCGGGAAAGGATAATGTAGTTGCCGATGCACTTAGCCGAAAGTCACTTTTTGCTCTACGCGCGATGAATGCGGATATAGCTATGACCGACAATGGTGTAGTCATTGCTGACTTGAAAGTGAGACCATTGTTTGTACAGCAGATTCGAGAAGCTCAAGAGTCTGATGATGATTTAAAAGCAAAAAGGAGTCATTGTGGCTCGGGTGTGGATTCAGATTTTCAGATAGATGTTGAAGGATGTTTACAGTTCAAGAATCAGATGTGTGTGCCTAAAAATCCTAATTTGATTCGAATGATTTGTGATGAAGCTCATAATAGTAGATTTTCAATTCATCCGGGTAGCACGAAAATGTATAACGACCTGAAACAACACTATTGGTGGCACGGTATGAAACGGGACATCTCAGACTATGTGTCTAAGTGTCTAGTATGCCAACAGGTGAAAGCTGAGCATCAAGTGCCATCGGGATTACTTCAGCCGGTTATGATACCTGAATGGAAATGGGATCGAGTCACTATGGATTTCATATCGAGTTTGCCTTTGACACCAAGTAAGAAAGATTCAATCTAGGTTATTATTGATAGATTGACAAAATCGGCTCACTTTGTTCCGGTACGTACAGATTTCTCGCTTGATAAATTAGAAGAGTTGTACTTATCGCAGATTGTAGGGTTACATGGAGTACCTATCTCTATTGTGTCGGATAGAGATCCGAGGTTCACATCGCGGTTTTGGAAGAAACTGCAGGATGCTTTAGGTGTAAAATTACACTTTAGTACAGCTTTTTACCCTCAATCGAATGGTCAATCCGAGCGTGTTATTCAAATACTCGAGGATATGTCGAGATGTTGTGTTCTTGAGTTTGAGGGTACATGGGAACGATACTTGCCTTTGATTGAATTCGAGTATAATAACATTTTTCAATCAAGTATCAAAATGGCACCCTATGAAGCATTGTACGGTTGAAAATGCCGTACACCTTTGTATTGGACGGAACTAAGTGAAGGTAATTCAAGAAAATTTAAAAGCTGCATCAGATCGACAGAAGTCGTACGCGGATCTGAAACGAAAAGATATCGAGTTTCAAGTAGGTGATCGAGTGTTCTTGAAAGTATCGCCGTGGAAAAAGATACTTAGATTTGGTTGTAAAGGAAAGCTGAGTCCGAGATTTATTGGGCCGTATGAGGTTATCGAGCGTATCGAACCGGTTACGTACAGATTGAGGTTGCCGTCTGAGTTAGACAAGATTCATAATGTTTTCCACGTATTGATGCTTCGTCGTTATAGATCCGATCCTTCTCATGTGATCAGTCCGTCAGAGATTGAAATTCAGCCCGATTTAACTTATGAGGAAGAACCGATTCGCATCTTAGCTCATGAGGTGAAAGAGTTGCGAAATAAGAAGATATCGTTAGTTAAAGTTATGTGGCATAAGCATGGAGTAGAGGAAGCAACCTGAGAGACCGAGGAATCAATGAAAGAACGCTATCCACACTTATTCGTCGTTAAGATTTTCGAGGACGAAAATTTCTTAAGGGGAGGAGAGTTGTAACAGCCCAATTACGACCCTAATCGGAACGATGGTTTCGAGACCACAAACCCGAATTAATAATATTAATAATAATAAATAATTTAAGTGATATTATAAATTTCTGTGTTTAATAAATATGCTTGAGCATGTACTAATATTTGTGAATTTAATTTGTAGCTAATGTGAATGTTTTAAGAGGGAGGGTTAAATTGCCAAAAGGGTGATATAGATAACTAATGTTTAATTGAGTGGTTAAATTGGCTTGTTTTTCTACTTGTAAGGATAAAAATTTCAATTATACAAATTGAAATGGGAGTGGACGGCATCATGCTCCACTATACACTTTTTATTTAGTTTTTTTTTAGATAGTGGAGGATTATAAATCATGTAATAATAAAACATCAAATGCATGCTCATCTTTTACCTCCCATTACCGAAATTTGCTAAAGGAGAAGAAGAGAAAAAGCTCTTTCATATTCGGCTATTTCAAGCTAAAAATTAGGTATGTGTGTTTGACGATTTTTGATAATTTTTGGCATTTTTGAAATGGTTATTAAGAGCTTTACATAGCCCAAGTAGAAATTTGTGTTTTGGTTGTGATTTTCACGAGGTACCATGGAAGAAAGCTTGATGATTTAGTTGTTAAATGGTAAAATTTTGATAATAGATGATAGAGTAGTAGATCTTGTTCTTGAACTTTTAGTGAAAATAAGGAAATTAGTATTTAGATGTTTGAATAAATAGTTAGGGAATTAAAATGAGAAAAAAATAGTTTGTAAGGACTTGTATGAGCTAGGGATACATTCAGCTCTTGAGGAATGAATTTAAATTCCATGAAATTTGTGTTTTGTTCTTAAAGGACTTAATTGCTAGAGTTGTAAATGTTGGGGGGAAAAATGGTGAATTGCACAATCAAGTATTTATGGATTAAATTGAATGGAAATGAAATTAAATGAGCTTAATTGGAATTGTTATAATCCAGGAACAAAAGAAACCGAGTGGATCGGGAAAAGCCAAATTGAACAGTAGTAGGGAAGCTTAAATTGTCGACTCTCGAGTAAGATTTTAAGCACTCGGGTTGAATAAAAGTTATTTATATGAATATGTATATGTTAAGTTTATGTCATTATGTTTAATTCCATAATGCCGAAAGTGACAAAGAGTTAAATTAGTGATAGCCGAATGTGGGAATTGAATTTATACATATGTACTAAATGATATTTATGTGTGGAAATGAATTGAGAACAAAGTGCGTATTCGAGTAAGAGATATATATATATTTAAATATATTGATGTATCGAATGTGTCGGAAATTCATAGGAAGAATTGGTGGTTTTAAACATATGCATATATGAATGTTCATGTGAGTAAAAAAAAGTGATTATATGTTTATATGAAAGGCGAGTAATCGGATTAATGCACTAAGTGTACAAAATATAAAATAACGGGCACTAAGTGTGCGAAAATGTTAAGTAACGGCTCTATGTGAGCGATACGTTACATAAAGTATTAAGTAACGTCTCTATGTGAGCGATACGTTACGAGAAATATTAAGTAACGGCTCTATGTGAGCGATACGTTACATAAAGTGTTAAGTAACGGCTCTATGTGAGCGATACGTTACATAAAGTATTAAGTAACGGCTCTATGTGAGCGATACGTTACGAGAAATATTAAGTAACGACTCTATGTGAGCGATACGTTACGAGAAATATTAAGTAACGGCTCTATGTGAGCGATACGTTACGAGAAGTGTTAAGTAACGGCTCTATGTGAGCGATAAGTTACTAAATTTTATCAACAAGTGTGTAAGCATAAGGTTCGTTAAAGGATTTCTATGAGTAATGTTATTATGTATACGGAATTGTAACAGTGTATTATTACATGTTATGTACGAACGATTAAGTTTGGAAGGGTAAGTAAATCAGAGGTATGTATTATACCTATTAATTTGAGACTTTTAGTAGCTTGAAATGCAAGTAGAAGATTTGGTAAGTATATGATATGTTTGTTAATTATTTATCATGTGATGATGGTATATGGAAGTTATTAGAAGTATATGATGTGAATGCAAATTCAACTTTAAATAGTTTAGGATGTTCGGTATGGATGTTATCAAGAGATTAAGTTTCGAAATCTTGAATAAATTTTGTTTATATTCTTTAATGAGTATAAATTGCTTAAACTTACTAAGCTATAATAGCTTACTTGGTGTGTTTGATGTTTTGTTCAATAGATTTTGAAGTTGAAGCTCGAGCTCGGGGATCGTCGTCGAAGTCAATCACATTATCATCTCTTTTGGTACCTTTTTGTTTTTGAACCCAAGGTCCATGGCATGTATAGGCTGAATTATTTGTTGAAATGTTTTTAAATGGGGCAAATGTGAATGTATAAGGATGCCATACGAAAATGGCTATCTTACTATGTTGGATTGACTTGTTTATACTTGAAGTAATGTATGTGTTATGCTTAATAAGTCTTGATTATAATGCTTATATATGTATGGTTTTGGGGTAAGCATATTAGAAATTTTATACCTTGGTAATATACAAATATATATATTTGGCATGTCCGAATGCTTGTGTATGATTTTTGAATAATGTATATAGTGTATTAAAGTAATTGAGTGAATATATGTACAATTGTATGCATGTACCGTACGTTACTTTGGAGTCTAAGCTTTTGTTAAGTGTTAAGGTATTTTCGGTTATGAGAAATGAGTGTTTGGGTGTGTTTATGATGTTATATATGTTTATAATGGTCATTGCCGAATGGGTTAAGCAATTAGGGGATAAGTGCGTTGGTCGATATTTATAATTATGATATTCTCTAATATGGAACCGACATATTTGTTAATGGTATAATCTTAGGTGGTATTGAAATGAGAAATGTACGAAATCGAAAGAGATGTATACGTTCCGAAAAGGGGTATATGGTTGAATGCAAAGTTGATCATAGAAATGTAGTAAATTATCAATTACCATATGCCTATTCAGTCTTTGATTTTGAATGATCCAAAGAATAGTGGGTTGCTAGTTGTTAATGATATTAATTATGAAGTGTAAGTCAATGTTTTGATTTTTTTTTAGATGAGATATACATGTTTATCCTGGATAGTATGAATTGGTATACATTATTAAAGTTGTAACTTTTAATAAAAGTGCATTAATTTGTGTTTGGTCGAGTAATGCCTCGTAACCCTAATCCAACGACGAATACGGGTTATGGGTGTTACAGTAAGTCCGTACAAAAATAATAAGCAACTCTTACCCATCTTTTATCAAGTCCAAAAATTTTAACACATCATAGTTATAATTTTTATTCAGTCATAATGTTTACTCTATCAACTTATAAGCATAATTTAACATCTCTTGGCATTAGCCTAACAACCACAATCTCTTTATTATAACATATTACCACAATCAACAAACCATTTCAAACCTCATAGAAAATATGCACATTAATTATGAGTATTTACATTTCAAGCATATACTTTAACATCTTTCAATTGCCTAAACTCTTATCTTCTCATGTTTCCTTAATCATTTTTAATAGGCAATTTTGCCAATCTTTCCATTATCTCATATCCAATAAATCACAATTTGCATGAATAAAACATGCTATATCTTAACTCAATTTGGCCCAAAAGCCAATCACATAAGGGTCGATCGAATTTATCATGAATTTCATATATCACAAGTATAGACCAATAATCACAAGGTTTTCACAAAATCATTCTCATGGAAATCATGAACTCACAACCTCATGAAATCGGTGCTTATAAACTTTACGTACATACCTGTACCAATTCATAATACTTATGTACTATTTCTCTTCTTTGACATACCCGTTGAATTTCCTGTTGAACCATTTGGAATACTAAAGGATACTCGGGATTCTCGTACACATAGTACCGTACCAATGCCATATCCCAGATATGGTCTTTCATGTAATCTCATATCGATGCCAATAGCCCAGCTATGGTCTTACACGAAGTCTCGTATCGATGCCATATCCCAGATATGGTCTTACACGAAGTCTCATACCAATGCCATATCCCAGATATGGTCTTACACGTAATCTCAGTAACCCTAATGTCATGACATTTGTATCATATCTATTCCTAAGGTTCAACCAGGACTTTCGTTGTATCGAATCTCTGTCGGTCATTTTCGTAGTATCTTACTCAATAGCATTCACATTTCATTTCAAGAATATAGCATTTACCACAATTATATCAAATAAGCATTTATACACATATAATTTAATGCTTATTAACATAAAAACTTACCTCGGCATCAAAATGGCAAAAAGGACCTAATCGTCAAATACTTGTTTTTCCCCCGTTCTAATTCCGAACCTCGTTTTTATCGATCTATAATATCACATTTAACTCATTTAATCATTATACTATTCAAATCAGTCTAAAATCAAATTATGGCAAAAATTACAATTTTACCCCTAAACTTTTGACATTTTACATTTTAGTCCCTAGGCTCGTAAAATGAATTTCATTCAATTTCATTACACCCAAGCCTAGCCGAACCTATTTCATGCTGATAATAGCCCACATTTTTCATTTATTCACACTTTTACTACTCATTTTATAACTTTTACAAATTAGTCCTTTTAGGCGTTTTCACCGAAAATCACTTAGCAAAAGTCGTTTAACAAACCATAAACATGCATTTTCTACTATCAAACATCAAAATACACAAATATCCATCATGGGTAAAATTTTAGACTTTGATTATGTCTTAAATTAGTGGTAGAAATAGACAGATCATGTTACGAGGATTTCAAAAACGTAAAAATAATTAAAAATGGGGCTAGAATGGCCTTACAATCGAGCTTGGAAGCTTGGAAAACCCTAGCTATGTATTCTCCATCAAGTTTCGGCCATGAGGAAAAAGATGGACAAAAATTGGCTTTTAATTTGGCTTTTAAATTCATTTAATTACCAAATTACTAAAATGCCCTTAATGAATTGGAAACATACCTTACCATGTCCATTTTTGTCCACCAAATTAACCAATGGTCTAATTACCATTTAAGGACCTCCAATTTAAAATTTCATAGCAATTGGACACCTTTAACCTATAGAACTCAAATTTTGCACTTTTTACAATTTAGTCCTTTTGACTAAATTGAGTGCCCAAACGTCAAAATTTTCGAACGAAATTTTCACAAAACAATTCCATAAAATTGTAGACCATAAAAATATAATAAAAATGAATTTTATTATGTCAAATTTGTGGTCCCGAAATCACTGTTCCGACTATACCCAAAATTGGGCTGTCACAGTTGACATTCAGGTCGATTGGATCTAACATTACCAACACTCTCTATCGAAGTAGTTTGGGTTTTAGAACCCGAATATTGTTTCCCATGATCTCTATTGGAATACCCAGCTGAAGCACTCGAACGAGCTTACAAATCTCTCGATTTCTTAGACTGAGATTGAAACGACTTACTCATCGGCCTTTTTCTTGCATCTCTAGCCTCAGACTCAGCTTTCCTCTTCTCTTTGCTTAATTCTTCAGCCTTACAAGCTCGGTCGAATAGCACCACAAATTCTTTCAGCTCAAGGACTCCAAGTAACAATCTTATATCCTTATTCAACCCGTCTTCAAACCTTTTGCACATGATAGCCTCGATGGAAACACACTCTTGAGCATACTTACTGAGCCTGACGAACTCTTGCTCGTACTCGGTTACCAACATTCGACCCTGTTTCAGCTCTAAAAATTCCTTACATTTCTAATCAATAAACCGTTGGCTGATATATTTCTTCCTAAACTCATCTTGGAAGAATTCCCAGTTAACCCTCTCACTCGGTACTACTGACACAAGAGTTTTCCACTACCGGTATGCTGAGTCTCTCAGAAGCGACACAGCACATTTCAAACATTCATCCGGTGTGCAAGACAGTTCATCGAATACCCTGATGGAGTTTTTGAGCCAAAATTCGACTCTCCCGGGATCATCATCAACATTGGCCCTGAAATCTTCAGCCCCATGCTTTCGGATCTTATCAACCAGAGGCTTACTCAATCTTACAAATTCCATACCTTGTGAAGCTACGGGAACTGGCTGTGGAATAGGTGGGGGTGGAGGGGGTTGAGCATTCGATTATTTTCGAACAAACTCCGTATACCACTCGTTCATCATGTGGAGGAAGGCTTCCCTAGCCCCTTCTCTTTGACCAATTGTCACTGGTCTACTTTCAGATGGCACGGTCCCTTAAGTGGGAGCCGGCACATTACTTTCTACGCCATCAGCTTTGACTCGATTGGGATCCATTTACTATATGAAAATACAATTTAAAATTGTCAGGAGTCATCACACTATCGTGGTTTATTTATGGCATGTATAGCTAGACTCTTACACCCGCTACATTAGTTTGAGAATCGACTAAACTGTAGCTCTAATACCACTAAATGTAACACCCCTTACCCGTATTCAACACCAGAACAGGGTACGAGGCATTACCGGACTTACATCACAAGCAATCATACAAATCTGAGTCATAAATTTGTGTCCAAATTAAAACCATTTGCAATTAATCATAAAGTCCCTAATACAAGCCTACGAGGCTTAGAATATGCATCGAAAGTGGTTCGGGACTAAACCGAGAACTCAAGAAATTCTTACAAAACTTAGAAAATTTTTGCTAACTGCAGGGCTCACACGCCCGTGTGGTCCAAGGGACACGCCCGTGTGACCTTGGGACACGCCCGTGCTTCAGACCGTGTTTGATTTAGGGTGCTCTCTGACTTGTGCCACACGACCGTGCCACACGCCCGTGTGCTAGACCGTGTGGTCAATTTAATTGTCATAAATTTTCATAAAATAGGTGCAGACTTCACACAGCCGAGGCACATGCCCAAGTTCAAGGCCGTGTAGCACGCACGGCCGAGACACACGCCCGTGTCTCTGCCCGTGTGCTCAATTCTGGACATTCTGTTTTGCAACAATTAAGGTGCAGGGGACACACGGCTGAACTACATGCCCGTGGGGCAGACCGTGTGTCACTCACGGCCTAGACACACGCCCGTGTGTCTTCCTGTGTGGACAAAATAAGGCTATTTACCAAGCCATTTTCCACCCCTTTAATTCACGCACCTACATAACATAACATAGCACCAATTCAAGCTTATACATACAATAAAATCATCCATAACCAAGACATCAACACATCATTCACATGCTAACATCTTACAGTCATAAACATCACATAACTTATCAACTCAAATCATGCAAGTTTCCTTATTCATGAAAGGCATCATCATATGAATATACTTATACCAATATTAGCCAATTTCAAACGGCCTTATACAAAATGAACTTCTAACCAACATAAGCCAACACATTTGGCCAAATCAATTATGATACAAAATGACCTAGTCCCCTATACATGCGATAATTCAAAATGTTGAATTCATTGATACCAAAATAATGGTTGATAGTGTGAATGGATCTCCGACGATCTCCAATCCCGAGCTAGCTTGGTGACACTATAAGATATGGGAAAGAAACGAGAGTAAGCTATATAGCTTACTAAGTTCATATGCAAATAATAAATAACATTAATTATAAATTTATCATATGCATAACATAACATGAATCAACATAAATGTCATTAAAACTTTATGAACATAACATACTCAATCATATTCTTACCAATAGATCATCATATACTGAATCTATTCCCATAGAGTTTTTTGTACATACCTGCACTAACTCATAACATAATCTCATACTTTCTCATCTTTGACATACCCATTGAACCACTGGAATACTATCAGATACATGGACAACTTTGCACATAAGTGCCACATATGTAGCCAATGCTACCACAAATCTCATAACACATATAAGCTAGCTCGTGAGCTATCCTCGGGCCTGCTCACACAAGCTGTCAGTCGAGACGTAATTACGCGGTGCTGCTCACACAAGCTGTCAGTCGAGACGTAATTATGCGGTGCTGCTCACACAAGCTGTCAGGTATCCGCAACATATGCTGGTATACCTAGCAATGGGTAGGACGTACAGGACCAGCTCCCGGGACACATAAATCACATAATTACACGGGTTCCTAGTGACATGTCACTTGTATCCTAATCTATTCCTAAGGTTCAACCGGGATTTCTCTCTTGCCATAACTTTGTTGAATATGCTCATAGAATCAATCATACAACCCATGCAATATAAAAACATTAAAATACAAATATAACATTTCATTATTAACATACGAACTTACCTCGGTACAAAAATAGTGAAAATGGACCTAATCGTCAAACACTTTGTTTTTCCCCCGATCTAGGTCTGAACCTCATTTTTATTGATCTATAATAGATAATTTAACTCAATTAATACTCTCATTATTCAATTCAGTCCAAAAATCATATTATGGCAAAATTACATTTTGCCCCTAACTTTTCAACTTTTTACATTTTAGTCCCTAGGCTCGTAAAATGTTTTTCAATCGATTTCTTCATTACCCAAGCCTAGCCAAATATTTTTCATGCTAATAGCAGCCCACATTTTTCATTTATTCACATTTTTACTACATATTTTACAACTTTTACAAATAGGTCCTTTTAGGCATTTTCATCAAAAATCACTAGTAAAAGTTGTTTATCTAACATCAAACATACATAATCTATCATTAGACATCAAAATACACAAATATCTAACATGGTTAAAATTTTAGACTTTGATTTTCTTTCAAATTAGTCCTTGAAATAGCTAAATTAAGTTGCAAGGATCTCAAAAACATAAAAATCATGAAAAACGGGGCAAGAACGGACTTACAATCGAGCTTGGAAGATGAACAAACCCTAGCTATGGACTCATCTTGTGAATTTCGGCCAAGGGACTAATTTGATGAAGATGAACATCTTTTATTTAGTTAATTTTTTCGTTATTTATCATTTTACCAAAATGCCCTTAATGCCAAACTTTGAAATTTCATCTAGCCATGTCCATTTTTGTCCATACTAAAGTATAATGGTCTAAATACCATTTAATGACCTCCAATTTAAAATTTCATAGCAATTAGACATCTCTAGCTTCTAGAACACACATTTTACACCTTTTGCAATTTAGTCCTTTTAACTAAATTGAGTGCCCAAACGTCAAAATTTTCAAACGAAATTTCCACAAAATCATTCCATAAAATCATAGACCATAAAAATATAATAAAAGTGTATTTTACTATGTCGTATTTGGGGTCCCAAAACCACTGTTCCGACTAGACCCAAAATCGGGTTGTTACAGCTACTCCTAAGTAGCCGAATAGTGCATCTCACTTAACCCCTGAAAGTTGCAGCCTTTAACTCCCTGAATCACCATGCCAAACACCTTTATTTGAAGTCACCAACTACCGCACCTAAAATATCCTTAAAACTGCCACCCTCTTCAACTCTAAACCTTACCCTTAACTACTCACCCACCTGCCCAAAACTGAAACCACCCTTAACAGATTTCCTAAGTTCGACACTAAGAGTACCTTTATCTAGCACCATTCCACGAAGTGAATAGTTTGGTATAATGGCTATGCTGCAACACATGTAATTGCAGCAGCTAAATTACTGGAGATACTCAAAAATAGGGGATGACTCAATCAGATATGCATTTAAAATATATATTTCATAACCTGTTTATTTTTGTGCCTGAATTTCTGGACTTTATACTCAAACCATGGACTCCAATGTCGAGGAGGGAAAAAGATGAGTCAGATTCTGAGGGATCAACAAATAAATAAAAAGAGGAGATCTTTACTTTATTTCATTTTCTTTCCTAAGTTATTTAATGTTTTAGGATTAGGTTCTATTATGTAACACCCCAAACCCAGCCTAGAAGTTAGGCCCGAATCTGGCGTGTCACATTGAAGTGTTTTTCGAAAATAATGTTTTCATTGAAAACCCTTCTTTTTTAAAAGCTTAAGTAAAATCCCAGTTACGTTAGTTTATTTTTAAAACGTGGTACATTGAAAAATTATAAATTTTATTCCCAAAATATCTTTTTAATTGCGCAAGCTAATTTTGAGAGTAATCGATTTACGAAAAAGACTAAGTCGCGAAACCATTCCAAAAATGTAGCGAAAATGTAGTGTTGTTTTAAAAACTATTAGCATTTTGGAAAACCGTGATTTACTTCTAACGGATATAATTCAAACATAAATAAAACCCAAAGTTAAAATCTAGAAACTTAAAGAGGCCTTATTACAACCCAAATCAAAATACATGAATGTAAGCAATCAAAACGGAAAACATAAACAGTGTGTGGCCTTCTCCGAGTCCCTCGCAGCACCGATCCGCCTAAGGCTGGGGATTACCTGCACAGTTAAAAATGGGGTGAGTTTACGAAAACTCAGTGTGTAATCCCTTTACTAGAGTAACATCGAGATCTGAAAACAGTAAGCGACGGCGATGCAGGCCAAGTCCCTTTAACCGTAACAGTACAGTCCAGATCAAAGCATACGTGGGACAAAGCCCACTACAATACCATTTGGGTCACAGCCCATAACAGAATCAATTGGGCCTAACCAAAACCAATAACAGAACAAGTGGCCTAAGCCTAGTATGCGATGATGAGATCTCATAACAGATATGCAATAGTATAAGGATGCATCCCACCCCGATCCAGCCAACACACCACCCGTACCAACCCTACACTTACGTGGGGATAAAATCGACCCACCCAGCCAGCACACCAATGTTAGCACCGGTTGCGGCCCTAACCGAAATCGCAGCAAAGCTGCTAGTATATATATGCGGCTCAAAGCCTTCAGTAGCGGTATTATAATTGGCACAAAGCCATTAGTAACTGTATTATGTTTGGCACACAGCCATCATCGACGGTAATATAATCGGCACACAGCCTTGGGTAAATATGATTGACACGGAGTCATCGATATATATGTTAAGCACACAGCCACGGGCAAATACGATTGGCACAAAGCCATAATCAAGATGGCACAGAGCCATATTTAGGTTAGCATAGAGCCATAATCAAATTACGCGGCTTTAAGCCGTCCGTTAGTCCATAGTCGTCTCATGCGACCCGTGCGACCCTATCAGATCAATACTGGATCCACAGTCGTCTCATGCGATCCGTGCGACCCTATCAGAACTTCCTCTGTATCAATGTCCCAACCCCATGCAATATGTCGTGTATGTCATGCTCAAACATTACACGTGTATGCAAAATGGCCATGCCCAATAACAGTCATTTACACACATATTAAAAGCATATCAGTCACACGACCGCAGTCAAGTAAGTTAAAACACAATCATACGATCACAGTCAAATCAGTTAATTCATAGTCTAAGTCTGTCATTTCCCCACAAGGGCAAAATAGTCATTTTACCCTATAAGGGTATTTCGGTAATCCTACCCTATAGGGGTATTTAGGTAATTCTACCCTAAAGGGGTATTTCAGTAATTTTGCAAACTGAGGGTATTTCGGTAATTTTGCAAACCATGGGTATTTCGGTAATTTTGCAAATCGGGGGTATTTCAGTAATTTTGCAAACTGGGGGTATTTCGATAATTTTACAAATTGGGGGTATTTTAGTAATTTTGCAAATCAAGGGTATTTTGGTAATTTTGTAAATCGGGGTTATTTTGGTAATTTTGTAAACCGAGGGCATTTCAGTAATTTTGCAAATCGGGGGTATTTCAATAATTTTGCAAACCGGGGGTTTTTCGATAATTTTGCAAATCGGGGTCTCAGCGACCCAATAGAAGGTCCACCGTCGCCTCGAGTGACTTAAGTAAACTAAACAGTCATAACGGTGTAAATGGGTCTAAGGCCCATTACTCGGCCCAAGTGGGCCCACACACTGGTGTGGCCCAATTAGCCCAGAAATAGCCTCGACTATACGAACAGGGCAGTTTAGAGCAATAGAAACTATATAACACGCATTTTATCTGTGTGGGGCCCACCAGCCCAGTGGGTCCACACGGGCCATTGCCAAAAACAACCCTAGCCAAGTGGACTACCCAGCTCGGTCTAACATTTACCACAATATGCAAATTTAATCCGTGTGGGATCCATAGGCCCATTGGGCCCACACGGCCCATTTCTGCCCCAACGCGGCCCAAAGCGACCTAAGCCCATGAGAACGTGCATGGTGGCCTCAACCATCTTACACCCATATTCGTGGGCTCGGTCCACCACACGTGCGATCGCACACTCGTGCGGCATCATTCGCCGGTATTTTAACACACACTCTATCAGCTTTCTCCCCGACTATCAAATACAGGGTATTGTTATACACCTGATCACGTAGAGAACTACGAATTCACGATCGCCAGAACCTATATTCAAACATAACATCCAGTTAATCACTAAACAAATAATATTAAGAAAAACTCTTAGCAACCACCTAACCGAGAGATCGATACCACATGCCTTGATTTGATCAGTCGACTGCTATTAGCCTACTCGAATCAGAGTTTGGTGCAGTCACCCTTCCGCATCCTGGCAGAAAGTCCCGAATAGCCGACACCGTACACCTCTTAAACTTGGGTGCAGGGACTACGAGTCCATTTCTAGTAGGCACTCTTCCTAATCCCCCCTCAGACTGGCTATCACTTGCCTCCATGATAATCTCTTGATTGCCTAAACCCACAGGTTAAATATATATTAATCTACAGCAAGCACAACACCCCAGAATAAGGAAAGTGGCATTCGGCCCGAACCAAGAATACAATCTAACTTACCTTAGATATTCGATCGAAAGAAAAAGGCAGATTCAAATGCTCCAATGATACTTGAAAACTCTTCTACACCTTGAGAAGTTTTAGAAACCGAAAGAAAACGTATGGCAAGAGACAAGGTCAATTCGGCAAGGTTTAAGAAGAAAGAAGTAAAGCTTGGCAACAAAATGAGACCAACAGATAAACACCTATTCAGCCAAAGAAGTAACTCAGTACGACAAAATAAGGGAAAAAGTGTTTGGGAAAAGGTGGTGTATTCGGCTAAGAGCGCACAAATTGAAGAAGAGAATGAGATAAGAAGAAATGGGAGAGTTGTTCACCAAACTGACTAACAACTATTGACTGAAACAAAAAGAGAGTTGTCGGATAAAACGCAGCAACCAATGCCAACCCGAATGAACCAAAGAGAGAAAAGAAAAGGGAATTTCGGCAAATTCTTATACCTCAATGTTCCTCTAAAGCCGAAAATAACAACACAATTTTCCCCCAGCCAAAATTTCTATGCTTTTCCCTTTTCAAATTCGGCACAAACTCCCTTCCAAATCAAACTCCTTAATTCTCTCCTAAAATCTCTCCACATATCACTCCCATGATCACTCCACAATCTTCTCCACAACAACCTTCATCCATCAGAATTCGAATGTAACACAAACTCCAGCCGTCCCAACTGCAAAATAAATATCCTTTTTGCTTGCAATGGGATTCGAACCCTTGCCCTCTCCTATGCTCCACACGCTACATGCCACCACAACACAAGCTCCTTTTGTGACGTAAAACATTCGCAAATATTTATAAAGCCTATGTGCCAGTGTCCAAATTCTTTTAAGAGCCTAAAAAATTTCTGCAAGAGCCAAGACTTGAACCCAGGCTCCCTTACACCCTTAATGACGCCACAACCACTAGGCCACATGCTTCCTTGTGTCAGTTTTTTTATCACAATAACTTAAAAAACCTATATCCAAGCATCCAGGGTTTTATTCACTTAAAACCAAATTTTTTGCTAAAGCCCAGGTTTGAACCCAGGACTTTTCCAACTCCTCTCAGGACCCTTAACCACTTGAGCAGACATTTAATTGTGTCATTTCCTTGCACAATTAAATACCTATATACAGCTTCCTTACGGACCCAGACTCAAGGCCCAATACTTCTAGGCCCAAATTCTGGGCAATAGTATGAGGATGCATCGAATTGTTGGGCGTTACAATTCGATGCATCCTCATACTATTGCATATCTGTAAGGAAGTATTGGGCCTAGAAGTATTGGGCCTTGAGTATGGGTCCGTAAGGAAGCTGTATATAGGTATTTAATTGTGCAAGGAAATGACACAATTAAATGTCTGCTCAAGTGGTTAAGGGTCCTGAGAGGAGTTGGAAAAGTCTTGGGTTCAAACCTGGGCTTTAGCAAAAATTTTGGTTTTAAGTGAATAAAACCCTGGATGCTTGGATATAGGTCTTTTAAGTTATTATGATAAAAGAAAATGACACAAGGAAGCATGTGGCCTAGTGGTTGTGGCGTCATTAAGGGTGTAAAGGAGCCTGGGTTCAAGTCTTGGTTCTTGCAGAAATTTTTTAGGCTCTTAAATGAATCTGGACACTGAAACATAGGCTTTATAAATATTTGCGCATGTTTTAAGTCACAAAATGAGCTTGTGTTGTGGTGTCATGTAGCGTGTGGAGCATAGGAGAGGGCAAGGGTTCGAATCCCATTGCAAGCAAAAAGGATATTTATTTTGCAGTTGGGACGGCTGGAGTTTGTGTTGCATTTGAATTCTGATGGATAAAGGTTGTTGTGGAGAAGATTGTGGAGTGATCATGGGAGTGATATGTGGAGAGATTTTAGGAGAGAATTAAAGAGTTTGATTTGGAAGGGAGTTTGTACCGAATTTGAAAAGGGAAAAGCATAGGAATTTTGGCTGGGGGAAAATTGTGTTGTTATTTTAGGCTTTGGAGGAACATTGTGGTATAAGCATTTGCCGAAATTCCCTTTTCTTTTCTCTCTTTGGTTCATTCGGGTTGGCATTGGTTGCTGCATTTTATCAGAAAACTCTCTTTTTGTTTCAGTCAATAGTGGTTAGTCAGTTTGGTGAACAACTCTCCCATTTCTTCTTCTCTCATTCTCTTCTTCAATTTGTGCGCTCTTAGCCGAATACATCACCTTTTCCCAAACACTTTTTCCCTTATTTTGTCGTACTGAGTTACTTCTTTGGCTGAATAGGTGTTTATCTGTTGGTCTCATTTTGTTGCCAAGCTTTACTTCTTTCTTCTTAAACCTTGCCAAATTGACCTTGTCTCTTGCCATACGTTTTCTTGCGGTTTCTAAAACTTCTCAAGGTGTAGAAGACTTTTCAAGTATCATTGGAGCATTCGAATCTTCCTTTTTCTTTCGATCGAATATCTAAGGTAAGTTAGATTGTATTCTTAGTTTGGGCCGAATGCCACTTTCCTTATTCTGGGGTGTTGTGCTTACTGTAGATTAATATATGTTTAACCCGTGGGTTTAGGCAATTAAGATATTATCATGGAGGCAAGTGATAGCCAGTCTGAGGGGGGATCAGGAAGAGTGCCTACTGGAAATGGACTCGTAGTCCATGCTCCCAAGTTTAAGAGGCGTACGGTGTCGGCTATTCGGGACTTTCCGCCAGGATGTGGAAGGGGACTGCACCAAACTCTGATTCGAGTAGGCTAATCGCAGTCGACCGATCTAGTTAAGGTATGTGGTATCGATCTCTCGGTTAGGTGGTTGCTAAGAGTTTTTCTTAACATTATTTATTTAGTGATTAACTAAATGTTATGTTTGAATATAGGTTCTGGCGATCGTGAATTCTTAGTACTTTAAGTGATCAGGTGTGTAACAGTACCCTGTATTCGATAGTCAGCGAGAAAGCCGATAGAGTGTGTGTAACCACACTCCTTCTGTTCGTAGATCGTCATAATACCGAAAAGCCGAAATACCAGCGAATGATGCCACACAAGCGGGCAATCGCACGTGTGGTGGACCGAGCCCACGAATATGGGCGTATGATGGTTGAGGCCACCATGCGTGTTCTCATTGGCTTAGGTCGCTTTGGGCCGCGTTGGGTCGCATGAAAATCTGTTATTGTCGCACGGGTCACATGAGACGACTGTGGACTGACGGACGGCTTAAAGTCGCATAATCTGATTATGGCTCTGTGCCAACCTAAATATGGCTCTGTGCCATCTTGATTATGGCTTTGTGCCAATCGTATTTGTAACATCCTGATTTAGGGCCTAGTCAGAATAGTGGTGCGAGACCACAAATCCATGGTATATGATTGAGTTTTTGAGGTTTATGCTATGTATGCATGCTAGTGTGAAAGTTTCATGAAGCAATTTTGTGAAATTGCGGTTGAATTGTCCAAAAGGACTAAATTGCAAAAGTTGCAAAATGTGAGATTCTAGAAGCTATTTGTGTGAAATAGCTTTAGAATATTAATTAGAGGTCCTTAAATAGAAAATTTTCCCAAATTCTAATTTTTGGACAAATTTGGGCATGGATGAGTTAAAATAGAAAGTTTATCAAAAAGGGCATTTTGGTCATTTAACAATTAAGTGATTAGAATAGGAGAAAAGATGACAAAATTCATTCATCTTCTTCTCCAAGGCTGCCAAAATTTTCAAGAGCCATTGTTAGGGTTCTTCAAATTTTTCAAGCTTGCTAGTAAGTGCATCTAGCCTCGTTTTTGATATTCTTTGTATTTTTGAAGTCCTTGTAGCATGAGTAAGCTATTTTTAGCTATTTGATGAGCTATGATGGATGTTCAAAAATGTGGCCATGTATGACATGCATGTATTTTGATGTTTTATGGAAGATTATGAAAGCTTGATGTAGTAGAAACATCTTTTGCTAAATGAATTTCCATAGAAAATGCATGTAGGGACTAGTTTGTAAAAATCTTGAGTTTGGTCATACATGTGTGTTGTGATGAGAATAGATGATTGCTTTAGTTGAGTAAGTGGTTCGGCTAAGCATGAAAGGCTAGAAAGTTGAATAAAAATCACTTTACGAGCCTTGGGTCAATAGTGTTATTATGAGAAAGATTTGGGGCAAAAGAGTAATTTTGCCAAAGTATGAGATGTGGGTATTTTTGGTCAATGTGTGTATTGAATAAGCTAATTTATTCATCATAGATCAAGAAAGACGAAGCCCGGATCGAAACCGAGGCAAAAGCAAAGTGGTGGACTAAATTGCACGTTTCTATACTTTTGTGTATCGAGGTAAGTCTATGCATAAATAATGCATTCATACTTACAATTTGTTAATGCTAGATAGTGTATAGCATGGTTGAGAATGACTGAGAACCTATGTGGTTTAAGTGAAATGAATGGATGAATGACTAAGTAAGTAGATTTGTGAATGTGTTGTGATAATGCTAAATGGTGGGTTAAGTGCGATACCATCCTAATGCATATGGACGATGAGCTGGCTATGTGCGATGCTATCGTTAAGTATATTATCTAGTGGGCTATGTGCGAAACCACTATGATTACCTTTATGGTAGGCTAAGTGCGATACTACCTTATTATTTGATTGTGGTGGGCTAAGTGCGAAACCACCGAGACATTAGCTGTGTGGATTAGCTGTGTAGAAATAATGATGTGTTGTATATTGTGTAAATGTGATATTGAATGCAGGGGTGCATGTCAATGGATATGAGTAAGTGACTCATAATGTGTTGGAATAAATGTGGTAAGGGATAGAAAGAGTAAGCATAGTTGTACATTTTATGTTAGTATAATGCTAATTGTTGTTTAGCTTATACCATGTTGCTTAATTGTTTATGTGTAAACTTACTAAGCTCAAAGCTTACTCTCTTTCTTTTCCCTTGTCTTATAGAGTAAAGTGTTGAATTGAGATATGAGGATCAATTGGAAGATCGCCCACACTATCAGCACACTCTGGTACATTAGACTCAATGTTTTGTATATGGCATGTATAGGAGCTAGACAAGTTAGTGAATTTTGTTGTATATGGCTATGATGAGTTAGCTTTTAAATGGATAATCTATTTTGTATAATGCCACGGTTGTTGGCTACTTTATTATATGAAAAAAGAAAACATAGTTATCCAAGTGAGATTGTAAGATTGTGAGTTGATTATGGATGTGTTGAATGAGTGCATGATTGTGTATGCTAGAAGGGTGAAAAGAACTTGGCAAATAGCTTTGTTCTTTTCCATGTGGATAGACACACGAGCGTGTGTCTAGGCCATGTGTGACACACGGCCAGCCCACGGGCGTGTGACTCAGTCGTGTGTCCCCTGCATGTTAGTATTTTAAATCAGAATAGACCACGGACTAGCCACACGGCCGTGTGTCTAGGACGTGTGGGATTAATCAGTGTTGGCCACGGGCTAGCCACATGGGCGTGTGTCTAGACTCTAGGCCGTGTTAAGGTAGTCAGTGTGCACCACGAGTGGAAGGCACGGGCGTGTGCCCTAACCGTGGGGCATTGGCAGAATGCTTGAGTTTTCATGCACAGGTAGTGACCATGGGCGTGTGTGACACCCACGGGCATGCCAAATCTTACACGGGCGTGTGAGCCCTTTATAGATGGAAAAAATTTAAGATCGTAAGAGTTTTTGATATGGTCTCTAGAGCCCTCGTGTGGTTGAGAGATGCCTCGTAAGTCGGGTCTGAGGTTGTTGTGATGGCCAAAGAGAGTGGTCAGGTGGTGCCTAAGTGGCGATCTTGAGGGTGTTATTACGGTAACGCTTCGTGCCCGGTTCCGGCGTTGAATACGGGTAAGGGGGTGTTACAGTATTTACCCGTGGCTATGTGCTTAACATATATATCGATGACTCTGTGTCGATCATATTTACCAAAGGCTGTGTGCCGATTATATTACCGTCGCTGATGGCTATGTGCCAAACATAATACAGTTACTGATGGCTTTGTGCCAATTATAATACCGCTACTGAAGGCTTTGAGCCACATATATATACTAGCAGCTTTGCTGCGATTTCGGTTAGGGCTGCAACCGGTGCTAACATTGGTGTGCTGGCTGGGTGGGTCGATTTTATCCCCACATAAGTGTAGGGTTGGTACGGGTGGTGTGTTGGCTGGATCGGGGTGGGATGCATCCTCATACTATTGCATATTTGTTATGAGATCTGTCACTGTACTGGGCTTAGGCCACTTGTTCTATTATTGGTTCGGGCTACGCCCAATTGATTCTGTTATGGGCTATGACCCAAATGGTATTGTAGTGGGCTTTGGCCCACGTATGCTTTGATCTGGACTATACTGTTACGGTTAAAGGGCTTTGGCGATCGCTTGATTTACTTCAGATATCTTGATCGTTACTTTAGTAAGGGGATTACACACTCGAGTTTTAAACTCACCCCGTTTTTAACTGTGCAGGTAATCCCCAGCCTTAGATGGATCGGTGCTACGAGGAACTCAGAGAAGGCCACACACTGCTTATATTTTCCGTTTTGATTGCTTACATTCAAGTATTTTGATTTGGGTTGTAATAAGGCCTCTTTAAGTTTCTGGATTTCAACTTTGGGTTTTATTTATGTTTGAATTATATCCGTTAGAAGTAAATCACGGTTTTCCAAAATGCTAATAGTTTTTAAAACAACACTACATTTTCGCTACATTTTCGGAATGGTTTCGCGACTTAGTCTTTTTCGTAAATCGATTACTCTCAAAATTAGCTTCCGCAATTAAAAAGATATTTTGGGAATAAAATTTATAATTTTTCAATGTACCTCGTTTTAAAAATAAACTAACGTAACTGGGATTTTACTTAAGCTTTTAAACAAGAAGGGTTTTCAATGAAAATATGGTTTTTGAAAAACACTTCAATGTGACACGCCAGATTCGGGCCTAACTTCTAGGTCGGGTTTGGGGTGTTACATATTAGGATTTTTATTTTTCACATAATAAAAAAAGAGGTGGAAATCATAAATAAAAATGAACAAGTTGCAAATTACAATGTGTGGCAATAGATATATACATGTCTAGGATTGGATCTAGAGAGAGCTTGGTACTTAAGCAGTCAAATTGACTCACCTCCTCTTTTCTAGAATCCTACCTGGTGTATAGTATCTATTCACTTCTAACAACGAGGACATTGTTCATCTTAAGTAGGGGGGACCGAAAATTGAAATTATTTCCACTCAGAATAAATTTTTCTTTCAGTTATTATTAGGATATATTTTGTTCAATAATTTGAAATTTTGTTAAGTATGCTAAACTTCAGTATAAATAAAGTTTGATTATTTCAATAAATTGTTATGTTAGCTTAATAATGACATAAATCTATTTTTAATAAAGCATGCAAATCGTACCATAAAATTTTTAGTTCCTTAGGAAAGTTAGGCTTGCATGAAAGTTTAAGTCTCTAGAATTGACTTAGTAGTTTCTTGAGGCGAAATCCTAGGAAGCATGGGGAGTTGAAAATGATTTAGGCAACTTTTGTTTGTACCGTTTGAGCCTTTCAAGCCAACCATGATGAATTTTTATCCCTTGAAACCCAACTTTGAGACTATATGGCCTAATTTTATTTGGACCCTTGCAATATTTAGCCATCACTTCTTAATCATCTTTAAATTATCCTAAATACTAGACTCAGTACTATTCAGAACATTCTTTGAAAATAAGTTTGGGGGAGTTGAAAAGAAGTATCAAATGCTCAAAAAAAATTTAGTACATACAACAAAATGCTCGTAAAAAAAAAACAAGAGAGAGCATGTGCACTTGAAAGAAGATAGATGTACAAAAGAGCATGTCAAAACAAAGTAAGTTGGTGTATTGAAGGTAAATATTTCGAAGGACCGATTGAAGCTGAGTCTAGGGTTTTTAGCCTAAATTTATCTTTTACCTACCCCTATCCTAGCCACGTTACAACCTTGTTAAAGACCTATTGTTTCAAGTTTCTATGCTACCTACATTAGTGGAGAGAAATTGCTATGTTCAACATATGAAGGCATAAGTTAAACTTAATGATTGCAGCTTAATCTTGAATAAGGGAGTAAAATCAAATTGGTAAGGATTAACATGTCTTTATTAGGAAGCATTTTAGTCTATTTTTTGCTTTCATAAGAATGATTGAGATTAATTTGAATGATATGTATACATAAGTAGCATAAATATCAAATTTCTTGTTCTTGAGCGTAAGTATACCAAATTCATGATTGTTGGGAAGCATGTTGTTCAGAAGGAATTTTTCAAAGGTGGTTTCGAGAAATTCTTTTCATATTTGTGCATTACTCGAGACGAGCAATGAATTAAGTTTGGGGTGTGGAAACACGAAAATATACACACTTTTTCATGCCCTTTTTAACTCAAATTCATGCAGTTTCGGTAAAATTATTGTCCAAAATTATATAATTCTTATAAAATAATTATTTTGTACTTTAATTATTAACATAATGAATTTTATAATAAATTTTGATTAATTTTGATCATTTTTCGACAGATTCGCACAAAGGGCAAAATTTAGCTCAGCAGGCACTACTAGAAGCGCAAAACCGAGAAGCAATTTTTGAAGCATCGAGACGAATGAATTTTTCAGCTAAATATGGTCCAAATTATGTGTATTAATTCATAATATAATTAATTTTAATTTTAATCCAATTTAATTTGGGTTAAATAAATTATTATTAATTAATTATGAAAAGTGGTCTAGTTGAGTTGAACCGAGGGAACCGAACCAACCAAGCTATGGGCAGCCCAAAACCGTCCAGCATGCTGACCCAATCAGATTACTTGGCTGATTAATTGGCTTGCAAAAAGGCCCTTGAAGACTTCGTCAAACTGCAAACAAACCCCTCCTCTTTTAGTGCCTTTCTAGATTTGCCATAGCCTTAATATAGCAAGTTTGAAAGCTTCAAACTTGCCACATGTGTGGCCGGCCAAGGGAGGGCTCTTTGGCTGCTGATTTTGGCTATTTTTAGCAGCCCTCTCACCCTATAAAAACCCCCCTTGGCTGCTCATTTCAACACACCACAACATTCTCATCTCTTCTCTCCTTTTTCAACTTTCTCTCTTTATTTCCCATCCATTTTCCTTTGTCCTCTTGCCGATTTCACCTCTTGAAAAGTTGTCATTCATCCATCATTTGGAGTAGCACTCAAGTGTTCATAGAAGCCTCGGTTCGAAAAGAACAAGTGAAGAAGGAAGAGTGGAGCAAACCAGTCAAGCCACGGAGAAACACCAGATTTGCTTCTTGTTCCCTATCCTTTTTAATTCTGTTGTTGTTATGATGAACATGTCTTTGAATATTTGTGATGTTGATATGTTTAATTTAATTGATATGTCTTAAATTTAATTCGTGTTAGGTTGATTGCATTTCGTCTACCTTATTTATTAAAATTGTGTTTGTGTTGTTATAGGCCTCGGTAAGATGTTTGATTAAGTAAAACCATGACTAAGTTATTCTTGCATTACAATTGTAAGGTAACTAATGAATTAATTATTTAAATGGATTGAAATTGTAATTAATTGACACGATACTTAATTTGTGCATGTTTAATCATCTAAGGTTGCTGAGGGTTAAATTAGCAACATTATCGAGAGATACAATTGCCTTGCATAACTTGCAAGATTATTGTGATTAAACTGTTTCAAGGTAGGAATACATTGTTACCTCACTTATTCTTTTATGTGCTTATGAGATTGAATTAATTGTTTGAATTGACATAGGGATATGTACAAGAGAGTATTTTGATTTCATAAGTATGTATGTGCATTAATATATTTGTCTACTAAAATTTGTTTAATCAGTTGAATTAACATAGAGATATAGTCAAGAGATAAATGGATTTTGGTAGGTAAGTATGTTCATAAGTTAGCAAATTACGGAGTTGCCGTGAATTTATTCGTAACAACATAACCATGAGTTTAATAATTCTACGTTAAGAAATGTAATTAATCTAACACAGTTATGTCATCTTGATTAAAATCAGCTTTTGAAATCGTGCATTAGAACTATATTTTATTTTATTTATTTTACTTTTTTTTCTAGTTTTTAATCATTTCTCAAATCAAAATATTTTGCTTCACCAAAGTGTTTTAAATTGCATTCATAAATAATTCTTGTCACAGTCCCTGTGGGTACGATAACTCGACATTTACTTGTCACTTTATTACTTGTTGCGATTGTGTACACTTGCACATTTCCGTCATTCCAATAGTAAATGTGATTAAAGGAATTATTGGATACAATTGTGATAAATAGATGAAATAATGAAATGGGTAATTATGTTTGAAAAATGTTAAATCTCGTTTGAATAAATGAAAATCGATGGTTATGTGATTTCCCGAAATGAATGAGGTCCTGCATTTATTGTTGACAGGATTTAGCTTGGACGAGTAATCCTATTGACATCATTTAAGGAAGGATTTAGTCTAGATGGGTAATTCTGATATAAGTCCTCTCGAGCATATGTTATGGACTGGATTTAGCCTGGACGGGTAATCCAGATCAAGCTCTTTAGAGCATATGTCATAAAAAGTATTTAGCCTAGACTGGTAATCCTGTTGTTTTTATATATGTGGCTCGAGAGTGTACTTTCTAAAATAGTACCTTATGGGTACCATTGAACATGAATTGACGGATTCTAATTTATACACCTTTAGTGTACTACTTGTGTACCCATCGATATTTTGAATAAATTCAACCGGTAAAAGTTCTTGACATGTGGAGACATGAATAAGAAATGAGTTATTACACATATCGGCCTGAAATACATGAAAATGACTATACGTGACAATTGATATGTGGAAATATGAAATGATGATATTGTACATGGAATTTATTTAATGAGTATATACATCCTTGATTATAGATTGTACACCTTGAGTGTACTAATCGTGACCTGGATATTTCGAGTGATATGGGTAAAGTTTGATATGAAATAATATGAACTCGAGATGATTTATACATGTTAAATGGATACATGTTTTAGAAAGCATATGTGCATGGAAACTTGATTGTTGTTGAGCCCATATATGTTTGTGATGTTATTATGGAATATACGACTAACAAGGGCAATGTGGATATGTGTAGGGCTTGAGGGCAAATTGATTGAATATGTCTTACATAGTTACCTCAAAATAGAATGAATGGTAAGTTAAGTACCATTTTATACGAACTTACTAAGCATTTTATGCTTACTTAGTTTTATTTCACTGTTTTAAAGTAAATCGGAAGCTCGTTGGATTGGAAACTTGGCGAAGATCACTCACACTATCCATCGTCCCATGTCGGTACAATATGGTAAATTCAATTGTGGTTATAATGGCATGTATAGGTTATATTGGCCAAATTGGCATGTATATGTAAATGATTATTGTAATCTAGCCATTGGAATGACTAGTGATGATTATGTTTTGGTACATGTATATATGTATTCAAGTTTATTTTACGGAGTTAACATAAGTGCTTAATATTGATTGATTGTGAAGGTTAGATGAGTATGATTACAAATGGAAGTTTGAAAGCATGAATGCATGTATCAATATATCATGTTAGATGTTATAAATTGCTTGAATTCAATGCTTGGGTTAATTGGTGTTTGGATGTAAGTTGGTTCAAGAATTTGGTAAAAAGTTGGGTGAGAAATAAAGCTAGAAAATGGCTTTATTTTTTCCACACGGGCGTGTGTCTAGACTGTGTGTGACACACGGCCAAGCGCACGGGCGTGTGGTACAGCCGTGTATCCCCTGCGTCTTAAAAATTTAGAAACAAAATGCTCTGAATTGAGCACACGAGAAGAGACATGGGCATGTGTCTCAGCCGTGTGTGCCACACGGCCTAGAACACGGGCATGTGTCTTGGCCGTGTAAAACCTGCACCTAATTTTATGAAAATTTAATTAACCACACGGCCTAGCACACAAGCGTGTGGCATGGCCGTGTGTACAAGTCAGAGAGTTACACGGGGTCAAACACGGCCTGTAGCACGGGTGTGTCCCTTAGACCACACGAGTGTGTGAGCCCTGTAACTTGGAAAACTTTTGGAATTTTACAAAAAATTCTTAGAGTTCCCGATTAAGTCCCGACTCGATTCTAATGCTCATATTTGACCTCGAGGGTCCATTTAAGGGATGTTACGAATAATTTCGGAGGATGAATAATAATTGATATAAATTATCTGTAAATGTTCTAAAAGTTTTGGTAATGCTCCGTAACTCTGTTCCGGCGACGGATACGGGTTAGGGGTGTTACAGTAAAAAGTATCCGGAGTTTCTTAGGCCATGCAGGATTTTATAGAAGATTTATTAAGGATTTCTCCAAGATATTTGATCGTTATGTCAAAGTCTTAATATTTATATAATGAATGATCTAGCCTAGAACCTAACAGTGACAACGATTGAGGCAAGCGCACCTATCGAATAGTAGTATAGTTTAGTGGCAAGACCAGAATGTCGAACCCAAAGGAACCAAAAGTACTAATACTAACTTTCTTTCTATTATTTAGCCTAAGAATTGAAGTGAATTACTGTTTAATTTAAAATTAACTAACTACTAAGCTAAAGACGCTAAGACAAAGAGAATGAATTGGGGAAATACTTGTGGGAAAAAAACCAATTGATTAAGACAATACCCAAGGAGGAATCCACCTAGACTTCACTTGTTATTTAACTTTGAACCAGACGATTTATTCACTTGACTTGATCCGTAGGATTCCCTAATTTATGTTAATACCTCTCTCGAGGCTACTAACGTCTAACCCTAGGTTGATTAATTGAAATCTCTTTCTAATTAAAACCCCTAAGATTGCATTAACTCGATCTATGGACTGCCATATTAGGTTTGACCCTAATCCGTGATTTTAGTCATCCTATCTCTAGGGTTGCGATCAACTTCGCTTAATTATGCTAGATCTACTCTTAGACAGGGACTTTTGCTCCACTGCCTAAGCACATCAGTACTTGAATCAATACCCTGAAATATCAAAGTAAGAATTAAGAACACATAATTAAGAACAAATCAAGTATTTATCATATAGTTCGAGAAAACAATAACACGATCCGTCTTAGGTTTCATCCCCTCGTATCCGAGGGTTTAGTTCATAATCATAAAAGAATACATCTCGTAAGAAAATATAAAACAAAACATAAGAAAACCCTAAAACCCCCTGAAGGAATTGAAGGAGAGATCCTCCGTCTTGATTATGATTTTGGCTTCTTGAGATGAATCAACTGGCTTTCTTCGAGTAGATCCCACAATTCTGACCTCTCTGGCTCGGCTCCTTGGCCTAGCTGGATGCCCCCTGACAAAAGCACCTTTTAGGTCATACTTAGGGTGTTTATATAGGCTTCGGAATGTGTTTCTTCGCCTCTAAGTATTTTATTCTGAGTGAAATTCATTTTTGTCACGGCAGGGACACGCCCGTGCAACATGCCCGTGTGATTCGAGTCTAGGCCGTGGTCGAGCCTGCTAAAGGGGCACGACCGTGTGGCTACCTCCGGGCCGTTTTGATTTCTTACTTTGGCCCATTTGGTCTGTTTTTAGCCCGTTTCGTGTTCTTTTCATCCTCCTATGCTTTCCTAAGTATAAAACATGAAAATAAAGGATTAGAAGCACCAAATTCCACAATTCAGGGAATGAATCATCCAAAAGTATGCTAAATGTGGGATTAAAATTTGAACATATTATGGTTTATCAAATACCCCCACACTTAAGCTTTTGCTTGTCCTCAAGCAAAAATCTCAACTTACAATTAAAACGAACTTCCTCAATTTATAACCTTCATCAATAACGTTTCATCATAATTCATTGGTAATTCATACATTGATAATTCAACTCAAAGAGTCCTAAAGATTCAAACAATCTAAGTCATATATTTTTGTAGCATGAAAACATAGGTGTTTCCCCTCACCTAAATAATTACCTCTGATTCAAAATCGACAAAAAATGACATCCTCACTAAAGATTCACTCAAATCACTCGAAGTGTTTCAGGTCAAAAAATTAAGCACTCAAAAGTCAAACATGAAAAGTTAATCCCATAGGCTTGCATGAAAATCAAATCTCCACCATTATAATATGAGATGATACACAAATCAAAAGGTCTTTAAAAAGGGTTGTAATGGGGCTTGGGTTAAAGGTGTGGATAAAGGCTGAATTAGAGGGTTAGTATCGAGACTGAATTGACAAATTACCTAACTAAAAAGTTGAACTGATACTAAATAATTACATCACGAAAACTTAATACTAATAACATGAGCTTCTTCTAAAGATAATGAAATTAACAGTTTGGGCTCAAATAACATAGAACTAATAATGAATATACTTCGTTTTTTTTTAAGAACAAATCAAGTACAATAATATAGAATTTAATAACTGAAATAAAGAAAATAGTTAAGTAACCGATCAAATCAAATCTCGATATAGGGGTAGTAAAAAAATGGTGATAACAAATACAAAGTTGGTTTTGGGTTAATATTAGTGGGTGAGTTAATAAATGGTTTGTTAAGATCAAAGGGGTTCACTATGGGTTAATTGTGAAGGTAGGCTTTTTATGGAGTAAGTGGGTTAAAACCTAAGTGCCTTTATCATCTCTGTATATCAAATCAAATGTGTGGTCTCGACATGTATAATCGAAGCAAGTTCTAGAATAACAGATCAATGTTGATACACTCATAATCAATAAAGTGAGCACGAAAAAGAATGTATGCTCTAAAAGGCTCAAGATCTCACAAAAATTATGGGCTTTTGATGTCAACTTTGTAAATTTCAAACTTCAAGATAATAATTAGATTCAGGTAGACAACCTAAAAAATTTTTTAACTTTGAAAATAAACTCATCATGCTTGATTCTCTAGTCTCCTAAAGTTTAACTCATCACTGCACAATTAACTATGACTTAATCCAAAGCATATCAATGAAAATCATAAATCAAAGGAAGTTTCATTCTAACAGTAATATGAGAGAATTACTTAAGAACAAGACATAATTCAGGAATTTGAGAATAATGCAAAAAGTTAGGCACTTTTTCACGATAAAATTCACCCCCCACACTTAAGATGTACATTGTCCTCAATGTACAAAGATATATATGAACAATATTTTAAAAAATCAAAAGAGAGGGAGAAGTGAAACTTCCTGAATTATGGATGAAATCCTTGGAGGATGATCAACGATGAACATGATGACTAGGCATAGATGAAGGTGGTGGAGAATACTACGGTGGTGTGTTCGTTCCTTGAGTGGCACCTTGAACCTTTTTAAACTGCGAAGTCATCAGTAAAGTTTTTAGGGAGTTCTTATTTAATGCACGTTTGTTATAGTTACTTGAGAGTTAAACAGCCAGAGATAAAAGAAATCAAATTATACTTAAAAATTTAAAGAGTTTAATAATAAAGGAAAATGAACTAAAATAAAAATAAATAAATAAAAATAAGAATAAGAATAAAGAAAATAAAAAGGACTCAAAGGTCCTCATCATCGGAGTGATCTCGAGGTGGTGGTGGCGGCGATATGTGAAAAAGCTGATAATATCGACCACGGCAGCCTCGCACGGCTGTGTGGATTTATCTCAGCCCGTGTTCTTTAGGCAGTTTCGACCACGGCCACGTTGCACAACCGTGGCATTTAGTCGGAGCCCGTGTCTTGGGGAAAATTTTCATCTTGTTTCTGCACGATATCTGCCACGCCGATATGCATACTCGTGGTGTCCACACGGCCATGGCCACGCCCGTGTGCAAGGCCGTGTGGTATGGAAACCTACGCCTAAAAATTTTGTTAGTTTTTAGTTAGATGCTAAAATTTAAAAATATGGACGTTAGTGGGGTTAGTGCTCGGGTTGCCTCTCGAGAAGCGCTCGTTTAAAGTCTTGAGCTATACTTACCTGTTATTCGTATGGCCATGGTGGTTTACGGATTCGAAACTCCTTTTTCTTACTATCAATTCTATCAACATATGGTTTGAGTCGGGTAATATTTACCTCAAAAGTGCTGAAATTAGAATGTGTTACCTCGACCGTTCGTATGGAAAGACCTTAAAATCCGTAAAAAAAGTCGCACCGCTTGTATTAAGTTCTGCTTACTATTCGAGGGTCGGTTGTATCCGACATGCACTGGTTCCCAACTTTGAAGTGATTGGTTCCACCTTTAATACTCAATGTCCTAGCCGTGTCAAGAACTTGAAGAGTGATCGTTTCGTCACTTACACAAAATGTGAGCTCACGTGGTGGTTTATTTCGTAAAATTGCTGGGCACACTGCATTTAGCTCCAAATGTAACGTATCGTCTAACTTCCGTTTGTTTGTCAAAAACTCTATTGAAAATTTCCTTGAATCTAGCATCTGCGAAAGAGCTTCAAGAAACTGCAAGTTAATATGTAATTTCTTTGGAAGTTTAAGAAATTTACCGAATTGTTCCTCTGTGTGGTCTTTCTTTATCGCATTGAGGTATGGCACACGAGGTTGGTACTTTGTAATTACCGATTTTGGTTTATCATGGCTTACCTCAACCTTACCTTCCTCTACCATATTCTCTTGCTTCAATTTTGGTTCATCTAACCCTTCACTATCGTGAGCAGTTATTGCTTGCGGTTGCTCTCTTGGGTTAGTTTCGGTGTTGCTACGCAAGATACCTTGTGGTCTTTCTGAGATCAGCTTAGCAAGCTGACCTATTTGGTTCTCGATCCCTTGAATTAATGCCTTCTGATTTTTGGGCATTTTCTCGTTGTTTTTAAAACGGGTTTCTGACACCGCGATAAATTTTGTTAGCATCTCCTCAAGGTTCAGCTTCTTTTTCTGCTGGTAAGGTGGTTGTTGAAAGCCTGGGAGGGGTTGTTTTCTCTGATTTCCTTGGCCATCCCATGAGAAATTGGAATGGTTCCACCAACCTGCATTATAAGTGTTACTATAGGGATTATTTTGAGGTCTAGAATAGTTACCCATATAGTTGACTTGTTCGTTCTCTGTGCTAGGGTTGTAGGATAGATATTCTGTGTTGTTCACCCCTCCTCCATTTGTATCGTACTGTATTATAGGATGTACTTGCGTAGAACCATACCAACCATCAAATTTTTTATTTAAAAGCTCTACCTGGTTAGATAACATGGAAACCGCGTCAAAGTTGAAAACACCAGTTGCTTTATTAGGCATTATCCTCATGTCTTGCCATTGATAATTATTCAGTGACATCTCTTCGATTTCTGCGAGTGGTATGTTTTATTTCACTGTCAAAAATCAAGGGTCCTGACGAGTTTCTTCTAGTCATAAACTAGAAATACCTGCTAGACGAAAAGAAAGAGAAAAATTAGCAAAGTTAAAATAAAATAAAAATAAATTGTAAATAAATAAAATGGCTAAAGTAATAAAAATCAAGTGTTCTTAATATTTTAGTTCCCGGCAACGGCGCCAAAAACTTGATCATTATGTTAGAGTCTTAATATTTATATAATGAATGATCTAGCCTAGAAACTAACTGTGACAACGATTGAGGCAAGCGCACCTATTGAACAGTAGTATAGTTTAGTGGCAAGATCGGAATGTCGAACCCAAAGGAGCCAAAAGTACTAATACTAACTTTCTTTCTATTATTTAGCCTAAGAATTGAACTGAATTATTGTTTAATTTAAAATTAACTAAATACTAAGCAAAAGACGCGAAGACAAAGAAAATAAATTGGGGAAATACTTGTGGGAAAAAACCAATTGATTAATACAATACCCAAGGAGGAATCCACCTAGACTTCACTTGTTATTTAACTCTGAACCAGATGATTTATTCACTTGACTTGATCCGTAGGATTCCCTAATTTATGTTAATAGCTCCCTCGAGGCTACTAACGTCTAACCCTAGGTTGATTAATTGAAATCTCTTTCTAATTAAAACCCCTAAAATTGCATTAACTCGATCTATGGACTCCCATATTAGGTTTGACCCTAATCCGGTAGATTATCGTCATCCTATCTCTAGGGTTGCGATCAACTCCGCTTAATTATGCTAGATCTACTCTTAGACAGGGACTTTTGCTCCACTGCCTAAGCACATTAATACTTGAATCAATACCCTGAAATATCAAAGCAAGAATTAAGAACACATAATTAAGAACAAATCAAGTATTTATCATATAGTTCAGAAAACAATAACAAGATCCGTCTTAGGTTTCATCCCCCTCAGGTATCTGAGGGTTTAGATCATAATCATAGAAGAATACATCTCAGAAGAAAAGATAAAACAAAACAAAAGAAAACCCTAAAACCCCCTGAAGGAATTGAAGGAGAGATCCTCCGTCTTGATTATGGTTTCGACTTCTTGAGATGAATCAACTGGCTTTCTTCGAGTAGATCCCACAATTCTGACCTCTCTGGTTTGGCTCATTGGCCTAGCTGGACGCCCCCTGAAAAAAGCACCTTTTAGGTTATACTTAGGGTGTTTATATAGGCTTCGGAATGTGTTTCTTCGCCTCTAAGTATCCTATTCCGAGTGAAATCCCTTTTTGTCACGGTAGGGACACGCCCGTGCAACACGCCCGTGTGATTCGAGTCCAAGCCGTGGTCGAGCCTGCTAAAGGGGCACAGCCGTATGGCTACCTCCAGGCCGTGTTGATTTCTTATTTTGGCCCATTTGGTCTGTTTTTAGCCCGTTTTGTGTTCTTTTCATCCTCCTATACTTTCCCTAAGAATAAAACATGGAAATAAAGGATTAGAAGCACCAAATTCTACAATTCAGGGAATGAATCATCCAAAAGTATGCTAAATGTGGGATTAAAATATGAACATATTACGGTTTATCAATATCCAAACCCCTGTGTGCATTGCTAGAGTAGAATAGACCCTTCATCCTTGATGAACCCTATTTGGGAGGTTTCGAAGAATTAAAGAAACGACTGGTAACAACACCTATTTTGATAGCTTCGAAATGGGCACTACCATTTGAACTTATGTGTGACGTCAACGAATTTGCTGTAGGTGCAGTGTTGGGGCAAAAAAAGGACAAGGTATTTCATGCTATATACTATGCAAGCAGGACCCTGATCAATGCACAGCTCAATTACACCACCACTAAAAAAGAGTTATTGGTTGCGGTATTCACGTTCGATAAATTCAGATCTTATCTAGTTGGTACCAAGGCCACAGTCTACCCAGACTGCTCTGCTATCAAGTATTTAGTGACCATGAAAGATGCCAAGCCAAGGTTGACCCGGTGGATACTGTTACTGCAGGAATTCAATTTAGAAATCAGAGATAAAAAAGGGATTGAGAATCAATTGGCTAATCACTTGTCACAATTAGAAGCTGGACTTGAAGATGGCAATGCTCAACTTTTTAAAGAATATTTTCCAGACGAGCAGTTGTTGGTTGCCACGGCATTACCTTGGTATGCCTATATTGTGAATTTCCTAGTGAGTAGGTTGATGCCCCTTAATTTCAAAAGCCAAAGAAGACAAAAATGTCTTCACGATGCCAGACATTACTATTGGGATGAGCCTTTCCTATTCAAGCATTACGTTGACCAAATTATTCGAAAATGTGTTCCTGATGATGGGATTCATAAAATCTTGCAACATTGTCACGCCGCTCCATATGGAAGACATTTCGGAGGAATGAGAACTACTGCCAAGGTTCTCCAATCTTTTTTTATTGGTCAAGTCTATTCAACTCATGAATTCTATTAGTCATGTGACCGTTGTCAAAGAACGGGTAATTTATCTAGGCGACATGAAATGCCACTACAAAATATCATTGAGACTGAGTTGTTTGATGTATGGAGACTAGATTTTATGGCTCCATTTCCACCTTTCTCAGGCAACTTATACATACTTGTGGTAGTGGATTATGTCTCAAAGTGGGTTGAAGCTGTAGCTCTCCCTACTAATAATGCCAAGTCAGTGATGAAATTCTTGCACAAAAATATCTTCACAAGATTTGGTACACCTTGTGCAATTATCAGTGATGAAGGCTCTCATTTTGATTGCAAATTAGTTTCTAATGCCTTGCTTAGGTATGGGGGGAAACACAAGATTGCAACGACATATCACCCCCAGACAAATAGACAGGCCAAAATTTCTAACAGAGAAATTAAGCAGATCCTGGAAAAAGTGGTGAACCCAACTCGCAAGGACTTGTTATCCAGATTGAATGAAGCTTTGTAGGCTTATCACACTGCATTCAAAACACCATTGGGGATGTCACCTTTTAATCTTTTTTGTCCGGAAGCCATGTCACCTACCAGTTGAGCTGGAGCATAAAGCATTTTGGACCATTAAGAAGCTGAATATTGAGTGGATCGCTGCTGGCCATAAAAGGTTACTAGAGTTGAATGGAATGGAAGAATTCCGAGATGAGGCATATGAGAATGCTAGACTGTACAAGGAGAAGACCAAGCACTGACATGACAACAGGATTATGCCTCAACAATTTGAACCTGGACAACAGGTGTTGTTGCTCAACTCTAGGCTCAAATTATTCCCTGGCAAAATTAAAATCTCGTTGGTCAGGACCTTTTAAAGTAGCCCGTGTATATCCTTATGGAGCTGTAGATGTCAAAGATATAAGGACTGGGACTACATTCAAATTCAATGGACAACACTTGAAGCATTATTGGGGCGCTCCTATGACTCGAAATAAACAGTCCATTGATCTCCGAGATATTTAACTTATGCATCTCGATAATTCTTTTTGCTTTATTTATCTAGAATTTAAATTTTTATTAGTTTTTTCATTTGCTTAGTTTAATAAATTCTATTCCTTTTGTTTTACAGGTATGTTTGTTTTCTTGCTGGAAGAAGAGGGGTTGGGCTTCATAAATTACCCGTTAGCCCATTAGAATTTTCCCTTTTATTTCCCTCCAATCATATTTTTACTTTCCTTCCAATTTCAATCACACCATAGTCAGGCCATCATTACTGTTCATCCACTCGCCCATGTCACACCATAAGTCCATTTCTTCTATGGTAGAACAACATGGATGGCAGATTTTCTGCTTGCATCTAGAGGATGTTTTGATAAAGGTGGCTCGTGAGTTCTACGCTCACCTTACTTCTCCCAGCAATGATTTTATTTATGTGCGGGGAGCCTCGGTGATGTTTGATGAAGATACTATCAATATGCAGTACAGCCTTTCTGCTGTTCAAGATGAGAAAAACTAGTTTGCCACTACAGTCACCGCTGATGGTCTGACTTAGGTTCTTCAAGACTTGTATATAGTAGGTACTAAATGGACAGTGTTAAGACAGGATTGTTACACCGTGGAGAGGGCCTTTTTGAAACCCAACTATAGGGTTTGGTACCACTTCCTTACGACACAGCTAATTCCTTCAACTCATAACTCTACAATTTCTAAGGAGCAGATGTTGCTGCTCCATTCCATCATAAAAGGGAGAAAGATGAATGTGGGAAAATCATATTAAAAAAAGTCCACCGGTGCGCCTAGAAGAATGCAATGAGCCTTAATTTTCCCTCTCTCATCACCGTGTTGTGCCAGCGTGTGAATGTCTCTATTCAGGCCAACGAAGATGTCACCCCAAACAAAGGGGCCATTATAAAGCAAATTGTTACGAAGATTTTAGGGGAGGATTTGCCATAGCACCAACCTCCTGGTTTTGCCACTGCCTCTTCTACCCCAATCTGTGCCACAGCACCACCCTCTACTACTAACAGCATCTTTGAGCTACAAGTGCTCAGCTCATTCGAGAAGTTGCACAAATGGCTCAATCTATTTGAGACTCAGCAACTGCAGATTGCTACAGACTTGGCATGGGCACAAGAACAAATAGCCATATTCTGGGCCTACGTGGAAAGGAGAGATGATGCCATAAAGAGGTCCCTTCAAAAGAACTTCACCAAGCTCGTCCCTCTGTTTCCTAACTTTCCCAAGGAACTGCATGCAGATGAAGAGGAAGGGGAAGGGGAAGCAGAGGTCGGTGTGAAAGACACTATCCTCACACACCCTGATACTGAAAGACAAGAAGCAGAGGAACCTACGGAAGAAGAAAATACTAAATCGGTCAATATTGAGACTGATAATGTGGAAGGAGTAGAAACAACTCCAACTTCTACACCACCAATGAATAGCACTGCTACTGTCCCACCTCCATCGACTGAACTTATGTCTGCACAAGATCGAGAGATAAGCAGCTCATTGATGATCTCACCAAATCTGGTGATGAGGAGGAGGAAGTGCCACTCAGTGCGTTGAAACGGAAGTTGCACTACAAGCATGCTGCACGCAAATCCACCCGTACAAATTAAAGTAACAACAAAAACTTAGCTACAAGCATTTAATCAATTATTTATGTCATTTTTTTATTTTATTACATCTTGCATTAATAATTTTTGTCATATCATTTTCTGTATATATATATTTTGCCTTTATGATTCTTGTCTATTCATGCATTGAGGACAATGCATCCCTTAGGTTTGGGGGTGTGTTGTGCATGTAGGATGCATTAGATATTTAGTTAAGTATGTTCATTTTAGTATTTTTGTTCATTTTTTCATTCATTTTTCCATGACACATAATTGCCAAGGACTGTTTAGAATGTGATGAGTATATGTTTGTTTGTGATGTTCGATGAGGAGATTAATTCCTTAATAAACCTAGAAAATTGTGATAGTGTATTAGGTGATTTTAGCTTAGGATAGTTGCTTGAAAATTGACCTCTAAAAATGCAATACCCTAACTCTTATTGTAATTGGTCTATAGTAAGTTTCTTTTAATAAACTTAGAGATTCTCGAAGCTAAATTTAGTAAAAGAACAATACTCAAAAACGAATAAACTTGCAAAGTTTAAGTAAAATCAAGAGAAAAATCAACGAAATGCCTTGAAACACTCCAACACTCTAATGCTTGAAATTGCCGAATAAGTAAGAAACATTTTGTTTGCTCCATTGTATTATTGATTAGAAAAGCAAGTTTAAGTAAGAATGTGTAAAAAAATAAGAAGAAGAAGAAGAAATAGTTTATGGGCACTCCACTGTAGTAATAGGCTAAGTAGCTAAGGAGGTAGTTGTTTGCTCCATCCATCTTCTAAGTTAAAAGCCTTCGCTTCATGAGTGAATACCATTCAAATCATGACATGATTGAGTAGTCGGCAATTTGGTGTATGTTCCACTGTGATTGTCGAGTCAAAGAACCATGTGATGAGATGAATCCACTAGTTGAAAAATATATAATAAAAAGATATATACATATTAAAGTATACAAGATGCCAAGTTTAAAAACAAAACTGAATTTGGTTAAAAGATGAACTAAGTAATTTAGGAGACACTTGCTATAGTCAAAATTGCTTGAAGACTTAGAATTTTATTTTTAGGACAATTTTTTTGCACTGCCTTTGCTAAATAAGCTTATGAAGCTTGAAAAAAAATTTAGACGCAAAAGATTGTTGAGAACTAAAGTAAAAAAATATGCTCTATACGGTTTGGCAGTACAAAGGTAATTATGTTGCTATGGCAATTCTTTCATTAATGCATATTTTGCTTGAGGGCAAGCAATAACTCAGGTTTGGGGCTGTGATAACTCTTGAAAAGAGTTATATTTAATGCCTTTAGACTTGGTTAACTACTTGAACTTAGGTGAATTTAGTTTCATTTTATGATATTATATTAGTATATGTTTAGAACATTGCATCATGGAGCTTGGACTGGGCTTAAATGTTATTATATGTTACTTTTACTTGTGGGTGGAAAGGATTTGGTTATTGTTTGGATGATAGGTGTAGAATGAGGAAAAGGAAGTAAAGGAGTGAACTTTTGTCGTGGCAACAGGTTGGTCAGTTTGCCAACACTAATGCCATGGCAATGCCAGTAAGATGCCGAGTCAGAACTCAACTTGTACCAGCCCCAACTGTATTTTTACCTGAAAAGAGAAGGTGAAAAAGCATGGGCTGAGGGACCTATCGTATAAAAAATTAAAATAAAAGAAAGGAACTCTAGGGAAAAAGGGCCTTCTAGAGAGAATTTTTCGGGGGAAAGATTCTGAGGAAAAAATGAGGGTTGTAGTAGAGGCTGAGCAACAGAGCAAAACTCGAGGGAGAAGAAGAAGGCAGTCAACTTGGTATTTGCAAGAAATTGCACCACCATAGTTAAGGGCTAGATCGGAGAAAGCTTCCTTAAGTACTTCCTTTATTTTCTTAAATTGCTTCTTTGCGAAATTAATTGTTGAAGATGTTGAATGATATTTTTAATTCTGAATTGATTAACCAACCCATGAGCTAAATCTTATCCGGTTGGGATTACTGGATGATACTTTAATTTTACATTAATGTTGAAGCTTAGATGTGATCTATTTTACTGTTTCATTCAATTTGTTCTTTTGAATTGCATGCCTGCAGTCTCTAGACATAGATAAATGCACAATATGCTTATAAATATAATCTAATTTCGAAAAGTTTAGGTTAGTTGGACTACAATTGAATGATACGAGTGGGTGTTCAACAAAATGCCCATAGCAATATCTAGACATTGAGCAGCGTTCGTACAGAGTGAAGAGTAACTAGTACTAGGAATCACATCTGAGGTCTATAGACATATATTTCCTTACGTGAGGTATCCTTAGGTCTTGCTCTCGAAAGAAGCAGACCATTTAAATCCATTCTGAACAGTAAGTTGTATAAGAATTTGCCGAGGCATTATTGATTTATAAGGGTTGATTCATAATAATCCCAGCCTTTCCATTCAATAGTGTAGACCCTCTCACTTTTGTCTTGGTATCTTTGCCATAGAATATTTTTAAATATTTGTATGTTTACATATTGCGCACATCATCATTATTTTAATTACCATTTCATTTCTGTCATTGTTTTACCTTTGCATAATTTACATACTTTATAACAGCAACTTAACCAAGTTAATCCTATCCAATCCATGTGGACACGGTCTTACTTATCATTATATTACTTGATTCGACATGTATACTTGCACACTTGCACATTATATTTACACGTAACATACAATCTGCGCGGTGACATAGTAGGTGCAGAGGATGTACCATCCTCTTGAGTACTAGCTCTCACATTCACACGTCTAGTAGGCATATCGAACTATTCTAACATACACAAACAAATAAAAGAGGTGTGAGTGGCGGAGGAAATGATCCAAGTCTCATTCTTGCGAGAAAACTTTTGGATTAAAAGGCAATTTGTTCCCATTCCTACCCCACATGCATTATAAACAAGAGATATCTCATGCAATTCAAGTAATAAGAATAATTTACTCACTTGGATTTCTAAATCCAGGGGTTGCGAAACCTCAATCAGCATATCAACAACAATAACCTAGGTTCGAATGTTATTGAACCAGGCTATGATACCACCACATGTAACACCCTATTCACGGGCCGATCATCGAGCCCGAGAACAGGTTGCTACACCACTGTCTCACATCGCATACAACAATAGTTGTCACATTATTAAACATACATCCTTTTGTTTCCTTTATTATTATGGCATTTATACGAAACATATGTCATTCACATTCCAAGGAAGTTTAATCATGCTTAACATTCATTGAATAATCATAAAACAAACACTAAACATGCATAGGACCATTTAGAAAAATTCCCCAAAACTGTTACTTGGGTTTCGATACTGGCAATGTGGTATCGATAATTTTCTCAAGTGGTATCAATACCGCTTGGAAAAATGATACCAAATTAGCTTATTTTTTCTCGTCTTAAAACCCAACTTTTAGAAAATATTGGTACCACTGATGAAGTATCGATAATTTCACCCCGAGTATCGATACTCGAGATAAAATATCAATATCGACTAGCAAAACTAACTTCCTGCACTGAGAAATTTTCAGAGGTATCATTTTTAAAGACCAAATACCGATACCTCTTTTCCAGACCTTAAAAACTCAGCATATAACATCACGTAGATCATTCCAAACCTTTCCCTAACATCATAAATAAAATACCACATAAATTAAGCACCAAAATGTCCCAAATAATAGTCCCAAATATCATATTTTAAGTCCACAATTTGCAAGCATAATAAGCATGTAACCGACTAAAAATCATAGCAAAACCAACATAAAGTCTACCACATTGCCTTTTATTCCCAAAACACAAATAATTAAAAGAAAACCTACTAAAAGCAACTAAAGTTTCTAGCTTGGATCACCCTTCGAGACCACACCGCTCACATCGACACTACTTATCTGCAATGGTTAAAAAGGAGTGGGTGAGCTTAACAAGCTCAGTGAATGCTTAGAATAACCACTACTTAAATAAGTCATTATGCAACAACGAAACAGACATACAACATATTCATAACATCTTCAAATCTTATGTCACATTTACACGTTTAATCAGCTTTCATAAATTCTTTTACACATTAATCACATGAATATTTAAGCATATGTTACACCACTTATAAATCACATTTAATCACACTTAATCAAATTTTATGATAGTTTGGCTCTTGAGGTTATGAAACATAAAGTGGACTCTATCACCACGCATCGGATGCACGGATCTCCAGCACACCAAAATGACTCGTAGAGTCGAACATGTCCCATAAGTGAAGCGTATAGCTAATACTCTCCAACACACCAAACACACATATCCCGGTGAATGGAGCTTAGCTCACATTTCCTTATCTCTCTGAAAACTGTCCCTAGGCCTCAACGCCCCAAAAATCATATCACAAAGGTGAGTACTCACAATCCTATGGCATGCTAACTATATCCTACGGTCTCATAAAATCACAGGCCAAAATATCCACATTATTATCACATATTTACTTACTGATTTTTCGCACATTTTCACTGCATATTCACATCGTTTGGACATTATAATCACTATCACATGGTATGAAAACATACCCACATATTTGCTGTCACATGGCATGAATAACATACCCACATATTCTCTTTCACAACAGTCATCACCAGCTTATAGCAGATGTCATACAATCTCATATATGTTCACATTTTTAAAATTGCACAAGCACACATATATTAAATTTAATCATAGGCGTGAGAACACTTACACTTGGAATGTAACACCCCAAACCCGGCCTAGAAGCTAGGCCCGAATCTGGTGTGTCACATGGAAGTAAAAACCATCTTTGCGAAAAAAACTTGCTTGAGAAATACAGCCTTTTTGTTAAAACCAAAAACACTTAAGCAATTGTTAACTACTTGAAAACATAATAATCTTTAAAAACCTTTTCGTTTGCGGAAGCATATTTGAAATAAACAATTTACGAAAATGTGACGTTTATAAATAGAGTTGCAGAAGCATTTTGAAAACGTTGCGGAAACGTAGATAAAATTCAAGTATTTTGAGAGGTTGTTTGATAAATCGATAATCAAAACTAATGATCTTACAAAACCGTGACTTTTGAAAACGATGTTGAAAATTCGAAAGAGAATCCAAGTATTTTGAAAATATTGTTAAGAGTTCGAGAGAAAATATCCGTGTTAAAAATATTTGTAAAAGTTTATTTTGAAATCCATTTGTTAATCGATTTTGGAAACCGTTGTTTAAGTTTTTAGAAAATTCCCCTTTTTAAACAATTTAAGAAAAATAATAAAAACATCCCAACCAAAAAGCAAAAATAAAAATAGTCCAAAGGCCTTATTACATCATTTAACCCAAAATAGTAAAGTAATAAAATAAACTAGAAAGAAGTCTAAAGTCTAAATAAACCATTTCCGAAGTATGGCCTCCCTCGAGTCATCCATAGCCCAAGTCCATATCATCAAGCATTACCTACAAGGGTTAAGAGAAAGGGGGGTGAGTTACAAGAACTCAGTGTGAAATCCCCTTACCGTAATTCATTGGGCTGGAACCCAATTAGCAATATTTTGGGCCTAAGCCCATTTATCAAAATATCAGATTAGCCCATATAGCAAAATATCAGATCGGCCCATTTATCAAAATATCATATTGGCCCATTTATCAAAATATCAGATTGGCCCATATAGCAAAATATCGATCGCCCATTTATCAAAATATCGAGATCGCCCATTTATCAAAATATCGATTGGCCCATATAACAAAATATCGATCGCCCATTTATCAAAATATCGATTGGCCCATTTATCAAAATATCGATTAGCCCATTTATCAAAATATCGATTGGCCCATATAGAAAAATATCAGATCGGCCCATTTATCAAAATATCGATTGGCTTGCTTTATTAAAATATCGATTGGCCCATATAGCAAAATATCAGATCGGCCCATTTATCAAAATATCAGATTGGCCCATTTATCAAAATATCAGATTGGCCCATATAGCAAAATATCAGATTGGCCCATTACTCAATATGTCCTTGCGGCCCATAAGCAATTACGTATTTCGGCCCTTTAGGGCATTTCCATAATTTGGTAATTTACCCACTAAGGGTAATTCGGTAATTTCGCAATCCAGACTTAACTACTAATTTGGGCATAACAATTTAAAACTGTCCATCTGCGTCATACTGACTAAATTGACTATAACTTGAGTTAGAAATCTCGAAATCTAAATCCGTAAATTTTCCTTGAAACTAGACTCATATATATTCTTACTACAACTTTTCAAGAATTTTTGGCTTAACCATTTAGTACATTTTATTCCTTGAAGTTTCCCTTGTTTCACTGACTAACGATTCTGACCTCTCTTAACCAAAATTCAAATATCTCACTGTACAGTTTTCATATATTGCTCCCACTTGTTTCTATTGAAAATAGACTCACTAAGGAATCTGTACATATAAACTATAACTCATAATTCACTTTGTACAGTTTTATAAGATTTTTCCAAGAAAGATCAGGGAACCACGAAGTCATTCAGAACCAGTCTCACTCAAATTAACATATCTCAGAATATAAAAATCCTTTTCCTTCTCCGTTTCTTCCATATTAAAATAGACACAGTAAGGTTTAATTCAATATCTTATTGACTTCATAATTACCTTTCTCCTATTTTTCGTGATTTTCCAAAAACACGTCACTGCTTCTAACCAAAACTATTTTATTACAGAATACGATTACCACTGCGATCATACGCACGCCCGAGTGATCACGGATGCCAGTTTTTGGTGTTCTTCGGTATTTTGACTGATACACAGAATATTTCATACAAACTTTCAGAGAAGTGTGAGATTACACATCATTTCAGATATGTATACGAAAGGTACGAGATTACACACCTGATTTTAATTTCTTAAAGAACCACTCGTCGATGACCTAGAGCAATACCAACCAAAAGTTAGCCTCGGATTTCCAAAATATTTCGTATCACTTACACTTGAATCACTTACCACTATATCTGAAGGTAGAAATATATCGAGTGATTTCATCCCTAAAACATAATTGATTAGTCGAAACTTCAATCCGATTTGCAACATAGCCAAATAGAGATATAACGAAAAATCCAAAATGAACCCCCTTACCTTATCGATATTTGATCCAATTTCCACTGTTTGATTTCGGCTAGAACAATACACGGTCTCCCACTTAAAACACTACGAAAAAGAGAAAATAATCTCGTTTGAGAGGGTAGAATAAAATGATGGTCTCGGTTAAAAGGACCATCCCATGCCAAGACATATATTCGGCTAGGAGAAAGAAAAAATAAAAAAAATATTTGAATAGAACCACTTACCGATTGATCAAAGGAGTGAGTGTTAATACGGATAAGAAGAACGATAAAAAAGAAATGAAGGGTTCGGTTTTTCCAAAGGAAAACGAGTGAACAATTTGATCTCCAAGGCTTACGTACTTTCGGCAACAAGGAAGAAAAGAAGAAACAAAAATGCACACTAAATGCTTGAAATTTCGGCAAAGAGAATAGGAAATTTGAGAGAAATGGCATAGAAATGCAAGAAGGAATTTTTTGCCAAAACACTACTAAGTCTTTACCAAATGCCAACTAAAAAAATTCAGCTACCTATTCTCCCCAAAACCGTCCACATGCATCCCCCCCTAGGATAAGAGTTTGGCCACCCAAGCTTTCCAAAACATCACCAACGAAATAAGCCTCATGTCCCCCTTTCTTTCCTATTTCCCTTGATTCTTTTCCCAAACTTCAACCTTGCCTTATTCATATAGCCACCTTACCAAAATAATGAAGTCAACCTTGCCATGAATGCCTCTTGGCCGACACTTAAGGAAAGGGTGCAAAAATATAAGTCAAAATTTGCACACAAAGTGATTCGAACCTCTTCCCTCAAGGTACTACATGTGGCGCCATAATCCTTTTACCAATTGCTCATTTATGCTAGCAATTTACTCTTTTTATTCCATAAGCCTTGATGCCACTTACTATCTCTCCTTAATAGGCTTAAACAAAAAATTTTACTAAGGCCCAACTTGAACCCGGAACTTCATAGAAACCTCGTAACTTTCCAAAATTACCTTATTAATAAGTCCAACTTGAAATAATGCTATTCTCTTATTCTCAAAATTTTAAAACGCTTCTACGCTCAAGGCCCATTGGGCCCAATCCTACTAGGCCCAATTTCGGGATGTTACATGGAATTTAGAGTAGGGGTTTAGGTTATTTCTGAATTCCCAAATACACAATGAATCATCTACGAGCAGTGATTCCAAAACAGTCACCAAAAATACGCTTTCGCAAGAAAATCGAAAGCTCAAACAAGCTTTTCTTTGCCTTTGTTTCTACTTGTTGAAGCTCCTACTGACTCCGACACTTTAGTGAGGCAAACCAAACAAACATACAATCAACAATCAGTCATTAACTCACCTTAAATAGTGAAAAATAATAGTCTAAGCTATGTTCTCTTTTAACCGAAACTTTCGACATAAAAAACTTTAAATTCGAATATCTCCGCCTGCGCTTAATCTTTTTGCACGAAACAAATTCCATTCATCTACATATTCATCTGCGACTAATTCCCAACCTTTAAACTACACAAAACTACATGTTTTAAGGTATCGACATTTTTCGACAAGTTTTGACCATTATGACAAAAATTAATTAAATTTCAAAAAATTCTTAAATAAAATTCAAAGTAACTTTAGAGACATTCTAACCATGTTCAAACAAGTTGAAAAACACTTGGAAAGCACATTTTAATCCACCATTAACGACTCAATTTTCAGCTTTTATTTAAAACATGCATTTTAATGGCTATAAATTCAATTTAAAAGTCTAGATATCTTTTAAAACTAATAGAAAGATGAATGGTTACCTTCGGTGGAAGAAAAAAAAACTTTGACACAAATCCGGGAAAACCCACTCTTGAAGAAGATGATGAAATTAATGAGGTTTTAGGATGTTTTCTTGAAGATTTATAATGATTAATGCTATGGGAATGAAAGGAAGCAATGGAATTGAGGTTCGAAGAAGAAAAAGTGAAGGAGAGGAGCTTGGGAAGCAATGGACGACACAATAATGAAATAGGGAAAAACTATCGTGAAACAAAACTGTAGGTAGGGGTTCTTTAGGTTGAATTTAAAAAATTGGCTAAACTGCAATATAAATGCTCACAGTTTTGACCGTGTTACAAATCAGTCGTCTTCCTAAAATTAAAGGTATTTAAAACTCATTTTAAAAAATTGGTTTAATTTCCTAATAGCCATTGTTGAAATCATTATTGGTTACCAAACTTATGAAATTCCGAGCACATATAGGCTAAAAATCCTAAAATACCTTCGAAACTTCTAGTATTAATTTTGGGGTGTGACAAAAGAACTATGAATAATTCATTCTAAGGGGCTCTACACTTATAATGGGATAGGATAAGTAAGTTTATCCTTGAGTACTTATTGAGATCACCGAGCTCACACGTTAGTGGTTTAAATGTTGAAAAATCGGCTTTAGAAAATGTAGTGGAAAATAGATTTGAGGAAAAATCAAAGTTTTAAATTTTTTTCAAAAAACAAGAACTTGGTTTTGATATCTAAATTAATAAACACTTAATCAAAATCGTACCTTTTGATACGTCTAGGATGAATGATTTGACCGAGTAGTCTTCTCCGCTATCCTCAAGCTCACGTCTGCCGAGTGCGGGCTCTCTTCGAATAAATTTTTTTTCACAAAATTACCACTAGGGCAATTTTGCAATTTCTCTAAACTGGGTCAAGTTGTAAATAAGAAAAATATCTCTAGAAATTTTCAAAAATAATTTCTTCGGAGAATTTTCTCTTGAATTCAAGTGTATGAAACATAATGACCCATGACTCTCTTTATATAAGGAGAATTTAGAGAGTTCAACTATCATTAAACTTAATCACTTTAATATTAAATTAATAGAATATTTATCTACAAGATAAATATTAAATTAAATTTAATATTAAGGTAATCACTTTAACATTAAATTAATAAAATACTATCAAGATAATTATTAAATTTAATTTAATATTAAAACTATTAACATAACATTATTTTTGGAATAGTAATCTGGAATCAAATTATTCGGTAGAGTTCTAGTAGTAGTGTGATTCCTTCACTGCTTAACCGCCGAAAGACCACCCGCCAGCCACTAAAATGCCGCCGGCACCGTCATGTCCGAGCCAATGATGGCTCGACCAGTTTGGTCCTACTACCGGTTAGACCGTCGGCTCGATTTCTCATACTAGGTCCAGTTCGATCAGTTTTTGGGTCTTGGTCTCGATTTTGGGTTATTGGGCCCAATTTTTGATCTTAGGTCAAATTTTCAAGTTCAATTACCCATTGGGCTAATTGTCTAACTTGAAAAGTTAATTTTCAAATATTTCATATTAATTTTAATTAATCTGTTTAATTTAATTTTACTTGATCAAAATTAATTTTCTCAAAAATAACTTAGATCTTCCAAATTAATTTTTCAAGAAAATTAATTAATCAAATTCTCTAGTTGAATAAATATCACGACTGTCTAATTTAATTCCACATCGAATAAATCGAGTCAATTAAACTATTTCCAAAGTTGTAGAATTTTTTGATTCAAATGCAGTTTAATCGAGCTTTTGTTGAGCTAGTGGAAGGATCAATCAGACATATACAATTAGGTTTAAGTAATTGAAATTATGTCCAAAAGCATCATTCTGATAATTCACAATTTACTTAATCATGGAGTCAGTCCACAAGAAGTACCATGATTGAAAACTCCTTATTGTATACTTTTTACGAAAGCAATTCAACCAATTGCTTTGTCAAATGGCCTTATCATGTGTGTGTTACCCGTATATGATATCCTTGATTCCTTTGAGTTAAATCTGTTCACTCAGTACAATCTTATTTTATCTCATTCTCACCATTGTGTCTTTTTAATGATTAATATGACCACTATCAACAAATGACTGTGATAAATTGCTTTTTCGAGAACAAACATCCCATGACCACATTTCATATTTATCAATCCACACAATGTCAAAGAGAGGATAACAGTAACTCTTTAATCGAGCTATGAATTTCATTATTTCTAGTAAAGCCATGCCATATACAAGTCATGTACCCAACATACCGACTATGGGCTCGATTATCTTTAGAGCATAAGTATCCACTTATATCAAAGCACATGAGTTTCATACACATGGTCAGTGACAAACTCAAGATTTAGGTAAATCACACCATGAATGTCACAAGTGAATCAATTCACAAACAGATTCAGAATTAATTCATCTTGGGTCCAATCCAATGTATCATTCTTCCAATGAATACATCTATGTCTCTACCCGTGGAGTTAACTACTCTGGTAGCCAAGACTAGCCATCTTCCCAATTGGAATTGTAGATGACTTAATAATCCTTTTATGTTTTTGAATCAAATGCTCACTTTGATTCTTTTACGGGATTACAAACTCATTTAGATTATCTATTGAAGTAAGTTATCTTTCTTGCAATGTAAACGTTCTTATAGTGCCACTTATCATCAATTTGTACTTGAACAATCAATGAGCTAATATTTGCTTGTCACAATTTTGATATGCATGCAAAATATGAAAGACAAAAACACAAAAGTTATAATAGTGAAATGTGAAATTAACTTTATTCATTTATCTTTCAAATACATATAAAATAATTACATGTTTACTACAATATGGACACATGTCCCAACATTAAACGCATAAGTTAAGCACTTGTCTAAGAAGCTTGCGAATTCAGCTTAGGAGCATTACATTACCTTTCAAGATTTGAGTTTATTTTATAACTACATTGGTTGTCATTTTTATATGAATCATAGCATGTATATAAAAGACTATATTGAATTTGTATTTGTAAATTTGAAATGCAAGTTTTGAATCCTTTTGTTATTCTTAATTAACCTTTATTCCTTTTTCAATTTGAATTTGCTTATGATGTGCATTTGAGCGTAAATGGGCTTAAGTTTTGTTCTATAATGTATTAGGACTTGTTGAAATGATATAAAAGTGTTGAGACATGTTTTTAAGTGTATTTGGTCTAGTTTTTAGCCTTAAGGGTTCTAGTACCTAAATTAAAAGTATTAGAACGTTGCAAGTTAGTAACTAGAAAGCCATAGATTCTAGGCAAAATACCTATACATAGGGCCTATGTATTGATACCTTACATAAGGTATTGGTACATGGGATTTATGTACCGACATAGCACGAAAATTTGGGCCCCTACACGCGTTTTAGGTATTTTTAGCCCACCAAAGCTCAAAATTGACCCCGGACACTTGCAATGATGCACAAAATGTTACTAAATGGTTTTAAAATGTTTTAAAGACTCAAAAGGTACTTATCTAGATTTTATGTTTTATTAAATTATTTTAAAGTTTTAATTTTTAAGTAATTCCAAGATTTTGTTAAGTGTGAGCTCTAGTGGCACCTCTTATTCATATCGGGCGTCAGGATGGGTGAAGTGTAACAACCCAGTTTAGACCCTAGTCAGAACAGTGGTATCGAGACAAAAAATCCGAGGTCGTAATAATATTTTAATATTATTTTTGGTGCCTACAGTATGTGAATTAGCCTGTGTGAAATTTCTGTGTGAAGATTTTATTGATTGTGTGTTTAATTTGCGAAAATGACTTAATCGCATAAAGTGCAAAAGCTGTGTGCTGATTGTTAAAGTGCCTAATTGTTGTTCTCTTTATAATTTGGAGGTTTTATGATGTAATTAGCCCATTTTATGAGATTAGTGGAAGATGATAGCATGGTTTTGGTGTTATTATTAATAGTTGTCAAGGGTAAAATGGTAAAATGCCAAATAAGTTAATATTAATTAAAACAAAACCAATTTGATGGCCATTTCTCATCTTTCTTCCACCGAAAAATAGAAAAGAGAATACCCATTGAAGCTTTTGAAATTTTGGCACTTGCTAAGCTCAATCAAGGTATGTTTTGAGCTCGATTTTTGATAATTTCTACGTTTTCGTAATCATTGCTTTGTGCTCTAAAAAACCCATGCTTAAATTTTGTGAATTGATGGTGATTTTGAATTGTGACATGAATGAATTCATGAGCTTTGTGAAGTTTGGTGATTGATTATGAAAGATATGTGTTAGATTAACATAATTTTTCTTGGAATTTTTAGTGAAATTGAGTAATTTGAGCTTAATTGAGAAAGGTATAAATTGAAGGACTAAAATGTGAAATAAATGAAATGTGTGGGCTTGTATTAGCATGGGAAGAATTCGGCTAAGCTTGTGTGAGTAGATATTATGTGAATTTGATGATTTTGTGAAATAGGGACTAAAGTGTCAAAATGTGAAAATGTGATGGCTATTTTGTAAAATGCCCTAAATATGTGTATTTGGACTAAATTGAATGAATTGGTGATTGAATGAGTTACATTTGAATGTGTATAGACCAAGAAAGGAGAGGTTCGAATCGAGATCGAGGTAAAGACAAAGTGCTCAATTAATCGACCGTTTCTGTATTTTGACATCCGAGGTAAGTTCGAATATAATACTAGTTGTAAACTATATCTATGTGATGTGAATTGAATGAAAATATTTACATAATTATGAGATTAGAAATGCTATGTGCGGAGTTGAAATAGATGGCACTAAGTGTGCAAAATATTAGAAATAAGACATAGATGATTAACACTGTGTGTGCGAAAAGATAGAAGCTTTGGCTTATCGAATTGGCACTGTGTGTGCGATACCGATATAAGTTCAGTTTAACATATTGGCACTAAGTGTGTGGTGACGATTATGTTTCGGTTATGAAATTGGCACTAAGTGTGCGGATAAATCAAAGGAATAGCAAAGGTTGAACGAGAGGTAATATCAAGAAATTGAGTAGCATGAATGGTGAGTAACTATGTGTTGATCAAGGTACGTTTGAACCTATGTGGTTGATGATAGCCTTAAAAGTTGAATGAATAGATACTTGAGCATATGGTTGAGATTGATAATGAGCCTAATTGTGTATTTATCTATGTGATGGTTAAATTATGAATTGATGTGGTATTATTGAGTAATATGTATTATATTACGAACTTACTAAGCTTTGAAAGCTTACTGTGTGATTTGTCTCTCTGCTTTCTGAAAGTCGATAAAGCTAGCTCAGTTTCGGGATCGTCAGCATCTCTATCGCACTATCGGCAATCTATTTTTGTACTTCTGAAGATGTGTATATTTGAATATGGCATGTATAGACTAGTTGTTTTGAAACATGATTGAGATGTGTAAATAGCCATGTGATGTGGCTAGATAAATGTTGGCAATATGCATGTGTGAATTTGGTAGATGATGCATGTTATGGTATGGCTTGATGGCAATGAAAATGTCTTATGAATGGTAAGCTTAGAGATGGATTGATGCCATTGTGATCTAGTGATATGGTGGATGAATCATGCTTGGTTATGCATGTGTTTTAATTGTGTAATTTGGTATATAAGTTGACATGATTAGAAATGAGATTGGATGGGATGACAAGTTGATCATTAGACATGTATTTAGGTGCCAATTTGTGTGTGAAAATAGGCTTGTATGTGCTTGTAGGTATGACCCAAGCATGGGTGGCATTTTGGCCTTGCAAATGGCATATTTTGCATACACGGCCAAGGGGCACGGGCGTGTGTCTCTGCCGTGTGGCTCAAGGGCCACTTTAAAGTGTTCCTGGGCAGGTTACACGACCGTGGCACACGGGCGTGCCTGGTGGCCGTGTGACCAAGTCAGTAGCTAGCTTAATTTCACACAGCCATGGCACACGAGCGTGTCTGGTGGCCGTGTGGACAAGTCAGTATGTATGCCCTGTTTTGGCAGTGCCTAGACACATGGGCGTGTCTAGTAGCCGTGTGAGGCACACGGCCTGAATGCACGGGCGTGTGACCTTTTTAATTTTGAAGAATGTTCAAATTTCTAAGAATTTTTGTATGTGTTCGGTTTAGTCCTGACCTCTTTTTAACACGTGTTTAAGGTCTCGTAGACCGTAATAAGGGACTATATGTTTATATTTGAATATGTTTAATTGATGATTGACTTAGTGTTGTGAAATGGATGTGAAATGTTTCGATTGCTCGGTAATGCCTCTTAACCCTATTTCAGTGACGGTTTCGGGTTAGGGGTGTTACATTTGATTGGTATTAGAGCTACAGTTTAGTCGATTCTCGGACTAACGTAGCGCGTGTGAGTCTAGCTATACATGCCATATATATATAATTGCGACAGTGTGATGAATCCTGATAGTTGAAAATGTGTTTTCATATAGTAATGGATCCCGATCGAGCAGTTGCTGACGATTTAGAGAGTAACACGCCTGCTCCTGCTCAAGGGACAGCGCCGGCCACATCTAGGCCGAATGATAGTAGTGAGGGAGGAGAGGCTAAGCAAGCCTTCTTCCGAATGATGAGTGAGTGGTTTTCAGAGTTTGTTCAAACGAATCCGGCTGCTCCACAACCTCCACCCCCACAAGTGCCTGTTGTGCCACAAATTGTAGATCCGATCAGATTGAATAAGCCTCCTGTAGATAAGATTCGAAAGTACGGGGCCGAAGAGTTTAGGGCCACAGCTGATGATAATGCTGAACGAGCTGAGTTTTGGCTCGAGAATACCATTCGAATATTTAACGAGATGTCGTTGACTCCTGACGAATGTATAAAATGTGCAGTTTCTTTGTTGAGGGATACGGCTTGTAACTGGTGGAAAATGTTGATTTTAGTGGTTCCGAGAGAGAGAATCACCTTGGATTTCTTTCAAGCTAAATTTCGGAAGAAATATATTAGTCAATGATTCATAGATAAAAAACATAAAGAGTTTTTAGAGCTGAAACAGGGCCATATGTCTGTTACTGAGTATGAAAGGGAGTTTGTAAGATTGAGCCAATATGCACGAGAATGTGTTTCGACCGAAGCCGTTATGTGTAAACGCTTCATTGAAGGGCTGAACGAGGGTATTAAGTTATTGGTTGGGATACTTGACATAAATGAATTTGTTGTGTTAGTTGAAAGAGCCTGCAAAGTCGAGGAGCTCAGTAAAGAAAAGAAGAAAGTCGATTCTGAAGCTCGAGATGAAAGAAAAAGATTAATGAGTAAGACGTCTCAACCTTCGACGAAGAGATTTAGAGATGCAAGCAACTGATCAGATGCTTCATTTGGACATCCGAATAGAGACCGCGCAAGACTAAGTGTTGGTTTGAGAACTCAAGCTCCAATTGAATCAAGTGTTGGAAGTGCTAAAAGCAACAAACCTGAGTGTAGACAGTGTGGAAGACGACATGTGGGAGAATGTTGGGGCAAGTATAATAGTCAAACTTGTTATAAGTGTAGATCACAAGATCACTTCATTTGAGACTGCCCAAAGTTAGCTGAGGAAGAAAATGTTCAGAGTGTGAGACCGAGTAATGTGACGACTAGGAGTAGACCACCCAGAAACACCAGAAATGTGAGTGGAAGCCAAAGAGGGACTATTGATACAGCTGTGAGATCGGAGGCGAGAGCACCTACTCGAGGCTATACCCGCACGAGAAGAAGCATCATCTCCAGACGTCATTACTGGTACTTTTACTCTATTTGATACTGATGTGATTGCATTGATAGATCCAGGTTCTACTCATTCGTATGTGTGTGTGAATCTAGTATCAAATAAGACTCTACCTGTTGAGTCTACTGAGTTGGTTATTAGAGTATCGAACCCCTTAGGCAAGTGTGTCTTGGTGGATAAAGTGTGCAAGAATTGCCCATTGATGTTTCGGGATATATGCTTTCTGGCTAATTTGATGTTGCTACTATTCGATGAATTTGATATAATTCTGGGTATGGATTGACTCACTTTGCATAATGCCATTGTGAATTGTAAACGAAAGAGTATTGATTTGAGAAGTCAGAATGGTGAGATGGTTCGAATTGAATCCAGTGATTTGAATGGGTTATCAGCTGTTGTATCTGCGATGAAAGCTTTGAACTATGTGAGAAAGGGTTACGAAGCTTATCTGGCATATGTGATTGATACAAAAGTGACAGAAAAGAAAGTTGAATCTGTGCCTGTGGTTTGCGAATTCCTTGATGTGTTTCCTAAAGAACTACCAGGACTACCTCCGATACGGGAAGTTGAATTTGGTATTGAACTATTACTGGGGACTACTCCTATCTCTATAGCTCCGTATAGAATGGCATCGACGAAGTTAAAAGAGTTAAGGTCTCAGTTGCAAGAGTTGACAGATAGAGGATTTGCACGCCCGAGTTTTTCGCCCTGGGGTGCTCCTGTGTTGTTCGTGAAAAAGAAAGATGGCACTATGAGAATGTGTATTGACTATCGATAGTTGAACAAAGTGACAATAAAGAATAAATACATGTTGCCTCGTATTGATGATTTGTTTGATCAGCTAAAAGGAGCTAAGTGTTTTCGAAAATAGATTTGAGATCGGGCTATTATCAGCTGAGAGTTAAAGAATCTGATGTACCAAAAACTGCTTTCAGAACAAGGTATGGACATTATGAATTCTTAGTTATGACATTTGGACTAACGAATGCTCTTGCAGTGTTTATTGATTTGATGAATCGGATATTCAGACCGTATCTGGATTGTTTTGTTGTGGTGTTCATTGATGATATTTTGATTTATTCCTGTGATGAGACGCAATATGCCGAGCATTTGAGAATTGTGTCATAGACTCTGCGTGAGAAGCAATTGTATGCAAAGTTTAGCAAATGTGAGTTTTGGTTGTGTGAGGTTTGATTTCTGGGGCATATTGTATCAGCTGCAGGAATACGTGTTGATCCGAGTAATATCTCAACTATTCTAGAATGGAAACCTCCAAGAAATGTGTCTGAAGTCCGTAGTTTTCTGGGACTAGCGGGATATTATAGACGATTTGTGAAAGGTTTCTTGATGATTGCAACTCCATTGACGAAGTTGCTACAGAAAGATGTTAAATTCGAGTGGTCAGAAAAGTGTCATCAGAGTTTTGAGCAGTTGAAATCGTTGTTGACGGAAGCACCAGTGATAGTTCAACTTGAATCGGGCAAAGAATTCATAGTTTACAGTGATGCATCGTTGAATGGTTTGGGTGTGTGGCTTGATGCAAGAAGGCAAAGTCATTGCTTATGCTTCGAGGCAGTTAAAGCCGCATGAAAAGAACTATCTGACGCATGATCTTGAATTAGCCGCGATTGTGTTTGCGTTAAAGATTTGGCGTCACTACCTATTTGGTGAGAAATGTCATATTTATACCGATCATAAGAGTTTCAAGTATTTGATGACTCAGAAAGAATTGAATTTGAGACAGAGGAGATGGTTAGAATTGTTGAAAGATTATGAGCTTGTGATTGATTACCATCCGGGCAAAGCTAATGTTGTTGCTGATGCCTTGAGTCAAAAGTCTTTAAATGCTTTGCAAGCTATGGGTACTCAGATAGATCTATGTGATGATGATTTAGTTTTGGCTGAGTTGAAAGTGAGACCGATATTTGTACGTCATATTTGTGATGCCCAGAAAAGTGATGATGAGATAATAGAAAAACGAGCTCAATGTGATTTGAATTCGAATTCAGAATTTCGAGTTGATATTGATGATTGTTTGAGATTCAGAGATCGAATTTGTGTTCCGAAGAATTCAGAGTTGATTCAGTTAATTTTGAACAAAGCTCATAATAGTTGTTTGACTATTCATCCGGGGAGTACAAAAATGTATAATGATTTGAAACAGTTTTATTGGTGCCATGGTATGAAACGGGACATTTCTGACTTTGTGTCGAAATGTTTAATTTGTCTGCAAGTTAAAGCTGAACATCAGGTTCCGTCCGGATTGTTACAACCGATTATAATTCCTGAGTGGAAATGGGAGAGAATCACAATGGACTTTGTGTCGGGTTTGCCTTTATCTCCGGGAAAGAAAGATGCAATATGGGTGATAGTTGACAGATTGACAAAATCAGCTCATTTTATTCCGGTGAAAACAGATTATTCACTTGAAAAATTAGTCGAATTGTATATTGCTGAGATTGTGAGATTGCACGGGGTGCCACTATCTATTGTATCTGACAGAGATCCGAGATTTACTTTGCGATTTTGGAAGAAATTGCAAGAGGCTTTAGGCACAAAATTACATTTCAGTACTGCATTTCATCCGCAAGCGGATGGTCAGTCCGAGCGGATTATTCAGATTCTCGAAGATATGTTGAGATGCTGTATAGTTTAGTTTAAAAGTGCGTGGGAAAAGCATTTACCGTTGATTGAGTTTGCGTACAACAATAGTTTTCAATCTAGCACTAAAATGGCACCGTATGAGGCTCTTTACGGTCGAAAATGCCGAACTCCATTGTATTGGACTGAGCTGAGTGAGAATAAGATTTACGGGGTTGATTTAATAAAAGAGACTGAGCAGAAAGTGAAAGTGATCCTTGATAGTTTGAAAGCGGCCTCAGACCGTCAGAAGTCTTATGCAGACTTGAAATGGAAGGATATCGAATTTGAAATTGGTGACAAAGTGTTTCTGAAAGTGTCTCTGTCGAAGAAAATACTTCGATTTGGCCGAAAGGCAAGCTGAGTCCAAGATTCATCGGACCGTATGAGATCATTGAACGAGTTGGACCGGTTGCTTATAGATTGATGTTGCCACCTGAGTTAGAAAAGATTCATAATGTGTTTCATGTGTCGATGCTTCGACGGTACAGATCTGATCCGTCTCCTGTGATTGCTCCTACTGAGGTTGAAATTCATTCAGATTTGTCGTATAGTGAAGAACCAATCTGAATTCTGGCACGTGAGATCAAAGAGTTGAGAAATAAAAGAATTTCCTTAGTGAAAGTGTTATGGCATAAACACGGAGTTGAGGAGGCTACGTGGGAGCCTGAGAACATTATGAGAGAGCAATATCCACACCTATTCACTGGTAAGATTTTCGGGGACGAAAAGCCCTAAAGGGGGAGAGTTGTAACAGCCGGATTTATACCCTAGTCGGAACAGTGGTATCGAGACCACAAATTCGAGGTCGGAATAATATTTTAATTTTAGTTTCGGTGCCTACAGTATGTGAATTAGCCTGTGTGAAATTCTTGTGTGAAGATTTTATTGATTGTGTGTTTAATTTGCGAAAAGAACTTAATCGCATAAAGTGCAAAAGCTGTGTACTGATTGTTAAAGTGCCTAATTGTTGTTGTCTTTATAATTTGGAGGTTTTATGATGTAATTAGCCCATTTTATGAGATCAGTGGAAGATGATAGCATGGTTTTTGTGTTATTATTAATAGTTGTTAAGGTAAAATGGTAAAATGTCAAATAAGTTAATATTAATTAAAACAAAACCAATTTGATAGACATTTCTCATCTTTCTTCCACCGAAAAATAGAAAAGAGAATACCCATTGAAGCTTTTGAAATTTCGGCACTTGCTAAGCTCAATCAAGGTATGTTTTGAGCTTAGTTTTTGATAATTTTTACGTTTTCGTAATCGTTGCTTTGTGCTCTACAAAACCCATGCTTTAAATTTTGTGAATTGATGGTAATTTTGAAATGTGCCATGAATGAATTCATGAGCTTTATGAAGTTTGGTGATGGATTATGAAAGATATGTGTTAGATTAACATATTTTGTCTTGGAATTTTTAGTGAAATTGAGTAATTTGAGCTTAATTGAGAAAGGTATAAATTGAAGGACTAAAATATGAAATAAATGAAATGTGTGAGCTTGTATTAGCATGGGAAGAATTCGGCTAAGCTTGTGTGAGTAGATATTATGTGAATTTGATGATTTTGTGAATTAGGGACTAAAGTGTCGAAATGTGAAAATGTGATGGCTATTTTGTAAAATACCCTAAATATGTGTATTGGGACTAAATTGAATGAATTGGTGATTGAATGAGTTACATTTGAATGTGTATAGACCAAGAAAGGAGAGGTTCGGATCGAGATCGAGGCAAAGACAAAGTGCTCGATTAATCGACTGTTTCGGTATTTTGACGTCCGAGGTAAGTTCGGATATAATACTAGTTGTAAACTATATCTATGTGATGTAAATTGAATGAAAATATTTAAATAATTATGAGATTAGAAATGCTATGTGCAGAGTTGAAATAGATGGCACTAAGTGTGCGAAATATTAGAAACGAGACAGAGATGATTAGCACTGTGTGCGAAAAGATAGAAGAATCGACTTATCAAATTGGCACTGTGTGTGCGATACTGATATAAGTTTGGTTTAACATATTGGCACTAAGTGTGCGGTGACGATTATGTTTCGGTTATGAAATTGGCACTAAGTGTGCGGATAAATCAAATGAATAGCAAAGGTTGAACGAGAGGTAATATCGAGCAATTGAGTAGCATGAATGGTGAGTAACTATGTGTTGATCAAGGTACGTTTGAACCTATGTGGTTGATGATAGCCTTAAAAGTTGAATGAATAGATACTTAAGCATATGGTTGAGATTAATAATGAGCCTAATTGTGTATTTATCTATGTGATGGTTAAATTATGAATTGATGTGGTATTATTGAGTAATATGTATTATATTACGAACTTACTAAGCTTTGAAAACTTACTGTGTGATTTGTCTCTCTGCTTTCAAAGTCGATAAGCTAGCTCGGATCCGGGGATCACAAGATCTCTATCACACTATCGGCAATCTATTTTGGTGCTTCTGAAGATGTGTATATTTGAATATGGCATGAATAGACTAGTTATTTTGAAACATGATTGAGATGTGTAAATAGCCATGTGATGTGGCTAGATAAATGTTGGCAATATGCATGCGTGAATTTGGTATATGATTCATGTTATGGTATGGCTTGATGGCAATGAAAATGTCTTATGAATGGTAAGCTTAGAGATGGATTGATGCCATTGTGATATAGTGATATGTTGGATGTATCATTCTTGGTTATGCATGTGTTTTAATTGTGTAATTTGGTATATAAGTTGACATGATTAGAAATGAGATTGGATGGGATGATAAGTTGATCATTAGACATGTATTTGGTTGCCAAATTGTGTGTGAAAATAGGCTTGTATGTGCTTGTAGGTATGACTCAAGTGTGGGTGGCATTTTGGCCTTGCAAATGGCCTATTTTGCATACATGGCCAAGGGACACGGGCATGTGTCTTTGTCGTGCGGCTCAAGGGCCACTTTGAAGTGTGCCTTGGCTGGTTACACGACCGTGGCACTTGGGCGTGTCTGGTGGCCGTGTGACCAAGTCAGTAGCTAGCTTAATTTCACACGGCCATGGCACATGGGCGTGTCTAGTGGCCGTGTGGACAAGTCGGATGTCCGCCTTCTGTTTGGCACGGCACCGACACATGGGCGTGTCTGGTAGCCGTGTGAGGCACACGACCTGACTGCACGGGCGTGTGACCTCTACAGTTTTGAAGAATGTTCAAATTTCCAAGAATTTTCGTATGTGTTCGGTTTAGTCCCGACCTTTTTTTTAACACGTGTTTAAGGTCTCGTAGACTGTAATAAGGGACTATATGTTTATATTTGAATATGTTTAATTGATGATTAACTTAGTGTTGTGAAATGGATGTGAAATGTTCCGATTGTTCGGTAATGTCTCTTAACCCTATTCCGGCGACGGTTTCGGGTTAGGGGTGTTACATGAAGGGTGTTAAAAAGAGGGAAAAGTTTTCTCTCTTCAAACCATGGTTGCCAAAAATAGAGGAAAAAGATGAGAAAATCCTTATCTTTTCCACTTTTATTCGTTATTAAATTTCGGTCAAAGGTCAATTAAAATGTGTGGTCCTATTTAACCTTTGGTTTTAATCACATCCAATGGTCGCAATTAATCTAAAAAATCTAACATTTCATTATTATAATATCCAAAGCATAATTCCATGAGAAATGAAAAAAAACCCTTTTATGGAAAAATTACAATTTAGCCCCTTATCACTTCCTTTATTTTCATTCACAGTACTTGACACATCAAATATTTTTCATAATTCACACTTATCATCCATAACTATTAATGGTACATGCAAAATTTTTCATTTTTCTTTGGTAAAATAAAAAATTACAATTTAGTCCCTATACTCTTTACTTTCTTCAATTTAGTCCAGTGAGACTTCCGTAACACTAATACATATTCCATATTATCTTCATATCCAATAATCATTATTATGTCATTTTCTCTGTTTGATCAAATCTTACTTTCGTCCTTGTAATTTTTTGACTCTTATAATGTAGTCTTTTTTCCACTATCTCAAGTTCATGCTCATACTCACTAAATTTCTTCTCCAAATATGTAATTAATTCATTAAAACTTCATTTACTACGTTCATTTTTGAATTTCCACATAATTTCATTGTATTCGATCATAGAAATGTACCAATTATTATACCAAAAATTTGGGGCATTACACGCAATCTCCATTGTTCAATCATAGCAAAAATAAATGTCAACATAACAGTAAAATCTCTAATTTGATTAACGTGATAGAAGCCAACATCTCTTAAATGAGGAATGATCAACTTTTAAGGTGGATTTGTGTTCAAATTACCACAACACCAAGAATATCTAAGAGGAATTTTTTTGGTTTTCTGTGAAAAATAAACAAATGGGATGGACTTTTTACGGGTTTTAGGGTTAGACCAAGAACATATATTACGGTTTTTAAATAGTTGGGAGGTTTCTTTAAAATATGAAGACTTTCTTTTATTTTAAAAGGCCATGTTCCTTTAGAATTTTAAAAAGGACCCTGACATACACGGGAATTGAGGTAATTTTAAATATTTTAAGATTTTTTTCAAATTTTAAAAAACATCTTTAACGATTAAGGTTAGAGTTTTTAAATTTTACAAGAACTTCAACACCTAGTATCAAGGTCTGTGTAAATTTTAAAAAATATGATTTCGAAAAAAAAAAATGATTATGGGATTTCTAAAAAGAATATAAGTTATGTCGAAGTTCGTTTTAATACTTAAATTTCATTCCAGAAACAGTTCCCTGATTACGATGGTCGTGAAAAACTTATCAAACTATAGCATGAGAACTAAGTTTTCTAATAAAAATTTCTTTTTAGGTGGTTAGGTTTTTTAGAGAAGTGATTAAATAGCTTTTATAATAAAAACATTATATAAAAACTTAAATGATATATAACTATTAATCTTTGTAATAATATTTGTTAATTGAAAAAAGTGCAAAACGAATATACATTATTCACATTTTTTTTCCAATTTTTATGGTTACCATAGTACATGGATTTCCATTGTGAATTATTTTAAATAAATCAATGTATATGAAAACTTCTATTTCTTTGTATAAAGATCTTATCACCTTCACGCATCTCTAAATAAAATTATAAAAGTTAAGAGTATTTGTTTTCAAGAGTTCCACTAAGTTCTCACCAAATGCTATTATAGTATTTCTTTGTGGTATAATTATAATTATTTTTATTTTTTTAGAATTTAAATTTAATTTTATTCGGATTGAAATATACTGATAAATAAAAAGTTCAATTCCATTCCTTAGTTGATAATTATTTCCCGAACACTTTAATGTATTAATTTCAAATTTGTTATCTGTTTGACTTTTCATTTCGATCTTTCCAACTTTAATTCATGCACAGTGTAAGAAGACTTCAATATGTTGAAAATCTCATTCCCATAGTTTTATGCTTTTAGAATGTGGTTTTCATGAGGCATTGATTAGCGTAAGAACAATAATGATGATGGAAAAATTGCGTATTCTGCATTAATCATCACATACAACAGAAGCAGGTGAGAAGCCACAGGGCTAACTCTTTGAGTCATCATCACTCATGATTAGACCCTGTTCTGGATACGTTCTGAAAAATTTAACTCCACGATATAAAATGGACTTGAGACATAAAAGATCAAGATCGAGATATCATTGGCTTGTTTAGGTCAGGGTGTGATCCTGATGCATACACCAACAACTTGAGCCAGCTTCCAAGCGACGATTTGTTGTTTCATTTTGGTCTTGAGGTTAAAACTCAAACAAGACTTTCCTTTCCCTGCAAGTTTATGTGCTTCTTCTAAGTTCTACCTTTTCCTTGCTGAAATAATGATGCAAGAGTCTTTATTCACTAGTTCTCTACTTGTGAAGGCCACCATCAATAGTAATTTTTTCTTTTTGCATTTTCATAAACATGCTTTGTAGACGTTGAATCCTGTTTATAAGTACAAATCTTTTGACACAAATTAGAACTTGGAGGAGGGTGCATGGACTATATTCTGTGGGAAATGTGAGAGCTCCCGTGGAGTTGGAAAGATGTGGTCCTGGTTTTCAGCACTAGTCGATCCTTTTACATGTATCAACCATGCTTTCATAATTTCCTTGGTGTCCTGTTCCTGTTAGTTTTCTTATGCATACTCGTTTTTAGATTGTCTATAAGGAAGGTTACATCAGTCTATCTCCATACCTCGCTTACTGCTAATTCTCTCAGTAGTCATTAATGGTACTTTAGTCGTTGCTTACTTGGTCTTAGGGACATGGTTGATCAAACAGAAGCTCAATATAGTTCAGACAATTTTACCTTTACATGGATGGCTAGTAGTGTTATTTCAAGGATTGTCATGGTTACTTTTAGGGTCATTTGTGAGCCTAAAGAAGCAAAACCTTCCCTGTATAACAACAGTGAAGTCTTGTTCAATTCGAGACTCTTTTTATTCTGGGTTTCTTCATATTCTTGTGGCTTTTTTGGAATCTATTGCAGAAGGAATCATGGAAACTAAGATAATTTTGGATATTTTATCTTTTCCTAGATAAATTTTATTTCTCTTTTGTTCCTTTAAAGGAGACAAGTCTAAGAATACTAATTTAGATGATACCATTGATGCTTGCTATGAACCTCTGCAAGGAGAGGAACCTGAAGTAACTGATGGTATCAATTTCAATCATAAGGTTACTACCTTTACCAAAGCTGGATTTATCAACACAATGTCATTTTGGAAAATTCTTGAGGATCAATATATCCCATTGTTTCAAGAGGAACAAAGAGTACAAAAATTCTACTCAAAGAAAATGGAGCAAATGAGCAAAGAGAAAAATAAAGGAACAAGTTGTTTGGTGTGCCTTTAAACATTGTTGCTAATTTTCTACTCTCACTGGAAAGTCATATTGGTTTTTGGGTTCTTTGCATTGATAAAGGTTTTGACATTGCCCATAGGCCCATTGTTCCTAAGAGCTTTTATTGAGGTTGAAGAAGGAAAAGTAGCCTTAAAGCATGAGGCTTATGCCCTAGCTCTTAACATCTTCTTAACAAAATGCTTAGAATCAGTTTCTGAGAGGCAATGGTTCTTTCATACAATACTGGTAGGGCTCTAGATAAGGTCTTTGCTATCTGCAGTAATAATATCTCTAGGTGAGATAGTAAATTATGTCAATGTTGATGCCTACACGATAAGCGAGCTTCCATCTTGGTTACCTCAGATATGGTCAACTAGCCTTCAGTTATGTCTTGAACTATTCATTGTATACTACACAGTTGGACTTGTGACTTTTGCAGCTTTAACTACCATTATAGTAATTATACTTGCAAGTTCACCACAGGCTAAATTGTTATTTAAATATTAGAAAAAGCTCATGTTGGCACAAGATAGGAGGCTAAAGGCCATTACCGAGGCGCTTGCAAATATGAAGATTTTGAAGTTGTATATTTGGGAGACACATTTCAAGAAAGTTTTAGAAGGATTAAAGAAAAAATAATTCAAGTAGATATCAAGAATTTTGACACCGAGAGGGTTTTAGGTAGTTTTATTTTGGTCATCTCCTGATTTTGTATCCACTGCGGTAGCGAATAAATTCGTATATGCAATGAATAAGTAAATAAAATAGAATCTAAAAGATCGAACACGCAAAAGTTAACGTGAAAAAACTCCTTAAATAAGGATAAAAAATCACAGGCAAAAAGAGATTTCACTATAATAAAGGAGAGTACAAAATATGAAGAGAATTAAAGGAAAAACCCAAAGCCCCACAATAAAAATAATTTAAAACAAAGAATATAATTCTCTCAATCTAAATATTTTTGTTGTGTGTCTAACCTAGAGTAACTGAAGCCTATCCATAAGCTAAAACTCATAGCATAATATGACTAGAATATCTCTAGATTAATTATATTTAAGTGATAAGCTAAAACAAAGTTTAATTGGGAGAAGAAAATCAGAAACCCTTTGGATCACGTCGCAACGTTGGGACGTGGCCTTCGTGTCGTTGGGATGATATGTGCTTGCTTGTTGCGATGTCAACACAAAAATACGAGGCATAACTTCCACAAATCTCCACCTTGACTCGTATTTTACTTAACTCCCTTACCAAGCCTAGTTATGGGCCTAATTTGATCTTTTTCGGATACTTACCAAGTCCAAGCAATGCTCGAACTTTGAAACTGGAAGACTCTTTGTCAACATGTCGGCTGAATTGTGTTTTGTGCTTATTTTAAGAATCTGAACATCCCCTTGATTGATCACCTCTCAAACAAAGTGTTAATGAATTTATATGAGCTTTGTTCTCTCATGATGCATTTGATATTTGGTGAGATGCATGACACTTTGGTTATCACAATATACAATAGTTGTTTCTTTTTCACTTACCAGTTCACAAAACATGCCCCTTGTAACACCCCAAACTGGGTCGAGTAGGTTTGAACTGAATCTGACATGCCATATTAGCCATCGAAGTGACCCTCCGTTAACTCCCAAGCTAACATCCAACACACCATTTACTAACAACAAATAATGTGTTAAAGTAAAACACTAAAGAAGAATTATTTCATACACAAAAGATAAACATGCGAGCTTATAAAACATCAAAGGAAAGGTTCGCACATTAAACATTAAAAAGACTTAATAGTTCGCATACATCAAATAACATAATTTCACTTACCAGCATTCAACATAAGTTCACAACACACAAAATATGAGTTTGCACAACAACATAGGTTCGCATACCGAAGTATAGGTTCGCTAAATGTCAATAGTTCGCATAGTACTTAAGTTTGTAATATACAATATGTTTAAACACTCCAAACCCGGCCCATGCGTTATTAGCGGATTTGGTATGTCACACGAGCAAAACATGTTAAACCCTTTTTGTTCGTACTAATATATTGCTTTGTTAAAAATCAAGAAAACAAGTTTGATTTGATAAAATAATACTAACCTCAAAGATTATTTTGATAGATCGATAAATTTGAACTAATGATCTTACAAAACCGTGACTTTTGAAAACGACGTTGAAAATTCGAAAGAGAATCCAAGTCTTTTGAAAATATCGTTAATAGTTCGAGAGAAAATATCCGTGTTAAAAATATTTGTAAAAGTTTATTTTGAAATCCATTTGTTAATCGATTTTGGAAACCATTGTTTAAGTTTTTAGAAAATTTCCCTTTTTAAACAATTTAAGAAAAATAATAAAAACATCCCAACCAAAAAGCAAAAATAAAAATAGTCCAGAGGCCTTATTACAACATTTAACCCAAAATAGTAAAGTAATAAAATAAACGAGAAAGAAGTCTAAAGTCCAAATAAACCATTTCCAAGTATGGCCTCCTCGAGTCATCCATATCCCAAGTCCATATCATCAAGCATTACCTACAAGGGTTAAGAGAAAGGGGGTGAGTTACAAGAACTCAATGTGAAATCCCTCTTACAGTTATTCATTGGGCCGGAACCCAATTAGCAATATTTTGGGCCTAAGCCCATTTACAACAACAATAATGTATCAAATATAATATGCATATGATATGCAATTCCCAAACCAAACCTAGTTTTCCATCCGCTACACACCACCCGTACCAACCAACACACCTGTGGGTGATCTTTAGTCAACCCACCCCGCCAACACACCAAATGTAGGCATTAAGCCATTTATATCAGATTTGTGGACAAGCCACCAGATTAACAGAATTTACATGGCATTGCCAATTTTCAGATTTGTGGCAGAGCCACCAGATTTATGTAGCAGAGCTACCAGAACTTCTCTTCATCATTATCCCATCCCATGCAAATCATGTATAAAATGCATAACAAAATCACAATATATCAACAGTATTTTATTCGGATATTTATTACAAAATTATGGCCCATGATCTCAATTAATCAAAAAGGCCCATTAAGCAAAATATCAGATTTGGCCAATTTAGCAAAATATCAGATTGGCCCATATAGCAAAATATCAGATCGACCCATTTATCAAAATATCAGATTGGCCCATTTATGAAAATATCAGATTGGCCCATTTATCAAAATATCAGATTGACCCATATAACAAAATATCAGATCGGCCCATTTATCAAAATATCAGATTGGCTCATTTATCAAAATATCAGATTGGCCCATATAGCAAAATATCAGATCGGCCCATTTATCAAAATATCTGATTGGCCCATTTATCAAAATATCAGATTGGCCCATATAACAAAATATCAGATCGGCCCATTTATCAAAATATCAGATTGGCCCGTTTATCAAAATATCAGATTGACCCATATAATAATTTCGTAATTCGGCCCTTTAGGGGCATTTTCGTAATTTTGACCCATAGGGGCATTTTCGTAATTTCGATAATTTACCCACTAAGGGTAATTCGGTAATTTCGCAACCTAAGGGTATTTTGGAAATTTTGCAACCTAGTCTTAACTACTAATGTGGAGCATAAAAATCGAAACTTTCCATCTGCGTCGTACTAACTAAATTGACTATAACATGAGTTAGGAATCTCGAAATCTAACTCCGTAAATTTTCCTTGAGGCTAGACTCATATATCTTCTTACTATAAGTTTTCCAGAATTTTTGACCTAGCCACTTAGTACAGTTTATTCCTTAAAGATTCCCTTGTTTCACTGACCAGCGATTCTGACCTCTCTTACCAAAATTCAAATATCTCACTGTACAGTTTTCATATGTTGCTCCCACTTGTTTCTATTGAAAATAGACTCACTAAGGAATCTGTACATATAAACTATAACTCATAATTCACTTTGTACAAGTTTATCAGATTTTTCCAAGACAGATCAGGGAACCACGAAGTCATTCAAAACTAGTCTCACTAAAATTATGATATCTCAAAATATAAAATTCATTTTCCTTCTCCGTTTCTTCCATATCAAAATAGACACAGTAAGATTTAATCTGATATCTTATTCACTTTGTAATTCCTTTTATCCTATTTTTCATGATTTTTCAAATACACGTCACTGTTTCTGACCGAAACTATTTTATTACAACATACGATTACCACTACGATCATACGCACGCCCGAGTGATCACGGATGCCAATTTTCGGTTTTCTTCGGTATTTTGACCAAATCACAGAACATATCATACAAACTTTCAGAGAGATGTGGGATTACACACCATATCAAGCATGTATTCGGAAGGTACGAGATTACACACCTGATTTTGATTTCCTAACGAACCACTCGTCGATGACCTAGAACAATACCAACTAAAAGTTAGCCTCGGATTTCCAAAAGATTTCGTATCACTTACACTTGAATCACTTACCACTATGTCCGAAGGTAGAACATATCGAGTGATTTCGTCCCTAAAACATAATCGATTAGTCGAAACTTCGATCCGATTAACACAATAACCGAGTAGTGATATCGAATGGACTATGAAAAGACTCCTTACCTTAATCGATGATAATCCCAATTCCCACCAATTCACTTATGACTTGAGATGATTAGGCAATGATGTGGTATTCGGCCAATCCACTAGAATACTACAAATAAAAGATTATCAAGATGTGAGGGAGTAAGGGAGAACACCATTTCGGTTTTAGAATCAAGATGAAACAACCAAATAATGAGGGACTCTCATTCGGCTAAAGAGAAAAAGAATGAAAAGATTTGAATAAAAAAACTTACCTGGTTTAATCAAGAAAGAAAAACCCAACTTGGAAGATGGAGAAGATGATCAATTAGGCTAGGTGGTTTTGGCAAAACAAAGAAAGAAAAGTACTCACTAATGGCTTTAGAGTTTTGGCAATCAAGAAGAAAGAAGAAGAATTTGTTTAATATCAACTTGAAGTTTCGGCTGTCAAGGAAGATGGACAAAAGATGAATATGTGACCAATCCAAAGAGAAGAAAAAAATGCACTATTGTGCTAGAAGATTTTGGCAAAGAGAGTAGCAATTTGGGAGAAAATGACACAAAGTTGCAAATGGGATTTTTGGCCAAAACAATACCAAAACCTTACCAAAAGCCAAAGTAAAATTTCAGCTACCTATCTACCCCCAAAACCGTCCACATGCATAGCCATAAGGGTCAAAATTTTACCAACCATACTTTCCATAACATTCTCCATGAAATAAGCCACTTGTTCCCCTTACTTGCCTATTCCTTTTGATTCCTTTCCCCAACCTCAACCTTTCCTTAATTCCTTTAGCCACCATACCAAAAATAAAGAAGTCAACCTTGCCATATATATACCTTCGCCGACACTAAGGAAGGAATGCAAAAATAAAAGTCAAAATTTTGCATCGAGGGGATTCGAACCTCTTCCCTCCATACTCTTCACTTAATGCCATAACCTCTTTGCCATATGCTCAATTATGCTAGAAATTTACTCTTTTATTTCCATAAGCCTTGATGCCACTTACTATCTCTCCTTATTAGGCTTAAACACAAAATTTTACTAAGGCCCAACTTGAACCCAGAACTTCGTAGAAACCTCGTAACTTTCCAAAATTACCTTCTTAATAAGTCCAACTTGAAATAATGCCATTCTCTTGTTCTCAAAATTTTAAAACGCTTCTACGCTCAAGGCCCATTGGGCCCAATTCTACTAGGCCCAATTTCGGGATGTTACAATTCTACCCTCCTTAAAGAAATTTCGTCCTCGAAATTTCCAACCAACTACTAAACGCATCGCTCAAATCACACCACTAAGCTTTCGCTGCGCACTCTGATCTTAATAACACTAATGTACCTTTAACATAATCTTGAATCCTCTTTCACACAACCAAACGTCTAACCACAGAAGCAAACAATTATCCACCATTTATACTTGGAATTTTCTACATTCAATCATCACGTCCAACCAAAACATGCCTGACTTGATGGTGATGAAACAATCTCGAGCCTTATACTTCTTAGACTCGCATCTCAAGCATGCTCCTAACCTCCTCCGGCATTCTCCCGGATGACACCTTTCGCAATATTCACAAGCTGGAAAGTTTGTTCGTGCCTTGACATGCTTCACGGAACGAGACTGCGACCCAAAAGAACCGCAATCTCTTTTCTTCTTACAGTCCACAGACCCAACTCGAAGTGCTTTGCTGATCTCCTTAACCTCTTTCAATACCTTCTTAACTATCTGAGTCAGCTCATTAACCCAAGCTCGATCATGAGATCCCGTCTCAGCCACTGGCGATGCCAACTCCTCCCTTTCGGGCACACGCCCGATCTTCAAGATCTAGTCCTAGCACCTCGGCCTCTAGCACGTCCACGTCTACACCGCTGCGTCCACATCTTCTAGCGTTCATGTTCACTAAGTCGATTTAATCTTGATTACGAGTTTTATGAATCAGTATACTATTTGATGTTTATTAAACGATGTTTTATGGAGTATGAGTAGAAAAGTTATTTTCGAGTGTCAAATCTGCATCCTAGAGTCTCAATCTCTATAGTTTCAACTCCTAAAGCTAACAGTTCTAGAGTATTCTATTTCGTAGAATTTTCGTACTACCAGATAATAACACAATAATCATAAAATGAAAACAAATACTTACTTGACTTGGTGTCGGATACTCGTGGTGCCATACTTCCTTTAGAACATATATTTATAAATCAAAATTCTAAACAGCTTTGGAAAACGCTTTTGAACCCAAACCACGGCCGAGTTTTGCAACTGGGCTCTGATACCATAAAATGTAACACCCCAAACTCGGCCCATGCGTTATGAGTGGATTTGGTATGTCACACGAGCAAAACATGTTAAACCCTTTTTGTTCGTACTAAAATATTGCTTTGTTAAAAATCAAGAAAACAAGTTTGATTTGATAAAATACTACTAACCTCAAAGATTATTTAGATAGATCGATAAATTTGAACTAATAATCTTATAAAACCGTGACTTTTGAAAACGACGTTGAAAATTCGAAAGAGAATCCAAGTCTTTTGAAAATATCGTTAATAGTTCGAGAGAAAATATCCGTGTTAAAAATATTTGTAAAAGTTTATTTTGAAATCCATTTGTTAATCGATTTTGGAAACCATTATTTAAGTTTTTAGAAAATTCCTCTTTTTAAACAATTTAAGAAAAATAATAAAAACATCCCAACCAAAAAGAAAAAATAAAAATAGTCCAGAGGCCTTATTACAACATTTAACCCAAAATAGTAAAGTAATAAAATAAACGAGAAAGAAGTCTAAAGTCCAAATAAACCATTTCCGAAGTATGGCCTCCCTCGAGTCATCCATAGCCCAAGTCCATATCATCAAGTATTACCTACAAGGGTTAAGAGAAAGGGGGGTGAGTTACAAGAACTCAGTGTGAAATCCCCTTACCGTTATTCATTGGGCCGGAACCCAATTAGCAATATTTTGGGCCTAAGCCCATTTACAACAACAATAATGTATCAAATATAATATGCATATGATATGCAATTCCCAAACCAAACCTAGTTTTCCATCCGCTACACACCACCCGTATCAACCAACACACCTGTGGGTGATCTTTAGTCAACCCACCCCACCAACACACCAAACGTAGGCATTAAGCCATTTATATCAGATTTGTGGACAAGCCACCAGATTAACAGAATTTACATGGCATTGCCATTTTTTTAGATTTGTGGCGAGCCACGGTTTATGTAGCGAGCTACCGTAACTTCTCTTCATCATTATCCCATCCCATGCAAATCATGTATATAATGCATAACAAAATCACAATATATCAACAGTAATTTATTCGGATATTTATTACAAAATTATGGCCCATGATCTCAAATAATCAAAAAGGCCCATTAAGCAAAATATCAGATTTGACCCATTTAGCAAAATATAAGATTGGCCCATATAGCAAAATATCAGATCGACCCATTTATCAAAATATCAGATTAGCCCATTTATCAAAATATCAGATTGGCCAATTTATCAAAATATCAGATTGACCCATATAACAAAATATCAGATAGGCCCAATTATCAAAATATCAGATTGGCCCATTTATCAAAATATCAGATTGTCCCATATAGCAAAATATCAGATCGGCCCATTTATCAAAATATCATATTGGCCCATTTATCAAAATAACAGATTGGTCCATATAACAAAATATCAGATCGGCCCATTTATCAAAATATCAGATTGGCCCATATAATAATTTCGTAATTCGGCCCTTTAGGGGTATTTTCGTAATTTTGACCCATAGGGGCATTTTCGTAATTTTGATAATTTACCCACTAAGGGTAATTCGGTAATTTCGCAACCTAAGGGTATTTTGGAAATTTTGCAACCTAGTCTTAACTACTAATGTGGAGCATAAAAATCGAAACTGTCCATCTGCGTCGTACGAACTAAATTGACTATAACATGAGTTAGGAATCTCGAAATCTAACTCCGTAAATTTTCCTTGAGACTAGACTCATATATCTTCTTACTATAAGTTTTCCAGAATTTTTGACTAAGCCATTTAGTACAGTTTATTCCTTAAAGATTCCCATGTTTCACTGACCAGCGATTCTGACCTCTCTTACCAAAAATTCAAATATCTCACTGTACAGTTTTCATATGTTGCTCCCACTTGTTTCTATTGAAAATAGACTCACTAAGGAATCTGTACATATAAACTATAACTCATAATTCACTTTGTATAAGTTTATAAGATTTTTCCAAGACAGATCAGGGAACCACGAAGTCATTCAGAACCAGTCTCACTAAAATTAAGATATCTCAAAATATAAAATTCATTTTCCTTCTCCATTTCTTCCATATCAAAATAGACACAGTAAGCTTTAATCTGATATCTTATTCACTTTGTAATTCCTTTTCTCCTATTTTTCGTGATTTTTCAAATACACATCACTATTTCTGATTGAAACTGTTTTATTACAACATACGATTACCACTACGATCATACGCACGCCCGAGTGATCACGGATGCCGGTTTTCAGTTTTCTTCGGTATTTTGACCAAATCACAGAACATAGCATACAAACTTTCAGAGAGATGTGGGATTACACACCATATCAAACATGTATTAGGAAGGTACGGGATTACACACCTGATTTTGATTTCCTAACGAACCACTCGTCGATGACCTAGAACAATACCAACCAAAAGTTAGCCTCGGATTTCCAAAAGATTTCGTATCACTTACACTTGAATCACTTACCACTATGTCCGAAGGTAGAACATATCGAGTGATTTCGTCCCTAAAACATAATAGATTAGTCGAAACTTTGATCCGATTAACACAATAACCGAGTAGTGATATCGAATGGACTATGAAAAGACTCCTTACCTTAGTCGATAATAATCCCAATTCCCACCAATTGGCTTATGACTTGAGATGATTAGGCAATGATGTGGTATTCGGCCAATCCACTAGAATACTACAAATAAAAGATTATCAAGATGTGAGGGAGTAAGGGAGAACACCATTTCGGTTTTAGAATCAAGATGAAACAACCAAATAATGAGGGACTCTCATTCAGCTAAAGAGAAAAAGAATGAAAAGATTTGAATAAAAACACTTACCCGGTTTAATCAAGAAAGAAAAACCCAACTTGGAAGATGGAGAAGATGATCAATTAGGCTAGGTGGTTTCGGCAAAACAAAGAAAGAAAATTACTCACTAATGGCTTTAGAGTTTTGGCAATCAAGAAGAAAGAAGAAGAATTTGTTTAATATCAACTTGAAGTTTCGGCTATCAAGGAAGATGGACAAAAGATGAATATGTGACCAATCTAAAGAGAAGAAAAAAATGCACTATTGTGCTAGAAGATTTCAGCAAAGAGAGTAGCAATTTGGGAGAAAATGACACAAAGTTGCAAATGGGATTTTTTGCCAAAACAATACCAAAAGCCAAAGTAAAATTTCAGCTACCTATCTACCCCCAAAACCGTCCACATGCATAGCCATAAGGGTCAAAATTTTACCAACCATACTTTCCATAACATTCTCCATGAAATAAGCCACTTGTTCCCCTTACTTGCCTATTCCTTTTGATTCCTTTCCCCAACCTCAACCTTTCCTTAATTCCTTTAGCCACCATACCAAAAATAAAGAAGTCAACCTTGCCATATATGTACCTTGGCCGACACTAAGGAAGGAATGCAAAAATAAAAGTCAAAATTTTGCATCAAGGGGATTCGAACCTCTTCTCTCCATACTCTTCACTTAATGCCATAACCTCTTTGCCATATGCTCAATTATGCTAGCAATTTACTCTTTTATTTCCATAAGCCTTGATGCCACTTACTATCTCTCCTTATTAGGCTTAAACACAAAATTTTACTAAGGCCCAACATGAACCCGAAACTTCGTAGAAACCTCGTAACTTTCCAAAATTACCTTCTTAATAAGTCTAACTTGAAATAATGCCGTTCTCTTGTTCTCAAAATTTTTAAACGCTTCTACGCTCAAGGCCCATTGGGCCCAATTCTACTAGGCCCAATTTCGGGATGTTACAATATGGTTTCATATATAAACAAACTTCGCAAACAAAAGAGTCATGCATGCATGGATTTTCATACTTTGATAAGGTTCGCATAAATATTTGGGCTTGCACTATTTGCCTGGGTTCGCTAAGTAGAAAGACTATCACGAGTACGCATGTAACACCCCTAACCCATATTCATCGCCGGAATAAGGTTACGGAGCATTATTGTACAACGAAACATTAAAACATACATTTCATACATCATTGCAAACATAATCTAAATACATTCAATCACATACATAACGTCCCTTAATCGAGCCCTCGAGGCCCTAGAAATACCTTAGCAACAATTCGGGACCAAATTTGAAATAATTGGAAAGTTCAAGAAAAAGTTAGAAAAACTGGATTGCAAGGGTCACACGGCCGTGTGCCTCACATGGCTGACACACACGCCTGTGTCTCCGGTCATGTAACAATTGAAATAGGGACACACGGCAGTGTCCCAGCCCGTGTCCTTACCCGTGTAACTCTCTGAGTTGGGTCACACTGCCAAGCCACACACTTGGTGCCAGGCCGTGTAACTTTCGAAATAGCCACACACGCCCATGTGCCAGGCTGTGTGTTAGGCCGTGTAACTGCCTGACTTGCATGCGTTAAAACCTATAGGGGACACACAGCTGTATCACCTGGCCGTATGTCACACACCCGTGTCTCAGGGCGTGTGGACATGAAGTTGCCCAAAAATAAGCCATTTCCATCACTAATTCAAGCAACCATCTAAAGGCCTTTAGTACACATAATCAAGGCATCAAATCATGACCAAAACCTACATGAAATGACCAATTCAATAGTTCAAGATCAATCAACCAATATACCATACAAGGCACTTCAAAAGCATTCATTAACAACTTACCTAATCATGCATATTATACCACTTTTCATTCATCAACTACAAATACCAATGCCTTACAAAACATACCATAATCTTACCATATTCAAACTATCTCAAAACATACCATATAAGCCATTCCAAAAATGCAACATGAAATATCACAATGACACAAGTCATCAAGCCATCAAAGTACCAAATCAAGATAACATTTACAACTTTTACAAGCCAATTCACCAACTAAACATTCATCACTATGGCATTATAATTCAACCTATACATGCCATTATAACCTTGATCAAAACATAAAAAACTACCGATATTTATGCTAAATAGTGTAATAGATCTCCGACAAGCTTGCAAACCAATTGAGCTTCTGATAATCTATAAAACATAGGAAAGAAAACTACGTAAGCACATAATGCTTAGTATGTTCATAAAACATGAACATAACTTACCATTTCAATACAAAACATTAAGATTAAGCATAATATAATCCAACCACAAGCTTGGCACAAGCCTAAACACCATCAACAACATTTGTTAGTGCATTCAAACATAATTCACTTGAATTTAACATAAGGTAAGCCATTATACATGAACATACTTCATTTGAATTCATCATTTTCATTAACATAAGCATACTTCCATTGAAGCTTACCATTTCAATCCTTTTCATAATTACATGATATAGTTCATTTGAACACTTACCGTTCTTTTCCTTTTTATGCTCGTTGAACCATTTAGAATATCATCAGATACTCGGGAAAGCTCACACGAAGTGTGCTTAACATATAACCGTAACCTTTCCTTTACATCGTTGCTCACACGAGCTGTGAAATGGGCTTGCTCACACGAGTTGTAGGTCAAAATGTAAGCTACACGATGCTACTCAGTATCCACAACAAATGCAGGACCTCAGCCATCGGTAGGACATTCAAGACTAGCACCCGAAATATGAAATCCCTAATGACATGTCATTTGTATCCTACGAATTCCTAAGGTTCAACCGGGACTCGATAACAGTCAGGGCATTATTGGATATTCACTGTTCAACTACATGACAACTAAAATATTAACATATAATTGAAAATAGCAATAAAACGATATTTATTCATATGAACTTACCTCGACGACAAGGGTGTAAAAATGAGATCGACTAATTCGAGGCTTTAGCTTTTCCTCGATCTAGATCCGTACGTGGTCTATCTTGATCTAAATAGAAAAATTAAATCCATTTAATACTCCTATAATTCAATTCAGTCCATATTTCATATTTTTGCAAAATTACTATTTTACCCCTAACATTTTAATTTTTCACAATTTAGTCCTTAAGCTCTTAAATTGAAATCTAAGCATTTTCATCCTTTTCTCAAGCTAGCCGATTTCATTAGGGACCTATATCAACTCTTACAAACCATCATTTCATAAATTTAAAATGGACTTTTACTACTTTTACAAATAAGTCCCTAAATGACATTTTCATCAAAAATCACTTTACAAAACTTGTTTATTTAACATGTACTCATAATCTTCCATTAAACATCAAGTATCATACATAAACATTCATGGCACAATCCTAAATCTTTAACAGTTTTGCAAATTAATCCCCAGGCTAGTTAGGTTAAGCTACAACGATCACGAAAACATAAAAATCATGAAAAATAGGGCTCGAAAACACTTATATGCAAGAAAGATAACCAACCGAATGCTCAAACCCTAAAATGGCTTCTTCCTCATCAATATTTTGGTGGAGCAATTCAATTGAGAAGATTATACCATCTTTTCATTATTTTAGTTTTACTTTATTTATTAAATTACCAAATTAAACTTTACCATTAACCTAAAAAATCATTTAAATTGTGTCCATAGAAGTCCAATAACATTTTGAATGGTCTAATTGCTAAATAATTCCACTCACTTTAGAGTTTCATAGCTAATTGATACCTTTAACTAATAGAACTCTGCTTTTGCACCTTTTACGATTTAGTCCTTTTTACGTAATTAAGCATGCAAACGTCAAAATTTCTTAACAAAATTTTTATATGAACTTACTAACATTCCATAGACATTAAAATAATAATAAAATAATTATTTACTCATCAAATTTGTGGTCCCAAAACCACTGTTCTGATTTCACTGAAAACAGGCTATTACAACGCATGTAATTTCGAGGTCGTAGAAAATAGTACTTAATATATTATAAAAAAAAGGAAATACATGTAACACTCATGCATGAATAAACATAAAAAAAATATTCATAATAAAAGATGATATTTTAAGAAATGGTTCGCAAAACAAATTAACCTAACTTTTTAGGATTTAATTTCAATAATAGAGTCAACTTATGATAAATCTAAACCCATATAAAATAAAACCCCATCGCCTTATTTCCTGGTTTGCCAGTATTTGTTTAGGGATGAGCCTCACCAAGTCATCTACCTCGCCACTACCATCCGCGACCTACTTACCTGCGAAGTAAGAGAGGAGTGGGTGAGTTCATTGTGAACTCAATGAATAATCAGGAATCATCAATGTATGCTTAAAACACAGAGTTAAAAATAGAAATTAGACTTAGTCTGAAAATCATTTCGCGTGCTGGGTTTGCGGTGAAGGTTGTGAGACCCAGTTTGCAGAACCTTTTTGCCATAAAATCATATAAGTTTGAAAACAGTTTCGCGTATACTTACTGAAAATCATACTTAAAACATAGCTTCTTCTTATTTGAAAACAAATATTTAGAATAACATTAAACATGCTCACACACTTGTCTTATATGAATGGCTGAGAAACATAAAATATTTTCTTGCCTACATTTATCTTATCAGAATGGCAGAGGAACATAAAAATGTTCTTGTCCCCACTTATCAGAATCTTATCTCGTTGGATATGCAGATCTGCTTATAATACCTCAGAATGACTCAAAGAGTCATCATAACATATCCCATAAGTGCAGCGCAAAGCAATACACTCTCATGTACACCAACAGGTCCCAATGAATGGCGCATAGCTCGACATTCCCTTATCTCTCCATATGTCCTAGGGCCTCAACACCTAAAATCACAGAATTGAAAGGTGAGTACTCACAATCCTTTGGTATACCAATATATCAAACATAAGGCTTTCAAAAGAGCACGCATAGAGACTTATCATATTGAGCTCCCATAGGGAGCTTACTTGAAAACATTTGCTTATGTAGAGCTCGCACTAAAGTGCGTAAGAACACAATCTGTAAAATTGTACTTTAAAAACACTTATTAAAACATAAGCTCTCATAGGAGCTCGCATAAAACATATCTTGAAAATTATAGCTTAAAAACATATCTTGAAAACAGAGGTTTGAAGAAAGCTTAATTATGGAACTTATGTAACTACCCGTTTTTAGTCAAATTTAAATAGTGGTTTTGGAACCACAAATTCGAAGTTGAAATATTTATTTTATTATTTTTTAATGTCTACGGCATTAAAATATGATTGTGTGAAGTTTTCGCTAAGAAATTTTATCATATGAGTGTTTAATTTGATAAAAAGGACTAAATTGCGTAAAGTGTAAAACTTGTGTTCTATTAGCTAAAGGTGTCTAATAGCTATAGAACCTTAAATTAGAGGTACTTATGTGGTAATAATCCCATTTGTGAGATAGTGGAATATGATGGTGTAACACCCCTAACCTGTAACCATCGCCGATTTAGGGTTAAGAGGCATTACCAGACATTTGGAAACTTTTACAAACATTCCACATCATAATATATTTATCATTATCAAATCATAGCAGAATACAAACATATAGTCCCTTAATAAGGTCTACGAGACCTTAATCATACATTAGAAAGGGGTCGGGACTAAACCAGGATCATACAGAATTTTTCAAAAAATAAAAAACTTTTCAAAGTTACAGAGGTCACACGCCCGTGAGACACGCCCATGTGTCCGAGTCGTGCCAAAACAGGGCATACATACTGACTTGTCCACACGGCCTGAGACACGCCCGTGTGCCTCACCCGTGGTTGACACTAACTTGCACCACACGGCCAGTCACACGCCCGTGTGTCCAGCCCATGTTCAAGTTTGACTTGTTTTGAATTACAACCACGAAGGACACGGTCGAGCCACATGCCCGTGTGCTCAATCGTGTGGGCAATTATAGGCCATTTACAAGGCCAAATTACCACCCATACATTAGATTATACCTACAAGCATTATACCAATTCAAATCATATCAAAATCATCATCTTTTCTAGCCATTCAAGAACATATCAAACATACCAACTTATGTAACATTTATCTTAATATCATCACAAGTATTTCTAAGTATAAACCATACAAAAACTTACCAATTCAAAGTGTCAATCCATCATCAACAATTTGCTAATTTTTGCATCATAGTAATTGTCATAGATTTGACCATCTCATTAGCTCAAACATTAGCCATCAAACCATACCAAACTATGCATCATTTAGCATTAACTACTCATTCATATAATAATAATTATCTAGCCATATCACATGGCTAATTATATACAACTCAAAACATAATCCCAAACTAACTAGCTTATACATGCCATACTTAGCTATGTATACATTCAAAAGGTAACAAAATGGAGTTTGATAGTGTGGTGATGATCCTCGACGATCCCCGAGCCTTCCGTAGCTTTAACGATCTATAAAACAATGCAAACACACACAGAGTAAGCTTTCAAAAGCTTAGTAAGCCATATACAAATAAACTTAACATTATAAACATTTATAACTATTTCAAATGTAAAAACTTTAACATATCTCATTAGCTTATTCATATTTCTCCTTTATAGCTCAATGGTATCTAACCATTTTCTTATCAAAAAATCTCATCTCCATGTATTTCTTTGGACCATATCACATTCTTACATATATCACATTATATCTCAACATTTCTATGCACATATTTCTCTTTAGCAAATTCACATATACTTACCTTTCATACTCAAACATAGAGTACATTTCGGATGTACCTGAAATGATTACGCATTTCACATAGTATTTCATTTCTCAGAATTTCTCGTTGAACCATTCGAAATCAAATAGGATACTCGAAATACTCGTACAATGCCAACGTCCCAGACGTGGTCTTACATGTAACCAAATGTCGATGCCATTGTCTAAGACAGGGTCTTACATGAATCAAATACGATATCAATGTCCCAGACATTGTCTTACACGTAAATCTCAAACCGATGCCAACGCCCCAGACGTGGTCTTACACGATATCACATATCAGAAACCTATGTCATGACATATGAATCCTATCTATTCCTAAGGCTCGTACGAGACTTTACTGACATTAGCACATTGTTGATACTTTCTTGATTTTTATAGGTATATCTTCCAAAGCCATTCATTACAATTCGATAATATGAAAACATGAATAAATCAACTTAAGTAAGTTTATTTGTATATAGACTTACCTCGTATTCTGAATAAACGGACGGATTCGACTACTCGATCACTTTCGACTTTCCTCGGTCTAAATCTATTTTCTTTTGTTCTTGATCTATACATATTCAAATTTAACCCATTTATTCACCAAATCATTCAATTCAATCCAAAAACACACATTTAGGGAAATTTACAAATTAGCCCTCACATTTTCACATTTTGACATTTAAGTCCTTATTTCACAAAATCACAAAATACACAAAATTTCATATTACCCATGCTTGGCTGAATATTCATATGCTTCATACAAGTCCATACATTTCATTTATTTCATATTTTAGTCCATAACAATATTATTTTCACAATTTAGTCCAAATTACTCAAATTCACCAAAAATCCAAAGACAAAACATGTTAATCTAACACATATATTTCATATTTCATCAACTAACACCACAAAGCTCAAATATTCATCAATGGAACTTTTCAAAATCATCATAAATTTCCAAAATTGAGGCATGGGTTTTGTAGTATTCGAATCAACGATTACAAAAACGTAGAAATTATCAAAAACCGAACAAAAACTAACCTTAATCAAGCTCAAAGCTAGGCCGAATATAACAAAGCTTCAAACTCTTTCTTTTTCTTCCAAGAATCGGTGGAAGAAAGATGAGAATGGCCATTTTCATGCTTTTTTTTATTAAATTAAACTTAATTAACATTTTACCATTTTACCCTTAATGATATATTAATGAAAAACATTTAATCTATGGACATAATTGTCCACTAACTTAAAAAATAGCATAATAACATCATAAAGAATTCATATTAATGAAGATATAACACATAGGTACTTTTAACACATGGCATGCTAATTTTGCATTTCATGCGATTTAATCCTTTTTCTCAAATTAAGCACACAAACAGATAAATTAATTCACAGAAATTTCACATATGTCAATTCACATACTATAGACACGGAAAATAATATTAAAATATTTTTCTGACTCAAATTTGTGGTCCCGAAACCACTATTCTGACTAGGGTCTAAACTAGACTGTTACAGATGGCTTGGCATTTATGCAATTAGTGATGTTTTTAAAGGTTATTTTAGTAAATTACAAAATAATGATAAAAAAATGAGATAAAACAAATCTTCATCTTTTATTCATCATCGCAAACCGAAATTAAAGAAGAAGAAGGAAGTCATTGTTGGGCTAGGTTTGACCAACCCTATTTTATCAATTGGTGAGTGATTTTTCTCCCGTTTTTAATGATTTCTATGTTTTTGAGATCGTTACAGCTTAGTCTAGCTAGCCCAGGGACTAATTTGCAAAATTGTTAAAGATTTTGAATGATGCCATTGATGAATACATGTGTGTTTTGATGTTTGATGATAGATTTTGAATATTTGTTATGAATTATACAAGTTTTGTAAAGTGATTTTTGAGAAAAAAAGTAAAATAGGGATTAAATTGAGAAATATGTAAAGTTAGTGGTTAAAATGTGAAATAAATGAAAAATATGGGCTTCTAGGGGCATAATAGTAATTCAGCTATGCATGGGTATTTTGAAATTTGCATGAATTTGTGATTTTGTGTAATAAGGACTAAATTGTAAAAATGTGAAAGTTTAGGGGCAAATGTGTAAAATAGCCCTAATGTGAGTTTTTGATTAAATTGAATATAGAAATGATTAAATAAATTAATTTTGAATATATTTAGATCAAGAACAGTGGAATTCAGATCTAGATCGGGGAAAAAGGAAAGTTATCGACTAATCGACTTATTACGTCGTTTCCACCTTTGAGGTAAGTTCATATGTGATAAACTTCAATATAAATGTATTTTATATGCTTTGATATTGCATGAATTGCAAATACGAGACTGTGGATATGAACGATAGTGATTCGATGATGATTCGACATTCGAAATCCCGGTTGAACCTTAGGAATAGTTTAGGATGCTAGTGACATGTCATTAAGAGATACAATGATGTGGCTTCGGGCCATGATATAGCACTTTGTGTGTGAGATAAATCGAGTTGGCTTCGGGCCATGATATAGCACTTTGTGTGCGAGATAAACTAATTTGGCTTCGGGCCATGATATAAGAATTTCGGATAAGTTACCTTGATTTGGCTTTGGGCCATGGTATAGGTACTTATCGTGTGAGATCCTTGAGTATCCAACTTCTTTGTCGAACGGTTCAATGGGTAAATGAAAGACGAGAATGTATATGACATTGGTACGAGATGGTACAAGTATGTGTATAAACCATTTTAGCTTTGAATGGGAGAAATGATGACGAACGTATATGGTTTTGGGAATGAGCACTTGAAAGGTTTGATAGTTAATGAAAGTTGCATATTGACATATTGAAATTATTGAATCATGTTTAAGTGATTGCATTAAATTTATCTCATACGAGCTTACTAAGCTTTATTGCTTACTTTGTTTATTTTACTGTGTTTTATAGTGATATCAAAGTTAGCTCAGATTTGGGGATCATCAGAGATTGCTTCACACTATCCACCTATAACTTGGTATGTATGAACTTTGGTAATTTGAGTATATGTCATGTATAGGGACTTTGAGTCATGTTAGTTATATTTTGGTAATGATTTAGGCCATATGAATTGGCTTGTAAATGCTTATATTTTGGTTTGTAAATATATAGCCATGGGTGATGGCTTAAGTTTGGTATATTAGGTATGTTTGAATTATGTGCATATATATATGTTTATGTCTTGTGCTTATTTAGTTGGTTAAAATGATTGATGATAATAAGTACCATGAATGGTAAGTTAATGATTTGAGGAATTGGTAACATGCTTGTGAATGTAAATGTTTTGAGTTGTAAATATAGCCATGAGAGTTGGCTTAATTTTGGTGAATTTAGTTATGTGCAGATATATGAATATATGGTTGATATTAGATGTGAATTATGTTTGTGAATTGGTTCAAAATGAGGTATGATTGGTAAAGGTATAGTTAGTTGAATTGGTATGTTTTGATGGAGTAAGGGTTAAGATTATAAGCATGTTGAATGTTGGTATTGGATATGGTATGAATTAGCCTTAATTGTGGCTAAATTGGATGCTTATTTATGCTTTGAATTGGTGCCAAATTGTTTGTATAGGTATATGCAAATTTGGGTGGGAAATTGGCTTGGTAAATAGCCTATTTTTGTCCACACGGGTAGAGACACGGGTGTGTGTCTCAGCCGTGTGTGATACACGGTCATGTTACACGGCCGTGTGTCCCCTGGTGTTGAAATTGAAATGAAGTCAGTATGCTCTACATGGTCTCACACACGAGCGTGTGATCGGCCGTGTGGTACAAGTCAGTATACCCCCTAATTGGCACACGGCCTAGCACACGGGCGTGTGACTTGGCCGTGTTGCATAAGTCAGTATACCCTACAGGTTTGGCACGGCCTAACACATGGTCTGACGCACGGGCGTGTGTGGCCACTTCGAAGGGCACACAGGCTAGACACACGGGTGTGTGGTTGGCCGTGTGACCCAAGTCAATATGTACCCCCTGTTTTCACACGACCTGTGACACGAGCATGTTTGGTGGCCATGTGAAACACATGTCCTGGCCACACGGGCGTGTGTCCCCCTGTTTGAAGCAAAATTTGCTAAGTGTTGAAAAAATTATTGAGTTATCGGTTTAGTCCCGAACCATTTATAATGCATGTTTAAGGCCTCGTAGGCTCGTTTAAGGGACACTATTATTGATTGTGATTGAATTGCATTTGAAATGATAAATTGTATATGAAATGTGTGTTTTAAAATGTTGTAAGTTCGGTAATACTCCGTAACCCTATTCCGGCGTTGAATACAGGTGAGGGGTGTTACATTTATTGGTATCAGAGCTACGGTTTAGTCGATTCTAGGACTAACATAGCGTGAGTGAGAGTCTAGCTATACATGCCATATATAAACTGTGATAGTGTGATCTCTCCTAACTTTGATGAGATTTGTCTTAATTAGACAGAGATGTTTTCCAACCGAGCTAGTTCTGATGATACTAAAATTGATACTCAAGCATCTGAATAAAAATGTGTCTATGATGAGTTGAAACTCAAAACAGTATGAACAAAGTTCCTAATATTGTGTTGATGATAAATGTTGTTTTATATACATGTAGATGTAAGAGTTAAATTCGAGGCTTTACGACCCTCACCCCCCTTATCAGTATAGTGTTACAATGAAATTCGTAAGATTTAGGTTGAATAAGCTCACAAGTGTGGAATTACAGAGTTTCGTGATTGAAGGATTAATACTGTGGTTAGAGAAGAGAATGAGTCAATAGTAAAGACAGTACTAGAAGACATATCGAATCGTTTTGAAGGCTATTTGGATTATGCAAAGTCTCTACCAAAGAACAAGTTGACTTCGATGAAACAAAATATTCAGGTATGATATCTAAAGAATTTATTAACTGGAAGTTCTATTTAATTGATTTCTGTTGATGATGGGATAAAGAAGAATCAATAATGACAGAATTAGACAGTGGAATAATGTTTGAATTGTAAAGATATCTGAGTAAAGCAGTAAAGTTGAATAGCTTATATTGATCTCTTCTAGGTATTCTACATGATCAATTATTCTAAGAGGTATATGTGGCTATTTATTTTCAAATGAAACTCTTATCGTATGAGAACGCTAGCTAAACATACTGATAGACGAAAGCATTGTTGGCCTATTTGTGTTATGATCGACATTACTCTATCTTTCCCTGGTATTCTATTCCATTGTGTTGATAGAAAAGCTGACGGTAAAATTCGTATGATGCTAGTATTCTGTTTCTACTGGTTACTGTTTTGTGGAATATACATGAAGATTATATTGCTTCTGTCACAGTTGATTCAGTACTTATGAGTGATGTTTTCTTCTGGAATTTCTATGGGATATCATTGAGATCTTTATCATTCTATCTGAGTTGTAATTTTTAGAAAATCTCTATAGTTCCATACTTTGGGATTTCGTTACCTCAGTTTTATTATGGTTCTATGTGATTATCTGCAAAAGATATTCTTTTGACGGATATGAATATATCTATTATGATTATAATTTCTGGTTTGATCATGGGAGTACTATAACACCCCAAACCCGGCCCAAACGTTACGACCAGATCTGGTATGTTACAGGGTGAAGTAAAAACAAACTTTTGTTTAATTTAGGAAAAACCGTGGATTTGAAAACGTTCTGATTAAGGCGATGTTAGAAAACAGTGGTTTAGTAGTGTAGGAAAATTTTCAACTTTTAGTTGTTTTAAACATTCGTTAAAATTGGTGATATTTGAAAGAAAACATGTGTATTGAATTACTCGTATTTTGAAAGCGTCATTTCCAATTTGGTGATTAAGTTTGCGTGAGTGTCACCTTTTAATGAAATAATAGGAAAATGAAATAAACCCAGAATGTTAATTTAGAAAGGCCTTATTACATAACAAAAATTCCCAAAATAAAATAAAATAAAATAAAGCGGTAATAGTTTTACGAAAGATAAAAATCCTTATGGCCTCCACGAGTCCGCCTCGGCACCCAATCCACGATCTCACTGATTACACCGAAAAAGTTAGAAAAAGGGTGAGTCACGAGAGACTCGGTGTGTAAAACCACCAAAACTCACGACATGGCCCACGGCCCAAAACCCCATACTCTGCTCATACACAATATTATTTAACAAACATGGATGCATCATTGCCCCCATCCTAGCATTTTCCATCCTCTACACGCCAGCCCGTACCAACCATCACACTGTGGGGATTTCTACAATCAACCCTCCATCCGCTACACGCCGTCTCGACAGTCACGCTGCCGGTTATAATAACGATCACTATGTGACCTGAAAATCCACTGTGGCCTAGCCACCGATCACCATGTGACTTCGTAATCATATGTGGCAGAGCCACCGATCAACGTGTGACCTTATCACTTCCCTTTATCATCATTCCCACACCCCATGCACAACATATGTGTCATAATCAATGTAGCATGCTAATAACAAGGCAAAGATTTATTACATACATCAAAACTCACATCAAATCATTAGAACCCATACACGCACTCTCTCGCTTACCCACAAGGGCATTTCGATGTACACACACACCTTCTGCGACTTTTCAAATTTATATAATTAATAACAATAAAACAGGTAACATGAAGTGTGTTAGGGTCTACACACCTGGTAACACGTAAGATAATACTTTCTATATCGACACTATCGACAGTAGAAACAACTGCTATCTACCTACGACTCTGATCTGAAGCCGGCCCACAACCCGGTGGCCAATCCCGTACTCCTGACACGGCACATCTCTTAAACTTAGGGGCTGGGTTCACGGGTCCAACCCCCTTCCTTAGGATCGCTGGCATTTGAGTCCATAGAATAGATCTTGGTCAGAAGATCGAGTTAAAATAGAGAATAAGATATGAGTTGGATTATACGTTTAACCGAACAGATCTCCTTACCTAGATCGATAAAAGCCAAAGGTTTTAGGCTTGGCTCACTAATCGAGTGAATCCCGAAAGTCTCCCAAAAAGAATGCGAACACAACCCTCACCTATATTCGGCCAAAGCATACATATCAACAAACCAATTAGCCATTCGGCTTTGGTTTCAAAAACCCGAAGGGAATAAAGGAATAGGAGAAATCGCCACTTACCTTAACTCAGCAGATCCGATTACACCTACGAGAATTCGGCAAAGACTATGGCAGAGATCAAAGATCGAAGTAAAAGAACCGAAAGTGGAGATAAGAGGGCTTCGAATAGGGACTCAGAGGTTTTCGGCTTCTAGAGAGAAATGAAGAGAGATGCAGGAGAATGGATAGGGAGATTCGGCCAATGAAAGAAAAGGAGAAGAGAATAACGAACACAGTGTATTCGGCTTGTAGATGAAATCAGAAAAGAGAACTATGGACTAGGGGCATTCGGCTATAGCATAGACAAAAAGAAATAGAGATGAAAAGGGGTTAGGGGTTTCGGCTTGTATGAATGTGGGGGCAAGGGGATGGCACCAGTTTGAAATGGAACAAGTAAAGAAGAGGAAGAGAGGAGAAGTGATCAAGGAATGGTATTTTGCTTGTAGTTTAAGGCTTAAGAGTTTGAGTGGAGTGGATGAGAGATTCGGCCAAAGAGAAGAAGTGAAGAATGGTGAAATTTCGGCTTTTGATGCAACGAATGAAAAGTGAAACAAATAAGAAAAGATAGAAGGAGGGTTCGGCTAACCTAGAGGGATGGTTCTCAAGTCGACAGAAGAAAGCTCCAAATGCCGAAAAAGAAGAAGAGAGCTTCCTAGCTTGGCTACTAAATACTTCCACAATTTCGGCACCCTCCCTAAGCATACTAAATCCGGCCACTACCTTCACCCCTTGCTAAATCCCTTGTTTTTCTCCTCAATTTACTCCTGATCACCCATTCGAGAAAGTTTGAATGAGTCAAACTCCTTTATTTTCTCTCAGCCACACATTCAAATATTTTGACCCAATCAACACTCCATCCTGAAGTGTCCCAGTCGGTTTCTGCCTCTGCTCTCCTTGACGCCAAAAAGAAATCCAAGTTGAGCTCCATGCAACTCGAACCTGCTCCCCCTCAGCTCCCTTGAGGCGTACCTTCCTGGCTTTAAGTGGCGCCTCCTTGCCACTTTACTAAAGCGCTTCTTGTGTCAGCAATTACTAGCAACAAGCCATAAGTCCTACCCCAGCCAGCTCTCTCTTGAAAATGCCCCAAAACGAAAATTTTTGGCCAAGGTTCCGGCTTATCCCTGGGCCTTCCCGAAGACCCCAAACGCACATAAACAACATACAAAGCATACAAAACACATCGAAACAAGACAAATGCAGAGCCCCTAAATCCCGGATGTTACAAGTACAGTGGTATTGTCATCAGATTTATAGAGGTTATGTTTCTGCATTTATTTCTGTTGAAACCATATTTGATTTTCTTTTGTGTTCAAAATGCATTATTAACAGCTTGGATATTATCTATTTATACGGTTGAGATGTCAGTCTTATTATGGCATTATGATTATTTTTATCTGACGGAGGTGGCTTCAGTATAGTACAACGCTTTGATGATTAATAGTTGATGTAACACCCCTTACCCGTGTCCGACACCGGGACAGGGTACGAGGCATTACAGGACTTAACTTGCTTAAACACACAACTTCAGGCTATAAAATTTCTTTTGAACTAAAAACTTCTCATTCATATTCATAACATCCTTATTATGGGCCTACGAGGCCCTAACATACATACGGAAAGTTTCGGAGTTAAACCGGAAACTTTTATGCACTTAGAAAATTTTCGCCTAAAAGGGCCACACGCCCGTGTGAAATGGAACACGCCCGTGTGGGCAGGCCGTTTAGTCACACACACCGATGTTCCTAGCCCGTGTGGAATTTATTTTTCATTTCGAACCTACAGGGGTTTCCACATGGCCGGACACATGCCCGTGTCTTTGGCCCGTGTCCCTCACACGGCCTAGACATGCTCGTGTCCTCACTCGTGTGTGAAAAACCTGGGTATTCTGTTTATGACATCAGCAAGCTCTTAAGGGCACACGCTCGTGTGCTGGCCCGTGTAGCGAATCGAAATCACGCAAATTTGATGCAGGGGACACACGACCTATCAGCACACCCATGGGGCTGACCGTGTGTCACACACGGCCTAGGCACACGCCCGTGTGTCTACCCGTGTGGACAATTTGAGGGCTATTTACCAAGCCAATTGCCACCCTGAAACATAAACACACATATGCCAACAGAAGAAACACATAACATGGCAATAATACACTATGAAGACTCACTAATCATCATTCATACACTTCACATTTTACTCCATCAATTGCATGAACTTTCATTTCATAAAATCATCATCATTAAGATATAAAACTTGACAAATATCGACCAATTCCTAATGGCCAATTACAAAACGAGTGTATAATATTAATAGACAACACTTTGGCTTTCAAATTTGACATAACACAAGATGACCAAGTTCCTATACATGCCATACCCAAAATAAATCAACTTTACTATACCAAAAGAATGATTGATAGTGTGATCCGAGCTCCGATGTTCTACGATCCCCGAGCTAGCTTGGCGAAACTACAAGGAAAAGGGAAAAGAGAGGGGTAAGCACATAGCTTAGTAAGTTTGCATGAACTAAAATAGCAACATAAGTACTCATGGTAAATCCATTCATCTCTTAGAACAATAACAACACAAATTCTCAAGTACTTTGACATACTTACTCTTACTTACGCTTACCCATTACATATCACATTACAGTTTCATAACTCGTAATTTACTCATGGTACCTGTGTCACTTCATCACATAATTTAGTACTTATGCTATCTTGAACATAAACTTAAATCATTATCATCCTTAACTTAAATGTAACTCTTTGTCATCTTTGTATAGCTTTGTATAGCTTACCTCTTTGCCATCTTTGTATAGCTTTGTATAGCTTAGCTCTTTGTCATCTTTGCATACTTAACTCTTTTGCTTGTTTAACTACTTGGAATATCGGAGGATACTCAATCTTATCATACATGTATCACGATGCCAATGCCATATCCCGGATATGGTCTTACATGGGATCACCTCTCGATGCTAATGCCATATCCCAGATATGGTCTGACATGGGATCACCTCTTGATGCCGATGCCATATCCCAGATATGGTCTTACACGGGATCTTTTAACTCGATGTCGATGCCATGTTCCAGACATGGTCTTATACAAGATCGTACATAGATGTCGATGCCATGTCCCAGACATGGTCTTACGAGATCTTCCTTCGGTGCCGAGGCTATATCCCAGACATGGTCTTACACGGGACCTACATTCGATGGTGTTGCCATGTCCTAGTGTAACACCCCTTACCCGTATCCGACACCGGGACAAAGTATGAGGCATTACCGGACTTAACTTGCTTAAACATATATCCTCGACTATAAAATTTTGTCTCAACTTTAAACTTTTTCTTTCATATTCATAACATCCTTATTATGGACCTATGAGGCCCCAAACATACATTCGGAAGGTTTCGGGATTAAACTGGAAACTTTTACGCACTTAGAATTTTTTTACCTAAAACAGGGCCACACGCCTGTGTGGAATGGAACACGCCCATGTGGGCAGGCCGTGTAGTCACACACGCCCATGTTCCTAGCCCATGTGGAATTTATTTTTAATTTCGAACCTACAGGGGTTTTCACACAGCTGGACACACGCCTGTGTCTGTGGCCCGTGCCCCTCACACGGCCTAGACACGCCCATGTTCTCACCCGTGTGTGAAAACCTGGGTATTCTGTTTATGACATCAGCAACTCTTAATGGCACACGGCCTAGGCACACGCCCGTGTGTCTACCCGTGTGGACAATTTGAAGACTATTTTCCAAGCCTATTGCCACCCTGAAACTTAAACACACATATACCAACACAAGCAACACATAACACGGCAATGATACACTATGAAGACTCACAAATAATCAGTCATGCACTACATAAAACTCATCATCATTAAGATATAAAACTTGACAAATATTGGCCAATTCCTAATGGCCATTTACAAAATGAGTGTATAATATTAATAGACAACACTTTGGCTTTCAAATATGACAAAACACAAAATGACCAAGTTCCTATACATGCCATACTCAAAATGAATCAACTTTACTATACCAAAAGAATAGTTGATAGTGTGATCCGAGCTCTGACGTCCTACGATTCCTGAGCTAGCTTGGCGAAACTACAAGGAAAAGGGAAAAGAGAGGGGTAAGCACATAGCTTAGTATGTTTGCATGAGTTGAAATAGCAACATAAGTACTCATGGTAAAATCCATTCATATCATAGAACGATAACAACACAAATTCTCAAGTACTTTGACATACTTACTCATACTTACGCTTACCCATCACATATCACATTACGGTTTCATAACTCGTATTTTACTAATAGTACCTGTATCACTTCATCACATAATTTGGCACTTATGTTATCAGGAACATAAACTTAAATCATAATCATCTTTCACATAAATGTAACTCTTTGTCACCTTTGTATAGCTTAACTCTTGTCACCTTTGCATGCTTAACTCTTTTGCCCGTTGAATTACTCAAAATATCGGAGAATACTCAATCTCATCGTACATGTATCACGATGCCAATGTCATATCCCAGATATGGTCTTAGATGGGATCACCTCTTGATGCCGATGCCATATCCCTGATATTGTCTTACACGGGATCTCTTATCTAAATGTCGATGCCATGTCCCAGACATGGTCTTATACGAGATCGTACATAGATGTCGATGCCATGTCCCAGACATGGTCTTACACCAGATCTTACTTTGGTGCCGAGACCATGTCCCAGACATGGTCTTACACGGGACCTTCCTTATTCGATGCCGATGCCATGTCCCAGACATGGTCTTACACGGGACCTACATTCGGTGCTGATGCCATGTCCCAGACATTGTCTTACACGGGACCTTTCTTATTCAGAGCCGATGCCATGTCCCAAACATGGTCTTACACGGGACCTTTCTTGTCTCATGTCATGACATAGGTATCCTCGTTACTCCGAATCTTCAACCGGGACCTCATCTTAACATATTTTCTTCAAATTCTCATCGAGATATCATTAGTTAATTTCATAGAAATAATATTCATTTCTCATAATATCAAGCAAATTAAAACATAAAAACATTATGTAGCTATAATTTCACACAAACTTACCTCGGTACTCAAAATATGTGTAGCTGTTTGATTTAGTCCACAACCTTATTCTTGCCTCGATTTCGGTCCAGGCTTCGTGTTTGTTGATCTATAATAACAATTTCACTTGTTTAATACTCACATTGACTAAATAGACTCATGAATCACACTTTGGAAAAATTACGTTTTTGCCCTTAAACTTTCACATAATTACACTTTTGCCCCTAGGCTCATAAAATGATTTTCATTCAATTTATTTGCATTTCAAGCCTAGCCGAATCACTTTCATAACTAGAACAGCCCTCAATTTCTACTAATTCACTCATGTATGACCATTTTCATAACTTTACAATTTAGTCTTTTTTTTGAATTTCTCTTGAAAATCACTTAGGAAAAGATGTTTATCATGCATCAAACTTTCATATTCTTGCATAAATCATCAAAATACATGCATTTCATACATGAGTAAATTTTTGGACATAAACCCTAGCTCAAAATATAGTTAGAAATAGCTAAATCGAGCTACGGGGATCTCAAAAATACGAAGAACATTAAAAAAGGGGCTAGGAGGTACTTACAATCAAGCTTGGAAAATGAAAAAACCCTAGCTATGTCTTCCTTAGAGAGTTTCAGCCAAAGGAGAAGAAGATGGACAAGATTTTGACTTTATTTTCCCTTTTAATTCTTTTATTAACTAAATGACCAAATTGCCCTTAATGCATTTTCTTAAGATTTTTCCTTCCCATGCCCATTTTTGTCCATCTAAACATATAATGGTCTAATTGCTAAAGAAGGACCTCCAATAATTTTTATAATTCTATTTCATACTTAAATCTTCTAGAATCTCATATTTTCTAATCTTTGTAATTTAGTCCTAATGGACAAATTGATCACTAATAAATAAACTTTCCTCATGAAATTTTCACACAATCATGAAATAATATCATAAGCCTCATAAAAATGATAAAACACTTATTTCTACCTCAGATTTGTGGTCTCACAACCACTACTCCGACTAGGCTCTAAATCGGGCTGTTACAATTCTCCCCCCTTAGGGATTTTTGTCCCCGAAAATCTTACCGATAAAAAGGTTTGGGTACTAGTTTCTCATAGCCTCCTCGGGCTCCCATGAAGCCTCTTCTACCCCATGTGTTTGCCATAATACTTTCACGAGAGCTATACTTTTATTCCTTAGCTATTTAACTTCTCGTGCTAGAATCTTAACCGGTTCTTCGCTATATGTCATGTCGGGTTGAATTTCAACCTCTATCGGTGTAATCACATGCGAAGGATCTGATCAATAATGACGTAACATCGACACGTGAAACACATCATGTATCTTTTCAAACTCAGATGGCAAAGCCAATCGATAAGCTACCAGCCTTATCCTCTCGGTAATCTCATATGGTCCGATAAAATGCGGACTCAATTTGCCTTTCCGGCCAAATCTGAGAACTTTTGTCCATGGTGACACTTTTAAGAATACCTTATCACCAACTTGAAATTCGATCACTTTCCGTTTCAAGTCCGAGTAGGATTTTTGTCTATCAGAGGCAGCTTTTAAACAATCACAGATTATCTTTACCTTTTCTTCGGTTTCTCTAACTAGATCGACTCCGTGAATTTGGTTTTCCTTGAGTTCAGTCCAATACAAAGGCGATCAGAATTTACACCAATACAAAACCTCATAAGGCGCCATTCTCAAACTCGACTGATAACTATTATTGTATGCAAACTCTACCAACGGTAAATACTTTTCCCAGCTGCCCTAAAACTCAAGAACACAATACCGGAGCATATCCTCGAGTATCTGTGTTAATCTCTTTGACTATTCATCAGTTTGTGGGTGAAAAGCCGTACTAAAATTCAACTTCGTGCCTAAAGCTTCTTGCAACTTTTTCCAAAATCGGGATGTGAATCTCGGATCTCTGTCTGATATAATCGACAAAGGCACTCCATGAAGCCTTACAATCTCTGAAACATACAAGTCTGCCAACTTATCAAGTGAATAGTCAACGCGTACATGTATGAAGTGGGCTGACTTCGTAAGTCTATCTACCACAACCCATACTGCATCCTTCTTACTCGGTGTCAACGGCAGACCCGTCATAAAGTCCATTGTAATACGATCCCATTTTCACTCGGGAACCATAATAGGCTGAAGTAGACTCGAGGGTACTTGGTGTTCAGCCTTCACTTGCTGGCAAATTAAGCATCTCGATACAAACCCGAAAATATCTTTCTTCATACTCGGCCACTAATACCATTTCTTAAGATCATTATACATTTTTGTACTGCCCGGATGTACAAATAGACATCCGCTATGTGCCTCATGTAAAATGTTCCGAATAAGCTCATTATTCCTCGGTACACAGACTCTGTCTCTGAACATCAAATATCCATTAGAGTTTATCCGGAAGTCAGACTCAACTCCTGACTAACACTGAACTCTTTTGGCTTGCAAGTCGCTGTCATCTTTTTGAGCCTCATAAATCTCTTGAAGGAATATCGGTCTACCCCTCAACTCGGCTATAATGGAACCATCATCTAACAAATTCACCCGTGTATTCATAGCCCTCAATGTGAATAGAGATTTTCTACTCAAAGCATCGACGACTACATTCGCCTTTCCCGGGTGGTAGTCAATGACTAGCTCATAGTCCTTTATCAGCTCTAACCATCTTCGCTGCCTTAAATTCAATTCCTTCTGAGTCATCAAGTACTTTAGGCTCTTATGATCAGTGAATATCTGACATCTTTCACCATACAAATGGTGTCTCCATATCTTCAAAGCAAACAGAATGGCAGCAAATTCTAAATCATGTGTCGGGTAATTCTTCTCATGCGGCTTTAACTGTCTGGAGGCATATACTATCACCTTGCCTTCTTGCACAAGCACACAGCCTAATCTATTCAAGGATGCATCGCTGTAGATCACAAATTCTTTTCCCAGTTTAGGTTGCACTAGAACTTGGGCCGCAGTCAATAATGCCTTTAATTTCTCGAACCTCTGTTGGCATTTATCTGTCCATTCGAACTTTAAATCTTTCTGTAATAGCCTTGTCATCGGAGTGGCTATCATAGAAAATCCCTTGACAAAACACCGGTAGTAGCCAGCTAGGCCCAGAAAACTTCTAACCTCTGATACGTTTCTTGGCGGCTTCCAATCAACAATAGCTGAAATCTTGCTTGGGTCTACTCGGATTCCATCTCCCGAGACAATGTGCCCAAAAAATCCAACCTCTTTGAGCCGAAACTCACTCTTGCTAAACTTGGCATACAACTGATTATCTCGTAAAATCTATAAAACCATCCTCAAGTTCTTGACATGCTCATTCTCATCACGAGAATATATCAGTATATCATCAATAAAAACCACAACAAATTTATCCAAATATGGCCAAAAGATGCGGTTCATTAAATCCATAAACATGACAGGGGCATTTGTTAAACCGAAAGGCATGACTAAATATTCATAGTATCCATACCTTGTCCGAAATGCGATTTTCGGCACATCTAAGTCTTTGACCCTCAATTGGTAATAACCGGACCTCAAATCTATCTTGGAAAACACCGTGGCTCCCTTTAACTGATCAAATAAATTGTCGATCCTTGGCAATGGGTACTTATTCTTCACAGTAACCTTATGAAGCTGCCTGTAATCTATACATAATCTCATGAAACCATCTTTCTTTTTCACAAATAGCACTGGAGCACCCCACGGAGAATAACTTGGTCTTGCAAAGCCTTTGTCCGTTAACTCTTGCAACTGTGCCTTCAATTCCTTCAACTCAGTTAGAGCCATTCTGTATGGAGCAATCGATATAGGTGCAGTACCAGGGACTAACTCAATGTCAAATTCAATTTCTCTCACTAGAGGCAACCCTGGCAACTCTTCTGGGAATACACCTGGATACTCACATACTATCGATATTGATTCCATTCTTAACTCAGTTTCTTTGGAATTCATCAAAAAAGCAAGATATGCTTCGTATCCCTTTCTCACATATTTCTAGGCAGACATATGAGAGATCACTACAAGCAGTCTGTCTTGTTCATCTGATTCAACACGAAGGGTGTCCATGTTTTCAGATCTCAATTCAATGTATTTCTTTCCATAATTTACTGTTAGATCATGAGCGGCTAACTAGTCCATACAAAGAATTATATCGAATTCATCAAATGGCAATAGCATGAGATTTGCCTTAAAATAATGACCTCTAATTAGCAATGGGCAATCTTTGCATACCCTATCAACTAATACACTTTTGCCTAAAGGATTGGACACTTTTATCACAAACTCTGTAGACTCTACAGGCATGCTCATACTAGATGCTAATTTCATGCAAATATATGAGTGGGTAGATCCCGGATCAATTAAAGCAACAAAATTAGCATCATGGAGAGAAAATGTACCCGTAATTACATCTGGGGATGACGCCTCTTCGCGAGCGCGAATAGCATAAGTCCTCGCAGGCGCTCTACCCTCAGATCTTGCAGCCTGCTCTCTGGGTGCACTCTTACTACTCGTTCCACTTCCCGAGTTTCTCTGTTGTCTCCCTCTAGTAGTGCTTCTCGATCTGGCACTCTGAATTTTCTCTTTTTCAACCATCTTAGGGCATTATCTAATTAAATAGTCTTGGGAACCACACTTAAAGTAGGCTCTCTCATGGGCTCGACACTCATCGGGATGTCGTCTGCCACACTGTAGGCATTCCGGTCTATTAGGTCGAGTGTTCCCAACACTAGCAACTGAGGTAGTCTGAGCTTTAAACCCCGAGTACTGTTTACTCTTACTTTTGTTGGAAAACCCGGCTGAAGTAGCCGATCGGGTAGGGAAATCTATCGACTTCTTGGACGAGGACTGGAATGATCCTTTAGTAAAGGGACTCCATCTCAGCTTTCCTTTTCTCTTTCACCAATTCCTCGGCTTTACAAGCCCGATCCACTAGCACAACAAATTCCTTCAACTCAAGGACACCAACAAATAATCTGATTTCTTCATTTAATCCGTCCTCGAACCTCTTACACATGATGGCTTCAGAGGACACACACTCCCGAGCGTACGTGCTGAGCCTTTCAAATTCACGCTCATACTCAGTTACTGTCATTCTACCTTGTCTCAGTTCAAGGAAATCTTTTCTTTTCTGATCAATAAATCATTGGCTAATATACTTCTTCCGGAATTCCTCTTGGAAAAATTCCCATGTGATCCTTTCCCTTGGTACAATCGACACAAGGGTGTTCTGCCACTGATAAGGAGAATCTCTCAGAAGAGACACTGCATATTTCATGCACTCTTCAGGTGTGCAAGATAATTCATCAAATACCCTGATGGTATTTTCAAGCCAAAATTCTGCTCTTTCCAGATCATCATCTTTACTAGCTCGAAATTCCTCAGCTCTTTGTTTCTGAATTCTATCAACTAGAGGCTTTTCTCTCCTCACCACTTCTATCACTTGGGGAGCTACTGGGTAGGTTGAGGAATAGGTGGGGGTGGAGGGGGTTGTGCATTCGGGTTCGCGCGAACGAACTCTGTATACCATGCATTCATCATGTAGAGAAAGGCTTCCCTAGCCTCTTCTCCTTCTCTCTAACTTACAGTCGTTGGTCTATTCTCATTTGCATTCGACATCGTCCCTTCAGCGGGAGCCGATGCATTACTTTCTACATCATCAACCATAGCTCTTTCGGGATCCATTTATTATATGAAAACACAATTTAAGTCGTCAGGAGTCATCACACTATCATTACATAAATACTCACATGTAGGGCATGTATAGCTAGACTCATGCTTACGCTATGTTAGTCCGAGAATTGACTAAGCCGTAGCTATGATACCATTAAATGTAACACCCCTTAGCCGTATTCGACACTGGAACAAAGTACGAGGCATTACCAGAATTAACTTGCTTAAACATATATCCTCGGCTATAAAATTTTGTCTCAACTTTAAACTTTTTCTTTCATATTCATAACATCCTTATTATGGACCTACGAGGCCTTAAACATACATTCGGAAGGTTTTTGGATTAAACCGAAAACTTTTGCCCACTTAGAATTTTTTACCTAAAACAGGGCCACACGCCCGTGTGGAATGGAACATGCCCGTGTGGGCAGGACGTGTAGTCACACACGCCCATGTTCCTAGCCCGTGTGGAATTTATTTTTCATTTCGAACCTACAGGGGTTTTCACACGGCCGAACACACGCCCGTTTCTATGGCCCGTGTCCCTTACACGGCCTAGACACGCCCGCGTTCTCACACATATATGAAAACCTGGGTATTCTGTTTATCACGTTAGCAACTCTTAATGGCACACGGCCTAGGCACACGCCCGTGTGCTGGCCCGTGTGGCGAATCAAATTCTCACAAATTTGGTGCAGGGGACACACGGCCTATCAGCACACCCATGGGGCTGACCGTGTGTCACACACGGCCTAGACACATGCCCGTGTGTCTACCCGTGTGGACAATTTGAAGACTATTTTCCAAGCCTATTGCCACCCTGAAACTTAAACACACATATACCAACACAAGCAACACATAACATGGCAATGATACACTATGAAGACTCACAAATAATCATTCATGTACTACATAAAACTCATCATCATTAAGATATAAAACTTGACAAATATTGGCCAATTCCTAATGGCCATTTACAAAATGAGTGTATAATATTAATAGACAACACTTTGGCTTTCAAATATGACATAACACAAAATGACCAAGTTCCTATACATGCCATACTCAAAATGAATCAACTTTACTATACCAAAAGAATAGTTGATAGTGTGATCCGAGCTCCGACGTCCTACGATTCCTGAGCTAGCTTGGCGAAACTACAAGGAAAAGGGAAAAGAGAGGGGTAAGCACATAGCTTAGTATGTTTGCATGAATTGAAATAGCAACATAAGTACTCATGGTAAAATCCATTCATATCATAGAACGATAACAACACAAATTCTCAAGTACTTTGACATACTTACTCATACTTACGCTTACCCATCACATATCACATTACGGTTTCATAACTCGTATTTTACTAATAGTACCTGTATCACTTCATCACATGATTTGGCACTTATGTTATCATGAACATAAACTTAAATCATAATCATCTTTCACATAAATGTAACTCTTTGTCACCTTTGTATAGCTTAACTCTTGTCATCTTTGCATGCTTAACTCTTTTGCCCGTTGAATTACTCGAAATATCGGAGGATACTCAATCTCATCGTACATGTATCACGATGCCAATGCCATATCCCAGATATTGTCTTACATGGGATCACCTCTTGATGCCGATGCCATATCCCTGATATTGTCTTACACGGGATCTCTTATCTAGATGTCGATGCCATGTCCCAGACATGGTCTTATACGAGATCGTACATAGATGTCGATGCCATGTCCCAGACATGGTCTTACACAAGATCTTACTTTGGTGCTGAGGCCATGTCCCAGACATGGTCTTACATGGGACCTTCCTTATTCGGTGCCGATGCCATGTCCGAGACATGGTCTTACACATGACCTACATTCGGTACTGATGCCATGTCCCAGACATGGTCTTACACGGGACCTTCCTTATTCGGTGCCGATGCCATGTCCCAGACATGGTCTTACACGGGACCTTCCTTGTCTCATGTCATGACATAGGTATCCTCGTTATTCTGAATCTGCAACTGGGACCTCATCTTAACATATTTTCATCAAATTCTCATCGAGATATCATTAGTTAATTTCGTAGAAATAATATTCATTTCTCATAATATCAAGCAAATTAAAACATAAAAACATTATGTAGCTATAATTTCACACAAACTTACATCGATACTCAAAATATGTTTAGGTGTTCGATTTAGTCCACAACCTTGTTCTTGCCTGGGTTTCGGTCCGGGCATTGTGTTTCTTGTTCTATAATAACAATTTCACTTGTTTAATACTCACATTGACTAAATTGACTCATGAATCACACTTTGGTAAAATTACGATTTTACCCCTAAACTTTCACATAATTACACTTTTACCCTTAGGCTTGTAAAATGATTTTCATTCAATTTATTTGCATTTCAAGCCTAGCCGAATCACTTTCAAAACTACAATAGCCCTCAATTTCTACTAATTCACTCATGTATGACCATTTTCATAACTTTACAATTTAGTCCTTTTTATGAATTTCTCATGAAAATCACTTAGGAAAAGATGTTTATCATACATCAAACTTTCATATTCTTGCATAAATCATCAAAATACATGCATGTCATACATGGGTAAAATTTTGGACATAAACCATAGCTCAAAATATAGCTAGAAATAGCTAAATCGAGCTACGGGGATCTCAAAAATATGAAGAACATTAAAAAAGGGGCTAGGAGGTACTTACAATCAAGCTTGGAAAATGAACAAACCTTAGCTATGTCTTCCTTAGAGAGTTTAAGCCAAAGGAGAAGAAGATGGACAAGATTTTGACTTTATTTTCCCTTTTAATTCTTTTATTAACCAAATGACCAAATTGCCCTTAATGCCTTTTCTTAATATTTTTCGTTCCCATGCACATTTTTGTCCATCTAAACATATAATGGTATAATTGCTAAATAAGGTCCTCTAGCAATTTTTATAATTCTATTTCATACTTAAATCTTCTAGAATCTCATATTTTTTAATCTTTGTAATTTAGTCCTAATGGACAAATTGATCACTAATAAATAAAATTTCCTCATGAAATTTTCACACAATCATGCAATCATATCATAAGCCTCATAAAAATCATAAAACACTTATTTCTTCCTCAGATTTGTGGTCTCGCAACCACTATTCCGACTAGGCCCTAAATCGGGCTGTTACACCCAGACATGGTCTTACACGGGACCTACATTCGGTGCCGATGCCATGTCCCAGACATGGTCTTATACGAGACCTTTCTTATCTCATGTCGTGACATAGGTATCCTCGCTATTCCGAATCTTCAACCGGGACTTCAACTTAATATATTCTCGTCATTTTCTTATCGAGACTTCATTTGTCAATTTTTTTATGAATTGATATTTATTATCATAAGATCAAGCAATTTAAGATATAAAAACACTAAGAAGCTTTAATTTCACACAGACTTACCTCGGTACTCAAAATGTGTGTAGATGTTCGATTTAGTCCAACACCTTGTTCTTGCCACAGTTTCGGTCCGAGCTTCGTGTTTCTTGATCTATAATAAAAATTTCACTTGTTTAATACTCACATTGACTAAATTGACTCATGAATCAAACTTTGGCAAAATTATGATTTTCCCCCTAAACTTTCACATAATTACACTTTTTCCCCTAGGCTCGTAAAATGATTTTTATTCAACTTTCTTGTATTTTAAGCCTAGTCAAATTATTTTCTTAACTACACAGCCCCCAATTTCCACTATTTCACTCATGTATGACCATTTTATAACTTTTACAAATTGGTCCTTTTATGCATTTTTTCACGAAAATCACTTAGAAAAAGATGTTTATCACACATCAAACTTTCATATTCTTCCTTAAAACATCAAAATACATGCATTTCATACATGGGTACATTTTTGAACATAAACCCTAGCTCAAAATATAGCTAGAAATAGCTAAATCGAGCTACGAGGATTTCAAAAATACGAAAAACATTAAAAACAGGGCTAGGAGACACTTACAATCAAGCTTGAAAGTTGAAGAAACCCTAGCTATGGAGTCCTTGTGATTTTTTTCCAAGCTTAGAGAAGATGGACATGAATTTTGACTTCTTTTTCCTTTTTAATTCTTTTATTAACCAAATGACAAAAATGCCCTTTAGGCTCTTTCTTGAGATTTTTCCTTCCCATGTCTATTTTTGTCCATCTTGAAATTTAATGGTCTAATTGCTAAATAAGGACCTCTAGTAATTTTTATAATTCTATTTCAAATTTAAATCTTCTAGAAACTCATATTTCCTAATCTTTACAATTTAGACCTAATGGAAAAATTGATCACTAATAAATAAAATTTCCTCATGAAATTTTCACACAATCATGCAACCACATCATAAGCCTCATAAAAATCATAAAAAAACATATTTCTACTTAAAATTTATGGTCTCTCAACCACTATTCTGACTAGACCCTAAATCGGGCTGTTACAGTTGAGATAGCTTTATTATATAATCCTTTTCTAGTTTTCTTGTAAGGGAGTTGACATCGGCAAACACATAGACGATAGAAGATTAAGCTCAAATCTGTATAATAGTTATCATTTCCAGATAAATCTTGATATATGTCAATGAGTAAAGATGAAATGTTATGTCTTATTCGAGTTATGCAGTTTTTAAGAAGATCTTTGACTAGTATCCTAAAGAAAGTGCGATAAATTGTATGTCTGAGTTATCTTGACGACAAGAAGAAAGGTTTTCCTTAAAAAGTTATTGTTTGACAGCCAAGATTGATTCAGTTGTTTAGTTTGATTTGGTTATTTATTTGAAAGGTTAATTGAGTTATATGTGTTTGAGTTTATCCTTGGGTCCGAAAATAAATTTTATGCGTTCACGAGTAAATAGATGGATAATCTGAATGAAGAATTCATATTTTAGAAGACATGATACAGAATTATATCTATCGGAACGGTTCTAATTGAGAAATATTATTGTAAATTAAAGTTATTTTGATTGTTGAAATTTTCATTTGTACGAAGTTTGATTTGGTTTAATATATGTTAATAAAGTTATAAACAGTTGAAAACACTATTAACTGAAGCATCAGTTTTGGTTCAACCTGAATCAGGTAAAGAGTTTAAGATTTCAATCATGCGTCATTGAATGGTTTGCAGTGTATTTTAGTACAAGAATGTATAGTTGTAACAACCCGATTTAGGGGCTAGTCGGAACAGTGATCTGGGGATCACTAATCCGAGGTTAGAGAAAATTATTTTCATGTTATTTTATGTGTTATAACATGTTTATAAGGATGCATGGAAATTTTGGTGCCTTAATTTTAACGATTTCATGCCTAATCGCGAAATAGGACTAAATTGCATAAAGTGCGAAAGTTCTATTTTATTTGCTAGAGGTGCAAATAGCTATAGAATGTAAATTGGAGGTCTTTAAAGTACAATTACACCTTCCTAAGAGAGATGGACAGTCAAGGGGACAAGGAATTCAAAATTTGACAAGAGTTGGTGACTTTTGTTGACTAAATGAATAAAATAAGATGAAATAAGCAAAAGGCTATCATCTTTTTATTTTCTTCTCTTCCCCCACCGAAAATACAAGCAAGAATGGGGGTTCTGGAAGCTCAAAATTTTAGCAACTCATCTTCTCTACAAGTAAGTGATTTTGATGGTTTTAGTTGATAATTTTTGTAGTTTTGGAGTCCCCAAAGCTTAAGCTAGCTAATGGGGGGGACTAATTTGCAATATGGTTGAGAGTCTAAGGACTTGCAATGAGATATTTTATGTTGGTTGCTGAGTTTTGATGGAAGAAAATGATTGTTAGGAAGATGAGAAACAACTTTTGTGAAAGGTGTTGTCATGAAAACACCTAATTTGGACTAAGATGCAAATGTTGTAGTTTGTTCATTAATGCATGAAATGGTTGGAATTGTGGATAGTTTTAAGAGGGTTAAATGTTTAGCTAGGCTTGTTTAATAAGAAAATGTGATGAAAAGTGATTTACGAGCCTAGGGGAAAAATTGTAATTTTGCCAAAGTACAAGGGCAAAATAGCCATTTATTTTGTCTAAGTGTATATTATGATGTATAAAGTGATTGGATGAGTAAATTTTATTGTTCTAGATCAAAGAAAATGAAATTTGAACCTAGAACGGGAAAAAAGAGAAATGTGGGCAAATAGGTCCCTTTCTACCCTTTTGACATCGAGGTAAGTTCATGTGCTAAATTATGCAACTCTAAATGAAATATTTAATATTTCGATGTTGTATGGATTGTTTATTACTCTACGTATACGTTAAATATGTTTTGACGTGATGTCAAGAAATGAAAGTCTTAACTTAGACTAAGAATAGTGGGAAATGCAAATAGTATGATATGATGTTAATTAAGGTTCCGTGTAAGACCATATGGGAATATGGCCTCGGTGTGAGATTTTGTATAAGACCATGTCAAGGACATGGCATCGGTATGATGTCAATGTGATCTTATGTGTATGAGACTCACGAATATTATTTAGCATTTTAAGTGATTCAATAGGTACGTTGAAAAGGAGAATGAATGTGGTTGTACCAAGAGAGGTACAGGTATGTGTTAGAACTGATTAGAGATGAATTCGACATATGATGAACCCATAGTGGTTATGTGTAAATGATGCACCTTGGTTGCATAAGTTATAATTATTAATGCATAGCGTGAATGTGAACGATTATTGTGGAAAGCTCATTAATAATGATGATGTGTGAGGACGTTCCCGAATGAACATTTGAATTAGACAAATGTAGGTGGATAAATATCCGTGAATGTATAATAATGGTGGGCTATGTGCGATACCACCTTAAATTGTAAATAGTGGGCTATGTGCGTTACCACCTTATAAATTATTAAATGATGGGCTGTGTGCGATACCATCGCTTATATTATCATTTGGTGGGCTAAGTACGATACAATCGTAATTATTCTTGTTGGTGGGCTAAGTGCGATACCACCATAATTATAAATGATTGGTGGGCTAGGTGCGAAACAACTGAGTGATTGGTAGTATGGGTGGCTTATTGAGAATGTTTGATGTGTTGTTTTATATGATCATGTGGTGACAAGTACAGGGATGTATCCTAATTAACATGAACATTTGGCTTGTGGCATGGTTAGAATGTGGTAGGAGACAGAATGGGTAAGTTTCAAGAATGATTGAGGAGGTAACCATGAGTCTAAGAGTAAAAGTCATTATAATACCTTTGTAACACCCTAAAATTCAAGTATCGATTTATTGCATGTTTTGGTGTTTAGATTACGAAGGAAAATTTTCTTATTTCTTTTTGTGCCTATTATAGTCCTGAAGAAGAGTATAGAATTATTCGGGTATGGAATAATTTTTTTAGTTTGAGAATTTATTGAAGTGGAGCAAGTGGCATTGACACTTAAGTTAAATTAAGTGTTAAAAAGTAGCATAAGATGAGTAAATGACAAGGTGGTGTTGGCGCATGGGTTATAGCATGAGGAGAGTGGTTCGAATCCCTTGGATGGCATTTTGACAACTTTTATTTTGCTATTCTTTGGTAAGTGTCGGCCAAGCTTATTTATGGTAAGTGTTGACCTTGTTATTTTGGTTAGTATATCAAAGGAATAAGGTAAGAGTGAATTTTTGGTAGGGAATCAAGAAAATATGGAAAGATATGGAGACATAGGGCAAGTATCAAGGAAAGTGTTTTGGAAACAAAATCATGGCCATTTGACCATGCATATGGACGGCAATATGGTCTAGGGGGGAGCCGAATTTTTGGTGTTAGTTTGGCTAGGATTTGAAGTCTCTTTTTGGTCATTCTTAGCATATGTGCAAAGTTAGCAATCCTTTCTCAACTTTTCTCCCTTGGCCGAATTTGTGCATTTGGTTAAGCCTAATTCTTTTGACCATTTGGTCATTTTCTTTGTTCATCTTTTGAATATTCTCTTGTGCCTCTTCTTAGTGCCGAAAGTGTTAGTACCAAAAAGACCATCTCTCTCTTTTTGTTTTCTTTCTCCATTGCCGAATGTACCTTGCTCTCCAATACATCTTTTTTTTCTCTTTTCTTCTCTTTGAAAACCGAATCTTCATTATCATCTCTTCTCTCATATTTTATTTCTTTTCACTCATCCTTTTCTCCATTGTTTTTCTCCATGGCCAAATGTTAGTGAGCCATAGTCGAATCATTTTTTTTTTCTCTTTTCTTTGGTTATCATAGCCGAATCCTCCATCACTTAGAGACATCATTTTCAATCCTTTCTTTTCAACCGTGGACAAAAGGGTAAGAATTCTTTTTAGTTCCGTTTAGTTAGAAGTAGTCATGGCCGAATATTGATGCTGGTATGAAGGCTTTCTTAGATAGAAATAAACGTTCCTTCTATTAACGTTTATTTTTGTTATACTTTAGTGCGATAACGGAAGATCGGAAATCAAGTGGTCGTGAGTGACATAGAACGCTTGGATCGATTCTCCTTGTGGAACAAGAATATTTGTGGTAAGGAAATCTCGTTCTTAAAACCTTTAGTCATATTCGATATATATATTATTAGGGCGTGCTAACGATCTTTTGTCTTTGAAGACAATCAAGATAGGGAAGAAAAGGGCGGTGAATAGTGTTTGGAAGAGGGGTGGTTCCGTTAATCCCCTAAGTATAAACAAATGATCGTTTGACAATCCGGATTTCCCACCGGGTTGTGGACGTTCATCCGAGGAGAATCAATTGTTTGAAGTAGTTCGTACTCCCGAACCATTATTTGTTCGTGGATTTGATTCGGTTAACGAACCATCAATCGGGGAGAAACCGCAAGTAGAAGTAGTTTGAAAATCCGAGGGTAAAAGTTAGATTGTTATTTTCCAAGATTGATTTCGTTAATAAAATATAGTGATCCTAAGTTATCGTGATATGTATAGGTGTTGACGAGCGGGAAAGTCTAGTTCTCACCATAACCAGGTGTGTAACTTCACACTTATCTTTCGGGTTAGATACTAAACAGTAAGTATTATGATAAATCGTAAAAATGGCAAAATCGAAAATTATGTGATAATTAACACTTTTGTGTAAATGCATGAAAACGGTTAAAGTCGGAAAAATTACTAGATCGATAAATTGAGCCGAAATATTGCTAGATCGATAAATTGAGCCGAAATATTGCTAGATCGATAAATTGAGCCGAAATATTGCTAGATCGATAAATTGAGCGAAATATTGCTAGATCGATAAATTGAGTCGAAATCTTGCTAGATTGTTAAATTGGGCGAAAGATCGCTAGATCGATAAATTGGGCCATAAAACTGCTAGATCGATAAATTGGGCCAGAAAACTACTAGATCGATAATATGGGCCAAAGTTTGCTAGATCGCTAATGGGCCAAAAACCCTCTAGTTCGAGATATGGCCAAAGTTTAATACTATATTGTTAATAGGCCCAAATGAAAGGTTTTATTAAAAACTCATTTGTATTATGGGTTACTTGATAAATCATTTATGATTAAAGTTTGTTATTCATACATAAATGCATGGGATGGGATTTGATGAAGAGAAGAAAGGCACGTGGCCACGTATCTAGTTCGGTGGCTCTGCCCACAAATTTTGGCTTAATGCCTCTAGTTCGGTGACTATGTCACAATCTAGTTGATGAGTGCACTACAATATTATTTAAAAGGCAAAATGCCTACGATTGGTGTGTTTGGCGGGGTGGGTTGACTTGATCCCCACAGTGTCTTTGGTTGATACGGGGTGTGTAGCGGATGGAAATTAGGCTTTGTTGGGAAATTCATTTTACATGCATTTTAATATATTTTATTTCATTTTATATTGTTAAAGTTTGTAATTGGGCTCAAGCCCAAATTAATTCCTTGATGGTCCGCCCAATAATGGTGGTAAGTGAGTTACACATTTGAGTTCTTTGTAACTCACCCCGTTTTATTATCCATCTCGGGTAATGGAAATTGATGTGGACTTGGGCGGGGATGACTTGGTGGAGGCCATACTACGAGCTTGGGTTTTATAAACTATGAACTTTATTTAAGTTACTTATTTTAATTACTATTTTGGGTATGATGTAATAAGGCCTCTAATTATGTTTTTATGGATTGTTTTTATGTGTGGATGGATTTAATTTTATTTTTAGACTCATTAATATGGGCTTATGTTAAATCTATAAAGTTTTCTTAAAAATATTGTGTTTTATAACAATTTTGGACACCTAAATTACTTTTCAATTTCTTTCAAATTCTTAAAAAAAAAAAAACTACGTTAAGGTTTTGACTAATATATATATAAGATTTCAAACAAGTATTTTTCTTAATTCATAATCATTGTACTTAGTTTTTATTAAACCTTATTTCTAAAGGCTTTACATTACTGTTTTACTTAAGTCATTAGAGAATTTTGGATGTTCGTTCGGTGTGACAAACCAAATCTCGTCTTAACGCATAGACCTTGTTTGGGGTGTTACATTTAATGGTATCAGAGCTAGTTTTAAAACTCGGCTGTGGTTTGGGTTCAATAAAGATAATTGTTTGAGAAACAACTCAAATTTCTAGACTTTTGATTTAAAGGTAGTATGGCACCATGAGCATTCCGTGCCAAGTCAAGTAAGTATCTCAGATATTGATTGTTTATTATCATTGTGATATGATCATAAGAAACACTCTAGAACTTCTAGTTTTAGGTGTTGAAAATTGTAGAGATTGAGACAATAGGATATGGTTGCGAAAATAACTCTATCTCTTTCATATCATAAAACATCGTTAATAAACACCGAAATAGTATTCGATTCATAAAACTCATAATCAGATTAAATCGGTCATTATGAGCTCTAGAGGGCGTGGTCCTGGACGCGGTAGACGTGGCCGTGGTAGAGGACAAGGTGTTAGAGGCGCAACCGGCGCCGAGATCATATGCCGGAAATGGATGCACCTGCGTCACTCGAAAGTGAGACGGGATCACATAATCATATGGAAGAAGATAATGCGGTGACGCGAGCAATGCTGCGAGTCCTTGAAAGGGTCGCTGGAGCTAGAACTGGGCCAACAACTCATGGGTCGATATCGGAACGATTGAAATCAAGTGGTCTTTGAGGTTTTCGAGAGGTGTCTCGGTGTAGCTCCAAATGTCGCTGAATATTGGGTTGAGGCAGTGGAGCGAATTATGGACGATCTTGAGTGCACGATGGAACAAAAACTAAGGAGAGCGGTGTCCTTGTTAAGGGGCGAAGCATACCAATGGTGGCTTCTCGTCCGGAAAGGCACCAAGTCGCATTAGTTAATTGGGAATTCTTTAAAGTTTCCTTCCAAGGGAAATATGTAGGAACGAGTTATGTTGATGCGAGAAGGAAGGAATTTCGAATCGGGTCCAAGGGAATAAGACAGTGGCGACATATGAAGTGAGTTTTTGCGCTTGAGTCGCTATGCTCGAACAATAGTGGCAACGGATCATGAGCGTTGTGTATGCTTTGAGGATGGCTTGAACGATGAATTGCGGGTTTTGATAGCCCCACAACAAGTTAGAACTTTTGCCACGCTTGTGGAAAAGGCCAAGATAGCCAAGAGGTTAAGAACTCGAACGTCGAGAATCGGGAGCGAGCTAGAGGCAAGAGAGATATGAAGTATTCGTGTTCTTCAAGAAGGTTTCGAAGAGGCCTCGGAATGATGAACCAGCTCAAGGTAGAACACACCTGTGAATCGTGAATCGAGTAGAGATTGTCTTGATTGTGGGAAAAGGCATTCGGAGAGTCTTTGGAAGAAAAGGTGCTGCTTGCTATAAATGCGGGTCGATGGATCATCAATATAGGAATTGCCCTCGCGTCGAATGGATACAACTCGGGAAGCTCGTAATCTTGATGCACCACCGCAAGAGAGGAATTCAAAGAACCACCGAGAGGTCGTGGACCAGGTCGTGGTGGTAATGGGGCGGGGCGTGGTCAAGGTGCGCGGGTCGAGGCAATGGTCCTAGAGGCAACACGGATGCAAGACGGCCGGGATTGGTATATGCGGTTAGGCGCCGTGAGGATGGCAATGCACTGATGTGATAAGCGATGCGTTCTTCATTTTTGATGTACCGTTATTGCTTTGATAGATATTAGTTCTACCCATTCGTATGTTGCTAGCACCATATCTGGAAACTTGAATTTAGACTCGAAATTTCCGATAGTGAGATGAAGGTAATTAGTCCTTTAGGATGATCGATATTGGTAAATAAACTGTTTAGAGATGTGCCCTTAGAAATTCAAGGAGAAATATTTTTGGCAAATTTGATGGAATTGCCTTTTGGCGAGTTCGATATCATTTTGGGCATGGATTGGTTGGTTAAGCACCGGTCGAAATTGAACTGTGCTGAAAAGCGGATGTCAATAAGGACGGTGGAGGATAAAGAAATAATTATGATAGGCGAGCGAAGGAATTACTTGGCAAATGTGGTATCCGCACTTAAGGCGAGAAAAGTTGGTGCGAAAAGGGTATGGAGCATTTTTAGCATTTATTAGTGCTTTAGATGCCAAAGAGTTGTCGATGGAAGATGTGAAAAAAGATGAAGGAATTTCCAGATGTATTTCCTGAAGAACTTCCCGGTGTACCTCCAGATCGGGAAGTGGAATTTGGTATTGAGCTTTTTCCTGGAACGGCTCCAGTGTCCATTGCTCCTTATAGAATGGCACCGAAGGAGTTGGCGGAGCTTAAAGCTCAAATTCAAGAATTGCTAGATCGAGGCTTTATTCGACCGAGTGTGTCTCGTGAGGAGCACCGGTTTTGTTTGTTAAGAAGAAAGATGGGTCGATGCGTATGTGTATTGACTACGAGCAATTAAATAAATTGACGATCAAGAATAGGTACCCTCTGCCAAGAATTGACGACCTGTTTGATCAATTGAAGGGAGCTTCAATTTTCTCCAAAATTGATTTGAGATCGGGTTATCATCGACTTAAGGTGAAAGAAGCGGATATTCCCAAGACGGCTTTCCAACTCGTTATGGACATTATGAGTTTTTGGTGATGCCGTTTGGGTTGACCAATGCACCAGTGCATTTATGGATATGATGAACCGGTCTTTCAACCATATTTAGACCGGTTTGTGGTGGTATTCATAGATGACATTCGGTATATTCAAGGAATGAAGAGGAGCATGACTCGCATTTGCGAATTGTATTGCAGCTTACTTGAGATAATCAATCGTATGCCAAATTCGATAAATGTGAATTACAGTTAAGGGAAGTGACTTTCTTGGGTCATGTGGTGTCGGCCAAAGGAATAAGGGTGGATCCTCGGAAGATTGAGGTCAGATATTGATTGGAAACCACCAAAGTCGATGGTGAGATTCGAGTTTCTTGGGTTTGGTGGTTTACTATAGACGCTTTGTTGAGGGTTTTTCGTTGATTGCTGCACCCCTAACTAAGCTATTGCGGAAGGAGTACCATATTTATGGATCGATAAACAACAAGAAAGTTTCGAGAAATTGAAAAAGATTTTAACTGAGCGCCAAAGATCTTGATTCAACTTTGAGGTGGAAAGGAGTTTATAGTTTCTTGTGATCGTCACACACGGGCTTAGGATGTGTATTGATGCAAAGTGGGAAAGTGGTGGCTTATGCTTCTCGCGTCGATTGAGACCGCACGAAGTAAACTACCCTACTCATGACTTGGAGTTAGCTGCAGTAGTGTTTGCTCTAAAGATTTGGAGGCATTACCTCTACGGTGAAAAGTCTATCATCTATACGGATCACAAGAGTCTTAAGTATCTTCTTACTCAGAAGGAATTAAACTTGAGACAACGAAGATGGGTGGAGCTGTTAAAGGACTATGATTTCTCAATCGAGTATCATCCTGGAAAAGCTAATGTGGTAGCGAGCCAGCGTTAAGTCGTAAGGTGGTATCGATTTGAGAGCAATGTTTGCCCATTTAAGTTTGTACGAGGATGGTAGTCCGATAGCGGAACTTGGTGTGAAGCCTCAGTAGTTAGGGCAAATCAATGAAAAAGCAGATATCGGATAAGAAATTGGGATATTAATTCAACAAGTTGAAAATGGTGGAATAGAGGATTTTAGCATAAACGCGGAAGGTGTGTTATGTTTTAGTGGGAGAATTTGTATGCCTAAGGACTCGGATCTGAGACAAATGATTCTACGAGAGAGCATAGTAGCCCTTATGCTATGCACCCCGGAGGAAATAAGATGTATCGGGATCTTCGTGAACAATATTGGTGGCCAGGGTTGAAGCGTGAGATTTCTAAATTTGTGGGAAAATGTTTAACTTGTCAGCAAGTGAAGGCGGAGCATCAATTGCCGTCAGGATTATTACAACCAATAGAAAGATTCCTCTTTGGAAATGGGAGCGGATAACAATGGATTTTGTTAGTGGGTTACCTTTAACACCTACTAAGAAAAACTCTGTTTGGGTAATTGTTGATCGTTTGACGAAGACTGCTCATTTTCTACCAATTCGTACGGATTACTCGTTACAGAAGTTGGCTAAGCTGTACGTATCCGAAATCGTGAGGTTGCATGGGGTACCTGCGTCTATTATATCAGATAGGGATCCTAGGTTTACGTCACGGTTTTGGAAAGCATTGCATGAAGCTTTGGGAATAAAGCTAAACTTCAGTACGGCTTTTCATCCTCAGTCAGATGGTCAATCAGAAAGAGTAATTCAGATTCTGGAAGACATGTTAAGGGGTTGTATAATCGACTTCAAAGGTAGTTGGGAGGATTTTATACCATTGGCAGAATTTGCTTACAACAATAGCTATCAGTCTAGCATTCAGATGGCACCCTACGAGGCATTATATGGTCGTAGGTGTCGTTCTCCTAGTTGTTGGACTGAATTGGGCGAACGACAGATGTTAGGTCCTGAAATGATCTCTAAAACGGAAGAAAAAGTAAAAGCTATTCGAGCACGGTTAAAGGAAGCTTGAGATAGACAAAAGTCGTATGCAGATCCGAGCGTAGAAGTATCGAGTATCTTGTGGGGATCAAGTTTTCTTGAAGGTCTCACCTTGGAAGAAGATTTTCAGGTTTGGGAAGAAGGGCAAATTGAGTCCTAGAGATATTGGACCATATCGTGTGGTGAAGCGTGTTGGTCCAGTGGCCTATCAGATCGAATTACCTCCGGAGTTGAGTCAGATTCATAATGTTTTTCATGTTTCCATGCTGAGGCGCTATAGATCGGATCCTTCGCACATAGTACCGGTAGAAGAAGTGGAGTTGTATTCAGACTTGTCTATTGAGGAGGAACCAAAGTGGAAATCTTAGGCCGAGATGGTAAGGTGCTAAGAAAGAAAACCGTGCCGTTGGTCAAGGTTTTATGGCGAAATCACGGAGTGGAGGAAGCTACGTGGGAGCCTGAAGATGTAATTCGGCAACAATACCCTCACCTTTTTCAAACAGGTAAATTTCGAGGACGAAATTTTTTTTTTAGGAGGGTAGAGTTGTAACACCCTAAAATTCAAGTATCGATTTATTGCATGTTTTGGTGTTTAGATTACTGAAGGAAAATTTTCTTATTTCTTTTTGTGCCTATTATAGTCACGAAGAAGAGTATAGAATTATTCGGGTATGGAATAATTTTTTTAGTTTGAGAATTTATTGAAGTGGAGCAAGTGGCATTGACACTTAAGTTAAATTAAGTGTTAAAAGTAGCATAAGATGAGTAAATGGCAAGGTGGTGTTGGCGCATGGGTTATAGCATGAGGAGAGTGGTTCGAATCCCTTGGATGGCATTTTGACAACTTTTATTTTGCTCTTCTTTGGTAAGTGTCACCAAGCTTATTTATGGTAAGTGTTGACCTTGTTATTTTGGTTAGTATATCAAAGGAATAAGGTAAGAGTGAATTTTTGGTAGGGAATCAAGAAAATATGGAAAGATATGGAGACATAGGGCAAGTATCAAGGAAAGTGTTTTGGAAACAAAATCATGGCCATTTGACCATGCATATGGACGACAATATGGTCTAGGGGGAGCCGAATTTTTGGTGTTAGTTTGGCTAGGATTTGAAGTCTCTTTTTGGTCATTCTTAGCATATGTGCAAAGTTTGCAATCCTTTCTCAACTTTTCTCCCTTGGCCGAATTTGTGCATTTGGTTAAGCCTAATTCTTTTGACCATTTGGTCATTTTCTTTGTTCATCTTTTGAATATTCTCTTGTGCCTCTTCTTAGTGCCGAAAGTGTTAGTACCAAAAGACCATCTCTCTCTTTTGTTTTCTTTCTCCATTCCCGAATGTACCTTGCTCTCCAATACATCTTTTTTTTTCTCTTTTCTTCTCTTTGAAAACCGAATCTTCATTATCATCTCTTCTCTCATATTTTATTTCTTTTCACTCATCCTTTTCTCCATTGTTTTTCTCCATGGCCGAATGTTAGTGAGCCATAGCCGAATCATTTTTTTTTCTCTTTTCTTTGGTTATCATAGCCGAATCCTCCATCACTTAGAGACATCATTTTCAATCCTTTCTTTTCAACCGTGGACAAAAGGGTAAGAATTCTTTTTAGTTCCATTTAGTTAGAAGTAGTCATGGCGAATATTGATGGTGGTATGAAGGCTTTCTTAGATCGAAATAAACGTTCCTTCTATTAACGTTTATTTTTGTTATACTTTAGTGCGATAACGGAAGATCGGAAATCAAGTGGTCGTGAGTGACATAGAACGCTTGGATCGATTCTCCTTGTGGAACAAGAATATTTGTGGTAAGGAAATCTCGTTCTTAAAACCTTTAGTCATATTCGATATATATATTATTAGGACGTGCTAACGATCTTTTGTCTTTGAAGACAATCAAGATAGGGAAGAAAAGGGCGGTGAATAGTGTTCGGAAGAGGGGTGGTTCCGTTAATCCCCCTAAGTATAAACAAAGGATCTGTTTCAAAGAATCCGGGATTTCCCACGGGTTGTGGACGTTCATCCGAGGAGAATCAATTATTTGAAGTAGTTCGTACTCCCGAACCATTATTTGTTCGTGGATTTGATTCGGTTAACGAACCATCAATCGGGGAGAAACCGCAAGTAGAAGTAGTTCGAAAATCCGAGGGTAAAAGTTAGATCGTTATTTTCCAAGATTGATTTCGTTAATAAAATATAGTGATCCTAAGTTATCGTGATATGTATAAGTGTTGACGAGCGGGAAAGTCTAGTTCTCACCATAACCAGGTGTGTAACTTCACACTTATCTTTCGGGTTAGATACTAAACAGTAAGTATTATGATAAATCGTAAAAATGGCAAAATCGAAAATTATGTGATAATTAACACTTTTGTGTAAATGCATGAAAACGGTTAAAGTCGGAAAAATTACTAGATCGATAAATTGAGCCGAAATATTGCTAGATCGATAAATTGAGCCGAAATATTGCTAGATCGATAAATTGAGTCGAAATCTTGCTAGATTGTTAAATTGGGCGAAAGATCGCTAGATCGATAAATTGGGCCGTAAAACGCTAGATCGATAATATGGGCCAAAGTTTGCTAGATCGCTAATGGGCCAAAAACCTCTAGTTCGAGATATGGCCAAAGTTTAATACTATATTGTTAATAGGCCCAAATGAAAGGTTTTATTAAAAACTCATTTGTATTATGGGTTACTTGATAAATCATTTATGATTAAAGTTTGTTATTCATACATAAATGCATGGGATGGGATTTGATGAAGAGAAGAAAGGCTGTGGCCACATATCTAGTTCGGTGGCTCTGCCACAAATTTTGGCTTAATGCCTCTAGTTCGGTGACTATGTCACAATCTAGTTCGATAGTGCACTACAATATTATTTAAAAGGCAAAATGCCTACGATTGGTGTGTTTGGCGGGGTGGGTTGACTTGATCCCCACAGGTGTCTTTGGTTGGTACGGGGTGTGTAGCGGATGGAAATTAGGCTTGGTTGGGAAATTCATTTTACATGCATTTTAATATATTTTATTTCATTTTATATTGTTAAAGTTTGTAATTGGGCTCAAGCCCAAATTAATGCCTTGATGGTCCAGCCCAATAATGGTGGTAAGTGAGTTACACACTGAGTTCTTTGTAACTCACCCCATTTTATTATCCATCTCGGGTAATGGAAATTGATGTGGACTTGGGCCGGGATGACTTGGTGGAGGCCATACTACGAGCTTGGGTTTTATAAACTATGAACTTTATTTAAGTTACTTATTTTAATTACTATTTTGGGTATGATGTAATAAGGCCTCTAATTATGTTTTTATGGATTGTTTTTATGTGTGGATGGATTTAATTTTATTTTTAGACTGTTAATATGGGCTTATGTTAAATCTATAAAGTTTTCTTAAAAATATTGTGTTTTATAACAATTTTGGACACCTAAATTACTTTTCAATTTCTTTCAAATTCTTTTAAAAAAAAAAAACTACGTTAAGGTTTTGACATATATATATAAGATTTCAAACAAGTATTTTTCTTAATTCATAATCATTGTACTTAGTTTTTATTAAACCTTATTTCTAAAGGCTTTACATTACTGTTTTACTTAAGTCATTAGAGAATTTTGGATGTTCATTCGATGTGACAAACCAAATCTCGTCTTAACGCATAGACCTGGTTTGGGGTGTTACAACCTTGTGGTTGACTATAATCAATGAATAGCAATAGTTGATTGTTATATGCATATAAACTTACTAAGCATTATTGCTTACTCCTCTTTCTTTCTCATCTCTTATAGGTTAATTTAGCTAGCTCGGGTTGGAGATCGCCGGAGATGTTTCACACTATCGAGCAGACACTTGGTATGAGGTTTCAATTCCTTATGAGTTATGGCATGTATAGGGATTTCTTTTAAATTTGTTTAAGTCATAGTTGATATAGCCAAATGTGTTGGCCTAAGAGAGTTTATGGTTAGGTTGTGTATAGCCATAGATGATGGCTTAAGTTGATTGTAATTATACCAGAAATAGTTCTCCCTCGTGTATGGGATGAAGACTTCGTTTTATGGTTTAAATGTAATAATTCAAGAGTTATAATTGATGATATGTGAAGTGTATGTGATGGTGTATAAATGTATGCAAGTGAGGGTGGCTAAATGGCTTGGAAAATAGCCTTGAATTATCCACACGGGTAGACACACGAGTGTGTGTCTAGGCCATGTGTGACACACGATCAGCCTTATGGGCGTGTGGATCGACCGTGTGTCCCGTTACATGTTAGGTTTGCAAGTCAGTATGCTCCACGGGGCAGAGACACGGCCGTGTGTCTCAGCCATGTGGGAGACACGGCCTAAGGACATGGGCGTGTGCCTAGGCCGTGTGAAGTCTGCACCTTAATTGTGGAATTTAATTCGACACACGAGATAAGGACACGGGCGTGTCTTAAGGGAACACGAGCGTGTGGCCCCTGTTTTGTTGAAAATTTCTCGAGTTTGTAAAAGTTCCCGAAATAGTTTTGATACCTTTCGGAGGTATGTTTAGGGCCTCTTGGGTCGAGTATGTGCAAGTGATGGGTGTAAATGAAATTTTATAACCCTATTTGAGACGTTTAAGCAAGATTAGTTAGGTAATGCCTCAAACCCTGTTTCGGCTTGAATACGGGTAAGGGGTGTTACATTTAGTGGTATCAGAGCTATGGTTTAGTCGGTTCTCGGACTAACCTAGCTTGAGTAAGAGTCTAGCTATACATGCCATAGGTGGACCGTGATAGTGTGATATCTCCCGACTCTAACGAAATTGTTTTGTTAAAACAGAGATGATTCCCAACCGAGCTAATTCCAATAATGTTGTAAGTGATAATGAGGTAATTGGAATGTGCTTATGCATTGTTGAAACTGAGAGAGGTATGAATAGAAGTTTATGACATGTGTGTGATAAGGTATGAAATGAGATAATTCTAAGTTGAGGATTGAAATGAGAGTTATAAAGTGATAAGCTTATCTATATTGGTTGATATGCATACAATGTTATATGCTCAACCTATTGGGTTAGGAGCATATAGTGAGTAAATTTACCAAGAGAGCGGGATATGTGTGTATGTACAACTGTTAGAATGATGTATGATCAACATGTCCACATAGTTGAATCTCTTGTGCGACTGTTAAAGTAGAGGATGTGATGTATAATGTTTTATTTCGTGACTCTGTATGAAGCCACACATATTATAACATGGGAGTCAAATTGGGAAGTTTGATTAAGTAGAATGTAGGAGATGAGTACGATCGTTCAATGACAAATTGATGAATAAGACCATGGTAGGACCATGGCAATACATGTGATCCCATATAAGACCATGTCTGGGACATGGCATTGGTAACGATACATGATCCCGTGTAAGACCACGTCTGGGACCTGGCCTCGGTATAGAATCATGTAAGACCATGATTGGAGCATGGCATCGACGTACAATCTCCTGTAAGACCATATCTAGGATATGGCGTCGGTATCGACATGAGTTTCCATGTAAGACCGTATTTGGAATATGGCATTGATGGTGATATGAAATTTCGTGTAAGACCATAGCGAGGCTATGGCATCGTGATGACATGTAAGATTATAGCTGGGCTATAATGTTGTGATACGAGTAAGACCGTAGTTGGACTATGGCAATCAAGTAGACGACATACTCAAACCCGTAAGACATTCCCTAAATTGATAAGTGATGGTAAGAGAAATTAGAGTTAAATGTTGAGTACTCGAGTAGACATTAATGTGGAACTTAAGTAAGTGAAGTCACTGTTTGAAATTATGGGTTATAGAAACAATTGTAGCATGAGTAAACGTGAAAACTCGCTTGAAGAGAGTTGTGTGACTACGATGATATTTCATTAGTGATGGATGTTAAATCATATGTATGTAGTCACGAGAGTCAAGTTCGGGGCTCTATGACCTCACCCCCTTACCACTGTTGAATCATGATGAGATGTTTATGAGAGTCAAGTTAAGTAAGTTTGTATGTGATTACTGCAACATTTATGTTAGCATAATTAAGAATTCTTTGTATCATATTGATGCATGATGCTCTACTAAATTGAGTAGTTAATGTTGGATGAGATGTTGAAGTCCTAGTGGACTATAATGAATATGAAAATGCTATCATCGATATGAGAATTGAGTAAGGTCCCGTATAAGACCATGTCCGGGACATGGCCTCGACACCGAGTTGAGATCCCGTATAAGACCATATCTGGGATATGGCTTCGGTAGTGAATATAAGAATTGTATAAGACCATATTTAGGATGTGGCATCGATACTTGATGTGAAAGTCCATATAAGACCTTATCCGGGATATGGCATTGGCATTTAGAGGTGACTCCATGTAAGACCACCTCGGGGATGTGGCATTGGCTTCGTACCTACAATAATGACAATGAATATACGTCTTTAACTGTCCCTAGTGATTAATGGGATAAGTAGATGAGTTCATAAGTAGAAATGAGAATTGTACTAAAGTCATGTGAATGAGTGAATTCAGGTACTCGTGAACGAGTCACGAAGAAATGAGTACGATATGTGGTACGGTATGTGCTAAATAAGGGCAAGTGTGAGTAAGTATGGCAAGAAACCTATGACTTGTGTATGGTTAATTAATGCCATGAATGGATTATAATCACCTCCTTGAGTATTATGTATTAATATCTGTTGCCTTTCAGGGGTGATGTAGTTGTTCTTTTCATGAATGGTGATCGTGTGAGAATGTTAGCTGATTGTAATATCAGACAAAATGTAACATCCCGATTCAGGGCCTAGTCGGAATAGTGGTGCGAGACCACAAATCTGAGTTAGTAAATTGAGTTCTTAAGGTTTATGACATGTTTGCATGATAGTATTAAAGTTCCATGTAGAAATTTTGTGAAATTGACATGGAATGATCAAATAGGACTAAATTGCAAAAGTTGCAAAATATGAGTTTCTAGAAGCTTTTTGTATGAAATAGCTTTAGAATATAAATTAGAAGTCCTTAAATAGCAATTTGCCCAAATTATAAGTTTTGGACAAAAATGGACATGAGTTAATAATTTGTAAATTTTTAAAGAGAAGGGCATTTTAGTCATTTACCAATTAAATGATTAAAATGGGAAAAAGATGATAAAAATTTCATTCATCTTCTTCCTTGTGCCAAAAATTGGGAGACTCCATAGCTAGGGTTCTTCAAATTTTTGAAGCTTGCTAGTAAGTGATCCTAGCCCCGTTTTTAATATTCTTCGTATTTTTGGAGTCCTCGTATTATGAATTAGCTATTTTTAGCTATAAGATGAGCTAAGAAGCATGTTCAAAAATCTACCCATGTGTATCATGCATGTAAAATGATATTTTATGGAAGTTTATGAGAGTTTGATTTTAGATAAACATCTTTTCCTTAGTGAATTTCATGAAAAATTATAGTATGGACTAATTTGTAATAGTTATGAAATTGGTCATACCTATTAGAAATAGTGAGAATTGATGATTGTTATAGTAGAGAAAATGAATCAGCTAAGCATGATGTTTAAGAAAGTTAAGTGAGAATCATTTTACGAGCCTAGGGGTAAAAGTGCAAATAAGAGAAAGTTTAGGGGCAAAATAGTAATTTTGCCAAAGTATGAGTAAGTAAGCTTAAATGGTTGAAGTTTATGATACCATTGTTTATGTTAAATGGTTTATATTGAGCAAGTATGTTGCTACGTGCATTATATGCAAACTTACTAAGCTACATGCTTACGTCCTTTATTCTTTCTTTCCTTGTAGTCCCGCCAAGCTAATCTCATGGATCATCGTCACCGGAGCTCGGAGCACACTATCAATCGCTATTTTGGTATAGCCAAGTTTTTTATATTAAGTATGGCATGTATAGGAAACATTTCATTTTGAGTTATGTTTTAAAACTAGCCAAAGTGTTGGCTATCAAGCTTAGTATTCTTTTTGTATATGGCCAAAGAGATGAGTCATGAATGATTAAGTATGTATGTTTTAATCTATCAATGAAGTATGCATCCTTGTTCATGATGGATGTAATACTTGAGTTGCTGAATTGAGCATGAGTTTGGTCTTGATTTCAGGGTGGCAATTGGCTTGGTAAATAGCCTCTAAGTGCCCACATGGATGGACACACGGGCGTGTGTCTGGCGCGTGCACCCCGCACCTTTGTATCTTAAGTCGAATAGACCACGGACCAAATCCACACAGGCGTGTGTTTAGACTCTAGGCCGTGTTAAGGTAGTCAGTGTGCACCACGGGTGGTAAGCACGGGCGTGTGCCTTGGCTGTGGGGCATTGACAGAATGCTAGGGTTTTAGGCACGGTTTGGGGCCACGGGCGTGTCCAGGCCGTGGTAAATTGCCAGTATCCACCACGGGTGAAAGACACGGGCATGTTTTAGGGGTGCACGGGCGTGTCCCAAGTCACACAGACGTGTGACCCCTGTTTGGAGAGAAAGTTTCCAGATGAGTTTCGAAAGTTTCAGGACGTAAGTCTGAGGCCTCGTAGGCCCATGAAATGCCTGATTTGACTAAGAAAGAGAAGTTTTAAATTCAGAATGAAATTTTATAGTCCGTAAGTACATAATTAAGTGAGTTCAAGCATGGTAATGTCTCGTATCCAGTCTTAGTCTCGGACTCGGGTATGGGGTGTTACACAAAACGATTGTCGATTTGGTTAATTGAAATTGACATTCCTTTATCTCTTTGTAACCTTATTTTGGTACTTTGAAGAGGAAGTTGGTGATGAAACTTTATGTGAGATTCCTCTTATATTTCCACTGATTATGGTTATCTTTAAAGTGTGTGTGTTCTTTGAGTTGTGATAGTCATATCTACTATGATTGCGCTTTTGATTTGATCAAAGAAAGGTGATAATTCTAGTATAAGAAGTGAAATCACAAGTTTCACATTGTGCGATGGGTTTTCGGGCAAGCCGAATAGAGTTAATGCATTCGATTGAGATGTCCCTACTATCGTAAGATGTGACGATAGCAAAAGTTTTAGATTAGCATATCAAGAGAAACTCAGACGAGAGAGTGTTCAAAATATATTCTCAGTGTGGAGAAAAGTGTAGATTAATGTATTGAGATATGATTCGAGTTCTGTTTATATTTACGCATGAATCAATAAGGAGAATGAAATTTTATGCGTACATGAGTAGGGAGCCTGATACAGAGGTATGCTCATTGAAATATTTTAATCGTGATGGTTAATTTGGAAGCCATTAAAGGTAATATTAACTGAAAGTTTTAGTACTGAGTTCAGTATGAATCGAGAAAAAGAGTTTGTAAATTCGTATGGTGTACTAATGAAATTAAAAGGTGTTTTAATACCCGAGTGTAAAGAGGTAGTTTACATCTTTGAAGGGTTAGAATTCTGTCGAAAGAGATTGTTAGATTGGTGATCCTGAGACGATCACTTTTGTGACTGAGTTGTGAAATAGAGGTTATAATATAAATTGGTGGAAAACGTCATGTGTTTTCTGAATCCTAATGAGATAGAGTTTCTAATGCTGTAGAAAATTTGAATGTAGGTTAATGAAAATGGCTTGAACTATTTCAATGGTGTGTATAGTTATTGAAATACTTCTCAGATAGTAGACATAGTACAGCTGTCTGGATGGAAGATTCTTGTTAAGAGATGCGAGTTAGTCAATCGATTGACCTTAGTTGGTAATATCCAGGTTCCAGCAAGGTAAATGACTAGTGCGAGTTTTCCTTTCGAGACAAAGGAGTTTAGAAGTGAAATAATGGATGGTATTTTAATTAAGCTCTGAATGAGTTTGACTAAGATGTCAAAGTTCAGGTCGAATAAGATTTCCATTGTTGATGTTACCTTGAGGTAGAAATTGTATATTGATGAATTCAGAACTTATACAGAAGGTTTTGGTTTGAGACTTAGTAATAGCATGTCTACTCATGCAAGACTAAGAAAAAGTGCAGTTATACGCATAAATGTTTTGACAATTGAGTACATCTCACGAGATGATTGAGTTTATGATCAGAAGTAGTCGACCACTAAAAGCTGAATTTTCAGAGTGTGCAAGTCAGGACTATTACAGTCGGTGAGTATCCTAGAGATAAAGTGACATAAAATACAATAAATTTCAAAATTGAAGTGACTTGATTTCCAAGGAGGGGGATGTCATCCAAATTTTTTTTAGTGAAGTATGTGATAAAGATCCGAATGATCATTTTGGCATGTGCTGAGTTCACAGTTGTAAGATTACTGAGTATATGTGCCCAGGAGGAAGAGTAATCTAGGTTTCAAGTTGTGCTTCGACCTTGTGTACTACAACTTAAAGGTTGTTACCGAGAGAAACTTGAAGATAAGTCGATTTGTAAATTTGAAGAGTTGGTAAAAACGTTTCAGGAATGTTAAGAGCAACTTCTCCTGGTAAGATTTTCGGGGACGAAAATCCCTAAGGGGGGAGAATTGTAACAGCCCGATTTAGGGGCTAGCCGGAACAGTGATCTCAGGATCACAAAGCTGAGGTTAGAGAAAATTATTTTCATGTTATTTTATGTGTTATAACATGTTTATAAGGATGCATGGAAATTTTGGTGCCTTAATTTTAACGATTTCATGCCTAATCGCGAAATAGGACAAAATTGCATAAAGTACGAAAGTTCTATTTTATTTGCTAGAGGTGCCAAATAGCTATAGAATTTAAATTGGAGGTCTTTAAAGTGCAATTACACCTTCCTAAGAGAGATGGACGGTCAAGGGGACAAAGAATTCAAAATTTGACAAGAGTTGGTGACTTTTGTTGGCTAAATGAATAAAATAAGATTAAATAAGCAAAAGGCTATCATCTTTTTATTTTGTTCTCTTCTCCCACCGAAAATACAAGCAAGAATGGGGGTTCTTGAAGCTCAAAATTTTAGCAAGTCATCTTCTCTACAAGTAAGTGATTTTGATGGTTTTAGTTGATAATTTTTGTACTTTTGGAGTCCCCAAAGCTTAAGCTAGCTAATGAGGGGACTAATTTGAAATATGGTTGAGAGTCTAGGCACTTGCCATGAGAGAGTTTATGTTGGTTGCTGAGTTTTTATGGAAGAAAATGATTGTTAGGAAGATGAGAAACAACTTTTGTGAAAGGTGTTATCATGAAAACACCTAATTTGGACTAAGATGCAAATGTTGTAGTTTGTTCATTAATGCATGAAATAGTTGGAATTGTGGATAGTTGTAAGAGGGTTAAATGTTCAGCTAGGCTTTTTTAATAAGAAAATGTGATGAAAAGTGATTTACGAGCCTAGGGGCAAATTAGTCATTTTTTTGTCTAAGTGTAGATTATGATGTATTATGATGTATGAAGTGATTGGATGAGTAAATTTTATTGTTTTAGATCAAAGAAAATGAAATTCGGACCTAGAACGGGAGAAAAGAGAAATGTGGGTAAATAGGTCCCTTTCTACCTTTTTTGACATCGAGGTAAGTTCATGTGCTAAATTATGCAACTCTAAATGAAATATTTAATATTTCGATGTTGTATGGATTGTTTATTGCTCTATGTATACGTTAAATATGTTTTGACGTGATGTCAAGAAATGAAGTCTTAACTTAGACTAAGAATAGTGGGAAATGCAAATAGTATGATATGATGTTAATTAAGGTTCCGTGTAAGACCATATGGGAATATGGCCTCGGTGTGAGATGTTGTATAAGACCATGTCAAGGACATGGCATCGGTATGATGTCAATGTGATCTTATGTGTATGAGACTCACGAATATTATTTAGCATTTTGAGTGATTCAACAGGTATGTTGAAAAGGAGAATGAATGTGGTTGTACCACGAGAGGTACAGGTATGTGTTAGAACTGATTAGAGATGAATTCGACATATGATGAACCCATAGTGGTTATGTGTAAATGATGCACCTTGGTTGCATAAGTTATAATTATTAATGCATAACGTGAATGCGAACGATTATTGTGGAAAGCTCATTAATAATGATGATGTGAGGACGTTCGGATGAACATTTGAATTAGACAAATGTATGTGGATAAATATCCGTGAATGTATAATAATGGTGGGCTATAAAGCGATGCCACCTTAAATTGTAAATGGTGGGCTATGTGCGTTACCACTTTATAAATTATTAAATGATGGGCTGTGTGAGATACCATCGCTTATATTATCATTTGGTGGGCTAAGTGCGATACCACCGTAATTATTCTTGCTGGTGGGCTGAGTGCGATACCACCGTAATTATAAATGATTGGTGGGCTAGGTGTGAAACCACCGAGTGATTGGTAGTATGAGTGGCTTATTGAGAATGTTTGATGTGTTGTTTTATGTGATCATGTGGTGACAAGTGCAGGGATGTATGCTAATTAACATGAACATTTGGCTTGTGGCATGGTTAGAATGTGGTAGGAGACAGAATGGGTAAGTTTCAAGAACGATTGAGGAGGTAACCATGAGTCTAAGAGTAAAACTCATTATAATACCTTGTGGTTGAGTATAATCAGTGAATATCATTAGTTGATTGTTATATGCATATGAACTTACTAAGAATTATTGCTTACTCCTCTTTCTTTCTCATCTCTTATAGGTTAATTTAGCTAGCTCGGGTTGGAGATCGACGGAGATGTTTCACACTATCGAGCAGACACTTGGTATGAGGTTTCAAGTCCTTATGTGTTATGGCATGTATAGGGATTTCTTTTAATGTTGATTAAGTCATAGTTGATATAGCCAAATGTGTTGGCCTAAGAGAGTTTATGGTTAGGTTGTGTATAGCCATAGATGATGGCTTAAGTCGATTGTAATTATACTAGAAATAGGTCTCCCTCGTGTATGGGATGAAGACTTCGTTTTATGGTTTAAATGTGATAATTGAAGAGTTATAATTGATGATATGTGAAGTCTATGTGATTGTGTATGAATGTATGTAAGTGAGGGTGGCTAAATGGCTTGGAAAATAGCCTTGAATTTTCCACACGGGTAGACACACGAGCGTGTTTCTAGGCCATGTGTGACACACGGTCAGCCCTATGGGCGTGTGGATCGACCGTGTGTCCCATTACATGTTGGGTTTGCAAGTCAGTATGTTCCACGGGGTAGAGACACGGCCGTGTGTCTTAGCCGTGTGGGAGACATGGCCTAAGGACATGGGTGTGTGCCCAAGCCGTGTGAAGTCTGCACCTTAATTGTGGAATTTAATTCGACACACGGGATAAGGACACGGGCGTGTGCCTTGGCCGTGTGACCTTAGTGAAATGATGATGTCATAGTCAGGATCGACCACGGGTGAAGACACGGGCGTGCCTTAGGGGAACACGGGCGTGTCCCTAGACCCACACGGGCGTGTGGCCCCTGTTTTGTTGAAAAGTTTCTCGAGTTCGTAAAAGTTCCCGGAATAGTTCCGATACCTCTCGGAGGTATGTTTAGGGCCTCTTAGGCCGAGTATGTGCAAGTGATGGGTTTAAACAAAATTTTATAACACTATTTGAGTCGTTTAAGCAAGATTAGTTAGGTAATAACTCAAACCCGGTTTCAGCTTGAATCCGGGTAAGGGGTGTTACAATAGTGATGGCTTATGCTTCCATGCAGTTAAAGTTGCATGAAAAGAGTTATTCAACGCGCGAATTAGAGATGGTTGACATTGTAATTGCATTGAATAGTTAGCGACATTAATTGTTTGGTGAGTAATGTAACCTATTTGATGACTGCATGAGTTTAAAATATTTGATGTTACAGAGAGATCTGAATTTGGGACAGCAAAGATGGCTTGAACTGTCGAAAGGTTTTGAGTCAGTAATTGGTTATCATCCCGGACAAACGATTATAGTCACAGATATTTTGAACAAGAAATCTTTTTGTTCTTTACAAGCGATGAATACGCGATTAATCTTATCGGATGATGGATATATATTAGCTGAGTTAAAAGCTAAATTGATGTTTATTCCGCGATTTTGTGAAGCTCAGAAATGTATCAGTGAATTGCAAGTTAAAAGAGTTCAACGTGAATTGACTTCTGATTTAGAACTTCAGATTGGAATCTATGATTATTTTTTGTTTTGAGACAAAGTTCGTGTACCGAGAAATCCAGAGATTATACAACAATTGTTATATCTAGCTCACAGTGGTAATTATCTGTTCATTCGGGAAATACTAAGATGTAAAATAATCTGAGACAGTTTTACTGGTGAATGAGTATAAAATGTGATACTTCTGACTTGTATCCAAATGTCTGATTTATCAACAGGTTAAAGCTGATTATCAAGTATCTTCGGGACTGTTACAGTCTGTGTTATTATCTGAGTGAAGATGAAATAGAATTTCGTTGGATTTTGTAAAAGGAAGATGTTATTTGAACTATTGTTGATTGTTGAAAAAGTTTGTACATTTTATCTCAGTACGTATAATTTCTCTCTTGATAGACTAGCTAAGTTATACATTTTAGAAATTGTCAGTTTTTACAGAGTGCCAGACTCCATTATTTCGGATAGAGATCTGAGGTTTATATTGTGTTTGTAAAGAGGATTGCATTGTAGCACCGCATTTCATTCTCCAACTGATGGATAATATGAGAAAGTGATTCATATTCTTGAAGATACGATTTGTTACTATATTTTAGAATATAAAAGCAATTAAGAAAGACAATTACTGTTGGTTGAGTTTGAGCATATTAATAGTTATCATATGAGTATAAAGATGGCATTCTATGAAGTATTGTGTGATTGCAATTACCGAACTCCGTTGTTATTGGATCGAGCTTTGTGAGAAAGAGATTCACGGTGTAACACCCCTAACCCGTAACCATCGCCGGTCTAGGGTTAAGAGGCATTATCGGACAATTGGAAACTTTTACAAACATATCGTATCATAAAGTATTTCATCGTCAAATCATAACAGAATACAAGCATATAGTCCCTTAATGAGGTCTTCGAGACCTTAAACATGCTTTAGAAAGGGACCGGGACTAAACCGAACACATACAAAATTTTCAGAAATTTAAATTTTTTTCAAAGCTACAGAGGTCACACGCCTATGTGGTCAGGCCGTGTGCCTCACACGGCCTCAGACACACCCGTGTGTCTAAACCATGGCAAAATAGGGCATACATACTGACTTGTCCACACGGCCGGGGACACGCCCATGTGCCTCACCCGTGGTCGCTACTGACTTGCACCACACGACCAGTCACATGCCCGTGTGTCCATCCCGTGGTCGAGTCTGACTTGTTTTAAAATACAACCACGAAGGACACGGTCGAGCCACACGCCCATGTGCTCAACCGTGTGGGCAATTATAGGCCATTTTCAAGGCCAAATTGCCACCCACACATGGGCTAAGCCTACAAGCACATACAAACATCATTTCATACACCAATGGCAACCAAAACATACCAAATTAAACATCTTTTCCACCCATTCATGAACATTACCAACATACCATCTTATGTGCCATTTAACTCAACTAGATCACAAACATTTCTATGCAAGTTTCATCCACAATCTTACCTATACAATATAACATCTTCTCATCAATAAGATACCAACTTCACCTCATAAACATATCATAATTTTGGTCATCTCAATAGCCATCAAACCTTACAAAAATATGCATTATATCTCATGACCACTCATTCACATTACATACAATTATCTAGCCATATCACATGTAACAGCCCAGTTTAGACCCTAGTCGAAACAGTGGTTTTGGGACCACAAATCTGAGGTTAGAAAAATATTTTTATATTATTTTCGGTGTTTATAATATGTGATTGAGCATGTGTGAAAGTTCTGTGTGAAAATTTTATCGATTATGTGCTTAATTAGCAAAAAGGACTTAATCGCATAAAATACAAAAGCCGTATGCTGATTGTTAAAGTGCTTAATTGCTATGAATTACTAATTGTAAAGTCCTTAAAATGAAATTAGTCCACTATTAAGGTTAGTGGACGGTAATGGACTTAAAATATGTGATGTTATAATGTTTTTACAAAGGTCAATTTTGTAAATTGGAATTTAAAGTTAATAAAAATAAAAAGAAATGAAATGAAAGCCATTATTCTCATCTTTTCTTGCTGAAATTGAAGAAAGAAAGCTTGGGCTCATATGTTTTGATACTCAGCTACATCCAAGCTTGATTAAAGGTTCGTTTTTATTCGGTTTTTGATAATTTCTACGTTTTTGTGATCGTTGCTTTGTGCTCTAACTAGCCCATGCTTTAATTTTAGAATTTGATGGTGATTTTGAGATATGCCATTGATGAATGTTTAAGCTTTGTGATAGTTGATGATGAAATATGAAAGATATGAGAAAGATTAACATGTTTTGTCTTTGAATTTTTGGTGAAATTGAGTAATTTGGGCTAAATTGTGAGAATAATATTTTTAAGGACTAAAATGTGAAATAAATGAAATGTGTGGGCTTGTATGGATATAGGGAGAAATCTTCTAGGCATGGGTGGAATGAAATTTTGTGTATTTGATGATTTTATGAAGTAGGGACTAAAGTGTCGAAACGTAAAAATGTGAGGGCTATTTTGTAAAATGCCCTAAATATGTGTGTTTGGACTAAATTGAATGAATTGGTGATTAAATGAGCTAAATTTGAATATGTATAGACCAAGAAAGGAGAGATTCGGATCGAGATCGAGGCAAAGACAAAGTACTCGATTGATCGGCTAGTTTCGATATTTCGACGTCCGAGGTAAGTTCGGATATAATACGTGTTCTTAAATTATGTTTAAATGCTATAAAATGAATAGTTATGTGATTTTGGATTAGTAATGCTATTGTGGAATCGAGTTAGGTGGCACTAAGTGTGCATATTTGGAAATGAGACCGAGATGAATAGCACTGTGTGTGCGAAATAATAGAAGCTTCGGCTTTTTGATTGGCACTGTGTGTGTGATACCGAATTAAGTTCGGTTTTACATTATGGCACTAAGTGTGTGATGTTAACTAAGCTTCGGCTATAAATTGGGGCACTAAGTTTGCGATTAAATTGAAGAGATAGTGAATATTGAATGAATTATGATATCGAGCATTGAATAGCAAGAAAATTTGTTAACTAAGTGTTGGCAAAGGTATGTTTTGAACCTATGTGGTTGATGATAATTTTTATGGTTAAATAGATGGATGTATGAGTATTTGGTTGAGTATGATAATGTGTTTAGTTGTGAATCTATCTAAGTGATGATTTATTTATGTATTGATATGGTATTTTTGAGTAATATGTATTATATTACGAACTTACTAAGCTCTTAAGCTTACTGTGTGATGTGTTTCTCTGTTTTACAGTGTTAGTAAAGCTAGCTCGGATCCGGGGATCGTCAGCGACTTAATCACACTATCGGCCATCTATTTTGGTATTTTGAAATATGTATATATATATGTGGTATATGGCATGTATAGGCTATTGAATGTGGCATGTTTTGAGTTGTATAAATGTAGTCATGAGATATGGCTTAAAAGTTGAATGATGTTAGTATATATATATATGTGATTAAGTGAGTGATGAATATGGTATGTTTCATGCTTAAATGAGTGATGAAAATTGTGGTTTAAATGTGATTTGTGGTAAGGTTTGTATAATGCTTGATCTATATGTTTTGGGGATGTGAAATTAAGTGTCTCGGATAGACTTATTTGAGTAGAAATTGAGTATAAGAATAGATGGTATAGTTTATGATTATTTGGTGCTTGAAATGGTATGCTTTGGTTGCATTTGAGGCATGAATTGTTATTGGTTTGTGGCATTTAGGTGATTCCAAAGTGTGGATGGTAATTTGGCCTTGAAAATGGCCTACAATTGCCCACACAAATGAGCACACGGGCGTGTGGCTCAACCGTGTCTTTCGAGTTTGTAATTTGATTCAAGTCAGGCTCGACCACGGGCTGGACACATGGGCGTGTGACTGGCCGTGTGGTGCAAGTCAGTGTCGACCACAGGTGAGGCACACGAGCGTGTCTCAGGCCGTGTTGACAAGTCAGTAGGTATGCCCTGTTTTGCCACGGCTTGAACACATGGGCGTGTCCGAGGCCGTGTGAGGCACACGGCCTACCCACACGGGAGTGTGACCTCTGTAACCTAGAAAAATGTTTGAATTTCAAAAATTTGCGTATGTGTTCAGTTTAGTCCCAACCCCTTTCTAACACGTGTTTATGGTCTCATTGACCTATTTAAGGGACTACATGAATGTGAATTGTTATGAAATGTTCGGAAAAGATTAGTAATGCCTCTTAACCCTAATCCGGCGATGGTTACAGGTTAGGGGTGTTACATTTTATTGGTATCAGGGCTATGGTTTTGTCGATTCTAGGACTAACGTAGCGCGTGTGATTCTAGTTATACATGCCTTATATATAATTGTGATAGTGTGATGAATCTTGACAGCTAAAAATGTGTTTCTGTAACGCCCCGAATTTGGGCCCAGTAGAACTGGGCCCATTGGGCCTTGGGCGTGGGAGCGTTTAAAATTTTTGAGAACAAGAGAACGTCACTAATGCAAGTTGGACCTATTAGGTGAGGGATTTTGGAAGGTTAGGGGGGCTTCCATGAAGTCTCGGGATCAAACCTGGGCTTTAGGAAAATTTTGGTTTTAGGTGAATAAAACCCTGGAGTTAGTAAGTAAGCTTTAAGAATAAAATGTGGAGAAAAATGATAGAAAAGGAGTTGTGGTCTAGTGGCAAATGGCGCCACATGGGAGACAAGGGAATGACGCCACACAAGGAAGCAAGGGGTCCAAGGTTCAAGTCTTGGCGCTTGCATTTCATTTTGATTTCTTTTTAGATGAACTTAGACTTTGGGCCATAGGCTTATATTTAGTTGCGCATGTTTTAAGACAACAAGGAGCTAGTTGGTAAAGTGGCTAGCGGCGTGGATTATGTTACAGGGGAGCCTGAGTTCGTATCCCATTGTAAGCAAAAAGGGATATTTATTTTACTAAGTGGGGACGGCCAGAGTTTGTGTTGGATTTAAACTCTACTGAAGGAGGGATCCCACATCGGAAAGCTTGCAAGAGGGAAGGTGAGAAGCTGGCTTTAAATAGAGCAATCTATGAGGAGAGTAAGCATACCTTGGTGGACGTTTGGGCACAAGAGTGGTCGGAGCGCGGATTAACTCCAGATTCTTATCAGGTGTGTATTTCGCCCTACTCTTGCTGTAGAGCGACAAATGCCGAAATGCCGGTCACACGACGATGGTATCCACACGAGCATGTGCGCGCACGTGTGGGAGCTTCGACGCGATAGTTGAGGCCATCATGAGTATTCTTGTGGGTTCAGGCTGTTTGGGCCACGATGGGCCAAAAGGGGCCAAGTGGGCCCAATGGGCCCATGGGCCCATATGAATAAATTGTATGATTGTATAGTAGATATTGTATTGGACTAGGTGAATCTCATGCCTGTGGCTAGATTTGGGCTAAATGGGTCACACGAGAGTGTGGGCCCGCTTGGGCCAAAATTGGGCTTTAGGCCCAATTGCACCGTTTTGACCAAAAAGGGAACTTGTGTCGCTCGAAGCGACAGTAGGCCTCCAAAAAGGCCGTTAGAAGGCCTAATTACCAAAATACCCTTGGTGGGTATAATGACCGAAATACCCTCGATGGGTATAATTACCGAAATACCCTTGATGGGTATAATTATCGAAATACCCTTGGTGGGTATAATTACCGAAATACCCCTTTGGTGGGTATAATTACTGAAATACCCTTGGTGGGTGAATTATCGAAATACCCTCGATGGGTGGTGAAAATTACCGTATAGTGACAAAATGACCGTTATACCCTCGATTGTGGTTAAATATCGTGTATGTGATTTTATTTATGCTGTTTATATTTGTAAAATACTGCATTCATATCATGTTGCATGGGTTGGGATTTTTGATACGGAGGAAGTATTGATAGGATTGCATGGTCGCTTGACGACTGTGGATCCACTGAAGGCTTTAAGCCGATTATATGACTGGCAGCTCTGCTGCAATATTGGTTAGTGCCGCAACCGGTGCTACGTAAGGAGTGTAGGGATGAGTGGGTCGATTAAATCCCCACAGGAGTGCAGGGTTGGACAGGAGATGGAGTGCAGGGTTGGTATGGGCATTAATGCATTGCATTCACGTGTTCTGTTATTTGAGATGGGCTTAGGCCCAGATAGATGTAATCTGTGACTTTTGTTATGGGCTAAGATCCAACCGAGGCCATTATGGGCTAAGGCCCAATTGCCATCGTTACTGTGTTGGGCTTGGACCCACATTGATGACTGTAATGGGCTTAGGCCCGGATTTTTGTGATGCATGATTTTGACAGATGAGGGTTGTACGCACTGAGTTTTCGTAAACTCACCCCCTCTTTTTATTAAATGTTTCAGGTAATCCTCAGTAGGCGGTTCGACGTACTGGAGGACTCGGAGGTGGCCACACTACGAGCAGCTTTGAATTTTAGTATTCTATTCTACTTTATTTAAACCGTTTTCTTATTGGGTTGTAATAAGGCCTCTCTTAAATTCTGGTTTTTAATTTGAGATTTTTAGTTTATTATGATTTAAATTTGCTAAAAGTTGAACACGGTTTTTTTTCAAAACGATAACTGTTTTCTAAACACTACGTTTCCGCAACTCAATTTTTGGATAACTCATCTTCGTAAATCATTATTTTAAATTAAGCTTCCGCAACAATGAGTTTTTGAAATTAATAACTTTTAATAAACTTTGATTAAAAATAAACAAACGCAAACTGAGAATTTAGTTTTTAAATATCAAGAAGAGTTTTCAATGAAAACATGGTTTTCAAAAAAACACTTCAATGTGACACGCCAGATTCGGGCCTAACTTCTAGGCTGGGTTTGGGATGTTACAATTTTTATATAAAAAATGGATCCCAATCGAGCAATTGCTGATGATGTAGAGAGTAACACACCTGCTCCCGCTCAAGGGACGGTGCCGGCCACATCTAGGCCGAATGATAGTAGCCAAGAGGGAGAGGCTAAGCAAGCCTTTTTCTGAATGATGAGTGAGTGGTTTTCGGAGTTCGTCCGAACGAATCTGGCTCATCCACAACCTCCACCCCCACAAGTACCCGTTGTGCCACAAGTTGTAGATTCGATCTGATTGAATAAGCCTCCTGTAGACAAAATATGAAAGTATGGGGCCGAAGAGTTTAGGGCCACAGCTGATGATGATGTCGAGCGAGCTGAGTTCTGGCTCGAGAATACCATTCAAGTGTTTGACGAGATGTCATTAACTCCTGATGAATGTATTAAATGTGCTATTTCCTTGTTGAGAGAAACGACATATAACTGGTGGAAGACATTGATATCTGTGGTTCCGAGAGAGAGAATCACCTGGGATTTCTTTCAAGTTGAATTTCAAAAGAAGTATATCATTCAAAGATTCATAGATTAGAAACGTAAAGAATTCCTCGAGTTAAAACAGGGTCGTATGTCAGTTACGGAGTATGAACGGGAGTTTCTGAGATTAAGTCAGTATGCACGGGAATGTGTTTCGACTGAAGCTACTATGTGCAAACGTTTCGTTGAAGGGCTGAATGAAGACATTAAATTGTTGGTTGGAATACTTGACATAAATGACTTTTTTTGTGTTAGTGGAAAGAGCTTGCAAAGCCGATGAGCTTAGCAAAGCCGATGAGCTTAGCAAAGAAAAGAAGAAAGCAGATTTTGAGGCTAGAGATGAAAGAAAAAGATCAATGAGTAAATTGTCTCAACCTTCAACGAAGAGATTTAAAGATGCAAGCAATCGTTCAAATGCTTCGTTTGGACATTTGGGTAGAGATCATGCATGACAAGGTGTTGGTCCAAGAACTCAAATTCCGACCGAATCAAGTGTTGGAAGTGTCAAAATCAACAAGCCTGAGTGTAGATAATGTGGAAGACGACACGTTGGAGAGTGCTGGGGCCAGTAAGTGTGGAACCCGAGATCATTTCATTCAAGATTTCCCAGAGTTAGCTGAGAAAGACAATGTTCAGAGTGCGAGGCCGAGTAATACGACGGCTAGGGGCAGACCACCCAGAAACACCGAAAATGTAGGTGGAAGCCAAAGAGGGATTACGGATACAGCTGTGAGATCCGAGGCGAGAGCACCTGCCCGAGCCTATGCTATTCACGCACGAGAAGAAGTGTCATCTCCAGACGTCATTACTGGTACTTTTACTCTATTTGATACTGATGTGATTGCATTAATAGATACAGGTTCTACTCATTCCTATGTGTGTGTGAATTTAGTATCAAGTAAGACTTTACCTGTTGAGTCTACTGAATTCGTGATTAGAGTATCGAACCCCTTATGCAAGTCTGTCTTGGTTGATAAAGTGTGCAAGAACTTCCCATTGATGTTTCAGGATATTTATTTTCCGGCTAATTTGATGTTGCTACCTTTCGATGAATTTGATATCATTTTGGGTATGGATTGGCTCACTTTGCATAGTGCTATTGTGAATTGTAAACGGAAGAGTACTGATTTGAGAAGTAAGAATGGTGAAATAGTTCGAATTGAATCCAGTGATTTGAATGGGTTGCCGGCTGTTATATCTTCGATGAAAGCTTTGAACTATGTGAAGAAGGGTTGCGAAGCTTATCTCGCATATGTGATTGATACAAAAGTGACAAAAGAGAAAGTTGAATTTGTGCCTGTGGTTTGTGAATTCCCTGATGTGTTTCCTGAAAAACTACCGGGATTACCTCTGATTCAAGAAGTTGAATTTGGTATTGAATTAGTGCCGGGGACGACTCCTATCTCAATAGCTCCGTATAGAATGGCACCAACAGAACTGAAAGAGTTAAAGTCTTTGTTGCAAGAGTTGATAGATAGAGGATTTGCACGACCGAGTTTCTCTCCTTGCGGTGCTCCTGTGTTGTTTGTGAAAAAGAAAGATGGCACTATGAGGATGTGTATTGATTACCGATAATTGAATAAAGTAACGGTAAAGAATAAGTATCCCCTGCCACGTATTGATGATTTGTTTGATCAACTGAGAGGAGCTACAGTGTTTTCTAAGATAGATTTGAGATCGGGCTACTATAAGTTGAGAGTTAGAGAATTAGATGTACCGAAGACTGCTTTCAGAACGAGGCACGGACATTATGAATTCTTAGTTATACCTTTTGGACTAATGAATGCTCCTGCAGTGTTTATGGATTTGATGAATCGAATATTTAGATCGTATTTGGATTGTTTTATTGTGGTGTTCATTGATGATATTCTGATTTATTCATGTGATGTGACGCAACATGTCGAGCATTTGAGAATTGTGTTACAGACTCTGCGTGAGAAGAAATTGTATGCAAAGTTTAGCAAATGTGAGTTTTGGTTGCGTGAGGTTGGTTTTCTGGGACAATTGTATCAGCTGCGAGAATACGAGTTGATCCGAGTAAGATTTCAGCTATTTTAGAATGGAAGCCTCCGAGAAATGTGTCTGAAATCTGTAGTTTTCTGGGACTAGCGGGATATTATAGACGGTTTGTGAAAGGCTTCTCGATGATTGCGACTCCGTTTACGAAATTGCTTCAGAAAGATGTTAAATTCGAGTGGTCAGAAAAGTGCTAGCAGAGTTTTGAATAGTTGAAAGCAATGTTGACAGAGGCACCCGTGTTAGTTCAACATGAGTATGGTAAAGAATTTATAGTTTCCAGTGATGCATCGTGGAATGGTTTGGGCTGTGTGCTGATGCAAGAAGGCAAAGTCATCGCTTACACTTCGAGGCAGTTAAAGCCGCATGAAAAGAACTATCCGATGCATGATCTTTAATTAGCCGCAATTGTATTTGCATTGAAGATTTGGCGTCACTACCTATTTGGTGAGAAATGTCATATATATACTGATCACAAGAGCTTGAAATACTTGATGACTCAGAAAGATTTGAATCTGCAACAAAGAAGATGGTTAGAGCTTTTGAAAGACTATGAGCTTGTGATAGATTATCATCCGGGTAAAGCTAATGTTGTTGATGATGCTTTGAGTCAAAATTCTATATGTGTTTTGCGAGCAACGGGTACTCGGATAGATCTATGTGATGATGGTTCAATTTTGGCTGATTTGAAAGTTAGACCGATGTTTATACGTCAGATTTGTGATGCCCAGAAAAGTGATGATGAGATGATAGCAAAACGAATTCAATGTGATTTGAATTCTGATCCAGAATTTCGAGTAGATAACGATGATTGTTTGAGATTCAGAGATCGGATTTGTGTTCTGAGGAATTTAGATTTGATTCAGTTGATTTTGAACGAAGCTCACAATAGTCGTTTGACAGTTCATCCGGGCAGTACAAAAATGTATAACAATCTAAAATAGTTTTATTGGTGGCATGGTATGAAACGGGATATCTCAAAATTTGTTTCGAGATGTTTTTTTTGTCAGCAAGTTAAAGTTGAACATCAGGCTCTATCCGGTTTATTACAACCGGTTATGATTCCTGGTGGAAATGGGAGAGATCACAATGGACTTTGTATCGGGATTGCCTTTATCTCTGAGAAAGAAAGATGCAATCTGGGTGATAGTTGACAGATTGACGAAATAAGCTCATTTTATTTCGGAGAGAATAGATTATTCACTTGATAATTTAGCTGAACTGTATATTGCTGAGATTGTGAGATTGCACGAGGTACCACAATCTATTGTGTCTGACAGAGATCTGAGATTTACCTCGCGATTTTGGAAGAAATTGCAAGAAGCTTTAGGCACGAGCTTGCATTTCAGTACTGCATTTCATCCGCAAACGGATGGACAATCCGAGCGGATCATTCAAAATTCTTGAAGATATGTTTTGTCTTTGATTTTTTGGTGAAATTGAGTAATTTGGGCTAATTTGTGAAAATAATATTTTCAGGGACTAAAATGTGAAATAAATGAAATGTATGGGCTTGTATGGATATAGGGAGAATTCGGCTAGGCATGGGTGGAATGAAATTTTGTGTATTTGATGATTTTATGAAATAGGGACTAAAGTGTCGAAATGTAAAAATGTGAGGGCTATTTTGTAAAATGCCCTAAATATGTGTGTTTGGACTAAATTGAATGAATTGGTGATTAAATGAGCTAAATTTGAATATGTATAGACCAAGAAAGGAGAGATTCGGATCGAGATCGAGGCAAAGACAAAGTACTCGATTAATCAGCTAGTTTCAGTATTTCGACGTCCGAGGTAAGTTTGGATATAATACGTGTTCTTAAATTATGTTTAAATGCTATGAAATGAATAGTTATGTGATTTTGGGTTAGTAATGCTATGTGTGGAATCGAGTTAGGAGGCACTAAGTGTGCGTATTTGGAAATGAGACCGAGATGATTAGCACTGTGTGTGCGAAATAATAGAAGCTTCGGCTTTTTGATTGGCACTGTGTGTGCGATACCAAATTAAGTTCGGTTTTACATTATGGCACTAAGTGTACGATGTTAATTAAGCTTCGGCCATGAATTGGGGCACTAAGTGTGCGATTGAATTGAAGAGATAGCGAATATTGAATGAAGTATGTTATCGAGCATTGAATAGCAAGAACATTTGTTAACTAAGTGTTGGCAAAGGTATGTTTTGAACCTATGTGGTTGATGATAATGTTTATGGTTAAATAGATGGATGTATGAGTATTTGGTTGAGTATGATAATGTGTTTAGTTGTGAATCTATCTAAGTGATGATTTATTTATGTATTGATATGGTATTTTTGAGTAATATGTATTATATTACTTAACTTACTAAGCTCTTAAGCTTCTTGTGTGATGTGTTTCTCTTTTTCAAAGGTCGATAAAAGCTAGCTCGGATCCGGGGATCGTCAGCGACTTAATCACACTATCGGCCATCTATTTTGGTATTTTGAAAGATGTATATATATATGTGGTATATGGCATGTATAGGCTATTGAATGTGGCATGTTTTGAGTTGTATAAATCTAGTCATGAGATATGGCTTAAAAGTTGAATGATGTTAGTGTATATATATATGTGATTAAGTGAGTGATGAATATGGTATGTTTCATGCTTAAATGAGTGATGAAAATTGTGGTTTAAATGTGATTTGTGGTAAGGTTTGTATAATGCTTGATCTATATGTTTTGGGGATGTGAAATTAAGTGTCTTGGAGAGACTTATTTGAGTAGAAATTGAGTATAAGAATAGATGGTATAGTTGATGATTATTTGGTAATTGAAATGGTATGTTTTGGTTGCATTTGAGGCATGAATTGGTATTGGTTTGTGGCATTTAGGTGATTCCAAAGTGTGGATGGTAATTTGGCCTTGAAAATGACCTACAATTGCCCACACGGTTGAGCACATGGGCGTGTGGCTCGACCGTGTCTTTTGAGTTTGTAATTCGATTCAAGTCAAGCTCGACCATGGGCTAGACACACCGGCGTGTGACTGGCCGTGTGGTGCAAGTCAGTGTTGACCACGGGTGAGGCACACGGGCGTGTCTCAGGCCGTGTGGACAAGTCAGTAGGTATGCCCGGTTTTGCCACAGCTTGAACACATGGGCGTGTCCGAGGCCGTGTGAGGCACACGGCCTACCCACACGGGCGTGTGACCTCTGTAGCTGAGAAAAATGTTTGATTTTCAAAAATTTTCGTATGTGTTCGGTTTAGTCCCAACCCCTTTCAAACACGTGTTTAAGGTCTCATTGACCCATTTAACGGACTACATGAATGTGAATTGTTATGTTTGGTTGTGATTTGGTATGAAATGTTTGGAAAAGATTAGTAATGCCTCTTAACCCTAATCCGGCGACGGTCACAGGTTAGGGGTGTTACATCACATGACTATACATACATTTCAAACATAATCCATTTCAACTAGACTATACATGCCATATTTATTATATACATGATCATAAGATACGAAAATGTGATTGGATAGTGTGATTACGATCCACGACAATCCCCGAGCCTTTCATAGCTTTAACAATCTATAAAACAATGCAAACACACACAGAGCAAGCTTCCAAAAGCTTAGTAAACCATAAACAAATAAACTTAACATATAATGCACATAATCATATTAATACAAGATCATTAATGTTTCTCAATTGCAAAATTCATAACATTTTCTTTGGCTCATTTGTTTAGCAATTTTGATCGCTGTGATTTGTCAAAGTTTTAAAATTTATAAAGAGAATGATCGAACTTGGAAACTAACTATGACAACGATTTGAGGCAAGCGCACCTATCGAACAGTAGTATAGTTAAGGCAAGACCAGATTGTGAACCCAAAGGAACTAAAAGTACTAATACTAACTTTTTTTTATAATCTAGCCTAAAATAAAGGGAATTGTTGTTTAATCTAAATTTAACTAACTACTAAGCTAAAGACTCTATGACAAAGAAGAATGAATTTAGGGAAATACTTGTGGGAAAAACCAATTGATTAAGACAATACCCGAGGAAGAATCCACCTAGACTTCACTTGTTATCTAACACTAAACCAGACAATTTATTCACTTGACTTGTTCCGTAGGATTCCCTAGTTATATTAATACCTCCGTCGAGGCTACTAACTTCTAACCCTAGGTTGATTAATTGAAATCTCTTTCTAATTAAAACCCCTAATATTGCATTAACTCGATCTATGGACTTGTAACAGCCCGATTTAGGGGCTAGTCGGAACAGTGATCTCGGAATCACTAAACTGAGGATAGAGAAAAATTATTTTCATGTTATTTTATGTGTTATAACATGTTTATAAGGGTGCATGAAAATTTTGGTGCCTTAATTTTAGCAATTTCTAGCTAAATTGTGAAAAAGGACTAAATCGCATAAAATGCAAAAGTCCTATTTTATTTGCTAGAGGTTCCAAATAGCTATGAATTATAAATTGGATGTCCCAAATGTGCAATTTGGCCTTGTTAAGTGAGTTGGCCGTTCAAGGAAGTTAAGGGGACAAGGCATTAAATGTTGGTCATGTTAGGTGATTAAAAAGAATAAAATAAGATGAAATAAGAAAAGCTATCATCTTTTTTATTTCTTCTCCACTTCCACCGAAAATGAGCAGCAAGAATGGGGTTTTTGAAGCTCAAAATTTCAGCAAGCATTTCTCCCCACAAGTAAGTGATTTTGATGATCTTTCTTGATAGTTTTTGTACTTTTGGAGTCCCCAAAGCTTAAGCTTCCTAAAGAGAGGACTATTTTGCAACATGGTTGAAAGTCTAGGGACTTGCCATGAGAGAGTTTATGCTGGTGGCTGAGTTTTTATGGAAGAAAATGAATGTTAGGATGTTGATAAACAACTTTTGTGAAAGGTGTTGTCATGAAAACACCTAATTGGGACTAAAATGCAAAAGTTGTAATTTGTTCATTAAGGCATGAAATAGTTGAAATTGTGGATAGTTATAAGAACATTAAATGTTCAGCTAGGCTTGTTTAACAAGAAAATGTGATGAAAATTTATTTACGAGCCTAGGGGCAAAATCATAATTTTGCCAAAGTGTAGGGGCAAAATGGTAATTTTGCCTAAAGTGTAGATTATGGTGTATTATGATTTATAAGTGATTAAATCAGTGACTTTCATTATTCTAGATCAAAGAAAACGAGTTCTGGACCTAGAACGGGTGAAAAGAGAAATGTGGGTAAAAAGTCTCTTTCGGCCCTTTCGACATCGAGGTAAGTTCATGTGCAAATGTTGTAATTACATATGAGTTATTTTAATATTCCAAAGTTGTATGGAATGTATAATTATGCAATGAATGTATTAAATATTTGTCGATGAGTTGTTAAGAGAATTGAATCTAAGAACAGTAAGAAACGTAAATAGTATGAAATGATGTTAGTTAAGGTTTCGTGTGAGACCATATTGGAATATGGCTTCGGTGAGAGATATTAAATAAGACCATGTCAAGGACATGGCAACGATGTGATATTTCGTATAAGACCTTTTCGGGGTCATAGCATCGACATGTTAATGTATGTAAGACCCTATTGGGATATAATGTCAATGAGAACTATGTGTATGAGACTCAAGAGAGTTATTTAATAATTTGAATGATTCAACGGGGATGTTGAATGTAAGTGGCTGTACCACGAGAAGCAAAAGTATGTGTTAGAACTGAATTGATATGAATTCAATATATGATGAACCCTAGTGGGATATGTTTAATTAATGCACCTTAGTTGCATGAGATAGATTTATTGATGCATTGTGTGAATGAGAACAAGTATCGTAAAAAGTTAAGTAAGAATAGAAATGTGTGAGGATGTTCTCGGTTTAACATTTGAATTAGAGAAATGTATGTGGATAAATATTTGTGAATGTATAATATCGGTGGGTTGTGTGCGCTACCATCCGATATACTATTAATTGATGGGTCAAAGCGATACCATCAACTATATCACTATCGATGCAATCAAAGCGTTACCACCGATTAATTAGTAATCGATTGGTCGTAAAGCGATACCATCGCTTATAAATGATTGGTGAGCTAAGTGCGAAATCACCATAAGTATTAATGAATGGTGGGCTGAGTGCGATACCACCCTATAAGAGATTCAATGGTGGCCTAAGTGCGTAACCACCGAGAGATTTGTAATATGAGTGTATTATTGAAAATTCTTGATGTGTTGCTTTATATATGATCTTGTGGTGATCAGTGCAGGATTGTGTACTAATTAAACGAGCAATTGGCTTGTGGCATGGTAAGAATGTGGTAAGAGATAGAACGAGTAAACTTCAAGAGGGGTTGAGTAAGTAGCCATAAGTTAAGGGGAAAAACTCGGTATAATACTTGTGGTTATCTTTATTCAATGAATATCAGTATTTGTTAGTTTATGCAGATGAACTTACTAAGCTTTATTGCTTACTCCTTTCCTTTTCCCATCTCTTATAGGATATTTTATCTAGCTCGGGTTGGAGGCCGTCGGAGATGTTTTCACACTATCGGATAGACGCTTGGTATGATGTTTCAAGTTCTTATGAGTCATGGCATGTATAGGGGCTAGACAAGTTAGGGAATTTTGTTGTAAATGGCTAGGATGTGTTAGCCTATAGTTGAATAATCTATTTTGTATAATGCCATAGTTGTTGGCTGTTATTTTATATGAAAAATATATAGTTCTCCATGTGAAATTGTGATTTCTTTTAAGTTAATTATGGATGTGTTTGACGAGTGCATGTTGGGTATGTTGTAGGGGTGAGAAGAGCTTAGCATATAGCTTTGTTCTTGTCCATGTGGATAGACACACGGGCGTGTGTCTAGACCACGTGTGACACACGGTCAACCCACGGGCGTGTGACTTGGTCGTGTGTCCCCTGCAAGTTGATCCTTTTAAGTTAGGATAGACCACGGGCTAGTCACACGGGCGTGTGACTAAGCTTTAAGGCCGTGTGGGTAAAGTCAGTGTTCACCACGGTTGGGAGGCACAGGTGTGTGCCTTAGCCGTGTGGCATTAGCAGAATGCTTGGGTTTTCAGACACGGGTTGAAGGCATTGGCGTGTGTGTCTACACACGGGCGTGTCTCATTCTACACGGGCGTGTGAGCCCTGTATAAAAGAGAAAATTTTTAAGATTCGAAAAAGTTCTAATATAGTCTCGAGAGCTCTTAAGGGTATGAGCGAGGCCTCGTAAGTCGAGAATGAGGTTGTTGAGGTGACTTAAGAGAGTAGTCACGATGATCCTAAGTGGTGATCATGAGATTTTATTACGGTGACGCCTCGGGCCCAGTTTCGGCGTAGAACCCGGGTAAGGGGTGTTACAGGACTCCCATATTAGGTTTCAACCTAATCCGGCAAAATCTCGTCACTCTATGTCTAGGCATGCGATCAACTCCACTTAATTATGCTAGATCTACTCTCAGGCAGGGACTTTTGCTCCTCCACCTAAGCACATCAAACTTGAATCAATATCCCAGAAATATCAAAACAGGAATTAAGAACACATAATTAAGAACAACTCAAGTATTTATCATATAGTTCAGAAAACAATAACAAGATTCATCTTAGGTTTCATCCCCCTCAGGTATCTGAGGAGTTTAGTTCATAATGATAAAAGAAAACATCTCAGAAGAAAAGACAAAAAAACATAAGAAAAACCCTAAAACCCCCTAAAGGAATTGAAGAGAGATCCTCCGTCTTGAGTATGACTCCGGCTTCTTGAGATGAATCAACTGGCTTTCTTCGAGTAAATTCCCACAAATCTGCCCTCTTTGGCCTAGCTGGACGCCCCCTGACAAAAGCCTTGGGCTCCCGTCGACTCCCGCTTAAGTTGCCCCCTAGGGTGTTTATATAGGCTTTGAAATGTGTTTCTTTGCCTCCAAGTATCCTAATCTGAGTGAAATTTCTCTTTGCCACGGTAGGGAAATGCACTTGGCACACGCCTGTGTAAGTCATGGTCAGGCCGTGTCGATTTCGTGATTTGGCCCATTTTGTCCGTTTTAAGCCCGTTTTAAGCTCGATCATCCAATCTACAACTACCCGGATATGTTTTTCCATAATGCTTACATTCAGGTCGTTCAGATTGAACATTTCCCACACTAGTCATCGAAGTAGCTGGAGCTTTGAAGTTCGACTGCGATCTAGCTCGATCTCTGTTCGAATGTCCAACATTAGCCTTTGAACGGCTATGCTCATCTCTGAATTTCTTCGATGTAGACTGAAATGATTTGCTTGAGAATATCTTTCTCACATCTCTAGCTTCAGACTCAGCTTTTCTTTTATCTTTCCCGAGTGCCTCAGCTTTACATGCTCGATCAACAAGCACAACAAATTCTTTTATTTCCAGAATCCCAGCTAGCAAACGGATATCTTCATTTAGGCCGTCTTCAAACCTTTTACACATTATCGCTTCAGTTGAAGCACATTCTCGGGGATATTGACTTAATCTCACAAATTCTCGTTCATACTCAGTGACAGTCATACGACCCTATTTCACTTCTAGAAACTCTTTTCGCTTTTGATATATAAATCTTTGGCTGATATATTTCTTCCGAAACTCGGACTGAAAGAAATCCCATGTAATTCGTTCTTTTGGAACAACAAAAATCAAAGTCTTCCACCATTGATAAGTTGTGTCTCGTAACAAGGAAACGACACATTTTATGCATTCTTCAGGGGTCAATGACATTTCATCAAACACTCGGATTATGTTCTCGAGCCAAAACTCAGCTCTCTCAGCATCATCATCACTAGTGGCCCTGAACTCTTTAGCCCCATATTTATGGATTTTGTCGACCGCAGGCTTATTTAACAGATTCAGATTCATAACTGGAGGTACAACAGAAGTCTGAGGAGGATTGGGCGGGGGCAGAGGTTGTGAAACAGCCGGATTTGTTCTAACGTATTGAGTGAACCACTCATTCATCATTTGGAAGATGGCTTGTTTAGCCTCTCCTTCCTGACCGCTAGTAGCCGATCTCGAATCAGATGGCGCTATCCTTTGAGCGGGAGCAGGCGCATTGCTTTCAACATCGTTAGCTACAGCTCTTTCGGGATCCATTCACTATACGAAAACACATTTTATACGTCAGGATTTATCACACTATCACATTTCGTATATATGGCATGTATAGCTAGACTCTCACAAGCTGTGTTAGTCCTAGAATCGACTAAATCACAGCTCTGATACCAATCAAATGTAAAACCCCTAACCCATAACCATCGCCGGTCTAGGGTTAAGAGGTATTACTGGACAATTGGAAACTTTTACAAACATATCGTATCATAAAGTATATCATCATCAAATCATAATAGAATACAAGCATATAGTATCTTAATGAGGTCTTCGAGACCTTAAACATGCTTTAGAAAGGGGCCAGGACTAAACCAAACACATACGAAATTTTCAGAAAATTAAAAATTTTTCAAAGCTACAGAGGTCACACGCCCGTGTGGTCAGGCCGTGTGCCTCACACGGCCTCAGACACACCCGTGTGTCTAAGCCGTGGCAAAACAGGGCATACATACTGACTTGTCCATACGGCCAAGGACACGCCCGTGTGCCTCACCCGTGGTCGCTACTGACTTGCACGACACGACCAGTCGTACACCCGTGTGTCCAGCCCGTGGTCGAGTCTGACTTGTTTTGAAATACAACCACGAAGGACACAGTTGAGCCACACGCCCGTGTGCTCAACCGTGTGGGCATTATAGGCCATTTTCAAGGCCAAATTGCCACCCACACATGGGCTAAGCCTACAAGCACATACAAACATCATTTCATACACCAATGGCAACCAAAAAATACCAAATGAAACATATTTTCCACCCATTCATGAACATTACCAACATACCATCTTATGCGCCATTTAACTCAACTAGATCACAAACATTTCTAAGCAAGTTTCATCCACAATCTTACCTATACAATATAACATCTTCTCATCAATAAGATACCAACTTTACCTCATAAACATATCATAATTTTGGTCATCTCAATAGCCATCAAACCTTACCAAAAATATGCATTATCTCATGACCACTCATTCACATTACATACAATTATCTAGCCATATCACATGACTATACACACATTTCAAACATAATCCATTTCAACTAGACTATACATGCCATATTTAATATATACATGATCATAAGATACCAAAATGTGATTGGATAGTGTAATGATGATCCACGATGATCCCCGACCCTTTCGTAGCTTTAACGATCTATAAAACAATGCAAACACACACAGAGTAAGCTTCCAAAAGCTTAGTAAGCCATATACAAATAAACTTAACATATAATGCACATAATCATATTAATACAAGATCATTAATGTTTCTCAATTTCAAAATTCATAACATTTTCTTTGGCTCATTTGTTTAGCAATTTCTTACCCACAATTCATAACTCAAAGTATCCCTTTTGCTCATAACACAATCATGCATATATCACACTTTATTTCATCAAATTTATGCACATATTTCACCTTGGTAAGTTCATATATACACTTAACTTTGATACTCATACAAAGTATACATTTCGAACGTACCTGATTCGATTATACATACCACATAGTCTTTCGTTTCTCGGAATTGCCTGTTGAACCATTCAGAATCAAATAGGATACTCGGAATACTCGAAATAATCATACAATGCCAACGTCCCAGACATGGTCTTCCATGTAACCAAATATCGATGCCACTGTCCCAGACAGGGTCTTACACGAAATTAGATATGATGCCAATGTCCCAGACATGGTCTTACACATATCTCTCAAATCGATGGCAACGTCCCAGATGAGGTCTTAAACGATATCATATATCGGAAACATATGTCATGACATATAAAATCCTATCTATTCCTAGGTTCGTACGGGACTTTTTGGATAGTAACGCTCGGTCGAAACTTCCTCGATTTCCCTGTGTATAACATCTCGTACTCATTCATCACAAATAAATTTCATAGATACATAATAAGCTAATTCAAATACATTTATTTGTATATAGACTTACCTCGGATTCAGATAAACAGACGGATTCGACTATTCGATCACTTTCGACTTTCCGCGGTCTAAATCCGTTTTCTTCGGTTCTTGATCTATACATATTCAAATTTAACTCTTTTATTCACCAATTCATTCAATTCAATCCAAGAACACACATTTAGGGCAATTTACAAATTAGCCCTCATATTTTTACATTTTTACATTTTAGTCCTTATTTCACAAAGTCACAAAATACACATAATTCAATTCAACCCATGCTTAGCCGAATTCTCTATAGGCCCCTAGCAGCCCATATTTTTCATTTATTTCACATTTTAGTCCCTCAAAATATTATTTTCTCAATTTAGTCCAAATTACTCAATTTCATCAAAAATCCAAAGACAAAATATGTTAATCTAACACATATATTTCATATTTCATTAACTAACATCACAAAGCTTACAAAATCATCAATGGCACATTTTAAAATCATCATCGCTTCACAAAATTAAGACATGGGCTTTGAAGTATTCGAAGCAATGATTACAAAAACGTAAAAATTATCAAAAACTGATCAAAATCCATACCTTAATCAAGCTTATAGCTAGCCGAACCCTTAAAGCTTTTCCTCCTTCTTTTTATTTGATATTTTCGGCATTAAAAGATGAACATGGCTTATTTTCATGTTTTTGTTATATTAATTAACACATAATTTAAAAATTACCTTAATGCCTTTAATGAAACAATTATATCATCTTATAATACATGGACATAAATGTCCACTTACTTAATAGTGGCATTATAACCTTTTAAGGACTTACAATAATTTAAATCATGGAAATTTAGCACACTATCAATTAGAACGCCACTTTCACATTTTCTACGATTAAGTCCTTTTCTCAATTTAAGCACACAAACAATAAAATTAGTTCACAAAAATTTCACACATAATTAATCACATATTGCAAGCACAGAAAATAATATTAAAATATTTTTCTAACTCAGATCTGTGGTCTTGAAACCACTATTTTGACTAGGGTCTAAATCAGACTGTTACACACGAGATTGATTTTAACAGAGAAATTGAAGAGAAAGTTAAAGTAATTCGTAACAGTTAGAAAGCAGTTTTAGATTGACAGAAAACATATGCAGAATTAATACGTAAAAGCATTGAATTTTAGTTAGTGAACTAAGTGTTTGTAAAAGTATTGATGTGAGAATAAAATTTCTCGAATTAGCTATAAAGAGAAGTTGTGTTCGTGATTCATCGGGCCGTATGAGATTATTGAAAAAATAAAGTCAGTGGCTTATTCAACTTATATTATTGTCAGAACTTGAGAAGATCCATAATGTGTTTCTTCTATCTATGATGCGATGATTCAGATAAGACCCTTTGGATATAATATCTCTTTCAGAAGTTGAAATTCAGCTTGATATGACGTATAGCAAAGGACAGATCAGAATCTTAGCTCGTGAGATTAAAGAGTTGAGAAATCCGAGGCTATGTGAGAAATTGTTAAATTTATAAGAAAGCAAATCTCTAATTTATTCTCTGATAATATTTTCGAGGACGAAAATCTCTAAGGGGGAAGAGTTGTAACAGCCCGTTTTTAGTCAAATTGGAACAGTGGTTTCAGAACCACAAATCTAAAGTTTAAATATTTATTTTATTATTATTTTAATGTCTACGGCATGAAAATATGATTGTGTGAAGTTTTCGTTAAGAAAATTTATCATATGAGTGTTTAATTTGATAAAAAGGACTAAATCGCGTAAAGAGTAAAACTTGTGTTCTATTAGCTAAAGGTGTCTAATAGCTATAGAACCTTAAAGTATAGGTCCTTATGTGGTAATAAGCCCATTTTTGAGATAGTGGAATATGATGGCTTGAAATTTATGTAATTAGTGATGCTTTTAAAGGTTATTTTAGTAAATTACTAAATAATGATAAAAAACAAATGAGATAAAACAAGTCTTCATCTTTTATTCATCATCACTAACCGAAATTAAAGAAGAAGAAGGAAGCCATTGTTCAGCTAGGTTCTGCCAACCCTATTTTATCAATTGGTGAGTGATTTTTGTCCCGTTTTTAATGATTTCTATGTTTTTGAGATCGTTGCAGCTTAGTCTAGCTAGCCCAGGGACTAATTTGCAAAACTATTAAATGTTTTGAATGATTCCATTGATGAATACATGTGTGTTTTGATCTTTTATGATAGATTATGAATATTTTTTATGAATTATACAAGTTTTGTAAAGTGATTTTTGAGAAAAATGCAAAATAGGGATTAAATTAAGAAATGTGCAAAGTTAGTTGTTAAAATGGGAAATAAATGAAAAATATGGGCTGCTAGGGGCATAATAGTAATTCGGCTAAGCATGGGTATTTTGAAATTTTCATGAATTTGTGATTTTGTGTAATAAGGACTAAATTGGAAAAATGTGAAAGTTTAGGGGCAAATGTGTAAAATAGCCCTAATGTGAGGTTTGGATTAAATTGAATAGAGAAATAATTAAATAAATTAATTTTGAATATATTTAGATCAAGAAAAGCTGAATTCAGATCTAGATCGGGGAAAAAGGAAAGTTATCGACTAATCAACTTATTTCATCTTTTCCACCTTCGAGGTAAGTTCGTATGTGATAAACTTCAATATAAATGTATTTTATATGCTTTGATATTGCATGAATTACAAATACGAGACTATGGATATGAACGATAGTGATTCGACGACGATTCAACATTCGAAATCCCGGTTGAACCTTAGGAATAGTTTAAGATGCTAGTGACATGTCATTAGGAGATACAGTGATGTGGCTTCGGGCCATGATATAGCACTTTGTGTGTGAGATAAACAGAGTTGGCTTCGGGCCATGATATCAGAATTTCAGATAAGTTACCTTGATTTGGATTCAGGCCATGGTATAGGTACTTATCATGTGAGATCCTTGAGTATCTGACTTCTATTCCGAATGGTTCAACGGGTAAATGAAAGACGAGAATGTATATGACATTGGTACGAGATGGTACAAGTATGTGTATAAACCATTTTAGCTTTGAATGGGAGAAATGATGACGAATGTATATGGTTTTATGAATGAGCATTGAAAGGTTTGATAGTTAATGAAATTTGCATATTGACATATTGAAATTATTGAATCATGTTTAAGTGATTGCATTAAATTTATCTCATACGAGCTTACTAAGCTTTATAGCTTACTTTGTTTATTTTACCGTGTTTTATAGTGATATCGAAGCTAGCTCAGATTTGGGGATCGTCGGATATCGCTTCACACTATCCACCTATAACTTGGTATGTGTGAACTTTGGTAATTTAAGTATATGGCATGTATAGGGACTTTGAGTCATGTTAGTTATATTTTTGTAATGACTTAGGCCAAATGAATTAGATTGTAAATGCTTATATTTTGGTTTGTAAATATATAGCCATGGGTGATGGCTTAAGTTTGGTACATTTGGTATGTTTGAATTATGTGCATATATATATGTTTATGTCTTGTGCTTATTTAGTTGGTTAAAACGATTGATGATAATAAGTACCATGAGTGGTAAGTTAATGATTTGAGGAATTGGTAACATGCTTGTGAATGTAAATGTTTTGAGTTGTAAATATAGCCATGAGAGTTGGCTTAATTTGGTAAATTTAGTTATGTGCATATATATGAATATATGGTTGATATTATATGTTAATTATGTTTGTGAATTGGTTTAAAATGAGGTATGATTGGTAAAGGTATAGTTAGTTGAGTTGGTATGTTTTGATGGAGTAAGGGTTGAGATTATAAGCATGTTGAATGTATGTATTGGATATGATATGAATTATCATTAATTGGATGCTTATTTATGCTTTGAATTGGTGCCAAATTGGTTGTATAGGTATATGCAAATTTGGGTGGCAAATTGACTTGGTAAATAGCCTATTTTGTCCACACAGGCAGAGATACGGGCGTGTGTCTCAGCCGTGTGTGACGATCATGATACACGATCATGTGTCCCCTGGTGTTGAAATTGAAATGAAGTCAGTATGCTCCACACGGTCTCACACACGAGCGTGTTGTAACACCCCTTACCCATATTCAACGCCGGAACCGGGCACGAGGCATTACCGTATTAAAATCCTCAAGATCGCCACTTAGGCTCATTGTGACTACTCTCTTAAGTCACCTCAACAACCTCTTTCTCAACTTACGAGGCCTCACTCATACTCATGAGGGCTCTTGAGACCATATCGATACTTCTACGATTTTTAAAAACTTTTCCATCTATATAGGGCTCACACGCCCGTGTAAGATTTGGCACGCCCGTGGAGGTCACACACGCCCATGGTCACTACCTGTGCATGAAAACTCAAGCATTCTGCCAATGCCCCATGGTTAGTACGCACGCCCGTGCTCTCCACCCGTGGTGCACACTGACTACCTTAACAAGGCCTAGAGTCTAGGCACACGCCCGTGTGGCTAGCCCGTGGCCAACACTGATTAACACACACATTCTAGGCACACGCTCGTTTGACTAGTCCGTAGTCTATTCTGACTTAAAATACTAACATGCAAGGGACACATGGCCAAGTCACATGCCCATGGGCTGACCGTGTGTCACACATGGCCTAGACACACGCCCGTGTGTCTACCCACATGGACAAGAATAAAGCTATTTGCCAAGTTCTTTTCACCCCTCAATCATACACAACAAGTACTCATTCAACACATCCATAACCAACTCATAGTCTTACAATCTCACATGGATAACTACATCTTTTCATATAATAAAGTAGCCAACAACTATGGCATTATACAAAATAGATTATCCATCTAAAAGCCAACACGTCTTAGCCATTTACAACAAAATTCACTAACTCGTCTAACCCCTCCATGCCATGTACAAAACATTGAGTCTCATGTACCAAAGTGTGCTGATAGTGTGGGCGATCTTCCAATTGATCCTCGTATCTCGATTCAACACTTTTTCTCTATAAGACAAGGGAAAAGAAAGGGAGTAAGCTTTGAGCTTAGTAAGTTTACACATAAACAATTAAGCACCATAGTATAAGCTAAACAACAATTAGCACTATACTAACATATAATGTACAACTATGCTTACTCTTTCTATCCCTTACCACATTTCAAACACATCATGAGTCACTTACTCATAACAATTGACATGCTGTAACACCCCATACCTGAGTCTGAGGCTTAGACCGGATACGAGAAATTACTATGCTTGAACTTGCTTAAACATGTATTTACGGGCTATGAAATTTCATTACGAATTAAAAAATTCTCTTTCTTAGTCAAATCATTCATATCGTGGGCCTACGAGGCCTTAAACTTGCGTCCGGAAACTTTTACAAGCTAAAAGAAACTTTTCTTTAAAATAAGGGCCACACGCCCGTGTTGGTATAGGGACACGCCCGTGTGCCCTTAAGACATGCCCGTGCCTTCCACCCGTGGTTGACACTGACTAAATCCACACGGCCTGGACACGCCCGTGGCCCAGGCCCTTGTGCCAAACCTTGGCATTCGACTTATCCACACGGTGCCGCACACGCCGTGCAAAGTCGGCCGTGTGACAATTGAATTTCTAAGTGTCAAGTACAGACTTCATACGGCCTTGGCACACGCCCATGTGCCAACCGTGTGTATCACATGGCCTGAAAAAACGGCCGTGTAACCAGCCCGTGGTCTAATCTGACTTAAAATACTAAGGTGCAGGAGACACACACGGCCTAGACACACGCCTGCGTGTGTCTATCCGTCAAGTGCACTTAGAGGCTATCTTACCAAGCCTTTTACCACTCCCGTTTGCTTACATTCATATACTACTTCAAAACATTCTCAAATCATCAATTAAAACACATGGATTAACACATTTAATCATTAAAGAGATAAAGTCTTTATCCCATACACTAGGGAAAACTACTCCCAATACAAATACAACCAACATAGATTCTCTTAGGCCAATACAATTGGGCACATTATCAATGACTTAATCAACCTCAAGTACTAGCCCTATACATGCCATGACTTTTAAGGACTTGTTACCTCATACCAAGAGTCTGCTAGATAGTGTAAAGACATCTCCGGCGGTCTCCAACCCGAGCTAGTTAATATAACCTATAAGAGATGAGAAAAGTAAAGGAGTAAGCAATAATGCTTAGTAAGCTCATCTACATAATGTGTCAAATATTGATATTCATTGAATATACATAATTACAAAGTATCATGAAGAGTGTTTCTCATAAACTCATGGTTACTTGCTCAACTATTCTTGAAACTTACTCATTCAATCTCTTACCACATTCTTACCATGTCACAAGCCAATTACTCGTTCAATTAGCATACCTTCCTGCCCTGATCACCACATGATCATATAAAACAACACATCAAGCATTTTCAATAAGCCGCTCATGCTTCTAATATCGCGGTGGTTTCGTACTTAGCTCACCATTGAATCTCTAATAAGGTGGTATTGCACATAGCCCACCGATAATAATATAATTGATGATATCGCACACAGCCCATCATTACCATCAATAAGGTAGTATCGCACGTAGCTCACCGTTATTTTACATTCATGGATAATAATCCTCATGTATATCTCTATTTCAAATGTTCCTTCGAGAACATCCTCACATACTTCTATTCTTACTTAACTTTCTACGATACTAATTTGCATTCACATAATGCATTAATGAATCAATCTCATACAACTAAGGTGTATTGAATACACATAACCCACTAAGGGTTCGTCATACACTGAATTCATATAAATTCAATTCTAGCACACACACTTGTGCTTTTTCCGTGGTACAACCACGTACTTTCTTTCTTTCAACATATACGTTGAATCACTCAAGTTATTAAATAATTCTCTTGAGTCTCATACTCATAATGTCACATAGAATATATACCCCAATAGGGTCTTACTTGCATTAACATATCGATGCCATGTCCCTGACATGGTCTTACACGAATTCGTACATCGAGGCCATATTCCAATATGGTCTTACACGAGACTTTAACTATCATCATATCATTCTACATACATTTCCCATTACTCTTAGATTCAATACTTTTGACCTATCATCAAAGATATTTCATACATTCATAGAGTAAATATACATTCCATACAACATTGGAACATTAAATTGACTCATACGAAATTGCAACATTCGCACATGAACTTACCTCGATGTCGAAAGGCCCAAAAAGGGACTTTTTGCCCACATTTCTCTTTTCACCCGTTCTAGGTCTGAAACTCGTTTTCTTTGATCTAGAACAATGGAATTTATTGATTTAATCACTTATGAATCATAATGCACCATAATCTACACTTTAGGCAAAAATGACTATTTTGCCCCTACACACGATTTTGCCTCTAGGCTCGTAAATAAATTTTCATCTAAATTTCTTATTAAGCAAGCCTAGCTGAACATTTAATTCTCTTACAACTATTCACAATTCCATCAATTTCATGCCTTAATGAACAAATTACAACTTTTGCATTTTAGTCCCAAATAGGTGTTTTCATGGCAACACATTTCACAAAAGTTGTTTCTCATTATCCTATCATTCATTTTCTTCCATAAAAACTCATCAAACAACATAAACTCTCTCATGGAAAGTCCCTAGACTTTCAACCATGTTGCAAATTAATCCTCCCATTAGCTAGCTTAAGCTTTGGAGACTCCAAAAATGCAATTTTCATCAAAAATAAGCATCAAAATCACTTACTTGAATGGAGTAAAGCTTGCTGAAATTTGAAGCTTTCAAACCCCTCCCATGGCTGATATTTTCGGTTGAAGAAGAAAAGAAATAAAAAGATGATAGCTTTTTGCTTATTTCGTCTTATTTTCTTTCTTTTTAATTACCTAACATGACAACATTTAATGCCCTTGTCCCCTTTGTCTTCTTTGACCGGCCAAGCTAATTCCCATGGCCTAATTGCTCATTTGGGACCTCTAATTTATAAACCATAGCTTTTTGGTACCTCTAGCAATTAAAATAGAACTTTCGCACTTTATGCGATTTAGTTCTTTTTCACAATTTAGCTAGAAATCGCTAAAATTAAGGCACCAAAATTTTCATGCATCCTTATAAACATGTTATAATACATAACATAACATGAAAATAATTTTCTCTAACTTCAAATTAGTGATTCCGAGATCACTGTTCCGATTAGCCCCTAAATCGGGCTGTTACACATGCACCCCTGCATTCAATATCACATTTACACAATATACAACATATCATTATTTCTCGATAATACATCCAAACAGCTAATCCACACAACTAATGTCCCGGTGGTTCCGCACTTAGCCCACCACAATCAATAAATAAGGTAGTATCGTACTTAGCCTACCATAAAGGTAATCGTAGTGGTTTCGCACATAGCCCACTAGACAATATACCCAACGATAGCATCGCACATAGCCAGCTCATCGTCATTATGCATTGAGATGGTATCGCACTTAGCCTATCTTTTAGCATTATCACTACACATTCACATATCTATTTACTCAATCATGCATCCATTCACAAAATCTATCACATTCATTCCACTTGAACCACATAGGTTCTCAATCATTCTCAACCATGCTATACACTAGCTAGCATTAACAAATTGTAAGTATGAATGCATTGTTTATACATAGACTTACCTCGATACTCAAAAGTATTGAAACGTGCAATTTAGTCCACCAGTTTGCTCTTACCTCGGTTTAGATCCGGGCTTTGTGTTTCTTGATCTATAATGATAATTCAACTCATCAATATACACATTGACTAAATTGACCCACATCTCATACTTTGGCAAAATTACCCTTTTACCCCTAAACTTTCTCCTATTTACGCTATTGCCCCAAGGCTCGTAAAGTGATTTTTATTCAACTTTATAGCCTTTCATGCGTAGCCGAATCACTTAACTAAAGCAATCATCAATTCTCACTACATCACACATGTATGACCAAACTCAAGATTTTTACAAACTAGTCCCTACATGCATTTTCTATGGAAACTCATTTAGCAAAAGATGTTTCTACTACATCAAGCTTTCATAATCTTCCATAAAACATCAAAATACATGCATGTCATACATGGCCACATTTTTGAACATCCATCATAGCTCATCAAATAGCTAAAAATAGCTTACTCATGCTACAAGGACTTCAAAAATACAAATAATATAAAAAACGGGGCTTAGATGCACTTACTAGCAAGCTTGAAAATTTTGAAGAACCCTAACAATGGCTCTCTCAATTTTTAGCAGCCTTGGAGAAGAAGATGAATGAATTTTGTCATCTTTTCTCCTATTTTAATCACTTAATTATTAAATGACCAAAATGCCCTTTTTGATAAACTTTCTATTTTAACTCATCCATGCCCAATTTTGTCCAAAAATTAGAAATTCGGAAAATTGCTATTTAGGGACCTCTAATTAATATTCTAAAGCTATTTCACACAGATAGCTTCTAGAATCTCACATTTTGCAACTTTTACAATTTAGTCCTTTTGGACAATTCAACAGCAATTTCACAAAATTACTTCATGAAACTTTCACACTAGCATGCATACATAGCATAAACCTCAAAACTCATTCATAAACCTCAGATTTGTGGTCTCACACCACTATTCCGACTAGGCCCTAAATGGGGATGTTACAACTCTCCCCCTTTAGAGATATTCGCCCCCAAAAATCATACCAGTAAAGAGGTTTGGATGTTGCTCTCTCATAGCTTCTTCTGTTTCCCACGTAGCCTCTTCCACACCATGTTTCTGCCATAACACTTTTACTAGTGCTATGCTCTTATTTCTCAACTGTTTCACTTCTCGAGCCAAGATATTAATCGGCTCTTCATCATAAGACATATCCGGTCATATCTCAATTTTCGTCGAAGGAATCACATGTGAAGGATCGGAGCGATACCGTCGCAATATCGACACATGGAACACATTATGAATCTTTTCCAACTCTACTGGCAAAGCCAACCGGTAAGCTACTGGCCCAACTCTGTCTGTAATCTCATACGGCCCTATGAATCTTGGACTCAATTTTCCTTTTCGTCCAAATCTCATAATCTTCTTCCATGGGGACACTTTCAAAAACACTTTGTCGCCCACTTCAAACTCAATTTCTTTTCTTTTAAGATCCGCGTACGACTTCTGTCAGTCCGAAGCAACTTTCATACTATTACGGATTATTTTCACTTTCTCCACAGTCTCTTTCACAAGATCGACTCCATGGATCCGTTTCTCACTAAGCTCAGTCCAATACAAAGGAGTCCGACACTTACGACCATACAAGGCCTCATACGGAGCCATCCGTATACTTGACTGATCACTGTTGTTGTAAACAAATTCGACTAAAGGTAGATATCTTTCCCAACTACCCTCGAATTCTAACACACAACATCGAAGCATATCTTCGAGAACTTGAATCACTCTTTCAGACTGACCATCGGTTTGCAGATGGAACGCAGTACTGAAATTCAACTTTGTTCCCAAAGCCTCTTGCAACCTCTTCCAAAGCCTCGAAGTGAGCCTCAGATCCCTATCCGATATTATAGACACAGGTACACCATGTAACCTCACTATCTCTGCAACATACAATTCAGCTAACTTATCCAGTGAATAATCAACACGTACTGGAATAAAGTGAGCCGACTTCGTTAGTCTATCCACAACAACCCACACAGTATCTCTCTTTTTCGGAGTCATCGGCAACCCCGTCACAAAATCCATGGTAACCCTATCCCACTTCCATTCGGGTACCAACACTGGATGAACCAATCCCGAAGGCACTTGATGCTCAGCTTTCACTTGTTGACAAATCAGACACTTTCTCACGAACTCTGAAATATCTCTTTTGATACCCGGCCACCAATAATACTTCTTCAAGTCATTATACATTTTCGTACTGCCCGGATGTACTGACAAACATCCACTGTGGGCCTCATGCAAACCCTTTCGGATTAACTCCTAATCTCTTGGTACACAAATTCTATCACGGTACAACAAAAAACCGTTCGAGCCCACTCGAAAATTAGAATCACTTTTTGATTCACACTTAGCTCTCTTAGCTAGCATCTCACTGTCATTTCTCTGAGCCTCACATATCTGTTGAACAAATAATGGCTTAGCTCGCAACTCTGCCAAAATAGCACCATCATCAGACAATGCTAAACTCGTGCTCATAACTCTTAGAGCATACAAGGATTTCCTACTCAGGGCATCCGCAACCATATTCGCTTTTCCCGGGTGGTAGTCAATGACTAACTCATAGTCTTTCAACAACTCAAGCCACCGTCTCTGTCGCAAATTCAGATCCTTCTGATCCATCAAATATCTCAAACTCTTGTGATTCGTAAAGTTTCGACACTTCTCACCATATAAGTAATGTCGCCAAATCTTTAACGCGAAAACAATCGTAGCCAAGTCCAAATCATGAGTCGGATAATTCTTCTCGTGCGGTTTTAGTTGCCTCGAGGCGTAAGCGACCACCTTACCCTCTTGCATCAACACGCAATCGAGACCATTAAACAACGCGTCACTGTAAACCACGAACTCTTTCCCCGATTCTGGTTGAACCAAAACCGGTGCCTCAGTCAACATTATTTTTAGTCTATTGAAACTCTGTTGACATGTCTCAGTCCATTCAAACTTGACATCTTTGTGCAATAGTTTCGTCATCGGGGTAGCAATCACAGAGAACCACTTTACGAAACGTCTATCTGCTAATCCCAAGAAACTTCTGATTTCTGACACGTTCCTCGATGGTTTCCAATCCACAACAGCCGATATCTTATTCGGGTCAACTCTAACACCATCACCCGACACAATGTGTCCTAGGAATCCTACCTCTCGGAGCCAAAACTCACTCTTGCTAAACTTAGCGTACAACTTCTTATCTCTTAAAGTTTGCAAGACAATTCTCAAATGTTCTTCATGATCGTTCTCATCCCGAGAATAGATCAATATGTCGTCAATGAAGACAACTACAAACTTGTCCACATACGGCCTGAAAACATGGTTCATCAGATCCATAAAAATCGCCGGTGCATTTGTCAAACCAAACGGCATAACCAAAAACTCATAATGGCCATACCTTGTCCGAAATGTAGTTTTCAACACATCTTGCTCTTTCACTCTCAATCGATAATAACTTGGACCTCGTGTCTATCTTGGAGAACACTTGTAGCTCCTTGAAGAGATCAAGAAGATCATCAATCCTTGGTAAAGGATACTTATTCTTAACCGTCACTTTGTTAAGTCGTCTATAGTCTATACACAACCTCATAGACCCATCTTTCTTCTTCACAAACAATACCGAGCACCCCATGGTGAGTAGCTCGGTCTTGTAAAACCCTTATCTGTCAACTCTTGTAACTGAACCTTCAGTTCTTTCAACTCTAAAAGTGCCATCCTATAAGGAGCAATCGAAATAGGTGCTGTTATCGGAACTAACTCAATCCCAAACTCAACCTCTCTCACTGGAGGTAATCTGGTAACTCTTCCGGAATACATCCGGATACTCACATACCACTGCACTTTGTTTCAAACTTTACTCCAACCTCTTGAGTATTCAACACAAAAGCAAGATAGGACTCACACCCTTTTCTCAATCATTTATCAGCCACTAAGGAAGAAATCATCACTGGTAGACTATCTGATCCACCTGATTCAACCCGAACCACATTTCTACTCTCACATTTCAAATCAATAAACTTACTACCACAGTTCACTAAGACACTATGGGTAGTCAACCAATCCATGCCTAGGATTAAATCAAACTCATCAAACGGCAACAACATCAGGTTTGCCGGAAAGTAATGACTCTCAATCATCAAAGGACAATTCTTACACACCTTGTCCACTAACATATGCTTACCTAACGGGTTTGACACCTTAACCACAAAGTCCGTAGGCTCAACGGTCATACTCAAACTAGATGCCAGTCTCAAGTAGATATAAGAATGAGTAGACCCTGGATCTATTAAAGTAATAACAAAGGTGTCAAAGAGAGAAAAAGTACCTGTTATCACATCAGGGGAGGATGCGTCTCCGCGAGCACGAATGGCATACGTCCTCGCTGGTGCCCGACCCTCCGGTCTCACAGTAGAGTCTCTAGACGCACCTCTACCACTAGCCCCACCTCTCGGGTTCCTTGGTGGTCTACCCCTTGTAGACACATCACTGGATCTCATCTCTAGCTTCTCTTCCTTATCATCCCTCTCGGGGCAATTTCGGATAAAATGGTCGGGGGAACAACACTTATAACAGTTTCGACTGTTGCCACAACACTCTCTGGTGTGATATCTACCACAACTTGGACACTCCGGTTTGTTCTTTGGATTGCCCACACTTTCCATCGAAGTGGCTTGGACTCTCAAACCCGAATGGGTATTGCCCAAGTCTCGATGCAAATTCTTTCAACTCTAAAATACCCACTAGGAGTTTGATGTCCTCATTCAGTCCATCTTCGAACCTCTTACACAATATGGTCTCTATCGACACACATTCTTGAGCGTATTTGCTAAGCCTAACAAACTCGTGCTCATATTCTGCTACTGACATTCTTCCTTGCTTCAACTCGAGGAATTCCTTTCTTTTTTGATCAGTAAACCTCTGGCTTATATACTTCTTTCGGAACTCTTCCAGAAAGAAGTCCCACGTCACCCGCTCTCTCAGGACCACAGACGTCAACGTCTTCCACCAATGGTATGTCGAGTCCCTCATCAAAGACACAACACACTTCAAGCTCTCTTCAGGTGTACAAGAGAGTTCATCGAATACTCTCATTGAGTTCTCTAACTGTAACTCGCCTCTGGTCATCATCAACCTTAGCTCTAAACTCCTCAGCCCCGTGTTTTCTAATCTTATCTACTGGGGGTTTCGATATCCTCACTACATCAATACCTTGAGGAGCCACAGGAAATGGCTGAGGTATAGGGGGAGATGGAGGAGGTTGAGCATTAGGGTTCGCTCGGACGTAATCCGAGTACCAATTACTCATCATCGGGAGAAAGGCTTCCCGTGCCCCTTCCCCTTGACCCCTAGCCTCGGGTCCACTTTGAACAGGCATGGTTCCTTGCGCAGGAGTCATCGCATTACTAGCTACTTCATCAGCAGTCAACGGATCGGAATCCATATTCTATACAAAACAAGATTTAAAATCATCAGAAGCCACCACACTATCATTGTACACTTATGGCATGTATAGCTAGACTCTTACACCTGCTACGGTAGTCCTAGAACCGACTAAACCATAGCTCTGATACCACTAAATGTAACACCCCTTACCCGTATTCAACGTCAAAACCGGGCACGAGACGTTACCGTATTAAAATCCTCAAGATCACCACTTAGGCTCATTGTGACTACTCTCTTAAGTCACCTCAACAACCTCTTTCTCGACTTACGAGGCCTCACTCATACTCACGAGGGCTCTCGAGACCATATCAAGACTTCTACGATTTTTGAAAACTTTTCCATCTATACAGGGCTCACACGCCCGTGTAAGATTTGGCACGCCCATGGAGGTCACACACGCCCATGGTCACTACTCGTGCATGAAAACTCAAGCATTCTGCCAATGCCCCACGGTTAGGGCGCACGCCCGTGCTCTCCACCCGTGGTGTACACTGACTACCTTAACACGGCCTAGAGTCTAGACATACGCCCGTGTGGCTAGCCCGTGGCCAGCACTGATTAACACACACGTTCTAGGCACACACCCGTGTGACTAGTCCGTGGTCTATTCTGACAAAATACTAACATGCAGGGGATACACGGCCAAGTCACACGCCCATGGGCTGACCGTGTGTCATACATGGCCTAGACACACGCCCCTGTGTCTACCCACATGGACAAGAATAAAGCTATTTGCCAAGTTCTTTTCACCCCTCAATCATACACAACAAGTACTCATTCAACACATCCATAACCAACTCATAGTCTTACAATCTCACATGGATAACTACAGCTTTTCATATAATAAAGTAGCCAACAACTATGGCATTATACAAAATAGATTATCCATCTAAAAGCCAACACGTCTTAGCCATTTACAACAAAATTCACTAACTCGTCTAGCCCCTCTACATGCCATATACAAAACATTGAGTCTCATGTACCAGAGTGTGCTGATACTGTGGGCGATCTTCCAATTGATCCTCGTATCTCGATTCAACACCTTTGCTCTATAAGACAAGGGAAAAGAAAGAGAGTAAGCTTTGAGCTTAGTAAGTTTACACATAACCAATTAAGCACCATAGTATAAGCTAAACAAGAATTAGCATTATACTAACATATAATGTACAACTATGCTTACTCTTTCTATCCCTTACCACATTTCCAACACATCATGAGTCACTTACTCATAACCATTGACATGCACCCATGTATTCAATATCACATTTACACAATATACAACATATCATTATTTCTCGATAATACATCCACACAGCTAATCTACACAGCTAATGTCTCTATGGTTCCGCACTTAGCCCACCACAATCAATAAATAAGGTAGTATCGCACTTAGCCTACCATAAAGGTAATCGTAGTGGTTTCGCACATAGCCCACTAGACAATATACCCAATGATAGCATCGCACATAGCCAGCTCATCGTCATTATGCATTAAGCTGGTATCACACTTAGCCCATCTTTTAGCATTATCACTACACATTCACATATCTATTTACTCAATGATTCATCCATTCACAAAATCTATCACATTCATTCCACTTGAACCATATAGGTTCTCAATCATTCTCAACCATGCTATACACTAGCTAGCATTAACAAATTGTAAGTATGAATGCATTGTTTATACATGGACTTACCTCGATACTCAAAAGTATAAAAACGTGCTATTTAGTCCACCACTTTGCTCTTGCCTCGGTTTCGATCTGGGCTTTGTCTTTCTTTGTCTATAATGATAATTCAAATCATTAATATACACATTGACTAAATTGACCCACATCTCATACTTTGGTAAAATTACCCTTTTGCCCCTAAACTTTCTCCTATTTATGCTATTGCCCCAAGGCTCGTAAAGTGATTTTTATTCAACTTTCTAGCATTTCATGCTTAGCCAAATCACTTACTCAACTAAAGCAATCATCAATTCTCAGTACATCACACATGTATGACCAAACTCAAGATTTTTACAAACTAGTCCCTACATGCATTTTCTATGGAAACTCATTTAGCAAAAGATGTTTCTACTACATCAAGCTTTCATAATCTTCCATAAAACATCAAAATACATGCATGTCATACATGGACACATTTTTGAACATCCATCATAGCTCATCAAATAGCTAAAATAGCTTACTCATGCTACAAGGACTTCAAAAATACAAAGAATATCAAAAACTGGGCTTAGATGCACTTACTAGCAAGCTTGAAAATTTTGAAGAACCCTAAAAATGGCTCTCTCAATTTTCGGCAGCCTTGAAGATGAAGATGAATGGATTTTGTCATCTTTTCTACTATTTTAATCACTTAATTGTTAAATAACCAAAATGCCCTTTTTGATAAACTTTATATTTTAACTCATCCATGCCCAATTTTGTCCAAAAATTAGAAATTGGAAAAATTGCTTTTCAAGGACCTCTAACTAATATTCTAAAGTTATTTCACACAAATAGCTTCTAGAATCTCACATTTTGCAACTTTTACAATTTAGTCTTTTTGGACAATTCAACCGCAATTTCACAAAATTGCTTCATGAAACTTTCACACTAGCATGCATACATAGCATAAACCTCAAAAACTCATTCATAAACCTCGAATTTGTGGTCTCGTACCCCTATTCTGACTATGCCCTAAATCGGGATGTTACACGTGTGATCGGCCGTGTGGTACAAGTCAATATACCCCTTAATTGGCACACGGCCTAGTACACTGGCGTGTGACTTGGTTGTGTTTCATAAGTCAGTATACCCTACAGGTTTGGCACGGCCTAACACACGGCCTGGCGCACGGTCGTGTGTGGCCGCTTTGAAGGGCACACGGGCTAGACACACGGGCGTGTGGTTGGCTGTGTGACCCAAGTCAGTATGTACCCCCTATTTTCACACGGCCTGTGACACGGGCATGTCTGGTGGCCGTGTGAAACACACAGCCTGGCCACACGGGCGTGTGTCCCCTATTTGAAGCAAAATTTGCTAAGTGTTAAAAAATTTCCTGAGTTATCGGTTTAGTCCAGAACCATTTCTAATGTATGTTTAAGGCCTCGTAGGCTCGTTTAAGGAACACTATTATTGATTGTGATTGAATTGTATTTGAAATGATAAATTGTAACGCCCAAAAAATGTGGGGCTTGTAATTTTGCTGAATTGGCTTAAATTCCATGATGTGCTTGAATGGCTAAGTATTTGAGTGTATTTGGGGGTTTTTGGGAGGCCTGGGTTTGAGTCTGGGCCTTGGAAAAATTTTAGTTTTTGCTCTTAAGTGAAGTTGGCTGTTAGCAGTAGGACTTATGTTTAAGTGTGTGTGTGTTTTAATGACACAAATGAGCTTGTGGCTTGATGGTTGTGGCGTCACTAGGGAGGCAAGGGAAGTGGGGTTCGAATCCCATGGCATGCAAATAGGAGACTTTTATTTTATGATTTGGTGATACGAGAGGTAGAGTTTGAATCAAACTCTGCAGAGGGGGTTGGAGACTTGGTCAATAATTTCAAATGGGAGGCTGGGAGTAATTCAAGGAGGAATTGATGAAGTGTTTGAAGGTGTTGGGATTTGAGGGGATTTTTGGCCGGTTGGGAGTGAATGAGCAAGGGGAATTTCGGCTAGAGGGGTGCCATTTGAGCATTTCGGCAACTTTGTGTGAGGAGAAAAAACCAAAAACCCTCTCTGCAAATTTTGGGATTTGTTTCTTCTGTGGAATCTCATGCAACCTTTTACCATTCGGGTCTTTTTCCCTTTCCATCTTTATTCTCAATTGCTGCCCATTCTTTGTCGAGACTTAAGCGTCAGGTGCTGAGTTCTCCCTCGAAGTTTTTCTCTTTCTTTATCCCTTTTGCCGACTCGGCATTCCTCCTTTCTTCTTCCCTTAATTCCTTCTTTGCGGAATCCATTTCCTTCTCTTTGTTCTTCTTGTGTTGATCGAGCCTGTTGAGGCCTAAACACCCTATTTTCTTCGTTCCTAACTATTCTTGAATCTCTTCAATTTTGTTGTAAGTGGATACTCTAGCCGAATCTTGACTGGCTTATTTTCCTAAGCTCGATTCTCTATCTCTCGGGCCGAAAGGCTGTTTTGTGTTTCTTTTTGCCGTGGTGATATGTTTAGCTAACACCTTCTTTTCGTTCAAACGTTGCTAGGGACTCGTTTTCCTTAACCAAGGGGTAGGCCAATTACTTTTCCCCTGCAAGAGATCTCTTGATTTTTGGTAAGTAGCGTTAGTTTGATTAAAATGTTTTCAATATTATGGTGATGGTTTAACAAGGGTTTGAGACTAATTGATGGCGCTGTTGTATCATAGGTGTTTAATCTTAGAAGCGCTTCAAACTACAACTCGTAATAGGTGTGTAACCGTACACCCAATACCGTACTGCTAAAACGCTGGATAAAGGTGTATTAACACCCTTGTGCTACTGTGAATCGGCAAAAGCCGAAAAGCTAAACTTTCGGCATCTGAAGGCCCACGAGCATGCAAACGCTCGTAGGGATAAATCGAGCCACAATTGTTGGCGTTAGACCGTAGAAGCTGCAATGAACGTTCTTGTGGGCTCAGGTCGTAATGGGCCTCGTTGGGCCGAAATGGGCCATGTGGGCCCAATAGACTCATGGGCCCCACAGGGACAAAATCCATGGTAAGTGACTAATAATTGTATTGGGCTTCAAAGTTTGCATAGTCATAACTGAAACTGGGCTGAATGGGCCACATGAGCGTGTGGGTCCACTTGGGCCGAATAGCGGGCTTTGGGCCTAATTACACTGTTTTAGCTTATGATATATTCAAGTCATTCGACACGACGGTGGGCCTTTGGAAAGTTCATAAGAATTATCGAAATACCCTTGAAAGGTAAAATTACCGAAATACCCATAGTGGTAGTTAAGTGATGTGTGTATGATATTTATATGACTGACTATGATTATGACATACTGCATACACGTATTATTTATGACACGACATTTTGCATTGGGGTTGGGATTCAGATTTGGAGGAAGTACTATACTAGTGGCTCTGCCACGTTTTTACTATTTTAGTGTCTTTGCCGCGTATTCTGATTTTTAGTGGCTTGGCCCACGTTTACTGTCATTAGCAGCTTTGCTGCATTACTATTAGCAGCTATGCTGCGATATTGGTGTGTTGGCTGGGTCGGTCGACTTGGTCCGCACATGGTGTGTTGGTTGGTCCGGGTGGTGTGTTGGTTGGATTAGGTTGGGTTGCATTACTGTTCTATTCTGTGATCATTTGGGCTTAGGCCCACACTGCTATTGATAGGGCTATAGCCTAGACTTAACTGATACTGAATAGGGCTTAGGCCCAGACTGTTATTGCATGATTGGGGATTACACACTGAGTTCTCGTAACTCACCCTTTCCTTTAACTGTGCAGGTAATCCCCAGCCTTAGATGATTTAGAGCTGCGAGGGGCTCGGAGGTGGCCACACGCTCGTTATGATTTAATCTTAGACTTAGTTATTTTATTGGGTTAATAATTATGTAATAAGGCCATTTGAGGTTTTAACTTTTATTTGGTGTTTTCTCTTTATTACAACCTGCTAGACTAGGAAACACGGGGTTTTTAAAACAATAACTGGTTCTTAAGAAAATCACGTTTTTCAAATCTTAAAGTTTACAACTAGAAAAGCCTTCCGCGATTTTTATTCCAGATTAAAAAGCTTGTTACAATTGATATGACCTATAATGGACAACATGATTTTTCAACACTAAATAGAAATATTTTAAATAGGTTCTAAAATTTAGTAACGAACTTTTATCGACAAGCCCGGTTTTCAAACGACACTTAGATGTGACACGTCAGATTCAGTTGTAACGTCTAGGCCGAGCTTGGGGTGTTACATTTAGTGGTATCAGAGCCAGGTTGTAAAACTCGGCTGTGGAATGGGTTTTTAAAAATTTTCTAATCCTGTCTAAATTTTTGGGTTTGGAAAGAAAGGTTGTTATTGAAAGTGTGGCACATCGAGTTTCTGACACCAAATCTATAAGTTCTCTGACACTGCTTTCTGTTATATACTGAAATGTTATACTGAGAAGTACTATGGATAGTAGTATTGTACTGAAACCCTTTAGTTAGAGTAAACTGAGACTATAGAAGACTGAAAACTGTAGTGAGGTCTCGATATGCGAAAACAACCCTAATTACTGTTTATCATAAAATATCCGTTATTAATTATTGGAATTATAATCTGATATATAAAACTCTTAAAACAGATAAATACGCTATATCGATATGAGCACAAGAGGTCGCGGAATGGGTACACTTGGCCGCGGTAGAGGCCGAGGGGGTGCTAGGGCTGGGTCTTCAGCATTGGGTCACATGCCGGCTAGGGATGCACCAGCCTCACCAGTAACTGAGACGGGGTCTCATGACCGAGTCGTTGGAGATGATGCTTTCTCTCAAGAAATGCTGCGGGTTTTGGAAAGGGTTGCTGGAGCAAGTACTGGATCAGTGGGCCGAGGGTCAATTTCTGAACGACTCCGGTGAAATGGAGCAAAAATTTTTAGGGGCGTCTCTGGTGTAGCCCCGAATGTAGCAGAATATTGGCTAGAGGCTACCGAGCGGATAATGGATGACCTCGACTGTACTGTGGAACAAAAATTAAAGGGAGTAGTGTCCTTACTGTGAGACAAGGCATACAAATGGTGGCTCACCATAAGAGAGGGTACTCAGGCCGACCGTTTGACGTGGGATGTCTTCAAGATGGCCTTTCAAGGAAAGTATGTTGGGGCGAGTTATGTGGATGCCCGGAGGAAGGAATTTCTGAGCCTGGTCTAGGGGAATAGGCCCGTGGCAGAGTATGAGGCAGAGTTTCTGTGGTTGAGTAGGTATGCTCAGGGCATAGCCACGACTGAGTATGAACGCTGTGTGCATTTCGAAGATGGGATCCAGGATGAGTTGCAAGTGCTGATAGCTCCGCAGAGAGAATGAGACTTTGTTACCCTTGTTGAGAAGGCAAAAATTGCCGAGGATGTAAAGTGCTCAGAGAGCTAGAACCGTGAAAAAGATAGGGGAAGAAACAAGAGGGATTTTGGGCCCCAATTTCTTTTAGTGGGCTTAAGAAGAAGCCTAGATTTGATGGGCCAGTCCGAGCTGGGGTTCCTACTGTTGTTGTGAGACCGCAGCCTTGCACTAATTATGGGAGATCTCACCAAGGTGAATGTTGGAAAAGAACTGGGGCGTACTTCAGATGTGGGTCCATGGATCATCAGGTCAAGAACTGTACTCAGAGGCCTGTACAGATGCAAGCCGAAGCTTAGGGCTATCTGCAGCAAGGGAGAGGTGGTCAGCAGCCACTAAGAGGCCGTGGTCAGGCCAGAGGAGGAAATGGTTTGGGGAGAGGTAGTGGAGCACCGGGCAGAGGTGCTGGTAATACTGAGGCGAGACAGCCAGGTTTGGTCTATGCTGCACGACGCCGAGAGGATGGCGACGCTCACGACGTCATAGCTGGTACGTTCCTAATTTATGATGTACCCTACACTACTTTAATTGACATTGGGTGATAAACCGAAATAGTAACATATTTTAGACCCACATTTAGTATGCTTTTGGGTGATTTAAGCCTTGAATTGTGTAATTTGGTGCTCTTAATCCTTTGTTTTCATGTTTTATACTCAGGAAAGCACTGGAGGATGAAAAGAACAAGAAACAGGCTTAAAACAGACCAAATAGGCCAAATCACGAAATCAACACGGCTTGGGCCCATGCAACACGGCCGTGCCTCCCTAATTAGACCTGAACACGGCCTGGCCACGATTCACACGGGCGTGTGCCAAGGGCGTGTCCCTACCATGGAGAAGAGGAATTTCACTCGGATTTGGATACTTAGGGGTAAAGAAACACATTCCAAAAGCCTATATAAACACCCTAGGGGCCAACTTTCAGAGGGCGTCCAGCTAGGCCAAGGACCCGAGCCAGAAAGATCAGAATTGTGGAAATTACTCGAAGAAAGCCAGTGTATTCATCTCAAGAAGCCGGAGTTATACTCAAGACGGAGGATCTCTCTTCAATTCCTTCATGGGGTTTTAGAGTTTTTCTTATGTTTTGTTTTATCTTTTCTTTTGAGATGTATTCTATTATCATTATGAACTAAACCCTCAAATACCTGAGGGGGATGAAACCTAAGATGAATCTTGTTATCTTTTGCTGAACTATATGATAAATATTTGATTTGTTCTTAATTGTGTGTTCTTAATTCTTGTGTTGATATTTCCGGGATATTAATTCAAGTTTGATGTGCTTAGGTGGAGGAGCAAAAGTCCCTGCCTAAGAGTAGATCTAGCATAATTAAGCGGAGTTGATCGCAAGCCTAGACATAGGGTGACGAGATTTTGCTAGATTAGGGTGAAACCTAATATGGGAGTCCATAGATTGAGTGAATGCAATCTTAGGGGTTTTAATTAGAAAGATATTTCAATTAATCAACCTAGGATTAGACGTTAGTAGCCTCGATGGAGGTATTAATATAACTTAGGGAATCTCACGGATCAAGTCAAATGAATAAATCGCCTGGTTTAGAGTTAGATAACAAGTGAAGTCTAGGTGGATTCTTCCTTGGGTATTGTTTTAATCAATTGGTTTTTCCCAGAAGTATTTCCTTAATTTCATTCTTTTTGTCTCATCGTCTTTAGCTTAGTAGTTAGTTAATTTTCTAGATTAAACCGATTCACTTCAATTTTAAGGCTAAATAATAAAAAGAAAGTTAGTATTAGTACTTTCGGTTCCTTTGGGTTTGACAATCCGGTCTTGCCACTAAGCTATACTACTGTTCGATAGGTACACTTGCCTCAATCATTGTCATAGTTAGTTTTTAGGCTCGATCATTCTCATTATAAATTTTAAGACTGTGATACACCGATCAAGTTTTTGGTGCCGTTGCCGGGGAACTGAAATATTAAGAACACTCAATTTTTATTACTTTAGCCATTTTTATTTTCTGCAATCTTACTCTTATTTTGTTTTCTATTTTTATCTTTCTAAATTTTAGTCTTTGCTCCTTGTAGGTACCTCTAGTTTATTACTAGAAGGAACCCGACAGGACCTTTAATTTACGATAGTGAGATCGAAGCAACCGCTCGCAGAAACCGGAGAGAAATTAGGCGATGTCTACAATACACAGAAGAAAAGCAAGAAAACATCACCGATACCACCAAAGAGATGACCGAAAATAATCTGCTACCTCCAGAGATGGCCGAAAATCAGGCTCCTCAAACTATGTATGATTATGCTAAGCCTAGTTTAGTTGGTACTGAATCTAGTTTTGTTAGACCTACTATTGCTGCAAATAATTTCGAATTGAAACCTAACACTATACAGATGATACAACAGTTCGTTCAGTTTGATGGTTTGCAGGATGAGGATCCTAACACACACTTAGCGGATTTCCTGGAATTCTTTGACACTTTTAAAATTAATGGCGTTACTGATGATGCCATCCGCCTTCGGTTATTTCCCTTTTCTTTGAGAAATAAAGCCAAACAGTGGTTGCATTCTCATCCTCGAGGATCAATTACTACATGGGATCAAATGATCGAAATTTTTTTATTAAAATATTTTTCACCGGCCAAAATGTCCAAGTTTAGGAATGATATCTCTTCTTTTGTGCAGATGGATTTAGAAACACTTTACGATGCATGGGATAGATACAAGGATCTATTGAGAAGGTGCCCACACCATGGATTACCCTTGTGGCTATAGGTCCAAACTTTTTACAACGGTGTGAACCCCTCAACTAGGCAGTTGATCGATTCAGCAGCCGGTGGAACTCTGAATAATAAAACACCTGAAGCAGCTTACGAATTTATAGAGGAGATGTCCCTAAATAACTATCAGTGGCAAGTCACGAGGACAAAGCCCACGAAAGCTTCCAGTGTTTTCAACCTCGACGCAGTAACCATGCTATCGAATTAGGTAGACGTGTTAACTAAAAAATTTGATGGTTTGTGTAATTCCTTGCAGGTACAACCCGTTATGCAATGCGAAACAAGTGGAGGTGTGGCGAATCCTGAGTACCCACCCTACGGACATGGCATAGAAGGCGAACAAATGAACTATGTAAGTAATAATTTCAGATATCAAAATAACCCTTATAGCAATACTTACAATCCAGGTTGGAAGAACCACCCCAATTTTTCTTGGGGTGGTCAAGGAAATCAAAGACAACAACACCCTCCAAATTTCCAACAGCAGCAGTACCCACAGGAAAAGAAGCCGAACCTTGAGGAAATGCTGACAAAATATATAGCAGCAACAGAAACACGTTTCCAGAGTATAGAAACACAACTTGAAAAACAAGAAGCATCGACACAGGAGCTCAAGGATCAAATTGGACAACTTACTAAGTTAGTTTCTGAAATACAATCAGAAATTTTACCTAGGCACAAAGAGCAGGTAAAAGCAGTGACGCTAAGAAGTGGAAATGAATTAATTGAAACGAAGAAAAAGACATCACATGAACCCGATGAGGCAATTGCAACTCCAAATCGTGAGGGAATTAAACCACCAATTCCATATTCAGCAAAGTTGAAAAAAGACCGCTTAGATGCACAATATGGTAAATTTCTTGAACTGTTTAAACAATTGCATGTTAACTTACCTTTTGTTTAAGCCATTTCGCAGATGCCAACATATGCAAAATTTTTAAAGGAGCTTCTTACAAATAAGAGAAATTTCGATGAAATTTCAACAGTGGAACTTAATGAAGAATGTTCAGCCATCATCCAAAACAAGCTACCAACTAAGTTAAAAGATCCAGAAAATTTTATTATTCCCTGTTTATTTGGTAGTTTGAACATAGAAAAAGCATTAGCTGATCTAGGTGCTAGTATTAATTTAATGCCTTATAGAATGTTTAAGCAACTTGGTCTAGGAGAACCCAAACCCACTAGGATGAGTATTCAGTTAGCTGATAGATCTATTAAATATCCTAGGGGAATTATTAAAGATATCCTGGTAAAAGTTGATAAGTTTATATTTCCTTATGATTTTGTTGTGCTTGACATGAATGAGGATGTAGAGGTACCTTTAATTGTGGGACGACCCCTTTTAGCCACTACTAGGGCTGTCATTGATGTTTGTAATGGTAAACTCGCGTTAAGGGTAGGTGATGAGGAAATTATTTTTCAAATTTATGAGGCTATGCGATATTCTAGAAAATAAGATGATTCTTGTTACTTTCTTGATACCACTGATCACATTATTCAAGAGTCTTTACAGTAAATCATGCACAATAACACGATGGAACTCTGTCTTACACAAGGTGAGGGGATAGATGACGATATCGATGAATTGAATCTTAACACATCCTCCCCTAGAGAGACGAAAATAGAGGATATTGAAATTAACGACGAACCAAAACAAAAACCCTCAATTGATGAACCACCAAAGTTAGAATTAAAATAGTTGCCAAAACATCTAGAATATGCATTCCTTGGGAAAAATTCTACACTACCAGTAATCATCTCTTCAGAACTGGAACCCAAAGAGAAAGAAGAGTTGCTTAAGGTACTAAGGGAACATAAAAGAGCCATAGCATGGAAAATGTCTAACATTAAAGGAATAAGCCCATCATTCTACACTCACAAAATTCTAATGGAAGATGAGTATAAACCGTGTGTGCAACCTCAGAGACGTTTGAACCCCAATATGAAAGAAGTAGTTAAAGCTGAGGTAATTAAACTTCTAGATGCAGGAATAATTTATCCTATTTCTGACAGTACTTGGGTAAGTCCTGTGCAGGAAGTTCCAAAGAAAGGAGGCATGACTGTCATAGCCAACAAAAAGAATGAATTGATTCCTACAAGAACAGTCACAGGTTGGAGAGTCTGTATTGACTATAGAAAACTGAACGATGTCACCCGAAAAGATCACTTCCCTTTGCCATTTATTGATCAGATGTTAGAAAGATTATCTTGGCATATGTACTACTTCTTCTTGGACGGACTCTCCTGCTACTTCCAAATCCCAATAGCTCCTGAGGATCAAGAAAAGGCAACATTCACATGCCCATACGGTATGTTTGCTTATCGTAGAATGCCTTTTGGATTATGTAATGCTCCTGCTACCTTTCAGCGCTGCATGCTAGCCATCTTTGATGAACTTGTGGAAGACATTACGGAGGTATTTATGGACGACTTCTCGGTATTCGGTAATTCTTTCCATCTTTGCCTTAAAAATTTAGAACGAGTTCTAATGATATGTGAGGAAACAAACCTTGTCTTAAATTGGGAGAAATGTCATTTTATGGTTAGAGAGGGGACCGTGTTAGGACATAAAATTTCTAGTAAAGGGATCAAGGTAGATAAAGCAAAGATTGAAACCATAGAAAAATTACCTCCCCCTAGTTCAGTTATGGCTATTAGAAGTTTTTTAGGACATGCTGGATTTTATAGAAGATTCATTAAAGATTTCTCTAAAATAGCTAAGCCTTTATCAAGATTACGAGAAAAGGATGTTCCTTTCAATTTTGATCAGGAGTGTTTAGATGCATTTAATATCCTCAAAGATAAACTAATAAATGCTCTGATTATAATTGCACCTGATTGGAATTTACCCCTTGAACTAATGTGTGATGAGAGTGATTTTGCAGTAGGTGCAGTTTTGGGACAGTGAAGGAATAAGCATTTTCAACCAATTTATTATGCTAGTAGAACATTAACGCCTGCACAAGAAAACTATACTACTACAGAGAAAGAATTGCTGGCTGTAGTTTTTGCATTTGACAAATTTAGACAGTATCTGATATTATCTAAAGTTGTCGTTTACACTGACCATTCAGCTCTTCGTTATCTTTTAACTAAACCTGATGCAAAACCTCGACTCATACGTTGGATCTTACTCTTACAGGAATTTGATTTGGACATTCAAGATAAGAAGGGAGCTGAAAATCTCGTAGCAGATCACCTTTCAAGGATGGAAAACCCACATATCGAGGAACTCGAGAAAGTGAGATAAACGACTCGTTCCCTGAAGAACAACTCTTTTCTATAACTAGCTCCGAGGTACCTTGGTTTGCAGATTGTAACATCCCAAACCCGGCCTAAACGTTACGACCGGATCTGGTATGTCACAAGGAAAGCTTGTTTAAAGAAATTTTAGAAACTTCGCGTTTTGTTTTCATTTTGAAAATTAGATCCCGTTTTAAGGTTTTCTTAAAAACTTTTATTAATAACACTAACAGTCAAAATCAGGTTTTGTGATACGAAAAACCGAAACTAGTGGTGTTCTGAAACGTGACATTTTGAAGACAGTGTTTGTAGTTCTAAGAAAATTTCCGAATTTAATTATTAATCTGCATGTTATCTGCTTGTCAATATTTTAGGGAAAATGATTATTTATATTTTTAGGAAAACTCTGTGTTTAACATTTCATGATATAATAATAACCGCGTTAAATCAAAAACCCAAATTAAAATCTCGAAGGCCTTATTACATAACAAAATCCCAAATTTAAAATAGGTTCAAATAAAGAAAATGGAGTTTACGAAAGAAGTAATGCATGGCCACCACAGAGTCCTCCTCGGCTCCAAATCGTCGAACTAGTGGTTACCTGCAAAATTAAGCAAAGGGGTGAGTCACGAGGACTCAGTGTGTAATTCCCCTTACGAACAAAATCTGGGCCTACGCCCACAGAAGCACATTGGGCCTTAGCCCTCACGGTAATGAATTTGGCTGAGGCCCATACAAATCAAACTGGGCCGTAGCCCTAACAACCTGGCATATCAAATAGTGTATGCAATGCAACCCAACCCAACCTAGTATTCCATCCTCTACACACCACCCATACCAGCCAAACACACCTGTGGGGATTTCTACAATCAACCCTCCATCCGCTACACTCCATATATGTGGCACCAAGCCACTGAATGTGGTACCAAACCACTGAAATAATGTGACAGATTCACTGATATATGTGGTACCAAACCACTGATATATGTGGTACCAAACCACTGATATATGTGGTACCAAACCACTGACGTGCTCTTCCCCTTTTAATCGATTTCATATCCCAATCCCATGCATCATATAATCATAATATAATGAATGCAACCTATTTCAATGTAAATCGAATAATTAGGGCATACATATATTCATGATAGGGTATGCAACCTATTTCAATGTAAATCGAATAATCAGGGCATACATATATTCATGATAGGGTATTTACATGACACAATCAAAGGTAACTAACCTGGTATCTCCGATTTTACCCCCCCAAGGGTAACTCAACAGCCATTACCGATGTTTCGACTTTTAAACAATTCACATACCAATTAATAATCAAACAAAAGATGGTGCGAATATTACACACCTGACTACGCGAAGGACTAAACACTCCTGATCATTGCTACTCTCACTAGCGGGAATAACCACTACCTGCCTATCCCAAACGGATGTCGGCTCTCTACCACAACCCGGCGGAAAGTCTCAAATCGCCTACATACCACATCGTTTGAACTTAGGAGCAGAGACTACGAGTCCACTCCCCTCCTTAGATCGGCTAGCACTCGCATCCATGAAGAGAGTTCGATCAGTAAGGTACCACGGTGAAATCAACGATTGTCTAACAAAGGGGGTTTGGTTAAGGCAGAGTATAGAGAAAAAAGACTAATCGTATAGAAACTAGAGAGAAACTCCTTACCTTAATAAATGAGGAATTGCACAACCACAGATTCGGTTGCACGACGTTCAGCCTATCTAACGAAAATCTATCACGAATCTCAGAAGAACCAAGTCACAACGTGATGGAGTAAACAGTTACGAAAAAGAGAACCCACAATAAAGAAATCAATTTAGAATGGGGTGACAAGGGGTTTGGTTATGGTGAAAAAAAATAAATTGTAGGAGATGAACACAATAGATTCGGCTTAAGAAGAAAAGAAATGGAAAGCAGTGAAGGAAAGCAAAGTTTCGGCTATGGCACACATTAAAATAAAAATCAATTCAAAATGGCTACCAGAGAGATTCGGCTAGAGGAGAAAGAAGTAAAGGAGAAGAGATGAAAAAGAAGAAAAAGAAGTAGTAGAAGAAGAAGATGGTTTCGGCTTTGTGAAGAAAGGGTGAAAGAGATGAATAGAAGGAAACAAAGATTCGGCTATGGAGGTCTCAAGAGAAAAAGATGAGAGGAGAAAAGGTAGAAATGGACTTAGGTGACAATAAAAGAAAACGATTGAAAAGGAGGAGAAAAGTAACTCAAAATTTAGCAATGCTCAACAGAACAAAAGTGCAACCCTTTGAAGAATAAGAAAAAGAGTCACTAAATGCACATACTGGAAAGTTTCGGCACTCCCTCCCTACACACAGTGACCGAGAATACTAGGATGGAAATGCCTAAGAACCAAGGGAAATTCGACACACACCTAGCCTAGCTAAAACCGAAAATGCTCCCCTACACACCTTCCCACATTCGGCCAAACTCCACCTCTCTCCCCACCTTCCACGATTTTCTCCTTCATTCACTCTCCATCCACTAATTTGAATTGTTTGACCCATTCAAACTTCTCAAACTCCTCTTGTCCATCCATTTGAATTTGTTTGACTCATTCCACAACCACCATGGTAGAGTCCCAGCCGAATGCCACCTCTTCCCCTCATTGAACACAAAAAAATTAAACTCCAAAGTGCAGCAGATGGGATTCAAACTCCTACCCCTCTGCTCCTACAAGTGACGCCACATCCACTACACCATAAGCTCATCCTTGTGTCCTCAAACACAAATAACTATCCTTAAAGCCCGCATCTACTAGCTCTCTCTCTTACTTTCCCTAAAACAAAAATTTTACCAAAGCTCCGACTCAAACCCGAGCCTTCCCAAGACCCCCAAACACACCAAAACAACAAGCTAAACGAGCCAAACACATAGAATATCACAAAATGCAGAACCCCTAATTATAGGATGTTACAGTTCCACCCCCTTAAAGAAATTTCGGCCTCGAAATTTACCTGATCAAAATAGGTGAGGGTATTGCTGCCGCATCACATCTTCTGGCTCTCACGTGGCTTCTTCTGAATCGTGATTACGCCATAACACCTTGACCAAAGGAACCAAATTTCTTCTCAACACCTTGACATCTCGATCTAAGATCTGCACTGGTTCTTCTTCAAAAGACAGATCGGGTCTTATTTTAGTTTCTTCCACCGGCACTATGTGAGACGGATCTGAACGGTAGCGCCTTAACATTGAAACATGAAATACATCATGTATCCGATTCAACTCCGGAGGTAACTCAAGCTGATAAGCTACCAGTCCCACACATTTCAACACACAATAAGGCCCGACGAATCTGGGGCTCAACTTGCCTTTCCGTCCAAATCTTAGAACCTTCTTCCAAGGTGAAACTTTCAAAAAGACCTGATCCCCCACTGATAATTCTATCTCCTTACGCTTCAGATCTGCATACGATTTCTACCTGTCGGAAGCTTCCTTTAACCGAGCCCAAATCAACTTAACCTTTTCCTCCGTCTCTGAGATCAATTCCGGACCCAACAATTTTTGCTCACCCAACTCATCCCGGCGGTAGAGTACGACACCTCACGACGACCATACAACGCTCGTAAGGTGCCATCCGAATGCCGGATTGATAGCTATTGTTGTACGCGAATTCAATAACGGCGTAATCTTCCCAACTACCTCAAGTCAATTACACAAATTCTTAACATGTCTTCCAGAATCTGAAATACTCTCTCTGACTGACCATCAGTCTATGGATGCAACGCCGTGCTGAAATCCAGTCTTGTACCTAAAGCTTTATGTAACGCCTTCCAAAATCGGGATGTAAACCTAGGGTCCCTGTCTGATATGATAGACACCGGTACCCCATGTAACCTCACAATCTCTGCTACATACAGCTTGGCTAACTTCTGTAGTGAGTAGTCGATTCGAACCGGTATGAAGTGAGCGGACTTCGTCAACCGATCGACAATCACCCACACCGAATCTTTTCTAGTAGGCGTAAGAGGTAGTCCACTAAAAAAATCCATCGTTATCCTCTCCCACTTCCAAAGTGGAATCTTTACTGGTTGCAGTAACCCCAAAGGCAACTAGTGTTCTGCCTTCACCTGTTGACACGTAAAGCACTTACTCACAAACTCGATAACTTCTTGCTTCAGACCTGGCCACCAATATTGTTCGCCCAAATCTCGATACATCTTACTCCCACCGGGGTACATAGCGTATGGGCTACTATGCGCCTCCCGCAGAATCATCTGTCTCAACCCAGAGTCCTTCGACATACAAACCTTTCCACGAAAGCACAATACCCCTTCACTGTTCAGACCAAAATCCGCTGTTTCACCACCTTCCACTTGCTGAAGTCGAGATCTTAACACTTCGTCTAACAACTGCTTTTCTTTAATCTGACCTACCCATGAAGGTTTCACTTGAAGTTCGGCTAACAAGCTTCCATCATCATACAAACTGAGATGAGCAAACATTGCCCACAAATCCGATATAACTTTACGACTCAACGCATCCGCCACTACAATAGCTTTACCCGGGTGATACTCGATCGAGCAGTCATAGTCCTTCAATAGCTCAATCCACCTCCGCTGCCTTAAATTCAACTCCTTCTGGGTAAGGAGATATTTCAGGCTCTTATGATCGGTGTAGATAATTGACTTTTCTCCATACAAGTAGTGTCTCCAGATCTTCAGGGCGAACACTACCGCAGCTAACTCCAAATCATGAGTGGGATAATTCACTTCCTGTGGCCTTAATTGCCGAGACGCATACGCTATCACCTTCCCTTCTTCCATCAATCGACATCCTAACCCTGTGTGCGACGCATCACAATAGACGACAAACTCTTTTCAACCTTTCAGTGAATCAACACCGTGCCTCCGTCAAAATCTTCTTCAACCTCTCAAAGCTTTCCTGCTGTTTATCAGTCCATACAAACGGTATCCCTTTCCGTAATAGCTTGGTTAATGGTGCAACAATCAACGAGAATCCCTCAACGAACCTTCTATAGTACCCAGCTAACCCAAGGAAACTTCGAATTTTTGCTACTGACTTCAGCGGTTTCTAATCCAAAACAGCTTCAATCTTTCGGGGATCAACCCTAATCCCCTCGGCAGAAACAACATGCCCCAAAAAGGTAACTTCCCTCAACCAAAATTCACACTTGCTGAACTTGGCATACTGTTGCTTCTCTCTCAAATTTTGCAGAACTATCCTAAGATACGAATCATGCTCCTCCCTAGTCCTTGAATATACCAAGATATCATCTACTAACACTACGACAAATCGATCCAGGTAGGGTTGGAATACCTGTTTCATCATATCCATAAATGCGGCTGGTGCGTTTGTTAACCCAAACGGCATCACTAAGAACTCATAGTGACCATAACGAGTTCGAAAAGCAGTCTTATGAATATCCGCCTCCTTGACCTTTAACTGATGATACCCCGACCTCAAATCTATCTTCGAGAACACCGAAGCACCTCGCAGCTGATCGAACAGGTCGTCAATCCTTGGCAATGGGTATTTGTTCTTAATCGTCAACTTGTTCAATTGCCTGTAGTCAATGCACATCCGCATCGACCCGTCCTTTTTCTTAACGAACAACACCGACGCTCCCCACAGAGACACACTTGGTCAGACAAAACCACGGTCCAACAGTTCCTGAATCTGAGCTTTAAGTTCTAACAGCTCCTTTGGCACCATCCTATATGGGGCGAAGGACACCGGAGCTGTTCCCAGAAGTAGATCAATGCCGAACTCCACCTCGCGATCCGGAGGTAACCCTGGAAGCTCTTCTGGAAAGACATCTGAGAACTCTTCCACCGTTCTAACATCCCTTACAGACAATTCTTTGGCCTCCAAAGCACTGATGAAAGCTAAGAACGCCTCACACCCTTTTCGCACCATCCTTTCAGCCTTTAGTGCAGACACCACATTGGACAGGTAATTCCTTCTCTCACCTATCACCAGCACCTCCTTATCCTCGGGAGTCTTCAATATCATGCGCTTAGTAGCACAATCCAAGCTGGCATGATGCTTAACTAGCTAGTCCATGCCTAAGATTAAATCGAACTCGCCGAACGGCAGTTCCATCAAGTCAGCCAGAAACACTACCCCTTGAACTTCTAAAGGTACATTCCTGAACAACTTGTTCACTACCACAGATTGTCCTAGAGGGCTAACCACAGATATTTCTCTAGCAGCAATCTCAAATTTAATGCTCAAAGTCCCAGACACAGTACTAGCAACATATGAATGTGTAGACCCAATATTTATCAAAGCTGTAAAGGGCACATAAAAAATAAGGAACGTACCGGTTATAATGTCCGGTGCATTGCCATCCTCTCGACGTCTAGCTGCATAAACCAATCCAGGCTGTCTTGCATCTGTATTTCCAGCACCTCTGCCCGGTGCTACACGCCCTCGACCGAATCCATTTCCTCCTCTGACTGGACCACGACCTCTCGGTGGCTGCTGCCCACTTCTTCCTGGGATCGTGCATATCCGACGACTCTCGACCGCGCCTGTCCAAATCTTGTGGACAGTCCCTTATCCGATGATCCATAGATCCACACCTGAAACATCCTCTATTTCTTACCCAACACTCCCCCAAATGTAATTTCCCACATCGAGCACACAGTTGAGACCGACCAACGATGAATGAGCATCGCAACTCGACCCGCCCATCAAACCTAGGCCTCTTTTGAAAACCCCCAGATCCTCGACGACCCAAAGTTCCTCTTATTCCTACCCCTATCCTTATCCCGATTCTGCCTCTCAGACCGCTTTACCTCTTCGGCTATTTTTGCCTTCTCAACCAAAATGGCAAACTCTCTTTCCCGTTGTGGAGCTATCAGTACCCGCAGCTCATCCCGCAGACCATCCTCAAACCGAACACAACGCTCATAATCAGTTGCGATGATACCCCGTGCATAACGGCTTAAACGCGGGAACTCCGCCTCATACTCAGCCACTGACTTATTCCCCTGGACCAAGTTTAAAAATGCCTTTCTCTGAGCGTCCACATAACTCTCCCCAACATACTTTCCCTGGAACGCTGTCTTAAAGAAGTCCCAGATAATACGAGCCACTGGAGTACCATCCCTTACCGTGAGCCACCACTGGTATGCCTCATCTCGAAAGAGGGACACTACTATTTTCAACTTTTCCTCTGTCGTGCAGTCCAAATCATCCATAATCCGCTCGACTGCTTCCAGCCAATATTTCGCTATGTTTGGAGCCACACCAGAAATACCTCTAAATATCTCATCCCTGTTTGCTCGAAGTCGCTCAGAAATAGATTTCTGAGCTACCGATCCCGTGCTTGCTCCGGCAACCCGCTCCAGAACATGCAGCATAGCTTGAGACAAAGCATCGTCCCCTCCAGATCGATCTTGAGACCTTGCTTCCGCTACTGGTGATGCTGGCACTTCGCCTTCCGGCCCATGTCCTGATTCCAAGGATCCAGCCTCAATACCCCGGCCTCTACCACGGCCGCGTATACCACGTCCACGTCCTCTAGCGCTCATGTTTACTGAATCGACTTAATCTGATTACAAATTTTATGAATTAGTATATCGTTCCACTGTTTATTAACGATAGCTTATGAAGATAGAATTAGAAGTAGGTTTTCGCAAATCGTATTTCTAAAGGTCTCGACCTCTAAAATTGTATCTCCTATAACTAGCAATCACAACACAATAAAAATCTTTTCATACTAATCAACCAATAGTCAGAAGACTTACAGTACAGATTGGTGCCGAAGACTCAGGTGCCATACTTCCAGAAAAACATATTTTTCTAAACCATATTTCAAACAAATTTTGGAAAACATTTTTGAACCCATTCCACAACCGAGTTTTGCAACCTGGCTCTGATACCATAATTGTAACACCCCAAACCCGGCCTGAATGTTACGACCGGATCTGGTATGTCACAAGGAAAGATTATTTAAAGAAATTTTAGAAACTTCGCGTTTTGTTTTCATTTTGAAAATTAGATCCCATTTTAAGGTTTTCTTAAAAACTTTTATTAATAACACTAACAGTCGAAATCAGGTTTTATGATACGAAAAACCGAAACTAATGGTGTTCTAAAATGTGACATTTTGAAGACAGTGTTTGTAGTTCTAAGAAAATTTCTGAATTTAATTATTAATCTGCATGTTATCCGCTTGTCAATATTTTAGGAAAAATGATTATTTATATTTTTAGGAAAACTCTGTGTTTAACATTTCATGATATAATAATAATCGCGTTAATTCAAAAACCCAAATTAAAATCCCGGAGGCCTTATTACATAACAAAATCCCAAATTTAAAATAGGTTCAAATAAAGAAAACGGAGTTTACGAAAGAAGTAATGCATGGCCACCGCAGAGTCCTCCTCGGCTCCAAATTCTCGAACTAGGGGTTACCTGCAAAATTAAGCAGAGGGGTGAGTCACAAGGACTCAGTGTGTAATTCCCCTAACGAACGAAATCTGGGCCTACGCCCACAGAAGCACATTGGGCTTTAGCCCTCACGGTAATGAATTTGGCCGAAGCCCATACAAATCAAACAGGGCCGTAGCCCTAACAACCTGGCATATCAAATAGTGTATGCAATGCAACCCAACCCAACCTAGTATTCCATCCTCTACACACCACCCGTACTAGCCAAACACACCTGTGGGGATTTCTACAATCAACCCTCCATCCGTTACACTCCATATATGTGCCACCAAGCCACTGAATGTGGTACCAAACCACTGAAATAATGTGACAGAGTCACTGATATATGTGGTACCAAACCACTGATATATGTGGTACCAAACCACTGACATGCTCTTCCCCTTTTAATCAATTTCATATCCCAATCCCATGCATCATATAATCATAATATAATGAATGCAACCTATGTCAATGTAAATCGAATAATCAGGGCATACATATATTCATGATAGGGTATTTATATGACACAATCAAAGGTAACTAACCTGGTATCTCCGATTTTACCCCCAAGGGTAACTCAATGACCATTACCGATGTTTGACTTTTAAACAATTCACATACCAATTAATAATCAAACAAAAAATGGTGCGAATATTACACACCTGACTACGCGAAGGACTAAACACTCCTGATCGTTGCTACTTTCACTAACGGTAATAGCCACTATCTGCCTATCCCAAACAGATGTCGGCTCTCTACCACAACCCGGTGGAAAGTCTCGAACCGCCTACACAGCACGTCGTTTGAACTTAGGAGCAGAGACTACGAGTCCACTCCCCTCCTTAGATCGACTACCACTCGCATCCATGAAGAGAGTTCGATCAGTAAGGTACCACAGTTAAATCAGCGATTGTCTAACAAAGGGGGTTTGGTTAAGGCAGAGTATAGCGAAAAAAGACTAATCGTATAGAAACTAGAGAGAAACTCCTTACCTTAATAAACGAGGAATTGCACAACCACAGATTCGGTTGCAGGACGTTCGGCCTATCTAACGAAAACCTATCACGAACCATAGAAGAACAAAGTCACAAAGTGATGGAGTAAACAGTTACGAAAAAGAGAACCCACAAGAAAGAAATCGATTTAGAATGGGGTGACAAGGGGTTCGGTTATGGTGAAAAAAAAACAAATTGTAGGAGATGAACACAAGAGATTCGGCTTAAGAAGAAAAGAAATGGAAAGCAGTGAAGGAAAGCAAAGTTTTGGCTATGGCACACACTCAAATAAGAATCAATTCAAAATGGCTACCAGAGAGATTCGGCTAGAGGAGAAAGAAGTAGAGGAGAAGAGATGAAAAAGAAGAAAAAGAAGTAGTAGAGGAAGAAGATGGTTTCGGCTTTGTGAAGAAAGGGTGAAAGAGATGAATAGAAGGAAACAAAGATTCGGCTATAGAGGTCTCATGAGAAAAAGATGAGAGGAGAAAAGGTAGAAATGAACTTAGGTGAAAATAAAAGAAAACGATTGAAAAGGAGGAGAAAAGTAACTCAAAATTTGGCAATGCTCAAGAGAACAAAAGTGCAACCCTTTGAAGAATAAGAAAAAAGAGTCACTAAATGCACATACTGGAAAGTTTCGACACTCCCTCCCTACACACAGTGACTGAGAATACTAGGATGGAAATGCCTAAGAACCAAGGGAAATTCGGCACACACCTAGCCTAGCTAAAACCGAAATTGCTCGTCTACACACCTTCCCACATTCGGCCAAACTCCACCTCTCTCCTCACCTTCCACGATTTTCTCCTTCATTCACTCTCCATCCACTAATTTGAATTGTTTGACCCATTCAAACTTCTCAAACTCCTCTTTTCCATCCATTTGAATTTGTTTGACTCATTCCACAACCACCATGGTAGAGTCCCAGCCGAATGCCACCTCTCTTACTTGCCCTAAAACAAAAATTTTACCAAAGCTCCGACTCGAACCCAAGCCTTCCCAAGACCCCCAAACAGACCAAAACAACAAGCTAAATGAGACAAACACATAGAATATCACAAAATGCAGAACCCCTAATTCTAGGATGTTACACAGATATTGCAAAATATTTAGCTGCTAACATCCTTCCAAAAAAGTTAACACACCATCAAAAGAAGCGAATTTTTACTAATGTGAAAAATTATTTTTGGGAGGACCCTTTTCTTTTCCGTGTATGTGCAGATCAGGTAATTCGGAGATGTGTTACAAAAGCAGAAGCAAGCAAAATCTTAGAACATTGCCATTCAGGACCATCAGGAGGACACTACAGCGGGGTCAGGACAGCACACAAAACACTCGAATCAGGTTTTTATTGGCCAACCTTGTTCAAGGACGCTAACAGGTATGTTGCTTCATGCGATAAATGTCAGAGAACAGGTAATATTTCTAAACGCGATGAAATGCCTCAGACATACATGTTATCATGTGAAATTTTTGATGTATGGGGTATTGATTTTATGGGGCCATTCCCTAGCTCATTTGGAAATAAATACATCCTAGTGGCAGTTAGACTACATGTCAAAATGGGTAGAAGCTCAAGCTTTACCCACTAATGATGCCGAATGGTAGTGAAATTTCTTAAAAACTTTTTCTCGATTTGGAACACCAGCAATTATTAGTGATAGGGTACTCATTTTTGTAATACTCAATTTGACAAAGTCTTAAGAAAATATGGATTACACCACAGACATCTACCCTTTATCACCCTCAAACTAGTGGACAAGTGGAAGTAGCAAATCGAGAACTTAAGTGCATTCTAGAGAAAACAGTTGAATCAAACAGAAAGATCAAGCTAAAAGTAGACAATGCTTTACTGTGCCTATAGAACAAAGATTTAAAACCCCTTTAGGAACATCCCCATACAAACTTGTCTACTAAAAAGTCACATCTACCATTTGAGTTAGAGCACAAAGCTTACTAGGCTATAAAATTCTTGAATTACAATCTTAAAACCGCAGGTGAGAAGAGGAGGATGCAGTTGAATTAACTAGATGAATGGCGAGCTGAGGCCTATAAGAACTCACGACTATATAAGGAGGCAACGAAACGACGCCATGATGCCCGTTTGAAACAATCAAAGAAATTCGAAGTAGGAGACTTGGTCCTGTTGTATAATTCAAGACTCAAACTGTTTCCTGGAAAGCTGAAATCAAGGTGGTCAGGTCCATTTGTGATCAAAACTATTTTCCTCAGATTTTAATGTCGAGGTAACCCATCCAACTCATGGTACATTCAAGGTAAATGGTCATCGACTGAAACTTTATAATGGTGAAGATTTTAGGGGTATAAGAGAGGAACTCCGGCTCCAAGAGCCTCAATTTAGGAATGAAAATAGGGAAAGTCTAGCTTAAGACTTTAAACAAGCGCTTCTCGGGAGGCAACCCAAGCACTAACTTTACTAATATTATATTGTCAATATTTAGTATCTAACTGAAAACTAACCAAATTTTCAAGCGCAGGACTTTCACACCACACGGCATTGCACACGGCCGTGGCAGTAGCCGTGTGAACACCATGTGTTGAAACATGGGCGTGGCGGAGACCGTATAGAAACAGGACAAAAATTTTCCCCAATACACGGGCTCTTATTATACTCCACGGCCATGGTCAAAACTGTCCAAAAGAACACGAGCTACGATAAAAGACACACGCCCGTGCGGTTAGACCGTGGCCAATACTGACTAAAACACCACGGGCATGTGCCATGCCCGTGCATCCAAACCGTGGCGAACACTGACTAAACAAACACGGGCTGCGACAACAAAGCCACGGCCATGCGATGCGACCGTGGTCTATCCTGACTAAACAAACACGGGCTTTAGCCACGCCCGTACCTACTAACCGTGTAAGGTCCTGACTACATGGACACGGGCGTGGGCAACATCTCAACCGCGCCTAAATTTGAAAATCACGAAACACGCGGGCTAAATTAAAGAAACACGGGCGTGGCACCTACCCGTGCTCCCTTTCCTATATAAACCCATCGTCTGTCGTTTCTCCCCCCAAATCCGCAACCCTAAAAATTTTTCTAAAAACCCTTTCCCCCCCTCCGGCCACCATAAAAAAATCTTCCCCTCCTTGACTTCCTCTACTCATTATCGCCATCCTCCCTTTACAATCACATCAAAACAGATACACGCCCGTGTTAACAAGAACCCACGCCCACTACACTGCAGTGTAACCCAGAACTTACAGCACACGCCCGTGTCCCACCATTCCACTCCCGTGCTCCGTCCATCACACGCCAAAAACACTACTGGTCACTCCTCACTATCTCATTTCCATTTAGTTAAATATTTTATAATTAGAATCTCATTGAGTTAAATTTAATTTGACTATTATTATTATTAATTTTTAGAGTTAACTCTTAGGATTTTTATCACTATTTTGATTACTAATTTGATTACTTTAGTCATTGTGTACAAAATAAAATGGGAATCATTCATTGTCAAAATGTTTGCTCCACATAAATGTGGTTGAACGGTTCTATTATGAGTTCAAGTCTTTGTATATTCTGAATATTGATAACAATATGTGATATTTTTGATCGGAAAAATTACTTGAATAATTGATACTTCTAGGTACAATGTCGTCATCCCGAGGAAAGAAAACTGCAGTCCCTGCGTCCAAAAAACGAAAGGGACCCGGTTCATCATCCGCCAAAGGTGCATAGACCAAGTGAGACATCCATTCCTACGGTTCCTCCCACGGAGCCCAAGAAGAACTTTTCCAAATATTACGAGCACGACCTCTCGATCCAAGGACAATGTATCAATTGGGGACGCCGTGGAACATGTTCACCTCGCTGATGATATTCGGGCACTCCTGACGACTGACCCATGGGAACATTTTTCAGTATAATCGAACCCACCTTCCTCGAACTAACATTAGAGCTTTGCTTTACTTTCCATTTGCAGGTAGTAATGACAGACCACGATGATCCGAGCACTATTCAGTTTCGTCTAGGAGGTGCAGTTAGAGAAATGAGTGTACCTGAATTTGGCGTCGCTCTGGGCCTATACACGGATGACTTCCGAAGGGAGCATAATCTTGCAGAACTTCATCGCCACAACCATAAATCTCTCGCACAATATTGGTATAATATAGCTCCTAGCGCAGGCACCTATGACCCTAGTCGCTCTAAAGCGACAGCCCTCGCCCCATCCTTAAGATACCTACACGCCATCTTAGCCCACACATTGACAGGAAGACTAGAGAGCACTGGGGTCGTTAACACACATGACGCCTACTTCCTCTGAAGTATGTCAAATGGCCACGTCTTTGACCTTGCATACTTCATCGCCTTGGCAATCCAACATCAGACGGAGCGCCACCGAAAGGGGGTCATTTTTATAGGGCCTTATGTAACACGGCTCGCGAGGTACTTCGGTCTCCTCAACACTGCATCACAATCTGCCTCCCCTACACTGATAGGTCAGATGGCCCCACAAGGCATCCAGACGATGCTGCACATGAGGATGATTCAGCGTCGACGTGGGACCGATCCTCCCCAATATAGGCTAGCACCTACCACTGAAGATTAGGACCCTGAGGACATCACTGAAGATATCCCCCCACCGCAGGAAGCACCACAACAAGGCCATCGTCCAGTTCAGTCGGCTACCTCCCTCTCAGACATTTCTGCACGTCTAACTCAGCTCGAGCGCTACTATACGAAGTAATTCGATAACACCGCTCGAAGATTTGACGGGATAGAGGCGACTCTTCAGCAGATCTGTCACCACTTCCATATCTCACAACCGCCACCACCTCGCAATCCAGCCGACGACGAGGACCTTTGAGTCCTTCTATTTCCTTGCTATTTTCCATTTTCATCTTTTATTTTTATTTTTATTTTTAAGACTTTTTGCAATTCATGTTTAAAACTTTTATTTATAGTTTAATTTCTTTTATCAACTGGTTGTCTAACCCTCGAGTATCTCTAACAACTCTCATTATTTATTTTCTCCTAAAAATTTAATTGATGACTTTGGCAGATTAATTAGATTAAATATACAACTCAAGGAACGAAAACATCACTTTTACCTAGTCGTCACATTTGTCATGGAACATCCTCCAAGGATTTCATCCATAATTCAGGGAGTTTCATGTCTCTCCATATATCCTTTAATTTTCTACTTAATTATTTATATATATATCCTTGTACATTGAGGGCAATGTACATCTTAAGTGTGGGGGGGTGAACAACCTAAAAGGTGCCTAACTTTTTTCATTATTCTCAAATTCCTGAAATTAGGTGCCAAACTTTTTGCATTATTCTCAAATCATGAATTATGTCTTGTTTCCTAAGTAAGTTTCTCATATTATAATTAGAATGAAATTTCTTATGATTTATGATTTCTGTTGATATGTTTGAGATTAAGTCATTGATAATTATGCATTGATGATTTATACTCTAAGATACTAGAGAGTCAAGCATGATAAGTCTATTTTTCAAAATTTTAAAAAAAAATTAGGTTGTCTACCTGAATTTGAATATTACTTTGAAGTTTGAAATTTTCTAGGTTGACATCAAAATACCCATAATTTTTGTGAGATGTTGAGCCTTATAGAGCATATATTCTTTTTTCTTGCTCACTTTATTGATTATGAGTGTGTCAACATTGATTTGTTATTCTAGAACTTGCATCGATTATACATATCGAGACCACACATTTGATTTGATACACTAAAATGATAAAGGAACTTAGGTTTTAACCCACTCACTCCACTAAAAAGCCTACCCATTTTATTAACCCTTAGTGAACCCCGTTGATCCGAACAACCCATTTTTGACTCACCCACTAATATTATCCCAAAACCCTTTGTTTTTGTTATCACCATTCCTTTTGACTACCCTTATCTCGAGATTTGATTTTATCGATTGCCTATTGATTTCGATAGTAAATTCATCAATTATTATGTATTTGATTTGTTCTTAAAAAAATCGAAGTATATTCATTATTAGTTTTGTGATTAAATGAGCTTATACGTTTGAATTCCAAATATTGAAGAAGAAGCTCGAATTAGTAGTACTATTAGTTTTCAATTGATGTAATTACTTATATTCAGTGTGTTGTTTTTGGTTAGGTATTTTGTCAGGACAATCTTGATTCTAACTTTCTAATTCAGCCTATATCCACACCTTAACCTAAGCCCCGTTACAACCCTGTTAAAGACCTTTTGGTTTGTGCACCATTTAATATTATAGTGGTGGAGATTTGATTCTCATACAAGCCTATGGGATTAACTTCTCATGTTTGACTTATGAGTGCTTTTTCTTGAACCTTAAACACCTCGAGTGATTTGAGTGAATCTTTAGTGAGGATGTCAATCCTTGTCAATTTTGAATCAGAGGTAATCATTCAGATGAGGGGAAACATCCATATTTTGTGATACAAATGTATGACTTAGATTGTTTGAATCGTTAGGACTCTTTGAGTTAAATTATCCATGTATGAATTATCTTTGAATTATGATGAAACATTATTGATGAATATTATAAATCAAGGAAGTTTATTTTAATCATGAGTTGAGAATTTTGCTTGAGAACAAGCAAAAGCTTAAGTGTGGGGGTATTTGATAAACAGAAATAGTAACATATTTTAGACCCATATTTAGCATGCTTTTGGGTGATTTAAGCATTGAATTGTGTAATTTGGTGCTCTTAATCCTTTGTTTTCATGTTTTCTACTCAGGAAAGCACCGGAGGATGAAAAGAACGAGAAACGGGCTTAAAATGGACCAAATAGGCCAAATCACGAAATCAACATGGCCTAGGCCCATGCAAAACGGCCATGCCTCCCTAATCAGACCTTAACACGGCCTGGCCACGATTCACACGGGCGTGTGCCAAGGGCGTGTCCCTATCGTGGAGAAGAGGAATTTCACTCAGATTTGGATACTTAGGGGTAAAGAAACACATTCCAAAAGCCTATATAAACACCCTAGAGGCCAACTTTCAGGGGGCGTCCAGCTAGGCCAAGGAGCCAAGCCAGAAAGATCAGAATTGTGGAAATTACTCGAAGAAAGCCAGTTGATTCATCTCAAGAAGCCAGAGTTATACTCAAAACAGAGGATCTCTCTTCAATTCCTTCAGGGGGTTTTAGAGTTTTTCTTATGTTTTGTTTTATCTTTTCTTTTGAGATGTATTCTATTATCATTATGAACTAAACCCTCAAATACCTGAGGGGATGAAACCTAAGATGAATCTTATTATCGTTTGCTGAACTATATGATAAATATTTGATTTATTCTTAATTGTGTGTTCTTAATTCCTGTGTTGATATTTCTAGGATATTAATTCAAGTTTGATGTGCTTAGGTGGAGGAGCAAAAGTCCCTGCCTAAGAGTAGATCTAGCATAATTAAGCGGAGTTGATCGCACGCCTAGACATAGGGTGACGAGATTTTGCCGGATTAGGGTGAAACCTAATATGGGAGTCCATAAATCGAGTTAATGCAATCTTAAGGGTTTTAATTAGAAAGAGATTTCAATTAATCAACCTAGGATTAGACGTTAGTAGCCTCGATTTTGAGGTATTAATATAACTTAGGAATCTCACGAGATCAAGTCAAATGAATAAATTGTCCAGTTCGAGTTAGATAACAAGTGAAGTCTAGGTGGATTCTTCCTTGGGTATTGTTTTAATCAATTGGTTTTTCCCACAAGTATTTCCCTAATTTCATTATTTTTGTCTCATCGTCTTTAGCTTAGTAGTTAGTTAATTTTCTAGATTAAACTGATTCCCTTCAATTTTAAGGCTAAATAATAAAAAGAAAGTTAGTATTAGTACTTTCGGTTCCTTTGGGTTCGACAATTCGGTCTTGCCACTAAGCTGTACTACTGTTCGATAGGTACACTTGCCCCAATCGTTGTCATAGTTAGTTTTTAGGCTCGATCATTCTCATTATAAATTTTAAGACTGTGATACACCGATCATTGGGTCTACACACTCGTATGTTGCATGCACTGTGTCTGGGACGCTGGGTTTTCAGTTTGAAATAATTGATAGTGAGATGACGGTGTTAAGTGCACTAGAATAGTCGGTTAGGGTGAATAAGTTATTCAGGAACGTGCCCCTAGAGGTCCAAGGGGTTGTCTTTCCGGTAGATTTGATGGAACTGCCATTTGGCGAATTCGATTTGATATTGGGCATGGATTGGCTAGTGAAGCACCGTGCGAATTTGGATTGCGCTGCTAAGCGGATGGTGTTGAAGTCTTCTGAGGATGAGGAGGTGGTAGTAATAGGGGAGCGAAGTGATTACCTATCTAATGTAATCTCAGTATTAAAGGCTGGGAAACTGGTTCGTAAGGGTTGCGAGACATTTTTAGCTTATGTCAGCAGTTCTGATTCTAATGGTCCTTCTGTTGGAGATGTCAGAACTGTTAAGGAGTTTTCGGATGTATTTCCCGAGAGCTTCCTAGGTTGCCCCCAGATTGTGAGGTTGAGTTGGGTATTGAGCTCCTATTTGGAACAGCTCCGGTGTCCATCACCCCTTATAGGATGGCACCGAATGAGCTGGTAGAGTTAAAGGCTCAAATTCAAGAGCTACTGGACCAAGGATTTATTCGGCCGAGTGTGTCTCTATGGGGAGCACCAGTGTTATTCGTGAGGAAGAAGGATGGATCCATGCGCATGTGTATAGATTATCGTCAAATGAACAAACTAACGATTAAGAACAAGTACTGTTTACCAAGGATAGATGATCTGTTTGACTAGCTGCAGGGAGCTTCAGTTTTCTCCAAGATAGATCTTCGATCTGGGTACCATCAGCTAAAGGTTAAGGAGGCGGATGTGTATAAGACTACGTTCAAGACTCGTTATGGTCATTACGAGTTTCTAGTAATGCTGTTTGGGTTGACAAATGCACCAGCTGCTTTCATGGATATGATGAACCGGGTATTCCAGCCCTATTTGGACCGTTTCGTAGCGGTGTTTATAGATGACATTCTGGTGTATTAAAGAACTGATGAGGATCACGATGTACATCTTCGAATTGTTTTGCAAATTCTGAGGGAAAAGCAGCTATATGAAAAGTTCAGCAAGTGTGAGTTCTGGTTGTGAGAAGTGACATTTCTGGGTCACGTGGTGTCTGCCGAGGGGATTAGGGTTGATCCTCAAAAAATTGAAGCTGTATTGGATTGGAAACCACTAAAGACTATATCTGAGATTCGAAGTTTTCTGGGTCTGGCTGGGTATTACAGACGTTTTGTGGAGGGGTTCTCATTGATTGCTGCACCTCTAACTAAGTTGCTGCGTAAAGGGGTATCGTTTATTTGGACTGATAAGCAGCAGGAGAGTTTTGAGAAACTGAATAAAGTTTTGACGGAAGCCCCTGTGTTAATACAACTAGAGTCTGGAAAGGAATTCACTTTCTACAGTGATGCGTCGCACACTGGTTTAGGCTGTGTGTTGATGCAAGAGGGTAAGGGGGTTGCATATGCGTCTCATCAACTGAAGCCTCACGAGGTGAATTACCCCACTCATGACTTGGAGTTAGCGGCGGTGGTTTTTGCATTGAAGGTTTGGAGGGACAACTTATACGGTGAGAAGTCTATTATTTACACAGACCATAAAATCCTTAGGTATCTCCTTACTCAGAAGAAGTTGAATCTTAGGCAACGAAGATGGATAGAGTTGCTTAAGGATTATGATTACTCGATTGAGTACCACCCGGGTAAAGCTAACGTGGTAGCGGATGCACTGAGCCGCAAGGTCGTATCTAATCTGAGAGCAATGTTTGCTCATCTCAGCCTATTGGAGGATGGTGGTTTGTTTGCTGAACTCCAAGTGAGGTCGTCTTGGATTGACCAAATTAAGGTGAAGCAGTTATTGGACCAATCCTTGGTCCTTCATTTCTGACTGGTTGAGAAGGGGGAGACTGCGGATTTTGGATTGAATAGTGAGGGAGTGCTATGTTTTCGTGGGAGAGTTTGTATGCCAAGAGATACTGATCTAAGGCAGTCTATCCTAAAGGAGGCACATGGCAGTCCTAATGCCATGCATCCTGGTGGAAACAAGTTGTACCGAGATCTACGTGAACTGTATTGGTGGCCAGGGCTCAAGCGCGAGGTTACAAATTTCGTGAGTAAGTGTCGGACATGCCAGCAAGTTAAAGCTGAGCATCAACTGCCTTCTGGATTACTGCAACCCGTTAAGATTCCACTCTGGGAGTGGGAGAGGGTAACTATGGATTTTGTTAGTGGGCTACCCTTAACGCCTACTAGGAAGGATTCGGTATGGGTTATTGTAGACCGACTGACTAAATCTGCCCACTTCATATCGGTCCGCACTGATTAATCATTGCAGAAGTTGGCTAAGTTGTATGTGGCCGAGATTGTAAGAGTGCATGGTGTACCGATTTCTATCATATCTGACAGAGATCCTAGATTCACATCACGATTCTGGAAAAAGTTACAAGAGGCTTTGGGTACAAGATTTGATTTCAGTACTGTGTTCCACCCTCAGACAGATGGTCAGTTAGAGAGGGTGATTTAGATACTAAAAGACATGTTAAGAAGCTGTGTAATTAATTTTTGGGGCAGTTGGGAGGACTATTTACGGCTGGCAGAGTTTTCGTATAACAATAGCTACCAGTCCAGTATTCAAATTGCACCGTACGAGGTGTTATATGGTCGTAGGTGTCGTACTCCTACATGTTGGACTGAACTAGGTGAGCGGCGAGTTTTAGGGCCAGAGTTGGTTTCTGAGACCGAAGGAAAAGTAGAGTTGATTCGAAATTGGTTAAAGGAAGCATCAGATAGACATAAGTCGTATGCTGATTTAAAGCGTAAGGAGATAGAATACTCTGTAGGGGATTATGTTTTCTTGAAGGTCTCACCATGGAAGAAGATTTTTAGATTTGGACGGAAAGGCAAACTGAGTCCTAGATTCATCGGACCTTATCGGATGTTAAAGCGTGTGGGACCGGTCGCCTATCAACTGGAGCTGCCTCCTGAGTTAAACCTGATACATGATATGTTCCATGTCTTTATGCTGAGGCGATACCGCTCTGGTCCCTCACATATAGTGTCGGTGGAGGAGATTAAAGTTAGACCTGATCTGACTTTTGAGGAAGAATCGGTGCAGATAGTGCGTCGTGACGTTAAGGTATTAAGGAGGAAATCTGTTCCATTGGTCAAGGTGCTTTGGCGTAATCACGGCTCAGAGAAAGCCACGTGGGACCCTGAGGAGGCGATGCGACAACAATACCCTCACCTTTTCTGACCAGGTAAATTTTGAGGTCAAAATTTCTTTAAGGGGTTGAGTTGTAACGCCTCAAAAATGTGGGGTTTGTAATTTTGCTGAATTGGCTTAAATTCTATGATGTGCTTGAATGGCTAAGTATTTGAGTGTATTTGGGGGTTTTTGGGAGGCCTGGGTTCGAGTCTGGGCCTTGGAATAATTTTAGTTTTTGCTCTTAAGTGAAGTTGGTCGTTAGCAGTAGGACTTATGTTTAAGTGTGTGTGTTTTAATGACACAAATGAGCTTGTGGCTTGATGGCTGTGGCGTCACAAGGGAGGCAAGGGAAGTGGGGTTCGAATCCCATGGCATGCAAATAGAAGACTTTTATTTTATGATTTGGTGGTACTAGAGGTAGAGTTTGAATCAAACTCTACAGAGGGGGTTGGAGACATGGTCAACAATTTCGAATGGGAGGCTGGGAGTAATTCAAGGAGGAATTGGTGGAGTGTTTGAAGGAGTTGGGATTTGAAGGGAGTCTTGGCCGGTTGGGAGTGAATGAGTAAGGGGAATTTCGGCTAGAGGGGTGTCATTTGAGCATTTTGGCAGCTTTGTGTGAGGAGAAAAATCCGAAAACCCTCTCTGCAAATTTTGAGAATTTTTTTCTTCTGTGGCATCTCGTGCAACCTTTTACCATTCGGGTATTTTTCCTTTTCCATCTTTATTCTCAATTGCTGCCCTTTCTTTGTCGAAACTTAAGCGTCAGGTGCTGAGTTCTCCCTCGAAGTTCTTCTCTTTCTTTATCCCTTTTGCCGACTCGAAATTCCTCCTTTCTTCTTCCCTTAATTCCTTCTTTGCCGAATCCATTTCCTTCTCTTTGTTCTTCTTGTGTTGACCGAACCTGTTGAGGCCTAAACACCTTCTTTTCTCCGTTCCTAATCGTTTCTGAATCTCTTCGATTTTGTGGTAAGTGGATACTCTAGCCGAATCTTGACTGGCTTCTTTTCCTATGCTCGGTTCTCTATCTCTCGGGCCGAAAGGCTGTTTTGATGTTTCTTTTTACCGTGGTGATATGTTTAGCTAACACCTTCTTTTCGTTCAAACGTTGCTAGGGACTCGTTTTCCTTAACCAAGGGGTAGGCCGATTACTTTTCCCCTGCAAGAGATCTCTTGATTTTTGGTAAGTAGCGTTAGTTTGATTAAAACGTTTTCAATATTATGGTGATGGTTTAACAAGGGTTTGAGACTAATTGATGGCGATGTTGTATCATAGGTGTTTAATCTTAGAAGCACTTCAAACTACAACTCGTAACAGGTGTGTAATCATACACCCAATACTGTACTGCTAAAACGCTGGATAAAGGTGTATTTACACCCTTGTGCTACTGTGAATCGGCAAAAGTCAAAAAGCTGAACTTTCGGCATCTGAGGGCCCACGAGCGTGCGAACGTTCATAGGGATAAATCGAGCCACAATCATTGGCATTAGACCGTAGAGGCCGCCACGAACGTTCTTGTGGGCTTAGGTCGTAATGGGCCTCGTTGGGCCAAAATGGGCCATGTGGGCCCAATGGGAAGAAATCCATGGTAAGTGACTAATAATTGGATTGGGCTGCGAAGTTCGCGTAGCTGTGACTGAAACTGGGCTGAATGGGCCACACGAGCGTGTGGGCCCACTTGGGCCGAATAGCGGGCTTTGGGCCCAATTACACTGTTTTAGCTTATTATATATTCGAGTCGTTGGACACGACGGTAGGCCTTTGGAAAGGTCGTAAGAATTACCGAAATACCCTCGAAGGGTAAAACTATCGAAATACCCTCGAAAGGTAAAATTACCAAAATACACCTAGTGGTAGTTAAGTGATGTGTGTATGATATTTATATGACTGACTATGATTATGACATACTGCATACACGTATTATTTATGACACGACATTTTGCATTGGGGTTGGGATTCAGATTTGGAGGAAGTACTGTACTAGTGGCTCGCTTGCGCTTTACTATTTTAGTGACTTTGCCACGTATTCTGATTTTAGTGGCTTGGCCCACGTTTACTGTCATTAGCAGCTTTGTTGCATTACTATTTGTAGCTATGCTGCGATATTGATGTGTTGGCTGGGTGGGTCGACTTGGTCCCCACATGGTGTGTTGGTTGGTACGGGTGGTGTGTTGGTTGGATTGGGTTAGGTTGCATTATTGTTCTGTTCTGTGATCATTTGGGCTTAGTCCCACACTGCTATTGTATAGGGCTAAAGCCCAGACTGAATTGATACTGATTAGGGCTCAGACCCAGACTATTATTGCATGATTGGGGATTACACACTGAGTTCTCGTAACTCACCCTTTCCTTTAACTGTGCAGGTAATCCCCAGCCTTAGATGATTTGGAGCTACGAGGGACTCGGAGATGGCCACACGCTCGTTATGATTTAATCTTAGACTTAGTTATTTTATTGGGTTAATAATTATGTAATAAGTCCATTTGAGGTTTTAACTTTTATTTGGTGTTTTCTCTTTATTACAACCTGCTAGACTAGGAAACACAGGGTTTTTAAAACAATAACTAGTTCTTAAGAAAATCACAATTTTCAAATCTTAAAGTTTACAACTAGAAAAGGCTTCCGCGATTTTTATTCCAGATTAAAAAGCTTGTTACAATTGATATGACCTATAAATGGACAACATGATTTTTCAACACTAAATAGCAATATTTTAAATAGGTTCTAAAATTTAGTAACAAACGTTTATCGACAAGCCCGGTTTTCAAACGACACTTCGATGTGACACGTCAGATCCAGTTGTAACGTCTAGGCCGGGTTTGGGGTGTTACATAAATTTTATATGAAATGTGTGTTTTAAAGTGTTGTAAGTTTGGTAATACTCCGTAACCCTTTTTCAGGCATTGAATACGGGTGAGGGGTGTTACAACTTAGTTTTTTTAAAAACAAGGTTCCTTGAAAACATAGCAGTTCACACACAAGTTACGAACCCTGAATATTCATACTGAAAAAACATGGTAGTTAGCACACATAGGAAATTCTTAACCACTAACCAAAAAAGTTGATAAACTAAACAAGCTTGGCTTTGCCTTTATCCTTGCTGGTAGATGGTCTGGCTGGATCACAATATAAATAAACACACAGATTACTAAGCAGATAAAACTTACAGAATTCTCACATGCAAGTGGACCTAGCTTTTTTGGAAAATCAACACTAACAAGACAAAGGCTTACCTTAGTTGCTACAAACTTGGTTCAGAAATGAGACTTGACGACATAATAATCGACGAGAGAATTCTCATGGAATAAGGGTTGTATTTATAGGCACTAAGTGTCCTAGAAATCTTAGGATACCCTACTTGATTTAGGAAAAGTGTTACTTGTACATAAAGTATTCCTAGATACATGTAACACCCCAAACCCGGTCAAAACGTTACGACCAGATCCGGCATGTCACATAAAAGGGTTGTTTAAAAATTTCGCGTTTGTTAAAAATTTCTAGTTTAATTATGTATTCGCTTGTTATTCTTTTGTTAACATTTTGGAAAACGGTTATTAAGGGTTTAGGAAAATCCCGTATTAAACATTTAAGAATAATAGGCAGTATCATATTAAAAGCTAAACCAACTAAAATACCAAATTTAAAGTTAAAGCGGCCTTATTACAAAATATTAACCCAAGTTAAAAATAAGTAAAATACTAAAGTCCAAAATCGCTCGTAGTGTGGCCACCTCAGAGTCCTCCAAAGACGTCGAACCGCCTCGAGGATTACCTAAGAAAAATTAAAAGAGGGGGTGAGTTTACGAAAACTCAGTGTGTAATTCCCCTCACGAACAAAATCTGTAAGAACATGTATCAAAACAATTCGGGCCCAAGCCCATTAAAGTAACGGTGGCAATTGGGCATTAGCCCAAAATAGCCTCGGTTGGGCCTTAACCCAAGTCAAATGTCACATGTCATACATATAAATCGGGGCCTAAGCCCATCTCGATAATATAATCCGGATATGCAATGCGTTAATGCCCATACCAACCCCGCACTCCGTCTCTGTCCAACCCTAAACTCCTGTGGGGATTTAATCGACCCACCCATCCTTACACTCCTTATGTAGCACCGGCGGCGGCACTAACTTATCGGTCGGGCAAAGATAGCCGCTTTCGGTGGCTAAAAAGCCTTCGATGAGCGGTATTACAATTGGCACAAAGCCATCGATGGATCAGATATATTTGGCACATAGCCATCGGCGACGGTAATATAATCGGCACACACGACCTTGGGTAAATATGATCGACACAGAGTCATCGATATATAAGTTAGGCACCGCGACCACGGTAAATACGATTAGCACAAAGCCATAATATCGGCCACAGATCCTTCCCGGTATTGGCACAAAGCCCATAATTACGGCATGAAGCCATATTAATGGCACACGCCTCGATAACATTATCGGTGCAAAGATGGTCGCTCGGTGGCTAAAAAGCTCGCTGTGGGCTATAAAGCCTTTGGTGGATCCGCGATCGTCAAGCGACCGTGCGATCCTATTAGCACTTCCTCCGTATTAATAATCCCAACCCCATGCAATATGTCGTGTATGTCATGCTCAACCATTACACGTGTATGCAAAATGGACGTGCTCAGTAATAATTATTTAAACATGTAATAAAAGCATATCAGTTATACAACCACAGACAAATTAGACAACTCATTGCACAAGTCGATCATTTACCTACAAGGGCATATCAGTCATTTTACACTATAAGGGTATTTCGGTAGTTCCACCCTACAGGGGTAGTTCGGTAATTCTACTCATAACCAATCCATGTATGCAACGCATCTCAAACATAATCAATCATACAATTAACACATACAACGCTAGTACTACCACGAGGGTACAACGGTCATTTTGTCGTTTAGGGGTAAAACGGTAATTTTACAAACCAAGGGTATTTCAGTAATTTCGCAAATCGGGGGTATTTCGCTAATTTCACAAATCGGGGGTATTTTGGTAATTTCGCAAACTGAGGGTATTTCTGTAATTTTGCTAACCGGGGGTATTTTGGTAATTTCACAAATTAGGGTATTTCAGTAATTTCGTAAATCGGGGTATTTCAGAAATTTCACAAATCGAGGGTATTTTCGTAATTTTACAAATTAGGGGTATTTCGGTAATTTTTCAAACTGGGGGTATTTCGATAATTTCGCTAACCGGGGGTATTTTGGTAATTTCACAAATTGGGGTATTTCAGTAATTTTGCAAACCGGGGTATTTAAGTAATTTCACAAATCGAGGGTATTTCTATAATTTTGCAAATCGGGGGTATTTTGATAATTTTGCAAACCGAGGGTATTTCGATAATTTCACAAACTGGGGGTATTTCGGTAATTTTACAAACCAGGGGTATTTCGATAATTTTATAAACTAAGGGTATTTCAGTAATTTTTTAAACCAAGGGTATTTTAGTAATTCTGTAAACCAAAGGTATTTTAGTAATTCTGCAAACCAAGGGTATTTTAGTAATTTTGTAAACCAAGGGTATTTTAGTAATTTTGTAAACCAAGGGTATTTTAGTAATTTTGTAAACCAAGGGTATTTTAGTAATTTTGTAAACCAAGGGTATTTTAGTAATTTTGTAAACCAAGGGTATTTTAGTAATTTTGCACCTGCAATGGCCTTTCCAAAGGCCTAATGTCGCCTCGAGCGACTCAACTACCATTTCCGGTCGTACCGAACTATTGGGCCTAAAACCCGATTTCGGCCCATTCGAGCCCACACGCTCGTGTGGCCCACCTAACACAAATCTAGCCACGTATATGAGATTCACCTAGTCTAGTTCACTATATACTACACCATCATACATTTTATTCAATTGGGCCCACGGGCCCATTGGGCCCACTTCGGCCCATCGTGGCCCAAGCAACCTCAACCCACAAGAATACTACTGATGGCCTCAACTATAGCGTCGAAGCCCCACACGTGCGCTCGCACGCTCGTGTGGCTACTATTGTCGTGGCCAAACACTTCTGCATTTGCCGCTCTACAACTAGAGTAGAGAGAGTTACACACCGATAGGAATCGATCTTGATCCGCGCTCCCGACCACTCCTGTGCCCAAACGCCAACCAAGGTATCCTTCCTCCTATCATAGAATGCTCTATATATAGCTAGCTTCTCACCTTCCTTCTTTGTATCTTTCCGATGTGGGGTCCCTTCATATGTAGAGTTTAAATCCAACTCAAACTCTTGCCGTCTAATTCGCAAAATAAATACTCCTTGCTTTTCATGAGATTCGAACCTGTGCTCCTTCAATAGTTCAACACGCCACTTGCCACCAAGCCACAAGCTCCTCTTGTGTCTTAAACCATGCGCAACTAAATATAAATCTATAGCCAAATTCTAAAGTACATTTAAAAAGAAAACCAAAATGCAAGAGCCAAGACTTGAACCTTGGACCTCCTTCCTTCCCTGTGGCGTCACTCCCTTGCCTCTAAGTGGCGTCATTTTGCCACTACACCACACACTCCACTTGAGTCATTTTCCTCCACATTTTATTCTTAAAGCCTACCTACTAACTCTCAGGTTTTTATTCACCTAAAACAAAAAATTTCCTAAAGCTCAAGTTTAATCCCGAGACTTCATAGAAGCCCCCTAACCTTCCAAAATCACTCACCTAATAGGTCCAACAAGCCGTTCTCTTGTTCCTAAAAATTTTAAATGCTCCTACGCCTAAGGCCCATTGGGCTCAATTCTCCTAGGCCCAATTTCGGGATGTTACAAATCTACCCTCCTTAAAGAAATTTCGTGCCCAAAATTTCCAGCTAACAGGGTAGTCGTGTATCGACTACCCCACTCTACGCTACTGCACGTATTCTGATTTTAATATCCCTATCACATTTTAACTAGAATTTGGAACTCCCTATACATACTCAAAACACCTAACCATTAAAGCAAACAGATATCTTATACGCAACCAATTTCTATATCGAAACATCACATCCAAACAAAACACATACAAAATAAATACCAAAAATACATCATTCTGAAGACATAACAGAGTATAAGGTCAGGAAACTTACGGATTCGGCGCCGGAGACTCGGTGTACCACACTTTCAAAAATCGGTCAATACAATTCCAGAACTTTAAATATTTTCAAGCCTTTTTGAAACAATACTTTCAGAAATTTAATTTTGAAAACCCAATCCACAGCCGAGTTTTGCAACCTAGGCTCTGATACCATAATTGTAACACCCCAAACCCGGTCAAAACGTTACGACCAGATCCAGCATGTCACATAAAAGTGTTGTTTAAAAATTTCACGTTTGTTAAAAATTTCGAGTTTAATTATGTATTCGCTTGTTATCCTTTTGTTAACATTTTGGAAAACGGTTATTAAGGGTTTAGGAAAATCCCGTATTAAACATTTAAGAATAATAGGCAGTATCATATTAAAAGCTAAACTAAATAAAATACCAAATTTAAAGGTAAAGCGGCCTTATTACAAAATATTAACCCAAGTTAAAAATAAGTAAAATACTAAAGTCCAAAACTGCTCGTAGTGTGGCCACCTCCGAGTCCTCCAAAGACGTCGAACCACTTTGAGGAGGATTACCTAAGAAAAATTAAAAAGAGGGGGTGAGTTTACGAAAAACTCGGTGTGTAATTCCACTTACGAACAAAATCTGTAAGAACATGCATCAAAATAATTCGGGCCCAAGCCCATTAAAGTAACGGTGTGGCAATTGGGCATTAGCCCAAAATAGCCTCAGTTGGGCCTTAACCCAAGTCAAATGTCACATGTCATACATATAAATCGGGGCCTAAGCCCATCTCGATAATATAATCCGGATATGTAATGCGTTAATGCCCATACCAACCCTGCACTCCGTCTCCTGTCCAACCCTAAACTCCTGTGGGGATTTAATCGACCCACCCATCCCTACACTCCTTATGTAGCACCGGTTGCGGCACTAACTTATCGGTGCAAAGATAGCTCGCTCGGTGGCTAAAAAGCCTTCATGAGCGGTATTACAATTGGCACAGAGCCATCAAGCTGATCAGATTATATTTGGCACATAGCCATCGATGATGTGTAATATAATCGGCACACAACCTTGGGTAAATATGATCGACACAGAGTCATCGATATATAAGTTAGGCACATAGCCACGGTGAAATACGATTGGCACAAAGCCATAATATCGGCCGCAGAGCTTCGGTATTGGCACAAAGCCCATAATTACGACGCGAAGCCATATTAATGGCACACAACCCTCAGTAACATTATCGGTGCAGCATGGCTACTCGGTGGCTAAAAACCCTGCGGTGGCTATAAAGCCTTTGGTGGATCCACAGTCGTCAAGCGACCGTGCGATCCTATTAGCACTTCCTCCGTATTAATAATCCCAACACCATGCAATATGTCGTGTATGTCATGCTCAATCATTACACGTGTATGCAAAATGGACGTGCTCAGTAACAATTATTTAAACATGTAATAAAAGCATTTCACCATACAACCACGCACAAATTAGACAACTCATTGCACAAGTCGATCATTTACCTACAAGGGCAAATCACTCATTTTACCTATAAGGGTATTTCGGTAATTCCACCCTACAGGGATAGTTCGGTAATTCTACTCATAACCAATCCATGTATGCAACGCATCTCAAACATAATCAATCATACAATTAACACATACAACGCTAGTACTACCACGAGGGTACAACGGTCATTTTGTCGTTTAGGGGTAAAACGGTAATTTCGCAAACCGAGGGTATTTTAGTAATTTTGCAAATTGGGGGTATTTCGCTAATTTTGCAAGCCGGGGGTATTTCGGTAATTTCGTAAATCGGGGGTATTTCGATAATTTCGCTAACCAGGGGTATTTTGGTAATTTCGCAAATCGGGGTATTTCAATAATTTTGCAAACTGGGGTATTTCAAAAATTTCACAAATCGAGGGTATTTTCGTAATTTTACAAATTAGGGGTATTTCGGTAATTTTTCAAACTGGGGGTATTTCGATAATTTCGCTAACCGGGGGTATTTTGGTAATTTCGCAAATTGGGGTATTTCAGTAATTTTGCAAACCGGTGTATTTAAGTAATTTCACAAATCGAGGGTATTTCTATAATTTTGCAAATCGGGGGTATTTTGATAATTTTGCAAACCGAGGGTATTTCGATAATTTCACAAACTGGGGGTATTTCGGTAATTTTACAAACCGGGGGTATTTCGGTAATTTTATAAACTAAGGGTATTTCAGTAATTTTTTAAACCAAGGGTATTTTAGTAATTCTGTAAACCAAAGGTATTTTAGTAATTCTGCAAACCAAGGGTATTTTAGTAATTTTGTAAACCAAGGGTATTTTAGTAATTTTGCACCTGCAATGACCTTTCCAAAGGCCTAATGTCGCCTCGAGCGACTCAACTACCATTTCCGGTCGTACCGGACTACTGGGCCTAAAACCCGATTTCGACCCATTTGGGCCCACACGCTCGTGTGGCCCACCTAACACAAATCTATCCACGTATATGAGATTCACCTAGTCTAGTTCACTATATACTACACCATCATACATTTTATTCAATTGGGCCCACTTCGCCCATCGTGGCCTGGCAAACCTCAACCCACGGAATACTACCGATGGCCTCAACTATCGCGTCGAAGCCCCACACGTGCGTTCGCGCGCTCGTGTAACTACTATTGCCGTGGACCGCACTTCGGCATTTGCCGCTCTACAACTAGAGTAGAGAGAGTTACACACCTGATAGGAATCTGATGCTAATCCGCGCTCCGACCACTCCTGTGCCCAAACGCCCACCAAGGTATCCTTCCTCCTATCATAGAATGCTCTATATATAGCTAGCTTCTCACCTTCCTTCTTTGTATCTTTCCGATGTGGGATCCCTTCATATGTAGAGTTTAAACCCAACTCAAACTCTTGCCGTCCAATTCACAAAATAAATACTCCCTTGCTTTTCATGAGATTCGAACCCAGGCTCCCTTCAATAGTTCAATACGCCACTTGCCACCAAGCCACAAGCTCCTCCTGTTTCTTAAACCATGCGCAACTAAATATAAATCTATAGCCAAATTCTAAAGTCCATTTAAAAAGAAAACCAAAATGCAAGAGCCAAGACTTGAACCATGGACCTCCTTCCTTCCCTGTGGCGTCACTCCCTTGCCTCTAAGTGGCGTCACTTTGCCACTACACCACACACTTCACTTGTGTTAATTTTCTCCACATTTTATTCTTAAAGCCTACCTACTAACTCCAAGGTTTTTATTCACCTAAAACCAAAATTTTCCTAAAGCTCAAGTTTAATCCCGGGATTTCATAGAAGCCCCCTAACCTTCCAAAATCACTCACCTAATAGGTACAACAAGCCATTCTCTTGTTCCTAAAAATTTTAAACGCTCCTACGCCTAAGGCCCATTGGGCCCAATTCTCCTAGGCCCAATTTCGGGATGTTACAATACACCAAATATTTATTTCCTAATTCCAGTCTAACTGAATCGTTGACTGGCGAACCCCTAGTTTGCAACTCAATTGGTGAAAACTAGCTCACCAAACAGACTGACGAAAACGATTTCAATGAATTTGGCGGACCACCTTAATGCATTCTTTTGGCGCATACTACTTCGTTGAATCTTTGGTGAACTCCTTACTGATACTCTTCTTGGTGAACTCTTTGCTGAAATTCTTTTGGCGAACCCATAGTTCGTCGAAACATACCAAATTGCTTCTTATACTGCTTCAGTGATTGCCATTTATTCTGCTTTAGTAGTCGAAAAAGTCACTGTAGCTTCAAGTGTAGCTTTCCAACTAATGGAACAATTCCAAAAATCAAATACATAACCTGTGAGAGGCCTTCTTCAATCTAAGTCTTCTACATAATCAAAACCTACATATCCGACTAAGCCCTTTGGGCTTCTTTTAACTCTAAGCACATATTAGAAGTACCCCACAAATATCTAAAAATCCACTTAACTGCATACCGGTGTAAGTTACCGGGATTGGCCATGTATCGCCTAACAAAACTAAAAACATGTGAAATATTAGGAAGAGTGCATACCATTGCATACATTAAACTTCCAACTATGCTTGAGTAAGGTACTTTTGACATGTACCTCTCTTCTTCTTCGTTCTGTGGGGAATCTGAAATTGAAAGTTTAAAAATGTTCAACTAAAGGAGTACTTACCGGTTTTGCATCTTGCATCTCAAATCACTCAAGGATCTTCTTGATGTACCTTTGTTGCGATAAATATAATTTCCTGAAATGTTTATATCTCGAAATTTTGATCCCCAAAATTTTCTTTGATGCACCTAAATCCTTCATCTCAAAATTAGAGTTAAGCAAGGTCTTAAGATGATTAATTTCAGATGGATTCTTAGCCGCAATCAACATATCCTCAACATAAAGCAACAAATATATAAAAAAAAAAACCATCATTTAGACATTGTATATAAACACAACTGTCATACTTAGTTAATTAAAAATGAATACTTATCATGAATAAGTCAAAAATTTTATACCACTTCCAAGGAGACTGCTTCAAAGTGTACAAAGACTTTTGTAAGAGACAAACATGATCTTCTTTACCTTCAAATATGAAGCCTTCCACTTGTTGCATGTGGATGTCCTCTTTAAGGTCACCATGAATGAAAGCATTTTTTACATCTAATTCCTCTAACTCAAGATTGTTTGATTCAACAAGAGCCAAAAGTGCCCGAATGGACGTATTTTTCACAAGGGGAGAGAAAACATCATGATAATCAACTCCCTCCATTTGAATATAGCCCTTTGCAATCGATCTTTCCTTGTACGTACCATTGTTAGAACCCAAACCTTTTTTCTTTCTAAACACCCATTTGCAATCAATGATTTTTTTTACTGATGTGTCATTTAACTAGCCGCCACACCTTGTTCTCTTGATGCGATTCCATCTCTTATTCCACAGCAGCGAGCCATTTGCTAGAATTAGAGGCTTGAACTACCTCATAATAACACGAAGGACCAGTTGAATCCATGCTATTGACAACACTTAGAGCATAGGCCACTAGGTTTCCTTCACAATACTTCTGCGGTGGTCGGATTCCTTACATTTTCCTATCCTGAGCCAACTTATAATTAGTTGACTGAGATGGTGAGGGGTACCTGAGAGTCGATTGAAGTTCGAATCTAATTCAAAATAGTTTCAAATTTGTGAAAAACAAGACTTTATTACGTTGTCCCGACGTCATGTGACTCCTAATTAGGATGAGTCTTCTGTTCATCGCGTTGTTGCGACGTTGAACATCGACTCATTGAGATGTTGCCCCCTGTATCGGCCTTTATCTCCACCTTGCTTGAAACGCTCTAATTTTTTTTTCAAATGTAATTCTCCCATTTTCTGGTCGAAACATTGCAGATTCATCAAGCGTAACATCTCTGTTAATGATTATTTTTTTGAATTCTGAATCCACAAATTAAATCCTTTTGTACCGGTAAAGTATCCCAGAAAAATGCAATTAACGACCCTTGGATTGAGCTTTCCCTTGCTAACTTTAGCATAAGTAGGATAATTGGAAATTCTAAGGCTAGAATAATTGAGAGGATTACCTAACCATATCTCCTCTGGAACTCTACCGTTCAATGCTCGATGTGGAGATTGGTTTACCAAGTAGCTTTCCAAATTTACGACATCATCCCAAAATTCCTTCCCTAAGACTGCATTAAAAAACATGCATTGAGCCTTTTCCAATAAGGTTCTGTTCATTCTTTCTGCATCTCCATTCTGGTGCAGAGTTTCCACAATTATTAGATGTCTTTCAATTTTTTCCCGTTTTCATAAATCATTAAACTCTGACGAACATAACTCAGTGCATTATTTGTTCTCAACCGCTTCACGAATTTTTTGGTGTGTTTTTCTAATAGTGTCTTCCACTGTTTAAAGATTCCAAAGACTTCGCATTTCTGTTTCAAGAAAAACACGCAAACTTTTCTGGAGTGATCATCAATAAAAGTTAGGAAATATTTATTACCTCCTTTGAGATGTCAGGAGACGGACCCCATAAATCAGAATGAATGTAATCAAGAGTCCCTTTTGTTCTGTGCACTATTGAATCAAACCTAACTCGAGTTTGCTTCCTGAAAACACAATGCTTGTAGAAACCTAACTTACCAACTCCAGTGTTTTTAAGAAAACCTCTGTGGCTCAAGATTGTCATACCTTTCTCACTCATATGACCCATGTCACACCCCAAATTTGGACAACCCAAATTTTAGGCGCATAGACGAGAAGATGTCTATTTTGGCGCACTTCGAAAGTTAGTTCACCAAATTGTAGCTTCTGGCAAACTAATGTTTTAGGCGACTTGAGTATTCACCAAGGGAAGTATATTAGTATTCAGTCGTCAATGTGTTTTTCTATAAAGAAAAAATATGACATATAGGAAGAGTAAGCTTTGTGTATGTCATCGCAAAATGTATATTGCACCTAGTTTGTTCTAATACTTTGAAGGGCAAGTCTCAGTAACTAAATTTGATTATAAATAAACTAAACGAATTAGACAAATGGCATTTGGAAAAGACTTTCATTTATGTTTCCTTCGGATTCTGTAGGCCATTATTAAGGGCATATTTTAAAATTTTGGGACACTTTTCAAATTACACTAAATAGGAGTGGATTATATATATTTGTGAGAAAAGTTTGTGATAGGGTTTTATTCTTCCTTCAAAGCAATTCTTTAATTCTTTCTTTTCATAAGTATGACATGTTATTTCTAGTTGCTCTTCTTATGTGATTTGGAAGCTAGGGATTCTTGAATAAGATTGAGGTGTTCCGTCTCCTATGTGTTGCTACTGGTTTAAATTGGATGTCTGATGTAACACCCCTAACCCATAATCCTCGCTGGATTAGGGTTAAGAGGCATTACTACTCATTTCCGAACATTTCATATAATTTTACAACACATAGTCAATCATCATTGAAACATATCAAAATATAAACATATAGTCACTTAACGAGGTCTACGAGACCTTAAACAAGCACTAGAAAGGGGTCGGGACTAAACCGGGATCATATAATTTTTTTTGAAAATCAAACATTTTTTGAAACTGCAGATGCCTCATGCCTGTGTGGGTAGGCCGTGTGCCTCACACGGCCTCAGACACGCCCATGTGTCCAAGCCGTGTCAAAACAGGGCATACATACTGACTTGACCACACGGCCTGAGACACGCCCGTGTGCCTAGCCCGTGGTCGAGCCTGACTTGCATCACACGACCAGTCACACGCCCGTGTGTCTAGCCCGTGGTCGAGCCTGACTTGCATTGAAATGCAACCATGAAGGAAACGGTCAAGCCAGACGCCCGTGTGCTCAACCGTGTGGGCAATTATAGGCCATTTTCAAGGCCAACATGCCTCCCACACTTAAGATCACACCTACAAGCACAAACTAATTCAATTCTATACTCTAAATAGCCTTCAAACATACCAAAACATACTCAATTCAATCTCTTAACATCATCTTTCATCTTTCTATACTAATCCATCTTAACAAGTCAATTTAACTTATCATCCACACATTCAAATCATATTAAACAAACTTCATTTAATCCATACCACAAGTTCACATTTTATCCATCATTCTCATCAACCAAATTCAAGCATAAAATATACTATTTTCATTCTCACTATTTCATACCTCATTCATCATTTTATTAGCCTACATATATGCACCAACATAATTCAATTTCCAAGCCATGTCACATGGCAAAGTCCAAACATTTCAAAACATACCATAACTTCTAGCCTATACATGCCATATACCAAGTATATACATCTTTCAAAAATACCAAAATAGATAGTCGATAGTGTGATTGAGTCGCTGACAATTCTCAGATCCGAGCTAGCTTTACTAACACTGTAAAATAGAGAAACACATCACACAGTAAGCTCTAAAGCTTAGTAAGTTCGTAATATAATACAATTAACTCATTGGATCAAATCAATATACAAATTAATCCATCACATAGATAATTTAACAAAGTTACACATACTCAAGTGTATCCAATACTCACATAATCATCCATTAATCAACTTTCAAATTTATCAACCACATAGGTTTATATACATACCTTTGCCAACACCTAGTTTACAACAAATTTTGCCACTCAATGCTCGATACCACTTTTTGATCAACCTTTGTTAATCATTCGATTTATTCGCACAGTTAGTGCCTTTTCATAAAACTGAATTTATTTCGGTATCGCATACACAGTGCCAATCAATAAAGCCGAAGCTTCTATTATTTCGCACACACGGTGCTATTCACTTCTGTCCGATTCTTATTTCGCACACTTAGTGCCACATTTCTCAATATCACATATAACATTTCTAATTCAGTAACTATACATTCCTTCATTACACATCACATAGATATAAATTTAACAACACATATTATATCCGAACTTACCTCGGATGTAGAAATACCGAGATTAGTCGATCAATCGAGCACTTTGTCTTTGCCTCGATCTCGATCCAAATCTCTCTTTTCTTGGTCTATACATATTCAAATTTAGCTCATTCAATCACCAATTCATTCAATTTAGTCCAAAGACACATATTTAGGGCATTTTACAAAATAGCCCTCACATTTTCACATTTCGACACTTTAGTCCCTATTTTACAAAATCACAAAACACACAAAATTTCACTTCACCCATGCCTAGCCGAATTCTTCCTATGTCCATACAAACCCACACATTTCTTTTTTTTTCAAATTTTAGTCCTCCAATTTCTTATTTTCACAATTTAGCCCAAAATTACTCAATTTCACCAAAATTCCAAGACAAAATATGTTAATCTTTCACATATCTTTCATATTTCATTATCAACTAACACATAGCTCAAACATTCATCAATGGCATATCTCAAAATCACCATCAAATTCTAAAATTAAAGCATGGGTTTGAAAGAACACGAAACAACGATTACAAAAACATAGAAATTATCACAAATCGAGCTCAAAACATACCTCAATCAAGCTAAGCCCTAGCCGAATATCACAAAGCTTCAATGGCTATTTCTCTCTTCTATTTTTTGTGGAAGAAAGATGAGAAAGTGGCCATCTAATTTGTTTTGTTTAATTATAAAGACTTAATAACTCAATTACCATTTTAACCTTTAATTAAAACATTAAAATTCCACTAATATAAGCCTATTTTTGTCCATCCAAACCATTAATGGTCCATTTACAACATAAGGACCTCTCATTTAAAAAGCCATGCCAAATAAGCACTTTAACAATCAGCACACAACTTTTACATTTTATGCGAGTAAGTCCTTTTTGCTAATTAAGCAAACAATCGATAAAATTTTCACACATGCTCAATCACATATTATAAACACCAAAAATAATATTAAAATATTTTTCTGACCTCGAATTTGTGGTCCTGAAACCACTATTCTGACTAAGGTCTAAACCGGACTGTTACAACTCTCCCCCTTAGGGATTTTCGTCCCCAAAAATCTTACCAGTGAATAGGTTTGGATATTGCTCTCTCATAACATTTTCAGGCTCCCACGTAGCCTCTTCAATTTCGTGTTTGTGCCACAAAACCTTCACTAAAGAAATTTTCTTGTTTCTCAACTCTTTGATCTCACGTGCCAGAATTCGAATCGGTTCTTCATTATACGACAAATCTGACTGAATCTCAACCTCAGATGGAGCAATTACATGCGATGGATCAGATCTGTATCTTCGAAGCATCGATACGTGAAATACATTATGAATTTTCTCTAATTTAGGTGGTAAAAACAATTTATAAGCAACTGGCACAATTCTTTCGATGATACAGCCCAATAAACCTCGGAATTAGCTTGCGTTTTCGGCCAAATCGAAGCATTTTCTTCCACAGAGACACTTTCAAAAACACTTTGTCACCAAATTCAAATTCGATATCTTTTCGTTTTAAGTCTGCATAAGACTTCTGACGATTTGGCGCTGCTTTCAAACTGTCACGAATCACTTTTACTTTCTGTTCTATTTCTTTTATCAAATCAACCCCGTGAATCTTATTCTCACTCAACTCAGTCCAATACAATGGAGTTCGTCATTTTCGATCGTAAAGAGCCTCATATGGTGCAATTTTAATACTAGATTGAAAACCGTTATTGTACGCAAACTCGATCAACGGAAAATGTTTTTCCCACGTACTTTCAAATTCAAGAATGCAACATCTCAACATATCCTTAAGAATTTGAATGATCCGCACGGATTGTCCATCCGTTTACGGATGAAATGCGGTACTGAAATGTAGCTTTGTACCTAAAGCCTCTTATAATTTCTTCCAAAACCGCGAGGTAAATCTCGGATCTCTGTCAGATACAACGGATAGTGGCACCCCGTGCAATCTCACAATCTCAGTAATATACAGTTCAGCTAATTTATCAAGTGAATAATCTGTTCTCACTGAAACAAAATGAGCTAATTTCGTCAATCTATTAACTATCACCCAAACCGCATCTTTCTTTCTCGGAGATAAGGCAGTCACGACACGAAGTCCATTGTGATTATCTCCCATTTCCACTCAGGAATCATAATCAGTTGTAACAAAATCGGATGGAATCTGATGTTCAACTTTAACTTGCTGACAAACCAAGCATCTCAAAACAAACTTTGAGATATCCCGTTTCATACCATGCCACCAATAGAACTGTTTCAAGTCATTATACATTTTTGTACTCCCAGGGTGAACAACCAAATGACTATTGTGAGCTTCATTTAAAATCATCTAAATCAACTCTGAATTCCTCAGAACACAAATCCGATCTCTGAATCTCAAACAATCATTATTATCAACTCAAAATTCTGAATCAGAATTCAAATGACATTGAGTTCATTTTGCTATCATCTCATCATCACTTTTTTGAGCATCAAAAGTATGAAGTATAAACATCAGCCTCACTTTCAGCTCAGCCAAAACCGAACCATCATCACATAGATCTATCTGAGTATTCATTGCTCGCAAAACACATATAAACTTTCGGCTCAAAGCATCAGCAACTACATTAGCCTTACCCAGATGATAATCAATCGCAAGCTCGTAGTCTTTCAATAATTCTAACCACCTTCTCTGTCGCAAATTCAATTCTTTCTGAGTCATCAGATATTTCAAGCTCTTTTGATCCGTATAAATATGACATTTCTCACCAAATATGTAATGACGCCAAATCTTTAATGCAAATACAATCGCGGCTAATTCAAGATCGTGTGTCGGTTAATTCTTTTCATGCGGCTTTAACTGCCTTGAAGCGTAAGTGATGACTTTACCGTCTTGCATCAGCACACAGCCCAAACCATTCAACGATGCATCACTATAAACTATAAACTCTTTACCCGATTCAGGTTGAACTAACACGGGCGCCTCGGTCAACAATGCTTTTCAACTGTTCAAAACTCTACTGGCATTTTTTTGACCACTCGAATTTAACATCTTTCTGTAGCGATTTTGTTAACAGAGTCGCAATCATCGAGAAGCCTTTCACAAACCTTCTATAATATCCCGCTGGTCCCAAAAAAAATACGGACTTCAGACACATTTCTCAGAGGTTTCCATTCTAAAATAGCTGAAATCTTACTCGGATCAACTCATATTCCCGCTGCTGATACAATATGTCCCAGAAAACTGACCTCGCGCAACCAAAACTCACATTTGCTGAACTTTGCATACAATTGCTTCTCACACAAAGTCTGTAACACAATTCTCAAATGCTCGGCATGTTGCGCCTCATCACAAGAATAAATCAATATGTCATTAATAAACACCACGAAAAATCGATCCAAATATGGTCTAAATATCCAGTTCATCAAATCGATAAACACTGCAGGAGCATTTGTTAGTCCAAAAGGCATAACTAAGAATTCATAATGTTCATACCTCGTTCTGAATGCAGTCCTTGGTACATCTGATTCTTTAACTCTCAACTGATAATAGCCCGATCTCAAATCTATCTTAGAAAACATCAGAGTCCTTTGGTGATCAAACAAATCATCAATACGTGGCGGGGATACTTATTCTTTATCGTCACTTTATTCAACCGCCATTAATCAATACACATTCTCATAGTACCATCTTTCTTTTTCACAAACAACACAGGAGCACCCCAGGGTGAGAAACTCTGTCGTGCAAATCCTCTATCTGTCAACTCTTGCAACTAAGACTTTAACTCTTTCAATTCGCATTGCACTACCATTCTATACGGAGCTATTGAGATAGGAGTAGTCCCCGGCACTAATTCAGTACCAAATTCAACTTCTCGGATTGGAGGTAATCCCAGTAGTTCTTCAGGAAATACATCTGGAAACTCACATACTACGGGTACAGATTCAACTTTCATTTCAGTCACTTTTGTATCTATCACATACGCAAGATAGGCTTCGCAACCCCTTTTTACATAACTCTGAGCTTTCATTACTGAGATCACAGCTTGTAACCCATTCAAATCACTAGATTTAATTCGAACTATCTCACCATTCTAACTTCTTAAATCAATACTCTTTCGTTTACAATTCACAATAGCATTATGCAAAGTGAGCCAATCCATACCCAGAATGATATCAAATTCATCAAAAGGTAGCAACATCAAATTAGTTGGAAAGCAGATATCCCGAAACATCAACGGGTAGTTCATGCACACTTTATCAATCAAAACACACTTGCCTAAGGGGTTCGATACTCTAATCACGAATTCAGTAGACTCAACAGGTAGAGTCTTACTTGATACTAGATTCACACATACATATGAATGAGTAGATCCTGGATCTATCAATGCAATCACATCAGTATCAAATAGAGTAAAAGTACCAGTAATGACGTCTGGAGATGATGCTTCTTCTCATGCGCGAATAGCATAGGCTCGGGCAGGAGCTCTCGCCTCGGATCTTACATCTGTATCCGTAGTCCCTCTTTAACTTCCACTCACATTTCTGGTGTTTCTGGGTGGTCTACCCCTAGCCGTCGTATTACTTGGTCTCGCACTCTGAACATTTTCTTTCTTAGCTAACTCTGGGCAGTCTTGAATGAAGTGATCTCGTGATCCACACTTATAACAAGTTTGATTATTGTACTTGCCCTAGCATTCTCCAAAATGTCGTCTTCCACACTGTCTACACTCAGGCTTGCTGCTTTTGACACTTCCAACACTTGATTCAGCCAGAATTTTAGTTCTTAGATCAACACTTTATTTCACACGATCTCTACCCGAATGTCCAAACGAAGCATTTGAACGATTGCTTGCATTTTTAATTCTCTTCGTCAAAGGTTGAGACGACTTACTCATCAATCTTTTTCTTTCATCTCTAACCTCAGAATATGCTTTCTTCTTTTCTTTGCTAAGATCTTCGGCTTTGTAGGCTCTTTCAACTAACACAACAAATTCATTCAAGTCAAGTATTCGAACCAGTAATTTAATGTCTTCATTCAGCCCTTTAATGAAACGTTTACACATAGTAGCTTCGGTCGAAACACATTCCCGTGCATACTGACTCAATCTCACAAACTCCCGTTCATACTCGGTAACGGACATGCGGCCTTGTTTCAACTCTAGAAACTCTTTACGTTTCTAATCTATGAATCGTTGAGTGATATACTTCTTTCAAAATTTAGCTTGAAAGAAATCCCAGGTGATTCTCTCTCTCAGAACCACTGATATCAACGTTTTCCACCAATTATATGTCGTATCTCTCAACAAGGAAACTGCACATTTAATGCATTCATCAGGAGTCAACGACATCTCATCAAACACTCGAATAGTATTCTCGAGCCAAAACTCAGCTCATTCAGCATCATCATCAACTGTGGCTCTAAACTCTTCGGCCCCATACTTTCAGATTTTATCTACTGGAGGCTTATTCAATCGGATCGGATCTACAACTTATGGCACAACAGGTATTTATGGGGGTGGAGGTTGTTGAGCAGCCGGATTCGTTCGAACAAATTTTGAAAACCACTCACTCATCATTCGAAAGAAGGCTTGCTTATCCTCTCCCTCTTGGCTACTAGCAATCGGCCTAGACTCAGCCGGCGCTGTCCCTTGAGCGGGAGCAGGCGCATTGCTCTCTAAATTATCAGCAACTGCTCGATCGAGATCCATTTGTTGTATGAAAACACATTTTTAACTGTCAGGATTCATCACACTATCGAAATTATATATATGGCATGTATAGCTAGACTCACACGCGCTATGTTAGTCCTAGAATTGACTAAATCGTAGCTCTGATACCAATCAAATGTAACACCCCTAACCCATAATCGTCGCTGGATTAGGGTTAAGAGGCATTACTACTTATTTTTGAACATTTCATATAATTTTACACAACATATTCAATCATAATTGAAACATATCAAAATATAAACATATAGTCCCTTAACGAGGTCTACGAGACCTTAAACAAGCACTAGAAAGGGGTCGGGACTAAACCGGGATCATATAATTTTTTTCTAAAAATCAAACATTTTTAAAATTTGCAGAGGCCACACGCCCGTGTGGGTAGGCCGTGTGCCTCACACGGCCTCAAGCATGCCCATGTGTCAAAGCCGTGTCAAAACAGGGCATACATACTGACTTGACCACACGGCCTGAGACACGCCCGTGTGCCTCACCTGTGGTCGAGCCTGACTTGCATTGAAATGCAACAATGAAGGACACGGTCGAGCCACACGCCCGTGTGCTCAACCGTGTGGGCAATTATAGGCCATTTTCAAGGCCAACATGCCTCCCACACTTAAGATCACACCTACAAGCACAAACCAATTCAATTCCATACTCTAAATAGCATTCAAAAATACCAAAACACACTCAATTCAATCTCTTAATATCATCATTCATCTTTCTATACAAATCCATCTTAACAAGTCAATTTAGATTATCATCCACACATTCAAATCATATTAACCAGACTTCATTTAATCCATACCACTAGTTCACATTTTATCCATCATTCTCATCAACCAAATTCAAGCATAAAATATACTATTTCAATTCTCACTATTCCATACCTCATTCATCATTTTATTAGCCTATATATATACACCAACATCATTCAATTTCCAAGCCATGTCACATGGCAGAGTCCAAACATTTCAAAAAATACCATAAATTCTAGCCTATACATGCCATATACTAAGTATATACATCTTTCAAAAATACCAAAATAGATAGCCGATAGTGTGATTGAGTCGCTGACGATCCCCAGATCCTAGCTAGCTTTACTAACACTTTAAAACAGAGAAACACATCACACAGTAAGCTCTAAAGCTTAGTAAGTTCGTAATATAATATAATTAACTCATTGGATCAAATCAATATATAAATTAATCCATCACATAGATAATTTAACAAAGTTATACATACTCAATTGTATCCAATACTCACATAATCATCCATTAATCAACTTTCAAATTTATCAACCACATAGGTTTATATGCATACCTTTGCCAACACCTAGTTTACAACAAATTTTGCCACTCAATGCTCAATACCACTTTTCGATCAACCTTTGTTAATCATTCGATTTATTCGCACACTTAGTGCCTTTTCATAAAACTGAAGCTTCTATTATTTCACACACAGTGCTATTCACTTCTGTCCGATTCTTATTTCGCACACTTAGTGCCACATTACTCAATATCACATATAACATTTCTAATTCAGTAACTATACATTCATTCATTTCACATCACATATATATAAATTTAACAACACATATTATATCCAAACTTACCTCGGATGTAGAAATACCGAGATTAGTCGATCAATCGAGCACTTTGTCTTTGCCTCGATCTCGATCTGAATATCTCCTTTCTTGGTCTATACATATTCAAATTTAGCTCATTCAATCCCCAATTCATTCAATTTAGTCCAAACACACATATTTAGGGCATTTTAAAAAATAGCCCTCACAGTTTCACATTTCGACACTTTAGTCCCTATTTCATAAAATCACAAAATAAACAAAATTTCACTTCACCCATGCCTAGCCGAATTCTTCCTATGTCCATACAAACCAACACATTTCATTTTTTTCACATTTTAGTCCTCTAATTTCTTATTTTCACAATTTAGCCCAAAATTACTCAATTTCACCAAAATTCCAAGACAAAATATGTTAATCTTTCACATATATTTCATATTTCATTATCAACTAACACATAGCTCAAGAATTCATCAATGGCATATCTCAAAATCACCATCAAATTCTAAAATTAAAGCATAGGTTTGAAAGAACACGAAGCAACGATTACAAAAACGTAGAAATTATCAAAAACTGAGCTCAAAACATTCCTCAATCAAACTAAGCCCTAGCCGAATATCAAAAAGCTTCAATGGCTATTTCTCTTTTCTATTTTTAGTAAAATAAAGACGAGAAAATGTCCATCTAATTTGTTTTGTTTAATTATAAAGACTTAATAACTCAATTACCATTTTAACCTTTAATTAAAACATTAAAATTCCACTAATATAACCCCATTTTTGTCCATCCAAACCATTAATGGTCCATTTAAAACATAAATACCTCTCATTTAAAAATCCATGCCAAATAAGCACTTTAACAATCAGCATACAACTTTTACATTTTATGCGATTAAGTCCTTTTTGCTAATTAAACACACAATCGATAAAATTTTCACACAGAACTTTCACACATGCTCAATCACATATTATAAACACCAAAAATAATATTAAAATATTTTTTTGACCTCGAATTTGTGGTCCCGAAACCACTATTCTGACTAGGGTCTAAACCGGACTGTTACATCTGAAGTCTAAAGCTGGTAGCTATAGTAGAGGTGAGTCCCTAATATCAACTCTTATAAGTTCTTCTAAAGTAACCTTTGGTGATTATGGTAATTGTAAGGTAATCGATATGATTAAGATTTGTGTAGGAATAGATATTTAAGAGATATAGTGAGGTATTGAGATTGAATTATGAAAATGAACGTAAACATGATATTCTTAAAAGAAGTATGATCACTTGTGTATAGATCTACTCCTGAAGTTTGAGAAAGTTATGGCTTGGTGAATGAGGATTGAAGGTAAGGCCTCAAGGGCACTGAAGAGAAGGAAATGGTCTAAGAGTAAGGTATGGCAATGAAAGTGAATAAAGAAATGGAAATGAAGGTAGCTTTTTTTAGAGACTCGGTGGAGAATAAGAGCAACAAGATGGTTCTTGAAACATTAAATGTGTTGTGCAAGTTTAGAGCGTGATTTAGTTAATTCTTGGACCACAGTGATGGAATATCCCTATCTGCAAAATATGCCAAGCCTGGCCAAGTGTCTCAGGTATGTGTATGATGTGTCTCTAACTAACTACGATCACAATAAAGGCAAGCCCACCTACCGTTTAATAGTATAGTTATGGTAAGACCGGAAATATCGTATCCACAAGGACCAAGAGTACTAGTAATTACTATCTTTCTATTATCTAGCCTAAGAACTGGAGTGATTTCTTTTAAACTATTAATTAAAAGCACGACAGAGAATGAATTGGGAAAATACTTTTTAGACAACTTTATGAGATAGGCAATACCCAAGGAAGAATCCACCTAGACTTCACTTATTACTTCTGATTCATACGATTTATTCACTTGACTTAATCCGTAGAAATCCTTGATTTATGTTAATATCTCTTTCAAGACTAAAAACAACTAACTCTAGGTTGATTACTTGAAATCTCTTTCTAATTAAAACCCATATTGTCGCATTAACTCGATCTATGGATTCCCTTATTAGATTTGACTCTAATCCGGTAGATTTTTGTCACCCTATTTCAAGGGTTGCAATCAACTCCGCTTAATTGTGTTGATCTACTCTTAAACAGGGACTTTTGCTCCTCTGAATAAGCACATTTGACTTGAATCAATAACCTGAATTATCAAAACAAGAATAAGAACTCACAATTAAGAATAAAAACAAGTATTTATCCTATAAATCAAATAGTAATAAGATCCATCTAGGTTTCATACCCTTAGGTATTTAAGGGATTTAGTTCATACTGATAGAGGGAAACATCATATAATAGGAAAAACAACAAAACAAAAGAAAACCCAAAAACTTCAAGAGAAATTGATAGGAGATCTTCAGTCTTGATGGAGATTCTTCTTCTGAGCTGCTCCCGATGGCTGTCTTCGAGTATTTTCTGCCTTCTATTGTCCGTCTCTTAGGTCCTCCCCTAGGGTGTTTATATAGGCTTTGGAACACCTTTCTTGGCCCACAAGTAGCCTTTTCCGAATAGAATTACACTTGGGTTCGACAGGGACACGCCCGTGTGACACACCCGTGTATTAGAGTTTAGGTCGTGTTCACTGCTCCACACACACTGCCGTGTGTCCGCCTGTTCATGACATATCCCAGTGCCGTGTTCGCTCGCTCATCACACACAGTCGTGTGGTCTTCCCTTGTGAGATAGTCCAGGCCGTGTTGATTTTTGAGGTAGGCCCATTTTGGCCCTTTTTGGCTCATTTATCATTCTTTTGGACTCCCTAAGCTCTCCTGAGTGTAAAATATGGAATTAAAGGATTAGGAGCATCGAATTCATCAAATCTAATGAAAATTCATCCAAAAATAAGCCAAGCATGGGGTTAAAACATGTATAAATTATGGTTTATCAAATATCCCCACACTTAAGCCTTTGCTTGTCCTCAAGAAAAATCCTCAACTCACAGTTAAAATTAACTTCCTCGATTCATAATTCTTATCAATAATGTCTTATCATAATTCAAAGATAATTCATACATTGATAATTTAACTAAAAGAGTCCTAAAGATTCAGATAATCTAAGTCATAAATTTTTTATAGCACGAAAACATAGGTGTTTCCCCTTACCTAAATAATCACCTTTAATTCAAAATTGACAAGAATTGACATCCTCACTAAAGATTCATTCAAATCACTCAAAGTGTTTAAGGTTCAGATTAAGCACTCAAAAGTCAAACATGAAAAGTTATTACCATAGGCTTGCATGAAAATCAAATCTCCACCACTATAAAATGAGATGATACAGAAATAAAAAGGTCTTTAAAAGGGTTGTAACGGGGCTTGGGTTAAAGATGTGGATAAAGGCTAAATTAGAGGGTTAGAATCGAGATCGAATTGACAGTTTACCTAACTAGAAAAATGAACTAATACTGAATAATTGCATCAATTAAAAACTTAATAACACGAGCTTCTTCTAAAAATGTGAAATTAACCGTTTTAAGCTCATAGAACTAATAATACATATATTTCTAACTTCTTTTTTTAAGAATAAGAATAATTACAATAATAAGAAAGAATTTAACAACTGAAGTATAGAACATGGTTAGGCAACTGATCAAATCAAATCTCGACAAAAAGGAGTTAATACAATAGTGGAAAATTCTTAATGAATTAAATAGAGTGAGTTTAGGGTTAATATTAAGGGTAAATCGAGAAACGGTTTATTAGGATTCAAAGGGGTTCACTAGGGGTTAATTATGGAGGTAGGCCTTTTGGTGGATTAAGTGGGTTAAATCCTAGGTGCCTTTATCATCTCAGTATATCAAATCAAAAGTGTGGTCTCGACATGCATAATCGAAGCAAGTTCTAGAATAACAAATCAATGTTGAAACACTCATAATCAATAAAGTGAGCAAGAAAACAATATGCTCTAAAAGGCTCAAAATCTCACAAAATTTATGGTTTTTGATGTCAACCTTACAAATTTCAAATTTAAAAGTAATATTTAAATTTAGGGAAACATCCTAGCAAAAAATTTTAATTCTGAAAATAGACTTATCATGCTTGATTCTCTAATATCTTAAAGTTTAAACCATCGATGCATAATTACCTATGACTTAATCCAAAACATATCAATAAAAATCATAAATCAATAAAAGTTTCATTCTAATAGTAATATGAGAAAATTACTTAAGAAAAAGACATAATTCAGGGATTTTTTGATAATCAATTAAATAACCTCCCCACACTTATGATGTACATTGTCCTTAATGTACAAAGATAGATAATAGCAATATAGTAAGAAAATCATAAGATAGGGAGAGAAGTGAAACTTCCTGAATTATGGATGAAATCCTTAGGGAAGTGATAATCCTTAAGAAATAGATCTAATGATAAGCATGATGAACTAGGCAGAGGTGAAGGTGGGGGAGAATACTCCGGTAGTTTGTTCATTCCTTAATAGCACCTTGAACCTTTTGAAACTGCGGAATCATTAGTAAAGTTTTAGGGGTTTTTATTAATAGACTTCGTTATGGTTACTCGATAATAAACAGCCAGAGATAAAAAGAAATCAAAATATACTAATATAATTTAAAGACATGAAAGATAAAGAGAAATGGTTTAAAAATTAAAATAAAGAAAACGAAAAAAAAATGGACTCAATGGTCCTCATCGTCAGAGGGATCGCAAGGTGGGGGTGGTGGCAATATCTGAAAATGTTGACAAATCTGTTGAAGGGTCGCCTCGATGCCATCGAATCGTCGAGCGTTGTCGTTAAATTACTGAGTACAGTACTACTCGAATCGAGTGAGGCGCTCTGAGATGTCAGTCAGTGAAACAGCCGCATGAACTGGTCGGTGTGGCGGTGTTGGCTCAGAAGGTGGCACCTCATGATGTAGAGGGACATCATCAGTAATGTCCTCTGGGTCGTCCTGCTCGGTGGGTTGCGATAGCCGGTACTAGGGAGGATCGAACCCATGTCGACGCTCAATCATCCTCATGTGAAGCATCATTTGGATGCCCTGCGGGGACATCTGCCCGATAAGGGTGAGCGAGGAGGACTGAGCTGCAGGGTTGAGGAGACCAAAATATCGAGCCAAGCGCGTAATGTATGGGCCCATGGGGATGACTTCTCTCCTATGTCGCTCCGTCTAATGCCGAATGGCGAGGGTGATGAAGTAAGCTAAGTCAAAGACGTGCCCGTACGCCATGCACCATAAAAAGAAGGCATCATGAGTGTTGACGACGCCGGTGCTCTGTCGCCTACCCCTCAAAGTTTGAGTTAGGATAGCGTGTAACTACCTCAATGATGGGGCGAGAGCTGACGCCTTGGAGCGACTGGGGTAGTAGGTGGCCGAGGCGGGGACTAAGTCTCTCCAACAGGCAGAAGGGGAGTAGTGGATGTGGTGATAGAGGTCCTCAAAATCGTCATCCTTCATGAATTCGTCGGTGTAAAGTCCCAAAGCAGCCCCAAACTCTGGGATACTCAGCTCACGAACGAGGCCTCCAAGGTGGAATTAGACTGTGCCTGGGTCGTCAAAGTTGGTCATCACCGTCTGAAGGTGGACTGTGGAACAGAGCTCCAGAGTGAGCTCTAGGTAAGTTGGCTCGACGATCTCGAAAAAGTGCCCCCACGGGTCGGTAGTCAATAAGGCCCGAATGGCATCAGCTAGTTGGACCTGCTCTAGGGCGACCCAATTGATACATCTCCCTACATCGAGGGGTCGTGCACGAAGTGTAACACCCCATACCCGATTCTGAGGCTAAAACTGAATACGAGACATTACTATGCTTGAACTTCCTTAAACATGTACTTACGGGCTACAAAATTTTGTACCGAATTAAAATTTTCTCTTTCTAAGTCAAATCATTCATATCGTGGGCCTACGAGGCCTTAAACTTGTGTCCGAAACTTTTACAAGCCAAAAGAAACTTTTCTTTAAAACAGGGGCCACACGCCCTTATTAGTATAGGGACACGCCCGTGTTCCCTTAAGACATGCCCATGCCTTCCACCCGTGGTTGACACTGACTAAATCCACACGGCCTGGACACGCCCGTGGCCCTGGCCCGTGTGCCAAACCTTTGCATTCTGACTTATCCACACGGTCTGTACACACGCTCGTGTGCGTCAACCGTGTGACAATTGAATTTCTAAGCGTCAAGTACAGACTTCACACGGCCTTGGCACACGCCCATGTGCCAACCGTGTGTATCACACGGCCTGAACAAAGGATCGTGTGACCAGCCCGTGGTCTAATCTGACTTAAGATACTAAGGTGCAGGAGACACACGGCCTAGACACACCCCTGTGTGTCTATCCGTGTGGGCACTTAGAGGCTATCTTACCAAGCCTTTTACCACTCCCGTTTGCATACATTCATATACTACTTCAAAACATTCTCAAATCATCAATTAAAACACATGAATTAACACCTTTAATCATTAAAGAGATAAAGTCTTTATCCCATACACTAGGGAGAACTACTCCCAATACAAATACAACCAACTTAAGCCATCATCTATGGTCATACACAACCAACTCTAGATTCTCTTAGGCCAATACAATTTGGCTACATCGGTTAGAACTTAATCAACTTTAAAAGAATCCCTATACATGCCATGACTAATAAGGACTTGATACCTCATTCCAAGTGTCTGCTCAATAGTGTGAAAACATCTCCGGCGGTCTCCAACCCGAGCTAGTTAAAATAACCTATAAGTGATGAGAAAAGTAAAGGAGTAAGCAATAATGCTTAGTAAGTTCATCTGCATAATATGAAAAATATTGATATTCATCGAATATTCATGACTACAAGGTATTATAATGGGTTTTTCTCATAAACTCATGGTTACTTACTCAACCACACTTGAAGCTTACTCATTCTATTTCTTACCACATTCATACCATATCACAAGCCAATTGCTCGTTTAATTAGCATACAGTCCTGCACTAATCACCAAATGATCATATAAAACAACACATCAAGCATTTTCAATAAGCCGCTCATGCTACTAATATCTCAGTGGTTTTGCACTTAGCCCACCATTGAATCTCTAATAGGGTGGTATCGTACATAGCCCACCAATCATTTATACTTATGGTGGTTCCGCACTTAGCCCACCTTTCATTTTACATTCATGGATAGTAAACCACATGTATATCTCTATTTCAAATGTTCATCCGAGAACATTCTTACACACTTCTATTCTTACTTAACTTTCTATGATACTCGTTTGCATTCACACAATACATTAATAAATCTATCTCATGCAACTAAAGTGTATTGCATACACATAACCCACTAAGGGTTCATCATACACTGAATCCATATCAATTCAATTCTAACACACACTTGTGCTTTTTGTGGTACAACCACATACTTTCTTCCTTTCCACATATACGTTGAATCACTCAAGTTATTAAATAACTCTCTTGAGTCTCATACTCATAATGTCACATAGAATTTATACCCCAATAGGGTCTTAATTGCATTAAAATATCGATGCCATATCCCTGACATGGTCTTATACAAATTCTAACATCGAGGCCATATTCCAATATGGTCTTACACGAGACTTTAACTATCATCATATCATTCTACATACATTTCCCATTACTCTTAGATTCAATTCTTTTGACCTCTCATCAAAGATATTTCATACATTCATAGAGTAAATATACATTCCATACAACATTGGAACATTAAATTAACTCATATGTAATTGCAACATTCGCACATGAACTTACCTCGATGTCGAAAGGGCCGAAAGGGACCTTTTTGCCCATATTTCTCTTTTCACCCGTTCTAGGTCCGAAACTCGTTTTCTTTGATCTAGAACAATGGAATTTACTGATTTAATCACTTATGAATCATAATGCACCATAATCTACACTTTAGGCAAAAATGACTATTTTGCCCCTACACTTTGGCAAAATTACGATTTTGCCCCTAGGCTTGTAAATAAATTTTCATCTCAATTTCTTATTAAGCAAGCCTAGATGAACATTTAATCCTCTTACAACTATCCACAGTTCCATCTATTTCATGCCTTAATGAACAAATTACAACTTTTGCATTTTAGTCCCAATTAGGTGTTTTCATGGCAACACCTTTCACAAAAGTTGTTTCTCATCATCCTATCATTCATTTTCTCCCATAAAAACTCATTAAACAACATGAACTCTAGCATGTTAAGTCCCTAGACTTTCACCCATATTGCAAACTAGTCCTCCCAATAGCTAGCTTAAGCTTTGAGGACTCCAAAAATACAAAAATCATCAAAAATAACCATCAAAGTGACTTACTTGAAGAGAAAATGAGCTGCTGAAATTTCAAGCTTTCAAAGCCCTCCCATGGTTGATATTTTCGGTTGGAGAAGAAGACTAAATAAAAAGATGATAACTTTAGCTTATATCATCTTATTTTATTCAATTTTCCAACTAATATCACCAACTTTCTATCATAATAAACGTTCTTGTCCCCTATGTATTATTATGGCCGGCCAACTCACTTAAATAAGGCCAAATTGCACAATTAGGACCTCCAATTAATAATCCATAGCTATTTGGCACCTCTAGCAAATAAAATAGAACTTTCGTACTTTATGCGATTTAGTCCTTTTTCACAATTTAGCTAGAATTTGCTAAAATTAAGGCACCAAAATTTTCATGCATTCTTATAAACATGTTATAACACATAACATAACATAAAAATAATTTTATCTAACCTCGAATTAGTGATTCCGAGATCACTGTTCCGACTAGCCCCTAAATCGAGCTGTTACAATTCTCCCCCCTGAGGGATTTTCGTCCCCGAAAATCTTATCAGGAGGATTTGCTACTAACATTCTTAAAACATTTCCGTCTACTCTTCAAAATAGCGAATCCACTTATCCTCAAGTTTTTCTTGCCAATAACTTTTAAGCTGTGATACATAAGGTCGAAACGTAACTTGAGACCTAGGTTATTCTTCTTCTGGGGCATATACTCTGTAATCTACCAATTTGGAACTCTGCACATGTCCAAATGATCATTCGACTCTTTACTGGTTGATTCACTACAATTCGAATGACATATTCGAATGACATCCCCCCTCTTGGGAATTATGTCAAACCAAATTCAAAATCTATAAGGTTTCATCTAACTTCTTCATTAAAGCATTCACCGACTTTAATACTCTTGACTTGTACGCTTTAAAAACTCAGCTTTTAGTGGTCAACTACTTCTGACCATAAACTCAATCATATCGTGAAATGAACTCTATTGTCAAAACATTTATGCTCATAACCGTACTTCCTTATTCTTGCATTAATCGATATGCTACTACTAAATCTCATACTAAAACTTCTGCATAAGTTCTGGATTCATCATCATTCAAATTCTATCTCAAGGAAACATCAACAACGGAAATCTTATCCAACTTGAATTTTATCACCTGAAATAAACTCATTCAGAGCTTATTTAAAATACCATTTACTATCTCACTTCTGAACCCTTTTGTTCTGAAAAGGAAACTCGCTCTAGTCATTAACCTCGCTGAAACTAGGATATTACCAACTAGAGTCAACCGAGTAACTAACTCACATTACTAAACATGGATCTTTCATTCAGACATCTGTACTATGTCTACTATGTGAGTAGTATCACAATAACTATACCCACTGATAAACCGTAAAAGTAACATATTTTAATCCCCCATTTAGCATACTTTTGGATAATTTATCCCTTGATTTATGTAAAAAGGTGCTCTTAATCCTTTCTTTTCATGTTTTATACTCAGGAAAGCACCGGAGGATGGAAAGAATGAGAAACGAGCTCAAAACTGACCAATTTGGGCCAAACTAAAAATCGACACGGCCTGGACTTGAGCCAACACGGACGTGTCTCCTTGACAGACTAGAACACGGCCTGATCACGATTTACACGGGCCTGTCACCTCATTAAAAGTCCAAACACGGCCTAAAGACGATCCACACGAGCGTGTGCCATGGCCGTGTCCCTGTCGCGGAGAAGAGCAATTTCACTCAGAAAATGATACTTAGGGGCAAAGAAACCTATTTCAAAAGCCTATATAAACACCCTAAGTATAACCTAGAAGAGGGCGGTGAGCTAGGCCAAGGAGACGAGCCGAAAAGGTCAGATTTGTGGGAAACACTCGAAGATAGCCAGTTGATCCATCTCAAGAAGCCGGAATTCTACTCAAGACGGTGGATCTCTCCTTCAATTCTTTCAGGGGGTTTTAGGGATTTCTTATGTTTTGTTTTATCTTTTCTTCTGAGATGTTTTCTTTTATTGTTATGAACTAAACCCTTCAGATACCTGAAAGGGATGAAACTTAGATGAATCTTGTTATCGTTTGCTGAACGATATGATAAATACTTGATTTGTTCTTAATTATGTGTTCTTAATTCTTGTGTTGATATTTTCGGGATATTGAATCAAGTTTGATGTGCTTAGGTGGAGGAGCAAAAGTCCCTACTTAAGAGTAGATCTAGCATAATTAAGCGGAGTTGATCGCGCGCCTAGAGATAGGGTGACGATATTTTGCCGGATTAGGGTGAAACCTAATATGGGAGTCCATAGATCGAGTTAATGCAATTCTAGGGGTTTTAATTAGAAAGAGATTTCAATTAATCAACCTAGGGTTAGACGTTATTCGCCGAGAGAGGGTTTAATATACATTAGGGAGTCTTACGGATCAAGTCAAGTGAATAAATCGTGCAGTTCGAGTTAGATAACAAGTGAAGTCTAGGTGGATTCTTCCTAAGGGTACCGTCTTAATCAACTGAGTTTTTCCAACAGTATTTCCCCAATTCATTCTTTTTTGTCTTTGCGTCTTTAGCTTAGTAGTTAGTTAAATTTAGATTAAATAACAACTTCACTTATTTTAGGCTAGATAATAAAAAGAAAGTTAGTATTAGTACTTTTGTTTCCTTTGGGTTCGAAAATCCGATCTTGCCTAAGCTATACTACTGTTCGATAGGTGCGCTTGCCTCAAATCGTTGTCATAGTTATTTTCCAGGTTCGATAATTCTTTTTATAAATTTCAAGACTTTGACATCGCGAAAACAATGATCAAGTTTTTGGCGTCGTTGCCGGGGAACTAAAATATTAAGAGAACTCTATTTTTATTACTTTAGCCATTATTTTCCGCAATTTACTTTTATTTTTATTCTTATTTTTGTTTTGTTTTTAACTTTGCTAAATTTTCTTTCTTTCTTTTCCTAGCATGTACCTCTAGTTTATGACTAGAAGGAACCCGAGAGGACCACTAGTATACGACAGTGATATTGAAGCTACCGCTCGCAGGAATCGCAAAGAAATTAGGCGAGCCCTAAATTACACAAAAAAAGAGCGAGAAGGCAGATCCAATCCTACTGAAGGGATGGACGAGAATAATCAACCACCACAAGATGTGGCAGAAAATAATGCTCCGCGTACCATGTATGATTATGCTAAACCTCATTTAACAGGAGTAGAATCAAGTATTGTTAGGCCTACTATAGCTGCTAATAATTTTGAATTAAAGCCTAACACTATACAAATGATTCAACAATTTGTTCAATTTGATGGTTTACAGGACAAAGACCATAATACTCATATAGCTAATTCTTTAGAGTTCTGTGATACCTTCAAAATAAATGGCATTTCTGATGATGCCATCCATCTTCGGTTATTTCCTTTTTCATTAAGGAATAAAGCCAAATTGTGGTTAAACTCATTACCACGAGGGTCAATCACTACATGGGATCAAATGACCGAAATTTTTTTATTAAAATATTTCCCACCGGCCAAAACGGCCAAATTATTGAATGATATTTCTTCTTTTGTGCAGATGGATTTAGAGACATTATACGACGCATGGGAGAGATACAAGGATCTCTTGAGAAGGTGTCCGCACCATGGCTTACCCTTGTGGCTCCAAGTCCAAACTTTCAATAACGGTGTAAACCCCTCAACGAGGCAACTAATTGACTCAGCCACCGGTGGAACCCTGAACAACAGAACTCCTAAAGCAGCCTACAAGTTTATTGAAGAGATGTCACTAAATAACTATCAGTGGCAGGTTACAAGGACAAAACCAACAAAATCAGCCGGATTTTTCAACCTCGACGCAGTAACCATACTATCAACACAGGTAGAGATGATCAATAAAAAGCTTGATAGTTTTTGTTCTTCGCAGGTACATCCAGTAATGCAGTGCGACGCAAGTGGAACTGTGGCGAATCCTGAGTACCCACCCTACCAACCGGGCATAGAAAGCGAACATATGAACTATATAGGTAATAATTTCAGATCTAATAATAACTCTTATAGTAATACTTATAATCCAGTTTGGAGGAACCACCCAAATTTTTCATGGGGAGGACAAGGAAATCAAGGAATTTAAAGACAACAACCTCCTCAAAATTTTAAAAGTCAGCCCTATCCACAGGAAAAGGGGACGAACCTTGAAGAGATGCTGACAAAATTCATGGCAGCTACAGATAACCATCTCCAAGACACTGAAACCACCCTTAAGAATCAACAGGCATCACTTAAAGTGATCGAGAACCATGTTGGGGAACTTACTGAGTCAGTTGGACAACTTACTAAGATGGTTTCTGAAATTTGATCAGAGATTTTTCCTAAAGGAACGGAATAGGTAATGGTGGTTACACTGAGAAGTGGAAATGAGTTAGTCGAACCAAAAAAAAATACCACATGAAGATGACAAAGCAAAGGATGAGGGAGTTGAGGATGTAACTCCAGTCATGCAAAGAAAGTAAACCACCAATCCCATACCCGAAAGAAGTTGAAGAAAGACCGATTAGATGCCCAATACGGTAAATTTCTTGAACTTTTAAACAAATACATATTAACTTTCCCTTTGTTGAAGCCATTTCACGATGCCGACGTACATAAAATTCTTAAAAGAACTCCTGAAGAATAAAAGGAAGCTTGAAGAAGTATCAACGATGGAGCTTAATGAAGAATGTTCACCATCCTCCAAAACAAGTTACCAACCAAATTAAAAGACCGGGGAAGTTTTACTATTCCTGTTTAATTGGTAATTTAAATATTAAGAAAGCATTAGCCGATCTAGGAGCCAGTATTAATTTAATGCCTTACAAAATGTTTAAACAACTAGATCTTGGGAACCAAAACCCACTAGGATGAGTATTCATTAGGCGATAGATCTATTAAATATCTTAGAGGAGTTATCGAAGATGTCTTGGTAAAAATTGATAAATTTATTTTCCCTGTTGATTTTGTTGTGCTTGACATGGAGGAGGACATTGAGGTTCCCTTAATTTTAGGGCGCCCTTTTTTAGCTACTGCTAGGACTGTTATCGATGTAGGTGATGGTAAACTTGCATTAAAAATAGGCGATGAGGAAATTATTTTTCAAATTTATGATGCCATGCGATATTCTAGAGAACAAGATGATTCTGTTATTTTGTTGATACCACTCGATCATATCATTCAAAACTCATTACAGAAATTATACATGATGACACGATGGAACTGTGTGCTCGACTCAAGAAGAGGGGAAGAAGATGAAGTTGACGAGCTGAATTTGAATACATCTTCATCTAGACATACGAAAGAAGAGAGCATTAAAGTCAATGACGAACTAAAACAAAACCCTCCATTGATGAGCATCCCAAATTAGAATTAAAACAGTTGCTTAAACACTTAGAATATGCATTCCTCGGGATAATTCTACGCTACCGGTAATTATCTCTTCTGATTAGAACCCAAGGAAAAAGAGGAGTTGATACAGTACTAAGAGAACATAAAAGAGCCATAGCTTGGAAAATCTCTGACATTAAGGGAATAAGCCCATCGTTTTGCACCCACAAAATTTTAATGGAAGAGGAATACAAGCCATGTGTGCAACCTCAAAGACGATTGAATCCCAACGTAAAAGAAGTTGTGAAAGTTGAGGTAATTAAACTTCTAGATGCTGGAATAATTTATCCTATTTCTGACAGCAATTGGGTAAGTCTTGTGCAGGTTGTTCCAAAGAAAGGAGGCATGATGGTGGTAGCCAACGAAAAGAATGAACTAATTCCCACCGTAATGATCCACAAAGTTGGAGAGTTTACATTGATTACAGGAAGCTGAATGACGCCACTAGAAAAGATCACTTTCCTTTACCCTTCATTGATCAAATGTTAGAAAGGTTATCTGGGCATATGTACTATTGCTTCCTAGATGGACTTTCCGGTTATTTCCAAATCCCAATAGCACCTGAAGATCAAGAGAAAACAACATTCACATGCCCATACGGTACGTTTGCTTATCGTAGAATTCCTTTTGGATTATGTAATGCTCCTGCTACTTTTCAGCGTTGCATGTTGGCAATCTTTGGTGAACTTGTGGAAGACATTATGGAGGTATTTATGGAGGATTTTTCGGTATTCGGTAATTCTTTCCATCTTTGCCTTAAAAATTTAAAACGAGTTCTAATGAGATGTGAAGAAACCAACCTTGTTTTAAATTGGGAAAAATGCCACTTTATGGTACAAGAAGGAATTGTATTGGGACATAAAATTTCTAGTAAGGGAATCGAGATAGATAAAGCAAAGGTCGAAACCATAGAAAAATTACCTCCCCCTAGTTCAGTTAAGGCTATTAGAAGCTTTTTAGGACATACAGGATTTTACAGAAGATTTATTAAAGATTTTTCTAAAATAGCTAAGCCTCTAACAAAATTGCTAGAAAAAGATGTACCTTTCAATTTTAATCAGGAATGTTTAGATGCATTTAATATTCTTAAAGAGAAAGTAATAAACGCCCCAATTATAATTGCCTCTGATTGGAATCTCCTTTTTGAACTAATGTGTGATGCGAGTGACTTTGCAGTAGGTGCGCTTTTAGGACAAATGAAGAGACAAGCACTTCCAAATTTGATCTATTACGCCAGCAAGACATTAACAACCGCACAAGAAAATTATACCACCACTGAAAAAGAATTACTAGCTATGGTCTTTGCATTTGATAAATTCAGACAATATTTAGTATTATATAAAGTTGTCGTTTACACTGACCACTCCGCTCTTCGTTATCTTTTAACTAAACCTGATGCAAAACCTCGACTCATAAGATGGATTTTACTTTTACAGGAATTTGATTTGGAAATACAGGATAAGAAGGAAGCTGAAAACCTTGCAGCAGATCACCTCTCCAGGCTTGAGAACCCACATATCGAAGAGCTCGATGAAAGAGAGATAAATGACTCGCTCCCTGAAGAACAGCTCTTTTCTATAACCAACTTTGAGGTACCATGGTTTGCAGATATTGCGAATTATTTAGCGGCTAACATCTTACCAAAAAGGTTAACACATCATCAAAAGAAACGATTCTTTGCTGATGCGAAATACTATTTTTGGGAAGATCCTTTTCTTTTCCGCATATGTGCGATCAAGTAATTCGTAGATGCGTTACAAGGGCAAAAGCAAGCAAAATCCTCGGAACATTGCCATTCAGGGACCTTCGGAGGGCACTACAAAGGGCATTAAGACAAAGCACATAAAATTACGAATCAGTTTTTATTGGCCCACTCTATTCAAAGATGCCAACAGTATGTCGCCGTGTGATAAATGCCAAAGAACAGTAATGCTTCTAAACGTGATGAAATGTCTCAAACATTTATACTATCATGTGAAATATTTGATGTATGGGGTATTGATTTTATGGGTCCATTCCCTAGTTCATTTGGAAATAAATACATCCTAGTGGCGATTGATTACATGTCAAAATGGGTGGAAGTGAAGCTTTACCTACCAATGATGCTAGAGTAGTAGTTAAGTTTCTCAAGAAACTGTTCTCTCGATTTGGAACACCTAGAGCTATGATTAGTGATAGGGGCACTAATTTCTGTAATACTCAATTTGACAAAGTCTTAAAAAATATGGAGTACACCACAGATAGCTACCCCATATCACCCTCAAACCAAGTGGGCAAGTTGAAGTAGCAAACCGAGAACTTAAACGCATCCTAGAAAAAGCGGTTGAATCAAACAGAAAAAGATTGGTCAATAAAAGTAGATGACGCTTTATGGGCCTATAGAACGACCTTTTTAAAACCCTTTAGGAACATCCCCATACAAACTTGTCTCACGGAAAAGTCATCATCTACCATTCGAGTTAGATCACAAAGCTTTTTGGGCTCTAAAATTTTTAAATTACGATCTTAAAGCTGCAGGAAAGAAAAGAATGATGCAGATGAACGAGCTAAAGGAATGGAGAGCTGATGCCTACGAGAACTCGAAGCTATACAAGGAGCCAACAAAGCGACGCCATGATGCTCGGCTAAAGAAATCGAAACAATTTGAAGTAGGGGACTTGGTCCTGCTATACAACTAAAGGCTTAAGTTGTTTCCTGGGAAACTGAAATCAAGATGGTCAGGCCCATTCATGATTAAAACAATCTTTCCCTATGGCACAATCGAGGTAACTCATCCCACTCAAGGAACATTCAAGGTAAATGGTCACCGACTCAAAATCTATAATGGTGAAGATTTTAGGGATATAAGAGAGGAGCTTCAGCTCCGTGAACTTTCTTCTAGAAATGAAAACAGGGTAAGTCTAGCTTAAGTCTTTAAACAAGTGCTTCTCAGGAGGCAACCCGAGCACTAACCTCACTAACATTAGATTCTTAATTTTTAGCATTTAATCTCATACTAATTAATCCAATAAAGCACAGGTTTTAGACCATACGGCCTTGCACACGGGCGTGCCCGTGGCCGTGTGGAAGCCAGGGGACAAACCACGGGCATGCTAGTAGCCGTGCACGACAAAGAAGAATTTTTTTCCCAACACGGGCTACGATAATAGTCCACGCCCGTGCCGACTTTCCGTGGACTATACTGACCTACCAAACACGAGCAAGACACGCTCGTGCTAAGCAACCATGGACTATACTGACTTGTTAAACATGGGTTAAACACGCCCGTTCTAAACAACCGTGTGAAGAAGAACACGGGCGTGGCACCTTGACCACGGTCGTGGCCAAACACCCTGAACGCGCCCAAAATTTAAAATCACGAAAAACACGGGCTGACTAAAATCGAACACGGGCGTGGCCCTTGCCCGTGCTCTCACCCCTATTTAAAGAACTTAATCTCTCATCTTTCCCAAACCACAACCCTAAACTGATTCTCTCAGCCCCCTCCTTCCCTAATTTTGCCACCACAAAGAAATCACCACCATTTTGACCCCACAACTCCTCCACCTTCCCTCCACTCAAATACCCATACAAAAACGCAGCCACGCCCGTGTCAAACAGAAGCCCACACCCTCGCCACCGCCGTGCGAATCAAAAAATTTCACAGTGCACGACCGTGCACCACCGCCCACGACCGTGCTCCGCCGTTCACGTCGCCACACACCCCAAAACACTGCTGGTCACTCTTCACTATTTCATTTTCATCTATTCTAACTATTGTTTGATTAAAATTGCATGTTATTTAGTTCCTTTTTACTTTTAGTATTATGTAGAATAATTTCTTGAATTTTAGAACTAATTTGATTGCTAATTAGTCAATTTTATAAATATAATGCCTCATGGTTGAAATGTTTTATTTAGCATTCAAATATTGTTGGGTACCGATCAAAATACTTGATATTATTTGGTAGAGAATTATTTGAATATAAACTATTTTCAGGTACAATGTCATCATCACGAGCAAAACGAACAGCAGTCGCCACTTCTAAGAAATGGAAGGGACCCGGCTCATCCTCCGCTAGTGCATCCTCCGAAGTGCGCCACCAGTTCCTCCAATTTACTCAAGAGGCCTAAGAGGAACAGTACAAGACACTACGGGCGCGACCCCTCGGCACCGGTAGGTGCATTGATTGGGCCACTTTAGAGCAGGTCGGTCTCGCAGATGATGTTCCAACCCTGCTTACAATCGATCCATGGGATAAATTTTTCACCATCATCGAGCCCACGTACTTGGAACTTACCTTAGAATTCTGCTCCACTTTTCAACTCCAGATGGTGATGGCACAATATGATGATCCAGGTACGATACAATTCTGTTTAGGAGGCACCGTACGACGACTGAATGTGCCACAATTTGGGGCCGCACTCAGACTTTACACAAATGATTTCGTAGCAGAACATGACCTCTCTGAGCTACACCGCCACATCCACCGTACCCCCGTCAGCTGTTGGAACGACTTAGCCCCCCACAAGGCCAACTACGACCCCATTCGCTCCAAGGCGACGGCCCTGGTCCCGTCTTTGAGGTACGTGCACGCAATTTTGGCTCAGACTCTTACAGAACGACGCGAGAGCACCAGCGTCGTAAACACTCACGATGTCTACTACCTATGGTGCATGTCAAACGGGCACGTCTTCGACCTAGCCTACTTCATAGCCCGTGCCATCCAGCACCAGACGGAGCCACATAGGAGGGGAATCCTATCGATGGGCCCATACATCACACGTTTAGCTCGGTACTTTGGCCTCCTCAACACTGACAACCAGACCTCCTCTCTCACACTGATTGGGCAGATGGTACCTCTAGGCATCCAAACTATGCTGCACATGAGGATGATCAAATATCGTCGTGGGATCGATCCTCCTCAATACCGATTAGCCCTCCCCACTGACGAGGAGGAGCCCGAGGACATTACTGATGATGTCCCACCACCACAGGATCCACGACTCCCGAGCCAGCGGCCCTCCCATGCAGCAGCTTCACTTACAGACATTTCTGCACGCGTTACTCAGTTCGAGTAGTACTGTACTCAGCAATTCACTAACACAGCTCGACGTTTTGACGGCATCGAGGCCACCCTCCAGCAGATTTGTCATCACTTCCACATTTCTTCACCAACACCACCGCAGGACCCAGCTGATGATGATGACCTCTGAGTCCTTTTATTTTCCTTATTTTTAGTTTTCTTTTCTTTTTAGTTATTTCGTTTTAATTTTTATTTGTCTTAATTTAAACTCTTTTGCCTTTTATGTTTCATACCTTTATTTTATTCATGTTATCATTGGCTATCTAACCTTAGAGTATTACTAACAAACACTTGTTTAATTCTGCCCCCGAGACATCTAACTGATGACTTCGCAGTTTCAATTGTACACTAAAAAATAACGAACAAATCACTAGGAGTAAATCACTGCTACATAAGTCATTTGTCAACTCCGACTCAAGGAATCCATCAAAATTCAGGAAGTGTCACTTCTCCTCTTCTCTTTTGGTTTAAGTATTACATGCTTATTTATCTATCTTTGTACATTGAGGGCAATGTACATCTTAAGTGTGGGGGGTGAACAACCTAAAAAAGGTGCCTAACTTTTTTCATTATTCTCAAATTCCTAAAATTAGGTGCCAAACTTTTTTCATTATTCTCAAATCCCTGAATTTTAATTTGTTTTTAAGTAATTTTCTCATATTACTAATTAGGATGAAATTTCTGATGATTTATGACTTTTATTGATATGTTTTAGATTAAGTCATTGATAATTGTGCATTGATAATTAAATTCTAAGATACTAGAGAATCAAGCATGATAAGTCTATTTTTCGGTATTAAATTTTTTTTCTAGGTTGTTAACCTGAATTTGAATATTACTTTGAAGTTTGAAATTTACGAGGTTGATATCAAAATACCCATAATTTTTGTGAGATTTTGAGCCTTATAAGAGCATATATCCTTTTTCATGCTCACTTTTTGATTATGAGTGTGTCAACATTGAACTGTTATTCTAGAACTTGCATCGATTATACATGTTGAGACCACATCTTTGATTTGATATACAGAAATGATAAAGGCACCTAGGATTTAACCCACTTACTCCATAAAAAGCCTACCTTCATAATTAACCCCTAGTGAACCCTTTTTAATCCTAACAACCCCATTTATTTTCTCAACCACTAATATTAACCCAAAACCCTTTGTATTTGTTTTCACCATTCTTCTTGACTACCCTTTTTGTCGAGATTTGATTTGACCAGTTGCCTAACTATGTTCTTTATTTCAGTTGTTAAATTTCTTTATTATTACTTGATCTTAAAAAAACATCGAAGTATATTCAGTATTAGTATGATGAAAAGCGAGCTTATACAGTTAAAGTCTATTTATTGAAGAAGAAGCTCGTATTATTAGTGTCAAAGTTTCAACTCATGTAATTATTTATTTTTCAGTTCGTTGTTTCTAGTTAGGTAATTTTTCAGGTCGATCTCGATTCTAACTCTCTAATTCAGCCTGTATCCACACCTTAACCAAAGCCTCGTTACAACCATTTCAAAGACCTTTTGATTTGTGCATCATCTCATATTACAGTGGTGGAGATTTGATTTTCATGCAAGCCTATGGGATTAACTTTTCAGGTTTGACATTTGAGTGCTTAATTCTGAACCTTAAACACTTCAAGTGATTTGAGTGAATCTTTTGTGAGGATGTCAATCCTTGTAGGTTTTGGATCAGAGATAATTATTTAGATGAGGGGAAACACCTATGTTTTGTGCTACAAATGTATGACTTATATTGTTTGAATCTTTAAGACTCTTTGAGTTAAATTATCCATGTATAAATTATCTATGAATTATGATGAGACATTGTTGATAGGAATATTGAATCATGGAAAGTTCTTTTTAATTGTAAGTTGAGAATTTTGCTTGAGGACAAGCAAAAGCTTAAGTGTGGGGGTATGTGATTAACCGTAAAAGTACCACATTTTAATCCCACATTTAGCACATGTTTGGATATTTATCCCTTGATTTATGTAAAAAGGTGCTCTTAATCCTTTCTTTTCATGTTTTATACTCAGAAAAGCACCGGAGGATGGAAAGAATGAGAAACGGGCTCAAAACGGACCAATTTGGGCCAAAGTAAAAATCGACACGGCCTGGACTTGAGCTTGAGCCAACACGGGCGTGTCTCCTTGATAGACTAGAACACGGCCTGATCACGATTTACACGGGCGTGTCACCTCATTAAAAGTCCGAACATGGCCTAAAGACGATCCACAGGGCGTGAGCCATGGTCGTGTCCCTATCGCGGAGAAGAGCAATTTCACTCAGAAAAGGATACTTAGGGGCAAAGAAACCTATTTCAAAAGCCTATATAAACACCCTAAGTATAACCTAGAAGAGGGCGGTGAGCAAGGCCAAGGAGCCGAGCCGAAAAGGTCAGATTTGTGGGAAACACTCGAAGATAGCCAGTTGATCCATCTCAAGAAGCCGGAATTCTACTCAAGACGACGGATCTCTCCTTCAATTCATTCAGGGGGTTTTAGGGATTTCTTATGTTTTGTTTTATCTTTTCTTCTGAGATGTTTTCTTTTATTGTTATGAACTAAACCCTTCAGATACCTGAAGGGGATGAAACTTAGATGAATCTTGTTATCGTTTGCTGAACGATATGATAAATACTTGATTTGTTCTTAATTATGTGTTCTTAATTCTTGTGTTGATATTTCCGGATATTGATTCAAGTTTGATGTGCTTAGGTGGAGGAGCAAAAGTCCCTGCTTAAGAGTAGATCTAACATAATTAAGCGGAGTTGATCGCGCGCCTAGAGATAGGGTGACGAGATTTTGCCGGATTAGGGTGAAACCTAATATGGGAGTCCATAGATCGAGTTAATGCAATTCTAGGGGTTTTAATTAGAAAGAGATTTCAATTAATCAACCTAGGGTTAGACGTTATTCGCTTCGAGAGAGGGTTTAATATACATTAGGGAGTCTTACGGATCAAGTAAAGTGAATAAATGTCTGGTTCAGAGTTAGATAACAAGTGAAGTCTAGGTGGATTCTTCCTAAGGGTATCGTCTTAATCAAATGAGTTTTTCTAATAGTATTTCCCCAATTCATTCTTTTTTGTCTTTGCGTCTTTAGCTTAGTAGTTAGTTAAATTTAGATTAAATAACAACTTCACTTATTTTAGGCTAGATAATAAAAAGAAAGTTAGTATTAGTACTTTTGGTTCCTTTGGGTTCGACAATCCGGTCTTGCCTAAGTTATACTACTATTCGATAGGTGCGCTTGCCTCAAATCATTGTCATAGTTAGTTTCCAGGTTCGATCATTCTTTTTATAAATTTTAAGACTTTGACATCGCGAAAACAACGATCACCCACCATTGTAATAGCTCAAGCCGTTTCCACTATTTCATCTTCAAAATCTTCTGTAGCATAAGATACCCTCACTAATTAAAATTCAGAAAATACACATCGATCATCCCATGGATCAATACATAATATCTAACTCACAACACAGACACAAAAGTGATCGTCTCTGGATCACCAACCTGTCAAATCTTTCTCTCGATTCAGACTGATCTCAGTACTAGAACTTTCAAATAAACAGTTCTTTCTATAGCTTTCAACTCAACTATCACTGGTTTGAACATTTCAATGAGTATACCCTTGTATTATGCTCCCTACTCACGTATACACAGAATTTGAATCATATCTCAATACAATAATCTACTCTTTTCTCCATACTGAGAACATATTTTAAGCACACTCTCATCTGAGTTTCTATTGCTATGCGAATCTAAAACCTTTACTATTGTCATATCTCACGATAGCAGGGACATCTCGATCGAATTCATTAACTCTATCCATCTTATTCGAAAACTCATCATACAACGTGAAACTTGTGATTTCATTTCTTATACTAAATTCATCACCAACTTCCTCCTCAAGGTACCCAATTAAGGTTACGAGGAGATAGAGGAATGTCGATTTCAATTAACTAAATCGACAACCGTTTAGTCTACTTTTTCCGTCAGTTAACGTTCTCACACAATCACAATTTCATGAAAAGAACGACCACATCATCCCTGAAGGGAAACATGTATTAGTACATAATACTAAAGGAGATCATTATAATCCCATCCATGGCATTAACTAACCAAGCACAAACCATAGGCTTCTAGCCAACTTACTCATACTTGCCCTTATATAACACGTTCCGTGTCATATATCGTAATCGTCTCTTCGTGATTCATTCACGAGTACATGTTTTCACTCTTTCACATGACTTTAGTACCATTCTCATTTCTACCTCTAGACTCATCTATCTGTCCCATTGATCACTAAGGATAATCAAAGACGCATATTCATCGTCATTCATGTAGGTACAAAACCAATGCCACATTCCCAAGGTGGTCTTATATGGAGTCACCTCTAAATGCCAATGCCATATCCCGAATAAGGTCTTATATGGACTTCAACATCTAGCATCGATGCCATATTCTGAATATGGTCTTACACGATTCTCAAATTCATTATAGTCCCATAGGACTTCAACCTCACGTTCCACAACAATTACTCTATTTAGTAGAGTATCATGTATCAGCGTGATACAAAGCATTCTCAACTATGCTAACATAATTTTTTTTTAATCACATGCAAACTTATTCAATTTGACTCTCATAACATCTCATCATGATTTAATAGTGGTAAAGGGGGTGAAGTCGTAGAGCCCATAACTTGATTCTCGTGACTACATACATATGATTTAACATTCCTAATTAACGAAATATCATCGTAGTCACACAACTCGCTCCAGCCAAGTTTTCATACTTACTTATGTTACAATGGTTTCTATCACCCATAATTTCGAACAGTGACTTCATTTACTCAATTTCCACCTTAATGTCTGCTCAAGTACTCAACATTAAACTCTAATTTCTCTCATCATTGCTTATCAAGTTAGAGAATGTCTTATGGGTTTGAGTACATCGTTTACTTGATTGCCATAGTCCAACTATGGTCTTACTCGTATCACAACGTCATAGCCCGACTATTACTTTACATGTCATCACGATGCCATAGCCTCGCTATGGTCGTACACGAAATCTCATATCAATACCAATGCCATATCCCAGATACGGTCTTACATGGAAACTCATATCGATGCCGATGCCATATCCCAGATATGGTCTTACATGAAATCTTATATCGATATCGACGACATATCCCGGATATGGTCTTACGATCTCGTATCTCGCATCGCCGAGTCCCAGGGCGTGATCTCACACGGGATTACTATTTGATGCCGATGCCATATCCCAGATATGGTCTTATACGGGATCTCACAACAAATATCAATGCCATATCGCAAATACGGTCTTATCCGATTAACTTATTCAATACCGAAGCCATATCCCTGATATGGTCTTATACGGGATCATGTATCGATGCCAATGCCATGCCCCAGACATGGTCTTATATGGGATCACATATACCGCCATGGTCCAACCATGGTCTTATTCATCATTTTATCATTGAACGACCGTACTCATCTCCTGCATTCTACTTAATCAAACTTTTCAGTTTTACTCTCACACTATAATATGTGTGACTTTGTAATAGGGTCATAAGACGAAACATTATACCTTCTCTGATTTAACAGTCACACGTGAGATTTAACCATGTGGACATATTTATCATAAACAATGGCATCACAAATCTCAAATGCTTACTTACTCTTACTTCTTCTCACATACATCATGGTACTTACTAGTCTCATGTTTGTAAGGTAAATAAGGTACCTGTAACATTTGATCACATAGATTAGTATACTTTACTATAAGAAGCATAATCTCAACATCATCATTCATAACATGAATTATACTTGTTAGTCAGCCTTCACTAGCATGACATGATATCAACTTTACTACTAACTTTCTTGCTGTCTCATTTAAGCTTTACTCATTTGCCCGATGAATTACTATGAATGACTGAGGATACTGAATCTCATTTCACATGTATCTTGATGCCAATGCTATATCCTTGATATAGTCTTACATGGGATCTCTTACTTGGTATCGATGCCATGTCTTGACATGGACTTACACGAAGTCTTGCTTGTGGGTTCCCTTGGGAACTTACAATTGCCATGTCTTGACATGGTCTTATTGGTAACTTTACTCATGAACTGGTCAAAGCCGAGCCTTGGCTTGGACTTACATGGAATCTTCCTTCTTACTCACCAATGCCATGCCTTGGCTTGGACTTACATGGGATCTCTATCTCTTGATAGCTTTTCAATGCCAAGACTTGTCTTGGACTTACATGACATCTTTGCTTGGAGACTCGCCAATGCCATGCCTTGGCTTGGGCTTATATGGGTCTTTATTTCTTAATAACTCTTCAATGCCAAGACTTGTCTTGGTCTTACATGATAACTTGCTTGATTGCCGATGCCATGTCTTGACATGGTCTTATACGGACTTTCTTGTCTCATGTGGCAGATTGAGTATCCTAAGTAACTCATTTTCAATCGGGACTTTCATATACATGCTCTTAGTAACTTCTTTGTTTAATAAATCATTAAACATATTCATGGAAATAATGTGCATATAACAACATCACAAGCAATTCAATGAAATATTCATGAAGCTTGAAAATCATACAAACTTACTGAAATTAGCTCGGTTTGGAATCATCACTGTCTTAACAAAACAATTTCGTTAGAGCCGGGAGACATCACACTATCACGATCCACATACGACAAGTATAGCTAGACTCTTACTCACGCTAGGTTAGTCCTAGAACCGACTAAAGCATAGCTCTGATACCACTAAATGTAACACCCCATACCCGATTTCGAGGCTAAAACTAGATACGAGACATTACTATGCTTGAACTTCCTTAAACATGTACTTACGGGCTACCAAATTTTGTACCGAATTAAAAATTTCTCTTTCTTAGTCAAATCATTCATATCGTGTGCCTACGAGGCCTTAAACTTGCGTTCGGAACTTTTACAAGCCAAAAGAAACTTTTCTTTAAAACAGGGGCCACACGCCCGTGTTGGTATAGGGACACGCCCGTGTGCCCTTAAGACATTCCCGTGCCTTCCACCCGTGGTCGACATGACTAAATCCACACGGCCTGGACACGCCCGTGGCCCTGGCCCGTGTGCCAAACCTTGGCATTCTAACTTATCCACACGGTCTGTACACACGCCCGTGAGCGTCAGCCGTGTGACAATTGAATTTCTAAGTGTCAAGTGCAGACTTCACACGGCCTTGGTACACGCCCATGTGCCAATCGTGTGTATCACACGGCCTGAACAAATGGCCGTGTGACCAGCCCGTGGTCTAATCTGACTTAAGATACTAAGGTGCAGGAGACACACGGCCTAGACACACGCCCGTGTGTCTATCTCAGGTGGGCACTTAGAGGCTATCTTACCAAGTCTTTTACCACTCCCGTTTGCATACATTCATATACTACTTCAAAACATTCTCAAATTATCAATTAAAACACATGAATTAACACCTTTAATCATTAAAGAGATAAAGTCTTTATCCCATACACTAGGGAGAACTACTCCCAATACAAATACAACAAACTTAAGCCATCATCTATGGTCATACACAACCAACTCTAGATTCTCTTAGGCCAATACAATTTGGCTACATCAGTTAGAACTTAATCAACTTTAAAAGAATCCCTATACATGCCATGACTCATAAGGACTTGATACCTCATTCCAAGTGTCTGCTCAATAGTGTGAAAACATCTCCGGCGGTCTCAAACCCGAGATAGTTAAAATAACCTATAAGGGATGAGAAAAGTAAAGGAGTAAGAAATAATGCTTAGTAAGTTCATCTGCATAATATGAGAAATATTGATATTCATCGAATATTCATGACTACAAGGTATTATAATGGGTTTTTCTCATAAACTCATGGTTACTTACTCAACCACACTTAAAGCTTACTCATTCTATTTCTTACCACATTCATACCATGTCACAAGCCAATTGCTCGTTTAATTAGCATACATTCCTGCACCGATCACCACATGATCATATAAAACAACACATCAAGCATTTTCAATAAGCCGCTCATGCTACTAATATCTCGGTAGTTTCGCACTTAGCCCACCATTGAATCTCTAATAGGGTGGTATTGCACATAGCCCACCAATCATTTATACTTATGGTGGTTCCGCACTTAGCCCACCTTTCATTTTACATTCATGGATAGTAATCCACATGTATATCTCTATTTCAAATGTTCATCCGAGAACATTCTCACACACTTTTATTCTTACTTAACTTTCTATGATACTCGTTTGCATTCACACAATACATTAATAAATCTATCTCATGCAACTAAAGTGTATTGAATACACATAACCTACTAAGGGTTCATCATACACTGAATCCATATTAATTCAATTCTAACACACACTTGTGCTTTTCGTGGTACAACCACATACTTTCTTCCTTTCCACATATACGTTGAATCACTCAAGTTATTAAATAACTCTCTTGAGTCTCATACTCATAATGTCACATAGAATTTATACCCCAATAGAGTCTTACTTGCATTAACATATCGATGCCATGTCCCTGACATGGTCTTATATGAATTCTTACATCGAGGCCATATTACAATATGGTCTTACACGAGACTTTAACTATCATCATATCATTCTACATACATTTCCCATTACTCTTAGATTCAATTCTTTTGACCTCTCATCAAAGATATTTCTTACATTCATAGAGTAAATATACATTCCATACAACATTGGAACATTAAATTAACTCATACGTATTTGCAGCATTCACACATGAACTTACCTCGATGTCGAAAGGGACCTTTTTGCCCACATTTCTCTTTTCACCCATTCTAGGTTCGAAACACATTTTCTTTGATCTAGAACAATGGAATTTATTGATTTACTCACTTATGAATCATAATGCACCATAATCTACACTTTAGGCAAAAATGACTATTTTGCCCCTACACTTTGGCAAAATTACGATTTTGCCCCTAGGCTCGTAAATAAATTTTCATCTCAATTTATTATTAAGCAAGCCTAGCTGAACATTTAATCCTTTTACAACTATCCACAATTCCATCTATTTCATGCCTTAATGAACAAATTACAACTATTGCATTTTAGTCCCAATTAGGTGTTTTCATGGCAACACCTTTCACAAAAGTTATTTCTCATCATCCTATCATTCATTTTCTCCCATAAAAACTCATTAAACAACATGAACTCTAGCATGGTAAGTCCCTAAACTTTCACCCATATTGCAAACTAGTCCTCCCAATAGCTAGCTTAAGGTTTGAGGACTCCAAAAATACAAAAATCATCAAAAATAACCATCAAAGTGACTTACTTGAAGAGAAAATGAGCTGCTGAAATTTCAAGCTTTCAAAGCCCTCCCATGGTTGATATTTTCGGTTGGAGAAGAAGACTAAATAAAAAGATGATAATTTTAGCTTATATCATCTTATTTTATTCAATTTTCTAACTAATATCACCAACTTTCTATCATAATAAATGTTCTTGTCCCCTATGTATTATTATGGCCGGCCAACTCACTTAAATAAAGCCAAATTACACAATTGGGACCTCCAATTAATAATCCATAGCTATTTGGCACCTCTAGCAAATAAAATAGAACTTTCGTACTTTATGCGATTTAGTCCCTTTTCACAATTTAGCTAGAATTCGCTAAAATTAAGGCACCAAAATTTTCATGCATTCTTATAAACATGTTATAACACATAACATAACATAAAAATAATTTTATCTAACCTCGAATTAGTGATTCTGAGATCACTGTTCCGACTAGCCCCTAAATCGGGCTGTTACACAAAGTATCTGGAAAAGCTCCTCCTGGGGTCCCAGGGGAAATTGTAGAAACGGGTGGTGTACTTCGTCAGAGGCGCTCGAGGAGGTCGCACTGGAACCCTTCCGCTTTTTCAAAGCGGGAACGACAGTCGTTTTCCCTCGTGGGGGAGTCATTACGTAACTGAAAAAAGCCAAAGATTTTTACTATATCATGTGTCATTGCCAGCCAAAAATGCTATAATCCTAAATAGTAAAATCCTAATGCTAAGAACTAAGAACATAACATTTATCCTAACAAATTAAAAACTATTAGGAAAAGAAATTTAATCAACATATTAAACATTCTAAACAATATACTCGAAATTAATAATGGGAGTAAACAAACTAAAGAAGGAGAATATCAATTCATGATAAGAATAATAAACCTAATATATATGCAAATAATAGGAATATTAACCAAATAACATAATGAAAGTAATAATCAATAAATCTAATAACAATAAAGATAAAAATAATAAATATAGTAAAGAAATAAATAAATAAATAATAATAATAAAAGAATGAATTAAAATGTCGGGAAGAAAGTAAGGTGACCGGTGGTAGGGCGGTGGTCGGCGGCGCACAGGTGTGGTGGTCTTACACGGGCGTGGACTGTGGGGCTGGTGCGCGTGGGGAAGAAAGGGGGAAGAGGAGAAAAAGGAAAAGGGAGGGAGAGTTTTGGGTTGGGGAAGAAGGGACAAAAGGGGAAAGTTGAGGAGGAGGGCGGTGGCTGGAAAGGGGTGCGGCGGCTAGGGTTTGCGAGGGGGAAATTTTTGGGCAAGAAAGTGAACAGGAGACGGGATTTAAATAGGGATTGGGACACACAGTCAGGGGCCACGCTCGTGTGCCCTTTATTTAGCCCGTGTGTTTCAAAATTTTGATTTAGAGCGCGTCTGAGTCGTGGCCTACGCCCGTGTTCCCTGGGCGTGTTGGGACACACGGCCGAATCGCACGGCCGTGTGATGCTTCTTTCACTTCTCCCACGTCCGTGTAGAGGTTCACACGCCCGTGTTAATTAGTCAGTGTCAACCACGGTCCATAGGCACGCCCGTGTGGGGTTATCGTATGCCGTGTTCTTTAGTCAGTGTCACCCACAGCCGCATCGCACGGCCGTGGCATTTTATTGTAGCCCATGTTTTGGGAAAAAAATTTGTCCTTGGCCCGTACGGTCTCCGCCTCGACCTTGTGCCTACTCGTGGTCGCCACACGGCCACAGCCACACCCGTGTGCAAGGCCATGTGGTAGAGAAACCTGCGCTCATTAATATGGTTAGTTTTTAGTTAGGTGCTAAAAATCAAAAATATGAATATTAATGGGGTTAGTGTTCAGGTTGCCTCCCGAGAAGCGCTTGTTTAGAGTCCTAAGCTAGACTTACCTTGTATCCGCTCTTTATGGAGGTTCACGGAGCTGAGGCTCCTCTCAACTATCCCTAAAATCCTCACCATTATATAGTTTGAGTCGTTGACCATTTACCTTAAATGTGCCATAATTAGGATGAGTTACCTCAATTGTCCCGTATGGGAAAACATTGAGTACCATGAAGGGAGTTGCTCCGTTTGTTTTAAGCTCCAAGGTGGTTATTCAAGGATCGGTTGCATCTAACAGTACCTGATATCCAATCTTAAAGTGATTTGCTTCCCCTTTAAGCCCGTCATGGAGTTGCCTCGGTTTTGTTTCGTGTTTGGCATGTGTCCTCCACTCGTCTAGTTAGTCGATCTGAAGCCTTCGCTCCTCATGAGCTATTTATTTGTTGGCACGAGAACTAGGAAATTGCTCATTTGTATATTTTCGAGGTGCTTCTTGAAAAGAGGGTTGAACTGAATGGTTATTAATAAAATTTATGTACTCACCTTTATTACTCGATGTCCTAACCGAGTCACGAGCCTGAAGAGTGATCGTTTCGTCACCTACACGAAGTGTGAGCTCACCTGTACCAACATCAATTCTAGTATTAAAAGTTGCTAAAAAGGGTCGTCCTAAAATTAACGGTGCGCCACTGTCCTCATCCATATCTAGAACAACAAAGTCAACTGGGAATATAAATTTATCAATTTTTATAATCACATCCTCAACAATTCCCCTAGGAAATCTAATAGTTTTATCTACGAGTTGAATACTCATCCTAGTTTGTTTAGGTTTCCCAAGACCTAGTTGCTTAAACATTTTGTAGGGCATGACGTTAATACTCGCTCCTAAATCAGCTACAGCATGTTTAACATTTAAACTACCAATTAAACAAGGAATAGTAAAACTCCCTGAATCCTTTAATTTATTGGGTAGTTTATTCTATAAAATGGCTGAGCAAACTGCGTTTAACTCCACGTGCGATGCATCATCTAACTTCCGCTTGTTTGCTAGAAGCTCCTTCAAAAATTTGACTGAGTTGGGCATCTGCGAAAGAGCTTCAATAAATGGTAAGTTAATATGTAGTTTTTTTTTAAAGTTTAAGAAATTTACCAAATTGTTCATCTGTGCAGTCTTTCTTCGTCGCGTTAGGGTATGGTACACGAGGTACATACTCTTTACTTACCGGTTTTTGTGTATTGTGGCTTTCCCTACCCTTACCTTTACTTACCACAGGTTCTTGCCTCGGTTCAGATTCAGGTTCTACTAACCTTTCGTTGTCGCACACCATGATGGCATTGAGTTGCTCCCTTGGATTAGGTTCAGTATTACTTGGCAAGCTACCTTGTGGTCATTCTGAGATCAGCTTAGCAAGCTGACCTATTTGGTTTTCGAGCCCTTGAATGGATACCTGCTGATTTTTGAGTGTTGTTTCGGTGTTTTGAAAACGGGTTTCTAACACCGAGATGAATTTTGTTAGCATCTCCTCAAGGTTTGGCTTCTTCTCCTGTGGGTAGGGTTGTTGTTGAAAGCCTGGAGGGGGTTGTTTTCTTTGATTTCCTTGACCACCCCATGAGAAGTTTGGGTGGTTCCTCCAACCTGGATTGTAAGTGTTACTATAAGGGTTATTCTGAGGTCTAGAATTATTACCCATATAGTTCATTTGTTCGCTTTCTATGCCAGGGTTGTGGGATGGATATTTTATATTGCTCATTCCTCCTCCATTCGTATCGTACTGCATCACTGGATATACCTGCGAAGAACCACACAAACCATCAATCTTTTTATTTAAAAGCTCTACCTAGTTTGATAGCATGGTGACTGCGTCGAGGTTGAAAACACCGGCTGCCTTCGTTGGCTTCGTCCTCATAACTTGCCACTGATAGTTATTCAGTGACATCTCCACTATTGTAACATCCTGAAAAGGGCCTATGCATTTTTGGTTTAATTGTACGAAATGACATATCTTATGTGTTATGAATATATTTTGAACACTTTTGGAAACCTGGAAATGTATGGAAATGTTAAGTTTAAAAGAGGAAAGTGAACGTTTTTAGAACCTTGGAAATGTAAGGAAATGTCTTGTAAGGGAATGTCATGGAAATGTAAGGAAATGTCTTGTAAGGAAATGTCATGGAAATGTAAGGAAATGTCAAGTTTACAGAGCTGAACAAAAATTTTTGGAAACTTAGAAATGACTTAGAAATGTCGAGTTTTAAAGTTTAAAAGAGGAAATTAAGGCAAGGTGGCCTTAAAAGAAAAAGTTTGTGAAATTTGACACACAAACAGGCTTGGAAAAGTGGTCTGAAGATGCCACTTAGGGCCTATGGAAATGGCGCCATATGCAAGAGGAATGGGCCTAAGTTCGAGTCACGTGGGAAGCAAATAAAAGAAATTTTATTTTGCTACAAGGAGCAGAGAGGTGGATGACACATGGCTATAAATTAGGAGCTTTTATTATTTTATAAATAGTGGATAAATAAGGGATTTATTTATCATTATTTTCAAGAGATAATTGTTGGATTAAATTCTTTTAATTTGAATAAAGAAATAAAGAGGAAAATAAGGGAGAAGTGATGGCCAAGTAAGGGACTTTGAGTTTAATAATTTCGGCTAAGTAAGGATAGTTGCTGAATTATCTTTTATTTTAAGTGATAATTAAAGGATAAAGTTATTAGATAGAGGAGTGGTGGCCAAGTAAGGGACTCCTTAGATGATAATTTCGGCTATAAAAGGAAGGAAGGAGGGCTACTCTCTGCCGAATTCTTAGTGCTCTCTTCTCTTCTTTTCTTTCTTTTATTTTTGCCAAGCCGAAATACCTTGTGTTCTAGCCAAATCCTCCATCTTTATTCTTCCTTCTCTTTTCTTTCTAATCCCTCCAAAAGCCGAAAGTTGTGAGATCATCATCTAGCCATAGCCGAATCTCTGAAGGTTGAAGTGAAGGTGCAATCGATTTCTTCAAGTAAGGGTAAGATCTCATTCGGTTTCATCATTTTTTCTTAAGATTTGCCAAAATCTAGGACTAACCCCATTAATATCTTGTTGCCGAAACTTTGAAGAGATCTTTCGGGATTTACTAAGTGTCGACTACAAGGAAGGAGAAGTTCTTTTCCCGAAGGTACACCATAGGCCACGTGTTCCCTAGTTATTCAGTGAGTTTCGGGATTTAAAATCCACAAGGTAAGTTTAAGTATACTAATCCTACTAGGATTTGGATTTATGGCCGAATGGCTTTTTATTAAAGTAGTAGGTGATTAATCAAATGTAGGGATTAAGGATCCAAGCATTAGATCAAGCTTTTCGGGATCTCAAGGAAATTTTAAGCGAATCAGGTGTGTAGCCCACACTAACTTTTAATAAGATTGATGGTAATATGTAAAATATGCATGTTTATAAGAATGTGGCTAAGGTACCATAATATGGTACAAAGTACTCAGGTACGTTTCCTACTCCTATTAGGATTACGAAATATGTTATATTTAACATGTGAAATATGATATAGAATGTGAATTTAAGTATGATATGCATGATATGAATAATATGGGTCATTCGGGATATATGAAAAAGGGGAAGTGAATGTGATGACTACGGTCTCACTATCTGAATGTGGTGACTTCGGTCACATTATCTGAATGTGGTAACTTCGGTTACATTATCTAAATGTGGTGTCTCATGACACAATTATCTGGTGGCTATGCCACAAATTTTATATGGGCGATGAGCACGTCGACTGCAGCGACTGCCTTCGATGGTGTGTAGTGGATGGAGGGTCGACTTAGTAGTCCCCACAAGCAATCGCGGTGCACGGGGTGTGTAGCGGATGGACAACTAGGTTTGGGTTTGGGAATGCATCATAACTTTGTATTCTATGTTTTGAATGTGTAATATGTGATATGCCTGATTCTATTATGATTTAGTGTCGTGTACACATTGAGTCTGTTTGACTCACCCTGTTGGGGAACATTTTTCAGTGATGAACAAAGTGTGATGGACCGACTAGAACTTGTGGTGGCCATGCTCAACATGAAGTTTATATTTTTGAGGACTCTTGAATTTATTTTAGTACTTTGAATTATTTTGGGAATTATTTGATGTAATAAGGCCATAAGGCCATAGTTGAATTACTTTACACTTATTTTTATTTATTATGATTATGAATTTTATCTATTAAAATTTAATTAAAATTTCTTTTAAACTAAACCCTAAATATTTTGTCACTTAAGATAAAAGGGATTTCAATATAAAACGAACCTGTTTTCAACACAAGCCCAACCCAAAACAATATTTTTCTTAAAATCAAACAAGTTTTCCTAAGAACAAAAGAATTTTGAACCAGTTTACTTGAGGAACATACCAAATCTGGTCAAAGCTCGTGGGCCGGGTTTGGGGTGTTTCATCTATAAACTCATAAGCAACCTCAGGTGTTTTGTTGTTTAGTGTACCGCTGGCAGCTGCATCAATCAATTGCCGAGTTGAGGGGTTCACACCATTGTAAAAGATTTGAACCTGTAGCCATAATGGTAACCCGTGGTGAGGGCATCTTCTCAGTAGATCCTTGTATCTCTCCCATGCATAAGAGATATCATTCCTCAACTTAGCCGTTTTAGCCGGCGAAAAATATTTGAGTACAAATTTCTCGGTCATCTGTTCCCATGTAGTGATTGAACCTCGTGGTAACGAGTTCAACCACTATTTATCTTTATTCCTTAATGAAAAGGGAAATAATCGAAGGTGAATGGCATCATTAGAAACGCCAAGTAATTGTTTGGATCCTCATCCTGCAAAGCATCAAACTGAACAAACTGCTGAATCATCTGAATAGTGTTAGGTTTCAGTTCAAAATTATTTGCAAAGAACAAAGGCGTCAAACAATACTTGATTCAGCCTCGTTAAAGTAGGCTTAGCATAATCATACATAGTACGAGGAGCAGGATTTTCGGCAACCACCGGAGGTAGTGGATTATTGTCAGCCATATCCTCGGTAGTATTATTATCGTCCTCTTGCTCTTCCTCTATGTATTGTAGACTTCGCCTTATCTCTCTTTGGTTTCTATGAGCGGTGCTTTCTATCTCACTGTCGTAAAGCAATGGTCTTGACGGGTTCCTTCTAGTCATAAACTGAAAATACCTGCCAGAAGCAAAGAAAGTCTAAAGTTAGAAAAAAAATTGCAATAAAATAAAAATGGCTAAAGTAATAAAAATTTAGTGTTCCTAATATCTTAGTCCCCGGCAACGGCGCCAAAAACTTGATGTGTCTCTAACTAACTACGATTACAATAAAGGAAAGCGCACCTATCGTTTAATAGTATAGTTATGGTAAGACCGAAAATATCATATCCACAATGACCAAGAGTACTAGTAATTACTATATTTCTATTATCTAGCCTAAGAATTGGAGAGATTTCTTTTAAACTATTAATTAAAAGCACGACAGAGAATGAATTGGGAAAATACATTTTAGACAACTTTATGAGATAGGCAATACCCAAGGAAGAATCCGCCTAGACTTCACTTATTACTTCTGATTCATACGATTTATTCACTTGACTTAATCCGTAGAAATCCCTAATTTATGTTAATATCTCTTTCAAGACTAAAAACAACTGACTCTAGGTTGATTAATTGAAATCTCTTTCTAATTAAAACCCCTATTTTCGCATTAACTCGATCTATGGATTCCCTCATTAGATTTGACTCTAATCCGACAGATTTTCGTCGCCCTATTTCTAAGGTTGCAATCAACTCCACTTAATTGTGTTGATCTACTCTTAAATAGGGACTTTTGCTCCTCTAAATAAGCACATTTGACTTGAATCAATAACCTGAATTATCAAAACAAGAATAAGAACTCACATTTAAGAATAAGAACAAGTATTTATCTTATAAATCAAATAGTAATAAGATTCATCTAAGTTTCATCCCCTTAGGTATTTAAGGGATTTAGTTCATACTGATAGAGGGAAACATCATAGAATAGGAAAAACAACAAAACATAAGAAAACCCAAAAACTTCAAGAGAAATTGATAGGAGATCTTCAGTCTTGATGGAGATCCTTCTTCCGAGCTGCTCTCGATGGCTGTCTTCGAGTATTTTCTGCCTTCTACTCTCCGTCTCTTAGGTACTCCCCTAGGGTGTTTATATAGGCTTTGGAACACCTTTCTTGGCCCACAAGTAGCCTTTTCCGAATAGAATTAAACTTGGGTTCGGCAGGGACACGCCCGTGTGACACGCCCGTGTATGAGAGTTTAGGTCGTGTTCAATTCTGCTCGCCACACACGGCCGTGTGGTCTACCCGTGTGAGACAGTCCAGGCCGTGTTTGCTTCTGCTCATCACACACGGCCGTGTGGTCTTCCCGTGTGAGATAGTCCAGGCCGTGTTGATTTCTGATGTAGGCCTATTTTGTCCCTTTTTGGCCCGTTTATTGTTCTTTTCGACTCCCTAAGCTCTCATGAGTGTAAAATATGGAATTAAAGGATTAGGAGCATCGAATTCATCAAATCTAATGAAAATTCATCCAAAAATAAGCCAAGCATAGGGTTAAAATATGTATAAGTTATGGTTTATTAGTGTAGACAAATGATGTAATGAAATGATAAGTAAGATAGTTAGATAGGGAAAGGGAATGATTGCATTAAAAGAGAGGTGAAAGATCACTTCATTACAAAAATAATGTTATACAATATGAAAGACACTAAAAGAAAAGACGGAATGAAAGGAAAATTAATCCTTTCTATCTAAATAATGCCCTGTAGACTTAGCGAGGACCTTTTTTGTTGGCTCCATTTCCCTTAGAATTTTCTCTGAGTAATCGAGCTCCTCAAGATTTTCATCACCCTCAATTTTGGGCGAGTTAGGAATGAAGAAACCAACAATTTGTTTCCATTTTAATTGGAAATCTTCCCACGTTTTTCCTATGGGGTTGTCAACATCAAAGCCCATTGAATCTATAGAAACGTATTGAAAGAAGTTGAAGTCCACTTGACTTAAGTCCAAAGGACCAATAGCTACTTGGGCATGGAGAATTAGGTTAGCCTTCCATTCTGGCAGTGCCTCATTCATGTTTCTTGCCGTGTCCTCCTGATATTTCTTTAAGGCTTTATCACTGGATTGACAAAGACTATCCAACTTAGCCTTATAAAGTAGCTTTTGGGATTGGAGTTGTTCTTTTAAGGATAACTTATTTTTCTCTAACAACTTGAATCTGTTCTCCAATAGTCTAGACTTTTCCTCTGTCTCTTTGTTTTTGAACTTCCAGGCCGTCACACTTGAATTGAGTTGCTCAACCTTACTTTTAAAAGCCTGCTCCTTGCTACATTGCTCCTCTAATGTCTTGAATTTTGACTTAATCGATTCCTCCATTCTGGCAATCGTGGCCTAATGGAAATCTTGGAGCTCTTGAAGAGATCTACTCAATAGCCCGTAGCCTATAGATAGGGCTTTGACAGATTTAGCCATCTGGGAAAAAGGAGATGAACCTGGTTGGACGTAATGTATGAACGAAAAGTCTCTTTCCATTGTTGAGGGATTCGATCATATTGGCTTTGAAAGATTGAACATAGAGAAATAGGGGATGGCCTTGAAGCATAAAGGTTATGCCAAGGAAAGAACTCGTCACTCCAAACAGAGGAAGAAGGTTGTTATTGAAGAATGGAGGGGGATCACAGGTAGATCCAAAGGTAAAGCTTTAAAAGGGACAATGGAATTTTGAGGACCCGTGCCATGAACAGGGGAATTGGCGGTATGGGCAGGCTTCACTAGGACTACTGACGCAGCTGGCAGTGATAGAACTATTGAAGAAGTGACTTGTGGGAAAGCCAAATCAATCCTCAAGCTTACAAGTGACTCTTATAATTTTTTCCTTCCTCTAGTGTAGATTGGAGAGACTATTTTGGATGAATGGGTGAAAACCTTGATGAACACTGAAGTGGGCCGAACCAACACCAGCCTCTTGTCTGGTAATCTTTAGCTCATAAAATTTCTGGAAAAGTCCCAAGAATGGAGGCTCGTTTCATTAGCAGTAGTCTATGAATTAAGCCATAAGGTTCCACCAAGACAAGGTTGATAACTGCCTTGGTGCAATGCTGTACTTTGTAAGCACTAAACAAAAGAAGGGATGTAGAGGCAGATGGAAGGCAACCTTTAATAGAATGAGATGAAGGATAAAACCTTAAGAGTTGTCACTTAGAAGACACATCGATGGTATTTCAATGTTGTAGGCAAAGTTCAGACAACGGAAGCCTCAGGCTCTAAAAAATTGATGCGCTTCTACCTGAGTTGTGATACATTCATACATAAGGGTGGAATCTTCGGGAGTATTTTCAAGTTCTTAGAGTCCAAATATGGTATGATTTTTAGGGGTTAAAATTTAGCTACTCTGGGTACGACCTTGACCACGAAGACTCATTCTTGACATTCTTGTAGGAAATAAGAAATAAAAGAGGAATAAAGAGGAAATAGGATTACCTTTGAGTACTTTGTAAAGTCAGAGGAGCGAAGGTAGAGAGAGAAGTCGAGAAAGCTGTTAAGTAATTCGAAAGGCTTGACAAAGTGTTAGAAGAAGGTTTAAACTCTTTATTTTATAGAAATAAACGTGCTGAAGAAGTTACTCTGTGAAGAATTGTTTACATTGTCCAATGCAAGCTTGACATTTGTCAAAGAGGTAACCGTGTGGTGTCTATACTAGAGTTCTTAACCACCAATATTTGATTTCGTTTAGAGAAGAAGTCTAATGATACCTTTTTAAGACTTTTGAGGGCCATGCCAGTAAGAGGGAAAAACTTGAAGTGTGGGTAAGGGAATTTGTATCGTCTATGATTTATGCTTGGCGAGAACAACCAAATTCATCCTGGTAATTGAAATCCTATAAGGGATGACAATTTCAACGACAAAGTTTTATTAAGGGGGACTTTGATAAGACAATCAGTAATGAAGTGACACTTTTCAAGTCCCAATAAAGACTTATATTATATTAATAGGTTTTCTAGTTTGAATAAAGGTAGTTCTCTTTTTCTCTTTTTAAAAATAATGAAATCTAAGGCTGGAGGAGTCGAAAGTATCCTGTTAAGTTAGATCAGAAACCTTGGATTTTATCAGTAATATTTCCCTGTAAAGGTAAGCTTTATGGCTCTAAGTGGATCTGTATGAGTGAATAGAGAAGTAAGGCCTTCTATAGAGGTTATTTGGGTTTGAAATGATTGTAAAGGTTATTTGTATGGGTTTTAATGGTGAACCTCTATTTTATAAGGTAGTGGTTGTTGTAGTCCTTGATTGAGTGCTGGATCTGGAGTTCATATTCGTTAAGTACAGTAGATAAGAAAGGTTTGAGTGGTTGATGGAAACCGACATCTACCAAAATCAAGGGTAAAATGAAACCTATCGAATTAGCACTTAGACGACATCTACAGGAATACTGGAATTCATAAGCAAAGTTTGGGTCTTGAATGCCTCGGACTCCTAAATATTAATTAATTTAATCTTGGGGAGTACTATAGCCAAACATCCAAGCCTCTTCTTGTGGTGGAGTATCTTTGAGACCTTGGGATACGAATTTGATTGGATTTCTAGTGATAGTGTTTCAATTAGCTTGACTACGAGCCCTCCCTCTGGTAGTGGTTCGAACCATTTTGTGTGAAAGAAAATAAAAGAAAAGAATATGAAGGAAATAAATGTTACCTTTGAGTAATAGAGGGACTGAAGATGAAGAGAGTAGAAGGATTGATTAGAGAAGCAATTAGGGTTTCAATTGATTCAATAAAGTGTTTGAAAAAAAGTGTTTAAATGTCTATTGTATAAAGAAACAAACGTGTGCATGAAGAATTCATGGTAACTGTTCAGATTATCTAATATAAAAATGACATCTGTCATAAAGGACATTTTGAAACGTTTGAAATTTCATAAGTAACTGTAAAGTCTTAGATCCACCCATGTCAATTAAACTATTAGTATTCTCGTCGCCAAATGGGTGGTTTATGCCTTGCACGAATAGTCAGTTTTTAGTTTTATAATGGAATTCTTCAAAGTTAAAAAATTGGTTATAAATAAACTAAACAGATTGGACAAATGAAATTTGGAAAAGAGTTTCTTTTATGTTTCCTTCAGATTCTTTAGGATATTATTAAGGACATATTCTAAAATTTTGGGACACCTATCAAATTTCACTAAGTGGGAGTGGATTATATATATTTGTGAGAAAGGTTTGCGAGAGGGTTTTCTTCTTCCTTTAGAGTAATTATTTAATTTTTTCTTTTCATAAGTATTAAATGTTATTTCTGGTTTCTATTTTTATGGGATCTGAAAGCTAAGGGTTCTTGAATAAGATTGAGGTGTTCTATCTCTTGTATTGTTGCTGGTTCGAATTGGATGTCTGAAGTCTAAATCTAGTAGGTGAGTCCCTAATATCGACTCTTATAAGTTCTTTTAAAGTAGTCTCTAGTGGTGAATGATGTTCCAGAAACAATGAATGAGTGCATGAATAGTTGCTGAAAATGAGTTTGTATACTTAAAATAGGTCTTTATGAGTTTAGAGTATAATGAATTGTGTGTACGGGTGTATGTGATTTTGCTGAGCAACTAAGTGCATGTGATTGAAAATTTTATTGTGGGACACAACTTTGTTGATGTGTGTGAAGCATGGGATGAACTATGCTCTAGTTAAGAAGATGAGATTAGTCTACTTGAATATGTATGTATATTGATTGTGTAATATAAGGTTGGAAATTGTTTGGGAAATGGAGGTGAATTCTATTGTGGTGAGGTTTAGTTGTGTGTTGGTTACCACTATGGTATACAATAAAGTCCATCGAGATAGTAAACACGAATTCTATTATGCAAGTTCTGAAGAAAGTCCATAGCGATGACATATTCTAGAAAGGGTGGATGAGCTACAATTATCGACCGGGGTTCTCTGCGTGTCCTAGGGTGATGATGGGAAAACCTCACGAGATGTGAGTTTAGGCAAATCCATATCGTAAACTCGACAGTTATGGGTTGCTTGGGTGGCATTTTGCTAGCCTTTATAGCGTACTTTGATTTGGCCTTTATGGCGTAATCTGATATGGCCTTTGTAGCATTATGTTAGCCTTTGTGTCGTAATTTATAAAATACTTTTGTGGTGTACTCTTTTTGACCTTAATGGTGTATTCTGGTAAGTCCTTGATAAGGATATGATCTGACTGAAGCTCTAATGTGAAAGGTCTTGTCATAAAATCGATTAAGTTTTAAGAAAAGTTCTTGAAAAGAAGTATGATTCAGTATGTCAGAAGAGGGTATCAATCGTGGTTATTTTTCAGGTTAGTATATGGGCATATTTGATGAAAGATTTTGCCAATCTGAGTAACCATGCTAATAAAGTGGAATTCTGAATTATTTGATATTCATTTTATTAGTAGTATTAAACCTTGTTCTGAGCTCTGATGGAATCTAATCTATTCACTATATGAGAATGTATTGAGTTGAATTAGGGTATGGTCTATTATAATTCAATTAATAAGATTAGTATAGGTATCTACCAAAAGTATAAATAGTAAGTGGTATCCACTAGGAATATTATATATGATTATCTATTTGAGATTCATTGTCGAAAATTATTTGAGGAGAAAGAGAAGGTAGTTCCAACTGTCAAGACTGGAAGTCAACCAAGTAGTAGAACAAATAAGAATATAGTACAAATGTGGTAAGTAGTGTATAAGTATGATAGTATACAACTGACATTATGAAGGTATTCATCATAGATAGAGGTGGAAAGTCCAAATATTAAAATGAAGAACTTATCAAGAAAAGTTAAAAAGGTAAGTTCTGTTCATAACTCACTTTTGTTTCAAGTATTGTCGCATCAGTGTAAGTGCTTGAGAAGATGATGCCAGGAATATGCCAGAGTAGCAATAAGTGGGTATACTATGCATACAGTGGGCGTGTAGGAAGGATTGATGTTTAGAAAGACTAAACCCTTAAAGTTTTCCTTTTGTAACTCATGAGTTGTAATAAATTTTAGCAAGACTGATACCATATGTTATTTGCAAATTTTTCCTTTGTTATTTAAATACGGAGTTTTTAATCAAAATAATGGGAAATGTTTTCAGTAATGAGTTTTGTCAACTAATTCAAAAATTTTGTTAAGTTTTCTGTGAAGTAATACCCGAAACCTAGACTCGGTGAATTGGGTTGTGTAAGGGGCGTTACAACCCGAACGCATTTGCCAAAGTTTGGTTGGATCATAATCGGTGGAGGAAAAATCATGTAGCGTTGTTGGGACGTAGAGAGTCTTCTTCGTCTTAACGTGTCGATGATTTCGGCTATTATTTTGTAATTTCAGCTAAAGCAGTTACCGTTGACCCTTGCAGAACATATAGGCTTCTTTTTTTGTCCTCTCATCACGACGAAAGCTCCACGAGAAACTTTTAAGCCATTTGATTCAATGACTATCATGCAACCATTAGAATCCAAAAATCCAAGGAGATGAGATTTTTCTTTAAATCAGGAACATACCTAACATTTGATAGTCTTATATGGAGAATTATTCCCCATCAGCACAATTCAACCTTCAACTAAACTGTATGTGGAGAACCAATCCCTGTTAGGACACATGTGGTAGGAGCACCCTAAATCTAGAATCCATTTGGAAGTATGATTGGAGCTTTTGCTTGTCGAAACCATTAAGAAATCATCACCTCGATCTTCAACTACACTAGCATTAGCAACTCCAGCATTCTGCCTTAACGTGACCTTACTTTTTGCAATAGACATAGTATTTGTCACGGTTTCTTAATTTGGATCTCGCTTTAGACCTGTTTTGTTTTGTCTTTCTGGACTGTTGTCAGCCTCTTGCAACTAGAATTGATGCTTGCCCATCTAACTTTTTGTTTGGGCCTAACCCGTTGTCGAGTTTATCATTGCTCAACAAATTCCCCTTCACATCCTCAAACGAGAGATGATCTCTCCCATAAATCAGAGTTTCCCTTAAAGTTTTATAAGAAAAGGGTAAAGAGCATAACAACATAATGTGATCCTCATCATCAAACTATGCTTCGAGAGTCTTTTAATCATTAAGGAGGGTAACAATCTCACTAATTTGAGTTCTAATAGACTCACCTTCGGCCATTCTGAATGTGTAGAGATATTGTTTTAATACTAACCTATTGGCCAATGATTTCATCATGTACAAGGCTTCCGATTTCTTCCATAATGTATATGATGTTTTCTCCTTCAAAACCTCCTATAACACATTATTTGTTAGGCATAATTGAATTGAGTATAGAGCTTTCTTATCTTACCTATCTCATTCTGATTGTTCCACATCGTTCGGTTTCATTTCTGCAATTATCCTTTCAAGATCACTCTAGAACAAAATTGTTGACATGCGAACTTGGGTTCAATTGAAATTTGCAATGCCGTCGAACTTTTCGATATCAAACATTGATGCTACCATCTCTGAATGAATTGATTGGAAAAATCAAACTTACTCTGATACCAATTTGTAGGGAATAAACCTATGTATGCAATAAACAAGTAAATAAAATGGAATAAAAAAGACCGAACATGCAAAATTTAATGTGGAAAAACTCCTAAAATGAGGATAAAAAACCATGGGAAAATTAGATTTCACTATAATAAAGGAGAGTACAAAAGATGGAGAGAATTAAAGGAAAAACCCGAAGCCGTACAAAAAAAACCCTTCAAAATAAAAAACAAAATTCTCTCAATTTTTAATATTTCTATTGTGTGTCTAATCGAGAGTAATTGAGTTCTATTTATTGGATAAGATTCGTAGTAAAATATGACTAGAATATCTCTAGAGTAATCAGGGTTTAAGTGAGAAACTAAGATAAAGTTTAACTGAGAGAAGAAAACCAAAAAACTTGTGGATCACGTTACCACGTCGAAACGTGGCCTTCGCATCGTCGGGATGATGGGTTTCACGTCATTGGGATAAGATGTGCTTTCTCGTTACGACATAAACACAGAAATGCGAGGCATAACTTCCATGGATGATACTTTCTGAACATGGTATTTTCTTAAGATTCATGTAACACCCTCAACACGACCCGATTCACCGGGTCCAAATCTCGGGTTTTACTACACATAACTTAATAAAGTTTAAAAAACAGTTGAAGGATACTCCATACTTAATTAATATTTTTTTTATTTCTTTTAATTAAAGACTTAATTTGAAAGAAACATAGAAAATTATTTGAAAATAATATAATAAGATAATACATAAGACTTATGATAATTTAATTACAACACAAAAGTTTACTAAAGATTGACTCCAAAATGAGTAATCCTACTATACGCCACTTTTCCAGATTGACCACTGTATGCATAAGAACCCAGTTCACCCTTCTTTGGCGCATTCATGGAATTGCCCTCCCGGCTTAATCATTCACCACAATAACTGAAACATAATCATAACATTTGTTAGTTATACAAATTTAGTGAACTTAGGTATAAAATACCTTTAAATTTCCTTGCTGAATTCTAGATTCCGACTTTTTGGATTTCCATTTCTGGCTTTGGTGGATACCTTCATAGCTTCAATTCTATATATATACTTTATACATACTTACACCCCTTACTGTTCTTTACTTATTATCTTTCACTTAACTCTTTAGCTATATCCAGAATCTTACCAGACGGTGCAATCTCTTTTATTATCATCAAACAACCTTCATCATTTAATCTAAAACAGTTGATCACCGGTACTATGCTCTTAAGGGATACTACTTACAGATCTTACATTTGGCAAATTCTCATACTTAGTTTTCTAACCCAGATCTTCAATAGTTCATACACTGATTCAACCCAATACATATTCATAACGATGAGGAGCCTTCTAAGTCATTTTGAATAAATCCAAACATTTATATTTCTCAACATAAGTATACCAGATTTACCAAAACTTAGATACCACTACCCCCAGATAAGACATGATACTACTCAAAGGTGACATATATTAGATAATTCAGATTTTAATTTTTCATAGCGTAGTCCAAATTCGTCCTAACGATCATTCATACCCTTCGAAATCTGAATACGCCTCTTTTCTAATCAGACAAACTATTATGGCGAATTCCCTTTAGAAATACAAACATGAATTTCTCATTTAGAATATACCTCATACGACTTATCAAACTTTATTACTAGATCGAATAACCCAATCTATCTTCAACTCGTCCGATACTCACCATAAAACTAACTATCGAAGAGATCCCAGAACTTACCCGGATTTTAACACAAGGGTGACTAACGACATTCTATCGCACGTGTATTATTGAATACATCAACAGAATGATATAGAACTTACCACATAGGCCATAAAAAATATGCCAGCAAGACTTAGCAGACCATGCCACATAGACAAACGTACAGAATCACGTGTTTACTCTCCCGACAGACTTTCACAGAAGGTGCCATGGGTTTCTCCCAAGTGGAGTTATATATAAATTCATGTCATGATCTGCCAATTCGATTACATATTATCGAATGTTTCACCGTGAATATGCATATAATCATATCATAATATGCCAAGGGTCTCAGCCACATGGACTTTCACATTTTCATGTCGAGATCTGCCAGTCCAATCTTCATCTTACTGGAGGCTACACCATGAGTGTTTTCACATCATACATTACCATGGGTCTAAACCAAATGCTCTTACACTTATTTTCTTATCGTGATATACCAGTCTAGTTAGCGTTATAATTGCCCTACCAGAGGCTGCACAAAGGGACATTACTCTGAATTCACTTACCAAATTGTTCACACACCTAATTGATTCATATTTTTCCTTGCATCAGACTTTACCTGAAAAATTTCTACTCAACATTCTTTTCAAACAAAACTTTATACATATAATCACAACACACATATCATCTTACTATTCATCATACACTTATCAATTGTCAGACACGTTATTATCATTTATATATATACTTTTCCTTGAATAGTTTTCATGCAAGATTCATGATAAAGACTCACTTCACACTCACCTAAACAGTAGCTCGAAGCTTCACACCCAGACATCCATTTTGACCCAGCAGCACCCACTGCTTAAAAAACACAATTTCACTATTTAAAACCCATTTTCATACAATTTTCTAACATCTTAATCATAAATAACCTCCATGCAAGACCTTGCATTCATACTTACTGTTCCTAAAATTCTTAACATCTTTACTTCTTCAAAAAATTAACATGCAGAGCTATAATACTTACTAGGAGGTAGAAAAACCATTTGTTAAATCAAGAACCTTAGTTTCCAACTTTTGGAGAACAAGATAAAATTACATTTATGAAAAAGGAAGAAGAGAGTAATACTGTAACACCCCTAACCCATATCCATCGTCAGAATAGGGTTACAGAGCATTACCGAATAAATGTGACATAAAACATACATTTGTAAACATTAAAATAAACATAGCATAATCTATTCATATACATGCATTTCGTCCCTTAATCGAGCCCTCGAGGCCTTAGAAACACTTGAAAAATGATTCGGGACTAAATCGGGAACATTTGAAACATTGAGGAAAAAGTTAGAAAATTTGAACTACAGAGGTCACACGGCCAAGACACACGCCCATGTCTCAGGCCGTGTAACATTCGAAATAGGGGCACATGGCCTTGTCCCAAGCCATGTCCGTGCCCGTGTAACTCTCTGACTTGGGCCACACGGCCAAGCCATATGCCCGTGTGCCAGGTCGTGTAACAGCCTGACTTGCAACCCTTCGAAACCTATAAGGGACACACGGCTGTGTCGCATGGCCGTGTGTCACACACGGCTGAGATACACACCCGTGTCTTTGGCCGTGTGACAAGAAATAGGCCAAATTCAAGCCATTTCCTTCACCCTAATCAAGCATGATCCTATGAGTCATTTTCACATAAATTCAAGCCTTGAACATACCTAAAACATGCCTAAATATGACTAAATCATTTAACCATTTATTCATACAACCAATATGCCAAAAGGCACCTCAACCACAATTCATCAAATCAACCAAAAACATAAATATATTTGTCTATAATCAACCTTATACAACTACCTATTTCCATACCAAGCCATAGCATCATTGACCATATACCAAATCACATTCAAACATACCAAATTGGTTATTCAAAACATACTTTCACTTGACCATAACCATACCAATCAACGAAGCATCAAAGGCCAAAAAGCACACCAATCATAATACCATACTTTCAAGCCAAACATAACAACTTAATTCATCAACATACCAAAACAATCCATAAATGCTTAATTTCATACCATCTTATTTGTTACAAAACATATCTATTCACAAACTTAGAGAAGTACCTAACCACATAATTTAGTAATTTGCTATAATGAACCAAAACAACCTATAAAGCTATATATACATGACACAACCCTAAGGAGTACAAAAACTACCAACTCAATGGATACTATAAGCTTACACAGCTTAGTAAGAACATAGTAAATCTTTTAACATAACATTGATTGAATGCAATTCTTATTAAGAACATGGTAAATCTTTTAACTTAACATTGATTGAATGCAATTCTTATTTTACTCGATTGAAGTTATCAAAGTGTAAACAGGGGCACGTATGTGCAATCAGGGGTACCGAAGTACAAACAGGGGCTCGTATGTGCAATCAGGTATAATTAACTAAAGTATTTAATTACATAGTTATAAGATGAATATATATATATATATATATGGAAATTCAATTATACATTTAAATACCATGAACTTACATTGACAATTAACGCGTAGAAGTACGATCAAACTAATCTCTGACTTTCGCCTTTCCTCGGTTTATATCCGGCTAAGATTTATATTTGTCTAAATAAATAATTATATTCAATTAAGTGTTTCAATCAATCTCAATTATTCAATTCAATCCACAATCCAAATTTATGCATAATTATAATTTTACCCCTAACATTTTAACATCTTTACAAATTAGTAATTGAGCTCGTAAATTGAATTTCATGCAATTTCATCCACATACTAAGCTTGTTGAATTCAATATAATCCCATAGCAACTCATACAAACCATTACTTCAAAATTTCACTATGTATTTTACACATTTTAATAATAAATCCCTAATTGCCATTTTCAACAAAAATCACTTTACAAAATTTGTTTATTTAACAACAAAGACTCATAATCTTTCATAAATTTTCAAGAATCACACAAACATGTTAATGGTAAAACCCTAAACCTTTAACAATTTTGCAAATTAGTCCCCAGGCTAGCTAGATTAAGCTACAACGACTTCAAATACAAAGAGATCATTAAAAATGGAATGAAAATTCATTCACATGCACAAGGAAGAGCTTGGCCGAATCCCTAGCGTATTCTTCAATGGTGAATTCGGTTAGAAAGTATGAAAATGAAGAAGATGGACATCTTTTTCTTTTAGTTAATTTATCTTTAATTACCTATTTACCATTTTATCCTTTCAAAACATTAATAATTTCAATAAAACCAATCCCATAAATGTCCACTATCACTTAAATGGTCTAATTACCACCTAAGTACTCTTACATTCAAGTTCTATAGCCATTTAATACATTTAGCTACTAGATCTCTACTTTAACATCTTTTACGATTTAATCCTTTTTATTTAATTAAACATGCAAACGGTAAAATTTCTTAACGAAATTTTTATACGATACTACTAACATACTATAGACATTAAAATAATAAAAATAAATATTCTCACGTCAAATTTATGGCATCGAAATCACTATTTTGATTTCACTGAAAACGGGTTGTTACAAATACTGAAGGAAGAAGAAATCTTCCACACAAAACCTTCTCACCCACATATATATATAACCAACTTCTCTTGTTGGAACTTGAAAAATGTCGACTGTATCCAGAATTTGTCTTTCTTAATGGCATATAGGTTTCGAGGGAAACCTAATGAGCATACGGTATAGTTGATATTTAACTAGTCAATCCAGTTTGCTCTTAACCAATTCACATTACGAACCAAACCAACACAGTGTGTAACACCCTGAATTAGGGGTTATTTGTAATTTAAATAAATTCCATTAGGGCTTCAAGAAATAAAATTTATAATTTTATTTGACATGTTTAAGGGTCTAAAAATAACCTGAGCTAGGCTTGACACAGATATTAAAAAAATTTTTTTTTTTTCTTTAAGTGTCTAAAAGGGGGAGGGCCAAAAGAGGCCTTAAGAATAATTTTTGGCATGTTTGGACACAAGGATTGGCATTGGTAGGGTGGCTTAATGACGCCACTTAAGGCTTGGGCAAATGGCGCCTTGAGCATGAGGGTTCGAGCTGCAGCAGAGGCGCTTGGGGATTTATTTTTATGCGATCTTTGGGCTTTGGTAAGAAGGCTTTAAAAGTTAATGTGGTGGTTAATTGACATGGAAGTCAAATTGGGAGAGTTGGTCCAGGCGCTTAAGTGGGAGGCTGCGGTGGGGTCTTGGTTTCAACCCCAAAGAATCTGCAAATGGGTTTTATTTTGTTTTAGTTTCTTTCTTTGGCGTGAGTGGGAGGGGGTTGGCTGCTATTTGGACTCTTCAAGTGATAAAATTAAGCTTATTATTTTGTCTATACTCACTGGAGTGGGGGGATAAACATTGGTTTATTTTATTCTTGAAGAGGTGATAAACAAATAGGATTAAATGGGATTATTATTTGATTATTATTTTGAGTATTCAAGTGATAAGATTAAGGGTATTTTTTTATTATTTTGGCTCATATATTCTATTGGAAGGGGATTGTATTAGTGGTTTAATTTTGTTTAAATTGTTTAAGATAGGATAGAAGATAAGTGCTATTATCTTAGGTGATAATTAATAGTTTAATTATCAGCAAAGAGAAGAGAATTAGGCAAAGATTAGGACTCTTTGGGGGTTGTTTTTGTACAAACAAATAGAGCGAAATTTCCAAAGAACTATTTTCTTTTCCCTCTCACATCTTGCCGAAATCCCCTAGGGAATTGTTCAAATTTTCCAGTTTTTTTCTATTCTACTTGGCCAAAAATCACCTTTGAATTCTCCTACTAATTCTCCTTTTTCTTTCTTCCACCATTGGCCGAATAATTCACCACTTTGTTCACCGAATTTCTCTCTGCTATTATTAATAAAATTTCAGCATCTTCTCCCACTTTTTTTTTATTTTATTCTTCTTTTCCAATAGCCAAAACCACACCTTTGGTTGCCAAATTCCCTCCTCTATGTTATGGTATTGGCCGAATATTAAGTGGATAAATCTCTTGAGATTTTGGTGGTCAATCGACTTGGGAAAGGTACTCCAGAATTTTAAACAGTCGACCCAAGCCTCTAATCCCTAGTGTTCGGTTTTGGTAAGTAATGGTAAGAGCTACTCTAGTAATTATATGGTATTTATTTAAGCCGAAGGCTATTAAGGGGCTACTAATGGTTGCCGATTATAGGGTGCAAACAGAAGGCTAGTACTTAAAAGCGAGTAGGTAAGGATTCGGGTTCAAAAAGGAGAACCCTTTTAAATAATTGGTTTGGCCTAATAGGCCTTTGGTATTAACACTGACATTTGGCGAATGTAGGATCAGGATCTAGCGACGTAAATCGGATCTTCGGGATCTAGGAATTACGATAGCAAAGGTGTGTAAACTCTTTACACACTTTATTAATAAATTTGCCATATTACGCCTTGTGTATAAATTTTGGTAGTGGTCTATGATATGCTTGTGGGCTTAAACATGGATTCCGGTAAGTCCTCATGCGTGATCTATTGATATATGTTTGCATGCCATCACATGATGATTTAAAATGCATGATATGTGATATTGATATGTAAGCATGTGATGGTGGGATTGATGAGAGGAGGGGGATGAATTATGGACTGTCGTCAGTGGTTTTGACCACAAGATGGGTTGGCCCCATCAGATTATTTGTGACCTATGGTCATCAGTGGTTTTGACCACACCGATTGATAAATTGCGACTAAGTCCCAGTGGTTTGGTACCACCAGTGGTTTTGACCACACTTGATATTTTGTGACCTATGGTCATCAGTGGTTTTGACCACAAGATGGGTTGGCCCCATCATTTAAATTGTGACTTTAAGTCATCAGTGGTTTTGACCACACAGGGTAGAAAAGGTGTATGGATGGCTAGTTGGGTTGCATGAGCATGTTATTAATAAATTGTGTATGAGATATATTTTTCCGGGTAGGGGATTTATACACTGAGTCTTGGTGACTCACCCCTTCCCTTAACATTTTGCAGATGAGTAGATCGCGGAGATGGAGCCGGAGGGACTCGAGGTGGCCATGCAGTGGAAATTTTAAAACAATGGACTTGGGTTTTATTTTATCAACTTTTGCATGTCGGTTATTTTTGTTAAGTTGTAACAAGGCCTCCTAGAATTATTTTATTATTTCTTTTTTTTTACATACGTGGAATATTTGTTTAAACTATTTAATTATGTTAAAAATGAATTCACATATTTTTCCCAATCAAACGAACAAAATGTTTTAAAAATGCCATCGGGCACATTTGCAATCTATAAACAACCCGACTTAATAAATATTTCTAAGCAACACTCAGTATGGTTTTTAACAAGAGACTTGAAAACAGAAGGTTTTCGACAAAACTTAAATCGGTTTTAAAATGGTTCTCAAATTGTTTTCTCTGTAGCAAACCAAATTCGGTCGTAGCGTTTGGGCCGGGTTTGGGGTGTTACAAATTGGTATCAGAGCCAGGTTCAAAGCTCGGCTGTGGGGGCCCAAGGCCCAAAACAAAAAAAAAATGTTTTCGTAGGACTTATGGAATGATTTTTGGTTTTTGAACAGCATGGCCCGAGTCTCCCGAGACCGATCCGCTCGGTGTAAAGTACTCACGAACTTCTTTGTGAATTATTTTATGTAGAAGGGTAGGAAGCATGGAACGTAGATAGACTTGTAGGACTTGGACCCTAAGGTTAGATTACTCAAGCATAAACGAAGCATAAGACTTAAGGAACTAAACCAACCTATGACTTAGTCAATGAGCTAGGGTGTGGTAACCCCTGTACGCATGTCTAGGATTGGATCCTAAGAGCACAGGTATTTAAGCGATCCTCGTGACTCACCTCCTCTTCGCGCAGTATCCTACCTGGTGCGTAGCTTCGGTTCACCCTGACCAGGAGGGCTCGGTCATAGGCTAAACACAATGATTAAAACCCGAAAAGGGAATTAGCCTTGTTTTTCGAAATAGAATGAAACAACAAACCCTAATGTTTTCAAAACTTGTGCAATAACTCTCTCAAATCCTAGAACATTACTTTTACAACGTTTTTCTCGAAAAACTTGACTTGTGAAAAATTACGAAAATACCCTTAGGAGTAAAATTACCAAAATGCCCCGACCCATAAAATATTAATTCAATGGTTTTGCCCAAAAAATTTAAACTATTTTACAAATATTCAACAACTTAGCTTTGGAAATCATCAAAGAAAATATTCTGTTCTGAAAAAAAAAAAAAAAAAAAAAAAAACCCAGTAGGAAAATACTGAAAATACCACTCGGATAGAAATGGGCAAAAATGTCCAGGTGAGCGAATAGGTATGGAAAGTATTAAGGAATGGATGCATGAACTTCTTTGTGTGAACTAGGAAAGAAGATCTGGAACATTGTTTGTTCGAAAGAATCTCTGATTAAACATTATCCATAAAATTTCTTCATGAGTAATAAAGTGAAACAAATGCTAACGCATAAAATTTTTCTTAATCAGATTAAAAGCGCGGTAGATAGAATGAGTTCTAGAGGACGTGGACGCCGTGGACGTGGTAGGGGTAGGATGACGGTGTCTGAACCCGTCAGGTCAGGACAAGGTTCTGAAAATGAGGTACCACTGCCACCACCACCTCCTACTTTTAGAGCTGAGGAGCCGGATCAGACCGGTGGCGAGGCGGTATCGCAAGCTGTGTTGCGAGTCTTGGAGATGGTGGCTGAGGCTGGTGGAAATGTGGGAGCTCGGAAATCTGTTCCCGAGCGACTCCGATCTAACGGAGCGGAGGTATTCCGAGGTGTGTCAGGAGTGGCACCTAGTACAATGAGAATCATGGGCTAGAGTCAACCGAAAGGATCATGGATGATCTTGACTTTGACCGAGGAAGAAAAGTCGAAAGGGGCGATGTCGCTTCCTAAAGGATGAGGCGATCGGTGGTGGCTTACGGTTCGAGATGGGGCTACAGCAGATGATTTGACTTGGGAGTATTTGAACCACCTATCGGAAGAAGTATGTGGGTACTAGCTACGTAGATGCACAAATGAAGGCTTTCTTGAACTGGTCCAAGGCAATAAGACAATGGCGGAGTATGAGGCCGAATTCCTTCGGTTGAGTAGGTATGCTCGTGGTATTATGGGTACCGAGCATGAACGCTGTGTTAGATTCGAGGATGGGCCGAGAGATGAGCCGAGGATGATGATAGCTCCACAACAGAACGAGAGTTTGCTTTGTTCTTGTGGAGAAGTCTAAAGTTGCTTTGAGGAGTAAGACAGTCCATTAAGCGGAACCAAGAACGGAATTGGAATAAGAGAAGCTCGGAACCTTCAAGGTTCTTGGGTAATGAATGAAGAGGACGAAGTTTGATGGGTCGGATCAAATCGCTGGGCCTCTTCTTTGCCAATACCCAATGGCCGCCACAATGTGCTCGGTGTGGCAAGCCTCACAAGGGTGAGTGTTGGAGTGGTAATCGAGGGTGCTTTGAGTGTGGATCGTGCGATCACCGTAAGGGATTGTCCTCGGAAGTTAGATAGGAATCAACCAGCAGGTCGAAACCGCTCGTGTTAGAAATGAAGGACCACCACAGAGGGGTCGAGGTGCGGCTAGAGGTAATGATAATGGTAACGGGCGCGTGGTCGAGGTGTTGAAGGTGCAGAGGCGAGGCAACCAAGGCTGGTTTATGCTGTTGGCCGTCGCGAGGAGGAGGATGTGCCAGACATAACAACGGGTAAGTTTCTTATTTCCGGAATACCCTCAATTGTCTTGGTTATGGTTACGTTAGTTCATTCTTATGATTGCCAGTAAGAGTATGGAACCTGGATTATGAACGTAGGGAATGTGTAGAAAGTATGATAGTTCTTTAAGATCGAGTGTGCAGCGATAACGTGAGGTCATGCGAGTTAAGGATGCACGATTGAGCGATAGTAAGTAATTTCGAGGACGAAATTATTTTTAAGGGGGGTAGAATTGTAACACCCTGAATTAGGGGTTATTTGTAATTTAAATAAATTCCATTAGGGCTTCAAGAAATAAAATTTATAATTTTATTTGACATGTTTAAGGGTCTAAAAATAACCCGAGCTAGGCTTGACACAAGATTAAAATTTTTTTTTCTTTAAGTGTCTAAAAGGGGGAGTGGGCCAAAGAGGCCTTAAGAATAATTTTTGGCATGTTTGGACACAAGGATTGGCATTGGTAGGGTGGCTTAATGACGCCACTTAAGGCTTGGGCAAATGGCGCCTTGAGCATGAGGGTTCGAGTGCAGCAGAGGCGCTTGGGGATTTATTTTTATGCGGTCTTTGGGCTTTGGTAAGAAGGCTTTAAAAGTTAATGTGGTGGTTAATTGACATGGAAGTCAAATTGGGAGAGTTGGTCCGGGCGCTTAAGTGGGAGGCTGCAGTGGGGTCTTGGTTTCAAACCCAAAGAATCGCAAATGGGTTTTATTTTGTTTTAGTTTGTCTTTGGCGTGAGTGGGAGGGGGTTGGTGCTATTTGGACTCTTCAAGTGATAAAATTAAGCTTATTATTTTGTCTATACTCTACTGGAGTGGGGGGATAAACATTGGTTTATTTTATTCTTGAAGAGGTGATAAACAAATAGGATTAAATGGGATTATTATTTGATTATTATTTTGAGTATTCAAGTGATAAGATTAAGGGTATTTTTTTATTATTTTGGCTCATATATTAATTTGGAAGGGGGATTGTATTAGTGGTTTAATTTTGTTTAAATTGTTTAAGATAGGATAGAAGATAAGTGCTATTATCTTAGGTGATAATTAATAGTTTAATTATCAGCAAAGAGAAGAGAATTAAAGCAGATTAGGACTCTTTGGGGTTTGTTTTTGTACAAAGAAAAATAGAGCAAAATTTCCAAAGAACTATTTTCTTTTCCCTCTCACTCTCGCTGAAATCCCCTAGGGAATTGTTCAAATTTTCCAGTTTTTTTTTCTATTCTACTTGGCCAAAAATCACCTTTGAATTCTCCTACTAATTCTCCTTTTTCTTTCTTCCACCATTGGCCGAATAATTCACCACTTTGTCACGAATTTCCTCTCACTTTATTAATAAAATTTCAGCATCTTCTCCCACTTTTTTTATTTTATTCTTCTTTTTCCAATAGCCAAAACCACACCTTTGGTTGCCAAATTCCCTCCTCTATGTTATGGTATTGGCCGAATATTAAGTGGATAAATCTCTTGATTTTTGGTGGTCAATCGACTTGGGAAAGGTACTCCGTAATTTTAAACAATCGACCCAAGCCTCTAATCCCTAGTGTTCGGTTTTGGTAAGTAATGGTAAGAGCTACTCTAGTAATTATATGGTATTTATTTAAGCCGAAGGCTATTAAGGGGCTACTAATGGTTGCCGATTATAGGGTGCAAACAGAAGGCTAGTACTTAAAAGCGAGTAGGTAAGGATTCGGGTTCAAAAAGGAGAACCCTTTTAAATAATTGGTTTGGCCTAATAGGCCTTTGGTATTAACACTGACATTTGGCGAATGTAGGATCAGGATCTAGCGACGTAAATCGGATCTTCGGGATCTAGGAATTACGATAGCAAAAGGTGTGTAAACTCTTTACACACTTTATTAATAAATTTGCCATATTATTGCCTTATGTATAAATTTTGGTAGTGGTCTATGATATGCTTGTGGGCTTAAACATGGATTCCGGGTAAGTCCTCATGCGTGATCTATTGATATATGTTTGCATGCCATCACATGATGATTTAAAATGCATGATATGTGATATTGATATGTAAGCATGTGATGGTGGGATTGATGAGAGGAGGGGGATGAATTATGGACTGTCGTCAGTGGTTTTGACCACAAGATGGGTTGGCCCCATCAGATTATTTGTGACCTATGGTCATCAGTGGTTTTGACCACACCGATTGATAAATTGCGACTAAGTCCCAGTGGTTTGGTACCACCAGTGGTTTTGACCACACTTGATATTTTGTGACCTATGGTCATCAGTGGTTTTGACCACAAGATGGGTTGGCCCCATCATTTAAATTGTGACTTTAAGTCATCAAAGGGTTTTGACCACACAGGGGTAGAAAAGGTGTATGGATGGCTAGTTGGGTTGCATGAGCATGTTATTAATAAATTGTGTATGAGATATATTTTTCCGGGTAGGGGATTTATACACTCGAGTCTTGGTGACTCACCCTTTCCCTTAACATTTTGCGAGATGAGTAGATCGCGGAGATGGAGCCGAGGGACTCGAGGTGGCCATGCAAAGGGAAATTTTAAAACAATGGACTTGGGTTTTATTTTATCAACTTTTGCATGTCGGTTATTTTTGTTAAGTTGTAACAAGGCCTCCTAGAATTATTTTATTATTTCTTTTTTTTTACATACGTGGAATATTTGTTTAAACTATTTAATTATGTTAAAAATGAATTCACATATTTTTCCCAATCAAACGAACAAAATGTTTTAAAAATGCCATCGGGCACATTTGCAATCTATAAACAACCCGACTTAATAAATATTTCTAAGCAACACTCAGTATGGTTTTTAACAAGAGACTTGAAAACAGAAGGTTTTCGACAAAACTTAAATCGGTTTTAAAATGGTTCTCAAATTGTTTTCTCTGTAGCAAACCAAATTCGGTCGTAGCGTTTGGGCCGGGTTTGGGGTGTTACACAGTGCTCAGACAAACTATGCGTACTATGCATATGGCGGTAACTCACCCAGCTTATACTTCACTTGATATGTAACACCCCTAACCCGTAACTGTCGCCGGTCTAGGGTTAAGAAGCAATACCAATCAATCCAGAACATTTACTAACATTTTACAACACAATGTAACACCCCAAACCTGGCCTAGACGTTATGGACGAATCTGACGTGTCACATGGAAGTGTCTTTCAAAAATTGGACTTGTTGGTAAAAACTCGTTTCTAAGTTTAGAACCCCTTTATTATTATTTAACAAATCATCTAGTCAAAAAGTTTTCCTTATTAGCTGCTATTGTTATAATAGGTTGATTTAAAATCGCGGAAGCTTTTGAAAACTCTAATGTTTAAATTTTGTGTCTTCGAAAACAGTAATTATTTTGAAAATTCATCATCTCCTAAACTAGCAGTTTAAAATAAGTAAGCAAAAGCCCAATTAAAAATTTAAATAAACATAAATGGCCTTATTACATAAAAAAAACCCAACAAAAACTTTAAATTTAAATGAAAGCACGTGTAGAACAGCTGCAGTTGTGTGGCCACCTCCGAGCCCTTCACAAAGACCAAATCGCCTATGGTGAGGATTACAATACAAAGTAAAAGGAAAGGGTGAGTTTACGAAAAACTCAGTGTGTAATCCCCTATCAGTCAATTCGTGTACAACATGCAGTAACAGTCTGGGCCTGAGCCCTATTCAGTAATAGTACAATGTGGGTCTTAGCCCAATACAGTAACAGTGTGGGCCTTAGCCCATTACCATATCAGTACAGTGCAATAATGCAACCCATCCCAATCTAGCCAACACACCACTCTGTACCACCAACACACCATGTGGGGATAAAATTGACCCACCAAGCCAACACACTAATATCGCAAACAAAGCGCAAAAATAACGATGTCGCAACAAAGTCGCCAAGATAATAGTATATGTGGCAAGGCCACCAAGATCTGATATACTTCCTCCATAACAAAGATCCAAACCCCATGCGAGAAGTCATGTCATAAATCATACGTATATGCAAAATTTCATACTCAGTAACTGTCATCTACAAATCATGAACACATCAGTCAACCTACCTTTAGGGGTATAACGGTCATTTCCATCTACTAAGGGTAAAATAGTCATTTCACCCTTTAGGGGTATTTTGGTCATTTTACCTACTTTAGGGTCTCGGTGCAGATATCAACCTCTCGGGAGGTCCGCAGTCGCCTCGAGGGACTCCGGTAACTTAAATGGTCATAATAGTGTAAATGGGCCCAAGGCCCATTACTCAGCCCAAGTGGGCCCACACGCTCGTACGGCCCGTTCAGCCCAGATTTCCCCACGGCTATGACACCTACATAGCCCACTACAGTATTTGCCACAAATCTTAGATTTCATCCGTGTGGGACCCACGAGCCCATTGGGCCCACATGACCCCTTTTTGGCCCAACGTGGCCCATTACGGCCTAAGCCCATGAAAATGCTCATGGAGGCCTTTACAATCATACGCCCGTGATTCATGGGCTCGGTTTGACCACACGAGCATTTGCACGCCCATGTGACCTCCAAGCCCAATCTTCCGGCTTTTCGACTTTTGCCATTCTACAGTCAAAATAGTGTGAATACAGACATGTTTACGCAACCGCTCCAAGTTTCTCAAAGACCCAACCTTGACTGAGTAATATGCGATTTACTCCTCTTAGATCGCTGAATAAAAACGATCGAACGCAACTTGCCGACTTACTGCAATAACAACAGATCTCATCAGGTAGAATCATTCACAAGTGGCTTAAATCCATGAATATCAAACTTGCAGAAACATAGGGATATTTGGCCTATGCTGAAAAACCCAATATAATGCTTTTACCTTAACTGAACGATGAACGAAAAAGGTTTTGATTGCTTCAGTCACTTGCACCCCTTCACCCCACTGAAATACCTAGTACCCAACAAACCACCACATCGCAAGGAAAAGACAAGAATCGCAATTTGAACACGTAAGAAGAAGCATTCGGCTATCGGAAAAGATAGAAGAAAACAGATTTTAACACAAAAAGAAATAACAGAGAATCAAAGGAGGGAACTTATGAGTACCTACTGATTTGTCAGAACTCTTGCAAGACCGAAACCACAACACCACAGCAAAGTAAGGGAACAGTCGGCCAAACCCAAAAACAGAAGAACACCAAAAGAAAAATAGAGAAAGGAAGGAGGGATATACTATTCGGCCATATTTGAGAAAAGAAAATGAAAACAAGGGAGAACAGCGAATCAGCTAGGATAGAAACCGAAAAGAACCAGAAGCCGATAAATGAAAGAAAAGAAAAGGAGAATTCGGTAGATGCTAACACCTAAAATGTTCCTCCAATGCCGAAAATGACAAACATTTTCCCCAACCAAATTCTCAAAGCTAGAGTTCCCCCAAACGACACAACACTTCCTCTCAATCAAACTCCTTGATTTTCTCCTAGTATCTCTCCCCTTATCCCTCATTGAATTACTCCATCGATTTCTCCTCAAATCCCCCAACAACTCCCTTCAAATTCTATTCAAACTCCCCTTAGCTGTGTTTTAGTCCAACTCCACTACCTACACAGCTCAAGCAGCAAAATAATTACTCCATTGCGCAACCCAGGACTTGAACCTCAGACCTCACAGTTACACAACACGCCATCTTGCCACTAGACCACAAGCTCTTTTTGTCATAAAAAAGCACTATTATTTATAAGGCCTATATGCCAGTGTCCAGATTCATTTAAGAGCAAAACTAAAAATTCTGCAAAAGCCAAGACTTGAACCCAAGCTTCTCAAACACTCCCATACACACCCAAATCACTTAACCATTAAAGCAAACAAGCAACTTATGTCATATCATGCAAAAAATTAAAGACTTAAATTTTTGGGGCGTTACAACTCTACCCCCTTAACGAAATTTCAGCCTCGAAATTTACCTGGTCAGAATAGATTAGGGTATTGCCGACGCATCGCCTCCTCAGATTCCCACGTGGCTTCTTTTGAACTGTGATTACACCAAAGCACTTTGACTAGTGGAATAGATTTCTTCCTCAGTACTTTAACCTCACGGTCCAATAACTGCACTGGCTCTTCCTCGAAGGTCAGATCTGGCCTAACCTCGATCTCCTCGACTGGTACTATATGTGTGAGATCAGAGTGATAACGCCTCAGCATAGAGACGTGGAACACATAGTGAATCCGGTCTAATTCTGGAGGCAACTCAAGTTGATAGGCGAGCGGTCCCACACGCTTCAGTATACGGTAAAGCCCAATGAACCTAGGGCTAAGCTTACCCTTCCACCCAAACCTCAGTATCTTTTTCCATGGGGAGACCTTGAGAAATACGAAGTCCCCCATAGAATACTCAATCTCTCGGCATTTAAGATCTGTGTAAGACTTCTGCCTATCAGATGCTTCCTTCAACCGGTGTCGAATCGGTTTTACCTTCTCTTCGGTATCAGAAACTAACTCTGGCCCCAGAACTCGCCGCTCGCCCAGCTCGGTCCAACAGGTAGGAGTACGACACCTACGACCATATAACGCCTCGTACGGTGCCATTTGAATACTGGACTAGTAGCTATTATTATATGCGGACTCTGCTAGCGGCAAATAGTCTTCCCAGCTGCCTCGAATATCAATTACCCAACTTCTTAACATGTCCTCCAGTATCTAAATCACCCTCTCTGACTGACCATCTGTATGAGGATGGAACGCAGTACTGAAGTTCAACCTAGTACCCAAAGCCTCGTGTAATTTCTTCCAGAATCGAGATGTGAATCGAGGGTCTCTGTCGGATATGATGGAAACCGGTACCCCATGCAGTCTCACAATCTCAGCCACATACAACTTTGCCACCTTCGCAACGAGTAATCGATGACGATTTGGTATAAAATGGGCAGATTTAGTCAATCAGTCTACAATAACCCATACCGAATCCTTCTTAGTAGGCGTTAAGGGCAGCCCACTCACAAAATCCATGGTTACCCTCTCCAACTTCCAAAGTGGAATCTTAACTGGCTGTAGTAACCCTGAAGGCACCTGATGCTCAGCCTTAACTTGCTGGCACGTCAAGCACTTACTCACAAAATCGATAACTTTGTGTTTTAGTCCTGGCCACCAGTATAGCTCACAAAGATCTTGGTATAACTTGTTTCCACCAGGATGCATAGCATATGGACTACTATGCGCGTCCTACAGTATAGACTGCCTCAGATCAGAATCCCTCGGCACAAAGACTCTCCCAAGAAAACACAGTACTCCTTTACTATTCAAATTTAAAATCAAGTTTCCCATTCTCAACTCCGCATCGTAAATGAGGAACCAAAGGACTCATCCAACAACTGTTTACCCTTAATCTGTTCAGTCCACGTCGGTGTACTTGCAGCTCAGCCAACAAGCTACCATCATCAAAGAAGCTGAGACGAGCAAACATTGCTCTCAAATCAGATAAAGCCCTACGGCTCAGTGCGTCTGCTACCACGTTAGCCTTACCAGGGTGGTACTCAATCGAGCAATCATAATCCTTAAGCAACTATATCTATCTTTACTACCTAAGATTCAGCTCCTTCCAAGTGAGGAGGTACTTAAGGCTCTTGTCATCTGTGTAGATAATACACTTTTCACCGTATAAATAGTTCCTCCAGATTTTTAGTGCGAATACCACCGCGGCTAACTCCAAGTCATGAGTAGGGTAATTCGCCTCGTCAGGCTAAAGCTGGCAAGACGCATAAGCAACCACCTTACCCTCCTGTATCAGCACACAACCAAAACAAACGTGTGATTCATCGCTGTAGACAGTGAATTCCTTCCCAGACTCTAGCTGTATCAAGACAGGGGCCTCAGTCGGAATTTTTTTCAGTTGCTCAAAACTTTCTTGCTGCTTATCAGTCCAGTTAAGCGGTACCCTTTTACGCAGGAACTTAGTCATAGGTGCAACAATCAAGGAGAACCCCTCAACAAAACGTCTATAATACCCTGCCAGACCCAGAAAGCTTCGAATCTCAAATACGGTCTTAGGTGGTTTCCAATCCAGTACGGCTTCAATTTTTTGAGGATCAACCCTAATCTCCTCGAAAGATACTACGTGACCCAGAAATGTCACTTCTCGCAGCCAGAACTCACACTTGCTGAACTTAGTGTACAATTATTTCTCCTTTAAAATATGCAGAACAATTTGGAGATGTGCAACATGTTCATCCTTGGTTCTCGAATACACCAAGATATCGTCTATAAATACCACCACGAACCGATCCAGGTAGGGCTGGAATACTCGATTCATCAGGTCCATGAAGGCAGCTGGTGCATTCGTCAGCCCAAACGGCATCACTAGGAACTCATAATGACCATAACAAGTCCTAAACACAGTTTTATACACATCAGCCTCCTTAACTCTCAGTTGATGGTACCCAGAACGAAGATCTATTTTGGAAAAATCTGAAACTCCTCGCAACTAATCAAATAAATCATCTATCCTCGGCAAAGGATACTTATTCTTGATGGTCAGTTTATTCAATTGTCGATAGTTGATGCACATGCGCATGGACCAATCCTTCTTCTTTACGAAAAATACTGGTGCTCCCCATGGAGACACACTAGGTCGAATGAATCCTCGATCCAACAATTCTTGGATTTGAGCCACCAGCTCCTTCGATGCCATCTTATAAGGAGCGATGGACACTGGAGCTGTTCCAGGCAGGAGCTCAATACCAAATTCAACTTCGCGGTTCGGAGGCAACCTAGGGAGCTCATCAGGAAATACATTAGAAAAATCCTGAACTGTTCTGATATCTCCAACAGAAGGACCCTTAGAATCAGATACACCAATATAGGCTAGAAATGCCTCACAACCCTTACGAACCAGTTTTTCGGCCCTTAATGCAGAGATCACATTAGACAGAAAGTCCCTTCGCTCCCCAATCACAACCACCTCCTCATCATCCGTAGTCTTCAACACCATACGCTTAGCAGCACAATCCAAACTTACACGATGTTTTACCAGCCAATCCATTCCCAAGATTAGGTCGAATTAACCAAACGGTAGCTCTATCAAATCCACTGGAAATATAACTCCTTGAACCTCTAGGGGCACATCTCTGAACAACTTGTCTACTCTTACTAACTGTCCCAGTGGACTTAACACAGTCATGTCATTAATAGTACTCTCACACATGATACTCAAAGTGCCAGACACAGTGCATACAATGTATAAGTGCGTAGACCCTATGTCAATCAGAGTAGTGTATGGTACATTATGAATTAGAAACATACCGGTTATAACATCTGGAACATCACCATCCTCTCAGCGATGAGCAACATAGATCAGTGCTGGTTGCCTCACCTCAATGTTACTAGCACCTCTGCCTGGCGCTCCACGACCTCGTCCCACGCCATTTCTACCCCTGGTCTGCCCACGGCCTCTCGCTGGCTGCTGACCACCTCTCGCTGGCTGAACATAACCCTAACCTACAGCTTGCATCTGAACAGGCCTCTTAGGACAATTCTTGACTTGATGCTCTATAGACCCACATCTGAAACATGCCCCAATCTTCTTCCAAAACTCACCCAGGTGATGTCTCCCACAATCAGCACATGGCTGTGGTTTTGCAATAGGAACCCCAGCTCGGACTGGCCCATCAAACTTGGCCTTCTTTTTAGGCCTTCCAGAATAACTTGAGGGCTCTGAATCCCTCTTATATTTTCCCCTATCCTTCTCACAGTTCTAGCGCTCAGAGCACTTCACGCCCTCGGTGATTTTTGCCTTTTCTACTAGGGCAGAAAAATCTCGCTCCCTCTGCGAAGCTATCAAGACTCGTAACTCATCTCAGACGCTATCCTCGAATCGCACACACCGTTCATATTTAGTCGCCATTATCCCACGATCATAGCGACTCTGTCGCAGGAATTCTGCCTCATATTCTGCCACAGTTTTATTCCCCTAGGTCAAGCTCAGAAATTCCCTTCTTCGGGTGTCCACATAACTTGCGCCCACATACATTCCTTGGAATGCCGCCTTAAAAAAATCCCACGTTAACCGGTCGGCCTGAGTACCCTCTCTCACGGTAAGCCACCACTGATAGGCCTCGTCTCGCAGTAAAGACACCGCACCTTTTAGTTTTTGTTCAGAAGTGTAGTCGAGGTCATCCATTATTCTCTCTGTGGCTTCCAACCAGTATTCAGCCACATTAGGGGCTACTCCAGAAATACCCCTGAAGATTTCCCCTCCATTCGACCGAAGTCGTTCTGAAATCGACCCACGACCCACAGCACCAGTACTGGTCCCTGCGACCCTTTCCAGAATGGGGAGCATAGCTTGGGATAGTGCATCATCCCCACCGCCGATCGTATGATCCGTCTCGATCCACCGGTGAACTCGTGCCTCCTAGCCTCAACATTAGGCGGTGGCCCGATGCCAAGAACTAGCCCTAGCACTTCCTCGGCCTCTACCGCGACCTCGTGTACCCCTTCCACAAGTACCTCTGGTACTCATATCAAATAACATATTATCTGTTTAAGAAGTTTTATGTATCAGTTTGTAATTAAAGTAATTATTAACAGATGTCTTATGAAAATCAGTAATCAGATTTTTATTTTCGCAAATCAAGGTCTCCCTACAGCTTCCAGTTTAATACAGTCTCAGTTTACTCTAACTAAAGAGTTTCAGTATAGTCCTACTATCTATAGTAGTCTCTCAGTGTATTTCAGTTCAAGTAGTCTACAATATAAAGAAAACTTACGGATTCGACGCTGGAGACTCGGTGTGCCACACTTGTAAACCTTCCAAAACACTTCAATAACAGTTTTCTAGAAATTCCAAATATTTTCAAAACCCATTGCACAGTCGAGTTTTGCAACCTGGCTCTGATACCACTAAATATAACGCCCCAAACCCGGCCTAGACATTATGAACGAATCTGGCATGTCACATGGAAGTGTCTTTCAAAATTGGACTTGTTGGTACAAACTCGTTTCTAAGTTTAGAACCCCTTTATTATTATTTAACAAATCATCTAGTCAAAAAGTTTGCCTTATTAGCTGCTATTGTTATAATAGGTTGATTTAAAATCGCGGAAGCTTTTGAAAACTCTAATGTTTAAATTTCGTGTCTTCGAAAAGAAGTAATTATTTTGAAAATTAGTATTCTCCTAAACTAGCAGTTTAAAATAAGTAAGCAAAAGCCCAATTAAAAATTTAAACAAACATAAATGGCCTTATTACATAAACAAAACCCAACACAAACTTTAAATTTAAATGAAAGCAAGTGTAGAATAGCTACAGTTGTGTTGCCACCTCCGAGCCCCTCACAACACTAAATCGCCTATGGCTGAAGATTACCTGTACAGTAAAAAGGAAAGGGTGAGTTTACGAAAAACTCAGTGTGTAATCCCCTATCAGTCAGTTCGTATACAACATGCAATAACAGTCTAGGCCTGAGCCCTATTCAGTAACAGTATAGTGTGGGTCTTAGCCCAATACAATAACAGTGTGGGCCTTAGCCCAATACCATATCAGTACAGTGCAATAATGCAACCAATCCAAATCTAGCCAACACACCACTCCGTACCACCAACACACCATGTGGGGATAAAATCGACCCACCCAGCCAACACACCAATATCACAAAGAAAGTCGTAGTATAACGATATCGCAAAGAAAGTCGCTGCACAAAGACATGTGGCAAGGCCACTAGTAAAGTATACTTCCTCCATAAAAGTATCCCAACCCCATGCTGTAAGTCATGTCATAAATCATATGTATATGTAGAATGCCATACTCAGTAACAGTCATCTACAAATCATGAACACATCAGTCAACCTACCTTTAGGGGTATAACGGTCATTTCCATCTATTAGGGGTAAAATAGTCATTTCACCCTTTAGGGGTATTTTGGTAATTTTACCTACTTTGGGGCCTCGGTGTAGATATCAACCTCTCGAGAGGTCCGCAGTCGCCTCGAGCGAATCTGGTAAATTAAATTGTCATAACAGTGTAAAGGGCCCAAGGCCCATTACTTGGCCCAAGTGGGCCCACACACTTGTGCGGCCCGTTCAGCCCAGATTTCGCCACAAATAGTGGATTTCATCTGTGTGGGACCCACAAGCCCATTGGGCCAACACGAGCCCTTTTTGGCCCAACGTGGCCCATTACGACTTAAGCCCATGAAAATGCTCATGGAGGCCTCTACAGTCACACGCCCGTGATTCTTGGGCTCGGTTTGACCGCACGAGCGTTTGCACGCCCATGTGACCTCCAAGCCCAATCTTTTGACTTTTCGGCTTTTCGACTTTTGCCGTTCTACAGTCAAAATAGTGTGAATACACACCTGTTTACGCAACCGCTCCAAGTTTCTCAAGCACCCAACCTTGACTGAGTAATATGCGATTTACTTCTCTTAGATCACTGACTAAAACGATCGAACGCAACTTGCCGACTTACTGCAATAACAACAGATCTCATCAAGTAGAATCGTTCACAAGTTGCTTAAATCCATGAATATCAAACTTGCAGAAACATAGGGATATTTGGCCTATGCTCAAAAACCCAAGATAATGCTTGAACCTTAACTGAACGATGAACAAAAAAGGCTTTGATTGCTTCAGTCACTTGCACCCCTTCACCCCACTGAAATACCTAGTACCCAACAAACCACCACATCGCAAGGAAAAGACAAGAATCGCAATTAGAACACGTAAGAAGAAGCATTTGGCTTTCAGAAAAGATAGAAGAAAATGGATTTGAACACATAAAGAAATAACAAGGAATCAAAGGAGGGAACTTATGAGTACCTACCGATTCGTCAGAACTCTTGCAAGACCGAAACCACAACACCACAGCAGAGTACGGGAACAGTCGGCCAAACCCAAAAACAGAAGAACACCGAAAGAAAAATAGAGAAAGGAAGGAGGGATATACTATTCGGCCAGATTTTAGAAAAGAAAATGAAAACAAGGGAGAACAGCGAATCAGCTAGGATAGAAACCGAAAAGAACCAAAAGTCGATAAATGAAAGAAAAGAAAAGGAGAATTCGACAGATGCTAACACCCAAAATGTTCCTCCATTGCTGAAAATGAAAAACATTTTCCCCAGTCGAATTCTCAAAGCTAGAGTTCCCCCAAACGGCACAACACTTCCTCTTAATCAAACTCCTTGATTTTCTCCTAGTATCTCTCCCCGTATCCCTCATTGAATTACTCCACCGATTTCTCCTCAACTCCCCCAACAACTCCCTTCAAATTCTATTCAAAATCCCTTAGCTGTGTTTCAGTCCAACTCCACTACCTACACAGCTCAAGCAGCAAAATAAATACTCCATTGCGCAACCCAGGACTTGAACCTCAGACCTCACAGTTACACAACACGCCATCTTGCCACTAGACCACAAGCTCTTTTTGTCATAAAACAAGCACTAGTATTTATAAGGCCTATATGCCAGTATCCAGATTCATTTAAGATCAAAACTAAAAATTCTTCAAAAGCCAAGACTTGAACCCAGGCTTCTCAAACACTCCAATACACACCCAAATCACTTAACCAATAAAGCAAACAAGCAACTTATGTCATATCATGAAAAAATTAAAGACTTAAATTTTTGGGGCGTTACACACAAAGTCTATCATCGTCTAAACATAACAAAATATATACATATAGTCCCTTAATGAGGTCTACGAGACCTTAAACACGTGTTAGAAAGGGGTCGGGACTAAACTGAACACAGACAAAATTTTTGAAAATCAAACATTTTTCCAAACTACAGAGGTCACACGCCCGTGTGGGTAGGCCGTGTTTCTCACACGGCCTCGAACACACCCGTGTGCCCAAGCCGTGCCAAAATAGGGCATAAATATTGACTTGTCCACACGGCCTGAGAACGCCCGTGTGTCTCACCCGTGGTCGACACTGACTTGCACCACACGGCCAGTCACACGCCCGTGTGTCCAGCCCGTGGTCGAGTCTGACTTGTTTTGAAATACAACCACAAAAAACACGGTCGAGCCACACGTCCGTGTGCTCAACCGTGTGGGCAATTATAGGCCATTTGCAAGGCCAAACTTGCCACCTACACTTAGGATCACCTACAAGCATCTTAACATATGTATTTATACCTCAAATGGCAACCAAAACATACAATTATATGCACCAAATAATCATCAACCACACCATATACTTTCATGCTCAAATTCAACTCAAATAAGTCCATCTAAAATATCAATTCCACATCCCAAAACTTATATTCTATTCAACATTCATTCCTTACCATATCTATCATGAAACATACCATTTCCATCTTGCTAATTTATGTAATAATAATCACTCACATAGAGTATACACATACACTTATAAGTCATTCTTTTCACATGTTCAAAACATATACCAACCATCAAACTACCAAGCCAAATCACATGGCAAGGCTTAAACACTTCAAAATGTGTCATAATCACTAGCCTATACATGCCATATACCATATATATATACATCTTCTAAAAGTACCAAAATAGATAGCCGATAGTGTGATTGAGTCGCTGACGATCCCCAGATCTGAGCTAGCTTTAAATACACTGTAAAATAGAGAAACATTTCACACAGTAAGCTCTAAAGCTTAGTAAGTTCGTAATATAATACATTTAACTCTATGATTCAAAATCAATATACAAAATAAACCATCACATAGGTTATATTACAAGAATGCACAATCCCATTCTTAGTCATATGCTTACACAACTAAACATTTATCCATCAATGATATCATCAACCATATAGGTTTCGAACATACCTTGGCCAACACTTAGTTAACAACCAGTTTTGCTACTCAATGCTCGATACCACATTTCGATCAATCTTCATTATTCCATCTAATAAATCGCACACTTAGTGCCAATTTCATAATCGAGGCTTAAATATCATCGCACACTTAGTGCCTTTTCATTAAACTAAATTTATCTCGGTATCGCACATACAGTGCCAATCAATAAAGCCGAGGCTTCCATTACTTCGCACACACAGTGCTATTCACCTCTATTTCGATTCTACTTACGCACACTTAGTGCCACATTTCTCAATTCCACATATAGAATTTCTAATTCAATATTCACATATTCATTCATTTCATAGCATTTAAACATACATTTAACAACTTGTATTATATCCGAACTTAACTCGGACGTCGAAGTAACAAAACGAGTCAATTAATCAAGCACTTTATCTTTGCCTCGATCTCAATCCAAATCCCTATTTTCTTGATCTATACATATTCAAATTTAGCTCATTCAATCACCAAATCATTCAATTTAGTCCAAACACACATATTTAGGGCATTTTACAAAATAGCCCTTACATTTTCACATTTCAACATTTTAGTCCCTATTTCATAAAATCATCAAATTCACATAATTTCATTTCACATATGCCTAGCCGAATTCTCCTTATGTTCATACAAGCCCACATATTTCATTTATTTTACATTTTATCCTTCAATTTACACTTTTCTCAATTTACCCCAAATTACTCAAATCCACCAAAAATTCAAAGACAAAATATGTTAATCTATCACATATCTTTCATATTTCATCACCAACCATCACAAAGCTCAAGCATTCATCAATGGGATATTGCAAAATCACCATCAAAATCTAAAATTAAAGCATGGGCTTGATAGAACACGATGCAACGAGCACAAAAACATAAAAATCATAAAAAACCGAGCAAAATCAAACTTACAATTAAACCTTGAAGTAGCCGAATATTTCAAGCTGATAAACCATAAAAGTAACATATTTTAATCCCACATTTAGCATACTTTTGGATGATTTATCCCTTGATTTGTGTAAAAAGGTGCTCTTAATCCTCTCTTTTCATGTTTTATACTCAGGAAAGCACCGGAGGATGGAAAGAACGAGAAATGGGCTCAAAATGGACCAAATTGGGCCAAAGTGAAAATCGACACGGCCTGGACTTAAGCCAACACGGCCGTGTCTCCTTGATAGACTAGAACACGGCCTGATCACGATTTACACGGGCGTGTCACCTCATTAAAAGTCCGAACACGGCCTAAAGACGATTCACATAGGCGTGTGCCATGGCCGTGTCCCTGTCGTGGAAAAGAGCAATTTCACTCGAAAAATGATACTTAGGGGCAAAGAAACCTATTTCAAAAGCCTATATAAACACCCTAAGTATAACCTAGAAGAGGGGGTGAGCTAGGCCAAGGAGCCGAGCTGGAAAGGTCAGATTTGTGGGAAACACTCGAAGATAGCTAGTTAATCCATCTCAAGAAGCTGGAATTCTACTCAAGACGGCGGATCTCTCCTTCAATTCCTTCAGGGGGTTTTAGGGATTTCTTATGTTTTGTTTTATCTTTTCTTCTGAGATGTTTTCTTTTATTATTATGAACTAAACCCTTCAGATACCTGAAGGGGATGAAACTTAGATGAATCTTGTTATCATTTGCTAAACTATATGATAAATACTTGATTTGTTCTTAATTATGTATTCTTAATTATTGTGTTAATATTTCTGAGATATTGATTCAAGTTTGATGTGCTTAGGTGGAGGAGCAAAAGCCCCTGCTTAAGAGTAGATCTAGCATAATTAAGCAGAGTTGATCGCGCGCCTAGAGATAGGGTGACAAGATTTTGCCAGATTAGGGTGAAACGTAATATGGGAGTCCATAGATCGAGTTAATGCAATTCTAGGGGTTTTAATTAGAAAGAGATTTCAATTAATCAACCTAGGGTTAGACGTTATTCGCCGAGAGAGAGGGTTTAATATACATTAGGAGTCTTACGGATCAAGTCAAGTGAATAAATCTTCTGGTTCAGAGTTAGATAACAAGTGAAGTCTAGGTGGATTCTTCCTAAGGGTATAGTCTTAATCAACTGAGTTTTTCCAACAATATTTCCCCAATTCATTCTTTTTGTCTTTGCGTCTTTAGCTTAGTAGTTAGTTAAATTTAGATTAAATAACAACTTCACTTATTTTAGGCTAGATAATAAAAAGAAAGTTAGTATTAGTACTTTTGGTTCCTTTGGGTTCGACAATCCGGTCTTGCCTAAGCTATACTACTTTCGATAGGTGCACTTGCCTCAATCATTGTTATAGTTAGTTCTAGGTTCGATCATTATAAATTTAAAACTCTGAAATAAACGATCACAAGCCCTAACTCTTTCTTTTCTTCTTCAATTTTCGGTATTAACAAAGATGAATGCCTTTAGTTTATGTTTTGTTTTATTAATATTAACTTAATATTTCAATTATCATTTTAACCTTATTTTAAACATTATATAATCATCCACTTAATGGCCTTTTATGTCCATCTCCACTAACAAAGGTCTAATTACAACATAAGGACCCCTCATTTTAAAAGCCATGCCAAATAAGCACTTTAACAATTAGCACACAGCTTTTACATTTTATGCGATTAAGTCCTTTTTGCAAATTAAGCACACAGTCGATAAAATTTTCACACAGAATTTTCACACATGCTCAATCACATACTGTAAATACGAAAAATAATATTGAAATATTTTTCTGACCTCGGATTTGTGGTCCCGAAACCATTGTTTTGACTAAGGTCTAAACTAGGCTATTACAACTCTCCCCCTCCTTAGGGATTTTCGTCCCCAAAAATCTTACCAGTGAATAAGTTTGGATATTGCTCTCTCATAATATCCTTAGGCTCCCACGTAGCCTCTCCAACTCAGTGTTTGTGCCACAACACTTTCACTAAAGAAATTTTCTTGTTTCTCAACTCTTTAATCTCCCGTGCCAAAATTCGGATCGGTTCTTCCCTATACGATAAATCTGTCTGAATCTCAACCTCAGTAGGAGCAATCACATGAGATGGATCAGATCTATATCGTCGAAGCATCGATACATGAAACACATTATGAATCTTTTCTAACTAAGGTGGCAACAACTATTTATAAGCAACCGGCCCAATTCGTACAATAATCTCATATGGCCTGATAAACCTCGGACTCAACTTGCCTTTTCTACCAAAACAAAATATTTTCTTCCACGGAGACACTTTCTAAAACACTTTATCATCGATCTGAAACTCAATAACTTTTCGTTTCAAGTCTGCGTACGACTTCTGATGATCTGACGCAACTTTCAGACTATCGCGAATCACTTTCACTTTTTGTTCAGTCTCTTTGATCAAATCGACCCCGTGTATCTTATTCTCACTAAGCTCAGTCCAATACAATTGAGTTATGCATTTACGGCCATAAAGAGCCTCATATGGTGCCATTTTGATACTAGATTGAAAACTGCTATTGTACGCAAACTCAATCAACGGCAAATGTTTTTCCCAACTACTTTCAAACTCAAGGATGCAACATCTCAACATATCCTCAAGAATCTGAATGATCCACTCGGATAGACCATCCGTTTGCGGATGAAATGTAGTACTGAAATGCAACTTTGTGCCTAAAGCCTCTTGCAATTTCTTTCGAAACCGCGAGGTAAATCTCGGATCTCTGTCAGATACAATAGATAGTGGCACCCCGTGAAATCTCACAATCTCAGAAATATACAATTCAACTAATTTATCAAGTGAATAATCTGTTCTCACCAGAACAAAATGAGCTGATTTCGTTAATCTGTCAACTATCACCCTGATTTCATCTTTCTTTCTCGGAGATAAAGGTAGTCCCGACACAAAGTCCATCGTGATTCTCTCCCATTTCCACTCAGGAATCATAAATCGGTTGTAACAAATCGGATGGAACTTGATGTTCAGCTTTAACCTGCTAACATATTAAACATTTCGAAACAAACTCTGAGATATCCCGTTTCATACCATGCCACCAATAAAACTGTTTCAGATCATTATACATTTTTGTACTTCTCGGATGAACAGCCAAACGACTATTGTGAGCTTCATTCAAAATCAACTGAATCAACTCTGAATTCTTCGGAACACAAATCCAATACCTGAATCTCAAACAATCATCATTGTCCACTCGAAATTCTAAATCAGAATTCAAACCACATTGAGCTCGTTTTGTCATCATCTCATTATCACTTTTCTGAGCATCACAAATCTGACGTATAAACATCGACCTCACTTTCAACTCAGCCAAAACCAAACCATCATCACACAGATCTATTTGAGTACTCATTGCTCACAAAGCAAATAAAAATTTTCGGCTCAAAGCGTCAGCAACAACATTAGCTTTTCCCGGATGATAATCAATTACTAATTCATAGTCTTTTAGTAATTCTAACCATCTTCGCTGTCTCAAATTTAGTTCTTTCTGAGTCATCAGATATTTCAAACTCTTGTGATTAGTATAAATGTGACATTTCTCACCAAATAGGTAATGACGCCAAATCTTTAATGCAAATACAATCGCGGCTAAATCAAGATCGTGCGTCGGATAATTCTTTTCATGCGGCTTTAACTGTCTCGAAGCATAAGCTATAACTTTCCCCTCTTGCATCAGCACACAGCCCAAACCATTCAACGATGCATCATTGTAAACTATAAATTCTTTACCCGATTCAGGTTGGACTAACACTGGTGCCTCTGTCAACAATGCTTTCAACTGTTCAAAACTCTGCTGGCACTTTTCTGACCACTCGAATTTAACATCTTTCTGTAACAATTTCATCAACAGAGTCACAATCATCGAAAAGCCTTTCACAAACAACCTATAATATCCCGCTAGTCCCAGAAAACTACAGACTTCAGACACATTTCTCAGAGGCTTCCACTCTAAAATTGCTGAAATCTTGTTCGGATCAACTCGTATTCTCGCAGCTGATACAGTATGTCCCAGAAAACCAACCTCACGTAACCCGAACTCACATTTGCTAAACTTTGCAAATAATTGCTTCTCACGCAGGGTCTGTAACACGATTCTCAAATGCTCGGCATGTTGCGTCTCATCACAAGAATAAATCAGAATGTCATCAATAAACACCATGACAAATTGACCCAAATACGGTCTGAATATCCGATTCATCAAATCCATAAACACTGCAGGAGCATTCGTTAGTCCAAAAGGCATAACTAAGAATTCATAATGTTCGTACCTCGTTCTAAAAGCAGTTTTTGGCACATCTGATTCTTTAACTCGTAGCTGATAATAGCCTGGTCTCAAATCTATCTTAGAAAACACTGTAGCTCCTTTCAGCTAATCAAACAAGTCATAAATTCGCGGTAGAGCATATTTATTCTTTATCGTCACTCTATTCAACTGTCGGTAATCAATACACATCCTTATAGTTCCATCTTTCTTTTTAACAAACAACACAGGAGCACCCCAGGGTGAGAAACTCGGTCGTGCAAATCCTCTATCTGTCAACTCTTGCAACTGAGACTTCAACTCTTTCAATTCTGTCGGTGCCATTCTATACGGAGCTATTGAGATAGGAGTTGTTCCCGGCACTAAATCAATATCAAACTCAACTTCTCGTATCAGAGGTAATCCCGATAGTTCGTCAGGAAACACATCTGGGAACTCGCAAACTACAGGTATAGATTAAACTTTCTTTTCAGTCACTTTTGTATCTATCACATACGCAAGATAGGCTTCACAATCCTTTTTCACATAATTCAAAGCTTTCATCGAAGATACAACAGCCTGTAACCCATTCAAATCATTGGATTCAATTGAACAATCTCACCATTCTGACTTCTCAAATCAATACTCTTTCGTTTACGATTCACAATAGCATTATGCAAAGTGAGCCAATCCATACCCAGAATTATATCAAATTCATCAAATGGTAGCAGCATCAAATTAGCCGAAAAACAAATATCTCGAAACATCAAGGGATAGTTCTTGCATACTTTATCAACCAGAACACACTTGCCTAAGGGGTTCGATACTCTAATTACAAATTCAATAGACTCAACAAATAGAGTCTTACTAGATACTAAGTTCATGCATACATACGAATGAGTAGACCCTGGATCTATCAATGCAATCATATCAGTATCAAATAGAGTAAAAGTACCAGTTATGACGTCTGGAGATGTCGCTTCTTCACGAGCGGGGATAGCATAAGCTCGGGCAGGTGCTCTCACCTCAGTTCTCACAGCTGTATCTGTTGTTCCTCTCTGGCTACCACTCACATTTCCGGTGTTTCTGAGTGGTCTACCCCCAGCCGTCATATTACTCGGCCTCACACTCTGAACATTGTATTTCTCAGCTAAATCTGGGCAATCTCGAATGAAGTGATCTTGTGATCCATATTTATAGCAAACTCTATTATGATACTTGCCCCAGCATTCTCCATCATGTCGTCTCCCACACTGTCTACACTCAGGATTGTTGCTTTTGACACTTCCAACACTTGATTCAATCGGAATTTGAGTTCTTGGACCAACACTTTGTCTCACACGTTCTCTACTCGAATGTCCAAATGAAACATTTGAACGATTGCTTGCATCTTTGAATCTCTTTGATGAAGGTTGATACGACTTATTCATCGACCTTTTTCTTTCATCTCTTGCTTCGGATTCTACTTTCTTCTTTTCTTTGCTCAGTTCTTCAGCTTTGTAGGCTCTTTCAACTAACACTACAAATTCATTCAAATCAAGTATTCCAACCAAAAATTTAATGTCTTCATTCAACCCTTCAATGAAACGTTTACACATAGTAGCTTCAGTCAAAACACATTCCCGTGCATACTGACTTAATCTTACAAACTCACGTTTATATTCAGTAACTGACATACGACCCTGTTTCAGCTCAATGAATATTTTACATTTCTGATCTATGAATCATTGACTGATATACTTCTTTCGGAATTCAACTTGAAAGAAATCCCAAGTGATTCTCTCTCTCGGAACCATGAATATCAATGTTTTCCACCAATTATATGCCGTATCTCTTAACAATGAAATAGCACATTTTAAGAATTCATCAGGAGTCGATGACATCTCATCAAACACTCGAATTGTATTCTCGAGCCAAAACTCAGCTCGTTCAGCATCATCATCAACCGTAGCTCTAAACTCTTCAGCCCCATACTTTCAAATTTTATCCACATGAGGCTTACTCAATCGGATTGGATCTGTCACTTGTGGCACTACAAGTACTTGTGGGGGTGGAGGTTGTTGAGCAGCCGGATTCATTCGAATGAACTCTGAAAACCACTCACTCATCATTCGGAAAAATGCTTGCTTAGCCTCTCCCTCTTGACTACTAGCATTCAGCCTAGATTCAGCCGGCAATGTCCCTTGAGCGGGAGCAGGCACATTGCTCTCAACATCATCAGCAACTACTCGATCGGGATCCATTTACTATACGAAAACACATTTTTAACTGTCAGGATTCATTACACTATCGCAATTATATATATGGCATGTATAACTAGACTCACACGCGCTACGTTAGTCCTAGAATCGACTAAACCGTAGCTCTGATACCAATAAAATGTAACACCCCTAACCCGTAACCATCGCCGGTCTAGGGTTAAGAAGCATTACCGATCAATCCAGAACATTTACTAACATTTTACAACACAAAGTCTGTCATCGTCCAAAAATAACAAAATATATACATATAGTCCCTTAATGAGGTCTACGAGACCTTAAACACGTGTTAGAAAGGGGTCGGGACTAAACCGAACACATACAAAATTTTTCAAAAATCAAACATTTTTCCAAACTACAGAGGTCACACGCCCGTGTGGGTAGGTCGTTGATCGTTATGTCAGAGTCTTAATATTTATATAATGAATGATCTAGCCTAGAAACTAACTGTGATAACGATTGAGGCAAGTGCACCTATCAAATAGTAGTATAGTTTAGTGGCAAGACCGGAATATCGAACCCAAAGGAACCAAAAGTACTAATACTAACTTTCTTTCTATTATTTAGCCTAATAATTGAAGTGAATTATTGTTTAATCTAAAATTAATTAACTACTAAGCTAAAGACGCTAAGACAAAGAGGATGAATTGGGGAAATACTTGTGATAAAGACCAATTGATTAAGACAATACCCAAGGAAGAACCCACCTAGACTTCACTTATTATCTAACTCAACTGCATTTATTTATTCACTTGACTTGATCCGTAGGATTCCCTAATGTATATTAATACCTCCGTCGAGGCTACTAACGTCTAACCCTAGGTTGATTAATTGAAATCTCTTTCTAATTAAAACACCTAGAATTGCATTAACTCGATCTATGGACTCCCATATTAGGTTTGACCCTAATCCGGTAGATTTTCGTCATCCTATGTCTAGAGTTGTGATCAACTCCGCTTAATTATGCTACATCTACTCTTAGACATGGACTTTTGCTCCACTGCCTATGCACATCAATACTTGAATCAATACCCTGAAATATCAAAGCAAGAATTAAGAACACATAATTAAGAACAAATCAAGTATTTATCATATAGTTCAGAAAACAATAACAAGATCCGTCTTAGGTTTCATCCCCCTCAGGTATCTGAGGGGTTTAGTTCATAATCATATAAGAATACATCTTAGAGGAAAAGATAAAATAAAACATAAGAAAACCCTAAAACCCACTGAAGGAATTGAAGGAGAGATCCGCCGTCTTGAGTATGATTTCGGCTTCTTGAGATGAATCAACCGGCTTTCTTCGAGTAAATCCCACGATTCTGACCTCTCTGGCTCGGCTCCTTGGCCTAGCTGGACGCCCTCTGGCAAAAGCCCCTTTTTAGGTTATACTTAGGGTGTTTATATAGGCTTCAAAATGTGTTTCTTCGCCTCTAAGTATCCTAATCCAAGTGAAATTCCTCTTTGCCACGGCAGGGACACGCCCGTGTGGCACGCCCGTATGAATCGACTTCAGGCCATGTTCAAGCCTGTTAAAGGGGCACGGCCGTGTGCTTTGGGCCCAGGCCGTGTTGATTTCCTACTTTGGCCCATTTGGCCCGTTTTAAGCCCATTTTCCATTCTTTTCATCCTCCTATGCCCTCTTGAGTATAAAACATGAAATTAAAGGATTAAGAGCACCAAATTCCATAATTCAAGGGATAAATCATCCAAAAGCATGCTAAATGTAAAGATAAAATATGTTCATATTACGGTTTATCAAATACCCCCACACTTAAGCTTTTGCTTCTCCTCAAGCAAAAATCTCAACTCACAATTAAAACGAACTTCCTCAATTCATAACCTTCATCAATAATGTCTCATCATAATTCATAGGTAATTCATACATGGATAATTTAACCAGAAGGTTCCTAAAGATTCAAACAATCAAAGTCATAGTTTTTATAGTACGAAAAATAGGTGTTTCCCATTACCTAAATAATTACCTCTGATTCAAAATTGACAAAAACTGACATCCTCACTAAAGATTCACTCAAATCACTCAAAGTGTTTAAGGTTCAAAAATAAGCACTCAGAAGTCGAACATGAAAATTTAGTCCCATAGGCTTGCATGAAAATCAAATCTCCACCACTATAATATGAGATGATACACAAATTAAAAGGTCTTTAAAAAGGGTTGTAACGGGGCTTGGGTTAAAGGTGCGGATAAATGCTTGAATTAGTGGGCTAGTATCGAGACTGAATTGACAAATTACCTAACTAAAAAGTCGTACTAATACTAAATAATTACATCACGGAAACTTAATACTAATAACATGAGCTTCTTCTAAAGATAATGAAATTAACAGTTTGAGCTCATAGAACTAATAATGAATATACATCATATTTTTTTAAAAAACAAATCATACAATAATAAAGAAATTAACAACTGAAATGGAAAGCATAGTTTAGCTGAGTAATCTGTTCAAATCAGACCTCGACTTAATGTGGGTTAAATTAATTAAAGGGATTTCAACAATAATGGTTTTTGGTTAATGTTGAGGGTGAGTCAATAAAAGGGTTGTTAGGATCAAAAGGGTTCACTAGGGGTTAATTATGAAGGTAGGATTTTTATGGAGTAAGTGGGTTAAAACCTAGGTGCCTTCATCATCTCTGTATATCAAATCAAAGGTGTGGTCTCGACATGTATAATCGAAGCAAGTTCTATAATAACAAATCAATGTTGACACACTCATAATCAATAAAGTGAGCAAGGAAAAGAATATATGCTCTAAAAGGCTCAAAATCTCACAAAAATTATGGGCTTTTTTATATCAACCTTGTAAATTTCAAACTTCAAAGTAATAATTAGAATCAGGTAGACAACCTAACAAAATTTTTATTTCTGAAAATAGACTTATCATGCTTGATTCTCTAGTCTCCTAAAGTTTAACTCATCACTGCACAATTAACTATTAGTTAATCCGAAACATATCAATAAAACTCATGAATCAAAGGAAATTTCATTCTAACAGTAATATGAGAAATTTTCTTAAGAACAAGACATAATTCAGGAATTTGAGAATAATGCAAAAACTTAGGCACTTTTTCACGATAAAATTCACCCCCCACACTTAAGATGTACATTGTCCTCAATGAACAAAGATGTATAAAACAATATAGTAGAAAATCAAAAGATAGGGATAGAAGTGAAACTCAATGAATTTAGGATGGGTTCCTTGAGTTGGAAGTGTGGAAATTTGATTCAAAGGTGAAAGATAAGTTAGAGGAGGCATCTCTGGTGGTGGTAAGGTGGCTGCCCACAATCGCTGCGCTAGATGAAGAAATTGGGTAGCTCGTGAGGGAAAAACCAGTAAATAATAACAAAAATTCAAAATAAAATAATTATCTATTTAAGGACAAGGAAGATAAAGAGAAGGAAAATAAAGGAGAAGAGAAAAGACATAGGTAAAATAAATGGACTCAAATGTCCTTGGCTTGGCGAGTAAATGAAGCGGCCGGCATGAACTTATGTGGCTTGGTCTCGCACGGAACGACTGTGCTAGGATCCTTCCGTTTCTTCGTCATGGATAATGTTTAAACGGAGATTTTGGGGTAGGGGAATGAGAGAAAATGGAAAGAGGGGGGGAGAGTCTAAAGGGTATGGAAGAAAGGGAATGGGTGAGAAAGGGAACAAGGGGTTTTTTAAATAGAAGTTTCAAATCTGGTACATCCCCACTGTAACACCCCTAACCCGTGTCTCTCGTCGGACTAGGGTTACGAGGCCTTACCGGACAATACACATTTCAGTATGGTCATATATTGCAATTCATGCACAATGCCATATAAACTTCTATAATTTACTTTATAATCAAATAGCAATTATCTACTCTATCAAATCAGCCAAATTTGCACATTTATAATGCATAGCCAAACAAGATCATACATGCTATATTTTCTACATTACATGTACAGAGAAATATCAAATTCTTTACCATACGGTCATTCAATTCAATTATGCACAAAGTTTTATTAACTCCTTTACAAACAATTTTAAACTCGAATAGTAACCATCTACTCAATCATATAAATCACTTCCGGTCATATGAACCACATGACCAACAAAATCATATCATGCTTATTTAACTCTTTCACATATACAGAACATTTTTATTAATTTACCTTATGAGTATCATTTATCAATTCACAAATGCAAAATGTAGCATGTATCAACCTTACCAAAATGAGCCAATTATAAGCCATACATATCACTACTCAATGCTGAATTTATATAACCAAACCCCACATGTTTAAAGACCGTAAGGACATACTTCCAAAATAGACTTATAGCAAAACCGAAAATATACCAACATTAACATTACAATCAAGCCATTTTCGCATGGCTATACATACGCAAATCAGAATAAACCATATTAAAACTAGCCTATACATGCCATATAACCAAAACTCGAAGATTTTATTTACCGAAACTGTAACACCCCAAACCCGGTCTATGCGTTAAGGCCAGATTTGGCATCATGTTCTTCTTCATTCTTCGAGTATACCAAGATGTCATCTATGAATACCACCACAAACCGATCTAAATAGGGTTGGAAGACCCGGTTCATCATGTCCATAAATGCAGCTAGTGCATTGGTCAAACCAAATGGCATCACCAAGAACTCATAGTGACCATAACGAGTTCGAAATGCCATCTTATGAATATCCGCCTCCTTAACCTTGAGTTGGTGATAACCCGATCTCAAATCTATCTTGGAGAAAACCGAAGCTCCTCACAACTGGTCAAACAGATCATCGATTCTCGGCAACGGATACCTATTCTTGATCGTCAACTTATTCAACTGCCTATAATCGATGCACATACGCATCGACCTATCCTTCTTCTTGACGCACAAGACCGGTGCTCTCCATGGTGACACACTCGATTGAATGAATCCCCGATCCAACAACTCCTGAATTTGAGCTTTAAGCTCTGCTAACTCTTTCGGTGCCATCCTATAAGGAGCAATGGACCTTTGGAGCCGCCCGCAAAAGCTCAATGCCAAACTCTATTTCCGATGCGGAGGTAAACCTGAAGTTCTTCGGAAAGATGTCCGAAAACTCCTTCACCGTTCTAACACCTTCTACTGATACTTCCTTGGCATCCAACGCACTAATGAAGGCTAGGAAGGCTCCACACCCTTTTCGCACCAACTTTTCTCGCTTTTTAAAGCGGATACCACATTCGATAGATAATTTCTCCTTTCACCTATCATCACCACTTCTTTATCTTCCGAAGTTCTTATCGTCATCCGCTTTGCAACAATCCAAGTTTGCACAAGTTTCACCAACCACCCATGCCCAAAATAAGGTCGAACTCACCGAAAGGCAATTCCATCAAATTCGCCAAAAATATTTCTCCTTGAATTTCTAGGGCACGCCTCTAAACAATCTATTCACCATCATAGATCGTCCCTAAGGGACTAATTATCGCCATCTCTCTATCGTAAATCTCGGATCTAATGTTGTGTTTCTAGATATAGCACTAGCAACATACGAATGGGTAGATCCGATATCTATCAAAGCGATAGACTAGGTACATCAAAGATGAAGAACGCGTCTGGGTTATCACATCGTGTGCATCGCCATCCTCTCGCGTCGTCGACCGCATAAACTAACCACCCCGCCGCCTCGCCTCGCGTTACCCCGAAGCCATTACCTCTACCCGGTGCACCTTGACCTCGACCTCTGCCGCATACAACCTCGACTGGTCCACACCCCTCTATGGTCGCTTTGAGCGCCTCTAGCTGGTCGTGCATCATGGTTACGAGCTTCCCGAGTCGAGCAATGCATCGAGGACAATTCTTAAGCTGATGGTCCTTAGAACCACATTTAAAACAACCACCGGTTCTCTTCCAGCATTCACCATGGTGTCATCTTCCACAGTCAGCACATGGTTGTATCTGGTTGGTAGCAGCAGGTGCTCTAGCTTGAGCTGGCTCATCATTCCTGGACCTCTTCTGAAACCTTTTTGTAGGACCCGCGTACTTAAAGTCTCTCTTGCTCTTGCCTCTATCTCTTTCTCGGTTTTGTCACTCCGAGTGTTTAGCCTCTTCGGCTATCTTCGCTTTCTCCACCAGTGTGGCAAAATTCGTTTCTTGTTGTGGGGCTATCAATACCCGCAACTCATCGCTCAACCCATCTTCAAAACGCACGCAGCGTTCATAGTCAGTTGGCACAATACCTCGGGCATAATGACTCAGACGCAGAAATTCTGCTTCATAAGTTGCCACGGTCTTACTTCCTTGAACCAGATTAAGAAATTCCTTCCTTCGGGCATCCACATAGCTAGCCTCAACATACTTTCCTTGAAATGAAGTTTTGAAGAAATCCCAAGTAACGAGATCGGCCTGAGTGCCTTCCCGAACAGTAAGCCACCATTGATATGCCTCGTCTCTCAACAAGGACACAGCTCCTCTTAGTTTCTGCTCGGCGGTACATTCCAGATCATCCATGATCCGCTCCATAGCCTCGAGCCAGTACTCCGCTACACTTGGGGCTACACCCGAGACACCCCTAAAAACCTCAGCACCGCTCGATCTAAGTCGTTCCGAAATTGATCCAGGAGCTGCTGGCCCAGTTCTAGCCCCAGCAACCCTTTCTAAGACTCGCAACATTACTTGGGACAAAGCAACATCCTCCCTCATATGATCATGTGATCCAGTTTCAGTCCCGGGTGATTCAGGTGCGTCCATTCCTGGCATATGTCCCGATGCTTCAGATGCAACCCTAGCACCTCGGCCTCTACCACGGCCACGTCTACCACGTCCACATCCTCTAGCGCTTATATTGACTATTTCGATTCAATCTGATTACAAGTCTTATGAATCAGAATACTATTTCGATATTTATTAAACAATTTCTTATGAGGTATAAAAAGTAAAGTCGTTTTCGTAAACGTATCCTATAGTCTCAATCTTTATAGTTTCAACACCTAAAACTAAAAGTTCTAGAGTGTTCCTATAGTCATATCATAACAATCTTAATCATACAATAACATACTTACTTGACTTGGTGCCGGATACCTGTGGTGCCATACTACCTTTAAAACATACGTTCTATAATTCAAAACAGTTTTGAACAAAAATGTTTTAGAACCCAAACCACAACCGAGTTTTGAAACTGGGCTCTGATACCATAAAATGTAACACCCAAACCTGGTCTATGCGTTAAGACCAGATTTGGCATGTCACACGAAATAAATGTACATCTAGCCCTTTAAAGAAAATTTAATTAAAACAGATTTTCAAAAAAAATTTGACGCAGAGTTTATTGAATACTAAGGTTAATTGATAAATCATACAATTTGAGACGTAAGAATTTATAAATTGAAACTTAGAAAAAAATTAATTAATACTTCGAGAAGATTCAAAAGAGTTTGAAAATAAAATTTGGAAAAACATTGTTAAGAGAAAATTTTCCGAGTTAAATTATTTAAGAAAGTTATTATGAAACCCCTCTTGCATATCCATTTGAGAAAAAAACATTTATTTAAATTTTTAGAAAAATCCCACTTGAAGTATTTTAAGCAAATTATAAAATCCATCAAATATTAAACAACATTAAAATTTATCCAGAGGCCTTATTACAATTTAACTTAAAATAGCAAAATAATTAAAAGTACTTAAAAGAAATCTTGAATTTAAATAACCAATTATTCGCAGTATGGCCTCCACTGAGTCGTCCATGGCCCAAGTCTCAGTCACTGATCATTACCTGAGAAGGGTAAGGAAAACGGGGTGAGTTACTAGAACTCGAGGTGTAACCCACTTACCATTGTCCATCGGGCCAAAATCCAATTAAGCATTTATTGGGCCAAAGCCCATTTACAATTATAATACAATAATAACATATATAATATGAATATTATATGCAATTCCCAAACCAAACCTAATTTCCATCCGCTACACACCACCAAAGACTAACCAAAGACACCTGGGGAGCTTTAGTCACCCACCCCGCCTAACACACCAAAATAGGCATTAAGCCGTTTATATTAATTTGTGGACAAGCCACCAGATTCACAGAGTTTACATGGCATTGCCATTTTTCAGATTTGTGGTAGAGCCACCAGAATTTTGTAGCAAAGCTACCAGAACTTCTCTTCATCAATATCCCATCCCATGCAATCCATGTATATAATGCATATTCATTTACAACAATTCATTCAAATATTTATTACGAACAATAAGGCCCATTATAACAATTATCACAATCTGGCCCATATCACAATCCGGCCCATATATCAAATATCACAATTGGCCCATATAACCAATGTTTCTTTTTGGCCCATATAGCAAATATCACAATTGGCCCATATAACCAATATTTCATTTTGGCCCATAAAGCAAATATCACAATTGGCCCATATATCAAATATCACAATTGGCCCATATATCAAATATCATAATTGGGCCTTATAACCAATATTTCTTTTTGCCCCATATATCAATATCACAATTAGGCCATATATCAAATATCACCTTTATCGATTTGGCCCATTGAGGGCAATTTCGTAATTTTCACAGTCTTAATATCGATTTCATAGTCTTTACCAACATAGTGATAATTACGCCATTTTACCCGATTTCACTAACATGTGATTTAATCAAGCGATTAACACAATATAATTATCTAACCCATGAAATACGGTGTGAGATTACACACCTGATTACGGTAAGCACTACACTTTCCTGATCGTCGACACCTAAAAATATTTTTAACGCTCGATTAGATCATGTACACTTATAGTAAATCTACTCTAAGATAAACGGTCTAGGTTTTTACCCTCGGAATCGCGAACAACTACTATTTGCCGATTCTCCCCGGTTGACAGTCCACAACCCGGTGGATAATCCCGAATCGCTGATGCCTCACAATTGCGAACAACCTCGAATAGTTGCTTCTCACAAGATGAGGGTCCACAACCCGGTGGAAAGTCTCGAATCGCCGAAACAACCCTTCGTTTGAATTTAGGAGTAAGGATCGCTAACCCGCTCCTTTTTCGATCACCAATCACTACCCCTTTTGATTCGATATTGCTTGCCTCCATTGAAAACAAATATTAGTCCAAACTAATATTACGTTGTTATGAATGATAGATCTTAGAAGTGAGGTCGGCTTGCCAAAAAAATCCGTATGATCGCAAGATAATAATTCGAGCGATTACGTACCGAAAACATATAGTCGATAAATTATCCTTCAATCCGATTAATACAATAACCAAGGGAGTTATTGAAAAAGACTATGAGAGAGCTTCCTTACCTTGAACAATGAGATTCCCGTTTCTCACGATCTTCCTATTGCTAAGGTCGATTAAACGATGTTGTAGTAATTGGCACTCCACTATACCACTACAAAGAACAAAATGATCTTCTTTGAGAGAGTATAATAATATGATGGTTTCGGTTCATATGATCCTCCCAAATCAAAACTTATATTCTGCACTAAGAGAAAGAAAACAAGATAAAATGTTGGAAGAAGGCTTACCGATTGCTCAAAGATTGAATGTAAGTACGGATGAGAAGAAAGGTAGAAAAGAAATGAGAGTTCAATTTATAAAGAAAATATAAATTAATAGTCGGCTATATGAAATGATCAAACAAAAGTTTGTGATTAAAAGATGGTGTCGGTTTTGAAAAGATAAAGAATTAATGGAATGGTTAAAAGAAAAAGAAGATGGGAGGTTGGATGATTGATAGATGATTCAGCTATCAAGAGGGAGATAAACAAGAGATGAAAATCTTGATCAAACAAAAGAGTGAGAAAATGCACAAATGTGCTAGGATAATTCGGCCAAAGTAAAAAGAAAGAAGAAAAAATATGGTCACCAAGGCTAGCAATTTCGGCACAAAGCAAAAGAAAGAATTAGGAGAAAACACCAAATACAAAAGGGATTTTTGGCCTAACAACACCAAAATCCTACCAAAAGACTAAGCAAATTTCGGCTACCACACTATAGCCCCCAAAACCGTCCACATACTTGCTCTAAAAGTCAAAAACTTTGCCAACCATCCCTTTCCATAACATTTTCCTTGAATTATGCCACATGTTCCCCTTACATGCCATTTTCATTTGATTCCTTTCCTTAACTTCAATCTTTCCTAAATCCTTTAGCCATCTTGCCATAAAAAATAAAAGTCCAGCTTACCATAATTAGTTATTGGCCGACACTATAAGGAAGGAAAGCAAAAATAAAAATCACAAATGCACATAAAGGGATTCGAACTCCTTCCCTCAAGGTAATACATATGGCGTCATCTCCTCTTCACTACTAGCTCACTTATGCTAGCTATTTACCAATTTATTTCCTTAAGCTTTAAGGTCACTTACTCCATTTCCTTAAAGTGCTAAATGCCAAAAGTTTTTACTAGATCCAAATAAATCCCGAGCCTTCTCAGGACTACTTAAACACACACAATTGATAGTCTAACAAGCTCAGCACCAAAATAATGCAACATATAATATTCAAATTCTAGGATGTTACAGAAACAATAATCGGATAGTGTGATAAGGCCTCCTGCGACTTCCAACCCGAGCAAATCTCTGAAAATCTATAAACATAGGACAAACGCACAGAGTAAGCCTGAAAGCTTAGTAAGTTGGCATATTAATAATAATAAGCAATTTAATTAACAATATTAACCCATTTCTCAATAAATATGCTCAAGGAAATAGAATCAATATTCAGATAATTTCACCTTTTTCTTAAGTTCAGCTTAGGCTATTTTTCTGAGTCACAGTCACTGATTTAATTATTTCATAAGCTACAGAACTCGAAATTAATTTCTGTGAATTTTCCATGAAATTAGACCCATATACCTTCTTGCCAAAAAATTTCCAGAATTTTTGGTCTGGTCAATCAATACCAGATTATTCTTAAATTTTCTCTTATTTCACTGTTTGACAGTTCTGACCTAACTTTACAAAAACTCAGTTATCTCATTGTACAGAATTCAAATAATGTTCTCGTTTATTCCAATCAAAAATAGACTCATAAAGAATTCTAAAAATATAAACTATGTGCCATGATTATTTTTGTACAATTTTTAATAATTTTTACAAAACAGAACAAGGATCACGAAGTCATTCAAAACCAGTCTCACTAAAATTTAAATATCTCATAATTTACACTTCATTTGCTTACTCTATTTATTTTATATGAAAACAGACTCAATGATATTTCAATTCATATCTTCTTCACTTTCTAATTCAATTTCTACTATTTTTGGTGATTTTTCAAAAGTACACAATTGCAGTTGTCTAGTACTGTTTTAATGCAAATTTCACTTTTTCATGATTTCCATGTATTCACTTTCATTTAAATTCAATATATTTAATCATAGGACCAAATTCTCATATTAATCTCACATATACTTATCATTAATATTATCCATGATTTAACATAAATTTTCAAAATATTTACTTACCTTAATTTTTCATAGATATCAAGATAATATATACTTGTCTATTTAGCTTGAATAACATACTCAATTACCACATCAGCATAAATCTTTAAAACACAAACTCATACATAATCACCATGGCATAAAGCCCCACTGGGCATATAGCCCGATATCTTTCATCGGCACAAAGCTTGCTAGGCATTTAGCCTGATACTATACACCGCAAGACAAAGCCCGGTATGCATAAAGCTCGATTCCTTTCACCAGCACAATGCTTGCTAGGCCCAAAGCCCGAATAACAATACTATAGACTAACTCATACACATTTTATATATCGAATAATTCAGATATTTCACATAATTCATACGAACTTTCAATTATTATATCTTAATCAATATAACTCAAACACAATATTCTCTTTTATGCTATTCCACATATTCGGCAAGCTCACTAACAATTCCACAATTTCAATTCAGCATATTAATAAACTACATTTCAATTTAACGATGTTTAATTGCTTAAAGACTTACCTTTCATTTTCAAACATATTATATATTTTCAACGTACCTGAATAGGAATTTCATTCACTTAACCATTTATTTATCGGAATGTCCGTTGAACCATTCGAAATAAATAAGGATACTCGGATAGCTTGGAAAGTTCATACAATGCCAACGTCCCAGACGTGGTCTTACATGTAATTAAATATCGATGCCACTGTCCCAGACAGGGTCTTACACGAAATCATTTACGATGCCGATGTCCCAGACATGGTCTTACACGTAATCTCTGACCGATGCCAGTGTCCCAGACACGGTCTTACACGATATCACAAATCGTTGCCAACGTCCCTGTAACAACCCAAACCCGGCCCAAACATTACGACCGAATTTGATTTGCTACGGAGAAAAACTTTTTGAATACCATCTAGAACCAATTTAAGTTTCATCGGAAACCCCTTGTTTTTGGTTATCTTGCCAAAACTATACTTGGGTTTAATTTGGAAGTTTAATTAAGTCCGGTTATTATACAAATTTCAAGTGTGCCCGATGGCACGATAAAACATTTTCGTGTTAATTTAAGAAAACATGTGATTTCAATTCACTTTAATAATATAGTTTAAAGTAATTATCCAACATAAAAAAAAATAACACAAATAAAGTTTATGGAGGCCTTATTACAACCAAAATAAAAATAACCAAATTTAAAGTTCAATAAGTTTAAGTCCACTGGCATGGCCACCTCGAGTCCAACCGGCTCCTCAACCGCCATTTACGAGTCACTGAAAAATGTTAAAGGAGAAGGTGAGTCACCAAGACTCAGTATGTAACCCTTCCTCGTATGTAAACAAATTCATACACAAAGATATAATTAATCATCATGTACTAAGCCATGCACCCAACCTAGCCAACCAAACGCCTTTGTCTACCCCATGTGGTACCAAACCACTGGTGACCGTAGTCACAATGTGTTACCAAAACACTGGTGGTGCCAAACCACTGGTGACATATAGTCACAATGTGCTACCAAAGCACCGTGTCCGTAGATACAAATCGGGTGATGGGGCCAACCCATCGTGTGATACCAAATCACCGGCGAGACGATCCCATATCTCAAGTGGGGCCAACCCACGGTGGTGTTAACCACGGGGGACGAGTCGCTATGAGGTACCAAACCTCTGGAGGTACCAAACCTCTGGTGACTTATAGTCACAGTGTGTTACCAAAACACTGGTGCTCGTCAGCACGAAACATCACTGCCCCCTCCACTCATCAATCCCACATCAACATTTATATCACATAGCTTATACTACCATGTACTTAATCACATGTACAGGTTTTTACCATCAGCAATAAGCAACGTGTACTAAACACACCATGCTTCCCAAAAGCATCTTAAATATTTCATAGTCAACAAGGACTTACCTGTTTCCTTGCTTATACCATTCATGGTATTAATCCCGAATCTACACAGATCCGGTTAGCACACACAAACATTTAGTACATTTAATTAATTATAAGTGTGTATGTACACACCATCACCCTTGGATGTTCTAAATCCGAAAAAGAAACGTTGGCCACCCTAGATCTGCTGATCCCTATATTCGGCCAAATGCCCATATTAGTACTATGGCCTATTCGGCCAAGTCAATTTATTAGAAGGGGTTCCTGGGCTTACCTATCACCCCTTGAGTACTCACTTCGGTACTTGGTATGCGATTCTGCTTCACTCCTACATTCGGCCATCACTAGAGTTATTAGCCTTCGGCTTAAACGAATAGTAAACTAAAGGAAATCTTCTTACCACTACTTACCCAAATCCGATTGTTAAGGGATGAAAGATCCGATCTCACTACTTTGAGATCCCGAAGTACCTAAAAGAAATCGATTACCAAAGTGTTTAGGAGCCTTTCTGCCGAAATCAAGACTTTACTCTTGTAAAAGTCGATGAATATGAATGAGAAGAACAATAGGCATTCGTCCTAGATACTTACTTTCTTAAATCGTTTGCCAAGGAAGATTCAAGAGATCTCTTCTACCTTTATTGTTCGGCCAAGGTGTTTCAAGATAGGGAAAAGAAACTTGGCACCAAGATGAGATGTATATTCGGCTAGAGAGAGTTTAACAGGAGAAAAGAGATTTCAAAGGGTAAGGTGTAGGTTCGGCTATGGTTGATTCCAATATCAATCAAGGCTGGACTTTGAGAAGAAAAGAAAAGAAATAGGTTGGAGAGGGTGTGGAGAATTCGCCAAAAGAAGGAAAAGTTGATGTTTTGCTTGAGGAGAATGAGAGAAAATCTAAAAGAAGTGAAGGCTAGCCGAATTTTTGTGAAGTAAATCACTAGGCAAATTCGGCCTTATCCCCCCAATACCTTGCCGTCCACTCCTTTCAACAAGGAGTTCAAATTCGACCAAACTCCCTTGAAAGTATTCCAATTAATTTGAATACCCCAACTACCTATTTTTCCTCTTGCTATCTCTAATTAATCCCATGATAATTCATGAGTAAAATAGCCTCCTTATTATCCAAATAAAAACCAAATTTTAAAACTCATATTATCCCTTATTAATACTAATAAAAAGAATTCAAGGAGAGAATTTCTCTCCCCTTGTGCCGTCCAAATAAAGAGCAAAAAGAAAGGGAATTTTGTGACTCGAACCAAGGCTCTCCCCTATCCCTTGTGGCGTCACATGCTAGCTCTTAAGTGGGCTTGCTTTGCCACTTATTCTAGGCTCATCTTATGTCCAATTTATCCCTAATTATTCTTATAACACCCACTTGCTAAGGCTCCCTTCCTTTTTAAATTAAAAACTGAAATTTTTCTATCAAACCGGCACACTCAAAGCCTTAAATTAAGCTCTATTATTCCATAAATAATATCACAGCTATTTATAATAAGAAAAATAATTAAATTCTAAATAACCCCATTTTTGGGATGTTACAGTTCTACCCCTCTTAAAATAAATTTCGTCCTCGAAATTCCTTGATCAAAAGAGATGGGGGTATTGCTGCCGCATCACCTCCTCGGGCTCCCACGTAGCTTCTTCCACTCCGTGGTTCCGCCATAGCACTTTCACTAAAGGCACTGCCTTCCTACGTAGAACCTTCACATCTCGGTCTACAATTTGAACCGGTTCCTCTTCAAAAGATAAATCCGAATTCACCTCAATCTCTGCTACTGGCACAACGTGCGAAGGATCTGACCGATACCGTCTCAGCATTGACACATGAAATACGTCATGAATCTGACTCAGTTCTGCCGGCAGCTCTAGCTGATAAGCCACTGGTCCTACTCGCTTCACAACTGTATATGGCCCGATGAACCTTGGGCTCAGCTTCCCTTTTCGCCCAAACCTCAACACCTTCTTCCAAGGCGACACTTTCAAAAAGACTTTGTCTCCCATAGTATACTCCATTTCCTTGCGTTTGAGATCGGCATAAGACTTCTGTCTATCCGATGCTTCTTTGAGACGAGACCGAATCACCTTGACTTTGTTTTCCGTCTCGGTTACCAATTCTGGACCCAGAACTTGTCTTTCCCCCAACTCCGTCCAACATGTAGGAGTACGGCACTTTCGTCCATATAGAGCCTCATATGGAGCCATCTGAATACTCGCTTGATAACTATTGTTATAAGCGGATTCTCGCTAATGGTAGGTACTCCTCCCAACTACCACTAAGATCCAAGACACATCCTCTTAACATGTCCTCTAAAATCAGTATCACCCTTTCCGATCGTCCGTCGATTTGTGGATGGAAAGCCGTCTCAAAATCTAACCGTGTACCCAAAGCTTGATGCAACGCTTTCCAAAACCTTGACGTGAATGCGGGATCCCTATCCGAGATAATCGATCTTCGCACACCATGCAACCTTACTATTTCACCCACATACGACTTCGCTAGCTTCGGAGTGAGTAATCCATTCTCACCGGCATGAAGTGGTGATTTAGTCGAGCGATCCACAATTACCCAAATCGCATCCTTCTTGGTGGGCGTAAGGGGTAGCCCACTAACGAAATCCATGGTGATCCTCTCCCATTTCCATTGAGGATCTTTATCGGTTGGAGTAATCCCGATGGTAATCGATGTTCAGCCTTAACTTTCTTTGGCATGTCGACACTTTCCTCACGAACTCCGTTATCTCACGCTTCAACCACGCCACCGTAATCTGTTTCCGCAAATCTCCATACATCTTGCTTCCCCGGGATGCATAGCGTATGGGCTGCTATGTGCATCTTGGAGAATTTTCTGCCTTAATTCTGTATCCTTTGGCATACATACTCGTCCTTGAAAACAAAGCACTCCATCACTAGACAAAAGCTGTACCCTTCCAAGCCACCATCCTGAACTTGTACCCTCTTAGCGCTCAAGCCTTCATCCACTAATTTGCTTTTCCTTAATCTCCTCAATCCAAGTCGGCTTTACTTGAAGTTACGCCAAAAGACTCCCATCATCATACGAGACTCAACCGAGCGAACATTGTTCTCAAGTCTGTCACCACCTTCCGGCTCAATGCGTCAGCTACCACATTAGCCTTACCCGGATGGTACTCGATTGAACAGTCGTAGTCCTTTAGTAGTTCAATCCACCGACGCTGTCTCAGATTCAGATCCTTCGAGTCGAAGATACCTCAAGCTTTTGTGATCCGTGTAGACTATCGACTTCTCCCCATACAGTAATGTCTCCATATCTTGAGCGAGCGAAGACGATCGCTGCTAACTCCAAGTCGTGCGTTGGGTAGTTAACCTCGTGCGGTCTTAAGCGACGGGATGCATAGGCTACTACCTTCCCATCTCGCATCAGCACACATCCCAAACCGGTGTGAGATGCATCACAATAGACTCGTGAATAACTTTCCCGCTTCAGTCAGTACCAAAACCGGGGCTTCAGTCAAAATTTTCCTTAGCTTATCAAAGCTTCCTTGCTCGCTTCTCCGTCCATACAAATGGAACACCTTTCCTTAGCAACTTGGTCAACGGCGCGCTATTAAAGAGAATCCTTCCACGAATCTCCGATAGTACCTGCTAAACCTGAAAACTTCAGTATTTCAGCCACCGTCCTAGGTGGTTTCCACTCCAATCTTGCTTCAATCTTGCGAGGGTCTACCCTAATTCCTTCAAATGACACTACATGACCTAAGAAAGCCACTTCCTAAGCCAAAATTCACACTTACTGAATTTGGCATATAACTGCTTCCCCCTCAATACTTGCAGAACTATCCGTAAATGCTTGTCATGCTCCTCTTCTGTCTTTGAGTAAACCAATATGTCGTCTATGAACACCACGACGAATTGGTCCAAGTACTGTTGAAATACTCTATTCATCAAGTCCATAAATGCCGCCGGCGCATTAGTCAACCCGAATGGCATTACCAAGAACTCGAAATGCCCATACCGAGTTCGGAATGCCGTCTTGTGAACGTCAGCCTCCTTCACCTTAAGTTGATGGTAACCTGACCTAAGGTCAATCTTCGAAAACACCGAGGCACCCTTCAGTTGATCAAACAAGTCGTCAATCCGAGGCAACGGATACTTGTTCTTGATCGTTAACTTGTTCAACTGACGGTGAGTCGATACACATCCGCATAGAGGCCGTCCTTCTTCTTGACAAACAACACGGGTGCTCCCACGGGGATATACTTGGTCGTATAAACCCTCTATCCAAGAGCTCCCGAATTTGAGCCTTTAGCTCCACCAATTCCTTTGGTGCCATTCGGTATGGTGCTATGGACACTGGTGCCGTTCGGTGTAGCAAGTCTATACCGACTTGACTTCTCGATCCGGAGGCAAACCGGAAGTTCTTCTCGGGAATACATCAACAAATTCCCCAACCGTTCGGACCTTTCCAACTACTAACCCCTTAGCTTCCAAAGCACGTGATTTGAACCGAAAACGCCTCACAACCCTTCTTGACCATCTTTTCACCTTTCAAGGCGGTCACTACATTGGATAGATAATTCCTTCTATCTCCTATCATAACCACTTCATCACCTTCACCGTCTTAAGGACCATGCGCTTAGCGCGCAATCCAAATTAAGCTTGGTACTTAACCAACCAATCCATACCAAGGATCAAATCGAACTCCCCAAACGGTAGTTCCATTAGATCGACTACAAATACTACCCCTTGAAGTTCTAGGGTGCGCCTCTATAAAGTCTATCTCACGACTACGGAGTGACCTAAGGGGCTAACTACGGTCATCTCCTAGAAGCGCTTTTGAGTTTAGGTCCATAGTTCCTACCACACTACTAGCAATGTACGAGTGCGTCGAGCCCACATCAATCAATGCAACATAAGGAAAACCGAAAATTAGAAACGTGCGGGTTATAACATCCGGTCGCGTCACCTTTCTCGCGACACCTCGCTGCGTAAACCAAGCCAGCCGCCTAGCCTAGCCTGTGTTTGCTGAACCTCTCGCCTTGAGTTCCACGACCTCGGTTAGGACCGTTGTTTCCTCTGCCATTACCACGACCCTCTGTGGTCCTACATTTCTATCCCGAGCACGGTTACGCCTCCTCCCGTGCTTCTTAGCTAGTTTCTGGGGACAATCTCTGACACGATGCTCCAAAGACCCACACTCAAAACATCCTTTATCACCGGTCCAACATCCTCCCCAATGGGTCTTTCCACAGCGATTGCACTGAGTCGGCCTCTGATTAGCAGTCGTTGGCCTTGCTGCCTGATTGGGCCCACTTGGCCTAGCCTTTTTCTGAGCACTACCGCTTGATCCAGCTGACCCAAAACCTCTCTTCTGATTGTTCTTACTATTGCTCTGCCTCACAGCTTCCTTGATCCCTTCGGCTACCTTAGCCTTCTCCACTAGAGATGAGAACTCACGAACCTGCTGTGGGGCAATCAGTAACCTTAAATCATCTCGGAGTCCGTCCTCAAAGCGGACACAGCGCTCATGTTCAGTAGCCACGATGCCTCTCGCATACCTACTCAGCCTTAAAAATTCCGCCTCATATTCCGTCACGGACTTAGTTCCTTGCACTAATCCCAGAAAAGCCTTTCTCTCTGCGTCGGTGTAGGCGATACCCACATACTTCTTCGATGGGTGGTTCGAAATACTCCCAAGTCAAATCATCTGCTGTAGCCCCATCTCGAACCGTAAGCCACCACCGATCGCTTCATCCTTTAGAAGCGATCACGCTTTTTTAGCTTTTTCTTTCTTCCTCGGTCGGTCAAGGTCGTCCATGATTCTTTCGATTGACTCTAGCGATGATTCCGGCGCGCCGGGTGCCAATCGACACACCTCGGAATACCTCGCTCCGTTAGATCGGAGTCGCTCGGGAACAGATTTCAGAGCTCCCATTTCCACCACCCCGACCACCATCTCTAAGACTCGTAACACGACTTGCGATACCGCCTGCGCCACCGTGCGATCCGGCTCCTCGGCTCTAAAAGTAGGAGGTGGTGGTGGCGATGGTACCTCATTTTCTAAACCTTGTCCCGACTGGCGGGTTCGGACACCGTCATCCTACCCCTACCACGTCCCACGGCGTCCACGTCCTCTAGAACTCATTCTATCTACCGCGCTTTTAATGATTAAGAAAAATTTTATGCGTTAGCATTTGTTTCACTTTATTACTCGACGAAAATTTTATGGATAAGGTTTAACCAGAGAGATTCTTTCGAGCAAACAAAGTTTCAGTTTCCTATCCTAGTTCACACAAAGAAGTTCATGCATCCATTCCTTAATACTTTCCATACCTATTCGCTCATCGGACATTTCTGCCCATTTCTAACCCAGGGGTATTTTCGTCTTTTTCCTACAGGGGTATTTTCGTAATTTTCCAGAACCAATATATTTTGCTGATGATTTTCAAAGCAAGGTTTTTGAATGTTTATAAAATCATTGAAATTTTTGGGCAAAACCATTGAATTAATATTTTATGGGTCAGGGGCATTTTGGTAATTTTACCCCCTAAGGGCATTTCTGTAAATTTTTTTCACAAGTCAAGTTTTTCGAAAAAAAAAACGTTGTAAAAGTGATGTTCTAGGATTTGAGAAAGTTATTGCACAAGTTTTGGAAGCGTTAGGGTTTGTTGTTTCATTCTATTTCGAAAAACAAGGCTAATTCCCTTTTCGGGTTTTAATCATTGTGTTTAGCCTATGACCGAGCCCTCCCAGTCGTAGTGAACCAAAGCTACGCACCAGCGAGAATTCAGTGAAGAGGAGGTGGGTCACGCGGACCGCTTAAATACCAAGCTCTCACTTTGAACCTTTCTAGACATGCGCATAGAGGTTACCACACCATCGAGCCTTGAGTTAGGGTGAACCAGGAAGCTACGCACACAGTAGGATACTGCGAAGAGGAGGTGAGTCACGAGGACTGCTTAAATACCAGGCTCTTCCGATCCAATCCTAGACATGCGTCAGGGGGTTACCACACCTAGCTCATTGACTAAGTCATAGGTTGGTTTAGTTCTTTAAGTCTTATGTCTTGTTTGTGTGTTTGATGAGTCTAAACCTAGGGTTCAAGTTCCTATAAGTCTATCTCGTTCCATGCTTCCTACCCTTCTGCTGAATATAATTCACAAAGAGGTTTAGATGTACTTACAGGCGGATCGGTCTGCAGGAGACTCGGGCCATCTTTGCTTAAATCCCAAAAACAATTCAAAAGGCCTACTAAAACATTTTTGGGCCTTGGGCCCCACAGTGAAGCTTTGAACTGGGCTCGATACCAATTTTGTAACAACCCAAACCCGGCCCAAACATTACGACCGAATTTGATTTGCTACGGAGAAAAACTTTTTGAATACCATCTAGAACCAATTTAAGTTTCATCGGAAACCCCTTGTTTTTGGTTATCTTGCCAAAACTATACTTGGGTTTAATTTGGAAGTTTAATTAAGTCCGGTTATTATACAAATTTCAAGTGTGCCCGATGGCACGATAAAACATTTTCGTGTTAATTTAAGAAAACATGTGATTTCAATTCAGCTTTAATAATATAGTTTAAAGTAATTATCCAACATAAAAAAAAAATAACACAAATAAAGTTTATGGAGGCCTTATTACAACCAAAATAAAAATAACCAAATTTAAAGTTCAATAAGTTTAAGTCCACTGCATGGCCACCTCGAGTCCAACCTACTCCTCAACCGCCATTTACGAGTCACTGAAAAATGTTAAAGGAGAAGGTGAGTCACCAAGACTCGATATGTAACCCTTCCTCGTATGTAAACAAATTCATACACAAACATATAATTAATCATCATGTACTAAGCCATGCACCCAACCTAGCCAACCAAACGCCTTTGTCTACCCCATGTGGTACCAAACCACTTTGGTGACCGTAGTCACAATGTGTTACCAAAACACTGGTGGTGCCAAACCACTTTGTGACATATAGTCACAATGTGCTACCAAAGCACGGTGTGTCCGTAGACACAAATCGGGTGATGGGGCCAACCCATCGTGTGATACCAAATCACCGGCGAGACGATCCCATATCTCAAGTGGGGCCAACCCACGGTGGTGTTAACCACGAGGACGAGTCGCTATGAGGTACCAAACCTCTGGAGGTACCAAACCTCTGGTGACTTATAGTCACGATGTGTTACCAAAACACTTTGGTGCTCGTCGGCCACGAAACATCAACGCCCCCTCCACTCATCAATCCCACATCAACATTTATATCACATAGCTTATACTACCATGTACTTAATCACATGTACGGTTTTACCATCAACAATAAGCAACGTGTACTAAACACACCATGCTTCCCAAAAGCATCTTAAATATTTCATAGTCAACAAGGACTTACTGTTTCCTTGCTTATACCATTCATGGTATTAATCCCGAATCTACAGATCCGGTTAGCACACACAACAGTTTAGTACATTTAATTAATTATAAGTGTGTATGTACACACCGTCACCCTTGGATGTTCTAAATCCAGAAAAGAAACGTTGGCCACCCTAGATCTGCTGATCCCTATATTCGACCAAATGCCCATATTAGTACTATGGCCTATTCGGCCAAGTCAATTTATTAGAAGGGGTTCTGGGCTTACCTATCACCCCTTGAGTACTCACTTCGGTACTTGGTATGCGATTCTGCTTCACTCCTACATTCGGCCATCACTAGAGTTATTAGCCTTCGGCTTAAGCGAATAGTAAACTAAAGGAAATCTTCTTACCACTACTTACCCAAATCCGATTGTTAAGGGATGAAAGATCCGATCTCACTACTTTGAGATCCCGAAGTACCTAAAAGAAATCGATTACCAAAGTGTTTAGGAGCCTTTCTGCCGAAATCGAGCACTTTACTCTTGTAAAAGTCGATGAATATGAATGAGAAGAACAATAGGCATTCGTCCTAGATACTTACTTTCTTAAATCGTTTGCCAAGGAAGATTCAAGAGATCTCTTCTACCTTTATTGTTCGGCCAAGGTGTTTCAAGATAGGAAAAGAAACTTGGCACCAAGATGAGATGTATATTCGACTCTGAGAGTTTAACGAGGAGAAAAGAGATTTGGCAAAGGGTAAGGTGTAGGTTCTGGCCTATGGTTGATTCCAATATCAATCAAGGCTGGACTTTGAGAAGAAAAGAAAAAGAAATAGGTTGGAGAGGGTGTGGAGAATTCGGCCAAAAAGAAGGAAAAGTTGATGTTTTTGCTTGAGGGAGAATGAGAGAAAATCTAAAAGAAGTGAAGGCTAGCCAAATTTTTGTGAAGTAAATCACTAGGCAAATTCGGCCTTATCCCCCCCCAATACCTTGCCGTCCACTCCTTTCAACAAGGAGTTCAAATTCGGCCAAACTCCCTTGAAAGTATTCCAATTAATTTGAATACCCCAACTACCTATTTTTCCTCTTGCCATCTCTAATTAATCCCATGATAATTCATGAGTAAAATAGCCTCCTTATTATCCAAATAAAAACCAAATTTTAAAACTCATATTATCCCTTATTAATACTAATAAAAAGAATTCAAGGAGAGAATTTCTCTCCCCTTGTGCCGTCCAAATAAAGAGCAAAAGAAAGGGAATTTTGTGACTCGAACCAAGGCTCTCCCCTATCCCTTGTGGCGTCACATGCTAGCTCTTAAGTGGGCTTGCTTTGCCACTTATTCTAGGCTCATCTTATGTCCAATTTATCCCCAATTATTCTTATAACACCCACTTGCTAAGGCTCCCTTCCTTTTTAAATTAAAAACTGAAATTTTTCTATCAAACCGGCACACTCAAAGCCTTAAATTAAGCTCTATTATTCCATAAATAATATCACAGCTGTTTATAATAAGAAAAATAATTAAATTCTAAATAACCCCATTTTTGGGATGTTACAGTCCCAGACGTGGTCTTACACGAAATCATATCTCGGAATCCTATGTCATGACACATGTATCCTCTACTATTCCTAGGGTTCGAAGGGGACTTTTCGGACATCGTTACGTTATCAGAACTTTCTCGTATTCATATATCCTTCTTCTCGAATAATTCAATATCATAATAACATATATATAACTTATTCAAAATACATACATTTGCATTACCATTCGGCATTGAATTCAATCATACAAATAATATGCATTTATGACATAATTTTGTAATGTTTATTAAAATACGAACTTACCTCAATACCAAAACGGCCATTTTGCCAACTTTCCCGATTTTCAATTTTCCTCCCGTTCTAGGTCCAAATCTCGTTTTTCAGGGTCTAACACATCAAGTTTCACTTATTTAATTAATGTACTATTCAAAATAGTCCTTAACTCAACTTTTACAAAATTATAATTTTGCCTCTAAACTTTTACATATTTACACTTTTGCCCCAATACTCGAAAATTAAACTTCAGCCCTTATTATTATGTTTTATAACATGCTGATCATTTTTCCCTTCTATGGCAACATCAAATTCTTACTCTAACATACACTTATGAACAATAATAATTTTTACCGATTAGCTCGTTTTACTCGTTTTCACCGAAAACCACTTAGTAAAAATCGTTCCTCTACTCATTAACATGTATAATCTACCATCAAACATTAAAATACACAAGCTTTCAACAATGGCATAATTCAAAATATTCACCAAAATCAAAAATTCAAGCATGAGTTTTGTAGATAACTTAGCAACGATCTCAAAAACGTAAAAATTATTAAAAACTGAACAAAAACGGGCTTACCAATAAGCTAAGAAGCTTGGCCGAATGCTTGAAGCTTCCATGGCTGTTCATCTTTCTCATTTTCGGTTGAAGATAATAAATAGAAAGATGAAATTTGGCTTTATTATATTTTATTATCATTAATTACCTTTTTACTAAATTAACCTTTAAAAATAATCAAATTTACACAAATGCCAAACCAAATATCATCCACTAACTCAAAATTGGATTAATTATCACATAAGGACCTTTCCTTTATTGTTCTATAGCTATTTGACACTTTTAACTTATTGTAACATCCCAAAATAGGGGTTATTTGTGATTGAATTATTTTTCTTGTATTTGAATTTCTGTGATATTATTCGTGTTGATATAAGGCTTAATTAGGGGTCTTGAGTAAGCTCGGTTTAGTAGAATAATTCTTAGTATGGCTTATTTAAAGAAGAGGATTAAATGAGCTTAGCACTTAAGTTAATTTAAGTAGCAATAAGTGACATAAGATGAGTGCATGGCAAGTTGGTAATGGCGCATGGAGTTTAGCTTGGGGGGAGAGGTTCGAATCCCTTAAATAGCATTGGGACAACTTTTATTTTGCTTTGGTATTGTAAGTGTCGGCCAAGGATAATTAAGATAAGGGTTGACCATGTTAATTTTTGGTTAGTAGACTATAGGTTTAAGGCAAGTGTTAACATATGGAAGGGAATCAAGTAATTAAGGAAAATATGGAGACATGGGGCTAGTATCAAGGATTATGTTTTGGAAACAAAATCATGGCCTTTATGCCATGAACTTGGACGGCAATGTGGCTAAGGGGGGGGATTTGGCCGAATATGCTAGTGTTGGTAAGGCTTGGGAAGAATTTTTGGTCATTTCTTTCATTTGGTGCAAAAGTACAAAACAAATTTCTCTCAAACTCTTTTCTTGTTAGCCGAATTTCACCTTTTGATAAGCCTAATACTTTTTGACCATTTGGTCATTTTTGGCTCATTTTCTATTTCTCCTTTTCATTCTCTCAAAACCAAAACTTGAGTATTTTCTTCAACCATTGCCAAACACTTATCTCTTTTGTCCATTTTCTTCTTTCTTTCTTAGCCGAATCTCCTATACCATAATACTCTATCTATTTCTTTCTTTTCTCTTCTCAAAAGCACTTAGCCGAAAAACTATTAGTTCACTTTCTTACTTCATCTTTTTCCATACAAGTTGAACCTTGGTTGATTGTGTTGAACAAATCATAGCCGAATCCACTCTCTTGGGTATACCGAATTTTCTTCTCCTATCTTGATCAACTTTGGCCGAATATTGAAGGTAAGATAGTTATCATCGGGACTTCTCTAGAAATTGGTTTTGGTAAGGTGGTAAGGTTTATTTCAAGGATTATTATTTTAAGTTTCGTTTAAGCCAAGGCTAATAAACATTATTGATGATGGTTGATTGTAGGGAAGTGAGGCCGATTCTTTTAGGAGTGTGTTGGATAAGTGTTCAAGGCTTTGGGTAAGATTTTAGGTTCACAAGGAACCTTTCTCAATTATTTTGGTTTGGCCGATTAGGCCATGGTTCTAATATTCATTTTTGGCCGAATATAGGGGCAAGAATACTTGTGTGGCCGATTTGTCTATTCGGGTTTAGAACTCTTTTTGGTGCCAGTGTGTACACATACACATCTTATAACTTTTAATATGCTAAGTGTTGTTTTATGCCTAAACGTTTTGTGTAGACATGGATGAAATACCTTCATGGTATTAACAAGGATTTGGGTAAGTTCCTATTACTATGTGATTATTATTTGATGCTTTTGGGAAGCATGACACATTTAGTATGTGTATTATTTGATATATGGCTTATGATAAATCAATTGGATGTTGTTAAATAAATCTATCAACATGATTTGTGGTACATGCATAAAAATGATTGTTATGGGTTGATGAGAGGAGGGGGCGGTGATATTAGTGTCGACGGACACCGTGTTTTGGTAACACATCGTGACTACGGTCACGGAGGTTTGGTACCTCCAGAGGTTTGGCACCTCATAGCGACTTGTCCACGTGGTTAATACCACCGTGGGTTGGCCCCACTTTGAGATATGGGATTGTCTGCGGTGATTTGGTATCACCACGATGGGTTGGCCCCATCATCTAGTTGTGACTTTGGTCACCAGTGTTTTAGTAACACAATTGTGTCTTCTGACACCGAGAGATTTAGTATCTCCGGTGATTTGGTATCACATTTGTGACTATACGTCACCAGTGGTTTAGCACCACCGGTGGTTTGGTACCACAAGGGGTAGAAAAGGCGTATGGATGGTTAGGTTGGGTGCATTTAAACTTATGCATGTTAATTGGTTATAATTTGTGTATGTTATTGCATTAAATTGGGGAAGGGTTACACATTGAGTCTTGGTGACTCACCTTCTCCTTTAATTTTCAGGTGATTCGTAGACATGGATGAGGCCTGGATGGACTCGAGGTGGCCATGCGGTGGAGATTTTTAATAAATGAATTTTGGATTTTATCTATTTTTCTGTTGGGTTTATGTTGCTTAATTGTAATAAGGCCTCCTAGGATTATTTTATTATTGCTGCATGTTTTGTTTAAACTATTTGATGATGTTAAAAACGGATGCACATGTTTTCTCAAATTAAGCGCAAAAATGTTTTTAAAGTACCATCGGGTACATTTGAAACTGTAACAACCTAACTTAGTATATTTTTTTTTAAAATGACATTAAGTAATGCTTTCTTCATAACACCTCAATTGTTTTAAATCAAAACAATATCTTTTATCAAAATTTAAAACGACTTAACAAGGGATTTTCAAAGGTTTTTCCTCCGTAGCATACCAAATTCGGTCGTAATGTTTGGGCCGGGTTTGGGGTGTTACAAAATTGGTATCAGAGCCAAGTTCAAAGCTCGGCTGTGGGGGCCCAAGGCCCAAAAATGTTTTGGTAGGTCTATCTGAAATATTATGGTTTTGAATAAGCATGGCACTGAGTCTCCGGCACCGATCCGCCCAGGTAAGTACCACTAACTTTTTGTATGAATTATTTACTGTAGAAGGGTAGGAAGCATGGGACGTAGATAGTGATAGTATTTTAAACTTTAGGACTAGTTTACTCCAAACAAAGACATAAGACTTCAAGAGCCTAATTAAACCAACCTACGACCAAGTCGCCGAGTTAGGGTGTGGTAACCTTGGTGCGCATGTCTAGGATTGGATCCGGAAGAGCTTGGTACTTAAGCGGTCCTCGTGACTCACCTCCTCTTCGCGGGATTCCTACAGTGCGTAGCTTCCGGTTCACCCTAACCAAGAGGACTCGGTCATAGGCGAAATCCTAAATAAAACCCGAAGGGATTAGCCATGTTTTAAGGAAAAACTTGGTTTAAAATCATTAAATTATTTTTAGATGGTAGGACAAATTTATCTTGAAAATTTTCAAAATATTCTTGATTGACAAAATTACAAAAATACCCTTTAGGAAAAATGACGAAAATACCCACAGGTTAGAAAGCGACAGTAATTGCTGAAGAGTGCATAGGTATGAAAGGTATAGGGAATGGATGTATTATTCATGTAAACCAAGATAGAAGACTTAAAACCTTGTTTGATCGAAAGAATCTCTATTAAACTCTTTTCATAAAATTTCTTCGCGGATAATCAAGTGAAACATGTACTAATTCATAAAAATTTCCTAATCAGTTAAAGCGCGATAGTTAGAATGAGCTTTAGAGGACGTGGCCGTCGTGGGCGCGGAAGGGAAGGATGGCCGTGTCGGAACACGCTCGGGTCGGGTCAAGGATCTCGAGAATGAGATACCGCCACCACCACCCTCAACCTTTGGAGTGAAGAGCGAGGATCGGGACGGGTGACGGCGACGCTGTGTCACAAGCGATGCTACGGGTTCTAGAAAGGGTAGCTGGAATTGGTGGAAGTGGAGGAGCTCGGAGTCGGTTCTGAGAGACTACGAGCTAACTGAGCTGAATTTTTCCGAGGTGAGTGCAGTGTAGCGCCCAATACGATCGAGTATTGGTTTGGAATCGACCAGAAAGAATCATGGATGAGATAGATTTGACAAATGAGGAGAAACCGAAAGGAGCGGTGTCGCTTCTCAAGGATGAGTCATATCGATGGTGGCTCACGGTCCGAGATGGTGCTACTGCGGATGATCTCACTTGGGAGTACTTCAAAGTCGCATACCGGAAGAAGTATGTTGGATCAAGCTACATTGACGCTCAAAGGAAAGCTTTTCAAGGGTTAGTGCAAGGAATAAGTCCGTCTCGGAGTATGAAGCGGAATTCCTAAGGTGAGTCGTTATGCTCGGGAATAGTGGCATCGAACATGATCGTTGTGTTTGTTTTGAAGACGGACTTAGAGACGAGTTAAGGCTCTCGATTGCTCCACAAAGAAGAACGTGAGTTTGCTTTGTCTTGGTGGAGAAGGCTAAGGTAGCCAGAAGGAATCAAGGAGTCCGCGGGGCAAGTTATGATAGGAGCAAGTGAAGAGAGGCTTTGGATCGTGCAGGTGCAGTGGTAATGTTCGAGAAAAGATTTAGGCGAGTGGGTCAAATCAGCAGGGGAGGTCCACAACCGCTAATCAAAGACCAACCCAGTGTAACCGTTGTGGAAAGTTTCATTGGGGTGAATGTTGGACCGGAGGGAAAGGATGTTTCGAGTGTGGTTCGCTAGAACATCGTGTGAGGGATCGTCCCGCGCGTAAGCAAGCTAGGAATCGATCAAAGGTCAAGGTCGTGCTTTGTTCGAGAAAGGAGGGACCAGCACCGCAGAGAGGTCGTGGTTATGGTAGAGGTGGTTATGGCTCTAGTGGAGGTCGCGGGCACCGGCGAGAGGTATTGGCAACACGGAGGCTAGGCGACTGGTTTGGTGTATCTTTGCGCGAGGCGTCGTGAGGAAGGAGACGCGCCGGACGTCATAACCGAATGCGTTTTTAATTTTTGGTGTTCCATATCTTGCCTTGATAGATGTGGGTTCGACGCACTCTTTACGTTGCTAGTAGTATAGTTGAGACCATGAGTTTAGTTCTCAGATCGCTTCTAAGAGGATGACTGTACTTAGTCCTTTAGGTCACTCAGAGAAGTAGATAAGTCAGATAGAGGTATACCCCTAGAACTCCAAGGGTAGTGTTTGTAGCCGATCCGATGGAACTGCCGCTTGAGGAGTTTGATCGATTCTTGGGATGGACTGGTTGGTCAAGTACCAAGCAAGTTTGGATTGTGCCGCTAAGCGCATGGTTTTGAAGACGGTTGAAGGTGAAGAAGTGGTCATGATAGGTAATAGGAGAGATTATCTATCCAACGTGGTATCTGCGTTGAAAGCGATAAAGATGGTCGGGAAGGGTGTGTGAGGCGTTCGTAGTTCATGTGTGTGCTTTGGAAGCTAAGGAGTCTTCTGGGAAATGTTCAAAGCGTAAAGGAATTTGCGACGTATTTCTGAAGAACTTCCGGGATTGCCTCCGGATCGTGAAGTCGAATTTGGTATAGATCATTCGAAGGCAGGCGCGATGTCTATAGCTCCATATAGGATGGCACCAAGGAAGGCTGTTGGAATTGAAGGCTCGGATACAAGAGTTGTTGGATCGAGGTTTCATTCGACCAAGTGTTTCACCTTGGGGAGCGCCGGTACTTTTGTCAAGAAGAAGGATGGTACGATGCGGATGTGTATAGACTACCGCTTGATTGAATAAGTCGACGATTAAAAACAAGTATCCTTTGCCGAGGATAGATGACTTGTTTGATCACCAAAAGGGTTGCGTTTTCTCTAAGATTGATTTAAGGTCCGGATATCATCAGCCAAGAAGGTGAAAGAGGTGATATCCATAAGACGGCATTTCGTACTCGGTATGGACACTACGAGTTCCCGGTGATGCCGTTTGGTTTGTCTAATGCACCAGCGACTTTCATGGACATGATGAATAGGGTATTTCAACGCTTTTTGGATCGATTCGTTGTGGTCTTTATAGATGATATTTTGGTGTATTCGAAGTTAGAAGAGGAGCATGATGCACATTTGCGAGTGGTGTTGCGGATTCTGAGGAAAAGCAAATATCATGCGAAATTTAGTAAGTGCGACTCGGCTTAAGGAGGTGACTTTCTTGGGTCACGTTGTTTCACCAGAGGAATTAGAGTGGATCCTCGAAAGATTGAGGCGATGTTGGATTGGAAGTCGCCTAAATCTGTGGTGAAATTCGAGTTTTCTAGGTCAGCGGGTATTACCAAGATTTGTGGAAGGATTTTCTTTGATTGCCGCACCGATGACCAAGTTGTTGAGGAAAGGAGTTCCATTTGTATGGACCGGAAGCGACAAAGAAAGTTTCGACAAATTGAAGAAGATTCTCATCAAGCTCGGTTTTGATTCAACTTTGAGGCGAGCAAGGAATTCGCGGTTTATTGCGATGCATCACATATTGGTTTGGGATGCGTCTTGATGCAAGAAGGGAAGGTAGTGGCTTATGCATCTCGGCGATTGAGACCACATGAGGCTAATTATCCGACTCATGACTTAGAGTTAGCGGTGTAGTCTTCGCTTTGAAGATATGGAGGCACTATTTGTATGCGAGAGAAGTCGATAGTTTATACGGATCACAAGAGTCTTAAGTATCTCTTGACTCGAAGGATTTGAATTTGAGGCGGTGTAGATGGATTGAGTCGTTGAAGGACTACGATTGCTCGATCGAGTATCATCCCGGTAAGGCTAACGTGGTGGCGCACGCGTTGAGTCGTAAGGTTGTATCGATTTAAGATCGATGTTTGCTCGACTTAGTCCGTTCGATGATGGGAGTCTTTTGGCGGAATTGCAAGTCAAGCCGACTTGGTTAGATCGACATTAAGGAGAAGCGGTTAGAGGATGATGGTTTGAATGATCGGAGGTTGCAAGTCCGTAATGGTGGATTAGAGGATTTTAGTCTGGTCCCGATGATGGAGTTTTGTGCTTTAAAGGAAGAGCTTGTATGCTTAGAAGGATGTGGAGTTGAGACAAAGGATTCTTCGACGCTCATAGCAGCCCATATGCTATGCATCCCGGAGGTAGCAAGATGTATCGGGATTTGAGAGAGCAATTTTGGTGGCAGTGTCGAAACGGGAAGTAATCGAGTTCGTGGGTAAGTGTCCGACGTGTCAACAAGTCAAGGCCGAACATCGGTTGCCATCCGGTTTACTTCATCGATGAAGATTCCTCGATGGAAGTGGGAGAGAATCACCATGGACTTTGTCGGTGGATTACCTCTTACGCCTAGCAAGAAGAATTCGGTTTGGGTGATTGTGGATCGTCGACTAAATCGGCGCATTTCATACATTGTAAGGGTAGATTATTCGCCTTGAGAGGTTAGCTAAGTTATATGTAGCCGAGATAGTGAGATTGCATGGTGTGCGAAGATCGATTATCTCGGATAGGGATCCGAGGTTTACATCGAGGTTTTGGAGAGCGTTGCATCAAGCTTTGGGTACGAGATTGGACTTCAAAGATGACTTTTCATCCGCAATCCGACGGACAATCGGAGAGAGTGATTCAGATCTTAGAAGATATGCTCGGAGGTTGTGTTCGGATTTCATGGCGGTTGGGAGGAGTATCTACTGTTGGCGGAATTCGCTTATAACAATAGTTATCAAGCGAGTATCCAAATGGCTCCATATGAAGCCTTCAGTATGGGCGAAAATGCCGTACTCCTACGTGTTGGACGGAACTAGGTGAACGACATGTCTTGGGTCCGAGGTGGTGACGGAAACCGAGGACAAAGTTAAGGTAATTCGGGCTCGTCTCAAGGAAGCATCGGATAGGCAAAAGTCTTACGCCGATCTCAAGCGCAAGGAGATGGAATACGAGGTAGGAGATAAAGTCTTTACGAAGGTGTCGCCTTGGAAAAAGGTGTTACGCTTTGGGCAAAAAGGGAAATTAAGTCCAAGGTTCATCGGCCCGTATAATCGTGTTGAAGCGAGTAGGACCGGTAGCTTATCACCGAATCGCCAGCAGAGTTGAGTCGATTCACAATGTCTTCCATGTGTCGATGCTTAGACGGTATAGGTCGGATCCATCGCACATCGTGCGATGAATGAGATTGAGGTTAACTCCGACTTAACATTCGAGGAGGAACCGGTTCATTTTAGATCGTGATGTCAAGGTGTTGCGTGAAAGTCGATTACTTTAGTGAAAGTGCTATGCGCGAAACCATGGTACGGAGGAAGCGACGTGGGAATCTGAGGAGGTGATGCGGCAGCAATACCCTCACCTTTTCTGATCAGGTAATTTCGAGGTCGAAATTATTTTAAGGGGGGTAGAACTGTAACATCCCAAAATAGGGGTTATTTGTGATTGAATTATTTTTCTTGTATTTGAATTTCTGTGATATTATTCGTGTTGATATAAGGCTTAATTAGGGGTCTTGAGTAAGCTCGGTTTAGTAGAATAATTCTTAGTATGGCTTATTTAAAGAAGAGGATTAAATGAGCTTAGCACTTAAGTTAATTTAAGTAGCAATAAGTGACATAAGATGAGTGCATGGCAAGTTGGTAATGGCGCATGGAGTTTAGCTTGGGGAGAGGTTCAATCCCTTAAATAGCATTGGGACAACTTTTATTTTGCTTTGGTATTGTAAGTGTCGGCCAAGGATAATTAAGATAAGGGTTGACCATGTTAATTTTTGGTTAGTAGACTATAGGTTTAAGGCAAGTGTTAACATATGGAAGGGAATCAAGTAATTAAGGAAAATATGGAGACATGGGGCTAGTATCAAGGATTATGTTTTGGAAACAAAATCATGGCCTTTATGCCATGAACTTGGGCGGCAATGTGGCTAAGGGGGATTTGGCCGAATATGCTAGTGTTGGTAAGGCTTGGGAAGAATTTTTGGTCATTTCTTTCATTTGGTGCAAAAGTACAAAACAAATTTCTCTCAAACTCTTTTCTTGTTAGCCGAATTTCACCTTTTGATAAGCCTAATACTTTTTGACCATTTGGTCATTTTGGCTCATTTTCTATTTCTCCTTTTCATTCTCTCAAAACCGAAACTTGAGTATTTTCTTCAACCATTGCCGAAACACTTATCTCTTTTGTCCATTTTCTTCTTTCTTTCTTAGCCGAATCTCCTATACCATAATACTCTATCTATTTCTTTCTTTTCTCTTCTCAAAAGCACTTAGCCGAAACTATTAGTTCACTTTCTTACTTCATCTTTTTCCATACAAGTTGAACCTTGGTTTATTGTGTTGAACAAATCATAGCCGAATCCACTCTCTTGGGTATACCGAATTTTCTTCTCCTATCTTGATCAACTTTGGCCGAATATTGAAGGTAAGATAGTTATCATCGGGACTTCTCTAGAAATTGGTTTTGGTAAGGTGGTAAGGTTTATTTCGAAGGATTATTATTTTAAGTTTCGTTTAAGCCGAAGGCTAATAAACATTATTGATGATGGTTGATTGTAGGGAAGTGAGGCCGATTCTTTTAGGAGTGTGTTGGATAAGTGTTCGAAGGCTTTGGGTAAGATTTTAGGTTCACAAGGAACCTTTCTCAATTATTTTGGTTTGGCCGATTAGGCCATGGTTCTAATATTCATTTTTGGCCGAATATAGGGGCAAGAATACTTGTGTGGCCGATTTGTCTATTCGGGATTTAGAACTCTTTTTGGTGCCAGGTGTGTACACATACACATCTTATAACTTTTTAATATGCTAAGTGTTGTTTTATGCCTAAACGTTTTGTGTAGACATGGATGAAATACCTTCATGGTATTAACAAGGATTTGGGTAAGTTCCTATTACTATGTGATTATTATTTGATGCTTTTGGGAAGCATGACACATTTGGTATGTGTATTATTTGATATATGGCTTATGATAAATCAATTGGATGTTGTTAAATAAATCTATCAACATGATTTGTGGTACATGCATAAAAATGATTGTTATGGGTTGATGAGAGGAGAGCGGTGATATTCGTGTCGACGGACACCAGTGTTTTGGTAACACATCGTGACTACGGTCACCGAGAGGTTTGGTACCTCCAGAGGTTTGGCACCTCATAGCGACTTGTCCTCGTGGTTAATACCACCGTGGGTTGGCCCCACTTTGAGATATGGGATTGTCTCGCGGTGATTTGGTATCACACGATGGGTTGGCCCCATCATCTAGTTGTGACTTTGGTCACCGGTGTTTTAGTAACACAATTGTGTCTTCTGGACACCGAGATTTGGTATCTCCGGTGATTTGGTATCACATTTGTGACTATACGTCACCAGTGGTTTGGCACCACCAAAGGGTTTGGTACCACAAGGGGTAGAAAAAGGCGTATGGATGGTTAGGTTGGGTGCATTTAAACTTATGCATGTTAATTGGTTATAATTTGTGTATGTTATTGCATTAAATTGGGGAAGGGTTACACATTGAGTCTTGGTGACTCACCTTCTCCTTTAATTTTTCAGTGATTCGTAGACCATGGATGAGGAGCCTGGATGGACTCGAGGTGGCCATGCGATGGAGATTTTTAATAAATGAATTTTGGATTTTATCTATTTTTCTGTTGGGTTTATGTTGCTTAATTGTAATAAGGCCTCCTAGGATTATTTTATTATTGCTGCATGTTTTGTTTAAACTATTTGATGATGTTAAAAACGGATGCACATGTTTTCTCAAATTAAACGCAAAAATGTTTTTAAAGTACCATCGGGTACATTTGAAACTGTAACAACCTAACTTAGTATATTTTTTTTTAAAATGACATTAAGTAATGCTTTCTTCATAACACCTCAATTGTTTTAAATCAAAACAATATCTTTTATCAAAATTTAAAACGACTTAACAAGGGATTTTCAAAGGTTTTTCCTCCGTAGCATACCAAATTCGGTCGTAATGTTTGGGCCGGGTTTGGGGTGTTACACTTATAGAACCCAACTTTTACGCTTTACGCAATTTAGTCCTTTTTACCGAATTAACCACTTAAACGATAAAATTTATTTACAAAAATTTCACACAACTCTAATATCGTGCTGTAAATATTAAAATAATAATAAAATAAAATTTTCAATGTCGGATTGTGGTCCCAAAACCACTGTTCCGACTAGGGTCTAAACCGAGTTGTTACAACTCTCCCCCCTTAGGGATTTTCGTCCTCGAAAATCTTACCAGAAAATAGATTAAGGATTTGCTTCCACACTATACATTTCAAATCCTCACATAACTTCGGATTTAAAATCTCTCTAATCTCACAACTGAAATTATGATCTGACTTTCGCTGTACATCATCTCTAGCTGAGACTGTTTATAACTGTATTGGATTATTTTCATTTTCTGTTCAATTTCTCTGACGATATTAATCCTGTGGATCATATTTTCACAGAGCTCGATCTTGAAATAGCAGAGTTCAGTAATTGCTTATAACAACAACAGCCTTTCTTAGTTGTTTTGAAACTCTAAATCACAGTAACAAATAAATATTTTGAGAATTTGAATTGTGTTTCCTGATTTTCAATGCAAATCTCATTCTCATAGATTACTGTAATTTCTCTCAGAATTATCATATATGTTCCAGATCTTAATCCAAAACAACGATAACTGACACCATAGACAGACTTACCAACACAGAAACAGATAACTCAACTGTTTTATCAAAAGAGAAAATTTATACGTATAGAGAGATTTCCTTAGATAATTAACCATATATCAGATAACTCTATCTTTTTCAATAATAAAGATAATCTCGGTACAAAATTCATCAACTGTCCATTTCTATAATCAACAAAGTCAGAAATATCACATTTTACACTCATCATCGATATCATATCTCGGACTGTTGTGTATCTTGTTATTCCCCATATGAACAATAAATTACCACTTAGAGTTTCTTGTAGCAGTTGTTGTATATTCATAAAGCTTTTCAGTATACACACTCTATCTCGAAATAACAAATAATCATCGATACCATATCTGAGGTTTTGAATCAGGAATCAATTTATACTGAACCACTTTTTTTTTTTAAACTTATAATTTGCTGACACACTTCTGAATTTCACAACTTCACTAAATAAACATTTATTTAGCCTCTAATTCAGCTAACAAATGTTCATTACCTGATAAGATCAATCGCATTTCATCGTTCGTAAAGCACACAAAAGTTTCTTATTTGGAATATCCAAAACTATAATCGTTTTCCACGGATAACAATCACTTATTAACTCAAAACTTTTCGACGATTCGAGCTATCTTTGCTATGCCCAGTTCAGGTCATCTTTACTATCCCCAAATTCGGATCTTTCTCTGACATTAACATTTTAAACTCTTATAGTCATCAAATATGTCACATAACTCTTTTATGCAGCTTTAACTTTATAGAATCACAAAATATCTCTACACATTCCTGTATTAGAACACATTTCGAACCATTCAATAATGTAAAGCTGAAAATCATAATCTCTTTATTGAATTCAGACTGAACTAAAACTGCTGTTTCAGTCGAAATCATCTTCATGCAAAATAAAACTTCAACAATCGAACTAACTTTAATTTATCACAACATGTCCCAGATAGAATCGTTCTGATAGATATAATTCGGTATCAAGTCTTCAAGAATACGAGTTCTTCTTCCAGACTATCCCTCAATTCACACATGTACATTCAAAGTTTATTTCCAGTCAGGTGGATAGATTCAGACACAAATAACCCAATTATCTTTTCAATCAAATAATTCAAATCATACTAAACCACTGAATTGGTCTTTTCAAAGAAATCATTTCTTTTCGTTAAAAGGATAACCCCCGACATATCATTATACAGATTTATATTGATCTTCTATCATTTTTACTTTTATCAATGTCGAACCTTCACGAGAACTAGAAAAGAGTTTATAATGAAGATGTCTCATATATTAATCATCGAAACTTTGATTTATACTGAAATCACCTTAACCAAATAGAAATCATTGGGCCTTACTAGGAACGGTGTCTCAACCCTATAATAAATATTATCATGGCTGTTAAGGAAGCATTTCAACATAGAAAAGAATCGAATATGATTTTAGTAGCAACCACCGCAGAGACACAACTTCTATAACTCTGAGGACGGTACCACTATACTCTCACATTTCAAGCCAGAAATTATAATCATAATAAACATAGCCATTTCTATCATATAGAGATCTCTTGTAGATAATCACATAGAATCATAAGAAAACCGAAATAGTGAGATTTCAACATATGGAGCTATACAGGATATCTGAAAATTACAACCCATATAGAATGATATCAATTCCAATGCTATCCCAGAAAATGTCCAAGAAGAACAATGTCACTCATAAATACTGAAATCCTCAGTAACAGAAGCAATATAATCTTCACGTATATTCAATAGAACAATAACCAGTAGAAACAAAATATTAACTTCATACAGATTTTACCATCGACTTTTATATCCACACAATGGAATAAATTATCAGAGAAAGACATAACAATGTCAAACATAACCCAAACAGATCAACGATGCTTTCGTCTATTAATATGTTTAGCTAATGTTCTCATATGATAAGACTTCCTTTTTGAAATTAAATAGTCACATATACTTCTGAGGATAAATGTACACATAGAATGCCCAGAAGGAATCATAGTAACTTCCTGACTGTAACATAACCACTACACTCAGCCATCAATACAATTCAAACATTTTTCAACTGTCTAATTCTGTCATCATTAAGTTCATATTATCCCATCAATAATGTAAATCAATCCGAGAAGCTTCCAGCTAATACTTTTTCTTTAGATAACATACCCGAATAGGTCCTTTAATCGAAGTTAACTTCTTCTCATAATGTGATGACTTTACATAATTTAAATAGTTTTTAGAACTATCCAATATCTCTTTTAATACTGTCTTCATTTGTTGATTCAATCTCTTTTCTCGACCGCGTTATTAATCTTCCTCCGAACACGAACTTCTGTAACTCCACACTCGTGAGCTTATTCAACCCAAATCTTACAGATTTCATTATAACATTTCAGCCGATAAGGGGTGAGGTAGTAAAGTCTCAAATTTAACTCGCACATAAATGCACATAACACATGCTATCACAAATAGCCAGTTCATTTCTAATTTCACATTCTCAAAACATTTAATAAACATTTTCTTATAATCACTTTTGTTCTTAACACATAGTTCATAAGCCAACTCAAATCACTAATTCACAATCGAAATTCTTATATAGCATCATAACTCAAATGTCATAACTCACATGCTCATATAATTATAACATTTATCAATAAAAAAAATGTCATACACTTTGATTCATACCTTTACGAGTGTCAACTCATCACCAATATATTTTCACTCTAACATTTGAGTGCACATTCCATACTATCGGAATTTAGCTCAGTTGGAAAACATATCTGTCTAATTAAAACAATTTTTGCCAGAGTTGGGAGATATCACACAATCACAGGTTATATATGGCATGTATAGCTAGACTCACATACGCTATGATAGTCCTAGAACCGACCAAACCATAGCTCTGATACCAACTAAATGTAACACCCTAACCCGTGTCTCTTGTCGGACTAGGGTTACGAGGCCTTACCGGACAATACACATTTCAGTATGGTCATATATTGCAATTCATGCACAATGCCATATCAACTTCTATAATTTACTTTATAATCAAATAGCAATTATCTACTCTATCAAATCAGCCAAATTTGCACATTTATAAGGCATAGCCAAATAAGATCATGCATGCTATATTTTCTACATTACATGTACAGAGAAATATCAACTTCTTTGCCATACGGTCATTCGATTCAATTATGCACAAAGTGTTATTAACTCCTTTACAAACAATTTTAAACTCTAATAGTAACCATCTACTCAATCATATAAATCACTTTCGGTCATATGAACCACATGACCAACAAAATCATATCATGCTTATTTAACTCTTTCACATATACTGAACATTTTTATTAATTTACCTTATTAGTATCATTTATCAATTCACAAATGCAAAATGTAGCATGTATCAAACTTACCAAAATGAGCCAATTATAAGCCATACATATCACTACTCAATGCTGAATTTATATAACCAAACACCACATGTTTAAAGACCGTAAGGACATACTTCAAAAATAGACTTATAGCAAAACCGAAAATATACCAACATTAACATTACAATCAAGTCATTTTTGCATGGCTATACATACGCAAATCAGAATAATCCATATTAAAACTAGCCTATACATGCCACATAACCAAAACTCAAAGAATTTATTTACAGAAACAATAACCGGATAGTGTGATAAGGCCTCCTGCGACTTCCAACACAAGCAAATCTCTGAAAATCTATAAACATAGGACAAACGCACAGAGTAAGCTTGAAAGCTTAGTAAGTTGGCATATTAATAATAATAAGCAATTTAATTAACAATATTAACCCATTTCTCAATAAATATGCTCAAGGAAATAGAATCAATATTCACATAATTTCACCCTTTTCTTAAGTTCAGCTTAGGCTATTTTTCTGAGTCACAGTCACTGATTTAATTATTTCATAAGCTACAAAACTCGAAATTAAGTTCTGTGAATTTTCCCTGAAATTATACCCATATACCTTCTTGCCATAAAATTTCCAGAATTTTTGGTCTTGTCAATCAATACCAGATTATTCTTAAATTTTCCCTTATTTCATTGTTTGATAGTTCTGACCTATCTTTACAAAAACTCAGTTATCTCATTGTACAGAATTCAAATAATGTTCTCGTTTATTCCAATCAAAAATAGACTCATAAAGGATTCTAATAATATAAACTATGCTCCATTATTATTTTTTTACAATTTTTAATAATTTTTCCAAGACAGAACAGGGTATCACGAAGTCATTCAGAACCAGTCTCACTAAAATTTAAATATCTCATAATTTCCACTTCTTTTGCTTACTCTATTTATTTTATATGAAAATAGACTCAATGATATTTCAATTCGTATATCCTTAACTTTCTAATTCAATTTCCACTATTTTCGGTGATTTTTCAAAAGTACACAATTGCAGTTGTCCAGTACTGTTTTAATGCAAATTTCACTTTTTCATGATTTCCATGTATTCACTTTCATTTAAATTCAATATATTTAATCATAGGACCGAATTCTCATATTAATCTCACATATACTTATCATTAATATTATCCATGATTTAACATAAAATTTCAAAATATTTACTTACCTTAATTTTTTCATAGATATCAAGATAATATATACTTGTCCTTTTAGCTTGAATAACATACTTAATTACCACATCAGCATAAATCTTTAAAACACAAACTCATACATAATCACCGGCATAAAGCCTGCTAGGCATATAGCCCAATATCTTTCACCGGCACAAAGCCTGCTAGGCATTTAGCCTGATACTATACACCGGCACAAAGCCTGCTAGGCATAAAGCCTGATTCCTTTCACCAGCACAATGCTTGCTAGGCCCAAAGCCCGAATAACAATACTATAGACTAACTCATACACATTTTATATATCGAATAATTCAGATATTTCACATAATTCATACGAACTTTCAATTATTATATCTTAATCAATATAACTCAAACACAATATTCTCTTTTATGCTATTTCACATATTCGGCAAGCTCACTAACAATTCCACAATTTCAATTCAGCATATTAATAAACTACATTTCAATTTAACGATGTTTAATTGCTTAAAGACTTACCTTTCATTTTTAAACATTTTATATATTTTCAACGTACTTGAATCGGAATGTCATTCACTTAACAATTTATTTATCGGAATGCCCGTTGAACCATTCGGAATAAATAAGGATACTCGGATAGCTTGGAAAGCTCATACAATGCCAACGCCCCAGGGCGTGGTCTTACATGTAACTAAATATCGATGCCATCGTCCCGCATGCTGTCTTACACGAAAATCATATACAATGCCGATGTCCCGGACATGGTCTTACACGTAATCTCACGATCGATGCGGTGTCCCGCATACGGTCTTACACGATATCACAAAGCGTTGCCAACGTCCCAGACGTGGTCTTACACGAAATCATATCTCGGAATCCTATGTCATGACACATGTATCCTCTACTATTCCTAGTGTTCGAACGGGACTTTTCGGAGGTCGTTACGTTATCGGAACTTTCTCGTATTCATATATCCTACTTCTCGAATAATTCAATATCATAATAACATATATATAACTTATTCAAAATACATACATTTGCATTACCATTCGGCATCGAATTCGATCATACAAATAATATGCATTTATAACATAATTTTGTAATGTTTATTAAAATACGAACTTACCTCGATACCAAAACGGCCATTTTACCAACTTTCCCGATTTTCAATTTTCCTCCCATTCTAGGTCCAAATCTCATTTTTTGGGGTCTAAAACATCACATTTCACTTATTTAATTAATGTACTATTCAAAACAGTCCTTAACTCAACTTTTGCAAAATTATAATTTTGCCCCTAAACTTTTACATATTTACACTTTTGCCTCAATACTCGAAAATTAAACTTCAGCCCTTATTATTATGTTTTATAACATGCTGATCATTTTTCCCTTCTATGGCAACATCAAATTCTTACTCTAACATACACTTAGGAACAATAATAATTTTTATCGATTAGCTCGTTTTACTCGTTTTCACTGAAAACCACTTAGTAAAAATCGTTCCTCTACACATTAACATGCATAATCTACCATCAAACATTAAAATACACAAGCTTTCAACAATGGCATAATTCTAAATATTCACCAAAATAAAAAATTCAAGCTTGGGTTTTGTAGATAACTTAGTAACGATCTCAAAAACGTAAAAATTATTAAAAACCGAACAAAAACAGGCTTACCAATAAGCTAAGAAGCTTGGCCGACTGCTTGAAGCTTCCATGGTTGTTCATCTTTCTCATTTTCGGTGGAAGATAATGAATTGAAAGATGAAATTTGGCTTTATTATATTTTATTATCATTATTTACCTTTTTACTAAATTAACCTTTAAAAATAATCAAATTTACCCAAATCCCAAATCAAATATCATCCACTAACTCACAATTGGATTAATTATCACATAAGGACCTTTCCTTTATTGTTCTATTGCTATTTGACACTTTTAACTTATAGAACCCAACTTTTACGCTTTACGCAATTTAGTCCTTTTTACCGAATTAACCACTTAAACGATAAAATTTCTTTACGAAAATTTCACACAACTCTAATATTGTGCTGTAAATATTAAAATAATAATAAAATAAAATTTTCAATGTTGGATTGTGGTCCCGAAACCACTGTTCCTACTAGGGTCTAAACCTAGCTGTTACAACTCTCCCCCCTTAGGGATTTTTGTCCTCGAAAATCTTACCAGAAAATAGATTAAGGATTTGCTTCCACACTATACATTTCAAATCCTCACATAACTTCGGATTTCAAATCTCTCTAATCTCACAACTGAAATTTTGATCTGACTTTCGCTGTACATCATCTCTAGTTGAGACTGTTTATAACTGTATTAGATTATTTTCATTTTCTGTTCAATTTCTCTGACGATATTAATCCCGTGGATCATCTTTTCACAGAGCTCGATCTTGAAATAGTAGAGTTCAATAATTGCTTATAACAACTACAGTCTTTCTTAGTTGTTTTGAAACTCTAAAACACAGTAACAAACAAATATTTCGAGAATTTGAATTGCGTTTCCTGATTTTCAATGCAAATCTCATTATCATAGATTACTGTAATTTCTCTCAGAATTATCATATATGTTCCAGATCTTAATCCAAAACAACGATAACTGACACCATAGACAGACTTACCAACACAGAAACAGATAACTCAACTGTTTTATCAAAAGAGAAAATTTATACGTATAGAGAGATTTCCTTAGATAATTAACTATATATCAGATAACTCTATCTTTTTCAATGATAAATATAATCCCGATACAAAATTCATCAACTGTCCATTTCTATAATCAACAAAGTCAGAAATATCACATTTTACACTCATCATCGATTTCATATCTCGGACTGTTGTGCATCTTGTTATTCCCCATATGAACAATAAATTACCACTGAGAGTTTCTTGTAGCAGTTGTTGTATATTCATAAAGCTTTTCAGTATACACAGTCTATCTCGAAATAACAAATAATCATCGATACCATATTTGAGGTTTTGAATCAGGAATAAATTTATACTGAACCACTTTTTTTTTTTTTAAACTTATAATTTGCTGACACACTTTTGAATTTCACATCTTCACTAAATAAACATTTATTTAGCCTCTAGTTCAGCTAACAAATGTTCATTACCTGATAAGATCAATCACATTTCATCGTTCGTAAAGCACACAAAAGTTTCTTATTCGGAATATCCAAAACTATAATCGTTTTCCACAGATAACAATCACTTATTAACTCAAAACTTTTTGACGATTCGAGCTATCTTTGCTGTGACCAGTTCAGGTCATCTTTACTATCCCCAAATTCGGATCTTTCTCTGACATTAACATTTTAAACTCTTATTGTCATCAAATATGTCACATAACTCTTTTATGCAGCTTTAACTGTATAGAATCACAAAATATCTCTACACATTCCTGTATTAGAACACATTTCGAACCATTCAATAATGTAAAGCTGAAAATCATAATCTCTTTATTGAATTTAGACTGAACCAAAACTGATGTTTCGGTCGAAATCATCTTCATGCAAAAGAAAACTTCAACAATTGAACTAACTTTAATTTATCACAACATTTGTAACACCCCAAACCCGGCCCAAACATTACTGCCGGATCTGGCATGTCACTCAAAAGAGTTTTGTAAAAGATGTCACAATTTTTGGGAAATATTTTTCTTGTATTTTTTTCTTTTATTCGGGAAAACTTAATAACTTGATAAGTTTAAATAATATATAAATTTCACTTGTTGTTTTATGAATAAAAACCAAAATCTTAATACATGCCTTAGTTTAATTAAGTTTAAATGTCAATAATAAAAGCCCAAAATAAAAACCCAAAACAAAGTATAATAGCCTAGTGGCCCATGGCCTTATTACAACGAGATTTAAAACCCATTAAACAAAAATATAAAATAATAAATTAAAGTCTTTTTCTTCTTTGCCGAATCCAAATTTTCTTTTGCATGGCCACCTTGCTCTCCTCTCTAGCCCGGTCCGAAGCACTAAGTGCTACACCAAATTTGTTAAAAATAATAGGGTGATTCATGAGACTCAGCAGTGCAACCCTCGTGCACCATCGATTGGGCCTTAGCCCACAAATCGAATATAGAACATAATATAAGAGATAACATACATAAAAACCCAACCCAATCCTAGGTTTCCAACCGCTACACACCACCCTTACCTGCCAATCACACCATTGGGGATTTCTACAATCAACCCACACCACTACACACCATCGATGGCCGTCATGCTGCAGTTAGCTGCTCATCGTCAAAGTCGTGACAAAGTCACCAGTGAAATGGCATAAGCCACCGAAATGCGAGTTGTGACAAAGTCACCAGTACAAAATGGCATAGGCCACGAGCAATGCATCACTTCCCCTTTCAACATTCACCCAACCCCAAGCATACAGAGAAATCGGCACACAAAGCATATTGCAAGAAGGACAAATCACTAACTCCGATGATTAGCCTTTACCCTCCTCGGGTTTTCAATCATAATGCCGAGTTTTCGGCATTTAACAGAGTATAGCAGATTTATACATATATATATATATTAGCACCCAATCTAATAGTGGGAAAGGTTACACACCTGATTAATGTCGATACCCTTGCTAAACCGATCTATAACTTTGCTCAAAAAGCCGGAAAGATGTGAAAATAGGGCCTCTCCTACAATCGGCCAAGGGTTAATAGATACCCGAATTTACACTTTGAAACTAATAGATTCCTCTTACCTTGAAATCCTGAAAGTAACACAATTCGAGTGTTACCGAACTATAACTTAGAGATCTATGCGATTAGCCCCACTTCAGATCCCGGAATGCCGAAAATAAGAGAGAAATAATAGATTAGTTCTAAATAGCCATTCGGCTAGGGATTTTAAAAAGGCGAAAAACATTGAAATCCTAAAATCAATACTTACCTATTGCTTCCTTCAAAATTCAGCACAAGCAGACTACCCTGAAGAAAATTTGGCAACTTCAGGAGGTGTGATCTTAGTGATTTCGGCTTTTAGAGAAACAAAGAATTGGAAAAATATAACCAATGGGTGGTTAGTGAGATTCAGCCAAAAGAGAAGAGAAAAAGGATGGTAGGGTTTCGGCAATTGAGATCTAAAGAGTTTTGATTTACATCGAGAAAAAGAAAAGAGAAGAGAGAGTTCAAGTTTGCTTAAAAATAAAAGAGAAATTTTTGAGAGAATTTTCAGAGAACATAATGAAGAATTTGGCACACCTTACTGCATATACAGGGCCGATTCTTTCCCCTTTACAGAGTCAAATTTTCGGCCAACTCTAGCATCTTTGATGAGCTCTCATCTTTTCCCTTATCTTGATCTATTATCTCCACAAAAATAGCCCTAATTCCTCTCTTCATTATCCAAGCTATTATCCTTAAAATTAAACATAATAAAATCTCCTAAAATTTAGCCTTGTGCCGTCCCCCCTTACTCTTCTAAGTGCCGAATTTTAGCCCTAAAACTTGGGCTTCAAGCTGTCAAAATTTGGGCCCTCCTCATGCACTTGTGACGCCACTTATAGCTCCCCTTTACTATGCCCCTCGTTGCTGGGCCACAAGCCCAATATGTCACTTAAACTACTAAAACTTTATTTTAAATCCTTGAGTGTCTAAACAGAATATTTAAACAAAACCTCAGCCCATTCTTGAGCCCAATCAGGACCCCTAACCCTTTTAAATTAATATTTTAAGCACACATCACATAAAATGCACAGGCCCAAAATTCAGGGTGTTACAACATTTCCCAGATAGAATCGTTTCGATAGATATAATTCGGTATCAAGTCTTCAAGAATACGACTTCTTCTTCCAGACTATCCCTCAATTCACACATGTACATTCAAAGTTTATTTCCAGTCAGGTGGATAGATTCAGACACAAATAACCCAATTATCTTTTCAATCAAATAATTCAAATCAGACTAAACCACTGAATTGGTCTTTTCAAAGAAATCTTTTCTTCTCGTTAAAAGGATAACCCCAGACATATCATTATACAGATTTATATTGATATTCTATCATTTTTACTTTTATCAATGTCGAACCTTCACGAGAACTAGAAAAGAGTTTATAATGAAGCTGTCTCATATATTAATCATCGAAACTTTGAATTATACTGAAATCACCTTAACCAAATAGAAATCATTGGGCCATACTAGGAACAGTGTCTCAACTCTATAATAAATATTATCCTGGCTGTTAAGGAAGCATTTGAACACAGAAAAGAATTTGTATACAATTGTAGTTTATAGATTTAATTTGCTTATTAATTAAGCATAAGATATTTATTATTTATTATCTATTATTATTAAATAAATATCTATTTACTAATTAAATAAAAATATTACAAATGTACATACTTAAATTAATATACTTGTATTTTATCTTTACCATACACTTGGCAAAATCATAATTTATTATCAACCAAAAATCTTATACTAATTATTTAATTATTAAATATCTTAAAAGATATTTAATAATTTTCACCAAAAAAAAGAAATATTTATTTACTAATTAAATAAAAATATTACGAATGTACATACTTAAATTAATACACTTGTATTTTATCTTTACCATACACTTGGCAAAATCATAATTTATTATCAACCAAAAAACTTATACTAATTATTTAATTATTAAATATATTTTTTTTGGTGAAAATTATTAAATATCTTTTAATTTAATAATAATAGATAATAAATAATAAATATCTTATGCTTAATTAATAAGCAAATTAAATCTATAAACTACAATTGTATACATATTTTAATTACACATGTATTATTTTATCACCATCCATTTGTCAAAATCATAACTTATTTATCATATAAAAATCTTATAATATAGTTCTTTTAAATTAATTTAATATAATTTATAACCACTGCAGAGACACAACTTCTATAACTCTGAGGACGGTACCACTGTACTCTCACATTTCAAGCCAGAAATTATAATCATAATAAACATAGTCATTTCTGTCATATAGAGATCTCTTGCAGATAATCACATAGAATCATAAGAAAACCAAAATAGTGAGATTTCAACATATGGAGCTATACAGGATATCTGAAAATTACAACCCATATAGAATGATATCAATTGCAATGCTATCCCAGAAAATGTCCAGGAAGAACAATGTCACTTATAAATACTGAAATCCTTAGTAACAGAAGCAATATAATCTTCACGTATATTCAACAGAACAATAACCAGTAGAAACAAAATATTAACTTCATACAGATTTTACCATCGACTTTTATATCTACACAATGGAATAAATTATCAGAGAAAAACATAACAATGTCGAACATAACCCAAACAGATCAACGATGCTTTCGTCTATTAATATGTTTAGCTAATGTTCTCATATGATAAGACTTCCTTTTTGAAATTAAACAGCCACATTTACTTCTGAGAATAAATGTACACATAGAATGCCCAGAAGGAATCATAGTAACTGCTCGACTTTAACATAACCACTGCACTCAGCCATCAATACGATTCAAACATTATTCGACTATCTAATTCTGTCATCATTAAGTTCATATTATCCCATCAATAACAGAAATCAATCCAGAGAAGCTTCCAGTTAATACTTTCTTTAGATAACATACTTGAATAGGTCATTTAATCGAAGTTAACTTCTTCTGTAACAGTGACTTTACATAATTTAAATAGTTTTTAGAACTATCCAATATCTCTTTTAATACTGTCTTCATTTGTTGATTCAATCTCTTTTCTGACCGCGTTATTAATCTTCTAAACACGGACTTCTGTAACTCCACACTCGTGAGCTTATTCAACCCAAATCTTACAGATTTCATTATAACATTTCACTGATAAGGGGGTGAGGGTAGTAAAGTATCAAATTTAACTCGCACATAAATGCACATAACACATACTATCACAAATAGCCAGTTCATTTCTAATTTCACATTCTCAAAACATTTAATAAACATTTTCTTATAATCACTTTTGTTCTTAACACAAAGTTCATAAGCCAACTCAAATCACTAATTCACAATCGAAATTCTTATATAGCATCATAACTCAAATGTCATAACTCACATGCTCATATAATTATAACATTTATCAATAAAAAATGTCATACACTTTGATTCATACCTTTACGAGTGTCAACTCATCACCAATATATTTTCACTCTAACATTTGAGTACACATTCCATACTATCGAAATTTAGCTCGGTTGGAAAGCATATCTGTCTAATTAAAACAATTTTTGTTAGAGTCGGGAGATATCACACTATCACAGGTTATATATGGCATGTATAGCTAGACTCACATACGCTATGATAGTCCTAGAACCGACTAAACCATAACTCTGATACCAACTAAATGTAACACCCCTAACCCGTGTCTCTCGTCAGACTAGGGTTACAAGGCCTTACCGGACAATACACATTTCAGTATGGCCATATATTGCAATTCATGCACAATGCCATATCAACTTCTATAATTTACTTTATAATCAAATAGCAATTATCTACTCTATCAAATCAGCCAAATTTGCACATTTATAATGCATAGCCAAATAAGATCATACATGCTATATTTTCTACATTACATGTACAGAGAAATATCAACTTCTTTACCATACGGTCATTCGATTCAATTATGCACAAAGTGTTATTAACTCCTTTACAAACAATTTTAAACTCGAATAGTAACCATCTACTCAATCATATAAATCACTTTCGGTCATATGAACCACATGACCAACAAAATCATATCATGCTTATTTAACTCTTTCACATATACTGTAACATTTTATTAATTTACCTTATTAGTATCATTTATCAATTCACAAATACAAAATGTAGCATGTATCAACCTTACCAAAATGAGCCAATTATAAGCCATACATATCACTACTCAATGCTGAATTTATATAACCAAACACCACATGTTTAAAGACCGTAAGGACATACTTCCAAAACAGACTTATAGCAAAACCGAAAATATACCAACATTAACATTACAATCAAGCCATTTTCGCATGGCTATACATACGCAAATCAGAATAAACCATATTAAAACTAGCCTATACATGCCACATAACCAAAACTCAAAGATTTTATTTACCGAAACAATAACCGGATAGTGTGATAAGGCCTCCTGCGACTTCCAACCCGAGCAAATCTCTAAAAATCTATAAACATAGGACAAACGCACAGAGTAAGCTTGAAAGCTTAGTAAGTTGGCATATTAATAATAATAAGCAATTTAATTAACAATATTAACCCATTTCTCAATAAATATGCTCAAGGAAATAGAATCAATATTCACATAATTTCACCTTTTTCTTATGTTCAGCTTAGGCTATTTTTCTGAGTGATAGTCACTGATTTAATTATTTCATAAGCTACAGAACTCGAAATTATGTTCTGTGAATTTTCCCTGAAATTAGACCCATATATCTTCTTGCCATAAAATTTCCAGAATTTTTGGTCTGGTCAATCAATACCAGATTATTCTTAAATTTTCCCTTATTTCACTGTTTGACAGTTCTGACCTATCTTTGCAAAAACTCAGTTATCTCATTGTACAGAATTAAAATAATGTTCTCGTTTATTCCAATCAAAAATAGACTCATAAAGGATTCTAAAAATATAAATATGCTCCATTATTTTTTTTACAATTTTTAATAATTTTTCCAAGACAGAACAGGGGATCACGAAGTCATTCAGAACCAGTCTCACTAAAACTTAAATATCTCATAATTTCCACTTCTTTTTCTTACTCTATTTATTTTATACGAAAATAGACTCAATGATGTTTCAATTCATATATTCTTCACTTTATAATTAAATTTCCACTATTTTTGGTGATTTTTCAAAAGTACACAATTACAATTGTCCAGTACTATTTTAATGCAAATTTCACTTTTTCATGATTTCCATGTATTCACTTTCATTTAAATTCAATATATTTAATCATAGGACCGAATTCTCATATTAATCTCACATATACTTATCATTAATATTATCCATGATTTAACATAAAATTTCAAAATATTTACTTACCTTAATTTTTTCATAGATATCAAGATAATATATACTTGTCCATTTAGCTTGAATAACATATTCAATTACCACATCAGCATAAATCTTTAAAACACAAACTCATACATAATCACCGGCATAAAGCCTGCTAGGCATATAGCCCGATATCTTTCACCGCACAAAGCTGCTAGGCATTTAGCCTTGATACTATACACCGGACAAAGCCCGCTGAGCATAAAGCTCGATTCCTTTCACCAAAGACAATGCTTGCTAGGCCCAAAGCCCGAATAACAATACTATAGACTAACTCATACACATTTTATATATCGAATAATTCAGATATTTCACATAATTCATACAAACTTTCAATTATTATATCTTAATCAATATAACTCAAACACAATATTCTCTTTTGTGCTATTTCACATATTCGGCAAGCTCACTAACAATTCCACAATTTCAATGCAGCATATTAATAAACTACATTTCAATTTAACGATGTTTAATTGATTAAAGGCTTACATTTCATTTTCAAACATATTATATATTTTCAACGTACCTGAATCAGACTGTCATTCACTTAACCATTTATTTATCGGAATGCCCGTTGAACCATTCGGAATAAATAAGGATACTCGGATAGCTTGGAAAGCTCATACAATGCCAATGTCCCAGACGTGGTCTTACATGTAATTAAATATCGATGCCACTGTCCCAGACAGGGTCCTACACGAAATCATATACGATGCCGATGTCCCAGACAAGGTCTTACACGTAATCTCTGATCGATGCCAGTGTCCCAGACACGGTCTTACACGATATCACAAATCGTTGCCAACGTCCCAGACGTGGTCTTATATGAAATCATATCTCAGAATCCTATGTCATGACACATGTATCCTCTACTATTCCTAGGGTTCAAACGGGACTTTTCAGACGTCGTTACGCTATCGAAACTTTCTCGTATTCATATATCCTGCTTCTCGAATAATTCAATATCATAATAACATATATATAACTTGTAACATCCCAAAAATGGGGTTATTTAGAATTTAATTATTTTTCTTATTATAAACAGCTGTGATATTATTTATGGAATAATAGAGCTTAATTTAAGGCTTTGAGTGTGCCGGTTTGATAGAAAAATTTCAGTTTTTAATTTAAAAAGGAAGGGAGCCTTAGCAAGTGGGTGTTATAAGAATAATTGGGGATAAATTGGACATAAGATGAGCCTAGAATAAGTGGCAAAGTAAGCCCACTTAAGAGCTAGCATGTGACGCCACAAGGGATAGGGGAGAGCCTTGGTTCGAGTCACAAAATTCCCTTTCTTTTTGCTCTTTATTTGGACGGCACAAGGGGAGAGAAATTCTCTCCTTGAATTCTTTTTATTATTATTAATAAGGGATGATATGAGTTTTAAAATTTGGTTTTTATTTGGATAATAAGGAGGCTATTTTACTCATGAATTATCATGGGATTAATTAGAGATGGCAAGAGGAAAAATAGGTAGTTGGGGTATTCAAAATAATTGGAATACTTTCAAGGGAGTTTGGCCGAATTTGAACTCCTTGTTGAAAGGAGTGGACGGCAAGGTATTGGGGGGGGGATAAGGCCGAATTTGCCTAGTGATTTACTTCACAAAAATTCGGCTAGCCTTCACTTCTTTTAGATTTTCTCTCATTCTCCCTCAAGCAAAAACATCAACTTTTCCTTCTTTTTGGCCGAATTCTCCACACCCTCTCCAACCTATTTCTTTTTCTTTTCTTCTCAAAGTCCAGCCTTGATTGATATTGGAATCAACCATAGCCGAACCTACACCTTACCCTTTGCCGAAATCCCTTTTCTCCCTGTTAAACTCTCTCTAGCCGAATATACATCTCATCTTGGTGCCGAAGTTTCTTTTCCCTATCTTGAAACACCTTGGCCGAACAATAAAGGTAGGAGAGATCTCTTGAATCTTCCTTGGCAAACGATTTAAGAAAGTAAGTATCTAGGCCGAATGCCTATTGTTCTTCTCATTCATATTCTGTCGACTTTCACAAGAGTAAAGTGCTTTGATTTCGCGAGAAAGGCTCCTAAACACTTTGGTAATCGATTTCTTTTAGGTACTTCGGGATCTCAAAGTAGTGAGATCGGATCTTTCATCCCTTAACAATCGGATTTGGGTAAGTAGTGGTAAGAAGATTTCCTTTAGTTTACTATTCGTTTAAGCCGAAGGCTAATAACTCTAGTGATGGCCGAATGTAGGAGTGAAGCAGGAATCGCATACCAAGTACCGAAGTGAGTACTCAAGGGGTGATAGGTAAGCCCAGGAACCCCTTCTAATAAATTGACTTGGCCGAATAGGCCATAGTACTAATATGGGTATTTGGCCGAATATAGGGATCAGCAGATCTAGGGTGGCCAACGTTTCTTTTCTGGATTTAGAACATCCAAGGGTGACAGTGTGTACATACACACTTATAATTAATTAAATGTACTAAAGCTGTTGTGTGTGCTAACCTGATCTGTGTAGATTCGGGATTAATACCATGAATGGTATAAGCAAGGAAACAGTAAGTCCTTGTTGACTATGAAATATTTTAAGATGCTTTTGGGAAGCATGGTGTGTCTAGTACACGTTGCTTGTTGCTGATGATAAAACCTGTACATGTGATTAAGTACATGGTAGCATAAATTATGTGATATAAATGTTGGTGTGGGGTTATATGAGAGGAGGGGGCAGTGATATTTTGTGCTGACGAGCACCAGTGTTTTGGTAACACACTGTGACTATATGTCACCAGAGGTTTGGTACCTCCAGAGGTTTGGTACCTCATAGCGACTTGTCCTTGTGGTTAACACCACCGTGGGTTGGCCCCACTTGAAGATATGGGATCGTCTGCCAGTGATTTGGTATCACACGATGGGTTGGCCCCATCACCCGATTTGTGTCTACGGACACCAGTGCTTTGGTAGCACATTGTGACTATATGTCACCAGTGGTTTGGCACCACCAGTGTTTTGGTAACACATTGTGACTACGGTCACCAGTGGTTTGGTACCACATGGGGTAGACAAAGGCGTTTGGTTGGCTAGGTTGGGTGCATGGCTTAGTACTTGATGATTAATTGTATGTTGTGTATGAATTTGTTTACATACGAGGGAAGGGTTACATACTGAGTCTTGGTGACTCACCTTCTCCTTTAACATTTTTCAGGTGACTCGTAGATGGCGGTTGAGGAGCCGGTTGGACTCGAGGTGGCCATGCAGTGGACTTAAACTTATTGAACTTTAAATTTGGTTATTTTTATTTTGGTTGTAATAAGGCCTCCATAAACTTTATTTGTGTTATTTTTTTTTTATGTTGGATAATTACTTTAAACTATATTATTAAAGTGAATTGAAATCACACGTTTTCTTAAATTAACACGAAAATGTTTTATCGTGCCATCAGAGCACACTTGAAATTTGTATAATAACCTGACTTAATTAAACTTCCAAATTAAACCCAAGTATAGTTTTGGCAAGATAACCAAAAACAAGGGGTTTCCAATGAAACTTAGATTGGTTCTAGATGGTATTCAAAAAGTTTTTCTCCGTAGCAAATCAAATTCGGTCGTAATGTTTGGGCCGGGTTTGGGTTGTTACATAACTTATTCAAAATACATACATTTGCATTACCATTCTAATTGAATTCAATCATACAAATAATATACATTCAAAACATAATTTTGTAATGTTTATTAAAATACTGAACTTACCTCGATACTAAAACGACCATTTTACCAACTTTCTCGATTTTCAATTTTCCTCCCGTTCTAGGTCCAAATCTCATTTTTCGGGGTCTAAAACATCACATTTCACTTATTTAATTAATGTACTATTCAAAACAATCCTTAACTCAACTTTTGCAAAATTATAATATTGCCCCTAAACTTTTACATATTTACACTTTTGCCCCAACGCTCGAAAATTAAACTTCAGCCCTTATTATTATGTTTTATAACATGCTGATCATTTTTCCCTTCTATGGCAACATCAAATTCTTACTCTAACATACACTTATGAACAAGAATATTTTTTACTGATTAGCCCGTTTTACTCGTTTTCACCGAAAACCACTTAGTAAAAATCGTTCCTCTACTCATTAACATGCATAATGTACCATCAAACATTAAAATACACAAGCTTTCAACAATGGCATAATTCAAAATATTCACCAAAATAAAAAATTCAAGCATGGGTTTTGTAGATAACTTAGCAACGATCTCAAAAACGTAAAAATTATTAAAAACCGAACAAAAATAGGCTTTCCAATAAGCTAAGAAGCTTGGCCGAATGCTTGAAGCTTCCATGGCTGTTCATCTTTCTCATTTTCGGTGGAAGATAATGAATAGAAAGATGAAATTTGGCTTTATTATATTTTATTATCATTATTTACCTTTTTACTAAATTAACCTCTAAAAATAATCAAATTTACACAAATGCCAAACCAAATATCATCCACTAACTCAAAATTGGATTAATTATCACATAAGGACCTTTCCTTTATTGTTCTATAGCTATTTGACACTTTTAACTTATAGAACCCAACTTTTACGCTTTACGCAATTTAGTCCTTTTTACCGAATTAACCACTTAAACGATAAAATTTCTTTACGAAAATTTCACACAACTCTAATATTGTGCTGTAAATATTAAAATAATAATAAAATAAAATTTTCAATATCGGATTGTGGTCCTGAAACCACTATTTCGACTAGGGTCTAAACCGAGCTGTTACACCCACGCCCGTGTACCATGGGCGTGTTGGGTCACATGGCCGTATCGCATGGCTGTGTTGTGCTTTGTTCATTTTTCCCACGCCCTTTTCATGGTCACCACGCCCATGTTTGATAAAATAGTGTCGACCACGCCGTATCGCACGGCCGTGCCCATTTATAATCGTCCGTGACCTTGGGAGTCTCTCATCATCGGCTCATAAACCTCTCGCCATGCCGCACATGAAATCTGTGGTATCCACACGGCAACGCCACGGCGTGTGCAGTCCGTGTGGTATGGAAATCTGCACTTTTGTTAGTTAATAGTTAGATGCTAAAAAGGAGAAGTAAAAGTAGAAATAAATGTAAAAATAAACGGAGTTAGTGCTCGGGTTGCCTCCCGAGAAGCGCCCGCTTAGAGTCTTATCTTGGACTTTCCTCTCGCTCGCAAAATCAAGGTGGTTTGAAGAGTTGAACATCGCCTCTCATGCTATCGGTTCTCTTATCATGATAAAGTTTGAGTCGAGTGGCATTTACCTTAAAAGTGTCGAATTCGAGTGAGTTACCTCATTCGTTTCATATGAGAAGACATTGCGTGCACTTCGAGAGGACTTCTTCATTTGTATTCAGTCTGATGTGTTGATTCGAGGGTCTTCCTTATTCAACAATACCGATCTCCTATCCTGAAATTATTTTTATTCCTAATAGCGCGTCTGGGTTCCCTTGGTTTTGCTTCGTGCGATTTTGCTTTCTCCTTGAAGTGTGTCTTCCACTCGCCTAGTTCATCAATATGGAGCCTTCTGTTCCTCATGGGTTATTTCTTTGTTGGCACGAGGTATTGGATCTAGCTCAGTTGTGTTGTTCCGTGGTGCTTCCTAAATAGAAGGTTTAACCGAATGGTCATTAATAAAATTAATTTTCTCACCTTTATTACTTGATGTCCTAGCCGAGTCAAGAGCTTGAAGAGTGACTGCTTTAATTCACCTACACGAAGTATGAGTTGACCTGTATCAATGTCAATTTTAGTTCTAGCAGTTGCTAAAAAGGGGCTTCCCAAAATTAAAGGGATCGTATTGTCCTCATCCATGTCTAAAACGACAAAGTCTACTCGGAATACAAATTTATCAATTTTTAAGAGTACATCTTCAACTATACCCCTAGGAATTCACATAGTTTTATCAGCTAATTGAATGCTCATCCTAGTTTGTTTGGGTTTCCCTAGACCTAGCTGTTTAAACATTTTATAAGGCATGACATTTATATTTGCCCCTAGATCAGCGAAAGCATTATCAATCGATAAACTACCAATTAAACAAGGAATCATAAAACTTCCTGGATCTTTTAATTTCCGTGGTAGTTTGTTTTGTAGAATCGCTGAGCACACTGCGTTCAGCTCCACATGCGATGCCTCGTCTAACCTCCGTTTGTTTGTCAAAAGCTCTTTTAAAAATTTCCTTCAATCTGGCATCTGCGAAAGAGCTTCAAGGAACGGTAAGTTAATATGTAATTTCTTTAAAAGTTTAAGAAACTTACCAAACTGTTCCTCTGTGTTATCTTTCTTCATTGCTTCGAGATATGGTATGCGAGGTTGGTACTCTTTGATTACCGATTTTGATTTATCATGACTTACCTCGACCTTACCTTCCTCTACCACATCCTCTTGCCTTAATTTGGGATCACCTAACCCTTTACTATCATGAGCGGTTATGGCTTGAAGTTGCTCCTTTGGGTTAGTTTCAGTGCTACTTGGCAATCTACCTTGTGGTCATTCTGACATGATCTTGGTAAGTTGACCTACCTGATTCTTGATCTCTTGAATCGATGCTTGTTGATTTTTAAGTGTTGTTTCGGTGTGTCTAGTACACGTTGCTTGTTGCTGATGATAAAACCTGTACATGTGATTAAGTACATGGTAGCATAAATTATGTGATATAAATGTTGGTGTGGGGTTATATGAGAGGAGGGGGCAGTGATATTTTGTGCTTTGTGAGCACCGGTGTTTTGGTAACACATTGTGACTACTGGTCACCAAAGTGGTTTGGTACCACATGGGGTAGGCAAAGGCGTTTGGTTGGCTAGGTTGGGTGCATGGCTTAGTACTTGATGATTAATTGTATGTTGTGTATGAATTTGTTTACATACGAGGAAGGGTTACATATCGAGTCTTGGTGACTCACCTTCTCCTTTAACATTTTTCAGTGACTCGTAGATGGCGGTTGAGGAGCAGTTGGACTCGAGGTGGCCATGCAAAGGACTTAAACTTATTGAACTTTAAATTTGGTTATTTTTATTTTGGTTGTAATAAGGCCTCCATAAACTTTATTTGTGTTATTTTTTTTTATGTTGGATAATTACTTTAAACTATATTATTAAAGCTGAATTGAAATCACACGTTTTCTTAAATTAACACGAAAATGTTTTATCGTGCCATCGGGCACACTTGAAATTTGTATAATAACCGGACTTAATTAAACTTCCAAATTAAACCCAAGTATAGTTTTGGCAAGATAACCAAAAACAAGGGGTTTCCAATGAAACTTAGATTGGTTCTAGATGGTATTCAAAAAGTTTTTCTCCGTAGCAAATCAAATTCGGTCGTAATGTTTGGGCCGGGTTTGGGTTGTTACAAAATTGGTATCAGAGCCCAGTTCAAAGCTCGGCTGTGGGGGCCCAAGGCCCAAAAATGTTTTAGTAGGCCTTTTGAATTGTTTTTGGGTTTTAAGCAGCATGGCCCGAGTCTCCGGCACCGATCCGCCCAGGTAAGTACATCTAAACCTCTTTGTGAATTATATTTTGTAGAAGGGTAGGAAGCATGGAACGTGGATAGACTTATAGGAACTTGAACCCTAGGTTTAGACTACTCAAAAACACAAACGAAGCATAAGACTTAAGGAACTAAACCAACCTATGACTTAGTCAATGAGCTAGGGTGTGGTAACCCCTGTACGCATGTCTAGGATTGGATCCGGAAGAGCCTGGTATTTAAGCAGTCCTCGTGACTCACCTCCTCTTCGCAGTATCCTACCCGTGCGTAGCTTCTGGTTCACCCTAACTCGAAGGCTCGGTGGTGTGGTAAACCTCTCATGCGCATGTCTAGAAAGGTTCAAAGTGAGAGCTTGGTATTTAAGCGGTCCGCGTGACCCACCTCCTCTTCACTCGACCGCACTGCACAGTGCGTAGCTTTGGTTCACCCGACCGGAGGGCTCGGTCATAGGCTAAACACAATGATTAAAACCCGAAAGGGAATTAACCTTGCTTTTCGAAATAGAATGAAACAACCAACCCTAACGTTTCCAAAACTTGTGCAATAACTTTCTCAAATCCTAGGACATCACTTTTACAACGTTTTTCCAAAAAACTTGACTTGTGAAAAAATTTACTGAGAAATGCCCTTAGGGGTAAAATTACGAAAATACCCTCAGTAGGAAAAAGACGAAAATACCCCTGGGTTAGAAATGGGCAGAAATGTCCGATGAGCGAATAGGTATGGAAAGTATTAAGGAATGGATGCATGAACTTCTTTGTGTGAACTAGGATAGGAAATCAAAACTTGGTTTGCTCGAAAGAATCTCTGATTAAACCTTATCCATAAAATTTAAATCATGAGTAATAAAGCGAAACAAATGCTAACACATAAAATTTTTCTTAATCGATTAAAAGCGCGGTAGATAGAATGAGTTCTAGAGGACGTGGACGCCGTGGACGTGGTAGGGTAGGATGACGGTGTCCGAACCCGTCAGTCGGGACAAGGTTCGAAAATGAGGTACCACCGCCACCACCACCTCCTACTTTTAGAGTTGAGGAGCCGGATCGGGCCGGTGGCGGCGGTATCGCAAGTCGTGTTGCGGTCCCGGAGATGGTGGTCGGGCTGGTGGAAATGTGGGAGCTCGTAAATCTGTTCCCAGCGACTCGATCTAACGGAGCGGAGGTATTCCGAGGTGTGTCGTGAGTGGCACCCAAAGGCAAATGGAATATCGGCTGAGTCAATCGAAAAGAATCATGGACGACCTTGACTTTGACCGAGGAAGAAAAGCTAAAAGGGGGCGTGTCGCTTCTAAAGGATGAAGCGTATCGGTGGTGGCTTACGGTTCGAGATGGGGCTACAGCAGATGATTTGACTTGGGAGTATTTCGTAACCACCTATCGGAAGAAGTATGTGGGTATCGCCTACACCGACGCTTGTGAGAAAGGCTTTTCGGGATTAGTGCAAGGAACTAAGTCCGTGTCGGAATATGAGGCGAGATTTTTAAGGCCGAGTAGGTATGCGAGAGGCATTGTGTCTCATCGAACATGAGCGCCGTGTCCGCTTTGAGGACGGACTCGAGATGATTTAAGGTTACCGATTGCCCCACAAAGCAGTTCGTGAGTTCTCATCTCTAGTGGAGAAGGCTAAGGTAGCCAAAGGGATCAAGGAGGCTGTGAGGCGAGCTATAGTAAGAACAATCGTAAGAGAGGTTTTGGGTCACCGGATCAAGCGGTAGTGCTCGAGAAAAGGCTAGGCCAAGTGGGCCCAATCAGCAAAGAAGGCCCACGATCGCTAATCGAGGCCGACTCGGTGCAATCGCTGTGGAAAAACCCATTGGGGAGGTTGTTGGACCGGTGACAAAGGATGTTTTGTGTGTGGGTCTTTGGAGCATCGCGTCGAGATTGTCCCCGAAACTAGCTAAGAAGCGACGGAGGGGCGTAACTGCTCGGATAGAAATGTAGGACCACGGAGGGTCGTGGTAATGGAAGAGGAAACAACGGTCCTAACCGAGGTCGTGGAACTCAAGGCGAGGTTCAGGCAACACGAGGCTAGGCACCTGGCTTAGTTTACGCAGATGAGGTGTCGCGAAGAAGGTGACGAACCGGATGTCATAACCGATGACGTTTCTAATTTTCGGTTTTCCTTATGTTGCATTGATTGATGTGGGCTCGACGCACTCGTACATTGCTAGTAGTGTGGTAGGAACTATGGACCTAGACTCTGAAACTGCTTCTAGGGAGATGACTGTAGTTAGCCCTTTAGGTCACTCCGTAGTCGTAGACAAACTTTATAGAGGCGTACCCCTAGAACTTCAAGGGGTAGTATTTGTAGCTGATCTAATGGAACTACCGTTTGGGGAGTTCGATTTGATCCTCGGTATGGATTGGTTGGTTAAGTACCAAGCAAGGTTGGATTGCGCGGCCAAGCGCATGGTTCTTAAGACGGCTGAAGGTGAGGAAGTGGTTATGATAGGAGACAGAAGGAATTACCTATCCAATGTAGTGTCTGCCTTGAAGGCTGAAAAGATGGTCAAGAAGGGTTGTGAGGCGTATTTGGTTCAAATCTGTGCTTTAGAAGCTAAGGGGTTAGTAATTGAAAAGGTCCGAACAGTTGGGGAATTTGCTGATGTGTTCCCAGAAGAACTTCCGGGTCTGCCTCCGGATCGGGAAGTCGAATTCGGTATAGACTTGCTACAGAACGGCACTGTGTCCATAGCACCATACCGAATGGCACCAAAGGAATTGGTGGAGCTAAAGGCTCAAATTCGTGAGCTCTTGGATAGAGGGTTTATACGACCAAGTATATCTCCGTGGGGCGCGCTGTGTTGTTTGTCAAGAAGAAGGAGCGGTTCTATGCGGATGTGCATCGACTACCGCCGCTTAAACAAGTTAACGATCAAGAACAAGTATCCGCTTGCCTCCTGGATTGACGACTTGTTTGATCAACTCAAGGGTGCCTCGGTGTTTTGAAGATTGACCTTAGGTCGTTACCATCAACTTAAGGTGAAGGAGGTGGACGTTCACAAGACGGCATTCGAACTCGGTATGGGCATTTCTAGTTCTTGGTAATGCCATTCGGGTTGACTAATGCGCCGCGGCATTTATGGACTTGATGAATAGAGTATTTCAACAAGATTTGGACCAATTCGTCGTGGTGTTCATAGACGACATATTGGTTTATTCAAAGACGTAAGAGGAGCATGACAAGCATTTACGGATAGTTCCGCAAGTATTGAGGGGAAGCGGTTATATGCCAAATTCGGTAAGTGTGAATTTTGGCTTAGGGAAGTGGCTTTCTTAGGTCATGTAGTGTCACCAAGGAATTAGGGTAGACCTCGCAAGATTGAAGCGAGATTGGAGTGGAAACCACCTAGGACGGTGGGTGAAATACGAAGTTTTCAGGTTTAGCAGGTACTATCGGAGATTCGTGGAAGGATTCTCTTTAATAGCAGCGCCGTTGACCAAGTTGCTAAGGAAAGGTGTTCCATTTGTATGGACGGAGAAGCGACAAAGGAAGCTTTGATAAGCTAAGGAAAATTTTGACTAAGCCCCGCTTTGGTACAAACTGAAGCGGAAAGTTATTCACGATCTATTGTGATGCATCTCACACTGGTTTGGGATGTGTGTTGATGCAGGATGGGAAGGTAGTAGCCTATGCATCCCGTCAGTTAAGACCGCATGAGGTTAACTACCCAACGCACGACTTGGAGTTAGCGGCAGTCGTCTTCGCTCTGAAGATATGGAGACATTACCTGTATGGGGAGAAGTCGATAGTCTACACGGATCACAAAAGCTTGAGGTATCTTCTGACTCAGAAGGATCTGAATCTGGAGACAACGCTCGGTGGATTGAACTACTAAAGGACTACGATTGTTCAATCGAGTACCATCCGGTAAGGCTAATGTGGTAGCCGACGCATTGAGCCTAAGGTGGTGACGGACTTAAGAGCAATGTTCGCTTCGGTTGAGTCTATATGATGATGGGAGTCTTTTGGCGGAACTCCAAGTAAAGCCAACATGGATTGAGGAGATTAAGGAAAAGCGATTAGTGGATGAAGGCTTGAGCGCTAAGAGGGTACAAGTTCGGGATGGTGGTTTGGAAAGGTACAGTCTATCTAGTGATGGAGTGCTTTGTTTTCAAGGGCGAGCATGCATGCCGAAGGATACGAATTGAGGCGGAAAATTCTCCATGATGCACATAGCAGCCCATACGCTATGCATCCTGGGGCGACAAAATGTATGGAGATTTGCAAAAGCAGCCTGTGGCCGGGTTGAAGCGTGAGATAACGGAGTTCGTAGGGAAGTGTCGACGTGCCGAGAGGTTAAGGTGAACATCGCTTACCATCGGGACTACTTCAACCGATAAAGATCCTCAATGGAAATGGGAGAGGATCACCATGGATTTCGTTAGTGGGCTACCCTCTTACGCCCACCAAGAAGGATGCGCTTTGGGTAATTGTGGATCGCTCGACTAAATCACCTCACTTCATGCCGGTGAGAATGGATTACTCACTCCGAAGCTAGCGAAGCCGTGTATGTGGGTGAAATAGTAAGGTTGCATGGTGTGCCAAGATGTCGATTATCTCGGATAGGGATCCCGATTCACGTCAAGGTTTTGGAAAGCGTTGCATCAAGCTTTGGGTACACTGTTAGATTTCGATCACGGCTTTCCATCCACGATCGGCGGACGGTCGAAAAAGGGTGATACTGATTTTAGAGGACATGTTAAGAGGATGTGTCTTGGATCTTAGTGGTAGTTGGGAGGAGTACCTACCATTAGCGTAATTAAACATAACAATAGTTATCAAGCGAGTATTCGAATGGCTCCATATGAGGCTCTATATGGACGAAAGTGCCGTACTCCTACATGTTGGGCGGAGTTGGGGAAAGACAAGTTCTGGGTCCGAGAATGGTAACCGAGACGGAAAACAAAGTCAAGGTGATTCGGTCTCGTCTCAAAGAAGCATCGGATAGACAGAAGTCTTATGCCGATCTCAAACGCAAGGAAATGGAGTATACTGTGGGAGACAAAGTCTTTTTGAAAGTGTCGCCTTGGAAGAAGGTGTTGAGGTTTGGACGAAAAGGGAAGCTGAGCCCAAGGTTCATCGGGCCATATCTGATTGTGAAGCGAGTAGTAGGACCGGTGGCTTATCACTAGAGTCGCCGCGAATCGAGTCGATTCATGACGTATTTCATGTGTCAATGCTGAGACGGTATCGGTCAGATCCTTCGCACGTTGTGCCAGTAGCAGAGATTGAGGTGAATTCGGATTTGTCTTTTGAAGAGGAACCGGTTCAAATTGTAGACCGAGATGTGAAGGTTCTACGTGAAGGCGGTGGCCTTTAGTGAAAGTGCTATGGCGGAACCACGGAGTGGAAGAAGGTGCGTGGGAGCCCGAGGAGGTGATGTGGCGTTAAATACCCCCATCTCTTTTGATCAAGGAATTTCGAGGACGAAATTTATTTTAAGAGGGTAGAACTGTAACATCCCAAAAATGGGGTTATTTAGAATTTAATTATTTTTCTTATTATAAACAAATTGTGATATTATTTATGGAATAATAGAGCTTAATTTAAGGCTTTGAGTGTGCTAGGTTTGATAGAAAAATTTTAGTTTTTAATTTAAAAGGAAGGAGCCTTAGGAAGTGGGTGTTATAAGAATAATTGGGGATAAATTGGACATAAGATGAGCCTAGAATAAGTGGCAAAGCAAGCCCACTTAAGAGCTAGCATGTGACGCCACAAGGGATAGGGGAGAGCCTTGGTTGAGTCACAAAATTCCCTTTCTTTTTGCTCTTTATTTGGACGGCACAAGGGGAGAGAAATTCTCTCCTTGAATTCTTTTTATTATTATTAATAAGGGATGATATGAGTTTTAAAATTTGGTTTTTATTTGGATAATAAGGAGGCTATTTTACTCATGAATTATCATGGGATTAATTAGAGATGGCAAGAGGAAAAATAGGTAGTTGGGGTATTCAAAATAATTGGAATACTTTCAAGGGAGTTTGGCCGAATTTGAACTCCTTGTTGAAAGGAGTGGACGGCAAGGTATTGGGGGGGGATAAGGCCGAATTTGCCTAGTGATTTACTTCACAAAAATTCGGCTAGCCTTCACTTCTTTTAGATTTTCTCTCATTCTCCCTCAAGCAAAAACATCAACTTTTCCTTCTTTTTGGCCGAATTCTCCACACCCTCTCCAACCTATTTCTTTTTCTTTTCTTCTCAAAGTCCAGCCTTGATTGATATTGGAATCAACCATAGCCGAACCTACACCTTACCCTTTGCCGAAATCCCTTTTCTCCCTGTTAAACTCTCTCTAGCCGAATATACATCTCATCTTGGTGCCGAAGTTTCTTTTCCCTATCTTGAAACACCTTGGCCGAACAATAAAGGTAGGAGAGATCTCTTGAATCTTCCTTGGCAAACGATTTAAGAAAGTAAGTATCTAGGCCGAATGCCTATTGTTCTTCTCATTCATATTCTGTCGACTTTCACAAGAGTAAAGTGCTGATTTCGGCAGGAAAGGCTCCTAAACACTTTGGTAATCGATTTCTTTTAGGTACTTCGGGATCTCAAAGTAGTGAGATCGGATCTTTCATCCCTTAACAATCGGATTTGGGTAAGTAGTGGTAAGAAGATTTCCTTTAGTTTACTATTCGTTTAAGCCGAAGGCTAATAACTCTAGTGATGGCCGAATGTAGGAGTGAAGCAGGAATCGCATACCAAGTACCGAAGTGAGTACTCAAGGGGTGATAGGTAAGCCCAGGAACCCCTTCTAATAAATTGACTTGGCCGAATAGGCCATAGTACTAATATGGGTATTTGGCCGAATATAGGGATCAGCAGATCTAGGGTGGCCAACGTTTCTTTTTCGGATTTAGAACATCCAAGGGTGACAGGTGTGTACATACACACTTATAATTAATTAAATGTACTAAATTGTTGTGTGTGCTAACCGGATCTGTGTAGATTCGGGATTAATACCATGAATGGTATAAGCAAGGAAACAGTAAGTCCTTGTTGACTATGAAATATTTTAAGATGCTTTTGGGAAGCATGGTGTGTCTAGTACACGTTGCTTGTTGCTGATGATAAAACCTGTACATGTGATTAAGTACATGGTAGCATAAATTATGTGATATAAATGTTGGTGTGGGGTTATATGAGAGGAGGGGGCAGTGATATTTTGTCTTGACGAGCACCGTGTGTTTTGGTAACACACTTTGTGACTATATGTCACCGGAGGTTTGGTACCTCCAGAGGTTTGGTACCTCATAGCGACTTGTCCTGTGGTTAACACCACCGTGGGTTGGCCCCACTTGAAGATATGGGATCGTCTGCCAGTGATTTGGTATCACACGATGGGTTGGCCCCATCACCCGATTTGTGTCTCGGACACCGATGCTTTGGTAGCACATTGTGACTATATGTCACCAGTGGTTTAGCACCACCAGTGTTTTGGTAACACATTGTGACTACGGTCACCAAAGGTTTGGTACCACATGGGTAGACAAAGGCGTTTGGTTGGCTAGGTTGGGTGCATGGCTTAGTACTTGATGATTAATTGTATGTTGTGTATGAATTTGTTTACATACGAGGAAGGGTTACATATCGAGTCTTGGTGACTCACCTTCTCCTTTAACATTTTTCAGTGTGACTCGTAGATGGCGGTTGAGGAGCCAGTTGGACTCGAGGTGGCCATGCAAAGGACTTAAACTTATTGAACTTTAAATTTGGTTATTTTTATTTTGGTTGTAATAAGGCCTCCATAAACTTTATTTGTGTTATTTTTTTTTATGTTGGATAATTACTTTAAACTATATTATTAAAGCTGAATTGAAATCACACGTTTTCTTAAATTAACACGAAAATGTTTTATCGTGCCATCAGGCACACTTGAAATTTGTATAATAACCGGACTTAATTAAACTTCCAAATTAAACCCAAGTATAGTTTTGGCAAGATAACCAAAAACAAGGGGTTTCCAATGAAACTTAGATTGGTTCTAGATGGTATTCAAAAAGTTTTTCTCCGTAGCAAATCAAATTCGGTCGTAATGTTTGGGCCGGGTTTGGGTTGTTACATAACTTATTCAAAATACATACATTTGCATTACCATTCGGAATTGAATTCAATCATACAAATAATATACATTCAAAACATAATTTTGTAATGTTTATTAAAATACGAACTTACCTCGATACTAAAACGGCCATTTTACCAACTTTCTCGATTTTCAATTTTCCTCCCGTTCTAGGTCCAAATCTCATTTTTCGGGGTCTAAAACATCACATTTCACTTATTTAATTAATGTACTATTCAAAACAATCCTTAACTCAACTTTTGCAAAATTATAATATTGCCCCTAAACTTTTACATATTTACACTTTTGCCCCAACGCTCGAAAATTAAACTTCAGCCCTTATTATTATGTTTTATAACATGCTGATCATTTTTCCCTTCTATGGCAACATCAAATTCTTACTCTAACATACACTTATGAACAAGAATATTTTTTTGATTAGCGTTTTACTCGCTTTCACACGAAAACCACTTAGTAAAAATCGTTCCTCTACTCATTAACATGCATAATCTACCATCAAACATTAAAATACACAAGCTTTCAACAATGGCATAATTCAAAATATTCACCAAAATAAAAAATTCAAGCATGGGTTTTGTAGATAACTTAGCAACGATCTCAAAAACGTAAAAATTATTAAAAACCGAACAAAAATAGGCTTTCCAATAAGCTAAGAAGCTTGGCCGAATGCTTGAAGCTTCCATGGCTGTTCATCTTTCTCATTTTCGGTGGAAGATAATGAATAGAAAGATGAAATTTGGCTTTATTATATTTTATTATCATTATTTACCTTTTTACTAAATTAACCTCTAAAAATAATCAAATTTACACAAATGCCAAACCAAATATCATCCACTAACTCAAAATTGGATTAATTATCACATAAGGACCTTTCCTTTATTGTTCTATAGCTATTTGACACTTTTAACTTATAGAACCCAACTTTTACGCTTTACGCAATTTAGTCCTTTTTACCGAATTAACCACTTAAACGATAAAATTTCTTTACGAAAATTTCACACAACTCTAATATTGTGCTGTAAATATTAAAATAATAATAAAATAAAATTTTCAATATCGGATTGTGGTCCTGAAACCACTATTTCGACTAGGGTCTAAACCGAGCTGTTACACCCACGCCCGTGTACCATGGGCGTGTTGGGTCACATGGCCGTATCGCATGGCTGTGTTGTGCTTTGTTCATTTTTCCCACGCCCTTTTCATGGTCACCACGCCCATGTTTGATAAAATAGTGTCGACCACGCCGTATCGCACGGCCGTGCCCATTTATAATCGTCCGTGATCTTGGGAGTCTCTCATCATCGGCTCGTACAACCTCTGCCATGCCAGTACAGAAATCTGTGGTATCCACACGGCAACGGCCACGGCCGTGTGCAGGTCCGTGTGGTATGGAAATCTGCACTTTTGTTAGTTAATAGTTAGATGCTAAAAAGGAGAAGTAAAAGTAGAAATAAATGTAAAAATAAACGGAGTTAGTGCTCGGGTTGCCTCCTGAGAAGCGCCCGTTTAGAGTCTTATGCTGGACTTTCCTCTCGTTCGCAAAATCAAGGTGGTTTGAAGAGTTGAACATCGCCTCTCATGCTATCAGTTCTCTTATCATGATAAAGTTTGAGTCGAGTGGCATTTACCTTAAAAGTGTCGAATTCAGAGTGAGTTACCTCGACTGTTTCATATGAGAAGACATTGCGTACCTCGAGAGGGACTTCTTCATTTGTATTCAGGTCTGATGTGTTGATTCGAGGGTCTTCCTTATTCAACAATACCTGATCTCCTATCCTGAAATTATTTTTTATTCCTAATAGCGCGTCTGGGGGTTCCCTTGGTTTTGCTTCGTGCGATTTTGCTTTCTCCTTGAAGTGTGTCTTCCACTCGTCTAGTTCATCAATATGGAGCCTTCGTTCCTCATGGGTTATTTCTTTGTTGGCACGAGGTATTGGATCTAGCTCAGTTGTGTTGTTCCGTGGTGCTTCCTAAATAGAAGGTTTAACCGAATGGTCATTAATAAAATTAATTTTCTCACCTTTATTACTTGATGTCCTAGCCGAGTCAAGAGCTTGAAGAGTGACTGTCTCGTCACCTACACGAAGTATGAGTTGACCTGTATCAATGTCAATTTTAGTTCTAGCAGTTGCTAAAAAGGGTCTTCCCAAAATTAAAGGGATCGTATTGTCCTCATCCATGTCTAAAACGACAAAGTCTACTCGGAATACAAATTTATCAATTTTTAAGAGTACATCTTCAACTATACCCCTAGGAATTCACATAGTTTTATCAGCTAATTGAATGCTCATCCTAGTTTGTTTGGGTTTCCCTAGACCTAGCTGTTTAAACATTTTATAAGGCATGACATTTATATTTGCCCCTAGATCAGCGAAAGCATTATCAATCGATAAACTACCAATTAAACAAGGAATCATAAAACTTCCTGGATCTTTTAATTTCCGTGGTAGTTTGTTTTGTAGAATCGCTGAGCACACTGCGTTCAGCTCCACATGCGATGCCTCGTCTAACCTCCGTTTGTTTGTCAAAAGCTCTTTTAAAATTTCCTTCAATCGGCATCTGCGAAAGAGCTTCAAGGAACGCGGTAGTTAATATGTAATTTCTTTAAAAGTTTAAGAAACTTACCAAACTGTTCCTCTGTGTTATCTTTCTTCATTGCTTCGAGATATGGTATGCGAGGTTGGTACTCTTTGATTACCGATTTTGATTTATCATGACTTACCTCGACCTTACCTTCCTCTACCACATCCTCTTGCCTTAATTTGGGATCACCTAACCCTTTACTATCATGAGCGGTTATGGCTTGAAGTTGCTCCTTTGGGTTAGTTTCAGTGCTACTTGGCAATCTACCTTGTGGTCATTCTGACATGATCTTGGTAAGTTGACCTACCTGATTCTTGATCTCTTGAATCGATGCTTGTTGATTTTTAAGTGTTGTTTCGGTGTTTTAGAAACATGTTTCTGACACCGCTATGAATTTTGTCAGCATCTCCTCAAGGTTCAACTTCTTTTCCTGTGGGTAGGGCTGTTATTGGAAATTTGGAGGGGGTTGCTGTCTCTGATTTCCTTGACCTCCCCATGAAAAATTGGGGTGGTTCCTCCAACCTGGATTGTAATTGTTACTATAGGGGTTATTTTGAGATCTAAAATTATTACCCATATAGTTCATCTGCTCGCTTTCTACACCAAGGTTGTAGGGTGGATGTTTCGTATTGTTCGACCCTCCATTCGTGTCACACTACATCACTGGATGTACCTGCGAAGAACTATACAAACCATCAATCTTTTTATTTAAGAGTTCTACCTGATTGGATAGCATGGTTACTGCGTCGAGGTTGAAAACTCCAGCTGTTTTTTTTTGGCCTTGTCCTTGTGACTTACCACTGATAGTTATTCAGTGACATCTCTTCTATAAACTCGTAGGCCGCTTCAGGAGTTTTGTTGTTCAAGGTTCTGCCGGCGGCTGAATCAATCAACTGCCTGGTTGAGGGGTTCACACCATTATAAAAGGTTTGGACTTGTAGCCACAAGGGTAATCCATGGTGTGGGCACCTTCTCAATAGATCTTTATATCTTTCCCATGCATCATAAAGTGTCTCTAAATCCATCTGCACAAAAGAAGAGATATCATTCCTTAACTTAGCCGTTTTAGCCGGCGAAAAATATTTTAATAAAATTTTTTCGGTCATTTGCTCCCATGTAGTGATTGATCCTCGTGGAAGAGAATTCAACCACTGTTTGGATTTATTCCTCAAAGAAAAGGGAAACAACTGAAGAAAGATGGCATCATCAGAAACACCATTTATTTTGAAGTATCGCAAAATTCTAAGAAATTCGCCAAGTGATTGTTTGGATCTTCATCCTGCAAACCATCAAACTGAACAAATTGTTGTATCATTTGAATTGTGTTAGGGTTCAGTTCAAAATTATTTGCAGCAATAGCAGGTCTAACGATACTTGACTCAGTTCCTGTTAAATTAGGTTTAGCATAATCATACATAGTTCAAGGAGGAGGATTTTCGGCAACCACAGGAGGGAGTGTATTATTCTGGTGATCAGCCATCTCTTCCGTGTTATTAGTATCGTCCTATTGCTCTTCTTCTATGTAATTTAGGCTTCGCCTTATTTCTCTACGATTTCTGCGAACGGTTCCTTCAATATTGCTGTCGTAAATTAAGGGTCTTGTCGGGTTCCTTCTAGTCATAAACTAGAGGTACCTGCTAGGAACAAAATAAAAGAAGAAAAATTAGCAAAGTTAAAAACAAAATAAAAGTAAATTGCAAAAATAAAAAAAATGGCTAAAGTAATAAAAATTGAGTGTTCTTAATATTTTGGTTCCCCGGCAACGACGCCAAAAACTTGATCGTTATGTCAGAGTCTTAATATTTATGTAACATCCTAAAAATCCGAGTATCGATATATTACATGTTTTGGTGTTTAGCTTATGAATGAAAATTTTCCTTTCTTCTTTTTCATGTTTATTATAGCCTTGAAAAGGGCATAGAAGTATTCTGGTATAGAATAATTTTTAGTATTGAGAATTTATTGAAGTGGATCAAGTGACACTGATACTTAAGTTAATTTAAGTGTCTAAAATTAGCATAAGATGAGTAATTGGCAAAGTGGTGATGGCGCCATAAGTTGGACTTGAGGGGAGAGGTTCGAATCTCCTAGCATGCAAGTTAGGAGCTTTTATTTTTGGTTTTTCCTAGCATGTGTCGGCCAAGCATCAAACATGGATAAGATGGACTAAATTTTTATGGTGAGGATATTAAGGTTTATGGCAAGCATGATTTAAGGGATGGAATGGCTTGATTTTGGGGATAAGATTCTCAAACTTTAGGAAAATGGAGGATTGCAAGGCTTGAATCAAGGTTGATGTTTTGTAAACTTCTTCATGGCCATTTTGACCATGAACATGGACGGCATTGTGGACTAAGGGGGTTGGCTGAATGTGTTAGTAGCTTGGCTAGGATTAGGAGTTAGCTTTTGGTCATTTCTAGCATTTTTGTGCAAAATTTGCAATTCTCTTCTCAACCTTTCTTTTAGCCGAATTTGAGCTTTTGGTAAGCTTTGTTTTTGACCATTTCATGTTACCATTTGGACACATTTTTGCTTAGCATCTCAAGACATTTTCTCTTTTGGCCGAAATACCAAAGCTAAGATCATTTTCGTTTCCTTCTCCTTTTCCCCATTGCCGAATGTACCTTACTCCTAAACTCATCTCTTTTCTTTTCTCTTTCTCTCTCTTGAAAACCGAATCAACATCATCTCCTTCCTTCATCCTTCTACTTTCTTCTCAACTAAATTTTCTTCATTATTTTCTCTCATGGCCGAATGCTAGATTGCTCCATTGCTTAAACCATTTTTCCCTTCCTTTGTTATTCATAGCCGAATCTCCTACTATACATAGGTATTCTTCTCAAACGTTTCTTTTTCAATCATGGACAATAGTGTGATTTTGGAGGACCAAAACTCAAGTGTTCGTGAGTATAGTGAATCGTTGGAATCGATCTAAAGAGTTAAGGTAAGGAGTTTATTCAAAGATTCTCATATTACTCGTCATTTTGATATAGATGGATTATAACTCGATTTCAATTTAGGGACGTCACTCAATTCGCATATTGTGGAACAAGGATATTTCGTGGTAAGGCAATCTCACCCTTGTAACCGTTAGTCATAATTTCGATATATTTAGTCGGACTCATGATCTTTTGTCATTAGAAATAATCAAAATAGGGACGAAAAGGGTGGTGAATAGTGTTCGTAAGAGGGGTGGTTCCGCTTATTCCCCTAAGTTTAAGCAAAGGATCATTTTCAAAGAATCCGGGATTTTCCACCGGTTGTGGACGCTCATCCGAGGAGAATCAGGTTGTTTGAAATCGTTCGTACTCCCAAACCTTTGTTTGTTCGTGGATTTTATCGCAACGAACCATCAATCGAGGAGAAACCACAAATAGAAGTGGTTCAAATTTTGAGGGTAAAGTCTAGATCGTTATTTCTAAGATTCGATATGTGAATAAATTATAGTGTTCTAATTTATCGTGATGCGTTTAGGTATCGATGAGCGGGAAAGTCTAGTTCTCACAGTAACCAGGTGTGTAACTTCACACTTATCTCTCGGGTTAGTTACTAAACCGTAAATATTGGGATAAAATCGTAAAGATGGCAAAATCGGAAAATACATAGTAATTAACACTTTTGTGTAAATGTATGAAAACCGTTAAATTCATGGGCCGAAAACTGCTAGATCGTTAAATGGGCCAAAAACTGCTAGATCGTTAAATGGGCCGAAAACTGCTAGATCGTTAAATGGGCCGAAAACTGCTAGATCGTTAAATGGGCCAAAAACTGCTAGATTGTTAAATGGGCCGAAAACTACTAGATCGTTAAATGGGCCGAAAATTTGCTAGATCGTTAAATGGGCCGAAAACTGCTAGATCATTAATGGGCCGAAAATCTGCTAGATCGATATATAGGCCCAAGTTAGCTAGATTGCTAAATGGGCTAAATGCTATTTTATCTTATGGGCTCAAATGAAAATTTGTAATATAGACTCACATGTATGGTAGGCCTTTTGTTAAATTATTACATGGATATAAATTGTTATGCATACCTGATTGCATGGGTTGGGATAACTGATGAAGAGAAGAAAGGCCTGTTGCAAAAAATCTAGTTCGGTGGCTTGGCCACAAAATTTTAATGGCTTAATGCCTCTAGTTTGGTGACTTTGTCACAATCTAGTTCGGTGGTGCACCATAATATATTTAAAACGGCTTATTGCCTACGATTGGTGTGTTGGCGGGGTGGGTTGACTTGATCCCCACAGGTGTGTTGGTTGGTACGGGGGTGTGTAGCAGATGGAAATTAGGTTTGGTTGGGAAATTTCATTTTGCATGCATTTAATTTATTATATTATATTCGTAAATGGGCTCAAGCCCAAAACAATGCCTTGATTATCCAAATCAATGAACGTGGTAAGTGAGTTACACACTGAGTTACGAGTAACTCACTCTATCTTTTAACCATTTCGTAATGAAAAATTGACGGCTTGGGCCGAGGATGACTTCATGGAGGCCATACTACGAATATGGGTTTTTATAAACTATGAACTTTTATTAAGTAATTTCTTTTCATTACTATTTTGGGTATGATGTAATAAGGCCTCTATTAATACTTTTATGGATTTTTTATGTGTGTGGATGGATTTAAATTTCCTTTAAAACGTTGAAGATGCTTTAACTATTCGTGTTTTTAAATCCTTTTGAACTCTTTAAAAACTACTTTAAAGATTTAAACAATTAAAGTACTAAATGATAAGATTTCAAACTAGTATTTCTTAATTCATCAAATTTTAAATCATTTTTCTAAATTTTCAACTAAACATCATTTTCGAAAGATTTTATAGAACTGTTTACCTAAAACATTAGAGTATTAAATGAATGATAGATCGATGTAACAAACCAAATCTCGTCTTAATGCATAGACCTGGTTTGGGGTGTTACAATTTATATAATGAATGATCTAGCCTAGAAACTAACTGTGACAACGATTGAGGCAAGCGCACCTATCGAACAGTAGTATAGTTTAGTGGCAAGACCGGAATATCAAACCCAAAGGAACCAAAAGTACTGATACTAACTTTCTTTCTATTATTTAGCCTAAGAATTGAAGTGAATTATTGTTTAATCTAAAATTAACTAACTACTAAGCTAAAGACGATAAGACAAAGAGGATGAATTTGAGAAATACTTGTGGGAAAAACCAATTGATTAAGACAATACCCAAGGAAGAATCCACCTAGACTTCACTTATTATCTAACTCTGAACCAGACGATTTATTCACTTGACTTGATCCGTAGGATTCCCTAATGTATATTAATACCTCCGTCGAGGCTACTAACGTCTAACCTTAGGTTGATTAATTGAAATCTCTTTCTAATTAAAACCCCTAGAATTGCATTAACTCGATCTATGGACTCCCATATTAGGTTTGACCCTAATCCGGTAGATTTTCGTCATCCTATGTCTAGGGTTGCGATCAACTCCGCTTAATTATGCTAGATCTACTCTTAGACAGTGACTTTTGCTCCACTGCCTAAGCACATCAATACTTGAATCAATACCCTGAAATATCAAAGTAAGAATTAAGAACACATAATTAAGAACAAATCAAGTATTTATCATATAGTTAAGAAAACAATAACAAGATCCGTCTTAGGTTTCATCCCCCTCAGGTATCTGAGGGGTTTAGTTCATAATCATAAAAGAATACATCTCAGAAGAAAAGATAAAACAAAACATAAGAAAACCCTAAAACTCCCTGAAGGAATTGAAGGAGAGATCTGCCGTCTTGAGTATGATTTTGGCTTCTTGAGATGAATCAACTGGCTTTCTTCGAGTAAATCCCACGATTCTGACCTCTCTAGCTCGGCTCCTTGGCCTAGCTGGACGCCCTCTGGCAAAATCTCCTTTTTAGGTTATACTTAGGGTGTTTAATAGGCTTCGGAATGTGTTTCTTTGCCTCTAAGTATCCTAATCCGAGTGAAATTCCTCTTTGCCACGGCAGGGACACGCCCATGTGGCACGCCCGTGTGAGTCGACTTCTGGCCGTGTTTGAGCCTGCTAAAGGGGCACGGCCGTGTGCTTTGGGCCCAGGCCGTGTTGATTTCCTACTTTGGCCCATTTGGCCCATTTTAAGCCCGTTTTTCATCCTTTTCATCCTCCTATGCTCTCCTGAGTATAAAACATGAAATTATAGGATTAAGAGCACCAAATTCCATAATTCAAGGGATAAATTATTCAAAAGCATGCTAAATGTAGAGATAAAATATGTTCATATTACGGTTTATCATCCGTGTGACTCACACGGCCTCGGAGACACATCTGTGCCCAAGCACTGGCAAAACAGGGCATACATACTGACTTGTCCACACGGCCTGAGACAAGCCCGTGTGTCGCACCCGTGGCCGACACTGACTTGCACCACACGGCAAGTCACACTTCCGTGTGTCAAGCCCGTGGTCGAGTCTAACTTGTTTTGAAATACAACCACGAAGGACACGGTCGAGCCACACGCCCGTGTGCTCAACGGTGTGGGCAATTGTAGGCCATTTGCAAGGCCAAACTTGCCACCCACACTTAGGATCACCTACAAGCATCTTAACATATGTATTTATACCTCAAATGGCAACCAAAACATACAATTATATGCACCAAATAATCATCAACCACACCATATACTTCCATGCTCAAATTCAACTCAAATAAGTCCATCTAAAATATCAATTCCACATCCCAAAACTTATATTGTATTCAACAATCATTCCTTACCATATCTATCATGAAACATACCATTTCCATCTTGCTAATTTATACAATAATAATCACTCACATAGAGTATACACATACACTTATAAGTCATTCTTTTCACATGTTAAAAACATATACCAACCATCAAACTACAAAGCCAAATCACATGGCAAGTCTTAAACACTTCAAAACATGTCATAATCACTAGCCTATACATGCCATATACCATATATATAAAAGTACAAAAATAGATAGCCGATAGTGTGATTGAGTCGCTGAAGATCCCCAGATCTGAGCTAGCTTTAAATACACTGTAAAATAGAGAAACATTTCACACAGTAAGCTCTAAAGCTTAGTAAGTTCGTAATATAATACATTTAACTCTATGATTCAAAATCAATATACAAAATAAACCATCACATAGGTTATATTACAAGAATGCACAATCCCATTCTTAGTCATATGCTTACACAACTAAACATTTATCCATCAATGATATCATCAACCACATAGGTTTCGAACATACCTTAGCCAACACTTAGTTAACAACCAGTTTTGCTACTCAATGCTCGATACCACATTTCGATCAATCTTCATTATTCCATCTAATCAATCGCACACTTAGTGCCAATTTCATAATCGAAGCTTAAATATCATCGTACACTTAGTGCCTTTACATTAAACCGAATTTATCTCGGTATCGCACATACAGTGCCAATCAATAAAGCCGAGGCTTCCATTACTTCGCACACACAGTGCTATTCACCTCTGTTCCGATTCTAATTACGCACACTTAGTGCCACATTTCTCAATTCCACATATAGAATTTCTAATTCAATATTCACATATTCATTCATTTCATAGCATTTAAACATACATTTAACTACTTGTATTATATCCGAACTTAACTCGGACGTCAAAGTAACAAAACGAGTCAATTAATCGAGCACTTTATATTTGCCTCAATCTCGATCCAAATCCCTCTTTTCTTGATCTATACATATTCAAATTTAGCTCATTCAATCACCAAATCTTTCAATTTAGTCCAAAAACACATATTTAGGGCATTTTACAAAATAGCCCTTACATTTTCACATTTCGACACTTTAGTCCCTATTTCATAAAATCATCAAATTCACATAATTTCATTTCACATAGGCCTAGCCAAATTCTTCTTATGTTCATACAAGCCCACATATTTCATTTATTTCACATTTTAATCCTTCAATTTACACTTTTCTCAATTTAGCCCAAATTACTCAAATCCACCAAAAATTCAAAGACAAAATATGTTAATCTATCACATATCTTTCATATTTCATCACCAACCATCACAAAGCTCAAGCATTCATCAATGGCATATTACAAAATCACCATCAAATTCTAAAATTAAAACATGGGCTTGAGAGAACACGATTCAACGATTACAAAAACATAAAAATTATCAAAAATCGAGCAAAATCAAACTTACAATTAAACCTTGAAGTAGCCGAATATTTCAAGCCCTAACTCTTTCTTTTCTTCTTCAATTTTCGACATTAAAAAAGATGAATGCCTTTAGTTTATGTTTTGTTTTATTAATATTAACTTAATATTTCAATTACCATTTTAACCTTATTTTAAACATTATATAATCATCCAATTAATGACCTTTTATGTCCATCTCCATTAACAAAGGTCAAATTACAACATAAGTACCCCTCATTTTAAAAGTCATGCCAAATAAGCACTTTAATAATCAGCACACAACTTTTACATTTTATGCGATTAAGTCCTTTTTGCAAATTAAGCACACAGTCGATAAAATTTTCACACAGAATTTTCACACATGCTCAACACATACTGTAAATACAAAAAATATTATTAAAATATTTTTCCGACCTTAGATTCGTGGTCCCAAAACCACTGTTCCGACTAGGGTCTAAACCGGGCTGTTACATGATATACCCTTATATTAGATAACAACATAACAATAGTATAAAAACTTTATTAACCTCTATGACAGAAAACATGGCAAATTACTCTATACCAATCAGATAACTTCACAGCTCTAAGCCTCAAACTCAGATCTACCAGAATCGGGGTGTGACAACTCTCTCCCCAATAACAAAATTTCACCCTCGAAATTTTTATAACTTGATAATTCAACTACAACAACTGTATAACTAACTGTTTGTGCCAGGCAGAAAACATTAATTGGTGAATTGTTTCTTAAACTCATAGTAACTTCTTTTCAGAAACGTATACTTTAGAAATCCTTTATTGGTAGGAATGCCATAAGTCTATTTTAACTGGCAAATTTAACGATTGACAGTCACTCCTGAAATTTCAAATGTTACAAAACTTACCCATTAACATATGTTGGATTTATAATAGAGAACCAAAATAGTTACCACGAATTAAACTTCTTGTACACGTTTTTTTCTTTCTATAAAACAAATACTCAAGCACCCCTTATAGACATTTTTTTTGAATCAATCAAAACACTAATTTCTTTTCTGCTTAATCATTCTCCTTTCTTTGTGTTTAGTTTTCATCTTTTTCAAAGGTAACATTTGCTTTTCCTCTTTTAATTTTTCCTTTCACTTTCTTTAATGCAAAATGGTTACAACAACAACAAGAGAAAGGGGTTAAGGCCAACTTAACCAAAATATCAACCCTAGAAATCCAAACTCATTTGAACCCCAAGGTCTCGATGATACTCCACCGCGTGTGGAGACTAATCTATATGAATGTAGTTCCACCTAAGACGAAATACACCAATACTTAGGAGCCCAAGGTATTCTCCACCCAATTTTTGCTTACGACTTCAGACGGCCACATAGGTGTTGTTTGAGCGATATACCCTAGGCTTTATCCTTCCCTTAATTTTATTAGAGGCCTATTTCCATCTGACACTTCACCCTTTCTTTTGTGCAGTGCTAAATCAATATGACATCGCACCTAGACAACTATCAGCTTTGTCATGGTGGACCTTAATAGCTTACTTCATAGATTGTTGCATGCACCAAGAGGCACCAACTAAAGATAAAAAAGACAAGGGACTTCTGCTGGAAATGCCCATTTCTGTGTATGCCCAGTTTGCGAGCCTATAATTTAGAATAGCATTTCAAATCTTCATTTATAGAAAGATAAGTATGTGAGGGTTATCTGTAAACTTGAATCTTGTTTTAGTTTCCCCACGCAGTGACCCCTTCCTCAGGAGAATGTATGTGCACAGATTCAACCAATTGACTCCAAAGTAGCTTAGAAACAATATAAATGACTAAGCAGAAGACGTGTACTGGAACTGGTTGAAGTAGTTTCAGTCAGAAATGTTTTCCAACATTTCCTGCAAGGCTTGTGTCCAAACGGTCTTCGGGTAACTGGCCCTTTAAACTAGTTGGACAATTATAATATCCCTTCAGCTTTATAGCCTCTCTTTTTCTTCTATGAGATTTGTGGACTTCGTACACGCAATTGGATTATCACACCTCTTGGTACTCTTTCTTCTTCTTCTTCTTCAAGTTAAGCTAATTCTCACATTGATGGTGCAATATCTTTTTTGAAATATTGTACTATGCCCGGTCGAGCACTAAACATGGATATCACATCTCTCTTGGGTGAGGCCCATACAAAGAAAAAAGCTATCATTACTATCATTGCTCCTTCAAGAAAACCAGCATTGAATAAAAATCAAAAGAGGCCCAGAGTAGAAGACAATACTTAAGAGATCGAAGAAAGTGAACGCTCATAACTAAAATGGCATAGACTTAGGAAGGGGCTCCCAACACCAGAAGTTCCTTCTTCTCTAATTTTAGTACTTCTTGTAGTCCCTGCAATGCCAGTAGAGTTTGCCCATTTTGTAGACTCCACAGCTCACAATACTGATCATATTCTAATTGAGATCCGTGTAGAAACACTATGCCCAGAGCATCCTACTGTCCCTACCAGTTCTCAGCCCCAACGGGCTTCTTCTAAAGACACAAACAAGTTTTTTCGATGGCGTGACTTATTGAAATCAGGGAATCATCTATTTCTTCGAGCTCCATCTTCAAAAGTCAGAAAGGCATGATACCAACTAAGGTGAAAGCGTCTCTCTGCTCCTATCTTTATTTTAATCTAGGATAGTCTTGTAATAGTCCGTTTTAGACCCCAGTCAGATAGTGGTTTTGGGACCACAAATCTGAGTTAGAAAAATATTTTAAAACTATTTTCTGTGTTTTTAGTATGTGAATTGACATGTGTGAAATTTCTGTGATTTAATTTAATCGTTTGTGTGCTTAATTTGCAAAAAGGATTAAATTGAGTAAAATGTAAATGTGGCTAATTAATTGTTAATGTGCTAAATTGCTATGATTTGATTTGTTAGAAGTCCTTAAAAGGCTAATATACCATTATTAAGTTAGTGGAAATTTATGTCCATGATTTAAATGCTTTTCATTAATGTTTCATTAAGGTTAAAAGTGGAAATTGATAATTAAATGTTTGATTAATAAAACAAAACACAAAATTTTGTCCATTATGTTCATCCATCACCGAATTTTAGAAACAAAAGAAGGGTTTTAAGCTTCCTTTGCATTTGGCACTCACTTAGCTCAATCAAGGTATGTTTTGAGCTCAGTTTTTAGTGATTTTTATGTTTTTGTGAACGTTGCTTTGTAATCTATAAAGCCCACGTCTCAATTTTTGAATTTGATAAACCGTAATAGTAACATATTTTAAGCCCACATTTAGTATACTTTTGGATGATTTATCCCTTAAATTATGTAATTTGGTGCTCTTAATCCTTTAATTTCATGTTTTATACTCAGGAGAGCATAGGAGGATGAAAAGAACGAGAAACGGGCTAAAAACGGACCAAATGGGCCAAAGAAAGAAATCGACACGGTCTGGGCCAAAGCCACACGGCCGTGCCTCATTGATAGACTCGAACACGGCCTGGCCACGATTCACACGGGTGTGTGTCAAGGGTGTGTCCCTGCCGTGACAAAGAGGAATTTCACTCAAATTAGGATACTTAGAGGCGAAGAAACACATTCTAAAGTCTATATAAACACCCTAAGTATGACATAAAAGAAGGAGTCGACTAAAGCCTTCAGTCGGGGGCATCCAGCTAGGCCAAGGAGCCGAGCCAGAGGGGTTAGAATTGTGGAATTTACTCGAAGAAAGCCAGTTGATTCATCTCAAGAAGTTAGAGTCATACTCAAGACGGAAGATCTTCTCTTCAATTCCTTCAGGGAGTTTTAGGGTTTTTCTTATGTTTTGTTTTATCTTTTCTTTTGAGATGTATTCTTTTATGATTATGAACTAAACCCTCAGATTCCTGAGGGGAATGAAACCTAAGATGAATCTTGTTATCGTTTGCTGAACTATATGATAAATACTTGATTTGTTCTTAATTATGTGTTCTTAATTCTTGTTTTGATATTTCAGGGATATTGATTCAAGTATTGATGTGCTTAGGTGGAGGAGCAAAAGTCCCTGCCTAAGAGTAGATCTAGCATAGTTAAGCGGAGTTGCTCGCGCGCCTAGAGATAGGGTGATTTAAAATCGCCAGATTAGGGTCAAACCTAATATGGGAGTCCATAGATCGAGTTAATGCAATTCTAGGGGTTTTAATTAGAAAGAGATTTCAATTAATCAACCTAGGGTTAGACGTTAGTAGCCTCGAGAGAGGTGTTAATATAAATTAGGGAATCCTACGGATCAGGTCAAGTGAATAAATCATCTGGTTCAGAGTTAGATAACAAGTGAAGTCTAGGTGGATTCTTCCTCGGGTATCGTCTTAATCAATTGGTTTTTCTCACGAGTGTTTTCCCAAATTCGTTCGCTTTGTCTTAGCATCTTTAGCTTAGTAGTTAGTTAATTTTAGATTAAACAACAATTTCCTTCATTCTTAGCTAAATAATAAATAGAAAGTTAGTAGTACTTCTGGTTCCCTTGGGTTCGACAATCCGGTCTTGCCACTAAGCTATACTACTGTTCGATAGGTCCGCTTGCCTCAATCGTCGTCACAGTTAGTTTCCAAGCTCGATCATTCTTTATATAAATTTTTAAGACTCTGATGTACACGATCAAATTTTTGGCACCGTTGCCGGGGATCGAACCCGGGTCGCCCGCGTGATTGGCGGGAATACTCACCACTATACTACAACGACCCATTTTAGCTATTGCTAGGGCTGTCATTGATGTTGGTGATGGTAAACTTGTGCTAAGGGTAGGCGACGAGGAAATTATTTTTCAAGTTTACGATGCTATGCGATATTCTAGAGAACAAGATGATTCCTGTTATTTTACTGATGCCACTGATCACATTATTCAAGATTCTTTGTAGGAAATCATATATAACGACATGATGGAACTGTGTCTTACACAAGGTGAGGGGGTAGATGATGATATCGATGAATTGAACTCTAATACATCCTCCTCTAGACAAACAAAAGAAGAGGGCATTGAAATCAACGACGAACTAAAATAAAAACCCTTTATTGATGAGCCGCCCAAATTAGAATTAAAACAGTTGCCAAAACACTTATAATATGCATTCCTCAGGGATAATTCTACGCTACCAGTAATTATCTCTTCAGAACTGGAACCAAGAGAGAAATATGAGTTGCTACAGGTACTAAGGGTACATAAAAGAGCCATAGCTTGGAAAATCTCTGACATTAAAGGAATAAGCCCATCATTTTGCACCCACAAAATTTTAATGGAAGATGAGTATAAACCATGTGTGCAACCTCAAAGACGATTGAATCCCAATGTTAAAAAAGTTGTTAAAGCTGAGGTAATTAAACCTCTAGATGCTGGAATAATTTATCCTATTTCTGACAGCACTTGGGTAAGTCCTGTGCAGGTTGTTCCAAAGAAAGGAGGCATAACTGTTGTAGCCAACGAAAAGAATGAATTAATTCCTACCAGAACAGTCACAGGTTGGAGAGTCTGTATTAACTATAGAAAGTTGAACGATGCCACCTGAAAAGATCACTTTCCTTTGCCATTTATTGATCAGATGTTAGAAAGATTATCTGGGCATATGTACTACTGCTTCCTGGATTGACTCTCCGGCTACTTCCAAATCCCGATAGCCCCCGAGGATCAAGAAAAGACAACATTTACATGTCCATACGCTACGTTTGCTTATCGTAGAATGCCTTTTGGATTATGTAATGCTCCTGCTACTTTTCAGCGCTACATGCTAGCCATCTTTGACGAACTAGTGGTGTAACACCCCAAACCCGGTCAACACACCATGACCGAATCTGGCATATTACGGAGTGAAAACGTTTTAAGAAAAACAAGTTTGCCAATTTATTTCGATTGAAAACGCTGTTATCGTTTTAAAGTTTACAATACCCCGAATTAAGTGACGTTGAAATCGTTTTAGTGTTGTTTTAAAATCTGGAAAATAAGTTTGGAACATCCAATTGCTGTTTCTAGTTCTGGAAAACCTTTCGATACATATTAAAAACCGAGTGAGTTTGAACATAGTCAAGTTTAAAGCCATTTGCATTTGTAGTTGTTTGAAAATTTAGGTTTGAAAACCATCTATATTACCTTTGTTATTACCCTATGAATAATGTTACCCGATGGTAACGTTTGAAAATCCCGAAATAGAGTATAGTTTTTGAAAACGCTGCTATTTATCCTAAGCACTTAAGCAATATCAAATTGTTAATCACAAGCATAAGATAGGTAAAATAAAATCCGAAATAAAACCCAAAATAATTCTTAGCGGCCTTATTACAAAACACCAAAACCAAATTTAAGTAAAATATAACCCAAGTAGTAATTTAAAGTTAAACCCAAAATTTAGATGCATGGCCACCTCGAGTCCTCCCCGCTCCATATCCGCGATCTATGCCCCATCCGCAAAATATAAGGGAAGGGTGAGTCACCGACTCGGTGTATAACTCCCAACCCGATAAGCGCAAACACTTACGCAAATCATCGAGAAAACATGCAAATCATGCAACCCCATAACCTAACCATCCGATCTCCTTTATCTACCCCGTGTGGTCAAAACCACTGGTGGTCAAAACCACTAATGACAATCCCGTATCAATCATGTGGGGCCAACCCACTGTGGTACCAAACCACTGGGACGAGAAACAATATCTATATGTGGTCAAAACCACTGGTGACCGTAGTCACAATATCATATATGTGGTCTAAACCACTGGTGGTCAAAACCACTGGGACTTAGTCACAAATAAAAATATCAAAGACGGGGCCAACCCGTCGTGTGGTCAAAACCACTGGTGACAGTCCAAATCATTTTTCCCCCTCCTCTCAACAATCCCACCACCATGTCCATATCAATCGTGGCATAATAACGTATGATGATGCAAATAACACATGGCATAGCATTAAACAATGACATGATAGCATATATCGAGACCCATAATTAGGGGACTTACCCGGAGTCCACGCTCATGCCCACAAGGCATAACTACCGATTTCAATAGCTATTAACAGTAACATAATAAACATATCATACTAACGAAGTGTGTAAGTGTTACACACCTGATTACTAACGCGATTACTGAATCCCGAAGGTCCCGATCTATCGCACTAGATCCCCTTTTCCTACATTCGGCCCACACTAAGATCATTAGGAAAAAGCCATTCGGCTATACTAGCAAATCCCGAAGGGTGAGATAACGCACAACCAAACACAACCCTCACCTTACGCGCTTTGAACGCTAACCACAACTTTGAGATGTGCGAGATCGATCATTCCCCTACAATCGGCCAACATTAACACTTAATCTTGATAGCCTTGACTTTTCATATCGAATCGACGCATGAAACCTTACCACCGACTTACGAAATCGCTGACACGGAAATAGATGACCCCGATCTCTCGCTTCAAAATCTCAAGGTCCTATAAGAAACCAATTGCATGGTCGATTAAAAGCCAAGACAAATCGAAATTCGGCTTTTGTCTACACATGTCGACAGAGAAAAAAAGAAAGTAAGAATAGAGTTTCTGGCCAAGATTACTTACCCTCTTCAAATCCGATTAGAGAAGAACCAAGGGAGATCTATGCTTGGTTGATATTCGGCCAAAATAAAACAAGAAGAAAGTAGGGAGATTTCGGCAATGGTGATGGACTTCAATGTAATCTGGCTATGGCTAAAAGAAGAGAAAAGCAATAAGATTCGGCTACAGTGAAAGGAGAGAATAGAAGAAAGATGAATGGTATTCGGCTTTGGTTTAGAGAAAAGAGATTAAGGGAGTTTCAGCAAAAAGGAGGAAGAAAAAGAAGAAGATTTGACACAAGAGAGAACGAAGAGAAAGGAAAGTTGTTGATTTGAGTAGAAGAGACTGTTGATGCGGTTTTGAACAATTATGAGAGAAAGGAAAAGAGAGATGGGAGAGAAGGAGATTCGGCCAAGCACTTGAGAAGAAGAAGAAAAAGAAATAAAACTAAGGAAGTTTAGGTGGACATTCGGCTAGGTGCTTTCAAGAGAATTCGACAGGTGCAAAAAAGGGATTTCGGCTTTTGCTTCAACATGGTGCATTAAGAGAAAATCGATGAGCAAAGAAGAGTTTCAGTTTGCTTCTCAACCGAATGCACTATAGCCTAGACTAGCCGAAAATGTCCTCCTAAGCTAACTATGGAGGGACGGCACACCTAGCAAGTTCCCCAACCGAACACTCCTCCTCCACTAATTAAGATTCGGCCAACACCTCAAATTTCTCTTGACCAACAATTCAAATGTGTTTGAATTCCACAAGCTCCTAAATTTTCTCTTCTCCACCACTTTAAATTAATTTGACTTAATCAACAAATCTGACAGAGTTTGAGCTTAGCACAACTCTTCCCTCCTTGGCGTCAAAATGGTAAGCAGAAAATGGGATCTCCATTGCTCGAACCTGAGCTCCCCCTTCCCTGCATGTGGCGTCACTCTCAAGGCCCTAAGTGGCGCCTCCTTGCCACTTTCCCAAGCCAATTCTTGTGCTTGATTTCACCCCGAAATATATTTAACCCCTCGCTCCTTCAGCTCCCTTGACCAAAGCTTAAAAAAATTTTTCTTATAGCTCGGGCCTACCTCGGCTTATACCTAGACCCTAGAACACCTCAATTAATACCACAATCAATACATACACATGCAAGAACAATTTAAACACAATAGGCCCTATTTAAGGATGTTACAGTTCTACCTCCCTTAAAAATAATTTCTACCTCGAAATTACCTCAGTCAAAAGAGTTGAGGTATTGTTTGCCTCATCACATCCTCTCGGTTCCCACGTAGCTTCTTCCACGCCATGATTTCGCCATAATACCTTTACTAATGGAACTGACTTCTTGCGCAAAACTTTCACATCCCAATCTAGAATCTGCACTGGTTCCTCTTCCATGGTCAAATATGGGCTCACCTCAATTTCCTCCACCGATACAACATGCGATGGATCTGAACGATAGCGCCTAAGCATGGAGACGTGGAACACATCATGTATCTGACTCACTCACTGGCAACTCAAGCTGATAAGCTATTGGTCCCACTCGTCCCAACACCTTATATGGGCCAATAAATCTTGGACTTAACTTGCCTTTCCTTCCAAATCTCAGCACTTTCTTCCACGGTGAGACCTTCAAGAAAACCCTATCACCCATCTGCGAACTCTATATCTCTCCGCTTAAGATCGGCATATGACTTACGCTGTCTCGAAGCTTCCTTCAAACGAGCTCGAATCAACTTGACTTTATCCTCGGTCTCGTAAAAACCAACTCGGTCCCAACATCCGACGCTCCCCAATTACATCCCAAGGTAGGTGTGTACGACACTTCCTACCATACAACGCCTCATATGGTGCCATCTTAATGCTTGCACGGTAACTATTGTTGTCACGCAAATTCAAATAACGGTAGAAATTCTTCCCACCGCCTCTAAAGTCCAAAACACAGCCTCTCAAAGATATCTTCCAAGATTTGTATAACCCTCTCTCGATCGTCATGCCATGCATGCTGTCGCGAATGAAATGCCGTACTAAAATCCAACCGCGTTCCCAATGCCTGATGCAACGCTTTCCAGAACCTCGACGTGAACCTGGGATCCCTGTCCGAGATGATCGATACTGGCACCCCGTGCAGCCTCACTATCTCCACCACATACAACCTTGCTAACTTCTGAAGCGAGTAATCAACCCTTACCGGCATGAAATGAGCTGACTTAGTCAGACGATCCACAATTACCCAGACTGAGTCTTTCCTACTTGGCGTAAGGGGTAGTCCACTGACAAAATCCATAGTGATCCTTTCCCACTTCCACTGTGGAATCTTCACCGGCTGAGGTAAACCTGACGGCAACTGATGTTTAGCCTTGACTTGCTGACACGTCAGACATTTACCCACAAACTCGATTACTTCCCGTTTGGACACTGCCACCAAAATCGCTCTCTCGCAAATCCGGTACATCTTGCTACCTCCATGATGCATAGCGTATGGATCGCTATGTGCGCCTGAAGAATCTTACGCCTTAACTTTCGGCGTCCTTCGGCATACAAGCTTTCCATTGAAAACATAGTACTCCATCAACGGACAAGTCAGTAACCTTCCAACCCACCATTCGAACTTGCAACCTCCGAGCATTCAAACCCTCATCCTCTAATCAAGCTTCTCCTTAATTTGTACTACCCAAGTCGATTTTACCGCACTGCCGCCAGCGGACTCCGTCGTCGTACAAGCTAAGATGAGCAAAAATCGCTCTCAAGTCCGACACTACCTTACGGCTCAACGCGTGCGCCACCACGTTAGCCTTGCCCGGATGATACTCAATTGAGCGATCGTAGTCCTTCAACGATTCAATCCATCTCCATTGTCTCAAGTTCGAGATCTTTCTCGAGTCAACAGATACTTCAGACTTTTGTGATCCGTATAGACTATCGACTTCTCTCCATTACAAGTAATGTCTCCATATTTTCAGTATGAAAACCACTACAACTAATTCCAAGTCATGCGTTGGATAGTTAACCTTATGCGATCTCAAACACGAGATGCATATGCCACTACCTTCCCTTCTGCATCAACACACATCCCAAACCAAGATATGTGATGCATCACGATGAAGCTGTAATTCCTTTCTGCCTCAAGTGAATCAAAACCGAGCTTGATCGAGAATCTTTCTCAACTTGTCGAAACTTTCTTGCTGTTTCTCAGACCACACAAATGGAACTCCTTTCATCAGTAATTTTGTCATAGGCGCTACGATCAAAGAAAATCCCTCAACAAATCTGCGGTAATACCCTGCCAGTCTTAGGAAACTCCGAACTTCTGCCACTGACTTAGGCGGTTTCCAGTCCAACACTGCCTCAATCTTTCGAGGATCCACTCTAATCCCCTCACCTGACACCACGTGACCCAATAAAGTCACCTCTCTAAGCCAGAACTCGCACTTACTAAATTTGGCAAATAACTGCTTTTCCCTCAGAATCTGCAGCACCACCCGAAGATGCGCGTCATGTTCCTCCTCAGATTTCGAGTACACCAAAATGTCGTCTATAAACACCACGACGAATCTATCCAAATACGGCTGAAACACCCGATTCATCATGTCCATGAATGCTGCCGGCGCATTGGTCAACCCGAATGGCATCACCAGAAACTCGTAATGCCCATACCGAGTACGAAATGCTATTTTATGGATATCAGCCTCCTTCACCTTGAGTTGATGATACCCCGACCTAAGATCTATCTTAGAGAATACCGATGCACCCTTGAGCTGATCAAACAAGTCGTCTATCCTGGGCAACGGATACTTGTTTTTGATTGTCAACTTATTCAGCTGGCGGTAGTCTATACACATCCGCATAGTACCGTCTTTCTTCTTAACAAAAAGCACAGGTGCTCCCCAAGGGGATACACTCGGCCGGATGAAACCTCTGTCCAGCAACTCCTGAATCTGAGCCTTTAACTCTACCAATTCTTTCGACGCCATCCTATACGGGGCAATAGACACTGGCGCGGTTCCGGGTATCAAGTCTATACCGAACTCAACTTCGCGATCAGGGGGCAAACCCGGAAGTTTCTCTGGGAATACATCAGCAAACTCCCCCACAGTTCAGACACTCTCCATAGCTGAATCCTTGGCTTCCAAAGCACAGACATGCACCATAAATGCCTCACAACCTTTCCTAACCATTTTCTCCGCCTTCAGCGCAGAGACCACACTGGATAGGTAATCTCTCCTATTACCTATCATCACTACCTCTTCGCCTTCCACCGACTTCAACACCATGCGCTTAGTTGCGCAATCCAAACTGGCCTGATACTTTACTAGCCAATCCATCCCAAGAATCAGATCGAACTCCCCAAACGGCAATTCCATCAAGTCAGCCAAAAACACGACCCCTTGAAGTTCTAGGGGTACATCCTATCTGAGTTTATTTACTTCTACAGAGTGACCTAGAGGGCTTATTCTTTGTCATCTCCTAGAAGTAGTATCAAAGTCTAAGTTCATTGTTTCCGCTATGGTGCGGCAACATACGAGTGTGTCGAACCCTCATCAATCAAAACATTGTAAGGTAGACCAAAGATTAAGAACGTACCAGTTATGGCGTGCGGTGCATCGCCCTCCTCTCGACGCCTCGCCGCGTAGACCAATCCAGGCTGTCTCGCCTCTGTACCACCTGCACCTCTGCCCGGTGCTCCACGGCCTCTACTAGAGCCATTACCTCCCCGGGCGCACCACCACGGCCCCTCTGTGGTTCGCTTCGACCATCCCTCCCGATCGTATGCGATTACGATCCCGGGCGCGGCCTAGGCCGATCTCTCGTGGACAATCCCTCACTCGATGCCCCATCGATCCACACTCGAAACATCCTCTGTTTCCAGTCCAACATTCTCCCGTGTGAGATTTTCCACACCGAGCACACCGTGGCGGCCACTGAGTATTAGCAGCAGCAGGCCTAGCAGCTTGGTTTGGCCCACCATATCTACCCCTTTTCTGCTGATTCCCGGCAGACCCAGATGATCTAGAATTCCTCTTATTCCAACCCTTATCCTGATTCCGCCTTACGGACTGTTTCACCTCCTCAGCAACTTTGGCCTTTTCCACTAAGACCGCAAACTCTCTTTCCTGCTGTGTGGCAATTAACATCCGCAGCTCGTCTCTCAGCCCATGCTCAAATCTGACACAGCGCTCATGCTCCGTGCCTACAATACCCCGTGCATAGCGACTCATCCGAAGAAATTCCGCCTCATATTCCGATACAGTCTTACTTCCCTGGACTAGGTTCAGGAACGCCTTGCGCTGCGTATCAATGTAGCTAGCCCCAATGTGCTTCCTCTGATAGGCTGCTCTAAAGAATTCCCAAGTAATGTCATCCACCATTGCTCCGTTCCTAACTGTGAGCCACCACTGATATGACTCATCTCGCAGTAGAGATACTACCCCCTTAAGCTCCTCCTCAGCCGAGAAGTCCAGATCATCCATAATACGTTCTGTCGCCTCCAACCAGTATTCCACTGTGCTAGGAGCCACACCGGAGATACCTCTGAACACCTCGGCACCATTAGCCCGGAGTCATTCAGGCACAGATTTCCGAACCCCTGCTCCGACGCCTGCACTTGCAACCCTCTCTAACACCCGCAGCATCGCCTGTGACACTGCGTCATCACCTGTCTGGTCCTGTTGTTCCGCGAGTGTTACGCCCACGTCCACGTGTACTCATGATTACCGATACGAATTGATCTGACTACAAGTTTTATGCATTAGACTTTTATTCCACTCTCTATTAAGGCACAGTTTTATGAGAAGTTTAATCAGAGGTTGTTTCGTAAGTACATCCATCCTATAGTTCAAATCTCTAGAGTAGTTCCTACTACTATTAGTCACTACTATTTAGTCATGCCAATATCACCATAATCATATCATCAATAAGAAATAATTTGGGGTACTTACAGGCGGATCGGTCTTTGGAGACTCGGTGCCATGCTTTCACCACTATACTTTTCCCATAAAACCTTTTCCACAATCCATTTGAAAACATTTTTGGGCCTCGGGCCCACAGCCGAGCTGTTGAACCTGGCTCTGATACCAAAATTGTAACACCCCAAACTCGGTCAACACACCATGACCGAATCTGGCATATTACAGAGTGAAAACGTTTTAAGAAAAACAAGTTTGCCGATTTATTTCGATTGAAAACACTGTTATCGTTTTAAAGTTTAGAATACCCCGAATGAAGTGACGTTGGAATTGTTTTAGTGTTGTTTTAAAATCGGGAAAATAAGTTTGGAACATCCAATTGCTATTTCTAGTTCTGGAAAACCTTTCGATACATACTAAAAATCGAGTGAGTTTGAACATAGTCAAGTTTAAAACCATTTACATTTGTAGTTGTTTGAAAATTTAGGTTTGAAAACCATCTATATTACCTTTGTTATTACCCCATGAATAATGTTACCCGATGGTAACGTTTGAAAATCCCAAAATAGAGTATAGTTTTTGAAAACGTTGCTATTTATCCGGTTACTTAAGCAATATCAAATTGTTAATCACAAGCATAAGATAGGTAAAATAAAATCCAGAAATAAAACCCAAAATAATTCTTAGCGGCCTTATTACAAAAAACCAAAACCAAATTTAAGTAAAATATAACCCGAAGTAGTAATTTAAAGTTAAACCCGAAATTTAGATGCATGGCCACCTCGAGTCCTCCCCGGCTCCATATCCGCGATCTATGCCCCATCTGCAAAATATAAGGGAAGGGGTGAGTCACCGAGACTCAGTGTATAAATCCCCAACCCGATAGTGCAAACACTTACGCAAATCATCAGTAAAACATGCAAATCATGTAACCCCATAACCTAACCATCCGATCTCCTTTATCTACCCCGTATGGTCAAAACCACTGGTGGTCAAAACCACTGATGACAATCCCGTATCAATCATGTGGGGCCAACCCACTGTGGTACCAAACCACTAGGATGAGTCACAATATCCATATGTGGTCAAAACCACTGGTGACCGTAGTCACAATATCATATATGTGGTCAAAACCACTGGTGGTCAAAACCACTGGGACTTAGTCACAAATAATAATATCAAAGATGGGGCCAACCCGTCGTGTGGTCAAAACCACTGGTGACAGTCCAAATCATTTTTCCCCCTCCTCTCAACAATCCCACCACCATGTCCATATCAATCGTGGCATAATAACGTATGATGATGCAAATAACACATGGCATAGCATTAAACAATGACATGATAGCATATATCAAGATCCATAATCAGGGGACTTACCCGGAGTCCACGCTCATGCCCACAAGGCATAACTACCGGTTTCAATAGCTATTAACAGTAACATAATAAACATATCATACTAACGTAAGCGTTACACACCTGATTACTAACGCGATTACTGAATCCCGAAGGTCCCGATCTATCGCACTAGATCCCTTTTTCCTACATTCGGCCCACACTAAGATCATTAGCAAAAAGCCATTCGGCTATACTAGCAAATCCCGAAGGGTGAGATAACGCACAACCAAACACAACCCTCACCTTACTGCCTTTTGAACGCTAACCACAACCCGAGATGTGTGAGACTGATCTTTCCCCTACAATTGGCCAACATTAACACTTAATCTTGATAGCCTTCGGCTTTTCAGATCGAATCAGCATGAAACCTTACCACTGACTTACCGAAATTGCTTGACAGGAAATAGATGACCCCGATCTACTGCTTCAAAATCCCGAAGGTCCTATAAGAAACCAATTGCATGGTCGATTAAAAGCCAAGACAAATGCCAAAATTCGGCTTTTGTCTACACATGTCGACAGAGAAAAAGAGAAAGTGAGAATAGAGTTTCGACCAAGATTACTTACCCTCTTCAAATCTGATTAGAAAAGAACCAAGGGAGATCTATGCTTGGTTGATATTCGGCCAAAATAAAACAAGAAGAAAGTAGGGAGATTTCGGCAATGGTGATGGACTTCAATGTGATCCGGCTATGGCTGAAAGAAGAGAAAAGCAATAAGATTCGGATAAAGTGAAAGGAGAGAATAGGAGAAAGATGAATGGTATTCGGATTTGGTTTAGAGAAAAGAGATTAAGGGAGTTTCGGCAAAAAGGAGGAAGAAAAAGAAGAAGATTCGGCAGAAGAGAGAATGAAGAGAAAGGAAAGTTGTTGATTTGAGAAGAAGAGACTGTTGGTGCGGTTTTGAACAATTATGAGAGAAAGGAAAAGAGAGATGGGAGATAAAGAGATTCGGCCAAGCACTTGAGAAGAAGAAGAAAAAGAAATAAAACTAAGGAAGTTTAGGTGGACATTCGGCTAGGTGCTTTCAAGAGAATTCGGCAGGTGCAAAAAATGGATTTCAGCTTTTGCTTCAACATGGTGCATTAAGAGAAAATCGATGAGCAAAGAAGAGTTTCGGTTTGCTTCTCAACCGAATGCACTATAGCCTAGACTAGCCAAAAATGTCCTCCTAAGCTAACTATGGAGGGACGGCACACCTAGCAAGTTCCCCAACCGAACACTCCTCCTCCACTAATCAAGATTCGGCCAACACCTCAAATTTCTCTTGACCAATAATTCAAATGTGTTTGAATTCCACAAGCTCCTAAATTTTCTCTTCTCCACCAGTTTAAATTAATTTGACTTAATCAAGAAATCTGACAGAGTTTGAGCTGAGCACAACTCTTCCCTCCTTGGCGTCAAAATGGTAAGCAGAAAATGGGATCTCCGCTCCTCGAACCTGAGCTCCCCCTTCCCTGTATGTGGCGTCACTCTCAAGGCCCTAAGTGGTGCCTCCTTGCCACTTTCCCAAGCGAATTCTTGTGCTTGATTTCACCCCGAAATATATTTAACCCCTCGCTCCTTCAGCTCCTCTTGACCAAAGCTTAAAAATAAAATTTTTCTTATAGCTCGGGCCTACCCTCGGCTTATACCTAGACCCTAGAACACCTCAATTAATACCACAATCAATACATACACATGCAAGAAAAATTTAAACACAATAGCCCCTATTTAAGGATGTTACAAGTGGAAGACATTATGGAGGTATTTATGGACGACTTTTCAGTATTCGGTAACTCTTTCCATCTCTGCCTTAAAAATTTAAAACGAGTTCTAATGAGATGTGAGGAAACAAAGCTTGTTTTAAATTGGGAAATATGTCATTTTATGGTTCGAGAAGGGATTGTATTAGGACATAAAATTTCTAGTAAAGGGATTGTGGTACATAAAGCAAAGGTTGAAACCATATAAAATTTACCTCCCCCTAGTTCAGTAAAGGCTATTAGAAGCTTTTCAGGACATGCTGGATTTTATAGAAGATTTATTAAAGATTTTTCTAAAATAGATAAGCCTTTAACAAAATTACTAGAAAAAGATGTACCTTTCAATTTTGATCAGGAATGTTTAGATGCATTTAATATCCTCAAAGATAAACTAATAAATGCTCCAATCATAATTGCACCTGAATGGAATTTACCCTTTGAACTAATATGTGATGCGAGTGATTTTGCAGTAGGTACAGTTTTGGGACAGCGAAGAGACAAGCATTTTCAGCCAATTTATTATGCTAGCAGAACATTGATGCCCGCACAGGAAAACTACACCACCACATAAAAAGAATTGCTAGCTGTAGTTTTTGCATTTGACAAATTTAGATAGTATTTGATATTATCTAAATTTGTCGTTTACACTGACCATTCAGCTCTTCGTTATCTTTTAACTTGTAACACCCCAAACTCGGACAAGACACCACGCCGAATCGGCATGTTACGGGAAAAACGTCTTTGAGTGACCAGATTTTTTGAAAACTTATCCGAGTATATAGAAGAAACGAGTTGATTTCATTTTAGCACTTCCAATAGTTTCTTAGTGCCATTTTGACACATTTTAGACTTAGTAGAAAATCAAGTTTGATTCGAAATCATTTGAGTTTATTGTATAGCAAAACATAGCGAGATACCCGATGGTATAGTTTGAAACACATTGCGATCTAATTTTGAAAACGTTGTCTTTCCAAGTTTTAGTAAATTTCATGCCAAGTTATTTGTTAAGCGGGTTGAGAATCTAATTAAAACATAACCATCAAAAACGTAGTTTAAAGGCCATTTACAAATCCAAATTAAAACCCAAATAACATAATTAAACTAAAGTACCCAAATGATAGAGTTGGAGTAAAACTTTATTAAGCATGGCATGAGCGCCTCGAGTCCATCCCGGCTCCATGTCCGCGCCCTACGGGTCACTGAAATGTCAAAGGAGAGGGTGAGTCGAATGACTCGAAGCATAAATCCCGCCCCGATGAAACAACATGCTAGCACACATCATACATAGCAACATAATTAATGCAACCCGATCCTAACCATCCGAATCGCCTTTTTCTACCCCGTGTGGTACCAAACCACCGGTGGTGCCAAACCACACAGTGACATATAGTCACAATGTGTTACCAAAACACTGGTGTCCCAAAGACACAATGTGCTACCCAAGCACTGGTGACCGTAGTCACGATAATCGAATGATGGGGCCAACCCATCGTGTGATACCCAATCACTAGCGAGCGATCCCATATCTCAAAGTGGGGCCAACCCATGGTGGTGTTAACCATAGGGACAAGTCGCAATGAGGTGCCCAACCTCTGGTGTCCCAAAGACACAAATGTGCTACCAAAGCACTGGTGACCGTAGTCACAATAATCGAATGATGGGGCCAACCCATCGTGTGATACCCAATCACTAGCAGACGATCCCATATCTCAATGTGGGGCCAACCCACGGTGGTGTTAACCACAGGGACAAGTCGCAATGAGGTGCCCAACCTCTGGTGTCCCAAAGACACAAATGTGCTACCAAAGCACTGGTGACCCAAAGTCACAAAGTGTGTTACCAAAACAACGGTGCTCACATCGACAAAAATATCATGCTCCCTCCACTCATATCACCCATCAACATACCATACTCATGTAATCATGCATATCATACAAATTATGCATATCATGCTAATATGTTTGACTCATGCCCCATATCACATACATACATAGTCATGATACCATATAGATCATCAGTAATCTAGTAACAATACTGACTTACCCGGATACGTACACATACCCCGTTTGGGTATCCAATAATCCATCATACTTGTCATGATTTTAATAGGAAAACAGGTTTAATAACAATATTACTAAGTATGGGTGTGTTAGTTACACACACAGTAATCACGAGTCTAAAATCCCAACGAAGCGATCTAAGTCCCTCGATTACTAGCTCCTACACTCGGCCAACACATAGGGTTAGGCATCTATAACATTCGGCCATCATCAAATAACCAAAGGGGTCAATATCCATCCCTTACCTTGAAGATGATTTGGTTTCCAACCAAACCTCGAACCAACAGTGGTTCTTTTGCTAATCGGCCACCACCTAATAAGAAGAACCATTAATTCTTAATAGCTTGACTAAAAGAAACTAAACAAAAGACTAATGAGACACCTTCTTACCCAAATGACTACCCAACAATGGAGACTCAAAACCAGATCGCCTTGAAGTCCCCGATGCCCTATAACACAATCGGTTCCATCACCAAACGATTAGCACTCACAACAAGGCCACATTCGGCTCTTAATTAACCAACATCGGCAATGCATAAAGAAGAAGGGAAATGACCATTCGGCCAATCACTTACCAGATTCCAAACGATTGAAACAAGGCCCCCAAATACCCCACTGATATTCGGCCAAGTGAACCACTAGAAGAAGGGACAGATTCGGCCAACACCTTGATCAAAAAGAAGGAAAGAATTCGGCCAACAAAACACTAAGAGAAGGGAGGTATTCGGCTTAGAACTCAGAAGTGCAACAAAGAAAAATATGGTTTAAGAGATGAGAAGAAATCGGCCAACAGATGAGAAGGGTTCGGCTTGAGTGCTTAACACCCCTACTTTCGGCTTTGTATGAGAATAAAAGAGAGTCTAGCAGAGGAGAAATGGAAAGAATGTATGGAGATTTTGGTTTAGGAACAAGGTAAGTTTCGGCTTGCACAATTAAAGAAAGAAGAAGAAAGTGTGAGAAAAAGTGATATAGGTTTCGGCTTATACAAAATGAAGAGAAGAAGAAAATAGGGAGAAAAGCATTCGGCCAACAACACCAAATGTAGAAAACAAAAGCAAAAAATTCGACAAGTATGCCTTTGGACCTACGGTTTGCAAAAGAAAGAAGGGAGAACTCACTAGCAATCTCGGTTTGCCTTTTTGCTACCTCCCAAGACCGATTGTGCACCCAAAATTCCCAAAGAGTTTCAGCACAACCCCAAAGCCACACTACCAACCCAAGCCGTCCACTTCCCCACTCCAACACCCCACAAATTCGGCCAAATCCCCCCATTCACTCACATCCACACATTCAAACCAACAAGACCAAGTCTCCCTCCTACAAATGCTCTCCACCTTTCATTTGAAAGGTATGACTTGGTCCAAGGTAGAATTTCACTAGTCTTCTACCTCTCCTCCATGCCGTCCCAAAAAGAAGCCAAAATGGGGACTCTGCAGCTCGAACACCGGGACCTCCTCCACAAGTAGATGACGCCACACCAAGCTCCCCATGTAGCGCATGCTTGCCACTAAGCTAGCTCCTCTTTTGTGCAACAAAACACCAAATAAAACTCTTATACCCCACTCAACAGGCTCCTGACTTAACACCCAAAAATCAAAATTTTCCCATTCACTCGAGCAAACACTTAGACTTCAATTAAGCCCCCAAAACATAGAAATAGCCACGCGAAGACACTAGACACATGCAATATCATGCAACAACAAAATAGCCCCTAACCCGGGATATTACGGTTCTACCCCCTTAAAAATAATTTCGACCTCGAAATTACGATCGAAAGAGTTGCGGGTATTCTTTGTCTCATCATATCCTCGGGTTCCCACGTAGCTTCTTCTACGCCATGATTCCACCAAAGAACCTTAACCAAAGGCACAGACTTCTTACGCAGAACCTTCACATCTCGATCAAGAATGCGCACGGTTCCTCTTCCATGGTCAAATCTGGATTTACCTCGATCTCTTCCATTGCTACCACATGCGACGGATCGAACGCGATACCTCGAAGCATCGAAACATGGAAAACATCGTGAATCTGACTAAGCTCTGCTGGCAACTCAAGCTGATACGCTACTGGTCCAACTCGTCTCAATACCTTATACGGCCCAATAAACCTCGGACTTAGCTTGCCTTTCTTCCCGAACCTCAACACCTTCTTCCAAGGCGAGACCTTCAGGAACACTCGATCCCCCACAGCGAACTCTATATCTCTTCGCTTAAGATCGGCATAAGACTTCTGCCGGTCCGAAGCTTCCTTCAATCTAGACTGAATTAACTTAACCTTGTCTTCGGTCTCAGCAACCAACTCGGGTCCCAACAACTGACGTTCACCTAACTCCGTCCAACACGTAGGTGAGCGACATTTCCTACCATACAACGCCTCATACGGTGCCATCTTGATGCTCGCTTGGTAACTGTTGTTGTAGGCAAACTCAGCTAATGGTAGAAACTCCTCCCAACTACCTCTGAAATCCAAGATACAACCTCTCAGCATATCCTCTAAGACCTGAATGACCGCTTTCGATTGACCGTCGATCGCGGGTGAAAAGCCGTCTTTGAAATCCAAACGAGTACCCGAGCACGATGCGGTGCTTTCCGAACCTTGACGTGAATCTAGGATCCCTATCCGAGATTATCGAAATCGGCACACCGTGCAACCTCACTATCTCTCGACACATACTGACTTAGCTAGCTTCGAAGTGAGTAGTCAACCCTCACCGGAATAAAGTGGCCCGATTTAGTCGATCGATCCACCACTACCCAAACTGAATCTTTCTTGCTTGGCGTAAGCGGTAACCCATCGACGAAATCCATGGTTATCCTTTCCCACTTCCAGCGAGGAATCTTCACAGTGAAGCAAACCCGATGGCAACCGATGTTCGGCCTTGACTGCTTTGGCAAGTCGGACACTTCCCAACAACCTCTGTCACCTCCTTCTTCAAGCCAGGCCACCAAAATCGCTCTCTAAGATCCCTATACATCTTGCTACCTCCGGGATGCATAGCATGAGGAGGCTGCTATGTGCGTCTGAAGAATCTTCGCCTCGGCTCAACATCTTTAGGCATACAAGCCTTACCTTGAAAACACAGAACCCCATCACCCGGACAAGTCGCAACCCTCCAAACCACCATCCACGCACTGCAACCTTCGCGCACTCGTAACCTCATCCAATAATCTGTTTCTCTCTCGATTTGCTCAACCCAAGTAGGCTTAACACGCAACTCTGCGAAATACTCCCATCGTCATACAAACTCAAATGGGCAAACAATGCTCTTAAGTCCGAAACAACCTTACGGCTCAACGCGTGCGCCACCACGTTAGCCTTGCCCGGATGGTACTCAATCGAGCAGATCGTAATCTTTCAACAACTCAACCCATCTGCGGCGCCTCAAATTCAAATCCTTTTGAGTCGATGAGATACTTGACTCTTGTGATGCGTGTAGACTATCGATCTCTCTCGTACAAGTAGTGCCTCCAAATCTTTAAAGCGAAGACCACAGCCGCTAGCTCCAAGTCATGCGTCGGATAGTTGACCTCATGTGGCCTCACACATCGAGAAGCGTAAGCCACAACCTTACCTTCTAGCATCAAAGACACAACCCAAGCCCGTATGTGATGCATCGCAATAGACGTGAATTCCTTACCACCTCGAGTTGAATTAGAACCGGAGCCTCGGTCAAAATCTTCTTTAACTTATCGAAGCTTTCCTGCTTTGTTTCTCGATCCATACAAACGGAACTTCTTTCCTCAGAACTTGGTCATCGGCGCCGCTATCAACGAAAACCCTCAACAAACCTTGGTAGTATCCGGCCAAACCAGAAAACTCCGAATCTCACCCACCGACCTAGGCGGCTTCCAATCCAAAATCGCCTCAATCTTACGAGGATCTACTCGAATCCCCTCAAATGACACTACATGACCCAAGAAAGTCACTTCTCTAAGCGTAACTCACACTTATTGAACTTAGCATAGAGCTGCTTTTCCTTTAAAATCGCAACACCACTCGCAAATGCTTATCATGCTCTTCCTCCGTCCTTGAGTACACCAAGATGTCGTCTATGAAAACCACGACGAAACCGATCCGGATCTTTGCTTTGACACCCTATTCATCATGTCCATAAACGCCGCTGCGGTGCGTTAGTCAACCCGACGGCATTACCACGAAATTCGTAGTGCCCATACCGAGTCCGAAACGCTGTTTTATGGATATCCGCCTCCTTAACCTTTAGCGGTGATACCTGGACCTCAAGTCGATCTTCGAGAATACCGCAGCACCCTTCAGCTGATCAAACAAATCATCTATCCGTGGCAACGGATACTTGTTTTTAATCGTCAGCTTGTTCAACTGGCGGTAGTCTATACACATCCGCATCGTGCCATCTTTCTTCTTGACAAAGAGTACCGGCGCACTTACGCGGCTGCACTTGGCCTAATAAAACCTCGATCCAATAACTCCTGGATCTGAGCCTTAAGCTCCACCAACTCCTTTGGCGCCATCCTATACGGAGCAATAGACACTGGCGCAGTTCCGGGTAATAGATCAATCCCGAACTCCACCTCGCGATCGGCGGCAAACACAGAAGCTCCTCGGGAAAAACATCAAAGCAAACTCCTTAACGGTGCGAACCTTCTCCACAAAGCAGACTCCTTAGCCTCCAACGCACACACATGAACTACATACGCCTCACGACCTTTCTGACCATCTTCTGCGCTTTCCAGCGAGATACCACATTGATAAGTAATCTCTCCTATTACCTATCATAGCCACCTCTTCACCCTCGACCGTCTTAAGAACCATGCGCTTGGTCGCGCAATCCAACCTCGCCCGGTACTTGACCAACCAATCCATCCCAAGAATCGGATCGAACTCCCCAAGCGGCGGTTCCATCGGATCGGCGAAAACACTACCCCTTGGAGTTCTAAGGGTACCTCTCTAAATGGTTTATCTACTACTACAGAGTGACCTAGAGGGCTAATCACGATCATCCGCCTAGAAGATATCTCAGAGTCTAAATCCATGGTCTCTACTATACTACGGCAACATAAGAGTGCGTTGACCCCACATCAATCAAAGCGATATAAGGAGAACCAAAAATAAAAAAACGTCTCGGTTATGACGTCCGGTGCGTCGCCCTCCTCTCTGCGCCTCGCGGCATACACTAATCCAGGTGTCTAGCATCGAACTACTCGCACCTCCGCCCGGTGCTCCACGGCCCGACCAGAAACCATTACCACCTCTGCCATTACCACGGCCCCTCTGCGGTGGCGGTCCATTACCTCTGGCGATTACGGCCCCGCCTCTCGGGCTGAATCCTAGCCAACCTACGCGGACAATCCCTCACACGATGCTCAGAGAACCACACTGAAGCAACCTTTCCCTCCACCCAAAGAGCCACCCCAATGAGATTTCCCACACGATCACACTGCGGCGGTCCTCGCCTAGCGAAGAACAAACCTAGCGGTGGTTCGGCCCACTCGGTCTAGCTCTCTTCATGGATTACGGCGATCCGAAAACCCAAAGCTCCTCTTATGCCTATTTACGTCCATACCTGCCTCACTCGACTCCTTAACACCCTCGGCTACCTTAGCCTTCTCAACTAAGACAAACAAACTCGCGCTCCTGGCGAGGAGCAATCAGCGACCTCAAGTCGTCTCATGAGACCATCCTCGAAACGAACACACCTCTCATGCTCGGTGGCCACAATGCCCCCGGCATACCTACTCGACTTCAGGGAACTCACCTCGTGCTCGAGAAGATTTACTCCCTGAACAAGCCTCGAAAAGCCTTTGTTTGAGAGTCGACATAACTAGCTCCGATGTATTTCCTTTGATATGCGGCCACGAAATAATCCCATGTTAGATCCTCTGCACGCCACAATGTCTCGAACCGTGAGCCACCAGCGATATGACTCATTCCGGAGAAGCGTCGATGCCCTTCGGCTTCTCTTGGTACATCAAGTCGAGATCATCCATGATCCGCTCGATCGCCTCCACCAATATTCAGCGATCCTGGGAGCAACACGAAACACCTCGGAAGAATTCGACCCCATTGGCCCGAAGTCGCTCGAGATGCGATTTCCTAACTCCCGCACCACCACCTACACCAGCTACTCTTTCCAACACTCGCGGCATCGCTCGTGCGACCTTTGCGTCGTCCCGATCGATCTTGGAACTCACCACCTCGGTGGTGGCGTAAGCCGGTATCTCATTTTCGAACCACGACCCGGATCCTACGGGCTCGAAAGCGTCATCCTACCACGACCTGCGTCCATGACCACGTCCACCTCTAGCGCTCATGACTAATCTTTCTACGTGTCTGGTTAAGAATTTTTATGCATCGATATTTATTCCACTTGTTTAAAAGCAAGTCTTATGAATATTTTAAGAGGATTTGTTCTCGCGAGTTCACGAGAATCCTATCGGTTTCAATCTCTAAAGTAGTATACTATTGCTATTCATCAAATCATATCACATCCAATCAATTCACAAGCAATAGTACGGGGTACTTACCTAGGCGAACTGGTGCCGGAGACTCGATGCCATGCCTTTCAAACCATATTTTAAGAATAAAACTAACAAAACAACCTTTTGAAAACATTTTTGGGCCTCAGGCCCACAAAAAGCTTTTGAACTTAGCTCTGATACCACAATTGTAACACCCCAAACTCGGACAAGACACCACGCCCGAATCTGGCATGTTACGGGGAAAAACGTCTTTGAGTGACCAGATTTTTTTGAAAACTTATCCGAGTATATAGAAGAAACGAGTTGATTTCATTTTAGCACTTCCAATAGTTTCTTAGTGCCATTTTGACACATTTTAGACTTAGTAGAAAATCAAGTTTGATTCGGAAATCATTTGAGTTTATTGTATAGCAAAACATAGCGAGATACCCGATGGTATAGTTTGAAACACATTGCGATCTAATTTTGAAAACGTTGTCTTTCCAAGTTTTAGTAAATTTCATGCCAAGTTATTTGTTAAGCAGGTTGAGAATCTAATTAAAACATAACCATCAAAAGCGTAGTTTAAAGGCCTTTTACAAATCCAAATTAAAACCCAAATAACAATAATTAAACTAAAGTACCCAAATGATAGAGTTGGAGTAAAACTTTATTAAGCATGGCATGAGCGCCTCGAGTCCATCCGGCTCCATGTCCGCGCCTCACGGGTCACTGAAATGTCAAAGGAGGGTGAGTCGAATGACTCGATGCATAAATCCACGCCCCAGATGAAACAACATGCTAGCACACATCATACATAGCAACATAATTAATGCAACCCGATCCTAACCATCCGAATCGCCTTTTTCTACCCCGTGGTACCAAACCACCGGTGGTGCCAAACCACTGGTGACATATAGTCACAATGTGTTACCAAAACACTGGTGTCCCAAAGACACAATGTGCTACCCAAGCACCGGTGACCGTAGTCACGATAATCGAATGATGGGGCCAACCCATCGTGTGATACCAATCACTAGCAGACGATCCCATATCTCAAAGTGGGGCCAACCCACGATGGTGTTAACCACGAGGACAAGTCGCAATGAGGTGCCCAACCTCGGTGTTCCAAAGACACAAATGTGCTACCAAAGCAATTGGTGACCGTAGTCACAATAATCGAATGATGGGGCCAACCCATCGTGTGATACCCAATCACTAGCGACGATCCCATATCTCAATATGGGGCCAACCTACAGTGGTGTTAACCACGAGGACAAGTCGCAATGAGGTGCCCAACCTCCGGTGTCCCAAAGACACAAATGTGCTACCAAAGCACTTTGGTGACCCAAAGTCACAAAGTGTGTTACCAAAACACTGGTGCTCGTCGGCACAAAATATCATGCTCCCTCCACTCATATCACCCATCAACATACCATACTCATGTAATCATGCATATCATACAAATTATGCATATCATGCTAATATGTTTGACTCATGCCCCATATCACATACATACATAGTCATGATACCATATAGATCATCGAGAATCTAGTAACAATCTTGACTTACCCGGATACGTACACATACCCCATTTGGGTATCCAATAATCCATCATCTTGTCATGATTTTAATAGGCAAACAGTTTAATAACAATATTACTAAGTATGGGTGTGTTAGTTACACACACAGTAATCACGAGTCTAAAATCCCAACGAAGCGATCTAAGTCCCTCGATTACTATCTCCTACACTCGGCCAACACATAGGGTTAGGCATCTATAACATTCGGCCATCATCAATTAACCAAAGGGGGTCAATATCCATCCCTTACCTTGAAGATGATTTTGTTTCCAACCAAACCTCGAACCAATAGTGGTTCTTTTGCTAATCGGCCACCACCTAATAAGAAGAACCATTAATTCTTAATAGCTTGACTAAAAGAAACTAAACAAAAGACTAATGAGACACCTTCTTACCCAAATGACTACCCAACAATGGAGACTCAACTTGATCGCCTTGAAGTCCCCGATGCCCTATAACACAATCGGTTCCATCACCAAACGATTAGCACTCACAACAAGGCCACATTCGGCTCTTAATTAACCAACATCGGCAATGCATAAAGAAGAATGGAAATGACCATTCGGCCAATCACTTACCGATTCCAAACGATTGAAACAAGGCCCCAAATACCCCAGCGATATTCGGCCAAGTGAACCACTAGAAGAAGGGACAGATTCGGCCAACACCTTGATCAAAAAGAAGGAAAGAATTCGGCCAACAAAACACTAAGAGAAGGGAGGTATTCGGCTTAGAACTCGAAGTGCAACAAAGAAAAATATGGTTTAAGAGATGAGAAGAAATCGCCAACAGATGAGAAGGGTTCGGCTTGAGTGCTTAACACCCCTACTTTCGGCTTTGTATGAGAATAAAGAGAGTCTAGCAGAGGAGAAATGGAAAGAATGTATGGAGATTTTGGTTTAGGAACAAGGTAAGTTTCGGCTTGCACAATTAAAGAAAGAAGAAGAAAGTGTGAGAAAAAGTGATATAGGTTTAGACTTATACAAAATGAAGAGAAGAAGAAAATAGGGAGAAAAGCATTGACCAACAACACCAAATGTAGAAAACAAAAGCAAAAAATTCGACAAGTATGCCTTTGGACCTACGGTTTGCAAAAGAAAGAAGGGAGAACTCACTAGCAATCTCGGTTTGCCTTTTTGCTACCTCCCAAGACCGATTGTGCACCCAAAATTCCCAAAAGAGTTTCGGCACAACCCCAAAGCCACACTACCAACCCAAGCCGTCCCTTCCCCACTCCAACACCCCACAAATTCGGCCAAATCCCCCATTCACTCACATCCACACATTCAAACCAACAAGACCAAGTCTCCCTCCTACAAATGCTCTCCACCTTTCATTTGAAAGGTATGACTTGGTCCAAGGTAGAATTTCACTAGTCTTCTACCTCTCCTCCATGCCGTCCCAAAAAGAAGCCAAAATGGGGACTCTGCAGCTCGAACACTGGACCTCCTCCACAAGTAGATGACGCCACACCAAGCTCCCCATGTAGCGCATGCTTGCCACTAAGCTAGCTCCTCTTTTGTGCAACAAAACACCAAATAAAACTCTTATACCCCAGCTCCAACAGCTCCCCTGACTTAACACCCAAAAATCAAAATTTTCCCATTCACTCAGGCAAACACTTAGACTTCAATTAAGCCCCCAAAACATAGAAATAGCCACGCAGCACACTAGACACATGCAATATCATGCAACAACAAAATAGCCCCTAACCCGGGATATTACATAACTAAATCTAATGCAAAACCTCAACTCATACGATGGATCTTACTCTTGCAGGAATTTGATTTAGAAATACGAGATAAGAAGGGAGTTGAAAATCTTGCAGCAGATCATCTTTCTAGGCTTGAAAATCCACATATCAAAGAACTAGATGAGAGTGAGATAAATGACTCGTTTCCCGAAGAACAACTATTCACTATATCTAACTCTGAGGTACCTTGGTTTGCAGATATTACGAATTATTTAGCTGCTAACATTCTTCCAAAAAGGTTAACACATCATCAAAAGAAGCGATTCTTTGCTAATGTGAAAAACTATTTTTGGGAGGATCCTTTTCTTTTCCGTATATGTGCAGATCAAGTAATTCAGAGATGCGTTACAAAAGCAGAAGCAAACAAAATCCTAGAACATTTCCATTCAGGACCTTCAGGAGGACATTACAGGGGGATTAAGACAGCACATAAAACGCTTGAATCAGGTTTTTATTGGCCAACCTTGTTCAAAGACGCCAACAGGTATGTTACTTCATGCGACAGATGCCAAAGAACAGGTAATATTTCTAAACGCGATGAAATGCCTCAAACATACATGCTATCATGCAAAATTTTTGATGTATGGGGTATTGATTTTATGGGTCCATTCCCTAGCTCATTTGGGAATAAATACATCCTAGTAGCAGTAGACTATATGTCAAAATGGGTAGAAGCCCAGGCTTTACCCACTAATGATGCCAGAATGGTGGTGAAATTTCTAAAAAAACTTTTCTCTCGATTTGGAACACCCAGAGCAATTATTAGTGATAGGGGTACTCATTTTTGTAATACGCAATTTGACAAGGTTTAGAAAAAATATGGAGTACACCACGGAACATCTACCCATTATCACCCTCAAACCAGTGGACAAGCGGAAGTAGCAAATCGAGAACTTAAGCGTATTCTAGAGAAAACGGTAGAATCAAACAGGAAAGATTGGGCATTAAAAGTAGACGATGCGTTATGGGCCTATAGAACAACATTTAAGACTCCCATAGGAACATCCCCATACAAACTTGTCTATGGGAAGAATTGTCATTTACCATTTGAGTTAGAACACAAAGCTTTCTGAGCTATAAAATTCTTGAATTACGATCTTAAAACCGCAGGTGAGAAGAGAATGATGCAGTTAAACGAGCTAGATGAATGGCGAGCTGAGGCCTATGAGAACTCACAATTATATAAGGAGGCGACAAAGCGACGCCATGATGCTCGTTTAAAGCAGTCAAAGCAATTCGAAGTAGGAGACTTAGTTCTGCTATACAATTCAAGGCTCAAATTGTTTCCTGGGAAGCTAAAATCAAGATGGTCGGGTCCATTCATAATCAAAACTATCTTTCCCTACGGCACAATCGAGTTAACTCATCCAACTCATGGCATATTCAAGGTAAATGGTCAGCGACTGAAAATTTATAATGCAGACGATTTCAGGGATATGAGAGAGGAGCTTCGGCTCCGTGAACCTTCATTTAGAAATGAAAATAGGGGAAGTCTAGCTTAAGACTTTAAACGAGCGCTTCTCGGGAGGCACCCCGAGCACTAACCCCACTAACGTCCATATTTTCGAATTTTAGCATCTAACTAAAAACTAACCAAATTTTTAGGCATAGGTTTCCATACCACACGGCCTTGCACACGGGCGTGGGCGTGGCCATGTGGACACCACGAGTATGCATATCGGCGTGGCGGATATCGTGCAAAAACAGGATGAAAATTTTCCCCAAGACACGGGCTCCAACTAAATGCCACGGTCGTGCAACGCGTGCGGGTAGTGGAATCGCCTAAAGAACACGGGTGAGATGAATCCACACGCCGTGCGAGGCGGCGGCGTGGTCGATATTATTAGCTTTTTCACATATCGCCGCCACCACCACCTCGAGATCACTCCGATGATGAGGACCTTTGAGTCCTTTTTATTTTCTTTATTCTTATTTTTATTTTTATTTATTTATTTTTATTTTAGTTCATTTTCCTTCATTATTAAACTCTTTAAATTTTTAAGTATAATTTGATTTCTTTTATCTCTGGCCAGTTTAACTCTCGAGTAACTATAACAAACGTCCATTAAATAAGAACTCCCTAAAAACTTTACTGATGACTTCGCAGTTTAAAAAGGTTCAAGGTGCCACTCAAGGAACGAACACACCACCGGAGTATTCTCCACCACCTTCACCTATGCCTCGTCATCATGTTCATCATTGATCATCCTCCAAGGATTCCATCCAAAATTCAGGAAGTTTCACCTCTTTCCCTATCTTGTGCTTTTCTTATTATAATTGTTATATTTGTACATTGAGGGAAAATGTACATTTTAAGTGTGGGGGGTGAAATTTATTCAAGAAAGTACCTAACTTTTTTTTCATTATTCTCAAATCCTGAATTATGTCTTATTCTTAAGTAATTTCCTCATATTATGATTAGAATGAAATTTCCTTTGATTTATGATTTTTATTGATATGTTTTGGATTAAGTCATTGATAATTATGCATTGATGATTTAAACTTTAGGGGACTAGAGAATCAAGCATGATAAGTCTATCTTTCAGAATTAATTTTTTTTTTAGGTTGTCTACCCAAATCTAATGATTATATCGAAGTTTGAAATTTACAAGGTTGATATCAAAAAGCCCATAATTTTGTGAGATTTTGAGCCTTTTAGAGCATACATTCCTTTTTGTGCTCACTTTATTGATTATGAGTGTGTCAACATTGATTTGTTATTCTAGAACTTGCATCGATTATACATGTTGAGACCACACCTTTGATTTGATATACTAAGATGACAAAGGCACCTAGGTTTTAACCCACTTACTCCACTAAAAGCCTACCTTCATAATTAACCCCTAGTGAACCCTTTTGATCCTAACAACCCATTTTATTGACTCACCCACTAACATTAACCTAAAACCCTTTGTATTCATTATCACCATTCTTCTTGACTACCCCTATATCGAGATTTGATTTGATCGATTACTTAACTATTTTCTTTATCAATTGTTAAATTCTATCTTATTATTACTTGATTTGTTCTTAAAAAAAATCGAAGTATATTCATTATTAGTTCTATGTTCTATGAGCTTAAAATAGTTAAATTCACATCTTTAGAAGAAGCTCGTGTTATTATTAGTATTATGAGTTTTCAATTAATGTAATTATTTACTATTAGTTTGTTGTTTCTAGTTAGGTAATTTGTCAGGTCAGTCTCGATTCTAACCCTCTAATTTAACCTTTATCCACACCTTTAACCCAAGCCCCATTACAACCCTGTTAAAGACCTTTTGATTTGTGTATCATCTCATATTATAGTGGTGGAGATTTGATTTTCATGCAAGCCTATGGGATTAACTTTTCATGTTTGACTTATGAGTGTTTTTTTTCTTTAACCTTAAACACCTCGAGTGATTTGAGTGAATCTTTAGTGAGGATATCAATCCTTGTCAATTTTGAATCAGAGGTAATTATTTAGATGAGGGGAAACACCTATGTTTTCATGCTACAAAATGTATGACTTAGATTATTTGAATCTTTAGGACTCTTTGAGTTGAATTATCCATGTATGAATTATCTTTGAATTATGATGAAACATTATTGATTAATATTATGAATCAAGGAAGTTTGTTTTAATTGTGAGTTGAGAATTTTGCTTGAGGACAAGCAAAAGCTTAAGTGTGGGGGTATTTGATAAACCGTAATAGTAACATATTTTAAGCCCACATTTAGTATACTTTTGGATGATTTATCCCTTGAATTATGTAATTTGGTGCTCTTAATCCTTTAAATTCATGCTTTATACTCAGGAGAGCATAGGAGGATGAAAAGAACGAGAAACGGGCTTAAAACGGACTAAATGGGCCAAAGAAAGAAATCGACACGGTCTGGGCCAAAGCCACACAGCCGTGCCTCATTGATAGACTCGAACACTTCCTGGCCACGATTCACATGGGTGTGTGTCAAGGGCGTGTCCCTGCCATGACAAAGAGGAATTTAACTCAAATTAGGATACTTAGAGGTGAAGAAACACATTCCATAGTCTATATAAACACCCTAAGTATGACCTAAAAGAAGGAGTCGACAAAAGCCTTCTGTCGGGGGCGTCCAGCTAGGCCAAGGAGCCGAGCCAGAGGGGTCAGAATTGTGGAATTTACTCAAAGAAAGCCAGCTGATTCATCTCAAGAAGTCGGAGTCATACTCAAGATGGAAGATCTTCTCTTCAATTACTTCAGGGAGTTTTTGGGTTTTTCTTATGTTTTGTTTTATCTTTTCTTTTGAGATGTATTCTTTTATGATTATGAACTAAACCCTCAGATACCTGAGGGGGATGAAACCTAAGATGAATCTTGTTATCGTTTGCTAAACTATATGATAAATACTTGATTTGTTCTTAATTATATGTTCTTAATTCTTGTTTTGATATTTTCGGGATATTGATTCAAGTATTGATGTGCTTAGGTGGAGGAGCAAAAGTCCCTGCCTAAGAGTAGATCTAGCATAGTTAAGCGGAGTTGCTCGCGCGCCTAGAGATAGGGTGACGAAAATCTGTCAGATTAGGGTCAAACCTAATATGGGAGTCCATAGATCGAGTTAATGCAATTCTAGGGGTTTTAATTAGAAAGATATTTCAATTAATCAACCTAGGGTTAGACGTTAGTAGCCTCGAGAGAGGTATTAATATAAATTAGGGAATCCTACGGATCAGGTCAAGTGAATAAATCGTTTGGTTCAGAGTTAGATAACAAGTGAAGTCTAGGTGGATTCTTCCTCGGGTATTGTCTTAATCAATTGGTTTTTCTCACCAGTGTTTTCCCAAATTCGTTCTCTTTGTCTTAGCATCTTTAGCTTAGTAGTTAGTTAATTTTAGATTAAACAACAATTTCCTTATTCTTAGGCTAAATAATAAAAAGAAAGTTAGTATTAGTACTTCTGGTTCCCTTGGGTTCGACAATCCGATCTTGCCACTAAGCTATACTACTGTTCGATAGGTGCACTTGCCTCAATCGTCGTCACAGTTAGTTTCCAGGCTCGATCATTCTTTATATAAATTTTTAAGACTCTGACGTACACGATCAGAATTTGATGATGATTTTGTGTTTTACCATTGTTGAAAGCTTGTGGTTTTTGTGGTTTGATGATGGAAAATAAAAGATATGTGATATATTAATATATTTTGTCTTTGGATTTTTGATGAATTTGAGTAATTTGAGCTAAATTGTGAAAAAAAAATTAAGGGACTAAAATGTGAAATAAATGAAATATGTGGACTTATATGATCTTAGTGAATATTCGGCCAAGTTATTGTGTAATGAAACTATGCTTATTTTGTATTTTGTAAAATAGGGAGTAATTTGTGAAAAATGTGAAATGTCAGGGGCAAAAGTGTAATTTTCCCATTTATGTGTTTTTGGATGAATTTGATTGAATATGTGATTAAATAAGTTAAATTTGTATTAATTTAGATCAAGAAAAGAGGAAATCGAAATTAGATCAGGGAAAAACTAAAGTTGTCGAATAGTTGTCTCGGTTCGTCCGTCTTTGTTTGAGGTAAGTTCATAAGTAAATAAATACTGTTAATTTTGATTGTATATATTTTATTTGTACCGAATTGAATTATTACTTGTATATATATGTAAATGTCGAATTGGTAAAAGTATGGAAGAATTGACTACGAGCCTGAATCGATCGAGTTACGACATCTGAAAGCCCCGTACGAACCTTAGGAATAGTTAGGATACATATGTCATGACATAGGATTCTGATATGTGTTTTCGTGTAAGACCACATTTGGGACGTTGGCATTGATTTGTGTTTACGTGTAAGACTATGTCTGGGACATTGGCATCGTATTTGATTCGTGTAAGACCCTGTCTGGGATAGTGGCATCGATATGTGATTACATGTAAGACCACGTCTGGGACGTTGGCATTGTACGAGCTTTTCGACTATCCGAGTATCCTTATTAATTTTGAATGGTTCAACGGGCATTATCGAGTTAAGGTTGAATGTGAAAACGAACTAAAAGGTTCAGGTACGTGCTATGTTATATGTAACACACCAAACCCGGCATAGACGTTATGGCCGAATCTGGCGTGTCACGTTGATGTGTCTTTCCAAAAATTGGACTTGTTCGGAGAAATTAGTTTCTGAGTTGAAATCTCTTTGTTAAAAAACAAAACATCTTAACCATTTACTAGCCAATTAAAACGTGTTTACTTTAAAAACATTGTTTGTTACGGAAGCAATATAAAAAATGTTGCGAAACGCTGTGTTTGAAAATAGTTAATCTTTTTGAAAACCAGCGTTCTACCACTACCAGTTAAGTATCAAATGAATAAAGCCAAAATAACATAACTTAGGTTTAAGAGGCCTTATTACAGAATCAATAGCCCAATAAGAAAGAAATGTATAAGTCTAAAACAACCATCAGAGATCGTGTGGCCACCTCCGAGTCTCTGACGGCTCCAAACTGTCTAAGGCTGGGGATTACTTGTACAGTTAAAAGAAAGGGTGAGTTTATGAAAACTCAGTGTGTAATCCCCTATCATCGAATCGATAATACATGCGATAATGATGCGGCCTAAGCCTGTTCGATAACTGATGCGGTATGGGCCTTAGCCTAAAGTAGTAACAGAATTAGAAACAGAATACATGTGGCCCTAGGCCCAATACAGTGATAGTATCAATAACAGAAATGCAACAATACAATCATACAACCCATCCCAATCCAGCCAACACACCACCCGTACCAATCAACACACCATGTGGGGATTAAATCGACCAACCCCGCCAACACACCAATATCAGCATCGGTGGCGGCACTAATCAGTATCGCAGCAAAGCTGCCAGTAATCAGAATGGCTAAGAGTCGTAAACCTGATAGCTATAATGCCGTGAGTACAGTAATATAATTGGCACAAATCCATCGGTAGTTGTAGTATGACTAGCACAAAGCCATCAGTAGCTATAATATGATCGGCACAGAGCCATTGGTAGTCAGTACTATGGTATCGCACAAAGCCATCGATGGGCGTAATATGATCGCACGCGAGCCATTGGTAACTGTACTATGACCGGCACAAAGCCATCAGTAATGGTGATATGATCGGTACAAAGCCATCAGTAATAGTGATATGATCGACACCTGACCATCGGTGATATCGCGACAAAGCCGCCAAGGCAATGGTATCGCGACAAAGTCGCCATGAAGATTATCGCAACAAAGCCGCCAAGATATGATATATGTGGCAAAGCCACCGATGAATGATGATTGTGGCGAGCCACCAATCTGATACTTCCTCCATAACAAGATCCCAACCCCATGCGGTATGTCCCAGTATGCAAAATGCCATGCTCGAAATCGGACATACAAATCACGAGATGAATCGATCATTTACGTCACAGATAAATCAATTATTTACATCGCAAACAAATGAATCATTTACCCTCGAGGGGAAAAATAGTCATTTTACCCTTTGGGGGTATATCTGTCAATTCACCTAATAGAGTTATTACAGTCAATTTTACCTACAGGGGCATCACGGTCATTTTACCCTATAGGGGTATTACGGTCATTTTACCCTACAAGCGCATTACAGTCATTTTACTGTATAGGGGTATTAAGGTCATTTTACCCTACAGGGGTATTACGGTCATTTTACCCTAAAGGGGTATTACGGTCATTTTACCCTACAGGGGTACTACGGTCATTTTACCCTACAGGGGTATTATGGTCATTTTACCCTCCAGGGGTATTACGGTCATTTTACTCCCTAGGGGTATTTCAGTCATTTTACTCCCAAGGGGTCTCGGTACAGTTAACGACCTTTTTGAAGGCCTATAGTCGCCCCGAGTGATACAGATAATCCATTTGGTCGAAACAGTGTAAATAGACTCAAAGCCAAGTGTTCAGCCAAATGGGCCCGCACGCTCGTGTGGCCCATTTGGCCCAAATTCACTCACGGCTATGCGAACTTCATAGCCCAATCCAGTTTCTGCCACTTTTCGTAAATTTTTTCCGTGTAGGGCCCACGAGCCCATTTGGACCACACGATCCATTTCGGCCCAATGAGGCCCTAACGGCCCAAGTCCACGAGAACCCTCGTGGTGGCCTCTTCAGTCTACCGCCCATGGTTGTGGGCTTGGTTTTACCACCTGAGCGATCACACGCTCGTGAGGCCTCAAATGTCGAAGTTTCAGCTTTTCGGCTTTTGCCGATTCAATGCGGAGATAGTGTGATTACACACACTCTTTTAGCTTTACAACAGTAATGATTTACGGTGTACAGATACACACCTGTTTGTGGATTCACGCGAGAAATCTCCAAGTACCAACCTTGCTTAACGACTGACTTTAATCTCTTAAGACCACCGATCAAGATTGATCACATGCCTATGCCAAATATCTGTATCAAAACAGATCTTATTAACCAAAACAGTGAACAAATATGTGGCCTTAATCTACAAATGCTAACTTAACAACCACAAGGATATTTGGCCTAATCTAAGAGTATGGTATTGATCTTACCCTTAACGAGAGACAGGGTTTTATGACTTGAATAATCTTTTCCCTACTTAGCTCCTCAGGGTCTCTTACCCCAACGCACCCCACCGATTTGTTAAAACTCCAGCAAGACCGAACCACCATCCCTAGCGCACCGAAACAATCCACCAAACACCGAGTAGTAGACAAGAACCCGGAAGGGGAGAAGGAGGGATGGCCGGCTCAGAGAAGACCGAAGGAAGAATAGAATATTAGTTGTAACATCCCGAAATTGGGCCTAGTAGGATTGGGCCCAATGGGCCTTGTTTTTAAAATTTTTGAGAACAGCATTAATGCAAGTTAGACTTATTAGGTAAGTTATTTTGGAAGGTTAGAGGGCTTCTATGATGTCCCGAGATCAAATATTAGCTTTGGGGAAATTTTGGTTTTAGGTGAAAAAAAACCTGGAAGTTGGCGGTAGGCCTTAAGAATAAAATGTGGGAAAAATGACACAAAAGGTGTGTGTGTGTAGTGGCAAAGTGACGCCACATAAGAGACAAGGGGGTGACGCCACGAGGAAGGAAGGAGGTCCAAGGTTCAAGTCTTGGCTTTTGCATTTTGGTTTTCTTTTTACTTGGACCTCGAAATTTGGCTATAGATTTATATTTAGTTGCACATGGTTTAAGACACAAGAGGAGCTTGTGGCCAAGTAGCTAGCAGCGTGGATTATGTTGCAAGGAGCACAGGTTCGAATCTCATGAGAAGCAAGGGAGTATTTATTTTGCGATGCTGGACGGGAAGAGTTTCAGATTGAATTTAAACTCTCTGACGAAGGATCCCACATCGGAAAGATCCAAAGAAGGAAGGTGAAGAGCTAGCTATATAAAGAGCTTTCCAGAGGAGGGTTGACACACCTTGGAAGGCGTTTGGGCACAAGAGTGGTCGGAGCGCGGATTAGCACCGAGTCCTATCGGTGTGTAACTCTCTCTACTCTAGTCAGAGAGCGGCAAATGCCGAAGTGCCGATCACGGCAATAGTAGCCACACGAGCGTGCGGCGCACGTGTGGGGCTTCGGCACGCGATAGTTGAGGCCATCGTGTAGTATTCTTGTGGGTTGGGGCGCTTAGGCGCGATGGGCGAAGGGGGCCCAATGGGCCCGTGGGCCCTTATGAGTAAATTGTATGATGGTGTAGTATATAGTGAACTAGACTAGGTGAATCTCATAAACGTGGCTAGATTTGTGTTAGGTGGGCCACACGCAGCGTGTGGGCCCGAATGGGCTGAAATTGGGCTTTAGGCCCAATAGTCCATTCGACCAGAAATGGTAGTTGGGTCGCTCGGGCGACACTTGGGCCTTTGGAAAGGCCATTCCAGTCTGAAATTACGAAAATGCCCTTGGTGGGTAAATTACCGATATACCCTTGGTGGGTAAATTACGAAAATGCCCTTGGTAGGTAAAATTATGGTTATACCCTTAGAGGTTGATTAGGGTGATTATGTTGTTTTATGTCCAATACGATTATGATGGTAATTCATGTTATACTTATATTTGATATATGTCTAGCATACATGACATCTTGCATACACGAATTATTATGTCATATTGCATGGGTTATATGAGTGGAGGGGCGATATTAATTGTGCCGACGGGCACCATGTTTTGGTAACACATTGTGACTACGGTCACGGAGGTTTGGCACCTCCAGAGGTTTGGTACCTCATAGCGACTGCGTCCACGTGGTTAACACCACCGTGGGTTGGCCCCACTTGAGATATGGGATCGTGCGCGGTGATTTGGTATCACCACGATGGGTTGGCCCCATCAATTGATTCGTGTCTCACGGACACCGTGTTTTAGTAACACATCGTGACTACATGTCACCAAAGTGGTTTGGCACCACCAAAGGGTTTGGCACCACATGTATTGACGGATATTGTGACTTTAAGTCACCAGTGGTTTTGGCACCACCAGTGGTTTGATACCACATGTATTGACGGATATTGTGACTTTAAGTCACCAGTGGTTTGGCACCACCAGTGGTTTGGTACCACACGGGGTAGAAAAAGGAGTTGCGGATGGCTAGGTTTGGGTGCATGATATGCATATTTTCATATGAAATTGTGTAAGGGCACATGGGATGGGGATTTACACACTTTGAGTCTCGATGACTCACCCCTTAGTTAAATTTTGCAGGTAATCATTAGATCGCGGATTTGGGAGCTGAGGTGGACTCGTGGAGGCTATACATATGTTTACTCGTAAATTCGTTTCTTGTATTTGGACTTATTTCTATTTGAGTTTTTGTTATGTAATAAGGCCTTGGGTATTTTATTTGGTTTCAGCTTTCAATTTGTTTATTGCTTATTAGTAAATGATCAATATGGGATTTTCCTAAAATGATAATAAACCATTTCTTATTCAAAATTTCTTAAACTCGATTTCTCACCACAACTATAAAGAATATGAGCTTTTTAACGAATGCACAGTTTTTAGACATTCCTTTCATGTGACATGCCAGATTCGGTCGTAACGTTTAGGCCGGGTTTGGGGTGTTACATTAGGAAAGAATGAGACTATATTCGGCTAAAAGGGAAATATGGAGGAGAACTAAGAGGAGAAGAATAGTTTCGTTAAATGGGAAAATATGGGAATGAGAAGAGAAAAGGAGAGGTTTCGGTAATTGACACTTTCGGCGAAGTGAGAATAGCAGAGGAAAGAAACCCGAAAGGTACAGAGAGGCACTTGCTTACCAGGTGGAAACACGAAAATTTATACACTTTTTCATGCCCTTTTTAACTCAAATTTATGCAGTTTCGATTAGATTCTTGTTGAAAAATAATTAAATATTATAAAATAATTAAATTGTGCTAAAAATACGGACATGATGAATTTTAATTAATTTTATAGTTAATTTTGACTAATTTTGACTATTTTTGACAGATTCGCACAAAGGGCGAAAATTGGCTCGGCAGGCACTGCTCGAAGAATAAACCCGAGAAGCAATTTGAAGTATCAAGGTGAATTTATTTCTAGCCCAAGACGGTCCAATTATGAATATTTAATCATAATATAATTAATTTTAATTTATTCCCAATTTATTTTGGGCTAAATAAATTAATCTTAATTAATTATGAAAAAGGCCCAGTTGAACCGTATCAATTGAACCAAACCCATTGAACCGAACCGAGCAAAGAATTGGGCAGCCCAAATAGTCCATATGCTGACCCAAATTAGCTTAATATCTGATTAATTAAGCTTGCAAAGAAGCCCTTGAAAACTTTTCAAAGTTGCATTCAACCCCCTCCAAATATAGTGGCTTCGTAGATTTGCCCCATGTCATATTTAGCAAAGTTGAAGCCATCAACTTTGCCACATAGATGGCCAGCCAAGGGAGGGCTCTTTGGCTGATGGGATTTGCTATTTTTAGTAGCCACATTCAGCTATAAATACCACCCTTGGCTGATCATTCAAATCACCCATATTCGTTAAGGGACAGATCTCGTGCCTAGTTAAATTCATTGCCACTGAACTCCATCTCTACATGGCAAGAGTTAGCCGAGAGATTCCTCATGAAGTATTTTCCGCCAAGCACAAATGCTAAGCTGAGGAACGAGATCACTGCCTTCCACCAAATGGATGACAAGTCCTTGTATGAGGCATGGGAAAGATTTAAAGAATTATTACGAAAATGCCCTCATCATGGAATCCCACATTGCATTCAACTTGAGACATTCTATAATGGTCTCAACGCTCACACAAGGATGGTAGTGGATGCCTCTGCCAATGGTGCTCTCCTTTCTAAGTCTTATAATGAGGCTTATGAAATTATTGAGAGGATTGCCAGCAACAATTATCAATGGCCAACCAGTCGTGCAGCGTCAGGAAGATGAGTCGCTGGAATTCATGAAGTAGACGCTCTTACTTCACTCGCATCTCAGGTATCATCAATATCCTCAATGCTTAAAAACCTTACTACTAATGGGTCTAATAGTTTTGCAGCACAGCCGCTGAATCAATTTGAGAATGTAGCCTGTGTCTATTGTGGGAAGGGACATTTGTTTGAAGAATGTCCGTCGAACCCAGAATCTGTATACTACATGGGTAATCAGAACCAACACCGAGGAAGGCAAGGGCTGCAATCGAATTTCTATAACCCATCATGGAGAAACCACCCGAATTTCTCCTAGAGTAACCAAGGGGCTGGAACCAGTACCACGTACACCCAACCTAGACCAACCCAGCCGCCTAATTTCCCGCAACAAGTTCAGAAACCGGTTCAAGCTGAAGCATCCAATAGCTTGGAGAGTTTGTTGAAGGCATACATGGCAAAGAATGATGTCTTAATCCAGAGCCAAGCAGCTACATTGAAGAATTTGGAGAATCAAGTGGGTCAGCTTGCTACTGAACTCAGGAACTGACCACAAGGTGCTCTACCTAGTGAGACAGAGAATCCGAGAAATTCGGGGAAGGAACATTGTAAAGCATTGACATTGAGGAGCGGAAAGACAGTAGAGCCCAACACTGTCGAAGTTGAAAAGGAGCAAGCTGATGCTCAAAACTCAGAAGAAGTTCAACCAAGTGTTGAAACCCCAGTTTCACCATAACCGAAATCTGTAAAATCCAGCAAAGTAACCTCAGGACCAGTCAATTCTGATCAACCAACAACCGTTAGATGCGAATTACGCCAAAGGCGAATCAACGAGAATCGGTTCGATGATGAAACCACCACCACCCTACCCTCAAAGACTTCAGAAGCCAAAGCAGCAGATTCAATTCAAGAAGTTCCTCGACGTACTCAAGCAACTTCACATCAACATACCGTTGGTCGAAGCACTTGAGCAAATGCCGAACAATGTCAAGTTCATGAAAGATATCTTGTCTAAGAAACGAAGACTTGGAGAATTTGAGATGGTAGCTCTGACGAAGGAATGCAGTGCATATCTTCAGGACAAACTACCCCCAAAATTAAAGGATCCTGGATGTTTCACCATACCATGCAACATTGGATCAACATATTGCGGTAAGGCATTATGTGACTTAGGTGCAAGTATCAACTTGATGCCTATGTCAATATTTAGGAAGTTGGGGACAGGAGAAGTTAGACCAACTACGGTTACACTTCAACTAGCAGATCGATCCTTAGCACATCCAGAAGGAAAAATCGAGGACGTATTGGTACGTGTAGATAAATTTATTTTTCCTGCTGAGTTTGTAATTCTAGACTTTGAAGTAGACAAAGAAGTGCCAATTATCCTAGGAAGACCATTCTTAGCAACTGGAAGGACCCTTATCGATGTACAAAAGGGCGAGCTGACTATGCGTGTTTAGGATGATCAGGTAACATTTAATGTTTTTAAGTCAATGCGATTTCCTGACACAATGGATGATTGCTCTGTAGTATCCGATTTAGAGGAATTAATAGTAGAGAATGAACTTAACTGCGTTGAGGACCCACTGGAAAGAATTTTGACATCGAATTCCCCAACTGATAAAGAGGAGGATGAATACTTAGCTGTGCTAGAAGCTAATCAAAAGGGATTTAATCTGCAATCCTGTTTTGAATCTTTGGAATTAGAGAAAAGATATTACATCCAGCCAAAAGCATCAATCAAAGAGCCACCTAAGTTAGAACTCAAGGTATTACCTTCACACTTAAAATATGTTTATTTAGGTAACGCCTCTACTCTTCCTGTGATTGTTTCAGCAGAATTAACTACTGAACAAGAAGAGAAACTTATCTTAGTTTTGAAACAATTCAAGAAGGCTATCGGATGGACCATAGCCGATATTTGCGGTATTAGCCCATCTGTATGCATGCACAAGATCATATTAGAAGATGGCGAGAGAGGAATAATTGATGGACAACAGAGACTAAACCCCATCATGAAAGATGTAGTGAAAAAGGAAATTATCAAGTGGTTGGATGCAGGTATAATTTACCCCATCTCAGACAGTTCATGGGTGAGTCCAGTCCAGTGTGTGCCGAAGAAAAGAGGTATCACGGTCGTGGAGAACGAGAACAAGGAGTTGATACCAACTAGAACCGTTACGGGATGGAGAATCTGCGTCGATTACTGGAAGCTGAACAAGGCGACTAGGAAATATCACTTTCCTCTACCGTTTTTGGACCAGATGTTGGATAGACTCGCAGGACGAGATTACTACTGTAACATCCCAAAATTGGGCCTAGTAGAATTGGACCTATTGGGCCCATTGGACCTTGAGCGTAGAAGCGTTTTAAAATTTATGGGAATTTGAGAACGACATTATTTCAAGTTGGACTTATTAAGAAGGTGATTTTGGAAAGTTACGGGGTTCTAGGAAGTTCCAGGTTCAAATTGGGCCTTAGCAAAAATTTTATGTTTTAGCACTTTAAGGAGATATAGTAAGTGACCTCAATGTTTATGGAATTAAATGAGTAATGTGCTAGCATAAATGGAGCATATGGCAAAGAGGTTATGGCATTAAGTGAAGAGTATGGAGAGAAGAGGTTTGAATCCCCTTGATGCAAATTTTGACTATTTTTTTGTATTATTTCCCTAAGTGTCGGCCAAACTAGAAAATAAAGCAAGGTGGACTTTTTAATTTTGGCAAGGTGGCTAAGGAAATTAGAAAAGGATGAAGGTGGGGAAAGAAATCAAAAGAAAAGGGAAAGTATAGGGAACATGTTGGCCTTTTTCAAGAGAGGTGTTTTGGAAAGCCTTGGTTGGCAAATGTTTGATCTTTTTGCCAAGGTATGTACGGTTTAGGTGAGGGGGGAAGTATAGCTGAATTTTGCTTTGCCTTTTGGTAGAAACCTAAGTTTTTGTTTTGGCCAAAATTCTTTAGTATCAATTTGTGTCTTTTCCTCCAAAATTTTCTTCTCCTTGCCGAAACTCCAAGTTGCTAGTGAACATATTTTCTTCTTCATTTCTTCTTATTGCCAAATGTACCAAACCATTGAGACCAAATCATTCTCTCTTATCATCTCTTGAAATCCGAAACTAGTTAGCACCCATTCTCTCCCTTTCTTTTCTTTTAATCATCTTTTCAATCCTTCTTCCATTTCTTGAAAGCAAAACTTCATCTTGATCAAATCCTTTTCTTTTATTCATTCTCACCATAATCGAAACATCAACTTCATCTCAGAGTCGAAACTTGGTTCTTGTGGTTGCCGAAGCTTCTTTGTCTTCTCGGGTTTTCGGTGGTTGCAAGGCCGAATCTATTCTTTGCTACTTCCATCTTCTTGGTTCTCTTGGTGTGGGCCGAATTGGTAGAATGTAGCTTACACTCTCATCATCTTTCTAGCCTTAAGGAAATCGATAGAAGGGGATCTATTATTATCAAGGTAAGGGATTCGTCATGGTTCTTTTTGATCTTTTTGGTTGATCGGTTAGTTTGCTAAACGGTATAGAGGTGATGACTAATCGTTTATTTTTAGGGACCAAATCGCTCGATCACCTATCCCTCATAATAAGAGACTCGGATTGTTGGTAAGTGATGTAGATTGTTAATCAATCGCAATACTTGGTTGAAGTTGTATTCTGGGCTTTGGACTAATTGTTGACCAATTGTACCTTTAGGTGCCGCGGAGAGTATCGTGTTACGAATTCCGAATAAGGTGTGTAATCCCGTACCCTTCCGAATACCTGTTTGAAATGGTGTGTAATCTCATACCTCTCTGAAAGTTTGCATGAAATGTTTTGTGATTCGGTCAAAATACTGAAGGAAAACTGGAAACCGGCATCCGTGACCACTCGGGTGTGCGTATATTCGTAGTGGTAACCATATTTTTGCAATGAAACAGTTTGGTCAGCAGCAGTGACGTGATTTTGAAAAATCACGAAAAATAGGATAAAGAGAGTTAGAAAGTGAATAAGATATCAAAATAAATCTTACTGTGTCTATTTTTATATGAAAGAAACAGAGGAGGAAGAGAAATTTTATATTCTGTGATATCTTAATTTTTGTGAGACTGGTTCTGATTGACTTCGTGGTTCCCTATTCTGTATTGGAAAAATCGTTTAAAATTGTACAAGATGAATTAAGAGTTATAATTTATATGTATAGATTCCTTAGTGAGCCTATTTTCAATAGAAATAAGTGGGAGCAACATATGAAAACTGTATAGAGAGATATTTGAATTTTGGTTAAGAGAGGTCAGAACCGTTGGTCAGTGAAACAAGGAAATCTTTAAAGAATAAACTGTATTAAACGGATAAGCCAAAAATTCTGAAATAATTTTAGTAATAAGATATATGAGTCTAGTTTCAAGGAAAATTTATGGATTTAAATTTCGAGTTTCCTAACTCGAGTTATAGTCAGTTTAGTCAGTATGATGCAGATGGACAGTTTCAATTTTTATGCCTCACATTAGTAGTTAAGTCTAGGTTGCCGAATTACCAAAATACCCTTGGAGGGTAAATTACCGAAATACCCCTGGGTTGCGAGATTACCGAATTACCCTTAGTGGGTAATATTATCGATTTACCGAAATGCCCCTATGGGCCGAATTGATAGAATGCCTTAGTGGGCTGAATTACAAAGCTCAATAATGGGCCGATTCATCGTATTAAATTACTAGAATAATGGTTGTTATACATGTGGATATTTTATGTTGTTATGTGTATTGCATCATCACATATTGCATGGGATGGGAAACTTGAATGAAGAGAAGTATAGACCGGTGGCATTGCCACAAATTCTGATATGGGCTATGTGCCAATTTAAATATGGCTTTGTGCCATCGTGATTAAGGTTGTGTGCCGATTATATTACCGTATATGATACTCTGGTGGTTAAGCCACAAAATTATTATAAATGGCAGCTTGTCTGCAAATTGGAGAGACTGGCGGGGTGGGTTGACTTGATCCCCACAGGAGAGACTGGTTGGTACGGGGGAGAGACTGGTTGGATGGGTTGGGTTGCATACATTTGCTTCATATATATATATGTTCTATTATGATAGTGGGCTCCGGCCCAAGATGTTGCTATATGGGTTCAGGCCCAGTGGATGACGGTAAGGGATTTCACACTGAGTTCTTGTAACTCACCCCCTTTTCTTAACCCTTGTAGGTAATGCTCAAGTAATGAGGACTTGGGCCCATGGATGACTCGGTGGAGGCCATACTTCAGAAATGGTGTTATTGAACTTTAAATTTCTATTTCGGTTTATTTTATTATTTTGCTATTTTGGTTTAAGTTGTAATAAGGCCTCTGGGATATGTTTTAAATTGCTTTATGTTTAGTCGTACTTATAATATTGCTTGAATTGTTTTAACGGGGATTTTCTAAATTCATAAATAATAGTTTTCCAAAATTGATTAATAAATGGATTTTATAACAAACTTTATAAATATTTTAACTCGGAAATTTTCTCTCAAATTATCAACTATATTTTCAAAAGCCACGGTTTTAAAGCTCAGTACCTCGATTTTCGACTCATCAAACGATCTCTCAAAAATACTTGTATTTTATCTACGTTTCCGCAACGATTTCAAAATACTTCTGTAGCTCTATTTCTAAACATCACATTTTTGTAAATTGTTTATTTCAAATATGCTTTCGCCACCAAAAAAGTTTTTTTTAAAGATAATTACGTTTTCAAGTAGTTAACAATTGCTTAAGTGTTTTGGGTTTTAACGAATAGGCTGTAATTCTCAAACAAGTTTTTTTTCCATGTGCCACGCCAGATTCGGGCCTAACTTCTAGGCCGGGCTTAGGGTGTTACAACTACTATTTTCTCGATGGATACTCAGGGTATAATCAGATTACAGTAGCACCAGAAGATCAACACAAAACGACATTCACCTGCCCGTATGGTACGTTTGCAATTAGACACATGCCATTTGGTTTATGTAATGCACCAGCTACATTTCAAAGATGTATGATGTCTTTTTTTACTGACATGGTTGAGAAGTACTTGGAAGTTTTTATGGACGATTTTTCAGTATTCGGAGATACTTACGATGATTGCTTAGCCAATCTAGCTAAGGTACTAAGGCGATGCGAAGAAACGAATCTCGTACTCAATTGAGAAAAATGCCATTTCATGGTACGAGAAGGAATTGTTTTAGGCCATCGGATAACGATACATGGGATCGAGGTGGACAAAGCAAAAGTAGACGTTATTGAGAAACTCCCACCTCCAACATCTGTAAAAGGTGTTAGGAGCTTTTTGGGTCACGCCAGTTTTTATCGAAGATTTATCAAGGACTTCTCCAAAGTGGCTAAACCCTTATGCAAGCTATTCGAGAAAGACTCGGTATTCAAGTTTGATGAGGAATGCTTAAAAGCATTCAATGATCTGAAGATTCGATTAGTCACGGCACCCATAATCATCACACCAGACTGGGATTCGCCATTCGTGTTGATGTGTGATGCAAGTGACTTCGCCATTGGAGTTGTCTTGGGCCAGCAAAGGAACAAATTTTTTCATCCCATCTACTATGCAAGTAGAACTCTAACCGGAGCTCAACTGAACTATACGGTAATAGAAAAAGAGTTACTGGCTATTGTGTTTGCTTTTGACAAGTTTCGATCTTATCCTGTAGGTACCAAAGTGATTGTCTATACGGACCACTCTCCAATTAAGTACTTATTAGCCAAGAAAGATGCTAAGCCGAGATTGATCCGGTGGGTGCTTCTACTTCAAGAGTTCGATCTAGAAATCCAAGATCGAAGGGGGGTAGAAAACCAAGTAGCGGATCACTTATCCAGATTAGAACCGCAAGAGGGAAATTCTCCACTTTTACCGATCCAAGAGACATTTCCAGATGAACACATACTGAAGGTAAATCATGTCCATAATATTCCTTAGTTTACTGATTTTGCTAACTATTTAGCTTGTGGTTTGATGCCGCTTGATAAAACGTATCAGCAAAGGAAAAAGTTTCTTCACGATGTGAAGTACTATTTATGGGAAGAGCCATATTTGTTTAAAAAGTGTGCAGATCAGATGATTAGGAGATGTGTAGCAGAAGATGAAATACCGAAGATTTTATACCACTGTCATTCAGCTCCGGGTGGGGGACACTTCGGAGGTACTCGTACAGCGACCAAAGTATTGCAAGCCGGATTCTTTTGGCCAACACTATTCAAGGATGCATACACTTACGTAAAGAATTGTGATTGATGTCAGAGGGTTGGAAATGTCACCCACAGAAATGAGATGCCTCGAACAAATATCATTGAGGTAGAATTGTTCGATGTTTGGGGTATTGACTTTCTTGGTCCCTTCCCTCAGTCTTTCGGTCACAAATACATATTGGTAGCAGTAGATTATGTGTCCAAGTGGGTCAAGGCTAAAGCTTATCCGACGAACGATGCTAAGGTTGTGATGAAGTTCTTGCAGAAACATGTGTTCACAAGGTTCGGAACCCCAAGAGCTATTATCAGCGATGAAGGGACCCATTTTGTGAATAAGTGGTTAAAATGGTTGTTAGATAAACATGGAGTGAAACATAAGGTTGCTACAGCTTACCATCCGCAGATAAATGGGCAAGCTGAGCTAGCAAATAAGGAGATCAAAGGCATACTTGAGAAGGTAGTTTGCCCGAACCGACGAGATTGGTCCAAGAGACTAGATGATGCTTTATGGGCTTACAGAACAGCATACAAGACACCTTTAGGAATGTCACCCTATAGGTTGGTCTTTGGAAAAGCCTGTCATCTACCTCTGGAGTTAGAGCACAAAGCTTACTGGGCCCTTCGACGACTCAACTAGGATCTTAAGCTTGCTAGAGAGAAACAGATGCTCTAACTCAACGAGCTAGAGGAATTTCGAATGTTCTCATATGAAAATGCCAAATTACTCAAAGAAAGACTCAAGAAATGACATGACAAGCATATTCGAGTTCGAGAGTTTGAAGCAGGTCAGCAAGTATTGTTATTTAATTCCAGATTGAAGTTCTTTCCAGGTAAGTTAAAATCACGTTGGTCTGGCCCATTTATGATTCATCGCGTCTATCCATACAGAGTTGTTGAACTCCAAGGTAAGGGAGGTAATTTCCAAGTCAATGCTTAGCGTTTGAAACATTACTACGGAGAAAGACCTGAACGAGATCAAATCTTGTTCAGTTTATCTGATCTTTAGATTTTCTTGTTTTCAATAAATTATTTAGGGTATATTTTCGGGTTTATTATGTTTAAAGAAATTCTGTCTAGGAGATTGGAACTTAAGCGGGACCGCTTGTGATCCCTCCAATCTTTCCTGGGAATTGGTTTTTACATAATTTTCCGAGAAATTAGCCCCTAAATGACAAAATAAATTTTTTGTTTTCCAAATAAAAAGGTCAATGTTGACCCAAGTCTTAAATTGCAACTCAATTTTAAATTTTCATTAAGTCTAGGGACTTAATTGAATTATTTTTAAAATTTGGTTGCTATTTTCGTAAATAACAAAAACTAGGTGCCTCTTTTTGTAAATATTTCCAAAAGGCATCTAAAATAATTATTTTTACTTAATATATATATTTTAATAATAATATGATAAACTTTAATATATAATTATATCTCTTATAACTTATATATTATTTTTTATCAACTTAGCTTAGAATTAGGATTACTTTATTTAATTATATTTCATATTTATCTTAATAATTTAATAGCAATTGATAATTACACATGCATATTATTAATTGTTGTTAACTTTAAGTAGAATTAGAATTAGAATATTTTTATTATTAAATTACTCTAAGAGTTCTACTCTAATTCCTACTTCTCCCACTATAAATTACACCCTTGCTTCTCCCCATTCATTTATCACTCAAATCCCCAAATCACTAACTCATCAAAGTGTTGCACGTCCCTAGCCACAACAGCCATCCGGCCAGCAGCCAACTTCAGCACGCCGCACGCCCCAGCTCCCGTAGCTACCCAGATTTTGGCCTTACGCCTGCTGCCTCCAGCTCGCGTTGCTTGCTGCGCACCATCTCCCCGCACATCCGACTAGCCCGTGGCCTACCTGCTGCAAGGCCTTGCGCACTGCTGCTTGCGTGCAGCCTCTACCAGGCACCCATCCTCCCAACCTAAGCCAAAAGCCTTCAACCCTCCTTTTAAAATTCCATCTTTTGTTCATTAGTATATTTTATTTTAGGAGTTCTTAATTTTTACGAAGAAGGTGGTAAGAACAATTTTCTTCCCTTAAGTTTAATTTTTATTCAATTATTTAATTTTTCAATTTATTGAAAAATTAGTAATTTTTTTAATTAAATTTTTAAAGAAAATAAATTTTTTTCCATCTTATGTTCAGGTTAATCATGCCTCGCAAGAGAACTCGTGCCTCCGCCCAAATTGACGAAACACAAAACAAATTTTACTATGAAGAAGCCAAAGTAAGATACGAAAGTATTTTCAAAGATTAATAGATGCATCCAGAGAAAGGCTTCACACTGAAGGAAAGCAACTACAGAGACTTTATGGCACGTATTCGTCAAGTTACTGAAGCCCTCAATTGGGAATTGTTTTGTGAAAAGAGACTAAGTGTGGATGAGGAACTAGTTCGTGAATTCTATGCGAACTTGACCTCAAGCGAATTGACCGAAGTTCCAGTTCGCGGAATCAAGGTACCAATAAATTCAAATGTTATTAATGAATTATTTGAATTACCTGATTTCGACAATGATGAATATTCTTCTCTGTTGAGCAACATTAAGCCTGAAAATTTGCAAGAAATTCTCAAGGAACTCACAGTTCCAGGTTCTAAGTGGATTGTGTCAAAGCAAGGAACCCACACGTGCTGAAGAGAGTATTTGACACCACTTGTGAAGGTATGGTTCTATTTCATTCGTTTCAGCCTTATGCCTAGTTCACATGGGACTACAATATCATTAGAGCGAATGGTCTTATTATACTCAATTCTAACTAGAAAGACCATTGATGTGGGCAAAATCATCCTAAGAGAAATACGAAATTGTGCCGTTAGACGTTCTGGCCCAGCCTATTTCCCCTTTACGATAACAATTTTATGCTTAAAAGCAAAACTCCTCGCGGACGTGAAGAAGATAGAGTATAATCAAGGCACAATCACCGATTGGGACCTCTACCGAGTAGCCGGAGATTATGTTCTTCAGCAACGAGTTGAAGAGAGTGAGGATCCCGAAGAAACAGAGGATGAACCCACAAAAATCCCGCCAGAGCAATCAACTGAAGTCCCTGTTGAGGCAGAATCAATGGAACTAGAAGCTGAACTTGATATCGAAACCTCAATGTTTGGAGCTCCACCGCCTAGCCCAGATCTTCGTAATGAGCTATCAAAGCTGATGGAATTAATGCAACACATTCAATGGCAGCAACAAGCCTACTAGAGATACACAAAAATAAGAGATGACTCGATGAGGAGTGCCCTCAAGAAAATTTATAATGACCCATTTATTTTTGTGCCTGAGTTTCCAGGTTTCATATTTGAACCATGGATTTCATCATCAAAGAGGAAGCAAGGTGATTCATACAAAGGCAATACTGATGGAGTAAAAGATGAGTCGAATTCGAAAGGATAGGCAAACAAAAAAAAAGGGGGGACTTCAACTTTAGCTTATTTTTATTCTTAAGTTATTTTAGGATTAGGTGAATTAGGAAATTTTATTTTTGCACAATAAAACAAGAGATAGGAATCATGAATAAAATCTGAACAAGTCACAAAGGTTAAAGTGTGGCAATAGATATATACATGTCTAGGATTGGATTTTAGAGAGAGCCTGGTACTTAAGCAGTCAATTTGACTCACCTCCTCTTTTCTAAATATCCTATGTAACATCCTGAATTTTTGGGCTTATGCGTTTAATGTGTAGATATGATTAAAGTATTAATTTGAGAATTTGAGGTGCAAATTGGGCTCAGGAATGGGCTGAAGCCTTAGTTAAATTTTTGTTTGGGCACTATAGGGTTTAAAAGGGTGGTATCTGAGTTCAAAATATCAAAATGGGCTTGTGGCCCAGTGGTCAGTGGCGCCACTTAGGGAGCAAGGAGGTGACGCCACACAAGGGAGTAAGGGGCCCAAATTTAAGTTACATGGAGCCCAACTCTTTTAATTTAAGTTAGCTAAATTTCGGCATTAGGGTTAGGTAGAGTGGACGGCAACAAGGCTCAAAAATAGGAGGATTTATGTGAATGGGATAATGTAGATAATATAGTTAATAATATGGAAGAAAAAAAAAGGAGAAAAGATAGGAGCTATCTGCAAGGCTAGGAGTTGGCCGAAATTCCATCACCTAGAGAAGTGAAGAAATCGGTTTTTTTATGGCAAAGGGGGTGCCGAATTTTCCCTTTTTATTTGATTAGTTTTTAGTTATCTGGAAGGGCACTTTCGGTTTTTCATAGGTAAGTGTCGAAATTTCTATAAATAGGGAGGGTTCTCTTCTTTATTTTTCGGTATTTAGGGTTTCCACCTTTTCTTTCTCTTCTTTCTTCTAAAAGCCGAAAACCCCATTATTCTTTTCTCTTCTTTCTTCTAAAAAGCCGAAAGCCGAAAACTCCATTATTCTTTTCTCTTCTTTCTTCTAAAAATCGAATCTCTATAGATTTCTTCAAATCATCTTCTCTTCCTGATTTTTCGCAAAAAGTCAGAATCCTCTGGGAGTAGCCGAATCTTCTCTAGTAAGATCTCTTAGATCTAAAAGCTGGAAACACTAGTTCCTGAATCTCATATCAATTTTTGGGATTTCAAGGCAGATAGCGGTGGTGTTGGCTACGGATAGCGTCGACTTAGAGGGTCTCGTTCTAATAGTAATCAGGTGTGTAGATCTCTAACACAGTAATTAATCTGTACTAAATATATGTTATGGGCTAAAAGCTGGAAAAAGGCTGTATAGACAGTCGGATTACCCAAAAAGGGTAGGCAAGGGATGCCAGGCACGTAATCATAGAAACTTCTCTATGTGTATCGATGTATGTGATAGACTGTGAAATTTTAGGTAGTATATTGTTTTGATTCTGCATGTATGTATGCATTGGATGGGATTGATATGATGAAGGGGAAGAAGGTCGCATAGCGATCGGTGGCTTTGCCACATAGGTCACATAGTGATCGGTCTTTATGACAAAGAGCTTTCACTGTCGAAATGCTACGATGTATTATTAAGGTCACATGGCGATCGGTGGTTTTGCCACATAGGTAACACAGTGATCGGTCTTTAAGACAGGCAGCTCAGCTGTCGAAATGCTACGATGTATTATTAAGGTCACATGGCGATCGGTGGTTTTGCCACATAGGTCACACAGTGATCGGTCTTTAAGACAGGCAGCACAGCTGTTGATATGGTGTGTAGCGGTTGGAGGGTTGATTGTAGAAATCCCCAAGGTGTGATGGTTGGTACGGGTTGGTGTGTAGAGGATGGATTTCTAGGCTGGGATGGGCCATGATGCATATATAGTTACCCTTGTATACGGGCCAAGGCGATAATGTGTTTGTGGGCCAAGCCTTTGATGTGTTTTCGGGATTTACACACTGAGTCTTGGTGACTCACCCTATTATTTTTCCCTAACTTTGCAGATGAGCAGTAGATCGTTGACATGGGAGCAAAGGCGGACTCGAGGGCCATCAAGTTTTTATTCCTATAGATTATTTCGTTTTTTCCTTATGTTTTTAATTTTGGAAACATTTATGTAATAAGGCCCCATAGTTTATACTCACTACTTAGTTTTTAATATTTGCAACTTATGGAACTTTGTCAAAGGTTTTATTATTCAAAATAATAATAATACAAGGTTTTCTTTTCAAAAGTCACTTGTTTATTCGAATTTTGCCTAATAACTTATGATTTACTAAAACCAACTTAGCAAAAGTTTTCAACGTACAACCCGTAGCATACCAGATCTGGTCGAAACTTATGGGCCGGGTTTCGGGTGTTACATCCTACCTGGTGTATAGTATCTATTCACTTTAAACAATGAGGACATTGTTCACTTTAAGTAAGGGGGACCGAAAATTTGAATTGATTCCACTCAGAATAAAATTTTCTTTTAATTATGATTAGGATATATTTTGCTCAATAAATTTGAATTTTGTTAAGTATGCTAAACTTCAGTATTAATAAAATTCTATTATTTCAATAAGTTATTATGTTAGCTTAATAATGATATGAATGTATTTTTAATAAAACATGCAAATTCGTACCATAAAATTTTTAGTTCCCTACGAAAAAATTAGGCATGCATGAAAGTTTAAGTCTTTAGAATTGGCTTAGTAATTTCTTGAGGCAAAATCCTAGGATGCATGGAATATTGAAAATGATTTAACCAACTATTGTTTGGACCGTTTGAGCCTTTCAAGCCAACCTTGATAAAATTATCCGTTGAAACCCAACTTTGAGACTATATGGCCTAATTTTATTTGGACCCTTTCAACTTTTAGCCATCACTTTTCTCTACCTTTAAAATTGTCCCAAAAACTAGACTCAGCATTATTCAGAATATCGTTTGAAAATAAGTTTGGGGGAGTTGAAAGGAAGTATCAATTGCTCGAAAATTGTAGTACATGAAGCAAGTGCTAAAAAAAACATGTACTCAAAAGAAAATAGATGTACAGAAGAGCATGTTTGTAACACCCCAAACCCGGCCCATTCGTTACGACCGAATTTGAAATGCCACTGCGGAAAAACGTTTGAAGACTGATTTCACTTTTGGGAAAAACATTAAAAATTTTGTCATTTGAAAACCATGTCCAATTAAAAATTCTAAATAATATAAGCTTGATAAAAATATCCAAATTAAAACTTTATTATAAGCTTTTAAAATATAAGTTGCCAAAATTAAAAGCACTTCCCAATAATAATTTAATGGTCGTCTAGCTTAAACATAATAAAAATGTTCAATCACTTTAATGGGCCTTATTACAATAAACACTTAATCAAAATACTGAAAATATAACTACTTAATTAATTAAAATATCTTTCTCGCATGGAAATCGCATACGCATGGCCACCTTTGTATCCACTCCAACCCGGTCCAAAAATCACGATCACCTACGATGTTTAATAAAAATTGGGTGAGTCATACGCACTCGGTGTGTAATTAAACCACCTGAATTCCACCCACGTGTTAACCACATATTAACCCATATATCGGATATCAAGTATCATATTCACATACTACCACATTACGGGCTTGGCCCATATTCATATCACATTCATATAAATAGGTAACTAACCACTTGATTTCACATATCGGGCTTAGCCCATTTCCACACCGATCCACATTCACATACTGGCTTGGCCCATTTCATATTAATCCACATCACATATTGGGCTTGGCCTATTTTCACATATATTCACATGCAAAGTTATGCAATTATGAAGCCCAACCCAGCCTAGGGTCCATCCTCTACACACCCCCTTATCCAACCTACCACACACGGGGATTATCAAATCACCCTCTCCTTTTCACTCCAAAAGGCAATCAATGCCGTCCACGTGCAATTAAGCACAATAATCCACAACGCGACCTCAGTCAGCGCCAATCCACGATGTAGCCGTAGCTAACACCAAAACCACGATGGGACACATAGTCACTCATCAACCACGATATGGCACATAGCCGATATCAACCACGATGAGGCACATAGCCACTCATCAAGCCACGCGAACTTAATCGCAAATAATCCACAACGTGACCTCAGTCAACGTCAATCCACGATGTAGCTCAAGGCTAACATCAAACCACGTACTCGAAGTACACCCGTACCTTCTTTCATATCATACCCCAACCCATGCACATGCAACATTCCATAATGACATAATATAGTGATGCATGAGCATGTTCATCAAGCATAGTCATAACACATATTCATATTAATAATCACATATCATCAGGTTTGGTACTTATTGGATTATCGACATACCCCTTTAAGGGTATCCATCTCATAACTTTTACTGCACTTGTTAGTACATAATCAACACATACAGTATAGCAAAAACCCGGAAAACGGTGGGTTAATCACACACCTGATCACTTGTAGAACTACGCTTTCAAGATCGATGCTATCACTAAGTGATACTACGGCTATCTGCCTATTTTGCTGCTCTGACTCTGGTCCACACCCCGGTGGCCAATCCCAAACCGCTGAGACAGATCTTTTCCTAAACTTCGGAATAGGGACTTCCCCTTTACTTTCTTGACCGGCATCCATGTCCATTAATGATATCTTAATCAGAACCAAACGGTTACTGATAACATCATAATCTAAATATACCAAATTTTAACTATACTTACTAAATATTCTTACCAACGAATCGAATTCGGAGCTTAAGCTTACTATAGTCGTTCCGCCCCTAAAGACCATAATCCAAATCGGTCAACATTATTTCACTAAATATGGCCTATGGCCGAATAGTACAAACCTCCTTACCTTACTTACCGAAAATCCCGAATCACCACTTAACTATGTAGCTGTCGAAAACCCTATATTCCATATGTTAAAATCGGCTAAAACATGATTTCAAAAATAATGGCCCTTGGCCCAATATTACCAATTGCTTAGCTTAATCTCTGCAAATCCCGAAAGACTCCTTTTAATGCTCCCAATGTTTGTTAAGAGAGGCTACAAGAAAGTAGTCGACGACACCTTCCTTGATGATTCGGCTTTTGAGACTTGCGTCAAAAGAATAAGAATAAGGCACTTTTAATAATCGGCTATGGCTCTTTAATAAAATATAAATATAAATGGGAGTATGGAACTTACCAGGTTCGGCTAAAATCCTAATTAACAAAGGCACATTCGGCTATTCAAGAAAAATATAATGAATTGAATTGAAAGGAAGAAAAAGAAGGGAAAGTGAAAGATTACAAGAATTTCGGTAATGGTAGCAAGGAAGATTCGGCTTTACTAGAAGAAAGGAGAAAAAGAGAACTTTCCTGGCTTTAAATTTTGGCAATGGAGAGATCAAGAAAGAAATAAAAGATGAACTCCTCCTATTAAAATAATGCCACCCTTTCTATCTTATCTAATAAATAAATAAATAAAAATAAAAGCCAAAGATATATCCCAAATTAATTCAAAACCAAAACTAGCTTAATCTTTCTCTCTTTAACACCCATTCAAAGTAATAAAATAAAATAAATACTTTATCACCTCTTTACTTCTTATCAAATTCCTATATATTCTCTTACCCTTTAACAAATAAAATAAATTAATCCCATGCATTATCTCTTATCACCTTTTTTTTTTTAAATAAAATAAAATAAACCTACCATTATCTAAAATAGAATAAAACAATCATTATCTCCTACCTTCCAGTAGAATTCTAAAAGGATTTAACAAGCCTTATTCTCTTTCAATTAAAAGTCCAATTGCCGTCCATTGCTTCCTTCCTTCCCCGGCGCTAAAAACCAAAATTAAAACACCCAACCGCTTGCTCCCACTCCTCGAACTCAAGACTGGCTGGAGCTTCACTGCAGATAACGCCCACCACTCCGCCAAGACGCCTCTTTGTGATATAATTCACCTGAACTTCTTTTAACACCTCTTTCCCAAGCTCCACCTTGTCCTCCGACGCCAAAGAAAAATAAAAACACGCCCATGCCGCCAACGGATTCAACCAAGGCCCTTGACCAGGCGTCATTCCAGGCCCTTAAGTGGCGCATGGAAGCCACTTTACCAAGGCCGGTTTTTATGCCAACAAGCCTAAGATTTTTCCCTTAAGGCCTTTTAGCCCAGCTCCTTTTTGACGCAAAAATAAAAGGTCTACGATGCACCCCTCGTTACTCGAACCTCTTCCCTCCTGCACTCCCTTGCACCTTAGCGCCTCAAGCCACTTTGCCAATTAATTTCTTGTGTCCTAAACTCCACAGATTCGTTTAAGGCCTTCTTGCCTAGTTTCCCTTTTCACTTAAAATTCTAATATTTTCCAAAGTTTTCCCCTTCACCTAAAGTTCTCAAAAACTCCTAAAATATATCCAACCACACTTAAAGCCTACTAATCACTCGAGTTATGCTCCAAACGCATAACCCCTAATTTAGGATGTTACAATTCTACCCTCCTTAAAAATAATTTCGTCCTCGAAATTACTTACTATCAAGCAATCGTGCATTCTTAACTCATCACCCTACTCTACCGCTGCGCACTCTGATCTTAACAAAACTAACACATTCCTTAGATAGTATCTCAAGATTCGCATTCAAAGTTCCTTACACTTCACTAGCATACAAACACGAACTATCTTTAAAGAAATAAATAATATTCCAAAAATAAGGAACTTACCCGCTATTACATCCTTGGTTGTCTCACATCCGAACCTTCAGCTCCTCTGCTTGGGGTTCCACGACCTTGACCTTGAGCCCTATCCATCACTTGAGGACATTTCTTAACCAAATGAACCTTAGATCCACACCGAAAACATGCCTTACTATTTCCCCAACATTCTCCTGTGTGAGTTCTCCCACACCGAGCACAGGAACGATTCTGATTCTCAAAAACTGGCACAGGTGCCCGTACAAAATTCTCGATCCTTGGTCTTTTTCGGGCATCTTCAAACGATGTTGACGGTCCAAAACTTCTCTTATTCTCATTCCTTTCCTTATCTCGGTTCTGCCTTACAGTCTTCTTAACTTCCTCAGCTATCCGAGCTTTCTCCACTAGAATGGCAAAGTCTCTTTCTGTATGCGGAGCAATCAACACTCGTAGCTCATCACGCAACCCATCTTCGAATCGGACGCACCTTTCATACTCAGTAGCCACGATCCCCTTGGCGTACTGACTTAACCGCACAAATTCTCGCTTCATATTCTCTCTCAGGACTTACTTCCTTGAACCAAGTTTAGAAACGCCTTCCTTTGCGAGTCTAAATAACTAGCTCAAACATATTTCCCTTCAAACTTAACCTTAAAATATTCCCAATCCACTCAATCTACCGGGACACCTTGTCTGACAGTGAGCCACCATCGATAAGCTTCGTCCCGGAGCAACGAAACAGCACCCCTCAGCTTTTCCTCATCGGTACAGTCCAAATCGTCCATTATTCTTTTGACTGCTTCCAACCAATACTCCGCTACGTTCGGAGCTACTCCAGATACTCCTCTAAAAACTTCAGCCCCGTTAGACCTAAGCCTTTCCGATACCGACTTCCGAGCTCCACTTCTCATGCTAGCTCCTGCCACACGTTCTAGTACTCGTAACATAGCTCGCGACACTGCTTCATCTTCTCCTATCGGATCTTGATCCTCCGTGCCCACAGCTGGCGGCGGCACATCGTTTTCTGACCCCTGGCCAGACCCTACTGGTTTCGATACTATCATTCTACCTCGTCCGCGTCCACTAAAACTCATTTCTAACGTCACGAATTATCTGATTAAAAAAAAGTTTTATGTATCAGTACTTTTGTTCCACTGATTAACCGCGAACAGTTTTATGAAATGAAGTATTTAGAAGTAGTTCTTTCGATCACTCAAAGTTTCAGTTCAAGTTCACTACTCTAATTCAGAGAATCACATTCATTCCTCAATAGAGGCACATTCATTCATCAACATAGACATATTCATTCAGTGGTATCCACCACCCACACTCACTATTCGAACATTTCTGTCCGTTTCTATCCCAGGGGTATTTTTGTCATTTTTCCTATAAGGGTATTTTTGAAAATCTTAAAAACTAAGGGTATTTTAGTAATTTACAAAACAGGGGCATTTTTGTAATTTTGTAAATCGGAGATATTTTGGAAAAAAAATTTCACAATAATCTTTTACTACAATTAAAAGGGTAATTTAGGGATTTTAAAACTAGGGTTTTTATCATGGTTAGTCCCTTTCGGGTTTTAATTATCGGGTTTAGCCCGTGAATAAGTCCTCTTGGTTAGGGTGAACTGTAGCTACGGACCAGGTAGGATTCGAGTAAAGAGGAGGTGAGTCGCTAGGACTGCTTAAATACCAAGCTCTTACTGAATCCACTCCTAGACATGCGCATAATGGTTGCCACACCCTAGCTCGGCGACTTACTTCACAGGTTTGTTTAATAGTCCTTAAGTCTTATGCATGTGTTTGAGTGCACTAGCCCTAGGGTTCAACAGCCCTAATATTCTAATCTACGAGCCCAAATAAGCCCATAACAGTTCACATAAACAAGTCACTTCAATAATTAGAAGTACTTACCTGGTGGACTTCGGGCCGGAGATACAGGTGCCATGCCAGAATAACCTGAAAAGTTTATGAAAGCCCATACTTTTGAAAAGCCCATCTTTAAAAAAATTTATTTTTAGACCCAAAACCCTCAAGGCCGAGTTTTGAACCGGGCTCTGATACCAATTTGTAACACCCCAAACCCGGCCCATTCGTTACGACCGAATTTGAAATGGATTTAACAAGCCTTATTCTCTTTCAATTAAAAGTCCAATTGCCGTCCATTGCTTCCTTCCTTCCTGGCGCTAAAAACCAAAATTAAAACACCCAACTGCTGCTCCCACTCCTCGAACTCAAGACCTGCTGGAGCTTCACTGCAGATAACGCCCCAGCCACTCCGCCAAGACGCCTCTTTGTGATATAATTCACCCTGAACTTCTTTTAACACCTCTTTCCCAAGCTCCCCCTTGTCCTGACGCCAAAGCAAAATAAAAACACGCCCATGCCGCCAACGGGATTTGAACCAAGGCCCTTGACCAAAGTCATTCCAGCCCTTAAGTGGCGCATGGAAGCCACTTTACCAAGGCCGGTTTTATACCAACAAGCATAAGATTTTTCCCTTAAGGCCTTTTTAGCCCAGCTCCCTTTTTGACGCAAAAATAAAAGTCTCGATGCACCCCGCTGTTACTCGAACCTCTTCCCTCCTGCACTCCCTTGCACCTTAGCGCCTCAAGCCACTTTGCCAATTAATTTCTTGTGTCCTAAACTCCACAGAATTCTTTTAAGGCCTTCTTGCCTAGTTTCCCCTTTTCACTTAAAATTCTAATATTTTCCAAAGTTTTTCCCCTTCACCTAAAGTTCTCAAAAACTCCTAAAATATATCCAACCACACTTAAAGCATACTAATCACTCGAGTTATGCTCCAAACGCATAACCCCTAATTTAGGATGTTACAATGTTGGTGTATCGAATGTAAAAATTCTGAAGGTTTGATTTACGCTGAGTATAGGGTTTTAAAGCCAAAATTTATCTATCGTTTACCTACCCCTAAGCCCAGCCACGTTACAACCTTATTAAAGACCTGTTGATTCAAAATTCCAATGTTACCTACATTAGTGGAGAGAAATTGCTCTGTTCAACATATGACGACATCAGTTAAGCTTAATGATTGCAATTTAATTTTGAATAAGGAATTAAAATCAAATCGGTAGGGATTAACATGTCTTTATTAAGAAACATTTAGTCTAATTTTGCTAGTATAATAATTGTTGGATGTAATTTGAACGATATGTATACTTAAGTAGCATAATTATCAAATTTCTTATTTTTGAGCCTAAGTATACTGAATTCATAATTTTGAAGAAAGTTGTTCTGAAGGAGTTTTTCAAAGGTGTTTCTGAGAAAATTCTTTTCAAATTTGTGCATTACTCAGGACGAGCAATGAATTAAGCTTGGGGGTGTGGAAACACGAAAATTTATTCACTTTTTCATGCCCTTTTTAACTCAAATTTATGCAGTTTCGATTAGATTCTTGTTGGAAAATAATTAAATATTATAAAATAATTAAATTGTGCTAAAAATATGGACATGATGAATTTTAATTAATTTTATAGTTAATTTTGATTAATTTTGACCATTTTCGACAGATTCCCACAAAGGGCAAAAATTGGCTCGGCAGGCACTGCTCGAAGAATAAACCCGAGAATCAATTTGAAGTATCAAGGCGAATTTATTTCCATCCCAAGACGGTCCAATTATGAATATTTAATCATAATATAATTAATTTTAATTTATTCCCAATTTAATTTGGGCTAAATAAATTAATCTTAATTAATTATGAAAAAGGCCCAGTTGAACCGCATCAGTTTAACCAAACCCATTGAACCGAACCAGCAAAGAATTGGGCAGCCCAAACCGTCCATATGCTGACCTAAATCAGCTTATTAGCTGATTAATTAAGCTGGCAAAGAAGCCCTTGAGGACTTTTAAAAGTTGCATTCAACCCCCTCCAAATATAGTGGCTTTGTAGATTTGCCCCATGCCATATTTAGCAAAGTTGAGGCCATCAACTTTGCCACATAGATGGCCGGCCAAGGGAGGGCTCTTTGGCTGATGGGATTTGTTATTTTTAGCAGCCACATTCAGCTATAAATACCACCCTTGGCTGATCATTCAAATCACCCATCAATCCTTCAACATTCTCATTCTCTCCTCACTTCTCTTCTCTCCATTCTCTCTTTATTTCCAAGAACAAACCAAGCCTTCTTGTGCCGATTTCTCCTCTTGGAAAAGAGGTGTTTTCTAAGACATTTGGAGCAGCAAGTGGAGTGTTCATAAGCCACCTTGATAGCTGAGGACAACGGAGAATGAAGAACGGAGCAATCAGTCAAGCCACGGAGAAACACCGGATTTGCTTCTTGTTCCCTATCTCTTTAAATTTCTTTATTGTTTTGAAAAACATGTTTATGAATATTTATGCTATTGGAATGGTTAATTTAATCAGCTTAGCTTGAATTTAATTCGTGTTGGGTTGATTGCATTTCGTCCTCTTAAATTATTAAAATTGTGTTTATACTGTTATAGGCCTCGGTAAAATGCTTGATTAAGTAAAATCATGCTTAAGTTATTCTGGCATTTTAATTGTTTAGATAACTAAAGAATTAATTATTTAAACGCATTGAAATTGTAATTAATGGACACAATACTTAATCTGTGCATGTTCAATTCTTCTAAGGTAGCTGAAGATTAAATTAGCATTGTATTTGGCGATACATATGCCTTGCATAACTTGCATGATTATTGTGATTAAACTGTTTCAAGGTAAGGATACTTTGTTACCTCACATAGTCTTTTATATGCTTATTAGGTTGAATTAATCGGTTGAATCAACATAGGAATATGCGAGAGATTTTTTAATTTAATAAGTATGTATGTGCAATAACATGTTTACTTTTATAAATATGTTTAATCGGTTGAATTGACATAGGGATATGTACAAGAGATAAATGGATTTTTTATTTGTAAATATGTTCTTAAGTTAGCAAATTACCGAGTTTTCGTGATTTATTCGTAACAATTATAAGCATGAATTTAATGATTCTAAGTTAAGAAATGTAATTAATCCAACACAATTATATCATCTTGATTAAAATCAGCTTTTGAAATCGTGCATAAGAATTTCTTTATTTTACTTTGTTTTTTTTTTCTAGTTTTTAATCATTTCTCAAAACAAATTTTTTTTCCCTCACCAAAGTGTTTAAAAAATCATTTTCATAAAGAAGTCTTTTACAGTCCCTGTGGGTACAATAACTCGACATTTACTTGTCACTTTATTACTTGTTGCGGCTGTGTACACTTGCACATTTTCACCGTTCCACCAGGAATTAACCAAAATAATTTTACGTTACAAAGAAACAACAGCCATTCGGCCAGAAGGAAACACAAAAGAAGTAAAGTGCCTAAAAGAAAGAAAACCGAAATCAAAACTACTCTCTAAAGCCAGCTTTGCCGAAATTCTGAGTAGTAGCACTCCCCATTTGGTACTACACATCCCACACACTTCAAATTCCTAACTTTCCTCCACAAACCTCTCCCCATATCACTCCTTGAATACCTCCTCATATCTCTCAACAACAACTCCAAGACCAGTTCAAACTTTCACTCAACAGAGTTCGAATCCACTTCCAACACTTGCCGTCCCATGTTAGCAAAATAAATATTTCTTCGTTCCAGGCGTGACTCGAACACCATCCCCCTTTGAAGATATATCACGCCACTTACCATCAAGCCAATAGGCTGTTTATGTCATAACTTATCCTCAATATTTTATAAAGCCTTCACGCCAATATCCAGGTTTATTCAAGGAACAACCAAACTTTAGCAAAAGCCAGGGCTTGAACCTAGGACTTCTCAGACACTCCCAAATCACTTAGCCATTAAAGCAAACAAGCAACTTGTGTCATTTTCTTGTGCACATAAATATTTTATGTGCAGTCTCCTAGCTAATCCCACGCTCAAGGCCCATTCCTTCTATGCCCAAATTCGGGGCATTACATTATATGATTATGAAAGTAAGGTAATTATATGTTTGAGATGAATATATGAATTAGACATGGTAAAAGAGAAACTTATATGTGCTTATGAGTATATGTACATTCGGCCATTAATGTTATAATTCTATTGTATATGTGATAAGTTTTGAGTTTGCAAGCATAATAAATGTACATTTGGTTAAGGTTTGTTTGGTTTAGCTAGTTGTTTTAATGCGAATGTTTATTTGATCATTATTTTCTTATGACTTACTAAGCTATGAAAGCTTACTCTGTGTGTATGCTTGTTCATTGTTTAATAGATTGTTAAAGCTACGAAAAGCTCGGGGATCATCGAGGATCATCACCACACTATCGAACTATATTTTGGTACCTTTTGAAAATGTATATACTAAAGTATGGCATGTATAGTCTAGAGAACTTTGATTATGTTTTGAAATGTGTAAATATAGCCATGTGATATGGCTTGTTAATGAATGTATTTATGGATGAGTTTTGTCCATGCTTTATGATGCATAATTTGGTATGGTATGATGTGCTCATGATTGGCCAAATGAAATAGGCAATTTCAGTAAGTTTATGGTAGATTTAGAAATTGATATGATGAAAAATGCTATGAAATGATATGGAGTAAAATGATAAAAGAATCGCATGTTTGATTTGAAATTATGCTTTGAATTAGTATGTGTGAATTGGATTTGTATATAGAAATAAATAATGTTGTTAAGGATCAAATTGTGCATGATTTGGTATGTTTTTGGTTGCCTTTGGAACATGAATTGAGGTTTGTTTAATTCTTGTAGGTTTGACCCAAATTTTGGGTGGCAAATTGGCCTTGCAAATGGCCTATATTTGCCCACACGGTTGAGCACACGGGCGTGTGTCTCGACCGTGTCTCTCATGGTTGCATTTTGAAATAAATCAGGAAGTCACACGGGCTGGACACACGGGCATGTGACTGGCCGTGTGAGCAAGTCAGTAACCTCTAGAATTTCACACGGCCTGGCACACGGGCGTGTCTTGTGGCCGTGTGGACAAGTTAGTATGTATGCCATGTTTTGCCACGGCCTACCCACACGGGCGTGTGACCTCTGTAACTTTGAAAAATATTTAATTTTCTAAAAAATTTGTATGTGCTCGGTTTAGTCCTGACTCTTTCCCAATGTATGTTTAAGGTCTCGTAGACATTCTAAAGGGACTCTATGTGTATTTTTCGTTATGGAATGTTGTGAATGTTTGATGTTAGTGAAATGTTTGTGTTATGATCCTATATGACCGGTAACGCCTCTTAACCCTAGTTCGGTGACAGATACGGGTTAGGGGTGTTACATTTTATTTGTATCAGAGCTACAGTTTAGGTGATTCTAGGACTAACGTAGCGTGTGTGAGTCTAGCTATACATGACATATTTATAAACTGCGATAGTGTGATGATTCCTAACAATTGAAATGTGTTTTCGTATAGTAAATGGATCCCGATCAAGCCATAGCCGATGACGTAGAAAGTATAGTGCCTGCTCCCGCTCAAGGGACAGCGTCGGCTGATTCTCGGTCGACTTCGAGTAACTAAGAAGGAGAGGCTAAACAAGCCTTTTACCAAATGATGAACGAATGGTTTACTTAGTATATCTGAATGAATTCGGCTGTTCCACACCCTTCTCCCCCACCAATTCCTTCTCAAATACCTGTTATGCCACAAGTTATTGACCCAGTGCGAATGAATAAGCCACCGGATGATAAAATCAAAAAACATGGGGCCGAAGAATTCAGAGCCACTGTTGATGATGATGCTGAGCGAGCTAAATTTTGCCTTGATAATACGATCCGTCTGTTTGATGAACTATTTTGTACCCCTGACGAGTGTATTAAATGTCCTGTATCCTTGCTTCGAGATTTCGCGTATCACTGGTGGAATACATTGATATCCGTAGTTCCGAGAGAATGGGTTACCTGGGAGTTCTTTCAGACTGAATTCTGTAAGAAATACATCAGTCAAAGATTCATCGATCAAAAGCGTAAAGAATTCCTCGAGTTGAAATAGGGTCGTATGACCGTAACAGAAGATGAGCAGGAATTTGTGAGACTTAACAGATATGCCCGAGAGTGTGTTTCAACAGAAGAAATTATGTGTAAAAGATTCAAAGACAGACTGAATGAAGACATTAAATTGCTTGTTGGGATTCTTGAAATAAAAGAGTTCATTGTACTTGTTGAGCGAGCTTGCAAAGCTAAAGAGCTCGGGAAAGAGAAAAGAAAAGCTGACTTAGAAGCTAGAGATTTCTGTAAGAGATCATCGAGTAAGTCATTCCAATCGACATCAAAGAAATTTTGAGATGACTATAGCCGTTCAAAGGATACTTTGGATTATTCTAGACGGGATCGAGATAGACCACCTGTGAGTTCGAATTCTACCTCAGTAGCTAGTGTTGGTAACGTCAAACCAAATCAATCGGAGTGTAAATATTGTGGTAAACGACATTTCGGCAGTTGTTGATTGAATGATCGGGCCAGTTTCAAATGTGGATCATTAGATCATTTCATTCGTGAATGCCCTGAGTTGGTTGAGCAAGATATGAAGTAGAATATGAGGCCGAGTAACACGACAGCTCGTGGTAGACCACCCAAAAACACTGGTAATGTGAGTAGCAGTCAGAAATGAACAAAAGACACAGTTGTTAGATCTGAGGCTCGTGCACCTGCCAGAGCTTATGCTATTCGCGCTCGTGAAGAAGCTTCGTCTCCAGATGTGATTATTGGTACTTTCACTTTCTATGATACTAGTGTTGTTGCACTAGTTGATCCTGGTTCGACTCATTCTTAGGTATGTGAGACTTTAGTATCTAGTAAGACTTTGCCTATAGAGTCTACTGAATTTGTGATTAGAGTATTGAACCCCTTAGGCCAATGTGTTTTGGTTAATAAAGTATGTAAGAATTGTCCGTTGATGATTCAAGATTCATGTTTTTCAGCTGATTTGATATTGTTGCCATTCGACGAGTTTGACATAATTCTGGGTATGTATTGGTTAACTTTGCACGATGCTATATTGAACTGCAAATAGAAGACTATTGATTTGTGATGTCAGAATGATGAGATTATTCAGATTGAGTCTAATGATCTGAATGGTTTACCAGCAGTGATATCTTTGATGTTAGCTTAGAAATATGTGAGAAAGGGTTGTGAAGCTTATTTTGCTTATGTGCTCGATTCTAAAGTAACTAAAAAGAAGATTGAATCAGTACCAGTTGTGTGTGAGTATTCGGATGTGTTTCCTAAAGAATTACTGAGTTTGCCACCGATTCGAGAGGTAGAGTTTGGTATTGAGTTAGTGCCGGGGATGACTCCAATTTTGATAGCTTCGTAAAGAATGGCACCGACTAAATTAAAAGAATTGAAAGCTCAGTTGCAAGATTTGACAGATAGAGGTTTCGCATGATCGAGTTTTTCTCCCTAGGGTGCACCGGTTTTTGTTTGTGAAAAAGAAAGACGGAACTATGAGAATGTGCATTGATTACTGACAGCTTAATAAGGTGACTATAAAGAATAAATATCCTTTACCGCGGATTGACGACTTGTTCGATCAGTTGAAAGGGGCTACTGTGTTTTCTAAAATAGATCTGAGATCAGGTTACTATCAGCTGCGAGTTAAAGACTCCGATGTGCTAAAAACTACTTTCCAAACGAGGTACGGACACTATGAGTTTCTATTCTCGTGCACCTGCTATTTTTATAGATTTAATGAATCAGATCTTCAGACAGTATTTCGATCGATTAGTGGTTGTGTTCATAGATGACATATTGATCTATTCCCGTGATGAATTCGAGCATGCTGAACATCTGATATTAGTACTACAGACTTTACGTGACAAGCAGTTGTATGCAAAGTTTAGTAAATGTGAGTTCTGGTTACGAGAAGTTAGTTTTCTGGGATATGTTGTACCAGCATCGGGTATTCGGGTTGATCCAAACAAGGTTTCGGCTATACTAGATTGGAAGCCTCCTAGAAATGTATCCGAAGTCCAAAGTTTTCTTGAACTAGCTGGTTACTATAGACAGTTCGTAAAAGGTTTCTCTATTATTGCAACCCCGATGACGCGACTACTTCAGAAAGATGTTAAGTTCGAGTGGTAAGAAAAGTGCCAGAAAAGTTTCGATCAGTTGAAAGCTTTGTTGACCGAATTTCTAGTGTTAGTTCAGCCAGAATCAGGTAAAGAATTCGTTATCTATAGTGATGCATCTTTGAATGGTTTAGGCTATGTTTTGATGCAGGAAGGAAAAGTTATAGCTTATGCCTCAAGACAGTTAAAGCTGCACGAAAAGAACTATCCGACACACGATTTGGAATTGGCAGCTATTGTGTTTGCGTTGAAAATTTGGCGTCACTATCTGTTTGGTGAGAAATGTCACATTTATTCCGATCACTAAAGCTTAAAATATTTGATGACTCAAAAAGATCTGAATCTACGACAGCGAAGATGGTTAGAGTTTTTAAAAGATTATGAACTTGTAATTGACTACCATTCGGGGAAAGCCAATGTTATTGCTGATGCTTTGAGTCAGAAATCGTTGTTTTCCCTTTGTATGATGAATACTCAGTTGGCCCTATCTGATGACGGTTCACTAGTAGCTGAGTCGAAAGCGAAACCGTTATTTATTCAGCGAATTTGTGAGGCTCAGAAAGTTGATAACGAATTGATAGCAAAACGGGCTTAATGTGATGCGAATCTCGATTCGAGTTACGAGTTGATATCAAGGTTGTTTGAGGTTCAAAGACCGAATGTGTGTTCCGAGAAATTCAGAGTTAATTCAGATGATTTAGAATGAAGCTCATAACAGTCAGTTATCTGTTCACTCGGGTAGTACGAAAATGTATAATGATTTAAAACAGTTTTATTGGTGGCCTGGTATGAAACGAGAAATCTCTGAATTTGTTTCGAAATGTTTAATTTGTCAACAAGTCAAAGCCGAGCATCAGGTACCTTCTAGGTTACTTCATCTGATTATGATACCCGAATGGAAATGGGACAGAGTCACGATGGATTTTGTATCGGGTTTACCTTTGACATCGAGCAAGAAAGATGCAATCTGGGTTGTTGTGGATAGATTGACTAAATCGGCTCATTTCAGTCCAGTTCGCACAGATTATTCACTTGATAAGCTTGCTGATTTGTACATTTTCTCAGATTGTGAGATTGCACGGAGTACCTATTTCTATTGTTTCGGATAGAGATCCAAGGTTCACGTCACGGTTTTGGAAGAAACTGCAAGATGCACTAGGTACGAAACTACACTTTGGCACTACTTTCCATCTGTAGACAGACGGTCAGTCTGAACGAATTATTCAGATACTTGAGGATATGCTGATATGTTGCATTCTCGAGTTTGAAGGTACATGGGAACGATACTTGCCACTAATTGAATTTGCGTATAATAATAGTTTTCAATCAAGTATCAAAATGGCACCTTACGAGGCTTTGTACGGTCGCAAATTTCGAACACCTTTGTATTGGACTGAGCTCAATGAGAATAAGATATACGGGGTCAATTTGATCAAAGAGACTGAACAAAAAGTGAAAGTGATTCGCGATAGTCTGAAAGTCGCATCAAATCATCAGAAATCGTATGCAGACTTGAAACGAAAAGATATTGAGTTTTAAATCGGGGACAAAGTGTTTTTGAAAGTCTCACCGTGGAAGAAAATACTCTGATTCGGTCGTAAAGGCAAATTGAGTCTGAGATTCATTGGGCCGTATAAGATTATAGAGCGTATCAGGCCGGTTGCTTACAAACTGTTGTTGCCACCTGAGTTAGAAAAGTCCCATAACGTATTTCATGTTTCGATGCTTTGACGATATTGATCAGACCCATCGCACGTGATTTCCCCATCTGAGATTAAGATTCAATCCGACAAGACATACGAGGAAGAACCGATCTGGATTTTAGATAGCGAGATGAAAGAATTGAGAAATAAGAAAATTTCTTTAGTAAAATTATTATGGCATCCACACGGGGTTGAAGAAGCTACTTGGGAGCCCGAGGCTGCTATGAGAGAACGTTACCCAAACTTATTCGCCGGTAAGATTTTTGGGGACGAAAATCCCTAGGGGGGAGAGTTGTAACAGTCCGGTTTAGACCCCAGTCGGACAGTGGTTTTGGGACAACAAATCCAAGTTAGAAAAATATTTTAAAACTATTTTATGTGTTTTTAGTATGTGAATTGACATGTGTGAATTTTTTTGATTTAATTTAATCGTTTGTGTGCTTAATTTGCAAAAAGGATTAAATCATGTAAAATGTAAAAGTGGCTAATTAATTGTTAATGTGCTAAATTGCTATGATTTCAATTGTTAGAGGTCCTTAAAAGGCTAATATGCCATTATTAAGTTAGTGGACATTTATGTCCATGATTTAAATGCTTTTCATTAATGTTTCATTAAGGTTAAAAGTGGAAATTGATAATTAAATGTTTGATTAATAAAACAAAACACAAAATTTTGTCCATTATGTTCATCCATCACCAAATTTTAGAAAGAAAAGAAGGGTTTTAAGCTTCATTTGCATTTAGCACTCACTTAGCTCAATCAAGGTATGTTTTGAGCTCGGTTTTTAGTGATTTTATATTTTTGTGATCGTTTCTTTGTAATCTATAAAGCCCATGTCTCATTTTTTGAATTTGATGATGATTTTTTTGTTTTTCCATTGTTGAAAGCTTGTGGTTTTTGTGGTTTGATGATGGAAAATAAAAGATATGTGATAGATTAATATATTTTGTCTTTGGATTTTTGATGAATTTGAGTAATTTGAGCTAAATTGTGAAAAAAATAATTTGAGGGACTAAAATGTGAAATAAATGAAATGTGTGGACTTATATGAGCTTAGTCAATATTCGGCCAAGTTATTGTGTAATGAAATTATGCTTATTTTGTATTTTGTGAAATAGGGACCTATTTGTGAAAAATCTAAAATCTCAAGGGCAAAAGTGTAATTTGGACATTTATGTGTTTTTGGATGATTTTGATTGAATATATGATTAAATAAGTTAAATTTTTATTAATTTATATCAAGAAAAGAGGAAATTGAAATTAGATCGGGGAAAAACTAAAGTTGTCGAATAGTTATCTCGGTTCGTCCGTCTTCTTCTGAGGTAAGTTCATAAGTAAATAAATACCGTTAATTTCGATTTTATATATTTTTTTGTACCGAATTGAATTATTACTTGTATATATATGTGAATGCTGAATTGGTAAAAGTATGGAAGAATTGACTACGAGCCTGAATCGATTGAGTTACGACGTCTGAAAGCCCCGTACAAACCTTAGGAATAGTTAGGATACATATGTCATGACATAGGATTCCGATATGTGTTTTCGTGCAAGACCACGTCTGGGACGTTGGCATCGATTTTTGTTTACGTGTAAGACCATCTCTGGGACATTGGCATCGTATTTGATTCATGTAAGACCCTGTCTGGGACAGTGGCATCGATATGTGATTACATGTAAGACCACGTCTGGGACATTGGCATTGTACGAGGTTTTCGACTATCCAAGTATCCTTATTAATTCCAAATGGTTCAACGGGCATTATCGAGTTAAGATCGAATGTGAAAATGAACTAAAAGTTTCAGGTACGTGCTATGTTATATGAATATGAAAGTAAGGTAATTATATGTTTGAGATGAATATATGAATTAGACATGGTAAAAGAGAAACTTATATGTGCTTATGAGTATATGTACATTCGGCCATTAATGTTATAATGCTATTGTATATGTGATAAGGTTTGAGTTTGCAAGCATAATAAATGTACATTTGGTTAAGGGTTGTTTGGTTTAGCTAGTTGTTTTAATGCGAATGTTTATTTGATCATTATTTGCTCATGACTTACTAAGCTATGAAAGCTTACTCTGTGTGTATGTTTGTTCATTATTTTATAGATTATTAAAGCTACGGAAAGCTCGGGGATCATCGAGGATCATCACCACACTATCGAACTATATTTTGGTACCTTTTGAAAATGTATATACTAAAGTATGGCATGTATAGTCTAGAGAACTTTTATTATGTTTTGAAATGTGTAAATATAGCCATGTGATATGGCTTGTTAATGAATGTGTTTATGGATGAGTTTAGTCCATGCTCTATGATCCATAATTTGGTATGGTATGATGTTGTAATATCCTTAAATCGGGGTCTCTGCATTTTGTGTGTGTTCGCATGTGTTATTGTGCCTACTGTGCTAGTTTAGCATGTTTTGGGGGTCCAGGCATGACCATGAGGTTAGGCACAGGTCATGGCTAAATTTTTGTTTTAGTGCTTAGAGAGAGGAAGCTAAGGAAGTTAGGGGTTAAAAGAAATTGTCGGAGGGTTTAGACACAAAAGAACCTAGTGGCAAAGGGGCAGGGGCGCCACTAAGGTACCGGGAAGGTGACGCCACATGCGGGGAAGGGGAGCTCGAGGTTCGAGCGTGAAATCTCATTTTACGCTTATTATTTTGATGCCAAGTTTGAGGAAGTGGTGTGCTCAGGATGGACTCGGAAGATAAGGATGGAAGGGTCAAGCAGTTTGAATTGATGTAGGGGAGGAAATTTAGGAGTTTGAATCTTTTCAAACTCATTTGAAGGAGTTGGCCGAATTATGGACTTTGGGGAAGGAGGTGTAATCGGATTTGGAAGCTAGGGGGTGCCGAATTTCAGTGGCCAAGTAAGGGTGCATGTTCGGCTAGCTTTGGGAGTCTTTATTTTTTTTCGTTTAGTGTCAAAACCGAACCTAAAAGTGCTTTTTCTCCCTTTTCTCTTTCGGCGACTTGGGCATTTGGCCGAACCAATTTTGTAACTCCCTTTGAAGAGCCGAAACTCAATTCTCTCCTTTCTTCTCTTTACCTTTCGGTTCATTCTTTGTTAGCCATTTTATTCTCCATGTTTACCATCTTCAAAAGCCGAAACCTTGTGAGTTCTCTTCTTCTTCTCTTCTTTCAAGTGTTTGGTCGAATACCCTTGGCCTTATTTTCTTCTCTTTTCTTGTGATCTAGTCTCCATTGAAGTGCCGAATCTATCTGTTCCTTTTTGAGTCATAGCCGAATCTCTTGGTAAGTGACTTCTCTTCTATCTTCCCTTCCATTAAAGATCTGTATATTAAACTTCATTCTTGTTCTATGTTGGTAGCCGAAACCCTCAACATCAATAGGGTGTGCCGATCTTTGGTGGTTGGTGGCCGAATCAGTCACTAAGGTAAGGGGGCGACAAACTCTTTTGGTTTCGGGATTCATGCTATGGCCGATTGGCTTTCAGATTCCTAATGATGTGTTAAAGCCGATTGTAGGGGGGAGTGTAGCCGAATACAGTGGATATTCGGGGTTTGGCTAAGCGATCTAGGTAAGGGTCCTAACGTTTTGGGATCTGTTTCATATTCTTTCAAAGCCGAAGGCTAATCGTGTTTGAATGCTAGGGCCTGGCCGATTGCAAGGGAGGTTCATCACATAGTTTCGGGATTTGGTTGGAAACCAAATCGACATTAAGGTAGGTGTTACCTTCATGCGACATATCTTTCGGGATTTCTAGTTGAGCCGAATAGGCTTTTGGTTACTAACAAGTGTTGGCCGATTGTAGGAAAGGGGGGAAGGCAAACGTTTTGGGATCTCGTTAGTTTCGCGTTGTTTTGGGATTTCACTTAGATCTACGAATAGTCAGGCGTGTAACGCTTACACACTTCGTTAGTATGATATGTTTATTATGTTACTGTTAATAGCCATTGAAACCGGTAGTTATGCCTTGTGGGCATGAGCGTGGACTCCGGGTAAGTCCCCTGATCATGGATCTCGATATATGCTATCATGTCATTGTTTAATGCTATGCCATGTGTTATTTGCATCATCATACGTTATTATGCCACGATTGATATGGACATGATGGTGGGATTGTTGAGAGGAGGGGGAAGAATTATTTGGGTATCACCGATGGTTTTGACCACACGACGGGTTGGCCCCGTCTTGATACTATTATTTGTGACTAAGTCCAAGTGGTTTTGACCACCAGTGGTTTTGACCACATATGGATATTGTGACTTGTCCCAGTGGTTTGGTACCACAGTGGGTTGGCCCCACATGTTGATTACGGGATTGTCATCAATGGTTTTGACCACACGATGGGTTTGCCCCATCACTTGATTTGTGACTACGGTCACCAGTGGTTTTGACCACACATATATATATTTGTGACTCCGGTCACCAGTGGTTTTGACCACCAGTGGTTTTGACCACACGGGGTAGTTAAAGGAGATTGGATGGTTAGGTTATGGGGTTGCATGATTTGCATGTTTTATTAATGACTTGTGTAAGTGCTATTCTGTCGGGTTGGGGATTTATACACTGAGTCTCAGTGACTCACCCCTTCCCCTATATTTTGCAGATGAGGCTTAGATCGCGGATTTGGAGTCGGGGAGGACTCGAGGTGGCCATGCAACTTATTTTCGGGTTTTGACTTTAAATTAAAATTTCAGTTTTTATTTATTTACTTTAAGCTTGGTTTTGGTTTTGTAATAAGGCCGCTGAGTATTATTTTGGGTTTTTTTTATATACTTGCTTTCATTTGATTAGATTATGCATGTGCTTAATAATTTGATTTGCTTAAATAACCGGTAAAAAGCAACATTTTCAAATTTAATTTCTTAAACAACTCCAAACACAAATGGTTCTTAACTCGACTATGCTTAACTCACTTGGTTTTTAATAAGTATCGAAAGGTTTTCCAAAACTATAAATAACAAATGGATTTCCAACAAAAGAGGGTTTTTCCGGGTTTTAAAGCAACCAAAAACGATTTCAACTATACTCTAAACGGGGTTTTCTAACCTTTTAAACGGTAAGGGAGTTTTCAATAGAAATAAATCGGCAAACTTGTTTTACTCAAAACGTTTTCACTCCGTAATATGCCAGATTTGGTCGTGGTGTGTTGACCGGGTTTGGGGTGTTACAGATGTGCTCATGGTAGGCCAAATGAAATGGGCAATTTTGGTAAGTTTATGGTAGATTTAGAAATTGATATGATGAAAAATGCTATGAAATGATATTGAGTAAAATGATATAAGAATCGCATGTTTGATGTGAAATTATGCTTTGAATTGGTAAGTGTGAATTGGATTTGTATATAGAAATAAATAATGTTGTTAAGGGTCAAATCGTGCATGATTTGGTATGTTTTTGGTTGCCTTTGGAACATGAATTGAGGTTTGTTTAATGCTTGTAGGTTTGACCAAAATTTTGGGTGGCAAATTGGCCTTACAAATGGCAAATATTTGACCACAAGGTTGAGCACACGGGCGTGTGTCTCGACCGTGTCTCTCATGGTTGCATTTTGAAATAAATCAAGAAGCCGTATGGGCTGGACACACGGGCGTGTGACTGGCCGTGTGAGCAAGTCAGTAACCTCCAGAATTTCACACGGCCTGGCACACGGGTGTGTCTTGTGGCCATGTGGACAAGTCAGTATGTATGCCCTGTTTTGCCATGGCCTAGACACAAGGGTGTGTCTAATGCCGTGTGAGGCACACGGCCTACCCACACGGGCATGTGACCTCTGTAACTTTGAAAAATGTTTAATTTTCTGAAAAAATTTGTATGTGCTCAGTTTAGTCCCGACTCCTTCCCAATGTATGTTTAAGGTCTCGTTATGTGTATTTTTCGTTATGGAATGTTGTGAATGTTTGATGTTAGTTAAATATTTGTGTTATGATCCTATATGTCTGGTAACGCCTCTTAACCCTAGTTCGGCGACAGATATGGGTTAGGGGTGTTACAAGTCTCCTCTTTCATCATTGGCAAAGTTTTCACAAGCCCTATCTTTGGAGTATGGGCTTTGGAGTGGGCTCCTCCAAGAAACTATTAATTTACATAATGCTAAGGTTACGAGATTAGAGGAGGTAGTCAAAGCTGGTGAACAAACTATAATTTTTTAACAGCCCGATTTTGGGGCTACTCGGAATAGTGGTTTCGGGACCGCTAATCCGAAGTTGAAGAAAATTATTTTGATATTATTTTATGTATTATGGCACATTTATATGGATGTATGAAAATTTTGGTGCATTAATTTTAACAATTTCATGCTTAATTGTGAAAAAGGACTAAATCACATAAAGTGCGAAAGTTCTATTTTGCAAGGTAGAGGTGTCTAATAGCCATAGAATATTAAATTGGAGGTCCTTAAAGTGCAATTAGGCCATTAAGGATGTGTTGGCCGACCATATAGACTAAGGTGACAAGAGCATTAAATTTTGGTCAAATTTGGTAGAATTAGGTGACTAAAAATGAATAAAATAAGACAAAGGAGAAAGATATCATATTTTACTATTCATTCTTCTTCTACCACCGAAAATTTAAGAGGAAATAAGAGTTTTTGGAGTTCAAACTTTCAGCCAAGCAAATCTCTTGCAAGTAAGTGATTTTGGTGGTTTTATTTGATAATTTTTGTACTTTTAGAACCCACAAAGCTTAAGCTAGCTAATGAAGGGACTATTTTGCAAAATGGTTGAAAGTTTGGGGACTTTCCATGAGAGTGTTCATGTTGTTTGCTGAGTTTTTTTGGAAGAAAATGAATGTTAGTGAGTTAAGAAACAACTTTTGTGAAGGGTGTTATCATGAAAATACCTAAATAGGACTTATTTGTAAAAGTAGTAATTGTGTAATAAATGCATGAAATAATTGATTTTGTGAGTTGTTGTAAGAGGAATAAATGTTCAGCTAAGCTTGTTTAATGAGAAAATACGATGAAAAATGATTTACGAGCCTAGGGTTAAAATCATAATTTTGCCAAAATGTATTGGCAAAATGGTCATTTTTGCCTAAGTAGAAATTTTGATGTATCATGAGTCAAAATGTAATTGAATGTGTAATTTTATTATTATAGATCAAGAATAGCGCGGAAACAACCTTGACCGAGAAAAAGGCAAGGTTACGGACTAAATCGTCGATTAAAACATTTTGCATCGAGGTAAGTTTATGTGTAAACGATATGCCTTTAATGCATATGTTGTTACTTATTGGTGCATTGTATGAATGAGATCATTTATGATTGAATTTGATAGATAGTGAGTAATCCCCGTATGAACCTCGGAATAGATATGTAAGTGCGGAAAAATCTCCGTAATTATTCTATTGGTGGGTTGTGTGCGATACCACATTATTGCTTATTCACGATGGGCTGTGTGCGATACCATCGTTTATATTATCAATAGGTGGGCTATGCGCGAAACCACCGTAAATATTCTTGTTGGTGGGCTATGTGCGAAACCACCGTAAATATTCTTGTTGGTGGGCTATGTGCGATACCACCTTATTATTGATTAAAGGTGGGTTGTGTGCGAAACCACCGGGTACTTAGTATTATTTCGATGGGTTCATTGAGAAATGGTATAAGTGAATGTTTCATGTTGCTTTGTGGTGATAAGTGCAGGGAATGTGTGCAAGTTAATGTGAGCAATATAATTGTTATATGGTTGGAATGTGGTAAGAAACGAAATGAGTAAGCATGATGGTGGAAATATGAATTGTTCTTGCTTAGTATATGATGTTATTGATTGTTTAGCATATGTTATGATGCTTATTGTTTACATGTAAACTTACTAAGCTTAAAGCTTACTTCTCTTCGTTTCCCTTGTTTTATAGTGTCAAAGAGCCAGTTCGGGATATAAAGATAATCGAAAGATCACCCACACTATCAACTCATCTCGGTATATTTAGACTTAGCGTTTTGAGAATGGCATGTATAGGGGCTAAACTTAGTGAAATGTTTTGTTGTTTTGGCCAAGTGCGTTGGCTCTTCTATGGATGAACTCTTTTGTAAATGGCCATAATCAATGGCTCATTTGTAACACCCCAAACCCGACCCAGAAGTTAGGCCCGAATCTGGCGTATCACATTGAAGTGTTTTTTGAAAACCATGTTTTCATTGAAAACCCTCCTTAATATTTACAAACTAAAGTCTCAGTTTGTGTTCGTCTAATTTCAAAACATGGTTCATTGAAAAGTTAATCACTTTTAAAACGTTATTAACTTCGTTAAAAATCTCTTTTAGTTGCGGAAGCTAATTTAAGGTGAAGAAGTTTAGAACGTATGTCTTTTTTAAATAAAAAATATTAATTGGGTTGAAAACTAGTTTACGCCTAACAGATATAAAACGTATCAAAATCCCAAATTCATAATTAAATCCAGAGAGGCCTTATTACAGAAATTAAAACCAAAAATGGAATTTAAAACATGTATAAAGTCCAAAGCATAACAGAACAAGTGGCCCTAAGCCCAGTACAATGACAAATTTCATAAATAGATATGCAACAGTATGAGGATGCATCCCACCCCGATCCAGCTAACACACCACCCGTACCAACCCTACACTCCTGTGGGGATAAAATCGACCCACCCAGCCAACACACCAAGTTTAGCACCGGTTGCGGCACTAAGTCAACAGAACGGCTCGGCGTCGTGGACAGAACGGGTAAAAGCCATAAACAGAATAGTTATAAACCATAATCAGGATGGAACAGAGCCATAATCAGGTTGGCACAAAGCTATCGGTAACTGTAATAAGTTTGGCACATAGCCATTAGCGACGATAATATAATCAGCACACAGCCACGGGTAATTATGATCGACACAGAGTCATCAATATATATGTTAGGCACATAGCCACGGGTAAATACGATTGGCACAAAGCCATAATCAAGATGGAACAGAGCCATAATCAGATTACGCGGCTTTAAGCTGTCCATCAGTCTACAGTTGTCTCATGCGACCCGTGCGCCTTAACAGATCAATACTGGATCCACATTCGTCTCATGCGATCCGTGCGACCCTATCAAAATTTCCTCCGTATCAATGTCCCAACCCCATGCAATATGCCGTGTATGTCATGCTCAATCATTACACGTGGATGCAAAATGGCCGTGCTTAGTAAAGTCATTTAAACACATATTAAAAGCTTATCAGTCACACGACCACAGTCAAGTTAGTTAAGACAAAGTCATACGATCATAGTCAAATCAGTCAAATTCATAGTCTAAGTCAGTCATTTACCCACATGGGCAAAGTAGTCATTTTACCCTATAAGGGTATTTTGGTCATTTCAAAAACTGAGGGTATTTCGATAATTTCACAAATCGAGGGTATTTTGATAATTTCACGATCTGAGGGTATTTTGGTAATTTTAGAATCGGGTATTTTGGTAATTTTACAATCTGAGGGTATTTCGGTAATTTTACAATCCGAGGGTATTTCGGTAATTTTACAAATCGAAGGTATTTCGGTAATTTTACAATCTGAGGGTATTTCAGAAATTTTACAAATTGGGGGTATTTCAGTAATTTTATAATCTGAGGTTATTTTAGTAATTTTACAATTCGAGGGTATTTCGATAATTTTACGAATTGAGGGTATTTCGATAAATTCACAAATCGAGGGTATTTCGATAATTTAACAAATCGGGGGTATGTCGGTAATTTTACAAATCGGGGGTATCAGCGACCCAACAGAAGGTCCACTGTCGCCTCGAGCGACTTAAGTAACCTAAACACTCACAACGGTGTAAATGGGCCTAAGGCCCACTACTCGGCCCAAGTCGGGCCCACACACTCGTGTGGCCCATTTAGCCTAGAAACAGCCACAGTTATGCAAACATCACAGTCCAAACAACACATACCACATCACATACATTTTATCTGTGTGGGCCCACAAGCCCACTGGGCCCACACAGCCCATTTTGACCCAACATGGCCCAGAACAGCCCAAGACCACGAGAGCGCTCGTGGTGGCCTCTACAGACTAACGCCCATGTTCCTGGGCTCGGTCCACCACACGTGCGATCGCACGCTCGTGTGGCATCATTCGCCGGTATTTGCGCTTTTCGGCATTTTGTTGATCTACGATTAGAAGGAGTATGGTTACACACACTCTATCGTCTTTCTCGCCGACTATCGAATACAGGGTACTATTACACACCTGATCACGTAGAGTACTAAAAATTCTTGATCGCTAGAACCTATATTCAAACATATCATTTCGTTAATCACTTAACAAATAGTGTTAGAAAAACTCTTAACAACCACTTAACCGAGAGGTCGACTACCACTTGCCTTGACTAGATCGGTCGACTGTGATTAGTCGACTCGAACCAGAGTTTGGTGCAGCCACCCTTCCGTATCCGGGCGGAAAGTCCCGAATAGCTGACACCGCACGCCTCTTAAACTTGGGAGTAGAGGCTACGCACTCAATCTCAGCCGACACATTTGCCATCACTTTATTTTTAGCACCCTGCTCACTCATCGGAAGTTCTAGGACCCGAAAGAACATACACATTGGAGAAAGGAGAAGAATCGGTAATAAGGGATCACACCATTTGGCCTAAATAGTAAAAGAGAGAACTGAAAGGAACCGAGAGACTTACCGATTAATAGAGATTACTTGCCAAATCAGAAATAGGAATGGAGAGAGTACGTAATGTAGGAGTAGAGAATCCTTAAACCAAGACTAAACCGTTAGAGGTTGGAGAGGAGAACAAAAATAGATTTAACCAGAAGTGAAGTGTAAAATCACTTTCCAAGCAACAAGGTATTCAACTATTACTCAAGAAGAGAGGAAACAGAAGAAACCTTATTCGATTTAGCAAAAGAGAAGAAGAAGAATGCCAATTTGGCAGAGAGAAAATGTGAAGAAGAAAAGATAAGTTTCAAGGGAGAATTCGGCACTTGGTATATGTGTTTCGGAAAAAGTGAACTGAAAAGGGAAAGATCCGAATGGTCAAAAATACTGCACGAGATGCCACAAAGAGAGAAAAACCCGGGACGAAAGAAAAGAGAATCCCAAAACAGCAGAGAAGGAATTCGGCTTCTACACTCTCACCTTGCCGAAAAATGCACCAAATGGTTCCCCTAGTCGAATTTCACATAGAAGTTGCACAATTCGGCTACAACACTCCTCTCCTCCAAATCCCTTAAAAATGTCCTCAAATCTCTCAACACCACTAATTTGAAACACTTTCAAACTCCTCCAAATATTTATCCCATGAATCACTCCCCCAAGACCAATTCCACAACCACCTGAGTAGAATCCCACTACAACACAACCACTAGGCGTCACAACTGCAAAATAAAACCTCCCTTGCTTATATCAAGACTTGAACCTCAGACCTTTTGCCAGCTGTAACGCCACCTTATCACTAGGCCACAAGCTTCTCTTGTGTCACCTTTTACCACATTTTATTCTTAAAGCCTACTTACTTACTCCCAGGGTTTTATTCACCTACAACCAAAATTTTCGCTAAAGCCCAAGTTTGAACCCAGGACTTCCCAGACATCCCCAAACACTCCAAACTCACTTAACCATCAAAGCAAACAATCAATTGTGTCATTTCCTAGCTCACATAAACTTTTATGCACAGTTTCCTAGCTGTTCCCTTGCTCAAGGCCCAATACTTCTAGGCCCAAATTCCGGGGCGTTACAATTCTACCCCCTTAAAGAAACTTCATCCTCGAAATTTCCAACTATCAGAATAGCCACTCATCCTAGCCTACCACACTACGCTCTCGTTGCGCACTCTGATCCTAATAATACAAGCACGCACCACACCATCTATCCATCGGAGCGGATGGATATCACACGCATATCACTTCCAGAATACACACAGAATAAATACCAACTCTAACTTTAAGTGTAGCAATATAGTCTAATATCTACCTACTACTTTTCAATTGAAAACAAACAACAGTTTTAGAAACTTACGGATTCGGGGCCAGAGACTCGGTGTACCACACTTTCAGAAAAATAGTCAATACGACATTTCAGAACTTCAAATCTTTTCAAGCCTTTTTGAAACAATACTTTCAAAAATTCAATTTTAAAGACCCAATCCACAACCGAGTTTTGCAACTAGGCTCTGATACCACTAAATGTAACACCCCAAACCCGGCCCAGAAGTTAGGCCCGAATCTGGCGTGTCACATTGAAGTATTTTTCGAAAACCATGTTTTCATTGAAAACCCTCCTTAATATTTACAAACTAAAGTCTCAGTTTGTGTTCGTCCAATTTCAAAACGTGGTTCATTGAAAAGTTAATCACTTTTAAAACATTATTAACTTCGTTAAAAATCTCTTTTAGTTGCGGAAGCTAATTTAAGGTGAAGAAGTTTAAAACGTATATTTTAAAAAAAAAATAGTAATTGGGTTGAAAACTCGTTTACGCCTAACAGATATAAAACGTATCAAAATCCCAAATTCATAATTAAATCCAGAGAGGCCTTATTATAGAAATTAAAACCCAAAATGGAATTTAAAACATGTATAAAGTCCAAAGCATAACAGAACAAGTGGCCCTAAGCCCAATACAATGACAAATCTCATAAACAGATATGCAACAGTATGAGGATGCATCCCACCCCGATCCAGCCAACACACCACCCGTACCAACCCTACACTCCTGTGGGGATAAAATCGACCCACCCAGCCAACACACCAAGTTTAGCACCGGTTGCGGCACTAAGTCAACAGAACGGCTCGGCGCCGTGGACAGAACGGGTAAAAGCCATAAATAGAATGGTTATAAACCATAATCAGGATGGCACAGAGCCATAATCAGGTTTGCACAAAGCTATCGATAACTGTAATAAGTTTGGCACATAGCCATCAGCGACGGTAATATAATCGGCACATAGCCACGGGTAATTATGACCGACACAGAGTCATCAATATATATGTTAGGCACATAGCCACGGGTAAATACGATTGGCACAAAGCCATAATCAAGATGGCAAAGAGCCATATTTAGGTTGGCACAGAGCCATAATTAGATTACGTGGCTTTAAGCCGTCCATCGGTCTACAGTCGTCTCATGCAACCCGTGCGACCTTAACAGATCAATATTGGATCCATAGTCGTCTCATACGACCCGTGAGACCCTATCAGAACTTCCTCCGTATCAATGTCCCAACCCCATGCAATATGTCGTGTATGTCATGCTCAATCATTACACGTGTATGCAAAATGGCCATGCTCAGTAAAGTCATTTAAACACATATTAAAAGCTTATCAGTCACACGACCACAGTCAAGTCAATTAAAACACAGTCATACGATCATAGTCAAATTAGTCAAATTCATAGTCTAAGTCAGTCATTTACCCACAAGGGAAAAGTAGTCATTTTACCCTATAAGGGTATTTTGATCATTTCACAAATCGAGGGTATTTCGGTAATTTCATAAATCGAGTGTATTTCGGTAATTTCACAATCTGAGGGTATTTTGGTAATTTTACAATTTGGGGTATTTTGGTAATTTTACAATCTGAGGGTTTTTCAATAATTTTACAATCCAAGGGTATTTCGGTAATTTTACAAATTGGAGGTATTTCAGTAATTTTATAATCCGAGGGTATTTTGGTAATTTTACAATCTAAGGGTATTTTGGTAATTTTACAATCCGAGGGTATTTCGATAATTTTATAAATTGAGGGTATTTCGATAATTTCACAAATCGAAGGTATTTCGGAAATTTCACAAATCGGGGGTATTTCGATAATTTTGCAAATCGGGGGTATCAGCGACCCAACAAAACGTCCACCGTCGCCTCGAGCGACTTAAGTAACCTTAACAGTCACAACGGTGTAAATGGGCCTAAGGCCCATTACTCGGCCCAAGTGGGCCCACACACTCGTGTGTCCCATTTAGCCCAGAAACAACCACAGTTATGCAAACGTCACAGTCTAAACAACACTTACCACATCACATACATTTTATCTGTGTGGGCCCACAAGCCCACTCAGCCCACATAGACCATTTCGGCCCCCAGAACAGCCCAAGACCGCGAGAGCGCTCGTGGTGGCCTCTACAGACTAATGCCCATGTTCGTGGGCTCGGTCCACCACACGTGTGATCGCACGCTCGTGTGGCATCATTCACCAGTATTCCGGCTTTTCTGCATTTTGTCAATCTACGATCAGAAGGAGTGTGGTTACACACACTCTATCGGCTTTCTCGCAGACTATCGAATACAAGGTACTATTACACACCTGATCACGTAGAGTACTAAAAATTCTTCATCGCTAGAACCTATATTCAAACATAACATTCCGTTAATCACTTAACAAATAGTGTTAGAAAAACTCTTAACAACCACTTAACCGAGAGGTCGACTACCACTTGCCTTGACTAGATCGGTTGATTGTGATTAGCTGACTCGAACCAGAGTTTGGTGCAGCCACCCTTCAACATCCGGGCGAAAAGTCCCGAATAGCCGACACCGCACGCCTCTTAAACTTGGAAGTAGAGGCTACGCGCTCAATCTCAGCCGGCACCTTTGCCATCACTTTATTATTAGCACCCTGCTCACCCATCGGAAGTTCTAGGACCCGAAAGAACATACACATAGGAGAAAGGAGAAGAATCGGTAACAAGATTGAATTTTAGCACCGCGTTCCATCCTCAAACTGATGGCCAATCAGAAAGAGTGATTCAAGTTCTTGAGGATATGCTCCGATGCTGTGTGTTAGAGTTCGAAGGTAGTTGGGAAAAATATCTGCCTTTGGTTGAGTTCACTTACAACAACAGTTATCAGTCGAGCATACGAATGGCACCGTACGAAGCATTATATGGTCGCAAGTGTCAGACTCCCTTGTATTGGACCGAGCTTAGTGAGAAGCAAATTCACGGGGTCGATCTAGATAAAGAGACCGAGCAGAAAGTTAAAGTAATCCGAGATAGTCTGAAAACTGCTTCGGATCGACAAAAATCATACGCAGATTTAAAAAGGAAAGAAATCGAGTTTCAAGTGGGTGAAAAAGTATTCCTGAAAGTTTCTCCGTGGAAGAAAATATTGAGATTCGGTCGAAAGGGCAAATTGAGTCCACGATTCATAGGACCGTATGAGGTTATTGAGAGGATTGGGCCTGTAGCATGCCGGTTGGCTTTGCAGGCAGAGTTAGAAAGAATACACAACGTGTTTCATGTGTCGATGTTGCGGCGATATCGTTTCGATCCTTCACATGTTATCCCTCCAACAGAAATTTAGATACGACCGGACATGACTTATGAAGAGAAACTAATTAAGATATTGGCTCGAGAGGTTAAACAGTTAAGGAATAAGAGCATAGCCTTAGTAAAGGCGTTATGGCAAAAGCACGGTGTAAAAGAGGCTACGTTGGAACTGGAAGAAACCATGATGGAACAATATCCAAACCTTTTTACCGGTAAGATTTTTGAGGACAAAAATCTCTAAAAGGGGGAGAGTTGTAACAACCCGATTTTGGGGCTAGTCGGAACAGTGGTTTCGAGACCGCTAATCCGAAGTTGAAGAAAATTATTTTGATATTATTTTATTTATTATGGCACATTTATATGGATGTATGAAAATTTTGGTGCATTAATTTTAACAATTTCATGCTTAATTGTTTAAAAGGACTAAACCGCACACGGGCGTGTGTCTCGACCGTGTCTCTCATGGTTGCATTTTGAAATAAATCAAGAAGCCGCACGGGCTGGACACACGGGCGTGTGACTGTCCGTGTGAGCAAGTCAGTAACCTTCAGAATTTCACACGGCCTGGCACACAGGCGTGTCTTGTGGCCATGTGGACAAGTCAGTATGTATGCCCTGTTTTGCCACGGCCTAGACACAAGGGTGTGTCTAATGCCGTGTGAGGCACACGGCCTACCTACACGGGCGTGTGACCTCTGTAAGTTTGAAAAATGTTTAATTTTCTAAAAAATTTGTATGTGCTCGGTTTAGTCCCGACTCCTTCCCAATGTATGTTTAAGGTCTCATAGACCTTCTAAAGGGACTCTATGTGTATTTTTCGTTATGGAATGTTGTGAATGTTTGATGTTAGTGAAATGTTTGTGTTATGATCCTATATGTCCGGTAACGCCTCTTAACCTTAGTCCGGCGACAGATACGGGTTAGGGGTGTTACAAGTCTCCTCTTTCATTATTGGAAAAGTTTTCACAAGCCCTATCTTTGGAGTATGGGCTTTGGAGTGGGCTCCTCCAAGAAACTATTAATTTACATAATGCTAAGGTTACGAGATTAGAGGAGGTAGTCAAAGCTGGTGAACAAACTATAATTTTGTAACAGCCCGATTTTGGGGCAACTTAGAACAGTGGTTTCGGGACCGCTAATCTGAAGTTGAAGAAAATTATTTTGATATTATTTTATGTATTATGGCACATTTATATGGATGTATGAAAATTTTGGTGCATTAATTTTAACAATTTCATGCTTAATTGTGAAAAAGGACTAAATCGTATAAAGTGCGAAAGTTCTATTTTGCAAGGTAGAGGTGTCTAATAGCCATAGAATATTAAATTGGAGGTACTTAAAGTGCAATTAGGCCATTGAGGATGTGTTGGCCAGCCATATAGACTAATGAGACAAGAGCATTAAATTTTGGTTAAATTTGGTAGAATTAGGTGACTAAAAATGAATAAAATAAGACAAAGGAGAAAGATATCATCTTTTACTATTCATTCTTCTTCTACCACCTAAAATTTAAGAGGAAATAAGAATTTTTGGAGTTCAAACTTTCATCCAAGCAAATCTCTGTCAAGTAAGTGATTTTGGTGGTTTTATTTGATAATTTTTGTACTTTTGGAACCCCTAAAGCTTAAGCTAGCTAATGAGGGGACTATTTTGCAAAATGGTTGAAAGTTTGGGGACTTGCCATGAGAGTGTTCATGTTATTTTTTGAGTTTTTATGGAAGATAATGAATTTTAGTGAGTTAAGAAATAACTTTTGTGAATGGTGTTATCATGAAAACACCTAAATAAGACTTATTTGTAAAGGTAGTAATTGTGTAATAAATGAATGAAATAATTGATTTTGTTAGTTTTTGTAAGAAGAATAAATGTTCATCTAGGCTTGTTTAATAAGAAAATGCGATGAAAAACGATTTACGAGCCTAGGGGCAAAATCGTAATTTTGCCAAAATGTAAGGGCAAAATCGTCATTTTTGCCTATGTAGAAATTTTGATGTATCATGAGTCAAAATGTAATTGAATGAGTAATTTTATTATTATAGATCAAGAAAAGCGCAGAAACAACCTTGACCGAGGAAAAGGCAAGGTTACGGACTAAATCGTCGATTAAAAATTTTTGCACCGATGTAAGTTTATGTGTAAACGATATGCCTTTAATACAAATGTTGTTACTTATTGGTGCATTGTATGAATGAGATCATTTATGATTGAATTTGATAGATAGTGAGTAATCCCCGTATGAACCTCAGAATAGATATGTAAGTACGGAAAAATATCCGTAATTATTCTATTGGTGGGCTGTGTGTGATACCACCTTATTGCTTATTCACGATGGGCTGTGTGCGATACCATCGTTTATATTATCAATTGGTGGGCTATGTGCAAAACCATCGAAAATATTCTTGTTGGTGGGCTATGTGCGATACCACCTTATTATTGATTAAAGGTGGGCTGTGTGCGAATCCAGCGGGTATTTAGTATTATTCCGAGGGGTTCATTGAGAACTGGTATAAGTGAATGCTTCATGTTGCTTTGTGGTGATAAGTGCAGGGAATGTGTACAAGTGAATGTGAGCAATAAAATTGTTATATGGTTGGAATGTTGTAAGAAATGAAATGAGTAAGCATGATGGTGGAAATATGAATTGTTCTTGCTTAGTATATGATGTTATTGATTGTTTAGCATATGTTATCATGCTTATTGTTTACATGTAAACTTACTAAGCTTAAAGCTTACTTCTCTTCTTTTCCCTTGTTTTATAGTGTCAAAGAGCCAGTTCAGGATACAAAGATAATCGGAAGATCACCCACACTACCAACTCATCTCGGTATATTTAGACTTAGCATTTTGAGAATGGCATGTATAGGGGCTAGACTTAGTGAAATGTTTTGTTTTTTTGGCCAAGTGCGTTGGCTCTTCTATGGATGAACTCTTTTGTAAATGGCCATAATTAATGGCTCATTAGTATTAATATATGAAAAGATGAAGTTATTCATGAATGTGTATGGTGCATGATTGGGTTGCTTGGTAAATGGTTGAATAGATTTATGTTGTGTGAGTTAGGGTGATAAAAAGAACTTAGCAAATAGCCTTGTTCTTGTCCACACGGGTAGGCACACGGGCATGTGTCTAGGCCGTGTGGGACACACGGTCAGCCCCATGGGTGTGTGACCAGGCCATGTGTCCCTTGCATGTTAGTGTTGCAAGTCAGTGTCGACCAAGGGCTAGACACACGGGCTTGTGCCTAGGCCGTGTGCCCCTTATGAGGTTGCTGACGTCATAAACAGAATACCCAGGTTTTCACACACGGGTGAGGACACGGGCGTGTCTAGGCCGTGTAAGGGACACGGGCGTGTGTCCGGCCGTGTGAAAACCCCTGTAGGTTTGAAATGAAAAATAAATCCCACACAGGCCAGGGACATGGGCGTGTGTGACCACACAGCCTGCCCACACGGGCGTATGACCCTGTTACGGCAAAATTTTTCTAGGTATATCAAAGTTCCCAGTTTAATTTTGATATCCTCCGTTTGCATGTTTTAGGCCTCGTAGGCCAATTATGAGGATGTTTTGAATGGAAATGAGAAGTTTTAAGTTGGAATGAAATCTTAAGGCCTAAAGTTGTATGTTCAAGCGAGTTATGTCCGGTAATGCCTCGTACTTGGTTTCGGCAAGGAATACGGGTAAGGGGTGTTACAAATTTAACTACACCAAATTGGTCAGATTTATAGGAACAAGATCGCATATCTCGATTCCTATCTCATGCTTGTGAGACTAACTCCAAGGACACACAGACTAAATGCACCTAGCTGGAAGGGGAAGTCAAATAGTTGAAGGAGATAGAATCCTCTCTAAGGGAGCAACTGAAGGCTTAGGAGCTACACCTCAAGGCTGAGCTGGATGGTCTACGCCAATCTAGTGAGGAAGCTTTTAGAAAGTATCAGAAAGACACCAAAAAGAATTTAACTGAAGCTTTGCCCAAGTTAAATTCTAACTTTGTTTTTCATACTCAAGTGGCTGCTAGCCCTTTAGATTTGAGTGAAGTTGACTTTGATTTTCTTCAGGATATCTCTACCAAGTCTCTAAACTTCAATGTCTATCACCCCAAAGGTGAAGACTGGGAAAATTTTCAAAAGAAATGGAAACAGACATCTGGTTTCATCTTTCCAAACACACTTGAGGTAGAGAACGAAGAAGGGGATTTGGAAGATTCAATAGATTTAGAGAAAGTCCTAAAGGGTTGTCCACAAGTAGAAGAGGCCCCTTCGAAACCCACAGACCATTACACCGAGGGAGGATAAAAATTTTATGGTTGTTCTGTGTTCTACCTTTTTCTTTCAATTATTTATGTAGTATTTTCCAGACTTTATCAATGGAATTATCCTTTGTTCCCCTACTGACTCTCTTTCCACATTATTACTTACCAATATAACAAGCATCCTTCATGCAAATAAAAGTTTCAACATACCCGAGAGACTAAGCCAGGTCGGTGTCCTATGCATATAAGGCTTCTTCCCACATTAATTGCCAGAGGACCGACTAAGCTGAAAGCTCTGATACTAACTTGTAACACCCTCAACCCGACCCAATTCACCAGGTTCAGATATCGGGTTTTACTACACATACCTTAGCAAAATTTCAAAAATAGTTGAAAGATACCCCTTACTTAATTCATATATTTTTATTTATTTATTTTAATTAAAAGCTCAATTTCAAATAAACAAATAAATTTATTTGAAAATAATATAATAAAATATTACATCAAATTTATCATAATTTAATTACAACACAAAAGCTTACTAAAGACTGACTCCAAAAGGCGTAATCCTACTATACACCACTTTTTCAGATTGACCATTGTATGTAGAATAACCCAGTTTACCCTTCTTTGGCGCAATCCTGTCGTTGTTCCTCTCAGCGTAACAATACCTGAAAAATAATCATAACATTTGTAAGTTATACAAATTTAGTGAGTTTAAGTACAAAATACCATTAAACTTTCATTGTTGAATTCTACATTCTGACTTTTTGGATTACCATTTCTGTCTTCGGCGGATACCTTCAAAGCTTCAGATATATACTTTATACATATTTACACCCTTTATCATTCTTTACTTATTATCAATCACCTAACTCTTTAGCTATCTCTAGAATCTTACCAGACGGTACAATCTTTTCTATTATCACCAAATAACCTTAAACATTTATTCTAGAATAGTTGATCATCAGTAATATTCTCTTGATGGATACTACTTACAGATCTCAAAGAACTCATTGCTTAAAGAACACAATAAATCATTTAAAACCCATTTCCATACAATTTGCTAACATCTTAATCATAGATAACCTCAATGCAAGACCTTACATTCATACTTAATGTTCCTATAATTCTTAACATCTTTACTTCTTCAAAAACTTAACATGCAGAGCTATAATGATTGCCATGAGGTAGAACAACCACTAATTAAATGAATAACCTTAGTTTCCAGTTTAATAAGAAAAGGAAAACATTTAAATTTAAGAAAAAGGAATAAGAGAGTAATTCTAAAGGAAGAAGAAAAGTTCCACACATACCCTTCTCACCTACATATATAGAACCAACTTCTCTCGTTGAAACTTGAAAAGTGTTGATTGTATCCATAATTTATCCTTCTTAATTGCCTATAGGTTTCGAGGGAAACATAAATGAGCATACAATATACTTATTGTAACAACCCGTTTTCAGTGAAATCAGAACAATGGTTTTGGGACCACAAATTCGATGTGAAAAAATCTATTTTATTATTATTATTATCATGTCTACAACATGCTAGTATTACTGTATAAAAATTTTGTTAAGAAATTTTACTGTTTGCATTTTTAATTTGATAAAAAGGACTAAATCACATAAAGTGCAAAAGTAGTGTTCTGGTAGCTAAAGGTATTTAATAGCTATATAACCTTAAAGAATGAGTCCTTATGTGGTAATTAAACCATTGGTGAAGTTAGTGGATGTACATGCCTTTGTAAAAATGAAATTCTAAATGTTTTTAAAGGTTATTTTGGTAATTAGGTAAACAAAGGTTAAAATTAAAGAAAACAAATATTTTCTTCATGTATTCATCTTCTCCACTGATTCTTCAAGGCAAAAACACCATTTTTAGTGCTTTTTACTTTTGGGTATTACAAGTGCAAGCATGTAAGTGATTTTCGTCCCGTTTTTCATAATTTCTATGTTTTCAAGATCGTTGTAGCTTAATCTAGCTAGCCCGGGGACTAATTTGTAAAATATTTAATAAATTAGATTTTTTTCCATGAATGAATATAGGTTGCCTTTGATGTTTGATGGAAGAAAATGGATAATTTTTGTTAGATAAACAACTTTTGTTAAGTGATTTTTGATGAAATTGTCAATTCGGGATTAAATTGAAAAATAGAAATTGTAACGCCTCGAATTTTTGGGCCTAGAAGTGTTGGGCCTTGTGCATGGGAGCTGCTAAGAGACTACACATAAAAGGTTATGTGTGCAATAAATATCACAATTGATTGTTTGCTTTGATGGTTAAGTGATTTAGGAGTGTTTGGGAGTGTCTGAGAAGTCCTGGGGTTCAAACCTGGGCTTTAGCAAAAATTTAGGTTTTTCTCTTAAAGGAGCCTTGATGTTAGTGGGTAGGTTTTAAGAATATATTTGGGATAAAATGTGACACAAGATGGCCTTGTAGTCTGGTGGTTGTGGTGTCATTATGATGGCAAGGGATCTTGGGTTCGAGTCACCCTGTGCACAAATGAGTATTTATTTTACTCCTTTGCTGCGAGGTGGTGGAATTCGAGTGAAAGACTGCTACGGAGAAAGTTTGAATTGGTCTTGAGTTGTTGGGAGAAGATTATGCAGCAAATCAAGGAGGGATTTATGGAGATGTTTAAGGAATTTGAAAGGGGGAGAAGTTGTAGCCGAAATAGGTGTGCTGGTATGTGCAAATTCGGCTAGAAGGTTTTAGGTGCTTACGTTTGTTCGGTTTTCAGCATTTTGTTTTGTGCTCTTCATGTTCTTTTGATGTGCCGAATTGTGTTTTTGGGGTAGCCTTTAGCACCATTTTTCTCTTGTTTTTTTTCTGGTGGCTGAATATTGCATTTTGGGTATTTTATGAGTGGTCGATTTCTCCTTTCTTAATTTTGCCGAATCATTCCTTTCTTTCGGCTTCTCATCTCTTTCTTTTCTTTCCTCTGGGTTGGCCGAATCTCTATATTTCTCCTCTCATATTTTTAAACCAATTATACCTTTCTTTTCCCTTTCTTTTCTTTGTTGAATCAATTATTCTCATTTTCTTCTCCTAAGCCGGATACCCTTTTCTTTCTTACACCTAAGTACCTTGAATCTATTGGCCGAATATCATCTTATAGCTTGGGTTTTATGTTGACCGATGGTTTCTCTTCTTTTCGTCTCTATTATTTACTTCAGTTCTGGCCGTAGGTTTTTAACCGATTCTCTTTCTCCTCACCTATTCATCTCGTTTAGGCTTGATAACGATTCTCTGGTAATTGTAAGTATGATCGACTCTTGCTCTGTTTCTTTAATCTCTTTTTGTTTTAAGAGACCTCACTCTTTGGTTCTGCTTAAAACCGAATGCCATTTCTCCCTACCTCTAGTTTTGAGGCTTGGTTGTACAATGGGTTTTGTTTCAAGCCTTTGGTTATGCGAGTTTTGTTAATGGGTGTTGCGTTTCGTGTGTAGATACTAATCAAGAAGTGGGTAATCGCTTTTAATCAGCAGTTTAGTTGCAAGTATCCATTGGTTCAAGCAAGGTAGGTGACTTTGGTTTGAGTGATGAGGTTTGGTTGATTAAGGCTAGTTATATTTTGTTGATATGCATGTAATCATTTGTTGTGAATGATTATAGGTTGGCGCTCGAAGGCAGTGCGCGAGTGTTCACAAGCAGGTGTGTAACTTTGTGCTCTGTGGATGATCGGCTGAAAAGCCGAAAGTGTGTATTCACACTTTACTGATTGTAGATCGGCAGAAGCCAAAATGCCGGAGTGGGCCGAATGAGCCCGATGGGCCCGTAGGCCTGCTTGTGTAAACCCAACCCCTAGGTGGGCAATGGTTGGGCTTGTCATGTCGCGCACATGACTTAGGTTATTTTGGGCCTCGATTGGGCCGGAATGGGCCGTGTGGGCCACTGGGCCTGTGGACCCCACACGGATTAATTTGCATGTTATATGGTTTCCATTGGTTTGAACTGTGCTGCTCGTATAGCCAAGGCTATTTCTGGGCTAATTGGGCCACACGAGTGTGTGGGCCCACTTGGGCCGAGTAATAGGCCTTAGGCCCATTTACACCGTTGTGATTGTGTAGGTTACTTAAGTCGCTCGAGGCGACGATGGACCTTCTGTTGGGTCGCTAAGACCTCGATTTGTGAAATTACCGAAATACCCTCGATTTGTGAAATTACCGAAATGCCCTCGATTTGTGAAATTACCAAAATACCCTCGATTTGTGAAATTACTGAAATACACTCAGTTTGTAAAATTACCAAAATACCCCCAGTTTGCAAAATTATAGAAATACCCCCGGTTTGCAAAATTATCGAAATACCCCTGGTTTGCAAAATTACTGTAACATCCTGAATTTTTTCACCTATGCGTTTAATGGGTGGATACGTTTAATGTGTTAATTTGAGAATTTGAGGTGCAAATTGGGTTCAGGTTTGGGCTGAGGCCTTGATTAAATATTCTGTTTAGATACTCTAGGGCTTAAAATAAGGTTTTGGTTGTTTAAAATGTCAAATTGGGCTTGTGGTCCCAAAGTAGGGTGGCGCCATAGAGGAGAAAAGGGGGGCGTCACTAGTGGATGGAGAAGGCCCAAGTTTTGGTTGCTTGGAGCCCAAGTTATTGGGCCAAATTCGGCACTTAAAGAGGAGCTAGGGGACGGCACAAGGCTATTATTTAGGGATTTTTAATGTATATAATATGTGGATATTAGGCCTATTTTGGAGGAGTTAGTAGATTAAGATAAGGAAGAAAGATAGGAGTTATCATTTGGTTCTGAGTTGGCCGAAAAAATCAAACACAGGAGAGGGGGAAGAGAATTGGTTTAGTATTGCAAGGGGTGTGCCGAAAATTTGAAGGCCATCTCACTTGTTTTCTTTTCTCATCTTTTCTCTTCCAAAAGCTGAAAATCACCACCTCCCTCACCTTTTCTTTCTTTTTCTTTGAAACTTCCTTTTAGCCGAATCTTCCGATCCCCATTGTTATTCTTCTCCCATTCACTAAAAGCCAAAACTCCTCATTCAATTCTTCTAAAAAGCCAAAAAAACACATCTAGTTCATCTTTTCGGGATTTTCTTAAAAGTCGAAATTCCTAGATCTATACTCTTCTACGCTTCGATCTTCTTCTGGGATTGCCGAATCTTTCTGCAAGGGGGTAGCTGAAACCATCTGTAGAGGTAAATGTCGATTTGTGTATTCTTTTCCGGCTTTTATAGATCTTAGCCGAATGGCTATATGGTTAGCTAATCGGGTGCTTTCTATCGTTTGCGGTATTCCGGGATTTGAAGGGGATTCAATCGCTTAGATTTCTAAGCCAGAGTTCAGTAGCCCTTGGATCGTATCACTTTCGGGATTTCAAGGTAAGGAGATCTATTAATTTAAGCATATAATTCAGGTAAAACACTAACCCTTGGCCGAATATAGGAGAGGCCTTATCTTCGCGTTCTTCTGGCTTTTGAGCAAAGTTGTAGACAAAGGGCAGTAGATCTGATTAGTGAGGGTATCGACATAGAGAGTAGTACTACGTGTTATCAGGTGTGTAATATTCTCACACCATTTGGATTACTTGTTAGTATATGTTTATAAATCTGTTATATTCTGCTAAATACCGAAATACCGGCATGGCTATTGAAAACCTGATGGGGTAAGGGCAAATCACCAGGTTAGTGATCTCTGTCATTCTAAAGTGAATGTCTCTGTCAATTTGGTATGATGAACATGTATGCCAGTTTCTGTGATTGCATGGGGTTGGGTGATTGATGAAAGGGGAAGTGTTCTATTGTAGTGGCTATTGCCATGATCTGACGATGAGCAGCTATCTGCAGCATGACTGCCATCGTTGGTGTGTAGCGGTGTGGGTTGATTGTAGAAATCCCCAATGGTGTGATTGGCAGGTAAGGGTGGTGTGTAGCGGATGAAAACCTAGGATTGGGTTAGGCTTTGCATATTTTCTGATATATTATACTCTGTTATCTGTTCTGTGGGGCTAAGGCCCAATCTGATGGTGCACGAGGGTTGCACACTGAGTCTCGCGACTCACCCCATTATTTAACATCTTTCAGGTAGAACCTAATGCATCGGACTGGGTTGGAGAAGAGCGCAAGGTGGCCATGCGAGGGATTATTTTAATTCAGCAAAAGACTTTACTAGTTTATTTATTTTTAATATTTTTAATTAGTGGGTTTAAATTTCATTGTAATAAGGCCATGGGCCACTAGTATCATATTTTCGTTTGTTTTGGGCTTTTATTATTATTAGACATTTACATTTTATGTTTTAATTAAGTTAAGGCATGTATCAAATTTCGGTTTTTAATCCACTAAGGCGTAAATATAAAATGTATATCTTTTACAAATCATCCAACCATTTAGTTTTCTCGAATAAAGTGTTAAACTCAAGAAAAATATTTTTCGAAATTGCGGCATCTTTTAAAATCTCCCTAAGTGACATGCCAGATCCAATCATGGTGTTTGGGCCGGGTTTGGGGTGTTACAATTACCGAAATACCCTTATAGGGTAAAATTACCGAAATACCCTTACAGGGTAAAATGACTATTTTGCCCTTGTGAGTAAATGACTGACTTAGACTATGAATTGATTTATTTGACTGTGATCGTATGATCGTGTTTTAACTGACTTGACTGTGGTCGTGTGACTGATGTGCTTTTTATATGTGTGTAAATGATTGTTACTGGGCATGGCCATTTTGCATACACGTGTATTGATTGAGCATGACATACACGACATATTGCATGGGGTTGGGACATTGATACGGAGGAAGTTCTGATAGGGTCGCACGGGTCGCATGAGATGACTGTGGATCCAGTATTGATCTGATAGGGTCGCACGGGTCGCATGAGACGACTGTGGATCCAGTATTGATCTGATAAGGTCGCACGGGTCGCATGAGACGACTGTGGACCGACGGACGGCTTAAAGCTGCGTAATCTGATTTTGGCTCTGTGCCAACCTAACTATGGCTCTGTGCCATCTTGATTATGGCCTTGTGTCAATCGTATTTGCCCGTGGCTATGTGCCTAACATATATATTGATGACTCTGCGTCGATCATAATTACCTGTGGCTGTGTGCTGATTATATTACCGTCGCTGATGGCTATGTCCCAAACGTATTACAGTTACCGATAGCTTTGTGCCATCCTGATTATGGCTCTGTGCCATCCTGATTATGGTTTATAACCATTCTATTTATGGCTTTTAGCCGTTATGTTAACTGGCAGCGTTGCTGCGATATTTATGGCTTTTAGTCGTTCTGTTCACGGCGCTGAGCCGTTCTATTGACTTAGTGTCGCAACCGGTGCTAAACTTGGTGTGTTGGCTGGGTGGGTTGATTTTATCCCCATGTAAGTGTAGGGTTGGTACGGGTGGTGTGTTGGCTGGACCGGGGTGGGATGCATCCTCATACTGTTGCATATCTGTTTATGAGATCTGTTACTGTTAAAGGGTTTTGGCCAAGACTATTTTCAGTTCTATTTCTGTTTACTGACTGTTACTCTAGTAAGGGGATTACACACTGAGTTTTCGTAAACTCACCCCATTTTTAACTGTGCAGGTAATCCCCAGCCTTAGACGGATTGGTGGTGCGAGGGACTCGGAGAAGGCCAGACACTGCTCATGTTTTTTGTTTTGATTATTTACATTCAAGTATTTTAATCTGGTTTGTAATAAGGCCTTTTTAAGTTTCTGGATTTTAACTTTGGGTCTTTCTTTACTTTGGTTTATATCGGTTAGAAGTAAGTCACGGTTTTCCAAAATGATAACTGTTTTCAACAACACTACGTTTTCGCAACATTTTCGAAATGGTTTCAAGACTTAATCTTTAAACATCACATTTTCGTAAATCGGTTACTTTTAAACTTAGCTTCCGCAGTTGCAAAGGAACTTTGGGAATAAACTTAGCTTCCGCTTTTAAATAAGAAGGGTTTTCAATGAAAACATGGTTTTTGAAAAACACTTCAATGTGACACGCCAGATTTGAGCCTAACTTCTGGGCCGGGTTTGGGGTGTTACAGAAATTATACATTGTAAAATTGTGAAATAAATGAAGTGTAAGGCTTGCTAAGGACCTATATGAATTTTGGCTGTAACAGCCCAGTTTAGACCCTAGTCGGAACAGTGGTTTTGGGACAACGAATCTGAGGTCGTAAAAATATTTTAATATTATTTTTGGTGTTGATTATATGTGATATAGTCTGTGTGAAAACTGTGAGTTAATTTTATCGACTGTGTGTCAAATTATGAAAAAGGATTAAATTGCATAAGGTGTAAAAGTCATGTCTTTGATTTTTAAGTGCCTATTTGTTGTTGGCTTTTTAAAGTGAAGGCCTTATGTTGTTATTAGTCCATTTTAAGATAGTGGGGTGTTAAATGACAAGATAACCATGATGATAATTTGTCTTATATGTTTAATGAAAGGATAAAATGGTAAAATGTTTAATAAGGTAATAATAATAAAACATGAAAAATGGTCATTGTTATCATCTTTGCTTCACCGAAAATTGAGAGTGAAAGAAAGGTTTTAAGCATTGAAAAATTTGGCTATTGTTCATCTTGATTTAAGGTATGTTTGAGCTCAGTTTTTGTTAATTTCTACGTTTTTGTAATCGTTGCTTCGTGCTCTAGCTAACCCATGCTTAAATTTTGTGAATTGGTGATGTTTTTGAAATGTGCCATTGATGAACATGTGAGTTCTTGAATGTTTAATGGTGTAAAATGAAAGATATGTGTTTGATTAATATAGTTTGTCTTTGAAGTTTTGAGGAATTTTTGTAATTTGGGCTAAATTGAGAAAAGTGTAAATAGAAGGATTCAAATGTGAAATAAATGAAATATTTGGGCTTGTATGAGTAGAGTGATAATTCGGCTAGGTATGGGTACAAGCAAATTATGTGTATTTTGTGATTTTGTGAATTAAGGACTAAAGTGTCGAAATGTGAAAATGTGAGGGCTATTTTGTAAAATGCCCTAAATATGTGTGTTTGGACTAAAATGAATGATTTGGTGATTGAATGGACTGAATTTGAATGTGTATAGACCGAGAGAGGAGAGGTTCGGATCGAGATCGAGGCAAAGATAAAGTGCTCGATTAATTAACCATTTCGGTATTTCGACTTCTGAGGTAAGTTCGGATATGATACTAGTTGTTAATTTATATCTATTTGATGTGAAATGAATGAATGTGTACCTAATTATAAGATAAGAAATGCATGTGCGGATTGGAAATAGATGGCACTAAGTGTGAAAAATTTGAAATGGGATAGAAATAATTGGCACTGTGTGTGCGAGTTGATAAAAGCTTCGGCTTATTGAATTGGCATTGTGTATGCGATACCGATATAAGCTCAGTTTAACGTATTGGCACTAAGTGTGCGATGACAAGCATGCCAAGTTTATAAATGGCACTAAGTGTGCGAAATAAGCAAGAGAATAGCAACGAGTGATCGAATTGAGAAGTCGAATGATTAAGTAGCATGGTTGGTAAGTTACTATGTGTTGGCAAAGGTATGTAAGATATCTATGTGGTGGATGAAATAGAAACTATATGAATGGAATTTTATGTGAGTATTGGATAGGTTGAATTTGTGTATCATTGGTAAATTATCTATGTGATGGCTGAATGTATATATATTAATTTAATTCATTGAGTTAATGGTATTATATTTCGAACTTACTAAGCTTTGAAAGCTTACTGTGTGATTTATTTCTCTACTTTGCAGTGTCAGTAAAGCTAGCTCAGATCCGGGAATTGTCAGCATCTCTATCACACTATCGGCAATCTATTTTGGTATTTTGGAAAGATGTATATAGTTGAATTATGGCATGTATAGGCTAGTAGTTAAGATATGTCTTGAAATGTTTAATCCTTGCCATGTGAGTTGGCTTGGAATTTTAATGTTGTTGAATTACTAATGAGTTATGAAAATGGTATATTTCATGATGGTGTGGTTGAAGATAGTTCCAGATATTTTATATATGCATGTTTGAGTTGTATAATTGTCATTTTGAATAGCTTTAGTTGTGATGATAATAAGCATAGAAGTAGATGGATGAGTTTGTGAAAGAATAATGCATGAAATGGTATGATTGAAGGCATATGAAAGCTTGTAGTGATAGAGTATTAATGCTTGTAGGCATGAACCTATTGTGGATGACAATTAGGCCTTGCATATGGCCTAATTTGTCTACACGGTCATGGCACACGGGCGTGCCTAGTGATTGTGGGTTAAAGTCAGTAGTTAGCTTAGTTGCACACGGCCATAGCACACGGGCGTGTCTAGTGGCCGTGGGGATAAGTCAGTATATGGCCTAAGGAGCACATGGCTTTAGCACACGGGCGTGCCTGGTGGCCGTGTGGAGAAGTCAGAATACTTGCTCTGTTTTGGCACGGCCTGGACACATGGGGGTGTCTGGTGACCGTGTGAGGCACACAGCCTGGTGGCACGGGCGTGTGACCTCAACAGTCTTGGTGAATATTTTAAATTTTGAAAACTTTCATAAATGTTTGGTTTAGTCCCAACCCCTCTCTAGTATGTGTTAAAGGTCTCGTGGGCTTCAATAAGGGACTATTTGATTATGTTTTGATGTGCTTTGGTAATGGTTGACTTTGTGTTGTGAATTGGATGTGAAATGATTCGATTGTTTGGTAATGCCTCTTAACCCTATTCTGGCGACGGTTTTGGGTTAAGGGTGTTACATTTTATTGGTATCAGAGCTACGGTTTAGTCGATTCTCGTACTAACGTAGCGCGTGTGAGTGTAGCTATACATGCCATATATGAAATTGTGATAATGTGATGAATTCTGACAGTTATGAATGTGTTTTCGTATAGTAATGGATCCCGATTGAGCGCCATCGACGGCGATGTAGAGTAACACACACCGTCCGCTCAAGGGGATGCCACGCCATATCTCGGCCGAATGATAGTGGTGAGGGAGGAGAGGTTAAGCAAGCCTTCTTCCGTATGATGAGTGAGTGGTTTTTAGAGTTCGTTCGAACAAATCCGGGTACTCCACAACCTCCACCCCCACAAGTACCTGTTGTGCCACAAGTTGTAGATCCGATCAGATTGAATAAACCTCCTGTAGATAAGATCCGAAAGTACGGGGCCGAAGAGTTCAGGGCCACAGCCGATGATGATGCCGAGAGAGCTGAGTTTTGGCTCGAGAACACCCTTTGAGTATTTGATGAGATGTCGTTGACTCCTGATGAATGTATAAAATGTGTTATTTCGTTGTTGAGGGATACTGTGTATAATTGGTGGAAAACATTGATATCTGTGGTTCCGAGAGAGAGAATCACCTGGGATTTCTTTCAAGCCGAGTTCAGAAAGAAGTATATCAGTCAACGATTCATTGATCAGAAACGTAAAGAGTTTCTAGAGCTGAAACAAGGTCGTTTGTCAGTTACTAAGTATGAGCGGGAATTTGTGAGATTGAGCCAGTATGCACGGGAATGTGTTTCGACTGAAGCTACTATGTGTAAACGCTTCATAGAAGGGCTGAATGAAGATATTAAGTTGTTGGTCGGGATACTTGATATAAACGAATTTGTTGTGTTAGTCGAAAGAGCATGCAAAGCCGAGGAGCTCAGTAAAGAAAAGAAGAAAGCTGATTCTGAAGCTCGTGATGAAAGGAAAAGATCGATGAGTAAGTTTTCTCAACCTTCGACGAAGAGATTTAGAGATGCAAGTAATCAATCAAATGCTTCGTTTGGACACTCGAATAGAGACCGAGCAAGACTAAGTGTTGGTCCCAGAACTCAAGCTCCAATAGAATCAAGTGTTGATAGTGCCAAAAGTAACAAACCTGAGTGTAGACAGTGTGGAAGACGACATGTGGGAGAATGCTGGGGCAAGTACAACAATAGAGTTTGCTATAAATGTGGGTCACGAGATCACTTCATTCGAGACTGCCCAAAGATGGTTGAGGAAGAAAATGTTTAGAATGTGAGATCGAGTAATGTGATGGCTAGGGGTAGACCATCCAGAAATGTCAGGAATGTGAGTGGAAGTTAAAAAGGGACTACTGATACAACTGTGAGGTCAGAGGCGAGAGCACCTGCCTAAGCTTATGCTATACGTGCACGAGAGGAAGCATCATCTCCAGACATCATTACTGGTACTTTTACTCTATTTGATACTGATGTGATTGCATTAATAGATCCGGATTCAACTCATTTCTATGTGTGTGTGAATTTAGTATCAAGTAAGACTCTACCTGTTGAGTCTACTGAATTGGTAATTAGAATATCGAACCCTTAGATAAGTGTGTTTTGATGGATAAAGTGTGCAAGAATTGCCCATTGATGTTTCGTGATATATGTTTTCCGGCTAATTTAATGTTGTTACCGTTCGATGAATTTGATATAATTATGGGTATGGATTGGCTCACTCTGCATAATGCTATTGTGAATTGTAAATGAAAAGTATCGAATTGAGAAGTTAGAACGGTGAGATAGTTCGAATTGAATCCAATGATTTGAAAGGGTTACCAGCTGTTGTATCTGCAATGAAAGCTATAAACTATGTGAAAAAAGGTTGCGAAGCCTATCTGGCATATGTGATTGATACAAAAGTGTCAGAAATGAAAGTTGAAATCTCAGTTGCAAGAGTTGACAGATAGAGGATTTCCACGACCAAGTTTCTCGCCCTGGGGTGCTCCTGTGTTATTTGTGGAAAAGAAAGACGGTACTATGAGAATGTGTATTGATTACCGACAATTAAACAAAGTGACGATAAAGAACAAATATCCATTGCCTCGTAATGATGATTTGTTTGATCAGCTAAGAGGAGCTACACTATTTTCTAAGATAGACTTGAGGTCGGGTTACTATCAGTTGAGAGTCAAAGAATCCGATGTGCCGAAAACTGCTTATAGAATGAGGTACGGGCATTATGAATTTTTAGTTATGCCTTTCGGACAAATGAATGCTCCTGCTGTTTTTATGGATCCGATGAACAGAATTTTCAAACTGTACTTAGATCGATTTGTTGTTGTATTCATTGATGATATTTTGATCTATTCATGTGATGAGACGCAGCATGCTGAGCATTTGAGAATTGTGCTACAAACTCTACGTGAGAAACAGTTGTATGCTAAGTTTAGCAAATGTGAGTTTTGGTTGCGTGAGGTTGGATTTTTGGGGCATATTGTATCAGCTGCGGGAATACGAGTTGATCCGAGTAAGATTTTAGCTATTTTGGAATGGAAGCCTACGAGAAATGTGTCTGAAATCCGTAGTTTTCTGGGATTAGCGGGATATTATAAGCGGTTTGTGTAACACCCCATACCCGAGTCCGAGGCTTAGACCGGATACGAGATATTACTATGCTTTAACTTGCTTAATCATGCACTTACGGGCTGTAGAATTTTGTTCCGAATTAAAAACTTCTCTTTCTCAGTCTAATCATACATTTTATGGGCCTATGAGGCCTTATACCCGTATATAAAAACTTTCAGAACTTAATCGGAAACTTTTCTTTAAAGCAGAGGTCACACGCCCATGTGGTTTGGGACACGCCCGTGCACCCCTTTACACGCCCATGTCTTCCGACCGTGGTCGACACTGACTAATTACACACGGCCTTGACATGCCCGTGGACTTAGACCGTGTACTATACCTTGATATACTGACTTATTACACACGGATGGGGCACACGCCCATGTTCTAACCGTGTGTCATGCACGACTTCAACACACGGCCGCGGGATTAGCCTGTGGCCTATTCTGACTTATGAGACTAAGGTGCAAGTTACGCACGGCCTAGACACACGCCCGTGTGTCTAACCGTGTGGTCACTTAGAAGCTATCTACCAAGCCTTTTCCTACTCTCAATTGCATACATTCATATACTTCTTCAAAGCATTCTCAAAACATCAATTCAAACACATAAATTAACACATTTGGTTCATGAAAATAAAGTTTTCCTATCATACACTTGGGAGAATTGTTCCCACAACATTTACAACAACTTAAACCATCATAAATGGCTATACACAACCATACTATGAATTCTCTTAGGCCAACAACATTTGGCTACAACAATTAGACTTCATCAACTTTAAACGAATCCCTATACATGCCATGACTCTTAAGGACTTAATACCTCATACCGTGTGTCTGCTCGATAGTGTGAAAACATCTCCGGCGGTCTCCGACCCGATCTAAGGAATAAAACCTATAAGAGATGAGAAAAGTAAAGGAGTAAACAATAATGCTTAGTAAGTTCATCTGCATAATTTGACAAATATTGATATTCACTGAATATACATAACCCCAAGGCAATATGCTGAGTTTTTCTCATCAACTCATGGTTACTTACTAAATTATTCTTGAATCTTACTCATTCTATCTCTTACCACATTTCTACCATGCCACAAGCCAATTTGCTTGTTTAATTAGCATACATTCCTGCACTGATCATCACAAGATCATACAAAACAACGCATCAAGCATTTTCAATAATTCGCTCATACTACTAATATCTTGGTGGTTACGCACTTAGCCAACCATTGAATCTCTTATAGGGTGGTATCGCACACAGCCCACCAATCATTTATACCTATGGTGATTTCGAACTTAACTCACCAATCATTTATAAGCGATGGTACCGCACACATCCCATCGATTACTAATCAATCAGGTGTGTAACGCACACACCCACCAATAAAAATATAGTTGATGGTATCGCATTGACCCATCACTAACCATTAATAAGGTGATATCGCACATAGCTCACCGTTATTTACATTCATGGATAATAATCCACAAGTATATCTCTATTTCAAACGTTCATTCGAGAACATCCTCACATGCTTCTATTCTTACTTAACCTTCTACGATACTCGTTCTCATCCACACAGTACATCAATAAATCATTCTCATGCAACTAAGGTGCATCAACTACACATACCCCACTAGGGGTTCATTATATATTGAATTCATCTCAATTCAGTTCTACACATACTTGTGCTACTCATGGTACAACCACATACATTCAACATATACATTGAATCATTCGAATTGTTAAATAACTCTCTTGAGTCTCATGCACATAGTTCTCATCGTCATCATACCCCAATAGGGTCTTACACATATTATCTTATCGATTCCACGTCCCTGACATGGTCTTATACAAATTCTTACATCAAGGCCATATTCTAATATGGTTTTACTCGATACTTTAACCATTATCCTATCGTGCTATACACCTTTCCCATTACTCTAACTTCAATTCCATTGACATCTCATCAAGAGACATTTCATACATTCATATAGTAATATACATTCCATACAACATTGGAATACTAAATAAGCTCATACGTAATTGCAACATTCGCACATGAACTTACCTCGATGTCGAAAGAACCGAAAAGGACTTTTTGCCCACATTTCTCTTTTCATCCGTTCTAGGTCCGAAACTCATTTTCTTTGATCTAGAACAATGAAATTTACTGATTTAATCACTTATAAATCATGATATACCATAATCTAAACTTTAGGCAAAAATGACTATTTTGCCCCTACACTTTGGCAAAATTGCTATTTTGCCCCTAGGCTCGTAAATAAATTTTCATCACATTTTCTTGTTAAACAAGCCTAGCTGAGCATTTAATCCTCTTTCAACTATTCTCAATTCCATCAATTTCATGCTTAAATGAACAAATTACAACTTTTGCATTTTAGTCCCAATTAGGTGTTTTCATGACAACACCTTTCACAAAAGTTGTTTCTCATCATCCTATCATTCATTTTCTTCCATAAAAACTCATCAAACAACATGAACTCTATCATGGCAAGTCCCTAGACTTTTAACCATATTGCAAACTAATCCTCCCATTAGCTAGCTTAAGCTTTAGGGACTCCAAAAATGCAATTTTCATCAAAAATAAGCATCAAAATCACTTACTTGAATGGAGTAAAGCTTGCTGAAAATTTGAAGCTTTCAAACCCCTCCCATGGCTGATATTTTCAGTTGAAGAAGAGAAGAAATAAAAAGATGATAGCTTTTTGCTTATTTCATCTTATTTTATTTCTTTTTAATACCTAACATGACAACATTTAATGCCCTTGTCCCCTTTGTCTTCTTTAACCGGACAAGCTAATTCCCATGGCCTAATTGCACATTTGGGACCTCCAATTTATAAACCATAGCTATTTGGCACCTCTAGCAAATAAAATAGAACTTTTGCACTTTATGCGATTTAGTCCTTTTTCACGATCTAACTAGAATTCGCTAAAATTAAGGCACCAAAATTTTCATGCATCCTTATAAACATGTTATAACACATAACATAACATGAAAATGATTTTATATAACCTCGAATTAGTGATTTTGAGATCATTATTTCGACTAGCCCCTAAATCAGGCTGTTACAATTCTCCCCCCTTAGGGATTTTCGTCCCCGAAAATCTCTTCAGGAGGAGTCGCTACCAACATTCTTAAAACGTTTCCATCTACTCTTCAAAATCACGAGTCCACTTATCCTCAAGTTTCTCTTGCCAACAACTTTTAAGCTGTGATACACAAGGTCAAATCGTAACTTGAGACCTAGGTTATTCTTCCTCTAGGGCATATACTATACCCAGTAATCCACCAATTTGGAACTCTGTACATGTCCAAATGATCATTCGAATCTTTACTGGTTGATTCACTACAATTTGAATGACATTCCCCTCCTTGGGAATTATGTCAAACCAAATTTGAAATCTATAAGGTTTCGTCTCACTTCCTCATTAAAGCATTCACCAACTATAATAATCTTGACTTGTATGCTTTGAAACTCAGCTTTTAGTGGTCAACTACCTCTGACCATAAACTCAATCATATTGTGAAATGTACTCTATTGTCAAAACATTTATGCACATAACTTCATTTCCTTGTTCATGCATTAGTAGGTATACTATTACTAAATCTCATACCAAAACTTCTATATAAGTCCTGGATTCATCATTATTTCAACTCTATCTCACTTCTGAACCCTGTTGTTCTGAAAAGAAGACTCATTCTTGTCATTAACCTTGCCGAAACTAGGATATTACCAACTAAGATCAACCGAGTAACTATCTCGCATTGTCAAACATGGATCATTCATTCAGACATCTGTACTATGTCTACTATCTGAAAGTATTACAATAACTATACCTGCCATTGTATTAGCTCTATCCGTTTCACTATTTCCTTTTCAAAATCTTCTGTAGCATATGATACTCTTTCATCATTAAAAATTCAGAAAATACACATCGATGATCCCATGTATCAATACATAATATCTAACCCACAACACAGACACAAAAGTGACCGTCTCTGGATCACCAACCTGTCAACTCTTTCTCTCAATTCAGACTGATCTCAGTACTAGAACTTTCAAATAAACAGTTCTTTCAATAGCTTTCAACTCAACCATCACGGTTTGAACATTTCGATGAGCATATCTTTATCTCATGCTCCCTACTCACGTACACACAGAATTTTATTCTCTTTCCTGATTCATGCGTGAACATACACAGAACTTGAGTCATATCTCAATACATTAATCTACTCTTTTCTCCATACTGAGAACATATTTTGAGCACACTCTAATCTGAGTTTCTCTTGCTATGCTAATCTAGAACCCTTACTATCGTCATATCTCATGATAGCAGGGGCATTTAGATCGAATTCATTAACTCTATTTGGCTTACTCGAAAACCCATCACACAATGTGAAACTTGTGATTTCACTTCTTATACTAGAATCATCACCAATTTCATCCTTAAAGTACCCATATAGGATTACAAGGAGATAAAGGAATGTCGATTTCAATTAACTAAATCGACAATCGCTTTGTCTGATTTTTACTATCAGCTAACATTCTCACACAATCACAATTTATGAAAAGAACAACTACATCAGCCCTGAAAGGCAACAGATATCTATACATAATACTCAAAGAGATTATTATAATCCATCCATGGCATCAACTAACTATGCACAATTTACAGGCTTTAAGCCAACTTACTCATACTTGCCCTTACATAACACGTTCCGTGCCATATATCGTAATCGTCTCTTCGTGATTCATTCACGAGTACATGTTTTCACTCTTTCACATGACTTTAGTACCATTCTCATTTCTACCTCTAGACTCATCTATCTGTCCCATTGATCACTAAGGATAATCAAAGATGCATATTCATCGTCATTCATGTAGGTACAAAACCAATGCCACATCCCCGAGGTGGTCTTATACGGAGTCACCTTTAAATGCCAATGCCATATCCCGGATAAGGTCTTATATGGACTTCAACATCAAGTATCGATGCCCTATTCTGAATATGGTCTTACACGATTCTCATATTCATTATCGAAGCCATATCCCGGTTATGGTCTTATACAAGATCTTAATTTGGTGCCGAGGCCATGTCCTAGACATGGTCTTATACGGGACCTTATCTATCTCATAGTTTGATGATAGCATTATCATATTCATTATAGTCCCCTAGGACTTCAACCTCACGTTTCACAACAATTACTCTATTTAGTAGAGTATCATGTATCAGCGTGATACAAAGCATTCTCAACTATGCTAACATAAATTTTTGCATTAATCACATGCAAACTTATTCAACTTGACTCTCATAACATCTCATCATGATTTAACAGTGGTAAGGGGGTGAAGTCGTAGAGCCCCTAACTTGATTCTCGTGACTACATACATATGACTTATCATTCATCATCAATGATATATCATCATAGTCACACAACTCACTCCAAGTGAGTTTTCACATTTTTCATGCCACAATTGTTTTTATCACTCATACTTTCGAACAGTGACTTAACTTACTCAAGTTCCACCTTAATGTCCACTCAAGTACTCAACATTAAACTCTAATTTCTCTTATCATCGCTTACCAAGTTAGAGAATGTCTTACGGGTTTGAGTACCTCGTTTACTTGATTGCCATAGTCTAACCATGGTCTTACTCGTATCACAACATCATAGCCAAGCTATTACTTTACATGTCATCACGATGCCATAGCCTTGCTATGGACTTACACAAAATCTCATATCAATACCAATGCCGTATCCTAGATACAGTCTTAGATGGAAACTCATATCGATGCCGATGCCATATCCCAGATATGGTCTTACACGGGATCGTATATCATTGCCAATGCCATGTCCCAGACATGGTATTATATGGGATCTCATGTATTACCATGGTCCTACCATGGTCTTATTCATCATTTATCATTGAACGACCGTACTCATCTCCTGCATTCCACTTAGTCAAACTTCTCAGTTTTTAACTCCCATTCTATAATATGTGTGACTTTGTAACAGGGTCATAAGACGAAACATTATACCTTCTCTACTTTAACAGTCACACGTGAGATTCAACTATGTGGACATATTTATCATAAATAATAGCATCACAAATCTCAAATGCTTACTTACTCTTACTGCTTCTCACATACATCATGATACTTACTAGTCTTATGCTTGTAAGGTAAACAAGGTACCTGTAACACTTGATCACATAGATCAGTATACTTTGCTATATTAAGCATAATCTCAACATCATCATTCATAAGATGAATTATACTTGTTAGTCAGCCTTCACTAGCATGACATATTATCAACTTTATTACTAACTTTCTTGCTATCTCATTTAAGCTTGACTCTTTTGCCCGATGAATTACTGTGAATGACTGAGGATACTGAACCTTATCTCACATTTAACTCAATGCCAAAGCCATATCTCAGATATGGTCTTACATGGGATCTCTCAACTTGGTATCGATGCCATGTCTTGACATGGACTTACTCGAAGTCTTCCTTGGGAACTTACCGTTGCCATGTCTTGACATGGTCTTACTTGGTATCTTTACTCATAAACTGGTCAATGCCGAGCCTTGGCTTGGACTTACATGAAATCTTCCTTGTTACTCACCAATGCCATGCCTTGGCTTGGGCTTATATGGGTCTTCATCTCATAGTAACTCTTCAATGCCAAGACTTGTCTTGGTCTTACATGATAACTTGCTTGATTACCGATGCCATGTCTTGACATGGTCTTATACGGACTTTCTTGTCTCATGTGGTAGATTGAGTATCCTAAGTAATTCATTTTCAATCGCGGCTTTCATATACATGCTCTTAGTAACTTCTTTGTTTAATAAATCATTAAACATTTTCATGGAATTAATGTGCATATAACAACATCACAAGCAATTCAATGAAATATTCATGAAGCTTGAAAATCGCACAAACTTACTGAAATTAGCTCGGTTGGGAATCATCACTGTCTTAACAAAATAATTTCGTTAGAGCTGGGAGACATCACACTATCACGGTCCACATATGGCATGTATAGCTAGACTCTTAATCACGCTAGGTTAGTCCTAGAATCGACTAAACCTGGCTCTGATACCACTAAATGTAACACCCCATACCCGAGTCCGAGGCTTAGATCGGATACGAGATATTACTATGCTTTAACTTGCTTAATCATGCACTTACGGGCTGTAGAATTTTGTTCTGAATAAAAAACTTCTCTTTCTCAGTCTAATCATACATTTCATGGGCCTACGAGGCCTTATACACGTATATAAAAACTTTCAAAACTTAATCAGAAGCTTTTCTTTAAAGCAGAGGTCACACGCCCATGTGGTTTGGGACACGCCCGTGCACCCCTTTACACGCCCATGTCTTCCGACCGTGGTCGACACTGACTAATTACACACGGCCTTGACACGCCCGTGGACTTAGACCGTGTACTATACCTTGATATACTGACTTATTACACACGGCCCGGGCACACGCCCATGTTCTAACCGTGTGTCATGCACGGCTTCAACACACGGCCGTGGGATTAGCCCGTGGCCTATTCTGACTTATGAGACTAAGGTGCAGGTTACGCACGGCCTAGACACACGCCCGTGTGTCTAACCATGTGGTCACTTAGAAGCTATCTACCAAGCCTTTTCCTACTCTCAATTGCATACATTCATATACTTCTTCAAAAAATTCTCAAAACATCAATTGAAACACATAAATTAACATATTTGGTTCATGAAAATAAAGTTTTCCTCTCATACACTTGGGAGAATTGTTCCCACAACATTTACAACAACTTAAACCATCATAAATGGCTATACACAACCATACTATGAATTCTCTTAGGCCAACAACATTTGGCTACAACAATTAGAATTCATCAACTTTAAACGAATCCCTATACATGCCATGACTCTTAAGGACTTAATACCTCATACCGTGTGTCTGCTCGATACTGTGAAAACATCTCCGGCTGTAACATCCCAAAATTGGGCCTAGTAGGATTGGGCCCAATGGGCCTTAAGCGTAGAAGCGTTTTAAAATTTTGAGAACAAGAGAACAGCATTATTTCTAGTTGGACTTATTAAGAAGGTAATTTTGGAAAGTTACGAGGTTTCTATGAAGTTCCGGGTTCAAGTTGGGCCTTAGTAAAATTTTGTGTTTAAGCCTATTAAGGAGAGATAGTAAGTGGCATCAAGGCTTATGGAAATAAAAGAGTAAATTGCTAGCATAAATGAGCAATTGGTAAAAGGGTTATGGCGCCACATGTAGTACCTTGAGGGAAGAGGTTCGAATCACTTTGTGTGCAAATTTTGACTTATATTTTTGCACCCTTTCCTTAAGTGTCGGCCAAGAGGCATTCATGGCAAGGTTGACTTCATTATTTTGGTAAGGTGGCTATATGAATAAGGCAAGGTTGAAGTTGGGGAAAGGAATCAAGGGAAATAGGAAAGAATGGGGGACATGAGGCTTATTTCGTGGGTGATGTTTTGGAAAGCTTGGGTGGCCAAACTCTTACCCTAGGGGGGGATGCATGTGGACGGTTTTGGGGAGAATAGGTAGCTGAATTTTTAGTTGGCATTTGGTAAAGACTTAGTAGTGTTTTGGAAAAAAAATTCCCTATGGCAACTTTGTGTCATTTCTCCCAATTTGCAACCCTCCTTGCCGAAACATATTAGCACAATAGTGCATTGTTTTTCTCTTTTGTTTGGTCACATACTCATTTTCTTTCCACCTTCCTTGATAGCCGAATTCTCCTTTGCCTTTTGATTGAATTTTTGGTGCTTGTTAGGTCAAAACCTTTCTCTTTGCACTATTTAGTATTCTCCAAATTTCTTTCTTCTTGATTGCCGAAACTCTAAAGCCATTAGTGAGTACTTTTCTTTCTTTGTTTTGCCAAAACCACCTAGCCTAATTGATCATCTTCTCCATCTTCCAAGTTGGGTTTTTCTTTCTTGATTAAACCGGGTAAGTGTTTTTATTCAAATCTTTTCATTCTTTTTCTCTTTAGCCGAATGAGAGTCCCTCATTATTTGGTTGTAAATCTTGATCTTAACCGAAATGGTGTTATCTTCCATTCCTTCATATTGTAATCACCCTCTTTTTCATAGTGTTCTAAGTGGGTGGTCGTGTATCATTCTAGCCCTAAGTCAAACGGTGGAAATTGGATCCAATATCGATAAGGTAAGGAGTTCTTCATGGATTATTTGAAATCGTTCTTTATTCGTTTAAAGGATAATAGTGGTTGTGACTAATCGATTATGTTTTAGGGACGAAATCACTCGATATATTCTACCTTCGGATATAGTGGTAAGTGATTCAAGTGTAAGTGATACGAAATCTTTTGGAAATCCGAGGCTAACTTTTGGTTGGTATTGTTCTAGGTCATCGACGAGTGGTTCGTTAGGAAATCAAAATCAAGGTGTGTAATCCCGTACCTTCCGAATACATGTTTGATATGGTGTGTAATCTCACATCTCTCTGAAATTTTGTATGATATGTTCTGTGATTTGGTCAAAATACCAAAGAAAACCGAAAACCGGCATCCGTGATCACTCGGGCGTGCGCATGATCGTAGTGGTAATCGTATGTTGTAATAAAACAGTTTCGGTCAGAAACAGTGACGTGTATTTGAAAAATCACTAAAAATAGGAGAAAAAAAATTAAAAAGTGAATAAGATATCAGATTAAATCTTACTGTGTCTATTTTGATATGGAAGAAACAGATAAGGAAAAGGAATTTTATATTCTGAGATATCTTAATTTTAGTGAGACTGGTTCTGAATGACTTCGTGGTTCCCTAATCTGTCTTGGAAAAATCGTATAAAATTGTACAAAGTGAATTATGAGTTATAGTTTATATGTACAGTTTCCTAAGTGAGTCTATTTTCAATATAAACAAGTGGGACCAACATATGAAAACTTTACAGTGAGATATTTGAATTTTGGGTAAGAGAGATCAGAATCGTTGGTCAGTGAAACAAGGGAATTTTTAAGGAATAAACTGTAGTAAATGGCTAAGTCAAAAATTCTGGAAAAATTATAGTAAGAAGATATATGAGTCTAGTCTCAAGGAAAATTTACGGAGTTAGATTTTGAGATTCCTAACTCAAGTTATAGTCAATTTAGTTAGTATGACGCAGATGGACAGTTTCGATTTTTATGCTCCACATTAGTAGTTAAGTCTAGGTTGCGAAATTTCCAAAATACACTTAGGTTGCGAGATTATCGAATTACCCTTAGTGGGTAAATTATCGAAATTACGAAAATGCCCCTATGGGTCAAAATTACGAAAATGCCCCTAAAGGGTCGAATTACGAAATTGTTATATGGGCCAATCTGATATTTTGATAAATGGGCCAATTTGATATTTTGATAAATGGGCCGATCTGATATTTTGCTATATGGGCCAATCTGATATTTTGATAAATGGGCCAATCTGATATTTTGATAAATGGGCCAATATGATATTTTGATAAATGGGCCAATCTGATATTTTGATAAATGGGTCGATCTGATATTTTGCTATATGGGCCAATATGATATTTTGCTAAATGGGCCAAATCTGATATTTTGCTTAATGGGCTTTTTGATTAATTGCTGTAATAGGCCATAATTTTGTAATAAATATCTGAATAAATTGTTGTGAATGGCTATGCATTATGTACATGATTTGCATGGGATGGGATAATGATGAAGAGAAGTTCTGGTAGGTCTGCTACATAATTCTGGTGGCTGTGCCACAAATATGAAAAATGGTGATGCCATGTAAATTCTGTTAATCTGGTGGCTTGTCCACAAATTTGATATAATCGGCTTAATGCCTATGTTTGGTGTGTTGGCGGGGTGGGTGACTAAAGCTCCCCACAGGTGTGTTTGTTGGTATGGGTGGTGTGTAGCGGATGGAAATCTAGGTTTGGTTTGGGAATTGCATATCATATGCATATTATATTTGATACATTATTGTTGTTGTAAATGGGCTTAGGCCCAAAATATTGCTAATTGGGTTCCGGCCCAATGAATAACGGTAAGGGGATTTCACACTGAGTTCTTGTAACTCACCCCCTTTCTCTTAACCCTTGTAGGTAATGCTTGATGATATGGACTTGGGCTATGGATGACTCGAGGGAGGCCATACTTCGGAAATGGTTTATTTGGACTTTAGACTTCTTTCTCGTTTATTTTATTACTTCACTATTTTGGGTTAAATGTTGTAATAAGGCCTCTGGACTATTTTTTATTTTTGCTTTTTGGTTGGGATGTTTTTATTATTTTTCTTAAATTGTTTAAAAAGGGGAATTTTCTAAAAACTTAAACAATGGTTTCCAAAATCGATTAACAAATGGATTTCAAAATAAACTTTTACAAATATTTTTTTTTACACGGATATTTTCTCTCGAACTATTAACGGTATTTTCAAAAGACTTGGATTCTCTTTCGAATTTTCAACGTCGTTTTCAAAAGTCACGGTTTTGTAAGATCATTAGTTCAAATTTATCGATTTATCAATCAAATCTTTGAGGTTAGTAGTATTTTATCAAATCAAACTTGTTTTCTCGATTTTTAACAAAGCAATATTTTAGTACGAACAAAAAGGGTTTAACATGATTTGCTCGTGTGACACGCCAGATTCGGGCCTAACTTCTGGGCCGGGTTTGGGGTGTTACACCGGCGGTCTCCAACTCGAGCTAAGTCATAAAACCTATAAGAGATGAGAAAAGTAAAGGAGTAAGCAATAATGCTTAGTAAGTTAATCTGCATAATTTGACAAATATTGATATTCACTGAATATACATAACCCCAAGGCAATATGCTGAGTTTTTCTCATCAACTCATGGTTACTTACTCAATTATTCTTGAATCTTACTCATTCTATCTCTTCCCACATTTGTACCATGCCACGAGCTAATTTGCTCGTTTAATTAGCATACATTCCTGCACTGATCATCACAAGATAATACAAAACAACGCATCAAGCATTTTCAATAATTCGCTCATACTACTAATATCTCGGTGGTTACGCACTTAGCCCACCATTGAATCTCTTATAGGGTGGTATCGCGCACAGCCCACCAATCATTTATACCTATGGTGATTTTGCACTTAGCTCACCAATCATTTATAAGCGATGGTATCGCATTACATTATCGATTACTAATCAATCGGTGGTAACGCACACGACCCACCAATAAATAATATAGTTGATGGTATCGCACACAGCCCATCACTAACCATTAATAAGGTGATATCGCACATAGCTAACCGTTATTTACATTCATGGATAATAATCCACAAGTATATCTCTATTTCAAATGTTCATTCGAGAACATCCTCACATGCTTCTATTCTTACTTAACCTTCTACGATACTCGTTCTCATCCACACTATACATCAATAAATCTGTCTCATGCAACTAAGGTGCATCAACTACACATACCCCACTAGGGGTTCATTATATATTGAATTCATCTCAATTCAGTTCTACACATACTTGTGCTACTCACGGTACAACCACATACATTCAACATATACATTGAATCATTCGAATTGTTAAATAACTCTCTTGAGTCTCATGCACATAGTTCTCATCGTCATCATACCCTAATAGGGTCTTACACATATTATCATATCGATGCCACGTCTCTGACATGGTCTTATATGAATTCTTACACCAAGGCCATATTCCAATATGGTTTTACTCGAGACTTTAACCATTGTCCTATCGTGCTATACACCTTTCCCATTACTCTAACTTCAATTCCATTGACATCTCATCAAGAGACATTTCATACATTCATATAGTAATATACATTCCATACAAAATTGGAATACTAAATAAGCTCATACGTAATTGCAACATTCGCACATGAACTTACCTCGATGTCGAAAGAGCCGAAAAGGACTTTTTGCCCACATTTCTCTTTTCATCCGTTCTAGGTCCGAAACTCATTTTCTTTCATCTAGAATAATGAAATTTACTGATTTAATCACTAATAAATCATGATATACCATAATCTAAAATTAAGGCAAAAATGACTATTTTGCCCCTATATTTTGGCAAAATTACTATTTTGCCCCTAGGCTCGTAAATAAGTTTTCATCACATTTTCTTGTTAAACAAGCCTAGCTTAGCATTTAATCCTCTTACACCTATTCTCAATTCCATCAATTTCATTCTTAAATGAACAAATTACAACTTTTGCATTTTAGTCCCAATTAGGTGTTTTCATGACAACACCTTTCACAAAAGTTGTTTCTCATCATCCTATCATTCATTTTATTCCATAAAAACTCATCAAACAACATGAACTCTTTCATGGAAAGTCCCTAGACTTTCAACCATATTGCAAACTAATCCTCTCATTAGCTAGCTTAAGCTTTGGGGACTCCAGAAATGCAATTTTCATCAAAAATAAGCATCAAAATCACTTACTTGAATGGAGTAAAGCTTGCTAAAAATTTGAAGCTTTCAAACACCTCCCATGGCTGATATTTTCGATTGAAGAAGAGGAGAAATAAAAAGATGACAGCTTTTTCCTTATTTCATCTTATTTTATTTCTTTTTAATACCTAACATGACAACATTTAATGCCCTTGACCCCTTTGTCTTCTTTGATCAGCCAAGCTAATTCCCATGGCCTAATTGCACATTTGGGACCTCCAATTTATAAACCATAGCTATTTGGCACCTCTAGCAAATAAAATAGAACTTTCGCACTTTATGCGATTTAGTCCTTTTTCACAATCTAACTAGAATTCGCTAAAATTAAGGCACCAAAATTTTCATGAATCCTTATAAACATGTTATAACACATAACATAACATGAAAATGATGTTATCTAACCTCGAATTAGTGATTCTGAGATCACTGTTTCGACTAGCCCCTAAATCGGGGTGTTACAGTTTGTGAAAGGTTTTTCGATGATTGCGACTCCGTGATGAAGTTGCTACAGAAAGATGTTAAATTTGAGTGGTCAGAAAAGTGCCAGCAGAGTTTTGAGCAGTTGAAAGTGTTGTTGACGGAAGCACCAGTGTTAGTTCAACCGGAATCGGGTAAAGAATTCATAGTTTACAGTGATGCCTCGTTGAGTGGTTTGGGCTGTGTGCTGATGCAAGAAGGGAAAGCCATTGCTTATGCTTCGAGACAGTTAAAGTCGCATGAAAAAAAATTACCCAACGCGTGATCTTGAATTGGCCGCGATTGTATTTGCTTTAAAGATCTGGCATCATTATTTGTTTGGAGGGAAATGCCATGTTTATACCGACCACAAGAGCTTGAAGTACTTGATGACACAGAAAGAGTTGAATTTGAGACAGATGAGATGGTTAGAATTTTTGAAAGATTATGAGCTTGTGATAGATTATCATCCGGGTAAAGCCAATATTGTTGCTGACGCCCTGAGTCGAAAGTCTTTATGTGCTTTGCGAGCAATGAATGCTCCGAAAGATCTATGTGATGATAGTGTGGTTTTGGCCGAGTTAAAAGTGAAGCCGATGTTTGTACGTCAGATTTGTGATTCCCAGAAAAGTGAAAGTAATACGTGACAGTTTGAAAATGGCTTCAGATCGTCAGAAGTCTTATGCAGATTTGAAACGAAAGGATATTGAATTTGAGGTCGGTGACAAAGTGTTATTGAAAGTGTCTCCGTGGAAGAAAATATTGCGATTTGGCCGATGATCGTTGTTTTGCCGAGTTTTAAAATTTATAAACAGAATGATCAAACATGGAAACTAACTCTGACAATGATTTAAGGCAAGTGCACCTATCGAACAGTAGTATAGTTAAGGAAAGACAGGATTGTCGAACCCAACAGAACTAAAAGTATTAATACTAACTTTCTTTCTATTATTTAGCCTTAATATTAAGTGATTGGTTGTTTAATCTAAAACTAATTAACTACTAAGCTAAGACGCAAAGACAAAAAGACTAAATTGGGGAGATAACTTTTAGAAAGACTCAGTTGATTTAGACGATACCCTCAGGAAGAATCCACCTAGACTTCACTTGTTAGTTAACACTGAACCATATGAATTATTCACTTGACTTGATCCGTAGGACTCCCTAACGTATATTAAACCCTCTCTCGAGGCGAATAATGTCTAACCCTAGGTTAACTAGTGGAAATCTCTTTCTTTTATAGTAACCCCCTAGAATAGCAGTAAATCAATCTATGGATTCCCATATTAGGTTTCACCCTAATCCTGAAAAGTTTCGTCACCCTATCTCTAGGCGCGTGAACAACTCCGCTGTAATTATGCTAGATATATTCTTAGGCAGGGTCTATTCCTCCTCCATCTAAGAACATCTGACTTGAATTAATATCCCAGAAACATTAACACAAGAATTAAGCGCACATAATTAAGAACAAATCAAATATTTATCTTATAATTCAGAAAACAATAACAAGATTCATCTAGGTTTCATCCCCTTCAGGTATCTGAAGGGTTTAGTTCATAATAATAAAAGAAAACATCTCAAGAGAAAAGATAAAACAAAACATAAGAAATCCCTAAAACTCCCTGAAGGAGTTGAAGGAGAGATCCGCCGTCTTGAATAGAATTCCAGCTTCTTGAGATGGATCAACTGGCTATCTTCGAGTGATTCCCACGAATCTGACCTGTTTGGCTTGGCTCCTTGGCCTAGCTCACTACCCTGACAAAAGCCCTGGCAGAAGGCTTCTGCCGAACTCCCCTTCTAAGTTGCTACCTGGGGTGTTTATATAGGCTTTGAGATGTGTTACTTGGCCTCCAAGTATCCTAATTTGAGTGCAATTCCTATTTGGGAGTTTAATTAGACTTTGGAGTGTGTTTCTTTGCCTCCAAGCATCCAAATCCAAGTAAAACTCCTCTTGGCTGCAGCAGGGGCACGGCCATGGCACACGCCCGTGTGAATCATGGTCAGGCCGTGTGGACTTCGTTGATGAGGCACGGCCGTGTAAATCGTGGCCAGGCTGTGTTCTAGATAACTAAGGAGGCACGGTCATTTGGCTTGAAGTCCAGGCCGTGCTAATTTCGTGGCTTGGCCCAATTTTGTAACACCCCAAACCCGGTCAACACACTACAACCGGATTCGGCATGTCACAGGGTAAAAATAATTTGAATAAAACAAGTTGTAGGTTTAAATTTTGAAGATAACGCTATAAAACACTTTGCTATTTAAAGTTTGGACAAAAGAAGAAAACTCTTTTGAGAAAACCATTTGTTTTTAAGGAAATACCGACTTTGATTAAAATGCAAAGTTGAAAACCGTTTTGTATTTGAACTTAAAGTAAAACTTAGGTTGGCGAAAATCTGAGTTGTTCGTTAACACCATTTATTTGTTATTACCCGATGATAAAGTTTGAAAATCCCGATAAGAGGTATAACTTTTCGAAAACATTGAGTTAACAGGTTATTAACATGCCATGTTGTTTAACTTAAGCACAATATAATAAAACTTATAGCAGATAATCAAAAAACCCAAAATAATGGAATTTAGCGGCCTTATTACAAATCCAAAACCAAATTTAAAAGTAAATTAACCCAAAATAGTAAATGAGATAAAACCCGAAAACATAACGCATGGCCACCTCGAGTCCGCCTTGGCTCACATCCGCGATCTATGCCTCATCTCGCAAAATGTAAGGGAAGGGGTGAGTCACCGAGACTCAGTGTATAAATCCCCATCCCGATAATAACAAAGCACTTACACAATACATAAGTCAATATGCAATTCATGCAAACCCAACCTAACCATCCGAACTCCTGTGTCTACCCCGTGTGGTCAAAACCACTGGTGGTCAAAACCACTGGTGACCGTAGTCAAAAATCATATAAGTGTGGTCAAAACCACTGGTGACCGTAGTCACAAATCATATGGTGGGGCCAACCCACCGTGTGGTCAAAACCACTGATGACAATCCCGTAATCAACATGTGGGGCCAACCCACTGTGGTACCAAACCACTGGGACGAGTCATAAATAATCCATGTGTGGTCAAAACAACTTGTGACCGTAGTCACAAATAGTATATGTGTGGTCAAAACCACTGGTGGTCAAAACCACTGAGGCTTAGTCACGACTATAATATAGAAAGCGGGGCCAACCCACTGTGTGGTCAAAACCACAGGTGACAGTCTAGAAACAAGCCTTCCGCCTCCTCTCATTACACCTGTGCAATATGACATAATAATTCGTGTATGTAGTATTTCATGTATGCTAAACATATATCAAATATAAGTATAACATGAATTACCATCATAATCAGTTAGACATAAAACAACATAATCACGCTAATCAACCTCTAAGGGTATAACCGTAAGTTTACCTACCAAGGGCATTTTCGTAATTTACCCACCAAGGGTATATCGGTAATTTTGCACCTGTAATGGCCTTTCCCAAAGGCCCAAATGTCGCCCCGAGTGACTCAGCTACCATTTCCGATCGTACCGGACGATTGGGCCTAAAACTCGATTCCAGCCCATTCGGGCCCACACGCTCGTGTGGCCCACCTAGCACAAATCTAGCCATGTATATAAGTTCCACCTAGTCTAGTTCACTATATACTACACAATCGCACAATTTACTCATAAGGGCCTACGGGCCCATTAGGCCCACTTTGGCCCATCGCGGCCCAAGCAGCCCCAACCCACAAGAATACTACTGATGGCCTAAACTATCGCATCGAAGCCCCACACGTACGCTCGCACGCTCGTGTGGCTACTATTGCCGTGACCGGCACTTCAGTATTTACCGCTCTACAACTAGAGTAGAGAGAGTTACACACCTGATAGGAGAGTCAGTGTTAAACGCATTTGCGACCACTCCGTGTGCCAAACGCCCACCAAGGTATGTTAACTCTCCTCCCCGAATGCTCTTTATATAGCTAGCTCTCCACCTTCCTTCTTTGTATCTTTCCGATGTGGGATCCCTTCGTCAGTAGAGTTTAAATTCAACTGAATCTCTTGCCATCTAATCCGCAAAATAAATACCCCTTGCTTCTCATGAGATTCGAACTCAGGCTCTCCCATCAGCCAATTCACGCCACTTGCCACTAAGCCACAAGCTCCTCCTCTTGTGTCTTAAACCATGCGCAACTAAATTTGAATCTATAGCCAAATATTAAAGTCCATGTAAAAAGAAAACCAAAATGCAAGAGCCAAGACTTGAACCTTGGACCTCCTTCCTTCCCTGTGGCGTCACCCCCTTGTCTCTTATGTGGCGTCACTTTGCCACTACACCACACACTCCACTTGTGTCATTTTTCCCCACATTTTATTCTTAAGGTCTACCTGCCAACTTCCAGGGTTTTTTTCACCTAAAACCAAAATTTCCCTAAAGCCAAAGTTCGATCCCGGGACTTCATAGAAGCCTTCTAACCTTCCAAAATCACTTATCCAATAGGTCCAACTTGCATTTAATCCGATCTCTTGTTCTCTAAAAATTTTAAATCAAGGCCTATTGGGCCCAATCCTACTAGGCCCAATTTCGGGATGTTACAAATCTACCCTCCTTAAAGAAATTTCGTCCTTGAAATTTCCAACTACAGGAACATTCGTACAACCTAACCTACAACACTGTGCTCACGCTGGGCACTCTGATTCCAATAACCCTAATATACTTTTAACTAGAATTTAGAAATCCTACACATACTTAAAAACACCTAACCATTAAAGCAGACAAATATTTCGTACGCAATCAACTCTATAACCGAACATCACATCCAACCCAAACACACAGAATAGATATTCAAAATACAGCATATAACAAAGCAAAGTATCAGGAAACTTACACTGCGGATTGGTGCCGGAGACTCGGGTGCAATATTTAAAAAAAATAGATATATATTTTTCTAAACCATTTTCCAAACCATCTTTTGAAAACATTTTTGAACCCAAACCCACAGCCGAGTTTTTGAACCTGGCTCTGATACCAAAATTGTAACACCCCAAACCCGGTCAACACACTACAACCGGATTCGGCATGTCACAGGGTAAAAATAATTTGAATAAAACAAGTTGTAGGTTTAAATTTTGAAGATAACGCTATAAAACACTTTGTTGTTTAAAGTTTGGACAAAAGAAGAAAACTCCTTTGAGAAACCGTTTGTTTTTAAGAAATACCGACTTTGATTAAAATGCAAAGTTGAAAACCGCTTTGTATTTGAACTTAAAGTAAAACTTAGGTTGGCGAAAATCTGAGTTGTTCGTTAACACCATTTGTTTGTTATTACCCGATGATAAAGTTTGAAAATCCCGATAAGAGGTATAACTTTTCAAAACATTGAGTTAACGAGTTATTAACATGCCATGTTGTTTAACTTAAGCACAATATAATAAAACTTATAGCAGATAATCAAAAACCCAAAATAATGGAATTTAGCGGCCTTATTACAAATCCAAAACCAAATTTAAAAGTAAATTAACCCAAAATAGTAAATGAGATAAAACCCAAAACATAATGCATGGCCACCTCGAGTCACCCCGACTCCACATCCGCGATCTATGCCTCATCTCGCAAAATGTAAGGGAAGGGGTGAGTCACCGAGACTCAGTGTATAAATCCCCATCCCGATAATAACAAAGCACTTACACAATACATAAGTCAATATGCAATTCATGCAAACCCAACCTAACCATCAGAACTCCTGTGTCTACCCCGTGTGGTCAAAACCACTGGTGACCGTAGTCACAAATCATATAAGTGTGGTCAAAACCACTGGTGACCGTAGTCACAAATCATATGGTGGGGCCAACCCACTGTGTGGTCAAAACCACTAATGACAATCCCGTAATCAACATGTGGGGCTAACCCACTGTGGTACCAAACCACTGGGACGAGTCACAAATAATCCATGTGTGGTCAAAACCACTGGTGACCGTAGTCACAAATAGTATATGTGTGGTCAAAACCACTGGTGGTCAAAACCACTGAGACTTAGTCACGATTATAATATAGAAAGTGGGGCCAACCCACTGTGTGGTCAAAACCACTGGTGACAGTCTAGAAACAAGCCTTCCCCCTCCTCTCATTACACCCGTGCAATATGACATAATATTTCATGATGCAGTATGTCATGTATGCTAAACATATATCAAATATAAGTATAACATGAATTACCATCATAATCAGATAGACATAAAACAACATAATCACGCTAATCAACCTCTAAGGGTATAACCGTAATTTTACCTACCAAGGGCATTTTCGTAATTTACCCACCAAGGGCATATCGGTAATTTTGCACCTGCAATGGCCTTTCCCAAAGGCCTAAATGTCGCCCCGAGCGACTCAGCTACCATTTCCGGTCGTACCGGACGATTGGGCCTAAAACTCGATTCCGGCCCATTCGGGCCCACACGCTCGTGTGGCCCACCTAGCACAAATCTAGCCATGTATATAAGTTCCACCTAGTCTAGTTCACTATATACTACACAATCACACAATTTACTCATAAGGGCCCACGGGCCCATTAGGCCCACTTTGGCCCATCGCGGCCCAAGCAAAATTTCAACCCACAAGAATACTACTGATGGCCTCAACTATCGCGTCGAAGCCCCACACGTGCGCTCGCACGCTCGTGTGGCTACTATTGTCGTGACCGGCACTTCGGCATTTACCGCTCTACAACTAGAGTAGAGAGAGTTACACACCTGATAGGAGTCTGGTGTTAAACCGCGCTGCGACCACTCCTGTGGCCAAACGCCCACCAAGGTATGTTAACTCTCCTCCTGGAATGCTCTTTATATAACTAGCTCTCCACCATCCTTCTTTGTATCTTTCCGATGTGGGATCCCTTCGTCAGTAGAGTTTAAATTCAACTGAAACTCTTGCCGTCTAATCCGCAAAATAAATACTCGTTGCTTCTCATGAGATTCAAACTCAGGCTCTCCCATCAGACAATTCACGCCACTTGCCACTAAGTCACAAGCTCCTCTTGTGTCTCAAACCATGCGCAACTAAATTTGAATCTATAGCCAAATATTAAAGTCCATGTAAAAAGAAAACCAAAATGCAAGAGCCAAGACTTGAACCTTGGACCTCCTTCCTTCCCTGTGGCGTCACCCCCTTGTCTCTTATGTGGCGTCACTTTGCCACTACACCACACACTCCACTTGTGTCATTTTTCCCCACATTTTATTCTTAAGGCCTACCTGCCAACTTCCACGGTTTTTTTCACCTAAAACCAAAATTTCCCTAAAGCCAAAGTTTGATCCCGGGACTTCATAGAAGCCTTCTAACCTTCCAAAATCACTTATCCAATAGGTCCAACTTGCATTTAAGCCGATCTCTTGTTCTCTAAAAATTTTAAATCAAGGCCCATTGGGCCCAATCCTACTAGGCCCAATTTTGGGATGTTACAAATTTAGTCCGTTTTAAGCCCGTTTCTTGTTCTTTTCGTCATCGGATGCTTTTTCCTGAGTATAAAACATGAAAATAAAGGATTAAGAGCAACTTTTTACATAAATTGAGGCTTAAATAATCCAAAAGCATATAAAATGTGGGCTTTAAATATGTTACTTTTATGGTTCATCAAATACCCCCACACTTAAGCTTTTGCTTGTCCTCAAGCAAAATTCTAAACTCATAATTAAAACAAACTTCCCTCAATTCATAATAGTCATTGATAATGTTTCATCATAATTCAAGGATAATTCATACATGGAGGATTCAACTCAAAGAGTCCTAAAGATTCAAACAATCTAAGTCATACATTTGTAGCACAAAACATAGGTGTTTCCCTTCATCTAAATAATTACCTCTGATCCAAAACCTACAAGGGTTGATGTAATATCCGGGAGTTATGGCTTGTGCATTATTGCTTAATTATGTGAAGTAGCATGCCTATGTGCATTATAAATATGTTTTATGAATTTTGAGAACTTAAGAGTGTAGGTGAATGCCTTAGAAAATATTGTATTTTAAAGTGTTAAAGAGGAGCTAAGCTTGATAGGCCTTAAGAAAATTAGTAGGGGAAATATGACACAAAAATGGGCTTGTTTAAGTGGCTTGGAGGCGCCACTTAAAGCCTCTGTAAGTGACGCCACAAGGAGTGTCAGAGAGGCCTAGGTTCGAGCTGCAAGGGAAGCAAATAGGAGAGTTTTATTTTGCTGCAAGATTGAGCAGTAGTGGACGACAATGGGGCACTAGGGGATGAGTTTAAAATGTGGTCTAATCCTTTTAAAATTTTGGCTAAAGTAAGGGATAATTGATGATTTATTTTAAATTATTTTGATTGTGCAAGGAAGAGGAAAAATAGGAGAATAACAAGGGATTTGATAGTGAGAGGAGGAGTTGGCGAATAGGGGACTCTAGGTGGAGTAATTTCAGCAAAAGGGGGAAGTGAGGCCATTCTTAATTCTTTTCTTTTCTCTTTTGTTCCTCTGCCGAATTCTCTAGCAAATATCCTCTCTTCTCTTTTATTTTGTCAAAGCCGAAAATACCTGTGTGTTCTAGTCGAATCTCCATCAAAGAACCTTCTTCTTCTTTTGCAAACTCAATCAAAAGCCGAATATACCAATAACCCCTAGCCGATTGTCCATTAAACCCCAAAAGCCGAAAAATTGTTGATCAACAAACTAGCTATAGCCAGATCTCTCGGGTGGTGTCGAGCAGAATACAATGCGACTACAGATATTAAGGGTAAGATTGGTTGTTATTCGATTTTCAATTCTTTTCTTTTAGCCAAACTTAAGGATTAATCTATTTTTGTTCTTGGCCAAAACATGGAAAGATCTTTCGGGATTTCCATAGTAGCCGACTTCTAGGGAGATCATTCGGGATTCGGATCTAAGGTAAGTAAGGTGAGAGATTAGGCCAAGGCTATGAATTCAAATGTTGGAATTGGATCTAACATAGTGTTTGTAGGGATTTCACAGAGACCAAGGACAAGTGATACTTGAGATTTAGATCCACAAGGTAAGTGCATGTGATATTCGGCTAAGGCCCTATTTAGTGACTTAGATCTATTTCTTATTTATTCAAAAGCCAAAAACTAACTAGTTAAGGGAATTGGTGTCTAGCCGATTGCAAGAGGGAATATCACGAGTTTGGGATTTGATTAGTAATCAAATCGGCAAAGAAAATAAGATTTTGGTCGCATTGATTCTTGAGGATTTGGTTTTATAGCCGAATAGGCTTTGTTAAAATATTAAGTGTTGGCGAATGTAGGGACTAAGATCTAGAACATTAAATCGGGATTCTTCGGGATCTCGATGGAGCGATAAGTATACCAGTGTGTACCCCACACTAAACCTTATTAGATTACGGCTTAAATTAGTTATGTGTATTTATAATAATATGAATGTGGCCAAAGGTACCATGCAATGGTACAAAGTACTCAGAACGTTTACCCACTCCTACTATGAGTATAATATGATCTGTTGTGGCACACATGTGAAACTATAAGAATGTGAATAAAGAATATGGCATGATATTGCATGTTTTGTATGGCATGGGCATATGGGTTATATGGAAAGGGGAAGTGATTAGTGGTTAAATACCCCAATATATGAATGTGGTGGCTTGGTCACAATATTCGAATGTGGTGACTTCGGTCACGTTATCTCGAATGTGGTGTCTCATGACAAAAATAATTATCCGTGGCTAAGCCACGAATATTATAAGAGGCGATGAGCACGTCGATCATTGCCATCGCCTTCGATGATGTGTAGCGGATGGAGGGTTGACTTAGTAGCCCCCACGGTGTGCAGGTTGGTACGGGTGATGTGTAGCGGATGGTAACTAGGTTTGGGTTTGGGTTTTCATCACTTTATTATTTAATTATATGCATATGTATGAACTGATATGCCTGAACTATTGGGATTTAGTGTTGGTTACACATTGAGTCTGTTTGACTCACCCTGTTGGGGAATATTTTTCAGTGACACTCGGTGATGGACCGGGTCGGTAGGAGCTTAGTGGTGGCCATGCTCAGCACAAAGATTATTTTCAATTTGGACTCTTCATTTTCTTATAAGTATCTTGGATTTATTTTGGGTTTTGCTTCGATGTAATAAGGCCACTAGTATGAAACTGTTTATGCATGCATTTTAATTATTTTATTATGATACAATTTTTATCAATCTAAAGTTTAAGCAACTCTTCTTAAAAATAAATGTAAATGTTTAGACACCTAAACACAAACGATTTCCGAATTAAAGATTAACCCCAAAACAACTCGGTATTTTTATAAAACCACTCAAATTTTCCAAGGTAATAAACATGAAATTAAAACATTTTACTCGAGGAACATACCAGATCCGGTCTGGGCTCGTGGGCCGGGTTTGGGGGTGTTTCAATTGGTATCAGAGCCCAGTTCAAAACTCGGCTCTTGGGTTTTTGGGCTCCAAAATGTTTTCTAGAATGGGCTTTTTAAAGGATAACAGGTCTGTTAGCTCAGCATGGCACCTGCGTCTCCGACCCAAGTCCGCCAGGTAAGTACCCTAACCCATTGTGTGATATACATGTGGGCTTTATGGGCTTTATGGGACATAGACTAGTTTAAATAGACTCTGATGGACTATAGGCTTAGTTTAAACCACTTCTTAAACTTTCATAAGACTTAATTTCACTAAACAAACCCGTTAACGAGCCACAAGACTAGAGTGTGTGTAGCAGTAAATGCGCATGTCTAGGATTGGATCCGGAAGAGCTTGGTATTTAAGCAATCCCTCTTGACTCACCTCCTCTTCACCGGAATCCTACAGTGCGTAGTATTTGTTCACCTTAGTCGAGTTAGGGTGTGGCAATAGCGCGACGCATGCCTAGGAGTGGATTCGGGGAGAGCTTGGTATTTAAGCGATCCTAGCGACTCACCTCCTCTTCGCTGAATCCTACAGTGCATGGTGACTATTCACCCTAGTTATGAGGACTCGTTGATGGGCTAAACCCTATAATTAAAACCCGAAAGGGACCAGCCACCCTAGTTGGAAAAAAATTTTTTTTACCGAAATACCCCCCGATTTCAAAATTATCGAAATACCCTTATTTCATAAAATCACCAAGGAACCCTGAATTGGAAAATTTACGAAATCACCTCTGATTTACAAAATTTTCAAATTGACCCCGATTTATTACCAAAATACCCCTGTAGGTGAAATGACGAAAATACCCCTGGGATAGGAATAAGACGAAAATGTTTGAATGATGAATGTGTGTTGAATGAATGTGCTTCTCTAAATTAGGATAGAAGACTTGAAACTTTGAAATGATCGAAAGAACTACTATTAAACTTCTTTTCATAAAATTTCTTCGCGGGTAATCAGTGGAACAAGGGCTAAAACATAAAACTTTGTAATCAGATTAAAGCGCGATTATAGAAATGAGTTCTAGGGGGGTGTCGTAATGTGCGAGGACGTGGTAGAGGCAAAATGACCGTATCGGAACCCGTTAGGTCTGAACAAGGGTCCGAAAATGAGGTACCACCACCCCTACCACCAGCTGTTGGTGTTGAGCAGCAAGATCAGACGGGGGAGGATGCAGTATCGCAGGCAATGCTGCGAGTTCTGGAGATGGTGGCTGGAGTAGGTGGAGGTATGGGAGCTCGTAAATCAGCACTGGGCGACTCGAGCCAATGGAGTGAAGTATTTCGTGGCGTATCCGGTGTGGCACCCAGTACGATTGAGTATTGGTTGGAAGCGACAGAACGAATTATGGATGAGCTGGATCTGACCACTGAAGAGAAACTGAAAGGAATGGTATCGCTACTTCGCGATGAGGCATATCAATGGTGGCTCACAGTTCGGGATGGTGCCACAAATGAGGATCTCACTTGGGAGTATGTTAAAGTGGCGTACGGAAAGAAGTATGTTGGAATTAGTTATCTTGATGCACGAGAGAAGGCATTTCTAGAGTGGTTCAAGGGAACAAGTCCGTAGCGGAGTACGAGGCTAAATTCTTAAGGTTGAGCCGGTATGCTCGAGGTATCATGGCTACGGAGCATGAGCGATGTGTCCGATTTGAGGACGGCCTTAGGGATGACCTGAGGTTGTTGATAGCTCCACAGCAGGAGCGAGAGTTTGCAGTGTTGGTGGAAAAGGCTAAGGTAGCCGAAGGAGTTAAGGAATCTGTAAGGCAGAATAAGGACCGGAACAGGCAAAAGAGAGGTTTTGGGTCATCAGGGTCATCTGGGAATGCGCAGAAGAGGCCTAGAGTTGATGGGCCGCGAGGTCGACAAGTTGTGACAGGAGGGCGATGCATCGTACTTGTGATCAGTGTGGGAAGAGGCACCTAGGAGAGTGTTGGAAGAAGACAGGGGGATGTTTCAAGTGTGGGTCCGAGGACCACATGATTAAGGACTGTCCTATACAAATAGATGGGGGTCGACCAACGAGTCAAGGTTCTAATCAGCCGGAAGAGGGGGATGTAGCCTCGGCGGGTCGTGGTCCGAATGGCGAGAGAAATGGTGCTTTGAAGAGGACGTGGAACACCGTAGAGGTGTGGGTATCATCGAGGCTAGACAACCAGGATCGGTATATGCGATTAAATCGGAGGGAAGACGGCGATGCACTGATGTTATAACGGGCGTTCCTTATTTCGGAGTTACCCTTTATTGCTTTGATAGACATAGGGTCAACTCATTCCTATGTTGCTAGTAAAGTATTCAAACTTTGCATGTGAACTTTGAGATTGTACCTAGGAAGATGACTGTACTTAGTCCTTTAGGGCAGACTGTGATAGTAGATAAACTCTTTAAGGAAGTGCCTTTAGAAGTTCAGGGGATGCAGTTCCCGGCTGACTTAGTGGAACTACCATTCGGGGAATTTGATCTAATCTTAGGCATGGATTGGTTAGTTAAGTATCGTGCGAATGTGGATTGCGCCGCTAAACGCATGTCGTTGAGAACTCCCGACGATAAGGAAGTTATGGTGATGGGCGAAAGACGAAACTATTTCTCGAATGTATTATCTGCTCTTAAGGCGGAGAAGGTGGTAAGGAAAGGATGTCCGACTTTTCTGATGTGGGTCAGTGCCTTGGACACTAAGGAAACAAGTGTTGAAGGGGTTAGAACAGTAAGGGAATTTGTGGATGTCTTTCCGGAGGAATTACCTGGAATACCCCCTGATAGGGAGGTGGAGTTCGGAATTGACTTGCTACCAGGAACCGCTCCTGTGTCAATCGCTCCGTATAGAATGGCACCGAAGGAATTGGTTGAGCTCAAGGCTCAAATTCAAGAGTTACTTGATCGTGGGTTTATTCGACCCAGTGTGTCTCCATGGGGAGCACCGGTCTTGTTTGTAAAGAAGAAAGATGGGACTATGCGTATGTGCATAGATTACCGTCAGTTGAATAAGCTGACCATCAAGAACAAGTACCCGTTGCCGAGGATAGATGACTTGTTCGATCAACTGAAGGGGGCAGCGGTATTCTCAAAGATAGACCTAAGGTCTGGATATCATCAACTTAAGGTGAAGGAAGCAGATATCCATAAGATAGCCTTTCGAACAAGATACGGGCATTATGAGTTTGTAGTAATGCCGTTTGGATTGACGAACGCCCCAGTCACGTTCATGGATATGATGAACCGGGTTTTTCAACCCTACTTGGATCGATTCGTCGTTGTGTTCATCGACGATATCCTAGTATACTCCAAGTCTGAGGAAGAACATGACGAGCATCTCCGGAAAGTGTTGCAAATGTTAAGGGAGAAGAAGCTATATGCCAAATTCAGCAAGTGCGAGTTTTGGCTTAAGGAGGTTGCATTCTTAGGGCATGTGGTGTCTGCAGAAGGAATAAGGGTGGACCCTAAGAAGATTGAGCGAAGACTAGATTGGAAACCACCTAAGTCCGTGGTGAGATTCAAGTTCTTGGGATTGGCGAGCTACTACGAAAGGTTTGTGGAAGGATTTTCTTCAATAGCCGCACCGTTGACAAAGTTGTTGAGAAATGAGGTACCTTTCGTTTGGACAGATAGGCAACAGGAGAGCTTTGAGAAGCTTAAGAGAGTTTTGACTGAAGCTCCGGTTTTGATTCAGTGGAGGCAGGGAAGGACTTTGTGGTGTCTTGTGATGCTTCTCACACGTGATTAGGATGTGTTCTAATGCAGGGGCGGAAGGTTGTAGCTTATGCATCTCGACAAGCCGAGGCCGCATGAGGTTAACTACCCGACGCATGACTTGGAACCGGCAAGTGGGTCTTTGCTCTTAAGGTGTGGAGGCACTACCTTTATGGAGAAAAGTCAGTGATCTACACGGACCACAAGAGTCTTAAGTATCTGTTGACTCAGAAGGAGCTGAACTTGAGACAGCGAAGGTGGGTGGAATTATCAAGGATTATGATTGTTCCATAGAGTATCATCCGGGCAAGGCGAATGTAGTGGCGGATGCCTTAAGTCGGAAAGTGGTGTCGGATCTCGAGGCAATATATGCACATCCGAGCTTGTATGACAATGGAAGTCTGTTTGGCGAGTTGCAAGTTAAGCCATCATGGCTGAATGAGGTAAAGGAAAGTCGGTTAGTGGATGAGGACTTATGTGCTAAGTTGCAGCAAGTGCAGAGTGGAGAGTTGGAAGATTATGGTATTAATAACGAAGGAGTGTTGTGTTTTAAGGGTAAGGTCCGTATGCCGAGGAACAAGGAGTTAAGGCGGAGGATTCTTCAGAATCGCATGGTAGCCCCTATGCTATGCATCCCGGAGGTACTAAATTGTACAGGGATCTAAGGGAACAGTTTTGGTGGCCTGGTCTAAAGAAGGAAGTTACTGAGAATTTGTCGGCAAGTGCTTAACGTGTCGACCAAGTTAAGGTCAACACCAAGTTCCGTCAGATTGCTTCAACCGATAAAGATTCCGCAGATGGAAGTGGGAGAGAATCACCATGGACTTCGTTAGTGGGCTTCCCCTTACGCCTACTAAGAAGGACTCGGTATGGGTGATAGTGGACCGATTGATAAAGTCCGCGCATTTCATCCCAGTAAGAGTTGATTATTCTTTACAGAAGTTGGCGAAGTTATACGTGGCGGAAATTGTGAGGTTGCATGGAGTGCCGGTGTCGATTATCTCAGATAGGGATCCAAGGTTTACGTCTCGGTTCTGGAAAGCGCTACATCAAGCTTTAGGCACCAGAATGGATTTCACTACGGCATTTCATCTGCAGTCGGACGGCCAGTCTGAGCAAGTGATCCAAGTGTTAGAGGATATGTTGAGGGGTTGTGTGATAGACGTTAGAGGAAGTTGGGAAGAATATTTGCCGTAAGCAGAATTTGCATACAACAACAGCTATCAAGCCAGTATTCGATTGGCACCGTATGAAGCGTTGTATGGACGAAAGTGTCGCACACCTACGTGTTGGACGGAATTGGGGGAACGACGAGTTTTGGGTCCAGAGATTGTAGCAGAATCCGAGGAGAAAGTTGAGGTAATCCGGGCACGGTTAAAGGAAGCATCTGACAAGCAGAAGTCGTATGCAGATCTTAAGCAAAAGGAGATAGAATTTGATGTGGGAGATCAAGTGTTTCTTAAGGTATCGCCTTGGAAGAAGGTTATGAGATTTGGTCGCAAAGGGAATTTAAGTCCAAGGTTTATAGGACCTTATCGGGTATTAAAGCGAGTTGGACCAGTGGCATACCAGTTAGAGTTGCCTTTAGAGTTGAAGGAAATGCACGACGTAGTCCATGTTTCTATGTTACGTCATTATCGATCGGATCCATCTCATGTAGTACCAGTTGAGGAGGTGGAACTAAGTCCAGATTTGTCCTGCGAGGAAGAGCCGATTCAGATCTTGGAATAAGATGTGAGAGTGTTACGGAGGAAGTCAGTTCCTTTAGTCAAAGTGTTATGGCGTAATCATGGATCGAAAGAAGCTTCGTGGGAGTCGGAAGAAGCAATGCGACAACAATACCCTCACTTATTTCAGCCAGGTAATTTCGAGGATGAAATTATTTTAAGGGGGTAGAACTGTAATATCCGGGAGTTATGGCTTGTGCATTATTGCTTAATTATGTGAAGTAGCATGCCTATGTGCATTATAAATATGTTTTATGAATTTTCAGAACTTAAGAGTGTAGGTGAATGCCTTAGAAAATATTGTATTTTAAAGTGTTAAAGAGGAGCTAAGCTTGATAGGCCTTAAGAAAATTAGTAGGGGAAATATGACACAAAAATGGGCTTGTTTAAGTGGCTTGGAGGCGCCACTTAAAGCCTCTGTAAGTGACGCCACAAGGAGTGTCAGAGAGGCCTAGGTTCGAGCTGCAAGGGAAGCAAATAGGAGAGTTTTATTTTGCTGCAAGATTGAGCAATAGTGGGCCGGCAATGGGGCACTAGGGGATGAGTTTAAAATGTGGTCTAATCCTTTTAAAATTTTGGCTAAAGTAAGGGATAATTGATGATTTATTTTAAATTATTTTGATTGTGCAAGGAAGAGGAAAAATAGGAGAATAACAAGGGATTTGATAGTGAGAGGAGGAGTTGGCCGAATAGGGGACTCTAGGTGGAGTAATTTCAGCAAAAAGGGGAAGTGAGGCCATTCTTAATTCTTTTCTTTTCTCTTTTGTTCCTCTATTGGATTCTCTAGCAAATATCCTCTCTTCTCTTTTATTTTGTCAAAGCCGAAATACCCTGTGTTCTAGTCGAATCTCCATCAGCAACCTTCTTCTTCTTTTGCAAACTCAATCAAAAGCCGAATATACCAATAACCCCTAGCCGATTGTCCATTAAACCCCAAAAGCCGAAAAATTGTTGATCAACAAACTAGCTATAGCCGAATCTCTCAGGTGGTGTCGAGCGCAGAATACAGTCGACTACAGTATTAAGGGTAAGATTGGTTGTTATTCGATTTTCAATTCTTTTCTTTTAGCCGAAACTTAAGGATTAATCTATTTTTGTTCTTGGCCAAAACATGGAAAGATCTTTCGGGATTTCCATAGTAGCCGACTTCTAGGGAGATCATTCGGGATTTCAGATCTAAGGTAAGTAAGGTGAGAGATTAGGCCGAAGGCTATGTATTCAAATGTTGGAATTGGATCTAACATAGTGTTTGTAGGGATTTCGTCAGAGACCAAGGACAAGTGATACTTCAGGATTTAGATCCACAAGGTAAGTGCATGTGATATTCGGCTAAGGCCCTATTTAGTGACTTAGATCTATTTCTTATTTATTCAAAAGCCGAAAACTAACTAGTTAAGGGAATTGGTGTCTAGCCGATTGCAAGAGGGAATATCACAGAGTTTCGGGATTTGATTAGTAATCAAATCGGCAAGCAAAGGTAAGATTTGGTCGCATTGATTCTTCGGGATTTGGTTTTATAGCCGAATAGGCTTTGTTAAAATATTAAGTGTTGGCCGAATGTAGGGGACTAAGATCTAGAACATTAAATCGGGATTCTTCGGGATCTCAGTGGAAGCGATAAGTATACCAGGTGTGTACCCCACACTAAACCTTATTAGATTACGGCTTAAATTAGTTATGTGTATTTATAATAATATGAATGTGGCCAAAGGTACCATGCAATGGTACAAAGTACTCGGGTACGTTTACCCACTCCTACTATGAGTATAATATGATCTGTTGTGGCACACATGTGAAACTATAAGAATGTGAATAAAGAATATGGCATGATATTGCATGTTTTGTATGGCATGGGCATATGGGTTATATGGAAAAGGGGAAGTGATTGGTGGTTAAATACCCCAATATATGAATGTGGTGGCTTCGGTCACAATATCTGAATGTGGTGACTTCGGTCACGTTATCTGAATGTGGTGTCATGACACAAAATAATTATCTGGTGGCTAAGCCATGAATATTATAAGGGCGATGAGCACGTCGATCGCAAATGCAGCCGATGATGTGTAGCGGATGGAGGGTTGACTTAGTAGTCCCCACGGTGTGCAGGTTGGTACGGGTGATGTGTAGCGGATGGTAACTAGGTTTGGGTTCGGGTTTGCATCACTTTATTATTTAATTATATGCATATGTATGAACTGATATGCCTAAACTATTGGGATTTAGTGTTGGTTACACATTGAGTCTGTTTGACTCACTTCGTTGGGGAATATTTTTCAGTGTGACACTCGGTGATGGACCGGGTCGGCAGGAGCTTAGTGGTGGCCATGCTCAAGACACAAAGATTATTTTCAATTTGGACTCTTCATTTTCTTATAAGTATCTTCGATTTATTTCGGGTTTTGCTTCGATGTAATAAGGCCACTAGTATGAAACTGTTTATGCATGCATTTTAATTATTTTATTATGATACAATTTTTATCAATCTAAAGTTTAAGCAATTCTTCTTAAAAATAAATGTAAATGTTTAGACACCTAAACACAAACGATTTCCGAATTAAAGATTAACCCCAAAACAACTCGGTATTTTTATAAAACCACCCAAATTTTCCAGGGTAATAAACATGAAATTAAAACGTTTTACTCGAGGAACATACCAGATCCGGTCTGGGCTCGTGGGCCGGGTTTGGGGGTGTTTTAGTTGACATCCTCACTAAAGATTCACTCAAATCACTCAAAGTGTTTAAGGTTCAAAATTAGGCACTCAAAAGTCGAACATGAAGAGTTAATCCCATAGGCTTGCATGAAAATCAAATCTCCACCACTGTAATATGAGATGATACACAAATCAAAAGGTCTTTAATTAGGGTTGTAACAGGGCTTAGGTTAAAGGGTGTGGATATAAGCTGAATTAGAGGGTTAAAATCGAGATTGAATTGACAAATTACCTAACTAGAAAAATGAGCTAATAATTACATCAACTAAAAACTTGTAATACTAATAATACGAGCTTTTCTTCAAGATGTGGAATTTTAATATGTAAGCTCACTTAATTTGTAGGACTAATAAAACTAATAATGAATATACTTTGTCTCTCTTTTTTTTTTTTGAAGAACACATATCATTAACTATTTACAATAATAAGAAAGTACAACTGAAATATAGAACATAGTTAGGTAACTGCTCAAAATCAAATCTCGACAAAACGGGTAGTAAAAAAAGAATGGTGATAACAAATACAAAGGTTTTTTTGGGGTTAATATTAGTGGGTGAGTCAATAAAAAGGGTTGTTAGGATTAAATGGGGTTCACTAGGGGTTAGTTGTTAAGGTAGGCTTTTTAGTGGAGTGAGTGGGTTAAATCCTAGGTGCCTTTATCATCTCTCAGATATCAAATCAAAGGTGTGGTCTCGACATGTATAATCGATGCAAGTTCTAGAATAACAAATCAATGTTGACACACTCATAATCAATAAAGTGAGCAAGAAAAAGAATATATGCTCTATAAGGCTCAAAATCTCACAAAAATTATGGGTTTTTGATATCAACCTCGTAAATTTTAAACTTCAAAGTAATATTCAAATTCAGGTAGACAACCTAGAAAATTTTTAATTACAAAAATAGACTTATCATGCTTGACTCTCTAGTATACTTCAAATTTAATCATCAATGCACAATTATCAATGATTTAATCCAAAACATATCAATAAACTCATGAATCAAAGGAAATTTCATTCTGATCATAATATGAGGAAATTACTTTAGAACAAGGCATAATTCAGGATTTTCAAATAATACTAGGGTTAACCCCCACACACACTTAAGATGTACATTATCCTCAATGTACAAAGATAAATAATAGCATATAGTAAGAAAATCAAAAGAGAGGGAGAGTTGAAACTTCCAGAATTTTGGATGAAGTTAATGAAAAGAAACTGGATAGGAATTTGAAGTGAACGTGGGGAAGCATCTCGAACCGTTTGAATTTGAATCCTCGAAGCAACCAGACTGGTTTTATTGTATCCTAAACTAAATCTAAATGGCATGAATAATAAGAAGAAAATAATAAAGAAAATAAAAATAAAAATAAAATAAAAATAAAAATAAAAATAAAAATAAAAATAAAAATAAAAATAAAAATAAGAATAAGAATAAAAAAATTGAAAATAAAATAAAAATGAAAATGAAAATAAGAATGAAAATAAAAATAAAAATAAAAATAAAAATAAAAATAAAAATAAAAGTGAATAATTAAATAGTGATACGGTCCACGCCCATGTGCCGACCAGTGGTGTTCATACTGGCCACGACCACTACTGTGCAAGGTTGTGTGGGTATGGAAATCTGCACTTTGGTTAGTTTATAGTTAGGTGCTAAAAAGGAAAAATAAAAGTAAAAGAATAATTAAAAATGTAAAAATTAATTAGGTTAGTGCTCGGGTTGCCTCCCGAGAAACGCTCGTTTATAGTCTTAAGCTAGACTTTACCTCTCATTCGTATGGTCATGGTGGTTTGAGGAGGTGAAAATCCTTTCTAATGCGATCAACTCGATTTTTGATAGAAAGTTTAAGTCGAGTAGTGTTTACCTCAAAAGTGCTGAATTTAGGATTGCTTACCTCGACTGTCCCGTATAGGAAGACATTAAGTACCTCAAAAGTGATTTCTTTGGTTGTCTTGAGGTCTGAATTGGCGATTCGAGGGTCTTCCTTATTCAACAATACCTGATCCCCTATTTTGAAGTGATTTGTTGTTCCTATCAGCTCGTCTGGGGTTTCTTTCGGTTTCACTTTGTGTATTCCTAGTTTCTCTTTAAAGTGTGTTTTCCACTTGTCTGGTTCCACGACCTGAAGCCTTAGTCCTTCATGAATTATTTCTTTATGGGTACGAGGTCTAAGATCTAGCTCAGCTAGGTGATTTCGTGATGCTTCCTGTAAAGAAGGTTGAACCAAATGGTTATCAATAGAATTAACGTTCGTACCTTTATTACTCGATGTCCTAGCTGAGTCAAGAGCTTGAAGAGTGATTGTTTCGTCGTCTACACGAAGTGTGAGTTCACCGACTTCTTCCTCTGTGTGGTCTTTCTTTATGGCATCGAGATATGGCACACGAGGTTGGTACTCTGTAATTGCTGGTTTTGATATATCATGGCACACTTCAACCTTACCTTCGCTTACCACATGTTCTTCCCTTGGGTTTGGTTCGTCTAACCCTTCACTATCGTAAATGGCTTGATATTGCTCACTCGGGTTAGTTTCAGTATTGCGTGGCAAGCTTTCTTGTGGTAGTTCTCGAGATCGACAGCAAGTTGTATAACCCGACTTAGTAAGTTCCCAACCGACTCGGTGACTTCCCTAACTTGGCTCTCGATCCCTTTGATCGATGCTTGTTGGGTCTCAAGGGTGGTTTCATGTCTTGGAGACGGTTATCGGTGTAGTCGCCATGAATTTTGTCAAGATCTCTTCAAGGTTCGACTCCTCTTCCTGTTGGTAAGGTGGTTGTTGAAAATTTAAAATAAGTTCCTGTCTTTGGCTACTTTGATCATCCCACGAGAAATTAGGATGGTACCTCCAACCTGCATTATAAGTGTCACTATAAAAATTATTTTGAGGTTTAGAATAGTTACTCATATAGTGGACTTGTTCGCTTTACATGCCATGCCTGTAGGGTGGGTACTCAGGATTCGCCACGCCTCTGCTTGTTTCACATCGCATAACCGGATGTACTGCGAGGAACCGTATAAACCATTAAATTTTTAAGTAACATCTCTAATCGGTTTGATAGCTCGTTACTTTGTCGAGGTCGTGATATCGGCCGCTTTTGTTGGCTTTGTCCTCGTAATTTGCCACCGATAGTTATTAAGTGCCATCTCCTCTATCTGTCAAAATCAAATAAAAGAAAATTTAGCAAAGTAATAAAAAAAATTATAATAAAAAAATAAATTGCAGAAAAAAAAATGGCTAAAGTAATAAAAATAGAGCTTTCTTAATATTTTAGTTCCCCGGCAACGGCGCCAAAAACTTGATCGTTGTTTTGTCGAGTTTTAAAATTTATAAAGAGAATGATCGAACCTAGAAACTAACTCTGACAATGATTTAAGGCAAGTGCACCTACCGAATAGTAGTATAGTTAAGGCAAGACCGGATTGTCGAACCTAAAGGAACTAAAAGTATTAATACTAACTTTCTTTCTATTATTTAGCCTTAATATTAAATGATTGGTTGTTTAATCTAAAACTAATTAACTACTAAGCTAACACGCAAAGACAAAAAGACTAAATTGGGGAGATAACTTTTAGAAAGACTCAGTTGATTTAGACGATACCCTCAGGAAGAATCTGTAACACCCCAAACCCGGCCTAAACGTTACGACCAGATTTGGTAGGTTACAGGGTGAAGTAAAAACGAAGTTTCATTAAATTTAAGAAAAATCGTAGATTTGAAAACTCTTCAATTAAGGCGATGTCTTGAAAATAGTGGCTTGGTAGTGTAGGAAAAACTTCAGCATTTGGTTAATCAGACATTCGTTAAGCATGGTGATACTTGAAAGAAAACGCATGTTTTGAGTTACTCGCATTTTGAAAATCCCATTTTTTTGTATTTTCGTGATTAAGTTTGCATAGTGTCATTTTTTAAATAGATAATAAGTAAATAAAATAAAAATCCAAAGATTAATTCAGAAAGGCCTTATTACATCAAAAATCCCCAATTAAAATTTAAATTAAAGGAGTAAAAAGTTTACGAGAAGAAAAGACTTTATGGCCTCCACGAGTCTACCTCGGCTCCCATACCCACGATCTACTGATTACCTGAAAGGTTAAGCAAAGGGGTGGGTCACCAAGACTCAGTGTGTAATTCCCCTATAACACATAAACGGCTCGAGGCCCACAATAGCATCTTCGGCCTTAGCCCACTCAAGATGACATAAAGATAAATGAATGCATCATGTCCCAACCCAAGCCTAGTTTTTCCATCCTCTACACGCCAACCCGTACCAACCAATCACACCGTGGGGATTTCTACAATCAACCCTCCATCCGCTACACGCCACTTCGACAGTCATGCTGTCAGTCATAATGTCGATCACAATGTGACCTAATAATATCACGTGGCCTAGCCACCGATCACTACGTGACCTCATAATTTAACGTGGCTTTCGCCACCGATCACTATGTGACCTCATAATCGAGCACTTCCCCATAAACATCATATCCATCTCCCATGCATGACATACATAACATAACAAATGCAACATGCTATTAACAAGGCATTAGATTACCACATACATCCCTACATGCAAAAACAATACTATAATCACGGACCTGGCATTCCTTGCCTTACCCATACGGGTATCACGACTGTCATCACAACCTTTTTTCGACTTTTTAGCCCATACAATTAATATTTCAATTAAACTAAAGTGTGTGAGGGTTTACACACCTGGTAGCACGCAAAATAATACTCTCTACGTCGACACTATCGGTAGCAGAAACAACTGCTATCTACCTACGACTCTGCTCTGAAGCCGGTCCACAACCTGGTGGCCAATCTCAGACTGCTGACACCGCCCGTTTCTTAAACTTAGGGGCTGGGTTTACGGGTCCAACCCTCTCCTTTGCCTGATCGGTATTGGATTCATTTAAAAGATCTTGTCAGATGGTACTATAAGGAAATATGGTTGTTTAATAACAACATAGGGTTAGGGTAGCGATTAAAGAAAAGTGAATCTAAACAAAAACCTAAAGAGACAACCCCTTACCTTGAAATCCCGAAAAGAGAGATAGGGTTCAGAGATTAACGACTTCCGGGTTTGAGATTAAGATGATTCGATTAGCTTAACACAGAAGATTTGATTAACGCCTAAGAGGATTCGGCACTAGCACAGCAGTAGAGAAGATTCGGCAATGACTATGGTAAAAGAGAACAAGATGAAAGAACCGGAAATGAAAGTAAAAGAACTTCAAATGGAGGCTTAAGAGTTTTGGCTTTTAGAGAGATTGAGAAAAGAACGCAGGAAAGAATGGCTAGAAGATTCGGCCTAAAGAAGAGATTTAGAAAAAGAATAATGGGGCAAGGGGTGTTCGGCTTTAGCAGGGAAATGGAGAAGGGTTTCGGCTAAAACAAAGAAAAGGTTCAAGAAGGAGGCAACAGGTTTCGGCTAAATGAAGAAGAAGTGGAGAACGAACAAGAAAAGAAGTAAAAAGAGAAAGAGTTGAACCTAACCAAAATTCAGCACCTAAAACCCCCAAAGCCGAAAATTGCACAAAAAAGAACCTAAAGGTCCTATGGCCTAAGTGAATTTCGGCACACCCCAACACAAGCCAAAAACTGATTCCCCCCTATACCAAGTGTTTGAAATTCGGCCAACACCTTGATCATATGTCCATCCCTTTCTTTTCTCCTTAATTCACTCCTGAACACCCATTTGAAATAAATTTGAATGCTTCAAACTCCACTTTTTCCTCTCAGCCACTCATTCGAATTATTTGACTCAGTCCACTCTCCCATCCTGAAGTGTCCCAGCCGAACTCTGCTTCTACTCCCCTTGACGCCAAAAATAACTCCCAAAATGACCTTCATGTGACTTGAACCTGCTCCCTCTCTGCTCCCTTATGGCGTCACCTTCCAACCCCTTATGTGGCATCACCTTGCCACTTTACCAACACCTTGCTTTGTGTCAACCAAATATAAACAATATCCCTTAAGTCCTATCCTAGCCAACTCTTCCACTAAGGTGTCCAAAAAAAGAGAATTTTGGCCAAGGCTTCGGCTTATCCCCGAGCCTTTCCTAGACCCCCATACACCCTAAACTAACACATTAAACATAGCATACACACAAAACACATCAAATGCCTAGCCCCTAATTCAGGATGTTACAGAATCCACCTAGACTTCACTTGTTATTTAACACTGAACCATATGATTTATTCACTTGACTTGATCCGTAGGACTCCCTAACGTATATTAAACCCTCTCTCGAGGCGAATAACGTTTAACCCTAGGTTAACTAGTGGAAATCTCTTTCTCTTATAGTAACCCCCTAGAATAGCAGTAAATCAATCTATGGATTCCCATATTAGGTTTCACCCTAATCCGGCAAAGTTTCGTCACCCTATCTCTAGGTGCGGGAACAACTCCACTGTAATTATGCTAGATCTATTCTTAGGCAGGGTCTATTCCTTCTCCACCTAAGAACATCTGACTTGAATTAATATCCCAGAAACATTAACACAAGAATTAAGCGCACATAATTAAGAACAAATCAAGTATTTATCTTATAATTCAAAAAACAATAACAAGATTCATCTAGGTTTCATCCCCTTCAGGTATCTGAAGGGTTTAGTTCATAATAATAAAAGAAAACATCTCAAGAGAAAAGATAAAACAAAACATAAGAAATCCCTAAAACTCCCTGAAGGAATTGAATGAGAGATCTGTCGTCTTGAGTAGAATTCTAACTTCTTGAGATGGATCAACTGGCTATCTTCGAGTGATTCCCATGAATCTGACCTGTTTGGCTCGGCTCCTTGGCCTAGCTCACCGCCCTGACAAAAGCTTTGGCGTATAGGCTTCTGAGAACTCCCCTTCTAAGTTGCTACCTGGGGTGTTTATATAGGCTTTGAGATGTGTTACTTGTCCTCCAAGTATCCTAATTTGAGTGCAATTCCTATTTGGGGGTTTAATTAGACTTTGGAGTCTGTTTCTTTGCCTCCAAGCATCCAAATCCGAGTAAAACTCCTCTTGGCCGCGGTAAGGGCACGGCCATGGCACACGCCCGTGTGAATCGTGGTCAGGCCGTGTGGACTTCGTTGATGAGGCAAGGCCGTGTAAATCGTGGCTAGGCCGTGTTCTAGATAATTAAGGAGGCACGGTCGTGTGGCTTGAAGTCCAGGTCGTGCTAATTTCGTGGCTTGGCCCAATTTAGCCGTTTTAAGCCCGTTTCTCGTTCTTTTCGTCATCGGGTGCTTTCCTGAGTATAAAACATGAAAAGAAAGGATTAAGAGCACCTTTTTACATAAATTGAGGCTTAAATCATCCAAAATCATATTAAATGTGGGCTTTAAATATGTTACTTTTATGGTTCATCAGCCGAAAAGGCAAGCTGAGTCCGAGGTTCATCGGGCCATATGAGATCATTGAACGAGTTGGGCCAGTTGCTTATAGATTAATGTTGCCACCTGAGTTAGAAAAGATTCATAACGTATTTCATGTGTCAATGCTTCGTCGGTACCAATCTGATCTGTCTCATGTAATTACTCCTACTGAGGTTGAGATTCAGCCAGATTTGTCATATAGTGAAGAACCGATCCGAATTTTGGCACGAGAGACCAAAGAGTTGAGAAATAAAAGAATTTCCTTATTGAAAGTGTTTTGGCACAAACATGGAGTTGAAGAGGCTACGTGGGAACCTAAGAATATTATGAGAGAGCAATATCCACACCTATTCATTGGTAAGATTTTCGGGGATGAAAATCCCTAAGAGGGGAGAGTTGTAATAGCCCGGTTTAGACCCTAGTCAGAACAGTGGTTTCGGGACCACGAACCTGAGGCCGTAAAAATATTTTAATATTATTTTTGGTGTTGGTCATATGTGATATAGTCTGTGTGAAAATTCTGTGTGATAATTTTATCGACTCTGTGTCAAATTATGAAAAAGGATTAAATTGCATAAGGTGTAAAAGTTGTGTGCTGATTTTTAAGTGCCTATTTGTTGTTGGCTTTTTAAAGTGAAGGTCTTATGTTGTTATTAGTCCATTTTTAAGATAGTGGGGTGTTAAATGACAAGATAACCATGATGATAATTTGTCTTATATGTTTAATGAAAGGATAAAATGGTAAAATGTTTAATAAGGTAATAATAATAAAACATGAAAAATGGTCATTTTTTTCATCTTTGCTTCATCGAAAATTAAGAGTGAAAGAAGGGTTTTAAGCATTGAAAATTTTGGCTATTGTTCATCTTGATTTGAGGTATGTTTGAGCTGGGTTTTTGTTAATTTCTACGTTTTTGTAATCCTTGCTTCATGCTCTAGCTAACCAATGCTAAAATTTTGTGAATTGATGATGTTTTTGAAATGTGCCATTGATGAACATATGAGTTTTTAAATGTTTAATGGCGGAAAATGAAAGATATGTGTTTGATTAATATAGTTTGTCTTTGAAGTTTTGAGGAATTTGTGTAATTTTGGCTAAATTGAGAAAAGTGTAAATTGAAGGATTAAAATGTAAAATAAATGAAATATTTGGGCTTGTATGAGTAGAGTGAGAATTCGGCTAGGCATGGGTACAAGCAAATTATGTGTATTTTGTGATTTTTTGAATTAAGGACTAAAGTGTCGAAATGTGAAAATTTGAGGGCTATTTTGTAAAATGCCCTAAATATGTGTGTTTGGACTAAAATGAATGATTTGGTGATTGAATGGACTGAATTTGAATGTGTATAGACCAAGAGAAGAGAGGTTCGGATCGAGATCGAGGCAAAGATAAAGTGCTCGATTAATCGACCATTTCGGTATTTCGTCTTCTGAGGTAAGTTCAGATATGATACTAGTTGTTAATTTATATCTATTTGATGTGAATTGAATGAATGTGTACCTAATTATAAGATAAGAAATGCTATGTGCGGATTGGAAATAGATGGCACTAAGTGTGCGAAATTTGAAATGGGATAGAAATAATTGGCACTGTGTGTGTGAGTTGATAGAAGCTTTGGCTTATTGAATTGGCATTGTGTGTGCGATACCGATATAAGCTCGGTTTAACGTATTGGCACTAAGTGTGCGATGACAAGCATGTCAAGTTTATAATTGGCACTAAGTGTGCGAAATAAGCAAGAGAATAGCAACGAGTGATCGAATTGAGAAGTCGAATGATTAAGTAGCATGGTTGGTAAGTTACTATGTGTTGGCAAAGGTATGTAAGATATCTATGTGGTGGATGAAATAGAAACTATATGAATGGAATTTTATGTGAGTATTGGATAGGTTGAATTTGTGTATCATTGGTAAATTATCTATGTGATGGCTGAATGTATATATATTGATTTAATTCATTGAGTTAATGGTATTATATTTCGAACTTACTAAGCTTTGAAAGCTTACTGTGTGATTTATTTCTCTGCTTTGTAGTGTCAGTAAAGCTGGCTCGGATCCGGGAATTGTCAGCATCTCTATCACACTATCAGCAATCTATTTTGGTATTTTGCAAAGATGTATATAGTTGAATTATGGCATGTATAGGCTAGTAGTTAAGATATGTCTTGAAATGTTTAATCCTTGCCATGTGAGTTGGCTTGGAATTTGAATGTTGTTTAATTTATTAATGAGTTATGAAATGGTATATTTCATGATGGTGTGGTTGATAAAAGAATGTGGTTGAAGATAGTTCCTGATATTTTATATATGCATGTTTGAGTTGTTTAATTGTCATTTTGAATAGCTTTAGTTGTGATGATAATAAACATAGAAGTAAATGGATGAGTTTGTGAAAGAATAATGCATGAAATGGTATGATTGAAGGCATATGAAAGCTTATAGTGATAGAGTATTAATGCTTGTAGGCATGAACCTATTGTGGATGACAATTAGGCCTTGCATATGGCCTGTTTTGTCTACACGGTCATGGCACACGGGCGTGCCTAGTGATCGTGGGTTAAAGTCAGTAGTTAGCTTAGTTTCACACGGCCATAGCACACAGGCGTGTCTAGTGGCCATGGGGATAAGTCAGTATATGGCCTAAAGAGCACACGGGCGTGCCTGGTGGCCGGGTGGAGAAGTCAGAATACTTGCTCTGTTTTGGCACGGCCTTAACACATGGGGGTGTCTGGTGACCGTGTGAGGCACACTGCCTGGTGGCACGGGCGTGTGACCTCAACAGTCTTGGTGAATATTTGAAATTTTGAAAACTTTCGTAAATGTTTGGTTTAGTCCCGACCCCTCTCAAGTATGTGTTAAAGGTCTCGTGGGCTTCAATAAGGGACTATTTGATTATGTTTTGATGTGCTTTGATAATGGTTGACTTTGTGTTGTGAATTGGATGTGAAATGATTTGATTGTTCAGTAATGCCTCTTAACCCTATTCCGGCGACGGTTTCGGGTTAGGGGTGATACATTGGCTATGGTGCGTTAAGGGTGAATTGCATTAATTTTCATTTTATGAGCTAGGGACTAAATTGTAATTAAATTTAAATTATAGGGGAAAAATGTAATTTTGCTAAAATCTGAGTTTGGATTGAATTGAATAGAATAATTATTGAATTAATTTAATGTAATTTGTTAAGAAGAAATTTTCTAATTAAGATTTAAAATTTTTAAGTTTCATTTATTTTTGTTTAAATTTTAAATTTTTATGTTAATAAAGGGGCTCGAATTTGGCCCAAGTACTAATCAGTTTTTTTTCTTGAGTAAGTTTGTAAATACAGTCTGAGTTTGAGGCCCAAGATAGCAAAAAGGAGGGAAAAATCCATGCTTTGCTGCCACTCCCATTACTTACCGCCCAAGTAACCCTAATGTAGCTTAATTTTTGCTACATGTTTCCCTAATTCTCCCCTATATAAACTCCTTTTCACTCTACTATTTTTTCATATCCCTCAAAGCAATTTGCTTAACCCTAAAAATCCCTAAACCTCCTTCTTGTGTCGCTAGCCTCAAATCCCAAAAGAAACCCTAGTTTCTCTTGCCTTTTTGCCGAAATCACCTATTATCGCCGCAAGAAGATTGCCGAAGCACCAACATTGCTGCCGCACATCGCTGTTGTCGCTGCCGTACATTTATGTTGCTATCGCACGTTATCGTTTCTGCCGCACCATCCTTGCCGCCACAAGATTTTCGTCGTAGCAAGTCCTTACCCACCTTGCCGATTTCTCTTTTCCCCCTTGTGCAGAAACTTTGCCAAATTCTCAAGAAAAGATACCATGTCTCGCAAAAGAACCAGATCTTCAAACCCTACTCCTGAAAACCCGATTTTGATCGATGAAGAAGTGAAAGAGAGATTTGATTCAATCTTCAAGCATCAACCTATGTTGCCGGAAAAAGGTTTTGACTTGAAGAATAAGGTTTCGATGGTTGTTCCTATACTGATTAGAAAGAAAATCAATGCTCTCAAGTGGGAACGATTTTGTGATGCTCGTTCACTTCTCGATGATGAACTAGTTCGAGAATCCTATACTAGTTTGACTATGCAAGATGCTACTGAGGCCATCGTTCGAAAGAAAAAGGTACCTCTTACTTCTAAGTCCATCAATGATTTGTTTAATTTACTTGATGTTGAAGAAGATGAGTACTACCCTATGATGAACAATATCAAATGGGATTTCTTCAACAAGTGCTTGATATTGTGACAAATCCAGGATCCCAATGAATTATAAGAAAGTATGGGAGCCATTCTTGTCGAAGGGAATACCCAAAGCCAGATGCAAAGGTATGGTTTTATTTCGTTCGCTACAGTTTTCTGCCTATCTCACATAGTTCCACCATCTCGATGGAATGGATGCTCTTGTTATATGCAATTTTGAAAGAAAAGTCCATTAATGTTGGGAAAATTATTCTCAAGGAGATTTATGATTGTGCTAAAAAGAAGAGAGGAAGTGCTTCTTTGCCATCTTTAATCACTTCACTTTGCTTAAGGTCCCATGTTAAAACACAAGAAAATATGAAAGGGCGATATGTTCAATGGGGCATTACAAATCATGATATTGAAAGTTTAATAGAGAAGGTGCATGAGCTGAATCAAGGCGAGCAAGAAGAGCCAACTGAACCAGATACCGAGTAGTCAACAAATGAAACTGAAACTGAAGCTAATTCAGTTACAGACACTGAAGAGGAAGAATCTGATAAGGAACCGAATAGTCCTAACCCAGTTGAAGGATCTTCAAACCCTGAACCAAGGGTTGAGCCAGAAGAAGAACCAGTCAAGCTAAGTGTTGAACCTGAATCTACAACTCCTATGCCGACTTTTGCATGTGCTTCAAGGAAATCAGAGTTGTCAATTTTGATGGATATGTGCAAGTTCATGCACAATCAACAATAAACTTACTGGAAATATGCAAAAATTAGAGATGACTCAATTCAAAATACTTTTAAGAATATCTCTAATACTTTTGTTCTTGAATTCCCAAATGCTATCTTTGAGACATGGACGGAAGATATTGACTATGCAAGCCGAGATGGAGCTGAAAAAGACAAGGGGAATGAGTTAGAAAAATAAAAGGGGGGATTCTTGTCTTGTTATTTATTTAATTATTTTTTTAGGTCCATAGAAATTTATTTCTTTCGTAATTAGGATTTAATTTCTAAAGAATAAAACATAGCAAGGATGAATAAACTTAACACTTCTTCAGAAAGAAAAATACTAAGTGATGTGGTAATGGGAATGAACATGTCTAGGATTGGGTTATTAGGAAAGACTTGGTATTTAAGCAGTCTTAATGACTCACCTCTATTTCTTTAAAACCCTACCTGGTGTTTAGTTGTCATTCATTACTTTGTTCTTGCAATGAGGACATTGCTTCTTTTTAAAGGGGGTAAGGCAAATAAATTGCTCAGATTTTTAAATTTTTCAAGTATGTGTCAATCATTTATTTCATAAGTATGTTTTAATAAATGAATGTTTAAGATACAATTTTTTGTTAATGAGATAGTTTGTATGCAAGTATGAATGATGATTTTATCTGAGTGAAAGTATGTTATCATGAAGAATGGAATGCTTGTATGATCTTAGTCTTAGTAATGTTTGCCATGAAAACTTAGTTTCTCTTGAGATTAGACATGCATAAATGTTTATATCTTTAGAATTGACTTGGTAACTTTCTTGAGGCGAAATCCTAGGAGACATAAAAATCTAAAATGATATAGGCACTATTTCTTTGGATCGTTTGAGCCTTTTTGAGCCAACCTTATGATATTAGACCCTTGAAACTGTAAATTTTGAGCTTAAAGGCTTGTTTATTGCAATGAACCTACATTATAAGCCACATTACCATCTTTTTAAGTTATCCTAATTTTGTGCACCCATCTTAGCTAAAGTTGTCTTGGTAATCAACATTTGAGGAAATTTTGAAAAAGATGTATGTGCTCATGCTTAAAAAAAAAAGAGACGAAGAAAGAGTGAAGAAAAGTTTGCTCAGTCTCCAAAAAGAAAAATGTATGAGCTTGAGTTCAAAATAAGTTTAGGGGTGTTCCAAAGGTTCATTTAAAGAAAAAGGTTGTATTTCGAGAAATCCAAGACAAAGTTAAAGGTTAAGATTTTGAAACAAAAATGTCTCATCTCTTAAAATCTCTACCTTTAACCGAGCCCCATTACAACCTTATAAAAGACCTATTGATTTGATGATTATGTCACCTACATTGGTGGAGAGGAAGTACTAAGTTCAACATATGAAGATCATAAATAAGCCTTATGATTGTTTGCTTGATTGATAAGAAATTATGTTGAATAGAGAATGTTATCTGTGGCTGTGACATACATACAAACTATGATTCATGTTGGCATATTTTGAAGCTTAGTATAAAATTCTAAAAATGTTTGCATATGAATTACTTGTTAATAAAGGAGATTTATGAACATGAAGTTATTAATGCATGATTATGGGACAAAGATTGATGCTGCTTACACAGTTAGCAATTTTGCCTTAGCAAGACCTTTTGCTGTGAATAAACATTACTCGGGACGAGCAATGATTTAAGTTTGGGGGTGTGTGAACTAAAAAATATATAGGATTTTTCCTATGTAATTTATCACCTTTTTATTTAAATTCATTGTTAAAACTAAGTAATTGTTTAATAAATTAATGAAATATGTGAAAATATGAAATTAGGAAATAGAAATTATTAAAATGTGATTTTATGCTTTATTATATAGTTCTCATGCATAAAATGGCTTATTTTATATTTATTTGAACATATTATATTTTTAAGACATAAAATGGGCCATGCATGATTAAATTAAATAATAAAATATAAAATTATATTTAATAATTCATTTAAAAATATTTCATTAATAATTTGGGTTGTAATTAATTATTTAAATTGGATAAATTTTATTCTTTGGTCCTTTAACTTATTGATTTATTTTGGACAGGTCTGATAGCTTTGTTGGATTACAAAAACCGTCCAAATTCAAGACCAAGCCAACCCAAAATCGGCTACACATGGCTGCCCACACAAACCACTTTTGGTTTAATTACACAAGGTCCTTGCAATGTTGAAGAAATTAGAGATTAGCCCGAAGATTTACATTTGACCGAGCCTCAATCCTGAGTTGTCATGTCTTTTAAATTGCTTAAAAATAAAGCAAAATTCAAGTCAAAAGCCACTAAGCATGGCCGGCCACTCATTGAACAAACTTGAAGAGATTAAACCCCGCTATTTTTAGCAAACTACCCCCTCTCTATAACACCCCTAACCCGTATCCATCACCGGAACAGGGTTACAGAGTGTTTCCAGAACTTTTCAGAACATTTTCAGATAAATCACGTAAATCATTATTCATTAACCGAGATTGTTAAGAACGTCCCTTAAATGGACCCTCGAGGCCTAATACAAACATTACAATCGAGTCAGGACGTAATCGGAAACTCTAAGAATTTTTCATGACATTTTAACAAATTTTCCAAGGTGCAGGACTCACACGCCCGTGTGGTCCAAGGGACACGCCCGTGTGACCCTTAGACACGCCCGTGCCTCAGGCCATGTCCGATTTAGGTTGCTCTCTGACTTGCATCACACGGCCATCCCACACGCCCGTGTGCTAGGCCGTGTGGTTAATTAATTTAATTAGAATTAGGTGCAGGTTTCACACTGCCAAGACACACGCCCGTGTTCAAGGCCGTGTCACTCACACGACTGAGACACGCCTTTGTCTCTGCCCGTGTGCTCAATTCGAGCATTCTATTTTGAAATTTTAAAATACAGGGACACATGGCCGGACCACATGCCCATGTACAAGGCCATGTGTCACACACAGCCTAGACACACGCCTGTGTGTCTACCCGTGTGGACAAAATAAGGCCATTTCCTAGCCTCATTTCTCACCCAAACTTTTCAATTTTCCTGCACCAACACTTCCAAGTATAATCCAACCATAACATATATCAAAACATAAATTTATTAGCCATTCCAATGGCTATGTTTCATTCATCCTTTACACACCATCATTTGATTTAGTTAGCCTATACATGCCATTAACAAAATAAGATTTTCATTTCTACCAAAATAATAGGTTGATAGTGTGATGATTTGCTCCGACCAATCTCCAACCTTCACGAGCTTTGAGGACTATAAAACAGGGAAAATAAAACCTAGTAAGCATATTATGCTTAGTAAGCTCGTATAGCATAAATTAAGCTTACCATTACATTCAATATACTAACCATACAAAACATGTTTTCCAACTATTTGGTAATTTACCTATTAACACATACTCAACCAACATGTTAGTCATAATATACCAATATGCATAGATGAGCTCATCATGCCATATGCGTACTTTGTCCGTTGAATCATTGAATTTCCAATGGATATTTCAAGTAGTACACTCGAGGTGTACAATTCCATTATCCGTCAATTCATATCCAGTAGTACCTTATAGGTACACTCTCGAGCCACATATCACACAATAGAATTACCATCCAGGCTAAATTCTAGTTGTTACATATACTCTAAGGGCTTTGTCGAATTACCAGCCCAGGCTAAATCATTTATATGACAAAGAATTCCCTATAGAGTTCATTCTGGATTACCAGTCCAGGCTACATCCAGTCAATTAGGATTGCCAGTCCAAGCTAAATCCTAATTGAAACATATACTCGAGAGACTCATTTCGGATTACCCGTCTGGGCTAAATCCATTCTGCAACACATGTAGTTTTATCAGGAAAATCACATTTATCCATCGGAATTCAATATTCATACGAAATTTTACCCTTAATCAATAAATTTCCATCATATACCATTCCTTCCATTACAATTTCCATACATTTCATGCATATAAATTTCATACAACATATACAATGTAATATAGCATTTAAAACAACACATTTCTATACTCATTTAAGTTATACGAACTTACCTTGATATTCGTTCGTAACTAAAATATACTAATCCGAAATCTTTTCCTTTCCTCGATCTAGCTATTTGTTTGGTATTACAGATCTATATAAATGAATTTAATCCTCAATTCAATCCATTTCATATTCTATTGAACTAAATTTACAATCTAGGCAAAAGTACCATTTTGCCCCTATAGTTTTGATTAATTCCAATTTCATCCCTAGGCTCAGAAATTAAAATTCATGCATTTTAATCCTTATTCCAAGCCTAATCAAAATTCTAATATAACTTTTACATCACAAGTATTCTCAAAATTTTAGAATTTTCCATGGGTTTTACCATTTTTCAATTTAGTCCCTAAATCAAGTTTCCATTAAATTTCCCTTTGTAAAAATTGTTTATCTATCAACAACCTTTCATTTTCTACCATAAAATTTTAAATTTCAGCATGTTCATCCATGGAAAATTTTCTATACTTTGATATCTATTCAAATTAACCCCCCAAATAGAGAAATTAAGCTTTCCCGATCTCAAAAATATAAAAATTACTAAAAACGGGACATAGGAACTTACCAATTTATGCCTTGAAAGCTTGTTTTCTCTTTCCTAGGGTTTCCATGAAAATATTTGGGGAAGCTGATATGAAAATAAGATGATATTCTATTTAATTAATTATCATATTTTAATTTTTCTCATTTCCAATTTAGTCCTTAGCCTTTTCTAATTTTTCCATGAATGATTCACTAAAAATATCTACATATTTTTCATCAATGGTCTAATTACCATTTAAGGACCTCACGCTTTGAATTCCATAGCTATTTAATCCTTATAGCTTCTAGAATTCAAATTTGACATTTTATGCAATTTAGTCCCTTCTACAATTAAGCACCTAATCGATAAAATTTTCTTATCAAAATTCTAATGAAATATTTCTACCACATTACTAATAATTTCATAATATTAAAATATTTTATCTTTTCAGCTCGGATTTGTGGTTACAAAGCCACTTTTCCGACTTCATTGAAATTGGATTGTTACAACTCTCCCCCCTTAAGGATTTTCGTCCTCAAAAATATTACCAGTAAAGAGATTAGGGTACTGCTTCCTCATGGTATCCTCTGGCTCCCAAGTAGCTTCTTCAATTCCATGTTTTTGCCAAAGAACTTTTACCAATGCCACCTTTTTTATTTCTCAGTTCTTTTGTTTCTCGTGCCAAAATTTTGATCGATTCTTCAGTATATGTCATATTAGGCTGAATCTTAATTTCTGTCTAAGGAATAACATGTGAAGGATTCGATCGGTACCGTCGTAACATTGATACATGAAAAACATTATGGATTTTATCGAGCTCTGGTGGTAACACTAACCGGTATGCAACCGGTCCTATTCTTTCAATGATTTCATAGGGCCTGATAAATCTTGGATTCAATTTTCATTTTCGTCCAAATCGAAAAACTTTCTTCCAAGGTGGCACTTTTAAGAATACCTTATCACCAACTTCAATTTCTATTTCTTTTCTTTTAAGGTCGACATAAGACTTTTGTCTATCAGAGGCTGCTTTCAAACTAGGCTGCTTTCAAACTATCTCGAATCACCTTTACCTTTTCTTCTATTTCCTGAATTAAATCAACTCCAAGAATCTTCTTTTCACTAAGCTCTGTCCAATACAACGCTGTTCTACATTTCTGACCATACAGAGCTTCATACGGTGCCATTTTAATACTGGACTGATAACTATTGTTATAAGAAAATTCAATCAAAGGTAAATATTTTTCCCAATTACCTTCAAATTCAAGTACACAACACCGTAACATATCCTCCAAAATCTGTATAACATGTTCAGACTGGCCATCTGTCTGAGGATGAAATGCAGTACTGAAATGCAATCGTGTACCCAATGCTTCTTGTAAATTATTCCAAAATCGGGATGTAAACCGGGGATCTCTATCAGAAATAATAGAAACTGGCACCCCATGTAATCTAACAATCTCAGAGACATATAATAAAACCAATTTATCTAAAGAAAAATCCATACGTACCGGTATAAAGTGTGCATACTTTGTTAACCGGTCGACAATCACCCAAATAACATCTTTCTTCCTCAGAGTCAATGGTAATCACGACACAAAATCCATTGTAACTCTTTCCCATTTCCACTCGTGTATAACAACTGGCTGTAATAACCCCGAAGGCACCTGATGCTCAACTTTCACTTGCTGGCATATAAAGTATTTGGATACAAATTCAGAAATATCTTTTTTCATTCCCGGCCACCAGTACATCTTTTTTAGATTATTGTACATTTTATTACCACCGGGATGAACAAACATTGTACCATTGTGAGCTTCATATAAAATCTTCTGTACCAACTCTAAATTCTTCGGCACACACAATCTGTCTCTGAACAACAAACAACCATCAGACCCAATTTGAAATTCCGAATCAGGATTCAATTCACATTGTTCCTATTTTGCTGTAACTCAACATCATTTTTTTTGGGCTTCAAAAATATGTTGCAAAAATACTGGTCTAATCTTCAACTCAGCCATAATAGAACCATCATCAAAAATAGACAATCAGGTAATCATTGCTCGTAAAGCAAATAAATATTTTCTGCTCGAAGCATAAGCAACAACATTGGCTTTACCCGGATAATAATCAATCACAAGATCATAATCTTTTAACAATTCAAGCCACCTACGTTTTCTCAAGTTCAAGTCTTTCTGTGTCATCAAATACTTCAGACTTTTGTGATCAGTAAAGATATGACATTTTTCACCATATAAATAATGTCGCCATATTTTTAATGCAAACACTATAGCTGCTAATTCAAGATCATGTATCAGGTAATTCTTTTCATGTGGTTTCAGTTGTCTTGGAGCATAGGCAATTACTTTACCTTCTTGCATTAAAACACAACCTAAACCATTTAAAGATGCATCATTATAAATCACAAATTCCTTACCCGATTCAGGCTGTACTAACACAGGTGATTCAGTCAATAAAGCTTTTAGCCTGTCAAAACTTTGCTGACATTTATCAGTCCACTCGAACTTCACATCTTTCTGAAACAATCGAGTCATCGGAGAGGCTATCACCGAAAATCCTTTAACAAATCTCTGATAATACCCGGCTAAACCTAGAAAACTTTAACAGATCCATAAACACTTCCGGTGCATTAGTCAGACCAAATGGCATCACTAAAAACTCATAGTGGCCATACCTGGTTCTAAAAGCTATTTTTGGAAAATCTTAATCCTTTACCCGTAACTGATAATAACCCGAACGAAGATCAATTTTTGAAAATATGGTAGCTCCTTTTAACTGATCAAATAAGTCATCTATTTGAGGCAACGAATAATTATTCTTTATTGTAACTTTATTTAGCTTCCTGTAATCAATACATAACCTTAGAGATCAATATTTCTTCTTCACAAATAAAACCGGTGCACCCCAAGGTGAGAAACTGGGTCGAGCAAAGCCTCTATCAATTAATTCTTGTAACTGTGCTTTCAACTCTTTCAACTCAGCAGGAGCTATTCTGTAAGGTGCTATTGATATTAGTGTTGTTCCCGGAATAAGGTCTATAGAAAACTACACTTCTCTAATCGGTGGCAAACCAGGTAATTCTTCCGGAAACACATCAGGAAATTCACACACTATCGACACTGACTGAATCTTTGACTCAGTTACCTTTGTATCCAACACATAAGCAAGATAAGCATATCTCTTTCTGATTCATTTTTGTGCTGTTATTGCTGAAATCACATTAGACAACCCATCTAATCTATTAGATTCAACATGGAGTAACTCACCATTCTTACATTTCAACATAATGTATTTATGTTTACAATTCACTACTGTTTCATGCTGGGTTAACCAATCCATTCCCAAAATTACATCAAACTCATCAAAAGGCAGTAACATCAAATCAGCTGAGAAACATTTACCCTTTTCCATCAATGGACAGTTTTTACAAACTTTATCCACCATCACACATTAACCCAGGGGATTTGAAACTTCCACCACAAATTCAGTGAATTCAACCGGTAAATTTTTAACATTTACTAATTTTGTGCATATATATGAGTGTGTGGAACCGGGATCAATTAAAGCAATAATATCGGTGCCAAGTAAAGAAAATGCACCAGTAATGACGTCTGGGGTAGAGGCATCCTCTCTGGCACGTATAGCATAGGTTCTCGCTGGTGCTCGTGCTTCAGATTTAACTGTTGAATCTGTTGTAGCACTTTGGCTGCCACCAACATTTACAGGATGTCGAGGTAGTCTACCTCTAGAGATAGTATTACTCGGCTTTGAAATCTGTTCAACCTCTTTTTCCCCTCTTTTCGGACAATCTCTGAGAAAATGATCAAAAGAACCACATCGGTAGCAAGCCCCACTTTTTAGACGACATTCCCTAAAATGAAACTTGTTGCAGTAGTTACATTTCAACTTTGGATTTCCTACACTTCCAACACTGGTTACTGATGGGGACGATGATCTCGAGTTAGAGCGTTGAGAACCCCGTTCTTTTCCAGAATATCCAGTAGATGCAGTAAAACGATCCTGGTATCTCTTTAATTTCTTTGAAACAGATGATTGGGATTTTCCCATAGGTCTCTTACCAGAAACTCGAGCTTCTCTTTCAGCTTGTTTCTTTTCTTTGCTTAATTCTTACGCTTTTAATGCTCTGGCCACCAAGATCGCAAATTCTCTTATTTCAAGAATACCAATAAACAGTTTAATATCTTTATTCAGCTCTTCTTCAAATCGTTTGGACATTTCAGCTTCAGTTTGCACCCATTCTTGAGCATATTTACTTAGTCGAACAAATTCCCGTTCATATTCTGATACATTCATATTTCCCTGTTTGAGTTCTAGGAATTCTTTTCTTTTCTGGTCCAAGAATCTCTGACTTATATATTTCTTTCTGAATTCTATTTGAAAGAACTCCCATGTAATTTTTTCTTCCGGAACAACAGAATTTATAGTTTTCCACCAATAATGGGCTGTCTTTTAATAGAGAAACCGAACATTTCAGACAATCGACTGGTGAACAAGACAATTCATCTAATACCTAGATAGTATTCTCCAGCCAAAACTCAGCCTTTTCTGCATCATCATCTGTAGTAGCTTTGAATTCCTCGGCCCCATATTTTCTGAATTTATCAACTGGAGCCTTACCAATTCTAACTATTTCAGTACCCTGTGGTGTCTCGAGAATCGATTGAGGAGCAGGTGGGGGAGGTTGTTGAATAGCAAGATTTGCTCTTATATATTTAGTAAACCATTTATTCATCATTTGAAAGAATACAGCTTTTCCCTCATCATCTCGACCTTCAGACTCGGGCCTTTTACTACCAGATGTAGCTCTTTGTACGGAAGACATTTACTATAGGAAAAATACATTTAAAAATGGTCAGGAGATATCACACTATCTCAATTATATAATGGCATGTATAGATAAACTCATACTTGCTACGTTAGTCCGAGAATCGACTAAATTGTAGCTCTGATACTAATAAATGTAACACCCCTAACACGTATCCATCACCGGAACAAGGTTACAGAGTGTTACCAAAAATTTTCAAAACATTTTCAGATAAATCATGTAAATCATTATTCATTAACCGAGATTGTTAAGAACGTCCCTTAAATGGACCCTCGAGGCCCAAACATTAGAATCGAGTCAGCACTTAATCGGAACCTCTAAAAAATTTTCATGACATTTTAAGAATTTTCCAACGTGCAGGGCTCACACGCCCGTGTGGTCCAAGGGACACGCCTGTGTGACCCTTAGACACGCTCGTGCCTCAGGCCGTGTCTGATTTAGGTTGCTCTCTGACTTGCGCCACACGGCCATGCCACACGCCCGTGTGCTAGGCCGTGTGGTTAATTAATTTAATTCGAATTAGGTGCAGGTTTCACATGGCCATGACACACACCCATGTTCAAGGCCGTCTCACCCACACGGTTGAGACACACGCCCGCGTCTCTGCCCATGTGCTCAATTTTGAGCATTCTATTTTGAAATTTTAAAATACAGGGGCCACAAGACCGGACCATATGCCCATTTACCAGGCCTTGTGGACAAAATAAGGCCATTTCCTAGCCTCATTTCTCACCCAAACTTTTCCATTATCCTGCACCAACACTTACAAGTATAATCTAACCAATTACAAGTATAATCCAACCATAACATATATCAAAACATAAATATATTAGCCATTCTAATGGCTAAGTTTCATTCATCCTTTACACACCATCATTTGATTTAGTTAGCCTATACATGCCATTAACAAAATAAGGTTTTCATTTATACCAAAATGACAGGTTGATAGTGTGATGATTTGCTCCAACCAATCTCCAACCTTCACGAGCTTTGAGCACTATAAAATAGGGAAAATAAAACCTAGTAAGCATATTATACTTAGTAAGCTCGTATAACATAAATTAAGCTTACCATTACATTCAATTTATTAACCATACAAAACATGTTTTCCAACTATTTGGTAATTTTCCTATTCACACATACTCAACCAACAGGTTAGTCATGATATACCAATATGCATAGATGAGCTCATCATGCCATATGCGTACTTTGTCCGTTGAATCATTGAATTTCTGATGGATATTTCAAGTAGTACACTCGAGGTGTACAATTCCATTATCCATCAATTCATATCCAGTAGTACCTTATAGGTACACTCTCGAGCCACATATCACACAGCAGAATTACCAGTCTAGGCTAAATTCTAGCTGTTACATATACTCTAAAGGCTTTATCGGATTACCAGTTCAGGCTAAATCATTTATATGACAAGGAATTCCCTATAGAGTTCATTCTGGATTACCAGTCCAGGCAAAATCCAGTCAATTAGGATTACCAGTCCAGGCTAAATCCTAATTGAAACATATACTCGAGAGACTCATTTCAGATTACCCGTCCAGGCTAAATCCATTCTGCAACACATGCAGTTTTATCAGGGAAATCACATTTATCCATCGGAATTCAATATTCATACGGAATTTTACCCTTAATCAATAAATTTCCATCATATACCATTCCATGCATTACAATTCCCATACATTTCATGCATACAAATTTCATACAACATATACAATGTAATATAGCATTTAAAACAACACATTTCTATCCTCATTTAAGTTATATGAACTTACCATGATATTCGTTCGTAACTAAAATATACTAATCCGAAATCTTTTGTAATATCCCGGGTTAGGGGCTATTTTGATGTTGCATGTGTTTAGTGTGCTGTGCTGCTATTTCGGTGTTTTAGGGGTCTAATTGTAGCCTAGGTGTATGCTTGAGTAAATAAGAAAATTTTGGTTTTTGGGTGTTAAGTCAGGGGAGCTGAGGAAGCTGGGGTTTAAGAATTTTATTCGTGGTTTGGTTGCACAAGTAAGGACTCGGCAAGAGTGGCAAGGGGGAGTTTGGTATGGCGTCACATGCGGATGGAGTGGAGGTCCAGTGTTCGAGCTGCAGAGTTCTCCTTTTGACTTCTTTTGGGACGGCATGAAGAAGAGGCCAGAAGGCAAGTGGAATTCTACCATGGACTTGGTCAAAAGGTGATTTGGTAGGTGGAGAGTGGAAGTAGGAGTTTGACTTGTTCAAACTAGTTTGAACTAGTGGCTTGGAGTGAGTGGGGGGGGATATGGCCGAAATTTTGGGGAGTTTTGGGAGTGGCCGGTTGGTAGGTGTTGGTGGAGGGACGGCTTGGTATGGGAGTGGGTAGCCGAAATTCATTTTGGGCATTTTGGCACTAATTCGGTCACTTTTGGTTTCAAACCTTTTTCCTCTTTTATTGTCAATAGTAGCCGAATTTCTCCAAGTAAGTTCTCATTTTCTTCCTTTTGTAAACCGAAAGCTTAAGCAATTCCACCTTTCCGAAATTGCTTTGTTTCCCCTTGACTTTTATTGGTAGCCGAAACCCATCCTCCAAAGCTCTCTCTCCATTTCTTCTTTCTTCCAAAACCGTAAGTACTCTCCCTTTTACCCATTTTTGTTTTCCTTCTATCTTAACACTTTTGAGCCGAATTTTCCTTCCATTGTTGGCGAATATCAACCCCTTCATCGTACACCTTTCTCTTGTGTTTCTTCTTTGGGAATAAGCCGAATTCTTTCTTCATCTTGTTCTAAAAGTTGGCCGAACCTCTCCTCTCCTAGAAGTCCTAGTTGGCCGAATATTGGGTGTTGGTAAGTGCAAGGCCGAATGGCCATATCTCCTTCTTTTGGTTCTTTGTTGGTTATGGTTTGGTTAAGGGCCGATTATGGTCAGGTTGGAAGGGTGTTAACCGTTTGGTAATCTCTTCGTTATAGGGTCTTTGGATTGCGGAATCAAGCGGGAGGAGTCATTTTTCTGCTAACCAATTGGTAAGTGAGGGGTAAGTGATTGGTTGCTGTTAGTTTAATTTTCTGGTTTCGATTTAGTCATGGTTGATAAAGGATTAACTGTATTCTTTTCAAGGTGGAGGCCGATTGTCTTAGAAGGGCCATTGTGGTTCGGGTTTGGTAAGAATCAAATCAATAGCAAGGTAAGGGTTCGATATTAACCCCTTTGGTTAATTGTGGATGGCCGAATGTCATAGATGCCTAACCCTAATGTTTGGCGATTGTAGGATCTAGTAATTAAGGGACAAGATCGTTTTCGTTGGAGTCTAGACTCAGATATTTACGTGTGTAACTAACACACCCTTTACTTAGTAACGTTGTTAATAAACTTGATTGCTTAATAAGATTGAAACGATGAGAAGGATAATTGGATACCCAAAAAGGGGTATGTGTACGATTCGGTAAGTCTGTTCTATGATGAGTATTAATGATAACACATGATATCATGATTTATGTTATGCATGTTATGAGTTGTAATGCTTGATATGTTGGCATGATATGCATGGCTTGTATGAGATGCATAATCCCATGAGTATGATATGTGTGGGTGATACGAGAGGAGGAGCGATGGTATATTGTCTTGACGAGCACCGTTGCTTTGGTAGCACACTTTGTGACTTTGGGTCACCGGAGGTTTGGCACCTCCAGAGGTTTGGTACCTCGGCGTCTCGTCCCGATGGCTCAAGTACCACGATGGGTTGGCCCCACGGATGATTATACGGGATTGACGCCGGTGATTTGGTATCACACGATGGGTTGGCCCCATCACCGGTTTGTGACTACGGTCACCAAAGCTTTGGTAGCACATTGTGTCTTTGGGACACCGAGGTTTGGCACCTCATTGCGACTTGTCCCCGTGGTTTGACCACCGTGGGTTGGCCCCACTTGAGTTATGGGATCGTCTCGCTAGTGATTTGGTATCACACGATGGGTTGGCCCCATCATCACCAGTTTGTGACTACGGTCACCAATGCTTTGGTAGCACATCGTGTCTTTGGGACACCAAAGGTTTGGTACCACAATGACGGATCATGTGTCTTTGGGACACCGGTGTTTTGGTAACACATTGTGACTATATGTCACTAGTGGTTTGGCACCACCAGTGGTTTGGTACCACACACGGGGTAGAAAAGGCGATATGGATGGTTAGGATCGGGTTGCATTAATTATGTTGCTATGTATGATGTGTGTTAGTATGTTGTTTCTTCGGGAGCGGGATTTGCACATCTGGTCACTCGACTCACCCTCTCCTTTGACATTTCAGGTGACTCGTAGACGCGGACATGGAGCCGGGATGGACTCGGGTGCACATGCCATGCTTTAATAAAGTTTCACTCGAGACTCCACTATTTGGGTACTTTAGTTTATTTACTTTTAATTGGGTTTTATTTTGGATTTGTAAAGGCCTTTAAAGTTATGTTTTATGTTGTTGATGTTTTAAGTTGATTTTTGACATGCCTTAACAAAGTAACTTGGAATAAGTTTTACTAAAACTTGGAAAGATAATGATTTCAAAACTATAACGTGACTGGGTTTTTAAACCATACCATCGGGTATCACACCGAGTTTCCATACGAAACAAATACAAGCTGTTTTCCAATTCAAACTTGTAGTTCTCCTAAGTTTAAAAGTGTTTTATGTGTCACTAAGAAACTAATGAGGTTTTAATGGTTAAACTCGTTTTAACTACAAATTCTGGCTAAGTTTTCAAAATCTCCGGGTTTCAAATACATCAACTATTTTTCCAAACAAGACCACTCAAATTTGTTTCAAAGACCCTGTGTTTTCACCTAGCTTTTAAACGATAAATCGGATCTCCCAAAAGCATTTTCCCCGTAACATACCAGATTCGGACGTGGTGTCTTGTCCGGGTTTGGGGTGTTACATTTGTGTATCGAGCCAAGTTCAAAGGCTCGTCTGTGGGCCTGAGGCCCAAAATGTTTTTAAAGGATGTCATAAGTGTTTTGGGTTTAAATATATGGTTTGAAAGGCATGGCACCGAGTCTCCTAGACTAGATTCGCTGTAGTAAGTACCGGACTATTCTTTGTGATTTGATTGGATATGATATGATCTCGATGAATAGCAATAGTATACTACTTTAGAGATTGAAACTGATAGGATTACTCGTGAACTCATGAGAACAAATCCTCATTAAATATTCATAAGACTTGTTTTTTTTTTTTTTTAAACAAGTGGAATAAACACTAATGCATAAAATTCTTTAATCGAATCACGTAGAAAGATTAGACATGAGCACTCGAGGCGGGCGTGGTCGTAATACTCGTGGTAGAGGTAGGGTAGAATGACGGTTCGAGCCCGTAGGATCTGGCGGGAGTTGGTTCGAAAATGAGATACGATTCCGCCACCACCGGAGGTGGTGAGTTCCAAGATCGGGTCGAGACGACGCAGTGTCACGAGCGATCTTTGCGAGTGTTGGAAAGGGTAGTAGTAGGGCGGTGGTGGTGCGAGTCGAAATTAGTTCTGGCGACTCAGGGCTAATGGGGCTGAATTCTTTCGAGGTGTATCCGGTGTTGCTCCTAGCACCTGCTTTGAATATTGGCCGGAGGCAAGCGAGCGGATCATGGATGATCTGGACTTGACTACCAAGAGAAGGTGAAAGGGTATTGTATCGCTTCTCCGGGATGAGTCATATCGGTGGTGGCTCACGGTTCGGGATAGTGTGGCCGCAGAGGATTTGACATGGGATTATTTTCGGGCAACATATCAAAAGAAGTACATCGGGGCTAGTTACATCGACTCCCGGAGAAAGGCATTTACGAGGCTTGTTCGGGAGTAAGTCCATTCTTGAGTACGAGGTGAGTTCTGGTTGAGTAGGTATGCCGAGGGCATTGTAGCCACCGAGCATGAGAGGTGTGTTCGCTTTCGAGGATGGTCTGCGAGACGAGTTGAGGCCGCACGATTGCTCCTCGCCAGGAGCGCGAGTTTGTTTGTCTTAGTTGAGAAGGCTAAGGTAGCCGAGGGTGTTAAGGAGTCCGTGAGGCGTAGTATGGACGGAGTAGGCTTAAGAGGAGCTTTGGGTCTTCTCGGTTCGTCGGGTGTCTGCGAAGAGGGCTAGACCGAGTGGGCGAATAAGTCCGCTAGGTTTGTTCTTTGCTAGGCGAGGGCCGCCGCAGTGTCGGTGTGGGAAATCTCATTGGGGTGGTTGTTGGGTGGAGGTAAAGGTTGTTTCGAGTGTGGGTCTCGGATCATCGCATTAGGGATTGTCCGCGAAGGATGGCCAAGATTCGGTCGGAGTCGTCGAGCCGTAATCGGTTCGAGAGGTAATGGACCGCCACCGCAGAGGGGCCGTGGTAATGGCGAGAGATGGTTTTGGATCCGGTCGGGGCCGTGGAGCACCGGCGGAGGTGCGGGTAGTTCGATGCTAGACACCGGATTGGTGTATCTTTGCGAGGTGCCGAGAGGAGGCGGCGCGCTCGGACGTCATAACCGTGCGTTCTTGATTTTTGGTACTCCTTATACCGCTTTAATTGATGTGGGTTCTACGCACTCTTATGTTGCCGAGTATAGTAGAGACTATGGATTTAGACTCGAGATATCTTCTAGGCGGATGATCGTGATTAGTCCGTTAGGTCACTCTGTAGTAGTAGATAAGTCGTTTAGAGATGTACCTCTAGAGCTCCAAGGGGTAGTATTTGTCTTGATCCGATGGAACCGCCGTTTGGGGAGTTCGATCGATCCTTGGGATGGATTGGTGGTTAAGTACCAAAGCGAGGTTGGATTGCGCGGCTAAAGCGCATGGTTCTTAAGACGGTTGATGGTGATGAGGTGGCTATGATAGGTAGTAGGAGAGATTACTTATCAAATGTGGTATCCGCTTTGAAAGCGGAGAAGATGGTCGTGAAGGGTTGCGGCTTATGTGGTTCATGTGTATGCTTTGGAGGTTAAAGAGTCTGCTGTTGAGAAGGTTCGTCTTTGTTAAGGAATTTGCTGATGTGTTTCTGAGGAGCTTAGGGTTTGGCGCCGGTCGAGAGGTAGAGTTCGGGATTGATCTGTTACCCGGATCGCGCCAAATGTCTATTGCTCAGTATAGGATGGCACCAAAGGAATTGGTGGAGCTTAAGGCTCGGATCCGGGAGTTATTGGATCGAGGTTTTATCGGGCCAAGTGTTTCACCGTAAGTGCGCCGGTTCTTTTGTCAAGAAGAAAGATGGTACGATGCGGATGTGCATAGACTACGCCAGATTGAACAAGGCGACGATTAAAAACAAGTATCCGCTGCCACGGATAGACGATTTGTTTGATCACCGAGGGGTGCTGCGGTATTTTCGAAGATCGACTTGAGGTCTGGGTATCATCAGTTGAAGGTTAAGGAGGCTGATATCCATAAAACGGCGTTTCGGACTTAAGAGCTTTGTTTGCCCATTTGAGCTTGTATGATGACGGGAGTATTCTCGCGAGCTACGAGTTAAGCCTACTTGGGTTGGAGCAGATCGAGAAAAAACAGCTTAGAGGATGAGGTTACGAGTGCGCCAAAGGTTACAAGTGCAGAATGGTGGTTTGGAGGGTTACAGCTTGTCTGGTGATGAGGTTCTGTGTTTTCAAGGTAAGGCTTGTATGCCTAAGGATGTTGAGCTGAGACAGAAGATTCTTCAGGACGCACATATAGCAGATCCTTATGCTATGCATCCCGGAGGTAGCAAGATGTATAAGGATCTTAGAGAGCGCTTTTGGTGGCCTGGCTTGAAGAAAGAGGTGACAGAGTTTGTGGAAAGTGTCTCGACTTGTCGCCAGTCAAGGCTGAACATCGATTGCCGTCGGGTTTGCTTCACTGTGAAGATTCCGCAGATGGAAGTGGGAAAGGATAACCATGGATTTCGTCGGTGGGTTACCGCTACGCCAAGCAAGAAGGATTCATTTGGGTAGTAGTGGATCGATCGACTAAATCACCTCACTTTATTCCGGTGAGGTTGACTACTCACTTGAAGCTAGCGGTCGCCGTATGTGTCGAGATAGTAAGGTTGCACGGCGTGCGTTTCGATAATCTCGGATAGGGATCCTAGATTTACGTCAAGGTTCTGGAAAGCGTTGCATCAAGCTCTGGGTACTCGTTTGGATTTCAGCACGGCTTTTCACCCGCAGTCTGACGGTCAATCAGAAAGGGTCATTCAGATCTTAGAGGATATGCTGAGAGGTTGTGTCCTGGATTTCAGAGGTAGTTGGGAGGAGTTTCTACCATTGGCTGAGTTTGCCTACAACAACAGTTACCAAGCGAGCATCAAGATGGCACCGTATGAGGCGTTGTATGGTAGGAAGTGTCGCTCACCTACGTGTTGGACGGAGTTGGGTGAACGTCGGTTGTTAGGACCCGAGTTGGTTACTGAGACCGAAGACAAGGTTAAGCTGATTCAGTCTCGATTGAAGGAAGCTTCGGACCGGCAGAAGTCTTATGCCGATCTTAAGCGAAGAGATATAGAGTTCGCCGTGGGATCGAAGTGTTTCGAAGGTCTCGCCTTGGAAGAAGGTATTGAGGTTCGGGAAGAAAGGCAAGCTTAGTCCGAGGTTCATTGGGCCGTATAAGGTATTGAGGCGAGTTGGACCAGTGGCGTATCAACTTGAGTTGCCAGCAGAGCTGAGTCAGATTCATGACGTTTTTCACGTTTCGATGCTTCGACGTTATCGCTCAGATCCGTCGCATGTGGTAGCAGTGGAAGAAATCGAGGTGAATCCAGTTTGGATCGTGGAAGAGGAACCTCATGCGATTCTTGATCGGGATGTGAAGGTTCTGCGTAGGAAGTCTGTGCCTTTGGTTAAGGTACTTTGGCGGAATCATGGTATAGAAGAAGCGACATGGGAACCCGAGGATACGATGAAACAAAGAATACCCACAACTCTTTTGACTGAGTAATTTCGGGCGTAAATTAATTTAAGAGGTAGAAGCGTAATATCCCTGTTAGGGGCTATTTTGATGTTGCATGTGTTTAGTGTGTTTGTCTTTGCTATTTCGGTGTTTTAGGGTCTAATTGTAGCCTAGGTGTATGCTTGAGTAAATAAGAAAATTTTGGTTTTGGGTGTTAAGTCGGGAGCCGAGGAAGTCTGGGTTTAAGAATTTTATTCGTGGTTTGGTTGCACAAGTAAGGACCTGGCAAGAGTGGCAAGGGGGAGTTTGGTATGGCGTCACATGCGGATGGAGTGGAGGTCCAGTGTTCGAGCTGCAGAGTTCTCCTTTTGACTTCTTTTGGGACGGCATGAAGAAGAGGCGAAAGGCAAGTGGAATTCTACCATGGACTTGGTCAAAAGGTGATTTGGTAGGTGGAGAGTGGAAGTAGGAGTTTGACTTGTTCAAACTAGTTTGAACTAGTGGCTTGGAGTGAGTGGGGATATGGCCGAAATTTTGGGGAGTTTTGGGAGTGGCCGGTTGGTAGGTGTTGGTGGAGGGACGGCTTGGTATGGGGAGTGGGTAGCCAAATTCATTTTGGGCATTTTGGCACTAATTCGGTCACTTTTGGTTTCAAACCTTTTTCCTCTTTTGTTGTCAATAGTAGCCGAATTTCTCCAAGTAAGTTCTCATTTTCTTCCTTTTGTAAACCGAAAGCTTAAGCAATTCCACCTTTCCGAAATTGCTTTGTTTCCCCTTGACTTTTATTGGTAGCCAAAAACCCATCCTCCAAAGCTCTCTCTCCATTTCTTCTTTCTTCCAAAACCGTAAGTACTCTCCTTTTACCCATTTTTGTTTTCCTTCTATCTTAACACTTTTGAGCCGAATTTTCCTTCCATTGTTGGCCGAATATCAACCCCTTCATTACACCTTTCTCTTGTGTTTCTTCTTTGGGAATAAGCCAATTCTTTCTTCATCTTGTTCTAAAAGTTGGCCGAACCTCTCCTCTCCTAGAAGTCCTAGTTGGCCGAATATTGGGTGTTGGTAAGTGCAAGGCCGAATGGCCATATCTCCTTCTTTTGGTTCTTTGTTGGTTATGGTTTGGTTAAGGGCCGATTATGGTCAGGTTGGAAGGGTGTTAACCGTTTGGTAATCTCTTCGTTATAGGGTCTTTGGATTGCGGAATCAAGCGGGAGAGTCATTTTTCGCTAACCAATTGGTAAGTGAGGGTAAGTGATTGGTTGTCGTTAGTTTAATTTTCTCGGTTTCGATTTAGTCATGGTTGATAAAGGATTAAGCGTATTCTTTTCAAGGTGGAGGCCGATTGTCTTAGAAGGGCCATTGTGGTTCGGGTTTGGTAAGAATCAAATCAATAGCAAGGTAAGGGTTCGATATTAACCCCTTTGGTTAATTGTGGATGGCCGAATGTCATAGATGCCTAACCCCTAATGTTTGGCCGATTGTAGGATCTAGTAATTAAGGGACAAGATCATTTTCGTTGGAGTCTAGACTCGTATTTACCAGGTGTGTAACTAACACACCCTTTACTTAGTAACGTTGTTAATAAACTTGATTGCTTAATAAGATTGAAACAATTGAGAAGGATAATTGGATACCCAAAAAGGGTATGTGTACGATTCGGGTAAGTCTGTTCTATGATGAGTATTAATGATAACACATGATATCATGATTTATGTTATGCATGTTATGAGTTGTAATGCTTGATATGTTGGCATGATATGCATGGCTTGTATGAGATGCATAATCCCATGAGTATGATATGTGTGGGTGATACGAGAGGAGGGCGAGCAGTGGTATATTGTCTTGTGAGCACCGTGCTTTGGTAGCACACTTTGTGACTTTGGGTCACGGAGGTTTGGCACCTCCAGAGGTTTGGTACCTCAGTCTCGTCCCATGGCTCGATACCACGATGGGTTGGCCCCACGGATGATTATACTGATTGACGCCGGTGATTTGGTATCACCACGATGGGTTGGCCCCATCACGATTTGTGACTACGGTCACCAAGCTTTTGGTAGCACATTGTGTCTTTGGGACACCAGAGGTTTGGCACCTCATTGCGACTTGTCCCTGTGGTTTGACCACCGTGGGTTGGCCCCACTTGAGTTATGGGATCGCTGCGCTAGTGATTTGGTATCACACGATGGGTTGGCCCCATCATCACCAGATTTGTGACTACGGTCACCGCTGCTTTGGTAGCACATCGTGTCTTTGGGACACCAGTGGTTTGGTACCACAATGACGGATCTTGTGTCTTTGGGACACCAATGTTTTGGTAACACATTGTGACTATATGTCACCAGTGGTTTGGCACCACCAAAGTGGTTTGGTACCACACGGGGTAGAAAAGGCGATATGGATGGTTAGGATCGGGTTGCATTAATTATGTTGCTATGTATGATGTGTGTTAGTATGTTGTTTCTTCTGGGAGCGGGATTTGCACATCAATACACTCGACTCACCCTCTCCTTTGACATTTCAGTGACTCGTGACGCGGACATGGAGCCTGGATGGACTCGGGGTGCACATGCCATGCTTTAATAAAGTTTTACTCGAACTCCACTATTTGGGTACTTTAGTTTATTTACTTTTAATTGGGTTTTATTTTGGATTTGTAAAGGCCTTTAAAGTTATGTTTTATGTTGTTGATGTTTTAAGTTGATTTTTGACATGCCTTAACAAAGTAACTTGGAATAAGTTTTACTAAAACTTGGAAAGATAATGATTTCAAAACTATAACGCACTGGGTTTTTAAACCATACCATCGGGTATCACACTGAGTTTCCATACGAAACAAATACAACTGGTTTCCAATTCAAACTTGTAGTTCTCCTAAGTTTAAAAGTGTTTTATGTGTCACTAAGAAACTAATGAGGTTTTAATGGTTAAACTCGTTTTAACTACAAATTCTGGCTAAGTTTTCAAAATCTCCGGGTTTCAAATACATCAACTGTTTTTCCAAACAAGACCACTCAAATTTGTTTCAAAGACCCTGTGTTTTCACCCAGCTTTTAAACGATAAATCGGATCTCCCAAAAGCATTTTCCCCGTAACATACCAGATTCGGACGTGGTGTCTTGTCCGGGTTTGGGGTGTTACATCTTTTCCTTTCCTCGATCTAGCTCTTTGTTTAGTACTTCCGGATCTATATAAATGAATTTAATCATCAATTCAATCCATTTCATATTCTATTAAACTAAATTTACAATCTAGGCGAAAGTACCATTTTGCCCCTATACTTTTGATTAATTCCAATTTCGTCCATAGGCTCGGAAATTGAAATTCATGCAATTTAATCCTTATTCCAAGCCTAATTAAAATTCTAATATAACTTTTACAGCACATGTATTCTCAAAATTTTAGAATTTTCCATGGGTTTTACCATTTTTTCAATTTAGTCCTTAAATCAAGTTTCCATTAAATTTCCCTTTGTAAAAATTGTTTATCTATCAACAACCTTTCATTTTCTACCATAAACTTTTAAATTTTAGCACTTTCATCAATGGAAAATTTTCTATACTTTGATATCTATTCAAATTAACCCCCCAAATAGAGAAATTAAGCTTTTCGAATCTCAAAAATATAAAAATTACTAAAAACGGGACATAGGAACTTACCAATTTATGCCTTGAAAGCTTATTTTCTCTTTCCTAGGGCTTCCATGAAAATATTTGGGGAAGATGATATGAAAATAAGATGATATTCTATTTAATTAATTATCATATTTTAATTTTTCTCATTTCCAATTTAATCCTTAGCCTTTTCTAATTTTTCCATGGATGATTCACTAAAAATATCTACATATTTTTCATCAATGGTTTAGTTTTGAATTCCATAGCTATTTAGTCCTTATAGCTACTAGAATTCAAATTTGACATTTTATGCAATTTAGTCCTTTCTACAATTAAGCACCTAATTGATAAAATTTTCTTATCAAAATTCTCATGAAATCTGTAACATCCTGAAAAGGGCCTATGCATTTTTGGTTTAATTGTACGAAATGACATATCTTATGTGTTATGAATATATTTTGAACACTTTTGGAAACCTGGAAATGTTAAGTTTAAAAGAGGAAAGTGAACATTTTTAGAACCTTGGAAATGTAAGGAAATGTCTTGTAAGGAAATGTCATGGAAATGTAAGGAAATGTCTTGGAAATGTAAGGAAATGTCTTGTAAGGAAATGTCATGGAAATGTAAGGAAATGTCAAGTTTACAGAGCCGATCGAAAATTTTTGGAAACTTAGAAATGACCTAGAAATGACGAGTTTTAAGGTTTAAAAGGGGAAATTAAGGCAAGGTGGCCTTAAAAGAAAAAGTTTGTGAAATTTGACACACAAACAGGCTTGGAAAAGTGGTCCAGAAGATGCCACTTAGGGCCTATGGAAATGGCTCCATATGCAAGAGGAATGGGCCTAAGTTCGAAGTCACATGGGAAGCAAATAAAAGAAATTTTATTTTGCTACAAGGAAGCAGAGAGGTGGACGGCACATGGCTATAAATTAGGAGCTTTTATTATTTTATAAATAGTGGATAAATAAGGGATTTATTTATCATTATTTTCAAGAGATAATTGTTGGATTAAATTCTTTTAATTTGAATAAAGAGATAAAGAGGAAAATAAGGGAGAAGTGATGGCCAAGTAAGGGACTTTGAGTTTAATAATTTCGGCTAAGTAAGGATAGTTGCTGAATTATCTTTTTTTTAAGTGATAATTAAAGGATAAAGTTATCAGATAGAGGAGTGGTGGCCAAGTAAGGGACTCCTTAGATGATAATTTCGGCTTTAAAAGGAAGGAAGGAGGGCTACTCATCAATTTGTGCTTCCTCCTTTCTCTGCCGAATTCTTAGTGCTCTCTTCTCTTCTTTTCTTTCTTTTATTTTGTCAAGCCGAAATTAAGTAATTGTTGGAACCTAGCCGAATATTCTCCTCTCCATTAGAAGCCATAGCCGAATCCTCCATCTTTATTCTTCCTTCTCTTTTCTTTCAAAATCCCTCCAAAAGCCGAAAGTTGTGAGATCATCATCTAGCCATAGCCGAATCTCTGAAGGTTGAAGTGAAGGTGCAATCGATTTCTTCAAGTAAGGGTAAGATCTCATTCGGTTTCATCCTTTTTTCTTAAGATTTTCCAAAATCTAGGACTAACCCCATTAATATCTTGTTGCCGAAACTTTGAAGAGATCTTTTGGGATTTACTAAGTGTCGACTACAAGGAAAGAGAAGTTCTTTTCCCGAAGGTACACCATAGGCCACGTGTTCCCTAGTTATTCGGTGAGTTTCGGGATTTAAAATCCACAAGGTAAGTGTCTATAGTATTCGGCCAAGGCCATGTTTGGTAAATATATGTGTTCATTAATTATTCAAAAGCCGAAAACTAACCAAGGTAATTGATTCAATGCTTGGCGAATGCAAGAAAGAGTATAGCGCGATTTCAAGACTTGATTCTTAAGTTAAACGGCAACAAGGTAAGTTTAAGTAAACTAATCCTACTGGGATTTGGATTTATGGCCGAATGGCTTTTTTATTAAAGTAGTAGGTGATTAATCAAATGTAGGGATTAAGGATCTAAGCATTAGATCAAGCTTTTCGGGATTTCAAGACCCTTTCGGTAAGTATGATAAGTTGTGGATATTTGGTTAATAATTCGTATATTGATGATTAAATCGATTGTTCTGATTAAGTGTATTGATGGAGGCGAATACCATTCAAGAATGGAAAGGGAAGGTCCCTATCCCGAAGTTTAAGAAGAGATCTGTCTCGGCAGTTAGGGATTGGCCATCGGGGTGTGGACCAGCGTCAGAATAAGAAAGTAGGCAAATAGCCGTAGTATCGCCTAGTGATAGCATCAGTATCGAAAGCATAGTTCTCCAAGTGATCATGTGTGGGATTAACCCACTGTTTTCCGGGTTTATGGTATATTGTATGTGTTGTGTAAATGCTAATATGTGCAGTGGCAATTGTGAATGGCTACCCTTAAGGGGTATATCGGAAATCAGGTCAGTGTTAATTATTAAGAATGTGAATATGCCAATGAGAATATGTTTGTATGCCGAATAGCATGTGCATGCATTATTTTACTATGTTATGACATTGTCATATGTTGCATGTGCATGGGATGGGATATGAATGTGACTATCGAAGGAAAGGGTGTACTTTATGTACGTGGTCTAATGTTAGCCTTGTGCTACATTAGCGCTTGATGTTAGCTATGTGCTTCATCAAGGGAGGTGTTGGCTAGGTGCCACATCTCGGCGGATGATAGCTGTGTGCATCACCGTGGATTGAGGATGACCTCGAGTCACCTCGTGGATATTGACATGTGGGGTCACTTAGGTGATCGGTGGCTCAGCCACGGCCTTGAGCAACAGGTCTGTCAAGGTAAGATATGTGGGATCACTTAGTTGATCGGTGGATTAGCCACGGCCTTGGGCAGGGGGTCTGCCAAGGTAGGTGTAACGGATGGACCGTAGGTTGGGTTGGATGCACTTTGCATAAACTCATTATCTGTCATATGGGTTGATGATGAAATGGGCCAAGCCCAGTATGTGGAAATTATGTGGTTAACTACCCTATTAGATGAATGTGATATGAATATGGGCCAAGCCCAGAATGTGATAACATGTGAATTTGATAATTGATATCTGATATATGGGTTAATATGTGGTTAACATGTGGGTGGAATTCAGTGGATTAATTACACACTGAGTCTGTATGACTCACCCAATTTTTATTAAACATCGCAGATGATTCGAGGTGATTGGACCGGGTTGGAGTGGATACGAGGTGGCCCATGTAGAAGACATCTTCTTTATTTTATTCAGTTTATTACTAAGAACTTTTGTTTAATTATTTATTGTAATAAGGCCCAGTTAAAGTATTTAAGTATTTCTATTATGTTTAAGCTAGACGACCTTTAAATTATTATTGGGAAGTGCTTTTAATTTTGGCAACTTATATTTTAAAAGCTTATAATGAAGTTTTAATTTGGATATTTTTATCAAGCTTATATTATTTAGAATTTTTAATTGGACATGGTTTTCAAATGACAAAATTGTTAATGTTTTTCCCAAAAGTGAAATCAGTCTTCAAACGTTTTTCCGCAGTGGCATTTCAAATTCGGTCGTAATGAATGGGCCGGGTTTGGGGTGTTACAAATTGGTATCAAAGCCCGGTTCAAAACTCGGCCTTGAGGGTTTTGGGTCCAAAAATAATTCTTTTCAAAGATGGGCTTTTCAAAAGTATGGGCTTTCATAAACTTTTCAGTTATTCGGCATGGCACTGTATCTCAGACCATGATCCACGGTAAGTACCCTTGACTCTGACAAGTGAAATGTGTATGTGAATGTTATAAGTATGAAGGGAACGTAGATTAGTGAACTAGGATCTGTTGAACCCTAGGGCTAATGCACTCAAACACATGCATAAGACTTAAGGACTATTAAACAAACTCCTTGAAGTAAGTCGCCAGAGCTAAGGTGTGGCAAGCTCATGCGCATGTCTAGGAGTGGACTCGATGAAGAGCTTGGTACTTAAGCTGTCCTAGCGACTCACCTCCTCTTTACTCGAATCCTACAGTGCGTAGCTACGGTTCACCCTAACCAAGAGGACTTATTTACGGGCTAAACCCGATAATTAAAACTCGAAAGGGACTAGCCATGATAAAAACCCTAGTTTTAAAATCCTAAATTACCCTTTTAATTGTAGTAAAAGATTATTGTGAAAATTTTTCCAAAATATCTCCGATTTACAAAATTACAAAAATGCCCTCAGTATTGTAAATTACTAAAATACCCTTAGTTCTTAAGATTTTCAAAAATACCCTCGACGTTTGCTACAATATTTCTACTTTACAAAAATACCAAAACTTCTGCTTTTACAAATAACAAGATACCTTAATTTGGAAAATTTACTAATCGCTTACGACTTCCAAAATTACCAAATAACCTCGATTTAAAAATTTTTGCAACACCTCTGATTTGGAAAAGAAAATAACCCAGAGATTTTTTAAAATCTAAAATACCTTTAATTTGAGAAATATTTTCGAATTGACCCCGATTTATTACCAAAATACCCCTGTAGGGGAAAAGACGAAATTACCCCTGGGTAGGGAAATGGATGGAATGGCCATAAAAGTGTAGTGAACGATGTTGTGAATGAATGTGACTTCATGTGTCTCTGCTTATGAATGTGAATGTGACTCCCTGAGTTAGAGTAGTGAACTTGAACTGAACCTTTGTGTAATCGAAAGAACTATTTCTAAATACTTTACTTCATAAAATTGTTCGCGGTTAATAAATGGAACAAAATTCTGATGCATACAACTTTTTAATCAGATTAAATCGCGACGTTAGAAATGAGTTCTAGGGGACGTGAACTTAGAGATCGTGCCTAGAAAGTATGATGGTTCTATTAAGATCGAGTCGTAGCATAAGCGTAGTGCGGTGAGTTAAGATGTACGATTATTCGTTAATAAGTAATTTCGAGGACGAAATTATTTTTAAGGAGGGTAGAAGCTGTAACATCCTGAAAAGGGCCTATGCATTTTTGGTTTAATTGTGCGAAATGACATATCTTATGTGTTATGAATATATTTTGAACACTTTTGGAAACACGGAAATGTTAAGTTTAAAAGAGGAAAGTGAACATTTTTAGAACCTTGGAAATGTAAGGAAATGTCTTGGAAATGTAAGGAAATGTCTTGTAAGGAAATGTCATGGAAATGTAAGGAAATTTCAAGTTTACAGAGCCGATCGAAAATTTTTGGAAACTTAGAAATGACCTAGAAATGACGAGTTTTAAGGTTTAAAAGGGGAAATTAAGGCAAGGTGGCCTTAAAAGAAAAAAGTTTGTGAAATTTGACACACAAACATGCTTGGAAAAGTGGTCTGAAGATGCCACTTAGGGCCTATGGAAATGGCGCCATATGCAAGAGGAATGGGCCTAAGTTCGAGTCACATGGGAAGCAAATAAAAGAAATTTTATTTTGCTACAAGGAGCAGAGAGGCGGACGGCACATGGCTATAAATTAGGAGCTTTTATTATTTTATAAATAGTGGATAAATAAGGGATTTATTTATCATTATTTTCAAGAGATAATTGTTGGATTAAATTCTTTTAATTTGAATAAAGAGATAAAGAGGAAAATAAGGGAGAAGTGATGGCCAAGTAAGGGACTTTGAGTTTAATAATTTCGGCTAAGTAAGGATAGTTGCTGAATTATCTTTTATTTTAAGTGATAATTAAAGGATAAAGTTATCAGATAGAGGAGTGGTGGCCAAGTAAGGGACTCCTTAGATGATAATTTCGGCTATAAAAGGAAGGAAAGAGGGCTACTCATCAATTTGTGCTTCCTCCTTTCTCTGCCAAATTCTTAGTGCTCTCTTCTCTTCTTTTCTTTCTTTTCTTTTGTCAAGCCGAAATTAAGTAATTATTGGAACCTAGTCGAATATTTTCCTCTCCATTAGAAGCCATAGCCGAATCCTCCATCTTTATTCTTCCTTCTCTTTTCTTCCAAAATCCCTCCAAAAGCCGAAAGTTGTGAGATCATCATCTAGCCATAGCCGAATCTCTGAAGGTTGAAGTGAAGGTACAATCGATTTCTTCAAGTAAGGGTAAGATCTCATTCGGTTTTATCCTTTTTTCTTAAGATTTGCCAAAATCTAGGACTAACCCCATTAATATCTTATTGCCGAAACTTTGAAGAGATCTTTCGGGATTTACTAAGTGTCGACTACAAGGAAGGAGAAGTTCTTTTCCCGAAGGTACACCATAGGCCACGTGTTCCCTAGTTATTCGGTGAGTTTCGGGATTTAAAATCCACAAGGTAAGTGTCTATACTATTCGGCCAAGGCCATGTTTGGTAAATATATGTGTTCATTAATTATTCAAAAGCCGAAAACTAACCAAGGTAATTGATTCAATGCTTGGCCGAATGCAAGAAGAGTATAGCAGAGATTTCAAGACTTGATTCTTAAGTCAAACGGCAACAAGGTAAGTTTAAGTATACTAATCCTCTTTGGGATTTGGATTTATGGCGAATGGCTTTTTATTAAAGTAGTAGGTGATTAATCAAATGTAGGGATTAAGGATCTAAGCATTAGATCAAGCTTTTCGGATTTCAAGACCCTTTCAATAAGTATGATAAGTTGTGGATATTTGGTTAATAATTCGTATATTGATGATTAAATCGATTGTTACGATTAAGTGTATTGATGGAGGCGAATACCATTCAAGAAGGGAAAGGAAGGTCCCTATCCCGAAGTTTAAGAAGAGATCTGTCTCGGCGGTTAGGGATTGGCCACCGGGTGTGGACCAGCGTTAGAACAAGAAAGTAGGCAAATAGCCGTAGTATCGCCTAGTGATAGCATCAGTATCGAAAGCATAGTTCTCCAAGTGATCAGGTGTGTGATTAACCCACTGTTTTTCGGGTTTATGATATATTGTATGTGTTGTGTAAATGCTAATATGTGCGATGGCGATTGTGAATGGTTACCCTTAAAGGGGTATATCGGAAATCAGTCGATGTTAATTATTAAGAATGTGAATATGCCAATGAGAATATGTTTGTATGCCGAATAGCATGTGCATGCATTATTTTACTATGTTATGACATTGTCATATGTTGCATGTGCATGGGATGGGATATGAATGTGACTATCGAAGGAAAGGGTGTACTTTATGTACGTGGTCTAATGTTAGCCTTGTGCTACATTAGCGCTTGATGTTAGCTATGTGCTTCATCAAGGGAGGTGTTGGCTAGGTGCCACATCTCGGCGGATGATAGCTGTGTGCATCATCGTGGATTGAGGATGACCTCGAGTCACCTCGTGGATATCGACATGTGGGGTCACTTAGGTGATCGGTGGCTCAGCCACGGCCTTGAGCAGCAGGTCTGTCAAGGTAAGATATGTGGGATCACTTAGTTGATCGGTGGATTAGCCACGGCCTTGGGCAGGGGGTCTGCCAAGGTAGGTGTAACAGATGGACCCTAGGTTGGGTTGGGTGCACTTTGCATAAACTCATTATCTGTCATATGGGTTGATGATGAAATGGGCCAAGCCCAGTATGTGGAAATTATGTGGTTAACTACCCTATTAGATGAATGTGATATGAACATGGGCCAAGCCTGCAATGTGATAACATGTGAATTTGATAATTGATATCGATATATGGGTTAATATGTGGTTAACATGTGGGTGGAATTCGGTGGATTAATTACACACTTGAGTGCATGTATGACTCACCCAATTTTTATTAAACATCGCAGATGATTCGAGGTGATTGGACTGGGTTGGAGTGGATGCGAGGTGGCCCATGCAGAAGACATCTTCTTTATTTTATTCAGTTTATTACTAAGAACTTTTGTTTAATTATTTATTGTAATAAGGCCCAATTAAAGTATTTAAGTATTTCTATTATGTTTAAGCTAGAGGACCATTAAATTATTATTGGGAAGTGCTTTTAATTTTGGCAACTTATATTTTAAAAGCTTATAATAAAGTTTTAATTTGGATATTTTTATCAAGCTTATATTATTTAGAATTTTTAATTGGACATGGTTTTCAAATGACAAAATTGTTAATGTTTTTCCCAAAAGTGAAATCAGTCTTCAAACGTTTTTCCGCAGTGGCATTTCAAATTCGGTCGTAATGAATGGGCCGGGTTTGGGGTGTTACAAAATCTTTCTACCACATTAATAATCATTTCATAATATTAATGTATTTTATCTTTTTGGGTCGGATTTGTGGTTACGAAACCACTATTTCGACTTCACTGAAACTAGGCTGTTACACTCTCTTCACCTATAAATAAGACCCCCTCATTCCTTCATCCCTCATTCCTCATCCTTCATCATTCTCTCTTTTCTATCAATTCTCCTAAGCATTTTCCATTCCCCACGCCTAGAATCATCTCTTCATAGAGATTTTAGCAATTAAGCCTCTCTTTTCATCAATGGCCACCTTGAAGAGCCATCAGCAAAGGAGCAAAGAAAAGGAGTGAAGGAGCCTAGTCAGTCAGACTCTTGGGTGATAGCCACTTTGATTTGGGTTTAATCTTTCCTTTCTTTAATTTAATCTGAAAATGTTTGCTATGTGTTCTTTATTCTTGTTTACAACAATGTTAGCTTAATTTTATTTAAGCTAGGATGATTGTTTTGATTAAATAATATTTATTTGATTCATGCTTGTAATGTTTGTGCCTCAATCGATCATGTTTTCAATTAAAATCAAGTCTATATTTCGTTCATACGTGATTGAAATGCACCTGAATTAGCTGAGCGATCCTAAGCAGACGACGGCTAATGGATGTAATTGAAATGTGCATGCTCAATTTAGATCATAACCCGATTAAATTGCAGGTAGCATAACAACTCTAACCAAGCTCTGTTATCTGCATATTTTTTAGATTTGTGTGATTAAACTGTTTCAAACCTAACATGTCCCTGTTACCTCACACGAATACTAAGAAACCCTTAGTAAATAAGGATCAATAAAATGCATATTTACTAAGTAAATGATTCCGAAAGTGTAACATCCCAAAGATGGGGCTATTTGGAATTAAATTATTTTTCTTATGTATGAACTGCTGTGATATTATTTATGGAATAATAGAGCTTAATTAAGGCTTTGAGTTGGCACGGTTTGGTAGAAAATTCCAGCTTTTTAACTTTAAAGGCGAGGAGCCTTGGCGGGAGGGTGTTATAAGAATAAATGTGGATAATTTGACACAAAAATCAGCTTGGAAAAGTGGCAAAAGAAGGTCACTTAAGGGCTACAGATGACGCCACAAGGGGGGAACAAGGGAGCTTGTGTTCGAGTCGCGAAATCCCTCATTTTGCTCATTAATGGGACGGCACAAGGGGGAGTTTTCCTCGGTTTAAACTCTTTTATTAATTATCATTAAGGGATAATTTGAGCACTTTAAATTGGTTTTAATTTGCTTAAATCGGAGATAATAAGGGATATTAGTAAATGGATTATTAATTGATTATTATGGGAACAATTCAAATTGTTTTGAATGAGTTTTAAATTAGTGGCAAGGAGAAGAGATAGGTGTTTGCCGAAATTGGAACTCCTCAAGTGGAGTGGACGGCAAGTAAAGGGAGTTTAGGGCCGAATTCCCCTTAGTTCTTCTCATAATTTTCGGCTAGCCTCATTAATCCCTATTTCACCTTTTATTTTTCTTTCTCTCACACTTTTGGCCGAATCTCCTACACCACCTTCAACCTATTTTCTTTCTTTTCTTTTCCTTGAAACTCTTCTCTACTCTCTCCTTTGCCGAATCCTTCTCCCACTTTCACCATCTTTTCTTCTTTTTTTTTCCCACACTAGCCGAACTCTTTTTCCTCTTTTGTTAAACTTTAGCCGAATCTTAAGCAAGGGGGAGATCTCCTTCAATTTCTTCTTCAATCGATCCTGAGAGAAGGTAGGTGTGCCGAAACTTCATGGTTTTTCCCTCCCTGTTCTTAGCCGATTTCCATTAGGGGAAGGGGTAAGTGCCGATTTCGGCAATGGTTAATAAGGCTTCTAAACGTTCTTATAAACGATTTTTTCCTAGAACCCCGGGATATTTGGAAACAGGCAATCTAAGCCCCAATCTCTAGCAATCGGTTTTGGAAGTAAAGTGGTAAGATTAATCTCTTTATTTTGACATTTGATTAAGCCGAAGGCTTTTAGTCTTATTTACTAATCAGTGGTAATTGATTAAGCGATTCGGAAATTGAGTGCGTGGTTAGTAACCGAAAGGATAAAGGTAAAGATTCGGTTCAAGCAATAGCTTAAAAGAATTATTTGGTTTGGCCGAATGGCCCATATCACTAACACTATTATGGCCGAATATAGGGACAAGTAGATCTAGGGTGGCCGACATCTCTTTTCGGGATTTAGATTTCTCGTTGGCGACAGGTGTGTACATACACACTTATAACCATTAATGAACTGAATTAAATACATGTTGTATGTAAATCTACTTTAAGTAGATATGTATTTAGTGCCTCAATGGTACAAGCGAGGAACCCGGTAAGTCTCTGTCAGTATGAGATTGATAATAATGCTTTTGGGAAGCATGGCTTATTTGATACATGTGATAAATGTATGTTGACATAAACTCTGTTTATAACTGCTTGATATGGGTTGATGAGAGGAGGGGGCAGTATTAATCGTGCCGACGGGCACCAGTGTTTTGGTAACACACCGTGACTACGGTCACCAGAGGTTTGGTACCTCCAGAGGTTTGGTACCTCATAGCGACTCGTCCTCGTAGTTAACACCACCGTGGGTTGGCCCCACTTGAGATATGGGATCGTCGCGCTTATTTGGTATCACACGATGGGTTGGCCCCATCAATCAATTCGTGTCTACGGACACCGGTGTTTTAGTAACACATCGTGACTATATGTCACCAGTGGTTTGGCACCACCGGTGGTTTGGTACCACAATGTAGGGTAGACAATGGCGTTTGGTTGGCTAGGTTGGGGGTACATAATATTCTCGCATATTAATCGTTATATGTTGTGTATGGAAATGTCTTTAAAACGCGGGAAGGGTTACATACTCGAGTCTTGGTGACTCACCTTCTCATTTACATTTTTCAGTGACACGTAGATCGCGGATGTGGAGCCGGGTTGACTCGAGGTGGCCATGCGGTGGATTTAAATTAAATGAACTTTAATTTTAGTTATGATAAATTTTATTTCCGGTTTTTAGTTTATTTGGATGTAATAAGGCCTCCTTATATTTTATTTTTTTGTTATTTTTCATATGTCGAATAATTGTTTTAAACTATGATTATCAATATTAAATTTAAGTCACATGTTTTCCCAAATTAACACGAAAATGTTTTCATCGTGCCATCGGGCACACTCGGTATTTTATAATAACTTGGTTGAATTAATTTTAAATAAATTCTAAGTAAGGTTTAACAAAACAATCAATTGAAAAGGTTTTCAGCAACTAAGAATTTTTACTTTCCAAAAGTGTTTTCCAAAATATTTTCCACTGTAGCAACTAGATTCGGCCATAGTGTTTGGGCCGGGTTTGGGTTGTTACAAAATTGGTATCAGAGCCAAGTTCAAAGCTCGGCTGTGGAGGCCCAAGGCCCAAAAATGTTTTGGTAGGCCTTATGGAATGATTTTTGGTTTTTGAACGGCATGGCCCGAGTCTCCGGCAACTATCCGCCCAGGTAAGTACATCTAAACCTCTTGGTGAATTATATTCTGTAGAAGGGTAGGAAGCATGGAACGTAGATAGACTTATAGGAACTTGAACCCTAGGATTAGGCTACTCAAACACACAAACGAAGCATAAGACTTAAGGAACTAAACCAACCTATGACTTAGTCAGAGCTAGGTGTGGTAACCCCATGCGCATGTCTAGGAGTGGATTCGGAAGAGCACAGGTATTTAAGCGATCCTCGTGACTCACCTCCTCTTCGCAGTATCCTACCGGTGCATAGCTTCTGTTCACCCTAACTCGGAGGGCTCGGTGGTGTGGTAACCTCCAGGCGCATGTCTAGAAAGGTTCGGTGAGAGCTTGGTATTTAAGCGGTCCGCGTGACCCACCTCCTCTTCTTCACTCGAATTACGCACAGTGCGTAGCTTTGGTTCACCCCGACCGGAGGGCTCGGTCAAAGGCTAAACACAATGATTAAAACCCGAAAAGGGAATTAGCCATGTTTTCGAAAAAGAATGAAACAACAAACCCTAATGTTTTCAAAACTTGTGCAATAACTTTTTTTTCAAATCCGAGAACATTATTTTTTACAACGTTTTCCTCGAAAACTTGATTGTGGAAAATTACAGAAATGCCCTTAGGGGGGTAAAATTACTAAAATGCCCTCGGTTCATAAAATATCAGTTCAATGGTTTTGCTCAAAAATTTCAACTATTTTACAAATATTCAACAACTTAGCTTTGGAAATCATCAGCAAAGTATTTTGGTTCTGGAAAATTACGAAAATACCCCTGTAGGAAAAAGACAAAAATACCCCTGGGTTAGAAATGGGCAGAAATGTCCGATGAGTGAATAGGTATGGAAAGTATTAAGGAATGGATGCATGAACTTCTTTGTGCGAACTAGGATAGGAAATCAAACCTTGGTTGCTCGAAAGAATCTCTGATTAAAACACTATCCATAAAATTTCTTCGTGAATAAGAAAGTGGAACAAATGCTAGCGCATAAAATTTTTCTTAAAATGCATTAAAGCTCGGTAGATAGGATGAGTTCTAGAGGGCGTGGACGTTGTGGATGCGGTAGGGGTAGGATGACAAGGTCTCCAACCCAGTCAGTCGGGACAAGGTTACGAAAATGAGGTATCGCCACCACCACCACCTCCTACTTTTAGAGTGAGAGAGCGGACGGACCGGTGGTGAGGCGATGCTCGCAAGCGCTTTCTGCGAGTCTTGGAGATGGTGGTCGGGCTGGTGGAAATTTGGGAGCTCGGAAATCTGTCCCCGGCGACTCGATCTAACGGAGCGGAGGTATTCCGGGAGTGTCGGGAGTGGCACCAGTCTGCGAGAATCTTCGCTAGAGTCAACCGAGAAAGGATCATGGATGATCTTGACTTTGACCGAGAAGAAAAAGTCGAAGAAAGGCGATGTCGCTTCTAAAGGATGAAGCGTATCGGTGGTGGCTTACGGTTCAAGACGGGGCTACACGAGATGATCGACTTGGGAGTATTTCAAAACCACCTATCGGAAGAAGTATGTGGGTACCAGCTACACTGACGCGCAGAGAAAGGCTTTTATGGGATTAGTGCAATGAACTAAGTCAGTGTCGGAGTATGGGGCGGAGTTTTTAAGGCTGAGTAGGTATGCTAGAGGCATCGTGTCTACTGAGCATGGCGCTGTGTCCGCTTTGAGGACGGACTCCGAGATGATTTGAGGTTACTGATTGCCCCGCAGTAGGTTCTTGAGTTCTCATCTCTAGTGGAAAATGCTAAGGTAGCCGAAGGGATCAAGGAGGCTGTGAGGAAAAGTTATAGTAGGAATAATCAGAAGAGAGGATTTGGGTCACCGGATCAAGTGGTAGTGTTCGGAAAAAGGCTAGGCCAAGTGGGCCAAATCAGCAAACAAGACCCACGACTACTAATCGAGGCCGACTCGGTGTAACCACTGTGGAAAGACCCATTGGGAGGTTGTTGGACCGGTGATAGAGGATGTTTTGAGTGTGGGTCTTTGGAGCATCGTGTCGAGAGATTGTCCCCTGAAACTAGCTAAGAATCACCGGAGGGGGCGTAATCGTACTCATGATAGAAATGTGGGACCACGGAGGGTCGTGGTAATGGCAGAGGAAACAACGGTCCTAACCGAGGTCGTGGAACTTCGGGCGAGGTTCGGGCAACACGACGCAGGCTAGGCGGACGGCTTAGTTTACGCAAATGAGGTGTCGCGAGGAAGGTGATGCACCTGATGTCATAACCGGTACTTTTCTAATTTTTGATCTTCCTTATGTTGCATTAATTGATGTGGGTTCGACGCACTCGTACATTGCTAGTAGTGTGGTAGGAACTATGGACCTAAACTCAAACCGCTTCTAGGAGATGACCAGTAGTTAGCCCTTTAGGTCACTCTGTAGTGGTAGACAAACTTTATAGAGACGTACCCCTAGAACTCCAAGGGGTAGTATTTGTGGTGATCTGATGGAACTACCGTTTGGGGAGTTCGATTTGATCCTTGGAATGGACTGCGGGTTAAGTATCGGGCAAATTTGGATTGCACGGCTAAGCGCATGGTTCTTAAGATGGCGGAAGGTGATGAAGTAGTTATGATAGGTGATAGGAGGAATTACCTATCCAATGTAGTGTCTGCCTTGAAGGCTGAAAAGATGGTCAAGAAGGGTTGTGAGGCGTTTTTGGCTCGAATCATGCTTTGGAAGCTAAGGGGTCGATGGTTGGAAAGGTCCGAACGGTTGGGGAATTTGCGATGTGTTCCCGGAAGAGCTTTCGGTCCGCCTCCGGATCGGAAGTCGAATTCGGTATAGACTTGCTACCGAGGCGGCACTTGTGTCTATAGCACCATACCGAATGGCACCAAAGGAATTGGTGGAGCTAAAGGCTCAAATTCGGGAACTCTTGGATAGAGGGTTTATTCGACCAAGTATATCTCAGTGGGGAGCACTGTGTTGTTTGTCAAGAAGAAGGACGGTTCTATGCGGATGTGCATCGACTACCGTCGATTAAACAAGTTAACGATCAAAAACAAGTACCCGCTGCCTCGGATCGATGATTTGTTTGACCAACCAAAGGCACGCGTCGGTATTCTCAAAGATTGACCTTAGGTCGAGTTATCATCAATTAAGGGTGAAGGAGGTTGATGTTCACAAGACGGCATTTCGAACTCGGTATGGGCATTACGAGTTCTTAGTGATGCCATTCGGGTTGACCAATGCGCCGGCATTTATGGACTTAATGAATAGGGTATTTCAACAAGATTACTTGGACCAATTCGTCGTGGTGTTCATAGATCGACATATTGGTTTATTCAAAGACAGAGGAGGAGCATGACAAGCATTTACGGATAGTTACGCAAGTATTGAGGAGAAGCGATTATATGCCAAATTCGATGAAGTGCGAATTTTGGCTGAGGGAAGTGGCTTTCTTAGGGCACGTGGTGTCGGCGGAAGGAATTAGAGTAGACCCTCGCAAGATTGAAGCAGTATTGGATTGGAAGCCACCTAGGTCGGTGGCTGAAATACGAAGTTTTTTGGGTTTAGCGGGGTACTATCGGAGATTCGTGGAAGGATTCTCTCTAATAGCAGCGCCGTTAACTAAGTTACTAAGGAAAGGTGTTCCATTTGTATGGACGGAGAAGCAGCAAGGAAGCTTTGATAAGCTAAGGAAAATTTTGACGGAAGCTCCGGTTTTGGTACAGCCTGAAGCAGGAAAGTTATTCACAGTCTATTGTGATGCATCCCACACGGGTTTGGGATGTGTGTTGATGCAGGATGGGAAGGTAGTAGCCTATGCATCCCGTCAGTTAAGACCGCATGAGGTTAACTACCCAACGCACGACTTGGAGTTAGCGGCGATGCGTCTTTGCTCAAGATATGGAGACATTACTCGTATGGGGAGAAGTCGATAGTCTACACGATCACAAAAGCTTGAGGTATCTTCCGACTCGAAGGATCTCGAATCTGAGACAAATACGGTGGATTGAGCTACTAAAGGACTACGATTGTTCAATCGAGTACCACCCGGGTAAGGCTAACGTGGTAGCTGACGCGTTGAGCCGGAAGGTTGTGACGGACTTAAGAGCAATGTTCGCTCGGTTGAGTCTATATGATGATGGGAGTCTTTTGGCGGAACTCCAAGTTAAGCCAACATGGATTGAGAGATTAAGGAAAAGCGGTTAGTGGATGAAGGCTTGAACGCTAAGAGGGTACAAGTTCGGGATGGTGGTTTGGAAGGGTACGCAGTGCATCTAGAGATGGAGTGCTATGTTTTCAAGAGGCGACGTGCATGCCGAAGGATGAAGAGTTGAGGCGGAAAATTCTCCATGATGCACATAGCAGCCCATATGCTATGCATCCGGAGGAAGCAAGATGTATGGAGATTTGCAGCTTGATTACGTGGCCGGGTTGAAGCGTGAGATAACCGAGTTCGTAGGAAAGTGTCCGACATGCCAAGAGTTAAGGCTGAACATCGATTACCATCGGGACTACTTCAACCGATAAAGATCCTCAATGGAAATGGGAGAGGATCACCATGGATTTCGTTAGTGGGCTACCCCTTACGCCCAACAAGAAGGATGCGATTTGGGTAATTGTGGATCGCTTTGACTAAATCAGCTCACTTCATGCCTGTGAGAATGGATTACTCACTCCGAAGCTAAGCGGAAGTTGTATGTGGGTGAAATAGTGAGGTTGCATGGTGTGCCATGATCGATTATCTCGGACGGGGATCCCGATTCACGTCAAGGTTACGAAAGCGTTGCATCAAGCTTTGGGTACACGGTTAGATTTGATGACGGCTTTCTATCCACGATCGACGGACAATCGGAAAGGGTGATCTGAGATCCTAGAGGACATGTTAAGAGGATGTGTCTTGGATTTTAGTGGTAGTTGGGAGGAGTACGCCATTAGCGGAATTCGCTTATAACAATAGTTATCAAGCGAGTATTCGAGATGGCTCCATATAAAGCCCTATATGGACGAAAATGCCGTACTCCTACATGTTGGACGGAGTTGGGGAACGACAAGTTACGGGTCCAGAATTGGTAACAGGCGAAGACAAAGTCAAGGTGATTCGGTCTCGTCTCAAGGAAGCATCGATAGGCGTAAGTCTTATGCCGATCTCAAACGCAAGGAAATGGAGTATCTTTGTGGGAGACAAGGTCTTTCTCGAAAGTGTCGCCTTGGAAAAAAGTGTTGAGGTTTGGGCGAAAAGGGAAGCTAAGCCCAAGGTTCATCGGACCATATACTGATTGTAAAGCGAGTAGGACCGGTAGCCTATCGGCTAGAGTTGCCGTGGCAGAATCGAATCGAGATCCATGACGTATTTCATGTATCGATCTTTGAGACAGTATCGGTCGAGATCCTTCGCATGTTGTGCCATGAGCGAGATTGAGGTGAACTTCGGATTTATCTTTTGAAGAAGAACCGGTTCGGATCTTAGATCGAGATGTGAAGGTTCTACGTAAAAAGTCGCTGTTCCTTAGTGAAAGTGCTTTCGCGGAACCATGGTGTGGAAGAAGCTACGTGGGAATCGAGGATGTGATACGGCAGCAATACCCCCCATCTGTTTTAGCTAGGTAATTTCGAGGGACGAAATTTATTTTAAGGGGGTAGAATCGTAACATCCCAAAGATGGGGCTATTTGGAATTAAATTATTTTTCTTATGTATGAATCTTTGTGATATTATTTATGGAATAATAGAGCTTAATTAAGGCTTTGAGTTGGCACGGTTTGGTAGAAAATTCCAGTTTTTAACTTTAAAGGCGAGGAGCCTTGGCGGGGAGGGTGTTATAAGAATAAATGTGGATAATTTGACACAAAAATCAGCTTGGAAAAGTGGCAAAAGAAGGTCACTTAAGGGCTACAGATGACGCCACAAGGGGGAACAAGGGAGCTTGTGTTCGAGTCGCGAAATCCTCATTTTGCTCATTAATGGGACGGCACAAGGGGGGAGTTTTCCTCGGTTTAAACTCTTTTATTAATTATCATTAAGGGATAATTTGAGCACTTTAAATTGGTTTTAATTTGCTTAAATCTGGAGATAATAAGGGATATTAGTAAATGGATTATTAATTGATTATTATGGGAACAATTCAAATTGTTTTGAATGAGTTTTAAATTAGTGGCAAGGAGAAGAGATAGGTGTTTGCCGAAATTGGAACTCCTCAAGTGGAGTGGACGGCAAGTAAAGGGAGTTTAGTGCCGAATTCCCCTTAGTTCTTCTCATAATTTTCGGCTAGCCTCATTAATCCATATTTCACCTTTTATTTTTCTTTCTCTCACACTTTTGGCCGAATCTCCTACACCACCTTCAACCTATTTTCTTTCTTTTCTTTTCCTTGAAACTCTTCTCTACTCTCTCCTTTGCCGAATCCCTCTCCCACTTTCACCATCTTTTCTTCTTTTTTTTTCCCACACTAGCCGAACTCTTTTTCCTCCTTTGTTAAACTTTAGCCGAATCTTAAGCAAGGGGGAGATCTCCTTCAATTTCTTCTTCAATCGGTCCTGAGAGAAGGTAGGTGTGCCGAAACTTCATGGTTTTTCCCTCCCTGTTCTTAGCCGATTTCCATTAGGGGAAGGGGTAAGTGCCGATTTCGGCAATGGTTAATAAGGCTTCTAAACGTTCTTGTAAACGATTTTTCCTAGGAACCCCGGGATATTTGGAAACAGGCAATCTAAGCCCCAATCTCTAGCAATCAGTTTTGGAAGTAAAGTGGTAAGATTAATCTCTTTATTTTGACATTTGATTAAGCCGAAGGCTTTTAGTCTTATTTACTAATCAGTGGTAATTGATTAAGCAGATTCGGGAAATTGAGTACTGTGGTTAGTAACCGAAAGGATAAAGGTAAAGATTCGGGTTCAAGCAATAGCTTAAAAGAATTATTTGGTTTGGCCGAATGGCCCATATCACTAACACTATTATGGCCGAATATAGGGACAAGTAGATCTAGGGTGGCCGACATCTCTTTTCGGGATTTAGATTTCTCGTTGGCGACAGGTGTGTACATACACACTTATAACCATTAATGAACTGAATTAAATACATGTTGTATGTAAATCTACTTTAAGTAGATATGGATTTAGTGCCTTAATGGTACAAGCGAGAACCCGTAAGTCTCTGTCGATATGAGATTGATAATAATGCTTTTGGGAAGCATGGCTTATTTGATACATGTGATAAATGTATGTTGACATAAACTCGCTATATAAGCGCTTGATATGGGTTGATGAGAGGAGGGGCAGATTAATCGTGCCGACGGGCACCGTGTTTTGGTAACACACCGTGACTACGGTCACCGAGGTTTGGTACCTCCAGAGGTTTGGTACCTCATAGCGACTCGTCCTCGTGGTTAACACCACCGTGGGTTGGCCCCACTTGAGATATGGGATCGTCTGCGCCGGTGATTTGGTATCACACACGATGGGTTGGCCCCATCAATCGATTCGTGTCTAGGGACACCAGTGTTTTGGTAACACATCGTGACTATATGTCACCAGTGGTTTGGCACCACCAGTGGTTTGGTACCACAGCGGGGTAGACAGTGGCGTTTGGTTGGCTAGGTTGGGGGTACATAATATTCTGCATATTAACTGTTATATGTTGTGTATGGAAATGTCTTTAAAATGGGGGAAGGGTTACATACTGAGTCTTGGTGACTCACCTTCTCCTTTACATTTTTTAGGTGACACGTAGATCGCGGATGTGGAGCCGGGTTGACTCGAGGTGGCCATGCGGTGGATTTAAATTAAATGAACTTTAATTTTAGTTATGATAAATTTTATTTCCGGTTTTTAGTTTATTTGGATGTAATAAGGCCTCCTGATATTTTATTTTTTTGTTATTTTTCATATGTCGAATAATTGTTTTAAACTATGATTATCAATATTAAATTTAAGTCACATGTTTTCCCAAATTAACACGAAAATGTTTTCATCGTGCCATCGGGCACACTCGGTATTTTATAATAACTTGGTTGAATTAATTTTAAATAAATTCTAAGTAAGGTTTAACAAAACAATCAATTGAAAAGGTTTTCAGCAACTAAGAATTTTTACTTTCCAAAAGTGTTTTCCAAAATATTTTCCACTGTAGCAACTAGATTCGGCCATAGTGTTTGGGCCGGGTTTGGGTTGTTACAGAAAGGACCTAATGTGGTTTCTAAACTCATGAAAGATCGAGTTGCCATAGAATGTTTTTCTGAATATTATTAAGCATGCTGATAATAAATTGAGTTTAATTAAAGTAATTATCCTAGTTTATTTATATTATAATTGTAGCAAATTGTGTTTAATTTTGCTAAAATATATTCATTCATATAGTTTGCATATTTAGGATAATTTGTATTAGGGATCATTGCATTTAGTTTAATATACTCAATTTTAGTCATCACTTCTCAATCATATTGTGTTTTTATTTACCAAATTGTTAATATAATTTTACAAATTAAGTGACTTAGCACAAATACAATCCCTATGGAGACAATAACTCGATACTTACTTATTACTTGATAACGATTGTGTACACTTGCACAAACCTACACGTTACAGTAGTTTATGCTTCTAGGAGTTTAAATTTAGCTTTTCATTTGCTACATTTGTGCATTTTAGCTCAATGGCTTCTATAAGAAACCTTGAGTTTTAATTCAGAAATTCCTAAGCTCATTAAGGATTGAGTGGATACAATCTAAGTTTCATAAATATGATAGAGAATCCTAACCTTAAGGGTCGATTCTATTCATTTCCTTTCTATCCCTCGAAAAAATTTTAAGGACTATTTTCATCATTGGACAATTAGTTATCATGCAATCAACTCAATAATGCTATAGTAAATAATTATTTATGTAACATCCTGGTTTAGGGCCTAGTCAGAATAGTGGTTCGAGACCATAAATCCGAGGGTCATGAATGAGTTTTTGAGGCTTATAATATGTATGCATGCTAGTGTGAAAGTTTCATGAAGCAATTTTTTGAAATTTTGGTTGAATTGTCCAAAAGGACTAAATTGCAAAAGTTGCAAAATGTGTGTTTCTAGAAGCTATATGTGTGAAATAGCTTTAGATTATTAATTAGAGGTCCTTAAATAGTAATTTATCCAAATTCTATTTTTTGGACAAAAATGGGCATGGATGAGTTAAAATTGAAAGTTTATCAAAAAGGGCATTTTGGTCATTTATCAATTAAGTGATTAAAATAGGTGAAAAGATGATAGAAATTCATTCATATTCTTCTCATAGCTGCCAAAAATTTGAGAAGCCATTGTTAGGGTTCTTTCAATTTTTCAAGCTTGCTAGTAAGTGCTCCAAAGCCCGATTTTTGATATTCTTCGTATTTTTGAAGTCCCGGTAGCATGAGTAAGCTATTTATAGCTATTTGGTGAGCTATTATGGATGTTCAAAAATGTACATATGTATGACATGCATGTATTTTGATGTTTTATGGAAGAATGTGAAGGCTTGATGTAGTAGAAACATCTTTTGCTAAGTGATTTTCCATGAAAATACATGTAGGGACTTAGTGGTGAAAATCTTAAGTTTGGTCATACATGGGTGATTTAGTGAGATTTGATGAATGCTTTAGTTGAGTAAGTGGTTCGGCTAAGCATGAAAGAGTAGAAAGTTGAATAAAAATCACTTTACGAGCCTTTGGGACTAAAGTGTAAATATAAGAAAGTCTAGGGGCAAAATAGTAATTTTGCTAAAGTATGAGATGTGGGTAAATTTAGTCAATGTGTGTATTGAATAAGCTGATTTATTCATTATAGATCAAGAAAGACGAAGCCCGGATCGAAACCGAGGCAAAAGCAAGGTGGTGGACTAAATTTCACATTTCAATACTTTTGAGTATCGAGGTAAGTCTGTGCATAAACAATGCATTCATACTTACAATTTGTAAATGCTAGCTAGGGTGTAGCATGAATGAGAATGAATGAGAATGATTGGGAACCTATGTGGTTCAAGTAGAATGAATGCAATATAGATGTGAATGGATGAATAATTGGGTAAATAGACTTGTGCATGTGTTATGATAATGCTAGATGGTGGGCTAAGTACGATACCATCCAAATGCATATTGATGATGCGCTGACTATGTGCGATGCTATCGTTAGGTATATCATTTAGTGGCTATGTGCGAGATCACGATAATTACCTTTGTGGTAGGCTAAGTGCGATACCACCTTATAAATTGATTGTGGTGTGCTAAGTGCGAAACCACCGAGATATTGGCTGTGTGGATTAATTGTGTATATTAGCTGTGTGTAATAGCTGTGTGGATAAGAGATGTGGATTAGCTGTGTGGATTAGCTATGTGAGTTAGCTATGTGGATGCATTATTGAGCAATAATGACGTGTTGTATATTGTGTAAATGTGATATTGAATGCAGGGGTGCATTTCAATAATTATGAGCATGTGACTCATGATGTGTTAGTAATATGGTAAGGGACAGAAAGAGTAAGCATAGTTGTATATTATATGTTGGTATAATGCTAATTGTGGTTGGGCTTATACTATGATGCTTAATCGTTTATGTGTAAACTTACTAAGCTCTAAGCTTACTCTCTTTCTTTTCCCTTGTCTTATAGATTAAAAGCGTTGAACCGAGATACGAGGATCATCAGAAGATAGCCCACATATCAGCACACTTTGGTACATGAAACTTAATGTTTTGTATATGGCATGTATAGGGGCTAGATAAGTTAGTAAATTTTGTTGTAAATGGGTAAAATGTGTTGGCCTATAGATGGATAGCTTATTTTGTATAATGCCATGGTTGTTGGCTATTACATTATATGAAAGAAAGATGTAGTTTTCTATGTGAGAATGCACTTAAATTTGAGTTGATTATAATGGTGTTAGATGGGTATATGTTGTGTATGTTAGAAGGGTGAAAAGAACTTGATACTTAGTCTTGTTCTTGACCATGTGGGTAGACACACGGGCGTGTGTCTAGACCATGTGTGACACACTGGTCACCCACGGGCGTGTCTTTGTGGCCGTCGCCCTCGCATGTTAATATTTGAAAATAGAATAGACCGCGGACTAGTCACATGGGCGTGTGCCTAGAGCGTGTGGGATTCATCAGTGTTGGCCACGGGATAGCCACACGGGCGTGTGTCTAGACTCTAGGCCGTGCGAGGGAAGTCAGTGTTCACCACGGTTGGGGAGCACGGGCGTGCCATGGCCGTGGGGCAATTGGCAGAATGCTCGAGTTTTTAGCACGGCTAGAGAACATAGGCGTGTGTGTCCATGCACGGGCGTGTCTAATCTTGCACGGGCGTGTGAGACCTGTATAAAAGAGAAAAAATTTTAAGGATCGTAAAAGTTCAGGATTAGTCTCGAGAGCCCTCGTTTGTATGAGTGAGGCCTCGTAAGTCGAGAATGATGTTATATTGAGTAATGACGTTGAGCCTAAGTGGCGATTAAGCTGTTTGAGTTCGGTAACGCCTCGGGCCCAGTTCCCGGCGTAGAACTCGGGTGAGGGTGGTTACATTTAGTGGTATCAGAGCTAAGGTTTAGTCGGTTCTAGGACTACCTGTAACACCCCAAACCCGGACAGGACACCACGTCCGAATCTGGTATGTTACGGGGAACACGTTTTTGAGAATCCAAAGTATATAGTTAAAAACGAGTTGATTTCATTTAGCATATCCAATAGTTTCTTAGTGCTATTTTGAAACATTTTTGACTTAGTAGAATATTGAGTTTGGTTTGAAGCTCATTTGAGTTTACTTTATAGCAAAGCATAGTGAGATACCCGATGGTATAGTTTAAAACACATTGCGTTATAGTTTTGAAAACATTATCTTACCAAATTTTTAGTAAAATTTCATACCAAGTTATTTGTTAAGCGGTTTGAGAATCTAATTAAAACATAACCATCATAAAACATAATTTAAAGGCCTTTTACAAATCCAAATTAAATCTCAAATAAAAATAAATAAGCTAAAGTATCCAAAGTGAATAGTCTGAGCAAAACTTTTATTAAAGCATGGCATGTGCACCCCGAGTCCACCCCGGCTCCATGTCCGCGTCTACGGGTCACCTGAAATGTCAAAGGAGAGGGTGAGTCGAATGACTCAGTGCATAAATCCCGCTCCCGATGAAACAACATGCTATCACACATCATACATAGCAACAAAATTAATGCAACCCGATCCTAACCATCCGTATCTCCCTTTTTCTACCCCGTGTGGTACCAAACCACTGGTGGTACCAAACCACTGGTGACATATAGTCACAATGTGTTACCAAAACACTGGTGTCCCAAAGACACAATATCCATCAAGGTGGTGCCAAACCACTGGTGTCCCAAAGACACGTTTGTGCTACCAAAGCACTGGTGACCGAAGTCACAAATCCAATGATGGGGCCAACCCATCGTGTGATACCCAATCACTAGCAGACGATCCCATATCTCATGTGGGGCCAACCCACGGTGGTGTCAAACCACAGGGACAAGTCGCAATGAGGTGCCCAACCTCTGGTGTCCCAAAGACACAAATGTGGTACCAAACCACTGGTGACCGTAGTCACAATAATCGAATGATGGGGCCAACCCATCGTGTGATACCCAATCACTAGCAGACGATCCCATATCTCAAAGTGGGGCCAACCCACGGTGGTGTTAACCACAGGGACGAGTCGCAATGAGGTGCCAAACCTCTGGAGGTGCCAAACCTCTGGTGACCCAAAGTCACAAAGTGTGTTACCAAAACACTGGTGCTCGTCAGCACAAAATATCACTGCTCCCTCCACTCATATCACCCATCAACATACCATACTCATGTGATCATGCATATCATACAAGTCATGCATATCATGCCAACATGTCTAGCATTACATCTCATAGCATACATAACATAGATCATAATACCATAATAGAACTTGTAATAATTTAGACTTACCCGGATACGTACACATACCCCGTTTGGGTATCCAATTATCCGCCATACCGGGTATAGTTTTTAACAGCAAGCGGGTTTATTAACAACATTACTAGGTATCGCAGTGTTAGTTTACACACCTGTAATACGAGTCTAAAGATCCCAACGACCGATCTATGTCCCTCGATTATCAAGCTCCTATAACAATCGGCCAACACAGATTAGGCACTAAGACCATTCGGCCAAAGACAAATAAACCCAAAGGGGTTAATTTCAATCCCTTACCTTGAAGATGATCTCGGTTTCCTACCAAACTGAACCAAGCGATGGTTCTCCTTTAGCAATCGGCTACACCTTAAAAGAAGAACAGCTTAATCCATTGTCATCCTTGACTTAATCGCACTAAATCGATAAATAACCCAATAATAACATAGCCACTTACCACTCGCTTACCAACCAGCCTCTAACGTAAAGGCCTCACTTGGTGGCTTCAAAATCCCGAATGCCCTAACAAGCAATCGGTTTTAACAAAGGAGAATAACACCCATCAATAGTTGTCATATACAACTCTTAAACAACTCAAATCGATTAAGAGAAAGAAAGAAACTAAATGACCATTCGGCCAAGGGCTTACCAACACCCAAACGATTGAAGCAAAACCCCAACACCAACAAAGATTCGGCCAAGATTTTTGAAAAGAAGAAAAAAATGAAAATAAGGTAGATGCTTTTCGGTTTGAGAGAAAAGATAATATGAAATGGAAGCAGAGTTTCGGCAAGAGTTGAGAAGAAGAGAAGTGGATGGAATGGAGGTACTTTCGGTTTGAGAAGGTGTTTTGGTGGATATAGTTTCGCTAAGGTGATTTCAAAAGCAAAAGAAAAGAAAATATGAGAGGAAAAGAGGACTATTTTCGGTTTACACAATTTGAAGAAGAAAGGGAAGTGAAGATACTTGAGAACTTTCGGCCACACCAACTCAAAAGGCAAAACAACTTCGCACATGAGAGCTTGAACTTTCGGTTTTCCAAGAAGAAAAGAATGAGAAACCCTCTTGGAACTCGGTTGCTTTTGACAAAAAGAGAACTTGTTTGACACCCAAAAAGTGACCGAAAAAGCACTAAGTTGGCAAGGAAATTTCGGCACTACCTCAACACCACACTACCAACCCAAGCCGTCCACTTCCCCACTCCAACACCCCCACAAATTCGGCCATAATCCCCAAACACACTCACCACCACTCATTTCAAATGAGTGGACCAAGTCCTCCTCCATATTTTGCTCTCCACCTTACATTTGAAAGTGAAGACCAAGTCCAAGTTGAATTTCACTAGCCTTCTACCTCTCCTCCATGCCGTCCCAAAAAGAAGCCAAAATGGGGACTCTGCAGCTCGAACACTGGACCTCCACCACAAGTAGATGACGCCACACCAAGCTTCCCCATGTAGCGCATGCTTTGCCACTAAGCTAGCTCCTTATTTGTGCAATAAAACACCAAAGAAAACTCTTATACCCCACTCAACGACTCCCGACTTAACACCCAAAAACCAAAATTTTCCCATTCACTCGGGCATACTCCTAGACTTCAATCAAACCCTAAAACACCGAAATAGCAACACAAAGACACTAAACTCATGCGATATCATGCAACAACAAAACAGCCCCCAACCCGGGATATTACGGTTCTACCCCCTTAAAAATAATTTCGCCTCGAAATTACCCGATCGTAAGAGTTGCGGGTATTGCTTGTCTCATCACATCCTCGGGTTCCCACGTAGCTTCTTCTACGCCATGATTTCGCCAAAGTACCTTAACCAAAGGCACAGACTTCTTACGCAGAACCTTCACATCCCGATCAAGAATCTGCACAGGTTCCTCCTCCATAGTCAAGTCTGGATTTACCTCGATCTCTTTCACTGCTACCACATGCGACGGATCTGAACGATACCTCCAAAGCATCGAAACGTGAAAAACGTCGTGACTCTGACTAAGCTCTGCTGGCAACTCAAGCTGATACGCCACTGGTCCCACTCGTCTCAGAACCTTATACGGCCCAATAAACCTCGGACTTAGCTTGCCTTTCTTCCGAACCTCAACACCTTCTTCCAAGGCGAGACCTTCAGGAAAACTTGATCCCCCACAGCAAACTCTATATCTCTCCGCTTAAGATCGGCATAAGATTTCTGCCGGTCCGAAGCTTCCTTCAATCGAGCCTGAATTAACTTAACCTTGTCTTCGGTCTCAGCAACCAACTCGGGTCCCAACAACCGACGTTCGCCTAACTCCGTCCAACACGTAGGTGAGCGACACTTCCTACCATACAACGCCTCATACGGTGCCATCTTGATGCTCGCTTAGTAATCGTTGTTGTAAGTAAACTCGACTAATGGTAGAAACTCCTCCCAACTACCTCAAAATCCAAGATACAACCTCTCAAAGATATCTTCCAAGATCTGAATAACTCTTTCACGATTGACCGTCGATCAGGGTGAAAAGCCGTCTTTGAAATCCAAACGAGTACCCGAGCTTGATGCAATGCTTTCCGAACCTTGACATAAACACGGATCCCTATCCGAGATTATCGAAACCGCACACCGTGCAACCTCACTATCTCGACACATACAGACTTAGCCAACTTCGAAGTGAGTAGTCAACCCTCACCGAATAAAGTGAGTTGATTTAGTCGACGATCCACCACTACCCAAATGAATCCTTCTTGCTTGGCGTAGCGGTAACCTCTTGTGACGAAATCCATGGTTATCCTTTCCCACTTCCATCGAGGAATCTTCACAGTGAAGCAAACCCGACGGCAATCGATGCTCGGCCTTGACTGGCGACAAGTCGACACTTCCCAACAAACTCACACCTCTTTCTTCAAGCCGAGCCACCAAAATCGCTCTCTAAGATCCCTATACATCTTGCTACCTCCGGGATGCATAGCATGAGGATCGCTATGTGCGTCTGAAGAATCTTTTGCCTCGACTCAACATCTTTAGGCATACAAACCTTACCTTGGAAACACAACACCTCATCACTAGACAAGCTGTAACCCTCCAAACCACCATTCTGCACTTGCAACTTCCGCGCACTCAGAACCTCATCCAATAACTGTTTCTCTCGGATCTGCTCAACCCAAGTAGGCTTAACCTGCAACTCTGCCAGAATACTCCCGTCGTCATACAAACTCAAATGGGCAAACAATGCTCTTAAGTCCGAAACAACCTTACGGCTCAATGCGTCTGCCACCACATTAGCCTTGCCCGGATGATACTCAATCGAACAGTCGTAATCTTTCAGCAACTCAACCCATCTGCGCTGCCTCAAATTCAAATCCTTCTGAGTCAGAAGATACCTTAGACTCTTGTGATCTGTGTAGACTATCGATCTTTCTCCATACAAATAGTGCCTCCAAGGCATACACATGAACTACATATGCTTCACAGCCCTTCCTGACCATCTTCTCCGCTTTCAAAGCAGATACCACATTTGATAAGTAATCCCTCCTATTACCTATCATAGCCACCTCATCACCCTCAACCGTCTTAAGAACCATGCGCTTGGCGCGCAATCCAACCTCGCCTTGGTACTTGACCAACCAATCCATCCCAAGAATCGGATCGAACTCCCCAAACGGCGGTTCCATCGGATCGTTGAAGAAACACTACCCCTTGGAGTTCTAGGGTACCTCTCTAAACAGTTTATCTACTACTACAGAGTGACCTAGAGGGCTAATCACGGTCATCCGCCTAGAAGATATCTCGAGTCTAAATCCATGGTCTCTACTATACTACTCGCAACATAAGAATGCGTTGAACCCACATCAATCAAAGCGGTATAAGGAGAACCAAAAATCAAAAACGTCACGGTTATGACGTCCGGTGCATCGCCCTCCTCCGGCGCCTCGCGGATACACTAATCCAGTATGCGGCATCGAACTACTCGCACCTCTCGCCGGTGCTCCACGGCCCCGACTGAACCATTACCACCTCTCGCCATTACCACGGCCCCTCTGCGGTGGCGGTCCATTACTCTGAACGACACGGCCCCGACTCTCGGGATCGAATCCTAGCCAACCTACGCGGACAATCCCTCACACGATGCTCCAGAGAACCACACTCAAAGCAACCCTTTCCTCCAGGTCCGGCAACCACCCCAATGAGATTTCCCACATCGATCACATCAAGCGGCGGTCCCCGCTTAGCGACAACAAACCTAGCAGTGGTTCGGCCCACTCGGTCTAGCTCTCTTCTCGCGGATTACCCGACGCGATCCGAAGACCCAAAGCTCCTCTTATGCCTATTTCTCGTCCATGCCTGTCCTCACGCGACTCCTTAACACCCTCGGCTACCTTAGCCTTCTCAACTAAGACAAGAAACTCGCGCTCCTGGCGAGGAGCAATCGCGATCTCAACTCGTCTCGCGACCCATCCTCGAAACGAACACACCTCTCATGCTCGGTGGCCACAATGCCCCGGCATACCTACTCACCGGAACTTCGGCCTCGTACTCGAAATGCATTTACTCCCGAACAAGCCTCGAAATGCCTTCACTTGGAGTCAATATAACTAGCTCCGATGTATTTCTTTTGATATGCGACCACAAAATAATCCCATGTCGATCCTCTGCTACCACAATCGTCTCGAACCGTGAGCCACCACCGATATGACTCATCCCGAAGAAGCGATCGATGCCCTTCGGCTTCTCTTCAATACCATCAAGTCCAGATCATCCATGATCCGCTCGGTGGCCTCGAGCCATGATTCAAAGCAGTGCTAGGAGCAACACAAGATACCCCTCGAAAGAATTCGCCCCATTTGCCCGAAGTCGCCAGCAATCGATTTCTAGCTCTGCACCACCACCTACACCAGCTACCCTTTCCAACACTCGCAAAGATCGCTCGACACTGCGTCATCCCCTGGTCCGATCTTGGAACTCACCACCTCCACTGTGGCGAATCCGTATCTCATTTTACGAACCCCGACCCGGATCCTACGGGCTCGAAAAGCAGTCATCCTACCCTACCTCTACCACGAGTATTACGACCACGTCCGCCTCGAGTGCTCATGACTAAACTTTCTACGTATCTGATTTAAGAGTTTTATGCATCAGCATATATTCCACTATTTTAAGGCAAATCTTATGAATATTTAAGGAGATTTGTTCTCGCGAGTTCACAGAATCCTATCAGTTTCAATCTCTAAAGTAATATACTATTGCTATTCATCAAATCATATCACATCCAATCAATTCACAAGCAATAGTAAGGGTACTTACCTGGGCGAACTGGTGCCGGAGACTCGGTGCCATGCCTTTCAAACCATACAAACACTTAAAATAACTCTTAAAAACTTTTTGGGCCTCAGGCCCACAGCCGAGCCTTTGAACTTGGCTCTGATACCACAATTGTAACACCCCAAACCCGGACAGGACACCACGTCCGAATCTGGTATGTTACGGGGAACACGTTTTTGAGAATCCAAAGTATATAGTTAAAAACGAGTTGATTTCATTTAGCATATCCAATAGTTTCTTAGTGCTATTTTGAAACATTTTTGACTTAGTAGAATATTGAGTTTGGTTTGAAGCTCATTTGAGTTTACTTTATAGCAAAGCATAGTGAGATACCCGATGGTATAGTTTAAAACACATTGCGTTATAGTTTTGAAAACATTATCTTACCAAATTTTTAGTAAAATTTCATACCAAGTTATTTGTTAAGCAGGTTGAGAATCTAATTAAAACATAACCATCATAAAACATAATTTAAAGGCCTTTTACAAATCCAAATTAAATCTCAAATAAAAATAAATAAGCTAAAGTACCCAAAGTGAATAGTCCGAGCAAAACTTTTATTAAAGCATGGCATGTGCACCCGAGTCCACCCCTGCTCCATGTCCGCGTCTACGGGTCACTGAAATATCAAAGGAGAGGGTGAGTCGAATGACTCGAAGGCATAAATCCCGCTCCCGATGAAACAACATGCTATCACACATCATACATAGCAACATAATTAATGCAACCCGATCCTAACCATCCGTATCTCCCTTTTTCTACCCCGTGGTACCAAACCACTTTGGTGGTACCAAACCACTGTGACATATAGTCACAATGTGTTACCAAAACACTAGTGTCCCAAAGACACAATATCCATCAAGGTGGTGCCAAACCACTGGTGTCCCAAAGACACGTTTGTGCTACCAAAGCACTGGTGACCAAAGTCACAAATCCAATGATGGGGCCAACCCATCGTGTGATACCCAATCACTAGCGAGACGATCCCATATCTCATGTGGGGCCAACCCACGGTGGTGTCAAACCACGGGGACAAGTCGCAATGAGGTGCCCAACCTCCGGTGTCCCAAAGACACAAATGTGGTACCAAACCACTGGTGACCGTAGTCACAATAATCGAATGATGGGGCCAACCCATCGTGTGATACCCAATCACTAGCAGACGATCCCATATCTCAAAGTGGGGCCAACCCACGGTGGTGTTAACCACAGGGACGAGTCGCAATGAGGTGCCAAACCTCTGGAGGTGCCAAACCTCCGGTGACCCAAAGTCACAAAGTGTGTTACCAAAACACTTGGTGCTCACAAGACAAAATATCACTGCTCCCTCCACTCATATCACCCATCAACATACCATACTCATGTGATCATGCATATCATACAAGTCATGCATATCATGCCAACATGTCTAGCATTACATCTCATAGCATACATAACATAGATCATAATACCATAATAGAACTTGTAATAATTTAGACTTACCCGGATACGTACACATACCCCGTTTGGGTATCCAATTATCCGCCATACTGGTATAGTTTTTAACAGGCAAACAGGTTTATTAACAACATTACTAGGTATCAGTGTGTTAGTTTACACACCTGGTAATACGAGTCTAAAGATCCCAACGACCGATCTATGTCCCTCGATTATCAAGCTCCTATAACAATCGGCCAACACAGGATTAGGCACTAAGACCATTCGGCCAAAGACAAATAAACCCAAAGGGGTTAATTTCAATCCCTTACCTTGAAGATGATCCGGTTTCCTACCAAACTGAAACCAAGCGATGGTTCTCCTTTAGCAATCGGCTACACCTTAAAAGAAGAACGGTTAATCCATTGTCATCCTTGACTTAATCGCACTAAATCGATAAATAACCCAATAATAACATAGCCACTTACCACGCTTACCAACCGGTCTCTAACGGTAAAGGCCTCACTTGGTGGCTTCAAAATCCCGAATGCCCTAACAAGCAATCGGTTTTAACAAAGGAGAATAACACCCATCAATAGTTGTCATATACAACTCTTAAACAACTCAAATCGATTAAGAGAAAGAAAGAAACTAAATGACCATTCGGCCAAGGGCTTACCAACACCCAAACGATTGAAGCAAAACCCCAACACCAACAAAGATTCGGCCAAGATTTTTGAAAAGAAGAAAAAAAATGAAAATAAGGTAGATGCTTTTCGATTTTGAGAGAAAAGATAATATGAAATGGAAGCAGAGTTTCGGCAAGAGTTGAGAAGAAGAGAAGTGGATGGAATGGAGGTACTTTCGGTTTTGAGAAGGTGTTTTGGTGGATATAGTTTCAGCTAAGGTGATTTCAAAAGCAAAAGAAAAGAAAATATGAGAGGAAAAGAGGACTATTTTCGGTTTACACAATTTGAAGAAGAAAGGGAAGTGAAGATACTTGAGAACTTTCGGCCACACCAACTCAAAAGTCAAAACAACTTCGGCACATGAGAGCTTGAACTTTCGGTTTTCCAAGAAGAAAAGAATGAGAAACCCTCTTGGAACTCGGTTGCTTTTGACAAAAAGAGAACTTGTTTGACACCCAAAAAGTGACCGAAAAAGCACTAAGTTGGCAAGGAAATTTCGGCACTACCTCAACACCACACTACCAACCCAAGCCGTCCACTTCCTCCACTCCAACACCCCCACAAATTCGGCCATAATCCCCAAACACACTCACCACCACTCATTTCAAATGAGTGGACCAAGTCCTCCTCCATATTTTGCTCTCCACCTTACATTTGAAAGTGAAGACCAAGTCCAAGTTGAATTTCACTAGCCTTCTACCTCTCCTCCATGCCGTCCCAAAAAGAAGCCAAAATAGGGACTCTGCACTCGAACACCGGACCTCCACCACAAGTAGATGACGCCACACCAAGCTTCCCCATGTAGCGCATGCTTTGCCACTAAGCTAGCTCCTTATTTGTGCAATAAAACACCAAAGAAAACTCTTATACCCCACTCAACAAAGCTCCCGACTTAACACCCAAAACCAAAATTTTCCCATTCACTCGGGCATACTCCTAGACTTCAATCAAACCCCTAAAACACCGAAATAGCAACACAGCACACTAAACTCATGCGATATCATGCAACAACAAAACAGCCCCCCAACCCGGGATATTACACTACCGTAGCTGTAACACCCTTAACCCATACCCGTCGCCAGATTAGGGTCACAAGGTATTACCGAACACAAGTGCAAAACCAAGCATTCACACGAAACCATACCATGTATCTCATCATATTTTCAAACAAATATACATGCCACAAAGTTATACAATATATACATGCTTTATAAAACACCTAACCAAAATCATAAACATATCATCTTAATAATAATATTCGAATACTAATTTAAATTAAACACTTTACTTCATAATTCTATGCATGCTTATACACGGCTTAATGTCCATAAGTAAATTCGACATTAACCACACCATATTATGATCAAACATATATCATTAAATTTGACTACATCGGGATGAACCATTCAAGGATGATCATGTATTCACTTAATCATTCATTTCATACTCTATTCTGCTAGCAAAATACCATATAATTTTTTTTCCCATTTCATGCACTACTCGAATACTAATATTATTCATATATAAACATGCTTATAACGTACTCATGTGATCAAACCAAATCATCCTATTTTATAACCGAATGCATAGCTAAACATAGCAAATTATCACTAATAAATAACCGAATTATAACCAACAAGAACACATATATGTCTTGACCGAATATGCCAACCCAACCAAAATCAACAATCACTCATTTCAACTCCCAAAACACAACTTGAAAATTTTAAGATTACCTTATAACCAATCACATTTTTATTTATATATTTATGCTTATAAGAACTCACATGGCAACCATGCTTATAATCCAAGTATGTTAAACACACATAACATGATTTAGTTCATAAAGCATTTAAACATTTGACATTAAAGATAAGCCATTTTCGCATGGCTATAATATATACAAGGACAAAATTCATGGTTCAAACATAGTCTAGCCTATACATGCCTTTAGTCCAAAATCCAAACTCAAAGGTACCAAATAAGTTGATAGTGTGAATGACTTCGTTGACGATCCCCTGAGCTCGTAGCTTGACCAAAATCTAAAAAACAGAGTAGAAACATATCACACAAAGTAAGCTAACTAGCTTAGTAAGTCTTAAGCAAAAGTATTAAATGAAATAATCATTCAAGCATTTTCAACTCAAAAATTAATATCATAATATTTCAAAACTTAGTACTTATATGATCTATTTATGTCGAATGCTAATACCCTTTTCTTTAACAACATCAAAATAGCCTTATTTCACCCTAAATGTGCAAACTCACCGAATACACATAAATTAATATGTATCCACATATAACCAAATCAAGTAAGTACAATATACATATTGACCACATATAATCGATTATACACATATGTACATATATCCATTTATCCCCACATTTTGCATTTACAAATATGGCCGAATCTCAAAAACATAACCAAAATCGAATTTCAATATATTACACTCATTATTTGTAAAGCCGAATGCACACATTAAAATCTTACAAATATACCTCAACTATATCACATATTAATAGCATTGAATAGTAATATATCATCTTACCTTATTCCTTGCAACTATGAGGCTTATACGTGCACTGAACATTCACTTATTTGTCAGAATTAAATTTCACATTGATAATAATCCATGAACCCTCTATTTATAATAAATCACGGCATTAAGCCCGCTAGGCAACAAAGCCCGAACACACACACAGGCATTAAGCACGCTAGACCCGAGGTCAAAATTTAGTCACCAAGCATTTAGCACGCTGAGCAATAAGCTCGATACACTTCACCGACAAGGCCGGCTAGGCTCAAGCCCGAATATCGATATTATTAAACCATCTCATACACATTACATATTACCAAAATCACATATATCACACATAATTCCTATCACTTTAACATATCAACTCAATTAAATTTAACTACATTTCATTACTAAATCACTTACCACATTCAGCTTTGGCCAAATTCACATTTACAAAATTCCTAATTCAGCACGTAATCAAGGTTATGACCGATATTAACGGTATTAAATTGCTTATAGACTTACCTCAAATATCATCGGACGGCAAAAACTGACTATTCGGTAATTTTCTCTTTTCCCCGATCCAAGTCCGTTTTTCTTTGTTCCTGATCTAAATATATTCAAATTAAACTCATTCAAATACATTTCATTTCAATTTAATCCAAAAACACCTAAATGGGCAAATTACCATTTTGCCCTTAATATTTCACAGTTTTACAATTTAGCCCTATTTGCACAAAACAGAAAATATGCAAAATCTCCCAATAACATAGCTAGGCTGAATCTTCCTTATGATCATATAAGTCCACGAATTTCATTTATTTTGTATTTTAACCCCTCAAAAATTTATTTTCTCAATTTAACCCTATTTAGATAAATTAATAAAAAAATCAAGAACAAAATATATTCATCAAATACATATCTTTCATCTAACCTCATAAATCATCATAAATCACACGAGTTCATCAAAAGCTCATCTCAAAAACATCATCAATACTCAAAATTAGTACATGGGTTTGATAGCTCTCGAAGCAACGATTACAAAAACGTAAAAATGATCGAAAACCGACCGAAAACATACCTTGAATTTAACTAGATAAGTGCCGAAACCTAAGCTTGTTTTCTTCTTTTCTTTCTTAGCTACATTCGGCCAAATAGGATGAAAAATGGCCATGTTTTATGATTATTATGTAATAACATATATTATTAATTCATTTACAAAATTAACCTTTCATTAAACAATTAAAACAAACATGGAGTAAGGGCATGATTGTCTTTCAATCATCCACTAACTATGTTTCTTTTATTATAACATATTAATATACAATATAAAATACATATATATTTAACAAAACATATAAAATAATCATATATAAACATAATGGATTTACACATTGCCGTCCACTATCTAATATTTTGGCCAAATTGCCACTTAAGGCCCTCACTTTTACAAAGCCACATCAAATTAATACTTTAATAAATAACATGTAACTTTTACATTCAATGCAATTTCATCCTTTTTCAAATTAAACACACGAACAGACAAATCAATTTACGGAAATTTAACACATGCTAAACCACATATCAACAGCACAAAATATAATATTAAAATATTGTTTGGACTCAGATTTGTGGTCCCGAAACCACAGTTCCGACTAGGGTATAAACCAGACTGTTACAATTCTCCCCCCTTAGGGATTTTCGTCCCCAAAAATCTTACCGTTAAACAAAGTCGGATATTGTTGTCTCATTGAATCTTCAGGCTCCCACGTAGCCTCTTCTATTCCATGACGATTCCATAATACTTTTACTAACAAAATTTTCTTATTTCTCAACTCTTTCATTTCACGGGCTAAGATACGGATCGATTCTTCCTCGTACGTCATATCAGTTCAGATTTCAATCTCAGACGGGGCAATCACATGCGACGGATTAGATCTATATCTACGAAGCATCGAGACATGAAATACATTGTGTATCTTTTCTAGTTCAGAAGGCAACCTTAATTTATAAGAAACAGGCCCGACGCGTTCGATGATCTCATACGGTCCGATGAACCTCAGACTTTATTTGCCTTTACGTCCAAATCTGAGTACTTTCTTCCACGGTGAAACTTTCAAGAATACTCGGTCCCCAATCTAAAACTCAATGTCTTTACGTTTCAAATCCGCGTATGACTTTTGACGATCTGATGCAGCTTTTAAACTATTACGAATCACTGCCACTTTCTGTTCAGTCTCCTTAATCAAGTCAACCCCGTGTATCTTATTTTCACTGAGCTCAGTCCAGTATAACGGTGTACGACATTTACGACCGTACAAAGCTTCGTAGGGTGCCATTTTGATACTAGATTGAAAACTGTTATTATAAGCAAATTCAATCAAAGGTAAGTATCGTTCTCATGCACCTTCAAACTCGAGGATGCAACATCTCAACATATCCTCAAGTATTTGAATGGTTCGTTCGGAGTGACCATCTTTCTACGGATGAAAAGCCGTGTTAAATTGTAGTTTAGTACCTAAAACATCTTGTAATTTCTTCCAAAACTGCGACGTGAATCTCGGGTCTCTGTCCGAAACAATGGAAATCGGCACACCATGCAATCTCACAATTTGATATACATACAACTCAGCAAGCTTATCGAGCGAAAAGTCCGTACGAACTGGAACAAAGTGAGCTGATTTGGTTAGTCTATCTACTATAACCCAAATTGCATCTTTCTTGCTCGGTGTCATAGGCAGGCCAGATACAAAATCCATAGTAATCTGTCCCATTTCCACTCGTATCATGATCGGTGAAGTAACCTGTAAGGCACGATGTTCGGCCTTCACTTGCTGACAAACTAAGCACTTTGAGACAAATTCAGATATGTCCCGTTTCATACCAGGCCACCAAAAGAACTGTTTCAAATCGTTATACATTTTCGTGCTACCCGGATGTACAGAAAATCGACTACTGTGAGCTTCATTCAATATCATTTGAATCAAATCCGAATTTCTCGGCACACACATTCGGCCTTTGAACTTCAAGCAGTCATTCTCATCAATTCGAAACTCTGACTCAACATTACTTTCACACTGAACTCGCCTTGCCAACAATTCTCTGTCAACTTTCTGAGCATCACTAATTTGTTGAATGAACAACGGTCTCGCTTTTAATTCAGCTACTATCGAACCATCATTAGACATAACCATATGCGCGTTCAATGCACGAAGAGCAAATAATGACTTTCGACTTAAAGCATCCACAACAACATTAGCTTTTCCCGGATGATAGTCAATCACTAACTCGTAATCTTTCAACAGCTCTAACCATCCGCGTTGTCTCAGGTTCAAATCTCTCTGAGTCATCAAATACTTCAAACTCTTGTGATCTGAATAAACATGACATTTCTCACCGAACAGATAATGACGCCAAATCTTTAATGCGAACACAATGGCTGCCAGCTCTAAATCATGTGTCGGGTAATTTCTTTCATGAGGCTTCAATTGTCTCGAAGCATAGGCTACGACTTTGCCTTCCTGCATCAAAATGCAACCCAAACCATTCAAAGATGCATCACTATAAACAACAAATTCTTTACCCCATTCAGGCTGGACTAATACTGGAGCTTCGGTTAAAAGAGCTTTTAACTGATCGAAACTTTTCTGACACTTTTCCGACCATTCAAATTTAACATCTTTCTGTAATAGCTTTGTCAACGGGTAGCTATTATAGAAAAACCTTTCACAAATCATCTCAGAGTAACCAAAGAAGTCCCGAAAGCTTCAAATTTCAGAAACATTCTTCGGTGGTTTCCAATCGAGTATAGCCGTTATTTTATTCGGATCAACTCGAATACCTGATGCTAAAACAACGTGGCCCAGAAAACTGACTTCACTCAACCAGAACTCACAATTACTAAACTTTGCATACAACTATTTATCTCGCAAAGTTTGTAGCACAAGTCTCAGGTGCTCAGCATGCTTGATTTCATCTCTGGAGTAGATCAGAATATCATCTATAAACACTACTACAAATCGATCCAAATACTGACTGAAAATTCGATTCATCAGATCCATAAAAACAGCAGGTGCATTAGTGAGTCCGAAAGGCATAACCAAAAACTCATAGTGTCCGTACCTCGTCCGGAAAGCAGTCTTTGGCACATCGGAATCTCTGACTCGCAACTGATAATAGCCCAACCTCAAATCTATCTTTGAAAACACTGAAGCCCCTTTTAGCTGATCAAACAAGTCATCAATCCGTGGTAACGGATATTTGTTCTTTATAGTCACCTTATTTAACTATCGGTAATCAATGCACATTCGCATAGTTCCATCTTTCTTTTTCACGAACAAAACCGGCGCACCTCAGGGAGAGAAACTTGATCGTGCAAAACCCCTATCTTTTAACTCTTGTAGCTGTGCTTTCAACTCTTTTAATTCTGTAGGTGCCATCCGATACGGAGCTATCGAAATCAGAGTCGTCCCAGGTACTAACTCAATACCAAACTCTATCTCTCGAATAGGTGGCAAACCTGGTAATTCCTCAGGAAACACATTAGTATACTCGCACACAACTGGTACAGATTCAATTTTCTTTTCAGTCACTTTACTATCAAGCACATAGGAAAAATAAGCTTCATAACCCTTGCTCAAGTATTTCTGGGCTAACATCAAAGATATTACTGCTGGTAACCCATTCAGCTCATTAGATTCAATCCGAATTCTTTCACCCTTCTGACATCTCAAATCAATGGTCTTTCTTTTGCAATTAACAACAGCATCGTGCAAAGTCAACCAGTCCATTCCCAGAATTATATCGAATTCATCAAAAGGCAACAACATCAAATCGGCTGGGAAACAAGAATCTCGAATCATCAATGGACAACTTTTACACACTTTTTCAACCAAAACACATCGACCAAAGGGGTTTGATACTCGAATCACAAACTCAGTAGACTCAACAGGCAGAGTCTTACTGGATACTAATGTTTCACACACATAAGAATGGGTCGAACCAGGATCAATCAACGCAATAACACTAGCATCATAAAGAGTGAAAGTACAAGTAATGACATCTGGAGAAGAAGCATCCTCACGAGTGCGTATAGCATATGCTCTAGCAGGTGCACGAGCCTCTGATCGAACCGCTGTATCTTTTGTTCCTCTCTGACTGCCACCTACTTTACCCGAAGGTCTAGGTGGTCTGCCTCGTGCTGACACGTTGCTCGGTCTCACATTCTGAACAGTGTTTTGCTCGGCTAACATTGGGCACTCCCAAACAAAATGATCCATCGATCCACATTTAAAACAGGATCGATCATGCAATCTACAACTCCCAGAATGCCATTTTCCACAATGCTTGCACTCAACCCGATTCTGCTGAATATTACCAACGCTAGCAATCGAAGTAACTCGGGAACCCGCAGGAGGTCGGTCTCGATCTCGTCTAGAAAAGTCTGAAGTAGCTTTATGTTGCCTAGATTCATCTCTGAACTTCTTTGATGCTGAATGAAAGGTCTTACTCGATGATCTTTTACGGGTGTCTCTAGCTTCAGATTCGGCTTTTCTTTTCTCTTTTCTAAGCTCTTCGACTTTACAGGCTCGTTCAATAAGTACCACGAACTCTTTAATCTCTAGTATGCCGACCAACAACTTAATGTCTTCATTTAGACCGTCTTCGAATCTTTTACACATAATAGCCTCGATTGAAACATATTCATGAGCATATCGGCTCAATCTCACAAATTTCCGTTCATATTCAGTTACGATCATACGACCCTGTTTCAATTCTAAAAATTCTTTACACTTTTGATCGATGAATCTCTGACTGATATATATCTTACGGAACTCCGTCTGAAAGAATTCCCAGGTCACTTGCTCCTTCGGAACCACCGATACTAGTGTATTCCACCAGTGATATGCGGTGTCCCTCAATAGTGATATTGCACATTTTAAACACTCCTCCGGAGTACATGATAACTCATCGAACACTCAGATAGTATTATCAAGCCACAGCTCAGCTCGTTCTGCGTCATCATCATCATTAGCTTTAAATTCTTCGGCCCCGTGTTTCCTGATTTTATCAACACGAGGTCTACTAAATCTCAGCGGATCTATCATCGGAGGTACCATAGGTATCGGAGATGGATTATTCGGGGGTGGAGGTTGTTGCACAGTCGGATTAGTCCGGACATATTAAGTAAACCATTCGTTCATCATCTGGTAGAAGGCTTGCTTAGCCTCCCCCTCATGGCTACTCGAGATAGGTCGAGAGTCTACCGGTGGTGACCCATGTGCTGGATCAGGCGCTACACTCTCAACATCATCAGCTACGGCTCTGTTGGGATCCATTTACTATATAAAATCACAATTCAGATGTCAGAAGTCACCACACTATTGCATTATAATTTAAGGCATGTATAGCTAGACTCACACGTGCTACGGTAGTCCTAGAATCGACTAAACCGTAAGCTCTGATACCAATAAAATGTAACACCCTTAACCCGTACCCGTCGCTGGATTAGGGTCACAATGTATTACCGAACACAAGTGCAAAACCAAACGTTCACATGAAACCATACCATGTATCTCATCATATTTTCAAACAAATAAACATGCCACAAAGTTATACAATATATACATGCTTTATAAAACACCTAACCCAAATCATAAACATATCATCTTAATAATAATATTCGAATACTAATTTAAATTAAACACTTTACTTCATAATTCTATGCATGCTTATACACGGCTTAATGTCCATAAGTAAATTCGGCATTAACCACACCATATTATGATCAAACATATATCATTAAATTTGACTACATCGGGATGAACCATTCAAGCATGATCATGTATTCACTTAATCATTCATTTCATACTCTATTCAGCTAGAAAAATACCATATAAATTTTTTACCCATTTCATGCACTACTCGAATACTAATATTATTCATATATAAACATGCTTATAACGTACTCATGTGATCAAACCAAATCATCCTATTTTATAACTGAATGCATAGCTAAACATAGCAAATTACCACTAATAAATAACCGAATTATAACCAACAAGAACACATATATGTCTTGACCGAATATGCCAACCCAACCAAAATCAACAATCACTCATTTCAACTCCCAAAACACAACTTGAAACTTTTAAGATTACCTTATAACCAATCACATTTATATTTATATATTTATGCTTATAAGAACTCACATGGCAACCATGCTTATAATCCAAGTATGTTAAACACACATAACATGATTTAGTTCATAAAGCATTTAAACATTTGACATTAAAGATAAGCCATTTTCGCATGGCTATAATATATACAAGTACAAAATTCATGGTTCAAACATAGTCTAGCCTACACATGCCTTTAGTCCAAAATCCAAACTCAAAGGTACCAAATAAGTTGATAGTGTGGATGACTTCGTTGAGGATCCCCTGATCTCGTAGCTTGACCAAAATCTATAAAACAGAGTAGAAACATATCACACAAAGTAAGCTAACTAGCTTAGTAAGTCTTAAGCAAAAGTATTAAATGAAATAATCATTCAAGCATTTTCAACTCCAAAATTAATATCATAATATTTCAAAACTTAGTACTTATATGATCTATTTATGTCGAATGCTAATACCCTTTTCTTTAACAACATCAAAATAGCCTTATTTCACCCTAAATGTGCAAACTCACCGAATACACATAAATTAATATGTATCCACATATAACCAAATCAAGTAAGTACAATATACATATTGACCACATATAATCGATTATACACATATGTACATATATCCATTTATCCCCACATTTTGCATTTACACATATGGCCGAATCTCAAAGACATAACCAAAATCGAATTTCAATATATTACACTCATTATTTGTAAAGCCGAATGCACACAATAAAATCTTACAAATATACCTCAACTATATCACATATTACTAGCATTGAATAGTAATATATCATCTTACCTTATTCCTTGCAACTATGAGGCTTATACGTGCTGAACATTCACTTATTTGCTTGTAATTAAATTCCACATTGATAATAATCCACGAACCCTCTATTTATAATAAATCACTGGCATTAAGCTTGCTAGGCAACAAAGCCCGAAACACACACCGGCACTAAGCCTGCTAGACCCGAGGTCTGTAATTTAGTCATCGGCATTTAGCCTCGCTAGGCAATAAGCTGATACACTTCAAGACAAGGCACCGCTAGGCTCAAGCCCGAATATCGATATTATAAAACCATCTCATACACATTACATATTACCAAAATCACATATATCACACATAATTCCTATCACTTTAACATATCAACTCAATTAAATTTAAATACATTTCATTACTAAATCACTTACCACATTCGGCTTTGGCCAAATTCACATTTATAAAATTCATAATTCAGCATGTAATCAAGGTTATAACCGATATTAACGGTATTAAATTGCTTATAGACTTACCTCGGATATCGTCGGACGATAAAAACTGGCTATTCGTTAATTTTCGCTTTTCCCCGATCCAAGTCCGTTTTTCTTTGTTCTTGATCTAAATATATTCAAATTAAGCTCATTCAAATACACTTCATTTCAATTTAATCCAAAAACAACTAATTGGGCAAATTACCATTTTGCCCCTAATATTTCACAGTTTTACAATTTAGCCCTATTTGCACAAAACACAAAATATGCAAAATCTCCCAATAACATAGCTAGGCCGAATCTTCCTTATGATCATATAAGTCCATGCATTTCATTTATTTTTTATTTTAACCCCTCAAATATTTATTTTCTAAATTTAACCCTATTTAGATAAATTAATCAAAAATTCAAGAACAAAATATATTCATCAAATACATATCTTTCATCTAACCTCATAAATCATCATAAATCACATGAGTTCATCAAAATCTCATCTCAAAAACATCATCAATACTCAAAATTAGTACATGGGTTTGATAGCTCTCGAAGCAACGATTATAAAAGCGTAAAAATTATCGAAAACCGACCGAAAACATACCTTGAATTTAACTAGATAAGTGCCGAAACCTAAGCTTGTTTTCTTCTTTTCTTTCTTAGCTACATTCGGCCAAATACGATTAAAAATGGCCATGTTTTATGATTATTACGTAATAAAATATATTATTAATTCATTTACAAAATTAACCTTTCATTAAACAATTAAAACAAATATGGAGTAAGGGCATGATTGTCTTTCAATCATCCACTAACTATGTTTCTTTTACTATAACATATTAATATACAATATAAAATACATATATATTTAACAAAACATATAAAATAATCATATGTAAACATAATGGATTTACACATTGCCGTCCACTATCTAATATTTTGGCCAAATTGCCACTTAAGGCCCTCACTTTTACAAAGCCACATCAAATTAATACTTTAACAAATAACATGTAACTATTACATTCAATGCAATTTCATCCTTTTTCAAATTAAACACACGAACAGACAAATCAATTTACAGAAATTTAACACATGCGAAACCACATATCAACGGCACAGAATATAATATTAAAATATTGTTCAGACTCGGATTTGTGGTCCCAAAACCACTGTTCCGACTAGGGTATAAATCGGACTGTTACAGTAGCGAGTGTAAGAGTCTAGCTATAAATGCCATAAGTGTACGATGATAGTGTGGTGGTTTCTGATGATTTTAAATCTTGTTTTATTTAGAATATGGATTCCGATCCATTGACTGCTGATGAAGCAGCTAGTAATGCGCCGGCTCCTACATAAGGAATCGTGCCGGTGCAAAGTGGAGTCGAGGCGAGGGGTCAAGGGGAAGAGGCACAAGAATCCTTTCTCCATATGATGAGTGATTGGTACTCGGACTACATTCGATCGAACCCTAACGCTCAACCTCCTCCACCTCCTCCCATACCTCAGCCAAATCCTGTGGCTCCTCAAGGTATGGATGTAGTGAGGATATCGAAACCTCCGGTGGATAAGATTAGGAAACACAGGGCTGAGGAGTTTAGAGCTAAGGTAGATGATGACCTAGAGAGGGCAGAGTTCTGGTTGGAGAACTCGATAAGGGTGTTCGATGAGCTCTCATGTACACCTGAGGAGAGTTTGAAGTGTGTCGTATCGTTACTGAGAGATTCGGTGTACCACTGGTGGAAGACGCTGACGTTAGTGGTCCCAAAAGAGCGGGTGACGTGGGACTTCTTTCTGGAAGAGTTCTGGAAGAAGTATATAAGCCAGAGGTTTACTGACCGAAAAAGGAAAGAATTCCTTGAGCTGAAGAAGGAAGGATGACAGCAGCTGAGTAAGAGCGTGAGTTTGTTAAGCTTAGCAAATACGATCAAGAATGTGTGTCGACAGAGACCATCTTGTGCAAGAGGTTCGAAGATGGGATGGATGAGGATATCAAACTCCTAGTTGGCATTTTGGAGTTGAAAGAATTCGTGGTATTAGTTGAGAAGGCAAGTAAGGCCGAAGAGTTGAGTTCAGATAAGAGGAGGGCTATGAGTGAAGCCCGAGATGTGAGAAAGAGACCGATGGGCAAGTCGTATCAAGCCCAGTTGAAAAGATCTAAGGAAGTGAATCCTCGGATGTCAGCCTCAGTGGGGTATTCGCATCGAGACTTGGACAATACTCGTCAGGGTTCGAGAGTCCGAGCTCCCTCAATGGAAAGTGTGGGCAATACAAAGAGTAAACCGGAGTGTCCTAGTTGTGGTAGGTATCACACCGGAGAGTGTTGGGGAAACAGTCGAAATGTTACGAATGTGGTTCCCCTGACCACTTTATCCGTAACTGTCCCGAGAGGGACGATAAGGAAGAGAGGCAAGAAGTGAGACCTAGTGATGTGTCCATGAGGGGTAGACCACCAAGGAACCCAAGAGGTGGGGCTAGTGGTAGAGGTGCGTCCAGGGACTCTGCTGTGAGACCAGAGGGTTGGGCACCTGCGAGGACGTACGCCATTCACACTCACGAAGAGGCATCCTCCCCTAATGTGATAACGGGTACTTTTTCTCTCTTTGACACCTCTGTTATTGCTTTAATAGATCCAGGGTCTACTCACTCTTATATTAGCATGAGATTAGCATCTAGTTTGAGTATGACCGTTGAGTCTACGAACATTGTGATTAAGGTGTCAAACCCGTTAGGAAAGCATGTGTTAGTGGATAAAGTGTGTAAGAATTGTCCTTTGTTGATTGAGAATCATTATTTTCCGGCAAACCTGATGTTGTTTCCGTTTGATTAGTTCAATTTAATCCTAGGCATGGATTGGTTGACTACCCATAGTGTCCTAGTGAATTGTGGTAGTAAGTTTATTGAACTGAAATGTGAGAGTGGAGATATAGTTTGGATTGAATCAGGTGGATCGGACAGTCTACCCGTGATGATTTCTTCCTTAGTGGCTGAGAAATGTTTAAGAAAAGGGTATGAGTCCTATCTTGCGTTTGTGTTGAATACTCAAGAGGTTGGAGTAGGGTTTGAAACAGTACCAGTGGTATGTGAGTACCCAGACGTGTTTTCGAAAGAGTTACCCGGATTACCTCTAGTGAGAGAGGTCGAGTTTGGAATTGAGTTGGTTCTGGGAACGACACCTATTTCAATTGCCCCGTACAGAATGGCACCTGTAGAGTTGAAAGAATTGAAGGTTCAGTTACAAGAGTTGACAAATAAGGGTTTTGCAAGACCGAGCTACTCGCTGTGGGGTGCTCCGGTATTGTTTGTGAAGAAGAAAGATGGGTCTATGAGGTTGTGTATAGACTATAGACAACTGAACAAGGTGATGGTTAAGAATAAGTATCCTTTACCAAGGATTGATGATCTTTTCGATCAACTGAAAGGAGCTACAGTGTTTTCTAAGATAGACTTGAGGTCTGGTTATTATCAGCTCAGAGTGAAAGAGCAAGATGTGTTGAAAACTGCATTTCGGAGAAGGTATGGCCATTATGAGTTTTTGGTTTGACGAATGCACCAGAAATTTTTATGGATCTGATTAATCGTATTTTCAGACCATATGTGGACAAGTTTGTGGTTGTCTTTATTGACGACATATTGATCTATTCTCGGGATGAAAATTATCATGAAGAGCACTTGAGAATTGTCTTGCAAACTTTGAGAGACAAGCAGTTGTATGCTAAGTTTAGAAAAAGTGAGTTTTGGCTCCGAGAGGTCGGATTCCTAGGACACATGGTGTCAGGTGATGGTGTCAGAGTTGACCCGAGTATGATATCGGCTGTTATGGATAGGAAACCGTCGAGGAACGTGTCAAAAATTAGAAGTTTCTTGGGACTAGCGGGATATTATAGACGTTTCGTAAAGGGGTTCTCTGTGATTGCTACCCCGATGACGAGGCTATTGGATAAAGATGTCAAGTTTGAATGGACTGAGACATGTCAACAGAGCTTCGAGAGACTGAAAACAATGTTGACTGAGGCACCGATTCTGGTTCAACCAGAATCGGGGAAGGAGTTTGTGGTATACAGTGATGCATCGTTTAATGGTCTCGGTTCCATGTTGATACAAGAGGGTAAGGTAATCGCTTACGCCTCGAGGCAATTAAAACCGCACAAGAAGAATTATCCGACTCACGATTTGGAGTTGGCTGCGATTGTGTTTGCGTTAAAGATTTGGCGACACTATTTGTATGGCGAAAAGTGCCGAATCTTTACGGATCACAAGAGTTTAAAGTATTTGATGGATCAGAAGGATCTGAATCTGAGACAGAGACGGTGGCTTGAATTGTTGAAAGACTATGAGTTAGTCATTGATTACCACCCGGGAAAAGCGAATGTGGTTGCAGATGCCTTGAGTAGGAAATCCCTGTATGCTCTAAGAGTTATTAGAGCGAGTTTAGCATTGTCTGATGATGGTGCTATTTTGGCAGAGTTGAGAGCTAAGCCATTATTTGTTCAACAAATATGTGAAGCTCAAAAAAATGACAGCGAGATACAAGCTAAGATAGCTAAGTGCGGATCAGAAAGTGATTCTGATTTTTGAATGGATTTGGATGGTTGTCTGATGTATCGTGACAGAATTTGTGTTCCTAAAAATGAGGAGTTGATTCGAAAGGTTTTGTATGAGGCCCACAGTGGATGCTTGTCAATACATCCGGGAAGTACGAAAATGTACAACGATTTGAGAAAGTTGTATTGGTGGCCGGGTATGACAAGAGATATTTCAGAATTTGTGACTAAGTGTCTGATTTGCCAACAAGTGAAAGCTGAGCATCAAGTGCCTTCGTGATTGCTTCAGCCAGTAATGGTTCCCGAATGGAAGTGGGATCGGGTTACCATGGATTTTGTGACGGGGTTACCGACGACTCCGAGAAAGAGAGATGCTGTGTGGGTTGTTGTGGATAGATTGACGAAGTCGTCTCACTTTATTCCAGTACGTGTTGATTATTCACTGGATAAGTTAGCTGAGTTGTACGTGGCAGAGATAGTGAGATTTCATGGTGTACCTGTGTCTATTATATCGGATAGAGATCCGAGGTTTACTTCGAGATTTTGGAAGAAGTTGCAAGAGGCCATGGGTACAAGATTGAATTTCAGTACTGCGATCCATCCGCAATCCGATGGTCAGTCTAAAAGAGTGATTCAAGTTCTTGAAGATATGCTTCGATGTCTTTGTGTGCTAGAATTCGAAGGTAGTTGGGAGAGATATCTACCTTTGGTCGAATTCGCCTATAACAATAGTTATCGATCAGTATACGGATGGCACCGTATGAGGCTTTGTATGGCCGTAAGTGTTGGACTCCTTTGTATTAGACCGAGCTTAGCGAGAAACGGATCCATGGGGTCGATCTAGTAAAAGAGACCAAGAGAAAGTGAAAGTAATCAAAATAGTCCGAAGTCGCTTGGACCGGCTGTAAGTCGTATGCGGATTGAAAAGAAAAGAAATAGAGTTTGAGGTAGGCGACAAAGCATTTTTGAAAGTATCGCCGTGGAAGAAGATTATGAGATTTGGACAAAAACGGAAATTGAGTCCAAGGTTCATAGGGCCGCATTTAGATTACGGATAGAATTGGGCCTCAGTAGCTTACCGGCTGGCTTTGCGGTAGAGTTAGAAAAGATTCATAACGTGTTCCATGTGTCGATGTTGCGACAGTATCGCTCCGATCCTTCACATGTGATTCCTTCAACGAAAATTGAGATAAGATCGGATATGTCTTATGAAGAGGAGCCGATTAAGATCTTGGCTCGAGAAGTGAAACAGTTGAGAAATTAGAGCATAGCACTAGTGAAAGTGTTATGGCAGAAACATGGTGTGGAAGAGGCTACGTGGGAAACAGAAGAAGCTATGAGAGAGCAACATCCAAACCTCTTTACTGGTAAGATTTTCGTGGACGAAAATCTCTAAAGGGGGGAGAGTTGTAACATCCCAGTTTAGGGCCTAGTCGGAATAGTGGTTTGAGACCACAAATCCGAGGGTCATGAATGAGTTTTTGAGGCTTATAATATGTATGCATGCTAGTGTGAAAGTTTCATGAAGCAATATTGTGAAATTTTGGTTGAATTGTCCAAAAGGACTAAATTGCAAAAGTTGCAAAATGTGTGTTTCTAGAAGCTATATGTGTGAAATAGCTTTAGATTATTAATTAGAGGTCCTTAAATAGCAATTTATCCAAATTCTAATTTTTGGACAAAAATGGTTATGGATGAGTTAAAATTGAAAGTTTATCAAAAAGGGCATTTTGGTCATTTATCAATTAAGTGATTAAAATAGGTGAAAAGATGATAGAAATTTATTCATCTTCTTCCCATAGCTGGCCGAAAATTTGAGAAGCCATTGTTAGGGTTCTTTCAATTTTTCAAGCTTGCTAGTAAGTGCTCCTAAGCCCGGTTTTTTATATTCTTCGTATTTTTAAGTCCCGGTAGCATGAGTAAGCTATTTATAGCTATTTGGTGAGCTATTATGGATGTTTAAAAATGTACATATGTATGACATGCATGTATTTTGATGTTTTATGGAAGAATATGAAGGCTTGATGTAGTAGAAACATCTTTTGCTATGTGATTTTCCATGAAAATGCATGTAGGGACTTAGTGGTGAAAATCTTAGGTTTGGTCATACATGGGTGATTTAGTGAGATTTGACTAATGCTTTAGTTGAGTAAGTTGTTCGGCTAAGCATGAAAGAGTAGAAAGTTGAATAAAAATCACTTTACGAGCCTTTGGGACTAAAGTGTAAATATAAGAAAGTTTAAGGGCAAAATAGAAATTTTGCTAAAGTATGAGATGTGGGTCAATTTAGTCAATGTGTGTATTGAATAAGCTGATTTATTCATTATAGATCATGAAAGACGAAGCCCGAATCAAAACCGAGGCAAAAGGAAGGTGGTGGACTAAATTTCACATTTCAATACTTTTGAGTATCGAGGTAAGTCTATGCATAAACAATACATTCATACTTACAATTTGTAAATGCTAGCTAGGGTGTAGCATGAATGAGAATGAATGAGAATGATTGGGAACCTATGTGGTTCAAGTAGAATGAATGCAATATAGATGTGAATGGATGAATAATTGGGTAAATAGACTTGTGCATGTGTTGTGATAATGCTAGATGGTGGGCTAAGTGCGATACCATCCAAATACATATTGACGATGAGCTAGCTATGTGCGATGCTATCGTTAGGTATATCATTTAGTGGCTATGTGTGAGATCATGATGATTACCTTTGTGGTAGGCTAAGTGCGATACCACCTTATAAATTGATTGTGGTGTGCTAAGTGCGAAACCACCGAGATATTGGCTGCGTGGATTAATTGTGTATATTAGCTGTATGGATAAAAGATGTGGATTAGCTGTGTGGATTAGCTATGTGAGTTAGCTATGTGGATTCATTATTGAGCAATAATGACGTGTTGTATATTGTGTAAATGTGATATTGAATGCAGGGGTGCATTTCAATAATTATGAGCATGTGACTCATGATGTGTTGGTAATATGGTAAGGGATAGAAAGAGTAAGCATAGTTGTATATTATATGTTGGTATAATGCTAATTGTGGTTGGGCTTATACTATGATGCTTAATCGTTTATGTGTAAACTTACTAAGCTCTAAGCTTACTCTCTTTCTTTTCCCTTGTCTTATAGATTAAAAGCGTTGAACCGAGATACGAGGATCATCAGAAGATAGCCCACATATCAGCACACTTTAGTACATGAAACTTAATGTTTTGTATATGGCATGTATAGGGGCTAGATAAGTTAGTAAATTTTGTTGTAAATGGCTAAAATGTGTTGGCCTATAGATGGATAGCTTATTTTGTATAATGCCATGGTTGTTGGCTATTACATTATATGAAAGAAAGATGTAGTTTTCTATGTGAGAATGCACTTCAATTTGAGTTGATTATGATTGTGTTAGATGGGTATATGCTGTGTATGTTAGAAAGGTGAAAAGAACTTGACACTTAGTCTTGTTCTTGACCATGTGGGTAGACACACGGGCATGTGTCTAGACCATGTGTGACACACGGTCACCAATCCAGGCGTGTCTTTGTGGCCGTCAAGGTCCCCGCATGTTAATATTTCAAAATAGAATAGACCACGGACTAGTCACACGGGCGTGTGCCTAGAGTGTGTGGGATTCATCAGTGTTGGCCACGGGATAGCCACACGGGCGTGTGTCTAGACTCTAGGCCATGCGAGGGAAGTCAGTGTTCACCACGGTTGGGGAGCACAGGCGTGCCATGGCCGTGGGGCAATTGGCAGAATGCTCGAGTTTTTAGCACGGCTAGGGAACATGGGCGTGTGTGTCCATGCACGGGCGTGTCTAATCTTGCATGGGCGTGTGAGACCTGTATAAAAGAGAAAAAATTTTAAGGATCGTAAAAGTTCCAGATTAGTCTCGAGAGCCCTCATGTGTATGAGTGAGGCCTCGTAAGTCGAGAATGAGGTTATATCGAGTAGTGACGTTGAGCCTAAGTGGCAATTAAGCAGTTTAAGTTTGGTAACGCCTCGGGCCCGGTTCCCGGCGTAGAACCCGGGTGAGGGGTGTTACAATTTATTTCTTACCATAATGCATGAAATGTTATCTTCAACTAAATGCATGAAATGCTGTGGAAATTAAGTATGTCTATACAGATAAAATAAAACAATTAAAGAAATGCTATGCTAAACTAAAATCTAAAATGCATGCTACACCCCCAAACCTAAGGGATGCGTTGTCCTCAATGCATGAGACCTAAAATTAACAACATGCATTATGATTGATTAAACAAACGGTAAAAGAAACTCCCATATTAGAAAGCTTGGCTTGTGGTGATTGTACTTCACTGCCTTCAGGTTGATTTCCTTGTTGCACACTTGTATCTTATCTTTCTTTTAAGTGATTGAATGGGTGATTCCTCCTCTTCCTTTTTGGATTCGGTGATCTCATCAATTATGCGATTCATTTCTTGCTCTTGTGTGGACATGTCTTTAAGTGACATAGGTGGGACATGCTTTTTTCCCTTCTCATTCACTATAGTTGCCGAATTGGTTTCATTTTGCTCATCTTCCTTGCCCTTAATATGCATAGATTTTGTTTTCTCTAGTTCCTTTTCAGCTACTTTCTCTTTTTCAGGATTGGTAAATTCTATTTTCTCAGATTGCACTTCAACTGGTTCCTCCTCAGCACATCCAGCCTCAGACAGTGGTAACAAAGCCTTGGAGAAATTAGGAAATTTAGGCATTGGCTTAGTGAAATTCTTCTACAAGGACTTCTTGAGAGCAATATCGTGATCCTTCACATAGGACCAATAAAGTTCCTACTCTTCTTGGGCCTTTATCATTTCTTCAGCAATTTGATATTTTTGAATTTCAAATAGTGACATTATTTGCTCCAGTTTCTCTAAGTACCACAACACTTACTTATCTAATGTACCTTGAGAGGTTGAGGCTGCTACTGGGGCACAGTGATTGTTAGAAGATGTAGATGCCTTACTTTACTGATGTCATTTCAGTATTTTTGCTCCTTGAAATTTCACAAATATAGATCAGGACATTCCTCCCTTGTTTGGGGTAACATCCTCATTGGAATTTAAGGGGAATTAGCCATTTTGTAGGGAGCAATGATTAGGGACGGGAAAATTAGATTGTTTGCATTCTTCTTCGCAAGCTGGTGCACCTCATAAAAAATAACCTTGCCGATGTTGATTTTCCTTCCCATAATGGTCAAATGCAATAGTAGCATTCATTCCTTAGACACAGTGGAATTGTGGGTGGATGGCATTAACCTACTCTTGAGGAAGTGATACTAGACCTTACTGGGCTTGAGTAAAGTCTTCTAAACCGTATGGTGATCGTTGTTTTTGCGATGTCAAAGTCTTAAAATTTATAAAAAGAAGGATCGAACTTGGAAACTAACTATGACAACGATTTGAGGCAAGCGCACCTATCGAACAGTAGTATAGTTTAGTGGCAAGACCGGAATGTCGAACCCAAAGGAACTAAAAGTACTAATACTAACTCTGTTTTTATTATCTAGCCTAAAATAAAGGGAATTTGTTGTTTAATCTAAATTAATTAACTACTAAACTAAAGACTCTAAGACAAAGAAGAATGAATTTGGGGAAAATAACTTGAGGAAAAACCAATTGATTAAGACGACACCCAAGGAAGAATCCACCTAGACTTCACTTGTTATCTAACTCTGAACCAGACGATTTATTCATTTGACTTGATCCATAAGATTCCCTAATGTATATTAAACCCTCTCTCGAAGCGAATAACGTCTAACCCTAGGTTGATTAATTGAAATCTCTTTCTAATTAAAACCCCTAGAATCACATTAACTCGATCTATGGACTCCCATATTAGGTTTCACCCTAATCCGACAAAATCTCGTCACCCTATCTCTAGGCATGCGATCAACTCCGCTTAATTATGCTAGATCTACTCTTAGATAGGGACTTTTGCTCCTCCACCTAAGCACATCAAACTTGAATAAATATCCTGGAAATATCAACACAAGAATTAAGAACACATAATTAAGAACAAGTCAAATATTTATCATATAGTTCAGTAAACGATAACAAGATTCATCTAAGTTTCATCCCCCTTAGGTATCTGAGGGTTTAGTTCATAACAATAAAAGAAAACATCTCAGAAGAAAAGATAAAACAAAACATAAGAAATCCCTAAAACCCCCTGAAGGAATTGAAGGAGAGATCCTCTGTCTTGAGTATAATTCCGGCTTCTAGAGATGAATCAACTGGCTATCCTCAAGTGAATCCCCACAAATCTGCCTTCTCTGGCCTAGCAAGACGCCCCTAGACGATAGCCTTGGGCTCCGGCTTCTGCCGAACTCCCTTTAAAGTTGCCCCATTGGGTGTTTATATAGACTTTGAGATGCCTTACTTGGCCCCTAAGTATCCTAATTCAAATAGGATTCTTATTTGGGTGTTTGAATAGGCTTTGGAATGTGTTTCTTTGCCTACAAGTATCCAAATCCGAGTAAAACTCCTCTTGGCCGCGGTAGGGACACGCCCATGGTACACGCCCGTGTAAGTCATGGCCAGGCCGTGTCGAGGCTGTTAAGTGAGGCACGGCCGTGTGGTCTTGGGCCCAGGCTGTGTGGATTTTGTGTTATGGCCTATTTACTCCGTTTTGGGCCCATTTTTCGTTCTTTTCGTCCTTGGGTGCTCTCCTGAGTATAAAACATGAAAACGAAGAATTAAGAGCACCAAATTACACAATTCAAGGCTTAATTCATCCAAAAGCATGCTAAATGTGGGCTTAAAATATGTTACTTTTATGGTTTATCATATGGCATTCTTGGCTAGACATCATCCACTAAGTTCCTTCAACACACAAATCCTTTAAAACCTGATTCAAGCCTACAACGGTTGTAACGCTATGAATTTTGGGCCTAGAAGAATTGGGCCTTGGGCATGGGATCGTTTAAAATTTTTGAGAACAAGATAACGGCACAATTGCATGTTAGATCTGTTAGGTGAGTGATTTTGGAAGGTTAAGGGGCTTCTATGAAGTCCTGGGTTCAAGCCATGTCATATGGAAAAAAAATTATTTTTGCAGTAGGGGAACCATGACTCCTAGTTTTAAGCCTTTTAAATAATTTTGAATAAAAAGAGACACGAAAGGAGCTTGGGCTCCAGTGGTAGGTGACGCCAAGGGTGGTATTGGAGGACTGGGGTTCAAGTCCTGGGACAAGCTGTAACACCCCATACCCAAGTCCTAGACTGAGACTGAATACGAGACGTTACCATACTTGAACTTAAGTAAACATATACTTACGGGCTGTAAAATTTTGTTTCGAAACAGAAACTTCTCTTTCTTAATCAAAACATACGATTCATGGGCCTACGAGGCCTTAAACAACTATCCGAAAACTTTCAGAACTCAATCGGGAACTTTTCCTCGAAACAAGGGTCACACGCCCATGTGACTTGGGACACGCCCGTGTACGCCTAAGACATGCCCGTGCCTTCCACCCGTGGTCGACACTGACTAATTTCACACGGCCTTGACACGCCCGTGGCTTTGGCCCGTGTGTTAAACTTTGGCATTCTGACTTATCCACACGGTCCATACACACGCCCGTGTACTTCAGCCGTGTGGCAATTAAAATTACAAGTGCAAGGTGAAGACTTCACATGGCCAGGGCACACGCCCATGTGTTAACCGCGTGTCACACACGGCCTAAACAAATGGTCGTGTGATTAGCCCGTGGTCTATTCTGACTTAAAACACTAATGTGCAGGGGACACACGACCTAGACACACGCCCGTGTGTCTATTCGTGTGGGCACCTAGAGGCTATTTTCCAAGCCAATTGCCATCCTGAGATCAAGATCAATCCAATACTCAATTCAATAACTCAAGTATTACATCTAACATGAACAAGGATGCATACTTCATTGATAGATAAAAACATACATACTTAATCATTCATGACCCATCTCTTTGGCCATATACAAAAAGAATACTAAGCTTGATAGCCAACACTTTGGATAATTCTAAAACATAACTCAAAATGAAATGCTTCCTATACATGCCATACTTAATATAAACAACTTGGCTATACCAAAATAGCGATTGATAGTGTGCTCCGAGCTCCGATGACGATGATCCACGAGATTAGCTTGGCGGGACTACATGGAAAGAAAGAATTAAATACGTAAGCATTTCGCTTAGTAAGTTTGCATGTAATGCATATAACAACATATAAATATATACCTAACATACTCATTCATCATAAGCAAAGGCATTGCTAAGTTCACATGCTTGAGCTTACTTACTCTTAATGATTCTTACACTTATCATGGTACTTACTAGTTTCGTACTTGTAAGGTAAGCAAGGTACCTGTATCACTTAATCATATAGATTAGCATACTTTGTTAAGGTAAGCATAATCTTAACTTAATCATTCATAACATGAATAATACTCTTAGTTCACTATGACTAGCATACTTTGATGATAGCTTTACTTGCTTAACTTTCTTGCTTTCTCATTTATTCTTTACTCTTTCGCCTGATGAATTACTATGAATAACCGAGGATACTGAATCTCATCTCACAAATATCTCGATGCCAAAGCCATACCCTAGATATGGTCTTACATGGGATCTCTCAACTTGGTATCGATGCCATGTCTTGACATGGACTTACACGAAGTCTTCCTTGTGTGTTCTATTGGGAACTTACAATTGCCATGTCTTGACATGGTCTTACTTGGTATCCTTACTCATAAACGGATTAATGCCGAGCCTTGGCTTGGACTTACATGAAATCTTCCTTGTTACTCACCAATGCCATGCCTTGGCTTGGACTTACATGGGATATCTTTCTCATGATAGTTTTTCAATGCCAAGACTTGTCTTGGACTTACATGACATCTTTACATGGAGACTCACCAATGCCATGCCTTGTCTTGGGCTTATATGGGTCTTCATCTCATAATAACTCTTCAATGCCAAGACTTGTCTTGGTCTTACATGATAACTTGCTTGATTGCCGATGTCATGCCATGCCTTGGTCTTATACGGACTTCCTTGTCTCTTGTGATAGATCGAGTATCCTAAGTAATTCAACTTCAATCGGGACTTTCTCATACTTAATCTCATTGATTTCTTTGTTTAGCATAGCATCAAAAATCTCATGGAATTAAGATATATTCTACATCATACTAAGAAATTCAATGATATTAATCATAAAGCTTAGAAATCATACAAACTTACCTCAATGTACAAAATGTATGTAGAAATGCAATTTAGTCCTCGACTTTATTCTTGCCTCAGTTTCAATCCGGGCTTCGTGTAACACCCCAAACTCGGACAGGACACCACGCCCGAATCTGGTATGTTACGGGGAAAAACGTTTTTGAGTGATCAGATTTCTCGTTTAAAAGCGGGGTGAAAACATAGTGAATTTGAGGAAAATTGGAGTAGGCTTGTTTGATTAGATTTTGAAAACTTATCCAAAGTATATAGTTAAAAACGAGTTGATTTCAGTTAGCATTTCCAATAGTTTCTTAGTACTATTTTGAGACATTTTTGACTTAGTAGAATATCGAGTTTGGTTTGAAAATCATTTGAGTTTACTTTATAGCAAAACATAGTGAGATACCCGATGGTATAGTTTAAAACACATTGCGTTATAGTTTTGAAAACATTACCTTACCAAATTTTTAGTAAAATTTGGTACCAAGTTATTTGTTAAGCAGGTTGAGAATCTAATTAAAACATAACCATCATAAAACATAATTTAAAGGCCTTTTACAAATCCAAATTAAATCTCAAATAAAAATAAATAAGCTAAAGTACCCAAAGTGAATAGTCTGAGCAAAACTTTTATTAAAGCATGGCGGTGTGCACCCGAGTCCACCCTTGGCTCCATGTCCGCGTCACGGTCACCCGAAATGTCAAAGGAGAGGGTGAGTCGAATGACTCGAAGCATAAATCCCGCTCCCGATGAAACAACATGCTAACACACATCATACATAGCAACATAATTAATGCAACCCGATCCTAACCATCCGTATCTCCTTTTTCTACCCCGTGTGGTACCAAACCACTGGTGGTGCTAAACCACCGGTGACATATAGTCACAATGTGTTACCAAAACACTGTGTCCCAAAGACACAATATCCATCAATGTGGTGCCAAACCACTGGTGTCCCAAAGACACGTTTGTGCTACAAAGCATTGGTGACCGAAGTCACAAATCCAATGATGGGGCCAACCCATCGTGTGATACCCAATCACTAGCGTACGATCCCATATCTCATGTGGGGCCAACCCACGGTGGTGTCAAACCACGGGGCGAGTCGCAATGAGGTGCCCAACCTCTGGTGTCCCAAAGACACAAATGTGGTACCAAACCACCGGTGACCGTAGTCACAATAATTGAATGATGGGGCCAACCCATCGTGTGATACCCAATCACTAGCGACGATCCCATATCTCAAAGTGGGGCCAACCCACGGTGGTGTTAACCACGTGGACGAGTCGCAATGAGGTGCCCAACCTCCGGTGTCCCAAAGACACAAATGTGGTACCAAACCACCGGTGACCGTAGTCACAATAATCGAGTGATGGGGCCAACCCATCGTGTGATACCCAATCACTAGCGATTTATCCCATATCTCAAAGTGGGGCCAACCCACGGTGGTGTTAACCACAGGGACGAGTCGCAATGAGGTGCCAAACCTCTGGAGGTGCCAAACCTCTAGTGACCCAAAGTCACAAAGTGTGTTACCAAAACACTGGTGCTCGTCAGCACAAAATATCACTGCTCCCTCCGCTCAAATCACCCATCAACATACCATACTCATGTAATCATGCATATCATACAAATCATGCATATCATGTTAATATGCCTAACCTCATATCCCATGTCACATATATCCATAGCCATGATATCATATAGATCATCAGTAAACTCATAACAATAATAATACTGACTTACCCGAGTCCAAGATCGTACCCATTAGGGTATCATATCAATCATCACTGTTTCATTAATTATCACACAGGTTATCAATCATATTACTAAACGGAAGTGTGTTAGTTTACACACCTGGTAATATGAGTCTAGAAATCCTGACAAAAGCGATCTAAGTCCCTTGATTAACTTGCTCCTAGAATCGGCCAAACATAGGGGTTAGGCATCTATAACATTCGGCCAACAACAATTAACCAAAGGGGTTAATATCGAACCCTTACCTTGCTAATGGTTTGATTTCTACCAAACCTGAACCAAGCAGTGGTTCTCCTTTAGCAATCGGCTACACCTTAAAAGAAGAACAGTTAATCCATTGTCATCCTTGACTTAATCGCACTAAATCGATAAATAACCCAATAATAACATAGCCACTTACCATCGCTTACCAACCGGTCTCTAACGGTGTAAAGGCCTCACTTGGTGGCTTCAAAAATCCCGAATGCCCTAACAAGCAATCGGTTTTAACAAAGGAGAATAACACCCATCAATAGTTGTCATATACAACTCTTAAACAACTCAAATCGATTAAGAGAAAGAAAGAAACTAAATGACCATTCGGCCAGGGCTTACCAACACCCAAACGATTGAAGCAAAACCCCAACACCAACAAAGATTCGGCAAGATTTTTGAAAAGAAGAAAGAAAATGAAAATAAGGTAGATGCTTTTCGGTTTTGAGAGAAAAGATAATATGAAATGGAAGCGAGTTTCGCAAGAGTTGAGAAGAAGAGAAGTGGATGGAATGGAGGTACTTTCGGTTTTGAGAAGGTGTTTTGGTGGATATAGTTTCTACTAAGGTGATTTCAAAAGCAAAAGAAAAGAAAATATGAGAGGAAAAGAGGACTATTTTCGGTTTACACAATTTGAAGAAGAAAGGGAAGTGAAGATACTTGAGAACTTTCACCACACCAACTCAAAAGGCAAAACAACTTCGCACATGAGAGCTTGAATTTTCGGTTTTCCAAGAAGAAAAGAATGAGAAACCCTCTTGGAACTCGGTTGCTTTTGACAAAAAGAGAACTTGTTTGACACCCAAAAAGTGACCGAAAAAGCACTAAGTTGGCAAGGAAATTTCGGCACTACCTCAACACCACACTACCAACCCAAGCCGCCCACTTCCCCACTCCAACACCCCACAAATTCGCCATAATCCCCAAACACACTCACCACCACTCATTTCAAATGAGTGGACCAAGTCCTCCTCCATATTTTGCTCTCCACCTTACATTTGAAAGTGAAGACCAAGTCCAAGTAAAATTTCACTAGCCTTCTACCTCTCCTCCATGCCGTCCCAAAAAGAAGCCAAAATGGGGACTCTGCACTCGAACACCGGACCTCCACCACAAGTAGATGACGCCACACCAAGCTTCCCATGTAGCGCATGCTTTGCCACTAAGCTAGCTCCTTATTTGTGCAACAAAACATCAATTAAAATTCTTAAACCCCACTTCCTCAGCTCCCTTCACTTAACACCCAAAACCAAAATTTTCCCATTCCTCGTGCACACTCCTAGCCCACAATTAAGCCCCTAAAACACCGAAATAGCAATACAAAGACACTAAACACATGCAATTTCATGCAACAACAAAATAGCCCCTAACCCGGATATTACGCTTCTACCCCTAAAAAATAATTTCGACCTCAAATTACCGATCGTAAGAGTTGCGGGTATTGTTGTCTTATCATATCCTCGGGTTCCCACGTAGCTTCTTCTACGCCATGATTCCGCCAAAGTACCTTAACCAAAGGCACAGACTTCTTACGCAGAACCTTCACATCTCGATCAAGAATCGCACGAGTTCCTCCTCCATAGTCAAGTCCGGATTTACCTCGATCTCTTCCATCGCTACCACATGCGACGGATCTGAACGATACCTCCGGCGTCGAAGCGTGAAAAACGTCGTGAATCGACTAAGCTCACTGGCAACTCAAGCCGATACGCCATCGGTCCCACTCGTCTCGATTACCTTATACTGCCCAATAAACCTCGGACTTAGCTTGCCTTTTCTTCCGAACCTCAACACCTTCTTCCAAGGCGAGACCTTCAGAAAAACTTGATCCCCACAAAGAAACTCTATATCTCTCCGCTTAAGATCGGCATAAGATTTCTCGCCGGTCCGGCTTCCTTCAATCGAGCTCGAATCAACTTAACCTTGTCTTCGGTCTCAAAGAACCAACTCGGGTCCCAACAACCGACGTTCGCCTAACTCCGCCCAACACGTAGGTGAGCGACACTTCCTACCATACAACGCCTCATACGGTGCCATCTTGATGCTCGCTTGGTAATCGTTGTTGTAGGCAAACTCACTAATGGTAGAAACTCCTCCTAACTACCTCTGAAATCCAAGACACAACCTCTCAGCATATCCTCTAAGATTTGAATAACCCTTTCTGATTGACTGTCAGATCATGCGGGTGAAAAGCCGTCTTTGAAATCCAAACGAGTACCCGAGCTTGATGCAACGCTTTCGAACCTTGACGTAAACTCGGGATCCCTATCCGAGATTATCGAAACCGCACACCGCATAACCTCACTATCTCTGACACATACAGCTTCGCCAACTTCTGAAGTGAGTAGTCAACCCTCACCGGAATAAAGTGAGCTGATTTAGTCAGACGATCCACCACTACCCAAACTGAATCCTTCTTGCTTGGCGTAAGCGGTAACCCACTGACGAAATCCATGGTTATCCTTTCCCACTTCCACTGAGGAATCTTCACAGGCTGTAGCAAACCCGACGGCAATCGATGTTCACCTTGACTGGCGACAAGTCGACACTTCCCAACAAACTCTGTCACCTCTTTCTTCAAACCAGTGCCACCAAAACTGCTCTCTAAGATCCCTATACATCTTGCTACCTCCAGGATGCATAGCATAAGGACTGCTATGTGCGTCCTGAAGAATCTTTTGCCTTAGCTCAACATCTTTAGGCATACAAGCTTTACCTTGAAAACACAGAACCCCATCACCAGACAAGTCAGAACCCTCCAAACCACCATCCAAGACTTGCAACCTTCGCGCACTCGTAACCTCATCCAATAATCGCTTTCTCTCGATCCGCTCGACCCAAGTAGGCTTAACTTGCAACTCGCGAATACTCCCATCGTCATACAAACTCAAGTGGGCAAACAATGCTCTTAAGTCCGAACAACCTTACGGCTCAACGCGTCGCCACCACGTTAGCCTTGCCCGATGATACTCAATCGAACAATCGTAATCTTTCAAAGAACTCAACCCATCTCGCGCTGCCTCAAATTCAAATCCTTCTCGATCGATAGATACTTGGACTCTTGTGATCTGTGTAGACTATCGATCTTTCTCCATACAAGTAGTGCCTCCAAATCTTTAAAGCGAAGACTACACCGCTAGCTCCAAATCGTGCGTCGGATAGTTGACCTCATGTGGTCTCACCGCCGGAGAAGCGTAAGCCACAACCTTACCTTCTTGCATCAAGACACAACCCAAGCCCGTATGTGATGCATCGCAATAGATCGTGAATTCCTTACCAATTTCAAAGTTGAATCAAACCGGAGCCTCGGTCAAAATCTTCTTTAACTTATCGAAGCTTTCCTGCTTTGTTTCTCGGTCCATACAAACGGAACTTCTTTCCTCAAAGCAACTTGGTCATCGGCACACGCTATCAACGAAAAACCCTCAACAAACCTTCTAGAGTATCCGCCAAGCCTGAAAACTCCGAATCTCAACCACCGACTTAGGCGGCTTCAATCCAAAATCGCCTCAATCTTACGAGGATCTACTCAATCCCTCACCGACACTACATGACCCAAGAAAGTCACTTCCCTAAGCCGAACTCACACTTACCGAACTTAGCATGGAGCCGCTTTTCCTCAAAATCGCAACACCACTCGCAAATGCTTATCATGCTCTTCCTCCGCCCTGAGTACCCCAAGATGTCGTCTATGAAAACCACGACGAACCGATCCAGATCATCGTTGAAACACCCTATTCATCATATCCATAAACGCCGCCGGTCGTTAGTCAACCCGAACGGCATTACGTAAATTCGTAGTGCCCATACCGTGTCCAAACGCTGCTTTTATGGATATCACCTCCTTAACCTTTAATCGGTGATACCTGGACCTCAAGTCGATCTTCGAAAATACCGCGGCGCTTCTTCAAATGATCAAACAAGTCATCTATCCGTGGCAACGGATACTTGTTTTTAATCGCCACCTTATTCAATCAAGCGTAGTCTATACACATCCGCATCGTGCCATCTTTCTTCTTGACAAAGAGTACCGGCGCACTTACGGCGAAACACTTGGCCTAATAAATCCTCGATCCAACAACTCCCGGATCCGAGCCTTAAGCTCCACCAATTCCTTTGGCGCCATCCTATACGGAGCAATAGACACCGCGCGCAGCCTCCGGCAACAGATCTATCCCGAACTCTACCTCACGATCGGGCGGCAAACCCAAAGCTCCTCGGAAACACATCGCAGCAAATTCCTTAACGATGACGGACCCTCTGCGGTGGCGGTCCATTACCTCTCAATCGACACGCCGCCTCTCGGGATCAATCCTAGCCAACCTACGCGACAATCCTCACACGATGCTCCAGAGAACCACACTGAAGCAACCTTTTCCTCCAAATCCAGCAGAACACCCCAATGAGATTTTCCACACCGATCACATCACTGCGGCGGTCCTCGCTTAGCAAAGAACAAACCTAGCAGGTGGTTCGCCCCACTCGGTCTAGCTCTCTTCTCGCGGATTACCCGACAATCCGTAAGACCCAAAGCTCCTCTTATGCCTATTTCTCGCCCATGCCTGTCTCACCGACTCCTTAACACCCTCGGCTACCTTAGCCTTCTCAACTAAGACAAAGAAACTCGCTCCCCGCCGAGGAGCAATCAGCGATCTCAACTGCGTCTCAGCCCCATCCTCGAAACGAACACACCTCTCATGCTCGGTGGCCACAATGCCCCCGGCATACCTACTCGGCCAGAACTCACCTGCGTGCTCGAAAACAGATTTACTCCCCGAACAAGCCTCGAAATGCCTTCCGGGGGAGTCAATATAACTAGCTCCGATGTATTTCTTTTGATATGCGTACCTGAAATAATCCCATGTCGGATCCTCCTCCGCCGCCACATCGCTCGAACCGTGAGCCACCACCGATATGACTCATCCCGAAGAAGCGATACGATGCCCTTCACTTCTCTTCAATATCAAGTCCGGATCATCCATGATCCGCTCGGGGCCTCTAGCGATTGATTCGCGGTGCTAGGAGCAACACCGGATACCCCTCGAAAGAATTCGGCCCCATTTGCCCGAAGTCGCTCAGCATCGATTTCCTAGCTCTGCACCACCACCTACACCAGCTACCCTTTTTCCAACACTCGCAAAGATCGCGCAGTGACACTGCGCCATCCCCTGGCCCGATCTTGGAACTCACCACCTCCACCGGTGGCGAACCGGTATCTCATTTTCTGAACCTTGACCAGATCCTACGGGTTCAGAAACAGTCATCCTACCACGACCTGCGTCCACGACCACGCCCACCTCTAGCGCTCATGACTAATCTTTCTACGTGATCTCGATTTAAGAGTTTTATGAATCAAAGATATATTCCACTATTTTAAGGCAAATCTTATGAATATTTAAGGAGATTTGTTCTCGCGAGTTCACGAATCCTATCGCTTTCAATCTCTAAAGTAGCATACTATTGCTATTCATCGATCATATCACATCCAATCAAATCACAAAGAATTGTTCGGTACTTACCACAGGCGAATCGGTGCCGAGAGACTTCGGTGCCATGCCTTTCAAACCATACTTTCAAAACAAAACACCTAAAGCAGACTTTTAAAAACATTTTGGGCCTCGGGCCCATAGCCGAGCCTTTGAACTTGGCTCTGATACCACAATTGTAATACCCCAAACTCGGACAGGACACCACGCCCGAATCTGGTATGTTACGGGGAAAAACGTTTTTGAGTGATCAGATTTCTCGTTTAAAAGTGGGGTGAAAACATAGTGAATTTGAGGAAAATTGGAGTAGGCTTGTTTGATTAGATTTTGAAAACTTATCCAAAGTATATAGTTAAAAACGAGTTGATTTCAGTTAGCATTTCTAATAGTTTCTTAGTACTATTTTGAGACATTTTTGACTTAGTAGAATATCGAGTTTGGTTTGAAAATCATTTGAGTTTACTTTATAGCAAAACATAGTGAGATACCCGATGGTATAGTTTAAAACACATTGCGTTATAGTTTTGAAAACATTACCTTACCAAATTTTTAGTAAAATTTGGTGCCAAGTTATTTGTTAAGCAGGTTGAGAATCTAATTAAAACATAACCATCATAAAACATAATTTAAAGGCCTTTTACAAATCCAAATTAAATCTCAAATAAAAATAAATAAGCTAAAGTACCCAAAGTGAATAGTCTGAGCAAAACTTTTATTAAAGCATGGCAGTGCACCCCTGAGTCCACCCCGCTCCATGTCCGCGTCTCACGGGTCACTGAAATGTCAAAGGAGAGGGTGAGTCGAATGACTCGGTGCATAAATCCCGCCCCCCGATGAAACAACATGCTAACACACATCATACATAGCAACATAATTAATGCAACCCGATCCTAACCATCCGTATCTCCTTTTTCTACCCCGTGTGTACCAAACCACCGGTGGTGCCAAACCACCGGTGACATATAGTCACAATGTGTTACTAAAACACCGGTGTCCCAAAGACACAATATCCATCAATGTGGTGCCAAACCACTGGTGTCCCAAAGACACGCTTTGTGCTACCAAAGCACCGTGACCGAAGTCACAAATCCAATGATGGGGCCAACCCATCGTGTGATACCCAATCACTAGCGATTTATCCCATATCTCATGTGGGGCCAACCCACGGTGGTGTCAAACCACGGGGGACGAGTCGCAATGAGGTGCCCAACCTCCGTGTCCCAAAGACACAAATGTGGTACCAAACCACCGGGTGACCGTAGTCACAATAATCGAATGATGGGGCCAACCCATCGTGTGATACCCAATCACTAGCGATTTATCCCATATCTCAAAGTGGGGCCAACCCACGGTGGTGTTAACACACAGGGACGAGTCGCAATGAGGTGCCCAACCTCCGTGTCCCAAAGACACAAATGTGGTACCAAACCACCGTGACCGTAGTCACAATAATCGAGTGATGGGGCCAACCCATCGTGTGATACCCAATCACTAGCGATCGATCCCATATCTCAAAGTGGGGCAAACCCACGGTGGTGTTAACCACGTGGACGAGTCGCAATGAGGTGCCAAACCTCCGAGGTGCCAAACCTCTGGTGACCCAAAGTCACAAAGTGTGTTACCAAAACACCGGTGCTCGTCAAAGACAAAATATCACCGCTCCCTCCGCTCAAATCACCCATCAACATACCATACTCATGTAATCATGCATATCATACAAATCATGCATATCATGCTAATATGCCTAACCTCATATCCCATGTCACATATATCCATAGCCATGATATCATATAGATCATCAGTAAACTCATAACAATAATAATACTGACTTACCCGAGTCCAAGATCGTACCCATTAGGGTATCATATCAATCATCATCTGTTTCATTAATTATCACACAAAGTTATCAATCATATTACTAAACGGAAGTGTGTTAGTTTACACACCGTAAATACGAGTCTAGAAATCCTGACAAAAGCGATCTAAGTCCCTTGATTAACTTGCTCCTAGAATCGGCCAAACATAGGGGTTAGGCATCTATAACATTCGGCCAACAACAATTAACCAAAGGGGTTAATATCGAACCCTTACCTTGCTAATGGTTTGATTTCTACCAAACCTGAACCAAGCAGTGGTTCTCCTTTAGCAATCGGCTACACCTTAAAAGAAGAACAGTTAATCCATTGTCATCCTTGACTTAATCGCACTAAATCGAAAAATAACCCAATAATAACATAGCCACTTACCATCGCTTACCAACCGCCTCTAACAGTAAAGGCCTCACTTGGTGGCTTCAAAAATCTCGAATGCCCTAACAAGCAATCGGTTTTAACAAAGGAGAATAACACCCATCAATAGTTGTCATATACAACTCTTAAACAACTCAAATCGATTAAGAGAAAGAAAGAAACTAAATGACCATTCGGCCAAGGGCTTACCAACACCCAAACGATTGAAGCAAAACCCCAACACCAACAAAGATTCGGCCAAGATTTTTGAAAAGAAGAAAGAAAATGAAAATAAGGTAGATGCTTTTCGGTTTTGAGAGAAAAGATAATATGAAATGGAAGCAGAGTTTCGGCAAGAGTTGAGAAGAAGAGAAGTGGATGGAATGGAGGTACTTTCGGTTTTGAGAAGGTGTTTTGGTGGATATAGTTTCGACTAAGGTGATTTCAAAAGCAAAAGAAAAGAAAATATGAGAGGAAAAGAGGGCTATTTTTGGTTTACACAATTTGAAGAAGAAAGGGAAGTGAAGATACTTGAGAACTTTCGGCCACACCAACTCAAAAGGCAAAACAACTTCGGCACATGAGAGCTTGAATTTTCGGTTTTCCAAGAAGAAAAGAATGAGAAACCCTCTTGGAACTCGATTGCTTTTGACAAAAAAGAGAACTTGTTTGACACCCAAAAAGTGACCGAAAAAGCACTAAGTTGGCAAGGAAATTTCGGCACTACCTCAACCACCACACTACAACCCAAGCCGTCCCACTTCCCCACTCCAACACCCCACAAATTCGGCCATAATCCCCAAACACACTCACCACCACTCATTTCAAATGAGTGGACCAAGTCCTCCTCCATATTTTGCTCTCCACCTTACATTTGAAAGTGAAGACCAAGTCCAAGTAGAATTTCACTAGCCTTCTACCTCTCCTCCATGCCGTCCCAAAAAGAAGCCAAAATGGGGACTCTGCAGCTCGAACACTGGACCTCCACCACAAGTAGATGACGCCACACCAAGCTTCCCCATGTAGCGCATGCTTTGCCACTAAGCTAGCTCCTTATTTGTGCAACAAAACATCAATTAAAATTCTTAAACCCCAGCTTCCTCTCAGCTCCTTCACTTAACACCCAAAAACCAAAATTTTCCCATTCCTCGTGCACACTCCTAGCCCACAATTAAGCCCCTAAAACACCGAAATAGCAATACAGCACACTAAACACATGCAATTTCATGCAACAACAAAATAGCCCCTAACCCGGGATATTACACTTCGTTTTTCTTGATCTATAATAATAATTTAGCTCATTTAATACACACATTGACTAAATTGACTCTTAACTCATACTTCGGTAAAATTACCATTTTGCCCCTAAACTTCCTCATAATTACACTTTTGCCCCAAGGCTCGTAAAGTGATTTTTATTCAACTTTTGTGAACTTCATGCTTAGCTGATTCATTCTCTTAACTATAGCAACAATCAATTCTCACTATTTCTATCATGTATGACAAATTTCACAACTTTTACAAACTAGTCCTTACTAGCATTTTTCATGAAATTCATTTAGGAAAAGATGTTTATCTAACATCAATCTCTCATAATCTTTCATAAAACATCATTTTACAAGCATGTCATACATGGGTAGATTTATGAACATGAATTCTAGCTCAACTTATAGCTATAAATAGCTAATTCATAATACGAGGACTCCAAAAATACGAAGAATATTAAAAACTGGGCTAGGATGCACTTACTAGCAAGCTTCAAAAATTGAAGAACCCTAGCTATGGAGTCTCTCAAATTTTTCGGCACAAGGGAAGAAGAAGATGAATAAGAGTTTTTGTCATCTTTTTCCTTTTAATCATTTAATTGATAAATGACCAAAATGCCCTTCTCACTATACTTTCAAAATTTCTAACTCATGTCCATTTTTGTCCAAAAATTATAATTTGGGAAAATTGCTATTTAAGGACTTCTAATTAATATTCCAAAGTCAAGCTTTCATACTAAAAGCTTCTAGAATCTCAAATTTTGCAACTTTTGCAATTTAGTCCTAATGGACCATTCAATGACAATTTCATAAAATTTCTACATGAAACTTTCATACTATCATGCAAACATATCTTAAACCTCAAAACTCATTTTACTACTTCAAATTTGTGGTCTCGCACCACTGTTCCGACTAGGCCCTAAATCGGAATGTTACAATTCTCCCCCTCTTAGGAATTTTCGTCCTCGAAAATCTTACCAGCAAATAGGTTTGGGTACTGGTTTCTCATGCTCTCTTCTAGTTCCCACGTAGCTTCCTCTATCCCATGTCTTTGCCACAACACTTTCACTAGGGCAATACTTTTATTTCTTAGCTGTTTGACTTCCCGAGCTAAAATCTTAACTGGTTCTTCACCATAAGTCATGTCGGGATGAATCTCTATCTCTGACGGGGCAATTATATGTGAAGGGTCTGATCGGTAGCGTCGCAACGTGGACACGTGAAACACATCATGTATCTTTTCTAACTCTGATGGCAAAGCCAATTGATAAGCTACCGCCCAACTCTCTCGCAAGAATCTCGTATGGTCCGATAAAACGTGGACTCAACTTGCCTTTTACGGCCAAATCGATAACCTTTCTCCATGGTGACACTTTCAAGAAAACTTTATCCCCGACTGATACTCTATCTCTTTTCTTTTTTAAATCCGAGTAGGATTTTTGTCTGTCGAAGCGACCTTTAAACTTTCTTGAATTACTTTCACCTTCATTTGGTTTCTCTAACCAAATCAACCACGTGAATCTGGTTTTCCTTGAGTTCACCCAATATAAAAGCGTTCGACACTTACGCCCATATAAAGCCTCATCAGTCGCGATCTTCAAGCTCGACTAAAACTATTATTGTAGGCAAATTCTATTAATAGGAGAAACTTTTCCCAACTGCCTTGGAATTCAAGAATACAACACCGGAGCATATCTTCGAGTACTTATATTAACCTCTCCGATGACCATCGGTTTGAGGATGAAAAGTCAGACTAAAACTCAATTTTGTACCCAAGGCCTCTTGTAACTTCTTCCAAAATCTGGAGGTGAATCTCGGATCTCTATCTCGATATGATTGACAAAGGAACTCCATGTAGCCTTACTACTTACAAACATACAAGTTTGCCAACTTGTCGAGTGAGTAATCCACTGCATAAAGTATGAAATAGGCCGATTTCGTAAGTCTGTCAACCACAACCCATCCAGCATCTTTCTTGCTTGGTGACAACGGTAAACCCGTTACAAAATCCATGGTGATACGGTCCCATTTCCACTCAGGAACTGAAATGGGTTGAAGCAAACCCGAAGGTACTTGGTGTTTAGCCTTTACTTGCTGACAAATCATGCATTTGGAAACAAACTCTGAAATATCTTTCTTCATTCTTTGCCACCAATACTGTTGCTTCAAGTCATTATACATCTTGGTACTACCCGGATGTACAGATAAACATCCGTTATGTGCCTCATGCAACATTTTCTGAATAAGCTCTTCTTTTCTCGGTACGCAAACTCTATCTTTGAACATCAGACTTCTATTGGAACTAATCCAGAAATTGGACTCAACATCTGACTCGCATTGAACTCTCTTTGCTTGCAATTCACTATCCTCTTTCTAAGCCTTAAAGATCTCTTGGAGGAAAATTGGTCTAGCTCTCAACTCAGGTAGAATAGAACCATCGTCAGATAAGGTCATCCACGAATTTATTGCCCTTAATGCAAATAGGGACTTTCTACTCAAAGCATCAACGACCACATTCGTCTTTCCGGGATGGTAGTCAATGACCAACTCATAGTCTTTTATCAACTCTAACCATCTCCGTTGCCTTAAGTTCAACTCTTTCTGCATCATCAAGTACTTCAAATTTTTGTGATCGGTGAAAATCCGACATCTTTCACCATATAAATGGTGTCTCCAAATCTTCAATGCGAAGACTATGGCAGCCAACTCTAAATCGTGCGTCAGATAATTCTTCTCATGGGGCTTTAGCTGTCTTGAGGCATAAGCAATCACTTTCCCTTCTTGCATAAGTACACAGCTTAATCCGTTTAAGGATGCATCGCTGTATATCACGAACTCTTTCCCTGTCTCGGGTTGTACTAAAACCGAAGCTTCTGTCAATAATGCCTTTAGTTTCTCAAAACTTTGTTGGCATCTTTCTGTCCACTCGAACTTCACATTTTTCTGTAACAATTTTGTCATCGGAGTTGCAATCATGGAAAACCCCTTGACGAATCGTCTATAATAGCCAGCTAGGCCTAGAAAACTTCTAATCTCAGAGACATTCCTTGGTGGATTCTAGTCCATTATGGCTGAAATCTTACTTGGATCTACTCGGAATCCATCTCCCGAGACAATATGTCCCAGAAATCCTACTTTCTTGAGCCAAAATTCACTTTTACTGAACTTGGCATAAAGCTAATTTTCTCATAGAGTCTGCAAGACCGTTCATAGATGCTCAGCATGCTAATTCTCATCTTTGGAATAAATAAATATGTCGTTGATAAAAACGACTACAAACTTGTCGAGGTATGGCCTGAAGATGCGGTTCATTAAGTCCATGAATACCGCAGGAGCATTGGTCAAACCAAAGGGCATGACAAAAAATTCATAATGCCCATACCTCGTTCAAAAAGCGGTCTTGGATACATCTGAATCCTTTACTCTCAACTGGTAGTACCCAGATCTCAAGTCTATCTTAGAAAACACAGTGGCCTCCTTCAATTGATCGAATAAATCATCGATCCTTGGCAATGGGTACCTGTCCATTACTGTCACTTTATTAAGCTGACGGTAATCTATGCACAATCTCATGGTGCCATCTTTCTTTTTCACAAATAAAACTGGAGCACCCCATGGAGAACAACTTGATCTTGCAAAACCTTTATCTGTCAAGTCTTGCAACTGTGACTTCAACTCTCTCAACTCCGCTGGAGCCATTCATAAGGAGTAATAGATATTGGTGCAGCATCGGAGCTAGCTCAATCTTTGAACTCAACCTCTCTAACTAGTGGTAATCCTGGTAATTCCTCGGAAAAAATCCAAGTACTCACATACTATCGGTGCGACTCAACCTTTAACTCTGTTTCTCTATCATTCATCACAAAGGCCAAATATGCCTCATACCATTTTCTTATGTATTTCAATCTTTGTCATAAGAGAAATCATTACCGACGATCTACCTTGTTCGTCTGATTCTACATGGAAAGTGTCCCCATTGTCACATCTCATCTCAATATATTTCTTCCCACAATTTACTATTACATCATGAGTGGTCAACCATTCCATACCAAGAATGATGTCAAACTTATCAAATGGTAACAACATAAGGTTTGCTTTAAAATAATGACCTCTAATCATCAATGGGCAATCATTACATACTTTGTCGACCAGCACACTTTGGCCTAATGGATTAGACACTTTAATCACAAATTCTGTAGACTCTATAGGCATACTCATACTCGATACTAGTTTCATGCAAATGTAAGAGTGTGTGGATCCAGGATCTATTAAAGCAATAACTTGAATATCATGAAGAGAAAAGGTACCCGTAATAACAATAGGAGAAGATGCCTCTTCGCGAGCGCGAATGGCATACATCCTTGCAGGTGCCCTAGCCTCGGGTCTCGCAACCTGCTCTTTAGGGTTACCTCTACCACTTGCTCCACTACCCAGGTTCTTCTGCGGTCTTCCTCTGACCATACTTCCAGATCTCGAGTTCTGAGTTCTCTCTTCTTTCATCATCTCAGGACAATCTTTTATAATGTGATCCTGAGAACCACATCTGAAACAAGCATTTTAATGCACTCGGCACTCACCAAGATGACGTCTACCACACTGTGGGCATTCTGGTCTATCAGATTGAATGTTCCCCACACTAGCGACTGAAGTAGTCTGTGCCTTATTTCCCGAATACTGTTTACCCTTGTTTCTACTTGAAAACCCTGTGGATGAAGCCGATCGGGTGGAGAAATATCTTGACTTCTTGGAAGAGGGTTGGACTGACTTATTCCACTGTCTCTTTCTCGAGTCACGAGACTCCATTTCAGATTTTCTCTTCTCTTTTACTAGCTCTTCGGCTTTACAAGCCCGCTCCACTAACACAACAAATTCTTTTAATTCTAGGATAACAACAAACAACTCAATGTCCTCATTTAGTCCATATTCAAATCTCTTACTCATGATGGCCTCGGTGGATACACACTCTCGAGCGTATTTACTGAGTCGTACAAACTCACGCTCATAATCAGTTACGGACATCTTGCCTTGCTTCAGTTCTAGAAATTTGTTTCTCTTCTGATCGACAAATCTTTGACTGATATACTTCTTTCTGAACTCTTCTTGAAAGAACTCCCACGTGATCTTTTCTTGTGGTACCACTGACACTAAGGTGTTCCACCATTGGTAAGTAGAATCTCTTAAAAGAGAGACTACACACTTCATGCATTCCTCAAACGTGCATGACAATTCATTGAATACCCTGATGGTATTCTCTAACCAGAACTCGGCCTTTTCCGGATCATCATCCTTTTTAGCCCAAAATTCTTCTGCCCCATGTGTCCTGATCCTATCAACCGGAGGCTTCTCTCCTCTTACCACCTCTACTACTTGAGGGGCTACTGGGATAGGTTGAGGTATAGGCGGGGGTGGAGGGGTTTGAGCATTCAGGTTTGTACGAACGAACTCTGTATACCACGTGTTCAACATATAGAGGAAGGCTTCTCTAGCCTCTTCTCCTCCTCTCTGACTCACCGTACTGGGTCTATTCTCATTCTCGTTAGGCACCGTCCCTTTAGCGGGAGCCGGTGCGTTACTTTATACGTCATCTGCTACAGCTCTTTCGGGATCCATTTACTATATGTATAAACATAATTTAAGTCGTCAGGAGTCGTCTCAGTATCATTATAAAAACATTCTTACGTATGGTATGTATAGCTAGACTCATGCTCTTGCTAGGTTAGTCCTAGAACCGACTAAACCGTAGCTCTGATACCACTAAATGTAACACCCCATACCCAAGTCCTAGACTGAGACTGAATACGAGACATTACCATACTTAAACTTAAGTAAACATATACTTACTGGCTGTAAAATTTTGTTTCGAAACAGAAACTTCTCTTTCTTAATCAAAACATACGTTTCATGGGCCTACGAGGCCTTAAACACCTATCCGGAAACATTCGGAACTCAATTGGGAACTTTTCCTTGAAACAGGGGTCACACGCCCCTGTGACTTGGGACACACCCGTGTACCCCTAAGACATGCCCGTGTCTTCCACCCGTGGTCAACACTGACTAATTTCACACGGCCTTGACACGCCCGTGGCTTTGGCCCGTGTGTCAAACTTTGGCATTCTGACTTATCCACACGGTCCATACACACGTCCGTGTACTTCAGCCGTGTGGCAATTCAAATTACAAGTGCAAGGTGTAGACTTCACATGGCCAGGGCACACGCCCATGTGTTAACCGTGTATCACACACGGCCTAAACAAACGACCGTGTGATTAGCCCATGGTCTATTCTAACTTAAAACACTAATGTGCAGGGGACACACGACCTAGACACATGCCCGTGTGTCTATTCGTGTGGGCACCTAGAGGCTATTTTCCAAGCCGATTGCCACCCTGAGATCAAGATCAATCCAATACTCAATTCAATAACTCAAGAATTACATCTAACATGAACAAGGATGCATACTTCATTGATAGATAAAAACATATGATCGCTATGATTTGTCAAAGTTTTAATATTTATAAAGAGAATTATCGAACCTGGAAATTAACTATGACAACAATTTGAGGCAAGCGCACCTATCGAACAGTAGTATAGTTAAGGCAAGACCGGATTGTCGAACCCAAAGGAACTAAAAGTACTAATACTAACTTTCTTTTTATTATTTAGCCTTAAAATTGAAGTGAATTGTTTTAATCTAAAATTAACTGACTACTAAGCTAAAGATGCGAAGACAAAGGGAACGAAATTGGGGAAATACTAGTGGAAAAAACCAATTTATTAAGACAATACCCGAGGAAGAATTCACCTAGACTTCACTTGTTATTTAACTCAGAACCAGATGATTTATTCACTTGACGTGATCCATAGGATTCCCTAATTTATATTAATACCTCTCTCGAGGCTACTAACGTCTAACCCTAGGTTTATTAATTGAAATATCTTTCTAATTAAAGCCCCTAGAATTGCATTAACTCGATCTATGGACTCCCATATTAGGTTTGACCCTAATTTGGTAGATTTTCGTCATCCTATCTCTAGGGTTGTGATCAACTCCGCTTAATTATGCTAGATCTACTCTTAGACAGGGTCTATTCCTCCTCTTCCTAAGCACATCAGTACTTGAATCAATATCCTGAAATATCAAAACAAGAATTAAGAACACATAATTAAGAACAAATCAAGTATTTATCATATATTTCAGAAAATAATAACAAGATTCGTCTTAGGTTTCATCTCCCTCAGGTATTTGAGGGTTTAGTTCATAATGATAAAAGAAAACATCTCAGAAGAAAAGATAAAACAAAACATAAGAAAAACCCTAAAACCCCCTGAAGGAATTGAAAAGAGATCCTCCGTCTTGAGTATGACTCCGGCTTCTTGAGGTGAATCAACTGGCTTTCTTTGAGTAAATTCCAACAAATATGCCCTTTTTGGCTCGGCTCCATGGCCTAGCTGAATGCCCCGACAGAGGGCTTCTGTCGACTCCCCTTCTTAGGTCATACTTAGGGTGTTTATATAGGCTTCGGAATGTGTTACTTCGCCTCTAAGTATACTAATTTGAGTGAAATTGCTCTTTTCCACAGCAGGGACACGCCCTCGGCACACGCCCGTGTAAGTCGTGATCAGGCCGTGTTCGAGTCCATCAATGAGGCACGGCCGTGTGGATTTGGCCCAGCCCGTGTCGATTTCTTTCTTTGGCCCACTTTGTCCGTTTTAAGCCTGTTTTCTATTCTTTTCATTCTTCGGTGCTTTCCTGAGTATAAAACATGAAAACAAAGGATTAAGAACACCAATTTACACAATTCAAGGCTTAAACCATCCAAAAGCATGCTAAATGTGGGCTTAAAATATGTTACTATTGCGGTTTATCAAATACCCCCACACTTAAGCTTTTGCTTGTCCTCAAGCAAAGTTCTTACAATTAAAACAAACTTCCTCGATTCATAATATTCATCAATAATGTTTCATCATAATTCAAAGATAATTCATACATGGATAATTCAACTCAAAGAGTCCTAAAGATTCAAACAATCTAAGTCATATATTTTTTTTTGTAACATGAAAACATAGGTATTTCCCCTCATCTGAATAATTACCTTTGATTCAAAATTGACAAGGATTGACATCCTCACTAAAGATTCACTCAAATCACTCGAGGTGTTTAAGGTTCAAGAAAAAGCACTCATAAGTCAAACATGAAAAGTTAATCCCATAGGCTTGCATGAAAATCAAATCTCCACCACTATAATATGAGATGATACACAAATCAAAAGGACTTTAACAGGGTTGTAACGGGGCTTGGGTTAAAGGTGTGGATAAAGGCTAAATTAGAGGGTTAGAATCGATACTGACCTGACAAGTTACCTAACTAGAAACAACGAACTGAATATAAATAATTACATCAATTGAAAATTTGTACTAATAATACTATAATACGAGCTTTTTCTTCAATAATTGGGATTTAAACGTATAAGCTCACAGAACTAATAATGAATATACTTCGATTTTTTTTAAGAGCAAATCAAGTAAGTAATAATAATATAGAATTTAACAACTGATAAAGAAAATAGTTAAGTAACCGATCAAATCAAATCTCGATATAAAGGTAGTCAAAAGGAATGGTGATATCAAATACAAAGGGTTTTGGGTTAATATTAGTGGGTGAGTTAATAAAAAGGGTTGTTAGGATCAAAGGGGTTCACTAGGGGTTAATTATGAAGGTAGGCTTTTTAGTGGAGTGAGTGGGTTAAAACCTAGGTGCCTTTATCATCTTAGTATATCAAATCAAAGGTGTGGTCTCGACATGTATAATCGATGCAAGTTCTAGAATAACAAATCAATGTTGACACACTCATAATCAATAAAGTGAGCATGAAAAAGAATATATGCTCTAAAAGGCCCAAATCTCACAAAAATTATGGCTTTTTGACATCAACCTTGTAAATTTTAAACTTTGAGGTAATAATTAAATTCAGGTAGACAACCTAAAAAAAATTCTATTTTTTTTTGAAAATAGACTTATCATGCTTGATTCCCTAGTCCCTTAAAGTTTAAATCATCAATGTACAATTAACTATGACTTAACCCAAAACATATCACTAAAAATCATAAATCACAGGAAATTTCATTCTAATCATGATATGAGAAAATTACTTAAGAAACAAGACATAATTCAGGATTTGAGAATAATGAAAAAAATTAGGCACTTTTAAGATTCACCCCCCCACACTTAAGATGTACATTGCCCTCAATGTACGAAGATAGATAAAAACATTATAGTAAAAAGATCAAAAGATAGGGATAGAAGTGAAACTTCCTAAATTTTGGATGGATTCTTTGAGAGAGAGGCTTGTAGGTATTTGATTTGGAGGTGAAAGATAAGTTGGAGGAGGCGTCTTTTGTGGTGGTGTGGTGGCCGCCAACAATTTCTGTGCTAGATGAAGAAATTGGGTAACTCGTGAAGAATTAGCCAGGAAATAATAAGGATAATTCAAATTATACTAATTATATATTTAAAGGAAAGAAAAAAATAAAAGGAAAGAGTGTAAAAAGTGAAATAAAACTAAAAGAAAATATTTAAGGATTGAAAAGTCCTTATTGTTGGATGGTTCGCGAGGTGGGTGTGACGATGAAATGTGAAGGTGCTGTCATATCTAGTGGAGGTTGGTGCTATTCGTTAACAGCCCCTTGAACCTAAAGTTAAAGAAATCAAAATATAGTAATATAAGTTTAAAGACGAGAAGGATAAAAGAAAAGAAATTAAAAACTAAAATAAGAGAACAAGAAAAATATAAATGGACTCAAAGGTCCCACGGGCATGTCGCACGCCCGTGTAGATTTCTCAGTTTCGACCACGGCTGAATTGCACGGCTGTGGTGTTTTATCGCAGCCCGTGTTTTGGATAAGTTTTGTCTTGTTTCCACACGACCACGGCCACGCCCGTGTGCAAGGCCGTGTGGTAGGGAAACCTGCGCTTAAAAATTTTGTTAGTTTTTAGTTAGATGCTAAAATTCAAAAATATAGACGTTAGTGGGGTCAATGCTCGGGTTGCCTCTTGAGAAGCGCTCGTTTAAAGTATTGAGCTAGACTTACCTCTTATTTGTATAATCATGGTGGTTTGAGGAGGTGAAAATCCTTTCTCATGCGATCAATTCGGTTATTGATATATAGTTTAAGTCGAGTAGTGTTTACCTTAAAAGTGCTGACTTTATGATTAGTTACCTCGACTGTTCCATTTGGGAAGATTTTGAGTACCTGATCTCCTATCTTAATCTGGGTTGTCCCATCGTTAAGTTTGTCGTGGAGTTGCCTCGTTTTTGCTTCGTGTGCTTTTAGTTCCTCTTTGAAGTGTGTCTTCCACTCGTCTAGTTCATTGATCCGAAGCCTTAGTTCCTCATGAATTTCTTCTTTATTGACACGAGGTCTAGGATCTAGCTAGGTTGTGCAGTTTTGTGGTGTTTCCAGTACAAAAGGTTGAATCAAATGATTATTAATAGAATTTATGTTTTTACCTTGATTACTCGATGTCCTAGCCGAGTCAAGAGCATGAAGAGTGATTGTTTCGTCGCCTACACGAAGTGTGAGGTCACCAAATTGTTCCTCTATATGGTCTTTCATCATTGCATCGGGATATGGCACACGAGGTTGGTACTCTGTAATTGCCGATTTTGGTATATCATGGCTCACCTCACCCTTACCTTTATCTGCTACGTTTTCTTGCCTTGGTTCTGGTTCATTTAACCCTTCATTATCGTAAATAGTTGTGGCTTGAATTTGCTCTTTAGGGCTAGTTTCAGTGTTGCTTGGCAAGTTTCCTTGTGGTCGTTCTGAGATCAGCTTAGCAAGCTTACCTAATTGATTCTCGATCTCTTGAAGCGATGCTTGCTGACTTTCAAATGTTGTCTCAGCTTTTTGAAGATAGGATTCTGAGACTGCTATGAATTTTGTCAGCATCTCCTCAAGGTTCGTCTTCTTTTCCTGTGGGTAGGGCTGATTTTGAAAATTTGGAGGGGGTTGTTGTCTTTGATTACCTTGACCACCCCACGAGAAATTGGGATGGTACCTCGAACCTGTATTATAAGTGTCACTATAAAGATTATTTTGAAGACTAGAATAGTTACCCATATAGTTGACTTGTTTGTTCTCTGTGCTAGGGTTGTAGGATAGATATTCTGTGTTGTTCACCCCTCCACCATTTGTATTGTACTTTATTACCGGATGTACCTGGATAGAACCATCTAAACCATCAATTTTTTTATTTAAAAACTCTACCTGGTTTGATAGCATGGTTACTGCGTCGAGGTTGAAGACACTGGCAGCTTCTGTTGGCTTTATCCTCATGAATTGCCACTGATAGTTATTCAGTGCCATCTCCTCTATAAACTAAAATTACCTGTGAAAAGCAAATAAAAGAAAAATTAGCAAAGTAAAATAATAAAATAAAAATAAAAATAAATTGCGATAAAATTGCTAAAGTAATAAAAATTGAGCGTTCTTAATATTTTAGTTCCCCGACAACGGCGCCAAAAACTTGATCGCTATGATTTGTCAAAGTTTTAAAATTTATAAAGAGAATGATCGAACCTGGAAATTAACTATAACAACGATTTGAGGTAAGTGCACCTATCGAATAGTAGTATAGTTAAGGAAAGACCAGATTGTCGAACCCAAAGGAACTAAAAGTACTAATACTAACTTTCTTTTTATTATTTAGCCTTAATATTGAAGTGAATTGTTTTAACCTAAAATTAACTGACTACTAAGCTAAAGATGCGAAGACAAAGAGAACAAAATTGGGGAAATACTTGTGGAAAAAACCAATTGATTAAGACAATACCCGAGGAAGAATTCACCTAGACTTCACTTGTTATTTAACTCTGAACCAGACGATTTATTCACTTAACTTGATCCGTAGGATTCCCTAATTTATATTAATACCTCTCTCGAGGGTACTAACGTCTAACCCTAGGTTGATTAATTGAAATCTCTTTCTAATTAAAACCCCTAGAATTGCATTAACTCGATCTATGGACTACCATATTAGGTTTGACCCTAATCTGGCAAATTTTCGTCATCCTATCTCTAGGGTTGCGATCAAATCCGCTTAATTATGCTAGATCTACTCTTAGACAGGGTCTATTCCTCCACTGCCTAAGCACATTAGTACTTGAATCAGTATCCTGAAATATCAAAACAAGAATTAGGAACACATAATTAAGAGCAAATCAAGTATTTATCATATAGTTCAGAAAACACTAAAAAGATTCGTCTTAGGTTTCATCCCCTTCAGGTATTTGAGGGTTTAGTTCGTAATGATAAAAGAAAACATCTCAGAAGAAAAGATAAAACAAAACATAAGAAAAACCCTAAGACCCCCTGAAGGAATTGAAGAGAGATCCTCCGTCTAGAGTATGACTCCGGCTTCTTGAGATGAATCAACTGGCTTTCTTTGAGTAAATTCCCACAAATCTGCCCTTTCTGGCTCGGCTCCTTGGCCTAGCTAGACGCCCCGACAAAGGGCTTCTGTCGACTCCCCTTCTTAGGTCATACTTAGGGTGTTTATATAGGCTTCGGAATGTGTTACTTTGCCTCTAAGTATCCTAATTTGAGTGACATTCCTCTTTTCCACGACAGGGACATGCCCTCGACACACGCCCGTGTAAGTCGTGATCAGGCCGTGTTCGAGTCCATCAATGAGGCACGACCGTGTGGATTTGCCCAGGCCGTGTTGATTTCTTTCTTTGGCCCACTTGGTCCATTTTAAGCCCGTTTTCAGTTCTTTTCATTCTCCGGTGCTTTCTTGAGTATAAAACATGAAAATAAAGGATTAAGAGTACCAATTTACACAATTCAAGGCTTAAATCATCCAAAAGCATGCTAAATGTGGGCTTAAAATATGTTACTATTGCGGTTTATCAACATACATACTTAATCATTCATGACCCATCTCTTTGGCCATATACAAAAAGAATACTAAGCTTGATAGCCAACACTTTGGCTAATTCTAAAACATAACTCAAAATGAAAAGCTTCCTATACATGCCATACTTAATATAAACAACTTGGCTATACCAAAATAACGATTGATAGTGTGCTTCGAGCTCCAATGACGATGATCCACGAGATTAGCTTGGCGAGATTACATGGAAAGAAAGAATTAAAGACGTAAGCATTTCGCTTAGTAAGTTTGCATGTAATGCATATAAAAACATATATATATACTTAACATACTCATTCATCATAAGCAAAGGCATTGCTAAGTTCACATGCTTGAGCTTACTTACTCTAAATGATTCTTACACTTATCATGGTAGTTACTAGTCTCGTACTTGTAAGGTAAACAAGGTACCTATATCACTTAATCATATAGATTAGCATACTTTGTTAAGGTAAACATAATCTTAACTTGATCATTCATAACATGAATAATACTCTTAGTTCACTATGACTAGCATACTTTGATGATAGCTTTGCTTGCTTAACTTTCTTGCTTTCTCATTTATTCTTTATTCTTTTGCCCGATGAATTACTCTGAATAACTGAGGATACTGAATCTCATCTCACAAATATCTCGATGCCAAAGCCATACCCTAGATATGGTCTTACATGGGATCTCTCAACTTGGTATCGATGCCATGTCTTGACATCGACTTACACGAAGTCTTCCTTGTGTGTTCCATTGGGAACTTACCATTGCCATGTCTTGACATGGTCTTACTTGGTATCTTTACTCATAAACGGGTTAATGCCGAGCCTTGGCTTGAACTTACATGAAATCTTCCTTGTTACTTACCAATGCCATGCCTTGGCTTGGGCTTACATGGGATCTCTATCTCATGATAGTTTTTCAATGCCAAGACTTGTCGTGGACTTACATGCCAACTTTACATGGAGACTCACCAATGCCATGCCTTGGCTTAGGCTTATATGGGTCTTCATCTCATAATAACTCTTCAATGCCACTACTTGTCTTGGTCTTACATGATAACTTACTTGATTACCGATGCCATGCCTTGGCTTGGTCTTATACGGACTTCCTTGTCTCATGTGATAGATCGAGTATCCTAAGTAATTCAACTTCAATCGGGACTTTCTCATACTTAATCTCATTGATTTCTTTGTTTAGCATAGCATCAAAAATCTCATGGAATTAAGATATATTCTACATCATACTAAGCAAATCAATGATATTAATCATAAAGCTTAGAAATCATACAAACTTACCTCAATGTACAAAATGTATGTAGAAATGCAATTTAGTCCTCGACTTTATTCTTGCCTCAATTTCGATCCGGGCTTCATTTTTCTTGATCTATAATAGTAATTTAGCTCATTTAATACACACATTGACTAAATTGACTCTTAACTCATACTTCGGCAAAATTACCATTTTGCCCCTAAACTTCCTCATAATTACACTTTTGCCCCAAGGCTCGTAAAGTGATTTTTATTCAACTTTCGTGAACTTCATGCTTAGCTGATTCATTCTCTTAACTATAGCAACAATCAATTCTCACTATTTCTATCATGTATGACAAATTTCACAACTTTTATAAACTAGTCCTAACTAGCATTTTTCATGAAATTCATTTAGGACAAGATGTTTATCTAACATCAAACTCTCATAATCTTTCATAAAACATCATTTTACAAGCATGTCATACATGGGTAGATTTATGAACATGAATTCTAGCTCAACTTATAGCTATAAATAGCTAATTCATAATACGAGGACTCCAAAAATACGAAGAATATTAAAAACGGGGCTAGGATGCACTTACTAGCAAGCTTCAAAAATTGAAGAACCCTAGCTATGGAGTCTCTAAAATTTTTGGCACAAGGGGAAGAAGATGAATAAGATTTTTTTGTCATCTTTTTCCCTTTTTAATCATTTAATTGATAAATGACCAAAATGCCCTTCTCACTAAACTTTCAAAATTTCTAACTCATGTCCATTTTTGTCCAAAAATTATAATTTGGGAAAATTGCTATTTAAAGACTTCTAATTAATATTCCAAAGCTATTTCATACTAAAAGCTTCTAGAATCTCAAATTTTGCAACTTTTGCAATTTAGTCCTAATGGACCATTCAATGACAATTTCATAAAATTTCTACATGAAACTTTCATACTATCATGCAAACATATCTTAAACCTCAAAACTCATTTTACTACTTCAGATTTATGGTCTCGCACCACTTTTCCGACTAGGCCCTAAATCGGGATGTTACCCAAGCATTGGAGTAATTATTTTACTGACGGGATGCCTAATGTTTGAGTTGGAGTGGAGTTCTGCTAAGGTGGTTGTGGAATCAGTCTTGGGGGAGTGATTCATGGGATAGGGATAGAAGTTGGTAAAGATTTGGAGGAGAAAATAAGGGAGAAAAATGAGGAATTGGAATTGTAGGAGGTTGGAGCCGAAATTTGAGTGTAGCACTCAAGAAATTCGGCCAAAGGGGGATTTTGGAGCATATTTCGGCTTTGTTGAGTTTTGTTTTTTCTTTTCTTTTGATCAGTTTAGTTACCAAACCGAAGAGACTTTTCTCTTTTTCTGGAAGCTGGCGAAACTGCACTGAAAGTGACCTATCGTGCATTCTTTTTGCTCTGTTTCACTCTACTTTCTTCTTAGTCGTTTCTGTGTTACCATTTAGGCATCTTTTTGTACCCTTTCTGCCTATTTTTTCCCCTGGCCGATTGCATCTCTTCTCTTCTTCTACATATTTTCTTTTTTATTTTTTCCCCATTTATTTCTCTTGAGCCGAATTTCCCTTTTGTTTAACACTGTTATCATTCGTTCATAAGTGTGTAAAAGCCGAATACCCTGCTATCTCTCTTTCATCTATTGCCGAATTTATCTGTTCTTCTATCATAAGGATGCGGGTTCTTCTCCTCTGTTTGCCGAGGTTAACTGTAAGTTGGTGATCCCTTAAATGGATTTTTGTTGCTATTATGGTTCTTTTTTCCCTTCTGCTGAATCCTCTCTCTCTTCCCATAGACTAACGTTGGTTGATACCTAGGCGTTCTCGAGGAGTAAAGAGGGGCGCGTGTTCCAAAAGTAGTCGAAGGCCTACTCTAAGTTTTGACTATAATTGCAGCAAGGGGATCAATTCTTGCTAAAAATTAGTGGGGACTTATCAAATCTCGATCGACTAAGGCAAGTATCAATGTGATTCCAGCATGTGTTTGGAAAAAAAAAAAGAATAACTGTATTGATCGAGTGATTAACCGTTAGTTTTGAATATGGTAGGTTCGGTGCTAGGGATTCGTGGTGCGCTTCGCGACTAGGTGTGTAACCACACTTCTTCTGATCGTAGATCGAAAAAATGCCGAAAAGCCGAAGTACTTGTGAATGATGCCACACGAACATGCGATCGCACATGTGGTGGACCGAGCCCACGAATATGGGCGTAAGATTGTTGAGGCCACCATGAGCGTTCTCATGGGCTTAGGTCACTTTGGGCCGCATTGGGGCCGAAATAGGCCGTGTGGGCCCAAAAGGCTAGTGGGCCCCACACGAATAAAATGCATGTTATATGATTTCTATTGGTTTGAACTGTGCTGTTCGTATAGCCGAGGGTATTTCTGGGCTAATTGGGCCACACGAGTATGTGGGCCCACTTGGGCCGAGTAATGGGCTTCATGGCCATTTACACCGTTGTGACTGTATAGGTTACTTAAGTCGCTCGAGGCGACGGTGGACCTTCTGTTGGGTCGCTGAGACCCCGATTTGCAAAATTACCGAAATACCCCCATCGGCTAATATGACCATTATGCCCCTGAAGGGCAAAATGACTAAAATGCCCCTACATGTTATATGATTGTTATTGTAAGCCATTTATGGTATGTTTGCATTCATGTGATATTATGCTGCATGGGGGGATCATTGATTTGGAGGAAGTGTATGATTTGTTAGGGTCGCATGGTCGCTTGACGACTGTGGATCCACCAATGGCTTTAAGCCAATGATGTGACTGGCAGCTCTACTGTAATATTGGTTAGTGCCGCAACCGGTGCTACAAAAGGAGTGTAGGGATGGATGGGTCGATTTAATCCCCACAGGAGTGCAGGGTTGGACAGGAGACGGAGTGCAGGGTTGGTTTTGGGCATTTATGCATTGCATGTTCTGATTCTGATGTTGAGATGGGCTTAGGCCCAGATAGATGAGATATGTGACATTTGTTATGGGCTAAGGCCCAACAGAGGCTATTATGGGCTAAGGCCTAATTGCCACCGTTATCGTGTTGGGCTTAGGCCCACATTGATTACTGTAATGGGCTTAGGCCCGGATTGATGTGATGCATGCTTCATGATCGATAAGGGTTGTACACACTGAGTTTTCGTAAACTCACCCCCTCTTTTTAATTTTTTAGGTAATCCTCAGTAAGCAGTTCGACGTACTGGAGGACTCGGAGGTGGCCACACTACGAACAACTTTAAATTTTAGTATTCTATTTTACCTTACTTAAATTGCTTTCTTATTGGGTTGTAAGAAGGCCTCTTTTAATTTCTGGTTTAGATTTGGGATTTTTAGATGTTACATTTTCTATCTGTTCAAAGTAGATCGCGGTTTTTCAAAACAAGAAATGTTTTTCAAATGCTACATTTCCGCAACTCAATTTTAAATATCACGTTTCTGTAAATCAGTTGTCCTAAATTAGCTTCCGCAACTAAAAGGGAATAAATTTTTAATAAACCACGATAGAAAATGAACGAACGAAAACTGAGGTTTTGTACAAATTTTAAATATGGCAAGAAGTTTTAAACTTCAAGAAGGGTTATCAATGAAAACATGGTTTTCGAAAAACACTTCAATGTGACACACCAGATCCGGCCCTAACGTATAGGCCGGATTTGGGGTGTTACATTTAGTGGTATCAGAGCCAGGTTGCAAAACTCAGCTGTGGAATGGGTTTTCAAATTTTGGATTTCATTAAGTTGTTTTTCAATATGTGAAGGGTTTGAAATATTTCTTCTGAAAAGTGTGGCACACCGAGTCTTCGGCGTCGGACCAAGTAAGTTCTCCTGACACTGAAATCTGTTTTAAACTGTTATACTGTAAATAGTTACTGGGCTTACTTTAGATGTAACACCCTTAACCCGTATCCGTCGCCGGATTAAGGTTACAAGGCATTACCTGACATAACTCAGTTCAGCACGCTCATATAAATCATTTTATCATATATAGATCACTTAACTAACAAAAATCCATTCGTGCTTTATTACTAATAATACATAAACAATCCATGCTTCAAAGTTCAAACATATATTTATCATTTATTTAATCAAAATTTGATCCAACTAACATGGATCAAAGCTAAACTAATACTTAATAGACATAAAGTTCGAAACATAAAAATACTACAAGCATGATTTTCAAATACCTAATTAATAAACAAGCATATTTCATTTCATAAACCAAGTATATAGTTTACAACATTTATTTATACGACAATAGCAAACATTACTAAATGGTCCAATATAATCTTATACTTACTAATTTATACACCTTTCACTATAATATCATTGATCATTTTCGGTCACAAATGATAATTGATAGCATATCTGGTTTACAAGTCAAATAATATGCCTAAACATTATGCCAAAATTTTTTATAAACAACCAATTCACTTATCACATATCCGGCTATCAAATTAGCCTTAATATTATTACACATTATACCAACCCAAGTATCTATTAAATCTTTCATGAATCATAGCATCCCTTATCATTTCAAACCGTATCATTATGACGAACTAACAAACAATGATATTTTCATCCATAGTTTATAAAGCCATGCTCAATCAAAATCACATTCATCAACTACCTCAACATTTAAATCAAGTCATAGGAACATCCATTACACATAATATACTATATGATATACTTCTAAAATCAGCTAAATACTTAATCAAGTACATATCTGAATAACATCATTATCAACCATACTACCAAACACAGGCATAATTACACTATAAAATATACTTCCATAATAAGGCAACACCATGACCAAATTCGTATAAGTCTTAAGTATTAATATTTAGCCTTTTTTGCATGGCATAATATATACATATACATAACCCAAAACAATCATTTCAAAATATAACCCAGCCTATACATGCCATAGTTTCAAAAATTCAACTTGTAAAATACCAAAGTTAGTAGATAGTGTGATAGACTTTGATGATGATCCCCGATGCTCGTAACTTGTCTCCAAAATCTATAAAACAATACAATTAAACACATACAGTAAGCTATCATAGCTTAGTAAGTTATAAGCAATTTCGTGACAACAATGCATTATATCATAATATCATAAATTTAACAAAAAATTAATAGACAAAGATCCATCAACTACTCATTTACTTGTGCAACCACAAAAAAAAACATTTCGTATCTCTCAATTTCAAGACGAACCTAATATAATTATTTCATTCCCATGCATTATCCGTATATTCAAGTTCCAAACTATTCAAACATATATCTTATACCAAAATTCCACATATCCGAATCACATTTTGTAATTCATATAACAATCAATATGATTTTGTAAACATTTGCACATCTCAATTTATAATATCCAAACTATACATCTAAAAGAAACATTCCATCCAATCCACAAATAGTCACTTACTCGTGATTTCAAATACCACTTCTCGTAGTTTCAATACTTACCAAATTTGATCTTTGAATTGAAAATTAACTCGTACCCTTATTACTCATTAATCGATTTCGCACACATAGTGCTCGATAATTAACTTCGCACATTAGTGCTCATTGATCGATTTCGCACACTTAGTGCATAGTAACCGATTTCACAGACTTAGTGCTCGGTATTTTAAATTCGCACACTTAGTGCATAGTAACCGATTTCGCACACTTAGTGCTCGATATTTTAAATTCGCACACTTAGTGCATTTCTCAATCTTGTTATACATTTATATAGACACACACATAAGAATTAAACCTCAACTATAAATATACAAATTAGCTTATTTCGATCTCAATAATCAACATCCCATTCGGGTGTACCAATGGCATATATACATACCTCACATTCGGTTATACTATTCACATCTATAGATATCACATTAAATTCATGTACACCATTATAAATAAATCCAATTCAACTCAATTGCTTAAAAACTTACCTCGAGTATTGACGGACTATATTTTCCGACTATTCGACTAACTTTGCTTTTCCCCGATCCAATCCCGATCCTTTTTGTTCTTGATCTAATAAATTTCAAATTTAGCTTATTCAAACATATTTTCATTCAATTTAATCCCAAAACACATAAATGGGCAAATTACTATTTTACCCCTGACATTTACAATTTTTACAATTTAGTCCCTATTGCACAAAACACAAAATACTCAAAATTTCAAGGTACCCATGTTTGACCGAATTTTCATAGTGTTCATAAAAGCCCATATATTTCATTTATTTCACATTTTTACCCCTTAATTTACAAATTTCACAACTTAATCCTATTTAGACATTTCTATCAAAAAATGCCTTAATTAAACTTAACAATCTAACATCCTATATTTATTTTCCTTCACTAAACACCAAGTTCATCAAGCTATCAACAATGGCATTTCATGAATACATCATCAAATTCAAAAATTCCAACTTGGGCTAGCTAGTATTCAAAGCAATGATCTCAAAAACGTAAACATTATCAAAAACCGAACTCAATTACATACCTTAATCAAGCATGCAAGGGCCGAAAGTTTAAAGCTTAAACTTTCTCTTCTTTCTCTTAGTTTCGGTCAAAGAGAAATAAAGAAGATAAACACTTTCATCTTTTTACCAAATTTAATATTTAACATATATTAAATTATAACATTATATTATAAAATAAAACAAACAAATCAAATCACTATTACATGCATTACCAACCGGCCACTACTCATTTTTTATGGTAAATTTGCTATTTAAAGCCTCAAATTTATTAAGACAACATCAATTAAGCACTATCTCATTTAACCATCAAATTTTCACTACGATCAAATTTTAATACGAAAATTTCACACACACCAATTCACACATAATGAAAATAGAAAATAATATTAAAATATTTTTCTGACTCGGATTCGTGGTCCCGAAACCACCGTTCCGATTAGGGTCAAAATCAGGCTGTTACAACTCTCCCCCCTTAAGGATTTTCGTCCTCGAAAATCTTACCGGTGAATAAGTTTGGGTAACGTTCTTTCATCGAAGCCTCAAGTTCCCAAGTTGCTTCCTCGATTACGTGCTTAAGCCAAAGCACCTTTACCAATGATATTTTCTTATTTCGTAATTCTTTCACTTCACGAGCTAGGATACGGATCGGTTCTTCCTCATAAGTTAAATCAGACTGTATATCAACCTCTGACGGACTAATAACATGAGAAGGGTCAGATCTATACCGTCGGAGCATCGAAACATGAAAAACATTATGGATATTTTCTAGTTCAGGTGACAGTAGCAATGTAACACCCCAAACCAGGTCTATGCGTTAAGACGAGATTTGGTTTGTCACACCAAACGAACATCCAATATTCTCTAATGATTTAAGTAAAACAGTAATGCAAAACCTTTAGAAATAAGGTTTAATAAAAACTAAGTACAATGATTAAAATTTATGAATTAAGAAAAATACTTGTTTGAAATCTTATATATATTAGTCAAAACCTTAACGTAGTTTTAAAAGAATTTGAAAGAAATTGAAAAGTAATTTAGGTGTCCAAAATTGTTATAAAACACAATATTTTTAAGAAAACTTTATAGATTTAACATAAGCCCATATTAACAGTCTAAAAATAAAATTAAATCCATCCACACATAAAAACAATCCATAAAAACATAATTAGAGGCCTTATTACATCATACCCAAAATAGTAATTAAAATAAGTAACTTAAATAAAGTTCATAGTTTATAAAACCCAAGCTCGTAGTATGGCCTCCACCAAGTCATCCCCGGCCCAAGTCCACATCAATTTCCATTACCTGAGATGGATAATAAAACGGGGTGAGTTACAAAGAACTCAAAGTGTAACTCACTTACCACCATTATTGGGCCGACCATCAAGGCATTAATTTGGGCTTGAGCCCAATTACAAATTTTAACAATATGAAATAAAATATATAAAATGCATGTAAAATGAATTTCCCAACCAAGCCTAATTTCCATCCGCTACACACCCCGTACCAACCAAAGACACCTGGGGATCAAGTCAACCCACCCCGCCAAACACACCAATCGTAGGCATTTAGCCTTTTAAATAATATTGTAGTGCACTACCGAACTAGATTGTGACATAGTCACTGAACTAGAGGAATTAAGCCAAAATTTGTGGCAGAGCCACCGAACTAGATACGTGGCCACAGGCCTTTCTTCTCTTCATCAAATCCCATCCCATGCATTTATGTATGAATAACAAACTTTAATCATAAATAATTTATCAAGTAACCCATAATACAAATGAGTTTTTAATAAAACCTTTCATTTGGGCCTATTAACAATATAGTATTAAACTTTGGCCCATATCTCGAACTAGAGGGTTTCCGGCCCATTAGCGATCTAGCAAACTTTTATGGCCCAATTTATCGATCTAGCGCTTTATGGCCCAATTTATTGATCTAGCGCTTTATGGCCCAATTTATCGATCTAGCGCTTTATGGATTTACACAAAAGTACTTATTACTACAACATTTTTGATTTGGCCATTTTTACGATTTATCATAATACTTCTTCGCTTAGTATCTAACCCGAAAGATAAGTGTGAAGTTACACACCTGGTTATAGTGAGAACTAGACTTTCCCGCTCGTCAACACCTATACATATCACGATAATTAGAATCACTATATTTTATTAACGAAATCAATCTTAGAAATTAACGATCTAACTTTTACCCTCGGATTTTCGAACTACTTCTACTTGTGGTTTCTCCCCGATTGATGGTTCGTTAACCGAATCAAATCCACGAACAAATAATGGTTCGGGAGTACGAACTACTTCAAACAATTGATTCTCCTCGGATGAACGTCCGCAACCCGGTGGGAAATCCCGGATTGCTGAAACAGTCCTTTGTTTATACTTAGGGGGATTAACGGAACCACCCCTTGTAACACCCTGGTTTTAGGGGTTAGATTTTTGGTGCTTAGCTCGGGTGTTGGCACACTTGAAAGGTGTGTTTGGGTAAGTTTTAGGGGTCCTGAGAACCCTAGGTGGTGGTAGATTGCTTTGGTAAATTTGAAGTTTTAGGGGCTAAAAGGGGGAGTTTGGATGGAGAGGGCTTTAAGAGAATTTTTGGTGGGGTTTTGGCATAAGAATTGGCCTTGGTAGAGTGGCAAGGAGACGCCACTAAGAGCTTGGGGAAGTGACGCCTCAGGTGCAAGGGAAGGGGGCCGGTGTTCGAGCTGCAGAAGCAAAGACACTTTGGCCTTTGTTTTTGCGTCATTGAGGTAAGGAGTTGGATGGACGGTTTGAAAGGCTTAAAAGGTGGAGAAGACTTGGTCATTTTTTTTGAATTTTGGCTAGTTAAGTTTGACTCATTCAAACTTTTTGAATGGGTGGAAGGGAGGTATTTTAGGAGAAGTTTGAGGATTTTTTTTTTTTTTGGATTGGAGCTAGGCCGTGTGTAGTATAAATAGGGGAGGAGGTGCTCATTTCATTCACCATCCGCTCATCATTCTTTGTAGCCGAAAGATCATTCTCTCATCTCCCTCTTGTGCCGAATTTTGTTGGTTCTTCTCTAATTGTTTGTGCCGAATTTGTAGCAAGAGAGAACCTCTTCTTTCCCCATTTATTTTGCATAGGCCAAACTTCTTTACCTTTTTCCTTGTAGCCTAAGCCGAATATCCACACCTCTTCTCTTTTTTTTTTTCTTCTTTATGTTTTAGCTGAATCTCCTCTCACCCTTGTCGAAATATCCTCTTAGTAGCCTAGTGTGGTTGGTCGAATATCCGCAAGGGCGACCTCTCCTAGTTCTGCTTCATTCGGTTTAAGGAAGCCGAAAGAAGGAAGCATTGAGGAAGTCTCTTGGGTTCAATCATCCAAGGGCATATCGACAAGAGCAAGGGAAGCCTTCGGGATCTCAGATTATTTCGGTAAGGATATTAGTAAGTGACTTAGAATTAGTTGTTTATGACTTCGTTGATTAATCGTGTGGTTCTCGATTAAGTGACTTTCGATGGACGTGGATGCGAGTACCGATCCAAGGAGGGAAAGGGAAGGTCCTGTCCCCAAAGTTTAAGAAAAGATCCGTTTCTGGCAGATGAGATTGGCCACCAGGTGTGGGCCAACAACGAGAGAAACGTTAAGCAAATAGCCGTAGTTTCGCTGAGACGATAGCATCGAGGATCGAGAGTCTAGAACTCCTAGTAATAAGGTGTGTAACTAACCCACTTTGTTTCCGGGTTTTTATGTGTTATATGTTTTACTAACAAGTGCGATAATGAGTGTGCCATGTATACCCCTAAAGGGTATAGCGATGACCAGGTTAGTATCGGATCTATTGCAGTGTGATTATTTGTTTATGAGTATGTTTATGGACATTAATAAGCATGTGCATGCATTATCATGATTATATTTTATGTGGCATGTGCATGGGTGGGATATGAAAAGAAGGTGCGGGTGTACTTCGAGTACGTGGTTGATGTCAGCTTTGTGCTACATCGTGGTTTGGCGCTGACTGAGGTCGCGTTGTGGATCTTTGCGATTTAGTTCGCGTGGTTACCTTGATTGATATGAGCTTTATGCCATATCGTGGCTTGATGGATTGCTGTGTGCTCCATCGTGGTTTGATGTTAGCTATACGCTACATCGTGGATGGCATTGGTTGCCTTTTTGGAGGGAAAGGAGAGGTGACTCGATAGTCCCCTGGTGTGTGGTAAAATTTGGATAAGGGGGTGTGTAGCGGATGGACCCTAGGTCGGGTTGGGAATCATGTTGCATTATTGTTTTGTAATAAATATGGAAATGGGCCTAGCCCAGTATTTGAGTATGACTTGAATGTGGGCCAAGCCCAGATTGTGGTAAATGTTTAAAATGAATATATATATTAATTGTTGCATTTGATAATTGGGATATTATGCGGCTAGCATGTGGGTGGATTTCAGTGGTTAACTTACACACTGAGTCTGTATGACTCACCCAACTTTTTAATCATCGCAGGTGAGTCATGTTTAGTGGACGGGTTGGAGTGGATACAAGGTGGCCCATGCAGAAGGAGACTTTCATACAGAAGATGTTTTACTTTATTTAAGCATTTTATATTATCAGTATTTTGGTATTTTATTTGATGTAATAAGGGCCTCTTTGATTTAAAGTACTCTACTTATTAATGTTGAAGTTTACACTTAGAGATATTTTTGCAAAAGATTCATATTATAACAACTTATAATAATGTTTTAATTCGGAAGTTTTCAACAAGCTTACCTTATTTAATAATTTTAAATGGACACGATTTTCAATGATAATAAATTTTCAAGTTTAATTCTAAAGTTAAAGATTTCCAACCGTCTTTCCCAGTGACATAACCAGATTCGGGCCGTAGTGAATGGGCCGGGTTTGGGGTATTCTGATTTGGTATCGAGCGATTCAAAACTCGGCTTTGAGGGCTTTGGGTCCAAAAACATTTTCAAAATGGGTCTTTAAAATATGGGCTTTTAAGAAATTTTTTTCTGGTTATTCGGCATGGCACTTTGTACCTCCGACCAAGTCCACTGTAAGTACTTCGGACCGTATGAATTGTTATGGGTTTATTTGGGCTCGTAGATAAGAATATTAGGCTATTGGACCCTAGGAATAGTCTACTCAAACAATTGCATAAAACTTAAGGTTACTAAACAAACCTCGTGATTAAGTCGAGTTAAGGTGTGGCAACCATTGTGCGCATGTCTAGGAGTGGATCCGGAAGAGCACAGGTACTTAAGCGATCCTCGTGACTCACCTCCTCTTCGCTGAATCCTACCTGCAGTGCGTAGCTACGGTTCACCTTAACCAAAAGGACTTGTTCAGAGGCTAAACTAATTATTAAAACCGAAAGGACTTAGCCTTCTTTGCTTTCTAAATTCTGCTTTAAATTTTCAAATTTACCCCTCCGTTTGTGAAACCTTAAATCTGATTGTGAAGGGCGTTTTCTTTCGATTTACAAAATTACCAAAATGCCCTTAGTGGCAAAATTACCAAAATGCCCTGTATTGCAAAATTATCAGACTACCCTCAAATTTTGATAAAATGCTCTTTACCTTGCAAAATACTAAAATCCGAAGTTTTCAAAATATTAGGATACTCGACTTGTGGAAATTTACTGAAAATACCTGGTTGTGAAATTACCAAATGCCCTTGGTTTCTAAATTTTCAATTTCTCTCAAATATTCCTACTTTACTAAATATCGAAAAAATTCTATTTTGTAAAATGTTGTGATATCTCGATTTTGAGAATTTACGAAAATGCCCATGATTTCCAAAATTACGAAAATGACCCTACTTCCTGAAATTTTCGCAACACACTTTGTTTGAGAAACAAAATTTTCAAGATGACTCTTGAGATTTGCAAATTTTGAAAAAAATCTCTAAGTTGGAAAAACTATTTTCAAAATTGACCCTGAGTTATTACCAAAATATCTCTTTAGGAAAAATGACGAAATTACCCCTGGGTAGGAAAAGGAAACTTGATTGCTCGAAAGAACTACTCTCGGAACCTTCATTGCATAAAATTGCTCGTGAATAAAACAGTGAAACAAAATTTCTAATGCATAAAACTTTTTAAACAGATTAAATCGAAGCGCTAGAGATGAGTTCTAGGGGACACGGTAGAGGTAGAATGACAGCTTCGGAACCAGTAGGGTCTGGCTATGGGTCAGAAAGCGAAGTGCCGCCAGCAGTGGGTGCAGAGGAACAAGATCGACGGAAGAAGATGATGCGATGTCGCAGCTATGCTACGAGTGCTTTGCAGCAAGTGGCAAGAGCTAGTAGGGGAAATGGAACTCGGAAGTCAGTGCCCGAGAGGCTCAGGTCTAATGGGGCTGAAGTTTTTAGGGGAGTATCTGGAGTGGCCCCGAATGTAGCGGAATATTGGTTGGAGGGAGTCGAAAGAATCATGGACGACTTGGATTGTGCCCCAGAGGAAAAGCTAAAGGTGCTTTGTTTCGCTTCTTCGGATGAAGCTTATCGTTGGTGGCTCACAAGTCAAACAAGGTGTACCGGCAGATCAATTGGATTGGGAGTACTTTAAGGAAAAGTTTGAAGGAAAGTGCGTAGGAGCCGCTTATTTGGACTCGCAAAGGAAAGCGTTTCTAAACCTAGTACAAGGGAATAAGTCGATAGCAGAGTATGAAGTCGAGTTTATGCGACTAAGTCAATGACGCCAAAGGAATCGTGGCTACCGATTATGAAAGGAGTGTTCGATTCAAGATGGGGCTGCGAGATGAGTTGCGAGAGTTGATCGCGCCTCAAAGAGAAAGGGACTTTGCCATTCGGTAGAGAAAGCTCTGGTTGTCAAGAGGTTAAAAAGACTATAAGGAGAACCAAGAAAAGAATAGGAACGAGAATAAGAGAAATATTGGACCGCCAAGATCGGTTGGTAATGTCCGAAAAGGCCAAAGACCGAGAATCCTGCATGCACTTGTACCAAAGGATCGGAATCGTTCTTGTGCTCGATGTGGAAGACCTCACACAGAGAGTGCCGGGAAATAGTAAAGAATGTTTTCGTGTGGATCTAAGGCACATCCGGTTAAGAATTGCCCTCAAGCGGCGATGGGTCGTGGTTCTAGCCTGAGTCAACCAAGGATGTGATATTAGGTAAGTTCCTTTGCTTTGGTACTTGCGTTAATTACTTTGTTTGCTTATGAGATAGCCCTTCCTGTGTTGCTAAGAGATGCGTTTGAATTTTGAGCGAATTTAGAGATTGTGTAGGTAATGATAGCCTTAGTAAGATCAGAGTGCGCACATAAGCGTAAGGTGGTAAGATAGGTTGTATGGACGTTTGATAGTAAAGTAATTTGAGAGGACGAAATTATTTCAAGGAGGGTAGAATTGTAACACCACGGTTTTAGGGGTTAGATTTTTGGTGCTTAGCTCGGGTGTTGGCACACTTCAAAGTGTGTTTGGGTAAGTTTTAGGGTCCCGAGAACCCTAGGTGGTGGTAGATTGCTTTGGTAAATTTGAAGTTTTAGGGGCTAAAAGGGGAGTTTGGATGGAGAGGGCTTTAAGAGAATTTTTGGTGGGGTTTTGGCATAAGAATTGGCCTTGGTAGAGTGGCAAGGAGACGCCACTAAGAGCTTGGGGAAGTGACGCCTCAGTGCAAGGGAAGGGGGCCGGTGTTCGAGTCGCGAAGGCAAGACTTTGGCCTTTGTTTTTGCGTCATTGAGGTAAGGAGTTGGATGGACGGTTTGAAAGGCTTAAAAGGTGGAGAAGACTTGGTCATTTTTTTGAATTTTGGCTAGTTAAGTTTGACTCATTCAAACTTTTTGAATGGTTGGAAGGAGGTATTTTAGGAGAAGTTTGAGGATTTTTTTGGGGGATTGGAGCTAGGCCGTAGTATAAATAGGGGAGGAGGTGCTCATTTCATTCACCATCCGCTCATCATTCTTTGTAGCCGAAAGATCATTCTCTCATCTCCCTCTTGTGCCGAATTTTGTTGGTTCTTCTCTAATTGTTTGTGCCTGAATTTGTAGCAAGAGAGAACCTCTTCTTTCCCCATTTATTTTGCATAGGCCGAAACTTCTTTACCTTTTTCCTTGTAGCCTAAGCCGAATATCCACACCTCTTCTCCTTTTTTTTCTTCTTTATGTTTTAGCCGAATCTCCTCTCACCCTTGTCGAAATATCCTCTTAGTAGCCTAGTGTGGTTGGCCGAATATCCGCAAGGGCGACCTCTCCTAGTTCTCGCTCCATTCGGTTTAAGGGAAGCCAAAGAAGGAAGCATTGAGGAAGTCTCTTGGGTTCAATCATCCAAGGGGCATATCGACAAGAGCAAGGGAAGCCTTCGGGATCTCGATTATTTCGTAAGGATATTAGTAAGTGACTTAGAATTAGTTGTTTATGACTTCGTTGATTAATCGTGTGGTTACGATTAAGTGACTTTCGATGGACGTGGATGCGAGTACCATCAAAGGAGGGAAAGGGAAGGTCCTGTCCCAAAGTTTAAGAAAAGATCCGTTTCTGCACATGCGAGATTGGCCACTGTGGTGTGGGCGGCAACAGAAAAACGTTAAGCAAATAGCCGTAGTTTCGCTGAGACGATAGCATCGAGGATCGAGAGTCTAGAACTCCTAGTAATAAGGTGTGTAACTAACCCATCGCTTCGGGTTTTTATGTGTTATATGTTTTACTAACAAGTGCAAGAATGAGTGTGCCATGTATACCCCTAAAGGGTATAGCGATGACCAGGTTAGTATCGGATCTATTGCAGTGTGATTATTTGTTTATGAGTATGTTTATGGACATTAATAAGCATGTGCATGAATTATCATGATTATATTTTATGTGGCATGTGCATGGGTGGGATATGAAAAGAAGGTACGGGTGTACTTCGAGTACGTGGTTGATGTCAGCTTTGTGCTACATCATGGTTTGGCGCTGACTGAGGTCGCGTTGTGGATCTTTGCGATTTAGTTCGCGTGGTTACCTTGATTGATATGAGCTTTATGCCATATCGTGGCTTGATGGATTGCCGTGGTGCTCCATCGTGGTTTGATGTTAGCTATACGCTACATCGTGGGCGGCATTGGTTGCCTTTTTGGAGGGAAAGGAGAGGGGTGACTCGATAGTCCCCTGGTGTGTGGTAGGTCGGATAAGGGGGGGTGTAGCGGATGGACCCTAGGTCGGGTTGGGAATCATGTTGCATTATTGTTTTGTAATAAATATGGAAATGGGCCTAGCCCAGTATTTGAGTATGACTTGAATGTGGGCCAAGCCCAGATTGTGGTAAATGTTTAAAATGAATATATATATTACTTGTTGCATTTGATAATTGGGATATTATGCGGCTAGCATGTGGGTGGATTTCAGTGGTTAACTTACACATCGAATCAGTATGACTCACCCAACTTTTTAATCATCGCAGTGAGTCATGTTTAGTGGACGGGTTGGAGTGGATACAAGGTGGCCCATGCGAGTATGAGACTTTCATACGAAGATGTTTTACTTTATTTAAGCATTTTATATTATCAGTATTTTGGTATTTTATTTGATGTAATAAGGGCCTCTTTGATTTAAAGTACTCTACTTATTAATGTTGAAGTTTACACTTAGAGATATTTTTGCAAAAGATTCATATTATAACAACTTATAATAATGTTTTAATTCGGAAGTTTTCAACAAGCTTACCTTATTTAATAATTTTAAATGGACACGATTTTTAGCGATAATAAATTTTCAAGTTTAATTCTAAAGTCAAAGATTTCCAACCGTCTTTCCCAGTGACATAACCAGATTCGGTCGTAGTGAATGGGCCGGGTTTGGGGGTGTTACACCCCTCTTCCAAACACTATTCACTTCCCTTTTCTTCCCTATTTTGATTGTCTTCAAAGACAAAAGATCGTTAGCACGTCCTAATAATATATATATCGAATATGACTAAAGGTTTTAAGAACGAGATTTCCTTACCACAAATATTCTTGTTCCACAAGGAGAATCGATCCAAGCGTTCTATGTCACTCACGACCACTTGATTTCCGATCTTCCGTTATCGCACTAAAGTATAACAAAAATAAACGTTAATAGAAGGAACATTTATTTCGATCTAAGAAAGCCTTCATACCACCATCAATATTCGGCCATGACTACTTCTAACTAAACGGAACTAAAAAGAATTCTTACCCTTTTGTCCACGGTTGAAAAGAAAGGATTGAAAATGATGTCTCTAAGTGATGGAGGATTCGGCTATGGCTCACTAACATTCGGCCATGGAGAAAAACAATGGAGAAAAGGATGAGTGAAATGAAATAAAATATGAGAGAAGAGATGATAATGAAGATTCGGTTTTCAAAGAGAAGAAAAGAGAAAAAAGAAAAAGATGTATTGGAGAGCAAGGTACATTCGGCAATGGAGAAAGAAAACAAAAAGAGAGAGATGGTCTTTTTGGTACTAACACTTTCGGCACTAAGAAGAGGCACAAGAGAATATTCAAAAGATGAACAAAGAAAATGACCAAATGGTCAAAAGAATTAGGCTTTACCAAATGCACAAATTTGGCCAAGGGAGAAAAGTTGAGAAAGGATTGCAAACTTTGCACATATGCTAAGAATGACCAAAAAGAGACTTAAAATCCTAGCCAAACTAACACCAAAATTCGGCTCCCCTAGACCATATTGCCGTCCATATGCATGGTCAAATGGCCATGATTTTGTTTCCAAAACACTTTCCTTGATACTTGCCCTATGTCTCCATATCTTTCCATATTTTCTTGATTCCCTACCAAAATTCACTCTTACCTTATTCCTTTGATATACTAACCAAAATAACAAGGTCAACACTTACCATAAATAAGCTTGGCGACACTTACCATAGAAGAGCAAAATAAAAGTTGTCAAAATGCCATCCAAGGGATTCAACCACTCTCCTCATGCTATAACCCATGCGCCAACACCACCTTGCCATTTACTCATCTTATGCTACTATTTAACACTTAATTTAACTTAAGTGTCAATGCCACTTGCTCCACTTCAATAAATTCTCAAACGATAAAAAAAATTATTCCATACCCGAATAATTCTATACTCTTCTTCAGGACTATAATAGGCACAAAAAGAAATAAGAAAATTTTTCCTTCATAAACTAAACACCAAAACATGCAATAAATCGATACTTGAATTTTAGGGTGTTACAACTCTACCCTCCTTAAAGAAAATTTCGTCCTCGAAATTTACCTGATTGAAAAAGGTGAGGGTATTGTTGCCGAATTGCATCTTCAGGCTCCCACGTAGCTTCCTCCACTACGTGATTCCGCCATAAAACCTTGACCAACGGCACGGTTTTCTTTTTTAGCACCTTAGCATCTCGGTCTAAGATTTCCACTGGTTCCTCCTCAAAAGACAAGTCTGAATACAACTCCACTTCTTCTACCGATACTATGTGCGAAGGATCCGATCTATAGCGCCTCAGCATGGAAACATGAAAAACATCATGAATTTGACTCAACTCCGGAGGTAATTCGATCTGATAGGCCACTGGACCAACACGCTTCACCACACGATATGGTCCAATGTATCTAGGACTCAACTTGCCCTTTTTCCCAAACTCAAAATCTTCTTCCAAGGTGAGACCTTCAAGAAAACTTGATCCCCACAAGATACTCGATACTTCTACGCTTGGATCTGCATACGACTTTTGTCTATCCAAGCTTCCTTTAACCGTGCTCAGTATAGCTTTTACTTTTCTTTCGTTTGAGAGAGATCACCGGGACCTAACATCCGCTGTTCGCCCAATTCAGTCCAACAACTAGGAGAACGACACCTACGACCATATAATGCCTCGTAGGGTGCCATCTGAATGCTAGACCGATAGCTATTGTTGTAAGCAAATTCTCGCCAATGGTAGAAAATCCTCCCAACTACCTTTGAAGTCGATTATACAACCCCTTAACATGTCTTCCGTAAATCGAATTACTCTTTCTCGATTGACCATCCGATCGAGGATGAAAAGTCGATCAAGTTTAGCTTTGTTTCCAAAGCTTCATGCAAACCTTTCCAAAACCGTGACGTAAACCTAGGATCCCTATCTCGATATAATAGACACACGGTACCCCATGCAACCTCACGATTTCTGGATACGCATGACTTTAGCCAACTTCTCGCAACGAGTAATCCGTACCAACCGGTAGAAAATGAGCGGTCTTCACAAACGATCAACAATTACCCAAACGAGTTTTTCTTAGTAGGTGTTAAAGGTAACCCACTAACAAAATCCATTGTTATCCGCTCCCATTTCCAAAGAGGAATCTTTACCGGTTGTAATAATCCTGACGGCAATTGATGCTTCGCCTTCACTTGCTGACAAGTTAAACATTTTCCCACAAATTCAGAAATCTCACGCTTCAACCCTGGCCACCAATATTGTTCACGAAGATCCCGATACATCTTATTTCCTCCGGGGTGCATAGCATAAGGGCTACTATGCGCCTCTCGTAGAATCATTTGTCTCAGATCTGAGTCCTTAGGCATACAAATTCTCCCACGAAAACATAACACACCTTCCGCGTTTATGCTAAAATCCTCTATTCCACCATTTTCAACTTGTTGAATTAACAATCCCAATTTCTTATCTGATATCTGTTTTTCATTGATTTGCCCTAACCATAGAGGCTTCACCTGAAGTTCCGCTATCAGACTACCGTCCTCGTACAAACTTAAATGGGCAAACATTGCTCTCAAATCAGATACCACCTTACGACTTAACGCGTCTGCTACCACATTAGCTTTTCCAGGATGATACTCGATTGAGAAATCATAGTCCTTTAACAGCTCCACCCATCTTCGTTGTCTCAAGTTTAATTCCTTTTGAGTAAGAAGATACTTAAGACTCTTGTGATCCGTATAGATGATAGACTTTTCACTGTAGAGGTAATGCCTCCAAATCTTTAGAGCAAACACTACTGCAGCTAACTCCAAGTCATGAGTAGGGTAGTTTACTTCGTGCGGTCTCAACTGACGAGAAGCATAAGCCACCACTTTCCCACTTTGCATCAATACACATCCTAAGCCCGTGTGTGACGCATCGCAGTAAACTATAAACTCCTTTCCACCTCAAAGTTGAATCAAGATCATCGGGCGCTTAGTTAAAATCTTCTTCAATTTCTCGAAACTTTCTTGCTGCTTACGGTCCATAAATATGGTACTCCCTTCCGCAATAGCTTAGTTAGGGGGTGCAGCAATCAATGAAAACCCCTCAACAAAGCGTCTATAGTAACCAGCCAAACCCAAGAAACTCCGAATCTCAGCTACTGACTTTGGTGGTTTCCAATCTAATACAGCCTCAATCTTTCGAGGATCCACCCTTATTCCTTCGGCTGACACCACATGACCCAAGAAAGTCACTTCCCTTAACCAGAATTCACATTTACTGAATTTGGCATACAGTTGATTATCTCAAAGTAACTGCAATACAATTCGCAAATGCGAGTCATGCTCCTCTTCATTCCTTGAATTTCTAAGGGCACATCTCTAAACAGTTTATTTACCAATACCGACTGTCCTAAAGGACTAATTACCTTCATCTCACTATCGGAAATTTCAGAGTCTAAATTCAAGTTTCCAGATATGGTGCTAGCAACATACGAATGGGTAGAACCAATATCTATCAAAGCAATAACAGTACATCAAAAATGAAGAACGTATCAGCTTATCACATCAGTGCATTGCCATCCTCACGGCGTCTAATCGCATATACCAATCCTCGGCTATCTTGCATCCGTGTTGCCTCTAGGACCATTGCCTCGACCGCCGCACCTTGACCACGCCCACCCCATTACCACCACAACCGGTCCACGACCTCTCGGTGGTTGCTAAATTCCTCTTGCCGGGTGGTGCATCGATTACGAGCTTCCCGAGTTGTATCCATTCGACGAGGGCAATTCCTATATTGATGATCCATCAACCCGTGTTTATAGCAAGCACCCGCTTTCTTCCAAACTCTCGTAATGCCTTTTCCACAATCAAGACAATCTCGACTACGATTCACGATTCACAGTGTTCTACCTTGAGTGGTTCATCATTCCGAGGCCTCTTCGAAACCTTCTTGAAGAACCCGAATACTTCATATCTCTCTTGCCTCTAGCTCGCTCCCGATTCTCGACGTTCGAGTTCTTAACCTCTTCGGCTATCTTGGCCTTTTCCACAAGCGTGGCAAAAGTTCTAACTTGTTGTGGGGCTATCAAAACCCGCAATTCATCGTTCAAGCCATCCTCAAAGCGCATACAAACGCTCATGATCCGCTGCCACTATTGTTCGAGCATAGCGACTCAAGCGCAAAAACTCGACTTCATATGTCGCCATCGCCTTATTCCTTGGACCAGATTCGAAATTCCTTCCTTCGGCATCAACATAACTCGTTCCTACATATTTCCCTTGGAAGGAAACTTTAAAGAATTCCCAATTAACTAATGCGACTTCAAGTGCCTTCTCGGACAATAAGCCACCATTGGTATGCTTCGTCCCTTAACAAGGACACCGCTCCCTTAGTTTTTGTTCCACTGCACTCAAGATCGCCCATAATTCGCTCCCACCGCCTCAAGCCAATATTCAGCGACATTTGGAGCTACACCGAGACACCTCAAAAACCTCAAGACCACTTGATTTCAATCGTTCCGATATCGACCCGAGCCGTTGGCCCAGTTCTAGCTCCGGCGACCCTTTCAAGGACTCGCGCATTGCTCGCGTCACCGCATTATCTTCTTCCATATGATTATGTGATCCCGCTCACTTTCGAGTGACGCAGTGCATCCATTTCCGACATATGATCCGCACTTCGCTTGCGCCTCTAACACCTCGTCCTCTACCACGGCCACGCCTACTCGCGTCCCACGACCACGTCCTCTAGAGCTCATAATGACTGATTTAATCTGATTATGAGTTTTATGAATCAGAATACTATTTCAGTGTTTATTAACGATATTTTATGATATGAAAGAGATAGAGTTGTTTTCGCAACCATATCCTATTGTCTCAATCTCTACGATTTTCAACACCTAAAACTAGAAGTTCTAGAGTGTTTCTTATGATCATATCACAATGATAATAAACAATCAATATACAGATACTTACTTGACTTGGCGCGGAATGCTCATGGTGCCATACTACCTTTAAATCAAAAAGTCTAGAAATTTGAGTTATTTCTCAAACAATTATCTTTATTGAACCCAAACCACAACCGAGTTTTGAACTTGGCTCTGATACCATTAAATGTAACACCCCAAACCAGGTCTATGTGTTAAGACGAGATTTGGTTTGTCACACCAAACGAACATCCAATATTCTCTAATGATTTAAGTAAAACAGTAATGCAAAACCTTTAGAAATAAGGTTTAATAAAAACTAAGTACAATGATTAAAACTTATGAATTAAGAAAAATACTTGTTTGAAATCTTATATATATTAGTCAAAACCTTAACGTAATTTTAAAAGAATTTGAAAGAAATTGAAAAGTAATTTAGGTGTCCAAAATTGTTATAAAACACAATATTTTTAAGAAAACTTTATAGATTTAACATAAGCCTACATTAACAGTCTAAAAATAAAATTAAATCCATCCACACATAAAAACAATCCATAAAAACATAATTAGAGGCCTTATTACATCATACCCAAAATAGTAATTAAAATAAGTAACTTAAATAAAGTTCATAGTTTATAAAACCCAAGCTCGTAGTATGGCCTCCACCAAGTCATCCCCGCCCAAGTCCACATCAATTTCCATTACCGAGATGGATAATAAAGCGGGGAGTTACAAAGAACTCAGTGTGTAACTCACTTACCACCATTATTGGGCCAGACCATCAAGGCATTAATTTGGGCTTGAGCCCAATTACAAATTTTAACAATATGAAATAAAATATATAAAATGCATGTAAAATGAATTTCCCAACCAAGCCTAATTTCCATCCGCTACACACCCCCGTACCAACCAGCACACCTGTGGGGATCAAGTCAACCCACCCCGCCAAACACACCAATCGTAGGCATTTAGCCTTTTAAATAATATTGTAGTGCACTACCGAACTAGATTGTGACATAGTCACCGAACTAGAGGCATTAAGCCAAAATTTGTGGCAGAGCCACCGAACTAGATACGTGGCCACAGGCCTTTCTTCTCTTCATCAAATCCCATCCCATGCATTTATGTATGAATAACAAACTTTAATCATAAATAATTTATCAAGTAACCCATAATACAAATGAGTTTTTAATAAAACCTTTCATTTGGGCCTATTAACAATATAGTATTAAACTTTGGCCCATATCTCGAACTAGAGGGTTTCCGGCCCATTAGCGATCTAGCAAACTTTTATGGCCCAATTTATCGATCTAGCAGTTTTATGGCCCAATTTATCGATCTAGCAGTTTTATGGCCCAATTTATCGATCTAGCAGTTTTACGGCCCAATTGATCGATCTAGCCGTTTTATGGATTTACACAAAAGTACTTATTACTACAACATTTTTGATTTGGCCATTTTTACGATTTATCATAATACTTACTGTTTAGTATCTAACCCAAAAGATAAGTGTGAAGTTACACACCGGTTATAGTGAGAACTAGACTTTCCGCTCACAACACCTATACATATCACGATAATTAGAATCACTATATTTTATTAACGAAATCAATCTTAGAAATTAACGATCTAACTTTTACCCTGATTTTCGAACTACTTCTACTTGCGGTTTCTCCCGATTGATGGTTCGTTAACCGAATCAAATCCACGAACAAATAATGGTTCGGGAGTACGAACTACTTCAAACAATTGATTCTCCTCGGATGAACGTCCGCAACCAGTGTGGAAATCCTGGATTGTTTGAAATGATCCTTTGTTTATACTTAGGGGATTAACGGAACCACCCCTCTTTCGAACACTATTCACCGCCCTTTTCTTCCCTATTTTGATTGTCTTCAAAGACAAAAGATCGTTAGCACGTCCTAATAATATATATATCGAATATGACTAAAGGTTTTAAGAACGAGATTTCCTTACCACAAATATTCTTGTTCCACAAGGAGAATCGATCCAAGCGTTCTATGTCACTCACGACCACTTGATTTCCGATCTTCCGTTATCGCACTAAAGTATAACAAAAATAAACGTTAATAGAAGGAACGTTTATTTTGATCTAAGAAAGCCTTCATACCACCATCAATATTCGGCCATGACTACTTCTAACTAAACGGAACTAAAAATAATTCTTACCCTTTTGTCCACGGTTGAAAAGAAAGGATTGAAAATGATGTCTCTAAGTGATGGAGGATTCGCCTATGGCTCACTAACATTCGCCATGGAGAAAAACAATGGAGAAAAGGATGAGTGAAAAGAAATAAAATATGAGAGAAGAGATGATAATGAAGATTCGGTTTTCAAAGAGAAGAAAAGAGAAAAAGAAAAAGATGTATTGGAGAGCAAGGTACATTCGGCAATGGAGAAAGAAAACAAAAGAGAGAGATGGTCTTTTTGGTACTAACACTTTCGGCACTAAAAGAGGCACAAGAGAATATTCAAAAGATGAACAAAGAAAATGACCAAATGGTCAAAAGAATTAGGCTTTACCAAATGCACAAATTCGGCCAAGGGAGAAAAGTTGAGAAAGGATTGCAAACTTTGCACATATGCTAAGAATGACCAAAAAGAGACTTCAAATCCTAGCCAAACTAACACCAAAAATTCGGCTCCCCTAGACCATATTGCCGTCCCATATGCATGGTCAAATGGCCATGATTTTGTTTCCAAAACACTTTCCTTGATACTTGCCCTATGTCTCCATATCTTTCCATATTTTCTTGATTCCCTACCAAAAATTCACTCTTACCTTATTCCTTTGATATACTAACCAAAATAACAAGGTCAACACTTACCATAAATAAGCTTGGCCGACACTTACCATAGAAGAGCAAAATAAAAGTTGTCAAAATGCCGTCCAAGGGATTCGAACCACTCTCCTCATGCTATAACCCATGCGCCAACACCACCTTGCCATTTACTCATCTTATGCTACTATTTAACACTTAATTTAACTTAAGTGTCAATGCCACTTGCTCCACTTCAATAAATTCTCAAACTATAAAAAAAATTATTCTATACCCGAATAATTCTATACTCTTCTTCAGGACTATAATAGGCACAAAAAGAAATAAGAAAATTTTTCCTTCATAAACTAAACACCAAAACATGCAATAAATCGATACTTGAATTTTAGGGTGTTACAAGCAATCTATACGCAACCGGCCGAATCCGCTCCAAAACCTCATATGGTCCAATGAGTCTCGGGCTCAATTTGCCTCTGCGACCAAATCTGAGTATTTTCTTCCACGGTGAGACTTTCAAAAACACACGATCACCAATCTGAAACTCTATATCTTTACGTTTCAAATTCGCATATGATTTCTGCTGATCTGACGCTGCTTTCAAACTTTCACGGATCACTTTTACTTTTTGTTTGGTTTCTTTAACCAAATCAACCCCGTATATCTTGTTTTCACTGAGCTCAGTCCAATACAAAGGTATACGACATTTACGATCGTACGAAGCTTCATAAGGTGCCATTTTGATACTCAATTGAAAGCTATTATTGTACCCAAATTCAATCAAAGGCAAGTATCGTTCCCACGTACCCTCGAACTCGAGAATACAACATCTCAACATATCTTCAAGTATTTGAATAATTCTCTTGGATTGACCATCCGTCTGGGGTGAAAAGCTGTGCTAAAATGCAATTTAGTACCTAATGCATCTTGCAGTTTCTTCCAAAACCGCAATGTAAACCTCGGATCTCTATCCGAAATAATAGAAATATGTACCCCGTGCAATCGTACAATTTGAGAAATGTACAATTCAGCTAGCTTATCGAGCGAGTAATTTGTACGGACCAAAATAAAGTGAGCCAACTTCGTCAGTCTATCAACAATAACCCAGATTGCATCTTTCTTATTCGGTGTCAACGGTAAACCAGATACGAAATCCATTGTAACTCGATCCCATTTCCATTCGGGTATCAAAATTGGCTGAAGTAATTCAGATGGCACTTGATGCTCGGCTTTTACTTGCTGACATATTAAACATTTTGACACGAAGTCTGAAATATCTCTTTTCATACCGTGCCAGTAGTAGTACTGTTTCAAATCATTATACATCTTCGTGCTACCCGGGTGAACAGACAATCTACTATTATGAGCTTCATTACAAATCATCTGAATCAGTTCAGGGTCTTTTGGTACACATAATCGATTTCTGAACCGCAAGCATCCCTCAGCATCAACCTGAAATTTCGAGTCAGCATTCGAACCACAATGATTCCTTTTTGTCATCAAATTATCATCAACCCTTTGAGCTTCGCAAATCTGTTGAACAAATAACGGTCTCACTTTCAATTCTGCTATAATTGCACCATCGTCAGTCATAGCCATATCTACGTTCATTGTACGTAAAGCAAACAATGATTTTCGGCTTAAGGCATCATCAACCACATTAGCCTTTCCCGGGTGATAATCAATCACAAGCTCGTAGTCTTTTAATAATTCCAACAATCTTCGTTGTCTTAGATTCAGATCCTTCTAAGTCATTAAGTACTTTAAGCTTTTATGATCGGAATAGACGTGGCATTTTTCACCAAACAGGTAGTGGCGCCATATCTTCAGAGCAAAAACTATAGCCGCTAACTCGAGATCGTGCGTCGGATAGTTCTTTTCATGCGGCTTTAACTGTCTCGAGGCGTAGGCTACAACCTTACTCTCCTGCATCAAAACACAGCCCAATCCACTCAAGGATGCATCACTGAAGATAACGAACTCTTTACCCGACTCTGGTTGAATAAGCACTGGAGCTTCAGTTAACAAGGTTTTCAGCCGATCGAAACTCTCCTGGCACCTTTCCGTCCACTCGAATCTAGCATCTTTCTGAAGTAGCTTTTTCATTGGAGTTGCAATCATCGAGAAACCTTTCACGAAGCGTCTATAATAACCGGCAAGTCCCAGAAAACTCTGAACTTCAGTAATATTCCGCGGGGGTCTCCAATCAAGTATAGCCAAAATCTTACTCGGATCAACCCGAATACCTACTTCTGAAAAAACATGCCCCAAGAAGCTAACTTCACTTAACCAAAACTCACATTTGCTGAATTTCGCGTACAACTGCTTATCACGCAAAATCTGTAACACAAGTCTCAAGTGTTCGGCATGCTCGGTTTCATCGCGCTAGTAGATCAGAATATCATCTATAAACAAAACCACAAACCGATCCAAATACTGTCTGAATACTCGATTCATCAAGTCCATGAAAACAGCAGGGGCATTAGTGAGTCCGAACGGCATCACCAAAAACTCGTAATGTCCGTATCTATTTCGGAAAGCAGTCTTAGGCACATCAGAGTCTCTAACACTCAACTGATAATAACCTGATCTTAAATCGATCTTCGAAAATACTGAGGCTCCCTTTAACTGATCAAATAGATCATCAATACGCGGCAACGGGTATTTATTCTTTATGGTCACTTTATTGAGCTGTCGATAGTCGATGCACATTCTCAAAGTTCCATCTTTCTTTTTCACGATTAACACTGGCGCACCCCGGGCAGAGAAACTCGATCGAGCAAAACCTCTATCTGTCAACTCTTGGAACTGCGCTTTCAATTCTTTTAATCTAGTCAGTGCCATTCTATACGGAGCTATCGAAATCGGAGTCGTCCCTGGCACTAACTCAATACCAAACTCTACCTCCCAAATAGGTGGCAAACCCGGTAATTCTTCCGGAAGCACATCCGGATACTCACATACAACAGGTACAGATTCAATCTTCTTTTCGGTCACTTTACTATCAATCACATAAGCAAAGTAAGCTTCGCAACCCTTTCTCATATGCTTTCGAGCCAACATCGAGGATATCACTGCTGGTAATCCATTCAGATCGGTAGACTCAATTCAAATTATCTCATTATTCTGGCACCCCAGATCAATAGTCTTTCGTCTACAATTCACTACAACATCGTGTACGGTTAACCAATCAATACCGAGGATAATATCAAACTTATCAAATGGAAGTAACATCAAATCAGCCGAAAAACATGAATCTCGAATCATCAAAGGGCATTTCTTGCACACCTTATCAACCAGCACACACTGTCCCAGGGGGTTCGAAACCCGAATCACAAACTTAGTAGACTCAACAGGTAGAGTTTTACTGAATAACAATGTTTCACACCCATATGAATGAGTTGAATCAGGGTCAATCAGAGCAATTACACTAGCATTAAGGAGAGTAAACATACCAGTGATAACATCTGGAGATGAAGCCTCCTCTCGGGCACGGAGGGCATAGGCTCTGGCAGGTACACGAGCCTCTGATCGAATAGCTGTATCCGAAGTCCCTCTCTGAGTGCCGCTTCTACCTTCCGCATTTCGAGGTGGTCTACCTCTAGTTGCAGCATCGCTTGGTCTCACACTCTAAGCATTATCCTTCTCAGCTAACTCTGGGCAATCCCGAATGAAATGATCCTGCGAACCAATCTTGTAGCAAACTCGGTTGTTGAACCTGCCCCAACATTCACCAAGATGTCGCCTACCACACTGCTGACACTCGGGTTTATTCGGTCGAGTATTGCCAACACTAGCTATTGAGGTGGCTCGTGAACTCACTGGTGGTCGCTCTCTTATAGAAAACCCAACATTAGACTTAGATCGGCTATTATCATTTCTAAACTTCTTTGATGCCGATTGAGAAGTTTTACCCATCGATCTCTTACGGAAATCTCTAGCTTCGAACTCAGCTTTTCATTTCTCTTTTCCTAGCTCTTTGGCTTTGCGGGCTCATTCAACGAGTACCACGAATTCATTTATTTCCAGTATACCAACTAGCAATTTTATGTCTTCGTTCAACCCTTCTTTAAATCTTTTACACATAGCAGCCTCAGATGAAACACACTCACGGGCATATCGGCTGAGTCTCACAAACTCGCGTTCATATTCAGATACAGTCATACGACCCTGTTTAAGCTTGAGAAATTCTTTGCATTTTTGATCGGTGAATCGCTGGCTAATATACTTCTTACGAAAATCTGCCTGACTGAAGTCCCAAGTGGACCGTTCCTTCGGAACAATCGAAACAAGAGTGTACCACCAATAGTAGGCAGAATCACAGTAAAAATTATGGCATGTATAGCTAGACTCACACGCACTACGTTAGTACGAGAACCGACTAAATCGTAGCTCTGATACCAGTCAAATGTAACACCCCTAACCCATATCTGTCGCTGGATTAAGGTTATGAGGCATTACCTGACATAACTCAGTTCAGCACGCTCATATAAATCATTTTATCATATATAGATCACTTAACTAATAAAAATCCATCCGTGCTTTATTACTAATAATACATAAACAATCCATGCTTCAAAGTTCAAACATATATTTATCATTTATTTAATCAAACTTTGAATCTAACTAACATGCATCAAAGCTAAACTACTTATACTTAATAGACATAAAGTTCGAAACATACAAATACTACAAGCATGATTTTTGAATACCTAATTAATAAACAAGCATATTTCATTTCATAAACCAAGTATATATTTTACAACATTTATTTATACGACAATAGAAAACATTACTAAATGGTCCAATATAATCTTATACTTACTAATTTATACACCTTTCACTATAATATCATTAATCATTTTGGTCACAAATGATAATTGATAGCATATCCTATGTAACACCCCAAACCCGGCCTAAACGTTACGACCGAATCTGGCATGTCACATGAAAGGAATGTTTAAAAACTGTGCATTCGTTAAAAAGCTCATATTCTTTATAGTTGTGGTGAGAAATCGAGTTTAAGAAATTTTGAATAAGAAATGGTTTATTATCATTTTAGGAAAATCCCATATTAATCATTTAATAACAAGCAATAAACAAATTGAAAGCTGAAACCAAATAAAATACCCAAGGCCTTATTACATAACAAAAACTCAAATAAAAATAAGTCCAAATAAAAGAAACGAATTTACGAGTGAACATATGTATGGCCTCCACGAGTCCACCTCGGCTCCCAAATCCGCGATCTAATGATTACCCGCAAAATTTAACTAAGGGTGAGTCATCGAGACTCGGTGTGTAAATCCCCATCCAACAGCCCTTACACAATTTCATATGAAAATATGCATATCATGCACCCAAACCTAGCCATCCGCAACTCCTTTTTCTACCCCGTGGTACCAAACCACCACCGGTGGTGCCAAACCATCGGTGTCCAAGGACACAATATTCATCAATATTGTGGTGCCAAACCACCGGTGACTCGAAGTCACAAATAATAGTGATGGGGCCAACCCATCGTGTGATACCAAATCACCGGCGTCAATCCCGTTGTATTATCGTGGGGCCAACCCATCGTGGTACCAAACCACACGGGCGAGGCGCTATGAGGTGCCAAACCTCTCGGTGTCCGGAGACACGAATGTGATACCAAATCACCGTGACTCAAAGTCACTAATAATCCATCTGTGGGGCCAACCCACGTGTGATACCAAATCACCGGCGGCGATCCCATATCTCAAAAGTGGGGCCAACCCACGGTGGTGTTAACCACGAGGGGACGAGTCGCTATGAGGTGCCAAACCTCCGGAGGTGCCAAACCTCTCGGTGACCGTAGTCACAATGTGGTACCAAACCACCGGTGCCCGTCGACACGAATATCACTGCCCCTCTCCACTCATATAACCCATGCAATATGACATAATAATTACGTGTATGCAGATGTCGTCGGTATGCTAGACATATATCAAATATAAGTATAACATGAATTACCATCATAATCGGATAGACATAAAACAACATAATCACCCTAATCAACCTCTAAGGGTATAACCAGTAATTTTACCTACCAAGGGCATTTTCGTAATTTACCCACCAAGGGTATATCGGTAATTTACCCACCAAGGGCATTTTCGTGTAATTTACCCACCAAGGGTATATCGGTAACTTACCCACCAAGGGCATTTTCATAATTTACCCACCAAGGGCATATCGGTAACTTACCCACCAAGGGCATTTTCGTAATTTACCCACCAAGGGTATTTTTGGTAATTTTGCACCTACAATGGCCTTTCCCAAAGGCCCAAATGTCACCCCGAGCAACTCAACTACCATTTCCTGGTCAGACGGGACGATTGGGCCTAAAACTCGATTCCGGCCCATTCGGGCCCCACACGCTTTCGTGTGGCCCACCTAGCACAAATCTAGCCATGTATATATGTTCCACCTAGTCTAGTTCACTATATACTACACAATCGCACAATTTACTCATAAGGGCCCACGGGCCCATTGGGCCACAGGCCCCATTGGGCCCACTTCGCCCATCGCGCCCAAGCGCGGCCCCAACCCACAAGAATACTACGATGGCCTCAACTATCGCTCGCGTCGAAGCCCTACACGTTCGCGCGACGCTCGTGTGGCTACTATTGCCGTGGCCGACGCCGGCATTTGCCGCTCTACAACTAGAGTAGAGAGAGTTACACACACGATAGGACTCGGTGTTAATCCGCCCCGACCACTCATGTGCCCAAACGCCTTCCAAGGTGTATTCATCCTCCTCCTAGAATGCTATATATATAGCTAGCTTCTCACCTTCCTTCTTTGTATCTTTCCGATGTGGGATCCTTTCGTCGAGAGTTTAAATTCAATCTGAAACTCTTCCCGTCCAGCACCATAAAATAAATACTCCCTTGCTTCTCATGAGATTCGAACCTGTGCTCCCTTGCAACATAATCCACGCTGCTAGCCACTTGGCCACAAGCTCCTCTTGTGTCTAAAACCATGCGCAACTAAATATAAATCTATAGCCAAATTCTCGAGGTCCAAGTAAAAGAAAACCAAAATGCAAAAGCCAAGACTTGAACCTTGGACCTCCTTCCTTCCTTATGGCGTCATCCCTTGTTCCTTAAGTGGCGTCACTTTGCCACTACACCACACACTCCACTTGTGTCATTTTCCTCTACATTTTATTCTTAAGGCCTACCTGCCAACTTCCAGGGTTTTTTTTTCACCTAAAACCAAAATTTCCCCAAAGCTAATATTTGATCCCGGGACTTTATAGAAGCCTTCTAACCTTCCAAAATCACTTATCCAATAGGTCCAACTTGCATTTAAGTCGATCTCTTGTTCTCTAAAAATTTTAAATCAAGGCCAATTGGGCCCAATCCTACTAGGCCCAATTTCGGGATGTTACAAATCTACCCTCCTTAAAGAAATTTCGTCCTCAAAATTTCCAACTCTGAGAACATTCGTACAACCTAACCTACAACACTGTGCTCACGCTGCGCACTCTGATTCCAATAACCCTAATATACTTTTAACTAGAATTTAGAAATCCTACACATACTAAAAAAAAACTAACCATTAAAGCGGACAAAATATTTCAGACGCAATCAACTCTATATCCAACATCACATCCAACCCAAACACACAGAATAGATATTAAAAATACAGCATATAACAAAGCAAAGTATCAGGAAACTTACAGTGCGGATTGGTGCCGGAGACTCGGGTGCCATATTTAAAAAAAATAGATATATATTTTTCTAAACCATTTTCCAAACCATCTTTTGAAAACATTTTTTTGAACCCAAACCCACAGCCGAGTTTTTGAACCTGACTCTGATACCATAATTGTAACACCCCAAACCCGGCCTAAACGTTACGACCGAATCTGGCATGTCACATGAAAGGAATGTTTAAAAACTGTGCATTCGTTAAAAAGCTCATATTCTTTATAGTTGTGGTGAGAAATCGAGTTTAAGAAATTTTGAATAAGAAATGGTTTATTATCATTTTAGGAAAATCCCATATTAATCATTTAATAACAAGCAATAAACAAATTGAAAGCTGAAACCAAATAAAATACCCAAGGCCTTATTACATAACAAAAACTCAAATAAAAATAAGTCCAAATAAAAGAAACGAATTTACGAGTGAACATATGTATGGCCTCCACGAGTCCACCTCAGCTCCCAAATCCGCGATCTAATGATTACACCGCAAAATTTAACTAAGGGGTGAGTCATCGAGACTCAGTGTGTAAATCCCCATCCAACAGGCCCTTACACAATTTCATATGAAAATATGCATATCATGCACCCAAACCTAGCCATCCGCAACTCCTTTTTCTACCCCCAGGGTACCAAACCACCGGTGGTGCCAAACCACTGGTGTCCAAGGACACAATATTCATCAATATTGTGGTGCCAAACCACCGGTGACTCGAAGTCACAAATAATAGTGATGGGGCCAACCCATCGTGTGATACCAAATCACCGGGCGTCAATCTCGTTGTATTATCGTAGGGCCAACCCATCGTGGTACCAAACCACCGGGACGAGACGCTATGAGGTGCCAAACCTCTCGGTGTCCGGAGACACGAATGTGATACCAAATCACCGGTGACTCAAAGTCACTAATAATCCATCTGTGGGGCCAACCCACGTGTGATACCAAATCACCGGCGGCGATCCCATATCTCAAAAGTGGGGCCAACCCACGGTGGTGTTAACCACGAGGGCGAGTCGCTATGAGGTGCCAAACCTCCGGAGGTGCCAAACCTCTCGGTGACCGTAGTCACAATGTGGTACCAAACCACTGGTGCCCGTCGACACGAATATCACCGCCCCTCCACTCATATAACCCATGCAATATGACATAATAATTGTGTATGCGTATGTGTCGTATATGCTGACATATATCAAATATAAGTATAACATGAATTACCATCATAATCAGATAGACATAAAACAACATAATCACCCTAATCAACCTCTAAGGGTATAACCGTAATTTTACCTACCAAGGGCATTTTCGTAATTTACCCACCAAGGGTATATCGGTAATTTACCCACCAAGGGCATTTTCGTAATTTACCCACCAATGGTATATCGGTAACTTACCCACCAAGGGCATTTTCATAATTTACCCACCAAGGGCATATCGGTAACTTACCCACCAAGGGCATTTTCGTAATTTACCCACCAAGGGTATTTTTGGTAATTTTGCACCTACAATGGCCTTTCCCAAAGGCCCAAATGTCACCCCGAGCGACTCAGCTACCATTTCCGGTCGTACCGGACGATTGGGCCTAAAACTCGATTCCGGCCCATTCGGGCCCACACGCTCGTGTGGCCCACCTAGCACAAATCTAGCCATGTATATAAGTTCCACCTAGTCTAGTTCACTATATACTACACAACCGCACAATTTACTCATAAGGTCCCACGGGCCCATTGGGCCCACTTCGGCCCATCGCGGCCCAAGCGTTTCCAACCCACAAGAATACTCACGATGGCCTCAACTATCGCGTCGAAGCCCTACACGTACGTTCGCACGCTCGTGTGGCTACTATTGCCGTGACCGGCACTTCGGCATTTGCCGCTCTACAACTAGAGTAGAGAGAGTTACACACCTGATAGGACTCTGGTGTTAATCCGCGCTCCGACCACTCCTGTGCCCAAACGCCTTCCAAGGTGTATTCATCCTCCTCCTAGAATGCTATATATATAGCTAGCTTCTCACCTTCCTTCTTTGTATCTTTCCGATGTGGGATCCCTTCGTCGAGAGTTTAAATTCAATCTGAAACTCTTCCGTCCAGCACCATAAAATAAATACTCCCTTGCTTCTCATGAGATTCGAACCCAGGCTCCCTTGCAACATAATCCACGCTGCTAGCCACTTGGCCACAAGCTCCTCTTGTGTCTAAAACCATGCGCAACTAAATATAAATCTATAGCCAAATTCTGAGGTCCAAGTAAAAAGAAAACCAAAATGCAAAAGCCAAGACTTGAACCTTGGACCTCCTTCCTTCCTTATGGCGTCATCCCCTTGTTCCTTAAGTGGCATCACTTTGCCACTACACCATACACTCCACTTGTGTCATTTTCCTCTACATTTTATTCTTAAGGCCTACCCCGCCAACTTCCGTGGTTTTTTTCACCTAAAACCAAAATTTCCCCAAAGCTAATATTTGATCCCGGGACTTTATAGAAGCCTTCTAACCTTCCAAAATCACTTATCCAATAGGTCCAACTTGCATTTAAGCCGATCTCTTGTTCTCTAAAAATTTTAAATCAAGGCCAATTGGGCCCAATCCTACTAGGCCCAATTTCGGGATGTTACATCCTAAACATTATACAAAAATTTCTTATAAACAACCAATTCACTTATCACATATTCGGCTATCAAATTACCCTTAATATTATTACACATTATACCAACCCAAGTATCCATTAAATCTTTCATGAATCATAGCATCCCTTATCATTTCAAACCGTATCATTATGACGAACTAACAAGCAATGATATTTTCATCCATAGTTTATAAAGCCATGCCCAATCAAAATCACATTCATCAACTACCTCAACATTTAAATCGAGTCATAGGAACATCCATCACACATAATATACTATATGATATACTTCTAAAATGAGCTAAATACTTAATCAAGTACAAATCTGAATAACATCATTATCAACCATACTACCAAACACAAGCATAATTACAATATAAAGTATACTTCCATAATAAGCCAACACCATGACCAAATTCGTATAAGTCTTAAGTATTAATATTTAGCCATTTTCGCATGGCATAATATATACATATACATAACCCAAAACAATCATTTCAAAATATAACCCAGCCTATACATGCCATAGTTTCAAAAATTTAGCTTGTAAAATACCAAAGTTAGTAGATAGTGTGATAGACTTTGACGATGATCCCCGATGCTCGTAACTTGTCACCAAAATCTATAAAACAATACAATTAAACACATATAGTAAGCTATCATAGCTTAGTAAGTTATAAGCAATTTCGTGACAACAATGCATTATATCATTATATCATAAATTTAACAAAAATTTAATAGACAAAGATCCATCAACTACGCATTTACTTGTGCAACCACAAAAAAAAAACATTTTGTTTCTCTCAATTTCAAGACGAACCTAATATAAATATTTCATTCCCATGCATTATCCGTATATTCAAGTTCCAAACTATTCAAACATATATCTTATACCAAAATTCCACATATCCGAATCACATTTTGTAATTTATATAACAATCAATATGATTTTGTAAACATTTGCACATCTCAATTTATATTATCCAAACCATACATCTAAAAGAAACATTCCATCCAATCCACAAATAATCACTTACTCTTGATTTTAGATACCACTTCTCGTAGTTTCAATACTTACCAAATTTGATCTTTGAATTGAAAATTAACTCGTACCCTTATTACTCATTAAACGATTTCGCACACATAGTGCTCGATAATTAACTTCGCACACTTAGTTCTCATTGACCGATTTCGCACACATAGTGCTCTGTAACATCCTAAAAAAATCGAGTATCGATATGTTGCATAATTTTGGTGCTTAGCTTGTGAATGATTAAATTTGTGTGTTTAATATAGTCTTGAGAAGGCTCGGGATTTATTCGAAATTAGAATAAATTTTAGTAATGAATACTTTATTGAAGTGGAACAAGTAACCTTGATGTTTAAGGAAATTAAGTGATAAAAAGATAGCATAAAAGAGCCATTAGTGAAGAGGTTATGCGCTACATGTATGGTCTTGAGGGGAGAGGTTCGAATCCCCTAGTATGCATTTTGTGAATATTAATTTTTGCTCTTTCCTAGAAAGTGTCGGCCAAGCATCATATTCTTGGTAAGTTAGACTTTTATTTTATGGTATGATGGCTAAGAGATATGGTAAGAGTGAACTTAAGGAAAAGAATCATATGGAAAAGGCAAGCAAGGGGGACATAAGGCATGAAACAAGGGTGATGTTTTGGAAACTTTGGGGTGGCTAAACTTTGACTTTTGGCCAATGTACTTGGACGGTTTTGGGGTTAGAAGGGGTTGGCCGAATATTGGTAAGGATTAGGAGCTAGTTGGCCATAATGCTTTAGCAAATTAGTGCATTTTTTCCTTTTCTCTTCCCAACTTCTCTCCCTAGCCGATTGTGTCTTGTGCAATAGGTAAATTTTGTTTTGGTTTTGGTCATTTCTTCTGGACCAAATTAATATCATCTTTCATTCTTCCCAAGTTTCTCCTCTTTGTGCCGAAACCATACCATCTTGAAAGGTCATATTCTTTTTCTTTCTTTTGGCCGAATATACACCAACCCCAAGATCATTTCTTTGTTCATCTTCCATCATTGAAAATTGACACATAAAACTTTTTCTCCTTTCTTTCTTCTTGTAAAGAACTCTTAACATCACTATTTCTTTTCCAAAATCTTTCACCATGGCCGAATGTTAATAATCATCTTCAGAGCCGAAATTTCCATTTCTTATATATTTTCTTATCAACCATTTTCTTTGTATTCGTTTTGATTAATCGGTAAGAACCCTCTTCGATTTCTTTATTTATCATCCTTTCTTTTGTCGAATCTACTTTTGTTCGGGAGGGTCTTTTGATCGAAAGTATCCTCTATCTCTTTCTCTTAGACAATCTTTCTCATCTTTATAGTGATATAGAGAAGGCTGAAACTTGAAGTGTTCGTAATCATCGTGGATCGCTAGGATTCGGTTCAAAGTGTTAAGGTAAGGGTTTCTATCAAGGGCTTCCTTATTACTCATTATTTCATCAAAGATGGGTTACTAATCAGTTTTATCTTAGGAACGTTATCGCTCGATTTTCATCCCGTGAACGTAAGATTTCGTGGTAAGCCAATTTCGCCCTTAAAACCTATAAACTAAATTTCCAAAATATTAGTTGGACTAATATTCTTTTGTCAATGGAGGCAAGCAAGATAGGGTCGAAAAGGGTGGTGAATAGTGTTCAGAAGAGGGGTGGATTCACTATTCCCTCTAGATTCAAGCGAATGGCCGTTTCAGCAATTTGGGATTTTCCACCGAGATGTGGACCCTCATTCGGGGAGAATCAATTATTCAAAGTTGTTCGTAGTTCAGAGCCATTAGCTAACCGGGATTTTCCACCGGGTTGTGAACCGTCAACCGGAGAGAACCGCCAAATAGTAGTTGTTCGAGATTCCGAGGGTAAGGATCTAGATCGCTTATCTTTAGCATAGATTTATATTAAGTATTAGTGTTCTAATTGAGCGTTATAACATTTTTAGGTGTTGACGATCAGGAAAGTGTAGTGCTCACCATAATCAGGTGTGTAATTTTACACCATATCTCGTGGGTTAGATAACCACATCGTAATAATGATAGATTAAAATCACAAAGTTGGTGAAATCGGGTAAAATGGTTTATTTTATCACTTTAATCGTAAAAACTATGAAATTGGTATCAAGATTATGAAAATTACAAAATTGCCCTTAATGGGCTAAATCGATAAAAGTGACTTAATGGGCCATATGTGATATTTGATAAATGGGTCATATGTGATAATTGTTAAATGGGCCATATGTGATATTTGATAAATGGGCCATATGTGATATTTGATAAATGGGCCATATGTGATATTTGATAAATGGGCCATATGTGATAATTATTAAATGGGCCATAGGTGATTTTGATAAATGGGCCATATGTGATATTTGATAAATGGGCCATATGTGATAATTATTAAATGGGCCATATATGATTTTGATAAATGGGCCATATGTGATATTTGATAAATGGGCCATATGTGATATTTGATAAATGGGCCATATGTGATAATTGTTAAATGGGCCAAATGTGATATGAGATTATGTGGGCCAAAATGTGAAATGGGCCAGTTTGTGATAACTTTTATAATGAGCCTTATGTTGGAATTATTATATATGAATGAATTGTCATGCATTTTATATACATGATTGCATGGGTTGGGATAATTGACGAAGAGAAGATGGCTTCGTGCCCGATTAATGGCCGTGCCCGATTAACGGCCGTGCCCGATTAATGGCCGTGCCCGATTAATAACCGTGCCCAGCTTGATGGCTTCATGCCCGATTTAATATATGGCTTAATGCCCGGTTGGTGTGTTGGCGGGGTGGGTGACTAAAGCTCCCCACGGTGTGTCTTTGGTTGGTACGGGTGGTGTGTGTAGCGGATGGATATTTAGGCTTGGTTGGGAATTACATATCACATGCAATTTATACTTGTTATATTGTACATTTGTAAATGGGCTCAAGCCCAATTAAATGCTTAAATGGTTTCAGCCCAGTGGACTTGGTAAGTGGGTTACACACTGAGTTCTAAGTAACTCACCCCGTTTCTTTTACCCATCTCAGGTAATGATCATTAATGGAGGCTTGGGCCGGGGGATGACTTCGTGGAGGCCATACTTCGAATGATGGTTTCTGTGAACTTTGAACTACTCTTAAGTATTTTTATTTAATTACTATTTCAGCTATGATGAAACATCCCAAACCCGGCCCACGAGCCTTGACCGGATCTGGTATGTTCCTTGAAGAAAACCAGTTCACATTTCCTTTATTACCTTTGAAAAACTGTGGGTTTTGAAGAAAGTTTGTTTGTGGGTTGGGCTTGAGTTGAAAACAAGTTTGTTTTATGTTAAAAACCCATTTACCTCGAGTGACAAAATATTTAAAGTTTATTCTTAAACTAAATTGACTTAAGCTCTAATAAAATTTCGTCACATAGCAAATAGAATGTAAATTAACATAGTTCACTATGGCCTTATTACATCAAATAAAACCCAAAATAAAATTTAGAAAGTGCTTAAATAAATTAAAATGTCCAAATTAAATAAAACTTCAAGTGAGCATGGCCACCACAAGTTCTGTAGTCTCGGTCCATCACTGCTTCATCACACGAAACATGTTCCCACAACGGGGTGAGTTGGATGACTCAATGTGTACTACAACACTAAATCTTAACAACTTAGGCATACGTAATCACATCACATACCAATTCACATAATAGATCAAAATAATGATGCAATCCCAACCCAAACCTATATGCCATCCGCTACACATCCCCGTACTAACCTCGCACACAGTGGGGACTACTAAGTCGACCCTCCATCCGCTACACACCATCGAAGGCGATCATTGCGGTTGACGTGCTCATCGCCCTTATGAGTATTCGTGGTCTTAGGTCACCACACTAAGATATCGTGGTCTTAGGTCACCATATTCGATTATCGTGGTCTTAGGTCACCACATTCGATTTCGTGGTCTTAGGTCACCACATTCACTTCCCTTTTCAATAACCCATGTGCCCCATAACATATATTATGCATTAACATGCCAACTTTCACATTCTTATCACATATTAAATATAACATGTTTCATAATCCTAGTAGGAGTAGGATACGTGCACTGGTACTTTGTACCATTCACGGTACCTTAGCCATATTCTTGCACATTCTTATAGTCACATACAAATTAAATAATGCCATAAATAAATTAAGAAGTAGTGTGAGGTACACACCTGATTAACTTAGCGTATTCCTTGAAATCTCGAAAAAAAAGAAAAACTGATCTATCACTTTAGATCCTTATTCCCTACATTTGGTCAATCCCTTACTATTTAGTAAAAGCCTATTCGGCCATAAGACCTGAATCCCGAGGGATTATTGTAACCAAAACTTACCTTGTGCCGATCAAATCCCAAAAACTTGCTGAGTTCCTTCTTAAAATCGGCTAGCCATTAAATCACTTAGCTATGTCGACTTTCCGCTTTTAAATAAATAAGAAACAGTTCTAAATACCAAAAATAGGCCTTGGTGAATACCTTATATGCTTACCTTGTGGATTCTAAAGTCCCTAAAAGATTCACTTGCTTAGGGAGTTGTCGAAATACCTATGGACTCATGTTAGATCCGATTTCATCCTTAAACATAATTAATGGCCTTTGGCCAATATTCACATGTCTTACCTTGAAGCTTTAAATCCCAAAAATCCTCCTTTTAGTTGCCTACTCGATAATCCCGAAAGATCCTTCCATATTTCGGCCAAAATCGATAATAGGGATTAGTCCCTAAATTTCGATAAGTCTACAATATAAAAGAATGGAAACCAAACTTGGATCTTACCCTTATTTGAAGAAATCGATTGCACCTTCACTTCAACCTTCGAGGGATTCGGCTATGGCTAGATGATGATCTCACAACCTTCACTTTTGGAAGGTTGAGAGAAAAGAAAAAGGAAGAGAAGAAAGGTGAAGAAATTGGCTTACTTTGCTAGAGATTTCGGTTTTGACAAGATAGCAGAGAAGAGAGGATTTTGCTAGGAAAATTCAGCAGAGGAAGAGAATGAATGAATGGCCTTAGTTCTCCTCCTTGTGCCGAAATTACTAGGCCAAGACTCCCTTACTTGGCCACCACTCTTCTATTTTGATAGCTTTATCCTTTTAATTTAAAATTAAAAGAAATAATCCTTTTAATTATACCAATAATTATCCCTCATTTATCCACCTATTTAACCGAAATTTAAAGAGGATAAAACTCCTCTTTTAAGAGCCTTCATGCCGTCCAACTCCCTTGCTCCTTGTAGCAAAATAAAAATCTTTTATTTTGCTTCCTATGTGACTCAAACCTTGGCCCTTTCTCTTTGGACATGGCGTCACTTGCTAGGCCCTAAGTGGTGCCTTGTAGCCATTTTACCAAGGCTATTTGTATGTCATATTTCACATACATTTTCTCTGAAGACCACCTTGCCTTAGTTTCCCCTTTTGAACTTTAAAACTTAACATTTCTATGACATTTCCTTACATTTCCAAGATTCCAAAATTTTTCGTTTTCCTCTTTAAACTTTACATTTCCTTTCATTTCCAAGTTTCGAGAAATGTTCGCTTTCCTCTTTTGAATCATTTCTAAATCATTTCCTTACATTTCCTAGTTTCCAAAAATTTTCAGAATACATTCATAACACATAAGACATGTCATTTCAAGACAATGAAACCCGAAAATGCATAGGCCCTTTTCGTGATGTTACGCTTCTACCCCCTTAAAAATAATTTCATCCTCGAAATTTCCTAGCTAAAATAATTGAGGGTATTGCCGTCGCATTGCCTCTTCTGGCTCCCACGAAGCTTCCTCTCGATCCATGGTTGCGCCATAACACTTTGACTAGAGGAACCGACTTCCTCATAACACTTTCACGTCTCGTTCCAAAATCTGAACCGGCTCCTCTTCGTAGGATAAGTCTGGCCTTAGCTCCACCTCTTCAACCGGTACTACGTGAGATGGATCCGATCGGTATCGCCGTAGCATGGAAACATGGAATACGTCGTGCATCTGCTTCAATTCCGATGGCAACTCTAACTGATATGCCACTGGTCCAACTCGCTTCAACACTCGGTAGGGCCCTATAAACCTTGGGCTTAACTTCCCTTTGCGACCAAACCTCATCACCTTCTTCCAAGGCGAGACTTTCAGAAACACTTGATCTCCCACTTCAAACTCTATTTCCTTCCGTTTAAGGTCTGCGTACGACTTCTGCCTATCAGAGGCTTCTTTTAACCGTGCCCTGATTATCTCAACCTTCTCTTCAGTTTCTGCCACTAACTCTGGGCCCAAAACTCGACGTTCTCCTAACTCAGTCCAACAAGTAGGTGTTCGACATTTCCGACCATACAACGCTTCATATGGTGCCATCCGAATGCTAGTCTGATAGCTGTTGTTGTAGGCGAACTCAGCTAAAGGCAAATAGTCTTCCCAACTTCCTCGGAAATCCATCACACAGCCTCTCAACATATCCTCCAACACTTGTATAACCCGTTCAGACTGCCCATCTGATCGTGGATGAAAAGCCTCAGTGAAGTCTAACTTAGTACCTAAAGCTTGATGAAGTGCCCTCCAAAACCGAGACGTAAACCTTGGGTCCCTATCGGAGATGATCGATACCGGTACTCCGTGCAACCTCACAATTTCCGCTACATATAATTTGGCCAACTTCTGAAGAGAATAATCCATTCTTACTGGAATGAAATGCGTGGACTTGGTCAAACGGTCCACTATTACCCATACCGAGTCCTTCTTAGTAGGCGTAAGGGGAAGCCCACTAACGAAGTCCATGGTGATTCTTGCCCACTTCCATTGTGGAATCTCGATTGGCTGAAGTAATCCCGATGGAACTTGGTGTTCAGCCTTAACTTGCTGACACGTCAGACATTTCCCCACGAATTCAGTAACTTCCCGCTTAAGATCAGGCCACCAGAATTGTTCCCTTAAATCCCTGTACAACTTAGTGCCTCCGGGATGCATAGCATATGCGCTACTATGCGCCTCCCGAAGAATCCTTTGTCTTAACTCCTCGTCTTTTAGCATACAGACCTTTCCCTTGAAGCACAATACTCCCTCATTGTTAACACCATAATCTTCTAACTCTCCGTTCTGTACTTGCTGTAGCTTAGCACTTAAGTCATCATCCAACAATTGACTTTCCTTTACTTCATTCAACCACGTGGGTTTGACTTGCAATTCTGCCAGCAGACTTCCATCATCATACAAACTTAAGTGTGCGAACATCGCCCATAGATCCGACACCACTTTTCGACTTAAGGCATCTGCTACCACATTCGCCTTGCCTAGGTGATACTCGATCGAACAATCATAATCCTTTAATAGCTCCACCCACCTTCGCTGTCTTAGGTTCAACTCCTTCTGAGTCAGCAGATACTTTAGACTTTTGTGGTCTGTGTAGATCACCGACTTTTCTCCATAAAGGTAATGCCTCCACACCTTAAGAGCGAAGACCACTGCCGCCAATTACAAGTCATGAGTTGGGTAGTTAACCTCATGAGGCCTTAACTGTCGAGACGCATAAGCGACCACTTTTCCATCTTGCATTAGAACACACCCTAATCCCGTATGCGAAGCGTCACAGTATACCACAAACTCCTTTCCTGCCTCCGGTTGAATTAACACTGGAGCTTCGGTCAAGACCTTCTTGAGCTTCTCAAAGCTCTGCTGTTGCTTATCTGTCCATACAAAGGGTACTTCCTTCCTCAATAACTTTGTCAAAGGCGCGGCTATTGACGAGAACCCTTCTACAAACCTCCTGTAATAGCCTGCCAAACCTAAGAAACTTCGAATTTCAGCCACAGACCTAGGTGGTTTCCAATCCAACACTGCCTCGATCTTCCTAGGATCCACCCTTATTCCCTCTGTGGATACCACATGTCCTAAGAATGCCACCTCCTTAAGCCAAAATTCACACTTGCTGAATTTGGCATAGAGCTTCTTTTCCCTTAATACTTGTAGCACTATCCGTAGGTGCTCATCATGCTCATCCTCTGACTTCGAGTATACTAAGATATCGTCGATGAACACGACAACGAACCTATCCAAGTAGGGTTGGAAGACCCGGTTCATCATATCCATGAACGCGGCTGGAGCGTTCGTCAACCCAAATGGCATTACTACAAACTCATAATGGCCGTATCTTGTCCGAAAGGCGGTCTTATGGATATTTGCCTCCTTCACCTTCAACTGATGACATCCAGACCTTAGATCGATCTTTGAAAATACGGCGGCCCCCTTAAGCTGATCGAACAAGTCATCTATCCTTGGCAAAGGGTACTTGTTCTTGATGGTCATCTTATTCAACTGACGATAGTCTATGCACATTCGCATAGTCCCATCTTTCTTCTTCACAAACAAGACCGGTGCTCCCCATGGAGACACACTGGGTCGGATGAACCCATGATCCAGTAATTCTTGAATCTGAGCCTTGAGCTCAACTAACTCCTTTGGCGCCATTCGGTGGGGGGCGATTGACACAGAGCTGTTCTGGTAGCAAGTCTATTCCAAATTCCACCTCCCTATCTGGGGGTATTCCTGGTAATTCCTCTGGAAACACATCCACGAAGTCCCTTACCGTTCTAACTCTATTGACTCCTTCCTCCTTTCCATCTAACGCACTTACGAAGGCTAAAAACGCCTTGCACCCTTTCCGAACCATCCTTTCAGCCTTTAGTGCCGAAACTACATTAGACAAGTAGTTTCTTCTTTCTCCTATCATGATAATCACCTCACCCTCCGGGGTTCTTAGTTCCATTCGTTTAGCCGCACAATCCAACACGACTCGATGCTCTACTAACCAGTCCATCCCAAGTATGAGGTCAAATTCTCCGAAGGGTAACTCCATTAAGTCAGCCCGAAAGTTCACTCCCTGAATTTCTAGGGGTACACTCTGAAAGATCTTATCCACCACTACAGTTTGGCCTAATGGGCTTACTACAGTCATTTGCCTATCAGATAGTTCAGAGTCTAGGCCTAGTGTTTCCACTACACTACATGCAACATAGGAATGGGTCGAGCCCACATCAATCAGAGCATAATAAGGTTTCCCAAATATAAGGAACGCCGCTTATGACGTCGGTAGCGTCTCCATCCTCCCTCCTCCGGTGAACTGCATAAACCAAACCCGATTGCCTTGCCTCGATGATAGCAACACCTCTCGCGGTGTTCTCGTCCTCTGCCCGGCACCATTACCTCTATTATTCGAACCACGACCACGTTGGGGCTGCTTTGTCCACCTCTACCACCGATGAACATTACGAGCTGTTTGCCGACTCTCCTCCGGCTTCTTTGGACAATCCTTAATCATGTGGTCCTTAGACCCACACCAAAACATCCTCCCGTCTTTTTCCAACACTCTCCTAAGTGTTTCTTCCCACACCGTCACGGGGGCGATCACGCCTCCTGTAGCGACTTTGCGACCTCGCGGCCTATCAACTCTAGGCCTTTTATTCCCGGATGATCTGACGAACCAAAGCCTCTTTTTCACGCCTGCTGCGGTCGAAGTTACGCTTAGAATCCTTAATCCCCTCGGCTACCTTAGCTTTCTCTACTAAAGCGAGAAAACTCTCGCTTCTGATGCGGAGCTATCAACAACGACCTTAAATCATCCCTTAAACCGTCCTCAAATCGGACACACCGTTCATGCTCCGTAGCCACCACTCCTCAAGCATAACGGCTCGGCCCTCGAAACTCGACTTCATACTCCGCCACGGACTGTTCCCCTTGACCCAGCCCCATAAATGCCTTCCTTTGCTCATCGATATCACGGGTACCGACATACTTCTTCCGATAAGCCGTCTTAACATAGTCCCACGTCAGATCCTCAACTGTGGCACCATCACGAACTGTGAGCCACCATTGGTACGCTTCATCGCGTAGGAACGCCACCATTCCTTTCACCTTCTCTTCAGGGGTTAGATCTAGTTTGTAACACCCCAAACCCGGTCAATACACCACGACCGAATCTGGTATGTAACGGGGAAAACGTACTTGAGAGGTTTAGGTTTTTCGTTTAAAAGCAGGATGTAAACACTTCACTATATAGTGTATTTGAAGAAAATTTGAGTAGACTTGTTTGAAATCAGGTGGTGAATTTAGAAAACCCAAAAAATTTGAAAGCTTAACCAAAAGATGTAGTTAAAACGAGTTTATTCCATTTCGTTATTCAAATAGTTTCTTAGTGTTACTTAAGACATTTTAACTTGGTAGAAAATCGAGTTTTGATTTGGGAAATCGTTTGAGTTTCTAATGCAAGTCATGGTGAGATACCCGATGGTATAGTTTAAAACACTTTGCGTTATAGTTTTTAAATCATTGTCTTTCCAAATTTTAGTAAAATTCCAACCCACTTATTTTGTTAAGGCATATTAAAGTCTATTTAAAGCATAAACATCATAAAACATAATTTAAAGGCCTTTTACAATCCAAAACAAAACCCAAATAATAAAAAGCAAGCTAAAGTACCCAAATTATAAAGTCTGAGTAAAACTTTATTAAGCGTGGCATGAGCACCCCGAGTCCATCCCGGCTCCATGTCCGCGTCTAAGTGTCACCCGAGATGTCAAAGGAGAGGGTGAGTCGAATGACTCGATTGCATAAATCCCGCTCGATAAAACAACATGCTAACACACATCATACATAGCAACATGATTAATGCAACCCGATCCTAACCATCCATATCGCCTTTTCTACCCCGTGTGGTACCAAACCACTGGTGGTGCCAAACCACTGGTGACCCAAAGTCACGATATCCATAAGTGTGGTGCCAAACCACTGGTGACCCAAAGTCACGAATAATCCGATGATGGGGCCAACCCATCGTGTGATACCAAATCACTAGCAGACGATCCCATATCTCAAAGTGGGGCCAACCCACGGTGGTGTTAACCACAGGGACGAGTCGCAATGAGGTGCCAAACCTCTGGTGTCCCAAAGACACAATGTGATACCAAATCACTGGTGACCGTAGTCACAAATCCGATGATGGGGCCAACCCATCGTGTGATACCCAATCACTGGCGTCAATCCCGTATAATCAATCGTAGGGGCCAACCCACCGTGGTACTAAGCCACTGGGGCGAGGCGGAGAGGTGCCAAACCTCTGTGACCCAAAGTCACAAAATATCACTGTGGTACCAAACCACCGGAGGTGCCAAACCTCTGGTGTCCCAAAGACACGATGTCCCAAAGACACGGATATCATCATCCTCCCTCCACTCATATCACACATCATCATGCCATACTCATGTGATCATGCATCTCATACAAGTCATGCATATCATGCCAACATGCCAAGCATTATATCTCATAGCATACATAACATAGATCATAATATTGAGTATACATCGAGTAGAACTCGTAATGCTACGGACTTACCCGATCCGTACATATACCCCACTTGGGTACCAATTAATCCATCATCTTGTTTTGGTTTTACAAAGCAATCGAGTTATTAATAATATTACTAAGTATGGGTGTGTTAGTTACACACTGGAATAACGAGGCCCTAATCCCAAAGAAAAGATCTACAATCTTTAAACTCCTTGCTCCTAGAATCGGCCAAACATAGGGGTTAGATACTTAAGACCATTCGGCCAAGGACTTTTAAGCCAACAGAGTCATTATCAACCCTTACCTTTGTACTTGATTTGGTTTCCTACCAAATCTCGAATCAAGCGATGATTCTCCTTTAACAATCGGCACCCTAACGAAACAAGTAGTTAATCTCCAATCACCTTTGACTTAATCGAAATCAAAAGATTGAACTAACAATAATATACCAATCACTTACCCTCTACTTACTAATCGGTTTACAAAGAAGGAAGACTCTCTTGATTACTTCCAAAATCCGAAGGCCCTATCATGAATTCGATTCCAACATAAGAGGTTAACTCCTTTCAACATATGCCCAAAATCGGCTATTAACCCAACCAAAACCGATAAATCATAAGAGAGGGAAGAAATGGCCATTCGGCCTAGCACTTACCCAACACCAACCAAAGATTCGGCCTACACAACCACCGGGAGAAGGGAGATATTCGGCTAAGTTAAAGACTAATAGAAGAGAAAAGAGATTCGGCTAGAATAAGCAAAAGAATTTTGTGTCCAAAAGAAAAAGAGAATCGGCCAAGGTCTTGAGAAGAGAAGAAAATGGAAAAGAGAGATAGGTGCTTTTTGGTTTTGGAGAAAAAGAAATGGAATAGATGAATGAAGATTTCGGTTTTAGGGACAAGGTAAGTTCCGACATAAAAAAGAATGGAGAAGATGAATGGAGAATTCGATTGAGAAGGAAATGGTAAGTTTCAGCTCTTATGAAAATAAAGAAATTATGAGAGGGAGAGAAGAGAGCATTCGACTATATTGGAATTAAGAGAAACAAAGGCAAGTTTCGGCTAAGGTGTATGTTGCTTACACTTTCGATTTCAAGGGAGAAATGGAAGACTTACTTGAATATTGGTAACAAAGAAGAAACTCTCTGACATTCGGCTAACAACTTGACCAAAAGGGAGAATTTTAGCTAGACATACCAAGACCGAAAATGAAAGAAAAACACTAGAAATGCCAAAAGCATTTTCGGCATAGTCACTTCTCACACCAAGCCGTCACTCCCCCCCAAACTCCTCCTAAAAATTCGGCCAAGTCTCCCCATTCACTCACCACCACTCCTTCAAACTTGCTTGACCAAGTCTTCCTCCTAAACTTCCTCTCCACCCTCCATTTGAATGTGTAGACCAAGTCCAAGGAAGAATTCGAATTGCCTTCTACCTCTTCCTCCATGCCGTCCAAAATGGAAGCCAAAATGTGAGGTCTTTGCGGCTTGAACACAAGACCTCCACCTCATGCAGTTGACGCCACACCTAGCTCCCAAGTAGCGCATGCCTTGCCACTTTGCCAGCTCCTCACTTGTGCAACAAGCACCAAATAAAATACATATCCCTCAGCTCCATCAGCTCCCTACACCTAAAGCTCAAAAACTAAATTTTTCCCATTCCCTCAGGCATACTCCTAGCCTACAACTAAGCCCCTAAAACATAGAAATAGCAACATAGCACACCAACACGTGCAATATCATGCAACAACAAAATAGCCCCCCAACCCGGGATATTACAGTTCTACCCCCCTTAAAATAATTTCGGCCTCGAAATTACCTGATCAAAAGAGTTCCGGTGCTCGCTGTCTCATCCTATCCTCGGGTTCCCATTGGCTTCTTCCACGCCATGATTTCGCCAAAGAACCTTAACCAAAGGCACGGACTTTCTCGCAGAACCTTCACATCCCGATCAAGAATGCGCACGGTTCTTCTTCCAAAGTCAAATCTGGATTTACCTTGATCTCTTCCATTGCTACCACATGCGACGGATCCGAACGATAACGTCGAGCATCGAAACGTGAAATACGTCGTGAATCGACTAAGCTCTCACGGCAACTCCGGTTGATACGCCACCGTCCCACTCGTCTCAAAACCTTATACGGCCCAATAAACCTCGGACTTAGCTTGCCTTTCTTTTCGAACCTCAAAACCTTCTTCCAAGGCGAGACCTTCAGGAAAACTCGATCCCCCACAGCAAACTCTATATCTCTCCGCTTAAGATCAGCATAAGACTTCTGCCGGTCCGAAGCTTCCTTCAACCGAGCCTGAATCAACTTAACCTTATCTTTAGTCTCAGCAACCAACTCGGGTCCCAACAACTGGCGTTCACCTAATTCCGTCCAACACGTAGGTGAGCGACACTTCCTACCATACAACGCCTCATACGGTGCCATCTTGATGCTCGCTTGATAGCTGTTATTGTAGGCAAACTCAGCAAATGGCAGAAACTCTTCCCAACTACCTCTGAAATCCAGAACACAACCTCTCAGCATATCCTCTAAGATCTGAATAACCCTTTCTGATTGTCCATCAGACTGTGGGTGAAAAGCCGCGCTGAAATCCAACCGCGTACCCAGAGCCTGATGCAACGCTTTCCAGAACCTTGACGTAAATCTGGGATCCCTATCCGAGATGATCGATACTGGCACACCGTGCAACCTCACTATCTCCGAAACATACAGCTTCGCCAACCTCTGAAGTGAGTAGTCAACTCTCACCGGAATGAAATGAGCTGATTTAGTCAGACGATCCACCACTACCCAAACTGAATCCTTCTTGCTTGGCGTAAGCGGTAATCCACTGACGAAATCCATGGTTATCCTTTCCCACTTCCACGAGGAATCTTCACGGTGAAAGCAAACCCGGCGACAGCAACCGATGTTCACCTTGACTGCGACATGTCAGACACTTCCCAACAAACTCTGTCACCTCTTTCTTCAAGCCCGGCCACCAAAACTGCTCTCTAAGATCCCTATACATCTTGCTACAACCATGATGCATAGCATAAGGACTGCTATGTGCGTCCTGAAGAATCTTCTGCCTCAGCTTAATATCTTTAGGCATACAAGCCTTACCTTGGAAACACAGAACCTCATCACTAGACAAGCTGTAACCCTCCAAACCACCATCCTGTACTTGTAACCTTCGCGCACTCAGAATCTCATCCTCTAACTGTTTCTCTCTGATCTGCTCAACCCAAGTAAGGTTAACCTGCAACTCTGCCAGAATACTCCCATCGTCATACAAGCTCAAATGGGCAAACATCGCTCTTAAGTCCGAAACAACCTTACGGCTCAACGCGTCTGCCACCACGTTAGCCTTGCCCGGATGATACTCAATCGAACAGTCGTAATCTTTAAGCAACTCAACCCATCTACGCTGCCTCAAATTCAAATCCTTCTGAGTCAGTAGATACTTCAGACTCTTATGATCCGTGTAGACTATCGATCTCTCTCCGTACAAGTAGTGCCTCCAAATCTTTAAGGCAAAGACTACAGCCGCTAGCTCCAAATCGTGCGTCGGATAGTTGACCTCATGTGGCCTCAGCTGTCGAGAAGCGTAAGCCACAACCTTACCTTCTTGCATCAGCACACATCCCAATCCCGTATGTGATGCATCACAATAGACTGTGAATTCCTTACCAGCCTCAGGTTGAATCAAAACCGGAGCCTCAGTTAAAATCTTCTTTAACTTATCGAAGCTTTCCTGCTATTTTTCAGTCCAAACAAACGGAACTTCTTTCCTTAACAACTTGGTCATGGGCGCTGCTATCAACGAGAAACCCTCAACAAACCTTCGGTAGTATCCGACCAAACCCAGAAAACTCCGAATCTCAGCCACTGACTTAGGCGGCCTCCAATCCAAAACTGCCTCAATCTTCCGAGGGTCTACCCGAATCCCCTCAGCTGACACTACATGCCCCAAGAAAGTCACTTCTCTAAGCCAGAACTCGCATTTACTGAACTTAGCATAGAGCTGCTTTTCCCTCAAAATCTGCAGCACCACTCGCAAATGTGCATCATGCTCTTCTTCTGTCCTTGAGTACACTAAGATGTCGTCTATGAAAACCACAACGAACTGATCCAGATACTGCTGAAACACCCTATTCATTATATCCATAAATGCTGTCGGTGCGTTAGTCAACCCGAACGGCATTACCAGGAATTCGTAGTGCCCATACCGAGTCCGAAACGCTGTTTTATGGATATCAGCCTCCTTAACCTTTAACTGATGATACCCAGACCTCAAGTCGATCTTCGAAAATACCGCAGCACCCTTCAGATGATCAAACAAATCATCTATCCGTGGCAACGGATACTTGTTTTTAATCGTCAGCTTATTCAACTGGCGGTAATCTATACACATCCGCATCGTACCATCTTTCTTCTTAACAAAAAGTACCGGCGCACCCCACGGCGAAACACTTGGCCTAATAAAACCCCGATCCAATAACTCCTGGATCTGAGCCTTAAGCTCCACCAATTCCTTTGGCGCCATCCTATATGGAGCAATAGACACTGGCGCGCATTCCTGCAATGATCTATCACGAACTCTACCTCACGATCGGCGGCAAACCGGAAGCTCCTCGAAACACATCAAGCAAATTCCTTAACATGCGGACCTTCTCTGGCAGACTCTTTAGCCTCCAAGGCATACACATGAACCACATCGCCTCACGGCCCATCGACCATCTTCTCTCGCCTTGAGCGGATACCACATTTGATAAGTAATCTCTCCTATTACCTATCATAGCCACTTCATCTCCCTCAACCGTCTTAAGAACCATGCGCTTGGCCGCGCAATCCAACCTCGCCTGGTACTTGACCAACCAGTTCATCCCAAGAATCAGATCGAACTCCCCAAACGGCGGTTCCATCGGATCAAGAACAAACACTACCCCTTGGAGTTCTAGGGGTACATCTCTAAACGACTTATCTACTACCACAGAGTGACCTAAAGGGCTAATTACGGTCATCGCCTAGAAGATATCTCGAGTCTAAATCCATGGTCTCTACTATACTCACGGCAACATAAGAGTGCGTTGAACCCACATCAATCAAAGCGGTATAAGGAGAACCAAAGATCGAAACGTCACGGTTATGGCGTCGGTCGTCGCCCTCCTCTCGGCGCCTCACGCATACACTAATCCAGGTATCGGCATCGGAACTACCGCACCTCGCGGGTGCTCCACGGCCCCGACGAGAACCATTACCACCTGCCATTACCACGGCCCCTCTGCGGTGGCGGTCCACTACTCTGAGCGATTACGGCCCGACTCTCGGGCCGAATCCTAGCCAACCTCGCGGACCGGTCCCTCACGCGATGATCCAGAGAGAACCACACTCAAAACAACCTTTTCCTCCACCCAACAACCACCCCAATGGGATTTCCCACCTTCGGTTACATCACAAGGCGGTCCCCGCCTAGCGAAGCAACAAACCTACCTGGCTGATTTGACCCACTCGGTCTAGCCCTTTTCTGTGGATTACCCGACGATCCAGAAGACCTAAAGCTCCTCTTATGCCTATTTCTGTCCATGCTCTGCCTCACTGACTCTTTAACACCCTCGGCTACCTTAGCCTTTTCAACTAAGACAGCAAACTCGCGCTCCTGCTGAGGAGCAATCAGCAGTCTCAACTCGTCTCGCAGACCATCCTCGAAACGAACACACCTCTCATGTTCGGTGGCTACAATACCCTGGCATACCTACTCACCTTCAAGAACTCACCTCGTGCTCGAAACAGACTTACTCCTGAACAAGCCTCGAAAATGCCTTTATTTGGGAGTCAATATAACTAGCCCCAATGTACTTCTTTTGATCGCGACCACGAAATAATCCCATGTCGGATCCTCTGCTTTGCCACACTATCGTCCCGAACCGTGAGCCACCATTGATATGACTCATCCCGGGAAGCGTCGATGCCCTTCACTTCTCTTCAAAGCGCTTAAGTCCGGATCATCCATGATCCGCTCGGTTGCCTCCACCAATATTCAGCGATGCTAGGAGCAACACCGGATACCCCTCGAAAGAATTCGGCCCCATTTGCCCGAAGTCGCTCAGCCGCATTTTCTAGCTCCTGCACCACCACCTACTCCAACTACCCTTTCCAACACTCGCGACATCGCTTTGTGACATCTGCGTCATCGATCGATCTTGAAACTCACCACCTCCACCGGTGGCGGTGATGCGATATCTCATTTTCGACCCACGACCGGACCCTACGGGTTCGAAAACCGTCATCCTACCACGACCTGCGTCCACGACCACGTCCACCTCTAGCGCTCATGACTAAATTCTCTCGTGATCCCGATTTAGGAGTTTTATGCATCGATATTTATTCCACTATTTTAAAGCAAAGTCTTATGAATAGTAAAGAAGCTTTGTTTTCGCGAGTTCACAGAATCCTATCGATTTGGTTTCTAAAGTAATCCACTCTTTGCAATCATCCAATCACATCAATAAATCACAAAAAATAGTAAGGGGTACTTACCTGGGCGGACTGGTGCCGGAGACTAGGTGTCATGCCTTACAAACCATATATTTAAAAACAAAGACTATCAAACAAACTTTTAAAACGTTTTTGGGCCTTGGGCCCACAAAAAGCTTTTGAACTTGGCTCGATACCACAATTGTAACACCCCAAACCCGGTCAATACACCACGGCCGAATCTGGTATGTTACGGGGAAAACGTACTTGAGAGATTTAGGTTTTTCGTTTAAAAGCAGGATGTAAACACTTCACTATATAGTGTATTTGAAGAAAATTTGAGTAGACTTGTTTGAAATCAGGTGGTGAATTTAGAAAACCCAAAAATTTTGAAAGCTTAACCAAAAGATGTAGTTAAAACGAGTTTATTCCATTTCGTTATTCAAATAGTTTCTTAGTGTTACTTAAGACATTTTAACTTGGTAGAAAATCGAGTTTTGATTAGGGAAATCGTTTGAGTTTCTAATGCAAGTCATGGTGAGATACCCGATGGTATAGTTTAAAACACTTTGCGTTATAGTTTTTAAATCATTGTCTTTCCAAATTTTAGTAAAATTCCAACCCACTTATTTTGTTAAGGCATATTAAAGTCTATTTAAAGCATAAACATCATAAAACATAATTTCAAGGCCTTTTACAATCCAAAACAAAACCCAAATAATAAAAAGCAAGCTAAAGTACCCAAATTATAAAGTCTCGAGTAAAACTTTATTAAGCGTGGCATGAGCACCCGAGTCCATCCGGCTCCATGTCCGCGTCTAAGTGTCACCCGAGATGTCAAAGGAGAGGGTGAGTCGAATGACTCGGTGCATAAATCCCGCTCCGATAAAACAACATGCTAACACACATCATACATAGCAACATGATTAATGCAACCCGATCCTAACCATCCATATCGCCTTTTCTACCCCGTGTGGTACCAAACCACTGGTGGTGCCAAACCACTGGTGACCCAAAGTCACGATATCCATAAGTGTGGTGCCAAACCACTAGTGACCCAAAGTCACGAATAATCCGATGATGGGGCCAACCCATCGTGTGATACCAAATCACTAGCAGACGATCCCATATCTCAAAGTGGGGCCAACCCACGGTGGTGTTAACCACAGGGACGAGTCGCAATGAGGTGCCAAACCTCTGGTGTCCCAAAGACACAATGTGATACCAAATCACTGGTGACCGCAGTCACAAATCCGATGATGGGGCCAACCCATCGTGTGATACCCAATCACTGGCGTCAATCCCGTATAATCAACTGTGGGGCCAACCCACCGTGGTACTAAGCCACTTTGGGGGCGAGGCGGCCGGTGCCAAACCTCTGGTGACCCAAAGTCACAAAATATCACTGTGGTACCAAACCACCGGAGGTGCCAAACCTCACGGTGTCCCAAAGACACAGTGTCCCAAAGACACGGATATCATCATCCTCCCCCCACTCATATCACCCATCATCATGCCATACTCATGTGATCATGCATCTCATACAAGTCATGCATATCATGCCAACATGCCAAGCATTATATCTCATAGCATACATAACATAGATCATAATATTGAGTATACATCGATAGAACTCGTAATGCTACGGACTTACCGGATCCGTACATATACCCCACTTGGGTACCAATTAATCCATCATCTTGTTTTGGTTTTACAAAGCAATCGAGTTATTAATAATATTACTAAGTATGGGTGTGTTAGTTACATACACGGAATAACGAGGGCCCTAATCCCAAAGAAAAGATCTACAATCTTTAAACTCCTTGCTCCTAGAATCGGCCAAACATAGGGGTTAGATACTTAAGACCATTCGGCCAAGGACTTTTAAGCCAACAGGAGTCATTATCAACCCTTACCTTTGTACTTGATTTGGTTTCCTACCAAATCTCGAATCAACGATGATTCTCCTTTAACAATCGGCACCCTAACGAAACAAGTAGTTAATCTCCAATCACCTTTGACTTAATCGAAATCAAAAGATTGAACTAATAATAATATACCAATCACTTACCCTCTACTTACTAATCGGTTTACAAAGAAGGAAGACTCCTCTTGATTACTTCCAAAATCCGAAGGCCCTATCATGAATTCGATTCCAACATAAGAGGTTAACTCCTTTCAACATATGCCCAAAATCGGCTATTAACCCAACCAAAACCGATAAATCATAAGAGAGGGAAGAAATGGCCATTCGGCCTAGCACTTACCCAACACCAACCAGTATTCGGCCTACACAACCACCAGGAGAAGGGAGATATTCGGCTAAGTTAAAGACTAATAGAAGAGAAAAGAGATTCGGCTAGAATAAGCAAAAGAATTTTGTGTCCAAAAGAAAAAGAGAATCGGCCAAGGTCTTGAGAAGAGAAGAAAATGGAAAAGAGAGATAGGTGCTTTTCGGTTTTGGAGAAAAAGAAATGGAATAGATGAATGAAGATTTCGGTTTTAGGGACAAGGTAAGTTCCGACATAAAAAAGAATGGAGAAGATGAATGGAGAATTCGATTGAGAAGGAAATGGTAAGTTTCGGCTCTTATGAAAATAAAGAAATTATGAGAGGGAGAGAAAAGAGCATTCGGCTATATTGGAATTAAGAGAAACAAAGGCAAGTTTCGGCTAAGGTGTATGTTGCTTACACTTTCGGTTTCAAGGAGAAATGGAAGACTTACTTGAATATTGGTAACAAAGAAGAAACTCTCGACATTCAATTAACAACTTGACCAAAAGGGAGAATTTTAGCTAGACATACCAAGACCGAAAATGAAAGAAAAACACTAGAAATGCCAAAAGCATTTTCGGCATAGTCACTTCTCACACCAAGCCGTCACTCCCCCCCCCCCCAAACTCCTCCTAAAAATTCGGCCAAGTCTCCCCATTCACTCACCACCACTCCTTCAAACTTGCTTGACCAAGTCTTCCTCCTAAACTTCCTCTCCACCCTCCATTTGAATGTGTAGACCAAGTCCAAGGAAGAATTCGAATTGCCTTCTACCTCTTCCTCCATGCCGTCCAAAATGGAAGCCAAAATGTGAGGTCTTTGCGGCTTGAACACAAGACCTCCACCTCATGCGATTGACGCCACACCTAGCTCCCAAGTAGCGCATGCCTTGCCACTTTGCCAGCCTCCTCACTTGTGCAACAAGCACCAAATAAAATACATATCCCTCACTCCATCAGCTCCCTACACCTAAAGCTCAAAAACTAAATTTTTCCCATTCCCTCGGGCATACTCTAGCCTACAACTAAGCCCCTAAAACATAGAAATAGCAACATAGCACACCAACACGTGCAATATCATGCAACAACAAAATAGCCCCCCAACCCGGGATATTACATAGTTCATCCATGATCCGCTCAGTTGATTCCAACCAATACTCGTGATGCATGGGTGCCACTCCGACACTCCACGGAACACCTCGGCTCGTTGGCACGAAGTCGCTCGATTCTGGGCTTACGGGCTCCTGAATTTCCTCCTACACAAGCCACCAACTCTAGAACTCGCAGCACAGCCTGCGACACAGCATCATCCCCTGTCCGTGCTTGCTGCTCAACACCAACAGCTGGGGGTGGTGGTGGCATCTCGTTGTCAGACCCCTGACCTGATCTAACGGGTTCTGACACGGTCATTCTACCTCTACCGCGTCGTCATACGTTACGACCACGTCCTCTAGAGCTCATTTCTACCGTCGCGATCTGATTAAAAAGTTTTATGAATTAGTGCTTGTTTCACTTATTACCCGCGAAGAAGTTTTATGAAAAGAAATTTTAGGAGTGGTTCTTTCGTATTCATACATGCACACAGTCTTTGCATTCATACATCCATCAATCAATTATGAACTTCCGTTCATTGAGAAATGTTGTAGTTTCCATTGTTGTTGTTTTTCCACTACCCGGGGTATTTTAAGTAATTTGTCCTACTGGTATTTTCCTAGTTTTGAATCTCGGGGGTATTTTTGAAATTTCATAAACCAAGGGCATTTCGTAATTTTACCGCTAGGGTATTTTAGTAATTTTGCAATTCGAAATTTTTCAAAAATTTTGTAAAAATAGTTCTCACGAATTAAAAGGGTAATTTTAAGAGTTTTAGAACTAGGTTTTTTTCTAAAAACACGGCTAGTTCCCTTTCGGGTTTTAGTTATTGTGTTTAGCCTATGACCAGAGTCCTCTTGGTGGGGTGAACAAAAGCTTCGCACTGTAGGATTTGAGTGGAGAGGAGGTGAGTCACGCGGACTATTTAAGTACCAAGCTCCCACCGAAACCGATCCTAGACATGCGCATGCAGGTTGCCACACCCACCGAGTCTTCTTGGTTAGGGTGAGCCGAAGCTACGCACTGGGTAGGATTCAGTGAAGAGGAGGTGAGTCACTAGGGCTACTTAAATACCGAGGCTCTTCCGGATCCAATCCTAGACATGCGCATGTGGGTTACCACACCTAACTCGGCGACTTAGCCATAGGTTTGTTTAGGCATTTAAGTCTTATGTATTTGTGTTTGAGTAGACTAGACCTACGGTTCAAGTACCTATCATACTATTCTATGTTCCATTACATTTCTACCCTTCTGCAGATCATATTAAAAATCACACAAGGGATAGGGGTACTTACCTGGTGGACCTCGGGTCGGAGACTTGGGTGCCATGCCAGAAAACCTGCTGATTTCATAAAATATTTTTATAAAACTTATTTGGGCTCGATTCGAAAACGTTTTGGGCCTTAAACCTCAGTAGAGAGTTTGAAACGGACTCGATACCAAACTGAAACATCCCAAACTCTACCCACGAGCCTTGGCCGGATCTGGTATGTTCCTTGAAGAAAACCAGCTCACATTTCCTTTATTACCTTTGAAAAACTGTGGGTTTTGAAGAAAGTTTGTTTGTGGGTTGGGCTTGAGTTGAAAACAAGTTTGTTTTATGTTAAAAACCCATTTACCTCGAGTGACAAAATATTTAAAGTTTATTCTTAAACTAAATTGACTTAAGCTCTAATAAAATTTCGTCACATAGCAAATAGAACAGAAATTAACATAGTTCACTATGGCCTTATTACATCAAATAAAACCCAAAATAAAATTTAGAAAGTGCTTAAATAAATTAAAATGTCCAAATTAAATAAAACTTCAAGCTGAGCATGGCCACCACAAGTTCTGCCGTCTCGGTCCATCACTGTTCATCACCTGAAACATGTTCCCACAATGGGGTGAGTCAACAGACTCAATGTGTACTACAACACTAAATCTTAACAACTTAGGCATACATAATCACATCACATACCAATTCACATAATAGATCAAAATAATGATGCAATCCCAACCCAAACCTATATGCCATCCGCTACACATCCCCGTACCAACCTGCACACCGTGGGGACTATTAAGTCGACCCTCCATCCGCTACACACCATCGAAGGCAGTCGCTGCAGTCGACGTGCTCATCGCCCTTATGAGTATTTGTGGTCTTAGGTCACCATACTCAGATATCGTGGTCTTAGGTCACCACATTCAGATTATCGTGGTCTTAGGTCACCACATTCAGATTTCGTGGTCTTAGGTCACCACATTCACTTCCCCTTTTCAATAACCCATGTGCCCCATAACATATATTATGCATTAACATGCCAACTTTCACATTCTTATCACATATTAAATATAACATGTTTCATAATCCTAGTAGGAGTAGGATACGTACCTGGGTACTTTGTACCATTCACGGTACCTTAGCCATATTCTTGCACATTCTTATAGTCACATACAAATTCAATAATGCCATAAATAAATTAAGAAGTAGTGTGAGGTACACACTTGATTAACTTAGCGTATTCCTTGAAATCTCGAAAAAAAAAGAAAAATTGATCTATCGCTTTAGATCCTTAATCCCTACATTTGGTCAATCCCTTACTATTTAGTAAAAGCCTATTCGGCCATAAGACTGAATCCCGAGGGATTATTGTAACCAAAACTTACCTTGTGCCGATCAAATCCGAAACTTGCTTTGAGTTCCTTCTTGAAATCGGCTAGCCATTAAATCACTTAGCTATGTCGGTTTCCGGCTTTTGAATAAATAAGAAACAGATTCTAAATACCAAAAATAGGCCTTGGCCGAATACCTATATGCTTACCTTGTGGATTCTAAAGTCCCAAAAGATTCACTTGCTTAGGGAGTTGTCGAAATACCTATGGACTCATGTTAGATCCGATTTCATCCTTAAACATAATTAATGGCCTTTGGCCGAATATTCACATGTCTTACCTTGAAGCTTTAAATCCCGAAAAATCCTCCTTTTAGTCGCCTACTACGATAATCCCGAAAGATCCTTCCATATTTTGGCCAAAATCAGTAATAGGGATTAGTCCCTAAATTTCGATAAGTCTACAATATAAAAGAATGGAAACCAAACTTGGATCTTACCTTATTTGAAGAAATCGATTGCACCTTCACTTCAACCTTGAGGATTAGGCTATGGCTAGATGATGATCTCACAACCTTCGGCTTTTGGAAGGTTGAGAGAAAAAGAAAAAGGAAGAGAAGAAAGGTGAAGAAATCGGCTTGCTTTGCTAGAGATTTCGGTTTTGACAAGATAGCAGAGAAGAGAGGATTTTGCTACGAAAATTCGGGCAGAGGAAGAGAATGAATGAATGGCCTTAGTTCTCCTCCTTGTGCCGAAATTACTAGGCCAAGACTCCCTTACTTGGCCACCACTCTTCTATTTTGATAGCTTTATCCCTTTAATTTAAAATTAAAAGAAATAATCCTTTTAATTATACCAATAATTATCCCTCATTTATCCATCTATTTAACAAAAATTTAAAGAGGATAAAACTCCTCTTTTAAGAGCCTTCATGCCGTCCAACTCCCTTGCTTCTTGTAGCAAAATAAAAATCTTTTATTTTGCTTCCTATGTGACTCGAACCTTGGCCCCTTTCTCTTTGGACATGGCGTCACTTGCTAGGCCCTAAGTGGTGCCTTGTAGCCATTTTACCAAGGCTATTTGTATGCCATATTTCACATACATTTTCTCTTAAGACCACCTTGCCTTAGTTTCCCCTTTTTGAACTTTAAAACTTAACATTTCTATGACATTTCCTTACATTTCCAAGTTTCCAAAAATTTTCGTTTTCCTCTTTAAATTTGACATTTCCTTTCATTTCCAAGTTTCCAGAAATGTTCGCTTTCCTCTTTTGAATCATTTCTAAATCATTTCCTTACATTTCCTAGTTTCCAAAAATTTTCAGAATACATTCATAACACATAAGACATGTCATTTCGCACAATTAAACTGAAAATGCATAGGCCCTTTTCAGGATGTTACATATGATGTAATAAGGCCTCTGGTATTATTTTTATGGATTTTTACTTGTGGATGGATTTTAATTATGTTTAAATACTAAAATGGGACTATTCTATTTTTTTTATAAATATTTTCTTAAATTCTCGTGCAAAAAAGGGTTTTTCTTAAATATTTTATTCTCGTAATTTTTTTTGTAAAATTCTTAAAGAATCTTGTTTTCAAATTTCCTTTTGAACTCTTTTGAACTTCTCGTAAAATTTTTACCAATTAATTTCTAAGTTTTAATTTATAAACTCTTATGTCTTAAATCATAGATTTTAAATTAACCTCGGTTTTTAATAAACTTCAATTCCAAAATAGTTTTGATGATCTGTTTTATTTAAATCAATAAATGACTAGATGTATGTTCGTTTTGTGTGACATACCAAATCTGGTCTTAACGCATAGACCAGGGTTTGGGGTGTTACATGCTCGGTAATTCAATTCGCACACTTAGTGCATAGTAACCGATTTCGCAGACTTAGTGCTCGGTATTTTAAATTCGCACACTTAGTGCATTTCTCAATCTTGTTATACATTTATATAGAAACACACATAAGAATTAAACCTCAACTATAAATATACAAATTAGCTTATTTCGATCTCAATAATCAACATCCCATTCGGGTGTACCAATGGCATATATACATAACTCACATTCGGCTATACTATTCACATATATAGATATCACATTAAATTCATGTACACCATTATAAATAAATCCAATTCAACTCAATTGCTTAAAAACATACCTCGAGTATCGACGGACTATATTTTCTGACTATTCGACTAACTTCGCTTTTCCCCGATCCAATCCCGATCCTTTTTGTTCTTGATCTAATAAATTTCAAATTTAGCTCATTCAAACATATTTTAATTCAATTTAATCCAAAAACACATAAATGGGCAAATTACTATTTTACCCCTGACATTTACAATTTTTACAATTTAGTCCCTATTGCATAAAACATAAAATACTCAAAATTTCAAGGTACCCATGTTTGACCGAATTTTCATAGTGTTCATAAAAGCCCATATATTTCATTTATTTCACATTTTAACCCCTTAATTTACAAATTTCACAATTTAATCCTATTTAGACATTTCTATCAAAAATGCCTTAATTAAACTTAACTATCTAACATCCTATATTTATTTTCCTTCACTAAACACCAATTTCATCAAGCTATCAACAATGGCATTTCATGAATACATCATCAAATTTGAAAATTCCAACTTGGGCTGGCTAGTATTCAAAGCAAAGATCTCAAAAACGTAAAAATTATCAAAAACTAAACTCAATTACATACCTTAATCAAGCATGCAAGGGCCGAAAGTTTCAAGCTTAAACTTTCTCTTCTTTCTCTTAGTTTCGGTCAAAAAGAAATAAAGAAGATGAACACTTTCATCTTTTTACCAAATTTAATATTTAACATATATTAAATTATAACATTATATTATAAAATAAAACAAACAAATCAAATCACTATTACATGCATTACCAACCGGCCACTACTCATTTTTTTATGGTAAATTTGCTATTTAAAGCCTCCAATTTATTAAGACAACATCAATTAAGCACTACCTCATTTAACCATCAAATTTTCATTTTACGCGATTAAACCCTTTTTCACATTTAAGCAACAAAACGATCAAATTTTAATACGAAAATTTCACACACACCAATTCACACATAATGAACATAGAAAATAATATTAAAATATTTTTTTGACTTAGATTTGTGGTCCCAAAACCACCGTTCTGATTAGGGTCAAAATCGGACTGTTACATTAGATGATAAACTATACTGAGACTCTATAGCTAGAGTAAATAGAGAAACTATAGGAAACTAAAACTGTAGTGAGCTTGTGATTGCGAAAATAACTCTTAATTACTACTTCCATAAAACATCTGTTTAATTATTGAAACTATGAGCTAAATTCATAAAATTTCTAATTCAGATAATACACGAAGCGTTAATGAGCACTAGAAGAGGTGCAAGAGGCCGCGGCAGAGGCCGTGGAAGTGCTAGGGCTGGATCTTCTGCATCAGGCCATATGCCCAGCGTTGAAGCGAGAGAGCTCGATTTCACGGTGCAGAGGCAGTCGTATGATCGGGCAGCTGGGGATGACACATTGTTCCAAGCAATGCTAAGAATTTTGGAAAGGGTCGCTGGGCCCAACAATGGCATTGAAAGCCGTGGGTCAATTTTGGAGCGACTTCGATCAAATGGAGCAGATATTTTCAAAGGTATCGCGGGAGTGGAACCTAATGTGGTCGAATATTTGTTGGAGGCTACATAAAGAATAATGGATGATCTTGACTGCACTTTCGAACAAAAACTAAAAGGTGCAGTGTCGTTGGTGCGAAAGGAAGCATACCAGTGGTGGCTTACCGTGAAAGAGGGCACTCAACCTGACCGGGTCACTTGGGAGTTCTTCAAGTCCACATTTCAAGGAAAGTACGTGGGCGCAAGCTATGTGGATGCCCGGAGGAAATAATTCTTGAACTTGACTCAGAGAGACAAATCTATGGTAGAATACGAGGCCGAGTTCCTACGACTCAGTCAGTATGCTAAAGGAATAATGGCAACAGATTATGAACGTTGTGTTCGGTTCGAAGATGGCCTCAGAGATAGTCTTCGGGTACTGATTGCTCCACAAAGGGAACGGGATTTTACAGCATTGGTGGAGAAAGAAAAGATCACTGAAGATGTGAAGCGCTCGGAGCGGCTAAACCGAGACAAAGAAAGGGGCAGAAATAAGAGGGATTCTGAGTATTCCAATTTCGATCAGAGACCTAGGAGGAGGGCCGAGTGGATGGGCGATGAAGAGCCGGGCCCCACATTTGCACTCTTTGGTTACCACCTTGTGCTATTTGTGGGAAAGGTCATGTGGGTGAGTGCTGGAGGAGGACGAGAGCTTGTCTGAGTTATGGTTCCATGGAACACCATCTCAGAGAGTGTCCCAGAAGACCGGATCAGATACAAGTTTTTGGTAGGGCTGATGTACAGCAACCTAGGGGTGGACAGCAGCCGCCTAAAGGCCATGGACAGGCCAGGGGTGGAAACGGCTTGGACCATGGAGCTCCAGGTAGAGGTGCTGGTCATGCGGAGGCGAGGTAGCCAGCTTTGGTTTATGTAGCACGTCGCTGAGAAGACGGAGAGGCTCCAGATGTGAATACTGGTACGTACTTTACACATAGCGTACTATTTACCTAATTTGCAATTAGGATTAGAGTGCGCAGCAAAAGTGTAGTGGTGTAACCTGTGTTGTGCGGCTATTAGATAGTTGGAAATTTCGGGGATGAAATTTCTTTAAGGGGGGTAGAGCTGTAACGCCTCAAATTTTAGGCCTAGAAGAATTGGGCCTTGGGCATGGGAGCGTTTAAAATTTTTGAAAACAAGAGAACGGCACAATTGCATGTTAGATCTGTTAGGTGAGTGATTTTGGAAGGTTAAGGGGCTTCTATGAATGTAACGTCCTCGAAAGGGCCTATGCATTTTCAGTTTAATTGTACGAAATGACAAGTCTTAAGCACTATGAATAAATTTTTGGTATTTTTGGAATTCTAAAAATGCATAGAAATGGAAATGAACATTTTTGGAAACCTGAGCATTTTTGGAAACTTGAACATTTTTGGAAACCTGAATATTTTTGGAAACCTAAACATTTTTGGAAATGTTTCAAAAATGGAAAGTGAACATTTCGGGAAACGTGGAAATGTAAGAAAAATGGCAAGTTACAGAGCCGATCGAAAATTTTAGGAAACTTGGAAATGACCCTAAAATGATGAGTTTTAAGGTTTAGAATAGGAAATTAAGGCAAGGGGGCCTTAAAGGTAAAAGTTGGTAAAATTTGACACACAAACGGGCTAGGAAAAGTGGCCTGAAGATGGCACTTATGGCTTATGGAAATGGCGCCACATGCAAGGTGTTGGGCCTGAGTTCGAGTCACTTGGGAAGCAAATAATGAAGGCTATATTTTTGCTTCCAATAAATTGAGGTGGATGGCACATGCTTCTAGAAATAAAGGTGTTTTATTCTCATTAATATGTGAATAATAAGTGATAAATATAGGATTAATTTTTAATATAATTATTGGGGAGATAAAAGATGGATTAAACCCTTTTATTTTTAAATAAAAGAGATAATATTATCACAAGGAAGAGTGGTGGCCAAGTCAAGGACTCTTGGCCTAGTAATTTCGGCTAAAGGAGGAGAGTTAGGCTATTCTCTCATCTTTTTCCTAAGTGTGCCGAAAATTCCCTAGCTCCTCTTTCTCTCTGCCGAAATTTTTCCTAAGCAAAACTCCATCTTTTCTTCTCCTCTCCTTTGCTATTGTCGAGCCAAAACACTCTTTGATCCCTGTTAAATCTCCATAGCCGAATCTCTGTGACTCTAGGCAAGGAAGCAATCGGCTAAAGGCATTAAAGGTTTCTACAATCGTTGAAAACAAGGATCAATGATCTAAGGTAAGATAAGTATATATTTGGTCGAAGGTTACGTTTTATATGTTAGATCTAACATATGAATTATAGGAATTTCGATATCACTAAAGGGAGCAAGGAACCGATTTTTGAGATCTCATCTTAAGGTAAGTGGTTATAATCGGCCAAGGTTCTTTCTTAAATGTCTGGATCTATTTGTTTTAATCAGAGACTAATCAAATCAGTGGATTTAATGGTTAGCCGAATTCAAGGGAAGAACACAAATCTTCGGGATTTGATTGTCAATCAAATCGGCAAACAAGGTAAGTGTTAGTAATACCATTCCTAGTAGGATTTGGTTTTAAAATCGAAAAGGTTATTAATATGTTTATGTATGGTGGGCCGAATATAGGAATTAACAGATCTAAAGCCTAAATCGGGATTTTCGGGATCTCAAGGAATCTATTAAGCAAATCAGGTGTGTACTCACACTAACTTTCGATATATCATATGGCAATTATTTTAATATATGAATATGCATAAGAATGTGAATATGGCTAAGTACCATAAATATGGTAAAAGTACCCAGGTACGTTTCCTACTTTTGATAGGATTATGAATATGTATATTGTTACATGTGAATAATGAGAAATTAAGTATGTTATGCATGATATAAAAAATATGGGGCATTCGGGATATATGTGAAAGGGGAAGAAGGTGTTGACTTGGTCTCACCAACGAATATATGGTGACTACGGTCACAAAATTTGAATATGGTAACCGGTTACATTATCTGAATTTGGTAACTTCGGTTACATTATTTGAATATGGTGTCTAATGACACAAATTATATGGGCGATGAGCACGTCGATTGCAATGGCGCGCTTTGATGGTGTGTAGCGGATGGAGGGTTGACTTAGTAGTCCCCACGGTGTGATTGGTAGGTGCGGGTGGTGTGTAGCGGATGGACAAATAGGCTTGGGTTTGGGTTGCATCATTCTCTTTATGAATATGTCTTTGATATGAACATGTATGCCTAAATTGTTGAATGTTAGTTTGTGTACACATTGAGTCTGTTGACTCACCCTGTTGGGAATATTTTTAGGAGATGATCGAGTAATGGACCGGGTCGATGAGGAGCTAAAGGTGGCCATGCATAGCAAGGAAAGACTTTTATTATTTGGGACTGTTATTCATATTAAGTACTTAAATTTTATTATTTTTGGGTTTTGATTGATGTAATAAGGCCATAAGGCCCAAGTGAATTTCTTTATTTCTTTTTGCTTTACTATTGGATATTATGTCACGAACTAATTTGGATGTAAGTAAGTACAAAATTTACTTTTCTTAAAAATGAACTCAAAAATTCTTTTGTCACCTTAATTAAATTGGATTTATAAAATTAAATAGATGGGTTTTTAATCTAAGCCCAACCCAAGACGAAATTTTCCTAAAAATACACAAATTTTCTCTAAGAAACAAAGAATTTTGAAACCGGTTTACTCAAGGAACATACCAGATCCGGTTCAGGCTCGTGGGCCGGGTGTGGGGTGTTTCAGTTTGGTATCAGAGCCAAGTTTTAAACTCTCGGCCTGTGGGCTAAGGCCCAAAACGTTTTTAATTCGAGCTCAAATGATTTTCTTGAAATAAAGCGGTATTCTAGCATGGCACCTAAGTCTCCGACCATGATCCACCACCGTAAGTACCCTAACTTTATGTGTGATTACGTGATTTATGTAGAAAGGGCATGGAACGTAGAATAGTGTGATAGGAACATGAACCTTAGGACTAGATTACTCAAACACGTAACCACATAAGACTTAATGCACTAAACAAACCTATGGCTAAGTCACAGAGCTAGGGTGTGGTAACCCCATGCGCATGTCTAGGATTGGATCCGGAAGAGCACAGTATTTAAGCGATCCTAGTGACTCACCTCCTCTTCGCGAGAATCCTGCAGTGCGTAGCTTCGGTTCACCCTAACTCGGAGGGCTCAGCGGTGTGGCAACCTCTCATGCGCATGTCTAGGAATGGTTTCGATGGGAGCTTGGTATTTAAGCGATCCGCGTGACTCACCTCCTCTCCATTCGAATCCTACCTGCAGTGCGTAGCTTTGGTTCACCCCGACCAAAGAGGGCTCGGGCATAGGCTAAACCTAATGACTAAAACCCGAAAAGGGAACTAGCCATGTTTTAAAAAAATAATAAAAAAAAAGAACCCATAAAGTTTTACAACTTTTGGAATATCCCTAACTTACTAAATTTTACCAATTTACCTGATTTATGGAAAATTACCAAAATACCCCGAGGTCAAAAATTACCAAACGCCTGGATTCCAAATTTTTTCCCAAAATTACCCCGAACTTTATAATTTCCAAAATACTTTTGACAAAATCACCGAGGAACTTTCTGTTTGAAAAATTACGAAAATGCCCTGTAGGGATAAAATTACGAAAATACCCACGGGTAGTGGAAAAACAATAACAATGAAAACTACAACATTTCTCTGAATGAATGAAAGTTCATAATTGTTTGATGGATGGATGAATGAATGAAAGATCGTGTGCTTGTGTGAATACGAAAGAACCACTCCTAAAACTTTTTCCATAAAACTCCTTCGCGGATAATAAGTGGAACAATGACTAATCCATAAAACTTTTTAATCGGATCTCGACGCTAGAAATGAGCTCCAGAGGGCGTGGTCGCCGTGGGCGAGGTAGAGGAAGGATGAGCGTGTCGAACCCGTTAGATCGGGTCGGGGTTCGACAATGAGATACCACCGCCACCACCACCACCCCGGTGTTAATGTGGGCGACAAGCTCGGATGGGGAAGATCTTTGTGTCGCAGTGTCTTTGCGAGTTTTGGAGTTTGTGGTCGTGCGGGAGGAAATTTGGGAAATCGAAAATCAGTGCTCGAACGGCTCCGAGCTAATGGAGCCGAGATGTTTCGTGGAGTGTCGGGTGGCACCCGATGGTGAGTATTGGTTGAGGCGACGGAGCGCATCATGGATGAGCTCGACCGACTCTGAGGGAGAAGTTGAAGGAATGGTGGCACTTTATTCTGCGATGAAGCGTATCGGTGGTGGTTAATCGTGCGAGATGGTGCTATGGCGGAGGATCGACACAGGAATATGTTAAGGAGGCATTCCGAGAAGAAATATGTGGGAACCGGTATACGAGATGAGCAAAGAAAAGCTTTTACGGGCTAGTTCAAGGGAACAAGTCCGTGCGCGAATATGAGCGCGAATTTTCGAGGTTGAGCCGTTATGCTCGAGGCGTGCGCGATCGAACATGAACGCTGTGTCCGATTTGAGGACGGACTGAGAGACGACACAGAGGCGTTGATAGCACCGCATCGGGAGCGGGAGTTCTCTTCTTTGGTGGAAAAGGCCAAGGTGGCCGAGGAATTAAAGATGCTACCAAGCGGTGTGGACAAGAATAAGCCTAAGAGAGGTTTTGGACCATCTGGAAAGGGTCATAAGAGGCCTAGGGTTGATGGGCCACGAAATCAACAAGGCTGACGGTGGCGCAGATCGCCCTTGTGAGCATTGTGGAAAGAAGCACTTGGGAGAGTCTTTGGAGAAAGACGGGTGGATGTTTCAAATGTGGATCCAAAGACCATATGCTTAAGGATTGTCCCAAACAACCGGATGAGAGCCGACCGCGATCCCGGAATGCTAGCGGACCGGTAGAGGCGACATGAGAGCCTCGGTAGGTCGTGGTTCGGCTAACGAGAGGTAATGGTGCTTTGGCAGAGGCCGTGGAGCACGGGTAGAGGTGCTACTAATGCGAGAAGCAAGGCAACCGAGATTGGTTTATGCGGTTCACCGGAAGGGAGGATGGTGGCCTTGCCGAAATGTAATAACCGCATACGTTCTTCATTTCGACAAACCCTATTTTGCTCGATTGATGTGGGCTCGACCCATTCCTATGTTGCTTGTAGTGTAGTGGAAACACTAGGCCTAGACTCGTAACTCTCGATAGACGGATGATTTGTAGTAAGCCCATTAGGCCAAATCGTAGTGGTAGATAAGATCTTTCGGAATGTACCCCTAGAGATTCAGGGAGTAAACTTTCGGGCCGACTTAATGGAACTACCCTTCGGGGAGTTTGAACTTATACTCGGAATGGATTGGTTAGTAGAACACCGAGCCGTGTTGGATTGTGCGGCTAAACGGATGGAGCTAAGAACCCCGGAGGATGAAGTGGTAGCTATGATCGGAGAAAGGAGGAACTACTTGTCTAACGTAGTTTCGGCGCTGAAGGCCGAGAAGATGGTTAAGAAGGGGTGTAAGGCATTCCTAGCCTTCATTAGTACGATAGGTGGGAAGGAGGAAGGTATTAGTGGAGTTAGGATGGTAAGGGACTTCGTGGATGTATTTCCAGAGGAATTACCAGGAATACCCCCAGATAGGGAGGTGGAATTTGGGATAGATTTGCTACCAGGAACAGCTCCTGTGTCAATTGCTCCATACCGAATGGCGCCAAAGGAGTTAGTTGAGCTCAAGGCTCAGATCCAAGAATTGTTGGATCATGGGTTCATTCGACCCGGTGTGTCTCCATGGGGAGCACCAAATCCTGCTTGTGAAGAAGAAGGATGGAACTATGCGTATGTGCATAGACTACCGTCAGTTGAATAAACTGACCATCAAGAACAAGTATCCTTTGCCAAGGATAGACGACTTGTTCGATCAGCTGAAAGGGGCAGCTGTGTTCTCGAAGATAGACCTAAGGTCGGGATATCACCAGTTAAAGGTGAAGGAGGCAGATATCCACAAGACGGCCTTTAGGACAAGGTACGGCCATTTTGAGTTTGTGGTGATGCCGTTTGGGTTGACGAACGCTCCAGCCGCGTTCATGGATATGATGAATCGGGTTTTCCAACCCCATTTGGATAGGTTCTTCGTGGTGTTCATCGACGATATTTTGGTGTATTCAAGGTCGGAGGAGGAGCATGATGAGCATCTCCGAGTGGTGTTGGAAGTGTTAAGGGAAAAGAAGCTTTATGCCAAATTCAGCAAGTGTGAATTTTGGCTAAAGGAGGTGGCATTCTTAGGACATGTGGTATCCGCAGATGGAATAAGAGTGGACCCTAGGAAGATCGAGGCGGTGTTTGTAACACCCCTTACCCGAGACCTTTGCCGGGGTCGAGTATGTGGCATTACAAGACTCGACTACAAGTTCGGAACATAAAAATTTAAAGCTGTCAAACTGCATCATGCTGACTAAATTGATCATAACTCGAGTTACAAAACTCGAAATTTAGATCCGTAAATTTTCCTTGAAACTAGACTCTTATAAGAATTTACCATAATTTTTCCAGAATTTTTCATGTGGCCAATTAGTACAGTTTATTCATCAACGTTTCCACTATTTCACTGTTGAGGATTCTGACCTGTCATTACAAAAACTCATTTATCTCATATCACAAATTTTCAATAATGTTCTTGTTTATTTCTACTAAAAATAGACTCATCAAGGATTTCAAACATATAAACCATGCTCCCTAATTATTTTTGTACAATTTTTAACAATTTTTCCAAGACAGAACATGGATTCACGAACTCATTCAGATCAAGTCTCACTAAAATTTAAATATCTCATAACATAAAACTCCTTTGCCTACTCTGTTTCTTTCATATCAAAATAGACACAATAAGCTTCGGTTCTATACCTCATTCACCTTCTAATTCAACTTATCCTATTTTTGGTGATTTTTCAAAACTACATCACTGCTGTTACTAAAGACTGTTTCTTTACAAGATATGATTACTAGCTTATAACCGAATATACTCACATATAATTCATACCATCCATGTATCTTAACCATTTACGCAATTTAGCTTATACCTAAATCATTCGCATAATATCATAACATCATCGATTTAAAAGAGCACCAACATTTATAACAAAAGTCCCAAAAAGCATGCTTGACTAAAAATTTAGCCATATTCGCATGGCTATTACATACATGAACCAAAGTTTCCTTCAAAATTAAATAAAGTCTTTCCTATACATGCCTTCTTTGGAAAAACCAAAATGAAAGAGTACCAAAACAATTTGATAGTGTGGACGACTTTCCGAACGATCCCGACGAGCTTGTAGCTTGCACCTAATCTATAAAACAAAGGAGAACATTTCACACTAGTAAGCTTACTAGCTTAGTAAGTCCTAATCTCATGATAATGAAACATACAAATAATTGAAATTAAACTTCCAACTTATTGTATTCCACATAAGCACTTAAGTCAATTACTTATACAAGGCTGAATACTAGAAATTCAATAACCCAAGTAAAGTAGAAATCATTTCATTAAAATTCATATAAGCATATCGCATGAAAATCTCCTTTCTTAGCATTTATACTTTGAAAACCAATTGTTCCATAATAGCACATTCTAACTCGAATTCCATCATATTACACCCATCAATATTAACTTCAACACATATAACACAATTCTCATAATATTAATTCGACTCAAGTGATATTAAGCATAACATACCTTACATGCTTACCTGAACCATATACTCAATAAATTAGCTTTAAGTTGTCTTGAACAAAGATTTGATTTCTCTTTTGTAAAATACATCACCGCATCAAGCTCATGGCGTAAAAGCCCGAAAAGTAACACCGCACGAGGCCTGCTAGGCGTAAAGCCCGATAAATAACACCGGCACAAGGCCTGCTAGGCGTAAAAGCCCGATAAATAACACCGGCACAAGGCCTGCTAGGCATAAAGCCCGAGTCACGTCAATACAGTTAAACATTACCAACACACTTCATAACTATTATAAACTCATCTAATTCAATTGGGCTCACTCACATTGGACCAACAAAACCATTTTATCATTATACAATCCAATAATTCCCATCACATACTCAACATAAATCATCAACCTAATATGTCAATATACATTCGGCCATGATGTAAATGGATACTAACATCCATCAATTTTTAATATTCAAGATAACCATAATTAATTCTTTGACATGATTTAACTAAAGGACTTACCTCGGTTATCGATGTCGATAGTCCGTGCGAATCGGCTATTCGAGAACCTTCGTCTTTCCCCTGTCTAATTCCGTTTTTCTTTGCTCTTGATCTAAAACACATTAAAATTTAGCTCATTTAATCGCATTTCATCTCAATTTAGTCCCAAAACACACAAATGGGCAATTTACCATTTTGCCCCTAATGTTTCCTATTTTTACAAATTGGTCCAATTTGCACAAAACACAAAATATGAAAAATTTTCCAACACTATAGCTTGGCCGAATCTTCCCCATAGCCCTATGTGTTCATGCATGTCATTTATTTCATGTTTTAGTCCTCAAAAATTTATTCTTTCAAATTTAATCCTCACACTAAATTTTATCAAAATTTCTAATTCCAAACATGATGGTTTAAAACATACTCTTAATAATCTACCATCAAACATCACAAATCATGAATATACATCCATGGCCGAATCCTCAACATGTCTCAAACTCAAAAATTTCAACATGGGTTGTATAGCATTCAAAGCAACGAATTCAAAAATGTAAAAATTATCAAAAACTAAACAAAATACATACCCCAAATTGAGCTCTCCTAATGCCGAAACTCAAGCTTTAAAAATGGAGTTTCTTTCCTTCTCACATTCGGCCAAGAGGATGAACAAAAGCATGTTCTCTTTCTTTCCACTTTCTTTCATTATTTTATGACTTAAAATAAAAGAAATAATCATTTACTTATAACTTATATTAACATATTATAATAACATCAAATTTGTAATTAAAGTGGCCCATTGCCGTCCCTTTTTGTAGTATATGGGCTAATTGCCCTTTTAGTACATCCACTTAAAAGCCACAATCAATTTAGTACCTTTCACTTTAGTATGCAACTTTTGCTCTTTTCTCGATTAAATCCTTTTTATCAAATTGAGCACTTAAATGACTAAATTTTTCTACAAAACTTTCACACTCACTAAATCACATATAATAAACACAAAATATAATATTAAAATATTACTCGTGCTCTGGATTCGTGGTCCCAAAACCACCGTTCGATTAGGGTCAATATTGGTCTGCATTACTGATGTTGGAATGGAAACCACCTAGGTCCGTGGCTGAAATACTGAAGTTTCTTAGGCTTAGCGAGCTATTACAGAAGGTTTGTGGAAGGTTTCGTCACAATAGCCGCGCTTTAACAAAGTTGCTAAGGAAGGAGGTACCCTTTGAATGGACTAATAAGCAACAGGAGAGCTTTGATAAGCTCAAGAAGGTCTTGTGGAAGCTCCAGTGTTAATTCACGGAGGCGGGCAAGGATTTCGTAGTATATTGTGACGCTTAGCACACGGGGTTAGGTTGTGTACTAATGCAGGGAAGGAAAAGTGGTCGCGTATGCGTCTCGGCAATTAAGGCCTCATGAGGTTAACTACCCAACTCATGACTTGGAACTAGCAAAGCGATGGTCTTTGCCCTTAAGGTTTGGAGGCACTACCTTTATGGAGAAAGGTCGATTATCTACACATACCACAAGAGCCTTAAGTATTTGTTGACTCGAAGGAGTTGAACTTGAGGCGTGAAGGTGGGTGGAATTACTTGAAAGACTACGATTGTTTGATAGAATATCATCCGGCAAGGCGAATGTGGTAGCCGATGCTCTGAGTAGGAAGGTTGTGTCGGATCTAAGGGCTTTGTTCACTCACTTAAGTCTATATGATGATGGAAGCTTTGTTGGCGAATTACAAGTCAAGCCCACATGGTGAATGAGGTGAAAGAGGGCCAGCTTGGCGATAAGGATCTAAGTGCTAAGTTACGCAAGTACAGTAATGTGAGAAGTAAAGGATTATGGCGTCATTGATGGTGGAGTCTTGTGCTACAAAGGAAAAGTCCGCATGCCAAGGACGAAGAGTTGAGACAAAGGATTCTTTGGGAAGCGCATGGTAGCCCTTATGCTATGCATCCCGAGGCATTAAGTCAGATAGAGATTTAAGAGAACAATTTTGGTGGCCTGATCTTAAGCGGGAAGTGAGCGAGATCTGTGGGAAAGTGTCCGACGTGTCGCAAGTCAAGGCCGAACACCAAGTTCCATCGGATTACTTCAACCAATTGAGATTCCCAATGGAAGTGGGAAAGGATTACCATGGACTTCGTTAGTGGGCTTCCCTTTACGCCTACTAAGAAGGACTCGGTATGGGTGATAGTGGACCGTTTGACCAAGACCGCGCACTTTATTCCGGTGAAGGTTGATTATTCTCTCCAGAAATTAGCCAAGCTATATGTGGCGAAGATCGTAAGGTTGCATGGAGTACCAGTATCGATCATCTCCGATCGAGACCCAAGGTTTACTTCTCGATTTTGGAAGGCACTCCATCAAGCTTTAGGCACTAAGTTAGACTTCTCAACAGCTTTTCATCCACAATCAGACGGGCAGTCTGAACAGGTTATACAAGTGTTGGAGGATATGTTGAGAGGCTGTGTGGTGGATTTTCGAGGAAGTTAGGAAGATTACTTGCCTTTAGCTGAGTTCGCCTACAACAACAGCTATCAGACAAGCATACGGATGGCACCATATGAAGCATTGTACGGTAGGAAGTGTAGAACACCTACTTGTTGGACCGAGTTAGGAGAACGTCGAGTTTTGGGTCCAGAGTTGGTGGCTAAAACGGAAGAGAAAGTTGAGTTAATTCGAGCACGATTGAAGGAAGCTTCTGATAGGTAAAAGTCGTACGCCGACCTTAAGCGGAAGGAGATAGAGTTCGAAGTGGGAGACCAAGTGTTCCTGAAGGTCTCACCTTGGAAGAAGGTAATGAGGTTCGGTCGCAAAGGGAAGTTAAGCCCAAGGTTTATAGGGCCCTATAGAGTATTGAAGTGAGTTGGTCCAGTGGCATACCAGCTGGAATTACCGCCAGGGTTGCAGCAAATGTACGATGTTTTCCATGTGTCCATGTTACGTCGTTACCGATCGGATCCGTCCCATGTGGTACCAATCGAAGAGGTGGAGCTAAGGCCAGATCTATCCTACGAGGAAGAGCCGATTCGAATCTTGGAACGAGATGTGAAAGTACTACGAAGGAAGTCAGTGCCTCTAGACAAAGTATTATGGCGCAACCATAGATCGGAAGAAGCTTCGTGGGAGTCTCAAGAGACAATGCGACAAAGAATACCCTCGATTGTTTAGTTAGGAAATTTCGAGGACGAAATTTTGTTTAAGGGGTAGAAGCTGTAACGTCCTCGAAAGGGCCTATGCATTTTCGATTTAATTGTACGAAATGACAAGTCTTAAGCACTATGAATAAATTTTTGGTATTTTTGGAATTCTAGAAATGCATAGAAATGGAAATGAACATTTTGGAAACTGAGAGCATTTTGGAAACTTGAACATTTTTGAAACTGAAATATTTTTGAAACCTAAACATTTTTGGAAATGTTTCAAAATGGAAAGTGAACATTTCGAAACCTGAAATGTAAGAAAAATGAAAGTTACTGAGCCGATCGAAAATTTTAGGAAACTTGGAAATGACCCTAAAATGATGAGTTTTAAGGTTTAGAATAGGAAATTAAGGAAAGGGGGCCTTAAAGGTAAAAGTTGGTAAAATTTGACACACAAACGGGCTAGGAAAAGTGGCCTGAAGATGGCACTTATGGCTTATGGAAATGGCGCCACATGCAAGGTGTTGGGCCTGAATTCGAGTCACTTGGGAAGCAAATAATGAAGGCTATATTTTTGCTTCCAGAAGGCTGAGGTGGACGGCACATGCTTCTAGAAATAAAGGTGTTTTATTCTCATTAATATGTGAATAATAAGTGATAAATATAGGATTAATTTTTAATATAATTATTGAGGAGATAAAAGATGGATTAAACCCTTTTATTTTTAAATAAAAGAGATAATATTATCACAAGGAAGAGTGGTGGCCAAGTCAAGGACTCTTGGCCTAGTAATTTCAGCTAAAGGAGGAGAGTTAGGCTATTCTCTCATCTTTTTCCTAAGTGTGCCGAAAATTCCCTAGCTTCTCTTTCTCTCTACCGAAATTTTTCCTAAGCAAAACTCCATCTTTTCTTCTCCTCTCCTTTGCTATTGTCGAGCCAAAACACTCTTTGATCCCTGTTAAATCTCCATAGCCGAATCTCTGTGACTCTAGGCAAGGAAGCAATCGGCTAAAGGCATTAAAGGTTTCTACAATCGTTGAAAACAAGGATCAAGGATCTAAGGTAAGATAAGTATATATTTGGTCGAAGGTTACGTTTTATATGTTAGATCTAACATATGAATTATAGGAATTTCGATATCACTAAAGGGAGCAAGGAACCGATTTTTGAGATCTCATCTTAAGGTAAGTGGTTATAATCGGCCAAGGTTCTTTCTTAAATGTCCGGATCTATTTGTTTTAATCGAGAGACTAATCAAATCGAGTGGATTTAATGGTTAGCCGAATTCAAGGGAAGAACACAAATCTTCGGGATTTGATTGTCAATCAAATCGGCAAACAAGGTAAGTGTTAGTAATACCATTCTTAGTAGGATTTGGTTTTAAAATCGAAAAGGTTATTAATATGTTTATGTATGGTGGGCCGAATATAGGAATTAACAGATCTAAAGCCTAAATCGGGATTTTCGGGATCTCAAGGAATCTATTAAGCAAATCATGTGTGTACTCACACTAACTTTCGATATATCATATGGCAATTATTTTAATATATGAATATGCATAAGAATGTGAATATGGCTAAGTACCATAAATATGGTAAAAGTACCAGTGCACGTTTCCTACTTTTGATAGGATTATGAATATGTATATTGTTACATGTGAATAATGAGAAATTAAGTATGTTATGCATGATATAAAAAATATGGGGCATTCGGGATATATGTGAAAGGGGGAAGAAGGTGTTGACTTGGTCTCACCAAACGGAATATGGTGACTACGGTCACAAAATTTGAATATGGTAACCGGTTACATTATCTCGAATTTGGTAACTTCGGTTACATTATTTGAATATGGTGTCTAATGACACAAATTATATGGGCGATGAGCACGTCGATCGCAGCGATCGCCTTGATGGTGTGTAGCGGATGGAGGGTTGACTTAGTAGTCCCCACGGTGTGACCGCAGCACGCGGGTGGTGTGTAGCGGATGGACCATTAGGCTTGGGTTTGGGTTGCATCATTTATTTTATATGAACATGAACTTGATCACGAACTTATATGCCTGATTTGTTGAAGGTTAATGTTGTGTACACATTGAGTCTGTTGACTCACCCCGTTGGGGAATATTTTTCAGGAGATGATCAGTAATGGACCGGGTCGGCAAGAGCTAAAGGTGGCCATGCATAGCAAGGAAAGACTTTTATTATTTGGGATTTATTATTCATATTAAGTACTTAAATTTTATTATTTTTGGGTTTTGATTGATGTAATAAGGCCATAAAGCCCAAGTGAATTTCTTTATTTCTTTTTGCTTTACTATTGGATATTATGTCACGAACTAATTTGGATGTAAGTAAGTACAAAATTTACTTTTCTTAAAAATGAACTCAAAAATTCTTTTGTCACCTTAATTAAATTGGATTTATAAAATTAAATAGATGGGTTTTTAATCTAAGCCCAACCCAAGACACAATTTTCCTGAAAATACACAAATTTTCTCTAAGAAACAAAGAATTTTGAAACTGGTTTACTCAAGGAACATACCAGATCCGGTTCAGGCTCGTGGGCCGGGTGTGGGGTGTTTCAATGAAGTCCTGGGTTCAAGCCATGTCATATGAAAAAAAAATTATTTTTGCAGTAGGGGAACCATGACTCCTGGTTTTAAGCCTTTTAAATAATTGTGAATAAAAAGAGACACGAAAAGAGCTTGGGATCTAGTGGTAAGTGACGCCACGGGTGGTATAGGAGGACTGGGGTTCAAGTCCTGGGACAAGCATTGGAGTAATTATTTTACTGACGGGACGCCTAGTGTTTGAGTTGGAGTGGAGTTCCGCTAAGGTGGTTGTGGAATCGATCTTGGGGGAGTGATTCATGGGATAGAGATAGAAGTTGGTAAAGATTTGGAGGAGAAAATGGAGGAGAAAAATAAGGAATTGGAATTGGAGGAGGCAGGAGCCGAAATTTGAGTGTAGCGCTCAAGAAATACGGCCAAAGGGGGATTTTGGTGCATATTTCGGCTTTGTTAAGTTTTGTTTTTTCTTTTCTTTCGATCAGTTTAGTTACCAAACCGAAGCGACTTTTTTCTTTTTCTGGATGCTGCTGAAACTGCACTAAAAGTGACCTATCATGCACTCTTTTTGCTCTGTTTCACTCTACTTTCCTCTTAGCCGTTTCTGTGTTACCATTTAGGCATCTTTTTGTACCTTTTCTGCCTATTTTTTCCCTTGGCCGATTGCATCTCTTCTCTTCTTCTACATCTTTTCTTTTTTATTTTTTCCCTATTTATTTCTCTTGAGTCGAATTTCCCTTTTGTTTAACACTATTATCATTCATTCATAAGTGTGTAAAAGTCGAATACCATACTATCTCTCTTTCATCTATTGCAAAATTCACTCTCATTTCTGTTCTCCTATCATGTAACGCCCCAAATTTTGGGCCTAGTAGAGTTAAGCCCATTGGGCTTGGGGTTTCATAAAATTTTTAAGTGAGCAAGAAAATGACAAATGACATGACGGCTTTAAAGGTGTAATGAATTTGGGGTGTCTAGGTGTGTTTGAGAAGCTCTGGGTTCGAGTTTTGTGGTGGAGGATTCTTAATTTAATTAATTAAGGAATCAGGGTTGTGAGTAGTGGGCTTTTAAATAAAAATAAGTGAAAATGGCACAAAGAAGCCTGTGGTGAAGTGGATAAGTGATGCCACTAGGGTGTAGAGAGGTGGCGACATATGCATGTAGGGAGGTTTGAGGTTCGAGTGCTAGCTTAGTTTTATTTTGGAATTTAATTTCAGGCTTCTAGAAGGTTGGAAGTGGCGTGTAGAGGGACTCTAAGGAGAAGTGATCAGTAGAGAGAATTTAGGAGAAGGATAAGAGAGATATCATGGAGAAAAATTAGGAGATGAGCAGTGGATGAAGTGGTGCCGAATTTGACTTTGGGGGTGGCTAAGTTTTGGCTATAGGCTATATAAATGTGTGTGTGCCGAATCTGGGGTCCTAGGTAATATCGAATTTTCCATTCTTTTTCTTTCTTTTCTTCCCCTCAATCGGTTCCTCCCATAGCCAAACTCTCCTATTACCGAAATATCCTAAAGCTGAATTCCTTTGTGCCGAATTCTCTCATAGCCAAACTCTTCTATAGCTGAATTACCACCATCTTTTCTCTTGACGAAATTCCTAATAGTGCCAAATCTTAGTGGTTGTTCCTCCATCACAAATCGATTGTTACCTACTCTCAGTCAAGTGTTGAAAGCCGAATCTAGTTAATAGCTATCTAGGCCGCAGGATCGAAAGGGGATTTGGTAAGTATTTGGTTAACCTCTTTTGTACGTTTTGCTAAAAGCCGAAAGGCTATCTAACTGTCCTGTCGTTAACTCTGTGATAGCAAGGATAAGGTTCAAGATCGCAACCGTGGTAGGATCGTTAGCAAGAGTAAGTGTACTCAACTCGATTGTGGTTTAAGTGAATGGCCGAATGTGAGTTTGATCTATAGGGGTGACTTGTGTGGATTATGAGTCACTCGAATCTTGATGGTGTGTGTGTGAGTGCAGATCTAGGGGATACTCCTGATTAGTAGCTAAGGAAGGGATATTAGAACCCGGTGGCACACGGTAAGGTTACGGTAAGGTTTCAGCTTTTGGTAGATATCTTGTTTAAGTATGGGTGAATTGATTGAAGGTTGGTTGGTTGTAGGTTCAAGACCAAGGATAGTATAGCACGTCGCAGTAACTAGGTGTGTACAAACACTACACACTCATGATATCGGCAATGTCGGAAAGCCGAAAAGCTGAAAGTGGCTAAACGGGCCTGGTGGGCCCTAAGGCTAAGTTGGATGAAATTGATTGATTTGATTATATGAATTGAGTTAGGCATGCATGTTTCATGATTTGGAATTGTTTTGGGCCTAACGGGTCATAAAAAATGAGATTTGGGTCTAATGGGCCATAAGGATGTGAATTGGGCATAATCGGTTATATGAACGTGAAATGGGCTTGATGGGCTTTATGAAGACGTAGACAAGTATGCTAGGGTTTAATGGACTTTAGGTCTATATCTGAACAACTCTCAAACCGCATAAGACTTTACCTAATAATTAAACATGTCCGTGGACAAGTCTCTGGGTTAGAGTGTGGTAACGGACATATGCATGTCAAGGATTGGATCTAGGGAGAGCTTGGTACTTAAGCGGTCCTAGTGGCCCACCTCCTCTTTTCTGGAATCCTACCTGGTGCATAGTGTTTGTTCACTTTAGCCGCAAGGACTTGTTTATGGGCCAAAGTTCATAACTAAAACCCAAGAGGGGCCAAATACCCCTGATTTGAAAATTTCCAAAATATCCTTAGCTTTGCAAAATTACTAAAATACCCCTGAATTGTAAAATTACCAGAATACCCTTGATTCGTGGAATTACCAAAATATCCCTAATTTACAAAGTTTCCAAAATACCCCTATTTTGCAAAATTACTAAAATACCCCTAAGTGCCGAATGTGTGAAAATGTGTATGTTGCATTCATGAAATATATGTTGCACTTGGGTGGGTTTTGATGATACGGAGGAAGATTTGTGGATCGCATAGTCGCTTGACGACCGTGGATCCACCGGTGGCTTTAAGCCCATTATAGCAGCTTTGCTGCAACGTTTGAGTAGTGTCGCTGCTGGTGCTACCTTTGGTGTGTAGGGATGGGTGGGTTGATATTTATATCCCCACAGGTGTGTAGGGTTGGAAGGGAAATGGTGTGCAGGGTTGGATTTGGAATGGGTGCATTGCATTCATGTGACTCTGATGTGGTATGAGGTCATTGTGGGCTAAGTCCCAAGACCACTGATTTTGATAGGGCTTAGGCCCAATGTAATATTTGTATATTGATTTGGTTGCCAAGGGTCGTACACATTTAGTTTCGAAACTCACACCCTTTTTATTAAATGTTTCAGGCGATCCTCAGTAAACGGCTCAACGTGGGAGAGGACTCGGAGACGACCACACTACAATATACTTAGAAGTTTTATTTATTTGTCTCAAAAGACATGATTTTAATTACTTTATTTTCATTGGATGTAATAAAGCCTTGTACTCCGATTTGACTTTATATTTTGGGTTTTGTTGTTTCAACTGTTTACTTAATTATTAAACCTGAGTAAATTTCTTATGTTTAAACTTGGTTTCTGAAATACTTAAAATAATAAAATGGGCTTTTATCATTACTTAACAAGACTCAAGGATTTTGGGCTTTTGGGTCTTAAATTTTTACTTAGCAAAATCGTTTTGAGTTATGCCTTTGATGTGACATTCCCGAATTCGGGCATAACATCTGGGCCGGGTCTGGGGGTGTTACATATCATAAGGCTGCGGGTTCTTCTCCACTGTTTGCCGAGGTTAAGTGTAAGTTGGTGATCCCTTAAATGGATTTTTGTTGCTAGTTTGGTTCTTTTTCCCTTCTGCGGAATCCTCTCTCTCTTCCCTTAGACTAGCATTGGTTGATACCTAGGCGTTCTCGAGGAGTAAAGAGGGGCGCGTGTTCCAAAAGCGGTCGAAGGCCTACTCTCAGTTTTGACTATAATTGCAGTAAGGGGATCAATTCTTGCTAACAATTAGTGGGGACTTATCCAATCTCGATCGACTAAGGCAAGTATCAATGTGATTTCGGCATGTGTTTGGAAAAAAAGAAAGAATAACTGTATTGATCGAGTAATTAACCGTTAGTTTTGAATATGGTAGGTTCGGTGCTAGGGATTCGTGGTGCGCTTCGCGATCAGGTGTGTAACCACACTCCTTCTGATCGTAGATCGACAAAATGCCAAAAAGCCGAAGTACCGGCGAATCATGCCACACGAGCGTGCGATCGCACGTGTGGTGGATCGAGCCCACGAATATAGGAGTAAGATGGTTGAAGCCACCAAGAGCATTCTCATGGGCTTTGGTCACTTTGGGCCGCGTTGTGGCCGAAATGGGCCGTGTGGGCCCAATGGGCTAGTGGGCCCCACACGGATAAAATATATGTTATATGGTTTCTATTGGTTTGAACTGTGCTGTTCGTATAGCTTGGCTATTTTTGGGCTAATTGGGCCACACGAGCATGTGGGCACACTTGGGCCGAGTAATGGGCCTCAGGCCCATTTACATCGTTGTGACTGTTTAGGTTACTTAAGTCGCTCGAGGCGACGGTGGACCTTCTGTTGGGTCACTGAGACCTCGGTTTGAAAAATTACCAAAATACCCCTATCAGGTAACATGACCGTTATGCCCTTGATGGGCAAAATGACTAAAATGCCCCTACATGTTATATGATTGTTATTGTAAGCCATTTATGGTATGTTTGCATTCATGTGATATTATGCTGCATGGGGGGATCATTGATTTGGAGGAAGTATATAATTTGTTAGGGTTGCATGGTCGCTTGACGACTGTGGATCCACCGATGGCTTTAAGCCGATGATGTGACTGGCAGCTCTGCTGCAATATTGGTTAGTGCCGAAACCGGTGCTACAAAAGTAGTGTAGGGATGGGTGGGTCGATTTAATCCCCACAGGAATGCAGGGTTCGACAGGAGACGGAGTGTAGGGTTGGTTTTAGGCATTTATGCATTGCATGTTCTGATTCTGATGTTGAGATGGGCTTAGGTCCAGATAGATGAGATATGTGACATTTGTTATAGACTAAGGCCCAACAGAGGCTATTATGGGCTAAGGCCCAATTGCCACCGTTACCGTGTTGGGCTTAGGCCCACATTGATTACTGTAATGGGCTTAGGCCCGAATTGATGTGATGCATGCTTTATGATCGATAAGGGTTTTACACTGAGTTTTCATAAACTCACCCCCTCTTTTTAATTTTTCAGGTAATCCTTAGTAAGCGGTTCGACGTACTGGAGGACTCGGAGGTGGCCACACTACGAACAACTTTAAATTTTAGTATTCTATTTTACCCTACTTAAACTGCTTTCTTATTGGGTTGTAAGAAGGCCTCTTTTAATTTCTGGTTTTGATTTGGGATTTGATCGCTGTGATTTGTCAAAGTTTTAAAATCTATAAAGAGAATGTAACACCCCTTACCCGTAACCAATACCGGAATGGGGTACGAGGCGTTACCGGACTTAAGCCTCACGGTCGCTACTTAGGCTAATCGTGACTACTCTCTTCATTCACCTCAATCACCTCATTCTCGACTTACGAGGCCTCACTCGTATACACAAGGACTCTCGAGACTAATCCAAAACTTTTACGATTCTTAAAATCTTTCTCTTCTATTACAGGACTCACAGGCCCGTGTAGAACGAGACACGCCCGTGCATAGGCACACACGCCCATGTCCCCAGACCGTGTCTAAAAACCCAGTATTCTGCCAATTTGCCCACGGTTAAGGCACACGTCCGTGTATTTTGGGAGCACGCCCGTGTACCCTATCACACATCCGTGCTTTTCACCCGTGGTCGACACTGACTAATCACACACGGTTTTGACACGCCCGTGGGTCTAAATCGTGTGCCATACCTTAGTATTCTGACTTATTCAACAAGGCCTCAGCATGCCCGTGTGCTTTAACCGTGTGACCATTCTAATTCTAATTTTAAAGTGCAGACTCCACACGGCCTAGACACACGCTCGTGTGCCTACCCATGTGAACCAGAACAAGGCTATTTGCTAAGATCTTTACATCCCTATAGCTTAAACAACTCATACTCATCCATCACATTCATAATCACTCAAATTGAATTGCCATCCCACATTGATGAATACATCTTTTCATGTAACATAATAGCCAATAACTATGGCATTTTACAATTCTCCCATAACTCATTTAGGCCAATTCATTTGGCACAATAACAATGACTTAATCAACCTCATGTACTAGCCCTATACATGCCATGACTCATAATGACTTGATGCCTCATACCAAGTGTCTCTTCGATAGTGTGAAAATATCTCCGGCGGTCTCCAACCCGAGCTAGCTAAATTAACCTATAAGAGATGAGAAAGAAAGAAGGGTAAGCAATAATGCTTAGTAAGTTTAAATGCAATTAAGAATCAACTATTATTATCCATATGATTATACTCAATCACCAGGTATTAGAATGAGACCCACTCTTGAACTCACAGTTACCTATTCAATCATTCATAATGCTTCTTCATATCGTCTCTTACCATATTCTAACCATATCTCAGCTTAATGCTCGCATTCATTAACTTACCACATTCTTACCATGCCACAAGTTAATTCGCTCGTTTAATTAGCATACATTCCTGCACTAATCATCACAAGGCCATAGAAAACAACACATCACACAATTTCAATAAACCACTCATACTACCAATCTCTCGGTGGTTACGCACTTAGCCCACCATTGAATCTCTTATAGGGTGGTATCGCACACAGCCCATCAATCATTTATACTAATGGTGATTTCGCACTTAGCTCACCAATTATTTATAAGTGATGGTATCGCACACAACCCATCGATTACTAACTTATCAGGTGGTAACGCACACAGCCCACCGATAATAGTGTATTTGATGGTATCGTACACACCCATCAATTAATAATTTATCAAAGCAGAACGCATACACATTTCACACCGATAATAATATAGTTGATGGTATCGCACACAACCCATCAACAACCATCAATGAGGTGCATTTGCACAAGCTCACCAAGCATTATACATTCACAAATATTTATCCACATACATTTCTCTAATTCAAATGTTCATCCGTGAACACCCTCACTCACTATCATTCTCACTTAACTTTCTACGATTCTCATTAGCGTCCACACAATACATCAACAAATCTATCTCATGCAACTAAAGTGCAATAATAACACATAGCCCACTAGGGATTCATCAGATATTGAATTCATCTCAATTCAGTTCTAACACATACTTATACTTCTCGTGGTACAACCACCTATATTCAAATTGTTATCTAACTCTCTTAAGTCTCATACACATAGTTACCATTGACATCATACCCCAATAGGGTCTTACACATATTAACATATCGATGCCATGTCCTTGACATGGTCTCATACGAACTCTTACACCGAGGCCATAATCAAATATGGTCTTACATCGAGACTTTAACCATCGTCCTATCGTGCTATACACTTTTCCTATCACTCTAAATTCAATTCATTGACATCTCATCAAGAGACATTTAATACATTCATATAATAACATACATTCCATACAACATTGGAATACTCAATAAAGTTATTCATAATTGCAACATTCGCACATGAACTTACCTCGATAACGAAAGGGTAGAAGAAAATCCATTTGTTCACATTTCTCTTTTCTCTCGTTCTAGGTCTGAATCTCTTCTCTTCGATCTAGAACAATATAATTTCACTCATTTAATCACTTACAATCATAATACATCATAATCTACACTTAGGCAAAAATGACTATTTTGCCCTTATACTTTGGCAAAATTATGATTTTGCCCCTAGGCTCGTAAATCACTTTTCATCACATTTCCTTATCAAATAAGCCTAGCTGAACAATTAATTCTCTTACAACATTTCATAATTCCAACTATTTCATGTACTAATGAACAAATTATAACATTTGCATCTTAGTCCTAATTAGGTGTTTTCATAACAACACCTTTCACAAAATTTATTTCTCATCACTTTAGCATTCATTTTCTTCCATAAAAACTCAGCCACCAACATAAAATCTTTCATGGCAAGTCCCTAAACTTTCAACCATAATGAAAACTAGTCCCCTCTTTAGAAAGCTTAAGCTTTGGGGACTCCAAAAGTACATTTTTTATCAAGAAAAATCATCAAAATCACTTACTAGAGAGGAGAATTGCTTGCTGAAATTTTAAGCTTCAAAAACCCCCTTGTTTGTAGAAACATTCGGTGGAGAAGAAGAGAGAAAAAGATGATATCTTTTCCTTTCTTTATTTTAATATAAAACATCAATTTATCCTACCAACTTTGACAAAAAATTAAAAGCTCTTGTCCCCCCTTGTCAACATGGCCGGCCAACACATCTTCAATGGTCTAATTATCTTTTAAAGACCTCCAATTTACACTTCATTGCCATTTGGTACCTTTAGCCTATAGAATGGAACTTTCGCACTTTATGCGATTTAGTCCTTTTTCGCAATTAAGCCCTCAATTGCTAAAATTAAAGCACAAAAATTCTCATGCCTCTTTATAAACATGTTATAACACATAAAATAACATGAAGATAATTTCCTCTATCCTCGATTTAGTGATTCCGAGATCACTGTTTTGACTAGCCCCTAAATGGGCTGTTACAACTCTCCCCCCTTAAGCATTTTCGTGCCCGAAAATCTTACCAAGAGGAATTGCTACTAACATTCTTAAAGCGTTTCCATAAACTCCTCAAAATCACAAATCCACTTATCCTCAAGTTTCTCTTGTCATCAACCTTTAAGCTATCACACACAAGGTTGAAGCATCACTTGCGACCTAGCTATTTCTTCCTCCAGAGCGTATACTCAGTAATCTACTAATTTAGAACTCTACGCACATCCAAATGATCATTCGGATCTTTACCGGTTGATTTGCTACAATTCGAATGACATTTCCCTTTCTTGGGAATTTTGTCAAACCAATTCGAAATCTATAAGGTTTTATCTCACTTTCTCATTAAAGAATTTACCGACTGTAATAATCTTGACTTGTATGCTTTGAAAACCCAGCTTTTAGTGGTCAACTTCTTCTGACCCTAAACTCAGTCATATCATGAAATGTACTCTACTGTCAAAACATTTATGCACCTAACTGTACTTTCTTATTCTTGTATCAGTAGATATGCTACTACCAATTCTCATACCAAAACTTCTGTATAAGTTCTGGGTTCATCATTACTCAAAGTCTGTCTCGAGGAAGAATCAACAATAGGAATCTTATCCAGCATGGATCTATCATCCAGACATATGTACTATGTCTATTATCTTAGAAGTATTACACTAACTATATTCACCACTGTAATAGCTCAAGTCGTTTCACTATTTCATCTTCAAAATCTTCTGTAGCATCAGATACCCTCACTCATTAAAATTCAGAAAATACACATCGAATTTCCTCATGGATCATTACAAAACATCTAGCTCACAACACAGATACAAAAGTGATTGTCTTTGGATCACCAACCTGTCAACTCTTTTCTCGATTTAGACTGAACTCGATACTAGAACTTTCAATTAATAGTTCCTTTTATAGCTTTCAACTCAACCATTGCGGTTTTAACATTTCAATGAGAATATCATCGTATCATGTTCTCTACTCACGAACACACAGAAATTTACTCTCTTCATTGATTCATGCGTGAATATACATAGAACTTGAATCATATCTCAATACATTAATCCATTCTTTTCTCCACACTGAAAACGTATTTCAAGCACACTCTCATCTGGGTTTCTCTTGCTATGCTAATCTAAAACCTTTACCATCGTCACATCTCACAATAGCAGGTACAATCTTGATCAAATCAATAATTCTATTCGACCTGTCCGAAAACCCATCACACGGCGTGAAACTCAGGATTTCACTCCTTATACTAGAATCATCTCCAGCTTCCCCCTCAAAACACCCAAATCGGGTTACGAGGAGAATAAAGAATGTCAATTCCAGTTACTAAACTGACAACCATTTAATCAAATTTCACAATCGGCTAACATTCTCACACGATCTTGATTCATGAGATAAACAACCCCATTGCCCCTGAAAGGCAAAAGATATTAACACGTAATACTTAAAGAGATCATTATGATCCATATAACTATGGTTATCATAATTGAATACTCTCACAGTTCAAACATTGTTTCTTTAACCATTCCGTCCTCAACTCTTTAACAATTTCTTTCGTTAATGAACATCAACTTAAGAAGATCTCGATAAACATACACCTCAGGCTTCCTATTCACTTGAATCAAATAGCCTAGGCTAACTTTCTCTTTGTTCTTAACATTGTATAATCAATACAATCGTTAAAGCATTCAGACATACTTTCTTACAATTGCCTTTATTAAGCACATACCGCGCCACACTCTATACTCATATTTTCACATTTTGACATTTAAGTCCCTATTTTACAAAATCACAAAATACACATAATTTGCTTATACCCATGCTTAGCCGAATTTTCATATACTTCATACAAGTCCATACATTTCATTTATTTCACATTTTAGTCCCTCAAAATATTATTTTCACAATTTAGTCCAAAATACTCAAATTCACCAAAAATCCAAAGACAAAACATGTTAATCTAACACATATATTTCATATTTCATCAACTGACATCACAAAGCTCAAGCATTCATCAATGGAACATTTCAAATTCTTCATCAAATTCCAAAATTAAAGTATGGGTTTTATAGTACTCGAAGCAACGATTACGAAAACATAGAAATTATCAAAAACCGAAGCAAAACCCTTTTTCTTTTCTTGCTTTCAGTTCAAAAAGATGAGCAACCCACTCACATTTTCATTTATTTTTATTATAATATATATTATTAATCCAATTACTAATTTAACCTTATTATTAAACATATAAACTTATGTAATGGTTGGTTATAAATGTCCATTAACCATCCACTTATCCACTTACTTATATAATGGCTTAATTACTCAATAAGGACTTCATAGATAATAAGCCATATCAAATTAGCACTTGATCAATTAGAAGGCCACTTTTACATTTTACGCGATTTAGTCCTTTTATCAAATTAAGCACACAAACGGATAAATAAATTCACAAAACTTTCACACATGCTTAATCAAACACTGCAAACACAGAAAATGAAATTAAAATATTTTTCTAACTCAGATTTGTGGTCCCGAAACCACTATTCCGACTAGGGTCTAAACCGGACTGTTACACACACTCCTGAGCGTACTTACTGAGCCTAACAAACTCTCGTTCGTACTCGGTTATAGACATTCGGCCCTGTTTCAGCTCTAAAAACTCCTTACATTTAAGATCAATGAACCGTTGGCTGATATATTTCTTCCTAAATTCATCTTGGAAGAATTCCCAGTTAACCTTCTCTCTCGGCACTACTTGTAAGACCCAATTTATGCCCGGGCCCAATTGAACATTTTAAACCAAATAAAACCAAAAAAATGGCAAACAGAAAATATAAAAGCAATAAATAATAAAACAATCCATTAGCAGTCTAGATTTACAAACAATAACTGGCCCAATTCCTAAACCTAGACCTAATACACTACCCAACCAAAGACCCAAAAGTCCCGAGGCGTAAATGGCCCAAACATTTTAAGGTTTCGGAAACCCTAAAAAAACTTCTGGAGCTTTCCAGCGCCGCCATCGCATCCCTCCCACGCGTGCCACCGAGCGCCACACGCACGTCGTCCCACATCCATACAGCACCACGCATGCATCCGTACCTACGAAAACGACAAAGACACAGCGCAGCAAGAAAAAAAGAAAACGATTGTATTTTGATTTTTAGATTTTTATTTTTATTTTTCGAATTCGGTTATAAAAACCGAAGCAAACAATTGTAATGGTCTCTACGATTTTTACGAAATAATAAAAAAAAGAGCAACAACAAAATCTGATAAAAAAGGTGATTGCGTTTTTTTTTCCTGATTTGTTCTCTTTCTATTTAGCCATATACATATATATACAAAAAGAAAACAAAGGAGGAGAGAGCTATACCTAAATCGTTTCGTAGCCCTGTTAACGGAGATCCTCTCTTTGTTGTCAGAATCGGGCCACAAAAAGGGTTTTTTTTTCTTTTGTAAATTGTTTTTAAGTTTTTTTTAGCAGAAAAGAACGAGGAAAAAGGGCTTAAAATCTAGGTTTTATATAGCTCCGGCCACAGCCTACGGCGGAGCCACGACGGAGCCTCGGTGGAGCCACGGCGAAGGCTGCCCGGAGGTCCGATCGGAGCTGGGATTAGCTCTCGGGAAAATTCAGAGAAAACATAAGTTTTTTTTTTAAAAAAATGGGTCTCAAATGAATTTTTTGGGCGTTTGGTAACTTAAATAGTATTCCAATACGACACCATTTAGGAATCTGTCTTGAAGGCATAAAACGACGCTGTTTTACCCCCTTTAGCCCGCCGTTGACCCGACCCGGGGAGGATCCGCGCGTTTTCTGAAACTGGTATAATTACCAGTGTGGTCCTTCCGCATTTTCGATCTGTTCTAATTTGGTCCTTTTACTTGTTTTTCATTTTTTAATTTGGGCACATAATTTTCTGCTCATTTCGATTTGGTCCCTGACCCACTGATGCGCTGGAATGGACACGTGTCCAGAAATTGGGCTTTTTGTCCTTTTGGCCCTCAGCCTTTTTGCTTCTTTTGATTTTAGTCCTAATTTGTTATTTTATTATAGTTTTTACCTTTAATTTCATTATCCTTCTGATTTAGTCCTTAAATTATTTGATTACAACCTTCTAATTTGTTATTTATTTACTCATTGTAATTTTCTTTATATATATTATTCATTTTTAATTTTTTTTTGTATATTATTTATTTTAAATTTCTCTTTACATATTATTTATTTTTATTAATTATTTTTAATATTATTATTATTGCCAGTATTATTATTCTTATTTTTTATTACTATTATTTTTATTATTACCAATATTATTTTTATTTTTACTATTATTATTTATTACTATTATTATTTTTAAATTATTTACCTAACATTCATTCATTCATTTATTTGTTGATTCACTATTAAATTTTTAATTATTGTTAGTTTTCATTTATTTACTTATTTTTCTTATAATTAGTTTGCTTTATTTTTTTTATTTTTCTTTATTCTTGCTTTTGTTATTCATCTTATCTTTATTTTTATTATTCCTTTTATTTCGTTTTGCTTTATTTGAACTTTAATACATATTATTGTTCCATGCTCGATACTATATTTTGTTTCTCATTATCAAATAGTGATTCAATAAAAGCATTTTGAGTAGATTTTAAAATCGCTTATTTTTTTAAAAAAACAAGGCAATATTTGATGTTTGGAAATTCAAGGAACTGTGCCCTAACGTGCTGGGTTTCAGTTCTTCATTTGACCAAATAATTAAATACCCTTTTAATCGCAAGAGTTTGAAATTGTGAGATGATTTCGGTTTCGAGGTTTAAGATGTCATATCCTAACGTGTTGGATATGGTGTTTTATTCCTTCGAAATGAGAAAATCTTAAATTCCAACTTAAATTAATCAAACATTTTTCAAAAGGAATTACATTTTAATTTTTTTTCAATTCTTCAACATAAGGACATTAGTTAATCAATTTGGTACCAGTTTTGGGCGTACGAGGGTGCTAATCCTTCCTCGTACGTAACCGACTCCCAAACCTATTTTTCTATTTCATAGACCAAAATTATTTTCTCCAAGGTGATCCAATCACACCTAAAAAAAAGGTTGGTGGCGACTCCATATTTCATTTAAAGTTGATCCCCGTTTTTCCAAACAAAAAATTGGTTTCGACAGCTTGGCGACTCCACTGGGGACAATAAGAGAGTCAGGCCGTAAAATTGATTATTTTTTGTCCTTTTGTCGAAAGTTGAAAATTTGGTTTGAAAAATCATGATTCTTTTGTTGCATTTGTTTGTGATCTTTATGATCGTTGTGGTTTGAGTCTCATAGAATACTCTTGCATTGCATTGCATGACCGTTGTGGTTGCACCTTTTAAGTGGGAGTGAGAAACTTTGCTTCGTGAGGTTTTTACCTCCGCATAGGCTAGTGGATTACTTCCGGGATACATCCATACCTATGTCTTCGTGAGATTTTCATCTCCGCATGGCCATAAGGAAATGTATTCCCCTGTACCGAACTCAATCCATATGAGCCTGTAATGGGTGAGGATTGAGGAATCTGCTGGTTCAGGTACCCTCTCTTTAGAACCAAACCACATATAGTGAACTCTAGGAGCCCACTTTAGGTAGAACTATGTTGAACCCTAGCAGTCACTTGGATAGTGTTTGACTATTTTCTGTTTGATTTGATTTTTACCATCTGTGGATGATACTAACGTGTTTTCTTTTATTTATGACTACATTGCATTTCATCATCATAGAAAGGAGGTGTTGATTCATATTCGATTGCTAAATAGAAGAGTTTGTCATAGGAAAATGGATTTCTTGATAAAGTGGGTTATAATACGTTCGTCCAAATATAGTCCAAGTAAACACAACGAGAAAAGATTGATAGTTTATGAATTTGCCTTGTTGCCCGGAGATTCAAGCCAACAAGGATTATTCAAGAGTCATCACGTTTCAATTTTCTTAAAGAAGCTTATGAGCATCGCGGAGGATAAGTGAGTGAAGAGTCACGGCCTGAATCAAACAATAAGAAGCTAGAAGAGGCATATATTGAGAAAGTTCACGGGACATGACCATAACATACGGATACAAAGAAAAGGATTGGTGTTTTCACCTGGACTATGAGGACAAAGCCGCATATGTAATCCGTTTTATGTAAAGAAATTTATTTTCTGGAAAAGTTGTTCTAATGGAATTGAATCCAGAATCAACGCCTCTCTTTCTTTTTGCATTCATCACATGCATGTGCATTGCATTTCATCACAGGCATTAGATTTTCCCAAAAGGACCCTAATTAGGTAAAATTATTTCAGCTAACTTGGGAACCGAAAAAAGTCTACTGAACTGAGCATTGTTACGGTACTCGCGCAAGAACAAAAGCCATGGATCAAAGGTTAGAAAGAATAGAGCAAATGCAAATACAGTTGCAGGGTCAATTGACCAAAATTCAGCAAGAGATGTGGGAACAAATGCTAGAATTCCAAAGGAATATGATGGGATCATTCTCATGACATTCTGCATTCATGCAAATGTCGTCCATAATACATTTAGTTAGGATCATTAGATTCATTCTAATCATAGCATCCTAATCATTTGGCATAAACATAAGCATAGGAAATCGAGTCTACAGGACATGTCCCCCAGAGGACGGTGTAGCAACATCAGTGAAATCACAGATCTTATCTCCCTAAGTAGTAGTGGAGCAGATCAAAGAAGGCGAATCTTATCTTTCCGAGGTAGCAGGGAAGCAGATTTTAGCCACCAGCCTTATTTCCCTGAGGTAGCAAGGGAGCAGGCTGATGTTTGTATTCTTATCTTCCTGAGGTAGCAAGGGAGCAGACGGAAGATTGTAGATCTTATCTCCCTAAGTAGTAGAGGAGCAGATCGAATTCAGTGAATCTTATCTCCATGTATCGATAATGGAGCAGATTTGATCCACCAGCCTTATCTTCCTGAGGTAGCAAGGGAGCAGGCTGAGGATTGTAGTGTTATCTTCCTGAGGTAGCAAGGAAGCAGACTCAATATTGTAGATCTTGTCTCCCTGAGATAGCAGTGGAGCAGATCGAAGACGGTGAATCTTATCTCCATGTATCAATAATGGAGCAGATTTTAGCCACCATCCTTATCTTCTTGAGGTAGCAAGGGAGCAGGCTGATGTTTGTAGTCTTATCCTCCTGAGGTAACAAGGAAGCAGACTCAAGATTGTAGATTTTGTCTCCCTGAGATAGCAGTGGAGAAGATCGAAGACGATGAATCTTATCTCCATGTATCGACAATGGAGCAGATTTTAGCCACCAGCCTTATCTTCTTGAGGTAGCAATGGAGCAGGCTGAGGATTGTAGTCTTATCTTCCTGGGGTAGCAAGGAAGCAGACTCAAGATTGTATATCTTGTCTCCCTGAGATAGCAGTGGAGCAGATCGAAGACGGTGAATCTTATCTCCATTTATCGGTAATGGAGCAGATTTTAGCCACCAGCCTTATCTTTCTGATGTAGCAAGGGAGCAGGCTGAAGATTGTAGTGTTATCTTCCTGAGGTAGCAAGAAAGCAGACTCAAGAGTGTAGATCTTGTCTCCCTGAGATAGCAGTGGAGCAGATCGAAGACGGTGAATCTTATCTCTATGTATCGGCAATAGAGCAGATTTTAGCCACCAGCCTTATCTTCTTGAGGTTGCAAGGGAGCAGGCTGAGGATTGTAGTCTTATCTTCCTGAGGTAGCAAGGAAGCAGACTCAAGATTGTAGATCTTGTCTCCCTAAGATAGTAGTAGAGCAGATCGAAGACGGTGAATCTTATCTCCATGTATCGGCAATGGAGCAGATTTTAGCCACCAGCCTTATCTTCCTGAGGTAGCAAGGGAGCTGGCTGAGGATTGTAGTGTTATCTTCCTGAGGTAGCAAGGAAGCAAACTCAAGAGTGTAGATCTTGTCTCCCTGAGATAGCAGTGGAGCAAATCAAAGACGGCAAATCTTAACTCCATGTATCGGCAATGGAGCAGATTTTAGCCACCAGCCTTATCTTCTTGAGGTAGCAAGGGAGCACGCTGAGGATTGTAGTGTTATCTTCCTGAGGTAGCGAGGAAGTAGACTCAAGAGTGTAGATCTTGTCTCCCTGAGATAGCAGTGGAGCAGACCGAAGACGGTGAATCTTATCTCCGTGTATCAGCAATGGAGCAGATTTTAGCCACCAGCCTTATCTTCCTGAGGTAGCAAGGGAGCAGGCTGAGGATTGTAGTCTTATCTTCCTGAGGTAGCAAGGAAGCAGACTCAAGATTGTAGATCTTGTCTCCCTGAGATAGTAGTGGAGCAGATCGAAGACGGTGAATCTTATCTCCTTGTATCGATAATGGAGCAGATTTTAGCCACTAGCCTTATCTTCTTGAGGTAGTAAGGAAGCAGGCTGAGGATTGTAGTCTTATCTTCCTGAAGTTGCAGTGAAGCAGATTGAAGCCACCAACCAAATCTCTACCTGAAGTTGTAGTAGAGCAGACTGAAGATAGCAAATATTATCTCCCTGAAGATGCGGCGGAGCAGATTTTAGCTACAGGTCTAAAATCCTTAAATTGGATTGAAGCGCTAGTTCCTATGCCCTTGAAGATGCAGTGGGATGGAATGAAGCTATTCGAGGACGAAAAGCACCGAAAGAAGTCCAGATTCGGCGAAACCGGGCAAAATTGGCCCTTTTAAAGTCTTTGCTCCATTCTCGTTACACGATAATGAGCAAAGAGGGGCAGCTGTAAGACCCAATTTATGCCCGGGCCTAATTGAACATTTTAAACAAAATAAAACCAAACAAAAAAAAGGCAAACAGAAAATATAAAAACAATAAATAATAAAACAGTCCATTAGCAGTCTAGATTTACAAACAATAAAAGGCCCAATTCCTAAACCTAGACCCAATACACTACCCAACCAAACACCCAAAAGTCCCGAGGCCCAAATGGCCCAAACATTTTAAGGTTTCAGAAACCCTAAAAAAACTTCTGGAGCTTTCCATCACCGCCATCGCGTCCCTCACACGCGCGCCACCGAGCGCCGCACGCACATTGGCCCACCTCCGTACAGCGCCACGCATGCATTCGTACCTGCGAAAACGAGAAAGACACAGCGCAGCAAGAAAAAAAGAAAACGATTGTATTTTGATTTTTAGATTTTGATTTTTATTTTTCAAATTCGGTTATAAAAACCGAAGCAAACAATTGTAATGGTCTCTACGATTTTTACGAAATAATAAAAAACAGAGCAACAACAAAATCTGATAAAAAAGGTGATTGCGTTTTTTTTTTCTGATCTGTTCTCTTTCTATTTAGCCATATACATATATATACAAAAAGAAAACAAAGGAGGAGAGAGCTATACCTGAATCGTTTCGTAGCCCTGTTAATGGAGATCCCCTCTCTATTGTCAGAATCGAGCCACAAAAAAGGGTTTTTTTCGTTTCTAAATTGTTTTTAAGTTTTTTTCTAGCAGAAAATAACGAGGAAAAGGTCTTAAAATCTAGGTTTTATATAGCTCCGGCCACCGCCTATGGTGGAGCCATGACGGAGCCTCGGTGGAGCCACGGCGAAGGCTGGCCGAAGGTCTGATGGAAGCTGGGATTAGCTCTCGCAAAAATTCAGAGAAAACATAAGTTTTTTTTAAAAAAAAGGGGTCTCAAATGAATTTTTTTGGGCGTTTGGTAACTTAAATAGTATTCCAATACGGCGCTGTTTAGGAATCTATCTTCAAGGCATAAAACGACGCCATTTTACCCCCTTTAGCCCGCGCGTTGACCCGACCTGGGGAGGATCCGCGCGTTTTCTGAAACTAGTATAATTGCCAGTCTGGTCCTTCCGCATTTTCGATCTGTTCTAATTTGGTCCTTTTACTTTTTTTTTTTAATTTGGGCACATAATTTTCTGCGCATTTTGATTTGCTCTCTGACCCACTGATGCGCTGGAATGGACACGTGTCCGAAAATTGGGCTTTTTGTCCTTTTGGCCCTCAGCCTTTTTGCTTCTTTTGATTTTAGTCCTAATTTGTTATTTTATTATAGTTTTTACCTTTAATTTCATTATCCTTCTGATTTAGTCCTTAAATTATTTGATTACAACCTTCTAATTTGTTATTTATTTACTCATTGTAATTTCCTTTATATATATTATTCATTTTTAATTTGTTTTGTATATTATTTATTTTAAATTTCTCTTTACATATTATTTATTGTTATTAATTATTTTTAATATTATTATTATTATTGCTAGTATTATTATTGTTATTTTTTATTACTATTAATTTTATTATTACGAATATTATTTTTATTTTTACTATTATTATTATTTATTACTATTATTATTTTTAAATTATTTACCTAACATTCATTCATTTATTGATTCACTATTAAATTTTTAATTATTGTTAGTTTTCATTTATGTACTTACTTATTTTTCTTATAATTAGTTTGCTTTATTTTTTTCTTTATTCTTGCTTTTGTTATTCATCTTATCTTTATTTTTATTATCCCTTTTATTTTGGTTTGCTTTATTTGAACTTTAATACATATTATTGTTCCATGCTCGATACTATATTTTGTTTCTCATTATCGAATAGTGATTCAATAAAAGCATTTTGAGTCGATTTTAAAAGTGCTTATTTTTTTTAAAACAAGGCAATATTTGATGGTTGGAAATTCGAGGAATTGTGCCCTAACGTGCTGGGTTTCAGTTCTTCATTTGACCAAATAATTAAATACCCTTTTAATCGCATCAGTTGGAAATTGTGAGATGATTTCAGTTTCGAGGTTTAAGATGTCATATCCTAACGTGTTGGATATGGTGTTTTATTCCTTCAAAACGAGAAAATCTTAAATTCCAACTTAAATTAATCAAACATTTTTCAAAAGGAATTACATTTTAATTTTTTTTCAATTCTTCAACATAAGGACATTAGTTAATCAACTTGGTATCGGTTTTGGGCGTACGAGGGTGCTAATCCTTCCTCGTACGTAACCGACTCCCGAACCTGTTTTTCTATTTCGTAGACCAAAATTATTTTCTACAAGGTGATCCAATCACACCTAAAAAAAAAGGTTGGTGGCGACTCCATATTTCATTCAAAGTCGATCCCCGTTTTTCCAAACAAAAAATTGGTTTCGGCACTACTAACACAAGAGTTTTCCACCACCGGTATACTGAGTCTCTCAGAAGCGATACAGCACATTTCAGACATTCATCCGGTGTGCAAGATAGTTCATCAAATACCCTGATGGTGTGTTTGAGCCAAAACTCAGCTCTCTCGAGATCATCATCAACATTAGTTCTGAAATCTTTAGCCCCATGCTTTCGGATCTTATCAACTGGAGGCTTATTCAATCTTACAAATTCCATACCTTGTGGAGCTATGGGAACCGGCTGAGGAATAAGTGGGGGTGGAGGGGGTTGAGCAGTCGGATTTGTTCGAACAAACTCAGTATACCACTCGTTCATCATGTGGAGGAAGGCTACCCTAGCCCCTACTCCTCCTTCCTGACTAACCGTGGGAGGTCTACTTTCAGACGGAACTGCCCCTTGAGCAGGAGCCGGCGCATTACTTTCTACATCATTAGCTTCAGCTCGATAGGGATCCATTTATTATATTAAAACACATTTTAAAATTGTCAAGAGTCATCACACTATCACAATTTATTTATGGCATGAATAGCTAGACTCTTACACACGCTACGTTAGTCTGAGAATTGACTAAACCGTAGCTCTGATACCACTAAATGTAACACCCCTTACCCGTATTCAACACCGAAACAGGGTACGAGGCATTACCGGACTTACAACACAAGCATTCACACAATTCTGAGTCATAAATTTATGTCCAAATTAAAACCATTCATGTTCAATCATAAAGTCCCTAATATGAGCCTACGAGGCCCAAAACATGCTTTAGAAGTGGTTCGAAACTAAACTGAGAACTCAGGAAATTTTTATAAAACTTAAAAATTTTTTGCTAGTTACAGGGCTCACACGCCCGTGTGGTCCAAGGGACACGCCCGTGTGACCTTGGGACACGCTCGTGCTACAGACCGTGTTCAATTTAGGGTGCTCTCTGACTTGTGTCACACGGCCGTGCCACACACCCGTGTGCTAGGCTGTGTGGTTAATTAATTTAATTCGAATTAGGTGCAGGTTTCACACGGCCATGACACACGCCCGTGCTCTAGGCCGTGTGTAACAGCCCGATTTAGGGCCTAGTCAGAATAGTGGTGCGAGACCACAAATCCGAAGTAAAAATATGTGTTTAAATGATTTCATAAGGCTTGTGAGGTATTTGCATGATTTTGTGAAAACTTCATGAAGGAATTTTATTAATTAATGAATAAATTGTCCATTAGGACTAAATTGCAAGGATTGGAAAATGTGAGATTCTAGAAGATTTAAGTATGAAATAGAATTATAAAGATTACTAGAGGTCCTTATTCAGCAATTAGAACATTATATGTTAAGATGGACAAAAATGGACATGGGAAGGAAAAATCTCAAGAAAGGGGCATTAAGGGCATTTTTTTCATTTGGTAAATAAAAGATTAAAAAGGGAAAAAGAAGTCAAAAATGGTGTCCATCTTCTTCTCCCTTAGCCGAAATTTGCAAGGAGCCATAGCTAGGGTTTCTTCAACTTCCAAGCTTGATAGTAAGTGCATCCTAGACCCGTTTTTAATTTTCTTCGTATTTTTGAGACCCTCGTAGTTCGATTTAGCTATTTCTAGCTATATTTTGAGCTAGGGTTCATGTTAAAAATTTTACCCATGTATGACATGCATGTATTTTGATGTTTTATGGAAGAATATGAAAGTTTGATGTATGATAAACATCATTTTCTAAGTGATTTTCATGAAAAATGCATAAAAAGACCAAATTGTAAAAGTTATAAAAATGGTCATACATGGGTGAAATAGTGGAAATTGAAGGTTACTATAGTTGAGAATATGATTTGTCTAGGCTTGAAATACAAGAAAGTTGAATGAAAATCGTTTTACGAGCATAGGGGTAAAAATGTAATTATGTAAAAGTTTAGAGGCAAAATCATAATTTTTACAAAATATGAATTATGAGTCGATTTAGTCAATGTGTGTATTTAACAAGTGAAATTGTTATTATAGATCAAGAAACACGAAGCCCGGATCGAAACAAAGGAAAGAACAAAATCGATGACTAAATCGAGCATCTATACACATTTTGAGAATCGAGGTAAGTTTGTATGAAGTTAGAGTTTCATAATGTTCGATATTTGAAATTATTTAATATTATGACAATCTATGTTACTGCTATGAAAATCGAGTGATGAAGCCTCGATGAGGAAATAGTGAAATTAAGTTATGTGAAATTTCGGATAAAAACTCGGAATAATGAGGTTACCCATGTATTAGCATTGAATAAAGAAGGTCCCGTGTAAGACCATGTCTGGGATATGGCCTCGGCACCAAAGGAAGATTTCGTATAAGACCATGTCTTGTAACAGCCCGGTTTAGACTCTAGTCAGAACAGTGGTTTCGAGACCACAAATCTGAGGTCAGAAAAATATTTTAATATTATTTTTGGTGAATATAATATGTGATTGAGCATGTGTGAAAGTTCTGTGTGAAAATTTTATCGATTGTGTGCTTAATTAGCAAAAAGGACTTAATCGCATAAAATGTAAAAGTTGTGTGCTGATTGTTAAAGTGTCTATTTGTCATGGCTTTATAAAGGTGAAGGCTTTATGAAGTAATTAAACCAGTAGCAAGGTTAATGGACATTTATAACCAACCATTATAAGCTTTAATGTTTAATTCAATAAGGGCAAAATGGTAAATGATGAATTAAGTTATAATTTAATTAAAAAAAAATTAGATCGCCATTTCATATCATCTTTCTACCGAAAATTGAAAGAAAAAAAGGGTTTTAAGCTTTGTGAAATTCGACCATCAAGTTCTTTGAATCAAGGTATGTTTTGAGCTCGATTTTTGATAATTTCTACGTTTTTGTAATTGTTGCTTCATGCTCTACAAAACCCATTTTTGTGAATTGATGATGAATTTGAAATGTGCCATGGATGAATTCATGAGCTTAGTGAAGTTTAGTGAGGAATTATGAAAGTTATGTGATAGATTAACATAGTTTGTCTTTGGATTTTTTGGTGATTTTGAGTAAATTGGACTAAATTGTGAAAATAAGAAATTGGAGGACTAAAATGGGAAATAAATGAAATGTGTGGACTTGTATGGACATAGGGAGAATTCGGCTAGGCATGGGTGAAGTGAGATTTTGTGTATTTTGTGATTTTTTGAATTAAGGACTAAAGTGTCGAAATGTGAAAATGTGAGGGCTACTTTGTAAAATGCCCTAAATATATGTGTTTGGACTAAATTAAATGAATTTGTGATTGACTGAGTTAAATTTGAATGTATTTAGACCAAGAAAGGAGAGGTTCGGATCGAGATCGAGGCAAAGATAAAGTACTCGATTGATTAGCTAGTTTCGGTATTTCGACGTCTGAGGTAAGCTCGGATATAATACATGTTGTTAAATTATGTTTTAGTATTATGGATTGAATGTATATGTGATTGTGAGATAGAAATGCTATGTGCAGAATTGAATTAGATAGCACTAAGTGTGCGTTATTGAAAACGAGACGGAGATGAATAGCACTGTGTGTGCGAAGTTATAGAAGCTTCGGCTTCATTGTTTGGCACTGTGTGTGCGATACCGAGATGCATTCGGTTTAAAGTTCAGGAATTAAGTGTGCGATGATAATTATGATTCGGCTACGAAATTGGCACTAAGTGTGCGATTAAATCGAATGAATAAAAAAGATTGACGGGGTGTAATATCGAGTATTGAATAATATAAATGGTGAGTAACTATGTGTTGGCCAAGGTATGTATTAAACCTATATGGTTGATATACTTGTGTATAGAATTATGAATGGATGAGTGGGTATTTTAGCTATGGATGATATGGTATGAGTATTTGAGAGTTGATCTTTGTGATGGATTTACTTGTATAATGTGTTTGGTTTGTTAATTTGAATGTATTATGTTACGAACTTACTAAGTGTAACACCCCTAACCTGTATCAATCGCCGGATTAGGGTTAAAGGCGCTACCGGACAAATCAGAATCTTTTACAAACATTTCATGTTACAAATCATCAATCACAATCAAAGTGTCCCTTTTTATAGGTCAACGAGACCTTAATCATGCTTTCGAATAGGGCCGGGACTAAACCGAACACATATGGAATTTCTCAGAAATTTAAATTTTTTTCTAAGTTACAGAGGTCACACGCCCGTGCAGTCAGGTCGTGTGCCTCCTACGGCTACCAGACACACCCATGTGTCCTGGCCGTGCTAAAACAGAGCAAGTATTCTGACTTATCCACACGGCCACCAGACACGCCCGTATGCCATGGCCGTGTATAATTAGACTAGCTACTGTCTTATTCACACGGCCACCAGGCACACCTGTATACCATAGTCGTGTGCCACTGCCGTGTAAGCATAACAAGCCATTTGCAAGGCCATAATATCACCCACATTAGGGTCATTCCTACAAGCAATATACCAATTCATATCATACACAATTGACAATAAAAAACATGCCAAATGATCAACAAGTCTCCACATTCAATTTCATTTCCATTCATGTCAATTTGCACAACTAAACACATACATATATTCAAGCATGATTCATCCACATTTACTTTTCTTATAATCATTTCTTTGATCAATCAAACATACTCATAATGCATTCTTATGCTTACCATAGCCTTGACCATTTCATTTGCTAACAAGCCATACCAACACATGCATCATATTTCATATTTACTCATGCATATTACCAACATTTAACTAGCCACATCTCAAGGCTATTTATACACATTTCAACCATAATCCAAAATAACTAGCCTATACATGCCCTATTTAACTATGTACACATTTCAAAAGTACCAAAAAGAGTTTGAGTAGTGTGATGACGATCCTTGACGGTCCCCGAGCCTTTAGTAGCTTCGACGATCTATAAAACAGAGCAAACACACACGAAGTAAGCTTCTAAAAGCTTAGTAAGCCATATAAAAATAAACTTAACATTTAAGCATTCAAGACATATAACCAATATGAATTCACTAATAGCTCAATTGCATAGCCATAATTCTTCTTGGCACATTTACTTAGCCATTCATCTTTAAATCTTGCATAACATCATATACTTGTTAGCTCATAGCTTTTCCATTCATGTATCACATTTACATTCTCATATACAAATACACAATTCATCTAGGTAAGTATATTACAATTCATCTAGGTAAGTTTATGAATATACTTACCTTCGTATACACACAAAGTGTATTTATCAGACACACCTGAAACAGATAAGCAAACCATATAGCCATTCGTTTCACGGACTTGCCCGTTGAACCGTTCAGAATCTAATAGGATACACAGAGTGATCAGAATAGTCGTACAATGCCAATGTCCCCGACGTGGTCTTACATGTAACAAGATATCGATGCCACTGTCCCAGACAGGGTCTTACACGAATCAATATGATGCCAATGTCCCAAACATGGTCTTACATGTAAATCTCATTTCGATGCCAACGTCCCAGACTTGGTCTTACATGAAATCTCGAATCAATGCCAACGTCCCAGACGTGGTCTTACATGATATCACATATCGGACACCTATGTCATGACATATACTATCCTATCTATTCCTAGGTTCAAACGGGACTTCTCGGACGTCGACACTATGTCAATTCTATCTCGGAATTCATGTATACATCATCTCATGTGCATTCATCCTTATCAATAATCATATGAACATATATAATTCAATACAATTACATTTATTTGTATATCGACTTACCTCAAGTTTGGTTTAACGGAAACGAATACGGCTACTCGATTACTTTCGATTTCCCGCGATCTAAGTCCGATTTCTTTGGTTCTTGATCTATACATATTCAAATTTTACTCATTTATTCAATAACTCATTCAATTCAATCAAAGAACACATATTTAGGGCAATTTGCAAATTAGCCCTCATATTTACACATTTGGACATTTTAGTCCCTATTTAACAAAATCACAAAATACATCAATTTCCATATTACCCATGCCTAGCCGAATTTCACTCATACTCATATGAGTCCATACGTTTCATTTCTTTCACAAATTAGTCCCTCAAAACATTATTCTTTCAATTGAGTCCAAAATACTCAAATTCAACAAAACTTCAAATACAAACTATGATAATCAAACACATATCTTTCATTTTTCACCATTAAACATCATAAAACACATGAGTTCATCAAAGGCTCATTTCAAAAACACCATCAATTCTCAAAATTAAGACATGGGTTTCAAAGTTTACAAAGCAACGATTGCAAAAACGTAGAAATTATTGAAAACCGAAGTCAAACATACCTTGAATCAAGCTTATACTTAGCCGAAACCTAGATGTTCTTCTTCCTTCTTTTTCTTTGCTAATTTTCGGAACTAAGGATGATAACCATGCTATTTTCATACTTTTGTTTCATTAATAATACATTATTAATTCAATTACCAATTTACCCATCTATTAATCATATAAGACAAATTGATATTAAGGTTATTATGTCATTTAACCTTCCACTATCTTATAATTGGCTTAATTGCCACATAAGGCCTCCACATTTTAAAAGCCATCTCAAATAGGTGTCTTCTCATAAAGCATGCAAATTTTGCATTTTTCACAACTTAATCCTTATGCCAAAATTAAGCACACAGTCGGACAAATTAATGCACAAAAATTTCACACATACTAGTTCATATATCATAAACACATAAAATAATATTAAAATATTATTCTAACTCAGATTTGTGGTCCCGAAACCACTATTCCGACTAGGGTCTAAACCGGACTGTTACAATTCTCCCCCTTTAGAGATTTTCGTCCCCGAAAATCTTACCGTTAAACAAATTCAGATATTACTGTCTCATTGAATCTTCAGGCTCCCACGTAGCCTCTTCTATTCCGTGTCGTTGCCACAATACTTTCACTAACGGAATTTTCTTATTTCTCAACTCTTTCACTTCATGAGCTAAGATACGGATCGGCTCCTCTTTATAAGTCATATCAGATCGGATTTTGATTTTAGACGGAGCAATTACATGTGACGGATCGGATCTATATCGACGGAGCATCGATACATGAAACACATTATGAATCTTTTCTAGCTCAGGTGGGAACAATAATCTGTACGCAACAGGTCCAATACGCTCGATGACCTTATACGGTTCGATGAACTTTGGACTCAACTTGCCTTTGCATTATGAATCTTTTCGTTTCAAGTCTGCATAAGACTTCTGACGATCAGACGCTGCTTTCAAACTGTCACGGATCACTTTCACTTTCTGTTTAGTCTCTTTGATCAAATCGATCCCGTGTATCTTATTTTCACTGAGTTCGGTCCAATACAGAGGTGTTCGACATTTGCGTCTGTACAAAGATTCATATGGTGCCATTTTAATACTCGACTGAAAACTATTATTATACGCAAATTTGATTAATGGCAGGTACCGTTCCTACGTACCGTCAAACTCAAGAATGCAGCATCTCAACATATCCTCGAGAATCTGAATAATCCATTCAGACTGGCTATCCGTTTGTGGATGAAAAGCGGTACTGAAATGCAATTTTGTGCCCAAAGCTTCTTACAATTTCTTCCAGAATCGTGAAGTAAACCTCGGATCTCTGTCAGACATGATAGACAATGGTACTCCATGCAATCTCACAATATTAGAAATATAAAGCTCAGCTAATCTATCAAGTGAGAAATCAGATTGTACCGGAGTAAAATGAACAGATTTCGTCAATCGATCAACTAAACCCATATCACATCTTTCTTTCTCGGAGTCAAAGGCAAACCAGAAACAAAGTCCATCGTCACTCTATCCCATTTCCACTCGGGAATCAAAATCAGTTGTAACAAACCAGAGGGAACCTGATGTTTAGCCTTAACTTGCTGACAGATTAAACATTTTGACACAAAGTCAGATATGCCTCTTTTGATACCAAACCACCAATAGTGTTGCTTCAGATCATGGTACATTTTTGTACTTCCCGGATAAACAGATAGACGACTGTTATGTGCTTCATTTAATATCAATTGAATCAACTCTGAGTTTCTCGGAACACATATTCGATCTCGATATCTCAAATAATCATCAACATCAACTCGAAATTCAGAATCAGAATTCGGATCACACTGAGCTCGTTTCGCTATTATCTCATTATCAACTTTCTGAGCATCACATATCTGCTGTAAAAACAACAGTTTTGCTTTCAATTCAACTATTACTAAACTATCATCAGAGAGATCTAATTGAGCATTCATAGCATATAATGCAAATAATGATTTCTGACTCAATGCATCAGCTACAACATTTGCTTTACCCAGATGATAATCTATCACAAGCTCATAGTCTTTCAATAGTTCTAGCCACCTTCTCTGTCGCAGATTCAAATCTTTCTGAGTCATCAGATACTTCAAACTTTTATGATCTGAAAGCACGTGACATTTCTCACCAAACAGATAGTGTCGCCAAATCTTTAATGTGAACACAATCGTAGCTAGCTCAAAATCATGTGTCGGATAATTCTTTTCATGAGGCTTTAATTTCTCGAAGCATAAGCTATAACTTTGCCTTCTTGCATCAGTATGTATCCCAGACCATTCAACGAAGCATCACTGTAAATCACAAACTCTTTGCCTGATTCTGGCTGTACTAGCACTGAAGCTTCAGTCAAAAAGGCTTTGAACTGATCAAAACTCTTCTAACATTTATCAGACCATTCAAATCTCACATCTTTCTGAAGCAATTTAGTCAATAGAGTAGCTATCATCGAGAATCCTTTTACAAACCGACGATAATAACCAGCGAGTCCCAGAAAGCTACGGACTTTAGACACATTTTTTGGAGGTTTCCATTCCAGAATAGCAGAAATCTTACTCGGATCAACTCGTATTCCAGAGGCCGATACAATATGTCCCAAAAAACTAACTTCATGTAACCAAAATTCACATGTGCTGAATTTTGCGTATAATTGCTTTTCTTGCAGAGTTTGCAACACAAGTCTCAGATGCTTTGCATGCTCAGTTTCATCACGTGAATAAATCAAAATATCGTCAATGAATACAACAACAAATTGATCTAAATACGGTCTGGAAATTCTGTTCATCAAATACATAAAAATGGCAGGAGCATTTGTTAGTCCGAAAGGCATAACTAAAAACTCATAATGCCCGTACCTCGTTTTGAAAGAAATTTTCGGAATGTCTGAATCTTTTACTCTTAACTGGTAATATCCCGATCTCAGATCTATCTACAGTGGCTGCTTTTAACTGATCAAACAAATCATCAATCTTGGGCAACGGATATTTGTTCTTTACGGCCACTTTATTCAACTGACGATAATATATACACATTCTCATCATGCCATCTTTCTTTTTCACAAATAGAACGAAAGCACCCCACGGTGAGAAACTTGGTCTGGCGAACCCTCTGTCAGTCAATTCTTGCAGCTGTGACTTCAATTCTTTCAACTCTGTAGGTGCCATTCTATACGGAGCTATCAAAATAGGTGTCGTACCAGGCAACCTATCAATACCAAATTCAACTTCATGTATCGAAGGCAATCCCAGTAATTCTTCAGGGAATACATCAGAAAACTCACAAACAACTGGCAATAATTCAACTTTCTTTTCAGACACTTTCGAATCATAAGCTTCATAACCCTTTCTCACGTAATTATGAGCTTTAAATACAGATATCACAGCAGGCAATCCATTCAAATCATTAGACTCAACCCAAACTATTTCATCATTCGGACATCTCAATCAATAGTCTTTCTTTTACAGTTCACAACAGCATCATGCAATGTCAACCAATCCATACCCAGAATTATATCAAACTCATCAAATGATAATAGCATCAAATCAGCAGTGAAATAGATATCTCGAAACATTAACAGACAGTTCTTGCATACTTTGTCAACCAGGACACTTTTACCTAAGGGGTTCGATACCCTAATTACAACTTCAGTAGACTCTATAGGCAAAGTCTTACTGGATACTAAGTTCATGCATATATATGAATGAGTAGAACCAGGGTCTATCAATGCAGTCAAAGAAGTATCATAAAGTTTAAATGTACCCGTTATAACATCCGGAGATGAAGCTTCCTCACGAGCTCGGATAGCATACACTCTAACAGGTGCTCTAGTTTCAGATCTCGCTACACTGTCTCTTGTAGATTTCCAACTACCACCAACATTTCTTACATTTCGAAAAGGTTTACCTCTCACTGGAGCATTATCGGATCTCAGATTCTGAGCAGTCTCTTACTCAACAGACTCTGGGCAATCACGGATGAAATGATCTAATGATCCACATCTGAAGCAAGTTCGATCATTTAATCTACAATATTTTGGATGCCTTTTTCCATAATGTTTACGTTCAGGTTTATCAGATCGAACATTTCCAGCACTTGACATTGATGTTGCTGGAGCTTTGGAATTCAAATGTGATCTAGCTCGATCTCTATTAGAATATCCCACATTAACTCTTGAACGACTTTGTTTATCTCTAAATTTCTTTGAAGCAGACTGAAATGATTTGCTTGGAAATCTCTTTTTCACATCTCTAGCTTCATACTCAGCTTTCCTTTTATCTTTCTTGAGTGCCTCAGCTTTGCACGCTCAATCAACAAGCACAACAAACTCTTTTATCTCTAGAATCCCAACTAGCAAGCGGATATCTTCATTAAGACCATCTTCAAATATTTTGCACATTATCGCTTCCGTTATGTAGAAGTAGGGGTTCTGCATTTTATGCTTTTCTGTGTGCTTGGCTTGTACTGCTTGTTATTTAGGTGTGCTTGGGGGTCCTGGGGAGGCTCGGGTTCAAGCCAGAGCCTTGGTAATTTTTTTTTATTTTTGGGCATCTAAGGGGGGAGAGCTAGCAGGAGCAAGCCTTAAGTTTACTTGCGTGTGTTTGTTATCATAAAGAAGCTTGTGTCCAAGTGGAGGTGGCGTCACTTGTAGGAGCAGAAAGGGAGGAGTTCGAATCCCATAAGCCTCATTATGAAGCTTTATTTTTTTGGCCCCAGGTTGGAGAGGAGATGGTTTCAGCTGGGACTCTTCAAGGGTGGTGGTTGAATGAGTCAACAAGTTCAAATGGATGTACAAGAGAGCTTGAAAGAGTTTGAATTGGTCAAACCAATTTGAAAGAGTGATGGAGAGTATTTGATGGAGCAAATCAAGGGATTTGGTGGGTGGTGGAGTTGTTGGCCGAATGTAGGGATCTTGGAGGGGAGAATTTCGGTTTAGTTGCTAGAGGTGTGTGCCAAAATTCTCATTAGTCTTAGGCTTTTCCCATTTTGGTATTTTCGGTCATAGGAGGTGAGTGTGTGCCGGTGAGAGATAGCTCTTTTGATTCCATTTCGGGTTTGCCTATTCTTTGTAAGTGCCGAAAAGTCCATAAGTGCATCTTGGTTCTTTTACTTCTTTTTACATTTCCTTCTTAAGTGCTTTCGGGTTTTCTTTTTGGTCATTTTCATCATCCCTTTCTCCAATTCTTCGCAAGCCGAATTCTCTGGAAGCCACTCATTGCCGAATCACCCTCTTACCATTCTATTTCAATTATCACCATAACCGAACCTTACCTCACTAAGATAATCTCTCTCTTTTTATCTCTATTCACTTCCTCTTCTACACTCTTTTTCTCCATAGCCGAACCTCAGGTTAACCACTTGCCTTTCTTTTCATTTTTCTCCTCTTTGTTCTATTCTTCTAGCCAAACCCGCTTCTCCTTTTCTTTCGTTTTTCATTTAATTTCCTTAGGCTGAATTCTTCTTGTTCATCTCCTGCAAGTTGTTTCCATCACCAAAAACCGAATCTTTCTTGTTACCCCTTTCTAAACCGACTCCTTGCTTGTGTGTCTATAATAGTCAATTTTGGATTTCTTCTATTATTCAAGCCAGAGCCGATTTGCCTTGGGTTCCATTCGGCCTCTCCCTATTCAAGGTAATGTTCTCTTCTTTTTATTAATCTGTCCATTTCCATTACTTCTCCTAAAGAAGCCGAACACTCATCTTCTAATCGTTAAACCGAATGTGATTTTTATCTCTCGTATCTGGTTACTTCATCACATTGTGATCTTGCTTTTTCTATGATTCGCGATAGATTGTCATTAGATAAGCCAAGCATACTACAACCGAATTTGTGGTGGTGCAATTCCTCGTTTTCCTTAAGGTAAGGAGTTTTCTTTAGTCTTATACGATTAGAATCTCTTCCGTTTCACTCTGCCTTAATCAAATCTTTTGGTTAGCCAACCAAACTTTTCTCTTTGAGTACCGATCAAGGCTCTTCATGGATGCGAAAGTGCCACCAATCTAAGGAGGGAGTGGACCCGTAGTCTCTCGCTCCTAAGTTTAAACGACGTCGGTGTCGGCAGCTCGAGACTTTCCACCGGTTGTGGTAGGGAGCCGATCCTGGCGGGGATAGACAAATCACGGTTGTTTCTTATAGTGAGAGTGTCGACGATCTAGAGTGTATAGTTTTACGCATAATCGTGGTTGTGTAACGCCTACACTTTTCTTTATTATTTGAGTTAGTAATCGTGTTGGATGAAAGCCAAACGATCAGATAGATAGTCGAGATACCCTTGTGGGTAAGGTTGGAGACACCGTAAGTACCACTATGATTTTACTTTCAAGATATGTATGTATGAATTAATTGTTTGTTGTACATGGAAAGTATGTTTGCATTCATCTCAATATGATAATATGTTGCATGGGCTTTGGGATATGATTGACAGGGGGAAGTGTGATTTAGTGACTTACACACAAAGTTGTCTGCGGGACCACAAGTGGTTTGGAACCACGTATACATATATTTATCGCTGACTTATTGATCAGTGTAAATCAGAGTTTTAAAATTTATAAAAGAATGATCAAACCTGGAAACTAACTCTGACAACGATTGAGGCAAGTGCACCTATCAAACAGTAGTATAGCTTAGGCAAGACCGGATTATCGAACCCAAAGGAACTAAAAGTACTAATACTCACCGTCTTTTTATTATTTAGCCTTAATATAAAGTGATGATTGTTTAAACTAAAAATAATCTACTTACTAAGCTAAGATGCAAAGACAAAAAAAAAGAATGAATTCGGGAAATAACTTTTGGGAAAACTCAGTTGACTCAAACGATACCCTTAGGAAAAATCCACCTAGACTTCAATTGTTATTTAACCTTAAACCATATGATTTATTTACTTAGTTTGATCCGTGAGACTCCCTAACGTATATTAAACCCTCTCTCGAGGCGAATAACGTCTAACCCTAGGTTAATTAGTGGAACTCTCGTTCGCTTATAATAACCCCCTAGAATAACAGTAAATCGATCTGTGGACTCCCATATTAGGTTTCACCCTAATCCGGCAAAACCTCGTCACCCTATCTCTAGGCGTGCGATCAACTCCGCTTAATTATGTTGGATCTACTCTTAGGCAGGGTCTATTCCTCCTCCACCTAAGCACATTAGATTTGGATTAAGTTCACACAATTAAGAACAAACTAAGTTATTATCATATAATTCAAAAATCAAATAACAAGATTCATCATAGGTTTCATCCTCTTCGGGTATCCGAAGGTTTAGTTCATAACAATAAAAGACAACATCTCAAGAGAAAATATAAAACAAAACATAAGAAATCCCTAAAACCCCCTGAAGGAATTGAAGAGGAGATCCTCCGTCTTGAGTAGAATTCTGGCTTCCTGAGATGGATCAACTGGCTATCTTCGAGTGATTCCCCCCAAATCTGACCTTTTCAGCTTGGCTTTTTAGCCTAGCTTTCTGCCCTCTTTCAGCTGGTACCTAGGGTGCATTTATAGGCTTTTGAAACATGTTTCTTTCTCCCTAAGTATCCTTTCCCGAATGAAATTACTCTTCTCCACGGAAGAGGCACGACCATGGAACACGCCCGTGTAAATTGTGGTCAGGCCGTGTTCGACACTGTTGAATGAGGCACGACCGTGTAAGTCGTGGTAAGGCCGTGTTCTAGTAGGAATGGTGGCACGACCGTGTGGCTTGAAGTCCAGGCCGTGTTGATTTCGTGGCTTGGCCCAACTTGGTCTATTTTAAGCCCGTTTCTCGTTCTTTTCGTCATCGGGTGCTTTCCTGAGTATAAGACATGAAGAGAAAGGATTAAGAGCACCTTTTTACATAAATTGGGGCTTAAATCATCCAAAAGCATACTAAATGTGGGCTTAGAATATGTTACTTTTACGGTTTATCAAATACCCCCACACTTAAGCTTTTGCTTGTCCTCAAGCAAAATTCTCAACTTACAATTAAAACGAACTTCCTGTAATTCATACTTCCTATTGATAGTGTCTCATCATAATTCATAGATAATTTATACATGGATAATTCAATTCAAAGTGTCCTAAAAATTTAAACAGTGTAAGTCATAGATTCTGTAGCACAGAACATAGGTGTTTCCCTTCATCTAAATTATTACCTCTGATTCGAAATCGACAAGGATTGACATCCTCACAAAAGATTCGCTCAAATCACTCAAAGTGTTTAAGGTTCAAAATTTAGGCACTCAAAAGTCAAACATGAAGAGTTAATCCTATAGGCTTGCATGAAAATCAAATCTCCACCACTGAAATATGAGATGAAACACAAATCAAAATGTATTTGTTAGGGTTGTAACGGAGCTAGGGTTAAGGTGTGGAATAAGGCTGAATTAGAGGGTTAGAATCGAGATTGAATTGACAAATTACCTAACTAAGAACTAATGAACTAATAATAATTACATCAATTGAAAACTAATAATACTAATAATACGAGCTTCTTCTTCGATATTTGGAATCCAGACGTATAAGCTCATTTAATCACAACTAATAATGAATAATGGATATACTTTGTTTTTTTTAAGAACAAACTAAATACATAATAAAGGATAAACTACTAAAATTCATAATTAGGCAACTAATCAAATCAAATCTCGATATAAGGGTAGTCAAAAGGAATGGTGATAACAAAAACAAAGGGGTTCTGGGTTAATATTAGTGGGTGAGTCAATAAATAGGGTTGTTAGGATTAAAAGGGGTTCACTAGGGTTCATTGTGAAGGTAGGCTTTTATGGAGTAAGTGGGTTAGATCCTAGGTGCCTTTATCATCTCTCGTGTTTCAAATCAAAAATGTGGTCTCGACATGTATAATCGATGCAAGTTCTAGAATAACAAATCAGTGTTGACATACTCATAATTAATAAAGTGAGCAAGAAAAAGAATATATGCTCTATAAGGCTCAAAATCTCACAAAAATTATGGGTATTTTTATGTCAACCTCGTAAATTTCAAACTTCAAGGTATTTTCAATTTTCTAAAAAATAGACTTATCATGCTTGATTCTCTAGTATTCTTCAAATTTAATTATCAATGTACAATTATCAATGACTTAATCTGAAACATATCAATAAAAATCATAAATCATTAGAAATTTCGTCCTAATTAGTAATATGAGTAAATTACTTAAAAACAAGACCAAATTCAGGGATTTTGCAAAAGTTTGGAATATCTAAGATTCACCCCCCACACTTAAGATGTACATTGCCCTCAATGTACAAAGATATATAATGACAATTAATATGTAAAATCAAAAGAGAGGGGAGAGAGTGACACTCCCTGAATTGGATGATTTCCTAGAGTTGGCAGTAGTCGTGGTGAAAGATAAATTGGAGGGCCTGCTTTTGGATGTGGTGGATGCTCACGAGTTCTCAAGCTAGATGAAGAAACTGGGAACTCATGGAGGATTAGCCAGATTTATTAAGACAAATTTAAAATAAACTAAATATATAATTAAAGAAAAGAAAAGTAAAGAAAGAGGAAACAAAAATGTAAACGAAATAAAGCTAAAAGATAAAGGGGCTTGAGAATCCTTATTGGTGTATGGTTCGCGAGGTGGATGTGACTTCTACTGTAATATCCCGGGTTAGGGGCTATTTTGTTGTTGCATGATATTGCATGTGTTGGTGTGCTGTGTTGCTGTTGGTGTAGTGTCGGGGCTTAATTGTAGGCTAGGAGTGTGCCTGAGTAGGTAGGAAAATTTTAGTTTTTAGGCTTTATAGGAGGGGAGCCGATGGAGCCGAGGGATATGTATTTTAGTTGGAGTTTTATTGCACAAAAGAGAAGTCGGCAAGGTGGCAAGGCATGCGCTACTTGGGAGCTAGGTGTGGCGTCAATCGCATGAGGTGGAGATCTTGAGTTCAAGTCGCAGAGTTCCCCATTTTGGCTTCATTTTGGACGGCATGGAGGAAGAGGTAGAAGACAAGTAGAATTCTTCCTTGACTTGGTCTCCACATTCAAATGGAAGGTGGAGAGCAAATAGTGGAGGGAGACTTGGTAAACTCATTTGAAATGGGTGGCTTGGAGTGATTGTGGGGATGTGGCCGAATATTGAGGAGTGTTGGGGTGTTGGCAAAACTTGGATGCTTGTGGGAGAGGTTGGCCGGTTTTGGTAAGGGGGTAGGAGGGTGTGCCGAATGCATTTTGGCATTTTGTTTCATTTTGGTTGTTTCTGGTCACACTTGGTAAAAGAGAAAGTCTCTTTTGGTCTTGGGTTAGCCGATTGTCAAGAGAGCTTCATCACATTTTCTTTTCTCAAACCGAAAGCTTCAAACAAAAATTTACTTTGCCTCTTCTTAATTTTGTGCTTGTGGCCGAATATTCTCCTCCATTCTTCTTCTTTTTATCTTTTGGGGTAAAACCGAAAGTGGTATTCTCTTTCCACATTTTCCTTCTTTTGTTGAATAATTGGTAGCCGAAATTGCTTTGCTTTCTTTTACTTTGTAAGCCGAATACTCTCTTCTCTCCCTCTCATAATTTCTTTATTTTCATAAGAGCCGAAACTTACCATTTTCTTCCCAACCGATTTCTCCATTCATCTTTTTCATCTCTTGTCGAAACCCTACTCACATTTCGCAATCTTTTCTTTCTCTCATTGCTATCCAAGTTGAATTCTTTTTCTTGTGAAGAGTAGGCCGAATCTCTTCCCTCTCCCTTGTAGCTCTCTTGGCCGAATATCGTTGAAGGGTGGATCTTGGTTGGTTGTTCAACCCTTGAACAAGGTAAGTGGGGTGGCCGAATGGCCATTTGTCCCTCTCTTGTCTTTTCTTTGGTTATGTTTTGGTTAAGGGCCGAATATGGTTTTTGGAAGGGTATTAATCTCTTCAAGTTATAGGGTCATTGGAGTGTGGAAGCAAGCAAGAGGAGCCGTTTTTCATAACCGATTGATAAGTGGTGGTAAGAGGATTATTTGTTAGACTATTCTTTTGGATTTCAATAAGATAAGGCTTCAAGTGTTTTAACTGTTCTCTTTTTAGGGGTGGCCGATTGTTAAAGGAGAACCACTGCTTGGTTCAGGTTTGGTAGGAAACCAAATCATCTTCAAGGTAAGGGATTGATATTAACCCCTTTGGGTTTGATAGTAACCTCCTTGGTTAATTGATGTTGGCCGAATGGTATAGATGCCTAACTCCTATTTGACCGATTGTAGGTGCAAGTAATCAAGGAGCCTAGACCGTTTCTTTTGGTATTGGAGATTGTGCTTTAACAGGTGTGTAAACTAACACACTTCTATTTAGGAATGTGATTGATAACCTTGTTGTGATTAATGAAACATTAATGATTGATATGATACCCTATTGGGTATGATCTTGGACTCGGGTAAGTCAGCATTATTATTATAAGTTTACTGATGATCTATATGATACCATGACTATGGATATATGCGATATGGGATATGATGTTAAACATATTAGCATGATATGCATGACTTGTATGATATGCATGATCACATGAGTATGGTATGTTGATGGGTGATATGAGTGGAGGGAGAATGATGATATCCGTGTCTTTGGGACACTGTGGTCTTTGGGACACCGTGAGGTTTGGCACCTCCAAAGGTTTGGTACCACAGCTTGATTTTGTGACTTCTGGTCACCAAAGTGATTTGGTATCACATTTGTGTCTTTGGGACACCGTGGGTTTGGCACCTCATTGCGACTGGTCCCCGTGGTTAACACCACCACCGTGGGTTGGCCCCACTTTGAGATATGGGATCGTCTCGATAGTGATTTGGTATCACACGATGGGTTGGCCCCATCATCGGATTTGTGATCATGGTCACCAAAGTGATTTGGTATCACATTTGTGTCTTTGGGACACCGCAGGTTTGGCACCTCATTGCGACTCGTCCCTCGTGGTTAACACCACCGTGGGTTGGCCCCACTTTGAGATATGGGATCGCTTTGCTAGTGATTTGGTATCACACGACGGGTTGGCCCCATCATTGGATTATTCGTGACTTTGGGTCACCAGTGGTTTGGCACCACACTTATGGATATCGTGACTTTGGGTCACCAGTGGTTTGGCACCACCAGTGGTTTGGTACCACACGGAGTAGAAAAGGCGATATGGATGGTTAGGATCGGGTTGCATTAATCATGTTGCTATGTATGATGTGTGTTAGCATGTCGTTTTATCGGGAGCGGGATTTATGCACCGAGTCATTCGACTCACCCTCTCCTTTGACATTTCAGTGACACATAGACGCGGACATGGAGCCGGATGGACTCGGGGTGCTCATGCCACGCTTAATAAAGTTTTACTCGGACTTTATAATTTGGGTACTTTAGCTTGCTTTTTATTATTTGGGTTTTGTTTTGGGTTGTAAAAGGCCTTTAAATTATGTTTTATGATGTTTATGCTTTAAATAGACTTTAATATGCCTTAACAAAATAAGTGGGTTGAAATTTTACTAAAATTTGGAAAGACAATGATTTAAAACTATAACGCAAAGTGTTTTAAACTATACCATCTGTATCTCACCATGACTTGCATTAGAAACTCAAACGATTTCCAAATCAAAACTCGATTTTCTACCAAGTTAAAATGTCTTAAGTAACACTAAGGAACTATTTGAATAATGAAATGGAATAAACTCGTTTTAACTACATCTTTTGGTTAAGCTTTCAAAATTATTTTTTTTGGGTTTTCTGAATACACCACCTGATTTCAAACAAGCCTACTCAAATTCTCTTCAAATACACTAGATAGTGAAGTGTTTACATCCTGCTTTTAAACGAAAAACCTAAACCTCCCAAGTACGTTTTCCCCGTAACATACCAGATTCGGTCGTGGTGTACTGACCGGGTTTGGGGTGTTACATCTACGGTCACGGAGGTGCTGGCGGTGGCGGAAGTGGGGTGATTCCCAAGCAGCCTTTAGCTCCTAAGTCAAAGAAACTAAGATAGAGTAAAATAATTTAAGCGGAAGGGAAGCGTAAATAAGGAAACTTAAGCAGAAGAGAAAATGAAATAAAACTAAATAGCCTCGAATATTCTTGGCTTGTTGTTCAAATGAAGTCGCCAAGCATGAACTCATGTGAATCGGTCTCCTTTGGGGAGATTGGCCTCTTACGCTTCTTTTCCATGGATATGATTTTAATGTAGCTCAAGGGTCTAAGGATTTATTAGGAAAAAGAAAAAGGAAAGAGAAAGGAAAGGAAGGAAGAAGGAAATAAGAAAGAAGTGGGTTAATAAGAGGAAGGAGCAGGGTATGGTGTTTAAATAAACTTTCAGGTCTGGCAGTTTTCCCACGCCCGTGGGTTGAGTGTATGTCGATTCACATGGCCGCCTCGCACGGCTGTGCTCTAGGGTGTGTTGGTTCCCCACGCTCGTGTCTAGCCTATGTTCGACAAGTCAGTATATTGGCACGGTTATCCGGCACGAGCGCAGTGCACTGTGGGTTGGCAAGTCAAGAGCTTCACACGCACCATGAGAGCACGATCGTGTCACTTTGTGTCGGCGCTCGTAGGAGAGTGGGTGAGTCCGTGATTCCCAGAAATTAGTTCATTCTGACTTGTACCGTCCTGCCATGTTAGTACCAAGATTCTTGAGGTACACACGGCCACGGCCACGGCCGTGTGTAAGGCCGTGTGGCCTGGAATTCTGCACTTGGTTAGTTGGTTGTTAGTTGCTAAAAAGGAAGATAAAAAGGAAAATTAAGATAAACTGAATATAAAAAATATATAATGGTATTAGTGCTCGGGTTGCCTCCCGAGAAGCGCTCGTTTATAGTCTTAAGCTAGACTCTCTTCTTGTTTGCATCTTCAGGGTAGTTTGAGGAGTTGGAAGTCCTTCCTCATGTTATTATTTGTATCCTCATGAAAAGATTTAAGTCGAGATGCGTTTATAGTAAAAGTACCAAAAATAGGATTACTTACCTCGACTGTTTCGTATGGGGAAACACTGGTTACCCTAAAAGGTATTTCTTTGTTTGTGTTAGGGTCCGGAGGAGATATTCGAGGATCTGTTTCGTCTAATAGTACCTTGTCCCCTATTTTGAAGTGGTTTATTGCTCCTATAAGCTCTTCTTGGGGCTCTTTAGATTTTATCTTGTGTGGTTTCATTTCTTCGTCATGTATCCCTAATTTCTCCTTGAAGTCTGTTTTCCACTCGTCTAGATCATCGAACTGAATCCCTTGATCTTCATGAACTACTTCCTTGTTGGCTTGGGGTTTAGGATCGAGTTCAGTTGTATTCTTTGGTGTTGCTTCCTGAAAATAAGGGTTAACCAAATGGTTATCAGTAGAATTTACGTTCTCACCTTGATTACTCGATGTTCTAGCCGAGTCGAGAGCCTTGATGGTGACTGTCTCATTACCTATGCAAAGTATGAGTTCTCCTGCATCAACATCAATTTTAGTCCCGGCAGCTAAAAAAGGGTCTTCCTAAAATTAGGGGATCGAATTATCCTCATCCATGTCTAAGACAACAAAATCTACATGGGAAAACGAATCACAATTTTTACAAGAACATCTTCGATAATACCCTAGGAATTCTAACGGGCTTTATCACCTAATTGAATGCTCATCCTAGTTTGTTTGGGTTTCCTAGACCTAATTGTTTAAACAATTTATAAGGCATGACATTTATGCTTGCCCCTAAATCACCTAACGATTATCAACGCTTAGTCTACCAATTAAACATGGAATTGTAAAACTCCTGGATCTTTTAGTTTCGTGGTAGCTTGTTTTGCAAGATTGCTTTGAGCACTTTGCGTTGAGTTCCACATACGAATCTTCATCTTGTTTCCGCTTGTTTGTCGGCTTCTTTAAGAATTTCTCGAATCGTGCATCCATGAAAGAGCTTCGAGGAGTGGTAAGTTAATGTGTAATTTCTTTAAAAGTTTAAGAAACTTACCAAACTATTCCTCTGTGTCGTCTCTCTTCAATGCTTCAGGATAAGGTATGCGAGGTTGGTATGCTTTGATTATCGGTTTTGGCTTTTCTTGGATTACCTCAGCTTTACCTTTTTCAACCTCGTTTCGTGTTGGACTGGATTTGTCTACTTCTTCATTTTCTTGAGCTGTTATGGCTTGGATTTGCTCATTTGGATTGATCTATGTGTTGCTTGGTAGACGCCCTTGTGGTCGTTCGGATAATAGCTTCGCAATTTGTCCAACTGACTCAGTAATTTCCCCGATTGCCTTTGTAAGTCCTCCAACTTGGTTCTCGATCATTTTGATCGATGTTTGTTGGGTGTCGAGTGTTACCTCAGTCTTTCGGAGACGGGCCTTTGTGGATGCTATGAATTTGTTAAACGTCTCTTCAAGATTCGGCTTCTTTTCCTGTGGATAGGGCTGATTTTGGAAGTTCTGAGGAGGTTGTTGTTTTTGATTCCCTTGATTTCCTTGTCCTCCCCACGAAAAATTTGGGTGGTTCCTCAAACCTAGATTATAATTATTACTATATGGGTTATTATTAGATCTGAAATTGTTACCTATATAGTTCATCCGTTCGCTCTCTCTGTCTTGGTTGGTAGGGTGGGTACTCAGATTCGCTACGGCCCACCTATGTCGCATCAGACATCGGATTTACTCGCGAAGAACACAAACTATCAATCTTTTTATTCAACAACTCTACCTGATTTGATAGCATGGTTACTGGGTCGAGGTTGTAAACTTTGGCTGTTTTTGTTGGCCTTGTTCTTGTAACTTGCCACTGGTAGTTGTTCAGTGACATCTCTTCAATAAACTTGTAGGCTACCTCAGGAGTTTTATTATTCAAGGTTCCACCGGCGGCTGAATCAATTAATTGCCTCGTTGAAGGATTCACACCGTTGTAAAAAGTTTGGACTTGGAGGCACAATGGTAATCCGTGGTGTGGGCATCTCCTCAAGAGATCTTTGTATCTCTCCCATGCGTCGTATAATGTCTCTAAATCCATCTGCACAAAAGAAGATATATTATTACGTAACTTGGCTGTTTTGGCCGGTGGGAAATATTTTAATAAAAAATTTTCGGTCATTTGTTCCCATGTAGTGATTGACCCTCATGGTAACGAGTTTAACCACTGTTTAGCTTTATTTTTTAGTGAAAAGGGAAATAGCCGAAGACGTATGGCATCATCAGAAATGCCATTTATTTTAAAGGTATCACGTAACTCTAAAAATTAGCTATATGAGCGTTTGGATCTTCGTCTGTGTAAACCATCAAATTGAACAAATCAAGAATCATTTGTATAGTGTTAGGCTTTAATTCAAAATTATTAGCGACTATAGCGAGCCTAACAATACTAGATTCGGCTCTGTTAAATGTGGTTTAGCATAATCAAACATAGTACGAGGAGCATTCTCGATCCGCCATATCGCTTTGTGGTGGTGGATTATTCTCGTCCATCCCTTCAGTAGGATTGGATTTGTCTTCTCGCTCTCCTTGGTATTTTAGGGCTCGCTTAATTTCTCTCACATTTATTCGAGCGGTAGCTTCAATATCACCGTCAGATTCTAAAGGTCCTCTCGGGTTCCTTCTAGTCATAAACTAGAGGTACTCGCTAGGAAAAGAAAAAAAAAATTTAGCAAATTTAAAATTAAAACTAAAAGATAAAAAATAAATTGCAAAAAATAAAAATAATGGCTAAAGTAATAAAAATAGAGTTTTCTTAATATTGTAGTTCCCAAACAACGGCGCACTAAAACTTGATCAGAAATCGAGTTTTAAAATTTATAAAAGAATGATCGAACTCGAAACTAACTCGACAACGATTGAGGCAAGTGCACCTATCGAACAAAGAGTATAGCTTAGGCAAGACCGGATTATCGAACCCAAAGGAACTAAAAGTACTAATACTCACCGCCTTTTTATTATTTAGCCTTAATATAAAGTGATGATTGTTTAAACTAAAACTAATCTACTTACTAAGCTAAGACGCAAAGACAAAAAGAATGAATTCGGAAATAACTTTTGAGAAAACTCATTGACTCAAACGATACCCTTAGGAAAAAGCCACCTAGACTTCACTTGTTATTTAACCTTGAACCATATGATTTATTTACTTAGTTTGATCCGTGAGACTCCCTAACGTATATTAAACCCTCTCTCGAGGCGAATAACGTCTAACCCTAGGTTAATTAGTGGAACTCTCGCTCGCTTATAATAACCCTCTAGAATAGCAAAGAAATCGATCTGTGGACTCCCATATTAGGTTTCACCCTAATCCGCAAAAAAACCTCGTCACCCTATCTCTAGGCGTGCGATCAACTCCGCTTAATTATGTTGGATTTACTCTTAGGCAGGGTCTATTCCTCCTCCACCTAAGCACATTAGATTTGGATTAAGTTCACACAATTAAGAACAAACTAAGTTATTATCATATAATTCAAAAATCAAATAACAAGATTCATCGTAGGTTTCATCTCTCTTCTGTATCCAAGGTTTAGTTCATAACCATAAAAGACAACATCTCAAGAGAAAAGATAAAACAAAACATAAGAAATCCCTAAAACCCCCTGAAGGAATTGAAGAGGAGATCCTCCGTCTTGAGTAGAATTCTGGCTTCTTGAGATGGATCAACTTGCTATCTTCAAGTGATTCCCCCCAAATCTGACCTTTTCGGCCTGGCTTTTTAGCCTAGCTTTCTGCCCCCCTTTTAGCTGGTACCTAGGGTGTATTTATAGGCTTTTGAAACACGTTTCTTTCTCCCTAAGTATCCTTTCCCGAATGAAATTGCTCTTCTCCACGGCAGAGGAACGGTCATGGAACACGCCCGTGTAAATCGTGGTCAGGCCGTGTTTGACACTGTTGAATGAGGCACAGCCGTGTAAGTCGTGGTAAGGCTGTGTTCTAGTAGGAATGGTGGCACGGCAGTGTGACTTGAAGTCCAATCCGTGTTGATTTCGTGGCTTGGCCCAACTTGGTCTGTTTTAAGCCCGTTTCTCGTTATTTTCGTCATCGGGTGCTTTCCTGATTATAAGACATGAAAAGAAAGGATTAAGAGCACCTTTTTACATAAATTGGGGCTTAAATCATCCAAAAGTATACTAAATGTGGGCTTAGAATATGTTACTTTTACGGTTTATCACTTATCTCAGTGGTTTGGTACCACAGTGGGTTGGCCCCACATATACTTATCAGAGATTGTCACAGTGGTCTGGGACCACAGTGGGTTGGCCCCACGTTTATATATTCTCGTGACTCAGTCAAAAGTGGTCCAGGGACCACAGTAGTTTGGAACCACAGTGGCTTGATGCCATGGGTGTTTGGCTGAATCAGGTGACCTAAAGGATGGAAAACTAGGTTGGGCTGGGCTGCATTGCATACACTTTTAATATGCCATATTGTGAGGGCTAAGGCCCATTGTGCATCCAATGGGCTTAAAGCCCGATTGCGTTATAAGGGGAATTACACACCGAGTCTCTGGCGACTCACCCTCTCGCTTAATTTTGCAAACCCCTAGTTGCGGATTTGGAGCCGAGGTGGGCTTGAGGTGGCTATACATTACTTTCTCATAAACTTTCGGTTCTTATTTAAACTTACTTTTTATTTATTTATGGGATTTTGCAATGTAATAAGGCCTCCATAACTTTAATTCGGGTTTTTGCTTTAAATTGGTTATTGCATATCTTATGAATCGTCAAATAAGGAGTTTCCTAAAATAAAAATATAAACAATCATATTTTTAAAGTATTAACAAAAGATGACAAGCGATTAAAGGTTTAAGCTAAATAATCTGGAGATTTTCTTAAAACCTCAACATCATTTTCAAATGTCACGTTTATGGAATTTCCTGATTTCGGCCTTCGTGAAACAAAACTATTTACGACTTTTTTAATTCACTTTTAAATAGAAGTTGTTAAGAAAATCTTCAACCAAAGTTTTAAGTTATCTTTAAGATTGAATCACTAAACGAAATGTTTTCCAAATTATGATGTTCTGTTGAAAATTTCAAAACTACTTTTCTTGTAACATACCAGATTCGGTCGTAACGTATTGACTTTCAAAACTACTTTTCTTGTAACATACCAGATTCGGTCGTAACGTATTGACCGGGTTTGGAGTGTTACAATTATTATATCAGAGCCTAGGTTGCAAAACTTGGCTGTGGGTTTGGGGTTTAAAATTTTTTTCAAAAGTTAGTTTGGAATATGGTTTAGAAAAATACATGTTTTCTGGAAGTATGGCACCCGAGTCTCCGGCACCAATCTGCACTGTAAGTTTTCTGATTATTGTTTGAATTCTTATGAAAAAAATTTATTTTCATAGATAGTTCTAAGAAATTCGACTTTAGAAACTGAGACCTTTAGAAATATGTTTTTGCTGCTCGCTTCTAATGCTATTTCCATAAGATCGTCTCTGGTAATAAATAAAGGAAGAAATGCTAACTCATAAAATTTTAATCAGATTAAGTCGAATTCGTAATCATGAGTGCTAGAGGATGTGGGCGTGGTATGCGCGGCCGTGGTAGAGGCCGGGGTGTTGAGGCTGAACCCTCGAAATCAGGGCATGGGCCGGAAGGTGAAGTGCCAGCATCACCAATTGCGAAAGTGGGATTTCAGGACCAAACTGGTGGAGACGATGCCGTGTCTCAAGCTATGTTGCGTGTTTTGGAGCGGGTTGTTTGGAGCAAGCACAGATCTCAGAGCTCAAAATCTATTTCTGAGCGACTCCGAGGTAATGGGGCTGAGATATTTAGGGGTATTTCCGGTGTGGCTCCTAACGTAGCTGAGTACTGGCTGGAAGCGGTTGAACGAATCTTGGACAATCTTGATTGTATTGCGGAGGAAAAGTTGAAAGGAGTAGTGTCCCTGCTTCGAGATGAGGCATACCAATGGTGGCTCACGGTAAGAGATGGTACATCACGACCGACACTCGGGACTTCTTTAAGTCAGCATTCCAAGGAAAGTATGTTCGGACAAGTTACATGGACGGTCAGAGGAGGGCATTTTTAAACTTGGTCCAGGGGAATAAGTCAGTGGCTGAATATGAGGCCGAATTCCTGCGTTTAAGTCGTTATGCCCGGGGTATCGTTGCAACAGATCACGAGCGTTATGTCTGATTTGAGGATGGTCTGAGGGATGAGTTGCGAGTACTGATAGCTCCGCAGCGGGAAAGAGAGTTTGCTACTCTTGTTGAGAAGGCTAAGATAGCTGAAGAGGTGAAGCGGTCTGAGAGGCAGAATTGGGATAAGGATAGGGGTAGAAATAAAAGGGATTTTGGGTCGTTAGGATCTGCTGAGAGTTTCTAAAAGAGGCCTAGGTTTGATGGGCCGGGTCGAGTTGTGAAGCCTGTTACTGTTGGTAGGTCTCAACCATGTGCTAGATGTGGGAATTATCATTCTGGGAGTGTTGGGCAAGAAGTAAAGGATTTTATGTGTGGATCTGTAGATCATCTCAGTAAGAGATCATCCACAAGAGCCGAGCAGGCACGACCCGGTGAGGTCGTGGATATGTACAAGTGGGAAGAGGTGGGCAAAGAACCACCGAGAGGTCGTGGCTCACCTGGAGGAGGAAATGGTTTTGGTCGAGGGCGTGGAACACCGGCAGAGGTGCTGGGAATACAGATGCAAGATAGCCGGATTGGTTTATGCAATAGATGCCGAGAGGATGGCGATGCACCTGGACGTCATAACCTGACGTTCCTTATTTTTGGTTTGCCCTTTACAAAGATTGATAGATATTGGGTCTACACATTCATATGTTGCTAGTACTTGTGTCTAGAACTTTGAATATAGAATCTGAGGTTGCTTCTAGAGAAATGATCGTGATTAGCCCTTTAGGACAATCAGAGTGGTAAACAAACTATTTAGGAGTGTGCCTTTAGAAGTACAAGGGGTTGTTTTCCCAGCTGACTTGATGGAATTGCCGTTCGGCGATTTTGATTTGATTTTAGGCATGGACTGGCTAGTTAAGTATCGAGCAAACTTGGATTGTGCTGCTAAGCGCATGATTTTGAAGACAATCGAGGATAAGGAGGTGTTGGTATTAGGTGAGAGAGGGAATTACCTGTCCAATGTGGTGTCTGCATTAAAGGCTGAAAGGATGGTACAAAAAGGGTGTGAGGCTTTCTTAGCTTTCATTAGTGCTTTGGAGGCCAAGGAATTGTTCGTAAGAGATGTTAGAACGGTGAAAGAGTTCTCGGATGTTTTTCCAGAAGAACTTCTAGGGTTACCTCTGGATCGCGAGGTGGAGTTCGGCATCGATCTTCTTCCGGGAACAGCTCCGGTGTCTGTTGCCCCATATAGGATGGCCCCGAAGGAGATAGTAGAAATTAAAGCTCAGATTTAGGAATTGTTGGATCGTGGTTTTATTCGACCAAGTGTGTCTCCGTGGGGAGCACCGGTGTTATTTGTCAAGAAAAAGGATGGGTCGATGCGGATGTGCATTGACTATAGGCAATTGAACAAGTTGACGATTAAGAACAAGTACCCGTTGCCAAGAATTGATGACCTGTTTGATCAACTGCGAGGCGCTTCATTTTTCTCGAAGATAGACTTGAGGTCAGGGTACCATCAGCTTAAGGTCAATGAGGCGGATATTCATAAGACTGCTTTTCGAACTCGTTATGGTCACTATGAGTTCTTAGTGATGCCATTTGGGTTGACGAATGCACCAGCCGCATTTATGGATATGATGAACTGGGTATTTCAACCCTATTTGGACCGGTTTGTTGTAGTGTTCATAGACGATATCTTGGTATATTCAAGGATGAAAGAGGAACATGATTCGCATCTTCGGATTGTTCTGCAGATTTTGAGAGAGAAGTAATCAGTATGCCAAATTCAAAGTAAGTGTGAATTTTGGTTGGGGAAGTTACTTTTACGGGGCATGTTGTGCTCGCCGAGGGATTAGGGTTGATCCCCGAAAGATTGAAGCTGTTTTGGATTGGAAACCATTGAAGTCTGTAGCAGAAATTCAAAGTTTCCTTGGGTTAGCTTTCGGTATTACTGTAAGGTTTGTTGATGGATTCTCGTTGATTGCTCGCACCTTTAACCAAGTTGTTACTTAAAAGGGGTACCGCTTGTATGGGCGTATAAGCAAAGCAGGAAAGCTTTGAGAAGTTGAAGAAGATTCGACGGAGGCACCAAAGTGTTGATTCAACCGAGGCTAGGAAGGAGTTTGTCGTCCATTGTGATGCGTCACACACAGGGTTAGGATGTGTGTTGATGCAAGAGGGGAAAGTGGTAGTGTATGCGTCTCGGCAACTAAGACCGCATGAAGTGAACTATCCCACTCATGATCCTGAGTTAGTCATGGTAGTGTTCGCTCTCAAGATTTGGAGACATTACTGTATGGGGAGAAGTCTATTATCTACACAGATCATAAGAGCACAAAATATCTCCTTACCCGTATAGTTGAATTTAAGGCAATGAGGTGGATTGAATTCTTGAAAGACTACGATTGCTCGATCGAGTATCACCCGTAAAGCTAACGTAGTGGCGGATGCGTTGAGCCGTAAGGTAATAGCAGATTTGAGGGCAATGTTTGCTCATCTCAGTTTGTATGACAATAGAAGTTTATTAGCCGAACTTCAGGTGAAGCCTTCATGGGTAAGTTAGATTAAAGAGAAGCAGTTATCAGATGAATCGTTAAGTTCTAGATTTCAGCAAGTAGAAGGTGGTGAGACAGAAGATTTTAGTTTGAACAATGATGGGGTATTGAGTTTTCGTGGAAAGGTTTGTATGCCAAAGGATTTCGAGTTGAGACAGAGGATTCTCGCAGAGGCACATAGTAGTCCATACGCTTATGCATCCCGGTGGGAGTAAGATGTATCGAGATTTGCGTGAATGGCTTTTGGTGGCAGTGTCAAGTAAGAAGTTACCGAGTTTGTGAGTAAGTTTTGGACGTGTCGCAGGGAAGGCGAACATCGCTTGCCTTCGGGGTTGCTACATCCAAGAAGATTCCACTTTGGAAGTGGGAGAGGATAACGATGGATTTTGTTAGTGGGCTACCTTTTACGCCTACTAGGAAAGATTCAGTGTGGGTAATTGTCAATCGGTTGACGAAGTCCGCTCACTTCATACCGGTTCGTGTTGATTACTCACTACAGAAGTTAGCCAAGTTGTATGTAGCAGAGATTGTGAGGTTACATGGGGTACCAATGTCTATCATATCAGACAAAGACCCTAGGTTTACATCGCAGTTCTGGAAGGTGTTACATAAAGCGTTGGGTACAAGACTGGATTTGAGCACGGCGTTTCATCCACAGACTGATGGTCAGTCAAAGAGGGTAATTCAGATTCTGGAAGATATGTTGAGAGGTTGTATTATCGACTTCAGGGGTAGTTGGGAGGATTTCTTACCGCTGCGCGACTCGCATACAACAATACCTATCAATCCAGTATTCAGATGGCACCCTATGAAGTGTTATATGGTCGTAAGTTTCGTACTCCTACCTGCTGGACAGAGTTGGGTGAGCGACAGTTGTTGGGTCCAGAATTGGTTTCTGAGACGGAGGAAAATGTTAAGTTAATTCAGTCTCGGTTGAAGGAAGCTTCCGACAGGTAGAAATCGTATGCAGATCTGAAGCGTAAGGAGATAGAATTCTCAGTGGGTGATCAAGTTTTTCTGAAAGTCTCACCTTGGAAGAAGGTTTTAATGTTATGACAAAAGGGCAAGTTGAGCCCCAGATTCATCGTGCCTTTTTGAGTGTTGAAACGTGTGGGACCAGTAGCGTATCAGCTTGAGTTACCGCCGGAGTTGAATCGGATACATGATGTATTTCATGTTTCAATGTTAAGACGCTATCATTCAAATCCATCTCACATAGTGCCGTTAGAGGAAATTGAAATAAGACCTGATTTGTCTTTTGAAGAAGAACCAGTTCTGATATTAGATCGAGATGTTAAAGTGTTGAGAAGGAAGTCAATTCTGTAGGTTAAAGTCTTACGGCGGAATCACCGTTTAGAGGAAGCCACATGGGAGCCAAAGGATGTGATGCGACAGCAATACCCTCACCTCTTTTGATCAGGTAAATTTCGAGGCCGAAATTTCTTTAAGGGGGTAGAACTGTAACATCCTAGAAGTAGGGGTTTTGCATTTTATGCTTTTCTGTGTGCTTGGCTTGTGCTGCTTGTTATTTAGGTGTGCTTGGGGGTCCTGGGGAGGCTCGGGTTCAAGCCAGAGCCTTGGTGATTTTTTTCTTTTTGGGCATCTAAGGGGGGAGAGCTAGCAGGAGCAGGCCTTAAGTTTATTTGCGCGTGTTTGTTGTCACAAAGAAGCTTGTGTCCAAGTGGAGGTGGCATCACTTGTAGGACCAGAAGGGGAGGAGTTCAAATCCCATAAGCCTCATTATGAAGCTTTATTTTTTTGGTGCCAGGTTAGAGAGGAGATGGTTTCGGCTGGGACTCTTCAAGGGTGGTGGTTGAATGAGTCAACAAGTTCAAATGGATGGACAAGAGAGCTTAAAGGAGTTTGAATTGGTCAAACCAATCTGAAAGAGTGATGGGGAGTATTTGGTGGAGCAAATCAAGGGATTTGGTGGGTGGTGGAGTTGTTGGCCGAATGTGGGGATCTTGGAGGGGAGAATTTCAGTTTAGTTGCTAGAGGTGTGTGCCGAAATTCTCATTAGTCTTAGGCTTTTCCCATTTTGGTATTTTCGGTCATAGGAGGTGAGTGTGTGCCAAATGTGAGAGAGAGCTCTTTTGATTCCATTTCGGGTTTGCCTATTCTTTGTAAGTGTCGAAAAGTCCATAAGTGCATCTTGGTTCTTTTACTTCTTTTTACATTTCCTTCTTAAGTGCTTTCGGGTTTTCTTTTTGGTCATTTTCATCATCCCTTTCTCCAATTCTTCGCAAGCCGAATTCTCTTGAAGCCACTCCTTGCCGAATCACCCTCTTACCGTTCTCTTTCGATTATCACCATAACCGAAACTTACCTCACTAAGATCATCTCTCTCTTTTTATTTCTATTCACTTCCTCTTCTACACTCTTTTTCTCCATAGCCGACCCTCAGGTTAACCACTTGCCTTTCTTTTTCATTTTTCTCCTCTTTGTTCTATTCTTCTAGCCAAAACTTGCACTCCGTTTACTGTCTTTTCATTTAATTTCCTTAGGCCGAATTCTTCTTGTTCATCTCCTGCAAGTTGTTTCCATCACCAAAAACTGAATCTTTCTTGTTACCCCTTTCTAAACCGACTCCTTACTTGTGTGTCTATCATAGTAAATTTTGGATTTCTGCTATTATTCAAGCCAGAGCCGATTTGCCTTGGGTTCCATTCGGCCTCTCCCTGTTCAAGGTAATGTTCTCTTCTTTTTATTAATCTATCCATTTCCGTTGCTTCTCCTAAAGAAGCCGAACACTCATCTTCTAATCGTTAAATCGAATGTGATTTTTACCTCTCGTATCTGGTTACTTCATCACATATCTTGCTTTTTCTATGATTCGTGATAGATTGTCGTTAGATAAGCCGAGCATACTACAACCGAATTCGTGGTGGTGCTATTCCTCGTTTTCCTTAAGGTAAGGAGTTTTCTTTAGTCTTATACGATTAGACCCTCTTCCGTTTCACTCTGCCTTAATCAAATCTTTTGGTTAGCCAACCAAACGCTTCTCTTTGAGTACTTGATCAAGGCTCTTCATGGATGCGAAAAGCGCTCAATCTAAGGAGGGAGTGGACCCGTAGCCTCCGCCTCCTAAGTTTAAACGATGTCCGTGGTGTCGCGGTTCGAGACTTTCCACCGGTTGTGGTAGGGAGCCGACTTCTACTGGGGATAGACAAATCGCGGTTGTTTCTTCTAGTGAGAGTGTCGACGATCTAGAGTGTATAGTTTTACGCGTAATCAGGTGTGTGTAACGCTCACACTATTCTTTATTATTTGCGTTAGTAACTGTGTTGGCTGAAAGCCGAAACAACTATATAGATAGTCGAGATACCCTGATGGGTAAGGTTGGAGACACCGGGTAAGTACCACTATGATTTTACTTTCGAAGATATGTATGTATGAATTAATTATCTGTTGTACATAGAAAGTATGTTTGCATTCATCTCAATATGATAATATGTTGCATGGGCTTTGGGATATGATTGACAGGGGGAAGTGTGATTCAGTGACTTCTGTCACAGTGGTCTGGGACCGTAGTGGTTTGGAACCACGTATACTTATATTTATTAGTGACTTATCTCAGTGGTTTGGTACCACAGTGGGTTGGCCCCACATATACTTATCGAGATTGTCACGCTGGTGCAGGGACCACGATGGGTTGGCCCCACGTTTATATATTCTGTGACTCTGTCACAAGTGGTCCAGGATCATAGTGGTTTGGAACCACAAAGGGCTTGATGCCACGTGTTTGGTCAATTAGGTGACCTAGAGGATGGAAAACTAGGTTGGGGTGGGCAATTGCGCAGTGCATACATTTTTAATATGCCATATTGTGAGGGGTAAGGCCCAATGTGCATCTGTGGGCTTAAAGCCCGATTGCTTATAAGGGGAATTACACACCGAGTCTCGGTGACTCACCCTCTCGCTTAATTTTGCAGGTAACCCCTAGTTGCGATTTGGAGCCGAGGTGGGCTTGAGGTGGCCATGCATTACTTTCTCGTAAACCTTCGGTTCTTATTTAAACTTAATTTTTTTTATTTATGGGATTTTGCAATGTAATAAGGCCTCCATAACTTTAATTCGGGTTTTTGCTTTAAATTGGTTATTGCATATCTTATAAATCGTCAAATAAGGAGTTTCCTAAAATAAAAATATAAACAATCATATTTTTTAAGTATTAACAAAAGATGACAAGCGATTAAATGTTTAAGCTAAATAATCTGGAGATTTTCTTAAAACCTCAACATAATTTTCAAATGTCACGTTTATGGAATTTCCTGATTTCGGCCTTCGTGAAACAAAACTGTTTACGACCTTTTTAGTTCACTTTTAAATAGAAGTTTTTAAGAAAATCTTCAACCAAAGTTTTAAATTATCTATAAGATTGAATCACTAAACGAAAAGTTTTCCAAATTACGATATTCTGTTGAAAATTTCAAAACTACTTTTCTTTTAACATACCAGATTCGGTCGTAACGTATTGACTTTCAAAACTACTTTTCTTGTAACATACCAGATTCGGTCGTAACGTATTGACCGAGTTCTGGTATGTTACACGTTGAAACACATTCCTGAGCATATTGGATTAATCTCACGAACTCTCGTTCGTATTCAGTGACAGACATATGGCCCTGTTTCAAATCCAGAAATTCCTTTCATTTCTGATCAACGAATCTCTCACTAATGTATTTCTTCCAAAATTCAAACTGAAAGAAGTCTCATGTGACTCACTCTTTTGAAATAACAGAAATCAGAGTTTTCCACCACTGATAGGCCGCATCTCGTAGTAATGATACAACCCATTTAATTCTTTCTTCCGGAGTCAAAGACATTTCATCAAATACCCGGATAGTGTTTTCTAACCAGAACTCAGCCTTCTCGGCATCGTCATCACTGGTAGCCCTGAACTCTTCAGCCCCATACTTACGGATTTTATCTACCAGAGGCTTGTTCAATGATTCGATTCATAGTCCGAGGCATAGCGGATGTCCGAGGGGATTAAGCGGGGCGGAGGTTGTGAAATAGTCGGATTATTTCTCACAAACTGAGTGAACCACTCACTCATCATCTGGAAGAAAGCTTGTTTAGCTTCTCCCTCCTGACCGCTCGTAGCTGGTCTCGGATTAGATGGTGCTGTCCCTTGAGCGGGAGTAGGTGCATTACTTTCTACATCGTCAGCTACGGCTCTTTCGGGATCCATTACTATACGAAAATCACACTTCACATGTCAGGATTAATCACACTATCACAGTTGAGATATATGGCATGTATAGCTAGACTCTGACATGCTACGTTAGTTCGAGAATCGACTAAACCGTAGCTCTTATACCAACCAAATGTAACACCCCTAACCCGTATCCATCGCTGGATTAGGGTTAAAGGCATTACCGGATAGATCAGAATCTTTTATAGACATTTTATATTACAAATCATCAATCACAATCAAAGTGTCCCTTTTTATAGGTCAACGAGACCATAATCATGCTTTCGAATAGGGTCGGGACTAAACCGAACACATATGGAATTTCTCAAAAATTTAAAAACTTTTCTAAGTTACAGAGGTCACACTCCCGTGCAGTCAGGCTTTGTGCCTCCCACGGCTACCAGACACACCCATGTGTCCTGGCCGTGCTAAAACAGAGCAAGTATTCTGACTTATCCACACGGCCACCAGACACGCCCGTGTGCCATGGCCATGTATAATTAGGCTAGCTACTGTCTTATTCACATGGCCACCAGGCACACCCGTGTACCATAGCCGTGTAAAATTAGACTAGATACTGACTTAACCACACGGCTACTAGGCACGCCCGTGTGCCACGGCCGTGTAAGCATAACAGGCCATTTGCAAGGCCATAATGTCACCCACATTAGGATCATTCCTACAAGCAATATACCAATTCATATCATACACAATTGACAATCAAAAACATGCCAAATGATCAACAAGTATCCACATTCAATTTCATTTCCATTCATGTCAATTTGCACAACTAAACACATACATATATTCAAGCATGATTCATCCACATTTACTTTTCTTATAATCATTTCTTTGATCAATCAAACATACTCATAATGCATTCTTATGCTTACCATAGCCTTGACCATTTCATTTGCTAACAAGCCATACCAACACATGCATTATATTTCATATTTACTCATGCATATTGCCAACATTTAACTAGCCACATCTCAAGGCTATTTATACACATTTCAACCATAATCCAAAATAACTAGCCTATACATGCCATATTTAACTATGTACACATTTAAAAAGTACCAAAAAGAGTTTGAGTAGTGTGATGATGATCCTTGACGGTCCTCGAGCCTTCAGTAGCTTCGACGATCTATAAAACAGAGCAAACACACACGAAGTAAGTTTCTAAAAGCTTAGTAAGCCATATACAAATAAAATTAACATTTAAGCATTCAAGACATATAACCAATATGAATTCACTAATAGCTCAATTGCATAGCCATAATTCTTATTGGCACATTTACTTAGCCATTCATCTTTCAATCTTGCATAACATCATATACTTGTTAGCTCATAGCTTTTCCATTCATGTATCACATTTACATTCTCATATACAAATACACAATTCATCTAGGTAAGTTTATGAATATACTTACCTTCGTATACACACAAAGTGTATTTATCAAACGTACCTAAAATAGATAAGCAAACCATATAGCCATTCGTATCACGGAGAAGCCCGTTGAACCATTCGGAATCTAATAGGATACTCAGAGTGATCGAAATTGTCGTACAATGCCAACATCCCATACGTGGCCTTACATGTAACCAGATATCGATGCCACTGTCCTAGACAGGGTCTTACACGAATCAATACAATGCCAATGTCCCAGACATGGTCTTACACGCAAATCTCATTGCGATGCCAACGTCCCAGACGTGGTCTTACACGAAATCTCGAATCAATGTCAACGTCCCAGACGTGGTCTTACATGATATCACATATCAAACGCCTATGTCAGGACATATACTATCCTATCTATTCCTAGGTTCAAACGGGACTTCTCGGACGTCGACACTATGTCGATTCTATCTCGGATTTCATGTATACATCATCTCATGTGCTTTCATCCTTATCAATAATCATATGAACATATATAATTCAATACAATTACATTTATTTGTATATCGACTTACCTCGAGTTTGGTTTAACGAAAACGAATATGACTACTCGATTACTTTCGATTTCCCGCGATCTAAGTCCGATTTTTTGGTTCTTGATCTATACATATTCAAATTTTACCCATTTATTCAATAACTCATTCAATTCAATCCAAGAACACATATTTAGGGCAATTTGCAAATTAGCCCTCATATTTACACATTTGGACATTTTAGTCCCTATTTAACAAAATCACAAAATACATCAATTTCCATATTACCCATGCCTAGCCGAATTTCACTCATACTCATATGAGTCCATACATTTCATTTCTTTCACAAATTAGTCTATCAAAACATTATTCTTTTAATTGAGTCCAAAATACTCAAATTCAACAAAACTTCAAATACAAACTATGATAATCAAACACATATCTTTCATTTTTCACCATTAAACATCATAAAACACATGAGTTCATCAAAGGCTCATTTCAAAAACATCATCAATTCTCAAATTTATGACATGGGTTTCAAAGTTTACAAAGCAACGGTTGCAAAAGCGTATAAATTATTGAAAATCGAAGTCAAACATACCTTGAATCAAGCTTATACTTAGCCAAAACCTAGATGTTCTTCTTCCTTCTTTTTCTTTGCTAATTTTCGGCACTAAGGATGATAACCATGCTATTTTCATACTTTTGTTTCATTAATAATACATTATTAATTCAATTACCAATTTACCCATCTATTAATCATATAAGATAAATTGATATTAAGGTTATTATGTCATTTAACCTTCCACTATCTTATAATTGGCTTAATTGCCACATAAGGCCTCCCCATTTTAAAAGCCATATCAAATTGGTGTCTTCTCATAAAGCATGCAAATTTTGCATTTTTCACAACTTAATCCTTATGCCAAAATTAAGCACACAGTCAGACAAATTAATGCACAAAAATTTCACACATACTAGTTCATATATCATAAACACGGAAAATAATATTAAAATATTATTCTAACTTGGATTTGTGGTCCTGAAACCACTGTTCCAACTAGGGTCTAAACCGGACTGTTACACTAAGCATTTGAGCTTACTGTGTGATATGTTTCTCTATTTTACAGTGTCAGTAAAGCTAGCTCGAATCCGGGGATCGTCAGTGACTTAATAACACTATCGGCTATCTATTTCAGTAACTTTTTAAAGATGTACATATTTGGTATATGGCATGTATAGGCTAGAAGTCATGATATGTTTTGTAATGTTGGATCTTGCCATGTGATGTGGCCAGAAAGTTGAATATTGATGGTTCATATGAGAGGCAATGAAAATGATGAAAGTGGTATGAATTAGTGAGGTTGGAAATGGTATTTTTCATGGTTGAATTAGTTGAAGGAAATAATGTTTTATGTGTGAATTTGTGGCTTGATTAAGTGATGTTTTGCTAACATGATTTAGGATGTGAAATTTGTATTTTAGTTGGATTTATTTGAGATGAGTTTGAGCATGGCTATAGATGGTATGGTTAATGATGGATTGATGCTTATATTGGCATGTTTGGTTGCAAATTTTTAGACATGAATTGGTATTGATTTGAGGCTTGTAGGTGATTCAATGTGTGGGAGGCAAGTTTGGCCTTAAAAATGGCCTATAATTGCCCACATGGTTGAGCACACGAGCGTGTGGCTCGACCGTGTCTTTTGAATTTGTAATTTGATTCAAGTCAGGCTCGACCACGGGCTGGACACACGGGCGTGTGACTGGCCGTGTCGTACAAGTCAGGCTCGACCACGGGTGAGGCACACGGGCGTGTCTCAGGCCGTGTGAACAAGTCCGTAGGTATGCCCTGTTTTTCCATGGCTTGGACACATGGGCTTGTCCGAGGCCGTGTGAGGCACACGGCCTACCCACACGGGCGTGTGACCTCTGCAGTTTTGAAAAATGTTTAAATTTCAAAAATTTTCGTATGTGTTCGGTTTAGTCCCGACCTCTTTCTAACATGTGTTTATGGTCTCGTAGACCTTTTTAAGGGACTATATGATTATATTTGAATATGATTGAATGATAATTGACTTTGTGTTGTGAAATGGATATGAAATGTTCTGATTGACCGGTAATGCCTCTTAACCCTATTTCGGCAACAGTTACGGGTTAGGGGTGTTACATGTCTGGGACATGGCATCGTTATTCATGTATGATCTTGTATAAGACTATGTCTGGGATATGGCATCGATATCGAGTTATAAGGTCCCGTGTAAGACCATATCTGGTATGTAGCATCGGCATCAAGGGGTGATCCCATGTAAGACCATATCAGGGATATGGTGTTGGCATCAAATTTATGAACGATGAGTTCGAGTATCCTACGATAATTTGGTTAATTCGTGGGCAAAAGAGCTAAGTATGTAAAATGGTATAGAGTTAAATTCATTTATGGATGACCTTGGGTATCACCTATGATAAGAATGATGAAGATATGAGTTTATGTTCATGATAGCAAATGTGCTAAGTCATGTGACTAAGTGATACAGGTACCATGAGTAAAATACAAAGTATGAAATCATATTGTGAAATGAGAAGGGTAAGAGTAAGTATGAGTAAGTATGCTTGAGCACTTGATGCTTATGTTGTTCATGTACCATGAGATGGATGAGTTTATTTTGAGTATTTATGTTTCTATATAAATTTCATGCAAACTTAATAAGCTATATGCTTACCCCTATCTTTCCCCTTTTCCTTGTAGTTTCGCCAAGTTAGATCGGGGATCACAAATCATCGGAGCTCGGATCACACTATCAACCGTTCTTTTGGTATAGTAAAGTTAATTCATTTTGAGTATGACATGTATAGGAACTTGATTGTTTTGTGTCATGTCATGTTTGAAGGCCAAAGGGTTGGATATTAATGTTTCACACTCAATTTGTAAAGGGCCATGGTGAATTGGCCAATATTGTTAAGTTTATGTTATAAAGTTGATAAGTTAAATGAAATGAATGTTCATGCAAGTAATTGAGTAAAATACCGGTAGAATGAATGATAATTTAAGGATTCTTAAGAGTTTGGTATTGCTATGTTATGTGCTTCTTGTGATGAAATGAACGAGTTTATGTTTCAGGGTGGCAAGAAGGCTTGGAAAGTAGCCTTAAACTGTCCACACTTGTAGACACACGGGCGTGTGTCTAACACACGGCCAGCCCCATGGGTGTGTTAGTCGGCCGTGTGTCCCTTGCATTTAATTGCGAGAATTCGATTCGTCACATGGGCCAGCACACTGGCAGCGTGTGCTTAGGCCGTGTGCTCCTTAAGGGGTTGCTGACATCATAAACAGAATACCCCTAGTTTTCACACATGGGTGAGGACATGGGCGTGTCTAGGCCGTGTGAAGGACACGGGCCATTGACACGGGCGTGTGTCCGGCCGTGTGAAAACCCCTGCAGGTTCGAAATAAAAATAAATTCTAAACGGGCTAGGGACATGGGCGTGTGTGACCACACGGCCTGCCCACACGGGCGTGTCCCAAGTCACACGGGCGTGTGACCTCTGTTTAGGCAAAAATTTTCAAAGAGTGTAAAAGTTTTTGGTTGAACTCTGAAACCTTCCGAAGGTATGTTTAAGGCCTCGTAGGCCCATGATATGTGTGTTATGGTTAAGAAAGAAAATTTTTAAGTTGGAATGAAATTTTATAGCCCGTAATTACTTGTTCAAGCAAAGTCAAGCATGGTAATGCCTCGTATCCGGTTCTGGCGTCAGACACGGGTAAGGGGTGTTACACCGTGTAGCACACACGACTGAGACACACGTCCATATGCTTAATTCAGGACATTCTGTTTCTCAAAATTAAGATGCAGGGGACACACAGCCAACACAAACGCCCATGGGGCAAGCCGTGTGTCGCACACGGCCTAGACATACGCCCGTGTGACTACCCGTGTGGACAAAAATAAGGCTATTTACCAAGCCATTTGTCACCCTTCCATGCACATACCTACACAACATCTTATAACACCAATTCAAGCATATACAAGCAACCAAAACAATCACAACCAAGGTATTAACATCACATCCACATGCTAACATCTATCATGCTTTAACATCATAATTTACCAAACACAAACATACCACAAGCACATCCAATTTAACCAAGATAGGCCATCTTTCAAGGCCTTTTACAAAATAAAACACTTATCAATTACAAACCAATACTTTTGGCCAAATCATAATGACACATTTAACAAAATGACCAAGTCCCTATACATGCCATAACTCAAAATATTGACATTTCAATGGTACCTAAAATAATGATTGATAGTGTGAATGGATCTCCTACGATCTCCGATCCCGAGCTAGCTTGGTAACACTATAAGATAAGGGAAAGAAAGGGGGTAAGCTATATAGCTTAGTAAGTTCATATGCAAATAATACATAACATTATTCATACATTTGTCATATAAATAACTTAACATATACTAACATAAATGTCATTAAAACTTCATAAGCACAACTTACTCAATCACATTCTTACCAATAGTTCATCATATATCGAGTTCATTGCCTTTGAGTTTTATGTACATACCTGTACCAACTCGTAACATATTCACATACTTTCTCATCTTTGACATACCCGTTGAACCACTTGGAATACTATCAACACGGAAAAGTTTGAACATAGGTGCCACATATGTAGCCAATGCTACCACAAATCTCGTAAGACATATAGGCTCGCTCTCGAGCTATCCACGGGCCTGCTCATACAAGCTGTCAGTCAAGACGTAGCTACACATGTCACTTGTATCCTAATCTATTCCTAAGGTTCAACCGGGATTTTCTCGATTGTCGAAACTTCGTCAATTACATCCATAGAGTCAATCATACAATTCATGTAATATCAAAACATTATAAATACAAATGTAACGTTGCATTCTTAAACTTACCTCAGTTCAAAAATAGTAGAAATAGACCTAATCGTCAAACACCTTATTTTTTCCCCAATCTAGGTCCGAACCTCGTTTTTCTTGATCTATAATAGCAAATTTAACTCATTTAATACTCAAATTATTCAATTCAGCCCAAAATCACATTATGGCAAAATTACATTTTTGCCCCTAACTTTTCAACATTTTACACTTTAGCCCCTAGGCTCGTAAAATGTTATGTTTTCAATTTCTTTAATACACAAGCCTAGCCGAACCATTTTCATACTCATACCAACCCACATTTTTCATTTAATCACACTTCTACTACATATTTTATAACTTTTTGCAAATAAGTCCTTTTTAGGCATTTTCATAAAAAAATCACGTAGTAAAAGTTGTTTATCCAACATCAAATTTGCATAATCTACCATTAAACATCAAAATACACCGATGTATAAAATGGGTCAAACCCTAAACCTTGATCATTTCTTAAATTAGTGGTAGAAATAGATAGATCGGGTTACAACGACTTCAAAAATGTAAAGAGCATTAAAAACGGGGCAAGAATAGACTTACAATCGAGCTTGAAAGATGAACAAACCCTAGCTATGTCTTCCTTAGTGATATTCGGCCATGGGAGAAGAAGATGGACAAGATTTTGGCTTTATTTTGCTTATTAATTCATTTAATTACCAAATGACCAAAATCCCCTTTTTTAAAACACCCAAATTTAACCTAATTCATGTCCATTTTTGTCCACCAACTTAACCAATGGTCTAATTATCATCTAAGGACCTCTAATTTAAGATCTCATAGCAATTGGACACCTTTAAAATATAGAACTCAAATTTTGCACTTTTTGCAATTTAGTCCCTTTAACTAAATTGAGTGCCCAAACATCAAAATTTTCGAACAAAATTTTCACAAAATCATTCCATAAAATTGTAGACCATGAAAATATAATAGAAATAAATTTTACTACGTCAGATTTGTGGTCTTGAAACCACTGTTTCGACTAGACTCAAAATCGGGCTGTTACAATATGGCTACCAAATAAAAGGTCTCATCGTAATCAATGCCTTCTTTCTGTGTGTAGCCTTTCCCTACAAGTCTGGCTCTATGTGTTTCCACTTTCCCTTCCGCATTTCTATTCATCTTTTAGATCTACTTACACCTTATGGGTTTAAGCCCAATCGATAAGTCCACAAGTTCCTACACTGTATTGGATTTCATAGAATCCATCTTGGCATCCATTACCTCTTTCTAATGCTTGAAATCAACGTCCTACATAACCTTCTCTTAAGTGAGTGGATCATCATCCTCATGGTTGGATTTTATATTATAAATACTACCATCATAGATGAATAAGTACAGTTTCTTAGAAACTCTCCCACTACGACGGATTCCCCTATGTTGTTGATTGTTTGTAGGTCTTTCTAAAACTTTCTCAAGAATTGAACTTGGTGATTGTTCTACAACTCCCGAAAGTTCCTCGAGTACCACTTTAATTTGAGGCTTAAAGTTATTCATGTAGCTTTCCTCGAAGAAAGTAGCATGAGTAGAAATTTTGATCGTATTATCTTTTGGATAGTAGAATAATCAACCCTTTTTTCCATTTGAATGTCCTATAAACATGCACAATTTTGTCTGTACATCCAACTTCTTTGCATCTTTATCCAAAACGTGTAGTGGACAACCCCATATTCAAAAGTGATTTGGAGCAGGTTTCTTTCCATGCCACAATTCATAAGGTGTCTTACAAGCACACTTGGTTGACACATCATTCAAAATATAGCAAGTCATTTGTATCACATATCTCCCGAAGGAAGTAGGGAGTTGTGAATTACTTAACATTGAACGAGCCATGTCAAGCAAGGTTCTATTCCTTCTCTCAGCTATGCCATTCTGCCGTGGAGTGTCCGACACAATCAAATGGGATAAAATCTCATTCTCTATAAGGTATCATAAGAAATCGTCGGACAAGTATTCCCCACCTCAGTCAGACTGAAGATTCTTTACCTATTTACTTTTCTACTTTCGTACAAAACTCTCAAAATTTATTAAAGGTTTTGCTTTTGCAATGCATTAGATACACATATCAATATCGAGAATAGTCGTCGATGAAGGTCACGTAATAATCGTACCTTCATTGGGCACTGATGCTCATGGGACCATACATTAGTTGGCCCTTGTAACTTTCGCCTTGAAAGACCTCTTTGTCATTTTACCTTCCAAGCAAGATTCAAATTGTGGAAGACTAATGTAGCAGCCCATTTTTAGTCAAATCAGAACAGTGGTTTCGGGACCATAAATCTGAGGTCAAAATATTTATTTTATTATTATTTTAATGTTTACAGCATGATTGAGTAATTGTGTGAAAATTTTGTTAAGAAATTTTATCGTTTGAATGGTCAATTTGATAAAAAGGACTAAATCACGTAAAGTGTAAAATGCATGTTCTATTAGTTAAATGTGTCTATTAGCTATGGATCATTAAAGTGGAGGTCCTTATGTTGTAATTAGACCATTAAAATGGTGGGAGGACAATTATGAGCATATATTATGTGATTTTTATTGTTTTAAACTAAGGTTAAATAGGTAAAACAATAATAAACTAAGTTAAAGTATGAAAAAAAAATTATAATATTGTCAATTTTATTATTTCCACCAAAAATAAGAAAGGAGAAACTCAATTTTTGTGTTTTAGGGTTCGGCACTTGCAAGGTTAAATTGGTAAGTGATTTTGACTCGGCTTTTAATGATTTCTATGTTTTTGTGATCGTTGCATCTAGTATTAGCTAGCCCAGGGACTATTTTGCAAAACTGTTAAAGATTTTGAATGATTCCATTGATGAATACATGTGTATTTTGAAGTTTCTTGATATATTGTGAATGCTTGTTGATAGTTAAACAAGTTTTGTTAAGTGATTTTTAGTGAAAAAGCAAAATAGGGATTAAATTGAGAAATGTGTAAAGTTAGTGGTTAAATGTGAAGTAAATGAAAAATATTGGCTGCTACGGGCATAATAGTAATTCATCTAGGATGGGTATATTGTGAATTTCATTAATTTGTGATTTTGTGTAATAAGGACTAAATTGTAAAAATGTGAAAGTTTAGGGGCTAATGTGTAAATTAGCTAAAATGTATATTTTGGATTGAATGGAATACTTAGATGATTAAATAAGTAAATTTTGAATATATTTAGGTCAAGAAAGGAGAAATACAGACTTAGATCAGGGAAAGAACAAAGTTACAGAATAGTTGACTCGATTTGCCGTTTTAACAACTGAGGTAAGTTCGTATGATATAATTTTATTTCAAATGTATTCTATATGTTTTGATATAGCATAAATTGTGATTATGTGACTACGAACAAGTTTGGAAATGATTCGATGATGATTTGACAGTTGGAATCCCGGTTGAACCTTACGAATAGTTTAGGATACTAGTGACATGTCATTAAGGGATACAGTGAGTTGGCTTTGGGCGATGATATAGCACTTCGGGTGTGAGATATACCGATTTGGCCTCGGGCCATGCATATTGCCTAATTTGGCTTCGGGCCATGATATTAGTATTTTCGGATAAGTTACCTTGATTTGGCTTCGGGCCATGGTATAGGTAATTATCGTGTGAGACCCTCGAGTATCTAACTTCTATTCTGAATGGTTCAACGGGTAAATGAAAGACGAGAATGTGTATGAGATTTGTACAAGATGGTACAGGTATGTGCATAAACTATTTTAGCATTGAATCGAGGAAATGATGATGAAAGGTTTGTTAGCTAATATAAGCTACATGTTGGTATATTCAAATTATTGAATTATATTTATGTGATTACATTAAGTTTATTTCATATGAGCTTACTAAGTTTTATGGCTTACTTTGTGTATTTTCTTGTGTTTTATAGTGATATCGAAGCTACCTCGGATTCGGGGATCGTCGAAGATCGTTTCACACTACCACCTATCACTTGGTACCTATGAACTTTGGTATTTTAAGTATACGGCATGTATAGATATTTTGAGTCATTTTGATTATGGGTTGATAGTGATTTTGGTTATTAGTAATGACTTGTGATGGCATATGTTTGGGTTTGTAAATATGGCCATGAGTGTTGGCTTAATTTGGTAGACGTGGTTATGTGCATATATGTGCATATATGGTTGATATTTTGAGTTCATGTATGGATATGTGGATGGCTTATATTATGATGTTTGTGGAATTGGAATCATGCTTGTGAATTGGTGTAAAATGATGTATGTTTGGAAATGGTTTATTTTGTTGATTTGTATAAGTGTTTTGGTATGTTTTGATTGAGTAAGAATTTAAGTTATAAGTATGTTGGTTGTTAGTATTGGAAATGGTATGAATTAGCCTTGATTGTGGCTAAATTAGATGTTCATTTATACTATAAATTGGTACTATTTTGGTTATTTAGGTGAGCATGAGTTTGGGTGGCAAATTGGCTTGGTAAATAGCCTATTTTTGTCTACATGGGAAGAGACACGGGCGTGTGTCTCAGCCGTGTGTGACACACGTTAATGTTACACGGTCGTGTGTCCTCTGGTGCTGAAATCGAATGAAGTAAGTATTCTCCACACGGTCTCACACACGGGCGTGTGATCGGCAGTGTGGCATAAATCAGTATACCTTCTAATTTGCACACAGCCTAGCACACGGGCGTGTGACTTGGCCGTGTTGCATAAGTCAGTATACCTATAGGTTTGGAACGGCCTAGCACACGGCCTGGCACACGGGTGTGTAAGGCCACTTTAAAGGACACACGGGCTAGACACACGGGCGTGTGGTTGGCCGTGTGACCCAAGTCAGTAAGCTCACTTGTTTGGACACGGGCTGGGGCACAGCCATGTGCTTCCATTTTGAATGTTCACACGGCTTGAGACACGGGCGTGTCTGGTGGCTGTGTGAGACACACGGCCAGACCACACGGGCGTGTGTCCCCTGTTTAGAGAAAAAATTACTAAGTACTGAAAATTTTTTTGAGTTATCGATTTAGTCCCGAACCACTCCCAATGCATGTTTAGGGCCTAGTAGGCTCGTTTAAGGGACATTATGATTGGTTATGATTGAATTTTTTTGAATTGATAAATTGTATATGAAATGTATGTAACAATTTCTATGAATAACAATCCCTTTATTGAATGTCACAGTATAACCGTCATAAAATAAACAAGCTATAGAAATTAAATTCCTTTTAAAATGAGATACATAAAATACGTTGTTTAAAATAATCTTCCTAAAATTATCAAAATGTAAAATAACTTCTCTCATTGGTTCGGCTGAAACATAGCTCACATCTCTAGTCTGCAACGAGAGGCTCCTCTCACACGGACTTATCATTTCTCTTGACCCTTGTAAAGAAACACACACATGGTTAGTGGCTACAAAATCAATAATCTAGTTGTGAATTGATTCTTCCACTAAGAAAGCTTCAACCACAAAGAGTTCCATACCTTTGCCCTTTCTGGCTAAGCAATCCAAATACATACAATTTGATTTGAAATGCCCTTTCCTGTTGCAAAAGAAAAATTTGATCTTTTTAGGCTCTTTTGACTTCTTAGCATTCTTCCTATCCACACGAGGTGAAACAAAAGACTTAGTCAATTTCTTCTTTCTCTTAGCTTTCTGCTTCCCCTCAGAGGACGAGAGGCCCACTGCTAAGTTTGCCTTAGGTTTCTCCTGAATCAGCTTACTACCATTCAGCATCAACTCATAGGATTTTAGTTCCTACATGAACTGAGTCACAGTAAGCGCCTTGTTCCCCAAGTTGTAAGCGGCCCTAAAACTAGAAAACTCCTTGATTAAGGATTTGAACACTAGTTCAATTTGAGTGTTCACATCTAGTTCAGCCCTATTGTTCTTCACTTTCGCAAAGAATCGGATAAGCTTAATCATATGTTCTTTGGCCGAAGCATCGGGTTTCTGCTAAGAGTTCATCAAATTTGTAATAGCGAATTGTCGAGCCAATGTGACTTGGCCTCCAAGGAAATCCTCAAAAATTTTCATGACCTCTCTGACAGTACATAAATTCTCGTGTTGCTTTTGCAACACGCTACTCAGGCTCGCTAACATATAAAATTGAGCAAACGAGTCAGAATCTCTCCAGTGATTTCTCGCTTTGGGCTAAGCTTTAGGAGGACACATTTTGTCAAAAACGAATTTGTGTTTCTCATAGTTGAGAACTATTAGCAAGTTTAGTTTCCATTCTCGAAAGTTATCCCCATTCAATTTATTCTTAGAAAGAATGCTAATAAGAGGAGTAGGAGACATATTAGAACTGAAAAAAATAAAGATTCGCTAATTACTATCTTTGTATTAAGAAATTATTTTCATTTCAGCAACATATCAAGAATGTAGTATGATGCATGCGTCTTGTATTAAATGAAACATCCTCAAATAGGGGTTAGTGTATTTGAATTGCTTTGCATGAGTTTGGACTATTGTGTTATTAATGGAGGTGTTCTGGGGGATAGTTATGTGCCAAAGGTAGGCCCGAGCTGTAGGAAAATGGTTGTTTTTAAGTTTTAGTAAGGGGAGCTGAGGGAGCTAGGAGTTAAGTGTAATTCGTGGAGAATTTAAGCACACGAATTGCCTTGGTAAAGTGGCAAGGAGGCGCCACTTGGGGCCTTGAGGGTGACGCCACATGCAGGGGAAGGGAGAGCTCGAGTTCGAGCAAACAGAAATCTCATTTTCTCGCTTAGCATTTTGACGCTAAGGGGGAGGAGTTGTGCTCAAGACAAACTCATCGATAAGCTTGGAATAAGTCAAATTAATTTAAATGGGTGGCAAGGAGAAAATTTAGGAGCTTGACTAATTCAAACTCATTTGAATTAGTGGCCGGGAGAAGCTTGGAGCAGCTTGTTAAAATTTGAACTCTGTTTGAAGAGGAGTAATCGGTTGGGAAGTCGAGTAGGGGTTGCAGAAATTTCTTAGTGGTTAGGCGATCATTTTCGGCTAGCTTGGAGGGCCTCATTCTTTGTTTTGTGTCAAGCCAAAAAAAACCCTTTGAGCCTTACCGATTTCTCCCTAGTGCACCATATCAAAGTAAAAGCCAAAATCCCTTTTTGTTTTTAGCATCTGTCGAGATCTCTTGTATGCACCTAGCCGAATCCACACAAGAACCATTTGGAAACTCTCTTTTCCCCTTTGAAACCGAAACCTCACTTGACATCTTCTTCTCTTCTTTCTTTTTGCCGAAACCCCTTAGTCCCTTTTCTTTAGCCTAAGCCGAATACCATTTATATCTCTTCCCTTTCTCTTCTTTTTGTTTTAACCGAATGTTATCTGCTTTGCTCTTCTATTAACCATACTCTATTGCCGAAATCTCCTTGTTTTCTTCTTGTCTATTTTGGCCGAATATCACTCAAGCCTAGATCTCTTTTGGTTTTTCTCCAATCGGTTTTGGAAGGGGGTAAGTGTTCATGGCCGAATTTATTTTGTTTCGTTTCTGTTCTCTCTGTCGACTCTCATGGAAGCAGAAGCCAAATTTCGGCATTTGATAACAAGATTACTAATCACCTTTGAAAACTGATTTCTTTTAGGATCTCCGGGATTCTGAAGCAGTAGATCTGAGCCATCTATTCTCTGTCAATCGATTTCTTCAAGTCTGTGGTAAGGATCAGTCTCGCATATTTTGGTGTTGTGATTAGTATCAGAGAGCATTAAGGTAAGGTTTGGGGTTCCATGCGTTAACCCTTCGGGACTTATTGGTATGGCCGAATGGCCTTGTTAATGGTTGTGGTTTGGCCAAATGTAGGACAAGGGATCTAGTGCAGTAGATCTGGTCTTTAGGATTCAGTGATTGCGTTAGTAACAGGTGTGTAAACGCTTACACACTTTATTAGTTTAACGATGCTTATTATGTTACTGTATAACCCCTGATATTAGTGACTTTGCCTTGCGGCATAAGCTTGGATTCCGGGTAAGTCCCCTATTATGTGATTTACGATATACATGTCTATGTCATCATGTTCTGCTAATTGCTATTAATTTATGTTTTGCATGACCATTCGATATTATGACACGTATGTGATAAACATGATGATGGGTTGATGAGAGGAGGGGGAATGACTTATTTGGACTGTCACCAGTGGTTTTGACCACAAGATGGGTTGGCCCCATCAGTTGATTTGTGACTACGGTCACCAGTGGTTTTGACCACACTATTGATATGATTTGTGACTAAGTCCTAGTGGTTTTGACCACCAGTGGTTTTGACCACACGATTGATATTTGTGACTACGGTCACGATGGTTTTGACCACACATGGATTATTATGACTCGTCCCGGTGGTTTGGTACCACGAAAGGTTGGCCCCACATGATATTACGGGATTGTCATCAATGGTTTTGACCACACGATGGGTTGGCCCCATCCTTGATATATGTATTTGTGACTTCGGTCACCGGTGGTTTTGACCACCAAAGGGTTTTGACCACACGGGTAGTTAAAGGAGATTGGATGGTTAGGTTATGGGTTGCATGATTTGCATGTTTTGCTAATGATCCGTGCAAGTGGTTGAATTATCGGGTTGGGGATTTATACACTGAGTCTTGGTGACTCACCCCTTCCCTTACATTTTGCAGATGAGGCATAGATCGCGGATATGAAGTCGGGGAGGACTCGGGGTGGCCATACTGATTTGTTTTCGGGTTTTCGACTTTAACTTATTATTTCGATTTATTTGATTTTCCCAAAATTTGGTTTTGGTTTTGTAATAAGGCCGCTAAGTTTATTTTTGTTTTATTTTCACTTGATTTTATTCTGCTTATAAATTACATGTTGGGTTTATGGATATGATAAAATTAACCGGTAAAAAGCAAGGTTTTCTAAACTATATCTCTTCGGGTTTTCAAATGTTACCATCGGGTAACAATGATCATAACATAATCAGAGGTATCCTGGATGATTTTACAAACTCTAAATCTTTCTCTCAACTTCAAAGGCATATAGATAAACTCTCCACACAACCGTTTTTAGTCAAAATCAAACGTTTTTCTAACTTTGGTATTAAGAAATGGGTTTCCAAACATGAGTTTTCCCAAATTTCTTAACACATATAAGACAATCTTAACATCACCTACTACTAAGTTTTTACCTGTATACGATAAAAGGGTTTTATAGAATCTAACCGGTAACTTGTGTTTCCAAAAATGTTTTCACTCCGTAGCACGCCAGATTCGATCGTGGTGTGTTGACCGGGTTTGGGGTGTTACAATTGTGGTATCAGAGCCAGGTTTCAACAGCTCGGCTATGGGCCCGAGGCCCAAAAATGTTTTATAAAGGATTATGGAAGGCTTTTATAGAAAAGTACAGATCTTTGAAAGCATGGCACCGAGTCTCCATCATCAATCCGCCTGTAAGTACCACTGAACTATTACTTGTGATGATATGATTGTATGGTTATGATGATGACATGATTGAGTAGTAATAGGAACTACTTTAGAGACATAAACTATAGGATGATGTGTACTCCGAAACAACCCTTATTAAAACTTCTCGAAAATCTGTGTTTCTAAAAGACAAGTGGAACAAAAGTCTAACGCACAAAACTTTTAATCGGCTTGAATATATCGGTAGATATGAGTGCACGGACGTGGGCGTAACACTCATGGACGAGGTAGGGGTAGGATGACAGTCTCTCGAACCGTAGGGTCCGGACATAGGTCGAAAAATGAGGTACCACCGCCGCCACCGTATGGGCGCGAATATCGTGGATCGATGGGTGGTAATGACGCAAATGTCGCAGTCGTCTTTGCGAGTCTTTGGAGAGGGTTGCGAGTGCAGGAGTAGGAAATGGAGCTTGAATATCTGTGACCGAGTGACTCAAGGCTAATGGTGCGAGAGGTATTTAGAGGTGTATCCGTGTGGCACCTAGTACAAATGGAATATTGGTTGAGGCGACTAAACGCATCATGGATGATCTGGATTTTTCACCGAGGAAAAGTCAAGGGCATAGTATCTCTGCTGCGAGATGAGTCGTATCAGTGGTGGCTCACAGTTAGGGATGGAGCGATAGTAGATGACCTCACTTGGGAGTTCTTTAGGGTAGCCTATCAGAGGAAGTACATACGGGCTAGCTATGTTGATGCGCAGCGTAGAGCTTTCTTGAACTTGGTCCAGGGTGATAAAACTGTAGCAGAATATGAGGCAGAATTTCTTCGGTTGAGTCAGTATGCACGGGGTATTGTGGGCACAGAGCATGAGCGTTGTGTCAGATTTGAGGATGGGCTGAGGGACGAGCTGCGGATGATAATTGTCCCACAGCAGGAACGAGAATTTGTCGTTCTAGTGGAGAAAGCTAAGGTTGCTGAATGGGTAAAATAGTCTGTAAGGCGGAATCAAGATAGGGGTTGGAATAAGAGGAGTTCTGGATCATCTGGGTTTTCTGGGAACCAGAAGAAAAGGGTTAGATATAGTGGGCCGAATCAAGTCGCTAGGCTCTGCTGGTGCTAATACTCGGTGGCCACCGCGGTGTGCTCGATCGCGGAAGTCTCACACGGAAGAATGTTGGGTCGTAACAGGGATGCTTTGAGTGTGGATCGATGGGGCATCGAGTTAGGGATTGTCCACGAGATCGCCTAGGCTGCAGATCGAGGATCGAACTGCAGTGCCTGCGCTTTTAGGAGGGATAATCAGCACCCAGCAGAGGCCGTGGGTAAGTCGGGAGGTAATGGCTCTGGTAGGGGTCGTGGAGCATCGACCCAGAGGTGCAGGGCATGGTGAGGCGCGAGACACCGGGTTGGTCTACACACAATGAGGCGTCGAGAGGAGGGCGACGCACCGATGTCATAACCGGACGTTCTTAATTTTTGGAGTACCTTATAATGCTTTAATTGATGTTGGTTCGACGCACTCAGACGTGCGTTGCTAGTAGCATAGTAGAAACCATGAACTTAGAATCGAGATTACTTCTAGGAAGATGACCGTGATAAGCCCTCTAGGTCACTCAGTAGAAGTAAGTAAACTATATAGGGATGTACCCCTAGAACTTTAAGGGTCGTAAGCTTCCGGGTCGACTTGATAGAACTGTCGTTTGGGGAGTTCAATCTGATTCTCGGGATGGATTGGCTAGTTAAGTATCAGGCTAGTTTGGATTGTGCGGCTAAGCGCATGGTGTTGAAGACCATGGAAGGTGTTGAGGTGGTGATGATAGGTAATAGGAGAGATTACTTATCTAATGTTATCTCTCGCATCAAGGCCGAGAAAATGGTTAGAAAGGGTTGTGAATCATTTTTGGTGCATGTTTGTGCTTTGGAAGTTAAAGATGCACTTGTGAAGAATGTCCGAATCAGAGGGAATTTGCTGATGTTTTTCCAGAGGAACTCCCGGGTATACCTCCTAACCGCGAGGTTGAGTTAGGTATAGACTTGTTACCCTGAATCGCGCCAAGATCTATTGCTCCATATAGGATGGCGCCAAAAAGAATTAGTGGAGTTAAAGGCTCGATTCGTGGAGTTGTTGGACGAGGTTTCATCCGACCGAGTGTATCACCTTGGGAGCTCCAGGTGCTTTTTGTTAAAAAGAAGGATGGTACGATGCGGATGTGTATAGACTACCGCCAAACCGAACAAGTTGACGATCAAGAACAAGTATCTCATGCCCGAGATTGATGACTTGTTTGATCAACTCAAGGGTGCATCGCTTTTCTAAGATCGACCTTAGGTCGGGGTATCATCGCCTTAAGGTGAAGGAGGCTGATATTCATAAGACGACATTTCGTACTCGGTATGGGCACTACGAGTTTTTGGCAATGCCTTTTGGTTTGACCAACGCGCCGGCAGCATTCATGGACATGATGAATCGGGTGTTTCAGCCGTATTTGGATCGGTTCGTCGTAGTGTTTATAGACGACATTTTGGTGTACTCAAAATCTGAGGAGGATCATGACGTGCATCTTCGGGTAGTTCTACAAGTTCTGAGGGAAAAGCAGTTATACGCCAAGTTTAGTAAGTGCGAGTTTTGGCTTAAGGAGGTAACTTTCTGGGTCATGTGGTATCAGGTGAGGGAATTAGGGTGGATCCTCGTAAGATTGAGGCGGTATTGGATTGGAAACCACCCAAGTCGATTCCATGGAGATTCGGAGTTTTCGGGTTTAGCGAGGATATTATAGGAGGTTCGTGGAAGGTTTCTCTTTGATCGTAGCACCGCTGACTAAGTTGTTGAGGAAAGGGGTTCCGTTTGTGTGGACGGAGAAACAAAGAAGAGAGTTTCGACAAGTTGAAGAAGATTCATTGAAGCTCTGCTTACGATTCACTGAGGCGTGAAAGGAATTCATCATTTATTGTGATGCATCACATATTGGCTTAGGGTATGTGCTGATGCAAAGTGGAAAAGTGGTAGCGTATGCATCTAGGGAGTTGAGGCCTGATGAAGGTAACTATCCGACGCATGACTTAGAATTAGCTGCAGTGGTTTTCGCCTTGAAGATTTGGAGGCATTACTTGTATGGGGAGAAGTCGATAGTGTATACGGATCATAAGAGTCCAAGTACCTCTTGACTCGTAAGGATTTAAACTTGAGGCAAATGGGGGCGATAGAGTTGTTGAAGGACTACGATTGCTCGATTGAGTACCATCCGGGTAAGGCTAACGTAGTAGCGGATGCGTTGAGCCGTAAGGTGGTAGCTGACTTGCGAGCGATGTTTGCTCACCTCAGTCTTTGTGATGATGGAAGTCTTTTGGCAGAATTGCAAGTAAAGCCGTCTTGGATTGATCAGGGTTAAGGAGAAACAAATGACGATGAGGTTTTGTGTACTCGGAGGTTACAAGTGCAGGATGGTGAATCTGAGGGGTACAACTTGGATAGTGATGGAGTACTTTGCAATTTCGGGGAAGGTATGTATGCCTAAGGATATTGAATTGAGACAATGGATTCTTGAGAAGCTCATAGCAGCCCATACGCTATGCATCCTGGAGGCAGTAAGATGTATCGAGATTTGAGGGAACAATTCTGGTGGCCAGGTCTTAAGCGGGAAGTAACGAGTTTGTAAGCAAGTGTTTGACATGCCAAAGAGTTAAGGTGAGCATCGGTTGCCATCGTGTCTGTTGCGTAGGTAAAGATTCCACAGTGGGAAGTGGGAAAGGATTACGATGGATTTTGTCGGTGGGCTTCCCCTACGCCTAGCAAGAAGGACTCGATGCAGGTTATAGTGGATCGTTTGACTAAGTCGCCACTTCATACCCTGGTAGGGTTGATTATTCGCTCGTGTTAGCCAAGTTGTATGTGGCGAGAGATAGTACGGTTGCATGGAGTACTGTGTCAATTATTTCGGATAGGTATCCCGTGTTCACGCGAGGTTTTGGAAAGCTTTGCATCAGGCTTTGGGCACAAGGTTGGATTTTAGCACGGTTTTTCATCCGCAGTCGGATGGACAGTCTGAAAGGGTAATCCAGATTCTGGAAGATATGTTAAGGGGTCGTGGTTCGGATTTCCATGTAGTTGGGAGGAGTATCTACCTTTAGCGGAGTTCGCTTATAACAATAGCTATCAAGCGAGTATTCAGATGGTACCATATGAAGCACTATACGGGCGAAAATGTCATACTCTGACGTGTTGGACAGAACTGGGTGAACGGCAGATGTTGGGTCCGGAGTTGGTGGCTGAAATAGAGGATAAGGTTAAGATAATTCGAGCTCGTTTTTAGGAAGCGCGTCGACAGCGTAAGTCTTACGCCGATCTTAAGCGCAGGGATATTGAGTATGCAAAGAGGGGTGATAAGGTCTTTCGAAGGTATCGCTTGGAAGAAAGTATTGAGATTTGGTCGGAAGGGCAAGCTAAGCCCTAGGTTCATCGGGCCATATACAGTGTTGAAGCGAGTGGGACCGGTAGCTTATCAGCTTGAGTTGCCAGCAGAATTGAGTCAGATTCATGACGTCTTTCATGTTTCAATGCTTAGGCGCTATCGATCAGATCCGTCCCATGTGGTACCAGTTGCGGAGATAGAGGTGAGCCCTGATTTGTCTTTCGAGGAAGAACCGGTACAAATTTTGGATCGGGATGTCAAAGTTCAGCGTAGGAAGTCAGTACCCCTGGTGAAGGTATTATGGCGGAACCATGGCACGGAGGAGGCCACGTGGGAACCGGAGGATGTGATGAGACAGCAATACCCTCAACTCTTTTGATTAGTTAATTTCGAGGCCGAAATTATTTTTAAGGGGGGTAGAACTGTAACATCCTCAAATAGGGGTTAGTGTATTTGAATTGCTTTGCATGAGTTTGGACTATTGTGTTATTAATGGAGGTGTTCTGGGGGCTAGTTATGAGCCAAAGGTAGGCCCAAGCTGTAGGAAAATGCTTGTTTTTAAGTTTTAGTAAGGGGAGCTGAGGGAGCTAGGAGTTAAGTGTAATTCGTGGAGAATTTAAGCACACGAATTACCTTGGTAAAGTGGCAAGGAGGCGCCACTTGGGGCCTTGAGGGTGACGCAACATGCAGGGAAGGGAGAGCTCAGGTTCGAGCAAACAGAAATATCATTTTCTCGCTTAGCATTTTGACGCCAAGGGGAGGAGTTGTGCTCAAAGACAAACTCTGTCGATAAGCTTGGAATAAGTCAAATTAATTTAAATGGGTGGCAAGGAGAAAATTTAGGAGCTTGACTAATTCAAACTCATTTGAATTAGTGGCCAGGAGAAGCTTGGAGCAGTTGCCGAAATTTGAACTCCTGTTTGAAGAGGAGTAATCGGTTGGGAAGCTGAGTAGGGGGGTTGCCGAAATTTCTTAGTGGTTAGGTGATCATTTTCGGCTAGCTTGGAGGGCCTCATTCTTTGTTTTGTGTCAAGCCAAAAAAACCCTTTGAGCCTTGCCGATTTCTCCCTAGTGCACCATATAAAAGTAAAAGCGGAAATCCCTTTTTGTTTTTAGCATCTGTCGAGATCTCTTGTATGCACCTAGCCGAATCCACACAAGAACCATTTGGAAACTCTCTTTTCCCCTTTGAAACCGAAACCTCACTTGACATCTTCTTCTCTTCTTTCTTTTTGCCGAAACCCCTTAGTCCCTTTTCTTTAAGCCTAAGCCGAATACCATTTATATCTCTTCCCTTTCTCTTCTTTTTGTTTTAGCCGAATGTTATTTGCTTTGCTCTTCTATTAACCATACTCTATTTCCGAAATCTCCTTGTTTTCTTCTTGTCTATTTTGGCCGAATATCACTCAAGCCTAGATCTCTTTTGGTTTTTCTCCAATCGGTTTTGGAAGGGGGTAAGTGTTCATGGCCGAATTTCTTTTGTTTTGTTTCTCTTCTCTCTGTCGACTCTCATGGAAGCAGAAGCCGAATTTCGGCATTTGATAACAAGATTACTAATCACCTTTGAAAACCGATTTCTTTTAGGATCTCCGTGATTCTCGGCGGTAGATCCGAGCCATCTATTCTCTCACAATCGATTTCTTCAAGTCCGTGGTAAGGATCAGTCTCACATATTTTGGTGTTGTGATTAGTATTCAGAGAGCATTAAGGTAATGTTTGGGGTTCCATGCGTTAACCCTTCGGGACTTATTGGTATGGCCGAATGGCCTTGTTAATGGTTGTGGTTTGCCCGAATGTAGGACAAGGGATCTAGTGCAGTAGATCGGGTCTTTGGGATTCAGTGATTGCGTTAGTAACAGGTGTGTAAATGCTTACACACTTTATTAGTTTAACGATGCTTATTATGTTCTTGTATAACCCCGGTATTAGTGACTTTGCCTTGCGAAAGATAAGTTTGGATTCCGGTAAGTCCCTATTATGTGATTTACGATATATATATCTATGTCATCATGTTCTGCTAATTGCTATGTAATTTATGTTTTGCATGACCATTCGATATTATGACACGTATGTGATAAACATGATGATGGGTTGATGAGAGGAGGGGGAATGACTTATTTGGACTGTCACCAGTGGTTTTGACCACAAGATGGGTTGGCCCCATCAGTTGATTTGTGACTACAGTCACCAGTGGTTTTGACCACACTATTGATATGATTTGTGACTAAGTCCCAGTTGTTTTGACCACCAGTGGTTTTGACCACACGATTGATATTTGTGACTACGGTCACTAGTGGTTTTGACCACACATGGATTATTATGACTCGTCCCAGTGGTTTGGTACCACAGTGGGTTGGCCCCACATGATATTACGGGATTGTCATCAGTGGTTTTGACCACACGATGGGTTGGCCCCATCATTGATATATATGTATTTGTGACTTCGGTCACCAGTGGTTTTGACCACACGGGGTAGTTAAAGGAGATTGGATGGTTAGGTTATGGGTTGCATGATTTGCATGTTTTGCTAATGATCTGTGTAAGTGGCTGAATTATCGGGTTGGGGATTTATACACTGAGTCTTGGTGACTCACCCCTTCCCTTACATTTTGCAGATGAGGCATAGATCACGGATATGAAGTCGGGGAGGACTCGGGGTGGCCATGCTGATTTGTTTTTGGGTTTTCGACTTTAACTTATTATTTCAGTTTATTTGATTTTCCCTAAATTTGGTTTTGGTTTTGTAATAAGGCCGCTAAGTTTATTTTGGTTTTATTTTCACTTGATTTTATTCTGCTTATAAATTACATGTTGGGTTTATGGATATGATAAAATTAACCGGTAAAAAGCAAGGTTTTCTAAACTATATCTCTTCGGGTTTTCAAACGTTACCATCGGGTAACAACGATCATAACATAATCAGAGGTAACCTGGATGATTTTACAAACTCTAAATCTTTCTCTCAACTTCAAAGGCATATGGATAAACTCTCCACACAACCGTTTTTAGTCAAAATCAAATGTTTTTCTAACTTTGGTATTAACAAATGGGTTTCCAAACATGAGTTTTCCCAAATTTCTTAACACCTATAAGACAATCTTAACATCACCTACTACTAAATTTTTACCTGTATACGATAAAAGGGTTTTATAGAATCTAACCGGTAACTTGTGTTTCCAAAAATGTTTTCACTCTGTAGCACGCCAGATTCGGTCGTGGTGTGTTGACCGGGTTTGGGGTGTTACATTAAAACCTTGAAAAAAACATTTTTCATTGCTGTGATCATTCTCACACCCATCAACCATGTTGCCTTGAGGTCTTACGATTAACTAGTAAGAACATGGATTACATCAAATCAGTTCGTGAATCTTAATTCTTAAGACTCCACACGAACCAACGACCGTTGAACATTTGGTTATCATCTCTAGCTTAAATATCTTTTCTTGGAAAACTATTTAATAAGAGAAGATCTTGAGTGTGTAACCATTGACTCAACACTCATCATGAACACGCTTTCATTTGTGAGTCATCTTGGGACAATCTCATTGGGAGTCATGCATGACTAGTTGTCCTTAAAAGGAAATCCCATCCTGTGAACCAAAATGATAAAGTTTACCTTGGGGTGCGGTTAGGGTAGGAACTGGATAGAAACTTTATCATGCTATCACTTAGGGACCATCAATGGAGGTCGTAGGTCTTGTTTAAGGACATTCTCCCACTCAATATTTTAAAATAAAATGCATAGTTTTTTATCCCATATTTTAAAAATGATCATACAATAGTCCTAGTGGCAATCTTACCTAATCTATATGACATGCTTCCAATATATACATGGTATGCTATGACAATTTTATAATATGCACATTCATTTATTCATAGGAATCAATCAATCATAAAAAAAACAATTTTTATTCTCTATAGTTTTTCTTTTGAGGGAAAAAACATGAGAAAGTGATTGTGAACCGAGCACTAGGTAGGGTCCCGGGAAAGGGAGGTGAGCCAAATTTGACCGCTTAAAAACCAAGCCTTTCCTAGCCTGAGTCAATCCTAGACATGCACCTTCTTATTACCATACTTCTCACAGTAATCGAATAACCTAAAGAAGTGAATAGAACAATACCACACTTCTTATTTTTTATTCAATAAACTATGAATCATCTTATATATATATATATCACAACTATAACATTTCATAATATAAATATTATAAACAATTATAAAATAGATATATAAGGAGATAAGTAATTAAAATAAAATTGCCAGCCAAAGTTTCCATGGTTCTATTTCTAGAAAATAAATGGAAAAATAAAATTAAAATTACATAGTTTTTCGCCATAAGGCATTCCTTGGGTCTTCAACTGCCATCACTCCATCTTCTCCTCGTCATGGACTTTTTTTTGGAAAAATTACATTTTAGTCTTATGTCCATTTCCGTGTCAGAAGAATTCTATGAATTTAAAAAAAGTCCTACGTCGAGATGATAGTCCACGGTCTATTTCCTAAGAACCAGAACCTCGACAATAAAAACAATTATATAAAAAATATATAATATCGCATCCATTCCTATATATAACTCAAAACATGCATAAGATCTAAAGAATGCTACTTTCTATGTAATTAAATCATTTAAGAAGAAGAGAAATTTAATTTGATTATCTACTTATACGTATAGATAGAACCCAACCTGGATCAGATACCAATTGTTGGAAAAAAAGGGTTTGGAAACTGCATTGGAAAATAAATTTAGGGAAAAACTAGAGTTTTAAATTTTTTCCAAAACAAGATCTTATCTGTGATATCTAAAGTAATAAACACTTAATCAAAATTGTACCTTTTCGATTCGTTTAGGATGAGCACTTCAATCAAGTATTCTTCTCCGCTATCCTCAAGCTCATGTTTGTCGAGTGTGGGCTCTCTTCAAATCAGAAAATTTTTCACAAAAATTACTAGTGGAATAATTTTGTAATTTCTCAAAAATTTTAGGCCAAGTTGTAATTAAGAAAAATATCTTTAGAAATTTTCTAAAATAATTTCTTTAGAGAATTTTCTCTCTATAACTTACTCTTGAATTCAAGTCTGTGTAAATAATGACCCAAGACTCTCTTTATATAGGGAGAGTTTAGAGAAATCAACTATGATTAAACTTAATAACTTTAATATTAAATTTAATCTAATATTTATCTTAAAATTAATATTAAATCTTATTAAATTAATATTAAATTTAATTTAATCCGAAGATCTGAGGATGGAATTTGAAATGTGATAATCGTAATCGTAATTTGTAAGTTGAAATTAAAATTTGATTAAATCTTGAAAAGAAAAATAATTTAAAACTTAAATTTTGAAAACTTAAAAATTTGGAGAAACTTAAAAATTTGGAAAAATGAATTTTGATCTCTGAAATGGGTACTTCAAGTCGTGCCTTTCATTCTAAATCTGATAGCCTTTTATAGAGGGCTATTGTCTCTTTACATCATTTGAATTGGGAAATTCAATCCCTTACATCATTACATAATTGAAACTCTTCAGAGAATATATTCTCTAGTTACAAAAATATAAACTATAGAGAATATTCACTATTCATGCGTCAGAGAATCTTACTGTTCTTGCCAAGGAATATTTACTGTTTACGCCAGAGAATATTTCCTGTTCACTCGTCTTTTCTTGTAGGGAATATTTACTGTTTACGCTAGAGAATATTTCCTGTCCCTCTTCATTCATTTCTTTCTTTTGCATCATTTTTTCATAGTCCTGGTAATGGTTACTGTAATAGCCCATTTTCCCCTGGGCCCAATACACTAAAATCAAACATTAAAAAACCAAATAAAACCAAACATAAATAAAATAATAAACAGTCCATTTTTTAACAGTCCAATACAGGCCCAAATGGCCCAAAAAATGTTAACATTTTCAGAAACCCTAGGGGTTTCTAGAATCTTCTGGCGCCGCTCCCTCACACACGCGCCGCAGCCCCCATGCGTTTGGGCCTCCACATCACCCCACGAGCGGTTTCTCCCTCCGTACGACGGTTTCACCTGCAAAAAGAGATAACAAAGAAGGCCAGCAAATGTATAACAGAAAAATCGAAGGCTTTCTGTATTTTTATTTTATTTTTCTTTAAATCGGCTATAAAAAGGAGCCAAAAATAATCTGTAAGATTTTTTACGAAGACAAAATCAATACAAAAAAAGAATAGCAGAGCAAATCAGCAGAAGGTTTCTCCTTTTCATCATTTTTTCTTCTTTTTTTTTGTTTTCTCTTCGAAACTACTTCGATATACACATAGATTTTTGTTTTTATTTTTAAGCTATACACACGTTTTAAAAGATAGTATAAAAAAAAGAAAATTACCTTTTTTCGAACTCCGACTCCCGTGCACGGTGGTGCCGACGGCGGCGAACCACGGCGACCGATGACCAGACTTGTGGTCAGAAATCGCTGAGAGAGAGAAAAGAGAGAGCTTCTTTCTATTTTTTTTTTAAGAAAAAGGAAGAATGAATTTTTTTAAAAAAAATCAGTTTATATAAGCACATAAAACGACGTCGTTTAAGGCTGGCTTCAATAGCCCCAAAACGACGTCGTTTAGCCCATGACCCGATCCAACCGACCTGACCCACCTCGATCCGCGTGTTTTTTTAGCGGAAGGATTATTTGCATTTTTGGCCCTTCCGCTTTTTCGACCATTTTCAATTTAGTCCTTTTTGTTTTATTTCCTCTAATTTTGCCCGATAATTTTGCTATTATTTAATTTTAACCCTTGAATAGTACGACGTCGTTTTGGAGGGCGGGGTTAATTTCCCTATTGGTCCTTCCATGTTATTCGAGCGTTCAAATAGACCTTTTTCTTTTTATTTATTTGCAGATTTGCCCCCAAATTCCTGTTTTAAGTTCAATTTAGCCCTTTTTATTTATTTTTGCAATTTTATTATTGTTATTATTATTTTTAATAATAATTATTATTATAATTACCATTATTATTATTATTATCATTATTATTATTATTATTAGTGTAACACCCCAGAATTTGGGCCCAGAAGTTAGGCCCGAATCTGGCGTGTCACAATGAAGTGTTTTTCGAAAACCATGTTTTCATTGAAAACCCTCCTTAATATTCAAAAACTAAAGTCTCAGTTTGTGTTCATTCAATTTCAAAACGTGGTTCAATGAAAAGTTATTCAGTTTTAAAAAAAAAAAACTTTATTAACTTCGTTAAAAATCTCTTTTAGCTGCGGAAGCTAATTTAAGGTAAAGAAGTTTAAATGTATGTTTTAAAAATAGTATTTGGGTTGAAAACTCGTCTACGCCTAACAGATATAAAACGTAACAAAATCCCAAATTCAGTATTAAATCCAGAGAGGACTTATTACAGAACTTAAAACCCAAAATAGAATTTAAACCATATGTAAAGTCCAAAGCATAACAGTCGCAGTCGTGTGGTCACCTCTGAGTCCCTCGCAGCACCGATCCTCCTAACGCTAGGGATTACCTGCACAGTTAAAAACTGGGTTAGTTTATGAAAACTCAGTGTGTAATCCCCTTACTAGAGTAATAGTCAGTATACGGAAACAGAACCCGAAACAGTCTAGGCCAAATCCCTTTAACAGTAACAGTACAGTCCCGTTCAGAGCATACGTGGGCCAAACCCACTACAATATTATTTGGGTCATAGCCCAACACAGAATCAATTGGGCCTAGCCCAAACCAATAATAGGACAAGTGGGCCTAAGCCCAGTACAGTGATAGATCTCATAAACAGATATGCAACAGTGTGAGGATGCATCCCACCCCGGTCTAGCCAACACACCACCCGTACCAACCCTACACTCCTGTGGGGATAAAATCGACCCACCCAACCAACACACCAAGCTTAGCACCGGTTGCAGCACTAAGTCAATAGAACGGCTCGACGCCGTGGATAGAACGGCTAAAAGCCATAATCAAAATGGTTATAAACCATAATCAGGATAGCACAGAGCCATAATCAGGATGGCACAATGTAACATCCGAGATTTAGGGGGATTTGCATTTTTATGATGTCTGCATATCGATGTGGTATGTTGTTGTTTGGTTGTGTTTGGGGGCCTCGGGGAGGCTCGGGGCTGAGCTGAAGCCTTGGCAAAATATTAGTTTTGGGCACCTAAGAGGGGATAGCCGAATAGGGGTAGGACTTAAGGGATTTTAGTTCGCGTTTGGGAGCACAAAGAGGTGCAGTGGAAGAGTGGCAAGGGGATGCCACTCAGCAGGATGGGTGATGGCGTCACAAGGAGTGGGGAGAGTAGGGGTTCGAATCACCCAAGCAAAGAAGGGAGCATTATTTTTTGGCTCGAGGCGAGGAGGTGTTTGGACGGCAATCAACCTTTGGAGGAGAGAGGGAAGACCTGGTCAAGATATTCAAACGAGTGGTGGAGAGCTACTCAGAGAGTTTGAACAATTCAAATCAAATCAAATGAGTGGAGGAGAGGGAATGTAGGAGGAAGCATGTTGTTGCGTGTTAGCCAAAACTTAATAGGCATCCTCATCTTCCATTTCCCCTATTTTCATTTTTCCAAGCTCTCGACTGTAGCTGATTCTCTCAAACTACTCTTCTCATCTCTTGTTTCGTTTTCAACTGTTAACGCAAGCCGAATCACCTATTCCTTATTCTATTTTTTCATACTTCCTATCTCTGCCATTGCTCTCCATAGCTGCAAGTCACCTCTCATTTTCGTCCCTTGGAACCGTTTTGTTTATTAAGCACTAAGAGCCGAATCTCATATCCCATTTCTTTTCTTTTAACGAATCATTAATCTTGGTCACTCCTTCTATTTGATCTTCTTTTCTGCCCTAGCCGAACCTGCTCTTTTCTGTCGACTTCCTGATAGCCGATTGTACACTTCGAAGTGAGTCACTCTTGTTCGGTAAGAGACCTTCTTCGTGTTCTCATTTCTTTCGCTTCTCTTTCTTTTGGTTACCTAAGGCACTGACTTGTATTCGTGGCATTGATCAGGGATAGAAGGGCGTATCTATATCGGAGTGGCCTATTTCCAAGAGGGTGTTAGTATGTGTTATGGCCGAATTGACTAAGAGGGGATTCGGTTTTGTTGGTTGACTGAGAGGGTCACTTTCCTGTGTTTAGTTCTTTATGGGGAATCGATTTCTCATGTGGCATTTATGTAGGTACTCAATCGATCTCATAACCAAAGCCGGAAGCTTCAGTACTTTGTCGATCTAGGTAGGCATCTTTTCATTGAGTGTGTGTTCTCAGATCCATATTCTTCAATACCTTAACCTGGTCTCCTAACCAAGATCTGTTTCATGGATCCAAATGCTAGCCAAATGAGGGAAGGGGTTAGACTCGTAGCCCCAGTCCCAAAGTTCAAGAAGCGCGCGGTGTCTGCTGTTCATGATTGGCCACCTGGGTGTGGGCTAGCTTCTGAGCAGGCTAGTAGGCAAATAGCCGTGATTTTGCTAGTGAAAGCAACGTCGTAGATAGTCTAGTGTTACACGTAATCAGGTGTGTAACTCCTCACACCATTGGTACTATTCTGTTTCGTAGCGTTCTGTATATATATGTATATGTGTAATCTGTTAAATGCCGGAAATGTGAGATGGTTATCGAAATCCCTGTGGAGGGTAAAGGCGATTCATCAGGTTAGTGGTTCTTGTGATATCTTAGTAAAAGATTTGATGAAATGATATGATATATATATTATGAGTATGCCATATATGCATGTTGAAATCTGTGACAGCTCGTCATGAAAGGTAATATGCTTGCATGGGGCATGGGTTATTAATGAAAGGGGAAGTGTGTAGTGGCTCTGCCACGATCTGTTGTAATGGCTCTGCCACGATCTGTTGTAGTCGCTCTGCCATGATCTGTTCTGGTGACTATGTCACAATTTTGCCGGTGAGCAGCTAACTGCAGCATGACTGCCATCGTTGGTGTGTAGCGGTGAGGGTTGATTGTAGAAATCCCCATTGGTGTGATTGGTAGGTACGGGAGGTCTGTAGCGGATGGCAATTAGGTTGGGATGGGTTTGCATCACTTTCTGTACATGCTATACTCTGTTATTCTGTTCTATAGGGCTAAGACTCGATCTGATGGTGCATGAGTGTTGCACACTGAGTCCTATGACTCACCCCGTTGATTTACATCTTTTCAGGTAGCACATAGTGCATTGGACCGGGCTGGAGAGGAGCACGAGGTGGCCATGCATGGTTTCCATACGGTTTCAGTAAAGGACTTAGACTTTATTTTTATTAATAACTGGTTTGGGTTTTCGTTGTAATAAGGCCACTGGTAATCGTTTTTTTTGTTTTCGGGTTTTTAAATTTCAGATACCTAAGTCAACGGTTTGGGTTCATGACATGTTTTAAATGAAAGATAACGCAAAGGCAATAAGTTTTCAACGATCAAATTATCAAATGAACTACTAATTGAAATTAAACTTTTCTAACCTATGTGGATAACATGGACTGCTGTTAGCCACTCGATTGTTTTCTTTTGGAACTCGGTATATTAAACTCGGATAACCTAAAACCACTAAGTTTTCTAGATAACCACTATATTCGAGATTCTGCTATTTCCATTAGAAATGAATGACGTTTTTATAATTTTTTTCCTAGTGACATACCAGATCCGGTCGTGGTGTTTGGGCCGGGTTTGGGGTGTTACACACAAAGCTATCGGTAACTATAATAAGTATGGCACATAGCCATCAGTGACGGTAATATAACCGGCACACAGCCACAGTAATTATGATCGACACAGAGTCATCAGTATATATGTTAGGCACATAGCCACGGGTAAATACGATTGGCACAAAGCCATAATCATTATGGCACAGAGCCATATTTAGGTTGGCACAGAGCCATATCAGATTACGCGGCTTTAAGCCGTCTATCGATCCACAGTCGTCTCATGCGACCCGTGCGAACTTAACAGATCAATACTGGATCCATAGTCATCTCATGTGACCTGTGCGACCCTATCAGAACTTCCTCCGTATCAATGACCCAACCCCATGCAATATGCCGTGTATGCCAAGCTCAATCACTACACGTGTATGCAAAATGGCCATGCTCAGTAACAGTCATTTAAACACATATTAAAAGCATATCAGTCACACGACCACAGTCAAGTCAGTTAAAACACAGTCATACGATCACAGTCAAATCAGTCAAATTCATAGTCTAAGTCAGTCATTTACCCACAAGGGCAAAACAGTCATTTTACCCTATGAGGGTATTTCGGTAATTTTACAAATCTAGGGTATTTCGGTAATTTTACAAATTGAGGGTATTTTGGTAATTTCACAAATCGTGGGTATTTCGATAATTTTACAAATTGGGGGTATTTCGGTAATTTCACAAATCGAGGGTATTTCGATAATTTCACAAATCAGGGGTATTTCGATAATTTCACAAGTCGAGGGTATTTCGATAATTTCACAAATTAAGGGTATTTCAGTAAATTCACAAATCGGGGTCTCAGCGACCCAACAGAAGGTCCATTGTCGCCTCGAGCGACTTAAGTAACCTAAATAGTCACAACGATGTAAATGGGCCTAAGGCCCATTACTCGGCCCAAGTGGGCCCACACACTCGTGTGGCCCAATTTGCCCAGAAATAGCCTCGGCTATACGAACAACACAGTTCAAACCAATTGAAACTATGTAACATACATTTTATCTGTGTGGGGCCCACCAGCCCATTGGGCCCACACGGCCCATTTCGGCCCCAACGCGGCCCAAAGCGACCTAAGCCCATGAGAACGCTCATGGTGGCCTCAACCATCTTATGCCCATATTCGTGGGCTCGGTCCACCACACGTGCGATCGCACGCTCGTGTGGCATCATACGCCATATTTCTGGCTTTTTGGCATTTTTCTGATCTACAGTCATAGCAGTGTAAACAACACATACTTTCGGCTTTTCAGCCGATCATCGAATACTGCATACAAATACACACACTCTATCGAATTTTTCACCGACTATCGAATACAGGGTACTGTTACACACCTGATCACGTAGAGTACTAAAAATTCCTGATCACCAGAACCTATATTCAAACATAACATTCCGTTAATCACTTAACAAATAGTGTTAGAGAAACTCTTAACAAACACTTAACCAAGAGGTCGACTACCACTTGCCTTGACTAGATCGGTCGACTGTGATTAGCCGACTCAAACCAGAGTTTGGTGTAGCTACCCTTCTGCATCCGGGTGAAAAGTCCCGAATAGCCGACACCGCACGCCTCTTAAACTTGGGAGTAGAGGCTACGCGCTCAATATCAACCGGCACCTTCGCCATCACTTTATTATTAGCACCTTGTTCACCCATCAGAAGTTCTAGGACCCGAAAGAACATACACATAGGAGAAAGGAGAAGAATCGGTAATAAGGGATCGCACCATTTGGCTTAAACAGTAAAAGAGAGAACTGAAAGGAACCGAGAGACTTACCGATTAATAGAGATTACTTGCCAAATCATAAATAGGAATGGAGAGAGTACGTAATGTAGGAGTAGAGAATCCAAGCAACAAGGTATTCAACTATTACTCAAGAATAGAGGAAACAGAAGAAACCTAATTCGATTTATCAAAAGAGAAGAAGAAGAATGCCAATTCGGCAGAGAGAAAATGTGAAGAAGAAAAGAGAAGTTTTAAGGGAGAATTCGGCACTTGGTATATGTGTTTCGGCAAAAGTGAACTGAAAAGGGAAAGACCCGAATGGTCAAAAATGCTGCACGAGATGCCACAAAGAGAGAAAAACCTGGAACAAAAAAAAGAAGAGAATCCCAAAACAGCAGAGAAGGAATTCGGCTTCTACACTCTCACCTTGCCGAAAAAATTCACCAAATGGTTCCCCTAGCCGAATTTGCACATAGAAGTTGCACAATTCGGCTACAACACTCCTCTCCTCCAAATCCCTTGAAAATCTCCTCAAATCTCTCAACACCCCTAATCTGAAACACTTTCAAACTCCTCCAAATCATTATCCCATGAATCACTCCCCCAAGACCAATTCTACAACCACTTGAGCAGAATCCCACTACAACAAAACCAGTAGGCGTCACAACTGCAACATAAAACCTCCCTTGCTTATCCCAAGACTTGAACCTCAGACCTCTTGCCAGCTATAACGCCACCTTGCCACTAGGCCATAAGCTCCTCTTGTGTCACATTTTACCACATTTAATTCTTAAAGCCTACTTACTTACTCCCAGGGTTTTATTCACCTACAACCAAAATTTTTGCTAAAGCCCAGGTTTGAACCCAGGACTTCCCAGACATCCCCAAACACTCCAAACTCACTTAACCATCAAAGCAAACAATCAATTGTGTCATTTCCTAGCTCACATGAACTTTTATGCACAGTTTCCTAACTGTTCCCTTGCTCAAGGCCCAATACTTCTAGTTCCAAATTCCGGGGCATTACAATTTGTATTATTATTATTATTTATTAATTTTAGTATTATTACCATTATTTTTACTATTATTATTATTTTTAATATTACTATTACTACTATTGTATTCATTTTTATTATTACTTTCCTTACTAATATATTATTATTATTATTATTATTATTATTATATTTAATTAATTTCTTTTCATTACTATTATTTCTTTAATATTTATTTACCTATTGTTTGTAAATACATTTATCATATTATTATTTATTGTATTTATATCCTCTTAAATAATTTCCAATTTTGGATCATTAATTATTTGTATTACTATTACTAATATTATTTTCACTATCATTAGTATTTTTAAACTACACAATGTTTCTCTATTTCTTTATTCATTAGTAGTTATTATTAAATTTTAGTCTTTATTTTTTCATTTACTTTTCTTATTATTTTATATACCACTGGCTTGTTTCATTATTTTATTATTGTTTATCTTTTTATTTATTTTTGCTCTTATTATTGTTATTATTGTTTTGAAATAAGCAAATACTCTGCGTTCTAAGATTCGAAAGAAATCGTACCCTAACTTACCGGGTTTCGATTTTTCTCATCGAGTCTAAAGAACCAATTATTTTTTTTAAATCAAAGCATATAAGTTAAATAAAAGCTTATTCTTGGGAATTCAAATATGCTGTGTCCTAACTCACTGGATGTGACATTTTGTTATCTTGAGGTAAGGATTACTAAAAATAAAGGCTATATTCTGTATTTGGAATTTTGAGAAATTGTACCCTAACTTACTGGGTTCCAATTTTTCATTTGACCCAAATAACCGAATATCCTTCTTAAACTTAAATGCATGAGTTTTAAAAGTCAAAAGACAAGCTTAGTTTCGAGAATTTGAAATGTCGTATCCTAACTTACTGGGAATGACATTTTACTTCTTCGAAATAAGAGGGTCTTAACGTGCAATTTAATATATTCAAGTTTTATTTAAACAAAGAGGATTGTATTTTAAAATCTTTTCAAATTTTTTACATTAAGACCTTAATCAATCAATTCGGTACCAATTTGGGGCATTACGAGGGTGCTAATCCTTCCTCGTACGTAACCGACTCCCGAACCTGTTTTCTCGAATTTTGTAGGCCAAAATCATTGTTTTAATAAATCAAAATGTTTTAATGATTAATCTCAAGGTGATCCGATCACACCTCAAAAAAGGATTGGTGGCGACTCCATTTTAGTTTTTAAAGTCGACCCCGTTTTCCAACAAAAAATGGTTTCGACAGCTTGGCGACTCCACTGGGGACTAATAAGAGAGTCAAGCAGTAAAATTGATTATTTTCTGTCTTGTTGTCGAAAAAATTGAAAATCTGATTTGAAAAATTACGATCCTTTTATTGCATTTGTTTGTGTTATTTCATGTGATTGTTGTGGTTTGAGTCTCGTAGAATATTTTCGCATCATGTTGCATAAGGACTGTTTGGTCTTACCTCCTTAAAGTGAGAGTGGGAAGCTACTCCTTCGTGAGGTTTTCACCTTCGTGCAAGATAGTGGATCGCTTTCGGGATACATTTGTACCTATATCTTCGTGAGATTTTCATCTCCGTGAAGCCATAGGGAAATGTATTCCCCTGAATTGAACTCGGTCTATATGAGCCTATAATGGTGGGGATCGAGGAATCTACTGGTTCGGGTACCTCAAATTTAGAACCAAACCGCATGTAGAAGACCCTAGGAGCCTACCCTAGATAACACTGCGTCAAACCCTAGCGGTTACCCAGATAGGTGCTTGATTCTCTTTCAGTTGCTTTAAGTTTTATTTTTGTATATTGTACTGACTTACTATGTTTTTCCTATGTTTGCATATAATTTCATATTTGAAAGAGTGTCGATTCACGTTCGATTACTAAATTAGAGAGCTTGTCATGGAGAACGAATTTCTTGATAAAGTGGAAGATAATGCGGCTGTCAGTATATTTGTAATCCGTTTTATGTAAAGAATTTTGTTTTCTAGTAAAGTTTTTTAAATGAAATTGAATCAGAATCGACGCCTTTTTGCATTCATTTCATGCATGCGCATTACATCACATCATGTGCATTAAATTTCATGGAAAGCCCCTAATTGGTTAAAATCATTTCAGAATTAATCTGGAAACCAACAAAAACTTACCAACCAAACATCATTACGGTACCCGAGCAAAGACAAAAGACATGGATCAAAGATTGGAAAGACTTGAACAAGTCCAAAAAGAGATGCAAGACAAACTACAATTGCAAATGCAAGAGCAACTGGCTAAAATCCAGCAAGACATGATGGACCGAATGATGGAATCTCAAAGGAATATGATGACTCAGTTGACCCAACTACTGACTAGAGGAATAGATAAAGGAAAGGCCCCCATGGTTAATGCTGGAGAAGATAATGAGGAACCTCTCTATCCGTCGGGTTTTACTCCAACACAGCATGAGGTGTATCCTCGAAGAATATCCGTCACGATTAGGCCTCAACAATTTTAGGATGGTCTTTCGATGCCGATGAACTTCCAAGATGGATCAGGTTCTTACCCAGGGGATAACCCAGCTAATCCTGTTATCCCTGACCTGGATGAAATGGCAGAAAAGGAAAGGGCAAGAACATAATTGCCAAAGCAGTTAGAGGACCGATGTAAATGGCTGGAGGAAAAATTTAGGGTAATGGGAAATGCTGATAGTCAACATGGAATCGATGCTAAGGATCTGAGTTTAGTCCCAGATCTAGTGCTTCCCCACAAGTTCAAAATACCAAAATTTGAAAAGTACAATGGGACCAGTTGCCCCGAAGCTCACATCACCATGTTTTGCAGGCGGATGATCGGGTATGTTAACAACGACCAACTACTAATACATTGCTTCCAAAACAGTCTGGTGGGAGCAGTATCCAAATGGTATAACCAATTGAGCCGTACTAGGATTGGTTCCTGGAGGGACTTAGCACAAGAATTCATGAAGTAGTACAATCACGTGACGGATATGACTCCTAATAGAATTACTTTACAAAACATGGAGAAGAAACCAAGTGAGAGTTTCAGGCAATATGCACAGAGATAGAGGGAATTTTCCATACAGGTTCAGACGCCGCTCCTAGAAAAAAGAAACTACGATGCTCTTTATCAACACCCTAAAAGCCCTGTTCATCACTCACATGATAAGAAGCGCTACAAAAAGTTTTTCAGAAATAGTAATGACCGGTGAAATGATCGAGAATGCGATAAGGAGTGGAAAGATGGATGCAGAAGAGAGTAACAAAAGGTCAACCTCGAGGAGAAAGGAAAACGAGGTAAACAACACAAGTACATATAACAAGGGTTACTCAAAATCGATTACTGTAAATCAGCTAAGAACGGTGGCTACTGGTCAACAAGGGTTATCAAGGCAGGAGTCTGGCATAAAGCAAAACACTGGGAAGCTCTAATTTACTCCAATCCCAATGACATATCGGGAGTTGTATCAAAGTTTGTTTGACGCACACGTGGTATCCCCTTTTTACCTAAAACCATTACAGCCTCCATACCCAAAATGGTACGATGCAAACGCTCAATGTGACTACCATACAGGAATTTTGGGGCATTCAATAGAAAACTGCACTGCCTTTAAGAAAGTAGTTGAAAGACTTATTAAAATGGGCATTGTGAAATTTGATAATGCACCTAGTGCCGAAAATCCACTACCCAATCACATTGATAATGGGGTAAATGCGATAGATGGAAAGGTGGGGACAAGAATCAAGACCGATATTGCAGAAGTAAAAACTCCTTTGAGATGGGTCTGGATGGAGATGGTAAAAAGGGGGTTGAGTATTTCGGATCCTAAAGGGAGTTGTGAAAACACGAGGAACTATTGTGAGTTCAATCAGGAAGTGGGGCACAAGATACAGGAATGCGTAGAATTCAGAGCCTTGGTGCAAGGTCTGATGGAAAATAAAGAGATGGAGTTCTGTGAAGAAGTTAAAGAAGAAGGAAGCATATGTGCGTCAGAATCAACAATGAAGGTCTAAAAAGTCAACTATCCTGTGGTCATCATTTCGCGACCTAAAAACAACGAAGCTGGAGTACAGATAAAACCAAAGATCATAATTCAAAAACCGGTGGTCTTCTCTTATCAGGATAGCAAAAGGGTCCCCTGGAATTATGATTGCAACATAACAATCCCGGGAAAGGAGATCTGAACCAATGCTTCAAAATAGGATCAAGATGTAGGTTCTCATACGCGTAGTGGAAGGCGTTACGATTTGATAAAAGTTCGAGTTGAACCCGCAAAAGGAAAGACCATAATGGTGGAGCAAAAGAAGGAAAAAGTAGTCAGACCTGAGCCACTTGTTAATGAGCCTGTAAAAGAGGAGGAAGTCAAGGAATTCCTGAAGTTTTTGAAGCACAGCGAGTATAGTGTTGTGGAACAGCTGCATAAACAACTAGCTTGCAAATCTATATTAGCTTTACTCTTAAATTCGGAGGTACACCGAAGTGCATTGATGAAAGTGCTAAACGAGACGTACGTGGCCAATGATATCTCTATCAATAAACTGGATCGGCTGGTCAATAACATAAGTGTCGATAACTTCATCTTCTTCAACGAAGATGAAATACCACTAGGGGGTATGGGATCCACTAAAGCTCTGCACATCACTACCAGATGCAAATGATACACATTGCCAGGGGTCCTGATCAACAATGGATCGGCACTGAACGTATTGCCCCTATCCACACTTAACAGGTTACCTGTGGATAGCTGATAAACCGAAATAGTAACACATTTTAGGTCCACATTTAGCATACTTTTGGATGAATTATCCCTTGATTTATGTAAAAAGGTGCTCTTAATCCTTTCTTTTCATGTCTTATACTCAGGAAAGCACTCAAGAATAAAAAGAACGAGAAACGGGCTCAAAACAGACCAAAATGGGCCAAGGATGAAATCGACACGGCCTGGACTAAAGCCCACACGGCCGTGCCTCCTCAATATAGTAGAACACGGCCTGATATCGATCTACACGGGCGTGTCCTCATTAGAAGTCCGAACACGGCCTGACCACGATTCACACGGGCGTGTGCCATGGCCGTGCCTCTGCCGTGGAGAAGAGCAATTTCATTCGGGAAAGGATACTTAGGGGCAAAAAAACCTATTTCAAAAGCCTATAAATACACCCTAAGTATGACCTAAAAAGGGGGGCCCAAAGCCATCGTTTAGGGGCGTCATGCTAGGCCAGAGAAGGCATATTTATGGGGATTCACTCAGGGATAGCCAGTTGATCCATCTCTAGAAGCCGAAATTCTACTCAAGACGGAGGATCTCCTCTTCAATTCCTTCAGGGAGTTTTAGGGATTTCTTATGTCTTGTGTATCTTTTCTTTTGAGATGTTTTTCTTTACTGTTATGGACTAAACCCTTCAGATACCTGAAGGGGATGAAACCTAGATGGATCTTGTTATTGTTTTCTGAACTATATGATAAATACTTGATTTGTTCTTAATTATGTGTGCTTTAATTCTTGTGTTGATATTTCACGGATATTAATTCAAGTCGAAAGTGCTTAGGTGGTGGAGCAAAAGTCCCTGCTTAAAAGTAGATCTAGCATAATTAAGCGGAGTTGATCGCGCGCCTAGAGATAGGATGACGAGATTTTCCCGGATTAGGGTGAAACCTAATATGGGATGTTCATATATAGATTTACTGCTATTCTAGGGGGTTATTAATGGGAAAGAGATTTCAATTAATTAACCTAGGGTTAGACGTTATTCGCCTCGAAGAGGGTTTAATAAACGTTAGGGAGTCTTACTGTAACACCCCTTACCCGTATCCAATACCGGAACGGGGTACGAGGCGTTACCGAACTTAAGCCTCACGGTCGAAACTTAGGCTAATCGTGACTACTCTCTTCATTCACCTCAATCACCTCATTCTCGACTTACGAGGCCTCATTCATACACACGAGGGCTCTCGAGACTAATCCCAAACTTTTACGATTCTTAAAATCTTTCTCTTCAATTATAGGGCTCACACGCCCGTGTAGAACGAGACACGCCCGTGCATAGGCACACACGCCCATGTCCCCAGACCGTGCCTAAAAACCCAGTATTCTTCCAATTTTCCCACAGTTAAGGCACACGCCCATGCATTTTGGGAGCACGCCTGTGTACCCTATCACACGTCCGTGCCTTTCACCCGTGGTCGACACTGACTAATCACACACGATTTTGACACGCCCATGGGCCTAAACCGTGTGCCATACCTTAGTATTCTGACTTATTCAACACGGCCTCGGCACACCCGTGTGCTTTAACCATGTGACCATTCTAATTCTAATTTTAAAGTGCAGACTTCACACGGCCTAGGCACACGCCCGTGTGCCTACCCATGTGAACCAGAAGAAGGCTATTTGCAAAGCTCTTTGCATCCCTATAGCTTACACAACTTATACCCATCCATCACATTCATAATCACTCAAATTGAATTGCCATCCCACATAGACGAATACATCTTTTCATGTAACATAATAGCCAACAACTATGGCATTATACAATTATCCCATAACTCATTTAGGCCAACACATTTGGCACAATAACAATGACTTAATCAACCTCATGTACTAGCCCTATACATGCCATGACTCATAATGACTTGATACGTCATACCAAGTGCCTCCTCGATAGTGTGAAAATATCTCCGGCAGTCTCCAACCCGAGCTAGCTAAATTAACCTATAAGAGATGAGAAAGAAAGAAGGGTAAGCAAAAATTCTTAGTAAGTTCATATGCAATTAAGAATCTACTATCAATATTCATATGCTTATACTCAATCACAAGGTATTAGAATGAGTTTTACTCTTGAACTCAAAGTTACCTATTCAATCGTTCATAATGCTTACTCATTTCGTCTCTTACCACATTCTAACCATATCTCAGCTTAATGCTCGTATTCATTAACTTACCATGCCACAAGCCAATTCACTCGTTTAATTAGCATACATCCCGCACTGATCATCACAAGATCACATAAAACAACATATCATGCATTCTCAATAAACCACTCATGCTACCAATCTCTCGATGGTTACGCACTTAGCCCACCATCGAATCTCTTATAGGGTGGTATCGCACTTAGCCCACCATCATTCTTTAATAGGGTGGTATCGCACTTAGCCCACCATCATCCTTTAATAGGGTGGTATCGCACTTAGCCCACCAATTGAAACTAAACTCGATGGTATCGCACACAGCCTATCGGTAATGAATAATAAGGTGGTAACGCACTCACCCCACCATTAATAACATTGTTGATGGTATCGCACCTGACCCATCACTAATAATTAGGAAGGTGGTATCGCACACAGCCCACCATTATTATACATTTACGGATATACATATATATATAATCACCTTAATTTAGTTCTAACGCATACCTGTACCTCTCATGATACAATCACATACATTCTCGTTTTCAACATTTCTGTGGAATCACTCAAATTATTAAATAACACTTTTGAATCTCATACATACAATCTCACCTCGACATCATGCCCCTGATAGGGCCTCACATGAATTATCATATCGGTGCCATGTCCCTGACATAGTCTTATTCAATATCTCATACCGAGGCCATATTCCAAATATGGTCTTATACGGGACCTTAATTATCAACATATCTTACTATTTGCTTTCCCTCTATTCCTAAGAACAATTCTCTTGACATCTCGTTAAAATACATTCAATACACTCATAGTGTGATTATGCATTCCACAGACATTGGAACATTAAAGACTTCACTTAGAATTGCAAAATTTAGCACATGAACTTACCTCGATGTCGAAAGGTCCGAAAATGGACTTTTGCCCACCTTTCTCTTTTCACCCATACTAGGTCCGAAACTCGATTTCTTTAATCTAGAACAACGGAATTTACCAATTTAATCACTTATAAATCATAATATATCATAATCTACACTCTAGGCAAAAATGACTATTTTGCCCCTACACTTTGGCAAAAATTATGATTTTGCCCCTATGCTCGTAAATAAATTTTTATCACATTTTCTCGATAAACAAGCCTAGCTGAACATTTAATCCTCTTACAACTATCCACAATTCCAACTATTTCATGCCCTAATGAACAATTTATAACCTTTGCATTTTAGCCCAAATTAGGTGTTTTCATAACAACACTTTTCACAAAAGTTGTTTATCATCATCCTATCATTCATTTTCTTCCATAAAACTCATCAACCAACATGAGACCTATCATGGTAAATCCCTAGAATCTCAACCATTTTGCAAAATAGTCCCCTCATTAGCTAGCTTAAGCTTTGGAGACTACAAAAGCACAAAAATTATCAACTAAAGCCATCAAAATCACTTACTTGAAGAGGGATTGAGTTGCTGAAATTTTCAAGCCTACCAAGCCCTCCCATGGCTAATATTTTTGGTTGGGGAAGAAGAAATAAGGAAAAGATGATAACTTTTGCTTATATCATCTTATTTTATTCATTTGACCAACTAATACCACTAACTTTTGACCAAAATTTAATGTCTTTGTCCCCCTTGTCACATGGCCGGCCAACTCACTTAAAACAAGGCCAAATTGCACATTTGGGACCTCCAATTAATAATCCATAGCTATTTGGCACCTCTAGCAACTAAAATAGAATTTTCGCACTTTATGTGATTTAGTCCTTTTTCACGATTTAGCTAGAAATTGCTAAAATTAAGGCACCAAAATTTTCATGCACCCTTATAAACATGTTATAACACGTAAAATAACATGAAAATAATTTCTTCTATCCTCGATTTAGTGATTCCGAGATCATTGTTCCGACTAGCCCCTAAATTGAGCTGTTACAGCTCTCCCCCTTAGGGATTTTCGTCCCCGAAAATCTTACCAGGAGGAATTGCTACCAACATTCTTAAAAAGTTTCCATAAACTCCTCAAAATCACAAATCCACTTATCCTCAAGTTTCTCTTGTCATCAACCTTTAAGCTATCACACACAAGGTTGAAGCATCACTTGCGACCTAGGAACTTCTTCCTCCAGAGTGTATACTCAGTAATCCACTAATTTAGAACTCTGCACACATCCAAATGATCATTCAGATCTTTACCGGTTGATTTGCTACAATTTGAATGACATTTCCCTTTCTTAGGAATTTTGTCAAACCAAATTCGAAATCTATAAGGTTTTATCTCACTTTCTCATTAAAGCATTTATCGACTGTAATAATCTTGACTTGTATGCTTTGAAAACTCAGCTTTTAGTGGTCAACTACTTCTGACCCTAAACTCAGTCATATCGTGAAATGTAGTCTACTGTCAAAACATTTATGCACCTAACAGTACTTCTTTATTCTTGCATTAGTAGACATGCTACTACTAAATCTCATACCAAAACTTATGCATAAGTTCTGAATTCATCCACATACAATTTCTATCTCAAAGTAACATCAACAACAGAAATCTTATCCAACCTGAATTTTAACATCTCAGACAAACTCATTCTAAGCTCATTTAAAATACCATTCACTATCCCCCTTCTGAACTTCTTTGTCTACTATCTGGGAAGTATTACAATAACTATATTCGCCATTGTAATAGTTCAAGTCGTTTCACTATTTCATCTTCAAAATCTTCTGCAGCATATGATATCCTCACTCATTAAAATTCAGAAAGTACACATCGATTTTCCCCATGGATCATTACAAAACATCTAGCTCACAATACAGATACAAAAGTGATTGTCTTTGGATCACCAACCTGTCAACTCTTTTTCTCGATTCAGACTGAACTCAATACTAGAACATTCAATTAATAGTTCCTTTTATAGCTTTCAACTCAACAATCGCAGTTTTAACATTTCAATGAGAATATCATCGTATCATGTTCTCTACTCACGAACACATAGAAATTTACTCTCTTTGTTGATTCATGCGTGGATATACACAGAACTCGAATCATATCTCAATGCATTAATCTACTATTTTCTCCACACTGAAAACATATTTCAAGCACACTCTCATCTGAGTTTCTCTTGCTATACTAATCTAAAACCTTTACCATCGTCACATCTCACAATAACAGGTACAATCTTGATCAAATCAATAATTCTATTCGACCTATCCGAAAACCCATCACACGACGTGAAACTCAGGATTTCACTCCTTATACTAGAATCATCTCTAGCTTCCCCCTCAAAACACCCAAATAGGGTTACGAGGAGAATAAAGAACGTCAATTCCAGTTACTAAACCGACAACAGTTTAATCTAATTTCACAATCGGCTAACATTCTCACACGATCTTGATTCATGAGATAAACAACCTCATCGCCCTTGAAAGGCAAAAGATATTAACACATAATGTTTAAAGAGGTCATTATGATCCATACAACTATGGTTATCATAATCGAATACTCTCACAGTTCAAACATTGTTTCTTTAACCATTTCTGTCCTCAAAACTCCTTAACAATTCCTTTCATTAATGAACATCAATTTAAGAAAATCTCAATAAACATGAACCTTAGGCTTCCTACTCACTTGAGTCAAATAGCCTAGGCTAACTTTTTCTTTGCTCTTAACATTGTATAATCAATACAATCGTTAAAGCATTCAGACATACTTTCTTACAATTGCCTTTATTAAGCACATACCGCACCACACTCTATACTCATACCCATTTCCTTGCGACTCGCTCTCGAGTGCCTGTATTCACTCATTCACATGACTTTAGTACAATTTTCCTTTCTACCTCTAGACTCATCTATCTGTCCCAAAGATCACTAGGAATACTCAAAAAACGCATAATATAATCATTAACACAATTTCAAAGCCAAAGCCGCATTCTAGAGGTGACCTTATATGGAAGCACTTCTAAATGCCAATGCCATATTCAAAATATGGTCTTATATGGACTGCCACCTCAAGTATCGATGCCATATTCTGGATATGGACTTATACAATTCTCGTGTTCATTGTAGTCCCCTAGGACTTCAACCTCGTGTTCAACAACAATTACTCTATATACTAGAGTATTATGTATCAATATGATACAAAGCATTCTCAAAATGCTAACATAATCATTGCACTAACCGAATACAAACTTGCTCAACTTAACTCTCATAACATCTCGTCATAATTTAACAGTGGTAAGGGGTGAGGTCGTAGCGTCCCACAACTTGACTCTCGTGACCACATACATATGATTTACTATTCATCATCAATGAAATATCATCATGGTCACACAACTTGTCACAAGTGAGTTTTCACGTTTATCACGCTACAATTGTCCCTATCACTTATACTTTTCGAACTCTGATTTCACTTACTCAAGTTCCACATTAATATCTACTCAAATACTCAACATTTAACTCTACTTTCTCTTACTATGACTCATTAATCTATAGAATGTCTTACGGGTTTTGGGTACGTCGTTTACTTGATTTCCATAGTCCAACTATGGTCTTACTCGTATCACAACATCATAGCCCAGCTATCTCTTTACATGTCATCACAATGCCATAGCCTCGCTACGGTCTTACACGAAATCTCATATCAATACCAATGCCATACCCCGATACGGTCTTACATGGAACTCATGTCGTTGCGATGCCATATCCCGATATATGGTCTTACACGATTCTATACCGGCCGTGTCCCGGGCGTGGTCTTACACGGATCACTATTTGTCACCAATGCCATGTCCCGGACATGGTCTTATATGGGATCACATGTATCGCCATGGTCCAACCATGGTCTTATTCATCATTTTATCATTGAACGACCGTACCCATTCCTGCATTCTACTCAGTCAAACTTCCCAGTTTAACTCTCTCACCATAATACTCGTAGTTTCATACAGAGTCACGAAATAAAACATTATACATCATCCATTTTAATAGTCGCACATGAGATTCAACTATGTGGACATATTGATCATGCATCGTTCAAACAATTACACATACACATATACCCCATTCTCTGGGTAAATTTACTCACTATGTGCACCTAACCCAATAGGTTGAGTATATAATACCTTATGCACATCCAGCTAATGCAGATAAACTTCTCATTTCACGCATTATCACACACATGTCATATACTTCTACTCATACCTCTTTGAATCTCATCATTGCATAAGAACATTTCAATTTCCCCATTATCACTTACAACATTATTGGATTTAGCTCGGTTGGGAACCATCACTATTTTAACAAAACAATTTCGTTACAGCCGGGAGACATCACACTATCACGGTCCACATATGGCATGTATAGCTAGACTCTAACTCACACTAGGTTATTCCTAGAACCGACTAAACCATAGCTCTAATACCACTAAATGTAACACCCCTTACCCATATCCAATATCGAAATGGGGTACGACGCGTTACCAAACTTAAGCCTCACAGTCGTTACTTAGGCTAATCGTGACTACTCTCTTCATTCACCTCAATCACCTCATTAACGACTTACGAGGCCTCACTCATACACACGAGGGCTCTCGAGACTAATCCAAAACTTTTACGATTCTTAAAATCTTTCTCTTCAATTACAGGGCTCACACGCCCGTGTAGAACGAGACACGCCCGTGCATAGGCACACACACCCATGTCCTCAGACCGTGCCTAAAAACCTAGTATTCTGCCAATTTGCCCACAGTTAAGGCACACGCCCATGCATTTTGGGAGCACGCCCGTGTAGCCTATCACACGCCCGTGCCTTTCACCCGTGGTCGACACTGACTAATCACACACGGTTTTGACACGCCCGTGGGCCTAAACCCTGTGCCATACCTTAGTATTCTGACTTATTCAACAAGGCCTCGGCATGCCCGTGTGCTTTAACCGTGTGACCATTCCAATTCTAATTTTAAAGTGCAAACTTCACACGGCCTAGGCACACGGGCCATGTGAACTAGAACAAGGCTATTTGCCAAGCTCTTTGCATCCCTATAGCTTACAAAACTTATACTCATCCACCACATTCATAATCACTCAAATTGAATTGCCATCCCACATAGACGAATACATCTTTTCATGTAACATAATGACCAACAACTATGGCATTATACAATTATCCCATAACTCATTTAGGCCAACACATTTGGCACAATAACAATGACTTAATCAACCTCATGTACTAGCCCTATACATGCCATGACTCATAATGACTTGATACCTCTTACCAAGTGTCTCCTCGATAGTGTGAAAATATCTCCGGTGGTCTCCAACCCGAGCTAGCTAAATTAACCTATAAGAGATGAGAAAGAAAGAAGGGTAAGCAATAATGCTTAGTAAGTTCATATGCAATTAAGAATCAACTATTAATATTCATATGCTTATACTCAATCACAAGGTATTAGAATGAGTTTTACTCTTAAACTCACAGTTACCTATTCAATCGTTCATAATGCTTACTCATTTCGTCTCTTACCACATTCTAACCATATCTCGGCTTAATGCTCGCATTCATTAACTTACCATGCCATAAGCCAATTCACTCGTTTAATTAGCATACATCCTGCACTGATCATCACAATATCATATAAAACAACACATCATGCATTCTCAATAAACCACTCATGCTACCAATCTCTCGATGGTTACGCACTTAGCCCACCAACATTCTTTAATAGGGTGGTATCTCACTTAGCCCATCATCATTCTTTAATAGGGTGGTATCGCACTTAGCCCACCAATTGAAACTAAACTCGATGGTATCGCACACAGCCCATCGGTAATGAATAATAAGGTGGTATCGCACACATTCAATACACTCATAGTGTGATTATGCATTCCACGCGACATTGGAATGTTAAATACTTCACTTAGAATTGCATAATTTAGCACATGAACTTACCTCGATGTCGAAAGGTCCAAAAATGGACTTTTGCCCACCTTTCTCTTTTCACCCGTACTAGGTCCAAAACTCGATTTCTTTAATCTAGAACAATGGAATTTACCAATTTAATCACTTATAAGTCATAATATATCATAATCTACACTCTAGGCAAAAATGACTATTTTGCCCCTACACTTTGGCAAAAATTACGATTTTTCCCCTAGGCTCGTAAATAAATTTTTATCACATTTTCTCGATAAACAAGCCTAGCTGAACATTTAATCCTCTTACAACTATCCACAATTCCAACTATTTCATGCTCTAATGAACAATTTATAACTTTTGCATTTTAGCCCAAATTAGGTGTTTTCATAACAACACCTTTAACAAAAGTTGTTTATCATCATCCTATCATTCATTATCTTCCATAAAAATCATCAACCAACATGAGACCTATCATGGTAAATCCCTATAATCTCAACCATTTTGCAAAATAGTCCCCTCATTAGCTAGCTTAAGCTTTGGAGACTACAAAAGTACAAAAATTATCAACTATAGCCATCAAAATCACTTACTTGAAGAGGAATTGAGTTGCTAAAATTTTCAAGCCTTCCAAGCCCTCCCATGGCTAATATTTTCGGTTGGGGAAGAAGAAATAAGGAAAAGATGATAACTTTTGCTTATATCATCTTATTTTATTCATTTGACCAACTAATACCACCAACTTTTGACCAAAATTTAATGTCTTTGTCCCCCTTGTCACATGGCCGGCCAACTCACTTAAAACAAGGCCAAATTACACATTTGGGACCTCCAATTAATAATCCATAGCTATTTGGCTCCTCTGGCAACTAAAATAGAATTTTTTCACTTTATGCGATTTAGTCCTTTTTCACGATTTAGCTAGAAATTGCTAAAATTAAGGCACCAAAATTTTCATGCACCCTTATAAACATGTTATAACACATAAAATAACATGAAAATTATTTCCTCTATCCTCAATTTAGTGATTCTGAGAACACTGTTCTGACTAGCCCCTAAATCGGGCTGTTACACTTACGGATCAAGTCATGTGAATACATCGTCTGGTTCAGAGTTAGATAACAAGTGAAGTCTAGGTGGATTCTTCCTTGGGTGTCATCTTAATCAACTAAGTTTTTCCCAAGTTATTCTCCCACTTTCATTCTTCTTTGTCTTAGAAATTTTAGTTTAATAGTTAATTAATTTAGACTAGATAAACAACTTCGCTTATTTTAGGCTAAATAAAAGAAAGAAAGTTAGTATTAGTACTTTTAGTTCCTTTTGGTTCGACAATCTGGTCTTGCCAAAGCTATACTACTATTCGATAGGTGCACTTGCCTCAATCGTTGTCATAGTTAGTTTCCAGGTTCGATCATTCTCTTTATAAATTTTAAAACTCTGACTTCATAGCGATCAAGTTTTTGGCGCCGTTGCCGGTAAACTAAAATATTAAGAAAGCTCTATTTTCATTACTTTAGCCATTATTATTATTTATTTATTTTCTGCAATTTACTTTTATTTTTAAGTTTAAATTTTAACTTTGCTAAATTTTTCTTTATTTCTTTTCCTAGCAGGTACCTCTAGTTTATGACTAGAAGGAACCCGAGAGGACCACTAGTATACGACAGTGATATTGAAGCTACCGCTCGTAGAAATTGCAGAGAAATTAGGCGACCCCTAAATTACCAAGAAGAAGAGCGAGAAGACAGATCCAATCCTACTGAAGGGATGGACGAAAATAATCCAGCACAATATGTGGCAGAAAATAATGCTCCGCATACTATGTATGATTATGCTAAACCTCATTTAACAGGAGCCGAATCTAGTATTGTTAGGCCTGTTATAGCTGCTAATAATTTTTAATTAAAGCCTAACATTATACAACTGATTCAACAATTTGTTCAATTTGATGGTTTATAGGACGAAGATCCAAATACTCATATAGCTAATTTTTTAGAGTTCTGTGATACCTTTAAAATAAATGGCGTTTCTGATGATGCCATAAGGCTTCGGTTATTTCCCTTTTCATTAAGGAATAAAGCCAAACAGTGGTTAAACTCGTTACCACGAGGGTCAATCACCACATGGGATCAAATGATCAAAAATTTTTTATTAAAATATTTCCCATCGGCCAAAACGGCCAAATTACGGAATGATATTTCTTCTTTTATGCAGATGGATTTAGAGACATTATATGACGCATGGGAGAGATACAAGGATCTCTTGAGAAGGTGTCCGCACCATGGTTTACCATTGGGGATCCAAGTCCAAACTTTCTATAACGGTGTAAACCCCTCAACGAGGCAACTAATTGATTCAGCCGCCGGTGGAACCCTGGACAATAGAACTCCTGAAGCAGCTTACGAGTTTATTGAAGAGATGTCTCTGAATAACTATCAGTGGCAGGTTACAAGGACAAAACCAACAAAATCATCCGGAGTTTTCAACATGGATGCAGTAACCATGCTATCAACACAGGTAGAGATGATGAATAAAAAGCTTGATAGTTTGTGTTCTTCGCAGGTACATCCAGTAATGCAGTGCGACGCAAGTGGAACCGTGGCGAATCCTGAATACCCACCCTACCAACCAGGCACAGAGAGCGAACATATGAACTATATAGAAAACTATCTCAAAGACACTGAAACCACCCTTAAGACCCAACAAGCATCGATCAAGGGGATCGAGAACCAAGTTGGAGAACTTACTAAGGCAGTTGGGGAAATTACTAAGTCAGTTGGGCAACTTACTAAGATAGTTTCTGAAATTCAATCAGAGATTCTTTCTAAAGGAACAGAACAGGTAAAGGCAGTTACACTGAGAAGTGGAAAGGAGTTAGTCGAACCAAAGAAAAAAATACCACATGAAGATGACAAAACAAAGGATGAGGGAGTTGAGGATATAACTCCAAAGATGCAAAAGAAAGTAAACCATCAATCCCATACCCAAAGAAAGTTGAAGAAAGACCGATTAGATGCCCAATACGGTAAATTTCTTGAACTTTTTAAACAAATACATATTAACTTACCCTTTGTTGAAGCCATTTCTGAGATGCCGACATACGCAAAATTCTTAAAAGAACTCTGATGAATAAAAGGAAGCTTTAAGAAGTATCAAGCTGTGGAGCTTAATGAAGAATGTTCAGCTATCCTCCAAAACAAGTTACCAACCAAATTAAAAGACCTGGGAGTTTTACTATTCCTTGTTTAATTTGTAGTTTAAATATTAAGAAAGCATTAGGTGATCTAGGTGCCAGATATTAATTTAATGCCTTATAAAATGTTTAAACAACTAGATTTAGGGAACCAAAACCCACTAGGATGATTATTCAATTAGTGATAGATCAATTAAATATCCTAGAGGAGTTATCGAGGATGTTTTGGTAAAAATTGATAAATTTATTTTCCCTGTTGATTTTGTTGTGCTTGACATGGATGAGGATATTAATGTTCCCTTAATTTTAGGGCGCCCTTTTTTAGCTACTGCTAGAGCTGTTATCGATGTAGGTGACGGTAAACTTGCATTAAGAATAGGTGATGAGGAAATTGTCTTTCAAATTTATGATGCCATGCGATATTCTAAAGAACAAGATGAATCCTGTTATTTTGTTGATACTACTGATCATATCATTCAAAACTCATTACAGGAAATTATACATAATGACACGATGGAACTGTGCCTGACTCAAGAAGAGGGGGAAGAAGATGAAGCTGACGAGATGAATCTGAATACATCTTCATCTAGACAAACGGAAAAAGAAAGCATTGAAGTCAATGACGAACTGAAACAAAAACTCTCTAATGATGATCCGCCCAAATTAGAATTAAAACAATTTCTTAAAACACTTAGAATATGCATTCCTGGGGGATAATTCTACGCTACCGATAATTATCTCTTGAATGGAACCCAAGGAAAAAGAGGAGTTGATACAGTGCGAGAGAGACATAAAAGAGCCATAGCTTGGAAATTTTCTCGACATTAAGGGAATAAGCCCATCGTTTTGCACCCACAAAATTTTGATGGAAGAGGAATACAAGCCGTGTGTGCAACCTCAAAGACGATTGAATCCCAACGTAAAAGAAGTTGTGAAAGCTGAGGTAATTAAACTTCTAGATCTTTGGAATAATTTATCCTATTTACGACAAAAGAATTGGGTAAGTCCTGCATGAGTTGTTCCAAAGAAAGGAGGCATGATAGTGGTAGCCAATGAGAAGAATGAACTAATTCCCACTAGAACAGTTACAGGTTGGAGAGTCTGCATTGATTACAGGAAGCTGAACGACGGCACTAGGAAAGATCACTTTCCTTTGCCCTTCATTGATCAAATGTTAGAAAGGTTATCTGGGCATATGTACTATTGCTTCCTAGATGGACTCTCCGGCTATTTCCAAATTCCAATAGCACCTGAAGATCAAGAGAAGACAACATTCACATGTCCATACGGTATGTTTACTTATCGTAGAATGCCTTTTGGATAATGTAATGCTCCTGCTACTTTTCAGCGCTGCATGCTGGCAATCTTTGATGAACTTGTGGAAGACATTATGGAGGTATTTCTGGACGATTTCTTGGTATTCGATAATTTTTTCCATCTTTGGCTTAAAAACTTAAAACGAGTTCTAATGAGATGTGAGGAGACAAATCTTGTCTTAAATTGGGAAAAATGCCACTTTATGGTATAAGAGAGAATTGTATTAGGACATAAAATTTCTAGTAAAGGAATCGAGGTAGACAAAGCAAAGGTCGAAACCATAGAAAAAATACCTCCTCCTAGTTTAGTTAAGGCTATTAGAAGTTTTTTAGGACATGCAGGATTTTATAGAAGATTTATTAAAGATTTTTCTAAAATAGCTAAGCCTCTAACGAAATTGCTAGTAAAAGATGTACCTTTTAATTTTGATCAGGAATGTTTAGATGCCTTTAATATTCTTAAAGAGAAATTAATAAATGCCCCAATTATAATTGCCCCTGATTGGAATCTCCCTTTTGAACTAATGTGTGATGCAAGTTATTTTGCAGTAGGTGCAGTTTTAGGATAACGAAAAGACAAGCACTTCCAGCCGATCTATTACGCCAGCAAGACATTAACAGCCGTGCAAGAAAATTATACCACCACCGAAAAAGAATTACTAGCTGTGGTCTTTGCGTTTGATAAATTCAGACAATATTTAGTATTATCTAAAGTTGTCGTTTACACTGACCACTCTGCTCTTCGTTATCTTTTAACTAAACCTGATGCAAAACCACGACTCATAAGATAGATTTTACTTTTACAGGAATTTGACCTGGAAATACAGGATAAGAAGGGAGCTGAAAACCTCGTAGCAGGTCACCTCTCCAGGCTTGAGAACCCACATATCGAAGAGCTCGACGAAAGTGAGATAAACGACTCATTCCCTAAGGAACAACTCTTTTCTATAACCTGCTCCGAGGTACCATGGTTTGCAGATATTGCGAATTACTTAGCCGCTAACGTTCTACCGAAAAAACTAAAACATCATCAAAAAAGGCGATTCTTTTCTGATGTGAAACTATTTCTGGGAAGACCCCTTTCTTTTTCGCATTTGTGTAGATCAGGTAATTCGAAGATGCGTTACAAAGACAGAAGCAAGCAAAATCCTACAACATTGCCATTCAGGACCATCAGGAGGACACTACAGTGGCATTAAGACAGCACATAAAATACTCGAATCAGGTTTTTATTGGCCCACTCTATTCAAAGATGCCAACAGGTATGTCGCTTCATGTGATAAATGTCAAAGAACAGGTAATGTTTCTAAACGTGATGAAATGCCTCAAACATATATGCTCTTTTATGAAATATTTGATGTATGGGGTATCGATTTTATGGGTCCATTCCCTAGTTCATTCGGAAATAAGTACATTCTAGTAGCAGTTGATTACATGTCAAAATGGGTGGAAGCTGAAGCTTTACCTACTAATGATGCCGGAGTAGTAGTTAAGTTTCTCAAGAAACTGTTTTCTCGATTTGGAACACCTAGAGCCATCATTAGTGATAGGGGTACTCATTTTTGTAATACTCAATTTGACAAAGTCTTAAGAAAATATGGAGTACACCATAGGATAGCTACCCTATATCACCCTCAAACTAGTGGGCAGGTAGAAGTAGCAAACCGAGAACTTAAGCGGATCTTAGAGAAAATAGTCGAAACCAACAGAAAAGATTGGGCAATAAAAGTAGACGACGCTTTATGGGCCTATAGAACAACCTTTAAAACCCCGTTTAGGAACATCCCCGTACAAACTTGTCTACGGGAAAAGTTGTCATCTACCATTTGAGTTAGAACATAAAGCTTACTGGGCTATAAAATTTTTGAATTACGATATTAAAACTGCAGGTGAGAGGAGAATGATGTAGATGAATGAGCTAGACGAATGGAGAACTGATGCTTACGAGAACTCGAAGCTATATAATGAGGAAATAAAGCGACGCCATGATGCTCGTCTAAAGAAATCGAGACAATTCAAAGTAGGGGACTTGGTCCTACTATACAACTCGAGGCTTAAACTATTCCCTGGGAAATTGAAATCAAGATGGTCAGGTCCATTCATGATCAAAACAATTTTTCCTCATGGCACAATCGAGGTAACTCATCCCACTCAAGGCACATTCAAGGTAAATGGTCACCGACTCAAAATCTATAATGGTGAAGATTTTAGGGATATGAGAGAGGAGCTTCAGCTCCGTGAACCTTCTTTCTAAAATAAAACAGGACAAGTCTAGCTTAAGACTTTAAACAAGCGCTTCTCGAGAGGCAACCCGAGCATTAACCACACTAACATTAGATTCTTAATTTTTAGCATTTAATCCCATACTAATTAATCCAATAAAGCGTAGGTTTTAGACCACACGGCCTTGCACACGGGCGTGCTCGTGGCCGTGCAGAAGCCATGGGACGAAACATGAGCGTACTTATAGCCGTGCTCGACAAATGTGACTTTTATCATCAACACGGGCTACGAAAATAGCCCGACGCCCATGCTGAGAAACTGTGGACGACACTGACTTATCACCAATGGGCGTGGGTGAACCAACACACCTCGACACATGGCCGTGCGAGGCGGCCGTGTGAATCGACACGCCTAAGGAGCACGGGTGTGGGATGGTACCAGGTTTGAAAATCTATTTAAGCCCCCCTCCCTTCCCTCTTCTCCTACTAACTTTCAACCTTCAACCTTTCATTCTCTTTTCCTCTATACCCTTGAGCTACACCAAAACAATGCCAAAGAAGCGAAAAAAGCCAAGCACGGTCTCCCTCACGGAGACTGATCTACATAAGTTCATGCCGGCCGCTTCAATCACTCGCCAAGCCAAGGGTCTTTGAGACTAATTATCTATTCTTTTATTTTTATCTTCTCCTTTATTTTCCTTCTCGTTATCACTCTTATGCTTAATTTAGTTTATTTTATCTTAGTTTTTTAATTTTAGGTTCTAAAGGCTGCTAGGGAATCACGCCACGAACACCACCATATCCCCAGCCTTAGAAAGCACATCCAACAATAAGGACCCCTCGGTCTATCAATCTTTTCTTTTTACTTTATTTTACTTTCTGTTTACTTTCTCTTTATCTTCCTTGTCCTTAATTATATATTTAGTTTATTTTAATTGTGTCTTAATAATCCCTGGCTAATCCTGCATGAGCTACCAAATTTCTTCATCTAGCGCAGGATCATCACCCAGAACGACCCCTCCAATATATCGTTCATCCAACTCAAGGATTTCAAACATAATTCAGGAAGTTTCACTTATTCCCATATCTTCTGATCTGAACATTACATTTATATTATCTAACTTTGTACATTGAGGGCAATGTACATCTTAAGTGTGGGGGGTGAACAACCTAAAAAGGTGCCTAACTTTTTTCATTATTCTCAAATTTCTGAAATTAGGTGCCAAACTTTTTGCATTATTCTCAAAATCCTGAATTTAGTCTTATTTTTAAGTCATTTTCTCATATTACTAATTAGGATGAAATTTCTAATGATTTATGATTTTTATTGATATGTTTTAAATTAAGTCATTGATAATTGTGCATTGATAATTAAATTCTAAGAATACTAGAGAATCAAGCATGATAAGTCTATTTTTCAGAAATTAAAAATTTTCTAGGTTGTCTACCTGAATTTGAATATTACTTTGAAGTTTGAAATTTACGAGGTTGATATAAAAAATACCCATAATTTTTGTGAGATTTTGAGCCTTATAGAGCATATGTTCTTTTTCATGCTCACTTTATTGATTATGAGTATGTCAATAGTGATTTGTTATTCTAGAACTTGCCTCGTTTATACATATCGAGACCACACCTATGATTTGATATACAGAGATGATAAAGGCACCTAGGTTTTAACCCACTAACTCCATTAAAAGCCTACCTTCACAATTAACCCCTAGTGAACCCCTTTTGGTCCTAACAACCCTTTTTATTGACATAACCGCTAATATTAACCCAGAAACCCTTTGTTTTTGTTATCCCCATTCTTTTTGACAACCCTTATATCGATATTTGATTTGATTAATAGCCTAACTATGTTTCTTATTTCAGTAATTTATCCTTTGTTATGTATTTATGATTTGTTCTTAAAAAAAACCCCGAAGTATAGTCATTATTCATTACTAGTTTTGTGATTAAATGAGCTTATACGTTTGAATTCCCAATATTGAAGAAGAAGCTCATATTATTAGTATTATTAGCTTTCAGTTGATGTAATTACTTTTATTCAATTTATTGTTTCTAGTTAGGTATTTTATCAATTCAATCTCGATTCTAACCTTCTAATTCAGCCTTTATCCACACCTTAACCCTAGCCCCGTTACAACCCTGACAAAGACCTTTTGATTTGTGCATCATCTCATATTATAGTGGTGGAGATTTGATTTTCAGGCAAGCCTATGGGATTAACTTTTCATGTTCGACTTTTGAGCGCTTTTTCCTGAACCTTAAACACTTTGAGTGATTTGAGTGAATCTCTAGTGAAGATGTTAATCTTTGTCGGTTTTGAATTAAAGGTAATTATTTAGATAAGGGGAGACACATATATTTTCGAGCTACAAATCTATGACTTAGATTGTTTGAATCCTTAGGACTCTTTGAATTGAATTACCCATGTATAAATTATCTATGAATTATGATAAGATATTGTTGATAGGAATTATGAATTATTGAAAGTTCTTTTTAATTGTAAGTTGAGAATTTTGCTTGAGGACAAGCAAAAGCTTAAGTGTGGGGGTATTTGATAAACCGAAATAGTAACACATTTTAGGTCCACATTTAGCATACTTTTGGATGAATTATCCCTTGATTTATGTAAAAAGGTGCTCTTAATCCTTTCTTTTCATGTCTTATACTCAGGAAAGCACTAGAGAATAAAAAGAATGAGAAACGGGCTCAAAACGGACCAAAATGGCCCAAGGATGAAATCGACACGGCCTGGACTAAAGCCCACACGGCCGTGCCTCCTCAATATAGTAGAACACGGCCTGATATCGATCTACACGGGCGTGTCCTCATTAGAAGTCTAAACACGGCCTGACCATGATTCATACGAGCGTGTGCCATGGTCGTGCATCTGCCGTGGAGAAGAGCAATTTCATTCGAGAAAGGATACTTAGCAGCAAAGAAACCTATTTCAAAAGCCTATAAATACACCCTAAGTATGACCTAAAAAGGGGGGCCCAAAGCCATCGTTTAGGGGCGTCTTACTAGGCCAGAGAAGGCAGGTTTGTGGGGATTCACTCGGGGATAGCCAGTTGATCCATCTCTAAAAGCCGGAATTCTACTCAAGACGGAGGATCTCCTCTTCAATTTCTTCAGGAGTTTTAGGGATTTCTTATGTTTTGTGTTATCTTTTCTTCGAGATGTTTTTCTTTCTTGTTATGAACTAAACCCTTGAGATACACCAAGGGGATGAAACCTAGATGAATCTTGTTATTGTTTTACAACTATATGATAAATACTTGATTTGTTCTTAATTATGTGTGCTTAATTCTTGTGTTGATATTTCGCGGATATTAATTCAAGTCGAATGTGCTTAGGTGGTGGAGCAAAAGTCCCTACTTAAGAGTAGATCTAGCATAATTAAGCGGAGTTGATCGCGCGTCTAGAGATAGGGTGACGTGATTTTGCCGGATTAGGGTGAAACCTAACATGGGATGTCCATAGATCGATTTACTACTATTCTAGGGGGTTATTAATGGGAAAGAGATTTCAATTAATTAACCTAGGGTTAGACGTTATTCGCCTCGTGAGAGGGGTTTAATATACGTTAGGGAGTCTTACGGATCAAGTCAAGTGAATACATCGTCCGTTCGAGTTAGATAACAAGTGAAGTCTAGGTGGATTCTTCCTTGGGTGTCGTCTTAATCAACTGAGTTTTTCCCAAGTTATTCTCCCAATTTCATTCTTCTTTGTCTTAGAATTTTTAGTTTAATAGTTAATTAATTTAGACTAGATAAACAACTTCACTTATTTTAGGCTAAATATTAGAAAGAAAGTTAGTATTAGTACTTTTAGTTCCTTTGGGTTCGACAATCCGGTCTTGCCTAAGCTATACTACTATTCGATAGGTGCACTTGCCTCAATCGTTGTCATAGTTAGTTTCCAGGTTCGATCATTCTCTTTATAAATTTTAAAACTCTGACTTTACAGCGATCAATAGCTCACACATGAAGGTATGCCAGAATATAGTGAGGGCGTTTGATGGCACAGAAAGGGGGGTCATGGAAAGAATTAAAATACCTCTATTGATTGGCCCAACTACTTATGAGGTGGACTTCCTAGTAATGGATATCAAGCCCTCCTACAATTGCTTATTGGGAAGACCTTGGATACATTCAGCCGGGGCAGTGCCTTCGTCGCTACATCAGAAGTTGAAGCTAGTATTAGAAGGTCGGCTGGTGACGATAAATGCTGAAGAAGATATTATCGGGGCCGTAACTAGTGATGCGCCTTACTTGGAGGCAAATGATGAGGCAATTGAATGTTCTTTCTTGTCTTTGGAGTTTGTGAATGCCACATTCATTACTGAGGGAAACAGGATTCCAACGCCAAAAATATCCAAGGCTAACAGGATGGGATTACAGCTGACGGTAGGAAAGGGAGCCTTACCCAGAAAAGGACTAGGGAGACATCTTCATTGAAGAGTTGAGGTTCCAATGCTGAAGGACAAGCATGACCGCTTTGGCTTAGGGTACAAGCCAGATGCGAGACAAAGAAGAAAGGAACTGGAAAAGAGGCAAGAAAGAAGAAGGGCATGCGTGAGTGGGGAAGAAATCAAATGGGAACCAATGATATTCCCCCACATATCCAAAACTTTCGTATCTAGAGGGATTATTCATCCCGAGCGAAGGACGCCAAGGAAAGAAAGTGTTGAAGAAATGTTGGGAAATTTTCACATCAATGTCATACATGAAGAAATCACTAAAGGGGGGACCTTGTCAGGTATCTACCCTTATGAACCTGGGAGTGTTTTGAACAATTGGACTGCAGAAGAAATTCCTATAGTTTTTAGAGTTTACACAGAGTAATGTTCAAAACACACTTGTTTCTTTAAGCCTAGAAGCAATAAGAATTCCTTTGTGAAATAGGCTTATGTCCAAACATCATTATGAAATACATATTTGATATCATGTTGAGTAATATCCTCTCATTCTTTTAGATTCTTTCATTCTTTCTTTACAAATAATTATGTTAGATTCTTTCATTCCTTGGATCTTTTTCCAAATAATTCTTTCACCACATTCATAATCATACCATACAAATAATTATTCATTCGTTCTTTGTATATTCCTTTGTACCTACAGCAGGTTCTTAGATATCAACGACATGAGTAACGCTGCTATGGAATTAGAACCCCCTTTTGAGCAAGACATGTGTTTAGAGGGATCCCAGGACTTTGAAGATGACATAGACTGTGGCTTATCTCTGGACTTATTAAGAATGGTAAAACAAGAGGAAAAAAAATTCTTCCTCATGAAGAGACAGTAAAGATTGTGACCTTGGAAGAGGGAAAGGTAGTGAAAATTGGAACGTTCATAACTGAAGAAACGAAGCGAGATCTCGTAGAGTTACTTCAAGAATTCAAAGATATCTTCGCGCGGTCATACCAAGATATGCCTGGGTTAAGCACTGACATTGTTGTACACTGCCTCCCCATAAAAGAGGATTGTAGGCCGGTTCAGCAAAAGCTCTAGAGAATGAGGCCTGACATTGTGCTAAAAATAAAATAGGAAGTCAAAAAGCAGTTTGATGCCGGATTCTTGCAGGAAGTCAAATACTCTGAATGGGTAGCCAACATTGTGCCTGTCCCTAAGAAAGATGGGAAGGTACGAATGTGTGTAGATTATAGAGACTTAAATAAGGCCAGCCCGAAAGACAATTTCCCCTTGCCTCACATTGATACTTTAGTAGACAATACGGCAAGTTATTCACTATTTTCCTTCATGGATGGTTTCTCGGGATACAATTAGATAAAAATGCATTCTGAAGACATGGAAAAGACTACCCTCATAACCTTGTGGGGTACATTTTGTTATAAGGTGATGCCATTTGGGCTGAAAAATGCAGGAGCGACATATCAAAGGGCCATGGTGACCTTGTTCCATGATATGATGCACAAAGAAATCAAAGTTTATGTCGATGATATGATCGCAAAGTCCTGAACAGAAATGGAACATATCCAAGTTTGGAGGAAGTTATTCTTGAGACTGAGGAAATTCTAATTAAAGCTCAATCCAATAAAATGTACTTTTGGAGCTAGATCGGAAAAATTGTTGGGCTTCGTAGTCAGCGAGAAGGGAATCGAGATTGACTCAGACAAGGTCCGGGCTATACAAGAATTGCCTCCACAACGCACTCAAAAAGAAGTTCAAGGTTTCCTGGGAAGGTTAAATTACATTGCTCGGTTCATTTCACAATTAACTGAGAAATGTGATCCCATATTTTGTCTTATTAGGAAACACAATCCAGGCGTGTGGGATGATGAATGCCAGAAAGCTATTAATAAGGTTAAACAGTACTTGTCAAGTCCTCCAGTATTGTCACCTCCATGCCCAGATAGGACATTAATACTGTATTTGACAGTGTTTAATAACTCTATGGGATGTGTATTGGGTCAATATGATGATTCGGGAAGAAGAGAAAAGGCGATATACTACCTCAGTAAGAAATTCACTAAGTGTGAAATGAGATATTCACCAATTGAGAAATTGTGTTGTGCCTTGATTTGGACAACTCAGAGGTTGAGGCAATACATGCTGTACCATACGACCTGGCTAATCTCAAAGTTGGACCCTCTAAAATATATGATGGAGTCAACTGCTTTGAATGGAAGGATGGCTAGATGGCAAATCCTACTCTCTAAATTTGACATAGTTTATGTGAACCAAAAAGCCGTGAAAGGAAGTACAGTAGAAGATTTTTTAGCCAGTAGAGCTCTAGAAGATTATGAGCCTCTGAACTTTGACTTCCCCAATGAAGAACTAATGTATGTGACAGCTACGGAAGAAGACGCTACAAAAGATCAACTTTGGAAATTGAACTTCGACGGAGCATCAAATGCTGTAGGTAATGGAATTGGGGTAGTTTTGGTATCCCCAAATGGAGATCATTATCCATTCACATGCAAATTGGATTTTGATTGTACAAATAACATGACAGAGTATGAAGCATGTATCATGGGACTCCGTGCAGCCATAGAGCTCAAAATTAGAGCGCTGGAAGTATATGGAGATTTTGCACTGGTGATCTACCAACTGAAGGGTGAATGAGAGACAAGAAACCCCAAATTGATCAATTATCGAAGGATAGTTCTAAGGTTAATGGAGGAGTTTGATGATATTACTTTCAATTATATCCCGCGAGATGAAAAGCAAATGGTAGATGCTTTGGCTACTTTGGCTTCCATGATCAAAGTGAGCAAACAAGAGGATGTAAAACCCATTCAAATGAGTATTTACGAGGCCCCAACTCATTGTTACAACGTGGAGGAAGAAGAAAGAGATGACCACCCCTGGTACTACGATATATTACGATACGCGAGAAATCGTGAATACCCTGATCAGGCAATCGAGAATGATAAAAGAATGTTGAGAAGACTAGCCTGTGATTATATCTTAGATGGGGAGATCCTGTACAAAAGAAGAAAGGATCAGGTACTATTGAGATGTGTGGACACTGTTGAAGCTAAGAAAATTCTGGAAGAAGTCAACGAGGGTGTTTGTGGGACACATGCCAATGGTTTCACGATGGCTAGACAAATTATGAGATTTGGGTACTATTGGTCTACCATGGAGGGAGACTGCATCAATTATGCTAAGAGATGTCATAAATGCCGAATTTATGGAGACAAAATTCATGTACCCCCTTCGCCTTTGCATGTTATGACTTCCCCATGGCCTTTCTCTATGTGGGGCATGGATGTCATCGGGTCGATCTCGCCAAAAGCTTCAAATGGACATCAATTCATTTTTGTAGTCATCGACTATTTCACCAAGTGGGTAGAGGCTGCTTCATATGCTAGTGTTACTAAGTCGACAGTCAGCAGATTCCTAAAAAAGGAAATCATATGTCGATATGGAATGCCTGAGAGGATCATATCTGACAATGCATTAAACTTGAACAACAGTACGATAGTGGAGGTCTGCAGTCAATTCAAAATCAGACACCACAATTCATCATGGTATCGTCCAAAAATGAATGGTGCGGTGGAAGCAGCCAATAAAAACATTAAGAAGATCGTGGGAAAAATGGATGAAACTTATAAAGATTGGCACGAGAAGTTACCATTTGCTCTCTATGCTTATCGAACGTCTATCATAACTTCTACCGGGGCAACGCCTTTCTCATTGGTTTATGGAATGGAGGCAGTTTTACCCATTGAAGTAGAGATACCTTCCCTTCGAGTTTTGTCAGAGCTAAAGTTAGATGAAGCAGAATGGATACAGTCTCGATACGATCAGTTGAACTTGATTGAGGAAAAGAGGCTAAGGGCTATTCGTCAGGGTCAGATGTACCAAAAACGAATGATGCAAGTTTATGACAAAAAGGTTCGCCCAAGAGAATTTCATGAGGGGGACCTGGTATTGAAAAAGATCCTCCCCATAAAAAAGGATTTCAGAGGGAAATGGATGCCAAATTGGGAAGGACCTTATGTGGTAAAAAAGGCTTTCTTCGGAGGAGCACTGATTTTGACCGAAATGGATGGGAAAAACTTGCCCAATCCTGTAAATTCGGATTTAGTCAAGAAGTACTATACTTAAAGAGGAAAAGAGGCCAAAGTGAAAACCCGCAAAGGGCACTTTGAGACCTTCTCGAAAAAAAATGGAGAGGCCAATGTGAAAACCCGCAAGGGGTGCCTTGAGACCAAAGGGGTTTTGAGTCGAAAAGCCGAAGAGGGCGGCTCAAATTGTGATCAAAGGTGGGGCATGCGGTGATCTTGCTATACCTGAATTAAGAAGAAGGAGAGATGCTACGTCTTGGGGCATCAACAGAGTACTCTTAATCTCCTAAAAACATATTAAGCTTAAAATGGTCTTCAGAAAGTCCGTACAGAGAAGTTCAGGCTGCGATATCTAGGGCACCTATCTTTTCCCCTCATCATTTTGTATTCTAGAAATGTTTGCTTTCTTTAATTAACGCATTCTTTTCAGATTTTGCTCCTGATAAATTTCAGTTTTTCCATCATTATGATCATTTTCAAGCATTTTGTATTGAAGTAACGATTAATGGACTAATAGTACTTTCACAGAAGGAGTTTTGCATATTACTCTGGAAACTTCTAAATAATACGAGAACCTGAAACAGAACTATTATTTAGAACTCACCAAGCCTAAAGGTTGGAAATATTTGAGAAAGAAACTCTAAATAGTGACCATTTCTTCAGATTTTCTGTCAAAAATATCGGTTGAACAAGAAGACAGGATATTACGTCAGTGATACAACCTTGAAGAACAACGAGCAATGACAACCCAGACATTAAAAAAGGGATCATTATCATGACATTCTGCATTCATGCAAATATCATCCATAACACATTTAGTTAGGACCATTCAATTCATTCTGATCATTGCATCTTAATCATTATCCATAAGCATAGGTCCATAAATTGATTCTACAGGTCATGTTCCCCAGAGGACGGTGTAACAAGATCGGTGAATTCACAAATCCCATACCCCTGAGGTTGTAATGGGATGGATTAAAGTCAAGATAGCAAATCTTATTCCCCTGAAGTTGCAGTGGAGCAGATTAAAGCTACGAATCCAAAAGTCCTATACCTCTGAAGTTGCAGTAGGTCGGATCAAATCCACCATGGCGAATCTCATCTCTCTGAAGTTGCAGTGGAGCAGATTGAAGCCACCAGCCTTATCTCCCTGAAGTTACAGCGAGCAGACTAAAAACAACGAATCTTATTTCCCTGGCATTGCAGTGGAACAAATTAAAGCTACAGACTACGGTGGATCTTATCTTCCTGAAGTTGCGAGTGGAGTAGATTAAAGCCACCACCTTATATCTCCCGGTTGCAATGAACAGATCAAGATAGCGAATCTTATTTCCTGGCGTTGCGATGGAACAGATTAAAGTTACAGATTACGACGGATCTTATCTTCCGAAGTTGCGATGGGAGCAAATTAAAGCCACTCACCTTATCTCCCCGAAGTTGCAATGAGTAGATCAAGATAGTGGATTTTATTTCCTTGAAGTTCCAATGAGTAGATCGGTTACAAATCTCTTCTCCCCGAAATTACAAAGGAGCAGATTGAAGCCACCGATCTTATCTCCACGAAGTTGCAATGAGCAGGTCAAGACAGTGAATCTTATTTCCTAAGCGTTGCGATGGAATAGATTAAGAGGTACAAATTATGGCGGATCTTATCTTTCGAAGTTGCAAAGTGGAGTAGATTGAAGCCACCACCTTATCTCCCGAAGTTGCAATGAGCAGCGGCAAGAAGACAGTGAATCTTATTTCCACAGGCGTTGCGAAGGGAACAGATTAAAGCTACAAATTACGGCGGATCTTATCTTCCCGGTTTGCAAGTGGAGCGATTAAAGCCACCACCTTATCTCTTTGAAGTTGCAGCGGAGCAGACTGAAGATAGTGGATCTTATTTCCTTGAAGTTCTAGTGGAGTAGATCGAAGCTACAAATCTCTTCTCCCTGAAATTACATTGGAGTGGATCGAAGCACCAATTCCTATACCCCTGAAGATGCAGTGGGAGGGAATGAGGCTACTAGAAGAAAGATAAGTACCAAGAAGTCAAGATTCCAAGACTGGGCAAAAATGGTCCTTTTTGAAGTCTTTTCTCCATTCTCGTTACACGACAACGAGCAAAGAGGGGCAGCTATAATAGCCCATTTGTGCCCGGGCCCAATACACTCAAATTAAACATTAAAAAACCAAATAAAACCTAACAGAAATAAAATAATAAACAGTCCATTTTTTTTAACAATCCAATACAGGCCCAAATTAATTCTAACCCTAAGGCCCAAATAGCCCAAAAAATGTTAATATTTTCAGAAACCCTAGTGGTTTTAGAATCTTCTGGCGCCGCTCCCCCACACACGCGCCGTAGCCCCCATGTGTTCGGGCCTCCATGTCACCCCATGAGCGGTTTCTCCCTCCGTACGACGATTTCACCTGTAAAAAGAGATAACAAAGAAGGCCAGCAAATGTATAACAAAAAAATCGAAGGCTTTCTGTATTTTTTATTATTCTTTAAATCGACTACAAAAAGGAGCCGAAAATAATCTGTAAGATTTTTTACAAAGACAAAATCAATACAAAAAAAGAATAGCAGAGCAAATCAGCAATAGGTTTCTCCTTTTCTTCATTTTTTTCTTTTCTCTTCGAAACTACTTTGATACACACATAGATTTGTGTTTTTATTTTTAAGCTATACACACGTTTTAAAAGATAGTATATAAAAAAAGAAAATAACCTTTTTTGAACTCGTCGTGCACTACGCAGTGAGCTTTACAGCACAGACGAGGCGGACAAATAAGCGGTGATGACCGGACCTGTGGCCGAAAATCACTGAGAGAGAGAAAAGAGAGATCTTCTTTATTTTTTTTTAAAGAAAAAGGAAGTATGATTTTTTTTAAAAAAAAATTAGTTTATATAAGCACATAAAACGGCGCCGTTTAGGGCTGGGTTCAATGGCCCCAAAACGACGTCGTTTAGGCCATGACCCGATCCGACCGACCCGACCCGCCTAGGATCCGAGTGTTTTTTTTAGCGGAAGGGTTATTTGCATTTTTGGCCCTTCCGCTCTTTCGACCATTTTCAATTTAGTCCTTTTTGTTTTATTTCCTCTAATTTTGCGCGATAATTTTGCTATAATTTCGTTTTAACCCTTGAATAGTACGACATCGTTTTGGAGGGCGGGGTTAATTTCCCTATTGGTCCTTCCATGTTATTCGAGCGTTCAAATATGCCCTTTTCTTTTTATTTATTTGCAGATTTGCCCCCAAATTCCTATTTTAAGTTCAATTTAGCTATTTTTAGTTATTTTTGCAATTTTATTATTATTATTATTATTATTATTATTATTATTATTAATTAATTTTAATATTATTACCATTATTTTTACTATTATTATTATTATTAATATTACTATTATTATTATTAATATTACTATTACTACTATTGTATTCATTTTTATTATTACTTTCCTTATTAATATATTATTATTATTATTATATTTAATTAATTTTGTTTTCATTACTATTATTTCTTTAATATTTATTTACCTATTGTTTGTAAATACATTTATCATATTATTATTTATTGTATTTATATCCTCTTAAATAATTTGCAATTTTAGATCATTAATTATTTGTATTACTATTACTAATATTATTTTCATCATCATTAGTATTTTTAAACTACCCAATGTTTCTCTATTTCTTTATTCATTAGTAGTTATTATTAAATTTTAGTCTTTATTTGTTCATTTACTTTTCTTATTATTTTATATACCACTGGCTTGTTTCATTATTTTATTATTGTTTATCTTTTTATTTATTTTTCTCTTATTATTTTTATTATTGTTTTGAAATAAGGAAATACTCCGCGTTCTAAGATTCGAAGGAAATCGTACTCTAACTTACTGGGTTTCAATTTTTCTCATCGAGTTTAAAGAACCAATTATTTTTTTAAATCAAAGCATATAACTTAAATAAAAGCTTATTCTCGCGAATTCAAAAATGTTGTGTCCTAACTCACTGGATGTGACATTTTGTTACCTCGAGGTAAGGATTTCTAAAAATAAAGGCTATATTCTGTATTTGGAATTTTGAGAATTGTGCCCTAACTTACTGGGTTCCAATTTTTCATTTGATCCAAATAACCGAATATCCTTCTTAAACTTAAATGCATGAGTTTTAAAAGTCAAAAGACAAGCTTAGTTTCGAGGATTTGAAATGTCGTATCCTAACTTACTAGGCGTGACATTTTACTTCTTCGAAATAAGAGGGTCTTAGTGTAACATCCCAAAATTGGGCCTAGTAGAATTGGACCTATTGGGCCAATTGGACCTTGAGCGTAGAAGCGTTTTAACATTCATGGGAATTTGAGAACGGCATTATTTCAAGTTGGACTTATTAGGAAGGTGATTTTGGAGAGTTACGAGGTTTCTAAGAAGTCCTGGGTTCAAGTTAAGTTATAGGAAAAATTTTGTGTTTAAGCACTTTAAGGAGAGATAGTAAGTGGCATCAAGGCTTATGGAAATAAGAGAGTAATTTTCTTGCATAAATGAGCAATTGGTAAAGAGGATATGATGCCACATGAAGGACTTTAAGGGAAGAGGTTCAAATCCCACCAAGTGCAAATATTTTGGATTAAATTTTTGTACTAATAAGGTAAGTGTCGGCCAAGGCTTTAATATGGTATGGAAGACTTTTTTATTTTGGAAGGGAGGCTAAGGAATATGGTAAGGAGGAAGATAAGGGAAAAAGAGGGGAAAGAAATGAAAGAAAAGGAAGGATAAGGGAACATGTTGGCATATAGTGTGGAAGGTGTTTTGGAAAGATTTTAATTGGTTAATGTTCATCTTTTGGAAAAGATGATAATGGTTTTGGAGGGGGGGTTTGTGATAGCCGAATTTTCTATAGGAATTTGCAAATTTTTTGTGCTTGAAGAGGTTATTTTCTCCTTAGCATTTTGGTGTCTTTTGCTTTCTCTAATTTTTCCCTCTTTGCTGAAACTCCAAAGCCAAAAAGAGAGCATCTTTTTTCTCTTGTTTTGACCGAAACCCTCAAGGCATCTTTGCTTCTTTTCCCTTTGATAGCCGAACCCATTATCATCCTATTCCTTCATCATTTCATTCACCATCGTGTGGGAAAAACCTCTTCTTAATCAGATCGATAAGAGACTCTATTCTATCATTGTATTTTTCTTTTCTCCATGCCGAATTTTGTGCCCTTGTCTTGGGATGGTTTTCTTAACCGAAAACATCATTTCTTCTATTCTCTCTAAGCGTGATCATCTTTTCTTTCATAGTGTTCTAGTGTGTAGTCGTAAAGGACATTCTTGTTGATCCCTCTCTAGTCTTGAGTCAAACGATTGAATTCGAATCTATCATCATTAAGGTAAGGGGTTCATTTTCAGATTTTTCGTTATATCTCTATTTGGCTATGTTGCAAATCGGATTGAAATTTTGACTAATCGATTATGTTTTAGGGACGAAATCACTCGACATATTCTATTTGCAAATTCTTCGGATATAGTGGTAAGTGATTCAAGTGTAAGCAATGCGTTGAATATGAACCTTTTGGAAATCTGAGGCTAACTTTTGGTTGGTATTGTTCTAGGATCAACAGAGAGTGGTTCTTTAGGAAATCAAAAGAAGGTGTGTAATCCCGCACTTCCTTCCGAATACATGTTTGAAATGGTGTGTGTTCTCACATCTCTCTGATTGTTTGCATGAAATGTTCTGTGATTTGGTCGTAATACCAAAGAAAACCGTAAACCGGCTTCCGTGATCACTCGGGCGCGCGTAGGTTCATAGTGGTAACCATATTTTTGCAATGAAACAGCTTTTGGTCAAGAGAGTGATGTGATTTCAAAAATCATGAAAAATAGGAGAAAGGGAATTAGAAAGTGAATAAGATATCGAATTAAAGCTACTGTGTCTATTTTGATATGGAAGAAACAGAGAAGGAAAAAATTATATTCGAGATATCTTAATTTTAGTGAGACTGGTTCTGATGGACTTCGTGGTTTCTGCTCTGCCTTGGAAAATCGTATAAAATTGTACAAAGTAAATTAAGAGTTATAATTAATATGTATGGATTTCTTATAGAACCTATTTTTAATAGAAATAAGTGGGAGCAAAGATATGAAAACCGTGATGTTAAGATATTTGAAATTAAGTTAAGAGATGTTAGAATCGTTGGACAGTGAAACAAGGGAAACTTTAAGAAATAAACTGTACTAAATGGTTATGTAAAAAATTCTGGAAAAACTATCGTAAGAAGATATATTAGTCTAGTTTCAAGGAAAATTTACGGATCTAAATTTTGAGTTTTCTAATCTGAGTTATGGTCAGTTTAGTCAGTATGACACAGATAGACAGTTTCAATTTTTATGCCCCAAATTAGTAGTTAAGTCTGGCTTGCGAAATTACCATAATACCCTTAGAGGGTAAATTACCGAAAAACCCCTGGGTTGCGAGATTACCAAATTACCCTTAGCGGGTAAGATTACCAAATTACTGAAATGTCCTTATGGACCGATTTACCGAAATGCCCTTATGGGCCGAATTACGAAAATGCCCCTAATGGGCCGATCTGATGTATTGTTAATGGGCCGATTTGATATATATTGTTTTGTGGGCCGATCTGATATATTGTTTAATGGGCCAATTTGACATATGGCTTAATGAGCCAATTTGATATAATGCCCTAATGGGCTGATTTTGCAAAGTGTTAATGGGCCAAATTGTTTGTAATAAATCTCTGAGTTATTAATTATCGTGGTTATATTGTAAATATCATGATTTACGATGTATGTTGCATTTATATAAGTTGCATGGGATTGGGATATTGATGATCGGGAAGTGAAATTTGGTGGCTCGCCACATAACCGTGACTCACACATTTTGTCGCAGTGGCTAAGCCACGAATATTCTGTTATTCGTGGCTTGTCCACAATTCGAATTTGATATAAATGGCTAAATGCCTATGATTGGTGTGTTGGTGGGGTGGGTTGACAAAAGATCCCCACAGGTGTAACACCCCAAACCCGATCAATACGCCACGACCGAATTTGGCATGCTACGAAGAAAAACGTTTCGAAGAAAATTGAGATAGCGATTAAATATTAGTGAAAAATTCTTTGTAATTCTATATTTGTAGAAATCGGATGTTTAATAAGTTAAAAACTGAAATTTATTTTGAAATTCCATAAATAAAACTTTTAAACTAAGTGGATAAATCATAGGTTAGAAAACATTTGTTTCATTTTAAGAAAACTCGAATTAATACTTTGAAACCGTTTGCATTTGAATGTAGAAACTTAAAATTTTGGAAATCATTTAAGTTGTAGAAAATACTTAATTTATAATTTTATTATCAACAATTTAGATTACCCGATGGTAAGATAAAATACCATAGCGTTTTTATAGTTTAGAAAACTTTAGCTCAATTATTAAATTAATCAAGTGATATACTTAAACATGTTTAGAATAAATCCCAAAGCATATAAATAATCCAAAACCATAATTAAAGAGGCCTTATTACAAATCTATAAAATATGAAAACCCAAATTAAAATATAATAAGGTACCCAAATGGAAGTTCTTGTAAAATCAAATTTTATTGCATGGCCTCCTCGAGTTCATCCGGCCCACATCCGCGATCTCACGAATCACCCGAAAAGATATCCCATCAAGGGTGAGTCAACAGACTCAATGTGTAACAAAGACACTAAAAACCCAATCGATCATAGCAATAAAGCCCATTTAAATCACATTTAGCCATAAGCCCATAATATAGCAAATCGATAACCACATGTACATATAAAATGAAATGCAATCCCGAACCCAACTTAGATATCCATTCGCTACACACCACCCGTATTCTACCAATCACACCGTGGGGATTACTAAATCGACCCTCCATCCGCTACACACCATCGGCGCGCTTGCCGCAGCAACATGCACATCGCTTCTTATAATCGTGGCATAGCCACTCAGATAATTGTGACAGAGTCACCAGATTCATAATATCGTGACCAAGTCACCGGATTCATAATATCGCGACCGGTCACCGGATAATGTGGTAAAACCACCGGAACACTTCCTTTCAATATTACCCATATGCCCATGCAATAACATATTATTTCATTATCATGCCATATGTCCCATTATCATATCTAATCGGACACATTTCATATTATGCATATAACATTATTAGCGATGTAAATATTATGCCTTGTACATTATATCAAAATCATAATCAAATATCGAATATGTTTCATATTAGAATCATACATAGTACGAAGGAATAACATACCTCAATTCACCATACCATTGAATGGTACTCGAAGCCATAAACATTTATATTTCTTTATAAACACATTTTTATCAATAAAGCTATTGATCTATTAGAAGTTTAGCATAAGTTACACACCTTCCAAACACGAAAAGCGATATAATACTTAAGATTTCTGACCCTTGCCTACAACGTCGATAGCACCTACATAACACTATGTGAGAAATCGGTTATCACTAAAAGATATGGCCTTTGGCCGAATATCATTATCCATTACCTTGGATTATTCAAATTTGAATGATCTCTTCCTAACGTTGACTACAAGACAACCCCGAAAATCTTTCTTCAAAGGTTTAGCCACGGAGAAATAAGAGGATTAGATTCCTAAAATCGATTAATCCAAAGAAAATAAAGAAAAAAAACCATTGATAGAAAAGCCTTACCCGAACACGACGATCGATTAACCCTTACTAGAACTATCAAGAAATTCGGCCTTAACAACTTAAAAGAAAAAGAATGATAATTTTGGCTTTAACAAAAGAAAGAAAAGGAAGGAAAAGAATGATGAAAAAGGTATAGGATAATTTTCGGTTATGATAGGAAAAGGGAAGAGAGGAAGAGAATGAAAAAGAAAATAAAAGAGAATGCTTTTGGTGTAAGATGGATTCGGCACTAGAGAGGAAGAAAAGAATGGTAAATGTCTTCAAAGATGCCAATATTTTGGTTCCAAAAGAAAGTAAACTTGAGAGGAAAAGAAGAAATAAAAGTATCTATTTGGTCAAAATGCAAAGGCCAAAACAAAGCAAACTTTTTACCAAATGCCTATTGATAAATTCGGTTAAGAGAAATATTTTGAACAAAGGAAAAATGCACAAATTGACAACTTTTGGTCAACTAAAACCTCCCAATTCCCAAACCAAAAATTTGGCCAACACAATAGCCTAAACAATCCCCCTTTTTCCTCCTTAATTCTTCCCTATCAACCCCTTAATCTCCGTCCCAATTAAACCAACCCCCTTAGCCCCTTATGCGTCTAGGTTCATGGTCACATGAACATGGAAAAGCTTCCAAAACATCATCCACTCTTCAAGCCTTTTGTCCCCTAAACCTTCCTTAACTTTAGGATTCTTATCCCCTATTTCAAGCTTTCCTTAAACCAATATTCAACTTACCAAAATCTTAAGGTCCAACCTATCATAATTAGAGTTTGACCGTCCATCAGCTTAGGATTCAAAAATAAAGTCTTCAAAATGCTTTCCAAGCAACTCGAACCACTTCCTCAAGTAACCTTTCAAGCTCCTTATCCACTATGCCACTAACTCCTCATGTGTTAGAATTTAACACTTAAATTAACTTAAGTGCTAAGCTCACTTAATCCACTTCATTAAATAAACCATACTAAAAAAATTATCTAACTTCCTAAATAAAATCAAGCCTTCACAAGACTATGCTAACACACAAAATTCCTACCCGAGCCAACACAAAAAAATAATACTCAAATTTTTCCTAAAGCTCAAGGCCCAATCCTACTAGGCCCAATTTTGGGATGTTACAAATCTACCCTCCTTAAAGAAATTTCGTCTCGAAATTTCCAACTAACTAACAAATGATCGACATCCTATCTCGCCACACTACGCTCTTGTCAAGCAGACTCGATCTTAATAAAACCACAATGTACTTTTAACAAAATCTTAATCCACCATAGCAAACCATTATCTAACACTTACACTTATACCAAAAATTTTCCTACAATCAACCATCACTTCCAACCAAAACATACCGACTTGAGAGTGAGGAAACAATCCCGAGCCTTAAGCTCCTTAGACTGCATCTCAAGCATACTCCTATCTTCCTCCAACATTCTCCCGGATGACACTTTCCACAATAATCGCAAGCCAAAAAGTTCGACCATGCCTTGACATGTTTTACGTAACGAGATTGTGACCCTAGAGAACCGTGATCTCTGCTTCTTCTTACAAACCTACGCACTCCAACTCCAAGTGCTTCACCGATTCTTTAACTATCCGAGTCGACCATCAATCCGAACTCGATCATGATACTGTCTCGACCACTAGCGATGCTAACGCCTCCTTCGGGAATTATGCCTCTGTACTAAAAATCTAGCCCTAACACTTCGACTTTTACCACATCCACAACGCCCACGATCTCGAATGCTCATGTCTAACATCTCGACTTATCGATTTAAAAGTTTTATGCATTAGTCATTATTCCACTTTCTTTAAAACACGCTTTATGAATAATTTTAATAAGAAGTTGTTTCACGAGTACATTCAACCTATAGTTTGGGTCTCTAGAGTAGTTCCTACTACTATACACCATGCCAACATCATCATATCATATCATCAAAATCAACAGTTTGATGTACTTACTGTATGATTGATGTCTGAGACTCGAGGCCATGCCTTTCCAACCATATAATTTTCAACAAAAACATTTTAAAATCCATTCTTTAAAATATTTTGGGCCTTGGGCCCACAGTCGAGCTTTTGAACTTGGCTCTGATACCAATTTGTAACACCCCAAACCCGGTCAATACGCCACGACCGAATTTGGCATGCTACGAAGAAAAACGTTTCGAAGAAAATTTAGAAAAAAAACCATTGATAGAAAAGCCTTACCCGAACACGATGATCGATTAACCCTTACTAGAACTATCAAGAAATTCGGCCTTAACAACTTAAAAGAAAAAGAATGATAATTTCGGCTTTAACAAAAGAAAGAAAAGGAAGGAAAAGAATGATGAAAAAGGTATAGGATAATTTTCGGTTATGATAGGAAAAGGGAAGAGAGGAAGAGAATGAAAAAGAAAATAAAAGAGAATGCTTTTGGTGTAAGATGGATTCGGCACTAGAGAGGAAGAAAAGAATGGTAAATGTCTTCAAAGATGCCAATATTTTGGTTCCAAAAGAAAGTAAACTTGAGAGGAAAAGAAGAAATAAAAGTATCTATTTGGTCAAAATGCAAAGGCCAAAACAAAGAAAACTTTTTACCAAATGCCTATTGATAAATTCGGTTAAGAGAAATATTTTGAACAAAGGAAAAATGCACAAATTGACAACTTTTGGTCAACTAAAACCTCCCAATTCCCAAACCAAAAATTCGGCCAACACAATAGCCTACACAATCCCCCTTTTTCCTCCTTAATTCTTCCCTATCAACCCCTTAATCTCCGTCCCAATTAAACCAACCCCCTTAGCCCCTTATGCCGTCTAGGTTCATGGTCACATGACCATGGAAAAGCTTCCAAAACATCATCCACTCTTCAAGCCTTTTGTCCCCTAAACCTTCCTTAACTTTAGGATTCTTATCCCCTATTTCAAGCTTTCCTTAAACCAATATTCAACTTACCAAAATCTTAAGGTCCAACCTATCATAATTAGAGTTTGACCGTCCATCAGTGCTAGGATTCAAAAATAAAGTCTTCAAAATGCTTTCCAAGCAACTCGAACCACTTCCCTCAAGTAACCTTTCAAGCTCCTTATCCACTATGCCACTAACTCCTCATGTGTTAGAATTTAACACTTAAATTAACTTAAGTGCTAAGCTCACTTAATCCACTTCATTAAATAAACCATACTAAAAAAAATTATCTAACTTCCTAAATAAAATCAAGCCTTCACAAGACTATGCTAACACACAAAATTCCTACCCGAGCCAACACAAAAAATAATACTCAAATTTTTCCTAAAGCTCAAGGCCCAATCCTACTAGGCCCAATTTTGGGATGTTACAAATCTACCCTCTTTAAAGAAATTTCGTCCTCGAAATTTCCAACTAACTAACAAATCGACATCCTATCTCGCCACACTACGTTATTGTTGCACACTGATCTTCATAAAACCACAATGTACTTTTAACAAAATCTTAATCCACCATAGCAAACCATTATCTAACACTTACACTTATACCAAAAATTTTCCTACAATCAACCATCACTTCCAACCAAAACATACCCGACTTGAGAGTGAGGAAACAATCCTCGAGCCTCAAGCTCCTTAGACTGCATCTCAAGCATACTCCTATCTTCCTCCAACATTCTCCCGGATGACACCTTCCACAATAATCGCAAGCCAAAAAGTTCGACCATGCCTTGACATGTTTTACGAACGAGATTGTGACCCTAGAGAACCGTGATCTCTGCTTCTTCTTACACCCACGCACTCCAACTCCAAGTGCTTCACCGATTCTTTAACTATCCGAGTCACTCATCAATCCGAACTCGATCATGATACTGCTGTCTCACCCACTAGCGATGCTAACGCCTCCCATCGGAATTATGCCTCGGTACTAAAAATCTAGCCCTAACACTTCGCTTTTACCACATCCACAACGCCCACGATCTCGAATGCTCATGTCTAACATCTCGACTTATCGATTTAAAAGTTTTATGCATTAGTCATTATTCCGCTTTCTTTAAAACACGCTTTGATGAATAATTTTAATAAGAAGTTGTTTCATGAGTACATTCAACCTATAGTTTGGGTCTCTAGAGTAGTTCCTACTACTATACAATCATGCCAACATCATCATATCATATCATCAAAATCAATAGTTTGATGTACTTACTGTATGGATTGATGTCTGAGACTCGAGGCCATGCCTTTCCAACCATATAATTTTCAACGAAACATTTTAAAATCCATTCTTTAAAATATTTTGGGCCTTGGGCCCACAATGAGCTTTTGAACTTGGCTCGATACAATTTGTAACACCCAAACCCGGTCAATACGCCACGACCGAATTTGGCATGCTACTAAGAAAACGCGTTTGAAGAAAATTTAGAAAAAAAACCATTGATAGAAAAGCCTTACCCGAACACGATGATCGATTAACCCTTACTAGAACTATCAAGAAATTAGGCCTTAACAACTTAAAAGAAAAAGAATGATAATTTCGGCTTTAACAAAAGAAAGAAAAGGAAGGAAAAGAATGATGAAAAGGTATAGGATAATTTTCTTGCTTATGATAGGAAAAGGGAAGAGAGGAAGAGAATGAAAAAGAAAATAAAAGAGAATGCTTTTGGTGTAAGATGGATTCGGCACTAGAGAGGAAGAAAAGAATGGTAAATGTCTTCAAAGATGCCAATATTTTGGTTCCAAAAGAAAGTAAACTTGAGAGGAAAAGAAGAAATAAAAGTATCTATTTGGTCAAAATGCAAAGGCCAAAACAAAGCAAACTTTTTACCAAATGCCTATTGATAAATTCGGTTAAGAGAAATATTTTGAACAAAGGAAAAATGCACAAATTGACAACTTTTGGTCAACTAAAACCTCCCAATTCCCAAACCAAAAATTCTGCCAACACAATAGCCTACACAATCCCCCTTTTTCCTCCTTAATTCTTCCCTATCAACCCCTTAATCTCCGTCCCAATTAAACCAACCCCCTTAGCCCCTTATGCCGTCTAGGTTCATGGTCACATGACCATGGAAAAGCTTCCAAAACATCATCCACTCTTCAAGCCTTTTGTCCCCTAAACCTTCCTTAACTTTAGGATTCTTATCCCCTATTTCAAGCTTTCCTTAAACCAATATTCAACTTACCAAAATCTTAAGGTCCAACCTATCATAATTAGAGTTTGACCGTCCATCAATGCTAGGATACAAAAATAAAGTCTTCAAAATGCTTTCCAAGCAACTCGAACCACTTCCCTCAAGTAACCTTTCAAGCTCCTTATCCACTATGCCACTAACTCCTCATGTGTTAGAATTTAACACTTAAATTAACTTAAGTGCTAAGCTCACTTAATCCACTTCATTAAATAAACCATACTAAAAAAAATTATCTAACTTCCTAAATAAAATCAAGCCTTCACAAGACTATGCTAACACACAAAATTCCTACCCGAGCCAACACAAAAAATAATACTCAAATTTTTCCTAAAGCTCAAGGCCCAATCCTACTAGGCCCAATTTCGGGATGTTACAACAGGTGTGATGGATGGTATGAGTGGTGTGTAGCGGATGGATATCTAGGTTGGGTTGGGTTGCATACATTAATACATTTGCTTCATTTTAAGATTGTTATGCAAAAGGGCTTAGGCCCAAGATGATTGCTATATGGGTTCAGGCCCAGTGGATGACGGTAAGGGGATTTCACGCTGAGTTCTTGTAACTCACCCCCTTTTCTTAACCCTTGTAGGTAATGCTCAAAGATGGCGAGGACTTGGGCCCATGGATGACTCGGTGAGGCCGCATTTAAAATGGTGTTATTGAATTTTAAATTTCTATTTCCGTTTATTTTATTATTTTGCTATTTTGGTTAAAGTTGTAATAAGGCCTCTGGAGTATTTTATTATCGCTTTATGGTTGATATACTTATTATTTTGCTTAAATTGTTTAAAACGAAAATTTTTCTAAAACTTAAATAAAGGTTTTCCAAAATCGATTAACAAATGGATTTCATAATAAAATTTATAAATATTTTAACACGGAAGTTATTTTCTCGAACTATCAAACAATATTTTCAAAAGTCACGGTTTAAGTTAACTACCTTGATTGTTGACTCATCAATCAATCTCTCAAAAATATTTGTATTTTATCTACGTTTCCGAAACGATTTTAGAATACTTCTGCAACTCTATTTCTAACATCACATTTTTGTAAATTGTTTATCTCAAATATGCTTTTGACACCAAAAAGGTTTTTAAAGATAATTACGTTTTCAAGTAGTTAATAAATTGCTTAAGTGTTTTGGGTTTTAACAAAGAGGCTGAAATTTTCAAACGAGTTTTTCTTGTGTGATACGCCAGATTCGGGCCTAACTTTTGGGCTGGGTTTGGGGTGTTAGGCTTAGCGTCCAATTTAATTTATTCAAGTTTTTCTTTAAACAAAGAGGATCGTATTTTAAAATATTTTCAAATTTTCGACATTAAGACATTAATCAATCAATTCGGTACCAATTTTGGGTGTTACGAGGGTGCTAATCCTTCCTCGTACGTAACCGACTCCTGAACATGTTTTCTCAAATTTTGTAGGCCAAAATCATTGTTTCAATAAATTAAAATATTTTAATGATTAATCTCAAGGTGATCCGATTACACCTTAAAAAAGGATTGGTGGCGACTCCATTCTCGTTTTTAAAGTCGACCCCGTTTTCCAACAAAAAAATGGTTTCGACAATTACTGAGGTGATTTCATCTACAAGATCCACCGTTTTGATTGAAGACGCTGAAGATTTCTCATCTTTGGATTCGGAATCCATTGAGATGAGCATTTCAGCCATGAGTTTGTTGGCTGAACTCCAAGTGAGACCAACTTGGACTGATCAAATTAAGGGGAAGCAGTTTTTGGATGAGTCATTGGTTCCTTGTTTTCGATTGGTTGAGAAGGGGGAGACTACGAATTCTGGGCTAAATAGTGAGAGAGTACTATGTTTCTGTGGGAGAGTTTGTATGCTGAGAGATTCTGAGCTGAGGCAGTCTATCCTACAGGAGGCGCATAGCAGCCCTTATGCTATGCATCCTGGGGGAAACAAGTTGAATCGGGATCTGCGTGAACTGTACTGGTGGCCAGGGCTTAAGCGCGAGGTTACTGAGTTCGTGGGTAGGTTTCTGATATGTCAGCAAGTTAAGGTTGAGCATCAACTGCCTTCTGGGTTACTACAGCCAGTAAAGATTCCATTCTGGAAGTGGGACAGGGTAACCATGGATTTTGTAAGCGGGCTACCCTTAACGCCGACTAAGAAGGACTCGATATGGGTTATTGTTGACCGACTGACTAAATCTGCCCACTTTATACCGGTCGGCACTGATTATTCATTGCAGAAGTTGGCTAAGTTATATGTGGCGGATATTGTAAGACTACATGGTGTACCGGTTTCAATCATATCTAACAGAGATCCTAGATTCACTCTCGATTCTGGGAGAAGTTACACGAGGCTTTGGGTACAATATTGGATTTCAGTACTGCGTTCCACCCTCAGACAGATGGCCAGTCAGAGAGGGTGATTCAGATACTGGAAGACATGTTAAGAAGCTGTGTAATCGATTTTCGAGGCAACTAGGAGGACTATTTACCGCTGGCAGAGTTTGCGTATAACAATAGCTACCAGTCCAGTATTCAAATGGAACCGTACGAGGCATTATATGGTCGTACGTGTCGTACTCCTACATGTTGGACTGAACTGGGTGAGCAGTGAGTTCTGGGGCCAGAGTTGGTTTCTGAGACTGAAGAAAAAGTAAAGTTAATTCGAGATGGGTTAATGGAAGCATCTGATAGGCAGAAGTCGTATGTGGATTTAAAGCGTAAAGAGATAGAGTACTCTGTGGGGGATTATGTCTTTTTGAAGGTCTCACCATGGAAGAAGATTCTGAGATTTAGACAGAAAGGCAAACTGAGCACTAGATTCATCAGACCTTATTGGATATTAAAGCGAGTGGGATCGGTCGCCTATCAGCTTGAGCTGCCTCCCGAGTTAAACCGGATACATGATGTGTTCCATGTATCTATGCTGAGGCGATACCGCTCTAATCCCTCACATATAGTGCCGGTGGAGGAGATTGAGGTTAGGCCTGATCTGACTTTTGAGGAAGAACCGGTGCAGATACTGGATCATGATGTTAAAGTATTAAAGAGGAAATCTGTTTCTTTGGTCAAGGTGTTTTGGCGTAATCACGGTACTGAGGAAGCCACGTGGGAGCCTGAGGAGGCGATGCAACAATAATATCCTCACCTTTTCTGACTAGGTAAATTTTGAGGCCGAAATTTCTTTTTAGGGGGGTAGAATTGTAACGCCTCAAAATATAGGGTCTTTAATTTTTCATGTCTTGACACAAACACCTGTTTGCCTCTGTGGTTGAGTGATTTGGGTGTGTTTTAGGGATTTTAGGAACCCTGGGTTCAAGTATGGCCTTTGGCAAAATTTTGATTTTTTGCTCTTTTGGAAACCTGGATGTTAGCTCACAGGGAATATATATTAAGTGTGCTTGGTTTGTGACACAAGGAGTCCATTGGTAAAGGTGGCAAGTGGCGTGTTCTTATGGTCTGAGGTTCGAATCCCATGGCATGCAATAAGGAGGTTTTATTTTATGTCTCTGTGGTGAGAGAGGTAGAGTTAGACTCAAACTCTGCAGAGGTGGTTAGAGACTTGGTCATCAAATTTGAACGGTGTTTGAATGGGAGGTGTGGAGTGAATCTAGGAGGAATCTGTGGAGACTTTCAAGGAGTTGGGATGTGAGGGGAGTCTTGGCCGAATGGGAGAGCTTGATTAGGGGGATTTTGGCTAAGGGAATTTCATTTGTGCATTTTTGACAACTTTGTGAGAGGATAGAAACCGAAAATCCTCTCTGCAATTTTGAGTTTTTCCCTTTTTCATTTCGGGATTTACTTCTTTTGTGGCATCTCGTGCAACATTTTTTGATCATTCGGGTCTTTTCTTTTCATCTTTACTTCTTAATTGCTGCCCACTCTTTGCCGAACCATAAGCATCAAGGGTTGAGTTCTCCCTTGAGGTTCTTCTCCTTCTTCATCTCTCTGCCGATTCGACATTCCTCTTTTCTTCTTCCTTAATTTCTTCTTTGGCCGAATCTAATTCATCTTCTTCTCCTCTTGTTCTCTTTTCTTGTGACGCCAACCTCTGTCAAGTGGCTGATTGTTACTGTATTCTACCATTTCTATCAATTAATCTTGGTTAAGTATTCCTTGCTTTTATTCGGTTCTTGGTTCTTTTTTGATGGCTCTCTTCTCTGACAAGCCGAATGATTCGGTTTAGGGTTGCTAAATCTTGGACCCTTCTCTTTTGTTGGATTCTCTTGGTTAATGCAGCAGTTCGGCAAGAAAGGGGTATAGATATCTTTCGGTTAGCATCATAAGTGGATTGGAAAGCATTCTTGGGTGAAGGTGAGTATCAATACCATTCCCTTTGGGATTTAACGTTAGTATTAGGTACTGATATTAACCGAAAAAAGTTAATGGATGTAGGTTCGGTATTCGAGTGTTGCTTGTACGAGCTGCGAAAAAGGTGTGTAATTGTACACCCAATGTTTCTGTCAAAACGACAGATGAAGGTGTGTATTCACACACCTGTTTAATGGTGAATCGGCAAAAGCTGAAAAGCCAAAAAGCTGAAACTTCGGCATCTGAGGGCTCACGAGCATGTGAGCGCTCGTAGGGACAAATCAAGCCACAATCGTTGGCAATAGACCGTAGAGGCCGCCACGAACGTTCTCGTGGGCTTAGGTCGTAATGGGCCTCGTAGAGCCGAAATGGGCCATGTGGGCCCAATAGGATCATGGGCCCACAGAGACGAAATCCATGGTAAGTAACTAATAAGGGATTGGGCTGAGAGGTTCGCGTAGCCGTGACAGAATATGGGCTAAACGGGCCACACGAGCGTGTGGGCCCACTTGGGCCCAACTATACTGTTTTGGCCATACAAGTTATTCGAGTCGTTTGAGATGACGGTAGGCCTTTGGAAAGGTCGTAAACTATACCAAAATACCCTCGAAGGGTAGAATTACCAAAATACCCTCGAAGGGTAGAATTACCAAAATACCCTCGAAGGGTAGAATTACTGAAATACCCCTGTAGGGTAGAATTACCAAAATACCCTTGAAGGGTGGAATTATTAAAATACCCTCGTAGGGTAGAATTACTGAAATACCCTTATACAATAGAATTACCGAAATACCCCTGAGGGGTGAAATTACCGTTTTACCCCTAACCGACGAAATGACCATTATACCTCTAGTGGTAGGTTAGTTGATGTGTGTATGCTATCTATATGACTGTTTATGAATATGGCATACTGCATACACGTAAAATTTATGTCACGACATTCTGCATTGGGGTTGGGATTCTGATTTGGAGGAAGTACTGTACTAGTGGCTATGCTACGTTTTTACTATTTTAGTGGCTTCGCCACGTATTTTGATTTTAGTTGCTTGGCCATGTTTACTATTATTAGCAGCTTTGCTACGTTACTATTAGCAGCTATGCTGCGATATTGGTGCGTTGGCTGGGTGGGCCGACTATAACAGTTCGGTTTAGACCCTAGTCGGAATAGTGGTTTTGGGACCACAAAACTGAGTTAGAAAAATATTTTAATATTATTTTCTGTGTCTGCAGTATATGATTAAGCATGTGTTAAAGTTCTGTGAATTTATTTGTCCGTTTGTATGCTTAATTTGACATAAGGACTTAATTGTGAAAGATGCAAAATTTGCATGCTATATGTTAAAAGTACTTATGTGTTATGTCTTAATAAATGTGAAGTCCTTATAATGCAATTTGACCATTAGAGAATGGATGGACATTAATGCCAAAGTTAGTGGAAATTTTTAATACATTAATGAAGGTTAAAAATGTAAAATAGTAAATATGTTATTTGTAATAAAACAAAAAAAAGAATGAAAGTGGAGTGTTCATCTTTTTAGTACCGAAAATCACAAAGAAAAAGAAGGGTTTGAAATCTTCAAACTTTCGGCTAGCTTGAAGCATAAATTAAGGTAAGTTTTGACTTCGGTTTTTGATAATTTCTACATTTTTGTAATCGTTGCTTCGTGTACTTCAAAACCCATGCCTCAATTTTGTGAATTGATGAATACTTCGAAATGTGCCATTGATGAATTCATGAGTTTTGTGATGTTAGAAGATGAAATATGAAAGATATGTGTTTGATTAACATAGTTTGTTTTTGAAGTTTGGATGAATTTGAGCAATTTGGTTGTAATTGAGAAAATGGTTATTTGAGGGACTAAATTGTGAAATAAATGAAATGTATGGACTCATATGAGCATGAGTAATATTCGGCTAAGCATGGGTATTTAGTGATTTTGTGTATTTTTTAATTTTGTGAAATAGGGACTAAAATGTCCAAATGTGAAAATGTGTGTGCTAAATTGTAAATTGCCCTAAAAGTGCGTTCTTGGATTGAAGTGAATGAGTTATTGAATAAATGGGTTAAATTTGAATATGTATAGATCAAGAATCGAAGAAAACGGACTTAGATCATGGAAAGTCAAAAGTTATCGTAACACCGAATCCGATCGAATATCCGAATCCGAGGTAAGTCGATATACAAATAATGTATTTGAATTGAATTATTTGTACATATATGAATTATAAGTTGCTATGAATATCCATTGAGATGGAATGTTTATGAAATATGGGTTTATGTATATATATCGACAAGTTATCAGTGTCCGAGAAGTCCCGTTTGAACCTAGGCATAGATAGGATAGTATATGTCATGACATAGTTGTCTGATATGAGATTTAATGTAAGACCACGTCTGAGACGTTGGCGTTGATTCGAGATTTCATGTAAGACCATGTCTGGGACGTTGGCATCGATATGAGATTTACGTGTAAGACCATGTCTGGGACATTGGCATTGTATTTGATACGTGTAAGACCCTGTCTGGGACAGTGGCATCGATATCTGGTTACATGTAAGACCACGTCTAGGACGATGGCATTGTACAACTATTCCGAGCACTCTGAGTATCCTATTAGATTCCGAACGGTTCAACGGGTAAATTCGAGATGAGAATGGCTACGTGAAATGTATAAAGATTCAAGTATGTTTGAAAGGTACACCATGTATGTGTACAAAAAGGTAAGTTTATATATGAAATTACTAAGGTGAATATGTGTATTGAAATGATAAGATGATATGTGATATACATATGCTTGAATGAGTTATGAGCACATGCGAGAAATGAGTTGTGGAATATGAGTATAGCAATGGCTAAATAATGAGCCAAGGGTGGTATTATGAATTTGCAAATGAGAATTATAAATGTCATTGTATCTATGTGGTTATAAGAATTTTATGCTAAGTTTATTTTGTATATGGCTTACTAAGCTTTTGAAAGCTTACTTTGTGTGTGTTTATTCTGTTTTATAGATCCTCAAAGCTACTGAAGGCTCGGGGACCGTCGAGGATTGTCATCACACTACCCAAACTCATTTTGGTACCTTTTGGGATTGTATATACTTTGTATGGCATGTATAGGCTAGTCATTTTGGCTTGTTCTTGAGAAGTGTATATATAGCCATGTGATATGGCTAGGTATTTGGTTATGATGTGAATGAGTAAATATGTTATATGATACATGATTTTGGTATGATCTTAGGTTATGAAATGGTCATAGTAATGGTAAGTTTATTGATGCAAGATAAGCATATGTTTTGAATGAATGATGACTAAGTGGAATGGTAGGTTTATGGATGAATTATGTTTGGAATGATTTGGAATAAGTTGAGTTAAATGTTGTTTGAAATGGTATGCTTGAGATGCCTTTGAATCCCTAGAAAAGTTTGTTATTTGGCATGAAATGAATTGGTATGTTTCTTGTTGGGATATCTCAATGTGTGGGTGGCATTTTGGCCTTGAAAATGGCCTATATTTTCCCACAAGGTGGAGCACACGGGCATGTGGCTCGACCGTGTCTCTCGTGGTTGAAATTCAATCAAGTTAGGATCGACCACGGGCTGGACACACGGGCGTGTGACTGGCCGTGTGGTACAAGTCAGGATCGACTTCGGGTGGGGCACACGGGCGTGTCCATGGCTGTGTGGACAAGTCAGTATGTATGTCCTGTTTTGACACGGCTTAGACACATGGGTGTGTCTGAGGCCATGGGAGGCACACGGCCTGCCCACACGGGCGTGTGACCTTTGTAACTTAGAAAAATTTTTAAATTTCTGAGAATTTTTGTATGTGTTCGGTTTAGTCCTAGCCCTATTCTAAAGCATGCTCAAGGTCTCGTTGACCTATTTAAGGGACACTTTGATTGCATTGGATGAATTGTAATATCAAAAGTCTGTAAAAGTTTCTAATTGTCAGGTAATGCCTCTTAACCCTAAACCGGTGATGGTTACGGGTTAGGGGTGTTACATTTGATTGGTATCAGAGCTACAATTTAGTCGATTCTCAGACTAACGTAGCATGTGAGAGTGTAGCTATACATGCCATATATATGAATTGTGATAGTGTGGTGAATCCTGACGTGTAAAATGTGATTTTTGTATAGTAATGGATCCTGAAAGAGCCGTAGCTGATGATGTAGAAAGCAATGCGCCTGCTCCCGCTCAAGGGACAGCGCCATCTAATTCGAGACCAGCTACGAGCGGTCAAGAGGGAGAAGCTAAACAAGCTTTCTTCCAGATGATGAGTGAGTGGTTCACTTAGTTTATGGGAAATAATCCGACTATTTCAAAACCTCTGCCCCCGTCTAATCCTCTTCAGACTTCTGCTATACCACCGGCTATGAATCTGAATCTATTGAATAAGCCTCCGGTCAACAAAATTCATAAGTATGGGGCTGAAGAGTTCAGGGCCACCAGTGATGACGATGCTGAAAAAGCTGAGTTTTGGTTTGAAAACACTATCTTAGTATTTGATGAGATGCCTTTGACTCCAGAAGAAAGTACTAAATGTGTTGTATCTTTGTTACGAGATACAGCCTATCAGTGGTGGAAAGCTTTGATTTCTGTTGTTCCGAAAGAGCGGGTCACATGGGATTTCTTTCAGAATAAGTTCCAGAAGAAATATATTAGTCAGAGATTCATTGATCAAAAACGAAAGGAATTCTTGGAATTGAAAGCAGTGCGCATATGCATCCATCGAATACTGACGAGTTCGTGAGACTAAGTCAGTATGCTCGGGAATGTGTATCAACAGAAGCGATAATGTGTAAGAGATTTGAAGATAGCCTTAACGAAGATATTCGTTTGCCAGTTGGGATCCTAGAGATAAAATAGTTTGTTGCGCTTGTTGACCGAGCGTGTAAAGCTGAGGCACTCGGGAAAGACAAAAGAAAAGTTCGATGTCGAAGCGGAGATGTGAGAAAGAGATTTTCGAGCAAATCATTTCAGTCTGCTCCGAAGAAATTCCGAGATAAGCATAGCCGTTCAAAGGCTAATATGGGACATTCGAGTAGAGATCGAGCTAGATAACAGTTGAGCTCCAAAGCTCCAGTAACATCAATGGCTAGTGTTGGAAATGTCAGATCCGAGCGACCAGAATGTAAGCATTATGGTAAAAGACATCTGGGAAGTTGTAGATTTAATGATAGAGCTTGTTTTAGATATAGATCGTTAGATCATTTCATCCGTGATTGCCTAGAGTCTGTTGAGCAAGAGATCGCTCAGAATCCAAGATCTGATAATGCTCCAGCGAGAGGTAGACCTTCTCGAAATGCAAGAAACGTCAGTGGTAGTCAGAGAATTTCAAAGGACACTGTTGCGAGATCTGAAGCTAGAGCGCCTGCTAGAGCGTATGCCACCCGAGCTCGTGAGGAAGCTTCATCTCCAGATGTTATTACGGGTACATTTACTCTTTATGATACTTCTGTGATTGCATTGATAGACCCTGGTTCTACTCATTCGTATGTATGCATGAACTTAGTATCTAGTAAAACTTTGCCTGTAGAGTCTACTGAATTTGTTATTAGAGTATCGAACCCCTTAGGTAAAAGTGTTCTGGTAGACAGAGTATGCAAGAACTGTCCGTTGATGTTTCGAGATATCTATTTTTCTACTGATCTGATGTTATTACCTTTTGATGAGTTTGACATAATTTTTGGTATGGACTGGCTGACATTGCATGATGCTGTTGTGAATTGCAAAAGAAAGATTATTGATTTGAGATGTAAGAATGGTGAAATAGTTTGGGTTGAGTCTAATGATTTGAATGGATTTCCTACTGTGATATCTGTGTTGAAAGATCATAATTATGTGAAAAACGGTTACAAAGCTTATTTTGCTTCTGTAATTGATTCGAAAGTGTCTGAAAGGAAAGTTGAATCAGTGCCTGTTGTCTGTAAATTCTCTGATGTATTCCCTGAAGAACTATCGGGATTGCCTCTGATACGTGAAGTTGAATTTGGCATTGATTTGTTACCTGGTACGACCCCTATTTCGATAGCTCCGTACAGAATAGCACCAATGGAGTTGAAAGAATTAAAGTCGCAGTTGCAAGAGTTGACTGACAGAGGATTTGCAAGACTGAGTTTTTCACCTTGGGGTGCTCCTGTTCTGTTTGTGAAAAAGAAAGATGGCACGATGAGAATGTGCATCGACTATCGTCAGTTGAATAAAGTGACTATAAAGAACAAATATCCGTTGCCCAGAATCAATGATTTGTTTGATCAGCTTAAAGGATCCACTGTGTTTTCAAAGATAGATATGAGATCGGGATACTACCAGTTGTGAGTAAAAGATTCAGACATTCTGAAAACTGCTTTCAGAACGAGGTACGGGCATTATGAATTTTTAGTTATGCCTTTCAGACTAACGAATGCTCCTGCTATTTTTATGGATCTGATGAACAGAATTTTCAGACCGTACCTAGATCGATTTGCTGTTGTTTTTATTAACGACATTTTGATTTACTCTCGAAATGAAGTCGAACATGCTGAACATCTGAGAATTGTGTTGCAAACCTTGCGAGATAAGCAACTGTATGCGAAATTAAGTAAATGTGAATTCTGGTTGCGTGAAGTTAGCTTTCTGGGGCAGGTTGTGTCAGTATCTGGTATACGAGTCGATCCGAGTAAGATTTTTTCTATTCTGGAATGGAAACCTCCGAAGAATGTATCTGAAGTCCGTAGTTTTCTTGGACTAGCTGGTTATTATCGTCGGTTTGTAAAAGGATTTTTGAGGATAGTTACTCCGTTGATTAGATTGCTTCAGAAAGATGTGAAGTTTGAATGGTCTGATAAATGTCAGAAAAGCTTTGATCAGTTGAAATCCCTTTTGACCGAAGCTCCAGTTTTAACACAGCCAGAATCGGGTAAAGAGTTTGTGATTTATAGAGATGCTTCATTGAATGGTCTGGGATGTGTTTTGATGCAGGCAGACAAAGTTATAGCTTATGCCTCGAGACAATTAAAGCCGCATGAAAAGAACTATCCGACTCATGATCTTGAGTTAGCTGCGATTGTGTTTGCACTAAAGATTTGGCGTCATTATCTGTTTGGTGAAAAATGTCATGTGTTTTTGGATCATAAAAGTCTGAAATATTTGATAACCCAAAAAGATTTGAATCTGCGACAGAAAAGTTGGTTAGAGCTGTTGAAAGACTACGAGCTTGTGATAGATTATCACCCAGGTAAAGCAAATGTCGTTGCTGATGCATTGAGTTGGAAATCATTATTTGCATTGTGTGCTATGAATACTCATTTAGATCTGTCTGATGATGGTTCAGTTTTGGCTGAGTTAAAAGTGAAACCGCTATTTTTATAACAAATATATGATGCTCAGAAAGTTGATAACAAAATGCTAGTGAAACGAGCTCAGTGTGATTCCAACTCTAATTCTGAATTTTGAGTTGATGATAATGATTGTTTGAGATTTTGAGATCGAATATGCGTTTCGAGAAACCCAGAGTTGATTCAGTTGATTTTGAATGAAGCACATAATAGTCGCCTATCTGTTCATCCGGGAAGTACAAAGATGTATCATGATCTGAAGCAACACTATTGGTGGTCTAGTATGAAACGAGACATTTCTGACTTTGTTTCGAAATGTTTAATCTGTTAGCAAGTTAAAGCTGAACATCAAGTTCCATCTGGTTTGTTACAACCAATTCTGATTCCTGAGTGGAAATGGGATAAAATAACGATGGATTTTATTTCTGGATTGCCGCTGACTCCGAGAAAGAAAGATGCAATTTGGGTCGTAGTTGATCGATTGACGAAATTTGCCCATTTTATTCCGGTGAGATTTGATTACTCCCTTGATAAGTTAGCTGAGCTTTATATTTCTGAGATTGTGAGATTGCACGGGGTGCGACTGTCTATTGTGTCAGATAGAGATCCGAGGTTTACATCACGGTTCTGGAAGATATTGCAAGAAGCTTTATGTACGAAATTGCATTTCAGTACCGCTTTTCATCCGCAAACGGATGGTCAATCTGAACGGACTATTCAGATACTCGAGGACATGTTGAGATGTTGCATTCTTGAGTTTGACGGTAGTTGGGAACAGTACTTATCATTGATTGAATTTACGTATAATAATAGCTTTCGGTCAAGTATCAAAATGGCACCTTATGAAGCTTTATACGGACGCAAATGTCGAACACCTCTGTATTGGACAGAACTCAGTAAAAATAAGAAATATGGGGTCGATTTGATAAAAGACACTGAACAGAAAGTGAAAGTGATTCGTGACAATCTGAAAGTAGCATCTGATCGTTAGAAGTCTTATGCGGATTTGAAACGAAAAGATATTGAGTTTGAAATCGGTGATAAAGTGTTTTTAAAAGTATCTCCATGGAAGAAAGTACTTAGATTCAGACGTAAAGGCAAGTTGAGTCCGAGGTTCATCGGACCGTATGAGATCATCGAGCGTGTTGGACCTGTTGCATATAGATTGTTGTTGCCCTCCGAGCTGGAAAAGATACATAATGTATTTCACGTGTCAATGCTTCGTCGATACAGATCTGATCCGTCACATGTGATTACTCCGTCTGAAATTGAAATCCGATCTGATATGACTTATGAAGAGAAATCGATCCGTATCTTAGCTCGTGAAGTGAAAGAGTTGAGAAACTAGAGAATTCCGTTAGTTAAAGTGTTGTGGCATCGACACGGGGCGGAAGAGGCTACGTGGGAGCCTGAAGATGCAATGAGACAACAATATCCGAACCTGTTTAACGGTAAAATTTTTGGGGACGAAAATCCCGAAGGGGGAGAATTGTAATAGTTCGGTTTAGACACTAGTCGGAACAGTGGTTTTGGGACCACAAAACTGAGTTAGAAAAATATTTTAATATTATTTTCTGTGTCTGCAGTATATGATTAAGCATGTGTTAAAGTTCTGTGAATTTATTTGTCCGTTTGTATGCTTAATTTGACATAAGGACTTAATTGTGAAAGATGCAAAATTTGCATGCTATATGTTAAAAGTACTTATATGTTATGTCTTAATAAATGTGAAGTCCTTATAATGCAATTTGACCATTAGAGAATGGATGGACATTAATGCCAAAGTTAGTGGAAATTTTTAATGCATTAATGAAGGTTAAAAATGTAAAATAGTAAATATGTTATTTGTAATAAAACAAAAGAAAGAATGAAAGTGGAGTGTTCATCTTCTTAGTGCCGAAAATCACAAAGAAAAAGAAGGGTTTGAACTCTTCAAACTTTCGGCTAGCTTGAAGCGTAAATTAAGGTAAGTTTTGACTTCGATTTTTGATAATTTCTACGTTTTTGTAAGCGTTGCTTCGTGTTCTTCAAAACCCATGCCTCATTTTTGTGAATTGATGAATATTTTGAAATGTGCCATTAATGAATTCATGAGTTTTGTGATGTTAGAAGATGAAATATGAAATATATGTGTTTGATTAACATAGTTTGTTTTTTGAGTTTGGATGAATTTGAGCAATTTGGTTGTAATTAAGAAAATGATTATTTGAGGGACTAAATTGTGAAATAAATGAAATGTATGGACTCATATGAGCATGAGTAATATTCGGCTAAGCATGGGTATTTAGTGATTTTGTGTATTTTGTAATTTTGTGAAATAGGGACTAAAATGTCCAAATGTAAAAATGTGTGGGCTAAATTGTAAATTGCCCTAAATGTGTGTTCTTGGATTGAATTGAATGAGTTATTGGATAAATGGGTTAAATTTGAATATGTATAGATCAAGAACTGAAGAAAACAGACTTAGATCGTGGAAAGTCAAAAGTTGTCGAAACAGCGAATCAGATCGAATATCCGAATCTGAGGTAAGTCGATATACAAATAATGTATTTGAATTGAATTATTTGTACATAAATGAATTGTAAGTTGCTATGAATATCCATTGAGATGGAATGTATATGAAATGGGGTTTATGTATATATATCGACAAGTTATCGATTAATCGAGAAGTCCAGTTTGAACCTAGGCATAGATAGGATAGTATATGTCATGACATAGGTGTCCGATATGAGATTTAAAGTAAGACCACGTCTGAGACGTTGGCGTTGATTTGAGATTTTGTGTAAGACCACGTCTGGGACATTGGCATCGATATGAGATTTACGTGTGAGACCATGTCTGGGACATTGGCATCGTATTTGATACGTGTAAGACCCTGTCTGGGACAATGGCATCGATATCTGGTTACATGTAAGACCACGTCTGGTACGATGGCATTGTACAACTATTCCGAGCACTCTGAGTATCCTATTAGATTCCGAACAGTTCAACGGGCAAATCCGAGATGAGAATGGCTACGTGAAATGTATAAAGATTCATGTATTTTTGAAAGGTACACCATGTATGTGTACAAAAAGGTAAGCTTATATATGAACTTACTAAGGTGAATATGTGTATTGAAATGATAAGATGATATGTGATATACATATGCTTGAATGAGTTATGAGCACATGCGAGAAATGAGTTGTGGAATATGAGTATAGCAATGGCTAAATAAGGAGCCAATGGTGATATTATGAATTTGCAAATGAGAATTATAAATGTCATTGCATCTATGTGGTTATAAGAATTTGATGCTAAGTTTATTTGTATATGGCTTACTAAGCTTTTGAAAGCTTACTTTGTGTGTGTTTATTCTGTTTTATAGATCGTCAAAGCTACTGAAGGCTCGGGGACCGTCGAGGATTGTCATCACACTACCCAAACTCATTTTGGTACCTTTTGGGATTGTATATACTTTGTATGGCATGTATAGGCTAGTCATTTTGGCTTGTGCTTGAGAAGTGTATATATAGCCATGTGATATGGCTAGGTATTTGGTTATGATGTGAATGAGTAAATATGTTATATGATACATGATTTTGGTATGATCTTAGGTTATGAAATGGTCATAGTAATGGTAAGTTTATTGATGCAAGATAAGCATATGTTTTGAATGAATGATGACTAAGTGGAATGGTAGGTTTGTGGATGAATTATATTTGGAATGCTTTGGAATAAGTTGAGTTAAATGTTGTTTGAAATGGTATGCTTGAGATGCATTTGAATGCCTAGAAAAGTTGTTTATTTGGCATGAAATGAATTGGTATGTTGCTTGTAGGGATATCTCAATATGTGGGTGGCATTTTGGCCTTGAAAATGGCCTATATTTTCCCACAAGGTTGAGCACACGGGCATGTGGCTCGACTGTGTCTCTCGTGGTTGAAATTCAATCAAGTCAGGATTGACCACGGGCTGGACACACGGACGTGTGACTGGCCGTGTGGTGCAAGTGAGGATCGATCGCAGGTGGGGCACACGGGCGTGTCCATGGCCGTGTGGACAAGTCTGTATGTATGCCCTGTTTTGACACGGCTAAGACACATGGGCGTGTCTGAGGCCATGGGAGGCACACGGCCTGCCCACACGGGCGTGTGACCTTTGTAACTTAGAAAAAATTTTAAATTTTTGAGAATTTCTTTATGTGTTCGGTTTAGTCTTGGCCCTATTCTAAAGCATGCTCAAGGTCTCGTTGACCTATTTAAGGGACACTTTGATTGCATTGGATGAATTGTAATATGAAAAGTCTGTAAAAGTTTCTGATTGTCCGGTATTGCCTCTTAACCCTAAACTGGCGATGGTTACGGGTTAGGGGTGTTACATTTGATTGGTATCAGAGCTACGGTTTAGTCGATTCTCGGACTAACATAGCGTGTGAGAGTCTAGCTATACATGCCATATATCTGAATTGTGATAGTGTGGTGAATCCTAACGTGTAAAATGTGATTTTCATATAGTAATGGATCCCAAAAGAGCCGTAGCTGATGATGTAGAAACCAATGCGCCTGCTCCCGCTCAAGGGACAGCGCCATCTGATTCGAGACCAGCTCCGAGCGGTCAAGAGGGAGTAGCTAAACAAGCTTTCTTCCAGATGATGAGTGAGTGGTTAACTTAGTTTGTGAGAAATAATTCGACTATTTTGACAACCTTCGCCCCCGTCTAATCCTATTCAGACTTCTGTTATACCACCGGCTATGAATCTGAATCTGTTGAATAAGCCTCCGGTCGACAAAATCCGTAAGTATAGGGCTGAAGAGTTCAGGGCCACCAGTGATGACGATGCTGAAATAGTCGAGTTTCGGTTAGAAAACTATCTGAGTATTTGATGAGATGTGTTTGACTCCGGAAGAAAGTATTAAATGTGTTGTATCTTTGTTACGAGACGCGGCCCATCAGTGGTGGAAAACTTTGATTTCTGTTGTTCCGAAAGAGCGGGTCACATGGGATTTCTTTCAGATTAAGTTCCAGAAGAAATATATTAGTCAGAGATTCATTGATCAAAAACGAAAGGAATTCTTGGAATTGAAACAGGTGCGCATGTCATCACATCGAATACTGAACGAGTTTCGTGAGACTAAGTCAGTATGCTCGGGAATGTGTATCAACAGAAGCGATAATGTGTAAGAGATTTGAGGATAGCCTTAACGAAGATATTCATTTGCCAGTTGGGATCCTAGAGATAAAAGAGTTTGTTGCGCTTGTTGACCGAGCGTGTAAAACTGAGGCACTCGGGAAAGACAAAAGAAAAGATGAGTCTGAAGCCAGAGATGTGAGAAAGAGATTTCTGAGCAAATCATTTCAATCTGCTTCGAAGAAATTCCGAGATGAGCATAGTCGTTCAAAGGCTAATGTGGGACATTCGAGTAGAGATCGAGCTAGATAACAGTTAAGCTTCGAAGCTCCAGTAACATCAATGGCTAGTGTTGGAAATGTCAGATCTGAGCGACCAGAATGTAAGCATTGTGGTAAAAGACATCTGGGAAGTTGTAGATTTAATGATAGAGCTTGTTTTAGATGTGGATCGTTAGATCATTTCATCTGTGATTGCCCAGAGTCTGTTGAGCAAGAGATCGCTTAGAATCCGAGATCTGATAATGCTCCAGCGAGAGGTAGACCTTCTCGAAATGCAAGAAACGTCAGTGGTAGTCAGAGAATTACGAAGGACACTGTTGCGAGATCTGAAGCTAGAGCGCCTAATAGAGCGTATGCCATCCGAGCTCGTGAGGAAGTTATATCTCCAGATGTTATTACGGGTACATTTACTCTTTATGATACTTCTGTGATTGCATTGATAGACCCTAGTTCTACTCATTCGTATGTATGCATGAACTTAGTATCTAGTAAAACTTTGCCTGTAGAGTCTACTGAATTTGTTATTAGAGTATCGAACCCCTTGGGTAAAAGTGTTCTCGTAGATAGAGTATGCAAGAACTGTCTGTTGATGTTTCGAGATATCTATTTTTCTGCTGATCTGATGCTATTACCTTTTGATGAGTTTGACATAATTTTGGGTATGGACTGGCTGACATTGCATGATGCTGTTGTGAATTGCAAAAGAAAGATTATTGATTTGAGATGTAAGAATGGTGAAATAGTTCGGGTTGAGTATAATGATTTGAATGGATTTCCTGCTGTGATATCTGTGTTGAAAGATCAGAATTTTGTGAAAAATGGTTACAAAGCTTATTTTTCTTATGTAATTGATTCGAAAGTGTCTGAAAGGAAAGTTGAATCAGTGCCTGTTGTCTGTAAATTCTCTGAAGTATTCCCTGAAGAACTATCGGGATTGCCTCTGATACGTGAAGTTGAATTTGGCATTGATTTGTTTCCTGGTACGACCCCTATTTCGATAGCTCCGTATAGAATGGCACCAACGGAGTTGAAAGAATTAAAGTCGCAGTTGCAAGAGTTGACTGACAGAGGGTTTGCAAGACCGAGTTTTTCACCTTGGGGTGCTCCTGTTCTGTTTGTGAAAAAGAAAGATGGCACGATGAGAATGTGCATCGACTATCATCAGTTGAATAAAGTGACTATAAAGAACAAATATTCGTTGCCCAGAATCGATGATTTGTTTCATCAGCTCACAGGATCCATTGTGTTCTCAAAGATAGATATGAGATCGGGATACTACCAGTTGCGAGTAAAAGATTCAGACATTCTGAAAACTTGTAACATCCTAGAATTAGGGGTTCTACATTTTATGTTTTTTGTGTGTTTAGCTTGTTCTGCTTGTCTTTTGGATGTGTTTGGGGGTCCTGGGGAGGCTCGGGGTCAAGCTAGAGCCTTGGTGAAATTTTTCTTTTTGGGCCCTTTAAGGGGGAGAGAGCTGGTTGAAGCAAACCTTAAGAATATTTGCTTGTAATTGTTTGCAAAAAAAAGGAGTATGGTGTGGTGGCAAGGTGACTCCACGTAAGGAGCAGGGGAGTGGCGTCACAAGGGAGCAGTAGGAGGGAAGGAGTTCGAGCTTCATCAGCAGCAAGTGGGAGCTTTATTTTTTTTGTTCTCAAGGTAGTGAAGTGTTAGCATTCGGTTTGGACTCTTCAAAGGAGGGTGTTGACTGGGTCAAAGCATGTAATATCCTAGATTAGGGGTTATGCGTTAAGAGCATAACTCAAGTATTAGTAGGTTTTAAGGGTATTTGGAGATGTTGTAAGAGTTTTTAGAACTCTAGAATGAAGGGGAAACTTTGGGAAAATTTTTAAAATTTAAGTCTAAAGAGGGGAAGCTTGGTAAAGGAGGCTTTAAAGGAATTTTAGGGGATTTATGACACAAAGATTGGTTCGGTAAAGTGGCAGCAAGGCGTCACTTAAGGCTTGGGCAAGTAACGCCATGTGCAGTGAGCAAAGGGCCTTGGTTCGAGCAGCGTGGGAAGCAAGTGATGTAACACCCTGATTTAGGGGCTATGCAATTTGAGTATGATTCATGTGTTGAAAGATTTTTGGGGTGTTTTTGGATGTTTTTGAGAGTTTTAAGAATACTCGGATGAAAGGGGAAGGCTTTGGAAAATTTTGGATTTTTAGTGTAAAAAGGGGGAATAGGGCAAGAAGGCCTTAAAATAATTTTTGGAAGGTTATGGCACAAGAAAGGCATTGGCAAAGTGGCTCAATGCGTTGCTAAAGGGTCGGAAGTTGCGCCATTGAGGGCTCTGGTTCGAGTCCAAGCGGCAACAAACCGATTTTAATTTTTGGATGTTGCCGCTGCAAGGTAGGAAGCCTTAAAAGGAGTCAGCGTGTTTTTGACACAAGCAACAACTTGGCCAAGTGGTTCTCGAGCGGCACATAGGAGCTAGAGGTGAGCGGGGCGCTGGTTCGAGTGGGGGCGCGGATTTTGGCGTTTTATTTTTCATATGCGGTTATGGGCTGAGATAAGAAGGGTTAAAAATAAATGTTGGGGCTTTGTATCACAAAAGCGCTTTGGCCGAATGGCTGGGCGCCACTGCGAAGATGGGTTCTAGCAGTCCCATGTTCGAGACCTATGGGCAAAGATGCAGGTGTTTTATTTTGGCGTTTTATTTTGCAAAGAAGCTTGGAGAGGTGTTGACGGCTAGAAGGCTTTTATTTAGATGAGGATAATGTTTTTTTATTATTTATCTATTTAGTTATTTAGAAGTGTAGGATAATTATTGTAGTATTTCATTTTGAATAAGCTAGGTGATAAATAGAGGAGGGATAAGTGTGGACTTATTCAACTTATTTTGAATAAGTGTTGGAGAGAAAATTTAGGTAGTAGAGTAATTCAAATTAATTTGAATTAGTGGCCATAGGTGATGGCCAAACTTTGGAGTCTTCAAGGGGGAGGTGGCGAATTCTATAAATAGGGGGTAGAGTGCCAAATTATTCTTCAAGTCTTTTGCCGAATCTCTCCTCTCCTCTTGGTGTGCCAAAATTCCTTCCCTATTTAGTTGTCACCTTGGCCGAATAGTAGGTGTGGTATGGATCACTTTGGGTTCCTTTTTCAATCGTTGGAAAAGGTAAGTAGGCTTAGCCGAATGCCTATTTCTTTCCCTCTCTGTTCTCCTCGTCGACTTCTACAAAGGTAAGAGCCGATTTTGGGATTTGTTTGGAAGTATGTTAATCTCTTGTGGTAACCAAATTGTTGTAGGGCCTCCGGATTTGGATGCAATCAAGCGTAGCCTCTTTTCTCTCGTTAATTAGGTGGTAAGTGGTGGTAAGAAGTTATTCTGATATTCTTGTCTTGGCCGAATGGCCCTAAGATTTCTCTTAAGTACTAAGGCCGATTGTAGGGGAGAAGAGCCTAACGCAGAGACCTTCTTGGGAGGCGATAGTCGCAATTGCGTGAAGCCTATAGTAGCATCTGGGATTCAAGTGGTTTTGGTAAGAAATATTTAGTAAGATTAAATACTTGGATTTATGATTTGGAGGTTTAACCAGGTTATCTGATTAAGCGTTCTGATGGAGGCCAATACCAGTCAAGGAGGACAAGGGAAAGTCCCTATCCCAAAGTTTAAGAAAAGAGCCGTCTCGGCAGTTCGGGATTGGCCACTAGGGTGTGGGCCAGCAACAGAAAACGTTAGGCAAATAGCCGTAGTCTCACTAAACGATAGCATCGAGGATCGAGAGTCTAGAACTCCAAGTAATAAGGTGTGTAGTTAGACCATTATTTCCGGGATTTGTATGATATCTCATGTGTTATATGTTTACTAATGAATGCAATTACCATATGTGTAATGGATACCCTAAAGGGGTATGATGACGACCAGGTTAGTAGCAAATTGGCTAATATGTGATAATTGATTTTAACTATGTGAGCATGCCTATGATTGTGAATATCATGTACATGCATCATCTCAAAGATCATATTATGTTACATGTGCATGGGTGGGTTATGAAAGAAGGACCGTGTACTTCGAGTGCACGTGGTTGATGTCGACTTTGTGCTACATCGTGGATTGGCGCTTGATCGAGGTCGCGTTGTGGATCTTTGCGATTTAGTTCGCGTGGTTACCTTGATTGATATGGGCTTTATGCCATATCGTGGCTTGATGGATTGCCGTGTGCTCCATCGTGGTTTGATGTTAGCTATACGCTACATCGTGGATGGCATTGGTTGCCTTTTGGAGGGAAAAGGAGAGGGTGACTCGATAGTCCCCGTGTGTGGTAGGTCGGATAAGGGGGTGTGTAGCGGATGGACCTTAGGATTGGGTTGGGTTTCATGTTGCATTGTTCCGCTGTGAAATGATATGGAAATGGGCCAAGCCCAATATGAAATATGAATAGGTATGTTTTGAGAACATACGTGGAAATGGGCCAAGCCCGATGAATCGCGGGATTAATGAGAAAAGGGCTTAGCCCAAGATTTGAATGTGGATTGAATGTGGGCCAAGCCCGCAACATGGTAACGTCTGCTTATATTTACATGTTGCATTTGATTGGGTTGATTTGTGGTTAACATGTGGGTGGATATCGCGGTTTAATTACACACCGAGTCCGTATGACTCACCCAATTATTTATCCAACATCGCAGGTGAGTCGTGATTAATGGACCGGGTTGGAGTAGATACAAAGGTGGCCATGCGAATGATTTTCATGCGTATAGACGTTTTGAATATTTTTATTTCAAGCATTTTAATTTGAAGTACTTGGATTAATTATTTTTGTAATAAGGGCCTTATTATTATTATTATTATTTTTGTTATCACTATTTTTTATATTACTTGATATTATGGTTTACTTAAAAGAAATTATTATGTGAAGATAATCTTAGTTTTAGCAACCTATTTAATCAAAGTATTTATATATTTTTATACTAAAGTTTTAATATGGATTATTTTTAATAACAAAGCTTTATTTATAATTTTGAAAGAAAAGACATGGTTTCCAAAAGTTAATAAAATTTCCAAGTTTTATTCTCAAGTCAAAGATTTTGCAAACGGTTTCGCAGATGACATAACCGCATCCTGTCCAGACTTGTGGGCGGGTTTGGGGTGTTACAGCTTTAGTATCGAGCCTGCTCAAAACTCGGCTTTGAGGGTTTTGGGCCCAAAACGTTTCAAAATGGGCTTTTCAAAAATACGGGTTTTTATGAAATATTTTCAGTATTCGCATGGCATCTGCACCTCCTACCGAGTCCACTGTAAGTACTTGGACTTGTGAAGTAATTTGTTATATGAACTGTTACGGGTTTTTTTTATGGGCTCGTAGATTAGAACCTTAGGGCTATTGAACCCTAGGACTAGTCTACTCAAACACATGCATAAGACTTAAGGTTACTAAACAAACCTGTGATTAAGTCACCGAGTTAAGGTGTGGCAACCATTGTGCGCATGTCAGGAGTGGATCCTAAGAGCACGGTACTTAAGCGATCCTTGTGACTCACCTCCTCTTTCTTTGGAATCCTACCTGGTGCGTAGCTACGGTTCACCTTAACCAAGAGGACTTGTTCATAGGCTAAACCAATTATTAAAACCCGAAAGGGACTAGCCGTGCCGTTTTATAAAATTCCTAGTTTTAAAACCCTTAGTTTTAAAATTTCCAAAATTTACCCCTTTGGTTTGTAAACTCTAAATCTGATTTTGAAAGATGTTTCCTCGATTTACAAAATTACCAAAAATACACCTATAGAAAAATGACGGAAATACCCCTGGGGTAGAAACGGGCAGAAATGTCCGAATAGTGAATGTGTGTGGTGGATACCACTGAGTGTGCCTTTACTGAGGAAGGAATGTGTTCTTGTTGATGAATGGATGTGTCCTTATGGATGAATGTGATATTCTGAAATAGAATAGGGAACTTGAACTGAAAATTGGTGTGATCGAAAGAACTACCTCTAGAAATTCTTTTCATAAAATTGTTCGCGGTTAAACAAAGGGAACAAATACTAATGCATAAAACTCCTTAATCGATTAAATCGCGACGATAGAGATGAGTTCTAGGGGACGCGGTAGAGGTAGATTGGCAGCATCGGAACCGATAGGGTCTGGCCATGGGTCAGAAAATGAAGTGCCGCCGAGTGGGCGTGAGGGGCAAGATCGATAGGTGAAGATGACGCAAAGATCGCGGGCCATGTTACGAGTGCTAGAACGAGTAGCGAGGAGCTAGTAGGGGAAACGGAACTCGAAAGTCGATGATCGGAAAGGCTTAGATTGAACGGAGTGAAATGAGATCTTTAGAGGGGTATCTGGAGTAGCTCCGAACGTAGCGCAGTATTGGCTAGAAGCGATCGAGAGAATCATGGACGATTTGGACTATACCAACGAAGAAAAGTCGAAAGGTGTTGTTTCATTACTTCGCGACGAAGCTTATCGTTGGTGGCTCACCACAAACAAGGTGTACCGGCGGATCGATTGGATTGGGATTACTTTAAGGCTAAGTTTGAAGGAAAGCACGTAGGAGCCGCTTATTTGGACTCGCAAAGGAAAGCGTTTCTAAATCTAGTACAAGGAATAAGTCTCAGCGTAATATGAAGCGGAATTTTTGCGACTAAGTTAGTACGCCAAGGAATCGTGGCTACTCGACTATGAAAGGAGTGTTCGATTCAAGATGGGTCATGAGATGAGTTGCGGAGTTGATCGCTCATGCAGAGAAAAAGGACTTCGCCATTCGGTAGAGAAAGCTCGGATCGTGAAGAGGTTAAGAAGACTATAAGAGAAAACCAAGAGAAGAATAGGAACGAGAATAAGAGAAGTTTTGGACCATCAGCATTGCTTGGTAATGTCCAGAAAAGACCAAGGACCGAGAACCCTGTAAGTGCACTTGTACCAGCTGATCGGAACCGTATCTGTGCTCGGTGTGGAAGACCTCACACATGAGAGTGTTGGGGAATTAATAAAGAATGCTTTCGGTGCGGATCTAAGGCACATCTGCTTAAGAATTGTCCTCAAGCGACGAGGGGTCATGGTTCAAGTCATGGAAGGAATGGTTCTAGTCAGAGTCAACCAAGGATGTGATATCAGGTAAGCTCCTTTGCTTTGGTACATGTTTTAACTGCTTTGCTTGCCTGTGAATTAGTTTTTGGTGCTGCTAAGAGAGGTGTTTCGAATTTTGAGCGCGAACTTAGAGATTGTGTAGGTACGATAGCCTTAGTAAGATCAGAGTGCGCAGCATAAGCGCAGGGTGGTAAGATAGGTTGTATGGACGGTTGTTAGTAAAGTAATTTCAAGGACGAAATTATTTTTATGGAGGGTAGAATTGTAACACCCTGATTTAGGGGCTATGCAATTTGAGTATAATTCAGGTGTTGAAAGATTTTTGGGGTGTTTTTGGATGTGTTTGAGAGTTTTAAGAATACTCGGATGAAAGGGGAAGGCTTTGGAAAATTTTGGGTTTTTAGTGTAAAAAGGGGGAATAGGGCAAGAAGGCCTTAAAATAATTTTTGGAAGGTTATGGCACAAGAAAGGCATTGGCAAAGTGGCTCAATGCGTTGCTAAAGGGGCTGGAAGTTGCGTCATTGAGGGCACTGGTTCGAGTCCAAGCGGCAACAAACCGATTTTAATTTTTGGATGTTGCCGTTGCAAGGTAGGAAGCCTTAAAAGGAGTCTGGGCGTGTTTTTGACACAAGCGAAGACTTGGCCAAGTGGTTCTCGAGCGGCACATAGGAGCTAGAGGTGAGCGGGCGCTAGTTCGAGTGGGGCAGCATTTTTGGCGTTTATTTTTCATATGCGGTTATGGGCTGAGATAAGAAGGGGTTAAAAATAAATGTTGGGGCTTTGTATCACAAAAAGCGCTTTGGCCGAATGGCACAGGCGCCACTGCAAATGGGTTCTAGCAGGTCCCATGTTTGAGACCTATGGGCAGCAGTCTGGGTGTTTTATTTTGGCGTTTTATTTTGCAACAGTTTGGAGAGGTGTTGGACGGCTAGAAGGCTTTTATTTAGATGAGGATAATGTTTTTTATTATTATTTATCTATTTAGTTATTTAGAAGTGTAGGATAATTATTGTAGTATTTAATTTTGAATAAGCTAGGTGATAAATAGAGGAGGGATAAGTGTGGACTTATTCAACTTATTTTGAATAAGTGTTGGAGAGAAAATTTAGGTAGTAGACTAATTCAAATTAATTTGAATTAGTGGCCATAGGTGATGGCCAAACTTGGAGTCTTCAAGGGGGAGGTGGCGAATTCTATAAATAGGGGTAGAGTGCAAAATTATTCTTCAAGTCTTTTGCCGAATCTCTCCCTCTCCCTCTTGGTGTGCAAAATTCCTTCCCTATTTAGTTGTCACCTTGGCCGAATAGTAGGTGTGGTGTGGATCACTTTGGGTTCCTTTTTCAATCGTTGGAAAAGGTAAGTAGGCTTAGCCGAATGCCTATTTCTTTCCCTCTCTGTTTCTCTCATCGACTTCTACAAAGGTAAGAGCCGATTTTGGGATTTGTTTGGAAGTATGTTAATCTCTTGTGGTAACCAAATTGTTGTAGGGCCTCCAGGATTTGGATGCAATCAAGCGTAGCCTCTTTTCTCTGTTAATTAGGTGGTAAGTGGTGGTAAGAAGTTATTCGATATTCTTGTCTTGGCCGAATGGCCCTAAGATTTCTCTTAAGTGCTAAGGCCGATTGTAGGGGAGAAGAGCCTAACGCAGAGACCTTCTTGGGAGGCGTATAGTCGCAGAATTGCGAGAAGCCTATAGTAGCATCCGGGATTCAAGTGGTTTTGGTAAGAAATATTTAGTAAGATTAAATACTTGGATTTATGATTTGGAGGTTTAACGGTTATCCGATTAAGCGTTACGATGGAGGCCAATACCGGTCAAAGGAGGACAAGGGAAAGTCCCTATCCCAAAGTTTAAGAAAAGAGCCGTCTCGGCGATTCGAGATTGGCCACGGTGTGTGGGCGACAATGAAAACGTTAGGCAAATAGCGTAGTCTCACTAAACGATAGCGTCGAGGATCGAGAGTCTAGAACTCCAAGTAATAAGGTGTGTAGTTAGACCATTGTTTCCGGGATTTGTATGATATCTCATTGTGTTATATGTTTACTAATGAATGCGATTACCATATGTGTAATGGATACCCTAAAGGGGTATGATGACGACAGTGTTAGTAGCAAATTGGCTAATATGTGATAATTGATTTTAACTATGTGAGCATGCCTATGATTGTGAATATCATGTACATGCATCATCTCAAAGATTATATTATGTTACATGTGCATGGGTGGGTTATGAAAGAAGGACCGTGTACTTCGAGTGCGTGGTTGATGTCGACTTTGTGCTACATCGTGGATTGGCGCCGATCGAGGTCGCGTTGTGGATCTTTGCGATTTAGTTCGCGTGGTTACCTTGATTGATATGGGCTTTATGCCATATCGTGGCTTGATGGATTGCTGTGTGCTCCATCATGGTTTGATGTTAGCTATACGCTACATCGTTGATGGCATTGGTTGCCTTTTTGGAGGGAAAAGGAGAGGGTGACTCGATAGTCCCCTAGTGTGTGGTAGGCTGGATAAGGGGGTGTGTAGCGGATGGACCTTAGGATTGGGTTGGGTTTCATGTTGCATTGTTCCGTTGTGAAATGATATGGAAATGGGCCAAGCCCAATATGAAATATGAATAGGTATGTTTTGAGAACATACATGGAAATGGGCCAAGCCCAGTAATCAGTGGATTAATGAGAAAAGGGCTTAGCCCAGTACTTGAATGTGGATTGAATGTGGGCCAAGCCCAGAACATGGTAACGTCTATTTATATTTACATGTTGCATTTGATTGGGTTGATTTGTGGTTAACATGTGGGTGGATATCAGTGGTTTAATTACACACTGAGTCTGTATGACTCACCCAATTATTTATCCAACATCGCAGTGAGTCGTGATTAATGGACCGGGTTGGAGTAGATACAAAGGTGGCCATGCAAAGAAATGATTTTCATGCGTATAGACGTTTTGAATATTTTTATTTCAAGCATTTTAATTTGAAGTACTTGGATTAATTATTTTTGTAATAAGGGCCTTATTATTATTATTATTATTATTTTTGTTATCACTATTTTTGATATTACTTGATATTATGGTTTACTTAAAAGAAATTATTATGTGAAGATAATCTTAGTTTTAGCAACCTATTTAATCAAAGTATTTATATATTTTTATACTAAAGTTTTAATATGGATTATTTTTAATAACAAAGCTTTATTTATAATTTTGAAAGAAAAGACATGGTTTCCAAAAGTTAATAAAATTTTCAAGTTTTATTCTGAAGTCAAAGATTTTGCAAACGGTTTCCGCAGTGACATAACCAGATCCGGTCAGGACTTGTGGGCCGGGTTTGGGGGTGTTACAGTTTGGTATCAGAGCCCGGTTCAAAACTCGGCTTTGAGGGTTTTGGGCCCAAAAACGTTTCAAAATGGGCTTTTCAAAAATACGGGTTTTTATGAAATTTTTTCAGGTATTCTGGCATGGCACCTGTACCTCCGGCCCGAGTCCACCAGGTAAGTACTTCAGACTTGTGAAGTAACTTGTTATATGAACTGTTATGGGTTTTTTTTATGGGCTCGTAGATTAGAACATTAGGGCCATTGAACCCTAGGACTAGTCTACTCAAACACATGCATAAGACTTAAGGTTACTAAACAAACCTGTGATTAAGTCACCGAGTTAAGGTGTGGCAACCATTGTGTGCATGTCTAGGAGTGGATCCTAAGAGCACGGTACTTAGCAGATCCTCGTGACTCACCTCCTCTTCGCTGGAATCCTACCTGGTGCGTAGCTACGGTTCACCTTAACCAAGAGGACTTGTTCATAGGCTAAACCAATTATTAAAACCCGAAAGGGACTAGCCGTGCCGTTTTATAAAATTCCTAGTTTTAAAACCCTTAGTTTTAAAATTTCCAAAATTTACCCCTTTGGTTTGTAAACTCTAAATCTGATTTTGAAAGATGTTTCGTCGATTTACAAAATTACCAAAAATACACCTATAGAAAAATGACGAAAATACCCCTGGGGTAGAAACGGGCAGAAATGTCCGAATAGTGAATGTGTGTGGTGGATACCACTGAGTGTGCCTTTACTGAGGAAGGAATGTGTTCTTGTTGATGAATGGATGTGTCCTTATGGATAAATGTGATATTCTAAAATAGAATAGGGAACTTGAACTGAAAATTGGTGTGATCGAAAGAACTACCTCTAGAAATTCTTTTCATAAAATTGTTCGCGGTTAAACAGTGGAACAAATACTAATGCATAAAACTCCTTAATCAGATTAAATCGCGACGATAGAGATGAGTTCTAGGGGACGCGGTAGAGGTAGATTGTCAGCATCGGAACCGATAGGGTCTGGCCATGGGTCAGAAAATGAAGTGCCGCCAGTAGTGGACGTAGAGGGGCAAGATCAGATAGGTGAAGATGACGCAGTATCGCGGGCCATGTTACGAGTGCTAGAACGAGTAGCAGGAGCTAGTAGGGGAAACGGAACTCGAAAGTCAGTATCGGAAAGGCTTAGATTGAATGGAGCTGAGATCTTTGGAGGGGTATCTGGAGTAGCTCCGAACGTAGCAGAGTATTGGCTAGAAGCAGTCGAGAGAATCATGGACGATTTGGACTGTACCAACGAAGAAAAGCTGAAAGGTGTTGTTTCATTACTTCGCGACGAAGCTTATCGTTGGTGGCTCATCTTTGTCAAACAAGGTGTACCGTGGATCGATTGGATTGGGATTACTTTAAGGCTAAGTTTGAAGGAAAGTGCGTAGGAGCCGCTTATTTGGACTCGCAAAGGAAAGCGTTTCTAAATCTAGTACAAGGGAATAAGTCGGTAGCAGAATATGAAGCGGAATTTTTGCGACTAAGTCGATGACGCCAAGGGAATCGTGGCTACTGACTATGAAAGGAGTGTTCGATTCGAAGATGGGCTGCGAGATGAGTTGCGGGAGTTGATCGCTCATGCAGAGAAAGGGACTTCGCCATTCAGTAGAGAAAGCTCGGATCGTTGAAGAGGTTAAGAAGACTATAAGAGAAAACCGAGAGAAGAATAGGAACGAGAATAAGAGAAGTTTTGGACCATCAGCATCGCTTGGTAATGTCCAAAAAAGACCAAGGACCGAGAACCCTGTAAGTGCACTTGTACCAGCTGATCGGAACCGTATCTGTGCTCGGTGTGGAAGACCTCACACGCGGGAGAGTGTTGGGGAATTAATAAAGAATGCTTTCGGTGCGGATCTAAGGCACATCTGGTTAAGAATTGTCCTCAAGCGACGAGGGGTCGTGGTTCAAGTCATGGAAGGAATGGTTCTAGTCAGACTCAACCAAGGATGTGATATCAGGTAAGCTCCTTTGCTTTGGTACATGTTTTAACTGCTTTGCTTGCCTGTGAATTAGTTTTTGGTGCTGCTAAGAGAGGTGTTTCGAATTTTGAGCGCGAACTTAGAGATTGTGTAGGTACGATAGCCTTAGTAAGATCAGAGTGCGCAACATAAGCGTAGGGTGGTAAGATAGGTTGTATGGACGGTTGTTAGTAAAGTAATTTCGAGGACAAAATTATTTTTAAGGAGGGTAGAATTGTAACACCCTGATTTAGGGGCTATGCAATTTGAGTATAATTCAGTGTTGAAAGATTTTGGGGTGTTTTTGGATGTGTTTGAGAGTTTTAAGAATACTCGGATGAAAGGGGAAGGCTTTGGAAAATTTTGGATTTTTAGTGTAAAAGGGGGAATAGGGCAAGAAGGCCTTAAAATAATTTTGGAAGGTTATGGCACAAGAAAGGCATTGGCAAAGTGGCTCAATGCGTTGCTAAAGGGGTGGAAGTTGCGCCATTGAGGGCTCAGGTTCGAGTCCAAGCGGCAACAAAACTGATTTTAATTTTTGGATGTTGCCGTTGCAAGGTAGGAAGCCTTAAAAGGAGCTGGGGCGTGTTTTTGACACAAGCAGCAACTTGGCCAAGTGGTTCTCGAGCGGCACATAGGAGCTAGAGGTGAGCGGGGGCGCTGGTTCGAGTGGGGGCAGCAGCATTTTGGCGTTTTATTTTTCATATGTGGTTATAAATGAGATAAGAATGGGTTAAAAATAAATGTTGGGGCTTTGTATCACAAAAAGCGCTTTGGCCGAATGGCCTGGGGCGCTACCTGCAGCATGGGTTCTAGCAGGTCCCATGTTCGAGACCTATGGGCAGCAGTCTGGGTGTTTTATTTTGGCGTTTTATTTTGCAGCAGTTTGGAGAGGTGTTGGACGGCTAGAAGGCTTTTATTTAGATGAGGATAATGTTTTTTTTTATTATTTATCTATTTAGTTATTTAGAAGTGTAGGATAATTATTGTAGTATTTCATTTTGAATAAGCTAGGTGATAAATAGAGGAGGGATAAGTGTGGACTTATTCAACTTATTTTGAATAAGTGTTGGAGAGAAAATTTAGGTAGTAGACTAATTCAAATTAATTTGAATTAGTGGCCATAGTGATGGCCAAACTTGGAGTCTTCAAGGGGGAGGTGGCGAATTCTATAAATAGGGGGTAGAGTCTGAAATTATTCTTCAAGTCTTTTGCCGAATCTCTCCTCTCTCCCTCTTGGTGTGCCAAAATTCCCTTCCCTATTTAGTTGTCACCTTGGCCGAATAGTAGGTGTGGTGTGGATCACTTTGGGTTCCTTTTTCAATCGTTGGAAAAGGTAAGTAGGCTTAGCCGAATGCCTATTTCTTTCCCTCTCTGTTCTCTGTCGACTTCTACAAAGGTAAGAGCCGATTTTGGGATTTGTTTGGAAGTATGTTAATCTCTTGTGGTAACCAAATTGTTGTAGGGCCTCCGGATTTGGATGCAATCAAGCGTAGCCTCTTTTCTCTCTGTTAATTAGGTGGTAAGTGGTGGTAAGAAGTTATTCGATATTCTTGTCTTGGCCGAATGGCCCTAAGATTTCTCTTAAGTGCTAAGGCCGATTGTAGGGGAGAAGAGCCTAACGCAGGAGACCTTCTTGGGAGGCGTATAGTCAGCAATTGCAGAAGCCTATAGTAGCATCTGGGATTCAAGTGGTTTTGGTAAGAAATATTTAGTAAGATTAAATACTTGGATTTATGATTTTGAGGTTTAACCAGGTTATCTGATTAAGCGTTCTGATGGAGGCCAATACAAATCAAGGAGGACAAGGGAAAGTCCCTATCCCAAAGTTTAAGAAAAGAGCCGTCTCGGCGGCTCGGGATTGGCCACTGTGGTGTGGGCCAAAGAATGTAAAACGTTAGGCAAATAGCGTAGTCTCACTAAACGATAGCGTCGAGGATCGAGAGTCTAGAACTCCAAGTAATAAGGTGTGTAGTTAGACCATTGTTTCTGGGATTTGTATGATATCTGTTGTGTTATATGTTTACTAATGAATGCAGTGCCATATGTGTAATGGATACCCTAAAGGGGTATGATGACGACCAGGTTAGTAGCAAATTGGCTAATATGTGATAATTGATTTTAACTATGTGAGCATGCCTATGATTGTGAATATCATGTACATGCATCATCTCAGCATCATATTATGTTACATGTGCATGGGTGGGTTATGAAAGAAGGACCGGGTGTACTTCGAGTACGTGGTTGATGTCAGCTTTGTGCTACATCGTGGATTGGCGCTGACTGAGTTCGCGTTGTGGATCTTTGCGATTTAGTTCGCGTGGTTACCTTGATTGATATGGGCTTTATGCCATATCGTGGGCTTGATGGATTGCTTTGTGTGCTCCATCGTGGTTTGATGTTAGCTATACGCTACATCGTGGATGGCATTGGTTGCCTTTTTGGAGGAAAAGGAGAGGGTGACTCGATAGTCCCCGTGTGTGGTAGGTTTGGATAAGGGGTGTGTAGCGGATGGACCTTAGGATTGGGTTGGGTTTCATGTTGCATTGTTCCGTTGTGAAATGATATGGAAATGGGCCAAGCCCAATATGAAATATGAATAGGTATGTTTTGAGAACATACGTGGAAATGGGCCAAGCCCGATGTCGATGGATTAATGAGAAAAGGGCTTAGCCCAAGATTTGAATGTGGATTGAATGTGGGCCAAGCCCGTAACATGGTAACGTCTGCTTATATTTACATGTTGCATTTGATTGGGTTGATTTGTGGTTAACATGTGGGTGGATATCGCGGTTTAATTACACACCGAGTCCGTATGACTCACCCAATTATTTATCCAACATCGCAGTGAGTCGTGATTAATGGACCGGGTTGGAGTAGATACAAAGGTGGCCATGCAAAGCAATGGATTTTCATGCAGAAGTAGACGTTTTGAATATTTTTATTTCAAGCATTTTAAATTGAAGTACTTGGATTAACTATTTTTGTAATAAGGGCCTTATTATTATTATTATTATTATTTTTGTTATCACTATTTTTGATATTACTTGATATTATGGTTTACTTAAAAGAAATTATTATGTGAAGATAATCTTAGTTTTAGCAACCTATTTAATCAAAGTATTTATATATTTTTATACTAAAGTTTTAATATGGATTATTTTTAATAACAAAGCTTTATTTATAATTTTGAAAGAAAAGACATGGTTTCCAAAAGTTAATAAAATTTTCAAGTTTTATTCTGAAGTCAAAGATTTTGCAAACGGTTTCCGCAGTGACATAACCAGATCCGGTCAGGACTTGTGGGCCGGGTTTGGGGGTGTTACAAGTGAGCGTTTATTTTTGCGTCAAGAAGGCGCCTGGCGAAAGGGGTTTTAAAAGAAATTTTGGGTGAATCATAACACAAGCAGCGTCTGGGCAAAGTGGCTGGGGCGTTATCTGCATCATGCATTCCAGGGCTCCAACAGGTCTCGGGTTCGAGGCTGGTGAGTAGCAGCAGGCATGTTTTATTTTGTTTTTTGGCGTTAAGACAAGGGGGAGCTAGGGAAGGAACTCTTAAAAGAAATTGTGGGAGGTTGTGTCACAAAAGAACCAAAGAAGACAAAGTGGTGGGGCGCTTATGGCAAAAGGGAGTCACTATTTGGAGGGCTCAAGTTCGAGCCTTCTTGTGGCATTGATTGGGTTGTTTTTTATTTTTGGCTATTGGCGCCAAGAAAGAAGGGAGAAGAGTTGGACGGCTTTGGGACTTCAAATGGATGAGATAAGTTTTGTTTTTTTAATTTATCTATTTATTTAAATTTAGGGTGGAAGGAAGTGATAAAGATTGGTTTAATTCAAACTTATTTTGAATGAGTTTTGGAGAGGAAAAATAGGAGAAAGTAATGGGATGATAAGGTGTGGAGCTTGCATCCGAATATAGGACTCTTGAAGCTTGAATTTTACTTAGAAGTGTGTTTAGTGGGTGTGTCGAATTCAGTTCCTCCTTCTCTCTTTTACTGCTGCTCTCTCCTTGAAGAAAAGCCATTTAGTTTCTGGCTTCCTTTCCTTTTGTTTTGGGACCGAAACTTCAAAGACCATTAAGGTCATCAACGTTTTCTGCTCTTCTCTATTTGTTTCTTGGTTGAATCTATTTCCTTTCCCAACTCTCTTCTTTTCTTTTGGCTAGCCGAACCACCATAGCCTTCACTTCTTCTTCTCATGAGTTTCTCAAAGGCCGAACTATACTTGTGATAGTCGATTGCACTTTTCTCTTGTGGCCGACTTTTCCATTATTATTTGAAGGGCTTAGCCGAACCTTGTAAGTGCTCATACTCCCATTTGTATATTATTTTTTTATTAAAGAGCCATAGCCGATTGTCAAGTGCCCTTATTCCTATTCTTTTGTCGCAAGTCTTAAAAGCCGAAGATCAAGCGTTTTCTCTCTTTTGTCGAATATACTATTTCTTGCACTTCAAACGTGTGATTGTGGTAAGTATTTTCCATTTTAGCAATCGGTTATGGGTCCTCTTCCATTTGTGTGACGAAAGCAAGTGTTTAAGACCTTGGTTTTTGGTTTGGCCGAATCTAATAGTTGTTTAGCAAGGATTTCGACAGGAATAAGTGGTGATTTGGGAAATAGGTAAGCTTGGTAAGTGACTTGTGATATTCGGCCATAGGCCATTTTATGGGTTTAAGTGATGACCGACTTCTAACTTTGGTTCTTAGGAACAAATCAACAGGAATAAGGAAAGTTTCGGGATTTGAAGTGATCGAGGTAAGCCCAAATACTATACGGCCTTAGGCCATATTTGGTATAAGCATTAACCGATTTGACTATGATGGTTTAGGGGCTAGTCGATAGAGGTAATCAGAGGCTTTCGAGATTCAAGATTTTTCCGGTAAGGATGATAAGTGTAGTTTCTATTCGTGTAGATCCCGTATAATGATGATTAACCGCTTGATTCTGATTAAAGTGGTTGTGGATGGAGGCAAATACCATCAAGAAGGTAAAGGGAAGGCCCCTATCCCTAAGTTCAAAAGGAGAGCGTTCTGTTGTTGGGATTATTGCCGGTCAGTAGGCCAAGACAAAGCGGGAAAATAGGCGGATAAGCCGTAGTATCGCTTAGTGATAGCATGGGATCAAGAGTATTGAACTCCAAGTCATCAGTGTGTGGTTAACCCACCGCTTTCCGTTCTTGCTATAATTGCATGTGTGATTTATGTGCTAACCAAAGGCAAATGGTAGTTAGGTGGTAATTACCATAAAAGGGGTATATCGATAATCGTGTTAGTGTTATCTGTTGATAAGAATATGAAAGTGCCGATGTGAATGTAACTATGCCTATGGAAATATGATTGTGCATTTTAATGACATGTGCATGCATTTATTTTTATGTCACTATTACATGTTGCATGTGCATGGGTGGGATATGATATGAAAGAAGGACAGGGTGTACTTCGAGTACGTGGTTTGATGTTAGCCTTGAGCTACATCGTGGATTGACGTTGACTGAGGTCACGTTGTGGATTATTTGCGATTAAGTTCGCGTGGTTTGATGAGTAGCTATGTGCCTCATCGTGGTTGATATCGGCTATGTGCCATATCGTGGTTGATGAGTGACTATGTGTCCCATCGTGGTTTTGGTGTTAGCTACGGCTACATCGTGGATTGGCGCTGACTGAGGTCGCGTTGTGGACTATTGTGCTTAATTGCACGTGGACGGCAAAGATGATTGCCTTTGGAGTGAAAAGGAGAGGGTGATTTGATAATCCCACAGTGTGTGGTAGGTGGATAAGGGGTGTGTAGCGGATGGACCCTAGGTTTGGGTTGGGCTTCATAATTTCATGATTTCGTATGTGAACATATGTGGAAATGGGCCAAGCCTAATATGATATGTGGATTAATACAAAAATGGGCAAAGCCCAGTATATGAATGTGGATCAGTGTGGAAATGGGCTAAGCCCAGTATGTGGAAATTATGTGGTTAACTACCCTATTAGATGAATGTGATATGAATATGGGCCAAGCCCAGAATGTGATATGATCCGAATATGACATATTGATATCTGATGCATGGGTTATTATGTGGTTAGCATGTGGGTGGATTTCAGTGGTTAATTACACACTGAGTCTGTGTGACTCACCCAACTTTTTAAACATCGCAGGTGAGTCGTGATTAATGGACCGGGTTGGAGTGGATACAAAGGTGGCCATGCAAAAGCAGATTTTCATGCAGACGTAGATGTTTTACTTGTTTAGTTAATTAATAATGATTTTTATATTATCTGTATTTTGGGAATTTATTTGATGTAATAAGGGCCACTTTTGATTTAAAGTACTCTATTTATGGTTGTTGAAGTTTATGTTTACTTAGAAATATTTTTACAAATGATTTATATTATAATAACTTATAATAAAGTTTTAATTCGGATATTTTATATCAAGCTTATATTATTTAATAGATTTTAATTGGACATGGTTTCCAAAAGATCACAGATTCTAAAGTTTTATTTTAAGTCAAAACAAATTTTCAACCGTTTTTTCGTAGTGACATACCAGATCCGGTCAGGGCTTGTGGGCCGGGTTTGGGGTGTTACAAAGCATTTGAATGGAGGGTGTGGAGGAGTTTGTGGAAGACGACTTGGTCTACTAATTCAAAATGAGTGGAAGGGAGTGAAAATAGGAGCAAAACAGGGGATTTGGAGTTGGTGGAGGTGTTGGCCGAATGTGGGGAGCTTGAGGAGGGGGAATTTCGGTTTAGTGCTAGAATAGGTGAGTGTGCCGAAAATTCCATAGGTCTTAGGCTAGTGTTTCATTTCATTTTAGCACATTCGGTCATTAAGGGGGGTGAGTGCCGATTTTTGTAAGTCTCCTTGAGTTCTCTCTTTTCTCTCATTCGGTTTCCCTATTTCTCTGTGCCGAAACTGTCAGTTCTTCGATTCATCTCTTTTGGTCTTTTGACTCTAGTCGAAAGTGGTGTGACCATTCGGGCATTTCTTCCTCTTTTCCTTTTCTTTCTACTTCTTCTGTTTCTTTAGCCGAATCCCCTTTCATCTCTTAGCCGAATATTTGGTTTCCCTCTATCTCTTCCCTTTTTCTTTTCAAAAGATGAAACCCTTCCTATTCTCATCTCTTCTTTAGCCGAACTCGGGGTGTCTCCTATTATTTTTTCCAGTGCCAAATTTCCTAGGTTTCCATTCGGCTCTTTTGTGGAATCAAGGTAAGACTTTTTTCTTTTTATTTTTGTTATGACCATTCTTCTCACTCTCTTTCTTTCAAAAAAAAGCCGAATCTATCCTTGTAAATAACTAAACCCGTTTCTTCCATTCTGTGCCTCTTGGCCGAATATCAGAAAACAAGGTGCTAGGAATCTTAGGCCGCAAGAAGTCTGTACAACTAGATTCTGTTGGTTAAGGTAAGTAGTTTCTTTAGTCTTATACGATTAGTCTCTCTTCCATTTTACTCGGCTTTAATCAAATCTTTTGGTTAGCCAATCAAAGGGTTCTCTTTGAGTATTGATCAAGGTTTTTCATCATGGACATGAGTGCTAGCCGATCCAAGGAGAGTGCGTTTAAGGAGTCTGAGGGTAGTGTGCGAGTAGTCGCCAACCCGTCATTCAAACGACGTGTTGTTTCGGCGATTTGAGACTTTCCGCCAGGCTGTGGTAGGGAGTCGACATCTGCCTGGGATAGACAAATAGCCATTATCCCTGCTAGTGAGAGCGTTGACGTAGAGAGTTTAGTTTTACGCGTAATCAGGTGTGTAACGCTCACACTTTACTTTAGTAATTTTTGTTAATAACTGAGCTGGCTGAAAGCCAAAATGACTGTTTAGATAGTCGAGATACCCTTGTGGGTAAGGTTGGAGACATCGGGTAAGTTCTGCTATGATGATACTTTCGATTATATGCATGTATGAATTAATTATCTGTTACACATTGAAAGTATGTTTGCATTCATTTTTAATATGATAAAATGAGCATGGGCTTTCGGATATGAATGAAAGGGGAAGTGTGAATCAGTGACTAATGTCACGGTGGTCTAAGAACCATGGTGGTTCGGAACCACGTATACATATATTAGTGACTTGTCTCGGTGATGCGATACCACGTGGGTTGGCCCCACGTATACATATACTTATCGAGATTATCACGGTGATCTCGAGACCACGGTGGGTTGGCCCCACGATTATATATATATTAAGTGACTTTGTCACGAGTGGTCTGGGACCACGGTGGTCTAGAACCACAGTGGCATAAAGCCACGGGTGTTCGGATGATTCAGGTGACCTAGAGGATGGAAAACTAGGATGGGTTGGGCTGCATTGCATGCATGTGTTATATGCTATATTGAGTTGGCTAAGGCCCAATGTGCAACTGTGGGCTTAAGGCCAGATTGCGTTATAAGGGGATTTACACACTGAGTCTCGGTGACTCACCCTTCTGCTTAATTTTGCAGGTAACCCCTAGATCGTGGACATGGAGCCGAGGCGGACTTGAGGTGGCCATGCAATATTTCTTTCTCGTAAACTTTCGTGCTTATTTTAAACGTACTTTTTAATTTTGGGATTTTGCAATGTAATAAGGCCTCTACAACTTTAAATTGGGATTTTCTTTAACACTGCTATTATATATTTCTGAAGTGACAAACATGGAGTTTTTCTAAAATAAAAATATAACAATCATTTTTCTAAAAACGTGTAACTACAAAGATGGCAAGCGAATAAAAGTGTAAGCTAAATAATCCGGAGTTTTCTTAAGAACTCAACATTTTTTTCAACTGTCACATTTTTAGAACCCCCAATTTTGGCTTCGTAAAACAAAATGATTTACGGCTTTTAGTTCATGAAAAAGAAAATGGTGAGTAACTCTTGAATGAGATTTAAAATTATTTTCAAGCTAGAAACATTATTCAGAAAGTTTTTCCAAGCTAAAATTTCCATCGAAATTTTATAAACTTCTCTTCCTGTAACATACCAAATTTGGTCGTAACGTATTGACCGGATTTGGGGTGTTACAATTATGGTATCAGAGCCTAGGTTGCAAAACTCGGCTATGGGTTAGGGGTTCAAAAATGTTTTCAAAAGTTGGTTTGGAAAATGGTTTAGAAAATACCTATTTTCTGGAAGTATGGCACCTGAGTCTCCGGCACCAAATCCGCACAGTAAGTCTTTTGACTATTGGTTGGTTTGTATGAAGTAATTGTATTGTGCTGTGATTGCTAGTGCTAAGAAATTCAACTTTAGAAAATGAGACTCTTAGGAATGCGATTTGAGAAAGTCACTTCTCATACTATTTACATAAGCTATCCGTTAACAAACAGTGGAAGATGTACTAATTAATAAAACTTGTAATTAGATTAAGTCGAATTCGTAGTCATGAGCGCTAGAGGACGGGGACGTGGTATGCGAGGCCATTGTAGAGGCCGAGGTGTTGAGGCTGAACCCTCGGAATCAGGGCATGGGCCAGAAGGTGAAGTGCCAGCATCACCAATTGCGGAAGCGGGATTTCAAGACCAAACTGGGGGAGACGATGCTGTGTCTCAAGCTATGTTGCGTGTTCTGGAGCGGGTTGATGGAGCAAGCACGAGGTCAGTAGCTCGAAAATCTGTTTCTGAGCGGCTCCGGGCTAATGGGGCTGAAATATTTAGGGGCATTTCGAGTATGGCTCTTAACGTAGCTGAGTACTGGTTGGAAGCAGTTGAACGGATCATGGACGATCTTGACTGTACTGCAGAAGAGAAGCTGAAAGGGGTAGTGTCTCTTCTTCGAGATGAGGCATACCAGTGGTGGCTCACGGTAAGAGATGGTACATCAGTGGACCGTATTACCTGGGACTTCTCTAAGTCAGCGTTCCAGAGTAAGTATGTTGGAGCAAGCTATGTGGACGCTCAGAGGAAGGCATTTCTAAACTTGCTCCAGGGGAATAAGTCGGTGGCTGAATATGAGGCAGAATTCTTACGTTTAAGCCATTATGCCCGGGGTATTGTTGCAACAAATCATGAGCGTTGTGTTTGATTTGAGGATGGTTTGAGGGACGAGTTGCGAGTACTGATAGCTCCTCAACAGGAAAGAGACTTTGCTACTCTATTTGAAACGTGTAAGACCCTGTCTGGGACAGTGGCATCGATATCTGGTTACATGTAAGACCACGTCTGGGACGATGGCATTGTACGACTATTCCAAGCACTCTGAGTGTCCTATTAGATTTTGAACAGTTCAACGGGCAAATCCGAGATGAGAATGGCTACGTGAAATGTATAAAGATTCAGGTATGTTTGAAAGGTACACCATGTATGTGTACAAAAAGGTAAGTTTATATATGAACTTACTAAGGCGAATATGTGTATTGAAATGATAAGATGATATGTGATATACATATGCTTGAATGAGTTATGAGCACATGCGAGAAATGAGTTGTGGAATATGAGTATAGTAATGGCTAAATAATGAGCCAAGGGTGATATTATGAATTTGCAAATGAGAATTATAAATGTCATTGCATCTATGTGGTTATAAGCATTTGATGCTAAGTTTATTTGTATATGGCTTATTAAGCTTTTGAAAGCTTACTTTGTGTGTGTTTATTCTGTTTTATAGATCGTCAAAGCTACTGAAGGCTCGGGGACCCTTCGAGGATTGTCATCACACTACCCAAACTCATTTTGGTACCTTTTGGGATTGTATATACTTTGTATGGCATGTATAGGCTAGTCATTTTGGCTTGTGCTTGATAAGTGTATATATAGCCATGTGGTATGGCTAGGTATTTGGTTATGATGTGAATGAGTAAACATGTTATATGATACATGATTTTGGTATGATCTTATGTTATGAAATGGTCATAGAAATGGTAAGTTTATTGATGCAAGATAAGCATATGTTTTGAATGAATGATGACTAAGTGGAATGGTAGGTTTGTGGATGAATTATGTTTGGAATGCTTTGGAATACGTTGAGTTAAATGTTGTTTGAAATGGTATGCTAGAGATGCCTTTGAATGCCTAGAAAAGTTGGTTATTTGGCATGAAATGAATTGGTATGTTGCTTGTAGGGATATCTCAATGTGTGGGTGGCATTTTGGCCTTGAAAATGGCCTATATTTTCCCACACAGTTGGGCACATGGACGTGTGGCTCGACCGTGTCTCTCGTGGTTGAAATTCAATCAAGTCAGGATCGACCACGGGCTTGACACACGAGCGTGTGACTGGCCGTGTGGTGCAAGTCAGGATCGACCACGGGTGGGGCACACGGGCGTGTGGAGAAGTCAGTATGTATGCCTTGTTTTGACACGGCTTAGACACATGGGCGTGTCTAAGGCCGTGGGAGGCACACGGCCTGCCCACACGGGCGTGTGACCTCAGTAACTTAGAAAAAATTTTAAATTTTCGAGAATTTCTTTATGTGTTCGGTTTAGTCCCGGCACTATTCTAAAGCATGCTCAAGGTCTCGTTGACCTATTTAAGGGACACTTTGATTGCATTGGATGAATTCTAATATGAAAAGTCTGTAAAAGTTTCCAATTGTTCGGTAATGCCTCTTAACCCTAAATCGGCGATGGTTACCGGTTAGGGGTGTTACATCGACTTAGTCCCCACATGGTGTGTTGGTTGGTACTGATGGTGTGTTGGCTGGTTTGGGTTGGGTTGCATCACTGTTCTGTTCTGTTCTTATTTTGGCTTATACCCACACTGCATCATATTGAATAGGGCTCGTGCCCGATCATTCTTGCATGATAGGGGATTACACACTGAGTTCTCGTAACTCACCCTTTTTCTTTTAACTGTACAGGTAATCCCCAGCCTTAGATGATTTGGAGCTGCGAGGGACTCGAAGGTGGCCACATGTTCGCGAGTATTTTAATTTATACCTAGTTTTTTTTAAATATTTTATTTTGGGGGTTGATATTTTTGGAATAAGGCCATTTGAGGTTTTAACTTTTATCTGGTTTTAACTTCTTATTTCAACCTGCTAGATTAGGGAACACGGGTTTTCAAAATAATAGCTGTTTTCAAAGAAAATCACGCATTTCAAACCTTAAAGTTTACGATGAGGAAAGCTTCTGCAGTTTTCAGTTCAGATTAATAAACTTGTAACAAACAATTGGCCTACATGTTTTTTACAACTCCAACGCTTTCAATAGCAATTATCTTAAAAAGGGATTTAAGACTTAGTCACGAACTTTCATCGACAAGACCGATTTTCAAATCAACACTTCGATATGACACGTCAGATCCGGTCGTAACGTCTAGGCCGGGTTTGGGGTGTTACACATATGGAATAGTACCTCTGTAATTTTCTTTTATTTGATTTCTAACTTTTTCTCCTAGTAAAGTAGGAAGTCCTGCTAGAAACTTTTCTTTCCAAAATGGTTGTTGGTTATCACATCTTTGCATAACTCTAGTCATAAAGACATCTTTATACCATTAAAAATTGGTTAATTTTTTTCTTTTTAAATTTGATAATAATTCTGAATTTCTATCTTTAAGATGAGAATGATCTCCTATAAAGTGTTTAGAGATTGAGAAAATTAAAGTTGCTACTGCATCTTGGATTTCTCTTCCTTGTTCATCTAAAATAATTCTTCCTTGATCATCTTTTTTTTTATTTCTTTTAAGATTTCTTCTTGTTGGGTTTTAGTGAGTGCATGGTCCCACCATCCTTTTAATTGACCAGTAAATCCAGCAACTAAAAGATTGGCTATAGCATGATCACTTATTAATCCATTTTGGTTTTGGGTTTTATAAACATTTGAAACCATTGTCATTTGTTGTAATAAACTAAGAATATTGTATTCAGACATTCCGTCTATATTCTATTCATAAATTGTATTAGCATTGTATTTATTCTGGAAAACAGGTTTTCTTCTATATTAAGATCAAGTGCAGTGGTTTTTGGATAATATAATCTTTTTTGTTCTTTCCAAGCCATCTTGTTAATTTGTTGTTCATCTGACTGGTCAGAGTCAGATTGGAAGGATTGGTGTAATGTATTTACTAAATGTTGGGCCTGCATTGGGGTATCAGGTGCAATTGATTCAGGCTTGTAACTTTCCAAAGCATCAAGTCTATTTTGGATTTTTGTTAATAAATCATTTTGGGATTTCTGGAAAGGTTTTGGAATCTCATAAGGTGTAAATATTGGTTCTTTATAACTTTTTACTGGTTCTTTCCTAATCGGTTGACTTTCTACCAAATTCTCAATATAATCTAATTGTTTTCCTATTGTATGAAGACTGATATTTGTATAGTTGTTTTGTTCTACTATCATTTTAATATCTTTTGATGAGATTTGTTCTCCTGCATCAGGAGCTCTCATTCTTAAAGGATTTGCTTTTATTCTAGTATTTCTGTGAAGATATTGAACCTCCATTAAAGGGGGATGTTGAGATTCAACTTCTCATTTATTAGTCTGCCATCTAGTATTATGTTTTTTTGTATTATCAGATTCTGAATAATATTCTTCAAACCATTCAAAGAATTTTATATGAATTTTATGGGTATACATATATTCATAATATTCTTGAAGAGTGCTTTCTTTTTTATCATTATAATTTTTAAAGTAATCTTTTTTTTTTGCTTATTTTTGGTGGAATAGAAGTGTTTTCTACACCATTCCTTATTTATCTTAAAAGTTTTTTTCTAAAACAAATATTTCTGAATTTTCTCCTTGTATTGCATTATTAGTCATTGATGAATATGTTGGTCACGTATTTGGTGAATTTTGGGGACTCTCTTCCTGTCTGGCATAGATAGGTTGAGCTATATTTGAGGAATTATCTATTCCTTGTAAATTGGTTCTAAATGTTGTTGGTATAGAAGAGACAGAGGCTCTAGCTATCCTAAAATCTGTCGTTTGTGTTTCTGGATTTGGCTCTTCTTCTAAATTTAACCTCCTAAAAGCTATGTGGGTACTTCCTATTTCGAAAGAATGTCTTGGAGGCATTCTTTGTGGAATGTTGAATATTAATTCAACTGTGCCATATTGGTGTTGAGAAATTTCACTTAATGAAGTGTTTCTTATTGGATTTGGTGCCACAGGGTCTATAGCACCCTCAAGTTTCCACCTATCAAGAAGGTTTATTTCATGCCATTGTATTGTTCTTGGGATTGTGGTATGAGATCTTGAAGTATTTGTTTCTATTAAGAGGGTTTCTCCTTTTACACTTTGAAGTAAAGCCTTGGTATTAACTACAGAATAAAAAGTTTTGAAGTGGAGTCTATAGACTAAAGTTAGTACTTCCGAACTATGAAGCATTTTGTAGTTATGAGTATGTATTTGGAGGGTCAAAGATTGTAAAATATTTTTGTCAGTCAAAGAAACCATAAAATTTGGATAACATTTAAAATGTTGGGCCAGTACATAGGCTTGTTTTTATAGTTCCTAATAATGAGTCATTAAACATATTGTGTCTTTGGTCTCTTAAGACAATTAAAATTGTGGTATTTTTAGTGGATTCAACACTAAGAGGTTTGACACCAACTTGGACTAATCCGAAATGGACATATTTCTATTTTTGTTCTTTGAGTTTATTAATGACGACTTTATCAAATAATTGGATTGTTTCATATTCTTTTTCAATAGGTAAACTCATTTCTTTTTCTTTTATAGCGTAAATGCAAAAAGCATTTAAATTTTCAAAAGTTGTTTTCTTGTAAACTTGGTTTGTTGGAACTCTTGGAAAAGTCCAATTATCAAATCTTTAGGGAATATTTTCATAATGTTCTTCTTATTCATTAACAGTGTTGTTTGAGGTTTTGTTGGACTCTTAGGATTGTTTGGAAACAAAGCTTACAGAAGAATTGGTTCTTCTAAAGAAGGGAAACATTCTTTGTTTTCTTATTTCCTACAAGGGGGTTCTACTATCAGGATTTTCGGATTATTATAGTTGCCTACATGGATACTTTTTCCTTGACACGCCTAACCCATGGGTAACTAGACTGTGTATCAATACTCAGCAAAATAATAATACATTAATGAAGCTAGGTAAACTAGAACTCGGAAATATAGAAAACAAATTGAATATTTTTAAAACTTAGAAATACCTGCTCCTCCTTGGCTCTGATACTAGATTGTCTCGAAGATATGAAGATGGAACTTGAAATGTGATAATCGTAATCGTAATTTGTAAGTTGAAATTAAAATTTGATTAAATCTTGAAAAGGAAAATAATTTAAAACTTAAATTTTGAAAACTTAAAAATTTGGAGAAACTGATCGCTGTGAAGTCAGAGTTTTAAATTTATAAAGATAATGATCGAACCTGGAAACTAACTATGACAACGATTGAGGCAAGCGCACCTATCGAATAGTAGTATAGTTTAGGCAGGATCGGATTGTCGAACCCAAAGGAACTAAAAGTACTAATACTAAATTTCTTTCTATTATTTAGCCTAAGAATTAAGTGAATGGTTGTTTAATCTAAATTAATTAATTACTAAAACTAAAGACTCTAAGACAAAGAAGAATGAATTTGGGGAAATAACTTGAGGAAAAACCAATTAATTAAGACGACACCTAAGGAAGAATCCACCTAGACTTCACTTGTTATCTAACTCTGAACTAGACGATTTATTCAATTGACTTGATCCGTAGGATTCCCTAATTTATATTAAACCCTCTCTCGAGGTGAATAACGTCTAACCCTAGGTTGATTAATTGAAATCTCTTTCTAATTAAAACCCCTAGAATTGTATTAACTCGATCTATGGACTCCCATATTAGGTTTCACCCTAATCCGGCAATGCCTTGTCACCCTATCTCTAGGCGCCCGATCAACTCTGCTTAACTATGCTAGATCTACTCTTAGGCAGGGACTTTTGCTCCTCCACCTAAGCACATCAAACTTGAATTAATATCTGTGAAATATCAACACAAGAATTAAGAACACATAATTAAGAACAAATAAAATATTTATCATATAGTTCAACAAACGATAACAAGATTCATCTAAGTTTCATCCCCCTCAGGTATCTGAGGGTTTAGTTCATAACAATAAAGGAAAACATCTGAGAAGAAAAGATAAAACAAAACATAAAAAATCCCTAAAACCCCCTGAAGGAATTGAAGAGGAGATCATCCATCTTGAGTAGAATTCCGGCTTCTTGAGATGGATCAACTGGCTATCCCCGAGTGAATTCCCACAAATCTGCCTTCTCTGGCCTAGCAAGACGCCCCTAAACGGTAGCTTTAGGCTCCCGTCGACTTCCCTCTTTTAGGTCATACTTAGGGTGTATTTATAGGCTTTTGGAATGTGTTTCTTTGCCCCTAAGTATCCAAATCCAATTGAAATTTCTCTTTTCCGCGGCAGGGACACGACCATGGCACACACCCGTGTGAATCGTCTTTAGGCCGTGTTCGGACTTCATTAATGAGGCACGACCATGTATTTCGTGGCTTAGACTGTGTTCGAGATTATTGAGGAGGCACGGCCGTGTGGTCTTGGGCCCAGGCTGTGTTGATTTCGTGCTTTGTCCCATTTGGCTCATTTTAAGCCCGTTTCTTGTTCTTTTCATCCTCCGGTGCTTTCCTGAGTATAAAACATGAAAAGAAAGGATTAAGAGCACCTTTTTTACATAAATCAAGGGACAAATCATCCAAAAGTATGCTAAATGTGGGATTAAAATATGTTACTTTTATGGTTTATCACACACCCCCACACTTAAGCTTTTGCTTGTCCTCAAGCAAAATTCTCAACTTACAATTAAAACGAACTTTCCATGATTCAATATTCCTATCAACAATGTCTCATCGTAATTCATAGATAATTTATACATGGATGATTTAACTCAAAGAGTCCTGAAGATTCAAACAATCTAAGTCATACATTTGTAGCACAAAACATAGGTGTTTCCCCTCATCTAAATAATTACCTCTGATTCAAAATCTACAAGGGTTGATGTCCTCACTAAAGATTCACTCAAATCACTCAAAGTGTTTAAGGTTCAGAATTAAGCACTCAAATGTCAAACCTGAAAAGTTAATCCCATTGGCTTGCATGAAAATCAAATCTCCACCACTGTAATATGAGATGATGCACAAATCAAAAGGTCTTTGAAAGGGTTGTAACGGGGCTTGGGTTAAAGGTGTGGTTAAAGGCTGAATTAGAGGGTTAGAATCGAGATCGACCTGAAAAATTACCTAACCAGAAATAATGAACTAAATAAAAGTAATTACATCAACTGAAGGCTAATAATACTAATAATACGAGCTTCTTCTTCAATATTTGAAATTCAAACGTATAAGCTCATTTAATCACAAAACTAATAATGAATAATGAATATACTTTTTTTTAAGAACAAATCATAAATACATAACAAAGGATAAATTACTGAAATAAAAAACACAGTTAGGCTATTAATCAAATCAAATCTCGATATAAGGGTAGTCAAAAGGAATGGTGATAACAAAAACAAAGGGTTTCTGGGTTAAAATTAGTGGGTGAGTCAATAAAAAGGGTTGTTAGGTTTAAACGGGGTTCACTAGGGGTTAATTATGAAGGTAGGTTTTTAGTGGAGTAAGTGGGTTAAATCCTAGGTGCCTTTATCATTTCTGTATATCAAATCAAAGGTGTGGTCTTGACATGTATAATCGATGCAAGTTCTAGAATAACAAATCAATGTTTACACACTCATAATCAATGAAGTGAGCAAGAAAAAGATTTTATGCTCTATAAGGCTCAAAATCTCGCAAAAATTATGGGTGTTTTGATATCAACCTTGTAAATTTGAAACTTCAAAGTAACATTCAAATTCAGGTAAACAACCTAGAAAATTTTTAATTTCTGAAAAATAGACTTATCATGCTTGATTCTCTAGTATTCTTAGAATTTAATTATCAATGCACAATTATCAATGACTTAATTTAAAACACATCAATAAAGGTCATGAATTATAGGAATTTCATCCTAATGATAATATGAGAAACTATCTTTAAGAAATAAGACATAATTCAGGATTTGAGAATAATGCAAAAAAGTTTGGCACCTAATTTCAGGAATTTGAGAATAATGAAAAAAATTAGGCACCTTTTTAGGTTGTTCACCCCCCACACTTAAGATGTACATTACCCTCAATGTACAAAGTTAGATAATAACACAATAATACTAAAATCATAAGATATGGGGAGAAGTGAAACTTCCTGAATTATGGATGAAATCCTTGGAGGATGTGGAAAATAAATTGGAGGGGTCGGTCTGGATGACAATCCTGCGCTAGATGAAGAAATTGGGTAGCTCATGGAGGATTAGCCAAGATATAATAATAATTAAAACTATACTACTTAAATAATTAAAGAATAGCAAGCTAAAGTGAAGAAAAATAAAAATGAAACTAAAATTAAAAGAAAAGAAAAATGGACCGTAGGGTTCTTATTGTTGGATGTGATTTCTAAGGCTGGGGATATGGTGGTGGTCGTGGTGTGATTCCCTAGCAGCCTGTAGAACCTGACACTAAGAAACTAAAATAAAATAAACTAAATTAAGCATAAGAGTGTTAAAGAGAAGGAAAATAAAGGAGAAGAGTAAAGAAGAAGAAAAATTAAATGGTCTCAAAGACCCTTAGCTTGTCGAGTGATTGAAGCAGCCGACATGAACTTATGTAGATCGATCTCCATGAGGGAGACTGTGCTGGGATCCTTCCGTTTCTTCGACATGGGCAAAAGATTGAGAAGAATGCTATAAGAATTATGTAACACCCCAAACCCGGACAAGACACCACGTCTGAATTTGGTATGTTACGGGGAAACATGTTTGTGAGAGGTTAAATTTTTCGTTTAAAAGCCGAGTGAAAACACAGTGTATTTTGAAGACAGTTTGAGTAGACTTGTTTGAAATCAGATGGTGTATTTGAAACCCGGAGATTCTGAAATCTTAACCAGAAGGTGTGGTTAAACGAGTTTAAACCATTTAACCCTTAATAGTTTCTTAGTGTTACTTAAAACCTTTTTAGACTTAGGAGTAATACAAGTTTGATTTGAAAATCATTTGAATTTGCTTACTACAAAGACATAGTGTGATACCCGATGGTATGGTTCAAAAACACATTGCGTTATAATTTTGAAATCATTATCTTTCCAAGTTTTAGTAAAATTCATACCAACTTGTTTTGTTAAGGCATATTAAAAAATCTAATTAAAACATAAACATCACAAAACATAAATTAAAGGCCTTTTACAAATCCAATATAAAACCCAAGTAAAGTAAATAAGCTAAAGTACCCAAATTCAATAGTTTGAGCAACACTTTTGTTAAAGCATGGCATGTGCACCCGAGTCCATCCCGGCTCCATGTCCGCGTCTTCACGAGTCACCTGAAATGTCAAAGGAGAGGGTGAGTCGAGTGACTCAAATGTGTAAATCCCGCTCCCGAAGAAACAACATGCTAACACACACCATACATAGCAACATAATTAATGCAACCCGATCCTAACCATCCATATCGCCTTTTCTACCCGTGTGGTACCAAACCACTTTGGTGACATATAGTCACAATGTGTTACCAAAACACTGGTGTCCCAAAGACACAATATTCATCAATGTGGTACCAAACCACCGTGTCCCAAAGACACAATTGTGCTACCAAAGCACTTTGGTGACCGTAGTCACAAATCCAATGATGGGGCCAACCCATCGTGTGATACCAAATCACTAGCGACGATCCCATATCTCAAGTGGGGCCAACCCACGGTGGTCAAACCACGGGGACAAGTCGCAATGAGGTGCCAAACCTCTGGTGTCCCAAAGACACAATGTGCTACCAAAGCAATCGGTGACCGTAGTCACAAATCGGTGATGGGGCCAACCCATCGTGTGATACCAAATCACCGGCGTCAATCCCATATCTCACAAGTGGGGCCAACCCACGGTGGTGTTAACCACGAGGGCGAGACGAGGGTACCAAACCTCTGGAGGTGCCAAACCTCTGGTGACCCAAAGTCACAAAGTGTGTTACCAAAACACTGGTGCTCGTCAGCACAAAATATCACTGCTCCCTCCACTCGTATCACCCATCAACATACCACACTCATGTAATCATGCATATCATATAATCATGCATATCATGCTAATATGTCTAATCTCATATCCCATGTCACATATATCCACAAACCATGGTATCATATAGATCATCAGTAAACTCATAATAATAATACTGACTTACCCGAGTCTAGAATCATACCCATTAGGGTATCATATCGATCATCACTGTTTCATTAATCATCACACAGGTTATCAATCATATTACTAAACAGAAGTGTGTTAGTTTACACACCTGGTAAATACGAGTCTAGAATCCAACGAAAACGATCTAAGTCCCTCGATTACTAGATCCTACAATCGGCCAAACATTAGGGTTAGGCATCTATGACATTCGACCATCAACAATTAACCAAAGGGGTTAATATCGAACCCTTACCTTTTAAGATGATTTGGTTTCCTACCAAATCCGAATCACCCAATGATTCTCCTTAGCAATCGGCTACACCATAAAAGATGAACAGTTAATCTTTTGTTACCTTTGCCTTAATCGAACCTAAAAGATTGAAATAATAACAATACCATGTACTTACCCCTACTTACCAACCGATTAACAAAGAATAACGATTCCCTTGCTTGCTTTCACACTCCAAAGACCCTATAACAAAGAGATTAGAATCCTTCCAAAGATGACCATATTCGCCCTTAATCAACCAACCTTGACAAAGTATCGGGAGAGAAAGGAGATGACCATTCGGCCAAGGACTTACCAATTCCAACCGATGGAAGGAAGGCCTCCAAACACCACGATACTCGGCCAAGACAACCACTAGAAGAGGGGATAGATTCGGCCAACACCTTGATCAAAAGAAGGAAAGAATTCGACCAACCAAAACACTAAGAGAAGGGAGGTATTCCGCTTAAAACTCGTAAGTACAACAGAGGAAAATGGTTTAAGAGATGAGAAGGAATCGCCAACAGATGAGAAGGGTTCGGCTTGAGTGCTTAACACCCCTACTTTCGGCTTTGTACAATTAAAGAAAGAGGAAGAAAATGTGAGAAGAAGGGATATAGGTTTCGCTTACACAATTGAAAAGAAAAAGTGATGAATGAGCACATTCGGCTATCAAGGAGTTTGAAGAAAAATAAAACAAATTCGGCAACTAGGCTTTGACTTCACGAAGGAAAGATGGAGGAATTTACTTGGAAAGTTTCGGCTTGCTTTTGAGAGAAGAAGATTTTCGGTTTACAAAAGAAGAAATGGGAAAAGGAAATGTTTTTTTTTTTAGAGGCTTGAGTTTCGGTTCCAATAGATGAAAGAAAGAACAACAATGAGAGAATTTCTACAAAGGAAATTGGTTTGTTTTTGACAAAAGAGAGGACTTTAGCTTACCAAAATGACCGAAAAATGCACCAAAGATGCAAAGGCATATTCTGCCTTCCCCTCTCCCACACTAAGCCGTCACTTCCCCCCTCCAACTCCCCTAAATTTCGGCCACAATCCCCCCAAAAGCTCCCATTCACTCATTTGAAATGAGTGGACCAAGTCCTCCTCCACACTTTGCTCTCCACCATCCAAGTCACCACTGGACCAAGTCCAAGGTGGAGTTTAAATCACCCACAACTCCTCCCTCCTATGCCGTCCAAAATAAGTGACAAAAAGGGGACTCTGCTGCTTGAACTCTGGACCTCCCTCACATGTGGATGACGCCACACCAAGCTCCTCCCTTGCCACTCTGCCAGCTCTTCACTTGTGCAATAAAATACCAAAGAAAACCCTTATACCCTAGCTCCAACAGCTCCCCTGACTTGACACCCAAAAACCAAAATTTTCCCATTCACTCAGGCACACTCCTAGGCTACAATTAAGCCCCTAAAACACCGAAATAACAACACAGCACACTAAGACATGCAATATCATGCAACCACAAAACAGCCCCTAACCCGGGATATTACAGTTCTACCCCCCTTAAAAATAATTTCGACCACGAAATTACCTGGTCAAAAGAGTTGCGGGTACTGCTGTCTCATCGTATCCTCGGGTTCCCACGTGGCTTCTTCCACGCCATGATTCCGCCAAAGTACCTTAACCAAAGGCACAGACTTCCTACGCAGAACCTTCACATCCCGATCAAGAATCTGCACAGGTTCCTCTTCCATAGTCAAGTCTGGATTTACCTCGATCTCTTCCACCGCTACCACATGTGACGGATCGATCGATAAGCGGCGAGCATCGAAACGTGAAAAACGCGTCATGGATCGACTAAGCTCTGCTGGCAACTCCGGTGATACGCCACTGGTCCTACTCGCCTCAATACCTTATACGGCCCAATGAACCTCGGACTTAGCTTGCCTTTCTTCCCGAACCTCAACACCTTCTTCCAAGGCGATACCTTCAGGAAAACTCGATCCCCACAAATAACTCTATATCTCTTCGCTTAAGATCGGCATAAGACTTCTGCCGGTCCAAGCTTCCTTCAATCTAGATCGAATCGACTTAACCTTGTCTTCGGTCTCAAGAACCAACTCGGGTCCCAACAACTGACGTTCACCTAATTCCGTCCAACACGTAGGTGAGCGACATTTCCTACCATACAACGCCTCATACGGTGCCATCTTGATGCTCGCTTGATAACTGTTGTTGTAGGCAAACTCAGCTAATGGTAGAAACTCCTCCCAACTACCTCTGAAATCCAGGACACAACCTCTCAGCATATCCTCTAAGATCTGAATGACCCTTCTACGATTGACCGTCGATCGCGGGTGAAAAGCCGTGCTGAAATCCAAACGAGTACCCAGAGCTTGATGCAGTGCTTTCCAGAACCTTGACGTGAATCTAGGATCCCTATCCGAGATGATCGATACTGGCACACCGTGCAACCTCACTATCTCTGAAACATACAGCTTCGCCAACCTCTGAAGTGAGTAGTCAACTCTCACCGGAATAAAGTGAGCTGATTTAGTCAGTCGATCCACCACTACCCAAACTGAATCTTTCTTGCTTGGCGTGGCGGTCACCGACGAAATCCATGGTTATCCTTTCCCACTTCCACGAGGAATCTTCACAGTCAAAGCAAACCCGACGGCAATCGATGTTCACCTTGACTGTGACATGTCGGACACTTCCCAACACACTCTGTCACTTCTTTCTTGAGACCAGGCCACCAAAATCGCTCTCGAGATCCCTATACATCTTGCTACCTCCAGGATGCATAGCATGAGGATCGCTATGCGTCTGAAGAATCTTCTGCCTCGACTCAACATCTTTAGGCATACAAGCCTTACCACGAAAACACGAGAACCTCGTCACTAGGCAGTTTGTAACCATCAAAGCCACCGCCCCGCACTGCAACCTTCGGCGCACTCGAACCTCATCCAATAACTGTTTTGTCTCTCGATCTGCTCCAACCTGAGTAGGCTTAACCTGCAACTCTGCCAGAATATTCCCGTCGTCATACAAACTCAAATGGGCAAACATCGCTCTTAAGTCCGAAACAACCTTGCGGCTCAACGCGTCAGCCACCACGTTAGCCTTGCCCGGATGATACTCAATCGAACAATCGTAATCTTTCAGCAACTCGACCCATCTGCGCTGCCTCAAATTCAAATCCTTCGAGTCGCCAGACATCTGCGGACTCTTGTGATCTGTGTAGACTATCGATCTCTCTCCGTACAAGTAGTGCCTCCAACTCTTTAAAGCGAAGACCACAGCCGCTAGCTCCAAGTCATGCGTCGGATAGTTGACCTCATGTGGCCTCAGCTGCCGAGAAGCGTAAGCCACAACCTTACCTTCTTGCATCAAAGACACAACCCAAGCCCGTATGTGATGCGTCGCAATAGATGTGAATTCCTTACCAAACCTCGGGTTGAATTAGAACCGGAGCCTCGGTCAAAATCTTCTTTAACTTGTCGAAGCTTTCTGCTGTTTTCCCGTCCATACAAACGGAACTTCTTTCCTCAAAGAACTTGGTCATCGGTATTGCTATCAACGAAAACCCTCAACAAACCTTGGTAGTATCCGCCAAACCAGAAAAAACTCGAATCTCGGCCACCGACTTAGGCGGCTTCCAATCCAAAATCGCCTCAATCTTACGAGGATCTACTCGAATTCCCTCACCGACACTACATGACCCAAGAAAGTCACTTCTCTAAGCCGAACTCGCACTTCATCGAACTTAGCATAGAGCTGCTTTTCCCTCAAAATCTGCAGCACAACTCTCAAATGCGCATCATGCTCTTCCTCTGTTCTTGAATACACCAAGATGTCGTCTATGAAAACCACGACGAACCGATCCGAATCTTTGCTGAAACACTCTATTCATCATATCCATAAATGCTTTGCCGGTCGTAAGTCAACCCAACCGGCATTACCAGAAATTCGTAGTGCCCATACCGAGTCCGAAACGCTGTTTTATGGATATCAGCCTCCTTAACCTTTAACTGGTGATACCCAGACCTCAAGTCGATCTTCGAGAATACCGCAGCACCCTTCAGCTGATCAAACAAATCATCTATCCGTGGCAACGGATACTTGTTTTTAATCGTCAACTTGTTCAACTGGCGGTAGTCTATACACATCCGCATCGAGCCATCTTTCTTCTTGACAAAAAGTACCGCGCACTTACGGCGAAACACTAGGCCTAATGAAACCTCTATCCAATAACTCCTGGATCTGAGCCTTAAGCTCTACCAACTCCTTTGGCGCCATCCTATACGGAGCAATAGACACTGGCGCAGTTCCGGGTAACAGATCAATCCCGAACTCTACCTCTCGATCTGGCGGCAAGCCCGGAAGCTCCTCAGGAAACACATCAGCAAATTCCTTAACAGTACGGACCTTCTCTACAGTAGACTCTTTAACCTCCAAGGCATACACATGAACTACATACGCTTCACAGCCCTTCCTGACCATCTTCTCCGCCTTCAGAGCAGATACCACATTTGATAAGTAATCCCTCCTATTACCTATCATAGCCACCTCATCACCCTCAACCGTCTTAAGAACCATGCGCTTGGCCGCGCAATCCAACCTCGCCTGATACTTGACCAACCAATCCATCCCAAGAATCAGATCGAACTCCCCAAACGGCGCTTCCATCGGATCGGCAGAAAACACACTACCCTTGGAGTTCTAGGGGTGCGTCTCTAAACGACTTATCTACTACCACACAGAGTGACCTAAAGGGCTAATTACGGTCATCGCCTAGAAGATATCTCGAGTCTAAATCCATTGTCTCTACTATACTACGGCAACATAAGAGTGCGTAGAACCCACATCAATTAAAGCGTTATAATGAGAACCAAAAATCAAAAAGCGTCACGGGTTATGACGTGCAGTGCGTCGCCCTCCTCTCGGCGCCTCGCAGCATACACTAATCCAGGCTGTCTAGCATCAGAGCTACTCGCACCTCTGCCCGGTGCTCCACGGCCCCGACCAGAACCATTACCACCTCTGCCATTACCACGGCCCCTCTGCGGTGGCGGTCCACTACCTCTGAACTGATTACGGCCCGACTCTCGGGTGAATCACAGCCAACCTCACGCGGACGGTCCCTCACACGGTGCTCCATGAACCACACTCAAAGCAACCTTTTCCTCCGATCCGGCAACCACCCCAATGAGATTTCCCACACCGATCACATCTGCGGCGGTCCTCGCCTAGCGACAACAAACCTAGCGGTGGTTCGCCCCACTCGATGCAGCCCTCTTCTGCGGATTACCCGACGACCCAGAAGACCCAAAGCTCCTTTTATGTCTATTTCGGTCCATACCCTGTCTCACTGACTCCTTAACACCCTCGGCTACCTTAGCCTTCTCAACTAAGACAACAAACTCGCGCTCCTGGCGAGGAGCAATCGCGACCTCAAGTCGTCTCGCAGACCATCCTCGAAACGAACACACCTCTCATGCTCGGTGGCCACAATGCCCCCGGCATACCTACTCGGCCCCAGGAACTCGGCCTGCGTGCTCGCAAACAGATTTACTCCCCGAACAAGCCTCGGAAAAGCCTTCCACTGGAGTCAATATAACTAGCTCCGATGTACTTCTTTTGATATGCGACCACAAATAATCCCATGTCGGATCCTCTGCTGCCACACTGTCTCTCGACCGTGAGCCACCACCGATATGACTCATCCGGGAGAAGTGATACGATGCCCTTGACTTCTCTTCACTGTCGAGTCCAGATCGTCCATGATCCGCTCAGTTGCCTCCAACCAATATTCAGCCGTGCTGGGAGCAACACCAGAAACACCTCGGAAGAATTCGGCCCCATTGGCCCGAAGTCGCTCAGGAACAGATTTCCTAACTCCTGCATTACCACCAACACCAGCTACTCTTTCCAACACTCGCGACATCGCTGTGACAACTGCGTCGTCCCGATCGATCTTGGAACTCACCACCTCCAGCTGGTGGCGGAACCGGTATCTCATTTTCTGAACCCTGACCAGATCCTACGGGCTCAGAAACTGTCATCCTACCACGACCTCGTCCACGACCACGTCCACCTCTAGCGCTCATGACTAATCTTTCTACGTATCTGGTTAAGAATTTTTATGCATCAGTATTTATTCCACTTGTTTAAAAGCAAGTCTTATGAATATTTAGGAGGATTTGTTCTCGCGAGTTCACAGAATCCTATCAGTTTCAATCTCTAAGGTAGTATACTATTGCTATTATCAAATCACATCACATCCAATCAATTCACAAGCAATAGTAAGGGTACTTACCTGGGCGAACTAGTGCCGGAGACTCGGTGCCGTGCCTTTCAAACCATACTTTAAGAATAAAAACTAACAAAACAACCTTTTGAAAACATTTTGGGCCTCAGGCCCACAGCCGAGCTTTTGAACTTGGCTCTGATACCACAATTGTAACACCCCAAACCCGGACAAGACACCACGTCTGAATCTGGTATGTTACGGGGAAACATGTTTGTGAGAGGTTAAATTTTTCGTTTAAAAGCCGAGTGAAAACACAGTGTATTTTGAAGACAGTTTGAGTAGACTTGTTTGAAATCAGATGGTGTATTTGAAACCCGGAGATTCTGAAATCTTAACCAGAAGGTGTGGTTAAACGAGTTTAAACCATTTAACCCTTAATAGTTTCTTAGTGTTACTTAAAACCTTTTTAGACTTAGGAGTAATACAAGTTTGATTTGAAAATCATTTGAATTTGCTTACTACAAAGACATAGTGTGATACCCGATGGTATGGTTCAAAAACACATTGCGTTATAATTTTGAAATCATTATCTTTCCAAGTTTTAGTAAAATTCATACCAACTTGTTTTGTTAAGGCATATTAAAAAATCTAATTAAAACATAAACATCACAAAACATAAATTAAAGGCCTTTTACAAATCCAATATAAAACCCAAGTAAAGTAAATAAGCTAAAGTACCCAAATTCAATAGTTTGAGCAACACTTTTGTTAAAGCATGGCATGTGCACCCCGAGTCCATCCCGGCTCCATGTCCGCGTCTACGAGTCACCTGAAATGTCAAAGGAGAGGGTGAGTCGAGTGACTCAGTGTGTAAATCCCGCTCCCGAAGAAACAACATGCTAACACACACCATACATAGCAACATAATTAATGCAACCCGATCCTAACCATCCATATCGCCTTTTCTACCCCGTGTGGTACCAAACCACTGGTGACATATAGTCACAATGTGTTACCAAAACACTGGTGTCCCAAAGACACAATATTCGTCAATGTGGTACCAAACCACTGGTGTCCCAAAGACACAATTGTGCTACCAAAGCACTGGTGACCGTAGTCACAAATCCAATGATGGGGCCAACCCATCGTGTGATACCAAATCACTAGCAGACGATCCCATATCTCAAGTGGGGCCAACCCACGGTGGTCAAACCACAGGGACAAGTCGTAATGAGGTGCCAAACCTCTGGTGTCCCAAAGACACAATGTGCTACCAAAGCACTGGTGACCGTAGTCACAAATCTGGTGATGGGGCCAACCCATCGTGTGATACCAAATCACTGGCGTCAATCCCATATCTCACAAGTGGGGCCAACCCACGGTGGTGTTAACCACGAGGACGAGACGCGAGGTACCAAACCTCTGGAGGTGCCAAACCTCTGGTGACCCAAAGTCACAAAGTGTGTTACCAAAACACTGGTGCTCGTCAGCACAAAATATCACTGCTCCCTCCACTCGTATCACCCATCAACATACCACACTCATGTAATCATGCATATCATATAATCATGCATATCATGCTAATATGTCTAATCTCATATCCCATGTCACATATATCCACACCATGGTATCATATAGATCATCGATAAACTCATAATAATAATCTTGACTTACCCGAGTCTAGAATCATACCCATTAGGGTATCATATCGATCATCAACTGTTTCATTAATCATCACACAAAGTTATCAATCATATTACTAAACGTAAGTGTGTTAGTTTACACACCAGTAAATCACGAGTCTAGAATCCAACGAAAACGATCTAAGTCCCTCGATTACTAGATCCTACAATCGGCCAAACATTAGGGGTTAGGCATCTATGACATTCGGCCATCAACAATTAACCAAAGGGGTTAATATCGAACCCTTACCTTTTAAGATGATTTGGTTTCCTACCAAATCCGAATCACCCAATGATTCTCCTTAGCAATCGGCTACACCATAAAAGATGAACAGTTAATCTTTTGTTACCTTTGCCTGTCGAACCTAAAAGATTGAAATAATAACAATACCATGTACTTACCCCTACTTACCAACCGATTAACAAAAGAATAACGATTCCCTTGCTTGCTTTCACACTCCAAAGACCCTATAACAAAGAGATTAGAATCCTTCCAGCATGACCATATTCGACCCTTAATCAACCAACCTTGACAAAGTATAAGGAGAGAAAGGAGATGACCATTCGGCCAAGGACTTACCAATTCCAACCGATGGAAGGAAGGCCTCCAAACACCACTGATACTCGGCCAAGACAACCACTAGAAGAGGGGATAGATTCGGCCAACACCTTGATCAAAAGAAGGAAAGAATTCGGCCAACCAAAACACTAAGAGAAGGGAGGTATTCCGCTTAAAACTCAGAAGTACAACAGAGGAAAATGGTTTAAGAGATGAGAAGGAATCGGCCAACAGATGAGAAGGGTTCGGCTTGAGTGCTTAACACCCCTACTTTCGGCTTTGTACAATTAAAGAAAGAGGAAGAAAATGTGAGAAGAAGGGATATAGGTTTCGGCTTACACAATTGAAAAAGAAAAAGTGATGAATGAGCACATTCGGCTATCAAGGAGTTTGAAGAAAAATAAAACAAATTCGGCAACTAGGCTTTGACTTCACGAAGGAAAGATGGAGGAATTTACTTGGAAAGTTTCGGCTTGCTTTTGAGAGAAGAAGAATTTCGGTTTACAAAAGAAGAAATGGGAAAAGGAAATGTTTTTTTAGAGAGCTTGAGTTTCTGGTTCCAATAGATGAAAGAAAGAACAACAATGAGAGAATTTCTACAAAGGAAATTGGTTTGTTTTTTTGACAAAAAGAGAGGACTTTAGCTTACCAAAAATGACCGAAAAATGCACCAAAGATGCAAAGGCATATTCGGCCTTCCCCTCTCCCACACTAAGCCGTCACTTCCCCCCTCCAACTCCCCTAAATTTCGGCCACAATCCCCCCAAAAGCTCCCATTCACTCATTTGAAATGAGTGGACCAAGTCCTCCTCCACACTTTGCTCTCCACCATCCAAGTCACCACTTGACCAAGTCCAAGGTGGAGTTTAAATCACCCACAACTCCTCCCTCCTATGCCGTCCAAAATAAGTGACAAAAAGGGGACTCTGCTGCTTGAACTCTGGACCTCCCTCACATGTGGATGACGCCACACCAAGCTCCTCCCTTGCCACTCTGCCAGCTCTTCACTTGTGCAATAAAATACCAAAGAAAACCCTTATACCCTAGCTCCAACAGCTCCCCTGACTTGACACCCAAAAACCAAAATTTTCCCATTCACTCAGGCACACTCCTAGGCTACAATTAAGCCCCTAAAACACCGAAATAACAACACAGCACACTAAGACATGCAATATCATGCAACCACAAAACAGCCCCTAACCCGGGATATTACAAATTAAGAATGCTAAGAATGTATGGTGTATAAGGGTGCAAGGGAGGAAGAAGGGTGAAAATTAGGTGAGAAGAGGGAGGGGTGGGTGGTTTAAATAGAATTCTCAAATCAGGTACAACCCCACACCCGTGTATCATGGGCGTGTCGATTCACACAGCCGCATCGTACGGCCGTGGTGGGCTCTGTTTGTTTCTTCCACGCCCATTCTCAGGTCGCCACGCCCGTTGGTGCTAAGTCAGTGTCGTCCACGGCCGCGTCGCACGGCCGTGGCATTTTGTCGGTGCCCATGGGTTGGTGGTTGGGGTCCGTGACTCAAAGATTTGATTTTTTTTGACTTTTACCCTCTCTGCCGTGTCAGTACGGCGATTCTGTACTTCCACACAGCCACGGCCACGGCCGTCTGTAAGGCCGTATGGCCTGGAAATCTGCACTTTTTGTTAGTTTAAAGTTAGATACTATAAAGAAAAGATAAAATAGACAAAATAAAAATGTAAAAGTTAATGGAGTTAGTATTCGGGTTGCCTCCCGAGAAGCGCTCGTTTATAGTCTTAAGCTAGACTCTCCTCTCATTTGTATGTTCATGGTGGTTTTAGGAGTTGAAAGTCCTTCCTCATGCTATCGGTATTATCATGATAGATTTTAAGTCGAGATGCGTTTATATTGAAAGTGCCGAAGATAGGGTTACTTACCTCGACTATTCGGTATGGAAAAACACTGATTACCCTAAATGGTATTTCTTTGTTTGTGTTAGGGTCAAGAGGAGATGTTCGAGGGTCTATTTTTTCTATCAATACCTGATCTCCGATTTTGAACTTGTTTGCTTCGTGGAGTGGCTCTGGTTCTGCTTCGTGTATTCCTAATTTTTCCTTGAAATGCGTCTTCCACTCGTCTAGATCATCGATCTGAATCCCTCGTTCCTCATGAGTTATTTCTTTGTTAACACTGGGTCTAAGATCGGGTTCAGTTGTATTCTTTTACGGTGTTTCCTGAAAAGAAGGGTTAACCAAATGGTTATTAATAGAGTTTGTTTTCTCACCTTGACTACTCGATGTTCTAGCCGAATCAAGAGTTTTGAGAGTCACTGTCTCGTTACCTACACGAAGTATGAGTTCTCCTGCATCAATATCATTTTTAGTCCTGGCAGTTGCTAAAAATTGTCTTCCTAAGATTAAGGGGATCGAATTGTCCTCGTCCTTGTCTAAAACGACAAAGTCTACTGGGAATAAGAATTTTTCAACTTTTACGAGTACATCTTCGATTATACCCCTAGGAATTCTAACAGTTTTATCTACTAGTTGAATGCTCATCCTAGTTTGTTTGGGTTTCCCTAGACCTAGTTGTTTAAACAATTTATAAGGCATGACATTTATGCTTGCCCCTAGATCAGCTAACGCATTATCAACAATTAGTCTAACAATTAAACATGGAATTGTAAAACTCCCTGGATCTTTTAATTTCTGTGGTAGTTTATTTTGCAAGATTTCTGAGCACATTGCATTTAGTTCCACGTGTGATGCCTCGTCTATCCTTCGCTTGTTCGTCAAAAGTTCTTTTAAAAATTTTCTAGAATCTGGCATCTGTGAAAGAGATTCAAGTAACGGTAAGTTAATATGTAATTTCTTTAAAAGTTTAAGAAACTTACCGAACTGTTCCTCTGTGTCGTCTCTCCTTAATGCTTCAGGGTATGGTATGCGAGGTTGGTATTCTTTGATTACCAGTTTTGGCTTTTATTGTGTTTCCTCAACCTTACCTTCTTTGACCTCATCCTCTTGCCTTGAATTGGGCTCGTCTAACCCTTCACTTTCTTGAGCTGTTATGGCTTGGATTTGCTCCTTTGGGTTAATCTCAGTGTTGCTTGGTAGACGCCCTTGCGGTCGTTCAGAAATTATCTTTGCAAGCTGTCCAACTGTGTTAGTAAGTTGTCCAACTATCTTAGTGAGTTCCCCGACTTGGCTCTCGATCCCTTTAATTGATGCCTGTTGATTCTTAAGGGTGGTCTCAGTGTCTTGGAGACGGTTATCTATAGCTGCCATGAATTTTGTCAGCATCTCTTCAAGGTTCGGCTTCTTCTCCTGTGGATAGGGCTGATTTTGGAAATTTTGAGGAGGTTGTTGTCTTTGATTTCCTTGATTTCCATGTCCTCCCCATAAAAAATTTGGGTGGTTCCTCCAACCTGGATTATAATCATTACTATAAGGGTTATTATTAGATCTGAAGTTGTTACCTATATAGTTCATCTGTTTGCTTTCTGTGCCCGGTTGGTAGGGTGGGTACTCAAGATTCGCCACAGTTCCACTTGCATCGCACTGCATCACTGGATGTACCTGCGAAGAACACAAAATATCAAGCTTTTTATTCATCATCTCTACCTATGTTGATAGCATGGTTACTGCATCGATGTTGAAAACTCTGGCTGATTTCATTGGCTTTGTCCTTGTAACCTGCCACTGATAGTTATTCAGTGACATCTCTTCAATAAACTCGTAGGTCGCCGTGAGTTACATTTGTTTAGGGTTCCACCGGCGGCTGAATCAATTAGTTGCCTCGTTGAGGGGTTTAAACTTTTATAGAAAGTTTGGACTTGGAGCCACAAGGGTAAACTGTGGTGTGGACACCTTCTCAAGAGATCCTTATATCTCTCCCATGCGTCGTATAATGTCTCTAAATCCATCTACACAAAAGAAGAGATATCATTCCGTAATTTGGCCGTTTTGGCCGGTGGGAAATATTTTAATAAAATTTTTCGGTCATTTGATCGCATGTGGTGATTTACCCTTGTGGTAACGAGTTTAACCACTGTTTGGCTTTATTCCTTAATGAAAAGGGAAATAACTGAAGCCTTATGGCATTATCAGAAACGCCATTTATTTTGAAGGTATCACGAACTCTAAAAAATTAGCTATATGAGTGTTTGGATCTTAAATCCCGCAAACCATCAAATTGAACAAATTGTTGAATCATTTGTATAGTGTTAGGCTTTAATTCAAAATTATTAGCAGCTATAGCAGGCCTAACAATACTTGATTCGGCTCTTGTTAAATGAGGTTTAGCATAATAATACATAGTACGTGGAGCATTATTTTCTGCGACATCTTGGGGTGGTGGATTGTTCTCGTCCATCCCTTCAGTAGGATTGGATCTGCCTTCTCGCTCTTTTTCTGTGTAATTTAGGGCTCGCCTAATTTCTCTGCGATTCCTGCAGCGGTAGCTTCAATATCACTATCGTATACTAGTGGTCCTCTCGGGTTCCTTCTAGTCATAAACTAGAGGTACCTGGAAGGAAGAAGTAATAAAAGAAGAAAAATTAGCAAATAAAATAAGAAATGAAATTGAATTGCAAAAACAATAAAAAAATAAAAATGGCTAAAGTAATAAAAATAGTGTTCTTAATATTTTAGTTCCCCATCAACGGCGCCAAAAACTTTATCGCTGTGAAGTCAGAGTTTTAAATTTATAAAGATAATGATCGAACCTGGAAACTAACTATGACAACAATTGAGGCAAGCGCACCTATCGAACAGTAGTATAGTTTAGGCAAGACCAGATTGTCGAACCCAAAGGAACTAAAAGTACTAATACTAACTTTCTTTCTATTATTTAGCCTAAGAATTAAGCGAATGGTTGTTTAATCTAAATTAATTAACTACTAAAACTAAAGACTCTAAGACAAAGAAGAATGAATTTGGCGAAATAACTTGAGGAAAAACCAATTAATTAAGACGACACCCAAGGAAGAATCCACCTAGACTTCACTTGTCATCTAACTTTGAACCAGACGATTTATTCAATTGACTTGATCCGTAGGATTCCCTAATTTATATTAAACCCTCTCTGGAGGCGAATAACATCTAACCCTAGGTTGATTAATTGAAATCTCTTTCTAATTAAAACCCCTAGAATTGTATTAACTCGATCTATGGACTCCCATATTAGGTTTCACCCTAATCCGACAATGCCTCGTCACCCTATCTCTAGGCGCGCGATCAACTCCGCTTAAATATGCTAGATCTACTCTTAGGCAGGGACTTTTGCTCCTCCACCTAAGCACATCAAACTTGAATTAATATCCGCGAAATATCAACACAAGAATTAAGAACACATAACTAAGAACAAATCAAATATTTATCATATAGTTCAGCAAACGATAACAAGATTCATCTAAGTTTCATCCCCCTCAGGTATCTGAGGGTTTAGTTCATAACAATAAAGGAAAACATCTCAGAAGAAAAGACAAAACAAAACATAAGAAATCCCTAAAACTCCCTGAAGGAATTGAAGAGGAGATCCTCCGTCCTGAGTAGAATTCCGGCTTCTTGAGATGGATCAACTGGCTAACCACGAGCGAATTCCCACAAATCTGCCTTCTCTGGCCTAGCAAGACGCCCCTAAACGGTAGCTCTAGGCTCCTGTCGACTCCCCTCTTTTAGGTCATACTTAGGGTGTATTTATAGGCTTTTGGAATGTGTTTCTTTGCCCCTAAGTATCCAAATCAAATTGAAATGGCTCTTTTCCGCGGCAGGGACACGGCCATGGCACACGCCCGTGTCAATCGTCTTTAGGTCGTGTTCGGACTTCATTAATGAGGCACGGCCATGTATTTCGTGGCTTAGACCGTGTTCGAGATTATTGAGGAGGCACGGCCGTGTGGTCTTAGGCCCAGGCCGTGTTGATTTTGTGCTTTGGCCCATTTGGCTCGTTTTAAGCCCGTTTCTTGTTCTTTTCATCCTTCGGTGCTTCCCTGAGTATAAAACATGAAATGAAAGGATTAAGAGCACCTTTTTACATAAATCAAGGGACAAATTATCCAAGAGTATGCTAAATGTGGGATTAAAATATGTTACTTTTATGGTTTATCAGAAACTTAAAAATTTGGAGAAACGAGTTTTGATCTCTGAAATGAGTATTTCAAGTCGTGCCCTACATTGTAAATCTGATAGCCTTTTATAGAGGGCTATTGTCTCTTTACATCCTTTGAATTGCGAAATCCAATCCCTTACATCATTACATAATTGAAACTTTGATTACATAATTGAAACTTTTCAGAGAATATATTCTCTAGTTACAAAAATAATAACTACAGAGAATATTCATGATTCATGCGCCAGAGAATCTTACTGTTCTTGCCAGGGAATATTTACTGTTTACGCCAGAGAATATTTCCTATTCCTCTTCATTCATTTCTTTCTTTTGCATCATTTTTTCTTGGTCCTGGTAATGGTTACTAAGGTGGTATCGTCTGCAAGATGCACCGTTTTGATTGAAGACGCTGAAGATTTCTCATCTTCGGATTCAGAATCCATTGAGCTGAGCATTTCGGCCATGAGTTTTTTGTATTCCTTCTTGGTCTTGGCTTGAGCTAACATCGCACTAGCTGTCAATTTTTCTTGAAGGAATTTTGTTGTGGTTTGATCCGGGGCTGCGGACTTACATAATCTCGGAATCTTTTTGAAAAAATTATCCAAATATTTTGAATCATATTTTTCATCATTAAACTTTTCCCACCATTTAGTTCTGTAGTTTCGAACTAGTAATGGAATTCCGGTACATTGATCATGCACATAGGAATAATTCCAAGAAACAATCCAAGAAGTGCACAATTTTGAGAAAAAATGGATTGTTCTCTGAATGTGTTTTTGGTCTGGTTCAGGTTGAAAATTGTCAACGAATTTGGGCCATAAATTTTGAATTTTTTTTGGTAGGATCTTGAAGGATGATTGTAACACCCCTTACCCGTAACCGACACCGGGACAGAGTACGAGGCATTACCAAACTTAACTTACTTAAACATATATTCTCATCTATAAATTTTTTTTTCAACTTTAAACTTCTTCATTCATATTCATAACATCCTTATTATGGGCCTACGAGGCCTTAAACATCCATACGGAAGGTTTCAGAATTAAACCAGGAACTTTGGTGCACTTAGAATTTTTTACCTAAAACAGGGCCATACGCCCGTATGGAATGGAACACGCCCGTGTGGGTAGGCCGTGTGGTCACACACGCCTATGTTCCCAGCCCGTGTGGAATTTATTTTTCATTTCGAATCTACAGGGATTTTCACACGGCCGGACACACGCCCATATCTGTGGCCCATGTCCCTCACACGGCCTAGACACGCCTGTGTCCTCACCCGTCTGTGAAAACCTGGGTATTCTATTTATCACGTCAGCAAACCCTTAATAGCACACGGCCTAGGCACACGCCCGTGTGCTGGCCCGTGTGGCGAATCGAATTCTCGTAAATTTGATGCAGGGGACACACGGCCTATCAACACACCCATGGGGTTGGCCGTGTGAGACACACGCCCGTGTGTCGACCTGTGTGGACAATTAGAAGGCTATTTTCCAAGCCTATTGCCACCCTGAAACATAAACACACATATACCAACACAGGCAACACATAACATAGCAATAATACACTATGAAGACTCACAATTCATCATTGAAGCACAACATAGATCTCATCATCATTAAGTTATAGAACTTGAAAAATATTGGCCAATTCCTAATAGCCATTTACAAAATGAGTGTATAACATTAATAGCCAACACTTTGGCTTTCAAATATGACATAACACAAAATAACCAAGTTCCTATACATGCCATACTCAAAATAAATCAACTTTACTATACCAAAAGAATAGTTGATAGTGTGATCCGAGCTCCGACGTCCTACTATCCCCGAGCAAGCTTGGCGAAACAACAAGGAAAAGGGAAAAGAGAGGGGTAAGCACATAGCTTAGTAAGTTTGCATGAATTGAAATAGCAACATAAGTACTCATGGTAAAACCCATTCATCTCATAAAACGATAACAACACCAATTCTCAAGTACTTTGACACACTTACTCATACTTACGCTTCCCCTTCACATATCACAATAGGGTTTCATAACTTGTATTTTACTCATGGTACCTGTATCACTTTATCACATAATTTAGCACTTATGTTATCATGAACATAAATTTAATCATAATCATCTTTCACTTAAATGTAACTCTTTGTCATCTTTGTATAGCTTAGCTCTTGCCACCTTTGCATACTTAACTCTTTTACCCGTTGAATTACTCAGAATATCGGAGGATACTCAATCTCATCATACGTGTATCATGATGCCAATGCCATATCCTAGATATGGTCTTACATGGGATCACCTCTTGATGCCGATGCCATATCCCAGATATGGTCTTACACGGGATCTCTTAGCTCGATGTCGATGCCATGTCCCAGACATGGTCTTATACGATATCGTACATAGATGTCGATGCCATGTCCCAGACATGGTCTTACAGGAGATCTTCCTTTGATGCCAAAGCCATGTACCAGACATGGTCTTATACGGGACCTACATTCGGTGCCGATGCCATGTACCAGACATGGTCTTACACGAGACCTTCCTTATTCGGTGCCGATGCCATCTCCTAGACATGGTCTTATACGGGACCTACATTCGGTGCCGATGCCATGTCTCAGACATGGTCTTATACGGGACCTACATTCAGTGTCGATGCCTTGTCCCAGACATGGTCTTACACGGGACCTTCCTTGTCTCATGTCATGTCATAGGTATCCTCGTTATTCCGAATCTTCAACCGGGACCTCATCTTAACATATTTTCATCAAATTATCATCGAGATATCATTAGTTAATTTCATAGAAATAATATTCATTTATCATAATATCATACAAATTAAAACATAAAAACATTATTTAGCTATAATTTCACACAAACTTACCTCGGTACTCAAAATATGTGTATGTGTTCGATTTAGTCCACAACCTTGGCCTTGCCTCGGTTTCGGTCCGAGCTTCGTGTTTCTTGATCTATAATAACAATTTCACTTGTTTAATACTCACATTGACTAAATTGACTCATGAACCACACTTTTGCAAAATTATGATTTCCCCTAAACTTTCACATAATTACACTTTTGCCCTTAGGCTCGTAAAATGATTTTCATTCAATTTCTTTGCATTTCAAGCCTAGCTGAATCACTTTCATAACTACAACAGCCCTCAATTTCTACTAATTCACTCATGTATGACCATTTTCATAACTTTACAATTTAGTCCTTTTTATGAATTTCTCATGAAAATCACTTAGGAAAATATGTTTATCATACATCAAATTTTCATATTCTTCCATAAATAATCAAAATACATGCATGTCATACATGGGTACATTTTTGAACATAAAGCCTAGCTCAAAATATAGCTAGAAATAGCTAAACTGAGCTACGGGGATCTCAAAAATACAAAGAACATTAAAAATGGGGCTAGGAGGTACTTACAATCAAGCTTGGAAAATGAACAAACCCTAGCTATGTCTTCCATAGGGATTTTTGGCCAAAGGAGAAGAAGATGGACAAGATTTTGACTTCATTTTCCCTTTTAATTCTTTTATTAACCAAATGACCAAATTTCCCTTAATGCCTTTTCTTAAGATTTTTCCTTCCCATGCCCATTTTTGTCCATCTAAACATATAATGGTCTAATTGCTAAATAAGGACCTCTAGTAATTTTTATAATTCTATTTCATACTTAAATCTTCTAGAATCTCATATTTTCTAATCTTTTTAATTTAGTCCTAATGGACAAATTGATCATTAATAAATAACATTTCCTCATGAAATTTTCACACAATCATGAAATCATATCATAAGCCTCATAAAAATCATAAAACACTTATTTCTACCTTGAATATGTGGTCTCACAACCACTATTCTGACTAGGCCCTAAATCGGGCTGTTACATTTCTCCCCCCTTAGGGATTTTCGTCCCCGAAAATCTTACCGGTAAAAAGGTTTGGGTACTTGTTTCTCATGGCCTCCTCAGGCTCCCATGTACCCTCTTCTACCCCATGTATTTGCCATAATACTTTCACGAGAGCTGTACTTTTATTCCTTAGCTGTTTAACTTCCCGTGCTAAAACCTTAACTGGTTCTTTACCATATGTCATGTCGGGTTGAATTTGTACCTCTGTCGATGTAATCACATGCGAATGATCTGATTGGTAACGTCACAACATAGATACGTGGAACACATCATGTATCTTTTCCAACTCAGATGGCAGAGCCAATTGATAAGCTACTGGCCCTATCCTCTCGATAATCTCATATGGTCTGATAAAACGCGGACTCAATTTGCCTTTCCGGCCAAACCTGAGAACTTTCTTCCATGGTGACACTTTTAAGAATACCTTATCACCATCTTGAAATTTGATCTCTTTCCGTTTTAAGTCCGAGTAGGATTTTTGTCTATCAGAAGCAGCTTTTAAACAATCACAGATTATTTTTACCTTCTCTTCGGCTTTTCTAACCAGATCGACTCCGTGAATCTGGTTTTCCTTGAGTTCAGTCCAATACAAAGGCGTTAAGCATTTACGCCCATACAAAGCCTCATAAGGCGCCATTCTCAAACTCGGCTGATAACTATTATTGTATGTAAACTCTACCAACGGTAAATACTTTTCCCAGCTGCCCTAAAACTCAAGAACACAACACCGGAGCATATCCTCGAGTATTTGTATTAATCTCTCCGACTGTCCATCAGTTTGTGGGTGAAAAGCTGTACTAAAACTCAACTTCATGCCCAAAGCTTTTTGCAACTTTTTCCAAAATCGGGATGTGAATCTCGGATCTCTGTCCGATATAATCGACAAAGGCACTCCATGAAGCCTTACAATCTTAGAAACATACAAGTCTGCTAACTTATCAAGTGAATAGTCAACGCGTACAGGTATGAAGTGGACTGACTTCGTAAGTCTATCTACCACAACCCATACAGAATCCTTCTTAGTCGGTGTCAACGGAAGACCCATCACAAAGTCCATCATAATACGGTCCCTTTTACATTCGTGAACCATAATAGGCTAAAGTAGACCCGAGGGTACTTGGTGTTCAGCCTTCACTTGTTGGCAAATTAAGCATCTCGATACAAACTCAGAAATATCTTTCTTCATACTCGGCCACCAATACCATTTCTTCAAATCGTTATACATTTTTGTACTGCTCGGATGTACAGATAGACATCTGCTATGTGCCTCGTGTAAAATCTTCTGAATAAGCTCATCATTCCTCGGTACACAGACTCTATCTCTGAACATCAAACATCCATCAGAGTTTATCTGGAAGTCAGACTCAACTCCCGACTCACATTGAGCTCTTTTGGCTTGCAAGTCGTTGTCATCTTTTTGAGCCTCATAAATCTCTTAAGGAACATTGGTCTAGCCCTCAACTCGACTAGAATGGAACCATCATCTGAAAAAGTCACCCGTGTATTCATATCCCTCAATGCGAATAGATATTTTCTACCCAAAGCATCGGCGACTACATTCGCCTTTCCCGGGTGGTAGTCAATGACTAGCTCATAGTCCTTTATCAGCTCTAAGCATCTTCACTGCCTTAAATTCAATTCCTTCTGAGTCATCAAGTACTTTAGGCTCTTATGATCGGTGAATATCCGACATCTTTCACCATACAAATGGTGTATCCATATCTTCAAAGCAAACACAATGGCAGCCAATTCTAAATCATGTGTCGGGTAATTCTTCTCATGCGGCTTTAACTGTCTGGAGGAATATGCTATCAGCTTGCCTTCTTGCATAAGCACATAGCCCAATCCATTCAAGGATGCATCGTTGTAGAACATAAATTCTTTTCCTGGTTCAGGTTGCACTAGAACTGGGGCCTCAGTCAATAATGCCTTTAATTTCTCGAAACTCTGTTGGCATTTCTCTGTCCATTTGAACTTTCCATCTTTCTGTAATAGCCTTGTCATCGGAGTGGCTATCATAGAAAATCCCTTGACAAAACGCCGGTAGTAGCCAGCTAGGCCCAGAAAACTTCTAATCTCTGATATGTTTCTTGGCGGCTTCCAATCAACAATAGCTCAAATCTTGCTTGGGTCTACTCGGATTCCATCTCCCGAGACAATGTGCCCCAAAAACCCAACCTCTTTGAGCCAAAATTCACTTTTGATAAACTTGGCATACAACAGATTATCTCATAAAATCTGTAAAACTGTCCTCAAGTGTTCGACATGCTCATTTTCATCACGAGAGTAAATCAGTATATCATCAATAAAAACCACAACAAACGTATCCAAGTATGGTCGAAATATATGGTTCATTAAATCCATAAACACAGTAGGGGAATTTGTTAAGCCAAATGGCATGACTAAATATTCATAGTACCCATACCTTGTCCGAAATGAAGTTTTCGGCACATCTGATTCTTTGACCCTCAATTGGTAATAACCAGACCTCAAATCTACCTTGGAAAACACATTGGCTCCCTTCAATTGATCAAACAAATCGTCGGTCCTTGGCAATGGGTACTTATTCTTCATAGTAACCTTATTAAGCTGTAGGTAATCTATACATAATCTCATGGAACCATCTTTCTTTTTCACAAATAACACTGGAGCACCCTACGGAGAATAACTAGGTCTAGCAAAACCTTTGACCATCAACTCTTGCAACTGTGCCTTTAATTCCTTCAACTCAATTGGAGCCATTTTGTATGGAGCAATCGATATAGGTGCAGTACCAGGAGCTAACTCAATGCCAAATTCAACCTCTCTAACCGGAGGCAACCCTGGCAATTCTTCTGGGAATACATCTGGATACTCGCATACTATCGACACCGACTCAATTCTTAGTTTCCTTGGCGTTCATCACAAAGGCAAGATAGGCTTCATACCCTTTTCTTACATATTTTTGGGCGGACATATGAGAAATCACTACAGGCAGTCTGTCTTGTTCATCTGATTCAACACGAAGGGTGTTCCCATTTTCACATCTCAATTCAATGTATTTCTTTCCACAATTTACTTGTAGCAGTCTGGTTTAGACCCTAGTCAGAACAGTGGTTTTGGGACCACAAATCTGAGCCAGAATAATATTTTAATATTATTTTCTGTGCTTGTGATATGTGATTTAGCATGTGCATAAGTTTCGTGAATTAATTTGTCTGTTTGTGTGCCTAATTTGAGCAAAGGACTAAATCGCGTAAATCGTAAAAGTAGCTTTCTATTTGATCAATGGCTTAATTGATGTGGCTTTTAAATGAGGAGGCCTTATGAGGCAATTAAACCATTTTAAAAGATAGTGGATGGTAATGGACAAAAATGGCCATACATTATATGAATTTTAAATGTTTTCATTAATGGTAATTTGGTAAAATGTATATTAATGTTATTATAATAAAATAAAAACAAAATGGTGGCCATTTCAACGGTTTTCATCCATCGAATGTAGAAAAGAAAAAGAAGGGTTTAAGCTTCCATGATATTCGGCCATTACTAAGCTAAATTTAAGGTATGTTTGACTTCGATTTTTGATAATTTCTATGTTTTTGTAATCGTTGCTTCGTGTTCTTCAAAACCCATGCTTCAATTTTGTGAATTGATGAATATTTTGTAATGTGCCATTGATGAACATATGAGTTTTGGGATGTTTGATGGTGAACTATGAATTATATGTGATATAATAACATAGTTTGTCTTTGGAGTTTTGATGATTTTGAGTAATTTGGATTAAATTGAAAGAATAATATTTTGAGGGACTAAATTGTGAAATAAATGAAATGTATGTATTGATATGATCATAGGGTAAATTCGGCTATGCATGGGTATCATGAGATTTTGTATATTTTGTGATTTTGTGAAATAGGGACTAAAATGTCCAAATATGAAAATGTGAGGGCCAATTTGCAAATTGCCCTGAATATGTGTTTTTGGATTGAATTGAATGAATTGTTGAATAAATGGGTTAAATTTGAATATGTATAGATCAAGAACCGAAGAAATCAGATTTAGATCGAGAGAAGTTGAAAGTTATTGAATAGCCGTTTATTCTCATTCTTCCCGTCCGAGGTAAGTCTATATACAAATAAATGTATTTGTATTGATTTATGTATGTTTATATGGAATTACATTGTGATGAATGTGTACAAAATGATAACCATATGAAATCCGAGATAGTATCACATGGTGTCAATATCCGCAAAAGTCCGTATGAACCTAGGAATAGATAGGATTACATAAGTCATGACATAGGTGTCCGATATGTGATATCATGTAAGACCACGTCTGGGATGTTGGCATTGATTTGAGACTTTGTGTAAGACCACGTCTGGGACGTTGGCATCGATATGAATTTACGTGTAAGACCATGTGTGGGACATTGGCATCGTATTTGATTCATGTAAGACCCTGTCTGGGACAGTGGCATCGATATCCGAGTACATGTAAGACCTCGTCTGGGACATTGGCATTATATGACTATTCTTAGCATTCTGAGTATCCTATTAGATTCTGAACGGTTCAACTGGCAAGTCTGAGAAAATAATGACTATGTGAGTTATATATCCGTTTCAGGTACGTTGATGTGTATGCTTTGTATAAGCATGAAAGGTGAGTACATATGTGCATTGATGTAAAGAAACATTTGAGATATATGTATGTTTGAGATATGAGCAAATGAGATGCTTGAGATATGATGTATTGGTAAGCAATGGCAAACCAAGTGAGCCAAAGAGATTATCTATGTAACGCCCCGAATTTGGGCCTAGTAGAATTGGGCCCATTTGGCCTTGGGCATGGGAGCGTTTAAAATTTTTTTTTAGAACAAGAGAACGGCTTTAATGCATGTTGGACCTATTAGGTGAGTGATTTTGGAAGGTTAGGGGGCTTTTATGATGTCCCGGGATCAAACTTGGGCATTAGGAAAATTTTGGTTTTAGGTGAATAAAACCCTGGGAATTAGTAGTAGGCTTTAAGAATAAAATGTGGAGGAAAATGAAACAAGGATAGGAGTGGTCTAGTGGCAACGCGTCATTAAGGGGATAAGTGAGTGCTTGGGTTCAAGTCTTGGAACTTGCATTTCATTTTGATTTATTTTTAAGTGAACTTAGACTTTGGCCCATAGGTTTATATTTAGCTACGCATACTTTAAGACACAATAGGAGCTTGTGGCCTAGTGGCTACCGGCGTAGATTATGCTACAGGGGAGCCTGGGTTCGAATCTCATGAGTACCAAAAAGGGGATATTTATTTTGCTAAGTTGGGGCTGCAAGAGTTTGTGTTGGATTTAAACTCTACTGAATGAGGGATCCCACATCGGAAAGCTAGCAAGAGGGAAGGTGAGAAGCTGGCTATAAATGGAGCTGTCTATGAGGAGAGGAAGCATACCTGGATGGCGTTGGGCATAGAAGCATTCGGAGCGCATATTAGCTTCAGATTCCTATCAGGTGTGTATTTCGCCCTACTCTAGCTGTAGAGCGGCAAGTGCCGAAATGCCGGTCACACGGCGATGGTAGCCACACGAGCGTGCGAGCGCACGTGTGGGGGCTTCGACACGATAGTTGAGGCCATCATGAGTATTCTTGTGGGTTAGGCTGTTTGGGCCTCGATGGGTCTTGATGGGCCAAAGTGGGCCCAAAGGGCCCGTGGGCCCATATGAATAAGTTGTATGACTGTGTAGTAGATGTTGGATTAGACTATGGGAATCTCATATCTGTGGCTAGATTTGGGCCAAATGGGCCACACGAGCGTGTGGGCCCATTTGGGCTGAGAATGGGCCCTAGGCCTAATTTTCTCATTATCTCTGTTTAGAATACCCTTGGTGGGTAAATTACTGAAATACACTCGTTGGGTAAAATGACCGAAATGCCCTGAAGGGCAAAATGACGAAAACGCCCCTACATGTTATATAGTTATTCTTGTATGCGATTTATGATTGTTATCGTATGATTAATATTTTATGTTGCATTCACGTGTTATTGTGTTGCATGGGGATGGGATTATTAATACGGAGGAAGTGCTAATAGGATCGCATGGTCGCTTGATGACTGTGGATCCACCGAAGGCTTTTTAGCCACCGAGAAGCCATGCTGCACAGATAAGCTAGTGCCGCAACCGGTGCTACATAAGGAGTGTACGGATGGGTGAGTCGATTAAATCCCCACAGGAGTGCACGGTTGGATAGGAGACGGAGTGCAGGGATGGTATGGGCATTAATGCATTGCATATACAGATTATATTATTGAGATGGGCTTAAGCCCAGATATTTATGATATGTGACATTTGATACGGGTTAAGGCCCAACTGAGGCTTTTATGGGCTAAGGCCTAATTGCCACCGTTACTGTAATGGGCTTCGGCCCGGATTGTTGTGATTCATGTTCCTACTGATGAGGGTTGTACACACTGAGTTTTCGTAAACTCACCCCCTCTTTTTAATTTTTTTCTCAGGTAATCCTCAGTAGGCGGTTCGGCGTACTGGAGGACTCGGAGGTGGCCACACTACGAGCAGTTTCGGATTTTCGTATTCCACTTATTTTTATTTTCTTTTGGGTTCATATTTTGTAATAAGGCCTCTCTTAAATTTCGGTTTTTAGTTTGGGATTTTTAGTTTATTATGTTTTAAATCTACTCAACATTTAATTGCGGTTTTCCAAAACAATATTTGTTTTCAAAACACTACGCTTTCGCAACTGAGTTGTAAATATCATGTTTTCATAGGTCAATTGTTTTAAATTAAGCTTCCGCATCGAACAAGGTTTTAAAGGTAATGACTTCTTAACAAATGTGGATTATTAATAAACAAACGCAAACTGAGACTTTAGTTTTTTTTCAAGAAGGGTTTTTAATGAAAACATGGTTTTCGAAAAACACTTCAATGTGGCACGCCAAATTCGGGCCTAACTTCTAGGCTGGGTTTGGGGTGTTACAATCTATGTGCTTGAAATGAAGATATGTTAATGAATTTTAATAGCTATGTTTATGAATGATTATATGTTAAGCTTATTTGTATATGGCTTATAAGTTAGCACGTTTAGAGACGAGATTGAATATGATAATATGATGAACATTTTGATGTGTTTTGGTTGCCTTTGATGCTTGGATTGGTGCTTAATTGTGTTTGAAAGAATGACTCTTTTGTGGGTGGTAATTTGGCCTTGAAAATGGCCTATAATTGCCAACGCAGTTGAGCACACGGGCGTGTGGCTCGACCGTGTCCCTCGTGGTTGTAATTTAAATCAAGTCAGGCTCGACCACGGGCTGGACACACGGGCGTGTGACTGGCTGTGTGGTGCAAGTCAGGCTCGACCACGGGTGAGGCACACGGACGTGTCTACGGCCGTGTGGACAAGTCAGTATGTATGCCCTGTTTTGACACGGCTTAGACATACGGGCGTGTCTGAGTCCGTGGGAGGCACACGGCCTGCCCACACGGGCGTGTGACCTCTGTAACTTTGAAAAAAAATTAAAATTTCTGAGAACTTCCGTATGTGTTCGGTTTAGTCCCGTCCCTATTCTTAAGCATGTTTAAGGTCTCGTAGACCTCTTTAAGGGACACTTTGATGTGTTTTGTCTGATTATGATATGAGATGTCCGTAAAAGTTTCCGTTTGGTTTGGTCATGCCTTTAACCCTATTCCGGTGACGGTTAGGGGTTAGGGGTGTTACATTACTGTCACATCATGAGCGGTTAACCAGTCCATACCAAGAATTATATCACATTCATTAAATGGAAATTGCATGATATATTCCTTAAAATAATGACCTCTAATCATCAATGGGCAATCTTTGCATACCCTATCAACTAATACACTTTTGCCTAAAGGATTGGACAGTTTTATCACAAACTCTGTAGACTCTACAGGCATGCTCATACTAGATGCTAATTTCATGCAAATATATGAGTGGGTAGATCCTGGATCAATTAAAGCAACAACATTAGCATCATAGAGAGAAAATGAACCCGTAATTACATCTGGGGATGACGCCTCTTCGCGAGCGTGAATAGCATAAGTCCTTGTAGGCGCTCTACCCTCAGATCTTGCAGCCTTCTCTCTGGGTGCACTCTTACTACTCGTTCCACGTCCCGGGTTTCTCTGTTGTCTCCCTCTAGTAGTGCTTCCTGATCTGGCACTCTGAATTTTCTCCTTTTCAACCATCTCAGGGCATTCTCTAATGAAATGGTCTTGGGAACCACACTTAAAGCAGGCTCTCTCGTGGGCTCGGCACTCACCGGGATGTCATCTGCCACACTGTGGGCATTCCGGTCTATTAGGTCGAGTGTTCCCAACACTAGCAACTGAGGTACTCTGAGCTTTAATCCCCGAGTACTGTTTACTCTTACTTCAATTTGAAAACCTGGATGAAGTAGCTGATCGGGTAGGGAAATCTCTTGACTTCTTGGACAAGGGATGAAATGACTTATTCAATTGTCTTTTTTTTGAGTCACGAGACTCTATCTCAGCTTTTCTTTTCTCTTTCACTAATTCCTCGGCTTTACAAGCCCGATCCACTAGCACAACGAATTCTTTCAATTCTAGGACACCAACGAATAATAGGATATCTTCATTTAATCTGTCCTCAAACCTCTTACACATGATGGCTTAAGAGGACACACACTCTCGAGCGTACTTGCTGAGCCTTACAAATTCATGCTCATATTCAGTTACTGTCATTCTACCTTGTTTCAATTCAAGGAATACCTCTCTTTTATGGTCAATAAACCTTTGGCTAATGTACTTCTTCTGGAATTCTTCTTGGAAAAATTCCCATGTGATCCTTTCCCTTGGTAAAACCGAAATAAGGGTGTTCCACCACTGATAAGCAGAATCTCTCAGAAGAGACACTACACATTTCATGCACTCTTCAGGAGTGCAAGATAATTCATCAAATACCCTGATGGTATTTTCAAGCCAAAATTCTACTCCTTCCGGATCATCATCCTTACTAGCTCGAAATTCCTCGGCTCCTTACCTCCGGATTCTATAAACTGGAGGCTTTTCTCTCCTTACCACTTCTACCACTTGGGGAGCTACTGGGTAGGTTGAGGAATAGGTGGGGGTAGAGGGGGTTGTGCATTCGGGTTCGCACGAACGAACACCGTATACCATGCATTCGTCATGTCAAGAAAGGCTTCCATAGCCTCTTCTCCTCCTCTCTGACTTACAGTCGTTGGTCTATTCTCATTTTCTTTTGGCACTGTCCCTTTAGCGGGAGCCGGCACATTACTTTCTACATCATCAGCCACAGCTCTTTCTAGATCCATTTACTATATGAAAACACAATTTAAATCGTTAGGAGTCGTCACACTATCATTACATAAATACTCACATGTATGGCATGTATAACTAGGCTCATGCTTACGCTACGTTAGTCTGAGAATCGACTAAATAGTAGCTCTGATACCACTAAATGTAACACCCCTTACCCGTAACCGACACTGGGACAGAGTACGAGGCATTACCGAACTTAACTTACATAAACATATATTCTCAGCTATAAAATTTTGTTTCAACTTTAAACTTCTTCATTCATATTCATAACATCCTTATTATGGGCCTACGAGGCCTTAAACATCCATACGGAAGGTTTCAGAATTAAACCGTGAACTTTGGTGCAGTTAGAATTTTTTTACCTAGAATAGGGCCACACGCCCATGTGGAATTGGACACGTCCATGTTCCCAGCCCGTGTGGAATTTATTTTTCATTTTGAACCTACAGGGGTTTTCACACAGCCGGACACACGCCCGTGTCTGTGGCCCGTGTCCCTCACACGGCCTAGACACGCCCGTGTCCTCACCCGTGTGTGAAAACCTGGGTATTCTGTTTATGACATCAGCAAACCCTTAATAGCACACGGCCTAGGCACACACCCGTGTGCTGGCCCGTGTGGCGAATCAAATTCTCGCAAATTTGATGCAGGGGACACACGGCCTATCAACACACCCATGGGGTTGACCGTGTGTCACACACGGCATAGACACACGCCCGTGTGTCTACCCGTATGGACAATTAGAAATCTATTTTCCAAGCCTATTGCCACCCTAAAACATAAACACACATATACCAACACAAGCAACACATAACATGGTAATAATACACTATGAAGACTCACAATTCATCATTCATGCACAACATATATCTCATCATCATTAAGTTATAGAACTTGACAAATATTGGCCAATTCCTAATGGCCATTTAAAAAATGAGTGTATAACATTAATAGCCAACACTTTGGCTTTCAAATATGACATAACACAAAATGACCAAGTTCCTATACATGCCTTACTTAAAATAAATCAACTTTACTATACCAAAAGAATAGTTGATAGTGTGATCCGAGCTCCGACTTCCTACTATCCCCGAGCTAGCTTGGCGAAACTACAAGGAAAAGGGAAAAGAGAGGGGTAAGCACATAGCTTAGTAAGTTTGCATGAATTGAAATAGCAATATAAGTACTTATGGTAAAACCCATTTATCTCATAAAACGATAACAACACCAGTTCTCAAGTATTTTGACACACTTACTCATACTTAGGCTTACCCATTACATATCACAATAGGGTTTCATAACTCTTATTTTACTCATGGTACATGTATCACTTCATCACATAATTTAGCACTTATGTTATCATGAACATAAACTTAAATCATAATCAGCTTTCACTTAAATGTAACTCTTTGTCATGTTTGTATAGCTTAGCTCTTGCCTTCTTTGCATACTTAACTCTTTTTCCCGTTGAATTACTCGGAATATCGGAGGATACTCAATCTCATCATACGTGTATCATGATGCCAATGCCATATCCCAGATATGGTCTTACACGAGATCTCTTAGCTCGATGTCGATGCCATGTCCCAGACATGGTCTTATACGAGATCGTACATAGATGTCGATGCCATGTCCCAGACATGGTCTTATACGGGACCTTCCTTATTCAGTGCCGATGCCATTTCCCAGACATGGTCTTATACGGGACCTATATTCGGTGCCGATGCCATGTCCCAGACATGGTCTTACACGGGACCTTCCTTATTCGGTGCCGATTCCATGTCCCAGACATGGTCTTATACGGGACCTACATTCGGTGCCGATGCCATGTCTCAGGCATGGTCTTATACGGGACCTACATTCGGTGCCGATGCCATGTCCCAGACATGGTCTTACACGGGACCTTCCTTGTCTCATGTCATGACATAGGTATCCTCGTTATTCCGAATCTTCAACCGGGACCTCATCTTAACATATTTTCATCAAATTATCATCGAGATATCATTAGTTAATTTCATAGAAATAATATTCATTTCTCATAATATCAAACAAATTAAAACATAAAAACATTATGTAGCTATAATTTTCACACAAACTTACCTCGGTACTCAAAATATGTGTAGGTGTTCGATTTAGTCCACAACCTTGTTCTTGCCTCGATTTCAGTCTGGGCTTTGTGTTACTTGATCTATAATAAAAATTTCACTTGTTTAATACTCACATTGACTAAATTGACTCATGAATCACACTTTGGCAAAATTATGATTTTTCCCCTAAACTTTCACATAATTACACTTTTGCCCCTAATCTCGTAAAATGATTTTCATTCAATTTCTTTGCATTTCAAGCTTAGCCGAATCACTTTCATATCTACATCAGCCCTCAATTTCTACTAATTCACTCATGTATGACCATTTTCATAACTTTACAATTTAGTCCTTTTTATGAATTTCTCTTGAAAATCACTTAGGAAAAGATGTTTATCATATATTAAATTTTCATATTCTTCCATAAATCATCAAAATACATGCATGTCATACATGGGTAAATTTTTTAACATAAACCCTAGCTCAAAATATAGCTAGAAATAGCTAAACCGAGCTACGGGGATCTAAAAAATACGAAGAACATTAAAAATGGGGCTAGGAGGTACTTACAATCAAGCTTGGAAAATGAAAAAACCCTAGCTATGTCTTCCTTGGGGAGTTTCAGCCAAAGGAGAAGAAGATGGACAAGATTTTGACTCTATTTTCCCTTTTAATTCTTTTATTAACCAAATGACCAAATTGCCCTTAATGCCTTTTCTTAAGATTTTTCCTTCCCAAGCCCATTTTTGTCCATCTAAACATATAATGGTCTAATTGATAAATAAGGACCTCTAGTAATTTTAATAATTCTATTTCATACTTAAATCTTCTAGAATCTCATATTTTCTAATCTTTGTAATTTAGTCCTAATGGACAAATTGATCACTAATAAATAAAATTTCCTCATGAAATTTTCACACAATCTTGAAATCATATCATAAGCCTCATAAAAATCATAAAACACTTATTTCTACCTCAAATTTGTGGTCTCGCAACCACTATTCCGGCCCTAAATTGGGCTGTTACAATGATGGTCCATACCAATTCCACCATTCTTGGAACTAGTTTCGGAATTAAATTGGGTGCCGTATTTGAAATATATGAGCTAAGAATGTCTCATATGTTGATTGTTCATTAAGAAGGCATTGTACCATGCCATTTGGTAATCCCAATATGTGAAATATGGGTGGTGGTCAATTTTGGTGGTAAATTTGGCAGGAAATTTCTTTGGAGAATTTGGGTTTCCACTCCAATCCCTTGGTCGAAGAATTTTTAATATTTGGGCTGTTGAATGGGTAATAAAATTTGGATCTTTTGGATTTGTGTAGTGTTTGAACAGTACTAATGGAACGGTGGAAATGTGCAAGTGTGCACAATCGTAACAAGTAATAAAGTGACAAGTAAATGTCGAGTTATCGTACCCACAGGGACTGTGAAAAGAATTATTTATGAATGCAATTTAAAACACTTTGGTGAAGAAAAATATTTTGATTTAGAAAAATGATTAAAAACTAAAGAAAACAAAGTAAAATAAAATAAAGTTCTAATGCACGATTTCAAAAGCTGATTTTGATCAAGATGATATAATTGTATTGGATTAATTACATTTCTTACCTTAGAATTATTAAACTTATGCTTATACTTGTTACGAATAAATCACGAAAACTCGGTAATTTGCTAACTTATAAACATATTTACAAATCAAAAATCCATTCATCTCTCGTACATATTTCTATGTTCATTCGATTAAACAGATTTATAAAGGTAAACATGTTATTGCACATACATACTTATTAAATTAAACAATCTTTTGCATATTTCTATGTCGATTCAAATGATTAATTCACCCTAATAAGCATATAAAAGACTTTGTGAAGTAACAAAGTGTAATTACCTTGAAACAATTTAATCACAACAATCTTGCAAGTTATGCAAGGCATATGAATTGCCAAATACAATGCTAATTTAATCTTCAGCTACCTTAGAAGAATTAAACATGCACTGATTAAGTACTGTGTCCATTAATTACAATTTCAATGCATTTAAATAATTAATTCATTAGCTATCTAAACAATTATAATGCCAGATTAACTTAAGTATGATTTTACTTAATCAAGCATTCTACCGAGACCTATAACAGCATAAACATAATTTTAATAATTCACACGGACGTCATGCAATCAACCCAACACGAATTAAATTCAAGCTAAATAGATTAAAATAACCATTTCAACAACAATAATATTCATAGATATGTTCATCGTATAAACAACAGAAATTAAAAAGATAGGGAGCAAGAGGCAAATCCGGTGTTTCTCCGAGGCTTGACTGGTTGTTCTGTCCTTCGTCTCCATTGTCCTCGCCGAGCAAGGCTTCTATGAATACTTGATTGCTGCCCAAGATGGCTGAAAAAAACCTCTTTTCCAAGAGGAGAAATCGGCACAAGAGAAAGGGGGAATGGAATGGAAAAGAAGAGAGAAAACTTGAGAGAAGAGAAGAGAGGATGAGAGAATGTTGTTGGTGTGAGGGATGCTTTTAATGATCAGCAAGGGGTGGATTTTATAGCTGATTGTGGCTTCTAAAAATAGCAAATCCCATCAGCCAAAGAGACCCCCCTTGGCCGGCCATCTATGTGGCAAAGTTGATGGCTTCAACTTTGCTAAATATGGCATAGGGCAAATCTACAAAGCCACTAATTGTGGAGGGGGTTGAATGCAACTTTTACAAGTCTTCAAGGGCTTCTTTGCAAGCTTAATTAATCAGCTAATAGGCTTATTTTGGTCAGCATATGGACGGTTTGGGCTGCCCATTTGCTAGCTGGTTCGGTTCACTAAAATTGGTTCAACCAGTGCGGTTCAACTGTGCCCTTTTTCCATAATTAATTAAGATTAATTTATTTAGCCCAAATTAAATTGGGAATAAATTAAAATTAATTATATTATGATTTAATATTCATACTCAGACTGTCTTGGGCTGGAAATAAATTTTCCTCGATACTTCAAATTGCTTCTTGGTTTTATTCTTGACGATGTCTGCGAGCCAATTTTAAGCCCTTTGTGCAAATCATTTAAAATGATCAAAATTAATCAAAATTAACTATAAAATTAATTAAAATTCATCATGTTCATATTTTTAGCACAATTTAATTATTTTATAAAAATTAATTATTTTTCGACAAGAATTTAATCGAAACTACATAAATTTGAGTTAAAAAGGGCATGAAAAAGTGTATAAATTTTCGTGTTTCCACACCCCCAAACTTAATTCATTGCTCGTCCCGAGTAATGCACAAAATTAAAAAGAATTTTCTCGGAAACACTTTTGAAAAACTCGTTCAGAACAACATTCTTTCCAAAATCATGAAATTAATATACTTATGCTCAAAAATAAGAAATTCGATAATTATGCTACTCAAGTATATATATCGTTCAAATTACATCCAACAACTATTATGATAGAAAAATTAGACTAAATGTTTCTTAATAAAGACATGTTAATCCCTACCATTTTGATTTTAATTTCTTATTCAAAAAATTAAACTGCAATCATTAAGCTTAACTGATGTCTTGATATGTTGAACCGAGCAATTTCTCTCCACTAATGTAGGTAACATTGGAACTTTGAATCAATAGGTCTTTAATAAGGTTGTAACGTGGCTGGGCTTAGGGGTAGGTAAAAAAGAGATAAATTTTGGCTTAAAAAAACCCTAGACTCAGCGTAAATCGAACCTTCGGAATTTTTACCATTGATACACCAACTTTCACATGCTCTTTCGTACATCTATTTCGAGTGCTCTCTCTCTTTTTTTTTCTTTTTTTTTCAAATCAAATTCGAGCACTTGCTTCATGTACTACAACTTTCGAGCAATTGATATTTCTTTTCAACTCCCCCAAACTTATTTTCAAACGATATTCTGAGTAGTACTGAGTCTAGTGTTTGGGACAATTTTAAAGATAAATGAAGAGAAAAGTGATGGCTAAATATTGTAAATGTCCAAATAGAACTAGCCCATATAGTCTCAAAGTTGGGTTTCAAAGGATAATTTTATCAGGGTTGGCTTGAAAGGCTCAAACGGTCCAAACAACAGTTGCCTAAATCATTTTCAATGTTCCATGCTTCCTAGGATTTCGCCTCAAGAAATTACTAAGTCAATTCTAAAGACTTAAACTTTCATGCATTCCTAATTTTTTCGTAGGGAACTAAAAATTTTATGGTACGAATTTGCATGCTTTATTAAAAATACATTCATATCATTATTAAGCTAACATAATAACTTATTGAAATAATTGAACTTTATTAATACTGATGTTTAGCATACTTAACGAAATTTCAAATTATTGAACAAAATATATCCTAATCATAATTAAAAGAAAATTTTATTCTGAGTGGAATTAATTCAAATTTTCAGTCCCCCCTACTTAAAGTGAACAATGTCCTCATTGTTTAAAGTGAATAGATACTATACACCAGGTAGGATTTTTAGAAAAGAGGAGGTGAGTCAAATTGACTTCTTAAGTACCAAGCTCTCTCTAAAATCCAATCCTAGACATGTATATATCTATTGCCACACTTTAGCCTTTGTGACTTGTTCAGATTTTATTCATAATTCCTATCTCTTGTTTTATTGTGCAAAAATAAAAATTCCTAATTAACCTAATCCTAAAATAACTTAAGAATAAAAATAAAGTAAAGTTGAAGTCCTCCCTTTTTTATTTGTTTGTCGATCCTTCCGAATTCGACTCATCTTTTTCTTCATCAGTATTGCCTTTGCATGAATCGCCTTGCTCCTTCTTCGATGATGAAATCCATGGTTCAAATATGAAATCTGGAAACTCAGGCAAAAATATAAATGGATCATTATAAATTTTCTTGAGGGCACTTCTCATCGAGTCATCCCTTATTTTTGAGTATCTCCAGTAGGCTTGTTGCTGCCATTGCATGTGTTGCATTAAGTCCATCAGCTTTAACAGCTAATCACGAAGATCTGAGCTGGGCGGTGGAGCTCCAAACATAGAAGTCTTGATATCAGGTTCAGCTTCTGGTTCCATTGGTTCTGCCTCACTAGGGACTTCAGTTGATTGCTCTAGCGGGATCTCTGTGGGATCATCTTCTGCTTCTTCAGGATCCTCACTCTCTTCAACTCGTTGCTGTAGAACAGAATCTCCAGCTACTTGGTAGAGGTCCCAATCGGTGACTGTGCCTTGACTATACCCTGTCTTCTTCACGTCCGCAACTATTTTTGCTTTTAAGCACAGAATTGTTATTGTAAAGGGGAAATAGGCCGGGCCAGAACGTCTAACGGCACAATTTTGCATTTCTCTTAGGATGATTTTACCCACATCAATGGTGTTTCCAGATAGAATCGAATATAATAGGACCATTCACTCTAATGAGATTGTAGTCCCATGCGAACTAGGCATAAGACTGAAACGGATGAAATAGAATCATACCTTCGCAAGTGGTGTCAAATACTCTCTTCGACACATGTGGATTCCTTGCTTTGACACAGTCCACTTAGAAACTGGAACTGTAAGTTCCTCGAGAATTTCTTGATTCTGCGAACTAGAACTTCGGTCAATTTGCTTGAGGTTAAGTTCGCATAAAATTCACGAACTAGTTCCTCATCCACACTTGGTCTCCTTTCACAAAACAATTCCCAATTGAGGGCTTCGGCAACTTGATGAATACGTTCCATAAAGTCTCTGTAGTTGCTTTCCTTCAATGTGAAGCCTTTCTCTGGATGCATCTGTTGATTTTTGAAGATACTTTCGTATCTTACTTTGGCTTCTTCACAGTGAAATTTGTTTTGTTCTTCGTCAATTTGGGCGGAGGCACGAGTTCTCTTGCGAGGCATGCTTAACCTGAACATAAGATGGAAAAATTATTTTCTCAAAAATTTAATTAATAAAAATTATTAATAATTCAATGAATTAAAAAAATTTAAATAATTAAATAAATTGAAAGGAAATTAAGTCTTACCACCTTTGTTGTAAAAATAAAGGATCTCTAAAAAAAACTAATGTAGAAAAAGATAGTAAAATGGAAGAAGGGTTTGGCTTAGGTTGGGTGAAGGAGGAGTGCTGGTCGGGTGTTGGAAGGCTACTAGGTGCGCACGTGGTAGGAGCTGCACGCAAGCAGCAGCGTGCAAGGCCTTGCGGCAAGCGAGCCACGCGCGTCGTGGCGCAGTACAGGCCTACGGGAGGAGGCGGGACACGGCACTGGGTAGCTGGTGCGAGCGACAAGTGTAGCGGCACGGGGAGGCCACTGGCGCGCTTGTGTGCGCGAGCTGCTGGATGCCTGGGCGTGCGGCTAGGTGCTGAAGCTGACTACTGGTCGAATGGCTGTTGTGGCTAGGGACTTGCGGCACTTTGATGAGTTGGTGATTTGGGGTTTTAAGTGATGAATGAATAGGGAGAAGTAAGGGTGGAATTTATAGTAGGAGAAGTAGGAATTAGATTAGAACTCTTAGAGTAATTTAATAATAAAAATATTCTAATTCTAATCCTACTCAAAGTTAACAACAATTAATAATATGCATATGCAATTATCAATTGCTATTAATTATTAAGATAAACATGAAATATAATTAAATAAAATTAATCCTAATTCTAAGCTAAGTTGATAAAAATTAATATATAAATTATAAGAGATATAATTATATATTAAAGTTTATCATATTATTATTAAAATATTAAGTAAAAATAATTATTTTAGATGCCTTTTGGAAATATTTACAAAAAGTGGCACCTAGTTTTTATTATTTACGGAAATAGTAACCAAATTTTAAAAATAATTCAATTAAGTCCCTAGACTTAATGAAAATTTGAAATTGAGTTGCAAATTAAAACTTGGGTCAAAATTGACCTTTTAATTTGAAAAACCAAAAATTTATTTTGTCATTTAGGAAATAATTTCTCGGAAAATTATGTAAAAACAAATTCCCAGGAAAGATTGGAGGGGTCACAAGCGGTCCCGCTTAAGTTCCAATCTCCTAGACAGAATTTATCTAAACATACTAAACCCGGAAATATACCCTAAATAATTTATTAAAAACAAGAAAATCTAAATATCAGATAAACTGAACAAGATTTGATCCCGTTCAGGTTTTTCTCCGTAGTAATGTTTCAAACGCTGAGCATTGACTTGAAAATTACCTCCCTTACCTTGGAGTTCAAAAACTCCATATGGATAGGCGTGATGAATCATGAATGGACCGGACCAACGTGATTTTAACTTACCTGGGAAGAACTTCAATCTGGAATTGAATAACAAGACTTGCTGACCTGCTTCAAATTCTCTAACTCGAATGTGCTTGTCATGCCATTTCTTGAGTCTTTCTTTGAGTATTTTGGTATTTTCGTATGAGAACATTCGAAATTCCTCTAGCTCGTTGAGTTGGAGCATCCGTTTCTCTTTAGCAAGTTTAAGATCCAGGTTGAGTTATCGAAGAGCCCAATAAGCTTTGTTCTCTAACTCCAGAGGTAGATGACAGGCTTTTCCAAAGACCAACCTGTAGGGTGACATTCCTAAGGGTGTCTTGTATGATGTTCTGTAAGCCCATAAAGCATCATCTAGTCCCTTGGACCAATCTCGTCGGTTCGGGCAAACTACCTTCTCAAGTATGCCTTTGATCTCCTTATTCGCCAGCTCAGCTTGCCCATTTTTCTGCGGATGGTAAGCTGTTGCAACCTTGTGTTTCACTCCATGTTTATATAACAACCATTTTAACCACTTGTTCACAAAATGGGTCCCTTCATCGTTGATAATAGCACTTGGGGTTCCAAACCTTGTGAACACGTGTTTCTGCAAGAACTTCATCACAACCTTAGCATCGTTCGTCGGATAAGCTTCAGCCACGACCCACTTGGACACATAATCTACTGCTACCAATATGTACTTGTGACCAAAAGACGGAGGGAAAGGACCAAGAAAGTCAATACCCCAAACATCGAACAATTATACCTCAATGATATTTTTTCGAGGCATCTCATTTCTGTTGGTGAAATTTCCAACCCTTTGACATCGATCACAGCTCTTTACGTAAGCATATGCATCCTTAAATAGTGTTGGCCAAAAGAATCCGAAACACAATACTTTGGCATTGTGTGTGTACCTCAAGTGTCCCCACTTGAAGCTGAGTGACAGTGGTATAAAATCTTTTGTATTTCATCTTCTGCCACACATCTCCTGATCATCTGATCTGCACACTTTTTAAACAAGTATGTCTCTTCCCAGAAATAGCACTTCACATCGTGAAGAAACTTTTTCCTTTATTGATATGTTTTATCAATCGGCATCAAACCACAAGCTAAATAGTTAGCAATATCAGCAAACCAAGGAATATTATGGACATGATATACCTTCAGTATGTGTTCATCTGGAAATGTCTCCTGGATCGGTACTAGTGGAGAATTTCCCTCTTGCGGCAACAATCTTGTAACACCCCTTACCCGGGTTCTACGCCGGAACCGGGCCCGAGGCGTTATCGAACTCAAACCACTTGATCGCCACTTAGGCTCATCGTAACTACTCTCTGAAGTCATCTTAACAACCTCATTCTTGACTTACGAGGCCTCACTCATACACACGAGGGCTCTTGAGACTAAACCGGAACTTTTTCCAATCTTAATTTTTTTTCTCTTTTATAAAGGTCTCACACGCCCGTGCATGGACACACACGCTCATGTCCCCAAACCGTGCCTAAAACCCCAGCATTCTACCAATGCCCCACGGCCAAGGTACACGCCTGTGCTTACCACCCGTGGTGCACACTGACTACCTTAACACGGCCTAGAGTCTAAACACACGCCCGTGTAGCTAGCCCGTGGCCAACACGGATTAATCCCACACGCCCTAGGCACACGCCCGTGTGACTAGTCCGTGGTCTATTCTGACTTAAGATACAAAGGTGCGGGGTGCACACGCCTGACACACGCCTGCGTGTGTCCATCCGTGTGGGCACTTAGAGGCTATTTACTGAAGCTAATTGCCACCACGAAATCAAGACCAAACTCATGCTCAATTCAAGCAACTCAAGTATTACATCTAACATGAACAAGGATGCATACTTCATTGATAGATTAAAACATACATACTTAATCATTCATGACTCATCTCTTTGGCCATATACAAAAAGAATACTAAGCTTGATAGCCAACACTTTGGCTAGTTTTAAAACATAACTCAAAATGAAATGTTTCCTATACATGCCATACTTAATATAAACAACTTGGCTATACCAAAATAGCGATTGATAGTGTGCTCAGAGCTCCGGTGGCGATGATCCACGAGATTAGCTAGGCGGGACTACATGGAAAGAAAGAATAAAGGGCGTAAGCATTTAGCTTAGTAAGTTTGCATGTAATTCTCATAGCAATATTTTTGCTTAACATTAACCATTCATCATAAACAATGGCATTATGAATCTCAAGTATTTAAGCTTACTTACTCTTCTTGATTCTTACATATCTCATGGTACTTACTATTCTCATGCTGCAAATGCGGTAAAACAATATACTGTATCACTTGATCACATAGATCGGTATACTTTACTATGATAAGTATAATCTCAACTTCATCATTCATATCATGAATAATACTCTTAACTAGCATAACTTGATAATAACTTTACTTACTTAACTTTCTTACTATATCATTTGAGCTTTACTCTCTTGCCCGATGAATTTCTATGAATAACCAAGGATACTGAATCTCATCCCACATAACACGATGCCAAAGACATATCCTCGATATGGTCTTACATGGGATCTCTCATCTTGGTATTGATGCCATGTCTTGACATGGACTTACTCAAAGTCTTCCTTGTGTGTTCCCTTGGGAACTTACCATTGCCATGTCTTGACATGGTCTTACTTGGTATCTTTACTCATGAACTGGTCAATGTCGAGCCTTGGCTTGGACTTACAAGAAATCTTTCTTGTTACTCACCAATGCCATGCCTTGGCTTGGACTTACATGGAATCTCTACCTCAAGATAGCTTTTCAATGCCAAGACTTGTCTTGGACTTACATGACATCTTTGCTTGGAGACTCACCAATGCCATGCCTTGGCTTGGGCTTACATGGGTCTTCATCTCATAATAACTCTTCAATGCCAAGACTTGTCTTGGACATACATGATAACTTGCTTGATTCCCGATGCCATGCCTTGGCTTGGTCTTATATGGACTTTCTTATCTCGTGTAGTAGATCGAGTATCCTAAGTAATTCAACTTCAATCGGGACTTTCTCATGCTTAATCTCATTAATTTCTTTATTTAACATAGCAATAAAAATTTCTATGTTAATAATGTACATTATACTAAGCAATTCAATGATAATAATCATAAAGCTTAAAAATCATACAAACTTACCTCAATATACAAAATGTATGTAGATATGCAATTTAGTCATCGACTTTGTTCTTGCCTCGGTTTCGATCCGGGCTTCATTTTTCTTGATCTATAATAATAATTAGATCATTTAATACTCACATTGACTAAATTGACTCTTAACTCATACTTTGGAAAAATTACTATTTTGCCCCTTAACTATCTCTTATTTACACTTTTGCCCCTAGGCTCGTAAAAATGATTCTCATTTAACTTTCTTAAACATCATGCTTAGCTGATTCATTTTCTCTACTATAACAATCATTAATTCTCACTATTTCTAATAGGTATGACCAATTTCATAACTATTACAAATTAGTCCATATTATCATTTTTCATGAAATTCACTAAGGAAAAGATGTTTATCTAACATCAAACTCCCATAAACTTCCATAAAATATCATTTTACATGCATGATACACATGGGTATATTTTTGAACATGCTTCTTAGCTCATCTTATAGCTAAAAATAGCTAATTCATAATACGAGGACTCTAAAAATACGAAGAATATTAAAAACGGGGCTAGGATGACTTACTTGCAAGCTTAAAAAATTTGAAGAACCCTAGCTATGGAGTCTCCCAATTTTCGGCACAAGGAAGAAGATGAATGAAATTTTTATCATCTTTTTCCTAGTTTAATCATTTATTTGGTAAATGACCAAAATGCCCTTCTCTTTAAAAATTTACAATTTACTAACTCATGTCCATTTTTGTCCAAAACTTATAATTTGGGCAAATTGCTATTTAAGGACTTCTAATTTATATTCTAAAGCTATTTCATACAAAAAGCTTCTAGAAACTCATATTTTGCAACTTTTGCAATTTAGTCCTATTTGATCATTCCATGTCAATTTCACAAAATTTCTACATGGAACTTTAATACTATCATGCAAACATGTTATAAACCGGAAGAACTAAATTTACTAACTCAGATTTGTGGTCTCGCACCACTATTTCGACTAGGCCCTGAATCGGGATGTTACAATTCTCCCCCTCCTAGGAATTTTCGTCCTCGAAAATCTTACCACAAGAAATGAGTTTGGGTCTTTGGTTTCTCATGCTCTCTTCTGGTTCCCACGTAGCTTCTTCTATTCCATGTCTTTGCCACAATACTTTTACCAGGGCAATACTTTTATTCCTTAGCTGCTTGACTTTCCGAGCTAAAACCTTAATTGGTTCTTCACCATAAGTCATGTCGGGATGAATCTCTATCTCTGACGGGGTAATTACATGTGAAGGATGTGATCGGTAGCGTCTCAACATTGACACGTGAAACACATCGTGAATTCTTTCTAACTCTGATGGCAAAGCCAATCGATAAGCTACCGGCCCAACTCTTTCAGTAATCTCGTATGGTCCGATAAAATGTGGACTCAACTTGCCTTTACGGCCAAATCTGAGAACCTTTCTCCATGGTGACACTTTCAAGAAAACCTTATCTCCGACTTGATACTCTATCTCTTTTCTCTTTAAGTCCGAATAGGACTTCTATCTATCTGATGCAGCTTTTAAACATTCTCGTATCACTTTCACTTTCTCTTCAGCTTCTCTAACCAAATCAACCCCGTGAATTTGGTTTTCCTTGAGTTCAGTCCAAAATAAAGGCGTTCTGCACTTACGCCCATATAGAGCCTCATAAGGCGCCATCTTTAAACTCGACTGAAAACTATTATTGTAGGCCAACTCTACCAATGGGAGAAACTTTTCCCAACTACCTAGGAATTCAAGAATACAACATCTGAGCATATCCTCGAGTACTTGAATTAACCTCTCTGACTGATTGTCAGTTTAAGGATGAAAAGCGGTACTAAAGTTCAACTTTGTACCCAATGCCTCTTGCAAATTCTTCCAAAATCTAGATGTGAACCTCGAATCTCTATCCGAGATAATTGACAATGGAACACCGTGAAGCCTTATTATTTCTGACACATACAAGTTTGCCAACTTGTCTAATGAGTAATCAACTTGTACAGGTAAAAAATGAGCTGACTTCGTGAGTCTATCAACTACAACCCATACAGCATCTTTCTTGCTCAGAGATAATGGTAAACCCGTTACAAAATCCATATTAATACGGTCCCATTTCCACTCCGGAACCAAAATGGGTTGAAGCAAACCCGAAGGTACTTGGTGTTCAGCCTTTACTTGCTGACAAATCAAGCATTTGAAACAAACTCAAAATATCTTTCTTTATTCTCGCCACCAATCTGTTGTTTTTTAAGTCATTAAACATTTTGGTACTACCGGATGTCTGAGATAAACATCCGTTATGTGCCTCATGCAAAATTCTCTGAATAAGCTCGTCCTTTCTCGGTACATAAATTCTATCTTTGAACATCAGACTTTCATTGTGACTAATCTGGAAATCAGACTCAACATCTGTCTCGCACTGAGCTCTCTTGACTTGCAATTCACTATCTTCTTTCTGAGCCTTAAAAATCTCTTGGAGGAATACTGGTATAGCTTTCAACTCAGCTAGAATAGAACCATCAGTGGATAAATTCATCCGTGAATTCATTGCCCTTAATGCAAATAGGGAATTTCTACTCAAAGCGTCGGCGACCACATTCGCCTTCCCGGGATGGTAGTCAATGACCAATTCATAGTCTTTTATCAACTCTAGCCATCTCCGCTGCCTTAAGTTCAACTTTTTCTGCATCATCAAGTACTTCAAACTTTTGTGATCGGTGAAGATCCGACATCTCTCACCATATAGGTCGTGTCTCCATATCTTCAATGCGAAGACTATGGCAGCCAACTCTAGATCGTGGGTCGGATAATTCTTCTCATATGGCTTCAACTGTCTTGAGGCGTAAGCAATCACTTTGCCTTCTTGCATAAGTACACAGCCTAATCCATTTAAGGATGCATCGCTCTAAATCACAAATTCTTTCCCTGTCTCAGGTAGTACTAAAACTGGAGCTTTTGTCAACATCGCTTTCAGTTACTCGAAACTTTGTTGGCATCATTCTGTCCACTCAAACTTCACATTTTTCTGTAACAATTTAGTCATCGGGGTTGCAATCATAGAAAACCCCTTGACGAATCGTCTATAATAGCTAGCTAGGCCTAGAAAACTTCTAACCTCAGAGACATTCCTCGGTGTATTCAAGTCCATTATGGCCGAAATCTTACTTGGATCTACTCGGACTCCATCTCCTGAGACAATATGTCCCAGAAATCCTACTTCCTTGAGCCAAAATTCACTTTTACTGAACTTGGCTTATAATTGATTTTCTCGAAGAGTCTGTAAAATTGTCCGTAGGTTCTCAGCATGCTCATTCTCATCTCGAGAATAAATCAGTATGTCGTCAATGAAAACGACTACAAAATTGTCGAGGTATGGTCTAAAAATACGGCTCATTAAGTCCATGAATACCGCAGGAGCATTGGTCAAACCAAAGGGCATGACTAAAAATTCATAATGCCCATACCTTGTTCGAAAAGCTGTATTGGACACATCTGATTCCTTTACTCTCAGCTGGTAGTACCCCGATCTCACATCTATCTTAGAGAACACAGTGGCTCCCTTCAATTGATCGAACAAATCATCGATCCTTGGCAATGGGTACTTGTTCTTTACTGACACTTTATTAAGTTGACGGTAATCTATGCACAATCTCATGGTGCCATCTTTCTTTTCACAAATAAAACCGAGCACCCCATGGAGAACAACTTGATCTCGCAAAACCTTTATCTGTCACTCTTGCAATCGTGACTTCAACTCTCTCAACTCCATTGGAGCCATTCTGTAAGGAGTAATAGATATTGGTATAGTATCGGAGCTAGCTCAATCTTTGAACTCAACCTCTCTAACTGGTGGTAGTCATGGTAATTCTTCGGGAAAAACATCCACGTACTCACATACTATCGGTACTGACTCAATCTTTAACTTTGTTTCTCTATCATTCATCACAAAGGCAAAATATGCCTCATACCCTTTTCTTATGTATCTCTGTGCCGTCATATGAGAAATTATTGCCGGTGACCTACTATATGATTTTACATGGAGAATGTCCCAATTCTCACATTTCATCTCAATGTACTTTTTCCCACAATTTACTATTACATCATGGGCAGTCAACCAGTCCATACCAAGAATGATGTCAAACTCATCAAATGGTAGCAACATAAGATTTGCTTTAAAGTAATGACCTCTAATCATTAATGGACAATCTTTACATACTTCATCAACTAACACACTCTTACCTAAAGGATTTGACACCTTAATCGTAAATTCTGTAGAATCTATAGGCATATTCATACTGGATACTAGTTTCATACAAATGTAAGAGTGTGTGGATCCGGGATCTATTAAAGCAATAACTTTGATATCATAAAGAGAAAAGGTACCCGTAATAACATCAGGAGAAGATGCCTCTTCGCGAGTGCGAATGGCATAAGTCCTTATAGGCGCCCTACCCTCGAGTCTCGCAGCCTGCTCTCTAGGGTTACCTCTTCCACTTGCCCCACTTCCTGGGTTCCTCTGCGGTCTTCCTCTGACCACACTCCCGGATCTCAAGTTCTGAGCTCTATCTTCTTTCATTGTCTCTGGATAATCTTTTATGTAGTGGTCCTGGGAACCACATCTGAAACATGAATTTTCATGTGCTCGACATTCTCCAAGATGACGTCTGCCATACTGTGGGCATTCGGGTCTATCTGATCGGATGTTCCCCACACTAGCAACTGAGGTCGTCTGTGCCTTACTTCCCGAATACTGCTTACTCTTGTCCTTCCTTGAAAACCCAGTGGAAGTAGCCGATCGGGTGAAGAAATCTCTTGACTTCTTTGATGAGGATTGGAATGACTTATTCCACTGTCTCTTTTTAGAGTCACGAGACTCTACTTCAGATTTTCTCTTCTCTTTTACTAGTTCTTTGGCTTTACAAACCCTCTCTACTAGCACAACGAATTCCTTTAGTTCTAGGACAGCAACAAACAATTTGATGTCCTCATTTAGCCCATCTTCAAATCTCTTACTCATGATGGCCTCGGTGGACACGCATTCTCAAGCGTATTTGCTGAGCCGTACAAACTCATGCTCATAATCAGTCACAGACATCTTGCCTTGCTTTAACTGTAGAAATTCATTTCTTTTCTGGTCCATCAACCTTGGACTGATATAATTTTCTTGAACTCTTCTTGGAAAAATTCCCATGTGATCTTTTCCCTTGGTACCATCGACACAAGGGTGTTCCACCATTGGTAAGCAGAATCTCTTAAAAGAGAGACTACACACTCTATGCATTCCTCATGTGTGCATGACAACTCATTAAATACCCTGATAGTATTTTCTATCCAGAACTCAGCCTTTTCCGGATCATCATCTTTTCTAGCCTGGAATTCTTCTGCCCCATGTTTCCTAATCCTATCAACCGGAGGCTTCTCTCCTCTTACCACCTCTACTACATGAGGGGCTATTGGGATAGGTTGAGGAATAGGTGGGGGTGGAGGGGGTTTTGCATTCGAGTTTGTACGAATGAACTCCGTATACCATGTGTTCATCATGTGGAGGAAGGCTTCTCTAGCCTCTTCTCCTCCTTCTTGACTCACCGTAGTGGGTCTATTCTCATTCTCGTTCGGCACCGTCCCTTCAGCGGGAGCCAGCGCGTTACTTTCTACAGCATCCGCCACAGCTCTATCGGGATCCATTTACTAAATGTATAAACATAATTTAAGTCGTCAGGAGTCATCACACTATCATTATAAAAAACATTCTTACGTATGTCATGTATAGCTAGACTCGTGCTCGTGCTACGTTAGTTCTAGAACCGAATAAACCGTAGCTCTGATACCACTAAATGTAACACCCCTTACCCGAGTTCTACGTCGGAACCAGGCCCGAGGCGTTATCGAACTCAAACCACTTGATCGCCACTTAGGCTCGTCGTAACTACTCTCTGAAGTCATCTCAACAACCTCATTCTCGACTTACGAGGCCTCACTCATACACACGAGGGCTCTCGAGACTAAACCAGAACTTTTTCCAATCTTCAATTTTTTTTCTTTTATACAGTCTCTCACGCTTTGTGGTAATATTAGACACGCCTGCAGCATGGACACACAGTGCCCATGTCCCCAAACCGTGCCTAAAACCCCATCATTCGCCAATGCCCCATGGCCAAGGCACACGCCCGTGCTTACTTACCACGTGGTGCACACCGACTACCTTAACACGGCCTAGAGTCTAGACACACACGCCCGTAGCTAGCTCCGCCGTGGCCAACACCGATTAATCCCACACGCCCTAGGCACACGCTGCGTGTGACTAGTCTGCGCGGTCTATTCGACTTAAGATACAAAGGTGCGAGGGTGCACATGGCCTGACACTGCGCCCGTGTGTGTCCATCCGTGTGGGCACTTAGAGGCTATTTACCAAGCCAATTGCCACCACGAAATCAAGACCAAACTCATGCTCAATTCAAGAACTCAAGTATTACATCTAACATGAACAAGGATGCATACTTCATTGATAGATTAAAACATACATACGTAATCATTCATGACTCATCTCTTTGGCCATATACAAAAAGAATACTAAGCTTGATAGCCAACACTTTGGCTAGTTTTAAAACATAACTCAAAATGAAATGTTTTCTATACATGCCATACTTAATATAAACAACTTGGCTATACCAAAATAGCGATTGATAGTGTGCTCAGAGCTCGTGGCGATGATCTACTTAGATTAGCTAGGCGGGACTACATGGAAAGAAAGAATAAAGGGCGTAAGCATTTAGCTTAGTAAGTTTGCATGTAATTCTCAAAGCAAAATTTTTGTTTAACATTAACCATTCATCATAAATAATGGAATTATGAATAACAAGTATTTAAGCTTACTTACTCTTACCGATTCTTACATATCTCATGGTACTTACTATTCTCATGCTCAAATCGATGAAATAATATACCAGATCACTTGATCACATAGATCAAGTATACTTTACTATGATAAGTATAATCTCAACTTCATCATTCATATCATGAATAATACTTTTAACTAGCATAACTTGATAATAACTTTACTTACTTAACTTTCTTACTATATCATTTGAGCTTTACTCTCTTGCACGATGAATTTCTATGAATAAACGAGGATACTGAATCTCATCCCACATAACTCGATGCCAAAGCCATATCCTCGATATGGTCTTACATGGGATCTCCCATCTTGGTACTGATGCCATGTCTTGACATGGACTTACTCAAAGTCTTCCTAGTGTGTTCCCTTGGGAACTTACCATTGCCATGTCTTGACATGGTCTTACTTGGTATCTTTACTCATGAACTGGTCAATGCCGAGCCTCGGCTTGGACTTACATGAAATCTTTCTTATTACTCACCAATGTCATGCCTTGGCTTGGACTTACATGGAATCTCTACCTCATGATAGCTTTTCAATGCCAAGACTTGTCTTGGACTTACATGACATCTTTGCTTAGAGACTCACCAATGCCATGCCTTGGCTTGGGCTTACATGGGTCTTCATCTCATAATAACTCTTCAATGCCAAGACTTGTCTTGGACTTACATGATAACTTGCTTGATTGTCGATGCCATGCCTTGGCTTGGTCTTATACGGACTTTCTTATCTCGTGTGGTAGATCGAGTATCCTAAGTAATTCAACTTCAATCGGGACTTTCTCATGTTTAATCTCATTAATTTCTTTATTTAACATAGCAATAAGCATTTCTATGGTAATATTGTACATTATACTAAGAAATTCAATGATAATAATCATAAAGCTTAGAAATCATACAAACTTACCTCAATATACAAAATGTATGTAGATATGCAATTTAGTCCTCGACTTTGTTCTTGCCTTTGTTTTGATCCAGGCTTCGTTTTTATCGATCTATAATAATATTTATATCATTTAATACTCACATTGACTAAATTGACTCTTAACTCATACTTTGGCAAAATTACTATTTTGCCCCTAAACTTTCTCTTATTTGCACTTTTGCCCCTAGGCTCGTAAAAATGATTCTCATTTAACTTTCTTAAACATCATGCTTAGCTGATTCATTTTCTCTACTATAACAATCATCAATTCTCACTATTTCTAATAGGTATGACCAATTTCATAACTATTACAAATTAGTCCATACTATCATTTTTCATGAAATTCACTAAGGAAAAGATGTTTATCTAACATCAAACTCTCATAAACTTCCATAAAATATCATTTTACATGCATGATACACATGGGTAGATTTTTGAACATGCTTCTTAGCTCATCTTATAGCTAAAAATAGCTAATTCATAATACGAGGACTCCAAAAATACGAATAATATTAAAAACGGGGCTAGGATGACTTACTTGCAAGCTTCAAAAATTTGAAGAACCCTAGCTATGGAGTCTCCCACTTTTCGGCACAAGGAAGAAGATGAATGAAATTTTTATCATATTTTTCCTATTTTAATCATTTATTTAGTAAATGACCAAAATGCCCTTCTCTTTAAAAATTTACAATTTACTAACTCATGTCCATTTTTGTCCAAAACTTATAATTTGGGAAAATTGCTATTTAAGGACTTCTAATTTATATTCTAAAGCTATTTCATACAAAAAGCTTCTAGAAACTCATATTTTGCAACTTTTGCAATTTAGTCCTATTTGATCATTCCATGTCAATTTCACAAAATTTCTACATGGAACTTTAATACTATCATGCAAACATGTCATAAACCTTAAGAACTCAATTTACTAACTCAGATTTGTGGTCTCGCACCGCTATTCCAACTAGGCCCTGAATCGGGATGTTACAAATCTAGACAAGTGATCTGCTACTTGTTTCTCCACTCCCTTTCGATCTTGAATTTCTAGATCGAACTCTTGAAGTAGTAGTACCCACCGGATCAATCTCGGCTTAGCGTCTTTCTTGGCCAGTAAATATTTAATTACCGAGTGGTCCGTATAGACGATCATTTTGGTACCTACTAGATAAGATCGAAACTTGTCGAAAGCAAACACAATAGCAAGTAACTCTTTTTCCGTTACCGTATAATTCAGTTGAGCTCCGGTTAAAGTTTGACTTGCATAGTAGATGGGATGGAAAACTTTGTTCCTTCGCTGGCCTAAGACAGCTCCAATTGCGAAGTCACTTGCGTCACACATCAATACAAATGGCAAATCCCAGTCTGGTGTGACGATTATGGGTGCCGTGACAAATCGGCTCTTCAAATCGTTGAAGGCTTTTAAGCACTCCTCATCGAACTTGAATATCGAGTCCTTCTCCAATAGTTTGCATAAGGGTTTAGCAACTTTGGAGAAGTCCTTGATAAATCTTCGATAAAAACCAGCGTGGCCCAAAAAGCTCCTAACACCTTTTACAGATGTTGGAGGTGGGAGTTTCTTAATAACATCTACCTTTGCTTTGTCTACCTCGATCCCATGCCTCGTTATCCAATGGCCTAGAACAATTCCTTCTCATACCATAAAATGGCACTTCTCCCAGTTGAGTACGAGATTCGTCTCTTCGCATCGCCTTAGTACCTTAGCTAGATTAGCTAAGCAATCATCGTAAGTATCTCCGAATACTGAAAAATCGTCCATAAAAACTTCCAAGTACTTCTCAACCATGTCAGTAAAAATAGACATCATACATCTTTGAAATGTAGCAAGTGCATTACATAAACCAAATGGCATGCGACTAAATGCAAACAGTAGTAATCTCATCCTGCGAGTCTATCCAGCATCTGGTCCAAGAACGGCAAAGGAAAGTGATCTTTCCTACTCGCCTTGTTCAGCTTCCGGTAATCGATGCAGATTCTCCATCCCGTAACCGTTCTAGTCGGTATCAACTCGTTTTTCTCATTCTCTATGACCGTGATACCTCCTTTCTTCGGCACGCACTGGACAAGACTTACCTATGAACTGTCTAAGATGGGATAGATAATACCCGCATCTAACCACTTGATGATCTCCTTTCTTACTACGTCCTTCATGATGGGGTTCAGTCTCCTTTGTCCATCGATCGTCCCTTTTTCTGTAACACCCCATACCCAAGTCCGAGGCTCAGACCGGATACAAGACATTACGCTTGAACTTACTTAATCATGACATTACGGGCCATAAAATTTCGTTCCGGAATTAAAACTTCTCATTCTTAAACAATTAGTACATTTCATGGGCCTCACGAGGCCTTAAACTCTGATCTTGCTAAACTTTCGAACCTTATCGAAAAACTTTTCTTTGAAACAGGGGTTACACGCCCGTGTAATATAAGACACGCTCGTGCATAGGCATACACGCCCATGTCCTCAGACCGCGCCCTAAAACTCAGTATTCTACCAATTTCCACACGGCCATGACACGCCCGTGGACTTAGACCGTGTACTACATCTTGATATACTGACTTATTTCACACGACCGAGCACACGCCCATGTTCTAATCGTGTGTCATGCACGGCCTTAACACACGGCCGTGGGATTAGTCCGTGGCCTATTCTTACTTATAAGACTAAGGTGTGGTTTATGCGGCCTGAGACACACGCCTGCGTGTGTCTAACCGTGGGCACTTAGAGGCTATTTACCAAGCCAATTGCCATCCTGAAATTAAGATACAATTCATACTCATTTCCACAAATCAATACTACATCATCTTGAATGATACTACATGCTTCATTGATAATTATAAACATACACACTTGGCCAATCACTTAGCCATATACAAAAGAATAACAAACTTAATAGCCTATACCTTGGCTATTCTTAAAACATTTACTCAAAATGTAATGCTACCTATACATGCCATACTTAATAAAACAACTTGGCTATACCAAAATAGCGATTGATAGTGTGCTCCGAGCTCCGATGACGGTGATCCTCGATATTAGCTTGGCGGGACTACATGGAAAGAAAGAATGAAAGACATAAGCATTTAGCTTAGTAAGTTTGCATAATACACATAGCAACATCCTTACTTAATATAGACCATTTGATATAAACAATGGCATCATAAATTCAGCTATATAAAGCTTACTTACTCATACTTGATTCTTACATAACTCATGAAACTTACTAGTCTCATACTTGATAGGCAAACAAAGTACCTGTATCACTAGATCACATTGATCAGCATACTTGAACATACTACTCATAATTTCTAATTCATCATTCATAACATGAATAATATTCTTTTTCACTTGATAATAACCTTACTTACTTAGCTTTCTTGTTCTCTCATTGGAGCTTAACTCGTTTGCCCGATAAATTTATATGAATAACCGAGGATACTAAATCTCATCTAAATTTTGAGGCCATGACTTAACATGGACTTATACGAAGTCTTTCTTATTCTCACCAATGCCATGCCTTAACTTGGACTTATATGGGATCTCTTTCTCTTGATAACTCTTCAATGCCAAGCTTGCCTTGGTCTTACATAATAACTTGTTCAATGCCAAGCTTGCCTTGGACTTACATGATAACTTACTCAATGCCAAGCTTGCCTTGGACTTACATGATAACTTATTCAATGCAAAGCTTGCCTTGGGCTTACATGATATCTCACTCAATGCCAAGCTTGCCTTAGACTTACATGATAACTTATTCAATGCCAAGCTTTCCTTGAACTTACATGATATCTTACTCAATGCCAAGCTTGCCTTGGACTTACATGATAACTTATTCAATGCCAAGCTTGCTTTGGACTTACATGATATCTTGCTTGCTTGACGATGCCATGCCTCGGCTTGGTCTTATACGGACTTTCTTGTTTCATGTGGTAGATCGAGTATCCTAAGTTATTCAACTTCTATCGGGGCTTTCTCATGCTTGATCTCATTAATTTCTTTGTTTAACACAACCTTAAGCATTTTTCATAATAACATTGTACATTATACTAAGCAATTTAATGATATAAATCATAAAGCTTAAAAATCATACAAACTTACCTCAATATACAAAATGTAGCTAGGTATGCAATTTAGTCCTCGACCTTATTCTTGCCTCGGTTTCGATTCGGGCTTTGCTTTTCTTGATCTATAGTCATAAATAGATCATTCAATATTCACATTGACTAAATTCACCCTTTACTCATACTTGGGAAAAATTACTATTTTGCCCCTGTACTTTCTCATATTTGCACTTTTGCCCCAAGGCTCGTAAAATAATTTTCATTCAGCTTTCTTAAGCTACATGCTTAGCTGATTCATTTTCCCTACTATACAATCATCAATTCTCATTATTTCTAGTAGGTATGACTAATTTCATAACTATTACAAACTAGTCCATACTATCATATTTCATGAAATTCATTAAGGAAAAGATGTTTATCTAACATCAAACTCTCATAATCTTCCATAAAACATCATTTAACAAGCATGTCATTCATAGATGAAATTTTTCAACATGCATCTTAGCTTATTTTATTGTTAAAAATAGCTAATTCATAATACGAGGACTTCAAAAACACGAAGAATATTAAAAACGGGGCTAAGATGAACTTACTAGCAAGCTTGAAAAAAATGAAGAACCCTAGCTATGGAGTCTTTAAATTTTCGGCAACTGAAGGAAGAAGATGAATGAAATTTTATCATCTTTTTCCTATTTTAATCACTTATTAGACAAATGACCAAAATGCCCTTCTCTTTAAAAATTTCTATTTTACAAACTCATGTCCATTTTTGTCCAAAATTTATAATTTGGGCAAATTGCTATTTAAGGACTCATAATTAATATTCTAAAGCTATTTCATACAAAATGCTTCAAGAAACTCACATTTTACAACTTTTGCAATTTGGTCATTTTTGACCATTCAACTTCAATTTAGCAAAATTGCTTCATGAAACTTTCACACTAACATGCAAACATAATATAAACCTCAAAAACTCATTCATAACCCTCGGATTTGTGGTCTCACACCACTATTCCGACTAGGCCCTAATCCGGGATGTTACAACTCTTCCCCCTTTAGAGATTTTTGCCCCCGAAAATCTTACCAGAAAAGAGGTTTGGATGTTGCTCTCTCATAGCTTCTTTCGTTTCCCACGTAGCCTCTTCCATGCCATGTTTCTTCCATAATACTTTCACTAGTGCTATGCTCTTATTTCTCAACTGTTTCACTTATCGAGCCAAGATCTTAATCGGCTCTTCTTCATAAGACATATCCGGTCTTATCTCAATTTCCGTTGGAGGAATCACATGTGAAGGACCAGAGCGATACCGTCGCAACATCGACACATGGAACACATTATGAATCTTTTCCAACTCTACCGGCAAAGCCAACCGGTAAGCTACAGGCCCAATTCTGTCTGTAATCTCATACGGCCCTATGAATCTTAGACTCAATTTCCCTTTCTGTCCAAATCTCATAATCTTCTTCCACGGGGACACTTTCAAAAATACTTTGTCACCCACTTTAAACTCAATTTATTTTCTTTTCAAATCCGCATACGACTTCTGTCGATCCGAAGCAGCTTTCAGACTATTATGGATTACTTCCACTTTCTCTTCGGTCTCTTCTACTAGATCGACCCCATGGATCTGCTTCTCACTAAGTTCAGTCCAATACAAAGGAGTTCGACACTTACGGCCATACAAAGCCTCATACGGTGCCATCTGTATACACGACTGATAACTATTGTTATAGGCGAACTCGACCAAAGGTAGATATCTCTCCCAACTACCTTCGAATTCTAACACACAGCATCGAAGCATATCTTTTAGAACTTGAATCACTCTTTCAGACTGACCATCGGATTGTGGATAGAACGCAGTACTGAAATTCAATCTCGTACACATGGCCTCTTGCAACTTCTTCCAAAATCTCGAAGTAAACCTCGGGTCTCTATCCGATATAATAGATACAGGTACACCATGTAATCTCACTATCTCTCGCCACGCATAATTCAAATAACTTATCCAAAGGAATAATCAACACATACTCGGAATAAAGTGAGCCGACTTTGTCAATCTATCCACAACAACCCACACAAAGATCTCTCTTTCTGAGTCATCGGCAACCCCGTCACAAAATCCATGGTAACCCGATCCCACTTCCATTCGGGAACCATCACCGGTCAAGCAATCCGAAGGCACTTGATGCTCGCTTTCACTTGTTGGCAAATCGGACACTTTGCCACAAACTCAAAAATATCTCTTTTCATACCCGACCACCAATACAACTTCCTCAAATCGTTTTACATTTTCGATCGCCTGATGTGTATCGACAAGCATCCACCGTGGGCCTCATACAAAACCTTTTGAATCAACTCCTCATTTTAGGAACACAAATTCATCACGATACATCGACAACCATTCAAATCCACTCGAAAATCAAAATCACTTTCTGATTCGTACTTAGCTATCTTAGCTTGCATCCCGCTGTCATTTCTCTGATCCTCACATATTTGTTGAACAAATAGTGGCCTAGCTCTCAACTCTGCCAAAATAGCACTATCATTAGACAATGCTAAACTCACTCTCATAACTCTTAGAGCGTACAGGGATTTCCTACTCAAGGCATCCGCAACCACAATCGCTTCCCCCGGGTGGTAATCAATGACTAACCCATAGTCTTTTAACAACTCAAGCCACCGTCTCTGTCTCAGATTCAGATCCTTCTGATCCATCAAATACTTTAAACTCTTGTGATCCGTAAAGATTCGACACTTTAATCACAAATTCTGTAAACTCTACAGGCATACTCATATCGGATACCAATTTTATGCAAATGTAAGAGTGTGTGGATCTGGGATCTATTAAAGCAATAACTTTAACATCATAAAGAGAAAAGGTACCCGTGATAGCATCATGGGAAGATGCCTCTTCGCGAGCACGAATGGCATAAGTCCGTGCAGGTGCCCTACCCTCGGGTCTCACGGCCTGCTCTCTAGGGTTACCTCTTCCACTTGCCCCACTTCCAGGGTTTCTCTGCGACCTTCCTCTGAACATACTCCCGGATCTTGGGTTCTGAGTTCTGTCCTCTTTCATCATCTCTAGACAATCTTTTATGTAGTCGTCCTGGGAACCAAATCTGAAACATGCATTTTCGTGTGCTCAGTATTCCCCTAAATGGCATTTGCAACAATGTGGGCATTCGGGTCTATCAGATCAAACATTCCCCACACTAGCAATTGAAGTAGTCTGTGCTTTATTTTTCGAATACTGTTTACTCTTGTCCTTCCTGGAAAATCCAGTGGAAGTAGCCGATCGGGCAGGGAAATCTCTTGACTTCTTGGATGGAGATTGGAATGACTTGTTCCACTGCCTCTTTCTAGAGTCGCGAGACTCCGTTTCAGATTTCTTCTTCTCTTTTACTAGTTCTTTGGCTTTACAAGCCCTCTCGACCAGCACAACAAATTCCTTCAATTCTAGAACAACAACAAACAGTTTGATGTCCTCATTTAGCCCATCTTCAAATCTTTTACTCATGATGGCTTCGGTGGACACGCATTCTCTAGCGTATTTGCTGAGTCTTAAAAACTCACGCTCGTAGTCAGTTACAGACATCTTGCCTTGTTTCAGTTCTAGGAATTCCTTCCTTTCTCGGTCCACAAACCTTTGATCGATATACTTTTTCTTGAACTCTTCTTGGAAGAATTCCCATGTGATCTTTTCTCTTGGGACTACTGATACCAAGGTGTTCCACCATTGATAGGCAGAATCTCTTAAAAAGAGAAACTACGCACTTCATGCACTCTTCAGGTGTACATGACAACTCATTAAACACCCTAATGGCATTTTCTAACCAGAATTCAGCTCTTTCCGGATCATCATCTTTTCTAGGCTAGAAATCTTCTGCCCCATGTTTCCTGATTATATTAACCGGAGGCTTCTCTCCTCTTACCACCTCTACTACTTGAGGGGTTATTGGGATAGGTTGAGGAATAGGTGAGGGTGGAGGGGGTTGTGCATTCGGGTTCGTACGAACGAACTCCGTGTACCATGTGTTCATCATATGGAGGAAGGCTTTTCTAGCCTCTTCTCCTCCTCCTTGACTCACCGTAGTGGGTCTATTCTCGTTCTTATTCGGCACCGTCCCTTCAGCAGGAGCCGACGCATTACTTTCTACGTCATCCACCATATCTCTTTCAGGATCCATTTACTATATATATAAACATAATTTAAGTCGTCAGGAGTCGTCACACTATCATTATAAAAACATTCTTACGTATGGCATGTATAACTAGACTCGTGCTCATGCTACGTTAGTCCTAGAACTGACTAAACCGTAGCTCTGATACCATTAAATGTAACACCCCATACCTTAGTCCGAGGCTCAGACAGGATACGGGACATTACTATGTTTGAACTTACTTAATCATGACATTACGGGCCATAAAATTTCGTTCCGAAATTAAAACTTCTCATTCTTAAACAATTCGTACTTTTCATGGGCCTACGAGGCCTTAAACTCGTACTGCTAAACTTTCGAAACCTTATCGAAAAACTTTTCTTTGAAATAGGGGTTACACGCCCGTGTAATATAAGACACGCCCGTGCATAGGCATACACGCCCATGTCCTCAAACCGTGCCCTAAAACTCAGTATTCTACCAATTTCCAGATGGCCATGACACGCCCGTGGACTTAGACCGTGTACTACATCTTGATATACTGAATTATTTCACACGACCGGGCACACGCCCATGTTCTAACTGTGTGTCAAGCACGGCCTTAACACACGGCCGTGGGATTAGTCCGTGGCCTATTCTTACTTATAAAACTAAGGTACAGTTTACGCACGGCCTAGACACACGCCCGTGTGTCTAACCGTGTGGGCACTTAGAGGCTATTTACCAAGCCAATTGCCATCCTGAAATTAGGATACAATTCATACTCATTTCCACAAATCAATACTACATCATCTTGAATGATTCTACATGCTTCATTGATAATTATAAACATACACACTTGGCCAATCACTTAGCCATATACAAAAGAATAACAAACTTAATAGCCTATACCTTGGCTCTTATTAAAACATTTACTCAAAATGTAATGCTACCTACACATGCCATACTTAATAAAACAACTTGGCTATACCAAAATAGCGATTGATAGTGTGCTCCGAGCTCCGATGACGGTGATCCTCGATATTAGCTTGGCAGGACTATATGGAAAGAAAGAATGAAAGACATAAGCATTTAGCTTAGTAAGTTTGCATAATACACATAGCAACATCCTTACTTAATATAGACCATTTGATATAAACAATGTCATCATAAATTCAGCTATATAAATCTTACTTACTCATACTTGATTCTTACATAACTCATGAAACTTACTAGTCTCATACTTGATAGGCAAACAAAGTACTTGTATCACTAGATCACATTGATCAGCATACTTGAACATACTACTAAAAATTTCTAATTCATCATTCATAACATGAATAATATTCTTTTTCACTTGATAATAACCTTACTTACTTAGCTTTCTTGTTCTCTCATTGGAGCTTAACTCGTTTGCCCGATGAATTTATATGAATAACCGAGGATACTAAATCTCATCTAAATTTCGAGGCCATGACTTAACATGGACTTATACGAAGTCTTTCTTGTTCTCAACAATGCCATGCCTTAACTTGGACTTATATGGGATCTCTTTCTCTTGATAACTCTTCAATGCCAAGCTTGCCTTGGTCTTACATAATAACTTGTTCAATGCCAAGCTTGCCTTGGACTTACATGATAACTTACTCAATGCCAAGCTTGCCTTGGACTTACATGATAACTTATTCAATGCCAAGCTTTCCTTGGACTTACATGATATCTTGCTCAATGCCAAGCTTGCCTTGGACTTACCTGATAACTTATTCAATGCCAAGCTTGCCTTGGACTTATATGATATCTTACTCAATGCCAAGCTTGCCTTGGACTTACATGATATCTTATTCAATGCCAAGCTTGCCTTGGACTTACATGATATCTTGCTTGCTTGCCGATACCTTGCCTCGGCTTGGTCTTATACGGACTTTCTTGTTTTATGTGGTAGATCGAGTATCCTAAGTTATTCAACTTCTATCGGGGCTTTCTCATGCTTGATCTCATTAATTTCATTGTTTAACATAACCTTAAGCATTTTTCATAATAAAATTGTACATTATACTAAGCAATTTAATGATATAAATCATAAAGCTTAGAAATCATACAAACTTACCTCAATATACAAAATATAGCTAGGTATGCAATTTAGTCCTCGACCTTGTTCTTGCCTCAGTTTCGATCCGGGCTTCGCTTTTCTTGATCTATAGTCATAAATAGATCATTCAATATTCACATTGACTAAATTCACCCTTTACTCATACTTGGGCAAAATTACTATTTTGCCCCTATACTTTCTCATATTTGCACTTTTGCCCCAAGGCTCGTAAAATATTTTTCATTCAACTTTCTTAAGCTACATGCTTAGCTGATTCATTTTCCCTACTATAGCAATCATAAATTCTCATTATTTCTAGAAAGTATGACTAATTTCATAACTATTACAAACTAGTCCATACTATCATATTTCATGAAATTCATTAAGGAAAAGATGTTTATCTAACATCAAACTCTCATAATCTTCCATAAAACATCATTTAACAAGCATGTCATTCATAGATGAAATTTTTGAACATGCGTCTTAGCTTATTTTATAGCTAAAAATAGCTAATTCATAATACGAGGACTTCAAAAATACGAAGAATAGTAAAAACGGGGCTAAGATGAACTTACTTGCAAGCTTGAAAAAAATGAAGAACCCTAGCTATGGAGTCTTTAAATTTTCGGCAATGGAAGGAAGAAGATGAATGAAATTTTATCATCTTTTTCCTATTTTAATCACTTATTAGACAAATGACCAAAATGCCCTTCTCTTTAAAAATTTCTATTTTACTAACTCATGTCCATTTTTGTCCAAAATTTATAATTTGGGCAATTTCTATTTAAGGACTCATAATTAATATTCTAAAGTTATTTCATACAAAATGCTTCTAGAAACTCACATTTTACAACTTTTGCAATTTGGTCCTTTTTGACCATTCAACTTCAATTTAACAAAATTGCTTCATGAAACTTTCACACTAACATGCAAACATAATATAAACCTCAAAAACTCATTCATAACCCTCAGATTTGTGGTCTCACACCACTATTTCGACTAGGCCCTAATCCGGGATGTTACATTTTTGCCATCTTCCAGGATATTCTTGTGCATGGATACCGACGGACTAATATTGTGAATATCGGCTATGGTCCATCCGATGGCCTTCTTGAGTTCTAATTTAGGTGGCTCCTCGATCAATGCTTTTGGTTGGGTGCAATCCCTCTTTTCTAACTCCAAAGATTCAAAACGAGATTGCGGATTAAATCCATTTTGATTAGCTTCTAGCAGAGCTAAGTATTCATCCTCCTCTTCATCATTTGGAGGATCAGATGTCAAAATTCTTTCTAGTGGGTCCTCAACACAGTTGAGTTCCTTCTCCACTATTAATTCCTCTAAGTCAGATACTGCAGAACAAGCATCCATTATGTCAGGAAATCGCATAGACTTAAAGACGTTAAATGTTACCTGATCATCCTGAACACGCATAGTGAGCTCGCCCTTCTGCACATCAATGAGGGTCCTTCCAGTTTCTAGGAACGGCCTTTCTAGGATTATTGGTACTTCTTTGTCTGCTTCAAAATCTAGAATTACAAAGTCAGCAGGAAAGATAAACTTATCTACACATACCAATACGTCCTCGATTTTTCCTTCTGGACGTGCTAAGGATCGGTCTGCTAGTTGAAGCGTAATCGTAGTTGGTCTAACTTCTCCTATCCCCAACTTTCTATATATTGACATAGGCATCAAGTTGATACTTGCACCTAAGTCACATAATGCCTTACCACAATATGTTGCTCCAATGTTGCACAGTATGGTAAAACATCCAGGATTCTTCAATTTTGGGGGTAGTTTTTCTTGAAGATATGCACTGCATACCTTCGTCAGAGCTACCGTCTCAAATTCTCCAAGTCTTCGTTTTTTAGACAAGATTTTTTTCATGAACTTGACATAGTTCGGCATTTGCTCAAGTGCTTCAACCAACGAAATGTTGATGTGAAGTTGCTTGAGTACGTCAAGGAACTTCTTGAATTGAATCTCTTGCTTCAGCTTCTGAAGTCTTTGAGGGTAATGTAACATCCCGAAATTGGGCCTAGTAGGATTGGGCCCAATGGGCCTTGTTTTAAAATTTTTGAGAACGTCATTAATGCAAGTTAGACTTATTAGGTAAGTTATTTTGGAAGGTTAGAGGGCTTCTATGAAGTCCCGGAATCAAATATTAGCTTTGGGGAAATTTTGGTTTTAGGTGAAAAAAACCACGGAAGTTGGCGGTAGGCCTTAAGAATAAAATGTGAGGAAAAATGACACAAGTGGAGTGTGTGTGTAGTGGCAAAGTGACGCCACATAAGAGACAAGGGGTGATGCCACAAGGAAGGAAGGAGGTCCAAGGTTCAAGTCTTGGCTTTTGCATTTTGGTTTTCTTTTACTTGGACCTCGTAATTTGGCTATAGATTTATATTTAGTTGCGCATGGTTTAAGACACAAGAGGAGCTTGTGGCCAAGTGGCTAGCAACAGGATTATGTTGCAAGGAGCACAGGTTCTAATCTCATGAGAAGCAAGGGAGTATTTATTTTGCTGATGCTGACGGGAAGAGTTTCGATTGAATTTAAACTCTCATCGACGTGAGGGATCCCACATCGGGAAGATACAAAGAAGGAAGGTGAAGAGCTAGCTATATAAAGAGCATTCCAGAGGAGGGTTGACACACCTTGGAAGGCGTTTGGGCACGTGGAGTGGTCGGAGCGCGGATTAACACGAGTCCTATCGGTGTGTAACTCTCTCTACTCTAGTCAGAGCGCGCAAATGCCGAAGTCGATCATGGCGATGTAGCCACACGAGCGTGCGCGCGCACGTGTGGGGCTTCGACGCGATAGTTGAGGCCATCGATGTAGTATTCTTGTGGGTTGGGGTCGCTTGGGCGTGATGGGCCGAAGGGGGCCCAATGGGCCTGTGGGCCCAATATAGTAAAATGTATGATGGTGTAGTATATAGTGAACTAGACTAGGTGAATCTCATAAACGTGGCTAGATTTGTGTTAGGTGGGCCATACGAGCGTGTGGGCCCGAATGGGCCAGAATCGAGTTTTAGGCCCAATCATCCGGTACGACCGGAAATGGTAGCTGAGTCGCTCGGGGTGACATTTGGGCCTTTGGGAAAGGCCATTGTAGGTGCAAAATTACGAAAATGCCCTTGGTGGGTAAATTACCGATATACCCTTGGTGGGTAAATTACGAAAATGCCCTTGGTGGGTAAATTACCGATATACCCTTGGTGGGTAAATTACGAAAATGCCCTTGGTGGGTAAATTACCGATATACCCTTGGTGGGTAAATTATGAAAATGCCCTTGGTAGGTAAAATTACGGTTATACCCTTAGAGGTTGATTAGGGTGATTATGTTGTTTTATGTCTATCTGATTATGATGGTAATTCATGTTATACTTATATTTGATATATGTCTAGCATACATGACATACTGCATACACGAATTATTATGTCATATTGCATGGGTATGATGAGAGGAGGGGGAAGATGATATCCGTGTCTTTGGGACACCAGCTGGTTTGGCACCACCAAAGGTTTGGTACCACACGATTGATTATTGTGACTTTGGGTCACGGAGGTTTGGCACCTCGCGTCTCGTCCCAGTGGCTTAGCACCACGATGGGGTTGGCCCCACGCTTGATTATACGGGATTGACGCCAGGTGATTTGGTATCACACGGATGGGTTGGCCCCATCATTGGATTCGTGACTTGGTCACGGTGATTTGGTATCACATTGTGTCTTTGGGACACCGGAGGTTTGGCACCTCATAGCGTCTCGTCCCGGTGGCTTAGCACCACGATGGGTTGGCCCCACACCGTGATTATACTGGGATTGACGCCGGTGATTTGGTATCACACGATGGGTTGGCCCCATCACTATTATTCGTGACTTCGAGTCACGGTGGTTTGGCACCACAATATTGATGAATATCGTGTCCTTGGACACCAGGTGGTTTGGCACCACCAAAGGTTTGGTACCACACGGGGTAGAAAAAGGAGTTGTGGATGGCTAGGTTTGGGTGCATGATATGCATATTTTCATATGAAATTGTGTAAGGGCACATGGGATGGGGATTTACACACTTTGAGTCTCGATGACTCACCCCTTTAGTTAAATTTTGCAGGGTAATCATTAGATCGCGGATTTGGGAGCCGAGGTGGACTCGTGGAGGCCATACATATGTTCACTCGTAAATTCGTTTCTTTTATTTGGACTTATTTTTATTTGAGTTTTTGTTATGTAATAAGGCCTTGGGTATTTTATTTGGTTTCACTTTTCAATTTGTTTATTGCTTGTTATTAAATGATGAATATGGGATTTTCCTAAAATGATAATAAACCATTTCTTATTCAAAATTACTTAAACTCAATTTCTCACCACAACTATAAAGAATATGAGCTTTTAACGAATGCACAGCTTTTAGACATTCCTTTCATGTGACATGCCGATTCTTGGCCGTAACGTTTAGGCCGAGTTTGGGGTGTTACAATTATGGTATCGAGCCTAGGTTCAAAACTCTCATTTGTGGGTTTGGGTTCAAAAAATGTTTTCAAAAGATGGTTTGGAAAATGGTTTAGAAAAATATATATCTGTTCTTTTTGTTGAAATATGGCACCCGAGTCTCCTGCACCAATCCGCATCGTAAGTTTCCTGATACTTTGCTTTGTTATATGCTATATTTTGAATGTCTATTCTGTGTTTGGGTTGGATGTGATGTTCGGATATAGAGTTGATTATGTCTGAAATATTTGTCCCTTTAATGGTTAGGTTTTTTTAGTATGTGTAGGATTTCTAAATTCTAGTTAAAAGTACATTAGGGTTATTGGAATCGAGTGCAGCTGTGAGTGACTGCACGGCGTTGTAGGTTAGGTGGTACGAATGTTCTGTAGTTGGAAATTTTGAGGACGAAATTTCTTTAAGGAGGGTAGATTTGTAACATCCCGAATTGGGCCTAGTAGGATTGGGCCCAATGGGCCTTGTTTAAAATTTTTGAGAACGGCATTAATGCAAGTTAGACTTATTAGGTAAGTTATTTTGGAAGGTTAGAGGGCTTCTATGAAGTCTCGGAATCAAATATTAGCTTTGGGGAAATTTTGGTTTTAGGTGAAAAAAACCACGGAAGTTGGCGGGTAGGGCCTTAAGAATAAAATGTGGGGAAAAATGACACAAGTGGAGTGTGTGTGTAGTGGCAAAGTGACGCCACATAAGAGACAAGGGGGTGACGCCACAAGGAAGAAAAAGGAGGTCCAAGGTTCAAGTCTTGGCTTTTGCATTTTGGTTTTTTTTTACTTGGACCTCGGAATTTGGCTATAGATTTATATTTAGTTGCGCATGGTTTAAGACACAAGAGGAGCTTGTGGCCAAGTGGCTAGCAACATGGATTATGTTGCAAGGGAGCACAGGTTCGAATCTCATGAGAAGCAAGGGAGTATTTATTTTATGGATGCTGGCGGGGAAGAGTTTCATTGAATGTAAACTCTATCGACGAAGGATCCCACATCGGGAAGATACAAAGAAGGAAGGTGAAGAGCTAGCTATATAAAGAGCATTCCAGAGGAGGGTTGACACACCTTGGAAGGCGTTTGGGCACGAGGAGTGGTCGGAGCGCGGATTAACACCAGAGTCCTATCGGTGTGTAACTCTCTCTACTCTAGTCAGAGCGGCAAATGCCGAAGTGTCGATCACGGCAATAGTAGCCACACGAGCGTGCGCAGCATGCGTGTGGGGCTTCGGCGCGATAGTTGAGGCCATCGTGTAGTATTCTTGTGGGTTGGGGTCGCTTGGGCGCGATGGGCGAAGGGGCCCAATGGGCTGTGGGCCCAATATAGTAAAATGTATGATGGTGTAGTATATAGTGAACTAGACTAGGTGAATCTCATAAACGTGGCTAGATTTGTGTTAGGTGGGCCACACGAAGCGTGTGGGCCCGAATGGGCGGAATCGAGTTTTAGGCCCAATCGTCCTCGTCTGACCAAAAATGGTAGCCGAGTCACTCGGGGTGACATTTGGGCCTTTGGGAAAGGCCATTGTAGGTGCAAAATTACGAAAATGCCCTTGGTGGGTAAATTACCGATATACCCTTGGTGGGTAAATTACGAAAATGCCCTTGGTGGGTAAATTACCGATATACCCTTGGTGGGTAAATTACGAAAATGCCCTTGGTGGGTAAATTACCGATATACCCTTGGTGGGTAAATTACGAAAATGCCCTTGGTAGGTAAAATTACGGTTATACCCTTAGAGGTTGATTAGGGTGATTATGTTGTTTTATGTCTATCTGATTATGATGGTAATTCATGTTATACTTATATTTGATATATGTCTAGCATACATGACATACTGCATACACGAATTATTATGTCATATTGCATGGGTATGATGAGAGGAGGGGGAGGATGATATCCGTGTCTTTGGGACACCAGTGGTTTGGCACCACTAGTGGTTTGGTACCACAGATTGATTATTGTGACTTTGGGTCACCAGAGGTTTGGCACCTCAGCGTCTCGTCCCAGTGGCTTAGCACCACAGTGGGTTGGCCCCACTGTTGATTATACGGGATTGACGCCAGTGATTTGGTATCACACGATGGGTTGGCCCCATCATTGGATTCGTGACTTCGGTCACCAGTGATTTGGTATCACATTGTGTCTTTGGGACACCAGAGGTTTGGCACCTCATAGCGTCTCGTCCCAGTGGCTTAGCACCACAGTGGGTTGGCCCCACAGCTGATTATACGGGATTGACGCCAGTGATTTAGTATCACACGATGGGTTGGCCCCATCACTATTATTCGTGACTTCGAGTCACCAGTGGTTTGGCACCACAATATTGATGAATATCGTGTCCTTGGACACCAGTGGTTTGGCACCACCAGTGGTTTGGTACCACACGGGGTAGAAAAAGGAGTTGTGGATGGCTAGGTTTGGGTGCATGATATGCATATTTTCATATTGTATTGTGTAAGGGCCTGTAGGATGGGGATTTACACACTGAGTCTCGATGACTCACCCCTTAGTTAAATTTTGCAAGTAATCATTAGATCGCGGATTTGGGAGCTGAGGTGGACTCGTGGACGCCATACATATGTTCACTCGTAAATTCGTTTCTTTTATTTGGACTTATTTTTATTTGAGTTTTTGTTATGTAATAAGGCCTTGGGTATTTTATTTGGTTTCAGCTTTCAATTTGTTTATTGCTTGTTATTAAATGATCAATATGGGATTTTCCTAAAATGATAATAAACCATTTCTTATTCAAAATTACTTAAACTCAATTTCTCACCACAACTATAAAGAATATGAGCTTTTTAACGAATGCACAGTTTTTAGACATTCCTTTCATGTGACATGCCAGATTTGGTCGTAACGTTTAGGCCGGGTTTGGGGTGTTACAGGTAAGGTGGTGGTGGTTTCATTACTTGAACTGGTTTTGGTTGATTCGTCTTTGGTGGCAATTCTGCACCTAACAAAGTTGTTAGTTGACCAGAATTAGCTGGTCCTGCGGTTACTTGGTCAGGTTTTACAGATTCTGGTTCTGGTGAAACTGGGATTTCAACACTTGGTTGAACTTCTTCTGAATCTTGAGCGTCAGCTGGCTCCTTTTCAACTTCGACAGTGTTGGGCTCTACTGTCTTTCCGCTCCTCAATGTCAACGCTTTACAATGTTCCTTCCCCGAATTTCTCGGATTCTCTGTGTCACTAGGTAGAGCACCTTGTGGTCGGTTTCTGAGTTCAGTAGTAAGCTGGCCCACTTGATTCTCCAAATTCTTCAATGTAGCTGCTTGGCTCTGGATTAAGGCATCATTTTTTGCTATGTATGTCTTCAGCAAACTCTCCAAGCTATTGGATGCATCAGCTTGAACTTGTTTCTGAACTTGTTGAGGGAAACTAGGCAGCTGGGTTGGTCTGGGTTCGGTGTAAGTAGTACTGGTTCCAGCCCCTTGGTTACTCGAGGAAAAATTCAGGTGGTTTCTCCATAATAGGTTATAAAAATTTGATTGCAACCCTTGCCTTCCTCGGTTTTGGTTCTGATTACCCATGTAGTATACAGATTCTGGGTTCGACGGAAATTCTTCAAACAAATGTCTCTCCCCACTGTAGACACAGGCTATATTCTCAAATTGATTAGGCGACTGTGTTGCAAAACTATTAGACCCATTGGTGGTAAGATTCTTAAGCATTGAGGAAATTGACGATACCTGAGATGCGAGTGAAGTAAGAGCGTCTACTTTATGTATTCTAGCGACTCGTCTTCCTGATGCTGCTCGACTAGTTGGCCGTTGATAATTGTTGCTAGCAATCCTCTCGATAATTTCATAAGCCTCATTATAAGACTTAGAAAGGAGAGCACCATTAGCAGAAGCGTCCACTACCATCCTCGTGTGAGCGTTGAGACCATTGTAAAACGTCTCAAGTTGGATGCAATGTGGGATTCCATGATGAGGGCATTTTCGTAATAACTCTTTAAATCTTTCCCATGCCTCATACAAGGACTCATCATCCATTTGGTGGAAGGCAGTGATCTCGTTCCTCAGCTTAGCATTCTTGCTTGGCGGGAAATACTTCATGAGGAATCTCTCAGCTAATTCTTGCAATGTAGAAATGGAGTTTGGTGGCAATGAGTTCAACCAGGCTCAAGCTCTGTCCTTTAGCGAATATGGGAACAATTTCAATCGTAAGGCATCTCCGGAAACTCCGGCTAACTTGAAAGAATCGCTCACTTCCATAAATAGTCTTAAGTGAAGATGAGGATCTTTAGTAGGCATTCCACTGAATTGGCCCACTGTGGAACATGACTGGCTTCAGCTCGAGTTGTTGTGCCTCGATTTCGGGTCTTCTGATACCCGGATTAAGATCATTGAACACTGGCACGGCATATTGTCTTAAGGCTCTATCCCTATCATCAGCAATAAGGATAGGATTCTGAGCAGGGTTTGCTCCGTTTCCTTGATTCATATTCTCGAAGTTCATCTATCCGGTCCTTCTCTGGTTCGCTTGTCTTCTTCGCTGTCGAAAGGTTCGTTCTATCTCAGGGTCTACAGAGAGTAAGTCAATAATCTGGTCAATACTCATAAACACCTGAAGTAATCACAGAAAAATTAAGTAAGTAACAATATCAATAGAAAAAATAAATAAACCAAAATGTAAAATAAATTCACAAATAATGGCTTTGAAAAACAGTCCCCCCCGGCAACGGCGCCAAAAACTTGGAACGGTGGAAATGTGCAAGTGTACACAATCGTAACAACTAATAAAGTGACAAGTAAATGTCGAGTTATCGTACCCACAGGGACTGTGAAAAGAATTATTTATGAATGCAATTTAAAACACTTTGGTGAAGAAAATTATTTTGATTTATAAAAATGATTAAAAACTAAAGAAAACAAAGTAAAATAAAGTAAAGTTCTAATGCACGATTTCAAAAGCTGATTTTAATCAAGATGATATAATTGTGTTGGATTAATTATATTTCTTACCTTAGAATTATTAAACTTATGCTTATACTTGTTACGAATAAATCACGGCAACTCGGTAATTTGCTAACTTTTGAACATATTTACAAATCAAATATCCATTCATCTCTCGTACATATTTCTATGTTCATTCGATTAAACAGATTTATAAAGGTAAACATGTTATTGCACATACATACTTATTAAATTAAACAATCTTTTGCATATTTCTATGTCGATTCAAACGATTAATTCACCCTAATAAGCATATAAAAGACTTTGTGAAGTAACAAAGTGTAATTACCTTGAAACAATTTAATCACAACAATCTTGCAAGTTATGCAAGGCATATGTATTGCCAAATACAATGCTAATTTAATCTTCAGCTACCTTAGAAGAATTAAACATGCACTGATTAAGTACTGTGTCCATTAATTAAAATTTCAATGCGTTTGAATAATTAATTCATTAGCTATCTAAACAATTATAATGCCAGAATAACTTAAGCATGATTTTACTTAATCAAGCATCCTACCGAGACCTATAACAGCATAAACATAATTTTAATAATTCACAAGGACGTCATGCAATCAACCCAACACGAATTAAATTCAAGTTAAATTGATTAAAATAACCATTTCAACAACAATAATATTCATAGATATGTTCATCGTATAAACAACAGAAATTTAAAAGATAGGGAGCAAGAGGCAAATTTGGTGTTTCCCTGAGGCTTGACTAGTTGTTCCGTCCTTCGTCTCTGTTGTCCTTGCCGAGCAAGGCTTCTATGAATAATTGATTGCTACCCAAGATGGCTGAAGAACACCTCTTTTCCAAGAGGAGAAATTGGCACAAGAGAAAGGGGGAATGGAATGGAAAAGAAGAAAGAAAACTTGAGAGAAGAGAAGAGAGGATGAGAGAATGTTGTTGGTGTGAGGGATGCTTTGAATGATCAGCAAGGGGTGGCTTTTATAGCTGATTGTGTCTGCTAAAAATATAAAATCCCATCAGCCAAAGAGACCCCCCTTGGCCGGCCATCTATGTGGCAAAGTTGATGGCTTCAACTTTGCTAAATATGGCATGGGGCAAATCTACAGAGCCACTAATTGTGGAGGGGGTTGAATGCAAATTTGACAAGTCTTCAAGGGCTTCTTTGCAAGATTAATTAATCAGCTAATAGGCTGATTTGGGTCAGCATATGGACGGTTTGTGCTGCCCATTTGGTGGCTGGTTCGGTTCACTAAAATTGGTTCAACCAGTGCGGTTCAACTGGGCCCTTTTTCCATAATTAATTAAGATTAATTTATTTAGCCCAAATTAAATTGGGATTAAATTAAAATTAATTATATTATGATTTAATATTCATACTCGGACCGTCTTGGCTGGAAATAAATTTGCCTTGATACTTCAAATTACTTCTCGGTTTTATTCTTCGAGCAGTGTCTGCCGAGCCAATTTTCGCCCTTTGGGCGAATCTGTCGAAAATGATCAAAATTAATCAAAATTAACTATAAAATTAATTAAAATTCATCATGTTCATATTTTTAGCACAATTTAATTATTTTATAAAAATTAATTATTTTCCGACAAGAATTTAATCAAAACTGCATAAATTTGAGTTAAAAAGGGCATGAAAAAGTATATAAATTTTCGTGTTTCCAACTAATCCAGTTTGAACCAGTATGTTTTCATCATAATGTTGGTGTTTTTGAGAATCCAATGGCTTGAAATTCCATCCATTGAAAAGTTCTTTTGCAAGTATATGTGGAGGTTTTTCTAAAAATTCTTCCTCCATAACAATAATTTTTTCAAAATATTTGTTTGGAAAATTTTGTGAGGATTTTTGTGTAGCAGTCTGTGAAGACACTGCTATTTCTTTTGGAAATACATCTTGGAGAGATGTCTCTTTTAAAATGTTTTTGAGAGATTTTGGTTTATGTAAAATGATCTCTTTATTTTTTTAAATCTTTGCTGCTTCACCTGCAATTTGCTTGAGAGGAGTTTCCTCTTTCATTTGAGAAAAGGCCAATGCCACTTCTGGAGATTGAGAAAGGGACCGAATCCATGTTTTTATTTGAGAACCAATTTCATTTGGATCTTGTGCATCTTGAACGATTGTATTTTTGGAGGATTTTGATTAGGATGATGATCTCTCATTTTCTTCTTCATGGCAAATTTTATACCATGACTTAATTGGTTTTGAGGAAATTTGGGTTTTGGATGACTCTCCTATTTTTCCTTTTCCTTTGTCTCGGAGTTTGGGTGGAATTTTTGAAGAAACTTTCTGGTGAGAAAATCAGGCAAATAATTAGTTTCTCCTTTGATGTATTCAATATCAAAATCAAATATGCTCAAAATTGCCTGCCATCTTGCAAAAATTTGTTTTGAGGCAACATTTTGAACATCTTTTTGTAAAACTTCTTTTCCTGATTTGCAATCAACTCGTAAAAGAAATTTTTGATTTAGTAAATCACTTTGGAATTTTGTAATGCATAAAACAATTGATAAAATTTCTTTTCTAATAGTACTATAATTTTGCTGAGTTGGATTCTAGTGTCTGGAAGTAAACTGGACTATTTGCTCTTTTCCCCTTTTAACTTGTTTTAGGATCCCACCGTATCCTATTTCAGAAGCATCTGTTTCTACAATCTTTGGGGCATTTGGATCAACGAAATATAAACAAGGAAGCTTAGTGATTTGCTCTTTAATTTGGGTGATAATATTAGTGTGGTCATTTGTGCAAAGTTGTGGATTCTTTTTGAGCTTATCATATAAAGGTTTACATAATTTGCGGAGACCTGGATAAAATTATAAATAATCTATTAGTTCAATATTAAGATAATCACTTTAATATTAAATTAATAAAATACTATTAAGATGAGTAATAAATTTAATTTAATATTTAATCTATTAAAATAATATTGTTTTTGGAATAGTTAATTTGAAATCAAATTCTCTAGTAGAGTCTAAGTAGGAATGTAATTCTTCCACTACACAACCACCGAAGACGCATCACCCTCTTAGCTGCCGACACCCCAAGCTGGTTCGATTTATGTCGGTCTGGTCCGGGCTAGTGATGGCCCGATCGGTCCGATCCAGCCATCGGTTAGATCGTCGGTGTGGTTTCACATACAATGCCCGATTTGACCAATTTTTGGGTCTTGGTCTCGGTTTTGGGCTCCAATTTACGATTTTAGGTCCAATTTTCAAGTTCAATTACCTATTGGGCCAATTTTTTATCTTGAAAATTAATTTCTAGAAATATCATATTAAATGTTAATTAATTTGATTAATTTAATTTTACTTGATCAAAATTAATTTCCCAAAAATTACTTAGATTTTCCAAATTAATATTTCAAGAAAATTATTTAATCAAATTCTCTAGTTGAATAATTCTTATGTGCACCCAATTTAATTATGCATCGAATAAATTGACTAAATTAAATTATTTCCAAATTTGTAGAATTTTCTTCTGATTCAAATGCAACCCGATCGAGCTTTTATTGAGCTAGCAGAGGGACCAATCTGACATATAAAATTAGGCTCTACTGATTACAATTATGTCCAGAAGCATTGTTCTGATAATTCGCAATTACTTAATCATGTAGTCAGTCCACAAGAAGTACCATGATTTAAAACTCATTATTATATACTCTTTACGAAAGCAATTCATACAACTGGTTTGTACAATGACCTCGTCATGTGTGTGTTACTCTCATATGATATCATTCATTCCTTTAAGTTAAATACGTTCACTCAATAAAATCTTATTTTATTTCATTGTCACCATTTTGTCTTTTTAATGATTAATATGATCACTGTCAACAAATGACTGTGATAAATTTCTCGTTCGAGTACAAGCAACCAGTGGCCACGTTCCATATTTATCAATCCACACAATGCTAATGAGAGGATATCGTTAAGTAATTAATTGTGCTATGAATTACACTGTTGCTAGTAAAGCCATGCCATACACAAGTCATGTACCCAACACACCGGCTATCGATTTGATCATCTTTAGAGCATAAGCCTCGACTTATATCAAAGCACATGAGTTACATACGCATGGTCAGTGACTAACTCAAGATTTAGGTAAATCACACCATGAATGTCACAAGTGAATTAATTCAAAAACGTATTCAAAATTAATTCATCTTTGGTCTAGTCCAATGTATCATTCTGCCAATGAATACATTTGTCTCTACACGTGGAGTCAACTGCTCCGATATGTAAGACTAGTCATCTCCTCAATTGGAATTGTAGACGACAGAATAATCCTTCTCAATATTTGAATGAAATGTTAACTTTGATTCTTTTACGGGATTATGGAATCGTTTTGTAACACCCCAAACCCGGCCCATACGTCACGACCGGATCTGGTATGCTACGGGTTTAATGTTAAAAACTTTTACGTTGCAAGGCTTTGTAAAACTTAGTTCATTTTTGTGGATATTCGTTGAATAGGTGGCACTTGTAGAAAATCTTTGTAATTTATCTTTCCAAAATAGGTGTTATTTAAATAATGTTTGAAAATCCCATTTTTATTTCTTTTAAACATAAGTCTTTGATCATAAAAAAAAACATAAACATTAACAAATATAAACTTATAACCTAAGCTATGGAGGCGTTATTACATCAAATAATCCAAAAATTAAACTTTATAATAAAACGGAAATTTTATAAATGGAAGACTTGTTGGCCCCTTGAGTCCGCCTCGGCTCTCATGTCCACGATCTACTGCTCATCTGAAAATTTTGGAAAAATAATAGGGTGAGTCACCAAGACTCAGTGTGTAAATCTCGAAAACACATCAAAGGCTTGGCCCACAAACACATTATGGCCTTGGCCCGTATACAAGGGTAACTATATATGCATCATGGCCCATCCCAGCCTAGAAATCCATCCTCTACACACCAACCCGTACCAACCATCACACCTTGGGGATTTCTACAATCAACCCTCCAACCGCTACACACCATATCGACAGCTGTGCTGCCTGTCTTAAAGAGCGATCACTATGTGAACTATGTGGCAAAGCCACCGATTGCCATGCGACCTTAATAATACATCGTAGCATTTCGACAAATTGAGTTTTCATCATAAAGACCGATCACTATGTGACCTATGTGGCAAAGCCACCGATCGCTATGCGACCTTCTTCCCCTTCATCATATCAATCCCATCCCATGCATACATACATGCAGAATCAAAACAATATACTACCTAAAAGTTCACGATCTATCACATACATCGATACACATAGAGAAGTTTCTATGATTACGTGCACTGCATCCCTTGCCTACCCTTTTTGGGTAATCCACTGTCTATCTGACCTTTTTCTCTCGGCTTTTAGCCCATAACATATATTTAGTACAGATTACTATATAGCCTTTTTTTCGGCTTTTAGCCCATAACATATATTTAGTACAGATTAATTAGTGTGTTAGAGATCTACACACCTGATCACCGTTAGAACGACACTCTCTATGTCGATACTATCAGAAGTCGATACACTACTACTTGCCTAAGGTGTTGTTCGTGAAGCCGGGTCCACAACACGGTGGCCAATCTCGTCATCACTAGCGACACACACTCGTTTCTTAAACTTAGGGATTCTCTCCTTTGCCTGATCCATATTTAATTCCATCACAAGTCCTTGTTAGAACTACTATCACAACATATGATCATTAATCCACATCATAAAGTTAAGATCTCGCATGCGATGAACGAATCTAGTGAAAATCTTGGGAAAATCACCTTACCTTAAAATCCCGAAATTAGAGACTAGCAATTTTCGGCTTTTAAATCTAGATGATCAGGTTTCCTTCAAATCCTGGAATGCCGCCCAAACGCAAAAGAGAGGAAATATTAGCTTCATTCGGCATCCTTAACAACCAAGTGGCCATTCAGCCTTGTCTCTTAAAAACCGAAAGAGAGATTGAAGAGATAGGAAAATCGGCACTCACCTTAACGCAGAGAATTCGACTACCCCTTAGAGATTCCGGCTTTTTGAGAAGATCAGAAGAGAAGATGATAGGAAGAAATCTAAGTAGTTTCGGCTTTTAGTTGAAGAAGAGAAAAGAATAATGGAGTTTTCGGCTTTCGGCTTTTTAGAAGAAAGAAGAGAAGAGAATAATGGAGTTTTCGGCTTTTAGAAGAAATAAGAGAATAATGGAGTTTTTGGCTTTTAGAAGAAAGAAGAGAATAATGGAGTTTTCGGCTTTTAGAAGAAAGAAGAGAAATGAATAATGGGGTTTTCAGCTTTTAGAAGAAAGAAGAGAAAGAAAAGGTGGAACCCTAAATGCCGAAAAAATAAAGAAGAGAACCCTCCCTATTTATAGAAATTTCGGCACTCACCTATGAAAAACCGAAAGTGCCCTTCCTGATAACTAAAAATTAATCAAATAAAAAGGAGAAATTCGACACCCCCTTTCCATAAAGAAACCGATTTCTTCACTTCTCTAGGTGATGGAATTTTGGCCAACTCTTAGCCTTGTAGATAGCTCCAATCTTTTCTCCTTTTTTCTTCTTCCATATTATCAACTATATTATCTACATTATCCCATTCACATAAATCCTCCTATTTTTGAGCCTTGTTGCCGTCCACTCTACCTAACCCTAATGCCGAAATTTAGCTAACTTAAATTAAAAGAGTTGGGCTCCATGTAACTTAAACTTGGGCTCCTAATGCTCAAATTAACTCATTACACATATTCACCCATTAAACGCATAGGCCAAAAAAATTAGGATGTTACAGTTCTACCCCCTTAAAGAAATTTTGTCCTCGAAATTTCCAATTCACTATTAATCGTACTACCCTAGTCTCACCACTATGCTTTTGCTGCGCACTCTAATTCTAAAGCCAAAATAAACACTTAGTATACTATGATAGGGTACGCACCATCATTCGCATCTGGAGCGTCTCCGTCCCCTACCACGGCCACGCGACGGTCGTCCTCGACCCCTTGTACTCATTCTACCGATTCGTGTTTATCTGATTAGAAATTTTATGAATTATTAATTTCTTCCACTAATTACCCACGAACAGTCTTATGAATAGTAGTTTTAAGAGTAGTTCTTTCGAATTCGCAACTATAGCTACTATTCAGTGTCAAGTTCACATCTCCTAGTTCTAGGAAACACATACATTCAATCATTACACATCAACATAAAGGTAGCATTCACGAACTTACATTTATCACCTAGGATATTTTTGTCATTTCACTACCCAGGGGTATTTTCGTAATTTATCCTACAGGGGTTTTTCCGTAATTTTCCAAAATAGGGTTCCTTGGTGATTTTGCGAAAGAAGGGTATTTTGGTAATTTTGCAATCTAGGGGTATTTCGGTAATTTTATAATCTGGGGGTATTTTGGTAATTTTACAAATCAGGGATATTTTGGTCATTTATAAATCAGGGGTAATTTAGTAATTTTACAAAATAGAATGGCTAGTCCCTTTCGGGTTTTAGTTATAGATTTTGGCCCGTCAACAAGTCCTCATGACAAAGGTGAACAGTCACTACGCACCAGGTAGGATTCCAGCGAAGAGGAGGTGAGTCACTAGGACTGCTTAAATACCAAGCTTTCCCTGAATCCAATCCTAGACATGCGTATGCCTGTTGCCACACCCTAATCTCGCGACTTGTTCACAGGTTTGTTTGGTTGGATTAAATCTTATGAATTTAGAGAGTTGTTCAAACTAAGCCTAAAGTCCATCAATGTCTAATATACTAGCCTATGTCCATCAAGCCCATCAAGCCCAACATACATATCGCATCCAAAAGTTCAGAATACTTACATGCGTGGATCGGGTGCCGGTAGACTCGAAGGCCATATCTTCATCCAAACATTTTTCTCAAATTCACATAAATATTCAAAACACTACTAGACCCATTTCACAGCCCGAGTTTTGAACTGGGCTCTGATACCAAAATGTAACACCCCAAACCCGGCCCATACGTCACGACCGGATCTGGTATGCTACGGGTTTAATGTTAAAAACTTTTACGTTGCAAGGCTTTGTAAAACTTAGTTCGTTTTTGTGGATATTCGTTGAATAGGTGGCACTTGTAGAAAATCTTTGTAATTTATCTTTCCAAAATAGGTGTTATTTAAATAATATTTGAAAATCCCATCATTATTTCTTTTAAACATAAGTATTTGATCATAAAAAAAAACCATAAACATTAACAAATATCAACTTATAACCTAAGCTATGGAGGCCTTATTACATCAAATAATCCCAAAATTAAAATTTATAATAAAACAGAAATTTTATAAATGAAAGACTTGTTGGCCCCTCGAGTCCGCCTCGGCTCCCATGTCCACGATCTACTGCTCATCTAAAAAGTTAGGAAAAATAATAGGGTGAGTCACCAAGACTCAGTGTGTAAATCCCGAAAACACATCAAAGGCTTGGCCCACAAACACATAATGGCCTTGGCCCGTATACAAGGGTAACTATATACGCATCATGGCCCATCCCAGCCTAGAAATCCATCCTCTACACACCAACCAGTACCAACCATCACACCTTGGGGATTTCTACAATCAACCCTCCAACCGCTACACACCATATCGACAATTTGTCTTCGCTGTCTTAAAGACCGATCATCATGTGACCTATGTGGCAAAGCCACCGATCGCCATGCGACCTTAATAATACATCGTAGCATTTCGACAAATGAGTTTTGTCATCATAAAGACTGATCACTATGTGACCTATGTGGAAAGCCACCGATCGCTATGCGACCTTCTTCCCCTTCATCATATCAATCCCATCCCATGCATACATACATGCAGAATCAAAACAATATACTACCTAAAAGTTTCTGAGTCTATCACATACATCGATACACATAGAAGTTTCTATGATTACGTGCTGGCATCCCTTGCCTACCCTTTTTGGGTAATCCGACCGTCTATACTGACCTTTTACGGCTTTTAGCCCATAACATATATTTAGTACTGATTACTATACACCTTTTTTCTCGGCTTTTAGCCCATAACATATATTTAGTATGCAGTTAATTAGTGTGTTAGAGATCTACACACACGATCACCGTTAGAACGACACTCTCTATGTCGACACTATCGTAAGTCGATATACACCGCTACTTGCCTAAGGTGTTGTTCGAAGCCGGTCCACAACTTGGTGGCCAATCCGTCATCACGACACAAACTCGTTTCTTAAACTTAGGGATTCTCTCCTTTGCCTGATCCATATTTAATTTCATCACAAGTCCTTGTTAGAACTACTATCACAACATATGATCATTAATCCACATCATAAAGGTAAGATCTCGCATGCGATGAACTAATCTAGTGAAAATCTAGGGAAAATCACCTTACCTTAAAATCCCGAAATTGGAGACTAGCGATTTTTGGCTTTTAAATCTAGATGATCAGGTTTCCTTCAAATCCCGGAATGCCACCCAAACGCAAAAGAGAGGAAATATTAGGTTCATTCGGCAGCCTTAACAACCAAGTGGCCATTCGGCCTTGTCTCTTAAAAACTAAAAGAGAGATTGAAGAGATAGGAAAATCGGCACTCACCTTAACGCAGAGAATTCGACTACCCCTTAGAGATTCCGGCTTTTTGAGAAGATCAGAAGAGAACATGATAGGAAGAAATCTAAGTAGTTTCGGCTTTTAGTTGAAGAAGAGAAAAGAATAATGGAGTTTTCGGCTTTTAGAAGAAAGAAGAGAATAATGGAGTTTGCGGCTTTTAGAAGAAAGAAGAGAATAATGGAGTTTTCAGCTTTTAGAAGAAAGAAGAGAAAAGAATAATGGGGTTTTCGGCTTTTAGAAGAGAGAAGAGAAAGAAAAGGTGGAACCCTAAATGCCGAAAAATAAAGAAGAGAACCCTCCCTATTTATAAAAATTTCGGCACTCACCTATGAAAAATCGAAAGTGCCCTTTCTGATAACTAAAAATTAATCAAATAAAAAGGGAAAATTCGGCACCCCCTTTTCCATAAAGAAACCGATTTCTTCACTTCTCTAGGTGATGGAATTTCGGCCAACTCTTAGCCTTGTAGATAGCTCCTATCTTTTCTCCTTTTTTTTTTCTTCCATATTATCAACTATATTATCTACATTATCCCATTCACATAAATCCTCCTATTTTTGAGCCTTGTTGCCGTCCACTCTACCTAACCCTAATGCCAAAATTTAGCTAACTTAAATTAAAATAGTTGGGCTCCATGTAACTTAAATTTGGGCCCATAATGCTCAAATTAACTCATTACACATATTCACCCATTAAACGCATAGGCCCAAAAATTCAGGATGTTACACATTTAGATTATCTATTGAAGTAAGTTGTCTTTCTCGCAATGTAAATATTCTTACAATGCCACTTATCATCATTTTAAACTTAGACATTCAATGAGCTAATATTTGTTTGTAACAATTTCTCTATGCATGCAAAATATAAAAGAAAGAACAAAAGGCATAACATGAAATGTGAAATTTATTTATTCATCGTTCAAATACATAGAAAATAGTTACATGTTTACTACAATATGAACACATTTTCCAACAATCTCCTACTTGCCCTAGTGAAGTATATGTTTCATGTTTCGTATTCCCATATCCTCGACGTGTATGTTAAAACTCCTATTTATAAGAGTCTTAGTGAGCAGAACTGTAAGGTTATCTTCAGATGCTACTTTCAGCACACCTATAATTCTTTTGGTTACTGTCTCTCGTATCATGTGATACTTCTGATCAATGTGATTCGTCCTCTTGTGACTTCTCATTTCCTTGGTATTAGCTATTGCAACATTATTATCACGATATAATGTTATAGTGAGCTAAGAACTTTTGAAGCCATATTGCTTCTTTCGTTGCCTTAGAAGCAGCAACATACTCGGCCTCCATAGTAGAGTCAGCAATGCAAGTTTGTTTTACACTTATGGCTTCATGACCTAGGATGAATACATTTCCTGACGTCGATTTCCTTGAATCTTTTCTGGTTTGGAAATCTGAGTGCATATATCCAATAGGAGTAAGGTTCTCCCTAGAATACACAAGCATATAATCCCTGGTTCTTTTAAGATACCATAATATATACTTTAAAGCTTGCCAATGCCTAAGACTAGGATTCGTCTGATATTGACGAACAGTTCCTACTGTGAAATATATATCTGGACGTGTACAAAGCATTGCATACATAAGGCTTCCAATTGCCAAAGCATATGGAACCTTACTCATATGCTCTTTTTCTTTGGTTGTATTAGGAAAATCATCTAAAGAAAGATGAAAACCTGATGCAGTCGGCTGAGCGTCTGGCTTCACATCGATCATTGCAAAATGTTCTAATACCTTATTGATGTATGAAGCTTGTGATAGAGCTATCATTTTATTCTTTCTATCCCTAAGGATTCGAATTCCAAGAATATAACTAGCTTCACCCAAGTCCTCCATGCTAAACTATTGAGCTAACCACAGTTTAACGAATGACAATTCTCCTACATCGTTTCTGATATGTATAATATCATCGACATACAAAATGAGGAAGACCACCTTTTTATCCTTTATACGTTTTTGAACAAAAGGTTCATCAGCTGTAACACCCCAAACCCGGCCCACAAGCCCTGACCGGATTTGGTATGCCACTGCGGAAAAACGTTTGAAGACTGATTTCACTTTTGGGAAAAACATTAAAAATTTTGTCATTTGAAAACCATGTCCAATTAAAAATTCTAAATAATATAAGCTTGACAAAAATATCCAAATTAAACGCACTTCCAAATAATAATTTAATGGTCGTCTAGCTTAAACATAATAAAAATACTCAAATAGAAATACTTAAATACTTTAACTGGGCCTTATTACAACAAATAATTAAACAAAAGTTCTTAGTAATAAACTAAATAAAATAAAGAAGATGTCTTCATGGGCCACCTCGTATCCACTCCAACCCGGTCCAATCACCATGAATCATCTGCGATGTTTAATAAAAATTGGGTGAGTCATACCGACTCGATGTGTAATTAATCCATCGAATTCCACCCACATGTTAACCACATATGAACTCATATATCGATATCAATTATCAAATTCACATATTATCACATTACGGCTTGGCCCATATTCATATCACATTCATCTAATAGGGTAGTTAACCACATAATTTCCACATACTTTGGCTTAGCCCATTTCCACACCGATCCACATTCATATCTTTGGCTTTGGCCATTTCCACACCGATCCACAGTCATATACTCGGGCTTTGCCCATTTCCACATATGTTCACATACGAAATCACGCAATTATGAAGCCCAACCCAAACCTAGGGTCCATCCGCTACACACCCCTTATCCACCTACCACACACCAGGGATTATCAAATCACCCTCTCTTTTCACTCCAAAGACAATCATCTGCCGTCCCACGTGCAATTAAGCACAATAGTCCACAACGCGACCTCGATCGGCGCCAATCCACGATGTAGCGATGAGCTAACACCAAAACCACGATGGGACACATAGTCACTCATCAACCACGATATGGCACATAGCCGATATCAACCACGATGAGGCACATAGCCACTCATCAAGCCACGTGAACTAAATCACAATTAATTCACAACGTGACCTCAGTCAACGTCAATCCACGATGTAGCTCAAGGCTAACATCAAACCACGTACTCGAAGTACACCCGTACTGTAACATCCTGAATAGGGCCTATGCATTTTCAGTTTAATTGTACTAAATGTCAAGTCTCAAGTACTATGAATAAATTTTTGAATATTTTGGAAACCTAGAAATGCATGGAAATGGAAATGAACATTTTGGAAACTTGAACATTTTGGAAACTGAACATTTTGGAAACACAACATTTCGAAACACGAAATGTAAGAAAATGGTCAACAAAGCAGAGCCGATCGAAAATTTTAGGAAACTTAGAAATGATGCCGAAATGTCAAATTTTAAAGTTCAAAATAGGAAATAAGGGCTAGAGGGCCTTAAAAGAAAAAGTTGGAGAAGTTTGACACACAAACAGGCTTGGAAAAGTGGCACAAGATGCCACTTAGGGCCTAAGGAAGTGGCGTCACATGCGGGGAAATAGGCACGAGTTCGAGTCACTTGAGAAGCAATTAAATAAGTTTTATTTTTGCTTCCAGAAGAAGGCTGAGGTGGACGGCATGGGTTTCTAGAAAAGGAAGAGTTTTATTTGCATAAATATGTGAATAATAAGTGATAAATAAAGGATTTTCTTTTAAGAAAATTGAGGAGATAATTAATGGATTAAAGGCTTTTATCTTTTAAATAAAAGAGATAATATTATCAAAAGAGGAGTGGTGGCCAAGTAAGGGACTCCTAGGCTGATAATTTTGGCTATAAAAGGAGGCGGGAGGGCTACTCATCAACGTTTGCTTTCTCTTCCTCAGTGCAAAATTTTCCTAGCTCTCTCCCCTCTCTGCCAAATTTTTCTTTAAGCAAAATCCATCTCCTCTTCTTCTATTTTCTTCTCTGTTTCTCTCTGTCAAAGCCGAATCTTTGTTGATTCTAAGTAAAGGAGCAATCAACTACGACATCTAAAGGGGTCTACAAATCGTCGAATATAAGGATCAAGGATCTAAGGTAAGATAAATTTATTTGATTAAAGGTTATGATGTATATGTTAGATTAAATCTAACATGAAGATTTAAACAGAGATATATAGGCAAGGAATCCTTTTCGATTTAGAAAGCGTAAGGTAGGTACATAGATCTAATCGGCCAAGGCTTATTTTTGGTATTTAGAATTATTTTCATTGATCCAAAAGTCGAAAATCGACAAAATTACATGATTTAGTGTTAGCCGATTTCAAGGAAAAGGGATACTAGTATTTTTGGGAACTTGATCAATCCAATCGGCAAAACAAGGTAAGTATTAGTAAGACCATTCCTATTGGGATTTGGTTTTAAAATCGAAAAGGTTATTAATGTGTTTTTGTATGATGGGCCGAATATAGGAATTAATAGATCTAAACTTTAGATCGGTAGATCGTTCTTCGGGATTTCAAGGAATCTATTAAGCCAATCAGTGTGTGTACTCACACTAACTTTCAATATATCATATGGCAATTATTTTAATATATGAATATGCATAAGAATGTGAATGTGGCTAAGTACCACAAATGTGGTAAGAGTACCCAGTGCGTTTCCTACTTTCGATAGGATTACGAATATGTTATATTGTTAACATGTGAATAATGAGAAATTAAGTATGTTATGCATTTATGGGGCATTCGGGATATATGAGAAAGGGAAGAAGGTGTTGACTTGGTCTCACCAACGGAATATGGTGACTACGGTCACAAAATTTGAATATGGTAACCGGTTACATTATCCGAATTTGGTAACCGGTTACATTATTTGAATATGGTGTCTAATGACACAAATTATATGGGCGATGAGCACGCCGATCGCAAATGATCGCTTCGATGGTGTGTAGCGGATGGAGGGTTGACTTAGTAGTCCCCACGGTGTACCGGCGGCGTGCGGGTGGTGTGTAGCGGATGGACCATTAGGCTTGGGTTTGGGTTGCATCATTTATTTTATATGAACATGAACTTGATACGAACTTATATGCCTGATTTGTTGAAGGTTAATGTTGTGTACACATTGAGTCTGTTGACTCACCCGTTGTGGGAACTATTTTGGTGATGAACAAAGATGTGGACCCTGACTACGGTAGACCTTGAGGTGGCCATGCATCAATTGAGGAATTTATTTAATTTGGACTTTATTTCTTTTTAGTATCTTTAATTTTATTATTGGGTTTTACTTGATGTAATAAGGCCACAAGGCCCAGATGGATTTTCTTATTTTTGCTTTATTTTTAATTATTTTGCTACAAACGATTGTTGGATTAAATTTTAAGTGAAATATATTTTTATAAACTTTAAAAATTATTTTGTCACCTTAATAAAAATTGGATTTTCCAATAAATCAAATGGGTTCCCAATCTGAGCCCAATCCACAACAACATTTTTTTCTAAAAAAAAAAAATTATGCAAATTTTCTCTAAGTAACAAAGAATTTGAAATCCGGTTTACTTAAGGAACAAACCAGATCCGGTTCAGGCTCGTGGGCCGGGTTTGGGGTGTTTCACATACCTTCTTTCATATCATATCCCACCCATGCACATGCCACATAAAATAATGATACAATGTAATGATGCATGAGCATGTTCATCAAGCATATTATCACATATTCATATTAATAATCACATATCATCGTTTTGGTACTTACCGGATTATCGACATACCCCTTGAGGGTATACTTATCACAATTTCCACTTTGCACTAGTTAGCACATCCATAACACATACACATTTCACATACATATCATATACCGGAAAAACGGTGGGTTAATCACACACACGATCACTTGGAGAACTATGGTTTCGATCATCGATGCTATCACTAGGCGATACTACGGCTATTTGCCTACTTTCTTGTTCTCCCCACTGGTCCACACCCCGTGGCCAATCCCTAACCGCCGAGACAGATCTCTTCTTAAACTTGGGGATAGAGACCTTCCCTTTCCCTTCTTGAATGGTATTCGCCTCCATCAAAACACTTAATCGTAACAATCGATTTAATCATCAATATACGAATTCTTAACCAAATATCCACAACTTATCATACTTACCGAAAGGGTCTTGAAATCCCAAAAGCTTGATCTAATGCTTAGATCCTTAATCCCTACATTTTATTAATCACCTACTACTTTAATAAAAAGCCATTCGACCATAAATCCAAATCCTAGTAGGATTAGTATACTTAAACTTACCTTGTTGCCGTTTGACTTAAGAATCAAGTCTTGAAATCTCTGCTATACTCTTCTTGCATTCGCCAAGCATTGAATCAATTAACTTGGTTAGTTTTCGCTTTTGAATAATTAATGAACACATATATTTACCAAACATGGCCTTGGCCGAATGCTATAGACACTTACCTTGTGGATTTTAAATCCCGAAACTCACCGAATAACTAGGGAACACGTGGCCTATGGTGTACCTTCGGGAAAAGAACTTCTCCTTCCTTGTAGTCGACACTTAGTAAATCTCGAAAGATCTCTTCAAAGTTTCGGCAACAAGATATTAATGGGGTTAGTCCTAGATTTCGGCAAATCTTAAGAAAAAAGGATGAAACCGAATGAGATCTTACCCTTACTTGAAGAAATCAATTGCACCTTCACTTCAACCTTTAGAGATTCGGCTATGGCTAGATGATGATCTCACAAATTTCAGCTTTTGGAGGGATTAGAAAGAAAAGAAAAGGAAGAATAAAGATGGAGGATTCGGCTAGAACACAAGGTATTTCGACTTGGCAAAAATAAAAGAAGAAGAAGATTTGGTGAAGAGAATTCGGCAGAGGCTTTCAAAGAACAGTAAATAATGCAGAATGGCCTCTCTTTTCCTTTTATAGCCGATATTACTAACTTAGAATCCCTTACTTGGCCATCACTCTTCTATTTTAATAGCTTTATCTCTTTAATTATCACTTAAAATAAAAGATAATTCAGCAACTATCCTTATTTAGCCAAAATTATTAAACTCAAAGTCCCTTACTTGGCCATCACTTCTCCCTTATTTTCCTCTTTATCTCTTTATTCAAATTAAAAGAATTTAATCCAACAATTATCTCTTGAAAATAACGATAAATAAATCCCTTATTTATCCACTATTTATAAAATAATAAAAGCTCCTAATTTATAGCCATGTGCCGTCCACCTCTCTTCTCCTTGTAGCAAAATAAAATTTCTTTTATTTGCTTCCCATGTGACTCGAACTTAGGCCCATTCCTCTTGCATATGGCGCCATTTCCATAGGCCCTAAGTGGCATCTTGGCACCACTTTTCCAAGCTGTTTGTGTGTCAAATTTCACAAACTTTTTCTTTTAAGGCCACCTTGCCTTAATTTCCCTTTTAAACCTTAAAACTCGTCATTTCTAGGTCATTTCTAAGTTTCCAAAATTTTTCGATCGGCTCTGTAAACTTGACATTTCCTTACATTTCCATGACATTTCCTTACAAGACATTTCCTTACATTTCCAAGACATTTCCTTACATTTCCATGACATTTCCTTACAAGACATTTCCTTACATTTCCAAGGTTCTAAAAATGTTCACTTTCCTCTTTTAAACTTAACATTTCCATACATTTCCAGGTTTCCAAAAGTGTTCAAAATATATTCATAACACATAAGATATGTCATTTCGTACAATTAAACCAAAAATGCATAGGCCCTTTTTAGGATGTTACAGTTTATTTATCCACTATTTATAAAATAATAAAAGCTCCTAATTTATAGCCATGTGCCGTCCACCTCTCTGCTCCTTGTAGCAAAATAAAATTTCTTTTATTTGCTTCCCATGTGACTCGAACTTAGGCCCATTCCTCTTGCATATGGCGCCATTTCCATAGGCCCTAAGTGGCATCTTCGACCACTTTTCCAAGCCTGGTTTTGTGTCAAATTTCACAAACTTTTTCTTTTAAGGCCACCTTGCCTTAATTTCCCCTTTTAAACCTTAAAACTCGTCATTTCTAGGTCATTTCTAAGTTTCCAAAAATTTTCGATCGGCTCTGTAAACTTGACATTTCCTTACATTTCCATGACATTTCCTTACAAGACATTTCCTTACATTTCCAAGACATTTCCTTACATTTCCATGACATTTCCTTACAAGACATTTCCTTACATTTCCAAGGTTCTAAAAATGTTCACTTTCCTCTTTTAAACTTAACATTTCCATACATTTCGTGTTTCCAAAAGTGTTCAAAATATATTCATAACACATAAGATATGTCATTTCGTACAATTAAACCAAAAATGCATAGGCCCTTTTCAGGATGTTACAGTTCTACCATCCTTAAAAATAATTTCGTCCTCGAAATTACTTATTAACGAATAATCGTACATCTTAACTCACCGCACTACGCTTATGCTGCGCACTCTGATCTTAATAGAACCATCATACTTTCTAGGCATAGTCTCTAAGTTCACGTCCCCTAGAACTCATTTCTAACGTCGCGATTTAATCTGATTAAAAAGTTTTATGCATCAGAAATTTTGTTCCACTGATTATTCACGAACAGTTTTATGAAAAGAGATGTTCAGAAGTAGTTCTTTCGATCAACCAAAGTTTCTAGTTCAAGTTCACTACTCTCATTCAGAGAGTCACACTCACATTCATAGACATAGACACATTCATTCATCAACAAGAACACATTCATTCAGTGGTATCTACCACACACATTCACTATCCGACATTTACGCCTGCCTCTATCCTGTGGGTATTTTCGTCATTTGTCCTACTGGTATTTTGGTAATAAATCGGGGTCAATTCGAAAATATTTTTCAAATTAAAGGTATTTCAGAATTTACAAAATCTCTGGGTTATTTTGTTTTCCAAATCAGAGGTGTTGCAAAAATTTCAGAAATCGAGGTTGTTTCGGTAATTTTGGAAGTCAGGGGCAGTTTCGTAAATTTTCCAAATCAGGGTATCTTGTTATTTGTAAAACAAAAGTTTTTGGTATTTTTGTAAAGTAGAAATATTTTAACAAAAGTCGAGGGTATTTTTGAAAATCTTAAAAACTAAGGGTATTTTAGTAATTTACAATACATGGGCATTTTTGTAATTTTGTAAATTGGAGATATTTTGGAAAAAAATTTCACAATAATCTTTTACTACAATTAAAAGGGTAATTTAGGGATTTTAAAACTAGGGTTTTTATCATGGCTAGTCCCTTTCGGGTTTTAATTATCGGGTTTAGCCCGTGAATAAGTCCTCTTGGTTAGGGTGAACCGTAGCTACGCACTGGTAGGATTCGAGTAAAGAGGAGGTGAGTCGCTAGGGCGCTTAAATACCAAGCTCTTCATGAATCCACTCCTGAGACATGCGCACAACATTTGCCACACCTAGCTCGGTGACTTACTTCACAGGTTTGTTTAATAGTCCTTAAGTCTTATGCATGTGTTTGAGTGCACTAGCCCTAGGGTTCAATAGCCCTAATATTCTAATCTACGATCCCAAATAAGCCCATAACAGTTCACATAAACAAGTCACTTCAATAATTAGAAGTACTTACAGTGGACTTCTGGTAGAGATACAGTGCCATGCCGAATAACTTTGAAAAGTTTATGAAAGCCCATACTTTTGAAAAGCCCATCTTTGAAAAAAAATATTTTTGGACCCAAAACCCTCAAGGCCGAGTTTTGAACCGGGCTCTGATACCAATTTGTAACACCCCAAACCCGGCCCACAAGCCCTGACCGGATTTGGTATGCCACTGCGGAAAAACGTTTGAAGACTGATTTCACTTTTGGGAAAAACATTAAAAATTTTGTCATTTGAAAACCATGTCCAATTAAAAATTCTAAATAATATAAGCTTGACAAAAATATCCAAATTAAACGCACTTCCAAATAATAATTTAATGGTCGTCTAGCTTAAACATAATAAAAATACTCAAATAGAAATACTTAAATACTTTAACTGGGCCTTATTACAACAAATAATTAAACAAAAGTTCTTAGTAATAAACTAAATAAAATAAAGAAGATGTCTTCTGCATGGGCCACCTCGTATCCACTCCAACCCGGTCCAATCACCACGAATCATCTGCGATGTTTAATGAAAATTGGGTGAGTCATACCACTCAATGTGTAATTAATCCACTTTGAATTCCACCCACATGTTAACCACATATTAACTCATATATCGATATTAATTATCAAATTCACATATTATCACATTATTCTGGCTTGGCCCATATTCATATCACATTCATCTAATAGGGTAGTTAACCACATAATTTCCACATCATACCGGGCTTAGCCCATTTCCACACCGATCCACATTCATATCTTTGGGCTTTGCCCATTTCCACACGATCCACATTCATATCTTTGGGCTTTGCCCATTTCCACATATGTTCACATACGAAATCATGCAATTATGAAGCCCAACCAAAATCTAGGGTCCATCCGCTACACACCCCATTATCCAAATTTCTACCACACACCGGGGAATATCAAATCACCCTCTCCTTTTCACTCCAAAGGCAATCACTCGCGTCCCGTGCAATTAAGCACAATAGTCCACAACGCGACCTCGATCAGCGCCAATCCACGATGTAGCCGTAGCTAACACCAAAACCACGATGGGACACATAGTCACTCATCAACCACGATATGGCACATAGCCGATATCAACCACGATGAGGCACATAGCCACTCATCAAGCCACGCGAAACTAAATCGCAATTAATCCACAACGTGACCTCGATCAACGTCAATCCACGATGTAGCTCAAGGCTAACATCAAACCACGTACTCGAGTACACCCGTACCTTCTTTCATATCATATCCCACCCATGCACATGCCACATAAAATAATGATACAATGTAATGATGCATGAGCATGTTCATCAAGCATATTATCACATATTCATATTAATAATCACATATCATCAGGTTTGGTACTTACCGGATTATCGACATACCCCTTGAGGGTATCCTTATCACAATTTCCACTGCACTAGTTAGCACATTCATAACACATACACATTTCACATACATATCATATACCCGAAAAAGCGGTGGGTTAATCACACACTGATCACTTGGAGAACTATGGTTTCGATCATCGATGCTATCACTAGGCGATACTACGGCTATTTGCCTACTTTCTTGTTCTGACGCTGGTCCACACCCCGGTGGCCAATCCCTAACTGCCGAGACAGATCTCTTCTTAAACTTGGGGATAGAGACCTTCCCTTTCCCTTCTTGAATGGTATTCGCCTCCATCAACACACTTAATCGAACAATCAATTTAATCATCAATATCACAATTCTAACCAAATATCCACAACTTATCATACTTACCGAAAGGGTCTTGAAATCCCGAAAAGCTTGATCTAATGCTTAGATCCTTAATCCCTACATTTAATTAATCACCTACTACTTTAATAAAAAGCCATTCGGCCATAAATCCAAATCCTAGTAGGATTAGTATACTTAAACTTACCTTGTTGCCGTTTGACTTAAGAATCAAGTCTTGAAATCTCTCTATATACTCTTCTTGCATTCGCCAAGCATTGAATCAATTAACTTGGTTAGTTTTCAGCTTTTGAATAATTAATGAACACATATATTTACCAAACATGGCCTTGGCCGAATGCTATAGACACTTACCTTGTGGATTTTAAATCCCAAACTCACCGAATAACTAGGGAACACGTGGCCTATGGTGTACCTTCGGAAAAGAACTTCTCCTTCCTTGTAGTCGACACTTAGTAAATCCCGAAAGATCTCTTCAAAGTTTCGGCAACAAGATATTAATGGGGTTAGTCCTAGATTTGGCAAATCTTAAGAAAAAGGATGAAACCGAATGAGATCTTACCCTTACTTGAAGAAATCGATTGCACCTTCACTTCAACCTTCAGAGATTCGGCTATGGCTAGATGATGATCTCACAACTTTCGGCTTTTGGAGGGATTAGAAAGAAAAGAAAAAGGAAGAATAAAGATGGAGGATTCGGCTAGAACACAAGGTATTTCGGCTTGGCAAAAATAAAAGAAGAAGAAGATTTGGTGAAGAGAATTCGGCAGAGGCTTTCAAAGAACAGTAAATAATGCATAATGGCCTCTCTTTTCCTTTTATAGCCGATATTACTAATACTTGGCCATCACTCTTCTATTTTAATAGCTTTATCTCTTTAATTATCACTTAAAATAAAAGATAATTCAGCAACTATCCTTACTTAGCCGAAATTATTAAACTCAAAGTCCCTTACTTGGCCATCACTTCTCCCTTATTTTCCTCTTTATCTCTTTATTCAAATTAAAAGAATTTAATCCAACAATTATCTCTTGAAAATAATGATAAATAAATCCCTTATTTATCCACTATTTATAAAATAATAAAAGCTCCTAATTTATAGCCATGTGCCGTCCACCTCTCTCTGCTCCTTGTAGCAAAATAAAATTTCTTTTATTTGCTTCCCATGTGACTCGAACTTAGGCCCATTCCTCTTGCATATGGCGCCATTTCCATAGGCCCTAAGTGGCATCTTCAGACCACTTTTCCAAGCCTGCTTTGTGTCAAATTTCACAAACTTTTTCTTTTAAGGCCACCTTGCCTTAATTTCCCCTTTTAAACCTTAAAACTCGTCATTTCTAGGTCATTTCTAAGTTTCCAAAATTTTTCGATCGGCTCTGTAAACTTGACATTTCCTTACATTTCCATGACATTTCCTTACATTTCCATGACATTTCCTTACAAGACATTTCCTTACATTTCCAAGGTTCTAAAAATGTTCACTTTCCTCTTTTAAACTTAACATTTCCATACATTTCCAGGTTTCCAAAAGTGTTCAAAATATATTCATAACACATAAGATATGTCATTTCATACAATTAAACCAAAAATGCATAGGCCCTTTTCAGGATGTTACATCAGCATAAAATAAACTCTAAAACTAAGAAAGGAGGAGAGAAATAAAAACCAAAGAAAAAACTATAGAAAAACTAAAAGAAAACCTAGAGTAACTAAAACTTAAACTAAGCTAATGTGTGTCTTCTATCTCCTCAGCCAAAATTGGTTATTTTATGCTGATGGATGATAAGTTTTTGTTGCCAAAATTTCCCTTACACCAACGTTGTACGATTGTTGCGTCGGGTGAAAAAAAGACTACCCTTTTTGTCCAATTTTGTCCCCTTCATGATATCAGTATCGCGATACCTAAGAAAAGGATATCGCGATACCCCATTCAGTTTTGAACTTGGGGGTCTTCTTGGAGGGTGGATATTGCAATACCCTATCCTTGGGTTCCATTTTTGCTCGTTTTCATCCTCCAACACGTCCCTACGTCACACAACCATACATTAAGGCCCCCAATGGCACTATTGACCGAATTGGGTCTTAAAATGGATAAAAACAAGACATTTACACTTATTAACTTAAAATCTAGAAATTAAAGAAAATACAAAAAAAGACGCTACTTTGTTTGAGAATAAGCTCCTTAGGTATACAGGGAAAGCCTAATTTTTCATATCAAATTATGACAGATCAAACTCCCCCACACTTAACTCTTGGCTTGTCTTCAAGCAAACACACCAAACATGCAGAAGAAAAGATGACTCTTGGACTAAATCAGACAATTAAGCTTCATAGTGATAAAACATCGAACTCGTATGAGAACTACATCACATGCAACTTGAGTGATATCTAGCTAACTTTTTTATTCCTAATGCAAACATAGTTAGTTTACTGAGTTAAAATGTCAATAGATGTATAGGAAATTAAAATGAACATATGTACAAGTGTTATCCATCAAAATAAATTATGCGGATCACTCATAGATATATAAAAAGAATTGGTCAATTCTTTCAAACAAATGCAAGCTATTCTCGAATTATTGTGTTGGTGACTTAGTCAGGTCTCAGAAGTCTGTTGGGTTTATAACGTTCTAAGGCTTAGGACGGTTCAAAATTCAAATAATGGGCACTCAAAACTGGTTCAAGCACTAAAAACGGTTAAGCACATGATATTGTTCCCTACTCGCCCTCAATTTATTCATAAGCCACCTCCTTATTTCTCCTTCCATCGCCTACCTTATTTCTCCAAAATCTTAGAAATTATTATGTGAGATTAGTACGTACAAAATTTTGTAATTGTGAACTGAAATATTTTCATTTTTGAGATTATTTTTTATTTAGCTCTTATTTTCTTTATTTTGTCCTCTTTCGTTCCCCTTTTTTTTCAAACGTACTATCTTACGTAAGCCCTTAATTTTCTTTTTCTCACACAAAGTGTAACAGCCTGTTTTTAGTCAAATCAGAATAGTAGTTTTGGAACCACAAATCTGAGGTCAAAATAATTATTTTATTAATATTTTAATGTCTACAGCATGATAGTATGATTGTGTGAAAACTTTGTTAAGAAATTTTATCGTTTGAATAGTCAATTTGATAAAAGGACTAAATCGCGTAAAGTGTAAAACTTAAGTTCTATTAGCTAAAGGTGTCTAATAGCTATAGAACCTTAAAGTGGAGGTCCTTATGTGATAAATAGCCCATTAATTAGATAGTGGATGATATTGGTTTGGCATTATGGAAATTTTGATTAAGTAATAAGGTTAATTAAGTAATTTAGTAATTAATGTTAAAATTAATTAAAAAACAAATTTTCTATTCATTCATCTTCTCCACCGAATTTTTGAGAAGAAAAGAAGCCATTTTAGGGCTTTTATTCGGCCAAGCTTCTATTTCTTATTTAGGTATGGTTTTTGTCCCGTTTTTAATGATTTCTATGTTTTCAGAATCATTGTAGCTTAATCTAGCTAGCCCAGGGACTAATTTGCAAAACTGTTAAAGGTTTAGGGTTTTACCATCAATGCATATGTGTATATTTTGAAGTTTGATGATAGAAAACGTATGGTTGTTGTTAGATAAACAACATTTGTTAAGTGATTTTTGGTAAAATTTCAAATTAGGAATTTTTTTGTGAAAAATAAAAATTTTGTGGTAGATTTGTGAAATAAATGAAAATTTTGGGCTACTTTGTTAATAAAAGAAATTCTACTAGCTTGGGTAGGGATCTAATTGCATGAATTTGTATTTTTATGAGCTAAGGACTAAATTGTAAAAATGTTGAAATATTAGGGGAAAAAGTGTAATTTTGCCATAATGTGATTTATGGACTAAATTAAATAGATTAAAAATTTAAAAAGTTAAATTTGATATTATATAGATCAAGAAAATCGAGGTTCAGATTTAGATCGGGGGAAAATAAAGTTTTGGACTAGTTGATCCATTTCAATGTTTTTGCGATCGAGGTAAGTTCGTATGTTAATAAGCATTATTATAATTGTGTTTTAAATGCTTTATTATTGAATTTAATTTTGAATACGACCTTACGGATATGTTCGACGAAGATTCGGCAATGTGAAATCCCGGTTGAACCCTAGGAATAGATTAGGATATGAATGTCATGTCATTAGGGGTTATGTGATTTGGGTGCTGGTCTGTACGTCCTACCGGTGGCTGAGTTATCCAGGATGTGTTGCGGATTCTCGTCAGCTTGTGTGAGCAGCGCCGTGTAGCTACATCATGACCGTCAGCTTGTGTGAGCAGACCTGTTGATAGCTCGAGAGTGAGCATTATATGAGATATGAGATTGAGATAGCTTCTGCTATGTTTTGGCACTTAGGGTGCGAGATTCTCGAGTATCCGATATTATTCCAAATGGTTCAACGGGTATATCAAATATATGAAATGGTGTGAGATAAATAGGTATCAGTACATGTATGCACAGAAATCATATGAGCATTGAATCTATGAAATTGTAAGTTCATGATCATTATGTGGATGAATACATGTTAACTTTGTTGTTAAATAGTACATTATGTTTATATTACTTGAATGATGAATGAATGGTAAGTTTTACTTATTAACTATACGAGCTTACTAAGCTTTATAGCTTACTCTGTTTACTTTTCCGTGTTTTATAGTATATCAAAGCTTGCTCAGATTTGGGAGTCCTCGAAGATCTTATCACACTATCAAGCTATCACTTTGGTACTTTTGAATTTATATTTTTGGGTATATGGCATATATAGGAGTTATGGTCTTTTTGGTATATGTTTAGGTAATGAATTTAGCCATTTGATTTGGCTTGTAAATGATGAATGGTTAGTTATGTGTATAGCCATGTGATTTGGATTATTTTGGTATATTTGGTGATGTATATATATATGTGCAAATGGACTTTTGATATGTTGTGTATAATTGCTATATAGATGCTTGATGTGAATTGGTGTTTGGAGTTCCAAATGGTTGAAATTTGAGATTAGTATGCTTGTGGATTTAGGTAAAGTGATGCATTATTAAAAGTGACCATTTAGGTAATTTGGGAATGTGAAATTGGTATGAATTGAATGGCTTATTGTGATATTTATGTATCATGTGTTTGATGGTATGGAATTAGCATGAATTAGGCTTAGTTGAGATCCGTTTGAATGCCTATTTATGTCATGTTATGTGCCATTTGGTTTGTGTAAGTAAATGCATGTAACACCCTGGTTTAGGGGCTATGCGGTTTGAGTATAATGTAGGTGTTGGAAGGTTCTTGGGTGTGCTTGGATGTGTTTTGGGGTTTTAAGAATGCTTGGATGAAAGGGGAGACTTTGGAAAATTTTGGATTTTTAAGTAATAAAGGGGAGCTTGGCTTTGGGAGGCCTTAAAGGAATTAATTGGGAGAATAGGACACATGAGAGGCTTTGGCAAAGTGGCTTCATCTTGCCGCTAAGAAATGGAAGTAGCGCCTTTGAGGGTCTTGGGTTCGAATCAAAGAGGCGTGGTGGGTTTTAATTTTGGGTGTGGCGTTACAAGTGGAAGAAGGCTTTGAAAAGAGTCACGACTTTAAGACACAAAGAACTCGTTGGTCAAGTGGCTAGCGTGCGTCACTTAGGCGCTGGAGGAGTGATAAGGCGCGGGTTCGAGGGCTGGAGCAGCATTTTGGGCGTGATTTATTTTTAGGCGGTTATGGGCTGGAGTAGGAAGGGTTTAAAGATTAAAAGGTGTGATTTTATGGCATAAAAATCAAAGTGGCCGAGTGGCACAGGCGTTGGAAGTAAGGCGTGCAAAGCAGTTAGTGAGCACAGGTTCGAATCTCATGACAAGCAATGGAGTATTTATTTTTGCGATGTCTGACGGGAAGAGTTTCATTGAATTTAAACTCTACTTGTGAAGGATCCCACATCGGAAAGACACAAAGAATGAAGGTGAAGAGCTAGCTATATAAGGAGCATCCTAGGAGGAGAGTAAACACATCTTGGAGGGTGTTTGGGCACAAGAGTGATCGGGCGCGGATTAACACCGAGTCCTATCGGTGTGTAACTCTCTCTACTCTAGTCAGTAGGCGGCAAATGCCGGAAGTGCCGATCACGGCAATAGTAGCCACACGAGCGTGCGGCGCACGCGTGTGGGGCTTCGACGCGATAGTTGAGGCCATCGGTAGTATTCTCGTGGGTTGGGTGCTTGGGCCTCGATGGGCGTGGGTGGGCCCAATGGGCCCGTGGGCCTATATGAGTAAATTGCATGATTGGTTAGTATATGTTGAACTAGACTAGGAGGAACTTATATACATGGCTAGATTTGTGCTAGGTGGGCCACACGAGCGTGTGGGCCCGAATGGGCAGAATCGAGTTTTAGGCCCAATTGTCCGGTACAACCCGGAAGTGGTAGCTGAGTCGCTAGTGGCGACATTAGGCCTTCGAAAAGGCCATTGCAGTGTGAATTTACTGAAAATACCCTTAGTAGGTAAAATTACGATTTTACCCTTAAAGGTTGATTAGCATGATTATGTTATTTAGTTTTGGCCGATTGTAGGGAAGGCTTGATCTCGCATATCTCGGGTTGTGGCTAGTGCTCGAAAAGTGTTAAGGAATGGGGATCTAGTGCGTTAGATCTTGATCTACGGGATTTGATAGTCGCATTAGTAATCAGTGTGTAAACTAACACACTTCTTGCTTTGTATATGTTTGATAAATGATTGATTGGTAAAACCGAAATAGTATGGTTGAGTGATATGATACCCTATGGGGTATGTGCACGGATTCGTAAGTCCGTTTCATTATGAGTATTGTTATTGATACATGATGTCATGATTTATGATGTATGTGCTATGAGATGCAACGTTAAACATGTTTGCATGATTTGAATACTATACATGAGTTGGTATGATGATGGGTGATATGAGTGGAGGGGGCGGTGATATTTTGTGCCGACGAGCACCGGTGTTTTGGTAACACAACTTTGTGACTTTGGGTCACGGAGGTTTGGCACCTCCGAGAGGTTTGGCACCTCGTCGCCTCGTCCCCGTGGTTTTGCACCACGGTGGGTTGGCCCCAAAGGCGGTATTGAGGATTGACGCCGGTGATTTGGTATCACACGATGGGTTGGCCCCATCACTCGATTATCGTGACTACGGTCACCGATGGTTTGGTACCACATTTGTGTCTTTGGGACACGAGAGGTTTGGCACCTCATTGCGACTGCGTCCCCGTGGTTAACACCACCGTGGGTTGGCCCCACTTTTGAGATACGGGATTGTCGCCGTGATTTGGTATCACACGATGGGTTGGCCCCATCATTGGATTTGTGACTTCGGTCACCGGTGTTTTAGTAACACATTGTGACTATACGTCACCGGTGGTTTGGCACCACCAAAGGTGGTTTGGTACCACACGGGGTAGAAAGGTGTTATGGATGGTTAGGTTGGGTGCATATTAATGAGATGCATGATGATCATGTTTATGTTTTACGTATGATATTTTGCTAATCCGGGAAAAAGGGTTGCACACTGAGTCTTGGTGACTCACCTTTTTCCTTAACCATTTCAGGTAGTGCATAAAGTCGACCGGGATCGAGAGAGGACAAGGTGGCCCATGCCGAAGATGATGTTCAATTATTTCATGCTTGATTTTGATATAAGTACTTTATTTGAATTGTTGGGTTGTAATAAAGGCCATTTTATGTTTTTGGTATTACTTTAACTATGGTTTATTTAAATTAAATTGCTACGTGAAAATGATTTATGGTTTGCAACCTATTTATTCAAATTGGATATTATAAACTAAAGTTTTAAAAATGAATGAGTTTAATAGCAAAGTTTTATTCCAAAGATATGTTTTCCAAAATTCAGCAAACTACGATGTTTTATTTTAAATTAAGAAGATTTTCAACCGTCTTTTCCCAGTGACATAACCAGATTCGGTCGTAGTGAATGGGCTGGGTTTGGGGATGTTACAATGCAAGTTTGGGTGAGAAAAATGGCTTGGTAAATAGCCGATTTTTGTCCACACGGGCATAGACACGGGCGTATGTCTCAGCCGTGTGTGACACTGTCGTGTGTCCCCTGGTGTTTAATTAGAAACCAAGTCAGTATGCTCCACACGGTCCAGTACATGGGCGTGTGACTTGGCCGTGTGGCATAAGTTAGTATACCCTACGGTTTTTGCATGGCCTAGCACACGGCATGGCACACGGGCGTGTGTGGCTATTTCGGAGGGCACACGGGCTAGTCACACGGGCGTGTGTGTTGGCCGTGTGACCCAAGTCAGAGAGTTACATGGGGTCAGACACAGGCTGGGACACAATCCCATTTTGAATGTCCACACGGCTTGTGACACGGGCGTGTCTTTGGCCGCGTGAGACACACGGGCGGGCCACACGGGCGTGTGTCCCATGTATTTTGAAAATTTTCTTAATTTTCCATAAATTTTCTTGAGTTATCAGTTTAGTCCCGAACCACATCAAATAATGATTTGGGCCTTGTAGGCTCGTATTAGGGACAATGTGATTGATTGTGAATGATTATTATTTAAATATTAAAAATGTATGAGAATCGTATGTTTATTTGTATAATAAGTCCGGTAATGCTTCGTAATCCTATTTTGGCATTGAAAACGGGTTAGGGGTGTTACATTTATTGGTATCAGAGCTATGGTTTAGTCAATTCTAGGACTAACGTAGCGTATGTGAGAGTCTAGCTATACATGCCATATATAACCTGTGATAGTATGATATCTCCTGACAGTTTAAATTGTGTTTTCATATAGAAATGGATTCCAATCGAGCAATGGCTAATGATGTTGAGAGTAATGCGCCAGCCTCCATTCACAGAGTAGTATAATCTGAATCGATACCTGTATCGGGTAGTCAGGGATGAGAGGCCAAGGAAGCCTTCTTTCAAATGGTGAACGAATGGTTCACTGAGTTTGTCCGAACTAATCCGGCAGCTCAGTAACCTCCACCCCCACCTATTCCCTAACCGACTCACGTAGCTCCTCAAGGTGTGGAACCTTTACGCTTAAATAAGCCGCCTGTGGATAAAATTCAAAAATATGGGGCTGAAGAGTTTAGAGCTACAGTTGATGATGATCATGAGAGAGCCGAGTTTTGGCTGGAGAATACAATCCGAGTATTTGATGAACTATCTTACACGCTAGCTAAATGTGTAAAATGTGTTGTATCGCTTCTGAGAGATACTGCATATCAGTGGTGGAATACTTTGATATTCGTAGTACTGAGAGAAAGAGTCACGTGGGAATTCTTTCAAACCGAGTTCAGAAAGAAATACATAAGCCAGCGGTTTATCGACCAAAAGCGCAAAGAATTTCTAGAACAAAAATAGGGTCGTATGTCTGTGACCGAGTACGAAAGACAATTTGTGAGACTCAGTAAATATGCTCGAGAATGTGTTTCCACTGAGGCAATTATGTGTAAACGATTCGAAGACGGGTTGAACGAAGACATTAGACTTCTAGTTAGAATTCTAGAATTAAAAGAATTTGTTGTGTTAGTCGACTGAGCTTGCAAAGACGAGGAACTTGGTAAAGAAAATAGAAAAGCTGATTTCGAGGATAGAGATTTGAGAAAGAGGTCGATGAGTAAACCCTATCACTCTTCGTCAAAGAAATCATTTGATTCATATAACCGATCGACTACTTCAATGGGGTATTCTAATAGAGATCGTGGAAAGTAATACACGTGTCCTAAAGCTCTAGCCACTTCAGTATCGAGTGTTGGTAGTGTTAGAACCAACAAAACTAAGTGTCAACAGTGTGGAAGACAACATTTTGGGGACTGCTAGATGAATAACAAAGCTTGTTTCAAATGTGTCTCGCTAGATCACTTTATTTAGGATTGTCCTGAGTTAACCGAGAAAGATAAATTTCAGAATGCAAGACCGAGCAACACAGGTGCTAGAGGGAGACCACCTAGAAATATGGGAAATGTGACTAGTAGTAAAGGAGTGAAAAAAGGATTCTGCTGTGAGATCCGAGGCTAGAGCACCAGCTAGAGTTTACGCTACTCGCGCTCGCGAAGATGCGTCACCACTAGATGTTATCACCGGTACATTTTCTCTCTATGACACTGATGTAATTGCCTTGATTGATCCTTGATCGACTCATTCATGTATCTCTTTGAATTTAGTGTCTAGTAAGAGTTTACTTGTTGAGTCTACCGAATTTGTGATTAAAGTATCGAACCCCTTAGGCAAGTATGTCCTAGTTGATAAAGTTTGCAAGAATTGTCCTTTAATGACTAGGGGTTATTGTTTTTTGGCTAATTTGATGCCTTTACCGTTTGATGAATTCGATGTGATTTTGGGTATGGATTGGTTGACTCTGCATGATGCTATTGTGAATTCTAGACGAAAGACTATTGAATTGAAATGTCAGAATAGTGAAATCCTTCGAATTGAATCTGATGAGTTGAGTGGATTGCCTATTGTGATATCGTCGATGTTATCTTAGAAATATGTGAGGAAAGGTTGCTAAGCTTATCTTTCTTATGTACTGGATACAAAAGTGTTTTAATCGAAGATTGAATCAATACCAATGGTTTGTGAGTATTCGATGTGTTTCCAGAAGTGTTGTAGCAGCCCGTTTTTAGTCAAATCGAAACAGTGGTTTCGGGACCACAAATTTAAAGCCAAAATATTTATTTTGACATTATATTAAAGTTTACATCATGATAGAATTATTGTGTGAAAGTTTCGTTAAGAAATTTTACTGTTTAAGTGCTTGATTCAGTAAAAAGGACTAAACCGCGAAAAGCGTAAAACTTGTGTTCTATTAGCTAAAAGTGTCAAATAGCTATGGAACATTAAAGTAAGGGTCCTTAAGTGGTGAATAGGCCATTTATGGGTTAGTGGATGATGATAGCATGGCAATTAGTGTAATTTATAATATTTTTAAAGGTTAAATAGGTAATTTGATAATTAAAGTTAATTATAATAAAACAAAGCCATTTTATTAATCTTTCTTCATCTTTGTTGCCGAAAATTTGAAAGAAAAGAAAGCCATTCTTTAGGTTTTCTATTCAGTCACTTTGAAAGCTAAATTAAGGTATGGTTTTAGCTCGGTTTTTAATGATTTTTATGTTTTTGTAATCGTTGCTTCGTAATCTAGCTAGCCCGTACATTTGATTTTGAAACTATTAAAGATTTAACATGTTGCCATTGTTGAATGTTTGAGTAAATTAATATTGATGATAGATTATGAAGGTTTATTGATAGATTTACTAGTTTTGTAAAGTGATTTTTGACTAAAATGTCAAAGAGGGATTTATTTGTGAAAATGTAAAATAATATGGGTAAAAGTGTGAATAAATTGAAAATATAGGCTGCTAGTAATATGTATTAAATTTGGCTAAGCATGGGTTTGTACTAAATTGCATGAATTTGCAATTTTACGCAATAAGGACTAAATTGTAAAAATGTTAAAGTTTAGGGGAAAATGTGTAAAATGGCCCTAATGTGTGTTTTGGACTAAATTGAATAAATAGTTGATTAAATAAGCTGAATTTAATAATATATAGATCAAGATAAGCCGAGATCGGGATTAGATCGGGGAAAAGGAAAGGTTGACGATTAGCCGATATTTCTATCCGAGCAACTCGAGGTAAGTTCGTATAATTAGAACAAACTTTTAAATACTTGTAATTATTTGAAATGAATGTATGTAATTGAGTAAATGATCCACTTGAAATTCGAATGCCTTATTGATATATTCTGATGGTTACTGAGCCCCGTTTGAACCGTAGGAATTCGTAGGATACGAGTGACATGTCAATAGGGTTACCGTTTAGGTCGAGATCCTACATATGTTGCGGACTCACCGCAGCTCGAATGAGCTTACCGATATATCAGCTCGTAAGAGCTTACTGATTTTAGCTCGTCAGAACTTACTATTTTAGCTCAATAGAGCTTACTGTCCATCAACTCAGGAGAAGCTTACTGATCATAACTCGAAAGAGCGGAAATGATAATGAATTGACGGATTACTGATTATTATAAGTAATGTATATCACCCGAGTATCCCTCGATATTCTAATAGGTTTAACAGGCATAAATTCTGTTATAGGTTATGTGAATAAGGTATGACACACGGATGAATTACTGTTATATGGATGAAATACTGTTTAAACGGATGAATTACTGTTATCGAATGATTTACTTTTTATATGATTGAGAGTGAAATGTTACAAATGATGTGCATGGTATATGAATTTGATATGATACACTGTATTGAGTATTAAATTGAGATAATGGATGATTACATGCACTAACTTGTTGATGAATGCTTGTGTATAGGCATTTGGCAAGTGCATTTGATATACTTTGTTTAATTGTTTGATAATGTATAAATGGTAAGTTAAATTCTGAATTATATAGGTTTACTAAGCTTTAAAGCTTATGTTTCTTTTTTCGTGTTTTATAGAGGTTCGGTAGCTCGCTCGATTCGGATAAAGTTAGAGTTACGCATCACACTATCCAGTTGCTGTTTGGTACTTTTGAACTCTTGTTTATATGTAAATATGGCATGTATAGGCTAGTTATAAAGATGATAGTTATGGTTACTTGAGATAGTGATTTTGGTACATGTTGTGGTACAAGTTAAAGCCATGTGATTTGGCTTAACTTGGTATAATGTTTTGGTTGTGTATAAGTATTCAAATATGGTATGTTTTGGCAAGTAGTATATGGAATGGAAATATGAAAATGTTGTCTTGATATGTAGTAGACTTATGAATGGAAAATGCATGGTATTAATTAGGTATTTAAGTACTATGTTAAGTTGGTATGATGTGTATGAAATGTTATGGATTGGCTGCCTACTGGGTCATAAAAATGTTTCAATTTATGCTTGTGTAGGTATGTAAAAATAGGGTGGAAAAATGGCTTTGCAAATAGCCTATTTTTGTCCACACGGGCAGAGACATGGGCGTGTGCGACACATGGTCATGCTACACGGTCATTTGTCCCGTGGTGTTGAAATTAAAACCAAGTCAGTATGCTCACACGGTCTCACACACGGGCGTGTGACAGGTCGTGTGGTACAAGTCCGTATACCCCTTAATAGGCACACGGCCTAGCACACAGGCGTGTGACTTGGCTGTGTTGCATAAGTTAGTATACCCTATAGGATTGGTATGGCCTACCACACGGCCTGGCACCCGGGCCTGTGGGGCCACTTTGAAGGGCACACGGGCGTGTGGTTGGCCGTGTGACCCAAGTCATTATGTACCCCCTGTTTTCACACGGCTGGTGACACGGGCGTGTCTAGTGGGCATGTGAGACACACGACCTGGCCACACAGGCGTGTGTCCCCTGTTTTGAGAAATTTTTCAAAGTTTCGTGAAATTTTTATAAGTTATCGGTTTAGTCCCGAACCGCTCCTAAAGCATGTTTAAGGCCTTGTAGGCTATTTATAAGGGACAAATTGATTGAGATGGAATGATGATTGTATGAACTGATTGAATGTATGAGAAAAGTATGGTTATATGTGTTATAAGTTCGGTAATGCTCCGTAACCTTATTCCGGCGTTGAATATGGGTGAGGGGCATTACAAGTGTTGCCTGGGTTGCCACCGATTAGAGATGTTGAGTTTGCTATTTAATTAGTATCGGGAACATCATCGATATCGATAGCTCTGTATAGAATGGCTCTGATAGAATTGAAAGAATTGAAAGCTCAGTTGCAAGAGTTAACAGATAGAGGTTTTGCGCGACTAAGTTTTTCACCCTGGGGTGCACCAGTTCTGTTCGTAAAGAAGAAGGATGGATCGATGAGACTGTGTATCGATTATCGTCAGCTCAAGAAGGTTACAATTAAGAATAAGTATCCTTTGCCGAGAATTGATGATTTGTTTGATCAATTGAAAGGAGCAACTATATTTTCAAAGATTGATCTGAGATTTGGCTATTACCAGTTGCGAGTTAAAGATTCAGATGTGCCGAAAACTGCGTTCAGAACAAGGTACGGGCATTATGAATTTCTTGTTATGCCATTCAGATTAACTAATTCTCCTTCAGTATTTATGGATTTAATGAATCGAATCTTTAGACCGTATTTAGACAGATTCATTGTAGTATTCATTGATGACATTCTGATCTATTCCCGAGATGAATTTGAGCATGCTGAACATTTGAGGATTGTGTTATAAACATTGAGAGATAAGCAGTTGTTTGCTAAATTCAGTAAATGCGAGTTTTGGCTTCGAGAGGTTGATTTTTGAGGCATATTGTTTCAGCGGAAGGCATACGAGTTGATCCGAGTAAGATTTCAGTAGTTGTTAACTGGAAACCACCAAGAAATGTGTCTGAAGTCAGAAGTTTTCTGGGATTAGCTGGCTACTATCGGCGATTTGTAAAAGGGTTCTCAATGATTGCTACACCGATGACTCGATTGCTACAGAAAGATGTGAAGTTCGAGTGGTCCGAGAAATGCCAATAGAGTTTTGAACAGTTGAAAGCACTGTTAACTAAGGCACTAGTTTTAGTTCAACCTGAGTCGGGTAAAGAGTTTGTGATTTTCAGTGATGCGTCATTAAATGGTTTGGGATGTGTTTTGATGCAAGAGGGCAAAGTGATAGCTTATGCTTCTAGACAGTTAAAACCACATGAAAATAATTATCTGACGCATGATTTAGAGTTGGCCGTTATTTTGTTCGCATTGAAAATTTGGCGACATCATTTATTTGGTGAGAAGTGTCACATCTTTATCGATCACAAGAGTTTGAAGTATTTAATGTCTCAGAAATATTTGAATTTGCGACAACGATGATGGCTCGAGTTTTTGAAAGACTATGAGTGTAATAGCCCAGTTTAGACCCTAGTCGAAATAGTAGTTTCGAGACCACAAATCTGAGTCAGAAAACTATTTTAATATTATTTTACATATTTATAGCATGTGAATTGATATATGTGAAAGTTTCGTATGAAAATTTTATCATTTGTGTGCCGATTTGTGAAAAAGGACTTAATCGCAGAAAATGCAAAAGTAGCCTTCTAATTAGTTATATGCTGAATTGACATGGCTTATTAATGTGAAGTCCTTATGTTGTGAATAGACCATGGATAGTGGGAATTGACATGAATAGCCATCCATTATGTGTTTTTAAATGTTATTAAATAAAGGTATTTTGGCAATTAGCTAAATAAGTTATAAATTAATCAAACCAAAGTTAAAAAATATGTCATCATCTCCATATTACAACCGAAAATTAGCAAAAGAAATAAGTTTTTGAGCTCTCATGCATTCGGCAATTACAAGCTTGATTAAGATCAAGAACCAAAGAAAACGGAATTAGATCGGGAGAAAACGAAAGTAGTTGAATAGCCGTTTGTTTCCGTTCTTTCCCGTACGAGGTAAGTTGATATACAAATAAATGTGATTGAATTGAATTATTATTACTTATATGTGAATGGATTGTGATGTATGGCTATTTGAGCTGAATATGTGAAATCCGGGAAAGTTTCGATAATGTGATAACGTCCGAAAAGCCCCGTACGAATCATAGGAATAGTTAGGATACATATGTCATGACATAGGATTCCAAAATGAGTTGTCGTGTAAGACCACGTTTGGAACATTGGCATCGATTTGTGATTTACGTGTAAGACCATGTCTAGGACATCGGCATCGTATTTAATTTCGTGTAAGACCCTGTCTGGGACAGTGGCATCAATATTGCTTACATGTAAGACCACGTCTGGGACGTTGGCATTGTACGAGATTTATGAGCTATCCGAGTATCCTGTTTGATTCCGAACGGTTCAACGGGCATTCCGAGAAATGAATGAGTACACAAATGTGCATCCGAATTCTGGTACGTATGTATGCATGTGAAATTTGGTAATGAAAGGTATGTATGTATATGATCATTTGATAAGTGAGCTACATTACATGATATGCGATTATGAGTAAGTGAACATGATCAATTGAGATATAAGAGAACTATGACTTGTGATTGTGTTATGCCATGAACCATATGTATTAAATAGTTTGTAATTGTTTATGAGACAAGTTTATTTGTATTTGGCTTACTAAGCTTTTGAAAGCTTACTTTGGGTATGTTTGCATTGTTTTATTTATTATCGAAGCTACTAGGAGCTCGAGGATCGTCAAGGATCATCACCACACTATCGAACTATATTTTGGTACCTTTTGAAAATGTACATATTAAAGTATGGCATGTATAGGCTAGAGAACTTTGATTATGTTTTGAAATGTGTAAATATAGCCATGTGATATGGGTTGATAATGAATGTGATTATGAAGTGAATTTAGTGCATGCTATGTGATACAAAATTTGGTATGTATTGATGTGCTCATGAATGGCCAAAAGAAATGGTCAACTTTGGTAAGTTTCATGTTGATTTGGGAAATTGATATGATGAGAAATGCTATGAATTGAAATGGATTAATATGATGTATGAATCACATGTTTTGATGTGAAATTGGTACTTTGAATTGGTATGTTTGAGTTGGTTTTGTTTATGGAAATGAATGATGTTATTACGGGTCAAATTGTGCATGATTTGATATGTTTTTGGCTGCCTTTAGGGCATGAATTGATGCTTGTTTGATGCTTGTAGTTATGACCCAATTTTGGGTGGCAATTTGGCCTTGCAAATGGCCTATATTTGCCCACGGTTGAGCACACGGGCGTGTGGCTCGACCGTGTCTCTCAAGGTTGTAATTCGAAGTAAGTCAGTACGCCACATGGGCAAGAAGCACGGGCGTGTACCAGCATCGTGACCCCAAGTCGATGTTGCACAGGCCGAGACATGGTCCAAGGCACGGCCCTGTGAGGCACACGGCCTAGCCATATGGGCGTGTGCCCTGTTTTGAAAGAAAAATTTTCTATGTTCCGCAAACTTCCCGCATGAGATCGGTTTAGTCCCGAACCCTCTCTAAAGCATGTTTAAGGTCTCGTAGACCTTCTAAAAGGACTCTATGTGTATATTTCGCTATGGAATGGTTGTGAATGTTTGATGTTAATGAAATGTTTGCGATATGTTTCGATATGTCCGGTAATGCCTCTTAACCCTCGTCCAGTGACGAATACGGGTTAGGGGTGTTACAATTTGTTGGTACCAGACCTACGGTTTAGTCGATTCTAGGACTAACGTAGCATATGTGAGTCTAGATATACATGCCATACATACGAACTGTGATAGTGTGATGAATCCTGACAGATAAAATGTATTTTTCGTATAGTAAATGGATCTCGAACGAGCCGTAGCTGACGATGTTGAAAATAATGCGCCAGCTCCCGCTCAAGGGACAACACCGTCTGATTCTAGACCGGTTACTAGCAGTCAGGAAGAAGAGGCTAAACAAGCCTTCTTGCAAATGATGAATGAGTGGTTCACTCAGTATGTTAGAGCAAATTCGGCTGTTCCTCAACCTCCACCCCCGCAAGTTCCCGTAGCTCCCCAAGTTATAGATCTGATTCGTCTATATAAACCTCCGTTTGAAAAGATTAGAAAATATGGGGCTGAAGAATTCTGTGCTACCAATGATGATGATGCTGAGAGAGCCGAGTTCTGGCTTGAGAATATGATTCGGGTATTTGATGAGTTGTCATGTACCCCTGATGAATGTGTTAAATGTGCCGTTTCTTTGTTGAGAGATACAGCTTACCAATGGTGGAAAACTCTGACTTCTGTTGTTCCGAGAGAATGAATTACCAGGGATTTCTTCCAGACCAAATTTCAAAAGAAATACATCAGTGAGAGATTTATAGATCAGAAACGCAAAGAGTTTCTTGAATTGAAACAGGGCCGTATGTCTGTTGCAGAATACAAGCGAGAATTTGTGAGACTGAGCCAGTATGCACGAGAATGTGTCTCGACTGAGGCAATAATGTGTAAAAGGTTCAAAGATGGGTTGAATGAAGATATCCGTTTGTTAGTCAGAATTCTGAAAATAAAAGAATTCGTTGTGCTTGTTGACTGAGCGTGTAAAGCTGAAGAACTCGGGAAAGAGAAAAGAAAAGTTGATTCGGAAGCTAGAGAGGTGCGAAAACGAACAAAGAGTAAGTCATATCAGTCGGTATCAAAGAAATTCCGAGATGATTGTAGCCGTTCAAAGGCTAACATGGAACATTCGAGTAGAGATCGTACGAGGTCACATTCGAGCTTCCGAGCTCCAGCTACTTCGATTGCAAGTGTTGAAAATGTCAGATCTGTGCGACCCAAGTGTAGACATTGTGGTAAAAGACATCCGGACAATTGTCGATTAATTGATCGAGCTTGTTTCAAATGTGGATCTTTAGATCACTTTATCCGAGACTATCCCGAGTCTTTTAAGCAAGAGATTGTACAGAATCTGAAGTCGAATAATGCTTCAGCTAGGGGTAGACCTCCCAGAAACACAAGAAATGTGAGTGGTAGCCAGAGAGCTACGAAAGATACAACTGCGAGATCTGAGGCGAGAGCACCTGCCAGAGCTTATGCTATTCGCGCTCGCAAAGAAGCTTCATCTCCAGACATCATTACCGGTACTTTAATTCTTTATGATACTTCTGTGATCGCATTAATAGATCCAGGGTCTACTCATTCATATATATGCATGAACTTAGTATCCAGTAAGAATTTTCCTATAGAGTCTATTGAATTTGTAATTAGAGTATCGAACCCCTTAGGCAAGTGTGTTCTTGTTGACAAAGTGTGCAAGAATTGTCCGTTGATGTTTCAAGATATCTGTTTCCAGGCTGATCTAATGTTATTACCCTTTGATAAGTTTGATAGAATTCTAGGTATGGATTGGCTAACATTGCATGATGCTGTAGTGAATTACAAATGGAAGACTATTGATTTGAGATGTCAGAATGATGAAAGAATACGGATTGAGTCCAGTGATTTAAATGGGTTACCGGCCGTAATATCTTCGACGAAAGCTTTGAATTATGTGAAAAAGGGACGTGAAGTTTATCTTGCATATGTGATTGATACGAAAGTGACAGAAAAGAAAGTTGAATCTGTGCCAGTTGTTTGTGAGTTTTCTGACGTATTTCCATAAGAATTATCGGGATTACCTCCGATACGAGAAGTTGAGTTTGGCATTGATTTAGTGCCGAGGACGACCCCTATCTCAATAGCTCCGTATAGAATGGCTCTGACAGAAGTGAAAGAATTGAAGTCTCAGTTGCAAGAATTGACAGACAGAGGTTTAGCACGACCAATCTTTTCTCCTTGGGGTGCTCACGTTTTTTTTTTGTGAAAAAGAAAGATGGCACGATGAGAATGTGCATTGATTACCGTCAGTTAAACAAGTGACTATTAAGAACAAATATCCTCTGCCCAGGATTGATGATTTGTTCGATCAGCTGAAAGAAGCTACTGCGTTTTAAAAAATAGATCTGAGATCGGGATACTATCAGTTGCGAGTAAAAGATTCAGACATTCTGAAAACTACTTTCAGAACGAGGTATGGGCATTATGAAGTTTTAGTTATGCCTTTCGGACTAACAAATGCTCCTTCTGTCTTTATGGACTTAATGAACAGAATTTTTAGACCGTATTTAGATCGATTTGTTGTTGTATTCATTGACGACATTTTGATTTATTCGCGTGATGAAATTGAGCATGCCGAACATTTGAGAATGGTGCTACAAACTCTGCGTGATAAGCAATTGTATGCAAAGTTTAGTAAATGTGAGTTCTGGTTGCTCGAAGTTGGCTTTTTGGGGCATATTGTGTCAGCAACCGGCATACGAGTTGATCCGAGCAAGGTTTCAGCTATTTTAGAATGGAAGCCTCCGAAAAATGTGTATGAAGTCCGTAGTTTTTTGGGAATTGCTGGTTACTACCGATGGTTCGTAAAAGGCTTTTCGATGATTGGAACTCCATTGATGAGATTGCTTCAGAAACATGTGAAATTCGAATGGTCTGAAAAGTGTCAGAAAAGCTTTGATCAGTTGAAAGCCCTATTGACTGAAGCTCCAGTGCTAGTACAGCCAAAATCCGGTAAAGAATTTGTGATATATAGTGATGCTTCGTTGAACGGTCTGGGATGTGTTTTGATGTAGGAAGGCAAAGTTATAGCTTATGCCTCGAGAGAACTGAGACCGCATGAAAAGAATTATCTGACGCACGACCTTGAGTTAGCTGCGATCGTGTTTGCACTAAAATTTTGGCGCCACTATCTTTTCGGTGAGAAATTCATGCGTTTTCAGATCATAAAAGCCTAAAATATCTGATGACTCAGAAAGATTTGAATCTGTGACAGAGAAGATAGTTAGAACTGTTAAAAGACTATGAGCTTGTGATTGATTATCATCCGGGAAAAGCAAATGTTGTTACTGATGCTTTGAGTCGGAAATCGTTGTTTGCCTTACTTGCGATGAATGCTTATTTAGTTCTATCTGATGATGGTTCGGTGTTGGCAGAACTGAAAGAAAGACCGTTGTTCTTACAGCAGATTTGTGATGCTCAAAAAGTTGACAATGAAATGCTAGCTGATAAACCGTAATAGTAACATATTTTAAGCCCACATTTAGCATGCTTTTGGATGATTTTTCCCTTAATTTGTGTAATTTGGTGCTCTTAATCCCTTAATTTCATGTTTTATACTCAGGAGAGCATCGGAGGATGAAAAGAATGAGAAATGAGCCTAAAATGGACCAAATGGGCAAAATCACAAAATTGACACAGCCTGGGCCCAAGTAACACGGTCGTGCCTCCCTAATCAGACCCGAACACGGCCTGGCCACGATTCACACGGGCGTGTGCCAAGGGCGTGTCCCTGCCGTGGGGAAGAGGAATTTCACTCGAATTAGGATACTTAGGGGTAAAGAAACACATTCCAAAAGCCTATATAAACACCCTAGAGGCCAACTTTTTTGGGGCGTCCAGCTAGGCCAAGGAGCCGAGCCAGAAATGGCAGATTTGTGGGAATTTACTGAAAGAAAGCCAGTTGATTCATCTCAAGAAGCCGAAGTCATACTCAAGACGGAGGATCTCTCTTCAATTCCTTCAGGGGGTTTTAGGGTTTTTCTTATGTTTTGTTTTATCTTTTCTTCTGAGATGTTTTCTTTTATCATTATGAACTAAACCCTCAAATACCTAAGGGGGATGAAACCTAAGACGAATGTTGTTATTGTTTTCTGAACTATATGATAAATACTTGATTTGTTCTTAATTATGTGTTCTTAATTCTTGTTTTGATATTTCGTGATATTGATTCAAATCTTGATGTGCTTAGACAGAGGAGGAATAGACCTGCCTAAGATTAGATCTAGCATAATTAAGCGAGTTGATCGCAACCCTAGAGATAGGATGATGAAAATCACGGGATTAGGGTCAAACCTAATATGGGAGTCCATAGATCGAGTTAATGCAATTCTAGGGGTTTTAATTAGAAAGAGATTTCAATTAATCAACCTAGGGTTAGACGTTAGTAGCCTTGAGAGAGGTATTAATATAAATTAGGGAATCCTACGGATCAAGTCAAGTGAATAAATCATCTGGTTCAGAGTTAAAAAACAAGTGAAGTCTAGGTGAATTCTTCCTCGGGTATTGTCTTAATCAATTGGTTTTTTCCACAAGTATTTCCCCAATTTCGTTCTCTTTGTCCTCACATCTTTAGCTTAGTAGTCAGTTAATTTTAGATTAAAACAATTCACTTCAATTTTAAGGCTAAATAATAAAAAGAAAGCTAGTATTAGTACTTTTAGTTCCTTTGGGTTCGACAATCCGGTCTTGCCTTAACTATACTACTGTTCAATAGGTGCGCTTGCCTCAAATCGTTGTCATAGTTAATTTCCAGGTTCGATCATTCTCTTTATAAATTTTAAAACTTTGACAAATCACAGCGATCAAGTTTTTGGCGCCGTTGCCGGGGAACTAAAATATTAAGAACGCTCAATTTTTATTACTTTAGCCATTTTTATTTTTTTGCAATTTACTTTTATTTCTTATTTTGTTTTTAAACTTTGCTAATTTTTTTCTTTTATTCCTTTCAGGTACCTCTAGTTTATGGCTAGAAGGAACCTGACAGGACCCATACTTTACGATAGTGAAATTGAAAGCACAGTTCGCAGAAATCGTAGAGAAATAAGGCGAAGCTTAAACTACATGGAAGAAGAGCAAGAGGACGATACTAATTACAGGGAAGAGATGGCTGACCACCAGAATAATCCACTCCCTCCTGTAGTCGCCGAAAATCCTCCTCCTCGAACTATGTATGATTATGCTAAACCTAATTTAACAGGAACTGAGTCAAGTATTGTTAGACCTGCTATTGCTGCAAATAATTTTGAATTGAAACCTAACACTATTCAGATGATACAACAGTTTGTTTAGTTTGATGGTTTGCAGGATGAAGATCCAAATAATCACTTGCCAAATTTCCTAGAATTTTGCGACACTTTCAAAATAAATGGCGTTACTGACGATGCCATCCGTCTTCGGTTATTTCCCTTCTCTTTGAGGAATAAAGCCAAACAATGGTTGCATTCTCTTCCACGAGGGTCAATCACTACATGGGATCAAATGATCGAAAATTTTTTATTGAAATATTTTCCGCCGGCCAAAACGGCCAAGTTAAGGAATGATAACTCTTCCTTTGTGCAGATGGATTTAGAGACACTTTACGATGCATGGGAGAGATACAAGGATTTCTTGAGAAGGTGCCCACACCATGGATTACCCTTGTGGCTACAGGTCCAAACTTTTTACAACAGTGTGAACCCCTCAACAAGGCAATTAATCCATTCAGCCGCCGGTGGAACTTTGAATAACAAAACTCCTGAAGCGGCCTATGAGTTTATAGAAGAGATGTCATTGAATAAATACCAGTGGAAAGTTACAAGGACAAGGCCAACAAAAGCAAACGGAGTTTTCAAACTCGACGCAGTAACCATGCTATCAAATCAGGTAGAGGTGCTAAATAAAAAGATTGATGGTTTGTGTTCTTCGCAGGTACATCCGGTCATGCAGTGCGACGCAAGTGGAGGCGTGGTTAATCCTGAGTACCCACTCTACCATCCAGGCACAGAGAGCGAACAGATGAACTATATGGGTAACAATTTTAGATCTAACAATAACCCTTATAGTAATACTTATAATCCAGGTTGGAGGAACCACCCCAATTTTTCATGGGGTGGTCAAGGAAATCAAAGACAACAACCCCCTCCAAATTTTCAAAATCAGCCCTACCCATAGGAAAAGAAGCCGAACCTTGAGGAGATGCTGACAAAATTCATAGCAGTTTCAGAAACTCATCTCCAGAATATTGAAACAAAACTTGAAAAACAGCAAGCATTGAAACAGGAGCTCAAAGATCAAATTGGGCAACTTACTAAGTTAGTTTCTAAAATACGACTAGAAAGTTTACCTAGGGAAAAAGAGCAGGTAAAGGCAGTGACGCTAAGAAGTGGAAAGGAGTTAGTCGAAACCAAAAAAAATACCACACGAAACCGATGAGGCAAATGCAACCCCAATCCGTGAGGAAAGTAAACCACCGATCCCATATTCAGCAAAGTTGAAGAAAGACCGCTTAGACGCACAATATGGTAAATTTCTTGAACTTTTCAAACAGTTGCATATTAACTTACCTTTTGTTGAAGCTATTTCGCGGATGCCAACATATGCAAAATTTTTAAAGGAGCTTCTAACAAATAAGAGGAAGTTTGAAGAAATTTCAACAGTGGAACTTAATGAAGAATGTTCGGCTATCATCCAAAACAAGCTACCAACTAAATTAAAAGATCCAAAAAGTTTCACTATTCCCTATTTAATTGGTAGTTTGAACATAGAAAAAGCATTAGCTGATCTAGGTTCCAGTATTAATTTAATGCCTTATAGAATGTTTAAGCAACTTGGTCTAGGGGAACCTAAACCCACTAGGATGAGTATTCAGTTAGCTGACAGATCTGTTAAATATCCTATGGGAATTATCGAAGATATTCTGGTAAAAGTTGATAAGTTTATATTTCCTGTTGATTTTGTTGTGCTTGACATGAATGAGGACGTAGAGGTGCCTTTAATTTTGGGACGACCCTTTTTAGCCACTGCTAGGGCTGTGATTGATGTTGGTGATGTTAAACTTACGCTAAGGGTAGGCGATGAGGAAATTATTTTTCAAATTTATGATGCTATGCGATACTCTAGAGAACAAGATGATTCTTGTTACTTTGTTGATACCACTGATCACGCTATTCAAGAGTCTTTGCAGAAAATCATGCACAATGACACGATGGAACTGTGTCTTACACAAGGTGAGGGGATAGATGATGATATCGATGAACTGAATCCTAATACATCCTCCTCTAGACAGACAAAAACAGAGGGTATTGAAATCAACGACGAACTAAAACAAAAACCCTCTATTGATGAGCCATCAAAATTGGAATTAAAACAGTTGCCAAAACACTTAGAATATGCATTTCTCGAGGATAATTCTACGCTACCAGTAATCATCTCCTAAGAACTAGAACCCAAAGAGAAAGAAGAGTTGCTAAAGGTACTAAGGGAATATAAAAGAGCCATAGCTTGGAAAATGTCTGACATTAAGGGAATAAGCCCATCGTTTTGCACCCACAAAATTTTAATGGAAGATGAATATAAACCGTGTGTGCAACCTCAGAGACGATTGAACCCCAATATGAAAGAAGTTGTCAAGGCCGAGGTAATTAAACTTCTAGATGCTTGAATAATTTATCCTATTTCCGACAAGATTTGGGTAAGTCCTGCGGTAGTTCCAAAGAAAGGAGGCATGACTCATGTAGCCAACGAAAGAATGAATTGATTCCTACAAGAACACCATCCACAGGTTGGAGAGTCTGTATTGACTATAGAAAGCTAAATGATGCCACCAGAAAAGATCACTTCCCTTTGCCCTTTATTGACCAGATGTTAGAAAGATTATCTGGGCATATGTACTCTTCGCTCTTGGACGGACTCTCCCGCTACTTCCAAATTCCAATAGCCCTCAAGACCAAGAAAAGACAACATTTACATGTCCATACGGTACGTTTGCTTATCGTAGAATGCCTTTTGGATTATGTAATGCTCCTGCTACTTTTTAGCACTGCATGCTAGCCATCTTTGACGAACTTGTGGAAGATATTATGGAGGTATTCATGGATGACTTTTCGGTATTCGGTAATTCCTTCCATCTCTGCCTTAAAAATTTAAAACGAGTTCTAATGAGATGAAAGGAAACGAACCTTGTTTTAAAGTGGGAAAAATGTCACTTTATGGTTCGTGAGGGGATTGTGCGAGGACATAAAATTTCTAGTAAAGGGATTGAGGTAGATAAAGCGAAAGCGAAAGCGAAAGGGATTGAGGCACACGGCCTAGCCACATGGGCGTGTGCCCTATTTTGAAAGAAAAATATTCTAAGTTTTGCAAAGTTCTCGCATGAGATCGGTTTAGTCCCGAACCCTCTCTAAAGCCTGTTTAAGGTCTCGTAGACCTTCTAAATGGACTCTATGTGTATATTTCGCTATGGAATGGTTGTGAATGTTTGATGTTAATGAAATGTTTGTGATATGTTCTGATATGTCTGGTAATGCCTCACCATTGAAGAAAATTCTTCAATTTTGTCGCAAAGGAAAATTGAGTCCACGATATGAGGCTGTATGAGATTATCGAGAGAATAAGGCCAGTAGCTTATCGACTAGCTTTACCGTCAGAGTTAGAAAAGATCCATAATGTGTTTCATGTGTCGATGTTACGTCGATATAGATCATATCCGTCACATGTAATTTCTCCGACAGAGATTGAAATTCAGTCTGATGTGACGAATAACGAAGAACTGAATAGAATTCTGGCTTGAGAGAATAAAGAGTTGAGAAATAAAAGTATAGCTTTAGTGAAAGTTCTATGGCAACGTCACGGTATTGAAGAAGCTACATGGGAACCTAAGGAAGTTATGAGAAAATAGTACCCTAACCTATTTTCTGGTAAGATTTTCGGGGACGAAAATTCCTAAGGGGGAAGAGTTGTAGTAGCCCATTTTTAGTCAAATCAGAACAGTGGTTTTGGGACCATAAATCTGAGGTAGAAATAATTTTTTTAGTAATATTTTAATATCTACATCATGATAGTATGATTGTGTGAAAATTTCGTTAAGAAATTTTATCGTTTGAATGCTCAATTTGAAAAAAATGACTAAATCTCGTAAAGTGTAAAACTTGAGTTCTATTAGCTAAAGGTGTCTAATAGCTATAGAACCTTAAAGCGGAGGTCCTTATGTGATAAATAGCCCATTAATTAGATAGTGGATGATATTGGTTTGGCATTATGGAAATTTTGATTAAGTAATCAGGTTAATTAAGTAATTTAGTAATTAATGTTAAAATTAAATAAAACAAAACAAATTTTCTATTCATTCATCTTCTCCACCTAATTTTTAAGAAGAAAAGAAGAAATTTTAGGGCTTTCATTCGGCCAATCTTCTATTAGTCATTTAGGTATGGTTTTTGTCCCGTTTTTAATGATTTCTATGTTTTCGGAATCATTGTAGCTTAATCTAGCTAGCCCAAGGACGAATTTGCAAAAATGTTAAAGGTTTAGGGTTTTACCATTGATGAATATGTGTATATTTTGAAGTTTTATGATAGAAAATGTATGGTTGTTGTTAGATAAACAACATTTGTTAAGTGATTTTTGGTAAAATTACAAATTAGGGATTTATTTGTGAAAAATGAAAATTTTATGGTAGATGTGTGAAATAAATGAAAAAATGTGGGCTACTTTGTTAATAAGGGAAATTCGGCTAGCTTGGGTAGGGATCTAATTGCATGAATTTGTATTTTTATGAGCTAATGACTAAATTCTAAAAATGTTGAAATATTAAGGGAAAAAGTGTAATTTTGCCATAATGTGATTTATGGACTAAATTGAATAGATTAAAAATTTTAGAAGTAAAATTTGATATTATAAAGATCAAGAACAATAAGGTTCGGATTTAGATCGGGGGAAAAACAAAGTTTTGGACTAGTCGATCCATTTCGTCGTTTTTACTATCGAGTTAAGTTTGTATGTTAATAAGCATTATTATATTTGTGTTTTAAATGCTTTGTTATTGAATTTAATTGTGAATATGACCTTATGGGTATGTTCGACAAAGATTCAGCAATGTGAAATCCCGGTTGAACCTTAGGAATAGATTAGGATACGAATGTCATGTCAGTAGGGGTTATGTGATTTAGGGGCTGGTCCGTACGTCCTACCGGTGGCTGAGTTATCCGGCATGTGTTGCGGATTCTCGTCAGCTTGTGTGAGCAGCACTGTTTAGCTACGTCATGACCATCAGCTTGTGTGAGCAGACCCGTTGATAGCTCGAGAGTGAGCATTATATGAGATATGAGATTGAGATAGCTTCGGCTATGTATTGGCACTTAGAGTGCGAGATTCCCGAGTATCGATATTATTCCAAATGGTTCTGTAACGCCCCAAATTTGGGCCTAGTAGAATTGGGCCTATTGGGCTATGGGTCTTAGAAAATTTTTAAGTGAGCGAGAAAATGACAGTTGGCATGTGGGCTTTGAGGGTTAGTGAACTTGGAGTGTCTAGAGGTGTTGGAGAAGTGCTGGGTTCGAACTTTGAGGAGAAGGAATTTTTAATTAATTATTAAAGGAACCAGGGCGGTGAGTAGTTGGGCTTTTAAATAAAAACAGGGAAAAATGGCATCAAATAGTCTTGTGGTGGAGTGGCTAAGTGACGCCACTTAGGGTATAGGAAGGTGGCGTTATGGGCTAGCAAGGAGATCTTAGGTTCGAATCCTAGCTTAGTTTTTTTTTAGGAGTTTAATTTTGGCCTTCTAGAAGGTTGGAAGTGGTGTGGTAATGGACTCTAAGGAGAGTGATCAGAAGAGAAAATTTAGGAAAAGGATTGGGGAGTTATTAGGGAGAAAAATGAGGAGATGAGATGGGGAAGAGTTGGAGCCGATTGGGACTTTGGGGGGGTAGGCAGAGTTTTGGTTTTGTGTATAAATAGGGGGTGCTGAATTCCCTCTGTGCTATTTCGACAATTGGAATTCCCTTTGTGCTATTTCGGCAACTATAGTGCTCTGCCGAATTCTCCTTCACTTTTTCTGTTCTAAACCTCGCCTCTTCCTTATGTGTTTTCTTTTCTTCTCTCCTAAAGCCTTAAATCGAATATCATTCTCTTCTTTCTCCATTGCTTGTGCCGTCCCACCTTCATCTCAATTGTTCGGGACCAAATATTATGACTTCAAAAGCCAAAAACCTTTGCTCTTGAAGCCGATTTCTTCATCGCCCCAAACCTTGTGCCGAATACTCTAGTGACCAAACCTCTGTCGTGCTGTCATCATTCCTTTGATTTTTGGTGGATCGGATCTTGGAAAAATCAGAATCAAGCTTGGATCTACAAGTCTCTGCCGAAAAGTTATCCATACGTTTCAGCTTTTGGGTAAGTGTTCTTGATTTGGGATAAGTTGGCTGAATAGTCTATAGTAAGGGAAAGGGTGACTTAAGTGGATACAAGTCACCTATTATTTTGTCTTTAACGATTAAGATTGATGCAGATCTAGGGGATATTCATGAGTAGTAGCTAAGAAAGGGCTATTAGGACTGGTGGCACACTGTAAGGTTATGGTAAGGCTTCAATTTTTGGTAATTATTGTGGTTAAGTGTGTGATTGATTGGAGGTTGGTATTGGTTGTAGGTTCAAGGCTGAGGATAGTGTAACACGTCTCATTTACCAGGTCTGTACATACACTTCACACACGACAAATCGGCGAAAGCTGAAATACCAAAAAACTGGAATGCCGAAAAGCCGAAAAGCCGAAAGGTTGGCACCGGCAACCAAACGAGTGTGCAAACATTCATGTGGGAACACCGATACGATTATCGGGACCAAGAAAGTGATCTCATGGTCTCGGGCCACTGTTTAACCAACCGAGCCAGAAGGGGCTAAATGGGCTTGCCGAGCTCGTGGGCCCAAATCGGCAAGAGTTGATATGTGAAATTGAATGATGGATTGATATGGATGGTTTTATGATTTGATTATGGTCGGGCCTAATGGGCTTTATATACATGATTGGGCTTGATGGGCTATATGGATATGATTGGGCTTAGTGGGCCTTAGGGGATTTTAGAAATGCATGCTAGCATTTTAATGGACTCTAGGTTTAGTTCTGATGAATTCTTAAACAACATAAAACTAAACTTAATAATCAAACATGTCTGTGGACAAGTCGCTAGGGTAGAGTGTGGCAATGGACATATGCATGTCTAGGATTGGATCTAGGGAGAGCTTGGTACTTAAGCGGTCCTAGTGACCTACCTCCTCTTCTCTGGAATCCTACCTGGTGCGTAGTGTCTGTTCACTTTAGCCGCGAGGACTTGTTGATGGGCCAAGGTTCATAATTAAGACCCATACTGTTAAGAGTTACTGAAATACCCCTGTAGGGTAGAATTACCGAAATACCCTTGATTTGTGAAATGACTAAAATACCCCTATGTGTTGAATGTAAGATTTCTGGATGTTACATGTACATTGGCTGCATTCATTTGATATTCTGTTTAGGGTGCATATGGGTGGGAATTATGGAACGGAGGAAGTATATGAGGATCGCATGGTTGCTTGACAATTGTGGATCCACCGATGGCTCTTTAAGCCCATTATATGATTAGTAGCTTTGCTGTAATGTTTGGTAGTACCGCAACCGGGCTACCCTTGATGTGTATCGGATGGGTGGGTCAATTTAGAAATCCCCACAAATGTGTTTCGGTTGGACGGAGACGATGTGTATCGGATGGATTATTTGGGGAGGGTTTGCATTACATTGCATGTATGATACTATTATGTTATTATTATGATATGTATGCTATTTTTTTGACGGGGGTCGTACACACTGAGTTTTCAAAAACTCACTCCCTCTTTTATTTTTCTCAGGTGATCCTCGGTAGGCGGTTCGACGGATGGAAGGACTCAGAGGTGGCCAACTAGCAAGACGATTAGACTTGTTTTCCTTAATATCTAAATTTTGGATTTTAAGTTGTTTATTTTAAGTTATTTTATTTCGGATTGTAATAAGGTTTTCCCTCTAGTTATTATTCCATTACTTCCACTATGCATTACAATTTTGAAACGGAACCTAGATTTATTTCTTTTAAACATATTTCAAGGTTTTTGAAAGTAATTGTGTTTTAAGATCGAGCTTCCGCTGTCAAAGGAATTTTTTACAAGGAAATGGTTCTTGGCTACACGTCGTTTTGAAAACAAACTGGGTTTTACTTAGCTTTTCTTTAGAAGGGTTTTCAATGAAATCAAGGTTTTCGCTAAAACACTTCAATGTGACACGCCGAATTCGGGCCTAACTTCTAGGCCGTGTTTGGGGTGTTACAGGTTCAACAGGTATATTGAAGATATGGAATGGTGTGAGATAAATACGTATCAGTACAGGTATGTACGAAAATCATATGAGCATTGAATCTATGAAATTTTAAGTTCATGATCATTATGTGGATGAATACATGTTACCTTTGTGATTAAATGGTTTTGTAGTACATTATGTTTATATCACTTGAATGATGAATTAATGGTAAGTTTTACTTATTATCTATACGAGCTTACTAAGCTTTATACTATTTACTTTTCCGTGTTTTATAGTGAATATCAAAGCTTGCTCGAATTTGGGAGTCGTCAGAGATCTCATCATACTATCAAGCTATCACTTTGGTACTTTTGAATTTATATTTTTGGTTATATGGCATGTATAGGAGTTATGGTCATTTTGGTATATGGTTAGGTAATGGATTTAGCCATTTGATTTGGCTTGTAAATGATGAATGGTTAGTTATGTGTATAGCCATGTGATTTGGCTTTTTTTTGTATACTTGGTGATGTATATATATGTGCAAATGGCCTTTTGATATGTTGTGTATAATTGCTATATAGATGCTTGATGTGAATTGGTGTTTGGAGTTCCAAATGGTTGAAATTTGAGATTAGTATGCTTGTGGCTTTAGGTAAAGTGATGCATTATTAAAAGTGACCATTTAGGTGATTTGGGAATGTGAAAATGGTATGAATTGAATGGCTTACTGTGATATTTATGTATCATGTGGTTGATGGTATGGAATTAGCATGAATTAGGCTTAGTTGAGATTGGTTTGAATGCCTATTTATGTCATGTTATGTGCCTTTTGTTTTGTGTAATTAAATGCAAGTTTGGGTGAGAAAAATGGCTTGGTAAATAGCCTATTTTTTCCACACCAGCGTGTACCTTAGCCGTGTGTGACACACGGTCAGGTGACACGGCCGTGTGTCCCCTGGTGTTTATTTAGAAACCAAGTCAGTATGATTCACACGACCAGCACACGGGCATGTGACTTGGCCTTGTGGCATAAGTCAGTATACCCTACAGTTTTGGCACAGCCTAGCACACGGCATGGCACACGAGTGCGTATGGCCATTTCGAAGGGCACACGGGCTAGTCACACGAGCGTGTGTGTTGGCCGTGTGACCCAAGTCAGAGAGTTACACGGGGTCAGACACGGGCTGGGACACGGCCATGTGATCCCAGTTCAAATGTCCACACGGCCTGTGACACAGGCGTGTCTTTGGCCATGTGAGTCACATGTCTTTGGCCGTGTGAGACACACAATCGGACCACACGGGAGTGTGTCCCATGTATTTTGATAATTTTCTTAGTTTTCTATAAATTTTCCTGCGTTATCGGTTTACTCCCGAACCACATCTAATACATGATTTGGGCCTCGTAGGCTCATATTAGGGACAATGTGATTGATTGTGAATGATTATTATTTAAGTATGAAAAATGTATAAGAATCGTATGTTTATTTGTATAATAAGTCTGATAATGCTACGTAATCCTATTCCGGTGTTGAATACGGGTAAGGGGTGTTACACAAAGCCACCATGATGTCTCTACCTAGCCCTCAATGTCCATGGCCTGACATCCATTATGTAGTCCATTTTAAGTAACAGTACCGAGAAGGATTGAGTACTAGACTCATTTTAGGCTCGAGGCTTTAATAAGAAGGCTTACAAGAAAATGGTACTCAACAATCAAAGATATAGGAACTAAGGGTATATAGCAACAATTAAGCTTTTAGGCCCTAGGCTGTTTTAAACAACGCCTAAGGTCATTCTCGAATCAATGGAGCGACGGAAATGTGTAAGTGTACACAATCATAACAAGTAATAAAGTCACAAGTAAATGTCGAGTTGTCGTACCTACAGGGACTGTGAAAAGAATTATTTATGAATCAATTAAAAACACTTTGGTGAAGAAAAATATTTTGATTTGAGGAGGTGATTAAAAACTAAGATTTTAACTAAGTAAAATAAATAAAAATAAAATAAAAGTTCCAATGCACGATTTCAAAAGATGATTTTAATCAAGATGACATTATGCTAGATTAATTACATTTCTTAACTTAGAATTATTAAACTCATGTTTATGTTGTTACGAATAAATTCACGGCAACTTGGTAATTTGCTAACTTATGAACATACTTACCTACCAAAATCCATTTATCTCTTGACTATATCTCTATGTCAATTTAACCGATTAAACAAATTTTATTAAGCAAATGTGTTAATGCACATACATACTTATGAAATTAAAATAATCTCTTGTACATATCCCTATGCCAATTCAAACAATTAATTCAATCTCATAAGCACATAAAACATTACGTGAGGTAACAGTGTATTCCTACCTTGAAACAGTTTAATCACAATAAACTTGCAAGTTATGCAAGGCTAATGTATCGTTAGATACCGTTGCTAATTTAACCCTCAGCCACCTTAGATGATTAAACATGCACTGATTAAGTATCGTGTCTGTAACAGCCCGATTTAGGGCCTAGTCAGAATAGTGGTTGCGAGACCATAAATCCAAGGTAGAAATACGTGTTTTATGGTTTTTATGAGGTCTATAACATGTTTGCATGACTATGTGAAAATTTTGTGAAGAAATTTTATAATTTAGTGATCAATTTATTCATTAGGACTAAATTGCAAAGATTGAAAAATATGAGATTCTAGAAGATTCAAGTATGAGAAAGCAATATAAAATTTATTAGAGGTCCTTATTTAGCAATTAGACCATTATAACTTATGATGGACAAAAATAGACATGGGAACGAAAAATCTCAAGAAAGGGACCTTAAGGGCATTTTGGCCATTTGGTTAATAAGTTAATTAAAAGGGAAAAAGGAGGTCAAAATTCATGACCATCTTCTCCATGCTAGTCGAAATTCTCAAGGACACCATAGCTAGGGTTTCTTCAACTTTCAAGCTTGATTGTAAGTACCTCCTAGCCCCGTTTTTAATGTTCTTCGTATTTTTTAGATCCTCGTAGCTCGATTTAGCTATTTCTAGCAATATTTTGGGCTAGGGTTCATGTTCAAAAATTTACCCATGTGTGACATGCATGTATTTTGATGTTTAATGGAGGAATATGAAAGTTTGATGTATGATAAACATCTCTTTCTAAGTGATTTTCATGGAAAATTCATAAAAATGACCTAGTTGTAAAAGTGATAAAATGTGTAGTAAAAATCAGTTTTGAAGGAAACTGTGAGCTATTATAAGCTCAATAAATGTTTGGCTAGGCTTGGGTAACAAAGGAAATGAGTACATTTCATTATACGAGCCTAGGGACCATTTTGTAAAAATGTGAAAGTTTAGGGGTAAGATTGTAATTTTGCCAAAGTATGGTTCATGGGTTATTTTAGTCAATGTGATCATTAAATAAGTGAAATTATCATTATAGATCAAGAAACACGAAGTCCGGATCGAAATCGAGGAAAGAACAAAGTGGTGGAATAAATCGAACAACTATACATACTTTGGTACCGAGGTAAGTTTGTGTGTAATAAATCAACGTAATGTTATTATGTTTTAATATGCTTGATATCATGAGAAATGTATATTATCTCTACGAAATTGATTAATGAGGTAACAATGAAAGTATGATGAAATTATATTATGTGAAAGTCCCAGATTGAACCTTAGGAATGGAAAGGATACTATTGTCATGAAATGAGATTAAGGATGTCCCGTATAAGACCATGTCTGGGACATGGCCTTGGCACCGAAAGGAGATCTCGTATAAGACCATATCTAGGATATGGCATCGGCATCGAGTAATAATCCCGTGTAAGACCACGTCTGGGACCTGGCTTCGGTATGAAATCGTGAAAGACCATGTCTGGGACATAGCATCGATATACGATCTCGTATAAAACCATATCTGGGATATGGCATCGACATCGATAAGAGATCCCGTATAAGACCATATCTGGGATATGGCATCGGCATCAATATGTGATCCCATGTAAGACCATATCTGGGATATGGCATTAGCATCTTATTACGAGTATGACGAGTTTGAGTATCCTTCAATATTCCAAATGGTTCAATGGGATAAAGAGCTAAGTTTATGTTCAAGATGTAAAAATGCTAAAGTTATGTGATGAAGTGACACAGGTACATATGAGTAATTTACGAGAAATGAGTCCGATATGTTATACGAGATCAGTAAGAGTAAGCATGAGTAAGTTATGTTAATGTGCTTGAGAATTTGTGTTATTACTCGATGTAATGTATGGATGTTATCATAAGCCTTTATGTTGCTATTTATTTCATGCAAACTTACTAAGCTTTATGTTTACCCCTCTCTTTTCCCTTTTCTTGTAGTATCACCAAGCTAGCTCGGGGATCGTAGGACGTCAGAGCTTGGTTCACACTATCAAGCTATTCTTTTGGTATATTAAAGCTTAATTATTTTTGGTATGGCATGTATGGAAACTTGGTCATTTTGTTATATGTCATATTGGTTAGCCAAGGTGTTGGCTATTAAAGTTACTCAATTCATTTGTAAATGGCTATTGAAATCGGCCTAAACTAGTTAAGTTATATCTATTCATTGATGATGAATTTCATGAAGTGCAAGTTTATACAATTGAGTGAGTAAAGTATGATGTATGAGCATGATGAATGTAGTGGAATTCAAGGTGTGGATGTCTTGATTGTGGATGTTGGAGGTGCTTTATTGTTGTGTCATGTGTGGCTAGAATTAGTATAAGTGTGGTGGTATTTCAGGGTGGCAAATGGCTGGCTAGATAGCCTTGCATTTGTCCACATGGGTAGACACACGAGCGTGTGTCTAGGCCGTGTGTGACACACGGTCAGCCCCATGGGCGTGTTGGTAGGCCGTGTGTCCCCTGCATCTAAATTTGCAAAAAAATTAGTTCGCCACACGGGCCAGCACACGAGCGTGTGGCTTGGCCGTGTGCCCCTGAGGGTTTGCTGACATCATAAATAGAATGTCCCTTATTTTGGACACGGCCTAAAGCACGGGCGTGGGACATGCCACACGGGCGTGTCACTCCTCTCACATGGGCGTGTGGCCCTATTTGGAGAAATTTTTTTCTAAGTATTCGTAAGTTTCCGGTTCAGTCCCGAACCAATCAATATGTGTGTTTCGGGTCTAGTAGACCTATAATGGGGACATTAAGAGTACAAATGAAGGGTTCTTAAGTATGAATGAAAAGTTATGGCCCGATAATGTATGTTAAAGTCCGTTAAGTACGGTAATGCCTTGTAACCTGTTCCGGTGTCGGATACGGGTAAGGGGTGTTACAGTGTCAATTAATTACAATTTCAATTTGTTTAAATAACTAATTCATTAGTTACCTTACAATTGTAATGCAAGAATAACCTAGTCATGGTTTTACTTAATCAAACATCTTACCGAGGCCTATAGCAACACGAACACAATTTTAATAACTCAAGTAGATGAAATGCAATCAACCTAACACGAATTAAATTTAAGTCATATTAATTAAATTAAACATATCAACATCATAAATATTTATAGACATGTTCATCATAACAACAACAAAATTAAAAGGATAGGGAACAAGAATCAAATCCGGTGTTGCTCCGAGGCTTGACTAGTTTGCTCCGCTCCTCCTTCTCTGGTTGTTCTTGTTGAACCGAGGCTTCCAAAAACACTTGAATTCTGATCCAAATGTTGTTTAAATGACTCTTTTTCAAGAGGTGAAATCGGCAAGGGAATAGGGAAGGAAATGAAGAACAATGAAGAGAGAGAAGTGAGAGAGAAGTGAAGAATGAATGGTTTTGAGATGTGTTTGAAGTGAGCATCCAAGGGAGGTATTTATAGGTTGAGAAGGATGCTAAAAATAGGAAAAATAAGCAGCCATAAAGTCCCCCCATGGCCGGCCATACATGTGGCAAGTTTGAAGGTTTTAAACTTGCTATTTCAAGGTAGGGGCAAATCTAGAAAGGCATAAATAGTGGAGGGGTTTGAATGCAAATTGAAGGATTCTTCAAGGGATATTTTGCAAGCCTAATAATCAGCCAAACAAGCTGATTGGGTTGGTGTATGGGCCGATTTTGGGCTGCCCAGTGCTCGATTGGATCAATTTTCTCAGTTCAGCTCAACTAGGCCCCTTTCCATATTTAATTAACAATAATTTATTTAACCCAATTAAATTGGATTAAAATTAAAATTAATTATATTATGAATTAATATTCATAATTTGGACCGTCTTCATGTGAAAATATAATTCGCCTCGATGCTTCAAAATTGCTTCTCGATTTTGTGCTTATAGTAGTGTCTGCCGAGCCGTTTTTCACCATTTGTACAAATCTATCGAAAATAATCAAAATTAATTATAAAAATAATTAAAATTCAACATGTTAATAATTTAATTAAAAATTAATTATTTTATAATAATTAATATATTTTTCGACAAGAATTTTACCGAAACTGCATGAATTTGAGTTAAAAGGGCATGAAAAAGTGTGTATATTTTCGTGTTTCCAATCAATCAGCTAACACCAATTATTTCAAGCTTACATATATTTAAATGAACAATTAAAAATTCAAATTATTGATGTGCATCCCCCACGCTTACCCTACACATTATCCCCATGTGTTCCTGAAAACGATAGGAGATTACCAGACTTCCCTAAAAGGAGCATCAGACTAGCTCAGGGATCTACATCCTCGTCAAAGCTCGTGAATATTAAGGAGACTTTCAGGGTAACTTGCTGCACATAAAAAAAACACAAAGAAAACCATATACAGATACTAATAAAATAAAAAATAAAACATCCAAAAAAAATCCAAAAGTAGTTTATAGTTTACATGTCATGCAAATAAATTATAGTAAAATGTGAAAAAAATGTAACTATTCATTGGAGGTGTCGTCCACCGAGTCAATTTCCTCAATTAACTTCCTATTTCTTCTCTTTCAATTGGTTCTCTTGGTGCATGCTCAGCAGATTGGCATGCTCTGCTCTCGGATGACAATACCCTCGGTCGTCGGACGTGTAGGGGTGGATACGTCATTGGTGATATAAGCATAAGGTGTTGTATTATCATCCTCTACCGCTTTGTCATCAACTGCTTCGCCTTTGTCACTCCCCTCCGCATTGGTTTCCTCCTCGTCTTTATCATCCTCAAATGAATCACTCGATCTGTCGGGCCATTGTATGGCCTCTGCTCCCTGGCTCGCCATAAACGTATCCAAAAATGGCTTCATTGCGTCTAGTATCGAAGTGTTGTAATGCACGTCTAGGCCTAGCCTAGGTTGCCATTCTGTATGCTCATCCTTAATCTTCTTCTTGGTGCTTAGTTTCTTTGCTACTTGAGGCACATTCATTTTGTTTTTGTGCCATTAATTCCACTCCTGAATTTGCTTCCTATGAAGCTCTTGGAATTGATGTAGCAAGGAATCACCAATGATACTACAAGTGGGACAGTGAGTTTGCTCAGTGGATGCTATGTCTATGCCAGCCCTACGGTAGAGATCGGTGACCAAATGCGAGAAAAAAAATACCAACCTTGATGCCCGCAATGGATTTCTTCAATTGTTGATATATCCATGTACCTACACAAATTCTTTTGCGCTAAAAAATAGAGTATAATAAGGATGCTTTAAAAATATTAATGTTATTAGTGTTGAGAGCTAGGTAAAGATGAGTAAATATAAATTGCATCCAAATTTTTGCAATGGGGAACATTATTGTTTGTTTAAATGAAAAAGGTCGCCCTGATGAAACTTCCTGCTTCCACTTGCCTCTACCTTCCGTAAGGTAATTCAAAATCGCGTCCATGTCTACGTTAGTAAAACGAGTTAAATCGAGGGATGGTAGATCGTCCTCCTCATAACACAGGACACCATAATATTCACAAATGACCTCAAAGGAAATATCTACACTAGCATGGCTGACATACACCCGATCGTGTTTAGAAATTTTAAAATTGGAGTAAAACTCTATTACAACGAGCACTATGACAGGCTGCTTTGTAACACACCTAACCCGTACCATCGTCCGTTTAGGGTTAAAAAGAATTACCGAACAATCGAAAACTTTTACAGACATTTCATAACATAATTTGACAAATCACATCAAAGTGTCCCTTAAATAGGTCTACGAGACCTTAATCATGCTTTAGAAAGGGGCCAGAACTAAACCGAACACATATAAAAAATTTTGAAAATTTAAAATTTTTTCTAAGTTACAGAGGTCACACACCCGTGTGGGTAGGCCGTGTGCCTCCCACGGCCTCAGACACGCCCGTGTGTTTAAGCCGTGTCAAAACAGGGCATACATACTGACTTGTCCACACGGCCGTGGACACGCCTGTGTGCCTCACCCGTGGTCGACACTGACTTGCACCACACGGCCAGTCACACGCCCGTGTGTCTAGCCCGTGGTCAAGTCTGACTTGTTTTGAAATACAACCACGAAGGACACGGTCGAGCCACACGCCCGTGTGCTCAACCGTGTGGGAAAATAAAGGCCACTTGCAAGGCCAAAATGCCACCCACACTTTGGGTCATCCATACAAGCACATACCAGCATCATACCAAACACAATTGGCAACCAGAAACATACCAATTGGTCATCCTTTTCAACTCATTCAAGTACTCTTCAAATATACCAACTTATATGCCATTTAGCTCAACTTATTCACAAACATTTCTAAGCATAAATCATCCACAACTTACCACTACAAAATGACACCTACTCATCAAATGTATACCAATTTTGCATCAACAAGCTTACCATTACCTTGACCATTTCATTAGCTAACAAACCATACCATACTAAGCATCATATAGCTTGACTACTCATACACATCACAACAATTTACCTAGCCATATCACATGGCTATATAAAAATCTCAAACATAATTCAAAGTGACTAGCCTATACATGCCATACTTAGTATATACACTTTCAAAAGGTACCAAAATAAGATTGAGTAGTGTGATGAAGATCCTCGACAATCCCTGAGCCTTTCGTAGCTTTAACGATCTATAAAACAAAGCAAACACACACAAAGTAAGCTTTCAAAAGCTTAGTAAGCCATATACAAATAAACTTAACATATAATACACATAATAATAATGATACAATGTCATTAATGTTTCTCATTTGCAAATTCATATACTTTTCTTTGGCTCTTTTTTTTTTACCAATGCTTACCCACATTTCATAGCTCATAGTATCACATTTGTTCATAGCACATTCAAGCATATATCACATATTATCTCCTCAAATCTATACACATATTCACCTTGGTAAGTTCATATATATATATACTTACCTTTCATACACATACATAGTGTATCTATCCAACGTACCTGGCTCGTTATACATTTCACGTAGATTTTCATTTCTCAGATTTGCCCGTTGAACCGTTCGAAATTGAATAGGATGCTCGGAATACTCAAATTAGTCGTACAATTCCAACGTCCTAGATGTGGTCTTACATGTACTCAAATATCGATGCCACTATCCCAGACAGGGTCTTACACGAATCAAATAAGATGCCAATGTCCCAAACATGGTCTTACACGTAAATCTTAAATCGACGCCAACGTCCCAGACATGGTCTTACACAATATCACATATCAGAAACCTATGTCATGACATATGTAATCCTATCTATTCCTAGGCTCGTACGTGACTTTTCAGACTTTGTCACCTTGTTGATACTTCCTCGGATTTCATATACAACTCATCTTGAACATATTCATTGCAAATATAAATTTCATTGATGCATAAATAAACCAATTCTAATACATTTATTTGTATATCGACTTACCTAGGATTCGTGTAAACGGAAACGAATGGCTATTCAACTATTTTCGACTTTCCTCGATCTAAATTTGTTTTCTTCGGTTCTTGATCTTAATTTAGCCAAACCATAGCCGAACCCTTGAAAGCTTTTATTCTTTCTTTTTCTTTAAAAATTCGGTGGATGAACAAAGAATAAATGGCTTATTATTATTATTATTATTATTATTATTATTATTATGTTTGTTTAATATAACATTACTTATTATTTGATTTACCAAATTATCCATTAATAAAAACATATAACAATACATAATGGATGGTCGTAAATGTCCATTAACAATATCAATGGTCCAATTTCATAATACGGACTCCATATTAATAAGCCATGACCATATAGAACATTAACAAATAGCATGTCACTTTTACCTTTTATGCGATTTAATCCTTTTCTCAAATTAAACACACAAATGACAAAATTAATTCACGAAACTTTCACACTTGCTTAATCATTTATTGCAGACACAGAAAATAATATTAAAAATATTTTTCTGACTCAGATTTGTGGTCCCGAAACCACTATTCTGACTAGGGTCAAAACTGGACTGTTACAATTCTCCCCCCTTAGGGATTTTCGTCCTCGAAAATCTTATCATTAAACAGATTCGGATATTGTTGTCTCATGGAATCTTCAGGCTGCCACGTAGCCTCTTCCACTCCGTGTCGATGCCACAATACTTTTACTAACGGAATTTTCTTATTCCTCAATTCTTTCACCTCGCGAGCTAGAATCCGGATTGGTTCTTCCTCGTAAGTCATATCAGATCGAATTTCAATCTCAGACAGAGAAATCACATGTGATGGGTCAGATCTGTATCGATGAAGCATTGACACATGAAATACATTATGAATCTTTTCTAGCTCAGTTGGCAACAACAATCTATACGCAACACGTCCAACACGCTCGATAATTTCATACGGCCCGATGAACCTCAGACTCAATTTGCCTTTTCGTCCAAATCGGAGTACTTTCTTCCACGGAGACACTTTCAAGAACACTTTATCACCAATATCGAATTCAATATCTTTTCTTTTCAAATCTGCATAAGATTTCTGATGATCTGACGCTGCTTTCAAACTATCACGGATCACTTCACTTTCTGTTCGGTCTCTTTGATCAAATCAACCCTGTATATCTTACTTTCACTGAGCTCAGTCCAATACTGAGGTGTTCGACATTTGCGTCCGTATAAAGCCTCATAGGGTGCCATTTTAATGCTCGATTGAAAACTATTATTGTATGCAAATTCAATCAATGGCAAATATTGTTCCCACGTACCATTAAACTCAAGAATGCAACATCTCAACATATCCTCGAGAATCTGAATAATTCATTCAGATTGACCATCTGTTTGTGGGTGAAAAGCTGTACTAAAATGCAATTTCGTACCTAGAGCTTATTACAATTCCTTCCAGAACCGTGAAGTAAATCTCGGATCTCTGTCAGATACAATAGACAATGGCACTCCGTGCAATCTCACAATATCAGAAATGTAAAGTTCGGCTAACTTATTGATCGCTGTGAATCAGACTTTAAAATTTATAAAAAGAATGATCGAACCTGGAAACTAACTCTGACAACGATTAAGGCAAGTGCACCTATCGAACAGTAGTATAGCTTAGGCAAGACCGGATTATCGAACCCAAAGGAACTAAAAGTACTAATACTGACTTTCTTTTTATTATCTAACCTAAAAATAAAGAGAAATTGTTTATCTAATCTAAATTATTTAACTACTAAACTAAAGACTCTAAGACAAAGAAGAATGAATTTGGAAAATAACTTGGGAAAAACTCAGTTGATTTAGATGATACCCTAGGAAGAATCCACCTAGACTTCACTTGTTATCTAACACTGAACCATATGATTTATTCACTTAGTTTGATCTGTAAGACTCCCTAACGTATATTAAACCCTCTCTCGAGGCGAATAATGTAACACCCCAAACCCAGTGAAAATGTTACGACCAGATCCGGCATGTCACATAAAAGGGTTGTTTAAAAATTGCGCGTTTGTTAAAAATTTCGAGTTTAATTATGTATTCGCTTGTTATCCTTTTGTTAACATTTTGGAAAACGGTTATTAAGGGTTTAGGAAAATCCCGTATTAAACATTTGAGAATAATAGGCAGTATCATATTAAAAGCTAAACCAAATAAAATACCAAATTTAAAGTTAAAGCGGCCTTATTACAAAATATTAACCCAAGTTAAAAAATAAGTAAAATACTAAAGTCCAAAACTGCTCGTAGTGTGGCCACCTCCGAGTCCTCCAGTACGTCGAACCGCCTACTGAGGATTACCTAAGAAAAATTAAAAAGAGGGGGTGAGTTTACGAAAACTCAGTGTGTAATTCCCCTTACGAACAAAATCTGTAAGAACATGCATCAAAACAATTCGGGCCCAATGAAACACCCCAAACCCGGCCCACGAGCCTTGACCGGATCTGGTATGTTCCTCACGTAAAACGGTTCAAAACTTTTTGAGCACTTTAGAAAAATTCGGTTGGTTTTGAAACAAAATTTTTAATTTGTGTTAGGCTCGAGTTGAAATCAAGTTTATCTATTTGAAATCTAGGTTTTGTAAAACTATATTACTCCATTTCAAAATTTGTCCTAAATTAGGAAAAATTCATTTGAGTTCAATTAAATAAAATCGTATCAAAATAAAATAACTTAAAGACATGTATCAACAGTTTAATATCAGTGGCCTTATTACAAACGAAAACAATACCCAAAATAACTCCAAAAATATAAAATATAAAAGTCCCAAAATTAAATAAAACTTCAAGCTGAGCATGGCCACCACTAAACTCCCGCCGACCCGGTCCATCACCGATCGTCACTGAAAAAAAATGTTCCCAACGGGTGAGTCAAATGCAGACTCAATGTGTAACCAACACTAGACCTCAATAATTCAGGCATATCATATTAATTCATAAATATATATAACAGATAAAAGTAGTGATGCAAACCCAACCCAATCCTAGATACCATCCGCTACACATCACTGCGTACCAACTTTGCACACCGTGGGGACTACTAAGTCAACCCTCCATCCGCTACACATCATCGAAGGCAGTCACTGCAGACGACATGCTCATCGCCCTTATAAATTCGTGGCATAGCCCCCAGATAATTATTATGTGACCGAAGTCACCACATTCAGATAATGTGACCGAGGTCACCACATTCACTTCATCTTTCATAATCACCCATATGCCCATGTCATACATATCATGCAAAAATCATGCCTTATTTCACATTCTTATCATGTTCACATATGCCATATCAGTTCATTTCATACTCATAGTAGGAGTAGGAAAACGTACCTGGGCACTTTGTACCATTGCATGGTACTTTAGCCACATTCACATTATTATACATATTAATTTAAGCCGTAATCTAATAGAGTTTAGTGTGGGGTACACACCTGTTATACTTAACAAATTCATTTGAAAGCCCTAAAAATCCCGAAAAATCCCGATCTACTACTTTAGATCCTTGATTCCTATATTCGGCCAACACTTAGATCAATATCATAGGCCATTCAGCCAACAACAAACCTTAGTCTCAAAAGCCTTCGACTTTTCAACCACTAAAAAAATAATGAACTAACATAGATCCTTACCACTTGATTTACCAAAATCGATTGTCAAAGAAAAGAGGCTTAGATTGACTGCTTCCAAAGTCTTGAAGAACCTAGGAGAAATTGATTCCTATGAATGGTTAGAATCTTGCTAACAATTGCCCAAAAATCGGCTTTTGCTCACATGAAAATCGACAGAGAGAAGAATAAAGGAACAAAGAAATTCGGCCAACACTATTTACCCTTCTCAAAATCGATTGAAGAAGAAACCAAAAGAGATTAACCCTTGTTGATATTCGACCAAGACAAATCAAAAGGAAAATGGGAAATTTCGGCAAAGTGGTTGAGTGATGAAGGGAGTTTCGGCTATGGTTGATTAAAGATAACAAATAGAATTCGGCTAGAGTGAAAAAGAGAAAGAAAAGAAAAAAAAATGGAAGAGAGAGATGGGAGGTTTAAGGTGTTGCGGCAATGGTTGGATTGGGAGAGAAAAGTTTCGGCCTTAGCAAGGTAAAAGAGAAGAAGATGCACAAATGGTTTCGGCTTTAGGTCAAGAAAGAAAATAGTGCACAAGTGATCTCCTATTTCGGTTTCCAAAAGAAAAACACACAAGCTTTCTAGACAACTAAATTGCACAAAAAGAATGCCCAAACCTCACTATGCATATTCGGCCAAGAGGAAAAGATGAGAGAAACACTATTGCTTTTGGGAGAGCAAAAAGGCCAAAATGAAATTTCTCCCAAGCTACCAACTTTTTCCAAAACTTACCACAAAAATCGGCTCCTCCCTTAGTCCACAAAACCATCCATGTTCATGGACAAAATGCCATTAAAAGTTTCCAAACCTCATCCCTTAATCCATGCCTTATGTCCCTTATCATTCCAAAAGCTTAGGATTTCATTCCTTAAGTTAATCACTTGCCTTTTCCCTTAGTCTACTATCCATAAAAGAAAATAGTCCAACCTTACCTTAATTAGAGTTGACCGACACATGCCATACACATGCAAAAATAAAAGTCACCTTATTACCATCCATGGGATTCGAACCTCTTCCTCATGCAATTACTCATGCGCCAACACCACTTTACTACTAGCTCATTTATGCTAACATTAGACACTTAAATTTACTTAAGTGTCAAGATCACTTAATCCACCTCACTAAATTTTCAATACTAAAAAAAAATTATTCTAGCTTCATTAATAATTCCAAGCCTTCACTAGACTATATTAAACACACAATAAAATCATACCCTGCTAACACAAGTAACAAGATGATACTCAAATTTTTAGGATATTACAATTCTACCCCCTTAAGAAATTTTCGTCCTCGAAATTACCTAATCAAAAGAGTTGAGGAAACTGCTGTCTCATCACATCCTCTCGGTTCCCACGTAGCTTCTTCTGCGCCATGGTTCCGCCATAATACCTTCACTAATGGAACCGACTTCTGCGCGCAACACTTTCACATCTCGATCTAGAATGCGACCGGTTCCTCTTCCACCGTCGGATCTGGCTCACCTCTATTTCCTCTACATACGACATGCGATGGATCGAACGATAGCGTCTAAGCATAGAGACATGGAACACATCATGCAATCGCTTCCGACTCAAGGCAAATCTAATCGATATGCCACTGGTCCAACCCGCTTCAAAACCCGATAAGGTCCTATAAACACGGGACTTAACTTTCCCTTGCGACCAAATCTCATCACCTTCTTCCAAGGTGAAACCTTTAGGAACACTTGATCCCCACAAGAAATTCTATATCCTTCCGCTTAAGGTCTGCAAATCGACTTTTTCTGTCCGGATGCCTCCTTTAACCGAGCCCGAATTACCTTAACCTTTTCTTCGGATTCAGCCACCATCTCAGGACCCAAAACTTGACGTTCCCCCAATTTTGTCCAACACGTAAGAGTGCGACACTTCCGTCCATATAGTGCTTCGTACGGTGCCATCCGAATACTCGCTTGGTAACTGTTGTTGTAAGCAAATTCCACTAAAGGCAAAAATTCTTCCCAGCTTCCTCTGAAGTCTATCACACAGCCCCTCAACATATCCTCTAACACTTGGATTACTCACTCAGACTGGCCGTCCGACTGTGGATGAAATGCCGTAGTGAAATCCAATTTAGTGCCTAACGCCTGATGTAGCACTTTCCAAAACCGAGAAGTAAACCTTGGGTCCCTATCCGAAATGATAGATACCGGCACTCCATGCAACCTTACAATTTCCGCCACATATAATTTTGCCAACTTCTGCAAGGAATAGTCGACTCTTACAGGAATAAAATGTGCGGACTTGGTCAAACGGTCCACTATTATCCATACCGAGTCCTTCTTGGTAGGCGTAAGGGGAGCCCACTAACGAAGTCCATGGTAATTCTCTCCCACTTCCACCGTGGAATCTTGATTGGTGAAGTAACCACGACGGAACTCGATGCTCACTTTAACTTGCGACATGTCAAACACTTGCCAACAAATTTTGTAACTTCCCGTTTTAGACACAGCCACCAAAACTGCTCCCTTAGGTCTCTGTAGACAACTTAGTCCCTCCGGGATGCATAGCATAAGGGCTACTATGCGACTCCCAAGAATCTTCTCGCTAAGCTCCTCACTCTTCTAAGATACGGACCTTCCCTTGAAACACAATATTCCATCACCGGACATATTGTAATTCTCTAGACCACCATTCTGCACTTGCCGCATCTTAGCACTTAAATCTTCATCTGCCAACTGACCCTCTTTTACCTCATTTAACCATGTCGGCTTGACTTGCAACTCTGCTAGCAGACTTCCATCGTCATACAAACTCAGATGTGCAAACATCGCCCTTAGATCTGACACCACTTTTCAACTTAGGGCATCCGCCACTACATTCGCCTTGCCCGGGTGATACTCTATGGAACAATCATAGTCCTTCAGTAACTCCACCCACCTTCGTTGTCTCAAGTTCAACTCCTTCTGAGTCAACAGGTACTTAAGGCTCTTATGGTTAGTGTAGATCACTGACTTTTCTCCATAGAGATAGTGCCTCCATACTTTAAGAGTAAAGACCACTGTCGCCAATTCCAAGTCATGTGTCGAATAGTTAATCTCATGAGGCCTCAATTGCCGAGACGCATAAGCAACTACCTTTCCATCTTGCATTAACACGCATCCCAATCCTGTATGAGATGCGTCACAATACACTACAAAATCCTTCCCTGCCTCAGGCTGAATCAAAACTGGAGCTTCAGTCAACACTTCCTTAAGCTTCTCAAAGCTCTTTTGTTGCTTATCCGTCCATACGAATGGTACTTCCTTCCTTAGCAACTTTGTCACAAAGTGCGGCGATCGATGAGAACCCTTCTACAAACCTTCTTCAGTAGTAGCTTTGCCAATCCCAAGAAGCTACGAATCTCACCACACGACTTAGGAGGTTTCCAATCTAGCACTGCTTCAATCTTCCTAGGATCCACCCTTATTCCTTCAAAGGACACCACATGTCCTAAGAATGCAACTTCCTTAAGCCAAAATTCACACTTGCTGAATTTGGCATAGAGTCTGCTTCTCCTCAACACTTGCAACACAACTCGGAGATGCTCATCATGTTCCTCCTCCATCTTGGAATACACTAGGATGTCGTCGATGAACACAACGACGAACTGATCCAAGTAGGACTGAAAAACCCGGTTCATTATATCCATGAACGCGGCTGTGGCGTTCGTCAACCCAAACGGCATTACTAAGAACTCGTAGTGCCCATATCTTGTTCGGAAAGTCGTCTTATGGATATCTGCCTCCTTCACCTTAAGCTAATGATATCCCAACTGTAGATCTATCTTCAAAAATACTGCTGTCCCCTTCAGCTGATCGAACAAGTCATCTATCCTTGGCAAAGGATACTTTTTCTTAATGGTCAGCTTATTCAACTGACGATAATCTATGCACATATGTATAGTTCCATCCTTCTTCTTCACAAATAGGACCGGTGCTCCCCACGGAGACACACTGGGTCGAATAAATCCACGATCAAGCAACTCCTAAATCTGAGCCTTGAGCTCAACCAACTCCTTTGGTGCCATTCGGTAAGGGGCAATTGACACAGGAGCTATTCCTGGTAGCAAGTCAATTCTGAATTCCACTTCCTATCCGGGGTATTCTGTAATTCCTCCTAAACACATCTTCAAAATCCCTTACGCTTCTAACTCCACTAACACCTTCTTCCTTTGCATCCAACGCACTAATGAAAGTCAAGAAAGCCTTGCACCCTTTCTCGAACCATCTTCACACCTTAAAGTGCTGAAACTACGTTAGACAAGTAGTTTCTCCTTTCTCCTACCATGACTATCACTTCGTCCTCTGGGGTCCTAACTCCATTCGCTAGTCGCACAAATCCAACACGGCCCGATGTTCCACTAGCCAATCCATACCAAGTATAAGATCGAATTCCCGAAGGGTAGTTCCATTAAGTCGGCAGGAAAGTTCACTCCCGAATCTCGAGAGGTACACTCCGAAAGATTTTATTCACCACTACTGCTTTGGCCTAGAGGGCTTACTACGATCATCTCCCTATCGTAAAGTTCAGAGGCTATGTCTAGAGTTTCAACTACTCTACATGCAACATAAGAATGGGTCGAGCCCACATCAATCGTGAGCAACATAAGGTTTACCAAAAATAAAGAACGTCATGCTTATAACGTCCGGTGCGTTTCCATCATCCCTTCGACGAACCGCGTACACTAGACCCAGCTGTCTTGCCTCAATATTACTCACACCTCGGCCCGGTGTTCCTCATCCTCTGCCAAAGACACGCTACCTCTACCATTCGACCCACGACCTCGGCGAGGTCGCTGTCCCACCTCTACCGGCTGACAATATTACGGCCCGTTGGGCGGCTCCGTCTATCTTAATGGGACAGTCCTTAATCATATGGTCCTTAGACCCGCACTTAAAGTATCCGCCCGTCTTCTTCCAACACTCTCCTAAATGCATCTTCCCACACTGATAACATGTACGATCATCGCCTCCTGTACCGGCTGTCGACCATGCGGGCCTCACTCTAGTCCTCTTTTGAACATTTCCGACGATGTCGACGATCCAAAACCTCTTTTACGCTTATTTGGATCCGAGTTCTGCCTTACAGTGTTCTTGATTCCTTCGGCCACCTTAGCCTTCTCTACCAACGCGGCAAACTCACATTCTTGATGTGGGGCTATCAGTAACCTCAGATCATCCCTTAGTCCGTCTTCAAACCGGACACACCGCTCATGCTCTGTAGCCACCACTCCTCGAGCATACCGCTCAACCTCGAGAATTCAACCAGACTCGCCACGGACTTGTTCCCTTGAACCACCCCTAGAAAAGCCTTTCTCTGCTCATCAAGATAACGTGTGCCGACATACTTTTTCTCGATCTGCCGCCTTCACGTACTCCAGTCGATCCTCACCGTGGCGCCATCCCAAATCATTAACCACCACCGATATGCCTCATCGCGTAATAGCGCCACCATTCCTTTCAACTTCTCCTCGTGGGTCAAGTCGAGCTCATCCATAATTCGCCTCGTGGCCTCCAACCAATACTCACCAGATCTTGGGTGCCGCACTAGATACGCCACTTAATACCTCACCTCTGTTGGCTCAGAGTCGCTCGGGTACAGACTTCCGAGTTCCCATATTTCCACCTGATCCAGCCACCATTTCCAGAACTCGCAGCACAGCCTGCGATACAGCATCATCCCCCGTCTGATCTTGCTATTCCGTACCAACAACAGGCAGTGGTGGTGGCGGTGGTACCTCATTTTCAGAACCTTGACCCGACCTAACGGGTTCCGACACGGTCATTCGGCCTCGACCGTGTCCTCGTATGTTATGACCACGTCCCCTAGAGCTCATTTCTATTATCGTGTTTTAATCTGATTAAGAAATTTTATGAATTAGTCCTTGTTTCAATGATTATTCGCGAAGAATTTTTTTTTTTTGAATAGAAGTTCAATAGTGGTTCTTTCGATCAATCAAAGTTTCAAGTCTTCTATCCTTATTCAGAGGAACACATTCATTCAATATTCCTACCACACACATTCATTATTCAAACCTTTTCAGTCTATTCCTATCTCGTGGGTATTTTCGTCATTTGTCCTACAGTATTTTTTGTAATAAACCAAGGTCAAATTGAAAATTTTAATAAATCAAGGGTATTTTCTAAAATTTGCAAAACTTGGAGTTCTTTTTGAGAATTTGTTTTCCAAATCAGTGTTGTTGCAGGAATTTTGAAAATCGGGGGTCATTTTGGTAATTTTGTAAAACAAGGGTAATTTCAGTAAAATTTCCAAATTGAAGTATTTTAATATTTTGCAAAAATAGAGTTTTTGAACATTTTATAAAGTAAGGAAATTTTAATGAAACTGTGAGTAGTATGGACATTTTATAAACTAAGGGCATTTTTGTAATTTTATAGCCAAGGGTATTTTAGTAATTTGTAAATCGAAAATATTTTGGAAAAATTATCAAGCTAAATTCTGCTACCATTTAAAAGGGTAATTTTGTGATTTAAAACCAAGTTTTTATGAAAATACAGACTAATCCCTTTCGGGTTTTAGTTATTGAGTTTAGCCTATGACCGAGTCCTCTTGGTTAGGGTGAACCGGAAGCTACGCACTGGTAGGATTCCAGCGAAGAGGAGGTGAGTCACGAGGACCGCTAAGTACCAAGCTCTTCCGGATCCAATCCTGAGACATGCGCACAAAGGTTGCCACACCCTAACTCTGGTGACTTAGTTCACGTGTTTGTTTAATTAGGCACTTAAGTCTTATGTGATTTTTGGGGTAAACTAGCCCTAGGGTTTAAGTACCTATCATGCTATTCTACGCTCCATTTCTACCCTTCTACAGATTCATGCTATAAATCACCCAAATGAAATAGAGGTACTTACTCAGTGGACTTCGGGTCGAGAGACTTGGGTGCCATGCCCAAAAACTCCGCTTCTTTTCGAAAAAGTTTTCTCAAGACTTGTTTGGGCCTTATTTTAAAAACATTGTGAGCTTTATACCCAAGGCCGAGAGTTTAAACCTTGCTCTGATACCAAGCTAAAACACCCCAAACCCAGCCCACGAGCCTTGACCGGATCTGGTATGTTCCTTAAGTAAAACGGTTCAAAACTTTTTGAGCACTTTAGAAAAAATCGGTTGGTTTTGAAAGAAAATTTTTAATTTGTGTTAGGCTCGAGTTGAAATCAAGTTTATCTATTTGAAATCTAGGTTTTGTAAAACTATATTACTCCATTTCAAAATTTTTCCTAAATTAGGAAAAATTCATTTGAGTTCAATTAAATAAAATCGTATCAAAATAAAATAACTTAAAGACATGCATCAACAGTTTAATATCAGTGGCCTTATTACAAACGAAAACAATACCCAAAATAACTCCAAAAATATAAAATATAAAAGTCCCAAAATTAAATAAAACTTCAAGCTGAGCATGGCCACCACTAAACTCCCGCCGACCCGGTCCATCACTGATCGTCACCTGAAAGAAAATGTTCTCAACGGGTGAGTCAAACAGACTCAATGTGTAACCAACACTAGACCTCAATAATTCAGGCATATCATATTAATTCTTAAATATATATAATAGATAAAAGTAGTGATGCAAACCCGAACCCAATCCTAGATACCATCCGCTACACATCACCCGTACCAACCTGCACACCGTGGGGACTACTAAGTCAACCCTCCATCCGCTACACATCATCGGCTGCGCCATTTGCCAGACGACATGCTCATCGCCCTTATAAATTCGTGGCATAGCCACCGAGATAATTATTATGTGACCGAAGTCACCACATTCGAGATAATGTGACCGAGGTCACCACATTCACTTCCCTTTCATAATCACCCATATGCCCATGTCATACATATCATGCAAAAATCATGCCTTATTTCACATTCTTATCATGTTCACATATGCCATATCGGTTCATTTCATACTCATAGTAGGACTAGGAAAACGTACCTGGGTACTTTGTACCATTGCATGGTACTTTAGCGACAATCACATTATTATAAGCATACATATTAATTTAAGCCGTAATCTAATAGAGTTTAGTGTGGGGTACACACCTGATATACTTAACAAATTCGCTGAAAGCCCCGAAAAATCCCGAAAAATCCCGATCTACTACTTTAGATCCTTGATTCCTATATTCGGCCAACACTTAGATCAATATCATAGGCCATTCGGCCAACAACAAACCTTAGTCTCAAAAGCCTTCGGCTTTGCAACCACTAAAAGAATAATGAACTAACATAGATCCTTACCACTTGATTTACCAAAATCGATTGTCAAAGAAAAGAGGCTTAGATTAACTGCTTCCAAAGTCTTGAAGAACCTAGGAGAAATTGATTCCTATGAATGGTTAGAATCTTGCTAATAATTGCCCGAAAATCGGCTTTTGCTCACATGAAAATCGACAGAGAGAAGAATAAAGGAACAAAGAAATTCGGCCAACACTACTTACCCTTCTCAAAACCGATTGAAGAAGAACCCAAAAGAGATTAACCCTTGTTGATATTCGGCCAAGACAAATCAAAAGGAAAATGGGAAATTTCGGCAAAGTGGTTGAGTGATGAAGGGAGTTTCGGCTATGGTTGATTAAAGATAACAAATAGAATTTGGCTAGAGTGAAAAAGAGAAAGAAAAGAAAAAAATAAAATGGAAGAGGGAGATGGGAGGTTTAAGGTGTTGCGGCAATGGTTGGATTGGGAGAGAAAAGTTTCGGCCTTAGCAACGTAAAAGAAAAGAAGATGCACAAATGGTTTCGACTTTAGGTCAAGAAAGAAAATAGTGCACAAGTGATCTCCTATTTCGGTTTCCAAAAGAAAAACACACAAGCTTTCTAGACAATTAAATTGCACAAAAAGAATGCCCAAACCTCACTATGCATATTCGGCCAAGAGGAAAAGATGAGAGAAACATTATTTCTTTTGGGAGAGCAAAAAGGCCAAAATGAAATTTCTCCCAAGCTACCAACTTTTCCCAAAACTTACCACAAAAATCGGCTCCTCCCTTAGTCCACAAAACCATCCATTTTCATGGACAAAATGCCATTAAAAAGTTTCCAAACCTCATCCCTTAATCCATGCCTTATGTCCCCTTATCATTCCAAAAGCTTAGGATTTCATTCCTTATGTTAATCACTTGCCTTTTTCCTTTAGTCTACTATCCATAAAAGAAAATAGTCCAACCTTACCTTAATTAGAGTTGACCGACACATGTCATACACACGCAAAAATAAAAGTCACCTTATTACCATCCATGGGATTCGAACCTCTTCCCTCATGCAATTACTCATGCGCCAACACCGCTTTACTACTAGCTCATTTATGCTAACATTGGACACTTAAATTTACTTAAGTGTCAAGATCACTTAATCCACTTCACTAAATTTTCAATACTAAAAAAATAATTATTCTAGCTTTATTAATAATTCCAAGCCTTCACTAGACTATATTAAACACACAATAAAATCATACCCGGCTAACACAAGTAACAAGATGATACTCAAATTTTTAGGATATTACACCCAAGCCCATTAAAGTAACGGTGGCAATTGGGCATTAGCCCAAAATAGCCTCGGTTGGGCCTTAACCCAAGTCAAATGTCACATGTCATACATATAAATCAGAGCCTAAGCCCATCTCAGTAATATAATCTAGATATGCAATGCGTTAATGCCCATACCAACCCTGCACTCCGTCTCCTGTCCAACCCTACACTCCTGTGGGGATTTAATCGACCCACCCATCCCTACACTCTTTATGTAGCACCGGTTGCGGCACTAACTTATCGATGCAAAGATAGCTACTCGGTGGCTAAAAAGCCTTCATGAGTCAGATTACAATTGGCACAAAGCCATCGAAGGATCAGATTATATTTGGCACATAGCCATCGTGATGGTAATATAATCGACACCACGACCTTGGGTAAATATGATCAACACAGAGTCATCAATATATAAGTTAGGCACATAGCCACGGTAAATACGATTGGCACAAAGCCATAATATCGGTACAAAGCCTTCTTGTATTGGCACAAAGCCCATAATTACGGCATGAAGCCCATACTAATGGCACACAACCCTCTGCAGTAACATTATCGATGCGGCATGATGGCTTTCGGTGGCTAAAAAGCCTCACGGTGGCTATAAAGCCTTCTGTGGATCCACGATCGTCAGCGACCATGCGATTCTATTAGCACTTCTTCTGTATTAATAATCCCAACCCCATGCAATATGTCGTGTATGTCATGCTCAATCATTATACGTGTATGCAAAATGGCCATGCTCAGTAACAATTATTTAAACATGTAATAAAAGCATATCATCCATACAACAATAGCCAAATTAGTCCACTCATTGCACAAGTCGATCATTTACCTACAAGGGCAAATCAGTCATTTTACCCTATAAGGGTATTTCGGTAATTCTACCCTGCAGGGGTAGTTCGGTAATTCTACTCATAACCAATCCATGTATGCAACGCATCTCAAAGATAATCAATCATACAATTAACACACACAATGCTAGTACTACCACGAGGGTACAACGGTCATTTTTCGTTTAGGGGTAAAACGGTAATTTCACCCCTTGGGGGTATTTTGGTAATTTACCCATCGAGGGTGTTTCGGTAATTTCGCAAACTGGGGTATTTTGGTAATTTCACAAATTGGGGGTATTTCCGTAATTTCACAAATCGAGGGTATTTCGGTAATTTTGCAAACCAGGGGTATTTTAGTAATTTCACAAACCGGGGGTATTTCGATAATTTTGCAAACCGGGGGTATTTCAGTAATTTTGTAAACCAAGGGTATTTTAGTAATTTTGTATACCAAGGGTATTTCAGCAATTTTGTAAACCAATGGTATTTCAATAATTTTGTAAACCAAGGGTATTTCAGTAATTTCGCACCTGCAATGGCCTTTCCAAAGGCCTAATGTTGCCTCGAGTGACTCAACTACCATTTCCGGTCGTACCGAACTATTGGGCCTAAAACCCGATTTTGGCCCATTCAGGCCCACACGCTCGTGTAGCCCACCTAACACAAATCTAGCCACGTATATGAGATTCACCTAGTCTAGTTCACTATATACTACAGCATTATACATTTTATTTAATTGGGCCCACTTCGGCCCATCGTGGCCCAAGCAGACTCAACCCACAAGAATACTACTGATGGCCTCAACTATCGCGTCGAAGCCCCACACGTGCGTTCACACGCTCGTGTGGCTACTATTGCCGTGACCGGCACTTCGGCATTTGCCACTATACAACTAGAGTAGAGAGAGTTACAAACCTGATAGGAATCTGGTGCTAATCCGCGCTCCGACCACTCCTGTGCCCAAATGCCTTCCAAGGTATCCTTCCTCCTATCATAGAATGCTCTATATATAGCTAGCTTCTCACCTTCCTTCTTTGTATCTTTCCGATGTGGGATCCCTTCGTCAGTAGAGTTTAAATCCAACTCAAACTCTTGCCGTCCAATTCGCAAAATAAATACTCCCTTGCTTTTCATGAGATTCGAGCCCAGGCTCCCTTCAATAGTTCAACACGCCACTTGCCACCAAGCCACAAGCTCCTCTTGTGTCTTAAACCATGCGCAAATAAATATAAATCTATAGCCAAATTCTAAAGCCCATTTAAAAAGAAAACCAAAATGCAAGAGCCAAGACTTGAACCTTGGACCTCTTTCCTTCCCTGTGGCGTCACTCCCTTTCCTCTTATGTGGCGTCACTTTGCCACTACACCACACACTCCTTTTGTGTCATATTTCTCCACATTTTATTCTTAAAGCCTACCTACCAACTCCCAGGGTTTTTTTCACCTAAAACCAAAATTTTCCTAAAGCTCAAGTTTAATCCCGGGACTTCATAAAAGCCCCCTAACCTTCCAAAATCACTCACCTAATAGGTCCAACAAGCCGTTCTCTTGTTCTCAAAAATTTTAAATGCTACTACGCCCAAGGCCCATTGGGCCCAAACCTACTTGGCCCAACATTGGGATGTTACAAATAACGTCTAACCCTAGGTTAATTAGTGGAACTCTCGTTCTCTTATAATAACCCCCTAGAATAGCAGTAAATCAATCTATGGATTCCCATATTAGGTTTCACCCTAATCCGGCAAAATCTCGTCACCCTATCTCTAGGCGTGCGATCAACTTCGCTTAATTATGTTGAATCTACTCTTAGGCAGGGTCTATTCCTCCTCCACCTATGCACATTAAATTTGGATTAAGCTCACATAATTAAGAACAAACTAAGTATTTATCATATAATTCAGAAAACAATAACAAGATTCATCATAGGTTTCATCCCCTTCGGGTATCCGAAAGGTTTAGTTCATAACAATATAGGAAAATATCTCAAGAGAAAAGATAAAACAAAACATAAGAAATCCCTAAAACCCCCTGAAGGAATTGAAGGAGAGATCCTCCGTCTTGAGTATAATTTTGGCTTCTTGAGATGGATCAACTGGCTATCCCTGAGTGAATCCCCACAAATCTGCCTTCTCTGGCCTAGCACGACGCCCCTAGACGATGGCTTTGGGCTCCCCTCTTAGGTCATACTTAGGGTGTATTTATAGGCTTTTGAAATACATTTCTTTCTCCCTAAGTATCCTTTCCCGAATGAAATTGCTCTTCTCCACGGCAGAGGCACGGCCATGGCGCACGCCCGTGTGAATCGTGGCCAGGCCGTGTTCGGATTTCTTTAATGAGACACGGCCGTGTGAGTCGGGGTTAGACCGTGTTCTAGATGATTGACTTGGCACGACCGTGTGGGTCAAAGTCTAGGCCATGTCGATTTCCTCTTTAGCCTGTTTTGGTACGTTTTGAGCCCGTTTCTCATTCTTTTTGTCCTTGGGTGCTTTCCTGGGTATAAGACATGAAAAGAAAGGATTAAGAGCACCTTTTTACATAAAATAAGGGAGAAATCATCCAAGAGCATACTAAATGTGGGTCTAAAATATGTTACTATTTTAGTTTATTAAATACCCCCACACTTAAGCTGTTGCTTGTCCTCAAGCAAAATTCTCAACTTACAATTAAAACGAACTTTCTATAATTCATAATAGTCATTGATAGTGTCTCATCATAATTCAGGGATAATTTATACATGGATAATTCAACTCAAAGAGTCCAAAAAATTCAAACAATATAAGCCTTATATTTTGTAGCACAAAACATAGGTGTTTCGCTTCATTTAAATAATTACATCTGATTCAAAATTGTCAAGGATTGACATCCTCACTAAAGATTCACTCAAATCACTCAAAGTGTTTAAGGTTCAAAATTTAGGCACTCAAAAGTCAAACATGAAGAGTTAATCCCATAGGCTTGCATGAAAATCAAATCTCCACCACTGAAATATGAGATGAAACACAAATCAAAAGGTCTTTGTTAGGGTTGTAACGGGGCTAGGGTTAAGGTGTGGATAAAGGCTGAATTAGAAGGTTAGAATCGAGATTGAATTGACAAATTACCTAACTAAGAACCAATGAACTAATAATAATAATTACATCAATTGAAAACTAAAAATAATAAAAATACGAGCTTCTTCTTCGATATTTGGAATAAATGTATAAGCTCATTTAATCACATAACTAATAATGAATATACTTTGTTTTTTTAATAAAGGATAAATTACTAAAATTCATAATTAGGCAACTAATCAGATCAAATCTCGATATAGGGGTAGTTAGAAAGAATGGTGATAACAATTACAAAGGGTTTTGGGTTAATATTAATGGGTGAGTCAATAAATAGGGTTGCTAGGATTAAAAGGGGTTCACTAGGGGTTAATTTGTGAAGGTAGGCTTTTAATGGAGTTAGTGGGTTAAAACCTAGGTGCCTTTATCATCTCTGTATATCAAATCAAAAGTGTGGTCTCGACATGTATAATCGATGCAAGTTCTAGAATAACAAATCAGTGTTGACATACTCATAATCAATAAAGTGAGCAAGAAAAAGAATTTATGCTCTATAAGGCTCAAAAACTCACAAAAATTATGGGTATTTTTGACATCAACCTTGTAAATATCAAATTTCAAGGTAATATTTAAATTCAGGTAGACGACCTAGAAAATTTTTAATTCAGAAAAATAGACTTATTATCCTTGATTCTCTAGTATTCTTAGAATTTAATCATCAATGCACAATTATCAATGACTTACTCTAAAACATATCAATAAAAATCATAAATCATGGAAATTTCATCCTAATTAGTAATATTGGATATTTACTTAAAAACAAGACTAAATTCAGGATTTTGAGAACAATGCAAAAAGTTTGGAACCTAATTTCCAAAATTTGAGAATAATGAAAAAAGTTGGGCACCTTTTTAGGTTGTTCACCCCCCCACACTTAAGATGTACATTGCCCTCAATGTACAAAGATAGATAATATAAATGTAATGTTCAGACCAGAAGATATGGGGATAAGTGAAACTCCCTGAATTATGGATGTAATCCTTGAGTTGGATGAACGATATGTTGTAGGGGTTTGTCTGGGTGACAATCCTGCGCTAGATGAAGAAATTGGGTAGCTCATGCAGGATTAGCCAGGGATTATTAAGACGCAATTAAAATAAACTAAATATATAATTAAGGACAAGGAAGATAAAGAGAAAGTAAACAGAAAGTAAAATAAATTAAAAATAAAAGATGAATGGATCGAGGGGTCCTTATTGTTGGATGGTTCGCGAGGTGGGTGTGACCTCTAAGGCTGCGGAGGTGCTGGTGGTGGCGGAATTGGCGTGATTCCCGAGCAGCCTTTACAACCTAAACTTAAGAAACTAAGATAAAATAAACTAAATTAAGCATAAGAGTGTTAAAGAGAAGGAAAATAGAGGAGAAGATAAAAATAAAAGAACAGATAATTGGTCTCAAAGACCCTTGACTTGGCGAGTGATTGAAACGGCCGGCATGAACTTATGTAGATTGGTCTCCGTGAGAGAGACTGTGCTTGGCTTCTTCCGCTTCTTTGGCATTATTTTTGTGTAGCCCAAGGGTATAGAGAAAAACAAAATGAAAAGGTAAAGGTTAAAAGTTAGTGGGAGAAGAGGGAAGGGAGGGATGGGTTAAATAGATTTTCAAACCTGGTACCATCCCATGCCCGTGCTCCTTGGGCGTGTCGATTCACACGGCCGCATCGTACGGCCGTGTGTTTAGGTGTGTTGGTTCCCCACTCTCGTGTCTAGCCTTTGTTCGACAAGTCAGTATGTTGGCACGGTTTTTAGGCACGGGCGTGTTCTGCCCGTGGTTGGAAATTCAGTAGCTTCACACGATCATGGGGCACGGCCGTGCCCCTTTGTCGGTGCCCGTGGTGTAGTGGTTGGATCCGTGACGTCGAAAAGTGGTTGGAACTGATTCGCACGGCCTCTACTATGTCAGTACGGGGATTCTTATTGTCCACACATCCACGGCAACAGCCGTGTGCAAGGCCGTGTGACTTGGAAATCTGCACTTCTGGTTAGTTTATAACTAGGTGTAAAGAAAAGAAAAAAAGAAAAATAAATTTTAAAGCAAAATGTAAAAATAAATTGTGTTAGTGCTCGGGTTGCCTCCCAAGAAGCGCTCGTTTATAGTCTTAAGCTAGACTTTACCTCTCATTTGCATGGTCAAGGTGGTCTGAGGAGGTGAAAATCCTTTCGCATGCGATCAATTCGGTTATGGATATATAGTTTAAGTCGAGTAATGTTTACCTCAAAAGTGTTGAATTTAGGATTGCTTACCTAGACTGTGCCGTATAAGAAGACATTACGTACCTCAAAAGTGATTTCTTCGTTTTTCTTGAGGTCTAAATTGCTGATTTCGAGGGTATTCCTTATTCAACAATACCTGATCCCCTATTTTGAAGTGATTTGTTGTTCCTATCAGCTCGTCTGGGGTTTCCTTTGGTTTCACTTCGTGTATTCCTAGTTTCTCTTTAAAGTGTGTTTTCCACTCGTCTCGTTCATCGACCTGAAGCCTTAGTTCTTCATGAATTATTTCTTTATGGGTACGAGGTCTAAGATCTAGCTCAGCTAGGTGATTTCGTGATGCTTCCTGTAAAGAAGGTTGAACCAAATGGTTATCAATAGAATTAACGTTCGTACCTTTATTACTCGATGTCCTAGCTGAGTCAAGAGCTTGAAGAGTGATTATTTCGTCGTCTACACGAAGTGTGAATTCACCGAATTCTTCCTCTGTGTGGTATTTCTTTATTGCATCAGGATATGGCACACGAGGTTGGTACTTTGTACTTGCCGATTTTGGTATATCATGGCACACTTCAACCTTACCTTCACTTACCACAGGTTCTTCCCTGGGGTTTGGTTCGTCTAACCCTTCACTATCGTAAATGGTTTGATTTTGCTCTCTCAGGTTAGTTTAAGTATTGCTTGGCAAAATTTCTTGTGGTTGTTCTGAGATCAGCTTAGCAAGTTGTATAACTGACTTAGTAAGTTCCCCAACTGACTCAGTAAGTTCCCCAACTTGGTTCTTGATCCCTTTGATCGATGCTTGTTGGCCATTAAGTGTTGTCTCAGTTTTTTGGAGACAATTATCTGTGGCTGCCATGAATTTTGTCAGCATCTCTTCAATGTTCGACTCCTCTTCCTGTTGGTGAGGTGGTTGTTGAAAATTTTGATCATCCCACGAGAAATTGGGATGGTACCTCCAACCTGCATTATAAGTGTTATCATAAAAATTATTTTGAGGTCTAGCATAGTTACCCATATAGTGAGCTTGCTCGTTTTCCATGCCATATCCGTAGAGTGGGTACTCAGGATTTGCCACGCCTCCTAAATTCGAATCATATTGTATTTTTGGGTGTACCACGTCGAGGTTGAAGACACTTGCTGCTTTAGTAGGAATTGTCCTCATCGCTTGCCACTGATTATTATTCAGTGCCATCGTCTCTATAGACTAAAATTATCTGCTAAAAGCAAAATAGAAGAAAAATTAGCAAAGTAAAAGAAATAATATAAAAGAAATAAAAATAAATTGCAGAAAATAAAAAATAATGGCTAAAGTAATAAAAATAGAGCTTTCTTAATATTTTAGTTCCCAAGAACGGCGCCAAAAAAACCGATCATTGTGAATCGAGCTTTAAAATTTATAAAAGAATGATCGAACTCGAAACTAACTCGACAACGATTGAGGCAAGTGCACCTATCGAACAATAGTATAGCTTAGGCAAGACCGGATTATCGAACCCAAAGGAACTAAAAGTACTAATACTGACTTTCTTTTTATTATCTAGCCTAAAAATAAAGAGAAATTGTTTATCTAATCTAAATTATTTAACTACTAAACTAAAGACTCTAAGATAAAGAAGAATGAATTTGGAAAATAATTTGGGAAAAACTCAGTTGATTTAGATGATACCCTAGGAAGAATCCACCTAGACTTCACTTGTTATCTAACACTGAGCCATACGATTTATTCACTTAGTTTGATCCGTAAGACTCCCTAACGTATATTAAACCCTCTCTCGAGGCGAATAACGTCTAACCCTAGGTTAATTAGTGGAACTCTCGTTCTCTTATAATAACCCCCTAGAATAGCAGTAAATCGATCTATGGATTCCCATATTAGGTTTCACCCTAATTCGGCAAAATCTCGTCACCCTATCTCTAGGCGTGCGATCAACTCCGCTTAATTATGTTGAATCTACTCTTAGCGCGTGGTCTATTCCTCCTCCACCTAAGCACATTAAATTTGGATTAAGCTCACATAATTAAGAACAAACTAAGTATTTATCATATAATTTAGAAAACAATAACAAGATTCATCATAGGTTTCATCTCCTTCCGGTATCCGAAAGGTTTAGTTCATAACAATAAAGGAAAACATCTCAAGAGAAAAGATAAAACAAAACATAAGAAATCCCTAAAACCCCCTGAAGGAATTGAAGGAGAGATCCTCCGTCTTGAGTATAGTTCTGGCTTCTTGAGATGGATCAACTAGCTATCCCTGAGTGAATCCCCACAAATCTGCCTTCTCTGGCCTAGCACGACGCCCCTAGACGATGGCTTTGGGCCCCCCCTCTTAGGTCATACTTAGGGTGTATTTATAGGCTTTTGAAATACGTTTCTTTCTCCCTAAGTATCCTTTCCCGAATGAAATTGCTCTTCTCCATGGAAGAGGCACGGCCATGGCGCACGCCCGTGTGGATCATGGCCAGGCCGTGTTCGGATTTCTTTAATTAGACACGATCGTGTGAGTCGGGGTTAGACCGTGTTCTAGATGATTGACTTGGCACGGCCGTGTGGGTCCAAGTCCAGGCCGTGTCGATTTCCTCTTTAGCCCGTTTTGGTCAGTTTTGAGCCCGTTTCTCGTTCTTTTTGTCCTTGGGTGATTTCCTGGGTATAAGACATGAAAAGAAAGGATTAAGAGCACCTTTTTACATAAAATAAGGGATAAATCATCCAAAAGCATACTAAATGTGGGTCTAAAATATGTTACTATTTCAATTTATCACTTATCAAGTGAGTAATCAAATCGTACTGGAATAAAATTAGCTGATTTCGTCAATCGATCAACTACGACCCAAATTGCATCTTTCTTTCTCGGAGTCAAAGGCAATCCTGAAACAAAGTCCATTATTACCCTATTCCATTTCCACTCGGGAATAAAAATCGGTTGTAACAAACTAGATGGAACCTGATGTTCAGCTTTAACTTGCTGACAAACTAAACATTTCGACACAAAGTCAGTGATGTCTCGTTTCATACCAGACCACCAATAGTGTTGCTTCAAATCATTATCCATCTTTGTACTTCCCGGATGAACAGATAGGCGACTGCTATGTGCTTCATTCAAGATCAACTGAATCAACTCTAGGTTTCTCGGAACACATAATCGATCTCGAAATCTCAAGCAATCATCAACATCAACTCAAAATTCAGAATCAGAGTTGAAATCACACTGAGCTCGTTTCGCTAACATTTCATTATCAATATTCTAAGCATCACAAATTTGCTATAAGAATAACGGTTTCTCTTTCAACTCAGCCAAAACTAAACCACCATCAGACAAGTCTAAATAAGCATTCATCGCACGTAATGCAAATAGTGATTTTCGACTCAATGTATCAGCAACAACATTTGCTTTACCCGGATGATAATCTATCACAAGCTCGTAGTCTTTCAATAGCTCTAACCATCGTCTTTGTCGCAAATTCAGGTCTTTCTGAGTCATCAAATATTTCAGACTTTTATGATCCGAAAACACATGGCATTTTTCACCAAAAAGATAGTGATGCCAAATCTTTAAAGCAAACACAATCGCAACTAGCTCGAGGTCGTGCGTCGGATAATTCTTTTCATGCGGCTTTAATTGTCTCGAGGCATAAGCTATAACTTTGCCTTCCTGCATTAGAACACATCCCAGACTATTCAACGAAGCATCGCTATAAATCATGAATTCTTTACCCGATTCTGGCTGTACTAAAACTGGAGCTTCAGTCAAAAGGGCTTTCAACTGATCAAAGCTTTTCTGACATTTATTTGACCATTCAAATCTCACATCTTTTTGGAGCAATCTAGTCAATGGAATAACAATCATCGAAAATCCTTTTACAAACATTCGATAATAACCAGCAAGTCCCAGAAAACTACGGACTACAGGCATGTTTCTTGGAGGGTTCCACTCCAAAATAGTTGAAATCTTGCTCGGATCAACTCGTATACCAGATGCTGACACAATATGTCCCAGATAACCGACTTCACGCAACCAGAATTCACATTTACTAAACTTCACATATAATTGCTTATCTCGCAGAGTTTGAAACACAATTCTTAAATGTTCAGTATGTTCAGTTTCATCATGCGAATAAATCAAAATGTCGTCAATGAATACAACAACAAATTGATCTAAATACGTTCTGAAAATTCTGTTCATCAAATCCATAAAAACAGCAGGAGCATTGGTTAGTCTGAATGGCATAACTAAAAACTCATAATGCCCGTACCTCGTTCTGAAAGCAATTTTCGGAATATCTGAATCTTTTACTCCCAGCTGATAATATCCTGATCTCAGATCTATCTTTGAAAACACAGTGGCTCCTTTAAGCTGATCAAACAAATCATCAATTCTCGGCAGAGGATATTTGTTCTTTATTGTCACTTTGTTCAACTGACGATAATCAATGCACATTCTCATCGTGCCATCTTTCTTTTTCACAAACAGAACAGGAGCACCCCAAGGTGAGAAAATCGGTCGTGCAAATCCTTTATCGGTCAATTCTTGCAACTGTGACTTCAACTCTTTCAACTCTGTTGCCGCCATTCCATACGAAGCTATCGAAATAGGTGTCATTCCCGATAACAAATCAATATCAAATTCAACTTCTCGTATCGGAGGTAATCCCGGTAACTCTTCAGGAAATACATCAGGGAATTCACAGACAACTGACACTTATTCTACTTTCTTTTCAGTCACTTTCGAATCAATTTCATAGGCAAAATAAGCTTCATAACCCTTTTTCACATAACTTTGAGCTTTCATCACTGATATCACAGTCGGTAGTCCATTCATATCATTAGTCTCAATCCTAACTATTTCATCATTCTGACATCTCAAATCAATAGTCTTTCTTTTGCAATTCACAACGGCATCATGCAATGTTAACCAGTCCATACCCAAAATTATATCGAACTCATCAAAAGGTAATAGCATCAGATCAACCAGAAAGAAAACATCTTGAAACATTAACGGACAGTTCTTGCATACTTTATCAATCAGGACACTTTTACTTAAGGGGCTCGATACTCTAATAACAAATTCAGTAGACTTTACAGGCAAAGTCTTACTGGATACTAAGTTCATGCATACATACGAATGAGTAGATCCTGGGTCTATCAATGCAATCACAAAAGTATCATAAAGAGTAAATGTACCCGTAATAACATCTGGAGACGAAGCTTCCTCACTGGCTCGGATGGCATATGCTCTAGCAGGTGCTCTAGCTTCAGATCTATGAATCGAGTCTTTAGCGCTTCTCGACTACTACCGACATTTCTTGCATTTCTAGAAGGTCTACCTCTAGTTGAAACATTATCAGATCTCAGATTCTGAACAATCTCTTGCTCATCAGATTCTGGGCAATCTCAAATGAAATGGTCTATTGATCCGCATCTAAAACAAGCTCGATCATTCAACCTACAATTTCCCAAATTTCTTTTACCATAATGCTTACATTCAGGTCACTCGGATCGGACATTTCAAACACTAGCCATCGAAGTTGCTGGAGCTTTGGAATTCGACTGTGTTCTAGCTCGACCTCTATTCGAATGTCCCATATTAGTCTTTGAACGGCTATATTCACCTCTGAATTTCTTTGAAACAGAGTGAAATGGTTTACTCAAAAATCTCTTTCTCGTATATCTAGCTTCTGTCTCAGCTTTTCTTTTATCTTTCCTGAGTGCCTCAGCTTTACATGCTCGGTCAACAAGCACAATGAACTCTTTTATTTCTAGAATCCCAACTAGCGAACGGATATCTTCATTTAAGCCATCTTCAAACCGTTTACACATTATTGCCTCAGTTGAAACACATTCTCGAGCATATTGACTTAATCTTACGAACTCTCGTTCATACTCGGTAACAGACATACGTCTCTGTTTTAGTTCCAAAAACTCTTTTCGTTTCTGATAAATAAATCTTTGACTAATGTATTTCTTCTTAAACTCAAACTGGAAGAAATCCCAAGTAATCCGTTCTTTCGGAACAACGGAAATCAAAGTCTTCAACCATTGATAGGCTGCATCTCGTAACAAAGAAACAACACACTTTATACACTCTTCAAGAGTCTATGACATCTCATCAAATACTCGGATAGTGTTCTCAAGCCAAATTTCCGCTCTTTCAGCATCATCATCACTGGTGGCCCTGAATTCTTCAGCCTCATGCTTGCGGATCTTACCAACAAGAGGTTTTTTTAATAGATCCAAACTCATAACCGGAGGTACAACAGAAGTCTGAGGAGGATTAGACAGGGGCGGAGCTTGTGAAACAGCCGGGTTAGTTCTAACATATTGAGTGAACCACACATTCATCATTTTGAAGAAGGCTTGTTTAGCCTCTCCCTCTTGACCGCTAGTAGCCGGTCTCGAATCAGATGGCGCTGTCCCTTGAGCAGGAGTAGGCGTGTTACTTTCAACATCGTCAGCTACGGCTCTTTCGAGATCCATTACTATACGAAAAACACATTTTACACGTCAGGATTCATCACACTATCACATTTCATATATATGGCATGTATAGCTAGACTCTCATACGCTGCGTTAGTCTGAAAATCGACTAAACCGTAGGTCTGATACCAATCAAATGTAACACCCCTAACCCGTACCATCGTCGATTTAGGGTTAAGAAGCATTACCGGACAATCAAAAACATTTACAGACATTTCATAACATAATTTGACAAATCACATCAAAGTGTCCCTTAAATAGGTCTACGAGACCTTAATCATGCTTTAGAAAGGGGCCGGGACTAAACTGAACACACATAAAAAATTTTGGAAATTTAAAAATTTTTCTAAGTTACAGAGGTCACACGCCCGTGTGGGCAGGCCGTGTGCCTCCCACGGCCTCAGACACGCTCGTGTGTCTAAGCCGTGTCAAAACAACGCATACATACTGACTTGTCCACGCGGCCGTGGGTATGCCCGTGTGCCTCACCCGTGGTCGACACTGAATTGCACCACACGGCCAGTCACACGCCCCTGTGTCTAGCCCGTGGTCGAGTCTGACTTGTTTTGAAATACAACCACGAAGGACACGGTCGAGCCACACACCCGTGTGCTCAACCGTGTGGACAAATAAAGGCCATTTGCAAGGCCAAAATGCCACCCACACTTTGGGTCATCCATACAAGCACATACCAGCATCATACCAAACACAATTGGCAACCAAAAACATACCAATTGGTCATTATTTTCAACTCATTCAAGTACTCTTCAAACATACCAACTTATATGCCATTTAACTCAACTTATTCACAAACATTTCTAAGCATAAATCATCCACAACTTACCACTACAAAATGACACCTACTCATCAAATGTATACAAATTTTGCATTAACAAGCTTACCATTACCTTGACCATTTCATTAGCTAACAAACCATACCATAATAAGCATCATATAGCTTGACTACTCATACACATCACAACAATTTACCTAGCCATATCACATGGCTATATACATATCTCAAACGTAATTCAAAGTTACTAGCCTATACATGCCATACTTAGTATATACACTTTCAAAAGGTACCAAAACAAGATTGAGTAGTGTGATGACGATCCTCGACAATCCCCGAGCCTTTCATAGCTTTAACGATCTATAAAACAAAGCAAACACACACAAAGTAAGCTTTCAAAAGCGTAGTAAGCCATATACAAATAAACTTAACATATAATACACATAATCATAATGATACAATGTCATTAATGTTTCTCATTTGCAAATTCATATACTTTTCTTTGGCTCTTGATCGTTGGTGTCAGTAGTCTTAATATTTATATAATGAATGATCTAGCCTAGAAACTAACTATCACCACGATTGAGGCAAGTGCACCTATCAAATAGTAGTATAGCTTAGTGGCAAGACCGGATTGTCGAACCCAAAGGAACCAAAAGTACTAATACTGACTTTCTTTTTATTATTTAGCCTAAGAATTAAGGGATTTGTTGTTTATCCTAAAATTAACTAACTACTAAGCTAAAGACGATAAGACACAGAGAATGAATTGGGGAAAATACTTGTGGGAAAAACCAATTGATTAAGACGATACCCAAGGGAGAATCCACCTAGACTTCACTTGTTATTTAACTCTGAACCAGATGATTTATTCACTTGACTTGATCCGTAGGATTCCCTAATTTATATTAATACCTCTCTCGAGGCTACTAATGTCTAACCCTAGGTTGATTCATTGAAATCTCTTTCTAATTAAAACCCCTAGGATTGCATTAACTCGATCTATGGACTCCCATATTAGGTTTGACCCTAATCCGGCAGATTTTCATCATCCTATCTCTAGGGTTGCGATCAACTCCACTTAACTATGCTAGATCTACTCTTAAGCAGGGAATATTCCTCCACTGCCTAAGCACACCAATACTTGAATCAATATCCTGAAATACCAAAACAAGAATTAAGAACACATAGTTAAGAACAAATCAAGTATTTATCATATAGTTCAGAAAACAATAACAAGATCCGTCTTAGGTTTCATCCCCCTCAGGCATCTGAGGGGTTTAGTTCATAATAATAAAAGAATACATCTCAGAAGAAAAGATAAAACAAAACAAAATAAAACCCTAAAACCCCCTGAAGGAATTGAATGAGAGATCCGCCGTCTTGAGTATGATTCTGGCTTCTTGAGATGAATCAACTGGCTTTCTTCGAGTAAATCCCATAATTCTGACCTCTCTGGCTTGGCTCCTTGGCCTAGCTGGACGCCCCTTAAAGGTTGGCCTTTAGGGTGTTTATATAGGCTTTTGGAATGTCTTTCTTTGCCTCTAAGTACCCCATTCCGAGTGAAATTCCTCTTTTTCACATTAGGGACACGCCCCTGTGAATCGAATTCAGGCCGTGGTCAAGCCTGCTAAAGGGGCACGACCGTGTGGCTTCCTTCAGGCAGTGTTGATTTCCTACTTTGGCCCATTTGGTCCGTTTTCAGCCCGTTTCTCGTTCTTTTCATCCTCCTATGCTCTCCCACGTATAAAACACGAAATCAAAGGATTAGGAGCATCAAATTTCACAATTCAAAGGATAAATCATCCAAAAAGCATGCTAAATGTGGGACTAAAATATGCATATATTACGGTTTATCAAATACCCCCACACTTAAGCATTTGCTTGTCCTCAAGCAAAATTCTCAACTCAAAATTAAAATCGAATTTCCTTGATTCATAATCTTTATCAACAATGTCTCATCTTAATCCATAGGTAATTCATACATTGATAATTTAACCAAAAGGTTCCTAAAGATTCAGACAATCAAAGTCATAGTTTTTATAGTACGAAATATAGGTTTTTCCCCTTACCAAATAATTACCTTTAATTCAAAATCGACAAAAATTGACATCTTCACTAAAGATTCACTCAAATCACTCGAAGTGTTTAAGGTTCAGGAAAAAGCACTCATAAGTCAAACATGAAAAGTTAATCCCACAGGCTTGCATGAAAATCAAATCTCCACCATTATAATATGAGATGATGCACAAATCAAAAGGTCTTTGAAAGGGTTGTAACAGGGCTCGAGTTAAAGGTGTGGATAAAGGCTGAATTAAAGGGTTAGAATCGAGATTAAATTGACAAATTACCTAACTAGAAAGTCGGACTAATACTGAATAATTACATCAATTGAAAACTTAATACTAATAACATGAGCTTCTTTTAAAGATAATGAAATTAACTGCTTATGCTCCAATAACAAAGAAGTAAAAATGAATATACTTCTTTTTTTTAAGAACAAATCAAGTACAATAATAATAAGATAGAATTTAATAATTGGAATAAAGAAAATAGTTAAGTAACCGATCAAATCAAATCTCGATATAGGGGTAGTCAAGAGAAATGGTGATAACAAATACAAAGTGGGTTTTGGGTTAATATTAATGGGTGAGTCAATAAAAGGGTTATTAGGATCAATGGGGTTCACTACGGGTTAATTGTAAGGGTAGGCTTTTAGTGGAGTAAGTGGGTTAAAACCTAAGTGCCTTTATCATCTCTGTATATCAAATCAAAGGTGTGGTCTCGACATGTATAATCGAAGCAAGTTCTAGAATAACAAATCAATGTTGACACACTCATAATCAATAAAGTGAGCACAAAAAATGTATGCTCTAAGAGGCTCAAGATCTCACAAGAATTATGGGCTTTTGATATCAAAATTGTAAATTTCAAACTTCAAGGTAATAATTAGATTCAGGTATACAACCTAACAAATTTTTAATTATGAAAAATAGACTTATCATGCTTGATTTTCTAGTCCCCTAAACTTTAAATCATCACTGCACAATTAACTATGACTTAATTCAAAACATATCAATGAACATCATAAATCAAAGGAAATTTCATTCTAATCGTAATATGAGAGAATCACTTAAAAATAAGACATAATTCAGGGATTTGAGAATAATGAAAAAAATTAGGCACTTTTAAGATTCACCCCCCACACTTAAGATGTACATTGCCCTCAATGTACAAAGATAGATATAGATACAGAAAATCAAAAGATAGGGAGAGGTGATACTTCCTAAATTTGGATGGCTTCCTTGAGTTGGGAGTGGTCGTGGTGTGGTGGCCGCTGACAATCTTTGCGCTAGATGAAGAAATTGGGAAGCTCGTGAAGAATTAGCCAGGGAATAATAATAATAATTCAAAATATACTAATTATATATTTAAAGAAAAGAAAGATAAACAGAAGGAAAATAGAAATTAAAATAAAACTAGAAGAAAAGATTAATGGACTGAAAAGTCCTTATCGTTAGATGGTTAGCGAAGTGGGTGTGATTTCTAAGGCCGTGGTGTGTGATTCCCAAGCAGCCTTTAGAACCTAAATCAAAGAAAACGAAATAAAATATATTAAACTAAGTAAAAGGAAAATAAAGAAAAGGAAAATAAAGGAGAAGAGAAAAGACATAGGTAAAATAAATGGACTCAAATGTCCTTGGCTTGGCGAGTGAATGAAGCGGCCGGCATGAACTTATGTGGCTTGGTCTCGTACGGGGAGACTGTGCTAGGGTCCTTCCACTTCTTCGACATGGGTAAGGTGAAAATGGAGAGTTTGGGACAGGATAATGAGAGGAAATGGAAAGGGGAAGGCTGAAAAGCTATGGAAGAAAGGGAATGGGGAGTAGGTAGGAAAGGGAGAGGGGTGTTTTTTAAATAGAGGTTTTAGATCTGGTACATCCCCTACGCCCGTGTGTCGTGGGTGTGTTACATCGCACGGCCGTGTGGTGACTCGTTCATTTCTCCCACGCCTGTGTAGAGGGTTCCACGCCCATGTCTCTTTCTCATTGTCGGCCACGGCCTCAAAGCACGGGCGTGTCTCATACCCGTGTGACTTCCTCAGTGTCGGCCACGGCCATATCGCACGGCCGTGGCAATTTATAGCCGTCCGTGATCCGGGGATTTTTCGCCCTCGCTCGGCTCGTTTACCCTGCCATGCCGATTGTGTAAATCGCGATGCCCACACGCGCCACGGCCACGCCTGTGTGCAAGGCCGTGTGGCACGGAAACCTATGCTTTATTTACTTTGGTTAGTCTTTAGTTAGGTACTAAAAATCAAAGATATGAAAATAAAGGGGGTTAGTGCTCGGGTTGCCTCCTGAGAAGCTCTTGTTTAATGTCCTAAGCTAGACTTACCTCTCATTCGTATAATCAGGGTGGTTTGAAGAGTTGAACATCCTCTCTCATGCTATCAGTTCTACTATCATGATAAAGTTTGAGTCGAGTAGCGTTTACCTTAAAAGTGCTGAAATCAGAGTGAGTTACCTCGACCGTTCTGTATGGGAAGACATTGCGTACCTCAAAAGGGATTTCTTCATTCGTTTTAAGGTCTGGGAAGGAAATTCGAGGGTCTCTCTTATTCAACAATACCTGATCTCCTATCTTGAAGTGACTTGTCGTTCCTATAAGCATGTTTGGGGGTTCCCTCGATTTTGCTTCGTGTGATTTTGATTTCTCCTTGAAATCTGTCTTCCACTCGTCTAGTTCATCAATATGAAGCCTTCGATCCTCATGAATTACTTCTTTATTGTCATGATGTCTAGGATCTAGCTCAGTTGTGTGGTTCTGTGGTGCTTCCTGAAAAGAAGGTTTGACTGAATGGTCATTAATAAAATTAATTTTCTCACCTTGATTACTTGATGTCCTAGCCGAGTCAAGATCCTGAAGACTGATTGATTCATTACCTACACGGAGTATGAGTTTGTAACACCCCATACCCGAGTCCGAGGCTTAGACCGGATACGAGACATTACTATGCTTGAACTTGCTTAGTCATGTACTTACGGGCTATAAAATTTCGTTCTAAAATAAGAACTTCTCTTTCTTAATCAACTTGTACTTTTCATGGGCCTACGAAGCCTTAAACTCATGTCCGTAAACTTTCGTAACTCAATCGAAAACTTTTCATTGAAACAGGGGTCACAAGCCCATGTGAGTTGGGACATGCCCATGTAACCCCGAGACACGCCCATGTCTCCCAACCGTGCTTAAAACTCGACCTTACTGCCAAATTTCACACGGCCATGGCACGCCTGTGGTCCTAGCCCGTGTGAAAAACCTTAGCATTCTGACTTATAACACACGGCCATGGCACACTCGTGGACTTAGACCGTGTACTACATCTTGATATACTGACTTATTTCACACGACCGGGCACACGCCCATGTTCTAACCGTGCGTCATGCACGGCCTTAACACACGACCGTGGGATTAGTCCGTGGCCTATTCTTACTTATAAGACTAAGGTGCAGTTTATGCACGGTCTAGACATACGCCCGTGTGTCTAACTGTGTGGACACTTAGAGGCTATTTACCAAGCCAATTGCCATCCTGAAATTAAGACCAAACTCAAGCTCAATTTAGCACCTCAATTATTACATCTTTCATGAACAATATAACATGCTTCATTGATTTTAATAACATACATACTTAGTCAAACTTGGCCAACCACTTAGCCATTTACAAAAGAATAATAAACTTGACATCCCATACTTTTGCCCCTTTCTAAGACATATACTCAAAATGAAATGTTTCCTATACATGCCACACTTAATGTAAACAACTTGGCTATACCAAAATAGCGATTGATAGTGTGCTCCGAGCTCTGATGACAATGATCCACGAGATTAGCTTGGCCAAACTACATGGAAAGAAAGAATAAAAGACGTAAGCATTTAGCTTAGTAAGTTTGCATATAATGCACCTAACAACATACTTGCTTAAATTAACCCATTTGACATAAACAATGGTATCATAATTTCAGCTATAGAGCTTACTTGCTCATACTTGATTCTTACATATCTCATGATACTTACTAGTCTCATACTTGTGAGGTAAACATGGTACCTGTATCACTTGATCACATTGATCAGCATACATTTACATAATAATCATAATCTCTAATTTATCATTCATAACATGAATAATACTCGTTTTCACTTGATAATAACTTTACTTACTTAGCTTTCTTGTTATCTCTTTGGAGCTTAACTTGTTTGCTCGATGAATTTATATGAATAACCGAGGATACTAAATCTCATCTAGATTTTGAGGCCATGACTTAACATGGACTTATACGAAGTCTTTCTTGTTCTCCCCAATGCCATGCCTTAACTTGGACTTATATGGGATCTCTTTCTCTTGATAACTTTTCAATGCCAAGCTTGCCTTGGTCTTACATGATAACTTGTTCAATGCCAAGCTTGCCTTGGACTTACATGATAACTTATTCAATGCCAAGCTTGCCTTGGACTTACATGATAAATTGTTCAATGCCAAGCTTGCTTTGGACTTACATGATAACTTATTCAATGCCAAGCTTGCCTTGGACTTACATGATAACTTGCTTGCTTGCCGATGCCATCCCTCGGCTTGGTCTTATACGGACTTTCTTGTTTCATGTGGTAGATCGAGTATCCTAAGCTATTCAACTTCAATCAGGGCTTTCTCATGCTTGATTTCATTAATTTCTTTGTTTAACAAAACATTAAACATTTAAATAATAACATTGTATATTATACTAGCAATTCAATGATATAAATCATAAAGCTTAGAAATCATACAAACTTACCTCAATATACAAAATGTAGCTAGGTATGCAATTTAGTCCTCGACCTTGTTCTTGCCTCGATTTCGATCCGAGCTTCGTTTTTCTTGATCTATAGTCATAAATAGATCATTTAATACTCACATTGACTAAATTGACTCTTAAATCATACTTTGGCAAAATTACTATTATGCCCCTAAACTTTCTTATATTTGTACTTTTTCCCCAAGGCTCGTAAAATGAATTTCATTCAACTTTCTTAAACGTCATGCTTAGCTGATTCATTTTCTCTACTATGATAACCATCAATTCTCACTATTTCTACTATGTATGAGAAATCTCAAAACTTTTACAAACTAGTCCCTATATTCATTTTTCATTAAATTCATTAAGGAAAAGATTTTTATCTAACATCAAACTCTCATAATCTTCCATGAAACATCATTTAACAAGCATGTCATACACGGGTAGATTTTTGAATATGCATCTTAGCTCATTTTATAGCTAAAAATAGCTAATTCATAATACGAGAACTTCAAAAAAACGAAGAATATTAAAAACGAGACTAAGATGAACTTACTAGCAAGCTTGAAAGATGAGCAAACCCTAGCTATGGTTTCTTTGAAAATTTCGAAAATGAGGAAGAAGATGATAATGCTTTTTGTCATCTTTTTCTTTTATTAATCATTTAATAGGTAAATGACCAAAATGCCCCTCTCTTAAAAATATCACCATTTACTAACTCATGTCCAATTTTGTCCAAAAATTATAATTTGGGCAAATTGCTATTTAAGGACTCATAATTGTTATTCTAGAGCTATTTCATACAAAATGTTTCTAGAAACTCATAATTTGCAACTTTTGCAATTTAGTCCTTTTTGGACCATTCAACCTTAATTTAGCAAAATTGCTTCATGAAACTTTCACACTAACATGCAAACATGGCATGAACCTTAAAAACTCATAAATTCACCTCGGATTCATGGTCTCGCACCACTTTTTCGACTAGGCCCTAAATTGGGCTGTTACAATTCTCCCCCCTTAGGGATTTTCGTCCTCGAAAATCTTACCAGCAAAAAGGTTTGGATACTGGTTTCTCATACTCTCTTCTGGTTCCCATGTGGCTTCTTTTATTCCATGTCTTTGCCATAATACTTTCACTAAGGCAATACTTTTCTTTCTTAGCTGTTTCACTTCCCGAGCTAATATCTTGACTGGTTCTTCACCATAAGTCATGTCGGGATGAATCTCTAACTCTGACTGGGGAATTACATGCGAAGGGTCTGATCGGTAGCGTCTTAACATTGACACGTAAAACACATCATGTATCTTTTCTAACTCGATGGAAAAGCCAATCACATAAGCTACTGAGCCCAACCTTCTCGGTAATCTCATACGGTCCAATAAAACGTGGACGCAACTTGCCTTTCTGGCCAAATCTGAGAACTTTTCTCCAAGGTGACACTTTCAAGAAAACTTTTTCTCCGACTTGATACTCTATCCCTTTTCTCTTTAAGTCCGAATAGGACTTCTGCCTTTCTAATGCAGCTTTTAAACTTTCTCGTATGACTTTCACTTTCTCTTCAGCTTCTCTAACCAAATCAACCCCGTGAATTTGGTTTTCTTTAAGTTCATTCCAATAAAGAGGCGTTCGGCACTTACGCCCATATAAAGCCTCATAAGGCGCCATCTTTAAGCTCGACTGAAAACTATTATTGTAGGCAAACTCTACTAATGGGAGAAACTTTTCCCAACTGCCTTGGAATTCAAGAATACAACATCTGAGCATATCCTCGAGTACTTGAATTAACCTCTCAAATTGACCGTCAGTTTGAGGATGAAAAGTGGTACTAAAGTTCAACTTTGTACCCAAGGCCTCTTGTAACTTCTTCCAAAACCTAGATGTGAATCTCGGATCTCTATCCGATATGATTGACAAGGGTACTCCATGAAGTATTACTATTTCTGAAACATACAAGTTTGCCAACTTGTCGAGGGAGTAATCCACTTGAACTGGTATAAAATGGGCTAATTTCGTGAGTCTATCAACTACAACCCATATGGCATCTTTCTTGCTCGGAGATAGTGGTAAACCCGTTACAAAATCCATAGTAATACGGTCCCACTTCCACTCCGAAACTAAAATGGGTTGAAGCAAACCCGAAGGTACTTGGTGTTCAGCCTTTACTTGCTGACAAATCAAGCATTTGGAAACAAATTCTGAAATATCTTTCTTCATTCTCGGCCACCAATACTGTTGCTTCAAGTCATTATACATCTTGGTACTACCGGATGTACAGATAAACATCCATTATGGGCCTCATGCAAAATTTTCTGAATAAGCTCTTCTTTTCTCGGTACACAAACTCTGTCTTTGAACATCAGACTTCCATTGGGACTAATCCGGAAGTCAGACTCAACATCTTTCTCGCACTGATCTCTCTAAACTTACAATTCACTATCCTCTTTTTGAGCTTCAATGATGTCTTAGAGGAATATTGGTCTAGCTCTCAACTCAGCTAGAATAGAACCATCGTCGAACAAAGTCATCCGTGAATTCATTGCCCTTAATGCAAATAAGGATTTTCTGCTCAAAGCGTTGGCGACCACATTCGCCTTCCCGGGATGGTAATCAATGACCATCTCATAATCTTTTGTCAACTCTAACCATCTCCTTTGTCTTAAGTTCAACTCTTTCTGCATCATCAAGTACTTCAAACTTTTATGATCAGTGAAAATCTGACATTTCTCACCATATAGGTGATGTCTCCATATCTTCAATGCGAAGACTATGGCAGCAAATTCTAAATCATGCGTCGGATAATTCTTCTCATGAGGCTTCAACTATCTGGAGGCATAAGTAATAACTTTGCCTTCTTGCATAAGTACACAGCCTAATCCATTTAAGAATGCATCGCTGTAAATCACAAATTCTTTCCCTGTCTCAGGTTATACTAAAACTGGAGCTTCTGTCAATAATGCTTTCAATTTTTCAAAACTTTGTTGGCATATTTCTGTCCACTCGAACTTCACATTTTTCTATAACAACTACGTCATCGGGGTTGCAATCATGGAAAACCCCTTGACAAATCGTCTATAATAGCCAACTAGGCCTAGGAAACTTCTAACCTCAGAGATATTCCTCGGTGGTTTCCAATCCGTAATAGCCGAGATCTTACTTGAGTCTACTCGAACCCCTTCTCTTGAGACAGTATGCCCTAGAAATCCTACTTCATTGAGCAAAAACTCACTTTTACTGAACTTGGCATACAACTGATTTTCTCGAAGAATCTGTAAAACTATCCGTAGGTGCTCAGTATGCTCATTCTTATCTTGGGAATAAATCAGTATGTCGTTAATGAAAACAACTACAAACTTGTCAAGGTATGGTCTAAACATGCGCTTCATTAAGTCCATGAATACCGCTAGAGCATTGGTCAAACCAAAGGGCATGACTAAAAATTCATAATGCCCATACCTTGTTCGGAAGGCTGTTTTAGGGACATCTGATTCTTTTACTCGTAGCTGGTAGTACCCTGATCTCAAGTCTATTTTGGAGAACACAGTGGCTCCTTTCAACTGATCGAACAAATCATCGATTCTAGGAAATGGGTACTTATTCTTTACTGTCACTTTATTAAGTTGACGATAATCTATGCACAATCTCATAGTGCCATCTTTCTTTTTCACAAATAAAACCGGAGCACCCCAGGGAGAACAACTTGACCTTGCAAAACCTTTATCATCACAACTCTTGTAATCTGCGACTTGACTCCTTCAACTCCGTTGGAGCCATCCTATAAGGAGTAATAGATATTGGTACAGTTCCAGAAGCTAGCTCAATGCTGAACTCAACCCTTCTAACTGGTGGTAGTCCTGGCAATTCCTCAGGAAACACATCCACGTACTCACATACTATTGGCACTGACTCAATCCTTAACTCTGTTTCTTTTTCATTCATCACAAAAGCCAAATATGCTTCATATCCCTTTCTCATGTATCTCTGTGCTGTCACGTGAGAAATCAATTCTAACAATCTACTCTGTTCATCTGATTCTATGTGAAGGGTGTCCCCATCCTCACATCTCATTTCAATGTATTTCTTCCCACAATTAACTATTACATTATGAGCAGTTAACCAGTCCATACCGAGAATGAGATTAAACTCGTCAAATGGTAACAACATAAGGTTTTCTTTAAAACAATGACCTCTAATCATTAATGGACATTCTCTACATACTTCATTCACTAACACACTCTTTCCTAAAGGATTACACAATCTAATCACAACTTCTGTAAACTCTATAGGCATACGCAAATCGGATACCAATTTCATGCAAATGTCAGAATGTGTAGATCCGGGATCTATTAAAGCAATAACTTTAACATCATGAAGAGAAAAGGTACCCGTGATAACATCATGGGAAGATGCCTCTTCACGAGCGCGAACGACATAAGTCCGTGCAGGCGCCCTACCCTCGGGCCTCACGGCCTGCTCTCTAGGGTTACCTCTTCCACTAGCCCCACTTCCGGGGTTTCTCTGTGGCCTTCCTCTGACCATACTCCCAGATCTCGGGTTCTGAGTTTTGTCCTCTTTCATCATCTCTGGACAATCTTTTATGTAGTGGTCCTGGGAACCACATCTGAAACATGCATTTTCATGCGCTCGGCATTCACCGAGATGACGTCTACCACACTGTGGGCATTCGGGTCTGTCAGTTGAATATTCCCTACATCGCAATCAAGTAGTCTGCGCTTTGTTTCCCGAATTCTGTCTACTCTTGTCTTTCTTGGAAAATCCAGTGGAAGTAGCCGACCTAGTAGGGAAATCTCTTGACTTGTTGGATGAAGATTGGAATTGCTTATTCCACTGTCTCTTTCTCGAGTCACGAGACTCCATTTCAGACTTTCTCTTCTCTTTTACTAGCTCCTCAGCTTTACAAGCCCTCTCTACTAGTACCATAAATTCCTTTAGTTCTAGGACAGCAACAAACAGTTTGATGTCTTCATTTAGCCCATCTTCAAATCTCTTACTCATGATGGCCTCGGTGGATACGTATTCTCGGCGTATTTACTGAGTCGTACAAACTCACGCTCGTAATCGATCCAACGACATCTTGCCTTGCTTTAATTCCAGGAATTCCTTCCTTTTTCGATCCACGAACCTTTGACTGATATACTTTTTCTTGAATTCTTCTTGGAAGAACTCCCATGTGATCTTTTCTCTTGGTACCACCGACACAAGGGTGTTCCACCATTGATAGGCAGAATCTCTTAAGAGAGAGACTACGCACTTCATGCATTCTTCGATGTGCATGACAACTCATTAAATACCACGATGGTATTTTCTAACTGTGATTCAGCTCTTTCCTGGATCATCATCTTTTCTAGCCCGGATTCTTCTCGCCCCATGTTTCTGATTCTATCAACCGAGGCTTCTCTCCTCTTACCACCTCTACTACTTGAGGGGTTATTGGGATAGGTTGAGGAATAGGTGGGGGTGGAGGGGGTTGTGCATTCGGGTTTGTACGAACGAACTCCGTGTACCATGTGTTCATCATATGGAGGAAAGCTTCTCTAGCCTCTTCTCCTCCTCCTTGACTCATCGTAGTGGGTCTATTCTCGTTCTCGTTTGGCACCGTCCCTTCAGCGGGAGCCGGCGCGATACTTTCTACGTCATCCGCCATATCTCTTTTAAGATCCATTTACTATATATATAAACATAATTTAAGTCGTCAGGAGTCGTCACACTATCATCATAAAAGCATTCTTACGTATGGCATGTATAGCTAGACTCGTACTCATGCTACGTTAGTCCTAGAATCGACTAAACCGTAGCTCTGATACCACTAAATATAACACCCCATACCCGAGTCTGAGGCTTAGACCGGATACGAGACATTACTATGCTTGAACTTGCTTAATCATGTACTTACGGGCTATAAAATTTTGTTCTAAAATAAGAACTTCTCTTTCTTAATCAACTTGTACTTTTCATGGGCCTACGAGGCCTCAAAATCATGTCCGTAAACTTTCGTAACTCAATCGAAAACTTTTCATTGAAACAGGGGTCACACGCCCATTTGAGTTGGGACACGCCAGTGTAACCCTGAGACACGCCCATGTTCCCAAACGTGCTTAAAACTCGAGCTTACTGCCAAATTTCACACGGCCATAGCACGCCCGTGGTCCTAGCCCGTGTGAAAAACCTTAGCATTCTGACTTATAACACACGGCCATGGCACGCCCGTGGACTTAGACCGTGTACTACATCTTGATATACTGACTTATTTCACACGACCGAGCACACGCCCATGTTCTAACCGTGCGTCATGCACGGCCTTAACACACGGCCGTGGGATTAGTCCGTGGCCTATTCTTTATAAGACTAAGGTGCAGTTTATGCACGGTCTAGACACATGCCCGTGTGTCTAACCGTGTGGACACTTAGAGGCTATTTACCAAGCCAATTGCCATCCTGAAATTAAGACCAAACTCAAGCTCAATTCAGCAACTCAATTATTACATCTTTCATGAACAATATAACATGCTTCATTGATTTTAATAACATACATACTTAGTAAAACTTGGCCAATCACTTAGCCATTTACAAAAGAATAATAAACTTGACAGCCCATACTTTTGCCCCTTTTTAAGACATATACTCAAAATGAAATGTTTCCTATACATGCCACACTTAATGTAAACAACTTGGCTATACCAAAATAGCGATTGATAGTGTGCTCCGAGCTCCGATGACAATGATCCACGAGATTAGCTTGGCAGGACTACATGGAAAGAAAGAATAAAAGACGTAAGCATTTAGCTTAGTAAGTTTGCATATAATGCACATAACAACATACTTGCTTAAATTAACCCATTTGACATAAACAATGGTATCATAATTTCAGCTATAGAGCTTACTTGCTCATACTTGATTCTTACATATCTCATGATACTTACTAGTCTCATACTTGTGAGGTAAATGAGGTACTGTATCACTTGATCACATTGATCAAAGATACATTTACATAATAATCATAATCTCTAATTTATCATTCATAACATGAATAATACTCGTTTTCACTTGATAATAACTTTACTTACTTAGCTTTCTTGTTATCTCTTTGGAGCTTAACTTGTTTGCCCGATGAATTTATATGAATAACCGAGGATACTAAATCTCATCTAGATTTTGAGGCCATGACTTAACATGGACTTATACGAAGTCTTTCTTGTTCTCCCCAATGCTATGCCTTAACTTGGACTTATATGGAATCTCTTTCTCTTGATAACTTTTCAATGCCAAGCTTGCCTTGGTCTTACAAGATAACTTGTTCAATGCCAAGCTTGCCTTGGACTTACATGATAACTTATTCAATGCCAAGCTTGCATTGGACTTACATGATTAATTGTTCAATGCCAAGCTTGCCTTGGACTTACATGATAACTTGTTCAATGCCAAGCTTGCCTTGGACTTACATGATAACTTGCTTGCTTGCCAATGCCATGCCTCGGCTTTATCTTATACGGACTTTCTTGTTTCATGTGGTAGATCGAGTATCCTAAGCTATTCAACTTCAATCGGGGCTTTCTCATGCTTGATTTCATTAATTTCTTTGTTTAACAAAACATTAAACATTTTCATAATAACATTGTATATTATACTAGCAATTCATTGATATAAATCATAAAGCTTAGAAATCATACAAACTTACCTCAATATACAAAATGTAGCTAGGTATGCAATTTAGTCCTCGACCTTGTTCTTGCCTCGGTTTCAATTCGGGCTTCGTTTTTCTTGATCTATAGTCATAAATAGATCATTTAATACTCACATTGACTAAATTGACTCTTAAATCATACTTTGGCAAAATTACTATTTTGCCCCTAAACTTTCTCAAATTTGCACTTTTGCCCCAAGGCTCGTAAAATGAATTCATTCAACTTTCTTAAACTTCATGCTTAGCTGATTCATTTTCTCTACTATGATAACCATCAATTCTCACTATTTCTACTATGTATGAAAAATCTCAAAACTTTTACAAACTAGTCCCTATATTCATTTTTCATGAAATTCATCAAGGAAAAGATGTTTATCTAACATCAAACTCTCATAATCTTCCATGAAACATCATTTAACAAGCATGCCATACATGGGTAGATTTTTTAACATGCATCTTAGCTCATTTTATAGCTAAAAATAGCTAATTCATAATACGAGAACTTCAAAAACACGAAGAATATTAAAAACGGGACTAAGATGAACTTACTAGCAAGCTTGAAAGATGAGCAAACACTAGCTATGGTTTCTTTGAAAATTTCGGCAATGAGGAAGAAGATGATAATGATTTTTGTCATCTTTATTAATCATTTAATAGGTAAATGACCAAAATGCCCCTCTCTTAAAAATATCACCATTTACTAACTCATGTCCAATTTTGTCCAAAAATTATAATTTGGGAAAATTTCTAGTTAAGGACTCATAATTGCTATTCTAGAGCTATTTCATACAAAATGCTTCTAGAAACTCATAATTTGCAACTTTTGCAATTTAGTCCTTTTTGGACCATTCAACCTCAGTTTAGCAAAATTGCTTCATGAAACTTTCACACTAACATGCAAACATGGCATGAACCTTAAAAAATCATAAATTCACCTCGTATTCATGGTCTCGCACCACTATTCTGAGTAGGCCCTAAATCGGGCTGTTATAGAGTTCACCTGTACCAACATCAATTTTAGTTCTAGCAGTTGCTAAAAAGGGTCTTCCTAAAATTAAAGGGATCGTGTTGTCATCATCCATGTCTAAAACAACAAAGTCTACTGGGAATATGAATTTATCAATTTTCACGAGTACATCTTCGATTATACCCCTAGGAATTTTAATAGTTTTATCAGCTAATTGAATGCTCATCCTAGTTTGTTTGGGTTTCCCTAGACCTAGCTGTTTAAACATTTTATAAGGCATAACATTTATACTTGCCCCTAAATTCGCTAAAGCATTATCAACAGATAAACTACCAATTAAGCATGGAATTGTAAAACTCCCTGGATCTTTTAATTTTTGTGGTAATTTGTTTTGCAACATTGCTGAGCATACTGCGTTTAGTTCCACATGCGACTTTTCGTCTAGCTTCCGCTTGTTTGTCAAAAGCTCTTTTAAAAATTTCCTTGAATCTGGCATCTGCGAAAGAGCTTCGAGAAACGGTAAGTTAATATGTAAATTCTTTAAAATTTTAAGAAATTTACCGAATTGTTCGTCTGTGTTGTCTTTCTTCATCACACCGGGATATGGTACATAAGGTTGGTACTCTTTAATTACCGATTTTAGTTTTTCATGGTTCACCTCAACCTTACCTTCCTCTACCACATTCTCTTACCTTAAATTTGGCTCATCTAACCCTACACTATCATGAGCTGTTATGGCTTGAATTTGCTCCTTTGGGTTAGTCTCAGTGTTGCTTGGTAGGCTTCCTTGTGGTCGTTTGGAGATCAACATAGCAAGTTGCCCTAGCTGGTTCTCGATACCTTGAATCTATGCTTGTTGATTTTTAAGTGTTGTCTCGGTGTTCTGGAAACGTGTTTCTGACACCGCTATGAATTTTGTCAACATCTCCTCAAGGTTCGGCTTCTTTTCCTGCGGGTAGGGCTATTGTTGAAAGTTTGGAGGGGGTTGTTGTCTTTGATTTCCTTAACCATCCCATGAAAAATTGGGGTGGTTTCTCCAACCTGGATTATAACTATTACTATAAGGTTTATTTTGAGATCTGAAATTGTTACCCACATAGTTCATTTGTTCACCTTCCATGCTATGTCCATAGGGTGGGTACTCAGGATTCGCCACACCTCCACTTGTTTCGCACTGCATTACCGGATGTACCTGTGAAGAACACAAACCATCAATCTTTTTGTTTAACATCTCTACCTGATTTGATAGCATGGTTACTGCGTCGAGGTTGAAAACTCCGGCTATTTTTGTTGGCCTTGTCCTTGTGACTTGCCACTGATAGTTATTTAGTGACATCTCTTCTATAAACTCGTAGGCCGCTTCAGGATTTTTGTTGTTCAGCATTCCGCCGGTGGCTGAATCGATCAACTGCCTCATTGAGGGGTTCACACCATTGTAGAAGGTTTGAACCTGAAGCCACAAAGGTAGCCCATGGTGAGGGCACCTTCTCAACAAATATTTGTATCTCTCCCATGCATCATATAGTGTTTCTAGATCCATCTGCACAAAAGAAGAGATATCATTCCTCAACTTGGCCGTTTTGGCCGGTGGAAAATATTTTAACAAAAATTTTCGGTCATTTGATCCCATGTAGTGATTGACCCTCGTGGAAGAGAATTCAACTACTGTTTGGCTTTATTCCTTAACGAAAAGGGAAACAATCGAAGACGGATGGCATCATCAGAAACGCCATTTATTTTGAAAGTATCACAAAATTCTAGGAAATTCGCTAAGTGTGTGTTAGGATCCTCATCCTGCAAATCATCAAACTGAACAAACTGTTGTATCATCTGTATAGTGTTAGGTTTTAATTCAAAATTATTTGTAGCAATAGCAGGTCTAACAATACTTGACTCAGTTCCTGTTAAATTAGGTTTAGCATAATCATACATAGTTCGAGGAGCATGATTTTCGGCCACCTCTAGAGGTAGCGGATTATTTTCAGCCATCTCTTCGGTGGTATTGGTTTCGTCTTCTTGCTCTTCTTCTAAGAAATTTAAGCTTCGCCTGATTTCTCTACGATTTCTGTGAATGGTACCTTCAATATCACTTTCATAAATTAAGGGTCCTGTCGGGTTCCTTCTAGTCATAAACTAGAGGTACCTGCTAGGAAAAAAATAAAAGAAGAAAAATTAGCAAAGTTAAAAATAAAATAAAAGTAAATTAAAAAAATAAAAATGGCTAAATTAATAAAAATTAAGCGTTCTTAATATTTTAGTTCCCCGGCAATGACGCCAAAAACTTGATTGTTGGTGTCGATAGGCTTAATATTTAAATAATGAATGATCTAGCCTAGAAACTAACTATCACCATGATTGAGGCAAGTGCACCTATCGAATAGTAGTATAGCTTAGTGGCAAGACCGGATTGTCGAACCCAAAGGAACCAAAAGTACTAATACTGACTTTCTTTTTATTATTTAGCCTAAGAATTAAGGGATTTGTTGTTTGTCCTAAAATTAACTAACTACTAAGCTAAAGATGCTAAGACACAGAGAATGAATTGGGGAAAATACTTGTGGGAAAAACCAATTGATTAAGATGATACCCAAGGGAGAATCCACCTAGACTTTACTTGTTATTTAACTCTGAACCAGGTGATTTATTCACTTGACTTGATCCGTAGGATTCCCTAATTTATATTAATACCTCTCTCGAGGCTACTAACGTCTAACCCTAGGTTGATTAATTGAAATCTCTTTCTAATTAAAACCCCTAGGAGTGCATTAACTCAATCTATGGACTCCCATATTAGGTTTGACCCTAATCCGGCAGATTTTTGTCATCCTATCTCTAGGGTTACGATCAACTCCGCTTAACTATGCTAGATCTACTCTTAACCAGGGAATATTCCTCCACTGCCTAAGCACATCAATACTTGAATCAATATCCTGAAATACCAAAACAAGAATTAAGAACACATAGTTAAGAACAAATCAAGTATTTATCATATAGTTCAGAAAATAATAACAAGATCCGTCTTACGTTTCATCCCCCTCAGGCATCTGAGGGGTTTAGTTCATAATAATAAAAGAATACATCTCAGAATAAAAGATAAAACAAAACATAAGAAAACCCTAAACCCCCTGAAGGAATTGAATGAGAGATCCACCGTCTTGAGTATGATTCTAGCTTCTTGAGATGAATCAACTAGCTTTCTTCGAGTAAATCCCACAATTCTGACCTCTCTGGCTTGGCTCCTTGGCCTAGCTGGATGCCCCCCTTAAAGGTTGGCCTTTAGGGTGTTTATATATGCTTTTGAAATGTCTTTATTTGCCTCTAAGTACCCTATTCCGAGTGAAAATTTTTTTTGTCACGGCAGGGACACGCCCATGAAACATGCCCGTGTGAATCGAATTCAGGCTGTGGTCGAGCCTGCTAAAGGGGCACGGCCGTGTGGCTACCTCTAGGCCGTGTTGATTTCCTACTTTGGACCATTTGGTCCATTTTTAGCCCGTTTCTCGTTCTTTTCATCTTCCTATGCTCTCCCAAGTATAAAACACGAAATTAAAGGATTAGGAGCATCAAATTCCACAATTCAAAGGATAAATCATCCAAAAAGCATGCTAAATGTGGGACTAAAATATGCATAAATTACAGTTTATCAGCTCTTTTGTTTTACCATTGCTTACCCACATTTCATAGCTCATAGTATCACATTTGTTCATAGCACATTCAAGCATATATTACATATTATCTCCTCAAATCTATACACATATTCACCTTGGTAAGTTCATATATATATACTTACCTTTCATACACATACATAGTGTATCTATCCAATGTACCTGAATCGTTATACATTTCACGTAGATTTTTATTTCTCATATTTGCCCGTTGAACCGTTCGGAATTAAATAGGATGCTCGGAATACTCAGATTAGTCGTACAATGCCAACGTCCCAGACGTGATCTTACATGTACTCAGATATCGATGCCACTATCCCAAACAGGGTCTTACACGAATCAAATACGATGCCAATGTCCCAGACATAGTCTTACACGTAAATCTTAAATCGACGCCAACGTCCCAGACGTGGTCTTACACGATCTGACATATCAGAAAACTATGTCATGACATATGTAATCCTATCTATTCCTAGGTTCGTACGGGACTTTTCAGACTTTGTCGCCATGTTGATACTTCCTCGGATTTCATATACAACTCATCTCGAACATATTCATTGCAAATCTAAGTTTCATTGATGCATAAATAAACCAATTCTAATACATTTATTTGTATATCGACTTACCTCAGATTCGTGTAAACGGAAACGAACAACTATTCAACTATTTTCGACTTTCCTCGATCTAAATCTGTTTTCTTCGGTTCTTGATCTTAATTTAGCCAAACCATAGCCGAACCCTTGAAAGCTTTTGTTCTTTCTTTTTCCTTAAAAATTTAGTGGATGAACAAAGAATAAATGGCTTATTATTATTATTATTATGTTTGTTTAATAAAACATTACTTATTATTTGATTTACCAAATTATCCATTAATAAAAACATATAACAATACATAATGGATGATCATAAATGTCCATTAACAATATCAATGGTCCAATTTCATAATAAGGACTCCATATTAATAAGCCATGACCATATAGCACATTAACAAATAGCATGTCACTTTTACCTTTTATGCGATTTAATCCTTTTCTCAAATTAAACACACAAATGACAAAATTAATTCACGAAACTTTCACACTTGCTTAATCATTTATTGCAGACACAGAAAATAATATTAAAAATATTTTTCTGACTAAGATTTGTGGTCCTGAAACCACTCTTCCGACTAGGTTCAAACCCGAACTGTTACATGCTTAGGAAGCATACAAAAATTATACCACTTGTGATGTAACAGCCCGTTTTTAGTCAAATCAGAACAGTGGTTTTGGGACCACAAATATGAGGTAAAAATAATTATTTTATTATTATTTTGAGGTCTACAGTATGATAGTATGATTGTGTGAAAATTTCGTTAAGAAATTTTATAGTTTGATTGCTCAATATGATAAAAAAGACTAAATCGCGTAAAGTGTAAAACTTGAGTACTATTAGCTAAAGGTGTCTAATAGCTATGGAAGTTTAAGGTAAAGGTCCTTAAGTGGTAATTAGACCATTAGTATGTTAGTGGACATTTATGAGATTGGTATTGCTGAAATTTGATTTAAATTAAAAGGTTAATTTAGTAAATTGATAATTAATTAAATGTTTAGTAAAGAAAAAGAAAAAAATGGCTATTATCTTTCTCATTTCATCTTTCCACAACCGAAATAGCCATTTTTGAAGAAGGGAGCTTCGGTTTTTCATTTTGCTACATGCATGGTACGTTTTAAATTTCGTTTTTAATGATTTCTATGTTTTTGAGATCGTTGCAACTTAATCTAGCTAGCCCAGGGACTAATTTGCAAAACTGTTAAAGGTTTAGGGTTTTTCCATTGATGAATGTATATGTATTTTTATGTTTGATGATAGAAATTGTATGGTTGTTGTTAGATAAACAACATTTGAAAAGTGATTTTTGGTAAAATTGTCAATTAGGGATTAAATTGAGAAATGTGAAAATTTTGTGATAGAAATGTGAAATAAATGAAAAATATGGGCTGCTATGTTAATAAGGGAAATTTAGCTAGCTTGGGTACGGATCTAATTGCATGAATTTGTATTTTTATGAGCTAAGGACTAAATTGTAAAGATGTTGAAATATTAGGGGCAAAAGTGTAATTTTTCCATAATGTGATTTATGGGCTATATTGAATAGATTGATAATTGAATAAGTTTAATTTGATATTATATAGATCAAGAAAAATGAGGTTCGAATTTAGATCGGGGGAAAAATAAAGTTTTGGACTAGTCGATCCATTTCGTCTTTTTTGCGATCGAGGTAAGTTCGTATGTTAATAAGCATTAATATAATTGTGTTTTAAATACTTTATTATTGAATTAATTTTGGATACGACCTTACGGATATATTTGACGAAGATTCGGTAATGTGAAATCTCGGTTGAACCTTAGGAATAGATTAGGATACAAATGACATGTCACTAGTGGTTATGTGATTTGGGTACTGGTCCGTATGTCCTACCGGTGGCTGAGTTATCCGGCATGTGTTGTCGATTCTCGTCAGCTTGTGTGAGCAGCACCGTGTAGCTATGTCTTGATCGTCAGCTTGTGTGAGCAGACCCGTTGATAGCTTGAGAGTGAGCATTATATGAGATATGAGATTGAAATAGCTTCACTATGTATTTGGCACTTAGGGTGCGAGATTCCTGAGTATTCGATATTATTCCAAATAGTTCAATGGGTGTATCAAAGATATGAAATGGTGAGAAATAGATACATAGTATAGGTATGTATGAAAACTATATGAACATTGAACTTATGAAAGTTGTGAGTTCATGATTACTTATGTGATTGAATATATGTTAACATTATGATTTAATGATTTTGTAGTATATTATGTCCATACTATTTAATTGGTGAATGAATGGTGACCTTAACTTATTAACTATATGAGCTTACTAAGCTTTATAGCTTACTCTGTTTACTTTTCCGTGTTTTATAGAGATTATCGAAGCTTGCTCGAATTTAGGAGTCGTCGGAGACCTCATCACACTATCAAGCTATCACTTTGGTACTTTTGAAGTTACAAATTTGGTTATATGAAATGTATAGGAGTTTTGGTCATTTTGGTATATATGTTGATAATGGATTTAGCCATTTAGTTTGGCTTGTAAATGATAAGTGCTTGGTTATGTGTATAGCCATGTAAATTGGCTTATTTTGGCATGTTTGATGTATATATATAGGTGCAAATGACCTTTTGTTATGTGGTTGGTAATGGCTATGTGATGTTTATTATGAATTGGTAATTTGAGTACCATATGGTTGAAATTTGAAGTTTATACATGCATGTCATTTTAGGTAAGAAAGTGCTTATATGAAGTTAACTAGTTAAGTGATTTGTGAACGTGAATTTGGTATGATTTGAATTGACAAAGTATGATGTTATGAACATTATAGTTTTTGGTATGGAAATAGTATGAATTAGATTTGATTGAGATAGGTTGGAAAGCCTATTTATGCCATGTTATATGCCATTTGGTTTCTGTAGGTGAATTAAAGTTTGGGTGAGAAAAATGTCTTGATAAATAGCGTATTTTTGTCCACACGGGCGTGTGACTTGGCCGTGTGGCATAAGTCAGTATACCTTACAGTTTTGGCACGGCCTAGCACATGGCCTGGTACACGGGCTAGTCACACGGGCGTGTGTGTTGGCTGTGTCACCCAAGTCAGAGAGTTACACGAGGTCAGACACGGGCTGGGACACGTCCATGTGATTCCATTTCGAATGTCGACACAGCCAGTGACACGGGCATGTCTTTGGCCGTGTCAGACACACGGCCGTGCCACACGGGCGTGTGTCCCCTGTATTTTGAAAAAATTTCTAAGATTTCCAAAAATTCCCTGAGTTATCAATTTAGTCCCAAACCAATTCTAATGCATGACTTGGGCCTCGTAGGCTCGTATTAGGGACAATGTCATTGATTATGAATGATTATTATTTAGATATGAAAAATGTATGAGAAATGTATGTTTATTTGTGTAATAAGTTCGGTAACGCTCCGTAACCTTATTTCGACGATGAATACGGGTTAAGGGTGTTAGATTTATTGGTATCAAATAGCTACGATTTAGTCAATTCTAGGACTAACGTAGCGTTTGTGAGAGTCTAGCTATACATGCCATATATAACCTGTGATAGTGTGATATCTCCTGACAGTTTAAATCATGTTTTCATATAGTAATGGATCCTAATCGAGCAGTGGCTGATGATGTTGAGAGTAATGCGCCAGCCTCCATTCACGGAGTAGCACAATCTGAGTCAAGACCTGTATCGGGTAGTCAGGAAGGAGAGGCTAAGGAAGCCTTCTTCCAAATGATGAACGAATGGTTCACTGAGTTTGTCCGAACTAATCCGGCTGCTCAGTAACCTCCACCCCACCTATTCCCCAACCAATTCCCGTAGTTCCTCAAGGTTCGGAACCTTTACGTTTAAGCAAGCCGTCTGTTGATAAAATTTGAAAATACAGGGCTGAAGAGTTTAGCGCTACAGTTGATGATGATCCTGAGAGAGTTGAGTTTTGGCTTGAGAATACGATCCGGGTATTTGATTAACTTTCTTGCACGCCAGCTGATTGTGTTAAATACGCTGTATCACTTCTGAGAGATACTGCATATCAGTGGTGGAATACTTTGATATCCGTGGTATCGAGAGAAAGAGTCACGTGGGAATTCTTTCAAATCAAGTTCAGGAAGAAATACATAAGTCAGCGGTTTATTGATCAAAAACGTAAAAAAAAATTTAGAACTGAAACAGGGTCGTATGTATGTGACTGAGTGTGAAAGAGAATTTGTGAGACTCAGTAAATATGCTCGAGAATGTGTTTCCACTGAGGCAATCATGTGTAAACGATTCGAAGATGGGTTGAACGAAGACATTAGACTTCTAGTCGGGATTCTAGAATTGAAAGAATTTGTTGTGTTAGTCGGCAGAGCTTGCAAAGCTGAGGAACTTGGCAAAGAAAAGAGAAAAGCTGATTTTGAGGCTAGAGATTCGAGAAAGAGGTCGATGAGTAAACCCTATCACTCTTCGTCAAAGAAATCACGGGATTTGTATAACCGATCGACTACTTCAGTGGGGTATTCTAATAGAGATCGTGGAAAGCAATACACGAGTCCTAAAGCTCCAGCCACTTCAGTATCGAGGGTTGGTAGTGTTGGAACCAACAAACCCGAGTGTCAACAGTGTGGAAGACAACATTTTGGATACGGTTGGATGAATAACAAAGCTTGTTTTAAATGTGGCTCGCTAGATCACTTTATTCGGGAATGTCCTGAGTTAACTAAGAAAGATAAATTTCAGAATGCAAGACCGAGTAACACAGCTGCTAGAGGTAGACCACCTAGAAATACAAGAAATGTGACCAGTAGCAAAAGACCGACAGAGGAAACTGTTGTGAGGTCTGAGGCTAGAGCACCAGCCAGAGCTTACACTATTCGCGCTCGTGAAGATGCATCATCACCAGATGTTATCACCGGTACATTTTCTCTCTATGAGACTAATGTGATTGCCTTGATTGATCCTGGATCAACTCATTCATATATTTGTATGAATTTAGTGTCTAGTAAGAGTTTACTTGTTGAGTCTACCGAATTTGTGATTAAAGTATCGAACCCCTTAGGCAAGTATGTACTAGTTGATAAAGTTTGTAAGAATTGTCCTTTGATGACTCGGGGTTACTGTTTTCCTGCAAATTTGATGCTTTTACCTTTTAATGAATTCGATGTGATTTTGGGTATGGATTGGTTGACTCTGGACGATGCTGTTGTGAATTGTAGACAAAAGACTATTGAATTGAAATGTCAGAATAGTGAAATCTTTCGAATTGAATCTGATGAGTCAAGTGGATTGCCTATTGTGATATCGTCGATGTTAACTCAGAAATATGTGAGAAAAGGCTGTGATGCGTACCTTGCATATGTACTGGATGCAAAAGTGTCTGAATCGACGATTGAATTAGTGCCAGTGGTTTGTGAGTATCCAGATGTGTTTCCAGAAGAGTTACCTGGTTTGCCACTGATCAGAGAAGTTGAGTTTGCTATTGAATTAGTACCGGGAACATCACCGATATCGATAGCTCCATACAGAATGGCTCCAACAGAATTGAAAGAGTTTAAATCTCAGTTACAAGAGTTAATAGATAGAGGTTTTGCACGACCTAGTTTTTCGCCCTAGGATGCACCAGTTCTTTTTGTAAAGAAGAAAGATGGATCGATGAGATTGTGTATTGATTATCATCAGCTTAATAAGATTACGATTAAGAATAAGTATCCTTTGCTGAGAATCGATGATTTGTTCGATCAGTTGAAAGAAGCAACAGAATTTTTGAAGATTGATCTGAGATCTGGCTATTATTAGTTGCGAGTTAAAGATTTGAATGTGCCGAAAACTGCGTTAAGAACAAGGTACGGGCATTATGAATTTCTTGTTATGCCATTCAGATTAACTAATGCTCCTTCAGTATTTATGGATTTGATGAATCGAATCTTTAGACTGTATTTAGACAGATTTGTTGTTGTATTCATTGATGACATTCTGATCTATTCCCGAGATGAGTCTGAGCATGCTGAACATTTGAGAATTGTATTACAAACATTGAGAGACAAGAAATTGTTTGCTAAATTCAGCAAATGCGAGTTTTGGCTCCGAGAGGTTGGATTTTTGGGGCATATTATTTCAACGGAAGGCATACGAGTTGATCTGAGTAAGATTTTAGCAGTTGTTGACTGGAAACCACCAAGAAATGTGTCTGAAGCCAGAAGTTTTCTGGGATTAGCTGGCTACTATCGATGTTTTGTAAAAGGGTTCTCAATGATTGCTACACCGATGACTCGATTTCTACAGAAAGATGTGAAGTTTGAATGGTCCGAGAAATGTCAACAGAGTTTTGAAAAGTTGAAAGCACTATTAACTGAAGCACCAGTTCTAGTTCATCCTGAGTCGGGTAAAGAGTTAGTGATTTTTAATGATGTGTCATTGAACGGTTTGGGATGTATTTTGATGCAAGAAGGCAAAGTGATAGCTTATGCTTCCAGAAAATTGAAACCGCATGAAAAGAATTATCCGACGCTCAACTTAGAGTTGGCCGCTATTGTGTTCACATTGAAAATTTGGCAACATCATTTATTCGGTGAGAAGTGCCATATCTCTACCGATCACAAGAGTTTGAAGTATTTAATGTCTCAGAAATATTTGAATTTGCGACAACGAAGATGGCTCGAGTTGTTGAAAGACTATGAGTTAGTGATTGATTATCATCCGGGGAAAGTGAATGTAGTCGCAGATGCTCTGAGTAGAAAATATTTATTTTCTTTGCGGGCGATGAACACACAATTAACTTTGTCTGATGATGGTTCGATTTTAGCTGAGTTAAAAGCTAAACTGTTATTTTTACAACAAATTTGTGAGGCTCAAAAATGTGATAATGAATTAAAAGCTAAAAGAGTACAATGCGAGTCGACTACTGATTCAGACTATCAGATCGGATCCAATGATTGTTTAATGTTCCAAGGTAGAATTTGTCTACCAAAGAATTTCGAGCTGATTCAAAAAATTCTACACGAAGCACACAGTCGTTGTTTATCTATTCATCCGGGGAGTACAAAAATGTACAATGATTTGAAATAGTTGTATTGGTGGTCGGGCATGAAACGAGACATTTCAGAGTTTGTGTTGAGATGCTTGGTTTGTCAACAAGTCAAAACTGAACATCAAGTGCCTTTGGGATTACTACAGCTAGTGATGATACCAAAGTGGAAATGGGATAGAGTTACGATGGATTTCGTAACGTGGTTACCCCTATCTCTGAAAAAGAAAGATGCTATTTGGGTTGTTGTTGATCGTTTGACGAAATCGACACATTTCATTCCAGTACGTACATACTTTTCACTTGATAGATTAGCTGAATTGTACATCTCTGAGATTGTTAGATTGCACGGGGTGCCAGTTTGTATTATTTCGTATAGAGATCCGAGGTTTACTTCGCGATTTTGGAAGAAATTGCAAGAAGCTTTAAGTTCACAGTTACACTTTAGTACCGCATTTCATCCCCAAACCGATGGCCAGTCTAAAAAAGTAATTCAGATTCTTGAAGATATGCTTCTTGCTATGTTTTAGAGTTTGAAGGCAACTGGGAAAAGTATTTACCATTGGTTGAATTCACGTATAACAACGGTTTTCCATCGAGCATAAATATGGCACCGTATGAAGCATTTTATGGTCGCAAATGCCGAACTCCGTTGTACTGGACCAAGCTTAGTAAGAAAAAGATTCACGGGGTTGATTTGATTCGAGAGACCGAAGAGAAAGTGAAAGTAATTCATGACATTTGAAAGCAGCTTCAGATCGACAGAAATCGTATGCGGATTTGAAATGTAAAGACATTGAATTTCAAAGCGGCGATAGAGTATTTTTGAAAGTATCTCCGTGGAAGAAGATTCTTCATTTTGGTCACAAAGGAAAATTGAGTCCCGATTTATCGGGCCGTATGAGATTATCGAGAGAATAGGGCCAGTAGCATATCGACTAGCTTTACCATCAGAATTAGAAAAGATCCATAATGTATTTCATGTGTCAATGTTACGATAGTATCGATTAGATCCATCGCATGTAATTTCCTTACAGAGATTGAAATTCAGCCTGATATGACGTATAGCGAAGAACCAATCAGAATTTTAGCTCGAGAGGTTAAAGAGTAGAGAAATAAAAGCATAGCTTTAATGAAGGTTCTATGGCAACGTCACGGTGTTGAAGAAGCTACGTGGGAACCCGAGGAAGCTATGAGAAAACAGTACCCTAACCTATTTTCTGGTAAGATTTTCAGGGATGAAAATTCCTAGGGGGAGAGTTGTAACAGCCCGCTTTTAGTAAAATCGAAACAGTGGTTTCGGGACCACAAATCTGAGGTTGAAATAATTATTTTATTATTATTTTTAGGTCTACAGGATAGTATGATTGTGTAAAAATTTCATTAAGAAATTTTATAGTTTGATTGCTCAATTTGATAAAAAAGACTAAATCGCGTAAAGTGTAAAACTTGAGTTCTATTAGCTAAAGGTGTCTAATAGCTATGGAACTTTGAAGTAAAGATCCTTAAGTGGTAATTAGACCATTAGTATGTTAGTGGAAATTTATGAGATTGGTATTGTTGAAATTTAATTTAAATTAAAAGGTTAATTTAGTAAATTCATAATTAATTAAATATTTAGTAAAGAAAAAGAAAAGAAAATGGCTATTGTAAACTGAAAAATATATAGGATTTTTCCTATGTAATTTATCACCTTTTTACTTAAATTCATTGTTAAAACTAAGTAATTTTTTAATAAATTAATGAAATATGTGAAAATATGAAATTAGGACATAAAAATTATTAAAATGTGATTTTATGCTTTATTATATAGTTTTCATGCATAAAATGGCTTATTTTATATTTATTTGAGCATATTATATTTTTAAGACATAAAATGGGTCGTGCATGATTAAATGAAATAATAAAATATAAAACTATATTTAATAATTCATTTTAAAATATTTCATTAATAATTTGGGTTTTAATTAATTATTTATTTTATACTTTGGTCCTTTAATTTATTGATTTATTTTGGACAGGTCTGATAGCTTTGTTGGATTACAAAAACCGTCCAAATTGAAGACCAAGTCAACCCAATTTTGGCTGCACGTGGCTGTCCACATAAACCACTTTTTGGTTTAATTACACAAGGTCCTTGCAATGTTGAAGAAATTAGAGATTTGCCCGAAGATTTACATTTGACCGAGTCTCAGTCCTGAGTTGTTACGGCATTTAAATTACTTAAAAATCAAGAAAAAATCAACTCAAAATACACTAATCATGGCCGACCACTCATTGAAGAAGCTTGAAGAGACTTAAACCTCTGTATTTTTAGCAAACTACTCTCCTCTCTTCACCTATAAATAAGACTTCATTTCACCATCATCCCTCATCCCTCATCATTCTCTCTTTTCTCTCAATTCTCTTTAGCATTCTCCATTCCCCACGCCTAGCATCATCTCTTGATAGAGATTTTAGCAATTAAGTCTCTTAAATAGCCCTCGGTCGGCCACCTTAGAGAGCCATCAGCAAATGAGCAAAGCAAAGGAGCGAAGGAGCCTCGTCGATCAGAGTCTTGGGTGACATCCACTCTGATTTGGGTTTAATCTTTCTTTTCTTTGATTTAATCTGAAAATGTTTGCTATGTGTTCTTTGTTCTTGTTTACAACAATGTTAGCTTAATTTTATTTAAGCTAGGATGATTGCTTTGATTAAATAATATTTATTTGATTCATACTTATAATGTTTGTGCCTCAATCGATCATGTTTTCAATTAAAATCAAGTCTGTATTTCGTTCATACGTGATTGAAATGCACCTGAATTAGCTGAGTGATCCTAACCAGACAACGGCTAGTGGACACATAATTTAAATGTGCATGCTCAATTTAGATCCTAACATTAAATTGTAGGTTGCATAACAACTCTAACCAAGCTCTGTTATCTGTATAGTTTTTAGATTTGTGTGATTAAACTGTTTCAAACCTAACACGTCCCTATTACTTCGCACGAATACTAAGAAACCCTTAGTAAATAAGGATCAGTAAAATGCATATTTACTAAGTAAAGGATTCCAAAAGGACCTAATGTGGTTTCCAAACTCATGAAAGATCGAGTTGCCATGGAATGTTTTTCCGAATGTTATGAAGCATGTTGATAATAAATTAAGTTTAATTAAAGTAATTGTCCTAGTTTATTTATGTTATAATTGATGCAAATTGTGTTTAATTTTGCTAAAATCTATTTCATTCATATTGTTTGCATATTTAAGATAATTTGCATTGGGGGTCATTGCATTTAGTTTTATAATATCCTGGATATTGGGTTTATACATTTGTGCTTAAATAAATGTGAAAGCATGTCTATGTGTGTGTTAAATGTGTTTTATGAATTTTTGAGAACCTTAGAATGTAGGAAAATGCCTTAGAAATTATTAGATTTTAAATCTAAAAGAGGAAGCTAAGCAGGGTGGCCTTAAGAGAAAATGTAGGGGATTTATAACACAAGAATGGGCTTGGTAAAGTGGCTTGGAGGCGCCACTTAAGGGCCTTGGTAGGTGACACCACATGCATGTGAGCAGGGCCAAGGTTCGAGTAGCAAGGGGAGCACTTTTGGAGTGTTTTTGCGTCAAGATAGGGGGGAGAGTTGGACGGCAATAAGACACTGAGGAGATGAGCTTTAATTGGGGGTTGGTTTCTTTTAAAATTCGGCTAGGGGATAAAGGATAATTGTTGAGTTATTTTATTATTTTGAGTGAAGTGATAAAGAGAGGAAATAGGAGAAAAATGTGGAGACTGATAAGGGGATGTGTGTGGCCGGCCAAAGGACTCTTTGGTGATCAATTTTGGTCATAGCCGAATTTCTAAAGAGAAGTCTAGAGGTTCTTTTCAGTTTTTCTTTTCTTTCTCTAGTGAAGTGCCGAAAATTCTCCTCTTCTCTTCTTTGTTGCACTCGTGCCGAAAATTCCCAAGAAAGAGTAACTTGTGTTCTCCCTTTTTCTACTCATTGACATAACCGAATACCATCCTCCCATTCTCTCCTCTCACTTTGGCCGAATCCCTCTACATTCTATTCTCTCTTCTTCTTTTACTTAAGACTCCAAAAGCGAAACCAAGTGACCAACATCTAGGCCATAGCCGAATAGCTCTGTGGGTTCAAATAAAGGGGTTGCCGATTCCAACATTGAGGGTAAGGATTCTATTATCATCATTCTATTTCTTTTCTTTTAGCCGAAATCAAGATTCTAACTCCTTAATGATCTCTGGCCAAACCCTTGAAGGAGGATTTCAGGTTTTTTGCTAAGTCGACTACAATAGAAGATCATTCGGGATTTTAGATTTGTAAAGGTAAGTGAAAATACTAGTCGGCCAAGGCCATATTTGGTGATTCAAATCTATTTCTTATTTATTCAAAAGCCAAAATTAACCAAATCAAGTGATCTAGCATTGGCCGATTGGAAGGAAGACGTACCACGGAGTTTCGAGATTTGATTAGTGATCAAATCGGCAGCAAGGTAAGAATTTAAGTTGTGGTAATCCTTCGAGATTTGATTGTATAAGCCGATTGGGTTTTGCTAAAGCACTAAGTGTTGGCCGAATGTAGGAATTAAGGATCTAAAGCATTAGGTCGGGTTTTCGGGATTTCGGTAAAGCGGTAATACCAGGTATGTAGCCCTACCCTAAGTTTTAATAGATTTATGGTGTTGTTTTAATGCATGTGTTATTAAGAATGTGAAAATTATGGCTAAGGTACCATGCAATGGTACAAAGTACTCAGGTACGTTTACCCACTCCTACTATGAGTATAATATGATCTGTTATGGCACATATGTGAAACTATAAGAACGTGAATAAGGAATATGAGATGGTTTATGCATATTTGTATGACATGGGGCATATAGGTGATTATGAAAGGGGAAGTGATTTGGTGGTTTATACCCCAATATTTGAATGTGGTGACTTCGGTCACAATATCTGAATGTGGTGACTTCGGTCACATAATCTTAATATGGTGACTTATGTCACAAAGAGTTTATCTGGTGGCTATGCCACAAAATATAAGGGCGATGAGCACGTCGACTACAGCGACTGCCTTCGATGATGTGTAGCGGATGGAGGGTTGACTTAGTAGTCCCCATGGTGTGATGGTTGGTACGGGTGATGTGTAGCGGATGGAATCTAGGTTTGGGTTCGGGAATGCATCATTATTTGTAAATTGTGATATGTATATGTTTGATCTGATATGCCTGAATCATTAGGGCTTAGTGTGGTTGCTATACACTGAGTCTGTTTGACTCACCCCGTTGTGGGAATATTTTTCATGTGACACTCAGTGATGCACCGGGTCGGCAGGAGCTTAATGGTGGCCATGCTCAGCTCAGCTTTTTCTACTTTATTTTATTTTGAACTTTAAGTTTGAATTTCATTTCGGGTTTTCTTTGATGTAATAAGGCCACCAGTATGAAACTATTTATGCATGCATTTTAAGTATTTAGTATGATACGAATTTTATCAATTTAAAGTTTAAGCAACTTTTCTTAAAAACAAAGTTTAAATGTTTAGACACCTAAACACAAACGATTTTCGAATTAAAGATTAGCCCCAAGACAACTCGATATTTTTATAAAACCACCCCAAATTTTCCAAGGTAATAAACATCCGATAAAATTGAAACGTTTTACTCGAGGAACATACTCGAGATCCTATGCGGGCTCATGGGCGGGTTTGGGGTGTTTCACTTTTGGTATCGAGCCCGTTTTAAAACTCTCGGCCTTGGGTTTAAAGCCCATAACGTTTTCAAAATTAAGCCCAAATGAATTTTGTGAAAGATTTTGTGACATGAGCGGTTTTTACGGCATGGCACCTAAGTCTCAGACCAAGTCCACTGTAAGTACTCCTAATCTGTTGTGTGAATTATAGTATGATTTGTAGAAGGGTATATCAGGAACGTAGATTAGTATATTAAGTACTTGAGCCCTAGGATTAGTTTACCCCAACATAAGAATTACATAAGACTTAATGCCTAACTAAACAAACCTGTGACTAAGTCGCCGAGTTAGGGTGTGGCAACCATTGTGCGCATGTCTAGGATTGGATTCGAGAAGAGCCTGGTATTTAAGCAGTCCTAGTGACTCACCTCCTCTTCGCTCGAATCCTACCTGGTGCGTAGCTACGGTTCACCCTAACCAAGAGGACTTACTCACGGGCTAAACTCAATAACTAAAACCCGAAAGGGATTAGCCATTTTTCTTAAAAACCCTAGTTTTAAAATCACCAAGTTATCCTTATGAATTGTGGGAAAACTATTTTGAAACATTTCTCCAAATATTTCCGATTTACAAAATTACCTAAATACCCCTCAGTTGTAAAATTACTAAAATGCCCTTGGTTAGAAAAATTTTAAATTACCATACTACCTTTAACTTTTACTAAGATATTTTTCCAAAATACCAGAAACCCTAGTTTGCAAAATATTAAGATACCTTGAATTGGAAAATTTACAAAATTACCCCTGATTTATAAAATTTTCAAATTGACCCCGATTTATTACCAAAATACCCCTATAGGACAAATTACGAAAATACCCACAGGATTAAAACGGACAAAAATGTACAAGTGATGAATGTGTGCGAGATACTACTGAATGAAGGTGCATCTTTCTCTCGAACTAGGATAGAAGACTTGAAATGAAAACCTGTAATGATCGAAAGCACTACTACTAAGCTCCTTTTCATAAAATTTCTTCGTGGATAATCAAGTGGAACAAATACTAATGCATAAAATTCCTTAAATCGAGTTAAAGCGCGATTGTAGAAATGAGTTCTAGGGGACGTGGTCGTAATGTGCGGGGCGTGGTAGAGCGGTAATGACCGTGACGGAACCCCGTTAGGTCCGGACAAGGGTCCGAAAATGAGGTACCACCACCCCACCACTAGCCGTTGGTGTTGGCGGCAAGATCGATCGACGGGATGATGCGATGACGCAGCGATCGCTGCGGGTTCTTGAGATGGTGGTGGAGCGGTGGAGGTGGGGAGCTTGGAAATCTGTACCCGAGCGACTCCGAGCAAATGGAGCTAAAGTATTCCGTGGCGTATTTGGTGTGGCACCTAGTACGGCTAAATATTGGATGGAAGCGACAGAGCGAATTATGGATGAGCTAGATCTGACTGCTGAAGAGAAGCTGAAGGGAATGGTGTCGCTACTTCGCGATGAGGCATATCAATGGTGGCTCACAGTTCGGGATGGTGCTACAGTTAAGGATCTCACATGGGAGTATGTTAAAGCGGCATATCAGAAGAAGTATGTTGGAACTAGTTATACTGATGCTCAGAGGAAGGCATTTCTGGGGCTGGTTCAAGGGAACAAGTCCGTAGCGGAGTACGAGGCTGAATTCTTAAGGTTGAGCCGGTATGCTCGAGGTATCGTGGCTACGGAGCATAAACGATGTGTCCGGTTTGAGGACGGACTTAGGGATGATCTAAGGTTGTTGATAGCTCCGCAGCAGGAGCGGGAATTTGCAGTGTTGGTGGAAAAGGCTAAGGTAGCCGAAGGGGTTAAAGAATCTGTAAGGCAGAATACAGATCGGAACAAGCATAAGAGAGGGCTTGGATCGTCAGGGTCATCTGGGAATGCGCAGAAGAGGCCTAGAGTTGATGGGCCGCGAGGTCACCAAGTTGTGACATGAGGGCAGTACCGTACTTGTGCTGAGTGTGGGAAGAGGCACCTAGGAGAATGTTGGAAGAAGACGGGAGGATGTTTCAAGTGTGGTTCTAAGGAACATGTGATCAAGGACTGTCCTATAATGATAGACGGGAGCCGCCCAACTGGTCAGGGTGTTAATCAGGCCGGAAGAGGTGGATAGCAGCCTCAGCGAGGTCGTGGTCCGAATGGTAGAGGTAATGGTGCTGGAAGAGGACGTGGGACCCCGGGCAGAGGTGTTGGTAATACAGAGGCTAGACAGCCAGGACTGGTATATGCGGTTCGTCGGAGGAAGACACAACATGCACTGATGTTATAACGCACGCCGTTCCTATATCGAGTTACCCTTTATTACTTTGATAGACATAGGGTCAACTCATTCCTATGTTGCTAGTGAAGTATCCGAAACTTTGCATGTGAACTTTGAGACTGTACCTAGGAAGATGACTGTACTTAGTCCTTTAGGGCAGACTGTGAAAGTAGATAAACTCTTTAAGGAAGTGCCTTTAGAAGTTCGGGGACGCAGCCTCCCGGTGACTTAGTGGAACTACCATTCGGGAATTTGATCTAATCTTAGGCATGGATTTGTTAGTGAAGTATCGTGCGAATGTGGATTGCGCCGCTAAACGCATGTCGTTGAGAACTCCCGACGATAAGGAAGTTGTGGTGATGGGTGAAAGACGGAACTATTTGTTGAATGTAGTATCCGCCCTTAAGGCGGAGAAGATGGTAAGGAAAGGATGTCCGGTTTTTCTGATATGGGTCAGTGCCTTAGACACTTAGGAAACAAGTGTGGAAGGGTTAGAAACGATGAAGGAATTTGTGGATGTCTTTCCGAGGAATTACCTAGAATACCCCGATAGGGAGGTGGAGTTTGGAATTGACTTGCTACCGGGAACAGCTCCTGTGTCAATCGCCCTGTATAGAATGGCACCGAAGGAATTGGTTGAGCTCAAGGCTCAAATTCAAGAGTTGTTTGATCGTGGGTTTATTCGACCGAGTGTGTCTCCATGGGGAGCACCGGTATTGTTCGTGAAGAAGAAGGACGGAACTATGCGCATGTGCATAGATTATCGTCGGTGAATAAGTGACCATCAAGAACAAGTACCCTTTGCCAAGGATAGACGACTTGTTCGATCGACTTAAGGGGGCAATGGTATTCTCAAAGATAGACCTAAGGTCCGGATATCATCGACTTAAGGTGAAGAAAGCGGATATCCATAAGACGCTTTTCCTGGACAAGGTACGGGCATTATGAGTTCGTAGTAATGCCGCTTTGGGTTGACGAATGCCCCACCGCGTTCATGGATATGATGAACCGGTTTTCAACCCTACTTGGATCGGTTCGTCGTTGTGTTCATCGACGATATCCTAGTATACTCCAAGTCCGAGGAAGAACATGACGAGCATCTCCAAAAGTGTTGCAAGTGTTAAGGGAGAAGAAGTTGTATGCCAAATTCGCAAGTGCGAGTTTTTGCTTAAGGAGGTTGCATTCTTAGGGCATGTAGTGTCTGCTTTGAAGGAATAAGGGTGGATCCTAGGAAGATTGAGGCGATCTTTGGATTGGAAACCACCTAAGTCCGTGGGTGAGATTCAAGTTTCTTGGGATTGGCAAAGCTACTACTGTAAGGTCTCAGGAAGGATTTTCATCAATAGCCGCACCTTTGACGGTTGTTGAGAAAGGAAGTACCTTTCGTGCAGTCGATAAGCAACATGAGAGCTTTGAGAAACTTAAGAGGGTTTTGATTGAAGCTCCTGGTCTTGATTCAACTGGAGGCGGGAAAGGACTTTGTGGTGTACTTGTGGCGCTTCTCACGGGGATTAGGATGTGTTCGATGCAAGACGGGAAGGTTGTTGCTTATGCATCTCGACAACTAAGGCCACACGAGGTTAACTACCCGACGCATGACTTAGAATTGGCGGCAGTTGTCTTTGCTCTTAAGGTATGGAGGCATTATCTTTATGGAGAGAAGTCAGTGATCTACACGGACCACAAGAGCCTTAAGTATCTCATCGACTCGAGAAAGAGCTGAATGCGAGGCAGCGAAGGTGGGTGGAATTATCAAGGATTACGATTGTTCCATAGAGTACCACCCGGGCAAGGCGAAATAGTGGCAGATGCCTTAAGTCGGAAAGTGGTGTCGAATCTGAGGGCAATGTTTGCACATCTGAGCTTGTATGACGATGGAAGTCTACTGGCAGAGTTGCAGGTTAAGCCGACATGGCTTAATGAGGGGAAGGAAAGTCAGTTAGTGGATGAGGACTTAAGTGCTAAGTTGCAGCAAGTGCAGAGTGGAGAGTTGGAAGATTACGGTATTAATGACGAGGGAGTATTATGTTTCAAGGGCAAGGTCTGTATGCCGAAGAATGAGGACTTAAGGCAGAGAATTCTTCAGGAATCGCATGGTAGCCCCTATGCTATACATCCTGGAGGTACTAAGTTGTACAGGGATCTAAGGGAACAATTTTGGTGGCCTGGTCTTAAGAGGGAAGTTACCAAATTTGTAGGGAAATGCTTGACGTGTCAGCAAGTTAAGGCTGAACACCAAGTTCCGTCAGGATTGCTTCAGCCGATAAAGATTCCGCAGTGGAAGTAGGAGAGAATCACCATAGACTTCGTTAGTAGGCTTCCCCTTACGCCTACTAAGAAGGACTCGGTATGGGTGATAGTGGATCGGTTGACAAAGTCCGCGCATTTCATTCCAGTGCGGGTTGATTATTCTTTGCAGAAGTTGGCAAAGTTATATGTGGCAGAGATTGTAAGGTTGCATGGAGTGCCGGTTTCAATCATTTCAGATAGGGATCCAAGGTTTACGTCTCGATTTTGGAAAGCACTACATCAGGCTTTAGGCACCAGATTGGATTTCACTACGGCTTTTCATCCACAATCGGATGGATAGTCCGAACGAGTAATCCAAGTGCTAGAGGATATGTTGAGGGGCTGTGTGATAGACTTCAGAGGAAGTTGGGAAGAATATTTGCCTTTAGCTGAGTTTGCATATAATAATAGCTATCAGGCTAGTATTCGGATGGCACCATATGAAGCGCTGTATGGTCGGAAGTGTCGAACTCCTACGTGTTGGACAGTATTAGGGGAACGTTGAGTTTTGGGTCCAGAGATCGTGGCAGAATCTGAAGAGAAAGTTGAGGTAATTCGGGCACGGTTGAAGGAAGCATCTGATAGGCAGAAGTCATATGCAGATCTTAAACAGAAGGAAATAGAATTTGATGTGGGGGATCAAGTGTTTCTTAAAGTTTCGCCTTGGAAGAAGGTGATGAGATTTGGTCGCAAAGGGAAGTTAAGTCCAAGGTTTATAGGACCTTATCGGGTATTGAAGCGAGTTGGACCAGTGGCATACCAGCTAGAGTTGCCACCGGAGTTGAAACAGATGCACGACGTATTCCATGTGTCTATGCTACGTCGTTATCGATCGGATCCATCTCACGTAGTTCCGTTGAAGAGGTGGAGCTAAGGCGGTTTGTCCTACGAGGAAGAGCCGATTCGGATCTTGGAACAAGATGTGAAAGTGCTACGAAGAAATTAGTTCCTTTGGTCAAAGTGTTATGGCGTAATCACGGACCGGAAGAAGCTTCGTGGGAGCCGAAGAAGCAATGCGACAAAGAATACCCTCACTTATTTTAGCTGTGGTAATTTCGAGGCGAAATTATTTTTAAGGGGGGTAGAATTGTAATATCCTGGATTTTGGGTTTATGCATTTGTGCTTAAATAAATGTGAAAGCATGTCTATGTGTGTGTTAAATGTGTTTTATGAAATTTTGAGAACCTTAGAATGTAGGAAAATGCCTTAGAAATTATTAGATTTTAAATCTAAAAGAGGAAGCTAAGCAGGGTGGCCTTAAGAGAAAATGTAGGGGATTTATAACACAAGAATGGGCTTGGTAAAGTGGCTTGGAGGCGCCACTTAAGGGCCTTGGTAGGTGACGCCACATGCATGTGAGCAGGGCTAAGGTTCGAGTAGCAAGGGGAGCACTTTTGGAGTGTTTTTGCGTCAAGCTAGGGGGAGAGTTGGACGGCAATAAGACACTGAGGAGATGAGCTTTAATTGGGGGTTGGTTTCTTTTAAAATTCGGCTAGGGGATAAAGGATAATTGTTGAGTTATTTTATTATTTTGAGTGAAGTGATAAAGAGAGGAAATAGGAGAAAAATGTGGAGACTGATAAGGGGATGTGTGTGGCGGCCAAAGGACTCTTTGGTGATCAATTTTGGTCATAGCCGAATTTCTAAAGAGAAGTCTAGAGGTTCTTTTCAGTTTTTCTTTTCTTTCTCTAGTGAAGTGCCAAAAATTCTCCTCTTCTCTTCTTTGTTGCACTTGTGCCAAAAATTCCCAAGAAAGAGTAACTTGTGTTCTCCCTTTTTCTACTCATTGACATAACCGAATACCATCCTCCCATTCTCTCCTCTCACTTTGGCCGAATCCCTCTACACTCTATTCTCTCTTCTTCTTTTCCCAAGACTCCAAAAGCCGAAACCAAGTGACCAACATCTTGGCCATAGCCGAATAGCTCTGTGGGTTCAAATAAAGGGGTTGCCGATTTCAACATTGAGGGTAAGGATTCTATTATCATCATTCTATTTCTTTTCTTTTAGCCGAAATCAAGATTCTAACTCCTTAATGATCTTTGGCCGAACCCTTGAAGGAGGATTTCGGGTTTTCTGCTAAGTCGACTACAACAGAAGATCATTCGGGATTTTAGATTCGCAAAGGTAAGTGAAAATACTAATCGGCCAAGGCCATATTTCGTGATTCAAATCTATTTCTTATTTATTCAAAAGCCGAAATTAACCAAATCAAGTGATCTAGCATTGGCCGATTGGAAGGAAGAAGTACCACGGAGTTTCGGGATTTAATTAGTGATCAAATCGGCAGCAAGGTAAGAATTTAAGTTGTGATAATCCTTCGGGATTTGATTGTATAAGCCGATTGGGTTTTGCTAAAGCACTAAGTGTTGGCCGAATGTAGGAATTAAGGATCTAAAGCATTAGGTCGGGTTTTCGGGATTTCGGTAAAGCGGTAATACCAGGTGTGTAGCCCTACCCTAAGTTTTAATAGATTTATGGTGTTGTTTTAATGCATGTGTTATTAAGAATGTGAAAATTATGGCTAAGGTACCATGCAATGGTACAAAGTACTCAGGTACGTTTACCCACTCCTACTATGAGTATAATATGATCTGTTATGGCACATATGTGAAACTATAAGAACGTGAATAAGGAATATGAGATGCTTTATGCATATTTGTATGACATGGGGCATATGGGTGATTATGAAAGGGGAAGTGATTTGGTGGTTTATACCCCAATATTTGAATGTGGTGACTTCGGTCACAATATTTGAATGTGGTGACTTCGGTGACATAATCTGAATGTGGTGACTTATGTCACAAAGAGTTTATCTAGTGGCTATGCCACAATATATAAGGGCGATGAGCACGCGTCATTGCAGTGACGCCTTCGATGATGTGTAGCGGATGGAGGGTTGACTTAGTAGTCCCCACGGTGTGATGGTTGAGTACGGGTGATGTGTAGCGGATGGCATCTAGGTTTGGGTTCGGAATGCATCATTATTTGTAAATTGTGATATGTATATGTATGATCTGATATGCCTGAATCATTAGGGCTTAGTGTGGTTGCTATACACTGAGTCTGTTTGACTCACCCCGTTGTGGGAATATTTTTCAGGTGACACTCAGTGATGGACCGGGTCGGCAGGAGCTTAATGGTGGCCATGCTCAGCTCAGCTTTTATTCTACTTTATTTTATTTTGAACTTTAAGTTTGAATTTCATTTCGGGTTTTCTTTGATGTAATAAGGCCACTAGTATGAAACTATTTATGCATGCATTTTAATTATTTAGTATGATACGAATTTTATCAATTTAAAGTTTAAGCAACTTTTCTTAAAAACAAAGTTTAAATGTTTAGACACCTAAACATAAACGATTTTCGAATTAAAGATTAACCCCAAGACAACTCGGTATTTTTATAAAACCACCCCAAATTTTCCAAGGTAATAAACATCCGATAAAATTGAAATGTTTTACTCGAGGAACATACCAGATCTGGTCTGGGCTCGTGGGCCGGGTTTGGGGTGTTTCAAGTTTAATATATTTAATTTTAATCATCACTTTTCAATCATATTGTGTTTTTATTTACCAAGTTGTTAATATAATTTTACAATTAAGTGATTTAACACAAATATAATCCATGTGGAGACGATAACTCGATACTTACTTATTACTTGATAACGACTGTGTACACTTGCACAAACCTACGCGTTACAAGTTTTTGGCGCCGTTGCCGGGGATTGTTAACTGTTGCCATAGTCTTTTTTTTATGAAATTATTTACTTCCAATTTGGTTTATTTCTAACATTACAAACTTATTCTTTTTAATTTTGTGATATTATTTTGAGGTGTTTATGAGCATAGATCGGATTATCGATTTACTCCATGTAGACCCCAAAATTAAGCGAACTTTTAGACAAAGAAGACGTGAACGAATAGCTCAAAGACAAGTCGAGATGGACCCTGGAAATCAGAATCAAGACCAAGGTAACAAAGCTGATAGTGTACGAAATCCCATCCTCATTGCCGATGATAGAGATTGATGCATCAGACAATATATTGTGCCACTTTTCAGTGAGTTAAATCCAGGAATTAGAAGGCCATATATTGAGGCAACCCAATTTGAATTGAAACCAGTGATGTTTCAAACGCTCCAAACGATGGGCCAATTCAGTGGTATGCCGACGGAAGATCCACATCTCCACCTTCGATTGTTTATGGAGGTGAGTGATTCATTCAAAATAGCCGGTGTGACTGAAGACACATTGAGGTTGAAGTTGTTCCCGTACTCATTGCGAGATCGAGCACGAGCATGGCTCAATTCATTGCCACCAAGTTCCATATCTACATGGCAAGAATTAGCAGAGAGATTTTTGGTTAAGTATTTCCCGCCTAGCAAAAACGGTAAGTTGAGGAATGAGATCACAACTTTCCAACAATTGGATGACGAGTCTTTGTATGAGGCTTGGGAGCGATTCAATGAGTTACTTCGTAAGTGTCCTCATCATGGGATTCCTCATTGTATCCAGTTGGAGGCATCTATAATGGTCTCAATGCAATTACAAGATTGATGGTAGATACTTCTGCGAATGGTGCTATTTTGTCTATGTCTTATAATGAGGCTTATGAGATCATCGAGAGGATCGCGAGTGATAACTATCAATGGCCAACAAATTGAACAGCTTCAGGAATACGTGTAGCCGAAGTTCATGAAGCTGTCGTTCTCATTTCATTATCAACTCAAGTATCGTCTATTTCATCTATGTTAAAACAGTTTACCGCTAATAGTGCTAATAATTTTGCAGCTCAGCCACCAAGTCCGTTTGAAGTAGTTTCCAGTGTGTACTGTAAGGAAGGTCATTCTTTTGAGATTTTTCCATCAAATCCCGAGTCAGTGTACTATGTGGGGAACCAACATCAAAATAGGAGTGGACAAGGATCCCAGTCCAACTTCTACAATCCTTCATGGTGTAATCATCCTAACTTTTCTTGGAGCAACAAAGGATATGGATCGAACAACTTATTGCAGCATAGACCCAACCAATCTCAAGGGTTTAATCAGCAAGCTCCAAAACCACCTCAAGCTGAGGCATCAAACAGTTTGGAGAACTTGTTGCGAGCATACATGGCAAAGAATTACGCTTTCATCCAAAGCCAAGTAGCAACATTGAAAAATTTGGAAAACCAGATGGGTCAGTTAGCTACGGAGCTTCGTAATAGACCGCAAGGAACCTTGCCGAGCGATACTGAGAATTCAAGAAATTTGGGTAAAGAACATATCAAGGCAGTGGCATTGCGAAGTGGTAAAATTCTGGAACCCCGATTGATTGATGTCGAAGATAAGCCTGTTGAGAAGAATCAACCAGCTAAAAATTCCTATACCAAAAGAGTTAGAATCTGCAAAGACTGACAAGGCAAATCCTAACTTAGTGAATTCAGATAATTTAACATCTTCTCTGGATGCAAATTTACCTACTCAGAAGAGTTATCCGATTCAACTGAAATTTCCATCACCTCTATATCCGTAAAGATTGTAGCTGCACAAGCAATAATAAGATGTGCAATTCAAGAAGTTTTTTGATGTTCTGAAGCAGTTACATATCAATATTTCGTTGGTTGAGGCTTTAGAATAAATGCCAAATTATGTGAAGTCACACGACTGAATGAGTATGAGACTGTTGCCTTGACAATGGAGTGCAGTGCGTTCTTGCAGAACAAACTGCCACCGAAATTAAAGGACCCAGGAAGCTTTACTATACCCTGTAACATTGGTGAATCTTACTGTGGTAAAGCTTTGTGTGATTTAGGAGCAAGTATCAACTTGATGCCAAAGTCTACTTTCAAGATGCTAGGGATAGGAGAAGTAAGACCTACAACTGTGACGCTTCAGCTAGCAGATCGATCTTTAGCATATCCCGAGGGAAAGATCGAGGATGTTTTGGTAAGAGTCGATAAATTTATTTTTCCTACTGATTTCATTGTCTTAGATTTTGAAGCAGATAAGGAAGTGTCAATCATCATTGGGAGACCTTTCTTAGCCATGCGAAGAACGTTAATTTATGTACAGAAAGGTGAACTCACCATGCGAGTTCAAGACGATCAAGTAATCTCTAACATTCTTAATCCGACAGAAGAGTGTTCAGTTATGGAAGAGATAGAAACCTTGGTTTCTATCGAAAGCAATTTTGAAGAAGATCCATTGGAGAAAGCCTTAGATCTTGAACCTTTGGAGGATGAAGAAGGTGAAGAAAACATGGCTTTGATGGAAGCCAATCCGAGAAATTTTATTCAATCCACATGGTTTGAACCGTTGGAGTTAGAAGTCAGAGAATTTGTGCAACCCAAGTTGTCAATTGAAGAACCACCTAAACTCGAACTTAAGGTACTTCCTTCCCATTTGGAATACATTTATTTAGGTGATTGTTCCACTTTGCCTGTGATTATTTCAGCAGAACTGACGAAAGATCAAGAGGAGCAACTGATTGCTATTCTAAAGAAATTTAATAAAGCAATTGGTTGGACCATAGCTAATATTCGAGGTATAAATCCTTCTTTTTGCATGCATAAAATTATTTTAGAAAAAGGTGAAGGAGCTCGAATTGATGGGCAATGGAGGCTCAATCCTATTATGAAAGAAGTTGTGAGAAAGGAAGTGCTCAAATGGTTAGATGCAGGAATCATCTATCCTATTTCAGATAGTTCATGGGTAAGTCCGGTGTAGTGTTTGCTGAAGAAAGGTGGAATCACGATTGTTGAAAATGAGCGTAACAAGTTGATTCCAACGAGAACTGTTACTGGTTGGAGAATTTGTATTGATTACAGAAAGTTCAATAAAGCCACTCAGAATGACCATTTTCCATTGCCTTTTATGATTCAGATGTTGGATTGACTCACAGGTAATGAATTCTATTGTTTTTTAGATGGCTATTTGGGATATAACCAAATAGTTGTAGCTTTGGAGGACCAACATAAAACAACCTTTACTTGTCCATACGGTACGTTTTCTTTTAGGCGAATGCCTTTTGGTTTATGCAATGCACCTGCAACATTTCAACGATGCATGATGGCAATATTCACTGATATGGTTGAAAATTTTGTTGAGGTTTTCATGGATGATTTTTCTATTTTTGGTAACACTTATGATATTTGTTTGAGTAATTTGGCTAAGGTACTGAAGAGATGCGAAGAGACGAATCTTGTCCTTAACTAGGAAAAATGCCATTTTATGGTTAAGGAAGGGATTGTTTTAGGGAATAAAATCTCAAAGAGAGGAATTGAAGTCGATAAAGCAAAGGTGGACAGAATTGAAAGATTACTAACCCCAATTAATGTCAAAGGAGTCAGAAGTTTCTTAGGCCATGCCGATTTTTACCGAAGGTTTATCAAAGATTTCTCAAAAATTTCTAAACCGTTGTGTTTGTTGTTAGAGAAAGATACAATGTTTGATTTCAACAAAACATGTTTGGAAGCTTTTGAAGATCTAAAAAAATTGTTAATCTAAGCCCCAATAATCGTTACACCTGATTGGAGTGCGATGCAAGTGATTATGCCGTTGGAGCTGTGATGGGTCAAAAAAGAAACAAAGTGTTTCACCATATTTACTATGCAAGTAGAACTTTGACGGGAGCCCAACTCAATTATACGGTAACTGAAAAGGAACTCTTTGCTATAGTTTTTGCTTTTGACAAATTCCCCTCATATCTTATAGGTACCAAAGTTAAAGTATTTACTGATCACGCGGCCATTAAATACTTGCTCACGAAGAAAGATGCGAAATCGAAGCTAATTCGTTGAATACTTTTACTCCAATAATTTGACCTTGAGATCCAAGATAGAAAAGGTGTCGAAAATAAAATAGCTGATCATCTGTAGAGGTTGGAGAAAGATAAGGTAACTCGATCATGTGTGCCTATCAACGAGAATTTCCAAGATGAACACTTATTTGAGGTAAGTCGAACCACTTATTTGAGGTAAGTCAAATTCATGAAACACCTTGGTTTGTTGATTTTGCCAATTATCTTTCATGTGGAATAATTCCTCGAGAAATGACATACCAACAAAGGAAAAAATTCCTTCATGGGAACGATTTTGTGATGCTCGTTCACTTCCCAATGATGAACTAGTTCGAGAATTCTATGCTAGTTTGACGATACAAGATGCTACTGAGGTCATTGTTCGAAAGAAAAAGGTACCTCTTACTTCTAAGTCCATCAACGATTTGTTCAACTTACCTGATGTTGAAGAAGATGAGTACTACCCAATGATGAACAATATCAATTGGGATATTCTTCAACAAGTGCTTGATGTTGTGACAAATCCAGGATCCCAATGGATTATAAGAAAGTTTGGGAGCCATTCTTGCCGAAGGGAATACCTAAAACCAGTAGCAAGGTATGGTTTTATTTTGTTCGCTACAGTTTTATGCCTATCTCACATAGTTCCACCATCTCGAAGGAATGGATGCTCTTGTTATATGCTATTTTGACAGAAAAGTCCATTAATGTTGGGAAAATTATTCTCAAAGTGATTCATGATTGTGCTAAAAAGAATACAGGAAGTGATTATTTCCCATCATTAATCACTTCACTTTGCTTAAGGGCCCATGTTAAAACACAAGCAAATCTGAAGGGGCAATATGTTCAAGGGTGCATTACAAATCATGATCTTGAAAGGCTAGTAGAGAAGGTGCATGAGCTGAATCAAGGCGAGCAAGAAGAGCCAACTGAGCCAGATACCAAGGAGTCAACAAATGAAACTAAAACTGAAGCTAATTCAGTTACAGACACTGAAGAAGAAGAATCTGATAAGGAAATGAAGAGTTCTAAACCAGTTGAAGGATCTGCAAACTCTAAACCAAAGGTTGAGCCAGAAGAAGAAACAGTTAAGCTAAGTGTTGAACCTGAATGTACAACTCCTATGCCGACTTATGCAAGTACTTCAAAGAAATCGGAGTTGTCAATTATGATGGATATGTGCAAGTTCATGCACAATCAACAACAAACTTACTGGAAATATGCAAAAATTAGAGATGACTCAATTAAAATACTTTTAAGAATATCTCTAATAGATTTGTTCCTGAGTTCCCAGATGCTATCTTTGAGACATGGACGGAAGATACTGACTATGCAAGCGGAGATGGAGCTGAAAAAGACAAGGGGAATGAGTCAGAAAAATAAAAGGGGGGATTCTTGTCTTGTTATTTATTTAATTATTTTTAGGTTTTTAGGAATTTATTTAATTATTTTTAGGTTTTTAGGGATTTATTTCTTTTGTAATTAGGACTTAATTTCTGTAGAATAAAACATAACAAGCATGAATAAACTTAACACTTCTTTAGAAAGAAAAAGACTAAGTGATGTGGTAATGGGAATGAACATGTCTAGGATTGGGTTATTAGGAAAGACTTGGTATTTAAGCAGTCTTAATGACTCACCTCTCTTTCTTTACAACCCTACCTGGTGTTCAGTTTTCATTCATTACTTTGTTCTTGCAATGAGGACATTGCTTCTTTTTAAAGAGGGGTAAGGCAAATAAATTGCTCAAATTTTTAAAATTTTTCAAGTATGTTTCAATCATTTCTTTCATAAGTATGTTTTAATAAATGAATGTTTAGAGACATTTTTTTCTTGTTAATGAGATAGTTTATATGCAAGAATGAATGATGATTATATATGAGTGAAAGTATGTTATCATGAAAAATGGAATGCTTGTATGATCTTAGTCTTAGTAATGTTTTCCATGAAAACTTAGTTTCTCTTGAGATTAGACATGCATAAAGGTTTATATCTTTAGAATTGACTTAGTAACTTTCTTGAGGCGAAATCCTAGGAGACATAAAAATCTAAAATCATATAGGCACTATTTCTTTGGATCGTTTGACCCTTTTCAAGCCAACCTTATGATATTAGACCATTGAAACTGTAATTTTGAGCTTAAAGGCCTGTTTATTATAATGAACCTACATTATAAACCATATTACCATCTTTTCAAGTTATCTTAATTTTGTGCACCCATCTTAACTAAAGTTTTCTTGGTAATCAACATTTGAGGAAATTTTCAAATAGATGTATGTGCTCATGCTTAAAAAAAAAAAAAGAGACGAAGAAAGAGCAAAGAAAAGTTTGCTCAGTCTCCAAAAAGAAAAATGTATGAGCATGAGTTCAAAATAAGTTTGGGGCTGTTCCAAAGGTTCACTTAAAGAAAAAGGTTGTATTTTGAGAAATCCAAGACAAAGTTAAAGGTTAAGATTTTGAAACCGAAATGTCTCATCTCTTAAAATCCCTACCTTTAACCGAGCCCCATTACAACCTTATAAAAGACCTATTGATTTGATGATTATGTCACCTACATTAGTGGAGAGGAAGTACTAAGTTCAACATATGAAGATCATAAAGAAGCCTTATGATTGTTTGCTTGATTGATAAGAAATTATGTTGAATGAAGAATGTTATCTGTGGCTGTGACATACATACAAACTATGATTCATGTTGGCATATTTTGAAACTTAGTATAAAATTCTAAAAAAATTTGCATATGAATTACTTGTTAATAAAGGAGATCTAGGAACATGAAGTTATTAATGCATGATTATGGGACAAAGATTGATGCTGCTTACACAGTTAGTAATTTCGCCTTAGCAAGACCTTTTGTTGTGCACAAACATTACTCGGGACGAGCAATGATTTAAGTTTGGGGGTGTGTAAACTGAAAAATATATAGGATTTTTCCTATGTAATTTATCACCTTTCTACTTAAATTCGTTGTTAAAACTAAGTAATTGTTTAATAAATTAATGAAATATGTGAATATATGAAATTAGGACATAGAAATTATTAAAATGTGATTTTATGATTTATTATATAGTTTTCAAGCATAAAATGGGCCATGCATGATTAAATTAAATAATAAAATATAAAATTATATTTAATAATTCATTTTAAAATATTTCATTAATAATTTGGGTTTTAATTAATTGTTTATTTTATTCTTTGGTCCTTTAATTTATTGATTTATTTTGGACAGGTCTGATAGCTTTGCTGGATTACAAAAACTGTCCAAATTGAAGACTAAGTCAACCCAATTTCGGCTGCACATGGCTGTCCACATAAACCACTTTCTGGTTTAATTACACAAGGTCCTTGCAATGTTGAAGAAATTAGAGATTTGCCCAAAGATTTACATTTGACCCAGTCTCAGTCCTGAGTTGTTATGGCATTTAAATTACTTAAAAATCAAGCAAAATTCAACTCAAGATCCACTAATCATGGCCGACCACTCATTGAAGAAGCTTGAAGAGACTTAAACCTCTCTATTTATAGCAAAAATGTAACACCCTTAACCCGCATCCGTCACCGGATTAGAGTTACAGGCGTTACAAGACATATCAGAGACTTTTACAGATAATTCATAATACAATTCATCAAATCACATCAAAGTGTCCCTTGAATAGGTCCTCAAGACCTCAAACATGCTTTAAAGTAGGGTCGGGACTATACCGAACTCTTACGGAAATTTCTCGGAAATTTAAAACTTCTCTAAGTTATGCAGGACACACGCCCGTGTGGGTTGGCCGTGTGCCTCCCACGGACACCAGACACCCCCATGTGTCTTGGCCGTGCCATAACAGGGCATGTATACTGACTTTTCCACACGGCTACTAGGCACGCCCGTGTCCCATGTCCGTGTACTCTTAGGCCATATACTGACTAAACCACACGACTACTAGGCACACCCGTGTGCCATGGCCGTGTGCCCTTAGCTCGCTACTGACTTACTCCTATGGTCATCAGGCACGCCCATGTGCCACAACCGTGTGGCAAAATAGGCCATTTGCAAGGCCAATATGCCACCCACATTAGGGTCATACCTACAAGCAAATTACCAATACATCTCATGTACATTTGATAACCAAGAACATATCAAAATAATCATCCAATTTCCACATTCCAATCCAATTCCATTCATGCCAATTTACAAGACTAAAACTCATATATACACAAGCATAATTCATCCATACATTTACCATAAACTTAACCATTTCATATGCTATCAACCATACCAAAACATGCACCATTTTATCATATTCATTAAATTATATTACCAGCACATAACTAGCCAAATCACATGGCTAAGTTCATACATCAAACTTACACCAAAATACTAGCTTATACATGGCATATCTAGTTATATACATTTCCAAAAGATACCAAATTGAGTTTGCGTAGTGTGATGACGATCCTCGACTGTCCCCGAGCCTTCAGTAGCTTTGACGATCTATAAAATAGAGAAAACACACACAGAGTAAGCTTTCCAAAAGCTTAGTATGTCACACCCCAAACCCGGCCCAAACGTTACGACCAGATCTGGTATGCTATGGTTTTAAGGTTAAAAACTTTTCTTGGAATGATTTTGAAAAACTTAGTCGTTTTTGTAGATAATCTTTAAATAGGTCGCACTGGTAGAAAATCTTTGAAATTTTATTTTTTCCAAAACAAGTGTTATTTTAAATAATGTGTGAAAATCCCATTTTTATTTCTTTTAATCATAAGTCCTTGATCATGAATGAAAAAAACATAAACATTGACAAGTATCAACTGATAACCTAAGCGATGGAGGCCTTATTACATCAAATAATTCCAAAATTTAAACTTAAAATAAAATGGAAATTTAATAAATAAAAAACTTGTTGGCCCCTCGAGTCCGCCTCGGCTCCCTTGTCCATGATCTACTGCTCATCTGAAAGGTTAGGAAAAAATAATAGGGTGAGTCACCAAGACTCAGTGTATAAATCCCTAAAACACTTACCTGAGGCCCACAAATACATTACGGGCCTTGGCCCATACATAGAGGCAACAATCGTAATTACATGATAAGCAGTAAATGATGAATAGCCCAACCCATCCTAGAATTCCATCCTCTACACACCAGCCCGTACCAACCATCACACCTCGGGGATTTCTACAATCAACCCTCCATCTGCTACACACCATAACGACAGCCGTACTGCCTATTCCTGTTAGTCAGGAATCATTAAACGTGGCATAGCCACCGATCACTATGTGACCTAACATTTATATAACGTGGGATTTCTACCACCGATCACTATTGTGACCTATCATGCACTTCCCCTTCATTATCATAGTCCCACCCCATGCATACACACATAAAGAAACATCATACAAGCTTTCATATATTTCGATACACATAGAGATTTCTATGATTACGTACCTGGCATCCTTGCCTAACCCTTTTAGGGTTTTATTCGACTGTCTACACAACCTATCATTCGGCTTTTAGCCCATAACATAAACATGTATATACATTCATACAGATTATTTGTGTGTTAGAGATCTACACACCTGATTACCGTTAGAACGACACTCTCTATGTCGACACTATCAGAAGTCGATACAACTGCTACTTGCCTAAGGTGTTGTCGGTAGCCGGTCCACAACTCCGGTGGCCAATCCCGTCATCACGACGACACGCTCGTTTCTTAAACTTAGGGATTGGGTTTACAGACCCAATCCTCTCCTTTGCCTGATCTATATTCGATTCCATCAAAAGTCCTTGCAAGAACTACTATCACAACATATGATCGTTAATCCACATCATGAAGTTAAGATCTCGCATGCGATGAACGAATCTAGTGAAAATCTAGGGAAAATCACCTTACCTTAAAATCCCGAAATTGGAGACTAGTGATTTCCGGATTTTAAATCTAGATGATCAAGTTTCCTTCAAATCCCGAAATGCCGCCCAAACGCAAAAGAGAGGAAATATTAGCTTCATTCGGTAGCCTTAACAACCAAGTGGCCATTCGGCCTTGTCTCTTAAAAACCGAAAGAGAGATTGAAGAGATAGGAAAATCGGCACTCACCTTAATGCAGAGAATTCGACTACCCCTTAGAGATTCCGGCTTTTTGAGAAAATCAGAAGAGAAGGTGATAGGAAGAAATCTGAGTAGTTCCGGCTTTTAGTTGAAGAAATAAAAGAAAAGAATAATGGAGTTTTCGGCTTTCGGCTTTTTAGAAGAAAGAAGAGAAGAGAATAATGGAGTTTTCGGCTTTTAGAAGAAAGAAGAGAATAATGGAGTTTTTGGCTTTTAGGAGAAAGAAGAGAAAAGAATAATGGGGTTTTTGGCTTTTAGAAGAAAGAAGAGAAGGGAAAGGTGGAAACCCTAAATGCCGAAAAATAAAGAAGAGAACCCTCCCTATTTATAGAAATTTCGGCACTTACCTATGAAAAACCGAAAGTGCCCTTCCTGAGAACTAAAAATTAATCAAATAAAAAGGGAAAATTCGGCACCCCCTTTGCCATAAAGAAACCGATTTCTTCACTTCTCTAGGTGATGGAATTTCAGCCAACTCCTAGCCTTGTAGATAGCTCCTATCTTTTCTCCTTTTTTTTCTTCCATATTATCAACTATATTATCTACATTATCCCATTCACATAAATCCTCTTATTTTTGAGCCTTGTTGCCGTCCACTCTACCTAACCCTAATGCCGAAATTTAGCTAACTTAAATTAAAAGAGTTGGGCTCCATGTAACTTAAATTTGGTCCCCTTACCCCCTTGTGTGGCGTCACCTCCTTGCTCCCTAAGTGGCGCCACTGACCACTGGGCCACAAGCCCATTTTGATATTTTAAACTCAGATACCACCTTTTAAACCCTATAGTGCCCAAACAAAAATTAACTAAGGCTTGACCAATCCACGAGCCCAATTTGGACCCCTAATGCTCAAATTAACTCATTACACATATTCACCCATTAAATGCATAGGCCCAAAAATTCAGGATGTTACATAGTAAGTCATATACAAATAAACTTAACTTAAAATATACTTAGCATATTTATACAATGACAATAATGGTTCTCATAGCATATACATCTCACATAGAGTTTGGCTCAATTGTTTAGCCATAATTTATCACATACTTCGACTTATTACCACATATACACATAGTTCATCTCAGCATAATTTCACATATCATCTCATCATTCCATTGCACATATTCACTTTAGTAAGTTCATATAGATACTTACCTTTCATACACACCTTGTGTACTTATTAAACGTACCTGAAACGGATTTATAATCCACGTAACCTTTCGTATCACAGACTTGCCCGTTGAACCATTCAGAATCTAATAAGATACTCAGAAACTTTGGAATAGTCGTACAATGCAAACGTCCCAGACGAGGTCTTACATGTACTTAGATATCGTTGCCACTATCCCAGACAGGGTCTTACACAAACCAATATGATGCCAATGTCCCAGACATGGTCTTACACGTAAATCTCGTATCGATGCCAACGTCCCAGACGTGGTCGTACACAAAATCTCATATCAACGTCGACGTCCCAGACGTGGTCTTACATGATATTTTAGAATAGATACCTATGTCATGACATAGCTAATCCTATCTATTCCTAGGTTTGTATGGGACTTCTCAAACATTGCCACTATGTCGTTCTTTTATCGAAATTCACATACACATCATCTCATAAACATTCATTATTATCAATAATTATGAGAACATACTCAATTCAATACAAATATGTTTATTTGCATACTGACTTACCTCAGATTCGATTTAACGGAAACGGAAACGGCTACTCGGTTACTTTTGTTTTCCCGCGATCTAAGTCCGTTTTCCTTGGTTCTTGATCTAAACATATTCAAATTTAACCCTTTTATTAACCAACATATTCATTTCAATCCAAAATCACACATTTAGGGTTATTTGCAACTTAACCCCCACATTTGCACATTTTATCAATTTAGTCCATTTTTCTCAAAACATCAAATACACAAAATCAACACATGCTCATGCTTAGCTGAATGCTTATGTATATCATACAAGCCCATATTTTCCATCAAATTTGCAATTTAGTCCTTCAAATTGCTATTTTTCAAATAACCCTAATTAGCTAAATTCATCAAAATTTCAAGAACAAAATATGTTCATCTAACACATATCTTTCATTTAACAACTAAACTCATCATAAAGCTTATCAATTCATCTATGGCACAATTCACAAATATCATCAATTCTTCAAATTACAACATGGGCTTGATAGTAGACTAAGCAACAATCTCAAAAACATAAAAATCATCAAAATCTAAAGCCAAAACATACCTAAATTTGAGCTTGAAATGGCCGAAACCCTTGAAGCTTTTGTTCTTTCTTTTTCTTTCAATATATTCGGTGGAAGAATGAATGAAAAAATGTCCATTTTCATGCTTTATTTTATTTGAATATCATTTAATACATAAATGACATATTTAACCTTTAATCAAACATATAAAACATATTGATACAAGGTCATTTATGACCTTTTCTGTCCACTTACTAAAATAACGGCTAAATTGCCACATAAATCCCTCACACTTATAAAAACATGACAAGTAGGCATCCTTTCATAAAACATGCAAATTTTGCATTTCAATGCAATTCAATCCTTTTATCAAATTAAGCACATAAACGGACAAATTAGCTTACGAAATTTTAGCACATGCTTAATCATATATCATAGGCACAGAAAATAATATTAAAATATTATACAGACTCGGATTTGTGGTCCCAAAACCACTGTTCCAACTAGGGTATAAACCGGACTGTTATAATTCTCCCCCTTAGGGATTTTCATCCCCGAAAATCTTACCGTTAAACAGATTAGGATATTGCTGTCTCATTGAATCTTCAGGTTCCTATGTAGCCTCTTCTATTCCATGTCGATTCCATAACACTTTAACTAACGAAATTCTTTTGTTTCTCAATTCTTCCACTTCACGAGCTAAGATACAGATTGGTTCTTCTTCGTAGGTCATATCATATCGGATTTCAATTTCAGACGGAGTAATCACATGTGACGGATCAGAACGGTATCTACGGAGCATCGAAACATGGAATACATTATGTATCTTTTCTAGCTCGGAGGGCAACAACAATCTATATGCAACTGGCCCAACTCATTCAATAACCTCATATGGCCCGATGAACCTCTAACTCAACTTGCCTTTAGGTCTGAATTGGAGTACTTTCTTCCACGGAGATACTTTCAAAAACACTTTATCACCGATCTCAAATTCAATATCTTTTCTTTTTAAATCCGCGTATGACTTCTCAAGATCGATCGATGTCTTTGGACTATCTCAGATTACTTTCACTTTACATTCAAAGATCTTTTATCAGATCAACCCCATGTATCTTATTTTCACTGAGCTCGGTCCAATACAGAGGTGTGCGACATTTACGTCCGTACAAAGCTTCATAAGGTGCCATTTTAGTGCTCGACTGAAAACTATTATTATACGCAATCTCAATCAATGGCAGATATTGTTCCAACGTACCATTAAACTCAAGAATGCAACATCTTAACATATCCTTAAGAATTTGAATGATCCGCTCGGATTGACCATCCGTTTGCGGATGAAAAGCTGTACTGAAATGCAATTTCGTGCCTAAGGCTTCTTGCAATTTCTTCCAGAATCGAGATGTAAACCTCGGATCTCTATCAAACACAATGGATAGTGGCACCCCGTGCAATCTTACAATCTTAGAAATGTAAAGTTCACCTAACTTTTCAAGTGAGAAATCAGATCGTATCGGAATAAAATGGGCAAATTTTGTCAATCTATCAACTACGACCCAAATCGCATCTTTCTTTCTCAGAGTCAGGGGCAATCCCGAAACAAAATCCATTGTCACTCTGTCCCATTTCTATTCAGGAATCAGAATCGGTTGTAACAAACCAGACGGAACCTGATGTTCAGCTTTTACTTGCTGACAGACCAAGCATTTCGACACATAGTAAGAAATATCTCGTTTCATACTTGACCACCAGTAGTGTTGTTTCAAATCGTAATACATTTTAGTGCTTCCCGGATGAACATATAAGCGACTACTATGAGCTTCACTCAGGATTAGTTGTAACAACTCAGAGTTTCTCGGAACACAGATACGATCTCGAAATCTCAAGCAATCATCAACAACTCTAAATTCAGAATCAGAATTCGAATCACACTGAGCTCGTTTCGCTAACATTTCATTGTCAACTTTCTGAGCATCACATATCTATTGTAAAAACAACGGTTTAGCTTTCAATTTAGCCATTACAGAACTATCATCAGACAGGTCTAACTGAGCATTCAAAGCACGCAATGCACACAAATGATTTCTTTACACTCGATTATCGGTAGAATTTACATTTGCTTTACCCGGGTGATAATCTATCATAAGCTCGTAGTCTTTCAACAACTCTAGCCATCTTCTTTGTCGCAGATTCAAATCTTTCTAAGTCATCAGATATTTCAAACTTTTATGTTCTGAAAATACATGACATTTCTCACCAAACTGATAATGACGCCAAATCTTTAGTGCGAACACAATTGCAGCTAACTCAAGGTCATGTGTCGGGTAATTCTTTTCATGAAGCCTTAACTGTCTTGAGGCATAAGCTATTACTTTTCCTTCCTGCATCAATACACATCCCAGACCATTCAATGAAGCATCACTGTATAATACAAACTCTTTTCCCGATTTCGGTTGTACTAACACTGGAGCTTCAGTTAACAGATTTTTCAACTGATCAAAGCTTTTCTGACATTTATCGGACCATTCAAACTTCACATCTTTCTGAAGTAATTTAGTCAACGGAGTAGCTATCGTCGAAAAGCCTTTTACAAATCTACGGTAATAACTAGCAAGTCCCAGAAAACTACGAATTTCAGATACATTCTTCGGAGGTTTCCAATCCAGTATAGCAGAGATCTTGCTCGGGTCGACTCTTATTCCAGAGGCTGATATAATGTGTCCCAGAAAACTGACTACACGGAACCAGAATTCGCATTTGCTGAATTTCGCATACGATTGCTTTTCTCTAAAATTTTGCAACACGATTCTTAGATGTTCGACATGTTCGGTCTCATCCCATGAATAAATCAGAATGTCATCTATGAATACAAAAACAAATCGATCTAGGTACGGTCTAAAAATTTTGTTCATCAGATCCATAAAAACAGCAGGAGCATTTGTTAGTCCAAATGGCATAACTAAAAATTCATAATGCCCGTACTTTGTTCTGAAGGCAGTTTTCTGGTGCTCATTGTCTAATTGCGTTTTATCTATATTAACAGTTTTATGCATCAGTTTACGATTCCCGTGCTTATTAACAAATATTTTATGGAAACAGTATCAGAAGTGTAAAGTTTATTTTCGTACAACGCAGCGTCTATCAATGTTTATCAGTTTTGCTACAGTATCAGTATACACTAACTTAAGTTTTTCAGTACATTCCATCTATAGTAGTCTCAGTATACACTATCTATAGCAGTTTTAGTTTAAAGCAGATAATAGTTTTAGAGAACTTATAGGATCAGCGCCGGAGACTCGGTGTACCACACATTCAGTAAAAATATTTCGAATGGCTAGAAAATAGTTCTCAGAAATCATGTCTCAAAAACCCAAATCCAGAGCCGAGTTTTTCAACCTGGCTCTGATATCACTAAATGTAACACCCCAAACCCGGCCTGGACGTTATGGTCGAATCTGGCGATGTCACATGAAAGTGCGTTTAAAAATCGTATCATTGTCAAAACCATTTTCCGTTTAGAACTTATCGTTATCTTTCATAATCCTCAAATCGTAATTCATTTCCAAAACACTATACTTTACGGAAGCTTTTAAAATAGTTTGCATGTGCGTGGTATTTTGATAAAACATTCATCTCTTTTGAAAACCCGAGTTTTACCTACCACTAGCAGTTATAAATCAAACAATAAAAATCCCAAATTAAAAGTATAAATCCAAAGAGGCCATGATACAGTAAAATCCCCAACATAAAATAAAAATCAAAATTTAAGTACTTAAATGTAAAGAAGTAGGTCGTGTGGCCACCGTTGAGTCCTCTGCCGCACCGATCCGCCTATGTCTGGGGATTACCTATACAGATTAAACAGAAGGGGTGAGTTTACGTAAACTCAGTGTGTAATCCCCATGCAAACAATCAGTTAATAACAGATAATCTCAGTTTGGGCCTAAGCCCTTTTCAATATCAGTATCAGTATTAGTTTGGGCCTTAGCCCTTTTCAGTAACAGTAAGCATTAAGGCCTTAGCCCATTACAAATCAAAGATAAAGATGTGATTATGCGCAGCTTATAAAATCCTACCCAACCAGCCTCTACACTCTATCTCCGTCCAACCCTACACTCTATGTGGGGATATAATCAACCCACCCATCCCTACACTCCAAATAGTACCGAATGCGGCACTAGACAGTAGTTGCAGCTGAGCTGCCAGTAAGTTAGGCTTGAAGCCTTCAGTACACTTCCTCCAATCAATATCAATCCCCAACCCAATGCAATGCATCATACAAACATGTCATGGTATCATGTATAATCAGTACAATGTGAATAGCATGCTCATCATACAGACATACAAATCTATCTCATATAGGCATATAACAGTCTTTTTGTCATTTCAGTCAATTAGGGGTCTAGGTAAACTTACCGACCCTACAGAAGGTTCACAGTCGTCTCCAGCGACTCGTTCAACCTTAGCAACAAATCAGTGAAAATGGGCTCACACGCCCATGTTGTCTGCCCGTGAAGGCTCACACGGCCTGGCCCAGAATCCCACACCCCCGTGTGGGCCCACACGCCCGTGTGGCCCACACGGCCCAATTGGTCACGCCTGTGTCTCGCACACGGCCTTGCTCGGCTAACACATAGCCATGTCACCTGCACATGGCCTAGCTCGTCGACCACACGACCGTGTTGTGGCTTACAGCCTTGCACACGGCCTACCACACGGGCTACCACACGCTCGTGTGGAGTCGAGAGAGAGATTTTTTAGCTTTTCCCCGAGACGCATTTTTAGTATTTCGGGTACACACCTGTACTACTTTCGACGTGTAAGCACTCCCAAACGCACCAAAGCCTACAAATCATTATACACGTCCTCGATTTAGCCATTTAAAGATTTAAAACTAACGAATTCGTCGTTAAAGAATTACCCAAAACTTGACTCACCACCGACAGAGGACATTGTAACCACTTCTCAATCCAAGAACGAACTTACTGCTCCAAGACCTTCGCCTAGACCATTAATTTCAAAAAGAATTTTAGATTCCCACTCGAACGACATACGAATACGAGGGAAGGGAAGGATTTACTCACCGAAATCGCACCAACAAAAATCTTGTTGCAAAAAGCGAACGATAATGGCAATCAAATGGAAAAAGGAAAAAAAAAAGAGATTTTTGACAAGAGTAAAAGAAAATGAAAAATGAGAATGGAGAGGGAGAACTGAGAATTTCGGCAACAGCAACCAAAATCCCTTAATCCCCTCCTAGAAATCAGCCACTACTTTTCTCAACAACCGAATTCGAAACCCACTCAAACACTTTAGTGTTTCGGCTAAACCAAAATATCTACACGGCGTAAGCAGCAAAATAAGTCCTTTGTTTGCACAGAGACTAACTCCAGACCTCCTCCCCATTTGCATTCCAATTATCCACCAGACTAGCAGGCCCATTCTGACTTACTTTACCAACATTTAATTATAAGCTTACTGATCAGGGATAAGGGTTTATTCATTTAAAAGAAAAATTTTACCCTAGTCAAGGCTTGAACCCAAGAATTCTCAGACACTCCCAGAACACATAACCTGTAACACCCCTAACTCGTAACCAACGCCGGTCTAAGGTTAAGAGGCATTACCAGACAATTCAGAACTTTTACGTACAATTTCACATCATAAATTAACAATTCATAATCAAGGAGTCCCTTATATAGGTCTACGAGACCTTAAACACGCATTAGAAAGGGGTTAGGACTAAACCGAACACATACGAAATTTTCTAAAATTCAAACATTTTTCAAAGTCACAGATGTCACACGCCCGTGTGAGCAGGACGTGTGCCTCACACGGCCTCAGACACACCCGTGTGTCTAAGCCGTGGCAAAATAGGGCATACATACTGACTTGTCCACACGGCCAAGGACACGCCTGTGTGCCTCACCCATGGTCGACACTGACTTGCATCACACGGCCAGTCACACGCCCGTGTGTCCAACCCGTGGTCGACACTGACTTGTTTTGAATTACAAACTCAAATGACATGGTCAAGCCACACGCCCGTGTGTTCAACCGTGTGGGCAAATATAGGCCATTTTCAAGGCCAAATTGCCACTCATTTTAGAGTCAAACCTACATGCAAAAACAATAATCATTTCAAGCACCAAAAGCAACCAAAACATACCAAAATGACCATCTTTTCTAACCATTCAAGAGCATAACAAACATGCCAACTTATGTACCATTTATCTCATTCTCATCACAAGTATTTCTAAGTATCATCCATCCAAAAACTCACCAATTCAATTTGACAACCTTTCATCAATAATATACCAACTTTGCATCTCAAAACATAGACTAAAATTTAACATATTCAAATCCATTAACAAGCCATATCTCATGGCTTATATATATATACACCTTAAAACATCATCTAATTCAACTAGTCTATACATGCCATACTTAAAATATGTACACATTCAAAAGGTACCAAAATATGATTTGATAGTGTGGTGATGATCCTCAATGATCCCCGAGCCTTCCGTAGCTTTTACGATCTAAAAAACAATGCAAACACACACAGAATAAGCTTTCAAAAGCTTAGTAAGCCATATACAAATAAACTTAATATATATAACATTTATAACCATTTCAATTACAAGAACTTTAGCATATCTCAATAGCATACTCACATTTCTTCTTTAGCTCAAATGTATCTAACCATTTGTTTGACAACAATTCACATCTCCATGTATCTCATTATATTATAGCACATTCATACAAATATCTCATTTTGTCTCAAAAACTTTATGCACATATCTCACTTTTGAAAATTCACATATACTTACCTTTCATACTCAAACATAGAGTACATTTCAAACGTACCTAAATCGGTTACACATTTCACATAGTCTTTTATTTCTCGAAATTGCCCGTTGAACCATTCAGAATCAAATAGGATACTCGGATAACTCAGAATACTCGTACAATGCCAACGTCCCAGACGTGGTCTTACATGTAATCAAATATCAATGCCACTGTCCCAAACAGGGTCTTACACGAAATCATATATGATGTCGATGTCCCAGACATGGTCTTACACGTAATTCTCAAATTGATGCCAACATCCCAGACGTGGTCTTACACGATATCACATATCGGAACCCTATGTCATGACATATGAATCCTATCTATTCCTAAGGTTCGTACGGGACTTTACAGACATTGACACTTTGTCGATCCTTTCTCAGATTTCACTTGTACATTTTCCATAGTGTAATATCCCGGGTTAGGGGCTATTTTGTTGTTGCATGTTTTTGCATGTGTTTAGTGTGCTGTGTTGCTATTTCGGTGTTTTAGGGGCTTAATTGTGGGTTAGGAGTGTGCCTGAGTGAATGGGAAAATTTTGATTTTTGGGTGTTAAGTCAGGGGAGCTATTGGAGCTAGGGTATAAGGATTTTCTTTGATGTTTTATTGCACAAAAAAGGGAGCTGGTGTAGTGGCAAGCTAGACGCCACTAAGGCTTGGTGTGGGTAACGCCTAATGCAAGGGTGTAGGCCTTGTGATCGAGCCAGCATGAGTGGCCACTTTTTGGGCACTCATTTTGACGGCATGGAGGGAGGAGTTTGTGGCAGTTCAAACTCTTCCTAAGACTAAGTCTTCCCATTTGAATGGAGGGTGGAGAGGGATTTTAGGAGGAAGACTTGGTAAACACATTTGAATGTGTGGCATGGAGTAGTTGGGGGATCATGGCGAATTTTAGGGAGTTGGGAGGGGAGTGACGGCATAGTAGTGTGATGTTGGTGGGGTGCCAAATTTTTGGGAAATTTTGGCATTTTCGGTCACATTTGGTAAAAGCAAAAGTTCCCTTGTGATACTTGTAGCCGAATTTTCTTCAAGGTTTCTTCTCATTTTCTTCACTTCTTGAAACCAAAAATCCAAGTGAGTGACTCCATCTTTACTTTTTGCAAACCGAAAGTTTTCAATCATCTCTGTCCCTCTTTCATTGGTGTAGGCCGAATGCTCCTCTCACCTATTTCTTTTGTTCATTGTGTTGAGCCGAAACCCCACCTCTCCAAAACCGTTTTCCACTTCTTTTCTTGCTAGCCAAACTCCATTCTCTTAGAACACATCTTCTTCTTCTTCTTTCATTTACAAGCCGAAAGTACCCTCCCTTATCCAACTTTATTCCTCTTCTTTTCTTTAAACTCAATTGCCGATTTCCCCCATTTCTTCCCACCTCTATTTTTCCTCCTTTTTCTTTCAAGGCCGAAAATAAGAGTGATAAACCCCTAGCCGTACCTTTTGTTTGATTGTGGTGCAAAGTGTGGACCGAACCTATCTTCTTCCCTAGTGGCGTCTTGGCCGAATAATTGGTTGGTGTTGGTAAGTGCTAGGCCGAATAGCCATTTCTTCCCTCTCTAGTGCTTAATGGGTGTTGATTGGATTATTAGCCGATTCTAGGCATGTGGTAAAGGTGTGGTCTCTTATGATTGAACCGATTGTGTGATAGGGCAATCGGGGAGTTCCAAGCGATCAGTGGAGCCTTCTCCTTTGTTAACCAATTCGGTAAGTGATGGTGATATATCGTTCATGGTTTATTCGTGATTTCGATTAAGTCAAAGGTGATTTGTGATTAACTATTTTGATAGGGTGCCGATTGTTGAAGAAGGAACCATCAGTGGGTTCGGATTTGGTAGGAAACCAAATCAAGTGAAGGTAAGGGTTGGTAGCAATTCTGTTGGCTTAAAATCCTTGGCCGAATGGCTTTAGCACCTAACCCCTATGTCTTGCCGATTGTAGGAGCTAGTTAATCAAGGGACTTAGATCGCTTTTGTCGATTTCTAGACTCGTATTACTGTGTGTGTAAACTAACACACCGATATCTAGTAATGTTATTAATAAACTTGTTTGCCTATTAAAATCATGACAAGATGATGGATTATTGGATACCCAAACGGGGTATGTGTGCGTATCCGGAAAGTCGTGATTGTAACTAGATTACTGATGATCTATATGGTGTCATGACTATGTATGTATGTGATATGGGGCATGAGTCAAACATATTAGCATGATATGCATAATTTGTATGATATGCATGATTACATGAGTTGGTTTGTTGATGGGTGATATGAGTGGAGGGGGCAGTGATGATTTGTGCTGACGAGCACCAGTGTTTTGGTAACACACTTTGTGACTTTGGGTCACCAGTGCTTGGGTAGCACATTTGTGTCTTTGGGACACCAGAGGTTGGGCACCTCATTGCGACTTGTCCCTGTGGGTAACACCACCGTGGGTTGGCCCCACTTTGAGATATGGGATCGTCTGCTAGTGATTGGGTATCACACGATGGGTTGGCCCCATCATTCGATTATTGTGACTACGGTCACCAGTGCTTTGGTAGCACATTTGTGTCTTTGGGACACCAGAGGTTGGGCACCTCATTGCGACTTGTCCCTGTGGGTAACACCACCGTGGGTTGGCCCCACATGAGATATGGGATCGTCTGCTAGTGATTGGGTATCACACGATGGGTTGGCCCCATCATTCGATTATCGTGACTACGGTCACCAGTGCTTGGGTAGCACATTGTGTCTTTGGGACACCAGTGTTTTGGTAACACATTGTGACTATATGTCACCGGTGGTTTGGCACCACCAAAGGGTTTGGTACCACACGGGGTAGAAAAAGGAGATACGGATGGTTAGGATCGGGTTGCATTAATTATGTTGCTATGTATGATGTGTGTTAGCATGTTGTTTCATCGGGAGCGGGATTTATGCATTTGAGTCACTCGACTCACCCTCTCCTTTGACATTTCAGTGACTCGTGACGCGGACATGGGCCGGGATGGACTCGGGGTGCTCATGCCATGCTTAATAAAGTTTTACTCCAACTCTATCATTTGGGTACTTTAGTTTAATTACTTTTATTTGGGTTTTAATTTGGATTTGTAAAAGGCCTTTAAATTATGTTTTATGATGGGTATGTTTTAATTAGATTCTCAACCTGCTTAACAAATAACTTGGCATGAAATTTTACTAAAACATGGAAAAACAATGTTTTCAAACTTATATCGCAATGTGTTTTAAACTATACCATCGGGTATCTCGCTATGTTTTGCTATTCAATAAACTCAAATGATTTCCAAATCAAACTCGATTTTTTTCCACTAAGTCTAAAATGTTTCAAAATGGCACTAAGAAACTATTGGAAGTCCTAAATGAAATTAACTCGTTTTAACTATATACTTGGATAAGTTTTCAAAATCTAATCAAACAAGCCTACTCAAACTTTCCTCAAATTCACTTTGTTTCCACCCCACTTCTAAACGAAAAAAATCTGATCACTCAAAGACATTTTTCCCCGTAACATACCAGATTCGGGCGTGGTGTCTTGTCCGAGTTTGGGGTGTTACAATTGTGGTATCAGAGCCAAGTTCAAAAGCTCGGCTGTGGGCCTGAGGCCCAAAAATGTTTTCAAAAGATTGTTTTGTTAGTCTTTATTCTTAAAGTATGGTTTGAAAGGCGTGGCACCGAGTCTCCGGCACCGATTCGCCTGTGTATGTACCTGTACTATTGCTTGTGAATTGATTGGATGTGATATGATTTGATGAATAGCAATAGTATACTACTTTAGAGATTGAAACTGATAGGATTTTGTGAACTCATGAGAACAAATCCTCTTAAAATATTCATAAGACTTGCTCTTAAACAAGTGGAATAAATATCGATGCATAAAAATTCTTAATCGAATCACGTAGGAAGATTAGTCATGAGCGCTAGAGGTGGACGTGGTCGTGGGCGAGGTCGTGGTAGGATGACGGTTTCTCGAGCCCGTAGGATCTGGTCGGGGTTCGAAAATGAGATACCGTACCGCCACCACCGGAGGTGGTGAGTTCCAAGATCGACCGGGACGCAGCCAGCGTGTCACGAGCGATCTTTGCGAGTGTTGGAAAGAGTAGCCGGTGTTGGTGGTAATGCAGAGTTAGGAAATTGCTTTCGAGCGACTTCGCCAATGGGGCCGAATTCTTCCGAGTGTTTCGGTGTTGCTCCAAAGATCGCTGAATATTGGTTGGAGGCAATCGAGCGGATCATGGACGATCCGGACTTGATCAAAGAGAAGCCGAAGGGCATCGTATCACTTCTCCGGATGAGTCATATCGGTGGTGGCTCACGGTTCGAGACAGTGTGTGGCGTGCAGAGGATCTAACATGGGATTATTTCGGTCGCATATCAAAAGAAGTACATCGGAGCTAGTTATATTGACTCCCAAATGGAAGGCATTTCTCGAGGCTTGTTCGGGAGAGTAAATGCATTTGCAGTGCAGGTGAGTTCCTGAAGCCGAGTAGGTATGCCGAGGGCATTGTGGCCTGAGAGCATGAGAGGTGTGTTCGTTTCGAGGATGGTCTCAGAGACGACTTGAGGTCGCTGATTGCTCCTCGCAGGAGCGCGAGTTTGTCGTCTTAGTTGAGAAGGCTAAGGTAGCCGAGGGTGTTAAGGAGTCGGTGAGGCGGGTATGGACGGAAATAGACATAAGAGGAGCTTTGGGTCTTACGGATCGTCGGGTAACCCGCAGAAGAGGGCTAGACCGAGTGGGCGAACCACCTGCTAGGTTTGTTGTTTGCTAGGCGTGGACGCCAGCAGATGTGATCGATGTGGAAATCTCATTGGGGTGGTTGCCGGACCGAGGGAGGAAAGGTTGCTTCGAGTGTGGTTCTCTCGAGCACCGTGTGAGGGACCGTCCCGCGTGGGTTGGCTAGGATTCATCCCGAGAGTCGGGCCGTAATCGGTTCGAGGTAGTGGACCGCCACCGCAGAGGGCCGTGGTAATGGCGAGTGGTAATGGTTCGGTCGGGGCCGTGGAGCACCGGGCGAGGTGCGAGTAGCTCACGATGCTAGACGACTGGATTAGTGTATCTTTGCGAGGCGCCGAGAGGAGGGCGACGCACCGGACGTCATAACCGGTACGTTCTTGATTTTTGGTTCTCCTTATACTGCTTTGATTGATGTGGGTTCAACGCACTCTTATGTTGCCAGTAGTATAGTAGAGACCATGGATTTAGACTCGAGATATCTTCTAGGCGGATGATCGTGATTAGCTCTCTAGGTCACTCTGTAGTAGTAGATAAACTGTTTAGAGAGGTACCCTTAGAACTTCAAGGGTAGTGTTTGCTGCTGATCTTGATGGAACTGCCGTTTGGGGAGTTCGATCTGATTCTTGGGATGGACTGGTTGGTCAAGTACCATGCAAGGTTGGATTGCGCGGCCAAGCGCATGGTTCTTAAGACGGTTGAGGGTGATGAGGTGGCTATGATAGGTAATAGGAGGGATTACTTATCAAATGTGGTATCCGCTCAAGGCGCGAGAAGATGGTCGAGAAAGGTCGTGGAAGCGTATGTAGTTCATGTGTATGCCTTGGAGGCTAAGGAGTCCGCTGTGGAGAAGGTTCGTGCCGTTAAGGAGTTTACTTGATGTTTTCTGAGGAGCTTCCGTGTTTGCCGCCAGATCGCGAGGTGGAGTTCGGGATTGATCATTGCCTTAATCTGCGCCAAAGGTTCAAGCATTCTCAGTATAGGATGGCGCCAAAGGAATTGGTGGAGCTTAAGGCTCGAGATCCGAGTTATTGGATCGAGGTTTTATTAGGCCAAGTGTTTCGCCGTGGGTGCGCCGGTACTCTTTGTCAAGAAGAAAGATGGCACGATGCGGATGTGTATAGACTACCGCTTGATTGAACAAGTCGACGATTAAAAACAAGTATCCGTTGCCACGGATAGACGATTTGTTTGATCACCAAGGGGGGCTGCGGTATTTTCAAGATCGACTTGAGATCCGGGTATCACCGATTAAAGGTTAAGGAGGCTGATATCCATAAAACAACGTTTGGACTCGGTATGGGCACTACGAATTTACGGTAATGCCGTTCGGGTTGACTAACGCACCGCGGCGTTTATGGACATGATGAATAGGGTGTTTCAACAATATCTGGATCGATTAAGTCGTGGTTTTCATAGACGACATCTTGGTGTACTCAAGGGCGAGAGGAAGAGCATGATAAGCATTTGCGAGTGGTGTTGCAGATTTTGAGGAAAAGCGCTCTATGCTAAGTTCGATGAAGTGCGAGTTCGGCTTAGAGAAGTGACTTTCTTGGGTCATGTAGTGTCGGTGAGGGATTGAGTAGATCCTCGTAAGATTGAGGCGCTTTTGGATTGAAGCCGCCTAAGTCGATGGCTGAGATTCGAGTTTTCTGGTTTGGCCGGATACTACCGGGTTTGTTGAGGTTTTCGTTGATAAGCGTAGCGATGACCAAGTTGCTTTGAGGAAAGAAGTTCCGTTTGTATGGACCGAGAAGCGGCGGGAAAGCTTCGACAAGTTAAAGAAGATTTTGACCGAGGCTCCGGTTCTAATTCAACTTTGAGGATGGTAAGGAATTCACAGTCTATTGCGACGCATCACATACGGGCTTGGGTTGTGTGCTTGATGCAAGAAGGTAAGGTTGTGGCTTACGCTTCTCGGTGAGTCGAGGCTACATGAGGTCAATTATCCGACGCACGATTTGGAGCTAGCAGTGTAGTCTTCGCTTTAAAGATTTGGAGGCACTACTTATACGGAGAGAGATCGATAGTCTACACGGATCACAAGAGTCCGAGTATCTCTTGACTCGAAGGATTTGAATTTGAGGCGCCGAGATGGGTCGAGTTCTTTGAAAGATTATGACTGCTTCGATTGAGTATCACCGGGCAAGGCTAACGTGGTGGTGGACGCGTTGAGTCGCAAGGTTGTTTCGGACTTAAGAGCTTTGTTCGCCCACTTGAGCTTGTATGGCGATGGGAGTATTCTCGCAGCGAGTTGCGAGTTAAGCCTACTTGGGTTGAGCGGTCGAGAGAAACAGATTATTGGATGAGGTTCTGAGTGCGCGGAGGTTGCAAGTGCGAGGATGGTGGTTTGGAGGGTTACTGACTTGTCAGTGATGGGGTTCTATGTTTTCAAGGAAAGGCTTGTATGCCTAAAGATGTTGAGTGAGGCAAAAGATTCTTCAGACGCACATAGCAGCCTCCTTATGCTATGCATCCCGGAGGTAGCAAGATGTATAGGGATCTTAGAGAGCGATTTTGGTGGCCGGCTTGAAGAAGGAGGTGACGAGTTTGTTGGGAAGTGTCCGACTTGTCGTAGTCAAGGCTGAACATCGATTCCGTCGGGGTTGCTTCACTGTGAAGATTCCTCGATGGAAGTGGGAAAGGATAACCATGGATTTCGTCGGTGGGTTACCGCTTACGCCAAGCAAGAAAGATTCGAGTTTGGGTAGTGGTGGATCGATGACTAAATCACTCACTTTATTCCGGTGAGGTTGACTACTCACTTGAAGCTAGCTGGTCGTATGTGTCGAGATAGTGAGGTTGCACGGTGTGCGGTTTGATAATCTCGGATAGGGATCCTAGATTCACGTCAAGGTTACGAAAGCACCGCATCGGGCTCTGGGTACTCGTTTGGATTTCAAGACGGCTTTTCACCCAAATCGACGGTCAATCGAAAGGGTCATTCAGTCTTAGAGGATATCTTTGAGAGGTTGTATCTTGGACTTGAGGTAGTTGGGAGGAGTTTCTACCATTAGCTGAGTTTGCCTACAACAACAGCTTACCAGCGAGCATCAAGATGGCACCGTATGAGGCGTTGTATGGTAGGAAGTGTCGCTCACCTACGTGTTGGACGGAGTTAGGTGAACGTCGCTTGTTGGGACCCGAGTTGGTTGGTCGAGACCGAAGACAAGGTTAAGGCGATTCGATCTAGATTGAAGGAAGCTTGGACCGGCAGAAGTCTTATGCCGATCTTAAGCGAAGAGATATAGAGTTTGGCTTTGTGGGGATCGAGTTTTCTGAAGGTCTCGCCTTGGAAGAAGGTGTTGAGGTTCGGGAAGAAAGGCAAGCTAAGTCCGAGGTTTATTGGGCCGTATAGGGTTCTCAAACGAGTTGGACCATGGCGTATCGCCTTGAGTTGCCGGCAGAGCTTAGTCGATTCACGACGTTTTCCACGTTTCGATGCTTGGAGGTATCGTTCGATCCGTCGCATGTGGTAGCAATGGAAGAGATCGAGGTAAATCCAGTTTTGACTATGGAAGAAGAACACATGCGATTCTAGATCGGGATGTGAAAGTTCTACGTAAAAAGTCCGGCCTTTGGTTAAGGTTCTTTGGCGGAATCATGGCGTGGAAGAAGCGACGTGGGAACCCGAGGATATGATGAGACAAAGAATACCCGCAACTCTTTACGATCGGTAATTTCGAGGTCGAAATTATTTTAAGGGGGTAGAACTGTAATATCCCGGGTTAGGGGCTATTTTGTTGTTGCATGTTTTTGCATGTGTTTAGTGTCTTTGTGTTGCTATTTCGGTGTTTTAGGGGCTTAATTGTGGGTTAGGAGTGTGCCCAGTGAATGGGAAAATTTTGATTTTTGGGTGTTAAGTCAGGGGAGCTATTGGAGCTAGGGTATAAGGATTTTCTTTGATGTTTTATTGCACAAAAGGGAGCTGGTGTAGTGGCATGCTAGACGCCACTAAGGCTTGGTGTGGGTAACGCCTAATGCAAGGTGTAGGCCTTGTGTTCGAGCTGTGAGTGGCCACTTTTTGGGCACTCATTTTGACGGCATGGAGGGAGGAGTTTGTGGCGGTTCAAACTCGCCTAAGACTAAGTCTTCCCATTTGAATGGAGGGTGGAGAGGGATTTTAGGAGGAAGACTTGGTAAACACATTTGAATGTGTGGCATGGAGTAGTTGGGGATCATGGCCGAATTTTAGGGAGTTGGGAGGGGGAGTGACGGCATAGTAGTGTGATGTTGGTGGGGTGCCAAATTTTTTGAAATTTTGGCATTTTCGGTCACATTTGGTAAAAAGCAAAAGTTCCCTTTTGATACTTGTAGCCGAATTTTCTTCAAGGTTTCTTCTCATTTTCTTCACTTCTTGAAACCAAAATCCAAGTGAGTGACTCCATCTTTACTTTTTGCAAACCGAAAGTTTTCAATCATCTCTGTCCCTCTTTCATTGGTGTAGGCCAATGCTCCCTCTCACCTATTTCTTTTGTTCATTGTGTTGAGCCGAAACCCCACCTCTCCAAAACCGTTTTCCACTTCTTTTCTTGCTAGCCAGAAACTCCATTCTCTTAGAACACATCTTCTTCTTCTTCTTTCATTTACAAGCCGAAAGTACCCTCCCTTATCCAACTTTATTCCTCTTCTTTTCTTTAAACTCAATTGCCGATTTCCCCCATTTCTTCCCACCTCTATTTTTCCTCCTTTTTCTTTCAAGGCCGAAAATAAGAGTGATAAACCCCTAGCCGTACCTTTTGTTTGATTGTGGTGCAAAGTGTGGACCGAACCTATCTTCTTCCCTAGTAGGCGTCTTGGCCGAATAATTGGTTGGTGTTGGTAAGTGCTAGGCCGAATAGCCATTTCTTCCCTCTCTAGTGCTTAATGGGTGTTGATTGGATTATTAGCCGATTCTAGGCATGTGGTAAAGGTGTGGTCTCTTATGATTGAACCGATTGTGTGATAGGGCAATCGGGGAGTTCCAAGCGATCAGTGGAGCCTTCTCCTTTGTTAACCAATTCGGTAAGTGATGGTGATATATCGTTCATGGTTTATTCGTGATTTCGATTAAGTCAAAGGTGATTTGTGATTAACTATTTTGATAGGGTGCCAATTGTTGAAGAAGGAACCATCAGGGGTTCGGATTTGGTAGGAAACCAAATCAAGTGAAGGTAAGGGTTGGTAGCAATTCTGTTGGCTTAAAATCCTTGGCGAATGGTTTTAGCACCTAACCCTTATGTCTTGGCCGATTGTAGGAGCTAGTTAATCAAGGGACTTAGATCGCTTTTGTCGAGGATTTCTAGACTCAGTATTACAGTGTGTAAACTAACACACCGATATCTAGTAATGTTATTAATAAACTTGTTTGCCTATTAAAATCATGACGATTATGATGGATTATTGGATACCCAAACGGGGTATGTGTGCGTATCCGGGTAAGTCAAGATTGTTACTAGATTACTGATGATCTATATGGTGTCATGACTATGTATGTATGTGATATGGGGCATGAGTCAAACATATTAGCATGATATGCATAATTTGTATGATATGCATGATTACATGAGTTGGTTTGTTGATGGGTGATATGAGTGGAGGGGGCAGTGATGATTTGTCTTTGATGAGCACCATGTTTTTGGTAACACACTTTGTGACTTTGGGTCACCAGTGCTTGGGTAGCACATTTGTGTCTTTGGGACACCAGAGGTTGGGCACCTCATTGCGACTTGTCCCTGTGGGTAACACCACCGTGGGTTGGCCCCACTTTGAGATATGGGATCGTCTGCTAGTGATTGGGTATCACACGATGGGTTGGCCCCATCATTCGATTATTGTGACTACGGTCACCAGTGCTTTGGTAGCACATTTGTGTCTTTGGGACACCGCAGAGGTTGGGCACCTCATTGCGACTTGTCCCCGTGGGTAACACCACCGTGGGTTGGCCCCACATGAGATATGGGATCGTCTGCACTAGTGATTGGGTATCACACGATGGGTTGGCCCCATCATTCGATTATCGTGACTACGGTCACCACTGATCCTTGGGTAGCACATTGTGTCTTTGGGACACCAGTGTTTTGGTAACACATTGTGACTATATGTCACCAGTGGTTTGGCACCACCAGTGGTTTGGTACCACACGGGGTAGAAAAAGGAGATACGGATGGTTAGGATCGGGTTGCATTAATTATGTTGCTATGTATGATGTGTGTTAGCATGTTGTTTCATCGGAGAGCGGGATTTATGCACCTTTGAGTCACTCGACTCACCCTCTCCTTTGACATTTCAGTGACTCGTGAGACGCGGACATGGAGCCGGGATGGACTCGGGGTGCTCATGCCATGCTTAATAAAGTTTTACTCCAACTCTATCATTTGGGTACTTTAGTTTAATTACTTTTATTTGGGTTTTAATTTGGATTTGTAAAAGGCCTTTAAATTATGTTTTATGATGGGTATGTTTTAATTAGATTCTCAACCTTGCTTAACAAATAACTTGGCATGAAATTTTACTAAAACTTGGAAAAACAATGTTTTCAAACTTATATCGCAATGTGTTTTAAACTATACCATCGGGTATCTCGCTATGTTTTGCTATTCAATAAACTCAAATGATTTCCAAATCAAACTCGATTTTTTTCCACTAAGTCTAAAATGTTTCAAAATGGCACTAAGAAACTATTGGAAGTCCTAAATGAAATTAACTCGTTTTAACTATATACTTTGATAAGTTTTCAAAATCTAATCAAACAAGCCTACTCAAACTTTCCTCAAATTCACTTTGTTTCCACCCCACTTCTAAACGAAAAAAATCTGATCACTCAAAGACGTTTTTCCCCGTAACATACCAGATTCGGGCGTGGTGTCTTGTCCGAGTTTGGGGTGTTACACATAGTCATTCATCACAACTCAATTTTGTATGAACATGAATAAATCAAATCAAATACATTTATTTGTATATAGACTTACCTCGTACGGATATGAATGGACGGATTCGATCACTCGATCACTTTCGACTTTCCTCGGTCTAAATCCGTTTTCTTTGGTTCTTGATGTATACATATTCAAATTTAACTCTTTTATTCACCAACTCATTCAATTCAATCCAAAAACACACATCTAGGGAAATTTACAAATTAGCCCTCACATTTTCACGTTTTGACATTTAAGTCCTTATTTCACAAAATCATAAAATACACATAATTTCTTTATACCCATGCTTAGCCGAATAATCATCATGATCATACAAGTCCATACATTTCATTTATTTACATTTTAGTCCCTCAAAATATTATTTTCACAATTTATTCCAAATTACTCAAATTCATCAAAAATCCAAAGACAAAACATGTTAATCTAACACATATATTTCATATTTCATCAACTAACATCACAAAGCTTAAACATTCATCAATGGAACATCTCATAATCTTTATCAAATTCCAAAATTAAAGCATGGGCTTTGTAGTACTCGAAGCAACGATTACAAAAACGTAGAAATTATCAAAAACCGAATCAAAACATACCTCAATCAAAGCACTTCAATGGCCGAATATTAAGGAAGCTTAAAACCCTTTTTGTTTTCTTATTTTTGGCTAGAATAGATGAACATCCCACTAACATTTTCATTTATTTTATTTATTTCATGTTAAGATATTATTTACTAAATTAACCTTTGAAATTTAATAAGCAAACCATATAAAATAAGCCCATAACCATCCATCCTGTGGTCTAATGGCCAAATTACAACATAAGGGTTCCATCTTTAATAAATCAAAGCAATTAAGCACTTTAACAATTAGAATGCCACTTTTACAATTTACGCGATTAAGTCATTTTCTCAAATTAAACACACAAACAATAAAATTAATTCATGAAACTTTCACACATGCTTAATCACATACTGCAAACACAGAAAATAATATGAAAATATTTTTCTGACTCGGATTTGTGGTCTCGAAACCACTATTCCGACTGGGGTCTAAACCGGACTGTTACATAACCACTGAAGCAAACATGTATTTTTTGTCAAATAATAACAGAAACATCACTAGAAAATTTTGGGGCGTTACAATCTAATTACATGAATTTTTATTTTTATGAGCTAAGGACTAAATTGTAAATATGTTGAAATATTAGGGGTAAAAGTGTAATTTTTCCATAATGTGATTTATGTGCTAAATTGAATAGATAGATAATTGAGTAAGTTAAATTTGATATTATATAGATCAAGAAAAATGAGGTTCGGATTTAGATCGGGGGAAAAATAAAGTTTTTGACTAGTCGATCCATTTCGTCATTTTTGCGATCGAGGTAAGTTCGTATGTTAATAAGCATTAATATAATTGTGTTTTAAATTATTTATTATTAAATTAATTGTGGATACGACCTTATGGATATATTTGACGAAGATTCGACAATGTGAAATCTTGGTTGAACCTTAGGAATAGATTAGGATACAAATGACATGTCATTGGGGGTTATGTGATTTTGGTGTTGGTCCGTACGTCCTACTGGTGGCTGAGTTATCCGGCATGGTTTGCGGATTCTCATCAACTTGTCTGAGCAGCACCTTGTAGCTACGTCTTGACCGTCAAATTGTGTGAGCAGACCCATTGATAGCTCGAGAGTGAGCATTATATGAGATATGAGATTGAAATATCTTCGGCTATGTATTTGGCACATAGGGTGCGAGATTCCCGAGTATCTGATATTATTCCAAATGGTTCAACGGGTGTATCAAAGATATGAAATAGTGGGAAATAGTTATGTATCAGTACAGGTATGTACGGAAACTATATGAACATTGAACTTATGAAAGTTGTGAGTTCATGATTACTTATGTGATTGAATATATGTTAACATTATGATTTAATAATTTTGCAGTATATTATGTTTATACTATGTAATTGGTGAATGAATGGTGAGCTTAACTTATTAACTATATGAGCTTGCTAAGCTTTATAGCTTACTCTGTTTATTTTTTCGTGTTTTATAGAGATTATCGAAGCTTACTCGAATTTGGGAGTCGTTGGAGATCTTATCACACTATCAAGCTATCACTTTGGTACTTTTGAACTTATGTACTTGGTAATATGGCATGTATAGGAGTTTTGGTCATTTTGGTATATATGTTGATAATGGATTTAGCCATTTGGTTTGGCTTGTAAATGATAAGTGCTTGGTTACGTGTATAGCCATGTACATTGGCTTATTTTGGCATGTTTGATGTATATATATATATATATATATATAGGTGCAAACGACCTTTTGTTATGTGGTTGGTAATGGCTATGTGATGTTTATTATGAATTGGTAATTTGAGTACCATATGGTTGAAATTTGAAGTTTTAACATGCATGTGATTTTAGGTAAGAAAGTGCTTATATGAAGTTAACTAGTTAAGTGATTTGTGAACGTGAATTTGGTATGATTTGAATTGACAAAGTATGATGTTATGAACATTATAGTTTTTGGTATGAAAATAGTATGAATTAGACTTGATTGAGATAGGTTGGAATGCCTATTTATGCCATTTTATATGCCATTTGGTTTGTGTAGGTGAATGAAAGTTTGGGTGAGAAAAATGGCTTGATAAATAGCCTATTTTTGTCCACATGGGCAAAGACACGGCCCTGTGTCTCAGCCATGTGTGACACACGGTCAAGTGACACGGTCGTGTGTCCCCTGGTGTTTAATTAGAAATCAAGTCAGTAGGCTCCACACGGCCCAGCACATGGGCGTGTGACTTGGCCGTGTGGCATAAGTCAGTATACCCTAGAGTTTTGGCACGGCCTAGCACATGGCCTGGCACACGGGCTTGTGTGCCCAATTCGAAGGACACACGGGCTTGTGTATTGGCCGTGGGACCCAAGTCAGAGAGTTACACGGGGTCAGACACGGGCTGGGACATGGACATGTGATTCCTTTTTGAATGTCCACACGGCTTGTGACACGGGCATGTCTTTGGCCGTGTGAGACACACGGGCGTGTGTCCCCTGTATTTTGAAAATTTTTCTAGGATTTCCAAAAATTTCCTGAGTTATCAGTTTAGTCCCGATCTAATTCTAATGCATGATTTGGGCCTCGTATGCTCGTATTAGGGACATTGTGATTGATTATGAATGATTATTATTTAGATATGAAAAATGTATAAGAAATGTATGTTTATTTGTGTAATAAGTCTGGTAATGCTCTGTAACCCTATTTCGATGATGAATACGGGTTAGGGGTGTTACATATGAAAGCAGACATCATCTCAAATTTCATCATTAAATGAAGAGGTTAGATCAAAACCACATTCAGGGATGAATGTCCGTCCCTGAATCGATCAATAGAAGTTCGCAGCATCTTTTTGTGAAAATTTCATGCCATCGAAGTCCGACGATGGACCCAAGGCATTTTCAAATAAAAACCATTTTCATTGTCTCGGGGGCATCTTTTTTCTTCTCGCAATTTTAAGAAATCAATAGAAAACTAACCAAATAGCCACAAGCAATTAACCAACAAACTAAGCTAGTGATACTAAAAACTGAAATTTAAAGAACAATAAAAAATGCTTAAAATAAAAGTAGAATTAAAGAAAGTAAAAGCAACAAGAACAATTGTAAGGAAATAAAAGAGAAGAAAACTTAAACCGGTTTGATCGCTAAAGCTGAGTTGATTGATTTTAAAAAGCTCTGTGTTCCCCAAGCGATAGAAAAAGAAAAACTTGTAAAACGAGGGAGAGAACAAAAATAAATGAACAAGAAAAGAGAATTTGCAAGAAAAATGGAAGAGAACGAAAGTGAGGGTGAGAGAATATAGAGAGGGAGAGAGTCTTTTAGGGGTTTTAGGGATTTGAAATTTGAGAGATTTGGGAAAAAATGAAAGGTTTAGGGTGTTTGGAGGCCTAAAACACCTCCAGAACACACGGATCACAATGCCCTAACTAGGAATCGCCTGACTCGACATGGGTATCGCGATACCCAGGTGTGGGAATCGCGTATCACTTGTTTTTAGACTCTTCAATTTCCCATTCTATCCAAGGTATTGTGATACCGATGGCTAGATATCGTCATATCACTGTATAAAACCAATATTTGTTAATTTTAAAATTCTAGGGGTATCGCGATACTAGTGGTTTGATATTGTGATTCCTAAAAGATTTTTCGCCCCTATTGAAATTGTATGAGAAATCACGACATCCCCCATTGGTTATCGCTATTTCACTGAACGGGACCCCAAAATACTTACAAAATTGTTAAATTCTCTCTTAACTCTAAAAAATATGACCAACCAAGTTCAAAATCAAACAACATAAACTAAAATCCTAATCTAAATTAAAAAATATGTGGAGTCCATGCTCAATAATCCAAATATTTATAAATTTTTTTGTTCAGTTGCCACATGCGGCAAATTAAAAGTTCCTTCCAGTATGATATGTAACACCCCCATAGTGATGCTTGTACAGGGTTTTGAGCACCACCACACGTCTCATTCTCTTCAACCCTATGAGTTGATTCATGAATCATCTCTTCATGATGCGTCGTTTCCTCACTCGAATGCCTCGCATCATTGGTCTCGAACCTGTAAACATACACTAATTCAAATACTCACCTTTTTAGTCACATGATCAGACACTACCTAAACTTCTTGGCACTCTAGCTCACCATCAGGGGACATTTCCTTTACCTTAAGTTAGGTCTCTACACACTTAAAATTTTCTACCTCTCCACCGACTTCCATCGTCATCTCTCCCTTGCCCTTATTTATAGTGGCCTTGGAGGCAACTAGGAATAATCTCCCTAACATAATTAGTATGTCTAAATCCTCCTCAAAGTCAAGAACTATGAAGTCAACTGGTAAAATGAATTGTCAAACTCTTACTAAAACATCCTCTAAGACTCCCTTTGGTTGTACTAGGGACCTATCGGCTGGTAGGAGGCTTATCGAAGTTTCCCTAAGGTCACCTAGACCTAGCCTATGGTAGAAGGAAAAAGACATTAAGTTTATACTCGTTTCAAGATCGCAAATCACCTTGCCAAAGTTAGGAATGGTGAAACTACAGGGGTCTTTGAGTTTTGGTAGGACTCTTCTAGACACAACAACACCACACTCGGCATTAAGATAGAATTATTTTTCTCTCCCAATCTTTTTTCTCCTAAACATCACTTCTTTAAGGAACTTGGCATATTTTGGCACTTTTCCTAGGACCTCAAGCAATGGGAGGTTGACATTCAAAGCCTTAAACATCTTAAGGAAATCTAGAAACTCTTTTTGTCTCGCTTCTTCTCTTCTAGTCTACTCGAAAACTGCATGAGGGTAGGATTTGGTTGTTGTATTGGAATAGTTTTATCCTCCGGTTCAGTTCTTGTAGGGTTGCTCTCGGGTCCTTCCTTCTTTTTTACCCATCTCAACACTAGGAGTGCGTGTGCTCTCATCCTTCTCACTCATATCCTTATCCCCACTAATTGGTCAGGTAAATTCCTAAACCACAACCCTAGATCTACGGGTAATTACCTTGGAGTGCCCTTTTTCTTACCTCTTTAGGTTTGGCTCGATATTACTATGGATACTAGAGGGTGCAGGATTTTTCAATTATTGCACGATTTGCTCTAATTGACCATGAATTTGACACACATCATTTTGCACCACATGCAAGCCTTCTTTTACCTTGCTCACCCTAATCGACATTGGAGTGTCACTATTAAAGGCTAGTTTTCTTTCCAAATCATTGGGTGCCCTAAATAGTAATGGAGGTTGATAAGGTGCATTCGATCTAGGAGGATTAAGATTTTGAGCACCCTGATTGGAAGGACCTCCTTGGTTCCCTCCCCACCTAAGGTGAGGATGGTCATGCCACCCCAGATTATAGGTGTTGGAGTATGGGTTATATTAACTATTTCCCACATAGTTAACCTTCATTTGGTTGCTCTCATTAGCATTTCCCCATATAGCGCCTGCACCATCATGTCCTACATTAGAATGGGTTAGAATAGTTGATTATGGACTTGAGCCTTGACTGAACTCATCTCAAATTGATTGAGCCTTTCGAGGACTTATTGATACTTATCCTCACTATCGACTGCGTTCATGGTTGGTTGTTTAGCTCTATATGTGAGCCACTCAACCGACCACATGTACGAATTTATTGCCATGTCTTCGATAAGTTGGCAAGCTTCGACGTATGTCTTCGACATGAACGCCCCCATGGACGCTCCGTTAAGACTATAGCGCAAATTTCTAGCAAGATCATTACAAAAAACTTGAAATTGCAGCCAATCTGGTATGTCATGATTTGGGCACTTACGTAACATGAGTTTAAAGTGCTCACATGGCTCGTATAGTGATTCCCCATTTTTCATAATTTTTTTGTTCTTGAGATCGTTGTAGCTTAATCTAGCTAGCTTAGGGACTATTTTGTAAAACCGTTAAAGTTTTGAAATGTTTCCATTGATGATATTTGAAGCTTTTGGTGTTAAATGGTTTTATTGAAAGCTTAAATGTGATATAAGACTAATTTATAAAGTGAATTTTGTTAGTTTTGAGAATAGGGACTAAAATGTAAATATGCCAAATTTAATATGGAATTTCTATAATTATTGTTTCTATAGGGTTATAGAAGGATGTAATTGAAAAAAGATTGAATAACGAAGCTTAAATGTGAAAGATATGATAGTTTTGATTTTAGGGACTAAATTGAATAAATTTGAAACTTTAGGGAAATTGTGAAAATTGAAAGCAAGTCGACATAAACATTGAATAAGATGATCTAAGGTAACTGATAACTTGAAATGAATTACTATTTAGATTAAGATTTGAATCGATCGATAGATAATCGAGGAAAAGGGAAAATTACAGACTAGTCCCTAAACTTCTGCTATTGTTGTTTGTACCTTGTAAGTTCACAAGATAATTTTTTTTATCTAAATGTAATGTTATGCTAGAATTGAATATTTCATGCTTATTTAATATACTTTGCGGTTGTATGCAAATTGGAACAAAGGTGAGAAATGACTGAACTGTAAAGAATTGTTTTGATGTGTGTATGAAGCCCAGATGAATGTAGGTTAGGATGCAATTGGCATGCCAATAGGGTTATTTGCATGCTTGTACATGATTTGCACTATGGTGCCTACTAATTTGCGCTTCGGTGCCTATTGCTTTGCACTATGGTGCCTACTGATTCGTACTTTGGTGCCTACTATTTAGCACTTTGGTGCCTACTAGTGTGGTATTGTTACCCGTGTATCCGTATTTGTTATTATAGTTCATCGAACTAATGATTTTTAGAATGAAATGTATTTTTTGAATCAGTTTAGTGATTGGAAATGAATGTGTGCATATAGTTATAAGTGTTTATATGTTTTGTCCGAGTAAATGATATATTTCATTTGATAGTTTTGATGAAACAATATTGAATTGAACTGATGGGTTACATGACTGTATATGAAATACTCACCTTATGGTTGTGATATGTTGTGACAGGAAACTTAGTTAAACTTGTTATTTTGATAGATTTAATTATGAAATGAGGTAAGTTACTGTCTTAACACCTATGATCTTACTAAGCATATATAATGCTTATCGTATTATGTTTTCCTGTCCTATAGTTGTCTTTCCAGAACGTTAAGATTGGATCAACTCGGAGCTCACACTATCCAACTCATTCTTGGTAGACTTTTAATCGTACAACTTGGTTATGTGGCATGTAAATAGGAGCTGAATTGTATATACATATTTTGTTGGATGCAATGTTGAATGGAAACCTTTGAATGTGGTTAACCAAACTTATATGTTGATATTGTTGTGGTTATTTAGTATGGAAACATGGTGTAACAAGATGAATTAATGGTCTGTTTGAATGTGACATGAGATGTTCAAATAGGTGATGTTTTGATGGTAAATAAGGCATAGTAATTTGGATGTTATAAGCATCATACATGAAACAGTTTTGGTGCCAAACTTATACATTGTTAGTTTTGGGAATACATTCAATTATAGGTGGTTATAATTTGGTATTTTGATTTCATATAAGCATATATATATGGTTATAATCAAAAATAGCATGAGATGGATTTTATCATTTGGGTTGGTTCATGTTGTGTGACAGTGCCACTGAGGCATATTTGTTAGATGCTTACGATGTCGATTTGTGGTATGTTTTGGTATGATATTGTACATTTTGGACAGGTCTAAAAGTTGTTAGTTGAATATGCATGGCCTATTCGATAGATTGGTTTTGGTAACTTGCATAAAAAGGCACATTTTTGTACCAATCGAGCTGACACACGACCATGTGTCACACACAGGCAGGTGACACGGCTGTGTGCTCACTAAAAAATAGGAGTATTTAGAAACACACGATTTTCGATTGTCAAAAGGGCTGGCCACATGCCCGTGTAAGTATTGTAAATTTGGTCCTTTAATTTTTCACACGGTCTCAATCTATTACATAGCCCGACCATACGACCATGTAACTATTGATGAAATTTGTGCATTTAGGTCCACACGACTTCAGTGAGTTACACGACCTAGATACACGACTGTGTGACTCCAATTCCATACGGTCACCATTTGTAACACGGCCTAGCCACATGGTCGTATGACCCTATTTTGAAAATTTTCCCTACTTATTGAAAAATCTTCAATTTAGTCCTTATTTTTACTCGTGTCAACTTAAGATCTTTCGTAAGCTCGATTGAGACTCGGATTAGTTTGTAAATCATATTATGCATGAATTATGATCTAATTTGATTGCTTAATTGAATGTTTAAAGTTGGAACTGTATGTGAATTGCTCTGTTAACTATTGTAGCATCCTATAGCTCGAGTCTGACGACTGGATTGAGTGAGGAGTGTTACAGGTAGCATCACCCTCTTTCTAGGTTCAGACCATATAGGCTCATGCAGGATCTCTAACTTCAAATTTATAGACTACAGAACAAACTTTCTTTCTCTAACTATTCCTTGTTATCAATCCCCCACGACTATTTCCCTAACTTCTAACTGTAGTAGATTTATGAATAGCCGTAGGAGCATCAGTAACATTTCTTGGAACTTATGAGTCAAATGCTCTAGGGACCCACATTAAAAACACACGCCAATCTTTTTCTAGCACTCTCCCTTATGTTGTCTTCCAAAAAGTTCATAGTTTAAAAGATTAACATCTCTCATAGGGCCCTCGATACTGCTCACTGATATAGACGGTTGCCTGACTCAGTATCTCTCTTAGACCTGACATTATTTGGAGTTAATCTCCAAGAACTGTAACATCCCGATTTAGGGCCTAGTCAGAATAGTGGTGCGAGACCACAAATCCGAGGTATATGAATGAGTTTTTGAGGTTTATGCTATGTATGCATGCTAGTGTGAAAGTTTCATGAAGCAATTTTGTGAAATTGCGGTTGAATTGTCCAAAAGGACTATATTGCAAAAGTTGCAAAATGTGATATTCTAGAAGCTATTTGTGTGAAATAGCTTTAGAATATTAATTATAGGTCCTTAAATAGCAATTTTCCCAATTTCTAATTTTTGGACAAATTTTGGCATGGATGAGTTAAAATAAAAAGTTTATCAAAAAGGGTATTTTGGTCATTTAACAATTAAGTGATTAAAATAGGAGAAAAGATGACAAAATTCATTCATCTTCTTCTCCAAGGCTGCCGAAAATTTGAGAGAGCCATTGTTAGGGTTCTTCAAAAATTTCAAGCTTGCTAGTAAGTGCATCTAGCCTCGTTTTTTATATTCTTTGTATTTTTGAAGTCCTTGTTGCATGAGTAAGCTATTTTTAGCTATTTGATGAGCTATGATGGATATTAAAAAATGTGGCCATTTATGACTTGCATGTATTTTGATGTTTTATGGAAGATTATGAAAGCTTGATGTAGTAGAAACATCTTTTGCTAAATAAGTTTCCATAGAAAATGCATGTAGGGACTAGTTTGTAAAAATCTTGAGTTTGGTCATAGATGTGTGATGTAGTGAAAATTGATGATTGCTTTAGTTGAGTAAGTGATTCGGCTAAGCATGAAAGGCTAGAAAGTTGAATAAAAATTACTTTACGAGCCTTGGGGGCAATAGTGTAATTATGAGAAAGATTTGGGGAAAAGGGGTAATTTTTCCAAAGTATGAGATGTGGGTCAATTTGGTCAATGTGTGTATTGAATAAGCTAATTTATTCATTATAGATCAAGAAAGACAAAGCCCGGATCGAAACCGAGGCAAGAACAAAGTGGTGGACTAAATTGCACGTTTTTATACTTTTGAGTATCGAGGTAAGTCTACGCATAAACAATGCATTCATACTTACAATTTGTTAATGCTACATAGTGTATAGCATGTTTGAGAATGATTGAGAACCTATGTGGTTCAAGTGAAATGAATGGATGAATGATTAAGTAAGTAGATTTTTGAATGTGTTGTGATAATGCTAAATGGTGGGCTAAGTGCGATACCATCCTAATGCATATTGACGATGAGCTGGCTATGTGCGATGCTATCGTTAGGTATATTATCTAGTGGGCTATGTGCGAAGCCACTATGAATACCTTGTTGGTAGGCTAAGTGAGATACTACCTTATTAATTTATTGTGGTGGGCTTAGTGCGGAACCACCGAGAGATTTGCTGTGTGGATGTGATAGTGAGGAGAATAGCTATGTGGATGTATTATTGAGAAATAATGATGTGTTGTATATTGTGTAAATGTGATATTGAATGCAGGGGTGCATGTCAATGGTTATGAGTAAGTGACTCATGATGTGTTGAAAATGTGGTAAGGGATAGAAAGAGTAAGCATAGTTGTACATTATATGTTAGTATAATGCTAATTGTTGTTTAGCTTATACTATGTTGCTTAATTGTTTATGTGTAAACTTACTAATCTCAAAGCTTACTCTCTTTCTTTTCCCTTGTCTTATAGAGCAAAAGTGTTGAATCGAGATACGAGGATCAATTGGAAGATCGCCCAAACTATCAGCACACTCTGGTACATTAGACTCAATGTTTTGTATATGGCATGTATAGGGGCTAGACAATTAGTGAATTTTGTTGTTTATGGCTATGATGTGTTGGCCTTTAGATGGATAATCTATTTTGTATAATGCCATAGTTGTTGGCACTTTATTATATGAAAAGATGAAGTTATCTATGTGAGATTGTAAGACTTTGAGTTGATTATGGATGTGTTGAATGAGTGCATGATTGTGTATGCTAGAAGGGTGAAAAGAACTTGGAAAATAGCTTTGTTCTTGTCCATGTGGGTGGACACATGGGCATGTGTCTAGGCCATGTGTGACACACAGTCAGCCCATGGGCGTGTGACTTGGCCGTGTGTCCCCTGCATGTTAGTATTTTAAATCAGAATAGACCACGGACTAGTCACACGGGCATGTGCCTAGAATGTGTGTGTTAATTAGTGTTGGCCACGGGCTAGCTACACGGGCATGTGTCTAGGCTCTAGGCCGTGTTAAGGTAGTCAGTGTGCACCACGGGTGGAGAGCACGGGCGTGTGCCCTAACCGTGGGGCATTGGCAGAATGCTTGAGTTTTCATGCACGGGTAGTGACCATGGGCGTGTGTGACATCCACAGGCGTGCCAAATCTTACACGGGCGTGCGAGCCCTGTATAGATGGAAAGATTTTAAGATCGTAAGAGTTTTCGATATGGTCTCGAGAGCCCTCGTGTGTACGAGAGAGGCCTCGTAGGTCGGGATTGAGGTTATTGTGATGGCCAAAGATAGTGGTCATGTTGTGCCTAAGTGGCGATCTTGAGGTCTTTAATTCGGTAACGCCTCGTGCCCGGTTCCAACGTTGAATATGGGTAAAGGGTGTTACATTTAGTAGTATCAGAGCTATGGTTTAGTCGGTTCTAGGACTACCATAGCGGGTGTAAGAGTCTAGCTATACATGACATAAGTGTACAATGATAGTGTGGTGGCTTCTGATGATTTTAAATCTTGTTTTATATAGAATATGGATTCCGATCCATTGACTATTGATGAAGCAGCTAGTAATGCGCCGGCTCCTGCGCAAGGAACCGTGCCTGTTCAAAGTGGACCCGAGGCTAGGGGTCAAGGGGAAGGGGCTCGGGAAGCCTTTCTCCAGATGATGAGCAATTGGTACTCGGATTATGTTCGAGCGAACCCTAATGCTCAATCTCCTCCACCTCCTCCTCCTATACCTGAGCCAATTCCGTTGGCTCCTTAAGGTATTGATGTAGTGAGGATATCGAAACCCCCGATAGATAAGATTAGAAAACATGGGGCTGAGGAGTTTAGAGCTAAGGTTGATGATGACCCTGAGAGGGCAGAGTTCTGGTTAGAGAACTCGATGAGAGTATTCGATGAACTCTCTTATTCACCTGAAGAGAGCTTGAAGTGTGTCGTATCCTTGCTGAGGGACTCGGCATACCATTGGTGGAAGACGTTGACATCAGTGGTCCCGAGAGAGCGGGTGACGTGGGACTTCTTTTTGGAAGAGTTCCGGAAGAAGTATATAAGCCAGAGGTTTACTGATCGGAAAAGGAAGGAATTCCTTGAGTTGAAGCAAGGAAGAATGTCAGTAGCGGAATATGAGTGTGAGTTTGTTAGGCTTAGCAAATACGCTCAAGATTGTGTGTCGACAGAGACCATATTGTGTAAGAGGTTCGAAGACGGACTGAATGAGGACATCAAACTCCTAGTGGGTATTTTGGAGTTGAAAGAATTTGTAGTGTTGGTCGAAAGGGCAAGTAAGGTCGAAGAGTTGAGTACAGAAAAGAAAAGGGCTATGAGTGAAGCCCGAGATGCTAGAAAGAGGCCGGTGGGCAAGTCGTATCAAGCCCAGTCGAAGAGGTCCAAGGACGTGAGTCCTAGGACGTCAGCACCAGTGGATTATTCGCATCGAGACTTGGGCAATACTTGTTTGGGTTCAAGAGTCCAAGCTACCTCGATGGAAAGTGTGGGCAATCCGAAGAGTAAACTGGAGTGTCCAAGTTGTGGTAGATATCACACTGGGGAGTGTTGGGGTAACAGTTGAAACTGTTATAAGTGTGGTTCCCCCAACCATTTTATCCGAAATTGCCCCGAGAGGGATGATAAGGAAGAGAAGCAAGAGATGAGATCCAATGATGTGTCTGCAAGGGGTAGACCACCAAGGAACCCGAGAGGCGGGAATAGTGGTAGAGGTGCATCTAGAGACTCTGCTGTGAGATCGGAGGGTCGGGCACCTGCGAGGACGTATGCCATTTGCGCTCGCGAAGAGGCATCCTCCCCTGATGTGATAACGGTTACTTTTTCTCTCTTTAACAGCCTTGTTATTGCTTTAATAGATCCAGGGTCTACTCATTCTTATATTTGCAAGAGATTGGCATCTAGTTTGAGTATGACTGTTGAGTCTACGGACTTTGTGGTTAAGGTGTCAAACCCGTTAGGTAAGCATGTGTTAGTGGACAAGGTGTGTAAGAATTGTCCTTTGATGATTGAGAGTCATTGCTTTCTGGCAAACCTAATGTTGTTGCCGTTTGATGAGTTTGATTTAATCCTAGGCTTGGATTGGTTGACTACCCATAGTGTCTTAGTGAACTGTGGTAGTAAGTTTATTGATTTGAAATGTGAGAGTGGAGATGTGGTTCGGGTTGAATCAGGTGGATCAGATAGTCTACCAGTGATGATTTTTTCCTTAGTGGCTGATAAATGCTTGAGAAAAGTGTGTGAGTCCTATCTTGCTTTTGTGTTGAATACTCGAGAGGTTGGAGTAGAGTTTGAAACAGTGCCAGTGGTATGTGAGTATTCGGATGTATTCTCGGCAGAGTTACCCGGATTACCTCCAGTGAGAGAGCTTGAGTTTGGGATTGAGTTAGTTCTGGGAACGGCACCTATTCCGATTGCTCCGTATAGGATGACACCTTTAGAGTTGAAAGAACTGAAGGTTCAGTTGCAAGAGTTGATAGATAAGGGTTTTGCAAGACCGAGCTACCCACCGTGGGGTGCTCCGGTATTGTTTGTGAAGAAGAAAGATGGGTCTATGAGGTTATGTATAGACTATAGACAGCTTAACAAAGTGACGGTTAATAATAAGTATCCTTTACCAAGGATTGATGATCTTTTTGATCAACTGAAGGGAGCTACAGTGTTCTCCAAGATAGACCTGAGGTCTGGTTATATTCAGTTGAGAGTGAAAGAGCAGGATGTGTTGAAAACTGCATTTCGAACAAGGTATGGCCATTATGAGTTTTTGGTTATGCCGTTTGGTTTGACGAATGCACCGGCGATTTTTATGGATCTGATGAATCGTGTTTTAAGACCATATGTGGACAAGTTTGTAGTTGTCTTCATTGACGACATATTGATCTATTCTCGGGATGAGAACGATCATGAAGAACATTTGAGAATTGTCTTGCAAACTTTAAGAGATAAGCAGTTGTACGCTAAGTTTAGCAAGAATGAGTTTTGGCTCCGTGAGGTGAGATTCCTAGGACACATTGTGTCGGGTGATGGTGTTAGAGTTGACCCGAGTAAGATATTGGCAGTTGTGGATTGGAAACCGCCGAGGAATGTGTCAGAAATCAGAAGTTTCTTGGGATTAGTAGGATATTACAGAAGTTTCGTAAAAGGGTTCTCTGTGATTGCTACCCCGATGACGAAACTATTACACAAAGATGTCAAGTTTGAATGGACTGGGACATGTCAACAGAGTTTCGAGAGACTGAAGACATTATTGACTGAGGCGCCAATTTTGGTTCAACCAGAATCGGGGAAAGAGTTCGTGGTTTACAGTGACACGTCTTTTAATGGTCTCGGTTGCGTGTTGATACAATAGGGTAAGGTAGTCGCTTACGCCTCGAGACAGTTGAAACTGCACGAGAAGAATTATCCGACTCATGATTTGGAGTTGGCTGCGATTGTTTTCGCGTTAAAGATTTGGCGACATTACTTATATGGTGAGAAGTGCCAAATCTTTATGGATCACAAGAGTTTGCGATATTTGATGGATCAGATCTGAATTTGTGAAAGAGACGGTGGCTTGAGTTGTTGAAAGACTATGAGTTAGTCATTGATTACCACCCGGGAAAAGCGTATGTGGTTGCGGATGCCCTGATTAGGAAATCCTTGTATGCTCTAAGAGTTATGAGGACGAGTTTGGTATTGTCTAATGATGGTGCTATTCTGGCAGAGTTGAGAGCTAAGCCACTATTTTTTCAACAGATATGTGAAGCTCAGAGAAATGATAGTGAGATGTCAATTAAGAGAGATAAGCGTGAGTCAGAAAGTGATCCCGAATTTTGAGTGGGCTCGAATGGTTGTTTGTTGTACCGTGACAGAATTTGTGTACCTAGAGATGAAGAGTTAATCCAAAAGGTTTTGCATGAGGCCAACAGTGGATGTTTGTCAGTACATCCGGGCAGTACGAAAATGTATAATGACTTGAAGAAGTCTTATTGGTGGCCGGGTATGAAAAGAGATATTTCAGAGTTCGTAACAAAGTGTCTAATTTGTCAACAAGTGAAAGATGAGCATCAAGTGCCTTCGGGATTGCTTCAGCCAGTGATGGTACCCGAATGGAAGTGGGATCGGGTTACCATGGATTTTGTGACGGGGTTGCCGATGACTCTGAAAAAGAGATATGTTGTGTGGATTGTTGTGGATAGACTAACGAAGTCGACTCACTTTATTCCAATACGTGTTGATTATTCACTGGATAAGTTAGCTGAGTTGTATGTTGCAGAGGTAGTGAGGTTACATGGTGTACCTGTGTCTATAATATCGGATAGGGATTCGAGGTTCACTTCGAGGTTTTGGAAGAGGTTGCAAGAGGCTTTGGGAACAAAGTTGAATTTCAAGATCTTGCGTTCCATCCGCAAACCGATGGTCGATCTGAAAAGAGTGATTCAAGTTCTCGAAGATATGCTTCGATGCTGTGTGTTAGAATTCGAGGGTAGTTGGGAGAGATATATACCTTTAGTTGAATTTGCTTACAACAACAGTTATCAGTCAAGTATACGGATGGCTCCGTATGAGGCCCTGCATGGTCGTAAGTGTCGGACTCCTTTGTATTGGACCGAGCTTAGTGAGAAGCGGGTCCATGGGGTCGATCTAGTAAAAGAGACCGAGCAGAAAGTGAAAATAATCTATAATAGTCTGAAAGTTGCTTCGGACCGACAGAAGTCGTACGCAGATCTGAAAAGAAAAGAAATTGAGTTTGAAGTGGCCGACAAAGTGTTTTTGAAATTGTCCCCATAGAAGAAGATTATGAGATTTGGACGAAAAGGAAAATTGAGTCCAAGATTCATAGGGCCGTATGTGTAACATCCCAATTCAGGGCGTAGTCGAAATAGTGGTGTGAGACCATAAACCCGAGTCAGTAGAATTGAGTCCTTAAGGTTTATGACATGTTTGCATCATACTACTAAAGTTCCATGTAAAAATTTTGTGAAATTGACATGGAATGATCAAAAAGGACTAAATTGCAAAAGTTGCAAAATATGAGTTTCTAGAAGCTTTTTGTATGAAATAGCTTTAGAACATTAATTATGAGTCCTTAAATAGCAATTTTCCCAAATTATATTTTTTGGACAAAAATGGACATGAGTTAGAAAAATAGAAATTTTTAAAGAGAAGGACATTTTGGTCATTTGTCTAATAATTGATTAAAATAGGAAAAAGGTGATAAAAAAATATTCATCTTCTTCCTCTTGTGCCGAAAATTTGGAGACTCCATAGCTAGGGTTCTTCATTTTTTTCAAGCTTGCTAGTAAGTTCATCATAGCCCCATTTTTAATATTCTTCGTGTTTTTGAAGTTCTCACATTATGAATTAGCTTTTTTTAGCTATAAAATGAGCTAAGATGCATGATCAAAAATCTACCCAATAGTGACATGCTTGTAAAATGATATTTTATGGAAGTTTATGAGAGTTTGATGTTAGATAAACATCTTTTTCTAAGTGAATTTCATGAAAAATGCTAGTAAGGACTAGTTTGTAAAAGTTATAGAATTGGTCATACCTATTAGAAATAGTGGGAATTGATGATTGCTATAGTAGAGAAAATGAATCAGCTAAGCATGAAGTTTAAGAAAGACGAATGAGATTGATTTTACGAGCCTTGGGGCAAAAGTGCAAATATGAGAAAGTATAGGGGTAAAATAGTAATTTACCAAAGTATGAGTTAAGAGTCAATTTAGTCAATGTGAGTATTAAATGATCTATTTATGATTATAGATCAAGAAAAACGAAGCCTGGATAGAAATCGAGGCAAGAACAAAGTCGAGGACTAAATTAAATACCTACATACATTTTGTATATCGAGGTAAGTTTGCGTGATTTCTAAGCTTTATGATTAATATCATTGAATTGCTTAGTATAATGTACAATATTATCATGAAAATGTTTAATGTTATGTTAAACAAAGTAATCAATGAGATCAAGCATGAGAAAGCCCCGACTGAAGATGAATAGCTTAGGATACACGATCTATCACATGAAATGAGAAAGTCCGTATAAGTCCAAGCGAGAGCACACGTGATCGGCAATCAGACAAGTTATCATGTAAGACCAAGACAAGTCTTGGCATTGAAGAGTTATTGTGAGATGAAGACCCATATAAGCCCAAGCCGTGGCATGGCATTGGTGAGTCTCCAAGCAAAGATGTCTTGTAAGTCCAAGATGAGTCTTGGCATTGAAAAGCTATCAAGAGATAGAGATACCATGTAAGTCCAAGCCAAGGCATGGCATTGGTGAGTAACAAGGAAGATTTCATGTAAGTCCAAGCCAAGGCTCGGCATTGACCAGTTCATGAGTAAAGGTACCAAGTAAGACCATGTCAAGACATGGCAATGGTAAGTTCCCAAGGGAACTCACGAGAAAGACTTCGTATAAGCCCATGTCAAGACATGGCCTCGAAACCAAGATGAGAGATTCCATGTAAGACCGTATCTAGGATATGGCTTTGGCATCGAGCGTGTGAGATGAGATTTAGTATCATCGGTTATTCATATAAATTCATTGGGCAAACAAGTAAAGTTTAAATGAGATAACAAGAAATTAAGTAAGCAGAGTTATCATCAAGTTGAGAATGAGTATTATTCATGTTATGAATGATAAGTTAGAGATTATGATAATTATGCTAAAGTATGCTGATCAATGTGATCAAGTGATACAGCTACCTTGTTTACTTCACAAGCATGAGACTAGTAAGTATCATGAGATTCGTAAGAATCAGATATGAGTAAGTAAGCTTTATAGCTGAAATTATGATACCATTGTTTATGTCAAATGGTTTATATGAAGCAAGTATGTTGTTATGTGCATTATATGCAAACTTACTAAGCTAAATGCTTACATCTTTTATTCTTTCTTTCCATGTAGTCCCGCCAAGCTAATCTCGTGGATCATCGTCACCGGAGCTCGGAGCACACTACCAATCGCTATTTTGGTATAGCCAAGTTGTTTATATTAAGTATGGCATGTATAGGAAACATTTCATTTTGAGTTGTGTTTTAAAACTAGCCAAATTGTTGGCTATCAAGCTTAGTATTCTTTTTGTATATGGCCAAAGAGATGAGTCATGAATGATTAAGTATGTATATTTTAATCTATCAATGAAGTATGCATCCTTGTTCATGTTAGATGTAATACTTGAGTTGCTGAATTGAGCATGAGTTTGATCTTGATTTCAGGGTGGCAATTGGCTCGGTAAATAGCCTCTAAGTGCTCACACGGTTGGACACGCGGGCGTGTGTCTAGGCCGTGTGCACCCTGCACCTTTGTATCTTAAGTCAGAATAGACCACGGACCAATCACACGGGCGTGTGTTTAGACTCTAGGCCGTGTTACGGTAGTCAGTGCACACCACGGGTGGTAAGCACGGGCGTGTGCCTTGGCCGTGGGGCAATGGCAGAATGCTGAGGTTTTAGGCACGGTTTGGGGCCACGGGCGTGTCCAGGCCATGTGTAAATTGCCAGTATCCACCACGGGTAAAAGACACGGGCATGTTTTAGGGGTGCACGGGCGTGTCCCAAGTCACACGGACGTGTGACCCCTGTTTGGAGAGAAAGTTTCCAGATGAGTTCCGAAAGTTTTGGGACGCAAGTCTGAGGCCTCATAGGCCCATGAAATGTCTGATTTGACTAAGAAAGAGAAGCTTTTAATTATAAACAAAATTTTATAGTCCGTAAGCACAAGATTAAGTGAGTTCAAGCATGGTAATGTCTCGTATCCAGTCTCAGTCTCGAACTCAGGTATGGGGTGTTACATTTAGTGGTATCAGAGCTACGGTTTAGTCGGTTCTAGGACTAACGTAGCACGAGCACGAGTCTAGCTATACATGCTATACGTAAGAATGTTTTTATAATGATAGTGTGATGACTCCTGACGACTTGAATTATGTTTATACATTTAGTAAATGGATCCCGATAGAGCTGTGGCGGATGACGTAGAAAGTAATGCGCCGACTCCCGCTGAAGGGACGGTGCCGAACGAGAATGAGAATAGACCCACTACAGTGAGTCAAGAAGAAGGAGAAAAGGCTAGAGAAGCCTTCCTCCATATGATGAATACATGGTATACGGAGTTCGTTCGTACGAACCCGAATGCATAACCCCCTCCACCCCCACCTATTCCTCAACCTATCCCAATATCCCCTCAAGTAGTAGAGGTGGTAAGAGGAGAGAAGCCTCCAGTCGATAGAATCAGGAAATATGGGGCAGAAGAATTCTGGGCTAGAAAAGATGATGATCCGGAAAAAGCTGAATTCTGGTTAGAAAATACCATTAGGGTATTTAATGAGTTGTCATGCACATCTGAGGAATGCATGAAGTGTGTAGTTTCTCTTTTAAGAGATTCTGCTTACCAATGGTGGAACACTCTTGTGTCGGTGGTACCGAGAGAAAAGATCACATGGGAATTTTTCCAAGAAGAGTTCAAGAAAAAGTATATCACCAAAGGTTCGTGGACCGAAAAGAAAGGAATTCTTAGAACTAAAGCAAGGCAAGATGTCTCGTGGATGATTACGAAGCGTGAATTTGTACGACTCAGTAAATACGCTCGAGAGTGTGTATCCACCGAGGCCATCATGAGCAAGAGATTCAAAGATGGGCTAAATGATGACATCAAACTGTTTGTTGCTGTTTTAGAACTAAAGGAATTCGTGGTGCTAGTAGAGAGGGCTTGCAAAGCCGAGGAGCTAGTAAGAGAGAAGAAAAAGTCTGAAATGGAGTCTCATGACTCGAGAAAGAGACAGTGGAATAAGTCATTCCAATCTTCATCCAAGAAGTCAAGAGATTTCCCTACCCGATCGGCTACTTCCATTGGATTTTCCAAGAAAAACAAGAGTAGGCAGAGTTCGGGAAACAAAGCACGAACTACTTGATTGCTAGTGTAGGGAATATCCGATCTGACAGACCCGAATGCCCACAGTGTGGCAGACGACATCTTGGTGAATGCCGAGCGCATGAAAATGCTTCTTTCTGATGTGGTTCCCAGGATCACTTTATAAAAGATTGTCCATTAATGAATAGAGGTCATTACTTTAAAGCAAATCTTATGTTGCTACCATTTGATGAGTTTGACATCATTCTTGGTATGGACTGGTTGACCACTCATGGTGTAATAGTTAATTGTGGGAAGAAATATATTGAGATGAGATGTGAGAATGGGGATACTCTCCATATAGAATCAGATGAGCAAAGTAAATCTCCGGCAATGATTTTTCACATGACGCACAAGAGATACGTAAGAAAGGGGTATGAGGCATATTTGGCCTTTGTGATGAATGATAAAGAAACAGAGTTAAAGATTGAGTCGGTACCAATAGTATGTGAGTACGTGGATGTTTTTCCCGAAGAATTACCAGACTACCACCGCTAGAGACGTTGAGTTCAAAGATTGAGCTAGCTCCCGATATTGTACCAATATCTATTACTCCTTACGTAATGGCTCCAACGGAGTTGAGAGAGTTGAAGTCACGGTTGCAAGATTTGTGAGATAAAGGTTTTGCGAGATCAAGTTGTTCTCCATGGGGTGCTCCGTTTTATTTGTGAAAAGAAAGATGGCACCATGAGATTATGCATAGATTACCGTCAACTTAATAAAGTGACAGTAAAGAACAAGTACCCATTGCCAAGGATCGATGATTTGTTCGATCAATTGGAGGGAGCCACTGTGTTATCTAAGATAGACTTGAGATCGGGGTACTACCAAATGAGAGTAAAGGAATCGGATGTGTCCAAGACAGACTTTTCGAACAAGGTATGGGCATTATGAATTTTTAGTCATGCCCTTTGGTTTGACCAATGCTCCTGCGGTATTCATGGACTTAATGAACTGCATTTTTAGACCATACCTCGACAAGTTTGTAGTCGTTTTCATGGACGACATACTGATTTATTCCCGAGATGAGAATGAGCATGCTGAGCACCTACGGACGGTTTTACAGACTTTTCGAGAAAATCAATTATATGCCAAGTTCAGTAAAAGTGAATTTTGGCTCAGGGAAGTAGGATTTCTGGGACATATTGTCTCGGGAGAAGGAGTTCGAGTAGACCCCAGTAAGATTTCGGCTCTTATGGACTGGAAGCCACCAAAGAATATCTCTGAGATTAGAAGTTTTCTAGGCATAGCCGGCTATTATAGACGATTCGCCAAGGGGTTTTCCATAATTGTAATCCCGATGACTAAATTGTTACAAAAAAATGTGAAGTTTGAGTGGACTGAAAGATGCCAACAAAGTTTCGAGAAACTAAAAGCGATGTTGACAGAAGCTCCAGTTTTAGTACAACCTGAGACAGGAAAGAATTTGTGATTTACAAATGATGCATCCTTAAATGGATTAGGTTGTGTGTACTTATGCAAGAAGGCAAAGTGATTGCTTATGCCTCAAGACAGTTGAAGCCTCATGAGAAGAATTATCCGACCCACGATCTAGAGTTGGCTGCCATAGTCTTCGCATTGAAGATATGGAGACACCACCTATATGGTGAGAGATGTCAGACCTTCATCGATCACAAAAGTTTGAAGTGTTTGATGACGCAGAGAGAGTTGAACTTAAGGCAGTGGAGATGGTTAGAGTTGATAAAAGACTATGAATTGGTCATTGACTACCATCCCGGGAAGGCGAATGTTATCACCGACGCTTTGAGCAGAAAGTCCCTATTTGCATTAAGGGTAATGAATTCACGGATGACTTTATCCGACGATGGTTCTATTCTAGCTGAGTTGAGAGCTAGACCAACTTTCCTCCAAGAGATCATTGAAGCTCAAAAAGAAGATAGTGGATTACAAGCCAAGAGAGCTCAGTATGAGACAGATGTTGACTCTGATTTCTGAATTAGTCCTAATGGAAGTCTGATGTCCAAAGATAGAGTTTGTGTACCGAGAAAGGAAGAGCTTATTAAGGGAATTTTGCGTGAGGCCCATAGCGGATGTTTGTCTGTACATCCGGGTGGTACCAAGATGTATAATGACTTGAAGCAACAGTATTGGTGGCCGAGAATGAAGAAAGATATTTCAGAGTTTGTTTCCAAATGCTTGATTTGTTAGCAAGTAAAGGGTGAACACCAAGTACCTTCGGGTTTGCTTCAACCCATTTTGGTTCTGGAGTGGAAATGGGACCGTATTACTATGGATTTTGTAACGGGTCTACCATTATCTCCGAGCAAGAAAGATGCCGTATGGGTTATAGTTGATAGACTCACGAAGTCAGCTCATTTTATACCATGCGAGTTGATTACTCACTAGACAAGTTGGCAAACTTGTACGTTTCAGAAATAGTAAGGCTTCACGGTGTTCCGTTGTCAATCATCTCGGATAGAGATCCGAGGTTTACATATAGATTTTTGAAGAAGTTACAAGAAGCCTTGGGTACAAAGTTAAACTTTAGTACCGCTTTTCATCCTCAAACTGACAGTCAGTCAGAGAGGTTAATTCAAGTACTCAAAGATATGCTCAGATGTTGTATTCTTGAATTCTGAGGCAGTTTGGAAAAGTTTCTCCCATTGGTGGTGTTTACCTATAATAGTAGCTATCAGTCAAGCTTAAAGATGGCACCTTATGAGGCTTTATATGGGCGTAAGTACCGAACGCCTTTATTTTGGACTGAACTAAAAGAAAACCAAATTCACGGGGTTTATTTGGTTAGAGAAGCTGAAGAGAAAGTGAAAGTGATACGAGAAAGTTTAAAAGTTGCATCAGACAGACAGAAGTCCTATTCGGACTTAAAGAGGAAAGGGATAGAGTATCAAGTCAGAGATAAAGTTTTCTTGAAAGTGTCACCTTGGAGAAAAGTTCTCAGATTTGGCCAGAAAGGCAAGTTGAGTCCATGTTTTATCAGACCATACGAGATTACTGAAAGTGTTGGGTCGGTAGCTTATCGATTGGCTTTGCCATCAGAGTTAGAAAAGATTCACGATGTGTTTCACGTGTCAATGTTGAGACGCTACCGATCAGATCCTTCACATGTAATTACCCCGTCAGAAATAGAGATTCATCCCGACATGACTTATGGTGAAGAAGCAATTAAGGTTTTAGCTCGGGAAGTCAAGCAGCTAAGGAATAAAAGTATTGCCCTGGTAAAAGTATTGTGGCAAAGACATGGAATAGAAGAAGCTACGTGGGAACCAGAAGAGAGCATGAGAAACCAGTACCCAAACCTGTTTGCTGGTAAGATTTTCGAGGACCAAAATTTCTAAGAAGGGGAGAATTGTAACATCCCGATTCAGAGCCTAGTCAGAATAGTGGTGCGAGACCACAACCCCGAGTCAGTAAAATTGAGTCCTTAAGGTTTATGACATGTTTGCATCATAGTACTAAAGTTCCATGTAGAAATTTTGTGAAATTGACATGGAATGATCAAAAAGGACTAAATTGTAAAAGTTGCAAAATATGAGTTTCTAGAAGCTTTTTGTATGAAATAGCTTTAGAATATTAATTATGAGTCCTTAAATAGCAATTTGCCCAAATTATAATTTTTGGACAAAAATGGACGTGAGTTAGAAAAATAGAAATTTTTAAAGAGAATGACATTTTGGTCATTTGTCTAATAATTGATTAAAATAGGAAAAAGATGATAAAAATCTATTCATCTTCTTCCTCTTGTGCCGAAAATTTGGAGACTCCATAGCTAGGGTTCTTCATTTTTTTCAAGCTTGCTAGTAAGTTCATCTTAGCCCCGTTTTTAATATTCTTCGTGTTTTTGAAGTTCTCGTATTATGAATTAGCTATTTTTAGCTATAAAATGAGCTAAGATGCATGATCAAAAATCTACCCAAGAGTGAGATGCTTGTAAAATGATATTTTATGGAAGTTTATGAGAGTTTGATGTTAGATAAACATCTTTTTCTAAGTGAATTTCATGAAAAATGCTAGTAAGGACTAGTTTGTAAAAGTTATGAAATTGGTCATACCTATTAGAAATAGTGGGAATTGATGATTGCTATAGTAGAGAAAATGAATCAGCTAAGCATGAAGTTTAAGAAAGACGAATGAGATTGATTTTACGAGCCTTGGGGCAAAAGTGCAAATATGAGAAAGTATAGGGGTAAAATAGTAATTTTACCAAAGTATGAGTTAAGAGTCAATTTAGTCAATGTGAGTATTAAATGATCTATTTATGATTATAGATCAAGAAAAATGAAGCCCGGATCGGAACTGAGGCAAGAATAAAGTTGAGGACTAAATTGCATACCTACATACATTTTGTATATCGAGGTAAGTTTGCATGATTTCTAAGTTTTATGATTAATATCATTGAATTGCTTAGTATAATGTACAATATTATCATGAAAATGTTTAATGTTATGTTAAACAAACTAATCAATGAGATCAAGCATGAGAAAGCCCCGATTGAAGATGAATACCTTAGGATACTCGATCTATCACATGAAATGAGAAAGTCCGTATAAGTCCAAGCTGAGGCATGGCATCGGCAATCAGACAAGTTATCATGTAAGACCAAGACAAGTCTTGGCATTGAAGAGTTATTATGAGATGAAGACCCATATAAGCCCAACCCGAGGCATGGCATTGGTGAGTCTCCAAGCAAAGATGTCATGTAAGTCCAAGACGAGTCTTGGCATTGAAAAGCTATAAAGAGATAGAGATCCCATGTAAGTCCAAGCCAAGGCTCGACATTGACCAGTTCATGAGTAAAGGTACCAAGTAAGACCATGTCAAGACATGGCAATGGTAAGTTCCCAAGGGAACTCACGAGAAAGACTTCGTATAAGCCCATGTTAAGATATGGTCTCGAAACCAAGATGAGAGATTCCATGTAAGACCGTATCTAGGATATGGCTTTGGCATCGAGCGTGTGAGATGAGATTTAGTATCCCCGGTTATTCATAGAAATTCATTGGGCAAACAAGTAAAGTTTAAATGAGATAACAAGAAATTAAGTAAGCAGAGTTATCATCTAGTTGAGAATGAGTATTATTATGCTAAAGTATGCTGATCAATGTGATCAAGTGATACAGGTACCTTGTTTACTTCACAAGTATGAGACTAGTAAGTATCATGAGATTCGTAAGAATCAGATATGAGTAAGTAAGCTTTATAGCTGAAATTATGATACCATTGTTTATGTCAAATGGTTTATATGAAGCAAGTATGTTGTTATGTGCATTATATGCAAACTTACTAAGCTAAATGCTTACGTCTTTTATTCTTTCTTTCCATGTAGTCCCGCCAAGCTAATCTCGTGGATCATCGTCACCGGAGCTCGGAGCACACTATCAATTACTATTTTGGTATAGCCAAGTTGTTTATATTAAGTATGGCATGTATAGGAAACATTTCATTTTGAGTTGTGTTTTAAAACTAGCCAAATTGTTGGCTATCAAGCTTAGTATTCTTTTTGTATATGGCCAAAGAGATGAGTCATGAATGATTAAGTATGTATATTTTAATCTATCAATGAAGTATGCATCCTTGTTCATGTTAGATGTAATACTTGAGTTGTTGAATTGAGCATGAGTTTGGTCTTGATTTCAGGGTGGCAATTGGCTTGGTAAATAGCCTCTAAGTGCTCACATGGTTGGACACACGGGCGTGTGTCTAGGCCGTGTGCACCCTGCACCTTTGTATCTTAAGTCAGAATAGACAACGGACCAGTCACATGGGCATGTGTTTAGACTCTAGGCCGTGTTAAGGTAGTCAGTACGCACCACGGGTGGTAAGCACGGGCGTGTGCCTTGGCCGTGGGGCATTGGTAGAATGCTGGGGTTTTAGGCACGGTTTGGGGCCACGAGAGTGTCCAGGCCGTGTATAAATTGCTAGTATCCACCACGGGTAAAAGACACGGGCATGTTTTAGGGGTGCACGGGCGTGTCCCAAGTCACACGAACGTGTGACCCCTGTTTGGAGAGAAAGTTTCCAGATGAGTTCCGAAATTTTTGGGACGCAAGTCTGAGGCCTCGTAGGCCCATGAAATGTCTGATTTGACTAACAAAGAGAAGTTTTTAATTCGGAGCAAAATTTTATAGTCCGTAAGCACAAGATTAAGTGAGTTCAAGCATGGTAATGTCTCGTATCCAGTCTTAGTCTAGGACTCGGGTATGGGGTGTTACAGTATGAGATTACAGATAGGGTTGGGCCAGTAGCATACCGGTTGGCTTTGCCGGTAGAGTTGGAAAAGATTCATAACCTGTTTCATGTGTCGATGTTGCGACGGTATTGCTCTGATCCTTCACATGTGTTTCCTTCGACGAAAATTGAGATAAGACCGAATATGTCTTACGATGAAGAGCCGATTAAGATCTTGGCTCGAGAAGTGAAACAGCTGAGAAATAAGAGCATAGCACTAGTGAAAGTGTTATGGCAGAAACACGGTGTGGAAGAGGCTACGTGGGAAACAGAAGAAGCTATGAGAGAGCAACATCCAAACCTCTTTACTGGTAAGATTTTCGGGGGCGAAAATCTCTAAAGGGGGGGAGAGTGATAACATCCCAATTTAGGGCCTTGTCGGAATAGTGGTGCGAGACCACAAATCCGAGGTATATGAATGAGTTTTTAAGGTTTATGCTATGTATGCATGCTAGTGTGAAAGTTTCATGAAGCAATTTTGTGAAATTGCGGTTGAATTGTCCAAAAGGACTAAATTGCAAAAGTTGCAAAATGTGAGATTCTAGAAGCTATTTGTGTGAAATAGCTTTAGAATATTAATTAGAGGTCCTTAAATAGCAATTTTCCCAATTTCTAATTTTTGGACAAATTTGGGCATGGATGAGTTAAATTAAAAAGTTTATCAAAAAGGGCATTTTGGTCATTTAACAATTAAGTGATTAAAATAGGAGAAAAGATGACAAAATTCATTCATCTTCTTCTCCAAGGCTCACTAAAAATTTGAGAGAGCCATTGTTAGGGTTCTTCAAAAATTTCAAGCTTGCTAGTAAGTGCATCTAGCCTCGTTTTTTATATTCTTTGTATTTTTGAAGTCCTTGTTGCATGAGTAAGCTATTTTTAGCTATTTGATGAGCTATGATGGATATTAAAAAATGTGGCCATTTATGACATGCATGTATTTTGATGTTTTATGGAAGATTATGAAAGCTTGATGTAGTAGAAACATCTTTTGCTAAATAAGTTTCAATAGAAAATGCATGTAGGGACTAGTTTGTAAAAATCTTGAGTTTGGTCATAGATGTGTGATGTAGTGAAAATTGATGATTGCTTTAGTTGAGTAAGTGATTCGGCTAAGCATGAAAGGCTAGAAAGTTGAATAAAAATTACTTTACGAGCCTTGGGGGCAATAGTGTAATTATGAGAAAGATTTGGGGAAAAAGGGTAATTTTTCCAAAGTATGAGATGTGGGTCAATTTGGTCAATGTGTGTATTGAATAAGCTGATTTATTCTTTATAGATAAAGAAAGAAAAAGCCCGGATCGAAACCGAGGCAAGAGTAAAGTGGTGGACTAAATTGCACGTTTCTATACTTTTGAGTATCGAGGTAAGTCTACGCATAAACAATGCATTCATACTTACAATTTGTTAATGATAGATAGTGTATAGCATGTTTGAGAATGATTGAGAACCTATGTGGTTCAAGTGAAATGAATGGATGAATGATTAAGTAAGTAGATTTGTGAATGTGTTGTGATAATGCTAAATGGTGGGCTAAGTGCGATACCATCCTAATGCATATTGACGATGAGCTGGCTATGTGCAATGCTATCGTTAGGTATATTATCTAGTGGGCTATGTGCGAAGCCACTATGAATACCTTGTTGGTAGGCTAAGTGCGATACTACCTTATTAATTGATTGTGGTGGGCTTAGTGTGGAACCACCGAGAGATTTGCTGTGTGGATGTGATAGTGAGGAGAATAGCTGTGTGGATGTATTATTGAGAAATAATGATGTGCTGTGTATTGTGTAAATGTGATATTGAATGCAGGGGTGCATGTCAATGGTTATGAGTAAGTGACTCATGATGTGTTGAAAATGTGGTAAAGGATAGAAAGAGTAAGCATAGTTGTACATTATATGTTAGTATAATGCTAATTGTTGTTTAGCTTATACTATGTTGCTTAATTGTTTATGTGTAAACTTACTAAGCTCAAAGCTTACTCTCTTTCTTTTCCCTTGTCTTATAGAGCAAAAGTGTTGAATCGAGATACGAGGATCAATTAGAAGATCGCCCAAACTATTAGCACACTCTGGTACATTAGACTCAATGTTTTGTATATGGCATGTATAGGGGCTAGACAATTAGTGAATTTTGATGTTTATGGCTATGATGTGTTGGCCTTTAGATGGATAATCTATTTTGTATAATGCCATAGTTGTTGGCACTTTATTATATGAAAAGATGAAGTTTTCTATGTGAGATTGTAAGACTTTGATTTGATTATGGATGTGTTGAATGAGTGCATGATTGTGTATGCTAGAAGGGTGAAAAGAACTTGGCAAATAGCTTTGTTCTTGTCCATGTGGGTAGACACACGGGCGTGTGTCTAGGCCATGTGTGACACACGGTCAGCCCATGGGCGTGTGACTTGGCCGTGTGTCCCCTGCATGTTAGTATTTTAAATCAGAATAGACCACGGACTAGTCACACGGGCGTGTGCCTAGAACATGTGTGTTAATCAGTGTTGGCCACGGGCTAGCTACACGGGCATGTGTCTAAGCTCTAGGCCGTGTTAAGGTAGTCAGTGTGCACCACGAGTGGAGAGCACGGGCGTGTGCCCTAACTGTGGGGCATTGGCAGAATGCTTGAGTTTTGATGCACGGGTAGTGACCATGGGCGTGTGTGACATCCACGGGCGTGCCAAATCTTACACGGGCGTGCGAGCCCGGTATAGATGGAAAAAATTTAAGATCGTAAGAGTTTTCGATATGGTCTCGAGAGCCCTCGTGTGTATGAGTGAGGCCTCGTAGGTCGGGATTGAGGTTGTTGTGATGGCCAAAAAGAGTGGTCATGTTGTGCCTAAGTGGTGATCTTGAGGTCTTTAATTCGGTAACGCCTCGTGCCTGGTTCCGGCGTTGAATACGGGTAAGGGGTGTTAGAAGAACCTTGAGACTCTCTAACACTTAAACAAGGGTTGCGAACTAATAGTTTCGACTCTCTTTTCAAATGTTCGAGGGTAGGGGCTCAACTTTCGTATCTAAGTGGCATGGCCTTCTTAATCATCTTTATTCGTTTAATTAGATAGGAAATTTCTTTATGTTTAAGCGATACTCACTGAACTCAGAGCTCATCACGCAATCCCCAAAGGAATCATTTGATGCATTTTTCTTTTGTCAGCACTAACTCAAGGGCATATTTGGTAAGCTGCAAGAGCTCTCATTTTGTAACAGCCTGATTTAGACCCTAGTCGGAACAGTGGTTTCGAGACCAAAAATCCGAGGTTGTAAATATATTTTAATATTACTTTTGGTGTTGATTATGTGTGATATAGTCTGTGTAAAAATTCTGTGTGATAATTTTATCGACTGTGTGTTAAATTGTGAGAAAGGACTTAATTGTATAAAGTGTAAATGCTGAGTGCTGATTGTTAAGTACTTAATTATTTTTGGCTTTTAAGGTGGAGGCCTTATGAGGCAATTTAACCTTTTTAAAGATAGTGGATGGCTAAATGACATATTAGCTTTAATATTTATTTTTTTATATGTTTAATGAAAGGGAAAATGAGTAAAATGTTTAATAAAGTAATAATAATAAAACAAAAGCATGAAAATAAGATGAATGTGTTCATCTTTGTCCACCGAAAACACAAATAGAAAACAAGGAAGAAAAGCTTTGTGATATTCGGCCATTGTTCATCTTGATTGAGGTATGATTTTGAGTCAGTTTTTGATAATTTCTATGTTTTTGTAATCATTGCTTTGTGCTCTACAAAACCCATGCTTAAATTTTGTGAATTGATGATTTTTATAAAATGTGCCATTGATGAAATGGTAAGCTTTGTGATGAGTGTTGGTGTTAAATGAAAGATATGTGTTTAATGAACATGTTTTATTCTTGAACTTTTGATGAATTTAGCTAATTAGGGCTAAATTGAGAAAATAGCATTTTGAAGGATTACAATGTGAAATAAATGAAAGGTGTGGGCTTGTATGAATATAGTGAGAATTCGGCTAGGCATGAGTGCAAGCTAATTATGTGAATTTGATGATTTTGTGAAAGAAGGACTAAAGTGTCGAAATGTAAAAATGTGAGGGCTATTTTGTATAATGCCCTAAATATGTGTGTTTGGACTAAAATGAATGATTTGGTGATTGAATGGATTGAATTTGAATGTGTATAGACAAAAAAAAGAGAGGTTCGGATCGAGATCGAGGCAAAGATAAAGTGCTCGATTGACCGATCATTTCGGTAGTTCAACGTCCGAGGTAAGTTCGGACAAAATACGAACATTTAGTTATGTTAAATGTTATGAAATGAATGTTATAATGATATTGAAATGTGGATGCTATGTGAGAGTTGAGTTTGAGTTATGTGGCACTAAGTGTGCGTATTCGAAAACGTGATCGAGATGATCAGCACTGTGTGTGCGAAATGAAATAAGCTACGACTTTGTGGTTGGCACTGTGTGTGCGATACCGATTGAAGAGTGGTTTGATATAAATACACTATGTGTGCGATGATAATTAAGCTTCGGCTAAATATTGGGGCACTAAGTGTGCGATTGAATCAAAGAAGAGAAGGAATTTGATCGAAAGGGAAAAGTGAGTATTGAGTAGCAAATGTAATTGACTACTAGGTGTTGACTAAGGTACGCTCGGAACCTATGTGGTTGATGAATCTATGAATGAGATTATGAAATGTTAAATGAGCATTTTAGTTTTGGATGGCATAATATATATATGCATATGTGAAATAATCTATGTGATGATTTGTTTTACTATAATGTATCATGTTACGAACTTACTAAGCTTTGAAAGCTTCTTGTGTGATTTGTTTCTCTCGCTTTGCGAAAGGTCGTAAAAAAGCTTGCTTGGATCCGGAATCGTCGACATCTCAATCACACTATCGGCATTCTATTTTGGTACTTTTGGAAAGATGTACATAGTTGAAATATGACATGTATAGGCTAGTTGTTTTGACTCATATTTGAGATGTGAAAATAGCCATGTGATGTGGCTAGCTAAGTGTTGGTAATGTGCATGAGTGAATATGGTAATTTGTGCATATTTTGATATGGCGTGATGGTAATGAATTAGCATATGAATGGTGAATTCAATGATGAATTAATGCCTCAGTGATTTAGTGAGGTTATGGATGATTTATACCTAGATTTACATGTAATTTGGTTGTATAAAATGGCAAGCTTAGAAATGAGATTCTATGTGATGATATGATGATAGTTGGACATGAAATTGGTTGCCAAATTGCGTGTATAAAGATGCTCAAATGTGCTTGTAGGATTGACCCATGTGGGTGGCATTTTGGCCTTGCAAATGGCCTAATTGAGCCACACGGTTGTGGCACACGGGCGTGCCTAGTGACCGTGGGGCTAAGTCAGTAGCTAGCCTAATAGCACACGGCCAAGACACGGGCGTGCCTAGTCGCCGTGTGAGAAATTCAGAATATGGCCTAAGAGTGCACAGCCAAGGTACACGGGCGTGCTTGGTGGCCGTGGATGGGAAGTCAAATTCGAGCACGGCCAAGGCACACGGGCGTGCTTGGTGGCCGTGGATGTGAGGTCAGATTCGACCACTGGGGGGACACACGGGGGTGTCCAGCTGCCGTGGGAGGCACACGGTTTGCCCACACGGGCGTGTATCCCTGAAACATAGAAAAGTTTTTAAATTTCGAAAAGTTTACAGATGTGTTTGGGCTTAGTCCCGACCCTCCCCAAAGATGTGTTTAAGGTCTTATACGCCTTAAAATGGGACTAATTGTTTATGTATGATGTATTATGATGATGATTGACTTTGTGTCGTAAATGGGTTGTGAAATGATTCTATTGTCCGGTAATGCCTCTTAACCCTATTCCAGTGACGGTGACGGTTTCGGGTTAGGGGTGTTACACGTTTGTAGTCGACTTCTAGCATACTCCCTTACTTCAACATCATAAATTCTTTCTTCCAATCTTCCAAAAACAATTTACCAACATACTTCTTTTGAAACTTAGACTTGATGAATATACAAGTAGTCTAATTCACTAGCACATGACGGATGACAGTTAGCCCTCGCTGAATTGTTGGAGATATCCAAGTGATTTGATTCACTTCTTTAGAAGAGATACCACACATGTGGCACATACAGATAGTGACCATTCTAATTATTGGAGAACTCGTTCGATAGACTCCAACCAAATTTCAGCTGAAAAAGGTTCAACACCTTTCAACCATTTGAATTAAGTTGCTCCATACTTTCACAATTCTCTTATCGAGGCTCACCGAATTGCAGCTACTAGTGCAGCTCCAGTTACTCTCTAAAGTACATCCATTATTATGCAGAGTAGATCCTCATCACCTTAACCCTCATGGTGAGAGCTATTGGATCTGTTTCTACATCGAGCATTGACTTGATCAATACCATGTGTCTTAATACCTACTCTATTTTCACCCTCAGTAGAGTGATCACTACTGTTAAATTCTTCTACAATAGCATTTTTCAATTTTCCTAACATTATCAACTATATAACTGAAGAATTCATAGTTAGCATCCAAATCCCGACTTAGACTTAACTCGACCTTGGCATGTACCTCTAGAATAAATTCAAAGATTGATTTAGTCTTAGAATTGGCTAAACCTATAGTTTAGATACCACTAAATGTAACACTCCATATCTGACCCGGTCGCTAGGTCTAAGATATGGGATGCCACATTCATTGTTGGAGCAACTAGGATCAAATACAATTCAATTTAACTGCGAATACATACTAATAATTAAATTACTCAATTAAAATATATTATACAATAATTTTCGGCTCTTATACAAGCTTATGAAAGCTCTTAAGTTGACTTGGGATCAAATAGGGGCCAAATCATAAAATCTGCAAACTATCAGGTTGACATCGCGACATCGGGGATTGATCTCGTCATGATGTTATGGTCTCGATGTCGCGACGTGATTGTCCTATTATCAAAAGGTCTAAATGGTACCATTTTTAGAACACCTGTGCAAACAATCCATACTTTAAATCAACCATTTTAGCAAGAGGCATGTTTCCAATTACCTCATATAAGACCATTTCATCATATCTTCATTCAAAAACACCTAACTAACAATTTCAACTTAAAATTGAGTCGTCATATACTATATTGCAACATTTCAACCATTTAACCCTTTCAAATACTTAAGCTAAAATTTTATGGGCATTTAACAAGTTATAACATTAAACTCACATCACATTACCAATTCGAGACTCAAAATGACCATTTGATACAAAACTGACTCAAAACCTAGGTACATGCCTTACATGCCTTATATCAAAAAGTAAAGGAACTATACAAACTTTGTTGAGTCGAGAGTTGCGGTTTGGATGCTAAATCAATCCTCGAGACTTTGAGATTCCCTAATACCTGCGCACAGAATAACAAATCATATGTTGAGTGATAAAGCTCAATGGTTTTTTCATGATTCAAGTCATATAAAATAACACGGTAACAATATAAATATATGCTATTGCAAGATCACATTCCAACTATATCACATCATGTGTTTCAATTTCATACGAGGCCATCAAATACACCATGTTATCAACCTATTACCAACCATACTTATATTTCCATCTCAAGTGTCACAAATTAATCGTATTAGTATAACATATCAAACCTTTACTTTCTATTAGCATCACATTCAATTTCATTTCAATTCAAGCCATTTAACATATCATATTCCCGTTTCCGTATAGAATCTATTGGTTCTCTATATTTTCATATTAACCTTCTGGGCTTGTATAAACTGGTTTGCATGGTCTTTCAATACCGTGAAACACATTGCACATCTGTATTATCAAATCATTGCAAACATCAGTTAACCAATACACATTTTATATCTCGATTTCAAAATTCAAATTAATGTTTCAACCAATGCAATCTTAATAAAAATGGACTCAGACAGACGAGTGAACCACACCACACCAAGATAGCTCATTTGAGCATAAACTACACCACGCCAAGGCACTGAATTGCAAAGCACGTAGGCATCAAATGTATATACATATTCAAATGCATTGCTCCGCCACACCAAGGTCTACGTAGAAACAATGAATACTCAGTGATCTGCAATAGATGCTGGCTCTTGAAATAATTTATCATAATCTCCATATCATCAACTATCCCATACATAAGCACGCATATGACCCTATTGGCATGCCAACTGTATCCTAGCCTTTTCCTAAGTTCACAATGGCATCAACCATGCATATATCATAATCACATTTAATTTAATTTCACCATCAATCCATATATATAGATATTCAATATCATATAGCATAGTTCATACCACATATTATATATAAATAATGTCACACTCTTTTATACTATATTCAATTTAGTCCAAACTCCCAATATTCAATATTATCAACACGATTCAATCCATATAACTTATTATTATCAAATTCATATCATCACTTATTAAACATCATTGTTCCGTACCAATTACATCATCAATTCATAATATAAGACATTTATCAATTTATATCTTACTTATTTCTATTTTATTCAATTCAGTCCAGTTTCCCACTAATCAACATCATTCACTATGAATCAATTAATGCGACAATTATATACTTACCTCGATACTTAATCATGAAATTAACATGAATATGCATACAAATGTAAAGATCTTAAATCATAAAACTACAAATCGGATACTCTCGTCACTCATTGATGACTCTCACTTTTATTTTCCCTCTTGACAGCCCGACGTCGCCTTTCGCTACAATAGATAATTCAATGAATAAAATAATATAATATTTATTTCAATCCACTTCCAAATACAAAGCCACTTTTGATATTTAACTTCGGATCAAAATTCGATTTCACATTCTTTCATTAGGGACCCTATACTTTCTATTCCTAGCATAATTTCATTAAAGGTTTTTAATTTGTTCAATTTGGTCCCTAATGTTACAAAGTTAACAAACAAGCTTAGTTAGATTTACAATTTAGTCTTTAACATGATCTAACCTAAATATCTATCAAATTCAAGCCTAATTAATCAATTTTCAATAATGACAACTTGCTAAAAACTTAATAATTGAATAAATTGATACATGGACTAACTAAAGTTTATTATACATGTAGCATCATTCACAATTGTGAAATTCATAGCCCAAGATATGGGTAAATGATAATCTCTCATTAGTATTACATGATAGATGAAAAGTAAATGTGGCCAAGGGCCGTTTGTCTTTGTGATGAATGATTGAATTACTATTTGATAGTAATTGACTTTTCATGAATGAAGATGTAATGATTACCATGAGATAAAATATGATCATATTGGGAGGACAAATTCATCCCAAATAGATTAAGGATATCCTATGAGGGTAACACACTTATGACAAGATCATTGGATGAGCACTGATCAAATAGCTTTCATAATGGTATGTAATTGGGGAGAGCTCAGTCACGATACTATAGTGGAATGACTTTGTGACTAAATGAGTTTATAATTAATAGGTGAAAAATTAAAAATTATAAATCATTTGAGCCCTAATAAAATATGTGCAATAAGACCCTTTGTTAGCTCATTGAAACTAGAAATGAATTGCATGTTGAATCAAATGAACAAAAATAGATAGAAATGATGAAGTTCCAGAAATGGGTTACATTCAAAAATGAATGTGGTTTCTCACTAATTATGGAAATAATCTGAGATTTAATTCAAGTTTTTCAAATTATTATTTAATTAGTTGAAGTTTGAAAATGAATTTAAATTAATTGGTCATTTTTAATCCATTGACTGTACAAATTAAATATATTTCCTAATAGATTCTTTTCAGGTAAAGTTGTCACAATTTTAGCGGAATTAAAATTAGGTTGAGAAAATTATTTAATTAGAAATTTTAATCAATTTAATAAATAATATGTAACATACCAAATTTTAGCATAATAGGAATGTAAGATTATTTCAAGATGAGTAATTAGTGCAGTGGTTAAAAGAAAAAATGAGGAAGCATGGAAATTAGATTGAGGTCCCAAGTTCAATTCCCTTTCATTGCAAATAATTTAATTTTGCAAAAATCCCTCTTTTTCCTTTATGTGTGACGTCCATACCTAGTAAAACTTAGATATAAATATCACTTTTAATTAATTTGATCAACTTTTAATTGATTTTTACTCCACCCTAGCCGCCCCCTCTTTCTCTCTTCTATTCTCTTCAATTTTTTCTTTCTTTTCCTCTTGTTGTCGCCACCCAAACCACCTAGAACCACCTTCTTCTTTCTATTTTCTTTTTCGAAAAGTTCTTACACCATTCTCCTATCCTTATTGCTTCAAATTTCCTTATTTTTCTAGCCATAATTCTGAAATCTTTGACCTCCAAGAACAATCCCCATTGCTGCCCAAGAAATGTCATTGTCGCCCCTTTCTTCTAGCTTGTGTAAGTGTCTATTTTCTTTAATTTTCTTAATAAATCTTTCAAGGGAATACCCCAATTTCTAGTTCTAGAATTGGGGGAAATTTTAATAATTTTATGGTTATTTTTCCAACCTTAAAAAGTGATTTCAATTGGCTTTTTAAATCAGCTCTGATTTACCACTGTTAGTGTTGGTCCACCGCGCCTAGAGGCACCAAAAGGGGGCTGCTGTTTTCTTTATTTTTTTCCCACCTATTTCAAAAATTATATTGGTCTTAGGTACCTCTCCTAAAAATCCTTGAATCATGTGTGATTTAGGAAAATTCAATCTTGATCATTCGACGACTCGGATCTGACAATTTATGAAGCGTAAGTGTGGTTAATTGTGGGATAGTGCGTAGTTTCGACTTAATTGTTGGGGAAATTGATAATGGATTGGAATAAAGAATCTTATTATTATATAGATACTGATTTTTCAGTATTTAATGGTGTTAGGTGCCGACCCAAATGCCCCAAACCGACAGTGAAGCTTTTTGACTTCCGTGCGTATGTTTTGAATCAAAGTAATGTAAGAAACCTAGTTTTTAGATCCGAAAAATCGTTATAGTTATGTTGTTTGATTTCAACCCATAAGGGGTGGTTTACGGCTGGTTAAGCAATATATTAATTTGATAAAATATTGATTGTTAATTTAGGCTTGATTTAAGGTCTTAAGAAGAAACTGCGGGTTTCCGCAGTGTGCTGCAGTAATATGAAAAATAAGGTGCGGATCCTAACTTGTTAACTTGAATGTTTTAATAATATTTTATATGATCCAAATGTGGAATAATCTTGCTGGTCGGGCTTAATTAATTGACTAAGTGAATATGTTAAAATGGCTAAATCAGGTACGTTACTGGCCTTAACTAAATGGCATGTTTGCAAAATTGTTTTGGTTGACTGAATAGTTGATTGTCTGCTACTGGTATGAAAGACTTGTTGATGTATTGCGTGATTAATTGTATGTATAGGATGTATTACTTTAAAAATAAATATTGAATACCCGAAATCTTGTTGGGTAAAATGTTATGTGTAACATCCCGATTCAGGGCCTAGTTAGAATAGTGGTGCGAGACCACAAACCCAAGTCAGTAAAATTGAGTTCTTAAGTTTTATGACATGTTTGCATCACAGTACTAAAGTTCCATGTAGAAATTTTGTGAAATTGACATGGAATGATCAAAAAGGACTAAATTGCAATAGTTGCAAAATATGAGTTTCTAGAAGCTTTTTGTATGAAATAGCTTTAGAATATTAATTATGAGTCCTTAAATAGAAATTTGCCCAAATTATAATTTTCAGACAAAAATGGACATGAGTTAGTAAAATAGAAATTTTTAAAGAGAAGGGCATTTTAGTCATTTACCATTTAAATGATTAAAATGGGAAAAAGATGATAAAAATTTCATTCATCTTCTTCCTCATTACCAAAATTTTCCAAGAAACCATAGCTAGGGTTTTTTCATCTTTCAAGCTTGCTAGTAAGTTCATCTTAGCCCCGTTTTTAATATTCTTCGTGTTTTTGAAGTTCTCGTATTATGAATTAGCTATTTTTAGCTATAAAAAAAGCTAAGATGCATGTTCAAAAATCTACCCAAGAGTGACATGCTTGTAAAATGATATTTTATGGAAGTTTATGAGAGTTTTATGTTAGATAAACATCTTTTTCTAAGTGAATTTCATGAAAAATGCTAGTAAGGGCTAGTTTGTAAAAATTATGAAATTGGTCATACCTATTAGAAATAATGGGAATTGATGATTGCTATAGTAGAGAAAATGAATCAGCTAAGCATGAAGTTTAAGAAAGTTGAATGAGATTCATTTTACGAGCCTTTGGGCAAAAGTGCAAATATGAGAAAGTTTAGGGGCAAAATAGTAATTTTGCCAAAGTTTGTGTTAAGAGTCATGTTAGTCAATGTGAGTATTAAATGATCTATTTATGATTATAGATAAAGAAAAACAAAGCCCGGATCGAAACCGAGGCAAGAACAAAGTCGAGGGCTAAATTGCATATCTACATACATTTTGTATATCGAGGTAAGTTTGTATGATTTCTAAGCTTTATGATTAATATCATTGAATTGCTTAGTATAATTACAATATTATTATGAAAATGTTTAATGTTATGTTAAACAAAGTAATCAATGAGATCAAGCATGAGAAAGCCCTGATTGAAGATGAATAGCTTAGGATACTCGATCTATCACATGAAATGAGAAAGTCCGTATAAGTCCAAGCCGAGGCATGGCATCGGCAATCAAACAAGTTATCATGTACTACCAAGACAAGTCTTGGCATTGAAGATTTGTTATGAGATGAAGACCCATGTAAGTCCAAGCCAAGGCATGGCATTGGTGAGTCTCCAAGCAAAGTTATCATGTAAGTCTAAGGCAAGCTTGGCATTGAAAAGTTATCATGTAAGTCCAAGGCAAGCTTGGCATTTAAAAGCTATCAAGAGAAAGAGATTTCATGTAAGCCCAAGCCAAGGCTCAGCATTGACTAGTTCATGAGCAAAGATACCAAGTAAGACCATGTCAAGACATGGCAATGGTAAGTTCCAAAGGGACTCGCGAGAAAGACTTCGTATAAGTCCTTGTCAAGACATGGCCTCGAAACCAAGATGAGACATTCCATGTAAGACCGTATCTAGGATATGGCTTTGGTATTGAGTTATGTGAGATGAGATTTAGTATCCTCGGTTATTCATATAAATTCATCGGGCAAATGAGCTAAGTTCAAATGAGATAACAAGAAAGCTAAGTAAGCAAAGTTATTATTAAGTGAAAATGAGTATTATTCATGTTATGAATGATAAATTAGAGATTATGATTATTATGTAAATGTATGCAGATCAATGTGATCGAGTGATACAGGTACCTTGTTTACCTCACAAGTATGAGACTAGTAAGTATCATGAGATATGTAAGAATCAAGTATGAGCAAGTAAGCTTTATAGCTGAAATTATGATACCATTGTTTATGTCAAATGGTTTAATTTAAGCAAGTATGTTGTTATGTGCATTATATGCAAACTTACTAAGCTAAATGCTTACGTTTTTCACTCTTTCTTTCCATGTAGTTCCGCCAAGCTAATCTCGTGGATCATTGTCATCGGAGCTCAGAGCACACTATCAATCGTTATTTTGGTATAACCAAGTTGTTTACATTAAGTATGGCATGTATAGGAAGCATTTCATTTTGAGTTAAAATGTTGGCTATCAAGCCTAGTATTCTTTTTTATATGGCCAAAGAGATTGGCCTTGAATGATTAAGTATGTATGTTTTTATTTATCAATGAAGTATGCATTCTAATTCATGAAAGATGTAGTAGTTGAGTTGTTGAATTCAATATTGGTTTGGATACTTGTTTTCAGGGTGGCCATTGGCTTGGTAAATAGCCTCTAAGTTCCCACACGGTTAGACACACGGGCGTGTGTCTAGGCCGTGCGTAACCTGCACCTTAGTCTCATTAGTCAGAATAGGCCACGGGCTAATCCCACGTCCGTGTGTTGAAGCCGTGCATGACACACGGTTGGAACATGGGCGTGTGCCCCGACCGTGTTAATAAGTCAGTATATCAAGGTATAGTACACGGTCTAAGTCCACGGGCGTGTCAAGGCCGTGTGTAATTAGTTAGTGTCGACCACGGTTGGAAGACATGGGCGTGTAAAGGGGTGCACGGGCGTGTACCAAACCACATGGGCGTGTGACCCCTGCTTTAAAGAAAAGTTTCTGGTTAAGTTTCGAAAGTTTTTATATACGTGTATAAGGCCTCGTAGGCCTATGAAATGTATGATTAGACTAAGAAAGAGAAGTTTTTAATGCGGAAGAAAATTTTACAGCCCGTAAGTGCATGATTAAGCAAGTTAAAGCATAGTAATATCTCGTATCTGGTCTAAGCCTCGGACTCGGGTATGGGGTGTTACATTTAGTGGTATCAGAGCTACGATTTAGTCGGTTCTAGGACTAACGTTGCACGAGCACGAGTCTAGCCATACATGCCATACGTAAGAATGTTTTTATCATGATAGTGTGACGACTCCTGACGACTTAAATTATGTTTATACATTTAGTAAATGGATCCCGATGGAGTGTGGCGGATGATGTAGAAAATGCCATGCCCTCCGCTGAAGGGACGGTGCTTAGAATGAGAATGAGAATAGACCCACTACGGTGAGTCAAGAAGGAGGAGAAAAGGCTCGAGAAGCCTTCCTCTACATGATGAACACATGGTATATGGAGTTCGTTCGTACGAACCCGAATGCGCAACCCCCTCCACCACCTATTCCTCAACCTATCCCAGTAGCCCCTCAAGTAGTAGAGGTGGTAAGAGGAGAGAAGCCTCTGTTGATAGAATCGAAACATGGGCGAGAAAGAATTCCGGCTAGAAAAGATGATGATCCTAAAAATTTGAGTTCGGATAGAAAATACTATCGGGGTATTTAATGAGTTGTCGTGCACACCTGAGGAATGCATGAAGTGTGTAGTCTCTCTTCTAAGAGATTCTTATTACCAATGGTGGAACACCCTTGTGTCGGTGGTACCGAGGGAAAGGATCACATGGGAATTTTTCCAAGAAGAATTCAAGAAAAAGTATATCAGTCAAATGTTTGTGGACCGAGAAAGGAAGGAATTCCTAGAAATCAAGCAAGGCAAGATGTCGGTGGCCCGACTATGAACGTGAGTTTGTGCGACTCGATAAATGCGCTCGCGAATGCGTGTCCACCGAGGCCATCATGAGTAAAAGATTTGAAGACAGGTTGAATGAGGACATCAAAGCTGTTTGTTGCTTGTCCTAGAACTAAAGGAATTTGTTGTGCTAGTAGAGAGGGCTTGTAAAGCCGAGGAATTAGTAAAAGAGAAAAGAAAGTCTGAAATGGAGTCTCGTGACTCTAGGAAGAGACAGAGTGGAATAAGTCATTCCAATCTTCATCCAAGAAGTTAAGAGATTTCCCTACCTGATCTGCTACTTCCACTGGGTTTTCAAAGAAAGACAAGAGTAAACAATATTCACAGAATAAAGCACAGACTACCTCAGTTGCAAGTTTTGGGAATATTAGATTTGACAGACCTGAATGCCCACAGTGTGGCAGACATCATCTTGGAGAATGTCGAGCACATGAAAATGCATGTTTCAGATGTGGTTCCCAGGACCACTACATAAAAGATTGTCCAGAGAAGACAAAAGAAGAAAGAACTCAGAACCCGAGATCCGGGAGTGTTGTCAGAGGAAGACCGCAGAGGAACCCAGGAAGTGGGGCAAGTGGAAGAGGTAACCCTAGAGAGCAGGCTACGAGACCCGAGGGTAGGGCGCCTGCGAGGACTTATGCCATTCGCGCTCGCGAAGAGGCATCTTCTCCTGATGTTATTACGGGTACCTTTTCTCTTCATGATGTTAAAGTTATTGCTTTAATAGATCCCGGATCCACACACTCTTACATTTGTATGAAACTAGTATCCAGTATGAAAATGCCTATAGATTCTACATAATTTGCGATTAAAGTGTCTAATCCTTTAGGCAAGAGTGTGTTAGTGAATGAAGTATGTAGAGAATGTCCATTAATGATTAGAGGTCATTACTTTAAAGCAAATCTTATGTTGCTTACCATTTGATGAGTTTGACATCATTCTTGGTATGGACTGGTTGACCACCCATAATGTAATAGTTAATTGTGGGAAGAAATATATCGAGATGAGATGTGAGAATAGGGATACTTTCCATATAGAATCGGATGAGCAAAGTAAATCACCGTGTGATTTCTCATATGACAATGTGAGAGATATGTAAGAAAGGGTGCAAAGTATATTTGGCCTTTGTGATGAATGATAAAGAAACAGAGTTAAAGATTGAGTCGATCTTGATCGATAGTATGTGAATACGTGGATGTTTTTCTGAAGAATTACCGGGACTACCACCATTAGAGAGGTTGAGTTCAGCATTGAGCTAGCTCCGTGCATGTACCAATATCTATTACTCCTTACAGAATGGCTCCAACAGAGTTGAAGGAGCTGAAGTCACAGTTTCAAGAGTTGACAGACAAAGGCTTTGCAAGATCAAGTTGTTCACCACGGGGTGCTCCGGTTTTATTTGTGAAAAAGAAAGATGGCACTATGAGATTATGCATAGATTACCGTCAACTTAATAAAGTGATAGTAAAGAACAAGTACCCATTGCCAAGGATCGATGATTTATTCGACCAATTGAAAGGAGCCACTGTGTTCTCCAAAATAGACTTGAGATCAGGGTACTACCAACTGATAGTAAAAGAATCAAATGTGTCTAAGACAGACTTTCGAACAAGGTATGGGCATTATGAATTTTTAGTCATGCCCTTTGGTTTGACCAATGCTCCGACGGTATTTATGGACTTAATGCACCGCATTTTTAGACCATACCTTGACAGGTTTGTAGTCATTTTCATTGACGACATACTGATTTATTCCCGAGATGAGAATGAGCATGCTGAGCACCTACGGACAGTTTTACAGATTCTACGAGAAAACCAATTATATGCCAAGTTCAGTAAAAGTGAATTTTGGCTCACGATAGGATTTCAGGACATATTGTCTCGGGAGAAGGAGTTCGAGTAGACCCCAGTAAGATTTCGGCTATTATGGACTGGAAGCCACCAAAGAATATCTCTGAGATTAGAAGTTTTCTAGGCCTAGCCGGCTATTACAGACGATTCGTCAAGGGGTTTTCCATGATTGCAACCCCGATGACTAAATTGTTATAGAAAATGTGAAGTTTGAGTGGACAGAACGATGCCAACAAAGTTTCGAGAAGTTGAAGGCAATGTTGACAGAAGCCCCAATTTTAGTAGAACCTGAGACAGGGAAAGAATTTGTAATTTACAGCGATGCATCCTTAAATGGATTAGGTTGTGTACTTATGCAAGAAGGCAAAGTGATTGCTTATGCCTCCAGACAGTTGAAGCCTCATGAGAAGAATTATCCGACGCATGATATAGAGTTGGCTGCCATAGTCTTCGCATTGAAGATATGGAGACATCACCTATATGGTGAGAGATGTCAGATTTTCACTGATCACAAAAGTTTGAAGTACTTGATGATGCAGAGAGAGTTGAACCTAAGACAGCAGAGATGGTTAGAGTTGATAAAAGATTATGAGATGGTCATTGACTACCATCCTGGGAAGGCGAATGTGGTTGCCGACGCTTTGAGTAGAAAGCCCCTATTTGCATTAAGGGCAATGAATTCACGGATGACTTTATTCGACGATGGTTCTATTCTAGCCGAGTTGAGAGCTAGACCAACTTTCCTCCAAGAGATCATTGAAGCTCAAGAAGAAGATAGTGAATTGCAAGTCAAGAGAGCTCAGTGCGAGACAGATGTTGAATCTGACTTCCGGATTAGTCCCAATGGAATTCTGATGTTCAAAGATAGAGCTTGTGTACCGAGAAAAGAAGAGCTTATTCAAAAAAATTTGCATGAGGCCCATAATGGATGTTTGTCTATACATTCGGGTAGTACCAAGATGTAAAATGACTTGAAACAACTGTATTGGTGGCCGAGAATGAAGAAAGATATTTCAGAGTTCGTTTCCAAATGCTTGATTTGTCAGCAAGTAAAGGCTGAACACCAAGTACCTTCGGGTTTGCTTCAACCCATTTTAGTTCCGGAGTGGAAATGGGACCGTATTACTATGGATTTTGTAACGGGTCTACCATTATCTCCGAGCAAGAAAGATGCCGTATGGGTTATAGTTGATAGACTCACGAAGTCAGCTCATTTTATACCTATTCGAGTTGATTACTCTCTAGACAAGTTGGCAAACTTGTACATTTCAGAAATAGTAAGGCTTCATGGTGTTCCGATGTCAATTATCTCGGATAGAGATCCGAGGTTTACATCCAAATATTGGAAGAAGTTACAAGAGGCCTTGGGTACAAAGTTGAACTTTAGTACCACTTTTCATCCTCAAACTGACGGTCAGTCGGAGAGGTTAATTCAAGTACTCAAAGATATGCTCAGATGTTGTATTCTTGAATTCCGAGGCAGTTGGGAAAAGTTTCTCCCATTGGTAGAGTTTGCCTACAATAATAGTTTCCAGTCGAGTTTAAAGATGGCACCTTATGAGGCTCTATATGGGCGAAAGTGCAGAACGCCTCTATATTGGACTGAACTCAAGGAAAACCAAATTCATGGGGTTGATTTGGTTAGAGAAGCTAAAGAGAAAGTGAAAGTGATACGAGAATGTTTAAAAGTTGCATCAGACAGACAGAAGTCCTATTCAGACTTAAAAAGAAAAGAGATGGAGTATCAAGTCGGAGATAAAGTTTTCTTGAAAGTGTTACCATGGAGAAAAGTTCTCAGATTTGGCCGGAAAGGCAACTTGAGTCCACGTTTTATTGGACCGTATGAGATTACTAAAAAAGTTGGACCGGTAGCTTACAGATTGGCTCTACCATCAGAGTTAGAAAAGATACATGATGTGTTTCACGTGTCAATGTTGAGACGCTACCGATCAGATCATTCACATGTAATTACCCCGTCAGAGCTAGAGATTCATCCCGACATGACTTATGGTGAAGAACCAGTTAAGATTTTAGCTCGGGAAGTCAAGCGACTAAGGAATAAAAGTATTTCCCTGGTAAAAGTATTGTGGCAAAGACATGGAATAGAAGAAGCTACGTGGGAACCAGAAGAAATCATGAGAAACCAGTACCCAAACCTGTTTGCTGGTAAGATTTTCGAGGACAAAAATTCCTAAGATGGGGAGAATTGTAACATCCTGATTCAGGGCCTAGTCGGAATAATGGTGCAAGACCACAAACCCGAGTCAGTAAAATTGAGTTCTTAAGGTTTATGACATGTTTGCATCATAGTACTAAAGTTCCATGTAGAAATTTTGTGAAATTGACATGGAATGATCAAAAAGGACTAAATTGCAAAAGTTGCAAAATATGAGTTTCTAGACGCTTTTTGTATGAAATAGCTTTAGAATATTAATTATGAGTCCTCAAATAGCAATTTGCCCAAATTATAATTTTTGGACAAAAATGGACATGAGTTAGTAAAATAGAAATTTTTAAAGAGAAGGGCATTTTAGTCATTTACCATTTAAATGATTAAAATGGGAAAAAGATGATAAAAATTTCATTCATCTTCTTCCTCATTACCGAAATTTTCCAAGAAACCATAGCTAGGGTTTGTTCATCTTTCAAGCTTGCTAGTAAGTTCATCTTAGCCCCGTTTTTAATATTCTTCGTGTTTTTGAAGTTCTCGTATTATGAATTAGCTATTTTTAGCTATAAAAAAAAGCTAAGATGCATGTTCAAAATTCTACCCAAGAGTGACATGCTTGTAAATGATATTTTATGGAAGTTTATGAGAGTTTTATGTTAGATAAACATCTTTTTCTAAGTGAATTTCATGAAAAATGCTTGTAAGGACTAGTTTGTAAAAATTATGAAATTGGTCATACCAATTAGAAATAATGGGAATTGATGATTGTTATAGTAGAGAAAATGAATCAGCTAAGCATGAAGTTTAAGAAAGTTGAATGAGATTCATTTTACGAGCCTTTGGGCAAAACTGAAAATATAAGAAAGTTTAGGGCCAAAATAGTAATTTTGCCAAAGTATGTGTTAAGAGTCATGTTAGTCAATGTAAATATTAAATGATCTATTTATGATTATAGATCAAGAAAAACGAAGCCCGAATCGAAACCGAGGCAAGAACAAAGTCAAGGGCTTAATTGCATATCTACATACATTTTGTATATCGAGGTAAGTTTGTATGATTTCTAAGCTTTATGATTAATGTCATTGAATTGCTTATTATAATGTACAATATTATTATGAAAATTTTTAATGTTATGTTAAACAAAGTAATCAATGAGATCAAGCATGAGAAAGCCCTGATTGAAGATGAATAGCTTAGGATACTCGATCTATCACATGAAATGAGAAAGTCTGTATAAGTCCAAGCCAAGGCATGGCATCGGCAATCAGACAAGTTATCATGTAAGACCAAGACAAGTCTTGGCATTGAAGAGTTGTTATGAGATGAAGACCCATGTAAGTCCAAGCCAAGGCATGGCATTGTTGAGTCTCCAAGCAAAGTTATCATGTAAGTTCAAGGCAAGCTTGGCATTGAAAATTTATCATGTAAGTCCAAGGCAAGCTTGGCATTGAAAAGTTATCATGTAAGTCCAAGGAAAGCTTGGCATTTAAAAGCTATCAAGAGAAAGAGATTTCATGTAAGCCCGAGCCAAGGCTCGGCATTGACCAGTTCATGAGCAAAGATACCAAGTAAGACCATGTCAAGACATGGCAATGGTAAGTTCCAAAGGGACTCACGAGAAAGACTTCGTATAAGTCCACGCCAAGACATGGCCTCGAAACCAAGATGAGACATTCCATGTAAGACCGTATCTAGGATATGGCTTTGGTATTGAGTTATGTGAGATGAGATTTAGTATCCTCGGTTATTCATATAAATTCATCGGGCAAACGAGCTAAGTTCAAATGAGATAATAAGAAAGCTAAGTAAGCAAAGTTATTATTAAGTGAAAATGAGTATTATTCATGTTATGAATGATAAATTAGAGATTATGATTATTATGCAAATGTATGCTGATCAATGTGATCAAGTGATACAGGTACCTTGTTTACCTGACAAGTATGAGACTAGTAAGTATCATGAGATATGTAAGAATCAAGTATGAGCAAGTAAGCTTTATAGCTGAAATTATGATACCATTGTTTATGTCAAATGGTTTAATTTAAGCAAGTATGTTGTTATGTGCATTATATGCAAACTTACTAAGCTAAATGCTTACGTCTTTCACTCTTTCTTTCCATGTTGTTCTGCCAAGCTAATCTCGTGGATCATTGTCATCGGAGCTCGGAGCACACTATCAATCGCTATTTTGGTATAGCCAAGTTGTTTACATTAAGTATGGCATGTATAGGAAGCATTTCATTTTGAGTTAAAATGTTGGCTATCAAGCCTAGTATTCTTTTGTATATGGCAAAAGAGATTAGCCTTGAATGATTAAGTATGTATGTTTTTATTTATCAATGAAGTATGCATTCTAATGCATGATAGATGTAATAGTTGAGTTGTTGAATTCAATATTGGTTTGGATACTTGTTTTCAGGGTGGCCATTGGCTTGGTAAATAGCCTCTAAGTTCCCACACGGTTAGACACATGGGCGTGTGTCTAGGCCATGCGTAACCTGCACCTTAGTCTCATAAGTCAGAATAGGCCACAGGCTAATCCCACGGCCGTGTGTTGAAGCCGTGCATGACACACGGTTGGAACATGGGCGTGTTCCTCGGCCTCGTTAATAAGTCAGTATATCAAGGTATAGTACACGGTCTAAGTCCACGGGCTTGTTAAGGCCGTGTGTAATTACTCAGTGTCGACCATGGTCAGAAGACATGGGCGTGTAAAGGGGTGCACGGACGTGTACCAAACCACATGGGCGTGTGACCCCTGCTTTAAAGAAAAGTTTCTGATTAAGTTCCGAAAGTTTTTATATACGTGTATAAGGCCTCGTAGGCCTATGAAATGTATGATTAGACCTATAAAGAGAAGTTTTTAATTCGGAACAAAATTTTACAGCCCGTAAGTGCATGATTAAGCAAGTTAAAGCATAGTAATATCTCGTATCCGGTCTAAGCCTCGGACTCGGGTATGGGGTGTTACATTATGAAAAGTATTGAATGAAAAACTACTATAGCACTGTAAATATTTTCCTAAAGTGTTATTGAATGATAGTATGATAAAATGTCACCAAATTGATAGTGAAATTAAACATTTGATATGTGAACATTATAATGATTGCATGTAAACTATGCTACTGAAAGAATACGTATGAAACGTGCCTTTGATTGAAATATTGTATGACATATCGCATGTGCATGGGGTGGGGTGGGATGTTGTGGTTGACGAAAGAGTTTCTTGGAGTATTGGCGGCATATTAAGTCTGCATTTATATGTAGTCAGTGCACTACACTAGGAGTACTGTGGAGACTGGTGATTTTATCACATTATATGTTAAATGACAAAATACCTGCATTATGTTCATATGGTGGTTTAACCACATCGAGGTTTGCTCGTACGGTTTGGACTTTGGTAAACGAGTTTTGGGGAACTCATTGTATTTAGCGGATGGTCAAGGTAAGAATTCATTTTTTGCATTATGATATGTGCATGACTAATTCTAATGTTGATATGGTTGGTATGATTGTGTTACATGACTGTTTTGAGTGATTAATCTTAAACAAAAGTTGATTGTAGCTATTGATTAAACTCACACTGAGCTAGTTAGGTCACCCCATTAATTCAAACCTCTCAGGTAATTAATGAGACTAGGATTGGATATGGCATGCGGATGTATAGAGAACTTCAGAATTAGATTCTATTTAATTTTATTTTAGTTAAAGTTCCCTAAATTTATATGGTTTTTGCACTGTAAGGCTATTTGAACTGTGGTATGGGTTTATTTTTTTGGGGGGGTTTACCATGCATGCATAATTTACATACTTTAAATTGATTTATAAGTATATTTTGAAATTGGACTTAGCATGTTACTCGGCTTAATAAATTATTGGTTCTTTAATCGATTTTTCGTTGCAAATAAACTTAATAGGATTTTCCAAAAGTAATGATGAGCAATGTGTTTTTTTTAAAACCACGCCAATGTTATTAACTTGACTTATTAAATGAATGTTTTCCCAAAATAACAAAGGTAACAACAATTTTATTTAAAATAAAGCTTATTTCAGGTTTTCAACCAATAATAGGGTAGATTCGTAGTTTAGGTGTCCAACGTGACCTTCACGATTCGACCATAACGTCTAGACTGGGTTTGGGAGGTTACATTTATTGGTATTAGAGCCAATGTTCAAAACCTCAGACTGAATTTTTTTATTCTTTTCAAAAATGGGTTTGTATGCATGCATTTATAAAAAGGGAATTTTTGGGAAAAACAAGCCATAGTATTTTAAAAATTATTTCTTCCAAGAAACGACGAAGTCCGAAGGTCCAATGCCATGCCCATAGAAACAATATTGAAACTTTAGAAAGACACTAGTGACTATTTTATAAAACTTATAAATGAAAGAACTTAGTTAAAAGTGCGATAAAAGATTAAATGAAAATACTTAAAATATTCTTACTTGTAAATTGTAGATTCCATAAAATAATGAAATGAATACCCATGGAATGATAACTCGTGGTAAGAGGGGTCGTAGAGGGCAAACTCCAATGGCTCCAGTTGAGTCGTCTGCGTTACAAAAGGTCGTTCAGAATGCTGAGCCCAATGAGGCTATTAGTGAACCCAATGAGCCCAATGAGGGTGGAAATAGAGGTAATAGGAATTATGATTATAATGAATATGATGAGGATGATCCAGTAACACAGGCTTTGTTAAGGGCTTTGAATCGGGTTGTTGGGGCCCTGATTGGTGGTGTTAGTTGTGGGACGATTGTTGAGAGGCTCCGTTCAGGTGGGGTAAAGTTGTTCAGGGGTATTACTAGAACTACTCCTATAGTGACTGAGTACTGGATGGAGACCACTGAACATATATTGGATGATTTAGATTGCACTCATGAGCACAAAACTTAAGGGTGTTGTATCCTTGTTGAGGGATGAGGCATACAGGTTGTGGCAATCAGTGATTAGGGTTACATTTCCAGAGCGTATAGATTGAGCCTATTTTCAAGATGCCTTTCACGGTAAGTTTGTGGATCCTCGCTATGTGGAGGCTCATCCGTCAGAATTTATAGAGTTGAAACAGGGCGATATAATAGTTTCTAAGTATGAGGTAGAAGTTTTTAGGTTGAGTCGCTATGCACCTAATATGGTGGCATCTGAGAAAGAAAAGAGTTTTCGTTTTCAAGAAGGTCTGAGGTATGACCTTAAGGTTTAGGTAGCTCTATATTAGGAGTGTGTGTTTGAGGCTTTGGTTGAGAAGACTAAAATTATTGAGGAGATTAAATGCGTGGAGCGCAAGAAAAAGGGGAAATAGAGAGGTCAACCTAAGAGAGAAGTAGGTTTTTCTCGCCTAAATCCGCGTCCTGTTAAGCAAGTCAAAGAGGCTAGGCCGCCTCAGAATTGGGAAGCAGTGGGCCCTAGAGAATGGCAGATTCAGGTATGTAAACATTGTAAGAGGCGCCATCTGGGCGAGAGTTGGAGAAGAATGGGTGTTTGTTTGACTTGCGGCTCGATAGAGCACAAGATTAAGGATTGTCCTTGCCGAAATGATCAAATACAAGCACCGATTCAAAATTAGGGCCTAGTTAGAGGTCAAAATTAGAGAGGTAATCAGGGTGCTCAGAGGGGTCGTAATCAGAACAGAAATGGTAATGGTAATCAAGGACAGAGAGCACCGACTCAGGGTGCGAATCGGGTTGAAGTTAGGCAACTTGCCTTGGTATATGTGGCTAGACGCTGAGAGGATAGAGATGTGGCTGACGTCATAACAGGTATATTCACTATCTATTCGGTGCCTTATTTATGCATTGATTGATATAGGATCTACCCATTCTTATAATGCTTGTGATGTGGCTGTAAAACTAGGGACTGGGGTAAAGAAAACTAAAAACACTGTTATTGTAGTCAGTCCTTTAGGATCATCTGTACTTATGAATAAAATTTATAGGAGATTCCTTTTTTAGAAATTCAAGGAGAGATTTTTCTTGCCGACTTAATGGAATTTCCTTTCAATGAATTCGATCTAATTCTGGGGATGGACTGCTTGGTTGAGCACTAATTCCCTTTGAATTGTACACTGAAGAGAGTAACTTTGGTGACTTTTATCCAATGTGGTATCTGCTATGGTAGTAGAGAAGATGATACGAAAAGGGTGTGAAACGCTTTTGGCTTATGTCTGAGATGCAAGCCTCGTTGATTCTTCTATTGATACCATTTGTACAGTAAAAGATTTTTCTGATGTTTTTCCCGATGAACTGCCAGGGTTGCCTCTGGATCGGGAGGTGGAGTTCGGTATTGAATTGTTGCCAAGAACTGTAACAGCCTGTTTTTAGTGAAATTGGAAAATTGGTTTCGGAACCACAAATTCGAGTCATAAAGAAAATTTATTTTAATATTATTGCATGGTCTACATAATGATAGGAAAGATGTATGAAAAATTTGATAAGAAAATTTTATCGATTTCATGTTTCATTATGGGAAGGACTAAATTGTATAAAATGCAAAAGTTGAATTCTAGTAGCTATAAGGATTAATTAGCTATGGAATTCAAAACTTGAGGTCCTTATATGGCAATTAGACCAATAAATGGAGTTAGTAGATATTTTTGATGAATAATCCATGGAAAATTGGAAAAAGAAAAGGACTAAATTGGAATTTAGAATAAATAAAGATGATAATAGTTTAATATCATCTTATTTCATCTTCATCCCCAAATTAAAATACATGGAAACCCTAGGAAAGAGAAAAAATTCAAGCAAGCTTTCTTGGCTTTGGGTAAGCATTCTTGTCCCGTTTTTAGTAATTTTTATATTTTTTTTAGTTCGTAATAGCTTAATCTATCTATTTTGGGGATTAATTTGTAAAGATATCAAAGTATAAAAATTTTTCCATGGATGTAAAAGCTAAAATTTTGAAATTTATGGTAGAAAATGAAAGGTTGTTGATAGATAAACAACTTTTACAAAGATAATTTTGATGAAATTACGATTTAGGGACTAAATTGAAAAATGGTAAAACCCATGGAAAATTCTGATTTTTGTGAAATTCATGGGTTGTTATTGTGACATGTAAAATTCAGTTAGGCTTGAAATAAGGATTAAATTGCATGAATTTCAATTTCTGAGCCTAGGGACGAAATTGGAATTAATTAAAATTATAGGGAAAAAATGGTACTTTTTCCTAAAATATGAATTTAATTGATTTGAATTGGAATTTCATTAAATTGAGTTAAATTTACTCGTATAGATCTGGATAGAACTAGTACTAAGTGTATCGAGGAAAACAAAAGGTTTCAGATTAGTAGATTTCTATATACGAACAAGTGTTAAGGTAAGTTCGTGTAACTTAATTATGTATATTAATATGTTTGAATCGAATGTTGTATTTGTGTGAATTACATAAATGTTTAATGTACGAAATTAATCACATGCCCGATATTATTCGATAAATGATAAGTCCCGTTTGAATAATGAAATGTTTAATGACGAATTTAATGTATGAAATTTACAGTTTTGTACCCTAAACCCTAAATGCGATGGATACAATATTTTCCCGCATTGATTATAGTCCTGTATATGTTGCGGACATTATAGCTCGGACGAGCATCTTGTTAAAAGCCTTCTCGAGCATTCCTGTTATATGGTTCCTGCAAGCATCCTGATCGGTAGTGATTCTGCATGTCTTGCGAACTACCGTAGCTCTTCGTGAGCGTCCTGTTTATGATCGGTTGTGATCTTGCATATGATGCGGACACAAACGCAGCTCTTAATGAGCGTCCTATTATAGCTCGCTTGAACTTCCTGTTAAATGGCTATCCGGAGCTCCCGGATAATAAATCTTCGAAGTTACCTGTTAAGCTCAATGAGCTTCCTGATTAAAACTCTTATGAGTTTCCTGTTTAGCCCAGATAAGCTTCCTGATACATGGCTCACATGAGCATCCTGCTGCATGGCTCGAGAGAGTGCTTCCTGATTATGTGCCCTAATTGGGTACCCCTAAATACAAATTGATGAATTTACAATTTTGTACACTTCTATTATACTACTGATGTATCTATCGATATTTCAAATAAATTCAACGGGTAAAGTTTTAACATGTCTAAACTGAACTTGAGATGACATGCTATGGAAATGTATGAGTTATGTGAAAATACGATATGAAAGGATTATGTATATGAAAGTTATTACCTGGTGAGCTCATCATCATCATTATTTGAAAAGTATTTAGAAAATTTATGACTAACTTGCTTGATTGAGTGTATGTGATTAGGCAAATGGCTAATTTTGTTGAGATGCATGTTATTGATATGCTTATTTAAAATGAGCATGATTGATAAGTGAAATTCCTATTATACGAACTTACTAAGCATCAAACGCTTACTAGGTTTTCTTTCCTCTGTTTTATATTACTCGGAAGCTCGTAAAGGTTAGAAATCGATCGGAGCATCATCACAGCTCGTTTTGGTATAAATAAGAATCTTACTTTGGTGTAATGGCATGTATAGGTTAATGGTGATAAGTAAGGGTATGTAAATGTTTTAGTTGTAATTAGCCATTGGAATGGTTAGTGATAACATATTTAAAATATTTATGCATGAAGTTATATCATGTTTGGTATGTGAGTATGCTTGGATTAGTAACTTGGATATAATCATACTTGTGTAAGCATATGATTAGAAAAGGGTAAGACGAATACTTCAAAGTGTGAGAAAACATGTCATGTTTAAAACTTGAATATTAGTTTGAATTATATGTCTTGGATTGGTTGGTAAATGTATTCAAATGTTGTTGTTAGGTTGATGGAAATTTGGGTGAGAAATAAGGCTAGGAAATGGCCTTATTTTGTCCACACGAGTAGACACACGGGCGTGTGTCTAGATCGTGTGTGACACACGGCCATGCACACGGGCGTGTGGTTTGGCCGTGTGTCCCCTGCATCCTTAAATTTGAGAAATAGAATGCTCAGAATTGATCACACGAGCATAGACACGGGCGTATGTCTCAGCCATGTGTAACCGTGTGTCTTGGCCGTGTGAAACCTGCACCTAAATTTCAAAAATTAAAATTGACCACACGGCCCAGCACACGGGCGTGTGGCTGGCCGTGTGACCTAAGTCAGAGAGTTACACGGGTATGAACATGGGCTAGGACACGTCCGTGTACCTCACATCGAATACTCACACGGCCTACTCACACGGGCGTGTGTCCCCTATACATAAGAAAAATTTTGAAATTTCACGAAAAATTTTCTGAGTTCCGAATTAGTCCCGACTTGTTTCTAATGCATAAATTTGACCTCGAGGGTCCAATAGAGGGACGATATGAATGAATATGTTTAGTTTTGGATATAAATAGTAACTGACATGAATTTGTTGTATATATATTCTATAAACCCGGTAATGCTCTGTAACCCTGTTCCGGCAACGGATATCGGTCAGGGGTGTTACAAGAACGTCACCGATGTCCATTGCTCCCTACTGCATGGAACCTAAAGAGTTAAAGGAGTTGAAAATATAGTTGCAAGAACTGTTGGATAGGAGTTTCATTAGGCCCAATGTTTTGCCATGGCGTGAACCGATTTTGTTTGTGAAGAAAAAGGATGGTACACTTTGGTTATGCATTAATTACTGATAGCTAAACAAGCTAACTATAAAGAGCAAGTATCCTCTACTAAGAATTGATGACCTATTCGATCAGTTCAAAGATGCAATTGTCTTCTCTAAAATTAACTTGAGATCTAGGTATTACCAACTTAAGGTAAAAGAATCTGATATTCCCAAGACTACTTTTTAGGACTCGTTATGGACATTAGGAGTTCCTAGTCATGTCTTTTGGGTTGACTAATGCGCCAGCGACATTTATGGATCTTATGAGCCGTGTCTTTCAGCCTTTCCTTGATCAATTCGTCATTGTGTTCATCAACGAAATTCTAGCATATTCCAAGATAGAATCTAAGCACGATGAACATTTAAGAGTGCTCGTATAGATACTTCATGAAAAGTAGCCTTTTGCTAAACTCAGTAAGTGTGAATTCTAGTTGAAGGAAGCTATATTTTTGGATCACGTGGTATCAGTTGAAGGTATCCGCGTAGATCCCAAAATGGTGGAAGCCATCTTAGATTGGAAGCAACCAAAGAATGTCTTGGAGGTTCAGAGTTTTCTGGGTCTCGCTAGGTATTATCGAAGGTTTATTGAGGGTTTTTCCTTAATAGCATCCCTGTTGACTAAGCTGTTAAGGAAGAACACTCCATTTAAGTGGGGAGAAGAGCAGCAGACTAGCTTTGAGAAATTGAAATCCATGTTGACAGAAACTCTTGTTCTAATTCAGCCAAAATCTTGTAAAGAATATGTTGTGTACAGCGATGCGTTGCGTGTTGGGCTAGGATCTGCGCTAATGCAAGATGGTAAGGTAGTAGCTTATGTGTCGAGAAATGTTAAGCCACATGAATGCAATTACCATACACATGATTTGGAATTAGCGGCTGTTGTTTTTGCTCTTAAAATCTAGAGACATTACTTGTATGGTGAAAAAGTGTATTATTTACACTGATCACAAAAATCTCACATATCTCATTACCTAGAAGGAACTTAACTTGAGATAGCATAGATGCATTGAATTTTTAAAAGAATACGATTGTATGATCAAGTATCACTCTGGGAAAGCTAATGTAGTGGTTGATGCTTTGAGCCAAACAGCAATGTCCGACTTAAGGGCTATGTTTGCTTGCTTAAGTCTATTTGATAATGGTGGTATCCTAGCTGAGTTGCAAGTAAAGCCTATTTGGGTATAGGAAATCAAAGATAAGAAAGGTTTAGATAAATCTCTAGCACTTCAATTTCAACAGGTTGAGGATGGGTGATAAACCGAAAAAGTAACATATTTTAATCCCACATTTAGCATACTTTTGGATGATTTATCCCTTGATTTATGTAAAAAGGTGCTCTTAATCCTTTCTTTTCATGTTTTATACTTAGGAAAGCATCGGAGGATGGAAAGAACGAGAAATGGGCTCAAAACAGACCAAATTGGGCCAAAGTGAAAATTGACATGGCCTGGACTTGAGCCAACACGGGCGTGTCTCCTTGACAGAATAGAACACGGCCTGATCACGATTTACACGGGCGTGTCACCTCATTAAAAGTCTGAACACGGCCTAAAGGCGATTCACACGGGCGTGTGCCATGGCCGTGTCCCTATCGCTGAGAAGAGCAATTTCACTCAGAAAAGGATACTTAGGGGCAAAGAAACCTATTTCAAAAGCCTATATAAACACCCTAAGTATAACCTAGAAAGGGGCGGTGAGCTAGGCCAAGGAGCCGAGCCGAAAATGTCAGATTTGTGGGAAACACTCGAAGATAGCCAGTTGATCCATCTCAAGAAGCCGGAATTCTACTCAAGACGGCGGCGGATCTCTCCTTCAATTCCTTCGGGGTTTTAGGGATTTCTTATGTTTTGTTTTATCTTTTCTTCTGAGATGTTTTCTTTTATTGTTATGAACTAAACCCTTCAGATACCTGAAGGGGATGAAACTTAGATAAATCTTGTTATCGTTTCCTGAACTATATGATAAATACTTCATTTGTTTTTAATTATGTGTTCTTAATTCTTGTGTTGATATTTTCGGGATATTGATTCAAGTTTAATGTGCTTAGGTGGAGGAGCAAAAGTCCCTGCTTAAGAGTAGATCTAGCATAATTAAGCGGAGTTGATCGCGCGCCTAGAGATAGGGTGACGAGATTTAACCGGATTAGGGTGAAACCTAATATGGGAGTCCATAGATCGAGTTAATGCAATTCTAGGGGTTTTAATTAGAAAGAGATTTCAATTAATCAACCTAGGGTTAGACGTTATTCGCTTCGAGAGAGGGTTTAATATACATTAGGGAGTCTTACGGATAAAGTCAAGTGAATAAATCGTCTGGTTCAGAGTTAGATAACAAGTGAAGTCTAGGTGGATTGTTCCTAAGGGTATCGTCTTAATCAACTGAGTTTTTCCAACAGTATTTCCCCAATTCATTCTTTTTTGTCTTTTCGTCTTTAGCTTAGTAGTTAAATAAATTTAGATTAAATAACAACTTCACTTATTTTAGGCTAGATAATAAAAAGAAAGTTAGTATTAGTACTTTTGGTTCCTTTGGGTTCGACAATCCGGTCTTGCCTAAGCTATACTACTGTTCGATAGGTGCGCTTGCCTCAAATCGTTGTCATAGTTAGTTTCCAGGTTCGGTCATTCTTTTTTTAAATTTTAAGACTTTGACATCGCGAAAACAACGATCAAGTTTTTGGCGCCGTTGCCGGGGAACTAAAATATTAAGAAAGCTCTATTTTTATTACTTTAGCCATTATTTTCCGCAATTTACTTTTATTTTTATTCTTATTTTTGTTTTGTTTTTAACTTTGCTAAATTTTCTTTCTTTCTTTTCCTAACAGGTGCCTCTAGTTTATGACTAGAAGGAACTCGAGAGGACCACTAGTATACGACAGTGATATTGAAGCTACCGCTCGCAGGAATAGCAGAGAAATTAGGCGAGCCCTAAATTACACAGAAAAAGAGCGAGAAGGCAGATCCAATCCTACCAAGGGATGGACGAGAATAATCCACCACAACAAGATGTGGTAGAAAATAATGCTCCGCGTACTATGTATGATTATGCTAAACCTCATTTAACAGGAGTAGAATCAAGTATTGTTAGGCCTGCTATAGCTGCTAATAATTTCGAATTAAAGCCTAACACTATACAAATGATTCAACAATTTGTTCAATTTGATGGTTTACGGGACGAAGACCCAAATACTCATATAGCTAATTTTTTAGAGTTCGTGATACCTTCAAAATAAATGGCGTTTACGATGATGCCATCCGTCTTGATTATTTCCCTTTTCATTAAGGAATAAAGCCAAATAGTGGTTAAACTCGTTACCACGAGGGTCAATCACTACATGGGATCAAATGACCGAAAATTTTTTATTAAAATATTTCCCACCGGCCAAAACGGCCAAATTACGGAATGATATTTCTTATTTTGTGCAGATGGATTTAGAGACATTATACGATGCATGGGAGAGATACAAGGATCTCTTGAGAAGGTGTCCGCACCATGGTTTACCCTTGTGGCTCCAAGTCCAAACTTTTTCTAACGGTGTAAACCCCTCAACGAGGAAACTAATTGATTCAGCCGCCGGTGGAACCCTGAACAACAGAACTCCTGAAGCAGCCTACAAGTTTATTGAAGAGATGTCACTGAATAACTATCAATGGCAGGTTACAAAGAGAAAACCAACAAAATCAGCTGGAGTTTTCAACCTCGATGCAGTAACCATGCTATCAACACAGGTAGAGATGATGAATAAAAAGCTTGATAGTTTGTCTTCTTCGCAGGTACATCCGGTAATGTAGTGCGACGCAAGTGGAACTGTGGCGAATCCTGAGTACCCACCCTACCAACCGGACACGTAGAGCGAAACAGATGAACTATATAGGTAATAATTTCAGATCTAACAATAACTCTTATAGTAATACTTATAATCCAGGTTGGAGGAACCACCCAAATTTTTCATGGGGAGGTCAAGGAAATTAAGGAATTCAAAGACAACAACCTCCTCAAAATTTCCAAAATCAGTCCTATCCACAGGAAACGAGGCCGAACCTTGAAGAGATGCTGACAAAATTCATGGCAGCCACAGATAACCGTCTCCAAGACACTGAAACCACCCTTAAGAATCAACAGACATCAATTAAGGGGATCGAAAGTCAAGTTGGGGAACTTACTAAGATAGTTGGACAACTTGCAAAGATAATTTCCGAACGACCGCAAGGGCGTCTACCAAGCAACACTGAGATTAACCCAAAGGAGCAAATCCAACCTATCACAGCTCATGATAGTATAGGGTTATATGAACCAAATCCAATACAAGAAAACAAGGTAGAGAAAGGTAAAGTTGAGGTAACACAAGAAAAGCCAAAACCAGTAATCAAAAAGTACCAACCTCGCATTCCTTATCCCGAAGTGATGAAGGGAGACGATCAAATGAACAGCAGTTCGGTAAGTTTCTTAAACTTTTAAAGAAATTACATATTAACTTACCGCTACTTGAAGCCCTTTCGCAGATGCCAGATTCTAGAAAATTTTTAAAAGAACTTTTGACGAACAAGCGAAGGATAGACGAGGCATCACACGTGGAACTAAACGTAATGTGCTCGGCAATCTTGCAAAATAAACTACCACAGAAATTAAAAGATCCAGGGAGTTTTACGATTCCATGTTTAATTGGTAGTTTACCTATTTATAATGCGTTAGCTGATTTAGGGGCAAGCATAAATGTCATGCCTTATAAATTGTTTAAACAACTAGGTCTAGGGAAACCCAAACAAACTAGGATGAGCATCCAACTAGCTGATAAAACTGTTAGAATTCCTAGGGGTATTATCGAAGATGTTCTTGTAAAAATTGATAAATTCATTTTCCCAGTAGATTTTGTTGTTTTAGACATGGATGAGGACAATAGTATCCGCCTAATCTTAGGAAGACCCTTTTTAGTAACTGCTAGAACAAAAATTGATGTTGGTACAGGAGAACTCATACTTCGTGTAGGTGACGAATCGATCAGTTTACAAGCTCTTGACTCGGCCAAGATAACAATTGGTGAAGGTAAGAAAGTAAATTCAGTTGATAACCAAGTTGTTCAACTTTCACCACAGGAAACACCACAAGGTTACAAACCTGAGCCGAATCATGGACCCCATGACAACAAAGAAGAATTACATAAGGAACGAAGCCTTAGGGTTGGCAAATTAGAAGAGTGGAAAACACAATTCAAAGAGGAACCGGAACCACACGAAGTAAAACCGAAGGAGCCCCCAGAAGAGCTCATAGGAACAACAAACCACTTCAAAATAGGAGACCAGGTACTGTTAGATAAAGCAGATCCTCGCCTCATCACATCAGACCTGAACACAAACAAAGAAATTCCTCTTGAGGTACACAATATTTTCCCATATGGAATAGTCGAGGTAAGTAATCCTATTTTTGGTACTTTCAATATAAACGCTTCTCGACTTAAACTTTATCAAGGAAATAGAACTGATAGCATGAGGGAAGATATTCAAATTTTTAAACCACCCTGATTTTTGCGAATACGAGGAAAGTCTAGCTTAAACTTTAAACGAGCGCTTCTCGGGAGGCAACCCGAGCACTAACCCTAATTACTTTCGTATTTGTTTTCATTTTTATTTTCTTCTCTTCTCTTAGTCTTAACCACCTAGTTTTAAACTAACCAAAAGTGCAGATTTCCAGACCACACGGCCTTGCACACGGTTGTGGCCGTGGCCGTGTGGAGGTACAGAATCTCTTTACTGACAATGGCAGAAGAGGTACAAGTCAGAAAGAATCAAATCTTCAAGTCACGGAGTCCAACCACCACCCCACGAGCACCGACAAAACACCACGGTCAAGCGACGCGGCCATGGACGACACTGACTTATCACCAACGGGCGTGGCAATCTGTAAAACGGGCGTGGGAGAAATGATACGATGCATAACACGGCCGTGTGAGGCGGCCATATGAATCAACACGCCCATGGTACACGGGCGTGGGAATGTACCTGACTTGAGAATTCTATTTAAACCACCCACCCCTCCCTCTTCTCACCCATTCAGCCTATTCAGTTTTTCTTTTCTTTCTCAACCCTCTCCCTACTTTTTTTCTCCAATACATTCCCAAAACCCTTGAGCTACACCAAATGCCGAAGAAGTGGAAGGAATCAAGCATAGTCTTCCAGAGGGAGACCGATCTATATAAGTTCATGCCGGCCGCTTCATTCACTCGCCAAGCCAAGGGTCTTTGAGACCATTTATCTTTTCTTTTACTTTCATCTTCTCCTTTATTTTCATTCTCTTTGACTATCTTATGCTTAATTTAGTTTATTTTATTTTAGTTTCTTCATTTTAGGTTCTTCAGGCTACTTGGGAATCACACCACGACCACCACCATATCCACAGCCTTCGAAATCACACCCAACAATAAGGACTCTACGATCCATGTAACACCCCAAACCCGGCCTACACGTTACGACCGGATCTGGTATGTCACATGGAAAGATTGGTTAAAGAAAATTGGAAATTTTAAAAAAAACTTTTCGCGTTATGTCTTTGTTTTGAAAATCAGGTTCCGTTTTGACGTTTTCTTACAAACTTTAAGTAATAATACTAACAGTCGAAGACTGGTTTTGTGTTACGAAAAACCAAAACTAGAAGATTTCAGAAACGTGACATTTAGAAACAGTTTGTGTAATTCTAAGAAAATCCAAAGTTAATAAATTATTTGTTCGTTGTCTGTTTCCTAATATTTTGGGAAAAGTTTGTTTATATGTTTAGGAAAACTCCATGTTTAACATTTCATAATATATATAATAACCGCATCAAAATCCAAAACCAAATTGAAGTCTCGGAGGCTTTATTACATAAATATTCCCAAATTAAAAGTAAGTTTAAATAAAGGAAACGAAATTTACAAAAGTAGTAATGCATTGCCACCACAGAGTCCTCCTCGGCTCCATATCCTCGAACTAGGGATTACCTGCAAAATTGAGCAGAGGGGTGAGTCACCAAGACTCAGTGTGCAATTCCCCTTACGAACGCAATTTGGGCCTAAGCCCACAGAAGCACATTGGGCCTTAGCCCTCACAACATGGCATATTAATAGGTGTATGCAATGCAGCCCAGCCCAACCTAGTATTCCATCCTCTACATCACCTGAACCAGCCAAAACACCTGTGGCACCAAGCCACTGTGGTACCAAACCATTGTGGTACCAAACCACTGTGAACAGAGTCACTGATATATGTATATATATATATATATGTGGTACCAAAACACTTGAAATAATGTGACATAGTCACTGATATATGTGGTACCAAACCACTGAATTACACTTCCCCTTTCAATCAACATCATATCCCAAAGCCCATGCAACATATTATCATATTATAATGAATGCAATCATATTTCCAATGTACACAGATAATCAAATCATACATATATTTAGGCTATGTTATTCGAAAGGCTGAATTATAGAGGTACTTACCTGGTGTCTCCAACCTTACCCACAAGGGTATCTCAACTGTCAATACAGTCGTTTCAACTTTCATCCAATACAGTTATTAATGCAAAATAATAAAAGAAGGTGTGAGCATTACACACCTGATTACGTGAAGAACTAAACACTCTATATCGTCGGCACTCTCACTAGCGGGAACAACAGCGATTTGCCTATCCCAAACAGATGTAGGCTCTCTACCACAACCCGACGGAAAATCACGAACCGCCGACACCGCACGCCATTTGAAAGACGGATTAGAGACTACGAGTACACTCCCCTCAGGCTCCTTAACCGCACCCTCCTTGGATCGGCTTGGTCAGAGAATGAACCGAACACATATAGACTTGGCTATAGGTTCTAATCCGATGCGAACATGCCACACTTGCACAAATAGACACTGATTGAAGTGGAGACTTTCGGCAACAAAAGGGATGCTTCTAGTTGTTCGGCTTATAACAAAAAGATGCGAGACACAATTTTAGTTTGACACAATGAGTGATTCGGTCTTGAAAAAAAAAAGAGAATAGAGAAGAACGAAGTAGGATGAAATTCGGCTATGAGAGAAAAACTAGTCAAGAACCAAAAGGGGTAGGGGTTTCGGTTTAATGGAGAAAGTAGAGAAGCAAAGGGGAGGGATGGAGGTTCGGCTAGTGAAGAAGGAAATAGAGGAGCAAGGAGAGAAAAGAAAAAGAAGTTGAAGAAGGGTGGAAGAAAGTGGTTCGGCCAAGAAAAAGAGAAAAATAGAAGTGCAAAGAAGAAAAGAAAGGAAATAGGAGAAGAGTTGCAATTTGGCTACCACGCAAATGAAGAGAAGGGATGGAGAGAAAATTGAGAGATTCGGCACAAGCTCTAAGTGAGTAACAATCCAAAATGCCTTAAGAACCCCCCAAAACGTTACAAAGAAAAACTAAAAAGAGCTATAAAATTTGGCACAACACTCTAATGGCTCGGTTTTGCTATCACCCACCACAAATGCTGAAATTCCTAGCCAACTACACCACATAGCCGAAATTCTCCCCTCAACTCTCCAACATTCGGCCAACTCTCACTCTCCCTCTCAAATCCCTTGATTTGCTCCTTGTTTCACTCTCCATCCACCAATTTGAATTGATTGACCAATTCAAACTCCTCAAGCCCCTCTCCTCCACCCATTTCAAACTGGTTCACTCATTCAACAACCACCCCTCAGAGTCCAAGCCGAACACCACTTCTTCCCCTCCTTGAGCACAAAAATTAAAGCTCCACAATGCAGCAGTGGGATTCAAACTCCTTCTCCCTTGCTCTGCCAGTGGCGCCACAACCTCCTTGCCAAACGCCCAACTTGTGTAATCAAACACAAATAAATATTCTTAAAGCCTGCTTCCCCTAGCTCTCCCCCTAAAGTACCCTAAAGAAAAAAATTTACCAAAGCTCTGGCTCGAACTCGAGCCTTCCCTAGACCCCCAAACACACCAAAACAGCAAGCATAACTAGCCGAACACATGAAGTAGCACAAAATGCAGAACCCATAACTCTAGGATGTTACAGTTCTACTCCCCTTAAAGAAATTTCGGCCTCGAAATTTACCTGATCAAAAGATGTGAGGGCATTGCTGTCGCATCACATCCTCTGGCTCCCACGTAGCTTCCTCTAAACCGTGATTACGCCATAACACCTTGACCAACGGAACCAACTTTCTTCTCAACACCTTGACATCTTGATCTAAGATCTGCACTGGTTCTTCTTCAAAGGATAGGTCAGGTCTCACCTCAATTTCTTCCACCGGCACAATGTGAGATGGATCCGAACGATAACGCCTTAACATAGAAACATGGAATACATCATGTATCTGATTCAATTTCGGAGGTAACTCAAGCTGATAAGCCACTAGTCCCACGCGTTTCAACACTCGATACGACCCGATGAATCTGGGGCTCAACTTGGCCTTCCGTCCAAATCTTAAAACCTTCTTCCAAGGTGAAACTTTCAGAAAGACCTGATCACCCACTGAGAATTCTATTTCGTTACGCTTCAGATCTGCATATGATTTATGCCTGTCAGAAGCTTCCTTCAACCGAGCCCGAATCAACTTAACATTTTCCTCCGTCTCTGAGACCAATTTCGGACCCAACAACTGCCGCTCACCCAATTCTATCCAGCGGTAGAGTGCGACACCTCTGAACATACAACGCCTCGTAGGTGCCATCCGAATCTTTGGATTGATAGTTATTGTTGTACGCAAATTCTTCCAACGGTAAGAAATCCTCCCAACTACCTCTGAAGTCGATTACACAACCCCTCAACATGTCTTCCAGAATCTGAATTACCCTCTCTGACTGACCATCAGTCTGTGAATGAAACGCCGTGCTGAAATCCAGTCTTGTACCTAACGCCTTATGTAACGCTTCTTCTAGAATCGCGATGTAAACCAAGGGTCTTTGTCTGCGATATGATGAGACACTTTGGTACCCCATGCAACCTCACAATCTCTGCTACATACAGCTTGGCTAACTTCTATAGTACCCAGCTAACCCAAGGAAACATTGAATTTCCGCTGCTGACTTTGGCGATTTCCAATCCAAAACAACTTCAATCTTTCGGGGATCAACCCTAATCCCCTCGGCCGAAACAACATGCCCCAAAAAGGTCACTTCTTTCAACCAAAATTCACACTTACTGAATTTAGCATACAGTTACTTCTCTCTCAAAATCTGCAGAACTATCCGAAGATGCGAATCATGCTCCTCTTCAGTCCTTGAATATACCAAGATATCTTCTATGAACACTACGACAAACCAATCTAGGTAGGGTTGAAATACCCGGTTCATCATATCCATGAATATAGCTGGTGCATTCGTCAACCCGAACGGCATCACTAAGAACTCGTAGTGACCATAACGAGTTCGAAAAGCAGTCTTGTGAATATCTGCCTCCTTGACCTTTAGCTAATGATACCCCGACCTCAAGTCTATCTTCGAGAAGACCGAAGTGCCTCGCAGCTGATCGAATAGGTCGTCAATCCTTGGCAACGGGTTTTTGTTCTTGATCGTCAACTTGTTGAATTGCCTATAGTCAATGCACATCCGCATCGACCCGTCCTTTTCCTTAACGAACAATACCGGTGCTCCCCACAGAGATACACTTGATCGGATAAAACCACGGTCCAACAATTCCTGAATTTGAGCTTTAAGTTCCACCAGTTCCTTTGGCGCCATTCTATATGGAGCGATGGACACAGGTACCACTCCCGGAAGTAGATCAATGCCGAACTCCACCTCACGATGCGGAGGTAACCTTGGAAGCTCTTTTGGAAAGACGTCCAAGAACTCCTTCACCGTTCTAACATCCCTTACAGACAAATCTTTGGCCTCCAAAGCACTGATGAAAGCTAAGAACGCCTCACACCCTTTTCGCACCATCCTTTCAGCCTTTAATGCAGACACCACATTGGATAGGTAATTCCTTCTCTCACCTACTACCAACACCTCCTCATCCTCGGGAGTCTTCAACATCATGCGCTTAGCAGCACAATCCAAATTTGCTCGATACTTAACTAACCAGTCCATGCCTAAAATCAAGTCGAACTCACCGAACGGCAATTCCATCAAGTCTGCCAGAAACACTACCCCTTGAACTTCTAAAGGCACATTCCTAAATAGTTTGTTCACCACTACCGATTGTCCTAAAAGGCTAATCACAGTCATTTCTCTAAAAGAAACCTCAGATTCTATACTTAAAGTCCCAGACACAATACAGGCAACATAAGAATGTGTAGACCCCATATCTATCAAAGCTGTAAATGGCACACCAAAAATAAGGAACGTACCGGTTATGACGTCCGGTGTATCGCCATCCTCTCGATGTCTAGCTGCATAAACCAATCCAGGCTGTCTTGCATCCATACTCCCAGCACCTCTGCCCAGTGTTCCACGCCCTCGACCAACTCCATTTCCACCTCTGGCCAGACCACGACCTCTCGGTGGCTGCTGCCCACCTCTTCCGGACTGTGCATATCCCTGACCTACTGGTCGCGCCCTGTCAGAGGTCGATCGAAAGTGAAATTTTTCTGAGGAAGTCCGAAGATTAGAAAAAGAAGAAGAAAAAGATCAAATCTAAAAAAAGAAATGGGATTAATTAGAACATTTATTTTCCTTAGAAAAACAAAATATCAACCACAACAACAAATGAAGGTCGATCGATGAGTTTTTTCCCCTAAATCAGCATCGACCGCCCTTTTTCTTAACGAACAATATCGGTGCTCCCCACGAGAGATACACTTGATCGGATAAAACCACGGTCCAACAATTCCGAATCCGAGCTTTAAGTTCCACCAGCCTTTGGCGCCATTCTATATGGAGCGATGGACACAGTACCACTCCCTAAGTAGATCAATACCGAACTCCACCTCACGATGCGGAGGTAACCTTGGAAGCTCTTTTGGAAAGACGTCCAAGAACTCCTTCACCGTTCTAACATCCCTTACAGACAAATCTTTGGCCTCCAAAGCACTGATGAAAGCTAAGAACGCCTCACACCCCTTTCGCACCATCCTTTCAGCCTTTAATGCAGACACCACATTGGATAGGTAATTCCTTCTCTCACCTACTACCAATACCTCCACATCCTCGGGAGTCTTCAAACCGAGTCACTGATATATGTATATATATATGTGGTACCAAACCACTTGAAATAATGTGACATAGTCACTGATATATGTGGTACCAAACCACTGTGGTACCAAACCACTTGAAATAATGTGACATAGTCACTGATATATATGGTACCAAACCACTATGGTACCAAACCACTGAATTACACTTCCCCTTTCAATCAACATCATATCCCAAAGCCCATGCAACAAATTATCATATTATAATGAATGCAATCATATTTCCAATGTACACAGATAATCAAATCATACATATATTTAGGCTATGTTATTCGAAAGGCTGAATTATAGAGGTACTTACCTGGTGTCTCCAACCTTACCCACAAGGGTATCTCAACTGTCAATACAGTCGTTTCGACTTTCATCCAATACAGTTATTAATGCAAAATAATAAAAGAAGGTGTGAGCATTACACACTGATTACGTGAAGAACTAAACACTCTATATCGTCGGCACTCTCACTAGCGGGAACAACAATGATTTGCCTATCCCAAATGTCTGTAGGCTCTCTACCACAACCCGACGGAAAATCACGAACCGCCGACACATACGCCATTTGAAAGACGGATTAGAGACTACGAGTACACTCCTCGGGCTCCTTAACCGCATCCTCCTTGGATCGGCTTGGTCGAAGAATGAACCGAACACATATAGACTTGGCTATAGGTTCTAATCCGATCTTGAACATGCCACACTTGCACAAATAGACACCGATTGAAGTGGAGACTTTCGGTAACAAAAGGGATGCTTCTAGTTGTTCTAACTTATAACAAAAGATGCGAGACACAATTTTAGTTTGACACAATGAGTGATTCGGTCTTGAAAAAAAAAGAGAATAGAGAAGAACGAAGTAGGATGAAATTCGGCTATGAGAGAAAAACTAGTCAAGAACCAAAAGGGGTAGGGGTTTCGGTTTAATGGAGAAAGTAGAGAAGCAAAGGGGAGGGATGGAGGTTCGGCTAGTGAAGAAGGAAATAGAGGAGCAAGGAGAGAAAAGAAAAGAAGTTGAAGAAGGGTGGAAGAAAGTGGTTCGGCCAAGAAAAAGAGAAAAATAGAAGTGCAAAGAAGAAAAGAAAGGAAATAGGAGAAGAGTTGCAATTTGGCTACCACGCAAATGAAGAGAAGGGATGGAGAGAAAATTGAGAGATTCGGCACAAGCTCTAAGTGAGTAACAATCCAAAATGCCTTAAGAACCCCCCAAAACGTTACAAAGAAAAACTAAAAAGAGCTATAAAATTTGGCACAACACTCTAATGGCTCGGCTTTGCTATCACCCACCACAAATGCCGAAATTCCTAGCCAACTACACCACATAGCCGAAATTCTCCCCCCAACTCTCCAACATTCGGCCAACTCTCACTCTCCCTCTCAAATCCCTTGATTTGCTCCTTGTTTCACTCTCCATCCACCAATTTGAATTGATTGACCAATTCAAACTCCTCAAGCCCCTCTCCTCCACCCATTTCAAACTGGTTCACTCATTCAACAACCACCCTCGAGTCCAAGCCAACACCACTTCTTCCCTCCTTGAGCACAAAATTAAAGCTCCACAATGCAAGTGGGATTCAAACTCCTTCTCCCTTGCTCTGCCAGTGGCGCCACAACCTCCTTGCCAAACGCCCAACTTGTGTAATCAAACACAAATAAATATTCTTAAAGCCTACTTCCCCTAGCTCTCCCCCTAAAGTACCCTAAAGAAAAAAATTTACCAAAGCTCTGGCTCGAACCCGAGCCTTCCCTAGACCCCCAAACACACCAAAACAGCAAGCATAACTAGCCGAACACATGAAGTAGCACAAAATGCAGAACCCATAACTCTAGGATGTTCACGCTTCTACTCCTTTAAAGAAATTTCTCGCCTCTCGAAATTTACTCCGATCAAAAGATGTGAGGGCATTGCTGTCGCATCACATCCTCTGGCTCCCACGTAGCTTCCTCTAAACCGTGATTACGCCATAACACCTTGACCAACGGAACCGACTTTCTTCTCAACACCTTGACATCTTGATCTAAGATCTGCACTGGTTCTTCTTCAAAGGATAGGTCAGGTCTCACCTCAATTTCTTCCACCGGCACAATGTGAGATGGATCCGAACGATAACGCCTTAACATAGAAACATGGAATACATCATGTATTTGATTCAATTTCGGAGGTAACTCAAGCTGATAAGCCACTAGTCCCACGCGTTTCAACACTCGATACGACCCGATGAATCTGGGGCTCAACTTGGCCTTCCGTCCAAATCTTAAAACCTTCTTCCAATGTGAAACTTTCAGAAAGACCTGATCACCCATTGAGAATTCTATTTCGTTACGCTTCAGATCTGCATATGATTTATGCCTGTCAGAAGCTTCCTTCAACCGAGCCCGAATCAACTTAACATTTTCCTCCGTCTCTGAGACCAATTCGGACCCAACAACTGCCGCTCACCCAATTCTATCCAGCAGGTAGGGGTACGACACCTACGAACATACAACGCCTCGTAGGGTGCCATCTGAATACTGGATTGATAGTTATTGTTGTACGCAAATTCTTCCAACGGTAAGAAATCCTCCCAACTACCTCTGAAGTCGATTACACAACCCCTCAACATGTCTTCCAGAATCTGAATTACCCTCTCTGACTGACCATCAGTCTGTGAATGAAACGCCGTGCTGAAATCCAGTCTTGTACCTAACGCCTTATGTAATGCCTTCCAGAATCGCGATGTAAACCAAGGGTCTTTGTCTGATATGATAGACACTGGTACCCCATGCAACCTCACAATCTCTGCTACATACAGCTTGGCTAACTTCTATAGTACCCAGCTAACCCAAGGAAACTTTGAATTTTTGCTGCTGACTTTGGCGGTTTCCAATCCAAAACAACTTCAATCTTTCGGGGATCAACCCTAATCCCCTCGGCCGAAACAACATGCCCCAAAAAGGTCACTTCTTTCAACCAAAATTCACACTTACTGAATTTAGCATACAGTTACTTCTCTCTCAAAATCTGCAGAACTATCCGAAGATGCGAATCATGCTCCTCTTCAGTCCTTGAATATACCAAGATATCTTCTATGAACACTACGACAAACCAATCTAGGTAGGGTTGAAATACCCGGTTCATCATATCCATGAATATAGCTGGTGCATTCGTCAACCCGAACGGCATCACTAAGAACTCGTAGTGACCATAACGAGTTCGAAAAGCAGTCTTGTGAATATCTGCCTCCTTGACCTTTAGCTAATGATACCCCGACCTCAAGTCTATCTTCGAGAAGACCGAAGTGCCTCGCAGCTGATCGAATAGGTCGTCAATCTTTGGCAACGGGTTTTTGTTCTTGATCGTCAACTTGTTCAATTGCCTATAGTCAATGCACATCTGCATCGACCCGTCCTTTTCCTTAACGAACAATACCGGTGCTTCCCACAGAGATACACTTGATCGGATAAAACCACGGTCCAACAATTCCTGAATTTGAGCTTTAAGTTCCACCAGTTCCTTTGGCGCCATTCTATATGGAGCGATGGACACAGGTACCACTCCCGGAAGTAGATCAATGCTGAACTCCACCTCACGATGCGGAGGTAACCTTGGAAGCTCTTTTGGAAAGACGTCCAAGAACTCCTTCACCGTTCTAACATCCCTTACAGACAAATCTTTGGCCTCCAAAGCACTGATGAAAGCTAAGAATGCCTCACACCCTTTTCGCACCATCCTTTCAGCCTTTAATGCAGACACCACATTGGATAGGTAATTCCTTCTCTCACCTACTACCAACACCTCCTCATCCTCGGAGTCTTCAACATCATGCGCTTAGCAGCACAATCCAAATTTGCTCGATACTTAACTAACCAGTCCATGCCTAAAATCAAGTCGAACTCACCGAACGGCAATTCCATCAAGTCTGCCAGAAACACTACCCCTTGAACTTCTAAAGGCACATTCCTAAATAGTTTGTTCACCACTACCGATTGTCCTAAAAGGCTAATCACGATCATTTCTCTAAAAGAAACCTTAGATTCTATACTTAAAGTCCCAGACACAATACAGGCAACATAAGAATGTGTAGACCCAATATCTATCAAAGCTGTAAATGGCACACCAAAAATAAGGAACGTACCGGTTATGACGTCCGGTGTATCGCCATCCTCTCGATGTCTAGCTGCATAAACCAATCCAGGCTGTCTTGCATCCATACTCCCAACACCTCTGCCCAGTGTTCCACGCCCTCGACCAACTCCATTTCCACCTCTGGCCAGACCACGACCTCTCGGTGGTTGCTGCCCACCTCTTCCGGACTGTGCATATCCTCGACCTCTTCGTCGCGCCTACATCAGGTCGATCGAAAGTGAAATTTTTCTGAGGAAGTCCGAAGATTAGAAAAAAAAGAAGAAAAAGATCAAATCTAAAAAAAAGAAATGGGATTAATTAGAACATTTATTTTCCTTAGAAAAACAAAATATCAACCACAACAACAAACGAAGGTCGATCGATGAGTTTTTCCCCCTAAATCTGCATCGACCCGTCCTTTTTCTTAACGAACAATATCGGTGCTCCCCACAGAGATACACTTGATCGGATAAAACCACGGTCCAACAATTCCTGAATCTGAGCTTTAAGTTCCACCAGTTCCTTTGGCGCCATTCTATATGGAGCGATGGACACAGGTACCACTCCCGGAAGTAGATCAATGCCGAACTCCACCTCACGATGCGGAGGTAACCTTGGAAGCTCTTTTGGAAAGACGTCCAAGAACTCCTTCACCGTTCTAACATCCCTTACAGACAAATCTTTGGCCTCCAAAGCACTGATGAAAGCTAAGAACGCCTCACACCCCTTTCGCACCATCCTTTCAGCCTTTAATGCAGACACCACATTGGATAGGTAATTCCTTCTCTCACCTACTACCAATACCTCCTCATCCTCGGGAGTCTTCAAACCGAGTCACTGATATATGTATATATATATGTGGTACCAAACCACTTGAAATAATGTGACATAGTCACTGATATATGTGGTACCAAACCACTGTGGTACCAAACCACTTGAAATAATGTGACATAGTCACTGATATATATGGTACCAAACCACTATGGTACCAAACCACTGAATTACACTTCCCCTTTCAATCAACATCATATCCCAAAGCCCATGCAACATATTATCATATTATAATGAATGCAATCATATTTCCAATGTACATAGATAATCAAATCATACATATATTTTGGCTATGTTATTCGAAAGGGTGAATCATAGAGGTACTTATCTGGTGTCTCCAACCTTACCCACAAGGGTATCTCAACTGTCGATACAGTCATTTCGGCTTTCAGCTAATACAGTTATTAATGCAAAATAATAAAAGAAGGTGTGAGTATTACACACCTGATTACGCGAAGAACCAAACACTCTATATCGTCGGCACTATCACTAGCGGGAACAACAGCGATTTGCCTATCCCAAACAGATGTCGGCTCTCTACCACAACCCGACAGAAAACCACGAACCACCGACACCGCACGACGTTTGGAAGACGGATTAGAGACTACGAGTACACTCCCCTCAGGCTCCTTAACCGCACCCTCCTTGGATCGGCTTGGTCAGAGAATGAACCGAACACAGATAGACTTGGCTATAGGTTCTAATCCGATGCGAACATGCCACGCTTGCACAAATAGACACTGATTGAAGAGGAGACTTTCGGCAACTAAAGGGATGCTTCCAGATGTTCGGCTTATAACAAAAAGATGCGAGACACAGTTTTAGTTTGACACAAGGAGTGATTCGGTCTTGAAAAAAAAAGAGAATAGAGAAGAACAAAGTAGGATGAAATTTGGCTATGAGAGAAAAAACTAGTCAAGAACCAAAAGGGGTAGGGGTTTCAGTTTAATGGAGAAAGTAGAGAAGCAAAGGGGAGGGATGGAGGTTCGGCTAGTGAAGAAGGAAATAGAGGAGCAAGGAGAGAAAAGAAAAAGAAGTTGAAGAAGGGTGGAAAAAAGTGGTTCGGCCAAGAAAAAGAGAAAAATAGAAGTGCAAAGAAGAAAAGAAAGGAAATAGGAGAAGAGTTGCAATTTGGCTACCACGCAAATGAAGAGAAGGGATGGAGAGAAAATTGAGAGATTCGGCATAAGCTCTAAGTGAGTAACAATCCAAAATGCCTTAAGAACCCCCCAAAACGTTACAAAGAAAAACTAAAAAGAGCTATAAAATTTGGCACAACACTCTAATGGCTCGGTTTTGCTATCACCCACCACAAATGCCGAAATTCCTAGCCAACTACACCACATAGCCAAAATTTTCCCCCCAACTCTCCAACATTCGGCCAACTCTCACTCCCCCTCTCAAATCCCTTGATTTGCTCCTTGTTTCACTCTCTATCCACCAATTTGAATTGATTGACCAATTCAAACTCCTAAAGCCCCTCTCCTCCACCTATTTCAACCTGGTTGACTCAATCAACAACCACCCCTCAGAGTCCAAGCCGAACACCACTTCTTCCCCTCCTTGAGCACAAAAATTAAAGCTCCACAATGCAGCAGTGGGATTCGAACTCCTTCCCTCTTGCTCTGCCAGTGACGCCACAACCTCCTTGCCACACGCCCAACTTGTGTCATCAAACACAAATAAATATTCTTAAAGCCGGCTTCCCCTAGCTCTCCCCCTAAAGTACCCTAAAGAGAAAAATTTACCAAAGCTTTGGCTCGAACTCGAGCCTTCCCTAGACCCCCAAACACACCAAAACAGCAAGCATAACTAGCCGAACACATGAAGTAGCACAAAATGTAGAACCCCTAACTCTAGGATGTTACAGTCCATTTATCTTTTCTTTTAATTTTAGTTCACTTTTTATTTTTCTTCACTTTAGCTTGCTTTTCTTTAATTAGTTAATTAGTATAGTTTTAATTATTATTATATCCTGGCTAATCCTCCATGAGCTACCCAATTTCTTCATCTAGCGCAGGATCATCATCAAGAACGACCCCTCCAACTTATCTTTCACCTCCAACGCAAGGATTTCATCCATAATTCAGGGAGTTTCACTTCTCTCCATATCTTTTGAATTTATACTTAATTATCTATATATATATATATATCCTTGTACATTAAGGGCAATGTACATCTTAAGTGTGGGGGGTGAACAACCTAAAAAGGTGCCTAACTTTTTTCATTATTCTCAAATTCCTGAAATTAGGTGCCAAACTTTTTGCATTATTCTCAAATCCCTGAATTATGCCTTGTCTTAAAATAAATTTCTCATATTATCATTAGAATGAAATTTCTATGATTTATGATTTTTATTGATATGTTTTAGATTAAGTCATTGATAATGGTGCATTGATAATTAAATTCTAAGATACTAGAGAATCAAGCATGATAAGTCTATTTTTCGGTATTAAAAAATTTTCTAGGTTGTCTACCTGAATTTGAATATTACTTTGAAATTTGAAATTTAAGAGGTTGATATCAAAATACCCATAATTTTTGTGAGATTTTGAGCCTTATAAGAGCATATATCCTTTTTCATGCTCACTTTTTGATTATGAGTGTGTCAAACATTGAACTGTTATTCTAGAACTTGCCTCGATTATACATGTCGAGACCACACCTTTGATTTGATATACAGAAATGATAAAGGCACCTAGGATTTAACCCACTCACTCCACTAAAAAAACCTACCTCTATAATTAACCCCTAGTGAACCCTTTTTGATCCTAACAACACTTTTTATTGACTCACCCACTAATATTAACCCAAAACCCTTTGTATTTGTTACCACCATTCTTCTTGACTACCCTTTTTGTCGAGATTTGATTTGACCAGTTGCCTAACTATGTTCTTTATTTCAGTTGTTAAAGTTCTTTATTATTACTTGTTCTAAAAAAAACATCGAAGTATATTCAGTATTAGTATGATGAAAAGCGAGCTTATACAGTTAAAGTCTATTTATTGAAGAAGAAGCTCGTATTATTAGTTTCAAAGTTTCAATTCATGTAATTATTTATTTTTTAGTTTGTTATTTCTAATTAGGTAATTTTTCAGGTCGATCTCGATTCTAACCCTCTAATTCAGCCTTTGTCCACACCTTTAACCTAAGCCCCGTTACAACCCTTTCAAAGACCTTTTGATTTGTGCATCATCTCATATTACAGTGGTGGAGATTTGATTTTCATGCAAGCCTATGGGACTAACTTTTCAGGTTTGACATTTGAGTGCTTAATTCTGACTTCGAGTGATTTGAGTGAATCTTTTGTGCGGATGTCAATCCTTGTAGGTTTTGTATCAAAGGTAATTATTTAGATGAGGGGAAACACCTATGTTTTTTACTACAAATGTATGACTTATATTGTTTGAATCTTTAGGACTCTTTGAGTTAAATTATCCATGTATAAATTATCTATGAATTATGATGAGACATTGTTGATAGGAATATTGAATCATGGAAAGTTCGTTTTAATTGTAAGTTGAGAATTTTGCTTGAGGACAAGCAAAAGCTTAAGTGTGGGGGTATGTGATAAACCGAAAAAGTAACATATTTTAATCCCACATTTAGCATACTTTTGGATGATTTATCCCTTGATTTATGTAAAAAGGTGCTCTTAATCCTTTCTTTTCATGTTTTATACTCAGGAAAGCACCGGAGGATGGAAAGAACGAGAAACAGGCTCAAAACGAACCAAATTGGGCCAAAGTGAAAATCGACACGGCCTAGACTTGAGCCAACACGGACGTGTCTCCTTGACAGACTAGAACACGACCTGATCACGATTTACATGGGCGTGTCACCTCATTAAAAGTCTAAACACGTTCTAAAGGCAATTCACACGGGCGTGTGCCATGGCCGTGTCCCTGTCACGGAGAACAGCAATTTCACTCAGAAAAGGATACTTAGGGGCAAAGAAACCTATTTCAAAAGCCTATATAAACACCCTAAGTATAACCTAGAAAGGGGCGGTGAGCTAGGCCAAGGAGCCGAGCCGAAAATGTCAGATTTGTGGGAAACACTCGAAGATAGCCAGTTGATCCATCTCAAGAAGCCGGAATTCTACTCAAGATGGCGGATCTCTCCTTCAATTCCTTCAGGGGGTTTTAGGGATTTCTTATGTTTTGTTTTATCTTTTCTTCTGAGATGTTTTCTTTTATTGTTATGAACTAAACCCTTCAGATACCTGAAGGGGATGAAACTTAGATAAATCTTGTTATCGTTTGCTGAACTATATGATAAATACTTGATTTGTTCTTAATTATGTGTTCTTAATTCTTGTGTTGATATTTCTGGGATATTGATTCAAGTTTGATGTGCTTAGGTGGAGGAGCAAAAGTCCCTGCTTAAGAGTAGATCTAGCATAATTAAGAGAAGTTGATCGCACGCCTAGAGATAGGGTGACGAGATTTTGCCGGATTAGGGTGAAACCTAAAATGGGAGTCCATAGATCGAGTTAATGCAATTCTAGGGGTTTTAATTAGAAAGAGATTTCAATTAATCAAGCTAGGGTTAGACGTTATTCGCTTCGAGAGAGGGTTTAATATACATTAGGGAGTCTTACGGATAAAGTCAAGTGAATAAATTGTGCAGTTCGTGAGTTAGATAACAAGTGAAGTCTAGGTGGATTCTTCCTAAGGGTATCGTCTTAATCAACTGAGTTTTTCCAACAGTATTTCCCCAATTCATTCTTTTTTGTCTTTGTGTCTTTAGCTTAGTAGTTAGTTAAATTTAGATTAAATAACAACTTCACTTATTTTAGGCTATATAATAAAAAGAAAGTTAGTATTAGTACTTTTGGTTCCTTTGGGTTCGACAATCCGATCTTGCCTAAGCTATACTACTGTTCGATAGGTGCGCTTGCCTCAAATCATTGTCATAGTTAGTTTTCAGGTTCGATCATTCTTTTTATAAATTTTAAGACTTTGACATCGCGAAAACAACGATCAATGGGTTGACTGAGGATTTTGAGATTAATTCTGAGGGAGTTTTGAGCTTCAGAGGCAGATACACCCAGCGATCAGAGTTTGAGACAGTCTATACTTCAAGAAGCACATAGTAGCCCTTATGCTATGCATCTTGGTGGTACTAAAATGTATCATGATTTAAGAGAAGTGTATTGGTGGTCAGATCTTAAACGGGAAATAACGAAGTTGGTGTCAAAATTTTTGACTTGCCAGCAAGTCCAGGTTACGCATCAGTTTTAATCAGGGTTACTCCAACTGATTTGAATTCCATAGTGGAAGTGGAAGAGAGTGAAAATGGACTTTGTTAGTAGGTTGCCTTCAACACCTACTAAGAAAGATTCAATTTGAGTCATAGTGGATAGATTGACGAAGTTTTCCCATTTCAGTCTCGTCTGTAGTGATTATTCTCTTCAAAGACTAGCTAAGCTCTACATTTTCAAAATAGTGAAACTGCATGGAGTGCCAGTGTCAACTATTTCAGATCTGAATCCTCAATTTACGTCTCAGTTCGGGAAGAAATTACACGAGGCTTTGGGTACTTAGTTAGATTTTAGTATGGCTTTTCATCCATAATTCGATGGTCAATCGGAAAGGGTCATTCAAATTTTGGAGGATATGCTGAGGAGTTGTGTGATTGATTTTTAGGGTAGTTGGGAGGAGCATCTACCGATAGCGGAGTTCGCCTATAATAACAACTTCTAGTCAAGTATCCAAATGGCACCTTACAATGCTCTTTATGCTCGTAGGTGTAGTTCGCCTTTATGTTGGAGGGTGAAAGAAACTTAATGGGTCTAGAATTGGTTTGTGAGACTGAGGATAAAATTTAGTTAATTCGAGATTGATTGAAGGTAGCTTCTGATAGACAGAAGTCATATGCCAACTTGAAGCGTAAGGACATTGAGTTTAATGTGGGAGATTTTGTTTTCCTTAAAGTATCTCAATAGAAGAAGGTTTTGAGGTTCAGTCAAAAGGGTAAGTTAAGCCCTAGGTTTATTGGCTCATATCAAGTGCTTAAAAGAGTTTGTCTCATGGCACATAAGCTAGAATTGCCTCCTGAGTTGGACCGTATCCACGATGTGTTTCATGTCTCGATGTTAAGTCGGTATCGATCTGATCCCTCGCATGTTGTCCCAGTAGAGGAGATCGATGTTAGACCAGATTTGACGTTTGATGAGGAGTCTGTTTGAATATTGGATCGTGAGGTTAAGGTTTAGAGATGAAAGAAAATTCCTTTAGTCAAAGTGCTTTAGAGAAATCATGGCATCAAGGAGGCTACTTGGGAGCCGAAAGACTCAATTCGGCTTCAGTATCCTCACCTCTTCGAATTAGGTAAATTTCGGGGTAGAAATTTCTTTAAGGGAGGTAGAGTTGTAACATCCCAAAATTTAGCTTAATAGGAATGCAAAAGTATTTCAAGATGAGTAATTAGCCCAATGGTTAAAAGAAAATGAGGAAGCATGGAAATTAGATTGAAAGGTCCCAAGTTCGATTCCCTTCCCTTGAAAATAATTTAAATTTTCAAAAATCCCTCAATTTCCTTTATATGTGTCATCCATACCTAGTAAAATCTAGGTATGAATATCACTTTTAATTAATTTAATCAGCCCAAACCACCTGGAACAACCATCTTCTTTTTCTTTTATTTTGCCACAAGTTCTTGCACCATTCTCCTCTCCTTCTTGATTTCATTTTTCCTTATTTTCCAGCCATAAATCTAAAATCTTTGACCTCCAAGAACAATCCCCATTACTGCCCAAAAAGTGCCATTGCCGCCCTTTTCTTCTAGCTTGTGTAAGTGTATATTTTCTTTAAATTTCTTGATGAATCTTTCAAGGGAATACCCAAATTTCCAGATTTGGATTGGGGGAAATTTTAATGATTTTATGGATATTTTTGCAGCCCTCAAACCTGATTTCAATTGGCTTTTTAAATCAGCCTCGATTTGCCACCAATAGTGCTGGTGCGCCGCACCTAGAGGCACCAAAAGGGGGGTGTTCTTTTCTTTAATTTTGCCTACCTATTTCCAATAATATCTTGGTCTGAAGAACCTCTCCTAATAAGCCTTTAATCATGTGTGATTTAGTAAATTTCAACCTTGATCATTCGATGACTTAGATTTGACAATTCGAGAAGCGTAAGTGTGGTTGGTTGTGGGCTAATGCGTAGTTTTTACTTAATTGTTGCGAAAAATGATAATTTATTGGGTTAAAGAATTTTATGATTATATATCTACTTACTTTTCAGTATTTAATGGTGTTAGGTGCCGACCCAAACGCCCCAAACCGACAGTGAAGTCGTTTGACGTTCGCGCATACGTTTCGCATCAAACCAGTGTAAGAAACCTAGTTAATTTACATCCGAAAAATTGTTATAGTTATGTTGTTTGATTCGAACCCGTGAGAGGGTGTTTTAGGGCAGGTTTCGCAGTGTTTTGCAATAGTGTGAAAAATAAGGTGTTGGTCCTAACTTGTTAACTTAAATGTTTTAATAATATTTTATATGATCCAAATGTGGAATAAGCTTGTTGGTCAGGCTTATTTAATTGACTAAGTGAATGTGTTAAAGTGGCTAAATCAGGTATGTTACTGGCATTAACTAAATGGCATGTTTACAAAATTTTTTGGTTGATTGAATAGTTGATTGTCTGCTACTGGTATGAAAGACTTGTTGATGTATTGTGTGATTGATTGTATGTATAACATGGTTTACTTTGGAAATAAATATTGAAAACCTGAAATCTTGTTAGGTAAAATGCTATGAAAAGTATTGAATGAAAGACTGCTATACATGTGCATGGGGTGGGGTGGGATATTGTGGTTGACGAAGGAGTTCCGTGGAGTATTGGCGGCATATTAAGTTTGCATTTATATGTAGTCAGTGCACTGCACCGAGAGTACTGTGGAGACTGGCGATTTTATCATATTCTATGTTAAATGGCAGAATATATGCATTATGTTTATATGGTGGTTTAAGCACATCAAGCTTTGCTCGCACTGTTTGGAATTTGGTAGACGAGTTTTTGGGAACTCGTGGTGTGTAGTGGATGGTTGAGTACAAATTCATTTTTTGCATTATGATATGTCCATGACTCATTCTAATGTTTATATGGTTGCTATGATTGTGTTACATGGATGTTTTGAGTGATTGATCTTAAACGAAAGTTGAATGTACTTATTTATTAGACTCACATTGAGCTAGTTAGCTCACTCCATTACTTCAAACCTCTCAGGTAATGAACAAGACTAGAATCGAACATGGCATGTCGACGTACGGCGGACTTCAAACTTAGATTCTGTTTAATTTTATTTTAGTTAAGGTTCCCTAAATTTATAAGGTTTTGCACTGTAAAGCTATTTGAACTGTGGTATGGGTTTGATTCTATTTTGGGGTTTACCATGCATGCATAATTTACATACTTTAAATTGATTTATAAGTATATTCTGAAATTGGACTGAGCATGTTACTCAGCTTAATAAATAATTGGTTCTTTAATCGGTTTTCTGTTGCAACTAAACTTAATAGTGTTTTTCAAAAGCAATGACGAGCAATGTGTTTTTATTAAAACCACGACAATGGTATTAACTTGATTTAATACAAGTTGAACTTATTAAATGGATGTTTTCCAAAAATAACAAAGGTAACCACGATTTTATTTAAAAAAAAAACATATTTGAGGTTTTCAACCAGCGATAAGGTAGATTCGTAGTTTAGGTGTCGAACATGACCTTCATAATATTTATTTTGGGAAATACAAAAACATGTACTGGGTTGGATTAAACTATAAATTGTTGAGTTAAAAGTCCATAAAGCACATATAATTGGACCTAATATAGGAGAGGCTCGAATCCCTACCATAATACATATGATGGGAGGCACACCCTATTACCTGCCCCTTTCTCCTAGTTCAACTAGGGGATTGATTTTCTTATTAAATAAGTATTATTTTTGTTTTACTAATTCAACTAGGGTTTTACTTCCTCTCCTTATATATGGCACCAGTAGAGCTAAAAAATTACATAAGTTTTACACAAATTTGAGATATTGTTATTTTGCCTGAAAATAGTCGGAATTTATTTCTAAGTGCAAATTATATTTTCGGGAATAATGATTCTACTGGCTCCTATAAGAGATATTTACTTTCCTATTGAAAGTAGGAAAATTATTTCTAGTTCTATATTTGATTCGAAATTGTTTGAGCCCACACTCGAAGCAATTCGTGGTACAAGAATCGTGGATAAGGTCGTTCGGTTGAAAGCCGGGAACGTCTAAGATTTGTCCCCCTCAAAGCACGAGTATTATTTCGAAAAAAAGTTTATTGTTATAAACATCACAAATCAGCTCCATTTTTAAAATTTTATTTTTCCGTTGTACAAGAAAATTGATTTCGAATCGAATTTTTTCTAGCACTAGCAACTCCACTATATTATCATTGAAGCATGAATATATTTCTTGTAACAACAAATCTATAACAAAACTGAATATATCAAATTAATAGTGATACTCAATTGTAAGATATCTCCTTGATTGCGAGACCAACCGCAATCAACTTTATATCTAGCACACAAATAAGAGACTTTTATATCTTGGTGTTCACAAAATGATTTCACCTTTCTTAAATATTGCATTCCAAATACATTCTCTTTGTTTTTGAAGAAGAGCTTTTGTGGATGAAACTAACTACATCACATTAAGTATATCTTGAGATTTGCGCTATAAAGCTTGATATAAATCATCAATAATCCCAAGCCTCTCAACCATAAGATGTAATATGAAAAAAATTTGTTTTAAAAATATTAAAATTGGTTATAAACACATTCCTGGTAAAATAATTGGGCCTTTTATCTTTGTTTTGAAAGTGAAATATAGTTATTGGAGTATAAAACTTAATTACAAAGCCTCAGTTTACATCAATATTTGATATAATTAATATTAAAATTTTAAATTTAAGAAGTAAAAAATAAAATTCCTCGTAAATGATACATAAACCCAAAGTTAAAGGAGATGAATTGTTAAGAAATGAGGGGTGAATCAATAATATCATATAAAAGTTTGAGAATTTGAAAAATTCAAAGGAAGCCACCTCCCCCTGTGCCCCTATATCAATCCCTATTCCTTGTTTTATAGGTTCATTTGACAACATATTTTGGTTTTAATTTAGGATGAAAATCCCCCACTCCATGCCCCTTAATAAAATAACGCTAAGTTCGATTTTTTTAAGTTGTAAAAATTTTTTAAGAAAGTGTAACTCATTTTTCATAATTAAAATTAAAAGAAAAGAAATTTTGCAATAAAATAAAATAATTTAATTTAATTTATCATAATATTTTTAATTTATACAACATACAAACAGAAGTAGTCGAAGATTGTCTCGAATTTTGACAAATTGATTGTTAAAATTAAATTTAAAATATTAAATCAAACAACTAAGTTTTTGATCAACTAAGTTTTTATATTTTTTTTTGTATATATAAATTAAATAAGAAATATAACGATTATTGTATAATAAAAAAGAGTTAGATTTAAATAAACTTATTCAAGGTTCTGAATATTTGGAGGTCAATCCAAAATTTACGAGGGTTTAGAAAAAAATATTAAGACCAAAAAATGAGTTTGAGCAAAAGAAATTAAGCTTGTAATTAATATCATATAAAAATTAAGCACATTATACTATAGTGTAAATATTAATATATATATATATATATATATAAATTTGAATAGAATCTCGATATATATATAAATTTTTACATTTAGAGTTTAAGGTTTAGATTTATGATATTGAAATATGTAATTAATAAATATTAAATAAAAATATTTATATTTATATTTTAAAAAATAAAAACAGTTAAGTAAATTCAAATAAACTTGAGTTAATCCTTAACAAATATATACAGACTTAAGTAAAACTTAAGGATCATATAATGGGTCAAATAGGACTTAGGCAACTATGTATTGTACAACACACCATACATATGCCTAACATGAATTTGGCCATCAACGTCTCTAGATTTAAAACAAATCTCAACTTATGAATTTCTAATGTTTTTCTAAATTTATTTTTTGAATTCGATAGTTTTTTTTTACTCAAGCTTGAATAGAAGACTAAATCAATAATCATTTGAATATTTAACTATTAACCTAACTAAATCTTTGGCAGTTTTTATTTTTTATTCTATAAATTAAAAACATATATGATGAATTGAATTATTTTATTTTATTTTTTATAATAATAATAATAATTTATTTTCTATTAATTTTATCTTGACTCCATTAATATATAATTTAAACAAGAATATATTTTTTTATTAAAAAAATGAATATAATTTTAATCAAGATTTTTTTAGTATTTTTCAAATATCCATTTTACGTATTTTCCCTTTAAAATAATGTTATATCTAAAATTCTAAGTTTCCACTTGAAAATGCAATTAGTAGTTAAAATATTTGTCTTTTTTACTTCCGCTTAGTTTTTGCATGGATAACTTGTTTAACGGAAGCAGTTGGATTCCAAAGGAGTAGATCTTTTTCTCTGTTAATTGTGTTTCAGTTTAAAGAGCGATTATAAGAGAATTTATGCTAATTATATGGAGATTATTAGAAGATTTAATAACTCAAAGAAGGAGAGATTATAAGTTGTTGAACTTTCACTTCTCGAATATTTATATCCAGGATTAAAGGCTACTGATCCAGCTTATGCATGTATTGCCACTACATTTTCATATTTGACTCTAATTTGCACTTTCAAACTTACTTTATCTTTAGAATTTTAATAACAACTATTTTATCTCTTAATCACAAAAAAAAAAAAAAAAACGTTAAAGTGTTGAAAGAATAAGGAAGGTGAATCGAAATGGAAATTAAGAGTGAGCTAATAATTTTTAATAATAGGTAAAAGATTTAATTTTATGCTGCATTATATTATTATTTTTTGATATAATATTTAAAATTAAACATTAATAGAACTATATGATCACTTGAATAATGTCAACTGTATCTTAAATTATATCTTAACTCAATTGAAATCACACATGTAAAAAAAAAAAAAAAAAAAGACGATATGAAAATATGCCGCAAAACGAAAAATAAGATGAGAAAGCAGAAAGCAGCGGCATTTGTAGTTACCAACACTCAAATAATTTAATATAAACTTGGAGCCTAAAATAGACATCCCCTTCAACTGCATCAGTCATCAAAGTGGCTATACCTCTGGCCATAAAGAAATCCCCAGTGCCACCAATCACCGAGATGTCCCTTGTTTTGTTCAAAGGATCAGCCCCGGCAAAGGTGATGCTCCCCCTGTGCTGAGTAGAGTTGAAAAAAAAGGAAAACCCTAACCATGCTGTGAAATAATCTTTCCTATCATACAAATAAAAGCCTTGTGCACGTCCCACCGGGATCGAATGTAAATTATTGTCTAAGGTAATGGGATCGTCAAACACAACCACGTTACCAAAATGGTTTTGTCCAGCCAAGATTGTGCGGTTGCCCCAAGCAGGTGCGCCCACTATGGCTGAAGTTGCGTTTTTGGCATTCTCCCCATTGTAAAGAATGTCGTGGAAGTAAAACACCATTTGTTTACAAGGCATCCGGGGCCCTGCTCGGGTTTTCTTCCTTTGAGTGGCGGAGGAACCTGAGAGGAAGAGGAGGAGAGAAAGCACAAGGGTTTCAATGACTCTTGTAGCACCCATTTCTCTTGTGATTTGGGGGATTAAGTGCCTATTCAAGGGCCAAAATATAGGGAGAGGGTGAGAGAGATTTATCATGTTTACTTAAGTAGATAAATCTTGTTTTAAACGTCATCTATTTATATATTAAATATACTGACACCAAAACAAAGTAGTAGGTTTTTCTTAATTTATATGTCAAACAAGAAGAATAAGTAATTGATGTTGTATGTCAATAACTTAAGGCTCAGTATTTTAGTCCTGTAAATGATATCTCTTCTTGAATTTTTAATGTACCTAAAAATACATTTCTAAGTATCATGTGTAATCATAAGCAAAAAATTGTCACTTGAATCAATTTGATTCTTAGATAATTTTACTTTTAATTCCTGTTAGTTTGCAAAAGAGCAATACAAATTTATCGTGTAAACCAATAATCCCTAATAACATCTCAATTATATATTTTAAAACATGCAAAGTATCATGTTAGAATATAAACAGTAGATGGGGAGTTTAGTCCTTGGCCATTGTTTTTCTCTTAACAATCTAATTGGGATATAATTAGGTTTTCTTTTGGTTTAGAACGTAAATGAACATTGGAAATTTGTGATTTAGTAAAAATGGGAAAATAACTTTTGGTTAACTAGCTAGTGGGTGCTCCAAATTTTCTTTAAACCTGAGTTTGATTAATTAATTAATTAATTAAAATATATTAAAGCTTGGATTTGAAGGAATTGTTGGTCGTAAGTGGATATATCCCACATTGCTTACGTATAGGCTATTGAGAGGGTTTATATATAACCTTACTTATTTTTATTTAGTAATTGGGTTATAGGCCTAACTCATGTGAGATGTTGCCGATTGCTTGGCTAACACATAGTTATTTTTGGGTAAAATTCCAGAAAATAATTTATTTAAAGCAACTTTACTTTTCCCCCCTTTTTTCACTGTTACACAAAATATGTTTTTTGACTGTTGCGCGGAAATGATGGGTCAGTTTTGTAACTGACCTTATGATTTTTACTCTATTTCCCTTGCTATTTACTATTTTACCCTTCTATTACTAGTATAAATAGAGAGCTATTTTCCTTATTTTTCACACGAAAAGAAAAACATAGCAATCAGAAAACTCTTTTCTCCTCTTTGCTTCTTGTTTATTCCCTTCTAAAAGTCTGTCTTTTCCCCTAAATTACATGAGAGGAAATTATGTCTAGGAGTTTGGGTTTTAAGCATGACCAACAAACTTTCGTAGTAATTAATTCTAGTGTGATTTCCCTAAGAAGAGCAATACCAATTGTGTTTCACCTTCCTTATTCGAGTGTACGAATATTGAACCACTATGTTAACCATGGGGGACAAAGCCCGCTACACAATTACACCGATCAGGGCGAATTCATTTCTAAGGCAGTGGTTTGTCCATGGTGCAGTAAATGTTGATTTCTTAATTCTTGGTTTATTTTTCCAGTCACACTACACCAAAACAGACTTTTAGCAGCGTTTTTTTTGGCTTTTAGCGGCGTTTATAAGTGCCACTAATAGTATTTGCGGCGCTTTCCAAAGCTCCGCAAAAAACGCCGCTAATGAAAGCGCCGCAAACCTTAGCGGCGTTTATGGGAAAAAAAACGCCACTAAAAGTCAGACTTTTAGCGGCGCTTTCCACACAAACGCCGCTAAAAGTCTTGACATTTAGCGGCGCTTTCCACACAAACGCAGCTAATAGTCTTGACTTTTAGCGGCGCTTTTCACACAAACGCCGCAAATAGTCTTGACTTTTAGCGGCGCTTTTAAAAAAAACGCCGATAAAAATCAAGACTTTTAGCGGCGCTTTTCTTACAAACGCCGCTAATTTGCACAGATTTGCAGTGCTTATTTTCTCCAATATCCTACCCTTCCTGTATTAAAACCAACCAAAAACAGCAGCAGTTGCATATAATTTCAACCCAAAACAACAAATATAACATTTAAATATCACCAAAAGCATTAAATCTAAACGATAGTTCAAATTTAATAAAAGATATATGATATAAATTAATAAATGTAACAATGTTAAATGTAACAGTAATGTTAAATGTAACAATGTTAAAAATAAGGGACTAAGGGACTAAGATGGGGGCTTCTGCGACTGCTGAAACATCTGCATCATCTGCTGAAGTTGTAGCTGGAGCTCATCGTATTTTCTGATCTGCTCTACCTCCCTCGCTGCCGCCGATGCCTCCCTCGCTGCTGCATCCGTTCGAAGTTGTTCATATTTTCTTTCAACCTCAACAATTTGCTGAACGGTGCTCGCTTGCATCTGAGATATTTGGTCTTTTAACCTCTCAACTTCAGCTCGAGATTGACTCCCGGAAGGCATGTATTGTTGGGAGCCGGACCCAAAATATTGGGTTGGGGTAACACCAGATCCTTGAAATCGGACCCGACCATACCTTTGAGGACCGAAAACATCAGTAATAAAAAATAGCAAATGTAGCATATAATTCTAGCCAAAAAACAGCAAATGTAGCATAAAAATTCCAACAATACCTTTCAAGACCCAAAACATCGGTAATAATTCTGTTATCGATATCCTCAAGATGAACAGAACTATCACTCGAAGCAGCCGCTTCATACTGTGCCTTCTTTTCCTTTAGTTTCTCCTAATAAATCAATCAAAAAGTCAGAAACGAAATATACAATAAAAAGGAATGCAACATAACTTAACATTATTAATTTAAAACTACTAACGAAGAATTAAACTATTATAAGTAAATATTATAAATCCATTTTTAATAAATCAAAATTTTATTAAGTAAATATACCATAATCTCTCTAGCTTCGGGTGTCATCGGAGACCCATCCTTCTTTCTATGCGTAATGTCAAAAAGTTGAATGCGTCCAACTTTTTGACCGGTGGAGACTTCCTACAGTGTTGTAGTAAAAATATAATTTAATAGTATAAAGTCATTAATTTTTGACAGAATTAATAAATTATAATACCTCGGCCTCAGCTACAAAAGCAAAACTTCTCGACCTGCCAGCAATGTGAATTTTTGTTTCGCCTTTCTTTGCGTTCGACACGCTCACGGTCCTACATAATGAAATTATTGTTACTTAGATATTTACTATAAACCGAAAATTTTATAAGAGTTTAGAACTAGGTAAAACCTCTCATTTCTTTGAGTTCCAAAATCTAACCGCATCGTCCCATTGATACCTCAACATTCCCGACGGGACATTTCGCAATTTATCCTTGAGGCTTATTTCTTTCTTAAAATATTCTTTTTTCAATGTGCTTTTGTGGTCTCTCCATTTTTTTCCCAATGTCTTCTTTATATAGTCATCGGAGACCTCCAAAGCAAACCTCTCCTAAAAAAAACATAAGTTTAGAAAGTAAATATAAATGAAACTTCAACCAAAGTATTATAAATTACATTCACGTTTTGTTACCTTAATGTTCTCCAGAGCTTGATTTTTGTTTGCGTCAGGCATGTGATGCCATGACTCGTAATTGATGGGCAACATATTTGCATTTCGTGCAATAATGCCCAAATAGCCTGCTAGAAGTCGAGCTTCAGGGCCAACAGTGCGCCATGGTCGCTTTCTCCTTACTTTCACACGCTCGACGAAATTTAATTCGTACAAATCTTTAAGCGTCAGTCGTCGCCTCTCTGCGCGTCCCACCACTCTCAGCTGAACAATGATATATTATTGTTATATTAAAATTGAAAAATGAATCAATAATAAAAGTCGACATGCATGTAAAATAAACTTAACATTACTTTGTAATTCTGCAGGCTCATCATCTAGGTCAGGCACATTAGAGGATCCAACTATTGTTTGCTGTTCACTTAACAAATTTATATGCACCAATACTAATTAATATCGACAACAATGATACATAAATAATATATTACAATATTAAAGAGATTATCCATATTCAACGTAACAACTTTCTTACCTAAGACAATATGGATTGAAGACAAGAAAACTGGATTGCAGACAACAGAGATTTGAAGGCAGAAAACTGGATGACAAATATGTAAAATAGAGTAAGCATAACTTACAAATAAAAAAAAAAACATTTCAACTATAAAAAAGCAATCAAATTACTTCATCTCGTATAAAAAACCAGAGTACATTCACAAGTAAATACAAATATATGTCAAAGCAAGTATAATTAATTAAGTTATTGAAAATACAGTAAATTATAATTAATTTAATGAATATATTTTTTGAAAGTTCTTTAAGAAAACAAATTTATATGCACCAATACTAATTAATATCGACCAACAATGATACATAAATAATATATTACAATATTAAAGAGGTTATCCATATTCAACATAACAACTTTCTTACCTGAGACAATATGGATTGAAGACAAGAAAACTGGATTGCAGATGACAGAGATTTGAAGGCAGAAAACTGGATGACAAATATGTAAAATAAAGTAAGCATAACTTACAAAAAAAAAAAAAAACATTTCAACTATAAAAAAGCAATCAAATTACTTCATCTCGTATAAAAAACCAGAGTACATTCACAAGTAAATACAAATATATGTCAAAGCAAGTATAATTAATTAAGTTCTTGAAAATACAGTAAACTATAATTAATTTAATGAATATATTTTTTGAAAGTTCTTTAAGAAAACAAATTTATATGCACCAATACTAATTAATATCGACCAACAATGATACATAAATAATATATTACAATATTAAAAACGAGCCAGACTTAGACTTTAAATATTGACACTCAAACCTTTCTAAGCTCATATTTTAAATAGATTTTTTTTTCTAAAACTCATATTTTAAGTTTAATATTTTCATTCAAACTCTTTCCAACATAATTAGACTTCAAATTTAAACAAATAACCTGATACATAAATAATTCTAACCTAACGTTTTCTTAAATAAAAAACCTTTTTCAACAGGTGAAGGCTACTTAAATAAATAACCTGAATAAACAAAGTATTCAGGAATAGAAATTAAAACAACAAATAATCAGAGGAAATTTCTTTTACACAAGCATCAACAGTTAATTTCGAAGTTTAAAATCAACTTGAAATACAAGTACTGAAGTTTACCGATTGTTTGTGGCGGCGGAGAGCGACAGTGATAGTGACGCAGCAGAGGAGACGGCAATGCAGCAAGTCCTCGGCTCGGAGACTTTAGCGGGAGAAGGATGTTCGTTTCTGATTTGGGGAATTTTTTTAGGGATTAGGGGAAAGGGATTTGGGGAGAGATTTTGTTTGGGTAAATTTCTGTTCTTTCGGGTTTAAGTTTAGGGGTATAGTGGATGGAACAAAACGACGACGTCTTGAAATAAAACTGAATCCACTTGCGGCGTTTTTTTATAAAACGCCACTAAAATCAAATGACAAAACGAAGTCGTTTTTGTAAACGCCTCTAAAAACTAAGAAGAATAACGACGCCGTTTTGTAAACAGTTAATATATTCACGGCGTTTTTACTTAAAACGCCAGTAAAACACAAGCCTTTGCGGCGTTTTTATATAAAACGCCACTAAAATCAAATGACAAAACAAAGTCGTTTTCGTAAACTCCTATAAAAACTAAGCAGAATAATGGCGCCATTTTGTAAACAGCTAATATATTCGCGGCGTTTTTACTAAAAATACTAGTAAAACACAAGCTTTTGCGGCGTTTCTATATAAAACGCCACTAAAATCAAATGACAAAACGAAGTCGTTTTTATAAACACCTCTAAAAACTAAGCAGAAAAACGGCGCTGTTTTGTAAACGGTTAATATATTCGCGGCGTTTCTACTTAAAACGCCAGTAAAACACAAGCTTTTGCGGCGTTTTTATATAAAACGCCACTAAAATCAGATGACAAAACGAAGTTGTTTTTGTAAACTCCTATAAAAACTAAGCAGAATAACGGCGCCGTTTTGTAAACGATTAATATATATTAGCGGCGTTTTTACTTAAAACGCCAAGATGAAACACAAGCTTTGCGGCGTTTATGAAAAAACGCCACTATAAACAAATAAAACATCATCATTTTCTCGGCGTTTTAGACAAAACGCCACTGAACATAACCTTCAAACGGCGTCGCCCAAGTTTCCCATATATTACTGCGTTTTTATTAAAAACGCCACTATTCCTAACTTATTATTATTTTTTTTATTTTTTTATAAATATTTTATAGTTTTGTATATATTTTATAAAAATTAAACATTCAAATATATATAGATATATTTTTCTAAGTTTTTTAGGTTTTTTATTTTTTACGTTTTTAAGAATAAAGATCAAATTAACAGAATGTATAAAGTTAAGGGGTTAATTTTGTTGAATTTTTAAAATTAAGATTAAATTGATAGAATCTACAAACATTAACTTTAATTAATCTAGTTAAATAATAAGCAGAGGATGAAAGAGTGCTTGACTTTTATTACAATTTTATATTTAATTAATTATAATATAATTCATATCAATTTTAAATAAATAATTTTTCAAACTTAATTCGAGTAATATTAATTTAAAAGAATTAGGTACATGCATGCCATAAGTTTTGTATAATTTTTTTATGTAAGAAAACAAAAACTAAAAATTCCAAAATATGAAGTAAAAAAGGTTTAAAAAATTTTAATGATATTTTTTATATAAAAAATTTCATAATATCTCTTTTTACGATTATATAATAAATTATTTAATATATAAATTAAAAAACTTAACTCCAAACCCCATTACATAATCCCAAATCCAAACTCAAAACCCTAAAGTAAAACACACATACCCCTAAACCCCAAACTATATAGTGATAATTTTAATATTAAAATTCATATTACCTATTTTTCAATTATATATAATAAATTATTTAATATATCAATTAAGGATTAAAATTTGAACCTATTTTAAAGAAATAATCATTGGGGTAATGGATAATTATACCATTCGGGGTTATGGAAAGATAGTTTCACAATAGAATAAAGGATCGGTGAACGATGGTCGGATCTAACAGCTTCGGGGTTATGGGATTTAGGGATTTTGGGGATTTGAATTAGGGGAAATTGATTTGAGGGATTTCAGTTTCGGGATTTTGGGTCGACATATAGCTAACACCCTAAACCCTAAACTTAAACCATAAACCCTAAACTCAGAAACCTAACACATTAACCATTTCCCCCCAAACCCCTAAACCTAAACTCATACACTCATAAACCATAAACTCTAAACCTAGAACCCTAACCCATTAACCATTTCCCCATAAACCCCTAACCCTAAACCTTAACCCCTAACCATTAACATTTAAACCTTAATACCGGTAAACACTAAGATATTAAACACTATACAATAAACCCAAACAACAAACTTTAAAACACTAAACCCATACACCAAAATAACAAACCCTAAACCATAAAATTAACATACCAAACATTAAGCCCTAATTCATTTTTAATAGCTTAATTTGTAACTTAAATGAAAACTTCTAAATTGTTTAGTTAGCAATTTGTAACTTTTCATAATTAAGTAACTAAAATGAAGCTTTCTCATTGCTTATAAGTGAATGTATCAAAACAAAATATAATTCAAAGCAATATGAAAAACTTTTAGCGGCGTTTGTGAAAAAATGCTGCTATTGCTCAGGTTTTTAGCGGCGTTTGTATAAAAGCGCCACTATTGCTCAGGTTTTTAGCGGCATTTGTATAAAAGCGCTGCTATTGCTCAGGTTTTTAGCGGCGTTTGTATAAAAGCGCCGCTATTGCTCAGATTATTAGCGGCGTTTAAGAAAAAACACCGCTATTGCTCATTTTTTGCGGCATTTTACCTAAAAACGCCGCTATTTCTCAGTTTTTTGCGGCGTTCTAATACAAAAGCCGCTAATTTATAATATTTGTGGCGTTTTTTGTTAAAACGCCACTAAAAACGCCGCTAAAACCCTATTTTGCTGTAGTGTCAATACTAATGAATTTGTTTTGTAGTAGTATATTTTCCAACAATTTAGGAACGGATTACTATTTTTTAAACATGTCTACTGACCTGTTGCCAAATGTAGTAGTTAATTCGGGTTATTTCAGCACTTAAGGTGCTTGTTTTCTAGGCAATTTAGTATTTTTATATTACGTTTTGGTATTTAGTAGTTATGATTAAATATTAGTAAAAGAAGTTTTTTTTAACACAATTTGTGAATGTTGTGACCTATTAGGCCGACATGGGCCTTAGTTAGTGCTAATATGTGTAATTGAGTGTGTAGGATGATGGATTATGGGCCTAATTGACGTGGGAGCAAAGGACGAGTGAAGCAGAAGCTTCTCTGTAACAGTCTGATTTAGGGGCTAGTTAGAATAGTGATCTCGGGATCACTATTCTGAGATTAGAGAAAATTATTTTCATGATATATTATGAGTTAGTACATAATAGTATATGAACATGACAATTTTGGTACTTTAATTTTAGCGATTTCATGTTTAATTGCGAAAAAGGACTAAATCGCATAAAGTACAAAAGTTCCATTCTACATGCTAAAAGTACCATATGGCCATGATTTGTTAATTGGGGGTCTTTAAAAGGCAATTTAGCCTTTGGAATAGGCTTGGCCGGCCATGAGAAAGCATGGGAGACAAGATTTTTAATTTTAGTCGAAGTTAGTAGTAGTAGGTGGACTAATTTGACTTGTAATAATAAAATAAGGAGAGAAAAGATATCATCTTCCACCGAAAATTTACAGCATAGAAGGGGTAGAAACCTTTAAAAATTTCAGCAAGCTCTCATCTACTCAAGTAAGTGTTCTAATGAACTTTTCTTGAAAATAATTGTACTTTTGAGACCCCTAAAGCTTAAGCTTTCAAATGAGGGGACTATTGTGCAATGTTGTGAAAGGTTTAGAGTTCTACCATGAGAGATACCTTAGTTATTTGCTGCATTTTTATGGAAGGACTTGAGTTTTAGTTGCTAGATGAACAACTTTTAAAAAGGGTGTTAGCATGAAAACACCAAATAGGACCTTAATGAAAAGGTTATAATTTTTGTAGTAAGTATGTAGAATATTGATTTTTGATGATAGCTTTAAGAGCATTAAATGTTTTCCTAGGCTTTTTGAGGATAAAAATGTGATTAGGATTAAATTCCGAGCCTAGGGGCAAAATGGTCATTTTGCCAAAATCTAGGGGTAAAATAGTAATTTTACCTAAGCATAATTATTGAGATGCTTATGTTAATGTAATGATTAAAATGAGCTAATTTTCTATTATAGAGCAAGAGGAGACGAGAATTCGCCTCGATCGGGGAAAGGACAAAATCGTGGACTAAACCGAAGAACTAGCTCATTTTGAAAACGAGGTAAGTTGTGTGTGATTTTTAATACAATATTGTATTAGCATAATTGAGAATGCTTGATGTCTTATTGATGCATGATACTTCAATAAATTGAGAAGTTTTTATGAAGGTGATATTGAAGTTCTAATGGACCATGAGGTATACAAAAAAAATACTATCATCCAATGTGAGTGCCAGTGTAAGACCATGTCTGGGACATGGCATCGGCTACATTATGAGTGCCGGTGTAAGACCATGTTTGGAACATGGCATCGACGTTGATACGAGTGCCAGTGTAAGACCATGTCTGGGACATGGCATCAGCCACATTATGAGTGCCAGTGTAAGACCATGTTTGGAACATGGCATCGGAGTTGATACGAGTGCCAGTGTAAGACCATGTCTGGGACATGGCATCGGCCACATTATGAGTGCCAGTGTAAGACCATGTTTGGAACATGGCTTCGGCGTTGATACGAGTGCCAGTGTAAGACCATGTTTGGAACATGGCATCGGCGTTGGGACAAGAGCAGGCGCAAGACCATATCCGGGATATGGCATTAGCACATAGAGGTAATTCTCTATAAGACCATGTCCGGGACATGGCATCGGTATCTAGAGGAGACTTCATGTAAGACCACTTAGAGAATGTGATATTGACCTTATACTTATCGTAGAGATATGAATGATTACAAGTGCTATTGAATAAGTCATGAGAAATTGGCTCTTTATGTGTTACGGTAAATGTTAGATATGGGCGATTGTAAGTAAGGATTTCCAAGAAGTCCTAGTTTGTGTATAATTATCTAATACTATGGATGAATTATTCTTTTATGAGGAGTATGATTTCTAATTATTACCATGCAACTTACTAAGCTTATTGCTTACCCCTTTTCATTGCCCTTCTTTCTTATAGTATTACCAAGATAACTCGAAGATCGTAGTCGCAGGGATTCGGAGATCACACTATCAACAACACTTTGGTATAACAATTTTAGACTTGTTTTGAATATGGCATGTATAAGACTTGGGTATTTTGTCAAGTTGTAATTGTTAGTTAAAGTGTTGACTGTAAGTCATTTTATAAATGATCTCTTGAGCTAGGCAAATATTTGGCAAACTCTTTGTTTTTTTTTTATTAATGAAGTGTATGCCTCTTTTATTATTCTTTAGTAATTGGCTAGGTAATGGGCCAAAATTGTCTATGTATGTATGTTTATTGAAGTCAATGAAGTATGTAGTATTGTCTATGAGATGCATTGAATTGAGTTTGAGTTGATCTTGATTTTAGGGTGGAAAATGGCTTGGTAAATAGCCTTTAAGTACCCACACGGTTAGACGCACGGGCGTGTGTCTAGGCCGTGTGTACCCTGTACCATAATGTTATGAGTCAGGATATACCACGGTCATATCCCACGGCCGTTTGTATGAGCCGTGTATGACACACAGTTAGGACACGGGCGTGTTCAGGTCGTGTGGAATTAATAAGTGTCGACCACGGTTGGGCAGCACGGGCGTGCCTTAGCCGTGGTCAAATTGGCAGAATGCCTGGGTTTTTTAGGCACGAACTGGGGACATGGGCGTGTGTGTCTATACACGGGCGTGTCTAATCATGCACGGCCATGTGAATATAGTCAGTAACTCCCCACGGTTTGTAGACATGGGCGTGTCTATGGGTACACGGGCGTGTTCTAAGTCACATGGGCGTGTGAACCCTGCTTCAAAGAAGAGTTTTCAATTAAGTTCCGAAAGTTATCAGATATGTGCCTATGGCCTTGTAGGATCATGAAATGTATGATTAGACTAAGAAAGAGATGTTTTTATGTCGGAAAGAAATTTTTCTGCCTATAAGAGAATGTTTAAGTGAATCCAAGTATGGTAATGTCTCGTATCCAGCCCTAGCAACAGTCTCAGGTACGGGGTGTTACATTCTCGAACCGTTAACGCATGAAACAAACCAAAGAATGTGCGGAACATCTGTTGTTAGTCAACATGCTACCCAAGTGTGCTGAGGTTATTTTAATTTGCACAATCAACTTTATACGAACATATAGGATGTGTTGAAGACCTAATTTAGGCTGCCAACACTTCTATAAATAAGACCTTAGGGGTTTGATGTAACTAAGTTGTCTTAGAGGCATTCAAAAACCCTAGTAGTTTAGGAGTACGATTAGATTTAATATCTTTCAACTTTTATAAACTCTTTGTTTTTCCTCTTGGAATCGGTTTCGGCCCAAAAGTTCTTTTTATATTATTGAAGTATTTTCATTTTATTTCTTCTTTACAAGTGACATTATTTGTTATTTCAATCAAGAGATTTGCTACTCTGTTCTTTCATCGACATCGAATCTAAGATTATTCTAATCTCTTTTCTCTTTCGATTTAATCATGTTCTTTACATGTTTTATTCAATTAAGATTAAGATAATAAATAACATGAGTGGCTAAATCCCTTAAGGGAGATTAACAAGTGGTTGAGGATGTGATTAACGGAGGATTTAGGGCTCCCCAAAAGGATTAGTTGGTATAGATTACTTGTTCTTAAACCCTAGGCTTGACAACCATATGAAGTAATCATAGGTTGAATGAGATCGGGAGATAAGTTTAACCGAGTAAATTGTAATTTATCCTGGTTGAGAAAGTGAGTTTTGTAACACCCCTTACCCGGGTTCGACGCTGAAACCAGGCCTGAGGCGTTACCATAATAAAATCCTCAAGATCGCCACTTAGGCTCATTGTGACTACTCTCTTAAGTCACCCCATTCTCGACTTACGAGGCCTCACTCATACTCACGAGGGCTCTCGAGACCATATCGGAACTTCTACGATTTTTAAAACTTTTCCATCTACACAGAGCTCACACGCCCGTGTAGGATTTGGCACGCCTGTGGAGGTCACACACGCCCATGGTCACTACCCGTGCATGAAAACTCAAGCATTCTGCCAATGCCCACCGTGCTCTCCACCCGTGGTGCACACTGACTACCTTAACACGGCCTAGAGTCTAGACACACGCCCGTGTGGCTAGCCCGTGGCCAACACTTATTAAAACACACGTTCTAGGCACACGCCCGTGTGACTAGTCCTTGGTCTATTCTGATTTAAAATACTAACATGCAGGGGACACACGGCCAAGTCACACGCCCATGGGCTGACCGTGTGTCACACATGGCCTAGACACACGCCCGTGTGTCTACCCACATGGAAAAGAACAAAGCTATTTGCCAAGTTCTTTTCACCCTTCTAGCATACACAACATGCACTCATTTAACACATCCACAATCAACTCAAAATCTTACAATCTCACATAGATAACTACATCTTTTCATATAATAAAGTGCCAACAACTATGGCATTATACAAAATAGATTATCCATCTAAAGGCCAACACATCATAGCCATATACAACAAAATTCACTAACTTGTCTAGCCCCTATACATGCCATATACAAAACATTGAGTCTAATGTACCAGAGTGTGTTGATAGTGTGGGCGATCTTCCAATTGATCCTCGTATCTCGAATCAACACTTTTGCTCTATAAGACATGGGAAAAGAAAGGGAGTAAGCTTTGAGCTTAGTAAGTTTACACATAAACAATTAAGCACCATAGTATAAGCTAAACAACAATTAGCATTATACTAACATATAATGTACAACTATGCTTACTCTTTCTATCCCTTACCACATTCCCAGCACATCATGAGTCACTTACTCATAACCATTGACATGCACCCCTGCATTCAATATCACATTTACACAATATACAACACATCATTATTTCTCGATAATACATCCACACAGCTAATCCACAAAGCTAATGTCTCGGTGGTTTCGCACTTAGCCCACCATAATCAATTAATAAGGTAGTATCGCACTTAGCCTACCATAAAGGTAATCGTAGTGGTTTCGCACATAGCCCACTAGACAATATACCCAATGATAGTATCGCACATAGCCAGCTCATCGTCATTATGTATTAGGATGGTATCGCACTTAGCCCATCTTTTAGCATTATCACTACACATTCACATATCTATTTACTCAATCATTCATCCATTCACAAAATCTATCACATTCATTCTCAACCATGCTATGCACTAGCTAGCATTAACAAATTGTAAGTATGAATGCATTGTTTAAGCATAGACTTACCTCGATACTCAAAAGTATAGAAACGTGTAATTTAGTCCACCACTTTGCTCTTGCCTCGGTTTCGATTCGGGCTTTGTCTTTCTTGATCTATAATAATAATTCAACTCATCAATATACACATTGACTAAATTGACCCACATCTCATACTTTGGAAAAATTACCCTTTTGCCCCTAGACTTTCTCCTATTTACACTATTGCCTCAAGGCTCGTAAAGTGATTTTTATTCAACTTTCTAGCCTTTCATGCTTAGCCGAATCACTTACTCAACTAAAGCAATCATCAATTCTCACTACATCACACATGTATAACCAAACTCAAGATTTTTACAAACTAGTCCCTACATGCATTTTCTATGGAAACTCATTTAGCAAAAGATGTTTCTACTACATCAAGCTTTCATAATCTTCCATAAAACATCAAAATACATGCATGTCATACATGGCCGCATTTTTGAACATCCATCTTAGCTCATCAAATAGCTAAAAATAGCTTACTCATGCTACAAGGACTTCAAAAATACAAAGAATATAAAAAACGGGGCTTAGATGCACTTACTGGCAAGCTTGAAAGTTTTGAAGAACCCTAACAATGGCTCTCTCAATTTTCGGCAGCCTTGGAGAAGAAGATGAATGAATTTTGTCATCTTTTCTCCCATTTTAATCACTTAATTGTTAAATGACCAAAATACCATTTTTGATAAACTTTCTATTTTAACTCATCCATGCCCAATTTTGTCCAAAAATTAGAAATTTGGAAAATTGCTATTTAAAGACCTCTAATTAATATTCTAAAGCTATTTCACACAAATAGCTTCTAGAATCTCACATTTTGCAACTTAGTCCTTTTGGACAATTCAACCGCAATTTCACAAAATTGCTTCATGAAACTTTCACACTAGCATGCATACATAGCATAAACCTCGGATTTGTGGTCTCGCACCACTATTCCGACTAGCCCCTAAATCGGGATGTTACAACTCTCCCCCCTTTAGAGATTTTTGCCCCCGAAAATCTTACCAGTAAAGAGGTTTGGATGTTGCTCTCTTATAGCTTCTTCCATTTCCCACGTAGCCTCTTCCACACCGTGTTTCTGCCATAACACTTTCACTAGTGCTATGCTCTTATTTCTCAACTGTTTCACTTCTCGAGCCAAGATCTTAATCGGCTCTTCATCATAAGACATATCCAGTCTTATCTCTATTTCCGTCGAAGGAATCACATGTGAAGGATCGGAGCGATACCGTCGCAACATCGACACATGGAACACATTATGAATCTTTTCTAACTCTACCGGCAAAGCCAACCGGTAAGCTACTGGCCCAACTCTGTCTGTAATCTCATACGGCCCTATGAATCTTGGACTCAATTTTCCTTTTCGTCCAAATCTCATAATCTTCTTCCATGGGGACACTTTCAAAAACACTTTGTCGCCCACTTCAAACTCAATTTCTTTTCTTTTCAGATCCGCGTACGACTTCTGTCGGTCCGAAGCAACTTTCAGACTATTACGGATTATTTCACTTTCTCATCAGTCTCTTTCACAAGATCGACTCCATGGATTCTTTTCTCACTAAGCTCGGTCCAATACAAAGGAGTCTGGCACTTACGACCATACAAGGCCTCATACGGAGCCATCCGTATACTTGATTGATAACTATTGTTGTAAGCAAATTCGGCTAAAGGTAGATATCTCTCCCAACTACCTTCGAATTCTAACACACAACATCGAAGTATATCTTCGAGAACTTGAATCACTCTTTCAGACTGACCATCGGTTTGCGGATGGAACGCAGTACTAAAATTCAACTTTGTTCCCAAAGCCTCTTGCAACCTCTTCCAAAGCCTCGAAGTGAACCTCGGATCCCTATCCGATATTATAGACACAGGTACACCATGTAACCTCACTATCTCTGCAGCATACAACTCAGCTAACTTTTCCAGTGAATAATCAACACGTACTGGAATAAAGTGAGTCAACTTCGTTAGTCTATCCACAACAACCCACACAGCATCTCTCTTTTTCGGAGTCATCGGCAACCCCGTCACAAAATCCATGGTAACCCGATCCCACTTCCATTCTGGTACCAACACTGGCTGAAGCAATCTCAAAGGCACTTGATGCTCAGCTTTCACTTGTTGACAAATCAGACACTTTGTCACGAACTCTGAAATATCTCTTTTCATACCCGACCACCAATAATACTTCTTCAAATCATTGTGCATTTTCGTACTGCCCGGATGTGCTGACAAACATCCACTGTGGGCCTCATGCAAAACCTTTCGGATTAACTCCTCATCTCTTGGTACACAAATTCTGTCACGGTACAATAAACAACCATTCGAGCCCACTTGGAAATCGGAATCACTTTTTGATTCACACTTAGCTCTCTTAGCTAGCATCTCACTGTCATTTCTTTGAGCCTCACATATCTGTTGAACAAATAGTGGCTTAACTCACAACTTTGCCAGAATAGCACCATCATCAGACAATGCTAAACTCGTCCTCATAACTCTTAGAGCATACAAGGATTTCCTACTCAGGGCATTCGCAACCACATTCGCTTTTCCCGGGTGGTAATCAATGACTAACTCATAGTCTTTCAACAACTCAAGCCACCGTCTCTGTCGCAAAATTCAGATGCTTCTGATCCATCAAATATCTAAAACTCTTGTGATCCGTAAAGATTTGGCACTTCTCACCATATAAGTAATATTGCCAAATCTTTAACGCGAAAACAATCGCAGCCAACTCCAAATCATGAGTCAGATAATTCTTCTCGTGCGGTTTCAACTGTCTCGAGGCGTAAGCGACTACCTTACCCTCTTGCATCAACACGCAACCGAGACCATTAAATGACGCGTCACTGTAAACCACGAACTCTTTCCCCGATTCTGGTTGAACCAAAATCGGCGCCTCAGTCAACATTGTTTTCAGTCTCTCGAAACTCTATTGACATGTCTCAGTCCATTCAAACTTGACATCCTTGTGCAATAGTTTCGTCATCGGGGTAGCAATCACAGAGAACCCCTTAACGAAACGTCTGTAATTTCCTGCTAATCCCAAGAAACTTTTGATTTCCGACACGTTCCTCGGCAGTTTCCAATCCATAACAGCCGATATCTTACTCGGGTCAACTCTAACACCATCACCCGACACAATGTGTCCTAGGAATCCGACCTCTCAGAGCCAAAACTCACTCTTGCTAAACTTAGCGTATAACTGCTTATCTCTTAAAGTTTGCAAGACAATTCTCAAATGATCTTCATGATCGTTCTCATCCCGAGAATAGATCAATATGTTGTCAATGAAGACAACTACAAACTTGTCCACATACGATCTGAAAACACGATTCATCAGATCCATAAAAATCACCGGTGCATTCGTCAAACCAAACGGTATAACTAAAAACTCATAATGGCCATACCTTGTCTGAAATGCAGTTTTCAACACATCCTGCTCTTTCACTCTCAATTGATAATAACTAGACCTCAGGTCTATCTTGGAGAACACTATAGTTCCCTTCAGTTGATCAAAAAGATCATCAATTCTTGGTAAAGGATACTTATCCTTAACCGTCACTTTGTTAAGCTGTCTATAGTCTATACACAACCTCATAGACCTATCTTTCTTCTTCACAAACAATACCGGAGCACCCCACTACTTGAGTAGCTCTTCGGTCTTGCAAAACCATATCTCACAACTCTTGCAATCGAACCTTCAGTTCTTTCAACTCTAAAGGTGCCATCCTATACGGAGCAATCGAAATAGGTGTCGTTCCCGGAACTAACTCAATCCCAAACTCAACCTCTCTCACTGGAGGTAATCCGGGTAACTCTTCCGGGAATATATCCGGATAATCACATACCACTGGCACTGTTTCAAACTTTACTCCAACCTCTTGAGTATTCAACACAAAAGCAAGATAGGACTCACACCCTTTTCTCAAACATTTAGCAGCCACTAAGGAAGAAATCATCACTGGTAGACCATCCGATCCACCTGATTCAACCCGAACCACATCTCCACTCTCACATTTCAATTCAATAAACTTACTACCACAGTTCACTAAGACACTATGGGTAGTCAACCAATCCATGCATAGGGTTAAATAAAACTCATCAAATGGAAACAACATTAGGTTTGCCGGAAAGCAATGACTCAATCATCAAAGGACAATTCTTACACACCTTGTCCACTAACACATGCTTACCTAACGGGTTTGACACCTTAACCACAAAGTCCGTAGACTCAACAGTCATACTCAAACTAGATGCCAATCTCATGCAAATATAAGAATGAGTAGACCCTGGATCTATTAAAGAAATAACAAAGGTGTCAAAGAGAGAAAAAGTACATGTTATCACATCAGGGGAGGATGCCTCTTCGCGAGCGCGAATGGCATACGTCCTCGCAGGTGCCCGACCCTCCGGTCTCACAGCAGAGTCTCTAGATGCACCTCTACCACTATTCCCGCCTATTGGGTTCCTTGGTGGTCTACCCCTTGCAGACACATCACTGGATCTCATCTCTAGCTTCTCTTCCTTATCATCCCTCTCGGGGCAATTTCGAATAAAATGGTCGGGGGAACCACACTTATAATAGTTTCGACTGTTACCCCAACACTCTCCGGTGTGATATCTACCACAACTTGGACACTCCGGTTTGTTCTTTGGATTGCCCACACTTTCCATCGAAGTAGCTTGGACTCTCGAACCCGAACGAGTATTGCCCAAGTCTCGATGTGAATAACCCACTGGTGCTGTCATCCTAGGACTCACTTCCTTGGACCTTTTCAACTGGGCTTGATACGACTTGCCCATCGGCCTCTTTCTAGCATCTCGGGCTTCACTCACAGCCCTTTTCTTTTCTGTACTCAACTCTTCAGCCTTACTTGCCCTTTCGACCAACACCACAAATTCTTTCAACTCTAAAATACCCAATAGGAGTTTGATGTCCTCATTCAATCCATCTTCGAACCTCTTACACAATATGGTCTCTATCGACACACATTCTTGAGCGTATTTGCTAAGCCTAACAAACTCACGCTCATATTCCGCTACTGACATTCTTCTTTGCTTCAACTTAATGAATTTCTTCCTTTTCTGATCAGTAAATCGTTGGCTTATATATTTCTTCCGGAACTCTTCCAGAAAGAAGTCCCACGTCACCCGCTCTTTCGGGACTACTGACGTCAACGTCTTCCACCAATGGTATGTCAAGTCCCTCAGCAAGGATACGACACACTTCAAGCTCTCTTCATGTGTACAAGAGAGTTCCTCAAACACTGTCATCGAGTTCTCTAACTAGAACTCTACCCTCCCAGGGTCATCATCAACCTTAGCTCTAAACTGCTCAGCCCCGTGTTTTCTAATCTTATCTACCGGGGGTTTCGATATCCTCACTACATCAATACCTTGAGGAGCCACAGGAATTGGCTGAGGTATAGGAGGAGGTGGAGGAGGTTGAGCATTAGGGTTCGTTCGAACGTAATCCGAGTACTAATTGCTCATCATTAGGAGAAAGGCTTCCCGTGCCCCTTCCCCTTAACCCCTAACCTCGCGTCCACTTTAAATAGGCACGGTTCCTTGCGCAGGAGCCGGCGCATTACTAGCTGCTTCATAAGCAGTCAATGGATCAGAATCCATATTCTATATAAAACAAGATTTAAAATCATCAGAAGCCACCACACTATCATTGTACACTTATGGCATGTATAGCTAGACTCTTACACCCGTTACGGTAGTCCTAGAACCGACTAAACCATAGCTCTGATACCACTAAATGTAACACCCCTTACCCGGGTTCTACGCCGGAACCAGGCCCGAGGCGTTACCATAATAAAATCCTTAAGATCGCCACTTAGGCTCATTGTGACTACTCTCTTAAGTCACCTCATTCTCGACTTACGAGGCCTCACTCATACTCACGAGGGCTCTCGAGACCATATCGGAACTTCTATGATTTTTAAAAGTTTTCCATCTACACAAACCTCACACGCCCGTGTAAGATTTGGCACGCCCGTGGAGGTCACACACGCCCATGGTCACTACCCGTGCATGAAAACTCAAGCATTCTGCCAATGCCCCACGGTTAGGGCACACGCCCGTGTTCTCTCACCCGTGGTGCACACCGACCACCTTAACATGGCCTAGAGTCTAGACACACGCCCGTGGCTGGCCCGTGTGCCAACAACTGAGTTAACACACACGCGTTCTAGGCACACGCCCGTGTGACTAGTCCGTAGTCTATTCTCGATTTAAAATACTAACTTGCGGGGGACACACGGCCAAGTCACACGCCCATGGGCTGACCGTGTGTCACACATGGCCTAGACACTGCGCTTGGTGTGTGTCTACCCACATGGACAAGAACAAAGCTATATGCCAAGTTCTTTTCACCCTTCTAGCATACACAACATGCACTCATTCAACACATCCACAATCAACTCAAAATCTTACAATATCACATAGATAACTACATCTTTTCATATAATAAAGTGCCAACAACTATGGCATTATAAAAAATAGATTATCCATCTAAAGGCCGACACATCATAGCCATATACAACAAAATTCACTAACTTGTCTATCCCCTATACATGCCATATACAAAACATTGAGTCTAATGTTCCAGAGTGTGCTGATAGTGTGGGCGATCTTCTAATTGATCCTCGTATCTCGAATCAACACTTTTGCTCTATAAGACAAGGGAAAAGAAAGGGAGTAAGCTTTGAGGTTAGTAAGTTTACACATAACTAGTTAAGCACCATAGTATAAGCTAAACAACAATTAGCATTATACTAACATATAATGTACAACTATGCTTACTCTTTCTATCCCTTACCACATTCCCAACACATCATGAGTCACTTACTCATAACATTTGACTTGCACCCCTGCATTCAATATCACATTTACACAATATACAACACATCATTATTTCTCGATAGTACATCCACACAGCTAATCCACACAGCTAATCCACACATCTAATGTCTCGGTGGTTTCACACTTAGCCCACCACAATCAATTAATAAGGTAGTATCGCACTTAGCCTACCATAAAGGTAATCGTAGTGGTTTTGCACATAGCCCACTAGACAATATACCCAACGATAGCATCGCACATAGCCAGCTCATCGTCATTATGTATTAGGATGGTATCGCACTTAGCCCATCTTTTAGCATTATCACTACACATTCACATATCTATTTACTCAGTCATTCATCCATTCACAAAATCTATCACATTCATTCTCAACCATGCTATGCACTAGCTAGCATTAACAAATTGTAAGTATGAATGCATTGTTTAAGCATAGACTTACCTCGATACTCAAAAGTATAGAAACGTGCAATTTAGTCCACCACTTTGCTCTTGCCTCGGTTTCGATCTGGGCTTTGTCTTTCTTGATCAATAATAAAAATTCAACTCATCAATATACATATTGACTAAATTGACCCACATCTCATACTTTGGCAAAATTACCCTTTTGCCCCTAAACTTTCTCCTATTTACGCTATTGCCCCAAGGCTCGTAAAGTGATTTTTATTCAACTTTCTAGCCTTTCATGCTTAGCCGAATCACTTACTCAACTAAAGCAATCATCAATTCTCACTACATCACATGTATGACCAAACTCAAGATTTTTACAAACTAGTCCCTACATGCATTTTCTATGGAAACTCATTTAGCAAAAGATGTTTCTACTACATCAAGCTTTCATAATCTTCCATAAAACATCAAAATACATGCATGTCATACATGGCCACATTTTTGAACATCCATCATAGCTCATCAAATAGCTAAAAATAGCTTACTCATGCTACAAGGACTTCAAAAATACAAAGAATATCAAAAACGGGGCTTAGATGCACTTACTAGCAAGCTTGAAAATTTTGAAGAACCCTAACAATGGCTCTCTCAATTTTCGGCAGCCTTGGAGAAGAAGATGAATGAATTTTGTCATCTTTTCTCCCATTTTAATCACTTAATTGTTAAATGACCAAAATACCCTTTTTGATAAACTTTCTATTTTAACTCATCCATGCCCAATTTTGTCCAAAAATTAGAAATTGGGAAAATTTCTATTTAAAGACCTCTAATTAATATTCTAAAGCTATTTCACACAAATAGCTTCTAGAATCTCACATTTTGCAACTTAGTCCTTTTGGACAATTCAACCGCAATTTCACAAAATTGCTTCATGAAACTTTCACACTAGCATGCATACATACCATAAACCTCAAAAACTCATTCATAAACCTCGGATTTGTGGTCTCGCACCACTATTCTGACTAGGCCCTAAATCGGGATGTTACAAGTTTTGAAGATAAGCGAGTATTAACCAATCGATTAATTAGTTTAAAGTCAGGAGGTAATAATTGGTTAATTGATAGCTAATCTACGCTAAACCCTAATCTAAAGTTATTACAAATCTTAAAATGAGTTAATCTTCTTGATTAGTTTTTTTTTATTTAAGTCATTGTTTATTTTCTTGTTTATTTATTTAGTTATTTAATTTCTTTTATTAATCTCCTTTTGTGATTTGTCATAATATAGAATTTAATTATTAATATTTAGACTTATTATTGTAAAACGATTTTCTATAGATTTATTCCATCCTCCCTTAGGTATGGTCCTTGGAATACTTCTTGTGTTCCATTGTACACATATACTATATTACAATTTTACCCGTATACTTGTGGACATCGCCGTTCTAATTTTATATATTTTTGGGTATGCTATTTTTACTATAAATGACAACATTTTATAGACGATTAAGTTGTTGGCGCCGTTAGCAAGGATGTTTCAGCATTAAATCTAGAAAATATTTTTACAATTAATAAGATAAGTAGGAACATTAAAACCTATAGATATGATATTTAATTTTTGTTTATTTATTTTTATTTTTTAATTTCTTTTTAGGTCGTTTATGACCCGAAGCTCCAGCACTCCAATTGAACCATACCCAGATTCGGAGCAAATACTTAGGTGCACTCGTCAGTCAATGAACATCGATCCACCCGCGATAATAAATTTACGCTAGGAGTATCCATTATTTGAAGATCCACGATAGCGACAAGGAAGTAATAGGGAAAAAGTCCCAATGGATCAGCGGACGTTGCATAAATATGCCTTACCTACACTCGATGCGATGCGAGGAAGCATAGAAATACCAACGATTAACACCAAAAAATTTGAAATAAAGGCGGCCACGATCAAATGATCCAAAACATGATCTAAGTCAAAGGAAATATGGTGGAAGATCCGAACTAGGATTTGAAGCGGTTCTTACAACTCTGCGACACCTTCAAGTACAATGGGATATTCGATGATGTTGTGCATCTTCAGTTATTCTCGTTCTCTTTGTGCAACAATGCGACTGATTGGTTAGACTCATTAGAAACGGGTTCCATTACAACATGAAAAGATCTAAGAGAAAATTTTATTTAGCGAGAAATCGCCAATTTTAAACAATACAAAGGTGAATCCCTATACAAGGCATGAGAACTTTTCAATACGATGCTAAGGAAGTGACTGCGTCACGGATTGCAAGCATGGCTCCAAATACAAATTTTCTATAACGGTGTTGACAGACACATCAGATCTAGCCTAGATGGAACAACCGTCGGATCTCTCATATTTCATACGTATGAACGAGCCTACAAAATCATTGATGATATGGCTATCAATTCGTACATGTGGCCCAATAAGAGATTTATGTACAAATCCAAGCCTCCAATAGTAAAAGTTGTGAACGAAGATAAAGACTATGATCAATACTAATGAATTTTAGAAAAGCTTAACTGTTTGGATATGTCAGTCAAGCTGAAAAGAATGAACCCCGATTTTGAGAACCAATAGGAGGAGGCAAGCTACATAGTTAATAAAGGTCGAGATCCTTATTCAAATAACTATAATCCTGATTGGAGGAATCATCCAAACCTTAAGTGAGGAGGCAGCCATATAGGTGCAAATCAAGCGCAAACCCAACAAAACCCTCCTTATCAACCTCCACCACTACAACAAATAATCATGGGGAATGACCATGCTGCATACGGTCAAAGATTCGATCAATTAGAGGATAGATACAAACAATGAAGACAAACATTTGACAAGTCCAAGCGACACGTAGACGACTCAAATCCCAAATGGACAACCTCTGCGATCAAATGAATCAATTAATGGCAATGTTACAAAAGCAAAATGGCTAGAGTCTCCTTAGAAACACGGAGAACAACCCTTGGAGTGTAACAGGCCGATTTAGGGGCTAGTTGGAACAGTGGTTTCAAAATCAGTAATCCGAGGTTGAAGAAAATTATTTTTATATTATTATATGAGTTATAGTATGATTTTATAAGTGCATGAAAATTTTGGTGCTTTAATTTTAGCGATTTCATGCTTAATCGCGAAAAAGGACTAAATTGCATAAAATGCGAAAGTTTCATTTTATAAGATAAAGGTGCCTAATAGCCATAGAATATTAATTGGAGGGCTTTAATGTGAAATTTGACCCTTAGTTAGAGGGTGGTCGGCCATAGGGGACAAAGAAGTCAAAATTAGTCAAAGTTGGTGTAGTAGGTGGATTAAATTGATGAAATAGAATAAAATAAAGAGAAGAAAAATATCACCTTTTGTATCAGCCTGATTTAGGGGCTAGTCGGAACAATGGTCTCGGGATCACTAATCCGGGGTCAGAGAAAATTATTTTAATTTTATTTTATGGGTTATAGCATGTTTATAAAAGAGCATGGAAATTTTGGTGTTTTAATTTTAGCAATTTCATGCTTAATCGCGAAAAAGGACTAAATCGCATAAAGTGCGAAAGTTCTATTTTATTTGCTAGAGGTGCCAAATAGCTAAGGAATATTAATTGGATGTCCCTAATGTGCAATTAGGCCTTATTTTAAGAGGTGGTCGGCCATAGGGGACAAAGAATTGACTTTGTCATATTGTTAGGTGAAATTGGTGATAAAATTTTATTTTTATAATAAAATAAAGAGAAGAAAAGATATCATCTTTTCTTTCCCTTCTCTCCACCGAAATTTCTCAATAAAAATAGCCATGGGAGCTTGAAAATTTTCAGCCAAGCTTTCTTCCTTACAAGTAAGTGATTTTGAAGGTTTTATTTGATAATTTTTGTACTTTTGGAACCCCCAAAGCTTAAGCTAGCTAATGAGGGGAAAAAATTGCTAAATGGTTGAAAGTATATGGACTTTACATGAGAGATTTTATGTTGTTTGCTGAGTTTTTATGGAAGAAAATGAATGTTAGGGAGATGAGAAACAACTTTTGTGAAAGGTGTTATCATGAAAACACCTAAATGGGACTAAGTTGTAAATGTTGTAATTTGGTAATAAATGCATGAAATAGTTTGATTTGTGAGTAGTTGTAAGAGAAATAAATGTTCAACTAGGCTTGTTTAATAAGAAAATGTGATGAAAATTGATTTACGAGCCTAGGGCCAAAATCGTAATTTTGCCATAGTACAAGGGCAAAATGGTCATTTTTGCCTAAGTAGAGATTATGTTGTAATATGATCATAAAATTATTAAATGAGTAAATTTTGTTGTTCTAGATCAAAGAAAACGAGATTCAGACCTAGAACGGGAGAAAAGAAAAATATGGACAATTAGGTCCCTTTTTGCCCTTTTCGATATCGAGGTAAGTTCGTGCGCTAATAATTCAACTATAGTGAAGTATTTAATATTTGGATGATGTATGAATTGTATATTGACTCTATGAATATATTAAATACGTCTTGACGAGATGTCAAGAATTGAAAGTCTTCAATTGAATCTAAGAGTAGAGGGAATGCAAATAGCATGATACTATGATAATTAAGATCCCGTGTAAGACTATATTTGGAATATGGCCTCGGTGTGAGATTTCGTATAAGACCATGACAGGGACATGGCATCGATATGATATTTCATGTAAGACCCTATCAGGGGTATGATGTTGATTTGGTACTATATGTATGAAATTCAAAAGTGTTCTTTAGGATTTGAATAATTCAACAGGTATGTTGAAAATGAGAAAGTATGAGGTTATACTATGAGAGGTACATGTATGTGCCTAGAACCCATTTGAGGTGGATTCGGTATATGAGGAAACCATGGAGAGTTATATGTTAACGATGCACCCTGATTGAATATGTTATATTTATAAATGCATTTTGTGAATGCGAATGATTATTGTAGAAATCTATTTAAGAATGATAGTGTGTGAGGATATTCCTGGATGAACATTTGAAATAGGAAAATGTACGTGGATAAATATCCGTGAATGTGTAATAATGGTGGGCCGTGTGCGATACCACCTTATTAATTATTAAATGGTGGGCTATGTGCGATACCACCTTAGTAATTGTTAGCGATGGGCTGTGTGCGATACCATCGCCAATATTATCAATGGTGGGCTGTGTGCGATACCACCTTATTAATTATTGAATGGTGGGCTGTGTGCGAAACCACCTAGTATTTATTATTATTTCGGGGTGAGATCGAGAAACTTGGCTAAGTGTAATTTGCAAGTAGCTTTGTGGTGATAAATGCAGGGTATAAATGCAAGTAAAGATGAACTGTAACACTCCTACCCGTGATCGAGCAGCCTAACAGCAGTACGAGGCGTTCTACGGACTTAAAATTTCTTGAACATGTAAAACCGGGTCATAAAATTTCGTCAAATTTAAAACTTTTCTAACACATGCATTTTGTCCCTTATATGGACTTATAAAGCTCAAAACATCCTTTAGGATGGTTCGGGACTAAACCGAGAACTTTGGAAACTTTTGGGAAAATTTAGAAAATTTTGTCAAAACAGGGGTCACACGCCCGTGTGGTCTGGGACACGCCTGTGTCCCTAACCCGTGTAACTCTCTGTTTATGATGTCATCATCAAAATAGGGTCACACGGCCTTGGCACATGCCCATGCTCTTAGATCGTGTTTGTCACATAGCTGAGACACATGGTCGTGTCTCTGCCCGTGTGGCCTGGAAGTTGGCTATTTTCCAAGCCAGTTCCCCACTCTAAATGTAACAGTCCGAATTTGACCCTAATTGGAACAGTGGTTTAGGGACCACGAATCCGAGTCTAAAAAATAATTAAATATTATTTTCTGTGTTAATTATATGCGAATTATTATGAGTGAAAGTTTCGTATAAAAATTTGATTGTTTGTGTGCTTAATTTAATAAAAGGATTTAATCGCATAAAGTATAAAAGTTACAAACTATAGTGAAAAGTGTCTATTTGCTAGTGGTTTCTTAACATGAAGTCCTTAAGGGCAAATAGCCCATTATCTAAGGTAGTGGACGGTTTAAGACACCATTACCCTTAGTATATATGTTAGTTTTATTTTAAGTAAAAGGTTATTTAAGTAATTGAAAAATAAACATAATATATGTTAAAATAAAACAAAATAAAGCCATTATCATTTTGGCTTCTTCCTTGGCCGAATGTGAACAAAGAAAAGAAAGGTTGGAGCTTTGTATATTCGGCTACTTACAAGCCAAATTAAAGGTTAGTTTTTAATCGGTTTTTGATAATTTTTACGTTTTTGTAATCATTGCTTCGAGAACTTCAAAACCCATGTCTTAATTTCATGAATTGATGATGTTTGAAACACCCCAAACCCGGCCCACGAGCTTTGACCGGATTTGGTATGTTCCTCAAGTAAACCGGTTCAAAATTCTTTTGTTACTTAGGAAAAACTTGTATGATTTTTAAAAAATATTGTTTGGGTTGGGCTTGAGTTGAAAACAAATTTATCTTATGTTAAAACCCATTTATTTAAGGTGACAAAACATTTAGAGTTAATTTTAAAAAGGAATTTACTTAAACTTTAATTGATAAAAATCCATAAACATAATAAATAAAATAAAAATAAAGTAAACCACAATGGCCTTATTATATCAATGATCCCAAAGTAAAACTTAAAATACTTAAAATAAATTGAAAGTCCAAATCATAAATTTCTTGCTATGCATGGCCACCTTTAAGCTCCTGCCACCCGGTCCATTCTCGCTCATCACCGAAAAATATTCCCCAAACGGGGTGAGTCAATGAGACTCAATGTGTACACAACACTAAGTCATAATAGAATCGGGCATGCAAATGATACACATTCAAATCATAGAATACAATTAATGATGCATTCCCAAACCCAAACCTAATTAACCATCCGCTACACACCACCCGTACTCGCCAAATGCACCGTGGGGACTACTAAGTCAACCCTCCATCCGCTACACACTATCGGCTGCGATCGCTCGATCGACGTGCTCATCGCCCATATAATTTGTGTCATTAGACACCATATTCAAATAATGTAACCGGTTACCAAATTCGGATAATGTAACCGGTTACCATATTCAAATTTTGTGACCGTAGTCACCACATTCCGTTGGTGAGACCGAAGTCAACACCTTCTTCCCTTTCTCATATATCCCGAATGCCCCATAAATGCATAACATACTTAATTTCTCATTATTCACATGTTAACAATATAACATATTCGTAATCCTATCGAAAGTAGGAAACGTGCACAGGTACTATTACCACATTTGTGGTACTTAGCCACATTCACATTCTTATGCATATTCATATATTAAAATAATTGCCATATGATATATTGAAAATTAGTGTGAGTACACACATTCTTAATAATACATTTAATTTAAACATAGCCATGAACCTATCAAAACTTAGGGTAGGGTACACACTGATTTGCTTAACGAATTCCTTGAAATCCCAAATCGATCTATCGCCTTAGATCTCAAATTCCTACATTTGATTAATCACTTACTAATTTAATAAAAAGCCATTCGGCCATAAATCCAAATCCTAGCAGGATTAGTATTCTTAAAACTTACCTTGAAATTCTCAAATCCCAAAATCCTTGTATCCTCTCAGCGAAATCCCTATAACTACATGTTAGATCAATTTCTAACATTTATTCATAACAAATAACCCTTAGCCGTATGTTAAATATGACTTACCTTAGATTCTTAAATCCCAAATTCACCGAATAACTAGGGAACACGCGGCTTATGGTGTACCTTCTGAAAAGAACTTCTCCTTCCTTGTAGTCGACACTTAGTAAATCTCGAAAGATCTCATCGACAATGAGATATTAAGGGTATTAGAATCTTAATTTCGACAGCCTTAAAAGAAATAGAATGAGAATCTAACCTAATCTTACCCTTATCAAGAATTTGATGGAACTCTTGCTTGAACCCTTAGCGATGTTCGGCTATGGCTTTGATGTGGATAACAATTTCGGCTCTTGAGGCTTAGTGAGAAATCGACTAGGGCTATTGGTATCTTCGGCTTTTGATTGTGCTTGTAATAGAAGAAGAAAAGAAAAGAGAAAAAGAGAATAATGGCGAGAAAAATTCTACAGAGAGAAGAGGAGAAACTTTAGAGAATTTCGTGCAGAGGTTTTCTTGAAAAGAAAAGAATGAATGAAGAATAGCCTTACTCTTCCTTTTATAGCCAAAATTACTAGCTAGAGTCCTTTACTTGGCCACCACTCTTCTATTTTGATAGCTTTATCTCTTGATTTATCACTTTAATAAAACTTAATCCAATAATTATCTCTTATCTCTTAATAAAAATAATACTAATAATAATCCTCTTTTATCTCTTCCTTATCTATCAAAATAAAAGAAATAATATCCACATTTATCTCTTGAAAATAATCTAAAATAAATCCATTATTTATCCCTTATTTATCCACCCTTTATCTCTTAAAAATAAAAGAATAAAAGCTCCTAATTTATAGCCATGTGCCGTCCACCTCACTTCTTTCTGAAGCAAAATAAAATTTCTTTATTTGCTTCCCATGTGACTCGAACTCGGGCCCAACACCTTGCATGTGGCGCCATTTCCAGAGGCCCTAAGTGGCATCTCCAAGCCACTTTTCCAAGCCTGTTTGTGTGTCAAATTCCTCATATTATTTTTCTTAAGGCCACCTTGCCTTAGTTTTCTCTTTTTAAGCCTTAAAACTTGACATTTCTTTACATTTCCAAGTTTCCAAAAATTTTCGTTTGGCTCTTTAAACTTGACATTTCCTTACATTTCCAAGTTTCAGAAATGTTTACTTTCCTCTTTTGAATCATTTCCACATCATTTCCTTACATCCCCTAGTTTCCAAAAATGTTCACTTTCCTCTTTTAAACTTAACGTTTCCAAAGCATTTCCTTACATTTCCTTACATTTCCATACATTGCCTTACATTTCCATACATTTCCATGCACCTTAGGGTTCCTAGAACTCCTCGTAACACATCCAACACACCCACTCGAGCCCACTATCTCATGAATTACACACGAACGCATAACCCCTAATCTAGGATGTTACAGTTCTACCCTCCCTTAAAAATAATTTCGTCCTCAAAATTACTTATTAACAAATTGTACAATCCTTCTCACCGCACTATGCTTTCACTGCGCACTCTCATCTTAATAGAACCATCATACTTTCTAGGCACAATCCCTAATTTCACGTCCCTAGAACTTATTTCTAACGTCGCGATTTAATCCGAAAAAAGTTTTATGAATTAGTCCTTGTTTCACTTGATTATTCATGCGAAGAATTTTAATGGAAAAATTTTAGGAGTGGTTCTTTCGTATCCATACATGCACACAGTCTTTACATTCATACATCCATCAATCAATTATGAACTTTCGTTCATTCGAGAAATGTTGTAGTTTTCATTGTTGTTGTTTTTCCACTACCCGTGGGTTTTTTCGTAATTTGCCCTACAGGGGTATTTTTGTAATTTGTCAAAATGAGGTTCCTTGGTGATTTTGTCAAAAAGTATTTTGGAATTTTTAAATTCCTGGGGTATTTTGAAAAATTTTGAAATCCGGGGTATTTCGGTAATTTTGGAGCTCGGGGTATTTTGGTAATAAACCATGGCAAATTTGTAGAGTTTAATATTTTCGGGTATTTCCAAATTTTGCAAAACTTTGAGGGTTCTTTTTGAGAATTGTACTTTCCAAAACGGTGATGTTGCAAAAATTTGGAAATTAGGGTCATTTTGGTAATTTTGTAAGTTAGGGGCAGTTTTGTAATTTTCCAAAATCAAGGTATTTTGATATTTTGCAAATTAGGGTTTTGGACATTTTATAAAGTAATGAATTTTTGATAAGAACTGTGGGTATTTTGGAAATTTCATAAACCAAGGGCAATTTAGTAATTTTGCAAATAGGGGTATTTTAGTAATTTTTATAAATCAAGAATACTTGAGAAAATTTTATAGAATCATGTTTGCAATTCAAAAGGATAATTTTAAGAGTTTTAAAACTAGGTTTTTGTTTTTTTTTGAAAATACGGCTAGTTCCGTTTCGGGTTTTAGTTAGGGGTTTAGCCTATGAATAAGTCCTCTTGGTTAGGGTGAACCGAAGCTTACGCACTGGTAGGATTCTGCGAAGAGGAGGTGAGTCACTAGGACTCCTTAAATGCCGTGCTCTTCCGATCCAATCCTGAACATGCGCACAATGGTTGCCACACCCTAACTCCGGCGACTTAGTCATAGGTTTGTTTAATGGTCCTTAAGCCTTATGCACTTGTGTTTGAATAGACTAGTCCTATGGTTCAATAGATTCTAGTTCACTAATCTACGTTCCATTCCATTTCTACCCTTCTACAAATCATAATATAAATCACACAAGAGATCAAGTACTTACACGGTGGATCATGGTCGGAGACTTAGGTGCCATGCCGAAAAACTCCTTATTTCCAAAAATATTTTCATAAAACTCATTTGGGCTCGATTTGAAAATGTTTTGGGCTTTAGACCACAGTGCCGAGAGTTTAAAACTGGCTCGATACTGTTGAAACACCCCAAACCCGGCCCACGAGCTTTGACCAGATTTGGTATGTTCCTCAAGTAAACCGGTTCAAAATTCTTTTGTTACTTAGGAAAAACTTGTATGATTTTTAAAAATATTGTTTGGGTTGGGCTTGAGTTGAAAACAAATTTATCTTATGTTAAAACCCATTTATTTAAGGTGACAAAACATTTAGAGTTAATTTTAAAAGGAATTTACTTAAACTTTAATTGATAAAAATCCATAAACATAATAAATAAAAGAAAAATAAAGTAAACCACAATGGCCTTATTATATCAATGATCCCAAAGTAAAACTTAAAATACTTAAAATAAATTGAAAGTCCAAATCATAAATTTCTTGCTATGCATGGCCACCTTTAAGCTCCTGCCGACCCGGTCCATTATCTGCTCATCACCTAAAAATATTCCCCAAGCGGGGTGAGTTAACAGACTCAATGTGTACACAACACTAAGTCATAATAGAATCGGGCATGCAAATGATACACATTCAAATCATAGAATACAATTAATGATGCATTCCCAAACCCAAACCTAATTAACCATCCGCTACACACCACCCGTGCTCGCCACTGCACACCGTGGGGACTACTAAGTCAACCCTCCATCCGCTACACACCATCGAAGGCAATCGCTGCAGTCGACGTGCTCATCGCCCATATAATTTGTGTCATTAGACACCATATTCAAATAATGTAACCGGTTACCAAATTCGAGATAATGTAACCGGTTACCATATTCAAATTTTGTGACCGTAGTCACCATATTCCGTTGGTGAGACCAAGTCAACACCTTCTTCCCCTTTCTCATATATCCCGAATGCCCCATAAATGCATAACATACTTAATTTCTCATTATTCACATGTTAACAATATAACATATTCGTAATCCTATCGAAAGTAGGAAACGTGCACTGGTACTCTTACCACATTTGTGGTACTTAGCCACATTCACATTCTTATGCATATTCATATATTAAAATAATTGCCATATGATATATTGAAAATTAGTGTGAGTACACACATTCTTAATAATACATTTAATTTAAACATAGCCATGAACCTATCAAAACTTAGGGTAGGGTACACACACCATTTGCTTAACAAATTCCTTGAATTCCCAAATCGATCCATCGCTTTAGATCTCAAATTCCTACATTTGATTAATCACTTACTAATTTAATAAAAAGCCATTCGGCCATAAATCCAAATCCTAGCAGGATTAGTATTCTTAAAACTTACCTTGAAATTCTCAAATCCCAAAATCCTTGTATCCTCTCTCACGAAATCCCTATAACTACATGTTAGATCAATTTCTAACATTTATTCATAACAAATAACCCTTAGCCGTATGTTAAATATGACTTACCTTAGATTCTTAAATCCCAAATTCACCGAATAACTAGGGAACACGCGGCTTATGGTGTACCTTCGGAAAAGAACTTCTCCTTCCTTGTAGTCGACACTTAGTAAATCCCAAAGATCTCTTGGAAACAGATATTAAGGGTATTAGAATCTTAATTTCGATGACCTTAAAAGAAATAGAATGAGAATCAAACCTAATCTTACCCTTATCAAGAATTTGATGGAACTCTTGCTTGAACCCTTAGCGAGATTCGGCTATGGCTTTGATGTGGATAACAATTTCGGCTCTTGAGGCTTAGTGAGAAATCGACTAGGGCTATTGGTATCTTCGGCTTTTGATTGTGTTTGTAATAGAAGAAGAAAAGAAAAGAGAAAGAGAATAATGGCAGAGAAAATTCTACAGAGAGAAGAGGAGAAACTTTAGAGAATTTCTGAGAGGTTTTCTTGAAAAGAAAAGAATGAATGAAGAATAGCCTTACTCTTCCTTTTATAGCCAAAATTACTAGCTAGAGTCCTTTACTTGGCCACCACTCTTCTATTTTGATAGCTTTATCCCTTGATTTATCACTTTAATAAAACTTAATCCAATAATTATCTCTTATCTCTTAATAAAAATAATACTAATAATAATCCTCTTTTATCTCTTCCTTATCTATCAAAATAAAAGAAATAATATCCACATTTATCTCTTGAAAATAATCTAAAATAAATCCATTATTTATCCCTTATTTATCCACCCTTTATCTCCTAAAAATAAAAGAATAAAAACTCCTAATTTATAGCCATGTGCCATCCACCTCACTTTCTTCCGGAAGCAAAATAAAATTTCTTTTATTTGCTTCCCATGTGACTCGAACTCAGGCCCAACACCTTGCATGTGGCGCCATTTCCAGAGGCCCTAAGTGGCATCTCCAGGCCACTTTTCCAAGCCTGTTTGTGTGTCAAATTCCTCATATTATTTTTCTTAAGGCCACCTTGCCTTAGTTTTCTCTTTTTAAGCCTTAAAACTTGACATTTCTTTACATTTCCAAGTTTCCAAAAATTTTCGTTTGGCTCTTTAAACTTGACATTTCCTTACATTTCTAAGTTTCCAGAAATGTTTACTTTCCTCTTTTGAATCATTTCCACATCATTTCCTTACATCCCCTAGTTTCCAAAAATGTTCACTTTCCTCTTTTAAACTTAACGTTTCCAAAGCATTTCCTTACATTTCCGTACATTTCCATACATTGCCTTACATTTCCATACATTTCCATGCACCTTAGGGTTCCTAGAACTCCTCAGAACACATCCAACACACCCACTGAGCCCACTATCTCATGAATTACACACGAATGCATAACCCCTAATCTAGGATGTTACATGTTTGTGTAAAATGCCATGGATGTTATGTTGAGTTTCATGATGTTTTTATGGTGTTAAATGATAGATATATAATTGATGAACATACTTTGTTCTTGAATTTTTGATGAATTTGGCTAAATAGGGCTAAATTGAGAAAATAAATCTTTGAGGGGTTAAAATGCAAAATTAATGAAATGTAGGGACTGATAAGACCATGGGGAAGATTCGGCCCTTAGGGATTGAATTCAAATTATGTGTATTTTGTGTTTTGTGCAATAGGGACTAAATTGTAAAAGTTGTAAATGTCAGGGGTAAAATGGTAATTTGCCTATTTATGTGTTTTGGGACTAAATTGAAATGAAATGTGCTTGAATGAGCTTAATTTGAATATGTTTAGATCAAGAACAAAGAAAAACGGACTTGGATCGGGGAAAGGCGAAAGTTATCGAATAACCGGTTCTTGTTGTCCGACGATACCCGAGGTAAGTCTATAAGCAATTTAATATCGTTAATATCATTTATAACCTTGATTATATGCTGAATTATGAAATTATGGTTATAGAATTTGTTAAAGCCGAATGTGGATAGTGATTTTGTAATGAAATGTTGCTAAATTTTGATTGAAATGATATGTTTAAGTGATATGAATAATGTGTGATTTATGTAATTTTGGGCAAAGATATAATGTGAATGAGATGGTAATAATACCGTTATTCGGGCTTGAGCCTAGCAGGCCTTGTGTCGATGAATTATATCGGGCTTATTGCTTAGCAAAGCTAAATGCCGTTGTTTAAACTTCGCACCTCGTGTCTAGCAGCTTAATGCTTGGTGTGTATTTCGAGCTTTGATGCCTAGCGGGCTTAATGCCTGATTTATAATACGAGCGTAAGCTTACAAAATGGTGGAGTTATGGTGATAAATGAACAAGCTAAAGCTTATTCAAGGGAATTAAATAATTTGGCCACAAGGTATGTATTGACTTGAGTATATATTTATATATGATGTTAGCGATTGAGTAAATTATAGATAATGTGTTATGCATTTGGTATCTTGGACATGTGGAAATTTGATATTGATTAGATGTTGTTCATTGACCAACATTTGAATATTGAATGATTATATGAGTATGGATACATAAGTAAATTCGGCTATATGGAAATTTTATGGATAGATAATCGGTCATGTGGAATTAACCCTATAATTATGTGTATATTCGAATGCATGGGATTAGGTTGAACCTAGTACCTATTAAATGAGTGATATATGGCTTCGATGATTAATGTGTACTATGTGTTTAAATTAAGATTATATAAAGAGTAGAGTATAATAGTGAATAGTTGATTATATTGTTTTAATTGCTCAAGGCTTACTAAGCTAAGTAGCTTACTTCGTGTGTTTGTTACTTTGTTTTATAGATTTTGATCAAGCTACGAGCTCGAGGGATCATCAAAGAAAGTCATCCACACTATCATCCTATTTGGTACTTATAATCTTAGTTTTTGAATCAAAGGCATGTATAGGTTAGACTAAGTTTTTAAACCCATGAATTTTGTCTTGTATATAAGTAAAGCCATGCGAAAATGGCTAAGTTATGATACTCTGATCTTAAATGAATGTGGCTTTGATGCATGTTCTTTATGGCTGTATATTCTGTAATATGAGTTGCATGGATGGATGTTTAGTTAACTATCATGACATTCATGTCATCCATTTAATTAGTCATTTACTCATTATGTCAATAAAGTGGGAAATACATTTTAGTTTAGTATAGATATTCATAAGGTTGACCTAAATGTCAAGTTTTGCTATTGAACAAGATTGATTTTGCAAGGTACGGTAGTTGATTACAATTGAGTAGTTAATATTTGTGAATATATGTGAATGTGTTTGATTCACTAATTCAGGAAAATGAGTTATTAAAGTGAGATATATATATATTCAAGTTTACATCAAAGAGAAAATGTTATAATGCATATAGCATTTTCGATTATGAATGGCATTGGTGCATGTGTATCAAATTCGATTTAAGTGGTTTGGTAATGAAATGGTCAAATTATGGTAATATGGTCTTGATAGTAAATGGGCTATGATGATTGGTTTCTATAAAGATACAACCGGTAATGCATGTATGCATAAGTTGGTATTTTTTTATGGCATTCGTGTATATTATACCATGCATTTTTGGTTTAGTAGATGGCTAATCAGAGGTTGAACTTATTATGCATTTTGAATTGAAAGATATTGCATTTGGGAATTGATATGTTCAAAATTTCTTTTAATGGGGCTATGGTTGATAAATGTTAAATTCAATTACACAAGATTTAGCATGTCTATATAGATATATATTCACGCATATTTAGCTTTAATGTTAGTTATTTTGTTTAGGTTTATTAATAACGGATATGTGCATATTCAGTCATTGCATATTAGGTGACCAAATAAACAGTGGTAAGGTTATTTAATGAAACATGCTTCTATGTGAATTCAGCTAAATAGTTATAATATGTCTTTGCTTTTCTTTTCTTTAAAATGCTAAGTAGATTATGAAGTTACATTACACTTTATGTATTCGATTATGTCTGTTTGAGTCGTAAACATTTGATATGTTTTGTATTATGTGTAGTAATTCCCTTTAACCCTAATTCGGTGACGGATACGGGTTAGGGGTGTTACATTTGATTGGTATCAGAGCTTACGGTTTAGTCGATTCTAGGACTACCGTAGCGTGTGTGAGTCTAGCTATACATGCCTTAACTTTATAATACGAAAGTGTGGTGACTTCTGACATTTAAATTGTGTTTTATATAGTAAATGGATCCTGACTGAGCCGTAGCTGATGATGTAGAGAGCGTAGCGCCTGATCCCGCACATGGGTCAGCGCCGGTAGACTCTCGACCTATCTCGGGTAGCCATGAGGGGGAGGCTAAGCAAGCCTTCTACTAGATGATGAATGAATGGTTTACCCAATTTATTCAGACTAATCCGGCTGTACAACAACCTCCACGCCCGAATAATCCAACTCCGATACCTTCAGCACCTCCGATGATAGATCCGACGAGATCTAGCAGGCCTCCCGTTGATAAAATCAGGAAACACGGGGCCGAAGAATTTAAAGCTAATTATGATGACGACGCGGAACGAGCTGAGATGTGGCTTGATAAAACTATTCGTGTGCTTGATGAGCTGTCATGTACTCCAGACGAATGCTTGAAGTGTGCTATATCCTTATTACGGGACACCGCATATCACTGGTGGAATACACTAGTATCGGTGGTTCCGAGGAGAAGTGACCGGGAATTCTTTCGAGATAGAATTCGTAAAAAAATACATCATCGAGATTCATTGATCAGAAACAAAAAGAATTTCTGGAATTGAAACAGGGTCGAATGACCGTGACTAAGTATGAATGGAAATTTGTCAGACTGAGCCGATATGCCCGTGAATGTGTGTCAACTGAAGCCATTATGTGTAAAAGATTTGAAGACGGTCTGAATAAAGATATTAAGTTGCTAGTCGGCATACTCGAGATTAAAGAGTTCGTGGTACTTGTCGAACGAGCTTGCAAAGCCGAAGAGCTTGGAAAAGAGAAAAGAAAAGCCGAGTTTGAAGCTAGAGACATTTGAAAAAGATCATCGAGTAAGACCTTTCATTCCGCATCAAAGAAGTTTAAAGATGAATCCAGTCGACATAAGGCTACTTCAGACTTCTCTAGACAAGATCGACCTCCTGTGGGTTCCCGAGCCACTTCGATGGCTAGTGTTGGTAATGTTCAGCAGAACCGAGCTGAGTGCAAGCATTGTGGAAAATGGCATTCTGGGAGTTGTAGATTTCGTGATCGATCCTGCTTTAAATGTGGATCGTCGGATCATTTTATTCGAGAGTGCCCAATGCTAGCCAAGCAAAATACGGCTCAGAATACAAGACCGAGCTACGCGTCGAAGACGCAGGCGCACCACCCGAGCATTCGGGAAACGTAAGTGGCAATCGAAAGGAACCAAAGACAACGCGGCTCGATCAGAGGCTCGTGCACCTGCTAGAGCATATGTTGTACGTGCCAGAGAGGATGCTTCTTCCCCAGGTGTTATCACCGGTACTTTCACTCTTTATGATACTACTGTGATTGCATTGATTGATCCGGGTTCGACTCATTCATATGTGTGTGAAACTTTAGTATCCAGTAGGACTCTACCTGTTGAGTCTACTGAGTTTGTGATTCGTGTATCAAACCCCTTGGGTCGATGTGTTCTGGTTGATAAAGTGTGTAAAAGTTGCCTGATTATGATTCGGGATTCATGCTTCCCAGCTGATTTAATGTTGTTGCCTTTCGACGAGTTTGATATAATTTTAGGGATGGACTGGTTAACTTTGCACGATGTTGTTGTTAATTGTAAAAGAAAGACCCTTGATTTGAGATGTCAGAACGGTGAAGTTATCCGAATTGAATCTAATGACCTGAATGGGTTATCGACAGTAATCTCCTCGATGTTAGCTCATAAGCATGTGAGAAAAGGGTGTGAAGCTTACTTGGCTTATGTGTTGGATATTAAAGTTACTGAGAAGCAGATTGAATCGCACCGGGTTGTGTGCGAGTATCCGAATTGTTTTCCTGAAGAACTACCGGGTTTACCACCTGTTCGAGAAATAGAGTTTGGTATCAAATTAGTACCGGGGACGACTCCGATTTCAATAGCTCCGATCGGATGGCACCTACAGAATTAAAAGAGTTGAAAGCACAGTTGCAAGAGTTAACAGATAGGGGCTTTGCACGACCGAGCGCGTCTCTCCTTGGGGTGCACCGCTTTATTTGTGAAAAAGAAAGACGGGACTATGCGAATGTGCATCGATTACGGACAGCTCAACAAGGTAACTATAAAGAATAAATATCCGTTGGCACGGATTGACGACTTGTTTGATCAGTTGAAAGGGGCTTCAGTATTTTCAAAGATAAATTTGAGATCGGGCTATTGTCGATTCATAGTCGAGATTCCGATGTGCCAAAGATCGCCGAACGAGGTACGATATTTATGAGTTTCTCGTTATGCCTTTTGGGCTTACTAATGCACCTACTATTTTTATGGATCCGATGAATCGATTTTCGCATGATATTTGGATCGGTTTATGGTAGTGTTTATAGATGATATTCGATCTACTCCGAGATGAAACCGAGCATGCGCTGCGCATCTGAGACTGCTGCTACAAACTTTACGAGATAAACGCTTGTATGCAAAGTTTAGTAAGTGTGAGTTCTCGCCGAATGAGGTCGGGCCGGGTCACATTGTTTCAAATACGGATTCGGTTGATCCGAATAAAATATCGGCTATACTTGATTGGAAACCACCAAGAAATGTTTCTGAAATTCGAAGCTTTTTGGGACTTGCTGGTTACTACAGACGATTCGTGAAGGGTTTTTCTATGATAACCACACCTTTGACAAAGCTATTACAGAAAGATGTCAAGTTCGAATGGACGGAAAAATGTCAGAAAAGTTTCGATTAATTGAAAGCTCTTTTGACTGAGGCTCTAGTGTTAGTTCAGCCTGAATCGGGTAAAGAATTTGTTGTGTATAGTGATGCTTCTTTGAATGGTTTGGGTTGCGTTTTAATGCAAGAAGGCAAAGTAGTAGCCTATGCTTCGAGACAGTTGAAGCCTCATGAAAGAAATTATCCTACACATGATTTGGAGTTAGCAGCCATTGTATTCGCGTTAAAGATTTGGCGTCATTATCTATTTGGTGAGAAATGTCATGTCTATTCGGATCACAAAAGCTTAAAGTATTTGATGACTCAGAAAGATTTGAACTTGAGACAACGCAGATGCTTAGAGCTGTTGAAAGATTACGAATTAGTGATTGACTATCATCCGGGGAAAGCTAATGTTGTTGCGGATGCCTTAAGTCAAAAATCATTATTTGCTCTTCGTACGTTAAACGCACATACGGTTATGTCTGATGATGGTTCGATAGTAGCAAAATTAAAAGCAAGACCATTGTATATTCAACAAATTTGTGATGCTCAGAAAGTTGACAAATGTAACATCCTGAATTTTTGGGCCTATACATTTAATGGGTGAATATGTGTAATGAGTTAATTTGAGCATTAGGGGTCCAAATTGGGCTCAGGATTGGGCTGAAGCCTTAGTTAAATTTTTTGTTTGGGCACTATAGGGTTTAAAAGGTGGTATCTAAGTTTAAAATATCAAAATGGGCTTGTGGCCCAGTGGTCAGTGGCGCCACTTAGGGAGCAAGGAGGTGACGCCACACAAGGGAGTAAGGGGCCCAAATTTAAGTTACATGGAGCCCAACTCCTTTAATTTAAGTTAGTTAAATTTTGGCATTAGGGTTAGGTAGAGTGGACGGCAACAAGGCTAAAAAATAGGAGGATTTATGTGAATGGGATAATGTAGATAATATAGTTGATAATATGGAAGGAAAAAAAAAGGAGAAAAGATAGGAGCTATCTACAAGGCTAAGAGTTGGCCGAAATTCCATCACCCAGAGAAGTGAAGAAATCGGTATCTTTATGGAAAAGGGGGTGCCGAATTTTCCCTTTTTATTTGATTAATTTTTAGTTATCAGGAAGGGTACTTTCGGTTTTTCATAGGTGAGTGCCGAAATTTCTATAAATAGGGAGGGTTCTCTTCTTTATTTTTTGGCATTTAGGGTTTCCACCTTTTCTTTCTCTTCTTTCTCCTAAAAGCCGAAAACTCCATTATTCTCTTCTTTCTTCTAAAAGCCGAAAACTCCATTATTCTCTTCTCTTCTTTCTTCTAAAAAGCCGAAAGTCGAAAACTCCATTATTCTTTTCTCTTCTTTCTTCTAAAAGCCGAATCTCTATAGATTTCTTCTAATCATCTTCTCTTCCTGATTTTTCACAAAAAGCCGGAATCCTCTGGGAGTAGCCGAATCTTCTCTAGTAAGATCTCTTAGATCTAAAAGCCGGAAACACTAGTTCCTGAGTCTCATATCACTTTTCGGGATTTCAAGGCAGATAGTAGTGGTGTTGGCTACGAATAGCGTCGACTTAGAGGGTCTCGTTCTAACAGTAATCAGGTGTGTAGATCTCTAACACACTAGTAATCATGTACTAAATATATGTTATGGGCTAAAAGCCAAAAAAGTCAGATAGTAATCAGACTAAATATATGTTATGGGCTAAAAGCCGAAAAAAAGGTCAGATAGTAATCAGACTAAATATATGTTATGGGTTAAAAGCCAAAAAAGGTTGTATAGTAATCTGTACTAAATATATGTTATGGGCTAAAAGCCGGAAAAAGGCTGTATAGATAGTCGGATTACCCAAAAAGGGTAGGCAAGGGATGCCAGGTACGTAATCATAGAAACTTCTCTATGTGTATCGATGTATGTGATAGACTGTGAACTTTTAGGTAGTATATTGTTTTGATTCTGCATGTATGTATGCATGGGATGGGATTGATATGATGAAGGGGAAGAAGGTCGCATAGCGATCGGTGGCTTTGCCACATAGGTCACATAGTGATCGATCTTTATGACAGGCAGCTCAGCTGTCGAAATACTACGATGTATTATTAAGGTCGCATGGCGATCAGTGGGTTTGCCACATAGGTCACACAGTGATCGGTCTTTAAGACAGGCAGCACAGCTGTCGATATGGTGTGTAGCGGTTGGAGGGTTTATTGTAGGAATCCCTAAGGTGTGATGGTTGGTATGGGTTGGTGTGTAGAGGATTGATTTCTAGGCTGGGATGGGCCATGATGCATATATAGTTACCCTTGTATACAGGCCAAGGCCATAATGTGTTTGTGGGCCAAGCCTTTGATGTGTTTTCGGGATTTACACACTGAGTCTTGGTGACTCACCCTATTATTTTTCCCTAACTTTGCAGATGAACAGTAGATCATGGACATGGGAGCAAAGGCGGACTCAAGGGGCCATCAAGTTTTTATTCCTATAGATTATTTCGGTTTTTCCTTGAGTTTTTAATTTTGGAAACATTTATGTAATAAGGCCCCATAGTTTATACTCACTACTTAGTTTTTAATATTTTGGCATTAGGGTTAGGTAGAGTGGACGGCAACAAGGCTAAAAAATAGGAGGATTTATGTGAATGGGATAATGTAGATAATATAGTTCATAATATGGAAGGAAAAAAAAAGGAGAAAAGATAGGAGCTATCTACAAGGCTAGGAGTTGGCCAAATTCCATCACCTAGAGAAGTGAAGAAATCGGTTTCTTTATGAAAAAGGTCAGTATAGTAATCAGTACTAAATATATGTTATGGGCTAAAAGCCAAAAAAGGTCAGATAGTAATGTCTGTACTAATTATATGTTATGGGCTAAAAGCCGAGAAAAAGGTCAGTATAGTAATCTGTACTAAATATATGTTATGGGCTAAAAGCCTAGGAAAAGGTCAGATAGATAGTCGGATTACCCAAAAAGGGTAGGCAAGGGATGCCAGTGCGTAATCATAGAAACTTCTCTATGTGTATCGATGTATGTGATAGACTCGTGAACTTTTAGGTAGTATATTGTTTTGATTACGCATGTATGTATGCATGGGATGGGATTGATATGATGAAGGGGAAGAAGGTCGCATAGCGATCGGTGGCTTTGCCACATAGGTCACATAGTGATCGGTCTTTATGACAAGCGGCTCATTTGTCGAAATACTACGATGTATTATTAAGGTCGCATGGCGATCGGTGGCTTTTTCCACATAGGTCACACAATGATCGGTCTTTAAGACAAAGACAAATTGTCGATATGGTGTGTAGCGGATGGAGGGTTGATTGTAGAAATCCCCAAGGTGTGATGGTTGAGTACGGGTTGGTGTGTAGAGGATGGATTTTTAGGCTGGGATGGGTCATGATGCATAGTTAGTTACCCTTGTATGGGCCAAGGCCCATAATGTGTTTGTGGGCCTAAAGCCTTTTATGTGTTTTCGGGATTTGCACACAGAGTCTTGGTGACTCACCCTATTATTTTTCCTAACCTTTCAGATAAGCAGTAGATCGTGGACAAGGGAGCCGAGGTGGACTCGAGGGGCCAACAAGTCTTTTATTTATTAAATTTCCATTTTATTTTAAGTTTAAATTTTGGAATTATTTGATGTAATAAGGTCTCCATCGCTTAGGTTATAAGTTGATACTTGTCAATGTTTATGTTTTTCCATTCATGATCATAGACTTATGATTAAAAGAAATAAAAATGGGATTTTCACACATTATTTAAAATAACACTTGTTTTGGAAAAAAATAAAACTTCAAAGATTTTCTACCAGTGCCACCTAGTTAAAGATTATCTACAAAAACGACTAAGTTTTTCAGAATCATTCCAAGTAAAGTTTTTAACCTTAAAACCGTAGCATACCAGATCTGGTCATAACATTTGGGCTAGGTTTGGGGTGTTACATTTTGGTATCAGAGCCCAGTTCAAAACTCGGGCTGTGAAATGGGTCTAGTACTATTTTAAAGTTGATAAGAATTTGGAAAAGTTTGTGTTGAGAAATGGCCTTCGAGTCTACCGGCACCCGATCCACACAGGTAAGTATTCTAAACTTTTGGATGTGATATGAATGTGGGGCTTGATGGGTTTTATGGACGTAGACTAAGTATGATAGTATTGATGGACTTTAGGGCTAGTTTAAACAACTCTCTAAATTCATAAGATTTAATCCAACCAAATAAACCTATGAACAAGTCGCCGAGATAGGGTGTGGCAACAGGCATACGCATGTCTAGGATTGGATCCGGAAGAGCCTGGTACTTAAGCAGTCCTAGTGACTCACCTCCTCTTCGCTGGAATCCTACCTGGTGCGTAGTGACTATTCACCCTAGCCACGAGGATTTGTTGACGGGCCAAAATTAATAATTTAAACCTCGAAAGGGACCAGCCATCCTATTTTGTAAAATTACCAAATTACCCCTGCTTTATAAGTGACCCAAAATATCCCTGATTTGTAAAATTACCAAAATACCCCCGGATTATAAAATTACCAAAATACCTCCGGATTGCAAAATTACCAAAATACCCTTCTTTCACAAAATCACCAAGGAACCCTATTTCGAAAAAATTACGAAAATACCCCTGTAGGATAAATTACGAAAATACCCCTGGGTAGTGAAATGATGAAAATACCCCTAGGTGATAAATGTAAGTTCGTGAATTCTACATGTATGTTGATGTGTAATGATTGAATGTATGTATTTCCTTGAACTAGGGGACAAACTTGAGACTGAAACTTGTTGATGTAATTTCGAATTCGAAAGAACTACTCTTAAACTACTGTTCATAAGACTGTTCGTGGTTAATCAGTTGAAGAAACCTATTAATTCATAAAATTTCTAATCAGATAAACGCCAATCGAAAGAATGAGTACAAGGGGACGAGGACGCTCTAGATGCGAATACCAGTGCGTACTCTATCATATTATCCTAAGTGTTTCTTTTGGCTTTAGAATTAGAGTTCGCAACGAAAGCATAGTGGTGAGACTTGGGTAGTATGATTAATAGTTAGTTGGAAATTTCGAGGACGAAACTTAAGGGGGGTAGAACTGTAACATCCTGAATTTTTGGGCCTATGCATTTAATGGGTGAATATGTGTAATGAGTTAATTTGAGCATTAGAGGTCAAAATTGGGCTGAAGCCTTAGTTAAATTTTTTGTTTGGGCACTATAGGGTTTAAAAGGTGGTATCTGAGTTTAAAATATCAAAATGGGCTTGTGGCCCAGTGGTCAGTGGCGCCACATAGAGAGCAAGGAGGTGACGTCACACAAGGGAGTAAGGGGCCCAAATTTAAGTTACATGGAGCCCAACTCTTTTAATTTAAGTTAGCTAAATTTCGGCATTAGGCTTAGGTAGAGTGGACGGCAACAAGGCTAAAAAATAGGAGGATTTATGTGAATGGGATAATGTAGATAATATAGTTGATAATATGGAAGGAAAAAAAAAAGGAGAAAAGATAGGAGCTATCTACAAGGCTAGGAGTTGGCCGAAATTCCATCACCTAGAGAAGTGAAGAAATCGGTTTCTTTATGGAAAAGGGGGTGCCGAATTTCCCCTTTTATTTGATTAATTTTTAGTTATCGGGAAGGGCACTTTCGGTTTTCATAGGTGAGTGCCAAATTTCTATAAATAGGAGGGTTCTCTTCTTTATTTTTCGACATTTAGGTTTCCACCTTTTCTTTCTCTACTTTCCCTAAAAAGTCAAAAACTCCAAAATTCTCTTCTTTATTCTAAAAGCCTAAAAACTCCATTATTCTCCTCTCTTCTTTCTTCTAAAAAGCCAAAGCAGAAAACTCCATTATTCTTTTCTCTTCTTTCTTCTAAAAGCCGAATCTCTATAGATTTCTTCGAATCATCTTCTCTTCCCGATTTTTCATGAAAAGCCTTAATCCTCTAGAGTAGCCGAATCTTTCCTAGTAAGATCTCTTAGATCTAAAAGCCTAAAACACTAGTTCCCGAGTCTCATATCACTTTTCGGATTTCAAGGCGAGATAAGCGGTGGTGTTGGCTACGGATAGCGTCGACTTAGAGGGTCTCATTCTAACAATGTCAGTGTGTAGATCTCTAACACACTAGTAATCTGTACTAAATATATGTTATGGGCTAAAAGCCTTAAAAAGGTCAGATAGTAATCAGTACTAAATATATGTTATGGGCTAAAAGCCGAGAAAAGGTCAGTATAGTAATCTGTACTAAATATATGTTATAGGCTAAAAGTCGGAAAAAGGTCAGATAGACAGTGGATCACCCAAAAAGGGTAGGCAAGGGATGCCAGTACGTAGTCATAGAAACTTCTCTGTGTATCGATGTATGTGATAGATCGTGAACTTTTAGGTAGTATATTGTTTTGATTCTGCATGTATGTATGCATGGGATGGGATTGATATGATGAAGGGGGAAGAAGGTCGCATAGCGATCGGTGGCTTTGCCACATAGGTCACATAGTGATCGGTCTTTATAACAAGCGACTTTCATTGGTGTCCGAAATACTACGATGTATTATTAAGGTCGCATGGTGATCGGTGGCTTTGCCACATAGGTCACATAGTGATCGGTCTTTAAGACAGCGACAAAGTCATCGATATGGTGTGTAGCGGATGGAAGGTTGATTGTAGAAATCCCCAAGGTGTGATGGTTGGTACGGGTTGGTCCGTAGAGGATGGATTTTTAGGCTGGGATGGGTTGTAACACCCCAAACCCGGCCCATTTGTTACGACCGAATTTGAAATGCCATCATGGAAAAACGTTTGAAGACCGATTTCACTTTTGGGAAAAACATTAAAAATTTTGTCATTTGAAAACCATGTCCAATTAAAAATTCTAAATAATATAAGCTTGATAAAAATATCCAAATTAAAACTTTATTATAAGCTTTTAAAATATAAGTTGCCAAAATTAAAAGCACTTCCCAATAATAATTTAATGGTCGTCTTGCTTAAACATAATAAAAATGCTCAATCACTTTAATGGGCCTTATTACAATAAACACTTAATCAAAATACTGAAAATATAACTACTTAATTAATTAAAATATCTTTCTGCATGGAAATCGCGTCGCATGGCCACCTTTGTATCCACTCCAACCCGGTCCAAAAATCCCGATCACCGCGATGTTTAATAAAAATTGGGTGAGTCATACTGCACTCAATGTGTAATTAGTCCACTCGAATTCCACCCACATGTTAACCACATATTAACTCATATATCGATATCAATTATCAAATTCACATGTTATCACATTCTCGGGCTTGGCCCATATTCATATCACATTCATCTAATAGGTAGTTAACCACATAATTTCCACATACCGGGCTTAGCCCATTTCCACACTCGATCCACATTCATATACTAGGCTTTGCCCATTTCCACATTAATCCACATATCATATTGGGCTTGGCCCATTTCCACATATGTTCACATACGAAATCATGCAATTATGAAGCCCAACCCAAACCTAGGGTCCATCCGCTACACACCCCCTTATCCAAATTACCACACACCAGGGGATTATCAAATCACCCTCTCTTTTCACTCCAAAGGCAATCACTTTGCCCCACGCAATTAAGCACAATAGTCCACAACGCGACCTCGGTCGGCGCCAATCCACGATGTAGCCGTAGCTAACACCAAAACCACGATGGGACACATAGTCACTCATCAACCACGATATGGCTCATAGCCGATATCAACCACGATGAGGCACATAGCCACTCATCAAGCCACGCCGAACTAAATCGCAATTAATCCACAACGTGACCTCGATCCGCGTCAATCAACGATGTAGCTCAAGGCTAACATCAAAACCACGATGGGACACATAGTCACTCATCAACCACGATATGGCACATAGCCGATATCAACCACGATGAGGCACATAGCCACTCATCAAGCCACGCGAACTAAATCGCAATTAATCCACAACGTGACCTCGATCAACGCCAATCCACGATGTAGCTCAAGGCTAACATCAAACCACGTGACTCGAGTACACCCGCACCTTCTTTCATATCCCAACCCATGCACATGCCACATAAAATAATGATACAATGTAATGATGCATGAGCATGTTCATCAAGCATATTATCACATATTCATATTAATAATCACATATCATCGTGTTTGGTACTTACCGGATTATCGACATACCCTTGAGGGTATCCTTATCACAATTTCCACTCGCACTAGTTAGCACATTCATAACACATACACATTTCACATACATATCATATACTCCTAAAACGGTGGGTTAATCACACACCCGATCACTTGAGAACTATGCTTTCGATCATCGATGCTATCACTAGGCGATACTACGGCTATTTGCCTACTTTCTTGTTCTGACGACGGTCCACACCCCGGGCCAATCCCTAACTGCCGAGACAGATCTCTTCTTAAACTTCGGGATAGGGACCTTCCTTTCCTTCTTGAATGGTATTCACAAAGGGTCTTGAAATCCCGAAAAGCTTGATCTAATGCTTAGATCCTTAATCCCTTGTTGCCGCTTGACTTAAGAATCAAGTCTTGAAATCTCGCTATACTCTTCTTGTGAATTTTAAATCCCAAACTCACCGAATAACTAGGGAACACGTGGCCTATGGTGTACTTTCGAAAAAAGAACTTCTCCTTCCTTGTAGTCGACACTTAGTAAATCCCAAAGATCTCCTTACTTGAAGAAATCGATTGCACCTTCACTTCAACCTTCGTAGAGATTCTGGCTATGGCTAGATGATGATCTCACAACTTTCGGCTTTTGAAGGGATTAGAAAGAAAAGAGAAGGAAGAATAAAGATGGAGGATTCGGCTATGGCTTCTAATGGAGAGGAAAATATTCTGGCTAGGTTCCAATAATTACTTAATTTCGGCTTGACAAAAGAAAAGAAAGAAAAGAAGAGAAGAGAGCACTAAGAATTCGGCAGAGAAAGGAGGAAGCACAAATTGATGAGTAGCCCTCATTCCTTCCTTTTATAGCCGAAATTATCATCTAAGGAGTCCCTTACTTGGCCACCACTCCTCTATTTTAATAGCTTTATCTCTTTAATTATCACTTAAAATAAAAGATAATTCAAAGAACTATCCTTACTTAGCCGAAATTATTAAACTCAAAGTCCCTTACTTGGCCATCACTTCTCCCTTATTTTCCTCTTTATCTCTTTATTCAAATTAAAAGAATTTAATCCAACAATTATCTCTTGAAAATAATGATAAATAAATCCCTTTATTTATCCACTATTTATAAAATAATAAAAGCTCCTAATTTATAGCCATGTGCCGCCCACCTCTCTCTGCTCCTTGTAGCAAAATAAAATTTCTTTTATTTGCTTCCCATGTGACTCCTAACTTAGGCCCATTCCTCTTGCATATGGCGCCATTTCCATAGGCCCTAAGTGGCATCTTCTGCACCACTTTTCCAAGCCTGCTTGTGTGTCAAATTTCACAAACTTTTTCTTTTAAGGCCACCTTGCCTTAATTTTCCCTTTTAAACCTTAAAACTCGTCATTTCTAGGTCATTTCTAAGTTTCCAAAAATTTTCGATCGGCTCAGAAACTTGACATTTCCTTACATTTCCATGACATTTCCTTACAAGACATTTCCTTACATTTCCAAGACATTTCCTTACATTTCCATGACATTTCCTTACAAGACATTTCCTTACATTTCCAAGGTTCTAAAATGTTCACTTTCCTCTTTTAAACTTAACATTTCCATACATTTTCGTGTTTCCAAAATGTTCATTTCTAACTTATTTTCACTCATTTTCGGGTTTCCAAAATATTCAAAATATATTCATAACACATAAGATATGTCATTTCGCATAATTAAACCAAAAATGCATAGGCCCTTTTCAGATGTTACAGCTTCTACCTCCTTAAAAATAATTTCGTCCTCGAAATTAATTATTAACGAATAATCGTACATCTTAACTCACCGCACTACGCTTATGTCTTGCGCACTCGATCTTAATAGAACCATCATACTTTCTAGGCACACTCTAAGTTCACGCCCCTAGAACTCATTTCTAACGTCGCGATTTAATCGATTAAAAATTTTTATGCATCGTAAATTTTATTCCACTGATTACTCATGAACAGCTTTATGAAAAGAGATGTTCGTAAATAGTTCTTTCGATCAACCAAAGTTTCTAGTTCAAGTTCACTACTCTAACTCAGTGGAGTCACATTCACATTCATAAGCGAGAGACACATTCATTTTTCCACGAAGTCACATTCATTCACAACATCATTCACTACACTTTTATGGCCATTCCATCCATTTCCCTACCTGTGGTAATTTCGCCATTTTCCCCTACAGGGTATTTTGGTAATAAATCGGGTCAATTCAAAATATTTTTCAAATTAAAGGTATTTCAAATTTACAAAATCTCAAGTTATTTTGTTTTCCAAATCGAGGTGTTGCAAAAATTTTAGAAATCGAGGTTATTTCGGTAATTTTTGAAGTCGAGGGTAGTTTCAGAAATTTTCCAAATCAGTATCTTGTTATTTGTAAAACAGAAGTTTTTGGTATTTTTGTAAAGTAGAAATATTGTAGCAAACGTCGAGGGTATTTTTGAAAATCTTAAGAACTAAGGGTATTTTAGTAATTTACAATATAGGGGCATTTTTGTAATTTTGTAAATCGGAGATATTTTGGAAAAAATTTTCACAATAATCTTTTACTACAATTAAAAGGGTAATTTAGGGATTTTAAAACTAGGGTTTTTATAAAACTGCATGGCTAGTCCCTTTCGGGTTTATTTAGCGGGTTTAGCCCGTGAATAAGTCCTCTTGGTTAGGGTGAACCGTAGCTACGCACTGCAGGATTCGAGTAAAGAGGAGGTGAGTCGCTAGGACCGCTTAAATACCAAGCTCTTCACTGAATCCACTCCTAGACATGCGCACAACAGCTTGCCACACCCTAGCTCGGTGACTTACTTCACGAGTTTGTTTAATAGTCCTTAAGTCTTATGCATGTGTTTGAGTGCACTAGCCCTAGGGTTCAACAAATTTAATATTCTAATCTACGAGCCCAAATAAGCCCATAATAATTCCACATAAACAAGTCACTTCAATAATTAGAAGTACTTACCGTGGACTTCGCCGAGATACAGTGCCATGCCGAATAACTCAAAAAGTTTATGAAAGCCCATACTTTTGAAAAGCCCATCTTTGAAAAAATTATTTTGGACCCAAAACCCTCAAAGTGAGTTTTGAACCGGCTCGATACCAATTTGTAACACCCCAAACCCGCCCATTTGTTACGAATCAATTTGAAATGCCACTGCGGAAAAACGTTTGAAGACCGATTTCACTTTTGGGAAAAACATTAAAAATTTTGTCATTTGAAAACCATGTCCAATTAAAAATTCTAAATAATATAAGCTTGATAAAAATATCCAAATTAAAACTTTATTATAAGCTTTTAAAATATAAGTTGCCAAAATTAAAAGCACTTCCCAATAATAATTTAATGGTCGTCTAGCTTAAACATAATAAAAATGTTCAATCACTTTAATGGGCCTTATTACAATAAACACTTAATCAAAATACTGAAAATATAACTACTTAATTAATTAAAATATCTTTCTACATGGAAATCGCATACATGGCCACCTTTGTATCCACTCCAACCCGGTCCAAAAATCACGATCACCGCGATGTTTAATAAAAATTGGGTGAGTCATACTGCACTTCGATGTGTAATTAGTCCACCGAATTCCACCCACATGTTAACCACATATTAACTCATATATCGGATATCAATTATCAAATTCACATGTTATCACATTCGGGCTTGGCCCATATTCATATCACATTCATCTAATAGGGTAGTTAACCACATAATTTCCACATACTGGGCTTAGCCCATTTCCACGCCCGATCCACATTCATATCTTTGGGCTTTGCCCATTTCCACATTAATCCACATATCATATTGGGCTTGGCCCATTTCCACATATGTTCACATACGAAATCATGCAATTATGAAGCCCAACCCAAACCTAGGGTCCATCCGCTACACACCCCCTTATCCAAATACCACACACCGGGGATTATCAAATCACCCTCTCCTTTTCACTCCAAAGGCAATCACTGCCAGTCCACGTGCAACTAAGCACAATAGTCCACAACGCGACCTCAGTCAGCGCCAATCCACGATGTAGCCGTAGCTAACACTAAAACCACGATGGGACACATAGTCACTCATCAACCACGATATGGCTCATAGCCGATATCAACCACGATGAGGCACATCGCCACTCATCAAGCCACACAAACTAAATCACAATTAATCCACAATGTGACCTCAGTCAACGTCAATCCACGATGTAGCTCAAGGCTAACATCAAAAACCACGATGGGACACATAGTCACTCATCAACCACGATATGGCACATAGCCGATATCAACCACGATGAGGCACATAGCCACTCATCAAGCCACGCGAACTAAATCGCAATTAATCCACAACGTGACCTCGATCCAACGTCAATCCACGATGTAGCTCAAGGCTAACATCAAAAACCACGATGGGACACATAGTCACTCATCAACCACGATATGGCACATAGCCGATATCAACCACGATGAGGCACATAGCCACTCATCAAGCCACGCGAACTAAATCGCAATTAATCCACAACGTGACCTCGGTCAACATCAATCCACGATGTAGCTCAAGGCTAACATCAAACCACGTGCACTCAAGTACACCCGTACCTTCTTTCATATCCCAACCCATGCACAAGCCACATAAAATAATGATACAATGTAATGATGCATGAGCATGTTCATCAAGCATATTATCACATATTCATATTAATAATCACATATCATCGGTTTGGTACTTACGGATTATCGACATACCCCTTGAGGGTATCCTTATCACAATTTCCACTCGCACTAGTTAGCACATTCATAACACATACACATTTCACATACATATCATATACCCTAAAAAGCGGTGGGTTAATCACACACCGATCACTTGGAGAACTATGCTTTCGATCGATGCTATCACTAGGCGATACTACGGCTATTTGCCTACTTTCTTGTTACGACACGGTCCACACCCCGGTGGCCAATCCCTAACTCGCTAGAGACAGATCTCTTCTTAAACTTCGGGATAGAGACCTTCCCTTTCCCTTCTTGAATGGTATTCGCCGAAAGGGTCTTGAAATCCCGAAAAGCTTGATCTAATGCTTAGATCCTTAATCCCTTGTTGCCGTTTGACTTAAGAATCAAGTCTTGAAATCTCTGCTATACTCTTCTTGTGGATTTTAAATCCCGAAACTCACTGAATAACTAGGGAACACGTGGCCTATGGTGTACCTTCGGGAAAAGAACTTCTCCTTCCTTGTAGTCGACACTTAGTAAATCCCGAAAGATCTCCATACTTGAAGAAACCGATTGCACCTTCACTTCAACCTTCAGAGATTCGGCTATGGCTAGTTGATGATCTTACAACTTTTGGCTTTTGGAGGGATTAGAAAGAAAAGAGAAGGAAGAATAAAGATGGAGGATTCGGCTATGGCTTCTAATGGAGAGGAAAATATTCAGCTAGGTTCCAACAATTAGTTAATTTTGGCTTGACAAAAGAAAAGAAAGAAAAGAAGAGAAGAGAGCACTAAGAATTCGACAGAGAAAGGAGGAAGCACAAATTGATGAGTAGCCCTCCTTCCTTCCTTTTATAGCCGAAATTATCATCTAAGGAGTCCCTTACTTGGCCACCACTCCTCTATTTTAATAGCTTTATCTCTTTAATTATCACTTAAAATAAAAGATAATTCAGCAACTATCCTTACTTAGCCGAAATTATTAAACTCAAAGTCCCTTACTTGGCCATCACTTCTCCCTTATTTTCCTCTTTATCTCTTTATTCAAATTAAAAGAATTTAATCCAACAATTATCTCTTGAAAATAATGATAAATAAATCCCTTATTTATCCACTATTTATAAAATAATAAAAGCTCTTAATTTATAGCCATGTGCCGTCCACCTCTCTGCTCCTTGTAGCAAAATAAAATTTCTTTTATTTGCTTCCCATGTGACTCTAAACTTAGGCCCATTCCTCTTGCATATGGCGCCATTTCCATAGGCCCTAAGTGGCATCTTGCACCACTTTTCCAAGCCTGTTTGTGTGTCAAATTTCACAAACTTTTTCTTTTAAGGCCACCTTGCCTTAATTTCCGCTTTTAAACCTTAAAACTCGTCATTTCTAGGTCATTTCTAAGTTTCCAAAAATTTTCGATCGGCTCTGTAAACTTGACATTTCCTTACATTTCCATGACATTTCCTTACAAGACATTTCCTTACATTTCCAAGACATTTCCTTACATTTCCATGACATTTCCTTACAAGACATTTCCTTACATTTCCAAGGTTCTAAAAATGTTCACTTTCCTCTTTTAAACTTAACATTTCCATACATTTTTAGGTTTCCAAAAATGTTCATTTCTAACTTATTTTCACTCATTTCCGGGTTTCCAAAAATATTCAAAATATATTCATAACACATAAGATATGTCATTTCGTACAATTAAACCAAAAATGCATAGGCCCTTTTCAGGATGTTACATGGGTCATGATGCATAGTTAGTTACCCTTGTATGGGCCAAGGCCCATAATGTGTTTGTGGGCCTAAAGCCTTTTATGTGTTTTCGGGATTTGCACACTGAGTCTTGGTGACTCACCCGATTATTTTTCCTAACCTTTCAGATGAGCAGTAGGTCGTGGACAAGGGAGCCGAGGCAGACTCGAGGGGCCAACAAGTCTTTTATTTATTAAATTTCCATTTTATTTTAAGTTTAAATTTTGGAATTATTTGATGTAATAAGGTCTCCATCGCTTAGGTTATAAGTTGATACTTGTCAATGTTTATGTTTTTCCATTCATGATCAAAGACTTATGATTAAAAGAAATAAAAATGGGATTTTCACACATTATTTAAAATAACACTTGTTTTGGAAAAAAATAAAACTTCAAAGATTTTCTACCAGTGCCACCTATTTAAAGATTATCTACAAAAATGACTAAGTTTTTCAGAATCATTCCAAGTAAAGTTTTTAACCTTAAAACCGTAGCATACCAGATCTAGTCGTAACGTTTGGGCCGGGTTTAGGGTGTTACAACAAATATTCGATGGCAAGACGAGTTCAGTGTGAAAGTAATGCAGAGTCAGAGTTTCGAATTGATGAAAATGACTGTTTAAACTTCAAAGGTCGAATATGTGTTCCGAGGAATGTGGATTTGATTCAGATGTTGTTGAATGAGGCCTTTAATAGTCGATTGTCGGTACATCCGGGTAGTATGAAAATGTATAATGATTTGAAACAGTTCTATTGGTGGCCTGGTATGAAACAGGACATATCCAAATTTGTCTCGAAGTGCTTAATTTGTCGCCAAGTAAAGTGAACATCAGTGCCTTCTCAGGTTACTTGGTAGATCATGATACCCGAATGGAAATGGGACAGAATTTCTATGGATTTTGTATCCGGTTTGCCTCGACGACACCGAGCAAGAAAGATGCATCAGGTTATAGTGGATAGACTAACCAAATCAGCTCACTTTGTTCCAGTTCGTACGGACTATTCACTCGATAACCTTGTGGAGTTATATGTATCTCAAATTGTGAGATTACATCGTGTGCCGATTTCCATTGTATCGGACAGAGACCCGAGATTCACGTCGCGGTTTTGGAAGAAATTGCAAGATGCTTTCGGTACCAAACTACACTTTAGCACAGCTTTTCACCCGCAGATAGATGGTTAGTCTGAACGAATCATTCAGATACTTGAGGACATGTCGAGTTTGAAGGTACGTGGGAACGATACTTACCTTTTATTGAATTTGCTTACAATAATAGCTTTCAATCTAGTATCAAAATGGCACCTTACGAAGCTTTGTACAGCTGCAAGTGTCGTACACCATTGTACTGGACCGAGCTCGGTGAAAACAAGATACACGGGGTTGATTTGATTAAAGAGACTGAATAGAAGGTTGCAATGATCCGAGATAGTTTGAAAGTTGCATCAAATTGCCAAAAGTCATACGCGAATTTGAAACGCAAGGACATTGAGTTTCGGGTTAGAGACCGGGTATTTTTGAAAGTTTCTCCGTGGAAGAAAGTACTTCGATTTGTCGAAAAGACAAATTAAGTCCGAGGTTCATCGGACCGTATGAGATCATTGAACGTGTTGGGCCTATTGCTTATAGATTAAAGTTGCCCTCTGAACTAGAAAAGATACACAACATATTTCATATTTCGATGCTTCGTAGATATAGATCAGATCCGTCACATGTGATCGCCCCGTCTGAGATTGAAATTCGATCCGATATGACGTACGAGGAAGAACCGATCCGTATCTTAGGTCGTGAAGTGAAAGAGTTGAGAAACAAGAAAATTCTGTTAGTAAAAGTATTATGGAATCGACATGGAGTAGAAGAGGCTACGTGGGAGCCTGAGGATTCAATGAGGCAACAATATCCAACTTTATTTAATGGTAAGATTTTCGGGGGCGAAAATCCCTAAGGGGGGAGAGTTGTAACAATCTGAATTTGACCCTAATTGGAACGGTGGTTTCGGGACCACGAATTCGAGTCTGAAAAATAATTAAATATTATTTTCTGTGTTAATTATATGCGAATTATCATGTGTGAAAGGTTCGTATAAAAATTTGATTGTTTGTGTGCTTAATTTAATAAAAGGATTTAATCGCATAAAGTATAAAAGTTACAAACTATAGTGAAAAGTGTCTATTTGCTAGTGGTTTCTTAACATGAAGTCCTTAAGGGAAAATAACCCATTATCTAAGGTAGTGGACGGTTTAAGACACCATTACCCTTAGTATATATGTTAGTTTTATTTTAAGTAAAAGGTTATTTAAGTAATTGAAAAATAAACATAATATATGTTAAAATAAAACAAAATAAAGCCATTATCATTTTGGCTTCTTCCTTGGCCGAATGTGAACAAAGAAAAGAAAGGTTGGAGCTTTGTATATTCGGCTACTTACAAGCCAAATTAAAGGTTAGTTTTTAATCGGTTTTTGATAATTTTTACGTTTTTGTAATCGTTGCTTCGAGAACTTCAAAACCCATGTCTTAATTTCATGAATTGATGATGTTTGTGTAAAATGCCATGGATGTTATGTTGAGTTTCATTATGTTTTATGGTGTTAAATGATAGATATATAATTGATGAACATACTTTGTTCTTGAATTTTTGATGAATTTGGTTAAATAGGGCTAAATTGAGAAAATAAATCTTTGAGGGGTTAAAATGTGAAATTAATGAAATGTAGGGACTTATAAGACCATGGGGAAGATCCGGCCCTTAGGGATTGAATTCAAATTATGTGTATTTTGTGTTTTGTGCAATAGGGACTAAATTGTAAAAGTTGTAAATGTCAGGGGTAAAATGGTAATTTGCCTATTTATGTGTTTTGGGACAAAATTGAAATGAAATGTGCTTGAATGAGCTTAATTTGAATATGTTTAGATCAAGAACAAAGAAAAACGAACTTGGATCGGGGAAAGGCGAAAGTTATCGAATAGCCGGTTCTTGTCGTCCGACGATACCCGAGGTAAGTCTATAAGCAATTTAATATCGTTAATATCATTTATAACCTTGATTATATGCTGAATTATGAAATTATGGTTATAGAATTTGTTAAAGCCGAATGTGGATAGTGATTTTGTAATGAAATGTTGCTAAATTTTGATTGAAATGATATGTTTAAGTGATATGAATAATGTGTGATTTATGTAATTTTGGGCAGCATATAATGTGAATGAGATGGTAATAATACCGTTATTCGGGCTTCGAGCCTAGCAGGCCTTGTGCCGGTGAATTATATCGGGCTTATTGCCTAGCAGTTAAATGCCTGGTGTTTAAACTTGGACTCGTGTCTAGCGGGTTTAATACCGGTGTGTATTTCAGGCTTTGATGCCTAGCAGGCTTAATGCCGGTGATTTATAATACGAGCGTAAGCTTACAAAATGGTGGAGTTATGGTGATAAATGAACAAGCTAAAGCTTATTCAAGGGAATTAAATAATTTGGCCACAAGGTATGTATTGACTTGAGTATATATTTATATATGATGTTAGCGATTGAGTAAATTATAGATAATGTGTTATGCATTTGGTATCTTGGACATGTGGAAATTTGATATTGATTAGATGTTGTTCATTGACCAACATTTGAATATTGAATGATTATATGAGTATGGATACCTAAGTATATTCGGCTATATCGAAATTTTATGGATAGATAATCGGTCATGTGGAATTAACCCTATAATTATGTGTATATTCGAATGCATGGGATTAGGTTGGACCTAGTACCTATTAAATGAGTGATATATGGCTTCGATGATTAATGTGTACTATGTGTTTAAATTAAGATTATATAAAGAGTAGAGTATAATAGTGAATAGTTGATTATATTGTTTTAATTGCTTAAGGCTTACTAAGCTAAGTAGCTTACTTCGTGTGTTTGTTACTTTGTTTTATAGATTTTGATCAAGCTACGAGCTCAGGGGATCATCAAAGAAAGTCATCCACACTATCATCCTATTTGGTACTTATAATCTTAGTTTTTGAATCAAAGGCATGTATAGGTTAGACTAAGTTTTTAAACCCATGAATTTTGTCTTGTATATAAGTAAAGCCATGCGAAAATGGCTAAGTTATGATACTCTGATCTTAAATGAATGTGGCTTTGATGCATGTTCTTTATGGCTGTATATTCTGTAATATGAGTTGCATGGATGGATGTTTAGTTAACTATTATGACATTCATGTCATCCATTTAATTAGTCATTTACTCATTATGTCAATAAAGTGGGAAATACATTTTAGTTTAGTATAGATATTCATAAGGTTGACCTAAATGTCAAGTTTGCCATTGAACAAGATTGATTTTGCAAGGTACGGTAGTTGATTACAATTGAGTAGTTAATATTTGTGAATATATGTGAATGTGTTTGATTCACTAATTCAGGAAAACGAGTTATTAAAGTGAGATATATATATATTCAAGTTTACATCAAAGAGAAAATGTTATAATGCATATAGCATATTCGGTTATGAATGGCATTGGTGCATGTGTATGAAATTTGATTTAATTGGTTTGGTAATGAAATGGTCAAATTATGGTAATATGGTCTTGATAGTAAATGGGCTATGATGATTGGTTTCTATAAAGATACAACCGATAATGCATGTATGCATAAGTTGGTATTTTTTTATGGCATTCGTGTATATTATACCATGCATTTTTGGTTTAGTAGATGGCTAATCAGAGGTTGAACTTATTATGCATTTTGAATTGAAAGATATTGCATTTGGGAATTGATATGTTCAAAATTTCTTTTAATGGGGCTATGGTTGATAAATGTTAAATTCAATTACACAAGATTTAGCATGTCTATATAGATATATATTCACGCATATTTAGCTTTAATGTTAGTTATTTTGTTTAGGTTTATTAATAACGGATATGTGCATATTCAGTCATTGCATATTAGGTGACCAAATAAACAGTGGTAAGGTTATTTAATGAAACATGCTTCTATGTGAATTCAGCTAAATAGTTATAATATGTCTTTGCTTTTCTTTTCTTTAAAATGCTAAGTAGATTATGAAGTTACATTACACTTTATGTATTCGATTATGTCTGTTTGAGTCGTAAACATTTGATATGTTTTGTATTATGTGTAGTAATGCCCTTTAACCCTAATTCGGCGACGGCTACGGGTTAGGGGTGTTACACTAAAACACAAACTCTCTTGTATCCATTTCATCAACATGTATCATGCTATAATTGGACATCCGAATATCCAATTTTGCATACACATTCCCATACACATCGTCATTCATGAAATCATTTGTAAACCACATCCACAACATCTCAATTATGCAATTACCACATACATGAATAACCACATCATAGGCGTATAACAACCATCAATATTGGCCATCTCCAAATAGCCTTAATCAAAATGAACATTTATTAAATAAGGGACAACATTTTAGGCCATAAGAAATATGACATATATGAAAAAACGACCAAGCCTACTATACATGCCATAACCCAAAAATTAATGTATCTAGATATACCAAGTGTTCCAATTGATACTGTGAGCAAATCTCCGACGTCCACTGATCCCCGAGTTAACTAGGCGATACTACAAGGCTAGGGAAAAGAGAGGGGAAGTAAGCATAAATGCTTATTAAGTTCATATGCAAATAATAAGAAATTAATAAAATTGTGTGGATAAATCCTCACAATAATTTCTTAAGATGATATAATCATTATATCACATGCTCACAACTTATTACTCATGTTCACATTAATCTGTCTACTTGAGTCACTATCACTAAATTATTTATTTCTCAAGCTACAGAGCTCCGAATGAAGAACTGTTAATTTTCCCTGAAACTAGACTCACATATATTCTTACCATAGAAATTTCAGAATTTTTGGTCTAGCCAATTAGTACAGTTTATTCATTATATTTACCCCTATTTCGCTGTCCAACAGTTCTGACACTTCTTCACTACGAATCAATTTTCTCCTCGTATAAAATTCATATGATGTTCTCATTTATTTCACTTAAAAATAGACTTACCAAGGATTTCAAACATATGAATTATATGCCATAATTATTTTTGTACAATTTTTACTGATTTTCCAATTTTGGAACAGGGGATTCCGAAACTCATTCTGACTCTGTCTCACTAAAATTCAAATATCTCATAATTCACACTTCTTTTGTTTGCTCTGTTTCCTTTATAAAAAAAATAGACTCATTAAGCTTTAATTTAATATCTCACCCAGTATTTAATTCAATTTCCACCATTTCTGGTGATTTTTCAAAGTTATACTAATGCTGTTGCCCACAACTGTTTTAATGTCAATTTCACTCATTCATTAATTCTTTGTGTTCACTTTCATTTATACATACTTACACCAAAGAATATTATAACTTGGCACATAACAATCAAGTGATCATAGACGCATCTTACTCGTTTGCATCCTTATCAATAATGCATCATAATCCGAGCACATTATTTATGAGTCTCGTATACATACCTGAGCCTAGTCATAGTACTCATATATTCTATTCTTACTTATCTTGAGCATACTCCTTGAATTTCCCATTGAACTACTTGTAATATTAGGGATGTTCGGGATATCTCGTACACCTAGTAGGACGCCAATGCCATATCCCAGATATGGTCTTACATGGGATCACATATCGGTGTCGATGCCATGCCGCAGACATGGTCTTACACTGGCACACTCACTGTCATGGTCCAACCATGGTCTTTTCCGTCAATTCATCACGAGTCGTAGTACGAATGTACTTGACCCTGCATTTCTCACGATTGATCCTTCAATCCAATCTCGTACTTGCATAAAGTCATGATTAGATAACAAACATATATAAAATAATACATCATCTCAATTCAAATTTAATAATCGTTCACTATAGACTAACCATATGAACTTACCTCGACGCGAATCGATCATTTTGATTGACATTTCCCCGTACTTGGTACAAATCTCGATTTCTTTGATCTAAAATGTCACATTTCACTTAATTATCACTCACATTACTCATTTTAATGCAAAAATCATACTACGACAAATTTACAATTTTACCCCTAAACTTTCTCATAATTATGATTTTGCCCCTATGCTCGTAATATGATTTTTATTCAATTTCTATAAAATTCAAGGTCAGCCGAACCATTTTTTCTTCCAAAGCAACCTCAAATTCTTATTTTTTCACACTTTTTGGAGCATTTACAACTTTTACTAATTAACTCGTTTTAACCATTTTCAACGAAAATCACTTAGCAAAAATCGTTCTCCTAACCTCGTGCACCCTTATTCTACCATTAAACATCAAAATGCACAAATATCTAGCATGGGTCAATTTTTAAACTTCATTTTTCATGCAAATAAATTGTAAAAATAGAAAGGTTTAGCTTCTAGGATCTCAAAAATACGAAGAACATTAAAAACGGCGCTCAAATGCACTTACAATTGAGCTTTGAAAAAGCTTGAAACCCTAGCCATGGCTTCTTGAAAATTTCGGTAGCATGGAGGAGAGAATGAGCAGATTTTTGGGTTTCAATTTTGTCTTTTATGCCTTAAAACACCTAAATGACAAAAATGCCCTTTTTACTAAACCTTCAATTTTCACCCTTCCATGACTAGTTTTGTCCATAACAAAATATGATGGTCTATTTGTCATTTAAAGACCTCTAGTTTAAACCCCCATTTAAAACAAGTACTTATGTTCTAGAACTCATATTTTGCAATTAATGCAATTTTAATCCCAATAAGAAAATTTGGCACTTTATCGATAAAAATTACTTAACAAAATTTGCACACCATCACCCAAACATATCATAGACTCTAAAACGATCATAAATTAAATATTTTTTGTAACACCCCAAACCCGGCCCGTGCGTTATGAGCGGATTTGGCATGTCACACGAGCAAAACATGTTAAACCCTTTTTGTTCGTACTAAAATATTGCTTTGTTAAAAATCAAGAAAACAAGTTTGATTTGATAAAATACTACTAACCTCAAAGATTTAATTGATAAATCGATAAATTTGAACTAATGATCTTACAAAACCGTGACTTTTGAAAACGACGTTGAAAATTCGAAAGAGAATCTAGGTCTTTTGAAAATATCGTTAATAGTTTGAGAGAAAATATCCGTGTTAAAAATATTTGTAAAAGTTTATTTTGAAATCCATTTGTTAATCGATTTTGAAAACCATTGTTTATGTTTTTAGAAAATTCCCCTTTTTAAACAATTTAAGAAAAATAATAAAAACATCCCAACCAAAAAGCAAAAATAAAATTAGTCCAGAGGCCTTATTACAACATTTAACCCAAAATAGTAAAGTAATAAAATAAACGAGAAAGAAGTCTAAAGTCTAAATAAATCATTTCCGAAGTATGGCCTCCCTCGAGTCATCCATAGCCCAAGTCCATATCATCAAGCATTACCTACAAGGTTTAAGAGAAAGGGGGTGAGTTACAAGAACTCAAAGTGTGAAATCCCTTACGCTATTCATTGGGCCTGAACCCAATTAGCAATATTTTGGGCCTAAGCCCATTTACAACAACAATAATGTATCAAATATAATATGCATATGATATGCAATTCCCAAACCAAACCTAGTTTTCCATCCGCTACACACCACCCGTATTTAAACCAAAGACACACTGTGGGGGAGCTTTAGTCACCCACCCCGCCAACACACCAAACGTAGGCATTAAGCCGATTATATCAAATTTGTGGACAAGCCACCAGATTAACAGAATTTACATGGCATCGCCATTTTTAATATTTGTGGCGAGCCACTGAATATGTAGCAGAGCTACCGTAACTTCTCTTCATCATTATCCCATCCCATGCAAATCATGTATATAATGCATAGCCATTCACAACAATTTATTCAGATATTTATTACAAAATTATGGCCCATTACAACAATTAATCAAAAGGCCCATTAAGCAAAATATCAGATTTGGCCCATTTAGCAAAATATCAGATTGGCCCATATAGCAAAATATCAGATATGCCCATATAGCAAAATATCAGATCGGCCCATTTATCAAAATATCAGATTGGCCCATTTATCAAAATATCAGATTGGCCCATTTATCAAAATATCAAATTGGCCCATATAGCAAAATATCAGATCGGCCCATCTAACAAAATATCAGATCGGCCCATTAAACAATTTCGTAATTCGGCCCTTTAGGGGCATTTTCGTAATTTTGACCCATTGGGGCATTTTCATAATTTCGATAATTTACCCACTAAGGGTAATTCGGTAATCTCGCAACCTAAGGGTATTTTGGAAATTTCGCAACCTAGAGTTAACTACTAATGTGGAGCATAAAAATCGAAACTGTCCATCTGCGTCGTACTAACTAAATTGACTATAACTTGAGTTAGGAATCTCGAAATCTAACTCCGTAAATTTTCCTTGAGACTAGACTCATATATCTTTTCACTAAAATATTTCCAGAATTTTTGACTTAGCCATTTAGTACAGTTTATTTCTTAAAGATTCCCTTGTTTCACTGACCAACGATTCTGACCTCTCTTACCCAAAATTCAAATATCTCATTGTACAGTTTTCATATGTTGCTCCCGTTTATTTATATTGAAAATAGACTCACTAAGGAATCTGTACATATAAACTATAACTCATAATTCACTTTTTACAATTTTATACGATTTTTCCAAGACATATCAGGGAACCACGAAGTCATTCAGAACCAGTCTCACTAAAATTAAGATATCTCAGAATATAGAATTCCTTTTCCTTCTCCGTTTCTTCCTTCTAAATATAGACACAGTAATATTTAATTCAATATCTTATTCACTATCTAATTCCCTTTCTCCTATTTTTTGTGATTTTTCAAAAATACGTCACTGCTTCTAACCGAAACTGTTTTATTACAAAATACGATTACCACTACGATCATACGCACGCCCGAGTGATCACGGATGCCGGTTTTCAGTTTTCTTCGGTATTTTGACCAAATCACAGAACATATCATACAAAATTTCAGAGAGATGTGAGATTACACACCATATCAAACATGTATTCGGAAGGTACGGGATTACACACCATATCAAACATGTATTCGGAAGGTACGGGATTACACACCTGATTTTGATTTCCTAACGAACCACTCGTCGATGACCTAGAACAATACCAACCAAAAGTTAGCCTCGAATTTCCAAAAGATTTCGTATCACTTACACTTGAATCACTTACCACTTTGTCCGAAGGTAGAACATATCGAGTGATTTCGTCCCTAAAACATAATCGATTAGTCGAAACTTCGATCCGATTAACACAATAACCGAGTAGTGATATCGAATGGACTATGAAAAGACTCCTTACCTTAATCGATGATAATCCCAATTCCCACCAATTGACTTATCACTTGAGATGATTAGGCAATGATGTGGTATTCGGCCAATCCACTAGAATACTACAAATAAAAGATTATCAAGATGTGAGGGAGTAAGGGAGAACACCATTTCGGTTTTAGAATCAAGATGAAACAACCAAATAATGAGGGACTCTCATTCGGCTAAAGAGAAAAAGAATGAAAAGATTTGAATAAAAACACTTACCCGGTTTAATCAAGAAAGAAAACCCAACTTGGAAGATGGAGAAGATGATCAATTAGGCTAGGTGGTTTCGCAAAACAAAGAAAGAAAAGTACTCACTAATGGCTTTAGAGTTTCGGCAATCAAGAAGAAAGAAGAAGAATTTGTTTAATATCAACTTGAAGTTTCGGCTATCAAGGAAGATGGACAAAATATGAATATGTGACCAATCCAAAGAGAAGAAAAAATACACTATTGTGCTAGAAGATTTCGGCAAAGAGAGTAGCAATTTGGGAGAAAATGACACAAAGTTGCAAATGGGATTTTTGGCCAAAACAATACCAAAACCTTACAAAAAGCAAAAGTAAAATTTCAGCTACCTATCTACCCCCAAAACCGTCCACATGCATAGCCATAAGGGTCAAAATTTTGCCAACCATACTTTCCATAACATTCTCCATGAAATAAGCCACTTGTTCCCCTTACTTGCCTTTTCCTTTTGATTCCTTTCCCCAACCTCAACCTTTCCTTAATTCCTTTAGCCACCATACCAAAAATAAAGAAGTCAACCTTGCCATATATATACCTTGGCCGACACTAAGGAAGGAATGCAAAAATAAAAGTCAAAATTGCACACAAAGGGATTCGAACCTCTTCCCTCAAGGTACTACATGTGGCGCCATAACCCTTTTACCAATTGCTCATTTATGCTAGCAATTTACTCTTTTATTTCCATAAGCCTTGATGTAACTTACTATCTCTCCTTAATAGGCTTAAACACAAAATTTTACTAAGGCCCAACTTGAACCCTGAACTTCATAGAAACCTCGTAACTTTCCAAAATTACCTTCTTAATAAGTCCAACTTGAAATAATGCCGTTCTCTTGTTCTCAAAATTTTAAAACGCTTCTACGCTCAAGGCCCATTGGGCCCAATTCTACTAGGCCCAATTTCGGGATGTTATATTTTTACTTCTGGTTTGTGGTCTCGAAACCACTGTTCCGACTAGGCCCTATTTTGGACTGTTACAATTCTCCCCCCTTAGATATTTTCGTCCCTAAAATTTTTACCAAAATATAAACTTAGGATTGATTTCGCAAAGCACTATCAAATTCTCATTCAGCTTCGGCATCCTCAACATCTCACTTCTTAAACTAAGATTCTGAACTGTACTTTCTTATCCTGGACATAAGAACCACATCACTGAATTTTCTCAAGTTTTGACGAAATACACACTGATAAGTAACTGGGCTCATTCTATCAATAGTCTTATACTCTTCGATGAACCGTAAATCACTTTTCTTTACTTACCAAATAAAAAAAAATTCTATCACAAAGATACTTTCAGAAGCAGCTGTCACTTATCTAAGTTTCAATACTCTTACCTTTCGGTTCTGTATGCAATTTCTGATAATCTATAATTGATTTCTTGGTACACAAACTCTGTCTCGAAACAAAAAATAAATGGTCGGTTTCCAACCTAGAGTTCTAAATCAGAAGTTAGTTCCTATCGAACACTTCTAACTTACCATTTACTGACAAAATTCTAAGTTTCACAAAATCATGGAATAAGCATCATTATTTCTGAATAATAATCAATTTCTAATTCACTTCATAAGATTCTTTTCATGCAAAGATTAATCGAGTGCAAGCATAAGCTACCATTTTCACGTTCTTGTATCAAAATACACTTCAAACCAACAAACTATCCAGATCGAATAATTGAATTGGTCTTGGTTGTTTCACAAGATGCTTCTAAAAGGAACCATTTTCATCCGTTTGCCATGATAACTCGACATGTATCCTATTGCAATTCTTTCCATTTACGAATCAATGATCCTTAAATCAACTATACAATTTCAATGATACATAACAATCTCGTTTTAACTCTTTGAGATATATCAAATTGCTCAGAAATAACAACCATAGCGCGGATTCCAGCTCAATCCTTCATTGTTTACTCTTTTATCAATGTTGATTCCTTTCCCAAAATCTAAAGATAGATCACATCTAATAAAATTCATTTTATCATTAATTCTCAAAATATCAACCACATTGGAATTGCATCTCATAATAACCTTCTGCTCACCTTATGCAAATGAACGTACTTATTCATGCATTCTATTAATCTTGAATTCATTCACTTAGTCAGCAATTTTGACACATATTATCATCAAAATTTTATCACAGTCATACAGTTTGCTTCAAGTAATTTAACTTATATATTCATGTCTCAAAAACTTTCTAATCATATTAGGCAAACAAGCGCACTTATAAATATATTCAATAAATCTTGAGTAAGTTTACTCATCACATTCACTTTATCTACTAAATAAACATATAATCTCATACTGACACAATCAAGCATGGGTGCTTAACACTTTATAACTCTTATTTCATTGTACTTTTCCATGTTTCAAGCATAATTCTCATAAAATTTCATCATAACACACCAGTTATTTTAGGCAATTTAACACACATATTCACGGTATTCATCCGTATCCTTTGTCTCTTCCGAAGGTTCATCCGGGAATTTCCTCACTTTCCATCATTTTAATAAATATCAATAATATTCACTCACATTTCACATAATACATTAATATGTAAAAAAAATAAGTAAAAAGGATGTATCATTTACATATAAACTTACTCATTTCAAATCTTACCACATTCCAAATACATATCATAAACATTACTCACATTTACATGCACTTATACCCTGCACTTGTCATCACATAGTCATACGTAATTTCACTTAGTCAAAGTTTCCTAATGAACACTTTGGAATAATACCGAATACACGGTGGTTTCGCACACAGCCCACCAGTAATAATAAATATGGTGGTATCGCACACAGCCCACCAATAATAATAAATACGGTGGTATCGCACACATCCCACCATTAATAATAAATACGGTGGTATCGCAAAAAGCCCACCAATAATAATAAATATGGTGGTATCGCACACAGCCCACCAATAATAATAAATACGGTGGTATCGCGGTGGTATCGCACACAGCCCACCAATAATAATAAATACGGTGGTATCGCACACAACCCACCAATAATAATAAATACGGTGGTATCGTACACAACCCATCATTAATAATAAATACGGTGGTATCACACACAGCCCACCAATAATAATAAATACGGTGGTATCGCACACAGCCCACCAATAATAATAAACACGGTGGTATCGCACACAACCCACCAGTAATAATATATTCACATGCTGCCATGGTCAACCCATGGTCTTTATCGTCAATCCATCACATGTCTCTAAACGAAAGTACTCATTTCCAATGTTCTACTCGGTCATTTAATTCCTTTTTCATAACTTCTCAACATTTATAACATTTTATCTATTGCATAAAATCACCATAATTTATCAAAATACAACATTCAACAAGGATACTAACATTGTACCCAAAATTCTCAAATTATGGTTATTTCATTTTATACATCCTCACATACATATTATGAACTCTTATTCGTACCTTACCACATTTCAACTTATCACAAACACATTTTCAAATATCTCAGTGTCAATGTCAGCATTTTCAAAAATAGCTCGGTTGGAAAGCACCTCTGTCTCAACAAACAATTTCGTTAGAGCCCGGAGATATTACACTATCACGGTCCACATATGGCATGTATAGCTAGGCTTTTACTCATGCTAGGTTAGTCCGAGAACTGACTAAACCATAGCTCTGATACCACTAAATGTAACACCCCTTACCCGTATCCAACACCAAAATAGGGTACGAGGCGTTACCAGACTTAAAATTTCTTGAACATGTAAAATCGGGTCATAAAATTTCGTCAAATTTAAATTTTTTCTAACACATGCATTTTATCCCTTATATGGGCTTATAAAGCTCAAAACATCCTTTACGATGGTTCGGGACTAAACTGAGAACTTTGGAAACTTTTGAGAAAATTTAGAAATTTTTTTCAAAATAGGGGTCACACGCCCGTGTGGTCTGGGACACGCCCGTGTCCCTAACCCGTGTAACTCTCTGTTTATGACGTCATCATCAAAATAGGGTCACACGGCCTTGGCACACGCCCGTGCTCTTAGACCGTGTTCATCACATGGCCGAGACACATGGCCGTGTGTCTCTCGCCCCGTGTGGCCTGGAAGTTGGCTATTTTCCAAGCCGCTCTCCACTCTAAAACACAAACTCTCTTGTATCCATTTCATCAACATGTATCATGCTATAATTGGACATCCGAATATCCAATTTTGCATACACATTCCCATACACATCGTCATTCATGAAATCATTTGTAAACCACATCCACAACATCTCAATTATGCAATTACCACATACATGAATAACCACATCATAGGCGTATAACAACCATCAATATTGGCCATCTCCAAATAGCCTTAATCAAAATGAACATTTATTAAATAAGGGCCAAAATTTTAGGCCATAAGAAATATGACATATATGACAAAACGACCAAGCCTACTATGCATGCCATAACCCAAAAATTAATGTATCTAGATATACCAAGTGTTCCAATTGATAGTGTGAGCGAATCTCCGACGTCCACCGATCCGTGAGCTAACTAGGCGATACTACAAGGCAAGGGAAAAGAGAGGGGAAGTAAGCATAAATGCTTAGTAAGTTCATATGCAAATAACAAGAAATTAATAAACTTGTGTGAAAAAATTCTCACAATAATTTCCTAAGATGATATAATCATTATATCACATGCTCACACCTTATTACTCATGTTCACATTAATCTGTCTACTTGAGTCACTGTCACTAAATTATTTATTTCTCGAGCTACAGAGCTTCGAATGAAGAACCGTTAATTTTTCCTGAAACTATACTCAAATAAATTCTAACCATAGAAATTTCAAAAATTTTGGTCTATCCAATTAGTACAGTTTATTCATTAAATTTACCCCTGTTTCGCTGTCCAACAGTTTTGACACTTCTTCACTACGAATCAATTTTCTCCTATTATAAAATTCATATGATGTTCTCGTTTATTTCAATTGAAAATAAACTTATTAAGGATTTGAAAAATATGAATTATGCGCCATAATTATTTTTGTACAATTTTAACTGATTTTCCAAAGTTGGAACAGGGGATTCTGAAACTCATTCTGACTCTGTCTCACTAAAATTCAAATATCTCATAATTCACACTTCTTTTGCTTACTCTGTTTCTTTTATAAAAAAACTAGACTCATTAAGCTTTAATTTCATATCTCACCCAGCCTTTAATTCAATTTCCACCATTTTTGGTGATTTTTCAAAGTTATACTAATGCTGCTGCCCACAACTGTTTTAATGTCAATTTCACTCATTCATTAATTCTTTGTGTTCATCTTCATTTATACACACTTACACCAAAGCATATTATAACTTGGCACATAACAATCAAGTGATCATAGACACATCTTAATCGTTTGCATCCTTATCAATAATGCATCATAATCCGAGCACATTATTTATGAGTCTCGTATACATACCTGTGCCTAGTCATAATACTCACATATCCTATTCTTACTTATCTTGACCATACTCCTTGAATTTCCCATTGAACTACTTGTAATATTAGGGATGTTCAGGATATCTTGTACACCTAGTAGGACGCCAATGCCATATCCCAGATATGTTCTTACATGGTATCACATATCGGTGCTGATGCCATGCACCAGACATGGTCTTACACTGGCACACTCACTGCCATGGTCCAACCATGGTCTTTTCCGTCAATTCATCACGAGTCGTTGTACGAATGTACTTGACCCTGCATTTCTCACGATTGATCCTTCAATCCAATCTCGTACTTGCATAAAATCATGATTAGATAACAAACATATATAAAATAATACATCATCTCAGTTCAAATTTAATAATCGTTCACTATAGACTAACCATATGAACTTACCTCGACGCGAATCGGTCATTTTGATTGACATTTCCCTGTAATTGGTCCAAATCTCGATTTCTTTGATCTAAAATGTCACATTTCACTTAATTATCACTCACATTACTCATTTTAATACAAAAATCATACTACGACAAATTTACAGTTTTGCCCCTAAACTTTCTCATAATTATGATTTTGCCTCTAGGCTCGTAATATGATTTTTATTCAATTTCTATAAAATTCAAGGTCAGCGAACCATTTTCTCTTCCAAAGCAACCTCAAATTCTTATTATTTCACACTTTTAGGAGCATTTACAACTTTTACTAATTAACCCGTTTTAACCATTTTCAACGAAAATCACTTAGCAAAAATTATTCTCCTAACCTCGTGCACCCTTATTCTACCATTAAACATCAAAATGCACAAATATCTAGCATGGGTCAATTTTTAAACTTCATTTTTCATGCAAATAAATGGTAAAAATAGAAAGGTTAAGATTCTAGGATATCAAAAATACGAAGAACATTAAAAACAGGGGTTCAAATGCACTTACAATTGAGCTTTGAAAAAGCTTGAAACCCTAGCCATGGCTTCTTGAAAATTTCGGCAGCATGGAGAAGAGAATGAGCAGATTTTTGGGTTTCAGATTTGTCTTTTATGCCTTAAAACATCAAAATGACAAAAATGCCCCTTTTACTAAACCTTCAATTTTCACCCTTCCATGACTAGTTTTGTCCATAACAAAATATGATGGTCTATTTGCCATTTAAAGACCTCTAGTTTAAACCCCCATTCAAAATAAGTACTTATGTTCTAGAACTCATATTTTGCAATTAATGCAATTTTAATCCCAATAATAAAATTGGGCAATTTATCGATAAAAATTACTTAACAAAATTTGCACACCATCACCCAAACATATCATAGACTCTAAAACAATCATAAATTAAATATTTTTACTTCGGGTTTGTGGTCTCAAAACCACTGTTCTGACTAGGCCCTATTTTGGGCTGTTACATGAACAATGTTTTACGAAATGAGTTTGTGACAGGTGAAAGTTTTGATTGAGTAAGCATTATGAATGATTAAACGGGTAACTATTACCTTAAGTGTAAATCTCATTATATTACCTTGTGGTTGAGGGTAATAAATAAATGTCAATAGTTGCTTGTCATTTGCCTGTGAACTTACTAAGCGTTATTGCTTACTCCTCTTTCTTTCCCATCTCTTATAGGTTAACTTAACTAGCTCGGGTTGGAAACCGCCGGAGATGCTTTCACACTATCGAGCAGACACTTGGGTATGAGATTAAAGTCTTCTTGAGATATGGCATGTATAGGGATCTTATTTTGGTTTAATTAAGTCTTAGTTAAAGTAGCCAAATGTGTTGGCCTAAAAGAGTTTATGGTTCGGTTGTATATAGCCATAGATGATGGCTCAAGTCGTTTGTAATTGTACTAGTAATAGTTCTCCCTCGTATATGAGATGAATATTTGATTTTCATGATTCAAATGTGATAATTCAAGAGTTATAATTGATGATTTGAAAATGTATTGTGGTGATGTGTGAATATGTGCAAGTGAGGGTGGCAAAATGGCTTGGAAAATAGCCTTGAATTGGTCCACACGAGTAGACACGCAGGTGTGTGTCTAGACCGTGTGTGACACACGGTCGGTCTCATGGGCATGTGACTTGGCCGTGTGTCCCCTGCATGTTAGTGTTGCAAGTCAGTGTTGACCACGGGCTAGACACACGGGCGTATGCCCATAAATGGGTTGCTGACGTCACAAACAGAATACTCAGGTTTTTACACACGGGCGAGGACACGGGCATGTCTAGGCCGTGTGGAGCACACGGGCCAAGCACACGTGCGTGTGTCCGGCCGTGTGAAAGCCCCTGTAGGTTTGAAAAGAAAATAATTCTACACGGGCATGGAACACGGGTGTGTGATATGTCACACAGGCGTGTGGTAAAATTTTATTTCAAAACTTTTAAAGTTTGTAAAAGTTTCGGTTTGGTCCCTCAGCATCCCGAGTATATGAAAAGGGTCTTGTAGACCCATGATAGGAACGTTACGATTGTAAATGAAAAAGTTTTAAATTGGGACGAATTTTATAGCCCAAAGTCGAATCCTCAAGCAAGTCAAGTCCGGTAATGCCTCATACCTGGTTCTGGAGTTGAATACGGGTAAGAGGTGTTACATTTAGTGGTATCAGAGCTATGGTTTAGTCCATTCTCTGACTAACATAGTATATGTGAGTTTAGTTATACATGCCATAATAGTACTCATGATAGTGTGATATCTCCCGGCTCTAGCGAAATTATTTTGTTAAGTCAGAGATGATTTCCAACCGAGCTATTTTTGATAATGTTGAAATTGATAACGAGACAATTGAAATGTGTTTATGATGTGATGAATTCAAAACGGTATGAATAGAAGTTTATGACATGTGTGTGGTAAGGTATGAAATGAGATCATCCTAGGTTGATGAATGAAATGAAAGTTATATGGTGATAAGCTTATCTATGTTGGTTCGACATGCATACGGTGTTATACGCTCAACATATTTGATTAAGTGAATATGGTGAGTAAACTTACCCAGTGAATGGGATCTGTGTGTATGTATGTAATATCCTGGGTTAGGGGCTATTTTGTTATGGCATTGTTTGCATGTTATTGGCCTGCTATGTTGTTGTTTTTGATGTTTTGAGGCTTAGTTGTAAGCTAGGTGTAAGCCTGAGAGGTAGGAAAAATTTCAGTTTTTAGGCTTAGGTGAGAGGAGCTAAAGAAGCTGGGGTTAATAAGTATTCTTTGGTGAATTTTAGCACAAGAAAAGAGCTGGTGGAGTGGCAAGCTAGGCGCCACTAAGAGCTTGGATTGGCGTCACTTGCAGGAGGGAGAGGTCCTGTGTTCAAGCTGCAGAATGCCCACTTTTTGCTTCCATTTTGACAAAGATGGAGGAGGAGAAGTTGTTGGCGCTTCAAACTCATTCATAGACCAAGTCAACCCACTTGAATGGTGGGTGGAGAGTGAATTTAGGAGGGAGACTTGTTCAAAATGATTTGAATGGGTGGTTGTGAGTGTTTGGGGGAGTGATGGCTGAATATTTGAGATATTTTTAGGGGGGAGTGGACGGCTTGGTAGTGTGGGAATGGGGGTGCCAAATTCACTTGGTATTTTGGGTGTTTTGGTCAAAAATAATTTGTAAGCCAAATTCTCCTTTTGTCAAAAAGCTAGCCGAATTTTCTTCCAAAATAAGTCTCTCATTTTTACTTCTTGAAACCGGAAGACCAAACTCCTATAGCTTGCCGAAAGTTGCTTGTTTTCTTTGTGTATTCTTTGTTAGCCGAATGCTCTTGAGCCTTCAAACTTTAATCTCTGTTATTCACCTTGGCTGAATCCTCTTTTCTTTTGCTTAATGTGTTAGCCGAATTTCCCCTCTCTCCTAGTGGTGTTCATCTTGGCCGAATTCTAGAGGAGTGTTAATCTTGTTGGGGTTTGTTTTCAATTGATTGGAGTTAGGTAAGTGCTTGGCCGAATGGCCATTTCTCCTCTCTCTTGTGCTTTATCGTTTTGGTTTGGTTAAGAGCCGATTTTGGGTTCGGTTGAAAGGAGTTAATCTTTTGTTAATCATTGCGTTATAGGGCCTTTGGATTTTTGAAGCAAGCAAGAGGAGTCTTCTTTCTCTGTTAATCGTTGGTAAGTGGTGGCAAGAGTTGATGTTATCAAGTCTATTCTCTTAGTTCTCGTTTAGTCAAGTTACAGGAGATTAATATTTCTTCTTAATAGGGTGTGCCGTTTGCTTTAGGAGGAACCATTGTTGGTTCGGGTTTGGTAGAAAACCAAATCAAGTGTAAGGTAAGGGTTAGCGTTAACCCTCTTGATTTATTTGGTTTTGGCCGAATGGTATAAGTGACTAATCTATGTTTGGCCGATCATAGGAGCAAGGTATTCGAGGGCCTTAGATCGGTTCGTTGAGTTTAAAGCTTGTGTTTGAGCAGTGTGTAAATTAACACATCGTATACTTAGTAATATGTTTAATAAACCTCGATTGCCTTTGTAAGACCAAAACGGTATGATGATCGATATGATACCCGATGGGGTATGTACACGGATTCGTAAGTCCGTTTCATTACGAGATCTCAGAGTGATATATGATATCATAATTTATGGTGTATGTATTATGAGATGCCATATTAAGCATGTGAGTATGATTGCATGATTTGCACGATTTGCATTAGTATGATATGTTATTGGGTGATGTGAGAGGAGGGGGAATATGATATCCGTGTCTTTCGGACACCGGAGGTTTGGCACCTCCAAAGTGGTTTGGTACCACAGATTGATTATTGTGACTTTGGGTCACGGAGGTTTGGCACCTCGGCCTCGTCTCGTCCCAGTGGCTTAGTACCACAATGGGTTGGCCCCACAGATGATAATACGGATTGACGCCAAAGATTTGGTATCACGATGGGTTGGCCCCATCATTGGAATCGTGACTTCGGTCACCAAAGTGATTTGGTATCACATTCGTGTCCTTGGGACACCGAGAGGTTTGGCACCTCTTAGCGTCTCGTCCCGGTGGCTTTCGTACCACGAAGGGTTGGCCCCACGATGATGATACGGGATTGACGCCAGTTGATTTGGTATCACACGATGGGTTGGCCCCATCATTTGGATTCTTCGTGACTTTGGGTCACCAAGTGGTTTGGCACCACCGGTGGTTTGGTACCACACGGGGTAGAAAAAGGAGAATGGATGGCTAGGATTGGGTGCATTACTTGTATTGCTATGTACGGCGGTGTGTGTTAGCTTGTTGCATTAATCGAGAGGGGATTTATGCACCGAGTCTCGCGACTCACCTTCTCCCTTATCATTTCAGTAACACTTAGATTGCGGACATGGAGCCGGGGTGGACTCGAGGTGCTCATGCCATGAATAAATACTGGATTTGCTCGACTTTTAAACTTGGTACTTTAATTTTATTTATTTCCATTTGGGTTTTATTTGGATTGTAAAAGGCCTTTTAAACTTATGTTTTTGTTATTTACATGCTTAAATTGGATTTCTAATATGCCTTTACAAATTAATGGGTAAAACCTAATAAAACTTGGAAAGATAAGGTTTTCAAACTACAACACGATAGGTTTTAAACTTTATCATCGGGTATCACGCGTAATCTAAAATGAATGAAACTCAAACGTATTTCCAAACTCAAGATTTTTCCACACTAATTTTCATAATGTTTTAAGCAACTAAAGAAATTACTTGGATTTTAAATTGGTATGAAATTGTTTTACTTATGGATTCAACCAAGTTTCAAAAATTCCGGGTTTGTAAAATGCGCCATCGGTTTTAAAACAATCATGCCCAAAATTTTAACTATGGCAAGGAGTTTTCTCAAAACGAACTATAATCGGAACTTGTTCTCTTCAAACAATTTTCCTCTGTGATAAACCCGTATTCGATGTCGTGGTGTGTTGACCGAGTTTGGGGTGTTACAATTGTGGTATTAGAGCCAAGTTCAAAGGCTCGGCTGTGGGCCTGAGGCCCAAAGTGTTTTAAATATGGGTTTTAAATGTTTTATTTTAAATGCATAGTTTGAAAGGCATGGCACCGAGTCTCCTACACTAATCCACCTGTGTAAGTACCCTTTACTATTGCTTGTGATTTTTGGATGAGATGTGATTGGATGACTAGCAATAGTAGGTTACCTTAGAAATCAAACTGATAGGATTGTGGGACTTGCGAAAACAAAACTTCGTAATAAACAATATTCATAAGACTTTGCTTTTAAAAGACAAAGGAATAATTATCGATGCATAAAACTTCTAAATCGGATAAGTCAAGTTTTAGTCATGAGCGCACGAGGTGGACGTGGTCGTAATACACGTGGACGTGGTCGTGGTAGGATGACGCTTCAACCCGTAGGATCCGGTCGTGGTCGAAAAATGAGATACGGTACCACCACCACCGGAGGTGGTGAGTTTCGTGATCGCATCGGATGACGCAGCGTCGCAGCGATCTCCGCGAAGTTCGAAAAGGGTAGCTGGAGTAGGTGGAGGCGCAGGAGTTCGGAAATCTGTGCCTGAGCGGCTTCGAGCAAACGGGGCTGAAGTATTCCGAGGTGTTTCTGGTGTTGCTCCCAGCACGGCTGAGTATTGGCTGGAGGCGACGGAGCGGATCATGGATGATCTGGACTTGACAGCTGAGGAGAAGCTAAAGGGCATAGTATCGCTTCTTCGAGATGAGTCATACTAGTGGTGGCTCACGGTTCGGGACAGTGTTGCAGTAGAGGATCTTACTTGGGATTATTTTAGGGCTGCTTATCAGAAAAAGTACATTGGAGCTAGTTACGTCGACGCGCAGCGAAAAGCATTTCTGAGGCTAGTTCAAGGGAGTTAGTCTGTGTCGGAGTATGAGGCAGAGTTCCCGAGGCTGAGTCGGTATGCCGGGGGCATTGTGGCCACCGAACACGAGAGGTGTGTTCGATTCGAGGATGGTCCGAGGGATGAATTAAGGTTGCTTGATTGCTCCACAAAGAGCGTGAGTTTGCCGTCCCGGGTTGAGAAGGCTAAGGTAGCCGAGGGGTTAAAGAGTCCGTGAGGCAAAACTTGGATAGGAACAGGACATAAGAGGAGTTTTGGATCTTCCGGGTCGTCAGTAATCCTCAAAAAGGGCTAGACAGAGTGGGCGAATCAAAGTTGGTAGGTTTGTTGCTACTAATCGAACCGCCGCAGATGTAATCGTTGTGGGAAATCTCATTGGGGAGGATGCCGGACCGGTGGAAAAGGATGTTTCGAGTGTGGCTCCTTGGATCACCGCGTGAGGGACCGTCCGCGTAAGTTGGCTAGATTCACCCGAGGGTCGTGGCCGTACTCGGGCTCAGAATAATGGACCGCCACCGCAGAGGGGTCGTGGTAATGGCGAGAGGAGGTAATGGTTCGGGCGGGCCGCGGAGCACCGCGCGAGGTGCGAGTAGTTCTCGAGGCCGATAGCTCGGGTTAGTGTATGCGCAAGGCGCCGAGAGGAGGCGACGACGCACCGGACGTCATAACCGGTACATTTTTGATCTTTGGTTCTCCATATACCGCCTTGATTGATTTGGGTTCAACGCATTCTTACGTTGCTAGTAGCATAGTTGAGACCATGGACTTAGATTCTCAAACTACTTCTAGGCGGATGACATGAATTAGCCCTCTAGGTCATTTTGTAGTTGTAGATAAGTCAGATAGAGATGTACCCCTAGAACTCCAAGGGGTAGTGTTTGTTGTTGATCCGATGGAACCGCCGTTTGGGAGTTCGATTTGATCCTTGGAATGGACCGGTTGGTTAAGTACCAAAGCGAGGTTGGATTGTGCGCTAAGCGCATGGTTTTAAAGACGCCTAAGGGTGATGAAGTGGTGATGATAGGTAATAGGAGAGATTACTTATCCAATGTGGTATCCGCTCTCCGAAAGTCGAGAAGATGGTCGAAAAGGGTCGCGAAGCGTATGTGGTTCATGTGTATGCCTTGGAGGCTAAAGAGTCTCATTGTAGAGAAGGTTCGACAGCTTAGGAATTTGCTGATGTGTTTTCCGAGGAGCTTCCGGTTTGCCACCGCATCGGGAAGTTGAATTCGGTATAGACTTGTTACCCGAACAGCACTTTGTGTCTATAGCACCGCATCGAATGGCACCAAAGGAATTGGTGGAGCTAAAGGCTCAAATTCAGAGCTCTTGGATAGGGGTTTATTCGACCAAGTGTTTCACCTTGGGAGCGCCGATGATTTTGTCAAGAAGAAAGATGGCACGATGCGGATATGTATAGACTACCGCCAGATTGAATAAGTCGACGATTAAAAACAAGTATCCGTTGCCATGGATAGATGACTTGTTTGATCACCAAGGGTGCAAATGGTATTCTCGAAGATCGATTTAAGGTCCGGTTATCATCAACTTAAGGTGAAGGAGGTTGATGTCCACAAGACGGCATTCGAACTTCGGTATGGGCATTACGAGTTCCTAGTGATGCCATTTGGGTTGACCAACGCGCCGGCAGCGTTCATGGACTTAATGAATAGGGTATTTCAGCAGTACTTGGATCAATTTGTGGTGGTGTTCATAGACGACATATTGGTTTATTCAAAGACGGAGGAGGAGAACGATATGCATTTGCGTACAGTTTTACAAGTGTTGAGGGAGAAGCAGTTATATGCCAAATTCAGTAAGTGCAAATTTTGGCTAAGGGAGGTGGCTTTCTTAGGTCACGTGGTGTCAGCAGAAGGGATTAGAGTAGACCCTCGCAAGGTGGAAACGGTGTTGGATTGGAAACCGCCTAGGTCCGTGGCAGAAATCTGAAGTTTTCTGGGTCTAGCAGGGTACTATCGAAGGTTTTTGGAAGGGTTCTCCTTAATCGCAGCACCGTTGACTAAGTTACTAAGGAAAGGTGTTCCATTTGTATGGTCGGAGAAGCAACAAGAAAGTTTTGATAAGCTAAGGAAGATTCTGACGGAAGCTCCGGTTTTGGTACAACCTGAGGCGGGGAAGTTGTTTACGGTTTACTATGACGCGTCCCATACTGGTCTGGGATGTGTGTTGATGCAGAAAGGGAAGGTAGTAGCCTATGCATCCCGTCAGTTAAGACCGCATGAGGTTAACTACCCAACGCACGACTTGGAGCGGCGAATCTAGTCTTCGCTTTGAAAATATGGAGACATTATCTCAGTATGGGTAGAAGTCAATAGTCTACACGGATCACAAAAGTTTGAGGTATCTTCGACTCGTAAGGATCTAAACTCGAGACAACGTCGATGGATTGAATCTGTTAAAGGACTACGCATCGCTCAATTGAGTACCATCCGGGTAAGGCTAACGTGGTGGTGGCGCATTGAGCCCTAAGGTCGTGGACGGATTTAAGAGTGATGTTTGCTCGGTTGAGTCTATATGACGATGGAAGTATTTTTAGCGAGCTTCGTGTTGAGCCAACTCGGATTGGGAGATTAAGGAAAAGCGCTTAGTGGACGAAGGGTTGAATGCGAAAAGGGTGCAAGTTCGGGATGGTGGTTTAGAAGGGTACAATCGGTCCTAGTGATGGAGTGCTATGTTTTCAAGGGCGAACTTGTATGCCAAAGGACGTAGAATTAAGGTGAAGAATTCTCCAAGATGCACATAGCACCCATATGCTATGCATCCTGGAGGTAGCAAGATGTATAAGGATCTCGAGAGAGCGCTTTTGGTGGCAGTGTCGAAGAGGGAAGTGACAGAGTTTGTAGGGAAGTGTCGACATGCCAAGCAGTCAAGGCCGAACATCGATTGCCGTCGGGGTTGCTTCACCAAAGAGGATTCCGCATGGAAGTGGGAAAGGATAGCCATGGATTTTTTCAAAGGATTACCGCTTCGCCAAGCAAAAAGGATTCGGTTTGGGTAATTATGGACCGATCGACTAAATCACTCACTTCATTCCGTGAGGGTTCACTACTCACTTGAGAGTTGGCGAAAGCCGTATGTGTCGAGATAGTGAGGCCGCACGGTGTGCCGTGTCGATCATCTCGAGATAGGGACCCCGATTTACGCCAAGGTTCTGGAAAGTATTGCATCGAGCTCGGAGTGCGCGTTTGGATTTCAAAGACGGCTTTTCACCCGCAAATCGGCCGGGCAACGGAAAGGGTTATTCAGATCTTAGAGGACATGCTGAGAGGTTGTGTTCTGGACTTCAGGGGTAGTTGGGAGGAGTTTCTGCCATTAGCTGAGTTTGCCTACAACAATAGTTACCAAGCAAGCATTAAGATGGCACCATACGAGGCGTTGTATGGTAGGAAGTGTCGCTCACCTACATGTTGACAGAGTTGGGTGAACGCCAGTTGTTGGGACCAGAGTTGGTTGCTGAGACCAAAGACAAGGTTAAGTTGATTCAGGCTCGATTGCAGGAAGCTTCAGACCGGCAGAAGTCTTATGCCGATCTCAAGCGGAGAGATATAGAATTTGCTGTGGGGGATCAAGTTTTTCTGAAGGTCTCGCCATGGAAGAAAGTATTGAGGTTCTAAGGAAAGGCAAGCTAAGTCCGAGGTTTATTGGTCCGTATAAGGTTCTGAGACGAGTGGGACCAGTAGCTTACCAGCTTGAGTTGCTAGCAGAGCTAAGCCAGATTCACGACGTATTTCATGTTTCGATGCTTCGGCGTTATCGTTCAGATCCATCACATGTCGTAGCAGTAGAAGAGATCGAGGTAAATCCAGACTTGACCATGGAGGAAGAGCACATGCGCATTCTAGATCGGGGCGTGAAAGTTCTGCGTAGGAAGTTTGTGCCTTTGGTAAAAGTGCTATGGCGGAATCATGGCGTGGAAGAAGCTACGTGGGAACCCGAGGATATGATGAGACAAGAATACCTGCAAACTCTTACGATCGGGTAATTTCGAGGTCGAAATTATTTTAAGGGGGTAGAACCGTAATATCCTCGGGTTAGGGGCTATTTTGTTATGGCATTGTTTGCATGTTATTGGCCCGCTATGTTGTTGTTTTTGATGTTTTGAGGCTTAGTTGTAAGCTAGGTGTAAGCCCGAGAGGTAGGAAAAATTTCAGCTTTTAGGCTTAGGTGAGAGGAGCTAAAGAAGTCAAGGGTTAATAAGTATTCTTTGGTGAATTTTAGCACAAGAAAGGAGCTGGTGGAGTGGCAAGCTAGGCGCCACTAAGAGCTTGGATTGGCGTCACTTGCAGGGAGGGAGAGGTCCTGTGTTCAAGCTGCAATGCCCACTTTTTGCTTCCATTTTGACGGCATGGAGGAGGAGAAGTTGTTGGCGCTTCAAACTCATGTCATAGACCAAGTCAACCCACTTGAATGGTGGGTGGAGAGTGAATTTAGGAGGGAGACTTGTGCAAAATGATTTGAATGGGTGGTTGTGAGTGTTTGGGGAGTGATGGCCGAATATTGGAGATATTTTTGGGGGAGTGGACGGCTTGGTAGTGTGGGAATGGGGGTGCCAAAATTCACTTGGTATTTTGGGTGTTTTCGGTCAAAAATAATTTGTAAGCCAAATTCTCCTTTTGTCAAAAAGCTAGCCGAATTTTCTTCCAAAATAAGTCTCTCATTTTTACTTCTTGAAACCGGAAGACCAAACTCATATAGCTTGCCGAAAGTTGCTTGTTTTCTTTGTGTATTCTTTGTTAGCCGAATGCTCTTGAGCCTTCAAACTTTAATCTCTGTTATTCACCTTGGCCGAATCCTCTTTTCTTTTGCTTAATGTGTTAATCGAATTTCCCCTCTCTCCTAGTGGTGTTCATCTTGGCCGAATTCTAGAGGAGTGTTAATCTTGTTGGGGTTTGTTTTCAATCGATTGGAGTTAGGTAAGTGCTTGGCCGAATGGCCATTTCTCCTCTCTCTTGTGCTTTATCGTTTTGGTTTGGTTAAGAGCCAATTTTGGGTTCGGTTGAAAGGAGTTAATCTTTTGTTAATCATTGCGTTATAGGGCCTTTGTATTTTGGAAGCAAGCAAGAGGAGTCTTCTTTCTCTGTTAATCGTTGGTAAGTGGTGGAAAGAGTTGATGTTATCAAGTCTATTCTCTTAGTTCTCGTTTAGTCAAGTTACAGGAGATTAATATTTCTTCTTAATAGGGTGTGCCGTTTGCTTTAGGAGGAACCATTGTTGGTTCGGGTTTGGTAGAAAACCAAATCAAGTGTAAGGTAAGGGTTAAGCGTTAACCCTCTTGATTTATTTGGTTTTGGCCGAATGGTATAAGTGACTAATCTATGTTTGGCCGATCATAGGAGCAAGGTATTCGAGGGCCTTAGATCGGTTCGTTGAGTTTAAAGCTTGTGTTTGAACAGTGTGTAAATTAACACACTTGTATACTTAGTAATATGTTTAATAAACCTGATTGCCTTTGTAAGACCAAAACGGTATGATGACTGATATGATACCCGATGGGGTATGTACACGGATTCAGGTAAGTCCGTTTCATTACGAGATCTGTAGTGATATATGATATCATAATTTATGGTGTATGTATTATGAGATGCCATATTAAGCATGTGAGTATGATTGCATGATTTGCACGATTTGCATTAGTATGATATGTTATTGGGTGATGTGAGAGGAGGGGGAATATGATATCCGTGTCTTTGGGACACCAGAGGTTTGGCACCTCTAGTGGTTTGGTACCACAGATTGATTATTGTGACTTTGGGTCACCAGAGGTTTGGCACCTCGGCCTCGTCCCAAAGTGGCTTAGTACCACGCGTGGGTTGGCTCCACAGATGATAATACGGGATTGACGCCAGTGATTTGGTATCACACGATGGGTTGGCCCCATCATTGGAATCGTGACTTCGGTCACGAGTGATTTGGTATCACATTCGTGTCTTTGGGACACCGAGGTTTGGCACCTCATAGCGTCTCGCCCCAGTGGCCGTGCATTTACGATGGGTTGGCCCCACGATGATGATACGGGATTGACGCCAAAGATTTGGTATCACACGATGGGGTTGGCCCCATCATTTGGATTCTTCGTGACTTTGGGTCACCAAAGGTTTGGCACCACACTTATGGATATCGTGACTTTGGGTCACCAAGGTTTAGCACCACCAAAGGTTTGGTACCACACGGGGGTAGAAAAAGGAGAATGGATGGCTAGGATTGGGTGCATTACTTGTATTGCTATGTACGGTGTGTGTGTTAGCTTGTTGCATTAATCGGGAGGGGATTTATGCACCGAGTCTCTCGCGACTCACCTTCTCCCTTATCGATTCGGGTAACACTTAGATTGCGGACATGGAGCCGGGTGGACTCGAGGTGCTCACGCCATGAATAAATACGGATTTGCTCTGACTTTTAAACTTGGTACTTTAATTTTATTTATTTCCATTTGGGTTTTATTTGGATTGTAAAAGGCCTTTTAAACTTATGTTTTTGTTATTTACATGCTTAAATTGGATTTCTAATATGCCTTTACAAATTAATGGGTAAAACCTAATAAAACTTGGAAAGATAAGGTTTTCAAACTACAACACGATAGGTTTTAAACTTTATCATCTGGGTATCACGCGGTAATCTAAAATGAATGAAACTCAAACGTATTTCCAAACTCAAGATTTTTCCACACTAATTTTCATAATGTTTTAAGCAACTAAAGAAATTACTTGGATTTTAAATTGGTATGAAATTGTTTTACTTATGGATTCAACCAAGTTTCAAAAATTCCGGGTTTGTAAAATGCGCCATCGGTTTTAAAACAATCATGCCCAAAATTTTAACTATGGCAAGGAGTTTTCTCAAAACGAACTATAATCGGTAACTTGTTCTCTTCAAACAATTTTCCTCTGTGACAAACCAGATTCGGTCGTGGTGTGTTGACCGGGTTTGGGGTGTTACAATGTACAACTGTTTGAATGATGTATGATCAATATGTCCACATAGTTGAATCTCATGTGCGACTGTTATAGTAGAGAATGTATAATGTTTTGTTTTATGACTCTGTTATGAATCCACAAATATTATAGTGCGGGAGTTAAACTGGGTAGTTAAATTAAGTAGAACGCAAGAGATGAGTACGGTCGTTCAATGATAAATTGATAAATAAGACCATGGTTGGACCATGGCCGTATATGTGATCCCATATGAGACCATGTCTGGGACATGGCATTGGCATCGATATATGACCCCGTGTAAGACCATATCTGGGATATGGCATAGACATCGAATAGCGATTCAGTGTAAGACCACGTCTGGGATTTGGCTTCGATATGAAATCGTGTAAGACCATATCTAGGATATGGCATCGACATCGATATAAGATCCCGTGCAAGACCATATCTAGGATATGGCATCAGCATCGACATGTGTTTCCATGTAAGACCATATCTAGGATATGGCATTGGTATCGATATGAGATTTCGTGTAAGACCATAGCGAGGATATGGCATCGTGATGACATGTAAGATTATAACTGGGCTATGTTATTGTGATACGAGTAAGACCATAGTTGGACTATGGCAATCAAGTAAACGACGTACTCAAACCTGTAAGACATCCTCTAATTTGATAAGTGATGGTAAGAGAAATCAGAGTTAAATGTTGATTACTTGAATAGATATTACTATGGAGCCTGCGTTAGTAAAATCACTGTTCGAAATTATGAATGATAGAAACATTTGTTGTAACACCCCATACCCGAATCCGAGATAAAGACTGGATACGAGACATTACCATGCTTGAACTCACTTAAACATGTACTTACGGGCTATAAAATTTTGTTCCGAATTAAAAACTTCTCTTTCTCAGTCTATTCATACCTTTCATGGGCCTACGAGGCCTTAAACACTTGTCTAAAAACTCTCGGAACATATTCAGAAACTTTTCTTTAGAGCAGGGGTCACACACCCATGTTGTATGGGACACACCCGTGCACCCCTAAAACATGCCCGTGTCTTTCACCCGTGGTGGATACTGGCAAAATACACACGGTCTGGACATGCCCGTGGCCCCAAACCGTGCCTAAAACCCCAGCATTCTGCCAATGCCCCACGGCCAAGGCACACGCCCGTGCTTACCACCCGTGGTGCACACTGACTACCTTATCACGGCCTAGAGTCTAAACACACGCTCGTGTGACTGGTCCGTGGTCTATTCTGACTTAAGATACAATGGTGCAGGGTGCACACGGCCTAGACACACGCCCGTGTATCCATCCGTGTCGGCACTTAGAGGTTATTTACCAAGCCAATTGCCACCCTGAAATCAGGACTAAACTCAAGCTCAATTCAGCAACTTAAGTATTACATCATTTATGAACAATACAACATGCTTCATTGATATTAATAACATACATACTTAGTCAATCTTGGCCAATCACTTAGCCATTTACAAAAGAATAATAAACTTGATAGCCCATACTTTTGCCCTTTCTACGACATATACTCAAAATGAAACGTTTCCTATACATGCCATACTTAATATAATTTCAACTTAGCTATACAAAAATAAGGATTGATAGTGTGATTCGAGCTCCGACTTCAACGATCCACAAGTTAGTTTGGCGGGACTACATAGAAAGAAAGGATAAAAGACGTAAGCATTTAGCTTAGTAAGTTTGCATAATATTCATAGTAACATACTTGATTAATATAAACCATTTGACATCAACAATGGTATCATAAATTTCAGCTATAAAGCTTACTTACTCATACTTGATTCTTTCATATCTCATGAAACTTACTAGTCTCATACTTGGGAGGTAAACAAGGTACCTGTATCACTTGGTCACATTGATCAACATACTTTAACATAATAACCATAATCTCTAATTCATCATTCTTAACATGAATAATACACATTTTCAACTTGATAATAACTTTGTAACACCCCTTACCCGGGTTCTACGCCAGGAACCGGGCCCGAGGCGTTACCGAACTCAAATCGCTTAATTGCCACTTAGGCTAAACGTCATTACTCGCTATAACCTCATTCTCGACTTACGAGGCCTCACTCATACACACGAGGGCTCTCGAGACTAATCCGAAACTTTTACGATCCTTAAATTTTTTCTCTTTTATACAGGTCTCACACGCCCGTGCAAGATTAGACACGCCCGTGCATGAGCACACACGCCCATGTCCCCAGACCGTGCCTAAAAACCCAAGCATTCTACCAAATGCCCCACGGCCATGGCACACCCGTGCTCCCCAACCACGGTGAACACTGACTTCCCTCGCACGGCTTAGAGTCTAGACACACGCCCGTGTGGCTAGCCCGTGGCCAACACTGATGAATCCCACACGCCCTAGGCACACGGCCGTGTGACTAGTCCATGGTCAATTCTGTTTTCAAATATTAACATGCAGGGGACACACGGCCACAGCACACCCCCGTGGGCTGACCGTGTGTCACACATGGTCTAGACACATGCCCGTGTGTCTACCCACATGGTCAAGAACAAGACTAAGTGTCAAGTTCTTTTCACCCTTCTAACATACACAACATATACTCATCTAACACCATCATAATCAACTCAAATTGAAGTGCATTCTCACATAGAAAACTACATTTTTCTTTCATATAATGTAATAGCCAACAACCATGGCATTATACAAAATAAGCTATCCATCTATAGGCCAACACATCTTAGCCATTTACAACAAAATTTACTAACTTATCTAGCCCCTATACATGCCATATACAAAACATTAAGTTTCATGTACCAAAGTGTGCTGATATGTGGGCTATCTTCTGATGATCCTCGTATCTCGATTCAACGCTTTTAATCTATAAGACAAGGGAAAAGAAAGAGAGTAAGCTTTGATTTTCACAACTAAGTCCCTACATGCATTTTCATGGAAAATCACTTAGCAAAAGATGTTTCTACTACATCAAGCTTTCATATTCTTCCATAAAACATCAAAATACATGCATGTCATACATATGTACATTTTTGAACATCCATAATAGCTCACCAAATAGCTATAAATAGCTTACTCATGCTACTAGGACTTCAAAAATACGAAGAATATCAAAAACTGGGCTTAGGAGCACTTACTAGCAAGCTTGAAAAATTGAAGGAGCCCTAACAATGGCTTCTTTAATTTTTGGCAGCTATGGGAAGAAGATGAATGAATTTCTATCATCTTTTCACCTATTTTAATCACTTAATTGATAAATAACCAAAATGCCCTTTTTGATAAACTTTCAATTTTAACTCATCCATGCCCATTTTTGTCCAAAAATTAGAATTTGGGTAAATTGCTATTTAAGGACCTCAAATTAATCATCTAAAGCTATTTCACACAAATAGCTTCTAGAAACACACATTTTGCAACTTTTTCAATTTAGTCCCTTTGGACAATTCAACCACAATTTCAAAAAATTGTTTCATGAAACTTTCACACTAGCATGCAGACATAATATAAACCTCAAAAACTCATTCATAGCCCTCAGATTTGTGGTCTCGTACCACCATTCTGACTAGGCCCTAAATCGGGATGTTACAAACTTTGCTTACTCAACTTTCTTGCTATCTCACTTTAACTTTACTCATTTGTCCGATGAATTTCTGCGAATAACCGAGGATACTAAATCTCTTCACATGAACTTGATGCCAAAGCCATATCCTAGATACGGTCTTACGTGGAATATCTCATCTTGGTTTTGAGGCCATGTCTTGACGTGGACTTATACGAAGTCTTTCTTGTTCTCACCAATGCCATGCCTTGGCTTGGACTTACATGGGATCTCTTTCTCTTGATAGCTTTTCAATGCCAAGCTTTCCTTGGACTTACATGATAACTTGTTCAATGCCAAGCTTGCCTTGGTCTTACATGATAACTTGTTCAATGCCAAGCTTGCCTTGGACTTACATGATAACTTGTTCAATGCCAAGCTTGCCTTGGACTTACATGATAACTTGCTTGATTGCCGATGCCATGCCTTGGCTTGGTCTTATACGGACTTTCTAATCTCATGTGGTAGATCGAGTATCCTGGGAAATTCCATCTTCAATTGGGACATGCTCGTATTTAATCTCATTGATTTCTTTGTTTAGCAGAACATTAAGCATTCCATGATAATAATGTACATTATACTAAGCAATTCAATGATAGAAATCATAAAGCTTAGAAATCACACAAACTTACCTCAATATGCAAAATGTATGTAGATATGCAATTTAGTCCTCGACTTTGTTCTTGCCTCGGTTTCGATCCGGGCTTCATTTTTCTCGATCTATAATCATTAATAGACCATTTAATACCCACATCGACTAAATTGACTCTTTAATCATATTTTGGCAAAATTACTATTTTGCCCCTAAACTTTCTCATATTTGCACTTTTGCCCCTAGGCTCGTAAAATCATTTTCATTCAACTTTCTTAAACTTCATGCTTAGCTAATTCATTTTCTCTACTTTAACAATCATCAATTCTCATTATTTCTAGTATGTATGACCAATTTTTATAACTATTACAAATTAGTCCATACTATCATTTTTCATGAAATTCATTAAGGAAAAGATGTTTATCTAACATAAAACTCTCATAATCTTCCATAAAACACCATTTAACAACCATGTCATTCATAGGTGAACTTTTGAACATGCATCTTAGCTCATTATATAGCTAAAAATAGCTAATTCATAATACGAGAACTTTAAAAATACGAAGAATGTTAAAAACCGGGCTAAGATGAACTCACTAGCAAGCTTGAAAAAAATGAAGAACCTAGCTATGGAGTCCCCAAATTTTCGGCAATGAGAGGAAGAAGATGAATAGATTTTTATCATCTTTTTCCTATTTTAATCATTTATTAACCAAATGACCAAAATGCCCTTCTCTTTAAAATTTTCATAAATACTAACTCATGTCCAATTTTGTCCAAAAATTATATTTTGGGCAAATTGCTAATTAAGGACTTCTACTTGATATTCTAAAGCTATTTCATACAAAAAGCTTCTAGAAACTCATATTTTGGAACTCTTGCAATTTAGTTCTTTTTGAACCAAACAACTTCAATTTAATGAAATTGCTTCATGAAACTTTCACACTAGCATGCAAACATGGCATAAACCTTAAAACTCATGAATTCACCTCGGACTCGTGGCCTCGCACCACTATTCCGACTAGGCCCTAAATCGAGCTGTTACATTTGTAACATGAGTAAGGGTGAAAACTCGCTTGGAGCGAGTTGTGCAATTACGATGATATTTCATTAATGATGAATGTTAAATCATATGATTTATGTATGTAGTCATGAGAGTCAAGTTAGATGCTTTACGACCTCTGATAAACCGAAATAGTAAAATATTTTAAGTCCACATTTAGCATGCTTTTGGATGAATTATCCCTTATTTTATGTCATTTGGTGCTCTTAATCCTTTGTTTTCATGTTTTATACCCAGGGAAGCACCGGAGGATGAAAAGAACAAGAAATGGGCTTAAAACGGGCCAAATGGGCCAGATCACGTAATCGACACTGCATGGGCCCAAGACCATACGTCCGTGCCTCCCTAAAAAGACCCAACACGGCCTGGCCATGATTTACACAGGCGTGTGCCATGGCCGTGCCCCTGCCACGGCCAAGAGGAGTTTTTCTCAGATTTGGATACTTGGTGGCGAAGAAACACATTCCAAAGCATATTTAAACACCTAAATAGGAATTTAACTCAGATTAGGATACTTGGAGACCAAGTAAGGCATCTCAAAGCCTATATAAACACCCTAGGGAGCAACTTAAAGGGGAGTTTGACAGAAGCCCTCTGTCGGGGGCGTCCAGCTAGGCCAAGGAGCCGAGCCAAAAAGATCAGAATTGTGGAAATTACTTGAAGAAAGCCAGTTTATTCATCTCAAGAAGCTGGAGTTATACTCAAGACGGAGGATCTCTCTTCAATTCCTTCAGGAGGTTTTAGAGTTTTTCTTATGTTTTGTTTTATCTTTTCTTTTAAGATGTATTTTATTATCATTATGAACTAAACCCTCAAATACCTGAGGGGGATGAAACCTAAGATGAATCTTGTTATCGTTTGCTGAACTATATGATAAATATTTGATTTGTTCTTAATTATGTGTTCTTAATTCTTGTGTTGATATTTCCGGGATATTAATTCAAGTTTGATGTGCTTAGGTGGAGGAGCAAAAGTCCCTGCCTAAGAGTAGATCTAGCATAATTAAGTGGAGTTGATCGCACGCCTAGAGATAGGGTGACGAGATTTTGCCAGATTAGGGTGAAACCTAATATGGGAGTCCATAGATCGAGTTAATGCAATTATAGGGGTTTTAATTAGAAAGAGATTTCAATTAATCAACCTAAGGTTAGACGTTATTCGCTTCGAGAGAGGGTTTAGTATACATTAGGGAATCTTACGGATCAAGTCAAATGAATAAACCGTCTGGTTCAGAGTTACATAACAAGTGAAGTCTAGGTGGATTCTTCCTTGGGTATTATTTAAATCAATTGGTTTTTCCCACAAGTATTTCCCCAATTTCATTCTTTTTGTCTCATCGTCTTTAGCTTAGTAGTTAGTTCATTTTCTAGATTAAACCGATTCACTTCAATTTTAAGGCTAAATAATAAAAAGAAAGTTAGTATTAGTACTTTCGGTTCCTTTGGGTTCGACAATCCGGTCTTGCCACTAAGCTATACTACTGTTCGATAGGTACACTTGCCTCAATCATTGTCATAGTTAGTATTTAGGCTCGATCATTCTCATTATAAATTTTAAGACTGTGACACACCGATTAAGTTTTTGGCGCCGTTGCTAGGGAACTGAAATATTAAGAACACTCAATTTTTATTACTTTAGCCATGTTTTATTTGTGAAATTAAATTTTATTTTTATTTTGCTAAGTTTTCTTTTATTTGCTTTTGACAGGTAATTTTAGTTTATAGAGGAGATGGCACTAACCTATCAGTGGCAAGTTATGAGGACAACGCCAACAGAAGCCGCCAGTGTCTTCAACCACGACGCAATAACGTGCTATCAAATCGCTTAGAATTGTTAAATAAAAAGATTGATGGTTTGTGTTCTTTGCGTGTACATCCAGCTTATGCGATGCGAAACAAGTAGAGGTGTGGCGAATCCACGAGTACGCACCCTACGGACATGGCATGGAAAGCGAACAAGTCAACTATATGGGTAACTATCCTAGACCTCAAAATAATCTGTATAGCAACACTTATAATGCAGGTTGGAGGTACAATACCAATTTCTCGTGGGATGATCAAGGTAGTCAAAGATCGCAACCTCCTCTAGATTTTCAACAACCACCTCACCAGCAGGAACAGGAGCCGAACCTTGAGGAGATGCTGACAAAATTCATAGCGGTGACAGAAACTCGCTTCCAAAGCATCGAAACAGCACTCGAAAATCAAGAAGCATCGATTCAAGGGATCAAGAATCAATTAGGACAGCTTGCTAAGCTGATCTCAGAACAACCACAAGAAAGCTTGCCAAGCAACACTAAAACTAACCCAAAAGAGCAAATTCAAGCCGTAACAGCTTATGACAGTGAAAGGTTAGTGGAATCTGACCTGAGGCAAGAGCCTGTGGTAAGTGAAGGTAAGGTTGGGGTAAGCCAGGATTTACCAAACCCGGTAATTACAGAGTACTAACCCCGTGTGCCATACCCCAACACGATAAAGAAAGACCACACAGAGGAACAAGTCGGTAAGTCTCTTAAACTTCCAAATAAATTTCATATTGACTTGCCGTTTCTTGAAGCTCTTTCGCAGATGCCAAATCCTAGACCTCGTGTCAATAAAGAAGAAATTCATGAGGAACGAAAGCTTCAAATCGATGAACTAGACGAGTGGAAAATACACTTCAAAGAAATAAACGAAGCAAAAACGAGGAAAATCCACGAGAAACTTAACGATGGGACGACCCAGCTTAAGATAGTAGATCAAGTACTCAAAATCTTCCCAGATGGAATAGTCAAGGTAACTAGTCCTAAAATCAGCACCTTTAAGGTAAACACTACTCGACTTAAACTTTATATTAATAACCGAATAGATTGCATGAGAAAGGATTTTCACCTCCTCAAACCACCCTGATTATACGAATGAGAGGTACGTCTAGCTTAAGACTTTAAACAAGCGCTTCTCGGGAGGCAACCCGAGCACTAACCCTACTAACTAGTTTAGTTTTATTTATTTCCATTGTTTAGGTGCAGGTTTTCCATACTCACACGGCCGTGGCCGTGGCCGTGTGGGCACCATAGGTAGGTAAAAGGGTGTGGCCATAGACGTGTGGCAACAGGACAAAATTTTTCCCAAAACACGGGCTGCATCTCTATTTAAACCCCCCTTCTCCCTTTTTCTTTTCCAGTTGTCTTTCTTCTTTCATTTTCCATTATTTAATTTTACTTTTATTTTTATTTTTATTTATTATTTTCTTCTTTTTTCTTCATGCCATTTAGATTTAGCTTAGGATATAATAAAATCAGGCCGGCTGCTTTGAGGATTAAAATTCAAACGGCTCAAGGCGTTCCCCTACGTTCACCTTTGCCAATTCCTATCCGGTTTCTTTTCATTCATTCCATCCAAAATTCAAGAAGTTTCACTTTTTTTATGATTTTATTATTATTGTGCTATTATCTATCTTTGTACATTGAGGGCAATGTACATCTTAAGTGTGGGGGGGTTAACTATAGCATTATTTGAAAATCCCTGAATTATGCCTTGTCTTAAAGTAAGTTTCTCATATTATGATTAGAATGAAATTTCCTGTGATTTATGATTTTTATTGATATATTTTAGATTAAGTCATTGATGATTGTGCATTGATAATTTAAACTTTAAGATACTAGAGAATCAAGCAGGATAAGTCTATTTTTCAAAATTAAATTTTTTTTAGGTTGTCTACATGAATTTGAATATTACTTTAAAGTTTGAAATTTGCTAGGTTGACATCAAAAAGCCATAATTTTTGTGAGATGTTGAGCCTTATAGAGCATATATTCTTTTTCTTGCTCACTTTATTGATTATGAGTGTGTCAACATTGATTTGTTATTCTAGAACTTGCATTGATTATACATGTCGAGACCACACCCTTGATTTGATATACAGAGATGATGAAGGCACCTAGGTTTTAACCCACTTACTCCACTAAAAAGCCTACCTTCACAATTAACCCCTAGTGAACTCCGTTTAATCCTAACAACCCTTTTTATTGACTCACCCACTGATTTTAACCTAAAATCCTTTGTAATTGTTATCACCATTCCTTTTGACTACCCTTATATCGAGATTTGATTTGATCGGTTACTTAACTATATTCTTTATTTCAGTTATTAAAGTTCTATATTATTATTACTTGATTTGTTCTAAAAAAAAACACAACAAAGTATATTCATTATTAGTTCTATGATATTTGAGCTTAAACTGTTAATTTCATTATCTCTAAAAGAAGCTCGTGTTATTAGTATTAATATTATAAGTTTCCAATTGATGTAATTATTTTGTATTCAGTTTGTTGTCTATAGTTGGGTAATTTGTTAATTCAATCTCGATTCTAACCTTCTAATTCAGCCTTTATCCATACCTTTAACCCAAGCCTTGTTACAACCCTGTTAAAGACCTTTTGATTTGTGTATCATCTCATATTTCAGTGGTGGAGATTTGGATTTCATGCAAGCCTATGGGATTAACTTCTCATGTTTGACTTATGAGTGCTTTTTCCTGAACCTTAAACACTTCGAGTGATTTGAGTGAATCTTTAGTGAGGATGTTAATCCTTGTCGATTTTGAATCAGAGGTAATTATTTAGATGAGGGGAAACACCTATGTTTTTATGCTACAAGATGTATGACTTAGACTGTTTGAATCTTTAGGACTCTTTGAGTTGAATTATCCATGTATGAATTGTCTTTGAATTATGATGAAACACTATTGGTGAATATTATGAATTGAGGGAAGTTCGTTTTAATTATGAGTTGAGAATTTTGCTTGAGGACAATCAAAAGCTTAAGTGTGGGGGTATTTGATAAACCGAAATAGTAACATATTTTAAGCCCACATTTAGCATGCTTTTGGATGAATTATCCCTTATTTTATGTCATTTGGTGCTCTTAATCCTTTGTTTTCATGTTTTATATCCAAAGAAGCACCGGAGGATGAAAAGAACAAGAAACGGGCTTAAAACGGGCCAAATGGGCCAGATCACGAAATCGACACGGCCTGGGCCCAAGACCACACGGTCGTGCCTCCCTAAATAGACCCAACACGACTTGGCCACGATTTACACGGGCGTGTGCCATGGCCGTGCCCCTGCCGCGGCCAAGAGAAGTTTTTCTCAGATTTGGATACTTGGTGGCAAAGAAACACATTCCAAAGCATATTTAAACACCTAAATAGGAATTTAACTCAGATTAGGATACTTGGAGACCAAGTAAGGCATCTCAAAGCCTATATAAATACCCTAGGGAGCAACTTAAAGGGGAGTTTGACAGAAGCCGCATCCAGCTAGGCCAAGGAGCCGAGCCAAAAAGATCAGAATTGTGGAAATTACTTGAAGAAAGCCAGCTGATTCATCTCAAGAAGCCGGAGTTATACTCAAGACGAAGGATCTCTCTTCAATTCCTTCAGGGGGTTTTAGAGTTTTTCTTATGTTTTGTTTTATCTTTTCTTTTGAGATGTATTTTATTATCATTATGAACTAAACCCTCAAATACCTGAGGCGGATGAAACCTAAGATGAATCTTATTATCGTTTTCTGAACTATATGATAAATATTTCATTTGTTCTTAATTATGTGTTCTTAATTCTTGTGTTGATATTTCCGGGATATTAAGTCAAGTTTGATGTGCTTAGGTGGAGGAGCAAAAGTCCCTGCCTAAGAGTAGATCTAGCATAATTAAGCAGAGTTGATCGCACGCCTAGAGATAGGGTGACGAGATTTTGCCGGATTAGGGTGAAACCTAATATGGGAGTCCATGGATCGAGTTAATGCAATTCTAGGGGTTTCAATTAGAAAGAGATTTCAATTAATCAACCTAGGGTTAGACATTTTTCGCTTCGAGAGAGGGTTTAATATACATTAGGGAATCTTACGGATCAAGTCAAATGAATAAATCGTCTGGTTCAGAGTTAGATAACAAGTGAAGTCTAGGTGGATTCTTCCTTGGGTATTGTTTTAATCAATTGGTTTTTCTCACAAGTATTTCCCCAATTTCATTCTTTTTGTCTCATCGTCTTTAGCTTAGTAGTTAGTTAATTTTCTAGATTAAATCGATTCACTTCAATTTTAAGGCTAAATAATAAAAAGAAAGTTAGTATTAGTACTTTCGGTTCCTTTGGGTTCGACAATCCAGTCTTTCCACTAAGCTATACTACTGTTCGATAGGTACACTTGCCTCAATTGTTGTCATAGTTAGTTTTTAGGCTCGATCATTCTCATTATAAATTTTAAGACTGTGACACGACGATCAACCTCACCCCCTTACCACTGTTGTTTTATAATGAGATTTTTTTACAAGAGTCAAGTCAAACAAGTTCATGAGTATGAAATAAAAGTGCTCAGTGGCGAAACAATTAGTAATGTATATAGAGATAAAGGTAGTTGGAAGGTGAGAACAGTTTTGGGAAGAATGTCTGCATGTTTTAAAGATTGCACTGATTATGCAATGTTACGAGCAAAGAGAAAGTTGGCCTCAGCTAATTGACTCAATTGAGTAGGAAGCCTGAGGTGTGTACTTAATGAGATCTTTCCGAACTGATGTTCATTAGCGAAAGGATTAATAAAAGGGGTTCATGATGACGAAAATGGCCAGAGAAGCAATATTCGAGCTGTAAAAGTGGTTGATTATGAAAATCATGGTTGAATAGATTATAATGATCTCTTGGAGTATTCTATATAGATATCTATTTCCCTTCAGGGGTTATGTGGTTGTTCATTTTTATGAGATTACGATCGCGTGAGAATGTTAGCTGATTATAAAATCAGACGAAACGGTTGTCAATTTGGTTGATTGAAATCGACATTCCTTTATCTCCTCGTAATTCTATTTTGGTATTTTGAGGATGAAGTTGGTAAGAAAAATTTTATGTGAGACTACCCTTATGTTTCTGCTGATCATGGTTATCTTTAAAGTGTGTTGATCATGATTAATAAAAGGGGTTCATGATGACGAAAATGGCCAGAGAAGCAATATTCGAGCTGTAAAAGTGGTTGATTATGAAAATCATGGTTGAATAGATTATAATGATCTCTTGGAGTATTCTATATAGATATCTATTTCCCTTCAGGGGTTATGTGGTTGTTCATTTTTATGAGATTACGATCGCGTGAGAATGTTAGCTGATTATAAAATCGATTTAAAGCGGTTGTCAATTTGGTTGATTGAAATCGACATTCCTTTATCTCCTCGTAATTCTATTTTGGTATTTTGAGGATGAAGTTGGTAAGAAAAATTTTATGTGAGACTACCCTTATGTTTCTGCTGATCATGGTTATCTTTAAAGTGTGTTCTTCAGGTTGTGATAGTTATATCTACCATGATTACGCTTTTAGTTTGATCTTAGAAAGGTGATAATTCTAGTATATGAATATCTCTGATTTTCGTATAAGATGTTAATATCAAAAAAAAGTATAAGAAGTGAAATTACAAGTTTCAATTTGTGCGATGGATTTTTCGGGTAAGCCAAATAGAGTTAATGCATTCAATTGAGATATCCATGTTACCTTGAACTAAGGCGATAGTAAAGGTTTTCGATTAGCATAACAACAGAAATTCAAAGGATTGTGTGTTTGAACTGTATTCTCAGTATGGGGAAAAGAGTAGATTGACTTATTGAGATATTATTTGAGCTATGTGTATACTTACGCATGCTTCAACAAAGAGAATAAATTCTGTGTATTCGCTAGTAGGGAGATGGATGGTCTGAATGAGGAAATTATATTCTAGGGAGCATAATATAGAGATATGCTTATTGAAATTTTCTAACCGGAGTGATAAAGTTGAAAGCTATTGAAGGTACTATTACTTGAAAGTTCTAGTATTCAGTTCAGTTTGAATCGAGAAAAAGAGTTTATGATTTTTAATGATGCGCTAATGAATAAATTGAAAGGTGTTTTAATACAAGAGTGTAAAGAGGTAGTTTACATCTTTGGGTGGTTAGAATTACGTCGAAAAGAATTGCTAGATTGGTGATCCAAAGACGATCACTTTTGTGTCTGTGTTGTGAAATTGATGTTATAATATGATTTGTGGAAAAACGTCATGTGCTTTCTGAATCCTGATGAGCTAGAGTATCTAATGCTGTAGAAAAATTTGAATGAGAGACAGTGAAAATGGCTTGAACTATTACAAGAGTATGTATAGTTATTGAAATACTTCTCGGATAGTGGGCATAGTACATATATCTGGATGGAAAACCCTCGTTTAATCAATGCGAGTTAGTTACTCGATTGACCTTGGCTGATAGTATCCTAGTTTTAGCGATGTTAATGGCTAAAGCGAGTTTTCCCTACGAAACGAAGAAGTTCAAAAGAGTGATAGTGAATGGTATTTTAAAAAAGCTCCGAATGAGTTTGTTTCAGATGTTAACCTTCAGGTTGGATAAGATTTCCGTTATTATTGTTATCTTGAGATAGAATTTGCAGGTTGATAAATCCAGAACTTATGCAGATGTTTTGGTATGAGGCTCAGTAGTGGCATGTCTACTCATTTAGGAATAAATGTTTTGACAATTGAGTACACCTCACGATATGATTGAGTTTATGTTTAGAAGTAGTCGACCGGTAAAAGCTGAATTTTCAGAGTGTTCAAAGTCAGGACTATTACAGTCGGTGAAGATTCTAGGGGGAAAGTGTGATAAAATACTATAGATTTCGAATTCTGATCGACCTGATTTCCCAATGAGTGGGATATCATCCGGATTTTAGTGAATTATTTAATAAGATCTGAATGATCATTTTAGCTTGTGCAGAGTTCACATTTGTCAGATTACTGAGTATATGTGTCCCAGAGACAGAGTAATTTTAAGTTATAAAGTTGTGCTTCAACCTGGTATCCTACGGCTTAAAGGTATTTGGCAAGAAAGAGGTTTGAGGGTACATCGACTTGAGATTTTGAAAGGTTGGTGGAAACATTTCTTGAATGTTGAAACCAACTACCAACTTCTTCTGATAAGATTTTCGGGGACGAAAATCCCTAACGGGGAAGACTTGTAACAGCCTGATTTAGGGGCTAGTCAGAACAGTGGTCTCGGGATCACTAACCCGGGGTCAGAGAAAATTATTTTAATTTTATTTTATGGGTTATAGCATGTTTATAAAAGAGCATGGAAATTTTGGTGTTTTAATTTTAGCGATTTCATGCTTAATCGCGAAAAAAGACTAAATCGCATAAAGTACGAAAGTTCTATTTTATTTGCTAGAGGTGCCAAATAGCTAAAGAATATTAATTGGATGTTCCTAATGTGCAATTATGCCTTATTTTAAGAGGTGGTCGGCCATAGGGGACAAAGAATTGACTTTGTCATATTGTTAGGTGAAATTGGTGATAAAATTTTATTTTTAAAATAAAATAAAGAGAAGAAAAGATATCATCTTTTCTTTCCCTTCTCTCCACCAAAATTTCTCAAGAAAAACAGTCATGGGAGCTTGAAAATTTTCAGCCAAGCTTTCTTCCTTACAAGTAAGTGATTTTAATGGTTTTAGTTGATAATTTTTGTACTTTTGGAACCCCCAAAGCTTAAGCTAGCTAATGAGGGGACTAAATTGCTAAATGGTTGAAAGTCTAGGGACTTGCCATGAGAGATTTTATGTTTTTTTCTGAGTTTTTACGGAAGAAAATGAATGTTAGGGAGATGAGAAATAACTTTTGGGAAAGGTGTTATCATGAAAACATCTAAATGGGACTAAGTTGTAAATGTTGTAATTTTGTAATAAATGCATGAAATAGTTGGATTTGTGAGTAGTTGTAAGAAAAATAAATGTTCAGCTAGGCTTGTTTAATAAGAAAATGTGATGAAAAATGATTTACGAGCCTAGGGGCAAAATCGTAATTTTGCCATAGTACAAGGGCAAAATGGTCATTTTTGCCTAAGTAGAGATTATGTTGTAATATGATCATAAAATTATTAAATGAGTAAATTTTTTTGTTCTAGATCAAAGAAAATGAGATTCGGACCTAGAACAGGAGAAAAGAAAAATATGGACAATTAGGTCCCTTTTTGTCCTTTTCGAAATCGAGGTAAGTTCGTGTGCTAATAATTCAACTATAGTGAAGTATTTAATATTTCTATGATGTATGAATTGTATATTGACTCTATGAATATATTAAATACTTATTGACGAGATGTCAAGAATTAAAAGTCTTCAATTGAATCTAAGAATAGAGGGAATGCAAATAGCATGATACTATGATAATTAAGGTCCCGTGTGAGACCATATTTGGCATATGGCCTCGGTGTGAGATTTCGTATAAGACCATGTCAGGGACATGGCATCGATATGATATTTCATGTAAGACCCTATCGGGGGTATGATGTTGATTTGGTAATATATGTATGAAATTCAAGAGTGTTCTTTAGCATTTGAATAAATTCAACAGGTATGTTGAAAATGAGAAAGTATGAGGTTATACTATGAGAGGTACATGTATGTGCCTAGAACTCATTTGAGGTGAATTTGGTATATGAGGAAACCATGGTGAGTTATGTGTTAACGATGCACCCTGATTGCATATGTTATATTTATAAATGCATTTTGTGAATGCGAATGATTATTGTAGAAATCTATTTAAGAATGATAGTGTGTGAGCATATTCCCGGATGAACATTTGAAATATGAAAATGTACGTGGATAAATATCCGTGAATGTGTAATAATGGTGGGCCGTGTGCGATACCACCTTATTAATTATTAAATGGTGGGCTATGTGCGATACCACCTTATTAATTGTTAGCGATGGGCTGTGTGCGATACCATCGCAGATATTATCAATGACGAGTTGTGTGCTATACCACCTTATTAATTATTGAATGGTGGGCTGTGTGCAAAACCACCAAGTATTTATTATTATTCCGGGGTGATATCAAGAAACTTGGCTAAGTGTAATTTTCATGTGGCTTTGTGGTGATAAATGCAGGGTATAAATGCAAGTAAAGATGAACAATGTTTTACGAAATAAGTTTGTGACAGGTGAAAGGTTAAAATGAGTAAGCATTATGAATGATTGAATGGGTAACTATTACCTTAAGTGTAAATCTCATTATATTACCTTGTGGTTGAGGGTAATAAATAAATGTCAATAGTTGCTTGTCACTTTCATATGAACTTACTAAGCGTTATTGCTTACTCCTTTTTCTTTCCCATCTCTTATAGGTTAACTTAACTACCTCGGGTTGGAAACTGCCGGAGATGCTTTCACACTATCGAGCAGACACTTGGGTATGAGATTCAAGTCTTCTTGAGATATGCCATGTATAGGGATCTTATTTTGGTTTAATTAAGTCATAGTTAAAGTAGCCAAATGTGTTGGCCTAAAAGAGTTTATGGTTTGGTTGTATATAGCCATAGATGATGGCTCAAGTCGTTTGTAATTTTACTAGTAATAGTTCTCCCTCGTATATGGATGAAGATTTGATTTTCATGATTCAAATGTGATAATTCAAGAGTTATAATTGATGATTTGAAAATGTATTATGGTGATGTGTGAATGTGTGCAAGTGAGGGTGGATAAATGGCTTGGAAAATAGCCTTGAATTGGTCTACACGGATAGACACACGGGCATGTGTCTAGACCGTGTGTGACACACGGTCGGTCCCATGGCCATGTGACTTGCCCGTGTGTGCCCTGCATGTTAGTGTTGCAAGTCAGTGTCGACCACGGGCTAGACACACGGGCGTGTGCCTAGGTCGTGTGCCCATAAATGGGTTGCTGACGTCACAAATAGAATACTCAGGTTTTTACACACGGGCGAGGACACGGGCGTGTCTAGGCCGTGTGGAGCACACGGGCCAAGCACACGGGCGTGTGTCCGACCGTGTGAAAGCCCCTGTAGGTTTGAAAAGAAAATAATTCTACACGGGCATGGAACACGGGTGTGTGATATGTCACATGGGCTTGTGGTCAAATTTTATGTCAAAATTTTTAAAGTTTGTAAAAGTTTCAGTTTGGTCCCTCAGCATCCCGAGTATATGAAAAGGGTCTTGTAGACCCATGATAGGGACGTTACGATTGTAAATGAAATTTTTTAAATTGGGATGAATTTTATAGCCCAAAGTCGAATGCTCAAGCAAGTCAAGTCCGGTAATGCCTCATACCTGGTTCCGGAGTTGAATACGGGTAAGGGGTGTTACACCTTTTCTCTCCATCTTATCCACCGAAAATTAGCAGCAAAGTAGAGCTTTGAGAGCTCAAAATTTCAGCAAGCTTTCCTCCTTACAAGTAAGTCATTTCAATGGTCTTTCTTGATAAAATTTGTACTTTTGGAACCCCTAAAGCTTAAGCTAGCTAATGAGGGGACTACTTTGCAAAATAGTTTAAAACCTAGGGTTTTTCTATGTGAGCATTTATGTTGTTTGCTGCATTTTTATGAAAGAATATGAGTCCTAGTTGTTTAATAAACAACTTTTATGAATGGTGTTATCATGAAAACACCTAGAAAGACCTTTTTGTAAAGGTTGTAGAATAAGAAGTAAATGTGTGAAATATTGAGTTTTGATGGTTGTCATAAGAGAAATAAATGTTCATCTAGGCTTATAAGAGGAGGAAATTCGATTATAATTGATTTACGAGCCTAGGGGTAAAATAGTCATTTTGTGAAAGTGTGAGGGCAAAATGGTAATTTTTCCAAAGTATGAATTTTGAGACGTGTTGATTAATGAGATTATTAAATGAGCTAAATTGTTATTATAGATCAAGAGGAACGAAGAATTAACCTCTACCGAGGAAAGGGCAAAGTATCGGACTAGATCGACAATCTAGCTTATTTTGAAATCGAGGTAAGTTTGTGTGTATTAAATTCAACATCGTGTTATTAAGCCTTGAAATGTTCGATGTTAATAATGATGTATATTGTTTTATGAATTTGAGTAATGATGTTGAATGATGAAATAATGAAAATCCATGATGTTGAAGTCCCGGTTGGACTTAAATAAATGAGAGAATATTATCATCCAAACTTGAGATGGGTAAGGTCCCGTATAAGACCATGTCTGGGACATGGCCTCGGCACCGAATTGAAACCCCGTGTAAGACCATATCTGGGATATGGCATCGGTATCGAATATAAAATTCGTATAAGACCATATATGGGATATGGCATCGACACCGAAATAAGATCATGTTTAAGACCATATCTCGGATATGGCATCGGCATTGAAATGTGATCCCATGTAAGACTGCATCCGGGATGTGGCATTGGCATCGTAATTATGTGAAAGGGGATGATCGTGTATCCTTGAATATCCCAAGTGATTTAATAGGGTAAATAGTTAAGCTTATGATAGATATAAGATTAATGCTAAGACTATGTGATGAAGTGATACAGGTGTATGTGAGTAATTCACGAGAATAGTTTACGAGATGTGGCATGATGTGTAATTGGTAAGAGTAAGTATGAGTAAGTTATGGAAATGAGCTTAAGACTTGTGTTTTATTCAATACAATGGATGGATAAAGCTATGAGCTTTATGTTGCTACTTATTTTATGCAAACTTACTAATCTTTATGCTTACCCCTCTCATTTCCCTTTTCCTTGTAGTATTGCCAAGTTAGCTCGAGAGTTCGTGGAACGTCAAAATTCAGAAAACACACTATCGACTACGTTTTGGTATAGCCAAGTTAGATTCATTTTGAGTATGGCATGTATAGGACTTGGTCTTTTTGTTATGTCATATTTGCTAGCCAAAGTCTTGGCTATTAATGTTGTTCAATTCATTTTGTAAATGGTCATGGGAAGTTGGCCTATACTTGACATGTTCATATATTCAATGATGATGAATTTTATGAAGTGTATGCTTATATGGATGTCTTGATTTTGAGTCTTTAGAGGTGCCATATGGTCATAATATGTGTTGAATTGATTTGGTATAAGTGTGGTTGCTTTGTAAGGTGGGAAATGGCTTGGTAGATAGCCATATAATTGTCCACACGGGCGTGTGTCTAGGCCGTGTGTGACACACGGTCAGCCTGATGGGAGTGTGGAGAGGCCGTGTGTCCCCTTGCATGCTAGGTTTACAAGTCAGTATGCTCAGTAGTAAACACACGGACAGAGACACGGCCGTGTGTCTCAGTCGTGTGGGAGGCATGGCCATGGACATGGACGTGTGCCCAGGCTGTGTGAAGTCTGAACCTAAAATTTGGAATTTAATTCGACACACGGTCTAAGGACACGGGCGTGTGCCTTGGCCGTGTGACCTTAGTGAGGTGATGACATCATAAACAGAATGCCATGGTTTTTTGCACACGGGCTAAGACAAAGGCGTGTCAAGGCCGTGTGAGGGACACGGGCCAGGGACACGGGCGTGTGTCAGACCGTGTGAAAACCCCTGTAGGTTCGAATTGAGAAATAAATCCACACATGTGTGGAACACGGGCATGTGATATGCCACACGGACGTGTGGCCCTGTTTTAAACCAAATTTATCTTTGTGTTTCAAAGTTTTCGGTTTAGTCCCGAATCATTTCAGGTGTAAGTTTTGGGTCTCGTAGGCCCATAATAGGGACATTATGAGTAGGAATGAAAAGCCTTAAGTTGAAACGAAATTTTATGGCCCGATGTTGTATGTTTAAACAAGTTGAGTTAGGTAATGCCTCGTATCCGGTTCTGGCTTTGAACACGGGTAAGGGGTGTTACATTTAGTGGTATCAGAGCAATAGTTTAGTTAGTTCTCGGACTAACTTAGCGTGAGTATGAGTCTAGCTATACATGCCATACGTAAGAGTATATGTGTAATGATAGTGTGATGACTCCTGACGGTTTGAATTGTAGTTTTATATAGTAATGGATCCCGATCGGACTGCAGCTGATGATGCTGCGAGTAATGCGCCAGCTCCCGCGTAAGGGATCGCGCCAGTAGAGAGTAGACTCGAGACTTTGGGTCAGGGAGAAGAGGCTCGAGAAGCCTTTCTCAATATTATGAGCAATTGGTACACTGAGTATATTCGAGCAAATCCTAATGCTCAACCCCCTCCACCCCCACCTATTCCTCAACCCGCTCCTATAGCTCCTCAGGTGGTAGAGGTAGTAAGGAGAGAAAGGCCGCCGGTCGACAAGATTCGAAAACAAGGAGCCGAGGAATTTCGGGCTAGTAAGGATGATGATCCGGAGAGGGCAGAATTCTGGCTTGAGAATACCATCAGGGTATTCAATGAGTTGTCATGAACGCCTGAAGAGTGCATAAAGTGCACGGTATCTCTCTTGAGAGATTCGGCCGATTAGTGGTGGAACACCTTTGTGTCAGTGGTACCAAGGGAGAGAGTTAATTGGGAATTCTTCCAAGAGGAATTCCGGAAGAAGTACATTAGTCAAAGTTTCATCGACCAGAAAAGAAAGGAGTTCTTGGAGCTAAAGCAAGGTCGAATGATGGTGGCTGAATATGAGCGTGAGTTCGTAAGGCTCAGCAAATACGCTCGAGAGTGCTTATCGACAGAAGCCATCATGTTCAAAAGATTCGAGGATGGGTTAAATGAGGATGTCCGTTTGTTTATTGGTTTCCTCGAATTAAAAGAGTTTGTGGTGCTAGTAGATCTGGCTTGTAAGGTTGAGGAACTAGTCAAAGAGAAAAAGAAAGCTGAAATTGAGTCTCGCGACTCGAAGAAGAGACAATTAGGCAAGTCATTCCAATCCTCGTCCAAGAAGTCAAGAGATTTCACTATTCGATCGGCCACCTCAGCTGGGTTTTCGTGTAGAAGTAAGGGTAGACAGTACCCGGGGTCTAAAGCTCAGACTACTTCGGTCGCTAGTGTTGGCAACGCTCGACCGAATAGACCAGAATGCCTGCAGTGTGGCAGATACCATCCCATTGAGTGTCGAGCAAATGAAAAGGCTTGTTTCAAGTGTGGATCTCTAGACCATTTTATCAGAGATTGCCCCGAGGCGGGTGAGAAAGAGAAGCCTCAGAATGCAAGACCGAGAAGTACTGCTAGGGGAAGACCATAGAGAAACTTGGGAAATGAGATGATTAGCAAGAATTCATCTAGAGAGCAAACTGCAAGAGTTGAGGGTAGAGCACCGGCGAGAACATATGCCATTCGTGCTTGCGAAGAGGCGTCCTCCCCCGACGTAATTACGGGTACATTTTCTCTTTATGATACTCATGTTATAGCATCGATTGATCCGGGATCTACCCACTCGTATATTTGCATGAAATTAGTCTCTAGCATGAACATGCCTGTAGAGTCTACTGAATTTGTGATAAAAGTGTCAAATCCCCTAGGCAAATGTGTGTTGGTGGATAGAGTATGCAAAGGTTTCCCTTTGATGATTAGGGGTTATTGTTTTCCTACTAATCTCATGCTATTGCCGTTTGATGAATTTGATGTCAACCTTAGGATGGATTGGTTAACTATTCATGATGTGATAGTGAACTTTGGAAGGAATTTTATTGAGTTAAAGTGTGAAAGTGGAGATCTTATTCGTGTTGAATCAGATGAGCAAGACAGATTACCAGTAGTGATATCTTCCTTGCTGACTCAAAAATATCTAAGAAAGGGGTACGAAGCTTACCTTGCCTTTGTAACGAATGCTAGGGAGACTGAGTTAAGAATTGAATCAGTGCCCATAGTATGTGAGTATTCAGATGTTTTTCCGGAGGAATTTCCAGGGCTACCTTCAGTTAGAAAGATTGAATTTGGGATTGAACTAGCTCCTGGTACGGCTCCCATTTCTATTACTCCATACAGAATGGCTCCTACCCAGCTAAAAGAACTGAAGGTACAGTTGAAAGAGTTAACAGAAAAAGGCTTCGCAAGACCAAGTTATTCTCCGTGGGATGCTCCGGTATTATTTGTGAAGAAGAAAGATGGTTCCATGAGGTTATGTATAGATTATCGGCAGCTCAATAAACAAGTACCCATTTCCAAGAATTGATGATTTATTTGACCAATTGAAGGGAGCCACGGTATTTTCCAAGATAGACTTAATGTCCGGATATTATCAGTTGAGAGTCAAGGACTCGGATGTGCCGAAAACTGTATTTCGGACGAGGTATGGCCACTATGAATTTTTGGTCATGCCTTTTGGTTTAACAAATGCCTCTGCAGTTTTCATGGATTTGATGAATCTTATCTTTCGGCCGTATTTGGATAAATTTGAAGTAGTTTTTATTGATGATATATTGATCTACTCTCAGGATGAGAACGAACACGCCGAGCATTTGAGAATAGTTTTGCAAAATTTGAGAGATAAACAATTGTATGCCATGTTTAGTAAAAGCGAATTTTGGCTTAAGTAAGTTGGATTTTTGGGGCACATTGTCTCGGGAGATGGAATTAGAGTCGACCCGAGTAAGATCTCAGCTATTGTAGATTTGAAGCCACCAAGGAATGTAACTGAAGTTAGGAGTTTTCTGGGCCTAGCTGGCTACTATAGGCGTTTTGTCAAGGGGTTTTCCACGATAGCTACTCCGATGACGAGGCTATTGCAAAAAGATGTGAAGTTTGATTGGACAGAAAATTGCCAATAGAGTTCTGAGAGATTAAAGGCGTTGTTGACCGAGGCTACTGTTTTAGTGTAACCGGAGCCGAGAAAAGAATTCATGGTTTACAGTGATGCATCCATGAATGGATTGGGTTGTGTACTTATGCAAGAGGGCAAGGTGATAGCATATACCTCTAGACAATTAAAGCCGCACGAGAAGAACTACCCGACTCACGACTTGGAATTAGCTGCAATTGTATTTGCACTAAAGATATGAAGACACCATTTGTATGGTGAGAAATGTCGGGTGTTCACTGATCATAAGAGCCTAAAGTACTTGATGACTCAAAAAGATTTGAACCTTAGGCAATGGAAATGGTTAGAGTTGATAAAAGATTACGAGTTGGTAATTGACTACCATCCGGGAAAGGCAAATGTGGTCGCCGATGCCTTGAGTAAGAAATCATTGTTTACGCTGAGAGCCATGAACACACGGATGGCTTTGTCAGATGATGGTTCTATTCTAGCCGAGTTGAGGGCTAGACCATTATTTCTCCAAGATATTTGTAAAGCTCAGAAAGGTGACAGCGATTTACAAGCCAAAAGAGTTCTATATGAGTCAAATGTTGAGTCAGACTTTCGGATAAGTCCTGATGGATGTCTGATGTTCCGAGGTAGGGTCTGTGTACCCAGAGATGATGAACTTATACGAAAGATTCTGCATGAAGCACATAGTGGATGTTTGTCTGTACATCCAGGCAGCACGAAGATGTATAATGATTTGAGGAAATGGTATTGGTGGCTGTGTATGAAGAAAGACATTTCCGAGTTTGTTTCTAGATGCTTAATTTGTCAACAAGTGAATGATGGACATCAAGTACCTTCGGGTCTACTTCAGCCTATTATGGTTCTCGAGTGGTAATGGGACCATATTACTATGGACTTCGTGATGGGTTTACCGTTATCACCGAAGAAGAGAGATGTTGTATGGGTCGTGGTCGATAGACTTACGAAGTCACCCATTTCATACCAAGATGCAGTCGATTTTTTTGCTTGATAAGTTGGCTGATTTGTATGTGTCGAGATAGTAAGACTTCATGGAGTACCGTTATCGATTATTTCAGATAGAGATCCGAGATTTACGTCATGGTTTTGGAAAAAGTTGCAAGAGGCCTTAGGAACAAAATTGACCTTCAGTAAAGCTTTCCATCCGCAAATCGACGGACAGTCAAAGAGAGTAATACAGATACTTAAGGATACGCTTCGATGTTGTGCTTTGGAATTCCAAAGTAATTGGGAAAAATACTTACCGTTGGTGGAATTCGCCTACAACAACAGTTTTCAGCCAAGTTTGAAAATGGCGCCTTATGAAGCATTGTATGGGCGTAAGTGTTGAACGCCCTTGTATTGGGCAGAACTCTGAGAAAATTAGATTCACGGGGTCGATTTGGTCAGGTAAACTGAAGAGAAAGTAAAGGTGATATGTGAATGTCTAAAAGCGGCCTCAGATAGACAAAAGTCCTATTCGGATTTAAAAAGGAAAGAGATTGAGTTCCAAGTAGGTGATAAAGTGTTTCTGAAAGTATCACCATGGAGAAAAGTCCTCAGATTTGGCCGGAAAGGCAAATTGAGTCCGTGTTTTATCGGACCTTATGAAATTACCGAAAGGATACGGCCGGTAGCTTATCGTTTGGCCTTGCCCCATGAGTTGGAAAAGATTCATGATGTCTTCCACGTGTCTATGTTACGTCGCTACCGATCAGACCCTTCGCATGTGATTGTACCATCAAAGGTAGAGATTCAACCGGACATGACTTATGGCGAAGTGCCAGTTAAAATTTTGGGACGAGAGGTCAAGCAGTTGAGAAACAAAAGTATAGCCCTTGTGAAAGTGCTGTGGCAAAGATATGGAATAGAAAAGGCTACATGGGAGCCCGAGGAGGCTATGAGAAATCATTATCCAAACCTTTTCACCGGTAAGATTTTTGGGGACGAAATCCTTAACGGGGAGAATTGTAACAGCCCGATTTAGGGGCTAGTCAGAATAGTGGTTTCGAAATCACTAATTCGAGGTTGTAGAAAATTATTATATGAGTTATAATATGATTGTATAAGTGCATGAAAATTTTGGTGCTTTAATTTTAGCGATTTCATGCTTATTCGCGAAAAAGGACTAAATCGCATAAAGTGTGAAAGTTCCATTTTATAAGCTAAAGGTGCCTAATAGCCATTGTAACACCCCTTACCCGTATTCTACGCCGGAACCGGGTACGAGGCATTACCGAACTTGACTTTCTAGGTCATACAACTTTAAGCTTTAAAATTTCATTCCAACTTAACATTTCCCATTTACAATCAATACATTCTCATTAAGGGCCTACAAGGCCTTAATCAAGCATACGGAGGGTCTCGGAACCCAACCGGGAACTTTTGTACAGATAAATTTTTTTGTCTAAACAGGGACCACACGCCCGTGTGAAATAGGACACGCCCGTGTGGGCAGGCCGTGTGGTCACAAACGCCCATGTCCCTAACCCATGTGGGATTTATTTTCATTTTGAACCTACAGGGGTTTTCACACGGCCGGACACACGCCCGTGTTCTTGGCTCGTGTGTTCCACATGGCCTAGACACGCCCGTGTCCTCGCCCGTGTGTAAAAACCTGGGTATTCTATTTTTGACGTCAGCAATCTCATAAGGGACACACGGCCTAAGCACACGCCCATGTGGCTAGCCCGTGGTCGACACTGACTTGAAACACTAACATGCAAGGGGCACACGGCCTAGTCACACACCCATGGGACTGACCTTGTGTCACACATGGCCTAGACACACGCCCGTGTGCCTACCCGTGTGGACATAAACAAGGCTATTTTCCAAGCTCTTTTTGCCACCCTAGCTCACACAACATATTTCCATTCAACACATCATCAAACAACTCAAGTTATGCAACAACACTTTCTTGAATAACCTCATATTTCATAACTTAAACATAATGAGCCATCAACTATGGCAATATACAAAAGAATTCATCCTTAAGGAAGTCAATACATACTTGGCCAAAATAACAAATTCACTAAGTCTAGCCCCTATACATGCCATACTCAAAATGCTAGTTCTAGATATACCGAGATGAGCTGATAGTGTGGGTGATCTTCCAATTATCTTCGTATCCCGACCTGGCTCTTTGACACTATAAAACAAGGGAAAATAAAGGGAGTAAGCTTTACGCTTAGTAACTTTACATGTAAACAATAAACATCATAATTTGTGCTAATCAATAAATAACATTACATACTAAGCAAGAATAATCCACTTTCATGATCATGCTTACTCATTTCATCCCTTACCACATTCCGAGCTTATCACGAGCCAAATGCTCACATTATTTAACATACAATCCTGCACTTATCACCACATAATCTCATGAAAAAACACTCAACAATTTCACAATAAGCCATTCATAGTATTACCTAACACTTGGTGGTTTCGTACTTAGCCCACCATTTAACTTTAATGGGGTGGTATCGCACATAGCCCACCAACGAGATTATTTACGGTGGTATCACACTTAGCCCACCAAACGATGGTATCGCACACAGCCCATCGTGAATAAGTATTAAGGTGGTATCGTACATAGCCCACCAATAAGAATAATTAAGGTGGTATCGCACACAGCCCACCATTAATTACTATAGATAATATTCCATGCCTACATATCTAATTCAACATCCATAAGGAATTTATTCATTTTCTACCACATTCAGTCCATTTAAAATTGTAAATATTCTCAATCATACAATGCACCAATGAACAACTGTAACACCCCTTAACCCGTCTTCGTCGCCGAATTAGGGTTATGAGGTGTTACCAACAAAACACAGCTTAGAACTAATATTTCATAAGTTGGATATCAAACATATCACTTTTATACAAGCGCATTTTAAAACATAAACATTCATGAGTCGTATTAAATTATTACCAAACTTATCATATACTCTACCATTTTGATTCACTACAAGATCAGGCACATAAACTATGATAATTTTAAGCATCTTGAACACATATAACAATTAATAATTCACTTATTACGAATGATCTAATAGCATAATTAAAATATGCACATTCAACCAATAAATTAACTACCTATTAGGTTATATAAGAAACCTTTATTTCATTATACTTATGTAATTATGCCATCCACCACATCATATCCATTAACAAACCAAATACACATATGCACTTTGAAACCCGAAACAAATGGTCGAATATCATAACCGAATCATATATAGCTTATATCCATTTCTCATTTTAAAATCACACCCAAACCGTACCTTAAATGCAATTCCGAATTAAATTATTTACAAAGTTGAATAACCTTAACATTTCCATTACTTAAAATTTACCTAGACCAACCATCTCAAGAATACAACCATGAAGCATACTTTACAACAATTCGAATCATGATCTAATACATATAACGATTTACCTTCAAATGAAATTCAACCATTAACCTAAATGCCAAAATACATGACTAAAGTAACTCAAACATTAATATTATAAACAAGCAATTATATCGAATGCATATTACATATACTTGACTAAAAGAAACAGACCATAGCCGAATTATTGAAACCAAACACACCATACACATAGCCAAGAGCAAATAAAACCAAACTTAAACAAAATGATCAAGCCATTTTTGCATGGCTATATATATATATAAATGTAAACCGAACATCATTCAAACACTTAACTAGCCTATACATGCCTTTGATTCAAAAACTAGCTTGAAAGTACCAAAAAGGGATGATAGTGTGGTTGACTTCACCAACGATCCTCTGAGCCCGTAACTTGATCAAAATCTATAAAATGTAACAATGAACACATACGAATAAAACTTACTAGCTTAGTAAGTCTCAAGCAAATGTTAATATAACAATCAAACACTTAAACCTTTTAATCTTTAGGCTTATGGCATTGAATATATATACATTACAATATGTGAATTTAAACATGGCGGAATACTATCAAATTATTAACCTAAGTATTTGCACTTTATTACCATAAACATGTAACTCATCGAAACACAAAAAAATATATTACATGTAATCGCATACTCCAAGTCATATGAGTACAACATTCATATCAACCTCATTAACTTATTTATACACATATACAATCACACTCCAAATCTTTTCACCCTTAAAGTTTCTACTTGTAGCCGAATCTCCAAAATAGTACATTTAAACTCAATTTCTATTATATAATGTTCATACACATTAATAGTAAGCTCAATAGCACATAACTAAATTCTTATCGTATTATCTTAACTCAAATAGTATTATACCAACTTACCTTACTCCTTGTAAATATAAAAGGGCTTATACTTACCTGAGCTTTTATCTCGATACATTAACTATGTTTCACCTTGTATGATTCATGATTTCTCCAATTATAATACATCACCAAAGATCAAGCCCGCTAGGCATCAAAGCTGAAATATACACCAAGCATTAAGCTTCGCTAGACCAAAGGTCTGAAATTCAATCACCGGCATTTAGCCTGCTAGGCAATAAGCCCGAAACATTTCACCGGCACAAGGCCTACTAGGCAATAAGCCCGATATTTATTTTACCAAACCAACTCATTCACATTACACAATAACAAGATCACAAATATCACATATAATTCACATCACTTCATTTAATGAACTCAAATACTTTGATTACATATCATTGCTAAACTACTTCCACACATTCGGCTTAATCATATTTCAATCCACAAGTTCATAATTCAACATGTATACTAGGTTATAGTCGATACTAATGATATTAACTTGCTTAAAGACTTACCTCGACTATCGACGGATAGCGAAGACCGGCTATTCGTTAACCTTTGCCTTTCCCCGATCCAAATCTGTTTTTCTTTGTTCTTGATCTAAACACATTAAAATTTAGCTCATTCAAGCACATTTCATCTCAAATTAGTCCCAAAACACATAAACGGGAAAATTACCATTTTACCCCTAATGTTTCACATTTTTACAATTTTGTCCTATTTGCACAAAACACAAAATACACAAAATTTCTCTATATCACCTAAGGGTCGAATATTCATAGGGACTATACAAGTCCATTTATTTCATTTATTTAGCATTTTAGCCCCTCAAAAATTTATTCTTTGTAATTTAGCCTAAAATACACAAATTCACTAAAATTTCCAACACAAAACATGTTAATCTTTAACATAACTTTAATATAAAATCATCAAACATCAAAAACCACAAGAACATGACAATGGCTGAACATCAAGCATGCTCAAATTTAAAAATTCTAGCATGGGTCAACTAATGTTCGAAACAACGGTATCAAAAACGTAAAAATCGACAAAAACCGAGCTAAAATTCATACCTAATTAAGCTTGAACAAGGCCGAATGTTTTGAAGCTTTTCTTTCTTCCTCCCTTGCTAACTTTCGGCCAAAAAAGATGAACTATGACTTCTTATTTTATTATAATTAACATATATATCAATATTTATCTAATTACATATTTGGCCATTATTAAAACATAACCAAATTTTATATTTTAAGGTTAGTTTTGTCCATGACCGGCCACTAACTCTTAAAATGGGCTAATTGCCCTTTTAACACCTCATTTAAAGAAGCCATTATCAATTTAACACATTTCACTTTAATATGCAACTTTTACAGTTTATGCGATTAAATCCTTTTTTCTAAATTAAACACAAACAATCAAATTTTCCTACAAAACTTTCACACACATTAATTCACATATAACAAACACCGAAAATAATATTAAAAATTTTTCCAGACTCGAATTCATGGCCCCGAAACCACCGTTCCGATTAGGGTCAAATTCAGACTGTTACAACTCTCCCCCCTTAGGGATTTTCGTCTCCGAAAATCTTACCGTTAAACAAAGTCGGATATTGTTGCCTCATTGAATCCTCAGGCTCCCACGTAGCCTCTTCAACTCCGTGCCGATTCCATAGCACTTTCACTAACGGAATTTTCTTGTTTCTCAACTCTTTCATTTCCCGAGCTAAAATACGGATCGGTTCTTCCTCAAACGTCATATCGGATCGGATTTCAATCTCGGACGGAACGATCACATGTGACGGATCTGATCTATATCTACGAAGCATCGAAACGTGAAATACGTTGTGTATCTTTTCTAATTCAGAGGGCAACTTCAATCTATAAGCAACAGGCCCAATACGTTCGATGATCTCGTATGGTCCGATGAATCTCGGACTTAGTTTGCCTTTTCGACCAAATCAGAGTACTTTCTTCCACGGAGAAACTTTCAAGAATACCCGATCTCCGACCTGGAACTCAATGCCTTTACGTTTTAAATCAGCGTATGACTTTTGACGATCCGAGGCAGCTTTCAAACTATCTCTGATTATAGCCACTTTCTGCTCCGTCTCTTTAATTAAATCAACCTCGTGTATCCTATTTTCACTGAGCTCGGTCCAATATAACGGTGTACGACACTTGCGGCCATATAGAGCTTCATAAGGTCCCATTTTGATACTAGATTGAAAACTATTATTATAAGCAAATTCAATCAAAGGTAAGTATCTTTCCCACGTACCTTCAAACTCAAGGACGCAACATCTCAACATGTCCTCAAGTATCTGAATGGTTCGTTCGCAGTCGACCGTCTGTCATGGATGAAAAGTCATGTGCTAAAGTGGAGTTTAGTACCTAAAGCATCTTGCAACTTCTTCCAAAACCGCGATTTGAATCTCGTATCTCTGTCTGAAACAATGGAACTCGGCACACCATGTAATCTCACAATTTGAGATATATACAACTCAACAAGTTTATCAAGCGAATAATCTGTACGAACCGGCACAAAGTGAGCGGATTTGGTCAGTTTATCCACTATAACCCAGACTGCATCTTTCTTGCTCGAGGTCGAAGGCAAACCGGATACAAAATCGATAGTGATTCTATCCAATTTCCATTCAGGTATCATGGAAAAACCTTTGACGAATCGTCTGTAGTATCCTGCAAGTCCCAGAAAGCTTTGAATTTCGAAAACATTCTTTGGTGGCATCCAATCAAGTATAGCCGATATTTTGTTTGGATCAACCCGAATACCTGATGCTGAAACGACGCGACCCAAAAAACTGACTTCCTTTATCCAAAATTCACACTTACTAAACTTTGCATACAACTGTTGATCTCGCAAAGTTTGTAGCACCAATCTCAAATGCTCGACATGTTCGGTTTCATCTCTGGAGTAGATTAGGATATCGTCTATAAACACTACTACAAACCGATCCAAATACTGTCTAAACACCCGATTCATCAAAACCATAAAAATAGCAGGTGCATTAGTAAGTCCAAAAGGCATGACTAGGAACTCAAAATGTCCGTACCTCGTTCGGAATGCAGTTTTTGGCACATCGGAATCTCGACTATGAATCCGATAATAACCCGATCTCAAATCTATCTTCAAAAACACTGAAGCCCCTTTCAACTGATCAAACAAGTCATCAATCCGAGGCAACGGGTATTTATTCTTTATAGTCACATTATTCAGCTTCCGATAATCAATACACATTCGCATAGTTCCATTTTTCTTTTTCACAAATAGAACTGGTGCACCCCAAGAAGAAAATCTCAGTCGTGCAAAGCCTCTATCTGTCAACTCTTGCAACTTTGCTTTCACTCTTTCAATTCATTAGGTTCCATCCGATATAGAGCTATCGAAATCGAAGTCGTCCCCGGTACTAATTCAATACCAAACTCTATCTCTCAAACTGGCGGTAAACTCGGCAATTCTTCAGGGAACACCTCTGGGTATTCACATACAACTGGTACAGATTCAATCTGCTTTATGGACACTTTATTATCCAACACATAAGCCAAGTAAGCTTCACATCCTTTTCTAACATACTTAAGAGCTAACATCGAGGATATTACTGTCGGTAACCCATTCAAGTCATTAGATTCAATCCGGATGATCTCACCGTTCTGACATCTCAAATTAATAATCTTTCTTTTGCAATTCACCACTGCACCATGCAAAGTTAACCAGCCCATTCCCAAAATTATATAGAACTCATCGAAAGGCAACAACATTAAATCAGCTGGAAAGTAGGAATGCCGAATCATCAACGGGAAACCTTTACACACTTTATCAACGAAAACACATCTACCCAAAGGGTTGGACACACGGATCACAAACTCAGTAGACTCAATAGGCAGAGTCTTATTGGATACTAGAGTTTCACACACATATGAATGAGTCGAACCAGGATCAATCAATGCAATCACAGTAGTATCATAAAGTGTGAAAGTACCGGTAATGACATCCGGGAAGAAGCATCCTCTCTAGCTCAGATAGCATAAGCTCTAGCTGGTGCTCGAGCCTCGATCGAAACTGCAGTGTCCTTCGTCCCTCTCTGACTGTCACCTACATTGCCTGAAATTCTGGGTGGTCTGCGCAGCATCGACGCCTTGCTCGGTTTAGTGTTCTGAACCGTATTTTGGTCGGCTAGCATCAGGCACTCTCGAATAAAATGGTCCGACGATCCACATTTAAAGCAGGACCGATCATGGAATCTATAACTCCCGAATGCCATTTTCCACAATGCTTGCACTCACCCCGCTTCTGCTGAACATTACCAACACTAGCCATCGAGTGGCTCGGGAACTCACCGAGGTCGATCTCGCTTCTAGACAGTTGAAGTAGCTTTATGTCGACCAAGTCATCTTTGAACTTCTTAAACGCTGAATGGAAAGTCTTACTCGATGATCTTTTTCGAGTGTCTCTAGCTTCTATTTCAGCCTTTCTTTTGTCTTTCCCAAGCTCTTCATCTTTGCAAGCTCGTTCGACAAGTACTACGAACTCTTTGATCTCAAGAATGCCCACAAGCAACTTTATGTCTTCATTCAGACCGTCTTCAAATGTTTTGCACATAATGGCTTCATTTGATACACACTCTCCGGCATATCGGCTCAATCTGACAAACTTCCGCTCATATTCTGTTACAATCATGTGACCCTGTTTTAGTTCCAAAAATTCTTTTCGTTTCTGATCGATGAATCTCTGACTGATATATTTCTTATGGAACTCGATCTGGAAGAAATCCCAAGTCCCTTTTTCTTTCGGAACCACTGATACTAGTGTATTCCACCAGTGATATGCAGTGTCCCGAAGTAGAGATATAGCACACTTCAGGCATTCATCTGGAGTACAGGATAGCTCATCAAGTACCCGAATAGTGTTATCGAGCCACTTCTCAGCTCGTTCTGCATCGTCATTATCATTAGCTTTGAATTCTTTGGCCCCATACTTCCTGATTTTATCAACAAGAGGCCTACTAGATCTCATCGGATCTAACATTGGAGGTGCTGAAGGTACCGGAGTTGGATTATTCGGGGGTGGAGGTTGTTGTACAGTCGGGTTAGTCTGAATGAACTGGGTAAACCATTCATTCATCATCTGGTAGAAGGCTTGCATATCCTCTCCCTCATGGATACCCGAGACAGGTCGAGAGTCTACCGGCTGCCGACCGCGTCTTGCGATCAAAGCGCTACACTCTCTACATCATCCGCTACGGCTCACAGATCCATTTACTATATAAAACACGCTTTGAAATGTCGAAGTCACCACACTATCATTTATATATTTAAGGCATGTATAGCTAGACTCACACGCGCTACGGTAGTCCTAGAATCGACTAAACCATAGCTCTGATACCAATCAAATGTAACACCCCTTAACCCGTCTTCGTCGCCGAATTAGGGTTATGAGGTGTTACCAACAAAACACAGCTTAGAACTAATATTTCATAAGTTGGATATCAAACATATCACTTTTATACAAGCGCATTTTAAAACCAAAACATTCATGAGTCGTATTAAATTATTAGCTTATCATATACTCTACCATTTTGATTCAATACAAGATCAGGCACATAAACTATGATAATTTTAAGCATCTTGAACACATATAACAATTAATAATTCACTTATTACGAATGATCTAATAGCATAATTAAAATATGCACATTCAACCAATAAATTAACTACCTATTAGGTTATATAAGAAACCTTTATTTCATTATACTTATGTAATTATGCCATCCACCACATCTTATCCATTAACAAAGCAAATACACATATGCACTTTCAAAACCGAAACAAATGGTCGAATATCATAACCGAATCATATATAGCTTATATCCATTTCTCATTTTAAAATCACACCCAAACCGTACCTTAAATGCAATTTCGAATTAAATTATTTACAAAGTTGAATAACCTTAACATTTCCATTACTTAAAATTTACCTAGACCAACCATTTCAAGAATACAACCATGAAGCATACTTTACAACAATTCGAATCATGATCTAATACATATAACGATTTACCTTCAAATGAAATTCAACCATTAACCTAAATGCCAAAATACATGACTAAAGTAACTCAAACATTAATATTATAAACAAGCAATTATATCAAATGCATATTACATATACTTGACTAAAAGAAACAGACCATAGCCGAATTATTGAAACCAAACACACCATACACATAGCCAAGAACAAATAAAACCAAACTTAAACAAAATGATCAAGCCATTTTCGCATGGCTATATATATATATATATATATGTAAACCGAACATCATTCAAACACTTAACTAGCCTATACATGCCTTTGATTCAAAAACTAGCTTGAAAGTACCAAAAAGGGATGATAGTGTGGTTGACTTCGCCAACTATCCTCTGAGCCCGTAACTTGATCAAAATCTATAAAACAGAACAATGAACACATACGGAGTAAGCTTACTAGCTTAGTAAGTTTCAAGCAAATGTTAATATAACAATCAAACACTTAAACCTTTTAATCTTTAGGCTTATGGCATTGAATATATATACATTACAATATGTGAATTTAAACATGGCGGAATACTATCAAATTATTAACCTAAGTATTTGCACTTTATTACCATAAACATGTAACTCATCGAAACACAAAAAAATATATTACATGTAATCGCATACTCCAAGTCATATGAGTACAACATTCATATCAACCTCATTAACTTATTTATACACATATACAATCACACTCCAAATCTTTTCACCCTTAACATTTCTACTTGTAGCCGAATCTCCAAAATAGTACATTTAAACTCAATTTCTATTATATAATGTTCATACACATCAATAGTAAGCTCAATAGCACAAAACTAAATTCTTATCGTATTATCTTAACTCAAATAGTATTATACCAACTTACCTTACTCCTTGTAAATATAAAAGGGCTTATACTTACCTGAGCTTTTAGCTCGATACATTAACTATGTTTCACCTTGTATGATTCATGATTTCTCCAATTATAATACATCACCTGAATCAAGCCTGCTAGGCATCAAAGCCTGAAATATACACCGGCATTAAGCCTGCTAGACCAAAGGTCTAAAATTCAATCACCGACATTTAGCCTGCTAGGCAATAAGCCCGAAACATTTCACCGGCACAAGGCCTGCTAGGAAATAAGCCCGATATTTATTTTACCAAACCAACTCATTCACATTACACAATAACAAGATCACAAATATCACATATAATTCACATCACTTCATTTAATGAACTCAAATACTTCGATTACATATCATTGCTAAACTACTTCCACACATTCGGCTTAATCATATTTCAATCCACAAGTTCATAATTCAACATGTATACTAGGTTATAGTCAATACTAATGATATTAACTTGCTTAAAGACTTACCTCGACTATCGACGGACAGCGAAGACCGGATATTCGTTAACCTTTGCCTTTCCCCGATCCAAATCCATATTTCTCTGTTCTTGATCTAAACACCTTAAAATTTAGCTCATTCAAGCACATTTCATCTCAATTTAGTCCCAAAACACATAAACAGGCAAATTACCATTTTACCCCTAATGTTTCACATTTTTACAATTTTGTCCTATTTGCACAAAACACAAAATACACAAAATTTCTCTACATCACCTAAGGTCCGAATATTCATAGGGACTATACAAGTCCATTTATTTCATTTATTTAGCATTTTAGCCCCTCAAAAATTTATTATTTGTAATTTAGCCCAAAATACACAAATTCACTAAAATTTCCAAACCAAAACATGCTAATCTTTAACATAACTTTAATATAAAATCATCAAACATCAAAAACCACAAGAACATGACAATGGCCGAACATCAAGCATGCTCAAATTTAAAAATTCTAGCATGGGTCAACTAATGTTCGAAACAACGGTCTCAAAAACGTAAAAATTGACAAAAATCGAGCTAAAATTCATACCTAATTAAGCTTGAACAAGGCCGAATGTTTTGAAGCTTTTCTTTCTTCCTCCCTTGCTAAATTTCGGCCAAAAAAGATGAACTATGGCTTCTTATTTTATTATAATTAACATATATATCAATATTTATCTAATTACATATTTGGCCATTATTAAAACATAACCAAATTTTATATTTTAAGGTTAGTTTTGTCCATGACCGGCCACTAACTCTTAAAATGGGCTAATTGCCCTTTTAACACCTCATTTAAAGAAGCCATTATCAATTTAACACATTTCAATTTAATATGCAACTTTTAAAGTTTATGCAATTAAATATTTTTTTCTAAATTAAACACACAAACAATCAAATTTTCCTACGAAACTTTCACACACATTAATTCACATATAACAAACACCGAAAATAATATTAAAAATTTTTCCAGACTTGGATTCGTGGACCCGAAACCACCGTTCCGATTAGGGTCAAATTCGGACTGTTATAACAACAACATATGTATTTAAGATGCATCGTTTACACATAAACTTACCTCGGTGCAAAATGCGTTAATTTGCGGTTTAATCCGAAACCTTGCCTTTTCCCCGGTCAAGGTTAATTTCGTGCTCTTCTTGATCTATAACAACAAAATTCACTCATTTAAATGATTTTATGATAATAATGCATCTTAATCTCTACTTAGGCAAAAATGACCATTTTTCCCTTGTACTATGGAAAAATTACGATTTTCCCCCTAGGTTCGTAAATAATTTTTCAACACATTTTGTCAGAAAACAAGCCTAGCTGAACATTTATTTCTCCTACAACTACTCACAATTTCAACTATTCCATGCATTTATTACTAAATCACAACATTTACAACTTGGTCCCATTTAGGTGTTTTCATGGCTACACCTTTCACAAAAGTTGTTTCTCATCTGCCTAACATTCATTTTCTTCCATAAAAACTTAGCAAACAACATAAACACTCTCATGGTAAGTCCTTAGACTTTCAACCATATTGCAAATTAGTCCCCTCATTAGCTAGCTTAAGCTTTGGGGGTTCCAAAAGTACAAAAATTATCAACTAAAACCATCAAAATCACTTTCTTGCAAGAAAGTTACTTGGCTGAAAGTTTGGACTCCAAAACCCTTTAATTTTCTTCAAATTTTGGTGGTAGAAGAAGAATGAATAGTAAAAGATGAGATATCATCTTTTTTATCTTATTTTATTCATTTTTTATCACCTAATGTCACCAAATTTTGACTAAAATTAATGCTCTTGTCCCCTTGCTTCCTATGGCCGGCCAACATACTCTATATGGCCTAATTGCAATTTAAGGACATTTAATTTAATATTATATGGCTATTAGACACCTCTACCTTGAAATATAAAACTTTCACACTTTATGTGATTCAGTCCTTTTTCACAATTAAGCATTCAATCGTTAAAATTAAAGCACCAAAATTTTCAGGTAGCCATATATTTATGCTATAACACATAAAATAATACTAAAATAATTTTCCTCAACCTCGGATTAGTGGTCTCAAAACCACTGTTCCGACTAGCCCCAAGATCGAGCTGTTACAACTCTCCCCTCCTTTAGAGATTTTCGTCCCCGAAAATCTTACCGGTAAAAAGGTTTGGATATTGTTCTCTCATGGCTTCTTCCAGTTCCCACGTAGATTCTTCCACACCGTGTTTTTGCCAAAACACTTTTACTAAAGCTATGCTCTTATTCCACAACTTTTTAACCTCCCGAGCTAATATTTTAATTGGCTCCTCTACATAAGTCATGTCCGATCGTATCTCAATTTACGATGGAGGGATTACATGCGAAGGATCGGATCAGTATCGCCGCAACATTGATACATGAAACTCGTTGTGTATTCTCTCTAACTCTACCGGGAAAGCCAACCGATATGCCACTGGCCAAATCCTTTCGGTAACCTCATACGGCCCTATGAATCGTGGACTCAATTTGCCCTTCCGACCAAATCTCAATATTTTCTTCCACGGAGATACTTTCAAAAATACTTTGTCGCCCTCTTGAAACTCAATTTATTTTCTTTTCAAATCTGCGTACGACTTTTGTCAGTCCGATGCAGCTTTCAGAATATTACGGATCACTTTCACCTTCTCCTCGGTTTCTTTAACTAAATCAACCCCATGAATTTGTTTCTCACTAAGTTCGGTCCAATACAAGGGAGTCTGACACTTGCGACCATACAAGGCTTCGTACTGCGCCATCCATATACTCGACTGATAACTGTTGTTGTAAGCAAACTCAACCAAAGGTAGATATCTTTCCCAACTACCTTCGAACTCCAACACACAGTATCGGAGCATATCCTCAAGAACTTGAATTACCCTTTTCGATTGGCCATCTGTTTGGGGATGAAATGCAGTACTAAAATTCAACCTTGTGCCCAAAGCTTCCTGTAGCTTCTTCCAAAATCTAGAAGTAAATCTCAGATCTCTATCCGAGATGATATATATAGGCACCACATGAAGTCTCACTACCTCAGCAATATACAGCTCAGCCAGCTTATCAAGTGAATAATCTACTCGCACCGGTATAAAGTGAGCCGACTTCATTAGTCTATCAACAATAACCCACACAGCATATTTCTTTCTCGGTGTCATAGACAGCCCCGTCACAAAATCCATAGTGATTCGATCCCGCTTCCACTTAGGAACCATCACCGGCTGAAGCAATCCCAAAGGTACTTGATGCTCGGCTTTCACTTGCTGACAGATCAAACATCTTGTCACGAACTTAGAGATGTCTCTTTTCATACCCGGCCACCAATAAAATTGCTTCAAACCATTGTACATTTTCGTGCTACCGGGATGTACTGACAAATGGCCACTGTGTGCTTCATGTAAAATTTTCCGGATCAACTCATCATCTTTAGGTACACAAATTCTATCGTGAAACATCAAACAACCATCTGAACTCACCCGAAAGTCAGAATCATTTCCTGGTTCACACTTAGCTCTCCTAGCTTGCATCTCATTATCATTCTTTTGAGCCTCACATATCTGTTGAATAAATAGCGGTCTAGCCCTCAACTCGGCCAATATAGCACCATCATAAGACAACGCTAAGCTTGTACTCATGGCCCTCAAAGCATACAGAGATTTTCTACTCAATGCATCCACCACTACATTTGCTTTCCCCGGATGATAATCAATTACTAGCTCATAGTCCTTCAATAATTCGAGCCACCGCCGTTGTCGCAAATTCAAATCCTTTTGGTCCATTAAGTACTTCAAACTCTTATGATCAGTAAAGATTCCGTACTTCTCACCATATAAATAATGACGCCAAATCTTTAATGCGAAAACGATCGCAGCCAACTCCAAGTCGTGGGTGGGATAATTTTTCTCATGTGGTTTTAACTGTCTCGAGGCGGAAGCTACTACCTTACCCTATTGCACCAACACACAGCCGAGTCCATTAAATGATGTATCACTATATACTACAAACTCCTTGCTCGACTCAGGTTGCACTAAAATTGGTGCTTCTATCAATAAGGTTTTCAATCTCTCGAAGCTCTGTTGGCATTTCTTAGTCCTTTCAAACTTGACATCTTTATGCAGCAGTTTCATTATCGGGGTAGCAATCATGGAAAACCTCTTTAAGAACCGTCTGTAATACCCCGCTAAACCCAAAAAGCTCCTGACTTTCGATAGATTTCTTGGCGGTTTCCACTCCACAATAGTCGAGATCTTATTTGGATCAACTCTAATACCATCACCCGACACAATGTGTCCTAGGAATCTGACCTCTTGGAGCCAAAACTCACTCTTGCTAAATTTAGCATACAACTGCTTGTCTCTTAAAGTCTGCAAAACAATTCTCAGATGCTCTGCATGATCACTCTCATCCCGAGAATAAATCAGTATATCATCGATAAAAACAACTACAAACTTGTCCAAATACGGTCGGAAGACTCGGTTCATTAAATCCATAAAAATCGCAGGAGCATTCGTTAAACCAAATGGCATGACAAGAAACTCATAATGGCCATACCCCGTCCGAAATGCAGGTTTCGGCACATCCTGCTCCTTAACCCTTAACTGATAATAACCAGACCTTAGATCTATCTTGGAGAACATGTAGCTCCCTTCAGTTGGTCAACTAAATCATCTATTCTTGGTAAAGGGTACTTATTCTTCACTGTCACCTTATTGAGCTGCCTGTAGTCTATGCACAATCTCATCGACCCATCTTTCTTTTTCACAAAAAGTACCGGAGCACCTCACGGTGAATAGCTCGGCCTTGCAAAACCCTTATCCGTTAACTCTTGCAACTGAACCTTCAGTTCTTTCAACTCTAATGGTGCCATCCTATACGGAGCAACTGAGATAGGTGCTGTTCCCGGAACTAACTCAATTCCAAACTCAACCTCTCTAACTGGAGGTAACCCGAGTAACTCTTCCGGAAACACATTTGGATATTCGCATACCACCGGCACTGATTCAATCTTTACCTCTGACTCTTGAGTATTTAGCACAAAGGCGAGATAGGACTCGTATCCTTTCCTCAAGTATTTCTTAGCTACCATAGCTAAAATTATCACAGGCAAACTATCCAATTTACCTGATTCAACCCGAATGACATCTCCATTTTCACACTTTAATTCAATAAAATTGCTACCACAGTTCACTAAAAATTATGGGCAGTGAACCAATCCATACCAAGAATCAAGTCAAATTCATCAAATGGCAACAACATAAGGTTTGCCGGAAAATAATGACCTCTAATTGTCAAAGGACAATTCCTACACACCTTCTCAACTAGCACATGTTTGCCTAACGGGTTTGCCAGTTTTACTACAAATTCCATAGATTCAACAATCATGCTCATACTAGATGCCAATTTCATGCAAATGTAAGAATGGGTAGACCCCAGATCAATCAAAGCAACAACAAAAGTGTCATGAAGAGAAAAAGTACCCGTTATCAAGTCCGGAGACGATGCCTCTTCGCGAGCGCGAATGGCATAAGTCCTTGCAGGAGCCCGACCCTCCTGTCTCACAGTAGAATCTCGAGGCGTACTTCTACCACTAGTCCCACCTCCCGGGTTCTTTTGTGATCTACCCCTTGAAGATACATTGCTAGACCTTATCTCTTGCTTCCTTTCCTTGTCATCTCTCTCAGTACAATTTCGAATAAAATGATCGAGGGAACCACACTTATAACAATTCCGGTTGTTTCCCCAACACTCCCCAGTGTGCTGCCTACCACAATTTTGACACTCCGGTTTGGACTTTGGTTTGCCCACACTTGCCATCGAAGTGGCTTGAACTCTTGAGCCCGAGCAGGTATCACCTCGACCTCTATGTGAATATCCTACTGATGCAGTCGTTCGAGGGTTTACTTCCTTGGACCTCTTCGATTGAGCTTGGTATGATTTACTCATCGGTCTTTTTCTTGCATCCCGGGCCTCACTCACAGCTTTCCTCTTTTCCTTATTCTATTCTTCGGCCTTACATGCCCTATCAACCAACACTACAAACTCTTTTAATTCTAAAATCCCAACTAGAAGTCTGATATCCTCATTCAGTCCATTCTCAAACCTCTTGCACAAAATATCTTCTGTAGACACGCACTCTTGTGCATACTTGTTGAGCCTAACAAACTCGCACTCATATTCTGCCACAGTCATTTTTCCTTGCTTCAATTCAAGGAATTCTTTCCGTTTCTGGTCCACAAACCTCTGACTTATATACTTCTTTCGGAACTCTTCCAAAAAGAAGTTCCACGTCACTCTCTCCCTTGGACCATCGACGTCAACATTTTCAACCAATGGTACGCCGAGTCCCTCAGTAAGGACATGACACATTTTAAGTTCTCCTCAGGTGTGCAGGAGAGTTCATCAAACACCCTCATCGAATTCCTCGGCCCCTTGCTTCTGAATCTTATCTACCGGGGGCTTGGTTATCCTCACTAAATCTATACCTTGAGGAGCCACCGAACTGCCTGGTATAGCGAGGGTGGAGGAGGTTGGGCGTTTGGGTTTGCTCGTACATACTCCGTGTACCAATTACTCATCATTTGGAGAAAGGCTTCCCGAGCCTCTTCTCCTTGACCCCTAGTCCCGGGTCTACTCTCTACAGGCGCGGTCCCTTGCGCGGGAGCCGACGTGTTACTAGCTGCGTCATCAGAGTCCACTCGACCGGGATCCATTTACTATATGAAAACAAAGTTTAGAATTGTAAGAAGCCACCACACTATCATTATACACTTATGGCATGTATAGCTAGACCCTAACACATGCTACGGTAGTCTGAGAACTAACTAAACCATAGCTCTAATACCACTAAATGTAACACCCCTTACCCGTATTCTATGTCGAAACCGGGTACGAGGCGTTACCGGACTTGACTTTCTACGTCATACAACTTTAAGCTTTAAAACTTCATTCCAACTTAACATTTCCTATTTACAATCAATACATTCTCATTAAGGGCCTACGAGGCCTTAATCAAGCATACAGAGGGTCTCAGAACCTAACCGAGAACTTTTGTACATATAATTTTTTTTTGTCTAAACAGGGACCACACGCCCGTGTGAAATGGGACACGCCCGTGTGGGCAGGCCGTGTGGTCACACACGCCCATGTCCCTAACCCATATGGGATTTATTTTTATTTTGAACCTACAAGGGTTTTCACACGGCCGGACACACGCCTGTGTTCTTGGCCCGTGTGTTCCACACGGCCTAGATACGTCTGTGTCCTTGCCCGCATGTAAAAACCTGGGTATTCTGTTTGTGACGTCAGCAATATTATAAGGGACACACGGCCTAAGCACACGCCCGTGTGGCTAACCCGTGGTCGACACTGACTTGAAACACTAACATGCAGGGGACACACGACCTAGTCACACACCCATGGCACTGACCGTGTGTCACACACGGCCTAGACACACGCCTGTGTGCCTACCCGTGTAGACATAAACAAGGCTATTTGCCAAGCTCTTTTTGCCACCCCAGCTCACACAACATATTTTCATTCAACACATCATCAAACAACTCAATTTATGCAACAAGTCTTTCTTGAATAACCTCATATTTCATAACTTAAACATAATGAGCCATCAACTATGGAAATATACAAAAGAATTCATCCTTAAGGAAGTCAGTACATACTTGGCCAAAATAACAAAATAATTCACTAAGTCTGGCCCCTATACATGCCATACTCAAAATGCTAGTTCTAGATATACCGAGATGAGCTGATAGTGTGGGTGATCTTTCAATTTTCTTCGTATCCCGACCCGGCTCTTTGACACTATAAAATAAGGGAAAAGAAAGGGAGTCAGCTTTACGCTTAAAAACTTTACATGTACACAATAAACATCATAATATGTGCTAATCAATAAATAACATTACATACTAAGCAAGAACAATCCACTTTCATGATCATACTTACTCATTTCATCCCTTATCACATTCCGAGCTTATCACGAGCCAAATGCTCACATTATTTAACATACAATCCTGCACTTATCACCATATAATCTCATGAAACAACACTCAACAATTCCACATTAAGCCATTCATAGTATTACCTAACACTCGGTGGTTTTGCACTTAGCCCACCATTTAACTTTAATGGGGTGGTATCGCACATAGCCCACCAACGGGATTATTTACGGTGGTATCGCACTTAGCCCACCAAACGATGGTATCGCACACAGCCCATCGTGAATAAGTATTAAGGTGGTATCGTACATAGCCCACCAACAAGAATAATTAAGGTGGTATCGCACACAGCCCACTATTAATTTCTATGAATAATATTCCATACCTACATATCTAATTCAACATCCATAAGGAATTTATTCATTTTCAACCACATTCAATCAATTTAAAATCGTAAATATTCTCAATCATACAATGCACCAATGAACAACAGCATATGTATTTAAGATGCATCGTTTACACATAAACTTACCTCGGTGCAAAATGCGTTAATTTGCGGTTTAATCCGAAACATTGCCTTTTCCCTTGTCAAGATTAATTTCGCGCTCTTCTTGATCTATAACAACAAAATTCACTCATTTAAATAATTTTATGATCATAATGCATCTTAATCTCTACTTAGGCAAAAATGACCATTTTGCCCTTGTACTATGGCAAAATTATGATTTTGCCCCTGGGCTCGTAAATCATTTTTCAACACATTTTCTCATTAAGCAAGCCTAGCTGAAGATTTATTTCTCCTACAACTACTCACAATTCCAACTATTTCATGCATTTATTACTAAATCACAACATTTACAACTTGGTCCCATTTAGGTGTTTTCATGGCTACACCTTTCACAAAAGTTGTTTCTCATCTCCCTAACATTCATTTCTTCCATAAAAACTCAGCAAACAACATAAACACTCTCATGGTATGTCCTTATACTTTCAACCATATTGCAAATTAGTCCCCTCATTAGCTAGCTTAAGCTTTGGGGGTTCCAAAAGTACAAAAATTATCAACTAAAACCATCAAAATCACTTACTTGCAAGAAAGTTACTTGGCTGAAAGTTTGGACTCTAAAACCCTCTAATTTCCTTCAAAATTTGGTGGTAAAAGAAGAATGAATAGTAAAAGATGAGATATCATCTTTTTATCTTATTTTATTCATTTTTTTATCACCTAATGTCACCAAATTTTGACTAAAATTAATGCTCTTGTCCCCTTGCTTCCTATGGCCGGCCAACACACTCTATATGGCGTAATTGCACTTTAAGAACCTTCAATTTAATATTCTATTGCTATTAGACACCTCTACCTTGAAATATAGAACTTTCGCACTTTATGCGATTTAGTCCTTTTTCACAATCAAGCATTCAATCGTTAAAATTAAAGCACCAAAATTTTCATGTAGCCATATATTTATGCTATAACACATAAAATAATACTAAAATAATTTTCCTCAACCTCAGATTAGTGGTCTCAAAACCACTGTTTCGACTAACCCTAAAATCGGGCTGTTACAGCCATAGAATATTAATTGAAGGCCTTTAATGTGCAATTTGACCCTTAGTTAGAGGGTGGCCGACCATAGGGGGACAAATAAGTCAAAATTAGTCAAAGTTGGTGTAGTAGGTGGATTAAATTGATGAAATAGAATAAAATAAAGAGAAGAAAAATATCACCTTTTCTCTCCATTTTCTCCACCAAAAATTAGTAGCAAAGTAGAGTTTTGAGAGCTCAAAATTTCAGCAAGCTTTCCTCCTTACAAGTAAGCGATTTCAATGGTCTTTCTTGATAAAATTTGTACTTTTGGAACCCCTAAAGCTTAAGCTAGCTAATGAGGGAACTATTTTGCAAAATAGTTGAAAACCTAAGGTTTTGCCATGTGAGCATTTATGTTGTTTACTGCATTTTTATGGAAGAATATGAGTCCTAGTTGTTTAATAAACAACTTTTATGAATGGTGTTATCATGAAAACACCTAGAATGACCTTTTTGTAAAGGTTGTAGAATAAGAAGTAAATGTGTGAAATATTGAGTTTTGATTGTTTTCATAAGAGAAATAAATGTCCATCTAGGCTTATAAGAGGAGGAAATTCGATCAGAATTGATTTACAAGCCTAGGGGTAAAATAGTCATTTTGTGAAAGTGTGAGGGCAAAATGGTAATTTTGCCAAAGTATGAATTTTGAGACGTGTTGATTAATGAGATTATTAAATGAGCTAAATTGTTATTATAGATCAAGAGGAACAAAGAATTAACATCAACCGAGGAAAGGGCAAAGTATCAGACTAGATCGACAATCTAGCTTATTTTGAAATCGAGGTAAGTTTGTGTGTATTAAATTCAATATCGTGTTATTAAGCCTTGAAATGTTCGATGTTAATAATGATGTATATTGTTCTATGAATTTGAGTAATGATGTTGAATGATGAAATAATGAAAATCCATGATGTTAAAGTCTCGGTTGGACTTAAATAAATGAGAGAATATTATCATCCAGACTTGAGATGGGTAAGGTCCCGTATAAGACCATGTCTAGGACATGGCCTCGGCACCGAATTGAAACCCCGTGTAAGACCATATATGGGATATGGCATCGGTATCGAATATGAAATTTGTATAAGACCATATTTGGGATATGGCATCGACACCGAAATAAGATCTTGTATAAGACCATATCCGGGATAGGATTCGGCATTAAAATGTGATCCCATGTAAGACTGCCTCCGGGATGTGGAATTGGCATCGATATTATGTGAATAAGAATGATCACGAATCCTTTAATATCCCAAGTGATTTAATGGGGAAATAGTTAAGCTTATGATAGATATGAGATTAATGCTAAGACTATGTGATGAAGTGATACAGGTGTTTGTGAGTAATTCACGAGAATGGTTTACGAGATGTGGCATGATGTGTAATTAGTAAGAGTAAGTATGAGTAAGTTATGGAAATGAGCTTAAGACTTGTGTTTTATTCAATGCAATGGATGGATAAAGCTATGAGCTTTATGTTGCTACTTATTTCATGCAAACTTACTAAGCTTTATGCTTACCCCTCTCATTTCCCTTTTCCTTGTAGTATTGCCAAGTTAGCTCGAGAGTTCGTGGAACGTCGGAGTTCAGAAATCACACTATCAACTACGTTTTGGTATATCCAAGTTAGATTCATTTTGAGTATGGCATGTATAGGACTTGGTCTTTTTGTTATGTCATATTTGCTAGCCAAAGTGTTGGCTATTAATGTTATTCAATTCATTTTGTAAATGGTCATGGGAAGTTGGCCTATACTTGACATGTTCAAATATTCAATGATGATGAATTTCATGAAGTGTATGCTTATGTGGATGTCTTGATTTTGAGTCTTTAGAGGTGCCATATGGTCGTAATATGTGTTGAATTGATTTGGTATAAATGTGGTCGCTTTGTAGGGTGGCAAATGGCTTGGTAGATAGCCATATAATTGTCCACACGGGTAGACACACGGGCGTGTGTCTAGGCCGTGTGTGACACACGGTCAGCCCCATGGGCACGTGGAGAGGCCGTGTTTCCCCTTGCATGCTAGGTTTGCAAGTCAGTATGCTTAGTAGCAAACACACGGGCAGAGACATGACTGTGTGTCTCAGCCGTGTGGGAGGCACGGCCATGGACATGGACGTGTGCCCAGGCCATGTGAAGTCTGCACCTGAAATTTAGAATTTAATTCGACACATGGTCTAAGGACACGGGAGTGTGCCTTGGCCGTGTGACCTTAGTGAGGTGATGATGTCATAAACAGAATGCCATGGTTTTTTGCACACGGGCTAAGACACGAGCGTGTCAAGGCCGTGTGTCTGGCCTTGTAAAAACTCCTGCAGGTTTGAATTGAGAAATAAATCCACACGGGTGTGGAACACGGGCATGTGATATGCCACACGGGCGTGTGGCCCTATTTTAAGCCAAATTTGTCTTTGTGTTTCAAAGTTTTTGGTTTAGTCCCGAATCATTTCTGGTGTAAGTTTTGGGTCTCGTAGGCCAATAATAGGGACATTATGAGTAGGAATGAAAAGCCTTAAGTTGAAACAAAATTTTATGGCCCGATGTGGTATGTTTAAGCAAGTTGAGTTAGGTAATGCCTCGTATCCGGTTCCGGCTTTGAACACGGGTAAGGGGTGTTACATGGAGAGATGAGAAGGAGCACGTAAAATCGATTTATTTGCGATAGGGAAAAGAATTAAACTCGCCAAGTAAGCCCATCCTTGAAGAAGAGGAGATTCCAAAAGAGTTTGATGAACCCACGGAAGAGGAGGAAGCCAATCACCATCAATCGATCAAGGGGATAGCTGAATAGGTATCTGGTCTGGTTATCACAAGACCGAGCACAATGAAGGTACCATTCTTGATGAGGCAGATTTTGTAAGTTTTCTCAGTTTATTTAATTTCATCAATGTCAATCTATCGCTCCTTGAACTTATTAATAAAATTCCAAAGTATGCCAAATACCTAAAGGAAATAATGAAACGACATATGAAAATGAAAAAGGGCAAGCAAATTGACATTAACGCCTTGTGTAGCACGCTAATTGCGAAGTAGATACTCCCAAAATTTAAAGATCCGGGTAGTTTTACAATCCCAATAGAGATAGGGGATTAGCATTTCAGTAAGGCTCTATGCGATCTAGGGGCTAGCGCAAATTTAATGCCTTTATCAATCTATCGGAAACTCAGACTCGAGGAACTACAAGACACCTTGATAACACTGCAAGTAGCCGATAAATCCTTGTTACATCCAAAAGGTTTACTCAAGGATGTATTGGTCAAAGTACAAGGATTTATATTCCCCGTCGACTTTGTAGTCCTCGATTTTGAGAAAGGTCGGGAAATCCCCATTCTATTGGGTAGGCAATTTTTGGCCACTTCTAAATCAACAATCGATCTCAAGCGAAATGAGCTTATTATAAAAATAGATAACAAAATGGAAGTGTTAAAATGTGGTCGAGATTCCAAAGTGAAGGATTGCTTAGAGAGGAATGTTACGTTTTATTCAATTTAATCCCTAACGACCTTGATCAAAGGTACGTTCCGAGTTGTGTAGGTACTCATAATGCAAGAGAAATGGATAAATGGTGAGATCCTGGAATAAATGGAATTGACTGGAAGGCCAACAATGGTCGAGAGCAATGGATGAAGTCGATGGTAAAGTTCAAGGAATTGTCAGACAAGTCTGGTAGCACAACATAGATTTTAACCCATCAAACTTCAATTAATTTGTGCATATTGTTTATGATGTTATTTTGATTTGTTAGAATTAGAAATTGCACTTGTTATTGCATGTTAGAATTAGAAGGAAACATGTTTCGAATAACAATAGAGGAGTTAGACGTTAGTAGGGTGCATGTACGGATAACCGAGGGCCTTTTATAAGTCTCGGAGAGTCCAATCCGAAGCCATGTCATCACATACCAATCTTTGAGCCCAAAAATATAGATTTTTATTGTTGTGTCGCACCATGTCTTACCTATGATGAGACACACTTTCAAATTCAGCAAAAAAAAAGGCAAAATGGAGTCGTGTTGTGCCATGCATCCTCTATGGTGTGACATGCAAGTCATTTTTGGCAACTTTCCATTGTTGGTTCGACGCGATCTTCAAAGATATTCACCAAATTTGCACGGCAAGTAAAGCCCCAGATGTCTTCTATATATTGCCCTAACCAGTAGCCAAAAGCTCTAGGCTGTCATAATCGACCGAATCACCGTCTGTAACCTTTTTATTCGGGTTGTCGTGAATTCCCTGTCTTTTCTTTGTTTTGTAACCCCAAAAACATGCATAGTAACCTTTCCAACAGAGAATACGTAGCGGACAACCATACCACCATCCGAGAAAGGGAGCTCGATAATAATCTTCGAACGATCCAACAAAAAATCCCTTTACAAGAAAGAAGTTTGGATTCGCTAAGCGCATTGCAAGGCAAGACACGAGATTTGATTCAATTTCATCAATGGGAGAAGTTTTGTACAACCCCGACCAATCCAGTGTACCTTCCGATTGGGCACGAATTTTACGCTATGTTGAATGAGGTGGATGCAAATAGACCGATAGAGGTATCATTGTTGCGAATATTAGTCCGAGGGAAGGAGTTTTATATCTCACCTCCCGAGATAGCAGGTATTACGATATTCCATTATATCTCTGTGATTTTTTACAACACACAGATTTAATGTATTTTTCGAGAGAAGATATGGAATATATAATTAATCTCCATACAGACGGAAAGGGTGAGTGAAAATGTCACTTGGGCATTGACTACGAAGTTAACATTAAAAGTTCGAATGTGGTTGAAATTTATCAACACTCGAATTTTCCCTGTGACAAACATGTCCAGTATCGATACGTTCTAGGCAACTTTGTTGTATGCGATTTTAATAAGGGAACGAGTTTATGTAGGAACATGGATATATTAGAGCATCCTCCAATGTGCAAGAAAAATGAGGTGGAATTACATTTCCCGCACTTAGTAACAACTCTATGCCAACAAGAGAAGGTGCCGATGGGACGAGCGGGTTGTGTCTTACAACTGATAAAGTTTACGATATTGGAACCGAGTGTGGAATATCTTATAGTGAATAAAAAATGAAAGATAGCGATAAAGACAAAGCCACATCTAGGCGAGAATGCGCTACCCAATTCATAATGGATAGTTCGACAGATGCAAGAAGCTGGACCGATTTTTGAATATTATGCGAGGGAAAGTGGGTTGAAGCTACCACAATTCCCAACAGCTAAGTACATGGTAAAGACCGAACCAAGCAAGATGACAGAAGAGAAGGAATTGGAATAACATGAAGACCCCAAAGAAGATCCATAAGAGGAGTCAGAAAGCGAACCCAACAAAGCGGATAAAGGGTCGAATCCTGATTCCGACTAATTTTAAAAAAATTCTTTAATTTTCATTGTTTTTAATTTGGACTTAGTATTTTTTTTATTCGCGATGATTTTAGTTTTAGTTTTTGTTTTTAATTATTTAATACTTTAATATTTTATATATGTAGTGGTGTTTAGTTTTTCTTAGTAGGAACCCGAAATTTTTGAAGGCACAATAATATAGAGTTAAAACCTAAAAGGGGAGTAGTCCCACCAATTGTATTGCACGAGTCACGACAATTGGGTGATCTCTTTCCTTTATGTTTTTTACTTTCACATTAGAGACAATGTGCCGAATAAGTGTAGGGGTGACTTAGGAAAATTTTTAAAATTTTCATTTATTTTATTTTCCTTTGTTTTTAGTAGTTTTAAATTTTTATTTTTGCATGTTTCCTATGTGCTTGAGCTTGTAGAAATACAAGTAATTGGTTAGGAGATTGTGTGAATAAATTGTAAATTTAGTTTGATAATAATTGATTCAAAATCTTTAATTTTAGACTACTTTGTTCAATTTATTACACTATGAATAGATTTAAGGTGTTAAGTATATGACATGATAAATATGTATAAAAATAGCATGCATGTTTAATTGAATTATAGGTTGTAGAAATTGATAGAATTGGTCGATTTAATCCATATATAGAATTACCTAGGGACAACCTAAGGCATTATTTGGTAGACAATTATTCGAACCAAAAACTTATCCCGTAAATATTTTCCCTATTACCTATTTTGAAGCATGAACCCATTTTCTTGATGAACCATAAATGAAACCTTAAGCTTATTATATTATCTATTTGATCCGTTATTTCTTTTTCCTTGCACGGATTTAGTTGTCCGACCATTGATATTGAGAGATTAGGTAGATACATCCCGGAGGTTTCAAAAGAGAAAAAAAATGAGTGAAGCTAATGAATTGTATGGTATAGTGAGTATAAGAATTTTGAGCTTGTAGAAAAAAAATATATAGGCAAAATGCCAATCGAGAAAATCTCGATGAAAAAATAAATGCAAAGTGAGTTGGAAAAAAAGTACGCTCACATTTGTTCAAAAAAATATACGATGGATGATTGTACTCATAATACTATACTATGCCTTAGTAATGGAGAAATAAGGAAGGTGAGAGAAATGGATATAAGTTGGTAAGCATATGACTACTCGGGGGAGTATTGGGGGCAATATCATATGCCAACTACTTTTGTGCTTAACCGTTTTGTTGAGCCTATTCTTTGAATTCCAAACCAACATAAGCCGCAAAACATTACAAGCCAAAAAGTCCTATGTGACTTAGATAGTTCCTTGTGTGGGTGAAATTGTGCCTATTTTTTTTTTTTTTTTACCACTTATATTCATTTGAACATACATGTATATTTATATATTTGTTTTCATGGGAACCTATACTTAACATTCCTTTATTTGTTTGCTTTGTAATTTAGTGAACTACCCTTTTAATTTTAGAAGTTGTGAATCAATTGTATATCATGCTAGAGTTATATGTTTATTTACATTGTATTGTTAATATATTTCTATCCAATTTCTTGTATCAAGCTAGCTCAAGTACATTTTATTTTTTTGCATGTTTAATTCTTGTTTTCAGTCTAGTTTATTTTTGGTTTTTATTTTGTTTTCGTGTAGTTTACTTGAGGACAAGTAAAGACTTAAATGTGGGGGTATTTGATCTACTGTCAAATGTAATAGTTAATTCGAATGATTTCCACATTTAAGGAGCTTGTTTTCTAGGCAATTTAGTATTTTATATTGTATTTTTAGTATTTAGTAGTTAGGATTAAATAATAGTAAAATAAGTGTTTTTTAACACAATATGTGAGTGTTGTGACCTATTAGGCCGACACGGGACTTAGGTAGTGCTAATATGTATAATTGAGTGTGTAGGATGATGTATTATTGGCCCAATTGACGTGGGAGAAAAAGATGAGTGATGCATAAGATTCCCAAACCATTAACGCATGAAACGAACCAAAGAATGTGTGGAACACCTATCGTGTCGCGCCATGCAAGGCCTATGGCGCGACATAGGTCAATTTGCTGCCCAAGTTTGCCGAGGTTATTTTTGTCTGCACAATCAAATTTATTCGAACAACTAGGACGTGCTAAAGACCTAATTTGCGCTGCCAACACTTCTATAAATAAGACCTTAGGGGTTTGATGTAACCAAGTCGTCTTAGACGCATTCAAAAACCTTAGTAGTTTAGGAGTAGGATTAGATTTAGTTTTATTTTACCTTTTATAAACTCTTTGTTTTTCCTCTTGGAATCGGTTTCAATCCAAGAGTTCTTTTATATTATTTAAGTATTTCAGTTGATTTCTTTTTTCTGAGCGACGTTACTTTTTATTCTGATCGAGAGATTTACTACTCCATTCTTCCATCGAAATTGAATCCAGGATTATTCTAATCTCTTTTCTTTGTAGATTTAACCGTGTTCTTTACATGTTTTACTTAATTGAGATTAAAATTATGAATAATATGAGTGGCTAAATCCCTTAAGGGAGATAAACGAGTGGATAGGGATGTGATTAATGAAGGATTTAAGGTTCCTCGAGAGGATTAGTTGGTATAGATTACTCATTCCTAAACCCTAGGCTTGACAACCTTAGGAAGTTCCCAGGAAAGGTTGGAGGGGTCACAAATGGTCCCGCTTAAGTTCCAATCTCTTTAGACAGAATTAATTTGAAGTAATAATTAAAGAAAAATAATTTCTAAGCATGTCATTTATTCAAATGAGAGAGAGAGAGAGAGAGAAAATTGTAAATAAATTAACGACAGAGAGAGTGAAGAGGAGTCCCTCAATGTTATTGATGATTGTCACTGACAAAGGCGATGTCAAACGGCCATTTATCATACCAACCATATCCATCTAGAAAGAAGAAGTAATGTTGCCTAGCAATTATATTCAATAATTGCTCAAAAAATAGCAGTAGGAAATGGTATTTCTGTTTCACTTTGATCAACTTTCTGTCATTCGTACAAATCTGCCTACATGTGATGATCCTTAATGAAATCAGCTCATTTTCCATTATACCTTCTTTCTTTGCTACAAGTCCCACCCACTGAATGTCATAAATGGGATCCATGATCCTTACTTTTAACCATTGAGACTCAAGTTTCCCAGGATCAAATACTCGAGATTGAATCGAACTCTTCTGTCCCTTGACATATCCCTTTTCAGTATTTGTAATAGTCCACTCGATACATTTCTCGTGCCTTTTCAAAATAGTGAAGTCTGACTCAGATGGCTCTTCTCTTGATGCGTTGGGTTGCTTGTACTCATGTGATGCTAGCTCTAATGACTCGAGCTGAACTTTTGAATTGAATTCTTCCAAGTTAGCTTCCAAACATGTACCATCATTATCTTGATGTGAAGATTCAGATGAAATACCTTTCAATGGATCATTGGGAATCAATGGATCTTCCGTGAAGACAATAAAACAATATTTTACGTCAACAGGAGATCTTAGGTCCTTAAGTACATTAAAGGTTACTTGTTGACCTTGAACTTGCATGGTGAGTTCACCTTTCTGTACATTAAAGGTTACTTGTTGGTACTCCTTTATCTGTTTCAAAATCTAAGATAATAAAGTCAGCAGGAAATATGAATTTATCAATACGAACCAAGACATTTTCCTTTGGGGTATGCTAAAGATCGATCCGCCAATTGGAGTGTAATAGTAGTCGATCTAGCCTTACCAATACCTAATTGTTTAAACATAGACATAGGAATTAAGTTGATACCTGATCCCAAATCGCACAAAGCCTTACCACAATAGGATTCTCCAATATTGCAAGGTATGATGAAACTTCCTAGATCCTTCAACTTAGGAGCCAACTTGTTCTGAAAAAATAGGATTCATTCTGTAGTCAGGGCTATAGTTTCAAATTCCTCAAACCTTTTCTTCTTAGATAGAAATTCCATCATAGCTTTCGCATAGTTTGGCATTTACTCCAAAGCTTCTACCAACGATATGTTAATACGTAGCTGTTTCAACATATCCAACATTCTCTTAAATTGAGTATCCTATTTATGTTGTTGGAGTCTTAGAGAGTATGGAGGTTGTGGAACTTTGGCTTGGATTGGACAGCTCTTTCGAGGCAATATATCTGCATCTAATGAAGAGGTTTGCTTATTAGAATTCACTAGTTTAGATTTTACCTTTTCAAAATTTTTAGAATTTGGCTTCTCTAGTGCAAGAATTTCAACTGCTGGTTGATTTTCCTCTTTTGGGGGAGGTTGATCTTCAACTTCAACCTCATTGGGTTCAAAAGTCCTTCCGCTTCGTAAATTGACCGCTTTCCAATTTTCCTTGCTCGATTTTCTTAGGTTCTCCATGTCACTGGGCAAAGCACATTGTGGTCTATTCCGAAGTTCGTTGGCTAGATGCCCTATTTGGTTCTTCAAATTTCTCAAAGTTGCATTATTCTTAGCCATGTATGCTCTTAATATGTTCTTAAGATTAGAAGACTCGACTGACAGGATTCTGTATGTTGCTTGGTACAGTACCTTGGGGTCAATTTCTAAACTCATCAGCTAATTGTCCCACTTGATTTTCCAAATTCTCTAATGTTGTTTCTTTGCCTTGAATCAAGGCATCATTTTTAATAATGTATGCCTTCAACAAGTTCTCCAAATTATTTGAAGGTTCAACTTATGGTGAGTAACACCCCTAACCCGTATCCGTCACCGGATTAGGGTTATGAGGCATTACCAAACTAAGCTCAATTCCGAAATAGACCTTCAACTAAATTTAAGCACAAGCAATGCAATCATTACTATATTATATAACATTACAATCTATTTAAAAATTAAAATAAATGTATAACGAGTTTTATTACCAATACTTAATACACACAAATGTCTGAATCACATAATTTAAACATTCATGGCACATATATATATATATATATAAATTTGAACCATATCTCAACTTATGTCAAATTATAACATATATCGGGTATCAATCAAAATTCATATAACATAAGCTGAGTTTCATATATATATATATTACTATAATACATATGCATATTAAAACAATTGAACCATTATACCATTTAATAATCAATTACATATACCAACATATTAATATTACCTCTTGGCCGAATATACTATTCCACCTTTCATTTGGATTCGTAACTAACCAATCAAGAAACATATTCATTTCTTACCATTAATAATTAGATCTATATAGCCAACTATCACATATATATGTCTCATTATAAAAGTATAAATATCACATAGCCAAATCACTTAAACATAGCATTATTTAATTTTTACTAAACATATCAAGCATATGCTATTTATCATAAGGCCGAAACACATGTCTTACTCAAATATCATTAGTAAAACGTAATAAACAATTACACATAAATTCACCTTAATCGCGATCATGCACGTATCATAAACATGGCAAACATGATTCACATATAAACCAAAACCAAGACTAAGTTTACTAACACCATCAATCACTTAACGTATCTTATACATACAAGTTTCCATTTCAAATTCAAATCACATTAAGTCCAATAGTGAACTTTAACATTCGGCTATCCTCAATTTAAATGCTCAAATAAATCAATTAATATCAATGACTATATTTGTAATTAACTCCTTCATGTACTTAGACTCAAGAACTTACCTCTACTGATGATAGTGTAAATCGGCTATTCGAGAACCTTCGTCTTTCCCCGATCCAATTCTGTTTTTCTTTGCTCTTGATCTAAAACACATTAAATTCAGCTCATTCAAGTACATTTCAATTCAATTTAGTCCCACATCACATAAATGGACAAATTACCATATTACCCCTAATATTTCACTACTTTGCAATTTAGTCCTATTTGCATAACACACAAAATACACCAAATTAGCTAAGACTATACAAGGGCCGAATATTCCTAGGGACTTTACAAGCCTTCACATTTCATTTATTTTGCAAATAAGCCCCTCTAAAATTTCATTATTATAAATTAGCCCAAAATACTCAAATTTACCAAAATTTCCAATGCAAATTATACTAATCTTTACCATATCATTTATATAAAATTATAAAACACCAAAAATTACAAGAATATAGCAATGGTCGAATCTCATACATGCTCATTTTCAAAAATTCTAACATGGGTCGGGTACTATACAAAGCAACGATCTCAAAAGCGTAAAATTTATCAAAAATGCAGTTAAAAACTAACCTTAAATCAAAGCTTGAAGTTGCCAAAAAATTTAAACAAGGTTTTCTCCCTTTCCTTTAACACATTCGGCCATGAAAAGAAATAAAATGCTAATGGCTTTTCTCATGTTTTATTTAACATATAATATAACATTTAATTAGTTTACTATTATAACCTTTAAATAAAAATAAAACTATTATATTTAATAAGGGCAATTGTGACTTTAGCCACCCACTAACTTTAAAAATGGACTATTTACCCTTTAGATACTCCACATTAAAAGCCATCACCATTCTAGTACTTTACACTATAGAATGCAACTTTTACGTTTTATGCGATTTAGTCCTTTTTATCAAATTAAGCACTCAAACAATAAAATTTTTCTACGAAACTTTCACACACATTAATTCACATATAAATAACACAGAATATAATATTTTAAAATTTATTGGACTCGGATTCATGGTCCCAAACCACCGCTTCGATTAGGGTCAAATCAAATTCGATCACATCTCCCCCTTAAGGATTTTCGTCCCCAAAATCTTACCGTTAAACAAAGTCGGATATTGTTGCCTCATTGAAACCTCGGCTCCCACGTAGCCTCTTCAATTCCGTGCGATTCCATAGTACTTTCACTAATGGAATCCTTTTATTTCTTAACTCTTTCATTTCCGGGTTAAGATACGGATCGGTTCTTCATCATATGTCAAATCAGATCGGATTTCAATCTCTGACGGTGTGATCACATGAGATGGATCTGATCTGTACTTATGAAGCATCGAAACATGAAATACGTCTTGTATCTTTTCTAACTCGAGGGCAACTTCAACCTATAAGCAACGTGCCCAATACGTTCGGTGATTTCATAAGGTCCGATGAATCTCGGACTAAGTTTGCCTTTCCGACCAAATCGGAGTACCTTTTTCCACGGAGAAACTTTCAAGAATACTCGATATCCGATTTGAAATTCAATATCTTTACGCTTTAAGTCAGCATAAGACTTTTGTCGGTCTGAGGCAGCTTTCAAAGTATTTCTGATCACAGCCACTTTTTGTTCAGTTTCTTTAATCAAATCAACCCCGTGTATCTTATTCTCGCTGAGCTCAGTCCAGTATAATGGTGTTCGACATTTTCGCCCATACAAGGCTTCATAAGGTGCCATTTTGATACTAGATTGAAAGCTATTATTGTAAGCAAATTCAATCAAAGGTAGGTATCGTTCCCACGTACCTTCAAACTCGAGAACGCAACATCTCAACATGTCCTCAAGTATCTGAATAGTTCGCTCGGATCGATATGCAATGTCTGCGGATGAAAGGTCATACTAAAATGAAGTTTAGTGCCTAAAGCATCTTGCAACTTCTTCCAAAACCGCGATGTGAATCTCGGGTCTCATGCGAAACAATGGAACTCGGTACACCATGCAATCTCACAATCTGTGATACATACAATTCGGCAAGTTTATCGAGTGAATAGTCCGTCTTTAACCGGTACAAAATGAGCTGATTTGGTCGGATCTATCAACTATAACCCAAACGGCATCTTTATTACTCGGTGTCATAGGGAGACCGGATACAAAATCCATTGTAATTCTATCCCATTTCCATTCGGGTATCATGATTGGTGAAGTAGTCCGATGGTACTTGATGCTCGGCTTTTACTTGGCGACAAACTAAGCATTTCAAACAAATTCGGATATATCCCGTTTCATGCCGAGCCACCAATAGAATCTGTTTCAAATCGTTATACATTTTTGTGATACCGGATGTATCGATAGTCGACCACTATGGGCCTCACTCGAATCATCGTATCAAATCGAGTTCTTGAGAACACACATTCGGCTTTTAAAATTCAAGCGATCATTTGCATCAATCAAAATCGATTACGCACCTTTTTCACACCGAATTCGACTAGTAATCAAATCTTTGTCAACTTTACGTGCATCACAAATTTGCTGAATAAATATCGGTCTTGCTTGTAACTCGGCTATGATTGAACCATCACCAAACATAGCTATTTGCGCGTTCATTGCACGAAGAGCAAACAATGATTTTCGACTTAACGCATCTCGCAACAACGTTAGCTTTTCCCGGATGGTAGTCAATCACCAATTCATAGTCTTTCAACAATTCCAACCACTGCGTTGTCTTAAATTTAGGTCTTTTGAGTCATCAAATACTTGAGACTTTTATGATCCGAGTAAACATGGCATTTCTCGCCGAATAAGTAATGACGCCAAATCTTGATCACGAACACAATGGTCATAAGCTCCAAATCATCGTCGGGTAATTTCTTTCATGCGACTTCAATTGTCTCGATCGCGTAGGCTACTACTCGCCTTCTGCATCAATACACAGCCCAAACCACTTAAGGAAGCATCGGAATACACAACAAATTCTTTACCCGATTCAGCCGAGCTAACACCTGAGCTTTGGTCAAAAGGGCTTTCAAGCGCTCGAAACTTTTCCGACACTTTTCTCGACCATTCAAACTTGACATCTTTCTGTAGTAGCTTTGTCAAAGGTGTAGCTATCACGAAAAACCTTTCACAAACCGTCTGTAGTAGCCCGCAAGCCCCGAAAACTTGAATCTCGAAAACATTCTTGGTGGCTTCCAATCCAAATATAGCCGAAATTTTGTTCGGATCGACTCGAATACACGATCTTTGAAACAACATGTCCCAAAAAGTGACCTTTTTCATCCGAACTCACACTTACTAAACTTCGCGCATACAACTGTTGATCTCTCAAAGTTTGTAGCACTAATCTCAAATGCTCGGCATGCTCGGCATGCTCGGTTTCATTTTTGGAATAGATCGAAGATATCATCAATAAACACTACTACAAACGGATCCAAAACTCGTACGAAAAACTCGATTCATTAGATCCATAAAAACAAAGCAGTGCATTAGTGAGTCCAAAAGGCATAACCAGAAACTCAAAATGTCTGTACCTCGTCCCAATGCGATCTTTGGCACATCTCGTATCTCGACTCATGGCCCGATAATAGCTTTGATCTCAAATCTATCTTGAAAATATCAAGCCCCTTTTAGGTGATCAAACAAGTCATCAATCACGGTAACGGGTACTTATTCTTTATAGTTACCTTATTTAGTTTCCTATAGTCGATACACATTCGCATGGTCCCATCTTTCTTTTTCACAAATAAAACCGGTGCACCCCAAGGAGAGAAGCTCGGTCGTGGAAAGCCCCTATCTGTCAATTCTTGCAACTACGCTTTCAACTCTTTTAACTCCGTAGGTGCCATCCGATACGGAGCTATCGAAATTGGAGTCGTTCCCGGTACTAATTCAATGCCGAACTCAATCTCTCGTACTGGTGGTAAGCCCGGTAGTTCTTCAGGAAACACATCTGGGTATTCACACACAACCGGTATAGTTTCAATATGCTTTTCAGACACTTTATTATGCAATTACATCGCCAAATAAGCTTCACACCCTTTTCTCACATGTTTCGGGCTAACATCGAAGATATTCTCAGTAGGAAACCCACTTAAATCACTTTGGATTCAATTACGATGATCTCCCGCTCGACATCTCAAATCAATTAGCTTTCTTTTGCAATTCACCAACTGCGTCATGTGAAGTTAACCAGTCCATTCCCAAAATTATATCGAACTCATCGAAGGGCAACAACATTAAATGGTGGGAAGCAAAAATCTCGAATCATCAACGGGCAACCTTTACACACTTTATTAACAAGCACACATCTACCCAAAGGGTTGGACACACGAATCACAAACTCGATGAGACTCAATGGCGTGAGTCTTACCGAATACTAGAGTTTCACACACATATGAATGAGTCGAACCAGGATCAATCAATGCAATCACGATAGTATCATAAAGGGTGAAAGTACCGGTAATAACATCGGGGGAGGAAGCATCCTCTCTGGCTCGTGTGGCATAAGCTCTAGCTGGAGCTCTAGCCTCAGATCGAACTACAGTGTTCTTCATTCCTCTCTGACTACCACCTACATTGCTTGAATGTCTGGGTGGCCTGCCTCGCGCTGACGTGTTGCTCGACTTAATGTTCTGAATTGTATTCTGCTCAACTAACATCGGACATTCTCTAATAAAATGATCTGACGATCCGCATTTAAAGCAAGACCGATCATGGAATCTACAACTCCCGAAATGCCATTTCCCACAGTGCTTGCATTCAACTCGATTCTGTGGAACGTTACCAACACTGGCCATCGAGGTAGCTCGGGAGCCCACTGGAGGTCGATCACGTCTAGGTAAATCTGAAGTAGCTTTATGTCGGCTGATGTCATCTCTGAACTTCTTAGATGTGGAATGGAAATTCTTACCCGACGATCTCTTACGAGTGTCTCTAGCTTACATCTCGACCTTTCTTTTCTCCTTCCCGAGCTCTTCAGCTTTGCAAGCTCGCTCGACTAGTGTCACAAACTCTTTGATTTCAAGAATGCCAACAAGCAACTTTAAATCTTCATTCAAATTGTCTTCGAACCTTTTGCACATAATGGCTTGAGTTGATACACATTCCCGAGCATATCGGCTCAATCGACAAATTTTCGCTCATATTCATCACGGTCATTTGCCCTGTTTTAGTTCAAGAAATTCTTTTAGTTTTTGATCAACGAATCTTTGATGATATATTTCTTGCGAAATTCATGCTTGAAAGAAATCCCACGTCACTTTTTCTTTCGGAATCACCGATACTAGTGTATTCCACGGTGATATGCGATGTCGAAGTAAAGATATAGCACACTTGAGGCATTCATCCGGAGTACAAGATAGCTCATCAAGTACCGAATAGTGTTATCAAGCCACATTTCATCTCGCTCTACGTCATCATCATCGTTGGCCTCAATTCTTCGCCCCAAATTTCTGATTTTATCAATCGAGCCTACTAGATCTCATCGGATCTATCATCGAAGTCTTGAAGGTATCGGAGTTGGATTATTCGGGGTGGAGGTTGGTGTACAACCGGGTTAGTCTGAATAAGCCCGGTAAACCACTCGTTCATCATCTGATAGAAGACTTGTTTAGCCTTCCCCTCGTGGCTACCCGAATCGGTCGAGTTTACCGGCAGCGATCCGTGTGCACGGTCGGCGCTACACTCTCTACATCATCCGCTACGGCTCTTTCGTGATCGTGTCCATTTACTATATAAAACACGATTCGAGAATGTCGAGGTCACCACACTATCAATATATGATCAAGGCATGTATAGCTAGACTCACACGCGCTACGGTAGTCCTAGAATCGACTAAACCGTAAGCTCTGATACCAATAAAATGTAACACCCCTAACCCGTATCCGTCGCCGGATTAGGGTTATGAGGCATTACAAAACTAAGCTCAATTTCGAAATAGACCTTCAACTGAATTTAAGCACAAGCAATGCAATCATTACTATATTATATAACATTACAATCTATTTAAAAATTAAAATAAATGTATAACGAGTTTTATTACCAATACTTAATACACACAAATGTCTGAATCACATAATTTAAACATTCATGGCACATATATATATATATATATAAATTTGAACCATATCTCAACTTATGTCAAACTATAACATATATCGGGTATCAATCAAAATTCATATAACATAAGCTGAGTTTTATATATATATTACTATAATACATATGCATATTAAAACAATTGAACCATTATACCATTTGATAATCAATTACATATACCAACATATTAATATTACCTCTTGGCCGAATATACTATTTCACCTTTCATTTGGATTCGTAACTAACCAATCAAGAAACATATTCATTTCTTACCATTAATAATTAGATCTATATAGCCAACTATCACATATATATGTCTCATTATAAAAGTATAAATATCACATAGCCAAATCACTTAAACATAGCATTATTTAATTCTTACTAAACATATCAAGCATATGCTATTTATCATAAGGCCGAAATACATGTCTTACTCAAATATCATTAGTAAAACGTAATAAACAATTACACATAAATTCACCTTAATCGCGATCATGCACGTATCATAAACATGGCAAACATGATTCACATATAAACCAAAACCAAGACTAAGTTTACTAAAACCATCAATCACTTAACGTATCTTATACATACAAGTTTCCATTTCAAATTCAAATCACATTAAGTCCAATAGTGAACTTTAACATTCGGCTATCCTCAATTTAAATGCTCAAATAAATCAATTAATATCAATGACTATATTTGTAATTAACTCCTTCATGTACTTAGACTCAAGAACTTACCTCGGCTGTCGATAGACCGTGTAAATCGGCTATTCGAGAACCTTCGTCTTTCCCCGATCCAATTCTGTTTTTCTTTGCTCTTGATCTAAAACACATTAAATTCAGCTCATTCAAGTACATTTCAATTCAATTTAGTCCCACATCACATAAATGGACAAATTACCATATTACCCCTAATATTTCACTACTTTGCAATTTAGTCCTATTTGCATAACACACAAAATACACCAAATTAGCTAAGACTATACAAGGGCCGAATATTCCTAGGGACTTTACAAGCCTTCACATTTCATTTATTTTGCAAATAAGCCCCTCTAAAATTTCATTATTACAAATTAGCCCAAAATAGTCAAAGTTACCAAAATTTCCAATGCAAATTATACTAATCTTTACCATATCATTTATATAAAATTATAAAACACCAAAAATTACAAGAATATAGCAATGGCCGAATCTCATACATGCTCATTTTCAAAAATTCTAACATGGGTCGGGTACTATACAAAGCAACGATCTCAAAAACGTAAAATTTATCAAAAATAGATTAAAAACTAACCTTAAATCAAAGCTTGAAGTTGCCGAAATTTAAACAAGGTTTTCTCCCTTTCCTTTAACACATTCGGCCATGAAAAGAAATAAAATGCTAATGGCTTTTCTCATGTTTTATTTAACATATAATATAACATTTAATTAGTTTACTATTATAACCTTTAAATAAAAATAAAACTATTATATTTAATAAGGGCAATTGTGACTTTAGCCACCCACTAACTTTAAAAATGGACTATTTACCCTTTAGATACTCCACATTAAAAAGCCATCACCATTCTAGTACTTTACACTATAGAATGCAACTTTTACGTTTTACGCGATTTAGTCCTTTTTATCAAATTAAGCACTCAAACAATAAAATTTTTCTACGAAACTTTCACACACATTAATTCACATATAAATAACACAGAATATAATATTTTAAAATTTATTGGACTTGGATTCATGGTCCCGAAACCACCGTTCCGATTAGGGTCAAATTCAGACTGTTACATGGTGGGTTCTGAACTTGTTCGTTGAAACCAAGAGGTTGATTCGGTCTATGCTGCATGTAAGTGTTGTTAGGTCCACCTTGGTAGTGGATTAGTGGCTGAACGACAGCACGATTTAAACCGTTAGTAGTAAGCTGTTTCAACATTGAATAGATAGACGACACCTGAGCTGAGAGTGAAATAAGGGCGTCTACTTCATGCATTCCGACTACACGTCTTCTTGAAGCTACTTGATTTGTCAGCCATTGGTATTTATTAATGGCTATTCTCTCTATGATTTCGTAAGCTTCATTATAAGACTTCAACAAGAGAGCACCATTCGCAGAAGCATCTACCACCAACCTTGTGTGTGCCTTGAGACCATTATAGAATGTCTCCAATTGGATACAATGTGGAATCCCGTGATGAGGGCATTTATGATGTAACTCCTTGAATCTTTCCCACGCCTCGTATAAGGACTCATCATCCAATTTTTGAAAAGTGGTGATCTTATTCCGCAACTTAGCATTTTTTCTAGGTGGTAAATACTTTACCAGAAAGCATTCAACTAATTCTTGCCAAGTAGAAATTGAGTTGGATGGCAGTGAATTAAGTCATACTCATCCTCGATCTCACAACAAGTATGGAAACAACTTCAACCTCAGTACGTCTGTAGTTACACCGGCTATCTTGAAGGAATCGCTTACCTCCATAAACAATTGAAGGTGAAGATGTGGATCTTCTGTGGGAATTTCGTTGAATTGACCTATTGTTTAAAGCATCTGAAACATCACAGGCTTGAATTCAAACTATAGTGCCTCGATCTCCAGTCTTCTAATTCTCGAATTTAGTTCGTTAAGAAATGGAACGACATATTGTCTTATGGGTCAGTCCCTATCATCAGCAATAAAGATTGGATTTCGAGCATTAGTGGCTCCATTCCCTTGAACATCATTTCTATTCTCAAGGCACATTTTTGCGGCTTGTCTTTGGGCTAATCTTTCTTGTCTTCTTTGTCTAAATGCCCGCTCGATTTCAGAGTCTACAAGGAGTAAATCGATGATTAGATCTATGCTCATGATGACCTAAAAAGAAAATCACAAAAAAAAACTAAAGAATAAAGAATAATATAATAATAAAGGGAAAGAAAAAAATTTAAAGAATTAATTAGTAAAGTTAGAAATTAAATAAAAATAAAAGAAAAACCAAATTGCAAAGAAAAATTTCACAAAAATGATTAAGGCAACAGTCCCCGACAACAGCGCCAAAAACTTGTAACGAGAAATATGCGCAAGTGTACACAGTCGTTTAAGTAATAAGTACGTAAAATGAGTTATCGTCTCCACAAGGACTATGTATGCTAATCAATTATTTGTAAAATTATAAACTCACAATTTGATGTAAAAAACTCAATAATTTTTGGATAGTGATGATTAATTTAGCTAGATGCAAAGATTGATCCCTATGTAATTCTAATCTAGATACAATTTACCTAAATATATGAATGAATGGCTTTAGCAACAAAAAAAATCAACATTAAATGGGCTAGGATAATTATATTAATCAATTCAATTTACTTTATCATGCTTAACAATGTTTGGAATTACTTCAACGACAACTCAATCTTTCATGAGTTTGTAAACCAAATTAAGTCCTTTCGGAGTCTTTTACTTAGTTTAATATACATTTTACTAATCATATTAACTAAGGGTTTCTTAGCATTTATGTAAGGCCACAGGGACATTTACGTTTGCAATTGTTTAATTACATAAACCTAAAAACTATACAAGATAATAGAGCTAACTAAAGATATTACAAACCTCGACTTAGTCGAGTTTAAGGATCTAAATTGAGCATTGCACTTTTCAAATGTGTTTACTAGCAGTCGTCTAGTTAGGATCGCTCAGCTAATCTGAGTGCACCCAATCACGTATGAATGAAATACATTATGATATTAATTGAAAACATGATTTACTAAGGCCTAAACATATTAAACATGAATAAAATAGCTCTTATTGAATTAACATAATCATCCTAGCAAATAGGATTTAAAACATCATTGTTGATGTAAAAAACAATAAACTCAAAGCAAACATGATTAAAATAAATAACAAAAGGAAAGAGTATACTCTATTCAATTCAGCAGTCTTTCGGGTCAATTCTGACTGATTCAGTTGAGCAGCCTTTCGGATCTATTCTGACTGATGTGCTCCTCCGTTCTACTCGGTGCTTCTTTTGCTAAGGATTTCCTAAGGTGGTTAGCCAAAGAATGTTGTTGACGAAGCTTTTGTGGCTAAAGGATGGAAAGGAGATGGGCAGCTATGCAAAGGAAGGAAAAGGGAAATGGAATGTAGAGAAAATGCTAATAAAAGAAGAGAAATGATTGTTGAGGGATGAGGGATGAGGGATTAAGGGTTTGGTTCATGGTATTTATAGGGGAAGGTAAGGGGTAGAGTTAACTAAAAATAGATTTCAAATCCCTTCATTTTCTATCACACATGGTCGGCCACATTTCAAGGAGAATGGGATGATAAGTCTCCTCATTTTGAATTCAAATCAAGGCTATTAATAGCCATAGGGTGGACGGTTTCAATAGTGAAGTAGTTGGGCTGATTTCTAATTATTTTCCAACTATAAGGACCTTCAATTAAATACCCCAAAGCTTACTTTTGGGCTGCCATCTACTTGTGTCGAAACTGGGCTTTAGTTCCCCCTTGTTGGACGGTTTCTCAATCCAATAATGTAGCAGACATGTCCATCTTTTAGCACCTCTTTTACTAGGTCAAATTATCAACCTCATGACCCAAACTACATGGTTTTGCCCTCCACATGAATTAATTTATGCATTTTCATGTTTCATTCACATTAATCACATCTTCAATGGTCCTCCTGCATAGTGAAAAATCACATATTTATAAATTAACATTAAATAATATAAAATATGTACAAAAATCATGTAATTAAGCACAATTTAACACACTTTATAAATTCATGCCCAATATTACTAATTAAGTAAAATTCACTTATTTTAATATTAATTACTCAAGATAAATGTAATTATTAAGTAAAAATGTTGTAAAAATATATAGAAAAACCCTATATAATTTCGAGTTTACAGTCACCAACACATTTGTCTCAGAAGGAACAATTTCTAGACTCTTACCCTCCACGACCATTGTACAGATGTATGAATGGGTTAACCCAGGGTCTCTTAATTCATGAATGTTATGTCCCAGAAAAGAAAATTTAGCCGTGATAGCCTCTGGTAAGTCTACATCTTATTTAGCCTTTATTACATAGGCTCTGGAAGACACCCCTGCGGTGGGCTTGGTGTAGTTCTTCTTTGAAGTTCCTTGATTTGATCTTGACTTTCAATCTATTTCGAATTTTGCCTCCTACTGAGTACTTTGAGCTCCACACAGATTGTTCTAAAATGGTAATAGCCTTTGAAGGCAGTCTCTAATCTGATGATCCAATGATCCACAAGAGTAATAGGTTAACAGGCTCCCTTTTGTTTCCAACATTCACCCCAATGATTCCTTCTGCAGTGCTCACATATTGGATCCCTCATCATCCTGGATCAACCAGTACACACCATTGAGGTAGTTTGTCACCCACCTCTTTCTCGTCAGAAACTCAAGGGTTGAAAATCTCTCCTTGGTGTAGAGAAGCTTCTATCTTTCAGTTTCTTAAAATTTGTCGAGGGTCAGGGACTAGAGAACCCCCACTTCATCCTTTCCCTATCCTACCCTCTATTTCTTTCTTGAATAATCATTTCCATCTTCTAAGCCTTACTTGTCATGGGTGCAAGACTCTAGACTTCTGGTGTTGCTACCACGGCATGAATTTGATCCCTTAAGCCCCACTCAAATCTATCGTGCAAGGCCTTTTCGGTTTGGAACATATCTTGCACATAATGACTGAGCCTAACAAATTCTCATTCATAGTCTATTATTATCATTCGTCCCTGTTTGAGATACATAAATTCTTTCTTTATCTACTCGACATACATGGGATTCACATACTTTTCTCTAAACTTAATTAAGAAAAAATCTCAAACAATCTACTCTTCCAGGGTCACGCTTACTTGGGTTTCCTACAATTGATACACCCTTCCCTCCAATAAAGAAACAACGCATAATGGACTATCCGCCATCGTACATTCTAGCTCTGTAATCATCCTTCCTATGCGAGATAACCACTATTCTGCTGTGGCGGGGTCATCACATTTGTCCCTGAGAAATTCTTTAGCACCACACTTACAGATCACTCTCACAGGATCACCCTTAATCTTTGTTGTAGTTGGAGCCGAAGGTGCAGGAGGTACTGGTTGTACCATTTTGAGCTGAGGTCGCTAGGATGGTTGAGGCACTTGGGTTGTCCCCATAAACTGGTCAAAACATTGACCCATCATTGTAAAAAAGGCATCACAAAAAGCATTTCAGGCCACTCCTGAACTAGCTGCAGGACCTTACTCTTGTGCCAGAGGTATGAGACTTCCAATCTCTTCACCCATCGCTTCTCTTGATCTTTCAAACATATTTCTTTGCTACAATAAAACTTAAATAAATCAAAACTATAGTGACTAAGCCAGAGATATATCATGCATGATGGGGCGTGACCTAACCTTCGGTGTTCCAAGAATCGGCTAAACCTATACTCTAGTACCAAAAACTTGTAACACCCCTTAGCATCATCAAGAATACATGGCGTATATCAATGAGCCAAACAAATCGCCCAATAGACTGAGTCGTTACTGATAGACTCAAATCCATTGGCTTAGTTTAAATATTTGAGAAATCAGTTATAAGCATTCTTCTTTTAGTTAAAGAAATTTATTTTTGGTTCACTTAGTACCACATCCTTAGAGAAAATAGTAGGAATTAATGAAGGCAATATTTAAAACATACATTGCCATGTATGGCGAATACACTTAATAGAAAAGACAAGTTTGTAAATTGTGAATCAATGGAGTTTGGAGTACATGTGAATAATAAGGGGCAGTTCTACTTTAAGACAAAAAAAATATGGCTGTGGGGTAAAAATAAAATTGAAGTACAAATGTATATATACGCCATCCGCCAACTAGCCATGCATGACACAAAATAGATAAGTGGCTTACTCGCATGTGTAGCTCTTACGTAGTCTCCTTCTACTGATCTTCTTCTACTACTAAAAAGCCTTAGAAAAAAAAGAAACAAAGTTCAATTGAACTTAGTGAGTTCCAGGTAGACACATACTATTTATTGTATTACCTATCTTCGACCCAAAAATAAAGACATCTTTGAGACTCAGTCTTACAGACACATTATGCTAAGTTGCCAGTACAACTTTCTAACCATGACACTTAGTCAAAACAACACACATAATATCCATGGCGGACACATGCCGCCAACTTATATGCATTTCGTACAATTATGTATGTTTACCTATAGCCCAAACTTGTGCCAACCTCGGGCCCCTTTTCAGAATCCAAAATCATATATCAGCCATATCATATTTGTTTTCATATTCCTTGTTAGATTGAACACGTGTTCTCCCACAAGGTCAGGTCGTGATTTGCCAGTCTGATTTGCAATAAAGTTGCCTACCGGAGGCATCACAAACAGTCTGGTTCTAGGCTCGCACACAAGGTGGTTATTTTTACCTCAATTATTGCCATGCTCACACACCCAACACAGACTTATTACACACTCGTCAATACAAGACACATCGACCCATTTTCAATAAGGACAACTTACCTTTCATAGCCGACGTATCATAGAATTTTCATAACTCACAGAAAGCAAAAAGGAACTCGCTAGAGACCTCAGGATAGAATCTGCTCTATTGGTCTTTTGCCTCGATTTCTCGTACCGTCTCTAGCTTCTTGAGATAAATAAGAAATAATCATAATCATCAGACCATTCATCTATTAACAATTGCTCATGCATGCACTAATGCAAAGACATAAATTACCTTGACAACATCCTAAGGGTTTCCTAGAAACTACTAGTGAATTGGAACTTATCAATGGTGTTTTGAAAATCTTCTAGAAACCTTTCTCGTCTCCTCTAGCAAAGATAACTAAAAATTTTAGAGATGTATGGGAGAACATAGAGAAACAAAGGTGAAACATGCTAGTTATAGGCATCCTTTTATAGCAAAGACAGTGGAAAATAAGCTTAGTGGGAAGGTCATAAATCCCACTATCACCCTTGAAATCTGAGACTAAGTTTGCCTAATAAGATTTGAAATCTATTCTTTTACTAAACACAACTACTACAACTAATCAAAGTGGTAAAACATTATTTATATACTTAAGCAACCAACTAAACAAGTCATTCAGCTACCTAAACTTATCAAGTTGTCATCTATAGTATCTAGTTCAATTTTGACTAGGTTTGAACTAGACTCTAACAATACTCATCGAGCTAACATTTCTACATAAAATAATTCTATCGCTTCACAAACTAGCAAGTTTGCCCAAAACATCTAAGGTTGGCAGATTGTCTCATAAAAGAGTTCGTCAAACCCTAGAGATCACCAAATGGAGAATTCTAGGCGTCCCTCACAAGGGCGTACTAATAAATTCACACAACACACCAACCCAACACTTTAACTGATAATTCACCCCATTACTGCTCTGGCTTACTCAATTATATGCCAACAACACATCGATATGATCTACACCGGGTGGGTTGTTACAAAACTAGTCCTTTAAACCAATAAACTTGTACTTTCACAAAATAGAGATTATATGGAGAAATGTTATTTGAGTGGAGGTTTATTTGTGATTGATACTATTTAATAATAAAGCCACCACTTTTGTTTATATTTTTGAATCATTTGACATATGGCATGCTAGATTAGGATGTGTGAATATTCATTTTTTGAAAAAACTCATAGAAATGAATCTACTTCCTAATCTAGATGATAGTAGCTTTAATAAATACTAAATTTGTGTTAAAGCCAAGCATGATAGACCTTCCTTAAAGACTGTTTCTAATAAAAAAATTAAACTTTAACAGTTAGTTTTTACTGATCTAGCAGACTTTAGAAACACATAAAGTAAAAATAGAAAATGCTACTATAATACCTTTGTAGATGATTATTTTAGGTATACAAAGGTATTCTAAGAACAAAAGATAAAGCTGAACAAACGTTTCTCCTTTATAAAATAGAAGTAGAAAACTAGCTTGATAGGAGAATAAAACATACTAGATCCGATAGAGGTGGTGAGTATGGCACTAACTTTCTTATAGAGGTTTTTGAAAAAGACAATATATACATGAGTTTTTTGCTCTCTATTTTCCACAACAAATTGGCATAGCTAAAAGGAAAAGAATAACTTTAAAAGAAATGATGAATGTTTTACTACTTAGTTCTTGTTTATCTGACCATATATAGGGGGAGACCATACTTTTTTCAAACTACATTCTTAATAGAGTGTCTCGTAAAGAATTAGACTGTACCCCATACGAATTGTGAAAAGTTTATGCCCCTAATCTACAATACTTGAAAGTGTGGGGGTGCTTAGCAAAAGCAGGCTTGCCTGCTTTTAAACAGAACACTATTGGATCTAAAATGATTGATGTTGTTTTTGATGGTTATGCTCTAAACAGTGTTGCATATGGATTCATGTCTTTGCATGATTCTTCCATATATGAATCTAGAGATGTTGTTTTCTTTGAAAATAATTTTCATTTAAAGAATTTGGAATAAATGCTGATATGCAATTAGATGAGCATGTTTCTTCTTCTAGTACACATAATAGGGATATTCTTAATGATGATGTGGAACTTAGGAGAAGTAAAAGACAAAAGACTACCACTAGTTTCGAACCTGTTTTCCTTACTTCCTTTGTAATTGAGATTAATGATTTATACTTAATAAGTGATTCTAATGATCTTGTCTTTTTTTATAGATGAGGATCCAAAAACCTGTGGTGAAGCCATAAATTCAACAAATACTAGACTTTTCGAGAGATGCTATTCGTAATGAGCTTGAATCTATTATGTCTAACCACACTTGGGAATTAGTAGACTTGCCTAGAGGTTTTAGACCTATTAGTAATAAATAGGTCTTTAGAAATAAACTTAGACCAAATGGGTCAATACAAAATTATAAGGCAAATCTAGTGGTTAAATGGTTTACTCAAAAATTTGGAGCAGATTATTTTGATGCATACTCTCCTGTGACTAAGATCTCAACCAATCGTGTTTTGTTTACTTTAGCTTCCATTCACAATTTGACGGTACATCAGATGGATGTGAAGAGAACGTTCTTGAATGGTGATTTGGATGTAGAGATCTACATGGAGCAACCTCTAGGATTTGTGGCACCTAGTATGGAAGATAAAGTTTGCAAACTCAAAAAATCTCTATATGGTCTCAAACAAGCTTCAAAACAATGGTATGAGAAATTTCATAAGACTGTTCTCAGTTTTGATTTTATTCTTAATGGTGCAAATGCATGTGTATACTCTAAAATGTTTGGTTCTGATTGTGTCATCATAAGTCTGTATGTAGATGGCATGTTAATTTTTAGCTCCAATATAGAAGCCATTAATAAAACCAAGAATTTCTTATCTATTAGATTTGAAATGGCTAATTTGGGAGAGGTAGATATGATTTTAGAAGTGAAGGTTACAAAATCAAAAAAGGGATTTACATTAAACTAATCTCACTATATATAGAAAGTGTTAAAAAAGTTTAATAGCTTTGATGTAATCCCTGTGAGAACTCCTTATGATTCTAGCATACAACTGTTAAAGAATAAAGGGAATAGTGTTTCTCAATTAGAGTATGCTAGGATTATTCGAAGTCTTATATTCTTGATGAACTATCGGACATTACTTATACAATTAGTAGGCTAAGTAGATATACCCAAAATCTAAGCAATGAGCATTGGAATGCTCTAAAGTGTTTGCTTAAATAACTTAAAGGTACAATAACTTGGGAGTTGGAATTTTTCAGATACCTAGTAGTCCTTGAGGGCTATTGTGGTGCAAATTGGGTAACTGATAATGATGAGGTGAGCTCTACAAGTGGGTATGTCTTTACTTTGTGTAGAGCAGTCATTTCGTGGAAGTCAACTAAACAAACTTGTATTGCTCACTCTACGATGAAGTCAGAGTTTATAGCTCTTGACTTAGTAGGGCAAGAAGCCAAGTGGCTTAAGAATATACTTGCAGAGACTCCTTTATAAAGAAGACTAATACCTCCCATATCTCTAGTATGTGACTCACAAGTCATAATTTGCATTGCCAGGAGCCAAGCTTACAATTGTAAGAAGAGGCATATTTGAATAAGACATAAATTTGTGAGAGATTTAATAAAGAATGGAGTACTTGCGTTGGAGTGCGTGAGGTCTGAAAGGAACCTAGCTGATCAACTAACTAAAAGGTTAAATAGGAAAATGGTCATTGATTCATCAAGGGGGATGGGTCTTAAGCCTAGTGGTTGAGAAATTCATGGCGGATATCCAACTTAGATCTCTAAGTTCAATGTGGCCTAACAAAACCATGGAAATACTATTAGTGTACATTTTACCTATCCCTATGGTGACCGATATACATGTATAAGGTTGAGTTCTTACTCTTAATGAATTCATAGCCCAGAGTTTAGGTAGTCCTATTGAGACAAACTTGATGAATTCAACGACTTGAGAGGTTGAGTTTATTACTTTTAATGAGTTCATATATCAGAGGTTGGGTGGTCCTACTGAGAGAGACTTGATGAATTCACCGAATCTAAATTTGAGAGGACGAGTTAATAAATGCTCTTAATTATTTCATAACCTTGATTCAGGTGATCTATATCGAGATAGACATGATGAAATCACCTACGTTAGTGTGAAGGACTAGCCACCTTCTATTAAAAGAATTTGGGCAGGTTTTCTAGAGCACTTACTAGCATCCCGAAGTGTATTGGCTAAAACTTGTTTATTTATCGCGAAACATTAATTGGATCTAAGATTAGTTGTGTGTCATGAGTTAACTCTTATGTTAACAAGTTCAAGATTCATTTACTTGTTAAAGAGAAGAATCGTTCATTTTACTATGTACTACTTCAAATCCACAAGATACTAGTGCTTAAGTGACTAATTTTTCTATTGCTCTTCTCACATTTTAACTAGAAAAACCTCTAGTCTTTCTCGCATTTACAAAAATTTTCAAATTTACTTTGCATTAGTGGGGGATTGTTGGTAATGCAAAGGATTGTTGGTAAGTAGGTATATCCCACATTGGTTAAGTATAGGCTATTGAGAGGGTTTATGTATAGTCTTACTTCTTACTCTCATTGAGTAATTGGGCTATAGGCCTGACTCACGCGCGCCATCGCCGACAGGGTCCGTGTCCATGTTAACACGTGTCTTCGACATGTGCCACGTGTAGTTCTTTTTGGATAAAACTCTTACATTTTTTTCCAGAAAATAATTTCTTTAAAGCAATTTCCCCCTCCTTTTTTACTATTACAGAGAATATATTATTTTACTATTGTGTGGAAATGGTGGGTCAACTGATCCTATGATTTTTACTCTTTTGCCCCTACATATTTATTGTTTTACCTTTCTATTACGAGTATAAATAGAGAGTTATTTTCCTCATTTTTCACACAAAGAAAAACACAACAATCAGAAAACTCTTTTTGTCTCTTCACCTGTTTTTTATTCCTTTCTAAAAGTATGTCTTTTTTCCTAAATTACATTTGTCTAGGAGTTTGGTTTTTAGCGGGATCGACAATGACCCTTCCAAACTTTCTTGGGAATTAATTCTAACGTGATTTCCTTAAAAAGAGAAATGCCAATTGTGTTCCACCTTCCTTATTCAGGTGTATGAATATTGAAGCATTATGTTAACATTGGGGGAGGACGTCCATTACATGATTACATCGATTAGGGCGAATTCGTTTCTAAGGCAATGGTTTTTTCCGCGGAGTAGTGATTTTTTATTTAATTCTTGGTTTATTTTTCCAATCAGTGCTAACGAATTGGTTTTGCAGTAGTATATTTTCCAACAGGAATGAATGGATAGCAGCAAGCAATGACTCCACTAATAGAAACTACCTTTCCCTTTGATAATTCAAGCAGATGGAGCTTATGCTGCAAGTGGTATATTATTTGAATGTGTAATAACTTATTTGGCCCTCCAACTTTACAAAAAATGTTATTTTGGCTTTCTATTTAATTTTTTCCCTTTTTAACCTTTAAACTTGTGTTCTTGGCCAAATCACCCCAAAATGGTTAGAAAAGTTAACATCTATTAGCTTTGTTGATGTGGCATACACGTGGACTGCCACATGGATGACATGCTAGCATTTAATTAATTTTAAAAAATTAAACAATTATAAAAATATTATTTTTAAAATTTTAAAAATCATTAAAATATAAAAATATTTTTAAATATTAAAAAATTAATTAAATGTTAGCATGACATCTACACAACAATCCATCTATCTGCTAACTATTCCATCAATTTTGGGGACATTTGTCAAAAAAATGCATGTTCAATGGCTACAATAGGTGAAATTTTAAATGGAGGGCTAAAATGACTTTTTTTTTTGGTAAAGTTGGAGGGCCAAAAAAACATTTCACTTTCATCAAATCAATGGTAAAAGCTAAAAAAAAAAAATCATAGTCATCAATCCGTGTTAATTAAACACAAAATTAAAATAAATTCACTATTAACACTAAATTTTTTGAACAATCTCATTATAAATTCTGATCATAAATTTATTTCATTAACAAAACTATGAGAATTGAAACCTAAAAATATTAGCAATTAATTTTTATCAAGTTAACCCTAGCCCTAAATTTAAAATTTAAAAATTTAATATTGTTACCTTTTGAATACTAAAATGTATAACTTTTGCCAAATACAAGTACTTCATTAAAAAAAAATACAAATTATAATAAACTAATAATTTATTATAATTTAAAAGTTAAATATCACATTTAACTCTAAAACAGAAAAAAAGAAAAAACAATAGTTCTGAAAAGATGCTTGATTCTTTTTTAATAACTTAAGATCAAAGATTAGGCACGAGTGTTGAAAGGTTGTAAAGCGACTTGGTCACCGGTGATTTTTCCTTATCAATGAAACAATGCAAGTGGCTGACTAAATAGATGTTTTGGTGATGAATGGCCGTAGGATCTATGGGACAATGGAAACCCACATCTCACGTTATCAGTATACATGAGGTAATGATGCGATTTTTTTTTCTTAATATTCACGCTTACGTTTTAAAGGGGAAACCACGTTTTAATTTGGAACCTTAATATGCGTAGTTTTAGGGCTTTGATTTTGCATTTTCATGTACCTAATTTTTTCCAACAAAATTATTGGTTGCCCCATCTTTTACACATCGATTAGGTCCACCAAATGGTTCAAATGTGGAAACTAAATTTGATTGATTTGAATTTCCTAAACACATCGTAAGAATTAAAACCATAATTATACCAAAGAAGAAAAATGTAGGAAGTAGTATATATCATATTTACTCAAACTCCAATTTAATATATAATTTGATATATTAATTTTAATTTGATATAATTATGCATTAATTAATCAATTTTAATTTAATTATATATTAGAGTATTTTAATAAAAAGGAATGAAATTTTTTTATTTAAAAATTTTATTAATATATGTTTAATTAACCCACTTTTGTTTTCAATGCATTTATTTAAAGTTTAATAAATGTTTGTTTGAAGCTTGCTTTAAACTTGTGCAGGCTAGTTAAAGTTTAATAAATGTTTCTTTTTAAGTTTGCTTTAAATTTGTGTAGGTTAACACGGTATACAATGGGTGTACACTGAGAATGGCATGCAATGTAACCTATTTACATTAGTTATTATCAGGGGCGAAGCCAGAACAATTTTTTAGGGGGGCGGATAAAATTTTAATTTTTTATAGTTTATATATTTATAATTTGTAAAGGATTAAATCGAATTTTTATAATTTTAGGGGGGGAAAGTGCAATTTTACCTTTACTAATTTAAAATTTTTTAAAAAAAATTTAAGGGCTTAAATAGTAATTTTACATTTTAGGGGGGGCCGGGGCCCATGCCAGCCCCCCTGGCTTCGCCCCTGATTATTATCACTAAGAGGGCGAGTATTGTCTCAAGAGAGTAACTTAATCTGCACCTCAATCTTTGTCACCCTATTTTAACTATCAAAGTTATGATTCTTCGGTAATAATAAATTGATCTTATAGTCCTATCAAGAAGAATTATTGTGCAATGATGTCTATCAATTTGAGACAATACCCTTATGGAGAATGTTGTTGAATGCTTGCCCAAAACTACTTAAGCCATTGATCTCAATTGACCTTTTCGCATTCATGGTGAAAATTATAAAAGATGGAAGAAAACAATTCTTTTTCTACTTAGCATCTTAGAATGTCTTATACATTTTGGTGGAAAAAAGCCCCAAGAAAAAAGATGCTAAAGCTATGACTGTTGAAGAAAAATCTGAGCATGAAAAGAATGTGAATAAATGGGAGAAAAATCATGACCACTGTAGAATATTTACTCAATTGTCCTTTTGAAAATTTGTATGATTATTGCAATCAAACATATGTTTCAAAAAAGAATACTTGGAAAGGCATTGTAACAAAAGTATGGCGCTAAAGAAGTTAGGTATCAAAGTTGTGCATGTATCCATTATATTAGATTTCAACTGGTGGACAATAAATTTGTGATAGAACAAGCTTTCGATCTCAAAGTGCTTGCACATGATATTCAACGTGATGGAATAACTCTTGATAAGCAAATGGAAGCCTCTATCATTATTGATAGATTTCCAAACTCTTGTAAAGAATTTGAGAAGGTCTAATGCCACAAACAAAACGAACTTTCCATTGGATCTCTTATCATGCGCCTGAGAGTAGAAGAAGAAAATAAAATTCAAGACAATCTATCGAACTTCAATGGTACATGTAATTCAAAGGTAAACCTTCTCTCTGTTGGAAAAATCAAGTTTAAAAATGGTTTTCTGTCACAACGAAAAATTAAAATTTTGAAAATCGAAAATGTTTCTTATATTTATAACAATAAACTCTTTTCCTGAAAAATACCTATGCTTTATGCAAGATTGTAACACCCCTAACCCGTTTATGTTGCCGAATTAGGGTTACAAAATATTACCAAGGCAAAACAGAACATTTAACTTCACAATAGAAACAACTATACAAATTAAATACTAACATATAATAATTGAATCTATCATGGAAAAAATACACTTATGGAGTCTACGGGGCCCTAAAAATAGTTTGGGATCAAATTGGAACAAATTAGAAAATTCAAGAAAAACGTAAGAACTTTTGAAATAGGGGTCACATGGCCGTGTGTCCAAGCCATGTGACATAGCCCAGACTGTGTGAACATTCAAAGTCTGGACACACAGTCGTGTCCCAGCTCATGTGTCCACCCGTAAGGGTATTTGAAATAAGGTCATACCATCGTGTTGCAAATCGTGTGCCAAACTGTGTGTGCATTCGATGTTGGGTTACATGGCCATGTCTTAGGATATGTGCTAGACCGTGTTACATACCAACTTAAAAAACATGACCATGTGAACCCTGCACTAAAAACAATAATGACACACAGCCGTGTGGGGTGGCTGTGTGTGGCACACAGCCATGTGACAGCCCGTGTCCCAAGCCGTGTGCTACTCAAAATGACCTTAAAACAAGCCAAAGCATTGACCTTTTCTTCCATAACAAAACATACCATTCCAGTCATTTTCACATGACCAAAACACTTTAAAACACACCAAAATCAACTAACTTAGATGTCTAACCAATAATACATACAATTGATACCACAATTTAACTCCTCAACTTGACTAAATTTGACATTTCAAGTTCATTCCTTAAGCATACTTCACATATACCAAATAACCATTTCAAAGCATACCATTTAACCATATCTTAACTACTTTCATATGAGCATACATAAATGTCACATACCATATTTTTTCACTTTCATTTGCAATTCATCAACTAAGGACATTAAGACACATATAAGCTCAACATAAACTCAAAATAAACCAAGTTATCAAATCAACATTCAAGCTCTATTAAATGCCAAAACACACATATCATTTAATCTAAATGTCTAACCAATACCCTCATTGTCACCATAAGTTAACATCCAAATCAACTCAAACTAAATGTCATAAATTCATGCTTTAAACTTACATATATACATTTACAAACCAATATCAAGGCATATAGACAAAAAAACTTAAACCACATCACATTGTCAAATAGCATAAACAAATTCCTATTACATGTCATTTATAACTATTAACCAAAACAACCTAAACTACCAATATGACGAATGGATAGTGTGATTGTAACAACCCAAACCCGGCCCAAACACTACGACCGAATTTGACTTGCTACCGAGTAAAACCTTGTGAACACCATTTCGAAAAACACTAAATTTTCATTGAAAACCCCTCGTTTTCGGTTGTCTTGTCAAAGCTACCCTTAGGTTTAATTTGGAATCTTAATTAAGTCCAATTGTTATACCAGTTTCAAGTGTGCCCGATGGCACGAAAAAGCATTTTCGTGTTAATTTAAGAAAACGTGTGATTTTTAGTTCAATTTAATAATATAGTTTAAAGCAAATATCCAACATAAAAGAAAATAACACCAATGTAGTTTAAGGAGGCCTTATTACAACCCAAGTAAAAATAAAGGAATTTAAAGTTCTATAAATTTGAATCCACTGCATGGCCACCTCGAGTCCAACCGGCTCCTCCACCGCCATCTACGAGTCACCTGAAAAATGTTAAAGGAGAAGGTGAGTCACCAAGACTCAGTATGTAACCCTTCCCTTGGTTAATACAACATTTCATACACAACATATAACAGTTAATTAAGCAAAGTATCGTGTACCCAACCTAACCAACCAAACACCTTTGCCTACCCCATGTGGTACCAAACCACTGGTGACCGTAGTCACGATGTGTTACCAAAACACTGGTGGTGCCAAACCACTGGTGACATATAGTCACAATGTGCTACCAAAGCACTGGTGTCCGTAGACACAAATCGGGTGATGGGGCCAACCCATCGTGTGATACCAAATCACTGGCAGACGATCCCATATCTCAAGTGGGGCCAACCCACGGTGGTGTTAACCACAGGGACAAGTCGCTATGAGGTACCAAACCTCTGGAGGTACCAAACCTCTGTGACATATAGTCACGATGTGCTACCAAAGCACCGGTGCTCGTCAAAGACAATATCACTTTGCCCCTCCTCTCATCAACCCATGTCAAGTAGTTAAAAATGAACATACACACATATCACATGTATCAAACAATCCATGCTTCCCAAAAGCATTATCATCAATCTCATACAAATAGAGACTTACCGGTATCCTCGCTTGTACCATTAAGGCACTAAAGCCGTATCTACATAAAGCAGATTTACACATAACATACACTTAATACACTTTATTAACCATTATACGTGTGTATGTACACACTGTCACCAACGAGAGTCTAATCCAGAGGATTAAAGAAATCGGCCTCCCAAGATCCACTTGTTCCTATATTCGGCCAAACATGGGAGTTAGTACTATGGCCTATTCGGCCAAACCAAATATTTAAAAGGGTTCTCTTGTATTATCAAAAGGTTTAAGCAAATTAAATCTAATTTAAAATGCTTAAATTATCCCTTAATAAAAACCCTTTATTATCCAAAATAAAAAGAATTTGAGGAGAGAAAACTCTCCACAAGTGCCGCCCATCCAAAATGCAAAAGGAGGGATCCTTGTGACTCGAACCAAGGCTCTCCCTTCCCCTTAATGTGGCGCGTCACATGTAGCTCTTAAGTGGGCTTCTTTTGCCACTTTACCAAGGCCTAATTAGTGTTAATAATACCCACATTTATTCTTATAACACCACTTACCAAGGCTCCCTTCTTTTAAAAGTTAAAAACTAAAATTTCCTACCAAATCGAGCCAACACAAAGCCTTAACTTGACCATTATTATTCCATAAATAATGACACAGCAGTTCATACATAAGAAAAATAATTCATTTCCAAATAGCCCCGTTTTTGGGATGTTACAGTTCTACCCCCCTTAAAATAAATTTCGTCCTCGAAATTCCTTGATCAAAAGAGATGGGGGTATTGCTGCCGCATCACCTCCTCGGGCTCCCACGTAGCTTCTTCCACTCCGTGGTTCCGCCATAACACTTTTACTAAAGGCACTGCCTTCCTACGTAGGAATTTCACATCTCGGTCTACAATCTGAACCGGTTCTTCCTCAAAAGATAAATCCGTGTTCACCTCAATCTCTGCTACTGGCACAACGTGCGAAGGATCTGACCGATACCGTCTCAGCATTGATACATGGAATACGTCATGAATCGACTCAGTTCTGCCGGCAACTCTAGCTGATAAGCTACCGGTCCCACTCGCTTCACAACAGTATATGGCCCAATGAACCTTGGGCTCAGCTTCCCTTTCCGTCCAAATCTCAACACCTTTTTCCAAGGCGACACTTTCGAGAAAGACTTTGTCTCCCACAAAGATACTCCATTTCCTTGCGTTTGAGATCGGCATAAGACTTCTGCCTATCCGATGCTTCCTTGAGACGAGACCGAATCACCTTGACTTTGTCTTCCGTCTCGGTTACCAACTCTGGACCTAGAACTTGTCTTTCTCCCAACTCCGTCCAACATGTAGGAGTACGACACTTTCGTCCATATAGAGCCTCGTATGGAGCCATTTGGATACTCTAAACGATAACTATTGTTATAGGCGAATTCCGCTAATGGTAGGTACTCCTCCCAACTACCACTAAAATCCAAGACACAGCCTCTTAGCATGTCCTCTAAAATCTGTATCACCCTTTCCGACTGTCCGTCAGACTGTGGATGGAAAGCCGTACTGAAATCTAACCGTGTACCCAAAGCTTGATGCAATGCTTTCCAAAACCTTGACGTGAATCTGGGATCCCTATCCGAGATAATCGACATTGGCACACCATGCAATCGACTATCTCAAATACCACATACGACTTCGCTAGCTTCGAGGTGAATAATCCATTCTCACCGGCATGAAGTGAGCTGATTTAGTTAGGCGATCCACAATTACCTGCATCGCATCCTTCTTGGTGGGGCGTAAGGGTAGCCCACTAACAAAATCCATGGTGATCCTCTCCCATTTCCATTGAGGATCTTTATTGGTTGAAGTAGTCCCGATGGTGGTGATGTTCGACCTTAACTCTGCGACACGTCGCGACACTTCCCTACGAACTCCGTTATCTCACGCTTCATCCCAGGCCACCAGAACTGTTTCCGCAAATCTCCATACATCTTGCTTCCTCCAGGATGCATAGCGTATGGGCTGCTATGTGCATCTTGGAGAATTTTCTGCCTTAAATCTGTATCTTTTGGCATACATACTCGTCCTTGAAAACAAAGCACTCCATCAATAGACAGACTGTACCCTTCCAATCCACCGTCTTGAACTTGTACCCTCTTAGAGCTCAAGCCTTCATCCACTAACTGCTTTTCTTTAATCTCCTCAATCCAAGTCGGCTTTACTTGAAGTTCTGCCAAAAGACTCCCATCACCATACAGACTTAACCGAGCGAACATTGCTCTTAAGTCCGTTACCGCCTTCCGGCTCAATGCGTCAGCTACCACATTAGCCTTACCCGGATGGTACTCGATTGAACAATCGTAGTCCTTTAGTAGTTCAATCCACCGACGCCTGTCTCGATTCGGATCCTTCGAGTCGGAAGATACCTCAAGCTTTTGTGATCCGTGTAGACCATCGACTTCTCTCCATACAGGTAATGTCTCCATATCTTCAGAGCGAAGACGACCGCTGCTAACTCTAAGTCGTGAGTTGGGTAGTTAACCTCATGCGATCTTAATTGACGGGATGCATAGGCTACTACCTTCCCATCCTGCATCAACACACATCCCAAACCGGTGTGAGATGCATCACAATAGACCGTGAATAACTTCCCCGCTTGTGTGCACCAAAACCGAGCTTCCACAAAATCTTCCTTAACTTATCAAAGCTTTCTTGCTGCTTTTCCGTCCATACAAATGGGACACCTTTCCTTAGCAACTTAGTTAACGGCGCTGCTATTAGAGAGAATCCTTCCACGAATCTCCGATAGTATCCTGCTAAACCCAGAAAACTTCGGTATTTCACCCCCCGTCTTAGGTGGTTTCCACTCTAATCTTGCCTCAATCTTGCGAGGTCTACTCTAATTCCTTCAGCTGATACTACATGCCCTAAGAAAGCCACTTCCTAAGCCAAAATTCACACTTACTGAATTTGGCATATAATTGCTTCCCCTCAATACTTGCGTAACTATCCGTAAATGCTTGTCATGCTCCTCTTACGTCTTTGAATAAACCAATATGTCGTCTATAAACACCACGACGAACTGGTCCAAGTACTGTTGGAATACTCTATTCATCAGGTCCATGAATGCCGCCGGTGCATTGGTCAACCCGAATGGCATTACCAAGAACTCGAAATGCCCATACCGAGTTCGGAATGCCGTTTTGTGAACATCAACCTCTTTCACCTTTAATTGGTGATAACCCGACCTAAGGTCTATCTTGAAAACACCGAGGCACCCTTTCGCTTGATCGAACAAGTCGTCAATCCGAGGCAACGGATACTTGTTCTTGATCGTTAACTTGTTCAACCGACGGTAGTCGATGCACATCCGCATAGAACCGCCCTTCTTCTTGACAAACAACACAGCGCCCCCACGGAGATATACTTGGTCGTATAAACCCTCTATCCAAGAGCTCTGAATTTGAGCCTTTAGCTCCACCAATTCCTTTGGTGCCATTCGGTATGGTGCTATGGACACAGTGCCGTTCGGTAGCAAGTCTATACCGACTTCGACTTCTCGATCCGGAGGCAATCCGGAAGTTCTTCCGGGAATACATCAAAGAAATTCCCCAACCGTTCGGACCTTTTCAATTACTAACTCCTTAGTTTCCAAAGCACGATTTGAACCAAATACGCCTCACAACCCTTCTTGACCATCCTTTCCGCCTTCAAGCGGTCCACTACGTTGGATAGGTAATTCCTCCTATCTCCTATCATAACCACTTCATCACCTTCCGCCGTCTTAAGAACCATGCGCTTGGCACAAGATCAACCTTGCTTGGTACTTAACCAACCAATCCATACCGAGGATCAAATCGAACTCCCCAAACGGTAGTTCCATTAGATCAGCTACAAATACTACCCCTTGAAGTTCTAGGGGTACGCCTCTATAAAGTCTATCTACGACTACGGAGTGACCTAAGGGGCTAACTACAGTCATCTCCCTAGAAGCAGTTTCAGAGTTTAGGTCCATAGTTCCTACCACACTACTAGCAATGTATGCGAGTGCGTCGAGCCCACATCAATCAATGCAACATAAGGGAAACCGAAAATTAGAAACGTGCGGTTATAACATCCGGTGCGTCACCTTCCTCGCGACACCTCGCTGCAGAAACTAAGCCAGCCGCCTAGCCTCTGTGTTGCCCTGAACCTCTCGCCTTGAGTTCCACGACCTCGGTTAGGGCCGTTGTTTCCTCTACCATTACCACGACCCTCTGTGGTCCTACATTCCTATCTTGAGCACGGTTCGACCCTCCGTCAAGTTTCTTAGCTAGTTTTTGGGGACAATCTCTACGACGCGATGCTCCAAAGATCCACACTCAAAGCATCCTTTGTCACCAGTCCAACATCCTCCCCAATGGGTCTTTCCACAACGATTGCACCGAGTCGGCCTCGATTAGCGGTTGTGGGCCTTGCTTTGCTGATTGGGCCCACTTGGCCTAGCCTTTTTCTCGAGCACTCCGCTTGATCCAAATGACCCAAAACTTCTCTTACGATTGTTCTTACTATAGTTACGCCTCACGGCCTCCTTGATTCCTTCCGGCTACCTTAGCCTTCTCCACTAGAGATGAGAACTCACGAACCTGCTTGTGGGGCAATCAAGAACCTTAAATCATCTCTGAGTCCGTCCTCAAAGCGGACACAGCGCTCATGTTCGAGTAGCCACGATGCCTCTCGCATATCTACTCACCTTAGAAATTCCGCCTCATATTCCGACACGGACTTAGTTCCTTGAACTAATCCCGAAAAGCCTTTCTCTGCTGCGTCGGTGTAGCTAATGCCCACATACTTTTTCTCGATGGCGGTTCGAAATACTCCCAAGTCAAATCATCTCAGAGTAGCCCCATCTCGAACCGTTAGCCACCACCGATATGCTTCATCCTTCGTGCGACACACGCCCCTTCAGCTTTTTCCTCCTCGGTCGGTCAAGGTCATCCATGATTCTTTCGATTGACTCTAGCCAATATTCCACGCACTAGGTGCCACTCGACACACCTCGGAATACCTCCGCTCCGTTAGATCGAGTCGCTCGGGAACAGATTTCCGAGCTCCAACATTTCCACCGCCCCCCACCCACCATCTCCAAAACTCGCAACACACGACTTGCGATCACCGACCTCGCCACCGGCCGCTCCGCTCCTCACTCTAAAAAGTAGGAGGTGGTGGTGGCAGTGGTACCTCATTTTCTGAACCTTGTCCTGACCTGACGGGTTCAGACACCGTCATCCTACCCCTACCACGTCCACGGCGTCCACGTCCTCTAGAACTCATTCTATCTACCGCGCTTTTAATCTGATTAAGAAAAATTTTATGTGTTAGCATTTGTTTCACTTTATTACTCGCGAAGAAGTTTTATGGATGAGGTTTAATCAGAGATTCTTTCGAGCAAACAATGTTTCAGTTTCCTATCCTAGTTCACACAAAGAAGTCCATGCATCCATTCCTTAATACTTTCCATACCTATTCACTCATCGGACATTTCTGCCCATTTCTAACCCAGGGGTATTTTCGTCTTTTTCCCTACAGGGGTATTTTCGTAATTTTTCAAAACCAAAATATTTTGCTGATGATTTCCAAAGCTAATCTACTTGATATTTGATAAAATAGTTGAAATTTTTAAGCAAAACCGACGATTTAATATTTTATGGGTCAGGGGCATTTTGGTAATTTTACTCCTAAGGGTATTTCTGTAATTTTCCACAAGTCAAGTTTTCCGAGAAAAACATTGTATACCTAGTGTTCTAGGGTTTAATAGGGTTATTGGATAAGTTTTGAAAACATTAGGGCTTGTTGTCTCGTTCTATTTTGAAAAACAAGGCTAATTCCCTTTTTGGGTTTTAATCATTGTTTTTAGCCTATGACCGAGCCTTCCTGATCAGGGTGAACCAAAGCTACGCACCAGGCAGAATTCAAGTGAAGAGGAGGTGGGTCACGCGGACCGCTTAAATACCAAGCTCTCACTGAACCTTTCTAGACATGCGCACAGAGGTTACCACACCACTGAGCCCTCTGAGTTAGGGTGAACAGGCCTACGCACTGCAGGATACTGCGAAGAGGAGGTGAGTCACGAGGACTGCTTAAATACCAGGCTCTTCCGGATCCAATCCTAGACATGCGTACAGGGGTTACCACACCCTAGCTCATTGACTAAGTCATAGGTTGGTTTAGTTCTTTAAGTCTTATGCTTCATTGTGTTTGAGTAATCTAGCCTTAGGGTCCAAGTCCTATAAGTCTATCTACGTTCCATGCTTCCTACCCTTCTACAGAATATAATTCACAGAAAGGTTTAAATGTACTTACCTGGGCGGATCGGTGCCGGAGACTCGGGCCATGCTTTGCTTAAAAACCGAGAGAAATCACACCATAAGGCCTACCAAAAACATTTTTGGGCCTTGGGCCCCCCACAGCCGAGCTTTGAACTGGGCTCTGATACCAATTCTGTAACAACCCAAACCCGGCCCAAACACTACGACCGAATTTGACTTGCTACCGAGTAAAACCTTGTGAACACCATTTCGAAAAACACTAAATTTTCATTGAAAACCCTCGTTTTGTTTGTCTTGTCAAAGCTACCCTTAGGTTTAATTTGGAATCTTAATTAAGTCCAATTGTTATACGATTTCAAGTGTGTGCCGATGGCACGAAAAAGCATTTTCGTGTTAATTTAAGAAAACGTGTGATTTTTAGTTCAATTTAATAATATAGTTTAAAGCAAATATCCAACATAAAAGAAAATAACACCAATGTAGTTTAAGGAGGCCTTATTACAACCCAAGTAAAAATAAAGGAATTTAAAGTTCTATAAATTTGAATCCACTGCATGGCTACCTCGAGTCCAACCGGCTCCTCCACCGCCATCTACGAGTCACCTGAAAAATGTTAAAGGAGAAGGTGAGTCACCAAGACTCAGTATGTAACCCTTCCCTTGGTTAATACAACATTTCATACACAACATATAACAGTTAATTAAGCAAAGTATCGTGTACCCAACCTAACCAACCAAACACCTTTGCCTACCCCATGTGGTACCAAACCACTGGTGACCGTAGTCACGATGTGTTACCAAAACACCGGTGGTGCCAAACCACCGGTGACATATAGTCACAATGTGCTACCAAAGCACCGGTGTCCGTAGACACAAATCGGGTGATGGGGCCAACCCATCGTGTGATACCAAATCACCGCGCACGATCCCATATCTCAAGTGGGGCCAACCCACGGTGGTGTGCTAACCACGGGGACAAGTCGCTATGAGGTACCAAACCTCTGGAGGTACCAAACCTCTGGTGACATATAGTCACGATTGTGCTACCAAAGCACCGTGCTGCTCGTCAGACAATATCACTGCCCCCTCCTCTCATCAACCCATGTCAAGTAGTTAAAAACAGAACATACACATATCACATGTATCAAACAATCCATGCTTCCCAAAAGCATTATCATCAATCTCATACAAATAGAGACTTACCGGTATCCTCGCTTGTACCATTAAGGCACTAAAGCCGTATCTACATAAAGCAGATTTACACATAACATACACTTAATACACTTTATTAACCATTATACGTGTGTATGTACACACCTGTCACCAACGAGGAGTCTAATCCCGAGGATTAAAGAAATCGGCCTCCCAAGATCCACTTGTTCCTATATTCGGCCAAACATGGGAGTTAGTACTATGGCCTATTCGGCCAAACCAAATATTTAAAAGGGTTCTCTTGTATTATCAAAAGGTTTAAGCAAATTAAATCTAATTTAAAATGCTTAAATTATCCCTTAATAAAAACCCCTTTATTATCCAAAATAAAAAGAATTTGAGGAGAGAAAAACTCTCCACAAGTGCCGTCCATCCAAAATGCAAAAAGGAGGATCCTTGTGACTCGAACCAAGGCTCTCCTTCCCCTTAATGTGGCGTCACATGTAGCTCTTAAGTGGGCTTCTTTTTGCCACTTTACCAAGGCCTAATTAGTGTTAATAATACCCACATTTATTCTTATAACACCACTTACCAAGGCTCCCTTCTTTTAAAAGTTAAAAACTAAAATTTCCTACCAAATCGAGCCAACACAAAGCCTTAACTTGACCATTATTATTCCATAAATAATGACACAGCAGTTCATACATAAGAAAAATAATTCATTTCCAAATAGCCCCGTTTTTGGGATGTTACAGTGATGGTGCTCCGACGAGATTCCAATCGATCGAGCTTTCGATGATCTACAAGTAGAGAAAAACAACTATCTAAGCAATTAATTCTTAGTAAGTTCGTATAAAGGAAACTTAACTTACTGAACATTTTAAGTTAAATAACCAAGCATAATTTCCTTATGTCATAAGTCAACTTTTCTTTCCAATACACACCACCTCATAAGGTTAGTTGGTGTAACATTCCATATATAGTTTCAATCAAAACATTGTTTAATACATACCTAACATTTCACTTTCAAAATTGACCACTCATACATATATACTAGACCATCTTTTCCTTTCAATTACACATTTCATCATAATCCATATCATTATTCAAAAATCATAATTCATTTCATGTAATCACATACCTTTTACAGCTTTATTTACCCATTGAACCAATGAAACAACCTCGAATACTTGGAAAATACTCATATAACCATTTAATTCTCTAAACACACCACAAACATAACTAGATAACATAATTATAGACTTATGAAACATATAATTACACGAAGACATTAATATTCATTATCAAACTATACTAATCAAAACATTCATCTCATATAATTCAATATAAACAATAACTCAAATCAAAACTATTCATGTTTCCATACATATTCACATATATATATATCCAAACAAGTCGTTATACATAATTGCAATTCATGGAATGATTTTACATTTAATCATAACGTTTTATGACCTGTTGAACTATAGCAAATTGACTCGGATACTCAGGTTTCCTCCAAAACAGACCAGAGAGTATCGAAATGCTAACAAAGGCACCGTAGTGCAAATACAGAGGCATCGAAGTGCAATCCCGTACAAGCGCGCGTACTAACCCTATTGGCATGCCAATCGTATCCTAACTATTTACTACATTCAATCGGGTATTATTATTAAATTCACAATATTGATAAATCAATCATTCAGAGGCACTTCTTATTTTCATACACATACCATAAGTCCTTTATATTCATTTCAATTTTTTAAAACCACAAAATTCATCACTTTCGAATATTCATTTACCATTTGTACTCAATCGCAACATTTAATAATTTATAGGTAAATAATCAAATTTCAAATTAAATACAATTATATAGAAAGAATTAATACAAATATAAATAAATATTCATATACACATACTTACACTATGAACTTACCTAATATATAGTAACGATCGACTCATAGGGACCAATCTATAATTTTTTCGTTTCCTCAGTTATCCTCCATACGAATCAAATCTTGATCTATCTTAATTAAATTCAATCTTATCAAATTCAAATACACATTCCAACTCAATTTTATGCATATGACCCTTAAATTTTCATTATTCACACATTTTCCCTAAACTTTTACATTTCTCTCAATTTAGTCCTTAAACCCGAAATTCTAAATTTATCAAAATTTCATAATTTCCCATGTTAACCAAATTTTTACTTGTACAACTACAGCTCATAATTATTCAAAATTCACAATTATTTCCTATCAATTTAATATTTTATCACATTACTCCTTTAACTAAAAACTATAAAAAAATTACTTTAGAAACTAATTCTAATCAACAACTAATACTTCAAATCCATCATTTAACATAAAAATAAGAAAGATTAATCAATGGGAAAATCCAAAATCCTTAACAATTTCAAAAACAGTGATACGTATTATCTGGACCTAATTGCAATGATCTCAAAAACATAAAATTACAATAAAAGGATCAATGCTACATATCATGCAAAAGAAAAAGAGAAGACCGAAGCTTTGAAGGTTCTTTCCATGGGGATTTTGGTTTTCAAAAGATGAGAATAAAGATGATGATAATTTTTGTTATCTTTTTACTTTTATTATTATGTTTTATTACTTTTAAACTTTAAATAATAATAACATTCATTTTAAACCAAAAACAAAGAATTGACCGTCCACAATAATTAAAAATGGGCTATTTTCCATATATGTCCTCCTCAATCACTAATTTAACCATTTAATCACTGAAAGTCAATAGCGATTAAGTTTTGTAGCTTTATGATTTAGTCTTTTTTACTTAATTAACTATCTAAACGTTAAAATTTTCGAATCAAACTTCAAAACACATATAAAATCACTCTGTAAATATTTAATAAAAATATTTATGGGCTCGTTTTATAGAAATGAGGTCCCGAAATCTCATTTTCCAAAACCATTTGACTTTAGGGACAAACCGCTTAAACTTAACTATTAATTCAAATAACAAAAGTTATCCAACCAAAATTTATTATAATACTATATTTGACTCGTAAATATTAAATAATAATATTTCCGGACTCGTTCATCAGATTTGTGGCCCTGAAACCACCGTTTCCGACACCACTAAAAAATGGGTTGTTACAAAGATGGATCCTAGGTGTTCCTTGATTTCAACCAAACAACCTTATTTGCTATTCCCGTACCACAAATTGCTTCGAGTGTGTGCTCGAATAATCACGAATCAAACACAGAACCAAAAACAATTTATTACTTTCAGTAGGAAAGTAATTCTCTCTCAATATAAACTGTCAGAACTGTTATTCCTAGAAAACATAATTTATACTTAGAAAATATATTCTGTCTACTTTCGGGTAGAATAACAATATCTCAAAGTTATGTGAAACTTATTATTTAGTGTTAATAATTCTACCAATGCCTTCTATTTATAGGGAGAGATAGGAGAATTTTGGTTGAATTATTAAAACACAATTAATATTCATTAAATAGAAAAATCAATCTTCTATTAAAACTAGAAGAGGGGGCCGACACACCCTAGTTAAATATACTAGGGTTGTCGCCGCTCATATGTAATATGAGGGACATTTGGGCCTCTCTTGTATTGGGTCAAATTATATGTGCTTCCTAAACTTTTAATCCAACACATTATAATTTAATCCAACTCAATACATGTTTTTATATTTCCCAAAATAAATATTATTTATTAATTAATTTAATTAGATAAATCAGATTTTCAAATTAAATAATTTCTTCAACCTGATCCTAATTTCTTTAAAGTCATGGAACTTTATAGTAAAAGAATCTATGAGGAAATATATTTAATTTCCATATTCAATAGATTCACAATGATTGATTAACTTAATTTCGTTTTTGAACTTCAACTATTTAATTAAATAATAATTTGAAAAGCTTAAATTAATTCTCAAGTTATTTCTATACTCAATAAGAAAACACATTCATTTGTGAATGTGACTCATTTCTCTAACATTATTATTTCTATCTATTTATGCTCATTTAATTATACCTGCAATTCATTTATAGTTTCAACGAGCTAGCGTAAGAACTAATTGGACATATATAATTAGGGCTTAAATGATTTAATTAAGTTCCAACTTTTCACCTTTTAATTATAAACTCATTTAGTCACGAAATCATTCCAGCTTTTTACCTATTAATTATGAAATCATTTGGTCATGGCTTCATGTAACGACCTGATTTTCAATGGTACCGAAAAACGCAATTTTGAAACCCCATTTCTCTAAATTGATTTCGTAAATAGTAAATATGAATATTAAAAGGATAATATAAAAGTATGGTGAAGATTGGTCAAGTAATTTTTCCAAATTAGTTGTTAATTAAGGGACAATGACTATATTATAAAATCCAATCGCTATAGAGTTTTAATTGTCAAAAGGTTTGAGGACTTATATGACAATTAGCTAAAGGTCCAAATGGTAAATAAATCATTTTGTTTCATAAGATAGCCGATGGTGATATTTTCTACCACTAATATTGTTAATGATGATTAAATTAAATTCACTAAAGATTAAGTTAATAAATTAATGTTAATTAAGTTATAATCAAGTATAAAAGCTTAATATAGTAGAAAAAAAGATGTCATCTTCCCCATTTGTTTTTCTTCATGCTGCCAATAGAAAGGAAAACCTAAAGGAATTCTAAAACATTAGCCATTGAATTTAAGGTAAATTCAAGCCCTTTTCTTTTATTTTTTATCAATTTGGGGCCATGAGAGCTTGATTTAGCTAGCCCATGTACTAATTTGTAAAACTGTTAAAGTTTTTGAAAGTTGTCATTGTTTATTTCTTGAAGTATTAGTCTTGACATTGATAGATTTTGAGCTTAGGATATAAAAAGGACTAGATTGTAAAATTAATTTATCTTGTTTCTTAACTTTGTTACATTAGGGGCCAAATTGAATAAATGTAAAATTTGTTATGAAATTATGTTAGAAGTAGAAAGTATAAGGTCCCTAATTAGAATATATGAAATTGGATTTTAATTCGAAGCTAGGAATTGAAAGTTATGACTATCTCGAGTTTAGGGACCAAATTGAATATAATGTAAATTTTTATGGATATAAAAAAATCAAGTTTATATAGGCTCATGCATATCATTAGCGAAACTTTAGTATGTTTAATAACTCCATTTAAATTTACTAAGCATTCTTAATGCTTACTCTGGTTTTTTTTTTCACTATAGATTCTCACCTTGTGAAACTACTAAGCCGGATCAGCGAAGGAGCACATACTATCCCAAGACAATAGTTATAAATTCATTTTGAATCTAGACTTTGTGGCATGTGCATAGGGACCTTTGATGTGAAAATGGTCAATTTGGTGTTAATGTTATGTGATAAGTTGATAATGGATGAAACTTATGTAATTGGTTTGTTATGTGATCAAAATTGATACATGTTTTGGTCTTGTGTGATGCTTGTATGCATAATGATCTCAATTGATAGGTGTTGGCATGAGAAAGATTTTAAGTATGATAGTTTGAATGGTTAGGTTGCTTAATGGCATGTAAAGTGGTAAAAATGATAGTCATGCTTGAAAAATAGGTTATGAGTATGGTTAATTTGGTTATTTCCATTGTTATTTGGATACTAGATAATCAAAATGAGTAGTTATGCACATATTGATCTAAGGCACGTGAAATTGTCATGGTTAGATAAGTAAATGGTGAAATTTAATTTGAATGAATGGCATGGATTGTTTGTTAAGTTAAATGGTTAAATTCAAATTGTTACAAATTCATTTTAGCATGTCTAATTTGATTTAGCATAAATGAAATGGTCAAATGAATATTGGTAACCAAATGTTTTAGTTGAAAACCTGTAATTTAGGTACCAAAATCAGCTAAGTAGCCAAAAATAGGGGCCACGTCGCAACCTCGAACTTTTGGCGTCACGTTATCATCTTAGAGCATGACACCATGACAAGCATATGCATGTCATCACGATGTGACATACGAAAATGACCATGCTGCAACGAGGAAATGATGAAGTCGCAACGTCGGTCTAGGAAATTTTTAAAAACTTTACAATCTGGTCTTAGTTCGAGTGTAGACTAATATAAGAGTATTCATAAGCCCATGTAAGTCGCAAAATTGATTGTATATCATATCATATGCGTGTCTTGCTTGTTTGTAAATGTATAACAACATGAATTGAATATTTATTTGATCATTGTTGCTTCAGTAACTAGTGTAGCCTTCTATAGCTTAGACTTGGCAATCGGGTCGGGCAAAGGGTGTTATATTTATTGGTATCAGAGCTACAATTTAGTCGATTCTAGGATTGAATTGTTGTGCAAGTCGAGCCTAGAATTACTCGCCTTTCATTAAAGAGCTGCTAGGAGTTTTGCCCGTTCTACAAGGCATTGAAAACGAGGTCAGAGATGCCTTTATGAATATGATGAACCAGTGGTTCACAAAATTTATGGGAACTACCTTTAGCTCCCCAACAACTAATGCCCCCTCCTCTACCTATAATACCCCTAGCGGTACCACCTTGATCCTTGGCTACAAGTCCGATACCTATGATCCTCCTTCTGATCGAAATCTCTATAAATTTGGATTGAAAGAATTTAAAGGGAAAAAAGATGACGTCACGAAAAAAGTCGAGTACTGGTTAGAAAACACTCAAAGATTTCTTGAGGAGTTGATGTGTTCCCTAAAGGATAGCGTGAAATGTGTTGTCTCTACTAAGAAGAAGCATATCAATGGTGGACAACTCTGACATCAATAGTCTCGAGAGATCGGGTAGACTAGGAATTATTTCAAATTGAATTTAAAAAGAAGTATAACAATTAATTGTATTTAGAGAAAAAGAAGAGGGAATTCATGGAACTAAAGTAATGAGAGATGGAAGTAGCCGAATACGAATGAGAATTTGTCCACTTTAGTAAATACGATAGGGAGCCAGTGTCTATCGAAGCCGAAATGTGTACTCATTTTGAATGGGGTTTGAATGAATATATACATAAATTAGTGGGAGTGCTAGAGTTGAAAGATTTTGTCGTATAGTCCAAGAGAGCACAAAAAATGGACAACATACGAAACGAGAAAAAAACAAGCCAATTCCAAGATTCAAGACTCTATCAAGCTTATCATGGCCAGATCTTTCGCAACTCCTCCACCTAAAAGGTCAAGAGATCTTCAAATTTGTTTCTCCACTTCGTTAAGAAACTCAAGGAGAGATGAGCTGAGACCGAGTATTCTACGACTCTAAACTACGTCAATAGCTTGCGTAGGAAGTGTTCTCAATGTGGATAAATCAGTTTGTGGGCATTGTGAAAGAAACCTTGGGGAAAAGTAGTAGTTGAAGACTAGATCCTTTTTTCTATACGACTCTAAAGAGCATGTAAAAAGGGATTGCTTGAGAAAGCCAGATGGAAGTAAAGAACAAACTACAAAGGCAGTGTCAACCTCATAGAGAGGGACGAAATCGGGATCCTGTGGTGGTGTTGGTGGTAATCGGGGAGGAGTTAGGGATACATCGCTGAGATCTAAGGCCTGTGCATCCGCCAGAGCTTATGCAATCCGAGCTAGAGAGGAGGTCACCGCTCCAGATGTTAGTGTTGGTACATTTTCCTTATTTGTTGTCTTTATGCATGTAATAGCCCATTTTTGGTAAATCAGAATAGTGGTTTTGGGACCACGAATCTGAAGTCAAAATATTTATTTTATTATTATTTTAGTGTTTATAGCATGATAGCATGTATGTGTGAAAATTTCGTGAAGAAATTTTATCGTTTAAATGGTCAATTTGATAAAAAGGACTAAATCGCATAAAGAGTAAAAGTGGAGTTCCATTAGCTAAAGGTATCCAATAGCTATGGAATCTTAAATTAGTAATCCTTAAGTTGTAATTAGACCATTGGTTGTCTAAATGGAAATTTATGGGCTTATAATAAGTGTTTTAAGTGATTATTTATTAAAGGTTAATTTAGTAATTTAGTTAAATAAGTATATTAAATAAAACAAATATGGCTATCATCTTTCTTCCTTGAATTTTCAACCGAAAGTTTTCTTGGGAAGCCATTAAAGACCATCCAAGCATTCGGCCATCTTTATTTCTTATGCAAGTGAGTATTTTTCATCCGTTTTTAATGATTTCTATGTTTTTGTGATCGTTGCTTTGTAATCTAGCTAGCCCATATCTCCGATTTAAAAAATGTTAAATCATTTGAATGTTGCCATTGTTGAATGCATGAGTATTTTGTTAGTTGATGATGGAAAATAAATCATTGTTGTTAGATGTACAAGTTTTATAAAAGTGATTTTTAGTAAAAATGCAAAATAGGGATTAAATTGAAAAAAGTGTAAAGTTAGTGGTTGAATTTTAAAATAGAAGAAAAATATGGGCTAATATGAGAATGGGTAAGATTCGGCCAGCATGAATTTGTATTAAACTGAATGAATTGTGATTTTATGAGATAAGGACTAAATTGCAAAAGATGTGAAATAATAGGGGCAAAAATGTAATTTTACCAAAATGTGTAAATTGTGATAAATTGAATGAACTGATGATTAAATAAGTAAATTTTGATATTATATAGATTGAGATAAACGAGATTTGGATTTAGAACGGGAGAAAACAAAGTATCAGATTAGTCGACCTAATTCGTCATTACAGCGAACAAGGTAAGTTCGTATGTTATAATTTCATTTCAAATGTATCCTATATGCTTTGATATAGCATAAATTGTGATTACGTGTCTACGGACAAGTTTGGAAATGATTCGACGATGATTCAACAGTTGAAACCCCGGTTGAACCTTAGGAATAGTTTAGGATACTAGTGACATGTCATTAGGTGATACAGTGAGTTGGCTTTGGGCCATGATGTAGCACTTGGTGTGTGAGATAAACCGATTTGGCTTCGAGCCATGATATCAGTATTTCAGATAAGTTACCTTGATTTGGCTTCGGGCCATGGTATAGGTACTTATCGTGTGAGACCCTTGAGTATCCGACTACTATTCCTAATGGTTCAACGGGTAAATGAAAGACGAGAATGTATATGAGATTGGTACGAGATGGTACAGGTATGTGAATAAACCATTTTAGCTTTGAATGGGAGAAATGATGATGAATATATATGGTTTTGTGAATGAGCACTTGAAGGGTTTGATAGTTAAGGAAAGTTGCATATTGACATATTGAAATTATTAAATCATGTTTAAGTGATTGCATTAAGTTTATCTCATACGAGCTTACTAAGCTTTATAGATTACTTTGTTTATTTTCCTGTGTTTTATAGTGATATCGAAGCTAGCTCGGATTCGGGGATCGTCGGAGATTTCGTCACACTATCCTATTATCGATTTGGTACTTTTAAGCTTATGTTTTGAGTATATGGCATGTATAGGGACTTTGGTCATGTTGGTTATGATTTTGGCCATTTGAATTGCCTTGTAAATGTCTAAGATTTGGTTTGTATATTTGGCCATGTGAGTTGGCTTATTTTGGTTGATTTTGATTAAGTTTATATGTATACAATTGATCTATGTTGTGTGATTGAGGTGGATTCATGCTGCTCATTGATAATAGTTAATTATGAATGGTAAATTGATGATTTGTGGAATTGGTAACATGCTAGTGAAATGATACAAAATGATGAATGATTAGTAAAGGTTTAACTAGATGGTTGGTATATGTATTTTGGTATGTTTTGGTTGAGTAAAATTTGAGGTATAAGCATATTAGTTATTAGTATTGGAAATGGTATGAAATTATCTTGAATGTGACTAAAATGGATATGCTATTATGCTATGATTTGGTACCATTTGGGTTGGTTTAGGTATGTGCAAAATGGGTGGCAAATTGGCTTGGTAAATAGCCTATTTTTGTCCACACGGGCAGAGACACAGGCGTGTGTGTCAGTCGTACGTGACACACGGTCATGTTACACGGCCGTGTGCCCCCTGGTGTTGAAATTGAAATGAAGTTAGTATGCTCCACACGGTCTAACACACGGGCGTTAGTATGGAATGTGGTACAAGTCAGTATACCCCCTAATTGGCACACGACCTAGCACACAGGTGTCTGACTTGGCCGTGTTACATAAGTCAATATACCCTACAGGTTTGGCACGGCCTAACACACGGCCTGACACACGGGCATGTGTGGCCACTTCGAAGGGCACACGGGCTAGACACATGGGCGTGTGGTTGGCCGTGTGACCCAAGTTAGTGTGTACCCCCTGATTTCACACGGTCTGTGACACAGGCTTGTTTGGTGGACATGTGAGACACACGGCCTGGCCACACGAGCGTGTGACCCCTGATTTGAAGAAAAATTTGCTAAGTGTTGAAAATTTCCTGAGTTATCGGTTTAGTCCTGAACCACTCCCAAAGCATATTTAAGGCCTCGTAGCCTCTTAACAGGGACAAATTGATTGAGATTTAATGATTAATGACTGAATTGAGCAAAGATATGTTAAATGGTTGTTTAATTCTTTGTAACAGTCCGGTTTAGACTCTAGTCGGAATAGTGGTTTTGGGACCACAAATCTGAGTCAGAAAAATATTTTATTGTTATTTTTCGTGTTTACAGTATGTGATTAAGCATATGTGAAAGTTCCGTGATTTAATTTGATCAATTGTGTGTTTAATTTGCAAAAAGAACTTAATCGCGTAAAATGCAAAAGTGCCTTGATAATTGTTAAAGTGCTTTAATGCTATGTTCTTTTAATACAAAGGCCTTAAAATGGAATTAGGCCATTGTATTATGGCATGGACGGTAGTGGACATGCATTTTAAAGATGTTATAATGTTTCATTAAGGGTAAAATGGGAAATAGATAATTATTATGGAATTTAATAAAACAAAAGCATGAAAAATGGCCATTATGTGTGTTCATCCAACCGAAAATACAAAGAAAAAGGATAGCTAGGTTTCGGCTATGTTCAAGCAAAATTAATGTATGTTTTGGTTCCGGTTTTTGATAATTTTTACGTTTTTGAGATCGTTGCTTAGTATACTATCAAGCCCATGCCTTAATTTTAGAATTTGATGAAGATTTTGAAATATGCCATTGATGATTTTGTAAGCTTTGTGATGTTAGTTGATGAAATATGAAATATATGTATTAGATTAACATGTTTTGTCTTTGGATTTTTGATGAATTTAAGTAATTTGGACTAAATTGTGAAAATAATATTTTGAGGGACTAAAATGTGAAATAAATAAAATGTGTGTACTTAGATGAAGCATATGAATATTCGGCTAAGCATGGGTACAAAGAAATTATGTGTATTTTGTGATTTTGTGAAATAAAGACTTAAATATCAAAATGTGAAAATGTGAGGGCTAAATTGTAAAATGCCCTAAATGTGTGTTTTTGGATTGAATTGAATGATTTGGTGAATAAATGGGTTAAATTTGAATATGTATAGATCAAGAACCAAAGAAAATGGATTTAGACCGAGGAAAGTCGAAAGGGATCGAGTAATCGAAACCGTCCGTTTATATCCGTACGAGGTAAGTCTATATACAAATAAATGTATTCGAATTGATTTATTTATGTTCATATAAAATTGAATTGTGATGAATGACTACAGAAGATACACACATGTGAAATCCGAGGAAGTATCGACAATGTGTCAATGTCCAAAAAGTCTCGTACGAACATTAGGAATAGTTAGGATACGTATGTCATGATATAGGGTTCCGATATGTGATATCGTGTAAGACCACGTCTGGGACGTTGGCATCGATTTGAGAATTACGTGTAAGACCATGTCTGGGACATTGGCATCATAAATGATTTCGTGTAAGTCCCTGTCTGGGACAGTGGCATCGATATTTGATTACATGTAAGACCACGTCTGGGACGTTGGCATTGTACGAGTATTTCTGAGTTATCCGAGTATCCTATTTGATTCCGAACGGTTTAACAGGCAATTCTGAGATATGAATAATTATGTGACATGTGTAACCGATACATGTACGTTTGAAGTGTATACCATGTTTGATTATGAAAGGTAAGTATATGTGAAATTGCAAAAGTGAGATATGTGTATAGATTTGTTGAGACAAAATGTGATATATATAAATGTACTATGATCTAATGAAATACATGGGGATGTGATTGTTGATAAGAAAATGGTTGGAAACAATTGAGCTAAAGAAGAAAAATGAATAAGCTATTGAGATATTCTAATGTTCTTGTAATTGAAATGGTTATAAATATTTTATATGATAAGTTTATTCGTATATGGCTTACTAAGCTTTTGAAAGCTTACTTTGTGTGTGTTTGCTTGTTTTTATAGATTATCAAAGCTACGGAAAGCTCGGGGATCGTCGAGGATCGTCATCACACTATCAAATCATATTTTGGGTACCTTTTGAATGTGTACATATTTAAGTATGTCATGTATAGTCTAGTTAAATTAGATAATGTTTTGAGTTGTATATATATAAGCTATGTGATATGGCTTGAAAATGGGATGTGAATATGGTAACTGTTATTCATGTTTTGTGATGCAAAGTTAGTATGTTTTGATGAATGGCTAGTATATTGAATTGGTAAGTTTTTTTGAATGGTTAAAAAAGATGGATATTATTGGTATGATTTGGTTGCATTTTGAAAGTATGAACTGTGTTTGTTTGAGCTTGTAGGATTGACCCAAAATGGGTGGCAAATTGGCCTTGTAAATGACCTATATTTGCTCACACGGTTGAGCACACGGGCGTGTGGCTCGACCGTGTCCCTAAAATTTGTAATTTGATTCAAGTCAGGCTCGCACACGGGTTGGATACACGGGCATGTGACTGGCCGTGTGATGCAAGTTAGTTTCGACCACGGGCCAGACACACGGGCGTATGACAGACCGTATGATGTAAATCAGTGTCGACCACGGCTTGGACACATGGGCGTGTCTGAGGCCGTGTGAGGCACACGGCCTACCCACACAGGCGTGTGACCTCTGTAACTTTGGAAAATGTTAAATTTTCAAAAAAAATTATATGAGCTGGGTTTAGTCCCGACCCCTTTCTAATGCATGTTTAAGGTCTCATAGACCTCATTAAGGGACTATATGCTTGTGTTTTGCTATGATATGATGATGATATACTTTATGATGTGAAATGTTTGTAAAAGTTTTTAATTTGTCCGGTAATGCCTCTTAACCCTAGACCGGCATTGGTTACGGGTTAGGGAGTTACAATTTTATTGGTATCAGAGCTACGGTTTAGTCGATTCTAGGACTAACATAGCATGTGAGAGTCTAGCTATACATGCCATATATACGAATTGTGATAGTGTGATGAATCCTGACGTATAAAATGTGTTTTTCGTATAGTAAATGGATCTCGAAAGAGCTGTAGCTGACGATGTTGAAAGTAATGCGGCTGCTCCCGCTTAAGGGACAGCGCCATCTGATTCTAGATCGGCTACTAGCGGTCAGGAAGGTGAGGCGAAACAAGCCTTCTTCCAAATGATGAATGAGTGGTTCACTTAGTACATTAGAACAAATCTGGCTGTTTCACAACCTCCGCCCCCAGTCAATCCTCCTCAGACTTCTGTTGTACCTCCGGTTATGAATCTGAATCTGTTGAATAAGCCTCCGGTCGATAAAATCTTTAAATATGGAGCTGAAGAGTTCATGGCCACTAGTGATGATGATGCTGAGAGAGCTGAGTTTTGGCTCGAGAATACAATCCGAGTGTTTGATAAAATGTCTTGTACTTTTGAGGAATGTGTGAAATGTGCCGTTTCTTGGCTAAGAGATGCAGCTTATTAGTGGTGGAAAACTTTGACTTCTGTTGTTCCAAAAGAATGAGTTACCTGAGATTTCTTTCAGTCTGAATTCCGAAAGAAATATATTAGTCAGAGATTTATAGATCAAAAACAAAAAGGGTTTCTTGAATTAAAACAGGGACGTATGTCTATCACAGAATACGAACGAGAATTTGTGAGATTAAGTCAATATGCTCGGGAATGTGTTTCAACTGAAGCGATAATGTGTAAAAGATTTGAAGACAGCGTAAATGAAGATATCCGTTTGCTAGTTGGAATTCTGGAAATAAAAGAATTTGTAGTGCTTGTCGATCGAGCGTCTAAAGCTGAGGCACTCGGAAAAGATAAAAGAAAAGCTGAGTCAAAAGCCAGAGATGTGAGAAAGAGATTTTCAAGTAAATCATTTCAGTCTGCTTCAAAGAAATTTAGGAAAGATTATAGCCGTTCAAAGGCTAATGTGGGACATTCGAACAGAGATCGAGCTAGATCGCAGTCGAACTTCAAAGCTCTAGCGACTTCGATAGCTAGTGTTGGAAATGTCAGATCTGAACGACCTGAATGTAGACATTTAAAAGACATCCGAGTAACTGTAGATTGAATGACCCAGCTTGTTTTAGATGTGGATCATTAGACCATTTTATTCGAGATCGTCCCGATTTTGTTAAACAAGGGATTGTACAGAATCCAAAGTCAAATAATGCATCAGCTAGGGGTAGATCTACTAGAAACACAAGAAATGTGAGTGGTAGCCAGAGAGCCACGAAAGATACAATTGTGAGATCTGAAGCTAGAGCACCTGCCAAAGCTTACGCTATTCGAGCTCGTGAGGAAGCTTCGTCTCCAGATGTTATTACGGGTACATTTACTCTTTATGATACTTCTGTGATTGCATTGATAGATCCAGGGTCTACTCATTCGTATATATGCATGAACTTAGTATCCAGTAAGACTTTGCCTGTAGAGTCTACTGAATTTGTAATTAGAGTATCGAACCCCTTAGGTAAAAGTTTTTTGGTTGACAAAGTATGCAAGAATTTTCCGTTGATGTTTCGAGATATTTGTTTTTCAGCTGATCTGATGCTGTTACCTTTTGATGAGTTTGATATAATTTTGGGTATGAATTGGCTAACATTGCATGATGCTGTTGTGAATTGCAAACGAAAAACTATTGATTTACGATGTCAGAATGATGAGATTATTCGGATTGAGTCTAAAGATTTAAATGGGTTACCGGCTGTGATATCAGTGATGAAAGCTCAGAGTTATGTGAAAAAGGGTTATGAAGCTTATTTTGCCTATGTGATTGATTTGAAAGGGATTGAAAAGAAAGTTGAATCTGTACCAGTAGTTTGTAGTTCCGTAACGTGTTTCCTGAAGAACTACCGGGATTACCTCCGATACGAGAAGTTGAATTTGGTATTGATTTAATGCCGAGAACGACCCCCATCTCAATAGCTCCGTATAGAATGGCACCAATAGAATTGAAAGAATTGAAGTCAAAGTTGCAAGAGTTGACCGATAGAGGATTTGTACGACCGAGTTTCTCACTTTGGGGTGCTCCCGTTCTATTTGTGAAAAAGAAAGGTGGCACGATGAGAATGTGCATTGATTACCGTCAGTTGAACAAAGTGACTATTAAGAACAAATATCCTTTGCCCAGAATTGATGATTTGTTTAATCAGCTGAAAGGAGCCACAGTGTTTTCAAAGATAGATATGAGATCGAGATATTATCAGTTGCGAGTAAAAGATTCAGACATTTCGAAAACTACTTTCTGAATGAGGTACGGGCATTATGAGTTTTTAGTTATGCCTTTTGGACTAACAAATGCTCATGTTGTCTTTATGGATTTGATGAACAAAATTTTCATACCGTATTTAGATCGATTTGTTATTGATAAACCGTAATAGTAACATATTTTATCTCCACGTTTAGCATGCTTTTGGATGATTTATCCCTTGAATTATGTAATTTGGTGCTCTTAATCCTTTAATTTCATGTTTTATACTCAGGAGAGCATAGGAGGATGAAAAGAACGAGAAACGGGCCTAAAACAGAGTAAATGAGCCATATCACGAAATCGATACGGCCTGGGCCCAAGACCACACGACCGTGCTCCTTCAGCAGGTTCGAACACGGCCTGGCCATGATTCACACGGGCGTGTGCCATGGGCGTGTCCCTGACGTGACAAAGAAGGATTTTATTTAGATTAGGGTACTTAGAGGCAAAGAAAGCCATTCCAAAAGCCTATATAAACACCCTAGAGGCCAACCTTCAAGGGGCGTCCAGCTAGGCCAAGGAGCGGAGCCAGAGAGGTCAGAATTCTGGAATTTACTCGAAGAAAGCCAGTTGATTCATCTCAAGAAGCCGGAGTCATACTCAAGACAGAGGATCTTCTCTTTAATTCCTTCAGGGGGTTTTAGGGTTTTTCTTATGTTTTGTTTTATCTTTTCTTCTGAGATGTATTCTTTTATAGTTATGAACTAAACCCTCAGATACTTGAGGGGGATGAAACCTAAGATGAATCTTGTTATCATTTGCTGAACTATATGATAAATACTTGATTTGTTCTTAATTATATGTTCTTAATTCTTGCTTTGATATTCCAGGATATCGATTCAAGTACTGATGTGCTTAGGTGGTGGAGCAAAAGTCCCTGCCTAAGAGTAGATCTAGCATAGTTAAGCAGAGTTGCTCGCGCGCCTAGACATAGGGTGACGAAATTTTGCCGGATTAGGGTGAAACCTAATATGGGAGTCCATAGATCGTGTTAATGCAATTCTAGGGTTTTTAATTAGAAAGAGATTTCAATTAATCAACCTAGGGTTAGACGTTAGTCGCCTCGAGAGAGGGATTAATATACATTAGGGAATCCTACGGATCAAGTCAAGTGAATAAATTGTGCAGTTCGAGTTAGATAACAAGTGAAGTCTAGGTGGATTCTTCCTCGGGTATTGTCTTAGTCAATTGGTTTTTCTCACGAGTATTTTCCCAAATTCGTTCTCTTTGTCTTAGCGTCTTTAGCTTAGTAGTTAGTTAATTTTAGTTTAAACAACAAATTCCCTTTTTTCTTAGGCTAAATAATAAAAAAGAAAGTCAGTATTAGTACTTCTGGTTCTTTTGGGTTCGACAATCTGGTCTTGCCACTAAGCTATACTACTGTTCGATAGGTGCACTTGCCTCAATCGTTGTCACAGTTAGTTTCCAGGCTCGATCATTCTTTATATAAATTTTTAAGACTCTGACGTACACGATCAGTTGTTGTATTCATTGACGACATTTTGATTTATTCGTGTGATGAAATTGAGCATGCTGAACATCTGAAAATCGTGCTACAAACTCTGCGAGATAAGAAATTGTTTGCAAAGTTTAGTAAATGTGAATTCTGGTTGCGTGAAGTTGGCTTTTTGGGGCATATTGTGTCAGCATCTGGTATACGAGTCGATCCGAGCAAGATTTCAGCTATTTTAGAGTGGAAGCCTCCGAAAAATGTGTCTGAAATTTGCAATTTTCTGGGACTTTCTGGTTATTATCGACGGTTCATGAAAGGCTTTTCGATGATTGCAACTCCATTGACGAGATTGCTTCAGAAAGATGTGAAATTTGTGTGGTCTGAAAAGTGCCAAAAAAGTTTCGATCAGTTGAAAACTTTGTTGACCGAAGCTCCAGTGCTAGTATAGCCAGAATTGGGTAAAGAGTTTGTAATGTATAGCGATGCTTCGTTGAATGGTCTGGGATGTGTTTTGATGCAAGAAGGCAAAGTTATAGCTTATGCCTCGAGACAATTGAAACCGCATGAAAGGAATTATCCGACACATGATCTTAAGCTAGCTGCGATTGTGTTTGCTTTAAAGATTTGGCGCCACTATCTTTTCGGTGAAAAATGCCATGTGTTTTCGGATCATAAAAGTCTGAAATATTTGATGACTTAAAAAGATCTGAATCTACGACAAAGAAGATGGTTGGAACTGTTGAAAGACTACGAGCTTGTGATAGATTATCATCCGGGTAAGGAAAATGTTTTTACTGATGCATTGAGTCGGAAATCACTGTTTGTATTATGTGCGATCAATGCTCATTTAGACCTGTCTGATGATGGTTCAGTTTTAGCTGAATTGAAAGTGAAACCATTGTTCTTACAGCAAATATGTGATGCTCAGAAAGTTGATAATGAAATGTTAGTGAAACGAGCTCAGTGTAATTTGAATTCTGATTCAGAATTTCAAGTTGATGATGATGATTGTTTGAGAATTTGAGATCGGATTTGTGTTTCGAGGAATCCAGAATTGATTCAGTTAATTTTGAAAGAAGCACATAACAGTCGCCTATCTATTCATCCGAGAAGTACAAAGATGTACAATGATTTGAAACGACTTTATTGGATGCCCAGAATGAAAAGAGATATCTCAGATTTTGTATCGAAATGTTTAATCTGTCAGCAAGTTAAAGCTGAGAATCAGGTGCCATCCGGTTTGTTACAACCAATTATGATTCCTGAATGGAAATGGGATAGAGTGGCGATGGATTTTGTTTCAGGGTTGCCTTTGACTTCGAGAAAAAAAGATGCAATTTGGGTTGTAGTTGACAGATTGATAAAATCAGCTCATTTTATTTCGGTACGATCTGATTACTCACTTGATAAGTTAGCCGAGCTATATATTTCTGATATTGTGAGATTGCACGGGGTGCCACTATCTATTGTGTCTGACAGAGATCCGAGGTTTACTTCACGATTCTAGAAGAAACTGCAAGAGGCCTTAGGTACTAAATTGCATTTTAGTATAGCTTTTCACCCACAGACAGATGGTCAATCCGAGCGGATTATTCAAATTCTCGAGGATATGTTGAGATGTTGCATTCTTGAGTTTGATGGAACGTGGGAACAATATTTTCCATTGATTGAGTTTGCGTACAATAATAGTTTTCAATCGAGCATCAAAATGGCACCTTATGAGGCTTTGTACGGACGCAAATGTCGAACACCTTTATATTGGATTGAGCTAAGTGAAAATAAGATACATGGGGTCGATTTAATCAAAAAACTGAGCAGAAAGTAAAAGTGATTCGTGATAGTCTGAAAGCCGCATCAGATCGACAGAAATCGTGTGCAGATTTGAAACGAAAAGATATTGAGTTTGAGATTGGAGATAAAGTGTTTTTGAAAGTTTCACCGTGGAAGAAAATACTCTGATTCAGTCGTAAAGGCAAATTGAGTCCGAGATTCATCGGACCGTATGAAATTATTGAGCGCATTGGACCAGTTGCTTACAGATTGTTGTTACCACCCGAGTTAGAAAAGATCCATAATGTATTTCATGTTTCGATGCTACGACGATATAGATCCGACCCATCACATGTAATTTCTCCGTCTGTGTAACAGTCCAGTTTATACCCTACTCAGAACAGTGGTTTCGGGACCACAAATCTGAGTCTGAATATAATTTTAATATTATTTTCTGTGCCTATGATATGTGATTAAGCATGTGATAAATTTTTTTAAGTTAATTTGTCTGTCTGTGTGCTTAATTTGATAAAGAGGATTAAATTGCATTGAATGCAAAATTTGTATGCTATTTCTAAAAGCACCTATTTGAAATGGCTTTTAAATGGGGAGGATTTATGTGGCAATTTTGCCAATTCTAATATTAGTGGACGGTGGTGGACCTTTATTTTAAGGTTAATAAAATAGAAATTGTTATAATAATATATATGTTATAATATACAAATATTAGAAAGCCATTATATTGGTATTCATCTTTCTATTAGAACCGAAACAAAGAAAAGAAAATTAAAATAAGATGTCTAAGGTATTCGGCCATTTCTAAGTTCAATTCAAGGTATGATTTTAATCGGTTTTTGATAATTTCTACGTTTCTGTAATCGTTGCTTAATCTACTATCAAACCCATATTTTAATTTTATGAATTGATGATTTTTATGAGTTGTGCCATTGATGAAATGGTGAGCTTTGTGATGATTATTGGTGTTAAATGAAAGATATGTGTTTAATGAACATGTTTTGTTCTTGAATTTTTGATGAATTTAGCTAATTAGGGCTAAATTATGAAAATAGCATTTTGAGGGACTAATTTGTGAAATAGCTGAAATGTATGGACTTGTATGTGATACATGAGTATTCGGCTAAGCATGGGTATATGATGATTTTGTGTATTTGATGATTTTGTGAAATAGGGACTAAAATGTCCAAATGTGAAAATATGAGGACTAGAGTGTAAATTGCCCTAAATATGTGTTCTTTGATTGAAATGAATGAATTAGTGAATAAATGGATTACATTTGAATATGTATAGATCAAGAACCGAAGAAAACAAACTTAGATCGTGGGAAAGGGAAAGTAACTGAGTAGCCGTTTCCATTTCCGTTAAACCGAACTTGAGGTAAGTCGATATACAAATAAATGCGTTGTTGTAAATTATGGATGTTCATATGATTATTAATGATGATAAATGCACATGAGATGTTGAATATATAAATTCCGAGATAAGATTGACCTAGTGTTAGCATCCGAGAATTCCCGTTTGAATCTAGAAATAGATAGGATTAACTATGTCATGACATATGAAACACCCCAAACCCGGCCCACGAACCCTGACCGGATCTGGTATGTTCCTGGAGTAAAACAATTCAAAACTTGTTTGTTTCTTGGAAAAGTTTGGGTGATTTAGGAGAAAAATTTGGATTGGGTTCAAATTGAAAACATCGTTATTCTCGAAGATTAGGCTTTATTAAGACTTTATAGTTATTTTTCAAAACCATAAGTTAAAGGAAAAAGTCGAGTTTTTAGAGTTTACTATTTAAATTGAAAATCATTTGTGTTAGGTGTTAAAACATTTAAAGATTTATTTTTAAGAAAAGTTGCTTAAACTTTAAATTGATAAAAATTGTATCACAATAAAATAAATAAAAATGCATGCATAATCGGTTTATAGCTATGGCCTTATTACATTAAAACAAAACCCGAATAAATCCAAAATACTTAGAAATAAAAAGTCCAAAATTAAAAAAAGTCTGAGTTGAACATGGCCACCACTAAGCTCCTGCCGACCCAGGTCCGTTCTTGAGTGTCACCGAAAAATATCCCACAACGGGTGAGAGTCAAACAGGACTCGGTGTGTATAACCAACACTAAGCCCCAACGATTCTGGCATATCATATCATATCATACGTATATATAACAGATAGAAATAATGATGCAAACCCAACCCATACCTAGATAGCCATCCGCTACACATCACCCGTACCAACCATCACACCGTGGGGACTACTAAGTCGACCCTCCATCCGCTACACATCATCGAAGCGATCGGCTGCAGGCGACTTGCTCATCGCCCTTATAAATTTTGTGGCATAGCCACCGGACATTATTTTGTGACATAAGTCACCACATTCGATTTCGTGACATGAGTCACCACATTCGTGATATTGTGGTATAAACCACGGATCACTTCCCTTTCCATATAACCCATATGCCCCATGTCACACAGAATATGCAATATCATGCCTTATGCCTTATTCCACATTCTTATCGATATTCACATATGTACCATATTCCAAATATTCATATCATAATATTATTCATATCATTTATTAACATAATGTTAAGGTTACTTACTCGAGTACTTTGTACCATCACATGGTACCTTTGCCCACTTTTCACATTATTATAAACACATATATTAAATTGATGCCATAAATCTATTAAGAGTTAGTGTGGGGTACACACCTGGTTTACTTAACGAATTCACTAAAATCCCGAAAGTCTATCGAACCGGATTGTACTCCTCCCTAAACAGTCAAAGTTAGAATCGGCCACTCAAATAATCACTAAATATAGCCTTGGTCGAATGTTAACACTCTCTTACCTTGCGGATCTAAACCCCGAATTTATCCCTTGTCTTTGAAGATGTCGCAATACCTACATGGTGTATGTTAGATCCGATTCCAACATTTGAATAAATGGCCTTTGGCCTAAACCACACTTTTCTTACCTTAGATTTTGAAATCCCGAATGATCTCCTCCTCGTAGTCGACAACAACCAAATCTCGAATTCCTCCTTCGAAGTTTCGGCCAAAGTGCATTAATGGGATTGGTTCCTAGATTTCGGCTAAAAGAAAAAGGAATGAAAATCGAATAACATTTGATCTTGTAACATCCTGGAAAGGGCCTATGCATTTTCAGTTTAATTGTACGAAATGACAAGTCTTAAGCACTATGAATAAATTTTTGGTATTTTTGGAATTCTAGAAATGCATAGAAATGGAAATGAACATTTTTGGAAACCTGAGCATTTTTGGAAACTTGAACATTTTTGGAAACCTGAATATTTTTGGAAACCTGAACATTTTTGGAAATGTTTCAAAAATGGAAACCTGAACATTTCTGGAAACCTGAAAATGTAAGAAAATGGTCAGCAAACAGAGCCGATCGAAAATTTTAGGAAACTTAGAAATGATGCCGAAATGTCAAATTTTAAAGTTCAAAATAGGAAATAAGGGCTAGAAGGCCTTAAAAGAAAAAGTTGGAGAAGTTTGACACACAAACGGCCTAGGAAAAGTGGCCTGAAGATGGCACTTATGGCTTATGGAAATGGCGCCACATGCAAGGTGTTGGGCCTGAGTTCGAGTCACTTGAGAAGCAAATAAATAAGTTTTATTTTTGCTTCCGGAAAATGAGTGGACGGCATGGGTTTCTAGAAAAGGAAGAGTTTTATTTGCATAAATATGTGAATAATAAGTGATAAATAAAGGATTTTCTTTTAAGAAAATTGAGGAGATAATTGATGGATTAAAGGCTTTTATCTTTTAAATAAAAGAGATAATATTATCAAAAAGAGGAGTGGTGGCCAAGTAAGGGACTCCTAGGCTGATAATTTCGGCTATAAAAGGAGGCGGGAGGGCTACTCATCAACGTTTGCTTTCTCTTCCTCTGTGCCGAAAAATTTCCTAGCTCTCTCCCCTCTCTCTGCGAATTTTTCTTTAAGCAAAATCCATCTCCTCTTCTTCTATTTTCTTCTCTGTTTCTCTCACAAAGCCGAATCTTTGTTGATTCTAAGTAAAGGAGCAATCAACTACGACATCTAAAAGGGTCTACAATCGTCGAATATAAGGATCAAGGATCTAAGGTAAGATAAATTTATTTGATTAAAGGTTATGATGTATATGTTAGATTAAATCTAACATGAGGATTTCGGCACAGGACATATAGGGCAAGGAATCCTCTTGATTTGGAAAGCGTAAGGTAGGTACATAGATCTAATCGGCCAAGGCTTATTTTTGGTATTTAGAATTATTTTCATTGATCCAAAAGTCGAAAACCGACAATATTACATGATTTAGTGTTAGCCGATTTCAAGGAAAAGGGATACTAGTAATTTTTGGGAACTTGATCAATCTAATTGGCAAACAAGGTAAGTATTAGTAATACCATTCCTATTGGGATTTGGTTTTAAAATCAAAAAGGTTATTAATGTGTTTTTGTATGATGGGCCGAATATAGGAATTAACAGATCTAAACTTTAGATCGGTAGATCGTTCTTCGGGATTTCAAGGAATATATTAAGCCAATCAGGTGTGTACTCACACTAACTTTCGATATATCATATGGCAATTATTTTAACATATGAATATGCATAAGAATGTGAATATGGCTAAGTACCATAAATATGGTAAAAGTACCCATGTACGTTTCCTACTTTTAATAGGATTATGAATATGTATATTGTTACATGTGAATAATGAGAAATTAAGCATGTTATGCATGATGATAAAATATATGGGGCATTCGGGATATATGTGAAAGGGGAAGAAGGTGTTGACTTCGGTCTCACCAACGGAATATGGTGACTACGGTCACAAAATTTGAATATGGTAACTTCGGTTACATTATCTGAATTTGGTAACTTCGGTTACATTATTTGAATATGGTGTCTAATGACACAAATTATATGGGCGATGAGCACGTCGACTACAAATGCGGCGATTGCAGCCGATGGTGTGTAGCGGATGGAGGGTTGACTTAGTAGTCCCCACGGTGTGACTGGCAGGTACGGGTGGTGTGTAGCGGATGGACCATTAGGCTTGGGTTTGGGTTGCATCATTTATTTCATATGAACATGAACTTGATACGAACTTATATGCCTGATTTGTTGAAGGTTAATGTTGTGTACACATTGAGTCTCATTGACTCACCCGTTGTGGGAACTATTTTGGTGATGAACAATGTGACGGACCGGGACGGTAGACCTTGAGGTGGCCATGCATCAATTGAGGAATTTATTTAATTTGGACTTTATTTCTTTTTAGTATCTTTAATTTTATTATTGGGTTTTACTTGATGTAATAAGGCCACAAGGCCCAGATGGATTTTCTTATTTTTGCTTTATTTTTAATTATTTTGCTACAAACGATTGTTGGATTAAATTTTAAGTGAAATATATTTTTATAAACTTTAAAAATTATTTTGTCACCTTAATAAAAATTGGATTTTCCAATAAATCAAATGGGTTCCCAATCTGAGCCCAATCCACAACAACATTTTTCTAAAAAAAAAAATTATGCAAATTTTCTCTAAGTAACAAAGAATTTGAAAACCGGTTTACTTAAGGAACAACCCAGAGAGTTGCGGCACTGATGAGGGTGAAGAAGTTTTGGCTATAGCAAAAATAAAAGAGAAAAGAAGAAGATAATTAGGGAGGAAAAGTGCACAAGAAAAATGCCTAAACTTTACTATGCACATTCGGTTTCCCCCCCTTTCTCATGACCGAATATTGACATCCAAAGTATCCCTTGGCCGGCCAACTCTCCTTCCCTTATTAGCTTCCTCCTTTTTCTCCTATTTCCTCTCTTCTTTACCCATTCAAAATAATTTAAATAAATCAACAATTATCTTCCTACCTTAGCCGAATTTTGAATGCATTTGACTTGATCAAATGCTCATCCATCAAGTGTCCCATTGCCGTCCACCACTGCTCATCCTTGCTGCAAAATAAAACTCCCATTTGCGTCCCTTGCTGCTTGAACCTAAGCCCTTTTACACTGCTTGTGGAGTCACTTACTAAGGCTCTAAGTGGCGCCTCCTTGCCACTTTAACAAGATGATTCTTATGTCCAATTTCCCTTACAATTTCTCTTAAGGCCTATCAAGCTTAGCTCCTCTTTAAAACTTAAAATACAATATTTTCTAAGGCATTCACCTACACTCTGAAGCTCCCAAAATTCATAAAACACATTCAACACACACACAGGCATGCTTCCACATATATTTAAGTAAAAATGCACAAGCCCTAAATCCCGGATATTACAGTTCTACCCCCCTTAAAATAATTTCGTCCTCGAAATTACCTGGCTAAAATAAGTGAGGGTATTGCTGTCGCATTGTTTCTTCCGGCTCCCACGAAGCTTCTTCCGGTCCATGATTGCGCCATAACACTTTGACTAAAGGAAACTGACTTCCTTCGTAGCACTTTCACATCTCGTTCCAAGATCCGAATCGGCTCTTCCTCGTAGGACAAATCTGGCCTTAGCTCCACCTCCTCAACCGGTACTACATGAGACGGATCTGATCGGTAACGACGTAGCATAGAAACATGGAACACATCGTGCATCTGCTGCAATTCCGAAGGCAACTCTAACTGGTATGCCACTGGTCCAACCCGCTTCAATACCTGATAAGGTCCTATAAACCTTGGACTTAACTTCCCTTTGCGACCAAATCTCATCACCTTCTTCCATGGCGAAACTTTAAGAAACACACGATCTCCCACAAAAAATTCTATTTCCTTTACGCTTAAGATCCGCGTCGACTTACTTCTATCGGATGCCTCCTTTAACCATGCCCGAATTAACTTAACCTTTTCTTGGATTACGCCACAATCTGGACCCAAAACTTGGCGTTCTCCTAATTACGTCCCAACACGTAGGAGTGCAACACCTCCGTCCATACAAATTACTTCATCACGGTGCCATCCGAATCACGGCTTGATAGCACATTATTATATGCAAATTCTGCTAAAGGCAAATATTCTTCCCAACTTCCTCTGAAGTCTATCACACAGCCCCTCAACATATCTTCCAACACTTGGATCACTCGCTCAGATTGACCGTCCGACTGTGGATGAAATGCCGTAGTGAAATCCAATCTGGTGCCCAAAGCTTGATGTAGAGCTTTCCAAAACCGAGACGTAAACCTTGGATCCCTATCTGAAATACTTGACACCGGCACTCAATGCAACCTCACAATTTCCGCCACATACAACTTCGCCAACCTCTGCAAAGAATAGTCAACCCGCACTGGTATGAAATGCGCGGATTTTGTCAATTGGTCCACTATCACCCATACCGAGTCCTTCTTAGTAGGCGTAAGGGGAAGCCCACTAACGAAGTCCATGGTGATTCTCTCCCACTTCCACTGCGGAATCTTTATCGGCTGAAGCAATCCTGACGGAACTTAGTGTTCAGCCTTGACTTGCTGACACGTCAAGCATTTCCCTACAAATTCGGTAACATCCCTCTTAAGACCAGGCCACCAAAACTGTTCCCTTAGATCTCTATACAACTTACTACCTCCAGGATGCATAGCATAAGGGCTACTATGCGATTCCTGAAGAATTCTCCGCCTTAACTCCTTATCCTTAGGCATATAGACCTTACCCTTGCAACACAATACTCCATCGCTGCTAACTCCATAATCCTCTAACTCCCCACTCTGCACTTGCCGCAACTTAGCACTTAAATCATCATCCGCCAACCGACTCTCTTTCACCTCCTCCAACCATGTCGGCAACTTGCAGTGCGCGTGAGACTTCCATCGTCATACAAGCTAAGATGTGCAAACATCGCCTCGAATCGACACTACTTTCCGACTTAGGGCATCTGCTACCACATTCGCCTTGCCCTGATGATATTCAATAGAATAATCGTAGTCTTTCAATAACTCCACCCACCTTCATTGTCTCGAGTTCAGCTCTTTTCTCGAGTCGGCAGATACTTAAGGCTCTTGTGGTCTGTGTAAATCACTGACTTTCTCTATATAGATAGTGCCTCCATACCTTAAGAGCAAAGACCACCGCCGGCAATTCCAGGTCATGCGTCGGGTAGTTCACCTCATGTGGCCTCAATTGTCGAGACGCATAAGCGACTACCTTCCCGTCTTGCATCAGGACACATCCTAATCCTGTGTGCGAAGCATCACAGTACACCACAAAATCCTTCCCTGCCTCAGGCTGAATCAAGACTGGAGCTTCAGTCAAGACCCTCTTAAGCTTCTCAAAGCTCTCCTGTTGCCTATCTACCCATACGAAAGGTACCTCCTTTCTCAACAACCTCGTCAAAGGAGCAGCTATTGATGAGAACCCTTCCACGAACCTTCTGTAGTAGCCTGCCAATCCCAAGAAACTACGTACCTCAGCCACAGACTTAGGTGGTTTTCAGTCTAGCGCTGCCTCAATCTTCCTAGGATCCACCCTTATCCCTTCTGCAGACACTACATGCCCTAAGAACGCAACCTCCTTCAGCCAAAATTCACACTTGCTGAATTTGGCATAGAGCCTCTTCTCCCTTAACACTTGCAACACTATTCGGAGATGCTCGTCATGTTCCTCCTCCGACTTGGAATACACTAGGATGTCGTCTATGAACATAACGACGAATTGATCCAAGTAAGGTTGAAAAACCCAGTTCATCATGTCCATGAACGCGGCTGGGGCATTCGTCAATCCGAACGGCATTACCATGAACTCATAATGCCCGTATCTTATCCGGAAAGCTGTCTTATAGATATCCACCTCCTTCACCTTAAGCTGATGATATCCCGACCGTAAATCTATCTTTGAAAATACCGCGGCCCCCTTAAGCTGATCGAACAAGTCGTCTATCCTTGGCAACGGTACTTGTTCTTGATGGTCAACTTATTCAATCGATTTATAATCTATGCACATACGCATAGTTCCATCCTTCTTCTTCACAAACTGAACCGGTGCTCCCCACAAAGACACACTGGGTCGAATAAACCCACGATCAAGCAATACCTGAATTTGAGCCTTGAGCTCAACCAACTCCTTCGGTGCCATTCTATACTGAGCGATAGATCTTGGCGCCGTTCGGCAACAAGTCAATTCGAACTCCACCTCCCCGCCGGGGGTATTCCGAGTAACTCCTGCGGGAAACATCCACAAATTCCCTTCTTGTTCTAACTCCACTAACTCCCTCTTCTTTTGCATCCAACGCACTAACGAAGGTCAAAACGCCTTGCACTCTTTCCGCACCATCTTATCACCTTTAATGCGAAACTACGTTAGACAAATAGTTTCTTCTTTCTCCTATCATAATTATCTCCTCATCCTCCGGGTCCTTAACTCCATTCGCTTAGCCGCGCAATCCAACTTAGCCCGATGTTCCACTAGCCAATCCATGCCAAGATTGAGATCAAATTCTCCGAAGGGTATTTCCATCAAGTCGGCAGGGAATACCACTCCCTGAATCTCTAGAGGTACATTGTGAAATCTCCTATTCACCACTACGGTTTTGACCTAACGGGCTTACTACAGTCATCTCCTACTAGATAGTTCGGATGCTATGCCTAGCGTTTCGACTACTCTACATGCAACATACTGAGTGGGTCGAGCCAACATCAATTAAAGCAAAGTAAGGCTTATCAGCTATAAGGAACATACCAATTATGACGTCCGGTGCGTCTCCATCCTCCCTCCGTGAATCGCATACACCGGACATCTACTCTTGCCTCCGTATTACCAACACCTCTGCCCGGTGTTCCCGTCCTCTTCTGAACCATTACCTCGCCAATCGGACCACGACCCGTGGTGGCTGCGATCCCACCTCTCCCGCTTTGATTAGCACCACGACTGTTGGTGGCCCCGTCTGTTTTCATGGGACGATCTCTAATCATGTGTTCCTTGGACCCACACTTAAAGCATCCCCTGTCTTCTTCCAACACTCTCCTAGGTGCATCTTCCCACACCGAGTACAAGTACTGCAGTCTCCCTCCTCAGTAGCAACTCACTGACCTCGCGGCCCATCAACTCTCTCTCTCTTTTGAGCATTCTCGGATGACCACGATGATCCAAACCCTCTCTTATGCCTGTTCTGATCCATATTCTGCCTTACAGATTCTTTAACCCCTTCGGCTACCTTAGCCTTTTCCACCAACACTGCAAACTCTCACTCCTACTGTGGAGCTATCAACAACCTTAGGTCATCCCTCAGGCCGTCCTCAAACCGGACACATCGCTCATGCTCCGTAGCCACGATACCTCGAGCATACCGGCTCAACCTTAAGAACTCAGCCTCGTACTCCGCTACGGACTTGTTCCCTTGAACCACTCCCGAAAATGCCTTCCTCACGAGCATCGGTATAACTAGTTCCAACATACTTCTTCTGATATGCCGCCTTAACATACTCCTAAGTGAGATCCTCAGCTGTAGCACCATCCCGAACTGTGAGCCACCACTGATATGCCTCATCGCGAAGTAGCGACACCATTCCCTTCAGCTTCTCTTCAGCAGTCAGATCCACTTCATCCATAATTCGCTCTGTCGCTTCCAACCAATACTCAGCCGTACTGGGTGCCACACCAGATACGCCACGGAATACTTCAGCTCCATTGGCTTGGAGTCGCTCGGGTATAGATTTCTGAGCTCCCATACCTCCACCTGCTCCAGCCACCATCTCAAGAACTCGCGATCGCCTTGCTGTGATCTTGCATCATCCCCGTCGATCCACGATGCTCAACGCCCGGCCAGGTGGTGGTGGTGGTGGTACCTCATTCTCGGACCCTTGACCAGACCTAACGGGTTCCGATACAGCCATTCTACCTCTACCACGTCCTCGCACATTACGACCACGCCCCCTAGAACTCATGTCTACGATCGCGATTTAATCTGTTTTAGAAAGTTTTATGCATTAGTCTTTGTTCCACTAATTATCCACGAACAAGTTTTATGTAAGGAAGTTTAGTAGTAGTTCTTTCGATCATTTCAGAGTTTTGTTTCAAGTCTTCTATCATAGTTCAGAGAAAGATGCACCTTCATTCAGTAGTATCTACTACACACATTCATCACTTGTACATTTTTGCCTGTTTTAATCCCAGGGGTATTTTCGTAATTTGTCCTATAGGGGTATTTTGGTAAATTTTCAAATCAGGGTATCTTGATATTTTGCAAAAATAGGGGTTTTTGGTATTTTTGGTAAAGTAGGAATATCTCAATAAAAGTCGAGGATAATATGGTAACTTTATAAACCAAGGGTATTTTAGTAATCTTACAAACTAGGGGTATTTGGGTAATTTTTTTTTTAAATCGGGAATATTTCGGAAAAAATTTTGTAAAAGAGTTTTTACAAATCAAAGGGGTAATTTGGTGCTTTTAAAACTAAGGTTTTTATAAAAATATGGCTAGTCCCTTTTGGGTTTTAATTATTGAGTTTATCCTGTGAATAAGTCCTCTTGGTTAGGGTGAACCGTTACTACGCACCAGGTAGGATTCGAGCGAAGAGGAGGTGAGTCACTAGGACTGCTTAAATACCAGGCTCTTCCTGAATCCAATCCTAGACGTGCACACAATGGTTGCCACACCCTAACTCGGCGACTTAGTCACAGGTTTGCTTAGTTAGGCCTTAAATTTTATGTAGTTCTTGTGTTGGGGTAAACTAATCCTAGGGTTCCATAACTTAATATACTAATCTACGTTCCCGTTATACCCATATACAAATCATACATTAATTCACACAACGGTTAGGGGTACTTACCTGGTGGACTTCGGGTCGGAGACTTAGGTGCCATGCCAGAAAAATCTGCTTATTTCACAAAATTTTCACAAAACTTATTTGGGCTCTATTTTGAAAACGTTAAGCGCTTTAAACCCAAGGCCGAGAGTTTAAAACCTGGCTTTGATACCAAATTGAAACACCCCAAACCCGGCCCACGAACCCTGACCGGATCTGGTATGTTCCTGGAGTAAAACAGTTCAAAACTTGTTTGTTTCTTGGAAAACTTTGGGTGATTTAGGAGAAAAATTTGGATTGGGTTCAAATTGAAAACATCGTTATTCTCGAAGATTAGGCTTTATTAAGACTTTATTGTTATATTTCAAAACCATAAGTTAAAGGAAAAAGTCGAGTTTTTAGAGTTTACTATTAAAATTGAAAATCATTTTGTGTTAGGTGTTAAAACATTTAAAGATTTACTTTTAAGAAAAGTTGCTTAAACTTTAAATTGATAAAAATTGTATCATAATAAAATAAATAAAAATGCATGCATAATCAGTTTATAGCTATGGCCTTATTACATTAAAACAAAACCCGAATAAATCCAAAATACTTAGAAATAAAAAGTCCAAAATTAAAATAATGTCTGAGTTGAACATGGCCACCACTAAGCTCCCGCCGACTCGGTCCGTTCTTGAGTGTCACCTAAAAATATCCCACAGCGGGGTGAGTCAAACAGACTCGGTGTGTATAACCAACACTAAGCCCCAACGATTCGGGCATATCATATCATATCATACGTATATATAACAGATAGAAATAATGATGCAAACCCGAACCCATACCTAGATAACCATACGCTACACATCACCCGTACCAACCATCACACACGTGGGGACTACTAAGTCGACCCTCCATCTGCTACACATCATCGAAGAAGCGCGTCATTACTGAGATTTACTTGCTCATCGCCCTTATAAATTTTGTGGCATAGCCACTGACATTATTTTGTGACATAAGTCACCACATTCGATTTCGTGACATGAGTCACCACATTCGAATATTGTGGTATAAACCACCGATCACTTCCCCTTTCCATATAACCCATATGCCCCATGTCACACGTGAATATGCAATATCATGCCTTATGCCTTATTCCACATTCTTATCGATATTCACATATGTACCATATTCCAAATATTCATATCATAATATTATTCATATCATTTATCAACATAATGTTAAGGTTACTTACACGAGTACTTTGTACCATCACATGGTACCTTTGCCCACTTTTCACATTATTATAAACACATATATTAAATTGATGCCATAAATCTATTAAGAGTTAGTGTGGGGTACACACCTGGTTTACTTAACGAATTCACTGAAATCCCGAAAGTCTATCGAATCGGATTGTACTCCTCCCTAAACAGTCAAAGTTAGAATCGGCCACTCAAATAATCACTAAATATAGCCTTGGCCGAATGTTAACACTCTCTTACCTTGCGGATCTAAACCTCGAATTTATCCCTTGTCTTTGAAGATGTCGCAATACCTACATAGTGTATGTTAGATCCGATTCCAACATTTGAATAAATGGCCTTCGGCCTAAACCACACTTTTCTTACCTTAGATTTTGAAATCCCGAATGATCTCCTCCTCGTAGTCGACAACAACCAAATCCCGAATTCCTCCTTCAAAGTTTCGGCCAAAGTGCATTAATGGGATAAGTTCCTAGATTTTGGCTAAAAGAAAAAGGAATGAAAATCGAATAACATTTGATCTTACCCCTAATGATGAAATCGACTGCACCCTTGCTTGAAATCACAAAGAGATTCGGCTATATAGGCTAGATGTTGATCAATAGGTTTCGGCTTATGGAGTTTAATGAACAATCGGCTATGGCTAGGAAAACTTACTTTCGGCTTTTGGAGAATTGTGAGAAGAAGAATGAAGGTTAAGATTGGATGCGATCCACCATTTGTGTCAAGGGGAGGGTTCGACCAACATAAACAATAAGAAAAGAAGAGAAGTGAAGAGGAGTTTGAACTTAGAGAGTTGCAGCACTGATGAGGGTGAAGAAGTTTCGGCTATAGCAAAAATAAAAGAGAAAAGAAGAAGATAATTAGGGAGGAAAAGTGCACAAGAAAAATGCCTAAACTCTACTATGCACATTCGGTTTCCCCGCCTTTCTCATGACTGAATATTGACATCCAAAGTATCCCTTGGCCGGCCAACTCTCCTTCCCTTATTAGCTTCCTCCTTTTTCTCCTATTTCCTCTCTTCTTTACCCATTCAAAATAATTTAAATAAATCAACAATTATCTTCCTACCTTAGCCGAATTTTGAATGCATTTGACTTGATCAAATGCTCATCCATCAAGTGTCCCATTGCCGTCCACCACTTTGCTCATCCTTGCTTTGCAAAATAAAACTCCCATTTGCGTCCCTTGCTGCTTGAACCTAAGCCCTTTTACACTGCTTGTGGCGTCACTTACTAAGGCTCTAAGTGGCGCCTCCTTGACACTTTAACAAGCTGATTCTTATGTCCAATTTCCCTTACAATTTCTCTTAAGGCCTATCAAGCTTAGCTCCGCTTTAAAACTTAAAATACAATATTTTCTAAGGCATTCACCTACACTCTGAAGCTCCAAAAATTCATAAAACACATTCAACACACACACAGGCATGCTTCCACATATATTTAAGTAAAAATGCACAAGCCCTAAATCCTGGATATTACAACATAGGTGTCTGTTATGTGATATCTTGTAAGACCACGTCTAGGACGTTGGCGTTGATTAGAGATTTCGTGTAAGACCATGTCTGGGACGTTGGCATCGATATGAGATTTACGTGTAAGACCATGTCTGGGACATTGGCATCGTATTGATTTGTGTAAGACCCTGTCTGGGATAGTGGCATCGATATCTGGTTACATGTAAGACCACGTCTGGGACGTTGGCATTGTACGACTATTCGGATCACTCTGAGTATCCTATTAGATTCTGAAAGGTTCAACGGGCAAGTCTGAGAATCAAACGATTATGTGATTAGTATATCCATTTCAGATACGTTTGATATGTACACTAAGTGTGTATGAAAGGTAAGTGTCTAAACGAACTTACTTTGATGAATATGTGTTTTGAAATGATAAGATAACTGGTGAAGATATGTTTGAATGAGCCATAAGTATATGTGATATTGAGTTATATTTGGGTTGAAAATTATGACAAGATATGGCTAAGCAAATGAGCCAAGAATGTAGGTGATGAATTGATATGGGAACCATTATTATAATTGAATCAATATGGTTATGTGCATTTTATGTTAAGTTTATTTGTATATGACTTACTAAGCTATTGGAAAGCTTACTCTGTGTGTGTTTGCTCTATTTTATAGGTCGTTAAAGCTACTGAAGGCTCGGGGACCGTCAAGGATCGTCATCACACTACTCAAACTCATTTTGGTATCTTTTGAAAATATATATACTAAGTATGGCATGTATAGGCTAGCTAATTTGTATAAGTTGAGAGATGAACTTAGCCATGTGATTTGGCGAGTTATGTGTTGATAATATGCATTAATGAATATGTTACATGATGAATGTTTTAGTATGGTTTAATAGCTTATGAAATGGTTGAGTTAATGGTAAGTTCATGGATGAAATTTAGGCATATATGTTTGAACAAAAGAATGAGTTCATGAAAGGTAAATAGGAATGAATTATGCTTGTGTATACTTGAGTTTTTGTTGTGTGAATTGGTATGTTTGGAAATGGATTTGAATATAGAGATTGAATGGTTATTGTGATAGGTTCTTGGTTATCAAATGTGCATGAGATGTATTGGTAATTTGCTTGTAGGTATGACCCTAACGTGGGTGGCATTTTGGCCTTGCAAATGGCCTGTTTTGCCACACGGTTGTGGCACACGGGCGTGCCTAGTAGCCGTGTGGTTTAGTCTGCATATGGCCTAAGAGCACGCGGCCATGGTACATGGGCGTGCCTACTGGCCGTGTGGAAAAGTCAGTATACATGCCCTGTTTTGGCACGGCAAATACCCATGGGGGTGTCTGGTGTCTGTGGGAGGCACACGGCCAGCCCACACGGGCGTGTGTCCTGCATAACTTAGAAAAGTTTTAAATATCTGAGAATTTCCGTAAGAGTTCGGTATAGTCCCTTCCCTACTCTAAAGTATGTTTAAGGTCTCATTGACCTATAGAAGGGACTCTTTGATGTGATATGATGATTTGTAATATAAATTATCTGTAAAAGTTTCTGATCTGTCCGGTAATACCTTTAACCTTAATCCGGTGATGGATACGGGTTAGGGGTGTTACATTTGATTTGGGACTCTTTGATATGATATGATTATTTGTAATATAAATTATCTGTAAAAGTTTTCGATTTGTTCGGTAATACCTTTAACCCTAATCCGGCGATGGATATGGGTTAGGGGTGTTACATTTGATTTGGGACTCTTTGATGTGATATGATGATTTGTAATATAAATTATCTGTAAAAGTTTCTGATCTGTTCGGTATTACCTTTAACCCTAATCTGGCGATGGATACGGGTTAGGGGTGTTATATTTGGTTGGTATCAGAGCTACGGTTTAGTCGATTCTTGGACTAACGTAGCGTGTCAGAGTCTAGCTATACATGTCATATTTCTGAACTGTGTTAGTGTGATGAATCCTGACGTATAAAATGTGATTTTCATATAGTAATGGATCCCGAAAGAGTCGTAGCTGACGAAGTAGAAAGTAATGCGTCTGCTCCCGCTGAAGGGACAGCGCCCTCTAATCCGAGACCAGTTACGAGCGGTGAAGAGGGAGAAGCTTTCTTCCAGATGATGAGTGAATGGTTCGCTCAGTTTGTTAGAAATAACCCGACTATTTCGCAACCTCTGTACCCGGTTAATCCCCCTCAGACTACAGTTGTGCCACCTGTTATGTATCCAAATCTGTTGAATAAGCCTCCGATTGACAAAATCCGTAAATATGGGGCTGAAGAGTTCAGGGCTACTAATGATGATGATGCTGAAAAGGCGGAGTTTTGGTTAGAAAACACAATCCGGGTATTCGATGAAATGTCTTTAACTCTGAAAGAAAGTATTAAATGTGTCGTTTCACTATTACGGGATGAAGCTTATCAGTGGTGGAAAACCCTAACTTCCATTGTTCCAAAAGAGCGAGTCACGTGGGACTTCTTTCAGATTGAGTTTCAGAAGAAATACATCAGTGAGAGATTCATCGATCAGAAACGAAAGGAATTTCTGGAATTAAAATAAGGCCAAATGTCTGTTACAGAATATGAACGAGAGTTCGTGAGACTGAGTCAATATGCTCGTGAATGTGTATCATCTGAAGCTATAATGTGCAAAAGATTCGAAGATGGCCTTAATGAAGATATCCGTTTGCTAGTCGGGATCTTAGAGATAAAAGAGTTTGTGGTACTTGTTGATCGAGCATGTAAAGCCGAGGCACTCAGGAAAGATAAAAGAAAAGATGAGTCTGAAGCTAGAGATACGAGAAAGAGATTTTCAAAAAAATCATTTCAGTCTGCTTCAAAGAAATTCAGAGATGATCAAAGCCATTCAAGAGCTAACATGGGACAAATGAGTAGAGATCGAGCTAGATCACAAATGAGTTCCAAAACTCTGGAAACTTCAGTAGCAAGTGTTGGAAATGTCGGTTCTGAAACACCCGAGTGTAAGCATTGTGGAAAAAGGCATCCGGGTAGTTGTAGATTGAATGACCGGGCTTGCTTCAGATGTGGATCGTTAGATCATTTTATTCGTGATTGCCCAGAGTCTGTTGAGCCAGAGACCGTTCAGAACCCAAGATCTGATAATGCTCCAGCGAGAGGTAGATCTTCGCAAAATGTCAGAAATGTCAGTAGTGGTCAGAGAACTACTAGAGACACTGTTGCGAGATCTGAAGCTAGAGCGCCTGCCAAAGCATATGCTATCCGAGCTCGTGAGGAAGCTTCATCTCCTAATGTTATAACTGTTACTTTTACACTATATGATACTTCTGTGATTGCATTGATAGACCCTGGTTCTACTCATTCCTATACATGCATGAACTTAGTATTCAGTAAGACTTTACCTGTAGAGTCTACTGAGTTTGTTATAAAAGTATCGAACCCCTTAAGTAAAAGTGTCCTTGTTGACAAAGTGTGCAAGAATTGTCCGTTAATGTTTCGAGATATCTATTTCCCTGCTGATCTGATGCTTTTGCCATTTGATGAGTTTGATATCATTCTAGGTATGTACTGGTTGACATTGCATGATGCTGTTGTGAACTGTAAAAGAAAGACTATTGATTTGAGATGTCTGAATGATGAAATAGTCAGAGTTGAGTCTAATGATTTGAACGGATTACCTGCTGTGATATCTGTATTGAAAGCTTAGAGTTATATGAAAAAGGGATATGAGTCATATTTTGCTTATGTGATTGATTCGAAATTGTCTGAAAGGAAAGTAGAATCAGTGCCAGTTGTTTGTGAGTTTTCTGATGTATTCCATGAAAAATTACCGGGATTGCCTCCAATACGTGAATTTGAATTTGGAATTGATTTGTTGCCTGGTACGACACCTATTTCGATAGCTACGTATAGAATGGAACCAACAGAGTTGAAAGAGTTAAAGTCTCAGTTGCAAGAATTGACTGACAGAGGGTTTACTAGACCGAGTTTCTCACTGTGGGGTGCTCCCATTCTGTTTGTGAAAAAGAAAGATGGCACGATGAGAATGTGCATTGATTACCGTCAGTTGAACAAAGTGACCATAAAGAACAAATATCCGTGACCATAAAAGGAGCTACTGTGTTTTCGAAGATAGATCTGAGATCGGGTTACTACCAGTTACGAGTAAAAGATTCAGTCATTCTGAAAACTGCCTTCAGAACGAGGTACGGGCATTATGAATTTTTAGTTATGCCATTTGGACTAACAAATGCTCCTGCTGTTTTTATGGATCTGATGAACAGAATTTTCAGACCGTACCTAGATCGATTTGTTGTTGTATTCATAGACGACATTCTAATTTATTCACAGGATGAGATTGAACATGTTGAACACCTGAGAATTGTGTTTTAAACTCTGAGAGAAAAGCAATTGTATGCAAAATTCAGCAAATGCGAATTTTGGTTGCGTGAAATTAGTTTTCTGGGACACATTGTATCAGCCTCTGGAATAAGAGTCGACCCGAGCAAGATCTCTGCTATACTGGATTGGAAACCTCCGAAGAATGTGTCTGAAGTCCGAAGTTTTCTGGGACTAGCTGGTTACTATCGTCAATTTGTAAAAGGATTTTCAGTGATAGCTACTCCGTAGACCAGATTGCTTCAGAAAGATGTAAGATTTGAATGGTCTGATAAATGTCAGAAAAGCTTTGATCAATTGAAAACTCTGTTAACGGAAGCTCCAGTGTTAGTATAGCCAGAATTAGGCAAAGAATTTGTAATATACAGTGATGCTTCGTTAAACGGTCTGGGATGTGTACTGATACAAGAAGGTAAAGTAATAGCTTATGCCTCGAGATAACTAAAGCCACATGAAAAGAATTATCCGACGCACAACCTTGAGCTAGCTGTAATTGTGTTCGCATTAAAGATTTGGCGTCATTATCTATTTGGTGAAAAATGTCACGTATTTTCAGATCATAAAAGTTTGAAATACCTGATGTCTTAGAAAGATTTGAATCTGCGACAGAGAAGATGGCTAGAATTGTTGAAACACTACGAGCTTATAATAGATTATCACCCCGGTAAAGAAAATGTCGTTGCTAATGCACTGAGTCAGAAATCGTTGTCTGCATTGCGTGCTTTGAATGCTCAGTTAGACCTGTCTAATGATAGTTTCGTGATGGCCGAATTGAAAGCTAAACCGTTGTTTTTACAACAGATATGTGATGCTCAGAAAGTTGACAATGAAATGTTAGCAAAATGAGCTCAGTGTGATTCGAAATCTGATTCTGAATTTAGCGATGTTGATGATTACTTGAGATTTCGAGATCGTATCTATATTCCGAGAAACTCTGAGTTATTACAGCTAATTTTGAGTGAGGCTCATATCAGTCGCCTATCTGTTCATCCGGGAAGTACTAAAATGTATCACGATTTGAAGCAACAATATTGGTGGTCTGGTATGAAACGAGATATTTCTGACTATGTGTCGAAATGTTTAATCTGTCAGCAAGTAAAAGCTAAACATCAGGACCCATCTGGTTTGTTACAATCGATTCTGATTCCCGAGTGGAAATGGGATAGAGTGACGATGGATTTTGTTTCTAGATTGCCTCTGACTCTGAGAAAGAAAGATGCGAATTGGGTCGTAGTTGATAGATTGACGAAATCTGCCCATTTCATTCCGGTGAGATTTTATTATTCACTTGATAAGTTAGCCGAGCTTTACATTTCTAATATTGTAAGATTGCACGGGGTGCCATTATCAATTGTGTCCGACAGAGATCCGAGGTTTACGTCACGATTCTGGAAGAAATTATAAGAAGCCTTAGGCACGAAATTGTATTTCAGTACTGCTTTTTATCCGTAAACCGATGGTCAGTCTGAGCGGATAATTCAAATTCTCGAGGATATGTTAAGATGTTGCATTCTTGAGTTTAAAGGTACGTGGGAATAGTACCTGCCATTGATTGAATTTGTGTATAATAATAGTTTTCAGTCGAGCACCAGAATGGCACCATATGAAGCTTTATACAGACGTAAATGTCGTACACCTCTGTATTAGACTGAACTTAGTGAAAATAAGCTACACGGGGTTGATTTGATAAAAGATACTGAACATAAAGTGAAAGTAATCCGAGATAGTTTGAAAGCAGCATCTGATCGTCAGAAATCCTATGCAGATTTGAAACGTAAAGAGACTGAATTTAAAATTGGTGACAAAGTGTTTCTGAAGGTGTCTCTGTGGAAGAAAGTACTCCGTTTCGGACGTAAAGGCAAGTTGAGTCTGAGGTTCATCGGACAGTATGAAATTATTGAACGTGTTGGGCCTGTTGCATATAGACTGCGGTTGCCCTCTGCGCTAGAAAAGATTCACAATGTATTCCATGTTTCTATGCTCCGTAGACACCGAACCGATCCGTCACGTGTGATTGCTCCGTCTGAGATTGAAATCCGACCTGATATGACTTATGAAGAGGAACCAATCCGTATCTTAGCTCGTGAAGTGAAAGAATTGAGAAATAAGAAAATTTCGTTAGTAAAAGTGTTGTGGTATCGACACAGAGTAGAAGAGGCTACGTGGGAGCCTGAAGATTCAATAAAACAGTAATATCCGAATCTGTTTAACGATAAGATTTTTGGGGACGAAAATCCCTAAGGGGGAGAATTGTAACGGTCTGGTTTATACCCTAGTCAGAACAGTGGTTTCGGGACCACAAATCCGAGTCTGAATATTATTTTAATATTATTTTCTGTGCCTATGATATGTAATTAAGCATGTGATAAAGTTTCGTAAGTTAATTTGTCTGTCTATGTTCTTAAGTTGATAAAGAGGATTTAATTGCATTGAATGCAAAATTTGTATGCTATTTGTTAAAGCACCTATTCGAAATGGCTTTTAAATGGGGAGGATTTATGTGGCAATTTAGCTAATTCTAAGATTAGTGGACGGTGGTGGACCTTGATTTTAAGGTTAATAAAATAGAAATTGTTATAATAATATATATGTTATAATATACAAATATTAGAAAGCCATTATATTGGTATTCATCTTTCTATTAGAACAGAAACAAAGAAAAGAAAAAGAAAATAAGAAGGCTAGGGTATTCGGCCATTTCTAAGTTCAATTCAAGGTATGATTTTAATCGGATCTTGATAATTTCTACGTTTCTGTAATCGTTGCTTAATCTACTATCAAACCCATGTTTCAATTTTATGAATTGATGATGTTTATGAGTTGTGCCATTGATGAAATGGTGAGCTTTGTGATGATTATTGGTGTTAAATTAAAGATATGTGTTTAATGAACATGTTTTGTTCTTGAATTTTCGATGAATTTAGCTAATTAGGGCTAAATTGTAAAAATAGCCTTTTGAGGGACTAATTTGTGAAATAGCTGAAATGTATGGACTTGTATGTGATACATGAGTATTCGGCTAAGCATGGGTCTATGATGATTTTGTGTATTTGATGATTTTTTGAAATAGGGACTAAAATGTCCAAATGTGAAAATATGAGGACTAGAGTGTAAATTGCCCTAAATATGTGTTCTTTGATTGAAATGAATTAAATAGTGAATAAATGGATTACATTTGAATATGTATAGATCAAGAACCGAAGAAAACAGACTTAGATCGCGGGAAAGCGAAAGTAGCTGAGTAGCCGTTTCCATTTCCGTTAAACCGAACTCGAGGTAAGTCGATATACAAATAAATGCGTTGTTGTAAATTATGGATGTTCATATGATTATTAATGATGATAAATGCATGTGAGATGTTGAATATATGAATTTCGAGATAAGATCGACCTAGTGTTAGCATCCGAGAAGTCCCGTTTTAATATAGAAATAGATAGGATTAACTATGTCATGACATAGGTGTCTGTTATGTGATATCATGTAAGACCACGTCTGGGACGTTGGCGTTGATTAGAGATTTCGTGTAAGACCATGTCTGGGACGTTGGCATCGATATGAGATTTACGTGTAAGACCATGTCTGGGACATTGGCATCGTATTGATTTGTGTAAGACCATGTCTGGGACAGTGGCATCGATATCTGGTTACATGTAAGAACACGTCTGGGACGTTGGCATTGTACGACTATTTCGATCACTCTGAGTATCCTATTAGATTCCGAAAGGTTCAACGGGCAAGTCTGAGAAACAAACGATTATGTGATTAGTATATCCATTTTAGGTACGTTTGATATGTACACTAAGTGTGTATGAAAGGTAAGTGTCTAAACGAACTTACTTTGATGAATATGTCTTTTGAAATGATCACATAATTGGTGAAGATATGTTTGAATAAGCCATAAGTGTATGTGATATTGAGTTATATTTGGGTTGAAAATTATGACAAGATATGGCTAAGCAAATGAGCCAAGAATGTAGGTGATGAATTGATATGGGAACCATTATTGTAATTGAATCAATATGGTTATGTGCATTTTATGTTAAGTTTATTTGTATATGACTTACTAAGCTTTTGGAAAGCTTACTCTGTGTGTGTTTGCTCTGTTTTATAGGTCGTTAAAGCTACTGAAGGCTCGGGGACCGTCGAGGATCGTCATCACACTACTCAACTCATTTTAGTATCTTTTGAAAATGTATATACTAAGTATGGCATGTATAGGCTAGCTAATTTGTATAAGTTGAGAGATGAACTTAGCCATGTGATTTGGCTAGTTATGTATTGATAATATGCATTAATGAATATGTTACATGATGAATGTTTTTGTATGGTTTAATAGCTTATGAAATGGTTGAGTTAATGGTGAGTTCATGGATGAAATTTAGGCATATATGTTTGAACAAAAGAATGAGTTCATGAAAGGTAAATAGGAATGAATTATGCTTGTGTATACTTGAGTTTTTGTTGTGTGAATTGGTATGTTTGGAAATGGATTTGAATATAGAGATTAAATTGTTATTTTGATAGGTTCTTGGTTGTCAAATGTGCATGAGATGTATTGGTAATTTGCTTGTAGGTATGACCCTAACGTGGGTGGCATTTTGGCCTTGCAAATGGCCTATTTTGCCACATGGTTGTGGCATACGGGCGTGCCTAGTAGCCGTTTGGTTTAGTCAGTATATGGCCTAAGAGCTAACGGCCATGGTACATGGGCGTGCCTAGTGGCCGTGTGGAAAAGTTAGTATGCATGCCCTGTTTTGGCACGGCCAAGACCCATGGGGTGTCTCGGTGTCCATGGGAGGCACACACGCCACCCACCACACGCAAGGCGTGTGTCTGCATAACTTAGAAAAGTTTTAAATTTTTGAGAATTTCCGTAAGAGTTCGGTATAGTCCCGGCCCTACTCTAAAGTATGTTTAAGGTCTCATTGACCTATAGAAGGGACTCTTTGATGTGATATGATGATTTGTAATATAAATTATCTGTAAAAGTTTTCGATCTGTCCGGTAATACCTTTAACCCTAATCCGGCGATGGATACGGGTTAGGGGTGTTACATTTGATTTGGGACTCTTTGATGTGATATGATGATTTGTAATATAAATTATCTGTAAAAGTTTTCGATATGTCTGGTATTACCTTTAACCCTAATCCGACGATGGATACGGGTTAGGGGTGTTTCATTTGATTTGGGACTCTTTGATGTGATATGATAATTTGTAATATAAATTATCTGTAAAAGTTTTCGATCAGTCCGGTAATACTTTTAACCCTAATCCGGTAAAGGATATGGGTTAGGGGTGTTACAGTCTAAGATTGTGATTTGATCCAATATGACTTACGAGGAAGAACCGATCCAGATTTTAGATCGCGAAGTGAAAGAATTGAGAAATAAGAAAATCTCATTAGTGAAAGTATTATGGCATCGACACGGGGTTGAAGAAGCAACGTGGGAGCCCGAAGATGCAATGAGAGAACGTTACCCTAACCTATTCGCCGGTAAGATTTTCGGGGATGAAAATCCCTAAGGGGGGAGAATTGTAACAATTCAGTTTAGACCCTAGTGGAAATAGTGGTTTCGAGAACACAAATCCGAGTCAGAAAAATATTTTAATATTATTTTCCGTGTTTACAGTATGTGATTAAGCATATGTGAAAGTTCTGTGATTTAATTTGATCAATTGTGTGTTTAATTTGCAAAAAAGGACTTAATCGCGTAAAATGCAAAAGTGCCTTGATAATTGTTAAAGTGCTTTAATGCTATGTTCTTTTAATATAAAGGCCTTAAAATGGAATTAGGCCATTGTATTATGGCATGGACGGTAGTGGGCATGCATTTTAAAGATGTTATAATGTTTCATTAAGGGTAAAATGGGAAATAGATAATTATTATTGAATTTAATAAAACAAAAGCATGAAAAATGTTTATTATGTGTGTTCATCCAACCAAAAATACAAAGAAAAAGGATAGCTAGGTTTCAGCTATGTTCAAGCAAAATTAAGGTATGTTTTGGTTCCGGTTTTTGATAATTTTTACGTTTTTGAGATCGTTGCTTAGTATACTATCAAGCCCATGCCTTAACTTTAGAATTTGATGAAGATTTTGAAATATGCCATTGATGATTTTGTAAGCTTTGTGATGTTAGTTGATGAAATATGAAATATATGTGTTAGATTAAAATGTTTTGTCTTTGGATTTTTGATGAATTTAAGTAATTTGGACTAAATTGTGAAAATAATATTTTGAGGGACTAAAATGTGAAATAAATAAAATGTGTGTACTTAGATGAAGCATATGAATATTTGGCTAAGCATGGGTACAAATAAATAATGTGTATTTTGTGATTTTGTGAAATAAGGACTTAAATATCAAAATGTGAAAATGTGAGGGCTAAATTGTAAAATGCCCTAAATGTGTGTTTTTGGATTGAATTGAATGATTTGGTGAATAAATGGGTTAAATTTGAATATGTATAGATCAAGAACCAAAGAAAATGGATTTAGACCGAGGAAAGTCGAAAAGGATCGAGTAATCGAAATCGTCCATTTATATCCGTACGAGGTAAGTCTATATACAAATAAATGTATTTGAATTGATTTATTTATGTTCATATAAAATTGAATTGTGATGAATGACTACGGAAGATACACACATGTGAAATCTGACGAAGTATCGACAATGTGTCAATGTCCGAAAAGTCTCGTACGAACCTTAGGAATAGTTAGGATACGTATGTAATGACATAGGGTTCTGATATGTGATATCGTGTAAGACCACGTTTGGGACGTTGGCGTCGATTTAAGAATTACGTGTAAGACCATGTCTGGGACATTGGCATCATAATTGATTTCGTGTAAGACCCTGTCTGGGACAGTGGCATCGATATTTGATTACATGTAAGACCAGGTCTGGGACGTTGGCATTGTACGGGTATTTCTAAGTTATCCGAGTATCCTATTTGATTCCAAACGGTTCAACGGGCAATTCCGAGATATGAATAATTATGTGACATGTGTAACCGATACAGGTACATTTGAAGTGTATACCATGTTTGATTATGAAAGGTATATATATGTGAAATTACAAAAGTGAGATATGTGTATAGATTTGTTGAGACAAAATGTGATATATATATATATATATAAATGTAATATGATCTAATGAAATACATGGGGATGTGATTGTTGATAAGCAATTGGTTGGAAACAATTGAGCTAAAGAAGAAAAATGAATAAGCTAATGAGATATGCTAAGGTTCTTGTAATTGAAATGGTTATAAATGTTTTATATGATAAGTTTATTTGTATATGGCTTACTAAGCTTTTGAAAGCTTACTTTGTGTGTGTTTGCTTGTTTTTATAGACTATCGAAGCTACGGAAAGCTCGGGGATCGTCGAGGATTGTCATCACACTATCAAATCATATTTTGGGTACCTTTTGAATGTGTACATATTTAAGTATGGCATGTATAGTCTAGTTAAATTAGATAATGTTTTGAGTTGTATATATATAAGCTATGTGATATGGCTTGAAAATGGGATGTGAATATGGTAAATGTTATTCATGTTTTGTGATGCAAAGTTAGTATGTTTTGATGAATGGCTAGTATATTGAATTGGTAAGTTTTTGAATGGTTAGAAAATATGGATATTATTGGTTTTATTCGGTTGCATTTTGAAAGTATGAAATGTGTTTTTTTGAGCTTGTAGGATTGACCCATAATGGGTGGCAAATTGGCCTTGTAAATGACCTATATTTGCTCACACAGTTGAGCACAAGGGCGTGTAGCTCGACCGTGTCCCTAAAATTTGTAATTTGATTCAAGTCAGGCTCGCACACGGGTTGGATACACGGGCGTGTGACTGGCCGTGTGATGCAAGTTAGTTTCGACCACGGGCTAGACACACGGGCGTTTGACAGACTGTGTGATGTAAGTCAATGTCGACCACGGCTTGGACACATGGGCGTGTCTGAGGCCGTGTGAGGCACACGGCCTACCCACACCGGCATGTGACCTCTGTAACTTTGAAAAATGTTAAATTTTCAAAAAATTTTGTATGAGCTGGGTTTAGTCCCGACCCCTTTCTAATGCATGTTTAAGGTCTCGTAGACCTCATTAAGGGACTATATGCTTGTGTTTTTCTATGATATGACGATGATATACTTTATGATGTGAAATGTTCGTAAAAGTTTTTGATTTTTCCGGTAATGCCTCTTAACCCTAGACTGGCGATGGTTACGGGTTAGGGGTGTTACATTGTTTCATAAGTCCGGTAACACTCCGTAACCCTATTCTGGCGTTGAATACGGGTGAGGGGTGTTACAATGCATGCATTGGTTGAACCTGAGTCGAATCATTCATATATTTGCACCTCTTTAGTAGCATAAAGAAACAGACCAGTAGAAATGACAAAATTTGATGTCCGGATAACCAACCTGTTAAGACAAAGTGTTGTTGTCAACAAAATTTGTAAAAATTGTCTACTAAAAATTCAAGGCCGAGATTTTTTGGCCAACCTAATGTTGTTATCATTTGATGAATTTGATGTAACCCTAAACATGGATTGGTTGTCTTTCCACGACACAATAGTCAATTGTAAGCAAAAGAGAATTTCATTGAAATCTATGGAAGGTGAATTGGTAAATGTAGAAGCTGGCCAATCGAGATGTCCAACAAATTTAATTTTTGCTATGTTAGCTCAAAAATTGATTAGAAAGGGATGTGAGGCGTATTTAGCATACGTCCTGGATTCAAGAATATCAAGATTCAAATTAGATCAAGTTCCTATCATATGAGAATTCCCAGATGTATTTCTCGAGGAATTACTAGGTTTACCACTTGAAATAAAGGTTGAATTTGTAGTTGAGTTGGCACTCGGAACTGCACTGATTTCTATCGCACTGTATAGAATTGCTCCAACCGAGTTGAAAGAGTTGAAAGCCTAGTTGCGAGAAATTCTAGATTGAGGATTTATCTGACCTCGTTATGGGGAGCCCTGATCCTGTTTGTGAAGAAGAGAGACAAAACTTTGAGTTTTTGTATCAATTACCGACAATTAAATAAGGTCACGATAAATAATAAATACCAGCTTCCCTGAATTGATGATTTGTTCGATCAACTCAAAGGTATTAAGTTTTTCTTATAAATCGATCTTCGATCGGGATACTATCAGCTCAGAGTTAAAGAATCAAATATGCTGAAGATTGCTTTCCAAACCCGTTACGGGCATTATGAGTTCTTGGTAATGTTTTTTGGGCTTACCAATGTTGTAACACCCCTCACCCGTATTCACCGTCAGAATAGGGTTACGAGGTATTACCGATCAATACACATCATTTAACATCCAATACTCATACATTTATGCATTCATACTCAGATACCATCCAACACAAACACATTGTCCCTTATAAGAGCCTATGAGGCCTTAAACATGCTTTAGAATTGGTTCGGGACTAAACCGATAACATACGAAATTTTTGGAGAACTTAGAAATTTTTCATTCATTCAGGGGTCACATGCCCGTGTGAACAGGCCGTGTGCCTCACACGGCTTCAGACACGCCCGTGTCACAGGCCATGTGAAAACATGGCATACATACTGACTTGGGTCACACGGTCGACCACACGCCCGTGTGTCAAGCCCGTGTGCCCTTCGAAGTTGCCACACACGCCCGTGTGCCAGGCCGTGCAAAACCTATAGGGTATACTGACATATGCAACACGGCCAAGTCACACGCCCGTGTGCTAGGCCGTGTGCCATTTAGGGGGTATAATAACTTGTGCCACACGGCCAATCATACGCCCGTGTGTGAGACCGTGTGGAGCATACTAACTTTATTTTAATTCAACACCAGGGGACACACGGCCGTGTAGTATGACCATGTGCCGTACACGACTGAGACACACGCTCGTGTCTCTGCCTGTGTGGCCAAAATAGGCCATTTGCAAGGCCAATTTGCCACCCTTACTCATGCTCACCTAAACAACCAAAATGGTACCATTTCATCAACCAATAAGCAGCCAAAATTATCAACCAAAAACACAATTCATACCATATCCATTTCAACCAACTTCAATGCTCTATTCAAATACTTATCAACTCAACTTCTAAAATCATACTTCACCAAAGCATTTCTCAAGCATTAAACTCCATAAATCAATTTAACCATTTTCAAATATATAACCATCACAATTTTCATTCTAAACATGCCAAAATAAGCCATCACCCATGGCTATATATACAACCAAAACATGTGCATTTACAAGTAATTTCTAATAGCTAAACACACAACCATATTAACATCATTTACAAGCCAACTCTCATGGCTATATTAACAACCAAAATAACATAAGTAGCCTATACATGCCATATACATATATACACAACTCAAAAGTACCAAATAGATGTCTGATAGTGCGATGATGATGTTCCCGACGACTTCTGGATCCGAGCTAGCCTTGATTCACTATAAAACATAGAAAAATAACACAAAGTAAGCTTCATAGCTTAGTAAGTTCGTATTAACCTAATGAGCAACTTCGCTATTAATTTACAAATCATACAATATAAATGCAAGATAACACAATACATTAAATCTCAAGCCATTTGATCATTCATTCACTAGCTTACCAAGAATTCATCCATTTCATGGATTCAATGTTTATAAACTTTACGTACGTACCTGTACCAACTCGTAACAATCCCTTTCTAGTCCACATCATTCAATTTCCCGTTGAACCATTTGAAATAGAAGCCAGATATTCAAGAATCCCAATTGATAAGTACCTATACCATGGCCTGTAGCCAAATCAAGGTAACTTATCCCGGAGTACATATACCAAGGCCCATAGCCAAATCAAGGTAACTCCTCTCCAAAATACCTATACCATGGCCCATAGCCAAATCAAGGTATAACTCACACCCGAAGTGCCGATATCACGGCCCGTAGCCAACACAATAACCTAATGACATGTCACTAGAATCCTAGACTATTCTTAAGGTTTAACCGGGATTTTCCAATACCAAATCGTAGTCGAATCATTTCAAATTACTGTCAAATCATTTTTGAACTTATCCGTAACCAATAATTACAATTCATGCTATATCAAAGCATTTAAAATACAATTATAAATAAGCTCATTGCATACGAACTTACCTCGTGTTCGGAATTGACGGATCGGATCGACTATTCGACAACCTTGCTTTTCCCCCGATCTAAATCTAAATTTTTTCTTTCTTGATCTATATGAATTCAAAATTAACTTATTTATTCATCTACTAATTTAATTTAGTCCAAAATTACCCATTTGGACATTTTTACACATTAGCCCCTAAACTTCTACATTTAATCAATTTAGTCCCTATTTCATAAATACACAAAATTCACATAATTTCATTAAACCCAAGCTTGGCCGAATTACATATAAGTCCCTAGCAGCCCAAAACTTTCATTTATTTCACATTTCAACCACTCAATTTGCATATTTCACAATTCAATCCCTATTATGCATTTTAATAAAAAAATCACTTTACAAAACATGAAGAACTATCATCAAGCTTTCATATTTCAACATTAAACATCAAAGAACACATAGATTCAACAATGGAAACTCTTAAAATCTTTAACAGTTTCAAAATTAAAGGTACGGGCTAGCTAGATTAAGCTGCAACGATTACAAAAACATAGAAATCATCAAAAATCGAGCTAAAAATGTACCTTAATCAAGCTAGGAGTGTGCCGAATGCTAGAACCCTAGAATAGCTTTCTCTTCTCTTCAATAATTGGTTATGAAGAAGATGATAGAAAATTATTTTATTTCTTTTGTTTAATAACATTAATACATGAATTACTATATTAACCTTAGTAATAAAATAATTAAAACCAATAATGGTTGTCCATAATTGTCCACTAATATAATCAATGGTACAATTACCACTTAAGGACCTTAACATTAAGGTTCTATAGCTATTAATCACTTTTAGCTATTAGAACTCCACTTTTACACTATACGCGATTTAGTCCTTTTTCTCGAATTAATCATCCTAACGATAAAATTAGCACACGAAATTTTTACACATATCAAGTAACATGCTGTAAACACATAGAATAATATTAAAATAATTTTTCGATATCGAATTTGTGGTTTCAAAACCACTATTCTGATTTAGCTAAAACCGGGCTGTTACAAATGCCCCTACTGCCTTTATGGATCTAATAAACAAAATTCTTCAAACTTACCTAAACCAGGTTGTCGTTGTGTTTATCGACAATATTTTGATTTATTAGAAGAATGAAAAATACTACGATCAACATATGAGGCTCATATTATAAATTTTGTGAGAAAAATAATTATATGAATTTGGGCTCCAAAAAGTGGGATTTTTGGGTGTATGATATCGGCCAAAGGTATTCGGGTTGATCAAAGTAAAATCTCAGCTATTATCGATTGGAAGGCCCCGAAAGATGTCATCAAATTAAGAAGCTTTTTGGGCTTAGCTGTAACAGTCTGGTTTAGACCTTAGTCGGAATAGTAGTTTCGAGACCACAAATCCGAGTCTGAATAATATTTTAATATTATTTTCTGTGCCTTTGATATGTGATTAAGCATGTGTTAAAGTTTCGTAAGTTAATTTTTCCGTCTGAGTGCTTAAATTGATAAAATGATTAAATTGCATTAAATGCAAAACTAGCATGCTATTTGTTAAAGTACCTATGTGTTGTGGCTCTTAAAAGAGAAGGCCTTATGAGGCAATTGTGCCAATATTTAGATAGTGGATGGAAAAAGGACAAAAATGCCCTTAATGTATGTTTTTTTTAGTTATTAAATGAAAGGTTAATATGGTAAAATGTATATTAATATACTTATAATAAAACAAAAGAAATATATAGTGGCATTTGTTCATCCATATTGCCAAATTTTGAAGGAAAGAAGAGAAAGAAAACTAGTTAGGGCATTCGACCACTTCTAAGCTCAATTTAAGGTATGTTTTTAATCGGTTTTCGGTAATTTCTATGTTTCTGTAATTGTTGCTTTGAATACTTTGAAACCCATGTCTCAATTGTAACACCCCAAACCCGGCCTAAACGTTACGACCGAATCTGGCATGTCACATGAAAGGAATGTCTAAAAACTGTGCATTCGTTAAAAAGCTCATATTCTTTATAGTTGTGGTGAGAAATCGAGTTTAAGTAATTTTGAATAAGAAATGGTTTATTATCATTTTAGGAAAATCCCATATTGATCATTTAATAACAAGCAATAAACAAATTGAAAGCTGAAACCAAATAAAATACCCAAGGCCTTATTACATAACAAAAAACTCAAATAAAAATAAGTCCAAATAAAAGAAACGAATTTACGAGTGAACATATGTATGGCCTCCACGAGTCCACCTCACTCCCAAATCCGCGATCTAATGATTACCCGCAAAATTTAACTAAGGGGTGAGTCATCGAGACTCGGTGTGTAAATCCCCATCCAACGTGCCCTTACACAATTTCATATGAAAATATGCATATCATGCACCCAAACCTAGCCATCCGCAACTCCTTTTTCTACCCCGTGGTACCAAACCACCGGTGGTGCCAAACCACAGTGACCCAAAGTCACGATATCCATAATTGTGGTGCCAAACCACCGTGACCCAAAGTCACGAATAATCCAATGATGGGGCCAACCCATCGTGTGATACCAAATCACCGGCGCCAATCCCGTATAATCGGTGTGGGGCCAACCCACTGTGGTGCTAAGCCACCGGGACGAGACACTATGAGGTGCCAAACCTCTCGGTGTCCCAAAGACACGAATGTGATACCAAATCACCGTGACCAAGTCACGAATCCAATGATGGGGCCAACCCATCGTGTGATACCAAATCACCGCGCCAATCCCGTATAATCAACTATGGGGCTAACCCACCGTGGTGCTAAGCCACTGGGGCGAGACGAGGTGCCAAACCTCTAGTGACCCAAAGTCACAATAATCAATCGTGGTACCAAACCACCGGTGGTGCCAAACCACCGGTGTCCCAAAGACACGGATATCAATCTTCCCCTCCTCTCATCATACCCATGCAATATGACATAATAATTGCGTGTATGAAGTATGTCATGTATGCTAGACATATATCAAATATAAGTATAACATGAATTACCATCATAATCGAGATAGACATAAAACAACATAATAACCCTAATCAACCTCTAAGGGTATAACCGTAATTTTACCTACCAAGGGCATTTTCGTAATTTACCCACCAAGGGTATATTGGTAATTTTGCACCTACAATGGCCTTTCCCAAAGGCCCAAATGTCACCCCGAGTGACTCAATACCATTTTCTGGTCGCAATGCTTGACGATTGGGCCTAAAACTCGATTCTGCCCATTCGGGCCACACGCTCGTGTGGCCCACCTAGCACAAATCTAGCCATGTATATAAGTTCCACCTAGTCTAGTTCACTATATACTACACAATCGCACAATTTACTCATAAGGGCCCACGGGCCCATTGGGCCCACTTCGCCCATCACGGCCCAAGCAAAAATTTCCAACCCACAAGAATACTACTTATGGCCTCAATCGTCGCTGGGCCGAAGCCCCACGCGTGCGCCGCGACGCTCGCGGCTACTATTGTTGTGACCGCACTTCGCATTTGCCGCTCTACAACTAGAGTAGAGAGAGTTACACACCGATAAGACTCTCGTGTTAATCCGCGCTCCGACCACTCCTGTGCCCAAACGCCTTCCAAGGTGTGTCAACCCTCCTCCCGGAATGCTCTTTATATAGCTAGCTCTTCACCTTCCTTCTTTGTATCTTTTCGATGTGGGATCCCTTCGCCGTCGGTAGAGTTTAAATTCAACTAAAACTCTTCCCGTCCAGCATCAGTAAAATAAATACTCCCTTGCTTCTCATGAGATTCGAACCTGTGCTCCCTTGCAACATAATCCACGCCGTTAACCACTTGGCCACAAGCTCCTCTTGTGTCTTAAACCATGCGCAACTAAATATAAATCTATAGCAAAATTCTGAGGTCCAAGTAAAAAGAAAACCAAAATGCAAAAGCCAAGACTTGAACCTTGGACCTCCTTCCTTCCTTGTGGCGTCACTCCTTGCCTCTTAAGTGGCGCCACTTTGCCACTACACCACACACTCCACTTGTGTCATTTTTCCCACATTTTATTCTTAAGGCCTACCTGCCAACTTCCAGGGTTTTTTTTTTTCACCTAAAACCAAAATTTCCCCAAAGCTAATATTTGATCCCGGGACTTCATAGAAGCCCTCTAACCTTCCAAAATAACTTACCTAATAAGTCTAACTTGTATTAATGTCGTTCTCAAAAATTTTAAAACAAGGCCCATTGGGCCCAATCCTACTAGGCCCAATTTTGGGATGTTACATCAATTTTGTGAATTGATGATATTTTTGAAATGATCCATTGATGAATTCATAAGCTTTGTGAGGTTTTATGATGAAATATGAAAGCTATATGTTAGATGAACATGTTTTGTTCTTGAATTTTTGATGAATTTAGCTAATTAGGGCTAAATTGAGAAAATAGCATTTTGGAGGACTAAATTGTGAAATAAATGTAATATATGGACTCCTATGAACACGGGTGAAATTCAGCTATGCATGGGTGATAAGGAATTTGATGTATTTCGTGATTTTGTGAATTAGGGACTAAATTGTCCAAATGTGAAATGCAAGGGCTAATTTGCAAATTGCCCTAAATATGTGTTCTTTGATTGAAATGAATGAGTTAGTGAATAAAAGGGTGAAAATTGAATATGTATAGATCAAGAACCGAAGAAAACAGGCTTAGATCGCGGGAAAGCGAAAGTAGTCAAATAACCGAGTCCGAACGAATATCTGAATCCGAGGTAAGTCGATATACAAATAAATGTATTTGTGTTGATTTTTTTGAGTGTATATGATATGTGAAATACTATGATTATCCATTGAGATGGAATGTATGTGAAATCCAAGTTGGCTAATAAGTCAATAAGCTGATAAAGTCTGAGAAGTCCCGTGTGAACCTAGGAATATATAGGAATTTCGTATGTCATGACATAGGTGTCTGTTATATGATATCATGTAAAACCACGTCTGGGACGTTGGCGTTGATTCGAGATTTCGTGTAAGACCACGTCAGGGACATTAGCATCGATAAGAGATTTCGTGTAAGACCACGTCTAGGACATTGGAATCGATAAGAGATTTCGTGTAAGACCACGTCTGGGACGTTGGCATCGATATGAGATTTACGTGTAAGACCATGTCTGGAACATCGACATCATATTTTATTCGTGTAAGACCCTGTCTAGGACAGTGGCATCGATATCTGATTACATGTAAAACCACGTCTGGGATGATGGCATTGTACGACTATTCTGAGCACTATGAGTATCCTATTAGATTCCGAACAGTTCAACGGGCAAATCCGAGATATGAATGACTATGTGAATTGTATATCTGTTTTAGGTACGTTTGGTATGTACACTAAGTGTGTATGAAAGGTAAGTATCTTTATGAACTTACTAAGATGATTATGTATATGAAATGATGAGATTATATGAGAAGTTATGCTTGAAGGAGCTATGTGTATATGTGATATTCGAGTTGAGGGATATAGTAAGATATGGCTAGGCAAATAAGCCAAAGAATATATGTGATGAATTTGTTATGAGAATCAATGATGTTATTGTTTCAATTTGGTTATATGCATTTTTATGCTAAGTTTATTTGTATATGGCTTACTAAGCTTTTGAAAGCTTACTCTCTGTGTGTGTTTGCTCTGTTTTATAGATCGTCAAAGCTACTGAAGGCTCGGGACCGTCGAGGATCGTCATTACACTACTTAAGCTCATTTTGGTATCTTTTGAAAATGTATATAGCAAAATATGGCATGTATAGGCTAGTAATTTTGGTATATGGTTGGGTTGTATATAGCCACATGATATGGCTAGATAATTGTTGGTTATATGCATGAGTAAAATGGTTTATGATGATGGTTTTGGTATGTTTATATGTCCATGATATGGTAAAATTTGTGGTAAGTAAATTGATGCTATAAGGGCATATATTTGTGATCAATGAAATGGTTATATATTTGGTAAGATGTGAATGTACCATGCATGGTTATACATGTGAATTGGATATGCAAATTAGTATATGAGTTGACATGATTAGAAATGAGATTGAATGAGATGTTATGTTGATTGTTTGATATGATTTTTTGTTCCCATTTGATTGTGAAAATAGACTTGTTTATGCTTGTAGGTATGACCCTAATGTGGGTGGCATATTGGCCTTACAAAGGGCCTGTTATGCATACACGACTGTGGCACATGGGCGTGCCTAGTGACCGTGGGATTAAGTTAGTGTCTAGCCTAAGAGTACACGGCCATGGTACACAGGCGTGCTTGGTGGCTGTGGGGATAAGTTAGTATACATGCTCTGTTTTTGCACGGTCAGGACACATGGGTGTGTCTAGTAGCCGTGGGAGGCACACGGCCGGACTGCACGGGCGTGTGTCCTCTGCAGTGTTCAAAAAGTTTTAAATTTCTGAGAATTTCTGTATGAGTTAGGTTTAGTCCCGACCCTTCTCTAAAGCATGCTTAAGGTCTCGGTGACCTACTTAAGGGACATAGTGATTGTAATTGATAACTTGCATTATGAAATGTCTATAAAAGTTTCTGATCTATCCGGTAACGCCTGTAACCCTAATCTGGTGACGGATACGGGTTAGGGGTGTTACATTAGCGGGATATTATTGACGATTTGTAAAAGGATTCTCGATGATAGCTTTTTTGACAATCAAATTGCTACAGAGGAATGTTAGTTTTGAATGGTCTGAAAGATTTCAACAGAGTTTCAAAAAGTAAAAAGCTATGTTGAGTAAATCTCCAGTTTTAACTTAGCCAGAGTTAGGAAAGGATTTTGCGATGTTCAACGGCGCATCTTTCAATAGTTTAGGGTGTGTGTATTGATGCAATATGGAAAAGTAATTGCATCTGCTTCTCGACAACTTAAGCCATACGAGAATAATTATCCTACTCATGACTTAGAACTCACAACTTTAGTTTTTGCTCTAAAAAAATTGGACACACTACTTATATGGAGAAACATGTCATGTCTTCACTGAACACAAGAGTATAAAGTATTTGTTGATGCAAAAAAGCTGAATTTGTGGTAGCATAGAGGGCTCGAATTGCTTAAAGATTATGATTTGGTCATTGATTATCATCTAGGAAACATCAATGCTGTGGTTGATGACTTAAGTCAAAAATCTTTGTTTGCGTTGAAGGCAATGAATGCACATTTGAATTTTGAGCGAGATGGCTCCATTGTAGCTGAGTTGAGAGCTAAACCCATATTTCTTCAATGAATTCAATAATTAGAAAAAGGCGAGGATGAGTTGGAAGCTTAACGAAAGTTAGCTAAATATGATCAAACCAATGATTTCAATATAAGTGGCCGCGAGAGTTTATATTTTTGAAATAGATTGTGTGTACCAGAAGATTCAACGTTGAAGCGAGATATTCTCCACGAGGCTCACATCAGTTTGTATGGGATGCACTTAGGTGGAAATAAAATGTATAATGGTTTGAAACCATTGTATTGGTTGATGAGCATGAAAAGGGATATAACCAAAGGCGTAGCCAAGTGTTTGGTGTGTCAACAAGTTAAGGTAGAATATCAAGTCCCTTCAGGATTATTACAACCTATAATGATTCCTGAATGGAAGTGGGAGAGAGTCACTGACCGCCTCCAAACGTACTAACATTTAGAGTGTGAATACTGCAGTAAAAGATATATAAATAAGGTGGTATTTGTAAGTATATGGGTCCGGTTGTAATATAGTTACAATGGAGTAGGTGAGTACTCCGAGGATCGTACCTAATGGAGGCTAGTGCTAAATCAATTTTAAACTAAACACCGAAAGATCTAATTAGTACTCAAAATAAGTTATAGTATGAAAGTAAAAATAAAATGAGTTTTTAAGATTTTTATAATAATAAAAAATATAAAATAAAGCAATAAATATCAAGAGATTGGAAATTAGAATTAATCAAATCTAGTTATGAAAGATTAGGTTGCATTGGTAATCTTCATTAACTGTTACTTTGGGTTCCTTGTCAATCAACTAGTCGCTATCCCAACAGGATCTTCTGATCTTCCACTAAAATAACGAGTCACAAAAGGACTAATTATCTTCCGACCTTACAGTCCAGACTAGCTCGGGGTCAAGCCTAAGGTTTGTTTTACGTTCTTCCCTTCCCAAACAGTTGATTCGTTAAGTAACCCAACAAAACAGTCAATTCATCATACCTACACTCGCTAATCCCCCATAGAGGAATTAGTTCCCCATGGTTTTCGTAAATTCTATAAAATCAATATAAAAGATAAACATAATGAGCGAATAAAAAATATAATATTTAGGAAAAATACTGATTTGTATTAAAAGCAAGAACGAATCCACAGCGTCTGACCGCATTCTCAAATTGTATCTCCTGAAATAAAATAAAGACAAAACAGAAATAAACTAAACCTTAAGAAAAAGAGAAAAACTAAACTAAACTTAAGAGAGAAATTCTTAGCTAAGGAATGGGTGTCTATGACACATGAAAAATGAGCCTATTTATAGATTTCAAGTGGTCGTTGTCCTTAACCCTAGGTTAGGTGACGTTCTCGAGTTTTAAGTTTAATTGTGGTTGTAACACCCCTAACCCGTATCCGCCACCGGAACAGGGCTACAGAGAATTACTAGAGTTTTCACTACATTTAAAGATAATTCATAACAATTACTATTCATTTCCCGAAATTTATATATAACATCCCTTAAATGGACCCTCGAGGCCCAATATGAGCATCAGAATCGAGTCGGGCTGTAACACCCCAAACCCGGCCTAGAAGTTAGGCCCGAATCTATAATGTCACATTAAAGGCGCACTTCAAAACAATTTACTAGTTAACCATTTAAGGCCCAAAAACCCAAAACAAAAGATTATTTCGAAAACCATATTAACACTTTAATAATTTTATGAAATTTCTTAAGTGGGCAGTTGAAACAATAATAATAATAAACCCAAAATTCAAAGTCAAATAGGAGTTACATGGCCTTATTACAATCCCATGAAAAAACAAAGTATTTAAACAGAACCATTTGAATAAATTAAAACATTTGAACAAATTGTAGTGTGGCCATCTCCGAGTCCTCTCCCTCGTCGAGCCGCCTATTCAGGATTACCTGAAACATTTAAAATTAAGGGTGTGAGTTTCGAAACTCAGTGTGTACAACCATTGGCAATCAAATCACATACAAATATTCACATTGGGCCTAAGCCCTAACAAAATCGGTGGTCTTGGGCCTTAGCCCACAATGACCTCATATCATATCATATCGCATCATATACAAACAAGATAATGCAAAACCCACCCCAAAAATCCATCCGTTAAACACACCATTTCCCTTCCAAACTTATGGCTCCTGTGGGGAATTCTAGCTCGACCCACCCCTCCGCTACACACCATGGGTAACCCGATTGCGGTACTACCGAACGTTGCAGCAAAGCTGCTAATCATATATTGGGCTTAAAGCCTCCAGTGGATCCATACCATACGGCCATGCGATCATCAAATATTGACACAGAGTCATCAATATATATATATGTTAGGCACATAGCCACGGTAAATATGATTGGCACAAAGCCATAATAACAGCACAAAGCCTTCTGTATTGGCACAAAGCCCATAATTAGGCACGAACCCCATATTAATGGCACACAACCCTCGGTAACATTATCGGTGCAAAGATGGCTACTCGGTGGCTAAAAAGCTCATGTGGATCCATACCATACGGCTATGCGATCCCGGATCCATACCATACGGCTATGCGATCCTCAATTCTTCCTCCGTACCATAATTCCCACCCATATGCATCCTAAGCAGAATATCATATGAATGCATCAAACACAAAAGTAACATCCACAAACCCATATTCATCACATAGGGTATTTTCGTCATTTCACTACCTGGGGTATTTTCAGAATTCTACCCTACAGGGGTATTTTGGTAATTTGGCAAATTAGGGGTATCTTGGTAATTTTACAAACAGGGGTATTTTAGTAATTTTACAATATAAGGGTATTTTAGTAATTTTACAATACAAGGGTATTTTAGTAATTTTCCAATATAAGGGTATTTTAGTAATTTTCCAATATAAGGGCATTTTAGTAATTTTTCCAATATAAGGGTATTCTAGTAATTTTATACATATAAGTGTATTTAGTCCCTCTCGGGTTTTAGTTATAAACTTTGGCCCATAAACAAGTCCTCATGCTTAAAGTGAATAAACACTATGCACCGTGTAGATCTCGTAAAAGAGGAGGTGGGTCACTCGGACCGCTTAAGTACCAAGCTCTCACTAGATCCAATCCTAGACATGCATATGTCGGTTACCACACTCTAACTAATTGACTTGTCCACAGACATGTTTAATTAGATTAAGTCTTATGAAATTGAAGAGTTGTTCAAACTAGGCCAAAGTCCATAAACCCTAGCATATCTGCTTACGTCCCCATAAAGCCCATCAAACCCAAATTGCAACTTTACGGCCCATTAGGCCTAAATCTTACCATATGACCTATTAGGCCAAAAACATATCCAGATCATGTATCATGCAAGACTAATTCAATTCGTATAACAACCAAACCATTCCATCAAACTTAGCCTCAGGGCCCACCGGGCCCATTTGGCCACTTTCGGCTTTTCGGCTTTTTGATATTGTCGATATCGCGTGTGTGTTGTGTTTGTACACACCTGGTAACCTTGCGTGCTACGAACCCCTTAGTCACGAACCGGGTGCCTTACTTTCTAGTAGCCCTTCCTTTGCTACTATTGGTGATTAACCTCTAGATCTACCGCACTTACGATTGCTGAAGCTCACCCTTGTTAATACATGGTAATGGAAAAGAGGGGTTAGATAGCCCTTCGGCTTTCAACAAAACGTACTAAAGGGAGTTAATAGAATACTTACCGAATCCAACCTTAGATCCTACAGCCTGCCAAATGAGATTCGACTTTTAACCTTAACTGAGAGTAGATACCAACTGATTTGTGATAGAGAAAAAACAACAAAGATTCGGCACTAATGGGGGATTTCGAAAAGAGAAGATGATGGTAATTCGGCAATAATAAAGTTTGGCTAAGAGAGAATTCGGCAAAAAGGAATGATGGTTTTTCGGCAATGGAAGAATTCGGCAACAGAAGAATAGAATAAAGGGGAGAAAAGAAAAAGCAAATGTGCTTGTGTGAGGGTAACTACAGGATATTCGGTAAAGAAAAGAAAGACTAACTTATTTGCAAAACTCTCCAAATGCCGAAAGCCACAATGAAAATTCGTAATACCCACTAAAAGACCCAAAAACGGCACTCATTTACCCTCCTAAGCTGAATTTATACACTTCCCACTTCCCACAACGGCACCAACTCTTCACACTTCTCAGCTCCTAACTTTTCTCCCTGATAACTCCTCAATCTCATCCTAAATTTTCTCTAAGATAAGCTCCTTTATCCCTTCCTTAATTTTCTCTCATGAACACTTCCTTCAGAGTTCACATCCAATGCCACTACTAACCATCTAGAAGGCAAAAATTAAATCCCCAACAAAATACCACGCCACTACTCGAATTTTGGATTCCCTTGCCTGCTAATGACGCCACCTCCCTGCTCCCTAAGTGGCGCCACTTTGCCACTACACCACAAGCTCTTTTGTGTCATTTTTCTTCTTCATTTATTTAAAAGGCCTACTAACTGAAGTCACAGTTCCCTTGGGCTAAAACTAAAATTTTTCCTATACCGTTACTTGATCCCAAAACATCTCTAACACCCCTAAACACTCCAAATTCATTAACCCTCAGAGCCCGCATACCAATTTTCATTTTCTCGCTCACTTAAAAAAAATTTTGAGATCCAAAGCCCAATGCCCAATTCTTCTAGGCCTAAATTTGGGGCGTTACAATTCTTCCCCCCTTAAAGAAATTTCATCCTCGAAATTTCCAACTAACAGGGTGGTCGTGTATCAACTACCCCACTACGCTACCGCTGCGCACTCTGACCCTAATAATTTTAATACATACCCAAAACATCCACCTATCGCAAACATTGTCAAACATACGCAGATAAGTACCAAATTCTAATTCAAATGTTTACAAACCCCTCACACTTCCACGGCCTTGCCCGCGGCCTCTTGCGCCTCTTCTAGCGCTCATCGTTGGGTATTTAAAATTTTTATGAAATTAGTTCGTAATTCCACTGTTTAAAGCGCGTGTCTTATGTAAGTAACAAATTTTTTTAAAGCTATTCTGCGGTCGAGAATCCACTACAGGCTTAAGTTTCCTACAGGCTTTAGTCTCTAAAAGCCTATTTTAAAGTAGCCCAATATCTACACAGTTCAACAATTCAAATAATAACAGAAAAACTTACTTGGCTCGACGTCGAGGGCTCGGTGAACCACACTTCAAGAATCCTGCAAAAACTTCTTAATATACTTGTTTTAAAAACCCAAAACATAAGGCTTATTTCACAGCCCGAGCTTTGCAACCTGGCTCTGATACCACTAAATGTAACACCCCAAACCTGGCCTAGAAGTTAGGCCCGAATCTGGAATGTCACATTAAAGGCGCACTTCAAAACAATTTACTAGTTAACCATTTAAGGCCCAAAAACCAAAAACAAAAGATTATTTCGAAAACCATATTAACACTTTAATAATTTTATGAAATTTCTTAAGTGGGCAGTTGAAACAATAATAATAATAAACCCAAAATTCAAAGTCAAATAGGAGTTACATGGCCTTATTACAATCCAATAAAAAAACAAAGTATTTAAACAGAATCATTTGAATAAATTAAAACATTTGAACAACTTGTAGTGTGGCCATCTCCGAGTCCTCTCCCTCGTCGAGCCGCCTAGTCAGGATTACCTGAAACATTTAAAATTAAGGGTGTGAGCTTCAAAACTCAGTGTGTACAACCATTGGCAACCAAATCACATACAAATATTCACATTGGGCCTAAGCCCTAACAAAATCGGTGGTCTTGGGCCTTAGCCCACAATGACCTCATATCATATCATATCGCATCATATACAAACAAGATAATGCAAAACCCACCCCAAAAATCCATCCGCTAAACACACCATTTCCCTTCCAAACTTATGGCTCCTGTGGGGAATTCTAGCTCGACCCACCCCTCCGCTACACACCATGGGTAGCCTAGTTGCGGTACTACTGAACGTTGCAGCAAAGCTGCTAATCATATATTGGGCTTAAAGCCTCCGGTGGATCCATACCATACGGCCATACGATCCTGGATCCATACCATACAGCCATGCGATCCTCAAATATTGACACAGAGTCATCAATATATATATGTTAGGCACATAGCCACGGTAAATATGATTGGCACAAAGCCATAATAACAACACAAAGCCTTCGGTATTGGCACACACACCCATAATTACGACGAAGCCCATATTAATGGCACACACCCCTCGCAATAATATCGGTGCAAAGATGGTCGCTTTCGGTGGCTAAAAAGCTCATGCGGTGGATCCATAACATACGGCTATGCGATCCCGATCCATACCATACGGCTATGCGATCCTCAATTCTTCCTCCGTACCATAATTCCCACCCATATGCATCCTAAGCAGAATATCATATGAATGCATCAAACACAAAAGTAACATCCACAAACCCATATTCATCACATAGGGGTATTTTCGTCATTTCACTACCCAGGGGTATTTTCGTAATTCTACCCTACAGGGGTATTTTGGTAATTTGGCAAATTAGTGGGTATCTTGGTAATTTTACAAACAGGGGTATTTTAGTAATTTTACAATATAAGGGTATTTTAGTAATTTTACAATATAAGGGTATTTTAGTAATATTCCAATATAAGGGTATTTTAGTAATTTTTCTAATATAAGGGTATTCTAGTAATTTTACACATATAAGTGTATTTAGTCCCTCTCGGGTTTTAGTTATAAACTTTGGCCCATAAACAAGTCCTCGCGGTTAAAGTGAACAAATACTATGCACCAGGTAGGATATTAGAAAAGAGGAGGTGGGTCACTCGGACCGCTTAAGTACCAAGCTCTCACTAGATCCAATCCTAGACATGCATATGTCGGTTACCACACTCTAACTAATCGACTTGTCCTCAGACATGTTTAATTAGATTAAGTCTTATGAAATTGAAGAGTTGTTCAAACTAGACCTAAGTCCATAAACCCTAGCATATCTGCTTACGTCCCCATAAAGCCCATCAAACCCAAATTACAACTTTACGGCCCATTAGGCCAAAATCTTACCATATGACCTATTAGGCCCAAAACATTTCCAGATCATGTATCATGCAAGACTAATTCAATTCGTATAACAACCAAACCATTCCATCAAACTTAGCCTCAGGGCCCACCGGGCCCATTTGGCCACTTTCGGCTTTTCGACTTTTCGGTATTGCCGATATCGCATGTGTGTTGCGTTTGTACACACCTGGTAACCTTGCATGCTACGAACCCCTTAGTCACGAACTGTGTGCCTTACTTTCTAGTAACCCCTTCCTTTGCTACTATTGGCGATTAACCTCTAGATCTACCGCACTTGCGATTGCTGAACCTCACCCTTGTTAATACATGGTAATGGAAAAGAGGGGTTAGATAGCCCTTCGGCTTTCAACAAAACGTACTAAGGGAGTTAACAGAATACTTACTGAATCCAACCTTAGATCCTGCAGCCTACCAAATGAGATTCGGCTTTTAACCTTAACTGAGAGTAGATACCAACTGATTTGTGATAGAGAAAAAATAACAAAGATTCGGCACTAATGGGGGATTTCGGCAAGAGAAGATGATGGTAATTCGGCAATGGAAAAGTTTGGCTAAGAGAGAATTCGCAAAAAGGAATGATGGTTTTTCTAAGAATGGAAGAATTCAAAGAATGTAAGAATAGAATAAGGGGAGAAAAGAAAGGATCAAATGTGCTTGTGTGAGGGTAACTACAGGATATTCGGTAAAGAAAAGAAAGACTAACTTATTTGCAAAACTCTCCAAATGCCGAAAGCCACAATGAAAATTCGTAATACCCCCTAAAAGACCCAAAAACGGCACTCATTTACCCTCCTAAGCCGAATTTATACACTTCCCACTTCCCACAACTGCACCAACTCTTCACACTTCTCAGCTCCTAACTTTTCTCCCTGATAACTCCTCAATCTCATCCTAAATTTTCTCTAAGATAAGCTCCTTTATCCCTTCCTTAATTTTCTCTCATGAACACTTCCTTCAGAGTTCACATCCAACGCCACTACTAACCATCTAGAAGGCAAAAATTAAATCCCCAACAAAATACCATGCCACTACTCGAACCTTGGATTCCCTTGCCTGCTAATGACGCCACCTCCCTGCTCCCTAAGTGGTGCCACTTTGCCACTACACCACAAGCTCTTTTGTGTCATTTTTCTTCTTCATTTATTTAAAAGGCCTACTAACTGAAGTCACAGTTCCCTTGGGCTAAAACTAAAATTTTTCCTATACCCTTACTTGATCCCAGAACATCTCTAACACCCCTAAACACTCCAAATTCATTATCCCTCAGAGCCCGCATACCAATTTTCATTTTCTCGCTCACTTAAAAAAATTTCTGAGATCCAAAGCCCAAAGCCCAATTCTTCTAGGCCAAAATTCGGGGCGCTACACGGGACTTAATCGGGAACTCTAAGAATTTTTCGCGAAATTTCAAAATTTTTCCAAGTTACAGGGCTCACACGCCCGTGTGGTCTGAGGGACATGCTTGTGTGACCCTGGGACACGCCCGTGCTCCAGGCCGTGTTCGACCCCGTGTAACTCTCTGACTTGTGCACACGGCCATGCCACATGCCCGTGTGGTTAATTCTATTTTTTGAAATTAGTTACAGGTTTCACACAGCCAAGACACACGCCCGTGTTCTAGGCCGTGTAGCACACACGGCTGAGACACACGCCCATTTCTCTGCCCGTGTGCTCAATTCTAAACATTATGTTTTCTTAAATTTAAGGTGCAGGGGACACACGGCCTAACCACAAGCCCATGTACCAGGCCGTGTGTCACACACGGTCTAGATACACGCCCGTGTGTCTGCCCATGTGGACAAAATAAAGCCACTTATAGCTTCATTTCTCACACAAAATTTTGTCAATGACCTTCACCAAAATTTCATCCAAATACCAACCAATCCAAGCATTGAATTCAAGTAATTTATAACACCTAACATGATATATTATTACATGCATTCATGCTTTTAATCTTACCCTTTAGTAAGCATACTCATTTAACCTTTCTCAATCAATCAATAACAAACACTTATGTTATCTCCACAAAATAAACTTAATACATATATATACATATACCAAAACATAATCATCACTAGCCATTCCAATAGCTAGATTACAATAATCATTTACATTTACATGCCAATATGGCCAATATAACCTATTATTTTACATTTACAATAATCATTTACATTTACATTTACATTTACATCCACAAATTCGAGTCATAAAAATATTTTAATATTATTTTTGGTGTCTACAGCATGTTAATTTATATGTGTGAAATTTTCGTGATTTAATTTTATCGTTTGAGTGTTCGATTTAATTAAAAGGACTTAATCGTGTAAAATGCAAAAGCTGGCTATTAAATGTGTAAGTGCCGAATTGCTATTGTTTTTATAATGTGGGGTCCTTATGGGGAAAATTGGCCATTACCTAATAGCATGGATGGTTTTGGGCTTGAGATATATGGTTTACTAATTAAATTTATAAGGTTAAAATGGTAATTGATATATTAATATGTATTAAATAAAACAAAAACAAATGGCCATGCATGTGTTCATCTTTCATGACTGAAATTATCAAAGGAAAAGAAAGAAATAAGCGAGTTACATTCGGCCTAAGTCCAAGCTAAATTCAAGGTTCATTTTTGCTCGGTTTTTGATAATTTTTACGTTTTTGTGATCGTTGCTTCGTGTTTTAGCTAGCCCATGCTTGAATTTTTGAATTTGATGATGTAGTCATGAAATGCTATTGATGATAGTTTGTGGTTTTTGTTGTTTGATGATGAAAAATAAATATATGTTGTTAGATTATCAAATTTAATTAAGTGATTTTTAGTAAAAATGCTTATTTGGGATTAAATTGTGAAATTTGTAAATCGAGGGGTCAAAATGTGAAATAAATGAAATAAATAGGCTGCTAGGGACCTAGGGGATATTCGGCCAAGCTTGGGCATATTGAAATTTTGAATATTTTGTGTTGTTTTGAATTGGGGATTAAATTGTGAAAATGTGAAATGTTAGTGGCTAAAGTGCAAATTGCCCATTTATGTGTTTTTGAATGAAATTGAATGAATATATGATTAAATAAGTTAAAATTATATTGAATTAGATCAAGAAAAGAGGAAATCAGAATTGGACCAGGGAAAATCTAAAGTTGTTGAATAGTCGTCTCGGTTCATTCGTCTTCGTCCGAGGTAAGTTCATAAGTAAATAAATGTTGTTAAATTGAATGTATTGATTTTGTAAATAGTCGAATCGAATTTTAAGTATGTATAACTACTTAGCCGAATTGAATTTAGCATGGAATGATGTGTTACGAGCATGAATCGATTGAGTTACGACGTCCGAAAGCCCTGTACGAACCTTAGGAATAGTTAGGATACATATGTCATGACATAGGATTTTTGATATGTGATTTCATGTAAGACCACGTCTGGGACGTTGGCATCAACTTGTGATTTACGTGTAAGACCATGTCTAGGACAATAGCATCGTATTTGATTTCATGTAAGACCCTGTCTGGGACAGTGGCATCGATATGTGATTACATGTAAGACCACGTATGGGACGTTGGCGTTGTACGAGATTTTTGACTATCCGAATATCCTTATTAATTTCGAATGGTTCAACGGGCAATATCGAGTTAAGATCGAATGTGAAAACGAGCTAAAAGGTTCAGGTATGTGCAAAGGTTAATGTTAATGAAAATAAGGTAAGCTTATTATTTGAAATGGTGATATAAATTATACATGATACAAAGTGAATCATATGTATATATATTCATGAGTTTTTGTGCATTTGGCCATATGATATTAAAAGGCTAATACATATATATTTATGATGTATGAATTTGTGAGTGTATTATATGTACTGTAGTTAAGGTTTGGATTGATTCGTTAATTGAAAATAATGTTTATTTTCATTTGGATAATTATTTGCTTATGAGTTACTAAGCTATGAAAGCTTACTCTGTGTGTGTGTTTGTTCATTGTTTTATAGATTATCAAAGCTATAGGAAGCTCGGGGATCGTCGAGGATCATCACCACACTATCGAACTATATTTTGGTACCTTTTGAAAATGTACATATTGAAGTATTGCATGTATAAGCTAGAAAACTTTGATTATGTTTTGAAATGTGTAAATATAGCCATGTGATATGGCTTATTAATGAATATGTATGGATGAGTTTAGTTCATGCTATATGATGCAAAGGTTGGTATGTTTTGATATGCTCATGAATGGTCAAATGAAATGGTCAATTTTGGTAAGTTTTATGGTTAATTTGGAAGATTAATATGATGAGAAATGCTATGAAATGATATGGATTAAAATGATGTATGAATCACATGTTTTTGATGTGAAATTAGTGCTTTGAATTGGTATGTTTGAGTTGGATTTGTATATGGAAATGAATGACGTTGTTAAGAGTTAAATTGTGCATGATTTGGTATGTTTTTGGTTGCCTTTGGGACATGAATTTAGGCTTGTATGATGCTTGTAGGTATGACCAAATTTTGGGTGGAAAATTGGCTTTGCAAATGGCCTATATTTGCCCACACGGGCGTGTGTATCGACCGTATCTTTTAAGGTTGTAATTCGAAGCAAGTCAGACTTGCACACGGGCCAGACACACGGGCGTGTCTTAGGTCATGTGGTGCAAGTCAGAATGTATGCCCTGCTTCACACGGTCTTAGACATGGGCGTGTCTTGTGGCCGTGTGAGGCACACGGCCTGACCACACGGGCGTGTGACCTCTATAACTTTGAAAAAAATGTTTAAATTTCAGAAAAAATTATATGTGCTCGGTTTAGTCCCGACCCCTTCCAAATGTATGTTTAAGGTCTCGTAGACTTCTAAAGGAACTCTATATGAATATTTCACTATGGAATGTTGTGAATGTGTGATGTTAATGAAATGTTTGCAATATGTCTGGTAATGCCTCTTAACCCTTGTTTGGCGACGGATACGGGTTAGGGGTGTTACATTTTATTGGTATCAGAGCTACGGTTTAGTCGATTCTAGGACTAACGTAGCGTGTGTGAGTCTAGCTATACAAGCCATATTTATAAACTAGGATAGTGTGATTATTCTTGAGAAATGTGTTTTTGTATAGTAAATGGATCCAGATCGAGCTGTAGCTGATGATGTAGAAAGTTTAGCGCCTGCTCCCACTCAAGGGACAGCGCCGACTGATTCTAGGCCGATTTCGAGTAGTCATGAGAGTGAGGCTAAACAAGCCTTCTATCAGATGATGAACGATTGGTTCACACAGTACATTCGTACAAATCCGGCTGTTCAACAACCCCCACCCCCGCCAAATCCTCCTCTGATACCTGTAATACCTCAAGTACTTGATCCGATGAGATCACATAAGCCCTTTGTTGATAAAATTAGAAAATAAGGGGCTGAAGAATTCAGAGCCACTGTTGATGATGATGCTGAGCAAGCTGAATTCTGGCTCGATAATACTATTCATGTGTTTGATGAGCTATCATGTACACCCGATGAGTGTATTAAATGTGCTGTATCATTTCTTCGAGATTCTGCGTATCACTGGTGGAATACACTAGTTTTTGTGGTTCCAAAAGAACGGGTTACCTGGGAGTTCTTTCAGACTGAATTCCGTAAGAAATACATCAGTCAGAGATTCATCGATCAAAAGTGCAAAGAATTTCTCGAGTTGAAACAGGGTCGTATGACCGTAACAGAATATGAGCGTGAATTTATGAGACTCAGTAGATATGCCTGGGAATGTGTACCAACCGAAGCAATAATGTGTAAAAGATTCGAAGACGGGTTGAATGAAGATATTAAGCTGTTAGTCAGGATTCTTGAAATAAAAGAGTTCGTGGTATTAGTCGAGCGAGCATGCAAAGCTGAAGAGCTCGAGAAAGAGAAAAGAAAGGCTGACTTTGAAGTTAGAGATTCACAAAAAAGAACATCGAGTAAGTTATTTCAGTCGACATCAAAGAAATTCCGAGATGATTTTAGCCGTTCAAAGGCTACTACGGGTTATTCTAGACGTGATCGAGATAGACCACCTGTGAGCTCGAGAGCTACCTCAGTAGCTAGTGTTGGTAACATCTGACCGAACCAACCAGAGTGCAAATATTGTGGTAAACAACATCTCGACAGTTTTAAATTGAATGATCGGACCTATTTCAAATGTGAATCATTAGATCATTTCATCCGTGAATGCCCTGAGTTAGCTGAGCAAAATACAGTGCAGGATGTGAGATCGAGTAACATGTCAGCTCGAGGTAGACCACCCAGAAACACGGGTAATGTGAGTAGCGGTTAGAAAGGAACTAAAGACACAGCTGTTAGATCTGAGGCTCGCGCACCTGCCAGAGCTTATGCTATTCATGCTCGTGAAGAGGCTTCATCCCCAGATGTTATTACTGGTATTTTCACTCTCTATGATACTAGTTTTGTTGCATTGATTGATCCCGGTTCGACTCATTCTGATGTATGTGAGACTTTATGTAACATCCCAAAGATGGGGCTATTTGGAATTAAATTATTTTTCATATGTCGAATAATTGTTTTAAACTATGATTATCAATATTAAATTTAAGTCACATGTTTTCCCAAATTAACACGAAAAATGTTTTCATCGTGCATCGGGCACACTCTTCGGTATTTTATAATAACTTGGTTGAATTAATTTTAAATAAATTCTAAGTAAGGTTTAACAAAACAATCAATTGAAAAGGTTTTCAAAGAACTAAGAATTTTTACTTTCCAAAAGTGTTTTCCAAAATATTTTCCATCAGAGCAACTAGATTCGGCCATAGTGTTTGGGCCGGGTTTGGGTTGTTACAAAATTGGTATCGAGCCCAGCTTCAAGCTCCTACTGTGGGAGCCCAAGGCCCAAAAATGTTTTGGTAGGCCTTATGGAATGATTTTTGGTTTTTGAACAAAGATGGCCCGAGTCTCCTGCAGACCGATCCGCCTGTAAAGTACAACGAAACCTCTTTGTGAATTATATTCAGTAGAAGCGTAGGAAGCATGGAACGTAGATAGACTTATAGGAACTTGAACCCTAGGATTAGGCTACTCAAACGAAGCATAAGACTTAAGGAACTAAACCAACCTATGACTTAGTCAATGAGCTAGGTGTGGTAACCCCAGACGCATGTCTAGGATTGATCCTAAGAGCCCAGGTATTTAAGCGGCCTCGTGACTCACCTCCTCTTCGCAGTATCCTACCCGGTGCGTAGCTTCTGGTCACCCTAACTCGCAGGGCTCGGTGGTGTGGTAACCTCTGGCGCATGTCTAGAAAGGTTCGGTGAGAGCTTGGTAATTAAGCTGGTCCGCGTGACCCACCTCCTCTTCACTCGACTTACGCCTGGTGCGTAGCTTTGGTTCACCCCGACCAGGAGGGCTCTGGCCATAGGCTAAACACAATGATTAAAACCCGAAAAGGGAATTTGCCATGTTTTCAAAAAGAATGAAACAACAAACCCTAATGTTTCAAAACTTGTGCAATAACTTTTTTTTCAAATTTGAGAACGTTATTTTTACAACGTTTTTTCTCGAAAACTTGATTGTGGAAAATTACGTAAATGCCCTTAGGGGTAAAATTACTAAAATGCCCTCGGTTCATAAAATATTAGTTCAATGGTTTTGCTCAAAAATTTCAACTATTTTACAAATATTCAAAAACTTAGCTTTGGAAATCATCAAGAAAATATTTTGGTTCGGAAAATTACGAAAATACCCTCAGAGGAAAAAGACGAAAATACCCCAGGTTAGAAATGGGCGTAAATGTCCGATGAGCGAATAGGTATGGAAGGTATTAAGGAATGGATGCATGAACTTCTTTGTGCGAACTAGGATAGGAAATCTGAAACCTTGGTTGCTCGAAAGAATCTCTCGATTAAAACTCTATCCATAAAATTTCTTCGTGAATAAGAAAGTGGAACAAATGCTAACACATAAAATTTTTCTTAATCGAGTTAAAAGCGCGGTAGATAGAATGAGTTCTAGAGGACGTGGACGCCGTGGACGCGGTAGGGGTAGGATGATTTGTCCGAACCCGTCAGTCGGGACAAGGTTCTCGAAAATGAGGTACCACCGCCACCACCACCTCCTACTTTTAGAGCCGAGGAGTCGGATCGCACCGGTGGTGAGGCGGTATCGCAAGCTATTTTGCGAGTCTTGGAGATGGTGGTCAATGGTGGAAATTTGGGAGCTCGGAAATCTATCCCCGAGCGACTCGATCTAACGGAGCGGAGGTATTCCGGTGTGTCGAGTGGCACCCAGGTCAGCAGAATCTTGGTTAGAGTCAACCAAAGGATCATGGATGATCTTGACCGACCGAGGAAGAAAAGTCGAAAGGGCAAAGTCGCTCCCAAAGGATGAAGCGTGACGCTGGTGGCTTACGATTCGAGACGGGGCTACAGCAGATGATCCGACTTGGGAGTATTTCAAAACCACCTATCGGAAGAAGTATGTGGGTACCAAATACTACACCGACGCCAGAAAAGGCTTTTCGGGATTAGTGCAAGGAACTAAGTCGATGTCTTCTAATATGAGGCGAGTTTTTAAGGCCGAGTAGGTATGCTAGAGGCATCGTGTCTCATCGAGCATGAGCGCCAGTATCCGCTTTGAGGACGGACTACGAGATGATTTGAGGTTACCGATTGCCCCGCAGCAGTTCGTGAGTTCTCATCTCTAGTGGAAAAGGCTAAGGTAGCCGAAGGGATCAAGGAGGTCAGAAGGCAAAGTTATAGTAGGAATAATCGTAAGAGAGGATTTGGTTCAATTTGGATCAAGCGGTAGTGTTCAAAAAAAGGCTAGGCCAAGTGGGCCAAATCAGGCGGCAAGGCCCACGACTACTAATCAGAGGCCGACTCAGTGTAACCGCTGTGGAAAGACCCATTGGGGAGGTTGTTGGACCGGTGATAGAGGATGTTTTGAGTGTGGGTCTTTGGAGCATCGTGTCGAGAGATTGTCCCCTGAAACTAGCTAAGAATCACCGAGGGGGCGTAATCGCACTCGTGGATAGAAATGTGGGACCACAGAGGGGTCGTGGTAATGGCAGAGAGAAACAACGGTCCTAACCGAGGTCGTGGAACTCAGTGGCGCAGGTTCAGCAACACAGCAGGCTAGGCGGCCGGCTTAGTGTACGCAGCGAGGCGTCGCGAGGAGGGTGACGCACTGCATGTCATAACCGGTATGTTTTTAATTTTGATCTTCCTTATGTTGCATTAATTGATGTGGGTTCGACGCACTCGCACATTGCTAGTAGTGTGGTAGGAACTTTGGACCTAAACTCAAACCGCTTCTAGGGAGATGATTGTAGTTAGCCCTTTAGGTCACTCAGTAGTGGTAGACAAACTTTATAGAGGCGCACTCTAGAACTTCAAGGGGTAGTATTTGTGGTGATCCGATGGAACTACCGCTTTGGGGAGTTCGATTTGATCCTTGGAATGGACCGGTGGTTAAGTATCGTTTAATTTGGATTGCGCGCTAAGCGCATGGTTCTTAAGACAGCCGAATGTGATGAAGTGGTTATGATAGGGGATAGAAGGAATTACCTATCCAATGTAGTGTCTACCTTGAAGGTCAAAAGATGGTCAAGAAGGGTTGTGAGGCGATTTGGTTCGAATCGTGCTTTGGAAGCTAAGGGGCCGTGAGTTGGAAAGGTCCGAACGGTTGGGGAATTTGCCGATGTGTTCCCGTAAGAGCTTCCGGTCCGCTCCGATCGGAAGTCGAATCTGTATAGACTTGCTACCGGAATGGCACTGTGTCTATAGCACCATACCGAATGGCACCAAAGGAATTGGTGGAGCTAAAGGCTCAAATTCGTGAGCTCTTGGATAGAGGGTTTATTCGACCAAGTATATCTCCGTGGGGAGCACCCGTGTTGTTTGTCAAGAAGAAGGACGGTTCTATGCGGATGTGCATCGACTCACCGCCGCTTAAACAAGTTAACGATCAAAAACAAGTACCCGCGCCTCGGATCGATGATTTGTTTGACCAACTCGAAAGGTGCGCGCGGTATTCTCAAAGATTGACCTTAGGTCGAGTTATTATCAATTAAGGGTGAAGGAGGTTGATGTTCACAAGACGGCATTTCGAACTCGGTATGGGCATTTATGGACTTAATGAATAGGGTATTTCAACAGTACTTGGACCAATTTGTCGTGGTGTTCATAGACGACATATTGGTTTATTCAAAGACAGAGGAGGAGCATGACAAGCATTTACGGATAGTTCTGCAAGTATTGAGGAGAAGCGCTTATATGCCAAATTCAAAGAAGTGCGAATTTTGGTCGAGGAAGTGGCTTTCTTAGGGCACGTGGTGTCGGCGGAAGGAATTAGAGTAGACCCTCAAGATTGAAGCAAGATTGGATTGGAAGCCACCTAGGTCGGTGGTGAAATACGAAGTTTTTTGGGTTTAGCGGGGTACTATCTGAGATTCGTGGAAGGATTCTCTCTAATAACAAATACCGTTAACTAAGTTACTAAGGAAAGGTGTTCCATTTGTATGGACAGAGAAGCGTTAGAAGGAAGCTTTGATAAGCTAAGGAAAATTTTGACTAAGCTCCGGTTTTGGTACACCAAGCAGGAAAGTTATTCACAAATATTGTGATGCATCCCACACGGGTTTGGGATGTGTGTTGATGCAGATGGGAAGGTAGTAGCCTATGCATCCCGTCGCTTAAGACCGCATGAGGTTAACTACCCAACGCACGACTTGGAATTAGCGGCAGTCGTCTTTGCTCTGAAGATATGGAGACATTACCTGTATGGGGAGAAGTCGATTGTCTACACAGATCACAAAAGCTTGAGGTATCTTCTGACTCAGAAGGATCTGAATCTGGGACAGCGTTGGTGGATTGAGCTACTAAAGGACTACGATTGTTCAATCGAGTACCATCCGGGTAAGGCTAACGTGGTAGCTGACACGTTGAGCCGGAAGGTTGTGACGGACTTAAGAGCAATGTTCGCTCGGTTGAGTCTATATGATGATGGGAGTCTTTTGGCGGAACTCCAAGTTAAGCCAACATGGATTGAGGAGATTAAGGAAAAGCGCTTAGTGGATGAAGGCTTGAACGCTAAGAGGGTACAAGTTCGTGATGGTGGTTTGGAAGGGTACGTGCCTGTCTAGTGATGGAGTGCTATGTTTTCAAGGGCGAGCATGCATGCCGAAAGATGAAGAGTTGAGGCGGAAAATTCTCCATGATGCACATAGCAGCCCATATGCTATGCATCCGGAGGAAGCAAGATGTATGGAGATTTGCGAAAATAGCTTACGTGGCCGGGTTGAAGCGTGAGATAACCGAATTCGTAGGAAAGTGTCCGACATGCCAAAGAGGTTAAGGTCGAACATCGCTTACCATCGGGACTACTTCAACCAAAGAAAGATTCCTCAATGGAAATGGGAGAGGATCACCATGGATTTCGTTAGTGGGCTACCCTTACGCCCAACAAGAAGGATGCGCTTTGGGTAATTGTGGATCGCTCGACTAAATCACCACTTCATGCCGGTGAGAATGGATTACTCACCCGTAAGCTAGCGAAGTTGTATGTGGGTGAAATAGTGAGGTTGCATGGTGTGCCAAAGATCGATTATCTCGGATAGGGATCCCATTCACGCTGTTGGTTCTGAAAGCGTTGCATCAAGCTTTGGGTACACTGCTAGATTTCAAGACGGCTTTCCATCCACAAATCGACGGACAATGAAAAGGGTGATACTGATCTTAGAAGACATGTGAAGAGGTTGTGTCTTGGATTTTAGTGGTAGTTGGGAAGAGTACCTACCATTAGCGGAATTTGCTTATAACAATAGTTATCAAGCGAGTATTCGGATCGCTCCATATGAAGCCCTATATGGACGAAATGCCGTACTCCTACATGTTGGACGGAGTTGGGGAACGACAAGTTCGGGTCCAGAATTGATAACAGACCAAGACAAAGTCAAGGTGATTCGGTCTCGTCTCAAGGAAGCATCAGATAGGCAGAAGTCTTATGCCGATCTCAAACGCAAGGAAATGGAGTATGCTGTGGGAGACAAGGTCTTTCTGAAAGTGTCGCCTTGGAAAAAGGTGTTGAGATTTGGACGAAAAGGGAAGCTAAGCCCAAGGTTCATCGGGCCATATACAGTTGTAAAGCGAGTAGGACCGGTAGCTTATCAGCTAGAGTTGCCGCGAGAGAATCGAATCGATCCATGACGTATTTCATGTATCAATGCTGAGACGGTATCGGTCAGATCCTTCGCACGTTGTGCCAGTAGAAGAGATTGAGGTGAACTCGGATTTATCTTTTGAAGAAGAACCGGTTCAGATCTTAGATCGAGATGTGAAGGTTCTACGAAGAAAGTCAGTGCCCTTAGTGAAAGTGCTTTGGCGGAACCATGGTGTGGAAGAAGCTACGTGGGAATCGAGGATGTGATACGCAGCAAATACCCCATCCTGCTTTAGCTAGGTAATTTCGAGGACGAAATTTATTTTAAGGGGGTAGAACTGTAACATCCCAAAGATGGGGCTATTTGGAATTAAATTATTTTTCTTATGTTGAACCACTCGTGATATTATTTATGGAATAATAAAGGTTAATTAAGGGTCTTGAGTAGGCTCGGTTTGGTAGAAAATTTCATCTTGAACTTTAAAGGCAGGGAGCCTTAGCAAGAGGGTGTTATAAGAATAAATGAGGGAATTTGGACATTAAAAAGCCCTTGGTAAAGTGGCAAAAGTGAGGTCACTTAAGAGCTAGCATGTGACGCCAAAGAAGGGGAAGGGAGACCCTTGGTTCGAGTCACAACAATCCTTCTTTTTGCTCATTAATGGGACGGCACAAGGGAGGAGTTTTTCCTCGCTTTAAACTCTTTTATTAATTATTATTATTAAGGGATAATTTGAGCACTTTAAATTGGTTTTAATTTGCTTAAATCTGGAGATAATAAGGGATATTATTAAATGGATTATTAAGAGATCATTTGATTATTTGGGGATTAATAGATTTTTATCTTAGGATAATCAGTGATAATCAAGGATAATATGGGCCTTTCTTTTAATTAGATTTTATGGAAGATAAATAAGGATATTAATTGGATTAATAGGGATTTTTGAGTGATTATTTGGGGATTAATTCAAAATTATTTGAAATAAATTAAAACAAGTGGTCAAGAGCAATTCAAGGTGCCAAATCCTTTATAAACCCCACCTACCATATTGGTTTTTTTCTTTTAGACATTTTACAAGTAGCCGAATTTCCTTAGCATATTCTCTTCACAATTTCGCTAGCCTCCACTTTTCTTGCTCTTCTTTGTTATTCGCCAAAACCGACAAGAACCCTCTCTTCTTCTAAAAATCTGAGCCGAAACTCTACCTTCTTTACTACTATTTTTTCTTTCCCTTTGGCCGAATCATCGGAAGGAACATAGATCTCTTCGATTCTTTGTTATCAATCGGGTGATAAGGTAAGTGATGGCCAAATTCTATCTCCCCTTTTCTTTCTTTTTCTCATGACTTTTTACAAGGAAAGGTGCCAATTTCGGCAATGGTTAAGTCTTCTAAACGAGTAGTAACCGATTTACGCTAGGTACTCGTGGAAGTAAAGCAATGACTCAGCCCCGATCTCTAGTATTCAGTTTTTGGTAAGTAATGGTAAGATCTTCTATAGTTAGTTATTTAGTATTCGTTTAGGCCGAAAGTTACTAACTTATTGATTGCCGATGCATGGAATCAAAAGCAGATTTGGGAGTTTAGTGTTGCGACTAGTATCCAAAGGTGTGAAGGTAAGGATTCGGGTTCACAAGGAACCCCTCTTAAAATAATTTGGTTGGCCGAATGGTCCATATCACTAACTCCCATGTTTGGCCGATTATAGGGACAAAGAAAAGCTTGTGTGGCCAATTTGTCTATTCGGGTTTAGGACTATCATTGACATCAGGTGTGTACATACACACGTATAACTTGTTAATGTGCTGATTGTTGTGAATGTTATCTTGATTTTATGTAGCATTGGATAATATACCATATCGGTATAGATGGTGATTCAGGTAAGTACCTGTTAATATGAATTTGTTATTCGATGCTTTTGGGAAGCATGATGTATTGATACATGAGATTTAAGTATGTGATGACATGAAACATGTACATATGTGACTGATGTGGGATTGATGAGTGGAGGGAGCAGTATTAATTGTGCCGACGGGCACCAGTGTTTTGGTAACACACCGTGACTACGGTCACCAGAGGTTTGGTACCTCCGCAGGTTTGGTACCTCATAGCGACTCGCCCCCGTGGTTAACACCACCGTGGGTTGGCCCCACTTGAGATATGGGATCGTCCCGCCAGTGATTTGGTATCACACGATGGGTTGGCCCCATCGCTTGATTCGTGTCTCACGGACACCGTTGTTTTGGTAACACATCGTGACTATATGTCACCAGTGGTTTGGCACCACCAGTGGTTTGGTACCACAAATGGGTAGACAAAGTGGCGTTTGGTTGGCTAGGTTGGGGGCACATAATATTCTGCATATTAACTGTTATATGTTGTGTATGGAAATGTCTTTAAAACGGGGAAGGGTTACATGTTTGAGTCTTGGTGACTCACCTTCTCCTTTAACATTTTTCAGTGTGACTCGTAGATGGCGGTTGAGGAGCCGGTTGGACTCGAGGTGGCCATGCGGTGGATTTAAATTAAATGAACTTTAATCTTAGTTATGATAAATTTTATTTCCGGTTTTTAGTTTATTTGGATGTAATAAGGCCTCCTGATATTTTATTTTTTTTGTTATTTTTCATATGTCGAATAATTGTTTTAAACTATGATTATCAATATTAAATTTAAGTCACATGTTTTCCCAAATTAACACGAAAATGTTTTCATCGTGCCATCGGGCACACTCGGTATTTTATAATAACTTGGTTGAATTAATTTTAAATAAATTCTAAGTAAGGTTTAACAAAACAATCAATTGAAAAGGTTTTCAGCAACTAAGAATTTTTACTTTCCAAAAGTGTTTTCCAAAATATTTTCCACTGTAGCAACTAGATTCGGCCATAGTGTTTGGGCCGGGTTTGGGTTATTACACTTTAGTATCCAGTAAGAATTTTCCTATACAGTCTACTGAGTTTGCGATTAGAGTATCGAACCCCTTAGGCCAGTGTGTTTTGGTTGATAAAGTGTGCAAGAATTTTCCGTTGATGATTCGAGATTCATGTTTTCCGGCTAATTTGATGTTGTTGCCATTTGACGAGTTTGATATAATTCTGGGTATGGATTGGTTAACTTTGCATGATGCTATTGTGAACTGCAAATGGAAGACTATTGATTTGCAATGTTAGAATGATGAGATTATTAGGATTGAGTCTAATGATCTGAATGGTTTACCGGCAGTGATATCTTCGATGTTGGCTCAGAAATATGTGAGAAAGGGTTGTGAAGCTTACTTTTCTTATGTGCTCGACTCTAAAGTGACCGAAAAGAAGATTGAATGTGTACCAATTGTGTGTGAGTATCCAGATGTGTTTCCTGAAGAATTACCGGGTTTGCCGCCGATTCGAGAGGTAGAGTTTGGTATTGAGTTAGTGCTGGGGACGACTCTGATTTCGATAGCTTCGTACAGAATGGCACCGACTGAATTAAAAGAATTGAAAGCTCAGTTGCAAGAATTGACGGATAGAGGTTTTGCACGACCGAGTTTTTCTCCCTAGGGTGCATCAGTTTTGTTTGTGAAAAAGAAAGACGGAACTATGAGAATGTGCGTCGATTATCGACAGCTCAATAAAGTGACCATAAAGAATAAATATCCTTTGCCATGAATTGATGACTTGTTCGATCAGTTGAAAGGGGCTATCGTGTTTTCAAAGATTGATTTGAGATCAGGCTACTATCAGCTAAGAGTAAAAGGTTCCGATGTGCCGAAAACTGCTTTCCGAACGAGGTACGAACACTATAAGTTTTTGGTTATGCCTTTCGAACTAACAAATGCACCTGCTGTTTTTATGGATCTAATGAATAGGATCTTCAGACCATATTTGGATCGATTTGTAGTTGTGTTTATAGATGACATTTTGATCTATTCTCGTGATGAATCCGAGCATGCTGAACATTTGAGAGTAGTGCTACAGACTTTGCGTGATAAGTAGTTGTATGCGAAGTTCAGTAAATGTGAGTTTTGGTTACGAGAAGTCAGTTTTCTGGGACATGTTGTATCAGCATTGGGTATTCGGGTTGATCCGAACAAGATTTCGGTTATACTAGATTGAAAGCCTCCTAGAAATGTATCCAAAGTCCAAAGTTTTCTGGGACTAGCTGATTACTATAGACGGTTCGTAAAAGGTTTCTCTACGATTGCAACCCCGATGACACGACTACTTCAGAAAGATGTTAAGTTTGAGTTGTCAGAAAAGTGCCAGAAAAGTTTAGATCAGTTAAAAGCTTTGTTGACCGAAGCTCCAGTGTTAATTCAACCAGAATCGGGTTAAGAATTCGTTCTTTATAGTGATGCATCTTTGAACGGTTTAGGCTGTGTTTTGATGTAGGAAGGCAAAGTTATAGCTTATGCCTCAAGACAGTTAAAGCCACACGAAAAGAATTATCCGACACATGATCTGGAATTGGCAACTATTGTGTTTGCGTTGAAAATTTGGTTCCACTATCTGTTCGGTGAAAAATGTCACGTCTATTCTAATCATAAAAGCTTAAAATATTTGATGACTCAGAAAGATTTGAATTTATGACAGCGAAGATGGTTAGAGTTGTTAAAAGGTTACGAGCTTGTAATTGACTACCATCCGGGGAAAGCCAATGTTGTTACTGATGCTTTGAGTCGAAAATCGTTGTTTGCCCTACATGCGATGAATACTCAGTTGGCCCTATCCAATGATGGTTCGCTAGTAGTTGAGTTGAAAACAAAACTGTTATTTATTCAGCAGATTTGTGAGGCTCAGAAAGTTGATAATGAATTAATAGCTAAACGGGCTCAATGTGATGTGAATACTGATTCAGAGTTTCGAGTTGATACTTGTAACACCCCCAACCCGTATCTGTCGCCGGAACAGGGCTACGAGGCATTACTAAGGAGTACAAAACACTTACAGATAATTTGAAATCATTATCGTTCAAATATCGAGACTAATTATAAACGTTCCTTTCACGGACCTTCGGGGTCCAAATCATGCATTAAGATCAGGTCGAGACTAAACCGATCCTCAGGAAAATTTTTCGTGACTTTTAAAATTTTTCTCGCATATAAGGGTCACACGCCCGTGTGACTGGGGACACACAGCCGGACCATACGCCCATGGGTAGACCGCTTGTCACAAACGGCCTAGACACACGCCCGTGTCTACCCGTGTGGACGAAAATTAGGCTATTTTCCAAGCCATATTTCTCACTCACTTGATCCTTTATCTTTACCAACATTTTAATACAGTTAAGAACCAATTTAAGATATTCAGCCAAGTCTTATTCTTATTATAATTTGTTAGTCATACACATTATGTATTCATATCACACATAATAATCATACCTCTGTATTTCATATACATTTTCATAACAATTTGTCTTGGTTTCTAACTATTTCATATTTGAGTTCTACTCATCAAATCATTTGAACATCATCTTTACACAAATAGTACACTTGAGGTGTACAGTTCTATAATTATGAATAAACACATTTATCAAACATATTCTATGTTTTTATATATCACAGTCTCATATTTCCATATGTCAAGTACCATCATTTCCTTGTATTTTAGACAAATACGTGTAACAATTCATAAACTTGCAACTCACTAACTCTTCCTGCCAATCACAATTTAAATTGACAAATCACTTATTGAGTCCAATTTCAATGTTCACTAAAATTTATCTTATAAATTTGGATGTACGTATCCACTAATAGATTCCATGTACAGATATCATCATCTCAAATTCCCACATACATTTACTTTCCACATTATGAACTGAAATAACATATACAAGATATACCAATGTATTTCAAATACGTTTCCATAATATTTCCAAACAATAACAAAACATTTACTAAAGTTCCCTGCCATTCACAACCACTGTTATAATACTTCACACAGTTGAGCTCAACATTAACAACTACTCAATCTCTTTCATTTGGTTCACCCCTCTTGTATTACTTATTATCAAATTAGGAAACATCTTACGAATTTGAGTACGTCGTTGCTCAGTGCCACGTTTCACAACTCAGTATGGTTTTCCACATTGAAATACCATACCTACATTTCACAACTCAGTATGGGAAATGCCATACCTACGTTTCTTAACTCAGTTTGGTTAATACCATACCTACGTTTCACAACTCAGTATGGTTAATACCATACCTACGTTTCACAACTCAGGATGGTTAATACCATACCTATGTTTCACACTTTGCCATGGATCAACCATGGTCTTATCTGTCAATTCATCACATGTCACGATATGAACATACTCAATCCTGCATTTTTTCCCCTAATTTGAATTTCCACCTTTATTCTTTCATTTTATCATAATTTTCACAATCCCACAGCAAATTCATATTTAATAACACATTATATCATTCAATCATTCATTTATCGATTATAATCGAGCATGCGATTAATTTATACACAAGTCATTCATATATTTTTCCTCCTCCTCCTCTCCATCCACATCTTCAGTATAAATAACACACTTGTAAGTAACATTATCTATAATTTTCACTATTTACTTATATGGATCTTCAAGCTGTCCATCCGTGTCATAGTCGCTAAATTATTTTTATCTTGAGCTACAGAACTCAAAATTAATATCTAATAATTTTTCCTGAAACTAGACTCACATATCTTCTTACCATAAAATTTTCAGAATTTTTGGTTTAGTCAATAAGTACAGTTTATTCTTTAAAGTCACCCCTGTTCTGCTATCTGACAGATCCGACCCTTCTTCACTAAAAATTAATTATCTCATTGTACGAGATTCGGATAATGTTCCCGTTTGTTTCTCTTGAAAATAGACTCATTTATGATTTTAAAAATATAAATTTAAGTCCCTGATTATTTTCCTCAAATTTTTTATGATTTTCCAAATTTAGAACAGGGGAACCCGAAATTATTCTGCCCTTGTTTCACAAAATTTATTATATCTCATGAGTCACAATTCCATTGCTTACACCGTTTCTTCTATAAGAAACTAGACTCAATAAGATTTTATTTCATATTTTATTAATTCTCTAATTCGATTTCTACAATTTTTGGTGATTTTTCAAAGTTAGACTACTGCTACTGTCCAAAACTATTTTAGTGCAAAATGTTGATTTTCATTTTGCCCCAAATTTTACAGTTCATACAATTCAGTCCTTGCTCAATTAACCCCTTAATTGAGCTAATTTTTCTCAATTAATACTTTATTCTATCATTTTAAACTACTTCATAACCCTTGGAAATTAAAACTTTAGCACTAGACTTTAATTCCAAACTCTTTCACTATTAGGTCCTAAAGTCAATTTCCATCAATTCTATGTTTATTCATCATATGCTTCCAGCACTCATCCATAGCAACTTTAAAAATTAGCCATGGAATCAAAAACTAACGACATAGTAAGTTGGACCCAATTGTAAAAGTCCAAAAACTTAGAAATTTCAAGGAGAAAGCAAGAATTAAACTTACATGAAGCTAGAGTATGAAAACCACTTTGAACCCTCTTCCATGGTCATTTTTCACTGATGAATATGAAGAAAAATGATGAGAATTCTAGATATTCCAATTTGGTCCCATTTTTATTTAACTAATTTTGGCAATTTTCCAATTTTACCCTTATTTCACCCATTTCCTGATTTTATTCTCAGCTATTGCCGCCCAAAATATCTCCTTTGGGCTTATTTGCACTTTAGGTCCTTCCTCATTTGACAATGGAGCTATTTAATCCTTCTAGTAACTTTTACACATTTTTCAATTTAGTCCTTTTTATTTAATTAACCACCCCAACGTCAAAATTTTCTAACGAAATTTTAATACTACCTTATTGACACTCCGTAATTATTCATAAAAGTATTTATGGCTCGATTTATAACACCGAGATCTCGATACCTCTTATTCTCAATTTCTTAACCAAATAAATCTTTATAAAACACAATTTACTATTTCAAAAATCTTTTAAAAGCTACATTTGGCTTTTAAATATCAAATAATATAATCTACGAATTTATTTGTCAGATTTGGTGGTCTTGAGCCACTATTCCCGACATCGCTGAAATTTAGGCTATTACAATACTGAAGGTTGTTTGAGGTTCAATGACCGAATATGTGTTCCGAGAAATTCAGAGTTGATTCAGATGATTTTGAATGAAGCTCATAGTAGTCGGTTATCTGTTCACCCGGGTAGTACGAAAATGTATAATGATTTAAAACAGTTTTACTGGTAGCCTGGTATGAAACGAGACATCTCTGAATTTGTTTCGAAATGTCTAATTTGTCAACAAGTCAAAGCCGAGCATCAGGTACCTTCTGGATTACTTCAGCCATTTATGATACTCGAATGGAAACGGGACAGAGTCACGATGGACTTTGTATCGGGTTTACCTTTGACATCGAGCAAGAAAGATGCAATTTGGGTTATAGTTGATAGGTTTACAAAATCAACTCATTTTATTCCGGTGAGAACGGATTATTCACTTGATAAGCTTGCTGAGTTATACATTTCTCAGATTGTGAGATTACACTAAGTACCTATTTCTATTGTTTCGGATAGAGATCCGAGATTCACATCGCGGTTTTGGAAGAAACTACAAGATGCATTAGGTACAAAATTACATTTCAGTACTGCTTTCCATCCGCAGACAGATGGTCAGTCTGAACGAATTATTCAGATACTCGAGGATACGTTGAGATGTTGCATTCTTGAGTTTGAAGGTACGTGGGAACGATACTTGCCACTGATTGAATTTGCGTATAATAATAGCTTTCAATTGAGTATCAAAATGGAACCTTACGAGGCTTTATACGGTCGTAAATTTCGAACACCATTGTATTGGACTGAGCTCAGTGAGAATAAGATACACGGGGTCGAATTGATCAAAGAGACTGAACAAAAAGTAAAAGTGATTCGCAATAGTCTGAAAGCAGAATCAGATCGTCAGAAATCGTATGCAGACTTGAAATGAAAAGATATTGAGTTTCAGATCGGGGACAAAGTGTTTTTGAAAATCTCACCGTGGAAGAAAATACTCCGATTCACTCATAAAGGTAAATTGAGTCCGAGATTTATTGGGCCATATGAGATTATTGAGTGTATTGGGCTAGTTGCTTACAAATTGTTGTTGCCACCTGAGTTGGAAAAGATCCATAATGTATTTCATGTTTCGATGCTTCGACGATACCGATCCGACCCATCGCATGTAATTTCCCCATCTAAGATTGAGATACGATCCGATATGACATACGAGGAAGAACCAATCCGAATTTTAGATCGCGAAGTGAAAGAATTGAGAAATAATAAAATTTCTTTAGTAAAAGTCTTATGGCATCGAAACGGGGTTGAAGAAGCTACGTGGGTGCCCGAAGACGCTATGAGAGAACATTACCCAAACCTATTTGCTGGTAAGATTTTCGGGGACGAAAATCCCTAAGGGGGGAGAGTTGTAACAGTCCAGTTTAGACCCTAGTCAGAATAGTGGTTTCGGGACCACAAATTCGAGTCATAAAAATATTTTAATATTACTTTTGGTGTCTACAGCATGTTAATTTATATGTGTGAAATTTTCGTGATTTAATTTTATCGTTTGAGTGTTCGATTTAATTAAAAGGACTTAATCGTGTAAAATGCAAAAGTTGGCTATTAAATGTGTAAGTGCCGAATTGCCATTGTTTTTATAATGTGGGGTCCTTATGGGGCAAATTGGCCATTAACTAATAGCATGGACGGTTTTGGGCTTGAGATATATGGTTTACTAATTAAATTTATAAGGTTAAAATGGTAGTTGATATATTAATATGTATTAAATAAAACAAAAACAAATGGCCATGCAAGTGTTCATCTTTCATGACCGAAATTACCAAATGAAAAAGAAAGAAATAAGCAAGTTACATTTGGCCTAACTCCAAGCTAAATTCAAGGTTCGTTTTTGCTCGATTTTTGATAATTTTTACGTTTTTGTGATCGTTGCTTCGTGTTTTAGCTGGCCCATGCTTGAATTTTTGAATTTAATGATGTATTCATGAAATGCCATTGATGATAGTTTGTGGTTTTTGTTGTTTGATGATGAAAAATAAATATATGTTGTTAGATTATCAAGTTTAATTAAGTGATTTTTAGTAAAAATGCTTATTCGGGATTAAATTCTGAAATTTTTAAATTGAGGGGTCAAAATGTGAAATAAATGAAATAAATGGGCTGTTAGGGACCTAGGGGATATTTGGCCAAGGTTGGGCATGTTGAAATTTTGAATATTTTGTGTTGTTTTGAATTGGGGATTAAATTGTGAAAATGTGAAATGTTAGGGGCTAAAGTGCAAATTGCCCATTTATGTGTTTTTGAATGAAATTGAATGAATATATGATTAAATAAGTTAAATTTATATTGAATTAGATCAAGAAAAGAGGAAATCGAAATTGGATTGGGGAAAATCTAAAGTTGTTGAATAGTCGTCCCGATTCGTTCGTCTTCGTCCGAGGTAGGTTCATAAGTAAATAAATGTTCTTAAATTGAATGTATTGATTTTGTAAATAGTCGAATTGAATTTTAAGTATGTATAACTAGTTAGCCAAATTGAATTTAGCATGGAATGATGTGTTACGAGCATGAATCGATCGAGTTACGACGTCCGAAAGCCCCGTACGAACCTTAGGAATAGTTAGGATACATATGTCATGACATAGGATTTTCGATATGTGATTTCATGTAAGACCACATCTGGGACGTTGGCATCGACTTGTGATTTACGTGTAAGACCATGTCTAGGACATTGGCATCGTATTTGATTTCGTGTAAGACCCTGTCTGGGACAGTGGCATCAATATGTGATTACATGTAAGACCATGTCTGGGACGTTGGCATTGTACGAGATTTCCGACTATCTGAATATCCTTATTGATTCCGAATGGTTCAACGGGCAATATCTAGTTAAGATCGAATGTGAAAACAAGCTAAAAGGTTCAGGTATGTGCCAAGTTTAAAGTTAATGAAAATAAGGTAAGCTTATTATTTGAAATGGTGATATAAATTATACATGATACAAAGTGAATCATATGTATATATATATTCATGAGTTTTTTTGCATTCGGCCATATGATATTAAAAGTGTAACACCCCTAACCTGTAACCATCGCCGGTCTAGGGTTAAGAGGCATTACCGGACAAATCGAATACTTTTACGAACATTTCACATCATAAAGTATATCATCGTCATATCATACCAAAACACAAGTATATAGTCCCTTAATGAGGTCTATGAGACCTTAAACATGCATTAGAAAGGGGTCGGGACTAAATCAAGATCATACAAAAAATTTTCGAGAAATCAAACATTTTTCAAAGTTACAGAGGTCACACACCCGTGTGGGCAGGCCGTGTGCCTCACACGGCTTCAGACACACCCCTGTGTCTAAGCCGTGGCAAAACATGGCATACATACTGACTTGTCCACACGGCCGAGGACACACCCGTGTGCCTCACCCGTGGTCGACACTGACTTGCATCACACGGCCAGTCACACGCCCGTGTGTCCAGCCCATGGTCGAAACTGACTTATTATGAATTACAAACTCAAATGACACGGTCGAGCCACACGCCCGTGTGCTCAACAGTATGGGCAAATTTCCAAGGCCAATTTTCCACCCATTTAGGGTCACTCCTATAAACATAAACAAACACATTTCATGCCCTCAAAATGCAACCAAAATATACCAATAATTATAATCTTTTCTAACCATTCAAGAGCATATCAAACATACCAAGCATTCATCAATAATATACCAACTTTGCATCACAAAACATATATGATAGTAACCATATTCACATCCCATTTACAAGCCATATCACATAGCTTATATATACATCTCAAACATAATCCTAAACAACTAGCCTATACATGCCATACTTAGCTATGTACACATTCAAAAGGTACCAAAATAGAGTTTGATAGTGTGGTGATGATCCTCGACGATCCCCGAGCCTTCCGTAGCTTTTACGATCTATAAAACAATGCAAACACACACAGAGTAAGCTTTCAAAAGCTTAGTAAGCCATATACAAATAAACTTATCATAATAAACATTTATAACCTTTTCATTTACATAATCTACAACATAACATAATTGCAAATTCTTATATCTCTTTTGGCTCAATTGTTCCAACTACTTGCTTACCAATCAACCACAAATCTATGTATTTCATTTGAACATAGAATATTTGGTTTATATGTATCACATATTATCACAAAAATTCTATTCACATATCTCACTTCTGCAACTTCACATATACTTACTTTTCATAGTCAAACTTTGTATACATTTTGAACGTACCTGTATCGGTTACACATTTCACGTAATCAAACATTTCTTAGATTGCCCGTTGAACCATTCAAAATCAAATAGGATACTCGGATAACTCAAAATACTCGTACAATGCCAACGTCCCAGACGTGGTCTTACATGTAATCAAATATCGATGCCACTGTCCCAGACAAGGTCTTACACGAAATCATATACGATGCCGATGTCCCAGACATGGTCTTACACGTAATTCTCAAATCGACGCCAACATTCCAGACGTGGTCTTACACGATATCACATATCAAAACCCTATGTCATGACATATTAATCCTATCTATTCCTAAGGTTCGTACGGGACTTTTCGGACATTGACACATTGTCTATACTTTCTCAGTTTTAACATGTATGTTTTCCCAAGCCATTCATCACAATTCAATAATATATGAACATGAATAAATCAACTCAAATACATTTATTTGTATATAGACTTACCTCGTACGGATATAAACGGACGGTTTCAATTACTCGATCACTTTCGACTTTCCTCGGTCTAAATCCATTTTCTTTGGTTCTTGATCTATACATATTCAAATTTAACCCATTTATTCACCAAATCATTCATTTCAATCCAAAAACACACATTTAGGGAATTTTACAAATTAGCCCTCACATTTTTACATTTTGACATTTAAGTCCTTATTTCACAAAATCACAAAATACACATAATTTCTTTGTACCCATGCTTAGCCGAATATTCACATGCTTCATCTAAGTCCTCACATTTCATTTATTTCACATTTTAGTCCCTCAAAATATTATTTTCACAATTTAGTCCAATTTACTCAAATTCATCAAAAATCCAAAGACAAAACATGTTAATCTAACACATATATTTCATATTTGATCATCAACAATCGCAAAACTCAAGCATTCATCAATGGCATATTTCATAATCTTCATTAAATTCCAAAATTAAGGCATGGGCTTGATAGTATACTGAGCAACGATATCAAAAACGTAGAAATCATCAAAAACCGAAACAAAAACATACCTTAATTAAGCTAAACCATGGCCGAATATACCAAAAGCTTCAAACCTCCTTTTTCTTTTCTTATTTCGGTGGAAGAAGGATGATAATGGCCATTATAATGTGTTTGTTTTTATTATATTAACATTAATAATCAATTTCCAAGTTTATCCTTAATTTAAAACATATATAAACTATTAATGGATGGTCATAAATGTCCATTAACCATATCAATGGTCTATTTTCATAATAAGGACTTCATATTAATAAAGACACATCAATTCGGTACTTAATCAATTAGAAGGCCACTTTTACATTTTCTGCGATTAAGCCCTTTTCTAAAATTAAACACACAAACAATAAAATTAATTCATGAAACTTTCACACATGCATAATCACATACTGTAAGCACATAAAATAATAATAATTTTTTTACTCGAATTTGTTGTCCCGAAACCACTATTCCGACTAGGTTCTAAACCAGACTGTTACAATTCTCCCCCTTAGGGATTTTCGTCCCCGAAAATTTTATCGTTGAATAGATTAAGATATTGTTGTCTCAATGCATCTTCAGGCTCCCACGTAGCCTCTTCAACCCCGTGTCGATGCCACAACACTTTTACTAACAGAATTTTCTTATTTCGCAATTCTTTAACCTCGCGATCTAAGATACGAATCAGTTCTTCTTCGTATGTCATATCGGATCGGATCTCAATCTCAGACGGAAAATTTACATGTGATGGGTCATATCTGTATCATCTAGGCATTGACATGTAAAACACATTATGAATCTTTTCTAGTTCCGGTGCAATAACAATATGAATGCAACAGGTCCAATACGCTCAATAATTTCATGCGGCTTGATGAACCTCGGACTCAATTTGCCTTTTCTACCAAAACGAAGTATTTTCTTCCACAGAGACACCTTCAAGAACACTTTATCACCGATCTCAAACTCGATATCTTTTCGTTTCAAGTCCGCATAAGATTTTATTGTTTAATAAATATTGAATAATTATACTGATTCATAAGACTCGTAATCTGATTAAATCTATTTAGCAAATATGAGCGTTAAAGGACGTAGACACGATAGATGTGGACATGGTAGAGGCCGAGGTGCTAAGGCTAGATCTTCAGCATCGGGGCATGTTTCTGAAAGGGAGGCGCTGGCATTGCCAGTGGTTGAGACGGGATCTCATGATCGAGCTGGGGTTGATGAGCTAACTCAAATAGTTAAGGAGGTATTAAAGGAATCGGTGAAGCACTTCGAGTTGAGTGTGTGGACTGTAAGAAGAAATTAGATCGCGGTTCTTTTGGGTCGCAGTCTCGCTCCGTAAAGCGTGTTAAGGCACGTCCAAACTTTTTGGCTTGCGATTATTGCGTAAGCGCCATCCGGAGAATGCCGAGGAGGAGGTTAGGAGCATGCTTGAGATGCGGGTCTAAGGAGCATAAGGCTCAGGATTGTTTCATCACCATCAAGTCAGGTATGTTTTGGTTGGACGTGATGATTGAATGTAGAAAATTTTAGGTATAAGTTGTAGATAACTGCTTGCTTCTGTGGTTAGGTGTTTGGTTGTGTGAAAGAGGATTCAAGATTATGTTAAAAGTACATTAGTGTTATCAAGGCTTATGGAAATAAGAGAGCAATTTGCTTGCATAATTGAGCATATGGTAAAGAGGTTATGGCGCCATATGAAGGACTTTGAGGGAGGAGGTTCAAATCCCATCAAGTGCAAAATTTTGACTATTTTTTTATACTCTTTCCCTAAGTGTCGGCCAAGCTTGTAAATAAGGCAAGTTGGACTTTTTAATTTTGGCAAGGTGGCTAAGGAAATATGGTAAGGAAGAGTGGATGGAAATGAGTAAAAGAAAAGGGAAGGAATAGGGAACATGTTGGCATTTTTCGTGGGGGATGTTTTGGAAAGGTTTTATTTAGTCTATGTTCATCTTTTGGTAAAGATGATAATGGTTTGGGAAAGGGAGAGGGTAGCCGAATTTTGATGGGAGCATTTTGATAGTTTTGGTGTTGGTTAGGCCTAATTCCTTTTGGCATCCCTTGTGTTCATTCTTTCAACTTCTCCTCTCATTGCCGCAACTTTAAGACAATAGTGTGCATTTTCTCTTTTCTTTCTTGTCTTGCCGAAAACACTTAGCCTTTGTGACAAATTATTTTCACTCATCTTCTCTTGAAAACCGAAACTACCGATCCTTCTTTGTTGTCTGGCTACTAGTGCCAAACCGTGTTCTTCATTTCGATTCATCCCTATTATTAAGGTAAAGGTTCTTTCTTCTTATTCATGTTGTTTGTTCTTTCTTCTCTTGACTTGGCTAAGCCGAAACTCTCATCCCTTGACTAAGCCAAATCTATCCACTTGTTGTTATTTTAAACTCCTCTTATTCTCTTTTGATGAAGGCCGAATCAAGCCATCCTTGCTGCTACTTATCTTTCTCTTAGCCTTGGTTTCGAAAGTTAATTGGGACTCGTTGCAATAGCCAAGGTGCAAGACCGGATTTTTGAATCTAGTAGGGAAGGATCGCGATTTTGGTAAGTGACTCTTGTGAGTGAGTACTTTTGGACTTTTGGAACTTTTAAGAAATCGAGGCTAACTTTTGATCGATTTTACTTTTTAGGGGCAACGAAGAGTGGTTCTTTAGGGAATCCTTATCAGTGTGTAATCCCGCACTTTCTCCAATACATGTTTGAAATGGTGTGTAATCTCATACCTCTCTGAATGTTTGTATGATATGTTCTATGATTCGGTCGAAATCAAGAAAATTGGAAACCGCATCCGTGACCACTCTCAAGCGTATGTATATTCGTAGTGGTAACCATATTTTTGCAATGAAATAGTTTGGTCAGCAGCAGTGATGTGATTTTGAAAAATCACCAAAAATAGGATAAAGAGAGTTAGAAAGTGAAAAAGATAACGAAATAAAGCTTGCTGTGTCTATTTTTATATGAAAGAAACAAAGGAGGAAGAGGAATTGTATATTCTGTGATATCTTAATTTTAGTGAGACTGGTTCTGATCGACTTCATGGTTCTCTATTCTGTCTTGGAAAAATCGTTTAAAATTGTACAAAGGGAATTATGAGTTATAATTTATATGTATAGATTCCTTAGTGAGCCTATTTTCAATAGAAACAAGTGGGAGCAACATATAAAAACTGTACAATGAGATATTTGAATTTCAGCTAAGAGAGGTTAGAATCATTGGACAGTGAAAACAAGAGAAAATTTAAGGAATAAACTGTACTAAATGGTTAAGCCAAAAATTTTGAAAAAAATAGTAGTAAGAAGATATATGAGTCTAGTTTTAAGGAAAATTTACAGATTTAGATTTTGAGATTCCTAACTCGAGTTATAGTCAATTTAGTCAGTACGACGCAGATGGACAGTTTTGATTTTTATGCCCCACATTAGCAGTTAAGTCTAGGTTGCAGAATTACCAAAATACCCTTGGAGGGTAAATTACCGAAATACCCCTGGGTTGCGAGATTACCAAATTACCCTTAGTGGGTAAGATTACCGAATTACGAAAATGCCCCTATGGGTCGAATTACGAAAATGCCTTAAAGGGCCAATTTGTTATACTGCCTTAACGGGCCGATTTGTTATATTGCCTTAATGGGCCGAATTGTTATATTACCTTAATGGGCTGATTTGTTATATTGCCTTAACGGTCTGATTTGATATATTGCCTTAACGGGCTGATTTGATATAATGCCCTAATGGGCCGATTTTGTAAAGTGTTAATGGGCCAAATTGTTTGTAATAAATCTTTGAGTAATTAATTATCGTGGTTATATTGTAAATATTATGATTTACGGTGTATGTTGCATTTACATAAGTTGCATGGGATTGAGATATTGATGATCGGGGAAGTGAAATTTGGTGGCTCTGCCACATATTCTGGTGACTCTGTCACATTTTATCTGGTGGCTAAGCCACGTATATTCTGTTATTCTAGTGGCTTGTCCACAATTCGAATTTGATATAAATGGCTAAATGCCTACGATTGGTGTGTTGGCGGGGTGGGTTGACAAAAGATCCCCACAGGTGTGATGGATGGTACGGGTGGTGTGTAGCGGATGGATTATTAGGTTGGTTTGGGATTGCATTACATTCATACATTTGCTTCATTTTAAGATTGTTTTGCACAAGGGCTTAGGCCCAAGATATTGTTATGTGGGTTCAAAGCCAAGTGGATGACTGGTAAGGGGATTTCACACCGAGTTCTAGTAACTCACCCTCCTTTTTAATCTCTGTAGGTAATGCTCGTAAATGAGGACTTGGGCCCATGGATGACTCGGTGGAGGCTATACTTGTAAATGGTGTTAATGAAATTTTAAATTTCTATTCCCGTTTATTTTATTATTTTGTTATTTTGGTTTAAGTTGTAATAAGGCCTCTGGAGTGTGTTTTATTATTTGCTTTATGGTTGATATACTTATTATTTTGCTTAAATTGATTAAAACGAGAATTTTTCTAAAAACTTAAATAAAGGTTCTCAAAAAAAAAAAACGATTACAAATGGATTTTATAATAAATTTTATAAATATTTTAACACGAAAGTTTTTCACTCGAACTATCAAACGATATTTTGAAAAGTCACGGTTTTAAAGTTCAGTACCTTGATTGTTGACTCATCAATCAATCTTTCAAAAATAATTGTATTTTATCTACGTTTCCGCAACGATTTCAAAATGCTTCTGCAACTCTATTTCTAAACATCACATTTTTATTTTGTTAATTTCAAATATGCTTTCGCTACTAAAAAGGTTTTTTTTTTTAAGATTATTACGTTTTCAAGTAGTTAACAATTGCTTAAGTGTTTTTGGTTTTAACAAAGAGGCTGGTATTTCTCAAGCAAGTTTTTAATAATCGCAAAGATGGTTTTTTTACTTCCATGTGACACACCAAATTCGGGCCTAACTTCTAGGCCGGGTTTGGGGTGTTACATTTTATGGTATCAGAGCCTGGTTGCAAAACTCGGCTGTAGTTTGAGTTCAAAAGTGTTTTCAAAGCCGTTTAAAATTTTTAATTTATAAATACATGTTCTAAAGGAAGTATGGTACCACGGGTATCCGGCACCAAGTCAAGTAAGTATGTGTTTTTATTTTATGATTATTGTGTTAGTACTGTGGTAAGAAAATTCCACAAAATAGAATACTCTAAAACTTTTAGTTTTAGGAGCTGAAACTATAGAGATTGAGACTTTAGGATGCGTATTGCGAAAACAACTTTACTTCCTATACTCCATAAAATATTGTTTAATAAATATTGAATAATTATACTGATTCATAAGACTCGTAATCTGATTAAATCGATTTAGCAAATACGAGCGTTAAAGGACGTAGACGCGATAGATGTAGACGTGGTAGAGGCCGAGGTGCTAAGGCTAGATCTTCAGCATCGGAGCATGTTTCCAAAAGAGAGGCGCTGGCATCGCCAGTGGTTGAGACGGGATCTCATGATCGAGCTGGGGTTGATGAGCTAACTCAAATAGTTAAGGAGGTATTGGAGGAGGTTAAAGGAATCGGTGAAGCACTTCGAGTTGAGTGTGTGGACTGTAAGAAGAAATTAGATCGCGGTTCTTTTGGGTCGCAGTCTCGTTTCGTAAAACGTGTTAAGGCACGTCCAAACTTTTCGGCTTGCGATTATTACGTATAAGGCGCCATCCGGAGAATGCCGAGGAGGTCGAGAGCATGCTTGAGATGCGGGTCTAAGGAGCATAAGGCTCGGGATTATTTCATCACCATCAAGTCAGGTATGTTTTGGTTGGACGTGATGATTGAATGTAGAAAATTTTAGGTATAAGTGGTAGATAACTACTTACTTCTGTGGTTAGGTGTTTGGTTGTGTGAAAGAGGATTCAAGATTATGTTAAAAGTACATTAGTGTTATTAAGATAAGAGTGCGCAGCGAAAGCATCTGAGCGATGCGTTTAGTAGTTGGTTGGAAATTTTGAGGACGAAATTTCTTTAAGGAGGGTAGAATTGTAACGACCCGAAATTGGGCCTAGTAGGATTGGGCCCATTGGGCCTTGAGCGTAGAAGCATTCTAAAAATTTTTGAGAATAAGAGAACGGCATTATTTCAAGTTGGACTTATTAGGAAGGTGATTTTAGAAAGTTACGGGGTTCTATGAAGTTCCGGGTTCAAGTTGCGCTTTAGTAAAATTTTGTGTTTTAGCACTTTAAGGAGAGATAGTAAGTGGCATCAAGGCTTATGGAAATAAGAGAGCAATTTGCTTGCATAATTGAGCATATGGTAAAGAGGTTATCGCGCCACATGAAGGACTTTGAGGGAGGAGGTTCAAATCTCATCAAGTGCAAAATTTTGACTATTTTTTTGTACTCTTTCCCTAAGTGTCGGCCAAGCTTGTAAATAAGGCAAGTTGGACTTTTTAATTTTGGCAAGGTGGCTAAGGAAATATGGTAAGGAAGAGTGGATGGAAATGAGTAAAAGAAAAGGGAAGGAATAGGGAACATGCTGGCATTTTTCGTGGGGGATGTTTTGGAAATGTTTTATTTGGTCTATGTTCATCTTTTGGTAAAGATGATAATGGTTTGGGAAAGGGAGAGGGTAGCTGAATTTCGATGGGAGCATTTTGATAGTTTTGGTGTTGGTTAGGCCTAATTCCTTTTGGCATCCCTTGTGTTCATTCTTTCAACTTCTCCTCTCATTGCCGCAACTTCAAGACAATAGTGGGCATTTTCTCTTTTCTTTCTTGTCTTGTCGAAAACACTTAGCCTTTGTGACAAATTATTTTCACTCATCTTCTCTTGAAAACCGAAACTACCGATCCTTCTTTGTTGTCTGGCTACTAGTGCCAAACCGTGTTATTCATTTCGGTTCATCCCTATTATTAAGGTAAAGGTTCTTTCTTCTTATTCATGTTTTTTGTTCTTTCTTCTCTTGACTCGGCTAAGCCGAAAATCTCATCCCTTGACTAAGCCGAATCTAGCCACTTGTTATTATTTTAAACTCCTCTTATTCTCTTTTGATGAAGGCTGAATCAAGCCATCCTTGCTGCTACTTATCTTTCTCTTAGCCTTGGTTTCGAAAGTTGATTGGGACTCGTTGCAATAGCCAAGGTGCAAGACCGGATTTTAGAATCTAGTAGGGAAGGATCGCGATTGTGGTAAGTGACTCTTGTGAGTGAGTACTTTTGGACTTTTGGAACTTTTAAGAAATTGAGGCTAACTTTTGATCGATTTTACTTTTAGGGGCAACGAAGAGTGGTTCTTTAGGGAATCCTTATCAGTGTGTAATCCCGCACTTTCCGAATACATGTTTGAAATGGTGTGTAATCTCATACCTCTCTGAATGTTTGTATGATATGTTCTATGATTCGCTTCGAATACCAAAGAAAATCTGAAATCGGCATCCGTGACCACTCGGGCGTGCGTATATTCGTAGTGGTAACCATATTTTTGCAATGAAACAAATTTGGTCAAGAGAGTGACGTGATTTTGAAAAATCACGAAAAATAGGATAAAGGGAGTTAGAAAGTGAAAAAGACATCGAAATAAATATTACTGTGTCTATTTTTATATGAAAGAAACAAAGGAGGAAGAGGAATTGTATATTCTGTGATATTTGAATTTTAGTGAGACTGGTTCTGATCGACTTCGCGGTTCTCTATTCTGTCTTGGAAAAATCGTTTAAAATTGTACAAAGGAAATTATGAGTCATAATTATATGTATAGATTCCTTAGTGAGCCTATTTTCAATAGAAAAAGTAGAAGCAACATATGAAAATTGTACAGTGAGATATTTGAATTTCGGTTAAGAAAGGTTAGAATCGTTGGACAGTGAAACAAGGGAAAATTTAAGGAATAAACTCTACTAAATGGTTAAGCCAAAAATTTTGAAAAAAATGGTATTAAAAAGATATATGAGTCTAGTTTCAAAGAAAATTTACGGATTTAGATTCTGAGATTCCTAACTCCAGTTATAGTCAATTTAGTCAGTATGACGCAGATGGATAGTTTCAATTTTTATGCCCCACATTAGTAGTTAAGTCTAGGTTGTGGAATTACCAAAATATCCTTGGAGCGTAAATTATCGAAATACCCCTGGGTTGCGAGATTACCAAATTACCCTTAGTGGGTAAGATTACCGAATTACGAAAATGCCCCTATGGGCCGAATTACGAAAATGCCTTAAAGGGCCGATTTGTTATACTGCCTTAACGGGCCGATTTGTTATATTGCCTTAATGGGCCGAATTGTTATATTGCCTTAATGGGCTGATCTGCTATATTGCCTTAACGGGCCGATTTGATATATTGCCTTAACGGGCCGATTTGATATAATGCCCTAATGGGCCGATTTTGTAAAGTGTTAATGGGCCAAATTGTTTGTAATAAATCTCTGAGTTATTAATTATCGTGGTTATATTGTAAATATTATGATTTACGGTGTATGTTGCATTTACATAAGTTGCATGGGATTGGGATATTGATGATCGGGGAAGTGAAATTTGGTGGCTCTGCCACATATTCTGGTGACTCTGTCACATTTTGTCTGGTGGCTAAGCCACGTACATTCTGTTATTCTAGTGGCTTGTCCACAATTCGAATTTGATATAACTGGCTAAATGCCTACGATTGGTGTGTTGGCGGGGTGGGTTGACAAAAGATCCCCACAGGTGTGATGGATGGTACGGGTGGTGTGTAGCGGATGGATTATTAGGTTGGTTTGGGATTGCATTACATTCATACATTTGCTTCATTTTAAGATTGTTTTGTACAAGGGCTTAGGCCCAAGATATTGTTATGTGGGTTCAGGCATGTGGATGACGGTAAGGGGATTTCACACTGAGTTCTAGTAACTCACCCCTCCTTTTTAATCTCTATAGGTAATGCTCCGTAATGAGGACTTGGGCCCATGGATGACTCGGTGGAGGCCATACTTCAGAAATGGTGTTAATGAAATTTTAAATTTCTATTCCCGTTTATTTTATTATTTTGCTATTTTGGTTTAAGTTGTAATAAGGCCTCTGGAGTGTGTTTTATTATTTGCTTTATGGTTGATATACTTATTATTCTTCTTAAATTGATTAAAACGAGAATTTTTCTAAAAACTTAAATAAAGGTTTTCAAAAAAAACGATTAACAAATGGATTTCATAATAAATTTTATAAATATTTTAACACGGAAGTTTTTCACTCGAACTATCAAACGATATTTTCAAAAGTCACGGTTTTAAAGTTCACTACTTTGATTGTTGACTCATCAATCAATCTTTCAAAAATACTTGTATTTTATCTACGTTTCCGCAACGATTTCAAAATACTTCTGCAACTCTATTTCTAAACATCACATTTTTATTTTGTTCATTTCAAATATGCTTTCGCTACTAAAAAGGTTTTTTTTAAAGATTATTACGTTTTCAAGTAGTTAACAATTGCTTAAGTGTTTTTGGTTTTAACAAAGAGGCTGTATTTCTCAAGCAAGTTTCTAATAATCGCAAAGATGGTTTTTTTTACTTCCATGTGACACACCAAATTCGGGCCTAACTTCTAGGCCAGGTTTGGGGTGTTACATCAGTACTTAATAAATTAGATGGCCACTTTTACATATTCTGCGATTAAGCCTTTTTTCTCAAATTAAACACACAAACAATAAAATTAATTCACGAAACTTTCACACATGCATAATCACATACTGTAAGCACAGAAAATAATATTAAAATATTTTTTTGACTCAAATTTGTGGTCTCGAAACCACTATTCTGACTAGGGTCTAAACTTGACTGTTACAAAAAGACTAATATATATATTGATGATATATGAATTTGTGAGTGTGTTATATGTACTTTAGTTAAGGTTTGGATCGATTCGTTAATTGAAAATAATGTTTATTTTCATTTGTATAATTATTTGCTTATGATTTACTAAGCTATGAAAGCTTACTCTGTGTGTGTGTTTGTTCATTGTTTTATAGATTATCAAAGCTACAGGAAGCTCGGGGATCGTCGAGGATCATCACCACACTATCGAACTATATTTTGGTACCTTTTGAAAATGTACATATTGAAGTATGGCATGTATAGGCTAGAACACTTTGATTATGGTTTGAAATGTGTAAATATAGCCATGTGATATGGCTTATTAATGAATATGTATGGATGAGTTTAGTTTATGCTATATGATGCAAAGGTTGGTATGTTTTGATATGCTCATGAATGGTCAAATGAAATGGTCAATTTTGGTAAGTTTTATAGTTAATTTGGAAGATTGATATGATGAGAAATGCTATGAAATGATATGGATTAAAATGATGTATAATCACATGTTTTTGATGTGAAATTAGTGCTTTGAATTTGTATGTTTGAGTTGGATTTGTAAATGGAAATGAATGACATTGTTAAGAGTCAAATTGTGTATGATTTGGTATGTTTTTGGTTGCCTTTGGGACATGAATTGAGGCTTGTATGATGCTTGTAGGTATGAGAAAATTTTGGGTGGCAAATTGGCTTTGCAAATGGCCTATATTTGCCCACACGGTTGAGCACACGGGCGTGTGTCTCGACCGTGTCTTTTAAGGTTGTAATTCGAAGCAAGTCAGACTTGCACACGGGCAAGATACACGGGTATGTCTTAGGCCGTGTGGTGCAAGTCAGAATGTATGCCATGTTTCACACGGTCTTAGACATGGGCGTGTCTTGTGGCCGTGTGAGGATTATGAAAGATTTTTTAGAACTGAAGTAATGTCGCAGATCTGTAGAGGATTATGAAAGAGAATTCGTGCAACTTAGCAAGTATGCTTGAGAATGTATACCAACTGAAGCTGTTATGTGCACTCAGTTTGAAGATGGTTTAAATGAAGACATCAAATTGTTAGTGGGGATTCTGAAATTAAAAGAATTTGTGGTATTGGTGGATCAAGCACATAAAGCTGAAGAACTTAGTAAAGCTCAAAGAAAGGCAAATTTCGAGGCTCTTGACACTTGTAAATGACCTATGGAAAAATCATTTTTGTAACGCCCCAAATTTGGTCCTAGTAGAATTGGGCCCATTGGGCCTTGGGCGTGGGAGCGTTTAAAAATTTTGAGAACAAGAGAACGGCACTAATGCAAGTTGGACCTACTAGGTGAGTGATTCTGGAGTGTTTAGAGGGTACTATGAAGTCCCGGGTTCAAGTTAGGCCATAGGAAAAAATTTGATTTTTAGCCTTAGTGGAACCCTGATCTCTAATGGTATGACTCAAATATAAATTAGGGTAAAATATGACACAAGAGGAGTTGTGGTGAAGTGGCAAAGTGGCAAAGTGGCGCCAATTAGGGAGCAAGGAAGTGACGCCATAGTGGGAGCAAGGGGTCCAAGGTTCAAGTCTTGGCGCTTGCAATTCATTTTGATTTCTTTTTAAATGAACTTAGACTTTGGCCCATAGGTTTATATTTAGTTGCGCATGTTCTAAGTCACAAAAGAAGCTTGTGTTGTGGTGGCATGTAGCGTCTGGAGCATAGGAGAGGGTAAGGGTTATTGGACGACCAGAGTTTGTATTGGATTTAAACTCTGCTGAAGGAGGGATCCCACATCGGAAAGCTAGCATGAGGATAGGCAAGAAGCTGGCTTTAAATAGAGCAAGCCGTGAGAAGATTAAGCACACCTTCCTTGGCTTAACCCTTTCGCTTTGTGGCGTGCTCGTTTTCGTTAGGCGTTGGATCATTCGTTGATCTGTATACCGTTGGGTCGCGGTGGTGGTGACCGAGGTTGATCGACACACCCCTTGGGGGGGTCAAGGGTGTGATTATTGTTGGCTTCTCGCAGAGAAATGTTGTGTTGAGCGCGGATTAACTTCAGATTCCTATCAGGTGTGTATTTCGCACTACTCTAGTTGTAGAGCGGCAAATGTCGAAATGCCGGTCACACGGCGATGGTAGCCATACGAGCCTGCGAGCGTACGTGTGGGAGCTTCGACGCGATAGTTGAGGCCATCATGAGTGTTCTTGTGGGTTTAGGCTGTTTGGGCCCCGATGGGCCGGAAGGGGCCATATGGGCCCAATGGGCCCATGGGCCCATATGAATATGTTGTATGATTGTGTAGTAAATATTAAACTGGACTATGTGAATCTCATATCTGTGGCTAGATTTAGGCTAAATGGGCCACACGAGCGTGTGGGCCCATTTGGGCCGAGAATGGGCCTTAGGCCTATTCGTATCGTTATCTCTGTTTAGAATACTTTGGTTTACAAAATTACTGAAATACCCTCGTCTTGTAAAATTACCGAAGTACCCCCAGTTTGCAAAATTACTAAAATACCCTCGGTTTGCAAAATTACTGAAATACCCTCGGTTTGCAAAATTACTGAAATACCCTCGATTTGCAAATTTACTAAAATACCCTCGGTTTGCAAAATTATTGAAATACCTCTGGTTTGCAAAATTACCGAAATACCCCTAATTTGCAAAATTACCAGAAACACCCCCGATTTGTAAAATTACCGAAATACCACTGATTTGTGAAATACCGCTGTAGGGTAGAATTACCAAAATACCACTGTAGGGTAGAATTATTGAAATACTTCTGTAGGGTAGGATTACCGTAATACCCTTGTAAGGGTAAAATGACCGTTTTCCCCCTCGAGGGTAATTGACTCACTTCTGGTACGATTGGACTGATTTGATGGTAATTGACTGTTGTGACTGTGTATGTATGGTTGTTTATGGGCATAACATTTCACATACATGAAATATTGCATGGGGTTGGGATATTGATATGGAGGAAGATATGTTCTGATAGGGTCGCACGGGTCGCCCGAGACGACTGTGGACCCAGTTCTGTTCTATTAAGGTCGCACGGGTCTCCCGAGACGACAGTGGACCTACCGATGGCTTAAAGCCAGTTATTCTTTTATGGCTCTGTGCCAACCTAAATATGGCTCTGTGCCATCTTTATTATGGCTTTGTGCCAATCGTATTTACCCGTGGCTATGTGCCTAACATATATATCTATGACTTTGTGTCGATCATATTTACCCAAGGTCAGGTAATGCGATTATATTATCGTCGATGGTTATGTGCCAAACATAATACGCCATCGATGGCTTTGTGCCAATTGTAATATCACTGCATCAAGGCTTAGAGCCAGTATATATGCTTAGCAGCCTTGCTGCAACGTTTGAGTAGTGCCGCTGTTGGTGCTACCTTTGGAGTGTAGGGATGGGTGGGTTGATATTCATATCCCCACAGGAGTGTAGGGTTGGAAGAGAAATGGAGTGCAGGGTTGGATTTGGGATGGGATGCATCCTTATACTATTGCATATCTGTTATGAGATCTGTTATTGGTTTGGGCTAGGCCCAATTGATTCTGTTATGGGTTGTGACCCAAATGATATTGTAGTGGGCTTGGCCCACGTATGCTCTGATCTATACTTTGCACTGCTCTTGTTAAAGGGCTTTGACCTGCATCGCTTTCTAATTCTGTTTCAAAGATAATTGATCGTTACTCTTGTAAGGGAATTACACCCTGAGTTTTCGTAAACTCACCCCGTTTTTAACTATGCAGGTAATCCCCAGCCTTAAATAGATCGGAGCTGTGAGGGACTCGGAGAAGACCACACACTATTTATGTTTTCCGTTTTGATTATCTACTTTTAAATATTTTGATTTGGATTGTAAAAAGGCCTCTTAAAGTTTTCGCACTTTAAATTTTAGATTGGTTTTATTTTAATTTATAACCGTTAGAAGTAAATCGCAGTTTTCCAAAATGTTAAATGTTTTTAAAACAACACTAATTGCAACATTTTTTTAAATGGTTTTACGACTTAATCTTTTCGTAAGTCAATTACTTTCAAAATTGGCTTCCGCAACTGAAAAAATGTTTTGGGAATAAAACTAACGTAACTGGGATTTTACTTAAGCTTTTAAACAAGAAGGGTTTTCAATAAAAACATGGATTCCGAAAAACACTTCAATGTGACACGCCAAATTCGGGCCTAACTTCTAGGCCAGGTTTGGGGTGTTGCATTTAATGGTATCAGAGCTCAGTTGCAAAACTCGGCTGTGGGTTGGGTTTTTAAAATTGAATTTATGAAAGAACTGTTTCAAAAGATTTGAAGTATGTGAAATGTTTTACTGAATATTTTTCTGAAAGTGTGGTTCACTAAGTCTCCGGCACCGAATCTGTAAGTTTTCTGAAAATCGTTGTCTGCTGTTATGTAATAGGAAACACTGTGATTACCCTAGATATTAGACTGCACTGTGATGCTTAAATTTAGATTTTGTATTTATTCTGTGTGATGTTCTGGATATGGAAATTATGTTTGTATGATATCTATCTGCTCTAGTGAATTGGTATTTTGGGTGTGCATAAGAGGTAATGTTTTGGAAATAGAGTGCGCAGCGGAAGCGCGGTTGTGTGGTTTGGGTGGTGCGACTGTTCTAAGAGTTGTAAATTTCGAGGAGAAATTTCTTTAAGAGGGGTAGAATTGTAACGCCCCGAATTTGGGCCTAGTAGAATTGGGCCCAGGGCCTTGGGCATGGGAGCGTTTAAAATTTTTGAGAACAAGAGAATGACACTAATGCAAGTTGGACCTACTAGGTGAGTGATTTTGGAGTGTTTAGAGGGTACTATGAAGTCCCGGGTTCAACTTAGGCCATAGGAAAAATTTTGATTTTTAGCCTTAGTGGAACCCTGATCTCTAATGGTATGACTCATATATAAATTAGGGTAAAATATGACACAAGAGGAGTTGTGGTGAAGTAGCAAAGTGGTGCCACTTAGGGAGCAAGGAAGTGACGCCATAGTGGGAGCAAGGGGTCCAAGGTTCAAGTCTTGGAGCTTGCAATTCATTTTGATTTCTTTTTAAATGAACTTAGACTTTGGCCCATAGGTTTATATTTAGTTGCGCATGTTCTAAGTCACAAAAGAAGCTTGTGTTGTGGTGGCATGTAGCGTCTGGAGCATAGCAGAGGGCAAGGGTTCGAATCTCATGTCAAGAAAGGGAGTATTTATTTTGTGGATTGGACGACCAGAGTTTGTATTGGATTTAAACTCTGCTGAAGGAGGGATCCCACATCGGAAAGCTAGCATGAGGATAGGCAAGAAGCTGGCTTTAAATAGAGCAAGCCATGAGAAGATTAAGCACACCTTCCTTGGCTTAACCCTTTCGCTTTGTGGCGTGCTCGTTTGGGTTAGGCGTTGGATCATTCGTTGATCTGTATACCGTTGGGTCGCGGTGGTAGTGACCGAGGTTGATCGACACACCTCTTGGGGGGGTCAAGGGTGCGATTATTGTTGGCTTCTGCGTAGAACAGTGTTTAGAGCGCGGATTAACTTCAAATTCCTATCAGGTGTGTATTTCGCACTACTCTAGCTGTAGAGCGGCAAATGCCGAAATGTCGATCACACGGCGATGGTAGCCACACGAGCGTGCGAGCGTACGTGTGGGAGCTTCGACGCGATAGTTGAGGCCATCATGAGTGTTCTTGTGGGTTTAGGCTGTTTGGGCCACGATGGGCCAGAAGGGGCCATGTGGGCCAAATGGGCCCGTGGGCCCATATGAATATGTTGTATGATTGTGTAGTAAATATTAGATTCGACTATGTGAATCTCATATCTGTGGCTAGATTTGGGCTAAATGGGCCACACAAGCATGTGGGCCCATTTGGGCCGAGAATGAGCCCTAGGCCTATTCGTATCATTATCTCTGTTTAGAATACTTTGGTTTATAAAATTACTGAAATACCCTCGTCTTGTAATGTAACATCCTAAATTTTTAGGCCTATGCGTTTAGGGTGTGGATGTGTTTAATGTGTTAATTTGAGAATTAGAGGTGCAAATTGGGTTCAGGCTTGGGCTGAGGCCTTGATTAAATATTCTGTTTAGATACTTCAGGGCTTAAAATAAAGTTTTGGTAGCTTAAATGGCAAAATGGGCTTGTAGCCCAGTGGCAAAATGGCACCACTAAGAGGGAAGGGAGTTGGCGTCAATAGGCAAGGGGAGAGGCCCAATTTGTGGCCGCTTGGAGCCCATGTTTTTGGGCCAAATTCGACACTTATAAGGAGGAGTAGGTTGGATAGCAACAAGGCTATTATTTAGGGGATTTTATTATTTTAATATGTGGATAATTACAGCTGATAAAGAAGGGAAGAGTTGGAGATAATTATGCCGCTTTTGGATGGGTGTTTGATAGGGATAAGGGATAGGATGAGGATCTATCAGGAAGGCTAGTGTTGGCTGAAAATCAAACACAGGAGAGGGGGGAAAAATCGGTTGAGTATAGGCTAAAGGTGTGCCAAATTTTCTATAAATAGAGGGGGATAGCTCATCAATTTCGGCATTTGAACCCTACCCTTTTCTTCTCTTCCTGGCCGAAATCCTCAGTCTCCCTCTATAATTTCTTTTCTTTAATTTCTTGAAAAGCCGAAACCTCTCCCTTCACTCTCTTTTCCATTCTTTTCCTCTTGTGCTGATTTCTCTAAAAGTCAATTCTCCCTACCCATTTGTTCATCTCTTCTTCCATTCATTAAGAACCAAACCCTTTGAAGCCTTATCGCTTGACTAAATCCTTTCCATTCTTTTTCTTCCTAGCCGAAATCTCCAAGCTTCTCTCTTGATTTTTTTCTTCTTTTCTTTTCTAGAAACCAAACTCTTCACTCAGTTCTTCTAAAAGCCGAAACGCATCAGCCTTCTTTTGTTCATACTTTTTGGGATTTTCTTAAAAGCCAAATTCTTAGATCTCTTCTGGTGTTTGCCGAATCTTCCTACAAGGGGTAGCCAAATCTTCAAGTGGTAAGTGTCGATTATGTTATTCTTTCAATCTTTTTTGGGTTTTGGAGACCATAGTCGAATGGCTAGATGGTTGACTAACCTCGTATTATCTTTCATGGGCGGCATTTCGGGATTTGAAGGAGATCCAATCGCCTAGGTAGCACACAAATCATACTACTTCTGGGAATTAATCGATCTAGGTAAGGAGATCTATTAATCTAAAAGTATAGATTCGGGTAAACACTAACCCTTGGCCGAATATAGGAGAGGCCTTATATTCGCATTTTTCTGGCTTTTGAGCAAAGTTGTAGATAGAGGGCAGTAGATCCGATTAGCGAGGGTATCGACATAGAGGGTAGTCTTACGCATTAATCAGGTGTGTAACACTCTCACACCATTTAGATTGCTTGATTAGTATGCATACGAACATGTTATATTCTGTATATTCTGTTAAATGCTGAAATACCGGCATGGCTGTTGAAAACCCGAGAAGGGTAAAGGCGAATCACCAGGTTAGTGATCTTTGCTATTCTAAAGTGAATGTTTCTGCTGAGAAGATATGCTTTATATGTATGCCAATTTCTATGTATGCATGGGGTTGGGTGATTGATGAAAGGGGAAGTGTTCTGTTGTAGTGGCTTTTGCCATGATCTTTTGTAGTGGCTTTTGCCATTATCTATTGTAGTGGCTTTTGCCATGATCTGTTGTAGTGGCTTTTGGCATGATCTGTTGTAGTGGCTATTGCCATGATCTGACGATGAGCAGCATGACTGCCATCGATGGTGTGTAGCGGTGTGGGTTGATTGTAGAAATCCCCAATGGTGTGATTGGCAGGTAAGTGGCGTGTAGCGGATGGAAACCTAGGATTGGGTTGGGTTTTGCATATTTTCTGTTATATTACAATCTGTTATTCTATTCTGTGGGGCTAAGGCCCAAATATAATGGTGCATGAGGGTTGCACATTGAGTCTCGCGACTCAACCTATTATTTAACATTTTCAGGTAGCACCTAGTGCATCGGACCGGGCTGGAGAGGAGCGCAAGGTGGCCATGCGAGGGATTATTTTGATTCAGTAAAAGACTTTACTAGTTCAATTATTTTTAATATTTTTAATTAGTTAGTTTATATTTTATTGTAATAAGGCCACCGGTTGTTATAATTTCTTTTATGTTTTCTTTTGGGTTTTTGGGTTTTTGGACATCTAAAATCCTACGTAAAAGGTTAAACTATGGCATGTACTGAAATGATAAAAATCAAAGAAAAATTCCAGTTTTATATTCATTAAGGAATTAAATAAAATTTATTTCTTTTACAATTTATCAACCTATTCAGTTTTTCCCGTATAAACGCCAAAACTATGTTTTTAAAACAAAACAAAACGCGACATGTTTTATAAAGTCTTCTTAGTGACATGCCAGATCCGGTCGTGGTGTTTGGGCCGAGTTTGGGGTGTTACAAATTGGTATCAGAGCCAGGTTCAAAACTCAGCTTTTGGGGTTTTGGGCTCAAAACATTTTCTAAAAATAGGTTTTTTTTACACATGTATATTTATAAATCATACAGGATGGTTTTCCCGGCATGGCACCTGCGTCTCCGGCCCGAGTCCGCCAGGTAAGTATTCGGAACTCACTGTGTGTTATATATGAATGTGGGCTTATGGGCTTTAAGGGACGTAGATTATTTTAATTAGAGCTTGATGGACCTTAGGCCTAGTTAAACAACTCTCAATTGCATAAGACTTAATCCAACCGAACAAACCTGTAGACAAGTCGCAAGACTAGGGTGTGGCAACAGGCATGCACATGTCTAGGATTGGATCCGGAAGAGCCTGGTACTTAAGCAGTCCTAGTGACTCACCTCCTCTTCGCTGGAATCATACCTGGTGCATAATGACTGTTCACCCTAGCCACGAGGATTTGTTGACAGGCCAAAATTTATAACTAAAACCCGAAAGGGACCAGCCATCCTATGTTGTAAAATTACTAAATTACCCCTGATTTATAAATGACCGAAATATCCCTGATTTGTAAAATTATCGAAATACCCAGGATTGTAAAATTACCAATATACCCCTAGATTGTAAAAAAATACCAAAATACCCTTCTTTCACAAAATCACGAAGGAACCCTATTTCAGAAAATTACGAAAATACCCCTGTAGGATAAATTACAAAAATACCCCTGTAGGATAAATTACGAAAATACCCCTGGGTAGTGAAATGACGAAAATACCCTTAGGTGATGAATGTAAGTTCGTGGATGCTCTTTGTATGTGGATGTTGCATGATTGAATGTATGTGTATGTAGAACTAGGAGACAAACTTGAGACTGAAACTTGTAGATGTAATTCCGAATTCGAAAGAACTACTCTTAAACTACTGTTCATAAGACTGTTCGTGATTAATCAGTGGAAGAAACTTATTAATTCATAAAATTTCTAATCAGATAAACATCAATCGAAAGAATGAGTACAAGAGGTCGAGGACGTCCGCCGCGTGGTCATGGTAGGGGTAGGATGACCGTGTCAGAGCCAGCAGGGTCTGGCCACGGGTTAGGAGATGAGATGCAGGATCTATCGACTGTAGAGGGAGGATTTTGAGATCAGGCGCCCGGAGATGATGCAGTATCTCAGGTGATATTGCGGGTCCTCGAAAGAGTTGCTTTGGGGCGTGCACGGGTTCGTGGAGCTCGAAAATGCAGTCGAACGACTCCGAGCCAACGGAGCGGAGATGTTTAGGGGTGTTTCTAGCGTAGCCCCTAACACAGCTGAGTACTGGTTAGAAGCGACTGAGCGCAAATGGATGACCTGGACTTCACGGTGGAGGAGAACTTGAAAGGGGTCGTGTCTCTTCTTCGAGACGAGGCTTACCAGTGGTGGCTCACGGTAAAAGAGGGTACTGCCGCAGACCGGATAGACTGGGATTTATTTAAGGAGTCATTTCAGGGAAAGTACGTTGGGGCCAGCTATGTGGATGCACAGAGGAAGGCATTCCTAAATTTGGTGCAAGGAAGTAAGTCTGTATCTAAATACGAGGCAGAGTTTCTGCGGTTGAGCCGTTACGCTCGAGGGATTGTGGCGACTGACTATAAGCGCTGTGTACGGTTCGAGGATGGACTAAGGGATGAGCTGAGGGTATTAGTAGCACCGCAGCGGGAAAGGGACTTTGCGGTTTTGGTTGAGAAAGCTAAGATATCTGAGGAGGTTAAGCGGACTGAGAAACGGAATAAGGATAAGGATAGGAATGGGAATAAGAGGAATTTTGGGCCGTCGGGATCATCTGGGAGTTTTCAGAAAAGGCTTAGGTCTGATGGGCCAGCTCGTGCTCCGACGGGTCAGAATCGATCATGTCCTTCGTATGGGAAGGTACATTATGGGGAGTGCAGAATGAGAACTGGGGGATGCTTCAGGTGTGGGTCTATGGATCATATGATAAAGGACTGTCCACAGAAGGATCAGGTGCAGCCAGCTGGACGAGGTTCTGATCAGGTTGGGAGAGGAGGTCAACTACCACCAAGGGGCCGTGGTCAAGTCAATGGTGGCAATGGCACAGGACATGGTCGTGGAGGTGCAGGAGTTATCTTGAGGCGAGGCGATCGGTTTTGGTCTATGCAAAGACGTCGTCAAGGGGGACGAGGACGCCCGTGATATCTGATATCAAAAGCGCATTTATCATATTATCCTAAGTGTTTCTTTTGGCTTTAGAATTAGAGTTCACAGCGGAAGCATAGTGGTGAGACTAGGGTAGTATGATTAATAGTTAATTGGAAATTTCGAGGATGAAATTTCTTTAAGGGGGTAGAACTGTAACATCCTGAATTTTTGGGCCTATGCGTTTAGGGTGTGGATGTGTTTAATGTGTTAATTTGAGAATTAGAGGTGCAAATTGGGTTCGAAGCTAATGAGGCCTTGATTAAATATTCTGCTTAGATACTCTAGGGCTTAAAATAAAGTTTTGGTAGCTTAAATGGCAAACTAGGCTTGTAGTCCAGTGGCAAAATGGTGCCACTAAGAGGGAAGGGAGTTGGCGTCAATAGGCAAGGGGAGAGGCCCAATTTGTGGCCGCTTGGAGCCCATGTTTTTGGGCCAAATTCGACACTTATAAGGAGGAGTAGGTTGGACGGCAACAAGGCTATTATTTAGGGATTTTATTGTTTTAATATGTTGATAATTACAAATGATAAAAGAGGGAAGAGTTGGAGATAATTAAGCCTCTTTTGGATGGGTGTTTGAAAGGGATAAGGGATAGGATGAGGATCTATCAGAAGGCTAGTGTTGGCCAAAAATCAAACACAGGAGAGGGGAAAAATCGGTTGAGTATAGGCTAAAGGTGTGCCAAAATTTCTATAAATAGGGGATAGCTCATCAATTCCTGGCATTTGAACTGCACTTTTCTTCTCTTCCCCGTGCCGAAATCCTTAGTCTCCTCTACAATTTCTTTTCTTTAATTTCTTCAAAAGCCAAACCTCTCCCTTCACTCTCTTTTTCCATTCTTTTCCTCTTATGCCGATTTCTCTAAAAGTCGAATTCTCCTACCCATTTGTTCATCTCTTCTTCCATTCATTAAGAACCAAAACCCTTTGAAGCCTTATCGCTGACTAAATCCTTTCCATTCTTTTTCTTCCTAGCCAAAATCTCCAAGCTTCTCTCTTGATTTCTTTTCTTCTTTTCTTTTCTAGAAACCAAACTCTTCACTCAGTTCTTCTAAAAGCCGAAAATGCATCACCTTCTTTTGTTCATACTTTTTGGGATTTTCTTAAAAGTCAAAATTCTTAGATCTCTTCTCTCCGTGTTTGCGAATCTTCCTACAAGGGGTAGCTGAAATCTTCTAAAGTGGTAAGTGTCGATTATGTTATTCTTTCAATCTTTTTTGGGTTTTGGAGACCATAGCCGAATGGCTAGATGGTTGACTAACCTCGTATTATCTTTCATGGGCGGCATTTCGGGATTTGAAGGAGATCCAATCGCCTAGGTAGCACACAAATCATACTACTTCCGGGATTTAATCGATCTAGGTAATGAGATCTGTTAATCTAAAAGTATAGATTCGGGTAAACACTAACCCTTGGCCGAATATAGGAGAGGCCTTATATTCGCGTTTTTCGCTTTTGAGCAAAGTTGTAGACAGAGGGCGATGAGATCTGATTAGCGAGGGTATCGACATAGAGGGTAGTCTTACGCGTTAATCGTGTGTAACACTCTCACACCATTTAGATTGCTTGGTTAGTATGCATACGAACTCGTTATATTCTCAGATATTATAAATGCCAAAATACCTGCATGGTCATTGAAAACCCGAGAAGGGTAAAGGCAAATCACCAAAGTAGTGATCTCTCGTTATTCTAAAGTGAATGTTTCACGAGAAGATACGCTTTATATGTATGCCAATTTCTATGTATGCATGGGGTTGGGTGATTGATGAAAGGGGAAGTGTTCTGTTGTAGTGGCTTTTGCCATGATCTGTTGTAGTGGCTTTTACCATGATCTGCTGTAGTGGCTTTTGCCATGATCTGTTGTAGTGGCTATTGCCTTGATCTGACGATGAGCAGCATGACTGCCATCGATGGTGTGTAGCGGTGTGGGTTGATTGTAGAAATCCCCAATGGTGTGATTGGCAGGTAAGGGTGGCGTGTAGCGGATGGAAACCTAGGATTGGGTTGGGTTTTGCATATTTTCTATTATATTGTAATATGTTATTCTGTTCTGTGGGGCTAAGGCCCAAATCTAATGGTGCATGAGGGTTGCACACTGAGTCTTGCGACTCAACCTATTATTTAACATTTTCAGGTAGCACCTAGTGCATCGGACCGGGCTGGAGAGGAGCGCAAGGTGGCCATGCGAGGGATTATTTTGATTCAGTAAAAGACTTTACTAGTTCAATTATTTTTAATATTTTTAATTAGTTGGTTTATATTTTATTGTAATAAGGCCACCGGTTGTTATAATTTCTTTTATGTTTTCTTTTTGGTTTTCGGGTTTTTGGACATCTAAAATCCTACGTAAAAGGTTAAACTATGGCATGTATTGAAATGATAAAAATCAAAGGAAAATTCCAGTTTTATATTCATTAAGGCATTAAATAAAATTTATTTCGTTTACAATTTATCAACCTATTCAGTTTTTCCCGTATAAACGCCAAAACTATGTTTTTAAAACAAAACAAAACGCGACATGTTGACAGGCCAAAATTTATAACTAAAACCCGAAAGGGACCAGCCATCCTATGTTGTAAAATTACTAAATTACCCCTGATTTATAAATGACCGAAATATCCCTGATTTGTAAAATTACCGAAATACCCCAGATTGTAAAATTACCAATATAGCCCCAGATTGCAAAAAATTACCAAAATACCCTTCTTTCACAAAATCACGAAGGAATCCTATTTCAGAAAATTACAAAAATACCCCTATAGGATAAATTACGAAAATACCCCTGTTGGATAAATTACGTAAATACCCCTGGGTAGTGAAATGACGAAAATACCCTTAGGTGATGAATGTAAGTTCGTGGATGCTATTTGTATGTGGATGTTACATGATTGAATGTATGTGTATGTAGAACTAGGAGACAAACTTGAGACTGAAACTTGTAGATGTAATTCCGAATTCGAAAGAACTACTCTTAAACTACTGTTCATAAGACTATTCGTGATTAATCAGTGGAAGAAACTTATTAATTCATAAAATTTCTAATCAGATAAACATCAATCGAAAGAATGAGTACAAGAGGTCGAGGACGTCCGCCGCGTGGTCGTGGTAGGGGTAGGATGACCGTGTCGAGCCACAGGTCCGCCACGGGTCGAGAGACGAGATGCCTGGATCTGCCAACAGAGAGGGAGGATTTCGAGATCAGGCGCCCGGAGATGATGCAGTATCTCAGGCGATATTGCGGGTTCTCGAAAGAGTTGTTGGGGCTGGCACGGGTTCAGGAGCTCGAAAATCTATGTCGGAACGACTTCGAGCAAACGGAGCGGAGATGTTTAGGGGTGTTTCTGGCGTAGCCCCTAACACGGCTGAGTACTGGTTAGAAGCGACTGAGAGCATAATGGATGACCTGGACTTCACGGTGGAGAAGAAGTTGAAAGGGGTCGTGTCTCTTCTTCGAGACGAGGCTTACCAGTGGTGGCTCACGGTAAAGGAGGGTAATGCTGCAGACTGGATAGACTGGGATTTATTTAAGGAGTCATTTCAGGGAAAGTACGTTGGGGCCAGCTATGTGGATGCATAGAGGAAGGCATTCCTAAATTTGGTGCAAGGAAGTAAGTCTGTATCTGAATACGAGGCGGAGTTTCTGCGGTTTAGCCGTTACGCTCGAGGGATTGTGGCGACTGACTATAAGCGCTGTGTACGGTTCGAGGATGGACTAAGGGATGAGCTGAGGGTATTAGTAGCACCGCAGCTGGAAAGGGACTTTACGGTTTTGGTTGAGAAAGCTAAGATATCTCGAGGAGGTTAAGCGATCGAGAAACAGATAAGGATAAGGATAGGAATGGGAATAAGAGGAATTTTGGGCCGTCGAGATCATCTGGGAGTTTTCAGAAAAGGCCTAGGTCTGATGGGCCAGCTCGTGCTCCGACGGGTCAGAATCGATCATGTCTTTCGTGTGGGAAGGTACATTATGGGGAGTGCAGAAGGAGAATTGGGGATGCTTGGTGTGGGTCTATGGATCATATGATAAAGGATCGTCCACGTAAGGATCGGTGCGACCACCGGACGAGGTTCTGATCAGGTTGGGAGAGGAGGTCAACTACCACCAAGGGGCTGTGGTCAAGTCAATGGTGGCAATGGCACAGGACATGGTCGTGGAGGTGCAGGTTATCTTGAGGCGAGGCACCACTTTGGTCTATGCAAAGACGTCGCCAAGGGGATGAGGACGCCCAGATCACGAATATCGGTGCATTCTATCATCATATTATCCTACGTGTTTCTTTTGGCTTTAGAATTAGAGTTCACAAATGGAAGCATAGTGGTGAGACTAGGGTAGTACGATTAATAGTTAATTGGAAATTTCGAGGATGAAATTTCTTTAAGGGGGTAGAATTGTAACATCCTGAATTTTTGGGCCTATGCGTTTAGGGTGTGGATGTGTTTAATGTGTTAATTTGAGAATTAGAGGTGCAAATTGGGTTCGAAGCTTGGTGAGGCCTTGATTAAATATTCTGTTTAGATACTCTAGGGCTTAAAATAAAGTTTTGGTAGCTTAAATGGCAAAATGGGCTTGTAGCCTAGTGGCAAAATGGTGCCACTAAGAGGGAAGGGAGTTGGCATCAATAGGCAAGGGGAGAGGCCCAATTTGTGGCCGCTTGGAGCCCATGTTTTTGGGCCAAATTCGACACTTATAAGGAGGAGTAGGTTGGACGGCAACAAGGCTATTATTTAGGGGATTTTATTGTTTTAATATGTGGATAATTACAGCTGATAAAGGAGGGAAGAGTTGGAGATAATTAAGCCTCTTTTGGATGGGTGTTTGATAGGGATAAGGGATAGGATGAAGATCTATTAGGAAGGCTAGTGTTGGCCAAAAATCAAACACAGGAGAGGGGGGAAAATCGGTTGAGTATAGGCTAAAGGTGTGCCGAAATTTCTATAAATAGGGGGGTATAGCTCATCAATTCCGACATTTAAACCCTACACTTTTCTTCTCTTCCCAAATTAAATCCTCGCCTCCCTCTACAATTTGTTTTCTTTAATTTCTTCAAAAGCCAAACCTCTCCCTTCACTCTCTTTTCCATTCTTTTCCTCTTGTGCTAATTTCTCTAAAAAGCTGAATTCTCCCTACCCATTTGTTCATCTCTTCTTCCATTCATTAAGAACCGAAACCCTTTGAAGCCTTATCAGTTGACGAAATCCTTTCCATTCTTTTTCTTCCTAGCCGAAATCTCCAAGCTTCTCTCTTGATTTCTTTTCTTCTTTTCTTTTTCTAGAAACCGAAACTCTTCACTCAGTTCTTCTAAAAGCCGAAAACGCATCAGCCTTCTTTTGTTCATACTTTTTTGGGATTTTCTTAAAAGCTGAAATTCTTAGATCTCTTCTCTGGTGTTTGCCGAATCTTCCTACAATGGGTAGCTGAAATCTTCTGAAGTGGTAAGTGTCGATTATGTTATTCTTTCAATCTTTTCCGGCTTTTGGAGACCATAGTCGAATGGCTAGATGGTTGACTAACCTCGTATTATCTTTCATGGGCAAGATTTTCGGATTTGAAGGAGATCCAATCGCCTAGGCAGCACACAAATCATACTACTTTCGGGATTTAATCGATCTAGGTAAGGAGATCTATTAATCTAAAAGTATAGATTCGGGTAAACACTAACCCTTGGCCGAATATTGGAGAGGCCTTATATTCGTGTTTTTTCGGCTTTTGAGTAAAGTTGTAGACAGAGGGCAGTAGATCCGATTAGCGAGGGTATCGACATAGAGGGTAGTCTTACGCATTAATCAGGTGTGTAACACTCTCACACCATTTAGATTGCTTGATTAGTATGCATATGAACCTGTTATATTCTGTATATTCTGTTAAATGCTGAAATACCGGCATGGCTGTTGAAAACTCGAGAAGGGTAAAGGCGAATCACCAGGTTAGTGAACTCTGTTATTCTAAAGTGAATGTTTCTGCTGAGAAGATATGCTTTATATGTATGCCAATTTCTATGTATGCATGGGGTTGGGTGATTGATGAAAGGGGAAGTGTTCTGTTGTAGTGGCTTTTGCCATGATCTGTTGTAGTGGCTTTTGCCATGATCTGTTGTAGTGGCTATTGCCATGATCTGACGATGAGCAGCATGACTGCCATCGATGGTGTGTAGCGGTGTGGGTTGATTGTAGAAATCCCAAATGGTGTGACCGGCGGTAAGGGTGGCGTGTAGCGGATGGAAACCTAGGATTGGGTTGGGTTTGCATATTTTCTATTATATTATAATCATATTCTCATTTAGTGGGGCTAAGGCCCAAATCTAATGGTGCATGAGGTTGCACACCGAGTCTCGCGACTCAACCTATTATTTAACATTTTCGTAGCACCTAGTGCATCGCATCGGCCGAGAGAGAGCGCAAGGTGGCCATGCGAGGGATTATTTTGATTCAAGAAAAGACTTTACTAGTTCAATTATTTTTAATATTTTAATTAGTTGGTTTATATTTTATTGTAATAAGGCCACCTATTTGTTATAATTTCTTTTATGTTTTCTTTTTGGGTTTTCGGGTTTTGGACATCTAAAATCCTACGTAAAAGGTTAAACTATGGCATGTCTTGAAATGATAAAAATCAAAGGAAAATTCCATTTTTATATTCATTAAGGCATTAAATAAAATTTATTTCTTTTACAATTTATCAACCTATTCAGTTTTTCCCGTATAAACGCCAAAACTATGTTTTTAAAACAAAACAAAATGCGACATGTTTTATAAAGTCTTCTTAGTGACGTGCCAGATCCGGTCGTGGTGTTTGGGCCGAGTTTGGGGTGTTACATGTAAGATTACCGAAGTACCCCCAATTTGCAAAATTACTGAAATACCCTCGGATTGCAAAATTTCTAAAATACCCTCGGTTTGCAAAATTACTAAAATACCCCCGATTTGTAAAATTACTGAAATACCCTCAGTTTGCAAAATTACTAAAATACCCTCGACTTGTAAAATTACTGAAGTACCCCTGATTTGCAAAATTATTGAAATACCCTCAGTTTGCAAAATTACTGAAATACCTCCGGTTTGCAAAATTACCGAAATACCCCCGATTTGCAAAATTACCAGAAACACCCCCGATTTATAAAATTATCGAAATACCAGTGATTTGTGAAATACCGCTATAGGGTAGAATTACCAAAATACCCCTGTAGGGTAGAATTACTGAAATACTTCTGTAGGGTAGGATTACCGTAATACCCTTGTAAGGGTAAAAAGACCGTTTTGCCCCTCGAGGGTAATTGACTCACTTGTGGTATGATTGGACTAATTTGACGGTAATTGACTGTTGTGACTGTGTATGTATAGTTGTTTATGGGCATAACATTTCGCATACATGACATACTGCATGGGGTTGGGATATTGATATGGAGGAACATCTGTTTTGATAGGGTCGCACGGGTCGCCCGAGACGACTGTGGACTTACTGATGGCTTAAAGCAAGTTATTCTGTTTATGGCTCTGTGCCAACCTAAATATGGCTCTGTGCCATCTTGATTATGGCTTTGTGCCAATCGTATTTACCCGTGGCTATGTGTCTAACATATATATCAATGACTCTGTGTCTAACATATATATCAATGACTCTGTCTCGATCATATTTACCCAAGGCTGTGTGCTGATTATATTACCGTCGCTGATGGTTATGTGCCAAACATAATACAGTTACTAATGGCTTTGTGCCAATTGTAATACCGCTACTGAAGGCTTAGAGCCGTATATATATGCTTAGCAGCCTTGTTGCAACGTTTGAGTAGTGCCGCTGTTGGTGCTACCTTTGGTGTGTAGGGATGGGTGGGTTGATATTTATATCCCCACAGGAGTGTAGGGTTGGAAGGAAAATGGAGTGCAGGGTTGGATTTGGGATGGGATGCATCCTCATACTATTGCATATCTGTTATGAGATCTGTTATTGGTTTGGGCTAGGCCCAATTGATTCTGTTATGGGTTGTGACCCAAATGATATTGTAGTGGGCTTGGCCCACGTATGCTCCGATCCGCATCTTTGCATGCATCTTGTTAAAGGGCTTTGGCCCGCACTATTTCTCGATTCTGCTTTCTATCTTGATCAAGTACTCAGTAAGGGATTACAAACTAAGTTTTCGTAAACTCACCCAATTTTTAACTGTGCAGGTAATCCCCAGCCTTAGACAGATCAGAGCTGCGATGGACTCAGTGAAGACCACACACTGTTTATGTTTTCCGTTTTGATTATCTACTTTTAAATATTTTGATTTAGGTTGTAAAAAGGCCTCTTAAAGTTTTTGCACTTTAAATTTTAGATTGGTTTTATTTTAATTTATAACCGTTAGAAGTAAATCGCAGTTTTCCAAAATGTTAACTGTTTTTAAAACAACACTAATCGCAACATTTTTTTTAAATGGTTTTACGACTTAATCTTTTCGTAAATCAATTACTTTCAAATTTGGCTTCCGCATCTGAAAAAATGTTTTGGGAATAAAACTACCGTAACTGGGACTTTACTTAAGCTTTTAAACAAGAAGGGTTTTCAATAAAAACATGGATTCCGAAAAACACTTCAATGTGACACGCCAGATTCGGGCCTAACTTCTAGGCTGGGTTTGGGGTGTTACATTTTTCATCTCCATCGAAGAAATCGAAAGAATTTCACAGTCATATATCAGCTACAATTGGACTTTTGGGAAGAGATAAAGGAATGCAGCATTAAAGTTCGAGACCTCAAGCTACTTCCGTAGTGAGTGTGGGGAGTGTTCGAAATAATAAACCTGAATGTCAACAGTGCAATAGATGACATTTTGGAGAGTGCAGGTTGAGAGATGGATCATGCTTTAAATGTGGTTCCTATGATCATTTCTTTGAAACTGCCCTGAAAGATTTGATAGAGAGAAAGCTCAGAACACTCGGTCGAGTAACACGACTGCGAGAGGGAGACCACCTAGAAACAGTGGTAATGCTGGAAGCAGTTGAAGTGGAATGAAAGATTTTATAGTTAGATCTGAGGCTAGGGCTTATGCAATTCAAGCTTGTGAGGAAGCTTCGGCACCTGATGTGATTACCGGTACATTTTTTTATCTTTGATACTAATGTTAATGCTTTGATTGATACGGGGTCATCGCACTCATATATATGCACAACTATAGAGTCGAATAAGAAAATACCTTTTGGGTCAACTAAATTTGTGATCAAAGTAATGAATCCTTTATGTCAGTATGTGTTAGTTGATAAAGATTGTAGAAATTTTCCCCTGATGATTCGGGATTGGAACTTTTCGGGTAATCTGATGTTATTACCATTTGATGAATTTGATGTGATTCTTGGCATGGATTCGTTGACTTTTCATGATGTTGTTGTGAATTGTAAACGAAAGCAAATTTTATTGAAATGTAAAAACGGTGAAATAGTCTGAGTTGAATCAAATAGTTATGATAGTTCAGCTAATATCATTTTAGCTATGCCAGCTTAAAAATATGTCAAGAAGGGTTCTGAAGTGTATTTAGATTATATATTTGATTCCAAGGCTTCAGGATTGAAATTAGAGTCAGTTACAACAGTTTGTGAGTTATCGGATGTGTTTTTAGAAGAGTTACCAGGGTTACCGCCAGTCAGAGAGGTTGAATTTGCTATTAAGTTACTACTGAGAACATTTCCGATATCGATATCTCAGTATAGAATGGCACCTACAGAACTGAAAGAGTTGAAATCGCTGTTGCAAGAATTGAAAGATAGAGGATTTGTTCGGCCTAGTGTCTTTCCTTGTGGTGCTCATGTACTATTTGTTTAGAAAAAGGATGGGTCAATGCGATTATGTATCAACTATCGATAGCTTAATAAGGTCACAATAAAAAACAAATATCATTTGCCAAGTATCAATGATTTGTTTGATCAATTGAAAGGTGCGATAGTGTTTTCAAATATTGATCTTCGTTCTGGATATTATCAGTTACAGGCTAAAGATTCAGATGTGCCAAAAATTACTTTTAGAACCAGGTACGAACATTATGAATTTTTAGTTATGCCATTTGGTTTAACCAATGCACGTGTTGTGTTTATGGATTTGATGAACAAACTATTTCGGCCGTATTTAGATAGATTTGTGGTTGTATTCATTGATGATATTTTGATCTATTCCCGAGATGGAATCGAGCATGCACAACATTTGAGAGTAATATTGCAGACATTGCGTGAGAAACAGTTATTTGCTAAATTTAGCAAGTGTGAGTTATGGCTTTGAGAAGTCGGATTTTTGGGACATGTTGTATCGACAAACGGTATTAAAGAGAATCCGAGTAAAATATCAGCTATTGTAGACTAAAAGCCAAAAAGAAATGTTTCAGAAATCAGAAGTTTCTTGAGTTTAGCCGGATATTATTGGACATTTGTTAAAGGGTTATCGATGATTTCTACACAGTTAACAGAGCTACTTCAGAAAGATGTTAAGTTTGAATGGTCCAAAAAGTGTTAGGAAAGTTTTGATCGATTGAAAGTGTTGTTGACCAAGACCTTGTGTTAATTCAGCCTATTCCCGGCAAAGAATTTGTGATCTATAGTGATGCTTCATTGAATGGTTTAGGATGCGTTTTGATGCAAGAAGGTAAGGTGGTAGCTTATGCTTCTCGATAATTAAAACCACACGAGAAAAATTACCCGACTCATGATTTAAAACTTGCAGCTATTGTGTTTGCATTAAAGATCTGGTGGCCCTATTGTACGGAGAAAAATGTCACATCTTCAGGATCATAAAAGCCTAAAGTATTTGATGTCACAAAATGAATTAAAATTGAGACAACGTAGATGGTTGGAGCTGCTGAAAGATTATGATTTGATCATCGATTATCATCCAGGAAAAGCTAATGTTGTTGTTGATGCTTTAAGTATAAAACCTTTATTTGCTTTGCGAGCTTCGAATACTCGATTGGTGTTGATTGATGATGGTTCCATTGTAGCAGAATTAAAAGCTAGACCGACATTTGTGCAACAGATTTGTGAAGCTCAGAAAAGTGATTCCGATTTTATTGCTAAACGAGAACATATTGAAATAATGTCTGATTCAAAATTTCAAGTTAGTTCTGATGGTAGTTTATATTTCTGAAACAGAATTTGTGTTCCGAGAAATTTTGATATTATACAGAAGATTTTACAGGAAGCTCACAACAGTAATTATTCGATACACCCTGGTAGTAATAAAATATACGGTGATTTGAAACAAATGTACTGGTGGCCAGGTATGAAACGAATAATTTCAGAGTTTGTATCGAAATGTTTGATTTGTCAGCATGTTAAAGTCAAGCATCAGATACCTTCTGGACTGCTACAGCTTGTTATGGTTCCAGAGTGAAAATAGGAACGACTTACGATGGATTTTGTATCAGGCTTACCTTTGACTTCGCGGAAGAAAGATTTTATTTGGGTTATTGTTCATTGTTTGACTAAATATGCACATTTCATTCCAGTTTAGACGAATTATTCACTTGAGAAGTTTTCGGATCTATACGTTTCTAAGATTGTTAGACTGTCTGGTATGCCAGTGTCTATTATTTTCGATAGGATCCACAGTTTACTTCTCGATTTTTGAGTAAACTACAGGAATATCTGGGTACTTGACTACATTTTAGTACAACATTGCATCCACAGACCGATGGTCAGTCTGAGTGAGTGATACAGGTACTCAAGGATATGCTCTGTTGTTGTATTTTAGAGTTTGAGGGTAGCTGAGAAAAAATTCTTCCATTGGTTGATTTTGCTTATAGTAATAGCTATCAGGAAAGTACTGAAATGGCATCGTATGAAACTCTGTATGGTTAAAAATGTAAAACTCCATTATACTGGACTAAATTCAGTGAGAAAAAGCTATTCGGTGTTGATTTGATTCGAGAAATCGAAGAAAAAGTCAAAGTAATTCGTGAATGTTTGAAAGCTGCTTCTGATCGTCAGAAATCATATGTGGATTTGAGAGGAAAAGACATTGAATTTCAAGTTGGTGACAGAATGTTCTTAAAAGTATCGCCTTGGAGAAAAGTTCTCTGTTTTGGCAGAAAAGGAAACCTTAGTCCACGATTCATCGGGTCGTATGAGATCATCGAGAGAATCGGGCCAGTAGCTTAACGTTTAGCTTTACCATCTAAATTGGAGAAAATACACAACGTATTTCATGTGTCGATGTTACGGAGGTATCGATCTGACCCTTCACATGTGATTTCGCCTGTTGATATTGAAATTCAGCCAGATATGTCTTACAGTGAAGAACTGATCAGAATTTTTGCCCGAGAAGTTAAAGAAGTAACGAATAAACGTATAACTATGGTTAAAGTTCTCTGGCAACATCATGGGGTCGAAGAGGCTACCTGGGAACCAGAAGAAGCTATGAAAGTGCAATACCCGAACCTATTTTCTGGTAAGATTTTCGAGGACGAAAATTCCTTTAGGGGGAGAGTTGTAACAACCAGATTTTAGAGGTGTCAAAAATTATAGTATCGAGTCCACGACTCTGACAAGTGAGTTAATATTTTTATTATTAATTTAATTTTTATATCGTTAAATTAAGGTAGTATTAAAGTTTTGTTAAGAAATTTTAAAGTTTAAATAGTTAATTAGGTAAAAGGGACTAAATCGTAAAGGTTGCAAAAGTGGGTTTCTATTAGGTAAAAGGGCCAAATGGCTTTGAAAGGGTAAAATAATGGATCTAGATAGTAATTATACCATTGTTAAAGTTAGTGGGCAATTATGGGTAGGATTTTGTTATTTTATAAGTTATTAACCTAAGGGTAAAACGGTAATTTAAGAAATAAATGCTTAAACATGAGAGAATTAGCTATCATCTATCTCATTTCACTTTGTTAATGCTTAAATCACCATTAGAAGGGGAGGTTGGAGCATTCGATCACTTGTGTCTTATGAATGGTAGGTTTTCAAGTCCCGTTTTTAGTGATTTTTATGTTTTTGAGCTCGTATTAGCTTAATCTAACTAGCCTAGGGTTAATTTGCAAAATTGTTAAAGGTTGAAGGACTTGCCATGAATGAAATTGTTGTGTTTGTGAAGTTGGTTGGTAAAATATTATGGTTGATTGTTGAATAAACTTGTTTTGTTAAGTGATTTTTGGTGAATTTAGGGTTTAGGGACTTATTTATGAAAAAGGTAAAATTTAATTGTAATATTATGAACTTATGATTGAATTGGGCTGGTATGGGTCCCTAAGAAATTCGGCTAGCATGTATGGAGGGTAAAAATGTTATTTTTACAAGTTTCGAGCTTAAGGACCAATTTGTGAAAATTTAAATTGTTGGGGGTGATTTCGTAATTTTATGTAAATACGAATTATAGATTGTATTTAATGCTTGGGGTTAATTGAAGTACTTAATTGAATGAAACTATTTATTTAGATCAAGATAAACAATAATCGGACATAAATCGAGGAAAGGCAAAAGCTTTGGATTAGTCTTCAACTCTACTTCTACGACTATAGTTATCGAGGTCAGTTCATATGGATTATAATTATGTTAATGATAGTTCAATTGATTATCTACTATATTGTGTTAGTTATAAATGGACTTGACTATACATATATCGATGCTTTGAGTAATCGATTTAATGAATAGTCTCATTTGAACCTTAAGAATTATTAGGATACGAATGACATGTCATTAGTGATTTAATGTTTCGAGTGCTGGTCTTTAATGTACTACCAATGGTTGTGGCCTTACATTTGTTGCGGATTTTCCTCAGCTCATGTGAGCTAACATTCCGACCCACAACTCATGTGAGTAGGCCATTTCACAGCTCGTGTGTGTATTATTGAAAATGAAAGGTTACGATTATATGGAAAGGCACACTTTGTGTGAGCATTCCCGAGTATCCAATGTAATTCTAGATGGTTCAATGGGTATGCAAAGGTTAATGACAAGGTATGTATACAATTGGATAATGGTTCATGATCCTATGAAAAGGTTAATGAGTTAAATGATGTGTACATGAAATTTACTTATGATGTGGCTGATTTCATATATATCATTTATGAACTTACTAACTTGTGAGTTTGATGGTGCTTGTATAGGATTTTAGTAAGCTTATGGAATTGGTAATGATATTATGCTTATTTTATAATATGTGCTTAAGAAATGGTAAGTTATGTTTGAGTTTATACGAGCTTACTAAGCATTAGTTGCTTATGTAGTTACTTTCCTTTGTTTCGTAGATTACCGAAAGCTCGACCGGTTGGAAGCTTGTCAGAGATCTATCACACTATCCATCAACCATTTCGGTAGTTTTTGTAACAGCCCGGTTTTAGCTAAATCAGAATAGTGGTTTTGGGACCACAAATCCAAGGTCAGAAAATCATTTTAATATTATTTTTGGTGTTTATAGCATGTGATTATATATGTGTGAAAGTTTCGTGATTTAATTTTTTCGATCGAATGCTTAATTTGATAAAAGGACTAAATCGCATAAAATGCAAAAGTGGCATTCTATACGTTAAATGTTGTTTAATTGCTATGATTTATTAAATGAAAGGTCCTTGTGATGTTATTAGACCATTGATAGTTGAATTTGACATAAATGGGCATTAAATGGATGTTTTTAATGGTTTTTAACTAAGGTTAATTTGGTAATTAAATAAAACAATGTATATTAATTAAAACAAAACCAAAATTAAGCTTCATTTCATCTTTCTTTGGCCGAATATGGTCGAAGAAGAAAAAAATTAGTTCATTTTAGGGTTCGGTCAATTAGAAGCTTAATTGGTAAGTGTTTTTAGCTCAGTTTTTGATGATTTTTACGTTTTTGAGATCGTTGCTTTGTATTCTAGCTAGTTCATGCCTTAATTTTTGAAGTTCAATGTTTTTGTGAAGTGCCATTGATGAATGCTTGAGCTTTTGAATGTTTGATGATGAAAAAAGAATATTTGTTGATAGTTACATAAGTTTTGTAAAGTGATTTTTGATAAAAATGTCAAATAGGGATTCAATTGTGAAAATGTAAAAATGCGTGGTTAAATGTGTGAATAAATGATAAATATGGGCTGATATGTGCACTAGGAAAATTCGGCTAGCATGTATTTGAATTAAATTGTGTGAATTTTGTGTATTTATGAAATAGGGACTAAATTGAAAAAATATGGAACTTTAGGGGCTAAAGTGTAAAAAGACCCAAATATGTGTTTGTGGACAGAATTTGTAACATCCTGAAATTGGGCCTAGGAGAATTGGGCCAAATGGGCCTTGGGCGTAGTAGCGTTTAAAATTTTTTTTGAGAACAAGAGAACGGCTTGTTGGACCTATTAGGTGAGTGATTTTGGAAGGTTAGGGGGCTTCTATGAAGTCCCGGGATTAAACTTGAGCTTTAGGAAAATTTTGGTTTTAGGTGAAAAAAAAACCCTGGGAGTTGGTAGGTAGGCTTTAAGAATAAAATGTGGAGAAAAATGACACAAGTGGAGGTGTGTTGTAGTGGCAAAGTGACGCCACTTAAGAGGCAAAGTAGTGACGCCACAGGGAAGGAAGGAGGTCCAAGGTTCAAGTCTTGGCTCTTGCATTTTGGTTTTCTTTTTAAATGGACTTTAGAATTTGGCTATAGATTTATATTTAGTTGCGCATGGTTTAAGACACAAGAGGGCTTGTGGCTTGGTGGCAAGTGGCGTGTTGAACTATTGAAGGAGCCCAGGTTCGAATCTCATGAAAAGCAAGGAGTATTTATTTTGCGAATTGGACTGGCAAGAGTTTGAGTTGGATTTAAACTCTCTTCGACGAAGGGATCCCACATCGAAAAGATACAAAGAAGGAAGGTGAGAAGCTAGCTATATATAGAGCATTCTATGATAGGAGGAAGGATACCTTGGAGGCGTTTGGGCTCGGGGAGTGGTCGGAGCGCGGATTAGCACCGATTCCTATCGGTGTGTAACTCTCTCTACTCTAGTTGTAGAGCGGAAAATGCCGAAGTGCCGGTCACGACAATAGTAGCCACACGAGCGTGTGAACGAACGTGTGGCGCTTCGACGCGATAGTTGAGGCCATCACTAGTATTCTTTTGGGTTGAGGCTGCTTGGGCCACGATGGGCCGAAGTGGGCGCAATGGGCCCGTGGGCCCAATTGAATAAAATGTATGATGGTGTAGTATATAGTGAACTAGACTAGGTGAATCTCATATACGTGGCTAGATTTGTGTTAGGTGGGCCACACGAGCGTATGGGCCCGAATAGGCCGAAATCGAGTTTTAGGCCCAATAGTCCGGTACGACCGGAAATGGTAGTTGAGTCGCTCAAGGCGACATTAGGCCTTTGGAAAGGCCATTGCAGGTGTAAAATTACTAAAATACCCCTGGTTTATTAAATTACCGAAATACCCCCAGTTTGCAAAATTATCGAAATACCCCTAGTTTTTAAAATTACCAAAATACCCCTGGTTTGCAAAATTACCGAAATACCCCCGGTTTGCAAAATTACCGAAATACCCCCGATTTGTGAGATTATCGTTTTACCCCTACACGACAAAATGATCGTTGTACCCTCGTGGTAGTACTAGCGTTGTATGTGTTAATTATATGATTGATTATGTTTGAGATGCGTTGCTTACATGGATTGGTTATGAGTAGAATTACTGAACTACCCCTGTAGGGTAGAATTACCGAAATACCCTTATAGGGTAAAATGACTGATTTGCCCTTGTAGATAAATGATCGACTTGTTCAATGAGTTGACTAATTTGGCTGTGGTTGTATGACTGATATGCTTTTATCACATGTTTAAATAATTGTTACTGAGCATGTCCATTTTGCATACACGTGTAATGATTGAGCATGGCATACACGACATATTGCATGGGGTTGGGATTATTAATACGGAGGAAGTGCTAATAGGATCGCATGGTCGCTTGACGACTGTGGATCCACCGAAGGCTTTATAGCCACCGCAGTTTTTTAGCCACCGAGCGTACCATGCCGCACCGATAATGTTATCGAGGGTCGTGGTGCCATTAATATGGCTTCGTCGCGTAATTATGGGCTTTGTGCCAATACCAAAGGCTCTGTGCGTCGATATTATGGCTTTGTGCCAATTGTATTTACCGTGGCTATGTGCCTAACTTATATATCGATGACTCGTGGTCGATCATATTTACCCAAGGCGTGTCAGCCGATTATATTACCGTCGATGGCTATGTGCCAAATATAATACAATCCATCGATGGCTTTGTGCCAATTGTAATACCGCTCATCAAGGCTTTTTAGCCATCGAGCAAATATGCTTTTGCACCGATAAGTTAGTGCCGCAACCGGTGCTACATAAGGAGTGTAGGGATGGGTGGGTCGATTAAATCCCACAGGAGTGTAGGGTTGGACAGAGACGGAGTGCGGGGTTGGTATGGGCATTAACGCATTGCATATCCGGATTATATTATCGAGATGGGCTTAGGCCCCGATTTATATGTATGACATGTGACATTTGTCTTGGGTTAAAGCCCAACCGAGGCTATTTTGGGCTAATGCCCAATTGCCACGCATTACTTTAATGGGCTTGGGCCCGAATTGTTTTGATGCATGTTCTTACAGATTTTGTTCGTAAGGGGAATTACACAATCGAGTTTTCTTAAACTCACCCCCATCTTTTTAATTTTCTTAGGTAATTCTCATGGGCGGTTCGACGTCTTTGAGGACTCGAGAGGTGGCCACACTACGAGCGCTTTTGGACTTTAGTATTTTACTTATTTTTAACTTGGGTTAATATTTTGTAATAAGGCCGCTTTAACTTTAAATTTGGTATTTTATTTGGTTTAGCTTTTAATATGATAATCTTCATATTATTCTTAAATATTTAATACGGGATTTTCCTAAACCCTTAATAACCGTTTTTCCAAAATGTTAACAAAAGGATAACAAGCTTAATACATAATTAAACTCAAATTTTTAACAAACGCGCAATTTTTAAACAACCCTTTTATGTGACATGCTGGATCTGGTCGTAACGTTTTGATCGGGTTTGGGGTGTTACAATTATGGTATCAGAGCCTAGGTTGCGAAACTCGGCTGTGGATTGGGTTTTCAAAATTGAATTTTTGAAAGTATTGTTTCAAAAAGGCTTGAAAATATTTAAAGTTCTGAAATTTGTATTGACTGATTTTTGAAAGTGTGGTACACCGAGTCTCCGGCGCCGAATCCATAAGTTTCCTGACCTTATACTCTGTTATGTGCTGTATCGACTGTATTGTTGGTATCTATTTTGTACGTGTTTTGTTTGGATGTGATGTTTGGATATAGAAATTGGTTGCGTATAAGATATCTGTCTGCTTTAATGGTTAGGTGTTTTGAGTATGTGTAGGGAGTTCCAAATTCTAGTTAAAATGTGATATGGATATTAGAATCAGAGTACGCAGCGGTAGCGTAGTGGGGTAATCGTTACACGACTACCCTGTTAGCTAGAAATTTCGAGGACGAAATTTTTTAAGGAGGGTAGATTTGTAACATCCCGAAATTAGGCCTAGGAGAATTGGGCCCAATGGGCCTTGGGCGTAGTAGCTTTTAAATTTTTTTTTGAGAACAATAGAACGGCTTGTTGGACCTATTAGGTGAGTGATTTTGGAAGGTTAGGGGGCTTCTATGAAGTCCCAGGATTAAACTTGAGCTTTAGGAAAATTTTGGTTTTAGGTGAAAAAAAACCCTGGGAGTTGGTAGGTAGGCGTTAAGAATAAAATGTGGAGAAAAATGACACAAGTGGAGGTGTGGTGTAGTGGCAAAGTGACGCCACTTAAGAGGCAATGTAGTGACGCCACAGGGAAGGAAGGAGGTCCAAGGTTCAAGTCTTGGCTCTTGCATTTTGGTTTTCTTTTTAAATGGACTTTAGAATTTGGCTATAGATTTATATTTAGTTGCGCATGGTTTAAGACACAAGAGGAGCTTGTGGCTTGGTGGCAAGTGGCGTGTTGAACTATTGAAGGGAGCCTAGGTTCGAATCTCATGAAAAGCAAGGGAGTATTTATTTTGCGAATTGGACTGGCAAGAGTTTGAGTTGGATTTAAACTCATCGACGGAAGGGATCCCACATCGGAAAGATACAAAGAAGGAAGGTGAGAAGCTAGCTATATATAGAGCATTCTATGATAGGAGGAAGGATACCTTGGAGGGCGTTTGGGCTCAGGAGTGGTCGGAGCGCGGATTAGCACCAGATTCCTATCAAGTGTGTAACTCTCTCTACTCTAGTTGTAGAGCGGCAAATGTCGAAGTGCCGGTCACGGCAATAGTAGCCACACGAGCATACGAATGCACGTGTGGGGCTTCGACGCGATAGTTGAGGCCATCAGTAGTATTCTTGTGGGTTGAGGCTGCTTGGGCCACGATGGGCCGAAGTGGGACCAATGGGCCCGTGGGCCCAATTGAATAAAATGTATGATGGTGTAGTATATAGTGAACTAGACTAGGTGAATCTCATATACCTGGCTAGATTTGTGTTAGGTGGGCCACACGAGTGTGTGGGCCCGAATGGGCCGAATTCGAGTTTTAGGCCCAATAGTCCGGTACGACCGGAAATGGTAGTTGAGTCGCTCGAGGCGACATTAGTCCTTTGGAAAGGCCATTGCAGGTGCGAAATTATTGAAATACCCCTGGTTTGTTAAATTACCGAAATACCCCTGGTTTGCAAAATTATCGAAATACCCCTGGTTTGTAAAATTACCAAAATACCCCTGGTTTGTGAAATTACCGAAATACCCCCGGTTTACAAAATTATCAAAATACCCCCAGTTTGTGAGATTACCGTTTTACCCCCACACGACAAAATGATCGTTGTACCCTCGTGGTAGTACTAGCGTTGTATGTGTTAATTGTATGATTGATTATGTTTGAGATGCGTTGCTTACATGGATTGGTTATGAGTAGAATTACCGAACTACCCCCAGTAGGGTAGAATTACCAAATACCCTTATATAGGGTAAAATGACCGATTTGCCCTTGTAGATAAATGATCGACTTGTGCAATGAGTTGACTAATTTGGTCGTGGTTGTATGGACCGACATGCTTTTATTACATGTTTAAATAATTGTTAATGAAAGCATGTCCATTTTGCATACACGTAATGATTGAGCATGGCATACACGACATATTGCATGGGGTTGGGATTATTAATACGGAGGAAGTGCTAATAGGATCGCATGGTCGCTTGACGCATCGTGGATCCACCAAAGGCTTTATAGCCACCGCAGCTTTTTAGCCACCGAGCATCTTTGCTGCATCGATAATGTTATCGAGGGTCGTGTGCCATTAATATGGCTTCGCGTCGTGAATTATGGGCTTTGTGCCAATACCGAAGGCTCTGTGTCGATATTATGGCTTTGTGCCAATCGTATTTACCGTGGCTATGTGCCTAACTTATATATCGATGACTCGTGTCAATCATATTTACCCAAGGTCGTGTGCCGATTATATTACCGCGTCACGATGGCTATGTGCCAAATATAATACACCAACGATGGCTTTGTGCCAATTGTAATACCGCTCATCAAGGCTTTTTAGCCACCGAGCGCGCCTATCTTTGCACCAATAAGTTAGTGCCGCAACCGGTGCTACATAAGGAGTGTAGGGATGGGTGGGTCGATTAAATCCCCACAGGAGTGTAGGGTTAGACAGGAGACGGAGTGCAGGGTTGGTATGGGCATTAACGCATTGCAAATCTGGATTATATAACTGAGATGGGCTTAGGCCCCGATTTATATGTATGAACATGTGACATTTGGCTTGGGTTAAAGCCCAACCGAGGCTATTTTGGGCTAATGCCCAATTGCCACCGTTACTTTAATGGGCTTGGGCCCGAATTGTTTTGATGCATGTTCTTACAGATTTTGTTCGTAAGGGGAATTACACACTGAGTTTTCGTAAAATCACCCCCTCTTTTTAATTTTTCTTAGGTAATTCTCAGTAGGCGGTTCGATGTACTGGAGGACTCGGAGGTGGCCACACTACGAGCAGTTTTGGAATTTAGTATTTTACTTATTTTTAACTTGGGTTAATATTTTGTAATAAGGCCGCTTTAACTTTAAATTTGGTATTTTATTTTGTTTAGCTTTTAATATGATACTGCCTATTATTCTTAAATGTTTAATACGAGATTTTCCTAAACCCTTAATAACCGTTTTCCAAAATGTTAACAAAAGGATAACAAGCGAATACATAATTAAACTCAAAATTTTTAACAAACGCGCAATTTTTAAACAACCCTTTTATGTGACATGCCGGATCTGGTCGTAACGTTTTGACCGGGTTTGGGGTGTTACAGAATTGAGTGATTTGATGAATAAATGAGTTAATTTTGAATGTATATAGATCAAGAACGAAAGAAATCGGATTTAGATCGAGGAAAATCAAAGGTTATCGAATAGTCGATCCATTCCGTTTATCCCGAAAACAAGGTAAGTTCATATGCAAATAAATGTCTTTAAATTGAATTATATATGTTTACTTGTCATTGAACTGTTATGAATGTTGAATGATCAAATATGAGCAAGAATCGACATGGTTAAAATATCTGAAAGTCCCGTACAAACCTTAGGAATTGTATAGGATACAAATGTCATGACATTAGGATTACCGAGATGTGAATATGTGTAAGACCATGTCTGGGACATTGGCATCATTATATAATTTTGTATAAGACCCTATCTGGGACAGTGGAATCGATATGTGTTAACATGTAAGACCATATCCGGGATATGGCATTGTACGAGTTATATGTGATTTCTGAGTATCCTTAACGATTTTGAATGGTTCAACGGGCAAAGTCAAGTCGAGAAAGAATGTGTGAATGAGTTAAGTGACTCAAGTACGTACAAGATTCATACGAGTATTGAAAAGGGAAGTATTTAATGGATTCACTTATGATTTTCAATATGTGTTCAATGGGAAAGGTTTGTGAGCTTTTTTATGCTTATTCATGATTTGCCTATTAATGAAAATGATATTGATTCATTTTGTAATTTTACATTGTATATGGCTTACTAAGCTTTTAAAGCTTACTTTATGTGTTCTTTCCCTATTTTACAGATAATCGAAGCTAGCTCGGACTTGGGGATCATTAGGAACATCGTCACACTATCGATCAACTTGTTGGTACTTTTGATGTTATGTATATATGGTATATGGCATGTATAGGCTTGTGTTAAGATGATATGTTTTGAGTTGTGATTTTAGCCATGAGAGTTGGCTTGTAAATGATGTACATGTTGGTGTGTATTTGGCCATCTAAGTTGGCTTAATTTATGAATTTGGTAAGTGATATGTGATGTATATATGGCCTTGTGTTTTGGCATGTTTGGTATGATATTTGTGATGGCTAAGTGGTTATTGTTTTGATTATTTACCAATGATATATCATAGTTGATTTGGTATGATATAGGGATGATGAATTGATATATTTTGTTGCACGAATTAGTTGATAAAATGATGAGAAAAATGCATAGGGAAGATAGGTGAAATGGTTGGTAATGATATATTGTTTTGGTTTGTTTATGGTTATGATTTGAGTAGTGAAATGGTTGAAGATGAAATGACATAATTTGTAAATGAATCGACATGTTTTGGTTGCCTATAAATGTGTTGAAATGGTATTAATTTGGATGTATAGGTGAACATGAGAAAGGGTGGCAAATTGGCCTTTCAAATGGCCTATTCTTGTCGACACGGACAGAGACACGGGCGTGTGTCTCAGCCGTGTGCGACACACGGTCATGATACACGGCCGTATGTCCTCTGGTGTTGAAACTGAATTGAAGTCAGTATGCTCCACACGGCCTCACACACAGGCATGTGACCGTGTGGCACAAGTCAAGATACCCCTAAAATGGCACACGGCCTAGCACACGGGCGTGTGACTTGGCCGTGTTGCATAAGTCAGTATACCCTACAGGATTGGCACGGCCTAGGGCACGGCCTGGCACACGGGCGTGTGTGCCATTTCGAAGGGCACACAGGCTAGACACATGGACGTATGGTCAGCCGTGTGACCCAAGTCAGTATGTATGCCCTGTTTTCACACGGCCTGGGACACGGGCGTGTCTGGAGCCATGTGAGGCACACGACCTGTTCACACGGGTGTGTGACCCTTGTATGTTTGAAAATTTCCTAAGCTTTCGAGAATTTTTGTAAGTTATCCGATTAGTCCCGAACCACTTCTAAAGCATGTTTAAGCCTCGTAGACCCTTATAAGGGACAATGTGATTATGATTGATTGGTGTTTGAGAATAGATGTATAAATGTATGTTGTATGTTGTGATTTGATCGGTAATCCCTCGTAACCCTATTCTAGCGACGGATACGGGTTAGGGGTGTTACATTTATTTGTATCAGAGCAACTGTTTAGTCGATTCTAGGACTAACGTAGCGCGTGTGTGAGAGTCTAGCTATACATGCCATATATACTCTACGATAGTGTGATTGTAACACCCCTAACCCGTATCCATCGCCAGAATAGGGTTAAGAGGCATTACCAGACGAACAGAGACTTTTACGGCCATTTCATAATATAACTCAACCAATGCAATCAAAGTGTCCCTTAAATAGGTCAACGAGACCTTGAACATGCTTTAGAATAGGGCCAGGACTAAACCAAACACATACAAAAATTCTCAGAAATTTAATTTTTTTTCTAAGTTACAGAGGTCACACGCCCATGTGGGCAGGCCGTGTGCCTCCCACTACTCGCACACGCCCATGTGTCTAAGTCGTGTCAAACAGGCATACATATCGACTTGTCCACACGGCATGGACACGCCCGTGTGCCTCACCCGTGGTCGATCCTGACTTCACCACACGGCCAGTCACACGCCCGTGTGTCCAGCCCATGGTCGATCCTGACTTGTTTTGAATTTCAACCACGAAGGACACGGTCAAGCCACACGCCCGTGTGCTCAACCGTGTGGGCAATTATAGGCCATTTTTAAGGCCAAATTGCCACCCACACAAGGGTCATCCCTACAAGCTCGAATAATCAATATCCCATACACAATTAGCAACCAAAATCATGTCAAATGTTCAACCTATCATTCCATTTAATCATATTTCTAAATGTGCAAACTTGTATGCCAAATAGCACATCTAAATCACATGTAAAACCAAGCATAATTCATCCACAATTTCACCTATTCACTAAGGCATCAATTCATCAATAAGCTTACCATTCATAAGACCATTTCATTGTCATCAAGCCATACCAAAACATGCATCATATACCATAATCACTTATGCATATTACCAACATTTATCTAGCCACATCACATGGCTAATTACAAATCTCAAACATGTTCCAAACATCTAGCCTATACATGCCATACTTAGTATATACATTTCCATAAGGTACCAAAATGAGTTTGGGTAGTGTGATGATGATCCCCGACGGTCCCGAGCCTTCAAAGAGCTTTGACGATCTCAGAAGTGAGTAAACACACACACAAAGTAAGCTTTCCAAAAGCTTAGTAAGCCATATACAAATAAACTTAACATATAATCATTCATAAACATAGTTATTTAAAATCATTATCACATTCTCATTTCAAGCACATAATAGTCTCTTTGGCTCACTTGGTTTACCATTTCTTACCAATTCATCATATCTCATATATCTCATTTGCTCATATCTCAAACATACATATATCTCAAATGTACCTTTGCATCAATGCACATACGTACTCACCTTTCATGCTGATACAAAGCATATATATATATATCAATGTACCTGAAACGGATATACAACTCACATAGTCATTCATTTCTCGGACTTGCCCGTTGAACCGTTCGGAATCTAATAGGATAGTCGGAATGCTCGAATAGTCGCATACAACACCAACGCCCCGCACGTGGTCTTACATGTAATCGATATCGATGCCATCGTCCCGCATGTGGTCTTACACGAATCAATACGATGCCAATGTCCTGCACATGGTCTTACACGTAAATCTCAAATCGATGCCAACATCCCAGACGTGGTCTTACACGAAATCTCGAATCAATGCCAACGTCCCAGACGTGGTCTTACATGATATCAAATATCGGACACCTATGTCATGACATATGCTATCCTATCTATTCCTAGGTTCATACGGGACTTCTCAGACTTTAACAACTTATCGATATATATGTAAGCTCGGATTTCCAATACATTCCATCTCAATGGATATTCATAGCAATTCGAGTCTCATATATACACAAATAATTCAATTCAAATACATTTATTTGTATATTGACTTACCTCGGATTTGGATATTTGATCAGATTCGATTATTCGACAACTTTTGACTTTCCACGATCTAAGTCCGTTTTCTTCGGTTCTTGATCTATACATATTAAAATTTAACCCATTTATTCAACAATTCATTCAATTCGATCCAAAAACACATATTTAGGGCAATTTACAAATTAGCCCTCACATTTTTACATTTGGACATTTTAGTCCCTATTTCACAAAATCACAAAATATACAAAATCTCGTGATACCCATGCTTAGCCGAATTCTCATGTAGTCTATACAAGTCCATACATTTCATTTATTTCACAATTCAGTCCCACAAAATATTATTTTCTCAATTACATCCAAAATACTCAAATTCATCAAAAACTCAAGAACAAACTATGTTAATCAAACACATATCTTTCATAATTCATCAACAATAATAACAAAACTCATGTGTTCATCAATGGCACATTTCAAAACTTTCATCAATTCACAAAATTGAAGCATGGGTTTTGAAGTATACAAAGCAACGATTACAAAAATGTAGAAATTATCAAAAATTGATCAAAAACACATACCCGATTTATGCTTGAACCTTGGCCGAATGAAACAAAGCTTAACCCTTTCTTTTTCTTTGATATTTCGACACTAAGAAGATGAACGCTCCACTTTCAATCTTTCTTTTGTTTTATTACAAATAACATATTTACTATTTTACATTTTTAACCTTCATTAATGCATTAAAAATTTCCACTAACTTTGGCAATAATGTCCATCCATTCTCTAATGGTCAAATTGCATTATAAGGACTTCACATTTATTAAGACATAACACATAAGTACTTTTAACATATAGCATGCAAATTTTGCATCTTTCACAATTAAGTCCTTATGTCAAATTAAGCATACTAACGGACAAATTAATTCACAGAACTTTAACACATACTAATTCACAAATCATAAGCACGAAAAATAATATTAAAATATTATTCTAACTCAGATTTGTGGTCCTGAAACCACTATTTTGACTAGGGTCTAAACCAGACTGTTACAATTCTCCCCCTTAGGGATTTTCGTCCCCAAAAATCTTACCGTTAAACAGATTCGGATATTGCTGTCTCATTGAATCTTCAGGCTCCCACGTAGTCTCTTCCATTCCGTGTCGATGCCATAATACTTTCAATAACAGAATTTTCTTGTTTCTCAACTCTTTCACTTCATGAGCTAAGATACGGATCGGTTCTTCCTCATATGTCATATCAAATCGAATTTCAATCTCAGACGGAGTAATTGTAACACCCCTTACCCGTCTTCAAGCCGGGACAGGGTTCGAGGCATTACCTAACTAATCTTGCTTAAACATCTCGAATAGGGTTATAAAGTCTCGTTTAAACCCATCACTTACTTACTTATACTTGGCCTAAGAGGCCCTAAACATACTTCCAAGAGGTATCGGGACTATTCTGGGGACAATTACACGTTCGAGAAACTTTTCAACAAAACAGGGGTCACACGCCCGTGTGTCCCTAAGACATGCCCGTGTCTACCATCCGTGGTCGAAACTGACTAATTTCACACGGCCTCGACACGCCCGTAGTCTTGGCCCGTGTGCCAAACCTTGGCATTCTGACTAATCCACACGGCCCACACACACACCAGTGTGTTTCAACCGTGTGACGATTTAAATTCCAAGTGCAAGGTGCAGACTTCACACGACTTGGGCACACGCCCATGTGCTAGCCGTGCCACTCACACGGTCTAGACACACGCCCTTGTGTCTACCCAGGTGGAAAATTAGAAGGCTATCTACCAAGCCCCTAGCCACCCTACCTTGCAAACATACATAATCAAATTCCATTCAACGTAATTCATGACCCAAAGACACATCTAAATACTCAATTCAACATTCATACACAAGGGCATACACTTCAAGAAAATCACTTTCATTAAGCAAAATAATTTGCCAAGTATTTGCCTAACTTAAGGCCATTTACAAAATGACTTTAGTAACATACATAGCCAACACTTTGGCTAACAATTACAACATAACAAAATACTCGAGTCCTATGCATGCCATACTCAAAATAAGTCTAAATTGTTATACCAAAGTGATGTCGATAGTGTGATTTCTGAACTCCTACGTCCACGATCCTCGAGTTATCTTGGCAATACTACAAGGAAGAAGGGCAATGAAAGGGGTAAGCATAAAGTGTAACACCCCAAACCCGGCCTAAACGTTACGACCGAATCTGGTATGTCACATGGAAAGATTGTTTAAGGAAACTTTGAAATTTTAAAAATTTCGCGTTTTGTTTTCATTAAAAACTCAGATTCAGTTTTAAGGTTTTCTTGAAACCTTTTATTAACAGTCAAAAATAGGTTCTTGTGATACGAATGCCGAAATGAGGGGATCTCAGAAACGTGACATTTAAAAAAATAGTTTGTGTAGACTTAGGAAAATTTCCGAGTTTAATTATTTACTGACTTGATATCCGTGTGTCATTGTTAAAAGAAATGTTTGTTTTCATTTTCTTTAGAAAACTCCCAATTTAATGTTTCCTATAGTATAAGTTACCGTAATAAGTTGAAAACCAAATTATAAAATCCCGGAGGCCTAATTACATAATACATTCCCAAATTAAAAGTAAGTTTAACTGAAGAAACGAAATTTACGAAGGAAGTAATGCATGGCCACCTCAAATTCCACTTCGACTCGAATCCGCAACTAGGAGTTACCTGCAAAATTAAGCGAGAGGGTGAGTCACCAAGACTCGCAGTGTAATTCCTTACTAACGCAACTCGGCCTTAAGCCCACAGATGCACATTGGGCGTAGCCTCACAACATGGTATATTAAAAAAATGTATGCAATGCAAACCAAACAACCTAGTATTCCATCCTCTACATCACCGAACTACCAAACACTGCGGGCACTTAAGCCACCACCGTGTACCAAACCACTGTGGTACCAAAACCATTGTGACAGAGTCACCGATAAAATATATATGTGGGGGCCAACCCACGGTGGTACCAAACCACCGTGATAGTCACCGATAAATATATATGGGGCCAACTCACTGTGGTACCAAACCACTGTGATAGTCACTGATAAATATTTGTGGTGCCGCACCACTGTGGTACCAAACCACCGTGATGAGTCATCAATTACACTTCCCCTACAATATCATATCCCGTGAGCCCATGCAACATATTATCATATTGTGTTGAATGCAATCATATTCCCAATGTACAACAGATAATCAAATCATGCATATATTTAGGCCATGTTATTCGAAAGACAGAATCATAAAGGTACTTACCTGGTGTCTCCAACCTTACCCATAAGGGTATCTCAACTGTCGATACAGTCGTTTCGGCTTTCAGCCAACACAGTTATTAACGCAAAATAATAAAGAAAGTTGTAAGCATTACACGCTTGATTACACGAAGAACTAAACACTCTAGATCGTCGACACTCTTACTAGCGGGAATAACAATGATTTGCCTATCCCAAACAGATGTCGGCTCTCTACCACAACCCGACAGAAAGTCCCGAACCGCCGACACAGCATGTCGTTTGAACTTAGGAGTAGAGACTACGGGTTCACTCCCCTCCTTAGATTGGCTAGCACCCGCATCCATGAAGAGAATCTTGATCAGTACTCAAAGAGAAACGTTGGTTGTCTAACAAGAGAATTTGGTTAAAGCAGAATAAAATGAAGAGGAAAGTAATAGTCAAGAAATTGAAAAGATGGCTCCTTACCTTAACTACTCAGAAGTCGTACCAAAAGATTCGGCTTGCGATTTCAGATGAATCCCTAATAACTCACAAGTTAGAAAATGGTGCTCCTAAATAATAAAGCAACAGCCTTTCGGCCCAAACGAAACATGAAAGAGACCTCCCTTAATCGGCCAACAAAACTTACCACCCTCCTCACAAGATTCCGAAACCAAGAAGAGGCTTAAAGGGTGCTTGCACTCCAACAGATTCGGCCCTTGGAAGAAGAGACAAAGTGAGACTTTCGGCTTTTAGAGAGAAGAAGATAGAGAGGAAAAGAATAAGAACCGAAAAGGATTACGAACTACCGAGAAGAACCTTACCTTGCACAATCCAACCCAATTGAAGAAACTATCAATAGACAAGAAGATTTCTAGCACCTTGCTCCCCAATATTCGGCTAATAGCATAAAGTGACAAAAATAGATTTGTTTAGCACAAAAGGAGATTCGGCCAGCCAAAATAGAATGAAAAAAAATAGAAGAAATAACAGTAAGGAAAGAAACCCAATCCGGCTATGGAGGAAAACTAGCCAAGAGTCACAAGAAGCACGGGCTTCGATTTAAAGGAGAAAGTACAGAAGTGAAGAAAAAGTATAGAGGTTCGGCTATGGTGGAAATCGAAAGAGAAAGGTTCAGCAAGGAGGGCTTCAAGAGAAATCGGCTTGTGGTGAAGAAAAAAAGTAGGAAGAAAAGAAAAGACGAGAAGAAAAAGAGAAGGTTAAAGTTTTAGCTATCAAACTTGAGGAAGAAGATAAAAGAATTGAAAAGCAAAGAGGATAGTCACATACAGTTTCGGTAAAGAAAAGAGAGCAGAAGAGAGGTACAAAAAGTTTCGGCCAACACCAACTTGAAGAGAAGAGAAGATGAAGAAATGTGGCTTGAGTATTTCGGCACTAACAAAAGGAGTTGACAGCCAAAGACCCTAATGCTTGAGTTACCGAAACTAAAATGCAAAACACCAAGATTACCAGCATAGAATTTCGGCACCCCCTCACATGACCCAAAACCGAAACACCCACACACAAAAGACCCCTTCCATGACTGAAATTCTCCCCTCCAAGACCCCCACATTCGGCCAACACCTCCACCACACTCCAAATCCCTTATTTTACTCCACACTTTGCTCCACATCACCCATTCAAACCAATTTGACAACTTCCACTCCTTAAGCACCTCTCATCCATCCATTTCAAATAATTTGACTCATTCAAACTCCTCTTAGAAGAGTCCTAGCCGAATGCTACCTCCTCCTCTCATTGAGCACAAAAATAAAGTTCCACCATGCAACAGATGGGATTCGAACTCCTTCCCCCTTGCTCTGCTAGTGACGCCACAACCACTCCACCTCATGCTCACCTTGAGTCTTCAAACGTGAATGAATATCCTTAAAGCCTACTCCCCCTAGCTCTCCCCCCTTATTCCCAAAACAAAAATTTTACCAAGGCTCTGGCTTGAACCCGAGCCTCCCCAGGATCCCCAAGCACATCTAAATAACAAGCAGAACAAGCCAAGCACACAGAAAAACATAAAATGTAGAACCCCTAATTCTAGGATGTTACAGTTCTACCGCCCTTAAAGAAATTTCGACCTCGAAATTTACCTGATCAAAAGAGGTGAGGGTATTGTTGTCGCATCACATCCTCTGGCTCCCATGTGGCTTCCTCTGCACCGTGATTCCGCCATAAAACTTTGACCAATGGAACCGACTTCCTTCTGAACACCTTAACATCTCAAGCTAAGATCTGCACTGGTTCTTCTTCAAAAGATAGATCAAGTCTTACTTCAATTTCCTCTACTGGCACTATGTGAGAAGGATCCGAACGATAGCGCCTTAACATTGAGACATGGAATACATCATGTATCCGATTCAACTCCGGAGGTAACTCGAGCTGATAAGCTACTGGTCCCACACATTTCAACACTCGGTAAGGCCCGATAAATCTGGGGCTCAACTTGCCTTCCCGTCCAAATCTTAGAACCTTCTTCCAAGGTGAAACTTTCAGAAAAACCTGATCACCCACCAAAATGTCTATTTCTTTACGCTTCAGATCTGCATACGATTTCTGCCTGTCGGAAGCTTCCTTTCAATTGAGCCCGAATCAACTTAACCGTTTCCTCCGTCTCTAAAACAAATTTCGAACCCAACAACTATCGCTCACCCAATTCTGTCCAGCATGCAGGAGTACGACACTTACGACCATACAACGCTTTGTAGGGTGCCATCTGAATACTGGATTGATAGCTATTGTTGTATGCAAATTCCACCAACGGTAAGAAATCCTCCCAACTACCTCTGAAGTCGATTACACAACCTCTCAACATGTCTTCCAGAATCTGAATTACCCTCTCTGACCGACCATCAGTCTGAGGATGAAACACCGTGCTGAAATCTAATCTTGTACCCAACACTTTATGTAACGCCTTCCAGAACCGCGATGTAAACCTTGGGTCCCTGTCTGATATGATAGACACTGGTACCCATGTAACCTCACAACCTCCGCTACATATAGCTTGGCTAACTTTTGTAGTGGGTAGTCGATACGAACCGGTATGAAGTGAGCGGACTTCGTCAACCGATCGACAATCACCCACACCGAATCTTTCCTGGTAGGTGTAAGAGGTAGCCCACTAACAAAGTCCATCGTTATCCTCTCCCACTTCCAAAGTGGAATCTTCACTGGCTGAAGCAACCCCGAAGGAAACTGATGCTCCGCCTTCACCTGTTGACACGTCAAACACTTACTCACAAACTCGGTAACTTCTTGCTTCAGACCAGGCCACCAAAACTGTTCACGCGAATCTCTGTACATCTTAATCCCACCGGGATGCATAGCGTATGGGCTACTATGCGCCTCCCGTAGAATCATCTGTCTCAATTCGTAATCCTTCTAAGCATACAAACCTTTCCACGAAAGCATAATACCCCTTCACCGCCTCACTCAAAATCTTCTGCCTTACCACCTTCCACTTGTCAAGTCGAGAACTTAACAATTAATCTGACAACTGCTTCTCTTTAATCTGACTTACCCATGAAGGTTTCACTTGAAGTTCGGCTAACAAGCTTCCATCTTCATACAAACTGAGATGAGCAAACATTACCCTCAAATCCGATATTACCTTACGGCTCAACGCATCCGCCACTACGTTAGCTTTACCCGGTGATACTCAATCGAAAGCAAATATAGTCTTTCAACAATTCAATCCACCTTCATCCTTAAATTCAACTCCTTCGGGTAAGGAGATATTTCAGGCTCTTATGATCGGTGTAGATAATTGACTTCTCCCCATACAAGTAGTGTCTCCAAATCTTCAGAGCGAACACTACCGCCGCTAACTCCAAATCATGAGTGGGATAATTCACTTCATGTGGTCTTAATTATCGAGACGCGTACGCTATCACCTTCCCTTCTTGCATCAACACACATCCTAACCCTGTGTGCAACGCATCACAATAGACGACAAACTCCTTTCCAGTCTCAGGCTGAATCAACACTGGTGCCTCCGTTAAAATCTTCTTAAATTTCTCAAAACTTTCTTGCTGTTTATCTGACCATACAAACGGTACCCCTTTTCGTAATAGCTTGGTTAATGGTGCATCAATCAACGAGAATCCCTCAACGAACCTTCTGTAGTACCCAGCTAACCCAAGGAAACTTTGAATTTCTGCTACTGACTTCGGCGGTTTCCAATCCAAAACAGCTTCAATCTTTCGGGGATCAACCCTAATTCCCTTGGCAGACACACAATATCCCAAAAAAGGTTACTTCCTTCAACCAAAATTCACACTTACTGAATTTGGCATACAGTTGCTTCTCTATCAAAATCTGCAGAACTATCTGAAGATGCGAATCATGCTCCTCTTCCGTCCTTGAATATACCAAGATATCATCTATGAACACTACAACAAACAGATCCAGGAAGGGTTGAAATACCCAGTTCATCATATCCATAAATGTAGCTGGTGCATTCGTCAACCCGAACGGCATCACTAAGAACTCGTAGTGACCATAACGAGTTCGAAAAGCAGTCTTATGAATATCTGCCTCCTTGACCTTAAGTTGATGATACCCTGACCTCAAGTCTATTTTCGAGAAGACCGAAGCGCCTCGTAGCTGATCGAACAGGTCGTCAATCCTTGGCAACGGGTATTTGTTCTTAATCCTTAACTTGTTCAATTGCCTATAGTCAATGCACATTCGCATCGACCCGTCCTTTTTCTTAACGAACAACACCAGCGCTCCCCACAGAGACACACTTGGTCAGATAAAACCACGGTCCACCAGTTCCTTTAGCGCAATTCTATATGGGGCAACAGACACCGGAGCTGTTCCCGAAAGTAGATCAATGCCGAACTCCACCTCACGATCCGGAGGTAACCCTGGAATCTCTTCTAGAAAGACGTCCGAGAACTCTTTCACCGTTCTAACATCTCCTATAGACAATTCTTTGGCCTCCAAAGCACTAATGAAAGCTAAGAACGCCTCACACCCTTTTCGCACCATCCTTTCAGCCTTTAATGCAGACATCACATTGGATAGGTAATTCCTTCTCTCACCTACTACCAAAGACCTCCTCATCCTCGAGAGTCTTCAATATCATACGCTTAGCAAAGACAATCCAAGTTTGCTCGATACTTAACTAACCACCCCATGCCTAAAATCAAGTCAAACTCACGAACGGCAATTCCATCAAATCAGCCGGGAAAACAATCCCTTGCACTTCTAAAGGCACACTCCTAAATAGTTTGTTCACCACTACAGATTGTCCTAAAGGGCTAATCACAGTCATTTTACTAGAAGCAACCTCAGATTTTATACTCAAAGCTCCCGACACAGTACTAGCAACATATGAATGTGTAGACCCAATATCTATCAAAGCTGTAAAGGGCACACCAAAAATAAGAAATGTACCGGTTATGACGTCCGGTACATTGCCATCCTCTCGACGTCTAGCTTCATAAACAACCCATGCTATCTTGCATCTGCACTCCCAGCATCTCTGCCCGGTGCTCCACGCCCTCGACCAAATTCATTCCCTCCTCTGGCCGGACCACGACCTCTCGGTGGCTGCTGCCCACCTCTTCCGGACTGTGCATATCCTTGACCTACTGGCCGCGCCCTGTCTGGCTCTTGTAGACAGTCCCTTATCCGATGATCTATAGATCCACACCTGAAGCATCCTCTATTACCTGCCCAACACTCCCCCGAATGAAAATTCCCACATCGAGTACACGGTTGAGACCGACCAACGGTAACAGGCCTCGCAACTCGACCCGGTCCCTCAAACCTAGGCCTCTTTTGAAAACCCCTAGCAGATCCTGACGACCCAAAGTTCCTCTTATTCCTACCCCTATCCTTATCCTGATTCTACCTCTCAGACCGCTTTACCTCTTCAGCTATCTTTGCCTTCTCAACCAGAATAGCAAACTCTCTTTCCCGTTGCAGAGCTATCAGTACCCGCAACTCGTCCCTCAGGCTATCCTCAAACTGAACACAACGCTCGTAATCAGTTGCGACTTATTCCCCTAGACCAAGTTTAAAAATGCCTTCCTCTAAGCGTCCACATAACTCGTTCCAACATACTTTCCCTGGAACGCTGTCTTAAAGAAGTCCCAGGTAATACGGTCCGCTGATGTACCATCCCTTATCGTGAGCCACCACTGGTATGCTTCATCTCGAAGGAGAGACACTACTCATTTCAACTTTTCCTCTGCGGTACAGTCAAGATCGTCCATGATTTGTTCAACCGCTTCCAACCAGTACTCCGCTACGTTGGGAGCCACCCCAGAAATACCTCTAAATATCTCGGCCCCATTTGCTTGAAGTCGCTCAGGAATAGATTTCCAAGCTACTGATCCCGTGCTTACTCCAGCAACCCGCTCCAGTACACGCAGCATAGCTTGGGACAAAGCATCGTCCCCACCAGATTGGTCCTGATATCCTACTTCACCTACTGGTGATGCTGGCACTTCGTCTTTCGGCCCATGCCCTGATTCCGAGGGTCCAACCTCAATACCCCGCCTCTACCACGGCCGCGTAAACCACGTCCACGTCCTCTAGCACTCATGATTATGGAATCGACTTAATCTGATTAAAATTTTATGAATTAGTATATCTTCCACTGTTTATTACCGGATAGTCTTATGAAAATAAAATTAGAAGTAGTTTTCTGCAAAACATATTTCTAAAGGTCTCAATCTCTAAAATTGAATCTTTTAAAACTATCAACCACAACATAATATAATCTTTTCATAAGAAATCAAGCAATAGTCAGAGGACTTATAGTACGGATTGGTACAAGAGAATCGGGTGCCATACTTCCAGAAAACATGTATTTTTCTAAACCATATTTCAAACCAACTTTGAAAACATTTTTGAACCCATTCCACAGCCGAGTTTTTGCAACCTAGGCTTTGATACCATAATTGTAACACCCCAAACCTAGCCTAAACGTTACGATCGAATCTGGTATGTCACATGGAAAGATTATTTAAGGAAACTTTGAAATTTTAAAAATTTCGCGTTTTGTTTTCATTAAAAACTCAGATTCAGTTTTAATGTTTTCTTGAAACCTTTTATTAACAGTCGAAAACAAGTTCTTGTGATACGAATGTCGAAATGAGGGGATCTCAGAAACGTGACATTTAAAAAAAATAGTTTGTGTAGACTTAGGAAAATTTCCGAGTTTAATTATTTACTTACTTGATATCCGTGTGTCATTGTTAAAAGAAATGTTTGTTTTCATTTTGTTTAGAAAACTCCCAATTTAACGTTTCCTATAGTATAAGTTACCGTAATAAGTTGAAAACCAAATTATAAAATCCCGGAGGCCAAATCAAAAGTAAGTTTAACTAAAGAAAAAAAATTTACGAAGGAAGTAATGCATGGCTACCTCAAAGTCCAATTCGGCTCTGAATCCGCAACTAGGAGTTACCTGCAAAATTAAGCGGAGGGTGAGTCACCGTGGACTCGGTGTGTAATTCCCTTACTTAACGCAATCTGCCTTAAGCCCACAGATGCACATTGGGCCGTAGCCTCACAAAGATGGTATATTAAAAAAATGTATGCAATGCAAATTTCACCCCAACCTAGTATCCCATCCTCTACATCACCTGAACCAGCCAAACACCTGTGGCACCAAGCCACTGTGGTACCAAACCACTGTGGTACCAAACCACTGTGACAGAGTCACTGATAAAAGATATATGTGGGGCCAACCCACTATGGTACCAAACCACTGTGATAGAGTCATTGAATTACACTTCCCCTTGAAATATCATATCCCAGAGCCCATGCAACATATTATCATATTGTGATAAATGCAATCATATTCCCAATGTACAACAGATAATCAAATCATGCATATATTTAGGCCATGTTATTCAAAAGACAGAATCATAAAGGTACTTACCTGGTGTCTCCAACCTTACCCATAAGGGTATCTCAACTGTCCATACAGTCGTTTCGGCTTTCAGCCAACACAGTTAGTAATGCAAAATAATAAAAGAAGGTGTAAGCAATACACATCTGAGTACTCGAAGAACTAAACACTCTAGATCATCGACACTCTCACTAGCAGGAATAATAGCGATTTGCCTATCCCAAACAAATGTCGGCTCTCTACCACAACCCGGCGAAAAGTCCCGAACCGCCGACACAGCACGTCGTTCGAACTTAAGAGCAGAGACTACGGGTTCACTCCCCTCCTTTGATTGGCTAGCACCCGCATCCATGAAGAGAATCTTGATCAGTACTAAAAGAGAAACATTGGTTGTCTAATAAGAGAATTTGGTTAAGGCAGACTAAAACGAAGAGGAAAGTAATAGTCAAGAAACCGAGAAGATGGCTCCTTACCTTAACTACTCAAAATTCGTACCAAAAGAATCGGCTTGCGATTTTAGATGAATCCCTAATAACTCACAAGTTAGAAAATGGTGCTCCTAAATAATAAAGCAACAGCCTTTCGGCCCAAACGAAACATGAAAGAGACCTCCCTTAATCGGCCAAAAAAACTTACCACCCTCCTCACAAGATTTCGAAACCAAGAAGAGGCTTAAAGGGTGCTTGCACTTCAACAGATTCGGCCCTTGGAAGAAGAGACAAAGTGAGACTTTCGGCTTTTAGAGAGAAGAAGATAGAGAGGAAATGAACAAGATAGTGAGATTTTCGGCTTTTTGAGAGAAGAAGATAGAGAAGAGAAGATGAAGAAATGTGGCTTGAGGAAGGCTTCTCTAGCCTCTTCTCCTCCTTCTTGACTCACCGTAATGGGTCTATTCTCATGCTCGTTCAACACCGTTCCTTCAGCGGGAGCCGGCGCGTTACTTTCTACGTCATCCGCCACAGATCTATTGGGATCCATTTACTAAACATATAAAAATGATTTAAGTCGTCAGGAGTGGTCAGACTATCATTATAAAAACATTCTTACGTATGACATGTATAGCTAGACTCGTGCTTGTGCTACGTTTGTCCTAGAATCGACTAAACTGTAGCTCTGATACCACTAAATGTAACACCCCATACCCGAATCCGAGACCAAGACTGGATACGAGACATTACCATGCTTGAACTCACTTAAACATGTACTTACGGGCTATAAAATTTTGTTTCGAATTAAAAACTTCTCTTTCCCAGTCTATTCATACCTTTCATGGGCCTACGAGGCCTTAAACACTTGTCTAAAAAATTTCGGAACATATTCAGAAACTTTTCTTTAGAGCAGGGGTCACACGCCTATATTGCATGGGACACGCCTGTGCACCCCTAAAACATGCCCGTGTCTTTCACCCGTGGTGGATACTGGCAAAATAGACACGGCCCGGACACACCTGTGGCCCCAAACCGTGCCTAAAACCCCAGCATTCTGCCAAAGCCCCACGGCCAAGGCACACACTCGTGCTTACAACCCCAGGTGCACACCGACTACCTTAACAGCCCGTAGTCTAAACACACGCCTGTGGATCGGTCCGTGGTCTATTCTCGACTTAAGATACAATGATGCGAGTGGTGCACACGGCCTAGACACACGCCTGCAGTCCATCTCAATAATGGGCACTTAGAGGCTATTTACCAAGCCAATTGCCTCCCCGAAATCACGACTAAACTCAAGCTCAATTCAAAGAACTCAAGTATTACATCATTTATTAACAATACAACATGCTTCATTGATATTAATAACATACATACTTAGTCAATCTTGGCCAATCACTTAGCCATTTACAAAAGAATAATAAACTTGATAGCCCATACTTTTTCCCTTTCTACGACATATACTCAAAATGAAACGTTTCCTATACATGCCATACTTAATATAATTTCAACTTAGCTATACCAAAATAAGGATTGATAGTGTGCTTCGAGCTACGACTTCAACAATCCACAAGTTAATTTGGCGGGACTACATAAAAAGAAAGGATAAAAGACGTAAGCATTTAGCTTAGTAAATTTGCATAATATTCATAGCAACATACTTGCTTAATATAAATCATTTGACATCAACAATGGTATCATAAATTTTAGCTATAAAGCTTACTTACTCATGCTTGATTTTTTTCATATCTCATGAAACTTACTAGTCTCATACTTGGGAGGTATACAAGGTACCTGTATTACTTGATCAAATTGATCAGCATACTTTAACATAATAATCATAATCTCTGATTCATCATTCATAACATGAATAATACTCATTTTCAACTTGATAATAACTTTGATTAATCAACTTTCTTGCTATCTAACTTTAACTTTACTCATTTTCCTGATGAATTTTTGTGAATAACCGAGGATACTAAATCTCTTCACATGAACTTGATGCCAAAGCCATATCCTAGATACGGTCTTACATGGAATATCTCATCTTGGTTTCGAGGCAATGTCTTGATGTGGACTTATACGAAGTCTTTCTTGTTCTCACCAATGCCATGCCTTGGCTTGGACTTACATGGGATCTCTTTCTCTTGATAGCTTTTCAATGCCAAGCTTGCCTTGGACTTACATGATAACTTGTTCAATGCCAAGCTTGCCTTGGACTTACATGATAACTTGTTCAATGCCAAGCTTGCCTTGGACTTACATGATAACTTGTTTGATTATCGATGCCATGCCTTGGCTTGGTCTTATATGGACTTTCTAATCTCATGTGGTAGATCGAGTATCCTGGGAAATTTAATCTTCAATCGAGACATGCTCGTATTTAATCTCATTGATTTCTTTGTTTAGCAGAACATTAAGCATTCCATGATAATAATGTACATTATACTAAGTAATTCAAAGATAGAAATCATAAAGCTTAGAAATCACACAAACTTACCTCAATATACAAAATGTATGTAGATATGCAATTTAGTCCTCGACTTTGTTCTTGCCTCGATTTCGATCCGGGCTTCGTTTTTCTTGATCTATAATCATAAATAGACCATTTAATACTCACATCGACTAAATTGACTCTTTAATCATATTTTGGCAAAATTACTGTTTTGCCCCTAAACTTTCTCATATTTGCACTTTAGTCCCAAAGGCTCGTAAAGTGATTTTTATTCAACTTTCTAGTCTTTCATGCTTAGCCGAATCACTTATTCAACTGAAGATATCATCAATTCTCACTAAACCACATATGTATGACCAAACTAAAGTTTTTCATAAACTAGTCCCTACATGCATTTTCATGGAAAATCACTTAACAAAAGATGTTTCTACTACATCAAGCTTTCATAATCTTCCATAAAACAAAATAATACATGCATGTCATACATATGTAAATTTTTGAACATCCATAATAGCTCACCAAAAAGCTAAAAATAGCTTACTCATGCTACTAGGACTTCAAAAATACGAAGAATATCAAAAATCGGGCTTAGGAGCACTTACTAGCAAGCTTGAAAAAAAAATGAAGAACCCTAGCTATGGAGTCACCAAATTTTCGGCAATGAGAGGAAGAAGATGAATAGATTTTTATCATCTTTTTCCTATTTTAATCATTTATTAACCAAATGACCAAAATGCCATTCTCTTTAAAATTTTCATAATTACTAACTCATGTCCAATTTTGTCCAAAAATTATATTTCGGGCAAATTGCTAATTAATGACTTCTAATTGATATTCTAAAGCTATTTCATACAAAAAGCTTCTAGAAACTCAAATTTTGCAACTCTTGCAATTTAGTCCTTTTTGGACCAAACAACTTCAATTTAACGAAATTGCTTCATGAAACTTTCACACTAGCATGCAAACATGGCATAAACCTTAAAACTCATGAATTCACCTCGTACTCGTGGCCCCGCACCACTATTTTGACTAGGCCCTAAATCGGGCTGTTACATCTCTGGCTTTGCCTCTGATCAAAGACTCTTTTTAGGTTATACTTAGGGTGTTTATATAGGCTTCGGAATGTCTTTCTTGGCCCACAAGTATCCCATTCCGAATGAAACTCATCTTGGCTATAGAAGGGACACGCCCGTGGTCGACTCTCTTGGCCGTGGTCGATCCTGTTTGCCACACACGGCCATGTGATCTGGCCGTGTATGATGTTCTAGGCCGTGTCTCAGTTGTTACTCGAAACACACAGCCGTGGGTGATAGTCCAGGCCGTGTACGATCTCTAAGGTAAGCCCATTTGCTCCGTTTTCGGCCCGTTTCTCGTTCTTTTCATCCTCCGACGCTTTCCTAAGTATAAAACATGATATTAAAGGATTATGAGCATTGTATGAACCCAAAATTGCCCGGCCCACGTTAAACCAACCCATTAACCCTAAAACCAAGCCAACATCATACACCAAAACCCATTACAGCCAATTAGAACCCAATAATTAAACAAACCCAATTCAGAAGCCCAATATCTCAAAAATTAAACCTAAATCAATTAGCCCAAACCCAATGAAAAATGAAAAAAAAAAAACAACAAAGCAAACCCTAGGTGCGCCGCACCTAGGTGTCCGACTCTCTCCACTTGCTCGCCCATCGCCGCTAAAGCTCTCACCACCGCCATCGCCATCACAGCACAAGCACCGCCTGCACCACAGCAAATAGAGGCAAATACGCAAACAAACAGAGACCAAGCAGTTGTAATATGCCTATAAAGGCTCAAAATCATTTTGTAATGGAGGATTTTTTTTGGGAAAAAAAGAAAAGAGAGAAAATTTGAAATCAAAAGAAGGAGATTAAATACAAAGAATAAAAGCATATTGAAGGTTCTCTTTTGCATCTTCGTTTCGTCTTCCTTTTCCTTTTTTTTCATTTCCTCGGAACTGTTCATAATCGTATAAAGACTTTGTTTTTGTTTTTAAACTATATACATATATATATATACACCTATTAAATTATAATATAAAAAAATAATATTGTTTTAATGTTGATGTTGTTATTATTGATGTTGTTATTATTATAATATATACCCCTTTTTTTTTAAATTTTGATGTTGTTATTATTATTAATATTGCTGTTATTATTTTTATTATTAATATCATTATTATTATTATTATTTTTTATCATTACTATTAATATTATTAGCATTATTATTATTTAACATTTCTGTTATCATCTTTGTTACCATTATTGTTTTAATGTTATTATATTATATTCAATAATTATTTTAAATATTATTCTTAACATTATTTTTACTATTTTATCATTTATCATATTTATTTTTGTTATTGTTATTATTATACTCATTATTATTATTTACTTTATTTCTAATATCATTATTACATTATATTGTTTTATATACATTATTATTATATTTCTTATTTATTATTGTTATTACTACTATTATTTTCATTATTATAGTTTTTATTATTCTATTTTATCACTAATATTATATATATATTGTTCATATTAATATAGCATTGTTACCTCTTTAATGTTATTATTACATTTCTTTATTTATTTACTCGAAACTTACGTTATACATACTTTATCTGGCTCATTTTATTTTCAAATTTCATAGCATTATTTTGTTAACGCATTTATCCTGTCACGCATGCAGTATCGTATTTTCACATTACTACTTGTCACATTGACCTTTACCCGATACATCCAATTTTCAAATAATCGATAGTTCGTATTAGAGATTCGAGAAAATCATGCCCTAACTTACTAGGTTCCGGTTTTTCTTATTCAATCTGAATAACGGAATATCCTTTTTAAATCGCAATAAGTTTTGAATAAAAAGAAAGCTATTTCTCAAGAATTCGAAATGTTGTGTCCTAACGTATTGGATGTGACATTTTGTTACCTCGGGAAAAGATTTCTTAAAATAAAGGTAATATTCTGTATTTGGAATTTCGAGAAATCGAGCCCTAACTTACTGGGTTCCAGTTTCTCATTTAACAAATAACCGAATATCCTTCTTGAACTTAAATCCGAGTTTTAAAGTCAAAAGACAAGCTCAGTTTCGGGAACCCAAAGTGTCATGCCCTAACTTACTGGGTATGACGTTTTATCTCTTCGAAATGAGAGGGTCTTATCATCCATTTCGATTTGTTCAAGTTTTTAAAAAATAAAAGAGGATCATATTTTCGAATCTTTTCAAATTTTCAACATTAGGACATGATTAATCAATTAGGTACCAACTTTGGGCGTATCGAGGGTGCTAACCCTTCGTCGTACGTAATCGACTCCCGAATCCATTTTCTGAGTTTCATAGACCGAAATCATTGTTTTGATAAATCAAACTATTTATTAAACAACCATTTTACGAGGTGACCCAATCACACCTCATCAAAAAGGGTTGGTGTCGACTCCCAAGTTTTTCGTTTTCATTTTAAAAAATCCAAGTCGACCCCGTTTTACAAAAAATGGTTACAACAGCTTGGCGACTCCACTGGGGACATAAAGAGAGTCAAGCCGTAAATTGATTGTTTTCTGTCCTATGTTGAAAATTTGAAAGTTCAATTTGAAAATTTGAAATTTGATTTGAAAATTACGATCCCTTTGTTGCATTTGTTTGTTGTTTTCTTGCGCACATTGCATTGCATGACCGTTGTGGTCGCACCTTTAAGTGGGAGCGAGAAACTATGCCTTCGTGAGGTTTTCACCTCCGCATGGGCTAGTGGATTGCTTTCGGGATACATCTGTACCTATGTCTTCGTGAAGTTTTCACTTCCGCATGGCCATAGGGAAATGTATTCCCCTGAATTGAACTCGGTCCGTATGAGCCTATAATGGGCGAGGATCGAGAAATCTGCTGGTTCGGGTACTTGAACTATAGAACTAAACCGCATATAGTGAACCCTAAGAGCCCACCTTAGGTAGAACTATGTCAAACCTTAGTGGTCACCCAGATAGGTGTTTGTTTATTTTACTTGCTTTATATTCCGTGGTACTAACTTATTGTGTTTTATTCTTTTGTGCATATCATTTCATATTTTAAGAGGTATCAATTCACGGTCAGTTTCTAAGTTAGAAAGCTGGTTATGGAGAACGAATTCCTTGATAAAGTGGAAGACAATGCAGTCGTTCGTATATGGTCAGAGCAAAGGCAATTAGAGAAAGAAGGGTATGGATTCGTTTGAGCAAGAGGGAAATGGGGCAGCGCTAGAATCCCTGCCACCTGTGCCTCCTGATGTTGTTCTGATTAAAGCAGAATCAGATGCGAAGAAGATTGTACGACACCCTATGGCAAGGCGTAGTGTTGGAACTAAAGGGCAGAAGGTAACTATACTCACCAATCACTTCGAAGTGAGCGTACGAATGGACACTTCTACCATAACAGCGTTTCGCTTTCATATGAAGATGGTTGCCCTGTAGATGGTAAGGGCGTTGGAAGGAAAGTGATTGATAGAGTGCATGAGACCTACAAAAATGATTTGGATGGAAAGAATTTTGCATATGATGGTAAAAAAGGTTATTTACTATAGGTCCGCTACCAAACTTCTCGGCTCCTCGTTGTGACCCAAACAACATTGCAAGGGATTTGATTCGTTGTGGAGAAATGAAAGGAATTTGTATTGATCCCCATTTGATATATTCAATGAGATGAACCAGAATAGACGCCTTTCACTTGTGGTTAGAGTTGAAAAAAGGTTTGAACAGATACAATATAAACTCCCTGGAGCTCTACAGTTCCTTCTTTGTCTGCTTCCTGATAAGAAAAAACTCTGATCTTTATGGGCCATGGAAGCGAAAGAATCTCTCTGAGTATGGCACCAGCTAGGATGAATGATCACTACTTTTCTGAAGATCGATGCTAAGCTTGGACGGTCTCTTCATCACCAATCGATGCCATAATTCCACGATTGAGTTAAAGTCAAGCCTGAACAAGATCGAGGAAATGAAGGGTAAAATTGAAGAGTTAGAAGCAACATTGCGCAGTGGTGAACTTCAGATTGAGCTTCCTGAAACAAGAGAAGGGCGTTGGAAGGAAGAGCTTCACCATTCCCATGATCAAGCTAGAAGTCGGGATTACTTCATGGGTGAAGTAATAGTTCAGATTCGAGCGGTAGCTGATCATCTACAGACGTTGGCATCACAGGCTGATACGTTGAGCATGAAGTATGAACTACAGTCCGATCGTAGTCAAGAGCTAGCTTCATTGCTTACGAAAATCAAAATTTTAGGACTTAGGACGAAAGCATATTAATAGTCCGTTTTATGTAAAGGATTTTGTTTTCTAATAAAGTTTTCTAAAATGAAGTTGAATCATAATCGATGCCTCTTTGCATTTATGCATTTGCATCACATTGCATCATTTGCATTAGACTTTTACAAAAGGACCCTAATTAGGTAAAATTTTCTCAGTTAACCTGGAAAACATGGAACAAAGGTTGGAGAGAATAGAGCAAATGCAAATACAGATACAGGGGCAATTGACCGAGATTCAATAAGAAATGCGGGAATAAATGCTAGAATTCTGAAGGAATGTGATAGGCCAGCTAACCCAGTTATTAGCCGGAGGACTTAAAAAAAGGAATGGCCTAGTGGTCAACAGTGTGGCTAATGATGAAGACATTGTTTATTCCCCAATTGGTGTCCCGACTCAACCAAACACACATTCGCATGGGGTACCTGTCATTATTGGATCCCAATGTCAGACTGATACTTCGTCCCTATTAAACCTCCCGATGGGTTCAGATTTTAACCTGAATGATGATCAAGCCAAACCGGTTGTTCAGGTAGAAACAAAGGAAAGGGGAGAATGGACTTCAAAGGCCCTGAAGAAGAAGGAAAAGAAAGCAAATAGTACCGGTAGGTATAACAAAAGTCATTCGAAGCCGATTACGGTAAGCCAGCCAAAGACAGCAGCTACCAGCTATCAGGTCTCCCCAAGACAAGAGCCCAATCAAAAATCAAACTCGAAAAAACTCCAGTTTCCTCCCATTCCAATCTCGTATGGGGAGTTGTACCAAATTTTGTTTGAAGCACATGTTGTATCCCCTTTTTACGTGAAACCAATACAGCCTCCATACCCTAAATGGTACGATGTGAATGGTCAATGCGAATACCATGCAGGAATCACAGGGCATTCGATAGAGAACTGTGTCGCTTTCAAAAGGATAATCGAAAGACTCATCAAAATAGATATTGTAAAATTCGATAATCTCTCTAGTGCAGAAGATCTGTTACCCAACCTTTCAGTTAAATGGATAAACATTGCAAGTTCCATGATGGATAGGGGCATGAGATTCAAGAATGCATCGAGTTCAGGGCTCTAGTGCAAGACCTGATATTGTGAAATCTAAGCATTAACGACGTATCCAAAGAGGGAACCGAGTAATAGAATTTTTCAAGCGTCTGCCCTTACATACTCGGGAGTGTTTTGAACAATGGGACTGTGGAAGAGATCCCTGTATTTTTAAAGCTAATTCGGAGTAATGTCCAAAACACGCTTATTGCTCTAAGCCTAGGAGCAATAAGAATCTTTTTTGTGAAATAGGCTTATGTTCAACATCTATATTTTCAATGAAAATGCATTTTTGTTTCTCACTTTGAGCAAATATTCTTTTATTCCTTTGTTTCATTCATGTTCATACCACATAAATAATCATTCTTAGATTCATTTGTTCTTTGAATATTCTTTTGTACCTACAACAGGTCCCCAGATATCAATGACATGAGCGACGCTGCTACTGACTTAGAGTCTACTTTTGAGTAAGATATGTATCTAGAGGGATCTCAGGACTTTGGAAATGACAGAGATTGTAACCTATCTCCTGATTTTTTAAAGATGGTAGAGTAAGATGAAAAATAGATCCTACCTTACAAAGGGTCGGTGGACATTGCGAGCCTAGGAAAGAGAGCCTAGCTCACCATAGAAATAAGGCGAGACATCATTTTAAAGATGTTTTCGCACGATCGTATTAAGACACGCCTGGGCTACTGATACATGGGTATGTTGTTAAGGCTAAGGAAATCCCGGAAGAGGTTCATAAGGGTATTTGAAGATCACATGCTAACGATTTTATGATAGCCAAGCTAATCATGAGATTCGGATTCTACTGGTCCATTATAGAGAGGGATTACATCAGTTATGCCGTAAATGCCAAATTTCTGAAGACAAGATTCATGTACCTCCTTCATTTCTTCGTGGACCTTATCTATGTGGGGCATAGATATTATGAGGCTGATCTCGTCAAAAGCATCTAGCCAACACCAATTCATCTTTGTGGTTGCCAATTACTTCACTAAGAAGGTGGAGGTCGCTTCATATGCCAAAGTTACAAAGTCAACAGTCACCAAATTCAAATTCAAATCCAAATACAAACTCGAATTCAAGTTCAAATTCAAAAGAGTGGCAATTGCGCGATGTCAAAGATTTACAATCTGTTCAAAGATCAGACACCATATCAGTGCAGCAAAGGCAGCCTAAAAAAAACCCATTCAAAATTTTTGAAAAACGACTGATATTTGTAAAAGTTGGCATAGAGAAGTTACCATTTACCTTCTATGCTTCGTAAACATTGGCCAGGACCTTCACCGGGGCAACGCCTTTCTCGTTGGTTCACAAAAGGGGAGCAATTGTTGGAAGTTAAGATTCCTTTTCTCCAAGTTGGATGAAGCAGAATGTCTACAGTAAGCTTGATTGAAAGTATTCATGGTCGAATGTACCAAAAATGGATGATACGGGCTTATGACAAAAAGGTTCGCTCAGGAGAATTTCAGGACGAGGACCTGGCATTAAGAAGGATTCTTCTTATCCAAAAGGACTCCAGAGGAAAAGTAAATGCCTTATGCAGCAAACAAGGCCTGTTCTAGGGAAACATGGATATTAACCAAGATGGATGGCAAGGACCTGCCCAATCCTGTGAGTTCAGATTCGATAAAAAAGTTTTCCAAAAAAAACAAAAACAAAACAAAAAAACAAAACACAAAAAACACAAAAAATGAAAAAACACGAAAAAAGAAAGAAAAAGGAGAGGCCGATGTGAAACCTCGCAAAGGGCGGCTTGAGACCAAAGGGGATTTGAGTTGAAAACCTAAATTTTGATCGAAAGTGGGGCATACAGCAGTCTTGCTATGCCTGAATTAACAAGGAAGAAGTATGTTGCGTCTTGGGGCATCAACAAAGTACTCTAGATCCCCTAAACGCATATTGAGCTTAAAATGGTCGTCAAGAAGTTTGAACAGAGAAGCTCAGGCTGCGATATTTAGGGCACCTAGTTTCCATTTTATCCATTTTAAATTTGTTATTTGTGATTATCTTATTCTTTTCAAAATACACTACCAATAAATTTTATTCTTGATTGCATTTTCTATCTTTGCTTAACCTATTTGTTTCGAGCTATGCTCCTAATTAACTTCGTTTGTATCCGTAGTTATGATCTGTTTCAAAGCATTTTGCATTGAAATAACGATTAATGGACTAACGACACTTTCACAAAAGGAGTTTCGCATATTACTCTGGGAACTTCTAAATAGTACAAGAACCTGAAACAGAACTATTGTTTAAAGCTCCTCAAGTTTAAGGGATAGAAATATTGGTGGAGGAAAAGTCTGAACTGAGACTATCTCTTCAGATTTTGTCAAAAATGGTGATTGAAAGAATGACAGGATATTACGTCAGTAATACCATCTTGACGAAAAAGGGGCAATGCTAACCCATGTGTAAATGGGGAATCATTCACGAGAAAAAATGATATTCTGTATCCGTGCAAATATCATGCATACACACCTGGTCATGACACCCAGGGAATGGAAGGTGTAGTAGACCAAATCGATTGAATAATTTACAAATTCTATACCCCTGAGTCGTAGTGGGATGGATTGAAGATGATACAAATTCTATACCCTTGAGTCGCAATGGGATGGATTGAAGATGACACAGACCCTATACCCCCCTGAAGTTGCAGAGAGAGGGTCTGAAGATGGTATAAGCCTTAAAGTCCTATACGTACTGTGGAATGGACCTTGAAGTTACATTGGGGCAAGTCATTTGAGAAAAATATGATTGTTTCTTTGAGTTTTTGGCAAAGGTACCAGCAGAGCGAGATAGCAGCGTAATACGTCAACAATAAGACTCTGATGAACGACGAGCAGTGATAACCCTAAACATTAAAAAGGGATCATTTCATTTTACATTCATACATCATCATTAGGAGCGTTTCGATCATCGCATCTTGATCCTTATACATTTTTAACAAAGAATCATTATCAGGACATTCTGCATTCATGCAAATGTCCTCCATAATATCATTTAGTTAGGGGCATTCGATTTATTACGATCATTGTATCTTAATCATTGTAAAAAAAAAGAGACAAAAATAATTATCATGATATTCTGCATTCATGCAAATGTCGTCCATAACACATGTAGATAGGAGCACTTGAGTCGTTCCGATCATAGCATCCTCATCATTTGCATAAGTATAAGCACGTAAAACTAGTTCTACAGGACAGGTTCCCCAGAGAGCAGTGTAGCAATATCGAAGATTTTAGATATTGTCCCCTAGTGGGGCAAATCGAGGATTGAAGTCTTCCTGAGATCGAAGATAGCAGATCTGGCATTCCTGAAGTTACAGGAGCAGATCGAAGATAGCAGACCTGGCATTCCTGAAGTTGCAGGAGCAGATCAAAGATAACAGACCTGGCATTCCTGAAGTAGATCTGGCATTCCTGAAGTTGCAGGAGCAGATCGAAGATATATCGATCCGCATTCCCGAAGTTGCGTGAGCAGATCGAACATAGCGAATCCGCATTCCCGGTTGCGAGGAGCAGATTGAAGTTAGCAGGTCTGGCATTCCTGAAGTTGTAGGAGCAGATTGAAGTTAGCAAATCTTGCATTCCTGAAGTTGCAGAAGCAGATTGAAGTTAGCAAGTCTGGCATTCCTGAAGTTGCAGGAGCAGATTGTAGTTAGCAGGTCTGGCATTCCTGAAGTTGCAGGAGCATATTTAAGTTAACAGATCCGCATTCCCCAAGTCACGAGAGCGATCGAAGATAGCGCACTGCATTCCCGAAGTTGCGCGAGCGGATCGAAGATAGCAAATCCGCATTCCCGAAGTTGCGAGAAGCGATTGAAGTTAGCGGTGTCCGCATTCCTGAAGTTGTAGGAGCAGAATGAAGTTAGCAAATCTGGCATTCCTGAAGTTGCAGGAGCAGATTGAAATTAGCAAGTCTGTCATTCCTGAAGTTGCATGAGCAGATTGAAGTTAGCAGGTCTGGCATTCCTGAAGTTGCAGGAGTAGATTGAAGTTAACAGGTATGGCATTCCTGAAGTTGCAGGAGCAGATTGAAGTTAGTCGGTCTGGCACTCCTGAAGTTGCAGGAGAAGATTGAAGATAGCAGGTCTGGCATTCTTGAAGTGGCAGGAGCAGATCGAAGACATCACATATAATCTCTCTAAAGTTGCAGTAGAACAGATCATATTAATCCTAGCTTCCTGAAGTTGCAGTGGAGCAGATTAAAATGACAAATCCTATACCTCTGGGGTTGCAGTAGAAAAGATTGAAACTACAAGTCCCATCTCTCCAAAGTGGCGGTGGTGCGAATCAAAGCAACAAGATGCAATGGACTGAAATGAAGCTACTCGAATAAGAAAAGCACAGAAAGAAGCCAAAATTTGGCGAGGCCGGGCAAACTTGTCCCTTTTATGTCTTTTCATTATTCCCGTTGCACGACAATGAGCAAAGAGGGGCAGCTGTATGAACCCAAAATTGCCCGGCCCACGTTAAACCAACCCATTAACCCTTAAACCAACCCAACATCATACACTAAAACCCATTACAGTTATTAACGCAAAATAATAAAAGAAGGTCTAAGCATTACACACCTGATTACGCGAAGAACTAAACACTCTAGATCGTCGACACTCTCACTAGCGGGAATAACAGCGATTTGCCTATCCCAAACAAATGTCGGCTCTCTACCACAACCCGGTGGAAAGTCCCGAACTACTGACACAACACGTCGTTCGAACTTAGGACCAGAGACTACGGGTTCACTCCCCTCCTTAGATTGGCTAGCACCCGCATCCATGAAGAGAATCTTGATCAGTACTCAAAGAGAAACGTTGGTTGTCTAACAAGAGATTTTGGTTAAGGCAGACTAAAACAAAGAGGAAAGTAATAGTCAAGAAACTGAAAAGATGGCTCCTTACCTTAACTACTCAGAAGTGGTACCAAAAGAATCGGCTTGCGATTTCAGATGAATCCCTAATAACTCACAAGTTAGAAAATGGTGCTCCTAAATAAGAAAGCAATAGCCTTTCGGCCCAAACGAAACATGAAAGAGACCTCCCTTAATCGGCCAACAAAACTTACCACCCTCCTCACAAGATTCTGAAACCAAGAAGGGGCTTAAAGGGTGCTTGCACTCCAATATATTCGGCCCTTGGAAGAAGAGACAAAGTGAGACTTTCAGCTTTTAGAGAGAAGAAGATAGAGAGGAAAAGAACAAGAACCGAAAAGGATTAAGAACTACCGAGAAGAACCTTACCTTGCACAATCCAACCCGATTGAAGAAACTATCAATAGACAAGAAGATTCCTAGCACCTTGCTCCCCAATATTTGGCTAACAGCATAAAGTGACAAAAATAGATTTGTTTAGCACAAAAGGAGATTCGGCCAGCCAAAAGAGAATGAAAAAAAAATAGAAGAAATAACAGTAAGAAAAGAAACCCAATTCGGCTATGGAGGAAAACTAGCCAAGAGTAACAAGAAGCATGGATTTCGAATTAAAAGAGAAAGTACAGAGGTGAAGAAAAAGTTTAGAGGTTCGGCTATGGTGGAAATCAAAAGAGAAAGGTTTGACAAGGAGGGCTTCAAGAGAAATCGGCTTGTGGTGAAGAAGAAAATTCGGAAGAAAAGAAAAGACGAGAAGAAAAAGAGAAGGTTAAAGTTTTAGCTATCAAACTTGAGGAAGAAGAGAAAAGAATTGAAAAGCAAAGAGGATAGTCACTTACAGTTTCGGTAAAGAAAAGAGAGCAGAAGAGAGGTACAAAAAGTTTCGGCCAACACCAAATTGAAGAGAAGAGAAGATGAAGAAATGTGGCTTGAGTATTTCGGCACTAACAAAAAGAGTTGACAGCCAAAGACCCCTAATGCTTGAGTTACCGAAACAAAAATGCAAAAAACCAAGATTACCAGCATAGAATTTCGGCACCCCCTCACATGACCCAAAACCGAAACACCCACACACAAAAGACCCCTTTCATGATCGAAATTCTCCCCTCCAAGGCCCCCACATTCAGCCAAGACCTCTACCACACTTCAAATCCCTTATTTTACTCCACACTTTGCTCCCCATCACCCATTCAAACCAATTTGACCACTTCCACTCCTCAAGCACCTCTCATCCATCCATTTCAAATAATTTGACTCATTCAAACTCCTCCTAGAAGAGTCCCAGCCGAATGCTACCTCCTCCTCTCCTTGAGCACAAAAATATAGTTCCACCATGCAACAGATGGGATTCGAACTCCTTCCCCCTTGCTCTGCTAGTGACGCCACAACCACTCCACCTCATGCTCACCTTGAGTCTTCAAACGCGAATGAATATCCTTAAAGCCTACTCCCCCTAGCTCTCCCCCTTATTCCCAAAACCAAAATTTTACCAAGGCTCTGGCTTGAACCCGAGCCTCCCCAGGACCCCAAAGCACATCTAAATAACAAGAAGAACAAGCCAAGCACATAGAAAAACATAAAATGCAGAACCCCTAATTCTATGATGTTACATAAAGCTTAGTAAGTTTGCATGGATATAAATAGAAACAATAAGATCATAAAATAATCCATCCGTGACATTAACTAACCATACACAAGTCATAGGCATCTTGCCATACTTACTCACAATTGTCTTTATTTAGCACATACCGAGCCACATGTCGTAAACATTTCTTCATGACTCATTCACGAGTACCTGTATTCACTCATTCATATGACCTTGGTGCAAATCTCATTTCTACTTCTAAACTCATCTACTTATCCCTTTAATCGCTAGGGATAGTCAAAGATGCATATTCGATGTCTTTCATGTAGAGACTGAGCCAGTGCCACATCCCCAAGGTGGTCTTACATGGAGTTACTTTTAAATGCCAATGCCATATCCCGGATATGGTCTTATATGGACTTTCACAACAAGTATCGATGCCACATCTCGGATGTGGTCTTAGATGAGTTTCTTATTCTTTTACGAACCCATATCCCGGATATGGTTTTATACAGGATCTTAACTCAGTGCCGAGGCCATGTCCTGGACATGGTCTTCTACGAGACTTTATCTAATTCACATCTCAATGATAGTAATCCCATATTCATTATAGTCCACTAGGACTTCAACATCATACTTAACATAAATTTCTCATTTCAATGAAGTATCATACATCAATGCGATACCAAGCATTTTCAATTATGCCTCATTTCAATGAAGTATCATACATCAATGCGATACCAAGCATTTTCAATTATGCTAACATAAATATTTCATTAATCACATACAAACTTACCTCAATTTCAAAATGAGCTAGCTCGACGATTTAGTTTGAGACTTTGTTCTTTCCCCGATCGAGGCGGATCCTCGGTTCTTCTTGTTTAGAATGGAGGAGAGCTTGCTGAAAATTGTGAGCTTTCAAACCCCTATTTTGCTTACAAATTTCGGTGGAGAAAGATTGAGAGAAAGATGATATTTTATCTTTCTTTATTCTAATATTAAACTAGCCAAACAAGTCACCAACTATCAACTACTTTGACCAATTTTTTGTCCATCTTTGTCTCCTATGCTAGTCCATGGCTGGCCAAGCATATATTGGGGGTCTAATTGCCTTTTAAAGACCTCCAATTTACATTCTAAGGCTATTTGGTACCTTTATCTTATAGAATGGAACTTTCACACTTTATGCGATTTAGTCCTTTTTCGTGGTTAAACATGAAATCGCTAAAATTAAAGCACCAAAATTCTCATGCATATATACTATCATGCTCCGACTCATAATATAACATGAAAATAAATTTCTCAAGTCTCAGATTAGTGACCCCGAGATCACTATTCCGACTAGCCCCTAGATCGGGTTGTTACAATTCTCCCCCTTAAGGATTTTCGTCCCCGAAAATCTTATCCGTAAAAAGGTTGGGATATTGGTTTCTCATCATTTCCTCGTGCTCCCATGTAGCCTCTTCTATTCCGTGCCTTTTCCATAAAACTTTCACAAGGGCTATGCTTTTGTTTCTCAATTGCTTGACCTCTCGCGCCAAAATCTTAACCGGCTCTTCACCATAAGTCAAGTCCAGTTGTATCTCTACCTCTATTGGTACAATGACATGTGAAGGATCTGAACGGTATCGGTGCAACATGGATACATGAAAGACATCATGAATCTTTTCTAGTTCAGGTGGCAAGGCCAACCGATAAGCTACCGGTCCTATCCTCTCGGTAATTTCAAAAGGTCCGATAAAGCGCGGACTTAATTTGCCCTTCCGGCCAAATCTGAGGACTTTCCTCCAAGGTGATACTTTCAAGAACACTTTATCACTGACTTTGAATTCTATCTCTTTCCTTTTCAAATCTGAATAGGACTTTTGCCTATCTGAGGCGACTTTCAGATAATCAGGTATCACTTTTACTTTTTCTTCATTTTCCTTAACCAAATCGACCCCGTGTATCTGTTTCTCTCTGAGTTCTGACCAATACAAGGGCGTGGGTAACTTACGCCCATACAATGCCTCATAAGGCGCCATCTTCAAACTTGACTGAAAACTGTTGTTGTAGGCGAATTCCACCAACGGTAAGTATTTCTCCCAACTACCTTGGAATTCTAAAACACAACATTGAAGCATGTCCTCAAGTATCTAGATTACCCTCTCCGACTGTCCGTCAGTTTGTGGAAGGAAGGTCAGATTGAAATTTAATTACATTGCCCAAGGCTTCTTGCAACTTTTTCCAAAACCGTGACGTGAATCTCGGATCTCTATCCGAAATGATCGACAACAGTACACCATGGAGTCTTACTATCTCTGACATGTACAAGTCTGCCAATTTATCAAGTGAATAGTCGACTCGTACTGGTATAAAATGGGCTGACTTTGTGAGTCTATCAACCATTACCCATACTTCATCTTTCTTCTTTGGAGTCAACGGTAAGCCCGTCACGAAGTCCATGGTAATACGGTCCCATTTCCACTCAGGAACCATAATGGGCTGAAGTAAACCCGAAGGTACTTGATGTTCAGCCTTCACTTGCTGACAAATCAGGCATTTCGATACAAACTCAGAAATGTCTTTCTTCATACCAAGCCACTAATACCATTTCCTCAAATCATTGTACATCTTTGTGCTGCCTGGGTGTACATTCAAACATCCGCTATGCTCTTCATGCAAGATTCTACAAATAAGCTCGTCATTTCTGGGTACACAGACCCTACCTCAAAATGTCAGACATCCATCAGGATTTACCCGAAAGTCTGACTCCATGTTCGACTCACATAAAACTCTCTTAGCTTGCAAATTATTATCATCTTTCTGAGCTTCACAAATTTCTTGGAGAAACAAGGGTTTAACCCTCAATTTGGCTAAAATGGAACCATCGTCCAACAAGGTCATCTGAGTATTCATGGCTCTTAGTGCAAACAATGATTTTCTGCTCAAAGCATCGGCGACTACGTTTGTCTTTCCCGGATGGTAGTCAATTACCAACTCATAATCCTTAATCAACTCTAACCACCTTCGTTGCCTCAAATTCAATTCCTTTTGAGTCATCAAATATTTTAGGCTTTTATCGTTGGTGAAAATCCGACACCTTTCACCATATATATGATGCCTCCAAATTTTTAACGCAAACACAATTGCGGCCAACTCTAAATCATGAGTCGGGTAATTCTTCTCGTGTGGCTTCAATTGCCTAGAGGCGTAAGCAATCACCTTACCCTCTTGCATGAATACACAACCCAATCCATTCAAGGATGCGTCACTATAAACCACAAATTCTCTTCCCGACTTAGGTTGCACCAAAATAGGGGCCTCAGTCAACAGTGTCTTCAGTTTCTCAAAACTCTATTGACACTTTTCTGTCCAATCGAACTTTGCATCTTTTTGCAAAATTTTAGTCATCGGGGTAGCTATCATGGAAAACCCCTTGACAAAACACCTATAATAGCCAGCTTGGCCTTGAAAACTCCTTACTTTAGTTAAACTCCTCGGTGGTTTCCATTCAAAAATTGTTGAAATCTTACTCGGGTCGACTCTAATCCCGTCTCCCGAGACAATGTGTCCCAAAAATCCAACTTTCTTGAGCCAAAATGCCCTTGTATACCTCTTTTATTCCATCTACATCTACTTTTAAGAGATAACCGAATATTGAATCACCTTTTTAAGGGCTTAGCCGAATCTTCAGTGGCCATATTCTCTCTTCTCTGCATAAGTGATAGAAGCCGGAGGTGTCATTGGTTGAAGGTTGCTCCAATCGATTCTCTATAGTAAGTAAGAGTTCTCTCCTAACCGCTTCTTCTATCTCTTTGGTATGCCAAAATCAAGGGTGGTCTTGATTTCTATGGATAGCCGAATATTCATAGTACCTTACCATTGTGTCTTTTGTATATAGCCGACAAGAGGAGTATTAGAGGAGTTTTTGGATCCAAGCGATTAAGGTAAGCAAGTATGGTATTCGGCCAAGGGTTATTTTTCTATGAATTTATGTTTAAGCCGATTTTGATGTGGTTTCACTTAGGGATTTCGGCAGTTCAAGAGCAAGGAGTAGTTTTGGGATTTGGTAAGCAAGGTAAGGAAGTATTGATATTCGGCCATAGGCCATTTTATGAGCTTAGGTGATGATCGATTTCGACTTTGGTTCTTAGGAGAAAATCGACGGGAATAAGAAGAGTTTCGGGATTCTAGATCGTGTTAGATTCGTAGTTCGGGATTTCGCTAAATAGACAGTGTGTGATTAACCCATCGTTTTCCGGTATATGATATGTATGTGAAATGTGTATGTGTTATGAATGTGCTAACTAGTGCAGTGGAAATTGTGATAAGGATACCCTCAAGGGTATGTCGATAATCCTAAGTACCAAACCCGATGATATGTGATTATTAATATGAATATGTGATAATATGCTTGATGAACATGCTCATGCATCATTACATTGTATCATTATTTTATGTGGCATGTGCATGGATGGGATATGATATGAAAGAAGGTACGGGTGTACTTCGAGTACGTGGTTTGATGTTTGCCTTGAGCTACATCGTGGATTGACGTTGACTGAGGTCACGTTGTGGATTTATTGTGATTTAGTTCGCGTGGCTTGATGAGTGGCTATGTTCCTCATCGTGGTTGATATCGGCTATGTGCCATATCGTGGTTAATGAGTGACTATGTGTCCCATCGTGGTTTTGGTGTTAGCTACGGCTACATCGTGGATTGGCGCTGACTGAGGTCGCGTTGTGGACTATTGTGCTTAATTGCACGTGGACGGCAGTGATTGCCTTTGGAGTGAAAAGGAGAGGTGATTTGATAATCCCCGGTGTGTGGTAGGTCGGATAAGGGGGGTGTAGCGGATGGACCCTAGGTTTGGGTTGGGCTTCATAATTGCATGATTTCGTATGTGAACATATGTGGAAATGGGCCAAGCTCAATGTGATATGTGGATTAATGTGGAAATGGGCAAAGCCCAAAGATATGAATGTGGATCGAGTGTGGAAATGGGCTAAGCCCAAAGATGTGGAAATTATGTGGTTAACTACCCTATTAGATGAATGTGATATGAATATGGGCCAAGCCTGAATGTGATAACATGTGAATTTGATAATTGATATCCGATATATGAGTTAATATGTGGTTAACATGTGGGTGGAATTCAGTGGACTAATTACACCTTTGAGTGCAGTATGACTCACCCAATTTTTATTAAACATCGCGGTGATCGTGATTTTTGGGTGGGTTGGAGTGGATACAAAGGTGGCCATGCGAAGCGATTTCCATGCGAGAAAGATATTTTAATTAATAAAGTAGTTATATTTTCGATTATTTGGATTAAGTGTTTATTGTAATAAGGCCCATTAAAGTGATTGAACATTTTTATTATGTTTAAGCTAGACGACCATTAAATTATTATTGGGAAGTGCTTTTAATTTTGGCAACTTATATTTTAAAAGCTTATAATAAAGTTTTAATTTGGATATTTTTATCAAGCTTATATTATTTAGAATTTTTAATTTGACATGGTTTTCAAATGACAAAATTTTTAATGTTTTTCCCAAAAGTGAAATCGGTCTTCAAACGTTTTTCCATGATGGCATTTCAAATTCGGTCGTAACGAATGGGCCGAGTTTGGGGTGTTACATTTGAGTATCGAGCCGTGTTCAAAACTCAGCTTTGAGGGTTTTGGGTCCAAAAACATTTTTTTTAAATGGGCTTTTTCAAAAATTTGGGTTTTATGAATTATTTTTCGAGTTATTCGGCATGAAACTGTACCTCAGACCATGATCCACCAGTGTAAGTACCCTTGACTCATCAAGTGAAATGTGTATGTGAATGTTATAAGTATGAAGGGAACGTAGATTAGTGAACTAGGATCTGTTGAACCCTAGGACTGGGCTACTCAAACACAAGTGCATAAGACTTAAGGACCATTAAACAAACCTGTGAACTAAGTCGCCGAGTTAAGGTGTGGCAACCATAGTACGCATGTCTAGGATTGGTATTCAGTAAGAGCTTGGTACTTAAGCAGTCCTAGCGACTCACCTCCTCTCTACTCGAATCCTACCTGGTGCGTAGCTACGGTTCACCCTAACCAAGAGGACTTATTCACGGGCTAAACCCGATAATTAAAACCCGAAAGGGACTAGCCATGCAGTTTTATAAAAACCCTAGTTTTAAAATCCCTAAATTACCCTTTTAATTGTAGTAAAAGATTATTGTGAAATTTTTTCCAAAATATCTCTGATTTACAAAATTACAAAAATGCCCCTGTATTGTAAATTACTAAAATACCCTTAGTTCTTAAGATTTTCAAAAATACCCTCGACGTTTGCTACAATATTTCTACTTTACAAAAATACCAAAAACTTCTTTTACAAATAACAAGATACCCTGATTTGGAGAGTTTAGAAATCGCCTTCGACTTCCAAAATTACCAAAATAACCTCGATTTAAAAATTTTTGCAACACCTCGATTTGGAAAACAAATTTTCAAAATAAACCCCGAGTTTTTGTAAATTTTGAAATAACCTTTGATTTGTAAAGATATTTAAATTGACCTCGATTTATTACGAAAATATCCTGGTAGGACGAATGACGAAATTACCCCCAGGTTGGGAAAGGACCGAAATGGCCATAAAAGTGTAGTGAATGATGTTGTGAATGAATGTGACTTCATGGAGAAATGAATGTGTCTCTCGCTTATGAATGTGAATGTGACTCCACGAGTTAGAGTAGTGAACTTGAATCCGAACCTTTGTGTGATCGAAAGAACTACTTCTAAATATCTCAGATATCATAAAATTGTTCGCGGTTAATAAGTGGAACAAAAGTCCGATACATAAAACTTTTTAATCGAGATAAATCGCGACGTTAGAAATGATTTCTAGGGGCGTGGTCGCCGTGGGCGCAGTGAGAGGTAGAATGGCGATCATCGGAACCGATGAGGGTCCGCCATGGGTCGAAAAATGATGTGCCGCCAAAGAAGTGGGCGCGAGGATCAAGATCGAGACAGAGGCGATGACGCAATGATCGCGGGCTATGTTGCGAGTGCTCGAGCAAGTGGCGGAGCTAGTGTAGGAATCGGAGTTCGAAGTAAGTATCGGAAAAGCTTAGGTCGAACGGGCCGAGATTTTTAGAGGAGTATCTAGAGTAGCTCGAACGTAGCGGAGTATTGGTTGGAAGCGATCAAAAGAATAATGGACGATTTGGACCAGTCTCGATGAGGAAAAGTCAAGGGTGCGCGGTTTCGTTGCTCGGGACGGAAGCTTATCGATGGTGGCTCACTGTCAAACAAGGTGTCCCAGCAGATCGATTGGATTGGGATTTCTTTAAGGCTAAGTTTGAAGGGAAGTATGTGGGAGCCGATTACTTAGACTCGCAAAGGAAAGCGTTTCTAAACTTGGTTCAAGGAAGCAAGTCGAGAGCGCAGTATGAAGCGAGAATTTGTGCGGTTAAGTCGATGCGCCAAGGGGATCGTGGCTACCGATTCTGAAAGGTGTGTCCGATTCAAAGACGGGTTGCGGGATGAGCTACGAGTGTTGATTGCTCGCAAAGAGAAAGGGACTTTGCGATTCTAGTGGAAAAAGCTCGGATAGCTGAAGAAGTTAAGAAAACCGCGAGGCAGAACCGAGAGAAGAATAAGAATTCGAACAAAAGGAGTTTTAGACCATCAGTGCCATCTGAGGATATTCAAAAAGACCAAGGATCGAGAATTGCATGACGTGCACTGTGCGCGCCGAGAATCGGAGTCGTTCATGTGCTCGGTGTGGAAGAGCTCATGCGGGGAGGATGTTGGGGAAATAGTAAGGAATGTTTCAGTGTGGGTCTAAGGCTCATTTGGTTAAGAAATGTCCGCAAGTGATGGATAGGGCTCGAGGCCAAGGTCGTGGAACACCCGGCAGAGGAGCTGAAGGTTCGGATGTGAGACAACCAAGGATGTGATAGCGGGTAAGTTCCTTGTTTTTGGAGTATTATTTATTGCTTTAGAGATAGTTCATTGTTGTATTGCTAGTGAAGTGTATGAAACCTTGGATGTGAAGTTTAAGATCAGCCTAGAAGGTAAGATAGTTTTACTAAGATCAGTCACGCAGACATAAGCGTAGTGCGGTGAGTTAAGATGTACGATAATTCATTAGTAAGCAATTTAGAGGACGAAATTATTTTTAAGGAGGGTAGAACTGTAACATCCAAGATTAGGGGTTATGCGTTCGTGCATAATTCATGAGTTAGTAGGTTTCGCAGTGTTTGGAAGTGTATTAAGGGTTTTTAGAACTCTAGGATGGAAGAGAAAGCTTTGGAAAATTATTGGTTTTAAGTTAAAAGGGGGAGCAAGGCCAAGGAGGCCTTAAATGAAAATTTTGGGAGTTCTTGGACATAGAAATTACCTTGGTAAAGTGGTCGAATGCGCCACTTAGGGCCTTGGAGAATGACGCCGGAGGAGCGGTGGGGAAGGGCCTTGGTTCGAATCACCTTGGCGACAAGTAGTGTAATTTTATTTTGCTTTTGGCGTTAAGACAAGGAGGAAATTGGGCTAAGGAGGCTTTAAGAGGAATTGTGGGGAGTTTATGACACAAGGGTTGGCTGTAAAGTGGCGACAAGCGGCGGCACTTAAGGCTTGGGCAAGTGATGCCTCATGCAATGGGTAGAGGCCCAGTTCGAGTTGCGAAGGAAGCAAGAAGGAGTATTTTATTTTCGTGCGGCAAGAAGGCGCTGGGCTAGGGAGGCTTTAAAAGAAATCTGAGTGATTCATGTCACAAAAAGCGCCTTGGCAAAGTGGCTTGGGGCGCTACCTAAGGTGCTAGGAGAATTGCTCTAGTAGGTCTCATGTTCGAGTCTTGATGGCGACATAAGGAGTGTTTTTTTATTTTGGCGTCAAGTTGGAAGAAATTGACTACACATGGACTTTCAATTGGATGAGGATTGAGTTTATTTCTCCTTTTAATTTTTCGGCTAGATTAGATAAAGGTAGGATAAATGTTGATTTATTTTATTTATTTTTAATGGATGATAAGAAGATAATGGAGGCCTTATTTTATTTATTTTAGTTTAAATAGGTGATAAGAGATAATGTGATGATTTATTTTATTTTATTTGTTAAGGTGATAAAGAGTTAGAATAGGAGTTTAATTTGGGATTTGATAAGTGGGGATGTAGTAGCCGAATTCTTTATAAGGGGGAGTGATCATCTTTTGTTATTCTTTTTCTTCTTTAAATTCTTTGTACCGAAATTTAGTCTCTCCTTTCTCTTTAGTGCCGTCTTCTTTTGTGTTAAGTCACCTAGTTTCGGCCTTCACATTCTTTTGGTTAGTGACTGAAATTACAAAGAGCATTAAGGCCATTTGAGTTCATTCTTCTCCTATTTGCTAGCTTGGCCGAACCCATATCCCTCTCCCAAACTTCTTCTTTTAATTGGTGTTAGCCGAATATACCTTTCTCTTGTGACCGATTTTTCCATCAACATTTGAAGGGCTCCAGCAGGTCTTGGGTTCGAGGCTTGTGAGCAGCAAGGAGGGGTGGTTTTATTTTTGCTGATGCGTCAAGGCAGGGAAGGGAGAGGTTGGACGGCAAATGGACTTCTACTTGGGTGAGGATTAAGCTTGTTTCTCCTCTTAAATTTCGGCTAAGAGTAGGATAAGTGTAGTTTTATTTATTTTAATATAGGATAATTATGGCTTTATTTAGATCAAATGAGATTTTATTTTATTTATTTTAGGAGATAGGATAAGAGATTAAATGGGATATTAGTAAGGGATATTATTGTTTATTTTATTTTAAGTTGGTGGATACAGGGGACAATTATGTGATTTATTATTTTAAATAGGTAAGATAATTGTAGATTAAATTCAATTTAATTTGAATGGGTGTTGAAGAGACATAGTAGGAGATTAAATTGGGATATGATAATGAGTTGACGTGGTGGCCAAGCATGGGGCTCTTTTGGGTAAGCAAATTCCGCCATGAAGAGGAGATAGGGCGAAACTATTTAAAGGGGTTATAGGTGTTTTTCGGTTCTTTTTCTTCCTTTTAGTGTGTGCCAAATTCCTCTACATACTCTTCTTCATCTTTATTTTCTTTCAACCCCAATTTTACACCTTTTCTTGAATGGCCGAATGACCCTTTATCATTCAAGACCTTAGCCGAATGTTTCATCTCCATTGAGAGCCATTGCCGAAATCTCTTAGCCACTTTTATACCTCTTTTCTTCCATCTACATCTACTTTTAAGAGATAATCGAATATTGAATCACCTTTTTAAGGGCTTAGCCGAATCTTCATGGCCATATTCTCTCTTCTCTGTCGCAAGTGATAGAAGCTTGAGGAGGTGTCATTGGTTGAAGGTTGCTCCAATCGATTCTCTATAGTAAGTAAGAGTTCTCTCCTAACCGTTCTTCTATCTCTTTGGTATGCCAAATCAAGGGTGGTCTTGATTTCTATGGATAGCCGAATATTCATTGTGCCTTACCATTGTGTCTTTTGTATATAGCCGACAAGAGGAGTATTAGAGGAGTTTTTGGATCAGGCGATTAAGGTAAGCAAGTATGGTATTTGGCCAAGGGTTATTTTTCTATGAATTTATGCTTAAGCCGATTTTGATGTGGTTTCACTTAGGGATTTCGACAGTTCAAGAGCAAGGAGTAGTTTTCGGGATTTGGTAAGCAAGGTAAGGAAGTATTGATATTCGGCCATAGGCCATTTTATGAGCTTAGGTGATGATCGATTTCTGACTTTGGTTCTTAGGAGCAAATCGACGGGAATAAGAAGAGTTTCGGGATTCTAGATCGTGTTAGATTCGAGTAGTTCGGGATTTCGCTAAATAGACAGGTGTTTGATTAACCCACCGTTTTCCGGGTATATGATATGTATGTGAAATGTGTATGTGTTATGAATGTGCTAACTAGTGCAGTGGAAATTGTGATAAGGATACCCTCAAGGGGTATGTCGATAATCCGGTAAGTACCAAACTTGATGATATGTGATTATTAATATGAATATGTGATAATATGCTTGATGAACATGCTCATGCATCATTACATTGTATCATTATTTTATGTGGCATGTGCATGGGTGGGATATGATATGAAAGAAGGTACGGGTGTACTTCGAGTACGTGGTTTGATGTTAGCCTTGAGCTACATCTTGGATTGACGTTGACTAAGGTCACGTTGTGGATTAATTGCGATTTAGTTCACGTGGCTTGATGAGTGGCTATGTGCCTCATCGTGGTTGATATCGGCTATGTGCCATATCGTGGTTAATGAGTGACTATGTGTCCCATCGTGATTTTGGTGTTAGCTACGGCTACATCGTGGATTGGCGCCGGCGAGGTCGCGTTGTGGACTATTGTGCTTAATTGCACGTGGGCGACGATGATTGCCTTTGGAGTGAAAAGGAGAGGTGATTTGATAATCCCCCGGTGTGTTGTAGGTCGGATAAGGGGTGTGTAGCGATGGACCCTAGGTTTGGGTTGGGCTTCATAATTGCATGATTTCGTATGTGAACATATGTGGAAATGGGCCAAGCCCAATGTGATATGTGGATTAATGTGGAAATGGGCAAAGCCCAAGATATGAATGTGGATCGGTGTGGAAATGGGCTAAGCCCGGTATGTGGAAATTATGTGGTTAACTACCCTATTAGATGAATGTGATATGAATATGGGCCAAGCCCGAATGTGATAACATGTGAATTTGATAATTGATATCCGATATATGAGTTAATATGTGGTTAACATGTGGGTGGAATTCGGTGGACTAATTACACACTCGAGTCTGTATGACTCACCCAATTTTTATTAAACATCACAGTGATCGTGATTTTTGGACCGGGTTGGAGTGGATACAAAGGTGGCCATGCGAAGCGATTTCCATGCGAGAAAGATATTTTAATTAATTAAGTAGTTATATTTTCAGTATTTTGATTAAGTGTTTATTGTAATAAGGCCCATTAAAGTGATTGAACATTTTTATTATGTTTAAGCTAGACGAACATTAAATTATTATTGGGAAGTGCTTTTAATTTTGGCAACTTATATTTTAAAAGCTTATAATAAAGTTTTAATTTGGATATTTTTATCAAGCTTATATTATTTAGAATTTTTAATTGGACATGGTTTTCAAATGACAAAATTTTTAATGTTTTTCCCAAAAGTGAAATCAGTCTTCAAACGTTTTTCCGCAGTGGCATTTCAAATTCGGTCGTAACGAATTGGCCGGGTTTGGGGTGTTACAACACTGACTACCTTAACACGGCCTAGAGTCTAAACACACGCCCGTGTGACTTGTCCATGGTCTATTCTGACTTAAGATACAATGGTACAGGGTGCACACGGCCTAGACACACGCCCGTGTGTCCATCCGTGTGGGCACTTAGAGGCTATTTACAAAGCAAATTGCCACCCTGAAATCAAGACTAAACTCAAGCTCAATTCAGCAACTCAAGTATTACATCATTTATGAACAATACAACATGCTTCATTGATATTAATAACATACATACTTAGTCAATCTTGGCCAATCACTTAGCCATTGACAAAAGAATAATAAACTTGATAGCCCATACTTTTGCCCTTTTCTACGACATATACTTAAAATGAAACATTTCTTATACATGCCATACTTAATATAATTTCAACTTAGCTATACCAAAATAAGGATTGATAGTGTGCTTCGAGCTCCGACTTCAATGATCCACAAGTTAATTTGGCGGGACTACATAGAAATAAAGGATAAAAGACGTAAGCATTTAGCTTAGCAAATTTGCATAATATTCATAGCAACATACTTGCTTAATATAAACCATTTGACATCAACAATGGTATCATAAATTTCAGCTATAAAGCTTACTTACTCATGCTTGATTTTTTTCATATCTCATGAAACTAACTAGTCTCATACTTGGGAGGTATACAAGGTACCTGTATCACTTGATCACATTGATCAGCATACTTTAACATAATAATCATAATCTCTGATTCATCATTCATAACATGAATAACACTCATTTTCAACTTGATAATAACTTTGCTTAATCAACTTTCTTGCTATCTCACTTTAACTTTACTCATTTGCCCGATGAATTTCTGCGAATAACCGAGGATACTAAATCTCTTCACATGAACTTGATGCCAAAGCCATATCCTAGATACGGTCTTACATGGAATGTCTCATATTGGTTTTGAGGCCATGTCTTGACGTGGACTTATACGAAGTCTTTCTTGTTCTCACCAATGCCATGCCTTGGCTTAGACTTACATGGGATCTCTTTCACTTGATAGCTTTTCAATGCCAAGCTTGCCTTGGACTTACATGATAACTTGTTCAATGCCAAGCTTGCCTTGGACTTACATTATAACTTGTTCAATGCCAAGCTTGCCTTGGACTTACATGATAACTTGTTTGATTGCCGATGCCATGCCTTGGCTTGGTCTTATACGGACTTTCTAATCTCATGTGGTAGATCGAGTATCCTGGGAAATTCCATCTTCAATCGGGACATGCTCGTATTTAATCTCATTGATTTCTTTGTTTAGCAGAACATTAAGCATTCCATGATAATAATGTACATTATACTAAGCAATTCAAATATAGAAATCATAAAGCTTAGAAATCACACAAACTTACCTCAATATACAAAATGTATGTAGATATGCAATTTAGTCCTCGACTTTGTTCTTGCCTCGGTTTCGATCTGGGCTTCGTTTTTCTTGATCTATAATCATAAATAGACCATTTAATACTCACATCGACTAAATTGACTCTTTAATAGTAATTTTTCCCCTAAACTTTCTCATATTTGCACTTTAGTCCCAAAGGCTCGTAAAGTGATTTTTATTCAACTTTCTAGTCTTTCATGCTTAGCCGAATCACTTATTCAACTAAAGCTATCATCAATTCTCACTAAACCACATATGTATGACCAAACTAAAGTTTTTCACAAACTAGTCCCTACATGCATTTTCAAGGAAAATCACTTAACAAAAGATGTTTCTACTACATCAAGCTTTCATAATCTTCCATAAAACAACAAAATATATGCATGTCATACATATGTACATTTTTGAACATCGATAATAGCTCACCAAAAAGCTAAAAATAGCTTACTCATGCTACTAGGACTTCAAAAATAGGAAGAATATAAAAAACCGGGCTTAGGAGCACTTACTAGCAAGCTTGAAAAAAAAATGAAGAACCCTAGCTATGGAGTCTCCAAATTTTCGGCAATAAGAGGAAGAAGATGAATAGATTTTTATCATCTTTTTCCTATTTTAATCATTTATTAACCAAATGACCAAAATGCCCTTCTCTTTAAAATTTTCATAATTACTAACTCATGTCCAATTTTGTCCAAAAATTATATTTTGGGAAAATTGCTAATTAAGGACTTCTAATTGATATTCTAAAGCTATTTCATAAAAAAAGATTCTAGAAACTCATATTTTGCAACTCTTGCAATTTAGTCCTTTTTGGACCAAACAACTTCAATTTAACGAAATTGCTTCATGAAACTTTCACACTAGCATGCAAACATAGCATAAACCTTAAAACTCATGAATTCACCTCGGACTCGTGGCCTCGCACCACTATTCTGACTAGGCCCTAAATCGGGCTGTTACATCTCTGGCTTTGCCCCTGATCAATGACCCTTTTTAGGTTATACTTAGGGCGTTTATATAGGCTTCGGAATGTCTTTCTTGGCCCACAAGTATCCTATTTCGAATGAAACTCATCTTGGCTATAGCAGGGACACGCCCGTGGTCGACTCTCTTGGCCGTGGTCGATCCTATTTGCCACACACGGCCACGTGATCTGGCCGTGTACGATGTTTTAGGTCGTGTCTCAGTTGTTACTCGAAACACACGGCCGTGGGTGATAGTCCAGGCCGTGTACGATCTCTAAGGTAAGCCCATTTGCTCTGTTTTCGGCCCATTTCTCGTTCTTTTCATCCTCCGATGCTTTGCTAAGTATAAAACATGAAATTAAAGGATTATGAGCATTGTATGAACCCAAAATTGCCCGGCCCACGTTAAACCAACCCATTAACCCTAAAACCAACCCAACATCATACACCAAAACCCATTATAGCCAATTACAACCCAATAATTAAACAAACCCAATTTAGAAGCCCAATATCCCAAAAGTTAAACCTAAATCAATTAGCCCAAACCCAATGAAAAATGAAAAAACAAAAAAACAACAAAGCAAACCCTAGGTGCGCCGCACTTAGGTGTGTCGACCCTCCACTTGCTCGCCCACTCGCACCAAAGCACACCACGCTTAATGGCCATCGCCCATCTGCGCACAAGCACCGCCCATACCCTGCAAATAGAGGCAAATACGCAAACAAACAAAGACCAAGCAGTTGTAATATGCCTATAAAAGGCTCAAAATCATTTTGTAATGGGGGATTTTTTTCAGAAAAAAAAGAAAAGAGAAAAAATTCGAAATCAAAAGGAGATTAAATACAAAGAATAAAAGCATATTGATGGTTCTCTTTTGCATCTTCGTTTCCTCTTCCTTTTCCTTTTTTTTTCATTTCCTCAGAATTGTTCATAATCGTATAAAGACTTTGTTTTTGTTTTTAAACTATATACATATATATATACACCTATTAAATTATAATATAAAAAATAAAAAAAAAATTACCTTTCTCGGAGGTGATTCCGGCGGTGGCGCAGGCTAGGGCTAAAACCCTAGCAGAGAAAAGGCCCGCCCTCCCTTCTTTTTTCTTAAACCTGCAGAAATGAGATTTTAAAAAAAATATATATGCCTTTTATAAAAAAGCAAAACGGTGCCGTTTTTTGTGCCTTGATCCATAGGCCAAAACGACGCCAGATCGCTTTCCTAACTTCCAGCATTCGACCGACCAGCGCTAAGGGGATCCGTGTGTTTTTATTAAAATGGTTATTTGCGCGAATAGCCCTTCTGCATTTTTACCTTTTTTAATTCAGTTTTTTTATTTTTTAATTCTCCCCTATAAATTTGCTTTGGTTCCATTTTGGGCCGTTTTTAAAACGCAGCGTACCAATGGACGGGGATATTTCCCTTTTAGTCCCCTTCTTTTCCGCGTGTTACACAAGGGCCCCCAGTTCATTTTTTTATTTTAAATTTCGGCCTTTAATTTTACTTTTCTCCTAATTTAGTCCCTTTTTTATTTCCTTTTGTTAATTTCGCTATTTCTATCCTTTTTTTAATATTGATGTTGTTATTATTATTAATATTGCTGTTATTATTTTTATTATTAATATTATTAATATTATTATTATTATTATTATTATTATTTATCATTACTATTAATATTATTAGCATTATTATTATTTAACATTTCTATTATTATCTTTGTTACCATTATTATTTTAATGTTATTATATTATATTCAATAATCATTTTAAATATTATTCTTAACATTATTTTTACTATTTTATCATTTATCATATTTATTTTTGTTATTGTTATTATTATACTCATTATTATTATTTACTTTATTTCTAATATCATTATTACATTATATTGTTTTATATGCATTATTATTATATTTCTTATTTATTATTGTTATTGCTACTATTATTTTCATTATTATAGTTTTTATTATTCTATTTTATCACTAATATTATATATATATATATATTGCTCATATTAATATAGCATTTTTACCTCTTTAATGTTATTATTACATTTCTTTATTTATTTACTCGAAACTTACGTTATACATACTTTATCTGGCTCATTTTATTTTCAAATTTCATACCATTATTTTGTTAACGCATTTATCCTGTCACGCATGCAGTATCGTATTTTCACATTACTACTTGTCACATTGACCTTTACCCGATACATCCAGTTTTCAAATAATTGATAGTTCGTATTAGAGATTCGAGAAAATCGTGCCCTAACTTACTGGGTTTCGGTTTTTCTCATTCAATATGAATAATGAAATATCCTTTTTAAATTGCAATAAGTTTTGAATAAAAAGAAAGCTATTTCTCGAGAATTCGAAATGTTGTGTCCTAACGTATTGGATGTGACATTTTGTTACCTCGCGAAAAGATTTCTTAAAATAAAGGCAATATTTTGTATTTAGAATTTCGAGAAATCGAGCCCTAACTTACTGGGTTCCGGTTTCTCATTTAACAAATAACCGAATATCCTTCTTGAACTTAAATCCGAGTTTTAATGTCAAAAGAAAAGCTCAGTTTCGAGAACCCAAAGTGTCATGCCCTAACTTACTGGGTATGACGTTTTATCTCTTCGAAATGAGAGAGTCTTATCATCCATTTCGATTTGTTCAAGTTTTAAAAAATAAAAGAGGATCGCATTTTCGAATCTTTTCTAATTTTCAACATTAGGACATGATTAATCAATTAGGTACCAACTTTTGGCGTATCGAGGGTGCTAACCCTTCCTCGTACGTAACCGACTCCCGAATCCATTTTCTGAGTTTCGTAGACCGAAATCGTTATTTTGATAAATCAAACTGTTTATTAAACAACTGTTTTACGAGGTGACCCGATCACACCTCATCAAAAAGAGTTGGCGGCGACTCCCAAGTTTTTTGTTTTCATTTTCAAAAATCCAAGTCGACCCCATTTTACAAAAAATGGTTACGACAGCTTGGCGACTCCACTGGGGACATAAAGTGAGTCAGGCCGTAAATTGATTGTTTTCTGTCCTATGTTGAAAATTTGAAAGTTCAATTTGAAAATTTGAAATTTGATTTGAAAATTATTATCCCTTTGTTGCATTTGTATGTTGTTTTCTTGCGCACATTGCATTGCATGACCGTTGTGGTTGCACCTTTAAGTGTGAGCGAGAAACTATGCCTTCGTGAGGTTTTCACCTCCGCATGGGCTAGTGGATTGCTTCCGGGATACATCTGTACCTATGTCTTCGTGAAGTTTTCACTTCCGCATGGCCATAGGGAAATGTATTCCCCTGAACCGAACTCGGTCCGTATGAGCCTATAATGGGCGAGGATCGAGAAATCTGTTGGTTCGGGTACTTGAACTATAGAACTAAATCGCATATAGTGAACCCTAAAAGCCCACCTTAGGTAGAACTATGTCAAACCTTAGTAGTCACCTAGATAGGTGTTTGTTTATTTTGCTTTCTTTATATTCCATGGTACTAACTTGTTGTGTTTTATTCTTTTGTGCATATCATTTCATATTTTAAGAGGTATCGATTCACGGTCAGTTTCTAAGTTAGAAAGCTGGTTATGGAGAACGAATTCCTTGATAAAGTGGAAGACAATGCAGTCATTCGTATATGGTCAGAGCAAAGGCAATTAGAGAAAGAAGGGTATGGATTCGTTTGAGCAAGAGGGAAATAGGGCAGCGCTAGAATCCCTGCCACCTGTGCCTCCTGATGTTGTTCTGATTAAAGCAGAATCAGATGCGAAGAAGATTGTACGACACCCTATGGCAAGGCGTAGTGTTGGAACTAAAGGGCAGAAGGTAACTATACTCACCAATCACTTCGAAGTGAGCGTGGGAAGTACGGATGGACACTTCTACCATAACAGCGTTTCACTTTCATATGAAGATGGTCGCCCTGTAGATGGTAAGGGCGTTGGAAGGAAAGTGATTGACAGAGTGCATGAGACCTACAAAAATGATTTGGATGGAAAGAATTTTGCATATGATGGTAAAAAAGGTTATTTACTATAGGTCTGCTACCAAACTTCTCAGCTCCTCGTTGTGACCCAAACAACATTGCAAGGGATTTGATTCGTTGTGGAGAAATGAAAGGAATTTGTATTGATCCCCATTTGATATATTCAATGAGATGAACCAGAATAGACGCCTTTCACTTGTGGTTAGAGTTGAAAAAAGGTTTGAACAGATACAATATAAACTCCCTAGAGCTCCGCAGTTCCTTCTTTGTCTGCTTCCTGATAAGAAAAAAACTCTGATCTTTATGGGCCATGGAAGCGAAAGAATCTCTCTGAGTATGGCACCAGCTAGGATGAATGATCAATACTTTTCTGAAGATCGATGCTAAGCTTGGACGGTCTCTTCATCACCAATCGAAGCCATAATTCCGCGATCGAGTTAAAGTCAAGCCTGAACAAGATCGAGGAAATGAAGGGTAAAATTGAAGAGTTAGAAGCAACATTGCGCAATGGTGAACTTCAGATCGAGCTTCTTGAAACAAGAGAAGGGCGTTGGAAGGAAGAGCTTCACCATTCCCATGATCAAGCTAGAAGTCGGGATTACTTCATGGGTGAAGTAATAGTTCAGATTCGAGAGGTAGCTGATCATCTACAGACGTTGGCATCACAGGCTGATACGTTGAGCATGAAGTATGAACTACAGTCCGATCGTAGTCAAGAGCTAGCTTCATTGCTTAAGAAAATCAAAATTTTAGGACTTAGGACGAAAGCATATTTGTAGTCCGTTTTATGTAAAGGATTTTATTTTCTAATAAAGTTTTCTAAAATGAAGTTGAATCAGAATCGATGCCTCTTTGCATTCATGCATTTGCATCACATTGCATCATTTGCATTAGACTTTTACAAAAGGACCATTATTAGGTAAATTTTTCTTAGTTAACCTGGAAAACATGGAACAAAGGTTGGAGAGAATAGAGCAAATGCAAATACAGATACAGGGGTAATTGACCGAGATTCAACAAGAAATGCGAGAACAAATGCTAGAATTTCGAAGGAATGTGATAGGCCAGCTAACCCAGTTATTAGCAGGAGGGCATAAAAAAAGGAATGGCCTAGTGGTCAAAAGTGTGGATGATGATAAAGACATTGTTTATTCCCCAATTGGTGTCCCGACTCAGCCAGACACACATTCGCATGGGGTACCTGTCATTATTGGATCCCAATGTCAGACTGATACTTCCTCCCTATTAAACCTCCCGATGGGTTCAGATTTTAACCCGAATGATGATCAAGCCAAACCGGTTGTTCAGGTAGAAACAAAGGAAAGGGGAGAATGGACTTCAAATGCCTTGAAGAAGAAGGAAAAGAAAGCAAATAGTACTGATAGGTATAACAAAAGTCATTCAGAGCCGATCACGGTAAGCCAGCCAAAGACAGCAGCTACCAGCTATCAGGTCTCCCCAAGATAAGAGCCCAATCCAAAATCAAACTCGGAAAAACTCCAGTTCGCGCCCATTCCAATCTCGTATGGGAAGTTGTACCAAATTTTGTTTGAAGCACATGTTGTATCCCCTTTTTACGTGAAACCAATACAGCTTCCATACCCTAAATGGTACGATGTGAACGGCCAATGCGAATACCATGCAGGAATCACGGGGCATTCGATCGAGAACTGCGCCGCTTTCAAAAGGATAATCGAAAGACTCATCAAAATAGATATTGTAAAATTCGATAATCTCTCTAGTGCAGAAGATCTGTTACCCAACCTTTCAATTAAAGGGGTAAACATTGCAAGTTCCATGATGGATAGGGGCATTAGATTCAAGAATGCATCGAGTTCAGGGCTCTAGTGCAAGACTTGATATTGGGAAATCTAAGCATTAACGACGTATCCAAAGAGGGAACCAAGTAATATAATTTTTCAAGCGTCTGCCCTTACATACTCGGGAGTGTTTTGAACAATGGGACTGTGGAAGAGATCCCTGTATTTCTAAAGCTAATTCGGTGTAATGTCCAAAACACGCTTATTGCTCTAAGCCTAGGAGAAATAAGAATCTTTTTGTGAAATAGGCTTATGTTCAACATCTATATTTTCAATGAAAATGCATTTTTGTTTCTCACTTTGAGCAAATATTCTTTTATTCCTTTGTTTCATTCATGTTCATACCACATAAATAATCATTCTTAGATTCATTTACTCTTTGAATATTCTTCCGTACCTACAATAGGTCCCCAAATATCAACGACATGAGCGACGCTGCTACTGACTTAGAGTCTACTTTTGAGTAAGATATGTATCTAGAAGGATCTCAGGAGTTTGGAAATGACAGAGATTGTAACCTATCTCCTGATTTTTTAAAGATGGTAGAGCAAGATGAAAAATAGATCCTACCTTACAAAGGGTCGGTGGACATTGCGAGCCTAGGAAAGAGAGCCTAGCTCACCACAGAAATAAGGCGAGACATCATTTCAAAGATGTTTTCGCACGATCGTATTAAGACACGCCTGGGCTACTGATACATGGGTATGCTGTTAAGGCTAAGGAAATCCTAGAAGAGGTTCATAAGGGTTTTTGAAGATCACATGCTAACGATTTTACGATAGCCAAGCTAATCATGAGATTCGGATTCTGCTGGTCCATCATAGAGAGGGATTACATCAGTAATGCCGTAAATGCCAAATTTTTGAAGACAAGATTCATGTACCTCCTTCATTTCTTCGTGGACCTTATCTATGTGGGGCATAGATATTATGAGGCCGATCTCGTCAAAAGCATCTAGCCGACACCAATTCATCTTTGTGGTTGCCAATTACTTTACTAAGAAGGTGGAGGTCGCTTCATATGCCAAAGTTGCAAAGTCAACAGTCACCAAATTCAAATTCAAATCCAAATACAAACTCGAATTCAAGTTCAAATTCAAAAAAGTGGCAATTGCGCGATGTCAAAGATTTACAGTCTGTTCAAAGATCAGACACCATATCAGTGCAGCAAAGGTAGCCTAAAAAAAACCATTCAAAATTTTTGAAAAACGACTGATATTTGTAAAAGTTGGCATAGAGAAGTTACCATTTACCTTCTATGCTTCGTAAACATTGGCCAGGACCTTCACCGGGGCAACGTCTTTCTCTTTGGTTCACAAAAGGGGAGTAATTGTTGGAAGTTAAAATTCCTTTTCTCCAAGTTGGATGAAGCAGAATGTCTACAGTAAGCTTGATTGAAAGTATTCATGGTCGAATGTACCAAAAATGGATGATACGGGCTTATGACAAAAAGGTTCGCTCAGGAGAATTTCAAGAGGAGGACCTGGCATTAAGAAGGATTCTTCTTATCCAAAAGGACTCCAGAGGAAAAGTAAATGCCTTATGCAGCAAAGAAGCCCTGTTCTAGGGAAACATGGATATTAACCAAGATGGATGGCAAGGACCTGCCCAATTCTGTGAGTTCAAATTCGATAAAAAAGTTTTCCAAAAAAAAACAAAAGCAAAAAAACAAATAAAACAAAACAAAAAAACACGAAAAAAGAAAAGAAAGAAAAAGGAGAGGCCGATGCGAAAACCCGCAAAGGGCGGCTTGAGACCAAAGGGGATTTGAGTTGAAAACCCAAATTTTGATCGAAAGTGGGGCATACAGCAGTCTTGCTATGCCTGAATTAACAAGGAAGAAGTATGTTGCGTCTTGGGGCATCGACAAAGTACTCCAGATCCCCTAAACGCATATTGAGCTTAAAATGGTCCTCAAGAAGTTTGAACAGAGAAGCTCAGGCTGCGATATCTAGGGCACCTAGTTTCCATTTTACCCATTTTAAATTTGTTATTTGTGATTATCTTATTCTTTTCAAAATACACTACTAATAAATTTTATTCTTGATTGCATTTGCTATCTTTGCTTAACCTATTTGTTTCGAGCTATGCTCCTAATTAACTATGTTTGTATCCGTAGTTATGATCTCTTTCAAAGCATTTTGCATTGAAATAATGATTAATGGACTAACGACACTTTCACAAAAGGAGTTTCGCATATTACTCTGGGAACTTCTAAATAGTACAAGAACCTGAAACAAGACTATTGTTTAAAGGTCCTCAAGTTTAAGGGATAGAAATATTGGAGGAGGAAAAGTCTGAACTGAGACTATCTCTTCGGATTTTTTCAAAAATGGTGATTGAAAGAATGACAGGATATTACGTCAGTAATACCATCTTAACGAAAAAGGGGCAATGCTAACCCATGTGTAAATGGGGAATCATTTGCGAGAAAAAATGATATTCTGTATCCGTGCAAATATCATGCATACACACCTGGTCATGACACCCAGGGAATGGAAGGTGTAGTAGACCAAATCGATTGAATAAGTTACAAATTCGATACCCCTGAGTCGTAGTGGAATGGATTGAAGATGATACAAATTCTATACCCTTGAGTCGCAATGGGATGGATTGAAGATGACACAGACCCTATACCCCCTGAAGTTGCAGAGAGAGGGTCTGAAGATGGTATAAGCCTTAAAGTCCTATATGTACCGTGGAATGGACCTTGAAGTTACATTGGGGCAAGTCATTTGAGCAAAATATGATTATTTCTTTGAGTTTTTGGCAAAGGTACCAGCAGAGCGAGATAGCAGCGTAATACGTCAACAATAAGACTCTGATGAACAACGAGCAGTGATAACCCTAAACATTAAAAAGGGATCATTTCATTTTACATTCATACATCATCATTAGGAGCATTTCGATCATCGCATCTTGATCCTTATACATTTTTAACAAAGAATCATTATCATGACATTCTGCATTCATGCAAATGTCCTCCATAATATCATTTAGTTAGGGGCATTCAATTTATTACGATCATTGTACCTTAATCATTGTAAAAAAAAAAGAGACAAAAATCATTATCATGATATTCTGCATTCATGCAAATGTCATCCATAACACATGTAGTTAGGAGCACTTGAGTCGTTCCGATCATAGCATCCTCATCATTTGCATAAGTATAAGCACGTAAAACTAATTCTACAGGACAGGTTCCCCAGAGAGCGGTGTAGTAATATCGAAGATTTTAGATATTATCCTCTAGTGGGGCAGATCGAGGATTGAAGTCTTCCTGAGATCGAAGATAGCAGATCTGGCATTCCTGAAGTTGCAGGAGCAGATCGAAGATAGCAGACCTGGCATTCCTGAAGTTGCAGGAGCAGATCGAAGATAGCAGATCTGCCATTCCTGAAGTTGCAGGAGAAGATTGAAGATAGTAGATCTGGCATTCTTAAAGTTGCAGGAGCAGATCGAAGATAGCAGATCTGGCATTCCTGAAGTTGCAGGAGCAGATCGAAGATAGCAGATCTGGCATTCCTGAAGTTGCAAGAGTAGATCGAAGATAGCAAATCTGGCATTCATGAAGCTGCAGGAGCAGATTGAAGTTAGCAGGTCTGGCATTCCTGAAGTTGTAGGAGCAGATTGAAGTTAGCAAATCTTGCATTCCTGAAGTTGCAGGAGCAGATTGAAGTTAGCAAGTCTTGCATTCCTGAAGTTGCAGGAGCAGATTGTAGTTAGCAGGTCTGGCATTCCTGAAGTTGCATGAGCAGATTGAAGTTAACAGATCTTGCATTCCTGAAGTCGCAGGAGCAGATCGAAGATAGCAGACCTGGCATTCCTGAAGTTGCAGGAGCAGATCGAAGATAGCAAATCTGGCATTCCTGAAGTTGCAAGAGCAGATTGAAGTTAGCAGGCCTGGCATTCCTGAAGTTGTAGGAGCAAAATGAAGTTAGCAAATCTGGCATTCCTGAAGTTGCAGGAGCAGATTGAAGTTAGCAAGTCTGGCATTCCTGAAGTTGCAGGAGCAGATTGAAGTTAGCAGGTCTGGCATTCCTGAAGTTGCAGGAGCAGATTGAAGTTAACAGGTCTCGCATTCCTGAAGTTGCAGGAGCAAATTGAAGTTAGCAGGTCTGGCACTCCTGAAGTTGCAGGAGCAGATTGAAGATAGCAGGTCTGGCATTCCTGAAGTTGCAGGAGCAGATCGAAGACATCACATATAATCTCTCTGAAGTTGCAGTAGAACAGATCATATTAATCCTACCTTCCTGAAGTTGCAGTGGAGCGGATTAAAATGACAAATCCTATACCTCTGGGGTTGCAGTGGAGCAGATTGAAACTACAAGTCCCATCTCTCCAAAGTGGCGGTGGTGCGAATCAAAGCAACAAGATGTAATGGACTGAAATGAAGCTACTCGAAGAAGAAAAGCACAGAAAGAAGCCAGAATTCAGTGAGGCCGGGCAAACTTGGCCCTTTTATGTCTTTTCTCTATTCCCGTTGCACGACAATGAGCAAAGAGGGGCAGCTGTATGAACCTAAAATTGCCCGGCCCACGTTAAACCAACCCATTAACCCTAAAACCAACCCAACATCATACACCAAAACCCATTAAAGCCAATTAAAACCCAATAATTAAACAAACCAAATTTAGAAGCCCAATATCCCAAAAATTAAACCTAAATCAATTAGCCCAAACCCAATGAAAAATGAAAAGACAAAAAACAACAAAGCAAACCCTAGGTGCGCCGCACCTAGGGTGTCTGACCCCTCCACTTGCTCTGCCCACTGCTACCAAAGCCTGCCACCGCCACTGGCCACTGGCCACTGCGCACAAGCACCGCCCATACCCTGCAAATAGAGGCAAATACGCAAACAAACAGAGACCAAGCAGTTGTAATATGCCTATAAAAGGCTCAAAATCTTTTTGTAATGGGGGATTTTTTTTTTTGGAAAAAAAGAAAAGAGAGAAAATTTGAAATCAAAAGAAGGAGATTAAATACAAAGAATAAAAGCATATTGAAGGTTCTCTTTTGCATCTTCGTTTCCTCTTCCTTTTCCTTTTTTTTCATTTCCTCAGAACTGTTCATAATCGTATAAAGACTTTGTTTTTGTTTTTAAACTATATGCATATATATATACACCTATTAAATTATAATATAAAAAAATAACAAAAAATTTACCTTTCTCGGAGGTGATTCTGGCGGCGGCGCAGGCTAGGGCTGAAACCCTAGCAGAGAAAAGGCCCGCCCTCCCTTTTTTTTTCTTAAACCTGTAGAAATGAGATTTAAAAAAAAATATATGCCTTTTATAAAAAAGCAAAACGGTGCCGTTTCAGGCCTTCAGTCCATAGGCCAAAACGACGCCGTACTGCCCTAACCAGCGCGCGACCCGACCCGCGCTAAAGGGGATCCGCATGTTTTTATTAAAAGGGTTATTTGCGCGAATAGCCCTTCCGCATTTTTACCTTTTTTAATTCAGTTTTTTTTTATTTTTTAATTCGCCCCTATAAATTTGCTTTGGTTCCATTTTGGGCCGTTTTTAAAACGCATCGTACCAATGGACGGGGATATTTCCCTTTTAGTCCCCTTCTTTTTCGCGTGTTACACAAGGGCCCCAGTTCATTTTTTTATTTTAAATTTCGGCCTTTAATTTTACTTTTCTCCTAATTTAGTCCCTTTTTTATTTCCTTTTGTTAATTTCGCTATTTCTATCCTTTTTTTTAATATTGTTGTTGTTATTATTATTATTAATATCATTATTATTATTATTATTATTTATCATTACTATTAATATTATTAGCATTATTATTATTTAACATTTCTATTATTATCTTTGTTACCATTATTGTTTTAATGTTATTATATTATATTCAATATTTATTTTAAATATTATTCTTAACATTATTTTTACTATTTTATCATTTATCATATTTATTTTTGTTATTGTTATTATTATACTCATTATTATTATTTACTTTATTTCTAATATCATTAATACATTATACTGTTTTATATACATTATTATTATATTTCTTATTTATTATTGTTATTACAACTATTATTTTCATTATTATAGTTTTTATTATTCTATTTTATCACTAATATTATATATATATTGTTCATATTAATATAGCATTGTTACCTCTTTAATGTTATTATTACATTTCTTTATTTATTTACTCAAAACTTACGTTATACATACTTTATCTGGCTCATTTTATTTTCAAATTTCATACCATTATTTTGTTAACGCATTTATCCTGTCACGCATGCAGTATCGTATTTTCACATTACTACTTGTCACATTGACCTTTACCCGATACATCCAGTTTTCAAATAATCGATAGTTCGTATTAGAGATTCGAGAAAATCGTGCCCTAACTTACTGGGTTTCGATTTTTCTCATTCAATCTGAATAACGAAATATCCTTTTTAAATCGCAATAAGTTTTGAATAAAGAGAAAGCTATTTCTCGAGAATTCGAAATGTTGTGTCCTAACGTATTGGATGTGACATTTTGTTACCTCGGGAAAAGATTTCTTAAAATAAAGGTAATATTCTGTATTTGGAATTTTGAGAAATTGAGCCCTAACTTACTGGGTTCCGGTTTCTCATTTAACAAATATCCGAATATCCTTCTTGAACTTAAATCCGAGTTTTAAAGTCAAAAGACAAGCTCAGTTTCGAGAACCCAAAGTGTAATGCCCTAACTTACTGGGTATGACGTTTTATCTCTTCGAAATGAGAGGGTCTTATCATCCATTTCGATTTGTTCAAGTTTTAAAAAATAAAAGAGGATCGTATTTTCAAATCTTTTCAAATTTTCAACATTAGGACATGATTAATCAATTAGGTACCAACTTTGGGCGTATCGAGGGTGCTAACCCTTCCTCGTACGTAACCGACTCCCGAATCCATTTTTTGAGTTCCGTAGACCGAAATCGTTGTTTTGATTAATCAAACTATTTATTAAACAACCGTTTTACGAGGTGACCCGATCACACCTCATCAAAAAGGGTTGGTGGCGACTCCCAAGTTTTTCATTTTCATTTTCAAAAATCCAAGTCGACCCTGTTTTACAAAAAATGGTTACGACAAGCATCAAATTCCACAATTCAAGGGATTAAATCATCCAAAAGTATGCCAAATGTGGGATTAAAATATATATATATATATATTACGGTTTATCACCGTGGCTTCCTTCAATTGATCGAATAGATCGTCGATCCTCGGCAGCAGGTACTTGTTCTTCACAGTTACCTTGTTAAGTTACCGATAATCTATACATAGTCTCATGGAACTATCTTTCTTCTTTATGAATAAAACGTAAGCACCCCACGGAGAAAAACTCAGCCTTGCAAAACCTTTATCCGTTAGCTCTTGCAATTGTTCTTTTAGCTCCTTTAGCTCGGTTGGAGCCATTCTATAGGGAGCAATTGAAATAGGGGCAGTACCCGGAGCTAACTCAATCCCAAATTTGATCTCTCTAACTGGAGGTAGCCCTGGCAACTCTTCCGGGAAAACATCTGGGTACTCGCATACTATGGGTACCGACTCCATTTTCAATTCAGTCTCTTTAGTGTTCAACACAAAGGCAAGATAGGCTTCGTATCCCTTCTTTAAATACTTCTGAGTCGACAAGGCTGACATCACTACTGGTAGCCTATCTGGCTTATCTGATTCAACACGAATAAGATTACCATTTTCATCTCTCAACTTAATATGCTTATTACCACATTTCACAATTACTCCATGAGTAACTAACCAATCCATCCCAAGGATGACATCAAACTCGTCAAACGGTAATAACATAAGATCGATCGGGAAACAATGACCCTTAATCATCAAAGGGCAACCTTTGCAAACTCTATCAACCAACACACACTTGCCTAAAGGATTAGACACTCTTATTATGAATTTGGTAGACTCTATAGGCATGCTCATGCTAGAGACTAATTTCATGCATATGTACGAGTGGGTGGATCCCGGATCAATTAAAGCTATAACACGAGTATTATGGAGAGAAAAGGTACCCGTGATTACGTCGGTGGAAGATGCCTCTTCACGAGCATGAATGGCATATGTCCTCACCGGTGCTCTACCCTCGACTCTAGCAGCTTGCTCTCTAGATGGATTCTTGCTACCCATCTCATTTCCAGGGTTTCTCAGTGCTCTTCCCCTAGCAGTAATTCCCGATCTTGCATTCTGAGGCTTTTCTTTCTTGCCCACCTCGGGGCAGTCTCTGATAAAGTGGTCTAAGGACCCACATCTAAAGCAAGTTTTCTCATTAGCTCGACACTCACCAGAATGGCGACTACCACACTGAGGTCATTCCGGTCTACTTGGTCGGACGTTGCCCACATTAGCAACTGATGTGGTCTGCCCTTTCGACCCCGAAAATTGCTTGCCTTTACTTCGGGTTGAAAACCCCACTGAAATGACTGATCGAGTAGCAAAATCCCTCGATTTCTTAGATGAGGATTGGTGAGACTTATTCAGTTGTCTCTTCCTCGAGTCACGAGACTCATTCTCAGCTCTTCTGTTCTCTTTAGCCAACTCTTCGGCTTTACAGGCTCTATCTACCAACACTACAAATTCCTTTAGTTCGAGGACTCCCACGTATAAATGGATATCTTCATTTAATTCATCCTCGAATCTCTTGCACATGACGGCTTCGGTAGACACGCACTCCCGTGTATACTTGCTAAGCCTTACGAACTCCCGTTCATAGTCGGTTATTGACGTACGGCCTTACTTTAGTTCCAAGAACTCCTTCCTCTTATGGTCGATGAACCGCTGACTGATGTACTTTTTTCGGTATTCCTCTTGGAAGAATTCCCAGCTAACTCTCTCCCTTGGCACCACCGACACTAGGGTGTTCCACCATCGGTAGGCTGAATCTCTCAGGAGAGATACCGCACACTTTAAGCACTCCTCAGGCGTGCAGGATAACTCATCGAATACCCTGATGGTATTCTCGAGCCAGAATTCCACTTTCTCTGGGTCATCGTCCTTATTTGCCCGGAATTCCTCGGCTCCTTGCTTCCAAATCTTATCCACCGGAGGCCTTTCTCTTCTCACCACCTCAACTACTTGAGGAGCTACTGGAGTAGGTTAAGGGATTGGTGGGGGTGGAGGGGGTTGAGCATTAGGATTTGCTCGGGTATACTCAGTATACCAGTTGCTCATCATGTGGAGAAAGGCTTCTCGAGCCTCTTCCCCCTGACCCAAGGTCTCGGGTCTACTATTAGTTGGCGAAGTCCCTTGAGCGGGAGCCGGCGCGTTACTCGTAGCATCATCGACTACAGTTCGATCTGGATCAAAATCCATATACTACATAAAACACAATTTCATACGTTAGGAGCCATCACACTATCATTACTCAGACACCCTTACATATGGCATGTATAGCTAGACTCGTACTTACGCTAAGTTAGTCCTAGAACCGACTAAACCGTAGCTCTGATACCAATAAATGTAACACGCCTTACCCATCTTCAAGCCGGTACAGGGTCTGAGGTATTACCTAACTAATCTTGCTTAAACATCTCAAATAGGGTTACAAAGTCTCGTTTAAACCCATCACTTACTTACTTATATTTGGCCTAAGAGGCCCTAAACATACTTCCGAGAGGTATCGGGACTATTCCGGGGACATTTACACGTTCGAGAAACTTTTCAACAAAACAGGGGTCACACGTCCATGTGAGTCTAGGGACACGCCCGTGTGTCCCTAAGACATGCCCGTGTCTACCACCCGTGGTCAAAACTGACTAATTTCACACGGTCTCGACACGCCCGTGGCCTTGGCCCGTGTGCCAAACCTTGGCATTCTGACTAATCCATACAGCCCACACACGCCCGTGTGTTTCAACCGTATGGCGATTTAAATTCTAAGTGCAAGGTGCAGACTTCACACGCCCATGTGCTAGCCGTGCCGCTCACACGGTCTAGACACACGCCCGTGTGTCTACCCAAGTGGAAAATTAGAAGCCTATCTACCAAGCCCTTAGCCACCCTACCTTGCAAACATACATAATCCAATTCCATTCAACGTAATTCATGACCCAAAGACACATCTAAATACTCAATTCAACATTCATACACAAGGTCATACACTTCAAGAAAATTACTTTCATTAAGTAAAATAATTTGCAAAGTATTTGCCTAACTTAAGGCCATTTACAAAATGACTTTAGTAACATACAGAGCCAACACATTGGCTAACAATTACAACTTAACGAAATACTCGAGTCCTATGCATGCCATACTCAAAATAAGTCTAAATTGTTATACCAAAGTGATGTCGATAGTGTGATTTCCGAACTCCTACGTCCACGATCCTTGAGTTATCTTGGCAATACTACAAGGAAGAAGGGCAATGAAAGGGGTAAGCATAAAGCTTAGTAAGTTTGCATGGATATAAATAGCAACAATAAGCTCATAAAATAATCCATCCGTGACATTAACTAACCATACACAGTCATAGGCATCTTGCCATACTTACTCACAATTGTCTTTATTTAGCACATACTGTGCCACATGTCGTAAACGTTTCTTCGTGACTTATTCACGAGTACCTGTATTCACTCATTCATATGACCTTAGTGAAAATCTCATTTCTACTTCTAAACTCATCTACTTATCCTTTTAATCGCTAGGGATAGTTAAAGACACATATTCGACGTCTTTCATGTAGAGACGGAGCCAGTGCCACATCCCCGATGTGGTCTTACATGGAGTTACTTCTAAATGCCAATACCATATCCCGAATATGGTCTTATATGGACTTTCACATCAAGTATCGATGTCACATCCCGAATGTGGTCTTAGACGAGTTTCTTATTCTTTTATGAAGCCATATCCCGGATATGGTCTTATACAGGATCTTAACTCAGTGCCGAGGCCATGTCCCGAACATGGTCTAATACGGGACTTTATCTAATTCACATCTCGATGATAGCAATCCCATATTCATTATAGTCCACTAGGACTTCGACATCATACTTAACATCAATTTCTCATTTCAATGAAGTATCATACATCAATGTGATACCAAGCATTTTCAATTATGCTAACATAAATATTTCATTAATCACATACAAACTTACCTCGATTTCAAAATGAGCTAGCTCGACGATGTAGTCTGAGACTTTGTTATTTCCCCGATCGAGGCGGATCCTCGATTCTTCTTATTTAGAATGGAGGAGAGATTTCTGAAAATTGTGAGCTTTCAAACACCTATTTTGCTTGCAAATTTCGGTGGAGAAAGATGGAGAGAAAGATGATATTTACTCTTTCTTTATTCTAATATTAAACTAGTCAAACAAGTCACCAACTATCAACTACTTTGACCAATTTTTTGTCCATCTTTGTCTCCTATGCTAGTCCATGGCGGGCCAAGCATATATTGGGGGTCTAATTGCCTTTTAAAGACCTCCAATTTAAATTCTAAGGCTATTTGGTACCTTTATCTTATAGAATGGAACTTTCACACTTTATGCGATTTAGTCCTTTTTCGCGATTAAACGTGAAATCGCTAAAATTAAAGCACCAAAATTCTCATGCACATATACTATCATGCTCCGAATCATAATATAACATGAAAATAAATTTCTCAAGTCTCAGATTAGTGACCCCGAGATCACTATTTTGACTAGCCCCTAAATCGGGCTGTTACAGTAATCACATGTGACGGATCAGATCTGTATCGTCTAAGCATCAATACATGAAATACATTATGAATATTTTCTAGCTCAGGTTGTAACAACAATCTGTACGCAACTGGCCCAACACGTTCGATAATCTCATATGGCCCGATGAACCTCTGACTCAACTTGCCTTTACGTCTGAATCGGAGTACTTTCTTCCACGGAGACACTTTTAAGAACACTTTGTCACCGATCTCAAATTCTATATCTTTTCGTTTCAAATCTGCATAAGATTTCTGACGATCAGATGCTGCTTTCAGACTATTACGAATTACTTTCACTTTCTGTTCAGTGTATTTTATCAAATTAACCCCGTGTATCTTACTTTCACTGAGCTCAGTCCAATACCAAGGCGTTCGACATTTACGTCCTTACAAAGCCTCATAAGGTGCCATTTTGATGCTCGACTGAAAACTATGATTATATGCAAATTCAATCAATGGTAAATATTGCTCCTAGGTACCATCAAACTCAAGGATGCAACATCTTAACATATCTTCGAGTATCTGAATAATCCGTTCGGATGACCATCCGTCTGTGGATGAAATGCTGTACAAAAATGCAATTTAGTACCTAAAGCTTCTTGCAATTTCCTCCAGAACCACAAAGTAAATCTCGGATCTCTATCAGACACAATAGACAGTGGCACCCCGTGTAATCTCACAATCTCAGAAATATAAAGCTCAGCTAACTTATCAAGTGAGTAATCAGATCATACCGGAATAAAATGGGCAGATTTCGTTAATCGATCAACTACGACCCAAATTGCATCTTTCTTTCTCAGAGTCAAAGGCAATCCAGAAACAAAGTCCATCGTCAATCTATCCCATTTCCACTCGGGAATCAGAATCGGTTGTAACAAACCAGATGGAACTTGATGTTCAGCTTTAACTTGCTGACAAACTAAACATTTTAAAACAAAGTCAGAAATGTCTCGTTTCATACTTGACCACCAATAGTGTTGCTTCAGATCATGGTACATCTTTGTACTTCCCGGATGAATAGATAGACGACTATTATGTCCTTCATTCAAAATCAACTGAATTAACTCAGGGTTTCTCGGAACACAAATTTGATCTCAGAACCTCAAGTAATCATCAACATCAACTCAAAATTCAGAATCAGAGTTCGAATCACATTGAGCTCGTTTCGCTAACATTTCATTATCAAATTTCTGAGCATCACATATCTGTTGTAAAAACAACGGTTTCGCTTTTAATTCAGCTAACACTGAACCATCATCATACAAGTCCAAATGAGCATTCATAGCATGTAATGCAAGCAATGATTTCTGACTCAAAGCATCGGCAACTACATTTTTTTTTACCAAATGATAATCTATCACAAGCTCATAGTCTTTCAACAGCTTTAACCATCTTCTCTGTCGCAGATTCAAATCTTTCTGGGTCATCAAATATTTCAAACTTCTATGATCTAAAAACACGTGACATTTCTCACCAAAGAAGTAGTGACGCCATATCTTTAATGCGAATACAATCGCAGCTAATTCAAGATCGTGTGTCGGATAATTCTTTTCATGCGCTTTAATTGTCTCGAGGCATAAGCTATAACTTTGCCTTCCCGCATCAAAACACATCCCAGACCATTTAACGAAGCATCACTGTAAATCACGAATTCTTTACCTGATTTTGGCTGTACTAGCACTGGAGCTTCAGTTAACAGAGTTTTCAACTGATCAAAGCTTTTCTAACATTTATCGGACCATTCAAATCTCACATATTTCTGAAGCAATTTAGTCAATGGAGTAGCTATCATCGAAAAGCCTTTTACGAACCTTCGATAATAACCAGCAAGTCCCAGAAAATTGCGAACTTCGGACACATTCTTCGGAGGTTTCCATTCCAGAATAGCAGAAATCTTGTTCAGATAAACTCGTATTCTAGAGGCCGATACAATATGTCCCAGAAAACTGACTTCACGCAACAAAAATTCACATTTGCTAAATTTCACATACAATTGTTTTTCTCGTAGAGTTTGCAACACAATTCTTAGATGTTCAGCATGTTCAACTTCATCTCGAGAGTAAATCAGTATGTCGTCAATGAATACAACAACAAATCGATCTAGGTACGGTCTAAAAATTCTGTTCATCAGATCCATAAAAATAGCAGGAGCATTCGTTAGTCCGATGGCATAACTAAAAACTTATAATGCCCGTACCTCGTTCTGAAAGTAGTTTTCAGAATGTCTGAATCTTTTACTCTCAACTGGTAGTATCCCGATCTCAGATCTATCTTCAAAAATACGGTAGCTCCTTTAAGCTGATCAAACAAATCATCAATTCTGGGCAATGGATATTTGTTCTTTATTGTCACTTTGTTCAACTGACGATAATCAATGCACATTCTCATCGTACCATCTTTATTTTTTACAAACAGAACAGGAGCACCCCAAGGTGAGAAACTCAATCTTGCAAACCCTCTGTCAGTCAACTCTTGCAACTGTGACTTCAATTCTTTTAGTTCTGTTGGTGCCATTCTATACGGAGCTATCGAAATAGGAGTTATACCAGGCAACAGATCAATACCAATTTCAACTTCACGTATCGGAGGCAATCCCAGTAGTTATTCAGGGAATACATCAGGGAATTCATAGACAACTGGCACTGATTCAACTTTCTTTTCAGACACTTTTGAATCAATCACATATGCAAAATAAACTTCATAACCCTTTTTCACAAAATTCTGAGCTTTCAACATAGATATCACAGCTGGTAATCCATTCAGATCATTAGACTCAACCCGAACTATTTCATCATTCTGACATCTCAAATCAATAGTCTTTCTTTTGCAATTCACAATCGCATCATGCAAGGTCAACCAGTCCATACCCAGAATTATATCAAACTCATCAAAAGGTAACAGCATCAGATCAGCAGGAAAATAGATATGTCGAAACATCAACGGACATTTCTTGCATACTTTGTCAACCAAGACAATTTTACCTAAGGGGTTCGATACTTTTATAACAAACTCAGTAGACTCTACAGGCAAAGTCTTACAGGATACTAAGTTCATGCATACATACGAATGTGTAAAACCAGGATCTATCAATGCAATCACAAAAGTATCATAAAGAGTAAATGTACCCGTAATAACATCAGGAGATGAAGCTTCCTCACGGGCTCGGATGGCATACACTCTGGCAGGTGCTCTAGCTTCAGATCTCGTAACAGTGTCTCTCGTAGTCCTCTGACTACCACTGACATTTCTTGTATTTTGAGTAGATCTACCTCTCACTGAAACATTATCGGATCTCAGATTCTGAACAGTCTCTGGTTCAACAGGCTCTAGATAATCACGGATGAAATGATCTAATGATCCACATCTAAAGCAAGCCCGGTCATTTAATTTACAACTTCCCGGATGTCTTTTACCATAATGCTTACATTCAGGTCGCTCGGATCGGACATTTCCAGCACTTGCCATTGAAGTTTCTGGAGCTTTGGTATTTGACTGTGATCTAGCTCGATCTCTACTCAATTGTCCCATATTAACTCTTGAACGGTTATGCTCATCTCGAAATTTCTTCGAAGCAGACTGAAATGATTTGCTCGAAAATCTCTTTCTTACATCTCTGGCTTCAAACTCAGCTTTTCTTTTATCTTTCCCAAGTGCCTCAGCTTTACACACTCGGTCAACAAGCACAACAAACTCTTTTATCTCTAGAATTCTGACTAACAAACGGATATCTTTGTTAAGGCCGTCTTTAAATCTCTTACACATTATCGCTTCCGTTGATACACATTCCCGAGTATACTGACCTAATCTCACGAACTCTCGTTCGTATTCAGTGGCAGACATGCGGCCCTATTTCAATTCCAGGAATTCTTTCCAATTCTGATCAATGAATCTCTGACTAATATATTTCTTCCAGAACTCAATCTGAAAGAAATCCCATGTGACCCGCTCTTTCGGAACAACAGAAATCAAAGTTTTCCACCACTGATAGGCCGCGTCTCGTAACAAAGATACAACACATTTAATAATTTCTTCCGGAGTCAAAGACATCTCATCAAATACTCGGATAGTGTTTTCTAACCAAAACTCGGCTTTTTCAGCATCGTCATCACTGGTGGCCCTGAACTTTTTAGCCCCATACTTGCGGATTTTATTGACCGGAGGCTGATTTAACAGATTCAAGTTCATAACCGGAGGCATATCTGAAGTCTGAGGGGGATTAGACGGGGGCGGAGGTTGTGAAACAGCCGAATTATTTCTCACAAATTGAGTGAACCACTCACTCATCATCTGGAAGAAAGATTGTTTAGCTTCTCCCTATTAACCGCTCGTAGCCGGTCTCGAATAAGATGGCGTTGTCCCTTGAGCAGGAGCAGGCGCATTGCTTTCTACATCGTCAGCTACGGCTCCTTCGGGATCCATTTACTATACGAAAATCACATTTTACACGACAGGATTCATCACACTATCACAGTTCAGATATATGGCATGTATAGCTAGACTCTCACACGCTACGTTAGTCCGAGAATCGACTAAACCGTAGCTCTGATATCAACCAAATGTAACACCCCTAACCCGTATCTGTCGCCAGAATAGGGTTAAGAGGCGTTACAGGATGAATGGAGACTTATACAGACATTTCATAATATAACTCAACCAATGCGATCAAAGTGTCCCTTAAATAGGTCAACGAGACCTTGAGCATGCTTTAGAATAGGGCCGGGACTAAACTGAACACATACAGAAATTCTCGAAAATTAAAAAAAATTCTAAGTTACAAAGGTCACACGCCTGTGTGGGCAGCCGTGTGCCTCCCACGGCCTCAGACACGCCCATGTGTCTAAGCCGTGTCAAAACAGGGCATACATACTGACTTGTCCACACGGCATGGACACACCCGTGTGTCTAGCCCGTGGTCGATCCTGACTTGTTTTGAATTTCAACCATGAGGGACACGGTCGAGCCACACGCCCGTGTGCTCAACCGTGTAGGCAATTATAGGCCATTTTCAAGGCCAAATTGCCACCCACACAAGGGTCATCCCTACAAGCTCAAATAATCAATATCCCATACACAATTAGCAACCAAAATCATGTCAAATGTTCAACCTATCATTCCATTTAATCACATTTCTAAATATGCCAACTTGTATGCCAAATAGCACATTTAAATCACATGTAAAACCAAGCATAATTCATCCACAATTTCACCAATTCACTAAGGCATCAATTCATCAATAAGCTTACCATTCATAAGACCATTTAATTGTCATCAAGCCATACCAAAACATGCATCATATACCATAATCACTTATGCATATTACCAACATTTATCTAGCCACATCACATGGCTAATTACACATCTCAAACATGTTCCAAACATCTAGCCTATACATGCCATACTTAGTATATACATTTCCATAAGGTACCAAAATGAGTTTGGGTAGTGTGATGATGATCCTTGACGGTCCCGAGCCTTCAGTAGCTTTGACAATCTGTAAACAGAGTAAACACACACACAAAGTAAGCTTTCCAAAATCTTAGTAAGCCATATACAAATAAACTTAACATATAATCATTCATAAACATAGTTATTTAAAATCATTATCACATTCTCATTTCATGCACGTAATAGTCTCTTTGGCTCACTTGGTTTAACATTGCTTACTAATTCATCATATCTCATATATCTCATTTGCTCATATCTCAAACATACATATATCTCAAATGTACCTTTGCATCAATGAACATACTTACTCACCTTTCATGCTTATACAAAGCATATATATATATATCAACGTACCTGAAACGAATATACAACTCACATAGTCATTCATTTCTCGGACCTGCCTATTGAACCGTTTGGAATCTAATAGGATACTCAGAATGCTCGGAATAGTCGTACAATGCCAACGTCCCAGACCTGGTCTTACATGTAATTAGATATCAATGCCACTGTCCCAGACAGGGTCTTACACGAATCAATACGATGCCAATGTCCCAGACATGGTCTCACACGTAAATCTCAAATCGATGCCAACATCCCAGACATGGTCTTACACGAAATCTTGAATCAATGCCAACGTCCCAGACGTGGTCTTACATGATATCAAATATCGGACACCTATGTCATGACATATGCTATCCTATCTATTCCTAGGTTCATACGGGACTTCTCAGACTTTAACAACTTGTCGATATATATGTAAGCTCGAATTTCCCATACATTCCATCTAAATGGATATTCATAGCAATTCGAATCTCATATATACACAAATAATTTAATTCAAATACATTTATTTGTATATCGACTTACCTCAGATTCGGATATTCGATCGAATTTGGTGATTCGACAACTTTTGACTTTCCACGATCTAAGTCCGTTTTCTTTGGTTCTTGATGTATACATATTCAAATTTAACCCATTTATTCAACAATTCATTCAATTCAATCAAAAAACACATATTTAGGGCAATTTATAAATTATCCCTCACATTTTCACATTTAGACATTTTAGTCCCTATTTCACAAAATCACAAAATATACAAAATCTCATGATACCCATGCTTAGCCGAATTCTCATGTAGTCCATACAAGTCCATACATTTCATTTAGTTCACAATTTAGTCCCTCAAAATATTATTTTCTCAATTACATCCAAAATACTCAAATTTAGCAAAAACTCAAGAACAAACTATGTTAATCAAACACATATCTTTCATAATTCATCAACAATCATCACAAAACTCATGTGTTCATCACTGGAAAATTTCAAAACTTTCATCAATTCACAAAATTGAAGCATGGGTTTTGAAGTATACAAAGCAACAATTACAAAAACGTAGAAATTCTCAAAAACCGATAAAAAACACATACCCAATTTATGCTTGAACCTTGGCCGAATGAAACAAAGCTTAACCCTTTCTTTTTCTTTGATATTTCAGCACTAAGAAGATGAACACTCCACTTTCATTTTTTTTTTACAAATAACATATTTACTATGTTACATTTTTAACCTTCATTAATACATTAAAAATTTACTCTAACTTTGGCATTAATGTCCATCCATTCTCTAATGGTAAAATTGCATTATAAGGACTTCACATTTATTAAGACATAACACATAAGTACTTTTAACATATAGCATGCAAATTTTGCATCTTTCACAATTAAGTCCTTATGTCAAATTAAGCATACTAACGGACAAATTAATTCACGAAACTTTAACACATACTAATTCACATATCATAAGCACAAAAAATAATATTAAAATATTATTCCAACTCGGATTTGTGGTCCCAAAACCACTATTTTGACTAGTGTCTAAATCGGGCTGTTACAGTAATGATTCTTGACAGCTTAAATTGTGTTTGAATATAGTAATGAATCCCGAAAGAGCTGTAGCTAACAATGTAGAGAGTAACACACTCGCTCCTACTCAAAGGGCAGCGCAATCTAACTCTAGACTTGTAACTAGTAGCCACGAGGGAGAGGCTAAACAAGCCTTCTTCCAAATGATGAGTGAGTGGTTCACGAAGTTCGTTCGAACCAATCTGGCTGCTCAACAACCTCCACCCCCGCCTATTCCTCAACAAGTCCTAGTTGTGCAACAAGTGATAGATCCGATTCGATTGAGTTAGCCACCTATTGATAAGATTCGTAAATATGAGGCTGAAGAGTTTCGGGCTAATGTTGATGATGATGTTGAACGAGCTGAGTTCTGGCTCGATAATACAATCTGAGTATTCGATGAGTTATCTTATACTCCTGATGAATGTATCAAATGTGTCGTATCTTTGTTAAGAGACACTGCGTATAACTGGTGGGATACATTAGTATCGGTGATTCCAAAAGAACAGGTTACTTAGGAGTTTATCCAAAGCGAATTTCGGAAGAAATATATTAGCCAGAGATTCATTAATTAGAAACGCAAAGAATTTCTCCAGCTAAAACAGGGCCGTATGTCTGTTACCAAATACGAGCGAGAATTTGTGAGATTGAGCAGATACGCTCGGGAATGTGTTTCAACTGAAGCTATTATGTGCAAGAGATTTGAGGATGGTTTAAATGAAGACATCAAGCTATTAGTTGGGATTCTGGAAATCAAAGAGTTTGTGATACTTGTCAAATGAGCATGTAAAGCTAAAGAACTCGAAAAAGAAAAGAGAAAAGTTGATTTTGAAGCTAGAGACTCCAGAAAGAGATCGACGAGTAAATCTTATCAGTATGTATCAATGAAATTCTGAGACTCATTCGATCGTTCTAATGCATCGATGATATATTCAAGCAGGGATCGTGAAAAGCAACCTGTGAGTTCTAAAGCTCAAGCTACATCTATTGGTAGTGTTGGCAATGTGAGACAAAATTGACCCCAGTGTAGACATTGTGGAAACCGGCATATCGGTGATTATAGATTGAATGATCGGGTCTATTTTAAATGTGGATCATTAGATCATTTCATTCGTAACTGTCTTGTGTTAGTTGAACAAGATCAGTACAAAACACGAGACCGAGTAAACTGCAGTTAGAGGTAGACCACCCAGAAACACGAGAAATGTGAGTGGTAGCCAGAAGTGACTAAAGATTCTGCTGTGAGGTTAGAGGCCAGAGCACCTGCATGAGCCTACGCTATTCGCGCTCGCGAAGAAGCTTCATCTCCAGATGTTATTACCGGTACTTTTACTCTATATAATACTATTGTGATTGCATTGAGTGATCCAGGATCAACTCATTCGTATATATGTGTGAATTTAGTATCTAGTAAGACTTTGCCTGTAGAGTCTACTAAATTTATGATTAGAGTATCGAACCCCTTAGGCAAGTGTGTTTTGGTTGATAAAGTCTGCAAGAACTGTCCATTGATGATTCAGGATTTTTGTTTTTTGACTGATCTGATTTTATTTCCATTTGATGAATTTGATATAATTCTGGGTATGGATTGGCTAACGCTACATGATGCTATAGTAAACTGTAAACAAAAGATGATTGATCTGAGATGTCAGAATAGTGAGATTATCCGGATTGAGTCAGATGATTTTAATGGTTTACCAGCAGTGATTTCATCGATGTTAGCTCATAAATATGTGAGAAAGGGTTGCGAAGCTTATTTTGCTTATGTGCTTGATACGAAAGTAACTGAAAAGAAGATTGAATTAGAGCCAATTATGTGTGAGTATCCGGATGTTTTTCTTAAAGAATTACCGGGTTTACCACCGATACGAGAGGTTAAGTTTGGCATTGAGTTAGTGTCGGGAACTACGCCGATATCGATAGCTCCGTATAGAATGGCCCCGACAGAATTAAAAGAATTGAAAGCTCAGTTGCAAGAGTTGAAGATAAAGGTTTTGCTAGACCGAGTTTCTCTCCTTGGGGTGCACCAGTATTATTTGTGAAAAAGAAAGATGGCACGATGAGAATGTGTATAGACTATTGACAGATCAACAAAATGACGATCAAGAATAAGTATCCTCTGCCCAGAATAGATGATTTTTTTGATCAATTGAAAGGGGCTACAGTGTTTTCGAAAAAAAGATTTGAGATCAGACTATTACCAGTTGCGAGTAAAAGACTCGGATGTGCCAAAGACTGCATTTAGAACAAGATATGGTCACTACGAATTTTTAGTTATGCCTTTCGGGCTAACGAATGCACCTGCTGTCTTTATGGACTTAATGAACTGGATTTTCAGACCGTACCTAGATCGATTTTTCGTTGTTTTCATTGATGACATTTTGATTTACTCACATGATGAATCCGAACATGCCGAGCATCTGAGAATTGTACTACAGACTCTGCGAGATAAGCAGTTATTTGCAAAGTTCAGCAAATGTGAATTCTGGCTGTGTGAGGTTAGTTTTCTGGGGCATATTGTGTCAGCATCAGGTATTCGAGTTGATCTGAGCAAGATTTTTGCAATAATGAATTGGAAGCCTTCGAGAAATGTATCTAAAGTCCGTAGCTTCCTAGGACTCACCTGCTATTATAGACGATTTGTGAAATGCTTCTCGATGATTGCAACTATGATGACGAAATTTCTTCAAAAAGATGTAAAGTTCGAGTGGTCAGATAAATGTCAGAAATGTTTTGATCAGTTGAAAGCTCTATTGATAGAGGCACCAGTGTTAGTTCAGCCTGAATCGGGTAAAGAGTTCGTAGTGTTTAGTGATGCATCGTTGAATGTTCTGGGCTGTGTTTTGATGCAGGAAGGCAATGTTATAGCTTATGCCTCGAGCCAGTTGAAACCGCATGAAAAGAATTACCTGACGCATGATTTGGAGTTAGTAGCTATTGTGTTCGCGTTGAAAATTTGGCGTCACTATTTGTTTGGTGAAAAATGTCACATCTATACCGATCACAAGAGTTTGAAATATTTGATGACTCAGAAAGATCTAAATTTGCGACAACGGAGGTGGCTTGAATCACTAAAAGATTACGAGTTAGTGGTCGATTATCATCTAGGAAAGGGTAATGTCATTGCTGATGCTTTGAGCCGAAAATCCCTATTCGCTCTGTGTGCGATGAACACTCAAATAGCTTTGTGTATAGATGGTTCGATTGTGGCCGAGATGAAAGCGAGACCATTATTTTTACAGCAGATTTGCGAAGCTCATAAAGTCGATAATGAAATGTTAGCAAAACGAGCTCAATGTGATTCGAACCCTGATTCAGAGTTTCAAGTTGATTCCGATGATTGTTAAAGATTCAGAGGCCGAATATGTGTTCCAAGAAATTCAGAGTTGATTTAGATGATTTTGAATGAAGCACATAGTAGTCGTTTATCTGTTCATCCGGGAAGTACAAAAATGTATAATGACTTGAAACAGCTGTATTGGTGGCATGGCATGAAAAGAGATATCTCCGAGTTTATTCGAAATGTTTAATCTATCAGCAAGTCAAAGCTGAGCATCAAGTACGATGGGGTTTATTGCAGCCAATCATGATTCCCGAGTGGAAATGGGATAGGGTGACTATAGATTTTGTAACATCTCAATTTAGGGCCTAGTCGGAATAGTGGTTTGAGACCACAAATTCGAGGGTCATGAATGAGTTTTTGAGGCTTATATTATGTATGCATGCTAGTGTGAAAGTTTCATGAAGCAATTTTGTGAAATTGTGGTTGAATTGTCCAAAAGGACTAAATTACAAAAGTTGCAAAATATGTGTTTCTAGAAGCTATATGTGTGAAATAGCTTTAGATTATTAATTAGAGGTCCTTAAATAGCAATTTATCCAAATTCTAATTTTTGGACAAAAATGGGCATGGATGAGTTAAAATTGAAAGTTTATCAAAAAGGGCATTTTGGTCATTTATCAATTAAGTGATTAAAATTGGTGAAAAGATGATAGAAATTCATTAATCTTCTTCCCATAGCTACCGAAAATTTGAGAAGCCATTGTTAGGGTTCTTTTAATTCTTCATATTTTTGAAGTCTCGGTAGCATGAGTAAGCTATTTATAGCTATTTGGTGAGCTATCATGGATGTTCAAAATTGTACATATGTATGACATGCATGTATGTTGATGTTTTATGGAAGAATATGAAGGCTTGAAGTAGTAGAAACATCTTTTGCTAAGTGGTTTTCCATAAAAATGCATGTAGGGACTTAGTTGTGAAAATCTTAAGTTTGGTCATACATGGGTGATTTAGTGAGATTTGATGAATGCTTTAGTTGAGTAAGTGGTTTGGCTAAGCATGAAAGAGTAGAAAGTTAAATAAAAATCACTTTACGAGCCTTTGGAACTAAAGTGTAAATATGAGAAAGTTTAGGGGCAAAATAGTAATTTTGCTAAAGTATGAGATGTGGGTCAATTTAGTCAATGTGTGTATTGAATAAGCTGATTTATTCATTATAGATCAAGAAAGACGAAGCCCAGATCGAAACTGAGGCAAAAGCAATATGGTGGACTAAATTGCACATTTCAATACTTTTGAGTATCGAGGTAAGTCTATGCATAAACAATGCATTCATACTTACAATTTGTTGATGATAGCTAGTGTGTAGCTAATTCGAGATTGATTTAGAACCTATGTGGTTCAAGTAGAATGAATGTAGTAGAAATGGTGAATGGATGTATGATCGAGAATGATTGGGAATCTATGTGGTTTAAGTAGACTTGTGCATGTGTTGTGATAATGCTAGATGGTAGGCTAAGTGCGATACCATCCTAATGCATATTGACGATGAGCTAGCTATGTGTGATGCTATCGTAAGGTATATCATCTAGTGAGCTATGTGCTGAATCACTACGAATACCATTGTGGTAGGCTAAGTGCGATACCACCTTATTAATCAAATGTGGTGTGCTAAGTGTGAAACCATCGAGATATTGGCTGTGTGGATTGACTGTGTGTATTAATTGTATGGATGAGTAGTGTGGATTAGTTATGTAAACTAGCTGTGTGGATGAGCTGTGTGGATAAGTTATGTGGATTAACTGTGTGGATGTATTACGATAAATAATAATGTGTTATATATTGTGTAAATGTGATATTGAATGCAGGGGTGCATTTCAATAATTATGAGCATGTGACTCATGATGTGTTGGTAATATGGTAAGGGATAGAAAGAGTAAGCATAGTTGTATATTATACGTTGGTATAATGCTAATAGTTGCTTAGCTTATACTATGTTGCTTATTTGTCAATGTGTAAACTTACTAAGCTCAAAGCTTACTCTCTTTCTTTTCCCTTGTCTTATAGATTAAAAGCGTTGAATCGAGATACGAGGATCATCAGAAGATAGCCCACATATCAGCACACTTTGGTACATGAAACTTAATGTTTTGTATATGGCATGTATAGGGGCTAGATAAGTTAGTAAATTTTGTTGTAAATGGCTAAGATGTGTTGGCCTATAGATGGATAGCTTATTTTGTATAATGCCATGGTTGTTCGCTATTACATTATATGAAAGAAAGATGTAATTTTCTATGTGAGAATGCACTTCAATTTGAGTTGATTATGATGGTGTTAGATGAGTATATGTTGTGTATGTTAGAAGGGTGAAAAGAACTTGACACTTAGTCTTGTTCTTGACCATGTGGGTAGACACACGGGCGTGTGTCTAGACCATGTGTGACACACGGTCAGCCCACGGACGTGTGCTATGGCCGTGCGTCCTCTGCATGTTAATATTTGAAAATACAATAGACCATGGACTAGTCACACGGGTGTGTGCCTAGAGCGTGTGGGATTCATCAGTGTTGGCCACGGGCTAGCCACACAGGCGTGTGTCTAGACTCTAGGCCGTGTGAGGGAAGTCAGTGTTCACCACGGTTGGGGAGCACGGGAGTGCCATGGCCGTGGGGCATTTGGTAGAATGCTTGGGTTTTTAGGCACGGTCTAGGGGCATGGGCGTGTGTACTCATGCACGAGCGTGTCTAATCTTGCACGGGCGTGTGAGACCGGTATAAAAGAGAAAAATTTTAACGATCGTAAAAGTTCTGGATTAGTCTCGAGAGCCCTCGTGTGTATGAGTGAGGCCTCGTAAGTCGAGAATGAGGTTATATCGAGTAATGACGTTGAGCCTAAGTGGCGATTAAGCGGTTTGAGTTCGATAATGCCTCGAGCCCGATTCCCGGCATTGAACTCGGGTAAGGGGTGTTACATTTAGTGGTATCAGAGCTATGGTTTAGTCGATTCTAGGACTACCGTAACGGGTGTAAGAGTCTAGCTATACATGCCATAAGTGTACGATGATAGTGTGGTGGTTTCTGATGATTTTAAATCTTGTTTTATATAGAATATGGATTCCGATCCATTGACTGCTGATGAAGCAGCTAGTAATGCGCTGGCTCCTGCGCAAAGAACCGCGTCTTGCTGCAAAGTGGACCCGGCGAGGGTCAAGGGAAGAGGCACGAGAAGCCTTTCTTCATATGATGAGTGATTGGTACTCGGACTACGTTCGAGTGAACCCTAACGCTCAACCTCCTCCACCTCCTCCCATACCTCAGCCAAATCCTGTGGCTCCTCAAGGTATGGATGTAGTAAGGATATCGAAACCCCTAGTGGATAAGATTAGGAAACACGGGGCTGAGGAGTTTAGAGCTAAGGTAGATGATGACCAAGAGAGGGTGGAGTTCTGGTTGGAGAACTCAATGAGGGTGTTCGATGAGCTCTCATGTACACCTAAGGAGAGTTTGAAGTGTGCCGTATCGTTGTTGAGAGATTCGGCGTACCACTGGTGGAAGACGCTGACGTTAGTGGTCCCAAAAGAGCGGGTGACGTGGGACTTCTTTCTCGGAAGAGTTCCTAAGAAGTATATAAGCCGGAGGTTTCTTGTGAAAAAGGAAGGAAAGAATTCCTTGAGCTGAAGCAAGGAAGGATGACAGTAGCTGAGTACGAGTGTGAGTTTGTTAGACTTAGAAAATACGCTCAAGAATGTGTGTCGACAGAGACCATCTTGTGCAAGAGGTTCGAAGATGGGCTGAATGAGGATATCAAACTCCTAGTTGGCATTTTGGAGTTGAAAGAATTCGTGATATTAGTTGAGAGGGCAAGTAAGGCCGAAGAGTTAAGTTCAGATAAGAGGAAGGCTATGAGTGAAGCCCGAGATGCGAGAAAGAGACCCATGGGCAAGTCGTATCAAGCCCAGCCGAAAAGATCCAAGGAAGTGAATCCTCGGATGTCAGCCTCAGTGGGATATTCGCATCGAGACTTGGACAATGCTCGTCAGGGTTTGAGAGTCTGAGCCCCCTCGATGGAAAGTGTGGGTAATACAAAAAGTAAACCGGAGTGTCCTAGTTGTGGTAGGTATCACACCGGAGAGTACTGGGGAAGCAGTCAGAAATGTTACAAATGTGGTTCCCCTAATCACTTTATCCGTAACTGTCCCGAAAGGGATGATAAGGAAGAGAGGCAAGAAGTGAGACCTAGTGATGTGTCTGCGAGGGGTAGACCACCAAGGAACCCAAGAGGTGGGGCTAGTGGTAGAGGTGCATCCAGGAACTCTGCTGTGAGACCAGAGGGTTGGCCACCTGCGAGGACGTACGCCATTCACACTCGCGAAGAGGCATACTCCCCTGATGTGATAACGGGTACTTTTTCTCTCTTTGACACCTTTGTTATTGCTTTAATATATCTAGGGTCTACTCACTCTTATATTCGCATGAAATTAGCATCTAGTTTGAGTATAACCGTTGAGTCTATGGACATTGTGATTAAGGTGTCAAACCCGTTAGGAAAGCATGTGTTAGTGGAAAAAGTGTGTAAGAATTGTCCTTTGTTGATCGAGAATCATTGTTTTCCGGCAAACCTGATGTTGTTGCCGTTTGATGAGTTCGATTTAATCCTAGGCATGGATTGGTTGACTACCCATAGTGTCTTAGTGAACTGTGGTAGTAAGTTTATTGAACTGAAATGTGAGAGTGGAGATGTAGTTCGAATTGAATCAGGTGGATCAGACAGTCTACCCGTGATGATTTCTTCCTTAGTGGCCGAGAAATGTTTAAGAAAATGGTGTGAGTCCTATCTTGCGTTTGTGTTGAATACTCAAGAGGTTGGAGTAGAGTTTGAAAGCAAAGATGCCGGTGGTATGTGAGTACCCGATGTGTTTTGGAAGAGTTACCCAGTTACCTCCGGTAAGAGAGGTCGAGTTTGGAATTGAGTTGGTTCCGGGACGGCACCTATTACGATTGCTCCGCATGCAGAATGGCACGGTAGAGTTGAAGGAATCGAAAGTTCGGTTGCAAGAACCGACGGATAAAGGTTTTACAAGACCGAGCTACTCGTGTGGGTGCTCCGGTATTGTTTGTGAAGAAGAAAGATGGGTCTATGAGGTTGTGTACGGACTATAGACAAGCCCGAACAAGGTGACGGTTAAGAATAAGTATCCTTTACCAAGGATTGATGATCTTTTCGATCAAGCGAAGGGAGCTACGGTGTTCTCCAAGATAGACTTGAGGTCCGTTATTATCAACTCAGAGTGAAAGAGCGGATGTGTTGAAAACTACATTTCGGACAAGGTATGGCCATTATGAGTTTTTGGTTATGCCGTTTGGTTTGACGAATGCACCTGCGATTTTTATGGATCTGATGAACCATATTTTCAGACCATATGTGGACAAGTTTGTGGTTGTCTTTATTGACGACATATTGATCTATTCTCGGGATGAAAACGATCATGAAGAGCACTTGAGAATTATCTTGCAAACTTTGAGAGACAAGCAGTTGTATGCTAAGTTTAGCAAGAGTGAGTTTTGGCTCCGAGTGGTCGGATTCCTAGGACACATGGTGTCAGGTGATGGTGTCAGAGTTGACCCGAGTAAGATATCGGCTGTTATGGATTGGAAACCGCCGAGGAACGTGTTAGAAATTAGAAGTTTCTTGGGATTAGCAGGATATTACAGATGTTTCATAAAGGGGTTCTCTGTGATTGCTACCCCGATGACGAAGCTATTGCATAAAGATGTCAAGTTTGAATAGACTGAGACATGTCAACAGAGCTTCGAGAGACTGAAAACAATGTTGACTGAGGCACCGGTTTTGGTTCAACCAGAATCGGGGAAGGAGTTCATGGTATATAGTGATGCATCGTTTAATGGTCTCGGTTGCATGTTGATGCAAGAGGGTAAGGTAGTCGCTTACGCCTCGAGGCAGTTAAAATCGCACGAGAAGAATTATCTGACTCACGATTTGGAGTTGGCTGCGATTGTGTTTGCGTTAAAGATTTGGCGACATTATTTGTATGGCAAAAAGTGCCGAATCTTTACGGATCACAAGAGTTTAAAGTATTTGATGGATCAGAAGGATCTGAATTTGAGACAGAGACGGTGGCTTGAATTGTTGAAAGACTATGAGTTAGTCATTGATTACCACCCGAGAAAAGCGAATGTGGTTGCGGATACCTTGAGTAGGAAATCCCTGTACGCTCTAAGAGTTATGAGAGCGAGTTTAGCATTGTCCGATGATGGTGATATTTTGGAAGAGTTGAGAGCTAAGCCAGTATTTGTTCAACAAATATGTGAAGCTCAGAGAAATGACAGCGAGATGCAAGCTAAGATAGCTAAGTGCGGATGGGAAAGTGATTCTGATTTTTGAATGGATTTGAATGGCTGTCTGATGTACCGTGGCCAAAATTTGTGTTCCTAAAAATGAGGAGTTGATTCGAAAGGTTTTGTATGAGGCCCACAATGGATGCTTGTCGGTACATCCGGCGATCTGAAAATGTACAACGATTTGAGAAAGTCAGTATTGGTGGCGGGTATGAAAAGAGATATTTGAGTTTGTGACTAAGTGTCCGATTTGCCAACAAGTGAAAGTCGAGCATCAAGTGCCTTCGGGATTGCTTGACCCGGTGATGGTTCCCGAATGGAAATGGGATCGGGTTACCATGAATTTTGTGGCGGGGTTGCCGATGACTCCGAGAAAGAGAGATCTTTGTGTGGGTTGTTGTGGATAGATTGACGAAGTCGGCTCACTTTATTCCAGTACGTGTTGATTATTCACCGGATAAGTTAGCTGAGTTGTGCGTGGCGAGATATAGTGAGATTGCATGGTGTACCGTGTCTATTATATCGGATAGAGATTCGAGGTTTACTTCGAGATTTTGGAAGAAGTTGCAAGAGGCCATGGGTGCGAGATTGAATTTCAAGATCTTGCGTTCCATCCGCAATCCGATGGTCGATCTGAAAGAGTGATTCAAGTTCTTGAAGATATGCTTCGATCTTTGTGTGCTAGAATTCGAAGGTAGTTGGGAGAGATATCTACCTTTGGTCGAATTAGCCTATAACAATAGTTATCGATCGAGTATACGGATGGCACCGTATGAGGCTTTGTATGGCCGTAAGTGTCGGACTCCTTTATATTGGACCGAGCTTAGCGAAACGGATCCATGGGGTCGATCTAGTAAAAGAGACCGAAGAGAAAGTGAAAGTAATCTGTACTAGTCCGAAAATCGCCGGACCGGCGTAAGTCGTATGCGATTTGAAAAGAAAAGAAATAGAGTTTGAGGTAGGCGACAAAGCATTTTTGAAAGTATCGCCGTGGAAGAAGATTATGAGATTTGGACAAAAGGGAAATTGAGTCCAAGGTTCATAGGGTAGTATGAGATTACAGAGCATGCAATTGGGCCTCGTAGCTTACCTGGTTGGCTTTGCCGGTAGAGTTAGAAAAGATTCATAACATGTTCCAAGTGTCGATGTTGCGACGGTATTGCTCTGATCCTTCACATGTGATTCCTTCAACGGAAATTGAGATAAGACCGGATATGTCTTATGAAGAGGAGCCGATTAAGATCTTGGCTCGATAAGTGAAACAGTTGAGAAATAAGAGCATAGCACTAGTGAAAGTGTTATGGAAGAAACATGGTGTGGAAGAGGCTACGTGGGAAACAGAAGAAGCTATGAGAGAGCAACATCCAAACCTCTTTACTGGTAAGATTTTCGGGGACGAAAATCTCTAAAAGGGGAAGAGTTGTAACATCCCGGTTTAGGGCCTAGTCGGAATAGTGGTTCGAGACCACAAATCCGAGGGTCATGAATGAGTTTTTGAGGCTTATATTATGTATGCATGCTAGTGTGAAAGTTTCATGAAGCAATTTTGTGAAATTGTGGTTGAATTGTCCAAAAGGACTAAATTGCAAAAGTTGCAAAATGTGTGTTTCTAGAAGCTATATGTGTGAAATAGCTTTAGATTTTTAATTAGAGGTCCTTAAATAGCAATTTATCCAAATTTTTATTTTTGGACAAAAATGGGCATGGATGAGTTAAAATTGAAAGTTTATCAAAAAGGGCATTTTGGTCATTTATCAATTAAGTGATTAAAATAGGTGAAAAGATGATAGAAATTCATTCATCTTCTTCCCATAGCTGCCGAAAATTTGAGAAGCCATTGTTAGGGCTCTTTCAATTTTTCAAGCTTGCTAGTAAGTGCTCCGAAGCCCGATTTTTAATATTCTTCGTATTTTTGAAGTCACGGTAGCATGAGTAAGCTATTTATAGCTATTTGGTGAGCTATCATGGATGTTCAAAAATGTACATATGTATGACATGCATGTATTTTGATGTTTTATGGAAGAATATGAAGGCTTGATGTAGTAGAAACATCTTTTGCTAAGTGGTTTTCCATAAAAATGCATGAAGGGACTTAGTTGTGAAAATCTTAAGTTTGGTCATACATGGGTGATTTAGTGAGATTTGATGAATGCTTTAGTTGAGTAAGTGGTTCGGCTAAGCATGAAAGAGTAGAAAGTTGAATAAAAATCACTTTACGAGCCTTTGAGACTAAAGTGTAAATATGAGAAAGTTTAGGGGCAAAATAGTAATTTTGCTAAAGTATGAGATGTGGGTCAATTTAGTCAATGTGTATATTGAATAAGCCGATTTATTCATTATAGATCAAGAAAGACGAAGCCCGGATCGAAACCAAGGCAAAAGCAAGGTGGTGGACTAAATTGCACATTTCAATACTTTTGAGTATCGAGGTAAGTCTATGCATAAACAATGCATTCATACTTACAATTTGTTGATGATAGCTAGTGTGTAGCTAATTTGAGATTGATTTAGAACCTATGTGGTTCAAGTAGAATGAATGTAGTAGAAATGGTGAATGAATGTATGATCGAGAATGATTGGGAATCTATGTGGTTTAAGTAGACTTGTGCATGTGTTGTGATAATGCTAGATGGTAGGCTAAGTGCGATACCATCCTAATGCATATTGACGATGAGCTAGCTATGTGCGATGCTATCGTGAGGTATATCATCTAGTGAGCTATGTGCTGAATCACTACGAATACCATTGTGGTAGGCTAAGTGCGATACCACCTTATTAATGAAATGTGGTGTGCTAAGTGAGAAACCACCTTGATATTGGCTGTGTGGATTGACTGTGTGTATTAACTGTATGGATGAGTAGTGTGGATTAGTTATGTAAACTAGCTGTATGGATGAGCTGTGTGGATAAGTTATGTGGATTGACTGTGTGGATGTATTACGATAAATAATGATGTGTTGTATATTGTGTAAATGTGATATTGAATGTAGCGGTGCATTTCAATAATTATGAGCATGTGACTCATGACGTGTTGGTAATATGGTAAGGGATTGAAAGAGTAAGCATAGTTGTATATTATACGTTGGTATAATGCTAATAGTTGCTTAGGTTATAGTATGTTGCTTATTTGTTTATGTGTAAACTTACTAAGCTCAAAGCTTACTCTCTTTCTTTTCCCTTGTCTTATAGATTAAAAGCATTGAATCGAGATACAAGGATCATTAGAAGATAGCCCACATATCAGCACACTTTGGTACATGAAACTTAATGTTTTGTATATGGCATGTATAGGGGCTAGATAAGTTAGTAAATTTTGTTGTAAATGGCTAAGATATGTTGGCCTATAGATGGATAGCTTATTCTGTATAATGCCATGGTTGTTGGCTATTACATTATATGGAAGAAATATGTAGTTTTCTATGTGAGAATGCACTTCAATTTGAGTTGATTATGATGGTGTTAGATGAGTATATGTTGTGTATGTTAGAAGGGTGAAAAGAACTTGACACTTAGTCTTGTTCTTGACCATGTGGAGTAGACACACAGGCGTGTGTCTAGACCATGTGTGACACACGCAGTCACCACGGGCGTGTCTTTGTGGCCGTGCGCCCTCTGCATGTTAATATTTGAAAATAGAATAGACCACGGACTAGTCACACGGGCGTGTGCCTAGAGCGTGTGGGATTCATCAGTGTTGGCCACGGGCTAGCCACACGGGCGTGTGTCTAGACTCTAGGCCGTGCGAGGGAAGTCAGTGTTCACCACGGTTGGGGAGCACGGGCGTGCCATGGCCGTGGGGAATTTGGCAGAATGCTTGGGTTTTTAGGCACGGTCTACGGACATGGGCGTGTGTACTCATGCACGGGCGTGTCTAATCTTGCACGGGGCGTGTGAGACCGGTATAAAAGAGAAAAATTTTAAGGATCGTAAAAGTTTCGGATTAGTCTCGAGAGCCCTCGTGTGTATGAGTGAGGCCTCGTAAGTCAAGAATGAGGTTATATCAAGTAATGACGTTGAGCCTAAGTGGCGATTAAGCGGTTTGAGTTCGGTAACGCCTTGGTCCCGGTTCCTGGCGTAGAACCCGGGTAAGGGGAGTTACAGATTTTATATCGCGTTTACCCCTATCTTCGAGAAAGAAAGATGCGATCTGGGTCGTTGTTGACAGATTGACGAAATCAACTCATTTCGTTCATGTACGTACATATTTCTCACTTGATAAATTAGCTGAGTTGTATATCTCAGAAATTGTTCGATTACATGGAGTGCCACTATCTATTGTTCCGGATAGAGATTCGAGGTTCACATCGTGGTTTTGGAAGAAACTGTAAGATGCACTAGGTACAAAGCTACATTTCAGTACCGCGTTTCACCGCAGAGGGATGGTCAATCCGAACGAGTTATTCAGATACTTGAGGATATGTTACGTTGTTGCATTCTTGATTTTGAAGGTATGTGGGAAAAATATTTGTCGTTGATTGAATTTGCTTATAATAATAGTTTTCAATCGAGTATTAAAATGGCACCGTACGAAGCTCTATACGGTCGTAAATGTTGAACACCGTTGTATTGGAGTGAGCTCAGCGAAAATAAGATTCACGAAATTGATTCGATCAAAGAGACTGAAGAAAAAGTGAAAGTAATTTGTGATACTTTGAAAGCAGCATCGGATCGACAAAAATCTTACGCATACTTGAAATGAAAAGATATTGAGTTTCAGATCAGGGATAAAGTATTCTTGAAATTGTCGCCGTGGAAAAAGATACTGCAGTTTGGTCGAAAAGAAAAATTGAGTCCACGATTCATCGAGCCGAATGAGATTATCGAGCGAGTCAGACCAGTTGCTTATCGACTATCTCTACCATCCAAGTTAGATAACATACATAATGTGTTTCATGTGTTGATGCTTCGACGATACCGATATGACCCTTCACATGTTATTTCCCTGACCGAGGTTGAAATTTAGTCTGATATGTCATATGCTGAAGAACCAATTTGAATTTTAGCTCGTGAGATCAAAGAATTGAGAAATAAGAAAATTGTATTAGTGAAAGTATTATGGCATCGACATGGGGTTGAAGAAGCTACGTGGGAACCCAAGGGTGCTATGAGAAAACAATACCCGAACCTATTCACTGGTAAGATTTTCGGGGACGAAAATCCCTAAGGGGGAGAGTTGTAACAGCCCGGTTTTAGCTAAATTAGAACAGTGGTTTTAGAACAACAAATCCGAGGTCGAAAAATTATTTTAATATTATTTTTGGTGTTTATAGCATGTGATTATATATGTGTGAAAGTTTCGTGATTTAATTTTATCGATTGAATGCTTAATTTGATAAAAGGACTAAATCGCATAAAATGCAAAAGTGTCATTCTATATGTTAAATGTGTTTAATTGCTATGATTTATTTCATGAAAGGTCCTTATGATGTTATTAGACCATTGATAGTGGAATTTGACATAAATGGGCATTAAATGAATGTTTTTAATGGTTTTTAACTAAGGTTAATTTGGTAATTAATTAAAACAATGTATATTAATTAAAACAAAACCAAAATTAAGCTTCATTTCATCTTTCTTTGGCTGAATATGGTGGAAGAAGAAAACATTTAGTTCATTTTAGGGTTCAGTCAATTAGGAGCTTAATTGGTAAGTGTTTTGAGCTCAGTTTTTGATGATTTTAACGTTTTTGAGATCGTTGCTTTGTATTCTGGCTAGCCCATGCCTTAATTTTTGAAGTTGTCAATGTTTTTGTGAAGTGCCATTGATGAATGCTTGAGCTTTTGAATGTTTGATGATGACAAATGAATATTTGTTGATAGTTACAAAAGTTTTGTAAAGTGATTTTTGATAAAAATGTCAAATAAGGATTCAATTGTGAAAATGTGAAAATGCGTGGTTAAATGTGTGAATAAATGATAAGTATGGGCTGATATGTGCACTAGGAAATTTCGGCTAGCATGTATTTGAATTAAATTGTGTGAATTTTGTGTATTTATGAAATATGGACTAAATTGTAAAACTATGGAACTTTAGGGGCTAAAGTGTAAAAAGGCCCAAATATGTGTTTGTGGACTGAATTGAGTGATTTGATGAATAAATGAGTTAATTTTGAATGTATATAGATCAAGAACGAAAGAAATCAGATTTAGATCGGGGAAAATCAAAGGTTATCGAATAGTCGATTCATCCCGTTTATCTCGAAAACAAGGTAAGTTCATATGCAAATAAATGTATTTGAATTGAATTATATATGTTTAATTGTCATTGAACTGTTATGAATGTTGAATGATACAATATGAGCAAGAATCGACAGGGTTACAATATTCGAAAGTCCCGTACGAACCTTAGGAATAGTATAGGATACAAATGTCATGACATTAGGATTACCGAGATGTGAATACGTGTAAGACCATGTCTGGGACATTTGCATCATTATATAATTTTGTATAAGACCCTGTCTGGGGCAGTGGCATCGATATATGTTAACATGTAAGACCATATCTGGGATATGGCATTATACGAGTTATATATGATTACTGAGTATCCTTAATGATTCAGAATGGTTCAACGGGCAAAGCCATGTTGAGAAAGAATGTGTGAATGAGTTAAGTGACTCAGGTACGTACGAGATTCATACGAGTATTGAAAAGGGAAGTATTTGATGAATTCACTTATGATTTTGAATATTTGTTCAATGGGAAAGGTTTGTGAGCTTTTATATGCTTATTCATGATTTGCCTATTAATTAAAATGATATTGATTCATGTGGTAATTTTATACTGTATATGGCTTACTAAGCTTTTAAAGCTTACTTTGTGTGTTCTTTCCCTATTTTATAGATAATCAAAGATAGCTCGGACTCGGGGATCATCAGGAACATCATCACACTATCGATCAACTTGTTGGTACTTTTGATGTTATGTATATTTGGTATATGGCATGTATAGGCTAGTATTAAGATGATATGCTTTGAGTTGTGATTTTAGCCATCAGAGTTGGCTTGTAAATGATGTGCATGTTGATGTGTATTTGGCCATCTAAGTTGGCTTAATTTATGAATTTGGTAAGTGATATGTGATGTATAAATGGCCTTGTGTTTTGGCATGTTTGGTATGATTGTTGTGATGGCTAAGTGGTTATTGTTTTGATTATTTACCAATGATATATCATAGTTGATTTGGTATGATATAGGGATGATGAATTGATATATCTTGTCACATGAATTAGTTGATAAAATGATGAGAAAAATGCATAGGGAAGATAGGTGAAATGGTTGGTAATGATATATTGTTTTGGTATGTTTATGGTTATGATTTGAGTAGTAAAGTGGTTGAAGATGAAATGCATGATTTGTATATGAATTGGCATGTTTTTGGTTGCCTATAAATGTGTTGTAGTGGTATTAATTTGGATGTATAGGTGAACATGAGAAAGGGTGGCAAATTGGCCTTGCAAATGGCCTATTCTTGTCCATACGGGCAGAGACACGGGTGTGTGTCCCAGCCGTGTGCGACACACGATCATGATACATGGCCGTGTGTCCCCTGGTGTTGAAATTGAATTGAAGTTAGTATGCTCCACACGGCCTCACACACACGGCGTGTGGACCGGCCGTGGCACAAGTCGAAGATACCCCCTAAATGGCACACGGCCTAGCACACGGGCGTGTGACTTGGCCGTGTTGCATAAGTCAGTATTCCCTACAGGATTGGCATGGCCTAGCGCACGGCCTGGCACACGGGCGTGTGTGCCATTTCAAAGGGCACACGGGCTAGACACACGGGCGTGTGGTCAGCCGTGTGACCCAAGTCAGTATGTATGCCTTGTTTTCACACGGCCTGGGACACAGGTGTGTCTGGAGCCGTGTGAGGCACATGGCCTGTTCACACAGGCGCATGACCCTTGTATGTTTGAAAAATTCCTAAGTTTTCGAGAATATTTGTAAGTTATCAGTTTAGTCCCGAACCACTTCTAAAGCATGTTTAAGGCCTCACAGGCCCTTATATGGGACCATGTGATTATGATTGATCGGTGTTTGAGAATGGATGTATAAATGTATGTTGTATGTTGTTATTTGATTGATAATGCCTCGTAACCCTATTTGAGCGACGGATACGGCTTAGGGGTGTTGCAGTTTTTGAGTTATTTTGGCCAAGGTTTTGAATGGCATGTATATGACCTTTTGTAATGGTAGTTTTTGAATGTGTTAATGATCATTTTGGTATGAATATACTTTTGGAGTATATATCTTATTTTGATTGACTTTTAGTGCTTTGACAAATTGATGTTCTTTGGTCACTTTAGGTACTTGTAATATATGGTACTTTTGGTATGTTGTGATTAAAAGTGAATGGTTATAATCGATGTCATTAGGGAGATAAAGTGACTATGTTTTGTGTTTGAAAAATGACTACACATTGATTTGTTTTGGTTAATGATGATTTGGTATAATTGTAATGCCTTTGAATGGCATATTGGTTAGATGGAATATGATGTTTGAAATTGTATGTTTATAAGTGTTTGAAAGGTGTTTAGGTATTTTGAATGTATGCACAAGTTCGATGCTTGGGTAGGTATGTTTTGGTCTTGAAATGGCTTGTTTTTAGGGTCAAATTATGGAGCATACGGTCGTGTGTCAGACACGGCCTGGCTACACGGCCGTGTGTTACTTGTTAATTTTGGTATATCAAGTTAGTGTGTTACATGGCCTAGCACATGGCCTGCGACATGACTGTGTGTCACAAGTTAGAGAGTTACACGACCTACGACACGACCGTGTGACCCAACTCAGTGAGTTATACAGTTTGAGATACGGCCTGGGACATGGTCGTGTATCCCTTTATTCGATTCATACAAGGCCTAGGCTATGTCCCACGGCCTGGCCACACGACCGTGTGACCCCTATGTTCAAATTTTGCAACTTTTTCCAAACTTTTTGATTTGTTTCGAATTAGTCTCGAATTGTTTCTAAACTGATTTTAGGGCTTCGAAAGCCCGATTTATGGCCCAAATGTATATGTATGCTAGGGTTATAATGAGTTTCAAGTAATTATTGTTAAATGACATTATTAATATGTTTTGATATTAAAGTGATAGGATTTGTTTTGTAATGCTTTGTAACCCTAATCCGGCGAGGGAGACGGGTTAGAGGTGTTACACTAATGGTCTCCTGCATACTTACAAAGTTTATTAGCTCACCTTTAGGCCTCATTCGGACCCTAAGGTCAATAAAAGACTCAATTTGCACATTTTATTAACTTGAAGGAAACTTACGAAAACATAATTAAGACTTAATGAAAAAGCTTTCTTTCAAGCTCCTAAAGTGTGAAATTTAGTTTAATCTGCTACACCAAATTACAGCAAATCAAACTCCCCCACACTTAAGTCATTGCTTGTCCTTATGCAACACAAAAAAAAAAATTAAAAAGACGACCCTTAAGAAAATATAATACAAGTATTGACCTTGGAGCACATGACTAGGCATTTCATATTCATTAACAACTTTAACATGATGAATAATCGATTTACCACTTTTGACCACAAACATCTAAGTACAGTTCATTACAAAGTATACAATCATTAAGGGCCTCACCTGTAGGAATCCATCAACAAATCATGGAAGTAATTTGATTATTTGAGCAGAATACAAATAGTTGTGCATGTGATTGTTTAATGTAATGTCCATTTATGCATAAGGATATTTAGGTCATATAGGACTTTTCAGCTTGTAATGTTCTGAGGCTTAGGATAGGTATGGAATTCAAAAATAGTAAGCATAATAAAGGGTTACAAAAATGAAAATAGTTTGGCACATTGTATCAATCCCTATTCTTCTCCCTTCGCGACCCTTACCCACTCACCGCCTTATTTCCCATTCTCTCACATTCCTTGTTTCTCCATATAGGAAATCAAAGCATGACATAGTAACTACATCTAGCCTACAAGTTTTTGTGCACTAATGAATGAGTTTTTCTTATTTTTGTGACTATCACTTTCTTTTTCAATTCATCTCACTCACAAATGCTTTTTTGGCTTTTCAAGAACTTTTCCACTCGTACTAATTTTATTTTTGGATTTTTTTTTTTTTTTGTACTTTAGGCTAACCTATAGTTCATATATCACACCAATCTTTCCTATTCCACTCTGTTTTTAGAAAATCTGTCGTGATGTATCTACTTAACCCTCAATACATATGGCCAAATGTCTATAGTCATGCAGTGCAGGACCAAAGAAAAATGCAAATACAAATTAATGTTTCAGGCTTAGGTTTTATAATGAGGTTCATCAAGAAATGTTAATAGGCTCAAAAATCGGTACTAAAGGAGAATAAATATAGGTCAATTTTTTGGCTCTGGATATGTTCCAAAAAATGCCTTAGGTCATCCCTTAAATATCTTAGTATGCAAAAATTTAATCAACCAAACAAACTCAAATTCAACCATTTATCATTCACACTAGCATGCTCGATTCCTTGTATTTTCTATATCATTTGGTATAGTTGATTGCTTAATTCCTATTTACAGTGTAACATATAGAACTTAATAGTCTAATAAAAAAATCACCTATCATCATGCCAAATTTATTTATAAACACAAGCAACCTATGTACATGCTCCTAACCAATCACTTGTATTTCTACGAGGTCATGCACACAAATGACAAGAAAAATCGAAAGAAATGCATAAAAACAACTTTTCTATGTTACCCCCACACTTTAGTTAACACATTGTCCTCAATGTGTAGCCCATAAAAAGATAAGGAGAGAAGTTACCCAATTGATCATGGTCGTTCCAACTACTAATGGCGGGCGCTTCCTCCTTTTATCATGTAAAGCTCAAATTGTTTGTGTCTCCTTTGTGTTGGATTCCTACCTAGAAAACTTAAACAGAGTACAAAGCAACGAAAAAATCTACTATTACTCATATTCTTACTTAAAAAATAAATAAAAAAATTAATCCATAAAAATTAGTACAATCTAGTCAAAAGTATCAAAAAGAAATAATATTCAGTCCTTCTCCGAATCATCTAGAGGAGGAGCACGCTTTTGCTCTATCAGTGCCTTGCCCTTGCCCAAGCCGTATTTTTGGTGGGACCTCCCACCTCTCGAATGGGTTTGTCTTGCAAGGCTTCAAATAACGAGCCTTTTTAGTGTGGAGTATTGTGGCTGGAATGTCGCCTTATACTTGTCCTTCATTCCGGGGTATTCTTGGGCAGCACCTTCCTCCTCAAAATTGCTCCCCTCATCATCTCCCTCATGAATTGGAGTCGAGTTGAACATATTCAGAGGGTAATCTAGAGCTCATAACCCATTAATTCTTGTGAATTCTTAGAGCACTGGTCCCGTCTCTTGCATCCATTTAATCATTCAATCGAGGTTTATTTCTATTCTTCCAATGACTCTTCTTCTAGCCTTTGACTAATTTTTCCACTTTAACGATGTCGGAGAGTTTATCTTGTCATTCCTCCTTTGGTTCCATTTGGTAACTTGCTTTCGCTGAAGCTTAATGTATTGTATATATAATGAGTCTCCAATTATGCTCCTCGCTGGCTATATGAACTGCTCATTTTTGCTCATTGGCACTTTCGCCTTTGGACATAATGCCATCACAATATGAGGAAAGAAAAGTCTAACTTTCTTGCTTTGTATGCATCATTTCATTTCTCAAAAGATCCAACGCCCTACATAGATCTATTTATGCTATAAATTACCTTATAGCAAAACAGCTCTAAAGACATTAACGTTAGAAACATTTAATATGGGTGCAATTCTAGTACCAATGAATTGCATCCACATCTTGGCGACAGGAAACATAATTGCCTGATTGAAATTTGTTAGCAGCCAAGTATCTGGCCTATAGTTCCAACTACCCCTATCCTAAGTCAAATATTTTATGACGTTATCCATATCTATGCTTTTAAATTTATCCAAAACAGTACTAGTAAGAAAATCACTTTCATAGTATAGAGTGTCTTAAAATTCACAAATTGTGCTAGGGGTTAAGGGGACTTCCACCCCTCGAACCAAAACATCAGTCACATAAATCTCGGTACCATATCTAATTATCTGATGTTTAAGCGAAGCAAAAAATTCATTGACTATAGGGATGACTGCGTTCTCTTTAGAAGTGATACAAAATCAATCCCAACGATGATACCGAACTAAAGTCCAAATTTCTTTGCAACGGACCATAGAGGGTTTGAACCCTCTCTCATGTATCAGAGGTCTCCCCTGAGACTCAAGAAAATATTTCTCCACATTTAAATGATGAAACCTTATAGGGTCCAAAACATCCGGAGTTTCTGGGACTGTAGCCTTCTTTTTTCTTAGCCTTCTTTTTTCTTCTAGGAGGCATTCTTGATCAAAATTTCTAACAAATTTTTAAATGAACAGTAATCAATGGAACAGTAAAATAGATTTGAGAATATTTAACCTCAACCTCCTTGAACCCTATGTGATTACTCCTCGACCTATTGATGACATTTTCCTCCAATGTGGTCTTTTAGAATTGAGAAGGAAGGATTGAAAACCTAGGTTTTTGGTAAAAAGGGTTTTTATAATTAGAGGTTTAGAGAGGTTTTACAAGAGGTTGGATGTTAGAATTAGGTTAGACTATGCTAATAAGGTATTTTTGTACTTAAAACTAGTGTTTTTAAGCTTAAAATTTGAGTATTTTAAAGGTTAAAATGTCAGGTTGCGCAATTGGGTCGGGTTAACCTACAAAAAATTACAGCAATGTCGCAACACAGGGGTTCCGTGTCATGACATCCCCAGTAGATTAGTCATGTCACGACACAGACCTCGGTGTCGTGACACACCCTGCAAATTTGAAATCTTGTGAGACTGTCCACCATGTCACAACGTAGGACAGTGGTGTTATGATGTCGACATGATTTTTGTAATTCTTTGCTACTGACCATGGTGTTGCAACACGAAGTGTCCGTATCGCGATGTTGACACTGTTTTCCCAAAATTATGATATTCTGAGTGCTTCAAGTGCCTATTAATCCTGCCTTTGAGATTCCTATAATATGTTAATTAGTTGGTTAGTGAAATATACAATTTTATACAGTTAGTAAAAGCTTTTTACATAAGAATGTCAGGTACTGTTGCCGGACTCATTCGTCGGCTCAGTCAATATACACCGAGGTGCTCCTTATGAATTGTCTCTGTCTGCATTGGTCCAACACCCATCATGTCATTCTATTCATCTGTGATTTTCTATTTCTCTAAACTTGCCTTTTCGACCTACCCTAACCATCGACAATTCCTTCCGCAAATCATAACTATTCATTATTTGTAGGACCACGTAACCACACAACCGCTTTAGTTTTTGTATAATGTTCTTACTTCGCGAGGAGGTTGAGAATTGTGGTTCATATTTGTCACTCATGATGTATCTGTTTATCTCATTGATCAGGAATAACTTTTCAAGAGTACTCTTTAAGGTAATGAGCGACAAGGAATTATGCACTATGTGACACCCCAAACTCGACCGGGACGGACTGACCCGAATTTGAAGTGTTACATTAGCCACCGAAGTGACTCTCCAGCTAATGACCACTCGATGCATACACCAACCATATAACACCTCATTTATAACTAACTAACTATCATTTATTAATGTGGATGCAATTTGTGAACCATTTTAAAACTTTTTCTCAGTATTTAAACCTAAGGGTATTTTGGTCATTTTACCACCTACAGTTAAACTATCCCAATTTTATTTCTAAATAGTTACCGACCTTCTTTTAGTCAAATTATGCAAGCCCTAAAAATTTCAGCTTAATTCGAGTTCATTTACTATGTCTAATTCAAGTTTTACTATTAGGGACTAAATCGTAACTTTTACAAACTTTTAGTACATTTTCCAAATTAAAAGTTAAGAGTGTTTCTACCAAATATTAATAGTTACAAGTCTAATCCTAAAATATAACCAAGTTTCCCTATCATTAAAGGCTTCAATTAATCTAATCAAGTTTTAGAACTAAATTATAAATTAAGCATATTAGAATACTAGATTACAAAAACCCAAAATCAAACCCCCAAAACCCACACGGCCGTGTGAAAAGACACTCGCTTGTGTGCAGACCACTGCACCTATTTTGTCAAAAATTCATTTTAATTACCCGATTTTGCATATTTTACTTACCCATTAAACTTGAAATAGCTACAATTAATTACCATAAACATCCACACATTTCCAATTTAATTTATTTACAAAAATGCAACAATTAATCAAAATTTAACACCCAATTACACGCTTAACAAACACCAATTAATTCACACAAGCTACTTCCTTAGTCGCAAGAAATCCACTCCATAGTAAGCTTCAATTAAACATTGTTAGTATAAAATATATGCTTCATACACCGTGTTAACAACCACCGTACGAACACTCGTCAACATACCATGAATCAAACATCAATTAGACATAAAATCATGTATTAAAGAAATTATAAAGTCACCAAAATTAAAGTCCAAAATTTAATGTCCAATGTCCATTACAAGTAAAATAACACTAGTCCCAAAGGCATCATAATGGCCCTATATAGTCTCTAAAGTAAATTTCTTAACCCACTACCGAGCATTATTCTTGAATCACCCTTGCACTAGCTTCTCAACTCCTTACGCCTAGAAATTTTCTGCACGAGATGTGAGGTGTGAGCTTAAAAAGCTCAGTGAATGATAGTAAAAACATCAAGTAATTTGAACTCAGTCATGCATAAATCAAAGTAATTAAGCATTAAATTTTCAGTCACAACATGTTAACATTTCACCATTACATCACATGCTATTTCAATAATTAAGAATCAATTTTTTCCATGGCATGTAAAATCATCTTTTAACACATAAACATTCAATTATATTGTCACAATCAATCAATTATATTGGCATAATAAATCCATGGAAATAAGTAAACGTGTGATCATACATTGGATAAATGGATCTCTGAACTCCTACAAATCAAATACAGTCCTCCGAATTGAGTGGGCTTAAGCCACACGCTCCCTTATAGCGCCTCAAATAACCCGATGAGTGGAGACTCAAGCTCCACACTCCCTCATCTACTCCAAACAAATCAATCCACCAAGAGCCATATGCTCACAATATCACAAATAATGGTGAGTACTCACAAATCCTATGGCATGCCAACTATATCTGTAACATCCCTCAGCCGTATTCAACGCCGGAATAGGGTTACGGAGCATTACCAGACTTACAACACATTTAAAAATACTTTTCACATACATTTAATCATTCCATACATTCATCATTCAATCTCAATCAATTTGTCCCTAATACGAGCCTAGGAGTCCCTAAACATGGATTGGGAGTGCTTCGAGACTAAACCGATAACTCTGGAAACATTTTAAACACTTAGAAAATTTTCCCAAAAACAGAGGACACACGCCCGTGTCTCTCGACCGTGTGTCTCACACGGCCAACAGACACGCCCGTGTCACAAGCCGTGTGGACATTCAAAATGGAAGTACATTGCCGTGTCCCAGCCCGTGTCTGACCCCGTGTAACTCTCTGACTTGGGTCACAAGGTCAATACACACGCCCGTGTGCTAGGCCGTGCCAAACCTGTAAGGTATTGTAACACCCCAAACCCTGGTCTATGCGTTAAGACCAGATTTGGTATGTCACACAAAACGAACATACATCTAGTCATTTATTGATTTAAATAAAATAGATCGTCAAAACTATTTTGGAATTGAAGTTTATTAAAAACCGAGGTTAATTTAAAATCTATGATTTAAGACATAAGAGTTTATAAATTAAAACTTAGAAATTAATTGGTAAAAATTTTACGAGAAGTTTAAAACAGTTCAAAAGGAAATTTGAAAACAAGATTCTTAAAGAATTTTACAGAAAAATTTACGAGAATAAAATATTTAAGAAAAACCCCTTTTTGCACGAGAATTTAAGAAAACATTTATAAAAAAATAGAATAGTCCCATTTTAGTATTTAAACATAATTAAAATCCATCCACAAGTAAAAATCCATAAAAATAATACCAGAGGCCTTATTACATCATAGCTGAAATAGTAATTAAATAAAAATACTTAAGAGTAGTTCAAACTTCACAACAACCATCATTCGAAGTATGGCCTCCACGAAGTCATCCCCCGGCCCAAGCCTCCATTAATGATCGTTACCTGAGATGGGTAAAAGAAACGGGGTGAGTTACTTAGAACTTAGTGTGTAACCCACTTACCAAGTCCACTGGGCCGAAACCATTTAAGCATTTAATTGGGCTTGAGCCCATTTACAAATGTACAATATAACAAGTATAAAATGCATGTGATATGCAATTCCCAACCAAGCCTAAATTTCAATCTGCTACACACCACCCGTACCAACCAGCACACCTGTGGGGAGCTTTAGTCACCCACCCTGCCAACACACCAACTGGGCATTAAGCCATATATTAAATTGGGCAGGAAGCCATCAACTGGGCATGAAGCCATTAACTGGGCACGAAGCCATCTTCTCTTCGTCAATCATCCCAACCCATGCAATCATGTATATAAAATGCATGACAATTCATTCATATATAATAATTCCAACATAAGGCTCATTATAAAAGTTATCACAAACTGGCCCATTTCACATTTTGGCCCACATAATCTCATATCACATTTGGCCCATTTAACAATTATCACATATGGCCCATTTATCAAATATCACATATGGCCCATTTATCAAATATCACATATGGCCCATTTATCAAAATCACATACGGCCCATTTAACAATTATCACATATGGCCCATTTATCAAATATCACATATGGCCCATTTATCAAATATCACATATGGCCCATTAAGTCACTTTTATCGATTTTGCCCATTAAGGGCAATTTTGTAATTTTCATAATCTTGATACAAATTTCATAGTTTTTACGATTAAAGTGATAAAATAAACCATTTTACCCGATTTCACCAACTTTGTGATTTTAATCTATCATTATTACGATGTGGTTATCTAACCCACGAGATATGGTGTAAGATTACACACCTGATTACGGCGAGCACTACACTTTCCTGATCGTCAACACCTAAAAACGTTATAACGCTCGATTAGAACACTAATACTTAATATAAATCTATGCTAAAGATAAGCGATCTAGATCCTTATCCTCGGAATCTCGAACAACTAGTATTTGGGGGTTCTCCCCGGTTGACAGTGCACAACCCGGTGGAAAATCCCGGTGAGCTAATGGCTCCGAACTACGAACAACTTCGAATAATTGATTCTCCCCGGATGAGGGTCCACATCCAGGTGGAAAATCCCGACTGCCAAACAACCCTTTCGCTTGAATCTAGAGGGAATAGCGAATCCGCCCCTCTTCCAAACACTATTCACCACCCTTTTCGACCCTATCTTGCTTGCCTCCATTGACAAAAGAATATTAGTCCAACTAATATTTTGGAAATTTAGTTTATTGGTTTTAAGGGCGAAATCAGCTTACCACGAAATTTTACGTTCATGGGATGAAAATCGAGCGATAACGTTCCTAAGATAAAACCGATTAGTAACCCATCTTTGACGAAATAATGAGTAATAAGGAAGTCCTTGATAGAAACCCTTACCTTAACACTTTGAACCGAATCCTAGCGATCCACGATGATTACGAACACTCTGAGTTTCAGCCTTCTCTATATCACTATAAAGACGAGAAAGATTGTCTAAGAGAAAGAGATAGAGGATACTTTCAGTCAAAAGACCCTCCCGAACAAAAGTAGATTCGGCAAAAGAAAGGATGATAAATAAAGAAATCGAAGAGGGTTCTTACCGATTAATCAAAACGAATGCAAAGAAAATGATTGATAAGAAAATATATAAGAAATGAAAATTTCGGCTATGAAGATGATTATTAACATTCGGCCATGGTGAAAGATTTTGGAAAAGAAATAGTGATGTTAAGAGTTCTTTACAAGAAGAAAGAAATGAGAAAAAGAAATAAAAGAGAAAGCGTTTATGTCTCAATTTTCAATGATGGAAGATGAACAAAGAAATGATCTTGGGGTTGGTGTATATTCGGCCAAAAAGAAAGAAAAAGAATATGACCTTTCAAGATGGTATGGTTTCGGCACAAAGAGGAGAAACTTGGGAAGAATGAAAGATGATATTAATTTGGTCTAGAAGAAATGACCAAAACCAAAACAAAATTTACCTATTGCACAAGACACAATCGGCTAGGGAGAGAAGTTGAGAAGAGAAAAGGAAAAATGCACTAATTTGCTAAAGCATTATGGCCAACTAGCTCCTAATCCTTACCAATATTCAGCCAACCCCTTCTAACCCCAAAACCGTCCAAGTACATTGGCCAAAAGTCAAAGTTTAGCCACCCCAAAGTTTCCAAAACATCACCCTTGTTTCATGCCTTATGTCCCCCCTTACTTGCCTTTTCCATATGATTATTTTCCTTAAGTTCACTCTTACCATATCTCTTAGCCATCATACCATAAAATAAAAGTCTAACTTACCAAGAATATGATGCTTGGCCGACACTTGCTAGGAAAGAGCAAAAATTAATATTCACAAAATGCATACTAGGGGATTCGAACCTCTCCCCTCAAGACCATACATGTAGCGCATAACCTCTTCACTAATGGCTCTTTTATGCTATCTTTTTATCACTTAATTTCCTTAAACATCAAGGTTACTTGTTCCGCTTCAATAAAGTATTCATTACTAAAATTTATTCTAATTCCGAATAAATCCCGAGCCTTCTCAAGACTATATTAAACACACAAATTGAATCATTCACAAGCTAAGCACAAAAATTATGCAACATATCGATACTCAATTATTTGTAGGATGTTACAATTCTACCCCCCTAAAAGAAAATTTCGTCCTCGAAATTTACCTGGTTAAAAGAGGTGAGGATATTGTTGTCGAATTGTGTCGTCAGGCTCCCACGTAGCTTCCTCCGCTTCGTGATTACGCCATAGAACCTTAACCAACGGTACCGACTTCTTTCTTAGCACCTTAACATCTCGATCTAAAATTTTCACCGGTTCCTCCTCAAAAGACAAGTCCGGCCTTATCTCCACTTCTTCTACCGGTACTATGTGAGACGGATCCGATCGATAACGCCTTAACATAGAGACATGGAAGACACTATGAATCGACTCAACTCGAAGGTAATTCAGCCGATAGGCCACTGGTCCTACACGCTTCAACACACGCGATGCGGTCCAATGAACCTAAGGCTCAACTAGCCCTTCCTTCCAAATCAAAAAATCTTCTTCCAAGGGAGACTTTCGTAAAGACACGATCTCCCACCGCAAACTCAATATCCTTACGCTTGGATCCGCATACGACTTTTGTCTATCCGAGCTTCCATTAACCGTGCTCGAATCACCTTTACCTTTTCTTCCGTCTCGAGATACCATTTCAGGACCCAACCACCGCCGTTGCCCCAATTCACCCAACAAGTAGGGGTACGACACCTCACGACCATATAACGCTTCATAAGGTGCCATTTGGATCTTCGGATTGGTGATCATTATTATACGCGAACTCGCCAACAGAAAAATCTTCCCAACTACCTCAAAATCAATCACACAACCCCTTAACATGTCTTCCAAAATCTGGATTACTCTTTCCGACTGACCATCTGACTGAGGATGAAAAGCCGTGCTGAAGTTTAACTTTGTTCTTAAAGCCTCATGCAAAGCTTTCCAAAACCGCGATGTAAACCTAGGGTCCCTATCCGATATAATAGACACTGGTACCCCATGCAACCTCACGATCTCCGATACATACAACTTAGCCAACTTCTGCAGTGAGTAATCCGTACGAAATGGTAGAAAATGGGCAGTCTTCATTAACCGATCCACTATCACCCAGACGGAATCTTTCTTAGTAGGTGTTAAGGGTAACCCACTAACAAAGTCCATCGTTATCCGCTCTCATTTCCATAAAGGAATCTTTACTGGTTGTAACAATCCCGACGGTAATTGATGTTCCGCCTTAACTTGCTGACACGTCAGGCACTTACTCACAAAATCTGTAACTTCCCAATTCAACCCTGGCCGACAATACTGATCATGAAGGTCTCGATACATCTTATTTCCTCTGGGGTGCATAGCATAAGGGCTACTATGCGCCTCACGCAGAATCATTAGTCTCAAATCCGAATCCTTGGGCATACAAATTCTTCCACGAAAACACAGTACCCCATCCTTATTCAATCCAAAATCCCCTATTACACCACTTTTAACTTGCTGAATTAAGGGTCCCAACTTTTCATCTGATAACTGCTTCTCCTTGATCTGTTCTAACCATATAGGCTTCACTTGAAGTTCTGCTAGCAAACTGCCATCTTCAAACAAACTAAGATGAGCAAACATTGCTCTCAACTCCGATATCACCTTACGACTCAACGCGTCTGCCACCACGTTAGCCTTTCCAGGATGATACTCGATTGACAAGTCATAATCCTTTAACAGCTCCACCCACCTCCGTTGTCTCAAGTTCAACTCCTTTTGGGTAAGGAGGTACTTAAGACTCTTATGATCCGTATAAATGACCGACTTCTCACCGTAGAGATAGTGCCTCCAAATTTTTAAAGCAAAAACCACCGCAGCCAACTCCAAGTCATGGGTAGGATAGTTGACTTCGTGCGGCCTCAACTGACGAGAAGCATAAGCCACCACTTTTCCACCTTGCATCAGTACACATCCTAAACCCGTGTGTGATGCATCACAGTAAACGATAAACTCTTTTCCACCTCAGTTGAATCGATCGGGCGCTTAGTTAAAATCTTTTTCAGTTTCTCAAAACTCTCTTGTTGTTTATCGGTCCACACATACGGTACTCCCTTTTGCAACAGCTTAGTTAGGGGTGTAGCAATCAACGAAAACCCCTCAACAAAGCGTCTATAATAACCAGCCAAACCTAAGAAACTCCGAATCTCAGCCACTGTCTTCGGTGGTTTCCAATCCAACACAGCCTCTACCTTCCGAGGATCAACTCTTATTCCTTCAGCTGACACCACATGACCCAAGAAAGTCACTTCCTTCAGCCAAAATTCACACTTACTGAATTTGGCATAAAGTTGTTTATCTCGCAGTATTTGCAATACTATACGCAAATGTGAGTCATGCTCTTCTTCATTCCTCGAGTATACCAAGATATCATCTATGAACACCACCACGAACCAGTCTAGATAGGGTTGAAAGACTCGATTCATCATGTCCATAAATGTAGCTGGTGCATTGGTCAAACCAAACGGCATCACCAAAAACTCATAATGTCCATAACGAGTTTGGAATGGGGTCTTATGAATATCTGCCTCTTTAACCTTGAGTTGATGATAACCCGATCTCAAATCAATCTTGGAGAAAACTGAAGCTCCTCTCAATTGATCAAACAGGTCGTCGATTCTCGGCAATGGATACCTATTCTTGATCGTCAATTTATTCAACTGCCTATAATCAATACACATACGCATCGACCCATCCTTCTTCTTGACGAACAAAATCGGTGCTCCCACGAAGACACACTCTCGGTCGGATAAATCCCGATCCAATAATTCTTGAATTTGTGCTTTAAGCTCGCTAACTCTTTCGGTAGCCATTCGTAAGGAGCAATGGACACCGGAGCCGTTCGAGCAAAAGCTCAATGCCAAATTCTACTTCCGATCCGAGGTAAACCAGGAAGTTCTTCGGAAAGACATCCAAAATTCTTTCACCGTTCTCACACCTTCCACCGATAATTCCTTGGCATCCAAAGCACTAATGAAGGCTAGGAACGCTCCATACCCTTTTCGCACCAACTTTTCTCGCTTTAAAGCGGATACCACATTTGCCAAAAGTTCCTTCGCTCGCCTATCATTACTACCTCCTTATCATCCAAAGTCCTTATTGACATCCGCTTTTCAGCACAATCCAATTGCGCCCGGTGCTTTACCAACCAATCCATGCCCAAAATAAGATCGAACTCGTCAAAAGGCAATTCCATCAAATCCGCCAAAAATATATCTCTTTGAATTTCTAAAGGCACGTCTCTATATAATTTATTCACAATCACAGACTGTCCTAAAGGACTAATTATCGTCATCTCTCTATCGGTAATCTCGGATCTAATATTGATTTCGGATATGGCACTAGTAACATACGAGTGTGTAGACCCGATATCTATTAAAGCGAATGTGTGCGTCAAAGATGAAGAACGTGCAGTTATCACATCAGGTGCATCGCCATCCTCCCGACGCCTGACCGCATAGACCAACCCCGGCTGTCTTGCCTCCACGTTACCTCAAAAGCCATTACCTCGACCCGGTGCACCTTGACCACGTCCAGCACCATTACCACCACGACCTGGTCCACGGCCTCTCGTGGTGTTCGCCGGCGCCTCTAGCGGGGCGGCGTGCATCGAAATTACGAGCTTCTTGAGTCGGAGCGATGCAGCCGAGGCAATTCCTAAACGGTGGTCCTTAGAACCACATTTAAAACAACCACCGGTTCTCTTCCAGCATTCCCCGGTGTGTCGTCTCCTATAGTCAGCACATTCTTGACTTTGATTGGTAGCCACAGGTGCTCTAGCTTGACCTGGCTCATCATTCCGAGGCCTCTTTTAGAACCTTTTAGCAGAACCCGAGTACTTAAAATCCCTCTTGCCTCTGACTCTTTCCCGATTCTGGCATTCTGAGTTCTTAGCCTCTTCAGCTATCTTGGCTTTCTCCACAAGCGTGGCAAAAATCCTTTCTTATTGCGGGGCTATCAGTACCGTAACTCATCGTTCAACCCATCCTCAAAACGTACACAGTGCTCATGATCAATTGGCACTATTGCGCGAGCATATCGGCTTAAGCGAAGAAATTCGCGCCGTGGTCGCCATTGTCTTATTCCTTGAACTAGATTCGGAATTCTTTCCTCCGGCATCCACATAACTTGCCCCGACATACTTCCTTGAAAGCGACTTGGAAAAAATCCCAAGTAACACGTTCAGCCTGGGTGCCTTCTCGCACAGTAAGCCACCATTGATACGCCTTGTCCCTCAACAAGGACACGGCTCCTCTTAGTTTCTGCTCGGCAGTACACTCCAGGTCATCCATAATCCTCTCTACAGCCTCGAGCCAATATTCCACAACATTTGGGGCTACACCAGAAATACCCCTAAAAGTCTCAGCACCATTAGATCTGAGCCGCTCCGATATTGATCCTCGAGCCACTGGCCCCGTTCTAGCCCCAACAACCCTTTCTAAAACTCGTAACATTACCTGAGATAAAGCAATGTCTTCCCTCATACGGTCGTGGGATCCAATATCGGACACAGGTGATGCCGCTGCATCCATTTCCGGCATATGTCCCACTGCCTCAGACACGGCTCTAGCACCTCGGCCTCTACCACGGCCACGTCTACCACATCCACATCCTCTAGCGCTCATAAAAGCTAATTTGGTTTAATCTGATTACAAGTTCTATGAATCAGAATACTATTTCAGTGTTTATTAACGATATTTTATGAGATATATAAGAGATAGAGTTATTTTCGCAATCACATCCTATAGTCTCAATCTCTACAGTTTCAACACCTAAAACTAGAAGTTCTAGAGTGTTCCTATGATCATATCACAATAATAAACATTCAATATACGAATACTTACTTGACTTGGTGCCGGATGCTCGTAGTACCATACTACCTTTAAAACATAAATTCTATAAATTCGAAACAGCTTTAAACAAAAATTGTTGTTGAACCCAAACCACAGCCGAGTTTTGAAACTGGCTCTGATACCATAAAATGTAACACCCCAAACCCTGGTCTATGCGTTAAGACCAGATTTGGTATGTCACACAAAATGAACATACATCTAGTCATTTATTGATTTAAATAAAACAGATCATCAAAACTATTTTGGAATTGAAGTTTATTAAAAACCGAGGTTAATTTAAAATCTATGATTTAAGACATAAGAGTATATAAATTAAAACTTAGAAATTAATTGGTAAAAACTTTACGAGAAGTTTAAAAGAGTTCAAAAGGAAATTTGAAAACAAGATTCTTAAAGAATTTTACAGAAAATTTTACGAGAATAAAATATTTAAGAAAAACCCCTTTTTGCACGAGAATTTAAGAAAACATTTATAAAAAAATAGAATAGTCCCATTTTAGTATTTAAACATAATTAAAATACATCCACAAGTAAAAATCCATAAAAATAATACTTAAGAGTAGTTAAATAAAAATAATCCTTATTACATCATAGCTAAAATAGTAATTAAATAAAAATACTTAAGAGTAGTTCAAAGTTCACAATAACCATCATTCGAAGTATGGCCTCCACGAAGTCATCCCCCGGCCCAAGCCTCCATTAATGATCGTTACCTGAGATGGGTAAAAGAAATGGGGTGAGTTACTTAAAACTCAGTGTGTAACCCACTTACCAAGTCCATCAATAAAACCATTTAAGCATTTAATTGGGCTTGAGCCCATTTACAAATGTACAATATAACAAGTATAAAATGCATGTGATATGCAATTCCCAACCAAGCCTAAATTTCCATCCGCTACACACCACCCGTACAAACCAGCACACCTGTGGGGAGCTTTAGTCACCCACCCCGCCAACACACCAACTGGGCATTAAGCCATATATTAAACTGGGCATGAAGCCATCAACTGGGCACAAAGCCATTAACTGGGCACGAAGCCATTAATTGGGCACGAAGCCGTTAACTAGGCACGAAGCCATTAACTGGGTACGGAGCCATTAACTGGGCACGAAGCCATCTTCTCTTCGTCAATTATCCCAACCCATGCAATCATGTATATAAAATGCATGACAATTCATTCATATATAATAATTCCAACATAAGGCTCATTATAAAAGTTATCACAAACTAGCCCATTTCACATTTTGGCCCACATAATCTCATATCACATTTGGCCCATTTAACAATTATCACATATGGCCCATTTATCAAATATCACATATGGCCCATTTATCAAATATCACATATGGCCCATTTATCAAAATCACATATGGCCCATTTAACAATTATCACATATGGCCCATTTATCAAATATCCCATATGGCCCATTTATCAAATATCACATATGGCCCATTTATCAAATATCACATATGGCCCATTAAGTCACTTTTATCGATTTAGCCCATTAAGGGCAATTTTGTAATTTTCATAATCTTGATACGAATTTCATAGTTTTTACGATTAAAGTGATAAAATAAACCATTTTACCCGATTTCACCAACTTTGTGATTTTAATCTATCGTTATTACGATGTGGTTATCTAACCCGCGAGATATGGTGTAAGATTACAAACCTGATTACGGTGAGCACTACACTTTCCTGATCGTCAACACCTAAAAACGTTATAACGCTCGATTAGAACACTAATACTTAATATAAATCTATGCTAAAGATAAGCGATCTAGATCCTTACCCTCAGAATCTCGAACAACTACTATTTGGCGGTTCTCCCCGGTTGACGGTTCACAACCCGGTGGAAAATCTCGGTTAGCTAATGGCTCCAAACTACGAACAAATTCAAATAATTGATTCTCCCCGGATGAGGGTCCACATCCCGGTGGAAAATCCTGAATTGCCGAAACAGCCCTTCGCTTGAATCTATAGGGAATAGCAAATCTGCCCCTCTTTTGAACACTATTCACCACCCTTTTCGACCCTATCTTGCTTGCCTCCATTGACAAAAGAATATTAGTCCAACTAATATTTTGGAAATTTAGTTTATAGGTTTTAAGGGCGAAATCAGCTTACCACGAAATCTTACATTCACGGGATGAAAATCGAGCGATAACGTTCCTAAGATAAAACCGATTAGTAACCCATCTTTGACGAAATAATGAGTAATAAGGAAGTCCTTGATAGAAACCCTTACCTTAACACTTTGAACCGAATCCTAGCGATCCACGATGATTACGAACACTCTGAGTTTCGGCCTTCTCTATATCACTATAAAGACGAGAAAGATTGTTTATGAGAAAGAGATAGAGGATACTTTCGGTCAAAAGACCCTCCCGAACAAAAGTAGATTCGGCAAAAGAAAGGATGATAAATAAAGAAATCGAAGAGGGTTCTTACCGATTAATCAAAACGAATGTAAAGAAAATGATTGATAAGAAAATATATAAGAAATGGAAATTTCGGCTATGAAGATGATTATTAACATTTGGCCATGGTGAAAGATTTTGGAAAAGAAATAGTGATGTTAAGAGTTCTTTATAAGAAGAAAGAAAGGGAAAAAGAAATAAAAGAGAAAGCATTTATGTGTCAATTTTCAATGATGGAAGATGAACAAAGAAATGATCTTGGGGTTGGTGTATATTCGGCCAAAAAGAAAGAAAAAGAATATGACCTTTCAAGATGGTATGGTTTTGGCACAAAGAGGAGAAACTTGGGAAGAATGAAAGATGATATTAATTTGGTCTAGAAGAAATGACCAAAACCAAAACAAAATTTACCTATTGCACAAGACACAATCGGCTAGGGAGAGAAGTTGAGAAGAGAAAAGGAAAATGCACTAATTTGCTAAAGCATTATGGCCAACTAGCTCCTAATCCTTACCAATATTCAGCCAACCCTTCTAACCCCAAAACCGTCCCAAGTACATTGGCCAAAAGTCAAAGTTTAGCCACCCCAAAGTTTCCAAAACATCACCCTTGTTTCATGCCTTATGTCCCCCCTTACTTGCCTTTTCCATATGATTATTTTCCTTAAGTTCACTCTTACCATATCTCTTAGCCATCATACCATAAAATAAAAGTCTAACTTACCAAGAATATGATGCTTGGCCGACACTTGCTAGGAAAGAGCAAAAATTAATATTCACAAAATGCATACTAGGGGATTCGAACCTCTCCCCTCAAGACCATACATGTAGCGCATAACCTCTTCACTAATCGCTCTTTTATGCTATCTTTTTTATCACTTAATTTCCTTAAACATCAAGGTTACTTGTTCCACTTCAATAAAGTATTTATTACTAAAATTTATTCTAATTCCGAATAAATCCCGAGCCTTCTCAAGACTATATTAAACACACAAATTGAATCATTCACAAGCTAAGCACTAAAATTATGCAACATATCGATACTTAATTTTTTTACGATGTTACAGGTATACTGACTTATGCCACGCGACCAAGTCACACGCTCGTGTGTGAGGCCGTGTGGAGCATTCTGACTTGATCTCAATTCAACACAAGGGGACACACGGTCGTGCAACACGACCGTGTGTCACACACGACTGAGACACACGCCCGTGTCTCTGCCCGTGTGAACAAAAATAGGCTATTTACCAAGCCATTTTGCCACCAAATTTGGTACACACCTACTGTCGAAACCATTTTTAAAGTTGATTTTAAAAACGGGGGTCGACTTTAAAAACAAAAATTGAGTCGCCACCAATCCCTTTTTTGCTTAGGTGTGATCGAATCACCTTATAAAACATTTTATTTCAAAACATTGATTTTGGCCTACGAAATTCAAAAAAAAAATGGGTTTGGGAGTCGGTTACGTACGAGGAAGGATTAGCACCCTCGTAACACCCAAAAATTGGTACCTAATTGATTAATTAATGTCCTAATGTCAAAAATTTGAATATATTTTAAAACACGATCCTTTTGATTTTTAAAACTTATGTCCTTTAATTTTAAATGGACATTCAATTATTTGGATTTTAAAAGAAAAATCAAAACTCAGTAAGTTAGAGCACGATATTTTGAATTTTCCAAACACCGAATATCCTTTGCTTTTTAGAAATCCTTGCCTCGATATGACAAAACGTCGCATCCAGTGAGTTAGGACATAACATCTTAAATTCCCGAGAATAGGTTTTTTATTTAAAAATTCATATATTTTAATTTCAAAAAGGGTACTCAATCATTTGGACTTAATGAGAAAAATCGAAACCCAGTAAGTTAGGGCACGATTTTCTCAAAACTCCAAAATATCGAATATTGCCTTATTTTTAAATTTGAAAAATCATGGATTTTAAAATATGAAGGTATATTTGGCCACATTAATAAATAAAGATTAATGAATTTAAAAAAAAAAACAAATCTAAAAAACAAATAAAAAACAAAATGTACCAAGCTTTCAAATAATAATGGACAATGTTAAAACAAATAATGTGAAAGAAAAGGATTTTGAAATCGACAATAAAAAAGCAACTTAAAAATAAATTCATGTATAAAAATTTTAAAGTAGGTAATATATGTAAAAGTTTGAAATAAATCCCAAAAAAAATAAATAAATAATATATGAAATAATATATATAAATGAATTTTAAAATAAATATTATATAAAAAGTAAGTTTAAATAAGTAATATATAAAACAATTTATATATCAATCTAAATAAATAATATACAAAATGACTTAAAGAAAATGATATGTGACAAATCCTAAAAGATACGTATAAGTTTAAAATAAACAATATACTGAAAACTTAAAATAGATAATATAAAACAGTTTAAAATGATATAAAATAAAACCACTTTAAAATAATCGTTATATAAAACAATAAGAAAAATGAATGATATATAAGATAATTTAAAGTAATAATATAAAAAACTTAATCAAAATAAAACTATTTGAAATAATTAATATCTAAAATAATAAAATAAAACAATTTTTGAAATAAATACCACGTAAAAATTTGGAATAAATAAATAAAATACAAATTTGCAAAAGTGTGAAAATAAAATAAATCTTTATACGTAAATAATAAATTAACGAATAAAATAAAAGAATAACTAATAATTAAACAATTAAATGGATAAATAAAAAGATTGAAAAAGGAAGATGAATGAAGAATAAAATAAGAACAAACCATAGAAAATAAGAACGCAAGAAGGAGAGAAATTTGAGTGAATGCTCTCAAGAATTCTTATTGCTTCCCCCAAAACTCAAGTGTGCTTTACAATGAAGGTAGAGGCCTCTATTTATAGTTGAGCCTCCCCAAATCCAACGGTACAGATCAATTACATCAACGACTAAGATTAAAAGGTATCTACAAATTAAATCTCTAAGATTACAAAATCATATCTTCTAAGATTGCATACCATATCTTCTAAGATTGCATATCATATCTAAGATTTGCATATCATATCTAAGATTGCATATCATATCTTCTAAGATTACATACCATATCTTCTAGGATTGCATATCATATCTAAGCTTTGCATATCATATCTAAGATTGCATATCCTTGAAGATTATGTTCCCATATACGTCAAGCTTGTAGATGGACCTTCAATCTTTTCAAGTAATGGGCCATTCCGATCAGGCCAAATGATATATTTTGGACTAGACTTGGACTTTGTTTTATTATTTTGGGTTTATTATTTTTTGTATGGGCCCGGGCTAAATTGGCCTATTACACCTACATCAAACCAATTTGCACCAACCCATAGCTTATCTAATCAATTAAACCAGCCAATTCAAACACCATTAATGCATATTCTATACCACTTTTCTCAATACACACAAGTTGCAAAATAGACCAATTCATTTATACAAAAAATTTCATATACTATTCAATTAATTATACACCTTCAAATTTGTATCAATATGCTCAATTCCACAATCATACTAATTCAAAAATCATCACCCATTTGACATTCAAATTACCTATTATTAACAAGCATCATGAATCCAATCTTAATCATCTAACACGTTTCACAAGCATAAACACATATATATATGATTCAACCATACCAAAATAACCTATAATGAACCATCACTCATGCCTATAAATACAAACTAAATTATATACATTCAAAAGCCACTTCAAATGGCCAAAATCATTACCAAAACATAATCAACATGACCATAGTCCCTACACATGCCATATGACCAAAACACAATCTCAAAAGTACCAATTTGATAGTTTGATAGTGTGACAATTTCTCCGACGATCCCCGAGTCCGAGCTAGCTTTGAAGTCACTATAAAACATAGAAAAATAAACAACGTAAGCTTTATAGCTTAGTAAGCTCGTATGAAATAAACTCGATATAATCATAAATACATAATTCAACAATTGATAATCAATACATGAATTCACATCAACTAAGAAACCTTTCAATTACTCATTCACAAAACTATATATTTTCTTCACCATTTCTTCGATCCAAAGGTAATAAGGTTTCTGCAATACCTGTACCATCTCGTACAAATCTCATTCTCAACCACATCATTCATTTACCCGTTGAACCATTCAGAGTAGAAGTCGGATACTCAAGAGTCTCGTACAATAAGTACCTATACTATGGCCCGAAGCCAAATCAAGGTAACTTATATCCGAAATATTGATATCATGGCCTGAAGCCAAATCAGCTGATATTCATGGCCCGAAGCCAAATCGGTATAACTTGCACCTGAAGTGTAACACCCCAAACCCGGACAAGACACCACGTCCGAATCTGGTATGTTACGGGGAAAATGCTTTTGGGAGATCCGATTTATCGTTTAAAAGCTGGGTGAAAACACAGGGTCTTTGAAACAAATTTGAGTGGTCTTGTTTGGAAAAACAGTTGATGTATTTGAAACCCGGAGATTTTGAAAACTTAGCCAGAATTTGTAGTTAAAACGAGTTTAACCATTAAAACCTCATTAGTTTCTTAGTGTCAACCATTAAAACCTCATTAGTTTCTTAGTGACACATAAAACACTTTTAAACTTAGGAGAACTACAAGTTTGAATTGGAAACCAGCTTGTATTTGTTTCAGTATGGAAACTCAAGCAGATACCCGATGGTATGGTTTAAAACCCAGCATGCGTTATAGTTTTGAAATCATTATCTTTCCAAGTTTTAGTAAAACTTATTCCAAGTTACTTTGTTAAGGCATGTCAAAAATCAACTTAAAACATCAACAACATAAAACATAACTTTAAAGGCCTTTACAAATCCAAAATAAAACCCAATTAAAAGTAAATAAACTAAAGTACCCAAATAGTGGAGTCTCGAGTAAAACTTTATTAAAGCATGGCATGTGCACCCCGAGTCCATCCCGGCCCATGTCCGCGTCTTCACGAGTCACCTGAAATGTCAAAGGAGAGGGTGAGTCGAGTGACCCAAAGTGCAAATCCCGCTCCCGAAGAAACAAACATATACTAACACACATCATACAAAGCAACATAATTAATGCAACCCGATCCTAACCATCCATATCGCCTTTTCTACCCCGTGTGGTACCAAACCACCGGTGGTGCCAAACCACCGTGACATATAGTCACAATGTGTTACTAAAACACTTGTGTCCCAAAGACACAATATCCGTCATTGTGGTACCAAACCACTGTGTCCCAAAGACACGATGTGCTACCAAAGCACCGTGACCGTAGTCACAAATCGGTGATGATGGGGCCAACCCATCGTGTGATACCAAATCACTAGCGCACGATCCCATAACTCAAGTGGGGCCAACCCACGGTGGTCAAACCACGAGGGACAAGTCGCAATGAGGTGCCAAACCTCTGGTGTCCCAAAGACACAATGTGCTACCAAAGCACCGTGACCGTAGTCACAAATCCGTGATGGGGCCAACCCATCGTGTGATACCAAATCACCGGGCGCTAATCCCGTATAATCATCCGTGGGGCCAACCCATTGTGGTACTGAGCCACTGGGACGAGACGCTTGAGGTACCAAACCTCTGGAGGTGCCAAACCTCTGTGACCCAAAGTCACAAAGTGTGCTACCAAAGCACCGGGTGCTCGTCGAGACAATATACCACCGCTCCTCCTCCTCTCGTATCACCCACACATATCATACTCATGGGATTATGCATCTCATACAAGCCATGCATATCATGCCAACATATCAAGCATTACAACTCATAACATGCATAACATAAATCATGATATCATGTGTTATCATTAATACTCATCATAGAACGGACTTACCTGATCGTACACATACCCCTTTTTTGGGTATCCAATTATCCTTCTCACTGCTTTCAATCTTATTAAGCAATCAAGTTTATTAACAACGTTATTAAGTAAAGGGTGTGTTAGTTACACACACAGGTAAATACGAGTCTAGACTCCAACGAAAAACGATCTTGTCCCTTAATTACTAGATCCTACAATCGCCAAACATTAGGGGTTAGGCATCTATGACATTCGGCCATCCACAATTAACCAAAGGGGTTAATATCGAACCCTTACCTTGCTATTGATTTGATTCTTACCAAACCCGAACCACAATGGCCCTTCTAAGACAATCGGCCTCCACCTTGAAAAGAATACGCTTAATCCTTTATCAACCATGACTAAATCGAAACCAGAAAATTAAACTAACAGCAACCAATCACTTACCCCTCACTTACCAATTGGTTAGCAGAAAAATGACTCCTCCCGCTTGATTCCGCAATCCAAAGACCCTATAACGAAGAGATTACCAAACGGTTAACACCCTTCCAACTCCGACCATAATCGCCCCTTAACCAAACCTTAACCAACAAAGAACCAAAAGAAGGAGATATGGTCATTCGGCCTTGCACTTACCAACACCCAATATTCGGCCAACTAGGACTTCTAGGAGAGGAGAGGTTCGGCCAACTTTTAGAACAAGATGAAGAAAGAATTCGGCTTATTCCCAAAGAAGAAACACAAGAGAAAGGTGTACAGAAGGGGGTTGATATTCGGCCAACAATGGAAGGAAAATTCGGCTCAAAAGTGTTAAGATAGAAGGAAAACAAAAATGGGTAAAAGGGAGAGTACTTACGGTTTTGGAAGAAAGAAGAAATGGAGAGAGAGCTTTGGAGGATGGGTTTCGGCTACCAATAAAAGTCAAGGGGAAACAAAGCAATTTCGGAAAGGTGGAATTGCTTAAGCTTTCGGTTTACAAAAGGAAGAAAATGAGAACTTACTTGGAGAAATTCGGCTACTATTGACAACAAAAGAGGAAAAAGGTTTGAAACCAAAAGTGACCGAATTAGTGCCAAAATGCCCAAAATGAATTTCTGCTACCCACTCCCCATACCAAGCCGTCCCTCCACCAACACCTACCAACCGCCCACTCCCCAAACTCCCCAAAATTTCGGCCATATCCCCCCCACTCACTCCAAGCCACTAGTTCAAACTAGTTTGAACAAGTCAAACTCCTACTTCCACTCTCCACCTACCAAATCACCTTTTGACCAAGTCCATGGTAGAATTCCACTTGCCTTCTGCCTCTTCTTCATGCCGTCCCAAAAAGAAGTCAAAAGGAGAACTCTGCACTCGAACACTGGACCTCCACTCCATCCGCATGTGACGCCATACCAAACTCCCCCTTGCCACTCTTGCCGTGTCCTTACTTGTGCAACCAAACCACGAATAAAATTCTTAAACCCCACTTTCCTCACTCTCCCGACTTAACACCCAAAAACCAAAATTTTCTTATTTACTCAAGCATACACCTAGGCTACAATTAGACCCCTAAAACACCGAAATAGCAAAGACAAAGACACTAAACACATGCAACATCAAAATAGCCCCTAACCCGGATATTACAGTTCTACCCCTTTAAATTAATTTCGCCCAAATTACCCGTCAAAAGAGTTGCGGGTATTGTTTGTTTCATCGTATCCTCGGGTTCCCATGTCGCTTCTTCTATACCATGATTCCGCCAAAGTACCTTAACCAAAGGCACAGACTTCCCTCGCAGAACCTTCACATCCCGATCAAGAATGCGCACAGGTTCCTCTTCCACGATCAAAACTGATTCACCTCGATTTCTTCCATGCTACCACATGCGACGGATCGAGCGATAACGTCGAAGCATCGAACGCGAAAACGCCATGAATCGACTCACTCTGCAACTCAAGTTGATACGCCATCGGTCCAACTCGCCTCAATACCTTATACGCCCAATGAACCTCGGACTAAGCTTGCCTTTCTTCCCGAACCTCAATACCTTCTTCCAAGGCGAGACCTTCGTAAACACTCGATCCCCACAAATAACTCTATATCTCTTCGCTTAAGATCGGCATAAGACTTCTGCCGGTCCAAGCTTCCTTCAATCGAGACTGAATCGACCTTAACCTTGTCTTCGGTCTCGATAACCAACTCGGGTCCTAACAACCGACGCTCACCCAACTCCGCCCAACACGTAGGTGAGCGACACTTCCTACCATACAACGCCTCATACGGTGCCATCTTGATGCTCGCTTAGTAATCGTTGTTGTAGGCAAACTCACCCAATGGTAGAAACTCCTCCCAACTACCTCAAAATCCGGGACACAACCTCTCAAAGATATCCTCTAAGATCCGAATGACCCTTTCGATTGACCGTCGATCATGGTGAAAAGCGTCTTGAAAATCCAAACGAGTACCCGAGCTTGATGCAACGCTTTCGAACCTTGACGTAAATCTAGGATCCCTATCCGAGATTATCGAAACCGCACGCCGTGCAACCTTACTATCTCTCGACATATACAACCAGCTGGCTTCGAAGTGAGTAGTCAACCTCACCGGAATAAAGTGAGTGATTTAGTCGATCGATCCACTACTACCCAAATCAATCCTTCTTGCTTGGCGTGGCGGTAACCCACCGACGAAATCCATGGTTATCCTTTCCCACTTCCACTGCGGAATCTTCACAGGCTGAAGCAAACCCGACGGCAACTGATGTTCAGCCTTGACCTGCTGACAAGTCAGACACTTTCCCACAAACTCTGTCACCTCTTTCTTCAAGCCAGGCCACCAAAACTGCTCTCTAAGATCCTTATACATCTTGCTACCTCCAGGATGCATAGCATAAGGACTGCTATGTGCGTCCTGAAGAATCTTCTGTCTCAGCTCAACATCCTTAGGCATACAAGCCTTACCTTGAAAACACAGAACCTCATCACCAGACAAGCTGTAACCCTCCAAACCACCATTCTGCACTTGTAACCTTCGCGCACTCAGAACCTCATCCTCTAACTGCTTTTCTCGATCCGCTCAACCCAAGTAGGCTTAACCTGTAGCTCTGCCAGAATACTCCCGTCATCATACAAGCTCAAATGGGCAAACAAAGCTCTTAAATCCCAAACGCCGTTTTATGGATATCAGCCTCCTTAACCTTCAACTGATGATACCCAGACCTCAAGTCGATCTTCGAAAATACCGCAGCACCCCTCAGCTGATCAAAAAAATCGTCTATCCGTGGCAACGGATACTTGTTTTTAATCGTCAGCTTGTTCAACTGGCGGTAGTCTATGCACATCCGCATCGTACCATCTTTCTTCTTGACAAAAAGAACCGGCGCACCCCACGGTGAAACACTTGGCCTGATAAAACCTCGATCCAATAACTCCTGGATCTGAGCCTTAAGCTCCACTAATTCCTTTGGTGCCATCCTATACGGAGCAATAGACACCGCGCGCGATCCGGATAATGCATCAATCCCGAACTCTACCTCTCGATCCGGCGGCAAACCCTAAGCTCCTCAGAAACACATCGCCAAATTCCTTAACAAAGACGAACCTTCTCAACAAAGGACTCTTTAACCTCCAAAGCATACACATGAACCACATACGCTTCGCAACCCTTCCCGACCATCTTCTCCGCTTTCAAGCGGATACCACATTTGATAAGTAATCTCTCCTACTACCTATCATAGCCACCTCATCACCATCAACCGTCTTAAGAACCATGCGCTTTAGCGCGCGCAATCCAACCTCGCCGGTACTTAACCACCAATCCATCCCAAGGATCGGATCGAACTCCCCAAGCGCGTTCCATCGGATCAAGAAAAATACTACCCCTTGGAGCTCTAGAGGTACATCTCTAAACAGCTTATCTACTACTACAGAGTGACCTAACGGACTAATCACGATCATCCGCCTAGAAGATATCTCGAGTCTAAATCCATAGTCTCTACTATACTCACGGCAACATAAGAGTGCGTAGAACCCACATCAATTAAAGCGGTATAAGGAGTACCAAAAATCAAGAACGTCACGGTTATGACGCGTCGGTGCGCCGCCTCTCTCTCGGCGCCTCGCGGCATACACCAATCCAGGTGTCTAGCATCGAAACTACTCGCACCTCGCCTGGTGCTCCACGGCCCACCAGGATCCAAAACCATCTCTCGCCATTACCACGGCCCCTCTGCGGTGGCGGTCCATTACCTCGAACTGACACGGCTCGACTCTCCGACCGAATCTTGGCCATCCTTCGCGGACAATCCCTAATGCGATGATCCGAGACCCACACTCAAAACAACCTTTACCTCCACCAACAACCACCCCAATGAGATTTCCCACATCGACATACATCACAAGTGGTCCTCGCCTAGCAAAGAACAAACCTAGCGGCATCGATTCGCCCACTTTGGTCTAGCCCTCTTCTCGCAGACACCTGACGAACCGTAAGACCCAAAGCTCCTCTTAAGCCTACTCCTGTCCATACTCGCCTCACGGACTCCTTAACACCCCTCGGCTACCTTAGCCTTCTCAACTAAGACAAAGAACTCAAGCGCTCCTGGCGAGGAGCAATCAGCAGACCTCAACTCGTCTCGCACCATCCTCGAAACGAACACACCTCTCATGCTCAAGTGGCTACAATGCCCCTGGCATACCTACTCAGCTTCAGGAACTCAGCCTCGTACTCAGCAATAGACTTACTCCCCTGAACAAGCCTCAGAAATGCCTTTCTCTGGGAGTCGATGTAACTAGCCCCGATGTACTTCTTTTGATATGCTGCCCGAAAATAATCCCATGTCAAATCCTCTGCGGCCACACTATCCCGAACCGTGAGCCACCACTGATATGACTCATCCCGGAGAAGCGATACAATACCCTTCAGCTTCTCTTCACCAAGTCAAGTCCAGATCATCCATGATCCGCTCGATTGCCTCCACCAATATTCAGCAGATGCTAGGAGCAACACCGGATACACTCGAAAGAATTCAGCCCCATTAGCGGAGTCGCTCAGAACCGATTTCCGACTCTGCACCACCACCGCCCACTACCTACCCTTTCCAACACTCGCGAAGATCGCCGTGACACTCGCTGCGTGCCTCTCGATCGATCTTGGAACTCACCACCTCCACTGGTGGCGAACCGTATCTCATTTTCTCGAACCACCGCCTGATCCTACGGGCTCAGAAACTGTCATTCTACCCCTACCTCTACCACGAGTATTACGACCACGTCCGCCTCGAGTGCTCATGTCTAATCTTTCTACGTATCTGATTAAAGAATTTTATGCATTAGTGTTTATTCCACTTGTTTAAAAAAAAACAAGTCTTATGAATATTTAATGAGGATTTGTTCTCGCGAGTTCACAGAATCCTATCAGTTTCAATCTCTAAAGTAGTATACTATTGCTATTCATCAGATCATATCATATCCAATCAAATCACAAAGAATAGTCCGGGTACTTACTCCGCGAATCAGTGCCGAGACTCGGTGCCATGCCTTTCAAACCATATATTTAAACCCAAAACACTTATGACATCCTTTAAAAACATTTTGGGCCTCAGGCCCACAGCCGAGCCTTTGAACTTGGCTCTGATACCACAAATGTAACACCCCAAACCCGGACAAGACACCACGTCCGAATCTGGTATGTTACGGGGAAAATGCTTTTGGGAGATCCGATTTATCGTTTAAAAGCTGGGTGAAAACAGTGGTCTTTGAAACAAATTTGAGTGGTCTTGTTTGGAAAAAAAGCAGTTGATGTATTTGAAACCCGGAGATTTTGAAAACTTAGCTAGAATTTGTAGTTAAAACGAGTTTAACCATTAAAACCTCATTAGTTTCTTAGTGACACATAAAACACTTTTAAACTTAGGAGAACTACAAGTTTGAATTGGAAACCAGGTTGTATTTGTTTCAGTATGGAAACTCAATGTGATACCCGATGGTATGGTTTAAAAACCCAGTCATGTTATAGTTTTGAAATCATTATCTTTCCAAGTTTTAGTAAAACTTATTCCAAGTTACTTTGTTAAGGCATGTCAAAAATCAACTTAAAACATCAACAACATAAAACATAACTTTAAAGGCCTTTACAAATCCAAAATAAAACCCAATTAAAAGTAAATAAACTAAAGTACCCAAATAGTGGAGTCTCGAGTAAAACTTTATTAAAGCATGGCATGTGCACCCCGAGTCCATCCCGGCTCCATGTCCGCGTCTACGAGTCACCTGAAATGACAAAGGAGAGGGTGAGTCGAGTGACCCAGTGTGCAAATCCCGCTCCCGAAGAAACAACATACTAACACACATCATACATAGCAACATAATTAATGCAACCCGATCCTAACCATCCATATCGCCTTTTCTACCCCGTGTGGTACCAAACCACCGGTGGTGCTAAACCACCGTGACATATAGTCACAATGTGTTACCAAAACACTCGGTGTCCCAAAGACACAATATCCGTCATTGTGGTACCAAAACCACCGGTGTCCCAAAGACACGATGTGCTACCAAAGCACCGTGACCGTAGTCACAACTGGGGTGATGATGGGGCCAACCCATCGTGTGATACCAAATCACTAGCGCATTTCGATCCCATAACTCAAGTGGGGCCAACCCACGGTGGTCAAACCACGGGGGACAAGTCGCAATGAGGTGCCAAACCTCTGGTGTCCCAAAGACACAATGTGCTACCAAAGCACCGTGACCGTAGTCACAAATGCGTGATGGGGCCAACCCATCGTGGTGATACCAAATCACCGCGTCAATCCCGTATAATCATCCGTGGGGCCAACCCACCGTGGTACTCGAGCCACTGGGACGAGACGCCGAGGTACCAAACCTCTGGAGGTGCCAAACCTCTGGTGACCCAAAGTCACAAAGTGTGCTACCAAAGCACCGGTGCTCGTCAAAGACAATATACCACTGCTCCCTCCTCTCGTATCACCCACACATATCATACTCATGGGATTATGCATCTCATACAAGCCATGCATATCATGCCAACATATCAAGCATTACAACTCATAACATGCATAACATAAATCATGATATCATGTGTTATCATTAATACTCATCATAGAAATGTATTTACCTTAATCGTACACATACCCCTTTTTGGGTATCCAATTATCCTTCTCACTGTTTCAATCTTATTAAGCAATCAAGTTTATTAACAACGTTACTAAGTAAAGGGTGTGTTAGTTACACACCTGGTAAATACGAGTCTAGACTCCAACGAAAACGATCTTGTCCCTTAATTACTAGATCCTACAATCGGCCAAACATTAGGGGTTAGGCATCTATGACATTCGGCCATCCACAATTAACCAAAGGGGTTAATATCGAACCCTTACCTTGCTATTGATTTGATTCTTACCAAACCCGAACCACAATGGCCCTTCTAAGACAATCGGCCTCCACCTTGAAAAGAATACAGTTAATCCTTTATCAACCATGACTAAATCGAAACCGAAAATTAAACTAACAAAGAACCAATCACTTACCCCTCACTTACCAATTGGTTAGCGTAAAAATGACTCCTCCCGCTTGATTCCGCAATCCAAAGACCCTATAACGAAGAGATTACCAAACGGTTAACACCCTTCCAACCTGACCATAATCGGCCCTTAACCAAACCATAACCAACAAAGAACCAAAAGAAGGAGATATGGCCATTCGGCCTTGCACTTACCAACACCCAATATTCGGCCAACTAGGACTTCTAGGAGAGGAGAGGTTCGGCCAACTTTTAGAACAAGATGAAGAAAGAATTCGGCTTATTCCCAAAGAAGAAACACAAGAGAAAGGTGTACAGAAGGGGGTTGATATTCGCCAACAATGGAAGGAAAATTCGGCTCAAAAGTGTTAAGATAGAAGGAAAACAAAATGGGTAAAAGGGAGAGTACTTACGGTTTTGGAAGAAAGAAGAAATGGAGAGAGAGCTTTGGAGGATGGGTTTCGCTACCAATAAAAGTCAAGGGGAAACAAAGCAATTTCGGAAAGGTGGAATTGCTTAAGCTTTCTGGTTTACAAAAGGAAGAAAATGAGAACTTACTTGGAGAAATTCGGCTACTATTGACAACAAAAGAGGAAAAAGGTTTGAAACCAAAAGTGACCGAATTAGTGCCAAAATGCCCAAAATGAATTTCGGCTACCCACTCCCCATACCAAGCCGTCCCTCCACCAACACCTACCAACCGGCCACTCCCCAAAACTCCCCAAAATTTCGGCCATATCCCCACTCACTCCAAGCCACTAGTTCAAACTAGTTTGAACAAGTCAAACTCCTACTTCCACTCTCCACCTACCAAATCACCTTTTGACCAAGTCCATGGTAGAATTCCACTTGCCTTCCGCCTCTTCTTCATGCCGTCCCAAAAAGAAGTCAAAAGGAGAACTCTGCACTTCGAACACCGGACCTCCACTCCATCCGCATGTGACGCCATACCAAACTCCCCCTTGCCACTCTTGCCAGTCCTTACTTGTGCAACCAAACCACGAATAAAATTCTTAAACCCCACTTTCCTCACTCCCGACTTAACACCCAAAAACCAAAATTTTCTTATTTACTCAAGCATACACCTAGGCTACAATTAGACCCCTAAAACACCGAAATAGCAGCACAGCACACTAAACACATGCAACATCAAAATAGCCCCTAACCCGGGATATTACATGAAGTGCCAACATCATGGCCTAAAGCCAACTCAATGTATCCCCTAATGACATTTCACTAGTATCCCAAACAATTCCTAAGGTTCAACTGAGATTTCGACTGCTGAATTACCATCGAGTCATTGTAAATCTTATCCGAACTCTCGTATTCACAATTTATGCAATATCAAAGCATTTAAAATACTTTTATAATAAAATTTATCACATACAAATTTATCTCGGATATAAAAACGACGTAATAGGTCGATTAGTCGATAACTTTAGTTTTCCCCCGATCTAGATCCGAATTCCGCTTATCTTGATCTAAATATTTACAAAATTAACTTATTTAATAATATCTCTATTTAATTTAATCAAAAACACATATTTAAGCACATTTACACTTTTACCCCAAGAATTTCACAACTTTTACAATTTAGTCCCTAGGTTCGTAAAAAAAAATTCATTCAATTTCATCACAACCCAAGCCTAGCCGAATTACTGTTACACCCTTAGCAGCCCATATTTTTTATTTATTTCACATTTTAACCACAAAGTTTCAACATTTCACAAATTAATCCCTAATTTGCATTTTTCATTAAAAATCACTTAACAAAACTTGTATATCTATCAACAAGCACTCATAATCTATCAATAAACTTCAAAATACTCATGTATTCATCAATGGAAACATCTAAAATTTTTCACAGTTTTGCAAAATAGTCTCTGGGCTAACTAGACCTAGTTGCAACGATCTCAAAAACATAGAAATCATTAAAAATTAGACAAAAATCGTACCTAATTGAGAAAAAATACCTAGGCCGAATGTAAAGCTTCTCCCATTGTTATTTCTTCTTCTCAAAATCGGTTGACGACATTAAAGATGACAACCTTTTAATTAGTTTTATTTATTTTTACTTGAATTAACCAAATTACTAAATTAACCTCATTATTAACTTAAAATTTAAATTATGCCCAGCCATTATCATCCACTATCATCATAAATGGTCTATTTATTACTTAAGGACCCCCACTTTAATATTCCATAGCTATTTGACACTTTTAGCTTTTAAAACTCAAGTTTTACACTTTACGCGATTTAGTCCTTTTTATCAAATTGATCAATCAAACGATAAAATTTCTTAATGAAATTTTCACACAATTATTCTATCGTACTGTAAACATTAAAATAATAATAAAATAAATATTTTGACCTCGGATTTATTGTCCCAAAACCACTGTTCCGATTTGATTAAAAATGGGCTGTTACAACTCTCCCCCTCTTAGGGATATTCGTCCCCAAAAATCTTACCAGTGAATAGGTTAGGGTACTGTTTTCTCATAGCTTCCTCGGGCTCCCACGTAGCCTCTTCGATCCCGTGACATTGCCATAAGACTTTTACTAAAGCTATGCTTTTATTTCTCAACTGTTTAACCTCTTGAGCTAGAACTATGATCGGTTCTTCGTTGTACGTCATATCGGGTTGAATTTCAATCTCTGGCGGAGAAATTACATGTGAAGAATCCGATCTATATCGATGTAACATCGACACATGAAACACATTGTGAATCTTTTCTAACTCAATCGGTAATGCTAGTCGATAAGCCATTGGCCCTATTCTTTCGTTGATCTCATACGGCCCGATGAACCGCGGACTCAGCTTGCCTTTACAACCAAATCTAAGAATTTTCTTCCACGGAGAAACTTTCAGAAATAATTTATCACCGATCTGAAATTCAATGTCTTTACGTTCAAATCTGCATATGATTTCTGTCGATCTGAAGCTGCTTTTAAACTGTCGCGAATTACTTTCACTTTTTATTCTGTCTCTCGAATCAAATCAACCCCGTGAATCTTTTTCTCACTCAACTAGGTCCAATATAACGGAGTTCGGCACTGGCGACCATATAAAGCTTCATACAGTGCCATCTTTATACTTGATTAAAAGCTATTGTTATACTCAAATTCAACCAATGGTAAAAATCTCACCCAGTTACCTTCGAATTCTAACACACAACAGCTAAGCATATTTTCAAGAATCTGTATTACTCTCTCAAACTGACCGTCAGTTTGCGGATGAAATGCTATACTAAAATTCAACTTCGTACCTAAAGCTTCTTGCAGTTTCTTCCAAAATCATGACGTAAACCTCGGATCTCTATCCGAGATAATTGAAACTGGCACCTCGTGTAGTCTAATAATCTCAGAGATATACAATTCAACCAATTTGTCAAGTGAATAGTCTGTACGTATCGGAATAAAATGTGCAGATTTCGTCAGTCGATCAACAACAACCCAAATAGCATCTTTCTTCTTCGGAGACAGGGGTAATCCCGATACGAAATCCATCATAACTCTATCCCATTTCCACTCTGGTATCATCACAGGTTGTAGCAAACCCGAAGGCACTTGATGCTCGACTTTTACTTGTTGACACGCCAAACATCTCACTACAAATTCTGAAATATCTCGTTTCATACCCGACCACTAATACAATTGTTTCAAATCATTATACATTTTAGTACTCCCCGGGTGAACAAATAAACAACCACTATGTTCTTCGTGCAAAATTTTCTGAATGAGTTCGAAATTCTTTAGTACGCAGATTCTGTTTCGGAACATTAAGCAGTCATCGGCTCCGATCTGATAGTCTGAATCACTACTCAACTCACATTGCATTCTTTTGGCTTGTAACTCGGTATCAAACTTTGAGCTCTGAAAATTTGTTGAAGAAAAACCGGTTTGGCTTTCAACTCAGCTAATATCAAACCATCGTCAGACAAAGTCAGTCTCGTATTCATCGCTTTCAAAGCAAAAAGAGATTTTCTACTCAAAACATCTGCAACCACATTTGCTTTCCCCAGATGATAATCGGTTACTAACTCATAGTCTTTCAACAACTCGAGCCATCTTCATTGTCGCAAATTCAGATCTTTCTTAGTCATTAGGTATTTCAAACTCTTTTGATCAGTAAAGATGTCGCAAATAAATGATGTCGCTAAATTTTTAATGCAAAAACAATAGTAGCCAACTCTAAATCATGCGTCAGATAATTATTTTCATGCGAATTCAACTGTCTGGAGGCATAAGCTATAACTTTTCCCTCTTGCATCAACACGTAAGCCAAACCATTCAATGATGCGTCACTATAAATCAAAAATTCTTTTCCCGACTCAGGTTGAACCAACACTGGTGCCTCAATTAATTTTGCTTTCAATTGCTCGAAACTCTATTGACATTTCTTAGACCATTCAAATTTCACATCTTTCTGTAGCAATCTGGTCATCGGTGTAGCAATCATCGAGAACCCTTTTACAAAACATCGATAATAGCCAGCTAACCCCAAAAAGCTTTTGACTTTGGATACATTTCTCGGTGGTTTCCAGTCAACAACTGCTGAAATCTTGCTCGGATAAACTCTAATACCTTCCGCTAAAACAATGTGCCCCAAAAATCCGACTTCTCTGAGCCAAAACTCACATTTGCTAAATTTAGCGAACAGTTGCTTATCTCTCAAAGTTTGAAGCACAATTCTCAAATGTTCAGCATGTTTAGACTCATCTCGTGAATAGATTAGAATGTCGTCAATAAACACAACAACGAATCTGTCTAAATACGGTCTAAAGATCTGATTCATCAAATCTATAAAAACTGTAGGAGCATTAGTCAATCTGAAAGGCATAACAAGGAATTCATAATGTCCGTACCTCGTTCTAAAGGAATTTTTCGGCACATCTGAATCTTTCACTCGCAACTGATAATAACTAGATCTCAAATCAATCTTTGGAAACACTGTTGTCCCTTTCAACTGATCAAACAAACCATCTATTCTCGACAACGTATACTTATTCTTTATCGTAACCTTATTAAGCTGTCGATAATCAATACACATTCTCATTGACCCGTCTTTCTTCTTTACAAACAATACTGGTGCACCCCATGGTGAAAAACTAGGTTATGCAAATCATCTATCTGTTAACTCTTGCAACTGAGATTTCAACTCTTTCAATTTCTCAGTGCCATTCTGTACGGAGCTATAGATATTGGCGATGCTCTCGGTGCTTGTTAAATAGTAAATTCAACCTCTCTGATTGGTGGTAATCCCGATAATTCTTTTGGAAACACATCCGGAAACTCACAAACTATCGGCACTGATTCAATCTTCGATTCAGACACTTTTGTATCCAGTATATAAGCAAGATAAGCTTCACAACCTTTTCTCACATATCTCTGAGTTGACATAGATGAAATCATAACAGGCAATCCATTAAACTCATCTGATTCAATTCGAAGAATTTCACTATTTTGACATTTCAATTCAATAATCTTTCATCTACAATTCAGAACGACATCATGCAGAGTCAACCAATCCATTCCCAGAATTACATCAAACTCATCAAAAGGTAGTAGCATCAATTCAGCCAGAAAACAGTAACCCCGAGTCATTAATGGGCAATTCTTACAAACTTTATCAACTAAACCATACTTGCCTAAGGGGTTCGATACTTTAATCACAAACTCAGTAGACTCAGCAAGCAAATTCTTACTAAACACTAAATTCATACAGATATACAAATGAGTGATCCAGGATCAATCAATGCAATCACATTAGTGTCATAAAGAGAGAATGTACCGGTGGTAACATCAGGTGACGACGCTTCTTCGCGAGCACAAATGGCATAAGCTCTGACTGGCACTCTAGCCTCAGATCTCACAGCTGAATCTCTAGTAACACCTTTGCCACTAGACACATTCCCCATAATTCTCGAGGGTCTCCCTCTCGTAGTCATATTGCTAGGTATTGCACTCTAAAATTTATCTTTCTCGAATAATTTTGGGCAATCTCGAATACAATGATCTGGCGAGCAACATTTGAAACAAGCTTTATTACTCTTATACCAGCACTCCAAAATGTCTTCTCCCACACTATTGACACTCGGGTTTGTTGTTTTTCACACTGCCAACACTCGAGACAGAAGTAGCTTGAGCTTTAGGACTCACATGTTGATTTCTGCGATCTCTATTCTGATATCCCACTGAAGCATGTGATCGACTAAACAAATCTCAGGATTTCTTTGATGAAGAATGATAAGGTTTATTCATCGATCTTTTTCTCAAATCTCTAGCCTTTGAATCAACTTTCCTCTTTTCTTGGCTAAGTTCTTCGGCTTTGCAAGCTCGATCAACCATGACAACAAATTCTTTAAATTCTAGAATTCCAACAAAAAGTTTAATGTCTTCATTCAACCCGTTAACAAACCGTTTGCACATGATTTCTTCAGTAGAAACATACTCCCGAGCATACTTGCTCAACCGTACAAATTCTCTTTCGTACTCGGTTACAGTCATGTGGCCCTATTTCAATTCTAGTGTATTCCACCATTGGTACGCAGTGTTCCTCAATAACAATATGGCACATTTTAAACACTCAGCTAGAGTACACGATAGTTCATCGAATACCCGAATAGTGTTTTCAAGCCAAAATTTAGCTCTCTCGGGATCATCATCAACGGTAGCTCTGAACTCTTCGGCCCCGTACTTTCGAATCTTATCAACTAGAGGCTTATTTACTCTTTGAAATTCCACAACTTGAGGGGCTACAGGGATCGGTTGGGGATTAGGTGCGGGTAGAGGTTGTTGAGCAGCCAGATTTGTCCGGACATATTGAGTGAACCACTTAATCATCATTTGGAATAACGCTTCTTTAGCCTCTCCTCTGTGACTACTCGATATGTTTCTAGATTCAGACGGCGCTGCTCCTTGAGCGGGAGCTGGCGCATTACTCTCAACATCATCAGCTACAGCTCGATTAGGATCCATTTACTATACGAAAACACAATTTAAATTGTCAGGAGTCATCACACTATCAAAGGTTATATATGGCATGTATAGCTAGACTCTCACACACACTACGTTAGTCCTAGAATCGACTAAATCGTTGCTCTGATACCAATAAATGTAACACCCCTCACCCGTATTCAACGCTGGAATAGGGTTACGGAGCATTACCGGACTTACAACACATTTAAACATGCTTTTCACATACATTTAATCATTTCATACATTCATCATTCAATCTCAATCAATTTGTCCCTAATACGAGCCTACGAGGCCCTAAACATGTATTGGGAGTGGTTCGTGACTAAACTGATAACTCTAAAAAAATTTTAACACTTAGAAATTTTTCCCAAAAACAGGGACACACGTCTGTGTCACAAGCCGTGTGGACATTCAAAATGGAAGTACATGGCCGTGTCCCAGCCCGTGTCTGACCCCGTGTAACTCCCTGACTTGGGTCACACGACCAATACACAAGCCCGTGTGCCCTAAAAATTGCCATACACACCCGTGTGCCAGGCCGTGTGCTAGGCCGTGCCAAACCTGTAAGGTATATTGACTTATGCAACATGGCCAAGTCACACGCCCTTGTGTGAGGCCGTGTTGGACATATTGACTTGATTTCAATTCAACACCAGGGGACACACGGCCGTGCAACATGACCGTGTGTCGCACACGACTGAGACACACGCCCGTGTCTCTTCCCGTGTGGACAAAAATAGGCTATTTACCAAGCCATTTTGCCACCCAATTTGGCACACACCTACATCAAACCAATTGGCAGCAACCCATAGCTTATCAAATCAATTAAACCAGCCAATTCAAACACCATTCATGCATATTCTATACCACATTTTTCAATACACACAAGTTGCAAAATAGACCAATTCATTTATACCAAAAGTTTCATATACTATTCAATTAATTATACACCTTCAAATATGTATCAATATGCTCAATTCCACAATCATATTATTTAACAAATCATCACCCATTTGACATTCAAACTACCTATTATCAACAAGCATCATGAATCCAATCTTAATCGTCTAACACATTTCACAAGCATAAACACATATATATATGATTCAACCATACCAAAATAACCTATAATAAACCATCACTCATGGCTATAAATACAAACTAAAATATATACATTCACAAGCCAATTCAAATGGCCAAAATCATTACCAAAACATAATCAACAAGACCATAGTCCCTATAAGTGCCATATGACCAAAACACAATCTCAAAAGTACCAATTTGGTAGTTGGATAGTGTGACGATTTCTCCGACGATCCCCGAGTCTGAGCTAGCTTTGAAGTCACTCTAAAACATAGAAAAATAAACAACGTAAGCTTTATAGCTTAGTAAGCTCGTATGAAATAAACTCGATATAATCATAAACACATAATTCAACAATTGATACTCAATACATGAATTCATATCAACTAACAAACCTTTCAATTACTCATTCACAAAACTATATATTTTCTTCACCATTTCTTCGATCCAAATCTAATAAGGTTTCTGTGCATACCTGTACCATCTCGTACAAATCTCATTCTCAACCACATCATTCATTTACTCGTTGAACCATTCAGAATAGAAATCAAATACTCAAGAGTCTCGTACAATAAGTACCTATACCATGGCCTGAAGCAAAATGAAGGTAACTTATATCAAAAATACTGATATCATGGCCCGAAGCCAAATCAGCCGATATTCATTGCCCGAAGCCAAATATGTATAACTCGCACCTTAAGTGCCGACACAATTGCTCGAAGCCAACTCAATGTATCCCCTAATGACATGTCACTAGTAACCCAAACTATTCCTAAGGTTTAACCGGGATTTCGACTGCTGAATTACCATCGAGTCATTGTCGATCTTATCCGAACTCTCGTATTCAGAATTTATGCAATATCAAAGCATTTAAATTACTTTTATAATAAAATTTATCACAATCAAACTTACCTCGGATATGAAAACGATAGAATAGGTCGATTAGTCGATAACTTTAGTTTTCCCCCGATCTAGATCCAAATTCCGCTTTTCTTGATCTAAGTATATTAAAAATTAACTGATTTAATAATCTCTCTATTCAATTTAATCCAAAACACACATTTAAGCACATTTACCCCAATAATTTTACAACTTTTACAATTTAGTCCCTAGGCTCATAAAACAAAATTCATTCAATTTCATCATAACCCAAGCCTAGACAAATTACTATTATACCCCTAGCAGCCCATATTTTTCATTTATTTCACATTTTAACCATAAAGTTTCAACATTTTACAAATTAATCCCTAATTTGTATTTTCATTAAAAATCACTTAACAAAACTTGTATATCTATCAACAAGCATTCATAATCTATCAAGAAACTTCAAAATACTCATGTATTCATCAAAGGAAACATCTAAAATCTTTAAAAATTTTGCAAAATAGTCCCTGGCCTAGCTAGACCTAGTTACAACAATCTAAAAAACATAGAAATCATTAAAAACGGGACAAAAATCGTACCTAATTGAGCAAAAATACCTAGGCCGAGTGTAAAGCTTCTCCCATGGCTATTTCTTCTTCTCAAAATCGGTTGAAGACATTAAAGATGACAACTTTTTAATAAGTTTTATTTATTTTTACTTAAATTAACCAAATTACTAAATTAACCTTCTTATTAACTCAAAATTTCAATTATGCCAATCCATTATCATCCACTATCAACATAAATGGTCTATTTATTACTTAAGGACCTCCACTTTAATATTACATATCTATTTGACACTTTTAGCTATTAAAACTCAAGTTTTACACTTTACGCGATGTAGTCCTTTTTATCAAATTGACCAATCAAACGATAAAATTTCTTAACGAATTTTTCACACAATTATTCTATCATATTGTAAACATTAAAATAATAATAAAATAAATATTTTGACCTCAAATTTGTGGTCCCAAAACCACTGTTCTAATTTGACTAAAAACGGGCTGTTACAATATCCAATGGATCCACCATGCAATGTTGTCAATATAATCATACATACAAGGCATAAAATTTGTTGTTTAATCACTTAGTTTAGGATGTTAAAATGCTAGTAAAAGCATTTTGCTAAGCAATTTTAACATGAATAAAATTAAGCATAGCAAATATCATTTTCCCAGTATTCATATACCAATTAGAACACCTTTTATCAAATGTTCAATAAATCAACAATTCATGCTCCAAATATCAATTTATTCCATGCAATTTAATCACGCTAAAAACATAATACACAATTTAGCAAACCAATTGCCATTTTGCTCTTTTATAATATAAAACCTATTTTCGCAAATCCAACCATTCAATATGCAATTAAGTCATTAATAACACCAATTAAAACTTTAATTTAATACATAATCAGGCCAATTTACCAAATTTCCCTTCATATCACTCACTTTCACACTTAGCTTTTTAAGCAAAAATGTGTTCAAACAAGCAAGTTTGAGCTTCAATTCTTATTTGCATGTTCCTCCTCTTGATGTGGAACTTTAATAGAGATAAAGTATCCATTACAAACTAACAATAACATGCATTCTAAGTGTTAATTTCATCATTTAATCTGTTTCATAATCTTCCCAAAAAATCATCCATGTGTTTGATCAAATACGAATTTCTCAAAATTGATCCACAAAACATGTTTGATCTTTTGGTTTAAGATTAAAAACCTCTTATTAGACCTATTTTGAGCTTAGACATCCATTAATATTTGGATTCTAACTCAAAATTAAAGATCCACCATTGTTGATCCTCAAGTTCAAGAAAGAAGAAATTAAAGTTGAAAATTTGTTATAATCACTTTAATTAACAAATAATGATTGAAATCAACTTAAAAATAAGTTTAGAGATGAGGATAACCTTCAATGGAACTCAAATCATTAATTTGGAAGTTTAAATCAAAATGCTTGAAGAAATTCGGATGACTTTTTGCCCAACTTTGAAAATTATTTCGAGATATTTTAGAGAGAATTTTGGGAGAGAAAAGGTTTAGATCTATTCTCTAATATTTAGTTCATGAAAACAAACAAAAAAATGAGAGAAAAAGCTCTCAATTTGGGTAAAAAATGAATGAAATGTGAGGTAGTTGCGGAGTTTTTAAAACTAAAATCCCTTACCTAATTTTCAAAATTTCGGGAATTTGCCATCAGGCCACTCCCCCTTTTCCCTTGTTTTAAAATTTGCTCCTTTCCCTCCAAAGTTCTAAAAATATGGTTTATTTACTATAAAACCTCTTACGCATTTCCCTTGTTTTTCAAATTAGTCCCATTTAATTAATATTTTAAATCACCTAATTAAACCCCCATTTTAAATTATTTTTAAATTCCAATTTAACCCAAAATATTTATTTTTACCCAAAATTTATTTAAAATCATAAAGTTAATTTTTCTAAAAATATTTTTATTTTCTAAAATATTATTTATCAATTTTTTAGATTAAATTAAGCAAACTAATTAAGAATATAAGTCCTTAATTAACCTGATTAATTCCCAAATTTCACTCAGAACCCGGTAAACTTACCCGAAACTACTAGACCTATTTTCGAGGCCTTACACAATATATTTCTTGGAGCCTGACTCTGCAAGCTTTTGAATTTTTCCATTTGTTTGCAAATAATTTTCTTGAATGGTTCTAGTAATAATCAAACATTTTGTGGTGTCCGCAACTCGATACATATGCTTATTAGTTGTCCAGCTTGATTGAGACCTACTATGCGATCATAAGTCCTATCAGCATATATTTTTTCAATTCTTTTCAGCATCTGGAAAATTCTTAGATCATTGAATTTCTGGGGTGCCCGGTTTAGGACTAAATTCGTGCAAAGGATAGTCAACTCGAGTTTATCTCCTGGAATTGCAAGTTTATCTTTGTTTTTCTTTGCGAGATCTCGAGATGTTGAGATTTTTTCCACTAAGTTGGTCGTAAATATCATCGTCTCCAATTGTAAGTCTGCTTTACACAGCTCTTTCATTTCGGTGTTGTCAGAGGAACCTAAAGTTACTAAAAAGATAAGCTCCATGCCCGTCTGACTCTTCTGTTCTCTTGTCATTTCCTCAACTGGTTCCATATCTTCCCTTGTTGCTATTTTGTTTAATTCATCATAGTATTCTTCTATCTACCAGGATGAATTATAATCCAAGAGTTCCCTGCTCTCACAAACATCAATAGTGGTATTCTCTCCCTTGCTCGCATCTGGATGCCTTTCTAAGTGCACGTTGATGCTGTTGCTATTGTCTTAAGACAAAGTTGAGGTTTCTCCCTGGAGTTGAATAAATTCAAGCATCAATAATCTTTGGTTCTCTTGCATTTCCCAATCCTCATAGACCCCCTCTTTGTAAATATCGGCATCGTAATCTAATTCTTCTTCTGACCACATATAATAAAAATTATCCATTCTCCTGTTGACCGGTCTCCTATAGTTACCACGATTTTCTTCCTAAGAAAAACAAATAAGTAATAGTGAATTTAGTTAGTTAAATAAATTAGAGATCGTATCTATAACCTAAAAATTTTCTAATTATTCTTTTAAGTGCAAACATTAAAACCAAACTAGTGACTGTAACACCCCAAACCAGGTCTATGCGTTAAGACGAGATTTGGTTTGTCACACCGAACGAACATCCAAAATTTCTCTAATGATTTAAGTAAAACAGTAATGCAAACCTTTAGAAATAAGGTTTAATAAAAACTAAGTACAATGATTATGAATTAAGAAAAATACTTGGTTGAAATCTTATATATATATATTAGTCAAAACCTTAACGCAGTTTTTTTTTTTAAAGAATTTGAAAGAAATTGAAAAGTAATTTAGGTGTCCAAAATTGTTATAAAACATAATATTTTTAAGAAACTTTATAGATTTAACATAAGCCCATATTAATGAGTCTAAAAATAAAGTTAAATCCATCCACACATAAAAACAATCCATAAAAACATAATTAGAGGCCTTATTACAACATACCCAAAATAGTAATTAAAATAAGTAACTTAAATAAAGTTCATAGTTTATAAAACCCACGCTCGTAGTATGGCCTCCACCATATCATCCCCTACCCAAGTCCACATCAATTTCCATTACCCGAGATGGATAATAAAACGGGGTGAGTTACAAAGAACTCGATGTCTAACTCACTTACCACCATTATTGGGCCAAACCATCAAGGCATTAATTTGGGCTTGAGCCCAATTACAAACTTTAACAATATAAAATGAAATAAAATATATTAAAATGCATGTAAAATGAATTTCCCAACCAAGCCTAATTTCCATCCGCTACACACCCCGCACTAACCAAAGACACCTGTGGGGATCAAGTCAACCCACCCCGCCAAACACACCAATCGTAGGCATTTAGCCTTTTAAATAATATTGTAGTGCACTCACCAACTAGATTGTGACATAGTCACCGAACTAGAGGCATTAAGCCAAAATTTGTGGCAGAGCCACCGAACTAGATACGTGGCCACAGGCCTTTCTTCTCTTCATCAAATCCCATCCCATGGATTTATGTATGAATAACACACTTTAATCATAAATGATTTATCAAGTAACCCATAATACAAATGAGTTTTTAATAAAACCTTTCATTTGGGCCAATTAACAATATAGTATTAAACTTTGGCCATATCTCGAACTAGAGGGTTTTTGGCCCATTAGCGATCTAGCAAACTTTGGCCCATATTATTGATCTAGCAGTTTTATGGCCCAATTTATCTATCTAGCAATATTTCGGCTCAATTTATCGATCTAGCAATATTTCGGCTCAATTTATCGATCTAGCAATATTTCGGCTCAATTTATCGATCTAGCAATATTTCGGCTCAATTTATCGATCTAGTAATTTTTCCGACTTTAACCGCTTTTCATGCTTTTACACAAAAGTGTTAATTATCTCATAAATTTCGATTTTGCCATTTTTACGATTTATCATAATACTTACTGCTTAGTATCTAACCCGAAAGATAAGTGTGAAGTTACACACACGGTTATGGTGAGAACTAGACTTTCCCGCTCGTCAACACCTATACATATCACGATAACTTATGATCATTATAATCTAATAATAAAACCGATCTAAACATAACGATCTAAAATTTACCCTCGGATTTTTGAACTACTTCCACTTGCGGTTTCTCCCGATTGATGGTTCGTTAACCGAATCAAATCCACGAACAAATAATGGTTCGGAGTACGAACTACTTCAAACAATTGATTCTCCTCGGATGAACGTCCACAACCCGTGGGAAATCCCGGATTGCCGATCAGATCCTTTGTTTATACTTAGGGGATTAATGGTACCACCCTTCTTCCGAACACTATATACGGCCCGCTTTTTCCTATCTTGATTGTCACAAATATTCTTGTTCCACAAGGAAATCGATCCAAGCGTTCTATGTCACACACGACCTCTTGATTTCCAATCTTCCGTTATCGCACTATTTTCCACGGTTGAAAAGAAACGATTGAGAATGTTGCTTATGAATAGAGAGATATTCGGCTATGAATAATCAAAGAAAAGAAAATGGTTCGGTTAAGGTACACTAACATTCGGCCATGAAGAGATTAAAGGAGAAAGTATTGATTGAAAAGAAATCAAAATAAGAGAATAGGGATGATGATAATTCGGTTTTCAAAGAAAACAAAAGAGAAAGAAAGAGATGAGTTTAAGATCAAGGCACATTCGGCAATGGAGAAAAGGAGAGAAAAGAAAGGAATGGTCTTTTGATGTAGGTGATTTCGGCACTAATGAGAAAATGGCACAAAAAGAATACCAAATGATGTGCAATAATGACCAAATGGTCAAAATAATCAAGGCTTACCAAGGATCAAATTCGACCAAGGGAGAGAGGTTGAGAGAATTTGCAAACTGTGCACAAAACTAAGAATGACCAAAAAGAGACTTCAAATCCTAGCCAAACTAACACCAAAAATTCGCTCCCCTAGACCATATTGCCGTCCCTATGCATGGTCAAATGGCCATGATTTTATTTCCATAACCTTTTCCTTGATACTTGCCCCATATCTTCATATCTTTCCTTAATTCTTGATTCCCTTCCATAAGTTAACAATTTCCTTAATCCTTTGATATACTAACTAAAAATAACAAGGTCAACACTTACCATATATGCACTTGGCCGACACTTGCTATTCATGTGCAGAAAAATTAAAAATAAAATTCATCTAGATGCTAAACAAGGATTCGAACCTTCTCCCTCATGCACTAACTCATGCGCCAACACCACTTTGCCATATACTCATCTTAAGCTACACTTTGACACATTAATTAACTTATGTGTCAATGCCACTTGCTCCACTTCAATAAATTTTAAAAACTAAAAATTATTCCATCCCCGAATAATTCTAATTCTTCTTCAGGACTATAATAAACACGAAAAATAATAAGAAAATTTTCCTTCATAATCTAAACACCAAATCATGCAATAATCGATACTCGAATTTTAGGGTGTTACAACTCTACCCTCCTTAAAAAAAATTTCGTCCTCGAAATTTACCTGTTTGAAAAAGGTGAGGGTATTGTTGCCGAATTACATCTTCAGGCTCCCACGTAGCTTCCTCCACTCCGTGATTTCGCCATAAAATCTTGACCAACGGCACGGTTTTCTTTCTTAGCACCTTAACATCTCGGTCTAAGATTTCCACTGGTTCCTCCTCAAAAGACAAGTCTCAATACAACTCCACTTCTTCTACAGTACTATGTGCGAAGGATCCGATCTATAGCGCCAAAGATGGAAACATGAAAACATTATGAATCGACTCAACTCCGAGGTAATTCGATCCGATAGGCCACTGGACCAACACGCTTCACCACACGATATGGTCCAATGTATCTAGGACTCAATTTGCCCTTCTTCCCAAACCTAAAAATCTTCTTCCAAGGTGAGACCTTCAAGAACACTTGATCCCCAGGAGCATACTCGATACTTCTACGCTTGGATCTGCATACGACTTTTGTCTATCTCGAAGCTTCCTTTAACCGTGCTCGAATAGCTTTTACTTTTCTTCCGTTTCGTAGATCACTCTGGACCTAACATCTGTCGTTCGCCCAATTCACCCAACAACTAGGAGAACGACACCTACGACCATATAATGCCTCGTAGGGTGCCATCCGAATGCTAGACTCGATAGCTATTGTTGTAAGCAAATTACGCCAATGGTAGAAAATCCTCCCAACTACCTTTGAAGTCGATTATACAACCCCTTAACATGTCTTCCGAGAATCTGAATTACTCTTTCGATTGACCATCCGATCGAGGATGAAAAGCCAGATCGAAGTTTAGCTTTGTTCCCAAAGCTTCATGCAATGCTTTCCAAAATCGTGACGTAAACCTAGGATCCCTATCTCGATATAATAGACGCAGTACCCCATGCAACCTCACGATTTCGGATACGCATACCTTAGCCAACTTCGTGAACGAGTAATCCGTCATTTAACCGGTAGAAAATGAGCGGTCTTCGTCAAACGATCAACAATTACCCAAACAGAGTTTTTCTTAGTAGGTGTTAAAGGTAACCCACTAACAAAATCCATTGTTATTCGCTCCCATTTCCAAAGAGGAATCTTTACCGGTTGTAATAATCCGATGGCAATTGATGCTCCGCCTTCACTTGGCGACAAGTTAAACATTTTCCCACAAATTCGTAAATCTCACGCTTCAACCCCAGCCACCAATATTATTCACGAAGATCCCGATACATCTTATTTCCTCCGGGTGCATAGCATAAGGGCTACTATGCGCCTCTCAGTAGAATCATTTGTCTCAGATCCGAGTCCTTAGGCATACAAATTCTCCCACGAAAACATAACACACCTTCTCGCGTTTATGCTAAAATCCTCTATTCCACCATTTTCAACTTGTTGAGTTAATGATCCCAATTTCTTATCCGATATCTGTTTTTCCTTGATTTGCTCTAACCACGCAGGCTTCACTGAAGTTCCGCTATCGACTACCATCCTCGTACAAACTTAAATGGGCAAACATTGCTCTCAAATCGATACCACCTTACGACTTAACGCGTGCTCGCTACCACATTAGCTTTTCCAGGATGATACTCGATTGAGAAATCATAGTCCTTTAACAGCTCCACCCATCTTCGTTGTCTCAAGTTTAATTCCTTCTGAGTAAGAAGATACTTAAGACTCTTGTGATCCGTATAGATGATAGACTTTTCACCGTAGAGGTAATGCCTCCAAATCTTTTGAGCAAACACTACTGCAGCTAACTCCAAGTCATGAGTAGGGTAGTTTACTTCAATGCGGTCTCAATCGACGAGAAGCATAAGCTACCACTTTCCCACTTTGCATCAATACGCAACCTAATCCCGTATGCGACGCATCACAATAAACTGTAAACTCCTTTCTAGCCTCAGGTTGAATCAATACCGGCACTTCCGTCAAAATCTTCTTCAAGTCATCGAAACTTTCTTGCTGTTTTTCAGTCCATATAAACGGTACTCCTTTCGCGCAAAAGCTTAGTTAGGGGTGCAAAGAATCAACGAAAACCCCTCAACAAAGCGTCCTATAGTAACCAGCAAACCCAAGAAACTCCGAATCTCACCATCGACTTTGGTGGTTTCCAATCCAATACACCTCAATCTTCCGAGGATCCACCCTTATTCCTTGGTGACACCCACATGACCCAAGAAAGTCACTTCCTTAACTGTAATTCACATTTACCGAATTTGGCATACAGCTTGATTATCTCAAAAATAATCGCAATACAATTCGCAAATGCGAATCATGCTATTCTTCATTCCTTGAATATACGAAATGTCATCTATGAATACCACCACAAACCGGTCTAAATATGGTTGAAAGACCCGGTTCATCATATCCATAAATGTAGCTGGTGCATTGGTCAACCCAAACGGCATCACCAAAAACTCATAATGTCCATAACGAGTTCGGAAAGCCGTCTTGTGAATATCCGCTTCTTTCACCTTAAGCTGATGATAACCCGATCTCAAATCAATTTTGGAGAAAATCAAGCTCCTTCAATTGATCAAACAGTCGTCAATTCTTGGCGAGGGTACCTATTCTTGATCGTCAATTTATTTAATTGCTCGTAGTCAATACACATACGCATCGACCCATCTTTCTTCTTAACAAACAAAACTGGTGCTCCCCACGGAGACACACTCGGTCGAATAAAGCCTCGATCTAGCAATTCTTGAATTTGAGCTTTAAGCTCCGCCAACTCCTTCGGTGCCATTCTATAAGGAGCAATGGACACTGGAGCCATTCCGGGCAAAAGCTCAATACCAAATTCCACTTCCCGATCTAGAGGTACACCGGGAAGTTCTTCAGGAAATACATCCGAAATTCCTTCACTGTTTCTCACATCTTCCACTCGACAACTCTTTGGCATCTAAAGCACTAATAAATGCTAAAAATGCTCCATACCCTTTTCGCACCAACTTTTCTGCCTTAAGTGCAGATACCACATTTGCCAAGTAATTCCTTCGCTCGCCTATCATAATTATTTCTTTATCCTCCACCGTCCTTATTGACATCCGCTTTTCAAAGACAATCCAATTTCGCCTTGCTTAACTAATAAAAATCCATGCCCAAAATGATATCGAACTCGCCAAAAGGCAATTCCATCAAATTTGCCAAAAATATTTCTCCTTGAATTTCTAAGGGCACATCTCTAAACAGTTTATTTACTAATCACCGATTGTCCTAAAGGACTAATTACCTTCATCTCATTATCGAAATTTCGTAGTCTAAATTCAAGTTTCCAGATATGGTGCTAGCAACATACGAATGGGTAGAACCAATATCCATCAAAGCAATAACAGTACATCAAAAATGAAGAACGTGCAGCTTATCACATCAGTGCATTGCCATCCTCACGGCGTCTAACCGCATATACCAATCCCGGGCCGCCTTGCATCCGTGTTGCCTCTAGGACCATTTCCTCGACCACGCACCTTGACCACGTCCACCCCATTACCACCACGACTGGTCCACGACCTCTCGGTGGTTGCTAAATTCCTCTCTTGCGGTGGTGCATCGATATTACGAGCTTCCCGAGTTGTATCCATTCGACGAGGGCAATTCCTATATTGATGATCCATCGACCGCATTTATAGCAAGCACCCGCTTTTCTTCGGCAAAGACTCTCCGAATGCCTTTTCCCACAATCGGCACAATCTCGACTCGATTCACGCCTACAGTGTTCTTCCTCCTGAGCTGGTTCCTCGCCCGAGGCCTCTTCGAAACCTTCTTGAAGAACCCGAACACTTCATATCTCTCTTGCCTCTAGCTCTGCTCCCGATTCGACGTTCGAGTTCTTAACCTCTTCGGCTATCTTGGCCTTTTCCACAAGCGTGGAAAAAGTTCTAACTTGTTGTGGGGCTATCAAAACCCGCAATTCATCGCTCAAGCCATCCCCAAAGCGTACACAACGCTCATGATCCGTTGCCACTATCGTTCGAGCATAGCGACTCAAACGTAAGAACTCGACTTCATATGCCGCCACCGCCTTATTTCCTTGCACCAGTTTCAAGAATTCCTTCCTTCGGGCATCTACATAGCTTGTTCCCACATATTTCCCTTGAAAGGAAGCCTTGAAGAATTCCCAATTAACTAATGCAAAGATCGCTGCCTTCTCGGACAATAAGCCACCATTGGTATGCTTCATCCCTTAACAAAGATATCGCTCCTCTTAGTTTTTGTTCCACAAGACACTCAAGATCGTCCATAATTCGCTCCACTCGCCTCAAGCCAATATTCAATGACATTTGGAGCTACACTTGAGACACCTCAAAAACCTCACTCCACTTGATTTCAAACGTTCGATATCGACCCACGAGCCGTTGGCTCAGCTTCTAGGTCTAGCGACCCTTTCAAGGACTCGCAGCATTGCTCGTGTCACCGCATTATCTTCTTCCATATGATTATGTGATCCCGTCTCACTTTCGAGTGACGCAGTGCATCCATTTCGGCATATGATCCGGTGCTTCGGTTGCGCCTCTAACACCTCGTCCTCTACCACGGCCACGTCTACCGCGTCCACGACCACGTCCTCTAGAGCTCATAATGACTGATTTAATCTGGTTAAGAGTTTTATGAAGCAAAATACTATTTCAGTTGTTTATTAACGATGTTTTATGATATGAAAGAGATAGAGTTGTTTTCGCAACCATATCCTATTGTCTCAATCTCTACGGTTTTCAACACCTAAAACTAGAAGTTCTAGAGTGTTTCTTATGATCATATCACAATATAAACAATCGATATACAGATACTTACTTGACTTGGCGCGGGATGCTCATGGTGCCATACTACCTTTAAATCAAAAATCTAGAAATTTTGAATTGTTTTTCAAACAAACATCATTATTGAACCCAAACCACAGCCGAGTTTTGAAAGTGTGCTCTGATACCATTAAATGTAACACCCCAAACCAGGTCTATGCGTTAAGACGAGATTTGGTTTGTCACATCGAACGAACATCCAAAATTTCTCTAATGATTTAAGTAAAACAGTAATGCAAACCTTTAGAAATAAGGTTTAATAAAAACTAAGTACAATGATTATGAATTAAGAAAAATACTTGGTTGAAATCTTATATATATATTAGTCAAAACCTTAACGCAGTTTTTTTTTTAAAAGAATTTGAAAGAAATTGAAAAGTAATTTAGGTGTCCAAAATTGTTATAAAACATAATATTTTTAAGAAACTTTATAGATTTAACATAAGCCCATATTAACAGTCTAAAAATAAAGTTAAATCCATCCACACATAAAAACAATCCATAAAAACATAATTAGAGGCCTTATTACAACATACCCAAAATAGTAATTAAAATAAGTAACTTAAATAAAGTTCATAGTTTATAAAACCCACGCTCGTAGTATGGCCTCCACCATATCATCCCCGGCCCAAGTCCACATCAATTTCCATTACCTGAGATGGATAATAAAACGGGGTGAGTTACAAAGAACTCAGTGTCTAACTCACTTACCACCATTATTGGGCCAAACCATCAAGGCATTAATTTGGGCTTGAGCCCAATTACAAACTTTAACAATATAAAATGAAATAAAATATATTAAAATGCATGTAAAATGAATTTCCCAACCAAGCCTAATTTCCATCCGCTACACACCCCGTACCAACCAAAGCACACTGTGGGGATCAAGTCAACCCACCCCGCCAAACACACCAATCGTAGGCATTTAGCCTTTTAAATAATATTGTAGTGCACTACCAACTAGATTGTGACATAGTCATCGAACTACGAGCATTAAGCCAAAATTTGTGGCAGAGCCACCGAACTAGATACGTGGCCACAGCCTTTCTTCTCTTCATCAAATCCCATCCCATGCATTTATGTATGAATAACAAACTTTAATCATAAATGATTTATCAAGTAACCCATTATACAAATGAGTTTTTAATAAAACCTTTCATTTGGGCCTATTAACAATATAGTATTAAACTTTGGCCATATCTCGAACTAGAGGGTTTTTGGCCCATTAGCGATCTAGCAAACTTCGCCCATATTATCGATCTAGCGCTTTATGGCCCAATTTATCTATCTAGCAATATTTCGGCTCAATTTATCGATCTAGCAATATTTCGGCTCAATTTATCGATCTAGTAATTTTTCCGACTTTAACCGTTTTCATGCTTTTACACAAAAGTGTTAATTATCTCATAAATTTTGATTTTGCCATTTTTACGATTTATCATAATACTTACTGTTTAGTATCTAACCCGAAAGATAAGTGTGAAGTTACACACCGTTATGGTGAGAACTAGACTTTCCCGCTCAAATCAACACCTATACATATCACGATAACTTATGATCATTATAATCTAATAATAAAACCGATCTAAACATAACGATCTAAAATTTACCCTCGGATTTTTGAACTACTTCCACTTGCGGTTTCTCCCCGATTGATGGTTCGTTAACCGAATCAAATCCACGAACAAATAATGGTTCGGGAGTACGAACTACTTCAAACAATTGATTCTCCTCGGATGAACGCCCACAACCCTGGGAAATCCGGATTCTTTGTCTGATCCTTTGTTTATACTTAGGGGGATTAATGGTACCACCCTTCTTTCGAACACTATATACGGCCCGTTTCTTCCCTATCTTGATTGTCACAAATATTCTTGTTCCACAAGGGAAATCGATCCAAGCGTTCTATGTCACACACGACCTCTTGATTCCAATCTTCCGTTATCGCACTATTTTCCACGGTTGAAAAGAAACGATTGAGAATGTTGCTTATGAATAGAGAGATATTCGGCTATGAATAATCAAAGAAAAAGAAAATGGTTCGGTTAAGGTACACTAACATTCGGCCATGAAGAGATTAAAGGAGAAAGTATTGATTGAAAAGAAATCAAAATAAGAGAATAGGGATGATGATAATTCGGTTTTCAAAGAAAACAAAAGAGAAAGAAAGAGATGAGTTTAAGATCAAGGCACATTCGGCAATGGAGAAAAGGAGAGAAAAGAAAGGAATGGTCTTTTGATGTAGGTGATTTCGGCACTAATGAGAAAAAGGCACAAAAAGAATACCAAATGATGTGCAATAATGACCAAATGGTCAAAATAATCAAGGCTTACCAAGGATCAAATTCGGCCAAGGGAGAGAGGTTGAGAGAATTTGCAAAACTGTGCACAAAACTAAGAATGACCAAAAAGAGACTTCAAATCCTAGCCAAACTAACACCAAAAATTCGGCTCCCCCCTAGACCATATTGCCGTCCCTATGCATGGTCAAATGGCCATGATTTTATTTCCATAACCTTTTCCTTGATACTTGCCCCATATCTTCATATCTTTCCTTAATTCTTGATTCCCTTCCATAAGTTAACAATTTCCTTAATCCTTTGATATACTAACTAAAAATAACAAGGTCAACACTTACCATATATGCACTTGGCCGACACTTGCTATTCATGTGCAGAAAAATTAAAAATAAAATTCATCTAGATGCTAAACAAGGGATTCGAACCTTCTCCCTCATGCACTAACTCATGCGCCAACACCACTTTGCCATATACTCATCTTAAGCTACACTTTGACACATTAATTAACTTATGTGTCAATGCCACTTGCTCCACTTCAATAAATTTTAAAAACTAAAAATTATTCCATCCCCGAATAATTCTAATTCTTCTTCAGGACTATAATAAACACGAAAAATAATAAGAAAATTTTCCTTCATAATCTAAACACCAAATCATGCAATAATCGATACTCGAATTTTAGGGTGTTACAGTGACGTTGCCTCCCCGACAACGATGCCAACAACTTGACCGCCTCCGAATGTACTAACGTCTAGAGTGTGAATATTGCAATAAAAGATATATAAATGAGGTGGTATCCACAAGTATACGGGTCCAATTGTAATATAGTTACAATAGAGTAGGTGAGTACTCTGAGGATCGTACCTAATGGAGGCTAGTGCTAGATCAATTTTAACTTAAACACCGAAAGATATAATAAGTACTAAAAATAAGTTATACTACGAAAGTAAAAATAAAAAGGAGTTTTTAATATTCTTATAATAATAAAATATATAAAATAAATCAATAAATATCAAGAGATTGGAAATTAGAATTAATCAAATATCTTTATGGGAGATTTTTATAATATGTTTTTAGCTCATAATTTTTTAATTCAAAAGTATCTAAAATGAAAATTGATCAATTACCGATAGTTTGCAAGTTTACAGATGTTTATCCAAAAAATTATTGAGTTTATTGCCAGAATGAGAAGTCGAGCTTGCTATAGAATTAGTGTCCAGGACTGTTCTGATTGTTATCACTTTGTACAGAATGACTTTAACTAGATTAAAAGGATTAAAAGCTTAGTTGCAAGAATTAATTGACGAAGGTTTAATTCAACTGAGTGTGTCACCTTGAGACGCACCTATTCTATTTGTGAAAAAGAAGGTCGAGATGATGAGATTGTGTAGATATTATCAACGGTTGAATACATCACAGTTAAAAGAAAGATGAGTTTAATTCGTTGTCCTTTATTGAAGATTTAATTAATTAGTTGAAAATTGTTACAGTGTTTTTGAAGATAAATCTTTGATTTGGTTACTATCAGTTGTGAGTTAAAGATGTAGGTGTGTTGATAATAGCATTCATAATCTATTTCAGACATTACAAATTTTTGTTGTTCTTTTCAGATTAACTAATATTCCTACAACATTAACGGATCTAACAAATTAAGTCTTTTAGCCTCATCTCGACAAATGAATCATTAAGAATTTTTTATAATTGTATTTGTAACAGCCCGATTTTAGCTAAATCAGAATAGTGGTTTCCGAACCACAAATCTGAGGTTGGAAAATCATTTTAATATTATTGTCAGTATTTACAGCATGTTATGTGATATGTGTAAAAAATTCGTGAGCTAATTTTATCGATTGGTTGGTTAATTTGATGAAAAGGACTAAATCGCGTAAAATGCAAAAGTTGCATTCTACTTGTTAAAGGTGTCAGATATCTTTGGATTTTAAATATGATGGCCTTAAATAGTAATTAAACCATTTGAAACCTTAGTGGACATATATGGACACATTTTAGGTGTTTTAAATGATGTATATTAAAGGTTAAAATAGTAAAATAGTTAATTAATGATAAATTAAATAAAACAAAAACATACATTTCATCATTTTAGTCCATCTTCACCGAAATTAAAAGAGAAAGGAAGCCACAGGAGAGCATTTAGGGTTCGGCCAACTCTTAGCTTGATTAAGGTACGGTTTTAGCTCGGTTTTTATGATTTCTATGTTTTTGTAATCGTTGCAGCTCAATCTAGCTAGCCCGTACCTTTAATTTCGAAACTGTTAAAGATTTTGAGAGTTTCCATTATTGAATCTATGTGTTCTTTGATGTTTAATGTTGAAATATGAAAGCTTGATGATAGTTTTACATGTTTTGTTAAGTGATTTTTGATGAAAATGCATAATAAGGATTAAATTGTGAAAAGTGCAAATTGAGTGGTTGAAATGTGAAATAAATGGAAAATATGGGCTGCTAGGGGTATATTGGTAATTCGGCTAGCATGGGTTAGTCTTGAATTATGTGAATTTTGTGTTTTGTGAAATAAGGACTAAATTGTAAAAGTTGTGAAATACTTGGGGCAAAAGTGTAAAGGTGCTTTAAAGTGTGATATGGACTAAATTGAAAGAATATCTGATTGAATAAGTTAATTTTGAATTCATATAGATCAAGAAGAAAGAATTCAGATTTAGATCGGGGGAAAAGCAAGGTTATCGAGTAGTCGGTCCGTTTCGTCAAATCCGTATACGAGGTAAGTTCGTATAATTGAACTTAATTGTGCATTGGTTTAATTGATGGATAGAATTGAGATTGTATGTATTCTATTAGTTAAATTTGGAGATATTGAATCTGTAACACCCTGGTTTAGGGGCTATGCATGTTGGGTATAATTCATGTTCTAGTAGGTTTTGGGTATGCTTGGATGTGTTTGAGAGGTGGTAAGAATGTTTGGGCTCAAGGGGAAGACTTTAGAAAATTTTGGATTTTTAAGTGCAAAAAGGGGAGCTTGGCGATGGGTGTCTTAAGAGAATTATTTGGGGGAATTAGACATAAGAATTGAGCTAGTAAAGTGGCAAGGAGACGCCACTAAGAGCTTGGGGAAGTGGCGCCTCGGAGTGCAAGGGAAGGGGCCAGTGTTCGAGTGCGAAGCAAGGCAGCACTTTGGCCTTTGTTTTTGCGTCAATGAGGTAAGGAGTTGGGCAGCTTTTGGATGCTTAAAAGATGGAGAAAGACTTGGTCTTTGTTTTTAAATTTTGGCTAGGAAGAGGTTTGACTCATTCAAACTTTTGAATGAGTGTTGGGGAGGAATTGTAGGAGCAAATAGTGGGATTTTTGTGGGAGGTTGGAGCTAGGCAGTATAGTATAAATAGGGGAGGAGGTGCTCATTTTCATTCACCATTTGTGCTTTCTTGACTTGTTTCCCATTTCTTTGTGTGCCGAATCCCTTTTGGACCCTTTGCCGAATCCTAGTTCTTTCTTAAGCCTTCATCCATTTGTCTTCCATACTCTACCAACACTAAAAATATCCCTTCTCTTCACCTATGCACTTTGGCCGAATCTTCAAGGTCACCTAGCCGATTTTCCTACTTGGTTCTCTCCATTTTTCCTAAGCCAAAACCATTTCATATTGTCCCCTCATACCTTCTTTCTTTCTCTATTGCCGAAACCTTTCTCCTTGTCCTAGTGGTGGTTGGCGAAATCTTAAGCGAGAGGGGGGTGGAGCGTTTGGGTCTCTGCTCTAGTCATTGTGAAGGGTGAGGTTTTACGTTATAGTTTATTTCTTTCGATGTTTTGTTAACCAAAGGTGGTCTTGATGTTTGAGGTTGGCCGAATATTCTTGTGGTCTTAGTGTGGTAATTCTTTCATGTAATCACCAGGGAGGAGCGGTAGGGAGGACTCGTGAGGTTCGATTCATCAAGGGTGTGTCGGCGAGTTTTGGTTAAGTAGCGTTTCGGGATTGGATCGTTTTTGCTATTAAGGTGCGTAATCAACGCACTATTTCTACGATTATTGGTTTGTTAATGTGTTTACATATATGTGATGTGTGGTTGCCGAAAGTGATGGCTTGTGTGGTGAATGGTTATTTTGGGTAACCATATGTCAGGTGAGTAAAGTCTTTTGTATGAAATTATTTATGATAAATACATTATTTGGTATTTAACATGAGATGCCTTCTCTTTTGTTATGATCTGACATATTACCTTTTTCATACATATATGGGAGGTGGATTGATTCGGTGGAGGAAGAAGTGTACACATGATGTACGTGGTCTAATGTTGGCTCAGGCTACATTAGCGCTTGATGGTTAGCTTTGTGCTACCTCAAGGGAGGTGTTGGCTAGGTGCCCATCTCGGCGGTCGATGGCTATGTGCATCACCGTAGGCAGAGTATGTTGTTGGATCACTTTGGTTGATCGGTGGCTCAGCCACGGCCTTGAGCAGTGAGCTTGCCAAGGTAAGATGTTAGGGGTCACGATGTGATCGGTGGGGAGTTTCCCACGGCCTTAGGCAGGGAGTTTGCTAAGGTTGGTGTCACGGTTGGATATTAAGTGGGGCTGAAGTGCATTCTTGCATGAACTGTTTCGATGGCTGTGTGGGTATGGGCCAAGCCCATACATGTGGAAATCTGTGTTATGGTTATGCACTGAGTCTGTGACTCACCCAATTATTTTCCAAACATTTCAGAGGATTCATGAGATGGACCGGGATCGGAGAGGACACATGGTGGCCCATGCCGAAGGCGTTGTTTTTAGTTTTAATAAATATTAAGTATTTCTTTTAAATAATGGTTGTAATAAGGATTTATCTTATTATTCTTGGTATTATTTTATTATCAACTCTATGATGGTTTGTTCAAATGGAAACACTATGTGACGATGGATATATTTTTATAACTTACTTATTCAATTATGGAATTATTAAACATGTGGCTATAATTTCAAAAGAACATGGTTTCCAAGAGCAAATAAATTTTTACTATTTTATTCTAAGTCTAAAATATTTTCACTAACATAACTTGATTCGGTTAGTAGTGAATAGGCCGGCCGGTTTGGGGATGTTACATTTTAATATCGAGCCCTGGTTCAAAACTCGGATTTGAGGGTTTTGGGCCCAAAACATTTTTTTAAAATGGGCTTTTCAAAGATATGGGTTTTATAAAAGGTTTTCAGTATTCGGCATGGCACTGTACCTCAGACCAAGTCCACTGGTAAGTACTTCGGACTTTCTTGAAGTGGTTTGTTTGTATGAATTGGTTTGGGCTTAATTTGGGCTCGTAGAATAGAATAATAGGATCTGTTGGACCCTAGGACTAGACTACTCAAACATGTGCATAAAACTTAAAGCTCTTAAACAAACCTGTGAAATAAGTCGCCGAGTTAAGGTGTGGCAACCTGTGTGCGCATGTCTAGGATTGGATCCGGAAGAGCTTGGTACTTAAGCAGTCCACGTGACTCACCTCCTCTTCGCAGGAACCCTACCTGGTGCGTAGCTATGGTTCACCTTAACCAAGAGGACTTGTTCATAGGCTAAACCGATTATTAAAATCCGAAAGGGAATTAGCCTTGTTGTTTTCTAAAACTTTCTGTATTAAAATTTTTCCAAATTTACCCCTTTGGTTTGTGAAACCTTAAATTCGATTTTGAAGGACGTTTTCGATTTACAAAATTACCAAAATGCCCTTAGTGGCAAAATTACAAAAATGCCTCTGTGTTATAAAATTATCGTTCTACCCTCAATTTTGATAAAATGCTTTTTACTTGGTAAAATACCAAAATCTCGAGTTTTCAAATATTAAGATACCTTGGTTTGTAAAAATTTACGAAAATACCCCTGGTTGATAAAATTACCGAAATGCCCTTGGCTTCTAAATTTTCAGTTTTCTCTCAACTTTTACTGAAATATTCCTATGTTACCAAATATCAGAAACTTCTATTTTTGTGAAATATTGTGATATTCCGATTTGGAGAATTTACGAAAATGCCCGTGATTTCCAAAATTACTGAAATAACCCTGACCTCTGAAAATTTTGCAACACATCCGATTTGAAACAAAATTTTTCAAGATAACCCCTGTGACTTTGTAAATTTTGAGATATCTTTAAGTTGGAAAACTATTTTCAAAATTGACCCAGAATTATTACCTATATACCTCTTATAGGAAAATGACGAAATTACCCCTGGGTAGGGAAGGAAACTTGATTGCTCGAAAGAACTACTCTCGGAAACTTTATTGCATAAAATTGCTCGTGGATAAAACAGTGAAACCATAATTTCTAATGCATAAAACTTTTTAAACAGACTAAATCGAGGCGCTAGATATGAGTTCTAGGGGGCGTGGTCGCAATACTCGTGGACGTGGTAGAGGCAGGATGTCGATGTCGGAACCGGTTGGGTCACGCCATGGGTCGAGAGCGATGTGCCGCCACCACCGTTGAGGTTGAGCAACAGGATCGGGATCGGAGGAGACGACGCAGTTGTCACAAGTCATGCTGCGAGTGCTCGAGCGAGTGGCGAGAGCCAATGTGGGCAATAGGACTCGTAAGTCGGTGAAAGGCTTTAGGCGCGAATGGAGCCGAGGTTTTCGAGAGGAGTGTCCGGGTAGCTCCAAACGCGTGGCGTAGCACTTGGCCGGAGGCGATTGAAAGGATTATGGACGACTTAGACTTAACTGCCGAGGAGAAGCTTAAGGGTGTTGTTTCGTTCTTTGCGAGATGAGGCCTACCAGGTGGTGGCTCACGGTTAAGAAAGTACCGGCGGTCGAGTGGATGGGGTTATTTTAAGATCAAGTTCGAGGAAGTATGTCGGAGGCGAGCTATGTGGATGCTCGAGAGGAAGGCGTTCCTCAATCGGTGCAAGGTAGCAAATCGATAGCGAGTACGAAGTGAGTTTACGTGTTTGAGCCGGTATGCTCGGGGAATCGTGGCAACTGATTATGAGAGATGCGTCAGATTTGAAGATGGTCTGCGGGATGAGTTGCGAGTTTTGATTGCTCCGCATCAGGAAAGAGACTTCACCATTTTAGTGGAGAAAGCTCGAATAGCTGAGGAGGTCAAGAAGGCTGAGAGGCTCAATAGGGAAAGGAACCGTGATAAGAGAAGTGTTGGATTGCCAGAAGTGGTTGAGAGGGTCCAGAAGAGACCGAGGGTTGAGACTCCTGTTCATATTGTTAAGACAACTGAGAGGAATCCAGATCGTTCGTGTGCGCAGTGTGGAAGGTACCATGTTGGCGAGTGCTGGAATCGTGTTCGAGAATGTTTTAGATGCAAGTCCAAGACTCATCTAGTTAAGAATTGTCCCCAGGATCCGAATAGGACTCGGGTAGTGGGTCAAGGTTATGTGCAACCAGGCAGAGGTGGTCAGCAGGCGACGAGAGGTCGTGGTCTGAACCATGGAGGACATGGTTCCGGCCGAGGTCGTGGAGCAGTAGACCGCGATAATGGTGGTACTGAGGCAAGACAGCCAGCTCTGGTTTATGCAGTTCGTCGGAGAGAGGATAATGATGTGCCTGATGTGTCAGCTGGTAAGTTCCTTGTGTTTGGAATATTCTTGGTTGTTTCATTCGTGTTGATGACTGTTTGATTTGTTGCTCGTAAAGTAGTTGGAACCTTGGGTATGAACTTAGAAACTGTGCCTAGAAGGTATGTTAGCTCTTTAAGATCGAGAGTGCAGACTTTAGCGTAGTGGGAAGAATTGGATCACATTAGTTTAGACAAGTAATTTCGAGGACGAAATTATTTTAAGGAGGGTAGAATTGTAACACCCTGGTTTAGGGGCTATGCATGTTGGGTATAATTCATGTTCTAGTAGGTTTTGGGTATGCTTGGATGTGTTTGAGAGGTGGTAAGAATGTTTGGGCTCAAGGGAAGACTTTAGAAAATTTTGGATTTTTAAGTGCAAAAGGGAGCTTGGCGATGGGTGTCTTAAGAGAATTATTTGGGGAATTAGACATAAGAATTGAGCTAGTAAAGTGGCAAGGAGACGCCACTAAGAGCTTGGGGAAGTGACGCCTCAGTGCAAGGGAAGGGGCCGGTGTTCGAGTGCGAAAGGCAGACTTTGGCCTTTGTTTTGCGTCAATGAGGTAAGGAGTTGGGCAGCTTTTGGATGCTTAAAAGATGGAGAAAGACTTGGTCTTTGTTTTTAAATTTTGGCTAGGAAGAGGTTTGACTCATTCAAACTTTTTGAATGAGTGTTGGGGAGGAATTGTAGGAGCAAATAGTGGGATTTTTGTGGGAGGTTGGAGCTAGGCCGTATAGTATAAATAGGGGGAGGGGAGGTGCTCATTTTCATTCACCATTTGTGCTTTCTTGACTTGTTTCCCATTTCTTTGTGTGCCGAATCCCTTTTGGACCCTTTGCCGAATCCTAGTTCTTTCTTAAGCCTTCATCCATTTGTCTTCCATACTCTACCAACACTAAAAATATCCCTTCTCTTCATCTATGCACTTTGGCCGAATCTTCAAGGTCACCTAGCCGATTTTCCTACTTGGTTCTCTCCATTTTTCCTAAGCCGAAACCATTTCATATTGTCCCCTCATACCTTCTTTCTTTCTCTATTGCCGAAACCTTTCTCCTTGTCCTAGTGGTGGTTGGCCGAATCTTAAGCAGAGGGGGGTGGAGCGTTTGGGTCTCTGCTCTAGTCATTGTAAAGGGTGAGGTTTTACGTTATAGTTTATTTCTTTCGATGTTTCGTTAACCAAAGGTGGTCTTGATGTTTGAGGTTGGCCGAATATTCTTGTGGTCTTAGTGTGGTAATTCTTTCATGTAATCAGCCAGGAGGAGCGGTAGGGAGGACTCGTAGGTTCGATTCATCAAGGGTGTGTCGACAGAGTTTTGGTTAAGTAGCGTTTCGGGATTGGATCGTTTTTGCTATTAAGGTGCGTAATCAACGCACTATTTCTATGATTATTGGTTTGTTAATGTGTTTACATATATGTGATGTGTGGTTGCCGAATGTGATGGCTTGTGTGGTGAATGGTTATTTTGGGTAACCATATGTCAGGTGAGTAAAGTCTTTTGTATGAAATTATTTATGATAAATACATTATTTGGTATTTAACATGAGATGCCTTCTCTTTTTTTATGATCTGACATATTACCTTTTTCATACATATATGGGAGGTGGATTGATTCGGTGGAGGAAGAAGTGTACACATGATGTACGTGGTCTAATGTTGGCTCGAGGCTACATTAGCGCTTGATGGTTAGTTTTGTGCTACCTCAAGGAGGTGTTGGCTAGGTGCCCATCTCGGCGATCGATGGCTATGTGCATCACCGTGGCGAGTATGTTGTTGGATCACTTTGGTTGATCGGTGGCTCAAACCACGGCCTTGGCAAATGAGCTTGCCAAGGTAAGATGTTAGGGATCACGATGTGATCGGTGGGGAGTTTCCCACGGCCTTAGGCGAAGTCCGCTAAGGTTGGTGTCACGGTTGGATATTAAGTGGGGCTGAAGTGCATTCTTGCATGAACTGTTTCGATGGCTGTGTGGGTATGGGCCAAGCCCATACATGTGGAAATCAGTGTTATGGTTATGCACTGAGTCTGTGACTCACCCAATTATTTTCCAAACATTTCGGAGGATTCATGAGATGGACCGGGATCGGAGAGGACACATGGTGGCCCATGCCGAAGCGTTGTTTTTAGTTTTAATAAATATTAAGTATTTCTTTTAAATAATGGTTGTAATAAGGATTTATCTTATTATTCTTGGTATTATTTTATTATCAACTCTATGATGGTTTGTTCAAATGGAAACACTATGTGACGATGGATATATTTTTATAACTTACTTATTCAATTATGGAATTATTAAACATGTGGCTATAATTTCAAAAGAACATGGTTTCCAAGAGCAAATAAATTTTTACTATTTTATTCTAAGTCTAAAATATTTTCACTAACATAACCAGATTCGGTCGTAGTGAATAGGCCGGGTTTGGGGATGTTACAGAATCTAAATGTACGGTTTAAGCATACGAGTTGTTGAATAAGACCATAGCTGAGCTATGGCAAATCGGATAATAAGACCATAACCGGCTTATGGCATGTGAATGTAAGACCATGACAGGGCCTTGGCAATGTAATGTAAGACCATAGTTGGACTATGGCATCGGAAAATTGATGTACTTATATTGTAGGCATTAATAAACTCGAAGAGATTCGATAAGCAAAATGGTGAGAATAGATATGTATCAGTACAGGTATGTACAAAAATCTATTCGAATGATGAATTATAAGAAGATGATATTTTTTTAGTTGCTTTATAGTCAAACTTATGTTATCTCATTGATTGAGGTTTTAATTGCAAATTATGTATCTACTTGGAGTTGTTCATGAATGATGTTGATTATTTCATATATACATACGAACTTACTAAGCTTTATAGCTTACTTTGTTTATTTCCTTCTATGATTTATAGTAAATCAAAGCTAGCTCGGAACTGGGGAACGTCAAGGGCTTCATCACACTATCGAACATCTATTTGGTACTTTTGAGTTGTGTAAATATGGTATATGGCATGTATAGGCTTATGTCATTTTGGTATGTTTGATGGATATATATTTTGGCCATTTGAGTTGGCATAAGATGATGAACATGATGATGTTATAAATGTGCAAATGATTCTATTTTGAGTTTGGTAAGTTGACTTATGTTAGGTGATTGAGTTGATAATTTGGAAGTTATGTGTTTGAGAATTAATGCTTGATAATGCATGTTTGAATTGAATCATATATGTGAATTATGGTAAATGAACCATATTATTGATGTTGTTTTGGTTTATATTCGAATAAGTGAAATGGTTGTATTTGTATAGCATGAAATGTGCATGATTTGGGATTGATTTGGCTGCATATTTGTGCCTTGAAATGGTACCATTTGTACTTGTGTAGGTATGTGAAAAATGGGGTGGCAAATTGGCCTTGCAAATGGCCTATTTTTGTCCACACGGGCAGAGAAACGAGCATGTGTCTCAGCCGTGTGTGACACACGGTCATGTTACACGGTCGTGTGTCCTCTGGTGTTTAAATTGAATTGAAGTCAGTATGCTCCACACGGTCTCACACACGGGCGTGTGATTGGCCGTGTGGTACAAGTCAGTATACCCCACTAAATTGCACACGGCCTAGCACACAGGCGTGTGACTTGGCCGTGTTGCATAAGTCAGTATACCCTACAGGTTTGGCACGGCCTAGCACACGGTCTGGCACACGGGCATGTGTGGCCACTTCGAAGGGCACACGGGCTGGACACATGGGTGTGTGGTTGGCCGTGTGACCCAAGTCAGTATGTATGCCCTGTTTCCACACAGCCTAAGACACGGGCGTGTCTGGAGCCGTGTGAGGTACACGGCTTGTTCACACGGGCGTGTGACCCCTGTATGATTGAATTTTTTTCTAAGTTTCCAAAAAATTCTTGAGTTATTGGTTTAGTCCCGAACCACTTCTAAAGAATGTTTAAGGCCTCGTATGCCCTTATAAGAGACAATAGGATTGTGATTAAACGATATTTGAGTATGAATACATAAATGTATGAGATATGTTTGTTAAATGATATCTATTGATCGGTAATACCTCGTAACCCTACTCCGGTGACGGATACGGGTTAGGGGTGTTACAGTATTGCTAAGGATGAATTTATTACAAGAAACTGTTAAATTTCTTTGATCAAATATGTATTAGCAAAGTTTTGACCAGTTGAAAACTCTATTAACAAAAGCTTCAGTTCAAAATTAGTCTACATCCTGGAAGAAATTCATTGTCGACAGTAGTGTTTTAATTAGGTAACCTTGAATAATGCTCGTTTGATTAGTATAAATAAAAGAGTCAAACCCTTAATTCTTAAGAGAATTTGTGTGATGCAAAGAAAAGATTAGAAAATTTTTAGCTAAATCGAAATAGATCCAGAATGATTAGATCATTAATTCCAGTACGGATTGGGATAATAGTCTATAATTTTTAAATCAAATATATGTATTGAACAATTCTGAGATTATACGAGACATCTTATGAGAGGCTTATTGCAATGTCTGTTTGATTCAAACAAGTGTGAGAAACTGTGAAATGACCTGAGACAAAATTACTGATAGCTGGGAATAAAACATGAAATTTCAGAGTTTGTATCGAGATGTCTAGTATGCCAGCATGTCAAAGTTGAATATCAAATTTTATCTGAATTATTATTGTCTATTATAATTTCTGATTGGATATGAAGACGAGTCGCGATGGATTCAATATTTGGATTATCTTTGATACTATGAAAGGGAGAATTGATTTGGGTTATTATTGTCAAACTAATGAAATTGGCTCATTTTTATTCTGATCATAGCAGATTACTTAATTGAAAAGCTAGTTAAGTTGTATGTATCTGAAATTCACGAAACTATGGTGCAAGCAGATAGCCAGTTGAAACGAGTAATTCAGATTCTAGAGGATATATATTATAGTGATGTATCATCAAGTTCAAGTGTAGCTGGGAAAATATTTACCGTTGGCTAAATTTTTTATAATAACATTTATCAATCTTGTATTAAAATTGTACCATTTGTAGCTTTTTACGGACAAGAATGCAGAACTCTGTTATACTGGTCAAAATTAAGTGAGAACAAGCTAGTTGGTACAAATTTAATTGGAAAACCATAGAATCTTTGACAATATAGTAATTGAAATTGTTATCAGGTGAGAAATTTCAAGGATGAAATTTTCTTGAGGGGAAGAGTTGTAACAGCCCGTTTTTCAGTAGTGTCAGAAACGGTGTTTTAGGGCCACAAATCCGACGAGTAAGTCCATAATAATTAGAATTTAAATTATATTAGTCAACAATGATTTTATATTTATTTTTGACTTGATGAATTTTAGCTAATTGAATAAATGGTTAGGTTTATGTGGTTCTCTTGAAAGTCAAGTGGTTTCGAAAAATGAGGTATCAGGACCTTATTTTTGTAAATAGAGCTCATAAATATTTTTATTAAATATTTATGGAGTTACTATTTTGGTATGTGAAGATTTGGTTTGGAAATTTCACTGTTTGATTATTTAATTAATTAAAAGGGACTAAATTGTAACACCTTGAATTTTGGGCCTAGAATAAATGGGCCTTGGGCTTGGGGAGCGTTTGGAAGTCGGCACATGAGTATTTGCTGTGCAAAATGTGACACAAATAAATAACTTCTTGAGTGGTTAAGGGTCCTGAGAAGTGTTAGAGAAGTCCTGGGTTCAAACCTGGGCTCTAGCAAAATTTTTGGTTTTAAGTGAATAAAACCCTGGGTACTTGAAAGTAGGCCTTATAATTAATTGAGTTTAAAATGTGTTACAAAAAGAGCTTGTGGCTTGATGGTTGTGGCGTAACTAAGGTGGCATGGGAGCTGGGGTTCGAATCACTCTTTGCACAAATGAGTATTTATTTTACTCCTTGGCTGTGGGAGTGGTGGAGTTTGAATCAAACACTGCTGAAGAGATTGGAGTTTGAATTAGTCAAAGAGGATTTCAAGGAGGGATAAGGGGAGAGATATTTGGAGAAAGTTGAGGAATTTGATATGGGAGAGAGTTGTGCCATTTTGGGGAGCCCTAACGTTGAGAATTCGGCTAGGAGAGTGTTTTTTCGGCAATTGAAACATTTTGGAGGTTTTGAATTTGCTGAAAAGTTTTCCTTCTTTTCATATCGGTATCTTTTCTGCTTTCAGGATTTTTATTTTGAGTTCTTTGGCGCATTATGATTCTTTTGGTCGATCCTACCTTGCCGTGTGGGCGCTTTTGATTCTTCTAACTTTGCTATTCTTTTCTTCCCCTCCATCTTTCTCTGATTTCTTCTCCTTACCTTTGCCTAAGCCGAATACTCACTCTTTTATTTACTTTTCATTTATTGTTTTTCCTCTTCTCCCTTTTCGATTGATTGACCGAATCTCAGTGCTCTCCCCCTCTTTTCAGTTTTGGTTTGATCCTCCTGTTTTGAGTTAGCCGAATACTTCCCTTTTATTCTCTTTATTTTGTGTTCGGCTAGTGAGAGTCCTCTAGTGAATCGGTAAGTACTCATGGCTTATTCTTATTTCTCTTTGCGGTTGCGTTTTTCCTTCTAATATCTTCCTGTGTTACTGATTCTTGATAAAGGTACAATCTTTTCAGTTGGTCTCTATTTCCTGAGTACCTTTGACCCTAGGGTGGTAGACTGATTTCATCTATCAACTACTCATAGTCCTGCTTGGTGGTAAGATGTCGTTCGTATTAGTTTTAGTTATTTTTTTCATAGTGATAGTTAAAGATATTGGGATTCAATGCAGGTTGTGCTAAGGATTTGGTGATCACTGGGTTAAGGAAGGATTAAACCGTATTTGCTTAATCAAGGTTTTTGTTCATGGGGATTTACGCTATTCGCTTAAACATGTGTGTATTTGTATGTGGTATTCGATGATCAGCTGAAAAGCCGAAAGTATGTGTTGTTTACAATGCTATGACTGTAGATCGGTAAAATGCCGAAAAGCCAGAAATATGGCGTATGATGCCACATGAGCGTGCGATCGTGCGTGTGGTGAACCGAGCCCAAGAACATGGGTGTTAGTCTGTAGAGGCCACCACGAGCGCTCTCGTGGTCTTGGGCTGTTCTGGGACTCGTTGGGCCGAAATGGGCTATGTGGGCCCAGTGGGCTTCTGGGCCCACGCGGATAAAATGTGTGTGATGTGGTAAGTGTTGTTTGGACTGTGACGTTTGCATAACTGTGGTTGTTTCTGGGCTAAATGGGCCACACGAGTGTGCGGGCCCACTTGGGCCGAGTAATGGACCTTAGGCCTATTTACACCGTTGCGACTGTTTAGGTTACTTAAGTCGTTCGAGGCGACGGTGGACCTTCTGTTGGGTCGCTGAGACCCAGATTTGAAAAAATTACAAAAATACGCTCGATTTGCAAAAATTACCGAAATACCCTCGATTTGCGAAAATTATCAAAATACCCCCAATTTGCAAAATTACTGAAATACCCCCGGTTTGCAAAATTATAGAAATACCCCTGATTTACAAAATTATCGTAATGCCCCTGTAGGGTAAAATGACCGAAATACCCTTATAGGGTAAAATGACTATTTTGCCCTTGTGGGTAAATGACTGACTTAGACTATGAATTTGATTGATTTGACTGTGATCGTATGACTGTGTTTTAACTGACTTGACTGTGGTCGTGTGATTGATATGCTTTTAATATGTGTTTAAATGACTTTATTGAGCATGGCCATTTTGCATACACGTGTAATGATTGAGCATGACATATACGACATATTGCATGGGGTTGGGACATTGATACGAAGGAAGTTCTGATAGGGTCGCACGGGTCGCATAAGATGACTGTGGATCCAGTATTGATCTGTTGAGGTCGTACGGGTCGCATGAGATGACTGTGGACTGATGGACGGCTTAAAGCCGCGTAATCTGATTATGGCTCTATGCCAACCTAAATATGGCTCTGTGCCATCTTGATTATGTCTTTGTGCTAATCGTATTTACTCATGGCTATGTGCCTAACATATATATTGATGACTCTGTGTCGATCATAATTACCCGTGGCTGTGTGCCAATTATATTACCGTCACTGATGGCTATGTGCCAAACTTATTACAGTTACCGATAGCTTTGTGCCATCCTGATTATGGCTCTGTGCCATCCTGATTATGGTTTATAACAATTTTGTTTATGGCTATTAGTCGTTCTATCCACGGCGCCGAGCTGTTCTGTTGACTTAGTGCCGCAACCGGTGCTAAGCTTGGTGTGTTGGCTGGGTGGGTCGATTTTATCCCCGCGTAAGTGTAGGGTTGGTACGGGTGGTGTGTTGGCTGGATCGGGGTGGGATGCATCCTCCTACTGTTGCATATCTATTTATGAGATCTTTCACTGAACTGGGCTTAGGCCCACATGTTCTGTTATTGGTTTGGGCTAGGCCCAATTGATTCTGTTATGGGCTGTGACCCAAATGATATTGTAGTGGGCTTTGGCCCACGTATGCTCTGAGCTGGACTGTACTGTTACTGTTAAAGGGCTTTGGCCCAGACTGTTTCGGTTTCTGTTTCTTTATACTGACTGCTACTCTAGTAAGGGGATTACACACTAAGTTTTTGTAAACTCACCTCATGTTTTTTTTAACTGTGCAGGTAATCCCCAGCGTTAGGAGGATCGGTGCTGCTAGGGACTCGGAGGTGACCACCACATCGCGATCATTATGCTTTGGACTTTATATATGTTTTAAATTCCGTTTTGGGTTTTAATTTCTATAATAAGGCCTCTCTGGATTTAATTCTGAATTTGGGATTTTGTTACGTTTTATATCTGTTAGGCATAGACGAGGTTTCAACCCAATTACTGCTTTAAAAAAACATATGTTTTAAACTTCTATACCTTAAATTAGCTTCCGCAACTAACAGAGATTTTTAATGAAGTTAATAACGTTTTTAAAAGTGATTAACTTTTCATTGAACCACATTTTGAAATTGAACGAACACAAACTGAGACTTTAGTTTTTAGATATTAAGGAGGGTTTTCAATGAAAACATGGTTTTCGAAAAACACTTCATTGTGACACGCCAGATTCGGGCCTAACTTCTAGGTCGGGTTTGGGGTGTTACATAAATTGTATCAATCATAAAACTTAATCGCTATTGATTAAAATTGGTTAAATGAGTATAAAAATGATTTAAAGGGTTTTATATGGTAATATAACCATATTTAAGTTATGGTGGACAGTACATATGTGGTTTTTAAGTAAACTATGTATTAAATTAGGTTTATTAGATAAAATAAGTTAACCTAATACAAGTAATAATAATAATAAAAGAAACATAAAACAACATCATCTTCTTCACTCTTATTTTCTCCAGCGAAAAGCCATGGATAAACAAGTTGGGAGGTTCGACCATGGATGTTCCTTTGAATGTAAGTCTGTTTTGAGTCTGTTTCTTGTAAATTTTATGTTTTTGAGTTCGTTTTAGCATAATCTAGCTAACCTGAGGATTAATTTGTAAAACTGTTAAATTTTTAGAATTATGCCATTGTTGAGTTTGAGATGTTTTTGAAGTTTGGTGATAGATATATAAGTTTGATAACTAAATAGGATTATTTTGTAAAGTGATTTTTAGTAATTTTAATGTTTAAGATTAAATTGTTAAAATAGTAAAACTTCATGGAATTTTAGTGAAATTTTGATTAAAAAAAGGATAGGTTAGAAAGCCTAAGAAATTCGACAAGCATGTTTGGTAACTAAAAATGGTAAATTTGCAAGTTATGAGTGTAGGGACTAAATTGCATAAATGGAAAAATGTTGGGGCAATTTTGTAAAATTATGATGGAAGGACTTAATTATATAAAACTGCTTATTTAAGTGTTGGAATTTTATTAATTGAATGAAATTATTATTTAGATCAAGAAACGATATAATCAAACTTGAATCATGAAAAAGCTAAATTAACTGATTAGTTGTCGGCCTTGTTTCGCAACCCTTTTTGTCTAAGTAAGTGCATATTGTCATTTTTATTGTAATTCATTATTAAATGTTTTTTTTTATGATACATATATATTTTTTGTTGAAACTATTGAAATGAAATTGATCAATGTGAAACATAATGAAATTTAGAAATGATTTCGATAGATCTAGTAAAAGTTTCATACATGAGATTTCTGTTCGAATTTCTATTTTGAATCGAGCTCCAATATCTGTTGCGGATTCGGATATACATGTGACTTGGATTTAGCCTAAACTGGTAATCCGTTGTCATTTTAAATGTTTAGCCTAGACTAGTAACCTTACATGTATACATAGCCCTAGCCAGGCTATTTTTCTGTGTTGTCATTGGTTTAGTCCGGACGAGTAACATGACACATTTATTATGTATCTAATTAGATATTACGAGCATCATCTATTTCTGGAGTTATGTATTGAATACTTTTACAAAGATCCATCAGAATAATAAAGGTTATTTGATACGAAACCGTTTCATTAAAATAAATGGATTATAAATTCTGAATATCCGTATGTTTAAATGATTACTGACTTGGAATTTCTGAATCATGTTGTGATAATGTCGATACTTGAAATGGCTATATGTAAATTTATTTATGTAAGGAACAATTATGAAATGGCTATAAGGTATCAAACTTTGAATGGAATGTGTCACATATTATATATTGAGTTGGATGAAGTGATTGGTAAATATGTTATTTGAATGTTTTGCTATAGTATGCTCAAGCTTTATGTATATATGTGAACTCACTAACTTGTGAGATTAATTGTGGGTACAGGAAATGAACTAATTCATAAGCTTGCTAATGAAATTATGCATGAAATGTACAAAATAATTCAAATTCATAAAGTTTAATTTTCATTATATGTGAGCTTACTAAGGATTGATTTTCTTAAATCCATTATTTTCTTTCTTTGTAGATCATCAGAAATCTGGATAGGTTGGAAGTTCAAGTCAGAGCATACACACTATTCGTTCCCAAATCGATAGAAGTTTTGATCCATTTGAAGTTGGGTTATAAATGGCATGTACTAAGAGTCTTTTGGTTATTTTGGTCATGTTGATAATGTTTGGATTTTGGTTTTGGGAAGTCTTTGTGGTTTTATAAATATATTTGATATCTTTGGCTAACGATTCTGATTATAAATGCTTTTTTTCATTTGGTTTAGGCCTTATGAAATTAACTTGAAATATGGTAAAATGGATGTGATGAAATGAATGATTTGGTATGTTAAGTATACCTTTAAGGTATTAACTTGATGGTTATTATGTGCATGACTTGTTGGATGATTAAATTGTGGCACCTATGAGGGTACATTGGTTAGGCACTTAGTTTGAATGTTTTGGTATGTTTTAAGCATATTTGAATGTTTTTTGAAGTTGTGTAAATTGTTGAAATTGGTTTGGATTGGCACCTAAGAAATGGACATTTTTTGGAAATCATTTTAGGTGCACACAACCTGGGACACGAGCTGTCACACAGCCATGTGCCACCACGATCACACCACACGACTGTGTGTCATTTTGATTTTAGTAGCAGGTTTGACACAGTCTGGCACATGGCCTACGACACGGCCGTGTAACCATATTTCGAATACTTACACGAGCTGAGACACGATCATGTGACCCATATTTTGAATTTTATACAGTTTGGCCACACGACCATGTTTCTGAGCCACACGGCCTGGGCTCTATCACACGGCCGTGTGACCCTTGTTTTCAAAATTTTTCGTTTTTCTTAATGTTTTCTGATTTTTTTCAAATAAGTCCTTTATTATTCCATACTATTTTTAATACATTGTGAGCTCGATTTAAGCCTCATAAATGTTTTTATGCTATGATTAAATTTGAGATTTGAATGATTTATTGATGTTAATTGTTTTTATACGTGACGTAACACTCTGTACCCTTGATCCGACGATGGAGATGGGTTAGAGGTGTTACATGGTCTTATACATTTATGCCCTCTTGGCATATTGTCATATGATGCCATGGCCATAGACTTTCCACATATTTATTTCGTGATCTGCCAGTTCAGTTAGCATTATAGTTTCCCTATCAGAGGCTACACAACAAATCTCTATTTTCACAGTGATTTGCCTGTCCAGTTAGCAATATACCTACCCTACTGGAGGCAACACAAACAGATCTCTTTCTCGTCTTTTTAAATAACCCAAAATTGTCAGGTACTGGAATCATATAGCAAAAAAGTATTAGACAATGACTACACACACGCCAGCAACAACATGCAGGAGTTGGGTTTAGAGACTCACCTTTACCTCAGCCCAAAGCTTTTGCTTCGACAGTCCTTCCCGATCTAGTAGCAGTAACTACTTAATCCATCAGAAGATTTCCATTAGAATCCCCATTACAGAACTTTAATAATGTTTTAACTACAAGAAACCCCCAATGCAGGGCCTTTTTATAACACTCTTCCCTTTTATAGTTGTAACGTGCAAAGCTGTAAGACTTACCAAAAGGGATCCTAGTCTAATCTTAACAAAGTAGGAGAAGAAGAGAATGTTGAGGTTAGAAAGAAGAACCTAAACATTTAGCAGATAGAAAAAACCATTTGAAGTGTTCCTTTCCCGTAAATAAACTCTCGGTCCCCTGATCTCCCTACCAAATCCAGGGTAGGTACAATAAAATCTGGTGAAGGCTTACCTTTCTATTGACCAATCATAGGGAGGGTTAAATCAATCTAATTGACTCCTATTGAGAAATGGTCGTCCATGCTACTTGTGATGATTTGTTTAGTTGGCTTGTTTTAGTGAATAAGCAATCTTTCACACATCGTGCTACTCTTCTCTTTACTTTGATCTCTACTTTTGTTGCTGCGAAATCCCAACAATTCCCAACCAAATCCGATAAAAAAAATCTAATTGGACAGCAGTAATGCAATTCAGGCGTACCCTATCTTAGCGGTGACTCATGTTCGACATGATTTAAAGGCAACTAAGTCTCTTACAGCTTCCTCATACACTTGACAGGCTCTTAGTAAACAAACTCTGGGGCATACCCCTTTATAAGCGCACTCTCATGGGTGTAATATTTCTTCTTTTGGAAACATCATGCGACTAATTCCTTAAATACCACCAACGGGAGGATGTTGCATCGCTTGTAATAGCCCATTTTCAGTGAAATTGGAACAGTGGTTTCAGGACCATAAATTCGAGTCAGAAAGAACAATTATTTTAAAATTATTGCATGGTTTGCAATATGATAGGAATGTTATATGAAAATTCTGATAAGAAAATTTTATCGATTTCATGTTTAATTATGGAAAGGATAAAATTGCATAAAAATGCAAAAAATTAAATTATAGTAGCTATAAGTATCAAATAGATATGGAATTCAAAACTTGAGGTCCTTATATGGTAATTATACCAATAAAAAAAGTTAGTAGATATTTTTGATGATTCATCCATGGAAATTTAGAAAAAGAAAAGGACTAAATTGGAAATGGAAATAAATAAAAGATGATAAATTAAATAAATGTTTAATATCATCATTTTATATCATCTTAATCCAAAAAATACATGGAAACCCTAGGAAAGAGAAAGGAAATCAAACAAGCTTAATTGTGTAAGCATTCTTGTCTCGTTTTTAGTAATTTTGATATTTTTGAGATCGGAATAACCTAATCTATCTATTTTGGGGATTAATTTGCAAAGATATCAAAGTATAGAAAATTTCCCATGGATGGATATGCTGAAAATTTGAAATTTATGGTAGAAAATGAAAGGCTGTTGATAGATAAACAACTTTTGTAAAGTGAATTTTCATGAAATTGTGATTTAGGGACTAAATTGAAAAGTTGTAAAACCCATGAAAAAATTATGATTTTTTGTGAAATTCATGGGTTGTTATTGTGACATATAAAATTCAATTAGGCTTGTAATAATGATTAAATTGCATGAATTTCATTTTCCGAGCTTAGGGACAAAATTGTCATTTATGAAAAGTATAGGGGCAGAATGATAATTTTGCCTAGGAAGTGAATTGAGTTCAATTGAGTATGGAATGGATTAAATTGATGTTAAATTCATTTATACAGACCCGGAAAGATCAAATAAAGATTTAGATCGAGGAAAAGAAAAGGTGACGGATTAGTAGATTTTCCTAAACGAACAAGTATTGAGGTAAGTTCGTGTAATTAAATTGTGTATATTTATATGCTTGAATTAAATGTTGTATATGTGAATTGTATGAATGCCTTATGAATGAAATTGATCACATGTCCGATTATGCTCGATAAACAATAAATCCCGTTTGAATAATGAAATGTGATGGATACAGTATTTTCCTGTATTGATTATAGTCCTGCATATGTTGTGGACATTATAGCTCAGACGATCCTGATAAAAGTCTCCTCGAGAATCCTGTTATATAGTTCCTGCGAGCATCCTGATCGGTAGTGATCCTGCATGTGTTGCACACTACCGCAGCTCTTTGTGAGCGTCGTGTTACATGATTCGATCGGTTGTGATCCAGCATTTATTACGGACACAAATGCAGCTCTTCGTAAGTGTCCTGATATAGACTCTTATGAGCTTCCTAACATGGCTCGCTTGAACATCCTGTTATGCTATCTAGAGCTCCCTAATAATATCTCTTCGGAGTTACCTGTTAAGCTCAATGAGCTTCCTAATTAAAACTCTTATGAGTTTCCTGTTTAGCCTGGATAAGCTTCCTGATACATGGCTCACATGAGCATCCTGTTACATAGCTCGAGAGAGTGCTTCCTGATTATGTGACCTAATTGGGTACCCCTGGATATGAATTGACGGATTTCAGTTTTGTACACTTTAAGTGTACTACATGAGCGTATCCATCAATATTTCAAATAAATTCAACGGGTAAAGATCTGATATGGATAAACTAAAATTGAAATGATTTGTCATGGAAATGTACATGTAATATGGAATAATGATATGGAAAGCATATGAATATGAAAATCATTAAATGATGAGCTCATCCATGTTCTTGGTACTATGTGAATTACTTGACTTACATCATTGGTGGAGTTGTGTGTTTTAGGCTATTAGCCAATTTGCTTGGATGCATTTTTGTATGCTTATCTTAAATGCAAATATGTGGTAAGTTAAATTATTGTTATACGAACTTACTAAGCATTTGAAATGCTTACTCTGTTTATTTTCCTCTGTTTTATAGTGCTCGGAACCTCGTAAAGGTTGGAGATCGGTCGCAGCATCATCACACTATCCTTCAGCTCGTTTTGGTATAAATAGAAAACCTATATTGATATAATGGCATGTATAGTCTAATTTGGCCAATGATGGCATATAATAGTTGTTTGTAATCTAGCCATTGGAATGGCTAGTGATAGTATCTTTAGTGAATATATATATGAGATTATAATATGTTTAATACATGTATGCTTGGTACGGTTTGATTTAATTATGGAAAGCATATAAGTATTACAAAGGTAAGTTTGAATACATGTGATGATATATCTTATATAATGTTAATATTGGTTTGGTATTAATGTCTTGAATTGGTTGGTATATGTATGTATGTATTGGTGTAGGTTGAAGAAAAAATTTGGGTGAGAAATAAGGCTAGGAAATGGCCTTATTTTGTCCACACCGGCGTGTATCTCAACCGTGTGTGACACACGGCCATGCGCACGGGCGTGTGGTTTAGCCGTGTACCCCTTGCATCTTAAAAGTTGAGAAACAGAATGCTCAGAATTAGGCACACAGGTAGAGACACGGGCGTGTGTCTCAGTCGTGTAAGACACACGGCCCAGCACATGGGCGTGTGTTCTAGCCGTGTAACCCTTGCACCTAATTTTTGAAAATTAAATTGTCCACACGGTCTAGCACACGGGCGTGTGGCTGGCCGTGTGACCCAAGTCAGAGAGTTACACGAGTACGGACACAAGCTAGGACACGACCGTGTGCCTCACATCGAATGCCCACACGGCCTGGGACACGGGCGTTCACACGGCCTGGCCACAAGGGCATGTGTCCCCTGTACCTAAGAAAAATTTTGAGTTTTCGCAAAATTTTTTATGTGATCCCGGTTTAGTCCCAACTCGATTCTAATATGTATTTTGGGCCTCGAGTACCCATATAAGGGACATCATGAATGATTGTGATTGATTTTCAGATATGAATAGTAAATGACATAAATTAATTGTAATTGAATTGTAAACTCCGGTAATACTCTGTAACCTTGTTCTGACGATGGATATGGGTTAGGGGTGTTGCATTTATTGCTATCAGAGCTACGGTTTAGTCAATTCTCGGGCTAATGTAGCAAGTACGAGTTTAGCTATACATGCCATTATATAATTTGTGATAGTGTGATATCTCCTGACCATTTTAAAATGTGTTTATCATATAGCAATGTTATCCAACCAAGCTAGAGCTGAATCTGAAGAAGTTGAGAGCACTGCTCAAGCTTCTATACAAAGAGGGCCGAGGTAAGGAGGCAAAAGAAGCCTTCTTTCAAATGATGAATGAGTGGTTCATAGAATTCATAAGAACAAATCCTGCTGTACAACAACCTCCCCCTCCTACTCCTCAACCGGTTCCTGACATGCCACAAGGTGTTGAACCTGTTAGAACTGGAAAACCTCTTGTAACAGCCCGGTTTAGACCCTAGTTGGAACAGTGGTTTTGGTACCACAAATCTGAGTCTAAAAAATATTTTAATATTATTTTTCGAGTCTAAAGCATGTGAATTGGTATGTGTGAAATTTCTGTGATTTAATTTGATCGTTTGTGTGCTTAATTTGAAAAAAAGAACTAGATTGCATAAAATGCAAAAGTAGCCTTCTATTTAATTAAGTGTTGAATTGATGTGTGTTTATAATTAAGGGGTCCTTATGTTGTTATTATGCCATTAACTTGAAAGTGGACAATTATGGCCATCCATTATATTATTATAAATGTTTTAAACCAAGGTTAAAATTGGTATTTGATAATTAATGTTAATATAATTAAAATAAAAACAATTTGATGGCCATTATCATCATCTTTTCACCGAATTTGAAAGAAAAAGGAAGGGTTTAAAGCTTAGTTTCATTCGGCCATTGATAAGCTTAATTGAGGTTTGAATATTGATCCGTTTTCGATAATTTTTACGTTTTTGTGATCATTGCTTCGTGTTCTATCAAGCCCATGCTTAAATTTCAAAAATTGTTGATGATTTTGTGATGTTCCATTGTTGATTTTGTGAGCTTTGTGATGTTAAATGGTGAAATATGAAAGATATGTTGGATTAATATGTTTTGTATTGAGATTTTTGATGAATTTGAGTATTTTGGGCTAAATTGTGAAAAAGAGAAATTTAGGGGCTAAAATGTGAAATAAATGAAATATATGGGCTTATATGAGCTAAGGGAATATTCGACCAAATATATGTATAAATAAATTACGTGTATTTTGTGATTTTATGAAATAGGGACTAAAATGTCAAAATTGTGAAAATGTGAGGGCTAATTTGTAAAATGCCCTAAATATGTGTATATAGATTGAATTGAATGATTTGGTGAATAAAATAGTTAAATTCGAATGTGTATAGATCAAGAACCAAAGAAAACGGAATTAGATCGGGGGAAATCGAAAGTAGTTGAATAGCCGTTTGTTTCCGTTCTTTTCCATAAGAGGTAAGTCCATATACAAATAAATGTGTTTAAATTGAATTATTATTGTTTATATGTGAATGAATTGTGATATATGGCTATTTGAGCTGAATATGTAAAATCTAAGAAAGTTCCGATAATGAGACGACGTCCGAAAAGTCCCGTACGAACCATAAGAATAGTTAAGATACATATGTCATGACATAGGATTCCAATATGAGTTATCGTGTAAGACCACGTCTGAGACGTTGGCTTTGATTTGAGATTTACGTGTAAGACCATGTCTGGGACATCAGCATCGTATATGATTTCGTGTAAGACCCTTTCTGGGACAGAGGCATCGATAGTTAATTACATGTAAGGCCGCGTCTGGGACGTTGGCATTGTACAAGCTTTACAAGCTATCCGAGTATCCTTATTGATTCTGAATGGTTCAACAGGCATTCCGAGATATGAATGAATATGTGAATATGTATCTGTTTCAGGTACGTATGAAATGTATATGAAATTTGGAAATAGAAGATAAGTATGAATATTATCATTTGATATGTCTTGATGTGAATGATATTATGGTTTGAATGATGCATGTTTTGGTATTGGAATTGGCTAAAATATGGTGTTTTAGGTATACTTGATAAGGGTGAGAAATGTGGCTTCAATAAAGCCTATTTTCACTCTATACGGTCGAGCACACAGGCGTGTGGTTTGACCCTGTGTGACATGTGGCTTTAGTCCACGGTCGTGTGTCCCTTGGGGTAACTCTTCGAATTAAGTCAGTATACCCTACAGGTTTGGCACGGCTTAGACACACGGGTGTGTCTACTGACCGTTTGTGGCACACGGGCTAGAACTTGGGCATGTGGCTGGCCGTGTGACCCAAGTTAGTAACCCCCTTAAATTTCACACGGCCTGACACAAGGGCGTGTCTCGGCCGTGTGGTGCAAGTCAGAATGTATGCCCTATTTTCACACGGTCTTTGACATGGGCGTGTCTTGTGGCTGTGTGAGGTACACGGCCTGTCCACAGGGGCGTGTGACCTCTGCAACTTTGAAAAATGTTTAAGTTTTGGAAAGAAATTTGTATGTGCTCGGTTTAGTCTCGACTCCTTCCCAATGTATGTTTAAGGTCTCTTAGACATTCTAAAGGGACTCTATGTGTATATTTCGCTATGGAATGTTTGTGGATATTTGATATTAGTGGAATGTTTGTGATATAGTCCGATATGTCCTGTAATGCCTCTTAACCTCAGTCTGACGATGGATAAGGGTTAAGGGTGTTACAATTTTATTGTTATCAGAGCTACAGTTTAGTCGATTCTAGGACTAACGTAGCGTATGTGAGTCTAGCTATACATGTCATATATATTTGAACTGTGATAGTTTGATGAATCCTGAAAAATAAAAATGCGTTTTCCATATAGTAAATGGATCTTGAACGAGCCGTAGCTGACGATGTTGAAAGTAATGCACTCGCTCCCGCTCAAGTGACAGTGCCTTCAAATTCAAGAAATGTATCTAGTGACCCTGAGGGAGAGGCAAAGCAAGCCTTCTTCCAAACGATGAATGAGTGGTTCACTCAGTATGTTAGAGCAAATCCGGCTGTTCTCAACCTCTACCCCCGGCAAGTTCCTGTAGCTCCTCAAGTTATAGATTCGATTCGTCTGAATAAACCTCCGGTTGATAAGATTAGAAAGTATGGGGCAGAAGAATTCTATGCTACCACTGATGATGATGCTGAGAGAGCCGAGTTCTTGCTTGAGAATACAGTTCGGGTATTGGATAAGTTGTCATGTACCCCTGATGAATGTGTTAAATGTGCCGTTTCTTTGTTAAGAGATATAGCTTACCAATGGTGGAAAACTCGGACTTATGTTGTTCCGAGAGAACGAATCACTTGGGATTTCTTCCAGACTGAATTCCAAAAGAAATACATCAGTGAGAGATTTATTGATCAAAAGCGAAAAGAGTTTCTTGAATTGAAACAAGTCTGTATATCTGTTACAGAATATGAACGAGAATTTGTGAGGCTGAGCTAGTATGCACGAGAATGTGTCTCTACTGAGGTAATAATGTGTAAAAGGTTCGAAGATGGCTTGAATGAAAATATCCGTTTGTTAGTTGGAATTTTGGAAATAAAAGAATTCGTTGTGCTTGTTGACCGAGCGTGTAAAGCTGAAGAGCTCGGGAAAGAGAAAAGAAAAGTCGATTCGGAAGCTAGAGAAGTGCGAAAATGAACAAAGAGTAAGTCATATCAGTCGGCATCAAAGAAATACTGAGATGATTATAGTCGTTCAAAGACTAATGTGGGATATTCGAGTAGAGATCATGCAAGATCACATTCGAGCCTTAGAGCTCCAGCCACTTCGATTGCAAGTGTTGGAAATGTCAGATCTGAGTGACCTGAGTGTAAACATTATGGTAAAAGACATCCGGGTAATTGTCGATTAAATGATCGAGCTTGTTTCAAATGTGGATCTTTAGATCATTTTATCCGAGACTGTCCCGAGTCTGTTGAGCAAGAGATTGTGCAGAATCTGAAGTCGAATAATGCTTCAGCTAGGGGTAGACCTCCCAGAAACATGAGAAATATGAGTGGTAGCCAGAGAGCTATGAAAGATACAGCTGTGAGATCTGTGGCGAGAGCACCTGCCAGAGCTTATGCTATTCGCACTCGCGAAGAAGCTTTGTCTCCAGACGTCATTACCGGTACTTTTACTCTTTATGGTACTTCTGTGATTGCATTGATAGACCCAGGATCTACTCATTCATATATATGCATGAACTTAGTATCCAGTAAGACTTTGCCTATAGAGTCTACTGAATTTGTAATTAGAGTATCGAACCCCTTAGGCAAGTGTGTTCTGGTTGACAAAGTGTGCAAGAATTGTCCGTTGATGTTTCGAGATATCTGTTTTCGGCTAATCTGATGTTATTACCCTTTGATGAATTCGATATAATTCTGGGTGTGGATTGGCTAACATTGCATGATGCTGTTGTGAATTGCAAACGGAAGACTATTGATTTTAGAAGTCAGAATGATGAGATAATACGGATTGAGTCTAGTGATTTAAATGGGTTACTGGGTGTAATATCTTCGATGAAAGCTCTAAATTATGTGAAAAAGGGATGTGAAGCTTATCTTACGTATGTAATTGATACAAAAGTGACAGAAAAGAAGGTTGAATCTGTGCCTGTGGTTTGTGAGTTCCCTGATGTGTTTCCTGAAGAATTACTGGGATTACCTCTGATACGAGAAGTTGAGTTTGGCATTGAGTTAGTGCCGGGGATGACCCCTATCTCAATAGCTCCGTATAGAATGGCTTCGACAGAATTGAAAGAATTAAAGTCTCAGTTGCAAGAGTTGACTGATAGAGGATTTGCATGACCGAGTTTCTCACCTTGGGGTGCTCCCGTTTTGTTTGTGAAAAAGAAAGATGGCACGATGAGAATGTGTATTGATTATCGTCAGTTAAACAAAGTGACCATTAAGAAAAAATATCCTCTGCCCAGAGTTGATGATTTGTTTGATCAGTTGAAAGGAGCTTCTGTGTTTTCAAAGATAGGTCTGAGATCGGGATACTATCGATTCATGAGTAAAAGATTCGAGACATTCCAAAAGCGCTTTGAGCGAGTGCGGGCATTATGAATTTTTAGTTATGCCTTTCGGACTAAAAAATGCTCCTGCTGTATTTATGGATTTGATGAACAAAATTTTCAGACCGTATTTAGATCGATTTGTTGTTGTATTCATTGACGACATTTTGATTTATTCGTGTGATGAAATTGAGCATGCCGAACATTTGAGAATTGTGCTACAAACTCTGCGTGATAAGCAATTGTATGTAAAGTTTAGTAAATGTGAGTTTTGGTCACGCGAAGTTGGCTTTTTGGGGCATATTGTGTCAGCATCAGGAATACGAGTTGATCCGAATAAGGTTTCAGCTATTTTAGAGTGGAAGCCTCCGAAAAATGTGTCTGAAGTCCACAATTTTCTGGGACTTACTGGTTATTACCGATGGTTCGTAAAAGGCTTTTCGATGATTACAACTCCGTTAAAGAGATTGCTTCAGAAAGATGTGAAATTCGAATGGTCTGAAAAGTGTCAGAAAAGCTTTGATCAGTTGAAAACTCTTTTAACTTAAGCTCCAATTTTGGTATAGCCAGAATCGGGTAAAGAGTTCGTGATTTTTAGTGATGCTTAATTAAACGACCTGGGTTGCGTCTTGATGCAGGAAGGCAAAGTTATAGCTTATGCCTCGAGACAATCGAAACCGCATGAAAACAATTATCCGACGCATGACCTTGAGTTAGCTGCGATCGTGTTTGCTCTAAAAATTTGGCGTCACTATCTTTTCGGTGAGAAGTGTCATGTGTTTTCAGATCATAAAAGTCTGAAATATTTTATGACTCAGAAAGACTTGAATCCGCGACAGAGAAGATGGTTAGAACTATTAAAAGACTACGAGCTTGTGATTGATTATCATCCGGGAAAAGCAAGTGTTGTTGCTGATGCTTTGGGTCGGAAATCACTATTTACGCTAAGTGCGATGAATGCTTATTTAGTTTTGTCTGATGATGGTTTGGTTTTAGTCCAATTGAAAGCGAGACTATTGTTCTTATAGCAGATTTGTGATGCCCAAAAAGTTGACAATGAAATGCTAGCGAAACGTGCTCAGTGTGATTTGAACTTTGATTCAGAATTTCAAGTTGATGATAATGATTGTTTGAGATTCCGAGGTCGGATTTGTGTTCCGAGAAATTTAGAATTGATTTAATTGATTTTGAATGAAGCACATAGTAGTTGCTTATCTGTTCATCCGGGAAGTACAAAGATGTATAATGATTTGAAACAGTTTTACTGGTGGCCTGGTATGAAAAGAGATATCTCTGATTTTGTTTTAAAATGTTTGATCTGTCACCAAGTTAAAGCTGAACATTAGGTGCCATCCGGTTCGTTACAACCGATTATGATTCCCAAGTGGAAATGGGATAGAGTGACGATGGATTTTGTTTCAGGTTTGCCTTTAACTCCGAGGAAGAAAGATGCAATCTGGGTTATAGTTGATAGATTGACAAAATCAGCTCATTTTATTTCAATAAGAACGGATTATTCGCTTGATAAGTTAGCTGAGTTATATATTTGTGATATTGTGAAATTGCACGAGGTGCCACTATCTATTGTGTCTGACAGAGATCTGAGGTTTACTTCGCGGTTTTGGAAGAAACTGCAAGAGGCTTTAAGTACGAAATTGCACTTCAGTACTGCTTTCACCCGCAGACGGATGGTCAATCTGAGCGGATTATTCAGATACTCGAGGATATGTTAAGATGTTCCATTCTTGAGTTTGAAGGTACGTCGGAACAGTATTTGCCATTGATTGAATTTGCGTATAATAATAGTTTTCATTCGAGCATTAAAATGGCACCGTACGAAACTTTGTATGGTAAGAAATGCCGAACACCTCTGTACTGGTCTGAACTTAGTGAAAATAAAATTCACGGGGTGGATTTGATTAAAGAGACTGAACAGAAAGTAAAAGTGATACGAAATAGTTTGAAAGCAGCGTCTGATCGACAAAAATCATACACAGATTTGAAACGAAAAGATATTGAATTTGAGATCGGTGATAAAGTATTTTTGAAAGTGTCTCCATGGAAGAAAATACTTCGATTCGGCAGAAAAGGCAAATTGAGTCTGAGATTCATCGAGCCGTATGAGATTATCGAACGTATTGGGCCGATTGCTTATAGATTGTCATTACCACCTGAGCTAGAAAAGATTCACAATGTGTTTCATGTATCGATGCTTCGACTATACAGATCAGATCCCTCGCATGTAATTTCTCCGTCTAAGATAGAGATTCAGTCTGACATGACTTATGAAGAAGAACCGATCCGTATCTTAGCTCATGAGGTTTAAGAATTGAGAAATAAGAAAATTTTGTTAATAAAAGTATTATGGCATCGACACGGGGTCGAAGAAGCTACGTGGGAACCCGAAGATGCTATGAGAGAGCAATATCTGAATCTGTTCAATGGTAAGATTTTCGGGGACGAAAATTCCTAAGGGGGAGAGTTATAACAGCCCGATTTAGACCCTAATCAGAACAGTGGTTTCGAGACCACAAATCCGAGTCTAAAAAATATTTTAATATTATTTTTCGAGTCTACAACATGTGAATTAGTATGTGTGAAATTTCTGTGATTTAATTTGATCGTTTGTGTGCATAATTTGCAAAAAGGACTAAATTGCAGAAAATGCAAAAGTAGCCTTCTATTTAATTAAGTGCTGAATTGATGTGTCTTTATAATTAAGGGGTCATTATGTTGTTATTATGCCATTAACTTGAAAGTGGACAATTATGGCCATCCATTATATGATTATAAATGTTTTAAACCAAGGTTAAAATTGGTATTTGATAATTAATGTTAATATAATTAAAATAAAAACAATTTGATGGCCATTATCATAATCTTTTCACCGAATTTGAAAAAAAAGAAAGGGTTTAAAGCTTAGCTTCATTCGGCCATTGATAAGCTTAATTGAGGTATGATTTTTGATCTATTTTCGATAATTTTTACGTTTTTGTGATCGTTGCTTTGTGTTCTATCAAGCCCATGCTTAAATTTCAGAAATTGTTGATGATTGTGTGATGTGCCATTGTTGATTTTGTGAGCTTTGTGATGTTAAATGGTGAAATATGAAAGATATGTGTTGGATTAATATGTTTTGTATTGAGATTTTTGATGAATTTGAGTATTTTGGGCTAAATTGTGAAAATGAGAAATTTAGGGGCTAAAATGTGAAATAAATGAAATATACGGGCTTATATGAGCTAAGCGGCCAAACATATGTATAAAGAAATTACGTATATTTTGTGATTTTATGAAATAGGGACTAAAATGTCAAAAATGTGAAAATGTGAGGGCTAATTTGTAAAATGACTTAAATATGTGTATATGGATTGAATTGAATGATTTGGTGAATAAAAGAGTTAAATTTGAATGTGCATAGATCAAGAACCAGAGAAAACAAAATTAGATCGGGGAAAATCGAAAGTAGTTGATTAGCCGTTTGTTTCCGTTGTTTTCCGTACGAGGTAAGTCTATATACAAATAAATGTGTTTAAATTGAATTATTATTGTTTATATGTGAATGAATTTTGATATATGGCTATTTGAGCTGAATATGTGAAATCCGGGAAAGTTTCGATAATGAGACGACGTCCGAAAAGTCTCGTACGAACCATAGGAATAGTTAGGATACATATGTCATGGCATAGGATTCCGATATGAGTTATCGTGTAAGACCACGTCTAGGACGTTGGCTTTGATTTGAGATTTATGTGTAAGACCATGTCTGGGACATTGGCATAGTATATGATTTCGTATAAGACCCTGTCTGGGACAGAGGCATCAATAGTTAATTACATGTAAGACCGCGTCTGGGACGTTGGCATTGTAAAAGCTTTACGAGCTATTCGAGTATCCTTATTGATTCCGAATGGTTCAACGGGCATTCTGAGATATGAATGAATATGTGAATATGTATCTGTTTCAGGTACGTATGAAATGTATATGAAATTTGGAAATAGAAGATAAGTATGAATATGATCATTTGATATGTCTTGATGTGAATGATATTATGGTTTGAATGATGCTTGTTTTGGTATTGGAATTGGCTGAAATATGGTGTTTTAGGTATACTTGATAAGGGTGAGAAATGTGGCTTCAATAAAGCCTATTTTCACTCCGCACGGCCAAGCACGCGGGCGTGTGGCTTGACCGTGTGTGACACATGGCTTTAGTACACGGCCGTGTGTCCCCTGGGGTAACCCTTCGAATTAAGTCAGTATACCCTACAGGTTTGGCACAGCAGCTTAGACAGACGGGTGTGTCTACTGGCTGTATGTGGGACACGGGCTGGCACTTGGGCGTGTGGCTGGCCGTGTGACCCAAGTCAGTAACCCCCCCTAAATTTCACACGGCCTGGCACAAAGGCGTGTCCTCGGTCGTGTGGTGCAAGTCAGAATGTATGCCCTGTTTTCACACGGTCTTTGACATGGGCGTGTCTTGTGGCCGTGTGAGGCACACGGCCTGTCCCCACGGGCATGTGACCTCTGTAACTTTGAAAAATGTTTATGTTTCGGAAAAAAATTTGTATGTGCTCGGTTTAGTCCCGACCCCTTCCCAATGTATGTTTAAGGTCTCGTAGACCTTCTAAAGGGACTCTGTGTGTATATTTCGCTATGGAATGTTTGTGGATATTTGATATTAGTGGAATGTTTGTGATATAATCCGATATGTCCTATAACACCTCTTAACCTCAGTCCGATGACGGGTACGGGTTAGGGGTGTTACACATCTAGTAGATATAATCCGTAAGTATGGGGCAGAAGAATTGAGGGCTACTGCCGAAGATGATCCGAAAAGGGCTGAATTTTGGTTAGAGAATATAATCAGGGCTTTGGATTAATTATCGTGTACACCAGCTGAGTGTTTGAAATGTGTTGTATCACTGTTAAAAGATTCGGCTTAACAATGGTGGAATACTTTGATTTCTGTTGTGCCAAGGGAAAATGTTACATGGGAGCTTTTCCAAACAGAATTCAGAAAGAAGTATATTAGCAAGAGATTTCTGGATCAGAAAAAGAAAGAATTTCTAGAGCTTAAACAAGGAAATATGACTGTATATGAATACGAGCGGGAATTCGTTCGATTAAGCAAGTATGCCAGAGAATGGGTTCCGACTAAGGCTAATATGTGTAAACATTTTGAAGAAGGATTAAATAAGGACATCAAGCTATTGATAGGAATTCTTGATTTAAGGGAATTTGTAGTACTGGCTGATAAGGCACACAAAGCTGAGGAATTAAGCAAAGAGAAGAGACAAGCAGAGAAAGAAGCCCAAATTTCTAGGAAGAGATTTATGGGTAAGTCACGATCATCTGCTTCAAAGAAATCAAAGAAATACCATGATCGTTCTACCACATTTACGGGGTATTCTAGAAAAGAACGAGGCTTTCAACGCTCTAATCCAAGATCTTCGTCTCCATCTGTAACAAGTGTTGGAAGTGTTGGTAACCCCAAACCAAGATGCAAACATTTCAACAAATTTCAATTTGGGGAGTGCCGTATGAGAAGCGGGGCCTGCTATAGATGTGGTTCCCTTGACCATTATCTTAAAGATTGTCCGAAAAGGATTGAAGGAGATACTGATCAGAATTCGAAGTCGAGTAACCCCGCCTCGAGAGGTAGACCACCTCGTCACCCCGGCAATGTCAGTGGTATCCGAGGTGCTACAAAAGATTCAACAGTCAAATCTGAAGTAAGAGCACCAGCAAGGACATATGCTATTCATGCAAGAGAGGATGCATCTGCACCAGACGTCATTACTGGTACTTTTTCTCTTCTTGATACTGACATTACTGCTTTGATTGATCCTGGTTCAACACATTCATATATATGCATGAATTTAGTGTCTGTTAAAAGTTTACTTGTTGAGTTCACTGAATTTGTGGTTAAATATTCAAACCCCCTGGGCCAATATGTTATGGTGGATAAAGTTTGTAAAAATTTTCCGTTGATGGTAAAGGGTTATTTTTTCTCGGCTGATTTGGTGTTGCTGCCATTTGATGAACTTGATGTGATTTTAGGAATGGACTGGCTAACTCAACATGATGCAGTGGTGAATTGTAAACAAAAATACATTGTGTTGAAATGTCAGAATAGTGAATTACTTCATGTTGAATCAGATAAGTTGGATGGGTTATCTAATGTGATTTCAGCTATAACAACACAGAAATATGTCAGAAAAGGGTATGATGCTTATCTTGCATATGTGTTGGATACTAAAGTATCAAAATTAAAGATTAAATCAGTGCCAGTTGTATGTGAGTTTCCTGATGTGTTTTCGGAAGAATTACCCAAATTACCGCCAGTCAAAGAGGTGGAATTTTCTATAGATCTTGTTCCGGGAACAACATCGATATCTATAGCACCCTACAGAATGGCTCCTATTGAATTAAAAGAGTTGAAAGCACAGTTGCAAGAACTTACTGATAGAGAATTTGCTCGACCCAGTTTCTCACCTTAGGGTGTGTCGGTTTTGTTTGTTAAAAAGAAAGATGGATCGTTGAGGTTGTGTATTGATTACAGGAAACTCAACGAAGTCACAATAAAGAACAAGGATCCACTGCTCCGTATTGATGATTTGTTTGACCAGCTAAAAGGTGCCACTTTATTTTCAAAAATTGATCTCCATTCTGGCTATTATCAGTTACGAGTAAAAGACTCAGATGTACCGAAGACAGCCTTCAGAATCAGGTATGGTCACTATGACTTTCTTGTGATGCCGTTCGGTTTGACTAATGCACCTGCAGTATTTATGGATTTAAAGAATAGAATTTTCAGACTGTATCTGGATAGATTTTTTGTGGTATTTATTGATGATATCCTGGTATATTCTCGAGATGAAAATGAACATGCTGATCATTTGAGAATTGTACTGCAAACTCTACGCAAGAAACAACTATATGCCTAATTTAGTGAATGTGGGCTTCGGGAAGTCGATTTCCTTGGACATATAGTATCTGCTGAAGGCATCAGAGTTGACCTGAATAAAGTATCAGCAATTTTTTATTGGAAGTCACCGAAAAATGTGTTTGAAGTCAAAAGTTTTCTGGGATTAGTCGGTTATTATCAGAGGTTTGTAAAAGTGTTGTCAATGATAGCTTCTCCGATGACTCGTCTATTGCAAAAAGATGTGAAATTTGAGTGGTCTAATAAATGTCAGCAGAGTTTTGATAGATTAAAAGCCTTGTTGACTGAAGCACCTGTGCTAGTTCAGCCTGAGTCGGGTAAAGAATTTATAATTTACAGTGATGCATCGTTGAAAAGTTTAGGCTGTGTTTTGATGCAAAAAGGTAAAGTAATAGCTTACACTTCTAGACAGCTAAAACCACATGAAAGAAATTACCAAATACATGATTTGGAGTTAGCAGCTATTGTATTTGCATTTAAAATCTGGCGGCATTACTTGTTTGGTGAAAAATGCCACATATTTACCAATCACAAGAGCTTAAAGTATTTAATGTCGCAAAAAGACTTGAATTTGAGGCAGCGTAGGTGGCTTGAACTGTTAAAATATTATGATCTGGTTATTGATTATCATCTGGGAAAAGTGAATGTGGTTGCAGATGCTCTGAGAAAAAAATCCCTATTAGCTTTGCGAGCAATGCATACCCGGTTATCTTTGTCTGATGATGGTTAAGTCATAGCTGAGTTAAAAGCTAAACCAATATTCTTGCAACAGATTTGTAAAGCTCAGAAGAGTGATGATGAATTACATGCTAAACGGGTATTATGTGAATCAAATTCTAATTCAGAATTTCAAATTGGGTCTGATGGTTGTCTGTTATTCAAAGGTAGGATATGTGTACCGAAGAATTCAGAACTTGTACAGAGGATTTTGTATGAAGCTCAGAATTGTACAGTGTCTATTTATCCTGGTAATAACAAGATGTACAATGATTTGAAAAAGATGTATTGGTGGCAGGGAATGAAACGAGATATTTCTGAATTTGTATCTAAATGCTTGATATGTCAGCAAGTAAAAGCTGAACATCAGGTGTCTTTAGGATTATTACAGCTAGTTACTATACCGGAGTGGAAATGGGAAAGAGTTACTATGGATTTTCTATCCGAATTACCCTTATCTCCTTAAAAGAAAGATGCTATTTGGGTAATCGTTGATCGTCTAACAAAGTCTACACACTTTATTCCGGTACGTATGGATTTCTCCTTGGATAGATTGGCTGAATTATATGTTTCTAAGATTGTCAGACTGCATGGAGTACCAGTCTCCATTATCTCCGATAGAGATCCTCGCTTTACATCTCGATTCTGGAACAAATTGCAAGAAGCTCTGGGTACGCAGTTACATTTCAGTACCGCATTTCATCTTCAGGCTGATGGTCAATCTAAACGTGTAATACAGATTTTAGAGGATATGCTCCGGTGTTGTTTTTTGGAATTCGAAAGTAACTGGGAAAAATACCTACCTTTGTGTAACACCCCTCACCCGTATTCAATGCTGAAATAGGGTTTCGGAGCAGTATCAAACTTACAACACATTTAAACATACTTTTCTCATTCATTTAATTAATACATGCAATCATCATTCAATCTCAATCAATTTGTCCCTAATACGAGCCTACGAGGCCCTAAACATGCATTGGGAGTGGTTAGGGACTAAACTAATAACTCGGAAAATTTTTCAACACTTAAAATTTTTTTTCTCTAAAACAGGGGACACGCCCTTGTTGTCAGGCCGTGTGTCTCACACGACCACCAGACACGCCCGTGTCACAGGCCATGTGAACATTCGAAATGGGAGCACATGGCCATGTCCCAGCCCGTGTCCTACCCCGCGTCCAAACAAGTGAGGTTACTGACTTGGGTCACATGGCCAACCACACGCCCGTGTGTCTAGCCCGTGTGCCCTTCGAAGTGGCCACACATGCCTGTGTGCCAAGCCGTGTGCTAGGCCGTGCCAAACTTGTAGGGTATACTGACTTATGCAACACGGCCAAGTCACACGCCCGTGTGCTAGGTCGTGTGCCAATTAGGGAGGTATACTGACTTGTGCCACACGGCCAATCACACGCCTGTGTGTGAGACCGTGTGGAGCATACTGACTTCATTTCAATTTTAGCTCCAGGGGACACACGGCCGTGCAACATGAACATGTGTCACACACGACTAAGATACATGCCCGTGTCTCTACCCATATGGACAAAAATAGGCTATTTACCAAGCCATTTTTCCACCCATTTTACACATACCTAAACAAGCTCAAATAGTTCCATTTCAAGACACAAATAAATAGCCAAAAGTCATCAACCAAAGTTCAAATCATACCAATTCTTTACCATCAATATAAATCACAAATATACCACAATTTACCATATAATTTTATACCTAATTCACATATACCATTAAATTAACTAAACCATTCCAAACATGCAATATCCATTCAACCTCCATCACTCATTATAGGTCAATTACCTAATTCAAAATAATACCATTTGTACATTTATAAACAACATCAAATTCACCATCACAAGCCAACTCATATGGCCTAAATACATGTTCATCAAACATACCAAAATGAATCAAGCCTATACATGCCATATACCATATATACACACTTCAAAACAACTAAAATAGATGTCCGATAGTACGATGAAGTCCTTGACGATCCCTGGATTCGAGCTAGCTTCGTAGAACTATAAAACATAAAAAATTAAACAAAGTAAGCTATAAAGCTTAGTAAGTTCGTATGTAAATATGAAATAATCTCAACAATCATTAACACTTCAAAATGGATAACATAATTAACATTTAAAGCATCAATCAATGAGCTAACATAAAGTTTAACCATATCGTAACTCATAAGTCCTCAACTTCTTCTAACTCGTTACTAGAATAGTTTTCAGTAGATACATGTATTGATCGTGTCCAAACTAACTATGACAACGAATAAGGCAAGCGCACCTATCGTTCGGTAGTATAGCTATGGCAAGACCAGAAATATCTTATCATCAAGGACCAAGAGTACTAGTAGTTACTATCTTTTTATTATCTAGCCTAAGTATTAAGGGAATCTGTAACACCCCAAACCTTGCCTAGAAGTTAGGCCCGAATCTGGCGTGTCACATTAAGGTGTTTTTCGAAAACTGTGGTTTCATTGAAAACCCTTATAGAAATTTAAAAACTAAAGTCTCAGTTTGCATTTGTTTATTGATAAAAAAACCTCGTGTTTGTGGAAGCTTAATTAAAAATGATGATTTACGAAGACGTGTTATCCAAAAATTGAGTTTCAAAAACGTAGTATTTAGAAAACAATTATTGTTTTGGGAAAAACTGGGTTCATCTTTTAGCCAATTTAAATAATAATAACTAAAAGTCTCAAATTGAGAACCAGAATTTAAGAGAGGCCTTATTACAACCCAATAAGAAAATGATTAAAATAAAGTAGAATAGAATACTAAAAATTCAAAGTCGCTCGTAGTGTGGCCACCTCAGGAGTCCTCCAAAGACGTCGAACCGCCTCACGAGGATTACCTAAGAAAAATTAAAAGAGGGGTGAGTTTACGAAAACTCGTGTATAATTCCCTTACTTAACAAAATCAGTAAGAACATGCATCAAAACAATTCGGGCCCAAGCCCATTAAAGTAACGGTGGCAATTGGGCATTAGCCCAAAATAGCCTCGGTTGGGCCTTAACCCAAGTCAAATGTCACATGTCATACATATAAATCGGGGCCTAAGCCCATCTCAATAATATAATCCGGATATGCAATGCGTTAATGCCCATACCAACCACGCACTCCGTCTCCCTGTCCAATCCTACACTCCGTGGGGATTTAATCGACCCACCCATCCCTACACTCCTTATGTAGCACCGGTTGCGACACTAACTTATCGGTGCAAAGATAGTTTGCTTCGGTGGCTAAAAAGCCTTCGATGGCGGTATTACAATTGGCACAAAGCCATTAGTCATCAGATTATGTTTGGCACATAGCCATCGGCGGACGATAATATAATCGACACACACCCTTGGGTAAATATGATCAACACAGAGTCATCAATATATAAGTTAGGCACATAGCCATGGTAAATACGATTGGCACAAAGCCATAATATCGGCACAAAGCTTTCGGTATTGGCACAAAGCCCATAATTACGGCACGAAGCCATATTAATGGCACACAACCCTCGGTAACATTATCGGTGCAAAGATGGTCGCTCGGTGGCTAAAAAACTGCGGTGGCTATAAAGCCTTCGTGGATCCACGATGCGTCAGCGACCACGCGATCCTATTAGCACTTCCTCCGTATTAATAATCCCAACCCCATGCAATATGTCGTGTATGTCATGCTCAGTCATTACACGTGTATGCAAAATTGCCATGCTCAGTAACAATTATTTAAACATGTAATAAAAGCATATCAGTCATACAACCACAGCCAAATTAGTCCACTCATTGTACAAGTCGATCATTTACCTACAAGGGCAAATCAGTCATTTTACCCTATAAGGGTATTTCGGTAATTCTACCCTATAGGGGTAGTTCGGTAATTCTACTCATAACCAATCCATGTATGCAACGCATCTCAAACATCATCAATCATACAATTAACACATACAACGTTAGTACTACCACGAGGGTACAACGATCATTTTATCGTTAAGGGTAAAACGGTAATTTCGCAAACTGAGGGTATTTCAGTAATTTCACAAATCGGGGGTATTTTGCTAATTCGCAAACCGAGGGTATTTTGGTAATTTCACTAATCGGGGGTATTTCAGTAATTTCACAAATCGGGTATTTGTTAATTTCATAAAACCGGGTATTTCAGTAATTTCACAAATCGAGGGTATTTTCATAATTTTGCAAATCGGGGGTATTTTGGTAATTTTGTAAACCAAGGGTATTTCAGTAATTTTGTAAACCAAGGGTATTTTAGTAATTTTGTAAACCAAGGGTATTTTAGTAATTTTGTAAACCAATGGTATTTTAGTAATTTTGTAAACCAAAGGTATTTCAGCAATTTCAAGACTGCAATGGCCTTTCCAAAGGCCTAATGTCGCCTCGGCGACTCAACTACCATTTCCTGGTCAGATGGGACTATTGGGCCTAAAACCCGATTTCGGCCCATTCGGGCCCACACGCTCGTGTGGCCCACCTAACACAATTCTAGCCACGTATATGAGATTCACCTAGTCTAGTTCACTATATACTACACCATCATACATTTTATTCAATTGGGCCCACGGGCCCATTGGGCCCACTTCGACCCATCGTGGCCCAAGCAGCCTCAACCCACTAGAATACTACTGATGGCCTCAACTATCGCGTCGAAGCCCCACACGTGCGTTCGCACGCTCGTGTGGCTACTATTGTCGTGACCGGTACTTCGGCATTTGCCGCTCTACAACTAGAGTGGAGAGAGTTACACACCTGATAGGAATCTGGTGCTAATCCGCGCTCTGACCACTCCAGTGCCCAAACGCCCTCCAAGGTATCCTTCCTCCTATCATAGAATGCTCTATATATAGCTAGCTTCTCACCTTCCTTCTTTGTATCCTTCCGATGTGGGATCCCTTCGTATGTAGAGTTTAAATCCAACTCAAACTCTTGCTCTCCAATTCGCAAAATAAATACTCCCTTGCTTTTCATGAGATTGGAACCCAGGCTCCCTTCAATAGTTCAACACGCCACTTGCCACCAAGCCACAAGCTCCTCTTGTGTCTTAAACCATGCGAAACTAAATATAAATCTATAGCAAAATTCTAAAGTCCATTTAAAAAGAACACCAAAATGCAAGAGCCAAGACTTGAACCTTGGACCTCCTTCCTTCCCTGTGGCGTCACTCCCTTGCCTCTTAAGTGGCGTCACTTTGCCACTACACCACACACTCCACTTGTGTAATTTTTATCCATATTTTATTCTTAAAGCCTACCTACCAACTCCCAGGGGTTTTTTCACCTAAAACCAAAATTTGGTCCCTCCACATGCACTAGTGACGCCACCCTCTCCCTTCCTTGTGGCGCCACCTACTCTTTGGGCCACAAGCCCAATTTGGTCATTTAAAACACATATAACTTCCTTTTAAAATGCTAGAGTGCCTACGCAGAGATTTAGACAGGGCCTCAGCCCATTCTTGAGCCCAATTAGTACCTAAATTCTCAATTTAACCTATTAAGCATACATTGCACAAAATGCACAGGCCCAATAATTCGGGATGATACAGTTCTACCCCCCTTAAAAATAAATTTTGGCCTCGAAATCTACCTGATCAAAAGAGATGGGGATATTGTTGTCGGATAACATACTCTGGTTCCCACGTCGCCTCTTCTGCGCCGTGATTCCGCCACAGAACTTTGACCAAAGGGACGGACTTCCTTCTCAACACTTTTACGTCTCGATCCAAGATTTGCACTGGTTCTTCCTCAAAGGATAAATCTGGCCTTACTTCAATCTCTTCCACCGGCACCACATGCGACGGATCAGAACGATAATGTCTTAGCATCGATACATGAAACACGTCATGTATCTGCTCCAACTCTGAAGGCAACTCCAACCGATAATCCACTGGGCCCACACGCTCTAGTACTCGATACGATCCAATAAACCGAGGACTTAACTTACCCTTCTGTCCAAACCTCATTACCTTCTTCCATGGAGATACTTTCAAAAAGACTTGGTCTCCTACTGCAAATTCCACCTCCTTCAGCTTTAGATCCGCATAAGATTTTTGCCGATCAGACACATCCTTCAACCGAGCCAGTATTAACTCAACTTTCTCCTCCGTTTCTGAAACTAGTTCTGGACCCAACACCTGGCGTTCACCCAACTCTGACCAACAAGTGGGGGTATGACATCTCCTTCCATATAACGTTTCATAAGGTGCCATCTGAATACTAGCTTGATAACTGTTATTGTATGCGAATTTTGCCAAAGGTAAATACTCCTCCCAACTACCCCTAAAGTCGATGATGCAACCCCTTAGCATTTCCTCCAAGATCTGAATTACCCTCTCGGGTGACCATCGATGCAGGGTGAAAAGCGATACTAAAGTCTAACCTTGTTCCCATTGCTTGATAAAGAGCCTTCCAGAAACGTGACGTGAATCTAGGGTCCCTATCTGATAATATCGACACCGGTACACCATGTAGTCTCACGACCTCAGCCACGTACAACTTAGCCAACCTCTGCAGAGAATAGTCAACACGAACCGGTATGAAATGAGCAGACTTCGTGAGTCGATCCACAATCACCCAAATTGAATCCTTCTTAGTGGGCGTAAGGGGTAACCCACTAACAAAATCCATCGTGATTCTCTCCCATTTCCACCTGCGAATCTTCACCGGTTGCAACAACCCCGAAGGCAACTGGTGTTCCGCTTTCACCTGTTGGCACGTCAAGCACTTACCCACGAATTCCGTTACCTCTCGCCGGACACTGCCACCAAAATTGCTCTCGCAAATCTCGGTACATCTTAACCCCTCCAGGATGCATAGCGTAAGGGCTACTATGCGCCTCTGAAGAATCATCTCATTAACTCCACCACCTTTGGCATACAAACTCTTTTCGAAAACACAGACTCCATCACCATTTAAACTATAGTCCTCCACCTCACCATTCTGCACTTGACTGAGTCGAGCACTCAAAACATCATCCAACAAACCTTTTCCTTAATCTGATTTGTCCACGTTGGTTTCACTTGGAGTTCAGCTACCAAACTGCCATCCTCATACAGACTGAGATGAGCGAACATCACCCTCAAATCTGCTATCGCCTTCCTACTCAGCGCATCCGCCACCACGTTAGCCTTACCCGGGTGGTACTCAATCGAGCAGTCATAATCCTTTAACAGCTCGACCCACCTTCTCTGTCTTAGGTTCAACTCCTTCTTGGTAAGGATATACTTCAGGCTCTTATGGTCCGTATAAATAACCGACTTCTCCCCATATAGGTAGTGCCTCCAAATCTTCAGAGCAAACACTACCGCTGCCAATTCTAAATTGTGCGTAGGGTAGTTCAATTCATGCGGTCTCAACTGTCGAGACGCATATGCAACAACTCTTCCATCTTGCATCAACACACATCCTAAACCCAAGTGTGATGCATCACAGTAGACAATAAATTCTTTTCCCGCTCTGTCAATTAACACTCGGCGCTTAGTCAAGATTCTCTTCAGACTTCTCAAAGCTCTCCTGCTGTTTGTCGGTCTACACAAACGATATTCCCTTCCTTAAAAACTTAGTTAGAGGTGCTGCAATTAATGAGAACCTTTCCACAAACCTCCTATAATAGCTGGCCAATCCCAAGAAACTTCGAATCTCCGCCACAGACTTCGGCGATTTCCAATCCAATACGGCCTCTATCTTCCGAGGGTCCACCCTGATTCCTTCTGCAGAAACTACATGCCCTAAGAAATTTACTTCCCTTAGCCAAAACTCACACTTACTAAACTTTGCGAACAACTACTTCTCCCTCAAAGTTCACAACACCACACGAAGATGTTCATCATGTTCCTCCTCTGACTTGGAATAAACCAAGATGTCGTCAATGAACACTACGATGAACCGGTCAAGATATGGTTGGAAAACCCGTTTCATCATATCCATAAATGCTGCTAGCGCGTTCGTCAACCCGAACGGCATCACCAAGAACTCATAATGACCGTACCGAGTCCGAAACGCCGTCTTATGAATGTTTCCTTCCTTAACCCTTAACTGATGATATCCCGACCTTAAGTCAATCTTAGAAAAGACCGAAGCTCATTTGAGCTGATCGAACAGATCATCGATTCTCGGTAGTGGGTACTTGTTATTAATAGTCAACTTATTCAATTGACGATAATCCACACACATACGCATGGATCCGTCCTTCTTCTTCACGAATAGGACCGGCGCTCCCCACGGAGACACACTCGATCGGATAAAACCACGATCCAACAGTTCCTGGATCTCAGCTTTGAGTTCCATCAACTCTTTCAGCGCCATTTGGTAAGGAGCAATGGACACCGGAGCCGTACCCGGAAGTAGCTCTATTCCAAACTCCACTCCACGATCCGGGGGTAATCCGGCGATTCTTCAGAAAGACATCGGTGAAATCTTTGACTGCTCAACCTCATTGACATCACCTCCTTAACATCCAAAGCACTGATAAAGGCTAGAAACGCATTACATCCCTTCCGAATCATCTTAACAGTTTTTAATGCGGACACTACGTTGGACAAGTAATTCCTTCTTTCTCCTAATACAACCACCTCCCCGCCTTCCGGGGTATTCAACACCATGCGCTTAGCCTCACAATCCAACTTAGCACGATGTTTCACAACCAATCCATTCCTAAGATAAGGTCAAACTCTCCAAATGGCAATTCCATTAAGTCTGCCGGAAACACCACCCCTTGAGTTTCTAAAGGTACATCCTTAAATAGTTTGTCCACTACCCTAGATTGTCCTAAAGGACTAACCACAGTCATCTTCCTAGAAGTTATTTCAGAATCTATACTTAGGGTCTTAGATACCGAACATGAAACATAGAAGTGGGTTACCCCTTACGCCCACTAAGAAGGATTCAATTTGGGTGATTTTAGATTGACTCACGAAGTCTGCTCACTTCATACTGGTTTGTGTTGACTATTCTCTGCAGAGGTTGGCTAAGTTGTACGTGGCTGAGGTCGTGAGACTACATGGTGTACCGGTGTCGATCATATCAGATAGGGACCCTAGATTCACGTCACGCTTCGGAAGGCTCTTCATCAAGCAATGGGAACAAGGTTAGACTTTAGTATCGCTTTTCACCCACGATGATGGTCATGCGAGAGGGTAATTCGAGATCTTGGAGGATATGCTAAGGGTTGCATCATCGACTTTAGGGGTAGTTGGGAGGAGTATTTACCTTTGGCGAGTCGCATACAATAACAGATTATCAAGCTAGTATTCGGATGGCACCTTATGAAGCGTTATATGGAAGGAGATGTCGTACCCCACTTGTTGGTCGAGTTGGGTGAACGCCGGTGTTGGGTCCAACTAGTTTCGAAAGCGGAGGAGAAAGTTGAGTTAATACGGGCTCGGTTGAAGGAGGCATCTGATCGGCAAAAATCTTATGCGGATCTAAAGCGGAAGGAGGTGGAATTTGCAGTAGGAGACCAAGTATTTTTGAAAGTATCTCCATGGAATAAAGTAATGAGGTTTGGACAGAAGGGTAAGTTAAGTCCTCGATTTATTGGACTGTATCGGGTACTAGAGCGTGTGGGCCCAGTGGCTTATCGGTTGGAGTTGCCTTCAGAGTTGGAGCAGATACATGACGTGTTTCATGTCTCGATGCTAAGACGTTATCGTTCTGATCTGTCACATGTGGTGCCGGTGGAAGAGATTGAAGTAAGGCTAGATTTATCCTTTGAGGAAGAACCAGTGCAAATCTTGGATCGAGACGTAAAAGTGTTGAGAAGGAAGTCCGTCCCTTTGGTCAAAGTTCTGTGGCAGAATCACGGCGCAGAAGAGGCGACGTGGGAACCAGAGTATGTTATCCGACAACAATATCCCCATCTCTTTTGATCAGGTAAATTTTGAGGCCGAAATTTATTTTTAAGGGGGGTAGAACTGTAACATCCCGAATTATTGGGCCTGTGCATTTTGTGCAATGTATGCTTAATAGGTTAAATTGAGAATTTAGGTACTAATTGGGCTCAAGAATGGGCTGAGGCCCTGACTAAATCTCTGCATAGGCACTCTAGCATTTTAAAAGGAATTTTGGTTGCTTGAAGCCCAAGTTATAGGGCCAAAATTCGGAACTTAAAAGGGGAATAGGAGGGGACAGCACAAGGCTAATTTTTAGGGAATTTTATTATGTTTAAAATTATGTGGATAATAAGCAGATATTAAAGAGAGGAGTTGGTGCTAATTAGGGCTATTTTTGAGGAAATAATGGATCAAGATAAGGGAAAAGATGAGAGCTCATCCAGGAGGCTTGAGTTGGCCAAAAATCAAACTCTGTGAAGGAGGGGAAATCGGTTTAGTATAGGATAAGTATGTGCCAAAATTTTGCAGTCAAAGTTCTCATCATTTTTCTCTTTTCTCTGCCGAAATTCCTAATCCATTCTTCGTTTCTTTTCTTTCTTCAGTTGGCCAAATCCTCTGATAGATTCCTTTCTCATCTCTTTCAGACAATTTAGCCGAATCTTCAAGCCTCTTTTTACTCTCTTTTCACTTTTCTTTTCAGCCGAAACCTCATCAGTTCCTCTTTTTTGGGATTTTCGTAAAAGCCGAAATCGTGAGATCTCGTCTCTTGTGATTGCCAAAATCACTCTGGGTTGTCTGCTTGTGTCGAAATCTGAAGGGAATTTTTGGTAAGTATTGATTTGTGGGATCCAAATCTTTTCCGGCTTTTCAAAGTCTCTAGCCGAATGGCTATTTAGTGACTAATCTATTATTTTTCTCTTATTTTCGGCATTCCAGGATCTGAAGTGGAGTCAATCGCGTAGATCTCTAAGTCATAGTTCAGTAACACTCGAATAGTGTTACTTTCGGGATTTCAAGGTAATGAGATATATTGATTTTTAACGTGTAAATGTGGGTATTTATTAACCCTTGGCCGAATGTAGGGGAGGTTAAATCTTTGTGATTTTCCGACTTTTGTTGAACCAAGTTATAAATCCGGATAGCAAGGTTACCGACTTAGAGTTTAGTACTTCGTGAAATCAGGTGTGTAACTTCTCACACCATTAGATTGATTGCTAATATATATATACATGTGATAAATCTTCTATACTCTGTTAAATGCCGAAATCCTGACATAACGTTTGGAAACCCGAGAAGGGTAAAGACTAAATATTAGGTTAGTGATTTCTGCCATTCATCAGTGAATGTTTCTGTTAAAACAATATGTTTTGTATGTCAATTTCTATATATGCTTGGGGTTGGGTGATTAATTAAGGGAAGTGATGCATTGCGTGGGTTATGCCATTTCGGCCGGTGACTCTGTCACAACTCGCTTTACAGTGGCTCTTGCCATTTCAGCCTGGTGACTTTGTCACGACTTTGATGATGAGTAGCTAACTGTAGCATGACTGCCATCGATGGTGTGTAGTGGTGTGGGTTGATTGTAGAAATCCCCAATGGTGTGATTTGCAGGTAAGGGTGGTGTGTAGCGGCTGGAAACCTAGGATTGGGTTGGGTTTTATGTATGTTATCTACTATATTATGTTCTATATTCTGATCTGTGGGCTAAGGCCCAATCTGATGGTGTACGAGGGTTGCACACTGAGTTTCGCGACTCACCCTATTATTTTAACAATTTCAGGTAGCACTTAGTGCATCGGACCGGGCTGGAGAGGAGAGCAAGGTGGCCATGCGATAGAGTACTGAGGATTCAGCAAAAGACTTTACTTTATTTATCTATTTTTAAGAAATTTATTTAAGTGGGTTTTATATTTCGTTGTAATAGGGCCTTGGGCCACTAGACTATTATTTATGTTTTGGATTCATGTTGGGCTTTCATTTATGGGCATTTAAATTTAATGTTTAAACTAAGCTAAGACATGTATGAAATTTCGGTTTCTATTTAAAATTCACCACGGCATTTTATAACTTTATATCTTATATGAAGTTAATAAATTATTAAGTTTTCGGTATGACTATCTAAACTTGATAATTGTTTTCTCAAAAGTGCCACATGTTTTTGTAAAATCACTCAAGTGACATACCAGATCCGGTTGTAGTGTTTGGGCCGGGTTTGGGGTGTTACAGAATCGATGTTGAATTAACTAAATTACTTAACTAAGGATGCTAAGACACAGAGAGTGAATTGGGAAAATACTTTTGGGAAAAACCAGTTGATTAAGATAATACACGAGGAAGAATCCACCTAGACTTCACTTGTTATTTAACTCTGAACCAGACAATTTATTCACTTGACTTGATCCGTAGGATTCCCTAATTTATATTAATACCTCTTTTGGGGCTACTAACGTTTAACCCTAGGATGATTAATTGAAATCTCTTTCTAATTAAAACCTTTAGTGTTGCATTAACTCGATCTATGGATTCCCATATTAGGTTTGACCCTAATCTGGTAGATTTTTGTCATCCTATCTCTAGGGTTGCGATCAACTCCGCTTAACTATGTTAGATCTACTCTTAAACAGGGACTTTTGCTCCACTGCCTAAGCACGTCAATACTTGAATCAATATCCTGAAATATTAAAACAAGAATTAAGAACACATAATTAAAAACAAATCAAGTATTTATCATATAGTTCATAAAACAATAACAAGATCCGTCTTAGGTTTCATCCCCCTCAGGTATTTGAGGGGTTTAGTTCATGTTTAATAAAGAATACATCTCAGAAGAAAGTAAATAACAAAACATAAGAAAAACCCTAAAACCCCCTGAAGGAAATTGAAGGGAAGATATTCCGTCTTGAGTGTGATTCCAGCTTTTGAAATGAATTAACTGGCTGTCTTCGAGTAATTTCCCTATGTTCAGCCCTCTCTGGCTTCGCCCCCCTTTGCCAAAAGCCCTGACAGAAGGCTTCTGTTGAACTCTCACTTTAGGTTGCCCTCAAGGGTGTTTATATAGGCTTTTGGGATGCCTTACTTGGCCCACAAGTATCCTAATCCGAAAGAAACTCATCTTGGCAACGGCAGGGACACGCCCGTGTGAAACGCCCGTATGAATCGAGCCCAAGGCCGTGTTTGAGTCTGCTAAAGCGGCACGGCCGTGCGGTGAACTCTAGGCTGTGTTGATTTCCTACTTTGGCCCATTTTCTCCGTTTTCGGCCCGTTTCTCGTTATTTTCATCCTCTGATGCTCTCCTAAGTATAAAACATGAAATTAAAGGATTATGAGCATCAAATTCCAAAATTCAAGGGATTAAATCATCCAAAAGTATGCTATATATGGGATTAAAATATGTATATATTACTGTTTATCAAATACCCCCACACTTAAGCATTTCCTTGTCCTTAAGCAAAATTCTCAACTCACAATTAAAATAGAATTTCCTCAATTCATAACCTTCATCAATAATGTCTTTTCAAAATTCATAGATATTTCATACATGGATAATTTAACTCACAGAGTCCTAAAGATTCAAACAGTCTAAGTCACAAATTTTTGTAGCTTGAAAACATAGGTGTTTCCCCTTACCTAAATAATTACCTCTGATTCAAAATCGACAAGTATTGACATCCTCACTAAGGGTTCACTCAAATCATTCAAGGTGTTTAAGGTTCAAAAATAAGCACTCAAGAGTCAAACATGAAAAGTTAATCCCATAGGCTTGCATGAAAATCAAATCTCCACCATCAGAAATGATATGATACACAAATCAAAAGGTCTTTTATGGGTTGTAACGGGGCTTGGGTTAAAGGTGTGGATAAAGGCTGAATTAGAGGGTTAAAAATCGAGATTGAATTGACAAATTACCTAACTAGAAAAATAAACTAAAACTTGAATAATTACATCAATTGAAACTTATCAATAATATCGAGCTTCTTTTCAAAATAAGAGATTCTCCACTTAAGCTCAGATAACATGGAACTAATAGTAACATATATTTCAATTTTTTTTTAAGAATAAGTACATCCAAATAATAATAAAGAACTTTTAACAACTGAAACAGAAAACATAGTTAGGCAACTACTCAAATCAAATCTCGACAAAAAAGGGTTAAAACAAGAAGGAAAAATTCTCAATGAATCAAAAAGAATGGCTCTTGGGTTAATATTAATGGGTGAGTCAATAAACGGTTTATTAGTCTCAAAGGGGTTTACTAGGGGTTAATTATGAAGGTAGGCTTTTTATGGAGTAAGTGGGTTAGATCCTAGGTGCCTTTATCATCTCTGTATATCAAATCAAAAGTGTGGTCTCGACATGTATGATCGAAGCAAGTTCTAGAATAACAAATCAATGTTGACACACTCATAATTAATAAAGTGAGCAAGAAAAGAATATGCTCTAAAAGGCTCAAAATCTCACAAAAATTATGGTTTTTGATGTCAACCTTGCAAATTTCAAACTTCAAAGTAATATTTAAATTTAGGGAAACAACCTAGAAAATTTTTGATTTTGAAAAATAGACTTATCATGCTTGATTCTCTAATATCTTAAAGTTTAAATCATTAATGCACAATTAACTATGACTTAATCCAAAACATATCAATGATAATCATAAATTAATAGAAGTTTCATTCTAACAGTAATATGAGAAAATTACTTAAGAATAAGACATAATTCAGGGATTTTCAAATAATACTGTAGTTAACCCCCCCACCCTTAAGATGTACATTGTCCTCAATGTACAAAGATAGATAATAGCAATATAGTAATAAAATCATAAGATAGGGAGAGAAGTGAAACTTCTTGAATTTTGGACGGAGTCAATGAAAAGAAATGGTAAAGTTGGAGAGAGATGAAGGTGGGGAGGATACTCCGGTGGTGGTGTGGTCGTTCATTAACAGCCCCTTGAACCTAAATTAAAGAAATGAAAATATAATAATATAAATTAAAGACGAGAAAGAAAAAATAAAAGAAATTAAAAATGAAAATAAGAGAAAAAGAAAAAATAAATGGACTCAAAGGTCCCACGGGCGTGTAGAGGATCACATGCCAGTGTTCTTTAGTCAGTGTCGGCCATGGCCGCATCGCACGGCCGTGGTGTTTTATCGCAGCCCGTGTTTTTGGGAAAAGTTTTGCCCTGTTTCCACACGGCCACGGCCACGCCCGTGTACAAGGCCGTGTGGGTAGGGAAACCTGCACTTAAAATTTTGGTTAGTTTTTAGTTAGATGCTAAAATACGAAAATATGGACGTTAGTGGGGTTAGTGTTCGGGTTGCCTCCCGAGAAGCGCTCATTTAAAGTCTTGAGCTAGACTTCCCTGTCATTCGCATAACCATGCTGATTTGAGGAGTCGAAACTCCTTTTTCTTACTATCAATTCTATCAACATATGGTTTGAGTCGGGTAATATTTACCTTAAAAGTGCCAAAATTAGAATGAGTTACCTCGACCGTTCCGTATGGAAAGACCTTAAGTATCATAAAAGGAGTCGCACCGTTTGTGTTAAGCTCTGAAGTGGCTATTCAAGGGTCGGTTGCATCTAATAGTACCTGATCCCCGATCTAAAATTGGTATGTCTCATCTTTAAGTTTGACATGGTTTTGCTTTGGTTCTTCGTGTTTTTTCGGTTTTTCCTTGACGTGTGTCCGCCATTCATCTAATTCATCGATTTGTAACCTTCGTTCCTCATGAACAGTTGTATTCTCAGTATGAACACAAGATCCTGCCTCTGTTATCTTTTCCTGAGAGATTTATTGTAGAGAAGATTGAACGTTAAGTTTATTTAAATTAACAGGACTTGTATTCTCTTGATCGTTAGATATTCTATCAGAATCACGTGCTTTGAGTTTAATCATGCCATCACCTACACGAAGTGTTACTTCCCCTGTATCAACATCGATAATGGTCCTAGCAGTTGCTAAAAAGGGCCGTCCTAATATTAAAGGAACATTATTGTCCTCATACATGTCTAAAACAACAAAGTCTACTGGGAATATGAATTTATCAATTTTCACTAGTACATCTTCGATTATACTCTTAGGAACTCTAATAGTTTTATCTGCGAGTTGAATACTCATCCTAGTTTGTTTGGGTTTCCCTAGACCTAGTTGTTTAAACATTTTATAAGGCATAACATTAATACTCGCCCCTAAATTAGCCAAAGCATTATTAATATCTAAACTACCAATTAAAAAAGGAATAGTGAAACTCCCTGGATCTTTTAATTTGTTTGGTAGTTTATTTTGAAAAAGGGCTGAGCAAACTGCGTTTAACTCCACGTGCGACGCATTGTCTAACTTCCGTTTGTTTGTGAGAAGCTCCTTTAAAAATTTCCTTGAATCTGGCATCTGTGAAAGAGCTTCAAGAAATGGTAAGTTAATATGTAATTTCTTTAGATGTTTAAGAAACTTACCGAATTGTTCATCTGTGTTGTCTTTCTTCATCGCATTGGGGTATGGCACACGAGGTTGGTACTCTGCAATTATCGGTTTTGGTTTATCATGGCTTACCTTAACCTTACCTTCCTCTACCACATTCTCCTGCATCAGTTCTGGTTCGTCTAACCCTTCATTATCGTGAACAGTAATGGTGTGAATTTGCTCCTTTGGGTTAGTTTCAGTGTTGCTTGGCAAGTTTCCTTGTGGTCGTTCTGAGATCAGCTTAGCAAGCTGACCTATTCGGTTCTCGAGCCCTTGAATTGATGCTTGCTAATTTTTAAGTGTTGTTTCGGTGTTTTGGAAATGGGTTTCTGACACCGCAATGAACTTTGTGAGCATCTCTTCAAGGTTCGGCTTTTTCTCCTGTGGGTAGGGTTGCTGTTGAAAGCCTGGAGGGGGCTGTTGTCTTTGATTTCCTTGACCACCCCATGAGAAATTTGGGTGGTTCCTCCAACCTGGATTGTAAGTATTACTATAAGGGTTATTTTGAGGTCTAGAATTATTACCCATATAGTTCGTCCGTTCGCTTTCCATGCCAGGGTTGTAGGGTGGGTATTCTATATTGTTTGTCCCTCCTCCATTTGTATCGCACTGCATCACTGGATGTACCTGCGAAGAACCACATAAACCATCAATTTCTTTACTTAAAAGCTCTACCTGGTTTGATAGCATTGTCACTGCATCGAGGTTGAAAACTCCGACGGCTTTTGTTAGCTTCGTCCTCATCACTTGCCACTAATAATTATTCATTGACAGCTCTTCAATGAATTCGTAAGCCGCTTCAGGAGTTTTGTTATTCAGGGTTCCACCGTCGACGGCATCTATCAGTTGCCTAGTTGAGGGGTTCAAACCGTTGTAAAAGGTTTGAACTTGTAACCATAGAGGTAACCCATGGTGTGGGCACCTTCTCAACAAATCTTTGTATCTCTCCCACATGTCATAAAGCGTTTCTAAATCCATCTGCACAAAAGAAGAGATATCATTCCTCAACTTGGCCGTTTTAGCCGGCGAAAAATATTGTAACAAAATTTTTTCGGTCATTTGCTCCCATGTAGTGATTGATCCTCGTGGAAGAGAATTCAACCATAGTTTGGCTTTATTCCTTAAAGAAAAGGGAAATAACCGAAGGCGAATGGCATCATCAGAAATGCCATTAATTTTAAACGTATCACATAATTCCAAAAAGTTCGCTAAGTGTGTGTTAGGATCCTCATCCTACAAACCATCAAACTGAACAAACTGTTGTATCATCTGTATAGTGTTAGGTTTCATTTCAAAATTATTTGTAGCAATAGTTGGTCTAACAATACTTGATTCAGTACCGGCTAAACTAGGCTTAGCATAATCATACATAGTACGAGGAGCATGATTTTCGGCCACCACCGGAGGAAGTGGATTATTCTGGGGATCAGCCATCTCTTCGGTGTTATTAGTATCGTTCTCTTGCTCTTCTTGTATGTATTGTAGGCTTCGCCTTATCTCTCTTCGTTTTCTGCGAATGATCACTATCGTAAAGTAGAGGTCCTGACGGGTTTCTTCTAGTCATAAACTAGAATTACCTGCCAGAAGAAAATAAAAGAAAAATTAGCAAAGTAGAAATAAAATTAATTGCAAAAATAAAAATGGCTAAAGTAATAAAAATCAAGTGTTCCTAATATCTTAGTCCCCGGCAACGACGCCAAAAACTTGATCGTGTCCAAACTAACTATGACAACGAATTAGCCAAGCGCACCTATCGTTCGATAGTATAGCTATGGCAAGACCGAAAATATCGTATCCTCAAGGACCAAGAGTACTAGTAGTTACTATCTTTTTTATTATCTAGCCTAAGTATTAAGGGAATCGATGTTGAATTAACTAAATTACTTAACTAAGGATGCTAAGACACGTAGTGAATTGGAAAAATACTTTTGGGAAAAACCGGTTGGTTAAGACAATGCAGAGGAAGAATCCACCTAGACTTCACTTGTTATTTAACTCTGAACCGCATTTATTTATTCACTTGACTTGATCCGTAGGATTCTCTAATTTATATTAATACCTCTTTCGAGGCTACCAACGTCTAACCCTAGGTTGATTAACTGAAATCTCTTTCTAATTAAAACCCCTAGTGTTGCATTAACTCGATCTATGGACTCCCATATTAGGTTTGACCCTAATCCGACAGATTTTCGTCATCCTATCTCTAGGGTTGCGATCAACTCCGCTTAACTATGTTAGATCTACTCTTAAACAGGGACTTTTGCTCCACTGCCTAAGCACATCAATACTTGAATCAATATCCTAAATTATTAAAATAAGAATTAAGAACACATAATTAAGAACAAATCAAGTATTTATCATATAGTTCAGAAAACAATAACAAGATCCGTCTTAGGTATCATCCCCCTCAGGTATTTGAGGGGTTTAGTTCATGTTTAATAAAGAATACATCTCAGAAGTGTAACACCCTAAAATTCAAGTATCGATTTATTGCATGTTTTGGTGTTTAGATTATGAAGGAAAATTTTCTTATTTCTTTTCGTGCCTATTATAGTCCTAAAGAAGAGTATAGAATTATTCGGGTATGGAATAATTTTTAGTTTGAGAATTTATTGAAGTGGAGCAAGTGGCATTGACACTTAAGTTAAATTAAGTGTTAAAAAGTAGCATAAGATGAGTAAATGGCAAGGTGGTGTTGGCGCATGAGATATTGCATGAGGGGAGTGGTTCGAATCCCTTGTATAACATTTGGACAACTTTTATTTTGCTCTTCTATGGTAAGTGTCGGCCAAGCTTATTTATGGTAAGTGTTGACCTTGTTATTTTTGGTTAGTATATCAAAGGAATAAGGTAAGAGTGAATTTATGGTAGGGAATCAAGAAAATATGGAAAGATATGGAGACATAGGGCAAGTATCAAGGAAAGTGTTTTGGAAACAAATTCATAGTCATTTGACCAATGAATTTGGACGGCAATATGGCTAGGGGGAAGGTTGGCCGAATATGCTAGTAGTTGGCTAGGATTAGGAGTTTGTTTTGGTCATTCCTAGCATTTTGTGCAAAGGTTTGCAATTCTCTTTTCAACCTCTTTTCGTTTGGCCGAATTTGATCTTTTGGTAAGCCTAATTCTTTTAACCATTTGGTCATTTTTGCTCATCACTTTAGTATTCTTTTTATGCCTCTTCATAGTGCCGAAATTGCTAGTACCAAAAAGGCCATTCCTTTCTTTTCGTTTTCTTTCTCCATTGCCGAATGTACTTTGCTCCTAAGCACATCTTTTTCTTTCTCTTTTCTCCTCTTTGAAAACCGAAACATCATCATCATCTCTTCTCTTATATTTTATTTCTTTTCACTCATACCTTCTCCATTAATTTTCTCATGGCCGAATGTTAGTGAGCCATAGCCGAACCATTTTCTCTTTTCTTTGGTTAATCATAGCCGAATCTTTCTCTATTCATAAACATCTTTCTCAATCGTCTCTTTTCAACCGTGGACAATAGGTAAGAATTCTTTTTTAGTTCATGTTAGTTAATAGTTGTCATGGCCGAATCTTGATAGTGGTATGAAGGCTTTCTTAGATCGAAATAAACGTTCATTCTATTAACGTTTTTATTTGTTATACTTTAGTGCGATAGTGGAAGACCAAAACTCAAGTGTTCGTGAGTATCATAGAACGATTTGCTCGATTCTCTTATTTTGGAACAAGGATCTTTGTGGTAAGCGAATTTCACCCTTAAACCCTTAGTCATATTTCGATGTAATATTAGATTGGATTAATGATCTTTTGTCTTTGAAGACAATCAAGATAGGGAAGAAAAGGGCGGTGTTTAGTGTTCGGAAGAAGGGAGGTTCCATTATTCCCCCTAAGTATAAACAAAGGACTGTTTCAACAAATCAGGATTTCCACGGGTTGTGGGCGTTCATCCGAGGAGAATCAATTGTTTGAAGTAGTTCGTACTCTCGAACCATTATTTGTTCGTGGATTTGATTCGATTAACGAACCATCAATCGGGGAGAAACCGCAAGTAGAAGTAGTTCGAAAATCCGAGGGTAAAAGTTAGATCGTTAATTTCTAAGATTGATTTCGTTAATAAAATATAGTGATTCTAATTTATCGTGATACGTATAGGTGTTGTGAGCGGGAAAGTCTAGTTCTCACTATAACCGGTGTGTAACTTCACACTTATCTTTCTAAGGTTAGATACTAAACAATGTAAGTATTATGATAAATCGTAAAAATGGCAAAATCGAAAATTATGTGATAATTAACACTTTTGTGTAAATGCATGAAAACGGTTAAAGTCGGAAAAATTACTAGATCGATAAATTGAGCCGAAATATTGCTAGATCGATAAATTGAGTGAAATATTGCTAGATCGATAAATTGAGCCAAATCTTGCTAGATTGTTAAATTGGGCGAAAAAGATCGCTAGATTGTTAAATTGGGCGAAAGATCGCTAGATTGTTAAATTGGGCGAAAGATCGCTAGATTGTTAAATTGGGTGAAAAACTACTAGATCGATAAATTTGGCGAAAAAGCGCTAGTTCGACAAATTGGGCCTAAAAAGCGCTAGATCGATAAAATGGGCCAAAAACCTTCTAGTTCAAATATGGGCCAAAGTTCGCTAGTTTGCTTTACGGGCTAAATACTATTTTGTTTAATAGGCCCAAATGAAAAGTTTAATTAAAAACTCATTTGTATTATGGGTTACTTGATAAATTATTTATGATTAAAGTTTGTTATTCATACATAATTGCATGGGATGGGATACATTATGAAGAGAAGTAAGGCTGTGGCCATGAATCTAGTTCGGTGGCTCACCACAAATTTGGCTTAATGCCTCTAGTTCGGTGACTATGTCACAATCTAGTTCGGTGAGTGCACTACAATATTATTTAAAAGGCTAAATGCCTACGATTGGTGTGTTTGGCGGGGTGGGTTGACTTGATCCCCACAGTGTGTTTGGTTGGTACGGGGTGTGTAGCGGATGGAAATTAGGCTTGGTTGGGAAATTCATTTTACATGCATTTTATATATTTTATTTCATTTTATATTGTTAAAATTTGTAATTGGGCTCAAGCCCAAATTAATGCCTTGATGGTCCGCCCAATAATGGTGGTAAGTGAGTTACATCTCGAGTTCTTTGTAACTCACCCCGTTTTATTATCCATCTCGGTAATGGAAATTGATGTGGACTTGGGCCGGGGATGACTTGGTGGAGGCCATACTACGAGCTTGGGTTTTATAAACTATGAACTTTATTTAAGTTACTTATTTTAATTACTATTTTGGGTATGATGTAATAAGGCCTCTAATTATGTTTTTATGGATTTTTATGTGTGGATGGATTTAATATTATTTTAAGACTCTTAATATGGGCTTATGTTAAATCTATAAAGTTTTCTTAAAAATATTGTGTTTTATAACAATTTTGGACACCTAAATTATTTTTCAATTTCTTTCAAATTCTTCTAAAACTACGTTAAGGTTTTGACTAATATATATAAGATTTCAAACAAGTATTTTTCTTAATTCATAATCATTGTACTTAGTTTTATTAAACCTTATTTCTAAAGGTTTTGCATTACTTTATTTTACTTAAATCATTAGAGAATTTTGGATGTTCGTTTCGGTGTGACAAACCAAATCTCTTCTTAACGCATAGACACGGTTTGGGGTGTTACATTTAATGGTATCGAGCTAGTTTCAAAACTCGGCTGTGGTTTGGGTTCAACAATGATATTTGGTTGAAAAATAATTCAAATTTCTAGACTTTTTGATTTAAAGGTAGTATGGCACCATGAGCATCCCGCGCCAAGTCAAGTAAGTATCTGTATATTGATTGTTTCTTATCATTGTGATATGATCATAAGAAACACTCTAGAACTTCTAGTTTTAGGTGTTGAAACTGTAGAGATTGAGACAATAAGGATATGATTGCGGAAACAACTCTATCTCTTTTATATCATAAAACATCGTTAGTAAACACTAAAATAGTATTCTGATTCATAAAACTCTTAATCAGATTAAATTAGTCATTATGAGCACTAGAGGGGCGTGGTCGTGGGCCGCGATAGACGTGGCCATGGTAGAGGACGAGGTGTTAGAGGCGCAACTGAAGCGCCGGATCATATGCCGGAAATGGATGCACCTGCGTCACTCGAAAGTGAGACGGGATCACATGATCATATGGAAGAAGATAATGCGGTGACGCGAGCAATGCTACGAGTCTTTGAAAGGGTCGCCGAGCTAGAACCGGGCCAACGGCTCGTGGGTCGATATCGGAACGATTGAAATCAAGTGGTCTTGAGGTTTTCGAGGTGTCTCGGTGTAGCTCCAAATGTCGCCGACTATTGGCTTGAGACAAAGTGGAGTGAATTATGGACGATCTTGAGTGCACGGTGGAACAAAAACTAAGGGAGCGGTGTCCTTGTTAAGGGATGAAGCATACCAATGGTGGCTTATCGTCGAGAAGGCAATCAAGCTGCATTAGTTAATTGGGAATTCTTTAAAGTTTCCTTCCAAGGGAAATATGTAGGAACGAGTTATGTTGATGCGGAAGGAAGGAATTCCTTAATCTGGTCCAAGGAATAAGACAAAGGGCGACATATGAAGCTGGGTTTTTGCGCTTGAGTCGCTATGCTCGAACAATAGTGGCAACGGATCATGAGCGTTGTGTGCGCTTTGAGGATGGCTTGAGCGATGAATTGCGGGTTTTAATAGCCCCACAACAAGTTAGAACTTTTGCCACGCTTGTGGAAAAGGCCAAGATAGCCGAAGAGGCTAAGAACTCGAACGTCGAATCGGGAGCGAGCTAGAGGCAAGAGAGATATGAAGTATTTGGGTTCTTCAAAAGGTTTCAAGAGGCCTCGGAATGATGAACCACTCAAGGTAGAACACACAGTAATCGTGAATCGTAGTCGAGATTGTGCTGATTGTGGGAAAAGGCATTCGGAGAGTCTTTGGAAGAAAGCGGGTGCTTGCTATAAATGCGGTCGATGGATCATCAATATAGGAATTGCCCTCGTCGAATGGATACAACTCGGGAAGCTCGTAATATTGATGCACCACCGGCAAGAGGAATTCAAAAACCACCGCGCGGTCGTGGACCAGTCGTCGTGGTGGTAATGGGTGGGCGTGGTCAAGGTGCAATGCGGGTCGAGGCAATGGTCCTAGAGGCAACACGGATGCAAGACGGCCGGGATTGGTATATGCGATTAGGCGCCGTGAGGATGGCAATGCACTGATGTGATAATGATACGCTTCTTCATCTTTGATGTACCGTTATTGCTTTGATAGATATTGGTTCTACCAATTCGTATGTCGCTAGCACCATATCTGGAAACTTAAATTTAGACTCTGAAATTTTCGATAGTGAGATGAAGGTAATTAGTCCTTTAGGACAATCGGTGTTGGTAAATAAACTGTTTAGAGACGTGCCCTTAGTAATTCAAGGAGAAATATTTCTAGCGAATTTGATGGAATTGCCTTTCGGTGAGTTCGATATCATTTTGGGCATGGATTGGTTGGTTAAGCATCGGGCGCAAGTGGATTGTGCCGAAAAGCGGATGTCAATAAGAACTGTGGAGGATAAGGAGATAATTATGATAGGCGAGCGAAGGAATTACTTGGCAAATGTGGTATCTGCACTTAAGGCAGAAAAGTTGGTGCGAAAAGGGTATGAAGCATTTTTAGCATTTATTAGTGCTTTAGATGCCAAAGAGTTTTCAATGGAAGATGTGAGAACAGTGAAGGAATTTCCAGATGTATTTCCTGAAGAACTTCCCAAGATACCTCGGATCGGAAGTGGAATTTGGTATTGAGCTTTTGCCCGAACGGCTCCAGGTGTCCATTGCTCCTTATAGAATGGCACCGAGAAGGAGTTGGCGGATCTTAAAGCTCAAATTCAAGAATTTTGGATCGGGGTTTTATTCGACCGAGTGTGTCTCCGTGGGGGAGCACCGGTTTTGTTTGTTAAGAAGAAAGATGGGTCAATGCGTATGTGTATTGACTACGAGGCAATTAAATAAATTGACGATCAAGAATAGGTATCCTCTGCCAAGAATTGATGACTGTTTGATCAAATGAAGGGAGCTTCGCTTTCTCCAAAACCGATTTGAGATCGGGTTATCACCACTTTAAGGTGAAAGAAGCGGATATTCACAAGGCGGCTTTCCGAACTCGTTATGGACATTATGAGTTTTTGGTGATGCCGTTTGGGTTGACCAATGCACCAGCTGCATTTATGGATATGATGAACCGGGTCTTTCAACCATATTTAGACCGGTTTGTGGTGGTATTCATAGATGACATTCTGGTATATTCAAGGAATGAAGAGGAGCATGACTCGCATTTGCGAATTGTATTGCGATTACTTGAAATAATCAATCTGTATGCCAAATTCGATAAATGTGAATTCGTTAAGGAAGTGACTTTCTTGGGTCATGTGGTATCGGTACCAATGAATAAGGGTGGATCCTCGGAAGATTGAGGTCAGTATTGGATTGGAAACCACCAAAGTCGATGAGTAGCTGAGATTCGGAGTTTCTTGGGTTTGGCTGGTTACTATAGACGCTTTGTTGAGGGGTTTTCGTTGATTGCTGCACCCTTAACTAAGCTATTGCGGAAGGGAGTACCATATATATGGACCGATAAACAGCAAGAAAGTTTCGAGAAATTGAAGAAGATTTTAACGAAACGCCAGATCTTGATTCAACTTTGAGGTGGGAAAGGAGTTTATAGTTTCTTGGCGATGCGTCACACACGGGCTTAGGATGTGTATTGATGCAAAGTGGGAAAGTCGTGGCTTATGCTTCTCGTCAGCTGAGACCGCACGAAGTAAACTACCCTACTCATGACTTGGAGTTAGCTGCAGTAGTGTTTGCTCTAAAGATTTGGAGGCATTACCTCTACGGTGAAAAGTCTATCATCTATACGGATCACAAGAGTCTTATGTATCTTCTTACTTAGAAGGAATTAAACTTGAGACAACGAAGATGGGTGGAGCTGTTAAAGGACTATGATTTCTCAATCGAGTATCATCCTGGAAAAGCTAATGTGGTAGCAGACGCGTTAAGTCGTAAGGTGGTATCTGATTTGAGAACAATGTTTGCCCATTTGAGTTTGTACGAGGATGGTAGTCTGATAGCGGAACTTCAGGTGAAGCCTCTGTGGTTAGAGCAAATCAAGGAAAAACAGATATCAGATAAGAAGTTGGGACTTTTAATTCAACAAGTTGAAAATGGTGGAATAGAGGATTTTAGCATAAACGCTTGAAGGGTGTGTTGTGTTTCGTGGGAGAGTTTGTATGCCTAAGGACTCAGATCTGAGACAAATGATTCTACGGGAGGCGCATAGTAGCCCTTATGCTATGCACCCCGGAGGAAATAAGATGTATCGGGATCTTCGTGAACAATATTGGTGGCCAGGGTTGAAGCGTGAGATTTCTGAATTTGTGGGAAAATGTTTAACTTGTCAGCAAGTGAAGGCGGAGCATCAATTGCCGTCGGGATTATTACAACCGGGAAAGATTCCTCTTTGGAAATGGGAGCGGATAACAATGGATTTTGTTAGTAGGTTACCTTTAACACCTACTAAGAAAAATTCCGTTTGGGTAATTGTTGATCGTTTGACGAAGACTGCTCATTTTCTACCAGTTCGTACGGATTACTCGTTACAGAAGTTGGCTAAGCTATACGTATCCGAAATCGTGAGGTTGCATGGGGTACCTGTGTCTATTATATCAGATAGGGATCCTAGGTTTACGTCACGATTTTGGAAAGCTTTGCATGAAGCTTTGGGAACAAAGCTAAACTTCGATCTGACTTTTCATCCTCGATCGATGGTCAATCGAAAAGAGTAATTCGATTCGGAAGACATGTTAAGGGGATGTGTAATCGACTTCAAAGGTAGTTGGGAGGATTTTCTACCGTTGGCAGAATTTGCTTACAACAATAGCTATCAGTCTAGCATTCAGATGGCACCCTACGAGGCATTATATGGTCGTAGGTGTCGTTCTCGTAGTTGTTGGACTGAATTGGGCGAACGACAGATGTTAGGTCCTGAGCTGATCTCTGAAACGGAAGAAAAAGTAAAAGCTATTCGAGCACGGTTAAAGGAAGCTTTGGTTAGACAAAAGTCGTATGCAGATCTGAAGCGTAGAAGTATCGAGTATGCTGTGGGGGATCAGGTTTTCTTGAAGGTCTCACCTTGGAAGAAGATTTTCAGGTTTGGGAAGAAGGGCAAGTTGAGTCCTAGATACATTGGACCATATCGTGTGGTGAAGTGTGTTGGTCCAGTGGCCTATCAGATCGAATTACCTCCGGAGTTGAGTCAGATTCATAATGTTTTTCATGTTTCCATGCTGAGGCGCTATAGATCGGATCCTTCGCACGTAGTACCGGTAGAAGAAGTGGAGTTGAATTCAGACTTGCCTTTTGAGGAGGAACCAGTGGAAATCTTAGACCAAGATGTTAAGGTGCTAAGAAAGAAAACCGTGCCGTTGGTCAAGGTTTTATGGCGTAATCACGGAGTGGAGGAAGCTACGTGGGAGCCTGAGGATACAATTCGGCAACAATACCCTCACCTCTTTCAACCAGGTAAATTTCGAGGACGAAATTTTCTTTAAGGAGGGTAGAGTTGTAACACCCTAAAATTCAAGTATTGATTTATTGCATGTTTTGGTGTTTAGATTATGAAGGAAAATTTTCTTATTTCTTTTCGTGCCTATTATAGTCCTGAAGAAGAGTATAGAATTATTCGGGTATGGAATAATTTTTAGTTTGAGAATTTATTGAAATGGAGCAAGGGGCATTGACACTTAAGTTAAATTAAGTGTTAAAAAGTAGCATAAGATGAGTAAATGGCAAGGTGGTGTTGGCGCATGAGATATTGCATGAGGGGAGTGGTTCGAATCCCTTGTATAACATTTGGACAACTTTTATTTTGCTCTTCTATGGTAAGTGTCGGCCAAGCTTATTTATGGTAAGTGTTGACCTTGTTATTTTTGGTTAGTATATCAAAGGAATAAGGTAAGAGTGAATTTATGGTAGGGAATCAAGAAAATATGGAAAGATATAGAGACATAGGGCAAGTATCAAGGAAAGTGTTTTGGAAACAAATTCATAGTGATTTGACCAATGAATTTGGACGGCAATATGGCTAGGGGGAAGATTGGCCGAATATGCTAGTAGTTGGCTAGGATTAGGAGTTTGTTTTGGTCATTCCTAGCATTTTGTGCAAAGGTTTGCAATTCTCTTTTCAACCTCTTTTCCTTTGGCCGAATTTGATCTTTTGGTAAGCCTAATTCTTTTGACCACTTGGTCATTTTTGCTCATCACTTTAGTATTCTTTTTGTGCCTCTTCATAGTGCCGAAATTGCTAGTACCAAAAAGGCCATTCCTTTCTTTTCGTTTTCTTTCTCCATTGCCGAATGTACTTTTCTCCTAAGCACATCTTTTTCTTTCTCTTTTCTCCTCTTTGAAAACCGAAACATCATCATCATCTCTTCTCTTATATTTTATTTCTTTTCACTCATACCTTCTCCATTAATTTTCTCATGGCCGAATGTTAGTGAGCCATAGCCGAACCATTTTCTCTTTTCTTTGGTTAATCATAGCCGAATCTTTCTCTATTCATAAACATCTTTCTCAATCGTCTCTTTTCAACCGTGGACAATAGGTAAGAATTCTTTTTTAGTTCATGTTAGTTAATAGTTGTCATGGCCGAATCTTGATAGTGGTATGAAGGCTTTCTTAGATCGAAATAAACGTTCATTCTATTAACGTTTTTATTTGTTATACTTTAGTGCGATAGTGGAAGACCGGAACTCAAGTGTTCGTGAGTATCATAGAACGATTTGCTCGATTATCTTATTTTGGAACAAGGATCTTTGTGGTAAGCGAATTTCACCCTTAAACCCTTAGTCATATTTCGATGTAATATTAGATTGGATTAACGATCTTTTGTCTTTGAAGACAATCAAGATAGGGAAGAAAAGGGCAGTGTTTAGTGTTCGGAAGAAGGGAGGTTCCATTATTCCCCCTAAGTATAAACAAAGGACTGTTTCAAAGAATCCGGATTTCCAAGGTTGTGGACGTTCATTCGAGGAGAATCAATTGTTTGAAGTAGTTCGTACTCCCGAACCATTATTTGTTCATGGATTTGATTCGGTTAACGAACCATCAATCGTGGAGAAACCGCAAGTAGAAGTAGTTCAAAATCCGAGGTAAAAGTTAGATCGTTAATTTCTAAGATTGATTTCGTTAATAAAATATAGTGATTCTAATTTATCGTGATACGTATAGGTGTTGACGAGCGGGAAAGTCTAGTTCTCACTATAACCAGGTGTGTAACTTCACACTTATCTTTCGGGTTAGATACTAAATGTGAAGTATTATGATAAATCGTAAAAATGGCAAAATCGAAAATTATGTGATAATTAACACTTTTGTGTAAATGCATGAAAACGGTTAAAGTCGGAAAAATTACTAGATCGATAAATTGAGCCAAATATTGCTAGATCGATAAATTGAGCCAAATCTTTTGCTAGATTGTTAAATTGGGCGAAAGATCGCTAGATTGTTAAATTGGGCGAAAGATCGCTAGATTGTTAAATTGGGCGAAAAGATCGCTAGATTGTTAAATTGGGTCGAAAAACTACTAGATCGATAAATTTGGCCGAAAAAGCGCTAGTTCGACAAATTGGGCCTAAAAACTGCTAGATCGATAAAATGGGCCAAAACCTTCTAGTTCAAAATATGGGCCAAAGTTAAGCTAGATTGCTTTACTGGCTAAATACTATTTTGTTTAATTGGCCCAAATGAAAAGTTTAATTAAAAACTCATTTGTATTATGGGTTACTTGATAAATTATTTATGATTAAAGTTTGTTATTCATACATAATTGCATGGGATGGGATACATGATGAAGAGAAGTAAGGCCTATGGCCATGAATCTAGTTCGGTGGCTCTGCCACAAATTTGGCTTATTGCCTCTAGTTCGGTGACTATGTCACAATCTAGTTCGATGAGTGCACTACAATATTATTTAAAAGGCTAAATGCCTACGATTGGTGTGTTTGGCGGGGTGGGTTGACTTGATCCCCACAGTGTCTTTGGTTAGTGCGGGGTGTGTAGCGGATGGAAATTAGGCTTGGTTGGGAAATTCATTTTACATGCATTTTATATATTTTATTTCATTTTATATTGTTAAAATTTGTAATTGGGCTCAAGCCCAAATTAATGCCTTGATGGTCCGGCCCAATAATGGTGGTAAGTGAGTTACATATCGAGTTCTTTGTAACTCACCCCGTTTTATTATCCATCTCAGGTAATGGAAATTGATGTGGACTTGGGCCGGGGATGACTTGGTGGAGGCCATACTACGAGCTTGGGTTTTATAAACTATGAACTTTATTTAAGTTACTTATTTTAATTACTATTTTGGGTATGATGTAATAAGGCCTCTAATTATGTTTTTATGGATTTTTATGTGTGGATGGATTTAATATTATTTTAAGACTCTTAATATGGGCTTATGTTAAATCTATAAAGTTTTCTTAAAAATATTGTGTTTTATAACAATTTTGGACACCTAAATTATTTTTCAATTTCTTTCAAATTCTTCTAAAACTACGTTAAGGTTTTGACTAATATATATAAGATTTCAAACAAGTATTTTTCTTAATTCATAATCATTGTACTTAGTTTTTATTAAACCTTATTTCTAAAGGTTTTGCATTATCTTTTTTACTTAAATCATTAGAGAATTTTGGATGTTCGTTTTGTGACAAACCAAATCTCGTCTTAACGCATAGACTGGTTTGGGGTGTTACATTTGATGGTATCGAAGCTAGTTCAAAACTCGGCTGTGGGTTTGGGTTCAACAATGATATTTGGTTGAAAAATAATTCAAATTTCTAGACTTTTTGATTTAAAGGTAGTATGGCACCATGAGCATCCCGCGCCAAGTCAAGTAAGTATCTGTATATTGATTGTTTATTATCACTGTGATATGATCATAAGAAACACTCTAGAACTTCTAGTTTTAGGTGTTGAAACTGTAGAGATTGAGACAATAAGGATATGATTGCGGAAACAATTCTATCTCTTTTATATCATAAAACATCGTTAATAAACACTAAAATAGTATTCTGATTCATAAAACTCTTAATCAGATTAAATTAGTCATTATGAGCACTAGAGGACGTGGTCGTGGACGCGGTAGACGTGGCCATGGTAGAGGACGAGGTGTTAGAGGCGCAACTGAAGCGCCGGATCATATGCCGGAAATGGATGCACCTGCGTCACTCGAAAGTGAGACGGGATCACATGATCATATGGAAGAAGATAATGCGGTGACGCGAGCAATGCTACGAGTCCTTGAAAGGGTCGCTGGAGCTAGAACTGGGCCAACAGCTCGTGGGTCGATATCGAAACGTTTGAAATCAAGTGGTGCTGAGGTTTTCAGAGGTGTCTCAGGTGTAGCTCCAAATGTCGCTGAATATTGGCTTGAGGCAGTAGAGTGAATTATGGACGATCTTGAGTGCACGGTGGAACAAAAACTAAGGGGAGCGGTGTCCTTGTTAAGGGACGAAGCATACCAATGGTGGCTTACTGTCCGAGAAGGCACTGAAGCTGCATTAGTTAATTGGGAATTCTTTAAAGTTTCCTTCCAAGGGAAATATGTAGGAACGAGTTATGTTGATGCCAGAAGGAAGGAATTCCTGAATCTGGTCCAAGGGAATAAGACAGTGGCGACATATGAAGTGAGTTTTTACGCTTGAGTCGCTATGCTCGAACAATAGTGGCAATGGATCATGAGCGTTGTGTATACGCTTTGAGGATGGCTTGAACGATGAATTGCGGGTTTTAATAGCCCCACAACAAGTTAGAACTTTTGCCACGCTTGTGGAAAAGGCCAAGATAGCCGAAGAGGCTAAGAACTCGAACGTCGAATCGGGAGCAGGCTAGAGGCAAGAGAGATATGAAGTATTCGGGTTCTTCAAAAGGTTTCAAGAGGCCTCGGAATGATGAACCATCTCAGGTAGAACACATGTGAATCGTGAATCGTAGTCGAGATTGTGCCGATTGTGGGAAAAGGCATTCGGAGAGGCCGAAGAAAGCGGTGCTTGCTGTAAATGCGGTCGATGGATCATCAATATAGGAATTGCCTCGTCGAATGGATACAACTCGGGAAGCTCGTAATATTGATGCACCACCAAAGAAGAGGAATTCGGCAACCACCGAGAGGTCGTGGACCAGTCGTGGTGGTAATGGGGCGGACGTGGTCAAGGTGCGTGGTCGAGGCAATGGTCCTAGAGGCAACACGGATGCAAGACGGTCGAGATTGGTATTTGCGATTAGACGCCATGAGGATGGAAATGCACCGATGTGATAATCGATACGTTCTTCATCTTTGATGTACCGTTATTGCTTTGATAGATATTGGTTCTACCAATTCGTATGTCGCTAGCACCATATCTGGAAACTTAAATTTAGACTCTGAAATTTTCGATAGTGAGATGAAGGTAATTAGTCCTTTAGGACAGTCGGTGTTGGTAAATAAACTGTTTAGAGACGTGCCCTTAGTAATTCAAGGAGAAATATTTCTGGCGAATTTGATGGAATTGCCTTTCGGCGAGTTCGATATCATTTTGGGCATGGATTGGTTGGTTAAGCATCGGGCGCAAGTGGATTGTGCCGAAAAGCGGATGTCAATAAGAACTGTGGAGGATAAGGAGATAATTATGATAGGCGAGCGAAGGAATTACTTGGCAAATGTGGTATCTGCACTTAAGGCAGAAAAGTTGGTGCGAAAAGGGTATGGAGCATTTTTAGCATTTATTAGTGCTTTAGATGCCAAAGAGTTTTCAGTGGAATATGTGAGAACAAAGTGAAGGAATTTCGGATGTATTTCTGAAGAACTTCCAGGCATACCTCCGGATCGGAAGTGGAATTTGGTATTGAGCTTTTGCGGGAACAGCTCAGGTGTCCATTGCTCCTTATAGAATGGCACCGAAGGAGTTGGCGGATCTTAAAGCTCAAATTCAAGAATTGTTGGATCGGGGTTTTATTCGACCGAGTGTGTCTCCGTGGGAGCACCGGTTTTGTTTGTTAAGAAGAAAGATGGGTCAATGCGTATGTGTATTGACTACGAGCAATTAAATAAATTGACGATCAAGAATAGGTATCCTCTGCCAAGAATTGATGACCTGTTTGATCCAATGAAGGGAGCTTCATTTTCTCCAAAATTGATTTGAGATCGGGTTATCACCACCTTAAGGTGAAAGAAGCGGATATTCATAAGACGGCTTTCCAGAACTTGTTATGGACATTATGAGTTTTTGGTGATGCCGTTTGGGTTGACCAATGCACCACCGTGCATTTATGGATATGATGAACCGGGTCTTTCAACCATATTTAGACCGGTTTGTGGTGGTATTCATAGATGACATTCTGTATATTCAAGGAATGAAGAGGAGCATGACTCGCATTTGCGAATTGTATTGCGCTTACTTCAAAATAATCAATCAGTATGCCAAATTCGGTAAATGTGAATTCTCAGTTAAGGAAGTGACTTTCTTGGGTCATGTGGTATCACCAATGAATAAGGGTGGATCCTCGGAAGATTGAGGTCATTGGATTGGAAACCACCAAAGTCGATGAGTGAGATTCGGAGTTTCTTAGGTTTGGCCGTTACTATAGGACGCTTTGTTGAGGGGTTTTCGTTGATTGCTGCACCCTTAACTAAGCTATTGCGGAAGGGAGTACCATATATATGGACCGATAAACAGCAAGAAAGTTTCGAGAAATTGAAGAAGATTTTAACGGAAGCACCATCTTCGATTCAACTTTGAGGCCGGAAAGGAGTTTATAGTTTCTTGCGATCGTCACACACGGGCTTAGGATGTGTATTGATGCAAAGTGGGAAAGTCGTGGCTTATGCTTCTCGTCAGTGAGACCATACGAAGTAAACTACCCTACTCATGACTTGGAGTTAGCTGCAGTAGTGTTTGCTCTAAAGATTTGGAGGCATTACCTCTACGGTGAAAAGTCTATCATCTATACGGATCACAAGAGTCTTAAGTATCTTCTTACTCGGAAGGAATTAAACTTGAGACAACGAAGATGGGTGGAGTCATAAAGGACTATGATTTCTCAATCGAGTATCATCCTGGAAAAGCTAATGTGGTAGCAGGCAGCGTTAAGTCGTAAGGTGGTATCGATTTGAGAACAATGTTTGCCCATTTGAGTTTGTACGAGGATGGTAGTCGATAGCGGAACTTCAGGTGAAGCCTCCGTGGTTAGAGCAAATCAAGGAAAAACAGATATCGGATAAGAAGTTGGGACTTTTAATTCAACAAGTTGAAAATGGTGGAATAGAGGATTTTAGCATAAACGCGAAGGTGTGTTATGTTATCGTGGGAGAGTTTGTATGCCTAAGGACTCGGATCCGAGACAAATGATTCTACGGGGAGGCGCATAGTAGCCCTTATGCTATGCACCGGAGGAAATAAGATGTATCGGGATCTTCGTGAACAATATTGGTGGCCGGGGTTGAAGCGTGAGATTTACGAATTTGTGGGAAAATGTTTAACTTGTCGCCAAGTGAAGGCGGAGCATCAATTGCCGTCGGGATTATTACAACCGGAAAGATTCCTCTTTGGAAATGGGAGCGGATAACAATGGATTTTGTTAGTGGGTTACCTTTAACACCTACTAAGAAAAATTCCGTTTGGGTAATTGTTGATCGTTTGACGAAGACTACTCATTTTCTACCGGTTAAATGCGGATTACTCGTTACGAGAAGTTGGCTAAGTCATGCGTATCCGAAATCGTGAGGTTGCATGGGGTACCGTGTCTATTATATCGATAGGGATCCTAGGTTTACGTCACGATTTTGGAAAGCTTTGCATGAAGCTTTGGGAACAAAGCTAAACTTGATCGGCTTTTCATCCTCGATCGGATGGTCAATCGTAAAGAGTAATTCAGATTCGGAAGACATGTTAAGGGGATGTGTAATCGACTTCAAAGGTAGTTGGGAGGATTTTCTATCGTTGGCGTAATATGCTTACAACAATAGCTATCGATCTAGCATTCGGATGGCACCCTACGAGGCATTATATGGTCGTGGGTGTCGTTCGTCGTAGTTGTTGGGTGAATTGAATTGGGCGAACGACGGATGTTAGGTCCTGAACCGATCTCTCAAACGGAAGAAAAAGTAAAAGCTATTCGAGCACGGTTAAAGGAAGCTTTGGTTAGACAAAAGTCGTATGCAGATCTGAAGCGTAGAAGTATCGAGTATGCTGTGGGGGATTAGGTTTTCTTGAAGGTCTCACCTTGGAAGAAGATTTTCAGGTTTGGGAAGAAGGGCAAGTTGAGTCCTAGATACATTGGACCATATCGTGTGGTGAAGTGTGTTGGTCCAGTGGCCTATCAGATCGAATTACCTCCGGAGTTGAGTCAGATTCATAATGTTTTTCATGTTTCCATGCTGAGGCGCTATAGATCGGATCCTTCGCACATAGTACCGGTAGAAGAAGTGGAGTTGAATTCAGCACTTGTCTTTTGAGGAGGAACCAGGTGGAAATCTTAGGCGAGATGTTAAGGTGCTAAGAAAGAAAACCGTGCCGTTGGTCAAGGTTTTATGGCGTAATCACGGAGTGGAGGAAGCTACGTGGGAGCCTGAGGATACAATTCGGCAACAATACCCTCACCTCTTTCAACCAAGTAAATTTCGAGGACGAAATTTTCTTTAAGGAGGGTAGAGTTGTAACACCCTAAAATTCAAGTATCGATTTATTGCATGTTTTGGTGTTTAGATTATGAAGGAAAATTTTCTTATTTCTTTTCGTGCCTATTATAGTCCTGAAGAAGAGTATAGAATTATTCGGGTATGGAATAATTTTTAGTTTGAGAATTTATTGAAGTGGAGCAAGTGGCATTGACACTTAAGTTAAATTAAGTGTTAAAAAGTAGCATAAGATGAGTAAATGGCAAGGTGGTGTTGGCGCATGAGATATTGCATGAGGGGAGTGGTTCGAATCCCTTGTATAACATTTGGACAACTTTTATTTTGCTCTTCTATGGTAAGTGTCGGCCAAGCTTATTTATGGTAAGTGTTGACCTTGCTATTTTTGGTTAGTATATCAAAGGAATAAGGTAAGAGTGAATTTATGGTAGGGAATCAAGAAAATATGGAAAGATATGGAGACATAGGGCAAGTATCAAGGAAAGTGTTTTGGAAACAAATTCATAGTCATTTGACCAATGAATTTGGACTAAGCAATATGGATAGGGGAAGGTTGGCCGAATATGCTAGTAGTTGGCTAGGATTAGGAGTTTGTTTTGGTCATTCCTAGCATTTTGTGCAAAGGTTTGCAATTCTCTTTTCAACCTCTTTTCCTTTGGCCGAATTTGATCTTTTGGTAAGCCTAATTCTTTTGACCATTTGGTCATTTTTGCTCATCACTTTAGTATTCTTTTGTGCCTCTTCATAGTGCCGAAATTGCTAGTACCAAAAGGCCATTCCTTTCTTTTCGTTTTCTTTCTCCATTGCCGAATGTACTTTTCTCCTAAGCACATCTTTTCTTTCTCTTTTCTCCTCTTTGAAAACCAAAACATCATCATCATCTCTTCTCTTATATTTTATTTCTTTTCACTCATACCTTCTCCATTAATTTTCTCATGGCCGAATGTTAGTGAGCCATAGCCAAACCATTTTCTCTTTTCTTTGGTTAATCATAGCTGAATCTTTCTCTATTCATAAACATCTTTCTCAATCGTCTCTTTTCAACCGTGGACAATAGGTAAGAATTCTTTTTTAGTTCATGTTAGTTAATAGTTGTCATGGCCGAATCTTGATAGTGGTATGAAGGCATTCTTAGATCGAAATAAACGTTCATTCTATTAACGTTTTTATTTTTTATACTTTAGTGCGATAGTGGAAGACCGGAACTCAAGTGTTCGTGAGTATCATAGAACGATTTGCTCGATTCTCTTATTTTGGAACAAGGATCTTTGTGGTAAGCGAATTTCACCCTTAAACCCTTAGTCATATTTCGATGTAATATTAGATTGGATTAACGATCTTTTGTCTTTGAAGACAATCAAGATAGGGAAGAAAAGGGCAAAGTGTTTAGTGTTCGGAAGAAGGAGGTTCCATTATTCCCCTAAGTATAAACAAAGGATCATTTTAAATCCGGATTTCCCACGGGTTGTGGACGTTCATCCGAGGAGAATCAATTGTTTGAAGTAGTTCGTACTCCCGAACCATTATTTGTTCGTGGATTTGATTCGGTTAACGAACCATCAATCGGGGAGAAACCGCAAGTAGAAGTAGTTCGAAAATCCGAGGGTAAAAGTTAGATCGTTAATTTCTAAGATTGATTTCGTTAATAAAATATAGTGATTCTAATTTATCGTGATACGTATAGGTGTTGACGAAATGGAAAGTCTAGTTCTCACTATAACCGGTGTGTAACTTCACACTTATCTTTCGGGTTAGATACTAAACAGTAAGTATTATGATAAATCGTAAAAATGGCAAAATCGAAAATTATGTGATAATTAACACTTTTGTGTAAATGCATGAAAACGGTTAAAGTCGAAAAAATTACTAGATCGATTAATTGAGCCGAAATATTGCTAGATCGATAAATTGAGCCGAAATCTTGCTAGATTGTTAAATTGGGCGAAGAAAGATCGCTAGATTGTTAAATTGGGCGAAAGATCGCTAGATTGTTAAATTGGGCGAAGAGATCGCTAGATTGTTAAATTGGGCGAAGAGATCGCTAGATTGTTAAATTGGGTCGAAAACTACTAGATCGATAAATTTGGCGAAAAAGCGCTAGTTCGACAAATTGGGCCTAAAAGCGCTAGATCGATAAAATGGGCCAAAAACCTTCTAGTTCAAAATATGGGCCAAAGTTAGCTAGATTGCTTTACGGGCTAAATACTATTTTGTTTAATTGGCCCAAATGAAAAGTTTAATTAAAAACTCATTTGTATTATGGGTTACTTGATAAATTATTTATGATTAAAGTTTGTTATTCATACATAATTGCATGGGATGGGATACATGATGAAGAGAAGTAAGGCTGTGGCCATGAATCTAGTTCGGTGGCTCGCCACAAATTTGGCTTAATGCCTCTAGTTCGGTGACTATGTCACAATCTAGTTCGATAGTGCACTACAATATTATTTAAAAGGCTAAATGCCTACGATTGGTGTGTTTGGCGGGGTGGGTTGACTTGATCCCCACAGGTGTCTTTGGTTGAGTGCGGGGTGTGTGAATGATGGAAATTAGGCTTGGTTGGGAAATTCATTTTACATGCATTTTATATATTTTATTTCATTTTATATTGTTAAAATTTGTAATTGGGCTCAAGCCCAAATTAATGCCTTGATGGTCTGGCCCAATAATGGTGGTAAGTGAGTTACACACTGAGTTCTTTGTAACTCACCCCGTTTTATTATCCATCTCGAGTAATGGAAATTGATGTGGACTTGGGCCTGGGGATGACTTGGTGGAGGCTATACTACGAGCTTGGGTTTTATAAACTATGAACTTTATTTAAGTTACTTATTTTAATTACTATTTTGGGTATGATGTAATAAGGCCTCTAATTATGTTTTTATGGATTTTTATGTGTGGATGGATTTAATATTATTTTAAGACTCTTAATATGGGCTTATGTTAAATCTATAAAGTTTTCTTAAAAATATTGTGTTTTATAACAATTTTGGACACTTAAATTATTTTTCAATTTCTTTCAAATTCTTCTAAAACTACGTTAAGGTTTTGACTAATATATATAAGATTTCAAACAAGTATTTTTCTTAATTCATAATCATTGTACTTAGTTTTTATTAAACCTTATTTCTAAAGGTTTTGCATTACTGTTTTACTTAAATCATTAGAGAATTTTGGATGTTCGTTCAGTGTGACAAACCAAATCTCGTCTTAACGCATAGACCTGGTTTGGGGTGTTACAAGAAGAAAGTAAATAACAAAACATAAGAAAAACCTTAAAACCCCCTGAAGGAAATTGAAAGGAAGATCTTCCGTCCTGAGTGTGATTCCGGCTTCTGAGATGAATCAACTGGCTATCTTCAAGTAATTTCCCTGTGTTCAGCCCTCTCTGGCTTTGCCCCCCATTCGTCAAAAGCCCTGACAGAAGGCTTCTGTCGAACTCGCACTTTAGGTTGCCCTCTAGGGTGTTTATATAGGCTTTCAGGATGACTTACATGGCCCACAAGTATCCTAATCCAAATGAAACTCATCTTGGCCACGGCAGGGAGCCGCCCGTGTGAAACACCCATGTGAATCAAGCCCAAGGCCGTGTTCGAGTCTGCTAAAGTGGCACGGCCGTGTGGTGAACTCCAGGCCGTGTTGATTTCCTACTTTGGCCCATTTTCTTCATTTCCGGCCCGTTTCTCGTTCTTTTCATCCTCCGATGCTCTCCTAAGTATAAAACATCAAATTAAAGGATTAGGAGCATCAAATTCCACAATTCAAGGGATTAAATCATCCGAAAGTATGCTAAATGTGGGATTAAAATATGTATATATTACGGTTTATCATGTACCGATACATATCTATTTACCACCAACTCTCTTACCAAATCACTTCGAGCTTATAAATGTTTACGATACAAATAATTTGATTTTTCGATGCCATAGTCCAACTATGGTCTTACACATACATTGTCAAGGCCCTGCCGTGGTCTTACATTCACATGCCATATCCTGGTTATGGTCTTATTATCCGATTTGCCATAGCCCAGCTATGGTCTTATTCAGCAACTCGTCCACTTAAACCGTACATTTAAATTAAGTTCTACACATTTAACCATGGGATAAATACAATCTCAATACCATCCATCCATTGAATAAATACACATTTAAGTTCAAATATACGAACTTACTTCGTGTACGAAAATGACGAAACGGACCGACTATTCAATTACTTTGCTTTTTCCCTGATCTAAGTCCGAATTCCTCTTTTCTTGATCTATAAGTAAACAAAATCAACTTATTTATTCTTCTATTTATTCAATTCAATCCAAAACACACATTAGGGCTATTGTACACATTTGCCCCTAAACTTTCACATTTTTACAATTTGATCCTTATTTCATAAATTCACAAATTAATGAAATTCACAATAGACCTATGCTAGCCGAATTACCATAATGCCCTTACCAACCCATAATTTTCATTTATTTCACATTTTAACCACTAACTTTACACATTTCTCAATTTAATCCCTATTTTGCATTTTCACTAAAATTCACTTTACAAAACTTGTATATCTATTAACAAACATTCATAATCTATGAAGAAACTTCAAAACACATGCTTATTCATCAATGGCATCATTCAAAATCTTTAACATTTTTGCAAATTAGTCCCTGGGCTAGCTAGTACTAGTTGGAACGATCACAAAAACATAGAAATCATTAAAAACCGAGCAAAAATCATACCTTAATAGCCAAAAGAAGTTGCCAAAACTTCAAACTCAATAATGGCTAGGTTTTTCTTCTATTTTCGGTAGTGAAAGGAGAAATAAAAGATGAAGACTTAATTTGGTTTTGTTTAATATAACATTATTCATAAATTACTAAATTAACCTTAGTTTAAAACATAAAAATTCACTTAATATATGCCCATTATTTTCCACCCACCATTTCAATGGTCTAATTACAACATAAGGACCTCCACTTTAATGATCCATAGTAATAGACACATTTAACTAATAGAACATGCATTTCACACTTTACGCGATTTAGTCCTTTTTATCGAATTGACCATTCAAACGATAAAATTTCTTAACGAAATTTTCACACAATCACTCCATCATGCTGTAAACATTAAAATAATAATAAAATAAATATTTTGACCTCATATTTGTGGTCCCAAAACCACTTTTCTGATTTGACCAAAAACGAGCTGTTACACTTTAGTTGAATTTGCATATAATAATAGTTATCAGTCGAGCATTAAAATGGCACCGTATTAGGCTTTGTATGGTCGTAAATGTAGAAATCCATTGTATTGGATAGAGCTTAGTGAGAAAAAGATACACGGAGTTGACCTAGTCCGTGAAACGGAAGAAAAGGTAAAGGTGACTCAAGATAGTTTGAAAGCAGCCTCTGATCATCAAAAGTCTTATGCCGATCTTAAACGAAAAGAGATAGAATTTTAGGTTGGTGACAAGGTATTCTTGAAAGTATCACCTTGGAAGAAAGTTCTTCGGTTTGGTCGTAAAGGAAAACTTAGTCCACGGTTCATCGGGCCATATGAGATTATTGAAAGAATTGGACCTGTTGCTTATCAGTTGGCATTACCACTAGAGCTTGACAGAATTCATAAAGTTTTTCATGTGTCCATGTTACGATGGTATCGATCAGATCCTTCACATGTAATTTCTCCAACAGAAGTAGAGATCTAGCCTGATATAACTTACAATGAGGAACTAATCAAAATCCTGGCATGTGAAACTAAAGAGTTAAGAAATCAAAAGGTAGTTTAGTAAAATTTCTTTGGCAACGACATGGGATTGAAGAATCTACCTGGAAGCTGAAGGATACCATGAGAAAGCAATACCCGAACCTTTTTACTGGTAAGATCTTCGAGGACGAAAATTTTTAAGGGGGAGAGTTGTAACAGCCCATTTTCAGTGAAATCAGAACAGTAGTTTTGGGACCACAAATCTGAGCCAGAAAGAAAAATTATTTTAAAATTATTGCATGGTCTGCATTATGATAGGAATGTTATATGAAAATTCTGATAAGAAAAATTTATCGATTTCATGTTTAGTTATGGAAAGGACTAAATTGCATAAAAATGTAAAAGTTGAATTCTAGTAGCTATAAGTATCAAATAGCTATGGAATTCAAAAATTGAGATCCTTATATGGTAATTAGACCAATAAGAAAAGTTAGTAGATATTTTTGATGATTCATCCATGGAAATTTAGAAAAAGAAAAGGACTAAATTAGAAATGGAGATAAATAAAAGATGATAAATTAAATAAATGTTTAATATCATCATTTTATATCATCTTCATCCCCAAAATACATGGAAACCCTAGGAAAGAGAAAGGAAATCAAACATGCTTAATTGGGTAAGCATTCTTGTCCCGTTTTTAGTAATTTTTATATTTTTGAGATCGGAATAACCTAATCTATCTATTTTTGGGATTAATTTGTAAATATATCAAAGTATAGAAATTTTGCCTAGGATGAGTATGCTGAAAATTTATGTTAGAAAAGGAAAGGTTGTTGATAGATAAAAAAACTTTTGTAAAGTGAATTTTCATGAAATTGTGATTTAGGGACTAGATTGAAAAGTTGTAAAACCAATGGAAAAATTCTGATTTTTGTGAATTTCATGGGCTGTTATTGTGACATATAAAATTCGGTTAGGCTTGGAATAAGGATTCAATTGCATGAATTTCATTTTCTGAGCTTAGGGACAAAATTATCATTTATGAAAAGTATAGAGGCAAAATGGTAATTTTGCCTAGGAAGTGAATTGAGCTCAATTGAGTATGAAATGGATTAAATTGATGTTAAATTCATTTATATAGATCCGGAAAGATCAAATAAAGAGTTAGATCAAGGAAAAGAAAAGGTGACAGATTAGTAGATTTTCATAAACGAACAAGTGTTGAGGTAAGTTCGTGTAATTAAATTGCGTATATTTATACGCTTGAATTAAATGTTGTATATGTGAATTGTATGAATGCCTTATGAATGAAATTGATCACATTTCTGATTATGCTCGATAAACAATAAATCTCGTTTGAATAATGAAATGCGACGGATACAGTATTTTCCCGTATTGATTATAGTCCTGCATATGTTGCGGACATTATAGCTCAGACGAGCATCCTGATAAAAGTCTCCTCGAGAATCCTGTTATATAGTTCCTGCAAGCATCTTGATCGGTAGTGGTCCTGCATGTGTTGCTTACTACTGCAGCTCTTTGTGAGCGTCTTGTTACACGATTCGATCGGTTGTGATCCAGCATTTAGTGTGGACACAAACACAGCTCTTCGTGAGCGTCTTGATATAGACTCTATGAGCTTCCTGACATAGCTCGCTTGAACTTCCTGTTATGATATCCGGAGCTCCCTGATAATAGCTCTTCAGAGTTACCTGTTAAGCTCCATGAGCTTCCTGATTAAAACTCTTATGAGTTTCCTATTTAGCCCGGATAAGCTTCCTGATACATGGCCCACATGAGCATCCTATTATATGGATAGAGAGAGTGCTTCCAGATTATGTGCCCTAATTGGGTACCCCTGGATATGAATTGACGAATTTCAGTTTTCTACACTTAAAGTGTACTATATGAGCGTATCCATTGATTTTTAAAATAAATTCAACGGGTAAAGTTCTGATATGGATAAACTGAACTTGAAATGATTTGTCATGGAAATGTACATGTAAATGGAATAACGATATGTAAAGCATATGTATATGAAAATCATTAAATGATGAGCTCATCCATGTTCTTGGTATTATGTGAATTACTTGACTAACATGTTTGGTGAAGTTGTGTGTTTTAGGCTATTAGCCAAATTGCTTTGATGCATTTTTGTATGCATATCTTAAATGCAAATATGTGGTAAGTTAAATTCTTGTCATACGAACTTACTAAGCATTTGAAATGCTTACTCTATTTATTTTCCTCTGTTTTATAGTGCTCAGAAGCTTGTAAAGGTTGGAGATCGGTCGGAGCATCATCACACTATCCTCTAGCTCGTTTTGGTATAAATAGAAAACCTATTTTAATATAATGGCATGTATAGTCTAATTTGGCCAATGATGGCATATAATAGTTGTTTGTAATCTTGCCATTGGAATGGCTAATGATAGTATGATTAGTGAATATATATATGAGATTATAATATGTTTAATACATGTATGCTTGGTATGGTTTGATTGAATTATGGAAAGCATATAAGTATTACAAAGGTAAGTTTGAATACATGTGATGATATATCTTATATAATGTTAATATTGGTTTGGTTTTAATGTCTTGAATTGGTAGGTATATGTATGTATGTATTGGTGTAGGTTGAAGGAAAAACTTGGGTGAGAAATAAGGCTAGGAAATGGCCTTATTCTGTCCACACGGGCAGACACACGGGCGTGTGTCTCAATCGTGTGTGACACACAGCCATGCGCACGGGCGTGTGATTTAGCCGTGTGTCCCCTGCATATTAAAAGTTGAGAAACAGAGTGCTCAGAATGGGCACACAGGTAGAGACACGGGCGAGTGTCTCAGCCGTGTGAGACACATGGCCTAGCACATGAGCGTCTGTTCTGGCCGTGTAACCCCTGCACCTATTTTTTGAAAATTAAATTGTCCACACGGTCTAGCACATGGGCATATGGCTGGCCATGTGATCCAAGTCAGAGAGTTACACAGGTAAGGACACAGGCTGGGACATGGCCGTGTGCCTCACATCAAATGCCCACACGGCCTGGGACATGGGCGTGTCCTGGCCACACGTGCGTGTCCCCTATACCTAAGAAAAATTTTGAGTTTTCACAAAAACATTTATGTGATCCAAGTTTAGTCACGACTCGATTCTAATATGTATTTTGGGCCTCGAGGACCCATATAAGGGACATCATGATTGATTGTGAATGATTTTCGGATATGAATAGTAAATGACATAAATTAATTGTAATTGAACAGTAAACTCTGGTAATGCTCCGTAACCCTGTTCTGATGACGGATACAGGTTAGGGGTGTTACATCGCTAGTATGCACCAGTACTCTAACTCGCCATCAGGCCAATAGGGTGGCGGATTATATTACCACAGTGCACCTAACAGTTTACATTCATATTTTATTCATCTTTTCAGATCCATCGATTTTTGGGGTGTGACACTAACATCAAATTAAAAATATAAATCCTGAAATCTAACTAACAACAAAAACAACGAAAAATAAAATTTAAAACCAAACACAGTTTAAAAGCAAAGTCCTTTTTTGGAGTCAGGACAATCCATATTACCCTTAAAGAAGAACTTTTAATAGGTCCTCGACACTTTGACCCGTCGTTTGTTCCATTGTCAATAAATCTGAACTAGAACCTTCAATCGATTCCAATGATATTGCCTTATATTTGACCGACGCGACATCAACATTACGAGCCACTTGGTGCCGAATTCGAGCCAACCCCAATTTTTCTTTCGGAGAAATATTTTCTCAAGCTTCCTGCTCTTCATGTCGTGAGAAGCTTTGGTTGCTCGAGTTTTCCCTTCATCATGAAATGAGAACGAGACGAACTCATCGGTTTCTTCAGTTGGCACCTCCTTAGTTATGGCCAGAAAGTGTATCAGCTCGTCTACACTTTCATTTAGAATCGGTTGTAGCTCGATGTTTGTTGTTAATTCTATCTCTGCTTCAACATCTACATCTATGATAATTGGATCGGAAATGTCTATAGGTATAGTCAATTCATTCCCGTCTCCAGTTCCAAACTCTTGCCAACTTTCAAATTTTAATCACGGAGGCTTGTCAATGGTATATTGGTCCTTCGGATCGGAATTAGAGAAATCATGTATGACCTCTTCCAATAGAGTACTTGCTTTGGATCTTTGCCGATATAATTCCTCTAATTGATCCAAATATTGTTGGATTCTCTTTGATTTAGTTTGTAATTATAGCTTGTGGCTTTCTTGTTCGGATGTATAGTCATACGAATCATGAGGAGTTTTCGTAAAATGCTCGAGTGTCCCTAAAGGTCACTCATATATCTCTTCCTCTGCTTGGCTTTGGAGTAATTCCTCTTACTGGTCCACCTGTTTTTCAATTACATGGAATTCAAGACCACAAAGAAATGACTTATACAAATCCAACTTATAAGGGAGTTCAGATGAATAATCGTAGTTTCTAATCCTATGATCATAACTCTGCTGATTTATTGAGACTTCTTGTGTCAGACTTGGCCTTTGTTTGCTCCAATGTTGCTCAAACAAGTTCCTATATACATCATTGTCCATTATTAAATCCAATTTTTGTTGATCTGAGTAGTCGAGCATGTCACATTCTCCGTCGTAACTCCATTGATTCGTCAGATCTCCACCCCTCTCAAATGTGGACTCGTTCGACCTAGGTGGGAGTTCGTTCAAACACTCAAACTGTTTGTCTTTGTTATATCGACTCCATTGGTTTGTCGAATCTCCTTACAACCAACTCGATTTGGATAACCCATACACCAACCTATAAAACTCAATATTCATGATTAAATCTAATAATCAACAAAGTAAGTAAAAAAAATAATTATAATTTTTTTTTGCACACTAAAAAAATTAAATTAAATTAAGTAAATAAAAGTTAGAACACTATCTAGCTCGTTCGTCTTTCAATTAATATTATTTTACGGTAATCAATCTAATAATAAAATTTCACCGACGCAATCTCTGGCAACGGCACCAACAACTTGACTGCCAATAAACATATTATCATTTATAGTATAAATATTACACCAAAAATATATTAAATTAAATCAGCGGTGTCCGCAAGTGTACGGGTCAAATTGTATAGTTTAGTACAACGAAATACTTTGAAGTATTCTGAGGATCATACCCAAGGGATTGTAGATTGAAGAAACTATTATTAAATCAATTATATACAATACTTACTAATCTAATCGATTCATGAATTAGTAGTGTTAATCCAAAGTAAATTATTAATTAAACTAATTAAATTAATTAACCTAACTAGAACAAGGGAATTTCTTATTCCTAGTGTTGGCAATGCGAGCCTGTAGCCTATCATCGATTAAATTTCTAATTAATAAACAAAAGATTAACTAATTTCTGAATTCAAGTTTTAATGTGAATTAGCTATTAATTAACTAGTATTACCTTACAGCCTTTACTAATTAATTAATCAACGGATACTCACTTATCTCCGGACCTCACTTTTTCCACCAGGATAAACTACGATTTACTTAGTTCAACTTGTCTACCGACCTCGTCTCCCCTGTAATAGCCCGTTTTCCAGTGGTGTCAGAAATAGTGGTTTTGGGGCCACCAAATTCAATGAGAAAGTTTGTAAAGTATGGTTTTTAAAAAGGTTTTTGATTTGATAAATTATGATTTATAAGCGATTTATTAAGTTCAAGTGGTATGACCCTAAGGTCAAGTGGTTTTAGAAAATGAGGTATTAGGACCTCGTTTCTATAAATTGAGCCGTAAATATTTTTATAAATATTTATGGAGTGTCATTAAGGTGGTATTAAAGTTTTGTTAAAAAATTTAACGTTTTGATAGTTAATTAATTAAAAAGGACTAAATTGTAAAAGATGTAAAATTTAATCACTATTTGATTTGAGTGATTAAATGGTTAATTAAATAAAGGAAAAGGGACTTAAATGGTAATTAGACCATTCAAGATGTTAGTGGACAATAATGGATATGAATTTAATGTTTTATTTAATTATTAACTAAGGTTAATATAGTAATTTGATAATTATATTAAATTAAAATAAAATAAAAGGTTAATTGGTTATCATCTTTTTAGTTTTCTTCTTCATCAACCGAACCTCCACGGATGTTTGAGATGAATCTTTCAGCCATGGAAAAATTGCTTGCATGGTATGTGATTTTGGCTCCAATTTTAATAATTTTCATGTATTTGAGATCGTTGCAACTAGGTCTAGCAAGCTCGTACCTTCGATTTTGAAACTGTTAAAGATTTTGAATATTACCATTGATGAACCTTGTGATTTTAGATGTTAAATGATGAATTTGAGATATTAGGTGTTATTTAAAAGTATTTTATTAAGTGATTTTTGATGAAATTTTCGATTAGGGACTAAATTGTTAAAATGTTAAAAATGCAAGGATTTAATGTGAAATTGTTGCATGAATGGACTTTTTTAGATACCTTGAGTATTTAGATAGACTCAATTTTGGGTAAAAATGGTTAATTTGCATGTTTTGGGCTTAGGGACTAAATTGAATAAAAGTAAAACTTTAGGGACAATTTTGTAAAAATTTCAAAAATGACTAAATTGCATAAAATAATTTTTTTAATTGTCAAAATTAATAGATTGAATGAAATTATTAATTTAGATCAAGATCGGGTCGAAAATCGAGGAAAATGGAAAATTACCAAAATGCCCTTGAACTTTGGTATTTCTGCAATTTAGCCAGGTAAGTTCGTATGAATTGTATTATGTATAATTTTTATTAAATTCAATATTAATATGTGATTATATTGTAATTAAATCAATAAATTTATTAGTATGCAATTTATCGTGTTATGAAACGACGTAAATCCAACAACGTAAGACTATTACCAAGCCCTATTTGAACCTTAAGAATTTGTAGGATACAAATGACATGTCATTAGGGTTTACATGATTCGGGTGCTAGTCCTAATCGTCCTACCGATGGCTGAGGTCCGACATGTGTTACGGATACTTCACAGCTCGTGTGAGCAGCATCGTGTAGCTACATTTTGACCCACAGCTCGTGTGAGCAGGCCCATTTTCACAGCTCGTGTGAGCATTTTGATTCATAGCTCGTGTGAGCATACATGTATAATAAATTACGAATTACAGTTATATGAGTTAGTACACTATGTGTGAGCTATCCCGGGTATCCAACGGTATTCTAAATGGTTCAACGGGCATTATTCAGATAAGAAACGGTAAGAGAATGATGTGTATTATGACATGTACATATATGAACATCCTTGATATGATGATACATGGAGATTATGTAAGTTGAGATGAGTAATAAACTAAAGTGTTACATGTTGAGAATAAATGGTTATCCATGTTGAATTTATATGAAATATGTTTAAGTATGCTAACATGTGTTGTTGTTTGATGCTTAGGAATGTGTTAAGCTATTGGTTGAATTGTATTATGTTTACTTATAAGTTGCATTGAAATGGTAAGAGCCAATGTGCTTGTGTTCATGAAAGAGTGGTAAGGTTTTAATTATGAAATTTCTTATGAAATGATTTATCATGTGGTTAGTTCCCAAAATAGCTATGTTTAAATGCAGTTAGTTCCCAAAAGAGCTATGTTTAAATGCACTAGCTTGTGGCTATGGTTGATGGTATGATTATATCTTGTGTGTTATGCATTTGAAATGGGTGTGGAAAGGTAATGAAATAGTAAGTTCATACTTGAAGTGTAAAATGATGAAAAAGGGAATAATGAGTTGAATTAATGTTGCTATTTAAGTTAAAGAAAGTAAATGCAATGGAAAGTAATGAAATGCAAATGAAAATAAGAAAATTTGAAAGAGTTTAAAGTTATTTAAAGTCCTACTTTGCTAGGGATGATATGTATATGTGATGTTGTGGATTTAGTCACAGTGTGAGTTTTTGAATATGATTTCATGAATCTTACGGTATCAGTATAAGATTATTCTGAATATGTATAAATTTCATATTTGAAATGGATTGATATTACTAGAGTTTATATGAGCTTACTAAGCATTCATTGCTTACGTAGTTGTCTTTCCTTTACTTTTCATATTATCGGAAGCTCGATTGGGTTGGAAGCTCGTCGGAGATCTATCACATTATCCAACATTTATATCGGTAGTTTTTGATGTCCTGGTTAAGGTTATAATGGCATGTATAAGTGGACTTATGGTTGATTATAGTTGAATGTTAGTAATGATTTTGGCATGTATATGTCATTTTGGGTGATGTAGCCTTGGTACATTAGGTGCCTTGTTGATATGTGTTAATTTGATAATGTGTTAAAGCATGTTTGAATGGTCAAAGTGTTATATGATGAATTGACCTTAACATGGTCAAGATATGGTATTCTTTTGAAAGGTTTTGAACTAGATATGGCATGAATCTAATATGGTGTGGTGATTATGTAGCAATTATGTTATTTTTTGGCATGGAAACAAGTTAATTGATATTGGATAAATATGCACATGTATAGGTGTTTTTGGTTGATGTTTTAGCCATTATGTTTTGGCTTGTAAATTTGGTATTTTGAATGATTGAAATGGTTTATATGTGTAACAGTTCGGTTTATACCCTAGTCGGAATAGTGGTTTCAGGACCATGAATCCGAGTCCGAATAATATTTTAATAGTATTTTTTATGTCTCTGATAAGTGATTATGCATGTGCTAAAGTTTCGTATGTTAATTTGTTCGTCTGTGTGTTTAATTTGACAAAAGGATTGAATTGCATTAAATGTGAAATTTGCATGTTATATGTTAAAGCACTTAATTGTTGATGGCTTTTTAAGGTGGAGGCCTTATGAGGCAATTTAACCATTTTAGAGATAGTGGATGGTAGAATGACATAATAACCTTAATATCAATTTGTCTTATATGACTAATAGATGGGCAAATTGGTAAGTTGGCATTAATATGATTATTAAATAAAAGAAACATAAGAAAGATGAATGTTATCATCTTTGAGTGCCAAAAGTTTGAAGAAAAGAGAAAGAAAATATCTAAGCTAGGTTTCGACTATTAAAGTCTTTGATTCAAGGTATGTTTGATTTCGGTTCTTGATAATTTCTATGTTTTTGTAATCGTTGCTTTGTGCTCTACAAAACCCATGCCAAAATTTTGTGAATTGATGATGTGTATGAAATGTGCCATTGATGAAATGGTGAGCTTTGTGATGAGTATTGGTGTTAAATGAAAGATATATGTTTAATGAACATACTTTGTTCTTGAAATTTTGATGAATTTAGCTAATTAGGGCTAAATTGAGAAAATAGTAATTTGAAGGACTAAATTGCAAATTTGATGGAAACTATGGGCTTGTATGAGATGTATGAACATTCGGCTAAGCATGAGTATGTGATGATTTTGTGAATTTGATGTTTTGAGAAAAATGGACTAAATTGATAAATTGTGCAAATGTGAAAGTTAAATTGCAAATAGCCCTAATTGTGTGTCCTTGGATTGAATTGGATGAGTTAGTGAATAAAAGAATTAATTCTGAATATGTTTAGATCAAGAACCGAGGAAAACAGACTTAGACCGAGGGAAGGCAAAAGTAACCGAGTAGCCATTTCTATTTCCAATAAATCGAATCCGAGGTAAGTCATATTGCAAATAAATGTAATTGTATTGAGTTGAGCATATTCACATGCCTATTGTCGATATTAAATGCTTATATGTTGTAATGCAAATGATTTCCGAGATAAGATCGACTTAGTGACAATGTCTGAGAAGTCCCGTACGAACCTAGGAATACATAGGTATCTGTTCTTTTTTTATCATATAAGACCACCTTTGGGACGTTGGCGTTGATTTGACATTCGTGTAAGACCACGTCTAGGACATTGGCATCGATATTATCTTATCGTGTAAGACCACGTCTGGGACGTTGACATCGATATGAGCTTCTCGTGTAAGACCACATCTAGGACATTGGCATCGATATTATCTTTATGTGTAAGACCATGTCTGGGACATCGGCATCATATTGATTCGTATAAGACCCTGTCTGGGACAGTGGCATCGTTATCTGAGTACACGTAAGACCTCGTCTGAGACGTTGGCATTGTACAACTATTCTGAGTTTTCTGAGTATCCTATTAGGTTCCTATCGGTTCAACGGGCAATTCTGTGATACGAATGGTTAAGTGAATGATATATCTGTTTCAGGTATGTTGATTTATACACTAAGTGTGTATATAAGGTAAGTACCTATGTGATCTTACTATGATGATTATGTATATTGGAATAACATTATGATATACGAAAGTGAGTATGAATGAGCTATGTTTATATAAGACTTTTGAATTAATGAATGTGACAAATATGGCCAAGTACATGGATCAAAGCATATATGTGATAGTTTGTTAAGTCATTAAGAAGTGCCAATGTACCTATGTATATATATGCCTTTCATACTAAGTTTGTTTGTATTATAACTTACTAAGCTTTTGGAAAGCTTACTCTGTGTGTGTGTTTTCTCTGTTTTATAGGTCGTTAAAGCTACTAAAGGCTCGAGACCGTCAAGGATCGTCATCTCACTACTAAAATCATTTTTGGTACACTTTGGATATGTATATAGCTTGATATGGCATGTATAGGCTAGTATTTGATATGAGTTTGTTATATGAACTTAGCCATGTGATTTGGTTAGCTATAGGTTGAGAATTTGCTTGAATGTATGTGATATATGAAGTATGTTTTTGGCATGATTAGTTGATGCATGAAATGGTCAAGTTTTGATTAAGCAAAGGAATGAATTATGCTTGTGATGAATGATTTTGGTTATCAAATATGCATGAGATGTCTTGATGATTTTTACTAGTAGGCATGACCCAGTGGGTGACATTTTGGCCTTGGAAATTGTCTATAATGTCACACGATTGTGGCACACGGGCATGCCTAGTGACCGTGGGGCTAAGTCAGCAGCTAGCCTAATAGCACACGGCCAAGACACATGGGTGTGTCTAGTTGCCGTGTGAGAAAGTCAGTATATGGCCTATGAGTACACGGCCTTAGCACACGGGTGCTGGGTGGCCGTGGGTGTAATGTCAGATTCGACCACGGCCAAGGCACACGGGCGTGCTTGGTGGCTGTGGATGTGAAGTCAGATTCGACCACGGCCAAGGCACATGGGCGTGCTTGGTGGCCGTGGATGTGAGGTCAGATTCAACCACGGGGAGGACACACGGGGCTGTCCAGCAGCCGTGGAAAGGACACGGCCTGTCTACACAGGCGTGTAACCTCTGTATCTTCGAAAAGTTTTAAATTTACGAGAATGTTTGTATGTGTTTCGGTTTAGTCCCGACCCTGTTTCTAAGCATGCTTAAGGTCTCGATGACCTACTTAAGGGACACTATGATTGAAATAGATGAACGGTTGTATTGAATTTTCTGTAAATGTTTTCGATCTGTCCGGTAACACCTTTAACCCTAGTCCGGCGACGGATACGGGTTAGGGGTGTTACATTTGGTTGGTATCAGAGCTACAGTTTAGTCGATTCTCGGACTAACGTAGCGTGTCAGAGTCTAGCTATACATGCCATATTTCTGAATTGTGATTGTGTGATGAATCCTGACGTATAAATGTGATTTCTGTATAGTAATGGATCCCGAAAGAGCCGTAGCTGATGACGTAGAAAGTAATGCGCCTGCTCCCGCGCAAGGGACAACGCCCTCTGATCCGAGACCGGCTACTTGCGGTCAAGGGGAAGAAGCTAAACAAGCTTTCTTCCAGATGATGAGTGAATGGTTCACTCAATTCGTAAAGAATAACCCGACTGTTTCACAACCCCCGCCCCCTGTTAATCACCCTCAGACATCTGTTATGCCTCCGACTATGAATCTAAACTTGTTAAACAAACCTCCTGTTGACAAAATCCGTAAGTATGGGGCTGAAGAGTTCAGGGCTACTAATGATGATAATGCTGAAAAGGCCGAATTCTGGTTAGAAAATACTATCCGGGTATTTGATGAAATGTCTCTGACTCCGGATGAATGCATAAAATATGTTGTATCTTTGCTTCGAGATGCGGCTTATCAGTGGTGGAAAACTCTGATATTTGTTATTTCGAAAGAACGGGTGACATGGGATTTCTTTCAGATCGAGTTCCTGAAGAAATATATCAGTGAGAGATTCGTTGATCAGAAACGAAAGGAATTTCTGGAATTGAAACAAGGTCGTATGATCAAAGCGCGAATATGAACGAGTTTGTCGACCGAGTCAATATGCTCGTGAATGTGTATCATCTGAAGCAATAATGTGCAAAAGGTTTGAAGATGGTCTTAATGAAGACATCCGTTTACTAGTTGAGATTTTAGAGATAAAAGAGTTTGTTGTACTCGTTGATCGAGCGTGCAAAGCTGAAGCACTCGGGAAAGACAAAAAGAAAGCTGAGTCAGAAGCCCGAGAAGTGAGAAAGAGATTTCAGAGTAGATCATTTCAGTCTGCTTCAAAGAAATTTAGAGATGATCAAAGCCGTTCGAGAGGTAAAATGGGATATTCAAATAGAAATCGAGATAGATCGCAAATGAGTTTCAAAGCTCCAGCAACTTCAATGACAAGTGTTGGAAATGTACGATCCGAGAAACCAGAGTGTAAGCATTGTGGGAAAAGACATCTGGGAAGCTGTAGAATGAATGGCAGGGCTTGCTTCAGATGTGGATCACTTGATCATTTTATCCGTGATTGCCCTGAGTCTGTCTAGCCTGAAAATGTTCAAAATCTGAGATCTGATAATGCACCTGTGAAAGGTAGAACTTCGAAGAATGTAAGGAATGTAAGTGTTAGTCAGAGAACTATGAGAGAGACTGTTGCGAGATCCGAAGCTAGAGCGCCTGCCAGAGTGTATGCTATTCGAGCTCGTGAGGAAGCTTCTTCACCAGATGTTATAACGGGTACTTTTACACTTTATGATACTTCTGTGATTGCATTGATAGACCCTGGTTCTACGCATTCATATATATGCATGAATTTAGTGTTCAATAAGACTTTGCCTGTAGAGTCTACTGAGTTTGTTATAAAAGTATCGAACCCCTTAGGTAAAAGTGTCTTTGTTGACAAAATATGTAAGAATTGCCCGTTAATGTTCCGAGATATCTGCTTCTCTACTGATCTGATGCTTTTGCCATTTGATGAGTTTGATATCATTCTGGGTATGGACTGGTTGTTTTCGCATGATGCTATTGTGAACTGTAAAAGAAAGACTATTGATTTGAGATGTTCGAATGATGAAATTGTACGGATTGAATCTAATGATTTGAATGGTTTATCTGTTGTGATATCTGTATTGAAAGCTCAAAGTTATGTGAAAATGGGTTGTGAGGCATATTTTGCTTATGTGATTGATTCGAAAGTGTCTGAGAAGAAAGTCGAATCAGTGCCTATTGTCTGTGAGTTTTCTGATGTATTCCCTGAAGAATTATCGGGTTTGCCTCTGATTCGTGAAGTTGAGTTTGGTATTGAGTTGTTACCTGGTACTACACCTATATCGATAGCTCCGTATAGAATGGAACCAACAGAGTTGAAAGAGTTAAAGTCACAGTTGCAAGAATTGACTGATAGAGGGTTTGCTAGACCGAGTTTCTCGCCTTGCGTTGCTCTGCTTACTCGCTTGTGAAAAAAGAAAGATGGCACGATGAGAATGTGCATCGATTATCGTCAGTTGAATAAAGTGACCATAAAGAACAAATATCTGTTGCCCAGGATTGACGATTTGTTTGATCAGTTAAAAGGAGCTACTGTGTTTTCGAAGATAGATCTGAGATCGGGTTACTATCAGTTGAGAGTGAAAGATTCAGATATACCGAAAACTGCTTTCAGAACGAGGTATGGGCATTATGAGTTTTTAGTTATGCCATTTGGACTAACAAATGCTCCTGCTGTTTTTATTGATTTGATGAACAGAATTTTCCGACCGTATCTAGATCAATTTGTTGTTGTATTCATTGATGACATTCTAATTTATTCACGTGATGAGACTGAACATGCTGAGCATCTGAGAATTGTGTTGCAAACTCTAAGAGAAAATCAATTGTATGCGAAATTCAGTAAATGTGAATTCTGGTTACATGAGGTTAGTTTTCTGGGGCATATTGTGTCAGCTTCTGGGATTCGAGTTGATCCGAGCAAGATTTCTGCTATTCTGGATTGGAAACCCCCGAAAAACGTATCTGAAGTCCGTAGCTTTCTAGGCCTAGCTGGTTATTACCGCAGATTTGTAAAAGGCTTTTCGATGATAGCTACTCCATTGACTAGATTGCTTCAGAAGAATTTTATATTTGAATGGTCAGATAAATGTCAGAGAAGTTTTGATCAGTTGAAAACTCTGTTAATAGAAGCTCCAGTATTAGTACAACCAGAATCGGGTAAAGAATTTGTGATATATAGTGATGCTTCGTTGAATGGTTTGGGATGTGTATTGATGCAGGAAGGCAAGGTTATAGCTTATGCCTCGAGACAATTGAAGCCTCATGAGAAGAACTATCCGACGCACGACCTTGAGTTAGCTGCGATTATGTTCGCACTAAAGATTTGGCGTCATTATCTGTTCGATGAGAAATGTCACGTGTTTTCAGATCATAAAAGTCTGAAATATATGATGACTCAGAAAGATTTGAACCTGCGTCAAAGAGGATGGTTAGAGCTGTTAAAAGATTATGAACTTGTGATAGATTATCATCCGGGTAAAGTAAACGTTGTTGCTGATGCATTGAGTAGAAAATCATTGTTTGCACTATGTGCTTTGAATGCTCGCTTAGATTTGTCCGATGATAGCTCTGTGATAGCCGAATTAAAAGCGAAACCGTTGTTTATACAAAGAAATATGTGATGCTCGTAAATCTGATAATGAGTTATTAGCGAAACGAGCTCAGTGTGATTCGAATTATGAATCTGAATTTCGAGTAGTTGATGATTGTTTGAGATTCTGAGATCGTATCTGTGTTCCGAGAAATTCGGAATTGATTCAGTTGATTTTGAGTGAAGCACATAATAGTCATCTATCTGTTCATCCGGGGAGTACTAAAATGTACCATGATTTGAGATGACACTATTGGTGGTCTGGTATGAAGCATGATATTTCTGACTTTGTTTCAAAATGTTTAATCTGTCAACAAGTCAAAGCTGAACATCAAGTTTTGTCTGGGTTTCTACAACCGATTCTGATTCCTGAGTGGAAATGGGATAGAGTGACAATGGATTTTGTTTGTGGTTTGCCTCAGACTCCGAGAAAGAAAGATGCGATATGGGTCGTAGTTGATCGATTGACGAAATCTGCCCATTTTATTCCAGTAAGATCTGACTATTCACTTGATAGATTAGCCGAGCTTTATATTTCTGAGATTATTAGATTGCACGGTGTGCCACTATCTATTGTGTCAGATAGGGATCTGAGGTTTACATCGAGGTTCTGGAAGAAATTACAAGAAGCTTTAGGCACGAAACTGCATTTCAGTACAGCTTTTCATCCACAAACAGATGGTCAATCCGAACGGATTATTCAGATTCTTGAAGATATGTTAAGATGTTGTATACTTGAGTTTAATGGTTCGTGGGAACATTATTTGCCATTGATTGAATTTTCATACAATAATAGTTTTTAGTCGAGCATCAAAATGGCACCATATGAAGCTTTGTACGGTCGTAAATGTTGTACACCTCTGTATTGGACTGAGCTCAGTGAAAGTAAGCTACATGGGGTCGATTTGGTAAAAGACTCGAATGTAAAAGTGAAATTGATCCGAGATTGTTTGAAAGCGGCATCTAATCGTCAGAAGTCTTATGCGGACTTAAAACGAAAAAGATATAGAATTTAAGATCGGCGACAAAGTGTTTCTGAAAGTGTCACCATGGAAGAAAGTACTTTGTTTCGGACGTAAAGGCAAGTTGAGTCCGAGATTCATCGGGCCGTATGAAATCATTGAGCGAGTTGGACCTGTTGCATATCGATTGTTGTTGCCTTCCGAGCTAGAAAAGATACATAATGTATTTCATGTCTCAATGCTCCGTAGATATCGATCCAATCCGTCACATGTGATTGCCCCATCTAAAATTGAAATCCAATCTGACATGTCATACAAAGAAGAACTGATCCGTATCTTAGCTCGGGAAGTAAAAGAGTTGAGAAATAAGAAAATTCCATTACTGAAAGTATTATGGAATCGACACGGAATTGAAGAGGCAACGTGGGAGCCAGAAGATTCAATGAGATAGTAATATCCGACTTTGTTTAACGGTAAGATTTTTGGGGACGAAAATCCCTAAAGGGGGAGAATTGTAACAGTCCGGTTTATACCCTAGTCAGAACAGTGGTTTCAGGACAATGAATCCGAGTCTGAAGAATATTTTAATAGTATTTTCTGTGTCTCTGATAAGTGATTATGCATGTGCTAAAGTTTCATAAGTTAATTTGTCCGTCTGTGTGTTTAATTTGACAAAAGGATTGAATTGCATTAAATGTGAAATTTGCATGTTATATGTTAAAGCACTTAATTGTTGATGGCTTTTTAAGGTGGAGGCCTTATGAGGCAATTTAACCATTTTAGAGATAGTGGATGGTAGAATGACATAATAACCTTAATATCAATTTGTCTTATATGACTAATAGATGGGCAAATTGGTAAGTTGGTGATCGCTGTGAATCAGAGCTTTAAAATTTATAAAAAGAATGATCAAACCTGAAACTAACTCGACAACGACAAAGGCAAGTGTACATATCGAACAAAGAGTATAGCTTAGGCAAGACCGGATTATCGAACCCAAATGAACTAAAATTACTAATACTAACTTTCTTTTTATTATTTAACCTAAAATAAGTGAAGTTGCTTTTAATCTAAAATTAACGAACTACTAGGCTAAGGACACAAAGACGAAAAATACTAAAATTAGGGAGATAACTTTCAGAAAAACTCAGTTGATTTAGACGATACCCTCAGGAAGAATCCACCTAGACTTCACTTGTTATCTATCACTGAACCATATGATTTTATTTACTTAGTTTGATCCGTAAGACTCCCTAACGTATGTTAAACCCTCTCTTGAGGCGAATAACGTCTAACCCTAGGTTAATTAGTGGAACTCTTGTTCTCTTATAATAACCCCCTAGAACAGTAGTAAATCGATCTATGGACTCCCATATTAGGTTTCACACTAATCCTGCAAAATCTCATCACCCTATCTCTAGGCATGCGATCAACTCCGCTTAATTATGCTAGATCTACTCTTAGGTAGGGTCTATTCCTCCTCCACCTAAGCACAAAATTTGGATTAAGCTCACATAATTAAGAACAAACTAAGTATTTATCATATAATTTAGAAAATAATAACAAGATTCATCATAGGTTTCATCCCCTTCAGGTATCTGAAGGGTTTAGTTCATAACTAAATAAGAAAACATCTCAAGAGAAAAGATAAAACAAAACATAAGAAATCCCTAAAACCCCCTGAAGGAATTGAAGGAGAGATCCGCCGTCTTGAGTAGAATCCCGGCTTCTTGAGATGGATCAACTGGCTATCTTCGAGTGATTCCCACAAATCTGACCTTTCCAGCTTGGCTCCTTGGCCTAGCTAACCGCCCCCTTTCTAGGTCATACTTAGGGTGTATTTATAGGCTTTTGAAATAGGTTTCTTTGCCCCTAAGTATCATTTTCCGAGTAAAATTGCTCTTCTCCACGGCACAGGCACGGCCATGGCACACGCCCCTGTAAATCGTGGTCAGACCATGTTTGGACTTCTTTAATGAGACACGGCCATGTGAATTGAGGAAAGACCGTGTTCTAGATGTTCAGTGAGGCACGGCCGTGTAGGCTAAAGTTCAGGCCGTGTCAATTTCATGCTTTGGCCCATATGTCTCGTTTTAAGCCTGTTTTACGTTCTTTTCATCCCCTGGTGCTTTCCTGAGTCTAAGACATGAAAAGAAAGGATTAAGAGCACCTTTTTACATAAATCAAGGGATAAATCATCCAAAAGCATACTAAACGTGGGCCTAAAATATGTTACTATTTCGGTTTATCAAATACCCCCACACTTAAGCTTTTGCTTGTCCTCAAGCAAAATTCTCAACTTACAATTAAAACGAACTTTCTATAATTCATAATTCCTATCAACAATGTTTTATCATAATTCATAGATAATTCATACATGGATAATTCAATTCAAAAAGTTCTAAAAATTCAAGCAATCTAAGTCATAGATTTGTAGCTCGAAAATATAGGCGTCTCCCATTATCTAAATAATTACCTTTAATTCAAAATCGACAAGGATTGACATCCTCACTAGAGATTCTCTCAAATCACTCAAAGTGTTTAAGGTTCAAAATTTAGGCACTCAAAAGTCAAACACGAAAAGTTAATCCCATAGGCTTGCCTGAAAATCAAGTCTCCACCACTGTAATAAGAGATGAAACACAAATCAAAAGGTCTTTAACAGGGTTGTAACGGGGCTTAGGTTAAGGGTGTGGATATAGGCTGAATTTAGAAGGTTAGAATCGAGATTGACCTGACAAATTACCTAACTAGAAAAAAATGAACTGATAAATTATATGAATTGAAACTTTGAAATTAATAATACGAGCTTCTTCAATATTAGGAATTCAAACGTATAAGCTCATTTAATCACATAACTAATAAAAACTAATAATGAATATACTTCATTCATTTTTTTTTAAGAACAAACTAAGTAATAATAAAGAACTTTAACAACTGAAATATAGAACATAGTTAGGCAACTGCTCAAAATCAAATCTCGACAAAAAGGGAGTCAAGGAAAGGTGATAACAAATATACAAAGGGTTTTGGGTTAATATTAGTGGGTGAGGCAATAAAAAGGGTTGTTAGGATTAAAGGGGTTCACTAGGGGTTAATTGTGAAGGTAGGTTTTTTTTTAATGGAGTTAGTGGGTTAAAACCTAAATGCCTTAATCATCTCTATGTATCAAATCATAGGTGTGGTCTCGATATGCATAAACGAGGCAAGTTCTAGAATAACAAATCAATGTTGACACACTCATAATCAATAAAGTGAGCAAGAAAAAGAATATATGCTCTATAAGGCTCAAAATCTCACAAAAATTATGGGTATATTTGACATCAACCTCGTAAATTTCAAATTTCAAGATAATATTCAGATTTAGTTCAACAACCTAGAAAATTTTAATTTTGAAAAATAGACTTATCATGCTTGATTCTCTAGTATTCTTTAATTTTAAACATCAATGCACAATTATCAATGACTTACTCAAAACATATCAATAAAAATCATAAATTATGGAAATTTCATCCTAATTAGTAATATGAGAAATTTACTTAAAAACAAGACTAAATTCGAGGATTTTGAGAACAATGCAAAAGTTTTGTACCTAATTTGAGAAATTTGAGAATAATGAAAAAGTTAGGCACCTTTTTAGGTTGTTCACCCCACACTTAAGATGTACATTGCCCTCAATGTACAAAGATAGATAATATAAATGTATTGTTCAGATCGTAAGATATGGGGATAAGTAAAACTCCCCGAATTATGGATGAAATCCTTGAGTTGGCAAAGGGTCGTGGTGAAAGATAAGTTGGAGGGTCACCTGATGTGGTGGTTGCCCACGAGTTCTGCGCTAGATGAAGAAATTGGGAAACTCGTGGAGGATTAGCCAGATTTATTAAGACAAATTTAAAATAAACTAAATATATAATTAAAGACAAAAAGGTAAAGAGAAAGAAAATAGACATTGAATTAAACTAATGCTAAAAGATAAAGGGGCTTGAGAATCCTTATTGGTAAATGGTTCGCGAGGTGGATGTGACCTCTAAGGCTACGGAGGTGCTGGTGGTGGCGGAATTGGCGTGATTCCCTAGCAGCCTTTAGAACCTAAAATTAAGAAACTAAGATAAAATAAACTAAATTAAGCAGAAGAGAAGTAAAGATAAGGAAAATAAAGGAGAAGATAAAAATAAAAGAACAGATAACTGGTCTCAAAGACCCTTGGCTTGTTGTTTGAATGAAGTTGCCGGCATGAACTCATGTGAATCGGTCTCCTTTGAGGAGACTGTGATTGGCCTTTTATGCTTCTTTTACAAGGTTTGATTAATTAAAGTCTTATCTTAAATAAATATTGGGCTTGCAATGGAACCACAGAACTTGAGGCTTTTAAGAAAGTTTAAATTAAAGACCTTCTCGTAACTCTTTTAGCAGTCTTTCCTAGTGACATGCCAGATCCGGTCGTAGTGTTTGAGCCGGGTTTGGGATGTTACATTTTGGTATCAGAGCCAGGTTTAAAAGCTCGGCCTTGGGTTTTGGGTTCAAAATGTTTTCCAAATTTTGTATCTAAGATGGTTTAAAAAGAAAAGTACATATGGACCTATTTTCTGCAAGTATGGCACCCGAGTCTCCGGCCCATGTCTGCCAGGTAAGTTTTCTGATTGTTAAGTGAATTGCATGAGGTATTTGTATGATATAGATATCTCGTCATGGATGTTGGAATTTAGAAACTCTATTGTAGAGATGAAAACCCTTAGGTATACATGTGCCTTACGAAAGAACAACTTATAAACATTATCCTCATAAAACTACTCGTTAATAAACAGTGAAAAGAAATGCTGACGCATAAAATTTGTAATCAGAGTAAGACGGAGCGATAGACATGAGTGGTAGAGGACGTGGATGTGTTGCACGCGGCCGTGGGAGAGGCCAGGGTATCGAGGTTGAACTCTCGGAAGTGAGAAATGAGCCTGAGAGCGAAGCACTCGCAGCACCTGTGGTAGGAGCAGGATCGCAAGACAGAACTGGTGGAGATGATGCCCTGTCTCAAGCAATGCTGCGTGTGTTGGAGCGAGTGGCTGGGGCAAGCACTGAAACAGCAACTCGGAAGTCCATCCCTGAGCGACTCCGAGCTAATGGAGCTGAAATGTTTAGGGGTATTTCTGGGGTGGCTCCAAATGTGGCCGAGTATTGGCTAGAGGCCGTCGAGAGGATTATGGATGATCCGGGTCGCACGGCAGAGGAGAAGGCCGAAAGGTGCGGTGTCTCTACTTCGGGGATGAGGCATATCGGTGGTGGCTCACCGTAAGAGAGGGTACTCCGCGACCGAATTGATTGGGATTTCTTTAAGATGTCATTTCAAGGGAAATATGTTGGGGCCGATTATGTGGATGCTCGAGAGGAAAGCATTCTTGAATTTGGTACAACGGGTAAATCGATAGTTTGGATGAGGCGCATTTTCTGCGTTTGAGCCGCTACGCCCGAGGCATAGTGGCGGCCCGACTATGAACGCGTTGCGTGCGGTTCGAGGATGGGCTGCGGGATGAGTTGAGAGTGTTGATAGCTCCGCAACGAGAAAGAGACTTTGCTGTCTTAGTTGAAAAAGAAAAAATAGCTGAAGAGGTGAAGCGGATCGAGATCCAGAACAGGGAGAAAGACAAGGGTAAGAATAAGAGCTTTGGGTCATCGGGAGGTTTCCAAAAGAGGGTTAGGTTTGATGGGCCAGCTCGAGTTGTGAGGCCTGCGGCGATGGGTCAGTTTCGATCATGTGCTCTGTGCGGGAGCAAGCATTCAGGGGAGTGTAGGAGGAGAACCGGTGGATGTTTCAGGTGTGGATCTATGGATCATATGATTAAGGATTATCCATAAGTAGAGCAGGAGCGGCCAGTGGGACAGAGTTTTGATCGGTTCAGGAGGGGTAGTCAGCAACCACAGAGGGGTCGTAGTCCAGCTAGAGGAGGGAATGGTTTCGGTCGGGGTCGTGAAGCACCGAGCAGAGGTGCTGGGAGTACGGAGGCAAGACAGCCCGGGTTAGTTTATACAGCCAGACGCCAAGAAGAGGGTGATGCACCAGACGTTATAATGGGTACGTTCCTCATTTCCGGTTTGCCCTTTACTGCATTAATAGATGTTGGGTCGACACATTCCTATGTTGCTAGTGTGGTGTCTGGAACTTTAAGCATGAACTCTGAAACTGCTTCTAGGGAGATGACTGTACTTAGTCCTTTAGGACAATCTGTAGTGGTAAACAAACTTTTTAGAAGTGTGCCTCTAGAAGTACAAGGGTCGGTTTTCCCAACTGTTTTGATGGAACTACCGTTCAAGGAGTTCGATTTGATCTTAGGCATGGATTGGTTGGTAAGGTATCAAGCAAACTTGGATTGTGCTGCTAAGCGCATGGTGTTAAGGACTCCTGAGGATAATGAAGTTTTGGTGATAGGTGAAAGGAGAGACTACTTGTCCAATGTAGTGTCTACTCTAAAGGCGGAACGAATGGTGAGAAAAGGGTGCATGGCTTTCTTAACTTTTGTCAGTGCATTGGATGTAAAGGAGGTGACCGTGAATGAGGTTAGAATAGTAAAGGAATTTGTGGATGTCTTTCCTGAAGAGCTTCCAAGGTTGCCTCCGGATCGTGAGGTGAAGTTCAGAATTGAGCTACTTCCAGGGACAGCTCTGGTGTCCATCGCCCCTTATAGGATGGCGCCGAAGGAACTGGTTGAACTTAAAGCTTAAATCCAGGAGCTGTTGGATCGTGGTTTTATCTGACCCAGTGTATCTCCGTGGGGAGCGCCGGTGCTATTTGTGAAGAACAAAGACGGGTCCATGCAAATGTGCATTGATTACCGCCAGTTTAATAAGTTGACAATTAAGAACAAGTACTCGCTGCCGAGGATAGACGACATGTTTGATCAGCTCAAAGGGGCTTCGATCTTTTCAAAGATAGATTTGAGGTCGGGATATCATCAGCTTAAGGTCAGGGAAGCAGATGTTCACAAGATGGCTTTCCGAACTCGTTATGGTCACTATGAGATGATGAACCGGGTTTTCCAACCCTATCTGGACCGGTTTGTTGTAGTGTTCATAGATGATATTCTGGTATATTCCAAGACAGAAGAGGAGCACGATTCGCATCTTCGGGTGGTTTTGCAGATTTTGAGGGAGAAGCAGTTGTACGCCAAATTTAGCAAGTGCGAGTTTTGGTTGAAGGAAGTTACTTTTCTGGGACATGTGGTATCGGTAGAAGGGATTAGGGTTGATCCCCGGAAGATTGAAGCTGTGTTAGGTTGGAAACCGCCTAAGTCTGTGGCAGAGATCCGAAGTTTCTTGGGATTGGCAGGTTACTACAGAAGATTTGTTGAGGGTTTCTCCTTAATTGCGGCACCCTTAACTAAGTTGCTGAGGAAAGGGGTACCATTTGTTTGGACTGGCAAGCAACAGGAAAGCTTTGAGAAGCTGAAGAGGATTTTGACAGACTCCGATTTTGATTCAGCCTAAGGCCGGAAAAGAGTTCGTAGTTTATTGTGACGCTTCACACACGGGTTAGGGTGTGTGTTAATACAGGATGGGAAGGTTGTTGCGTATGCGTCTCGGCAGTTAAGACCGCATGAGATGAACTATCCCACGCATGATTTGGAGTTGGTCATGCGGTAGTTTTCGCTCAAGATCTTGAGACATTATCTCGTATGGAGAGAAGTCTCATTATCTACATCGACCACAAGAGTTTGAAATATCTTCTAACTCGTAAGGAGTTGAACTTAAGCCAGTGAAGGTGGGTGGAGTCATGTGAAGGACTATGATCGCTCAAAGAATACCATCCGGGAAAAGCTAACTTGGTGCCTGGATGCGTTAAGTCGGAAGGCAATAACAGATTTAAGGGCAATGTTTGCTCATCTCACCGTTTGATGATGGAAGTTTGTTAGTCAACTTCAAGTGAAACCGACATGGGTAAATCAGATTAAAGAGAAGCGCTTATCGGATGATGTCTTGAATGCTCGACTTCTGCAAGTTCAGAATGGTGGGGTAGAAGATTATAATTTCAATGGTGATGGGGTTTTGTGTTTCCGTGAGAAGGTTTGCATGCCGAAGGATGTCCGTTGAGGCAGATGATTCTTCGTAAGCGCATAGTAGCCCTTACGCTATGCATCCCGGAGGGAATAAGATGTACCGGATCCGCATGAACAGCTTCCGTGGCCTGGATTAAAGCGGGAAGTTACGGAGGTTGTGGGAAAGTGTTTAACGTGTCAGCAAGTAAAAACGGAGCATCAGTTGCCTTCGGGGTTATTACAGCCAGTGAAGATTCCATAGTGGAAATGGGAAAGGATCACTATGGACTTTGTTAGTGGGCTACCGCTTACGCCTACGAAGAAAGATTCGGTATGGGTGATCGTGGATCGGTTGACGAAGTCCACTCATTTCATACCTGTTCGTGTCGACTATTCTCTTTAGAGGTTGGCTAAGCTGTATGTGGTAGAAATTGTGAGGTTGTATGGGGTACCAGTATCGATCATATCAGATAGAGACCCTAGGTTTACGTCGCGGTTCTGGAGGGCACTGCATCAGGCATTGGGTACAAGATTGGACTTTAGCACAGCTTTTCATCCGCAGACTGATGGTCACTCTGAGAGAGTAATTCAGATCTTGGAGGATATGTTGAGAGGTTGTGTCATCGACTTCAGGGGTAGTTGGGAAGAGTTCTTACCGTTGGCAGAATTCGCATACAACAACAGCTACCAATCTAGTATTCAGATGGCGCCCTATGAAGCGTTATATGGGCAGAGGTGTCGTACTCCTACCGTTGGACGCAATTGGGTGAGCGTCGATGTTGGGTCCAGGTTGGTTGCGCGAGACAGAGGAGAAGGTTAAGTTGATTCGCACTCGATTGAAGGAAGCGTCCGGCGAGCAAAAATCATATGCACGATCCGGCGAAAGGAGATAGAGTTTTGATGGGTGATCGTGTTTTCTTGAAAGTTTCACCGTGGAAGAAGGTGATGAGGTTTGGACGGAAGGGCAAGCTAAGTCCCGTGTTTATTGGGCCTTATCGGGTTTTGAAACGTGTGGGACCGATGGCGTATCACCGTGGAGTTACCTTCGCACTGAAACAGATACATGATGTGTTCCATGTTTCAATGTTAAGACGCTACCGTTCGGATCCGTCTCACGTTGTGCCAGTAGAGGAGATTGAGGTAAGGTCAGACTTGTCTTATGAGGAGGAACCGATCCAGATCTTGGAACGAGACGTCAAGGTGCTAAGAAGGAAATCGGTCCCGTTGGTTAAAGTCTTGTGGCGAAATCACGGTATGGAAGAGGCGACGTGGGAACCAGAGGATGTTATGCGTTAGCAATACCCTCATCTCTTTTGACCAGGTAAATTTCGAGGCCGAAATTTCTTTAAGGGGGTAGAACTGTAACATCCGGGAATTGGGGGCTTTGCATTTGTTATGTTATGTGTGTCTGGCATGCTTTGTGTAACACCCCAAACCCGGTCTAACCACTACAACCGAGTCTGGCGTGCTACGGGAAAGAAAATGTTTGAAAATCGACTTGTCAATTTTGTTTAAGGAGAAAACTGTTGAATAATTTTAGAGAAAACGAATTTGAATCTTGTGGTGTTCAAAACGTGTTAAATCTTGCTTTAGAAAAACTTAGTTGCTCAATTTTTACTCCATACTTATTACTTAATCAGTGAACATTTCCGAAAACACATTCTTATCGAGGTTTTAAAAACAACCAATTCACATTTACCAAGTATGCTTATCGAAAGTTATATAAAAAAAAAACAACCAAATAAAACATCACAGAAATAAAAGTTAGGCGGCCTTATTTCAACGAGGAAAACCCAAAATTTAAATAAAACAGCTAAGTCCAAACAGAAAACTTTGATATAAAACAAATGCTGAGCATGGCCACCTCGAGTCTACTCTGGCTCCATATCCACGATCTAAGTCTGATTTGCAAAATGTAAAGGAAGGGGTGAGTCACCTAGACTCAGTGTGTAAGTCCCCATCCCAAGAGAAATTATGCTCTTACACAAATTCATACATTAATATGCAAGTCATGCAACCCATCCAACCTAAGTATCCATCCAGGTCTCCCAAATCTACCCCTTGTGGTACCAAACCACTGGTAACCGAAGTTACAAAAATAACATATGTGGTACCAAACCACTGGTGGTGCCAAACCACTGAGACTTAGTCACAATTTTTATAATATGTGGGGCCAACCCACTGTTGTGTGATGCCAAATCACTCGGTGACACTGATAGATCATACTTCCCCTCCTCTCATCACCCATAACACGAGAGTTATGCTAACAATATCGTATGATCATGCTTAACATACATAATTATGTATACAGAATATCATGCTCTCATAGATCACAATCAACGCGAGAAACATAACAACTTACCCGGCATCCTCGCCTTTTACCTACAAGGGTAATTTGGTAACCATTGCCGTCATTCTGGCTTTTAACAACACATAACATTTAACATAATAAGTAAAGAAAGTGTGTAAGAGTTACACACCTGGTTATCGTACTAACGCTCTTACTACTTCTATGCTACTGTCACTCGAGACTACCACTATCAGTCTACGATCCAACTCCCGATACTTATTCGTTTGGATTTACAGATCCAACCTCCACTGCCTGACTGTTAATCGAGTTCAAAATAATCCCTTAATCACCAAACCAATTAAACGATGAGATCTCACTAATTAAATAATGATATCACTTAAAACGAATCCTTACCTACACTGTCGAATCCCGAAAGTCTTTAAGAAAATGTCACCTTCCCACCTATATTCGGCCATCACTAAAGTATTAAACCAATCCCTTAAACGCAATCAAATGAGTACCAAAACACATTCGGCCAAGCCAAAAGAACAAGAAAGGGCATTCGGCCGAACCTACCAACCTACCTTCGGCTTTCCACAAATCGGCCATACAGGGCACAGCAAGACAGGATTTGGCTTTTAGGGGTAGAGAGTGAAATCAATAGGGCCTTTGAACGAGTGATTCGAGTTAGAACTTAATGAAAAGAAAAAGAGAAACCGCAGAGAAGTAAAATCCCAAAACTCACCAGATTAAAGAGGAGTACTCGGCTTATGGTGCACCTTCGGGAGAAATCCACCCTTGTAGATTCGGCTATGGGAGAGGAAGATGAAGACATGGGTATTCGGCTTTGGAAGAAAAGAATGAAAAGAAGAATGTGTTGAAGAGTTGCGGCAAAGAAAAGATTTTGAGAGAATAGGAGAAGAAGAGAATTTTCGGCTAGAAGAGTAAGTGAGAAAGAAAGAAAAGAAAACGAATGGAAAAGATGGACACTAGGCTTCAAAATTCGGCTACACATGCACACACCTCAGAGTTGGAGTTTCGGCCAACTCTCCCCTCTCCTGATAGCCTTAATCCCTTATCTCATCCATCTCATAACACATCCCTTATCTTACCTTTAAAAGAGACCATCTTCAACCCAACTCTTTCCTTCCTTTTATCATCTTTTATCACTTAAATAAAAAGAATTAAAGCTCCTAAAATATAGCCACTATGCCGTCCACCCCTTCCCCCTTGAAGTGCCGAAATTTGACCCATCAATTTGGGCCCCAAGCGGCCACACTAGGCCCAACTCCTCCCCCCTTGTGACGCCACCTTAATGCCCACTTAAAACACCTCCAAAATTTGGGCCACAAGCCCAACTTGCCACTAAACATAATAATTTAAATTAAAATACTACGAGCACTATTTTTAATAAAATTTTACCCAGATTTAGGCCCAAACCTGAGCCCAATACACACCTCAAAGCCTTTTAACTTACTAATTTATCCATGCAACGTACCAAATGCACAGACCCACAAAATCAGGATATTACACTTTGTCTATTAACTGGTATGTTTGGGGGCCCCGGGAAGGCTCGGGGTTAAGCTTGAGCCTTAGTGAAAATTTTGTTTTTAGGCACTTTAGGGGAGAGTTCGCTGAGGCAGGCCTTAAGGTTAATTAATTGTGTTTATTTGACACAAGAAAAGAGGTGGTAGAGTGGCATGGAGACGTCACTTAGAGTGCATGGAAGTGGCGTCACAAGGGGAGCAACAAGGGGGAAAAGGTTCGAGTCGCATATGCTGCATTTTGGAGTTCTTTTTAGCATCAAGATGGAGGGATGGTGGTTTCGGCATGGACTCTTTAAGGGTGAGAGTTGAAGGAGTCAAAGTGTTTGAATTAGTTGCCATGAGGTAATGGTGGAGGTTGAAGGGGTCAAACGAAATCAAATGGATGATGGAGAGGAAAAGTAGGAGGAAATCGTGGAAAGGGGATGTTGGGTGAGAGGTTGGCCGAATTTGGGAAGGTGTGTGAGAGTGTGTGCACGGTTTAGTGGGGCTAGGAGGGGCCGAACCTTCTTTAGTAGCACATAGGCATGTTGTTGAACATCTTGGTTATAGGGGGTGCCGCATTTTCAAGTGTTCATTTTATGAGAATTTCGTTAGTCAAAGCACTCTTAGAAACATTCCCATTCTCTCTTTTTGCACTTTTGGAACATTTCTTCTTCTCTTCTCTTTTACAAAAACTGAAACTCTCACATTGTTTCTCTCATAGCCGAATTTACCAACACCATCCACCCTTCACATTGTTGGTTCATTTTCTTTTGAAGCTGAAACCGTCCTTTTTCCTTTTTTGTTTCATCTCGTGCTAGTGCCTTGAGTAGCCGAATCTCCCTAGTTCTTTTTCTCGTTCTTCCTGTATAGCCGAACCTTATTTTTCATTTTATTTTCTTTCCTCTTCTGCACTTCTTTTTTTGTGAAGGCCGAATCTTAATGTTGTTTCAGGAATAGGCACCTTTTCTGTCGACTTGTATTGGTAGCCGAATATTGACTCCTCTTTTGGCAAACGTTGGTCTTTAGGGGTGCATATTTATCTCTTCTACTTCGTGTGGCCTACTTTCGAGAAGATTTTGGGGACTCAATCGGTTTCTTAAGCCTAGACTGCTAGCTTTCGACTTTTGTTAATCTAGGTAAGCGACTTCTTTGATACGAGTACCTATACTTCGTCCTTTTCATTACTTTAATCTGGTTCTCTGATCAAGATCTGTCATGGATTCGAGTACCAGTCAAGGGAAGGAAGGGGTTGGACCAGTAGTCCCAGCCCCTAAGTTTAAGCGACGTGCAGTATCGGCAGTACGAGACTAGCCACCGGGTTGTGGACCGACGTCAGAACAGAATAGGCAGATCGCAGTTGTTCCCTCTTCCGAGAGTGTCGATAGTGTTGAGAGATTAGTCCTCCTCGTGTTCAGGTGTGTAATATTCACACCTCTTTGTTGTTACTTTTAAGTATGTGTATGTACAGTGAGATGCCAAAATAACGGCATTAGTTGTTCTTCTATATATGGTAAGTAAAAGCGAGACATCAGGTTAGTGATTTTGTAACATCCTGGAAAGGGCTTATGCATTTTTGGTTTAATTGTACGAAGTAACATGTTTTATGTACTAAGAATAAATTTTGAACAATTTTGGAAACCTGAAAATGTATGGAAATGTTAAGTTAAAAAAAATGGAAAGTGAACATTTTTGGAAACTTGGAAATGGATGGAAATGATTTGGAAATGATTCAAAATAGGAAAGTGCACATTTTTGGAAACTTGGAAATGTAAGAAAATGTCAAGTTTACAGAGCCGAACGAAAATTTTTGGAAACTTAGAAATGACTTAGAAATGTCGAGTTTTAAAGTTTAAAAGAGGAAATTAAGGCAAGGTGGCCTTAAAAGAAAACGTTTGTGAAATTTGACACACAAACAGGCTTGGAAAAGTGGCCTGAAGATGCCACTTAGGACCTCTGGAAATGGCACCACATGCAAGGTGTTGGGCCTGGGTTCGAGTCACTTGGGAAGCAAATAAAAGAAGTTTTATTTTTGCTTCCGTAAGCTCTCGAGGTGGACGGCACAAGCCTTCTAGAAAGGAGGAGTTTTATTCTCTTTAATATTCGATTAATAAGGTGATAAATAAGGGATTTAATTTGGATTATTTTTGAAGAGATAATAAAGGATTATTCTCTAATTATTTTAAATTAAGAGATAAAGCTATCAAATAAAGAAGAGTGGTGGCCAAGTAAGGGATTCTGAGGAGTAGTTTCGGCTATAAAAGGAAGGAAATAGGGCTACTCATCAATTTTTCTTCCTCCTCCTCTCTCTGCCGAATTTCGAGTGCTCTCCTCTCTTCTCTTCTCTTTTCTTTTGTCAAGCCGAATCTATAGTCCACCATTGCCAAAATTCTCAAGTTTCTTTTCCTTATTTTCGTGGAAACCAAATACCCCAAGAAAACCTCTAGTCGACTTCTCCATTAAATCCCAAAAGCCAAAACTTTATTATCTAGTCATCAAGGCCGATTCTTTAAGGGGCTTTTAACAAGGGTGCTACCGATTTCTTAAAAGGGTAAGATCCAAAGTTTGGTTTCAATTCTTTTATATTTTAAACCTATCTAAAATTTAGGGACTAATCTCTATTATGGATTTTGGCCGAGTTATGGAAGGGTGTTTTCTGGATTTAAGAAATTGTCAACTACAAGAAGGTATCTTTCTAACTTCTAAGATCTAAGGTAAGTTATGAATACCATTCGCCATAAGCTATATTATTATGATTTAATGTTAGATTGGATCTAACATGGGTACATAGGATTTTACAAAGAATAAAGAAGCAAGGATCCAATTCGGATTTAAGATTTGGAAGGTAAGAACAAAGGTAAATTCGGCCAAGGCCTATTTTAGTAGTAGATCTATTATTATGTGTTTTAAGTCGAAAACTAACCAATTCAAGGGATTTAGTGACTAGCCGATTTCAAAGGGGAAAAATACGAGTTTCGGGGATTTGATTAAATCATCAAATCGACACCAAGGTAAGCTTTAAGAATACAAATCCTACTAGGATTTGGATTTCTAGCCGAATAGGCTTTGTGCTAAATAGTAAGTGATTAATCAATTGTAGGAACTTGAGATCTAAGGCGTGAGATCGATTTCGGGATTTCAATGAAGTGGTTAAGCAAATCAGTGTGTACCCCACACTACTTCTTAATATGTTTCATGTCCTGCTTTATTAAAATATGTGATATTAAGAATATGAAAGTGGCTAGGGTACCATGTTATGGTACTAAGTACTCAGCACGCTTCCTACTTCTACAAAGAATATGAAAAGGTCATTAGTAACATGAGAATATGATAAGAATGTGAACTCGGCATATTTATGCATATCATCATTATATGGGACATATGGGTTTGTTTGAAAGGGGAAGTGAATGTGGTGACTTAAGACCACGAACACGGTGACCTAAGACCGTGATATCTCGAAAGTGGTGACCTAAGACCACGAGAATCGAAGTGGTGACCTAAGACCACAATAATCTGAATGTGGTGACCTAAGACCACGATGAATGAATGCGGTGACCTAAGACCGCGATATCTGAATGTGGTGACCTAAGACCACAAATGCGGTGACCTAAGACCGCGATATGGAGTGTAGCGGAAGGAGGGTCGACTTAGTAGTCCCCACGGTGTACAGGTTGGTACAGGGGAGTGTAGCGGATGGCTTATTAGGTTTGGGTTTGGGAATGCATCATAATTTGTATGCTATGATACGAATGAATAACATTTGTATGCCTGAATCTATTTTGATTTAGTGTTTGTGTACACATTGAGTCTGTTTGACTCACCCCGTTGGGGAATATTTTTCAGGTGATGATCAGTGATGGACCGGGACGGCAGAACTTGTGGTGGCCATGCTCAACATGAAGTTTTTATTTTATGAACTACTATTTCTATTTAAGTACTTGAATTACTTGGAAATTATTTGATGTAATAAGGCCATAAGGCCATAGTTGGATTGTTTTCCATTTATTTCTATTCATTATGATTATGAGTTTTACCTATTAAAGTTTAAGTAAAATTTTTAATATAAAGAATTGAATTCGTTTTCAACACAAGCCCAACCCAAAACAATTTTTTTTAAAATCGCACAAGTTTTCTCTAGGTAACGAAAGAATTTTGAAATTGGTTTACTTGAGGAACATACCAAATCTGGGCAAATCTCGTGGGCCGGGTTTGGGGTGTTTCAGATTTGTATTTGTGATAATTATGCGATAGTTTTGACATGAGTTTATGTTGCATTTGATACATGTTGAGATATGTTGCATGCTCACACCATGATTTCATGTTGCATGGGGGAAAATATGCCATGAATATAAGGGGACGTGTATCTGGTGGCTTGTGCCATTTCAGCCTGGTGACTGTCACAATTCTGATAATCTGGTGGCTTGTACCATTTCAGCCTGGTGACTCTGTCATAACTCTGATAATCTGGTGGCTTGTGCCATTTCAGCCTGGTGACTTCGTCACAATTTCTGACGGTGAGCAGCATGACTGCCATCAATGGTGTATAGCGGATGGAAGTTTAGGTTGGAATGGGTTCTGCATCATCATGCATATGTTATTAAGCTATTCTGTACAGTGGGGGTTAAGGCCAATCTGTTCTAACGTGCTTGAGCCCAATAAGGGGTGTTTGGTTATTGCACACTGAGTCTTTTGACTCACTCTATTTGTTTAACATCTGTACAGGTAACACTTAGTTCAGCAGACCGGGCCGGAGGGGACTACGAGGTGGCCACGCGTGGTTTCTTTCTTTTTAAATAGAACGTTATTTTCTTTAAATTTTTGGGATTTTGGAAATGTAATAAGGCCACTTCTAATTTGGGTAAATTTTAATTTTAATCTTTGGACGTATTTAATATAAATTACTTGACAAAATGTTTTTATAAAATACGAACGAAAGTTTTCTTCTCAATCTGACAAACAACACTTCTTTTAAAAACAAAAAGAGATTTTGCCACCAACTTTGGGTTTAATCTAGTTAACGATAGGTGCTTTCAACGTTCACTTAAAACACAAGGTTTGATTAATTAAAGTCTTATCTTAAATAAATATTGGGCTTGCAATGGAACCACGAAACTTGAGGCTTTTAAGAAAGTTTAAATTAAAGACCTTCTCGTAACTCTTTTAGCAGTCTTTCCTAGTGACATGCCAGATCCGGTCGTAGTGTTTGAGTCGGGTTTGGGATGTTACACCATTTGTCCCGTTTTAAGCCCGTTTTGCCTTCTTTTCATCCACTGGTGCTTTCCTAAGTCTAAGACATGAAAAGAAAGGATTAATAGCACCTTTTTTACATAAATCAAGGGATAAATCATCCAAAAGCATACTAAATATGGGCCTAAAATATGTTACTATTTAAGTTTATCAGTTGGCATCAATATGATTATTAAATAAAAGAAACATAAGAAAGATGAATATTATCATCTTTGAGTTCCAAAAGTTTGAAGAAAAGAGAAAGAAAATATCTAAGCTAGGTTTCGTCTATTAAAGTCTTTGATTCAAGGTATGTTTGATTTCAGTTTTTGATAATTTCTATGTTTTTGTAATCGTTGCTTTGTGCTCTACAAAACCCATGCCAAAATTTTGTGAATTGATGATGTGTATGAAATGTGCCATTGATGAAATGGTGAGCTTTGTGATGAGTATTGGTGTTAAATGAAAGATATATGTTTAATGAACATACTTTGTTCTTGAAATTTTGATGAATTTAGCTAATTAGGGCTAAATTGAGAAAATAGTAATTTGAAGGACTAAATTGCAAATTTGATGGAAACTATGGGCTTGTATGAGATGTATGAACATTCGGCTAAGCATGAGTATGTGATGATTTTGTGAATTTGATGTTTTGAGAAAAATGGACTAAATTGATAAATTGTGCAAATGTGAGAGTTAAATTGCAAATAGCCCTAATTGTGTGTCCTTGGATTGAATTGGATGAGTTAGTGAATAAAAGAATTAATTCTGAATATGTTTAGATCAAGAACCGAGGAAAACGGACTTAGACCGAGGGAAGGCGAAAGTAACCAAGTAGCCGTTTCTATTTCCGATAAATCGAATCCGAGGTAAGTCATATTGCGAATAAATGTAATTGTATTGAGTTGAGCATATTCATATGCCTATTGTTGATATTAAATGCTTATGTGTTGTAATTCAAATGATTTCCGAGATAAGATTGACTTAGTGACAATGTCCGAGAAGTCCCGTACGAACCTAGGAATACATAGGTATATGTTCTTTTTTTATCATATAAGACCACGTCCGGGACGTTGGCGTTGATTTGACATTCGTGTAAGACCACGTCTAGGACGTTGGCATCGATATTGTCTTATCGTGTAAGACCACGTCTGGGACGTTGGCATCGATATGAGCTTATCGTGTAAGACCACATCTGGGACGTTGGCATCGATATTATCTTTTTGTGTAAGACCATGTCTGGGACATCGGCATCATATTGATTCATATAAGACCCTTCTGGGACAGTGGCATCGTTATCTGAGTACACGTAAGACCTCGTCTGAGATGTTGGCATTGTACAACTATTCTGAGTTTTCTGAGTATCCTATTAGGTTCTTATTGGTTCAACAGGCAATTCTGTGATACGAATGGTTAAGTGAATGATATATCCGTTTCAGGTACGTTGATTTATACACTAAGTGTGTATATAAGGTAAGTACCTATGTGATCTTACTATGATGATTATGTATATTGGAATAACATTATGATATACGAAAGTGAGTATGAATGAGCTATGTTTATATAAGACTTTTGAATTGATGAATGTGACAAATATGGCCAAGTACATGGATCAAAGCATATATGTGATAGTTTGTTAAGTCATTAAGAAGTGCCAATGTACCTATGTATATATATGCCTTTCATACTAAGTTTGTTTGTATTATGACTTACTAAGCTTTTGGAAAGCTTACTCTGTGTGTGCGTTTTCTCTGTTTTATAGGTCGTTAAAGCTACTAAAGGCTCGAGACCGTGAAGGATCGTCATCACACTACTAAACTCATTTTTGGTACACTTTGGTTATGTATATAGCTTGATATGGGATGTATAGGCTAGTATTTGATATGAGTTTGTTATATGAACTTAGCCATGTGATTTGGTTAGCTATGGGTTGAGAATTTGCTTGAATGTATGTGATATATGAAGTATGTTTTTGGCATGATTAGTTGATGCATGAAATGGTCAAGTTTTGATTAAGCAAAGGAATGAATTATGCTTGTGATGAGATGAGTTTTAGCCTTGTAATTTGGATGGTTATTTTGGTATGATTTTGGTTATCAAATATGCATGAGATGTCTTGATGATTTTTACTAGTAGGTATGACCCATTGGGTGACATTTTGGCCTTGCAAATGGTCTACAATGTCACACGCGCCAGGCACACTGGCGTGTGCCTAGTGACCGTGGGGCTAAGTCGTAGCTAGCCTAATAGCACACGGCCAAGACACACGGGCGTGTCTAGTAACCGTGTGAGAAAGTCAGTATATGGCCTATGAGTACACGGCCTTAGCACATGGGTGCTGGGTGGCCGTGGGTGTAAAGTCAGATTCGACCATGGCCAAGGCACACGGGCGTGCTTGGTGGCCGTGGATGTGAAGTCAGATTCGACCACGGCCAAGGCACATGGGCGTGCTTGGTGGCCGTGGATGTGAGGTCAGATTTAACCACGGGGAGGACACACGGGGGTGTCCAGCAGCCGTGGGAAGCACACGGCTTTGCCTGCACGGCGTGTAACCCCTGTATCTTCGAAAAGTTTTAAATTTCCGAGAATGTTTGTATGTGTTTCGGTTTAGTCCCGACCCTGTTTCTAAGCATGCTTAAGGTCTCGATGACCTACTTAAGGGACACTATGATTGAAATAGATGAACGGTTGTATGGAATTTTCTGTAAATGTTTCCGATCTGTTCGGTAATGCCTTTAACCCTAGTCCGGCGATGGATACGGGTTAGGGGTGTTATAATATGTGGATATATGTATGTGGCGTTTTGATGGATGACTTTATTTTCTTTATGATGCTAAATGTTAAACGGTAAATTAAGTACATATGAGTGTGGATTTGATATGTGTACAAAATGGTAAGTTTTAGCTAAACTAAGCATTTAGTTATACATGTTTAATTGTCGTGATTGAGGTGCCTATTTGGATAGCTTATTTTTGTATGGTTTGGTGTATTTTGGGATACTTGATCACATGTGGTAAACTGGTTATAGGTGTGTGCATGATTGGGTGAGAAAAATGGCATGGAAATGGCCTATTTTTCGTCCACACGGTCAGAGACATAGGCGTGTGTCTCAGCCGTGTGTGACACACAGCCAGGAGACACGGCCGTGTGTCCCCTTGTAACAGTTCAATTTTGGCCCTGATCGGAATGGTGGTTTCGGGACCACGAATCCGAGTCTGAAAAATTTTTAAATATTATTTTCTGTATAAATTATATGTGAATTAGCATGTGTGAAAGTTTCATGAATTAATTTTACTGTTTGTGTGCTTAATTTAATGAAAGGATTAAATCGCGTAAAATGAAAATTTGATGGTTAGTTGTTAAAGTGCTTAATTATTGATGTCTTTTTAGTATGAAGGATTTGCATTGTAATTAGTCCCTTTTATAAATAGTGGACGGCATGTTTGTTTATAAATGACTTTATTATAGGTATTATATATATTATAATAGTTACAATTACTAATTATATATTATATTAACTTATAATAAAACAAAACAAAAAGGCATTATCATTTCTTTTGTAAGTGACCGAATGCTTGAAGGAAGAAAACAAAATTTCTTCAACATTTCGGCAACTTTGAAGCTTGATTGAGGTATGTTAATTGTTCAGTTTTTGATAATTTCTACGTTTTTGAGATCGTTGCTTAGAAATCTTCAAGACACATGTGTTAATTTTTGATTTTGATGAATATTTTTAGTTGAGCCATTGATGATAGCTTGTTGTTTATGATGTTTAATGGTGAAATATGATATATATATATATATGTGATAGATTAACAAGTTTTGTCTTTGAATTTTTGATGAAATTGAGTATGTTGGACTAAATTACAAAAATAAATTTTTAAGGGACTAAAATGTGAAAAAAATGAAATGTATGGACTTGTATAAGGACTAGGAACATTCGGCCCTTAAGGTGCTTAGTCAAATTTTGTGTTTTGTGAAAATAGGACTAAATTGTAAAAGTGTGAAATATTAGGGGCAAAATGGTAATTTTCCCATTTATGTGTTTTTGGATTAAATTGAATGAAAATGTGTTTGAATGAGCTTAATTTAAACATCTTTAGATCAAGAACCGAAGAAAATGGATTTGGATCGGGGAAAAGCGAAAATAGTCGAATAGCCGGTTTTTGTCGTCCGTAGATTTTCGAGGTAAGTTTTTAAGCGTTAAAACATTCGTAAATTATATACGTAATTTAGTATATGCTATTTTGGAAATTATGGAACTATATTATTGAATAGCCGAATGTGAAAATTCATAGAATTTGGTATGATTAAGCTTATTTTGATTTAGATTTGATATGTGAATGTTATACAAAAATTTTGAGGTACATAAAAGGGTCAACATTATGAAATATATGTGTGAGGCAAATTAAAAGTATCGTTATTTAGGCTGTGAGCCTAGCAAGCCTTGGGCTGGTGAACTTAATCGGGCTTCGTGCCTAGTAGGCTTATTGCCGGTGATTGAATATCAGACCTCGGGTCTAGCAGGCTTAGTGCCGGTGTGTGATTTAGGCTTATGCCTAGCAGGTTTTATACTGGTGATTTAATTATAAGCTTATGTTTATGAAGTGTTCAAGTTATGGTGGAAATTGAGCAAGTTAAAGCTTAGTTAAATGATTTAAATTATATTCGGCTACAAGGTATGTATTTATATATATATATATATGATGTTATATTGGACTTTGAATATGTAGCCATGAAGTTATGCCTAAAGGTGATATTATAGTTGATATTGTATTCAGATAAATGAGAAAGTACATAGGTGATGCTCAATTTTGTTCTTACATATTCGGCCATATAGATATGCATGGGTGAAATGTGATATTTGATTTTCTATAATTGATTAAATAAGTGAGGTTGGCTTGTAAAGTTGATGGTTGTGTCATGAGCACAAGTATGTGATTGTAAGCATAATTGAGTTTATGACTTTTTGAGAATGAAAATTTGAATGATAATAAGTTAGAGGTGCATTAGTTGCTTTCGAACAAAATAACCCTTGTATATAAGTATAGGTTTTAAATAAAATATGAGATGATATGTTTGTGACAGTATACCTTATTAATGCTATAATTTTGATTTGACTTTAATGTTTTGATTATCTATACGAATGTTATTTTGCTTAAAACTTACTAAGTTAAGTTAGCTTACTCTGTGTGTTTTGTTACTCTATTTTATAGATTTTTGATTGAAAGTTGCGAGCTCGGGGGATCGTTATTGAAGTCATCCACACTATCTCCTTATTTTGGTACTTTTAAAGTTTGGATTTAGAACTTAAGGCATGTATAGGCTAGCTTATAACTTTGATGATGTTTGAAAGATGTAAATATAAGCCATGCAAAAATTGGCTTGTTTAAAATACTAATGATCTAATGATTAATACATCTTAATCGTAGTATGTGCGTATGTTCTGCTTGGATTATGAATTTGGTTGTGTTATAATTCATGTTAAGTATATATATGAGTATATATATGTTTTGATATGAAGTAATCATTTATGATTTATTATTAGTTCTTTTGGAAAGTTGACATATGTGGTTGTTTAATAAGTTTGAGTTATGATTTGTTAAAGACTTACTATTGAAGTGTATAATTGAAACATGAATCAATTTTGGAAATCGTTTATATTGTAACTTTGTATTCGGCAAGATGATGAAATTATAGGTTATGCACTTGGGTTGGTATATTCGCATATGATATACATATGTGCATGTGTAAAAAGGTTCAGATTTATGAGTTATGGATTCTGGGAGATATATTTGGTCTTGTTAATTCGACTATGTTCTTGTACATGAAATGATCTATATAATGTTTGGAAGTATTTGCACTTGGTATGGAAATTTGGATATATCTTAGATTCGGTTAAATAAGGTCTATGCAAATATATATATATATGTATGTTTAGTTTTGATAATTGATAACTTGCTTTAGTAAAGTAATTATGAGCATGTGCATATTTAGTCAATGTAATTTAAATGATCAAATGAATAGTAACCTTTGTTATTTGATGAAAAATGTTTATATGTGAATTTGGCTAAATGGATTTCAGATATGTACGTTATTGTTTACGTATACTATGAAAATGCTTACTCATAATGCATTCAGTTATGTTCATATGAATAGTAAATATTTGTTATGACTCGTGCTGTGTCTAGTAATGCCTTGTAACCTTAATCCGGAGACGGATATGGGTTAAGGGTGTTACACCCCTGTAGGTTTTTAAAGGTTGCATATTGAGAGTTACACGGCCTGGCACATGGGCGTGTGGCTTGGCTATGTGATCCAAGTCAGAGTGCAACACCCCTTACCCATATTCAACGCCGGAACAGGGTACGAGGCATTACCAGAGATAAACACAAGCAAACATACATTTCCGAGTCATAAATTTCCATCCAAATTAAAACCATCCATAGTCAATTATAAAGTCCCTAAAACGAGCCTTCGAGGCTCAATACATGCTTTGGAAGTGGTTCGAGACTAAACCGAGAACTTTTGAAAATTTTACAAAACTTAGAAAAATTTTCATATTACATGGCTCACATGCCCGTGTGACCCTAAGACACGTCCGTGCTACAGGCAGTGTTCAAAATAGGGTGCTCTCTAACTTGTGCCACACGGCCGTGCAACACGCCCGTGTACTAGGCCGTGTAGCACAAACGGCTGAGACACACGCCCATGTCTCTCCCCGTGTGCTCAATTCTGGACATTCTATTTTTCCAAAATTACGGTGCAGGGGACACACGACCGGAACACATGACTATGGGGCAGACCGTGTGTCACACACGGCCTAGACACACGCCCATGTGTCTACCCGTGTGGACAAAAACAAGGCTATTTACCAAGCCATTTTTCCACCCACACTTGCAGACCTTTACACAACATCTCATGGCACAAATTCAAGCATCTAAATACAACCAAACAACAAGAAAAAAGACAATAACATGTCATTCTTATACTATCATTTATCATGCTTAAAACAGCATACTTAGCCCATTAAAAACATACTAACTTCACATTCACAAGAGGGCATTAACATATGAATAAACTTATGATCAACATAAGCCATCATTCATGGCTATATATAAGATGAAGCATTAACAATTACAATCTAACACACATGGCTAATTTCATCATAACACATGTAACAAATTGACTTAGTCCCTATACATGCCATAGACTTAAAATGCTTGAATTCATTTATACCCAAAATGATAGCTTGATAGTGTGATAGGATCTTCGGTGATCTTCAACCCGAGCTAGCTTAATAACTCTTACCAATCTTTTATCAAGTTCAACAATTTAAACACAAGATAATACAAATTACTATAAATCTCACAGTTATAATTCTTATTCAATCATAATATTTACTCTATTAACTTATAAGCATAATTTAACATATCTTGGCATTAGCCTAACAACCATAATCTATCCTTTGTAACATATTACAGCAAATAACAAATCATTTCAAACCTCATGGTAAACATGCACATTAATTATGAGTATTTACATTTCAAGCATATACTTTAACAGCTTTCAATTGCATAAGTTATTATCTTCCCATTTTCTCATATCCGATAAATCACAATTTGCATTAATAAAACGTGCTATATCATAACTCAATTTTGTCCGAAAGCCAACCACATAATTGTCAATCAAATTTACCATGCATTTCATACATCAAATGTATAGACTAATAATCACAAGGTTTTCACAAAATCATTCTCGTGGAAAATCATGAACTCACAATTTCATGAAGTCAATGCTTATAAACTTTACGTACATACCTGTACCAATTCGTAATACTTACATACTCTTTCTCTTCTTTGACATACTCATTGAATTTCCCGTTGAACCATTTGGAATACTAAAGGATACTTGGAGACCTCGTACACACAACCATACCAATCCCATATCCCAGATATGGCCTTACATGTAATCTCGTATCGATGCCAATAGCCCAGCTATGGTCTTAAACGAAGTCTCATATCGATGCCATTAGCCCAGCTATGGTCTTACACGAAGTCTCATATCGATGCCATATCCCAGATATGGTCTTACACGAAGTCTAATATTGATGCCATATCCCAGATATGGTCTTACACAATCTTAGTAACCCTAATGTCATGACATTCGTATCTTACCTATTCCTAAGGTTCAATCGGGATTTCTCACTTGTCAAACTTTATCGATTACATCCAAGGAGTCAATCATAATTCATACAATATTAGAGTGTTTAAAACATAAATAAAACAATGCATTATTTACATACAAACTTACCTCGATATAAAAATGGCCAAAAGGACTCAATCGTTCAATACTCGTTTTCCCTCGTTCTAGGTCAAAACCTCGTTTTTTCTTGATCTATAACATCACATTTAACTTATTCAATCATTATACAATTCAAATTAGCCCAAAATCACATTATGGCAAAAATTACATTTTTGCCCCTAAAGTTTGACATTTTTACAATTTAGTCCCTAGGCTCGTAAAATGGAATGTACTCAATTTATTCAATACCCATGCCTAGCCAAACCTTATACATGCTTATAAAAGCCCACAATTTTCAATTATTCACATTTTTACACCATATTTTATAACTTTTACAAATAAGTCCTTTTAGGCATTTTCACCGAAAATCACTTAGCAAAAGTCATTTATCATACACCAAACATGCATTTTCTACCATTAGACATCAAAATACACAAACATCCATCATGGGTAAAATTTTAGACCTTGACATCTCTTCAAATTGATGGTAGAAATAGAAAGATCGAGTTACAACGACTTCAAAAATGTAAAGAGCATTAAAAACGGGGCTAGAACGAACTTACAATCAAGCTTGGAAGTGCCCAAACCCTAGCTATGGCTTCCCCCTTGAAATTTTAGGCCAAGGAAGAAGAAGATGGACAAATTTGGCTTTATTTTGGCATTTTAATTCACTTTAATTACCAAATTACCAAAATGCCCTTAATGAAAAACTTTAGAAACATGCCAAACCATGTCCATTTTTGTCCACCAACTTAACCAATGGTCTAATTACCATTTAAGGACATCTAATTTAAAATCTCATAGCAATTAGAAACCTCTAACATATAGAATTCAAGTTTTGCACTTTTTACAATTTAGTCCTTTTGACTAAATTGAGTGCCCAAACGTCAAAATTTTCGAACGAAATTTTCATGAAATTGTTCCATAAAACTATAAACCATAAAAATATAATAAAAATGAATTTTACTGCATTGAATTTGTGGTCCCGAAACCACTCTTCTGACTAGACCCAAAATCGGGCTGTTACAACTCTCCCCCATCTAGGGATTTTCGTCCCCGAAAATCCTACCGGAATATAAATTTGATTTCCACGTAAACTCCTCTATCTCGTGACACTACGAAAGAACCCTCACTAAGGTTATGCTTTTATTTCACAACTTTTAATCTCTCGTGTCAAAATTTCGATCGATTCTTCGTTATACAACATATTGGCTGAATCTTAATCCTTATCAGAGAATTCATACTCAAAGAGTCCAATCAATACCATCGCAACATAGATACACAAAACACATTTTGAATCTTTTTCCAAGGCAATACTTTTTGAAGCATGGTATCACTAAACGGGAATTTCATATCCTCATGTTTCAAAATTCACATACATTTTCTGACAATCTGAAGTGGATTCTAAACTACCACGAATCATTTTTACTTTCTGTACGATTTCTGATCGGATAGTCTCTGAAACATATAACTCAACTAATCTATCATGTTACATACCCGATCGCCAGAACATCTATTTCAAATAACTGTACATTTCATTACTCCCTGAATGAACAAATGAGCTACTACTGAGCTTCGTACAAAATTTTCCGCATAAGCTCTGAATTACTCAGTGCGCAATTTCTATCTCGGAATAATGATAACAGTCATCAGGTCCCGACCTGAAATTCAGAATCAAAAGTCGTCGTACACTGTACTCGTTTAGTTTACCACTCACTATCACATTCCTGAGGTTTTCAATCTTGCAAAGAAAACATCGCTTTAGATTCTAATTTAGCTAGATTCAGACCATCATCAAATAAGATTAATCATGTATCCAATACTCATAAATTAATCAAAGGCTTTCCATTCAAGCATCTGCAACTATCTCTACTTCCCCAAAGGTTAATCGTTAATTATTCACAATCTTTCAATAGTTCAAGCCATCATCGTTGTCTTAATTTCAATTTTTTTTTGTAACATTAGATACTTTAAAATCTTGGGATCAGGAAACATATGACATTTTTTGTCGGACAACCGATGTCATCAAATTCTCAACACAGACATAAAAAGTGGCTGACTTTAAATTACCTGTCGGACAGTTTCTTTAATGTGACTTTAATCGTCTGAAAGCATAAACTATCACTTTACATTCTTGTATTAAAACACATTCCAATCCTTTCGATAGTGCATCGCTGAAAAATTCACAAATTCTTTACTCAATTTAAACTGGACTCAGAATCAGTGCTTCGGTTAACAATACTTTCAACTGTTTTCAACTTTGCTAACATGCAACAGACCATTCAAACTTTTACAAATGTGCTAACTTAAATGCATATGACTCAAATTACCTTTCAACTGATCAACTCGCTCAGATAAAAACAACTGAGTCGATCTCAACTATTAAATAATATCATATCAAAATACTCCATTCTTCTTGCTGTTAAAGTAACTCAAACGTACAATCTTTCAAAATTTCCTCATATGCTAATCAAAGATCTTTACAACTACATTAGCTCAAGGAAATAAAATATCCTGATTGAACTCATTGACTTTAATCAAACTTAATTGAGAAAATAAAACCATAGTACAATTTGAGCTTGAGCTTCCACTATCTATACCTTTGCCGATATCAATTCCTTTCGTGAAAGTTAGAGAAATTATGATACCAGAATCATCACATTCCTATGATCGAACCAAAAATACACCCATAATAGACATAGTTATCACAAGCCAAAGAACACACTTTAAAGATGAGCCATTATTGATAATTCATGAAATAAGGATGATAAGAAAATCGAGATAAAGAAATCTAAGATACGGTATCATACTAGAAGTCAGAGAACATAACTCATAAGAAAATAATAAAGATCTTGATGACTCCTTAGTAAAAACCAAAAGAAAAACAATGCTTACACGCTCTGGAATCAATTGTAATAGAGATAATATATTTTTCCAAATATATATATAAAACAAAACAATATCCAGTAGAAACAGAAGAATAGTCTCACATAAATTTTCACTACCAACTATATTCCAAACATAATAGAATAGAATCCCAAAGAGAGAGATAAGAAATACTGTTCATCAACCAACCAGATCAATAGTGCTCTCATCTAACAATATAAGCAGCTAGCATTCTCATACGATAAGAATTCCATCAGCAAACGAACAATCACATATATCTCTGAGGATACATGAATATATATATATAATATCCAGGAGAGATCATCATCATCTATTCAATTACAACTGTTACACTCAGATATCTTTACAATTCAAATATCATTTCTCTGAGTAATTCTGTCATCACTAATCCCGTATTATTCCATTCACTAACGAAAATCAATCTGGAGGAATTTCCAGCAAATACATACTTTAGACATCATACCTGAATGAGTCGATTAGACGAGATTAACTTTTTCTTTAACAGTGATGTTGCGAAATTCGGATGATCTTTAGAATTATCTGGCATCTTTTCCAAGACTGTATTCACTTGCCAAACTATTCTCAACTCTGACCACATTATTAGTTATTCCGCTACTGAACTCTTTAATCTCTCATTTGTGATCTCATTCAACATAAATCTCGTGAAATTTCGTTATAAAATACCATATTGGTAAGGAGGTGAGGTCGTAAAGCCTCTTACTCGACTCTCATAAATACACACATATAACTTAGCATTGATCGTCAACATAATATCTTCTCAATCATAAAATTCACTTTGAGCTAATTAACATACATATTTATGTCACACGAACTTTTCGATTATCTTATTCAAACAAGTGCACTTATACATACGTTCCAAAAATTTTGAGTAAGTTTACTTATCACATTCACTTAATCAAACAAGTCAGGCACATAACATCATATGAATGCCAAACAACATGGATGGTTATCATAATATAAACTTCCATTTCGTGTCACTTTTCCATATTTCAAGAATAATTCCCATTGAACTATTGTAATTTCGATGGATACTCGAGTAGTATACTCAAGGTATGCTTGTCAACAATCCGTCAATTCATATTTAAAAGTGTCCTTTTGACACATATTCATGGAGCACACTCTCGAGCCACACATGACATAACAGGATTGCCAATTCAGGCTAAATTCTTTCGATAACTTACGCTCTAAAGGCTTACTCTGGATTACCCGTTCGGGCTATATCCATTTCATAACATATGCTCGAGAGGGCTTAATTTAGGATTACCCTTTCGGGCAAAATCCTTTTTGCAACATTTAAAACATTTTATCTGTTTCATAAAATCACCATAATCCATCGAAATACAACGTTCAACCGGAACAATGACATTTTATCTATATTTCTCAAATTATGGTTATTTCATTTTGTACATCATCACATACATATCATGAACTCTTAGTCATACATTTCCAAGTTTCGACTCGTCACAAATACATTTTCAAATATCTTAGTATCACTTTCAGCGTTTTCAAAACTAGCTCGGTTGGAAAGCATCTCTGCCTCAACAAAACAATTTCATCAGAGTCGGGAGATATCACACTATCCTAGGTGGTAATATGGCATGTAAAAGCTAGACTCTCACATATGCTAGGTTAGTCTGAGAATCGACTAAACCATAGCTCTGATACCACTAAATGTAACACCCCTTACCCGTATTCAACACCAGAATAGGGTACGAGGCATTACCAGACATAAACAGAAGCAAACATACATTTTCGAGTCATAAATTTCCATCCAAATTAAAACCATCCATATTCAATTATAAAGTCCCTAAAACGACCCTACGAGGCTCAAGACATTTTTTGGAAGTGGTTCGGGACTAAACTAAAAACTTTAGAAAATTTTACAAAACTTTAAAAAAATTCATATTACAGGGCTCACACGCTTGTATGGTCCAAGGGACATGCCCGTGTGACCCTAAGACACGTTCGTGTTCAAAATATGGTGCTCTCTGACTCTTGCCACACAGTCGTTCCACCCGCCTGTGTGCTAGGCCGTGTAGCACACATGGCTGAGACACGCACTCGTGTATCCGCCCGTGTGCTCAATTCTGGACATTTTGTTTTGCCAAAATTAAGGTGCAGGGGACACACGGCCGAAACACATGCCCGTAGGGCAGACCGTGTGTCACACACGGCCTAGATACACGCCCGTGTGTCTACCCGTGTGGACAAAAACAAGGCTATTTACAAGCCATTTTGCCACCCACACTTGCACACCTCTACACAACATCTCATAGCACAAATTCAAGCATGTAAATACAACCAAACAAACACAAACAAGACAATAACATGTCATTCTTATACCATCATTTATCATGCTTAAAACATCATACTTAGCCCGTTAAAAACATACTAACTTCACATTCACAAGAGGGCATTAACATATGAATAAACTTATGATCAACATAAGCCATCATTCATGGTTATTTATAAGATGAAGCATTAACAATTACAATCTAACACATATGGCTAACTTAATCATGACACATGTAACAAATTGACTTAGTTCCTATACATGCCATAGACTTAGAATGCTTAAATTCATTTATACCCAAAGTGATAGCTTGATAGTGTGATAGGATCCCCGGCGATCTCCAACCCGAGCTAGCTTAATAACCCTATAAGACATTGGAAAGGAAGTGGGTAAGCTATATATATAGCTTAGTAAGTCTGTACGAAAATAATAAGCAACTCTTACTAATCTTTTATCAAGTTCAAAAATTTATGTAACACCCCAAACCCGGCCTAGACGTTACGACCGAATCTGACGTGTCACATCGAAGTGATTTTCAAAATTTGGACTTGTTGATAAAACTCCGTATTTAGGTTAAAACCCATTTAGTTTTTATTGCTTGAGAAAATTCAGTAAATTAAGTTATTACAATCTGAAACCAGCTTATCAAAATGATTACCATATTTATTAATGTTGATTTATTTAAACTGAATAAAATCACGGAAGCTTCTCTAATTAAAACCTTGAAGTTTAAAATGCGTTTTTTTCTTGAAAATCGTTGTTATTTTGAAAACCTCTTTTGTGTTCGTTTGGCAGTTTAAAATAAGAAATCAAAGCCCAATTAAAAATTAAACCCACCAATGGCCTTATTACATAATCAATAGCCCAATATGAAAATTAAAATTAAATAATTAAGTCTAAAATAGAATATCAGCGATCGTGTGGCCACCTCCGAGTCCCTCGCAGCACCAAATCGTCTAAGGCTGGGGATTACCTGTACAGTTTAAAAAGAAAGGGCGAGTTTACGAAAACTCAGTGTGTAATCCCCTATCACTCGATCCAAGAACAATATGCGATAAGAATGATGCAGGCTTGAGCCTATTCGATAATAATGCAAGATGGGGCCTTAGCCCATTACAAGAATAATGTGGCCTAAGCCCAATACAATATCGATGCGGTGCAAATATGCAACCCACCCCAATCCAAATGCAACACACCACCCGTACCAACCAACACACCATGTGGGATAAAATCGACCCACCCAAACCAAAGACACCAATATCGCAAAGATAGCTACCACAATAATAATAATGCAGAGTTGCCGGTAATAGTAACACAAAGAAAGCCGCGATATAATATATATGTGCGAGCCACCAAGATGATATACTTCCTCCATAACAGTATCCAAACCCCATGCAGTTTGTCATGTCATAAATCATACGTATATGCAGAATGTCATACTCAGTAACAATCATATACACATCATGAATACATCAGTCAACCTACCCTCAGGGGTACAACCGTTGTTTTATCCTATGGGGGTATTTTTGTCATTTTACCCTATAACGGTATTTCGGTCATTTTACCCTATGGGGGTATTTTGGTCATTTTACTCTTTAGGGGTATTTCAGGCATTTTACTCTTTAGGGGTATTTTAGTCATTTTACTCTTTAGGGGTATTTCAGTGCAGATAACAACCTTTTCGAAGGTCTACAGTCGCCTCGAGCGACACAGATAACCTAAATGGTCATAACGGTGTAAATGGGCCCAAGGCCCAATATTCGGCCCAAGTAGGCCCACACGCTCGTGTGGCCCATGTAGCCCAAATTCAATCACGGCTATGTGAACTACATAGTCCAGTCTAGTATTTGACAATTATCAAGGATTTTGTCCGTGTGGGGCCCATGAGCCTAGTGGGCCCACACGGCCCATTTCAGCCAAACGAGGCCCATATCGGCCCAAGAGCACGAGAACGCTCGTGGTGGCCTCTACAGTCTATCACCCACGATTTGTAGGCTCGATTCACCCCTCGAGCAATCGTAAGCTTGTGGGGCCACAAATGCCAGAGTTTCGACTTTTCAGCTTTCACCGATTCACAATAGAGAGGGGTGTGACTACACACCTATTTGCGCAACGAACAGATTACCCCACGCGTGATCAACCTACAATCAACCCAACACAATCATTCTAACATCCTTTAGATCATTAACACTAAAACCCCAAACCGATATCACCACTTACCTTGACCGAAAGTTACGCGATTTCTACTCTTAGATCGCTGGTTGGAAACGATCACACCCTTCTTCTCAATTTACTGCGCATAAGACAAACTTCATTAGCCATACTTGTGTAATACAAGGCTTGAATTGATGGCCATAGTCCAAAGAGTTAGAGTAGATTGGGTATCCGGCCAATACTACAAAACAATCTACTTACCCCACAGTATTCGGCCAAAGAGGTATTCGAAGCAGAAGGCAGAGATGTGTAGAGAAGTAAGGCAGTTGATGCTCCACCGCTTGTCAGAGACTAACCTCCAAAAGGTACCAAGGCAAGATAGATATTCAGTCACTATTGAACAAGCAGAGAAACAACAGAGAGGGAAAACAAAGTTGAAATATTCGGCTTACCAAAATGTTATGAGGATTCGGCTATTTCTTTAGGAAAAGAGAAAGAGAGGCGAAAGCACAAATGATCCCGAGATGGTATATTCGGCCAAAGAGGGGACAACTTGAGGAGGAGAGGAAAAGGAAGAAAAGAGAAGAAGGATTGGTCACAAAATTCACCTATTGACCGACAGGAAAAAGGCAAATGAACCAAAAGCCAGAGAATGGAGGGAAGGAAAGGAGATTCGGTAAGGAGAAGAAAGAAAAAAAATGAAAAAGTGTTCAGAGAAAATGTATCAGAGCCTACCAAATTTGGTAGAGGCTAACACAAATGCCGAAATGACCCACAACCCTCCCTCCAGCCAAAATCTCAAGGCACAAGATCCCCCAAATGGCACAACTCTCCTCTCACTCAAACTCTTGGATTCTCTCCCCTTATCCCTCATTGAATCTCTCCATGACCAATTCAAACACCATTCAAATCATTTCAAACTTCCCTTATCTATGTTTCAGTCCAACTCTACTACCTACAAAGCTCAAGCAGCAAAATAAATACCCATTGCGCAACCCATGACTTGAACCTCAGACCTTGCAGTTACATTACACGCCACCTTGCCACTAGGCCACAAACTCTTCTTGTTTCATAAACAAGCACTATTATTAATAAAGCCTATATGCCAGTGTCCAGATTCATTTAAGAGAAAAACTAAAAATTTTGCAAGAGCCAAGACTTGAACCCAAGCTTCTCACACACCCCCATACACACCCAAATCACTTAGCCATTAAAGAAAACAAGCTTTTTGTGTCAGAATATGCAAAATTAAAGACCCTATATTTTTGGGGCGTAACAACTCTACCCCCTTAAAGAAATTTCGGCCTCAAAATTTACCTGGTCAGAGTAGGTGAGGGTATTGTTGTCGCATCGCCTCCTCAGGTTCCCACGTGGCTTCCTCGGTACCGTGATTTCACCAAAGCACTTTAACCAGTGGGATCGATTTCTTCCTTAGTACCTTAACCTCACGATCCAATATCTGTACTGGTTCTTCCTCGAAGGTCAGATCTGGCCTAACTTCGATCCCCTCAACTGGTACTATATGTGTGGGATCAGAGTGATAACGCCTCAGCATGGAGACATGGAACACATCGTGAATCCGGTCTAATTCTGGAGGCAACTCAAGTTAATAGGCGACTAGTCCCATACACTTCAATATACAGTAAGGCCCAATGAACCTAGGGCTAAGCTTACCTTTTCGCCCAAACCTCAGTATCTTTTTTCCAGGGAGAGACCTTAAGAAAAACAAAGTCCCCCATAGAGTACTCAATCTCTCGGCGTTTAAGATCTGCGTAAGCTTTCTGTGTATCAGACGCTTCCTTCAACTGGTCTCGAATCAGTTTTACCTTTTCTTCAGTATCAGAAACTAACTCTAACCCCAAAACTCGCCGCTCGCCCAGCTCATCCCAGCAGGTAGGAGTACGACACCTACGACCATACAACGCCTCGTACGATGCCATTTGAATACTAGACTGATACCTATTACTATATGCAAACTCTGCTAGCGGCAAATAGTCTTCCCAGCTGCCTCAAAAATCAATTAGACAACTTCTTAACATGTCCTCCAGTATCTGAATCACCCTCTCGATCGACCATCCATGCGAGGATGGAACAGCGATCAAGTCCAACCTAGTACCCAAAGTCTCGTGTAATTTCTTGTAGAACCGAGATGTGAATCGAGGGTCTTTGTCAGATATGACGGAAACCGGTACCCCATGCAGTCTCACAATCTCGACAACATATAACTTTGCTAGCTTCTGCAATGAGTAATCAGTACGGACTGGAATAAAATGGGTAGATTTAGTCAATCGGTCTACAATAACCCATACCGAATCCTTCTTAGTAGGCGTTAAGGGCAGCCCACTCACAAAATCCATAGTTACCCTCTCCCACTTCCAAAGTGGAATCTTAACTGGCTCCAGTAACCCTGAAGGTAGCTGATGTTCGGCCTTAACTTGCTGGCACGTCAAGCACCTACTCACAAAATCAATAACTTCGTGTTTCAGTCCTGGCCACCAGTATAGCTCACGCAGATATCGGTATAAATTGTTTCTGCCAGCATGCATAGCATATGGGCTACTATGTGCCTCTCACAGTAGAGACTGCCCCAGCTCAAAATCTCTCGGTACACAGACTCTCCCACGGAAACACAATACTCCCTCGCCATTCTCAACTTGTTGGAAACGAGGAACCAGTGACTCATCCAACAATTGTTACCCCTTAATTTGCTCAGTCCACGTCGGTCTCACTTGAAGCTCAGCTAACAAGCTACCATCATCATACAAGCTGAGACGAGCAAACATTGCTCTCAAATAAGATAAAGCCCTACGGCTCAGCGCGTCAGCTACAATGTTAGCCTTACCAGGGTGATACTCAATCGATCAGTCACAATCCTTAAGCAGCTCTATCCATCTTCGCTGCCTAAGATTTAGCTCATTCTGAGTAAGGAGGTATTTGAGGCTCTTGTGATCTGTGTAAATAATACACTTCTCACAGTAAGTGATGCCTCCAAATTTTCAGTGCGAATATCACCGCGGCTAACTCCAAGTCATGAGTTGGGTAATTCGCCTCGTGAGGCTTAAGCTGACGAGACACATAAGTAACCACCTTACCCTCCTGCATCAGCACACAACCCAATCCAATGTGTGATGCGTCACTGTAGACAGTGAATTCCTTCCCAGACTCTGGCTGTATCAAGACAGGAGCCTTAGTCAAAACTTTCTTCAGTTTCTCAAAACTTTCTTGCTACTTATCAGTCCAATTAACCGGTACCCCTTTACACAGTAGCTTAGTCAGAGGTGCAGCAATCACCGAAAACCCCTCGACAAAATGTCTATAATATCCAGCCAGAACCAGAAAGCTTCGAATCTCAGATATGGTCTTAGGTGGTTTCCAATCAAGTATGGCTTCAATTTTTCGAGGATCGACCCTAATCCCCTTGGCAGATACCACGTGACCAAGAAATGTCACTTCTCGCAGCCAGAACTCACATTTTCTAAACTTAGCATACAGTTGTTTCTCCCTTAATATCTGTAGAACAATTCGAAGATGTGCATCATGTTTATCCTCGGTTCGCGAATACACCAAGATATTGTCTATAAACACTACTACGAACCGATCTAGATAGGGCTGAAACACTAGGTTCATCAGATCCATGAAAGCAGTGGGTGCATTCGTCAGCCCAAACGGCATCACTAGGAACTCGTAATGACCATAACGAGTCATAAATGCAGTCTTATACACATCAGCCTCCTTAACCCTCAGCTGATGGTACCCAGAACGGAGATCTATTTTGGAGAAAATCGAAGCTCCTCGCAGCTGATCAAACAGATCGTCAATCCTCGGGAAGGGATACTTATTTTTTATAGTCAGTTTATTCAACTACCGATAATCTATGCACATGCGCATGGATCCATCTTTTTTCTTCACAAATAACACTGGTGCTCCCCATGGAGACACACTCGGTCGAATGAATCCTCGGTCCAGCAGCTCTTGAATTTGAGCCTTCAACTCCACCAGCTCCTTCGGTGCCATTCTATAAGGGGCGATGGACACCGGAGCTATTCCAGGCAGGAGTTCAATACCAAACTCAACTTCGCGGTTCGGGGGCAACCTAGGGAGCTCATCCGAAAATACATTGGAAAAATCCTTAACTGTTCTGATATCTCCAACAGAAGGACCCTCAGAATCAGATATGCCAATATAGGCTAGAAACGCCTCACAACCCTTGCGAACCAGTTTTTCGGCCCTTAGAGCATAGATCACATTAGACAGAAAGTCCTTCGCTCCCCAATCACCACCACCTCCTCATCATCAGTAGTCCTCAATACCATAAGCTTAGCAGCACAATCCAAACTTGCACGGTGTTTTACCAGCCAATCCATCCCCAAGATTAGGTCGAATTCACCAAATGGTAGCTCCATCAAATCTGCTAGAAATATAACTCCTTGAAACTCTAGGGGCACATCTTTGAACAACTTGTCTACTCTTACTGGCTGTCCCAGTAGACTTAACATAGTCATCTCATTAACAGTACTCTCACACAAGATACCCAAGGTTCCAGACACAGTGCATGCAATATATGAATGCGTAGACCCTATATCAATCAAAGCAGTGTAAGGTACATTATGAATCAGGAACGTACCGGTTAGAACATCTGGAGTGTAACCATCCTCTCGACGAAAAGAAGCATGGGCACCGGTGTCGCCTCGCCGCCTCGATGTTACCAAAGTACCTCGCTGGTGCTCCACAACCTCGTCCTATACCGCTTTCCACCTCCGCGCACGCTTTGACCTCTAGGTGGCTGTCACCACCACCTCTCACTTTGGTGAACATGACCCCGTCTGCGCAGCTTGTATCTGAACAGGCCTATGAGGACAATTCTTAACCTGACGATCCATGGACCCGCATCTGAAGCACGCTTCAATCCTCTTCCAGCACTCACCCTAGTGAGCTCTCCCACAATCAGCGCAAGGTTGCGGTCTAGCAACAGCAACAGGAACTCCAGTCCAAACTAGCCCATCAAACCTGGCCTTCTTTACAGGCCATCCAGAAGAACCTGAGGGCCCAGAATCCCTCTTATTTCTGCCCCTATCTTTCTCGTGGTCTTGGCGCTCAGAGCGCTTCACATCCTCAGCAATTTTTGCTTTTTCTACAAGGGAAGCAAAGCCTCGCTCCCTTAGTGGAGCTATCAATACTTGTAACTCATCTCGAAGGCCATCCTCAAAATACACACAGGGTTCATACAAAGTTGCTACTATCCCTCGAGCATATCGACTCAACCCCAAGAACTCTGCCTCAAATTCTGCCACTGTCTTATTCCCCTAGGTCAGGCTCAGAAATTCCCTTCTTCACATAACTTGCGCCTACATACTTCCCTTGAAAGGCTGCCTTAAAGAAATCCCATGTCAACCGATCGGCCTGCGAACCCTCTCTCACGGTGAGCCACCACTAGTAGGCCTCGTCTGGCAGTAAGGACACTGCCCCTTTTAATTTTTGTTCTGCAGTACAGTCGAGGTCATCCATTATTTTTTTAGTGGCCTCCAGCCAGTATTCGGCCACATTTGAGGCTACTCTAAAAATACCCCAAAAAATTTCCACTCCATTCGACCGGAGTCATTCTAAGATTTACCCTCAGACCACTGCACCAGTATTCGATCCAGTAACCCTCTCTAAAATGTGGAGCATAGCTTGGGACAAAGCATCATCCCCAACTGCTCGATCGTAAGACCCCGTCTCAGTCACCGGTGAAGCTGGTGTTTCCCTAGTAGGCATGTGGCCCGATGTCGAAGACCCAGCCCGAGTATTTCCTCGGCCTCTACCGCGGCCCCGTGTACCCCTTCCGCGAGTACCTCTTCTGCTCATTTCGATATACGCTTTATCTGTTTTAAAAGTCTTATGCATCAGATTATAATTTCCGTAATTATTAAAAAAATGTGTTATGAAAGACAGTCAATAGGGGTTTATTTTTGCAGATCGAGATCTCACTACAGTTTTCAGTCTTCTACGGTCTCAGTTTCCTCTATCTAGAGTTTCACAGTATAGTCCTACTATCCACAGTAGTTTTTCAATATAACTCCTCAATCTATAACAGTAAACAGTATTCGAGAACTTACAGATTTGACGCCAGAGACTCGGTGTGCCACACTTGTGATTCTTCCAAAACGTTTCAAATCTTTAAAATCCACATTCAGAAAAACTTTTCAAAAACCCATTCCACAGTCAAGTTTTGCAATCTGGCTCTGATACTACTAAATGTAACACCCCAAACCCGGCCTAGATGTTACGACCGAATCTGACGTGTCACATAAAAGTGATTTTCGAAATTTGGACTTGTTGATAAAACTTTGTATTTAGGTTAAAACCCATTTAGTTTTTATTGCTTGAGAAAATTCGGCAAATTAAGTTATTACAATCTAAAACCAGCTTATCAAAACGATTGCCATATTTATTAATGTTGATTTCTTTAAACTGAATAAAACCGCAGAAGCTTCTCTAATTAAAACCTTGAAGTTTAAAATGCGTGTTTTTCTTGAAAATCGTTGTTATTTTGAAAACATCTTTTTTTTCCGTTTGGCAGTTTAAAACAAGAAATCAAAGCCCAATTAAAAATTAAACTCACCAATGGCCTTATTACATAATTAATAGCCCAATATGAAAATTGAAATTAAATAACTAAGTCTAAAACAAAATACCAGTGATCGTCTGGCCACCTCCGAGTCCCTCGCAGCACCAAATCGTCTAAGGCTGGGGATTACCTGTACAGTTTAAAAAGAAAGGGTGAGTTTACGAAAACTCAGTGTGCAATCCTCTCGATCGATCGGTAAGAATAATATGCGATAATGATGCGGGCTTCACCCTATTTCAGAATAACGATGTAGTATGGGCCTTAGCCCATTACAATGAATGATGTGGCCTAAGCCCAATACAAGATCGATGCGGTGCAAATATGCAACCCACCCCAATCCAGCCAACACACCACCCGTAACAACCAACACACCATGTGAGGATAAAATCGACCCACTCACCAAAGACACCAATATCGCAAAGATAGCCGCAAGAATAATAACGCAGAGAGCCGCCAAGAATAAAGAATCTGAGCAAAGTCGCGGTAAATAATATATGTGGCATAGCCACCGATCGATGATACTTCCTCCATAACAAAGATCCCAACCCCATGCGCTTTGTCATGTCATAAATCATACGTATATGCAGAATGCCATACTCAGTAACAATCATATACAAATCATGAACACATCAGTTAACCTACCCTTAGGGGTACAATGGTCATTTTATCCTATGGGGGTATTTTGGTCATTTTACCCTATGGGGGTATTTCAGTCATTTTACCCTATGGGGGTATTTCGGTCATTTTACTCTTTAGGGGTATTTCAGTCATTTTACTCTTTAGGGGTATTTCAGTCATTTTACTCTTTAAGGGTATTCAGTCATTTTACTCTTTAGGGGTATTTCAGTGTAGATAACAACCTTTCCGAAGGTCTACAGTCGCCTCGAGCGACACAGATAACCTAAATGGTCATAACGGTGTAAATGGGCCCAAGGCCCAATATTTGGCCCAAGTGGGCCCACACGCTCGTATGGCCCATGTAGCCCAAATTCATTCACGGCTATGTGAACTACATCGTCCAGTCCAGTATTTGCCAATTATCGAGGATTTTGTCGGTGTGGGGCCCACGAGCCCATTTGGCCCACACGACCCATTTCAGCCAAACGAGGCCCATATCGGCCCAAGAGCACGAGAACACTCGTGGTGGCCTCTACAGTCTATCGCCCACGGTTTGTGGGCTCGATTCACCCTTCGAGCGATCGCAAGCTCGTGGGGCCATAAATGCTGGAGTTTCGACTTTTTGGCTTTCGCCGATTAACAGTAGAGAGGGGTGTGACTACACACCTATTTGCACAACGAACAGATTACCCCACGCGCGATCAACCTACAATCAACCTACAATCAACCCAACACAATCATTCTCTGATTATCACTAAAACTCAAACCAATTTCACCACTTACCTTGACCGAAAGTTACGCGATTTCTACTCTTAGATCGCTGGTTGGAAACGATCACACCCTTCTTCTCGATTTACTGCGCATAAGACAGATTTCATTAGCCATACTTGTGTAATACAAGGCTTGAATTGATGCCCATAGTCCAAAGATTTAGAGTAGATTGGGTATCCGGCTAATACTACAAAACAATCTACTTACCCCACAGTATTCGGCCAAAGAGGTATTCGAAGCAGAAGGCAGAGATGTGCAGAGAAGTAAGGCAGTCGATGCTCCACCGCTTGTCAGAGACTAACCTCCAAAAGGTACCAAGACAAGATAGACATTCAGTCACTATGGAACAAGCAGAGAAACAAAAGAGAGGGAAAAAGAAGATGAAATATTCAGCTTACCAAAATGTTATGAGGATTCGGCTATTTCTTTAGGAAAAGAGAAAGAGAGGCGAAATCACAAATGATCCCGAGATGGTATATTCGGCCAAAGAGGGGACAACTTGAGGAAGAGAGGAAAAAGAAGAAAAGAGAGGAAGGATTGCTCACAAAATTCACCTATTGACCGACAGGAAAAAGGCAAATGAACCAAAAGCCAGTGAATGGAGGGAAGGAAAGGAGAATTTGCAGGGAGAAGAAAGAAAAAAATGAAAAAGTGTTTACAGAAAAAGTGTCAGAGCCTACCAAATTCAGTAGAGGCTAACTCAAATGCCGAAATGACCCACAACCCTCCCCCCAGTCGAAATCTCAAGGCATAAGATCCCCCAAACGGCACAACTCTCCTTTCACTCAAACTCCTTGATTCTCTCCCCTTATCCCTTATTGAATCTCTCCATGTTCAGTTCAAACACCATTCAAATCATTTCAAACTTCCCTTAGCTGTGTTTCAGTCCAACTCTACTACCTATACAGCTCAAGCAGCAAAATAAATACCCATTGCGCAACCCAGGACTTGAACCTCAGACCTTGCAGTTGCACTACACGCCACCTTGCCACTAGGCCGCAAACTCTTCTTGTGTCATAAACAAGCACTCTCATTAATAAAGCCTATATGCCAGTGTCTAGATTCATTTAAGAGAAAAACTAAAAATTTTGCAAGAGCCAATACTTGAACCCAGGCTTCTCACACACCCCCATACACACCCAAATCACTTAGCCATTAAAGCAAACAAGCTTTTTGTGTCAGAACATGCAAAATTAATGACCCTATATTTTTGGGGCGTTACAATTTAAACACAAGATAATACAAATTACTATAAATCTCACAGTTATAATTCTTATTCAATCATAATATTTAATCTATCAACTTATAAGCATAATTTAACATATCTTGGCATTAGCCTAACAACCATAATCTATCCTTTGTAACATATTACGAAAAATAACAAATCATTTCAAACCTCATAGTAAACATGCACATTAATTATGAGTATTTACATTTCAAGCATATACTTTCACATCTTCCCATTTTCTTATCTTCCCATTTTCTCATAACCGATAAATCACAATTTGCATGAATAAAATGTGCTATATCATAACTCAATTTCGTCCGAAAGCCAATCACATAATCGTAAATCGAATTTACCATACATTTCATACATCACAAGTATAGACCAATAATCACAAGGTTTTCATAAAATTATTCTCGTGGAAAATCATGAACTCATAATTTCATGAAGTCAATGCTTATAAACTTTACGTACATACCTGTACCAATTCGTAATACTTACATACTCTTTCTCTTCTTTGACATACTCATTGAATTTCCCGTTAAACCATTTGGAATACTAAAGGATACTTGGGGACCTCGTACACACAGTACCGTACCAATTCCATATCCCAAATATGGTCTTACATGTAATCTTGTATCGATGGCAATAGCCCAGCTATGGTCTTACACGAAGTCTCATATCGATGAAATATCCCAAATATGGTCTTACACGAAGTCTCATATTGATGCCATATCCCAGATATGGTCTTACACGAAGTCTCATATTGATTCCATATCCCATATATGGTCTTACTGTAACACCCCTAACCCGTATCCGTCGTCGAAATAGGGTTGCGAGGTATTATCGATCAATACATATCACTTAACAAACAAAACTCACACATTTATGCATTCATATTCTAACACCATTCCATCACAAACACATTATCCCTTATAAGGGCCTCCGAGGCCTTAAACATGCATTAGAAGTGGTTCGGGACTAAACCGATAACATACGAAAATTTTGGAAACTTAGAAAAATTTCAACATTTCAAGGGTCATACGCCCGTATGGACAGGCCGTGTGCCTCACACGGTTCCAGACACGCCCATGTCCCAGGCCGTGTGAAAATAGGGCATACATACAGACTTGGGTAACACGGCTGACCACACGCCCGTGTGTCTAGCCCATGTGCCCTTCGAAGTGGCCACACACGCCCGTGTGTTAGACCGTGTACTAGGTCGTGCCAAACCTGTAGGGTATACTGACTTATGTAACACGGCCAAGTCACACGCCTGTGTGCTAGGCCATGTGTCATTTAGGCGGTATACTGCCTTGTAGCACACGGCCAGTCACACGCCCGTGTGTGAGACCGTGTGGAGCATACTAACTTCAATTTAATTTCCACACTAAGGGACACACAACTGTATAACATGATCGTGTGTCGCACACGGCTGAGACACACGCCCGTGTCTCTACCCGTGTGGACAAAAATAGGCCATTTGCAAGGCCAATTTTCCACCCAATTTGCACATACTTATACAAGTATAAATTGCAACATTTCACAACTCAATAGGCAGCAAATCCATGACATTTCATACACATTTTACACCAATTTAACATAGTATTCAAATGCCTAATAAATAACATGCATTGTCCATTCACATACTAACCACATTTCAATATAACATTTGCATATTTCCATTCATCAACCATTTGCCCAAAACTACCAAAACATAATATCAAGTTTAACCAATTCACATGGCTTAACCTATACACAAAATGTGCCAAAACTACTATATCAAATAACCATCTCTATCATCATTACACCTACCTTATACATGCCATATTTACATATATTCACAAGTACATAAGTACCAATCGGCAACTGGATAGTGTGATATGTAACTCTGACTTGTCCGAATCGAGCGAGCTAACGAACCTCTATAAAACATAGAAAAAGGAACAGAGTAAGCTTTATAGCTTAGTAAGCCCGTATAATATAGAATTAAACTTACCATTTATACCAAATCAATACAAATAATTAAGGTAAAATCCATACCATTTCCAAATTCCTAACACAAACATTCATCCATAGGTTAGTCATATTAATACATGAAATCATCCATTATCTCAATTCAATACTGAATATATCTTTTATTCAACATTTCATTCCCAATCATATAATCAATACTTCATTCAGTAACAGTATTCATCCGTATAAATAGAATTTATGCCCGTTGAACCTATTAGAATTTCAAAGGATACTCGGGTGATATACATCAGTATTCTGTCAATTCCTTATCATTTACCGCTCATTTCAGCTATGAACAATAAGCTCCTCCTGAGCTGATGGACAATAAGCTCTATTGAGCTTAAACGGTAAGCTCTGTCAAGCTGAAAAGAGTAAGCTCTTTCGAGCTGATATATCGGGAAGCTCATACGAGCTGTGGTGATTCTGCAACAAATACAGGAGCTCGACCAAAACGGTAACCCTAGTGACTTGTCACTCGTATCCTACAAATTCATACGGTTTAAACGGGGCTCGGTAATAATCAATATTAATCAATTAAGCAGTTGTATTCCAAGTATATCAAATACACAATCATATACATACATTTCAAATAAACACAAGTACTTAAAGTTTGATTCTAATTATACGAACTTACCTCGTATTGCTCGGATAAAAACTATTGGCTATTCGTCAATCTTCCCTTTTCCCTGATCTAAACTCGATCTCAGCTTTTCTTGATCTATAAATTATCAAATTCAATACATTCAACACTCAATCTATTCAATTTAGTCCACAATTCATCTTTTGGAAAATTTACACATTTTCCCCTATACTTTCATATCATTTACAATTTAGTCCTTATCACATAAAATTGAAAATTCATGCAATTTAGTACCAACACATGCCTAGCCAAATTTCATAGGGACTCCTAGTAGCCCATATCTTTCATTATTTGACACTTTTAACCACCACATTTTATAATTTCACAATTTAATCCATATTTTGCATTTTTGTCAAAAATAACTTTATAAAACTAGTTTAACAATCAATATACCTTCAAAATATATCATCAACTATCAAATTACTCAAACATTCAACAATGGAAATATGGCATATCTTCAAAAATTAAAAAATCTAGGGTACGGGCTAGCTAGAATACAAAGCAACGATCACAAAAACATAAAAATCATTAAAAACCGAGCAAAAACGGACTTACTATTTAGCTTCAATGTGACTGAACCTTTAAAGTGCTTCCATGGCTTTTCTAAGCCCTGAAATTTTGGCTATCAAGATGATAATGAAGCAAAAATTGTTGTGTTTTATTTTATTAACCTTATTTACCAATTTACTAAATTAATCTTTAAAATTATTAAAAACTACACCAATTGCCATGCTATCATCATCCACTAACCACAAATGGCCTATTTATCACTTAAGGACCTTTACTTTAATGTTCTATAGCTATTTGACACTTTTAGCTAATAGAACACAAGTTTTACGCTTTACGGGATTTAGTCCATTTTACCGAATTAAACATTCAAACAGTAAAATTTATTTACGAAACTTTCATAAAATAATTCTATCATGCTGTAAATTATAATAAAATAATAAAATAAATATTTTAACTTCGGATTTGTGGTTCCAAAACCACTGTTTTGATTTGACTCAAAAACGGGCTGTTACAACTCTCATCCCTTAGGAATGTTCGTCCCCAAAAATCTTACCAGTAAACAGGTTATGGTCCTTTTTTCTCATAGCTTCCTCGGGTTCCCACGTAGCTTCCTCAATCCCATGTTTATTCTAAAGAACCTTTACTATGGCTATGCACTTATTTCTCAATTCTTTTATTTCACGAGCCAAAATCCTGATCGGTTCCTCACTATACGTCAAATCAGCCTTTATCTTAACATCTATCGGAGAAATCACATGCAACGGATCGGATCTGTATCGACGTAGCATAGAAATGTGAAAAACATTATGAACCTTTTCAAGTTCTGACGGTAAAGCTAGTCGATACGCCACTGGCCCTATTCGTTCAATAATCTCATACGGCCCGATGAAACACGAACTCAATTTTCCTTTATGTCCAAATCGAAGAACCTTTTTCCACGGTGAAACCTTTAGGAACACTCGGTCTCCTACTTGAAACTTAATTTCTTTATGTTTCAAATCTGCCTAGGATTTCTGTCGATCTGAAGCTGCTTTTAAACTGTCGCGAATCGTTTTCACTTTTTCTTCAGTTTCTCTGATCAATTCAACCCCGTGAATCTTTTTCTCACTCAATTCAGTCCAGTACAGTGGAGTTCGACATTTATGGCCGTATCATACGGTTCCATCTTTATACTCGTTTGAAAACTGTTATTATACGCGAACTTTATCAGCGGTAAGTATTTTTCCCAACTGCCCTCAAATTCTAAAATACAACATCTCAACATGTCTTCAAGAATCTGAATAACTCTCTCAGTCTAACCGTCAGTCTAAGGATGAAAAGCAGTACTGAAATTCAACTTTGTTCCCAAAGCTTCTTGCAGTTTCTTCCAAAATCATGATGTAAATCTCGAATCTCTATCAGAAATAATAGATAGTGACACTCCATGTAACCGAACAATTTCAGAAATGTACAACTCAGCTAATCTATCAAATGAGTAATCTGTGCGTACTGGTATGAAATGAGCAGATTTTGTTAGTCGATCAATGACAACCCAGATAGCGTTTCTTTTTCGGAGTTAAGGGCAATCCCGACACAAAATCCATTGTAATTCTATCCCATTTCCACTCGGGAATCATCACAGGCTGCAGTAAACCAGATGGTACTTGATGTTTGGCTTTGACTTGCTGACAAATCAAACATTTAGAAACAAATTCCGAGATATCTCGTTTCATGCCTTGCCACCAGTAAAACTGTTTCAAATCATTGTACATTTTGGGTACTTTCAGGATGAACAGATAAATAGTTATGGTGCACTTTGTGCAAAATTTTCTGAATGAGTTCTGAATTTCTTGGTATGTAAATTCTATTCTGGAACCTTAAACAATCATCACTTCCAATCTGAAACTCTGAATCCGGGATGTTCTCACATTGAATTCGTTTAACTTGCAATTCATGGTCATCTTTCTGAGCTTCACAGATTTGTTGAAGAAATACCAGTTTAGCTTTTAATTCAGCTAAAATAGACCTATCATCACAAATCATCAACTGGGTATTCATTGCTCATAATGCAAACAAAGATTTTCGGCTCAGGGCATCAGCAATAACATTAGCTTTTCCCGGGTGATAGTCAATCACAAATTCATAATCTTTTAATAACTCAAGCCATCTTCATTGTCGCAAATTCAAATCCTTCTATGACATCAAATATTTTAAGCTTTTTTGATCCGAATAAATGTGTCATTTCTCACAGTATAAGTAGTGTCGCCAAATTTTTAACGCAAATACAATTGCAGCCAACTCTAAGTCATGTGTCAGATAGTTCTTTTCATGTGGTTTCAGTTGTCGAGAAGCATAAGCTATAACTTTTCCTTCTTGCATCGTAACACATCCTGCATCGCTTAATGACGCGTCAGAAATCACAAATTCTTTCCCGGTTACGGTTGTACCAAAATCGGTGCTTCAGCTTAACTGATGATTTTCAACTGCTCAAACTCTCGACATTTTTCCTACCATTCAAACTTAACATCTTTTTGAAGCAGTCGTGTCATAAGTGTCGCAATCATCGAGAATCCTTTCATGAATCTTTGATAATAGCTCGCTAAACCCAGAAAACTACGGACTTCAAACAAATTCCTCGGAGGTTTCCAATCAATAATAGCAAAAATTTTACTCGAGTCAACTCTAAAACCACCGGCTAAAACAATATGCCCTAGAAATTGAACCTTTCGGAGGCAAAACTTGCATTTGCTGAACTTTGCAAATAATTGCTTGTCACGTAGAGTTTGTAACACAACTCTCAAGAGCTCGGTATGTTCAGATTCATCTTACGAATAGATTAGAATGTCGTCAATGAATACAACAACAAATCTGTCTAAATACGATCTGAATATCCAGTTCATCAAATCCATAAAAATTGCAGGAGCGTTAGTTAATCCGAGAGGCATAACAAGGAATTCATAATGTCCATACCTCGTTCTAAACGCGGTTTTTGGCACATCCAATTCTTTAACTCGTAACTGATAATAACCTAATCTCGAATCAATCTTTGAAAATACTGTAGCCCCTTTCAACTGATAGAATAAATCATCAATCCGCGGTAGAGGGTATTTGTTCTTTATAGTCACTTTGTTCAGTTGTCTGTAATTGATACACATTCTCATCGTGCCATCTTTCTTTTTCACAAACAATACCGGTGCACCCCAGGGAGAATAACTCGATCGTGCAAAACCTCTGTCTATCAATTCTTGCAACTGAGCTTTCAACTCATTTAATTCTGTTGGAGCCATTCTGTAGGGAGCTATCGATATCGGTGTTGATCCCGATACTAATTTAATAACAAATTCGTCTTCTCTGATTGGTGGAAACGCAGGTAATTCTTCTAGAAATACATCCGAAAACTCACAAACAACAGGTACATATTCAATCTTTGATTCAGATACCTTAGTATCTAATACATATGCAAGATATGCATCATAACCCTTTTTCATACATTTCTGAGCTAACATAGACGATATCACAGTAGGTAATTCACTCGAATCATCATATTCAATCCGAAGAATTTCACTGTTTTGACATTTCAATTCGATAGTCTTTCGTCTACAATTCACAACTGCATCATGCATGGTCAGCCAATCCGTACCTAGAATCACATCAAACTCATCAAATGGTAGAAGCATCAAGTCAACCCGAAAACAGTAACCCCGAGTCATCAAAGGAAAATTCTTACAAATTTTATCAACTAAAACAGACTTGCCTAAGGGGTTCAATACTTTAATTACAAACTCTTTAGACTCGACATGTAAACTCTTTTTAAATACTAAATTTATACAGATATATGAATGGTTTGATCCAGGATCTATCAACGCAACTATATCAGTATTAAAAAGAGAAAAAGTAGTGGTAATAACGTCTGGCGATGATGCCTCCTCCCGTGCATGAATAGTATAAGCTCAGGCAGGTGCTCGTGCCTCAAATCTCACAGTAGAATCTCTCGTAGCACCTCGATTACCAATTGTACTTCCAGTGTTTCGGGGTGGTCTCCCTCCAGTAGTCGTATTACTCACTTTCGCTGGTTGATCTCTTTCAGCTATAGACTTTTCTGGATAATCCCGGAGATAATGATCAAGAGATCCACATTTAAAGCAAGCTCCGATCACTAATCTACATTCACCGTAATGTCTCTTATTGCAGTGTTTACATTCAGGTTCAGCATTTCTAACACTTCCCACACTAGCAACGGATGTCGCCTGAGGTTTAGAACTGAAATGTCTCGTATCTCTGTCTCTAATTAAAATTCCTGCAGAAGCCATAGAACGAGGATGATATTCTTTTGATTTCTTTGATGCTGACTGATGTGATTTACCCGCAAATCTCTTTCTAGAATCCCTAGCCTCATAATCGACTTTTCTTTTCTCTTTGCAAAGCTCTTCGGCTTTATAAGCTCTATGAAACAGAACGACAAACTCTTTCAGCTCAAGAATTCCAACTAAAAGTCTGATTTCTTCATTCAATCCATCCTCAAATCTTTTACACATTATAGCTTCAGAAGAAACGCATTCACGAGCATATTTGCTGAGTCGTACAAACTCTCTTTCATATTCTGTGACTGACATACGACCCTGTTTTAATTCAATAAACTCCTTTCTTTTATGATCGATGAACCTTTTGCTGATATATTTCTTTCTCAATTCAACTTGAAAGAACTCCCAAGTAACCCTTTCTCGTGGAACTATGGATATCAAGGTATTCCACCACTGATAAGCAGTATCTCGTAACAGCAATATAGCACATTTTAAACATTCTTCAGTTGAGCAAGACAGTTCATCAAATACCCGAATCGTGTTCTCGAGCCAAAACTCGACTCTCTCAAGGTCATCGTTAACAATGGCTCTGAAGTCTTCGGCCTCGTGTTTCCGTATCTTGTCAACAGGTGGTTTATTAAATTGCAAAGGATCAAAACCTTAAGGAACTACAGGGATCGGTTGGGGAACAGGTGGGGGTGGAGGTTGTTGAGTAGCCTGGTTCGTAAGAATGTATTGTGTGAGCCATTAGTTCATCATTTGGAAGAAGGCTTCTTTAGCCTCTCCTCCCTAGCTACCCGTTATGGGTCTAGAGTCAGATGGCGCTGTCCCTTGCGCGGGAGCAGGCGCGTTACTCTCAACCTCATCAACTACGGCTCGATCAGGATCCATTCACTTTATAAAACACAATTGAAAAACGTCAGGAGTCATCACACTATCAAAATTTTATATATAGCATGTATAGCTAGACTCACATATGCTACGTTAGTCCTAGAATCGACTAAACCGTAGCTCTAATGCCAATAAAATTAACACCCCTAACCCGTATCTGTCGCCTGAATAGGGTTATGAGGTATTACTAATCAATACACAACACTTAACAAACAAAACACATACATTTATGCATTCATATTCTAACACCATTCCATCACAAACACATTGTCCCTTATAAAGGCCTACGAGGCCTTAAACATGCATTAGAAGTGGTTCAAGACTACATCGATAACATACTAAAATTTTGGAAACTTGGAAAAATTTCAACATTTCAAGGGTCACACGCCCATGTGGACATGCCGTGTGCCTCACATGGTTCTAGACACGCCCGTGTCCCAGGCCGTGTGAAAACAGGGCATACATACAGAATTGGGCCACACGGCTGACCACACGCCCGTGTGTCTAGCCCATATGCCCTACAAAGTGGCCACACACACCCGTGTGTTAGTCCGTGTACTAGGCCGTGCCAAACCTGTAGGGTATACTGACTTATGCAACACGGCCAAGTCACATGCCCGTGTGCTAGGCCATGTGTCATTTAGGGGGTATACTGACTTGTACCACACGGCCAGTCACACGCCCGTGTGTTAGACCGTGTGGAGCATACTGACTTCAATTTAATTTCCACACTAAGGGACACACAACTGTATAACATGATCGTGTGTCACACACGGCTGAGACACACGCCCGTGTCTCTACCCGTGTGGACAAAAATAGGCCATTTGCAAGGCCAATTTTCCACCCAATTTGCACATACCTATACAAGTATAAATTGCAACATTTCACAACTCAATAGGCAGCAAATCCATGACATTTCATACACATTTTACACCAATTTAACATAGTATTCAAATGCCTAATAAATAACATGCATTGTCCATTCACATACTAACCACATTTCAATATAACATTTGCATATTTCCATTCATCAACCATTTGCCCAAAACTACCAAAACATAATATCAAGTTTAACCAATTCACATGGCTTAACCTATACACAAAATGTGCCAAAACTACTATATCAAATAACCATCTCTATCATCCTTACACCTACCCTATACATGCCATATTTACATATATTCACAAGTTCATAAGTACCAATCGGCAACTGGATAGTGTGATATGTAACTCTGACTTGTCCGAATCGAGCGAGCTAATGAACCTCTATAAAACATAGAAAAAGGAACAGAGTAAGCTTTATAGCTTAGTAAGCCCGTATAATTTAGAAGTAAACTTAGCATTTATACCAAATCAATAAAAATAATTAAGGTAAACTCCATACAATTTCCAAATGCCTAACACAAACATTCATCCATAGGTTAGTCATATTAATACATGAAATCATCCATTATCACAATTTTATACTGAATATATCTTGTATTCAACATTCCATTCTCAATCATATCATCAATACTTCATTCAGTAATAGTATTCATCCGTATAAATAGGATTTATGTCTGTTGAACCTATTAGAATTTCAAAGGATGCTCGAGTGATATACATCAGTATTTCGTCAATTCCTTTTCATTTACCGCTCTTTCGAGCTATGAACAGTAAGCTCCTCCTGAGCTAATAGACAGTAAGCTCTATTAAGCTGAAACGGTAAGCTCTGACGAGCTGAAAAGAGTAAGCTCTTTCGAGTTGATATATCAGGAAGCTCATACGAGCTGTGGTGAGTCTGCAACAAATGCAGGAGCTCGACCAAAACGGTAACCTTAGTGACATGTCACTCGTATCCTACGAATTCATACGGTTCAAATGGGGCTCGGTAATAATCAATCTTAATCAATTAAGCATTTGTATTCCAAGTATATCAAATAATCAATCATATACATACATTTCAAATAAACACAAGTATTTAAAGTTTGATTCTAATTATACGAACTTACCTCGTATTGCTCAGATAAAAACTAGCGGCTATTCGTCAATATTCCCTTTTCCCTGATCTAAACTTGATCTCGGATTTTCTTGATCTATAAATTATCAAATTCAATACAAGCACTCAATCTATTCAATTTAGTCCACAATTCATCTTTTGGCAAATTTACACATTTGCCCCTATACTTTCATATCATTTACAATTTAGTCATTATCCCATAAAATTGCAAATTCATGCAATTTGGTACCAGCCCACGCCTAGCCGAATTTCATAGGGACTCCTAGCAGCCCATATCTTTCATTATTTCACACTTTTAACCACCACATTTTACAATTTCACAATTTAATCCCTATTTTGCATTTTTGTCAAAAAGTACTTTATAAAACTAGTTTAACTATCAATATACCTTCATAATCTATCATCAACTATCAAATTACTCAAACATTCAACAATGGCAATATGGCTTATCTTCAAAAATTAAAAAATCTAGGGTACAGGCTAGCTAGAATACAAAGCAACGATCACAAAAACGTAAAAATCATTAAAAATCGAGAAAAAACGGACTTACTATTTAGCTTCAATGTGACCGAACCTTTAAAGTGCTTCCATGGCTTTTCTAAGCCCTGAAATTTCGGCTATCAAGATGATAATGAAGCCAAAAATTGTTTTGTTTTGTTTTATTAACCTTATTTACCAATTTACTAAATTAACCTTTAAAATTATTAAAAACTACACCAATTGCCATGCTATCATCATTCACTCACCACAAATGGCCTATTTATCACTTACGGACCTTTAATTTAATGTTCTATAGATATTTGACACTTTTAGCTAATAGAACACAAGTTTTACGCTTTACGCGATTTAGTCCTTTTTACCGAATAAAACATTCAAACAGTAAAATTTATTTACGAAACTTTCATATAATAATTCTATAATGCTGTAAACTATAATAAAATAATAAGATAAATATTTTAACTTCAGATTTGTGGTTCCAAAACCACTGTTCTGATTTGACTAAAAAACGGGCTATTATACTTACACATAATCTAAGTAACCCTAATGTCATGACATTCGTATCCTACCTATTCCTAAGGTTCAACCGGGATTTCTCACTTGTCAAACTTTATCGATTACATCCAATGAGTCAATCATAATTCATACAATATTAAAGCATTTAAAACATAAAAAAAAACAATGCATTGTTTACAAACGAACTTACCTCAACATAAAAATGGCGAAAAGGACTAAATCGTCAAATACTTGTTTTTCCGCGTTCTAGGTCCAAACCTCATTTTTTATTGATCTATAACATCACATTTAACTTATTCAATCTTTATACAATTCAAATTAGCCCAAAATCACATTATGGCAAAAATTACATTTTTGCCCCTAAAGTTTGACATTTTTACAATTTAGTCCCTAGGCTCGTAAAACGAAATGTTCTCAGTTTCTTCAATACCCATGCCTAGCCGAACCTTATACATGCTTATAACCTCCAATTATTTTCATTTATTCACATTTTTACACCATATTTTATGTAACACCCCAAACCCGGCCTAGAAGTTAGGCCCGAATTTGGCATGTCACATTGAAGTGTTTTTTGAAAACCGTGTTTTCATTGAAAACCCTTCTTGTTTAAAAGCTCAAGTAAAATCCCAGTTACGTTAGTTTATTTTTAAAACATGGTACATTGAAAAATTATTAATTTTATTCCCAAAATATCTGTTTAGTGCGGAAGCTAATTTTGAGAGTAATCGATTTATGAAAAAGATTAAGTCGCGAAACCATTTCAAAAATGTTGCGAAACCGTAGTGTTGTTTTAAAAATAGATAACATTTTGGAAAACCGTGATTTACTTCTAACGGATATAATTCAAAGTAAATAAAAACCCAAGTTAAAATCCAGAACCATAAAGAGGCCGTATTAAAAAAATAAAAATTCAAAACGGAAAATAAAGCATAAATGTATTTCGGTAATTTCACAAATCGAGGGTACTTCGATAATTTTACAACTCGAGGGTATTTCGGTAATTTTACAAATTGAGGGTATTTCGGTAATTTTACAAATCGAGGGTATTTCAATAATTTCACAAATAAAGGGTACTTTAGTAATATTAGAACTCAAGGGTATTTCGGTAATTTTACAAATCAAGGGTATTTCGGTAATTCCAAAAATCAAGGGTATTTCGATAATTTTACAACTCGGGGGTATTTCGGTAATTTCACAAATCGAAGGTACTTCGGTAATTTTACAACTCGAGGGTATTTCGATAATTTCACAAATCGAGGGTATTTCGGTAATTTACAAACCGAGGGTATTTTGATAATTTCACAAATCGAGGGTACTTCGATAATTTTACAACTCGAGGGTATTTCGGTAATTTTACAAATCGAGCGTATTTTAGTAATTTTGCAAACCGGGGGTATTTCGGTAATTTTGCAAATTGGGGTCTCACCGACCCAACAGAAGGTCCACCGTCGCCTCGAGATTTCGATAATTTCACAAAACGAGGGTACTTCGGTAATTTTACAACTCGAGGGTATTTCGGTAATTTTACAAATCAAGGGTATTTCAGTAATTTTACAAATTGGGGGTATTTTGGTAATTTCACAAATTGAGGGTACTTCGGTAATTTTACAACTCGAGGGTACTTCGATAATTTTACAACTCGAGGGTATTTCGATAATTTTACAAATCGACTGTATTTTAATAATGTTACGAACTGGGGGTATTTCAATAATTTCACAAATCGAGGGTACTTCGGTAATTTTACAAATCGAGGGTATTTCGGTAATTTTGCAAACTGGGGGTATTTCGGTAATTTTTGCAAATTAGGGTCTCAGCGACCCAACAGAAGGTCCACCGTCGCCTCGAGCAACTTAAGAACCCAAACAGACACAACGGTGTAAATGGGCCTAAGGCCCATTACTCGGCCCAAGTGGGCCCACACACTCGTGTGGCCCATTTAGCCCAGAAACAGCCACAGTTATGCAAACATCACAGATCAAACCAATAGAAACCACCACATACATTTTATCCGTGTGGGCCCACAAGCCCACTCGGCCCACACAACCCACTACCTAAGCCATGTGCGCGACATGACAAGTCTATCTACGTCTCACTTAACAGTGAAGTTTACCCACGTGGGCCCACGGGCCCTTTCGGCCCATACGGCCCATTTTGGCCCAAGCCCATGGGATCGCTCATGGCGGCCCTCCTCGTCGTACGCCCATGTTTCGTGAGCTCAGTTGATCACATGAGCGTTCGCATGTGCATGTGGCCCAAAAGCCCAATCCTTCGGCTTTTCGGCTTTTCGGCATTTCGGCATTTCGGCATTTGCCGCTATAGCTAACACCGTGCGAAAAACATTCACACTTTATCGGGTTTTGACCGATTAGCAATTACGGTACTAACACACACCTGATTATGAAAGCGAATTGTGCTCAAAGTAACCTTGTCCCTAAATTAAACCAATAATATCCGATTAGAAACTTAACTCATAACACTAACAAAATCTAACGGAATTCCAAATCAGATACGATGCCCTTACCAACAACAGAAGCGATCACCTCTTCAGTTCACAAGCAATGCACCAATCACCCTTGGCAACAACCTACACAAGAACCCCCTCCTTCTTTAGATTCACACAAGACATATGATATCATTACAACAAGAACCCTATAACCCATTCTCCACCCCTTACCAGACTGTAGAACCAAATACTGATAAAAGGAGTAGCGCACACGAGTCGAGAATCAGTTTAATCTGAAGAGTATACCAAAATAATATAGTTGGTGCAAAAAGGAGAAACAAAAGACAATAACCAGAGAAGGGAAAAATCCGAAAGAGGAAAGAAAGCACAAGTCGGATACTCACCTATGAGTATTCGGCCAATGAAGCAATTGGAGGTGAAGGTAGAGAAGTGCAGAGGGACAAGATGGTAGATGTTCAGCTAATTGTTTAGAATCAATTGCAGGAGCCAGTAGTAAGAGAGGGAAAAAGAATAGTCGTTTGACAAAAACCGAAGGAAATGACAAAAAGGAAGAAGAAGAAGGTATCTGGCAAGAACTCAAAAGAAAAGAGAATACAACTAGAGGGCTAACCGAAAGGGGAGGTATGGGTGAACGAATGTCGAAGTAAAAATAGAAAAAGGAGCAGAATAGGATTGATCGTAGTACTCAATAGAATAGATGAAGGAGTTATGAAAACAGGTCAAAATGTATTCGGCCACTCAAGGAAAGTATACGGCTAAGATGTTGCAGAGCAAAAACCCAATGACAATAATCACCAAAAGCCGAAAATGCAAGGCCCCCTCCCCAGCCGAATTTCTGAGTACCTCCCAAGCAAATTCGGCACAGTTTTACTTCACTTCAAACTCCCCTTTTTCCTCCTAAAATCCCTTCATGATTTCCTCCCCAATCTTCTCCTTTATTTTCTCCATAATCCATTCCTTGACCAGTTCAAATTCCAACCACCCTTGTAGTGTTTTATTCAAACTCCACCACTCACACAACAAATGAGTAAAATAAATACTCATTTGTGCATAGAGTGACTCGAACTCAAGCTCCCTTGCCACCTTAATGACGCCACAACCACTGGACTACAAGCTCATCTTGTGTCACATTTTAATCTTAATAATTTAAAAGGCTTACTTCCAAGTACCAAGGGTTTTATTCACTTAAAACAAAAATTTAGCTAAACCCCAGGTTTGAACCCAGGACTTCTCCAACACTCCCAAACACTCCTAATCATTTAACCATTAAAGAAAACATGCAGTTTGTGATAATTCTTGCACACATAAACCTTTATGTGTAGTCCCCTAGCAGCTCCCACGCACAAGGCCCAATCCTACTAGGCCCAAATTCAAGGCGTTACGTTTTATAACTTTTACAAATAAGTCCTTTTAGGCATTTTCACCGAAAATCACTTAGCAAAAGTCGTTTATCATACACCAAACATGCATTTTCTACCATTAGACATCAAAATACAAAAAATCCATCATGGGTAAAATTTTAGACCTTGACATCTCTTCAAATTGATGGTAGAAATAGAAAGATCGAGTTACAACGACTGCAAAAATATAAAGAGCATTAAAAACGGGGTTAGAACGGACTTACAATCAAGCTTGGAAGTGGCCAAACACTAGCTATGGCTTCCCCCTTGTGATTTTCGGCCAAGGAAGAAGAAGATGGACAAATTTGGCTTTATTTTGGCCTTTTAATTCATTTTAATTACCAAATTACCAAAATGCCCTTAATGAAAAACTTTAGAAACATGCCAAACCATGTCCATTTTTGTCCACCAACTTAACCAATGGTCTAATTACCATTTAAGGACCTCTAATTTAAAATCTCATAGCAATTGGACACCTCTAACATATAGAATTCAAGTTTTGCACTTTTTACAATTTAGTCCTTTTGACTAAATTGAGTGCCTAAACGTCACAATTTTCGAACGAAATTTTCACGAAATTGTGCCATAAAATTATAGACCATAAAAATATAATAAAAATGAATTTTACTGCGTCAGATTTTTGGTCTCAAAACCACAGTTCCGACTAGACCCAAAATCGGTCTGTTCCACAGAGAGTTATACGGGCATGGACACAGGCTGAGACACGGCCGTGTGTCCCTACTTCGAATGTCCACACGGCCTGAGACACGGGCGTGTCTCTTAGCCGTGTGAGTCACACGGCCTGGCCACACGGCCGTGTGACCCCTGTAGTTTTAAAAATTCACTTTTTCCTAAAATTTCTATATGTTTCAAATTTAGTCCCGACTTGTTTCTAATGTATTTTTAGGGCCTCGAAGGCTTGTATAAGGTACAACATGTATGTTATTGATTTATTTTTCTATGATTAATGTAGTGAATTGAATGTTTAAAATTTTTAATACTTTTGAAATGTAAACTTCGGTAATGCTTCGTAACCCTATTCCGGTGACGGATAAAGGTTAGGGGTGTTACATACCCTATGATTACTTCCTAAGGTTGTCAAGCCTAGGGTTTAGGAATGCATAATCTATACCAACTAATCATATTATGAACCCTTATTTTTTTGTTAATTAATCGACTTAATGAATTAATCAATTTAATAAATGAATCATGCAAGATAGGAATAAAGCACACTATTCTATTCAATTATTCATACAAACATCAATTGGCCAGATTAATGAAAGATAAATAAAAGAATAGGAGAGAAGAGACAAGGGAATCCTCATGAATAATTATATTGAAGTGCAGATCTGGAGCAATCTCCGCTCACAAATGTCTTCACATTGGAATAAGATCTTCCGACTACAAAAGAATAAAAGAAAACTAAAACTAAATAACTAAAGAAGTGTTTGATGGATGGATTGATTCTTGATTGATGCCTTAATTTGTGTACAGAAGCCTCTTATTTATAGGCTAAAATATGTGCACTTTATGCCTGATATGCCCCCGACTTTGGGTGCAAGTAAGAAATAAAATCTCTAAGAATCTGCCAAAAGACAGATGTTAACGTCATCCTTGCTTATAGCTCATGTTCACACTATGGCTCAACACAGGCTGTTATGGCTCGAAAAAGGATTGTTGTGGCTCAACACAGGGTGTGTGTTGCAACACAAACATTGCGTGTCGCGCCACAGATTTTGTGTATTGCGCCACACAAGACATTTTGTGGCTTTGGACGTTTTTGTCATGCTTTCACAGTCTAGGAAGCTTGTGAATCACTTGTTCCAAGTTCCTATGTCAATTGGGCCTAAAATTAAGCCTCTTGCATACTTAAATACACAAATTAACCTTACTTAAGGCCCGTGTCAGACTAATAGGTCATCAACATTAAAAAATGTGTTAAAAACACATATTTTTATTAAAATTTAATCCTAACCTACTAATACCTGAAATGCATTAATCAATTATAAAATGTCAATGAAATAAGCTCGTTAAGTGTAGAAATTACCTAAAATAACTACTACAATTGACGTTAGGTCAATAACCAACATAAGAAACAAGCTCGAGTTTTCTTCCAACATTCGCCCTTATGTCTTTTCCTGCTTAACGTACAACCTAGTTTATCATCATCTCTGCTAGGGCATATCACGCTACCCACTTAATATTTTCAGATATCTATCTCAGCTCTTCTCTGACCTAGTAGATCTCAGAGCTGGCCTCCAACATTTCCAAGACTTTTTAGCCTATTTAGGTAATGGATGTGAGTTAGAGGTCTGGACTCTCTTCCCAAGGAATTAGGAGGTTTCAGGTTTCGCTATCAAAGGGTCAAATCTTTTTATTCCAATGAATTCAGTGGCATCGTACTTTCATAATTTCTTTATATGAGCTCATCGGACTGCCGGTGTTTGCATAACTGAAGAAGTAGCCCCAGCTAAATGTTGAAAAGCTTCTAAAATAGTTAGGAGTATATTTTCATCTCCTTGACCCTCAGGTCTATGTTTAGTTTTACTGGTTTGACGAGTACTAGATAAATCCATGCTCGATGTCTAGGTTTCAAATCTATTTTCATTCTCAGTGGTTCGTCCACTGCTATTAATGCCATTATCAGCATCAGTTACAGATTCTCCTGACATGTTTAGATATAAACAAAAAAACATATATAATTAGTGTAACACCCCTAACCCGTATCTATCGCCGGAGTAGGGTTATGAGGTTTTACCGATCAATACACATCATTTAGCATACAATACTCATACATTTATGCATTCATACTCAAATACCATTCAACACAATCATATTGTCCCTTATAAGAGCCTACGAGGCCTTAAACATGATTTAGAAGTGGTTCGGGACTAAACCGATAACATACAAAAATTTTGGAAAACTTAGAAATTTTTCATCCATACAGGGGTCACACGCCCGTGTGTCTAGCCCGTGTACCCTTAGAAGTGGCCACACACGCCCGTGTGCCAGGCCGTGTGCTAGGCCGTGCCAAAACTGTAGGGTATACTGACTTATGCAACACGGCTAAGTCACATGACCCTGAACTAGGCTGTGTGCCATTTAGGGGGTATACTGACTTGTACCACATGGCCGGTCACACGCTAGTGTGTGAGACCGTGTGGAGTATACTGACTTCATTTAATTTTAACACCAGGGGACACACGGCCGTGTAACATGACCGTGTGTCACACACTCTACCGAGACACACGCCTGCGTGTCTCGCCCGTGTGTGGACAAAAATAGGCCATTTGCAAGGCCAATTTGCCACCCATTATGCACATACCTATCAAATCTCAAATAGCACCATTTCATCACACAACTAAGCAGCCAAAATCATCATCCAAATGCACAAATACCATATCCATTTCAACCAATTTCAATACTCAATTCAATGCCATTTACCTAATCAAATACTTTATCAACTCAACTTCTTAAATCATACTTCATCAAAGCATTTCTCTAGCATTTATACTTCACAAGTCATTTAACCATATCCATGACAAACATGCCAAATAAGCCATCACTCATGGCTATATATATACATCCAAAACATATACTTTTACAAGCCATTTCTAATAGTTAAACACACATCAATATTATCATCATTAACAAGCCAACTCTCATGGCTATAAACACAACCAAAATACCACACCTAGCCTATACATGCCATATACCATATATACACAACTCAAAAATACCAAATAGATGTCTGATAATGCGATGATGTTCTCGAAGACTCTCGGATCTGAGCTAGCATTGATTCACTATAAAACATAGAAAAATAACACAAAGTAATCTTCAAAGCTTAGTAAGCTCGTAAGTCAATAACTCAATTCATTGAATTAATGTAATTCAACCAATTAAACATGACAAAATCATAAACACAATAACTACAAACCTTTTTCATGTCTCAAAACATGATCAAATATAAACTCATCGAACTTTCTCTATTTAATACTCGAATAGGTTCCGTACATACCTATATCGTCTCGTACTAACCTCTTTCTCAACCACATCATTCATTTACCCGTTAACCATTCGGAATAGAAGTTGGATACTCAAATATCTCAATTGATAAGTACCTATACCATGGCCCGAAGCCAAATCAAGGTAACTTATCCCGGAGTACCTATACCATGGCCTGTTGGAACGATGGAAATGTGCAAGTGTACACAATCGCAACAAGTAATAAAGTGACAAGTAAATGTCGAGTTATCGTACCCACAGGGACTGTGAGAAGAATTATTTATGAATGCAATTTAAAACACTTTGGTGAAGAAAAATATTTTGATTTGAGAAACGATTAAAAACTAGAAAACAAAGTAAAATAAATAAAATAAAATAAAGTTCTAATGCACAATTTCAAAAGCTAATTTTAATCAAGATGACATAATTGTGTTAGATCAATTACATTTCTTAACTTAGAATTATTAAACTCATGTTTATGTTGTTACGAATAACTTCACGGCAACTCGATAATTTGCTAACTTATGAACATATTTACAAATAAAAAATCCATTCATCTCTTGTACATATTTCTATGTCAATTCGACCGAATAAACAGATTTATAAAGGTAAACATGTGATCGTGTGTCAGAGTCTTAAAAAATTATATAATGAATGATCTAGCTTAGAAACTAACTGTGATAATGATTGAGGCAAGCGCACCTATCGAACAGTAGTATAGTTTAGTGGCAAGATCGGAATGTCGAACGCAAAGGAACCAAAAGTACTAATACTAACTTTCTTTCTATTATTTAGCCTAAGAATTGAAGTGAATTATTGTTTAATTTAAAATTAACTAACTACTAAGCTAAAGACGCTAAGACAAAGAGAATGAATTGGGGAAATACTTGTGGGAAAAACCAATTGATTAAGATAATACCCAAGGAGGAATCCACCTACACTTCACTTGTTATCTAACTCAAACTGCACGATTTATTCACTTGACTCGATCCGTAGGATTCCCTAATTTATATTAATACCTCTCTCGAGGCTACTAACGTCTAACCCTAGGTTGATTAATTGATATCTATTTCTAATTAAAACCCCTAGGATTGCATTAACTCGATCTATGGACTCCCATATTAGGTTTGACCCTAATCTAGCAGATTTTCGTCATCCTATCTCTAGGGTTGCGATCAACTCCGCTTAATTATGCTAGATCTACTCTTAGGCAGGGTCTATTCCTCCTCTGCCTAAGCACATCAATACTTGAATCAATATCCTGAAATATCAAAACAAGAATTAAGAACACATAATTAAGAACAAATCAAGTATTTATCATATAGTTCAGAAAACAATAACAAGATCCATCTTAGGTTTTATCCCCCTCAAGTATTTGAGAGGTTTAGTTCATAATCATAAAAGAATACATCTCAAAAGAAAAGATAAAATAAAACATAAGAAAACCCTAAAACCCCCTGAAGGAATTGAAGGAGAGATCCTCCGTCTTGAGCATGATTTTGGCTTCTTAAGATGAATCAACTGGCTTTCTTTGAGTAAATCCCACAATTCTGACCTCTCTGGCTCGGCTCCTTGGCCTAGCTGGATGCCCCCTTCAAGGTTGGCCTTTAAGGTGTTTATATAGGCTTTTGGAATGTGTTTCTTTGCCTCTAAGTATCCCATTCCGAATGAAATTCCTCTTTGCAACGGCAGGGACACGCCCGTGCAACACGCCCGTGTGAATCCAATTGTAGACTGTGGTTGGGTCTGCTAGGGAGGCACGGTCGTGTGGTGAAACCCCAGGCCGTGTTGATTTCCTACTTTGGCCCATTTGGTCCGTTTTTGGCCCGTTTCTCGTTCTTTTCATCCTCCGGTGCTTTCTTAAGTATAAAACATGAAAATAAAGGATTATGATCATCAAATTCCACGAATCAAGGGATAAATCATCCAAAAAGCATGCTAAATGTGGGATTAAAATATGTATAAACTACTATTTATGAAATACCCCCACACTTAAGCTTTTGCTTGTCCTCAAGCAAAAATCTCAACTCACAATTAAAATAGAATTTCCTCAATTCATAACCTTCATCAATAATGTTTCATCATAATTCATAGGTAATTCATACATTGATAATTTAACCAGAAAGTTCCTAAAGATTCAAATAATTAAAGTCATAGTTTTTAAAGTACGAAAAATAGGTGTTTCCCCTTACCTAAATAATTACCTTTAATTCAAAATCGACAAAAAATGACATCCTCACTAAAGGTTCACTCAAATCACTCAAAGTATTTAAGGTTCAAAAATAAGCACTCAAAAGTCGAACATGAAAAGTTAATCCCATAGGCTTGCATGAAAATCACATCTCCACCACTGTAAAATGATATGATACACAAATCAAAAGGTCTTTTATGGGTTGTAACAGGGCTTGGGTTAAAGGTGTGGATAAAGGCTTGAATTAGAGGGTTAGTATCGAGACTGATTTGACAAATTACCTAACTAAAAAGTTGTACTGATACTAAATAATTACATCATGGAAACTTAATACTAATAACATGAGCTTCTTCTAAAGATAATGAAATTAACAGTTTGAGCTCAAATAACATAGAACTAATAATGAATATACTTCGTTTTTTTTAAGAACAAATCAAGTACAATAATATAGAATATGATAACTGAAATAAAGGACACAATTAAGTAATTGATAAAATCAAATCTCGATATAGGGGTAGTCAAGAAAAGTGGTGATAACAAATACAAAGTTGGTTTTGGGTTAATATTAATGGGTGAGTCAAGAAATGATTTATTAGGCTAAAAGGGGTTCACTAGGGGTTAGTTATGAAGGTAGGCTTTTTGTGGAGTAACTAGGTTAGATTCTAGGTGCCTTTATCATCTTAGTATATCAAATCAAAGGTGTGGTCTCAACATGTATAATCGAAGCAAGTTCTTGAATAACAAATAAATGTTGACACACTCATAATCAATAAAGTGAGCATGAAAAGGAATGTATGCTCTAAAAGGCTCAAGATCTCACAAAAATTATGGGCTTTTGATGCCAACTTTGTAAATTTCAAACTTCAAGGTAATAGTTAGATTCAGGTAGACAACCTAACAAAACTTTTACTTCTCAAAATAAACTCATCATGCTTGATTCTCTAGTTTTTTAAAGTTTAAATCATCACTGCACAATTATCAATGACTTAATCAAAAACATATCAATGAAAACCATGAATTAAAGGAAATTTCATTCTAACAGTACTATGAGAAATTTTACTTAAGAACAAGACATAATTCAATAATTTGAGAATAATGCAAAAAGTTAGGCACTTTTTCACGATAAAATTCACCCCCCACACTTAAGATGTACATTGTCCTCAATGTACAAAGAAAGATAATAGCAATATAGTAATAAAATCATAAGATAGGGAAAGAAGTGAAACTTCCTGAATTTTGGATGAAAAGAAACGGTAAAGTTGGAGAGAGGTGAAGGTGGGGAGGATACTCCGGTGGTGGTGTGGTCGTTCGTTAACAGCCCCTTGAACCTAAATTTAAAGAAATCAAAATATAATAATATAAATTAAAGACGAGAAAGATAAAAGAAAATAAATTAAAAATGAAAATAAGAGAAAAAGGAAAAATAAATGGACTTAAAGGTCCCACGGGCGTGTAGAGGATCACACGCCCATGTTATTTAGTCAGTGTCGACCATGGCCGCATCGCACGGTTGTGGTGTTTTATCGTAGCCTATGTTTTTGGGATAAATTTTGCCCTGTTTCCACACGGCCACGGCCACGCCCGTGTGCAAGGCCATGTGGGTAGAGAAACCTGCGCCTAAAATTTTGGTTAGTTTTTTTTTTAGTTATATGCTAAAATTCAAAAATATGGACGTTAGTGGGGTTAGTGCTCGGGGTGCCTCCCGAGAAGCGATCGTTTAAAGTCTTAAGATAGACTTACCTGTTATTTGTATGGCCATGGTGGTTCACGGAGTCGAAACTCATTTTTCTTACTATCAATTCTATCAACATATGGTTTGAGTCGGGTAATATTTACCTCAAAAGTGTCAAAATTAGAATGTGTTACCTCGACCGTTCCGTATGGAAAGACCTTAAGTACCCTAAAAGGAGTCGCACCATTTGTATTAAGTTCTGAAGCGACTATTCGAGGGTCGGTTGTGGCTGACAGTACCTGGTCCCTAACTTTGAAGTGATTGGTCCCACCTTTAATACTCGGTGTCTTAGCCGTGTCAAGAACCTGAAGAGTGGTCGTTTCGTCACTTACACGAAATGTGAGCTCACGTGGTAGTTTATTTCGTAGAATTGCTGGGCACACTGCGTTTAGCTCCACATGCGAGGTATCGTCTAACTTCCGTTTGTTTGTCAAAAACTCTTTTAAAAATTTCCTTGAATCTGGCATCTGCGAAAGAGCTTCAAGAAATGGTAAGTTAATATGTAATTTCTTTGGAAGTTTAAGAAATTTACTAAATTGTTCCTCTGTGTGGTCTTTCTTTATCGCATTGGGGTATGGCACACAAGGTTGGTACTCTTTAATTACCGGTTTTGGCTTATCATGACTTACCTCGACCTTACCTTCCTCTACAACATTCTCTTACCTTAATTTGGGCTCATCTAACCCTTCACTATCATGAGCGGTTATGGCTTGAAGTTGCTCCTTTGGGTTAGTTTCAGTGTTGCTTGGCAAGCTACCTTGTGGTCGTTCTGATATGATCTTGGTAAGTTGTCCTAACTGATTCTTGATCTCTTGAATTGATGCTTCTTGCTTTTTGAGTGCTGTTTCGGTGTTTTGGAAACGGGTTTCTGACACCGCGATGAATTTTGTTAGCATCTCCTCAAGGTTCGACTTTTTCTCTTATGGGTAGGGCTGCTGTTGGAAGCCCGGGAGGGGTTGTTGTCTCTGATTTCCTTGGCCACCCCATGAGAAATTGGGGTGGTTCTTCCAACCTGGATTATAAGTATTACTATATGGGTTATTTTGAGGTCTAAAATTGTTACCCATATAGTGAGCTTGCTCGTTTTCAGTGCTCAGGTTGTAAAATGGATATTCTGTGTTGCTCATTCCTCCTCTATTTGTATCGAACTGCATAACTGGATGTGCCTGTGAAGAACCACAAAAACTATCAATCTTTTTATTTAACATCTCTACCTGATTTGTTAGCATGGTCACTGCGTCGAGGTTAAAAACACTAGCGGCTTTTGTTGGCCTTGTCCTCCTGACTTGCCACTGATAATTATTCAGTGACATCTATTCAATAAACTCGTAGGTAGCCTCAGGTGTTTTGTTATTCAAGGTTCCGCCGGCGGCTGAATCAATCAACTGCCTGGTTGAAGGGTTTACACCATTATAAAAGGTTTAGACTTGTAGCCACAAGGGTAATCCATGGTGTGGGCACCTTCTCAGTAGATCTTTGTATCTCTCCCATGCATCATAAAGTGTCTCTAAATTCATCTGCACAAAAGAAGAGATATCATTCCTTAACTTAGCCATTTTAGCCAGCGAAAAATATTTTAATAAAAATTTCTCGGTCATTTGATCCCATGTAGTGATTGACCCTCGTGGAAGAGAATTCAACCACTGTTTGGATTTATTCCTCAAAGAAAAGGGAAATAACCGAAGATGGATGGCATCATCAGAAACTCCATTTATTTTGAACGTATCGAAAAATTTTAGGAAATTTGCTAAGTGTGTGTTAGGATCCTCATCCTGCAAACCATCGAACTGAACAAACTTGTAACATCCCGGAATTAGGGGCCTGGCATTTTTGTATATTGCTGTGTGGTGGCATGTTTTGTTGTGGTTTTGATGTGCTTAGGGGTCTCAGGAAGGTTTGGGGTTGAGTCTGAGTCTTGGTGAAAATTTTATTTTTAGGCACTTTAGGGGAAGAGCTAGCTGAGGCAGGCCTTAGGGATATTTAATTGCGTTTGTTAACACAAGTAAAGAGGTGGTAAAGTGGCAAGGAGGCGCCACTTAGAGTGCTTGAAGTGGTGTCACAAGGGAGAAGTTGCAGGGGCAAAGGGTTCGAGTTGCGTCGCCAGCAAGGGGGTGTTTTATTTTTGCGTCTAAGGAGCTTGGGTGGTAGATTCGGCAAGGACACTACATGGATAAGTGTTGAATGAGTCAAAATAATTGAATGTGAGGCCATGAGGCAAAGGTGGAATTTGATTGATTCAAACTATTTTGAATGAATGAACAAGAGTGAATTTAGGAGGAAAGTAAGGGATTTTCAAGTGGATGGAGGAAGTGGCCGGTTGTGGGAAGCTTGAGTAGGGGTGTGGCCGAATTTTTGTTGGTGTTGGGGGGGTTCGGTCAAAGGTGATGGCATTTGATTTTGGAGATTGTAGGTGCCGAATTTTTGAAGTGTTTAGCAACTAGGTAGAGAGAGTTTTCTTTTTCGGCATTTGGTGTTCTTCAGGTTGGCAATTTTTTTGGTTCTTTTCTTTGAGTAGCCGAAATCCCTAAGGTCATTGTTGCTTATTCTTCATTTAGCTAAAACCGAAACCATCTTCTCTCCCTCTTGTTCTCTTTTATTTTTCTTTTTGTTCCTATTTGTTTCACATCTCTTAACCCCTTAACCGAAACCTCCTACCACTCACACCATCTCATTATTTCTTTCTCATTTTGTTCTTCTTAGCCGAATCTTCTTCCCTTACCCTGAAAATACATCTTTTGTTCTCTCATTTTCCTCAGGCTGAAACCCATTTTCTTTTCCTTCTCATTTGTGTTGGTTCTTACTTTTCTTTAGGCCGAATCTTCCTTGGGTGATCATCTTCTGCTTTCATTTTTTTTCATTGGGTTGTTGTTACCCACACCCTTAACTTTTCCAATCGGATTCTGCTTAATTGGTGAGGCTTGCCGTTACATTTTCTCCCAACCTTCTCAATCGGTTCCTTCCCGTTAAGTGGTAACCATTTTCTTCTCTCTCGATTCTTTCTTATTCTCTTGGTGGTTGTTAACCGATGAGGTTAATCTTGTACTGAGATTCTTTGGCTAAATGTAGGGGAGCCTCCTTTTCATATTCTTTCTGCATCCAGTCAGTGTTTGAAGGGTTCTAGGGGGAAAATCGGTCGATCAAGGTAAGAGGTTTATACCTTTCGTTTGGCCGAAAGGCCACTCATTCTAACCTATACCTTGGAAAGCTGAATCTGATTTGGTAAATGTGTAGGGACTTCAGCGACTCCTTAATCCAAGCTTAATAGCCTCCGGGTTTTGTTGATCTAGGTAAGAAATCTTTCCATTTTGAGCGTATATCCTTATTTCCTCTATTTCAATGCCTTAACCTGGTCTTCTAACCAAGATCGTTTTCATGGAATCAAATGCCAGTCAAGGGAAGGAAAGGGTTGGACCCGTAGTCCCAGCCTCTAAGTTCAAAAAAACGAGCGTGTGTCTGCGAGCTCGGATTGGCCACCGTGTTGTGGACCGCTTCGAGCGTAATTGTAGGCAAATAGTAGTCGTTCCTGCTAGCGATAGTGTCGACATAGATAGCATGTGTTATCAGGTGTGTAAAACTTCACACTCTATTATTTATCCGTATTATTGATTGTATGGGCTGAAAAGCCGAAAAGACTGTGTAGACAGTCGTAATACCCTTGTGGGTAAGGCTAGGGATGCCAAGTACGTGACTGTAATGTTTTCTTTGTGAGTATGGATGTATGTGGTAACCTTTCACTTGGCTTGATAACATGTTGCATTCATTATGACATGTATGTTATGCATGGGCTTGGATTATGATGTGAAAGGGGAAGATTTTGAGACTGTCACAGTGGTTTGGTACCACGAGTGGGTTGGCCCCACATAAATCTAATTTGGTGACCATGTCTCGGTGGCTTGGTGCCATGGTGTTTTAGCACCACGTATATATATGATTTAGTGACTCGTCCTGGTGGTTTGGTACCACGGTGGGTTGGCCCCACATATATTCATTAGGGATTGTCACGATGGTTGATACCACGGTGGGTTGGCCCCACATATGTTAATAGTGACTCTGTCACGGTGATCTAGTATCACGGTGGTCTAGAACCACGAGTGGCCTGGTGCCACGTATGAGGCATGTAGCGGATGGAGGGTTGATTGTAGAAATCCCCACGGTGTGATGGGCTGGTACGGGTGGCGTGTAGAGGATGGAAACTAGGTTGGGCTGGGACATATTGCATTAAATTCTTCTGTATGCCATCTTTAATGGGCTAAGGCCCAATATGCGATTGTGGGACATGGGCCGTTTATGTGATATAGGGGGATTTACACACTGAGTCTTGGTGACTCACCCCTTTTGCTTAATATTGCAGTGTCGATCGAGATCGTGGATCTGGGAGCCGAGGCGCACTCGTGGAGGCCATAAAAAGTTTCTTTCGTACACTCGTTTTCTTTTACAAATTTATTTTAATTGGGGATTTAATTATGTAATAAGGCCTTCTTATTTTAATAATTGGTTTTCTTTATATATTATCTAATTACGATATGACATCATTATATGTTAAAAGCTGGTAAATAAGATAAAATTTTAATCACTTGCGCAACATAAAGAATTCGTTTTCTCTGAAATACCAACAATGATAACCAGTACTTGTTTAAATTAATTCAACATTTCGTTTCTCTTATCCTTAAACCTCAAACAACTATTTTCAAACATCAACCAAACAAAAAGTTTTTTTTTACTTACAGTATCTCTCCCGAGTTTTAAACCCTTTTAATAACTTTTACCCTGTAACATACCAGATCTAGTCGTAACGTCTAGACCGGGTTTGGGGTGTTACAAAACTATTGTATAATCTGTATAGTGTTAGGTTTCAATTCAAAATTATTTGCAGTAATAGCAGGTCTAACAATACTTGACTCAGTTCCTGTTAAATTAGGTTTAGCATAATCATACATAGTTCGAGGAGGAGGATTTTCGGCAACCACAGGAGGGAGTGGATTATTCTGGTGATCAGCCATCTCTTCCGTGTTATTAGTATCATCCTCTTGCTCTTCTTCTATGTAATTTAAGCTTCGCCTTATTTCTCTACGATTTTCTACGAACGGTGCCTTCAATATCACTGTCGTAGATTAAGGGTCCTGTCGGGTTCCTTCTAGTCATAAACTAGAGGTACCTGCTAGGAACAAAATAAAAGAAAGAAAATTAGCAATGTCAAAAATAAAAGTAAATTGAAAAAATTAAAAATCGCTAAAGTAATAAAAATTGAGCGTTCTTAATATTTTGGTTCCCCGGCAACGGCGCCAAAAACTTGATCGTGTGTTAGAGTCTTAAAAACTTATATAATGAATGATCTAGCCTAGAAACTAACTGTGACAACGATTGAGGCAAGCGCACCTATCGAATAAAAGAGTATAGTTTAGTGGCAAGACCGTAATGTCGAACCCAAAGGAACCAAAAGTACTAATACTAACTTTCTTTCTATTATTTAGCCTAAGAATTGAAGTGAATTATTGTTTAATTTAAAATTAACTAACTACTAAGCTAAAGACGCTAAGGCAAAGAGAATGAATTGGGGAAATACTTGTGGGAAAAACCAATTGATTAAGACAATACCCAAGGAGGAATCCACCTACACTTCACTTGTTATCTAACTCTGAACCAGACGATTTATTCACTTGACCTGATTCGTCGGATTCCCTAATTTATATTAATACCTCTCTCGAGGCTACTAACGTCTAACCCTAGGTTGATTAATTGAAATCTCTTTGTAATTAAAACCCCTAGTATTGCATTAACTCGATCTATGGACTCCCGTATTAGTTTGACCCTAATCCGACAGATTTTCGTCATCCTATCTCTAGGGTTGCGATCAACACCGCTTAATTATGCTAGATCTACTCTTAGGCAGGGTGTATTCCTCCTCTGCCTAAGCACATCAATACTTGAATCAATATCCTGAAATATCAAAACAAGAATTAATAACACATAATTAAGAACAAATCAAGTATTTATCATATAGTTCAGAAAACAATAACAAGATCCGTCTTAGGTTTCATCCCCCTCAGGTATTTGAGGGGTTTAGTTCATAATCATAAAAGAATACATCTAAGAGGAAAAGATAAAATAAAACATAAGAAAACCCTAAAACCCCCTGAAGGAATTGAAGGAGAGATCCTCCGTCTTGAGTATGATTTCGGCTTCTTGAGATGAATCAACTAGCTTTCTTCGAGTAAATCCCACAATTCTGACCTCTCTGGCTCGGCTCCTTGGCCTAGCTAGACGCCCCCTTCAAGGTTGGCCTTTAAGGTGTTTATATAGGCTTTTGGAATGTCTTTCTTTGCCTCTAAGTATCCCATTCTGAATGAAATTCCTCTTTGCCACGGCAGGGACACGCCCGTGCAACACGCCCGTGTGAATCAAATTGTAGACCGTGGTTGGGTCTGCTAAGGAGGCACGGCCATGTGGTGAAACCCCAGGCCGTGTTGATTTCCTACTTTGGCCCATTTGGTCTGTTTTTGGCCCGTCTCTCATTCTTTTCATCCTCCGGTGCTTTCCTAAGTATAAAACATGAAAATAAAGGATTAGGAGCATCAAATTCCACGAATCAAGGGATAAATCATCCAAAAAGCATGCTAAATGTGGGATTAAAATATGTATAAACTACGGTTTATCAACATGTTATTGCACATACATACTTATTAAACTAAACAATCTCTCGTATATTCTTATGTCGATTCAAACAATTAATTCAACCTAATAAGCATATAAAATACTATGTGAGGTAACAAAGTATCCTTACCTTGAAACAGTTTAATCACACTAATCTTGCAAGTTATGCAAGGCATATGTATCGGCAAATACAATGCTAATCTAATCTTCAGCTACCTTAGAAGAATTAAACATGCACTAATTAAGTACTCCGTCCATTAATTACAATTTCAATGCGTTTAAATAATTAATTCTCTAGTTATCTAAACAATTATAATGCCAGAATAACTTAGGCATGATTTTACTTAATCAAGCATTTTACTGAGTCCTATAACAGCATAAACACAATTTTAATAATTTAAGAGGATGAAATGCAATCAACCCAAGACGAATTAAATTCAAGATAAGCTGATTAAATTAACCATTCCAACAACATAAATATTCATAGGTATGTTCATCATAAAAACAACAAAAATTAAAGAGATAGGGAACAAGAATCAAATTTGGTGGTTTTAAGTGGCTTGACTAGGTTGCTCCGTTCTTCCTTCATTGCTGTCCTCACCGACCAAGGCTGCTATGAACACTCAATTGCTGCTCCAAAATGGCTGAAGAAGACCCCTTTCCCAAGAGGAGAAATTGGTACAAGAGCAAGGAACTTTGAATGGGAAAATGAGAGAAAAAGTGAGAGAGGAGAGAAGTGTAACACCCCTAACCCGTATCCGTCGCCGGAATAAGGTTCAGAGGTATTACCCAACAATCGGAATATTTTATACTCATTTTACAACACCAAGTCAATCATCATTCAAACATATCATGACATGAGTATATAGTCTTTTAATGAGGTCTACGAGACCTTGAACACGTGTTAGGAAGGAGTCGGGACTCAACCGAACACATACAAAAATTTCTGAAAATCATACTTTTTTTTCAAAGTAATAGAGGCCACATGCCCGTGTGGGTAGGCCGTGTGCCTCACACGGCCTCAGACACACCCATGTGTCCGAGCCGTGGCAAAACAGGGCATACCTACTGATTTGTCCACACGGCCTGAGACACGCCCGTGTGCCTCACCCGTGGTCGAAATCGACTTGCGGAGACACGCGGCGATCCACACGTCCGTGTCGGCCGTGGTCGAGTCTGACTTGTTCTGAATTACAAAATCGAATGACACGGTCGAGCCACATGCCCGTGTGCTCAACCGTGTGGGCAATTATAGGCCATTTTCAAGGCCAATTTACCATTCACAAGTTGGAACCACATACAAGTATCAAACCAATACCAATTCATGCTTCAAATGCAACCAAAACATACCAATATATGCACCAATTAATCACTTAACATCAACATTCATTTTCCTATAAAAATTCACCTTAACAAGTCAATCTAAATTATCACCCACACATTCAAATCATATTAATCAATCTTCATTTAATCCATACCACAAGTTCACATTTAAATCATCATTATCATTAACCAATTCAAGCATGAAATATACCATTGCAATTCTCACTATTTTATACCACATTCATCATTTTCATAACCTACATATATGCACCAACATCATTCAATTTCCAAGCCATGTGACATGGCAAAGTCCAAACATTTCAAAACATACCATAACTTCTATCCTAAACATGCCATATACCAAGTATATACATCTTTCAAAAGTACTAAAATAGATGGCTGATAGTGTGATTGAGTTGCTGACGATCCCCGGATCTGAGCTAGCTTTTATGACACTGTAAAACATAGAAACACTTCATACAGTAAGCTTTAGAGCTTAGTAAGTTCGTAATGTAATACATTTAATTCAATAATGCAATTACAATATACCAAGTTAGTCCATCACATAGATCAACTCACAAATCTATATACCATATCATCCATAGCTAATATGCTCACTCAACCATCCATAAATCCATTTAAAATTTCATCAACCAAATAGGTTCCGTACGTACCTTAGCCAACACTTAGTTATCAATCATTCATGCTACTCAATGCTCAATACTTTATTTCGATCAACCTTCGTTATTCGTTCGATTTACTTGCGCACTTAGTGCCAATGTGATATCCTGGATTTTGGGCTTATGCATTTGTGCTTAAATATATGTGAAAGCATGCCTTTGTGTGTTATGAATGTGTTGTATGAATTTTTGTGAACTTTAGAAGATAGGAGAGTGCTTAAGAAATTATCAGATTTTAAGTTTAAAAGAGGGAGCTAGGCCTGATAGGCCTTAAGAGAAAATGTAGGGGAAATATGACACACAAATGGGCTTGGAAAAGTGGCAAGGAGGCGCCACTTAAAGCCCGGTAAGTGACGCCACAAGGAGTTCAAAGGGGAGCTAGGTTCGAGCTGCAAGGGAAGTAAATAAAAGAGCTTTTATTTTGCTGCAAGGATAAGCAGTGATGGACGGCACAGACTCACAATGGATATGGTCTAATCCTTTTTAAAGTTTCAAGCTAAGCAGGATAATTATTGTTTTATTCAATTAATTTTAAATGAGTGGAGTAGAGGAAAAAGAGGAGCAAATTTAGGGATTTGATAGTGAGAGGAGGTGTTAGCCGAATGGGGGACTCTAAAGCCTAGTAATTTCGGCTAAGCTAGTAAAGGGGGATAGCCGAATATCATTCTATACTTTTTGCCTCTCTCTCAAACACTCTTTTCTCTCCAAGCCATCATCTTCTTCTTCCTTTTATTTTTATCTGTTCTAGCCGAAATTTCCTTCCCCTATTTTCATCATTGCCGAATCCTCTAGCCATATTTTTCTTCTCTTCCACTTTTGTCAACAAAATAGAAAAACTCAAGCTTTTCTCTTTTCAATTTTTGTTGAAGCCAAAACTAAATACTTGTTAGACTCTAGCCGTTTGTCCATTGAATCCCAAAGTTGAATATTCCGTGGTGTCGGACAAAGGGTGTGTGACGATTTCTTCAAGTAAGGGTAAGATCAAAATTGGTTTCCATTCTTTTACCTTTAGACTTGTCGAAAATCAAGGTATTAATCCTATTAGTGATCTTAGGCCGAAACTTGAAGGGTTCTCCGGATTTCTCGCCATTGTCGAATTTCTAGGAAGGATACTTGGGATCTCGTAGATCTAAGGTAAGCCACAAGTATTCGGCCAAGGGCCATTGATTAGTATTCAAATGTTAGAAGTTGATCTAACATGTGTCAAGGTGATTTCGATGGATACCAAAGGTTAATAGCAATTTTAGGATTTCAAAACACAAGGTAAAGTCCAAAGGTACATTCGGCCATGGCCCTATTCAATGATTAGATCTATTCTTTATTTTATTCAAAAGCTGAAACTAACTAGTTAAAGGATTCAGTGTCTAGCCAAGTTCAAGGAGAGTCATCACGAAGTTTTCGGGATTTGTGTAGTAACAAATCGGCAGCAAGGTAAGGTTTTGGTTGTAATAATCCCTCGGGATCTGATTGAATAGCCGAGTAGGCTTTTGCTAAAATACAAGTTTTGGCTGGATATAGGAATTAAAGATCTAAAGCGATAGATCGGGTGTCGGGATTTCAGTAAACTCGATAAGTATATCAGGTGTGTACTCCACACTAAATCTTAGTAGATTACGGCTTTAAGTTAATGTATGTGTTATAATAGTATGAATGTGGCCGAAAGGTACCATGTTATGGTACAAAGTACTCAGGTACGTAACTTTAACTCTATGTTAATAAAATATATGCAATTTGGAATATGGCACATATGTGACTATTGACAAGAATGTGAAATAAGCTACAAGGGATGATTTTGTATGTGTTGTAATGTGCATGGGCATAAGGGTGATATTGAAAGGGGAAGTGATTGGTGGTTTTATACCTCAAAGTATGAATGTGGTGACTTCGGTCACAATATATGAATGTGGTGACTTCGGTCACATAATTTGAATATGGTGACTTATGTCACAAAATATATTATGTGGTGGCTCACCACAATTTATAAGAGGCGATGAGCACGCCGATGCAGCAATGATCGCCTTCGATGATGTGTAGCGTATGGAGGGTTGACTTAGTAGTCCCCACGGTGTGCAAAGTTGGTACGGGTGATGTGTAGCGGATGGCATCTAGGTTTGGGTTCGGGTTTGCATCATTTTATTATTTAATTATATGCACATGTATGAACTGATATGCCTAAATTATTGGGATTTAGTGTTGGCGTGTACACATTGAGTCGGTTTGACTCACCCTGTTGGGAATATTTTTCAGGTGACACTCGGTGATGGACCAGGGTCGGCGGGAGCACGATGGTGGCCATGCTCAAAGATGCAATTTATTTTATTTTGGACTATTTATTGTTTCTAGTATTTCAAGTTATTTTGGGTTTTGCTTTGATGTAATAAGGCCACTAGTATGAAATCTGTTTATGCATGCATTTTTATTTGATTTTATTACCATTCGATTAAGGTTAAATCAAGGTTAAATGGTTTACTAAAAAAATAAATTTTAAATGTTTAGACACCTACACAAACGATTTTCGAATTAAAGATTAACCCCAAAACAACTCGGTATTTTTATAAAACCACCCCAAATTTTCCAAGTAATAAACATGAAATTAAAACGTTCGACTCGAGGAACATACCAGATCTGGTCTGGGCTCGTGGGTCGGGTTTGGGGGTGTTTCCGTTTGGTATCAGAGCCAGGTTCAAAACTCGGCTCTGGGGTTTTTGGGCTCAAAACGTTTTCTAAGAATGGGCTTTTGAAACATATATGTTTTTTTTAAAGGATAACAAGTCTGTTAGCTCAGCATGGCACCTGCGTCTCCGACCCAAGTCCGCCAGGTAAGTATCCTAAACCATTGTGTGATATACATGTGGGCTTTATGGGCTTTATGAGACGTAGACTAGTTTAAATAGACTCTGATGGACTATAGGCTTAGTTTAAACCATTTCTTAAACTTTCATAAGACTTAATTTCACTAAACAAACCCGTTAACGAGCCACAAGGCTAGGGTGTGGTAACCAGTCATACGCATGTCTAGGATTGGATCCGTAAGAGCTTGGTATTTAAGCGGTCCTAGTGACTCACCTCCTCTTGTTGGAATCCTACCGTGTGTAGTGACTGCTCACCTTAGTCGAGTTAGGGTGTGGCAATAGGCGCACGCATGCCTAGGAGTGGATTCAGGGGAGAGCTTGATATTTAAGCGATCCCTAGCGACTCACCTCCTCTTCACTGAATCCTACCGTGCGTGGTGACTATTCACCCTAGTTATGAGGACTCGTTGATGGGCTAAACCCTATAATTAAAACCCGAAAGGGACCAAATGCACCCTAGTTTGAAAAAAAAAACTTTACCGAAATACCCCGATTTCAAAATTACCAAATACCCTTATTTCATAAAATCACCAAGGAACCTTGAATTGGAAAATTTACGAAATTACCCCTAATTTATAAATTTTTAAATTAAACCCCGATTTATTCCTAAAATACCCCTGTAGGTGAAATGACGAAAATACCCCTAGGATAGGAATAGGACGAAAATGTTTGACTGATGAATGTGTGTTGAATGAATGTGCTCCTTTAAATTAGGATAGAAGACTTGAAACTTTGATCGATCGAAAGAACTACTTCTAAACTTCTTTCATAAAATTTTTCATGGATAATCAAGTGGAACAAAATACTAATGCATAAAAATTTCTTAATCGATTAAAGCGCGATCGTAGACATGAGTTCTAGGGGACGTGGTCGTAATGTGCGAGGACGTGGTAGAGGCAGAATGACCGTGTCAGAACCCGTTAGGTCTGGACAAGGGTCCGAAAATGAGGTACCACCACCCCCACCACCAGCTTGTTGGTGTTGAGCAACAAGATCGACGGGGATGATGCGATGTCGCAGCAATGCCGCGAGTGCTTGAGATGGTGGTCGGAGCGGTGGAGGTATGGGAGCTCGTAAATCAGCACTGAGCGACTCGGAGCCAATGGGGTGAGGTGTTCCATGGTGTATCCGTGTGGCACCCAAAGATACCGAGTATTGGTTGGAGGCAATCGAACGAATTATGGATGAGTTGGATCTAACCCCGAGGAGAAACCAGAGGGATGGTGGCATTACTCCGCACGGCTTATCAATGGTGGCTCACGATTCGGGATGGTGCCATAGCGGAGGATCTCACTTGGGAGTATGTCAAGGTGGCGTACGGAGAAGAAATATGTTGGCACTCACTATATTGATGCGCAAAGGAAAGCATTTTTGGGGTCGGTTCAAGGGAATAAGTCCGTAGCGAGTCGAGGTGAGTTCTTAAGGTGAGAGCCGATATGCTCGAGGAGTAGTGGTTACGGAACATGAACGGTGCGTCCCGTTTGAGGACTGATTGAGAGATGATCCGAGGTTATTGATAGCTCCACCACAAAGAAGCGGAATTTCTTTGTGTTAGTGGAGAAGGCTAAAGTGGCCGAAGGAGTTAAGGACTCTATAAGGCAGAACTCTGATCAGAATAGGCAAAAGAGAGGATTCGGATCGTCTGGGTCGTCTGGAAATGCTAAAAGAGGCCTAGAGTTGATGGGCCGCGAGGTCAGCAAGTTGCTACTGGAGGGCAGTATCGTACTTGTGATGAGTGTGGGAAAAAGCACTTAGGACAGTGTTGGAAGAAAATGGGAGGATGTTTTAAGTGTGGGTCTAAGGACCACATGATTAAGGACTATCCGATAAAAATAGACGGGGCCACCAACAGGCGTAATGGTAATCAGCCGGTAGAGGTGGGCCAGCCCGACCTCGCCGTGGTCGTGGTCCGAATGGCGAGGGTAATGGTTTTGGAAGAGGACGTGGAACACCTGGCAGAGGTGTTGGTAATGCAGAGGCAAGACAGCCGGGTCTAGTGTATGCGGTTCGTCGAAGGGAGGACGGAGACGCACCGGACGTCATAACCGATACGTTCCTTATATCTGGCAAGCCTTATTTTGCTTTGATTGATGTGGGCTCGACCCATTCCTATGTTGCAAGTAGTGTAGTTGAAACACTAGGCATAGACTCGAACTTTCTAGTAAGGAGATGATCAGTAGTGAGCCCACTAGGTCAAACGTAGTGGTGAATAAGATCTTTCTGAGTGTACCTCTAGAGATTCGGGAGTGATTTTCCTGCCAACTTAATGGAACTACCCTTCGGAGAATTCGATCTCATACTTGGCATGGATCAGCTAGTAGAACACCGAGCTATATTGGATTGTGTAGCTAAACGAATGGAGTTAAGGACCCTGGAGGATGAGGAGGTAATTATGATAGGAGAAAGAAGAAACTACTTGTCTAACGTAGTTTCAAAGACCGAAAGTCGATAAGATGGTTCGAAAAGGGTGCAAGGCATTTTTGACTTTCGTCAGTGCGTTGGATGCAAGTGAAGAGGGTGTTAGTGGAGTTAGAACAGTAAGGGAATTTGTGGATGTTTTTTCGAAGTAGTTACCTGGAATACCCCCGGATAGGGAGGTGGAGTTTGGAATTGACTTGCTGCACCGAACGGCGCGGTGATCTATCGATCCGTATAGAATGGCACCGAAGGAGTTGGTTGAGCTCAAGGCTCAAATCCAAGAGTTGCTGGATCGTGGGTTTATCCGACCCAGTGTGTCTCCATGGGGAGCACCGGTCTTGTTTGTGAAGAAGAAGGACGAGACTATGCGTATGTGCATAGATTATCGTTAGTTGAATAAGCTGACCATCAAGAACAAGTACCCGTTGTCGAGGATGATTGACTTGTTCGATCAGCTTAAGGGGGCAGCGGTATTCTCGAAGATAGATCTAAGGTCTGGATATCATCAGCTTAAGGTGAAGGAAGCAGATATCCATAAGACAGCCTTCCGAACAAGATACGGGCACTATGAGTTCGTAGTAATGCCGTTTGGTTTGACGAACGCCCCAGCCGCGTTCATGGATATGATGAACCGGGTTTTTCAACCCTACTTGGATCGGTTCATCGTTGTGTTCATCGACGATATCCTAGTATACTCCAAGTGTTAGGAAGAACATGACGAGCATCTCTGGAAAGTGTTACAAGTGTTAAGGGAGAAGAAGCTATATGCCAAATTCAGCAAGTGCGAGTTTTGGCTTAAGGAGGTTGCATTCTTAGGGCATGTAGTGTCTGCAGAAGGGATAAGGGTGGATCCTAAGAAGATCGAAGCAGTGCTGGATTGGAAACCACCTAAGTCTGTGGCTGAGATTCAAAGTTTCTTAGGATTGGCAGGCTACTACAGAAGGTTTGTGGAAGGATTTTCTTCAATAGCCGCACCGTTGACAAAGTTGTTGAGAAAGGAGGTACCTTTCGTTTGGACAGATAGGCAACAGGAGAGCTTTGAGAAGCTTAAGAGAGTTTTGACTAAAGCTCCGGTTTTGATTCAGCCAGAGGCAGGAAAGGACTTTGTGGTGTACTGTGATGCATCTCACACAGGATTGGGATGCGTATTGATGCAAGATGGGAAAATAGTTGCTTATGCGTCTAGACAATTAAGGCCACATGAGGTTAACTACCCGACGCATGACTTGGAACTGGCGGCAGTGGTCTTTGCTCTAAAGTTGTGGAGGCACTACCTTTATGGAGAAAAGTCAGTGATCTACACGGACCACAAGAGTCTTAAGTATCTGTTGACTCGAAGGAGCCGAACTTGAGACAATGAAGGTGGGTGGAATTATCAAGGATTATGATTGTTCCATAGAGTATCATCTGGGCAAGGCGAATGTAGTGGCAGATGCCTTAAGTCGGAAAGTGGTGTCGGATCTGAGGGCAATGTTTGCACATCTTAGCTTGTATGATGATGGAAGTTTATTGGCAGAGTTGCAAGTCAAACCGACATGGTTGAATGAGGTGAAGGAAAGTCAGTTAATGGATGAGGACTTAAGTGCTAAGTTGCAGCAAGTGCAGAATGGAGAGTTGGAAGATTATGGTATTAATAACGAAGGAGTGTTGTGTTTTAAGGGTAAGGTCTGTATGCCGAAGAACAAGGAGTTAAGGCAGTGGATCCTGGAGGTACTAAATTGTACAGGGATCTAAGGGAACAGTTTTGGTGGCCTGGTCTGAAGAAGGAAGTTACAGAATTTGTCGGCAAGTGCTTAACGTGTAAGCAAGTTAAGGCTGAACACCAAGTTCCATCAGGATTGCTTCAACCGATAATGATTCCGCAGTGGAAGTGGGAGAGAATTACCATGGACTTCGTTAGTGGGTTTCCCTTTACGCCTACTAAGAAGGACTCGGTATGGGTGATAGTGGACCGGTTGACCAAGTCCGCGCACTTCATTCCTATAATAGTTGATTATTCTTTGCAGAAGTTAGCAAAGTTATATGTGGCGAAAATTGTGAGGTTGCATGGAGTGCCAGTGTCAATTATCTCAGATAGGGATCCAAGGTTTACGTCTCGGTTTTAGAAGGCTCTACATCAAGCTTTAGGCACTAAATTGGATTTCACTACGGCTTTTCATCCACAATCGGACGGGCGATCAACGCAGTAATCCAAGTGTTGGAAGATATCTTTGAGGGTCAGTGTGATAGACTTCAGAGGAAGTCGGGAAGAATATTTGCCGTTAGCGGAATTTGCATACAACAACGGCTATCAAGCCGATGATTCGATGGCACCGTATGAAGCGTCATGGATCGAAAGTGTCGCACTCCTACGTGTTGGGCGGAATTGGGGCACGACGAGTTTTGGGTCCAGAGATTATGGCGAGAATCTGAAGGAAAGTTGAGATAATTCGCGCGACGGTTGAAGGAAGCATCCGACGAGCGTAAGTCGACGCAGATCTTAAGAGGAAAGAAATAGAATTTGATGTGGGAGATCAAGTGTTTACAAGGTATCGCCTTGGAAGAAGGTGATGAGATTTGGTCACAAAGGGAAGCTAAGTCCAAGGTTTATAGGACCTTATCGGGTATTAAAGCGAGTTGGACCAGTGGCATACCAGTTAGAGTTGCCACCAGAATTGAAGCAGATGCACGACGTATTCCATGTTTCTATGCTACGTCATTATCGATCAGATCCATCTCATGTAGTTTCGATTGAAGAGGTGGAATTAAGGCCGGATTTGTCCTACAAAGAAGAGCCGATTCAGATCTTGGAACGAGATGTGAAAGTGTTACGGAGGAAGTCAGTTCCTCTAGTCAAAGTGTTATGGTGTAATCATGGATTGGAAGAAGCTTCGTGGGAGCCAGAAGAAGCAATGCGATAGCAATACCCTCACTTATTTTAGCCAGGTAATTTCGAGGTCGAAATTATTTTAAGGGGGTAGAACTGTGATATCCTGGACTTTGGGCTTATGCATTTGTGCTTAAATATATGTGAAAGCATGCCTTTGTGTGTTATGAATGTGTTGTATGAATTTTTGTGAACTTTAGAAGATAGGAGAGTGCTTAAGAAATTATCAGATTTTAAGTTTAAAAGAGGAGCTAGGCCCGATAGGCCTTAAGAGAAAATGTAGGGAAATATGACACACAAATGGGCTTGGAAAAGTGGCAGGAGGCGCCACTTAAAGCCCTGTAAGTGACGCCACAAGGAGTTCAAAGGGAGCTAGGTTCGAGTGCAAGGGAAGTAAATAAAAGAGCTTTTATTTTGCTGCAAGGATAAGCAGTGATGGACGGCACAGGGACTGTCAATGGATATGGTCTAATCCTTTTTAAAGTTTTGGCTAAGCAGGGATAATTATTGTTTTATTCAATTAATTTTAAATGAGTGGAGTAGAGGAAAAAGAGGAGCAAATTAAGGGATTTGATAGTGAGAGGAGGTGTTAGCCGAATGGGGGACTCTAAAGCCTAGTAATTTCGGCTAAGCTAGTAAAGGGGGATAGCCGAATATCATTCTATACTTTTTGCCTCTCTCTCAAACACTCTTTTCTCTCCAAGCCATCATCTTCTTCTTCCTTTTCTTTTTATCTGTTCTAGCCGAAATTTCCTTCCCCCTATTTTCATCATTGCCGAATCCTCTAGCCATATTTTCTCTTCTCTTCCACTTTTGTCAACAGCCGAAAAACTCAAGCTTTTCTCTTTTCAATTTTTGTTGAAGCCAAAACTAAATACTTGTTAGACTCTAGCTGTTTGTCCATTGAATCCCAAAGCTGAATATTCCGTGGTGTCAGACAAGGGTGCTGACGATTTCTTCAAGTAAGGGTAAGATCAAAATTCGGTTTCCATTCTTTTACCTTTAGACTTGTCGAAATCAAGGTATTAATCCTATTAGTGATCTTAGGCCGAAACTTGAAGGGTTCTCCGGGATTTCTGCCATTGTCGACTTCTAGGAAGGATACTTCGGGATCTCAGAGATCTAAGGTAAGCCACAAGTATTCGGCCAAGGGCCATTGATTAGTATTCAAATGTTAGAAGTTGATCTAACATGTGTCAAGGTGATTTCGACAGATACCAAAGGTTAATAGAAATTTTAGGATTTCAAAACACAAGGTAAAGTCCAAAGGTACATTCGGCCATGGCCCTATTCAATGATTAGATCTATTCTTTATTTTATTCAAAAGCCGAAACTAACTAGTTAAAGGATTCAGTGTCTAGCCAAGTTCAAGGAGAGTCATCACGAAGTTTTCGGGATTTGTGTAGTAACAAATCGGCAGCAAGGTAAGGTTTTAGTTGTAATAATCCTTCGGGATCTTATTGAATAGCCAAATAGGTTTTGCTAAAATACAAGTGTTGGCTGGATATAGGAATTAAAGATCTAAAGCGATAGATCGGGTGTCGGGATTTCAGTAAACTCGATAAGTATATCAGGTGTGTACTCCACACTAAATCTTAGTAGATTACGGCTTTAAGTTAATGTATGTGTTATAATAGTATGAATGTGGCCGAAAGGTACCATGTTATGTTACAAAGTACTCAGGTACATAACTTTAACTCTATGTTAATAAAATATATGCAATTTGGAATATGGCACATATGTGACTATTGATAAGAATGTGAAATAAGCTACAAGGGATGATTTTGTATGTGTTGTAATGTGCATGGGCATAAGGGTGATATTGAAAGGGGAAGTGATTGGTGGTTTTATACCCCAAAGTATGAATGTGGTGACTTCGGTCACAATATATGAATGTGGTGACTTCGGTCACATAATTTGAATGTGGTGACTTATGTCACAAAATATATTATGTGGTGGCTCGCCATGAATTTATAAGGGCGATGAGCACGTGGAACTGCAGCGACTGCCTTCGATGATGTGTAGCGGATGGAGGGTTGACTTAGTAGTCCCCACGGTGTGCAGGTTGGTACAGGTGATGTGTAGCGGATGGCATCTAGGTTTGGGTTTGGGTTTGCATCATTTTATTATTTAATTATATGCACATGTATGAACTGATATGCCTAAATTATTGGGATTTAGTGTTGGCTGTACACATGGAGTCGGTTTGACTCACCCTGTTGGGGAATATTTTTCAGGTGACACTCAGTGATGGACCGGGTCGGCGGGAGCACAGTGGTGGCCATGCTCAAAGATGAATTTATTTTATTTTGGGTATTTATTGTTTCTAGTATTTGAAGTTATTTTGGGTTTTACTTTGATGTAATAAGGCCACTAGTATGAAACTGTTTATGCATGCATTTTTATTTGATTTTATTACCATTCGATTAAGGTTAAATCAAGGTTAAATGGTTTACTAAAAAAATAAATTTTAAATGTTTAGACACCTACACAAACGATTTTCGAATTAAAGATTAACCCCAAAACAACTCGGTATTTTTATAAAACCACCCCAAATTTTCCAAGTAATAAACATGAAATTAAAACGTTCGACTCGAGGAACATACCAGATCCGGTCTGGGCTCGTGGGCCGGGTTTGGGGGTGTTTCAGCCAAATTCATAGCCGAAGCTTAAATATTATCGCACACTTAGTGCCTTTACTTTAAACTGATTCTAACTCGGTATCGCACACACAATGCCAATCAATAAAGCCGAAGCTTCCATTACTTCGCACACACAGTGCTATTTATCTCTGTCTCGATTCCAATTACGCACACTTAGTGCCACATTTCTCAATTTCATATATAACATTTCTAATTCAATAACTATACATTCATTCATTTCACATCACATAGATATAAATTTAACAACTTGTATTATATCCGAACTTACCTCGGACGTCGAAATACCGAGACTAGCCGATCAATCGAGTACTTTGTCTTTGCCTCGATCTCGATCCGAATCTCTCCTTTCTCGGTCTATACATATTCAAATTTAGCTCATTCAATCACCAATTCATTCAACTTAGTCCACACACACATATTTAGGGCATTTTACAAAATAGCCCTCACATTTTCACATTTCGACACTTTAGTCCCTAATTCATCAAATCACAAAATACACAAAATTTCACTTCACCCATGCCTAGCCGATTTCTTCCTATATCCATACAAGCCCACACATTTCATTTATTTCACATTTTAATCCTCCAATTTCTTATTTTCACAATTTAGCCCAAATTACTCAAATTCACCAAAAATTCAAAGACAAAATATGTTAATCTATCACATATCTTTCATATTTAACCAACTAAGAACACAAAGCTCACATATTCATCAATGGCACATCTCAAAATCTTCATCAAATTCTAAAATTAAAGCATGGGTATGATAGAACACAAAGCAACGATCACAAAAACGTAGAAATTATCAAAAACTGAGTCAAAAACATACCTCATTCATGCTAAAACTTAGCCGAATATCACAAAGCTTCAATGGCTATTTCTCTTTTCTATATTCGGTGGAAGAAAGATGAGAAAATGACCATCTAATTTGTTTTGTTTTAATTATATTAACTTAATTCATGTTTTACCATTTTGCCCTTTTATTATTAACCGTTTAATCATCAATTATTAGGCCATTTATGTCCATCTCCACTATCCATGGTACAATTACATAATACGAACCTTTAATTTAGAAACCCATGCCAAACAAACACTTAAACAATCAGCACACAACTTTTACATTTTATGCGATTAAGTCTTTTTTCATAATTCGGCACAGAATCGATAAAATTTTCACACAGAAATTTCACACATGCTTAGTCACATACTGTAAACACCAAAAATAATATTAAAATATTTTTTTCCGACCTCAAATTAGTGGTCTCAAAACCACTGTTCTGACTAGGGTCTAATCCGGGCTATTACAAGAAGAGTTACGAGAGAAGAGATGTGAATGAGGGATGATTTGAATGGGCAGCAAATGGGGGTTTATATAGCTAAGGATGGCTGCTAAAAATAGCAAATTTTAGCAGCCAAAGACCCTCTCATGGCTGGCAATCTTACATGGCAAAGTTGAGACTTTCAAATTTGCTAAAATTAGCCTGGGGCAAATCCGTAAAGCCTTAATTAAGGTGGGGTTTGAATGCAATTTGGAAGTCTTCCAAGGGCCTTTTGCAAGCTCATTTAATCAGATAAAATGCTGATTTGTGTCAGCATTTGAACGGTTCTGGGCTGCCCAATTGGTGGCTGGTTCGGTTCGCTCAATTTGGTTCAACTGGTGCGGTTCAACTGGGCCCTTTTTCCATAATTAATTAAATTAATTTATTTAGCCCAAATTAAATTGGGTGTAAATTAAAATTAATTATATTGTGAATTAATACACATATTTGAACCGTCTTAGGCTGGAAATTAGCTCGCCTTGTTACTTCGAATTGCTTCTCGATTTTGTTCTTCTAACGGTGGCTGCCGGGACAATTTTTGCCCTTTATACGAATCTGTCAAAAATGATCAAAATTCACTAAAATAATTATAAAATTGACTAAAAATTAACATGCTCAAATTTTTAATACAATTTAATTATTTTATAAAAATTAATTATTTTATGACAAAAATTCTATCGAAAATGCATGATTTTAAGTAAAATTAGGTATGAAAAAGTATATAAATCTTTCTATTTCCACACCCCCAAACTTAAATCATTGCTCGTCCCGAGTAATGCACAAATTTCGGAAAGAATTTCTCGGAAACACTTTTGAAAAACTCCTTCAGAACAACTTTTTTCTCAAAATTATGAATTTAATATACTTAGGCTCAAAAATAAGAAATTTGATAATTATGAATTTAATATATCTTACCAATGAATAGGTTTGGATATTGGTATCTTATAACATCTTCAGGCTCCCACGTAGCCTCTTCCACTCTGTGTTTGTGCCACAACACTTTCACTAAAGAAATTTTCTTATTACTCAACTCTTTGGTCTCTCGTGCCAAAATTCAAATCGGTTCTTCACTATACGACAAATCTGACTGAATCTCAACTTCAATAGGAGCAATTACATGCGATGGATCAGATCTGTATCGTTAAAGCATCGATACATGAAACACATTATGAATTTTCTCTAACTCAGGTGGCAACAACAACTTATAAGCAACTGGCCGAATTCGTTCAATGATTTCATACGGCCCGACGAACCTCGGACTCAGCTTGCCTTTTCGGCCAAATCGAAGTATTTTCTTCCACGGAGACACTTTCAAAAACACTTTTTCACCAACCTCAAATTCGATATCTTTACGTTTCAAATCTGCATAGGACTTCTGACGATCTGAAGCCGCTTTCAAACTGTCACGAATTACTTTCACCTTCTGCTCAGTCTCTTTGATTAAATCAACCCCGTGAATCTTATTCTCATTAAGCTCAGTGCAATACAATGGAGTTCGACATTTTCGACTTTAAAGAGCCTCATATGGTGCCATTTTGATGCTAGATTGAAAACTATTATTGTATGCAAACTCAATCAACGGCAAATGTTTTTCCCACGTACTTTCAAATTCAAGGATGCAACATCTCAACATGTCCTCAAGAATCTGAATGATCAGCTCGGATTGACCATCCGTTTGCGGATGAAATGCAGTACTGAAATGCAATTTAGTACCTAAAGCCTCTTGTAATTTCTTCCAAAATCGTGAGGTAAATCTCGGATCTCTGTCAGATACAATAGATAGTGGCACCCCGTGCAATCTCACAATCACATCATAAAACTCACAGACAATTGGCACTGAATCAACTTTCTTTTCAGACACTTTCGAATCAATTACATAAGCAAAGTATGCTTCATATCCCTTTTTCACATAACTTTGAGCTTTCAATACGGATATCACAGCAAGCAATCCGATCCAATCATTAGACTGAACTCTAACTATTTCATCATTCAAACATCTCAAATCAATAGTCTTTCTTTTACTGTTCACAACAGCATCATGCAACGTCAACAAGTCCATACCCAAAAATATATCAAACTCATCAAACGGTAATAGCATCAGATCAGCAGGGAAACAAATATCTTGAAACATTAACGGATAGCTTTTGCATATCTTATCAACCAAGACACTTTTACCTAAGGGGTTCGATACTTTTATAACAAACTCAGTAGACTGTACAGGCAAAGTCTTACTGACTACCAAATTCATGCATATATAAAAATGAGTAGAACCAGAGTCTATCAATGCAATCACAGAAGTATCATAAAGTGTAAAAGTACAAGTTATAACCTTAGGAGATAAAGCTTCGTCACGAGCTCGGATAGCATATGCTCTTGCAAGCGCTCTAACTTCAGATCTCGTAACAGTGTCTCTAGTAGTTCTCTGGCTACCACTGATGTTTCTCACATTCCGCGAAGGTCTACCTCTCGCTGGTGCATTATTAGATCTCAAATTTTGAACAGTCTCCAGCTCAACGAATTCTGGACAATCTCGAACAAAATGATCTAACGATCCACATCTAAAGCAAGCCCGATCATTCAATCTACAATTTCCCGGATGCCTTTTTCCACAATGCTTACATTCGGGTCTTTCAGAATGGACATTTCCAACACTTGCTCTTGAAGTTTCCGGAGTTTGGGAGCTCAACTGTGATCTAGATCGATCTCTATTTGATTGTCCCACATTAGCTTTTGAACGACTATGCTCATCTCGGAATTTCTTCGAAGTAGGCTAAAATGATCTACTCTGAAATCTCTTTCTCACATCTCTAGCTCCAGACTCAGCTTTTCTTTTATCTTTCCCGAGTGCTTTACCTTTGCACGCTCGGTCAACTAGCACAACGAACTCTTTTATCTTTAAAATCCCGACTAGTAAACGGATATCCTCATTAAAGCCATCTTCGAATCTTTTGCACATTGTTGCCTCAGTGGATACACATTCACGAGCATATTAACTCAGTCTTACGAACTCTCGTTCATATTTCGTAATAGACATTCGGCCCTGTTTCAGTTCCAAAAATTCCTTCCGTTTCTGATTGATGAACCTCTCACTAATATATTTCTTCCAGAACTCAATCTGAAAGAAGTCCCATGTTACCCGTTCTTTCGGAACAACAGAAATTAGAGTCTTCCACCACTGATAAGCTGCATCTCGAAGCAGTGAAATAACACACTTAATACTTTCTTCCGGAGTCAAAGACATTTCATCAAATACCCGGATCGTGTTTTCTAACCAGAACTCAACTTTCTCAGCATCGTCATCACAGGTAGCCCTGAACTCTTCAGCCCCATATTTAAGGATCTTGTCAACCGGAGGCTTATTCAACAGATTTGGATACATAACAGGTGGCAGAACTGTAGTCTGAGGGGGATTAACCGGGGGCGGAGGTTGCGAAATAGTCGGGTTATTTCTAACAAACTAAGTGAACCACTCACTCATCATCTGGAAGAAAGCTTGTTTAGCTTCTCCCTCTTGACCGCTTGTAGCCGGTCTTGGATCAGAGGGCGCTGTCCCTTCAGGGGGAGTAGGCGCATTACTTTCTACGTCATCAGCTACGGCTCTTTCGGAATCCATTACTATACGAAAATCAAATTTTACACAACAGGATTCATCACACTATTACAATTCAGATATATGGCATGTATAGCTAGACTCTAACACGCTACGTTAGTCCGAGAATTTACTAAATCCTAGCTCTGATACCAACCAAATGTAACGCCCCTAACCTGTATCTGTCGCCAGATTAGGGTTAAAGGTATTACCAAACAGATTGGAAACTTTAACAGACAATTTGTAAAATAAATCATTAATCACACTCATCATCTGACATCATGCTGTCCCTTTCATAGGTCTACGAGACCTTAGCCATGCATTAAATAGAGTCGGGACTAAACCGAAACACATACGGAAATTCTCGAAAATTTAAAACTTTTCTAATTTTCAGCGGTTACAGGCCCGTATGGGCAGGCCGTGTGCCTCCCATGGCTGCTAGACACGCCCATGTGTCTCCCCCGTGGTCGAACCTGACTTAACTCCACGGCCACCAAGCACGCCCGTGTACCTTGGCCGTGGTCGATCCTTTCTAAACCACACGGCTACCAAGCACGCCCGTGTGCCACGGCCGTGCGCTCTTAGCTACATACTGACTTAATCGCACGGCCAATTGGCACGCCCGTGTGCCATGGCCGTGTAGGCAAAATAGGCCATTTGCAAGGCTAAAAATGCCACCCACATAGGGTCAAACCTACAAGCAAATTACCAATTCAACTCATGCTCATTTGGCAACCAAAAACACATCAAAATAACCATTCAATCTCTATATTCAAATCCATTTCCAAACATACCAATTTACACAACAAAAACTCAATCATACACAAGCATAATTCATCCCTATTTACCTTTCATGAACTCATTCTTTTGTTCAAACATATATGCACAAATTTCATCCATAAACTTACCATCAACTTAACCATTTCACATGCTATCAAACCATACTAAAACATTCATCATATAATGATCACTGTGAAGTCAGAGTTTTAAAATTTATAAAGATAATGATCGAACCTGGAAACTAACTATGACAATGATTGAGGCAAGTGCACCTATCGAACAGTAGTATAGCTTAGGCAAGACCGGATTGTCTAACCCAAAGGAACTAAAAGTACTTACTAACTTTCTTTCTATTATTTAGCCTAAAATAAGTGAAGTTATTTATTAATCTATATTAACTAATAACTAAGCTAAAGACGCAAAGACAAAAAGAATGAATTGGGGAAATACTTGGGAAAAACTTAGTTGATTAAGACGATACCCTTAGGAAAAATCCACCTAGACTCCACTTGTTATCTAACACTGAACCAGACGATTTCTTGACTTGATCCGTAGGACTCCCTAACTTATATTAAACCCTCTCTCGAGGCGAATAATGTCTAACCCTAGGTTAATTAATTAAAATCTCTTTCCCATTAATAACCCCCTAGAATAGCAGTAAATCAATCTATGGACTCCCATATTAGGTTTCACCCTATTCCGGCAAAATCTCGTCACCCTATCTCTAGGCGCACGATCAACTCCGCTTAATTATGCTAGATCTACTCTTAAGCAGGGACTTTTGCTCCACCACCTAAGCACATTCAACTTGAATTAAAATTCGCGTAATATTAACACAAGAATTAAGCACACATAATTAAGAACAAATCAAGTATTTATCATATAGTTCAGAAAACAATAACAAGATTCGTCTAGGTTTCATCCCCCTTCAGGCATCTGAAGGGTTTAGTTCATAATAGTGAAGAAAATCATCTAAGAAGAAAAGATAAAACAAAACATAAGAAATCCCTAAAACCCCCTGAAGGAATTGAAGAGGAGATCCTCCGTCTTGAGTAGAATTCTGGCTTCTTGAGATGGATCAACTGGCTATCCCTTGAGAGTTTTCCACAAATCTGACCTTTTCGGCTCGGCTCCTTGGCCTAGCTGCCCGCCCGTCGACTCCCCCTTTTAGGTTATACTTAGGGTGTATTTAAAGGCTTTTGGAATGTGTTTCTTTGCCCCTAAGTATCCTTTTCCGAGTGAAATTACTCTCCTCTACGGCAGGGGCACGGCCATGGCACACGCTCGTGTGAATCGTGGCCAGGCCGTGTTGGACTCCATTAGTGAGGCACGGCCGTGTAGATCGACATCAGGCCGTGTTCTAGTATATTTGAGGAGGCACGGCTGTGTGGGCTTTAGTCCAGGCCGTGTCGATTCCTTCTTTGGCCCATTTTGGTCCGTTTTGAGTCCGTTTCTCGTTCTTTTTATTCTTGGATGCTTTCCTGAGTATAAGACATGAAAAGAAATGATTAAGAGCACCTTTTACATAAATTAAGGGATAAATCATCCAAAAGTATGCTAAATGTGGGATTAAAATATGTTACTATTTCAGTTTATCAAATACCCCCACACTTAAGCTTTTGCTTTTCCTCAAGCAAAATTCTCAACTTACAATTAAAACAAACTTTCAATAATTCATAATTCCTATCAACAATGTCTTATCATAATTCATAGATAATTTATACATGGATAATTTAATTCAAAGAGTTCTAAGGATTCAAACAATCTAAGTCATAGATTTGTAGCTTGAAAATATAGGCGTCTCCCCTTATCTAAATAATTACCTTTAATTTAAAATCGACAAGGATTGACATCCTCACTAGAGATTCACTCAAATCACTCAAAGTGTTTAAGGTTCAGGAAAAAGCGCTCAAAAGTCGAACATGAAAAGTTAATCTCATAGGCTTGCCTGAAAATCAAATCTCCACCACTATAATATGAGATGATGCACAAATCAAAAGGTCTTTGTCAGGGTTGTAACGGGGCTAGGGTTAAGGTGTGGATAGAGGCTGAATTAGAAGGTTAGAATCGAGATTAAATTGATAAAATACCTAACTAGAAACAATAAACTGAATAATTAAAACTAATAATACGAGCTTCTTCTTCAATATTTGGAATTCAAACTTATAAGCTCACTTAATCACAAAATTAATAATGAATAACGACTATACTTCGATTTTTTTTTCTTTTTTTAAGAACAAATCATAAATACATAACAAAGGATAAATTACTGAAATAAAAAACATAGTTAGGCTATTAATCAAATCAAATCTCAATATAAGGGTAGTCAAAAGGAATGGGGATAACAAAAACAAAGGGTTTCTGGGTTAATATTAGTGGTTATGTCAATAAAAAGGGTTGTTAGGATTAAAAGGGGTTCACTATGGGTTAATTGTGAAGGTAGGCTTTTAATGGAGTTAGTGGGTTAAAACCTAGGTGCCTTAATCATCTCTGTATATCAAATCATAGGTGTGGTCTCGATATGTATAAACGAGGCAAGTTCTAGAATAACAAATCAATGTTGACATACTCATAATCAATAAAGTGAGCATGAAAAAGAATATATTCTCTATAAGGCTCAAAAACTCACAAAAATCATGGGTATTTTGATATCAACCTCGTAAATTTCAAACTTCAAAGTAATATTTAAACTCAGTTCGACAACCTAGAAAATTTTTAATTTCTGAAAAATAGACTTATCATGCTTGATTCTCTAGTATTCTTAGAATTTAATTATCAATGCACAATTATCAATGACTTAATCTAAAACATATCAATAAAAATCATAAATCATTAGAAATTTCATCCTAATTATAATATGAGAAATTTACTTAAAAAACAAGACTAAATTCAGGATTTTGAGAATAATGCAAAAAGTTTGGCACCTAATTTCAGGAATTTGAGAATAATGAAAAAAGTTAGGCACCTTTTTAGGTTGTTCACCCCCCCACACTTAAGATGTACATTGGCCTCAATGTACAAAGTTAGATAATAACACAATAATACTAAAATCATAAGATATGGGGAGAAATGAAACTTCCTGAATTATGGATAAAATTAATGAAAAGAAACCGGATAGGATTGGAGGTGAACGTAGGGAAGTGCCTCGAACCATTTGAACTTGAATCCTCAAGGTAGCCGGTCTGATTTTATTGTATCCTAAGCTAAATCTAAATGGTATGAAGAATAAGAAGAAAATAATAAAGAAAATAAAAATAAAAATAGAAGTAAATAAAAATAAGAATAAAAGTCAATAATGGAAAATGAAAGAAGAAAGACAACTGAACAAGAAAAAGGAAGAAGGGGGTCTAAATAGAGATTATGGATCTGGTGGTTGCCCCCGCCCTTGTACCTTCCTGTGATGGCCACACGGCCACGGCCACTCCCGTGTGCAAGGCCGTGTGGTATGGAAATTTGTACCTTGGTTAGTTTATCGTTAGGTGCTAAAAGGAAAAATAAAAGTAAAAATAAAAAAAATGTGAAAAATAATAGGGTTAGTGCTCGGGTTGCCTCCCGAGAAGCACTCGTTTATAGTCTTAAGCTAGACTTTACCTCTCATTCGTATGGTCATGGTGGTTTGAGGAGGTGAAAATCCTTTCTCATGCGATCAATTAAGTTATTGATATAAAATTTAAGTCGAGTAGTGTTTACCTTAGAAGTGCTAGATTTAGGATTAGTTACCTCGACTGTTCCATCTGGGAAGATTTTGAGTACCTGATCTCCTATCTTAAGCTGGGTTGTCCCATCGTTAAGTTTCTCGTGGAGTTGCCTCATTTTTGCTTAATGTATTTTTAGTTTCTCTTTGAAGTGTATCTTCCACTCGTCTAGATCATCGATCTGAATCTTTTGATCTTCATAAACTACTTCCTTGTTGGCATGGGGTTTAAGATCGGGTTCAGTTGTATTCTTTTGTGGTGCTTCCTGAAAATAAGGGTTAACCGAATGGTTATTAGTAGAATTTACGTTCTCACCTTGATTATTCGATATTCTGGCTGAGTCGAGAGCCTTGAGGGTGACTGTCTCATTACCTACACGAAGTATGAGTTCTCTTGCATCAACATCTATTTTAGTCCTGGCAGTTGCTAAAAAGGGTCTTCCTAAAATTAAGGGAATCGAATTATCCTCATCCAGGTCTAAGACAACGAAATCTACTGGAAAACGAAATTTGTCAATTTTTACAAGAACATCTTCGATAATACCCCTAGGAATTCTAACAGTTTTATCAGCTAATTGAATGCTCATCCTAGTTTGTTTGGGTTTCCCTAGACCTAATTGTTTAAACAATTTATAAGGCATGACATTTATGCTTGCCCCTAAATCAACTAACGCATTATCAACAGTTAGTCTACCAATTAAACATGGAATTGTAAAACTCCCTGGATCTTTTAGCTTTTGTGGTAGTCTATTCGTAACATTCTTGAGCATATCGCGCTTAATTCCACATGTGGATCCTCGTCTAATTTGCGTTTGTTCGTCAAGAGATGTTTTCAAAATTTCCTCGAATCTGGCATCTATGAAAGAGCTTCAAGTAGCGGTAAGTTAATATGTAATTTCTTTAAAAGTTTAAGAAACTTACCGAACTGTTCCTTTGTGTCGTCTCTCGTTAATGCTTCGAGATATGGTATGCGAGGTTGGTACTCCTTGATTACCAGTTTTGGTTTTTCTTGTGTTACCTCAACTTTACCTTTTTCTACCTCGTTTCCTTATATTGGACTAGATTTGTCTAATCCTTCACTTTCTTGAGCTGTTATGGCTTGGATTTTCTCCTTTGGATTAATCTCAGTGTTGCTTGGTAGACGCCCTTGCGATCGTTCAGACATCAGCTTTGCGAGTTGTCCAACTGGCTTAGAAACTTCCTCAACTGACTTAGTGACTTCCCTAACTTGGCTCTCGATCCCTTTGATCGATGCTTGTTGGGTCTTGAGGGTGGTTTCAGTGTCTTGGAGACGGTTTTCTGTGGATGCCATGAATCTTGTTAGCATCTCTTCAAGGTTCGGCTTCTTCTCCTGTGGATAGGGCTGATTTTGGAAATTTTGAGGAGGTTGTTGTCTTTGATTTCCTTGATTTCCTTGTCCTCCCCATGAAAAATTTGGGTGGTTCCTCCAACCTGGATTATAATTATTACTATAAGGATTATTATTAGATCTGAAATTGTTACCTATATAGTTCATCTGTTCGCTCTCAGTGCTCGGTTGGTAGGGTGGGTACTCAGGATTCGCCACAGTTCCACTTGCGTCGCACTGTATTACTGGATGTACCTACGAAGAACACAAACTATCAAGCTTTTTATTCATCATCTCTACCTGTGTTGATAGCATGGTTACTGCATCTATGTTGAAAACTTTGGCTGATTTTATTGGTTTGGTCCTTGTAACTTGCCACTGATAGTTATTCAGTGACATCTCTTCAATAAACTCGTAAGCTGCTTCAGGAGTTCTGTTGTTCAGGGTTCCACCGGCGGCTGAATCAATTAGTTGCCTCGTTGAGGGGTTTAACCATTATAGAAAGTTCGGACTTGGAGCCACAAGGGTAAACCATGGTGCGGACACCTTCTCAAGAGATCCTTATATCTCTCCCATGCGTCATATAATGTCTCTAAATCCATCTGCACAAAAGAAGAGATATCATTCTGTAATTTGGCCGTTTTGGTCGGTGGGAAGTATTTTAATAAAAAAATTTGGTCATTTGATCCCATGTGGTGATTGACCCTCGTGGTAACGAGTTTAACCACTGTTTGGCTTTATTCCTTAATGAAAAGGGAAATAACCGAAGCTTTATGTCATCATCAGAAATGCCATTTATTTTGAAGGTATCACAGAACGCTAAAAAAATAGCTATATGAGTGTTTGGGTCTTCGTCCTGCAAACCATCAAATTGAACAAATTGTTGAATCATTTGTATAGTGTTAGGCTTTAATTCAAAATTATAAGCGGCTATAGCAGGCCTAACAATACTAGATTCGGCTCCTGTTAAATGAGGTTTAGCATAATCATACATAGTACGCAGAGCATTATTTTCTGCCACATCTTGTGGTGGTGGATTATTTTCGTTCATCCCTTCAGTAGGATTGGATCTGTCTTCTCACTTTTCTTCTTCATAATTTAGGGCTCGCCTAATTTCTCTGCGATTTCTACGAGCGGTACCTTCAATATCACTGTCGTATATTAGTGGTCCTCTCGGGTTCCTTCTAGTTATAAACTAGAGGTACCTGCTAGGAAAAGAAAGAAAGAAAAATTTAGCAAAGTTAAAATTTAAACTTAAAAATATAAGTAAATTGCAGAAAATAAAAAATAATGGCTAAAGTAATAAAAATAGAGCTTTGTAATATTTTAGTTCCCCGGCAACGGCGCCAAAAACATGATCGCTGTGAAGTCAGAGTTTTAAAATTTATAAAGATAATGATCGAACCTGGAAACTAACTATGACAACGATTGTGGCAAGTGAACCTATCAAACAGTAGTATAGCTTAGGCAAGACCGGATTGTCGAACCCAAAGGAACTAAAAGTACTAATACTAATTTTCTTGCTATTATTTAGCCTAAAATAAGTGAAGTTGTTTATTAATCTAAATTAACTAATTACTAAGCTAAAGACGCAAAGACAAAAAGAATGAATTGGGGAAATACTTGGGAAAAACTCTGTTGATTAAGACGATACCCTTAGGAAGAATCCACCTAGACTCCACTTGTTATCTAACACTGAACCAGACGATTTCTTGACTTGATCCGTAGGACTCCCTAATTTATATTAAACCCTCTCTTGAGGCGAATAACGTCTAACCCTAGGTTAATTAATTGAAATCTATTTCCCATTAATAACCCCCTAGAATAGCAGTAAATCGATCTATGGACTCCCATATTAGGTTTCACCCTAATCCGGCAAAATCTCGTCACCCTATCTCTAGGCGCGTGATCAACTCCGCTTAATTATGCTAGATCTACTCTTAAGCAGGGGCTTTTGTTCCACCACCTAAGCACATTCAACTTGAATTAATATCCGCGAAATATTAACACAAGAATTAAGCACACATAATTAAGAACAAATCAAGTATTTATCATATAGTTCTGAAAACAATAACAAGATTCATCTAGGTTTCATCCCCCTTCAGGTATCTGAAGGATTTAGTTCATAATAATAAAGAAAAACATCTTAGAAGAAAAGATAAAACAAAACATAAGAAATCCCTAAAACCCCCTGAAGGAATTGAAGAGGAGATCCTCCGTCTTGAGTAGAATTCCAGCTTCTTGAGATGGATCAACTGGCTATCCATTGAGAGTTTCCCACAAATCTGACCTTTTCGGCTCGGCTCCTTAGCCTAGCTGACCTCCTGTCGACTCCCCCTTTTATGTTATACTTAGGGTGTATTTATAGGCTTTTGGAATGTGTTTCTTTGCCCTTAAGTATCCTTTTCTGAGTGAAATTACTCTCCTCCACGGCAGGGGCACGGCCATGGCACACGCCCGTGTGAATTGTGGCCAGGCCGTGTTGGACTCCGTTAGTGAGGCACGGCCGTGTAGATCGACATCAGGCCGTGTCCTAGTATATTTGAGGAGGCACGGCCGTGTGGGCTTTAGTCCATGCTGTGTCGATTTCTTCTTTGGCCCATTTTGGTTCATTTTGAGTTTGTTTCTCGTTCTTTTTATTCTTGGGTGCTTTCCTGAGTATAAGACATGAAAAGAAAGGATTAAGAGCACCTTTTACATAAATCAAGGGATAAATCATCCAAAAGTATGCTAAATGTGGGATTAAAATATGTTACTATTTCGGTTTATCATATAACATATTCATTAATGCATATTATCAACACATAACTAGCCAAATCACATGGCTAGATTCATCTCTCAACTTATACAAATTAGCTAGCCTATACATGCCATACTTAGTATATACATTTTCAAAAGATACCAAAATGAGTTTGAGTAGTGTGATGATGATCCTCGATGGTCCCGAGCCTTCAGTAGCTTTGACGATATATAAAACAGAGCAGACACACACACAGAGTAAGCTTTCAAAAGCTTAGTAAGCCATATACAAATAGACTTATCATAAAATGTATATAACTAAATTGATACAATAACATTAATGGTTCTCATAGCAAATTGATCTCATATATTCCTTGGTTCAATTGTTAAACCATTCCTTACCCTATTCTTCAATTCAAATATCACATATACACAAAGCTTATTCAAGCATATCTTCATATGAAATTTCATTATTTCTTTGCATATACTCATAGTAAGTTCATATAGATACTTACCTTTCATACACACATAGTGTACTTTTCAAACGTACCTTAAACAGATGTACAAATCATAGAGTTGTTCATTTCTCAGACTTGCCCGTTGAACCGTTCAGAACTAAATAGGATATTCAAAAAGCTCGGAATAGTCATACAATGCCAACGTCCCAGACGAGGTCTTACATGTACTCAGATATAGATGCCTCTGTCCCAGACAGGGCCTTATACGAATCAATACGATGCCAATGTCCCAGACATGGTCTTACACGTAAATCTCATATCGATGCCAACGTCCCAGACGTGGTCTTACACGAAATCACCAATCAATGCCAACGTCCCTGACGTGGTCTTACATGATATCACAGAACCGACACCTATGTCATGACATAGCTAATCCTATCTATTCCTAGGTTCATACGGGACTTCTCGGACTTTATCAGTTTATCGACTTATTAGCCAACTCAAATTTCACATACATTCCATCTCAATGATCATAGTATTTCACATATCATATGCATTCAAATAATTCAATGCAAATACATTTATTTGTATATCGACTTACCTCGGATTCTATTAACGGAAACGGATACGGCTACTCGATTACTTTCGATTTCCCGCGATCTAAGTCCATTTTCTTTAGTTCTTGATCTATACATATTCAGATTTAACCCATTCATTCATCAATTCATTCAATTCAATCCAAGAACACACATTTAGGCTAATTTGCAATTCAACCCTCACATTTGCACAATTTATCAATTTAGTCAATTTTTCTCAAAACATCAAATACACAAAATCATCACATACTCATGCTTAGCCGAATGCTTACTAATATCATACAAGCCAATATATTTCATCAAATTCACAATTTAGTCCTTCAAATTGCTATTTTCTTAATTTAGCCCTAATTAGCTAAATTCATCAAAAATTCAAGAACAACATATGTTCATCTAACATATAGCTTTCATATAACACTATTAAACATCACAAAATTCATATGTTCATTCATGTCACTTTGCAAAATCTTCATTAATTCATAAAATTGAGACATGGGTTTTGTAGCTCTCGAAGCAACAATTGAAAAAATGTAGAAATTATCAAAAACTGATTAAAAATATACCTTGAATTTATGCTTCAAGCTAGCCGAATGTAACAAGCTCTTCTTATTTTTTTTTCTTTTATGTTTTCAGTGGATGAACACTTAGGAAAATCCACCATTTCAACATTGTTTTATTATAATATCATATAATATACATTTCACCAAAATAACCTTAGTTAATATAGTTATAAAACCATATGTTTTATGTCCAAAATCGTCCATCAACCAACCACTATCTTAAAAATGGTTAAATTGCCATATAAGGCCTTCACCTATTAAAAGCCATCACAAATAGATATTTTTCATAAAGCATACACATTTTGCATTCAATGCAATTAAATCCTTTTATCAAATTAAACATACAGACAGACAAATTAACTTATGAAAATTTAACACATGCTTGTCACATATCAAAGGCACAAAAAATAATATTAAAAATTATTTACTAACTCGGTTTTGTGGTCCCAAAACCACTGTTCTGAATAGGGTCTATTCCGAACTGTTACAATTCTCCCCCTTAGGGATTTTCGTCCCCGAAAATCTTACCGTTAAACATATTCAGATATTGTTGTTTCATTGAATCTTCAGGCTCCCATGTAGCCTCTTCTATTCCGTGTTGATGCCACAACACTTTCACTAACGAAATTTTCTTGTTTCGTAATTCTTTCACTTTACGAGCTAAGATACGGATTGGTTCCTCTTCATAAGTCATATCAGATCGGGTTTCAATCTCAGACGGAGTAATCACATGTGACGGATCAGAACGGTATCTACGGAGCATCGAAACATGGAATACATTATGTATCCTTTCTAACTCAGAGGGCAACGACAATCTATACGCAACTAGCCCAACTCGTTCAATAACCTCATATGGCCCGATGAACCTCGGACTCAAATTGCCTTTACGTCTGAATCGGAGTACTTTCTTCCACGGATATACTTTCAAAAACACTTTATCAACGATCTCAAATTCAATATCTTTACATTTCAAATTCGCATAGGATTTCTGACGATCAAACATTGTTTTATGGGTTTATTGTGATGGCACTAAGGGTGCGATAATATTTTGGCCTCGGCTAATTATATGGCACTGAGTGTGCTAATTCATCGAATGTTTAAAGATAATCGAATGAGTAAAGGTTTGGAGCATTGAATGGCAAATGTGGTAGTTAAATACGTGATGGTACAGGTATGTAAAGATGTAACACCCCAAACCCGGCCTAGAAGTTAGGTCCGAATCTGGAATGTCACATTAAAGGCGCACTTCAAAACAATTTACTAGTTAACCATTTAAGGCCCAAAAGCCCAAAACAAAAGATTATTTCGAAAACCATATTAACACTTTAATAATTTTATGAAATTTCTTAAGCGGGCAGTTGAAACAATAATAATAATAAACCCAAAATTCAAAGTCAAATAGGAGTTACATGGCCTTATTACAATCCAATGAAAAAAAAAAAGTATTTAAACAGAATCATTTGAATAAATTAAAACATTTGAATAACTTATAGTGTGGCCATCTCCGAGTCCTCTCCCTCGTCGAGCCGCCTATTCAGGATTACCTGAAACATTTAAAATTAAGGGGTGTGAGTTTCGAAACTCAGTGTGCACAACCCTTGGCAATCAAATCACATACAAATATTCACATTGGGCCTAAGCCCTAACAAAATCGGTGGTCTTGGGCCTTAGCCCACAATGACCTCATATCATATCATATCGTATCATTTATAAACAGATAATACAAAACCCACCCCAAAAATCCATCCGCTAAACACACCATTTCCCTTCCAACCTTATGACTCCTGTGGGGAATTCTAGCTCGACCCACCCCTCCGCTAAACACCAAGGGTAGCCCGGTTGCGGTACTACCGAACGTTGCAGCAAAGCTGGTAATCATATGTTAGGCTTAAAGCCTTCAGTGGATCCATACCATACGGCTATGCGATCCCGGATCCATACCATACGGCCATGCAATCCTCAAATATTGACACAGAGTCATCAATATATATATACTAGGCACATAGCCACGGTAAATATGGTTGGCACAAAGCCATAATAGCAGCACAAAACCTTCGGTATTGGCACAAAGCCATAATTACGGCACAAAGCCTTTGTTGTTGGCACAAAGCCCATAATTACGGCACGAAGCCCATATTAATGGTACACAGCCCTCGGTAACATTATCGGTGTAGCATGGCTGCTCGGTGGCTAAAAAGCCTCTGGTGGATCCATACCATACGGCTATGCGATCCCGGATCCATACCATACGTCCATGCGATCCTCAAATCTTCCTCCGTACCATAATTCCCACCCATATGCATCCTAAGCAGAATATCATATGAATGCATCAAACACAAAAGTAACATCCATAAACCCATATTAATCACATAGCGGTATTTTCGTCATTTCACTACCTAGAGGTATTTTCGTAATTCTACCCTACAGGGGTATTTTGGTAATTTGGCAAATTAGGGGTATCTTGCTCATTTTACAAACAGGGGTATTTTAGTAATTTTACAATATAAGGGTATTTTAGTAATTTTCCAACATAAGGGTATTTTAGTAATTTTACAATATAAGGGTATTTTAATAATTTTCCAACATAAGGGTATTTTAGTAATTTTCCAATATAAGGGTATTTTAGTCCCTCTCGGGTTTTAGTTATAAACTTTGGCCCATAAACAAGTCCTCGCGGTTAAAGTGAATAAACACTATGCACCAGGTAGGATCTCAGAAAAGAGGAGGTGGGTCACTCGGACCGCTTAAATACCAAGCTCTTACTAGATCCAATCCTAGACATGCATATGTCGGTTACCACACTCTAACTAATTGAATTGTTCACAGACATGTTTAATTAGATTAAGTCTTACAAAATTGAAGAGTTGTTCAAACTAGGCCTAAGTCCATAAACCCTAGCATATTTGTCTACGTTCCCATAAAGCCCATCAAACCCAAATTCCAACCTTACGGCCCATTAGGCCCAAAGCTTATCATATGGCCTATTAGGCCCAAAACAAGTCCAAATCGTGTATCATGCGTGACTAACTCAATATGTTTAACAAGCCAAACCATTTAATCAAACTTAGCCTCAGGGCCCACCGATTAGTTTTAGCCACTTTCGCTTTTTCGACTTTTCGGCATTGCCGATATCGTGTGTGTAGTGTTTGTACACACCTGGTAACCTCGCGTACTGCAAACCCCTTATTCACGAACCTACAATTGACATTACTAGCGATTAACCAAAACGTTAACACATACTAACCAAAAACCGAAACCTCACCGTACCCTTACCGTGTGCCTCACGTTCTAGTAGCCCTTCCTTTGCTACTATTGGCGATTAACCTCTAGATCTGCACCCAAACACCTATATCGTCAAAACCTAGTGACCCATATTGATCATAAGTCACCCCTATGAGCCACAATAGATTTGGCCATTTAATAAACCATGACTGAGTCGAGAACACTTACCACCTTGTTAGCAATCCTTACTTACCACGCTTGCAATTGTTGAGCCCTACCCTTATTAATACAGGTTAACGACAAGGATTGGGTTAGATAGCCCTTTGGCTTTTAACAAAACACACTAAAAAGTTTAACTAAGCACTTACCGAAATTCTCCTTTGATCCTGCGGCTTAGATATCTACTTGAACAAGATTCAGTTTCCAAACGTGACTAAGAGTAGATAATAATCGATTGAGGTGGAGGAACAAACAACAAAGAATCTGCATAAGCGGGGTTTTGAAAAACAGGATTTTGGCAAACAGGATTTCTGCAAACAGAGATTTCAAGAAATGAGATTTTGGTAAACAGAGATTTTGGCAAACAAGGATTTCAAACAAGCAGGGGTAGTGGTATTCGCAATGGAAGAAAATAAGAATGAGGGGGAAAAAGAGAAAGAAAGATGGAAACTCAAAGAACCCCCTTCTAAGGATTTCTACACCCTTTTATAGCCAAAGCCGAACTGCCTTCCCCACACCCTATTCGACCCCAACACTTCACCCTCTTCATCTCCTATCTTTTCTCTCTGATAATACCTTAATCTTATCCGAAAAATCCTCCACATCCATTAGTCCTGCTTCCTTCAAACTCTCCACGACAAGAGTTCAAAATCCACACAACTCTTGCCATCCACCTATGCAAAATAAAACACTCAAAAATACACTCCTCCTGCTCGAACCTTGGACCTCCTCAGCTTTCACACACGCCACCTCATAGCTCTCAAGTGACGCCACTTTCCACTGGACCACAAGCCCATTTGTGTCCTATTTTCTCTTAATCTACTTAAGAAGCCTACTGACTGAAGTCACAGTTCCCTTGGGGCTAAAACCAAAATTTTTCCTGTACCTTTACTTGATCTTAGGACTTCTCCAACACCCCTAGACACTCCAAATTCATTAACCTTCAGAGCCTACATACCAATTTTCATTTTCTCGCTCACTTAAAAAAATTTCTGAGATCCAAAGCCGAAAGCCCAATTCTTCTAGGCCCAAATTTAGGGCGTTAGAATAGAGCCTATGTGGTTGATGATATCGTGACTGAATAAATGGATGATTATGTGAGTGATGATTATGGATGAGATTGTGTATTATGGTGAATTGAACCATGAGATAGTCTATTTTGTATATTGAAATTGAATTGTTAAGTTAAATGTATTATATGACGCATGTACTAAGCTTTTAAGCTTACTATGTGAAGTGTTTCTCTGTTTTACAGTGTCATTAAAGCTAGCTCAGATCCGGGGATCGTCAGCAACTCAATCACACTATCGGCTATCTATTTTGGTATTTATGGAAGTTGTATATTTGGTATATGGAATGTATAGGCTAGTGATTATGGGATGTTTTGAGAAGTATAGATCATGCCATGAGATATGGCTTGATAGTTAATGGTTTTGGTTTTTGCTTTGGATATGTGATCACTATGGTATGAATTAGTGAAATGGAAATGACATGTTTCATGCTTAATTTGGTAAGGATTGAATGATGAATGGATTAAATGATTTGGATGCGAAGTTGATACTTTGAATTGGTAAGTTGAGTTGAAGTTGTATAGGGAAATGAATGATGATGTTAAGAGTTTAAATTATACAATGTTTTGATATGTTTGGATGCTATTTGGGGTATGATTTTATATGGTTTGATGCTTGTAGGTGAGACCCAAAGTGTGGGTGGCAAATTGGCCTTGCAAATGGCCTATATTTGCCCACACGGTTGAGCACACGGACGTGTGGCTCGACCGTGTCCCTTAAAATTTTAATTCAAAAACAAGTCAGACTCGCACACGGGCTGGACACATGGGCGTGTGACTAGCCGTGTGAAACAAGTCAGTGTCGACCATGGGTGAACCACACGGGCGTGTCCTCGGTTGTATGGACAAATCAGTATGTATGCCCTGTTTTGCCATAGATTGGACACAAGGGTGTGTTTGAGGCCGTGTGCCTACACGGGCGTGTGACCTCTGTAGCTTGAAAAATGTTAAGTTTTGGGAAAAAAAATTCGTATGTGCTCGGTTTAGCCCCGACCCCTTTCTAATGCATGTTTAAGGTCTCGTAGACCTTATTAAGGGACTTAGTGATGTTGATTGATTGTGGTTCAATGTTGAATGAACTATGAAGTTAAAGATTACAATTTGATCGGTAATACCTTGTAACCCTAGTCCGGCGACGGATACGGGTTAGGGGTGTTACACCGTGTGCCTCACACGGCTCCAAACACTCCCGTGCCTCAGGCCGTGTTAAAACAGGGCATACATACTGACTTGGGTCACATGGTCGACCACACGCCAGTGTGTCTAGCCCGTGTACCCTTCGAAGTGGCCACACACGCTCGTGTGCCAGGCCGTGTGCTAGGCCGTGCCAAAACTGTAGGGTATACTGACTTATGCAACACGGCCAAGTTACACGACTGTGTACTAGGCCGTGTGCCATTTAGACGGTATACTGACTTGTACCCAACGGCCGGTCACACGCCCGTGTGTGAGTTCGTGTGGAGCATACTGACTTCATTTAATTTAAACACCAGGGGACACACGGCCGTGTAACAAGACCGTGTGTCGCACACGGCTGAGACACACGCCCGTGTCTCTGCCCGTGTGGACAAAAATAGGCCATTTGCAAGGCCAATTTGCCATCCATTATTTACATACCTATCAAATCTCAAATAGCACCATTTCATCACACAACAAAGCAGCCAAAATCATCATCCAAATGCACAAATACCATATCCATTTCAACCAATTTCAATACTCAATTCAATTGAATTTACCTAATCAAATACTTTATCAACTCAACTTCTAAAATCATAATTCATCAAAGCATTTCTCAAGCATTTATACTTCACAAGTCATTTAACCATATCCATGACAAACATGCCAAATAAGCCATCACTCATGGCTATATATACATCCAAAACATATACTTTTACAAGCTATTTCTAATAGTTAAACACACATCAATATGATCATCATTAAAAAGCCAACTCTCATGGCTATAAACACAACCAAAATACAACACTTAGCCTATACATGCCATATACCATATATTCACAACTCAAAAGTACCAAATAGATGTCTGATAGTGCGATGATGTTCTCGACGACTCCCGGATTCGAGCTAGCCTTGATTCACTATAAAACATAGAAAAATAACACAAAGTAAGCTTCATAGCTTAGTAAGCTCGTAAGTGAATAACTCAATTCATTGAATAAATGTAATTCAACGAATTACACATGACAAAATCATAAACTCAATAACTACAAACCTTTCTCATGTCTCAAAACATTATCAAATATAAACTCATCAAACTTTCTCTATTTAATACTCGAATAGGTTCCGTACATACCTGTATCGTCTCGTACTAACCTCTTTCTCAACCACATCATTCATTTATTCGTTGAACCATTCGGAATAGAAGTCGGGTACTCAAAGATCTCAATCGATAAGAACCTATACCATGGCCCGAACCCAAATCAAGGTAACTTATCCCGAAGTACCTATACCATGGCCTGTAGCCAAATCAAGGTAACTCCTTTCCGAAATACCTATACCATGGCCCGTAGCAAAATCAATGTAACTTATCTGAAGAACTATTTTCATGGCCTTAAGCCAAAACATCCGATATGTATGGCCCGAAGCCAAATAGGTATAACTCGCACTCGAAGTGCTAATAACATGGCCCGAAGCCAACTCATCCGATATGCATGGCCCGAAGCCAAATCGATATATCATCTTATAACATATCATCTGTATCCAAAATCTATTCCTAAGGTTCAACCGGGACTTTTAGCTTGTCGATTCCATCTTCGAATATATCCGTAGAATCGTATTTACAATTCATACATTAATAAAAATCGAATAATCACAGTTTAGGCAATATCAAAGCATTTAACATAAATTTATAAAGTAATCATCACATACGAACTTACCTTGAGTACGAAAACGGCGAAATGAGTCAATTGCTCGATAATCTTGCCTTTCCCCCAATCTAATTTCAGATTCCTCTTTTCTTGATCTAAATATATTAAAAATTATCTTCTTTAATCAACCACTCATTGAATTTAGTCCAAAACATACATTTAGGCCTATTTGCACTTTAGCCCCTAAACTTTTACACTTTTAACAATTTAGTCCCTATTTCAAAAATATACAAAGTTTACACAATTTAACTTAACCCATGCTTGGCCGAATTATACATAGCTCCCTAGCAGCCCAAAACTTTCATTTATTTCACATTTCAACCACACAATTTTCACATTTTACAAATTAATCCCTTTTACATTTTTGTCAAAAATCACTTTACAAAACATGAAAATCTATCATCAAAAATTCATATTTCAACTTCAAACACCTAAGAACACAACAATTTCGAAATTAAAGGTACATGCTAGCTAGATTGAGCTGCAACGATCTCAAAAACGTAAAAATCATTAAAAACGGGTTAAAAATCACTTACCAATTGGCTTTTTGAAGCTTAGCTAAACCCTAGCCCTATTTTATTTAAATAATAGGTTTGTGTTCTCTCTTTGGAGAAGATGATACAAATTATGTATTTTGTTTTTCATTTAATTATCATTTTAATCATCAATTACCATAATAACCTTAGTAAATAACCATCAACAAACCTTAATACATGTCTATAAAAGTCCACTACCATTTAAAATGGTATAATTACCATGTAAGGCCATCATATTTAAAAGCCAAAGCTATTTGACACCTTTAACAAGAAGAATGCAACTTTTGCATTTTACGCGATTTAGTCCTTTTACTCAAATTGAGCAACCAATCGATAAAATTAGCTCACGACATTTTCACACATACATGTTGTCATGCTGTAAACACATAAAATAATATTAAAATATTTTTTTGACAACAAATTTGTGGTTTTGAAACCACTTTTTTGGTTTAGCTAAAACCGAGATGTTACAATTAGAATCCAATTTTTTCGGCCCAAACTCGACTCATCCTTGGTATGTACCTTCTAGACTCACATTTGGGCTTGATTTAGTCCGAGAATCAACTAAACCTATAGCTCTGATACCACTAAAGGTAGCACCCCTCACTCGATCCTATCACCGGACCCGAGCTATAAAATGTTACAACAATTAATAGAATGAATCACATACAAATTCTAGCTTTAAAACTTGATTAAACAATAAAAATATTACATAATCCATGCACAACAAAATTTCAAACTAATCTGAGTCTCAACCTGTAACACCCCATACCCGATTCCGAGGTTAAAATCGGATACGAGACATTACTATGCTTGAACTTCCTTAAACATGTACTTACGGGCTATAAAATTTTGTTCAGAATTAAAACTTTTCTTTCTTAGTCAAATCATTCATATCGTGGGCCTACGAGGCCTTAAACATGCGTCCGGAAACTTTTACAAGCTAAAAGAAACTTTTCTTTAAAACAGGGGCCACATGCCCGTATTGGTATAGGGACACGCCCGTGTGCCCTTAAGGCATGCCCGTGCCTTCCACCTGTGGTCGACACTGACTAAATCCACACGGCCACGGCACGCCCATGGCCCTAGCCCGTGTGTAAAACCTTAGCATTCTGACTTAACCACACGGCCTATACACACACCCGTGTATCATGGCCGTGGGGAATTTGCAGTTTCATGAGCAAGGTGCAGACTTCACACGGCCTCGGCACACGCCCATGTGCTAGCCGTGTGATGAGCCCGTGGTCTATTCTGACTTAAGACATTAATGTGCAGGGGACACACGGCCTAGACACACGCCCGTGTGTCTATCCGTGTGGGCACTTAGAGGCTATCTACCAAGCCTTTTTCCACTCTCACTTGCATACAATGATATATCATCTCATAATATCACATAGCTTCAATGTAACACTTAAATTAAAGACATTTAGTCATAGGAGAAATAAAGCCTTCATCCCATACACTAGGGAGAACTCTATCCAATACAATTACAACTAACTTAAACCATCATCTATGGTCATACACAACCAACTCTAGGTTCCCTTAGGCCAATACAATTTGGCTACATCGGTTATAAATTAATCAACTTTAAATGAATCCCTATACATGCCATGACTCATAAGGACTTGATACCTCATACCAAGTGTCTACTCGATAGTGTGAAAACATCTCCGGCTGTCTCCAACCCGAGCTAGTTAAAATAACCTATAAGAGATGAGAAAAGTAAAGGAGTAAGCAATAATGCTTAGTAAGTTCATCTACATAATATGAAAAATATTGATATTCATCGAATATTCATGACTGTAAGGTATTATAATGGTTTTTTCTCATAAACTCATGATTACTTACTCAACCACTCTTGAAGCTTACTCATTCTATTTCTTACCACATTCTTACCATGTCACAAGCCAATTGCTCGTTTAATTAGCATACATTCCTGCACTGATCACCACATGATCATATAAAACAACACATCAAGCATTTTCAATAAGCCACTCATGCTACTAATATCTCGGTGGTTTCGCACTTAGCCCACCATTGAATCTCTAATAGGGTGGTATCGCACATAGCCCACCAATCATTTACACTTATGGTGGTTCCGTACTTAGCCCATCTTTCATTTTACATTCATGGATAGTAATCCACATGTATATCTCTATTTCAAATGTTCATCCGAGAACATCCTCACACACTTCTATTCTCACTTATCTTTTTACGATACTCGTTTGCATTCACACAATACATTAATAAATCTATCTCATGCAACTAAGGTGTATTGAATACACATAACCCACTAAGGGTTCATCATATACTGAATCCATATCAATTTAATTCTAACACACACTTGTGCTTTTTCGTGGTACAACCACATACTTTCTTTATTTCAACATATACGTTGAATTACTCAGTTATTAAATAACTCTCTTGAGTCTCATACACAACATGTCACATAGGATTTATACCCCAATAGGGTCTTACTCGTATTAACATGTCATTTCCATGTCCCTGACATGGTCTTATACGAATTCTTACATCGAGGCCATATTCCAATATGGTCTTACACGAGGCCTTAACTATCATCATATCATTCTATATACATTTCCCACTACTCTTAGATTCAATTCTTTTGACCTCTCATCAAAGATATTTCATACATTCATAGAGTAAAAATACATTCCATACAACATTGAACATTAAATTAACTCATACGTAATTACAACATTTGCACATGAACTTACCTCGATGTCGAAAAAAGCCGAAAGGGACCTTTTTACCCATATTTCTCTTTTCACCCGTTCTAGGTCCAAAACTCGTTTTCTTTGATCTAGAAAAATGGAATTTACTGATTTAATCACTTATAAATTATAATATACCATAATATACACTTTAGGCAAAAATGACTATTTTGCCCTTATACTTTGGCAAAAGTACGATTTTGCCCCTAGGCTCGTAAATAAATTTTATCACATTTTCTCGTTAAACAAGCCTAGCTAAACATTTAATCCTCTTACAACTATTCACAATTCCATCCATTTCATGCCTTAATGAATAAATTACAACTTTTGCATTTTAGTCCCAAATAGGTGTTTCCATGACAACACCTTTCACAAAAGTTGTTTCTCATCATCCTATCATTCATTTTCTTCCATAAAAAATCAGTTAACAACTTAAAATCTCACATGGTAAATCTCTAAACTTTTTACCATAATGCAAAATAGTCCCCTATTTAGAAAGCTTAAGCTTTAGGGATCTCAAAAGTACAATTTTCTTCAAGAAATACCATCAAAATCACTTACTTGAGCGGAGTAAAGCTTGCTGAAATTTTGAGCTTTCAAACACCCCCAATTTTGGCTTCGTAAAACAAAATGATTTACGGCTTTTAGTTCATGAAAAAGAAAATGGTGAGTAACTCTTGAATGAGATTTAAAATTATTTTCAAGATAGAAACATTATTCAGAAAGTTTTTCCAAGCTAAAATTTCCATCGAAATTTTATAAACTTCTCTTCCTGTAACATACCAAATTTGGTCGTAACGTTTTGACCAGATTTGGGGTGTTTCAATTATTGTAACAGACCGAATTTGACCCTAATCGGAATGGTGGTTTCAGGACCATGAATCCGAGTCTGAGAAATATTTTAATATTATACTTTGTGTTTATTATATGTGAATTAATATGTGTGAAAGTTTCGTAAAAAAATTCATCGTTTGGGTGCTTAATTTGATAAAAAAGATTTAATCGCGTAAATTTTAAAAGTCTCAAGCTATAGTGAAAAGTGCCTATTTGATGATGGCTTTTTAAAGTGGAGTATTAAAAAGTTAAATAACCCATTTTTTGAGTTAGTGGGTGGCTTATGTCAAGAATAACCTTAAGTTATATGTTAGTTTTATTTTATTTTAAAGGTTAAATTAGTAATTGAATAATTACTTATAATATATGTTAAAATAACATAAACAAAGCCATCATCTTTTCACTCTCTCATGGCGAATATTGAAGGATGAAATAAGCTTTGGGGTTCTTTGATTTTTGGCACTTCTAGGCTAAAATTCAAGGTGAGTTTTTAGTCGGGTTTTGTTAATTTTGACGTTTTTGAGATCGTTGCTTCGAACGGTAGCTTACCCATGTTGAAATTTTTGAATCTAAGCATGTTTGATATTCGGCCATTGATGTGTTCATGTAGTTTTTGATGTTTGATAATTTTATTTTAAAGATATGTTAAAGATTAGTATATTTTGTATTGGAAATTTTAGTGAATTTGAGTATTTTGAACTAAATTGAAAAAAATAAATTTTAGAGGGGCTTATTTCCGAAATAAATGAAAGAAATGGACTTGTATAGTCCCTATACATATTCGGCCCTTAAGTAGTGTTGAGAAATTTTGTGTATTTTGTGTTTTATGCAAATAGGACTAAATTGTGAAAATGTGAAATAGTAGGGGTAAAATGGTAAATTGCCTAATTATATGCTTAGGGACTACATTGAGATGAAATGTACTTGAATGAGCTAAATTTTAATGTGTTTAGATCAAGAACAAAGAAAAACAGATTTGGATCGGGGGAAGACAAAGGTTCTCGAATAGCCGGTCTACGCGATCCGTCGATAGTCGAGGTAAGTTCTTAAGTTAAAGTTCATTAAGTTGATAATTAAAAATGTATGAAATCAAATAATGTGATTAATTTGGGTAAATAGCATGTGATAGCCGAATGTTTATGTTTAATTTTGGAATGAATATGTTTTTAAATACAATGTGAACTAGCATATTTGACATGACAGGTGAATTAATTTTGTGAATACGATTTGATAGTAATGTATGTGTTAAGAAATGTGAGTTGATGAATTGAGTTGTTACATTTCGGGCTTTAAGCTGCTAGCAGCCTTGTGCCGGTGTTATATATCGAGCTTTGTGCCTAGCGTGCCTTGTGCCGGTGTTATATATCGAGCTTTGTGCCTAGCGAGCCTTGTGCCTGTTGTATATCGAGCTCGTGCCTAGCGGTGCTTTGTGCCTGTGTTACATTTCGCTCTGTGGCCTAGCGTGCTTTGTCTTGGTGTTACATTTCGACTCTCGTGCCTAGCGTGCTTTGTTCGGTGTTACATTTGGGCTTTGATGCCTAGCGAGCTTGATGCCGTGTGACGCGTTTTTAAATGGAGAAACCTTAAATTACTCAAGGTGAAACGCGCTTAATGTATCGAGTAAACGCCGGGTAAACGTAAGTCCCTTTTTCATTTACCGAGAGTAAGGTAAGTTATGTTTAATATTAATTGAATTTGAATAATACGGTAGAAATGGTATTATGTGAAATTGAGCTTATGATCAAAGAGTACGAGTAGTATGTGATTGAAATTGAGATTGAATACAATACTTTGGTAGATTCGATTATGAATAGAAATGTCTAATGTAATATGATTTTGATTGGGATAACATAGACAATGTGAATGGTGGATTTATATGATTCGAAACAATGTGATTAATGTAATACATATACCTTGTATTTTGATAAAATATAAGTTTAAGGTAAAGAAGTGAAACAATTAGGTTAATGAACTATGGTATTCGGCCTTATATGAATTTGTGTATTGAAATGTTTATTTTTCATTGTTATTGGTAACTATTATAGATGTATAAGTGTTTGGACGTTGTATTACCATTAACTTAAAACTTACTAAGCTAGTGAGCTTACTCTGTATATGTTTGTCTTTCTGTTTTATAGATCGTTGATTCATTTCTACGGACTCGAGAGGATCATCAAGAAAGTCGACCACACTATCACTCTCTTTGGTATAAATGTTTACTTTCGAATCAAAGGCATGTATAGGCTGAATTATGACTTGAATGAATGATGTTCGATTTTGTAAATGTATATATGTATATATGGCCTTGCGAATAAGGCTATTACTTTTGGTTAAGTATCGTTTGTATGTTTGATATAATGGTTTGTTTTAATCTTTGATATAAGATGTGTGCATATTACGCTTGGAAGTTAAATGTGGTTATATAGTAATAATCATTTATATGTATTATATATATATGTATGAGTATGCATATTAGGTCGTGTGAATTTTTCTACTTAAATTATTATGTGCTTGGTTATAATTTAAAGATGATCATGAAAATGTTTATAATTATGTTTTGGGTTGATCATTAGAGTTTTAAATTGAGGACCGAATATATGGTCAATGAATTGGTTGTATTTATATATATATATATATATATTTTTCTTTGGACTAGTTACATATCATATGTGTGTTTGGTAGGTTATTCAATAATCTTATGTCCATTAATTAATAAGGTAGGATGAATTGATAATTAGGGTTTGACATGGCTTTTGTTTTAGGGACATTGCGCATATTACAATAGCATGATGTGTATGATTGGTTATGCTATAAGGTTCAAATGTCACATATGTGAATGAAAAGCAAATAGAGTATCATGGATCTATTCGTTTTTATTATGCATATTTGTATAAGGTATAAAAGATATGTTGATATTCGACTAATGAAATAGATGTATATATATCTGCATTAATATATGAAATTTGGTGTTGTTATGTGGAAGCTTGATTCAAACTTGTATAGATTATAAGTAATGATGTGTTGCATTATGAAACCCGGTTTGTAACGTAAGTCTTGAACATTATTTGTTGATATGGAAAAATTTAAATATGCGTATTGGGTTTATTCCATAAATGATCAAAGCTAAAAAGCGTGTCTAGTTCTGATGCGCCTCATAACCGTAGTTCAAATGATGGATACGGGTTAAGGGGTGTTACAATTATGGTATCAGAGCCTAGGTTGCAAAACTCGGCTGTGGGTTAGGGGTTCAAAAATGTTTTCAAAAGTTGGTTTGGAAAATGGTTTAGAAAATACCAGTTTTCTGGAAGTATGGCACCTGAGTCTCCGGCACCAAATCCGCATGATAAGTCTTCTGACTATTGGTTGGTTTGTATGAAGTAATTGTATTGTGCTGTGATTTCTAGTGCTATGAAATTCAACTTTAGAAAATGAGACTCTTAGGTATGCGATTTGCGAAAATCACTTATAATACTATTTACATAAGCTATTCGTTAACAAATAGTGGAAGATGTACTAATTCATAAAACTTTTAATAAGATTAAGTCAAATTCGTAGTCATGAGCACTAGAGGACGGGGACGTGGTATGCGAGGTCGTGGTAGAGGCCGAGGTGTCGAGGCTGAACCCTCGAAATTAGGGCATGGGCCAGAAGGTGAAGTGCCAGCATCACCAATTGCGGAAGCGGGATTTCAAGACCAAACTGGGGGAGACGATGCTGTGTCTCAAGCTATGTTGCGTGTTCTGGAGCGGGTTGCTGGAGCAAGCACAGGGTCAGCAGGTCGAAAATCTATTTTTGAGCGACTCCGAGCTAATGGGGCTGAAATTATAACACCCCAAATTTGGGCCTAGAAGAATTGGGCCCAATGGGCCTTGGGAATGGGAGCGTTTAAAATTTTTGAGATATAAGTATCACTTAGAATATTATTAAGATAGTATCGGGATTAATTGAAGCCTTAGACTTAGGGGTGACCTTAGGGAAAAATTTATTTTTCTCACTTAGTGGACCCTAATCCCAGACATGAGGCCTCATAAGCAGATTAAGAAAAGAGAGGACACAAATGGGCTTGTAGTCCAGTGGAAAGTGGCGTCATATAGGGGATATGAGGTGGCGTGTTAAGCAGTCAAGGAGGTCCAAGGTTCGAGGCCTAGGAAGGGAAAATTAAGGAGTTTTATTTTTGTGCCTGGACAGAAGGAGTTGGCGTTGGAGGGGACTCTAAAAGGAAGTGTTCAGGAGAGAAATTTAAGGTGAAGATAAGGGAGAAAAGATAGGGATTGGGAGGTGGATATAGTGGTGCCGAATTGGACTCTGAGGGAAGGGAAGTTTCGGCTAGCGGCTATAAATATAAGTGCCGAATTAAGTTCCTAGGTTAAAGCCGAATTCTTGCTTTCCTTCTAGCCGAATTTCTTCACTTGTGTGAGGCTCAGACGTTTCTTTTCTTTCTCTAAGGGTGCCATAGCCGAATTCTTCATACTCTCCCTTCTCAAATTCCCTTTTGGTTCACCACTCGGTTCTAGCCAAATCACTTTTATTTCTTATTCCTTCAAGTGTTGCTGAATTGCCTCTATCACCTTTCTAGTCTCAAAATTTGGACTTAAGTCGCAGGATCAAAGGAAGATTTCGGTAAGAGCTTAGTTGAATTTTTAGTGTGTTTTCTTAAAAGCTGAAGGGCTATCTAACCCCTCTTTGTCGTTACCATGTATTAAAAAGGGTGAGGCTCAGCAATCGCAAGCACGGTAGGTAAGGATTGTTATCAAGGTAGTAAGAATTCTCGATTCAGTTAGAGTTTTAATAAGTGATCGAATCTATTGTGGCTCATAGGGGTGATTTATGATCTATATGGATCACTTGGTTTTGACGATATAGGTGTTGGATGCAGAACTACAGGATAATCGCCAATAGTAGCAAAGGAAGGGGCTATTAGAAAGTAAGGCACACGGTAAGGTTAAAGTGAGGTTTCGGTTTCTGATAAAGTGCATCTTAAGTTATGATTAATCGTTAGGTAATGTCAATTGTAGGTTCGTGACTAAGGGGTTCGTAGCACGCAAGGTTACCAGGTGTGTACAAACACTACACACACGATATCAGCATTGCCGAAAAGCCAAAAAGCCGAAAGTGGCTAAATGGGCCCGGTGGGCCCTGAGGCTAAGTTTGATTAAATGGTTTGGCTTGTTAAAAATATTGAGCTAGTCACGCATGATACACGATTTGGGTTTGGGTTTGATGGGCTTTATGGGAACGTAGACAAATATGCTAGGGTTTATGGACTTAGGCCTAGTTTGAACAACTCTTCAATTTCATAAGACTTAAGTTAATTAAACATGCCTGTAGACAAGTCGATTAGTTAGAGTGTGGTAACTGACATATGCATGTCTAGGATTGGATCTAGTGAGAGCTTGGTATTTAAGCGGTCCGAGTGACCCACCTCCTCTTTTCTGAGATCCTACCTGGTGCATAGTGTTTGTTCACTTTAACCGCGAGGACTTGTTTATGGGCCAAAGTTTATAACTAAAACCCGAGAAGGACTAAAAATACCCTTATATTGGAAAATTACTAAAATACCCTTATATTGGAAAATTACTAAAATACCCTTATGTTGGAAAATTACTAAAATACCCTTATATTGGAAAATTACTAAAATACCCTTATGTTGAAAAATTACTAAAATACCCTTATATTTGAAAATTACTAAAATACCCTTATGTTGGAAAATTACTAAAATACCCTTATATTGTAAAATTACTAAAATACCCTTATATTATAAAATTACTAAAATACCCTTATATTATAAAATTACTAAAATACCCATGTTTGTAAAATTACCAAGATACCCCTAATTTGCCAAATTACCAAAATACCCCGTAGGGTAGAATTACTGAAAATACCACAGGTAGTGAAATGACGAAAATACCCTATGTGATGAATATGGGTTTGTGGATGTTACTTTTGTGTTTGATGCATTCATATGATATTCGCTTAGGATGCATATGGGTGGGAATTATGGTACGGAGGAAGATTTGAGGATCGCATGGCCAGATGGTATAGATCCGGATCGCATAGCCGTATGGTATGGATCCACCACAGGCTTTTTAGCCACCGAGCAGCCATGCTGCACCGATAATGTTACCGAGGGCTGCGTGCCATTAATATGGGCTTCGTACCGTAATTATGGGCTTTGTGCCAATATCAAAGGCTTTATGCCGTAATTATGGCTTTGTGCCAATACCGAAGGCTTTGTGCTATTATTATGGCTTTGTGCCAATCATATTTACCGTGGCTATGTGCCTAACATGTATATATTGATGACTCTGTGTCAATATTTGAGGATCGCATGGCCGTATGGTATGGATCCAGGATCGCATGGCCGTATGGTATGGATCCACCGGAGGCTTTAAGCCCAATGTATGTGATTAAGCAGCTTTGCTGCAACATTTGGTAGTACCGCAACCGGGCTACCCTTGGTGTGTAGCGGAGGGGAGGGTCGAGCTAGAATTCCCCATAGGAGTCATAAGATTGGAAGGGAAATGGTGTGTTTAGCGGATGGATTTTTGGGGTGGGTTTTGCATTATCTGTTTATAAATGATATGGTATGATATGATATGAGGTCATTGTGGGCTAAGGCCCAAGACCACCGATTTTGTTAGGGCTTAGGCCCAATATGAATATTTGTATGTGATTTGATTGCCAAGGGTTGTACACACCGAGTTTCGAAACTCACACCTTAATTTTAAATGTTTCAGGTAATCCTGAATAGGCGGCTCGACGAGGGAGAGGACTCGGAGATGGCCACACTACAAGTTGTTCAAATGTTTTAATTTATTCAAATGATTCTGTTTAAATACTTTGTTTTTTTCATTCGATTGTAATAAGGCCATGTAACTCCTATTTGACTTTGAATTTTGGGTTTATTATTATTGTTTCAACTGCCCACTTAAGAAATTTCATAAAATTATTAAAGTGTTAATATGGTTTTCGAAATAATCTTTTGTTTTGGGCTTTTGGGCCTTAAATGGTTAACTAGTAAATTGTTTTGAAGTGCGCCTTTAATGTGACATTCCAGATTTGGGCCAAACTTCTAGGCCGGGTTTGGGGTGTTACAGAAATATTTAGGGGCATTTCGGGTGTGGCTACTAACGTAGCTGAGTACTGGTTGGAAGTGGTTGAATGGATCATGGACGATCTTGACCGCATCGCGAGTAAGAGAGTCGAAAGGGGTAGTGTCTCTTCTTCGAGATGAGGCATACCAAGTGGTGGCTCACGGTAAGAGATGGTACATCAGCGGACCGTATTACCTGGGACTTCTATAAGTCAGAGTTCCAGAGTAAGTATGTTGGAGCAAGCTATGTGGACGCTCAGAGGAAGGCATTTCTGAACTTGCTCCAGGGGAATAAGTCGGTGGCTGAATATGAGGCGGAATTCTTACGTTTAAGCTGTTATGCCCGGGGTATTGTTGCAACAGATCATGAGCGTTGTGTTCAATTTGAGGATGGTTTGAGGGACGAGTTGCAGTCGCGATAGCTCCTCAACGGAAAGAGAGTTTGCTACTCTAGTTGAGAAGGCAAAGATAGCTGAAGAGGTGAAACGATCAGAGAGGAAGAATCGGGATAATGGTAGGGGTAGCAATAAAAGGAGCTTTGGGTCATCAGGATCTGCTGGGAATTTCCAAAAAAGGCCTAGGTTCGATGGGCCGAGTCGAGTTGCGAAGCTTGTTGCTGTTGGTCGGCCTCAGCAATGTGCTAGTTGTGGGAAGTTTCAGTTGGGGGAGTACTGGGTAAGAAGTAATGAATGTTAAATGTGTGGATCAGTGGATCATCGGGTAAGAGACTGTCCGCAAGAGCCAAACAGAGCGCTTGATCGATGGGTCGGGGTTATGTTTAGTCCGAAGAGGTGGGCAACAACCACCGAGAGGTCGTGGGTCCGATTAGGGGAGGAAATGGTTTTGGTCGAGGGCGTGGAGCACCGGGCAGAGGTGCTGGGAATACAGATGCGAGATAGCCTGGGTTGGTTTACACAGCTAGACGCCGAGAGGAGGGCGATGCACCGGACATCATAACTGGTACGTTCCTTATTTTTTGTTTGCCCTATACCGTACTGATAGATATTGGGTCTACACATTCGTATGTTGCTAGTAATGCGTGTGCGGAACTTTGAACATAGAATCGAGGTTGCTTCTAGAGAGATGACCGTGATTAGCCCTTTAGGACAATCTGTAGTGGTGAACAAACTCTTTAGGAATGTGCCTTTAGAAGTCCAAGGGATTGTTTTCCCGGCTGATTTGATGGAATTGCCGTTCGGCGAGTTCGACTTGATTTTAGGTATGGACTGGTTAGTTAAGTATCGAGCAAACTTGGATCATGCAACTAAAGCGCGATATCTCAAGACTCGTGAGGATAAGGAGGTGTTGGTGAAAGGTGAGAGAAGGAATTACCTGTCCAATGTGGTGTCTACTTTAAAAGCTGAAAGGATGGTGGGAAAAGGGTGTGAGGCTTTCCTAGCTTTTGTCAGTGCGTTGGAAGCCAAGGAGTTGTCTGTAAGAGATGTTAGAACAGTGAAGGAATTCTCTGATGTTTTTCCAGAAGAGCTTCCAGGGTTACCTCCGGATCGCGAGGTGGAGTTCGGCATTGATCTTCTTTCAGGAACAGCTCCGGTGTCCATTGCCCCATATAGAATGGCACCGAAGGAATTGGTGGAGCTTAAAGCTCAGATTCAGGAATTGTTGGACCGTGGTTTTATCCGACCAAGTGTGTCACCGTGGGGAGCACCGGTGTTATTTGTCAAGAAAAAGGATGGGTCGATGCGGATGTGTATTGACTATAGGCAATTGAACAAGCTGACGATTAAAAACAAGTACCCGTTGCCAAGGATTGACGACCTGTTCGATCAGCTATGAGGCGCTTCTGTCTTTTCGAAGATAGACTTAAGGTCAGGTTATCATCAGCTTAAGGTCAAGGAGGTGGATATTCATAAGACTGCTTTTCGAACTCGTTATGGTCACTACGAGTTCTTGGTGATGCCGTTTGGGTTAACAAATGCACCAACTGCAGTTATGGATATGATGAACCGGGTATTCCAACCCTACTTGGATCGGTTTGTCGTAGTGTTCATAGATGATATCTTGGTATATTCAAGGACAGAGGAGGAGCACGATTAGCATCTTCGGATTGTTCTGCAAATTTTGAGGGAAAAGCAACTGTATGCCAAATTCAGCAAGTGCGAATTTTGGTTGAGAGAAGTTACTTTTCTGGGGCATGTTGTGTCTGCCGAGGGAATTAGGGTTGATCCCGAAAGATTGAAGTCTGTTTTAGATTGGAATCCACCAAAGTCCAGAGCGTAAATCAAGTTTTCTAGGGTTAGCCGGGTACTACGTAAGGTTTGTTGAAGGATTTTTAGTTAACAGTGCACCTTTAACCAAGTTGTTACGGAAAGGGGTACCGTTTGTCTGGTCAGATAAGCAGCAGGAAAGCTTTGAGAAGTTGAAAAGGATTTTGATGGAGGCACCAGTGTTGATTTAGCTTGAGGCTGGGAAGGAGTTTGTTGTCTACTGTGATGCGTCGCACACAGGGTTAGGATGTGTGTTGATGCAGGAAGGGAAAGTGGTAGCATATGCGTCTCGGTAATTGAGACCTCATGAAGTGAACTATGCCACGCATGATCTGGAGTTAGCTGCAATAGTGTTTGCTCTGAAGATTTGGAGGCACTACTTGTATGGAGAGAAGTCGGTTATCTACACCGATCATTAGAGCCTGAAGTATCTCCTTACCCAGAAGGAGTTGAATTTAAGGCAGCGGAGGTGGATTGAATTGTCAAAGGATTACGACTGTTCGAATGAGTATCACCCAGGTAAAGCTAATGTAGTGGCGGATGCGTTAAGCCGTAAGGTGATATGTGATTTGAGGGCAATGTTTTCTCATCTCAGTTTGTATGATGATGGGAGCTTGTTAGCTAAACTTCAAGTGAAGCCTTCATGGGTAAGTCAGGTTAAAGAGAAGCAGTTGTCAGATAAATCGTTAAGTTCTAGATTTTAGCAAGTGGAAAGTGGTGAGACAGAAGACTTTAGTTTGAACAGTGAAGGGGTATTGTGCTTCCGTGGAAAGGCTTGTATGCCGAAGGATTTCGAGTTAAGACAGAAGATTCTGCAAGAAGCACATAGTAGTCCATACGCTATGCATCCTGGTGGGAGTAAAATGTATCGAGATTTGCGGGAACAGTTTTGGTGGCCGGGTTTGAAGCAAGAAGTTACTGAGTTTGTGAGTAAGTGCTTGACGTGTTAGCAGGTGAAGGGTGAACATCAGTTGCCTTCGGGGTTGCTACAACCAGTGAAGATTCCACTTTGGAAGTGGGAGAGGATAACTATGGACTTTGTTAGTGGGCTACCTCTTACGCCTACTAGGAAGGATTCGATGTGGGTGATTGTCGATCGGTTGACAAAGTCTGCTCACTTCATATCGGTTCGTGTTGGTTACTCATTACAGAGTTGGCCAAGCTGTATGTAGCGGTGATTGTGAGGTTACATGGGGTACCATTGTTCATCATATCGCATGCAGAGACCCGAGTTTACGTCATGGTTCGAAAGCATTGCATCAAGCGTTGGGTACAAGACCGGATTTCAAAGACGTGACGCTTTCATCCACAGATCGATGGTCATCGAGAGGATAATCCAGATTTTGGAAGATATGTTGAGAGGCTGTGTTATCGACTTCAGGGGTAGTTGGGAAGATTTTCTACCGTTGGAAGAATTCGCGTACTACAATAGCTATCAATCCAGTATCCAGATGGCACCCTACGAAGTGTTGTATGGTCGTAAGTGTCGTACTCCTACCGCCGGCGAGTTGGGTGAGCGGCGAGCTTGTTAGGTCCTAATTAGTTTGAAAAAGAGGAAAAGGTTACGTTAATTCGGGCTCGGTTGAAGGAAGCTTTTGACAGGCAGAAATCTTATGCGGATCTGAAGCGTAAGGAAATAGAATTTGCAGTGGGTGATCGGGTTTTTCTGAAAGTCTCACCTTGGAAGATGGTTTTGAGGTTTGGGCGAAAGGGCAAGTTGAGCCCCAGGTTTATCGAGCCTTATCGAGGGTTGAAGCGTGTGGGACCAGTAGCTTATCAGCTCGAGTTACCTCCGGAGTTGAGTCGGATACATAATGTATTTCATGTCTCGATGTTAAGGCGCTACCGTTCAGATCCATCTCACATAGTGCCGGTAGAAGAAATTGAAGTAAGACCTGATTTATCTTTTGAGGAAGAACCAGTTCTGATATTAGATCGAGATGTTAAAGTATTGAGAAGGAAGTCAGTTCCGTTGGTTAAAGTATTATGGCGGAATCATGGTTCAGAGGAAGCCACGTGGGAGCCCGAGGATGTAATTCGACAGCAATACCCTCACCTCATTTGATCAGGTAAATTTCGAGGCCGAAATTTCTTTAAGGGGGTAGATCTGTAACATCCTGGAATTAGGGGTTCTACATTTTATGTTTTTCTGTGTGTTTGGCTTGTTCTGCTTGTCTTTTGGATGTGTTTGGGGTTCCTGGGGAGGCTCGGGGTCAAGCCAGAGCCTTGGTGAAATTTTGCTTTTTGGGCACTTTAGGGGGGAGAGAGCTGGTTGAAGGAGGCCTTAAGAATATTTGTTGTAATTGTTTGCACAAAAAGGAGTATGGTGTGGTGGCAAGGTGACGACACTTAAGGAGCAGGGGAGTGGCGTCACAAGGGAGCAGTAGGAGGGAAGGAGTTCGCGCTTCATCAGCAGCAAGTTGGAGCTTTATTTATTTTATTTGTGCTCAAGGTAGTGAAGTGTTAGCAATCGGTTTGGACTCTTCAAAGGAGGGTGTTGACTGGGTCAAAGCATTTGAATGGAGGGTGTGGAGGATTTTGTGGAAGAAGACTTGGTCTACTAATTCAAAATGAGTTGAAGGGAGTGAAAATCTGAGCAAAACAGGGGATTTGGAGTTGGTAGAGGTGTTGGCCGAATGTGGGGAGCTTGAGGAGGGGGAATTTCGGTTTAGTGCTAGGATAGGTGAGTGTGCCGAAAATTCCATAGGTCTTAGGCTATTGCTTCATTTCATTTTAGCACAGTCGGTCATTAGGGGGGTGAGTGCCGATTTTTGCAAGTCTCCTTAAGTTCTCTCTTTTCTCTCATTCGGTTTCCCTATTTCTCTCAGTGCAATAAACCGCCGGTTCTTCGATTCATCTCTTTTGCTCTTTTGACTCTAGCCGAAAGTGGTGTGACCATTCGGGCATTTCTTCCTCTTTTCCTTTTCTTTCTACTTCTTCTATTTCTTTAGCCGAATCCCCTTTCATCTCTTAGCCGAATATTTGGTTTCCCTCTATCTCTTCCCCTTTTCTTTTCAAAAGCCAAACCCTCCTAATCTCATCTCTTCTTTAGCCGAACTCTGGTGTCTCCTATTATTTTTGCCAAGGCGAATTTCCTAGGTTTCCATTCGGCTCTTTTGTGGAATCAAGGTAAGACTCTTTTCTTTTTATTTTTGTTATGACCATTCTTCTCACTCTCTTTCTTTCAAAAAGAAGCCGAATCTATCCTTGTAAACAACTAAACCCGTTTCTTCCATTCTGTGCCTCTTGGCTGAATATCAGAAAACAATGTGCTAGGAATCTTAGGCCGCAAGAAGTCTGTACAACCGAATTCTGTTTGTTAAGGTAAGGAGTTTCTTTAGTCTTATACGATTAGTCTCTCTTCCGTTTTACTCGGCTTTAATCAAATCTTTTGGTTAGCCAATCAAAGGGTTCTCTTTGAGTATTGATCAAGGTTTTTCATCATGGACATGAGTGCTGGCCGATCCACGGAGAGTGCGTTTAAGGAGCCTGAGGGTAGTGTACGAGTAGTCGCCAACTCGTCATTCAAACGACGTGCTGTGTCGGCGGTTCGAGACTTTCCACCAGGCTGTGGTAGGGAGCCGACATCTGCCTGGGATAGACAAATAGCCGTTATCCCTGCTAGTGAGAGTGTCGACGTAGAGAGTTCAGTTTTACGCGTAATTAGGTGTGTAACGCTCACACTTTACTTTAGTAATTTTTGTTAATAACTGAGATGGCTGAAAGCCGAAACGACTGCTTAGATAGTTGAGATACCCTTGTGGGTAAGGTTGGAGACATCGGGTAAGTTCTGCTATGATGAAACTTTTGATTATATGCATGTATGAATTAATTATCTGTTACCCATTGAAAGTATGTTTCCATTCATTTTTAATATGATAAAATGAGCATGGGCTTTGGGATATGAATGAAAGGGGAAGTGTGAATCAGTGACTAATGTCACGGTGGTCTAAGAACCACGGTGGTTTGGAACCACGTATACATATATTAGTGACTTGTCTCGATGGTCTGAGACCACAGTGGGTTGGCCCCATGTATACATATACTTATCAGAGATTGTCACGGTGGTCTGAGGCCACTGTGGGTTGGCCCCACGATTATATATATTAAGTGACTTTGTCACGAGTGGTCTGGGACCACGGTGGTCTAGAACCACAGTGGCATAATGCCACGGGTGTTTGGATGATTCAGGTTACCTAGAGGATGGAAAACTAGGACGGGTTGGGCTGCATTGCATGCATATGTTATATGCTATATTTAGTGGGCTAAGGCCCAATGTGCAACTGTAGGCTTAAGGCCAGATTGCGTTATAAGGGGATTTACACACTAAGTCTCGGTGACTCACCCTTCTGCTTAATTTTGCAGGTAACCCCTAAATCGCGGACTTGGAGCTGAGGCGGACTTGAGGTGGCCATGCAATATTTCTTTCTCGTAAACTTTCGTGCTTATTTTAAACGTACTTTTTAATTTTGGGATTTTGCAATGTAATAAGGCCTCTACGACTTTAAATTGGGATTTTCTTTAACACTGCTATTATATATTTCTAAAGTGACAAACACGGAGTTTTTCTAAAATAAAAATATAACAATCATTTTTCTAAAAAGGTGTAACTACAAAGATGGCAAGCGAATAAAAGTGTAAGCTAAATAATCCGGAGTTTTCTTAAGAACTCAACATTGTTTTCAACTGTCACATTTTTAGAACCCCCAATTTCGGCTTCATAAAACAAAATGTTTTATGGCTTTTAGTTCATGAAAAAGAAAATGGTGAGTAACTCTTGAATGAGATTTAAAATTATTTTCAAGATAGAAACATTATTCAGAAAGTTTTTCCAAACTAAAATTTCCATCGAAATTTTATAAACTTCTCTTCCTATAACATACCAAATTTGGTCGTAACGTATTGACCGGATTTGGGGTGTTACATTAGCAATAAAATAGAACTTTCGCACTTTATGCGATTTAGTCCTTTCTCACAATTTAGCTAGAAATCGCTAAAATTAAGGCACCAAAATTTTCATGCATCCTTATAAACATGTTATAACACATAACATAACATGAAAATAATTTTATCTAACCTCAAATTAGTGATTCCGAGTTCACTGTTCCGACCAGCCCCTAAATCAGGCTGTTACAATTCTCCCCCCTTAGGGATTTTCGTCCCCGAAAATCTTATCAGAAGGAGTTGATACTAACATTCTTAAAACGTTTACATCTACTCTTCAAAATCACGAGTCCACTTATCCTCAAGTTTCTCTTGTCAACAATCTTTAGGCTATAATACGCAAGGTCGAAGCGTAACTTGAGACCTAGGTTATTCTTCCTCTAGGGCATATACTACGTCCAGTAATCCAATAATTTGGAACTCCGTACATGTCCAAATGATCGTTCGGGTCTTTACTGGTTGATTCACTACAATTCGAATGACATCCCCCTCCTTGGGAATTTTGTCAAACCAAATTTGAAATCTATAAGGTTTTATCACACTTTCTTATTAAAACATTCACCAACTATAATAGTCTTGACTTGTACGCTTGAAAACTTAGCTTTTAGTGGTCAACTACTTCTGACCATAACTCAATCGTATTGTAAAATGTACTCTACTGTCAAAACATTTATGCACATAACAGCATTTCCTTATTCTTGCATTAGTAGGTATGCTATTACTAAATCTCATACCAAAACTTATGTATTTTATCATCTTAAATAAACTCATTCAGAGCTTATTTAGAATACCATTTACTATCTCACTTCACGAACCCTTTTGTTCTCAAAAGAAGACTCGCTCTTATCATTAGCCTTGCTTTGAAACTAGGATATTACCAACTAAGATCAACCGAGTACTAGCTCGCATTGCTTAACATGGATCTTTCATAACATCTAACTTACAACAAGGACACGTAAGTGATCATCTCGGGATCACTAACCCGGCAACTCTTTCTCTCGATTCGATCGATCTCAAGACTAGAACTTTCAAATAAATAGTTCTTTTATAGCTTTCAACTCAACCATCATGGTTTGAATGTTTCAATAAGCATACCTCAGTATCATGCTCTCTACTCACGAACACACACAAAATTTGAATCATATCTCAAGACATTAATCTACTCTTTTCTCCACACAGAGAACATATTTCTAGCACACTCTCATCCGAGTTTCTCTTCTTTGTGCTAATCTAAAACCTTTACTATCGTTATATCTCACGGTGGCGGGGCGTCTCGATCGAATTCATTAATTCTATTCAGCTTACCCGAAAACCCATCACACAACGTGAAGCTTGCGATTTTACTTCTTATACTAGAATCATCACGAACTTCCTCCTCAAAATACCCGTATAGGGTTACGAGGAGATAAATGAATGTCGATTTCAATTATCTAAATCGACAATCGTTTTGTCTAGTTTTCATTATCAGCTAATATTCTCACACAATCACGGTTTATAAAAAGAACAACTACATCAGCTCCGAAAGGCAACATATATTTATACATAATACTGAAGGAGATTATTATAATCCATCCATGGCATCACCTAACCATGCACAACCTACAGGCTTCGAGCTAACTTACTCATACTTGTCATTTATTTAGCACATACCGTGCCACACCTCGTACTCGTTTCTTCTTGACTCGTTCATGAGTGTCTATTTTTACCCATTCACGTGGCTTTAGTACAATTCTCATTTCTACCTCTAGACTCATCTATTTGTCCCATTGATTACTAGGGATAATCAAAGACGCATATTCATCGTCATTCATGTAGACACGGAAGGAATGCCACTTCTACGAGGTGGTATTATATGGAGTCACCTCTAAATGCCAATGCCATATCCCGGATAAGGTCTTATATGGACTTCCACCTTAGGTATCGATGCCATATTCTAAATATGGTCTTACACGATTCTCATATTCATTATTGATGCCATATCCCGGATATGGTCTTATACGAAATCTCAACTCGGTGTCGAGGCCATGTTTCAGACATGGTCTTATTCGGGACCTCATCTATATCATATCTCAATGATAGCCTTTTCATGATAGTCCTCTAGCACTTCAACCTCATGTTCAGCAACAATTACTCTATTTAGTAGAGTATCATGTATCAGTGTGATGCAAAGCATTCTTAATTATGCTAGAATAATTATTGCATTAATCAATTGCAATCTTACTCAACTTAACTCTCATAACATCTCATCATAATTCAACGGTGGTAAGGGGGTGAGATTACAGAGTCCCTTAGCCTAACTCTTGCATGACTACATACATATGATTTAATATTCATCATCAATGAAACATCATCATAGTTACACAACTCGCCCCAAGTGAGAGTTCACGTTTATCATGCTATAACCGTTTCTATTACTCATACTTTCGAACAGTAATTTCACTTACCCAAGTTTCACATTAATATCTACTTTCTCTTACTATTGCTTATTAATCTAGAGAATGTCTTACGGGTTTGAGTACGTCGTTTACTTGATTGCCATAGTCAAACTATGGTCTTACTCGTATCACAACATCATAGCCCCGCTATTACTTTACGTGTCGTCACGATGCCATAGCCTCGCTATGGTCTTACAAGAAATCTCATATCAACACCAATGCCATATCCCAGATATGGTCTTACATGGAAACTCATGTTGATACCGATGCCATATCCTAGATATGGTCTTGTACGGGATCTTATATCAATATTGACGCCATATCCCAGATATGGTCTTACACGATTTCACACCGAAGCCAGGTCCCAGACGTGGTCTCACACTGGATCACTATTTGATGCCGATGCCATATCCCAGATATGGTCTTATACGGAATCTCACAACAAATATCGATGCAATATCCCAGATATGGTCTTATCCAATTATCTTATTTGATACTGAAGCCATATCCCTAATATAGTTTTATACGGGATCATGTATCGGTGCCAATGCCATGTCCCAAACATGGTCTTATATGGGATCACATATACCGCCATGGTCCAACCATGGTCTTATTCATCATTTTATTATTGAACAATGTACTTGCGTCTCCTGCATTCTACTTAGTCAAACTTCTCGCTTTAACTCCCACACTATAATATGTGTGATTTCATAACAGGGTCATAAAATGAAACCTTATACCTTCTCTACTTTAACAGTCACACGTGAGACTTAACCATGTGGACATATTTATTATAAACAATGGCAGCACAAATCTCAAATGCTTACTTACTCTTACTGATTCTTTCATACATCATGGAACTTACTAGCCTCATGCTTATAAGGTAAACAAGATAACTGTAACATTTGATCACATAGATAAGTATAATTTGCTCTTTTGTAAGCATAATCTCAACATCATCATTCATAACATGAATAATACTTCTTAGTCAGCTTTATCTAGCATGACATGATATCAACTTTACTAAATTAACCTCTTGTTATCTCATTTAAGCTTTAATCGTTTGCCCGATGATTTACTATGAACGACTGAGGATACTGAATCTTATCTCACATTCAGCTCGATGCCAAAGCCATATCCCAGATATGGTCTTACATGGGATCTCTCAACTTGGTATCGATGCCATGTCTTGACATGGACTTACTCGAAGTCTTTCTTGGGTATTCCCTTGGGAACTAACCCTTTCCATGTCTTGACATGGTCTTATTTGGTATCTTTACTTCTGAACTGGTCAATGCCGAGCCTTGGCTTGGACTTACATGAAATCTTCCTTGTTACTTACCAATGCCATGCCTTGGCTTGGGCTTATATGGGTCTTCATCTCATAGTAACTCTTCAATGCTAAGACTTGTCTTGGTCTTACATGATAACTTGCTTGATTGTTGATGCCATGCCTCGGCTTGGTCTTATACGGACTTTCTTGTCTCATGTGGTAGATTGAGTATCCTAAGTAATTCATCTTCAATCGGGGCTTTCATATACGTGCTCTTAATAACTTCTTTGTTTAATAAATCATTAAACATTTTCATGGAATTAATATGCATTTAAAAACATAGCAAGCAATTCAATGAAAATATCCATGAAGCTTGAAAATCATACAAACTTCCTGAAATTAGCTCGGTTGGAAATCATCTCTGTCTTAACAAAACAATTTCGTTAGAGTCGGGAGACATCACACTATCACGGTCCACATATGGCATGTATAGCTAGACTCTTACTCGTGCTAGGTTAGTCTGAGAACTGACTAAACCATGCTCTGATACCACTAAATGTAACACCTCATACCCGATTCCGAGGTTAAAATCGGATACCAGACATTACTATGCTTGAACTTCCTTAAACATGTACTTACGGGCTATAAAATTTTGTTCTGAATTAAAACTTTTCTTTCTTAGTCAAATCATTCATATCGTGGGCCTACGAGGCATTAAACATGCGTCCGGAAACTTTTACAAGCTAAAAGAAACTTTTCTTTAAAACATGGGCCACACGCCCGTATTGGTATAGGGACACGCCCGTGTGCCCTTAAGGCATGCCCGTGCCTTCCACCGGTGGTCGACACTGACTAAATCCATACGGCCATGGCACGCCCGTGGCCCTAGCCCTGTGTAAAACCTTAGCATTCTGACTTAACCACACGGCATATACACACGCCCATGTATCATGGCCATGGGGAATTTATAGTTTCATGAGCAAGGTGCAGACTTCACACGGCCTCGGCACACGCCCATGTGCTAGCCGTGTGTTACACACGGCCTAAACAAATGGCCGTGTGATGAGCCCATGGTCTATTTTGACTTAAGACATTAATATGCAGGGGACACACGGCCTAAACACACGCCCGTGTGTCTATCCGTGTGGGCACTTAGAGGCTATCTACCAAGCCTTTTTCCACTCTCACTTGCATACAATGATATATCATCTCATAATATCACATAGCTTCAGTGTAACCCTTGAATTAAAGACATTTAATCATAGGAGAAATAAAGCCTTCATCCCATACACTAAGGAGAACTCTATCCAATACAATTACAACTAACTTAAACCATCATCTATGGTCATACACAACCAACTCTAGGTTCCCTTAGGCCAATACAGTTTGGCTACATCGGTTATAAATTAATCAACTTTAAATGAATCCCTATACATGCCATGACTCATAAGGACTTGATACATCATACCAAGTGTCTACTCGATAGTGTGAAAACATCTCTGGCAGTCTCCAACCCGAGCTAGTTAAAATAACCTATAAGAGATGAGAAAAGTAAAGGAGTAAGCAATAATGCTTAGTAAGTTCATCTACATAATATGAAAAATATTGATATTCATCGAATATTCATGGTATGTAAGGTATTATAATGGGTTTTCTCATAAACTCATGGTTACTTACTCAACCACTCTTGAAGCTTACTCATTCTATTTCTTACCACATTCTTACCATGTCACAAGCCAATTGCTCGTTTAATTAGCATACATTCCTGCACTGATCACCACATGATCATATAAAACAACACATCAAGCATTTTCAATAAGCCACTCATGCTACTAATATCTCGGTGGTTTCGCACTTAGCCCACCATTGAATCTCTAATAGGGTGGTATCGCACATAGCCCACCAATCATTTACACTTATGGTGGTTCCGTATTTAGCCCACCTTTCATTTTACATTCATGGATAGTAATCCACATGTATATCTCTATTTCAAATGTTCATCCGAGAACATCCCCACACACTTCTATTCTCACTTATCTTTCTACGATACTCGTTTGCATTCACGCAATACATTAATAAATCTATCTCATGCAACTAAGGTGTATTGAATACACATAACCCACTAAGGGTTCATCATATACTGAATCCATATCAATTTAATTATAACACACACTTGTGCTTTTTTTTGGTACAACCACATACTTTCTTTCTTTCAACATATACGTTGAATTACTCAGTTATTAAATAACTCTCTTGAGTCTCATACACAACATGTCACATAGGATTTATACCCCAATAGGGTCTTACTCGTATTAACATGTCATTGCCATGTCCCTGACATGGTCTTATACTAATTCTTACATCGAGGCCATATTCCAATATGGTCTTACACGAGGCCTTAACTATCATCATATCATTCTATATACATTTCCCACTACTCTTAGATTCAATTCTTTTGACCTCTCATCAAAGATATTTCATACATTCATAGAGTAAATATACATTCCATACAACATTGAACATTAAATTAACTCATACGTAATTGCAACATTTGCACATGAACTTACCTCGATGTCAAAAAGGGCCGAAAGGGACCTTTTTACCCACATTTCTCTTTTCACCCGTTCTAGGTCCAAAACTTATTTTCTTTGATCTAGAGCAATGGAATTTACTGATTTAATCACTTATAAATTATAATATACCATAATATACACTTTAGGCAAAAATGACTATTTTGCCCCTATACTTTGGCAAAATTACGATTTTGCCCCTAGGCTCGTAAATAAATTTTATCACATTTTCTCATTAAACAAGCCTAGCTGAACATTTAATCCTCTTACAACTATTCACAATTCCATCCATTTCATGCCTTAATGAATAAATTACAACATTTGCATTTTAGTCCCAAATAGGTGTTTCCATGACAACACCTTTCACAAAAGTTGTTTCTCATCATCCTATCATTCATTTTCTTCCATAAAAACTCAGTTAACAACTTAAAATCTCACATGGTAAATCTCTAAACTTTTTACCATAATGCAAAATAGTCCCCTATTTAGAATGCTTAAGCTTTAGGGATCTCAAAAGTACAATTTTCTTCAAGAAATACCATCAAAATCACTTACTTGAGTGGAGTAACGCTTGCTGAAATTTTGAGCTTTCAAACACCCCTTGTTTGCTGAAACTTTCGGTGGAGAAGAAGAGAAGAAAGATGATATCTTTTTCCTTTCTTTATTTTATTACAAAACATCAATTTAACCCACCAACTTTGACCAAAATTAAAATTTCTTGTCCCCCTTGTCTACATGGCCAGCCAACACATCCTAGATGGTCAAATTGTCCTTTAAAGACCTTCAATTAATATTTCATAGCTATTTGGCACCTTTAGCAATAAAATAGAACTTTCGCACTTTATGTGATTTAGTCCTTTCTCACAGTTTAGCTAGAAATCGCTAAAATTAAGGCACCAAATTTTTCATGCATCCTTATAAACATGTTATAACACATAACATAACATGAAAATAATTTTCTCTATCCTCGAGTTAGTGATTCCGAGATCACTGTTCCGACTAGCCCCTAAATCGGGCTGTTACCCAACCAATCTTAAGAAAGCTCTAAAGTTGACCTGAAAACAAATAGGGGTTAAATTGTAACATTTTCCAAGAATAAAGGCAAACATGTAAAACAGGGGTTACACGGTTGTGTATTCAAGCCGTGTAACTCTCTCAAGTAGTGTGAATCAAATTAAAAAAATTCAAAAAAAGTCAAACGATCATTAATTTGGTTGTGTAGCAAACTGTGACCGTGTAGAACTAGAGTCACACGGCCATGTGACCAGACCGTGTAACTCACTGTGGCCATGTGGGTCAAATTTGAAATTATTCAAATAAAGGAACACGACTATATGGATGGGCCTTTTAAAAAACTAGATTCATGTGGAAAACTAATTGATCAAATCTACAGTGCTCACAATGGTGTATGGCCAGCCCGTGTGACAATAGAAAATTGTGTGGTTGACCACCTCTTGATGTACCAACGTCAGAAGTGAGAATACTGCAATAAAATATATGAATTAGGCAGTGACCACAAGTATACAAGTTAGGTTGTAATATAGTTTGTCCAACGATGTACTGAAAGTACTCTGAGGATCATACCCAAAGGAGGCTTGATTAAACTAAGGCTAACTCCTACGCTAATAGGTCTAACAAGTACTTTACCTAAATTATATTACAACAGTACATATATTGATTATAAAAAGGAATTTTAAGGAAGAAATAAAACAATGGTAGAAACAAATTGTAAATTTATCAGGTCTAAACGTAGAAGACTAAAACAAACTGTAAATTTATCAGATCTAAACGTAGAATACAAACTCACTTCAGTGTTCATAGTTAACTCATATTTTGGGTTCTATACAATTAGCTAGTCATTAACCTAGAAAGTCCTCTTGATCTTCCACTAACCTACTAATTTAGCAAGCACTACTTATCTCTCGATGTCACACGTCAGACTGGGTAAGGGTAAGGTTTTCAAGGTAGACCATACCGATTTCAGATTAATTTCTAACTCCATGACTTTCTAGGTTCGTCAATCCTAGGGTTTAAGTTCTTTCCTTTCCAACCAACTGATCTGCTAAGAAACCCTACATATGTAACGCACCTAACCCGTATCCGTCGTTGGATTAGGGTTAAAGGTATTACCGGACAGATCAGAAACTTTAACAGACAATTTGTAAAATAAATCATCAATCACACTCATCATCTGACATCATGGTGTCCCTTTCATAGGTCTACGAGACCTTAGCCATGCATTAAACAGAGTCAGGACTAAACCGAAACACATACAGAAATTCTCATAAATTTAAAACTTTTCTAATTTTCAGGGGTTACACGCTCGTGTGGGCAGGCCGTGTCCCTCCCACGGCTGCTAGACACGCCCATGTGTCTCCCCCGTGATCGAACCTAACTTAACTCCATGGCCACCAAGCACGCCCGTGTACCCTGGCCGTGGTCGATCCTGACTAAACCACACGGCTACCAAGCACGCCCGTGTGCCATGGCCGTGCACTCTTAGCTACATATTGACTTAATCACACGGCCAATAGGCACGACCGTGTGCCATGGCCATGTAGGCAAAATAGGCCATTTGCAAGGCCAAAAATGCCACCCACATAGGGTCAAACCTACAAGCAAATTACCAATGCAACTCATGCTCATTTGGCAACCAAAAACACATCAAAATAACCATTCAATCTCTATATTCAAATCCATTTCCAAACATACCAATTTACACAACAAAAACTCAAGTATGCACAAGCATAATTCATCCCTATTTACCTTTCATGAACTCATTCTTTTGTTCAAACATATATGCACAAATTTCATCCATAAACTTACCATCAACTTAACCATTTCACATGCTATCAAACCATACTAAAACATTCATCATATAACATATTCATTAATGCATATTATCAACACATAACTAGTCAAATCACATGGCTAGATTCATCTCTCAACTTATACAAATTAGCTAGCCTATACATGCCATACTTAGTATATACATTTTCAAAAGATACCAAAATGAGTTTGAGTAGTGTGATGATGATCCTCGATTGTCCCGAGCCTTCAGTAGCTTTAACGATTTATAAAACAGAGCAGACACACACACAGAGTAAGCTTTCAAAAGCTTAGTAAGCCATAAACAAATAGACTTATCATAAAATGTATATAACTAAATTGATACAATAACATTAATGGTTCTCATAGCAAATTGATCTCATATATTCCTTGGCTCAATTGTTAAACCATTCCTTACTACATTCTTCAATTCAAATATCACATATACACAAAGCTTATTCAAGCATATCTTCATATGAAATCTCATTATTTCTTTGCATATACTCATCATAGTAAGTTCATATAGATACTTACCTTTCATACACACATAGTGTACTTTTCAAACATACCTGAAATAGATGTACAAATCACAGAGTTGTTCATTTCTCAGACTTGCCCGTTGAACCGTTCAAAACTAAATAGGATATTCAAAAAGCTCGGAATAGTCATACAATGCCAACGTCCCAGACGAGGTCTTACATGTACTCAGATATAGATGCCTCTGTCCCAGACAGGGTCTTATACTAATCAATACGATGCCAATGTCCCAGACATGGTCTTACATGTAAATCTCATATCGATGCCAACGTCCCAGACGTGGTCTTACACAAAATCACCAATCAATGCCAACGTCCCAGACGTGGTCTTACATGATATCACAGAACCGACACCTATGTCATGACATAGCTAATCCTATCTATTCCTAGGTTCACACGGGACTTCTCGGACTTTATCAGTTTATCGACTTATTAGCCAACTCAAATTTCACATGCATTCCACCTCAATGGATGATCATAGTATTTCATATATCATATGCATTCAAATAATTCAATGCAGATACATTTATTTGTATATCGACTTACCTCGAATTCTATTAACGGAAACGGATACGGCTACTCGATTACTTTCGATTTCCCGCGATCTAAGTCCATTTTCTTCAGTTCTTGATCTATACATATTCAGATTTAACCCATTCATTCATGAATTCATTCAATTCAATCCAAGAACATACATTTAGGCTAATTTGCAATTCAACCCTCACATTTGCATAATTTATCAATTTAGTCCATTTTTCTCAAAACATCAAATACACAAAATCATCACATACTCATGCTTAGCCGAATGCTTATGAATATCATACAAGCCCATATATTTCATCAAATTCACAATTTAGTCCTTCAAATTGTTATTTTCTCAATTTAGCCCTAATTAGCTAAATTAATCAAAAATTCAAGAACAACATATGTTCATCTAACATATAGCTTTCATATAACACTATTAAACATCACAAAATTCATATGTTCATTCATATCACTTTGGAAAATCTTCATTAATTCATAAAATTTAGACATGGGTTTTGTAGCTCTCGAAGCAACAATTGCAAAAACGTAGAAATTATCAAAAACCGATTAAAAAAATACCTTGAATTTATGCTTCAAGCTAGTCGAATGTAACAAGCTCTTTTTATTTTCTCTCTTTTATGTTTTCGGTGGATGAACACTTAGGAAAATCCACCATTTCAACATTGCTTTATTATAATATCATATAATATACATTTCACCAAAATAACCTTAGTTAATATAATTATAAAACCATATGTTTTATGTCCAAAATCGTCCATCAACCAACCACTATCTTAAAAATGGTTAAATTGCCATATAAGGCCTTCACCTATTAAAAGCCATCACAAATAGATATTTTTCATAAAGTATACACATTTTGCATTCAATGCAATTAAATCCTTTTATCAAATTAAACATACAGACAGACAAATTAACTTACGGAAATTTAACACATGCTTAGTCACATATCAACGGCACAGAAAATAATATTAAAAATAATTTACTAACTCGGATTTGTGGTCCCAAAACCACTGTTTCGACTAGGGTCTATTCCGGACTGTTACAACATAGGCGTCAACTACTCCCACATCCACTTGTTAAACTCCATAACGAATGAGTTCCTCATGGATCTAACACATACAATAGAATTGAATTAAAAGATAGACATTTTCAAAATCAAAGGTAAAGATGAGAAAGATCTTGATATATATAAATATTGATGAGCGAGCAGCAATTTGTAACGAATCTAATGAATCCACAATCTAGATCTCTCGAAGGCAAAACAAACACTGAAATAAAATTACAAGTAAAAACCTAAAAATAAGAATAAAAGTAAAATTAAATGAGAGGCAAAGGTCCCATAAATTGTTCTAAGCAATCCTATTTATAGGCCTAGGGTTAACAACTCACCCTTAACCTAAAATGGCTGACTAATCTTCCTTAAAGTAAGTTGTGCAGACGAAAACACCCCTACTTCATTAAGTGGCCATGTCGCGTCAGTGTCGCGACACCCTATGGTATGTGTCGTGACACTGATGGCAGTATATTTCCGTAAGTGTGTCTTCAGGGTTGTGTCACGACACCCTCTAGCCTATGTCGTGATATACTTGGCAGACTACTTCTTTAGGTATTATGTTTGTATGTTGCGACATCCCAGCTCCGTGTTATAATATCGGGAGCAGTCCACTATCCTTCTGCCCTCAAGTAATGTTCTATACACTCACCGAACATATTAGTTTTCATTTAGACCTACTTTGGCCTAGAAGGTTATATAAAATACCAAAATTGCTCATTTTATTACCAAAATGCTAAAAGTAAAAAATAAATAAAAACATAACGAAATTGCTTTCTAACGAGCTCATTAAGTACAGAAAGTAGTTTAATTTGCTACAATGAATTGCGGCAGATTAAACTCCCCTACATTTAAGTTGTTGCTTGTCCTCAAGCAAGGCAAACATATAAAAAGAAAAACAAAACAACTAACGACCCTTGAGCAAGTATGATACAAATATTAATTTGGGAGAAAAGTAGCCAGGTATAATCATAAGTACGTGTAATTCTAGCATGATATGTAAATGACTTACCACTATCAATTTCAAACACCTAAGGTTAGTATATTACAAAGTATATAGGCAAAAAGGTTATCAAGTATACTAACCCATCAAGAAGATTACATAGGGACTTCAATTATGCTAGCAGAATATTGACCACTATTACTACGTTCACTTAATGCAATCTCCATCCACGAATAGATTTACCTAGGTCGCATTAGACTTTTCGGCTTGTAACGTTCTGAGGCTTAAGGTTGGCATGGATTTTAAGAACAGTGCACATAAAAATGGTTTCAGTTACGAAATTAGTTTGGCACATCGTATTGTTCCCAATTCACCCTTTTTAGTATCTGTTTCCCGGTCACTGCCTTAAATCTTCTTCTCTCACCTTCCTTATCTCTCCATGTAGGAAATTACAGCATAATAGCAACTATAATCAGCTTAACGAGTTTTGGTGCACTACTGACTGAGTTTTTCTATTTTTTTAACCTATTATTTTTGGTCACTTGACTTTTTTACTCTTTTCTTATTCACAATGCTTTTGCTTGATTTTGTACTTTTTCATCTCTTTTTAACTTTTCTTGAATTTTTCGTTTTTAGTACACTTTTGGTCTGACCTATAATTACTATATCACACTATTTCTTCCTAGTTCACTTTAATTTTTCAAAACCCCCGTTATGTATCTACCTATCCCTTAATACGTATGGCCCGAAGTCTAAATTCGTGCAGTTCAGGGACCAAAGAAAAAGGATAAGTACAAGTTATGTTTTGGCTTCGAGTTTTATATGAAGGTTCCTCTATAAGTGATTTATGGCTCAAATATATGTACTAAACGTTGATAAATAAGGTTGGCTTTTTGGCTCTATTTTTATACCAAACAATGTCTTAGGTCATCCCTAGGTATTTCAATATTCATGAATTTAATTGACTAAATAATCGTAACTCTGGTCACCTATTGTCCATACTAGTATGCTTGTTTCCCTTTATTTCCCTTTATCATTTGGTACACTCAATTACTTAATGTATATTCACAGTGTAATATATAGAACTAACTAGTCTAATAATCGATAATTTAAAATCATCTACTATCATACCAAATTTACAGTAAACACAATCAACCTATATGCATGCTCCTAACCAATTACTTGTATTTCTACAAGCTCAAGCACACATTTAGACAAGAAAAATTATGAAAAATAAAAGTAAAAATAAAAATAAAATCATAATTTCCCTATTTTACTGTCCACATTTTAGATAGCACATTGTCCTTAATGTGCAACTCTAATGTATAAAGGAAAAAGTTATCCGTTTGGCGTTGAAATTGTTGTGAGCTTATTTTGGGTTTCTCCTTCCTTGCTCGTTTTAGCTCCCAATTGTGATGCTTTCCTTGTACAGGGTTCCTGTATAGAAAACTTACAAAATTAGACAAGGTTAGGTTCCAACTCTTCCTTCCCCCTGGTAGTCCCCGTCGTTTTCTTTCTTCAACTTGCTTCCTGTACAGTATCAAGAATTGTGTGTATGTCCTATCCCCTATCATCTTTTTTGGTGGGTTCATAAATCTTTCGATTATTTCCATTGGATCTCCTACTTTTTTTTACATAATGTTGTTACCAAGTGTGGAAAGAAAGTTCCTTTCATTTTTATCTCTTACGCATTCGAGCATACTCTAATATATTCATGTGCCTATGCATACTTGTTTTCTCTATAAAATTGCATATACCAGAATAGCTTACAGAGTATTAATGTTAGAGATGTAATGCCCTCAACCCGATCCAATTTGCCGGATCCAGATCTCGGGTGTTACCACTCTATTGCAGACTCATACTTAAACAAAATATGTAAACTACTGAACAAAACATTTCTCCTAGCGAGGTCTTACAAGTATATATATCTGATAAACCGTAATAGTAACATATTTTAAGCCCACATTTAGCATGCTTTTAGATGATTTAAGCCTTGAATTATGTAATTTGGTGCTCTTAATCCTTTGTTTTCATGTTTTATACTCAGGAAAGCACCAGAGAATGAAAAAAATGAGAAACGGGCTTAAAACAGACCAAATAGGCCAAATCACGAAATCGACACGGCCTGGGCCCAAGACCACACGGCCGTTCCTAATTAATGGACTCAAACACGGCCTGACCACGACTTACACAGGCGTGTGCCAAGGGCGTGTCCCTACCGTGGCAAAGAGATATTCTATTCGGATTAGGATATTTAGAGGCAAAGAAACACATTCCGAAGCCTATATAAACACCCTAAGTATGACCTAAAAGGGGGAGCCCAAGGCTTTTGTCATGTAACACCCCTAACCCGTATCCGTCGCCGGATTAGGGTTACAAGGTATTACCAGAGGAAATACAACTTTCGTACAATTACATAATCACATATATCTTATTCGCAATTATTTATATAAGTAACATTTTGCTAACTCAATATTTAACTTAAATTATTAGTCGCACTAAATATACGAATCATATCTCAAAGCCACACATTATGCCTTAAAACACATATACATAAAACATGAACTTAATAATCAATATTATATACGGCATTGGATATGGTCATTATGAACAAACATATTTAACTCGTTTATTAAAGACTAAACATACTTATTTTCTATTTACAAGATCATTCGCAAATGACTATATTATTTTACTAAGATGCCAATCATCATTTTCAATCATAATCAATAAATTCATAGTACACCTAGTTTATTAACGTATTAGCAAGTCCAAATAACAAATCAACTTGTCTTTACTCAACCAACTCATTACATTAGCCATTATGACACATGCGCATATATAATAATGCACAACTACAATTAGCATACATTCCCATTGAGCCAACATCATACCACAACCGAAATATATCTCTCAATCAAATTATAGCATATCCGTAACTTCAAATAAAGTTAGTTCATGATCAAAAATACATCATGCTCTTTCATACTCTTTAGCCGAATTATAAAGGAAAATCTCACAAGCATTCATACTATGATTTAAACTTACTAATATGAACTAAATCATAAGTTATTTACGGCAAAACCCATCAATACATATGATCAAGATACCAATCATACGAGTTATGATCCATACCAAATATATATATATCATATCCGAATCATCAAAACCAAACACTCAAACATTTAATTAAGAACATATAAAACCAAGTTTAAACCTAATAGTCAAGCCATTTTCGCATGGCTTTATATATATTTACAACTTTAAAACTAACCAAAAACATAAATTAGCCTATTGATCGCTGTGAATCAGAGTTTTAAAATTTATAAAAGAATGATCGAACCTGGAAACTAACTCTGACAACGATTAAAGGCAAGTGCACCTATCGAACAGTAGTATAGTTTAGGCAAGACCGAATTATCGAACCCAAAGGAACTAAAAGTACTAATACTAACTTTCTTTTTATTATTTAGCCTAAAATAAGTGAATTTGTTTATTAATCTAAATTAATTAACTACTAAACTAAAGACTCTAAGACAAAGAAGAATGAATTTGGAAAATAACTTGGGAAAAACTCAGTTGATTTAGACAATACCCTAGGAAGAATCCACCTAGACTTCACTTGTTATCTAACACTGAACCATACGATTTATTCACTTAGTTTGATCCGTAAGACTCCCTAACGTATATTAAACCCTCTCTCGAGGCGAATAACGTCTAACCCTAGGTTAATTAGTGGAACTCTCGTTCTCTTATAATAACCCCCTAGAATAGCAGTAAATCGATCTGTGGATTCCCATATTAGGTTTCACCCTAATTCGGCAAAATCTCATCACCCTATCTCTAGGCGTGCGATCAACCCCGCTTAATTATGTTGGATCTACTGTAACATCCTGAATTAGGGGCTATGCATTTGATGTGTTTTGTGTGTATGCTTTGTTTAATGTGCTAGTTTAGGGTGTATGGGAGTCTAGGAAAGGCCTGGGGATAAGCCGAAGCCCTGGCCAAAATTCTCTTTTTGGGCACTTCAGTGGAAGAGCTAGCTGGAATAGGACCTAAGGGATATTGGTTGTGTTTGGTTGACACAAGCAAGGTGTTGATAAAGTGGCAAGGTGACGCCACATAAGGGTTGGAAGGTGACGCCACAAGGGAGCAGAGAGGGAGCAGGTTCAAGTCACATGGAGCTCATTTTGGGAGTTCTTATTGGCGTCAGGGAGAGCAGAAGAAGAATTTGACTGGGACACTACAGGATGGGAGAGTGGACTGAGTCAAGATATTCGAATGTGTGGCTGAGAGAAAATAAAGGAGTTTGAATCATTCAAACCATTTTGAATGAGTGATCAGGAGTGAATTAAGGAGAAAAGTAAGGGATTAGCATGTGAAGATGGTGGTGGCCGAATTTTGGAGTGCTTGGGGGGGAGCAAGAATAGGTTTTGGCTTATTTTGGGGTGTGCCGAAATTGTATTAGCCAACATCTATTCTCCTCTCTTTTTCTCCTTTAGCCGAATGTGATAGACCATTTTGAGGCACCTTCTTTTCTTCATTTCCTTTTCTCCTTCTAAGACTCTCAAGCCGCATTTTAGCATCGTTGTTACTCATCCCTTCCATTGTTCTCTTATTCATTTTCTCCTCCTCTCATAAGCTGAAACCTTCTACCATTCTCTTGACATTAATTGTAACACCCTGGTTTAGGGGCTGTGCATATGGGGTATAAATCAAGTGTTAGTAGGTTTTTGGGAGTGCTTGGTTGAGTTTTAGAGGCTCTAAGAATGTTGGGATGAGAAGGGAAGGCTTTGGAAAATTTAGATTTTTAGGGTAAAAAGGAATTGGGCCTAGGAGAATTGAGCCCAATGGGCCTTAGGCGTAGTAGCGTTTAAATTTTTGGAGAACAAGAGACCGGCTTAAATGCAAGTTGGACCTATTGGATAAGTGATTTTTGAAGGTTAGAAGGCTTCTATGAAGTCCCGGGATCAAATATTGGCTTTGGGGAAATTTTGATTTTAGGTGGAAAAAAAACCCTGGAAGTTGGCAGGTAGGCCTTAAGAATAAAATGTGGGGAAAAATGACACAAGTGGAGTGTGTGGTGTAGTGGCAAAGTGACGCCACATAAGAGACAAGGGAGTGACGCCACAAGGAAGGAAGGAGGTCCAAGATTCAAGTCTTGGCTTTTGCATTTTGGTTTTCTTTTTACTTGGACCTCAGAATTTGGCTATAGATTTATATTTAGTTGCGCATGGTTTAAGACACAAGAGGAGCTTGTGGCCAAGTGGCTAGCAGCGTGGATTATGTTGCAAGGGAGCCTGGGTTCAATCTCATGAGAAGCAAGGAGTATTTATTTTATGATGCTGGACGGGAAGAGTTTCAGTTGAATTTAAACTCTCTGACGAAGGGATCCCACATCGGAAAGACACAAAGAATGAAGGTGAAGAGCTAGCTATATAAGGAGCATCCTAGGAGGAGAGTAAACACATCTTGGAGGCGTTTGGGCACAAGAGTGATCGGAGCGCGGATTAGCCCTGAGTCTTATCGGTGTGTAACTCTCTCTACTCTAGTTGTAGAGCGGCAAATGCCGGTGCTGGTCCACGGCAATAGTAGCCACGAGCGCGTCGAAGCGCGCGTGGGGCTTCGGCGCGATAGTTGAGGCCATCGATAGTATTCTCGTGGGTTGGGTTTGCTTGGGCCTCGATGGGCCGAAGTGGGCCCAATGGGCCCGTGGGCCCATATGAGTAAATTGCATGATTGGTTAGTATATGTTGAACTAGACTAGGTGGAAGTTATATACATGGCTAGATTTGTGCTAGGTGGGCCACACGGCGTGTGGGCCCGAATGGGCCCGAATTTGGGCTTTAGGCCCAATAGTCCATTTCAACCTAAGTGGTAGCCGAGTCGCTAGTGGCGACATTAGGCCTTCTCGTAAGGCCATTGCGGTGTGAATTTACGAAAATACCCTTAGTAGGTAAAATTACGATTTTACCCTTAAAGGTTGATTAGCATGATTATGTTGTTTAGTTTTGGCCGATTGTAGGGGAAGGCTTGATCTCGCATATCTCGGGTTGTGGCTAGTGCTCGAAAAGTGTTAAGGAATGGGGATCTAGTGCGTTAGATCTTGATCTACTGGATTTGATAGTCGCATTAGTAATCAGTGTGTAAACTAACACACTTCTTGCTTTGTATATGTTTAATAAACGATTGATTGGTAAAACCGAAATAGTATGGTTGAGTGATATGATACCCTATGGGGTATGTGCACTGATTCGTGTAAGTCCGTTTCATTATGAGTATTGTTATTGATACATGATGTCATGATTTATGATGTATGTGCTATGAGATGCAACGTTAAACATGTTTGCATGATTTGAATACTATACATGAGTTGGTATGATGATGGGTGATATGAGTGGAGGGGGTGATATTTTGTGCTTTGCGAGCACCAGTGTGTTTTGGTAACACACTGTGACTACGGTCACCAGAGGTTTGGTACCTCCGGAGGTTTGGTACCTCATAGCGACTCGTCCCCGTGGTTAACACCACCGTGGGTTGGCCCCACTTTGAGATATGGGATCGTCCGCGGTGATTTGGTATCACACGCGATGGGTTGGCCCCATCACTCGATTATCGTGACTACGGTCACCAGTGGTTTTGGTACCACATTTGTGTCTTTGGGACACGGAGGTTTGGCACCTCATTGCGACTCGTCCACGTGGTTAACACCACCGTGGGTTGGCCCCACTTTTGAGATACGGGATTGTCGCCATGATTTGGTATCACACGATGGGTTGGCCCCATCATTGGATTTGTGACTTCGGTCACCGTGTTTTGGTAACACATTGTGACTATACGTCACCGGTGGTTTGGCACCACCGGTGGTTTGGTACCACACGGGGTAGAAAAGGTGTATGGACGGTTAGGATTGGGTGCATATGATTGGGATGCATGATGATCATGATTATGTTTGTATGTGATATTTTGCTAATCCGGGAAAAAGGGTAGCACATCGAGTCCGGGTGACTCACCTTTTCCTTAACCATTTCGGTAGTGCATAAAAAGTGGACCGGATCGGAGAGGACAAGGTGGCCCATGCCAAGATGATGTTCAATTATTCCATGCTTGATTTTGATATAAGTACTTTATTTGAATTGTTGGGTTGTAATAAAGGCCATTTTATGTTTTTGGTATTACTTTAACTATGGTTTATTTAAATTAAATTGCTACGTGAAAATGATTTATGGTTTGCAACCTATTTATTCAAATTGGATATTATAAACTAAAGTTTTAAAAATGAATGAGTTTAATAGGAAAGTTTTATTCCAAAGATATGTTTTCCAAAATTCAGCAAACTACGATGTTTTATTTTAAATTAAGAAGATTTTCAACCATCTTTTCCCAGTGACATAACCAGATTCGATGCGTAGTGAATGGGCGGGTTTGGGGATGTTACTGATTTAGTATCGAGCCCGGTTCAAAACTCGGCTTTGAGGGTTTGGGCCCAAAACGTTTCAAAATGGGCTTTTCAAAAATATGGGTTTTTATGAAAAGGTTTTGTGTTAAGTGGCATGGCACTGTACCTCAGGCCCGAAGTCCACTGTAAGTACCCCTTACTATTGCTTGTGAGTTATTGATGTGATCGGATGATTGCAATAGTGGATTACTTTAGAATCTGAAACTTTGATTGCTCGAAAGAACGACTTCCGAAACTTACGTTCATAAAATTTGCTCGTGGATTAAACGATTGGAACAAAATTTCTAATGCATAAAACTTTTAATCGAGTTAAATCGCGACGCTAGATATGAGTTCTAGGGGCGTGGTCGTACTTCTCGTGGACGTGGTAGAGGCGCTTTGGTATTTGTTTGTTTTGTTGCTCGTAAAGTATGTTAGCTCTTGGAGATCAGAGTGCGCAGCGATAGCGTAGTGGAGAGAATTGGACATTAGTTTAGACAAGTAATTTGAGGACGAAATTATTTTAAGGAGGGTAGAACTGTAACACCCTCAGTTTAGGGGTCATGCATATGGGGTATAAATCAAGTGTTAGTAGGTTTTGGGAGTGCTTGGTTGAGTTTTAGAGGCTCTAAGAATGTTGGGATGAGAAGGGAAGGCTTTGGAAAATTTAGATTTTTAGGGTAAAAGGAATTGGGCCTAGGAGAATTGAGCCCAATGGGCCTTAGGCGTAGTAGCGTTTAAATTTTTGGAGAACAAGAGACCGGCTTAAATGCAAGTTGGACCTATTGGATAAGTGATTTTTGAAGGTTAGAAGGCTTCTATGAAGTCCCGGATCAAATATTGGCTTTGGGGAAATTTTGATTTTAGGTGGAAAAAACCACTGGAAGTTGGCGGAGTAGGCCTTAAGAATAAAATGTGGGAAAAATGACACAAGTGGAGTGTGTGGTGTAGTGGCAAAGTGACGCCACATAAGAGACAAGGGAGTGACGCCACAAGGAAGGAAGGAGGTCCAAGATTCAAGTCTTGGCTTTTGCATTTTGGTTTTCTTTTTACTTGGACCTCGGAATTTGGCTATAGATTTATATTTAGTTGCGCATGGTTTAAGACACAAGAGGAGCTTGTGGCCAAGTGGCTAGCAGCGTGGATTATGTTGCAAGGGAGCACAGGTTCGAATCTCATGAGAAGCAAGGGAGTATTTATTTTGCGATGCAGACGGGAAGAGTTTCATTGAATTTAAACTCTCATGACGAAGGGATCCCACATCGGAAAGACACAAAGAATGAAGGTGAAGAGCTAGCTATATAAGGAGCATCCTAGGAGGAGAGTAAACACATCTTGGAGGCGTTTGGGCACAAGAGTGATCGGAGCGCGGATTAGCCCTGAGTCTTATCGTGTGTGTAACTCTCTCTACTCTAGTTGTAGAGCGGCAAATGCCGAAGTCTTGCCAGTCCACGGCAATAGTAGTTACACGAGCGTCGCGAGCGCACGTGTGGGGCTTCACGCGATAGTTGAGGCCATCGATAGTATTCTCGTGGGTTGGGGTGCTGGGGCCTCGATGGGCGAAAGTGGGCCCAATGGGCCCGTGGGCCCATATGAGTAAATTGCATGATTGGTTAGTATATGTTGAACTAGACTAGGTGGAAGTTATATACATGGCTAGATTTGTGCTTAGGTGGGCCACACGGCGCGTGGGCCCGAATGGCTGAAATTGGGCTTTAGGCCCAATAGTCCATTTCAACCGGAAGTGGTAGCCGAGTCGCTAGTGGCGACATTAGGCCTTCGAAAGGCCATTGCGGTGTGAATTTACTGAAAATACCCTTAGTAGGTAAAATTACGATTTTACCCTTAAAGGTTGATTAGCATGATTATGTTGTTTAGTTTTGGCGATTGTAGGGAAGGCTTGATCTCGCATATCTCGGGTTGTGGCTAGTGCTCGAAAAGTGTTAAGGAATGGGGATCTAGTGCGTTAGATCTTGATCTACGGATTTGATAGTCGCATTAGTAATCAGTGTGTAAACTAACACACTTCTTGCTTTGTATATGTTTAATAAATCGATTGATTGGTAAAACCGAAATAGTATGGTTGAGTGATATGATACCCTATGGGGTATGTGCACGGATTCGTAAGTCCGTTTCATTATGAGTATTGTTATTGATACATGATGTCATGATTTATGATGTATGTGCTATGAGATGCAACGTTAAACATGTTTGCATGATTTGAATACTATACATGAGTTGGTATGATGATGGGTGATATGAGTGGAGGGGGCAGTGATATTTTGTGCTGACGAGCACCAGTGTTTTGGTAACACACTGTGACTACGGTCACCAGAGGTTTGGTACCTCCAGAGGTTTGGTACCTCATAGCGACTCGTCCCTGTGGTTAATACCACCGTGGGTTGGCCCCACTTTGAGATATGGGATCGTCTGCCAGTGATTTGGTATCACACGATGGGTTGGCCCCATCACTCGATTATCGTGACTACGGTCACCAAAGTGGTTTGGTACCACATTTGTGTCTTTGGGACACCGAGGTTTGGCACCTCATTGCGACTCGTCCCCATGGTTAACACCACCGTGGGTTGGCCCCACTTTTGAGATACGGGATTGTCGCCAAAGATTTGGTATCACACGATGGGTTGGCCCCATCATTGGATTTGTGACTTCTGGTCACCAAGTGTTTTGGTAACACATTGTGACTATACGTCACCGTTGGTTTGGCACCACCAGTGGTTTGGTACCACACGGGTAGAAAAGGTGTATGGACGGTTAGGATTGGGTGCATATGATTGGGATGCATGATGATCATGATTATGTTTGTATGTGATATTTTGCTAATCCGGGAAAAAGGGTAGCACACTCGAGTCCGGGTGACTCACCTTTTCCTTAACCATTTCGTAGTGCATAAAGTCGACCGGATCGGAGAGGACAAGGTGGCCCATGCCAAGATGATGTTCAATTATTCCATGCTTGATTTTGATATAAGTACTTTATTTGAATTGTTGGGTTGTAATAAAGGCCATTTTATGTTTTTGGTATTACTTTAACTATGGTTTATTTAAATTAAATTGCTACGTGAAAATGATTTATGGTTTGCAACCTATTTATTCAAATTGGATATTATAAACTAAAGTTTTAAAAATGAATGAGTTTAATAGGAAAGTTTTATTCCAAAGATATGTTTTCCAAAATTCAGCAAACTACGATGTTTTATTTTAAATTAAGAAGATTTTCAACCATCTTTTCCCAGTGACATAACCAGATTCGGTCGTAGTGAATGGGCCGGGTTTGGGGATGTTACATTAATTTTCTTTCTTCTCTTTTGCATTACCTAAAGCCGAAACCCCATTCCTCTTCTTCTTCTTGATCGAATCATCTCCTTCCATCATTCGTTTCTGTTGACACCTTCATACCTTAGCTGTCCCTCTTGTTTTTTCTCCTCTTTCTTCACTTTATTGCAATTGTTCCTATACCAGTTACCCTTGTGAGCCGAATCTAAGCCTTGCTGCAGATTATTTTCTTCAAGACTGATTTCAAAGATCCTTTGGGGATATTATCGGTGTTAACTTATTACGTGGAGCAAGGTGATAGAGATCTGTTTCAGAACTCAAGCCAATTTGGGTTGATATAGGTAAGAGGGATTCTGTTGCGATTTCTTATTTTTCTTTTGGTTCTTGGTAGCCAAAGCCGAATGGCTAGTTGGCTTGATGAATTGGATGCTTTGGCCGAATATAGGTGGGGGTCGTGTTTGCATTTTCTTCTGCGTCGGGGCTGCAGTTAGAAGACTTTTGGGATTCACTCGATTTGTGAACCAAGCCTGAAACTTTCGGCTCTTGTAAATCTAGGTAAGGAAATCTATTCAGTTAAACGTATAATCTTACCCTTATCCTATTCAATGCTTTAACTCGGTCTTCTGACCAAGATCTTTTGATGGAATCCAATACCAATCAGGCAAAGGAGGGGGGTTGGACCCGTACAGCCCCTAAGTTTAGGAAGCGTGCAGTGTCAACAGTCCGAGATTGGCCACCGGGTTGTGGACCGGCTTCAGAATAGAGTAGTAGGCGGATAGCAGTCGTTTCTGCTATCGATAGTGTCGACGTAGAAAGTATTATTTTGCGTGTTATCAGGTGTGTAAACCGTTGCACACTTTATTTTAACTGTAATATAAATTGTATGGGCTGAAAAGTTTAAAAGGTCGTGTATACGATTGAAATACCCTTGTGGGTAAGGCAAGGAGTGCCAGGTACGTATCTGTAATAACAAAATGTGAGGTTGGATGTATGTGATAATTTATTGCCTTGATAATAGCATGTTGCATTCATTATGACACATATGTTGTGCATGGGATGTGGATATGATGATAACGGGGAAGTGTTGATTATAAGGTCACATAGTGATCGGGCGCCGCCACGCTTGATTATAAGGTCACATAGTGATCGGTGGCACCGCCACATCCGCTTATAAGGTCACATCATGATCTGGTGGCTGCCACGCTTGATTTTAAGGTCACAGAGTGATCGGTATTATAACTGACAAAGATGACTATCAAGACGGCATGTAGCGGATGGAGGGTTGATTGTAGAAATCCCACTGTGATGGCTGGTACGGGATGGCGTGTAGAGGATGGAAAAACAACTAGGTTGGGTGGGCTTAATGCATTCATGTAGTTGTATGATACCATGTGTGAGCTAGATATGAGGTTGTGGGTCGTGGGCGCTTTATGTGTTTGATGGTTTTACACACCGAGTCTCTCGTGACTCACCCTTTCCCCAACTTTTTAGGTAATCAGAGATCGTGGATTTGGGAGCCGAGGCGGACTCGTGGAGGCAATAAAGTCTTTTCTTTTCTTAAACATCTTACTGATTTAATTTAATTTTTAATTGGGGATTTTGTTGTGATAAGGCCTTCCTGATTTGATATTTGGTTTTATCTAATAAATACACCCGATGCTATGCCTACTTAATTACGAATTTTTAATGATGAGGTTTTAAAAATACGAGTTTACAAAATAACGTTTTCTTTCAAATTGCACCTAGTATAGTAGGTAATTGATTAATTAGAATTTGGAGCTTTTCCTAAGCTAACAAATCTTAGTTTTCAAGACATCACTTTAATCGGAAGGTTTTCAAAACTATGGTTTTCCCCAAAGTAGTCAGAAAAATCGTTTTCACTTAACCCTGTAACATACCAGATTCGGTCGTAGCGTTTAGGCCGGGTTTGGGGTGTTACATCTACTCTTAGGCAGGGTCTATTCCTCCTCTACCTAAGCACATTAAATTTGGATTAAGCTCACATAATTAAGAATAAACTAAGTATTTATCATATAATTCAAATAATCAAATAACAAGATTCATCATAGGTTTCATCCCTTCTGTATCCAAGGGTTTAGTTCATAACAATAAAAGAAAACATCTCAATAGAAAAGATAAAACAAAACATAAGAAATCCTTAAAACCCCCTGAAGGAATTGAAGAGGAGATCCTCCGTCTTGAGTATAACTCTGGCTTCTTGAGATGGATCAACTGGCTATCCTTGAGTGAATCCCCACAAATTTGCCTTCTTTGGCCTAGCACGACGCCCTAGACGATGGCTTTGGGCTCCTCGATGCAGGGTTTCTGCGAACTCCCTTTCTAAGTTGCTACCTGGGGTGTTTATATAGGCTTTGAGATGTGTTACTTGGCCTCCAAGTATCCTAATTTGAGTGCAATTCCTATTTTGGAGTTTAAGTAGACTTAGGAATGTGTTTCTTTGCCTCCAAGCATCCAAATCCGAGTAAAATTCCTCTTTCCGCTGGCGGGGACACAAACCATGGCACACGCCCAGTGTGAATCATGGCCAGGCCGTGTTGGACTCCATTGATGAGGCACGGCCGTGTAAATCGTGGCTAGGTCGTGTTCTAGATAATTAAGGAGGCACGACCGTGTGGCTTGAAGTCCAGGTCGTGCTAATTTCATGGCTTGGCCTAATTTAGGCTGTTTTAAGCCCATTTCTTGTTCTTTTCGTCAACGGGTGCTTTCCTGAGTATAAAACATGAAAAGAAAGGATTAAGAGCACCTTTTTACATAAATTGAGGCTTAAATAATCCAAAAGCATATTAAATGTGGGCTTTAAATATGTTACTTTTATGGTTCATCAAATACCCCCACACTTAAGCTTTTGCTTGTCCTCAAGCAAAATTCTCAACTCATAATTAAAACAAACTTCCCTCAATTCATAATAGTCATTAATAGTGTCTCATCATAATTGAGATATAATTTATACATGGATAATTCAACTCAAAGAGTTCTAAAAATTCAAACATTATAAGTCATAGATTCTGTAGCACAAAACATAGGTGTCTCCCTTCATCTAAATAATTACCTCTGATTCGAAATCGACAAGGATTGACATCCTCACGAAAGATTCACTCAAATCACTCAAAGTGTTTAAGGTTCAAAATTTAGGCACTCAAAAAGTCAAACATGAAGAGTTAATCCCATAGGCTTGCATGAAAATCAAATCTCCACCACTGAAATATGAGATGAAACACAAATCAAAAGGTCTTTGTTAGGGTTGTAACAGGGCTAGGGTTAAGGTGTGGAGTAAGGCTAAATTAGAGGGTTAGAATCGAGATTGAATTGACAAATTACCTAACTAAGAACTAATGAACTAATAATAATAATTACATCAATTGAAAACCAATAATACTAATAATACGAGCTTCTTTTTTTCGATATTTGGATTTTAAATGTATAAGCTCGTTTAATCACATAACTAATAATGAATATACTTCGTTTTTTTTAAAGAACAATCTAAATACATAACAAGGGATAAATTACTAAAATTCATAATTAGGCAACTAATCAAATCAAATCTCGATATAAGGGTAGTAAAAAGGAATGGTGATAACAAAAACAAAGGGTTTTTGGGATCATATTAGCGGTTATGTCAGTAAATAGGGTTGTTAGGATTAAAAGGGGTTCACTAGGGGTTAATTATGAAGGTAGGCTTTTTATGGAGTAAGTGGGTTAAATCCTAGGTGCCTTTATCATCTTTGTGTATCAAATCAAAAAAATGTGGTCTCGACATGTATAATCGATGCAAGTTCTAGAATAACAAATCAGTGTTGACATACTCATAATCAATAAAGTGAGCAAGAAAAAGAATATATGCTCTATAAGGCTCAAAACTCACAAAAATTATGGGTATTTTGATGTCAACCTCAGAAATTTCAAACTTCAAAGTAATATTTAAACTCGGTTCGACAACCTAGAAAATTTTTAATTTCTGAAAAATAGACTTATCATGCTTGATTCTCTAGTATTCTTTAAATTTAATTATCAATGCACAATTATCAATGACTTAATCTAAAACATATCAATAAAAATCATAATTCAAGGGAAATTTCATTCTAATCATAATATGAGAAACTTACTTTAGGATAAGGCATAATTCAGGGATTTTCAAATAATACTATAGTTAACCCCCCCACACTTAAGATGTACATTGCCCTCAATGTACAAAGATAGATAATAGCAAAATAATCATAAAATCATAAGATAGGAGAGAAGTGAAACTTCCTGAATTTTGGATGAAGTCAATGAAAAGAAACCTGATAGGATTGAGGTGAACGTGGGAAAGCGCTCTCAACCGCTTGAGTCCTCAAGTAGCCGTCCTAATTTTATTGTATCCTAAGCTAAATATAAATGGAATGAATAATAATAAGAAGAAAATAATAAATAAAATAAAATAAAAATAAAAATAAAAATAAAAATAAAAGTAAATAATGGAAAATGAAAAAAAAAGGAAAACAACTAGAAAAGAAAAAGGACGAAGGGGGTTAAAAAATTATGGATCCGTGGTTGCCCCGCCTTGTACCTTCCTCTGTGGTGGCCACACGGCCACGCCACACTGCCGTGTAAGGCCGTGTGGTCCGGAAATCTGCACTTTGGTTAGTTTATAGTTAGGTCCTAAAAAGGGAAAATAAAAGTAAAAGAAGAAAAAATGTAGAAATTAATGGGGTTAGTGCTCTGTTGCCTCCCGAGAAGCGCTGCTTATAGTCTTAAGCTAGACTTTACCTCTCATTCGTATGGTCAAGGTGGTTTGAGGAGGTGAAAATCTTTTCTCATGCGATCAATTCGGTTGTGGATATAAAGTTTAAGTCAAGTAATGTTTACGTCAAAAGTGTTGAATTTAGGATTGCTTACCTCGATCGTGGCGTATAGGAAGACATTAAGTACCTCAAAAGTGATTTCTTCATTTGTCTTGAGGTCCGAATTGGTGAGTCGAGGGTCTTCCTTATTCAACAATACCGATCCCCTATTTTGAAGTGATTTGTTGTTCCTATCACTGTCTGGGGTTTCTTCTTCGGTTTCACTGTATTCCTAGTTTCTCTTTAAAGTGTGTTTTCCACTGCCTAGTTTATCGACCTGAATCCTTAGTTCTTCATGACTTATTTCTTTATGGGTACGAGGTCTAAGATCTAGCTCACTAGGTGATTTCGTGATGCTTCCTCAGAAAGAAGGTTGAACCAAATGGTTATCAATAGAATTAATGTTCGCACTTTTATTACTCGATGTCCTAGCTGAGTCAAGAGCTTGAAGAGTGATTGTTTTGTTGTCTACACGGGCGTGAGTTCACCGAATTCTTCCTCCGTGGTCTTTCTTTGTTGCATCGTGATATGGCACACGAGGTTGGTACTCAGAATTGCAAGTTTTGGTATATCATGGCACACTTCAACCTTACCTTCACTTACCACAGTGTTCTTCCCTTGAGTTTGGTTCGCCTAACCCTTCACTATCGTAAATGGCTTGATTTTGCTCACTCGGGTTAGTTTCAGTATTGCTTGGTAAGCTTCCTTGTGGTAAATCTGAGATCAGCTTAGCAAGTTGTATAACTGACTTAGTAAGTTCCCCAACTGACTCAGTAAGTTCCCCAACTTGGCTCTCAATCCCTTTGATCGATGCTTGTTGGTCATTAAGTGTTGTCTCATTTTTTTGGAGACGGTTATCTCAGAGTCGCCATGAATTTTGTCAGCATCTCTTCAAGGTTTGACTCCTCTTCCTGTTGGTGAGGTGGTTGTTGAAAATTTAAAGGAAGTTCCTGTCTTTGGCTACTTTGATCATCCCACGAGAAATTGGGATGGTACCTCCAACCTGCATTATAAGTGTTATCATAAAAATTATTTTGTGGTCTAGAATAGTTACCCATATAGTTGACTTGTTCATTCTCTATGCCATATTCGTAGGGTGGGTACTCAGGATTCGCCGCGCCTTCGCTTGTTTCACACTGCATAACTGGATGTGCCTGCAAGGAACCGTGTAAACCATTAAATTTTTTATGTAACATCTCTAACTGGTTTGATAGCCCGTGTAATATCCCGGGTTAGGGGTTGTTTTGTTGTTGCATGATATTGCATGTGTCTAGTGTGCTGCGTGGCTATTTCTATGTTTTGGGGGCCTTAATCAAGTCTAAGTGTATGCCTGGAGTGAATGGGAAAATTTTGGTTTTTGGGTGTTAAGTCGGGGAGCTGTTGGAGCTAGGGTATAAGAATATTATTTGGTGTTTGGTTGCACAAATGAGGAGCTGGCAAAGTGGCAAAGTATGTGCCACTTGGGGCTTGAGTGTGGCGCCAACTACAAGGGGAGAGATCCCGAGTTCAAGTCGCAGAGTTCCCCATTTTGGCTCTCATTTTGGACGGCATGGAGGAAGAGTTAGAAGGCAATTCGAATTTTTCCTTGACTTGGTCCACCCATTCAAATGGAAGGTGGAGAGCAAGTTGTGGAGGTAGACTTGGTCAAGCTAATTTGAATGTGTGGTAGGAGTTAATGGGGGAGTGGTGGCCAAATTTTGGGATGTTTGAGGTGTTGGCCAGAATTTGGGAAGCTTGTTGGGAGTGGCCACAGGTGAGTATGTTAGGGGCTAGTGCCGAATTTCCTTGGATTGTTGGTGCATTTTCGGTCTTAGAAGGGTAGCAACATAGCTCTTTCATTTTTGTCAAAACAAGCCGAATTTCATAGTAAGTTTCACCTTTTGTTTTCTTTTGGCAACTGAAAATGCAAGCACATTTGTGCCGAATTTCTTTGTTCTCTTGAGTAGGGTGTAGCCGAATATCTCTTCCCATTTCCTCTTTTCTTTTCAAGTGTGTAAACCAAAACCTCTAATCTCTCTTCTTGCATTTTTGATTTTTCTTTCTTTCTTAAAAACTTTGTAGCCGAAACTCTCTTCCAAAAACACATTCTTCATCTCTTTTCTTTCAAAACCCAAAGGTACCTTCTCCTGCTCATTTTTGTTTCTCCTTAAAACCATTTTGCCGAAACTTTATTCTCATTTCACTTTATCCTTCTTGTTTTTTTACTCAAGCCGAATTCTCTTTTCTTTTGTTTAAGTTCTAGCCGAATCTTCCTCTTCTAGTAGTACTTTGTAGCCGAATTTTGAGTGGGGAGTAATCTCGCTTGTCTTCTTTCAAACGTTGGAGCAAGGTAAGTGGTCTGGCGAATGCTCATTTCTTTTCTCTCCTAGTTTTCTACCAATTTTGGGAGGTTCAAAGTTGACTTTCTGGCATTGGTTGAAGGGTGTTGATCTCTTATGTCTTGACCGAATTCTTTTTAGGGCTTTCGGGATTCAAGCAACAACTAAGGTTGCTTTTCTAAACTCGATTGTTTGCCGATTGCTAAAGGAGGAATCATTGTGGTTCGGGTTTGCTAAGAAACCGAACCAATAGCAAGGTGAGGGATCAACATTAACCCCTTTGGTTAATTATTGTTGGCCGAATGTTAGATGTCTAACTCCTATTTGGCCGATTGTAGGATCAAGGATACAAGGAGCTTTAGATCGCTTTTTTTAGTATTAAAGGTTGCGCTTTAGCAGTGTGTGTAAACTAACACACCACACTTAGTGATATTGTTATTAGACCTGCTTTGCCTATTAAAATCATTACAAAGATGATGGATTATTGGATACCCAAACGGGTATGTGTACGTATCCGGTAAGTCAAGATTGTTACTAGATTACCGATGATCTATATGGTATCATGACTATGTATGTATGTGATATGGGGCATGAGTCAAACATATTAGCATGATATGCATAATTTGTATGATATGCATGATTACATGAGTTGGTTTGTTGATGGGTGATATGAGAGGAGGGGGCAAAGATGATTTGTGCCGACGAGCACCAAGTGTTTTGGTAACACACTTTGTGACTTTGGGTCACCAAAGCTTTTGGTAGCACATTTGTGTCTTTGGGACACCGTGAGGTTGGGCACCTCATTGCGACTTGTCCTCGTGGTTAACACCACCACCGTGGGTTGGCCCCACTTTGAGATATGGGATCGTGCTCACAGTGATTGGGTATCACACGATGGGTTGGCCCCATCATTCGATTATTGTGACTACGGCCACCAAAGGCTTTGGTAGCACATTTGTGTCTTTGGGACACCGAGGTTGGGCACCTCATTGCGACTTGTCCCTCGTGGTTAACACCACCGTGGGTTGGCCCCACATGAGATATGGGATCGTCTCGCTAGTGATTGGGTATCACACGATGGGTTGGCCCCATCATTCGATTATCGTGACTACGGTCACCGCTGCTTGGGTAGCACATTGTGTCTTTGGGACACCAAAGTGTTTTGCAACACATTGTGACTATATGTCACCAGTGGTTTGGCACCACCAAAGTGGTTTGGTACCACACGGGTAGAAAAGGCGATACGGATGGTTAGGATCGGGTTGCATTAACTATGTTGCTATGTATGATGTGTGTTAGCATGTTGTTTCATCGGAGCGGATTTATGCATCGAGTCTTCGACTCACCCTCTCCTTTGACATTTCAGTGACTCGTAGACGCGGACATGGAGCCGGGATGGACTCGGGGTGCTCATGCCATGCTTAATAAGTTTTACTCCAACTCTATCATTTGGGTACTTTAGTTTAATTACTTTTATTTGGGTTTTTAATTTGGATTTGTAAAAGGCCTTTAAATTATGTTTTTTTTTTATGGTTATGTTTTAATTAGATTCTCAACCTGCTTAACAAATAACTTGGCATGAAATTTTGTTAAAACTTGAAAGACAACGCTTTCAAAATTTTATCGCAATGTGTTATGAACTATACCATCGGGTATCTCGCTATGTTTTTCTATACAATAAACTCAAACGATTTCCAAATCAAACTCGATTTTCTACTAAGTCTAAAATGTTTCAAAATGGCACTAAGAAACTATTGGAAGTGCTAAATGAAATCAACTCGTTTTAACTATATACTTGGATAAGTTTTCAAAATCTAATCAAACAAGCCTACTCAAATTTTCCTCAAATTCACTATGTTTTCACCCCACTTCTAAACGAAAAAAATCCTATCTCTCAAAAATGTTTTCCCCGTAACATACCGTATTCAAGCGTGGTGTCTTGTCCGAGTTTGGGGTGTTACAATTGTGGTATCGTGAGCTAAGTTCAAAGGTTTCTACTGTGGGCCCGAGGCCCAAAATGTTTTCAAAAGGTTGTTTTGTTAGTCTTTATTCTTAAAGTATGGTTTGAAAGGCATGGCACCGAGTCTCCTGCACTGGGCCGCCTGTAAGTACCCTTACTATTGCTTGTGAATTGATTGGATGTGATATGATCTCGATGAATAGCAATAGTATACTACTTTAGAGATTGAAACTCGATAGGATTCTCGTGAACTCATGAGAACAAATCCTCTTAAAATATTCATAAGACTTGCTTTTAAACAAGTGGAATAAATACTCGATGCATAAAATTCTTAATCGATACGAGAAAGATTAGTCATGAGCGCTAGAGGTGGACGTGGTTGTGGACGCAGGTCGTGGTAGGATGACCGCTTTCGAGCCCGTAGGATCCGGTCGTGGTTCGTAAAATGAGATACCGGCTCCGCCGCCCACCGGAGGTGGTGAGTTCCAAGATCGACCGGGACGACGCAGCGGTCACAGCGAGATGCCGCGAGTGTTGGAAAGAGTAGCCGTGTTGGTGGTAACGCAGAGTTAGGAATCGGTTCTCGAGCGACTTCGCAAATGGGGCCGAATTCTTCCGAGGTGTTTCGGTGTTGCTCCCAAAGATCGCTGAATATTGGTTGGAGGCAACTCAAATGGATCATGGATGATCTCGACTTGATCACAAGAGAAGCCAAGGGCATCGACGCTTCTCCGGATGAGTCATATCGCTGGTGGCTCACGGTTCGGGACAAAGGTGGCAAAGCAGAGGATTTGACTCGGGATTATTTCGTGGTCGCATATCAAAAGAAGTACATCGGAGCTAGTTATATCGACTCAAATGAAGGCTTTTTTCGAGGCTTGTTCAGGAGTAAATCTGCTTCGAGTACGAGGCCGAGTTCCCGGTCGAGTAGGTATGCCAGGGGCATTGTGGCCACCGAGCATGAGAGGTGTGTTCGCTTTCGAGGATGGTCTCATGAGACGACTTGAGGTCGCTGATTGCTCCTCGCCAGGAGCGCGAGTTTGCCGTCTTAGTTGAGAAGGCTAAGGTAGCCGAGGTGTTAAGGAGCCGGTGAGGCGGGGTATGGACCGGAAATAGGCATAAGAGGAGCTTTGGGTCTTCTCGGATCGCCAGTAATCCGCAGAAGAAGAGGGCTAGACCGAGTGGGCCGAACTAGCTCGCTAGGTTTGTTGTCGCTAGGCGTGGACCGCCGCAGCGGTGATCGGGCGGAAAATCTCATTGGGGTGGTCATTGGATCGAGGAAAAGGTTGCTTCGAGTGTGGTTCTCTCGAGCACCGTGGTGAGGGACCGTCCCGCGAGGTTGGCTAGGATTCACCCCCGAGAGTCGTACCGTAAATCGCTCGTAGGTAGTGGACCGCCACCGTAGAGGGGCCGTGGTAATGGCGTAGGTGGTAATGGTTCTGCCGGGGCCGTGGAGCACCGGCAGGCGCGGTAGTTCTCGATGCTAGACAACCCGGATTAGTGTATGCCGCGAGGCGCCGAGAGGAGGGCGACGCACCTGACGCCATAACCGATACGCTTTTGATTTTTGGTTCTCCTTATACCGCTTTGATTGATGTGGGTTCAACGCACTCTTATGTTGCCGATGAGTATAGTAGAGACCATGGATTTAGGCTCAGAGATATCTTCTAGGCGTATGACCGTGATTAGCCCTCTAGGTCACTCAGTAGTAGTAGATAAACTGCTTAAAGAGGTACCCTAGAACTCCAAGGGGTAGTGTTCGCCGATCCGATGGAGCCGCCGCTTGGGGAGTTCGATCTCGATTCTTGGGATGGATTGGTTGGTCAAGTACCAAAGCGAGGTTGGATTGCGCGCCAAGCGCATGTTCTGGGCAGACGGTCGAGGGTGAAGAGGTGGCTATGATAGGTAATAGGAGAGATTACTTATCAATGTGGTATCCGCTGGAAAGCGCAGAAGATGGTCGTGAAGGGTTGTGAAGCGTATGTGGTTCATGTGTATGCCTTGGAGGCTAAAGAGTCTACCGTGGAGAAGGTTCTGCACTGCTAAGGAGTTTGGCCGATGTTTTTCCCGAGGAGCTTCCGTGTTTGCCGCCGATCGCGAGGTGGAGTTCGGGATTGATCTGTTATCTGAATCGCGCCAGTTGTCTATTGCTCCGTATAGGATGGCGCCAAAGGAATTGGTGGAGCTTAAGGCTCGATCCCGGAGTTATTGGATCGAGGTTTTATTAGGCCTAGTGTTTCGCCGCGGTGCGCCAGTACTTTTTGTCAAGAAGAAAGATGGCACGATGCGGATGTGTATAGACTACCGCCAGCTGAACAAGTCGACGATTAAAAACAAGTATCCGCTGCCACGGATAGATGACTTGTTTGATCACCGAAGGGGCATGCGGTATTTTCAAGATCGACTTGAGGTCCGGGTATCATCGGTTGAAGGTAAAGGAGGCCGATATCCATAAAATAGCGCTTCGACTCGGTATGGGCACTACGACTTTCGTGATGCCGCTCGGGTTGACTAACGCACCGGCAGCGCTTATGGATATGATGAATAGGGTGTTTCAAAGAAGATCCGATCGCCATCGTGGTTTTCATAGACGATATCTTGGTGTACTCAAAGACAGAGGAAGAGCATGATAAGCATTTGCGAGTGGTGTTGCGATTTTGAGGGAAAAGCACTTTCTATGCTAAGTTCGCAAGTGCGAAGTTCGCTTAGAGAAGTGACTTTCTTGGGTCATGTAGTGTCGGCCGAGGGGATTCGAGTAGATCCTCGTAAAGATTGAGGCATTTTTGGATTGGAAGCCACCTAAGCCGCTGGTCGAGATTCGGAGTTTTCTGGTTTGGCCTGATACTACCAAGGTTTGTTGAGGGTTTTTCGTTGATAGCAACACCATGACCAAGTTGCCGAGGAAAGAAGTTCCGCTTGTGTGGACCGAGAAACAATGCAGGAAAGTTTCGATAAGTTAAAGAAGATTTTGACCGAGGCTCCGGTTCTAATTCAACCTGAGGCTGGTAAGGAATTCACAGTCTATGGCGACGCATCACATACGGGCTTGGGTTGTGTGCCGATGCAAGAAGGTAAGGTTGTGGCTTACGCTTCTCGGCAAATGAGGCCACATGAGGTCAATTATCCGACGCATGATTTGGAGCTAGCAAATTGTAGTCTTCGCTTTAAAGATTTGGAGGCACTACAGACGGAGAGAGATCGATAGTCTACACAGATCAAAAGAGTCCAAGTATCTACCGACTCGTAAGGATTTGAATTTGAGGCAAAGCAGATGGGTCGAAAGGTTCAAAAGATTACGACTCGCTCGATTGAGTATCATCCGGCAAGGCTAACGTGGTGGCGCACGCGTTGAGCCGTAAGGTTGTTTCGGAGTTAAGAGCATTGTTTGCCCACTTGAGTTTGTATGACGACGGGAGTATTCTCGCAGCGAGTTGCAAAGTTGCTTCTACTTGGGTTGGAGCGATCGAGAGAAACAGCTATTGGATGAGGTTCTCGAAAAGCGCGAAGGTTGCAGTGCGTGATGGTGGTTTGGAGGGTTACAAACTTGTCTAGTGATGAGGTTCTGTGTTTCCAAGGTAAGGCTTGTATGCCTAAAGATGTTGAGTCGAGGCAAAAGATTCTTCAGACGCACATAGCAGCCTCATGCTATGCATCCCGGAGGTAGCAAGATGTATAGGGATCTTAGAGAGCGCTTTGGTGGCCTCGGCTTGAAGAAGGAGGTGACAGAGTTTGTTGGGAAGTGTCCGACTTGTCACCAGTCAAGGCTGAACATCGCTTGCCGCTCGGGGTTGCTTCACCGTGAAGATTCCTCGATGGAAGTGGGAAAGGATAACCATGGATTTCGTGGAAGGGTTACCGCTACGCCAAGCAAGAAGGATTCGGCTTTGGGTAGTGGTGGATCGATCGACTAAATCACCACTTTATCCCTGAGGGCTGACTACTCACTTGTGCTAGCGGTCGTATGTTTCGTAGATAGTAAGGTTGCACGGTGTGCCGCTTCGATAATCTCTGATAGGATCCTAGATTCACGCCAAGGTTCCGAAAGCGCTGCATCGTGCTCTGGTACTGCTTGATTTCAAAGACTTTTCACCCGCAAATCGACGCCAATCGTAAAGGGTTATTCAGTCTTAGAGGATATGCTTTGAGAGGTTGTATCTTGGATTTCGCAGAGGTAGTTGGGAGGAGTTTCTACCATTAGTCGAGTTTGCCTACAACAACAGCTTACTGCGAGCATCAAGATGGCACCGTATGAGGCGTTGTATGGTAGGAAATGTCGCTCACCTACGTGTTGGACTCGAGTTAGGTGAACGCCGCTTGTTAGGACCCGAGTTGGTTGGGTCGAGACCGAAGACAAGGTTGTCGATTCACCTCGATTGAAGGAAGCTTCGACCGCGTAAGTCTTATGCCGATCTTAAGCGAAGAGATATAGAGTTTGGCGTGGGGATCGAGTTTTCCCAAGGTCTCGCCTTGGAAGAAGGTGTTGAGGTTCGGAAGAAAGGCAAGCTAAGTCCGAGGTTTATTGGGCCGTATAAGGTATTGAGACGAGTTGGACCAAAGAGCGTATCGCCTTGAGTTGCCAAAGCAGAGCTTAGTCGATTCACGACGTATTCCACGCTTCGATGCTTCGACGTTATCGCCGATCCGCCGCATGTGGTAGCAAAGTGGAAGAGATCGAGGTAAATCCAGATTTGACCATGGAGGAGGAACCTCGTGCGCATTCTTGATCGAGATGTGAAGGTTCTGCGTAAGAAGTTTGTGCCTTTGGTTAAGGTTCTTTGGCGGAATCATGGCGTAGAAGAAGCTACGTGGGAACCCGAGGATATGATGAGAAAGCAATACCCGCAACTCTTCTCGATCGTAATTTCGAGGTCGAAATTATTTTAAGGGGGTAGAACCGTAATATCCCGGTTAGGGGTCGCTTTTGTTGTTGCATGATATTGCATGTGTCTAGTGTGTCATGTGGCTATTTCTATGTTTTGGGGCTTAATCAAGTCTAAGTGTATGCCCGAGTGAATGGGAAAATTTTGGTTTTGGGTGTTAAGTCGTGAGCCGTTGGAGCTAGGGTATAAGAATATTATTTGGTGTTTGGTTGCACAAATGAGGAGCCGGCAAAGTGGCAAAGTATGTGCCACTTGGGGCTTGAGTGTGGCGTCAACTACAAGGGGGAGAGATCCCGAAGTTCAAGTCGCAGAGTTCCCATTTTGGCTCTCATTTTGGACGGCATGGAGGAAGAGTTAGAAGGCACCAATTCTTCCTTGACTTGGTCCACCCATTCAAATGGAAGGTGGAGAGCAAGTTGTGGAGGTAGACTTGGTCAAGCTTAATTTGAATGTGTGGTAGGGAGTTAATGGGGGAGTGGTGCCCAAATTTTGGGATGTTTGGAGGTGTTGGCGAATTTGGGAAGCTTGTTGGGGAGTGGCCACAGGTGAGTGTGTTAGGGGCTAGTGCCGAATTTCCCTTGGATTGTTGGTGCATTTTCTGGTCTTAGGAGGGTAGCAACATAGCTCTTTCATTTTTGTCAAAACAAGCCAATTTCATAGTAAGTTTCACCTTTTGTTTTCTTTTGGCAATCGAAAATGCAAGCACATTTGTGCCGAATTTCTTTGTTCTCTTGAGTAGGTGTAGCCGAATATCTCTTCCCATTTCCTCTTTTCTTTTCAAGTGTGTAAACCAAAACCTCTAATCTCTCTTCTTGCATTTTTGATTTTTCTTTCTTTCTTAAAAACTTTGTAGCCAAAACTCTCTTCCAAAAACACATTCTTCATCTCTTTTTCTTTCAAAACCCAAAGGTACCTTCTCCTGCTCATTTTTGTTTCTCCTTAAAACCATTTTGCCGAAACTTTATTCTCATTTCACTTTATCCTTCTTGTTTTTTTACTCAAGCCGAATTCTCTTTTCTTTTGTTTAAGTTCTAGCCGAATCTTCCTCTTCTAGTAGTACTTTGTAGCCGAATTTTGAGTGGGGAGTAATCTCGCTTGTCTTCTTTCAAACGTTGGAGCAAGGTAAGTGGTCAGCGAATGCTCATTTCTTTTCTCTCCTAGTTTTCTACCAATTTTGGGGAGGTTCAAAGTTGACTTTCTACATTGGTTGAAGGGGTGTTGATCTCTTATGTCTTGACCGAATTCTTTTTAGGGCTTTCTGGATTCAAGCAACAACGGTTTTATCCGAACTCGATTGTTTGTCGATTGCTAAAGGAGGAATCATTGTGGTTCGGGTTTGCTAAGAAACCAACCAATAGCAAGGTGAGGATCAACATTAACCCCTTTGGTTAATTATTGTTGGCCGAATGTTAGATGTCTAACTCCTATTTGGCCGATTGTAGGATCAAGGATACAAGGAGCTTTAGATCATTTCTTTTAGTATTAAAGGTTGCGCTTTAGCAGTGTGTAAACTAACACACCACACTTAGTGATATTGTTATTAGACCTGCTTTGCCTATTAAAATCATGACAAAGATGATGGATTATTGGATACCCAAACGGGGTATGTGTACGTATCCGGGTAAGTCAAGATTGTTACTAGATTACCGATGATCTATATGGTATCATGACTATGTATGTATGTGATATGGGGCATGAGTCAAACATATTAGCATGATATGCATAATTTGTATGATATGCATGATTACATGAGTTGGTTTGTTGATGGGTGATATGAGTGGAGGGGGCAAAGATGATTTGTGCCGACGAGCACCAAAGAGTTTTGGTAACACACTTTGTGACTTTGGGTCACCAAAGCTTTGGTAGCACATTTGTGTCTTTGGGACACCGAGGTTGGGCACCTCATTGCGACTTGTCCCCGTGGAGCACACCACCGTGGGTTGGCCCCACTTTGAGATATGGGATCGTCCGCTAGTGATTGGGTATCACACGATGGGTTGGCCCCATCATTCGATTATTGTGACTACGGGCACCGTTGCTTTGGTAGCACATTTGTGTCTTTGGGACACCGAGGTTGGGCACCTCATTGCGACTTGTCCCCGTGGTTAACACCACCGTGGGTTGGCCCCACATGAGATATGGGATCGTCTCGCTAGTGATTGGGTATCACACGATGGGTTGGCCCCATCATTCGATTATCGTGACTACGGTCACCAATGCTTGGGTAGCACATTGTGTCTTTGGGACACCGTTGTTTTGGTAACACATTGTGACTATATGTCACTAGTGGTTTGGCACCACCAAAGGTTTTGGTACCACACGGGGTAGAAAAGGCGATACGGATGGTTAGGATCGGGTTGCATTAACTATGTTGCTATGTATGATGTGTGTTAGCATGTTGTTTCATCGGAGCGGGATTTATGCATCGAGTCTTTCGACTCACCCTCTCCTTTGACATTTCAGTGACTCGTGAGACGCGACATGGAGCCGGATGGACTCGGGTGCTCATGCCATGCTTAATAAGTTTTACTCCAACTCTATCATTTGGGTACTTTAGTTTAATTACTTTTATTTGGGTTTTAATTTGGATTTGTAAAAGGCCTTTAAATTATTTTTTTATGGTTATGTTTTAATTAGATTCTCAACCTGCTTAACAAATAACTTGGCATGAAATTTTGTTAAAACTTGGAAAGACAACGCTTTCAAAATTTTATCGCAATGTGTTATGAACTATACCATCTGTATCTCGCTATGTTTTGCTATACAATAAACTCAAACGATTTCCAAATCAAACTCGATTTTCTACTAAGTCTAAAATGTTTCAAAATGGCACTAAGAAACTATTGGAAGTGCTAAATGAAATCAACTCGTTTTAACTATATACTTGGATAAGTTTTCAAAATCTAATCAAACAAGCCTACTCAAATTTTCCTCAAATTCACTATGTTTTCACCCCACTTCTAAACGAAAAAAATCCTATCTCTCAAAAATGTTTTCCCCGTAACATACCAGATTCGGGCGTGGTGTCTTGTCCGAGTTTGGGGTGTTACAGCCCGGTTGTTGGGTCGAGGTTGCAGATATCGGCTGCTTTTGTTGGCTTTGTCCTCATAACTTGCCACTGATAGTTATTCAGTGCCATATTCTCTATAAACTAAAATTTTCCTGACAAAAGCAAATAAAAGAAAATTTAGCAAAGTAAAAAAAATAAAAAAAAATGGCTAAAGTAATAAAAATAGAACTTTCTTAATATTTTAGTTCCCCGGCAACGGTGCCAAAAACTTGATCGCTGTGAATCAGAGTTTTAAAATTTATAAAAGAATGATCGAACCTGGAAACTAAATCTGACAACGATTAAAGGCAAGTGCACCTATCGAACAGTAGTATATTTTAGGCAAGACCGAATTATCGAACCCAAAGGAACTAAAAGTACTAATACTAACTTTCTTTTTACTATTTAGCCTAAAATAAGTGAAGTTGTTTATTAATCTAAATTAATTAACTACTAAACTAAAGACTCTAAGACAAAGAAGAATGAATTTCAAAATAACTTGGGAAAAACTCATTTTGATTTAGACGATACTCTAGGAAGAATCCACCTAGACTTCACTTGTTATCTAACACCGAACCATACGATTTATTCAATTAGTTTGATCCGTAAGACTCCCTAACGATATTAAACCCTCTCTCGAGGCAAATAACGCCTAACCCTAGGTTAATTAGTGGAACTCTCGCTCTCTTATAATAACCCCTAGAATAGCAAGAAATCGATCCGTGGATTCCCATATTAGGTTTCACCCTAATCCGAAAAATCCCGTCACCCTATCTCTAGGCGTGCGATCAACTCCGCTAATTATGTTGGATCTACTCTTAGGCGTGGCTCTATTCCTCCTCCACCTAAGCACATTAAATTTGGATTAAGCTCACATAATTAAGAATAAACTAAGTATTTATCATATAATTTAAATAATCAAATAACAAGATTCATCATAGGTTTCATCCCCTTCGGGTATCCTAAGGGTTTAGTTCATAACAATAAAGGAAAACATCTCAATAGAAAAGATAAAACAAAACATAAGAAATCCCTAAAACCCCCTGAAGGAATTGAAGAGGAGATCCTCCGTCTTGAGTATAACTCTGGCTTCTTGAGATGGATCAATTGGCTATCCTTGAGTGAATCCCCACAAATCTGCCTTCTTTGGCCTAGCACGACGCCCCTAGACGATGGCTTTGGGCTCCCCTCGACAGAGGATTTCTGTCAAACTCCCTTTCTAAGTTGCTACCTGGGGTGTTTATATAGGCTTTGAGATGTGTTACTTAGCCTCCAAGTATCCTAATTTGAGTGTAATTCCTATTTGGAAGTTTAAGTAGACTTAGGAATGTGTTTCTTTGCCTCCAAGCATCCAAATCCGAGTAAAATTCCTCTTTCCCGCAAGGCAGGACACGCCATGGCACACGCCCGTGTGAATCGTGGCCAGCCGTGTTGGACTCGTTGATGAGGCACGGCGTGTAAATCGTGGCTAGGCCGTGTTCTAGATAATTAAGGAGGCACGCCATGTGGTTTGAAGTCCAGCCGTGGCTGATTTCGTGGCTTGGCCCAATTTAGTCCTGCTTTAAGCCTGCTTTCTCTTCTTTTCATCATCGGGTGCTTTCCGAGTATAAAACATGAAAAGAAAGGATTAAGAGCACCTTTTTACATAAATTGAGGCTTAAATCATCCAAAAGCATATTAAATGTGCGCTTTAAATATGTTACTTTTATGGTTCATCATATATACATGCCATAGTCTAAAAAGTTCAACTTGTAAAAAGGTACCAAAAATAGTTGATAGTGTGATTGACTTTGACGATGATCCCCAAGCTCGAACTTAGACTTCAAAATCTATAAAATAGTCAAATGAACACACACATAGTAAGCTAACATAGCTTAGTAAGTTATAAGCAATTGTAAAGTATAAAATTGAATATTTTACAAATTAAATCAATTTAACACAATCATCAACGAAGCTCATATCAATAGGTATAGAACATTTTACCACTCATTAGCTATAATATTTAGTAATCTCAAACCAAATACTCAACATTTCCATATTAGATTTTATTTTAAACTAATCATCATTATTTCATCTCAACAAATTCAAAAACTAATGTTCACATCTCATTTCTTTAGTTTCATAAGCTAATATAACTTACCACATTAGTACTAAATTTCCCTACTACCATGAATCACATACCTATTTATTTCATTTCGTTTATCACAATTCACTAGTTGATATCCTCGAAGGATCCGTAAACCCGCACACATAGTGCAAATCATGTAACATATTGCACACTTAGTGCCGTTACTTTGATAAAGTGCACACATAGTGCCATTTACTTGTAATGTATCGCACACTTAGTGCCATTACTTATTTTCTGCACACTTAGTGCCAAACGACCGATTTCGCACACATAGTGCTCGGTATTTAAGCTTGCACACATCATGCCTATTAACCGATCTTTTCCTCATTCATATAAACACATATGATTTCATTTTCATTCATATATACACATATATGTACATGTTCAAAACAACTCATTTCTCCTACCAAATACCATCACATTCGGCAACATTCAATACACATATATACCCACCTATTCAACTACAACCATCTCTCCTTTCATTCTCACATTCAACTTTCTCTTAATACATATATATATTCATTCAACTCAAATAATCAAAGCTTATATATATATATACCAACCTTACATTCGGCTAATACATAATTCATTCAATGTCACATTCAAAGATTATGAAATTAAACATACTTACTTCTATTTAACATATGCACAATGATATAGACTAAAATTCATTTCAACCCAGCTTGCTTAAAAACTTACCTCGAGTATCGACGGACTTTGTTTTCCGACTATTCGATTATCTTTTCCTTTCCCCGATTTAATCCCGATCCTTTTTGTTCTTGATCTAAATCAATTTCAAATTAAGCTCATTCAAATATATTTTCATTCAATTTAATTCAAAAACACATAAATGGGAAAATTACTATTTTACCCCTGACATTTATAATTTTTACAATTTAGTCCCTATTGCACAAAACACAAAATACTGAAAATTTGCACACACTCCTTTAGGGCTGAATGTTACTCATGCCCATACAAGTCCATACAATCCATTTATTTTGCATTTTAGTCCCTCCAACATTTATTTTTGCAATTTAATCCAAATCACTCAATTTCATCAAAAATTCAAGAACAACACTTGTTAATCTATCACATATAATTAATATTTCATCATCAAACAACAAGAATATCAAGCTTCCTTCAATGGCATCTCATGAAAAACACAACCTATTCAAAAATTTACACATGGGCTAGCTAAAACTCAAAGCAACGATCTCAAAAACGTAAAAATTATCAAAAACTAAAACCGAATCATACCTTAATTTTGCTTCAAGCTAACCGAAACCTAAGAGTTTTTCCTTTTTTCTTTTTATTGTGTTTTTCGGCACCAAGATGAGTGATAATGGCTTTTTCTTTTGATGTTTTATTTATTATTAACTTATATTACAAAATGTAAACTTTAACATATAATTTATGTATATAAAAAAATATTATTATAAAATTAAAGCCAAATGTCATCCACTAACATGCTAAATGGTTAATTTACAACTTAAGTCCACATATAAAAGAAGACAAATCAATTAAACACTCAATTTAATAAAAAGCTACTTTTACCACTTATGCAATTTACTCCTTTTTCTTAAATTAAACACACAAACGGACAAATTAATTCACGAAATTGTAACACATGCTCAATCATAGATTATAGACACCAAATATATTATAAAAATACTCTACTAACTCAGATTTGTGGTCTCGAAACCACTGTTCTGATTAGGGTCAGAATCGGGCTGTTACATGTCAAGGGGGGTCCAACTAGGCCAAAGAGGGCAGATTTGTGGGAATTTACTCGAAGAAAGCCAGTTGATTCATCTCAAGAAGTCAGAGTCATACTCAAGACAGAGGATCTCTCTTCAATTCCTTCAGGGAGTTTTAGGGTCTTTCTTATGTTTTGTTTTATCTTTTCTTCTGAGATGTTTTCTTTTATCATTATGAACTAAACTCCTCGTGATACACGGGGGATGAAACCTAAGATGAATCTTGTTATTGTTTTCTGAACTATATGATAAATACTTGATTTGTACTTAATTATGTGTTCTTAATTCTTGTTTTGATATTTCCGGGATATTAATTCAAGTTTGATGTGCTTAGGTGGAGGAGCAAAAGTCCCTGCCTAAGAGTAGATCTAACATGATTAAGCGGAGTTGATCGCACGCCTAGACATAGGGTGATGAGATTTTGCCAGATTAGGGTGAAACCTAATATGGGAGTCCATAGATCGAGTTAATGCAATTCTAGGGGTTTTAATTAGAAAGAGATTTCAATTAATCAACCTAGGGTTAGACGTTAGTAGCCTCGACGGAGGTATTAATATAACTTAGGGAATCCTACGGAACAAGTCAAGTGAATAAATCATCTGGTTCAGTGTTACATAACAATTGAAGTCTAGGTGGATTCTTCCTCGAGTATTGTCTTAATCAATTGGTCTTTCCCACAAGTATTTCCCCAAATTCTTTCTTCTTTATCTTAGAGTCTTTAGCTTAGTAGTTAGTTAATTTAGATTAAACAACAATGTAACATCCTTAAATAGGGGCTATGATGTTTGAACTATTTGCATGTGTATGGCTTGGTTGTGATATTAGCTGAGGTGTTTTGGGGTCTAGGGAGAAGCCAAGGGTAGGCCCGAACTATAGGAAAATTTTTATTTTTAAGCTTTGGTTAAGGGGAGCTGAAGGAGCTAGGGGTTAAGAATATTTTGTGGTAAACTTTAGCACAAGAATTACCTTGGTAAAGTGGCAAGAAGGCGCCACTTAGGGCCTTAAGCAGTGACGCCACAAGTAGGGGAAGGAGAGCTTGGGTTTAATCTGTAGAAATCCCTTGCTGCTAATTCTTTTTGACGTCAGAGAGGGGAAGAGTTGTGCTCAGCTCAAACTCTGATGGATAACTGTTGGACAAGTCAACAGATTTGAACGGGTGGAGAAGAGAGAATTTAGGAGTTTGAAGAATTCAAACTCATTTGAATGGTTGGCTATGAGGAGTTGGAAGAGGTTGCCAAAATTTGAACTCTAGTGTGAGGAGGAGTAATCGGTTGGAAGACTAGGGGAGGGAGTGCCGAAATTCCTTAGTGACATTTTTGGCTAGTGAATGCCTTGGAGCATTCGGTTGCGTGCTAAAGCCGAAACCCCCTTAGCCTTGTCGATTTCTCCCTTAATGCACCATGTTGAAGCAAAAGACGAAAGTACTTTAGGCTTTTGCCGATTTCTTTCTTAGGCATTGAGCCGAATCCCCATTTGAACTCCTCTCTCATTTTCTTTGAAGCCGAAACATTCTTCTTTCCAAACCTCATTCCATTTTACTCTCTAACTCTAATTTGGTGTGACCGAATCCTCTTCTTCCTCAAGTCACTCTTTACCATTGTTTCTCTCATCTTCTTCTCACCATCATTCAAATCGAATACTTCCTTCCATTCTCTCATTTCATGTTGGCCGAATCTCTTTTGATTTCCTACCTTAAGCCATAGCCGAATCACCTTGATCACTCTACCCCATTGCCGAAATCTCTTTACTCTCCCCTCTCATTCTAACTATTGGCCAAATATCAATCAAGCGAGAGATCTCCTTGATTTCTTCTCTAATCGGTTTGGAATAGGTAAGTCTGTCATGACCAAATCTCCTCTATTCTCACTTTCTTTTCTCTGTCGACTCACATGGAACAAAAGCCAAATTTCGGCATTTGTCTTGATTCTCATTCATCTGTGAAATTGGATTCTCCTAGGTTCTTCGGGATTTGGAAGCAAAGTGGATCATGGTCATCTACTCTCTCTCCCAATCGGTTTTCGTTAGGGATCGTGGTAAGGTCTCATGCCGATTCATTCTTTCCCTTATTCTTTTGAAAAGTCGAAGGCTATTGCTTTATGTGGTTGAATGTTGGCCGATTGTAGGGGAAGGCTGAGATCTCGCATATCTCAGGTTGTGGCTAGTATTCGAAAAGCGTTAAGGTAAGGAAGGTTGCTAGATGCGTTAACTTTTCAGGATTTACAAGTGAAGCCGAATGGCTTTTGCTAATGGTCTTGGTTTGGCCAAATGTAGGTAAAGGGGGTCTAGTGCGTTAGATCGGGATCTTCGGGATTCATTGATCGCGTTAGTAACCAGGTATGTAACTTACACACTTCATAATCGTTGTAAACTTGTTAATAACCTAAACTATGTTAAAAGTCAAACCGTAGATCTCGATATGATACCTTTATGGGTATGAGCAAGGATGTCGGGTAAGTCTGCTTTTGTTGAGATTACGGTACATGATTTCTCGATGATATTATCTATGTATGTTCGATATATGTCTAATGATTAAGCATGATGGCATGATTTGTATGTGCATTGCATTATTGTGGGTGATATGAGAGGAGGGGGAAGGTTAATATCTCGTGACTTTGGGTCACTAAAGTGGTTTGGCACCACCAAAGGTTTGGTACCACAGCTGATTTCGTGACTTTGGGTCACCAGAGGTTTGGCACCTCATAGCGACTCGCCCCAAAGGGCTTAGCACCACAAAGGGTTGGCCCCACATTTGATAAAATGGGATTGTCGCCATGATTTGGTATCACAACGTGGGTTGGCCCCACATATGGATTATTCGTGGCTTTGGGTCACCAGTGGTTTGGCACCACATTATTATTGATATCAGTGACTTTGGGTCACCAGTGGTTTGGCACCACCAGTGGTTTGGTACCACACGGGGTAGAAAAATGAGTTGTGGATGGCTAGGTTTGGGTGCATGATATGTTTGCTTGATTATGATTTGTGTAAGCATGTTGCAATAATCGGGAGGGGGATTATGCACTGAGTCTTGGTGACTCACCTTCTCCCTTATCTTTTCAGCTGGTTCGTAGATTTCGGATGAGGAGCCGGGTGAACTCGAGGTGACCATGCGATAATTGCTTCGGTTTTACATGGACATTTGATTTGGGTATTTTACTTTAAATTCTGGTTTTTATTTGGGTTTGTAACAAGGCCTTTAATTTATGTTTTGGATTATTTTATCTGCTTTGGATTTGGTTTTAAATATGACTAAGTAATTACTTGATTTGCTTTAATAACCTGATAATCAAAGTTTTCAAACTAAGCTATGCAACGAGTTTTCTAAACTCTACCATCGGGTAATACAATTCACATGATTTCAAAGCAACTTAACATTTTCCACTATACGTACATCGGTTTTCCCCAAACACAAGCAATCGAAGAGTTTTCACTGAAAATAAATCGGTAACCTATTTTCTTCGAATCGTTTTCACTCTGTGACATGCCAAATTCGGTCGTGGTGTGTTGACCGGGTTTAGGGTGTTACAGACAATTCCCTTTATTTTAGGCTAGATAATAAAAAGAAAGTTAGTATTAGTACTTTTGGTTCCTTTGGGTTCGACAATCCGCTCTTGCCTTAACTATACTACTGTTCGATAGGTGCGCTTGCCTCAAATCGTTGTCATAGTTAGTTCCCAGGTTCGATCATTCTCTTTATAAATTTTAAAACTTTAACAAATCACAGCGATCAAGTTTTTGGCGCCGTTGCTGGGAAACTAAAATATTAAGAATGCTCAATTTTTATTACTTTAGCCATTTTATCGCAATTTATTTTTATTCTTATTTTTATTTTTATTTTTATTATTTTAATTTGCTAATTTTTCTTTTATTTACTTTTAACAGGTAATTTTAGTTTATAGAGGAGATGGCACTGAATAACTATCAGTGGCAATTCATGAGAACAAAGCCAACTGAACCCGCCCGTGTCTACAACCTCGATGCAGTAACCATGCTATCAAACCAGGTAGAGATTTTATGTAAGAAAATTTACGGTTTATGTGGTTCCTTGCAGGTACACCCAGTAATACAGAGCAATATGAATGGAGGAGGGATGAGCAATATAGAATATCCACCTTACAACCCGAGTGCTGAAAACGATCAAGTTCACTATATGGGTAACTATTCTAGACCTCAAAATAATCTTTATAGTGACACTTATAATGCAGGTTGGAGGTACCATCCCAATTTCTCATGGGGTGGTCAAGGTAATCAAAGACAACAACCCCCTCCAAATTTTCAAAATCAGCCCTACCCACAGGAAAAGAAGCCGAACCTTGAGGAGATGCTGACATAATTCATAGCGATCTCGAAACCCGTCTTCAAAAGTCGAGACAACACTTGAAAGTCAGCAAGCATCACTTCAAGAGATCGAGAATCAATTAGGTCGACTTGCTAAGTCGATCTCGTAATGACCACAAGGAAGCTTGCTACAAGCAACATCAAACTAGCCCTAAAGAGCAAATTCAAGCCACAACTATTTACGATAATGAAGGGTTAAATGAACCAGAACCAAGGCAAGAAAACATAGCAGATAAAGGTAAGGGTGAGGTGAGCCATGATATACCAAAACTGGAAATTACAGAGTACCAACCTCGTGTGCCATATCCCGGTGCAATGATGAAAGACCACACAGAGCAACAATTCGGTGAACTCACACTTCGTGTAGGCGACGAAACGATCACTCTTCACACTCTTGAATCGTCTAGAACATCGAGTAATCAAGGTAAAAACATAAATTCTATTAATAATCATTTGATTCAACCTTCTGTACAGGAAACACCACAAAACTACACAACCGAGCCAGATCCTAGACCTCGTGTCAATAGAGAAGAAATTCATGGGGAACTAAGGCTTCGGATCGATGGACTAGACGAGTGGAAGACACACTTCAAAGAGGAACTAAAAGCACACGAAGCAAAAACGAGGCAACTCCACGAAAAACTTAACGATGGGACAACCCAGATTAAGATAGGAGATCAGGTACTCAAAATCTTCCCAAATGGAACAGTCGAGGTAACTAATCCTAAAGTCAGCACTTTTAAGGTAAACACTACTTGACTTAAACTATATATCAATAACCGAATTGATCGCATGAGAAAGGATTTTCACCTCCTCAAACCACCATGATTATGCGAATGAGAGGTAAGTCTAGCTCAAGACTTTAAACGAGCGCTTCTCGGGAGGCAACCCGAGCACTAACCCCACTAACGTCCATATTTTTGAATTTTAGCATCTAACCAAAAACTAACCAAATTTTTAAGCGCAGGCTTCCCTACCACATGGCCTTGCACACGGGCATGGCTGTGGCCGTGTGGAAACAGGACAAAACTTATCTCAAAACACGGGCTGTGATAAAATGCCACGACCGTGTGATTCGGCCGTGGTCGAAACTGAGAAATCTACACAGGCGTGCGACACGCCCGTGGGACCTTTGTGTCCATTTATATTTTTCTTTTTCTCTTATTTTAGCTTTTAATTTCTTTTCTTTTGTCCTTCTTGTCTTTAAATTTATATTACTATATTTTGATTTCTTTAATTTAGGTTCAAAGGGGTTGTTAACGAACAGCACCAGATATGTCAGCACCTTCACATTTCATCGTCACACCCACCTCGTGAACCATCCAACAACAAGGACTTCTCTGTCCATTAATCTTTTCTTTTCGTTTTATTTCACTTTTTAAACTCTTTTTTTTATTCTTTTCTTTAAATATATAATTAGTATAATTTGAATTATCCTTATTATTCCCTGGCTAATTCTTCACGAGTTACCCAATTTATTCATCTAGCGCAGAAATTGTTGGCGGAAATCGCACCACCACCAAAGACGCCTCCTCCAACTTATCTTTCACCTCCAAATCAAATACCTACAAGCCTCACTCTCAAGGAATCCATCCAAAATTCAGGAAGTTTCACTTCTATCCCTATCTTTTGATCTTCTTACTATAATGTTTTTATTTATCTTCGTACATTGAGGACAATGTACAGCTTAAGTGTGGGGGTGAATCTTAAAAGCGCCTAACTTTTTTCATTATTCTCTAATCCTGAATTATACCTTATTCTTAAATAATTTTCTCATATTACGATTAAAATGAAATTTCCTGTGATTTATGATTTTTATTGATATGTTTTGGATTAAGTCATAGTTAATTATACATTGATAATTTAAACTTTAAGATACTAGAGAATCAAGCATGATAAGTCTATTTTTCGTAAATAAAAAAAGAATTAGGTTGTCTACCTGAATCTAGTTATTACCTTGAAATTTGAAATTTACAAGGTTGATGTCAAAAAGCCATAATTTTTGTGAGATTTTGAGCCTTTTAGAGCATATATTCTTTTTCATGCTCACTTTATTGATTATGAGTGTGTCAACATTGATTTGTTATTCTAGAACTTGCATCGATTATACATGTCGAGACCACACCTTTGATTTGATATACTAAGATGATAAAGGCACCTAGGATTTAATCCACTCACTCCACTAAGAAGCCTACCTTCATAATTAACCCCTAGTGAACCCCGTTGATCCTAACAACCCTTTTTATTGACTCACCCACTATTATTAATCCAAAACCCTTTGTATTCGTTATCACCATTCTTCTTGACTACCCCTATATCGAGATTTGATTTGATCGATTACTTAACTATTTTCTTTATCAGTTGTTAAATTCTATCTTATTATTACTTGATTTGTTCTTAAAAAAAATTATTCATTATTAGTTTTATTAGTAAGTGAGCTTACATATTTAAATTCCACATCTTGAAGAAAAAGCTCGTATTATTAGTATTACAAGTTTTTAGTTGATGTAATTATTAGCTCATTTTTCTAGTTAGGTAATTTGTCAAGTTAATCTTGATTCTAACCCTCTAATTCAGCCTTTATCCAGACCTTTAACCCAAGCCCCGTTACAACCCTGTTAAAGACCTTTTGATTTGTGTATCATCTCATATTATAATGGTGGAGATTTAATTTTCATGCAAGCCTATGGGATTAACTTTTCATGTTTGACTTTTGAGTGCTTTTTCTTGAACCTTAAATACCTCGAGTGATTTGAGTGAATCTTTAGTGAGGATGTCAATCCTTGTCGATTTTGAATCAGAGGTGATTATTTAGAAGAGGGAAAACACCTATGTTTTCATGCTACAAAAATGTATGACTTAGATTGTTTGAATCTTTAGGACTCTTTGAGTTGAATTATCCATGTATGAATTATCTATGAATTATGAAAAAACATTATTGATGAATATTTTGAATCGAGGAAGTTTGTTTTAATTGTAAGTTGAGAATTTTTCTTGAGGATAAACAAAAGCTTAAGTGTGGGGGTATTTGATAAATCGCAATAGTAACATATTTTAATCCCACATTTAGCATGCTTTTGGATGATTTAATCCTTGAATTATGTAATTTGGTGCTCTTAATCATTTGTTTTCATGTTTTATACTCAGGAAAGCACCAGAGAATGAAAAGAACGAGAAACGGGCTTAAAACGGACCAAATAGGCCAAATCACGAAATCAACACGACATGGGCCCAAGACCACACGGCCGTGCCTCATTAATGGACTCGAACACGGCCTGACCACGACTTACACGGGCGTGTGCCAAGGACGTGTCCCTGCCGTGGCAAAGAGATATTCTATTCGGATTAGGATACTTAGAGGCAAAGAAACATATTTAGAAGGCTATATAAACACCCTAAGTATGACCCAAAGGGGGGAGCCCAAGGCTTTTGTCAGGGGGCGTCCAGCTAGGCCAAAGAGGGCAGATTTGTGGGATTTTACTCGAAGAAAGCCAGTTGATTCATCTCAAGAAGCCAGAGTCATACTCAAGACGAAGGATCTCTCTTCAATTCCTTCAAGGAGTTTTAGGGTTTTTCTTATGTTTTGTTTTATCTTTTCTTCTGAGATGTTTTCTTTTATCATTATGAACTAAACTCCTCAGATACCTGAGGGGGATGAAACCTAAGATGAATCTTGTTTTTATTTTCTGAACTATATGATAAATACTTGATTTGTTCTTAATTATGTGTTCTTAATTCTTGTTTTGATATTTCTGGGATATTAATTCAAGTTTGATGTGCTTAGGTGGAGGAGCAAAAGTCCCTACCTAAGAGTAGATCTAGCATAATTAAGTGGAGTTGATCGCACGCCTAGACATAGGGTGACGAGATTTTGCCGGATTAGGGTGAAACCTAATATGAGAGTCCATAGATCGAGTTAATGCAATTCGAGGGGTTTTAATTAGAAAGAGATTTTAATTAATCAACCTAGGGTTAGACGTTAGTAGCCTCGACGAAGGTATTAATATAACTTAGGGAATCCTACGGAACAAGTCAAGTGAATAAATCATCTGGTTCAGTGTTAGATAACAAGTGAAGTCTAGGTGGATTCTTCCTCGGGTATTGTCTTAATCAATTGGTCTTTCCCACAAGTATTTCCCCAAATTCATTCTTCTTTATCTTAGAGTCTTTAGCTTAGTAGTTAGTTAATTTAGATTAAATGATAATTCCCTTTATTTTAGGCTAGATAATAAAAAGAAAGTTAGTATTAGTACTTTTGGTTCCTTTGGGTTCGACAATCCGGTCTTGCCTTAACTATACTAATGTTCGATAGGTGCGCTTGCCTCAAATCATTGTCATAGTTAGTTCCCAGGTTCGATCATTCTCTTTATAAATTTTAAAACTTTGACAAATCACAGCGATTAATATCACATTCATTTACATTATTGTACTTAACCTGTCTCTAATTAATATTACTGGCTACATATTACTGCCATCATATTCTGTTCACTCTACAAGGCTTATAAACAATTTTCATAGCTTATTCACAGTAACAGCCCATTTTCAGTGATATCGAAAATAGTAGTTTCGGGACTACAAATCTGACTAATGAGTCCTTAATTAGTATTATTTAATTCTTACGAGTCAAATATAGTTTTATAATGAATGTTGGATGTAACAGCCCGGTCTAGACCCTAGTCGGAACAGTGGTTTCGAGACCACAAATATGAGGTCAGAAAAATATTTTAATATTATTTTTTATGTTTACAGTATGTGATTAAGCATGTGTGAAATTTCTGTGTGAAAATTTTAACGTTTGTGTGCTTAATTTGCAAGAAGGACTTAATCGCATAAAATGCAAAAGCTGTGTGCTGATTGTTAAAGTGTTTATTTGTCATGGCTTATTAAATGAAAGGTCCTTATGTTGTTATTAAACCAATTGATAGTAAGTGGATGGTAATGGCATGGTTTATGGTGTTATTATTAATATTTATTAAGGGTAAAATGGTAAAATGTCAATTAAGTTAATAATAAATAAAAAAAATGAATGAAATAATGTTCATCTTTAATGTTCTTCACCAAAAATAGAAAAGAAAAAGGGGGTTTGAAGCTCTTGAATATTCGGCTAACATCTAGTTTGATTCAAGGTTAGTTTTTGTTTGGTTTTTGATACTTTCTACGTTTTTGTGATCGTTGCTTTGTGTTTTATCAAGCCCATGCTTTAATTTTAGAATTTGATGAAGAATTTGAGATGTTCCATTGATGAATTCTTGAGATTTGTGATAGTTGGTGATGAAATATGAAAGATATGTGATAGATTAACATATTTTGTCTTTGAATTTTTGGTGAATTTGAGTAATTTGGGCTAAATTGTGAAAATGAAAAATTGAAGGACTAAAATGTGAAATAAATGAAATATATGGGCTTGTATGAACATAAGGAGAATTCGGCTAGGCATGTGTGAAATGAAATTATGTGAGTTTGATGATTTTATGAAATAGGGACTAAAGTGTCGAAATGTGAAAATGTGAGGGCTATTTTGTAAAATGCTCTAAATATGTGTGTTTGGACTAAATTGAATGATTTGGTGATTGAATGAGCTAAATTTGAATATGTATAGATCAAGAAAAGAGGGATTTGGATCGAGATCGAGGCAAAGATAAAATGCTCGATTAATCGACTCGTTTTGTTACTTTGACGTCCGAGGTAAGTTCATGTATAATACGAATTGTTTTAAATTATGTTTATATGTTATATAATGAATGGAATGTGTTATTTGAGTGAGTAATGTGAATTATGAGCATGAGAAGATGTGGTACTATGTGTACGTAAATAAAATCGTTATAGTGACGAAAGGAACTAAGTGTGCGAAATAGAGAAATACATCGGCTATGTTATTTGGCACTGTGTGTGCGAATTTGATACATCTTTGATTCAATGTGGTGCACTAAGTGTGCGATAATATTGTGGTTCGGCTATTTATGAGGTACTAAGTGTGCGATAATATTGTGAATGTGGTAAATTACATAGCACTGAGTGTGCGAATTAATCAAATGTTCAAAGAGGAGTGAACGAAAAAAGGTTCGAAGCATTGAATAGTAAATGTGATACTTAAATACGTAATGGTACAGGTATGTACGGAACCTATATGGTTGATGATTTTTTAAATGGATAAATGGATGGTTATATGAGTATTGGCTATGGATGAATTTGTGTATTATGGTGAATTGATCTATGTGATGGTTTATTATATATATTGAATTTAAATCATTGAGTTAAATATATTATATTACAAACTTACTAAGCTCTTAAGCTTGCTGTGTGAAGTTTTCTCTGTTTTACAATTTAATTAAAGCTAGCTCGGATCCAGGAATCGTCAGCGACTCAATCACACTATCGGGTAACTATTTTGGTACTTTTGGAAGATGTATATATATATGGTATATGGCATGTATAGGCTAGTGAATATAGCATGTTTTGAAGTGTACAAGCTTAGCCATGTGATATGGCTTGAAAGTTGAATGATGATGGTTTATATGTGTGGGTTATGTGAATGATAGATATGGAATGAGTTAGTGAAATTGTATATGCATGTTTCATGCTTAAAATGGTTGATGACAAATGTGGTCTAATGGTGAATTTGTGGTATGAATTACATGATGTTTGTCTTAAATGAATTGGAGTGTAAAATTGATATTTTAGATAGATATAATTTAGTTGAATATGTGTATAAAGTAAATGATGTGGTTGATGATTATTTGGTGCATAAAATTGATATGTTTTAGATGCCATTTGAAGTATAAATGTTATGGTTGGATGCTTGTAGGTGAGACCCTAAGTGTGGGTGGCAATTTGGCCTTGCAAATGGCCTATAATTGCCCACACGGTTGAGCACACGGGTGTGTGGCTCGATCGTGTCCTTCTTGGTTGAAATTCAAAACAAGTCAGGCTCGACCACGGGCTAGACACACGGGCGTGTGACTGGCCGTGTGATACAACTCAGGCTCGACCACGGGTGAGGCACATCGGCGTGTCTCAGGTCGTGTGGACAAGTCGGTATGTATGCCCAATTTTGACACGGCTCGGGCACATGGGCGTGTCTAAGGCTGTGTGAGGCACACAGCCTGCCCACATGGGCGTGTGACCTCTGTATGTAATATCCCGGGTTAGGGGTTATTTTTATTATGGCATGTTTTGCATGTGTTGGCTTGCTATGTGGCTATTTTGGTGTCTTAGGGGCTTAATTGTAGACTAGGGGTATGTCTGAGTAGGTGGGAAACTTGTTGTTTTTAGGCTTAAGTAAGAGGAGTTGATGAAGCTGGGATATATGAATATTATTTGGTGTTCTTGAGCACGAAAGAAAAGCTAGTGGAGTGGCAAGGCATGCGTCACTTGGGGGCTTGAGTGTGGCGTCATCTGCAGGGGGAGAGGTCTTGTGTTCAAGCTGCGGAGTGGCCACTTTTTGGCACTCATTTTGGCGGCATGGAGGGAGGAGTTTGTGGCAGTTCAAACTCCGCCTAAGACTAAGTCTTCCCATTTGAATGGAGAGTGGAGAGTGATTTTAGGAGGTAGACTTGGTAAACACATTTGAATGTGTGGCATGGAGTAGTTGGGGGGATATGGCCGAATATTGAGGAGTGGTTGAGGTGTTGGCCGAAACTTGGATGCTTCATGGGGGAGTGACGGCATAGTAGTGTGATGTTGGAGGTGTTGTGCCGAAATTCTTTTTTGGAATTTTGGTTGTTTCGGTCAAGGCTTAGCAAGCTAGTGTCTTCTCATTTTGACATTGGTAGCCGAATTCTCTAGTGTATTCTTTTTCGTTTCCTTTCTTTGTAAGTTTGATAATCAAAACCTCTCTAAGGCTTGCCAAATTTTTGTGTTGTTTTCTCAATATTCTTTGTTAAGCGAATGTCCCTTACATGTCTCTCTTCTTGTTCATTTGAGTAAATCGAAACTAGCCAACATTTTCCTCTCATATTTTCTTTATTTCTACAACCCTTGTGCCGAATTTGCATTTTTCTCTTAGCCAAAACTTTTGTTTCTTTTTCTTTGAGCATAGGCCGAATATCACCCTCTCCCTTCCATCTCTTTTTGGTGTTTTCCTTCCTTGGGGTTAGACCGAATCTTTCCTTTCTCCCTTCTAAACTTATCTTACCGATTTCTTTCTCTTCTTGAATCGCATCTCCTCTGTTTCTACTTCCAAAACTTTAGCCGTTTTTCCTCTTTCTCTTGGGTGGTTGAAGCCCAGAATCTCCCTTCTCTCCTAGGGGTCTCTTGTGGCCGAATTCTTGGTGGTTGGTGTTGGGGTAAGTGGTTGGCGAATGGCCATCTCTCTCTTCTCAAGTATTATATTGATTGCGGTTTGTTCAAAGCCTATGATGGTTGTAGATGGGAGTGAGTTAATCACTTGTTTAACCTTTTCATATAGGGTCTTTGGATAGTGCAAGTAACCAAGAGGTGTTCTACTCTAGTAACCGATTGGTAAACAGTGGTGGTGGTAAGTGGTTGGTATTGGCATTAATCGTTCAATCTTTTGGTTTCGATTGAGTCAAGATTATTAAGGTTTAACTGCTTCATCTTTTATGGTGTAGCCGTTTGCTAAAGGAGAATCATTGTTTGATTCGGATTTGGTAGAAACCAAATCATCTTAAGAGGTAAGGGTTCGGTATTACCCTTTGGTTAATTGATGATGGCCGAATGTTATAGATGTCTAACTCCTATTTGGCCGATTGTAGGAGCAGGTATACAAGGAGCCTAGATCGTTTCTTTTAGTATTAGAGGTTGCGCTTTAGCAGGTGTGTAACTAACACACCCATACTTAGTGATATTGTTATTAAACCTGTTTGCCTATTAAAATCATGACAGTATGATGGATTATTGGATACCCAAACGGGGTATGTGTACGTATCCGGTAAGTCGTTAGTGTTACTAGATTACTGATGATCTATATGGTATCATGACTATGTATGTATGTGATATGGGGCATGAGTCGAACATATTAGCATGATATGCATAATTTGCATGATTACATGAGTTGGTTGTTGATGGGTGATATGAGTGGAGGGAGCATGATATTTTGTGCTGACGAGCACCAGTGTTTTGGTAACACACTTTGTGACTTTGGGTCACCAGTGCTTTGGTAGCACATTTGTGTCTTTGGGACACGAGAGGTTGGGCACCTCATTGCGACTTGTCCCTGTGGTTAACACCACCGTGGGTTGGCCCCACATGAGATATGGGATCGTCTGCTAGTGATTGGGTATCACACGATGGGTTGGCCCCATCATTCGATTATTGTGACTACGGTCACCAAAGCTTTGGTAGCACATTTGTGTCTTTGGGACACCAGGAGGTTGGGCACCTCATTGCGACTTGTCCCCGTGGTTAACACCACCGTGGGTTGGCCCCACTTTGAGATATGGGATCGTCGCTAGTGATTGGGTATCACACGATGGGTTGGCCCCATCATTCGATTATTGTGACTACGGTCACCGAAGCTTTGGTAGCACATTTGTGTCTTTGGGACACCGAGGTTGGGCACCTCATTGCGACTTGTCCCCGTGTGGTTAACACCACCGTGGGTTGGCCCCACTTTGAGATATGGGATCGTCTACTAGTGATTGGGTATCACACGATGGGTTGGCCCCATCATTCGATTATCGTGACTACGGTCACCGTGCTTGGGTAGCACATTGTGTCTTTGGGACACCAGTGTTTTGGTAACACATTGTGACTAAATGTCACCAGTGGTTTGGCACCACCAGTGGTTTGGTACCACACGGGGTAGAAAAAGGAGATACGGATGGTTAGGATCGGGTTGCATTAATTATGTTGCTATGTATGATGTGTGTTAGCATGTTGTTTCATCGGGAGCGGGATTTATGCCTTTGAGTCACTCGACTCACCCTCTCCTTTGACCTTCAGTGACTCGTGAGACGCGGACATGGAGCCGGATGGACTCGGGTGCTCATGCCATGCTTAATAAAGTTTTACTCCAACTCTATCATTTGGGTACTTTAGTTTAATTACTGCTATTGGGTTTTAATTTGGATTTGTAAAAGGCCTTTAAATTATGTTTTATGATGGGTATGTTTTAATTAGAATCTCAACCTGCTTAACAAATAACTTGGCATGAAATTGTACTAAAACTTGGAAAGACAACGTTTTCAAAATTATATCGCAATGTGTTTTAAACTATACCATCGGGTATCTCGCTATGTGATGTTATTCAATAAACTCAAATGATTTTCAAATCAAACCCGATTTGCTGCTAAGTCTAAAATGTTTCAAAATGGCACTAAGAAACTATTGGAAGTCCTAAATGAAGTTAACTCGTTTTAACTATATACTTGGTTAAGTTTTCAAAATTTAATCAAACAAGCCTACTCAAACTTCCCTCAAATTCACTATGTTTTCACCCCACTTCTAAACGAAAAAAAAACTGATCACTCAAAGACATTTTTCCCCGTAACATACCAGATTCGGGCGTGGTGTCTTGTCCGAGTTTGGGGTGTTACACTGTAACTTTGAAAATGTTTGATTTTTGAAAAAAAAATTGTATGGTCCCGATTTAGTCCCGATCCCTTTCTAGTGCTTGTTTAAGGTCTCGTAGACCTCGTTAAGGGACTATATGTATATATATTTATATGTTCGAATGGTGATATACTTTGTGTTGAGAAATGATTGTAAATGTTCTGATTGTTCGGTAATGCCTCTTAACCCTATTCTGGCGATGGTTACGGGTTAGGGGTGTTACATTTTATTGGTATCAGAGCTACGATTTAGTCGATTCTAGGACTAACGTAGCGCGTGTCAATCTAGCTATACATGCCATATATATAATTGCAACAGTATGATGAATCCTGACAGTTAAAAATGTGTTTTCATATAGCAAATGGATCCCGATCGAGCAGTTGATGATGATGTAGAGAGCAATGCGCCTGCTCCCGCTCAAGGGACAGCGCTGGCCGAATCTAGGCCGATAGCTAGTAGTCACGGGGGAGAGGCTAAACAAGCCTTCTTCCAAATGATGAGTAAGTGGTTTTCGGAGTTCATTCGAACGAATTCAGCTACTCTACAACCTCCACCCTCGCAAGTGCCTGTAGTGCCACAAGTTGTAGATCCGATCCGATTGAGTAAACCTCCTGTGGATAAGATCAGAAAGTACGGGGCCGAAGAGTTTAGAGACACAGTTGATGATGATTCTGAACGAGCTGAGTTCTGGCTCGAGAATACAATCCGAGTGTTTGATGAGATGTCATTGACTCCTGATGAATGCATTAAATGTGTTGTTTCCTTATTGAGAAATACGGCATATAATTGGTGGAAAATATTGATATCTGTGGTTCAGAGAGAGAGAATCACTTGGGATTTCTTTCAAGTTAAATTCTGGAAGAAGTATATCAGTCAACGATTCATAGATCAGAAACGTAAAGAGTTTCTAGAGCTGAAATAGGGCCGTATGTCTGTTACTGAGTACGAGCGGGAATTTGTGAGATTGAGCCAATACGCGCGGGAATGTGTTTTGACTGAAACTAATATGTGTAAACGCTTCATTGAAGGGCTGAATGAAGACATCAAATTGTTGGATGGAATACTTGATTTGAATGAACTTGTAGTGTTAGTTGAAAGAGCTTGCAAGGCTGAAGAACTAAGCAAAGAAAAGAAGAAAGCAGAATCCGAAGCTAGAGATGAAAGAAAAAGATCGATGAGCAAGTCGTATCAACCACCATCAAAAAAATTTAAAGATGCAGCTAATCGTTCAAATGTTTCGTTGGGACATTCGAGTAGAGATCGTGGGAAGCAAAGTGTTGGTCCAAGAACTCAAATTTCGATTGAATCAAGTGTTGAAAGTGTCAAAAGCAACAAGCCTGAGTGTAGATAGTGTGGGAGACGACATGTTGGAGAATGTTGGGGCAAATATAATAATAGAGCTTGCTATAAATGTGGATCCCGAGATCATTTCATTCGAGATTGCCCAGAGTTAGCTGAGAAAGACAGTGTTCAAAGTACGAGGCCGAGTAATATGACGGCTAGGGGTAGACCACCCAGAAACACCGGGAATGTAAGCGGTAGTCAGAGAGGAACATCAGACACAGCTGTAAGATCTGAGGCGAGAGCACCTGCCCGAGCCTATGCTATTCGTACACGAGAAGAAGCGTCATCTCCAGATGTCATTACTCATACTTTCACTCTATTTGATACTGATTTGATTACATTGATAGATCCAGGATCTACTCATTCCTATGTGTGTGTGAATCTAGTATCTAGTAAGACTATGCCTGTTGAGTCTACTAAATTTGTTATTAGAGTATCGAACCCCTTAGGCAAGTGTGTTCTGGTTGATAAAGTGTGCAAGAATTGTCCGTTGATGTTTCAGGATATTTGTTTTCCGGCTAATTTGATGCTACTACCATTCGATGAATTTGATATAATTCTGGGTATGGATTGGCTCACTTTGCATAATGTTGTTGTGAATTGTAAACGGAAGAGTATTGATTTGAGAAGTCAGAACGGAGAGATAGTTTGGATTGAATCCAGTGATTTGAATGGGCTGCCAGCTGTAATATCCTCGATGAAAGCTTTGAATTATGTAAAAAGGGGTTGTGAAGCTTATCTTGCATATGTTATAGATACAAAAGTGACAGAAAAGAAAGTTGAATCTGTGCCTATAGTTTGTGAATTTCCAGATATGTTTCCTGAAGAACTACCGGGATTACCTCTGATACGATAAGTAGAGTTTGGTATTGATTTAGTGCCGCAAACAACTCCTATCTCAATAGCTCCGTATAGAATGGCACCGACAGAATTGAAAGATTTGAAGTCTCAGTTGCAATAGTTTATAGATAGAGGATTTCCACGATCGAGTTTCTCGCCCTGGGGTGCTCCTGTATTGTTTGTGAAAAAGAAAGATGGCACTATGAGGATGTGTATTTACTACCGACAGTTGAACAAAGTGACGATAAAGAATAAATATCCTCTACCACGAATTGATGATTTGTTTGATCAGTTGAAAGGAGCTACAGTATTTTCGAAGATAGATTTGAGATCGGGCTATTATAAGCTACAAGTTAAAGAATCAGATGTGCCGAAAACTGCCTTCAGAACGAGGTACGGACATTATGAATTTTTAGTAATGCCTTTCGGACTAACGAATGCTCCTGCAGTGTTTATGGATTTAATGAATCGGATATTCAGACCGTATTTGGATTGATTCGTTGTTGTGTTTATTGATGACATTCTGATTTATTCTTGTGATTAGACACAACATGCCGAGCATTTGAGAATTGTATTACAGACTCTGCGTGAGAAGCAATTGTATGCAAAGTTTAGCAAATGTGAGTTCTGGTTACATGAAGTTGGTTTTCTAGGACATATTGTGTTAGCATCTGGTATACGAGTTGATCCGAGCAAAATTTCAGCTATTTTGGAGTGGAAGCCTCCGAGAAATGTGTCTGAAGTTCGTAGTTTTCTGGGACTAGCAGGATATTATAGGCGGTTCGTGAAAGGTTTCTCGATGATTGCGACTCCGTTGACAAAATTGCTACAGAAAGATGTTAAATTTGAATGGTCAGAAAGGTGCCAGCAGAGTTTTGAACAGTTGAAAACATTATTGACAGAAGCACCAGTGTTAGTTCAGCCAGAGTCGGGTAAAGAATTCATAGTCTACAGTGATGCATCGTTGAATGGTTTGGGTTGTGTATTGATGCAAGAGGTTAAAGTTATAGCTTATGCTTCGAGACAGTTAAAGCCGCATGAAAAGAACTACCCGACGCACGATCTTGAATTAGCTGCAATTGTATTTGCATTGAAGATTTGGCGTCATTACCTATTTGGTGGGAAATGTCACATTTATACTGATCACAAAAGTTTGAAATATCTGATGACTCAGAAAGAATTGAATTTGAGATAGCGAAGATGGTTAGAATTACTAAAAGACTATGAATTAGAAATTGATTATCATCCGGGAAAAGCTAATGTTGTTGTAACACCCCAAACCCGGCCCAGAAGTTAAGCCCGAATCCGACATTCCACATTGAAGTGTTTTAGCGAAAACCTTGTTTTCATTGAATTAAAAAGGACAATTCCAAAACGACTTTGCTTAAGTTTAAGATTTTAAAAAAAAATTTTATTTAAGTTGAATGATTAAACAGTCGAACAATAATGAAAACCCAAATGTAAAATCAAATTGGAGGTACACGGCCTTATTACATCCCTAATGAAAATAAAGTAATTAAAATAGAGTTATTCGAAACAAATAAAGAAAAACTTCTAAGTAGCTTGTAGTGTGGCCACCTCCGAGTCCTCTTCCACATCGAGCCGTTTACTGAGGGTCACTTGAAACATTAAAATAAAAAGGGTGTGAGTTTTGAAACTCAGTGTGTACGACCCTTGGTAATCAAATCAACATGTAATTACCACATTGGGCCTAAGCCGTATCAAAATCGGTGGTCTTGGGCCTTAGCCCACAATGACCTCATATCATATCAATATCACATGAATGCAATGATCCCATCCCAAATCCAACCCTGCACTCAACCCGTACAACCCTACACTCTTGTGGGGATATAAATATCAACCCACCCATCCCTACACTCCAAAGGTAGCACCAACAGTGGCACCACTCAACGTTGCAGCAAGGCTGCTGAGCATATAATGGGCTTAAAGGCACCCGTGGATCCACGGTCGTCAAGCGACTATGCGATCCTCACATATCTTCCTTCGTATCATCAAACCCACCCAAGTGCAACATATATTTCATGAATGCAACATACACATTTTCACACATTAAGCACCTAGGGGTATTTTAGTCATTTCACTACCCAGGGGTATTTTTGTAAATCTACCCTACAGGGGTATTTTTTGTCATTCTACCCTACAGGGGTATTTCCGTAATTCTACCCTACAGGGGTATTTCCGTAATTTCTACCCTACAGGGGTATTTTCGTAATTCTACCCTACAGAGGTATTTTCGTAATTTCTTTCATCTCGGGTTTTAGTTATGAACTTTGGCCCATCAACAAGTCCTCACGGTTAAAGTGAACAAACACTATGCACTAGGTAGGATCTCAGAGAAGAGGAGGTGGGTCATTAGGACCGCTTAAGTACCAAGCTCTCCCTCGATCCAATCCTAGACATGCATATGTCGGTTACCACACTCTAACTAATCGACTTATCCACAGACATGTTTGATTAATAAATTAAGTCTTATGCAATTTTAAGAATTTATCAGAACTAGGCCTAGAGTCCATTAAACCCTAACATACATTTCTAAAATCCCATAAGGCCCACTCATGTTCATATAGCCTATAGGCCCTAATCATATTCGTATAACCCATTAAGCCCAATCATGTTTATGTAGCCCATTAGGCCCGATTATAAACACATCATACGACCGTTCATGTCAATTCATACTTAAGTTCACATATCAACCATTGCCGATTTGGGCCCACGAGCTCAGCAGGCCCATTTAGCCACTTTCGGCTTTTCGGCGTTGCCGACATCGTGTGTGTGTAGTGTTTGTACACACCTGGTAATAACGCGTGTTGCAAACCCCTTAATCACGAACCTACAATAGACATCACTTAACGATTAATCATGGCTTAATACACACTTTATCAAAACCCGAAACCTCACCGTAACCTTATCGTGTGCCACTAGTTCTAGTAGCCCTTCCTTAGCTACTAATCACGAATATCCCCTAGATCTGCACCCACACACATATATGCTATCAAAAATCAAGTGACTCATGCTCCACACAAGTCACCTCTATAATCCATACTCACATTCGGCCAACCACTAATTCACGACTGAGATGAGTACACTTACCACCTGCTAACGATCCTTACCACGCTTGCGATCTTTGAACCCTACCCTTGTTAATACAAAGTTAACGACGAGGAGTAGTTAGATAGCCCTTCGGCTTTTAACAAAACACACTAAGGAAGTTGACTGAGTACTTACCGAAACCCTCATTTGATCCTGCGGCCTAGATAGCTACTGAACAAGATCCGTCTTTTAAACTTGACTAAGAGTAGATAACAACCGATTTGTGATGGAGGAAAAATAACTAAGAATCGACACAAGTAGGGATTTCGACAAGGAAGGATGATGGTAATTTCGGCAATGAAGAATTCGGCTTTAGGAGAATTCGGCAATGGGAGACTTTGGCTATGGGAGAAACCGATTGAGGGGAAAGAAAAGAAAGAAAAATAATAATGGAAACTCAAAGAACCTTTCAAAGGATTCAGCACTCTCCTTTTATAGCCATAAGCCGAAAATGCCTTCCCCTAGAGTCCCATTCGGCACCAACTCATCCACACTCCTCATCTCCTTAAAATAAGCCTGGTAATACCTTAAAATTAATATTCTAAGTGCTACTCATACATAACAACTTCAGTGCACAGAAATTAGAGTTTTGGGATTTTTGGGGCGTTACAATTCTACCCCTCTAAAAAAAATTTCGACCTCGAAATTTACCTAATTGAAACAAGTGAGGGTACTGTCGTCACATTGCCTCCTCAGGCTCCCAAGTAGCCTCCTCGGCATTATGGTTATGCCAAATCACTTTGACCAAAGGGACAGACCTCCTTCTTAGTACCTTGACATCTTGATCAATTATTTGAACTGGCTCTGGTATAACCTCAATCTCCTCAACTGAAACGATGTGAGAAGGGTCTGAGCGGTAACGCCTTAGCATTGATACATGGAACACATCGTGTATTTGGCTCAGTTCAGAAGGCAATTCCAGCTGATAGGCAACTGGCCCAATTCGCTTCAGCATTCGGTATGGCCCAATGAATCTAGAGCTTAACTTGCCTTTCCAACAAAATCTTAACACCTTCTTCCAAGGAGAAACCTTGAGAAAAACCAAGTCCCCTACCGCATACTCAATCTCTCTTCATTTGAGGTCAGCATACGAATTCTGCCTATCCACCGCCTCCTTCAACTGATCCTGAATCAATTTTACCTTATCTTCGATGTCTGCTACCAACTCTAGACCCAATACTCGCCGCTCACCCAACTCAGTCCAACAAGTCAGAGTACGACATCTTCGCCCATATAGTGCTCCATATGGTGCCATTCCAATACTTGCCTGATAACCATTGTTATATGCAAATTCAGCCAACGACAAGTAATCCTCCCAGCTTCCTCGAAACTCAATTACACACCCTCTAAGCATATCCTCTAAAACATGAATTACCCTCTCTGACTGACCATCAGTCTGAGGGTGAAATGCTGTACTAAAATCCAACCTCGTACCCAACGCTTCATGCAGCTTCTTCCAAAAGCGAGACGTAAAACGAGGGTCTCTATCCGATATAATAGAGACCGGAACCTCATGCAACCTCACAATCTCTGCCACATACAACCTTGCCAACTTCTGTAATGAGTAGTCGGAGTGAACCGGTATAAATTGGGCAGACTTAGTTAACCGATCCACAATGACCCACACAGAGTCCTTCATAGCAGGCGTCAAGGGTAGCCCACTAACAAAATCCATAGTAACTCGCTCCCACTTCCATAGTGGAATCTTAACCGGCTGAAGTAACCCTGATGGTAGCTGGTGTTCCGCTTTCACTTGCTGACATACCAAACATTTGCCCACAAACTCCGTCACCTCGCGTTTCAATCCTGGCCACCAATAAAGCTCTCGTAAATCCCGATACATCTTGTTACCTCCGGGATGCATAGCATAGGAACTACTATGCGCTTCCCGTAGTATAGACTTCCTTAGCTCTTCGTCCTTTGGCACACAAATTCTACCACGGAAACACAACAACCCGTCACTATTTAACCCAAAATCCATCGTTTCCCCATTCTCAATTTGCTTGAATCGAGAACTCAGAGTTTCATCTAATGACTGTTTAACTTTAATCTGCTCAACCCATAGTGGCTTCACTTGCAACTCGGCTAGCAAACTCCCATCATCATACAAACTCAACCGAGCAAACATTGCCCTTAAGTCCAACATAGCCCTACGGCTTAGCGCATCAGCCACCACATTTGCTTTGCCCAGGTGATATTCGATCGTGCAATCATAATCCTTTAAGAGCTCAATCAATCTGCGCTGCCTCAAGTTCAACTCCTTCTGAGTTAAGAGGTACTTCAGACTCTTGTGATCCATATAGATGGTGCACTTCTCTCCATACAAGTAATGCCTCCAAATCTTAAATGCAAATACCACTGCTGCCAGCTCCAAATCGTGGGTTGGGTAGTTCACCTCATGAGCCTTAAGCTGGCGCGACGCATATGCAACCCCCTTCCCTTCCTGCATCAAAACACAGCCCAAACCCATGTGTGACGCATCGCTATAAACCGTAAACTCTTTTCCAGGCTCCGGCTGAATCAAAACAGGAGCCTCCATTAAAACCTTCTTAAGCTTCTCAAAGCTTTCTTGATGTTTATCAGTCCACACAAACGACACCCCCTTTCGTAGCAGCTTGGTCAAGGGTGCAGCAATTAGGGAGAATCCTTCAACAAATCGCCTAAAGTACCCTACCAGGCCTAGAAAACTCCAAATTTCAGACACCGTCTTAGGTCGTTTCCAATCCAACACTGCTTCCACCTTCCGAGTATCAACTCTAATCCCCTCAGCTAAGACCACATGCCCTAAGAAAGTGACTTCCCTTATGTAACACCCCATACCCGAGTCCGAGGCTCAGACCGGATACGAGACATTACTATGCTTGACTTACTTAATCATGACATTACGGGCTATAAAATTTCATTTCAAAATTAAAACTTCTCATTCTTAAACAATTCGCACATTTCATGGGCCTACGAGGCCTTAAACTCGTACTGGTAAACTTTCGGAACCTTATCGAAAAACTTTTCTTTGAAACAGGGGTTACATGCCCGTGTAATATAAGACACGCCCGTGCATAGGCATACACGCCCATGTCCTCAGACTGTGCCTAAAAACTCAGTATTCTACCAATTTCCACACGGCCCTGGCACGCCCTTGGACCTAGACCGTGTACTACATCTTGATATACTGACTTATTTCACACGACCTGGGCACATGCCCATGTTCTAACCGTGTGTCATGCACGGCCTTAACACACGGCCGTGGGATTAATCCGTGGTCTATCCTTACTTATAAGACTAAGGTGCGCTTTACGACGCGGCCTGAACACACGCTCGTGTGTCCGACCGTGTGGGCACTTAGAGGCTATTTACCAAGCCAATTGCCACCCTGAAATTAAGATCCAATTCATACTCATTTTCAACAACTCAATACTACATCATTCATGAATAATACTACATGTTTCATTGATAATTATAAACATACACACTTGGCCAATCACTTAGCCATATACAAAAGAATAACAAACTTAATATCCTATACTTTGGCTCTTCTTAAAACATTTACTCAAAATGTAATGCTACCTATACATGCCATACTTAATAAAACAACTTGGCTATACCAAAATAGCGATTGATACTGTGCTCCGAGCTCCGATGACGGTGATCCTCGATATTAGCTTGGCGGGAGTACATGGAAAGAAAGAATGAAAGACATAAGCATTTAGCTTAGTAAGTTTGCATAATACACATAGCAACATTCTTACTTAATATAGACCATTTGATATAAACAATGGCATCATAAATTCAGCTATATAAAGTTTACTTACTCATACTTGATTCTTACATAACTCATGAAACTTACTAGTCTCATACTTGATAGGCAAACAAAGTACCTGTATCACTAGATCACATTGATCAGCATACTTGAACATAATACTCATAATTTCTAATTCATCATTCATAACATGAATAATATTCTTTTTCACTTGATAATAACCTTACTTACTTAGCTTTCTTGTTATCTCTTTGGAGCTTAGCTCGTTTGCCTGATGAATTTATATGAATAACCGAGGATACTAAATCTCATCTAAATTTTGAGGCCATGACTTAACATGGACTTATACGAAGTCTTTCTTGTTCTCACCAATGCCATGCCTTAACTTGGACTTATATGGGATTTCTTTCTCTTGATAACTTTTCAATGCCAAGCTTTCCTTGGTCTTACATGATAACTTGTTCAATGCCAAGCTTGCCTTGGACTTACATGATAACTTATTCAATGCCAAGCTTGCCTTTGACTTACATGATATCTTACTCAATGCCAAGCTTGCCTTGGACTTACATGAGAACTTATTCAATGCCAAGCTTGCCTTGGACTTACATGATAACTTATTCAATGCCAAGCTTGCCTTGGACTTACATGATATCTTACTCAATGCCAAGCTTGCCTTGGACTTACATGATATCTTGCAAGCTTGCTGATGCCATGCCTCGGCTTGGTCTTATACGGACTTTCTTGTTTCATGTGGTAGATCGAGTATCCTAAGTTATTCAACTTCAATCGGGGCTTTCTCATGCTTGATCTCATTAGTTTCTTTGTTTAACATAACATTAAACATTTTTCATAATAACATTGTACATTATACTAAGCAATTTAATAATATAAATCATAAAGCTTAGAAATCATACAAACTTACCTCAATATACAAAATGTAGCTAGGTATGCAATTTAGTCCTCGACCTTGTTATTGCCTCAGTTTCGATCCGGGCTTCATTTTTCTTGATCTATAGTCATAAATAGATCATTTAATATTCACATTGACTAAATTGACCCTTTACTCATACTTGGGCAAAATTACTACTTTGCCCCTATACTTTCTCATATTTGCACTTTTGCCCCAAGGCTCGTAAAATAATTTTCATTCAACTTTCTTAGACTACATGCTTAGCTGATTCATTTTCTCTACTATAGCATTTATCAATTCTCATTATTTCTAATAGGTATGACTAATTTCAAAACTTTTACAAACTAGTCCCTATGCTCATTTTTCATGAAATTCACTTAGAAAAAGATGTTTATCTAACATAAAACTCTCATAAACTTCCATAAAACATCCTTTAACAAGTATACCATTCATGGGTAGATTTTTGAACATGCATCTTAGCTCACTTTATAGCTAAAAATAGCTAATTCAATATACGAGAACTTCAAAAATACGAAGAATATTAAAAACGGGACTAAGATGCCTTACTTGCAAGCTTCAAAAATTTGAAGAATCCTAGCTATGAAGTCTCCCAAATTTTCGGCACAAGGGGTAAGAAGATGAATAAGATTTTTATCATCTTTTCCCATTTTAATCATGTATTTGCTAAATGACCAAAATGCCCTTCTCTTTAAAATTTTACAAATTACTAACTCATGTCCACTTTTGTCCAAAAATTATGATTTGGGAAAATTGCTATTTAAGGACTTATAATTGCTATTCTAAAGCTATTTCATACAAAATGCTTCTAGAAACTCATATTTTACAACTTTTGCAATTTGGTCCCTTTTGATTATTCAACTTCAATTTAGCAAAATTGCTTCATGAAACTTTCACACTAACATGCAAACATGGCATGAGCCTTAAAAACTCATAAATTCACCTCGGATTCGTGGTCTCGAACCACTATTCTGACTAGGCCCTAAATCGAGCTGTTACAATTCTCCCCCCTTAGGGATCTTCATCCTCGAAAATCTTACCAGTAAAAAGGTTTGGATACTGGTTTCTCATACTCTCTTCTGGTTCCCAGGTGGCTTCTTCTATTCCATGTCTTTACCACAATACTTTCACTAAGGCAATACTTTTCTTTCTTAGCTCCTTAACTTCCCGAGCTAATATCTTAACTGGTTCTTCACCATAAGTCATGTCGGGATGAATCTCTATCTCTGACTGCGGAATTAGATGTGAAGGGTCTGATCGGTAGCGTCTCAACATTGACACATGAAACACGTCATGTATCTTTTCTAACTCTAATGGCAAAGCCAATCTGTAATCTACAGGCCCAACTTTCTCAGTAATCTCATATGGTCTAATAAAACGTGGACTCAACTTGCCTTTCCGGCCAAATCTGAGAACTTTTCTCCATGGTGACACTTTCAAGAAGACTTTATCTCTGACTTGATGTTCTATCTCTTTTTTCTTTAAGTCTGAATAGGACTTTTGTCTCTCTGATGTAGCTTTTAAACATTCTCGTATGACTTTCACTTGCTCTTCAGCTTCTCTAACCAAATTAACCCCGTGAATTTGGTTTTCTTTAAGTTCAGTCCAATATAGAGGCGTTCGGCACTTACGCCCATATAAAGCCTCATAAGGCGCCATCTTTAAGCTCTACTGAAAACTATTATTGTAGGCAAACTCTACTAATGGGAGAAACTTTTCCCAACTGCCTCGGAATTCAAGAATACAACATCTGAGCATATCCTCGAGCACTTGAATTAACCTCTCTGATTGACCGTCAGTTTGAGGATGAAAAGCGGTACTAAAGTTCAACTTTGTCCCCAAGGCCTCTTGTAACTTCTTCCAAAACCTGGATGTGAATCTCGGATCTCTATCCGATATGATTGACAAGGGAACTCCATGAAGTCTTACTATTTCTAAAACATACAAGTTTGCTAACTTGTCAAGGGAGTTATCCACTCGAACAGGTATAAAATGGGTTAATTTCGTGAGTCTATCAACTACAACCCATACGGCATCTTTCTTGCTCGGATATAGTGGTAAACCCGTTACAAAATCCGTAGTAATATGGTCCCATTTCCACTCCGAAACTAAAATGGGTTGAAGCAAATCGAAGGTACTTGGTGTTCAGCCTTTACTTGCTGACAAATCAAGCATTTGGAAACATATTCTGAAATATCTTTCTTCATTCTCGGCCACCAATACTGTTGCTTCAAGTCATTATACATCTTGGTACTACCCGAATGTACAGATAAACATCCATTATGGGCCTAATGTAAAATTTTCTAAATAAGCTCTTCTTTTCTGGGTACACAAACTCTGTCTTTGAACATCAGTCTTCCATTGGGACTAATCCGGAAGTCAGACTCAACATCTGTCTCGCACTGATCTCTCTGAACTTGCAATTCACTATCCTCTTTTTGAGCTTCAATGATCTCTTGGAGGAATATTGGTCTAGCTCTCAACTCAGCTAGAATAGAACCATCGTCGGACAAAGTCATCCGTGAATTCATTGCCCTTAATGAAAATAAGGATTTTCTGCTCAAAGCATCGGTGACCACATTCGCCTTCCCCGGATGGTAATCAATGATCATCTCATAATCTTTTATCAACTCTAACCATCTCCGTTGTCTTAAGTTCAACTCTTTCTGCGTCATCAAGTATTACAAACTTTTGTGATTAGTAAAGATCTGACATTTCTCACCATATAGGTGATGTCTCCATATCTTCAATGCGAAGACTATGGCAGCCAATTCTAAATCATGCGTCGGATAATTCTTCTCATGAGGCTTCAACTGTCCGGAGGCATAAGCAATAACTTTGCCTTCTTGCATAAGTACACACCTAATCCATTTAAGGATGCATCAGAAAATCACAAATTCTTTCCCCTGTCTCGAGTTAAACCAAAATCCGGGGCTTCACAACATCGCTTTCAGGGTTTCTCGAAACTTTGTTGGCATCTTTCACCCACTCAAACTTCACATTTTTCTCAGAATAATTTAGTCATTGGGGTTGCAATAACAGAAAACCCTTGACGAATCGTTTATAATAGCCGCTAGGCCTAGAAAGCTTCTAATCTCGGAGATATTTTCGGTGGATTCCAGTCCATTATGGTCGAAATCTTCACTGGGTCCACTAACCTTTTTTTGAGACAATATGTCCCGAAACCCTACTTCCTTGAGCCAAAATTCGCTTTTCGAACTTAGCATATAATTGATTTTCTCGTAGAATCTGTAAAAAGCGTCCGTAGGTGCTCGGTATGCTCATTCTCATCTTGGGAATAAATCAAGATGTCGTCAATGAAAATGACTACAAACTTGTCAAGGTATGGTCTAAACATGCGGTTCATTAATTCCATGAATACCACCGGAGCATTGGTCAAACCAAAGGGCATGACTAAAAATTCATAATGCCCATACCTTGTTCTAAGGCTATTTTAGGCACATCCGATTCTTTTACTCGTAGGCTGGTAGTACCACGATCTCAAGTCTATTTTTGAGAACACAAAGCTCTTTCAACCGATCGAACAAATCATCGATTCTAGGCAATGGGTACTTATTCTTTACTATCACTTTATTAAGTTGACGGTAATCTATGCACAATCTCATAGTGCCATCTTTCTTTTTCACAAATAAAACCGGAGCACCCCAGGGAGAACAACTTGACCTTGCAAAGCCTTTATCTTTCAACTCTTGTAATCGCGACTTCAACTCCTTCAACTCCGTCGGAGCCATTCTGTAAGGAGTAATAGATATTGGTACAGTACCAAGAGCTAGCTCAATGTTGAACTCAACCTCTTTAACTGGTGGTAGTCCTGGCAATTCCTCAGGAAACACATCCACGTACTCACATACTATTGGCACTGACTCAATCCTTAACTCTGTTTCTTTTTCATTCATCACGAAAGCCAAATATGCTTCATACCCCTTTCTCATGTATCTCTGTGCGTCCACGTGAGAAATCAATTCCCGACAATCTACTCTGTTCATCCGATTCTATGTGAAGGGTGTCCCCATCCTCACATCTCATTTCAATGTATTTCTTCCCACAATTAACTATTACATTATGGGCGATTAACTACCCATACCGAGAATGAGATCAAACTCGTCAAATGGTAACAACATAAGGTTTGCTTTAAAACAATGACCTCTAATCATTAATGGACATTCTCTACATACTTCATTCACTAACACACTCTTGCCTAAAGGATTAGACACTCTAATCACAAATTCAGTAAACTCTATAGGCATACTCAAATCGGATACAAATTTCATGCAAATGTAAGAGTGTGTAGATCCGGATCTATTAAAGCAATAACTTTAACATCATGAAGAGAAAAGGTACCCGTGATAACATCATGGGAAAATGCCTCTTCGCGAGCGCGAATGGCATAAGTCTGCAGGCAGCGCCGCACTTCTGGTCTCACGGCCTACTCTCTAGGGTTACCTCTTCCACTTGCCCCATTTCTGGGGTTTCTCTGCGGCCTTCCTCTGACCATACTCCCAGATCTTGGGTTCTGAGTTCTGTCCTCTTTCATCATCTCTGGGCAATCTTTTATGTAGTGGTCCTGGGAACCACATCCAAATGTGCATTTTCTTGTGCTCGGCATTCTCCTAAATGATGTCCGCGCAATGTGGGCATTCGGGTCTATCGGATCAAACATTCCCACACTAGCGATCAAGTAGTCTGTGGCTTTATTTCCCGAATCTGCTTTACTCTTGTCCTTCCTAGAAAATCCAAAGGAAGTAGTCGATCGGGGAGGGAAATCTCTTGACTTCTTGGATGAAGATTGGAATGACTTGTTCCACTGCCTCCTTCTAGAGTCACGAGACTCCATTTCAGATTTCTTCTTCTCTTTTACTAGTTCTTTGGCTTTACAAGCCCTTTCGACTAGCACAACAAATTCCTTCAATTCTAGGACAGCAACAAATAGTTTGATGTCCTCATTTAGCCCATCTTCAAATCTTTTACTCATGATGGCCTCGGTGGATACGCATTCTCGAGCATATTTGCTGAGTCTTACAAGCTCACGCTCGTAGTCAGTTACAAACATCTTGCCTTGTTTCAGTTCTAGGAATTCCTTCCTTTTCTGGTCCACAAACCTTTGACTGATATACTTTTTCTTGAACTCTTCTTGGAAAAATTCCCACGAGATCTTCTCTCTTGGGACTACTGATACCAAGGTGTTCCACCATTGATAGGCAGAATCTCTTAAAAGAGAAACTACACACTTCATGCACTCTTCAGGTGTACATGACAGCTCATTAAATACCCTGATGGCATTTTCTAACCAGAATTCAGCTCTTTTCGGATCATCATCTTTTCTAGCCCGGAATTCTTCTGCCCCATGTTTCCTGATTCTATCAACCGGAGGCTTCTCTCCTCTTACCACCTCTACTACTTGAGGGGTTATTGGGATAGGATGAGGAATAGGTGGGGGTAGAGGGGGTTGTGCATTCGGGTTTGTACGAACGAACTCCGTGTACCATGTGTTCATCATATGGAGGAAGGCTTCTCTAGCCTCTTCTCCTCCTCCTTGACTCACCGTAGTGGGTCTATTCTCGTTCTCATTCGGCACCGTCCCTTCAGCGGGAGCCGACGCATTACTTTCTACGTCATCCGCCATATCTCTTTCAGGATCCATTTACTATATATATAAACATAATTTAAGTCATCAGGAGTCGTCACACTATTATTATAAAAACATTCTTACGTATGGCATGTATAGCTAGACTCGTGCTCATGCTACGTTAGTCCTAGAACCGACTAAACCGTAGCTCTGATACCACTAAATGTAACACCCCATACCCGAGTCCAAGGCACAGACCGGATGCGAGACATTACTATGCTTGACTTACTTAATCATGACATTACGGGCTATAAAATTTCGTTTCGAAATTAAAACTTCTCATTCTTAAACAATTTGTACATTTCATGGGCCTACGAGGCCTTAAACTCGTACTGGTAAACTTTCGGAACCTTATCGAAAAACTTTTCTTTGAAACAGGGGTTACACGCCAGTGTAATATAAGACACGCCCGTGCATAGGCATACACGACCATGTCCTCAGACCGTGCCTAAAAACTCAGTATTCTGCCAATTTCCACACGGCCCTGGCACGTCCGTGGACCTAGACCGTGTACTACATCTTGATATACTGACTTATTTCACACGACCGGGGCACACGCCCATGTTCTAACCGTGTGTCATGCACGGCCTTAACACACGGCCGTGGGATTAATCTGTGGTCTATCCTTACTTATAAGACTAAGGTGAAGTTTACGCACGGCCTAGACACACGCCCGTGTGTCCAACCGTGTGGGCACTTAGAGGCTATTTACCAAGCCAATTGCCACCCTGAAATTAAGATTCGATTCATACTCATTTTCAACAACTCAATACTACATCATTCATGAATAATACTACATGTTTCATTGATAATTATAAACATACACACTTGGCCAATCACTTAGCCATATACAAAAGAATAACAAACTTAATAGCCTATACTTTGGCTCTTCTTAAAACATTTACTCAAAATGTAATGCTACCTATACATGCCATACTTAATAAAACAACTTGGCTATACCAAAATAGCGATTGATACTGTGCTCGAGCTCCGATGAACTGTGATCCTCGATATTAGCTTGGCGGGACTACATGGAAAGAAAGAATGAAAGACATAAGCATTTAGCTTAGTAAGTTTGCATAATACACATAGCAACATTCTTACTTAATATAGACCATTTGATATAAACAATGGCATCATAAATTCAGCTATATAAAGTTTACTTACTCATACTTGATTCTTACATAACTCATGAAACTTACTAGTCTCATACTTGATAGGCAAACAAAGTACCTGTATCACTAGATCACATTGATCAGCATACTTGAACATAATACTCATAATTTCTAATTCATCATTCATAACATGAATAATATTCTTTTTCACTTGATAATAACCTTACTTACTTAGCTTTCTTGTTATCTCTTTGGAGCTTAGCTCGTTTGCCCGATGAATTTATATGAATAACCGAGGATACTAAATCTCATCTAAATTTTGAGGCCATGACTTAACATGGACTTATACGAAGTCTTTCTTGTTCTCACCAATGCCATGCCTTAACTTGGACTTATATGGGATTTCTTTCTCTTGATAACTTTTCAATGCCAAGCTTTCCTTGGTCTTACATGATTACTTGTTCAATGCCAAGCTTGCCTTGGACTTACATGATAACTTATTCAATGCCAAGCTTGCCTTTGACTTACATGATATCTTACTCAATGCCAAGCTTGCCTTGGACTTACATGAGAACTTATTCAATGCCAAGCTTGCCTTGGACTTACATGATAACTTATTCAATGCCAAGCTTGCCTTGGACTTACATGATATCTTACTCAATGCCAAGCTTGCCTTGGACTTAAATGATATCTTGCTTGCTTGCCGATGCCATGCCTCGGCTTGGTCTTATACGGACTTTCTTGTTTCATGTGGTAGATCGAGTATCCTAAGTTATTCAACTTCAATCGGGACTTTCTCATGCTTGATCTCATTAATTTCTTTGTTTAACATAACATTAAACATTTTTCATAATAACATTGTTCATTATACTAAGCAATTTAATGATATAAATCATAAAGGTTAGAAATCATACAAACTTACCTCAATATACAAAATGTAGCTAGGTATGCAATTTAGTCCTCGACCTTGTTCTTGCCTCGGTTTTGATCGGGCTTCGTTTTTCTTGATCTATAGTCATAAATAGATCATTTAATATTCACATTGACTAAATTGACCCTTTACTCATACTTGGGCAAAATTACTACTTTGCCCCTGTACTTTCTCATATTTGCACTTTTGCCCCAAGGCTCGTAAAATAATTTTCATTCAACTTTCTTAGACTACATGCTTAGCTGATTCATTTTCTCTACTATAGCCATTATCAATTCTCATTATTTCTAATAGGTATGACTAATTTCAAAACTTTTACAAACTAGTCCCTATGCTCATTTTTCATGAAATTCACTTAGAAAAAGATGTTTTTCTAACATCAAACTCTCATAAACTTCCATAAAACATCCTTTAACAAGCATACCATTCATGGGTAGATTTTTGAACATGCATCTTAGCTCACTTTATAGCTAAACATAGCTAATTCAATATACGAGAACTTCAAAAATACGAAGAATATTAAAAATGGGACTAAGATGCCTTACTTGCAAGCTTCAAAAATTTGAAGAACCCTAGCTATGGAGTCTCCCAAATTTTCGGCACAAGGGGGAAGAAGATGAATAAGATTTTTATCATCTTTTCCCATTTTAATCATGTATTTGCTAAATGACCAAAATGCCCTTCTCTTTAAAATTTTACAAATTACTAACTCATGTCCATTTTTGTCCAAAAATTATGATTTGGGCAAATTTCTATTTAAGGACTTATAATTGCTATTCTAAAGCTATTTCATACAAAATGCTTCTAGAAACTCATATTTTACAACTTTTGCAATTTGGTCCTTTTTGACCATTCAACTTCAATTTAGCAAAATTGCTTCATGAAACTTTCACACTAACATGCAAACATGGCATGAACCTTAAAAACTCATAAATTCACCTCGGATTCGTGGTCTCGCACCACTATTCCGACTAGACCCTAAATCGGGCTGTTACACCTTAGCCAGAATTCGCACTTGCTAAACTTAGCATAAAGTTGCTTCTCCCTTAGAATCTGCAACATAATCCTTAAGTGTGCATCATGATCATCCTCTGTTCTTGAGTATACTAAGATGTCATCTATGAAGACTACTACGAACTGGTCTAGATACGGTTGAAAAACCCGGTTCATAAGATCCATAAAAGCAGCAGCTACGTTCGTTAGCTCAAAAGGCATCACCAAAAACTCGTAATGTCCATAACGAGTTCTGAAAGCTGTCTTATACACATCTGCTTCCTTAACCCTCAGTTGATGGTACCCTGAACGCAAGTCAATCGTCGAGAAAACTGAGGCTCCCCTAAGTTGATCGAAAAGGTCATCTATCCTAGGCAGAGGGTACTTATTCTTAATGGTTAACTTGTTTAACTGCCTATAATCGATGCACATCCTCATGAACCAATCCTTCTTCTTCACGAATAATACCGGTGCTCCCCATGGAGACACACTTGGTCTAATAAATCTGTGGTCCAATAACTCCTGAATCTGGGCCTACAAATCCACCAACTCCTTCGGTGCCATCCTATAAGGTGCGATGGACACTGGAGCCGTACCTGGTAACAATTCTATTCCAAACTCCACCTCTCTATTGGGAGGTAACCTGCAATTACTTGAGAAAGACATCGGGAATTCTTTTCTCGTTCTCAAATCCTAATGAAGAAGACTCTTAGGTTCCATATCACTAATATAGGCTAAGTAAGCTTCACAGCCCTTCCTCACCAACTTCTCTGCCCTTAAAGCCGAAATTACGTTCGACAAGTAATCACGTCGTTCCCCGATCACTACTACTTCCTCACCTTCCACAGTTATTAACACCATCCGCTTCGCAGCACAATCTAAAGTTGCTTGGTGCCTTGTCAACCAATCCATGCCTAAGATGAGGTCAAACTCACCAAATGGTAATTCCATCAAATCCGCTAAGAAAGTAACTCCTTGAACTACCAATGGTACATTCCTAAACCACTTACTAACCTTCACCGACTACCCTAAAAGACTTAACACAGTCATTTCATTCGCAAGGGTTTCAAACTCATCCCCTATAGTTTCAGCCTTATTGCATGCAATATACGAATATGTTAACCCCACATCAATTAGCGTAATATAAGGTAGCTCACGAATAAATAACGTACCCGTTATCACATCTGGCGCATCTCCTTCCTCTCTACGACGAGTAGCAAAGACTAAAGCTAGCTGTCTCGCCTCTGCCTGCCCTGTACCTCTGCCCGGTGCTCCACGTCCTCTTCCTGTGCCATTGCCGCCTCTTGCTTGTCCACGGCCCCTTGGTGGTTGTTGACCACCCTTCTGCGGCTGAAAATTACCTCTGCCATCGGCTCGCTCTCGATCTGGCCTTCTCGGGCACTCTCTAATCCTATGTTCCATCGATCCACAGCTCAAACAGGCTCCTATTCTCCTCCAACATTCACCCGTATGCCCTTTTCCAAACACAGCAGAAGGTGGTATCCCGGTATTAGCAGCAGCAACAAGGGCCCCAGCTCTAACCGGTCCATTGACTCTGGCCCTCCTCGTAGGCCTCTGTCCAGCCCCCATAGCTTCCATGTTCCGTTTGTTCTTGCCCTTCTCATTCTCTCGGTTGAGGCGCTCCGTGCGCTTTACTTCCTCCGCTATCTTTTCTTTCTCCACCAAGACCGCAAAGTCCCGCTCCCTCTGTAGAGCTATAAGTACCCTAAGGTTGTCTCTTAACCCATCCTCGAATCGTACGCATCTCTCATACTCTGTTGTGACTATACCTTTGGCATATTGACCAAGGCGCGGAAACTCAGCCTCATACTCTGCTACTAACTTATCTCCCTGAGTCAGACTCAAAAACTCCTTCCTTCGGGCATCCACATAGCCCGCTCCAATGTACTTCCCCTGGAATGTCGATTTGAAGAACTCCCAGGTGATCTGCTTCGGTTGGTTGCCCTCCTTTACGGTCAACCACCACTGATAAGCTTCCTCCCTAAGTAAGGATATCGCCCCTTTCAACTTTTGTTCCGCCGTGCAGTCCAAGTCGTCCATTATTCTTTTCGTCGCTTCCAACCAGTACTCCGCCACATTCAGGGCCACCCCAGCTACTCCTTTGAAAATCTCTGCCCCACTAGCTCAGAGTCGCTTCGTGATCGACCCACGATTTCTCGTACCATTATTGGGCCCAGCGACCCTTTCTAAAATCCTTAACATGGCCTGTGATACTACATCTTCTATAGCGGCAGCCTGGTCATATGGTCCCGTTTCAGCTACTGGTTAGGCCGGAGCCTCCTCTACTCCAACGTTGGGCATATGGCCCGATGCCGACGACCCAGCCCTAACACTTCGACAGCCTCTGCCGCAGCCTCTTGCACTTCTTCTAGCGCTCATCGTTACGTGCGTATTTTTGGATTAGAATTTTTATGAAATTAGTTCATAGCTCCACTGTTTAAAACACATGTCTTATGCAAGTAACAATTTAAAAGTTGTTTCGCGGTCGTAAATCCACTACAGGCTTAAGTTTCCTACGGGCTTTAGTCTCTAAAAACCTATTGTTTAAAGTAGCCCAATATCTAAATATAGTTCAGTAATTTAAACCAGTGCCATAACAAAAAACTTACTTGGCTTGACGTCGAGGACTCGGTGAACCACACTTCAAGAATCCTGCAAAACTTTTTAATCTACTTGTTTTTAAAAACCCAAAATCTAAGGCCCATTTCACAGTCGATTTTTGCAACTGGGCTCTGATATCACTAAATGTAACACCCCAAACCCGGCCCAAAAGTTAGGCCCGAATCTGGCGTGCCACATTGAAGTGTTTTAGCCAAAACCTTATTTTCATTAAAACCCTTCTGAAGAAAAGTTAAAAAGGACAAGTCCAAAATGACTTTGCTTAAGTTTAAGATTTTAAAAAATATATATTTAAGTTGAATGATTCAACAATCAAACAATAATTAAAACCCAAATGTAAAATCAAATTGGAGGTACACGGCCTTATTACATCCCTAATGAAAATAAAGTAATTAAAATAGAGTTATTCGAAACAAATAAAAAAAAACTTCTAAGTAGCTTGTAGTGTGGCCACCTCCGAATCCTCTTCCACATCGAGCCGTTTACTGAGGGTCACCTAAAACATTAAAATAAAAAGGGTGCGAGTTTCGAAACTTAGTGTGTACGACCCTTGGTAATAAAATCAACATGTAATTACCACGTTGGGCCTAAGCCCTATCAAAATTGGTGGTCTTGGGCCTTAGCCCACAATGACCTCATATCATATCAATATCACATGACTGCAATGCTCTCATCCCAAATCTAACCCTGCACTCCACCCGTACCAACCCTACACTCCTGTGGGGATATAAATATCAAACCACCCATCCCTACACTCCAAAGGTAGCACCAACAGTGGCACTACTCAACGTTGCAAAAGAAGGTCACTGAGCATATAATGGGCTTAAAGCCACCGGTGGATCCACGATCGTCAAGCGACTATGCGATCCTCACATATCTTCCTCCGTATCATCAAACCCACCCAAGTGCAACATATATTTCATGAATGCAACATACACATTTTCACACATTAAGCACCTAGGGGTATTTTAGTCATTTCACTACCCAGGGATATTTTTTTAAATCTACCCTACAGGGGTATTTTTGTAATTCTACCCTATAGGGGTATTTCCATAATTCTACCCTACAAGGGTATTTCCGTAATTCTACCCTACAGGGGTATTTTCGTAATTTCTACCCTATAGTGGTATTTCCGTAATTCTACCCTACAGGAGTATTTCCATAATTTCTTTCATCTCGGGTTTTAGTTATGAACTTTGGCCCATCAACAAGTCCTCGCGGTTAAAGTGAACAAACACTATGCACCGTGTAGGATCTCGAGAGAAGAGGAGGTGGGTCACTAGGACCGCTTAAGTACCAAGCTCTCCCTCGATCCATCCTAGACATGCATATGTCGGTTACCACACTCTAACTAATCGACTTGTCCACAGACATGTTTGATTAATAAATTAAGTCTTATGCAATTTTAAGAATTTATCAGAACTAGGCCTAGAGTCCATTAAACCCTAACATACATTTCTAAAATCCCATAAGGCCCAATCATGTTCATATAGCCCATAGGCCCCAATCATATTCGTATAACCCATTAAGCCCAATCATGTTTATGTAGCCCATTAGGCCCGATTATAAACATATCATACGATCGTTCATGTCAATTCATACTTAAGTTCACATATCAACCATTATCGATTTGGGCCCACAAGCTTGGTAGGCCCATTTAGCCACTTTCGGCTTTTCGACTTTTCGGCATTGCCGACATCGTGTGTGTGTAGTGTTTGTACACACCTGGTAATAACGCGTGCTGTAAACCCCTTAATCATGAACCTACAATAGACATCACTTAATGATTAGTCATGGCTTAATACACACTTTATCAAAACCCGAAACCTCACCGTAACCTTATCGTGTGCCACCAGTTCTAGTAGCCCTTTCTTAGCTACTAATCACGAATATCCCCTAGATCTGCACCCACACACATATATGCTATCAAAAATCAAGTGACTCATGCTCCACACAAGTCACCTCTATAATCCATACTCACATTCGACCAACCACTAATTCACGACTGAGATGAGTACACTTACCACTTGCTAACGATCCTTACCACGCTTGCAATCTTTGAACCCTACCCTTGTTAATACAAAGTTAACGACGAGGAGTAGTTAGATAGCCCTTTGGCTTTTAACAAAACACACTAAGGAAGTTGACTGATTACTTACCGAAACCCTCCTTTGATCCTGCGGCCTAGATAGCTACTAAACAAGATCTGGCTTTTAAACTTGACTAAGAGTAGATAACAACCGATTTGTGATGGAGGAAAAATAACTAAGAATCGACACAAGTAGGGATTTCAGCAAGGAAGAATGATGGTAATTTCGGCAATGAAGAATTCAGCTATAGGAGAATTCGGCAATGGGAGACTTTGGCTATGGGAGAAACCGATTGAGGGGAAAGAAAAGAAAGAAAAAGAATAATGGCAACTCAAAGAACCTTTTAAAGGATTCGGCACTCTCCTTTTATAGCCATAAGCCGAAAATGCCTTCCCCCCAGAGTCCCATTCGGCACCAACTCATCCACACTCCTCATCTCCTAACTTTTCTCCCTGATAACTCCTCTATCTCATACGAAATTTCCTCCACTATTAGCTCACAAGACCAACTCAAATACTCCAACGCAAGAGTTCAAATTCAACACAACTCTGGCCGTCCACTATGCAAAATAAACACTCCAACAAAATACATTACCACTGCTCGAACCTTGGACCTCTTCACCAAACAATCACGCCACCTTATAGCTCCCCAAGTGACGCCAACTTGCCACTGGACCACAGGCCCAATTGTGTCCTATTTTCCCCTTAATCTGCTTAAGAGGCCTAATGCCTGAGACTAGGGTCCCATTAAGGCAAAAATTAAATTTTTCCCTACGGTCATCCCTATCCCTAAGACTTCAAATAAGCCTGGTAATACCTTAAAATTAATATTCTAAGTGATACTCATACATACCAACTTCAGTGCATAGAAATTAGAGTTTCAGGATTTTTGGGGCGTTACAGTTGTAGCTGACGCTTTGAGTCAAAAGTCTTTGTTTGCTTTGAGTGCAATGAGTACTCAAATAGATCTGTATGATGATGGTTTGGTTTTGGTTGAGTTGAAAGTGAGACCGATGTTTAAAGGTCAGATTTGTGATGCCTAGAAAAGTGATAATGAGATGATGACAAAACGAGCTCAATGTGGTTTGAATTTTGATTCAAAATTTCGAGTGGATAATAATGATTATTTGAGATTCAGAAATCAGATTTGTGTTCTGAGAAATGCAGAGTTGATTCATTCGATTTTGAACGAAGCTCACAATAGTCGTTTGGCTGTTCATCCGGGGAGTACAAAAATGTATAATGATCTGAAACAGTTTTATTGGTGGCATGGTATGAAACGGGATATCTCAAAATTTGTTTTGAGATGTTTAGTATGTCAACAAATAAAAGCTAAACATCAGATTCCATCTGGTTTGTTACAATCGATTATGATTCCTGAGTGGAAATGGGAGAGAATCACGATGGACTTTGTGTCGGGACTACCTATATCTTCGAGAAAGAAATATGCAATCTGGGTGATAGTTGACAGATTGACGAAATAAGCTCTTTTTGTTCTGGTGAGAATAGATTATACACTTGATAAATTAGCTGAATTATATATTTATGAGATTGTGAGATTGCACGGGGTGCCACTATCCATTGTATCTAACAGAGATCCGAGATTTTCCTCGTGGTTTTGGAAGAAATTACAAGAGGCTTTAGGCACAAAGCTGCATTTCAGTACTGCATTTCATCCGCAAACGGATGGTCAATCTGAGCGAATTATTCAGATTCTTGAAGATATGTTGAGATGCTGCATTCTTGAATTTGAAAGAACGTGGGAAAAGCATTTGCCGTTGATTGAATTCGCATACAATAATAGTTTTCAATCTAGCATTAAAATGGCACCGTATGAGGCTCTTTACGGTTGGAAATGTCGAATTCCATTGTATTGGACTGAGCTTAGTGAGAATCAGATTCACAGGTTTGATTTAATCAAAGAGACTGAGCAGAAAGTGAAAGTGATTCGTGACAGTTTGAAAGCGGCCTCAGATCGTCAGAAATCTTATGCAGATTTGAAACGAAAAGATATTGAGTTTGAGAATGGTGATAAAGTGTTCTTGAAAGTATCTTCGTGGAAGTAGATACTTCATTTTGGCAGAAAAGGCAAGTTGAGTCCGAGGTTCATCGGGCCATATGAGATTATTGAACGAATTGGGCTGGTTGCTTATAGATTGCTGTTGCCACCTGAATTAGAAAAGATTCATAATGTGTTTCACGTATCGATGCTTCGACGATACAGATCTGATCCATCTCATGTGATTACTCCTTCTGAGGTTGAGATTCAGTCAGATTTATCTTATAGTGAAGAACCGATTCAAATTCTAGCACGTGAGAATAAATAGTTGAGAAATAAGAAAATTTCTTTAGTGAAAGTGTTGTGGGACAAACACGGAGTTGAAGAGGCTACGTGGGAGCCTGAAAATGTTATGAGAGAGTAATATCCGAACCTATTCACTAGTAAGATTTTCAGGGACGAAAATCCCTAAGGGGGAGAGTTGTAACAGCCCAGTTTAGACCCTAGTCGGAATGGTGGTTTTGAGACCACAAATCCGAGGTCAAAAAAATATTTTAATATTGTTTACAGTTTGTGATTAAGCATGTGTGAAATTTCTATGTGAAAATTTTAACGTTTGTGTGCTTAATTTGCAAAAAGGACTTAATCGCATAAAATGAAAAACCTGTGTGCTGATTGTTAAAGTGCTTATTTGTCATGGCTTATTAAATGAAAGGTTCTTATGTTTTTATTAAACCAATTGATAGTAAGTGGATGGTAATGGCATGGTTTATGGTGTTATTACTAATATTTATTAAGGGTAAAATGGTAAAATGTCAATTAAGTTAATAATAAATAAAACAAATGAATGAAATAATGTTCATATTTAATGTTATTCACTAAAAATAGAAAAGAAAAAGGGGGTTTGAAGCTCTTGAATATTCGGCTAACATCTAGTTTGATTCAAGGTTAGTTTTTGTTCGGTTTTTGATAATTTCTACGTTTTTGTGATCGTTGCTTTGTGTTTTATCAAGCCCATGCTTTAATTTTAGAATTTGATGAAGAATTTGAGATGTGCCATTGATGAATGCTTGAGCTTTGTGATAGTTGGTGATGAAATATGAAAGATATGTGATAGATTAACATATTTTGTCTTTGAATTTTTGGTGAATTTGAGTAATTTGGGATAAATTGTGTAAATGAAAAATTGAAGGACTAAAATGTGAAATAAATGAAATATATAGGCTTGTATGAACATATGGAGAATTCGGCTAGGCATGTGTGAAATGAAATTATGTGAATTTGATGACTTTATGAAATAGGGACTAAAGTGTCGAAATGTGAAAATGTGAGGGCTATTTTGTAAAATGCTCTAAATATTTGTGTTTGGACTAAATTGAATGATTTGGTGATTTAATGAGCTAAATTTGAATATGTATAGATCAAAAAAAGAGGGATTTGGATCGAGATCGAGGCAAAGATAAAGTGCTCGATTAATCGACTCGTTTTGTTACTTTGACGTCCGAGGTAAGTTCGTGTATAATACGAATTGTTTTAAATTATGTTTATATGTTATATAATGAATGGAATGTGTTATTTGAGTGAGCAATGTGAATTATGAGCATGAGGAGATGTGGTACTATGTGTACGTAAATAAAATCATTATAGTGACGAAAGGCACTAAGTGTGCGAAATAGAGAAATACATCGGCTATGTTATTTGGCACTATGTGTGCGAATTTGATACATCTTTGATTCAATGTGGTGCACTAAGTGTGCGATAATATTGTGGTTCGGCTATTTATGTGGCACTAAGTGTGCGATAATATTGTGAATGTGGCAAATTACATAGCACTGAGTGTGCGAATTCATCAAATGTTCAAAGAGGAGTGAACGAGAAAAGGTTCGAAGCATTGAATAGTAAATGTGATAGTTAAATACGTGATGGTACAGGTATGTACAGAACCTATGTGGTTGATGATTTTGTAAATGGATAAATGGATGGTTATATGAGTATTGGCTATGGATGAATTTGTGTATTATAGTGAATTGATCTATGTGATGGTTTATTATATATATTGAATTTGAATCATTGAGTTAAATGTATTATATTACGAACTTACTAAGCTCTTAAGCTTACTGTGTGAAGTTTTCTCCTTTTTACAGTTTAATTAAAGCTAGCTCAGATCCGGGAATCGTCAGCGACTCAATCACACTATCAACTAACTATTTTGGTACTTTTGGAAGATGTATATATATATGGTATATGGCATGTATAGGCTAGTGAATATAGCATGTTTTGAAGTGTACAAGCTTAGCCATGTGATATGGCTTGAAAATTTGAATGATGTTGGTTTATATGTGTGGGTTATGTGAATGATAGATATGGAATGAGTTAGTGAAATTGTATATGCATGTTTCATGCTTAAAATGGTTGATGAAAAATGTGGTCTAATGGTGAATTTGTGGTATGAATTACATGATTTTTGTCTTAAATGAATTGGAGTGTGAAATTGATATTTTAGATGGATATAATTGAGTTGAATATGTGTATAAAGTAAATGATGTGGTTGATGATTATTTGGTGCATAAAAGTGATATGTTTTAGATGCCATTTGAGGTATAAATGTTATGGTTGGATGCTTGTAGGTGAGACCCTAAGTGTGGGTGGCAATTTGGCCTTGCAAATGCCCTATAATTTCCCACACGGTTGAGCACACAGGCGTGTGGCTCGACCGTGTCCTTCTTGGTTGAAATTCAAAACAAGTCAAGCTCGACCACGGGCTAGACACACGGGCGTGTGACTGGCCGTGTGATACAACTCAGGCTCGACCACGGGTGAGGCACACGGGCGTGTCTCAGGCCGTGTGAACAAGTCAGTATGTATGCCCTATTTTGACACGGCTCGGGCACATGGGAGTGTCTGAGGCCGTGTGAGGCACACAGCCTGCCCACACGGGCGTGTGACCTTTGTAACTTTGAAAATGTTTGATTTTTGAAAAAAATTTGTATGATCCCGGTTTAGTCTCGACCCCTTTCTAGTGCTTGTTTAAGGTCTCGTAGACCTCGTTAAGGGACTATATGTATATATATTAATATGTTCAAATGGTGTTATACTTTGTGTTGAGAAATGATTGTAAATGTTTCGATTGTTCGGTAATGCCTATTAACCCTATTCCGGTGACGGTTACGGGTTAGGGGTGTTACATTGGATTAATGATTTTTACTAACTGAACGAATAGTTAAGTTCAAGTGGGTTGCTTTTAAAATCAAGTGGTTGTGGAAAATACGGTAGTAGGACTCATTTCTGTAAACTGAGCTATATTTACGAGAGTTACTATTTAGGTATATTGAAGTTCGATCCAGGAATTTTAATGTTTGGCTTGTTCATTAAAGAAAAAGGACTAAAACATAAAAATGTAAAACTTAATCACTATTGAATTTTATTAATTAAATGGTTTCGAGAGTAAATGTGAGTGGACTTACGGGGCAATTAAGCCATTATTAATGTTGGTGGACAGTATTTGATGTTGTTTTAATTAAAATAGTGTATTTGTTAATTAATTTAAATTATAAACATTAGTTAGAACATAAAAACATAAAAAAAAGTTATCACCTTCCTTTTTTCTTTCTTGATTCCACCGGAAACCAAAGTTAAAACCTCCACTGTTGAAGCTTTGAATTCGACCAAGCTTAGATTATTGCATGTCAGTGATTTTTTATCTATTTCTCGTAAATTTTATGTTTTTGAGATCGTTGTAGCTTAATCAAGCTAACCCGGGGACTAATTCGTAAAACTTTTAAATGTTTAGAATTATGTCATGGATGAATTTTTGATGTTTTTGAAGTGTGATGATAGATTATTAAGCTTGATAGTTAAATAGGACTATTTTGTGAATTGATTTTGGTTAGTTTTTAGTTAAAGGACTGAATTGATAAAATTTTAAAATTGACATGAAATTCTTGTGAAATTTGAATAATATAATAGTATAAGAGAAAATTCATCTAGCATGAAGTTGGTGAAATTGTGATAGATTTGAAAGTTTCGGGTTTAGGGACTAAATTGTATAAAATGTAAAAGTTTAGGGTAAAAGTGTAAAATGTTGTTAAAGGGTCAAATTTGTAAATTTAAATGTTTTATGATATTCAATTGGTTAATTGAATAAAAAATATTATATTTAGATCAAGAAACGGATCAGTTGGTTGATAAACGCGGGAAATGAAAAGTCATCGAGTAGTCGTCGTCGCATGTCGATACCTATCGTATTTTGTTAAGATCATAGTGCATTAATATATATTTGTACTTATTACTTGCTATAAAATCTTGAAATTATATATTGTAAATGTTATGCATTGAGATTAATTTATTAAAAACGAAAGTTAATGTGAGTACGGACTATGTCGTGAACTGTTGAATATTGAGAAAAATGAATAGTATGATTTCTGAATGATTGTAAATTATTACAGTATATGGAATTTCTTATGTGGAAGTGCCTCTAATTTGTTAATGTGATGAATTCATTTGAATTCCTGTTTAAATGTAGCAAACGATTAGGTTAACATTGACATGCTAATAGGGTTAGAGTACGCACTTGTACGAGATTTGCACTTCGGTGCCTCAATTAGCAGTTCGATGCTCTCTGGTGTGATTGAGTTACCCAAGTATCTGATTCATGTTACTATAGTTCATCGGGCTACGAAAATTTGTGAAAAATGTTAAAATGATTTGATAGTTCCGGTGTTTATCTATTAGAAGGTTTATATTAAAGAATGGTCATGCAAGAATGTTTCATTATGATATCGATGTAATGAAATGTAAATATATTTATATGAATGAATTTGATTGAATCATTGAAGAGCATTAAATCATTGAAGAGCATGAAGTACATGATGAACTAATTCAGCATTAATTCTATTCGTTCTTGTAAATGATTATCAGGTTTAAGTAATCTAAGCGTTTTTAGTTTTCAAATTTTTAGTTGAGGTAAGTTGATTTGAATATTAGATATGAACTTACTAAGCTACCTAAGCTTACTCTATTTGCTCTTGTTTTTTGTAGTTAACATTTTGCAGAACTGGTTGGACGGATCAACTTTAATGCTCACACTATCAAGCTTCTGTTTCGGTGGTTTTTTATTTGTTATTTCGATTTTGTGACATGTATATAGGGTTTTGAAGTTGATAAATTTAAAGTTTTAGTTAGATTTGTAATGTGGTTAAAGTTGGTATATAATGTTAAATTTCATATTTCATGAATTACTTGTGATGAATGTGTGAAACTAATTTGGAACATCATTTTGATTCTATTTTGGGAGATAATAATTTGTGCTATTTGGTTTGTAAACATGATTTTGGTATTTGGTATCATGGAAATGGTAACTTGTCATTTGATGTCTTACTTGGTGATTTTTTTTGTGGAAATAGTCATTTTGTTTTGATAAATCTTGGAACTTTGGTTGTGGTAATTTGGCATTTGAAAGTTTGGTATAGATGGTTGATTGTAACTTATGTTACTTGGAATTTATTTGATGATTGAATAAGATTGATATGTTGGTTATGTCTTGTTCTATATGGTTATTGTTTATATTGAAATGTAGTGCCAATGAGGGCATAATTAGTTACGCACATAGGTTGAATGTGAATTAGTATATTTTGGTATGTTTTGGTAGTGGTAAATACATGGCTTGGTGTTTAAGAAATTGTAAGTAAATTGGCTTATTTTTTAAGGTATTTTGGGCACACACAGTCTGTGAGACGGTCCACCACACAGTCCTCCACAACATGAGATAAGGAAGGTCCCGTATAAGACCATGTCTGGGACATGGCATCGGCACCGAATGTAGGTCCTGTATAAGACCATGTCTGGTACATGGCATCGGCATCAAATAAGGAAGGTCCCGTATAAGACCATGTCTGGGACATGGCATCGGCACCGAATATGGAAGGTCCCGTATAAAACCATGTCTAGGACATGGCCTCGGCACCAAAGGAAGATCTCGTGTAAGACCATGTCTGGGACATGGCATCGACATCTAAAAACGATCTCGTATAAGACCATATCTGGGATATGGCATCGACATCGAGATATGAGATCCCGTGTAAGACCATATGTAACACCCTTAACCCGTTACCGGACAGATCAGAAACATTTACAGAAAATTTCATACAACCGTTCATCTATTTCAATCATAGTGTCCCTTAAGTAGGTCATCGAGACCTTAAGCATGCTTAGAAACATGGTCGGGACTAAATCGAAACACATACAAAATTTCACAAAAATTTAAAACTTTTCTAAGTTTTAGGGGTTACACGCCCGTGTAGACAGGCCGTGTGCCTCCCACGGCTGCAAGACACACCCGTGTGTCCTCCCCGTGGTCGAAACTGACTTTGCTCCACGGCCACCAAGCACGCCCGTGTACCTTGGCCGTGGTCGAATCTGTTTTAGCTCCACGGTTACCAAGCACCCCCGTGTGCTAAGACCGTGCACTCATAGGCCATATATTGACTTTTTCACACGGCTACTAGACACGCCCGTGTGTCTTGGCCGTGTGCTCCTAAGCTAGCTACTGACTTAGCCCCACGGTCACTAGGCACGCCAGTGTTACAAACCGTCGACATTATAGGCCATTTGCAAGGCCAAAATGCCACCCAATGGGTCTTACCTACAAGCAAAATCATCAAGACATCTCATGCCTATTTGACAACCAAGAACATACCAAAATAACCATCCAAATTACAAGACTAAAACTCATCTCATCACAAGCATAATTCATTCATTTGCTTAATCAAAACTTGACCATTTCATGTATCAAATAACTATGCCAAAAACGTACTTCATATATCACATTCATTCAAACAAATTCTCAACTCATAACTATCCAAATCACATGGCTAAGTTCATATAACAAACTCATATCAAATACTAGCCTATACATGCCATATCTAGCTATATACATATCCAAAGTGTACCAAAATGAGTTTAGTAGTGTGATGAAGATCCTTGACGGTCCCGAGCCTTCAGTAGCTTTGACGACCTATAAAACTGAGAAAACACACACACAGAGTAAGCTTTCCAAAAGCTTAGTAAGTCATAATACAAACAAACTTACTATGAAAGGCATATATATACATAGGTACATTAGCACTTCTTAATGACTTAACAACTATCACATATATGTTTTGGTCTATGTACTTGGCCATATTTGTCACATTCATCAATTCAAAAGTCTTATATAAACATAGCTCATTCATGCTCACTTTCACATATCATATTGTTATTCCAATATACATAATCATCATAGTGAGATCACATAGGTACTTACCTTATATACACACTTAGTGTATAAATCAACGTACCTGAAACGGATATACAATTCACTTAACCATTCGTATCACAGACTTGCCCATTGAACCGATAGGAACCTAATAGGATATTCAGAAAGCTCGGAATAGTTGTAGAATGCCAATGTCCCAGACGAGGTCTTACATGCACTCAGATATTGATGCCACTGTCCCAGACAGGGTCTTATACGAATCAATATGATGCCGAAATCCCAGACATGGTCTTACACAAATCAATATGATGCCGATGTCCTAGACATGGTCTTACACATAAAGATAATATGGATGCCAACGTCCCAGACGTGGTCTTACACGAAAAGCTCATATCGATGCCAACGTCCCAGACGTGGTCTTACACAAAAAGATAATATCGATGCCAACGTCCTAGACGTGGTCTTACACGAATGTCAAATCAACGCCAACGTCCCGGACGTGGTCTTATATGATAAAACAGAACAGATACCTATGTACTCCTAGGTTCGTACGGGACTTCTCGGACATTGTCGCTAAGTCGATCTTATCTCGAAAATCATTTGCATTACAACTCATAAGCATTTAATATCGACAATAGGCATAAGAATATGCTCAACTCAATAAAATTACATTTATTTGCAATATGACTTACCTCGGATTCGATTTATCAAACTAAACGGTACTTTCGCTACTTTTGCTTTCCCGCGATCTAAGTCTGTTTTCCTCGGTTCTTGATCTAAACATATTCAGAATTAACTATTTTATTCACTAATTCATTCAATTTAGTCCAAGGCCACACATTTAGGGCTATTTGCAAATTAACCCTCACATTTGTATAATTTATCGATTTAGTCCATTTTTCTCAAAACATCAATTACACAAATTTTCACATACACATGCTTAGCCGAATGAATGTATATAACATACAAGCCCATATTTTCCATCAAATTTGCAATTTAGTCCTTCAAATTACTATTTTCTCAATTTAGTCCTAGTTAGCTAAATTCATCAAAAATTCAAGAACAAAATATGTTCATCTAGCTCAAATCTTCCATTTAACACCATATATCATCACAAACCTCAACATAACATCAATGGCATTTCTCATGAACAACATCAATTCATCAAATTGAGACATGGGCTTGATAGTAAACTAAGCAACAATCTCAAAAGCATAAAAATCATCAAAATCCAACTCAAAATCATACCTTAATTTGCAATAGAAAGGCCGAATACCCTAGCTATATTTCTGTCCTTTCTTTCCTTGCTTTTTTCGGTCAAATGAAGAGAAATAAAAGATGAACACTTTATCTTTTTTTTCATTAATTTAATGCTAACAACTCATTTGCTAAAATAGCCTTCATTCATATATTTATAACATATAATTACAAGGTCATTCATGACCTTAGCCGTCCACTAACCATGATAATGGCTTCATTGCCACATAAGTCCTCATACTTAATAAAACATAACCATTAGGCATCCCTTCATAAAAACATGCAAACTTCACATTTAATGCAATTTAATCCTTTTATCAAATTAAACGCACAAACGGACGAATTAACACACAAAAATTTAGCACATACTTAGTCACTTATCAGAAGCACATAAAATAATATTAAAATATTATACAGACTCGGATTTGTGGTCTCAAAATTGCTGTTCCGACTAGGGTATAAACCGGACTGTTACAATTCTCCCCCTTAGGGATTTTCGTCCCTGAAAATCTTACCGTTAAACAAAGTCGGATATTATTGTCTGAATGAATCTTCGGGCTCCCACGTAGTCTCTTCTATTCTGTGTCGATTCCACAATACTTTCACTAACGGTATTTTCTTGTTTCTCAACTCTTTCACTTCACGAGCTAAGATACGAACCGGTTCCTCTTCATACGTCATATCAGATCGAATTTTAATTTTAGATGGGGTAATCACATGCGACGGATCAGACCGATATCTACGAAGCATCGAAATATGGAACACATTGTGGATCTTTTCTAACTCAGAGGGCAACCTTAATCTATATGCAACAGGCCCAACACGTTCAATAATTTCATACGGCCCAATAAACCTCGGACTCAATTTGCCTTTATGCCCGAAACGAAGTACTTTATTCCACGGTGACACTTTTAGAAATACTTTGTCGCCGACCTCAAATTCTATATCTTTTCGTTTTAAGTCCGCATAGGACTTCTGATGATCAGATGCTGCTTTCAAACAGTCTCAAATTAGTTTCACTTTCTGTTCTGAATCTTTTATCAAATCAACCCCATGTAGCTTATTTTCACTGAGCTCGGTCCAATAAAGAGGTGTACGACATTTACATCCATACAGAGCTTCATATGGTGCCATTTTGATGCTTGTCTGGAAACTATTATTGTATGCAAATTCAATCAATGGCAAATACTGTTCCCACGAACCATTAAATTCAAAGATGCAACATCTTAACATATCCTCAAGAATTTGAATGATCCGCTCGGATTGACCATCCGTTTGCGGATGAAAAGCTGTACTGAAATGCAGTTTCGTGCCTAAAGCTTCTTGCAATTTCTTCCAGAACCTCGATGTAAACCTCGGGTCCCTATCTCGACACAATAGATAGTGGCACCCGTGCAATCTAACAATCTCGAAAATATAAAGCTCGGCTAATCTAACAAGTGAATAGTCGATCTTACCGAATAAAATGGGCGATTTCACAATCGATCAACTACGACCCATATCGCATCTTTCTTTCTTGGAGTCCGAGGCAAACCGTAAACAAAATCCATTGTCACTCTTGTAACACCCCATACCCGAGTCCGAGGCTAAGACCTGGATACGAGACATTACTATGCTTGAACTTTCTTAAACATGTACTTACTTGCTAAAAATTTCGTTCGAATTAAAAACTTTTCTTTCTTAGTCAAATCGGACATTTCATGGGCCTACGAGGCCTCGGACTTACATCCCAAACTTTCGTAACTCATCCGAAACTTTCTCTCGAAAGGGTCACACGTCCGTGTGACTTGGGACACGCCCGCACCCCTAAAACATGCCCGTGTCTTTCACCCGTGGAGGATACTGAAAATTACACACAAAGCAAACACGCCCGTGGCCTCGCCCCGTGCCAAACCTTGGCATTCGACTTATTCACACTGGCCTCGCACATACGCCTGCAGCGCGTCAGCCATGTGACAATTGAATTTCTAAGTGTCAAGTGCAGACTTCACACAGCCTTAGCACACGCCCATGTGCCAACCGTGTGTATCACACGGCCTGAACAAATGGCAGTGTAACCAGCCCGTGGTCTAAACTGACTTAAGATACTAAGGTGTAGGAGACACACGGCCTAGACACACTGTAACAGCCCGATTTAGGGGCTAGTCGAAACAATGATCTCGGAATCACTAATTTGAGGTTAGAGAAAATTATTTTCATGTTATGTTATGAGTTACAACATGTTTATGAGGAAGCATAAAAATTTTGGTGCCTTAATTTTAGCGATTTCTAGCTAAATTGTGAAAAAGGACTAAATCGCATAGAGTGCGAAAGTTCCATTCTATAGGTTAAAGGTACCAAATAGCTATGGCTTAGTAATTGGAGGTCCCAGATGAGCAATTTGGCCTAGTCTAAGTGAGTTGGCCGGCCATAGTAAGCTAAGGGGACAAGAACATTAAATGTGGTCATGTTAGGTGTTTAAAAAGAAATAAAATAAGATGAAATAAGCCAAAAAGCTATCATCTTTTTATTTCCTCTCTTTCAACCGAAAATATCAGCCATGGGAGGGCTTTGAAAGCTTGAAAATTTCAGCAAGCTTCTCTTCACTCAAGTAAGTGATTTTGATGGCTTTAGATGTTAATTTTTGTACTTTTGAGACCCCTAAAACTTAAGCTTTCTAAAGAGGGGACTAGTTTGCAATATGGTTGAAAGTCTAGGGACTTTCCATGAGATAGTTTATGTTGTTTGATGAGTTTTTATGAAAGAAAATGAATCATAGGATGATGAGAAACAACTTTTGTGAAAGGTGTTGTCATGAAAACACCTAATTGGGACTAAAATGCAAAAGTTGTAATTTGTTCATTAAGACATGAAATTGATGGAATTGAGAATAGTTGTAAGTGGATTAAATGTTCAGCTAGGCTTGTTTAACAAGAAAATGTGATGAAAATTTATTTAGGAGCCTAGGGGCAAAATCGTAATTTTGCCAAAGTATAGGGGCAAAATGGTCATTTTTGCCTAAGTAGAGATTATGTTGTAATACGATCATTAAGTGATTAAATGAGTAAATTTCATTGTTATAGATCAAAGAAAATGAGTTTTGGACCTAGAACAGATGAAAAGAGAAATGTGGGAAAAATGTCCTTTTTGGCTCTTTCGACATCGAGGTAAGTTCATGTGTAAATGTTGAAATTACGCATGAGCTTATTTAGTATTCCAATGTTGTATGGAATGTATATTACTATATGAATGTATGAAATGTCTCTTGATGAGATGTCAATGGAATTAAATTTAGAGTAATGGGAAAGGTGTATAGCACGATAGGACGATGGTTAAAGGCTCGAGTAAGACCATATTGGGATATGGCCTCGGTGTAAGAATTCGTATAAGACCATGTCAGGGACATGGCAACGATATGTTAGTATATGTAAAACCCAATTGGGGTAGAGTGACAATGAGAACTATGTGCATGAGACTGAAGAGAGTTATTTAACAATTCGAATGATTCAATGTATATGTGAATGTATGTGGTTGTACCATGAGTAGCACAAGTATGTGTAGAATTGAATTGAGATGAATTCAATAAATGATGAACCCCTAGTGGGGTATGTGTATTTGATGCACTGTGTGAATGAGAACGAGTATCGTAGAAAGTTAAGTAAAAATGGAAACATGTGAGGATGTTCTTGAATGAACATTTGAAATAGAGATATACTGGTTAATTATTATCCATGAATGTAAATAACGGTAAGTTATATGCGATTGGTTAATTATTATCCATGAATGTAAATAACGGTAAGTTATATGCGATACCTCCCTATATGAGTTTCAATGGTGGGCTAAGTGCGAAACCACCGAGATATTAGTAGCATGAGCGGCTTATTGAAAATGCTTGATGTGTTGTTATATATGATCTTGTGACGATCAGTGCAGGAACGTATGCTAATTAAATGAGCGAATCGGCTTGTGATGTGGTAAGAATGTGGTAAGAGATTGAATGAGTAAGTTTCAAGAATGGTTGAGTAAGTAACCATGAGTTGATGAGAAAAACTCAACATATTGCCTTGGGGTTATGTATATTCAGTGAATATCAATAATTGTCAATTTATACAGATGAGCTTACTAAGCATTATTGCTTACTCTTTTACTTTTCTCATCTCTTATAGGTTTTATTACTTAGCTCGGGTTGGAGACCGCCGGAGATGTTTTCACACTATCGAGCAGACACACGGTATGAGGTATCAAGTCCTTAAGAGTCATGGCATGTATAGGGATTCGTTTAAAGTTGATGAAATCTAATTGTCGTAACCAAATGTTGTTGGCCAAAGAATATTCATAGTGTGGTTGTGTATAGCCATTTATGATGGTTTAAGTTGTTGTAAATGTTGTGGGAATAATTCTCCCAAGTGTATGAGAGGAAAACTTTATTTTCATGAACCAAACGTGTTAATTTATGTGTTTCAATTGATGTTTTGAGAATGTTTTGAAGAAGTATATGAATGCATGCAATTGAGAGTAAGAAAAGGCTTGGTAGATAGCTTCTAAGTGCCCACACGGTTAGACACACGGGCGTGTGTCTAGGCTGTGCGTAACCTGCACCTTAGTCTCATAAGTCAGAATAGGTCATGGGTTAATCCCACGGCCGTGTGTTGAAGCCGTGCATGACACATGGTCAGAACATGGGCGTGTGCCCCGGCCGTGTGTAATAAGTTAGTATATCAAGGTATAGTACACGGTCTAAGTCCACGGGCGTGTCAAGGCCGTGTGTAATTAGCCAGTGTCGACCACGGTCAGAAGACATGGGCGTGTAAAGGGGTGCACGAGCGTGTCCCAAACCGCATGGGCGTGTGCCTTAACCGTGGGGCATTTGGTAGAATGCTTGGGTTTTTAAGCACGGTTGTTGAACATGGGCGTGTGTGTCTCTGAGACAGGCGTGTCTCATTCTACACAGCGTTTGGCCCTCTGTTACAAAGAAAAGTTTCTTTTAACTCGTAAAAGTTTCCAAACGCAAGCTTAAGGCCTCGTAGGCCTACGATACGAATGTCTTGACTAAGAAAGAGAAGTTTTTAATTTGAAACGAAATTTTACAGCCCATAAGTGTATGATTAAGCAGTTAAAGCAGAGTAATATCTCGTATCCGATCTAAGCCTCGAACTTGGGTATGGGGTGTTACACACACGCCCGTGTGTCTATCCGTGTGGGCACTTAGAGGCTATCTTACCAAGCCTTTTACCACTCCCATTTGCATACATTCATATACTACTTCAAAACATTCTCAATTCATCAATTAAAACACATGAATTAACACATTTAATCATTAAAGAGATAAAGTCTTTATCCCATACACTAGGGAGAACTACTCCCAATACAAATACAACCAACTTAAGCCATCATCTATGGTCATACACAACCAACTCTAGATTCTCTTAGGCCAATACAATTTGGCTACATCGGTTAGAACTTAATCAACTTTAAAAGAATCCTTATACATGCCATGACTCATAAGGACTTGATACCTCATACCAAGGGTCTGCTCGATAGTGTGAAAACATCTCCAGCAGCCTCCAACCCGAGCTAATTAAAATAACCTATAAGAGATGAGAAAAGTAAGGGAGTAAGCAATAATGCTTAGTAAGTTCATATGCATAATCTGACAAATATTGACATTCATTGAATATACATAACCACAAAGTATTATACTGAGTTTTTCTCATTAACTCACTTCAGAACTTACTCAACCATTCGTGAAGCTTACTCATTCTATCTCTTACCACATTCTTACCATGCCACAAGCCAATTGCTCATTTAATTAGTACATATTCCTGCACTGATCACCACATGATCATATAAAACAACTCATCAAGCATTTTCAATAAGATACTCATACTATTAATCTCTCGGTGGTTTCGCACTTAGCCCACCATTTAATCTCTAATAGGGTGGTATCGCACACAAATTCACCAATCATTTATACTTATGGTGATTTCGCACTTAGCTAACCAATCATTTATAAGCGATGGTATCGCACACAGCCCATCATTACCATCAATAAGGTGATGTCGCACATAGCTCACCGTTATTTTACATTCATGGATAGTAATCCACATGTATATCTCTATTTCAAATGTTCATCCGAGAACATCCTCACATACTTCTATTCTTACTTAACTTTCTACGATACTCGTTCGCATTCACACAATGCATAAATGAATCTATCTCATACAACTAAGGCGTATTGAATACACATAACCCACTAAGGGTTCATCATATACTGAATCCATATCAACTCAATTCTAACATAGACTTGTGCTTTTCGTGGTACGGCCACATACTTTCTTTCTTTCAACATATACATTGAATCACTCAAGTTATTAAATAACTCTCTTGAGTCTCATACTCAAAATGTCACATAGAATTTATACCCCAATAGGGTCTTACTTGCATTAACATATCGATGCCATGTCCCTGACACGGTCTTATACGAATTCTTACATCGAGGCCATATTTCAATATGGTCTTACACGAGACTTTAACTATCATCATATCATTCTACATACATTTCCCATTACTCTTAGATTCAATTCTTTAGACCTCTCATCAAAGATATTTCATACATTCATAGAGTAAATATACATTCCATACAACATTGGAACATTAAATTAACTCATACGTAATTGCAACATTCGCACATGAACTTACCTCGATGTCGAAAGGGCCAAAGGGACCTTTTTGCCCACATTTCTCTTTTCATCCATTCTAGGTCCGAAACTCGTTTTCTTTGATTTGTGAGGAGGAATGTTTGCTGAAATTTTGAGCTTTCAAACACCCCTTGTTTGCTGAAACTTTCGGTGGAGAAGAAGAGAGGAAAGATTATATATTTTTCCTTTCTTTATTTTATTATAAAACATCAATTTAACCCACCAACTTTGACCAAAATTAAAAGCTCTTGTCCCCCTTGTCTACATGGCCGGCCAACACATCCTAGATGGTCAAATTGTTCTTTAAAGACCTTCAATTAATATTTCATAGCTATTTGGCACCTTTAGCAATAAAATAGAACTTTCGCACTTTATGTGATTTAGTCCTTTCTCACAATTTAGCTAGAAATTGCTAAAATTAAGGCACCAAAATTTTCATGCATCCTTATAAACATGTTATAACACATAACATAACATGAAAATAATTTTCTCTAACCTCGAATTAGTGATTCCGAGATCACTAGTCCGACTAGCCCCTAAATCGGGCTGTTACAACTCTATCCCATTTCCACTCAGGAATCAGAATCGGTTGTAGCAACCCAGACGGAACTTGATGTTCAGCTTTGACTTGCTGACAAATTAAACATTTTGAAACAAAGTCAGAAATATCACGCTTCATACCAGACCACCAATAGTGTCACCTCAAATCATGGTACATTTTAGTACTCCCCGGATGAACAGATAGATGACTATTATGTGCTTCATTCAAAATCAACTGAATCAACTCCGGATTTCTCGGAACACAGATACGATCTCGGAATCTCAAACAATCATCAACAACTCGAAATTTAGATTCATAATTCGAATCACACTGAGCTCGTTTCACTATCAATTCATTATCAGATTTCTGAGCGTCATATATCTGCTGTATAAACAACGGTTTCGCTTTTAATTCAGCTATCATAGAGCTATCTTCAGACAGATTTAACTGAGCATTCAAAGCACGTAGTGCAAACAATGATTTTCTACTCAATGCATCAGCAACAACGTTTGCTTTACCCGGATGATAATCTATCACAAGCTCATAATCTTTTAAAATTCTAGCCATCTTCTTTGACGCAGGTTCAAATCTTTCTGAGTCATCAGATATTTCAAACTTTTATGATCTGAAAATACGTGACATTTCTCACCATACAAATAATGGCGCCAGATCTTTAGTGCAAACACAATCGCAGCTAACTCAAGATCGTGTGTTGGATAGTTCTTTTCATGAGGCTTCAATTGTCTCAAAGTATAAGCTACAACTTTGCCTTCCTGCATCAAAACACATCCCAGACCATTCAACGAAGCATCACTGTATATAACAAATTCTTTACCTGATTCTGGCTGTACCAAAACTGGAGCTTCAGTTAACAGAGTTTTCAACTTATCAAAACTTTTCTGGAATTTGTCCGACCATTCAAATCTAACATCTTTCTGAAGCAATCTAGTCAACGGAGTAGCTATCACTGAAAATCCTTTCACAAATCGACGATAATAACCAGCTAGCCCTAGAAAGCTACAGACTTCAGATACATTTCTTGGAGGTTTCCAATCCAGAATAGTAGAAATCTTGCTCGGATCGACTCAAATTCCAGAAGCTGACACAATATGTCCCAGAAAGCTAACCTCACGCGACCAGAATTCACATTTGCTGAATTTCGCATACAATTTCTTTTCTCTCAGAGTTTGCAACACAATTCTCAGATGTTCGGCATGTTCAATCTTATCCCGTGAATAAATCAAAATGTCATCGATGAATACAACAACAAATCGATCTAGATACGGTCTGAAAATTTTGTTCATCAAATCCATAAAAACAGTAGGAGCATTGGTTAGTCCAAATGGCATAACTAAAAACTCGTAATGCCCGTACCTCGTTCTGAAAGCAGTTTTCGGTATATCTGAATCTTTTACTCTCAACTGATAGTATCCCGATCTCAGATCAATCTTGGAAAATATGGTAGCTCCTTTTAATTGATCGAATAAATCATCAATCCTGGGCAACGGATATTTATTCTTTATGGTCACCTTGTTTAACTGACGATAATCGATGCACATTCTTATCGTGCCATCTTTCTTTTTCACAAACAGAATAGGAGCACCCCAAGGTGAAAAACTCAGTCTAGCAAACCCTCTATCGGTCAATTCTTGCAACTGTGACTTTAACTCTTTCAACTCTGTTGGTGCCATTCTATACGGAGCTATCGAAATAGGTGTAGTACCAGGTAATAACTCAATACCAAATTCAATTTCACGTATCGGAGGCAAACCCGTCAATTCTTCAGGGAATACATCAGAAAACTCATAGACAACAGGCACTGACTCAACTTTCTTTTCAAACACTTTCGAATCAATCACATAAGCAAAATATGCCTCATATCCCTTTTTCACATATCTTCGAGCTTTCAATACAGATATCATAGTAGGCAATCTATCTAAATCAATAGACTCAACCCATACAATTTCATTATTCGGACATCTCAAATCAACAGTCTTTCTTTTACAATTTACAACCGCGTCATGCAGTGTCAACCAGTCCATACCCAGAATGATATCGAACTCATCAAATGGAAAAAGCATTAAATCAGCAGGGAAACGAATATCTTGAAACATTAACGGACAGTTCTTGCATACTTTGTTAACCAGGACACTTTTACCTAAGGGGTTCGATATTTTTATAACAAACTCTGTAGACTCTACAGGCAAAGTCTTACTGAATGCTAAATTCATGCATATATACGAATGCGTAGAACTAGGGTCTATCAATGCAATTACAGAAGTATCATGAAGTGTAAAAGTACCCGTTATAACATCTGGAGATGAAGCTTCCTCATGAGCTCGAATAGCATACGCTCTGGCAGGCGCTCTAGCTTCGGATCTCGCAACAGTCTCTCTCATAGTTCTCTGACTACCACTGACATTCCTTACATTCTTCGAAGGTCTACCTCTCATAGGTGCATTATCAGATCTCAGATTTTGAACAGACTCTGGCTCGACAGACTCAGGGCAATCACGGATAAAATGATCAAATGATCCGCATCTGAAACAAGCTCTGTCATTCATTCTACAACTTTCCTGGATGTCTTTTCCCACAATGTTTACATTACGGTTTCTGGATCGTACATTACCAACACTTGCCACTCGGTTGCTTTGAGCTTTGGAGCTCATTTGTGACCTATCTCGATTCCTATTTGAATATCCCATATTAACTCTCGAACGGCTTTGATCATCTCTAAATTTCTTTAAAGTAGACTGAAATGATCTACTCTGAAATCTCTTTCTCACTTCTCAGGCTTCTCACTCAGCTTTCTTTTTATCTTTCCCAAGTGCCTCAACTTTGCATGCTCGATCAACAAGTACAACAAACGCTTTTATCCCTAAAATCCCGACTAGCAAACGGATGTCTTCATTAAGCCCATCTTCGAACCTTTCGCACATTATTGCTTCAGATGATACACATTCACGAGCATATTAACTCAATCTGACAAACTCCCGTTCATATTCCATAACAGTCATTCGGCCCTGTTTCAAGTCCAAAAATTCCTTCTGTTTCTGATCAATGAACCTTTCACTAATATATTTCTTCTGGAACTCCATCTGGAAGAAATCTCATGTCACCCATTCTTTTGGAACAACAGAGATCAAAGTTTTCCACCACTGATAAGCCGCATCTCGAAGCAAAGATACAACATACTTTATGCATTCTTTCGGAGTCAAAGACATCTCATCGAATATCCGGATCATGTTTTCTAACCAAAACTCTGCCTTCTCGGCATCATCATTAGTAGCCCGGAACTCTTCAGCCCCATACTTACGGATTTTGTCAATCGGAGGTTTGTTTAACAAGTTCAGATTCATAGTCGGAGGCATAATAGATGTCTGAGGGTGATTAACAGGGGGCGGGGGTTGTGAAACAGTCGGGTTATTCTTTACGAATTGAGTGAACCATTCACTCATCATCTAAAAGAAAGCTTGTTTAGCTTCTCCCTCATGACCGCTAGTAGCCGGTCTCGGATCAGAGGGCGCTGTCCCTTGCGCGGGAGCAGGCGTATTACTTTCTACGTCGTCAGCTACGGCTCTTTCGAGATCCATTACTATACGAAAATCACATTTCTACGTCAGGATTCATCACACTATCAAAATTCAGAAATATGGCAAGTATAGCTAGACTCTGGCACGCTACGTTAGTTCGAGAATCGGCTAAACCATAGCTCTGATACCAACCAAATGTAACACCCCTAACCCGTAACCGTCATCGAACTAGGGTTAAAGGCGTTACTGGACAGATCAGAAACATTTACAGAAAATTTCATACAACCGTTCATCTATTTCAATCATAGTGTCTTTTAAATAGGTCATCGAGACCTTAAGCATGCTTAGAAATAGGGTCGGGACTAAACCGGAACACATACAAAATTTCACGAAAATTTAAAACTTTTCTAAGTTTCAGGGGTTACACGCCCGTGTAGGTAGGCCGTGTACCTCCCACGACTGCAAGACACACCCGTGTGTCCTCCCCGTGGTCGAAACTAACTTTGCTCTACGGCCACCAAGCACGCCCGTGTACCTTGGCCGTGGTCGAATCTATTTTGGCTCCACGGTTACCAAGCACCCCCGTGTGCTAAGACCGTGCACTCATAGGCTATATACTGACTTTTTCACACGGCTACTAGACACGCCTGTGTGTCTTGGCCGTGTGCTCCTAAGCTAGCTACTAACTTAGCCCCACGGTCACTAGGCACGCCCGTGTGCCACAACCGTGTAACATTATAGGCCATTTGCAAGGCCAAAATGCCACCCAATGGGTCTTACCTACAAGCAAAATCATCAAGACATCTAATGCCTATTTGACAACCAAGAACATAACAAAATAACCATCCAAATTACAAGACTAAAACTCATCTCATCACAAGCATAATTCATTCATTTGCTTAATCAAAACTTGACCATTTCATGTATCAAATAACTATGCCAAAAACGTACTTCATATATCACATTCATTCAAACAAATTCTCAACTCATAACTAGGCAAATCACATGGCTAAGTTCATATAACAAACTCATATCAAATACTAGCCTATACATGCCATATCTAGCTATATACATATCCAAAGTGTACCAAAATGAGTTTAGTAGTGTGATGAAGATCCTTGACGGTCCCGAGCCTTCAGTAGCTTTGACGACCTATAAAACAGAGAAAACACACACACAGAGTAAGCTTTCCAAAAGCTTAGTAAGTCATAATACAAACAAACTTAGTATGAAAGGCATATATATACATAGGTACATTAGCACTTCTTAATGACTTAACAACTATCACATATATGTTTTGGTCCATGTACTTGGCCATATTTGTCACATTCATCAATTCAATAGTCTTATATAAACATAGCTCATTCATGCTCACTTTCACATATCATATTGTTATTCCAATATACATAATCATCATAGTGAGATCACATAGGTACTTACCTTATATACACATTTAGTGTATAAATCAACGTACCTGAAACGGATATACAATTCACTTAACCATTCGTATCACAGACTTGCCCATTGAATCGATAGGAACCTAATAGGATATTCAGAAAGCTCAGAATAGTTGTACAATGCCAACGTCCCAGACGAGGTCTTACATGCACTCAGATATTGATGCCACTGTCCTAGACAGGGTCTTATACGAATCAATATGATGCCGAAATCCCAGACATGGTCTTACACAAATCAATACGATGCCGATGTCCCAGACATGGTCTTACACATAAAGATAATATCGATGCCAACGTCCCAGACGTGGTCTTACACGAAAAGCTCATATCGATACCAACGTCTCAGATGTGGTCTTACACAAAAAGATAATATCGATGCCAACATCCCAGACGTGGTCTTACATGAATGTCAAATCAACGCCAACGTCCCGGACGTGGTCTTATATGATAAAACAGAACAGATACCTATGTTTTCCTAGGTTCGTACGGGACTTCTCGGACATTGTCGCTAAGTCGATCTTATCTCGGAAATCATTTACATTACAACTCATAAGCATTTAATATCGACCATAGGCATATGAATATGCTCAACTCAATACAATTACATTTATTTGCAATATGACTTACCTCAGATTCGATTTACTGAAACGGAAACGGCTACTCGATTACTTTTGCTTTCCCGCGATCTAAGTCCGTTTTCCTCGGTTCTTGATCTAAACATATTCAGAATTAACTCTTTTATTCACTAATTCATTCAATTTAGTCCAAGGACACACATTTAGGGCTATTTGCAAATTAACCCTCACATTTGCATAATTTATAGATTAAGTCCATTTTTCTCAAAACATCAAATACACAAATTCATCACATACACATGCTTAGCCGAATGAATATATATAACATACAAGCCCATATTTTCCATCAAATTTGCAATTTAGTCCTTCAAATTACTATTTTCTCAATTTAGTCCTCATTAGCTAAATTCATCAAAAATTCAAGAACAAAATATGTTCATCTAACTCAAATCTTCCATTTAACACCATAAATCATCACAAAGCTCAACATAACATCAATGGCATTTCTCATGAACAACATCAATTCATCAAATTGAGACATGGGCTTGATAGTAAACTAAGCAACAATCTTAAAAACATAAAAATCATCAAAGTCCAACTCAAAATCATACCTTAATTTGCAATAGAAAGGTCGAATACCCTAGCTATATTTCTTTCCTTTCTTTCCTTGCTTGTTTCGGTCAAATGAAGAGAAATAAAAGATGAACACTTCATCTTTTTGTTTCATTAATTTAATGCTAACAATTCATTTACTAAAATAACCTTCATTCATATATTTATAACATATAATTACAAGGTCATTCATGACCTTAGCCGTCCACTAACCATGATAATGGCTTCATTGCCACATAAGTCCTCATACTTAATAAAACATAACCATTAGGCATCCCTTCATAAAAACATGCAAACTTCACATTTAATGCAATTTAATCCTTTTATCAAATTAAACGCACAAACGGACGAATTAACACACAGAAATTTAGCACTTACTTAGTCATTTATCAGAAGTACATAAAATAATATTAAAATATTATACGGACTCGAATTTGTGGTCCTAAAACCGCTGTTCTGACTATGGTATAAATCGGACTGTTACACCATATCTGGGATATGGCATCGGCATCGAGACGTGATCCCATGTAAGACCATATCTGGGATATGGCATTGGCATCGTGATACATGTATGATGAGATTGAGTATCCTCCGATATTTCGAGTAGTTCAATGGGCAAAGAGCTAAGTTTATGTAAAGATGACAAAGAGTTAAGTCTATGTTTAAAAAGTATAAAAGTGCTAAAGTTATGTGATGAAGTGATACAGGTACCCATGTGTAATTTACGAGAAATGCATGAAATATGTGATATGTAATTTGGTAAGAGTATACATGAGTAAGTTATGTTGATGTATTTGAGAATTTGTATATCATTCGATGAGATAAATGGATGCTATTGTAAGTGTTAATGTTGCTATCTATTTCATGCAAACTTACTAAGCTATATGCTTACCCCTCTCTTTTCCTTTTCCTTGTAGTATCGCCAAGCTAGCTCGGAGATCGTAGGACGTCGAAGTTCGGATCACACTATCAAATATTCTTTTGGTATAGTAAAGTTGATTTATTTTTAATATGGCATGTATAGGAACTTGGTCATTTTGTTATGTCATATTTGTTAGCCAAAGTGTTGGCTATTATTGTCACTCATTCATTTTGTAAATGGCCATTGGAAATTGGCCAATACTTGTTAAGTTTTATTTATATATCCAATGATGATGATATTCATGAAGTGCAAGTTCATGTTATTGATCGAGTAAAAATGAAAAGTGTATGCATGATGAATTAGTGATTCTTCATAGTGTATTTGTAACATTCCGGATTAGGGCCTTGTCAGAATAGTAGTGTGAGACCACAAATCCGAGGGTTATGAATGAGTTTTTGAGGTTGATATTAAGTTTGTATGCTAGTGTGAAAGTTTCATGAAGCAATTTTGTGAAATTGTGGTTGAATTGTCCAAAAGGACTAAATTGCAAAAGTTGCAAAATGTGTGTTTCTAGAAGCTATTTGTGTGAAATAGCTTTAGATTATTAATTTGAGGTCCTTAAATAGCAATTTACCCAAATTCTAATTTTTGGACAAAATTGGGCATGGATGAGTTAAAATTGAAAGTTTATCAAAAAGGACATTTTGGTCATTTATCAATTAAGTGATTAAAATAGGTGAAAATATGATAGAAATTCATTCATTTTCTTCCCATAGCTGCCGAAAATTTGAGAAGCCATTGTTAGGGTTCTTTCAATTTTTCAAGCTTGCTAGTAAGTGCTCCTAAGCCTGGTTTTTGATATTCTTCGTATTTTTGAAGTCCCGGTAGCATGAGTAAGCTATTTTTAGCTATTTGATGAGCTATGAGGGATGTTCAAAAATGTGGTCATGTATGACATGCATGTATTTTGATGTTTTATGGAAGAATATGAAAGCTTGATGTAGTAGAAACATCTTTTGTTAAGTGATTTTCCATGAAAATGCATGTAGGGACTTGATCGTGAAAATCTTAAGTTTGGTCATACATGTGTGATGTAGTGAGAATTGATGAATGCTTTAGTTGAGAAAGTGATTCGGCTAAGCATGAAAGACTAGAAAGTTGAATAAAAATCACTTTACGAGCCTTGGGGCTAAAGTGTAAATATGAGAAAGTTTAGGGGCAAAATAGTAATTTTGCTAAAGTATGAGATGTGGGTCAATTTAGTTAATGTGTGTATTGAATAATCTGATTTATTCATTACAGATCAAGAAAGACGAAGCCCGGATCGAAACTGAGGCAAAACCAAGGTGGTGGACTAAAATTGCATATTTCTGTACTTTTGAGTATCGAGGTAAGTCCATGCATAAACAATGCATTCATACTTACAATTTGTTGATGATAGCTAGTGTGTAGCTAATTCGAGATTGATTTAGAACCTATGTGGTTCAAGTAGAATGAATGTAGTAGAAATGGTGAATGAATGTATGATCGAGAATGATTGGGAATCTATGTGGTTTAAGTAGACTTGTGCATGTGTTGTGATAATGCTAGATGGTAGGCTAAGTGCGATACCATCCTAATGCATATTGATGATGAGCTAGCTATGTGCGATGCTATCGTGAGGTATATCATCTAGTGAGCTATGTGCTGAATCACTACGAATACCATTGTGGTAGGCTAAGTGCGATACCATCTTATTAATCAAATGTGGTGTGCTAAGTGCGAAACCACCGAGATATTGGCTGTGTGGATTAACTATGTGTATTAACTGTGTGGATGAGCTATGTGGATTAGTTATGTAAACTAGCTGTGTGGATGAGCTGTGTGGATAAGTTATGTGGATTGACTGTGTGAATGTATTACGATAAATAATGATGTGTTGTATATTACGTAAATGTGATATTGAATGCAGGGGTACATTTCAATGGTTATGAGTATGTGACTCATGATGTGTTGGAAATATGGTAAGGGTTAGAAAGAGTAAGCATTGTCGTTCATTATTTTGGTAGTATAATGCTAATTGTTGTTTAGCTTGTACTATGATGCTTATTTGTTTATGTGTAAACTTACTAAGCTCAAAGCTTACTCCCTTTCTTTTCCCTTGTCTTATAGATTAAAAGTGTTGAATCGAGATACGAGGATCATCGGAAGATAGCCCACCTATCAGTACACTTTGGTACATGAAACTTAATGTTTTTTATATGGCATGTATAGGGGCTAGATAAGTTAGTAAGTTTTGTTGTAAATGGCTAAGATGTGTTGGCCTTTAGATGATAGCTTATTTTGTATAATGCCATAGTTGTTGGCCATTATGTTATATGAGAAGTTATTGTTATCTATGTGAGATGATGTTTAAATATGAGTTGATTATGCTTGTGTTGGTTGAAAATATGTTGTGGGTGCTAGAGGGGTGATAGGAACTTGGCACATAGCCTTGTTTTTGTCCATGTGGGTAGACACACGGGCGTGTGTCTAGGCCATGTGAGACGCACGGTCAGCCCACGGGCGTGTAATCTGGCCGTGTGTTCCCTGCATGTTAATGTTTTTAAGTCAGTATAGTAAAACGGGATAGTCACACGGGCGTGTGATTAAATTTTGAGGCCGTGTGTATACACCACGGTTGGCAAGCACGTGCGTGCCTTGGCCGTGGGCAAATTGGCAGAATACTGGGTTTTTAGGCACGGTCTGGGGACATGGGCGTGTGTGTCCATGCACGGGCGTGTCTTATCTTACACGGGCGTGTGAGACCTGTATTGAAGAGAAAAATTTTAAGGATCGTAAAAGTTTCGAATTAGTCTCGAGAGCCCTCGTGTGTTTGAGTGAGGCCTCGTAAGTCGAGAATGAGGTTATAGAGAGTAATCACGTTGAGCCTAAGTGGCGATTAAGTGGTTTAAGTGCGATAACGCCTCGAGCCCGGTTCCTGGCGTAGAACCCGGGTAAGGGGTGTTACAGTATTATTGCTATGTTATACGTTGCTTGTGGTGGTATAAGTGTGTTTGTTTTTCAGGGTGACAATTGGCTTGGTAAATAGCCTTTTAATTGTCCACACGGTCAGCCCCATGGGTGTGTTGATAGGACGTGTGTCCCTTGTATCAAACTTACGAGAATTTAATTCATCACACAGGCCAACACACGGGCGTATGACTAGGCCGTGTGCCCCTAAGAGTTTGCTAACATCATAAACAGAATACCAAGGTTTTCACACACGGGTGAGGACAAGGGCGTGTCTAGGCCGTGTGAGGGACACAGGCTATAGACACGGGCATGTGCCAGGCCGTGTGAAAACCCCTGTAGGTTCGAAATGAAAAATAAAATCCACACAAGCTGGGAACATGGGCATGTGTGACCACACGTGCGTGTTCCATTTCACACGGGCGTGTAGCCTTGTTTTAGGCAAAAAAAAAATCTAAGTGCGTAAAAGTTTCCGGTTTGGCTTTAAACCATTCTGTATGTATGTTTAGGGTCTCGTAGACCCATAACAGGGACATTATGAATATGAATGAAAAAAGTTTTAAGTTGAACGAAGTTTTATGGCCCGATGTTGTATGTTCAAGCAAGTTAAGTTCGGTAATGCCTCGTATCCGGTTCCGGCGTTGAACACGGGTAAGGGGTGTTACAATTAGTTTCCCCATGAACAATTTGGAGAACTTCCCAAGCTCCTTTGCCACAGTGCACTTGAAAATCTATTTGAACTCTTGCATATCAATACCACAGAATATGGCATACAGGGCCTTAGCGTTTGCATTTGCAACTTTCTCTTTTTTAGTTGTCCATTCTATTTCAGGCTTAGAAACCTTTCCAACATCTAAATCAACAATAGGAGCTTGCCAACTAGTGAGATAATATCTCTATCCCTTTTCATCGACGAACTTAATGTAGGCTTCTATTCTAGCATTCCAGTAGGGATAGTTACCATTGTAACATCTCGATTTAGGGCCTAGTCAGAATAGTGGTGCGAGACCACAAATCCGAGGTATATGAATGAGTTTTTGAGGTTTATGCTATGTATGCATGCTAGTGTGAAAGTTTCATGAAGCAATTTTGTGAAATTGCGGTTGAATTGTCCAAAAGGACTAAATTGCAAAAGTTGCAAAATGTGAGATTGTAGAAGCTATTTGTGTGAAATGGCTTTAGAATATTAATTAGAGGTCCTTAAATAGCAATTTTTCCAATTTCTAATATTTGGACAAAATTGGGCATGGATGAGTTAAAATAGAAAGTTTATCAAAAAGGGCATTTTGGTCATTTATCAATTAAGTGATTAAAATAGGAGAAAGATGACAAAATTCATTCATCTTCTTCTCCAAGGTCACTTCTAAATTTTCAAGAGCCATTGTTAGGGTTCTTCAAATTTTTCAAGCTTGCTAGTAAGTGCATCTAGCCTCGTTTTTGATATTCTTTGTATTTTTGAAGTCCTTGTAGCATGAGTAAGCTATTTTTAGCTATTTGATGAGCTATGATGGATGTTCAAAAATGTGGCCACGTATGACATGCATGTATTTTGATGTTTTATGGAAGATTATGAAATCTTGATGTGGTAGAAACATCTTTTGCTAAATGAGTTTCCATAAAAAATGCATGTAGGGACTAGTTTGTGAAAGTCTTAAGTTTGGTCATACATGTGCGTTGTAGTGAGAATTTATGATTGCTTTAGTTGAGTAAGTGATTCGACTAAGCATGAAAGGCTAGAAAGTTGAATAAAAATCATTTTACGAGCCTTGGGGGCAATAGTATAATTATGAGAAAGATTTGGGGCAAAAGAGTAATTTTGCTAAAGTATGAGATGTGGGTCAATTTGGTCAATGTTTGTATTGAATAATCTGATTTATTCATTATAGATCAAGAAAGACAAAGCCCGGATCGAAACCGAGGCAAAAGCAAAGTGGTGGACTAAATTGCACGTTTCTATACTTTTGTGTATCGAGGTAAGTCTATGCATAAACAATGCATTCATACTTACAATTTGTTAATGCTAGATAGTGTATAGCATGGTTGAGAATGATTGAGAACCTATGTAGTTCAAGTGAAATGAATGGATGAATGATTAAGTAAGTAGATTTGTGAATGTGTTGTGATAATGCTAAATGGTGGGCTAAGTGCGATACCATCCTAATGCATATTGACGATGAGCTGGCTATGTGCGAAGCTATCGTTAGGTATATTATCTAGTGGGCTATGTGTGAAACCACTATGAATACCTTGTTGGTAGGCTAAGTGCGATACTACCTTATTAATTGATTGTGGTGGGCTAAGTGCGAAACCACCGAGACATTAGCTGTGTAGATTAGCTGTGTGGATTAGCTGTGTGGATGTATTATCGAGAAATAATGATGTGTTGTATATTGTGTAAATGTGATATTGAATGCAGGGGTGCATGTCAATGGTTATGAGTAAGTGACTCATGATGTGTTGGAATAAATGTGGTAAGGGATAGAAAGAGTAAGCATAGTTGTACATTATATGTTAGTATAATGCTAATTGTTGTTTAGCTTATACTATGTTGCTTAATTGTTTATGTGTAAACTTACTAAGCTCAAAGCTTACTCGCTTTCTTTTCCCTTGTCTTATAGAGTAAAGTGTTGAATCGAGATACGAGGATCAATTGGAAGATCGCCCACACTATCAGCACACTCTGGTACATTAGACTCAATGTTTGTATATGGCATGTATAGGGGCTAGACAAGTTAGTGAATTTTGTTGTATATGGCTATGATGAGTTGGCCTTTAAATGGATAACCTATTTTGTATAATGCCATAGTTGTTGGCTACTGTATTATATGAAAAGATGTAGTTATCCAAGTGAGATTGTAAGATTGTGGGTTGATTATGGATGTGTTGAATGAGTGCATGATTGTGTATGCTAGAAGGGTGAAAAGAACTTGGCAAATAGCTTTGTTCTTGTCCATGTGGATAGACACACGGGCGTGTGTCTAGGCCATGTGTGACACACGGCCAGCCCACGGGCGTGTGACTCAGCCGTGTGTCCCCTGCATGTTAGTATTTTAAATCAGAATGGACCACGGACTAGCCACACGGGCGTGTGTCTAGACTCTGGGCCGTGTTAAGGTAGTCAGTGTGCACCATGGGTGGAAGGCACGGGCGTGTGCCCTAATCGTGGGGCATTGGCAGAATGCTTGAGTTTTCATGCACGGGTAGTGACCATGGGCGTGTGTGACATCCACGGGCGTGCCACATCTTACACGGGCGTGTGAGCCCTGTATAGATGGAAAAATTTTAAGATCGTAAGAGTTTTCGATATGTTCTCGAGAGCCCTCGTGTGCCTGAGAGAGGCCTCGTAGGTCGGGATTGAGGTTGTTGTGATGGCTAAAGAGAGTGGTCATTTTGTGCCTAAGTGGCGATCTTGAGGTCTTTAATCCGGTAACACCTCGTGCCCGGTTCCGGCGTTGAATACGGGTAAGGGGTGTTACAACCATTCTCAAGCATAAGGGGCGAGTAATTGAAGAACCTTCCATTTTCAGAAAAAAAACAACACCAGGATTCACGACTAGGTACGTTAAGTGTATGCTTTGATACTAATTGTTGTTACCTTAAGTTGTTTGTTTGCTTAAAATAACAAATGCAATGGAAGTGCTAGACTGCAATGGCAACTACGGCTTGGCACTGCGAAAAATTGTGCAAACAAAATAGAAATAACACCAAGGTTTGTTTATGTCGTTTGATTTCCCTATGTCTATGAAGCCTAGCTTAGTGAGTAATTCCACTATGTTTTATCGCAAATACAACAAGTGATTCACACTCTATCACTCCCTAAGTATAAAGATCTCACCTTTGTACCTAAAACTAGAATACTTACCTCTAAATCCTCCCTTTGGGCAGTAAACACTCAATAATGTTTACAATAAGTTTGCACCCTCTCACAGAAAAATTCCTCAATAAACATATTAGAATGCACTTAATAATCTCTCATACAAAACCTATACAAGCCTCTAAGCATATATCGATTTTGGCTTGCTAACATAGAATTTATGTGAATACAAAGTAACTTCTTGAAAATAGCTATTACATTAATAATAATCAAAGTAAAATCAATCAAAGATATGCTCTCCAAAATCAGCAACACTATCTTGATCAAATTTCAACATTCCAAGGACTTTATTGATTCACATGAATCCAATCCAATCTTCAAATGTCAATGATTGATTTCCATAGATGTACTAAAGTATCTTTAATATAAAAACATATAACCAGGTCCAAAGATTTTCTTCATTAAATTGTCAAACCAAATAAGACAAGTTTTGAACCACCTTAGTAACAGTCTACAGTTAGCACTACCGAGTGTCACTCGGAAACTCTTAGCTCATTTTGCCTCAACAATTTCTTTAAGACAAATAGTTTATAAAATACAAAACATTTTGGTTTTTTAATTAAAATATCTCAACAACCTGTGGCTTCTTCGAGTTCTTGAAGACTTTGTTTCTTAAGTTCATAAGAATTCATGTTTTCAGGTGTCCATTGCATCTATTATTTTAGGTCAGAAATGTTTCGACTACCACAATAGTAATTATATGTATAGATACTTGCCACATTAAGTTTTACTCTTTTATGTGCCTTGTTCATGCCTAAAAAGCCGAAGTATTGTACCAAGGTCTCACCTTGCTCCCTGTTAAAACTAACATCGATAATGACAATAGAAACAATCACGAAACAATAAGAAAAGAAAAATAAAACACACAGATTTTACGTGGAAAATCCTTTCGGGAAAAACTACGAGCAGAGGAGAAGAAAATTCACTAATGTTAAAAATCGAATGATTATACAAGAGGAGTTTCGACTACATCTATTTAAAGGTTGAAAAACCTTATTATAATTAATGACAAATAGAAGAAGTGTAGTTCTATACGGATTCTACTTGTGCAGCATGGTCCGTACCATGGGGGCCTCTATCCCTCGCACCCCCAGTCGGGGATTTGTTGGGCTACGGCCTCAGGCCTTCGGCCCTTGACCTTAAACCCTACACAGATCCAATTATTTTGCCACTATATTTTATTTATTTAAAAATAATTCGCGCCACATAACTCAAACACTCTCACTAATCGGAGTGAGCCCTAATATTCATTTGTTCAATGTAGGTTTATTAGCCCTTTGAGGCATTATCTTGTACACGACTGAGATCTCGACTACTTTTTGGATTCATGCCTTCGTTCACCTTTGTAAAACACGTTGATCATCATCTGCTACAATCATTTTTTCTATATGAAATGACAATAAAAAAATCATAGCGTTAAAAAAGAGTTCGATGCTACAATAGTTTTAGCCAACACGTGAAATCCCTCGTGCATTAGGATATGTCTTTTTGCTGTCTTTGCATTTAAAGCTTTAAATGCAAGCCACTCCATACTGCACGTGTTTTCTCCATTAAAAAATTTAGAATGTCTTTTTTTTTTTTTTAAATTTATGTTCAGAATATTCGAATAATTGTGCCTTCCTTTTAATAAACCTTTTGTGAACAAATAAAAATGCTACAAGCTTACCGCTGGTTTTACGTATTTTTGTTAGGCTTAGTTTAAAATTATTTTTTAAGAGTGTTTTTGATCTAAAAAGATATTTTTAAATAAAAGTTAAAATTTTTTATTTTTATTTTTGGAATAAAAAATATATTGCAAAAACATTTTTTCAACAAAAAAATATTTATAAAAAATTTTAAAACATCTTATTTAACAATACTTTTATCTTAATTTTTTTTTCCAAAATTGCTTGTTAGCGCTTAGTCCACCTTATGTTCTTAAGGCACTATGTGGTAATCATAGTGGAGTTGCCTGAAGTAGATTAATTCCTTTGCAATTTTCTGGTTTGTTCCATGATAAAACATAACTAATGAATATTTTGTTATTCAATTTTATAAAAAAAAAATTAACTTTTCATTAATTTTTGATTTATTTTAGTTATTAAAATTATATTTGTTGTCAAATCATGTTAAGATGAAAAAAAATTAGATTTGTTAACTTAACTAATGTGGCAATCTACATGTATATTATGTAGATGACATGTAGTATTTAATTAAAATTTTAAAATTTTAAAAACATTTTTTATAATTATATTAATTTTTAATTTTTAAAAATATTTTTTATAAAATTTTTGAATTATAAATTTTAAAAAATAAACTAAATGTTGACATGTCATTCATATGTATGCAACATTAGCAAAATTAAAAATATTAAAATTTTTCATTATTTTAAAGTGATTTGACAAAAAAATTAGAAACTAAAAATCGAAAATTTAAATTAAGAATTAAAATAATATTTTTATAAAATTGGAGCCGAATTAAATCATTATACTTAAAAAAATCTCAAAAAATATATATGTATCATGTTTACATGTATATGTAAAAATAAATGGTTCAACAGAATAAGATCTATTTTAATGTTTGTTTAAAAAATCTATTTACATGTATATATATGTATCGTACTTTGTATTTTATACAAACTGAAATAAATATGTTTTTTGTCGAAACTGGAATAAATATAAATTATTAAATATTTTTAAATAGTTATATAATATTTATTTTAGCATATGTATGAAACGTATTGAAATTGATCTAAAATCATAAGATGCAAAAGAATCCGGGTTCTGAAATACCCTTTTAATGTAAGAGGTTTTAAATAAAGATGAGATATTAGAATTTACAAACAAAATCGTGTCCAATTCCAATGCTTTTCATAAGTGTAAGAAACCCCAACACGACAAGGAAGCTAAAGTAAGTATCCTTAGCAAAGCTCAATAGCTAATCACTAATCGCCACCTACCACTTCGCTTTGGCACCTTATTGCCCCAGTGCCGGACGTGCCAGTCCTATAAAAACATCCTATTTCCCTATAAAAGTAGGAGGGGGAATAAAGACAATTTTTTTATTTAGAGTATTATTTTGGTTTTGGTTAGTTGGATGCATCGGATCATTGTATTCGAGAGTATTATTAACACATTAAGCCCCACCTTGCGCTCCTCGTTATCTTTCTTAACACACATAATACTCCACTATAATAATAGACTTTTTTTGGTTAAAATTCTACTTTGTTACTGTAAATATAATAATTCAACTGTAAACGCGACCAAGATCTTGTGAGTAAACAACAATGACATTTCTTGGTTTAATAAGAGTTGGTCACTGTAACAATCCCCTTCATAATTGAAAATATTAGTAAGAAAAACCGTGATTGATGGTTGGATTGGATGGGTAGACATTGTTTTTCCCTAAACCTATTTCAGTAAGTAACCACCCTAATCAAAGGTTCTTTTATTACTTTTACAGCTCCCTTAGCTTGGTGCAATCACAAAGCGTATTGCTTGACAGGTAATCCACCTTCTTTTTTTTTTAATGAAATTCTTCGAGATCACATAATTTATATGGGATGGATTTGATTTGAAATAGGCCAAATCAAATCTCTTATTTAAAATTAATTTTTCGCATAAAACCTTAACTTGAAACATCGAATTTTTTTGCCGAACGATTTAATACATCCAATTCACTACCCTCCAACATTTTCTTGTCCAGGATCAATCAGTGTGTTATTCACTTGCAAGGTGGAGGCAGAACCCAAAAGCAGTTTAGATATAAATAAGAAAAGACAGAATATCCACAGTAAAGACCCAAATTAAATTTCAGACTAGAACCTAGACCCCATGGCCATGTGGGGCGGGGGGGAAGTGAAAAAGAATAGAAGAAAAGAAAAGAAAACAGTTGTATTTAATTTTTAATTAAAACCCTTTTGAAGGCTTGGGAGAAAGAAAGAAAGAAAAGGAGAGATGAAAAGAGAAGAAAAAGGTGGAGAATTGGGAGCAGAAAAGAAGCAAAATTTGTGTGAAAAGTTGAGTAGGAGGGTATTATTGGTAGGGAATAGGAAAGGAAGGGGCCCCACTACTCCACTCCTCTCTTGGAGACTTTACCACCCTTTTGCTCAACTTCATCATAACACCACCACTCCACCCCCTCCTGCCGCCGTTTCTGCAAGAAAGCTAGCTGCTTCACTCCGAGAGTTTCACCAATTCCTTCATCCTCCTCAACCTAAAATGCATAGAGGTGCTAACAACACTAATGGCCGCTACCATCAACGCCATCACAACAACCTTTTCAAGGACAAGGGCATTGATTTTTCTCATTTCTTGGCTGATCCTTGCCCCAGTTCTGATCCTGACCAGGTATTTCCTTTTTTTGTTTTATATATCTGTTTATGCACTAGTAGTGTCAGTGTATTTTTTTTTGCTTATATGTTAATTTTTCTTTGAAGGATATTTTATCTGTTAGTTGGTGAGATGGGTTTTGATTGGTTTGGAACTTTGGGTGTGGTAAATGAGACTTGTTTTCCCATCTAACTACATGCTTTGTAATGCTTAGAGTTTATGTTAATAGGGCTACGTTTTTGCTTTCATATTATTGGTCTTGGTTGTTTGATTATTCTCCTGCATAATTTGTTGCTTTGTTTTCCCGTTTATAGAGTGTGTTTTTTTAGTTTGATTATTTGCTTTGAATGCCCTCTTGTTTATTATTTAGTCGTTTATTATTGGAAAGATTGCTTTGTCAAGCGTTCTATTCAGTTCAAAATCTAGTGGGGCTTTGTATATGATTAAACATGAACAAGTTCAAGGTTTTCCTGGAAAAGAATGGAGAGTTTCTCTTAGTCTTATACTTTCATCTCTGTAATTGGTTTTGTCATTAGTGATTCTGATTGATCCAATTTACAACTTAGTTCTTAGTAGGATCTTAGAATCATCATTAAATGCCGGCATTTTAATTTGTTATATACTAACTTGTTCTGTCTGGTAAATTAATATTATCGAAAAAACAAAGCATACAATTGTCTATTAATAGCATAAATTCGTTGGTGTTTGATGCAGTTATTTGGTAGTTGGATGCTGCTTCATGTTTGATTGTAATTAGTCTTAAGCTTGAAACTTTTTGAAGGAATTGGCCATTGAGTATTTCTTGTACCCTAATGAGGACCAAAAGCCATTGAATTGATAATTATTACTTAAAAAACTCAACAATGAATGAAGTATTAGTTGATTTAATCCAGTTTTTTTTTGGCTTCAACACAATGTCTTCAGCCACTTCTGTAAGAACGAAGATATAGAGTTACCAGAGGTGGAAGGAATGCCTTCTCTTACCTATATTCCTGTTTTGTTTCTTATATCAGCTGGAGAGTGCTAGTAGTTTGAGGAGGCATGTTGCACAAACACTTATGAAACACCATCGATCAATTGAAAATAATAATCATGCCCTTCAGCCTGTATCTCCTGCAAGTTATGGCAGTTCAATGGAGGTAAAACTTTCTTCGACTTCCTACTTAAAAGATGTACTATCTGGGGAATAAATATGGAATAGGAAAGATGATTTTTTCCTTTCTGTAATTGGTACTTCAACTGAAACTTCCTGGAATTTGAGTTCGGGTAAGAAAGATTGTTACAAGTCCTGTTTAGCTTAAGCCATGACCAAGTGGATTCATATCAGTTATAGGCTTATAGCCTGACTTTGATTTATGTCTCTCTAGTCTCTGTCTCTGTCTCAAATTTAACTCTTTTTGAGTTAGGTTCTAAGTTGATAGATGTCATGGTTGGCCATTTGTGATATAATAATTATTACTTATGTTTTATTCCTGCCATAGCATGCTTGTTTTAAAAAAGCATTTCAGAGTTTGTTTAAGATGAAAATCTTTATGAATAAATTCGGACTATCTTCAACTTCACACTGATTTCCTTTTTGTGTTATTATGTTAAATATCAATTTCATGGTTTGATTATTAGGTCTTTCCCATTTAATTTTCACTTCTGATCCATCCAGAGATTTGAGATGCCCCACTTTTTCAGGTGGCACCTTATAATCCTGCAGTCACCCCTAGCAGTTCGTTGGATTTTAGGGGAAGGGTTGGTGAGTCGCATTATAATCTCAAAACGTCTACAGAGCTGTTAAAAGTACTGAATCGGATTTGGAGCCTGGAAGAACAACATGTGTCGAATATCTCATTGACAAAAGCATTGAAGATGGAACTAGATCATGCTCGTGTTAGGATTAAGGAGTTACTGCGAGATCAACAAGCAGATCGACATGAAATTGATGATTTGATGAAGCAGATTGCTGAAGACAAACTAGCTAGGAAGAGTAAGGAGCAAGATCGGATTCACGCTGCTGTACAGTCTGTGAGGGACGAACTAGAAGATGAAAGAAAGTTAAGAAAACGTTCAGAGAGTCTACACAGGAAGTTAGCTCGGGAAGTATCTGACATAAAAGTTTCTCTGTCTAATGCCTTGAAAGACCTTGAAAGAGAAAGGAAATCAAGGAAGCTTTTGGAAGATCTTTGTGACGAGTTTGCAAGGGGAATAAAAAGCTATGAACGTGAGGTGCATGGTCTTAGACAGAAATCTGATGAAGATTGGGCTGGAGCAGCTGACTGTGATCGTATGATTCTTCATATATCTGAATCTTGGCTTGATGAGCGAATGCAGATCAAGCTGGAAGAAGCTCAGTCTGGTTTCCATGAACAGAAGTCAATGATAGACAAATTAGGCTTTGAGATAGAGACTTTCCTTCAAGCTAAACGGATCAGTACTTCTGTTTCTAAGCGTTCTAATTATTTATCACGAAAGGATCGTAGGAAGTCGCTTGAATCTGTACCTCTAAATGAAGCAGTTAGTGCACCTAAAGATGTTTGTGATGAGGAAGATTCTGCCAGCAGTGATTCGAATTGTTTTGAGCTGAATAAGACAAACAATGTTGACCTCAAATCACATAAAGATGTAGCTCTAAATGGTGATCTTGAAGAAACAATAAAATCAAATCATGCAGAGAAAAAACCTCCATCTCACGAGAAGAGTAAAACTCGGCATCCATCCAGTTTACAAGTAAAGTTCGAAGAAAAGATGGCCAGAGCTATGTGTAACGGAAATAAAAAATCTCAATTGGCCGATTCAGCACAGGAAGATACTGGTATAGGGAACACCACTGAAATAACAGTGTCACAAAAGTTTGAAAATGATGAAGCCACCCAATATGGCAGCGAGGGAAGAAAAAATAAGCTTGATGAGATACATGGATTGAGCTCAAATTATGTACTGGATAACTTAATAAGAAATCACATGGCACTGTCGGAAGGTGGGAATATAAATCCTGAAAACGCCTGTGGCGAGGCTTCCTGTAGTTTCCCGGCACGGAGGAACCAGCTGAGTCCAGTGCGGCAATGGATGACAAAATTCACATCCCCTGACTTAGATGAATCAGGGTCTTCAACAAAGCTACCTCCAGGAACGAAGGAGAACACTTTGAAGGCCAAGCTTCTTGAAGCAAGGTCCAAAGGGCCACGTGCACGTTTAAAAATATTCAAGGGTAAGTCATAGAATATCAGCTGACGATTAAAGCTCGCTGGATTGGCTGCTTCTGCATGTGTTGCTTGCAGTGCGGATTTATGTTATGCGAATCCGCATGTTGCTATGTCATGATCTTCGGTCATCTGTAATTCTTGGATTCTTTGTATTTCTGTATATTGAAGTAATATCACACAACATAGTCACGAATCAGATGAAATTAACTAAAGGGTCGTTTGGCTAAAGTTATATTTTGGGTGAAATAAACATAAATAGGTGTTTGGGTGCATGCATTTTTGCAAAGGCACACAGTTTGCTGTGTGTCATGTCTCCCCAATTGATGTTGCGACAAAGATAGAACGAAGTAAATCAACAATAGTATTTAGTGAAATCTTATATTTTAATGCAGTTGAGATTTATTAATTTTATTTTGTGAAGCTTTGCTCAATAAATGATTCTATTTAATAATGGATTTAAAACTCTGGTAGTTAAAGTCTTATCACTTACCTTTTTCGTACAACAAAGTTTACTTTTCAAATAACACAAATAAAATAGTGCAAAAATTCAAAGAAAAGATAAACAAATAGTCGGCTAAAAACATTCCTACAAGCACACAATAGGTGATAATGTAGTTGTATGCGGATTTATGCTTTACGAAACATACCGGCAGATTCATAACCGATATTACGGATTAAAAAAGAAAGTCTACTCATCTCAATCAAATAAACAGATCTGGTGAATCGTCATAATTTGCATCCATCTTATATTATCAATTAGCACATGTGTAGTGACCTATTCTTAATGTCACACACCATAATTGGGCCTAAAAGTTTTGAGGGTAAAATGGGAATTTTAGCTCTAGTGAGCTAGGGAATTTCGTTAGCATGGTATTTGGAAATGTTTTTGCCTATGTCATTTTGGAAATTAAAACAATTTTTGAAAATAATGTTCAAAATACTTTCAATTTTGAAATAAGGACTGATTTATAAAAAGGTCTGAATTATGAGTTTTTAAAAGGTAATTAAACCAAATTTTAATTTTCACTCTATTTTCCCCTTTCACCTTTATAAAATTCATGTTAATCTCTTTTCGTTATTTTCGTTTTGTCGTCCATTACATTCCAAAGCTCCTCTCATTTAACTTTGATTCCTAAACTTAATTCCTTAGATTTCTATCATTCACCAAGCCATAAATCTCCATAGTATTTCAAGAAAAACATCCAAGAACACCATAGATTTCTCCATTGTTGAATTTTTAGGTTTTTCAGGTTTTCGATCAAACGTTTGATTTTTTGTCAACTAAGGTAACGATTCGATTCCTTATTAGTTTTAAATGTTATTTGATCCTTTAAATTGAGCTTTAGCTGTTAAATCGCATGTTTTAAATAAAAATCGAAAATTGGGTCGTTAATGGTGGATTTCAGAATTTTGGGTAAACGTGGTTTCAACGTGTTTTTCAATTAGTTTTGACATGATTAGAAGGTTTATAAACTTACTTTAAAGTTTCGTTGAAGATTTCCAACCTTTTATTGAGTTTTTGTGAAAATTGCCATTGTATGTCGAAATTTCGGATCCATGGATCTGCATAGTTTTGAGCAGTTTTAAGGTTAGGAATTGTTCTTAGGTGTATAGCTAGATGATTGGAATCAATTATAGGTAATGGGAATGAGTTAAGATAAAGATATTTGAGTTTTAAGTTTGTTAGTCGAAATTTCAATTTCATGATGGATATAACTTAGGCTTTCATTTTTTGTTGGTTTAGGTGAGTCTTTGGCTGCTAATTGATTGTGTATATTGTGTGGTTATTATGTGTGAAGCATCGAAACCATTGGAGCCTTCTTCGAGTAAGGCGTAAGGCAAGGAAAAGCTAGTTTAAACTTTTGGCATTTATGTGAAAGCGTGAACGGTGAGTGTTTGGAATCGCTACTTGTAAACACGATTCATAGTGTTAATTGAAAGCTTAAAAATAGCATAAACCCCTACCCTAAGTTTCGAGTGTAAGCTTTCTATTTCCCTTGCTTTATTTTGGAAATTATGTGATTATATGAATAATTCTGTATTGATTATTATTATGCGATATTGTGATATGAGACATGTGTGATAACTATTGTGAATTGTGTTGTGTTGTGGGCATGATATACATGCCAAATAACAAATAATGAGATGCTAATAATGCAAATATGTAGCGAAAGAGTGCTGAATTCCGGTAAGTATATATGTGTTGAATTGTGGAATGTGATATTATAATGACAAGTAATATGTGAGAATACTTGTATGTGATATATGTTGTACTGATTTTAATTCACACATATGGGGTCGGATATGTAATGGCTCAATGAGCATTATTGTGGCACTTAAAGTGCAATTAAATGTGAATGCTCACCTATATGTATTGTGTTTTGGGCATTGAGGCCTTGGGACAGGTTGGAGAGATAAGGGAATGTGAGCTAAGCTCCATTCAACGGGACATGTTTGGTGTGTTGGAGATTGTTAGCTTTATGCTTCACTTTTTGGGATATGTTTGACTTTATGAGTTAATTGGTGTGTTGGAAATCTATGTATTTGATGTGTGGTGATAGAGCCCACTTTGTGTTTCATAGCCTCAAGTGCCAAATTATTGTTTAAATGTGATCTTATATATTGTGATAATACGATGTGAGACGAATGCATAAACATGTTAATAATATGCTAAATGAGTTGATTTAAGTTTCAAGAAAATGTTAGTATGTTATCATGGTAATTTGTGTATGTAATTGTAGTTTGAGTCTTTATCATTTAACTTGTGAATATATAAGTTAGACTTGTGAGTTATTAAAGCATGTATACATTATTTAGTTTTGATGAATTATTGTAAAATGAGTTATTAGAATATGAGTTGAGTGTAGTCGTACGTGAGATTATATGCTAGTTTTAAGGTTTAATGAAGCGTGAATATGTTATTGTGGCATGGTTAGAATATAGTTGTGAATGTGCTGTAGTATGCTCTTGTCTTTGATGTTGTGTATACTTTGTAGTTATTCTGACATTCACCGATCTTGTTTAAACTTACCCACTCTCTCTAACCATTGCAGATATTTAACGTTTGCGATGTGAGTGGTGCGGGGATACCAAGGAAGTGATCCAAGTTAGGCTTTAGTATTTGCGTAGGTGGTATTAATATTATTCTTTGAACTGTGGGGATAAGGCAATGTGGTTAGAATTTGATTGATTATTATTGTGGTCCTCATGATATTTTATGGGTTTAGTTTTCTAGCACTTTTGATGGATGTCATAATTATTTCATTGGTATTGTTTTGGTTTGAATATTTGCTATGTTGAAGTGCCATGAACTATATGTATGGTCAATGGACGTTGAATAATGTGGTAGAACTGTTGCATGATATTGTCATAATGTTTTGGATATTTTGTAGCTTAATTATTCCTAGGAACTATAGATTTGGACCTTGGTAAGTTGATTCTTGCTCGGACATGTTTTTGATGTTTTGAACTGTTATTTTAGTCGTTTTGACATTGGTTTAAAGAGGTAAATGATTCATGCTGATTAGATATTTGTTGGAATGGATTAAATGCTTAGATGTGCTGTATTTTTGTGGTCTGGAGTATAGGTATCGATATTCAGGTTATAAAAATGATACCTATGTGATATTTCGATGTGCAGGAAGTCGGTATTATAATTTGGTATTGATACCTTACCACGAGTATAGATACTCGGGGTAAAATAATCGATACTTTAATAAAGGTACCGATAAATTTTGGGGTTTGATTTTTAAACGAGAAATATAATTCTATTTTGGTATCGATTTTCCAATTGGTATCGGTACCATATAAGTGAAATATCGATACCTTTGTTTTAGTATCGATACCTACGTAACTTGTTTTGAAATTTTGCTAAGTGGTTCTAATGCATGTTTAATTGATATTATAAGTTTGTTTGAAGTATGTTTGGCATGTATTAATGATGATTAATATATGCTTGACTTAAAAATTTGTAAGAACGCTAATAAAGAGGACGATTGCCTATTAATGTGACATTTTATAATGTGTGTGATGAGTGACAGTGGTGTGACATCCTGATATTTAGGCTCGGCGAATGGGTCGGGTATAGGGTGTTACACCTAACAAATCACCTTTTTGGCGGACTCGTACAAGCGGATCCCTTCGTTGTGGAATCCTATTTGTAAAATAGCCCTGGCGTATTTCTACTTAAAATATAGTCCTAACGAACTTCCACATTTAAGATAGTTATAATGGGCTTCCACATATATGATAGTCCTAACTTCCACATATACAATAGTCTTGATAGACTTCTACATTTATGATAGTTCTGACAGACTTTCATATTTACGGTAATGTCATGGCCATGGACTTTCATTTCACATATACGACTTAAAGCCTTAGACTCCCAGAGTCTTATACTACCTATTAAGGGCTTTCATATACTGGTGCGCACCTTTCTCCAACAATTCAATCCACCCGAAGCTCCACAAAGCCACAATTATAAAATAAAATGCCTATGTAATCTCCATCTGTCCATCCGAGCCTTCGCAAAGCCATAGATATAAATGACATGCATACATTTCATACACCAACACGAAAACAATACTAAGGTTTAATGCACGACATATATCATGCCAATCATTTCATTTACTCAACATAGTCAACTTACCCAGCCATGCAATTGCATATCATTACACAACATGCATCATGACACATCAACATTCTACCTTAGAATGATTCATCATTTGTAGAACTTAACACATACAACATGCAACACGAAACCTCAACATTCAGCCATTGGTAGAACACTAAATAACACATATTCTGCACACGATTCTGAAACATAAAACATTCACGATTCTGAAACATAAAACATTCATTTAATACCTAAGTTTTGGAACTCACCTGAAGGTTGATGCCGAAATCATCTACTTAGCTTCCTTTGCTACCCGAGCCTCCAGCTTACAAAACATAACAACCAATTCAAAATTTCCAGTGAAGATAATTCATCATCATAAGGATTCTACTTTTGCTTGCATGTAGAGGTTATTTAAATGATTTACCACAACCCCAACAAAAAAAAAATTTGGTGGATAGTTGAAACCCTTAACTTTCTTCCTTTTTCTTAAACCTGTGCACACAGAAGGGTTAGGAAGCTTTGTAACAGCCCATTTTCGATAAAATCGAAACAATGGTTTTGGGACCACAGATACGTATCAGAAAAGAAAAATTATTTTAATACTATTTTATGATCTACAGTATGATAATAATATTGTGTGAAAATTTCGTAAAGAAATTTTATCGATTATATGTTTAATTTGATAAAGGACCAAATTGCACAAAGTGCAAAAGTTGAGTTCTAATAGCTAAAGGGATTAAATAGCTATAGAACTTTAAATTGGAGGTCCTTATCTGGTAATTAGACCGTTAAAAAATACTTAGTTGCTAAGGATGATGATTCATCCATGGAAAATAAAATTAAAGAAAAGGACAAAATTGGAAAGATGAAAAATAAAGATGATAAATAATAAAAAGATGAAAAATATCATCATTTATCATCATCTTCCCCAAATATTTTGCATGGAAACCCTAGGAAAGAGAAAACAAGCTTTCTTGGCCAAATTAGGTAAGTATTCAAGTCTCGTTTTTAGTAATATTTATATTTTTGAGATCGGGACAACTTAATTTAGCAATTTTGGGGATTAATTTGTAAAGTTATCAAAGTATGAAAATTTTGCCATGGATGAATATGCTGAAATTTTGAAATTTATGGTAGAATATGAAAGGTTGTTGATAGATAAACAACTTTAAACAAAGTGAATTTTGATGAAAATATGATTTAGGGACTAAATTGAAAAGTTGTAAAACTCATGGAAAAATTCTAAATTTTATGAAATACATGGGCTGTAAATTTTACATATAAAAATTGGCTAGGCTTGGAATAAGGATTTAATTGCATGAATTTCATTTTCCGAGCCTAGGGACGAAATCGTCATTAATTAAAAGTTTAGGGGCAAAATGGTAATTATGCCTAAGATGTGAATTGGACTGAATTGAGTTTAAATTGTATTAAATTTTTGTTAAATTTACTCGTATAGATCCAGATAGATCAAATTCAGAGTTAGAACGAGGAAAAGATGAAAATGTCGGATTAGTAGATTTTATGTACATAAACATTTGTCGAGGTAAGTTCGTGTAACTATATTGTGTATATTTATATGCTTGAATTAAATGTTGTGTGTGTGAATTGTATAAATATCATATATATGAAATTGAAAACATATCCGACAAAACTCGATAAATGATAATGCCTGAAATAAATGATAATGCCCGATACATGATAAATGATAAAGATGTTACTTTTATGCTTGAAATGTATGTGGAATGTGTTTATTTGAAATATATGAATATTATAGATGTATGAAATAATCGCATGCCTGATAATACATGAAAAATGTTAAATCCCGTTTGAATTAATGAAAGTCGATGGATACGTGATTTCCCGTAATGAATATAGTCCTGCATATGTTGCGGACGGGATTTAGCTCAGACGAGTAATCCTGATATAGCCCTCTCAAGCATCATGTTATATAGTTCCTGCGAGCATCCTGATCGGTAGTGATTTAGCATGTGTTGCGCACTACCGCAACTCTTTGTGATCGTCCTGATATGCGATCGGTTGTGATCCTGCATATAATGCGGACACAAACGCAGCTCTTCATGAGCGTCCTGTTAAGCTCATTTGAACTCCCTGTTACCTTATTCGGTGCTTCCTAATAGTATCTCTTCAAAGATATCTGATAAGCGCTATAAGCTTCCCGAGTAAAACTCTTATGAGTTTCCTGATTTGCTCATATAAGTGTCCTGTTACATGGTTACATGGCTCATCTGAGCATCCTGATATGAGGCTCGAGAGTGTGCTCCCTGGTTATGTGCCCTGACGGGTACCCTTGAATATGAATTGACGGATCCTGATTTTTACAGCTCGAGTGTACTACCTGTGTATCCATCGATATTTTGAATAAATTCAACGAGTAAATATCCTGACATGAAAAGATATGAACATGAAATGAGTTAATACACGTATCTGCCTGAAATATATGAAAATGATGATATATGTTATGTGGAAGTACGAGATGATGATATATGAACATGGAATTTGTTTAATAAACATGTTCATCCATGAATATAGATTAGTACACCTTAAGTGTATATCCCGTGGCTGTAACACCCCTTACCCATGTTCAACGCCGGAACAGGGTACGAGACGTTACCAGACAATAACACTTGCAATTGAACAAATTCAAGGCATAAATTTTTGTTTAAAATTTAAAACTTTTATCTTATATCATCAAGTCCGTAAAACGGGCCTACGAGGCCCAAAACATGCTTTGGGAGCGATTCGGAACAAAACCGAGAACTTTTAAAACTATTGGAACATTTAGAAAATTTCATTGTTTTGGAGAGTCACACGCCTTTGTGGGCAGGCCGTGTCCTCCACACCCTGCCATACACAATATTTCTTTAATAAAATCATTCATTCAAGCTCAATTTCATGTTCACTACAAATTTATCCTTTAAATCCTCGTACACTTTCATTTACTACACTTGGTCAAATTAGAGAAAGTCTTACGAAATTGGGTACTTCATTTTGCACAATATCATAGTTCAACTATGGTCTTTCACATATACACATATTACACACCGAAGCCATAGCCCAGCTATGGTCTTATACGGAAATCACATAGTCACATTTTTCACATGCTGCCATGGTCAACCGATGGTCTTTATTGTCAATTCATCACATGTCTCTAAACGAAAGTACCCGTTTCCAGCGTTCTACTCGGTTTACACATTTAATTCCTTTTTCTTAACTTCTCAACATTTATAACATTTTATCTATTGCATAAAATCACCATAATTCATCGAAATAGGACATTCAACCAGGACAGTAACATTGTACCCAAAATTCTCAAATTATAGTTATTTCATTTTATACATCATCACATGCATATTATGAACTCTTATTCGTACCTTACCACATCTCAACTTATCACAAACACATTTTCAAACATCTCAGTGTCAATGTCAGCATTTTTGAAAATAGCTCGGCTGGAAAGCACATCTGTCTCAACAAAACAATTTCGTTAGAGCCCGGAGATATCACACTATCACGGTCCACATATGGCATGTATAGCTAGACTCTTACTCATGCTAGGTTAGTCCGAGAACCGACTAAACCATAGCTATGATACCACTAAATGTAACACCCCTTACCCGTGTTCAACGCCGTAACAGGGTACGAGGCGTTACTGGACAATAACACTTGCAACTGAACAAGTTCAAGGCATAAATTTTTGTTTAAAATTTAAAAATTTTATCTTATATCATTAAGTCCCTAAAACGGGCCTACAAATCCCAAAACATGCTTTGGGAGCGATTCGGGACTAAACTGAGAACTTTTAAAACTATTGGAACATTTAGAAAATTTCCTTGTTTTGGAGAGTCACACGCCTTTGTGGGCAAGCCGTGTCCTCCACACGGCTGAGACATACGGCCGTGTCTCTGCCTGTGTGGCCAAGAAGTTGGCTATTTTCCAAGCCAATTTCTACCCTATCATGCCCATACTTGAGTATAACTTGAATGACACATTTCATGACATATTAAAGCTACCAAAACATCCACCACACACACGTAACAAGTCATAGCATACAATTTACTCAACCATGGAATGCATCATCATGAGTTTATAGCATAACCAATTTATTGGCCACATTAAATGGCCTTATACAACAATGAACTCCGAATATCATGGGTCATTATTCTAGGACAACTCATAGTAACATATACACATTGTAACACCCTAAAATTCGAGTATTGATTATTGCATGATTTGGTGTTTAGATTATGAAGGAAAATTTTCTTATTATTTTTCGTGTTTATTATAGTCCTGAAGAAGAATTAGAATTATTCGGGGATGGAATAATTTTTAGTTTTTAAAATTTATTGAAGTGGAGCAAGTGGCATTGACACATAAGTTAATTAATGTGTCAAAGTGTAGCTTAAGATGAGTATATGGCAAAGTGGTGTTGGCGCATGAGTTAGTGCATGAGGAGAAGGTTCGAATCCTTGTTTAGCATCTAGATGAATTTTATTTTTAATTTTTCTGCACATGTATAGCAAGTGTCGGCCAAGTGCATATATGGTAAGTGTTGACCTTGTTATTTTTAGTTAGTATATCAAAGGATTAAGGAAATTGTTAACTTATGGAAGGGAATCAAGAATTAAGGAAAGATATGAAGATATGGGGCAAGTATCAAGGAAAAGGTTATGGAAATAAAATCATGGCCATTTGACCATGCATAGGGCGACAATATGGTCTAGGGGAGCCGAATTTTTGGTGTTAGTTTGGCTAGGATTTGAAGTCTCTTTTTGGTCATTCTTAGTTTTGTGCATAGTTTTGCAAATTCTCTCAACCTCTCTCCCTTGGCGAATTTGATCCTTGGTAAGCCTTGATTATTTTGACCATTTGGTCATTATTGCACATCATTTGGTATTCTTTTTGTGCCTTTTTCTCATTAGTGCCGAAATCACCTACATCAAAAGACCATTCCTTTCTTTTCTCTCCTTTTCTCCATTGCCGAATGTGCCTTGATCTTAAACTCATCTCTTTCTTTCTCTTTTGTTTTCTTTGAAAACCGAATTATCATCATCCCTATTCTCTTATTTTGATTTCTTTTCAATCAATACTTTCTCCTTTAATCTCTTCATGGCGAATGTTAGTGTACCTTAACCGAACCATTTTCTTTTTTCTTTGATTATTCATAGCCGAATATCTCTCTATTCATAAGCAACATTTTCAATCGTTTCTTTTCAACCGTGGAAAATAGGTAAGGGTTCTTTTTCGTCTTCGATTAGTTTATAGTATTTGGCGAATATTGATGGTGGTTTGAAGGCTTTCTTAGATCAAAATAAACGTTCATTCTATTAACGTTTATTTTTGTTATACTTTAGTGCGATAACGGAAGATTGGAAATCAAGAGGTCGTGTGTGACATAGAACGCTTGGATCGATTTCCCTTGTGGAACAAGAATATTTGTGGTAAGGAAATCTCGTTCTCAAAGCCTTTAGTCATAATCGATATATATATATATATATGATTAGGGCGTGCTAACGATCTTTGTCTTTGAAGACAATCGAGATAGGAAAGAAGCGGGCGTATATAGTGTTCGGAAGAAGGGTGGTACCATTAATCCCCTAAGTATAAACAAAGGATCAGTATCGGCAATCCGGGATTTCCCAATTTGGGTTGTGGGCGTTCATCCGAGGAGAATCAATTGTTTGAAGTAGTTCGTACTCTCGAACCATTATTTGTTCGTGGATTTGATTCGGTTAACGAACCATCAATCGGGAGAAACCGCAAGTGGAAGTAGTTCAAAAATCCGGGTAAATTTTAGATCGTTATGTTTAGATCGGTTTTATTATTAGATTATAATGATCATAAGTTATCGTGATATGTATAGGTGTTGACGAGCGGGAAAGTCTAGTTCTCACCATAACCAGGTGTGTAACTTCACACTTATCTTTCGGGTTAGATACTAAACAGTAAGTATTATGATAAATCGTAAAAATGGCAAAATCGAAATTTATGTGATAATTAACACTTTTGTGTAAAAGCATGAAAACGGTTAATGTCGAAAAAATTACTAGATCGATAAATTGAGCCGAAATATTGCTAGATCGATAAATTGAGCCGAAATATTGCTAGATAGATAAATTGGGCCATAAAACTGCTAGATCGATAATATGGGCCAAAGTTTGCTAGATCGCTAATGGGCCAAAAACCATCTAGTTCGAGATATGGCCAAAGTTTAATACTATATTGTTAATAGGCCCAAATGAAAGGTTTTATTAAAAACTCATTTGTATTATGGGTTACTTGATAAATCATTTATGATTAAAGTTTGTTATTCATACATAAATGCATGGGATGGGATTTGATGAAGAGAAGAAAGGCTCATGGCCACGTATTTAGTTCGGTGGCTCTGCCACAAATTTTGGCTTAATGCCTCTAGTTCGGTGACTATGTCACAATCTAGTTCGATAGTGCACTACAATATTATTTAAAAGGCTAAATGCCTACGATTGGTGTGTTTGGCGGGGTGGGTTGACTTGATCCCCACAGTGTGCTTGGTTGGTACGGGGTGTGTAGCGGATGGAAATTAGGCTTGGTTGGGAAATTCATTTTACATGCATTTTAATATATTTTATTTCATTTTATATTGTTAAAGTTTGTAATTGGGCTCAAGCCCAAATTAATGCCTTGATGGTTTGGCCCAATAATGGTGGTAAGTGAGTTACACACTTGAGTTCTTTGTAACTCACCCGTTTTATTATCCATCTCAGGTAATGGAAATTGATGTGGACTTGGGCCGGGGATGACATGGTGGAGGCCATACTACGAGCGTGGGTTTTATAAACTATGAACTTTATTTAAGTTACTTATTTTAATTACTATTTTGGGTATGTTGTAATAAGGCCTCTAATTATGTTTTTATGGATTGTTTTTATGTGTGGATGGGTTTAACTTTATTTTTAGACTGTTAATATGGGCTTATGTTAAATCTATAAAGTTTCTTAAAAATATTATGTTTTATAACAATTTTGGACACCTAAATTACTTTTCAATTTCTTTCAAATTCTTTTTAAAAAAAAAAAACTGCGTTAAGGTTTTGACTAATATATATATATAAGATTTCAACCAAGTATTTTTCTTAATTCATAATCATTGTACTTAGTTTTTATTAAACCTTATTTCTAAAGGCTTTGCATTACTGTTTTACTTAAATCATTAGAGAAATTTTGGATGTTCGTTCGGTGTGACAAACCAAATCTCGTCTTAACGCATAGACCTGGTTTGGTGTGTTACACACATGACCAAGTTCCCTATACATGCCATAACCTTAAGTATAAAATAATCGATACCTAAATTGTAAGCTTGATAGTGTGATAGGTTCTCCGGCGACTTCCAACCCGAGCTAACCTGAGTACATTATAAACACGGAAAACAACGGAGTAAGCTATAAATCTTAGTAAGTACGTATGTAAATAATAAAAAATTGATTACCATGCTTTTAACAATCCTCATTATAAGCTCTCAAGATAATACCAACATTATTGCATAAAATTTCACAATTCATTTATGTTCATCTTGAGCTGTTTACTCGAGTTACAGTCACTAAATTATTTTTATCTGAAGTTACGAAACTCCAAATTAAGATCCTCTAATTTTCCCTGAAACTAGACTCACATATATTATTACCATAAAATTTTCAGAATTTTTTGTTTAGCCAATAAGTACATTTTATTCTTTAAAGTCTCCCCTATTCTGCTGTCTGACAGTTTTGACCCTTCTTCACTAAAAAATAATTATCACCTCGTACGGGATCCAGATGATGTTCCCGTTTGTTTATTTTGAAAATATGCTCATTAAGGATTTTAATCATATAAATTATAACCCATAATTATTTTGTTACAATTTTTAATGATTTTTCAAAGTCAGAATAGCGGATTCCGAAATCATTCTGACTCTGTCTCACAAGAATTCAAATATCTCATAGTATGAAATTCTTTTGCTTACACCGTTCCTTTTATACAAAAATAGACTCAATAATATTTAATTTCATATCTTATTCAAATTCTAATTCAATTTTCACCATTTTTGGTGATTTTTCAAAAACACATAACTGCTGTTGTCCAAACTGTTGTATTGCAAATTTTACTCTTTCATGTTTCCTTTATATTAATTTTCATTTATATTTACACACATATAACACCGAAGTATATCCATGGTTAGCCATTCCAATAACTAGTCATTATCAAATATTTACAAGCCATTCATTGGCCAATTTAACCTATACATCAACAACAAAGACTTGAACATATCATTTCTCAATTTAACTTGGCCTAAAAGCCTCACACATGATCATCAATCACATTTACCACATATTCATACATCATAAGCATAGACTTATAATCACAAGGTCATTCTCATAGGTATAACTTACTTGTTTACATTCTTACCAAAATTCGATTACATACCGAGCACATTGCTCATGAGTGTATACATACATATACCTGCACTTGATCGTCACATATTCACATTCATTTACACTTTAGTCATTTTCCCGTTAAACACATCGGAATATTAACGGATACTCAGAACGCTTGCACATATGTGCCACATATATGTAGCCGAAGCTACCTCTTATCACATTTCACATATATGCTCGTTCTCGAGCTATTCACATTTACATTCTCGGTGCGCTCACACAAGTCGCTTCGGTCATACATAACTACTCGGTCTTTGCTCACACAAGTACGCCGTATCCGCAACACATGCCAGATTACCCAGCCACTGGTAGAACATACTAGACCAGCACCCGAATTCACTTAACATTCACGGGTTTGCTCACACAAGCTGTCGGTCAGATGTAGCTACACAGTGCTGCTCACACAAGCTGTCAGGTATCCGCAACATATGCAGGACTACCTAGCCACTGGTAGACGTACAAGACCAGCACCCAGACATGACATAATCACATAACACACATAGGCTCGTTTTCGAGCTATTCACATTTACATTCTCGGGTCTGCTCACACAACCTCTCGATCATACATAGCTACTCAGTGCTGCTCACACAAGCTATCAGGTATCCGCAATATACCTGAATTGTAACACCCCTTACCCGAGACCGTCGCCAGAGTCGAGCACGAGGCATTACCAGACTTAACTTACTAGTTCGGGGCATAAAAAATTGCTTTTAAAATTAATTCATTCACATACATCCAATATGTTCCTAAAAAGGGCCTTCGAGGCCCCAAAACATGCAATTAAAATGGTTTGGGATCGAACCGAAAACATTAAAAATTTTCTGATTTCTTAAACAAATCAAAACAATTTATTTCCCTATTCATAATGAAACTATCCATTTGCATCATAGTCACTAAATTGACTATAACTCGAGTTACGAAACTTGAAATTTTGATCCATAAATTTTCCTTGAAACTAGACTCATATATATTCTTACTATAATTTTTCAAGAATTTTTGGTGTGGTCAATTAGTACAGTTTATTAGTTAAATTCTCCCCTGTTACACTGTCCGATGGTTCTGACCCCTCTTCACTAAAAATCAATTATCTCATAATATAAAATTCTTTTGCCTAAACCGTTTATTTCATATAAAAATAGACTTAATAAGCTTTAATTATATACCTTATTCACACCCTAATTCCATTTCTACTATCCTTAGTGATTTTGCAAAATCACGTCACTGTTGCTGTCCAAAACTGTTCCTTTGCAAATTTTACTCTTTCATAATTTCTTTGTAATAACTATCATTTAGGCATACATAACACCCAAAACATGTTCTTATTTAGCCATTTTAATGGCTAATCATTATAAAGTATTTACAAGCCATTATTTAGCCATATCATAAGGACATACACACAAAATGGCTAAGTCCCTATACATGCCATAACTTAAAACGTTTTGAGTCACAAAATACCGAGATAATCCTTTGATAGTGTGAAACGATCTCCGACGTCCTTACGATCCCCGAGTTGGCTTGCGATACTATAAAAAGAGAGAAAGGAATGGGAGTAAGAATAAAGCTTAGTAAGTTTGCATGTAAATGAATAACAACATTCTTAATGAATTATCTTATTCTTTTCTTATCAAGATCATTTAAGCCTTTAACTCAATATGCTTAAGTTTTGAATTCTTACCTGTACCTTTTTAGCATGAACTTGTCTTACCTTTCCTTTGGTATACTCTTTGAATTTTCTGTTGAACCACTTGGAATACTAAGGATACACGGGTACCTTTCCTTTTGAAACTTACCATTGCCATGTCTTGACATGGTCTTACGTGGTATCCTTGCCTTATGAACTCACCAATGCCATGCCTTGGCATGGTCTTACATGGGACCTTTGCCTTATAGTAACTTATCAATGCCATGTCTTGACATGGTCTTACATGATTTCCTTAAACCCTAATGTCATGACATTTGTATCCTACACATTCCTAAGGTTCAACCGGGACTTTCTGAGATTGCTTCTCCGTCAATTCATGCTTGAGTCTTTAAATGATAAATTTACAGAATAAATATGTAAATGCTGGAATTTAATAGTATTAAATGTAAAATAAAAGAATATTGCATTTATTTACCGCAAACTTACCTCGGAACAAAATACGATCAACTATATTGATTTAGTCCACTATCTTTTTCTTTCCCCGGTCTAACTCCGGATTTCGTTCCTCTTGATCTATAATAGCAAATTTAGCTTATTTAATACTCACATTTATTAAAACAGTCCTTGACTCTAACTTTGGCAAAATTACAATTTTTGCCCTTAAACTTTTACATATTTACACATTTGCCCCAAAGCTTAGAAATTAAACTTTATCCCTTATTCTTATGTTTTATGACATGTTGATGATTTTTCCCTTCTATGACAACATCAAATTCTCACTCTAACATGTACTTATGAACATTAGGTATTTTTACCGATTAAGTCGTTTTACTCGTTTTCACTTAAAATCGCTTAGCAAAAGTTGTTTAACATAATTTCAGACTTCATATTCCATCATAAAACATCAAAATAAACACATTCCACCTATGGATATTTTTCCAAATATGAACCCTAGGTTAAATTATTGCTAGATTAAGCTAAATCAAGTTACCGGGACTCCAAAAACGTAAAGAACATTAAAAACGGGGCTTAGATGCACTTACTATGAGCTTGAGAAGTTGAAGAAACCCTAGCTATGGTGTCCCCTTTGAAATTTCGTCCAAATGAAGAAGATGGACAACATTTTGCCATCTTTTTCCCTTTTAATTCCTTTTTAATTTCAAATGACTAAAATGCCCTTCATTAAAACTTTAGTTATTTTTATCTATATATGCCCATTTTTGTCCATGGAAAATATAATGGTCTAATTACCATTTAAGGACTCCTACTTCAAACCCCCATTTCAATCAAGTACTCTATGAATTAGAACCCCTATTTAGCAACTTTTGCAAACAAGTCCTAATAGGCAATTTAAGCATGCAATCAATAAAATTTCTTATCGATACTCTAACACATGTATTTAATCACTCGGTAAATCATAATAATTAATCGTAATAAACTTTTCTATCTCAGATTCGTGGTTTCGCAACCACTATTCCGTTTAGGCCCTATTTCAGGATGTTACAAGAATACCCAGCCACTAGTAGGACGTACTAGACCAGCACCCGGATTCACTTAGTCACAATTTCACATTGTTTTCACATTGTCACACTATGCCATGGTTCGTCCATGGTCTTTTCCGTCAAATTATCATTTAGCGCTGAACTGAATAGTTCAACCCTGCGTTTACTTGTTTGAACATTAGTTTCTAATATTCAACAAATAATACGAGCAATTTCATAAATTATTCGTCAATCTAACAAATAAACATTAATGTTTACCATACGAACTTACCTCAACTTAAAATGGAGAAAGGGACCGAGTCGTCCAATATTCGTCTTTCCCATGTTTTAAGTCCGAAACTCATTTTTCTTTATCTAAAATATCACATTTGACTTATTAAGTTATTATACTATTCAATTCATTCCAAAAATCATATTATGGCAAAATTACATTTTTGCCCCTAAACTTTGTCATATTTACACTTTTGCCCCTAGGCTCGTAAAATGATTTTTATTCAATTTCCTTGTATTTTAGGCCTAGCCGAACCATTTTCATAACTATAGTAGTCCACAATTTGCATTCATTCACACATTTTCATACATTTTTCAACTTTTTACAAACTAATCCTTTTATGCGATTTCATCGAAAATCACTTAGTAAAAGTCGTTTATTACAAACCGAGTGTAACACCCCTAACCCGTATCCGTCGCCGGATTAAGGTTACGAGGCATTACCTGACATAACTCAGTTCAGCACGCTCATATAAATCATTTTATCATATATAGATCACTTAACTAACAAAAATCCATTCGTGCTTTATTACTAATAATACATAAACAATCCATGCTTTAAAGTTCAAACATATATTTATCATTTATTTAATCAAATTTTGAATCCAACTAACATGCATCAAAGCTAAACTACTTATACTTAATAGACATAAAGTTCGAAACATACAAATACTACAAGCATGATTTTCGAATACCTAATTTATAAACAAGCATATTTCATTTCATAAACCAAGTATATATTTTACAACATTTATTTATACGACAATAGCAAACATTACTAAATGGTCCAATATAATCTTATACTTACTAATTTATACACCTTTCACTATAATATCATTAATCATTTTCGGTCACAAATGATAATTGATAGCATATCTGGTTTACAAGTCAAATAATATGCCTAAACATTATACCAAAATTTCTTATAAACAACCAATTCACTTATCACATATTCGGCTATCAAATTAGCCTTAATATTATTACACATTATACCAACCCTAGTATCCATTAAATCTTTCATGAATCATAGCATCCCTTATCATTTCAAACCGTATCATTATGACCAACTAACAAACAATGATATTTTCATCCATAGTTTTATAAAGCCATGCTCAATCAAAATCACATTCATCAACTACCTCAACATTTAAATCGAGTCATAGGAACATCCATCACACATAATATACTATATGATATACTTCTAAAATGAGCTAAATACTTAATCAAGTACATATCTGAATAACATCATTATCAACCATACTACCAAACACAAGCATAATTACACTATAAAATATACTTCCATAATAAGCCAACACCATGACCAAATTCGTATAAGTCTTAAGTATTAATATTTAGCCATTTTTGCATGGCATAATATATACATATACATAACCCAAAACAATCATTTCAAAATATAACCCAGCCTATACATGCCATAGTTTCAAAATGTAACACCCCAAACCCGGCCCAAACACCATGACCGGATCTGGCATGTCACTTAGGGAGATTTTAAAAGATGTCGCAATTTCAGAAAATATTTTTCTTGAGTTTAACACTTTATTCGAGAAAACTAAATGGTTGGATGATTTGTAAAAGATATACATTTTATATTTATGCCTTAGTGGATTAAAAACCGAAATTTGATACATGCCTTAACTTAATTAAAACGTAAAATATAAATGTCTAATAGTAATAAAAGCCCAAAACAAACGAAAATATGAAGCTAGTGGCCCATGACCGTATTACAATGAAATTTAAACCCACTAATTAAAAATATTAAAAATAAATAAACTAGTAAAGTCTTTTACTGGATCAAAATAATCCCTCACATGGCTTGCGCTCCTTTCCAACCCAGTCCGATGCACTAGGTGCTACCTGAAAGATGTTAAATAATAGGGTGAGTCGCGAGACTCAGTGTGCAACCCTCGTGCACCATCATATTGGGCCTTAGACCCACAGAACAGATAACAGAGTATAATATATCAGAAAATATGCAAAGCCCAACCCAATCCTAGGTTTCCATCCGCTACACACCACCCTTACCTGCCAATCACACCATTGGGAATTTCTACAATCAACCCACACTGCTACACACCATCGATGGCAGTCATGCTGCAGATAGCTGCTCATCGTCAGATCATGGCAATAGCCACTACAACAGATCCTGGCATTAGCCACTACAATAGATAATGGCAAAAGCCACTACAACAGATCACGGCAAAAGCCACTACAATAGAGCACTTCCCATTTCATCAATCACCCAACCCCATGCAATCACAGAAACCAGCATACATGTTCATCATACCAAATCGACAGAAACATTCACTTTAGAATGACAGAGATCACTAACCTGGTGATTCGCCTTTACCCTCCTCGGGTTTTCAACAGCCATGCCGGTATTTCGGCATTTAGCAGAATATAAAAGATTTATAAACATATACTAACAAGCAATCCAAATGGTGTGAGAATGTTACACACACGATAACACGTAGTACTACTCTCTATGTCGATACCCTCACTAATCAGATCTACTGCCCTTTGTCTACAACTTTGCTCAAAAGCCGGAAGAACGCGAAGATAAGGCCTCTCCTATATTCGGCCAAGGGTTAGTGTTTTACCCGAATTATATGCTTAAATTAACAGATCTCCTTACCTTGAAATCCCAAAAGTGATACGATCCAAGGGCTACTGAACTCTGGCTTAGAAATCTAAGCGATTGATTCCCCTTCAAATCTCGGAATACCGCAAACGATAGAAAACACCTGATTAGTTAACCATATAGCCATTCGGCTAAGATCTCTAAAAGCTGGAAAAGAATACACAAATCGACATTTACCTCTACAGATGGTTTCGGCTACCCCCTTGCAGAAAGATTCGGCAATCCCAGAAGAAGATCGAAGCGTAGAAGAGTATAGATCTAGAAATTTTGGCTTTTAAGAAAATCCCGAAAAGATGAACTAGATGTGTTTTTTCGGCTTTTTAGAAGAATTGAATGAGGAGTTTCGGCTTTTAGTGAATGTGAGAAGAATAACAATGGGGATCAGAAGATTCGGCTAAAAGGAAGTTTCAAAGAAAAAGAAAGAAAAGGTGAGGGAGGTGGTGATTTTCGGCTTTTGGAAGAGAAAAGATGAGAAAAGAAAACAAGTGAGATGGCCTTCAAATTTTCGGCACACCCCTTGCCATACTAAACCAATTCTCTTCCCCCTCCCCTGTGTTTGATTTTCGGTCAACTCTGCAACCAAATGATAACTCCTATCTTTCTTCCTTATCTTAATCTACTAACTGCTCCAAAATAGGCCTAATATCCACATATTATATACATTAAAAATCCCCTAAATAATAGCCTTGTGTCGTCCCCCCTAGCTCCTATTTAAGTGCCAAATTTGGCCCAATAACTTGGGCTCCAAGCAACCAAAACTTGGGCCTTCTCCATCCACTAGTGACGCCCCCCTTTTCTCCTCTATGGCGCCACCCTACTTTGGGAGCACAAGCCCAATTTGACATTTTAAACAACCAAAACCTTATTTTAAGCCCTAGAGTATCTAAACAGAATATTTAATCAAGGCCTCATTGAAACTCAGAACCCAATTTGCACATCAAATTCTCAAATTAACACATTAAACGTATCCACCCATTAAACGCATAGGCCCAAAAATTCAGGATGTTACAGTTCTACCCCCTTAAAGAAATTTCGTCCTCGAAATTTCCAACTAACTATCAATCGTACTACCCAAGTCTCAGCACTATGCTTTCGCTGCGCACTCTAATTCTAAAGTCAAAAGAAACACTTAGTATACTATGGTAGAGTACGCACCGGTATTCGCATCCAGAGCGTCCTCGTCCCCTTGTACTCATTCTTCCGATTAGCGTTTATCTGAATAGAAATTTTATGAATTATTAATTTTCTTCCACTAATTAACCACGAACAGTCTTATGAGCAGTAGTTTAAGAGTAGTTCTTTCGAATTCAAAATTATATCTACAAGTTTCAGTCTCAAGTTTGTCTCCTAGTTCTAGGAACCACACACATCAACCATCAACATACAGACGACATCCATGAACCCACATTCAACACATAGGGTATTTTCGTCATTTCACAACCCAGGGGTATTTTCGTAATTTTATCCTACAGGGTATTTTCGTAATTTTTTGAAATAGGGTTTCTTAGTGATTTTGTGAAAGAAGGGTATTTTGGTAATTTTTACAATCTGGGGGTATTTCGATAATTTTACAATCCGGGGGTGTTTCGGTAATTTTACAATCCGGGGGTATTTTAGTAATTTTACAAATCAGGGATATTTTGGTCATTTATAAATCAGGGGTAATTTAGTAGTTTTACAAAATAGAATGGCTGGTCCCTTTCGGGTTTTAGTTATAAATTTTGGCCTGACAACAAATCCTCGTGGCTAGGGTGAACAGTCACTATGCACCAGGTAGGATTCCAGCGAAGAGGAGGTGAGTCACTAGGACTGCTTAAGTGCCAGGCTCTTCCGGATCCAATCCTAGACATGCGCATGCCTGTTGCCACACCCTAGTCTTGCGACTTGTCTACAGGTTTGTTCGGTTGGATTAAGTCTTATGCAATTGAGAGTTGTTTAACTAGGCCTAAGGTCCATCAAGCTCTAATTAAAATAATCTACGTCCCTTAAAGCCCATCAAGCCCACATATATATATATAACACACAGTGAGTTCTGAATACTTACCTGGCGGACTTGGGCCGGAGTCGCAGGTGCCATGTCTGGAAAACCATCCTGTATTATTTATAAACATCCATGTTTTCAAAAACCCAACTTTAGAAAACGTTTTGAGCCTAAAACCCCAAAGTCGAGTTTTGAACCTTGTTCTGATACCAATTTGTAACACCCCAAACCCGGCCCAAACACCATGACCGGATCTGGCATGTCACTTAGGGAGATTTTAAAAGATGTCGCAATTTCGGAAAATATTTTTCTTGAGTTTAACACTTTATTCGAGAAAACTAAATGGTTAGATGATTTGTAAAAGATATACATTTTATATTTATGCCTTAGTGGATTAAAAACTGAAATTTGATACATGCCTTAACTTAATTAAAACGTAAAATGTAAATGTCTAATAGTAATAAAAGCCCAAAACAAACGAAAATATGAAGCTAGTGGCCCATGGCCTTATTACAATGAAATTTAAACCCACTAATTAAAAATATTAAAAATAAATAAACTAGTAAAGTCTTTTGCTGAATCAAAATAATCCCTCGCATGGCCACCTTGCGCTCCTTTCCAACACGGTCCGATGCACTAGGTGCTACCTGAAGGATGTTAAATAGTAGGGTGAGTCGCGAGACTCAGTGTGCAACCCTCGTGCACCATCAGATTGGGCCTTAGCCCCACAGAATAGATAACAGAGTATAATATATCAAAAAATATGCAAAGCCCAACCCAATCCTAGGTTTCCATCCGCTACACACCACCCTTACCTGCCAATCACACCATTGGGGATTTCTACAATCAACCCACACCGCTACACACCATCGATGGCAGTCATGCTACAGATAGCTGCTCATCGTCAGATCATGGCAATAGCCACTACAACAGATCATGGAAAAAGCCACTACAACAGATCATGGAAAAAGCCACTACAACAGATCATGGCAAAAGCCACTACAACAGAACACTTCCCCTTTCATCAATCACCCAACCCCACGCAATCACAGAAATCGGCATACATGTTCATCATACCAAATCGACAGAAACATTCACTTTAGAATGACAGAGATCACTAACCTGGTGATTCGCCTTTACCCTCCTCGGGTTTTCAACAGCCATGCCGGTATTTCGGCATTTAGTAGAATATAACAGATTTATAAACATATACTAACAAGCAATCCAAATGGTGTGATAATGTTACACACACGATAACACGTAGTACTACTCTCTATGTCGATACCCTCACTAATCAGATCTACTGCCCTTTGTCTACAACTTTGCTTAAAAGCCGAAAGAACGCGAAGATAAGGCCTCTCCTATATTCGGCCAAGGGTTAGTGTTTTACCCGAATTATATGCTTAAATTAACAAATCTCCTTACCTTGAAATCCCAAAAGTGATACGATCCAAGGGCTACTGAACTCTGGCTTAGAAATCTAAGCGATTGAATCCCCTTCAAATCCCGGAATACTGCAAATGATAGAAAATACCCGATTAGTTAACCATATAGCCATTCGGCTAAGATATCTAAAAGCCAGAAAAGAATACAAAAATTGACATTTACCTCTACATATGGTTTCGGCTACCCCCTTGCAGAAAGATTCGGCAATCCCAGAAGAAGATCGAAGCGTAGAAGAGTATAGATCTAGGATTTTTGGCTTTTAAGAAAATCCCGAAAAGATGAACTAGATGTGTTTTTCGGCTTTTTAGAAGAATTGAATGAGGAGTTTCGACTTTTAGTGAATGGGAGAAGAATAACAATGGGGACCGGAAGATTCGGCTAAAAGGAAGTTTCAAAGAAAAAGAAAGAAAAGGTGAGGGAGGTGGTGATTTTCGGCTTTTGGAAGAGAAAAGATGAGAAAAGAAAACAAGTGAGATGGCCTTCAAATTTTCGGCACACCCCTTGCCATACTAAACCAATTCTCTTCCCCTCTCCTGTGTTTGATTTTCTGGCCAACTCAACAACAAATGATAACTCCTATCTTTCTTCCTTATCTTAATCTACTAACTCCTCCAAAATAGGCCTAATATGCACATATTATATACATTAAAAATCCCCTAAATAATAGCCTTGTGCTGTCCCCCCTAGCTCCTATTTAAGTGCCGAATTTGGCCCAATAACTTGGGCTCCAAGCAACCAAAACTTGGGCCTTCTCCATCCACTAGTGACGCCCCCCCTTTTCTCCTCTATGGCGCCACCCTACTTTGGGACCACAAGCCCAATTTGACATTTTAAACAACCAAAACCTTATTTTAAGCCCTAGAGTATCTAAACAGAATATTTAATCAAGGCCTCATTGAAACTCAGACCCAATTTGCACCTCAAATTCTCAAATTAACACATTAAACGTATCCACCCATTAAACGCATAGGCCCAAAAATTCAGGATGTTACACAAAAATTTAGCTTGTAAAATACCAAAGTTAGTAGATAGTGTGATAGACTTTGACGATGATCCCTGATGCTCGTAACTTGTCTCCAAAATCTATAAAACAATACAATTAAACACATACAGTAAGCTATCATAGCTTAGTAAGTTATAAGCAATTTCGTGACAACAATGCATTATATCATTATATCATAAATTTAACAAAAAATTAATAGACAAAGATCCATCAACTACTCATTTACTTGTGCAACCACAAAAAAAACATTTCGTATCTCTCAATTTCAAGACGAACCTAATATAAATATTTCATTCCCATGCATTATCCGTATATTCAAGTTCCAAACTATTCAAACATATATCTTATACCAAAATTCCACATATCCGAATCACATTTTGTAATTCATATAACAATCAATATGATTTTGTAAACATTTGCACATCTCAATTTATATTATCCAAACTATACATCTAAAAGAAACATTCCATCCAATCCATAAATAATCACTTACTCTTGATTTCAAATACCACTTCTCGTAGTTTCAATACTTACCAAATTTGATCTTTGAATTGAAAATTAACTCGTACCCTTATTACTCATTAATCGATTTCGCACACATAGTGCTCGATAATTAACTTTGCACACTTAGTGCTCATTGACTGATTTCGCACACATAGTGCTCGGTAATTCAATTCGCACACTTAGTGCATAGTAACTGATTTCGCACACTTACTGCTCGGTATTTTAAATTCGCACACTTAGTGCATTTTTCAATCTTGTTATACATTTATATAGACACACACATAAGAAGTAAACCTCAACTATAAATATACAAATTAGCTTATTTCGATCTCAATATTCAACATCCCATTCGGGTGTACCAATGGCATATATACATACCTCACATTCGGCTATACTATTCACATCTATATATATCACATTAAATTCATGTACACCATTATAAATAAATCCAATTCTACTTAATTGCTTAAAAACTTACCTCGAGTATCGACAGACTATATTTTCTGACTATTCGACGAACTTCGCTTTTCCCCGATCCAATCCCGATCCTTTTTGTTCTTGATCTAATAAATTTCAAATTTAGCTCATTCAAACATATTTTCATTCAATTTAATCCAAAAACACATAAATGGGAAAATTACTATTTTACCCCTGACATTTACAATTTTTATAATTTAGTCCCTATTGCACAAAACACAAAATACTCAAAATTTCAAGGTACCCATGTTTGACCGAATTTTCATAGTGTTCATAAAAGCCCATATATTTCATTTATTTCACATTTTGACCCCTCAATTTACAAATTTCATAATTTAATCTTATTTAGACATTTCTATAAAAAAATGCCTTAATTAAACTTAACAATCTAACATCCTATATTTATTTTCCTTCACTAAACACCATCTTCATCAAACTATCAACAATGGCATTTCATGAATACATCATCAAATTCAAAAATTCCAACTTGGGCTAGCTAGTATTCAAAGCAACGATCTCAAAAACGTAAAAATTATCAAAAACCGAACTCAATTACATACCTTAATCAAGCATGCAAGGGCCGAAAGTTTCAAGCTTAAACTTTCTCTTCTTTCTCTTAGTTTCGGTTAAAAAGAAATAAAGAAGATGAACACTTTCATCTTTTTACCAAATTTAATATTTAACATATATTAAATTATAACATTATATTATAAAATAAAATAAACAAATCAAATCACTATTACATGCATTACCAACCGGCCACTACTCATTTTTTTATGGTAAATTTGCTATTTAAAGCCTCCAATTTATTAAGACAACATCAATTAAGCACTATCTCATTTAACCATCAAATTTTCATTTTACGCTATTAAGCTCTTTTTCACAATTAAGTACCAAAACGATCAAATTTTAATACAAAAATTTCACACACACCAATTTACACATAGTGAACATAGGAAATAATATTAAAATATTTTTTTTACTCGGATTCGTGGTCCCGAAACCACCATTCCGATTAGGGTCAAAATCGGGCTGTTACACCGAGCATTCATATTCTACCATTAGACATCAAAACACATGCATGTCATCCATGGGTAAATTTTTAAACACAAACCGTAGCTCAAAATAATGGTAGAAATAGCTAAACCGAGTTACGGGGATATCAAAAATGTAAAGAACATTAAAAACGGGGCTTGGATGCACTTACTATTGAGCTTGAAAGCTTGAAAAACCCCAACCATGGTTTCCCCTTGTGAAATTCGGCCATGGGGTTGAAGATGGACAAAAATTGGCTTTTAATTTTGTTTATTTAATCATTTAATCACTAAATGACCAAAATGCCCCTAACTTAAAAATATTCTATTTCACCTATTTCATGTCCATTTTTGTCCAAAAAATTAACCAATGGTCTAATTAGAATTTAAGGACCTCCAATTTAAAATTTCATAACAATTGGACACCTCTAACATGTAGAACTCAACTTTTGAACTTTTTACAATTTAGTCCTTTTGACTAAATTGAGTGGCCAAACGTCGAAATTGTCGAACGAAATTTTCACGAAATCACTCCGTGAAATCGTAGACCATAAAAATATAATAAAAAATAAATTTTTCCTCGTCGGATTTTTGGTCCCAAAACCACTGTTCCGACTAGGCCCAAGTTCTGGCTGTTACAGTGGGACATTGATATTTCAAATGATTTAATGTGTAAAGTTCTGATATGAAATAATCTGAACTCGAGATGAATTATTATGATGATGTAATTGAAATACCTGGATAAGATTTGTATATGTTATATAAATTCATGATGTGAAAAGTATATGAATATGAAATTTAGTTATTGTCGAGCCATACATGGTTCCTGATATTTATATGAAATATATGACTGATAAGGGTGATGAGGATATGTGTTAGGGCTCGTGATTCAGTTGACTGAATATGCCTTGTATGTTTATATTGAATTTAATTGAATGGTAAGTTTATTACCATGTTATACGAACTTACTAAGCGTAATATGCTTACTCTGTTTTATTTTCCCCTGTTCCATAGTAATTCGGAAGCTCGTTGGTTTGGAAGCATTAGCGGAGATCACTCACACTATCCATCGGCCAATCTTGGTATATATGGTAAATTAATTATGGTTATAATGGCATGTATAGGTTAATTAGCCAATGCTGGCATGTAAATATTTGGGTTATAATTAGCCATTGGAATGGCTAGTGATGGACATGTATGGTATAAGCATGAAATGGTGGATTGATAAAAAATATATTGGCATATTGATGATCAAATTAAGTTAGCATATTTGATAAAATATGTATATAAATGAACATGGTAATATAAGTAAATCTGTATACTTGGTTATATGAGGTATAATATCATGTGTATGACTTGGATTTTAAGTTGGTTTAAATGACCTATATTGACTTGTGAATATGTTAAAGTGTTGGTATAGGTGGTTGACAATTTGGGTGATAAATTTGGCTTGGAAAATAGCCTATTTTTGTCCATATAGGAAGAGACACGGGCATGTGTCTCAGCCGTGTGTGACACACGACCTAGGACATGGGCGTGTGATCTGACCGTGTGTCCCCTGTAACTTTAAAATGTCAAAACAAAATGCTTAGAACTGATCACACGGCCTGGCACACGGGTGTGTGGCTTGGCCGTGTGACCCCTGCACCTACACATGGCTTAGCACACAAGCGTGTGACTTGGCCGTGTGACCCAAGTCAGAGAGTTACACGGCCTAAGACATGGGCATGTCCTTGGCCGTGTGAACCACACGGCCTGACCACACGGGTGTGTAACCCCTGTACCTAGGAAAAATTTTGGGATTTTGCGAAAAATTTTCTGAGTACCCGATTTGGTCCTGACTCGTTTCTAATGCATGGTTTGGGCCTCGAGGGCTCATGTAAGGGACTATATGATTAAATTTGATTGAAATTTGTTTTGAATGTTAAATGCTTGTGAAATGTCTGTTACTTGACCTGTAAACTCCGGTAATGCTCTGTAACCCTGTTTCGGCATCGAATTTGGGTTAGGGGTGTTACATTTATTGGTATCAGAGCTACGGTTTAGCTGGTTCTCGTACTGAACGTAGCATATGTGAAGTGTAGATTTACATGCCATTATATAACCTGTGATAATGTGAGATCTCCCAATTCTGATGAGAATTGTTTTACTAATAGATAGAGATGCTTTCCAACCGAGCTAATTCCTATAATGTTGAAAGTAATACTCAATTATCTGAGTAAAAATGTTATTTATGATGAGTAGAGATTCATAAAGGTATGAAATAAATGTTTTACATTGAACATGTTGGTGATAAATGTTATGATATATGTGTATTTATGAAAGTTAAATTTTGAGGCTTTACGACCTCCACCCCCTTACCAGTACAGTTTTATACAATGAAACTCACAAGATTTATATTGATTAAGTTCACAAGTGAGAAACTGAAAAGTTCAGTGGCTGAATGATTAATAATACAATCAAAGTTGAGAATTTATTAGTAAGTAAAGATGATTTTAAAAGAGATATCAGATCTTTCTGAAGACTATTCGGGATACGCAATGTCACTGTCAAGGAAGAAGTTATTCATGAATAATCGATTTATTCAGATATGATATCTACAGAACAGATTAACCGGGAATTTCTTCTGAATTGGGTTCTTTAGTGAACTGAATAATGTAAGATTATTGGTGACTTTATTAGTCAGTGGAATAGTTATGAAATTGCAAAGATATTTGAATACAACTGTTATAATTGGATATATTACAGCAATCTCTTCTGGTATTCTACATGTTCTGTTAGTCTCAGAGGCATATGAAATTGTTCATGTTCAGATGTGATATTTATCATATAGAAAGATTGGCAAATCATGATATTAGACAGAATTATTGTTAGTCTGGTTGATTTATGATTGACATTGCTCTATCTTCCTCTAGTCTTCTAAAACTATTATGTTTGATAGAAGATTTGATGATAAAATTCCTATGATACTATTTTCTACTTCGACTGGTTGAAGCCCTGAATTGCGAATATGCAATTTATATTGTCTTTATTACAATTGTTTCTACTGCGTATGTACGATATTACTCTTCTAGATTTTCTCTGAGATATCATCAATTTCTTTATCATTCAAACATGGTTTATCTGTGAAAGGTATTAATCGGACGGAGGTAATTACATTTATTATTATTATAAATATTGACTCGACCATGAAATTTGGTGATAGGGATCACATATTATAGAAACTGTATTACTGCACTGATTATTATTGGGGCCACTTTCGATTTTCCTCTTCTAATTTGAGGTGCACTATTGATGTTGAGGTATTGTTTTATCTATACGACAGAAATGCCGGCCATATTATAGCACTATGGTTTTAATTTATCTGATAGGTGTGGTTTCGAGAAAATTCAAAGTTTTGAGGATAATAATTGAAATAGCTACATTGATGACACGGTTATTACAGAAAAGATATAAGATTTGAATGGACCAATAAATGTCAGTAATGTTTTGACCAGTTGGAAGCCTTGTTAACTGAAGCATCAGTTCTGGTTCAGCCTGAATCAGGTAAGGAATTTGCAATTTCTAGTGATGTATCGTTGGATGAGTTAAACTGTGTTTTAATGCAGTAAGGCAAAGTAATAGCCTGTATTTCCAGACAGCTAAAACTACATGAAAAGAATTAGTCGATACATGATTTAGAATTTGGAAACTATTGCATTTACACTGAAAATTTACTGACATTATCTGTTTGGTGAAAAATACCATATATTTGTTGATCATAAAAGTTTAAATTATATGATGTCGCAAAAAGATTTGAATCTGAAACAACATGGATGGCTTGAACTATTGAAAGATTATGATTTGATTATCGATTATCATTTGGGAAAAGCAAATGTGGTTGCAAATACTCTGAGTAGAAAGTCTCTGTTTGTTTTGTGTGCCATGGATACCCAAATTTATTGTCTAATAATGGCTCAATTTTAGCTGAGTATAGAGCTAAACCGATGTTTCTACAACAGATTAATGAAACTCAGAAAAGTGATAATGAGTTGTAAGTTAAATGAGTGTAGTGTAAATTAATTTTCGATTCAGAATTTCAGAATAGATCTGATAATTGTTTGTTATTCAGAGATAGAGTCTGTGTACTGAAGAATTTGGAGCTTGTACAGAAAATTTTACACGAATGATCACAGTGGTATTATGTTTGTTCATCTGGGAAATAATAAAATGTACAATGATTTGAAAAAAAAGATGTGCTGGTGGCCCGGAATGAAATATGATATTTCTGGATTTGTATTTAAATGTTTGATATATCAGCAAGTTAAGATGATACTTTCAGGATGGTTACAGCCAGCAACGATACCGAAATGGAAATGAGACAAAGTTACTATGAATTTTATATCTGGATTATCCCTGTCTATGAAAAATAAAGATACTACTTGAGTAATTGTTGATTGTTTGACGAAGCCTGCACATTTTATCTTGGTATAAATGGATTCTTCACTTAATAGATTCTTTGAACTATCTGTTTTTGAGATTTTCAAATTACATGATGTGCCGGTTTCTATTATTTCTAATAGAGATCTACAGTTCATATTCCGATTTTGGAACAAGTTACAAGAAGCTCTGGGTATACGATTACATTTTAGTACCGCTTTCATTCTCAAACAGATGGTCAGTCTGAACATATGATTCAATTTTTTTTAAAAATATGCTTCATTGCTATGTTTTAGAATTTCAAATTGGCGACAAAATATTTTTGAAAGTTTCGCCATGGAAGAAAGTTCTAAGGTTTGGCCATAAAGGCAAAATAAGTCTACGGTTTATCAGGCCATATAAGATCATTAAAAAGAATCGGACCTATTGCATATTGATTGGCATTATTACCAGAGCTCGACAAAATTCACAATGTTTTTCATGTGTATATGTTAAGACAGTATCGATCGGACCCATCATCTGTTATTACTTTAATAAATGTTAAATTCAGCCTGACATGACTTACAGTGAGGGATTGACTGAAATTCTGACATGTGAAGTGGAAGAAATTATTAGAAAGCAATATCTGAATCTCTTTACTGGTAAAATTTTCGAGAACGAAAATTCTTTAAGGGGGAGAGTTGTAGCAGCCCATTTTCAATAAAATCAGAACAGTGGTTTCGGGACGACAGATCCGAATCTGAAAATAAAAATTATTTTAATACTATTTTATGATCTACAGTATGATAATAATATTGTGTGAAAATTTCGAAAAGAAATTTTATCGATTATATGTTTAATTTGATAAAGGACCAAATTGCACAAAGTGTAAAAGTTGAGTTCTAATAGCTAAAGGGATTAAATAGCTATAGAACTTTAAATTGGAGGTCCTTATATGGTAATTAGACCATTAAATATACTTAGTTGTTAAGGATGATGATTCATCCATGGAAAATAAAATTAAAGAAAAGGACAAAATTGAAAGATGATAAATAATAAAAAGATGAAAATATCATCATTTATCATCATCTTCCCCAAATATTTTGCATGGAAACCCTAGGAAAGAGAGAGCAAGCTTTCTTGGCCAAATTAGGTAAGTATTCAAGTCCCATTTTTAGTAATTTTTATATTTTTGAGATCGGGACAACTTAATTTAGCAATTTTGGGGATTAATTTGTAAAGTTATCAAAGTATGAAAATTTTTCCATGGATGAATATGCTGAAATTTTGAAATTTATGGTAGAATATGAAAGGTTGTTGATAGATAAACAACTTTTACAAAGTGAATTTTGATGAAAACATGATTTAGGGACTAAATTGAAAAGTTATAAAAATTATGGAAAAATTTTGAATTTTATGAAATACGTGGGCTGTAAATTTTACATATAAAAACTGGCTAGGCTTGGAATAAGGATTTAATTGCATGAATTTCATTTTCCGAGCCTAGGGACGAAATCGTCATTAATTAAAAGTATAAGGGCAAAATGGTAATTTTGTCTAAGATGTGAATTGGACTAAATTGAGTTTAAAATGTATTAAATTGATGTTAAATTTTCTAGTATAGATTCGGATAGACCAAATTCAGAGTTAGAACGAGGAAAAGAGGAAAATGTCAGATTAGTAGATTTTATGTACACGAACATTTGTTGAGGTGAGTTCGTGTAACTATATTGTGTATTTTTATATGCTTGAATTAAATGTTGTGTGTGTGAATTGTATAGATATCATATCTATATGACTTTGAAAACATGTTCGACAAAACCTGATAAATGATAATGCCTGAAATAAATGATAATGCCCAATACATGGTAAATGATAAAGATGTTACTTTTATGCCTGAAATGTATGTGGAATGTGTTTATTTGAAATATATGAATATTATAGATGTATGAAATAATCACATGCCTGATAATACCTGAAAAAAGTTAAATCCCGTTTGAATTAATGAAAGTCAATGGATACGTGATTTCCCGTAATGAATATAGTCCTGCATATGTTGCGGATGGGATTTAGCTCGGACGAGTAATCCTGATATAGCCCTCTCGAGCATCATGTTATATGGTTCCTGTGAGCATCCTGATCGATAGTGATTTAGCATGTGTTGCGCACTACCGCAGCTCTTTGTGAGCGTCCTGATATGCGATCGGTTGTGATCCTGCATATAATGCGGACACAAACGCAACTCTTCATGAGCATCCTGTTTAGCTCGCTTGAACTCCCTGTTATCTTATCCGGTGCTTCCTGATAGTATCTCTTCAGAGATATCTGATAAGCTCTATAAGCTTCCTGAGTAAAACTCTTATGAGTTTCCTGATTTGCCCGGATAAGTGTCCTGTTACATGGTTACATGGCTCATCTGAGCATCTTGATATGTGGCTCGAGAGTGTGCTCCCTGGTTATGTGCCCTGACGGGAACCCCTGAATATGAATTGACGGATCCTGATTTTTATACCTCGAGTGTACTACCTGTGTATCCATTGATATTTCGAATAAATTCAACGGGTAAAAATCCAGACATGAAAAGATATGAACATGAAATGAGTTATTACACGTATCTGCCAAAATTATATGAAAATGATGATATATGTTATGTGGAAGTACGAAATGATGATATATGAACATGGAATTTGTTTAATAAACATGTTTATCCATGAATATAGATTAGTACACCTTAAGTGTATTTCCCGTGGGACATTGATATTTCAAATGATTTAATGTGTAAAGTTCAGATATGAAATAATCTGAACTCAAGATGAATTATTATGATGATGTAATTGAAATACTTGGATAAGATTTGTATATGTTATATAAATTCATGATATGAAAAGTATATGAATATGAAATTTAGTTATTTTCGAGCCATACGTGGTTCTTGATATTTATATGAAATATATGACTGAGAAGGGTGATGAGGATATGTGTTAGGGCTCGTGATTCAGTTGACTGAATATGCCTTTTATGTTTATATTGAATTTAATTGAATGGTAAGTTTATTACCATGTTATACGAACTTACTTAGCATAATATGCTTACTCTATTTTATTTTCCCCTGTTCTATAGTAATTCAGAAGCTCGTTGGTTTGGAAGCATTGGCGGAGATCACTCACACTATCCATCAGCCCATCTTGGTATATATGGTAAATTAATTATGGTTATAATGGCATGTATAGGTTAATTAGCCAATATTGGCATGTAAATATTTGGGTTATAACTAGCCATTAGAAAGGCTGGTGATGGACATGTATGGTATATGCTTGAAATGGTGGATTGATAAAAATTATATTGGCATATTGATGATTGAATTAAGTTAGCATATTTGATAAAATATGTATATAAGTGAACATGGTAATTTAAGTAAATATGTATACTTGGTATATGAGGTATAATATCATGTATATGACTTGGATTTTAAGTTGGTTTAAATTACCTATATCGACTTGGGAATATGTTAAAGTGCTGGTATAGGTGGATGACAATTTGGGTGAGAAATGTGGCTTGGAAAATAGCCTATTTTTGTCCACATGGGCAGAGAAACGAGCGTGTGTCTCAGCCGTGTGTGACACACGGCCTAGCACTTGGGCGTGTGATCTGGCCATGTGTCCCCTGTAACTTTAAAATGTCAAAACAGAATGCTTAGAATTGATCACACGGCCTGGCACACGGGCGTGTGGCTTGGCCGTGTGACCCCTGCACCTACACACGACTTAGAACACAGGCGTGTGACTTGGCCGTGTGACCCAAGTCAGAGAGTTACACGGCCTAAGACACGGGCGTGTCCTTGGCCGTGTTAACTGTAACAACCCAATATCAGTGAAGTCGAAATAGTGGTTTCGTAACCACAAATCCGATCCGAAAAGATAAAATATTTTAATATTATGAAATGATTAGTAATGTGATAGAAAGATTGCATGAGAATTTTGATAATAAAATTTTATCAATTAGGTGCTTAATTGTAGAAAGGACTAAATTGCATAAAATGTCAAATTTGAATTCTAGTAGCTATAAGGATTAAATAGCTATGGAATTCAAAACTTGAGGTCCTTAAACAGTAATTAGACCATTGATGAAAAATATGTAGATATTTTTGGTGAATCATCCATGGAAAAATTGGAAAAGGTTAAGGTCTAAATTGGAAATGAAAAAAATTATAAAGATGATAATTAAATTAAAATGAAATATCATCATTTTATATCATCTTCTTCAACCTAAAATCCATGGAAACCCGAGGAGAGAGAAAACAAGCTTTTCAAGCATAAATTGGTAAGTTCCTATGTCCCGTTTTTAGTAATTTTTATTTTTTGAGATCGGGAAAGCTTAATTTCTCTATTTGGGGGGTTAATTTGAATAGATATCAAAATATAGAAAATTTTTCATGGATGAACATGATGAAATTTAAAAGTTTATGGTAGAAAATGAAAAGTTGTTGATAGATAAACAACTTTTACAAAGGGAAATTTGATGGAAACTTGATTTAGGGACTAAATTGAAAAATGGTAAAACCTATGGAAAATTTTGAAATTTTTAGAATACATGTGCTGTAAAAGTTATATTAGAATTCTGATTAGGCTTGGAATAAGGATTAAATTGCATGAATTTCAATTTCCGAGCCTAGGGATGAAATTGGAATTAATCAAAAGTATAGGGGCAAAATGGTACTTTTGCCTAGATTGTAAATTGAGTTCAATAGAATATGAAATGGATTGAATTGATGATTAAATTCATTTATATAGATCCGGAAGTACCAAACAAAGAGCTAGATCGAGGAAAGGAAAAGATTTCGGATTAGTAGATTTTAGTTATGAACAAATATCAAGGTAAGTTCGTATAACTTAAATGAGCATAAAAAATGTGTTGTTTAGAATGCTATATTACATTGAATATGTTGTATGAAATTGTATGTATGAAGTGTATGAAAATTTTAATGGATGGAATGGTATATGATGGAAAATTTATTGATAAAGGGTAAAATTCCGTATGAATATTGAATTCCGATGGATAAATGTGATTTCCCTGATAAATCTGCATGTGTTGAAGAATGGATTTAGCCCGGATGAGTAATCCGAAATGAGCCTCTCGAGTATATGTTTCAATTAGGATTTAGCCTGGACTGGTAATCCTATTTGACTGGATTTAGCCTGGACTGGTAATCCAAAATGAATTCTATAGGGAATTCTTTGTCATATAAAAGATTTAGCCTAGACTTGTAATCCGACAAAGCCCTTAGAGTATATGTTACAACTAGAATTTAGCCTTGACTGGTAATTCTACTGTGTAATATGTGGCTTGAGAGTGTACCTATAAGGTACTACTGGACATGATTTGATGGATAATGGAATTGTACACCTCGAGTGTACTACTTGAAATATCCATCGGAGATTCAAGGATTCAACGGATAAAATACGCATATGGCATGATGAGATCATCTATGCATATTTGTATATTATGACTAACCTGTTGGTTGAGTATGTGTGAATAGGTAAATTACCAAATAGTTGGAAAAGCATGTTTTGCATGGTTAATATATTGAATGTAATGGGTAAGATTAATTTATGTTATACGAGCTTACTAAGCATAATATGCTTACTAGGTTTTATTTTCCCTATTTTATAGTGCTCAAAGCTCGTGAAGGTTGGAGATTGGTCGGAGCAAATCATCACACTATCAATCTGTCGTTTTGGTATAAATGAAAATCTTATTTTGTTAATGGCATGTATAGGCTAAATAAATCAAATGATGGTATGTAAATGATGAATGAAATTTAGCCATTGGAATGGCTAATATACTTATGTTTTGATATATGTCATGGTTGAATCAATACATTAACCAAAATGATAAGTATGAACATCTAATTTTGCAAATTATATAAGTTATATAAAGGTAAGTATTTAAACACAAATATATGATGAAATGTATCAATTTGAATGATACAAAATGGCTTGAATTATACTTGTAATTGGTTGGATTATACTTGTCAGTGTTGGTGTAGGAAAAATGGAAAATTTGGGTGAGAAATGAGGCTAGGAAATGGCCTTATTTTGTCCACATGGGTATACACACGGGCATGTGTCTAGACCGTGTGTGACACACGGCCTGGTACATGGGCATGTTGTCTGGCCGTGTGTCCCCTGCATTTTAATTTTGAAATACAAAATGCTAAGAATTGAGCACACGGGCAGAGACATGGGCGTGTGTCTCAGCCGTGTGGGTGAGACAACCTTGAACACGAGTGTGTGTCATGGCCGTGTGAAATCTGCACCTAATTCAAATTAAATTAATTAACCACATGGCCTAGCACATGGGCGTGTGGCATGGCCGTGTGGTGCAAGTCAGAGAGAAACCTAAATTGGACACGACCTGAAACACTGGCGTGTCCCTTGGACCACACGGGCGTGTGAGCCCTGCACCTTGGAAAATTTTAGAAATGTCACGAAAAATTCTTAGAGTTTCCGATTAAGTCCCAAATCGATTCTAATGTTTGTATTGGGCCTCGAGGGTCCATTTAAGGGACGTCTTGAACAATCTCGGTTAATGAGTAGCGATTTACATGATTTATGTAAAAATGTTCTGAAAAGTGCCGGTAACGCTCTGTAACCTTGTTCCGGCGACGGATACGGGTTAGGGGTGTTACATGAACCACACGGCTTGACCACACGGGCGTGTAACCCCTGCAGCTAGGAAAATTTTTGGGATTTTGTGAAAAATTTTCTGAATACCCGGTTTGGTCCCGACTCGTTTCGAATGCATGATTTGGGCCTCGAGGGCTCAAGTAAGGGACTATATGATTAAATTTGATTGAAATTTGCTTAGAATGTTAAATGCTTGTGAAATGTCTGTTACTTGACCTGTAAACTCCGATAATGCTCCGCAACCTTGTTTCGGCGACGGATTCGGGTTAGGGGGTTACAAGCTTACCAGCTTGATAAATCCTCAGTTACATATGCACAAACTCTGGCTTCTTCCTTCCATGCAAACCACTCTTAATATTTTTTTCCTTCAACCAGACCAATGAAGATGATGAAGAAAGAACAAAAAAAAAAAAATGAAGGAACCACCCGGAAGAATAATCTCTCTCCCTTATAAACTACTCATTCATTTTCTTCACCGATCTCAACTCAATAACCAAGTGTGCATATTCATAATCATCATGTCTCCCACTATGAGACTTTCTAGTTCAAATGTAATGGACCCAAGGTTGAAATCCAACCTTTCCACAACCAGCTTTGTAAAACACCCCTCACCCGTATCCAACGCCGGAATAGGGCTACAAAGTATTACCGAACTTATAAAACAAATAAGCATACATTTGACATACAATTAATCAAATCATACACATTTAATTCAAAACCAATCATTTTGTCCCTAATATGAGCCTACGAGACCCTAAACATGCATTGGGAGTGGTTCGGGACTAAACTGATAACTTTGGAAACTTTTTGAACACTTAAGAAATTTTCTCAAAAACAGGGGACACACGCCCGTGTGGCCCGGCCGTGAGTCTCACACGGTCAAAGACACGCCCGTGTCACAGGCCGTGTGGACAATCGAAATGGGAGCACATGGCAGTGTCCCAGCCCGTTTTCGACCCTGTGTAACTATCTGACATGGGTCACACGGCCAATACACACGCCCTTGTGCCTTAAAAATGGCCATACACGCCCGTGTGCCAGGCCGTGTGCTAGGCCATGTCAAACCTGTGTGCTAAGCTCTTCGGCTTTGCAAGCTCTATCAACCAGGACAACAATTTCTTTCAATTCTAGAATTCCAACTAGAAGTTTAATATCTTCGTTCAACCCGTCAACAAACCGTTTACACATAATTTCTTCAGTAGAAACATATTCCCGAGCATATTTACTCAACCGCACAAATTCTCTTTTGTACTCGGTCACTGTCATACGGCCCTGTTTCAATTCTAGAAATTCTTTGTGCTTTTGATCTAGAAACCGCTGACTTATATATTTCTTCCGGAACTCAGTCTGAAAGAATTCCCAAGTAACTCTTTCTCTCGGCACCACAGACACTAAAGTATTCCACCACTAATACGCTGTATCTCTTAATAATGAAATAGCACACTTTAAACACTCATCTGGCGTGCACGACAATTCATCGAATACACGAATAGTGTTTTCAAGCCAAAATTTAGCTTTCTCGGGATTATCATCAATGGTAACTCTGAACTCATCGGCCCCGTATTTTTGTATTTTATAAACTGGCGGCTTATTCAGTCGTTGAAGTTCCACAACTTGAGTAGTTCCGGGAACAGGTTGAGGATTAAGTGGGGGTGGAGGTTGTTGAGCAGCCGGATTCATTCGGACAAATTGTATAAACCATTCGTTCATCATTTGGAAAAAGGCCTCTTTAGCCTCTCCTCCGTGACTACTCGATACATTTCTAGATTCAGAAGGCGCTATCCCTTGAGCGGGAGCTGGCACATTACTCTCAACATCATAAGCTACAACTCGATTGGGATCCATTTGCTATACGAAAACACAGTTTAAATTGTCAGGAGTCATCACACTATCATAGGTTATATATGGCATGTATAGCTAAACTTTCACATATGCTACGTTAGTCCTAGAATCGACTAAACCGTAGCTCTAATACCAATAAATGTAACACCCTTCACCCGTATTCAATGCCAGAATAGGGCTACGGAGTATTACCGAACTTATAAAACAAATAAACATACATTTCACATACAATTAAACAAATCATACACATTTCGTTCACAACCAATCATTTTGTCCTTAATATGAGCCTACGAGACCATAAACATGCATTGGGAGTAGTTCGGGACTAAACCGATAACTTTGGAATCTTTTTGAACACTTAAGAAATTTTCTCAAAAACAGGGGACACATGCCCGTGTGGCCCGACCGTGTGTCTCACACGGCCAAAGACACGCCCGTGTCATAGGCCGTGTGGACAATCAAAATGGGATCACATGGCCGTGTCTCAGCCCCTTTTCGACCCTATGTAACTATCTAACTTGGGTCACACGGCCAACACACATGCCCGTGTGACTAGCCCATGTGCCTTAAAAATGGCCATACACGCCCGTGTGCTAGGCCGTGTGCTAGGCCGTGTGCTAGGCCGTGTCAAACCTTTAGGGTATACTGACTTATGCCACACGGCCAGGTCACACGCCCGTGTGTGGGGCCGTGTGGAGCATACTGACTTGGTTTTAATTTCAACACCAGGGGACACACGGCCGTGTATATAACCGTGTATCACACATGGCTGAGACACACGCCCGTGTGGACAAAAATAGGCTATTTACCAAGCCAATTTACGACCCAAACTTGTGCTCAACTACATCAAATTCAAATGCACCAATACCAATCATCAATAGGCATTTAACTACAACTCCAACCAAGCTCAATTCACTACTTCAATACCAACAATTTACATGTTCATATAACCACGTATTGCCAATTCTAATCATAACAATTCCAAATTCACAAAACATTTATATGCATAATTTCAACCAAACATTTTACCTTGCCTAAAATCACAAACATACAATAACCATTTCAAACCATTAGCTACCTTAAATGCTAAACTACCACAAATCATTTGCAAGCAATTATGAACCACATCATAGACCATTTTCACATATATACATATACATCCAAAACAACCAAATTAAGCCAACTCTCATGGGTATATATACGAACCAAAACATATACTTTTACAAACCAAATTACATGGCTAAAATCATTATCAACACATAATCAAAATGACCATAATCCTATACATGCCATATACCAAAATACCAAAGTTCAAAAGTACCAAATGACAGTAGGATAGTGCGACGTAGTCTCCGACGATCCCTGAATTCGAGCTAGCTTTAAAATCACTATAAAACATGGAATAATAAACAAAATAAGCTTTAGAGCTTAGTAAGCTCGTATGAAATAAACTCAACTAATCATAAATACACAAATCATCAATTTGAACATATTAACATGTAATTCATGATAATTAACAAACCTTTCACATGCTTAATCATATACTTATATGTGCACTTCACACTTTCTTGGATTTAAAGTTTATACGGTTCATGTACATACCTGTACCATCTCGTATCAATCTCATACTCAACCACGTCTCTCATTTACCTGTTGAACCATTTGAAATACTATCGAATACTTGGGAAACTTGCACCGAAGTGCCACATATATAGCCGAAGCTATCTCAATCACCTATCACATATATGCTCACCCTCGAGCTATCAACGGGCCTACTCACACAAGCTGTTGGTCAAGTCGTAGCTACACGGTGCTGCTCACTCAAGCTATCAAGTAACCGCAACACATGCCGATATACTCAGCCACTGATAGGACGTACAGGACCAGCACCTGGGCCACATAGTCACAAATCACAAATACTCCTAATGACATGTCACTAGTATCCAAATCTATTCCTAAGGTTCAACCTGGAATTTCAATGCCGAATCGTCATCAAATCATTATTGAACATATTCGTAGTGTCGTATTCATAGTTTATGCAATATCAAAGCATTTAAAATATATTTACAACTGAATTTATTACATACAAACTTACCTCGAATGTAAAAACGACGAAACGAGTCAATTAGTCGATAACTTTATTTTTCCCTCGATCTAGATCCGAGTTTCGCTTTTCTTGATCTATATGTAAACAAAATTAACTTATTTAATCATCTCTCTATTCAATTTAGTTCAAAATTCACTTTAAGACATTTTTACATAATTGCCCCTAATGTTTCACATCTTTTACAAATTAGTCCTTATTTCATAAAATCACAAATTCATGCAATTAGGTCCCTACCCATTCTATCCAAATTTCTCTTATTACCATAGCAGCCCATATATTTCATTTATTTCACATTTTAACCATGAATTTTACACTTTTCACAAATTAATCCCTAATTTGCATTTTCACTAAAAATCATTTAACAAAACTTGTATAACTATCATCAAACATTCAAAACCTATCATTAAACATCAAAATACATGCTTATTCATCAATGTAAACTTTCTAAATCTTTAACAGTTTTGCAAAATAGTCCCTGGGCTAGCTAGACCTAGTTACAACGATATCAAAAACATAGAAATAATGAAAAACGAGACAAAAACGGACTTACAATTGAGCTAGGAAGCTTGGCCGAATGTAAAAACCTAGCTATGGATTTTCTTTCCTCCCAATTTCAATTGAAAAAAATGGTTAAAAGATTATACATTTGATTGTTTTTATTTAATTTACCTTTATTTACCAATTTACCAAATTAACCTTGGTTATATAACATAAAAATAACTTAATACTAGTCCATAATTGTCCACTCAAAATAATAATGGTGAAATTACCACATAAGGAATCTTACTTTAAGGTTCTATAGCTATTTAACACCTTTAGCTAATAGAACACAAGTTTTACACTTTACGCGATTTAGTCCTTTTTGTCGAATTAAACACTCAAACGATAAAAGTTCTAGACGAAACTTTCACACAATCATTCAATCATGCTGTAAACATTAAAATAATAATAAAATAATTATTTTGACTTTGGATTTGTGGTCCCAAAACCACTGTTCCAATTTGACTAAAAACAGGCTGTTACAACTCTCCCCCCTTAGGGATTTTCGTCCCCGAAAATCTCACCAATAAAAAGGTTAGGGTACTGTTTTCTCATAGCTTCTTCGGGATCCCACGTAGCCTCTTCGACATCGTGTCGTTGCCACAAAAATTTCACTAAAGCTATGCTTTTATTTCTCAACTCTTTAACCTCTTGAGCTAAAATTTGGATCGATTCTTCATTATACGTCATATCGGGTTGAATCTCAATATCTGACAGAGAAATTATATGTGATGGATCTAATCTATATCGTCGTAACATCAACACGTGAAATACATTATGGATCTTTTCTAATTCTGACGGTAAAGCTAGCCGAGAAGCCACTGGACCTATTCTTTCAATGATTTCTTACGGCCCGATAAATCTCGGACTCAGCTTGCCTTTGTGACCAAATCTAAGGATTTTCTTCCATGGAGATACTTTTAGAAATACTTTGTCACCAATATGAAATTCAATGTCTTTACGTTTCAAATCCGCGTATGATTTCTGTCGATCGAAGCTGCTTTCAGACTATCACAAATTACTTTCACTTTTTCTTCAGTCTCTCGAATCAAATCAACCCTTTTAATCTTTTTCTCACTCAGCTTGGTATAGTACAATGGAGTTCGGCTTTTGCGACCATAAAAAGCTTCGTACGGTGCCATCTTTATACTCAATTGAAAGCTGTTGTTATACGTAAATTCAACCAACGGCAAAAATCTTTGCCAGTTACCTTCAAACTCTAAAACACAACATCGAAGAATATCTTCCAGAATCTGTATTACTCTCTCAGACTGACCGTCGGTTTGCGGATGAAATGTAGTACTAAATTTCAACTTAGTACCTAAAGCTTCTTGTAGTTTTTTCCAAAATCGTGACGTAAACATCAGATCTCTATCCGAAATAATCAAAACTAGCACCCCATGTAATCTAACAATCTCAGAGATATACAATTCAGCCAATTTGTCAAGTGAATAGTCTTTACGTACCGGAATAAATGTGCAAACTTTGTTAATCGATTTACGACAACCCAAATAGCATCTTTCTTTTTCGGAGACAGGGGCAAGCCTGATACAAAATCCATCGTAACTCTATCCCATTTCCACTCAGGTATCATTACAGGCTATAATAATCCTGAAGGCATTTGATGTTCAGCTTTGACTTGTTGAGAAATCAAACACCTCGATACAAACTCAGAAATGTCTCCTTTCATACCCGACCACCAATAATACATTTTGGTACTCCCCGGGTGAACAGATAAACAACCACTGTGTGTTTTGTGTAAAATTTTCTGAATGAGCTTGGAATTCTTTGGTACACATATTCTACCTTGGATCATTAAACAATCATCGGATCTGATCTGAAAGTCAGAATCACTAGTTGACTCACATTGCACTCTTTTGGCTTGCAATTCATTATCATATTTCTAAGCTTTGCAAATTTGTTGAAGAAATGCCGGTTTAGCTTTCAACTCTGCTAGAATCGAACCATCATCAGATAAGGTTAACTGAGTATTCATCGCTCTCAAAGAAAACATAGATTTTCTACTCAAAGCATCTGCGACTACATTTGCTTTCCCCAGATGATAATCAATCAATAACTCATAGTCTTTAAGCAACTCGAGCCATCTTCGTTGTCGCAAATTCAAATCTTTCTGGGTCATTAAATACTTCAAGCTTTTGTGATCGGTAAAAATATGGCATTTCTCACTGTACAAATGATGTCGCCAAATCTTCAATGCAAATACAATAGCGGCCAACTCTAAATCATGCGTCGTATAATTCTTTTCATGCGACTTTAACTATCTGGGGGCATAAGCTATAACTTTTCCTTCTTGCATCAAAACGTAACCCAAACCATTCAATGACGCGTCGCTATAAATCAAAAATTCTTTACCCGACTCAGGTTGAACTAAAACTGGTGCCTCAGTTAACAATGCTTTCAACTAGTCAAAACTCTGTTGACATTTCTCTGACCATTTGAACTTCACATCTTTCTGTAACAATCTGGTCATCGGTGTAGCAATTATCGAGAATCCTTTATCAAAACATCGATAATAACAAGCTAAACCCAGAAAACTTCTAACTTCGGATACATTTCTCGGTGGTTTCCAGTCAACAACTACGAAAATCTTGCTCGGATAAACTCGTATACCTTCCGCTGAAACAATGTGTCCCAAAAATCTGACTTCTCAAAGCCAAAATTCACATTTACTAAATTTAGCATAGAGTTGCTTATCTCTCAAGGTTTGTAACACAATTCTCAAATGCTCAACATGCTTAGACTCATCTTGTGAATAGATCAGAATGTCATCAATGAACACAACAATGAATCTGTCTAGATACAGTCTAAAAATTCGGTTCATCAAATCCATAAAGACTGCAAGAGTATTAGTAAATCTGAAAGGCATAACAAGAAATTCATAATGTTTGCACCTCGTTTTGAATGCAGTTTTCGACACATCTGAATCTTTAACTCGCAACTGATAATAACCAGACCGTAGATCAATCTTTGAAAATACTATTGCGCCTTTCAACTGATCAAATAAGTCATCTATTCTTGGCAACGGATACTTATTCTTTATCGTAACCTTGTTGAGCTGTCGATAGTCAATACACATTCTCATTGACCTGTCTTTCTCGTTTACAAACAATACTAGCGCACCCCAGAGCGAAAAACTAGGTCGTGCAAAACCTCTATATGTTAATTCTTGCAACTGAGCTTTCAACTCTTTCAACTCTGTTGGAGCCATTCTATACGGATCTATCAATATCGGTGAAGTTCCCGGTACTAACTCAATAGTGAATTCAACCTCTCTTATTGGTGGCAACCCCGATAATTCTTTAGGAAACACATCCGGATATTCACAGACAACTGGCACTGATTCAATCTTCAGTTCAGATACTTTTGTATCTAAAACATAAGCAAGATAAGCATCACACCCTTTTCTCACACATTTTTGAGCTGACATAGATGAAATCACTATAGGCAATTCACTCGATTCATCTGATTCAATTTGAATGATTTCAATTTTCTGACATTTCAATTCAATAGTCTTTCGTCTATAATTCACTACAGCATCATGCAACGTCAACCAATCCATACCCAGAATTACATCGAACTCATCAAATGGAAAAAGCATCAAATCAGCCAGAAAATAGTAACCCCAAATCATTAAAGGACAGTTCTTGCAAACTTTATCAACTAGAACATACTTGCCTAAGGGGTTTGATACTTTAATCACAAACTCAATAGACTCAATAGGCAAACTCTTATTAGACACCAAATTCATACATATATACGAATAAGTTGATCCCGGATCAATCAATGCAATAACATTAGTGTCATAAAGAGAAAATGTACCGGTGATAACATCTGGTGTAACAGCCCAATTTTAGCTAAATCAAAATAGTGGTTTCGAAACCACAAATCCAATGTTATAAAATTATTTTTATATTATTTTATGTGTTGACAACATGTTATTTGATATGTGTGAAAATTTCGTGAGCTAATTTTATCGTTTAAATGGTTAATTAGAGAAAAAGGACTAAATTGCGTAAAGTGCAAAACTTGTGTTCTATTAGCTAAAAGTGTCTAATAGCTATAGAACCTTAAAGTTAAGATCCTTATATTGAAATTAGACCATTAACATGATAGTGGATGATAGTGGCTTGGTAAATTTGAAATTATTAATGTTCATTAAGGTTAAATAGGTAATTTTATTAATAAAGGTTATTATAATAAAACAAAGTCAAAACATTTGTTCATCTTTCTTCCTATTGCCGAAATTAAAGGAGAACAAGAAGAGAAATAGGGTTTTTCATTCGGCTAAGGAAAGTCAAGAAATTAGGTATGTTTTGAGCTTGATTTTTGATGATTTTTACGTTTTTGAGATCGTTGCTTCGTGTTCTAGCTAGCCCGTACCTTTAATTTTGAAAACTGTTAAAGATTTTGAGAGTTTCCATTGTTTAATCTATGTGTCCTTTGATGTTTAATGTTGAAATATGAAAGCTTGATGATAGTTTTACATGTTTTGTTAAGTGATTTTTGACAAAAATGTCAAAAAGGGACTAAATTGAAATATGTGAAATTTATGTGGTAAATTTGTGAAAAAAATAAAATATGTGGGCTACTAGGGACACTAGTGAAATTCGGCTATGGTGAAATTGGATTAAATTGCATGAATTTTTGATTTTAGGAAATAAGGACTAAATTGTAAAAGTTATGAAATATTAGGGGCAAATGTGTAAAAATGCCCAAATATGTATTTTAGGATTAAATTGAATGAGTAGATGAATAAATGAGTTAATTTTGAATACATATAGATCAAGAAAGAAAGAATTCAGATTTAGATCGGGGGAAAAGCAAGGTTATTGAGTAGTCGATCTGATCCGTCAATTTCGAATACGAGGTAAGTTTGTCTGTGATGATTACATTATAAATGTGTGTTAAAATGCTTTAATATTGCATAAATTGTTAAAACAAAATTATGGATGATGTATGAATTGTGGAAACAACTCTACAGAGGGATTCGACGATAGAAACGAAAAGTGTGAAAGCCCAGTTAAACCTTAGGAATAGTTTTGGATACTATGGACATGTCAGTAAGTGATACATTGAGTTGGCTTCGAGCCATGATATTAGAACTTTGGGTGCGTATTTTACCGATTTGGCTTCGGGCGATGCATATCGGATGATTTGGCTTCGGGCCATGATAATAGTTCTTCTGATAAGTTACCTTGATTTGGCTACGGGCCATGGTATAGGTACTTATCGTATGAGACTCCTGAGTATTCGATTTCTATTTTGAATGGTTCAACGGGTAAACGAATGATGTGGTTGAGAAAGAGGTTAGTACGAGGCAATATAGGTATGTACGGAACCTATTCAAGTATTAAATAAAGAAAGTTTGATGAGTTTGTATTTGATCATGTTTTGAGACATGAGAAAGGTTTGTAGATAATGTGTATATGATTTTGTCATGTGTTATTGGTTGAATTACATTTATATTATAAATTGAGTTATTCACCTACGAGCTTACTAAGCTATGAAGCTTACTTCATGTTATTTTTCTATGTTTTATAGAGAATCAAGGCTAGCTCAGATCCAGGAGTCGTCGGGAACATCATCACACTATCAAACATTTAAGTTGGTACTTTTGAATTATACATATATGGTATATGGCATGTATAGGCTAGATGTGGTATTTTGGTTGTGATTATAGCCATGAGAGTTGGCTTGTAAAGGATGTTAGTATTGATGTGTGTTTGGCCATTAGAAATGGCTTGTAAATGTATATGTTTTAGTTTGTATATATATAGCCATGAGTGATGGCTTATTTTGGTATGTTTTGGCATGAATGTGGTTATAGTTTTATAGTTGCTCAAATGGTTATATTTTGAGTTTGGTAATTTATCTATAAGGTGTGATTGAAGTTGATAATTTGAGTAGTTATGTGCTTGTGAATTTGTGCTTGATGATATAAGTGTGGAATAGTTATTTGATTGAATTGTATATGTGAATTTAGGTATGAAATTAGATGGCAAATTATAGAATATTTTAGATTGGTATTGATGGTAATTGGATGCATATTAGTGTCTTGAAATGGTGCCATTTGAGTTTGAATAGGTATATGTAAAATAGGTGATAAAATGGCTTGGTAAATAGCCTATTTTTGTCCACACGGGCGTGTGTCTCAGCCGTGTGTGACACACAGTTATGTTACACGGCTGTGTGTTCCCTGGTGTTTAAATTGAAGTGAAGTCAGTATGCTCCATACGGTTTCACACATGGGCATGTGACCGGCCGTGTGGTACAAGTCAGTATACCCTCTAGTTTTCACACGGCTTGGCACATAACTTTGTTCTTGTCCATGTGGATAGACACACGGGTGTGTGTCTAGGCCATGTGCGACACACGGTCAGCCCACGAGCGTGCAGTTTGGCCGTGCGTCCCCTGCATGTTAGTATTATAAATCAGAATAGACCACGGACTAGTTGCACGGGCGTGTGTCTAGGGCGTGTGGGATTATCCAGTGTTGGCCACGGGCTAGCCACACGGGCGTGTGTCTAGACTCTAGGCCGTGTTAAAGTAGTCAATGTGCACCACAGGTGGTAAGCACGGGCGTGTGCCATGGCCGTGGGGCATTGGCAGAATGCTGGGTTTTTAGGCACGGTTTGGGGACATGGGCGTGTGTTTCCATGCACGGGCGTGTGAGACCTGTATAAAGAGAAAATTTTTAAGATTGGAAAAAGTTTCGGTTTAGTCTCGAGAGCCCTCGTATGTATGAGTGAGGCCTCGTAAGTCGAGAATGAGGTTGTTGAGATGACTTCAGAGAGTAGTTATGACGAGCCTAAGTGGCGATCAAGTGGTTTGAGTTCGGTAATGCCTCGAGCCCGGTTTTGGTGTAGAACCCGGGTAAAGGGTGTTACATTTAGTGGTATTAGAGCTATGGTTTAGCCGTTTCTAGGACTACCGTAGCGGGTGTAAGAGTCTAGCTATACATGCCATAAATGTAAAATGATAGTTTGGTGGTTTCTGATGATTTAAATCTTGTTTTATATAGTATATGGATTCCGATCCGTTGACTGCTGATGAAGCAGCTAGTAATGCGCCGGCTCCTGCGCAAGGAACTGCACCTGTTGAGAGTGGACCCGAGGCTAGGGGTCAAGGGGAAGAGGCACGGGAAGCCTTTCTCCAAATGATGAGTAATTGGTACTCAGATTATGTTCGAGCGAACCCTAATACTCAACCTCCTCCACCTCCTCCTCTTATACCTCAGCCAAATCCAGTGGCTCCTCAAGGTATGGATGTAGTGAGGATATCGAAGCCCCCGGTGGATAAGATTAGGAAGCACGGGGCTGAGGAGTTTAGAGCTAAGGTAGATGATGACCCTGAGAGGGCGGAGTTCTGGTTGGAGAACTCGATGAGGGTGTTCGATGAACTCTCATGTACGCCTGAAGAGAGTTTGAAGTGTGCCGTATCCTTGCTAAGAGATTCGGCATACCATTGGTGGAAAACGTTGACGCTAGTGGTCTCGAGAGAGCGGTTGACGTGGGACTTCTTTCTGGAAGAGTTCTGGAAGAAGTATATAAGCCAGAGGTTTACTGATCGAAATAGGAAGGAATTCTTTGAGTTGAAACAAGGAAGAATGACAGTGGCGGAATATGAGCGTGAGTTTGTTAGGCTTAGCAAATACGCTCAAGAATGTGTATCAACTGAGACCATCTTGTGTAAGAGGTTCAAAGATGGGCTGAATGAGGACATCAAACTCCTAGTGGGCATTTTGGAGTTGAAAGAATTTGTGGTATTAGTTGAGAGGGCAAGTAAGGTAGAAGAGCCGAGTTCGTAAAAGAGGAGGGCGTGTGAGTGAAGCCCGAGATGCTAGAAAGAGGCCGATGGGCAAGTCATATCAAGCCCAGTCGAAAAGATTCAGGGAAGTGAATCCTCGGATGACAGCACTAGTGGGTTATTCGTATCGAGACTTGGGCAATACTCGCTCGGGTTCGAGAGCCCAAGCTCCCTCGATGGAAAGTGTGGGCAATACAAAGAGTAAACCGGAGTGTCCAAGTTGTGGTAGGTATCACACCGGAGAGTGTTGGGGAAATATTAAAAAATGTTATAAGTGTGGTTCCCCTGACCACTTTATTCGTAACTGTCCTGAGAGGGATGAAAAGGAAGAGAGGCAAGAGCTGAGACCTAGTGATGTGTCTACGAGGGGTAGACCACCAAGGAACCCGAGAGGCGGGAATAGTGGTAGAGGTGCGCCCAGGGATTCTGCTGTGAGACTAGAGGGTCGGGCACTTGCGAGGACGTATGCTATTCGCGCTCGCGAAGAAGCATCCTCCCCTGATGTGATAACGGGTACTTTTTCTCTCTATGACACCTTTGTTATTGCTTTAATAGATCCAGGGTCTACTCATTCTTATATTTGCATGAGATTAGCATCTAGTTTGAGTATGACAGTTGAGTCTACGGACATAGTGGTTAAGGTGTCAAACCCGTTAGGAAAGCATGTGTTAGTGGATAGAGTGTGTAAGAGTTGTCCTTTATTGATTGAGAATCATTATTTTCCTAAGCAAACCTTATGTTGTTGCCATTTGATGAGTTTGATTTAATCCTAGGCATGGATTGGTTGACTACCCATAGTGTCTTAGTGAACTGTGGTAGTAAGTTTATTGAATTGAAATGTGAGAGTGGAGATGTGGTTCGGGTTGAATCAGTGGATCGGATAGTCTACCGGTGATGATTTCTTCCTAGTGGTCGAGAAATATTTGAGAAAAGGATGTGAGTCCTATCTTGCTTTTGTGTTGAATACTCGAGAGGTTGGAGTAGAGTTTGAAACAGTGCCAGTGGTATGTGAGTACCCAGATGTATTTCCGGAAGAGTTACTCGGATTACCTCCAATGAGAGAGGTTGAATTTGGAATTGAGTTGGTTCTGGGAACGGCACCTATTTCGATTGCTCCGTACAGAATGGCACCAGTAGAGTTGAAAGAACTGAAGGTTCAGTTGCAAGAGTTGACAGATAAGGGTTTTGCAAGACCGAGCTACCCGCCATGGGGTTTTCCAGTGTTATTCGTGAAGAAGAAAGATGGGTCTATGAGGTTGTGTATAGACTATAGACAACTGAACAAGGTGACGGTGAAGAATAAGTATCCTTTACCAAGGATTGATGATCTCTTTGATCAACTAAAGGGAGCTACAGTGTTCTCCAAGATAGACTTGAGGTCTGGTTATTATTAGCTCAGAGTGAAAGAGCAAGATGTGTTGAAAACTGCATTTCAGACATGGTATGGCCATTATGAGTTTTTGGTTATGCCATTTGGTTTGACGAATGCACCTGTGCTTTTTATGGATCTGATGAACAAAGTTTTTCGGACCGTATGTGGACAAGTTTGTAGTTGTCTTCATTGATTTACATATTGATCTATTCTCGGGATGAGAATGATCACGAAGAGCATTTGAGAATTGTCTTGCAAACTTTAAGAGATAAGCAGTTGTATGCTAAGTTTAGCAAGAGTGAGTTTTGGCTCCAAGAGGTCGGATTCCTAGAACACATGGTGTCAGGTGATAGTGTCAGAGTTGACCCGAGTAAGATATCGGCTGTTGTGGATTGGAAACCACCGAGGAACATGTCAGAAATCAGAAGTTTCTTGGGATTAGCGGGATATTAGAGAGGTTTTGTAAAGGGGTTCTCTGTGATTGCTACCCCGATAATGAAACTATTGCATAAAGATGTCAAGTTTGAATGGACTGAGACATGTCAACAGAGCTTCGAGAGACTGAAGACAATGTTGACTGAGGCACCGGTTTTGGTTCAACCAGAACCGGGGAAAGAGTTCGTGGTTTACAGTGATGCATCGTTTAATGGTCTCGGTTGCGTGTTGATGCAAGAGGGTAAGGTAGTCGCTTACGCCTCGAGGCAGCTAAAGCCACACGAGAAGAATTATCTGACTCATGATTTAGAGTTGGCTGCGATTATTTTTGCGTTAAAGATTTGGCGACATTACTTGTATGGTGAGAAGTGTCGAATCTTTACGGATCACAAGAGTTTAAAGTATTTGATGGATCAGAAGGATCTGAATTTGAGATAGAGACGGTGGCTTGAGTTGTTGAAAGACTATGAGTTAGTAATTGATTACCACCCGAGAAAAGCGAATGTGGTTGCGGATGCCTTGAGTAGGAAATCCTTGTATACTCTAAGAGTTATGAGAGCGAGTTTAGCATTGTCTGATGATGGTGCTATTTTGGCAGAGTTGAGAGCTAAGCCACTATTTGTTCAACAAATATTTGAGGCTCAGAGAAATGACAATGAGATGCAAGCTAAGATAGCTAGGTGCGGTCTAATGTGATTCGATTTTCGAATGGGTTCGAATGGTTGTTTGCTTTATCGCGACAAATTTGTGTTCCTAAAAATGAGGAGTTGATTCGAAAGGTTTTGTATGAGGCCCACAAAGTGGATGTTTGTCAAGACATCCGGCAAAGATAAAAATGTACAACGATTTGAGGAAGTTTTATTGGTGGCCAGGAATGAAAAGAGATATTTTAGAGATTGTGGCGAAGTGTCTAATTTGTCAACAAGTGAAAACTGAGCATCAAGTGCCTTCGGGATTACTTCAGCCAGTGATGGTTTCCGAATGGAAATGGGATCGGGTTACCATGGATTTTGTGACAGGGTTGCCGATGACTCCGAGAAAGAGAGATGCTGTGTGGGTTGTTGTGGATAGATTGACAAAGTCGGCTCATTTTATTCAAGTACGTGTTGATTATTCACTGGATAAGTTAGCTGAGTTGTATGTGGCAGAGATAGTGAGATTGCATGGTGTATCTATGTCTATTATATCGGATAGAGATCCGAGGTTTACTTCGAGATTTTGGAAGAAGTTGCAAGAAGCCATGGGTACAAGATTGAATTTCAGCACTGCATTCCATCCGCAAACCGATGGTCAGTCTGAAAGAGTGATTCAAATTCTTGAAGATATGCTTCGATGCTGTGTGCTAGATTTCGAAGGTAGTTGGGAGAGATATCTACCTTTGGTCGAATTCGCCTATAACAACAGTTATCCGTCGAGTATACAGATGGCACCGTATGAGGCTTTGTATGGTCGTAAGTGTCGGACTCCTTTGTATTAGACCGAGCTTAGTGAGAAGCAAATCCATGGGGTCGATCTAGTGAAAGAAACTGAAGAGAAGGTGAAAGTAATCCGTAATAGTCTGAGAGCTACTTCGGACCGACAGAAGTCGTACGCGGATTTGAAAAGAAAAAAAATTGAGTTTGAAGTGGGCGACAAAGTGTTTTTGAAAGTGTCCCCGTGGAAGAAGATTGTGAGATTTGGACGAAAAGGGAAATTGAGTCCAAGGTTCATAGGGCCGTATGAGGTTACAGATAGAGTTGGGCCTGTAGCATACCGGTTGGCTTTACCGGTAGAGTTGGAAAAGATTCATAACGTGTTCCATGTGTCGGTGTTGCGACGGTATTGTTCCGATCCTTCACATGTGATTCCTTCGACGGAAATTGAGATAAGACCGGATATGTCTTATGAAGAGGAGCCGATTAAGATCTTGGCTCGAGAAGTGAAACAATTGAGAAATAAGAGCATAGCACTAGTGAAAGTGTTATGGTAGAAACATGGTGTGGAAGAGGCTACGTGGGAAATGGAAGAAGCTATGAGAGAGCAACATCCAAACCTCTTTACTGGTAAGATTTTCGGGGACGAAAATCTCTAAAGGGGGGAGAGTTGTAACATCCTAGTTTAGGGCCTAGTCGGAATAGTGGTGCGAGACCACAAATCCGAGGGTTATGAATGAGTTTTTGAGGTTTATATTATGTATGCATGCTAGTGTTAAAGTTTCATGAAGCAATTTTGTGAAATTGTGGTTGAATTTTCCAAAAGGACTAAACTGCAAAAGTTGCAAAATGTGTGTTTCTAGAAGTTATATGTGTGAAATAGCTCTAGATTATTAATTAGAGGTCCTTAAGTAGTAATTTATCCAAATTCTATTTTTTGGACAAAAATTGGCATGGATGAGTTAAAATTTGAAGTTTATCAAAAAGGGCATTTTGGTCATTTAGTTATTAAGTGATTAAATAGGTGAAAAGATGACAAAATTCACTCATCTTCTCCCCCAAAGTCATTAAAAATTCAATAGCCATTGTTAGGGCTCTTTCAATTTTTCAAGCTTTCTAGTAAGTGCTCCTAAGCCCGATTTTTTATATTCTTCGTATTTTTGAAGTCCTAGTAGCATGAGTAAGCTATTTTTAGCTTTTTGGTGAGCTATAATGGATGTTCAAAAATGTACATATGTATGACATGCATGTATTTTGTTGTTTTATGGAATATTATGAAAGCTTGATGTAGTAGAAACATATTTTGTTAAGTAATTTTCTATGAAAATCCATGTAGGGACTAGTTTGTGAAAAACTTTAGTTTGGTCATACATATGTGGTTTAGTGAGAATTGATGATAGCTTTAGTTGAATAAGTGATTCGGCTAAGCATGAAAGACTAGAAAGTTGAATAAAAATCACTTTACGAGCCTTTGGGACTAAAGTGTAAATATGAGAAAGTTTAGGGGCAAAATAGTAATTTTGCTAAAGTATGAGATGTGGGTCAATTTAGTCAATGTATGTATTGAATAAGCTGATTTATTCATTATAGATCAAGAAAGACGAAGCCCGGATCGAAACCGAGGCAAAAGTAAGGTGGTGGACTAAATTGCATATTTCTATACTTGTGAGTATCGAGGTAAGTCTATGCATAAACAATGCATTCATACTTACAAATTGTTGATGATAGCTAGTGTGTAGCTTGTCCGAGATTGATTGAGAACCTATGTGGTCCAAGTAGAATGAATGTAGTAGAATTGTGAATGGATGTTTAATTGAGTAAGTAGACATGTGAATGTGTAGTGATAATGCTAGATGGTAGGCTAAGTGCGATACCATCCTAATGCATATTGACAATGAGCTGGCTATGTGCGATGCTATCGTGAGGTATATCGTTTAGTGGGCTAAGTGAGAAACCCCTATGATTACCTTTGTGGTAGGCTAAGTGCGATACCACCTTATTAATCGATTGTAGTGTGCTAAGTGCGAAACCACCGAGACATTTGCTGTATGGGTTAACTGTGTGGATTAGCCATGTGATTGCATTATTGAGTAAAATAGCTATGTGGATGTATTATTAAGTTAATTAGCTGTGTGGATGAATTATTGAGAAATAACAATGTGTTGTATATTGTGAAAATGTGACATTGAAAGCAGGGGGTGCATTTCGATGGTTATGAGTATGTGACTCACGATGTGTTGGAAATGTGGTAAGGGATAGAAGAGTAAGCATAGTTGTGAATTACTTGTTGGTATAATGCTAATTGTTGCTTAGCTTATACTATGTTGCTTAATTGTTAATGTGTAAACTTACTAAGCTCAAAGCTTACTCTCTTTCTTTTCCCTTGTCTTATAGATTAAAAGCGTTGAATCGAGATACGAGGATCATCAGAAGACAACCCACATATCAGCACACTTTAGTACATGAAACTTAATGTTTTGTATATGGCATGTATAGGGGCTAGACAAGTTAATGGATTTTGTTGTAAATGGCTAAGATGTGTTGGCCTTTAGATGGATAGCTTATTTTGTATAATGCCATGGTTGTTGGCTATTACATTATATGAAAGAAAGATGTAGTTTTCTATGTGAGAATGCACTCCAATTTGAGTTGATTATGATGGTGTTAGATGAGTATATGTTGTGTATGCTAGAGGGGTGAAAAGAGCTTGGCACATAGCTTTGTTCTTGTCCATGTGGATAGACACACGGGCGTGTGTCTAGGCCATGTGCGACACACGGTCAGCCCATGGCATGCGCTTTGGCCGTGCGTCCCCTGCATGTTAGTATTATAAATCAAAATAGACCAAGGACTAGCTGCACGGGCGTGTGTCTAGGGCGTGTGGGATTATCCAGTGTTTGCCACGGGCTAGCCACACGGGCGTGTGTCTAGACTCTAGGCCGTGTGAAAGTAGTCAGTGTGCACCACGGGTGGTAAGCACGGGCGTGTGCCTTGGCCGTGGGGCATTGGCAGAATGCTGGGTTTTTAGGCACGGTTTGGGGACATGGGCGTGTGTGTCCATGCACGGCGTGTCTAATCTTGCACGGCGTGTGAGACTCAGTATAGAGAAAATTTTTAAGATTGGAAAAAGTTCCGGTTTAGTCTCGAGAGCCCTCGTGTGTATGAGTGAGGCCTCGTAAGTCGAGAATGAGGTTTTTGAGATGACTTCAGAGAGTAGTTACGACGAGCCTAACTGGCGATCAAGTGGTTTGAGTTCGGTAACGCCTCGGGCCTGGTTCCGGCGTAGAACCCGAGTAAGGGGTGTTACATCACTTCTCTCCATATCTTTTGAATTTATACTTAGTTGTCGATATATATATCTTTGTACATTGAGGGCAATGTACATTTTAAGTGTGGGGGGCTGAACAACCTAAAAAGGTGCCTAATTTTTTTTCATTATTCTCAAATTCCTGAAATTAGGTGCCAAACTTTTTGCATTATTCTCAAATCCCTGAATTTTAATTTGTTTTTAAGTAATTTTCTCATATTACTAATTAGGATGAAATTTCTGATGATTTATGACTTTTATTGATATGTTTTAGATTAAGTCATTGATAATTGTGTATTGATAATTAAATTCTAAGATACTAGAAAATCAAGCATGATAAGTCTATTTTTCGGCATTAAAATTTTTTTTCTGGGTTGTTAACCTGAATTTGAATATTACTTTGAAGTTTGAAATTTACAAGGTTGATATCAAAATACGCATAATTTTTGTGAGATTTTGAGCCTTATAGAGCATATATCCTTTTTCATGCTTACTTTTTGATTATGAGTGTGTCAACATTGAACTGTTATTCTAGAACTTGCATCGATTATACATGTTGAGTCCACATCTTTGATTTGATATACAGAAATGATAAAGGCACCTAGGATTTAACCCACTTACTCCATAAAAAAAAACCTACCTTCATAATTAACCCCTAGTGAACCCCTTTGATCCTAACAACCCTTTTTATTGACTCACCCACTAATATTAACTCAAAACCCTTTGTAATTGTTATCACCATTCTTCTTGACTACCCTTTTTGTCAAGATTTGATTTGACCAGTTGCCTAACTATGTTCTTTATTTCAGTTGTTAAACTTCTTTATTATTACTTGATCTAAAAAAAAAAAAAAACATCGAAGCATATTCAGTATTAGTATGATGAAAAGCGAGCTTATACAGTTAAAGTCTATTTGTTGAAGAAGAAGCTCATATTATTAGTTTCAAAGTTTCAATTCATGTAATTATTTATTTTTCAATTCGTTGTTTCTAGTTAGGTAATTTTTCAGGTCGATCTCGATTCTAACTCTCTAATTCAGCCTGTATCCACACCTTAACCCAAGCCCCGTTACAACCCTTTCAAAGACCTTTTGATTTGTTCATCATCTCATATTACAGTGGTGGAGATTTGATTTTTATGCAAGCCTATGGGATTAACTTTTCAGGTTTGACATTTGAGTGCTTAATTCTGAACCTTAAACACTTCGACTGATTTGAGTGAATCTTTTGTGAGGATGTCAATCCTTGTAGGTTTTGGATCAGACGTAATTATTTAAATGAGGGGAAACACCTATGTTTTGTGCTACAAATGTATGACTTATATTGTTTGAATCTTTAGGACTCTTTGAGTTAAATTATCCATGTATAAATTATCTATGAATTATGATGAGACATTGTTGATAGGAATATTGAATCATGGAAAGTCCGTTTTAATTGTAAGTTGAGAATTTTGCTTGAGGACAAGCAAAAGCTTAAGTGTGGGGGTATGTGATAAACCGTAAAAGTAACATATTTTAATCCCATATTTAGCATACTTTTGGATGATTTATCCCTTGATTTATGTAAAAAGGTGCTCTTAATCCTTTCTTTTCATGTTTTATACTCAGGAAAGCACCGGAGGATGGAAAGAACGAGAAACGGGCTCAAAACGGACCAAATTAGGCCAAAGTGAAAATCGACACGGCCTGGACTTGAGCCAACACAGGCGTGTCTCCTTGACAGACTAGAACACGACCTGATTACGATTCAAACGGGCGTGTCACCTCATTAAAAGTCCGAACACGGCCTAAAGACGATTCACACGGGCGTGTGCCATGGCCGTGCCCCTGCCGCGGAGAAGAGCAATTTCACTCGGAAAAGGATACTTAGGGGCAAAGAAACCTATTTCGAAAGCCTATATAAACACCCTAAGTATAACCTAGAAGAGGGCGGTGAGCTAGGCCAAGGAGCCAAGCCGAAAATGTCAGATTTGTGGGAGACACTCGAAGATAGCCAGTTGATCCATCTCAAGAAGCCAAAAATCTACTCAAGACGGCGGATCTCTCCTTCAATTCCTTCAGGGGTTTTAGGGATTTCTTATGTTTTGTTTTATCTTTTCTTACGAGATGTTTTCTTTTATTGTTATGAACTAAACCCTTCAGATACACGAAGGGGATGAAACTTAGATGAATCTTGTTATCGTTTCTTTGAACTATATGATAAATACTTGATTTGTTCTTAATTATGTGTTCTTAATTCTTGTGTTGATATTTCGGGATATTGATTCAAGTTTGATGTGCTTAGGTGGTGGAGCAAAAGTCCCCGCTAAGAGTAGATCTAGCATAATTAAGCGGAGTTGATCGCGCGCCTAGAGATAGGGTGACGAGATTTTGCTTGGATTAGGTGAAACCTAATGTGGGAGTCCATAGATCAAGTTAATTCAATTCTAGGGGTTTTAATTAGAAAAAGATTTCAATTAATCAACCTAGGGTTAGACGTTATTCGCCTTGAGAGAGGGTTTAATATATATTAGGAGTCTTACGGATCAAGTCAAGTGAATAAATCGTCAGTTCGAGTTAGATAACAAGTGAAGTCTAGGTGGATTCTTCCTAAGGGTATCGTCTTAATCAACCGAGTTTTTCCAACAAAGATTTCCCCAATTCATTCTTTTTGTCTTTGCGCCTTTAGCTTAGTAGTTAGTTAAATTTAGATTAAATAAGAACTTCACTTATTTTAGGCTAGATAATAAAAAGAAAGTTAGTATTAGTACTTTTGGTTCCTTTGGGTTCGACAATCCGGTCTTGCCTAAGCTATACTACTGTTCGATAGGTGCGCTTGCCTCAAATCGTTGTCATAGTTAGTTTCCAGGTTCGATCATTCTTTTTATAAATTTTAAGACATTGACATCGTGAAAACAATGATCAACCCGGATGATAATCTATCACAAGTTCATAGTCTTTCAATAGCTCTAAGCATCTTCTCTGTCGTAGATTCAAATCTTTCTGAGTCATCAGATACATCAAACTTTTATGATCTGAAAGCACATGACATTTCTCACCGTACAGATAATGTCGCCAAATCTTTAATGCGAATACAATCACAGCTAGCTCAAGGTCGTGTGTCGGATAATTCTTTTCATGAGGCTTTAATTGTCTCGAGGCATAAGCTATAACTTTACCTTCTTGCATCAATACGCAACCCAGACCATTCAACGAAGCATCACTGTAAATTACAAACTTTTTCCTTGATTCTGGCAGTACTAAAACTGGAGCTTCAGTCAAAAGAGTTTTCAATCAATCAAAACTTTTCTGACATTTATCAGACCATTCATACCTCACATCTTTCTGAAGAATCTAGTTAACGGGGTAGCTATCATCGAGAAGCCTTTTACGAATCTTTGATAATAACCAGCAAGTCCTAGAAAACTGCGAACTTCAGACACATTCTTTGGAGGTTTCCATTCCAGGATAGCAGAAATCTTACTAGGATCAACTCGTATTACTGAGGCCGATACAATATGTCCTAGAAAACTAACTTCACGCAACCAGAATTCACATTTGCTGAATTTCACGTATATCTGCTTATCTCGTAGAGTTTGCAACACAATTCACAGATGTTCAGCATGTTCATTTTCATCACGTGAATAAATCAAAATATCATCAATGAATACAACAACAAATCGATCTAGGTACGGTCTGAAAATTCTTTTCATCAAATCCATAAAAACAGCAGGAGCAATTGTTAGTCCGAAGGGCATAACTAAAAACTCATAATGCCCATACCTCATTCTGAAAGTAGTTTTCGAAATGTCTGAATCTTTCACTCTCAATTGGTGGTATCCCGATCTCAGATCAATCTTTGAAAACACAGTGGCTCCTTTTAGCTGATCAAAGAAATCGTCAATTCTGGGCAACGGATATTTGTTCTTTATGGTCACTTTGTTCAACTAATGATAATCTATACACATTCTCATCGTGCCATCTTTCTTTTTCACAAACAGAACAGGAGCACCCCAAGGTGAGGAACTCGGTCTTGCGAACCCTCTGTCAGTCAACTCTTGCAACTGTGATTTTAACTCTTTCAACTCTGTTGGCTCCATTCTATATGGAACTATCGAAATAGGTGTCGTACCAGGCAATAGATCTATACCAAATTAAACTTCACGTATCGGAGGCAATCCCGACAATTCTTCAGGGAATACATCAGGGAATTCACAGACAACAGGCACTCATTCAACTTTCTTTTCAGACACTTTCGAATCAATCACATAAGCAAAATATGCCTCATATCCCTTTTTCACATATCTTTGAGCTTTCAATTCAGATATTACAGCAGGAAATCCGTTCAGTTCACTAGACTCAATTCTAACTATTTCATCATTTTGACCTTTCAAATCAATGATCTTTCTTTTGTAATTCACAACAGCATCATGCAACGTCAACCAGTCCATACCCAGAATGATATCAAACTCATCAAATGGTAATAGCATCAGATCAGCAGGAAAATAGATATCTCGAAACATTAACAGACAGTTCTTGCATACTTTGTCAACCAGGACACTTTTACCTAAGGGGTTCGATACTTTTATAACAAACTCGGTAGACTCTAAAGGAAAATTCTTACTGGATACCAAATTCATGCATATATACGAATGAGTTGAACCAGGGTCTATCAATGCAATCACAGAAGTATCATAAAGAGTAAATGTACCCATTATAACATCAGGAGATGAAGCTTCCTCTCGAGCTCGGATGGCATACGCTCTGGCAGGCGCTCTAGCTTCGGATCTCGCAAAAGTATCTCTCGTAGTTCTCTGACTACCACTGACATTTCTTACATTTCGAGAGGGTCTACCTCTCGCAGAAACATTATCAGATCTCGGATTCTGAATAATCTCTTGCTTAACAGACTCGGGGCAATCACGGATAAAATGATCTAACGATCCACATCTGAAGCAAGCTCGATCATTCAATCTACAACTTCCCGAATGTCTTTTACCACAGTACTTACACTCGGGTCGTTCCGACTAGACATTTCCAACACTTGCCATTGAAGTTGCTGGAGCTTTAGAGCTCAACTGTGATCTAGCTCGATCTCTATTCGATTGTCCCACATTAACTCTCGAACGGCTTTGTTCATCTCATAATTTCTTCGAAGCAGACTGAAATGATTTGCTCAAAAATCTCTTTCTCGCATCTCTGACTTCTGACTCAGCTTTTCTTTTATCTTTCCCGAGTGCCTCAGCTTTACATGTCTGATCAACAAGTACAACAAACTCTTTTATCTGTAGAATCCCAACTAGCAAACGAATATCTTCATTAAGACCATCTTTAAATCTCTTACACATAATTGCTTCCGACGATACACATTCCCGAGCATACTGACTTAACCTCACGAATTCTCTTTCATATTCGATGAATGACATACGCTACCGCTTCAATTCCAGAAATTCTTTTCGTTTCTGATCAATGAATCTCTGACTGATACATTTCTTCCAGAATTCAGACTGAAAGAAATCCCAATTAACCCGTTTTCTCAGAACAACAGAAAGCAGAGTCTTCCACCACTGATAGGCCGCGTCTCGTAACAATGATACAACACATTTTATACATTCTTCCAGTGTTAGTGACATTTCATTGAATACTCGAATAGTGTTTTCTAGCCAAAACTCGGCTCTCTCAGCATCGTCATCACTAGTAGCCCTGAACTCTTCAGCCCCATACTTATAGATTTTGTCGACCGGAGTCTTGTTCAACAGATTCAGATTCATATTCGGAGGCATAACAGATGTCTGAGGGGGATTAGGCGGGGGTGGAGGTTGTGAAACAACCGGATTATTCCTTACAAACTGAGTGAACCACTCACTCATCATCTGGAAGAAAGCTTGTTTAGCTTCTCCCTCTTGACCGCTCGTAGCCGGTCTCGAATCAGATGGCACTTTCCCTTGAGCAGGAGCAGGCGCATTACTTTCTACTTCGTCAGCTACGGCTCTTTTGGGATCCATTACTATACGAAAATCACATTTTACACGTCAGGATTCATCACACTATCACAATTCAGATATATGGCATGTATAGATAGACTCTTATACGCTACGTTAGTCTGAGAATCGGCTAAACCGTAGCTCTGGTACCAACAAAATGTAACACCCCTAACCCGTATCCGTCGCCAGATTAGGGTTAAAGGCATTACCGGATAAATCAAAAACTTTTACGGACATTACATAATACAAGTCATCAATCGCAATCAAAGTGTCCCTTTTATAGGTCAACGAGACCTTAATCATGCTTTAGATTAGGGTTGGGACTAAACTGAACACATACTAAAATTCTCAGAAATTTAAGACTTTTCTAAGTTACAGAGGTCACACTCCCGTGTGGGCAGGCCGTGTGCCTTCCACGGCTATCAAACACACCCATGTGTCCTGGCCGTGCCAAAACAGAGCATGTAAACTGACTTATCCATACGGCCACCAGACACGCCAGTGTGCCATGGTTGTGTAATATTAGGCTAGCTACTGACTTATTCACATGGCTACCAGACACGCCCGTGTGCCATGGCCGTGTAGGCAAAACAGGCCACTTGCGAGGCCAAAATTGCCACCCATACTAAGGTCATCTCTACAAGCAACATACCAATTTCTTTCATGCACAATTGACATCCAAAGACATGAAAAAATTATCAAGAAATCTCCACATTCAATCCCATTTCCAATCATGCCAATTTGTACAACCAAACCACATATATATCCAAGCATGATACATCCACATTTTACCTTTCATAAAACCATTTCATTGATCAAACATACATACTCATAATGCATTCATATGCTTACCATAGCCTTGACCATTTCATTTGCTATCAAGCCATACCAAAACATATATCATGTATCATATTCACTCATGCATGTTACCAACATTTATCTAGCCACATCTCATGGCTATTTATACACATTTCAAACATAATCCAAAATGACTAGCCTATAAAAGCCATATTTAACTATATACACATTTTCAAAGTGCCAAAACAAGTTTGAGTAGTGTGATGACGATCCTCGACGATCCCCAAGCCTTCAGTAGCTTTGACGATCTATAAAATAGAGAAAACACACACACAGAGTAAGCTTTCAAAAGCTTAATAAGCCATATACAAATAAACTTAACACAAATCATTCACAAGCATAGCTATTTGAATTCATTAACACATTTTCATCTCAAGCACATAAATAATCTCTTTGGCTCACTTGATTTGCCATTGCTTACCAATTCACCATATCACAATATCTCTTTTGCTCATATCTCAAACACACATATATCTCAAATGTTTCTTTGCATCAATGCACATATTTACTCACCTTTCATCCTTATACAAAGAATACGTATCAACGTACCTGAAACAGATGTACAACTCACATAGTCATTCATTTCTCGGACTTGCCCGTTGGACCGTTCAGAACTAAATAGGATACTCAGAGTGCTAAGAATAGTCGTACAATGCCAACTTCCCAGACGTGGTCTTACATGTAATCAGATATCGATTCCACTGTGCCAGACAGGGTCTTACACGAATCAATACGATGCCAATGTCCCAGACATGGTCTTACACGTAAGTCTCATATCGATGCCAACATCACAGACATGGTCTTACACGAAATCTCGAATCAATGCCAATGTCCCAGACGTAGTCTTACATGATATCACGTATCGGACACCTATGTCATGACATATACTATCCTATCTATTCCTAGGTTTAGACGGGCATCTCGGACATCAATATTTAGTCGATACAAATTCTCGAATTTCACATATATCTTATCTCGAGCATATTCATAGCAATTCAAATTTCATATATGCACAATTAATTCAATTCAAATACATTTATTTGTATATCGACTTACCTCGAGTTTGGTTTAACGGAAACGGATACGGCTACTCGATTACTTTCGATTTCCTACGATCTAAGTCTATTTTCTTTGGTTCTTGATCTATACGTATTCAAATTTAACCTTTTTATTCATCAAATTATTCACATCAATCCAAAACACATATTTAGAGCAATTTGCAATTTAGCCCTCACATTTTTACATTTGAACATTTTAGTCCCTATTTCACAAAATCACAGAATACACATAATTTCAAATTACCCATGCCTAGCCGAATTCTCATGTAGCTCATACAAGTCCTTACATTCCATTTATTTCACAATTTAGTCCTTCGAAATACTATTTTCTCAATTAAGTCCAAATTACTCAAAATCAACAAAACTCCAAAGACAAACTATGATAATCAAACATATAACTTTCATATTTCACTATCAAACATCACAAAACTCATATGTTCATCAATGGCTCATTTCAAAAACATCATCAATTCACAAAATTGAGACATGGGTTTTGAAGTACACAGAGCAACGATTGCAAAAACGTAGAAATTATCAAAAACTGAAGCAAAACATACCCTGAATCAATTCAAGAACTAGCCGAAACCTAAGTGTTCTTCCTTCTTTTCTTGCTTTTGTATTTTCGGTGATAGATGGATGAATAAAATCCACTACCATGCTTATTTGTTTTATTTACTAACATATTATTAATCTTTTTACTATATTAGCCTTATTACTAAACATATAAACATATATTATGGGTGGTTAAAGTTGTCCAACAACTATCCACTGCTAATTAATGGCTTAATTGCCTCATAAGGCCCCCTTAAAAGCCACATCAATATGACCATTAATCAAATAGAAAGCTACTATTACAAATTATGCGATTTAGTCCATTTCTCAAATTAAGCACACAAATAATCAAATTAAATCAAAGAAATTTCACACATGCTAATTCATATACTGCAGACACAGAAAATAATATTAAAATATTTTACTGACTCAGATTTGTGGTCCCGAAACCACTGTTCCGACTAGGGTCAAAATCGGACTGTTACAGACATGGTCTTACATGTAAACACAAGTCGATGCCAACGTCCCAGACGTGGTCTTACACAATAACACATATCAAAAATCCTATGTCATGACATATGTATCCTATCTATTCCTAGGGTTCGTACGGGCTTTTGGACATTGAATCTCGATCAAACGAGCTCGAAACATAGTTCCCTATCTCAAATCACATTCGGCCAAACACATATATATTCGAATAATTCTTTACATCACATAACATATATATATTCTCAAGTTTAACAACATTTAAATGCTTATAGACTTACCTCGGATGTTGTCGAACGGTTTAATTGACTATTCGTCTACTTTCGATTTTCCCCGATCTAATTCTATTTTCTTCCGTTCTTGATCTAAATAAATTCAAATTTAACTAATTTAACCACATATTCATTCAATTTAATCCAAAAATACATAAATGGGCAAATTACCATTTTGCCCCTAACATTTTACACTTTTTGCAATTTAGTCCCTATTGTATAAAACACAAAATACACAAAATTTCACATCACCCTAGCTAGGCCGAATATCACCCATGCCCTTACAAGTCCATACATTTCATTAATTTCACATTTTAGTCCCTCAAAAAGTTATTCTCACAATTTAGTCCAAATTACTCAAATTCATCAAAAATCCAATGACAAAACATGATAATTTAACACATATCTTTAATATTTCATCATCAAATAACAAAAACCACAAGCTATCATCAATGACAAAACACAAAATTATCATCAAATTCAAAAATTAAGACATGGGCTTTGAAGATAACTTAGCAACGATCTCAAAAACGTAAAAATTATCAAAAATCGAACAAAAACTAACCTTGAATCAAGCTTCAAAGATGGCCGAACCTAGCTTAAGTTTCTTTCTTTTTCTTTTCTTTAGTTTCAGTCATAAGTAAATAAAATGAACATGGCTTTTAAATTATATTTGTTTTATTATAACATTATATTATGTTATTATTTTTTTAACTTTTATTTTTAATATATAAAAACCATGTATTAATCAATGTGCCGTCTACTACCTTTTATTATTGGCTAAATTACAACATAAAACCTCCATATTATAAAGACAACAACAATTAGGCACTTTCATATTTAACCATCAAATTTTCATTTTACGCGATTAAGCCCTTTTATCAAATTAAGCACACAAACAATAAAATTAGTTCACGAAACTTTCATACATGTAAATTCACACATAATTAACACAGAAAATAATATTAAAATATTTTTTGGACTAGGATTTGTGGTCCCAAAACCACTATTCCGATTAGGGTCAAAATTAGGCTGTTACATTCTTAGAGTTTACGGGTCCAAAGTGGGGGACAACAGAGGAATTACTCATAGAATGAATCACTAAGGGAATTTCAGAGGCCTGAGGGCGAGCACACAAGAAGGTATGTTCTTTATGGGAAATTTGAAGTTTACACTCCTTTAAATGCTTCGCGCACCTACATTCTTAATTAGGTAAGAAGTTTGGGAATTTTGCTGAGTCCACCACCTATACGACCCAGTCAGTTGAGATCCAACTCAAGAAAAGATGTAGTTTCCACAATGATAGAGAACATAAGACTGAGGATTGCTTCTCTTTGAAGGATGTTATAAAGGAGGCTATTAGAAACAACAAGCTAAAATATTTTGTAGCCAAAGAGACCTCGCCGTCAGGTCAGAGTTCACGAGGTACTGATAAAGGTAAATAGAAAGCTAAAGGCACAATACATGTAATAGTTAACATAGATGAAGAGTGGGGGACCTCCAACCCAAAAAGAAAGGCTCATCTTAATAGCATCATGTCAGTTAATTTGCTAGAGAGGTTACGTTAGCAAGAAAAATGGAGGGTGGAATTTAATGAGGAATATGAGGATTCAGTGTGTGATGAGGAAGGAAATGACCCTTTATTCGTGACAATAACTATTTCAAGATTAGAGGTTAAAAGGATTCTAGTTGAAAGTGGAAGTACTGTAGAGGTTTTAACTTGGGATGCGTAATAGAGGTTGGGGCTAAAAGAGCAGGCTTTGAAGAAGGCAAGCCCTTTATATGGCTTCGCTAACCATCCAGTCGAGGGGAAAGAGTGCATTACTTTGCCCGTTACCCTTAGCGATGGCGAGCACACTACTACAGGATATGTTCAATTCCTTGTGGTAGAACATCCTACGGCTTACAACGTCATTTTTGGGCATCCTATTATAAGAAAGGTTAGAATGATGATTTCCACCTTTTGTATGAAGATCAAATCCCTACCAAGACGGGGATAGATGTCATGAAGTCTGACTAGCGGTTAGCCAGACAGTGTCATATGTTGTAAGTTAAACAGACTTGCGAACAGGAGCTGTAACACCCCAAACCCGATCTAGAAGTTATGGTCGAATCTGGCGTGTCACATCGAAGTGTCTTTCGAAATTTTGGACTTGTTGCTAAAAATTCATTTCTAAGTTTAAAACCCCTTTATTTTTATTTAACAATTCATCTACTCAAAACATTTTCCTTATTATCTGCAATTGTTATACTAAGTTGATTTAAAATCGCGGAAGCCTTTGAAAACTCTACTGTTTAAATTTCGTGTCTTTGAAAACTGTAATTATTTTGAAAATTCGTCTTCTTCTAAACTAGCAGTTTAAAATAAGTAAACAAAGCCCAATTAAATTTTAAACAAACATAAATGGCCTTATTACATAAAAAAAACCCAACATAAACTTTAAACTTAAATGAAAGCAAAAATAGAACAGCTGCAGTTATGTGGCACCCTCCGAGTCCCTCACAGCACCAAATTGCCTATGGCTCAGGATTACCTATACAGTAAAAAGGAAAGGGTGAGTTTACGAAAACTCAGTGCGTAATCCCCTATCAGCCAGTCAATATATAACATGCAAGATGCTGATGCAGGCACGAGCCCTATTCAAGAATAAAGATGCGATTGTGGGTCTTAGCCCAACACAGTAACAGTGTGGGCCTTAGCCCAATACCATATCAGTACAGTGCAAAAATGCAACCCATCCCAATCCAGACAACATACCACTCCGTACCACCAACACACCATGTGGGGATAAAATCGACCCACCCACCCAACACACCAATATCGCAGCAAAGTCGCGATGCACATATTGCAAAGAAAGTCGCGCCAAGACAGTATATGTGGCAAAGCCACTAGTACAGTATACTTTCCTCCATAACAGTATCCCAACCCCATGCAGTATGTCATTTCATAAATAATACGTATATACAGAATTTCATACTCAGTAACAGTCATCTACAAATCATGAACACATCAGTCAACCTATCTTTAGGGGTATAACAGTCATTTCTATCTATTAGGGGTAGAATAGTCATTTCACCCTTTAGGGGTATTTTGGTCACTTTACCTACTTTAGGGTCTCGGTGAAGATATCGACCTCTCAGAAGGTCCGTAGTCGCCCTGAGCGACTCCGGTAACCTAAATGGTCATAACAGTGTAAATAGGCCCAAGGCCCATTACTCGGCCCAAGTGGGCCCACACGCTCGTGCGGCCTGTCCAGCCCAGATTTCGCCACGGCTATGAGACCTACATAGCCCAGTCCAGTATATGCCACAAATTGTGGATTTCATCCGTGTGGGGCCCACGAGCCCATTGGGCCCACACGGCCTATTTTGGCCCAACGTGGCCCAATACGGCCTAAGCCCATGAAAATGCTCATGGAGGCCTCCACAGTCATACGCTCGTAATTCATGGGCTCGGTTTGACCACACGAGCATTTGCACGCCCCTGTGACCTCAAAGCCCAATCTTCTGGCTTTTGGCTTTTTGGCTTTTGCTGTACTACAGTCAAAACAGTGTGAATATAAACCTGTTTACGAAACCGCTCCAAGTTCCACGAGCACCCAACCTAGATTCAAACATGACCTAATGTCAGTCCTTTAATCGTTAGGGTAAAACATCCTCTTATTGACACTTAATTCAAAACCACCATCGTTACCTTGCTTGAATGAGGCGACTTTAGTCCTTCAAAACCGCTAACCAGAAGTGATCACACGCCTTTATAGATTATCTGTACCACAACACCGATCTCATTAACCAAGGTAGGCCAAATAAGTGGCCTCAATCCATAATGATATCCTACAGATCATAATCAGTATAAGGCCTAAACTCCAAAAGTGGGGTAACGTATTACCTTGATTGAACGCTGAGAATAAGGGTTGCGACTACTTCAAAACCATTTACACTCCACCACTTCTCGAGGAAAACCCTAGAATCGCAACGAGTAATACATCGTGAAGAAGGAAACAACAGTCAAAAATCAAAAGATAAATAAGAGGGTATTCGGTTTTTAAAAAGAATAAAAGAGAACAGGTTTAATCCAAAAAGTGAGGAGTATAAACACTTTATCGATAATTAGAAACACTTGCAGCACTAGAACAGCAAGAAACAGCGAAGAAAAGATCGGCGCAGAGAGTGATAAAACAAAAGGTGATATTCGGCCAAACTCGAAGGTAAAAGGAGAAATACTCTGACAAGGTAAACCGATTGGAAGGCAAGGGATATTCGGCCAAAAGAGAGTATAGCTTGAGGAAGAGAAAAAGGGAGAAAAGAAAAGGAAGAGTTGCTCACAAAATCGACCTATTGACTGACCAAAAGCCGATGAATGGAAGGGAAGAAAAGTGAATTCGACAGAGGGGAAGAAAGAAAAATGCAACAAGGAAAAGTGAGCAGAGAAAAATGCCAAAAGAACCTACCACATTAGGCCAAAGAGAGAGAAAAAACCCAAATGAGCAGTATACCTCTCTTGGCCGAGATCTTGAGTGCCTGAGTCCCAATTCGGCACAAACTCCCTTCCCTCTCATCTTCTTGATTTTCTTCTAAAATCCCTCATCAAACCTCTCCATGACCAGTTCAAACTCCAATCAAATTCTATTCAAACTCCCCTTAGCTGTGTTTAAGTCCAACTCCACTACCTACAGAGCTCAAGCAGCAAAATAAACACTCCATTGTGCAACCTAGGTCTTGAACCTCAAACCTCACAGTTACACAACACGCCACCTTGCCACTAGACCACAAGCTCTTTTTGTGTCATAAAACAAGCACTAATATTTATAAGGCTTATATGCCAGTTTCTAGATTCATTTAAGAGCAAAACTAAAAATTTAGCTAAAACCAAGACTTGAACCCAGGCTTCTCACACACCCCCATACACACCCACATCACTTAGCCATTAAAGCAAACAAGCAACTTGTGTCATATCATGCAAAAATTTAAGACTTAAATTTTTGGGGCGTTACAACTCTACCCCCTTAACGAAATTTCGGCCTCAAAATTTACCTGGTCAGAATAGATGAGGGTATTGTCGGTGCATCGCCTCCTCAGGGTCCCACGTGGCTTCTTCTGAACTGTGATTACACCAAAGCACTTTGACTAGTGGAATAGATTTCTTCCTTAGTACTTTAACCTCACGGTCCAATATCTGCACGAGCTCTTCCTCGAAGGTCAGATCTGGCCTAACCTCGATCTCCTCGACTGGTACTATATGTGTGGGATCAGAGCGATAACGCCTCAGCATGGAGACATGGAACACATCATGAATCCTGTCTAATTCTGGAGGCAACTCAAGTTGATAGGCGACCAGTCCCATACGCTTCAGTATACGGTAAGGCCCAATGAAGCTAGGGCTAAGCTTACCCTTTCGCCCAAACCTTAGCATCTTTTTCCATGGGGAGACCTTGAGAAATACTCAATCTCTCGGCGTTTAAGATCCACGTAAGACTTCTGCCTATCAGACGCTTCCTTCAACCGATCTCAAATCAGTTTTACCTTTTCTCCGGTATCAGAAACTAAGTATGGCCCAAAAACTCGCCGCTCGCCCAGCTAGGTCCAACAGGTAGGAGTACGACACCTACGACCATGTAACGCCTCGTACGGTGCCATTTGAATACTGGACTGGTAGCTATTATTATACGTAAACTCTGGTAGCGGCAAATAATCTTCCCAGCTGCCTCAAAAATCAATTACACAACTTTTTAACATGTCCTCCAATATCTGAATCACCCTCTCTGACTGACCATCTATCTGAGGATGGAACGCAGTACTGAAGTCCAGCCTAGTACCCAAAGCCTCGTGTAATTTCTTCCAGAACTGAGATGTGAATCGAGGGTCTCTGTCGGATATGATGGAAACCGGTACCCTATGCAGTCTCACAATCTCAGCCACATACAACTTTGCCAGCTTCTGCAACGTGTAATCAGTACGGAGTGGTATAAAATGGGAAGATTTAGTCAATCGGTCTACAATAACCCATACCAAATCCTTCTTAGTAGGCGTTAAGGGCAGCCCACTCACAAAATCCATGGTTACCCTCTCCCACTTCCAAAGTGGAATCTTAACTGGCTGCAGTAACCCTGAAGGCAGCTGATGCTCAGCCTTAACTTGCTGGCATGTCAAGCACTTACTCACAAAATCAGTAACTTCGGCGTTTGATCCGCCCACCCAGTATAGCTCACGAAGATCTCGGTATAACTTTTTTTCGCCCAGATGAATAGCATATGGACTACCATGCGCGTCCTGCAGTATAGACTACCTCAGATCAGAATCCCTCGGTACACAGACTCTCCCACGGAAACACAGTACTCCTTTACTATTTAGCCCAAAATCCGAAGTTTCCCCATTCTCAACCTGTCGAAAACGAGGAACCAACAACTTATCCAACAAATGTTTACCCTTAATTTGTTCAGTCTACGTCGGTCTAACTTGCAGCTCAGCCAACAAACTACCATCATCAAACAAGCTAAGACGAACAAACATTGCTCTCAAATCAGATACAGCCCTACGGCTCAATGCGTCAGCTACCACATTAGCCTTACCAGAGTGGTACTCAATCAAGCAATCATAATCCTTAAGCAGCTCTATCCATCTTCGCTGCCTAAGATTCAGCTCCTTCTAAGTGGGGAGGTACTTGAGGCTCTTGTGATCTGTGTAGATAATACACTTCTCACCATATAAATAGTGTCTCCAAATTTTTAGTGCGAATACCACCGCGGCTAACTCCAAGTCATGGGTAGGGTAATTCGCCTCGTGAGGCTGAAGCTGACGAGTCACATAAGCAACCACCTTACCCTCATGCATCAGCACACAACCCAAACCAATATGTGATGCATCACTGTAGACAGTGAATTCCTTCCCAGACTCTGGCTGTATCAAGACAGGGGCCTCAGTCAGAAATTTCTTCAGTTTATCAAAACTTTCTTGCTGCTTATCAGTCCAGTGAAACGGTACCCCTTTACGCAGCAACTTAGTCATAGGTGCAGCAATCAAGGAAAGCCCCTTAACAAAACGTCTGTAATACCCTCCCAAACCCAGAAAGCTTCAAATCTCAGATACGGTCTTAGGTGGTTTCCAATCTAGTACGACTTCAATTTTTCAAGGATCCACCCAAATCCCCTCGGCAGATACCACGTGACCCAGAAATGTCACTTCTCACAGCCAAAACTTACACTTGCTGAACTTAGCGTACAGTGGTTTCTCCCTTAAAATCTGAAGAACAATTCGGAAATGTGCATCATGTTCATCCTCGGTTCTCGAATACAATAAAATATCATCAATAAATACCACCACGAATCGATCCAGGTAGGGCTGGAATACTCAGTTCATCAGGTCCATGAAGGCAGCTGGTGCTTTCGTTAGCCCAAATGACATCACTAGGAACTCGTAATGGCCATAATGAGTCCTAAACGCAGTATTATACACATAAACCTCCTTAAGTCTCAGCTGATGGTACCTAGAACGAAGATCTATCTTGGAGAAAATCGAAGCTCCTTGCAGCTGATCAAATAAATCATCTATCCTAGGCAATGGATACTTATTCTTGATAGTCAATTTATTCAATTGCCAATAGTTGATGCACATGCGCATGGACCCATCCTTCTTCTTTTCGAACAACACTGGTGCTCCCCATGGAGACACACTAGGTTAAATGAATCCTCGATCCAGCAGTTCTTGAATTTGAGCTTTTAACTCCACCAGCTCCTTCGGTGCCATCCTATAAGGAGCGATGGATACTGGAGCTGTTCCAGGCAAGAGCTCAATACAAAATTCAACCTCGCGGTTCAGAGGCAACCCAGGGAGCTCATCATGAAATACATCAGAAAAATCTTTAACTGTTCTGATATCTCCAACAGAAGGACCCTCGAGAATCGACATCTGATGGTATAGGCTAGAAACGCCTCACAACCCTTGCAAACCAGTTTTTCGGCCCTTAATGCAGAGATCACATTAGACAGAAAGTCCCTTCGCTCCCCAATCACAGCCACCTCTTCATCATCCGTAGTCTTCAAGACCATATGCTTAGCAGCACAATCCAAACTTGCACGGTGTTTTACCAGCCAATCCATCCCCAAGATTATGTCAAATTCACCAAACGGTAGCTCCATCAAATCTGCTAAAAATATAACTCATTGAACCTCTAGGGTCACATCTCTGAACAACTTGTCTATTCTTACTGACTATCCCAGTGGACTTAACATAGTCATCTCATTAACAATACTCTCACACATGATACCCAAGGTGCCAGACACAGTGCATGCAATGTATGAATGTGTAGACCCTACATCAATCAGAGCAGTGTAAGGTACATTATGAATTAGGAACGTACCGGTTATAACATCTGGAGCGTCACCATCCTCTCGGCGATGAGCAGCATAGACTGTGCTGGCTGCCTCGCCTCAATGTTACCAGCACCTCTGCCTGGCGCTCCATGACCTCGTCCCACACCATTTCCACCCCTGGCCTGCCCACGGCCTCTCGGTGGCTGGTGACCACCTCTCGTTGGCTGAACATAACCCTGGCCTGCAGCTTTCATCTGAATAGGCCTCTGAGGACAATTCTTGACTTGATGCTCCATAGACCCACATCTGAAACATGCCCCAATCTTCTTCTAGCACTCACCCATGTGTTGTCTCCCACAATCAGCCCAGGGTTGTGGTCTTGCAATAGGAACCCCAACTCGGACTGGCCCATCAAACCTGGCATTCTTTTTAGGCCTTTCAGAAGTACTTGAGGGCTCTGAATCCCTCTTATATCTGCCCCTATCTTTCTCACAGATCTGGTGCTCAGAGCACTTCACGTCCTCGGTGATTTTCGCCTTTTCTACTAGGGCAGCAAAATCTCGCTCCCTCTGCAGAGCTATCAAGACCCGTAACTCATCTTGGAGGCCATCCTCAAATCACACACAATGTTAATATTTAGTTGCCACTATCCAACGAGCATAGCGATTTAGTCGCAGGAATTCTACCTCATATTCTGCCACAGTTTTATTCCCATGGGTCAAGCTCAGAAATTCCCTTCTTCGGGTGTCCACATAACTTGCTCCCACATACTTTCCATGGAATGCCACCTTAAAGAAATCCCACGTTAACCGATCGGCCTAAGTACCCTCTCTCACGGTAAGCCACCACTGATAGGCCTCGTCTCGCAGTAAGGACACTGCACCTTTTAGTTTTTGTTCCGAAGAGCAGTCGAGGTCATCCATTATTCTCTCTGTGGCTTCCAACTAGTATTCAGCCACATTAGGGGCTACTCCAGAAATACCCCTGAAGATTTCTGCTCCATTCGACCGGAGTCGTTCTCTAATCGACCCACGGCCCACAGCTCCAGTACTGGTCCCTACGACCCTTTCCAGAATCACGGAGCATAGCTTGGGATAGTGCATCATCCCCAACCGCTCGATCGTATGATCCTATCTCAGTCACCGGTGAAGCTGGTGCCTCACTAGCCTCGACATTGGGCATGTGGCCTGATGCCAAAGACCCAGCCCTAGCACCTCATCGGCCTCTACCGTGGCCTCGTGTACCCCTTCGCGAGTACCTCTAGTGCTCATATAAAATAGCGTAATATATGTTTAAGAAGTTTTATGTATCAGTTTTTAATTCCAGTAATTATTAACAGATGTCTTATGAAAAGCAGTAGTCAGAGTTTTGTTTTCGAAAATCAAGGTCTTCCTACAGTTTCCAGTTTCCTACATTCTCAGATTACTCTAACTAAAGAGTTTCAGTACAGTCCTACTCTCTATAGTAGTCTGTCAGTGTATTTAAGTTCAAACTGTCTACAACGTAAAGAAAACACACGGATTCGACGCTTGAGACTCGGTGTGCCACACTTGTAAACCTTCTAAAACACTTCAAGAATAGTTTCCCAGAAATTTCAAATATTTTCAAAACCCATTCCACAGCCAAGTTTTACAATCAGGCTCTGATACCACAAAATGTAACACCCAAAACCTGGCCTAGACGTTATGGTCGAATCTGGCATGTCACATCGAAGTGTCTTTCGAAAATTTTGACTTGTTGGTAAAAATTTATTTCTAAGTTTAAAACTCCTTTATTTTTATTTAACAACTCATCTAGTCAAAACATTTGCCTTATTATCTGCTATTGTTATACTAAGTTGATTTAAAATCGCGGAAGCCTTTGAAAACTCTACTGTTTAAATTTCGTGTCTTTGAAAACTGTAATTATTTTGAAAATTCGTCTTCTCCTAAACTAGAAGTTTAAAATAAGTCAACATAGCCCAATTAAATTTTAAACATACATAAATGGCCTTATTACATAAACAAAACCCAACATAAACTTTAAACTTAAATGGAAGTAAAAATAGAACAGCTGTAGTTATGTGGCCACCTCCGAGTCCCTCACAGCACCAAATCGCCTATGGCTGAGGATTACATGTACAGTAAAAAGGAAAGGGTGAGTTTACGAAAACTCAGTGTGTAATCCCCTATCGATCGATCAAGATATAACATGCAATAATGATGCGGGCACGAGCCCTATTCAAGAATAAAGATGCAGGTGTGGGTCTTAGCCCAACACAGTAACAGTGTGGGCCTTAGCCCAATACCATACCAGTACAGTGCAAAAATGCAACCCATCCCAATCCAACCAACACACCACCCCGTACCACCAACACACCATGTGGGGATAAAATTGACCCACCCAGCCAACACACCAATATAGCAGCAAAGCTGCCAGTAACAATATTGCAGCAAAGCTGCTAGTAACAGTATATGTGGCAAAACCACCAGTACAGTATACTTCCTCCATAATAGTATCCCAACCCCATGCAGTATGTCATGTCATAAATCATATGTATATGCAGAATGCCATACTCAGTAACAGTCATCTACAAATCATGAACACATTAGTCAACCTACCTTTAGGGTATAACGGTCATTTCCATCTATTAGGGGTAGAATAGTCATTTCACCTTTTAGGGGTATTTTGGTCATTTTACCTACTTTGGGGTCTCGGTGCAGATATCGACCACTCAAAATGTCTGCAGTCGCCCTGAGCGACTCCGATAACCTAAATGGTCATAACAGTGTAAATAGGCCCAAGGCCCATTACTCGGCCCAAGTGGGCCCACACGCTCGTGCGGCCCGCTTAGCCCAGATTTCGCCACGGCTATGAGACCTACATAGCCCAGTCCAGTATATGCCACAAATCGTGGATTTCATCTGTCTGGGGCCCACGAGCCCATTGGGCCCACACGGCCCATTTTGACCCAACATGGCCCAATATGGCCTAAGCCCATGAAAATGCTCATGGAGGCCTCCATAGTCATACGCCCGTAATTCATGGGCTCAGTTTGACCACACGAGCGTTCGCACGCCCATGTGACCTCAAAGCCCAATCTTCCGGCTTTTCGGCTTTTCTGCTTTTGCCGTACTACAGTCAAAACAGTGTGAATACACACCTGTTTACGAAACCGCTCCAAGTTCCACAAGCACCCAACCTAGATTCAAACATGACCCAATGTCAGTCCTTTAATCGTTAGGGTAAAACATCCTCTTATTGACACTTAATCCAAAACCACCATCCTTACCTTGCTTGAATGAAGCGACTTTAGTCCTCCAAAACCGCTAACCAGAAGTGATCACATGCCATTATAGATTATCTGTACCACAACACCGATCTCATTAACCAAGGTAGGCCATATAAGTGGCCTCAATCCACAATGATATCCTACATATCATAATCAGTATACGGCCTAAACTCCAAAAGTGGGGTAACGTATTACCTTGATTAAACGCTGAGAACAAGGGTTGCGACTACTTCAAAACCATTTACACTCCACCACTCCTCGAGGAAAATCCTTGAATCGCAACGAGTAACACATCGTGAAGAAGGAAACAACATTCGGTAATCAAAAGATAAATAAGAGGGTATTCAGTTTTTAAAAAGAATAAAAAAGAACAGGTTTAATCCAAAAAGTGAGGAGTATAAACACTTTATCAATAATCAGAAACACTTGCAGCACTGGAACAGTAAGAAACAGCAAAGATAAGATCGGTGCAGAGAGTGATAAAATAAAAGGTGATATTCGGCCAAACTAGAAGGTAAAAGGAGAAATATTCTGACAAGGTAAACCGATTGGAAGGTAAGGGATATTCGCCTAAAAGAGAGTACAGCTTGAGGAAGAGAAGAAAGGAGAAAAGAAAAGGAAGAGTTGCTCACAAAATCGACCTATTGACTGGCCAAAAGTCGATGAATGGAAGGGAAGAAAAGTGAATTCGACAGAGGAGAAGAAAGAAAAACGCAACAAGGAAAAGTGAACAGAGAAAAATGCCAAAAGAACCTACCACATTCGGCCAAAGAGAGAAAAAAACCCAAATGAGAAGTATACCTCTCTTGGCCAAAATCTTGAGTGCCTGAGTCCTAATTCGGCACAAACTCCCTCCCCTCTCATCTCCTTGATTTTCTCCTAAAATCCTTTATCAAACCTCTCCATGACCAGTTCAAACTCCATTCAAATTCTATTCAAACTCCTTTTAGCTGTGTTTCAGTCCAACTCCACTACCTACACAGCTCAGGCAGCAAAATAAACACTCCATTGTGCAACCCAGGTCTTGAACCTCAGACCTCACAGTTACACAACACGCCACCTTGCCACTAGACCACAAGCTCTTTTGTGTCATAAAACAAGCACTAATATTTATAAGGCCTATATGCCAGTTTCGAGATTTATTTAAGAGCAAAACTAAAAATTGAGCTAAAGACAAGACTTGAACCCATGCTTCTCACACACCCCCATACACACCCAAATCACTTAGCCATTAAAGCAAACAAGCAACTTGTGTCATATCATGCAAAAATTAAAGACTTAAATTTTTGGGGCGTTACAACTCCACTCCCTTAACAAAATTTCGGCCTCGAAATTTACCTGGTCAGAATAGATGAGGGTATTGTCGGCGCATCGCCTCCTCAGGGTCCCACGTGGCTTCTTCTGAACTGTGATTACGCCAAAGCACTTTGACTAGTGGAATAGATTTCTTCCTCAGTACTTTAACCTCACGGTCCAATATCTGCACTAGCTCCTCTTCGAAGGTCAGATCTGGCCTAACCTCGATCTCTTCGAATGGTACAATATGTGTGGGATCAGAGTGATAATGCCTCAGAATGGAGATGTGGAATGCATCGTGAATCCTGTCTAATTCTGGAGGCAACTAAAGTTGATAGGCGACCGGTCCCACACGCTTCAGTATACAGTAAGGCCCAATGAACCTAGGGCTAAGCTTAGCCTTCCCCCCTAACCTTAGTATCTTTTTCCATGGGGAGACCTTGAGAAATACGAAGTCCCCCCACAGAATACTCAATCTCGCGGCGTTTAAGATCCGTGTAAGACTTCTGCCTATCAGACGCTTCCTTCAACCGATCTCAAATCAGTTTTACCTTTTCTCCGGTATCAGAAACTAAGTATGGCCCCAAAACTCGCCGCTCGCCCAGCTAGGTCCAACAGGTAGGAGTACGACACCTACGACCATATAACGCCTCGTACGGTGCCATTTGAATACTGGACTGGTAGCTATTATTATACGCAAACTCTGCTAGCGGCAAATAGTCTTCCCAGCTACCTCGAAAATCAATTACACAACTTCTTAACATGTCCTCCAGTATCTGAATCACCCTCTCTGACTGACCATCTATCTAAGGACGGAACGCAGTACTGAAGTCCAGGCTAGCACCCAAAGCCTCGTGTAATTTCTTCCAAAACCGAGATGTGAATCGAGGGTCTCTATCGGATATGATGGAAACCAGTACCCCATGCAGTCTCACAATCTCAGCCACATACAACTTTGCCAGCTTCTGCAACGAGTAATCAGTACGGACTGGTATAAAATGGGCAGATTTAGTCAATCGGTCTACAATAACCCATACCAAATCCTTCTTAGTAGGTGTTAAGGGCAACCCACTCACAAAATCCATGGTTACCCTCTCCCACCTCCAAAGTGGAATCTTAACTGGCTGTAGTAACCCTAAAGGCAGCTGATGCTCAGCCTTAACTTGCTGGCACATCAAGCACTTACTCACAAAATCAGTAACTTCGCGTTTCAGTCCTGGCCACCGATATAGCTCACGAAGATCTCGGTATAACTAGTTTTCGCCCGGATGCATAGCATATGGACTACCATGTGCGTCCTGCAGTATAGACTGCCTCAGATTAGAATCCCTCGATACACAGACTCTCCCACGGAAACACAGTACTCCTTTACTATTCAGCCCAAAATCCGAAGTTTCCCCATTCTCAACCTATCGAAAACGAGGAACCAACGACTTATCCAACAAATGTTTACCCTTAACTTGTTCTGTCCACGTCGGTCTAACTTGCAGCTCAGCCAACAAACTACCATCATCAAACAAGCTGAGACGAACAAACATTTCTCTCAAATCAGATATAGCCCTACGGCTCAATGCGTCAGCTACCACGTTAGCCTTACCAGAGTGGTACTCAATCGAGCAATCATAATCCTTAAGTAGGTCTATCCATCTTCGCTGCCTAAGATTCAGCTTCTTCTAAGTGAGGAGGTACTTGAGGCTCTTGTGATCTGTGTAGATAATACACTTCTCACCATATAAATAGTGTCTCTAAATTTTCAGTGTGAATACCACCTCTGCTAACTCCAAGTCATGAGTAGGGTAATTCGCCTCGTGAGGCTTAAGCTGACGAGACGCATAAGCAACCACCTTACCCTCATGCATCAGCACACAACCCAAACCAACATGTGATGCATCACTGTAGACAGTGAATTCCTTCCTAGACTCTGGCTGTATCAAGACAGGGGCCTCAGTTAGAACTTTATTCAGTTTCTCAAAACTTACTTGCTGCTTATCAGTCCAGTCAAACGGTACCCCTTTACGCAGCAACTTAGTCATAGGTGCAGCAATTAATGAAAACCCCTCAACAAAATGTTTGTAATACCCTGCCAAACCCAAAAAGCTTCGAATCTCAGATACGGTCTTAAGTGGTTTTCAATCCAGTACGACTTCAATTTTTCAAGGATCCACCCAAATCCCCTCGGCAGATACCACGTGACCCAGAAATGTCACTTCTCGTAGCCAGAACTCACACTTGCTGAACTTAGCGTACAGTTGTTTCTCCCTTAAAATCTGTAGAACAATTCGGAGATGTGCATCATGTTCATCCTCGGTTCTCGAATACACCAAAATATCATCTATAAATACCACCACGAACCGATCTAGGTTGGGCAGGAATACTCGGTTCATCAGGTCCATGAAGGCAGCTGGTGCATTCGTTAGCCCAAACGACATCACTAAGAACTCGTAATGACCATAACGAGTCCTAAACACAATCTTACACACATCAACCTCCTTAACTCTCAGCTGATGGTACCCAGAACAAAGATCTATCTTGGAGAAAATTGAAGCTCCTTGCAGCTGATCAAATAAATCATCTATCCTAGGCAAAGGATACTTATTCTTGTTAGTCAATTTATTCAATTGCCAATAGTCAATGCACATGCGCATGGACCCATCCTTCTTCTTTACGAACAACACTGGTGCTCCCCATGGAGACACACTAGGTTGAATGAATCCTCGATCCAGCAGTTCTTGGATTTGAGCTTTTAACTCCACCAGCTCCTTCGGTGCCATCCTATAAGGAGCGATGGATACTGGAGCTGTTCCAGGCAGGAGCTGAATACCAAATTCAACCTTGCGTTTCGGAGGCAACCCAGGGAGCTCATCAGGAAATACATCAGAAAAATATTTAACTGTTCTGATATCTCCAACAGAAGGACCCTCAGAATTAGATGCAATAATATAGGCTGGAAACGCCTCACAACCCTGGCGAACCAATTTTTCGGCCTTTAATGCATAGATCACATTAGACAGAAAGTCCCTTTGCTCCCCAATCACATCCACCTCATCATCATCCATAGTCTTCAACACCATACGCTTAGCAGCACAATCTAAACTTGCACGGTGTTTTACCAGCCAATCCATCCCCAAGATTAGGTCAAATTCACCAAATGGTAGCTCCATCAAATCCGTTAGAAATATAACTCTTTAAACCTCTAGGGTCACATCTCTAAACAATTTGTCTACTCTTACTGACTGTCCCAGTGGACTTAACACAGTCATCTCATTAATAATACTCTCACACATGATACCCAAGATGCCAGACACAGTGCATGCAATGTATGAATGCGTAGACCCTACATCAATCAGAGCAGTGTAAGGTACATTATGAATTAGGAACATACCGATTATAACATCTGGAGCGTCACCATCCTCTCGACGATGAGCAGCATAGACTGTGCTGGCTACCTCGCCTTAATGTTACCAGCACCTCTGCCTGGCGCTCCATGACCTCGTCCCACACCATTTCCTCCCCTGGCCTGCCCACGGCCTCTCGGTGGCTGCTGACCACCTCTCGCTGGCTGAACATAACCTTGACCTGCAGCTTGCATCTGAACAGGCCTCTGAGGATAATTCTTGACTTGATGCTCCATAGACCCACATCTGAAACATGCCCCAATCTTCTTCTAGCACTCACCCATGTGTTGTCTCCCACAATTAGCCCAGGGTTGTGGTCTTGCAACAGGAACCCCAGCTCGGACTGGCCCATCAAACCTGGCCTTCTTTTTAGGCCTTCCAGAAGCACTTGAGATCTCTAAATCCCTCTTATATCTGCCCCTATCTTTCTCACGGTTCTGGCGCTCAGAGCGCTTCACGTCCTCGGCAATTTTCGCCTTTTCTACTAGGGTAGCAAAATCTCGCTCCCTCTGCGGAGCTATCAAGACCCGTAACTCATCTCGGAGGCTGTCCTCGAATCACACATAGCGTTCATATTCAGTTGCCACTATCCCATGAGCATAGCGACTTAGTCGCAGGAATTCTGCCTCATATTCTGCCACAGTTTTATTCCTCTAGGTCAAGCTCAAAAATTCCCTTCTTCGGGCATACACATAACTTGCTCCCACATACTTTCCTTGGAATGCCGCCTTAAAGAAATCCCATGTTAACCGGTCGGCCTAAGTACCCTCTCTCACGGTAAGCCACCACTGATAGGCCTCGTCTCGCAGTAAGGACACTGCACCTTTTAGTTTTTATTCCGAAGTGTAGTCGAGGTCATCCATTATTCTCTCTGTGGCTTCCAACCAGTATTCAGCCACATTAGGGGCTACTTCAGAAATACCCCTGAAGATTTCTGCTCAATTCAACCGGAGTCGTTCTGAAATTGACCCACGGCCCACAGCACCTGTACTGGTCCCTACGACCTTTTCCAGAATGCGGAGCATAGCTTGGGATAGTGCATCATCCCCAGCCGCTCGATCTTATGATCCCATCTCAGTCACCGGTGAAGCTGGTGCCTCACTAGCCTCGACATTGGGCATGTGGCCTGATGCCGAAGACCCAGCCGTAGCACCTCCTCGGCCTCTACCACAGCCTCGTGTACCCCTTCCGCGAGTACGTCTAGTGCTCATATAAAATAATGTAATATCTGTTTAAGAAGTTTTATGTATCAGTTTGTAATTCCAGTAATTATTAACAGATGTCTTATGAAAAGCAGTAGTCAGAGTATTGTTTTCGCAAATCAAGGTCTCCCTACAGTTTCCAGTTTCCTACAGTCTTAGATTATTTTAACTAAAGAGTTTTAGTACAGTCCTACTCTCTATAGTAGTCTCTCAGTGTATTTAAGTTCAAGCAGTCTACAGCATAAAGAAAACATACGGATTCGACGCTGGAGACTCGGTGTGCCACACTTGTAAACCTTCTAAAACACTTCAAGAACAGTTTCCCAGAAGTTCCAAATATTTTCAAAACCCATTCCACAGCCAAGTTTTGCAATCGAGCTATGATACCACTAAATGTAATACCCAAAACCCGGCCTAGACGTTATGGTCGAATCTGGCGTGTCACATCGAAGTGTCTTTCAAAAATTTTGACTTGTTGGTAAAAAATCATTTCTAAGTTTAAAACCCATTTATTTTTATTTAACAACTCATCTAGTCAAAACATTTGCCTTATTATCTGCTATTGTTATACTAAGTTGATTTAAAATCGCGGAAGCCTTTGAAAACTCTACTGTTTAAATTTTGTGTCTTTGAAAACTGTAATTATTTTGAAAATTTGTCTTCTCCTAAACTAGCAGTTTAAAATAAATAAACAAAGCCCAATTAAATTTTAAACAAACATAAATGGCCTTATTACATAAAAAAAACCCAACATAAACTTTAAACCTAAATGGAAGTAAAAATAGAACAACTGCAGTTATGTGGCCACCTCCAAGTCCCTCACAGCACCAAATCGCCTATGGCTGAGGATTACCTGTACAGTAAGTAAAGGAAAGGGTGAGTTTACGAAAACTCACTGTGTAATCCCCTATCTGTCAGTCAGTATATAACATGCAGTAATGGTCTTGGCCTTGAGCCCTATTCATGAATGAAGATACAGGGGTCTTAGCCCAACACAAGAATGATGTTGGCCTTAGCCCAATACCATATCGATCTGATGCAAAAATGCAACCCATCCCAATCCAAACAACACACCACTCCGTACCACCAACACACCATGTGGGGATAAAATCGACCCACCCAAATTAACACACCAATATCGCAAAGCAAAGTTGCGACAATAATATTGCAACAAAGCTGCTAGTAACAGTATATGTGGCAAAACCACCAGTACAGTATACTACCTCCATAACAGTATCCCAACCCCATGCAGTATGTCATGTCATAAATCATACGTATATGTAGAATGTCATACTCAGTAACAGTCATCTACAAATCATGAACACATCAGTCAACCAACCTTTAGGGGTATAACGGTCATTTCCATCTATTAGGGGTAGAATAGTCATTTCACCCTTTAGGGGTATTTTGGTCATTTACCTACTTTGGGGTCTTGGTGCAGATATCGATGTCTTGAAAGGTCCGCAATCGCCCCGAGCGACTCCGATAACCTAAATGGTCATAACAGTGTAAATGGGCCTAAGGCCCATTACTCGGCCCAAGTGGGCCCACACGCTCGTGCGGCCCGTTTAGCCCAGATTTTGCCAAGGCTATTAAACCTACATAGCCCAGTCCAGTATATGCCACAAATCATGGATTTCATCCGCATGGGGCCCACGAGCCCATTGGGCCCACACGGCCCATTTTGGCCCAATGTGGCCCAATACGGCCTAAGCCCATGAAAATGCTCATGGAGGCCTCCACAGTCATACGTCCGTAATTCAGGGGCTCGGTTTGACCACACGAGCGTTCGTACGCCCATGTGACCTCAAAGCCCAATCTTCTGGCTTTTTGGCTTTTCGAATTTTACCGTACTACAATCAAAACAGTGTGAATACACACCTGTTTACGAAACCGCTCCAAGTTCCACAAGCACCCAACCTAGATTCAAACATGACCCAATGTCAGTCCTTTAATCGTTAGGGTAAAACATCCTCTTATTGACACTTAATCCAAAACCACCATCCTTACCTTGCTTGAATGAGGCGACTTTAGTCCTCCAAAACCACTAACCAGAAGTGATCACATACCTTTATAGATTATCTGTACCACAACACCGATCTCATTAACCAAGGTAGGCCATATAAGTGGCCTCAATCCACAATGATATCCTACAGATCATAATCAGTATACGGCCTAAACTCCAAAAGTGGGGTAACATATTACCTTGATTGAACGCTGAGAATAAGGGTTGCGACTACTTCAAAACCATTTAAACTCCACCACTCCTCGAGAAAAACCCTAGAATCGTAACGAGTAACACATCGTGAAGAAGGAAACAACAATCAGTCATCAAAAGATAAATAAGAGGGTATTCAGTTTTTAAAAAGAATAAAAGATAACAGGTTTAATCTAAAAAGTGAGGAGTAAAAACACTTTATCGTTAATCAGAAACATTTGTAGCATTGGAACAGCAAGAAATAACAAAGATAATATCGGTGCAGAGAGTGATAAAACAAAAGGTAATATTCGGCCAAACTAGAAGGTAAAAGGAGAAATATTTTGACAAGGTAAACCGATTGGAAGGCAAGGGATATTCGGCCAAAAGAGAGTACAGCTTGAGGAAGAGAAAAAAGGAGAAAAGAAAAGGAAGAGTTGCTCAGAAAATCGACCTATTGACTGACCAAAAGCCGATGAATGAAAGGGAAGAAAAGTGAATTTGACAGAGGAGAAGAAAGAAAAATGCAACAAGGAAAAGTGAGCAGAGAAAAATGCCAAAAGAACCTACCACATTTTGCCAAAGAGAGAAAAAACCCAAATGAGCAGTATACCTCTCTTGGCCAAAATCTTGAGTGCCTGAGTCCCAATTCGGCACAAACTCCCTCCCCTTTCATCTCCTTGATTTTATCCTAAAATCCCTCCTCAAACCTCTCCATGACCAGTTCAAACTCCATTCAAATTCTATTCAAACTCCCCTTAGCTGTGTTTCAGTCCAACTCCACTACCTACACAGCTCAAGCAGCAAAATAAACACTCCATTGTGCAACCTAGGTCTTGAACCTCAGACCTCACAGTTACACAACACGCCACATTGCCACTAGACCACAAGCTCTTTTTGTGTCATAAAACAAGCACTAATATTTATAAGGCCTATATGCCAGTGTCCAGATTCATTTAAGAGTAAAACTAAATATTTTGCTAAAGCCAATACTTGAACCCAGGCTTCTCACACACCCCCATACACACCCAAATCACTTAGCCATTAAAGCAAACAAGCAACTTGTTTCATATCATGCAAAAATTAAAGACTTAAAATTTTGGGGCGTTATAGGAGCTACAAGAATAAAGTTCACAGTAGGTAGAGGTGGCTAGTCAGGTTTTAGATTTTGATAGTTTGGATGTTATAAGTGAGGAAAAAGTTTGCAAGCCAGAAGCAGCAAAGGTCATAGAAACCCTACAATTATTTTATGATGACACGAAAAGGTTGGTAAGGATTTCATCAGCATTAACAGAGGAAGAAAAGAAGGACTTAGTACAGTGCTTGAAGGAGAATTTAGAAATTTTTGCATGGTCAACAACAAACATGCTTGGTGTGGATCTTCAGGTGATTGTGCATCGATTGAATGTGTTCCCCGAGGTCAAGCTGGTTAAGTAGAAAATGAGAGGGTTCACTCCACAAGTTGTGGAGGCCATTAAACAAGAGGTGGGTAAATTGCTTTCAGTAAGATTTATTAGGAAAGTGGCATACCCTGACTGGGTATCAAATGTTTTTATGGCAAAAAAGGCTAACGACAAATGGAGAATGTGCATTGATTTTACTAGTCTCAACAAGGCTTGCCCAAAATATAGTTGTCCTTTACCCTCAATTGACAGGTTAGTGGATGCTTCGGTAGATCACAAGTTCATGAGCTTCATGGATGCATTCTTAGGGTATAATAAAATTTTCATGGCTCTAGAGACTGGATAAGACAACCTTTGTTATAGATGAGGGTCTGTTTTACTATCGAGTTATGCCTTTTGGGTTGAAAAATGTAGGAGAAACATATCAAAAATTGGTTAATAATATTTTTAACGAACAAATTGGTTGCAGTATTGATGTCTATGTAGACAATATGTTAGTGAAGAGTACTACTTTGAAGAGGCACATTGAGGGTTTGTCTGAAGCTTTCATTTTTCTGTGAGCTTATAACATGAATATGAATCTAGAGAAGTGTGTCTTTGGGTTAAGGGCAGACAACTTTTGGGCTTCATGGTTTCAAAAAGAGGTACATAGGTGAACCCTGAGAAGATTTGAGCTATTCTAGATATGCCTCCCTCGACGACTATTAAAGACATTCAGTCTAACAAGGAGGGTGGTCGCGTTGAACAAGTTTGTGTCTAGAATGAAAGATAAGTGTTTGCCTTTCTTCAAGGCATTGAGGACTCCTTTCAATTGGACAAAGGAATGTCAAGCTGCTTTTGAACAACTTAAGTTGTACTGTAGCATCCTGAAAAGGGCCTATGCATTTTTGGTTTAATTGTACGAAATGACATATCTTATGTGTTATGAATATATTTTGAACACTTTTGGAAACCTGGAAATGTATGGAAATGTTAAGTTTAAAAGAGGAAAGTGAACATTTTTAGAACCTTGGAAATGTAAGGAAATGTCTTGTAAGGAAATGTCATGGAAATGTCTTGGAAATGTAAGGAAATGTCTTCTAAGGAAATGTCATGGAAATGTAAGGAAATGTCAAGTTTACAGAGCCGATCGAAAATTTTTGGAAACTTAGAAATGACCTAGAAATGACGAGTTTTAAGGTTTAAAAGAGGAAATTAAGGCAAGGTGGCCTTAAAAGAAAAAGTTTGTGAAATTTGACACACAAACAGGCTTGGAAAGTGGTCTGAAGATGCCACTTAGGGCCTATGGAAATGGCGCCATATGCAAGAGGAATGGGCCTGAGTTCGAGTCACTTGGGAAGCAAATAAAGGAGGTTTTATTTTTGCTTCCAGAAGACTGAGGTGGACGGCACATGGCTATAAATTAGGTGCTTTTATTATTTTATAAATAGTGGATAAATAAGGGATTTATTTATCATTATTTTCAAGAGATAATTGTTGGATTAAATTCTTTTAATTTGAATAAAGAGGTAAAGAGGAAAATAAGGGAGAAGTGATGGCCAAGTAAGGGACTTTGAGTTTAATAATTTCGGCTAAGTAAGGATAGTTGCTGAATTATCTTTTATTTTAAGTGATAATTAAAGGATAAAGTTATCAGATAGAGGAGTGGTGGCCAAGTAAGGGACTCCTTAGATGATAATTTCGGCTATAAAAGGAAGGAAGGAGGGCTACTCATCAATTTGTGCTTCCTCCTTTCTCTGCCGAATTCTTAGTGCTCTCTTCTCTTCTTCTCTTTCTTTTCTTTTGTTAAGTCGAGATTAAGTAATTGTTGGAACCTAGCCGAATATTTTCCTCTCCATTAGAAGCCATAGCCGAATCCTCCATCTTTATTCTTCCTTCTCTTTTCTTTCCAATCCATCAAAATCCGAATCTTTGAGGGGCGTCAAGCATAGGTGCTGTCGATTTCTTCAAGAAAGGGTAAGAACAAGTTTTGATTTCTATTCTTTTCTTTTAGATTTGTCGAAATCTAGGACTAATCCCATCAATATTCTTATTTGCCGAAATTTGGAAGGATTCTTTCGGGATTTTTGCCATAGTCGACTATAAAGGAAAAGATCTTCGGGATTTGACCATCAAGGTAAGTCATATCTGACATTCGGCCAAGGGCCATTGATTGTGATTAAAGGTTAGAAGTTGATCTAACATGTGGTTTTAGGGATTTCAACAGAAGCTATAACCAGTGGATAATTTCGGGATTTAAGATCCTTAAGGTAAGTGACTATGAATATTCGGCCAAGGCCTATTTTAGTAGTTAGATCTATTTTTATGTGTTTTAAGCCGAAAACTAACCGAATCAAGGGATCTAGTGATTAGCCGATTTCAAAGGGTAAGAATACAAGTTTCCGAGATTTGATTAATTATCAAATCGGCAGCAAGGTAAGAAAGTGGATACGATAATCCTTCGGGATTTGATTAAATTAGCCGAATAGGCTTTTTCCTAAAATACTAAATGTGGCCAAATGTAGGGATTTAGGATCTAAAGCGATAGATCAATTTTTCGGGATTTAAGTGAACCGCTAAGTGTATTTGGTGTGTACCCCACACTAATTCTTAATATGTTTTATGGCTGTGTTTAATTAAAATATGTGATATTAAGAATATGAAAGTGGCTAAGGTACCATGTTATGGTAGTAAGTACTCAGGTACGTTTCCTACTTCTACTAGGAATATGAAAAATGTTATTTGTAACATGAGAATATGATAAGAATGTGAACTCTGGCATATTATGCATATTATTATATGGGGCATATGGTTTTGTTTTGAGAGGGGAAGTGAATGTGGTGACCTAAGACCACGAACACGGTGATCTAAGACCGTGATATCTGAAAAGTGGTGACCTAAGACCACAGTAATCTAAAAGTGGTGACCTAAGACCACAGTATGCGGTGACCTAAGACCGCAGATTTGGAGTGTAGCGGAAGGAGGGTCGACTTAGTAGTCCCCACAGTGTAGTGATCGGCAGTGCACGGGGTGTGTAGCGGATGGACAACTAGGTTTGGGTTTGGGAATGCATCATAACCTGTATTACGTGTTTTGAATGTGTAATATGTGATATGCCCGATTCTATTATGATTTAGTGTCGTGTACACATTGAGTCTGTTTGACTCACCGTTGGGAACATTTTTCGTGTGATGAATAGTGATGGACCTGGGACTACAGAACTTGTGGTGGCCATGCTCAACATAAAGTTTATATTTTTGAGGACTCTTGAATTTATTTTAGTACTTTGAATTATTTTGGGAATTATTTGATGTAATAAGGCCATAAGGCCATAGTTGAATTACTTTACACTTATTTTTATGATTATGAATTTTATCTATTAAAATTTAATTAAAATTTTTTTTAAACTAAACCCTAAATATTTTGTCACTTAAGATAAAAGGGATTTCAATATAAAACGAACCTGTTTTCAACACAAGCCCAACCCAAAAAAATATTTTCTTAAAATCACACAAGTTTTCCTAAGAACAAAAGAATTTTGAACCGGTTTACTTGAGGAACATACCAAATCTGGTCAAAGCTCGTGGGCCGGGTTTGGGGTGTTTCAGTTTGGTATTAGAGCCCAATTTTAAACTCTCGGCCTGTGGGCTAAGGCCCAAAACGTTTTCTAAATCGAGCCCAAATGAGTTTTATGAAAGTATTTTTGAAAATGAGCAGGTTTTACGGCATGGCACCTAAGTCTCCGACCATGATCCACGAGTAAGTACCCCTAACCATTTGTGTGATTATATGGTTTATGTTATGAATTATGGAAGGGTAGAAGAGGAATGGAATGTAGAATAGCATGATAGGAACTTGAACCCTAGGACTAGTTTACTCAAACACAAGCACATAAGACTTAATTCCATTAAACAAACCTATGACTAAGACGCCGAGTTAGGGTGTGGTAACCATTATGCGCATGTCTAGGATTGGATCCTAAGAGCACAGTACTTAAGCAAATCCTAGTGACTCACCTCCTCTTCACTGAATCCCGCCTGGTGCGTAGCTTCCTGGTTCACCCTAACCAAGAGGACTTATTCACGGGCTAAACCCGATAATTAAAACCCGAAAGGGACTAGCCATGATAAAAACCCTAGTTTTAAAATCCCTAAATTACCCTTTTTAATTGTAGTAAAAGATTATTGTGAAAATTTTTTCCAAAATATCTCCGATTTACAAAATTACAAAAATACCCCTGTATTGTAAATTAGTAAAATACCCTTAGTTCTTAAGATTTTCAAAAATACCCTCGACGTTTGCTACAATATTTCTACTTTACAAAAATACCAAAAACTTCATTTACAAATAACAAGATACCCCGATTTAGAGAGTTTACTTTAATCACATCGACTTCCAAAATTACCTAAATAACCTCGATTTCTGAAAAATTTTTGCAACACCTCTCGACTTGGAAAACAAATTTTCAAAATAAACCCCGAGTTTTTGTAAATTTTGAAATAACCTTTGATTTGTAAAGATTTTTAAATTGACCCTGATTTATTACGTAAATACCCTGGTAGGACGAATGACAAAATTAACCCTTGGTTGGGAAAGGACTGAAATGACCATAGAAGTGTAGTGAATGAATGTGTCTCTATTTATGAATGTGAATGTGACCTCTGAATTAGAGTAGTGAACTTGAACTGAACCTTTGTGTAATCGAAAGAACTACTTCAACATCTCTTTTCATAAAACTGCGTCGCGAATAATCGGTGGAACAAAATTTCTGATGCATAAAACTTTTTAATCGATTAAATCACGACGTTAGAAATGAGTTCTAGGGGCGTGAACTTAGAGACTGTGCCTAGAAAGTATGATGGTTCTATTAAGATCGAGTGCACAAATATAAGCGTAGTGCGGTGAGTTAAGATGTACGATTATTCGTTAATAAGTAATTTCGAGGACGAAATTATTTTTAAGGAGGGTAGAACTGTAGCATCCTGAAAAGGGCCTATGCATTTTTGGTTTAATTGTACGAAATGACATATCTTATGTGTTATGAATATATTTTGAACACTTTTGGAAACCTGGAAATGTATGGAAATGTTAAGTTTAAAAGAGGAAAGTGAACATTTTTAGAACCTTGGAAATGTAAGGAAATGTCTTGTAAGGAAATGTCATGGAAATGTAAGGAAGTGTCTTGGAAATGTAAGGAAATGTCTTGTAAGGAAATGTCATGGAAATGTAAGGAAATGTCAAGTTTACAGAGCCGATCGAAAATTTTTGGAAACTTAGAAATGACCTAGAAATGGCGAGTTTTAAGGTTTAAAAGAGGAAATTAAGGCAAGGTGGCCTTAAAAGAAAAAGTTTGTGAAATTTGACACACAAACAGGCTTGGAAAAGTGGTCTGAAGATGCCACTTAGGGCCTATGGAAATGGCGCCATATGCAAGAGGAATGGGCCTAAGTTCGAGTCACTTGGGAAGCAAATAAAGGAGGTTTTATTTTTGCTTCCGTAAGACTCGAGTGGGACGGCACATGGCTATAAATTAAGAGCTTTTATTATTTTATAAATAGTGGATAAATAAGGGATTTATTTATCATTATTTTCAAGAGATAATTGTTGGATTAAATTCTTTTAATTTGAATAAAGAGGTAAAGAGGAAAATAAGGGAGAAGTGATGGCCAAGTAAGGGACTTTGAGTTTAATAATTTCGGCTAAGTAAGGATAGTTGCTGAATTATCTTTTATTTTAAGTGATAATTAAAGGATAAAGTTATCAGATAGAGGAGTGGTGGCCAAGTAAGGGACTCCTTAGATGATAATTTCGGCTATAAAAGGAAGGAAGGAGGGCTACTCATCAATTTGTGCTTCCTCCTTTCTCTGCGAGAATTCTTAGTGCTCTCTTCTCTTCTTCTCTTTCTTTTCTTTTGTCAAGTCGAGATTAAGTAATTGTTGGAACCTAGCCGAATATTTTCCTCTCCATTAGAAGCCATAGCCGAATCCTCCATCTTTATTCTTCCTTCTCTTTTCTTTCCAATCCATCAAAAGCTGAATCTTTGAGGGGCTTCAAGCATAGGTGCTGTCGATTTCTTCAAGAAAGGGTAAGAACAAGTTTTGATTTCTATTCTTTTCTTTTAGATTTGTCGAAATCTAGGACTAATCCCATCAATATTCTTATTTGCCGAAATTTGGAAGGATTCTTTCGGATTTTGCCATAGTCGACTATAAAGGAAAAGATCTTCGGGATTTGACCATCAAGGTAAGTCATATCTGACATTCGGCCAAGGGCCATTGATTGTGATTAAAGGTTAGAAGTTGATCTAACATGTGGTTTTAGGGATTTCAACAGAAGTTATAACCAGTGGATAATTTCGGGATTTAAGATCCTTAAGGTAAGTGACTATGAATATTCGGCCAAGGCCTATTTTAGTAGTTAGATCTATTTTTATGTGTTTTAAGCTGAAAACTAACCGATTCAAGGGATCTAGTGATTAGCCGATTTCAAAGGGGAAGAATACAAGTTTCCGAGATTCGATTAATTATTAAATCGACAGCAAGGTAAGAAAGTGGATACGATAATCCTTCGGGATTTGATTAAATTAGCCGAATAGGCTTTTTCCTAAAATACTAAATGTGGCCAAATGTAGGGATTTAGGATCTAAAGCGATAGATCAATTTTTCGGGATTTAAGTGAACCGCTAAGTGTATTTGGTGTGTACCCCACACTAATTCTTAATATGTTTTATGGCTGTGTTTAATTAAAATATGTGATATTAAGAATATGAAAGTGGCTAAGGTACCATGTTATGGTACTAAATACTCAGGGAACGTTTCCTACTTCTACTAGGAATATGAAAAATGTTATTTGTAACATGAGAATATGTTAAGATTTTGACTCTGGCATATTATGCATATTATTATATGGGGCATATGGTTTTGTTTTGAGAAGGGAAGTGAATGTGGTGACCTAAGACCACGAACACGGTGATCTAAGACCGTGATATCTGAAAAGTGGTGACCTAAGACCACATGAATCTAAAAGTGGTGACCTAAGACCACGGTATGCGGTGACCTAAGACCGCAGATTTGGAGTGTAGCGGAAGGAGGGTCGACTTAGTAGTCCCCACAAGCAGGACCGTGTGTGTGCGGGGGTGTGTAGCGGATGGACAACTAGGTTTGGGTTTGGGAATACATCATAACCTGTATTCTATGTTTTGAATGTGTAATATGTGATATGCCCGATTCTATTATGATTTAGTGTCGTGTACACATTGAGTCTGTTTGACTCACCCGCTTGGGAACATTTTTCAGTGATGAATAAAGTGATGGACCGGGACTGGAACTTGTGGTGGTGGCCATGCTCAACATAAAGTTTATATTTTTGAGGACTCTTGAATTTATTTTAGTACTTTGAATTATTTTGGGAATTATTTGATGTAATAAGGCCATAAGGCCATAGTTGAATTACTTTACACTTATTTTTATGATTATGAATTTTATCTATTAAAATTTAATTAAAATTTCTTTTAAACTAAACCCTAAATATTTTGTCACTTAAGATGAAAGGGATTTCAATATAAAACGAACCTGTTTTCAACACAAGCCCAACCCAAAACAATATTTTCTTAATATCACACAAGTTTTCCTAAGAACAAAAGAATTTTGAACCGGTTTACTTGAGGAACATACCAAATCTGGTCAAAGCTCGTGGGCGGGTTTGGGGTGTTTCATTTGGTATCGAGCCAGCTTTAAACTCTCGGCTTTGTGGGCTAAGGCCCAAAACGTTTTCAAAATCGAGCCCAAATGAGTTTTATGAAAGTATTTTTGAAAATGAGCGGGTTTTCTGGCATGGCACCTAAGTCTCCGACCATGATCCACTGTAAGTACCCCTAACCATTTGTGTGATTATGTGGTTTATGTTATGAATTATGGAAGGGTAGAAGAGGAATGGAACGTAGAATAGCATGATAGGAACTTGAACCCTAGGACTAGTTTACTCAAACACAAGCACATAAGACTTAATTCCATTAAACAAACCTATGACTAAGACGCCGAGTTAGGGTGTGGTAACCATTGTGCGCATGTCTAGGATTGGATCCTAAGAGCACAGTACTTAAGCAGTCCTAGTGACTCACCTCCTCTTCGCTGGAATCCTGCCTGGTGCGTAGCTTCAGTTCACCCTAACCAAGAGGACTTATTCACGAGCTAAACCCGATAATTAAAACCCGAAAGGGACTAGCCATGATAAAAACCCTAGTTTTAAAATCCCTAAATTACCCTTTTTAATTGTAGTAAAAGATTATTGTGAAATTTTTTTCCAAAATATCTCCGATTTACAAAATTACAAAAATACCCCTGTATTGTAAATTACAAAAATACCCTTAGTTCTTAAGATTTTCAAAAATACCCTCGACGTTTGCTACAATATTTCTACTTTACAAAAATACCAAAAACTTCTGTTTTACAAATAACAAGATACCCTGATTTAGAGAGTTTACGGAACTACCACTGACTTCCAAAATTACCGAAATAACCTCGATTTCTGAAATTTTTGCAACACCTCTGACTTGGAAAATAAATTTTCAAAATAAACCCCGAGTTTTTGTAAATTTTGAAATAACCTTTGATTTGTAAAGATTTTTAAATTGACCCTGATTTATTACGAAAATACCCTGGTAGGACGAATGACGAAATTAACCCTGGGTTGGGAAAGGACTGAAATGACCATAGAAGTGTAGTGAATGAATGTGTCTCTATTTATGAATGTGAATGTGACCCTCTGAATTAGAGTAGTGAACTTGAACTGAATCTTTGTGTAATCGAAAGAACTACTTCTGAACATCTCTTTTCATAAAACTGTTCGCGAATAATCAGTGGAACAAAATTTCTGATGCATAAAACTTTTTAATCAGATTAAATCACGACGTTAGAAATGAGTTCTAGGGGACGTGAACTTAGAGACTGTGCCTAGAAAGTATGATGGTTCTATTAAGATCAGAGTGCACAGCATAAGCGTAGTGCGGTGAGTTAAGATGTACGATTATTCGTTAATAAGTAATTTCGAGGACGAAATTATTTTTAAGGAGGGTAGAACTGTAGCATCCTGAAAAGGGCCTATGCATTTTTGGTTTAATTGTACGAAATGACATATCTTATGTGTTATGAATATATTTTGAACACTTTTGAAACACTGGAAATGTATGGAAATGTTAAGTTTAAAAGAGGAAAGTGAACATTTTTAGAACCTTGGAAATGTAAGGAAATGTCTTGTAAGGAAATGTCATGGAAATGTAAGGAAGTGTCTTGGAAATGTAAGGAAATGTCTTGTAAGGAAATGTCATGGAAATGTAAGGAAATGTCAAGTTTACAGAGCCGATCGAAAATTTTTGGAAACTTAGAAATGACCTAGAAATGACGAGTTTTAAGGTTTAAAAGAGGAAATTAAGGCAAGGTGGCCTTAAAAGAAAAAGTTTGAGAAATTTGACACACAAACAGGCTTGGAAAAGTGGTCTGAAGATGCCACTTAGGGCCTATGGAAATGGCGCCATATGCAAGAGGAATGGGCCTGAGTTCGAGTCACTTGGGAAGCAAATAAAGGAGGTTTTATTTTTGCTTCCAGAAGACTGAGGTGGACGGCACATGGCTATAAATTAAGAGCTTTTATTATTTTATAAATAGTGGATAAATAAGGGATTTATTTATCATTATTTTCAAGAGATAATTGTTGGATTAAATTCTTTTAATTTGAATAAAGAGGTAAAGAGGAAAATAAGGGAGAAGTGATGGCCAAGTAAGGGACTTTGAGTTTAATAATTTCGGCTAAGTAAGGATAGTTGCTGAATTATCTTTTATTTTAAGTGACAATTAAAGGATAAAGTTATCAGATAGAGGAGTGGTGGCCAAGTAAGGGACTCCTTAGATGATAATTTCGGCTATAAAAGGAAGGAAGGAGGGCTACTCATCAATTTGTGCTTCCTCCTTTCTCTGCCGAATTCTTAGTGCTCTCTTCTCTTTCTTTTCTTTTGTCAAGTCGAGATTAAGTAATTGTTGGAACCTAGCCGAATATTTTCCTCTCCATTAGAAGCCATAGCCGAATCCTCCATCTTTATTCTTCCTTCTCTTTTCTTTCCAATCCATCAAAAGCCGAATCTTTGAGGGGCTTCAAGCATAGGTGCTGTCGATTTCTTCAAGAAAGGGTAAGAACAAGTTTTGATTTCTATTCTTTTCTTTTAAATTTGTCGAAATCTAGGACTAATCCCATCAATATTCTTATTTGCCAAAATTTGGAAGGATTCTTTCGGGATTTTTGCCATAGTCGACTACAAAGGAAAAGATCTTCGGGATTTGACCATCAAGGTAAGTCATATCTGACATTCGGCCAAGGGCCATTGATTGTGATTAAAGGTTAGAAGTTGATCTAACATGCGATTTTAGGGATTTCAACAGAAGCTATAACCAAATGGATAATTTGAGATTTAAGATCCTTAAGGTAAGTGACTATGAATATTCGGCCAAGGCCTATTTTAGTAGTTAGATCTATTTTTATGTGTTTTAAGCCGAAAACTAACCGATTCAAGGGATCTAGTGATTAGCCGATTTCAAAGGGGAAGAATACAAGTTTTCGGGATTTGATTAATTATCAAATCGGCAGCAAGGTAAGAAAGTGGATACGATAATCCTTCGGGATTTGATTAAATTAGCCGAATAGGCTTTTTCCTAAAATACTAAATGTGGCCAAATGTAGGGATTTAGGATCTAAAGCGATAGATCGGTTTTTCGGGATTTAAGTGAACCGCTAAGTGTATCAGGTGTGTACCCCACACTAATTCTTAATATGTTTTACGGCTGTGTTTAATTAAAATATGTGATATTAAGAATATGAAAGTGGCTAAGGTACCATGTTATGGTACTAAGTACTCAGGTACGTTTCCTACTTCTACTAGGAATATGAAAAATGTTATTTGTAACATGAGAATATGATAAGAATGTGAACTCTCGCATATTATGCATATTATTATATGGGGCATATGGTTTTGTTTTGAGAGGGGAAGTGAATGTGGTGACCTAAGACCACGAACTCGGTGATCTAAGACCGTGATATCTTAAAAGTGGTGACCTAAGACCACAGTAATCTAAAAGTGGTGACCTAAGACCACAGTATGCGGTGACCTAAGACCGCAGATTTGGAGTGTAGCGGAAGGAGGGTCGACTTAGTAGTCCCCACAAAGTGACCGGCAGTGCGGGGTGTGTAGCGGATGGACAACTAGGTTTGGGTTTGGGAATGCATCATAACTTGTATTCTATGTTTTGAATGTGTAATATGTGATATGCCCGATTCTATTATGATTTAGTGTCGTGTACACATTGAGTCTGTTTGACTCACTGGTTGGGAACATTTTTTTCGTGGTGATGAACAATGATGGACCGGGACGGTAGAACTTGTGGTGGCCATGCTCAACATGAAGTTTATATTTTTGAGGACTCTTGAATTTATTTTAGTAATTTGAATTATTTTGGGAATTATTTGATGTAATAAGGCCATAAGGCCATAGTTGAATTACTTTACACTTATTTTTATGATTATGAATTTTATCTATTAAAATTTAATTAAAATTTCTTTTAAACTAAACCCTAAATATTTTGTCACTTAAGATAAAAGGGATTTCAATATAAAACGAACCTGTTTTCAACACAAGCCCAACCCAAAACAATATTTTTCTTAAAATCACACAAGTTTTCCTAAGAACAAAAGAATTTTGAACCGGTTTACTTGAGGAACATACCAAATCTGGTCAAAGCTTGTGGGCCGGGTTTGGGGTGTTTCATGTACTTAACATCTCCACCACTTTTGATGTTACCGCGAGTGGGTGAGACCCTTTCGCATTTTTTGGCAACGTCTAAAGAAATAGTTGCAACAGTCATGATCGGGACAGAAGGGGTTCACTAGTTTCCCATATACTATCTAGAAAAGTATTGTAGAATGGCGAATAGAGATATTCAAAGATGGAAAAGCTCATTTTTGCTTTAGTAATGGTAGCTCGCGAGTTGGCTATTATAGTTGTTTAATCTATTTTGTAAGAGGTCATGGGATGTTGGCCTATACTTGATATGTTCATATATTCAATGATGATGGATTTCATGAAGTGTATGTTTTTTTGGATGTCTTGATTCTTTTGAGTTCTTAGAGGTATCATATGGTCACCTTAAATATTGAATTGATTTGGTATGAGTGTGATTTCTGGCTAGGGTGGCAAATGGCTTTGTAGATAGCCATATAATTTTCCACATGGTCAGCCCCATGGGCGTGGTGCTCGGCCGTGTATCCCCTTGCATGCTAGAGTTGCAAGTCAGTATGCTCAGTAGTAAACACACAGTCAGAGACACGGCCGTGTGTCTCAGCTGTGTGGGAGGCACGACCATGGACATGGGAGTGTGCCCAGGCCGTGTGAAGTCTGCACCTAGAAATTGGAATTTAATTCGACACACGGCCTAAGGACACGGCCGTGTGCCACGGCCGTGTGACCTTAGTGAGGTGATGACGTCACAAACAGAATACCATGGTTTTGGCACACGGGCTAAGACACGAGCGTGTTGAGCCTGTGTGAGGGACGCGGTCCAGGGACACGGGCGTGTGTCTAGCCGTGTGTATTAAGTCAGTGTCAACCACGAGTGAGGAGCACGGGCATGTCTCAGGGGCACACGGGCGTGTCCCTTGAGCAACACGAGCGTGTGGCCCCTATTTTGATGAAAATTTTTCTATGTCTTCTTAAAGTTTCCTAAGTTCTCGGATTAGTTCCAAACAATCCTCTATGTATGTTTTGGGCCCCGTGGGCCCATATAAGGGGCAAATATTGATTGTAAATGAAAAATTTTTAAGTTGGGAAGAAATTTTATAGCCCAAAGTTATAAGTTTACACAAGTTAAGTTAGGTAATGCCTCGTATCCGGTTCCAGCTTCGAACACGGGTAAGGGGTGTTACAATACATGAGGGAATATGTGGCAATCACCTGGGGGGAAGAGTGTTAGCACAGAAGGTTCTCAGGAAGGGATATTATTGGCAAACCATATAGAAAGAAGGTCACAACATGGTTTGTACTTGTAATTCTTGCCGAAAACATGCTCCGGTGCGATGATAAAAACAGAGCCTCTACAAATGATGTCCGGTCCTTGGCCATTTACAACTTGGGGAATAGATATCTTGGTCCATTTTCAGAGCTACACTCGAGAAAAAAAATTATAACTGTCGCTTTGTATCATATTACTAAATGGATAGAACCTGAAGCTTTGGCTACAATAACAGAGAGGAAAATTGAATCTTTTGTCTAGAAATCCATTGTTTACAGGTTCAACATCCCATGTTTGATTATAACGCATAATGAAAATCAATTCCAGGAAAAATTCAAGAGCTTCTGTAATGACTTACAGATATCACTTGCTCAAAGCTCTGTGAAAACGCCCCAAATGAACGGTCCAATAGAGGCAATGAACAAGAAAATCTTAAATTTTTAAAGAAAAAGGTTGATGAAGGCAAGGGTGCTTGGTTAGAAGAGCTACCAGGAATTTTTTGGGCCCTGCGAACACCTCCTTACACAGCAACAGGGGTAACAACATTCTCAATTGTATATGGGGCAGAAGCAGTAATCCCTACTGATACAGGCCTACGATCCCACATGACATCTCATTTTGCTGAAAATGCCAACAAAGAAGCCATCAGACTCAATTTAAATCTTATTTATGAAATTAGGGAGACTATAGAAATTAGGAACGCTAGGCGAGATCAACAAGTCGCTTGATACTACAAATCTAGAGTAAAAAATAAACGATTTCAAGTGGGTGATCTAGTCTTGAGAAATACTGAAGCCAATTTCCCAGCATCACAAAAAGGAAAAATGGCTCCTAATTGGGAATGACCCTAAAAAATTGTCAAGAAAATAGGTTATGGAGCTCATAGAATAGCAAAAATGGATGGTCCTGTTCTAACTTGTACATGGAATGCCCGCCATCTGAAAAAAAAATATTATTTATGAAAGTTTTACTCTATTTTTCAATAAAGATACATTTGTTTTTCCAAATGTTATTTAATTTGCTCAGACAGGAAGTAACAAAACATGACAAACAACTCGCTGATTGATGATCACAGCTGATATTATTAAGGCTCACTGATTTAATATTACAGCCCAAGTTCATTGATTTATGATCACAAACAATCTTCTATAAGTTAGCTTATTTATGATCGCAACTCCAAACAACTCACTGATTTACGATCATGAACAATCTTCTTTGAGTTTGTTGATTTACGATCGCAACTCCAAACAGTTCGCTGATTTACGTTCACAAGCTAAGATCATTGATTTACGATCAGGAACAATCTTCTCTGAGTTAGCTGATTTACGATTGCAACTCCAAACAACTTGTTGATTTACGATCACATATGATATTATTAAGGCTCCCTGATTTACGATCACAACCTAAGTTCATTGATTTACGATCACGAACAATCTTCTCTAAGTTAGCTGATTTATGATCGTAACTCCAAATAGCTCACTGATTTATGATCACAACTGGCAGGCCACCAGAACTGCTCACGCAAATCTCGATACATCTTATTCCAACCAGAATGCATAGCGTAAGGACTACTATGCGCCTCCTGAAGAATCATCTGCCTCAACTCAACATCTTTCGGCACGCAAACCCTTTTATGGAAACATAATACCCCATCACTATTTAAACTGTAATCCTCTACCCCACTATTCTGTACTTGCAGAAGTCGAGCACTCAAGACCTCATCCGATAACTACTTCTCCTTAATCTGACTTATCCACGTCGGCTTCACTTGGAGTTCAGCTAACAAACTTCCATCACCATACAAACTGAGATGAGCAAGCATTGCCCTCAACTTCGATATCACTTTTCGACTTAACGCATCCTCCACCACATTAGCTTTACCCGGATGATACTCGATCGAGCAGTCGTAATACTTTAACAATTCAATCCACCTCCGCTGCCTTAAATTTAACTCCTTCTGAGTAAGGAGATATTTGAAACTCTTATGGTCGGTGTAGATAATGGACTTCTCCCCGTACAGGTAATGTCTCCAGATCTTCAAAGCGAACACTACCGTAACCAACTCCAGATTATGCGTGGGATAGTTCATCTCATGCGGTCTTAACTGCCGAGACGCATACGCGGCTACCTTCCCATCTTGCATTAACACACACCCTAATCCCGTATGTGAAGCATCACAATAGACAACGAACTCTTTTCCAGCCTCAGGCTGAATCAAAATCGGAGCCTCCGTCAAGATCATTTTCAACTTCTCAAAGCTTTCCTGCTGCTTAGCAGTCCAAACAAATGCTACCCCTTTCCGCAACAACTTAGTTAAGGGTACCGCAATTAAGGAGAATCCCTCAACAAACCTTCTGTAGTACCCAGCCAATCCCAAGAAACTTCGAATCTCCGCTACAGACTTAGGCAATTTCCAATCCAACACAGCTTCAGTTTTCCAGGGATCAACCCTAATTCCCTCTACAGATACAACATGACCTAAAAAGGTTATTTCTTTCAACCAAAATTCACACTTACTAAATTTGGCATACAGCTGCTTCTCCCTCAAAATCTGCAGAACCACCCGAAGATGCGAATCATGCTCTTCTTCCGTCTTGGAATATACCAGAATGTCGTCTATGAACACCACAACAAACAGGTCCAGATAGGGTTGGAATACCCAATTCATCCTATCCATAAACACAGCTGGTGCATTCGTCAATCCAAAAGGCATCACTAAAAACTCATAGTGACCATAGCGAGTCCGAAACGTCGTCTTATGAATATCCTCTTCCTTGACCTTAAGCTGATGATATCCTGACCTCAAATCTATCTTCGAGAAAACTGAAGCCTCTTTGAGCTGATCAAATAGATCGTCAATCCTCGGTAGCGGGTATTTGTTCTTAATCGTCAACTTATTTAACTAGCGGTAGTCAATGCACATACGCATCGTCCCGTCCTTTTTCTTTACGAACAAAACCGGCGCTCCCCACAGAGATACACTTGGTCGGATAAAACCACGATCCAACAATTCTTGAATCTGCACTTTCAGCTCCACTAACTCCTTTGGCGCCATTCTATATGGGGCAATAGACACTGGCGCTGTTCCCGGAAAAAGATCAATACCGAATTCCACCTCGCGATTCGGAGGTAACCCTGGAAGCTCCTCTGGAAAAACATCAGAAAACTCCTTCACTGTTCTGACATCCTTCACAGTCAACTCCTTGACCTCAAGAGCACGAATGAAAGTTAAGAAAGCCTTACATCCTTTTCTCACCATTTTTTTCGCCTTTAAAGCAGACACTACATTGGACAAGTAGTTTCTCCTTTCGCCTATCACTAAAACTTCATTATCCTCAGGAGTCCTTAACACCATGCGTTTAGTAGCACAATCCAAGTTTGCTCGATACTTTACCAACCAATCCATACCTAAGATTAAATCAAACTCCCCAAACGGTAGTTCCATCAAATCAGCTAGAAAAACCAACCCTTGTACTTCTAGAGGCACACTCCTAAAGAGTTTGTTTACCACTACAGATTGTCCTAAAGGGCTAAGTACAGTCATCTCCCTAGAAGCAATCTCAGAGTTCATGTTTAAAGTTCCAGACACCACATTAGAAACATAGGAATGCGTCGACCCAATATCAATCAATATAGTAAAGGGCAAATCGAAAATGAGGAACGTACCCGTTATGACGTCCGGTGCATCACCCTCCTCTCGGCGTCTAGCTGCATAGACTAACTCGGGCTATCTCGCTTCTGTATTCCCAGCAACTCTACTCGGTGCTCCACGCCCCCAACTGAAACCATTTCCCCCTCTAGCTAGACCACGACCCCTCTGTGGTTGCTGACCACCCCTCCTGAACTGATCAGAACCCCGTCCAACTGGCCGCACCTGATCTACTTGTGGACAATCTTTAACCATATGATCCATAGATCCGCACCTGAAACATCCACCGATTCTCCTCTTACACTCACCAGAATGCACTTTCCCACATAGAGCACATGGTCAAACCTGACCCACCGCGGCAGGCGTCGGAACTCGAGCTGGCCCATCAAACTTAGGCCTTTTCTAAAAACCCCCAGATGAACTCGACGGCCCAAAACTTCTCTTGTTTTTACTCCGATCTTTATCCCTATTCTGTCTCTCCGTCCGCTTTACCTCTTCGGCTATTTTAGCTTTTTCAACCAAAACGGCAAAGTCCCTCTCCCGCTGCGGAGCTATCAATACCTTCAACTCATCCCGTAGCCCATCTTCGAACCGTACGCAATGCTCATAGTCAGTCGCTACTATTCCTCGGGCGTAACAACTCAAGCACAGAAATTCCGCCTCATACTCAGCTATAGATTTGCCCCCTTGTACTAAATTCAGGAATGCCTTCCTATGTGCATCCATATAACTTGCCCCAACGTATTTCCTTTGAAATGCCATCTTGAAGAAATCCCAGTCAATTCGATCCGCTGGAGTACCCTCTCTTACGGTGAGCCACCACTGATATGCCTCATCCCGAAGAAGAGACACCGCTCCTTTCAAGTTTTCCTCTACCGTGTAGTCTAGATCATCCATAATCTGTTCGACTGCCTCCAACCAGTCCACAGCTACATTTGGGGCCACACCAGAAATACCCCTAAACATTTCAGCTCCGTTTGCTCGAAGTCACTCAAGAATAGACTTCCGAGATACTGTCCCAGTGCTCGCCCCAGTAATTCGCTCCAACACACGCAGCATTGCTTGAGACAAGGCATCATCCCCACCAGTTCTATCTTGCGATCCCACTTCTGCCACAGGTGATGCTGGCGCTTCACCCTCAGGCTCATGCCTTACTTCCGAGAACTCAGCCTCAACACCCCAGCCTCTACCACGGCCACGTGCAACACGTCCACGTCCTCTGGCACTCATGTCTACCAATTCGTTTTAATTTGGTTTACAAATTTTATGCATTAGCTTTTCTTTTCACTGTTGATTAATGAGTAGTTTTATGAGAATGGAGTTTTAAGTAGTTTCCGCAAAACACACATATAACTAAAGGTTTCCATCTCTAAAGTAGAGTTTCTTAATTCTACATTTCATAGCACAATATATCTAATTCATGCAATTCACCCAATGCAGTTAGAAAAACTTACCGTATGGACTTGGTGCCGGAGATTCGAGTGCCATGCTTCTAGAAAAACTTGCATTCATATATATATATATATATTTCCAAATCATTTTTAGACCAACTTTGTAAAATGTTTTGAACCCAAAACCCATGGCCGAGTTTTTGGAACCAGGCTCTGATACCAAATTGTAACACCCCAAACTCGGCCCAAACACCACGACCGGATCTGGTATGTCACTTGGAAAGAATTTATATAACTACGCGAACTTCAGAAAAACTTTTAAGTTCCTTTTTGAAAACTCCAGATCAGTAGTTCGTTTGAAAGCCCAATGATCATTTAAGAAAAAAATTTTGTTAGCCCAATTCTTGTGTTTAGGTGACGTTTGAAAACCCATGTTGCTACGTTAGACTAAGCCAGAAGTTTGGCATAAAAAAAATCCATTTGTAAAGTTGTTAATTGAGTTGTGAGAAAAACTTTCAATTGCATCTTTAAAAAAAAACGTCTTATCGATTATTTTGTACTCAAAACGTCTAAAGTTTAAATCGAAATTAAACCAAATTAAAAGTGGCCTTATTACATAAAAAAATCCCGAAAATTTAAAGGAAAGTAAAGTTCTATTAAATAAAACCGTGCATGGCCACCTCGTAGTCCCCTCCGGCCCAAATCCACTGCACTATGTATCACCTGCAAAAGTGTTAATCAGAAAGGGTGAGTCAAATGACTCAGTGTGCAATTGCCAAGCACCATCAATGGGCCCAAGCCCATTCATATACCATTTGGGCCTTAGCCCCCTTGCATAATCACATTGGGCGAAGCCCTCTCGAAAACGGATTGGGCCTTAGCCCTATGACATAGTATAGCAGATAGCATATGCAAAATGATGCAAAACCCAACCCAGCCTAAGTTTCCATCCGCTACACACCACCCGTTCCTGGCAATCACACCAGTGGGGATTTCTACAATCGACCCTCACCGCTACACACCATCGATGGCAGTCATGCTACAGTTAGCTACTCATCGTCAGAGTTGTGACAGAGTCACCAGATTATGTGGCGTGGCCACCAGAACAGAGTGTGGCAGAACCACCAGATATTGTGACATAGTCACCAGATACACTTCCCCTTCCAATTAATAGCATATGCCCATTCCTATGCAACATAAAATCATGATGTATGAATGCAACAAATATCGACATATATCAGATGTTCAGAGTGTACATATAATCATGTCAGCATAATCACATATATAACATAGTCAGAGATCACTAACCTAATTTCTTGATTCTACCTTCCAAGGGTAAAAGCGGCATATGCCGAAGTTTCGGCATTTAACAAAGCATATACATGTTTAAATAAAATGATAGGAGAAGGTGTGAGAATTACACACCTGAATACGAGGAGAACTAAGCTCTTGATACTATCGACACTCTCAGAAGATGGAACAACCGCAATCTGTGTATTCAGATTCGAAGCCGGCCCACAACCCGGTTGAAAGTCTCGTACTGCCGATATCGCAGGTTTTTTGAACTTAGGGGTAGGGACTACGAGTCCAACCCCCTCCTTCCCGTGACTGGCATTCGAATCCATGACAGATCTTGATAAGAGAACCAGGTTAAAGCAATGAAAAGATCGAAAGGATAGATACTCATAACGAAGAAGTTCCTTACCTAGATAAACAGAAACCAAACTCCAACTGATTAGTCTAAGAATCCGATTGAGTCCCAAGATCCCCTTGAGAACAGGCCACACGTCAACGAGATGCTAGAATCACAACCTTCTACAATTGGCCAGTACCCCAAAGTGCAAGTCAGAACTCCGATTTAATCAGACCAAGAGAATAAGGAAGATGAATGAAAAGAAAGAAAGAGAAGAAGCTCCTTACCGAATCAACAGATTAACGAGTGGAGAGTCTAAAATAAGCTACTAGCAAAACCGATAGGAAGGGTGCCTACACTTGACGCAAAGAGGGATTTCGGCTTCCAGAGGAATATGAAATAAAGAAGATAAAGAAGAAGATAAAAGAGAGATCTAAGTCCCTGCTAAGTCACTTACAGATTCATCTTTGAAGGAGAAAAACTGGCAAATGAAATAGGGAGATTCGGCTCACAAGACACAAGTGTGAGATGAAACGAAAAGGGAGATGGGAGCACAGAGAATTCGGCAAAAGGGATGTAAGCTTAAGATGTGAAGTAAATGAGAGGAAAAGAGAAAAGAATAGAAAGGGAAAGAGTGCCCAAAAGGTTTCGGCTTTACCAAATAAAAGAATGAACCCAAAATAGTCTGAGGAGTTTTCGGCAAACAGAGAAAAAGAATTGAAAAGAAGAGGAACACCAAATGTTGAAAAAAAAAAGAAATCTCACCACACCAAAATTTGCTAAACACACCCCCAAATTTCGGCACCTAAACCCCCCACCAAAACCGAATGCCTTCACCAACCAAGGGACTCCACTTTGACCGAATTTCCTCCCCCAACACATCCCAAAATTCGGCCAACACTCTCCCCACACCTCCATCTCCTTGATTACCTCCTACTTTAACTCTTGTTCACTCATTTGAATCAGTTTGAATGATTCAAACTCCACCTTTCTCTTATGGCCACCCTTTCAAAATATTTGACTCGTTCAACACTCCACCTAGAAGTGTCCATACTAAAATCCACCACCTCCCATCCTGACGCCAAAAAGAATTTCACAAAAACAAGCTATACGACTCGAACCTGCTCCCTCACTGCTCCCCTGTGGCGTCACTTACCTGCATCCCAAGTGGCGTCTCCTTGCCACTTTACCACCCATTCCTTGTGTCAACAAACACAAGAAATAATACTTAAAGCCTGCCCCAGCCAGCTCTCCCCTACAGTGCCCAAAATTGAAATTTCCACCAAGGCTTCAGCTTAACCCCGAGCCTTCCCGGGGCCCCAAACATAACCAATTAACAGATAGAGCATACCAAACACACAAAAACATAATATGCAGAACCCCAATTTCCCGGATGTTACAAAGAACTTTCTAGAGTCTAGCATCTGCGTAAGAGCTTCAAGTAACGGTAAGTTAATATGTAATTTCTTTAAAAGTTTAAGAAACTTACTGAACTGTTCCTCTGTGTCGTCTCTCCTTAATGCTTCGGGATATGGTATGCGAGGTTGGTACTCTTTGATTACCGATGTTGGCTTATTATTACTTACCTCAACCTTACCTTCTTCGACCACGTTCTCTTGCCTCGAATTAGGCTCGTCTAACCCTTCACTATCTTGAGCTGTTATGGCTTGAACTTGCTCCCTTGGGTTAGTCTCGGTGTTGCTCAGTAGTCTTCCATGTGGTCTCTCGGAGATTTGCTTAGCGAGTTGCCCGATTTGATCCTTGAACTCTTGTGCCAATGCCTCAAGTTTTGTTTCTATCTTTTGGAAATGTGTTTCTGTATTTTGGGAATGTATTTCTGAGGCTGCTATGAAGTTTGTCAGCATCACTTCAAGATTTGGCTTCTTTTCCTGTGGGTAGGGCTGTTGTTGGAAGTTTTGGGATGGTTGTTGCCTTTGATTTCTTTGACCGCCCCATGAGAAATTGGGGTGGTTCTTCCAACCTGGATTATAAGTATTACTATAAGGGTTATTGTTAGATCGAAAATTGTTACCCATATAGTTCATTTGTTCGCTCTCCATGCCCTGTCCGTAGGGTGGGTACTCAAGATTCACCACTCCTTCACTTGCGTCGCACTGTATAACTGGATGTGCCTGCGAAGAACCATATAAACCATCAATTTTTTTATGTAGTAATTCTACCTGGTTTGAAAGCGCGGTCACTGCATCGATGTTGAAAACTCCGGCTGCTTTGGCTGGCCTTGTCCTTGTAACTTGCCACTGATAGTTATTCAGTGACATCTCTTCTATAAACTCGTGGGCTGCTTCAGGATTTTTGTTGTTTAGGGTTCCACCGACAGCTGAATCGATTAGTTGCCTTGTTGAAGGGTTCACACCATTGTAAAAAGTTTGGACCTGCAGCCACAAAGGTAATCCATGGTGTGGGCACCTTCTCAGCAAATCTTTGTATCTCTCCCATGCGTCGTAAAGTGTCTCTAAATCCATCTACACAAAAGAAGAGATATCATTCCTCAATTTGGCCGTTTTGGCCGGTGGAAAATATTTTAGTAAAATTTTTTCGGTCATCTGATTTCATGTAGTGATTGACCTTCGTGAAAGAGAATGTAACCACTATTTGGCTTTATTTCTCAAAGAAAAGGGAAATAACCGAAGACGGATGGCATCATCAGAAACGCCATTTATCTTGAAGGTATCACAGAATTATAGAAAATTTGCTAAGTGTGTGTTAGGATCTTCATCCCGCAAACCATCAAACCCCAACAAACTGTTGTATCATCTGTATAGTGTTAGGTTTCAGATTCAAAATTATTTGCAGCAATAGTAGGCCTAACAATACTAGATTCAGTTCCTGTTAAACTAGGTTTAGCATAATCATACATAGTACGTGGAGCATGATTTTCGGCCACCTCTTGAGGTGGCGGATGATTCTCAACCATCCCTTCAGTAGGATTGGTTTCGCCTTCTTGCTCTCCTTCTATGTAGTTTAAGCTTCTCCTTATCTCTCTACGATTTCTGCGAACTGTTCTTTCAATATCACTGTCGTAGATTAGGGGTCCTATCGGGTTCCTTCTAGTCATAAACTAGAGGTACCTGAAAGGAGGAAACAATAACAGAAGAAAAATTAGCTAAGTTAAAATTAAAATTAAAATAAATTGCAAAATATAAAAAATGGCTAAAGTAATAAAAATTAAGCTTTCTTAATATTTTAGTTCCCCGGCAACGGCGCCAAAAACTTGATCGTTGTTTTCGCGATGTCAAAGTCTTAAAATTTATAAAAAGAATGATCGAACCTGGAAACTAACTAAGACAACGATTTGAGGCAAGCGCACCTATCGAACAGTAGTATAGTTTAGTGGCAAGACCAGAATGTCGAACCCAAAGAAACTAAAAGTACTAATACTAACTTTCTTTTTATTATCTAGCCTAAAATAAAGGGAATTTGTGTTTAATCTAAATTAATTAACTACTAAACTAAAGACTCTAATACAAAGAAGAATGAATTTGGGGAAAATAACTTGAGGAAAAACCAATTGATTAAGAAGACACCCAATGAAGAATCCACCTAGACTTCACTTGTTATCTAACTCTCTGACTGCATTTATTTATTCATTTGACTTGATCCGTAAGATTTCCTAATGTATATTAAACCCTCTATCGAAGCGAATAACGTCTAACCCTAGGTTGATTAATTGAAATCTCTTTCTAATTAAAACCCCTAGAATCGCATTAACTCGATCTATGGACTCCCATAATAGGTTTCACCCTAATCCGGAAAAATCTCATCACCCTATCTCTAGGCGTGCGATCAACTCCGCTTAATTATGCTAGATCTACTCTTAGGCAGGGACTTTTGCTCCTCCACCTAAGCACATCAAACTTGAATCAATATCCCGGAAATATCAACACAAGAATTAAGAACAAGTCAAATATTTATCATATAGTTCAGCAAACGATAACAAGATTCATCTAAATTTCATCCCCCTCAGGTATCTGAGGGTTTAGTTCATAGCAATAAAAGAAAACATCTCAGAAGAAAAGATAAAACAAAACATAAGAAATCCCTAAAACTCCCTGAAGGAATTGAAGGAGAATCCCTCCGTCTTGAGTATAATTCTGGCTTCTAGAGATGAATCAACTGGCTATCCTCGAGTGAATCCCCACAAATCTGCCTTCTCTGGCCTAGCAAGACACCCCTAGATGATAGCCTTGGGCCCCCCCTTTTAGGTAATACTTAGGGTGTATATATAGGCTTTTGGAATGTGTTTCTTTGCCCCTAAGTATCCTAATCCGAACGAAACTTTTCTTTGCCACGGCAGGGGCACGGCCATGGTACACGCCCGTGTGAATCGTGGCCAGGCTGTGTTGGACTCTATTAATGAGGCACGACCGTGTGGTATTAGGTCCAGGCCGTGCCGATTTTGTGATCTGGCCCAATTGGCCCGTTTTAAGCCCGTTTTCCGTTCTTTTCATCCTTCGGTGCTTCTCTGAGTATAAAACATGAAAATAATGGATTAAGAGCACCAAATTACATAAAATAAGGGATAATTCATCCAAAAGCATGCTAAATGTGGGATTAAAATATGTTACTTTTACGGTTTATCAGTAAGTCTATCAGCCACGACCCATACGACATCCCTCTTTTTCGGTGACAACGGCAAACCCGTCACGAAGTCCATAGTAATACGGTCCCATTTCCACTCGGGGACCATAATTGGCTGAAGTAAACCCAAAGGTACTTGATGTTCAGCCTTCACTTGTTGACAAGTTAGGCATCTCGATACAAACTCAGAAATGTCTTTCTTCATACATGGCCACCAATACCATTTCCTGAAATCATTATACATCTTCGTGCTGCCTGGATGTACAGACAAACATCCACTATATGCTTCATGCAGAATCTTTCATATAAGTTCATCATCTCTGGGTACACAGACCCTATCTCGAAACATCAGACATCCATCAGGACTTATCCGAAAGTTCGACTCGACTTTTGACTCACATTGAGCTCTTTTAGCTTGTAAATCATTGTTGCCTCTCTGGGCTTCCCAAATCTCTTGAAGAAACGTTGGTCTAGCCCTTAACTCAGCTAGAATAGAACCATCATCTGACAAAATCATCCGTGTGTTCAAGGATCTCAGCACAAACAAGGATTTCCTGCTCAAGGCATCGTCGACCACATTCGCCTTACCCAGATGGTAGTCAATTACTAACTTGTAATCTTTTATCAACTCTAACTATCTTCGTTGCCTAAGGTTCAACTCTTTTTGATTCATCAAGTACTTTAGGCTTTTATGATCAGTGAACATCCGACATCTCTCACCATACAAATGGTGTCTCCAGATCTTTAGTGCAAAAACAATTGCAGCTAACTCCAAGTCGTGAGTTGGATAATTCTTCTCTTGCGCCTTTAATTGCCTAGAGGCATAAGCAATCACATTGCCCTCTTGCATGAGTACACAACCTAACCCATTTAGGGATGCATCATTATAAATCGCGAATTCTTTTCCCGGCTCCGGTTGCACTAAAATAGGAGCCTCGGTCAACAACGCCTTCAATCTCTCAAAACTCTATTGGCACTTTTCTGTCCAATAAAATTTCACATCCTTTTGCAATAGCCTTGTCATCGGAGTAGCTATCATGGAAAATCCCTTGACAAAACGTCTATAGTAGCCAGCTAGGCCCAGAAAACTCCTAACCTCAGTTACATTCCTTGGCGATTTCCATTCAACAATTGCTGAAATCTTACTCGGGTCGACTCTAATTCCATCTCCCGAGACTATGTGCCCCAAAAATCCAACTTCTTTAAGCCAAAACTCACTTTTACTAAACTTGGCATACAATTGTTTATCTCTCAAAATTTGCAGAACCGACCTCAAATGCTTAGCATGCTTGTTCTCGTCCTGAGAGTAGACAAATATATCATCGATAAAAACTACTACAAATTTATCCAAATACAGTCGAAAAATGCGATTCATCAAATCCATGAAAACTGCAGGGGCATTTGTTAAACCAAAAGGCATGACCAAAAATTCATAGTGGCCATACCTCGTCCGAAATGCAGTTTTCGACACATCCGAGTCCTTGACTCTCAACTGATAATATCCAGACCTTAAGTCTATCTTGGAAAACAATGTGGCTCCCTTCAATTGGTCAAATAAATCATCAATTCTTGGCAATGGGTACTTGTTCTTCACAGTTACCCTATTGAGTTGCCGATAATCTATACATAACCTCATGGAGCCATCTTTCTTCTTCACAAATAATACAGGAGCACCCCACAGAGAATAACTCAGTCTTGCGAAGCCTTTATCCATTAACTCTTGCAACTGTGCCTTCAGTTCTTTTAGTTCAGTTGGAGCCATTCTGTATGGAGCGATAGAAATGGGGGCAGTACCAGGAGCTAACTCAATCCCAAATTCGACTTCACTAATTGGAGGTAACCCTGGCAATTCCTCTGGGAAAACATCTGGATATTCACATACTATGGGCATTGATTCTATTCTTAACTCAGTCTCTCTAGCATTCATCACAAAGGCAATGTAAGCTTCGTACCCTATTCTTAAATACTTCTGAGTCAACAAGGAAGATATCACTATTGGCAATTTGTCTTGCTCATCTGATTCAACACGAATAAGATCTCCACTTTCACATTTCAACTCATTAAACTTCCTTCCAGAGTTCACTATCACATCATAAATAGTTAACCAATCCATCCCAAGGATGACATCAAATTCATCAAACGGCAATAGCATGAGATTAGCAGGAAAACAATGGCCCCTAATCATCAAAGGGCAACCTTTGTATACTCTATCGACCAACACACTTTTGCCTAGGGGATTTGAGACTCTTATCACAAATTCAGTAGACTCTACAGGCATACTCATGCTAGAGACTAATTTCATACAAATATACGAGTGGGTAGACCCCGGATCAATTAAAGCTACAACATGAGTATCATAGAGAGAAAATGTACCCGTGATCACGTCGGGGGAAGAAGCCTCTTCGCGAGCACGAATGGCATATGTTCTAGCCGATACTCTACCCTCAGCTCTTGTTGTCTGCTCTCTAGATGTATTCTTGCTACTAATTTCATTTCTCGGGTTTCTCTGTGGTCTTCCTCTAGTAAGACTTCCCGGTCTTGCATTCTGAGGTTTCTCTTTCTCACCCGCCTCGGGGCAATCTCTGATAAAATGGTCTAGAGATCTACACTTGAAACAAGCTTTCTCATTTGCTCGACACTCCTCGGAATGACGTCTACCACACTGCGGGCACTCCGGTCTGCTCGGTCGAGTGTTGCCAACACTAGCAACTGAAGTGGTCTGAGCTTTCGACCCCGAATACTGTGTACCCTTACTTCTGTTTGAAAACCCAGCTGAGGTGACCGACCGATTAGTGAAATCTCTTGAATTCTTAGACGAGGAATGGAATGACTTGCCTAACTGTCTCTTCTTCGAGTCGCGAGACTCAATTTCATCTTTCTTTTTCTCTTTAACTATTTCCTCAACCTTACAGGCTCGATCTACCAGTACCACAAACTCTTTTAGCTCGAGGACACCAACAAACAAATGGACATCCTCATTTAACCCATCCTCGAATCTTTTGCACATAATGGCTTCTGTCGATACGCACTCTCGAGCGTATTTGCTGAGCCTTATGAACTCACGCACATATTTAGCCACCGTCATTCGACCTTGCTTTAGCTCCAAGAACTCCTTTCTTTTTTGGTCGATGAACCTTTGACTAATTTACTTCTTTCGGAATTCCTCTTAGAGGAATTCCCAGTTAGCTCTCTCCCTTGGTACCACAGACACAAGGGTGTTCCACCACTGATAGGCCGAATCTCTCAAGAGAGATACCGCACACTTTATGCACTCTTCAGGTGTGCATGACAACTCATCGAATACCCTGATGGTATTCTCAAGCCAGAATTCTGCCCTCTCTGGATCATCATCCTTACTAGCTCGAAATTCCTCGGCTCCTTATTTCTGGATCTTATCGACCGGAGGCCTTTCTCTCCTTACTACCTCTACCACCTGAGGAGCTATAGGAGCGGGCTGAGGAATAGGTGGGGGTGGAGGGGTTGAGCATTAGGATTTGCTCAGATATACTCGGTATACCAGTTGCTCATCATATGGAGAAAGGCTTCTCGAGCCTCTTCTCCCTGACCCAAAGCCTCGGGTCTACTCTCTACTGACGCAGTCCCTTGCACAGGACCCGGCGCATTACTCACAGCATCATCAACTGCAGTCCGATCGGGTTCCATTACTATATAGAAATACAATTTAAAATGTTAGGAGTCGTCACACTATCATTAGGTAAATACTCATATGTATGGCATGTATAGCTAGACTCATACTTACTCTATGTTAGTCCAAGAACCGAATAAACTGTAGCTCTGATACCACAAAATGTAACACCCCTTACCCTTGTTCAAAGTTGAAACCGGATACGAGGCATTACCTAACTCAACTTGCTTAAACGTACCACATCAAGCCATAAAATTTCGTTTCAACTTAAGACTTTTCATTCTTACTCATAATGTCCTTATTATGGGCCTACGAGACCCAAAATTTATACCCGAAATGATTGGGGACTAAACCAAAAACTTTGAAACACAAAGACAAATTTGGTTTAAAACAGGGCCACACGCCCGTGTGAAGGATGGGACACGCCTGTGTGGCATATCACATGCCCGTGTTCCACACCCGTGTGAATTTATTTCTCAATTCGAACCTATAGGGGTTTTCACACGGCCGGACACACGCCCGTGTCCCTGGCCCGTATCCCTCACACGGCCTCGACACGCCCGTGTCTTAGCCCGTGTGAAAAAACCATGGCATTCTGTTTATGACGTCATCACCTCACTAAGGTCACACGGCCAAGGCACACGTCCGTGTCCTTAGACTGTGTGTCGAATTAAATTCCAAATTTTAGGTGTAGACTTTACGCGGCCTGGGCACACGCCCATGCCCATGGCCGTGCCTCCCACACGGCTGAGACACACGGCCGTGTCTCTGCTCGTGTGTTTACTACTGAGCATACTAACTTGTAAACCTAGCATGCAAGGGGACACACGGCCTCTCCACACGCCCATGGGGCTGACCGTGTGTCACACACGGCCTAGACACACGCCCGTGTGTCTACCCGTGTGGACAATTATATGGCTATCTACTAAGCCATTTGCCACCCTACCAAGCAACCACACTTATACCAAATCAGTTCAACACATATTATGACCATATGGCGCCTTTAAGAACTCAAAATCAAGACATCCACACAAGCATACACTTCATGAAATTCATCATCATTGAATATATGAACATGTCAAGTATAGGCCAACTTCCCATGAGTACTTACAAAATAAATTGAACAACATTAATAGCCAACACTTTGGCTAGCAAATATGACATAACAAAATGACCAAGTCCTATACATACCATACTCAAAATGAATCTAGCTTTGCTATATCAAAAAGGGTAGTGGTTAGTGTGATTTTTGAACTCCGACGTTCCACGAATTCTCGAGCTAACTTGGCAATGCTACAAGGAAAAAAGGGAAATAAGAGAGGTAAGCATAAAGCTTAGTAAGTTTGAATGAATAAATAGCAACATAAAGGCTCATAATGCCATCCAACCATTATAATGAATAAACACAAAGTCTCAAGCACATTTGCCATAACTTACTCATGCTTACTCTTACCATTTACATATCATGTCTCATATCGTAAAATTTCTCGTAAATTACTCACATGCACCTGTATCACTTCATCACATAACTTTAGTACTAATTTTATCTCTATTTCAAGCTTAACTATTTATCCCGTTTAATCACTCGGGATACTCAAAGACACATGATCATCCTCATTCACATAATTACGATGCCAATGAAATGGTTACTGATGCATGCTCATGCTTATTGATGCATAAGTTGGTAAGTTTTAATGTTCTCATAAGGAGTTAAATGAAATGGTACATTATAGGTGAGTTCATGGTTGATTTTGGATATGCAAATGATGAGAAATTGCTTTGATTTGATATGATTTTAGATGAAGCATAGTTATATGTTTGATAAACCGAAATAGTAACATATTTTAATCCCACATTTAGCATACTTTTGGATGAGTTATCCCTTGATTTATGTAAAAAGGTGCTCTTAATCCTTTCTTTTCATGTCTTATACTCAGAAAAGCACCCAAGAATAAAAAGAACGAGAAACGGGCTCAAAATAGACCAAAATGGGCCAAAGAAGAAATCGACATGGCTTGGACTAAAGCCGACAAAGCCGTGCCTCCTCAAATATACTAGAACACGGCCTGATATCGATCTACACGGCCGTGCCTCATTAACAGAGTCCAACACGGTCTGGCCATGATTCACATGGGCGTGCGCCATGGCCGTGCCCCTGCCGTGGAGGAGAGCAATTTCACTCGGAAAAGGATACTTAGGGGCAAAGAAACCAATTTAAAAAGCCTATATAAACACCCTAGGTATAACCTAAAATAGGGCGGTTAGCTAGGCCAAGGAGCCGAGCCGAAAAGGTCAGATTTGTGGGAAACTCTCAAGGGATAGCCAGTTGATCCATCTCCAAAAGCCGGAATTCTACTCAAGACGGAGGATCTCTCCTTCAATTCCTTCAGGGAGTTTTAGGGATTTCTTATGTTTTGTTTTATCTTTTCTTCTGAGATGTTTTTCTTTATTATTATGAACTAAACCCTTCAGATACCTGAAGGGGGATGAAACCTAGATGAATCTTGTTATTGTTTTCTAAACTATATGATAAATACTTGACTTGTTCTTGATTATGTGTGCTTAATTCTTGTGTTTATATTTCGCGGATATTAATTCAAGTTGAATGTGCTTAGGTGGTGGAGCAAAAGTCCCTGCTTAAGAGTAGATCTAGCATAATTAAGCGGAGTTGATCGCGCACCTAGAGATAGGGTGACGAGATTTTGTCGAATTAGGGTGAAACCTAATATGGGAGTCCATAAATCGATTTACTGCTATTCTAGGGGTTTTAATTAGAAAGAGATTTCAATTAATCAACCTAGGGTTAGACGTTATTCACCTCGAGAGAGGGTTTAATATAAATTAGGGAGTCCTACAGATCAAGTCAAGTGAATAAATTGTCTGGTTCAGTGTTAGATAACAAGTGAAGTCTAGGTGGATTCTTCCTAAGGGTATCGTCTTAATCAACTGAGTTTTTCACAAGTATTTCCCCAATTCATTCTTTTTGTCCTTGCGTCTTTAGCTTAGTAATTTGTTAATTTAGATTAATAAACAACTTCACTTATTTTAGGCTAAATAATAGAAAGAAAGTTAGTATTAGTACTTTTAGTTCCTTTGGGTTCGACAATCCGGTCTTTGCCAAAGCTATACTACTGTTCGATAGGTGCACTTGCCTCAATCATTGTTATAGTTAGTTTCAGGATTGATCATTATAAATTTAAAACTCTGAAATACAACGGTCAAGTTTTTGGCGCCGTTGTCGGGGAACTAAAATATTAAGAAAGCTCTTTTTTTTATTACTTTAGCCATTATTTTTTTATTATTTTCTGCAATTTACTTTTATTTTTAAGTTTAAATTTTAACTTTGCTAAACTTTCTTTCTTTCTTTTCCTATCAGGTACCTCTAGTTTATGACTAGAAGGAACCCGAGAGGACCACTACTATACGACAGTGATATTGACGCTACCGTTTGCAGGAATCAAACCCTAAATTACACAGAAGAAGAGCGAGAAGACAGATCCAATCCTACTGAAGGGATGGACGAAAATAATCCTCAACCATAAGATGTGGGAGAGAATAATGCTCAGCGTACTATGTATGATTATGCTAAACCTCATTTAACAGGAGCCGAATCAAGTATTGTTAGGCCTGCCATAGCCGCTAATAATTTTGAATTAAAGCCTAACACTATACAAATGATTCAACAATTTGTTCAATTTGATGGTTTACAGGACGAAGACCCAAATACTCATATAGCTAATTTTTTAGAGTTCTGTGATACCTTCAAAATAAATGGCGTTTCTGATGATGCCATACATCTTCGGTTATTTCCCTTTTCATTAAGAAATAAAGCAAAATAGTGGTTAAACTCGTTACCACAAGGGTCAATCACTACATGGGATCAAATGACCGAAAAATTATTATTAAAATATTTCCCACCGGCCAAAATGGCCAAATTACGGAATGATATCTCTTCTTTTGTGCAGATGGATTTAGAGAGATTATATGACGCATGGGAGAGATATAAGGATCTCTTGAGAAGGTGTCCGCACCATGGTTTATCCTTGTGGCTCCAAGTCCAAACTTTCTATAACGGTGTAAACCCCTCGACGAGGCAACTAATTGATTCAGCCACCGGTGGAACCCTGAACAATAAAACTCCCGAAGCGACCCTACGAGTTTATTGAAGAGATGTCACCAATAACTATCGCTGGCGGTTACAAGGACCAAACCAACAAAATCAGCCTGAGTTTTCAACATAGATGCAAGAACCATGCTATCAACACAAGTAGAGATGATGAATAAAAAGCTTGATAGTTTGTGTTCTTCGTAGGTACATCCAATGTCTGCAAAGCGACATAAGTGGAGCCGTGGCGAATCCACGAGTACCCATACTACCAACCGGCACACAGAGCTAACAGGATGAACTATATAGGTAACAATTTCAGATCTAATAATTATCCTTATAGTAATAATCATAACCCAGGTTGGAGGAACCAGCCAAATTTTTCATGGGGAGGTCAAGGAAATCAAGGAAATCAAAGACAACAACCTCCTCAAAATTTCCAAAATCACTTATCCACGGGAGAAGAAGCCGAACCTTGAAGAGATGCTGACAAGATTCATGGCATCCACAAAAAACTGTCTCCAAGACACTGAAACCACCCTTAAGACCCAACAAGCATCGATCAAAGGGATCGAGAGCCAAGTTAGGGAAGTCACTAAGTCAGTTGAGAAAGTTTCTAAGTCAGTTGGACAACTCGCGAAGCTGATGTCTGAATGATCGCAAGGGCGTCTACCAAGCAACACTGAGATTTATCCAAAAGAGCAAATCCAAGCCATAACAACTCAAGAAAGTGAAGGATTAGACGAACCCAGTCCAATACAAGGAAACGAGGTAGAAAAAGGTGAAGTTGAGGAAACACAAGACAAGCCAAAACCGGTAGTCAAGGAGTACCAACCTCGTATACCATATCCCGAAGCGTTAATGAGAGACGACACAGAGGAACAGTTCGATAAGTTTCTTAAACTTTTAAAGAAATTACATATTAACTTACCACTACTTGAAGCTCTTTCACAGATGCCAGATTCGAGGAAATTTTTTAAACATCTCTTAACGAACAAACGCAAATTAGACGAGGATCCACATGTGGAATTAAACGCAGTATGCTCAGCAATGTTACAGAACAGACTACCACAAAAGCTAAAAGATCCAGGGAGTTTTACAATTCCATGTTTAATTGGTAGACTAACCGTTGATAATGCATTAGCTGATTTAGGGGCAAGCATTAATGTCATGCCTTATAAATTGTTTAAACAATTAGGTCTAGGGAAACCCAAACAAACTAGGATGAGCATTCAATTAGCTGATAAAACTGTTAGAATTCCTAGGGGTATTATCGAAGATGTTCTTGTAAAAATTGAAAAATTCATTTTCCCAGTAGATTTTGTTGTCTTAGACATGGATGAGGATAATTCGATTCCCTTAATTTTAGGAAGACCCTTTTTAGCAACTGCCAGGACTAAAATTGATGTTGATACAGGAGAACTCATACTTCGTGTAGGTAATGAGAAGGTCACCCTCAAGGCTCTCGACTCAGCTAGAACATCGAGTAATCAAGGTGAGAACGTAAATTCTACTGATAACCATTCGGTTAACCCTTATTTTTAGGAAGCACAACAAAAGAATACAATTGAACCTGATCCTAAACCCCATGCCAACAAGGAAGTAGTTCATGAAGATCGAAGGATTCAGATCGATGATCTAGACGAGTGGAAGACACACTTCAAGGAAAAATTAGGGATACACGATGAAGAACCGGAACCACACAAGGTAAAACCGAAGGAGCCCCCAAAAGAGCTCATAGGAACAACAAACCACTTCAAAATAGGAGACCAGGTACTGTTAGATAAGGCAGATCCTCGAATATCTCCTCTGGACCCTAACACAAACAAAGAAATACATTTTAGGGTAACCAGTGTTTTTCCATACGGAACAGTTGAGGTAAGTAATCCCATTTTTGGTACTTTTACTATAAATGCATCTCGACTTAAACTTTTTCACGAGGATAAAACTGATAGCATGAGGAAGGACTTCCAACTCCTCAAACCACCCTGACAATGCAAACGAGAGGAGAGTCTAGCTTAAGACTTTAAACGAGCGCTTCTCGGGAGGCAACCCGAGCACTAACCCCATTAACTTTTACATTTTTATTTTTTTCTTATTTATTCTATTTTATCCTTTCTTTATAGTACCTAACCATAAACTAACCAAAAGTACAGAATTCTCGGCCACACGGCCTTGCACACGGCCGTGGCCGTGGCCGAGTGGATGCCCCGGATCACCATACTAACATGGCAGAGGTGGTACGAGTCAGAGAGAATCAAATCTTTGAAGTCACGGACTCCAACCACCGCCCCACGGGCACCAATAGAAAGCCACGGCCGTGCGACGCGACCGTGGATGACACTGACTTATCACCAACGGGCGTGGCAATCTGTAAAACGGGCGTAGGTGAACCAACACACCTAGACACACGGTCGTGCGAGGCGACCGTGTGAATCAACACGCCTAAGGTGCACGGGCGTGGGGTTCTACCAGGTTTGAAAATCTATTTAAACCCCCCTCCCTTCTCTCTTCTCCTATTAACTTTCAACTTTTCATTTCTCCCTACTTTCCTTCTCCAATACATCCCAAAAACCCTTGAGCTATATCAAATGCCGAAGAAGCGGAAGGAATCAAGCATAGTCTCCCTGAAGGAGACCAATCTACATAAGTTCATGCCAGCCGCTTCATTCATACGACAAGCCAAGGATATTTGAGGCTATCTAGTTTTTATTTCGTTTTTCTCTTTTGCTTCAATTTCTTTATATTTACTTCTCTTCTGCTTAAATTAGTTTACTTCAATTTAGTTTCTTAGTGACAGGTTCTAAAGGCTGCTTGGGAATCACACCACGACCGCCACCACCACCTCACCACAGCCTTAGAGGTTACACCCACCTCGCGAACCATCCAACAATAAGGACACTACGGTCCATTAATTTTTCTTTTAATTTTATTTTAATTTTCAATTTATTTCACTTTATCATGCTTTTCTTTAATTTTATTAGTATAGTTTTAATTATTTGTCTTAAGAATCCCTGGCTAATCCTGCATGAGCTACCCAATTTCTTCATCTAGCGCAGGATCGTCATCGAGACCGACCCCTCCAACATATCGTTCATCCAACTCAAGGAATTCATCCATAATTTAGGGAGTTTCACTTATCCCCATATCTTCTGATCTGAATATTATTTATCTTTGTACATTGAGGGCAATGTACATCTTAAGTGTGGGGGGTGAAAGCATAAGGATTCCAAACATTTTTTCATTATTCTTAAAATCCTGAATTATGTCTTGTTTTTAAGTAAATTCCTCATATTACTAATTAGGATGAAATTTATAATGATTTATGATTTTTATTGATATGTTTTAGATTAAGTCATTGATAATTGTGCATTGATAATTAAATATTAAGATATTAAAGAATCAAGCATGATAAGTCCATTTTTTGTCAATTAAAATTTGCTAGGTTGTTGAACTGAATTTAAATATTACTTTGAAGTTTAAAATTTACGAGGTTGATGTCAAAAATACCCATAATTTTTGTGAGTTTTTGAGCCTTATAGAGTATATATTCTTTTTCATGCTCACTTTATTGATTATGAGTATGTCAACATTGATTTGTTATTCTAGAACTTGCCTCATTTATACATATCGAGACCACACCTATGATTTGATATACAGAGATGATTAAGGCACCTAGGTTTTAACCCACTAACTCCATTAAAAGCCTACCTTTACAATTAACCCCTAGTGAACCCCTTTTAATCCTAACAACCCTTTTTATTAACATAACCACTAATATTAACCCAAAACCCTTTGTATTTGTTATCACCATTCTTTTTCAACTTCCCTTATATCGAGATTTGATTTGATTAAGCTACCTAATTATTTCATCTTAGCATATGAATAGATGTATTATATATATATAAATATATATATTCAGTATTAGTACGATGAAAGGCGAGCTTGTACACTTAAAGTCTATTTATTGAAGAAGAAGCTCGTATTATTAGTTTAAAGTTTCAATCCATTATGTAATTATTCAGTTTATTATTTCTAGTTAGGTAATTTATCAATTCAATCTCAATTCTAACCTTCTAATTCAGCCTCTATCCACACCTTAACCCTAGCCCTGTTACAACCCTAATTAAAGACCTTTTGATTTGTGCATCATCTCATATTACAGTGGTGGAGACTTGATTTTTAGGCAAGCCTATGGGATTAACTTTTCATGTTCGACTTTTGAGTGCCTAAATTTTGAACCTTAAACACTGTGGGTGATTTGAGTGAATCTTTTGTGAGGATGTCAATCCTTGCCAGTTTTGAATTAAAGGTAATTATTTATATAAGGGGAGACGCCTATATTTTTGAGCTACAAATCTATGACTTAGATTGTTTGAATCCTTAGGACTCTTTAAGTTGAATTATCCATGTATAAATTATCTATGAATTATGATGAAACATTGTTGATAGGAATTATGAATTATAGAAAGTTCGTTTTAATTGTAAGTTGAAAATTTTTCTTGAGGACAAGAAAAAGCTTAAGTGTGGGGGTATTTGATAAACCGAAATAGTAACATATTTTAATCCCACATTTAGCATACTTTTGGATGAGTTATCCCTTGATTTATGTAAAAAGGTGCTGTTAATCCTTTCTTTTCATGTCTTACACTCAGAAAAGCACCCAATAATAAAAAGAACAAGAAACGGGCTCAAAACGAACCAAAATGGGCCAAAAAAGAAATCGACACGGCCTGGACTAAAGCCTACACAGCCGTGCCTCCTCAAATATACTAGAACACGGCCTAATGTCGATCTACACGGCCGTGCCTCATTAACAGAGTCCAACACGGCTTGGCCACGATTCACACGGGCGTGTGCCATGGCCGTGCCCCTGCCGTGGAGGAGAGTAATTTCACTCGGAAAAGGATACTTAGGGGCAAAGAAACCTATTTCAAAAGCCTATATAAAGACCCTAGGTATAACCTAAAAGAGGACGGTTAGCTAGGCCAAGGAGCCGAGCCGAAAAGGTCAAATTTGTGTGAAACTCTCAAGGGATAGCCAGTTGATCCATCTCCAAAAGCTGAAATTCTACTCAAGATGGAGGATCTCTCCTTCAATTCCTTCAGGGAGTTTTAGGGATTTCTTATGTTTTGTTTTATCATTTCTTCTGAGATGTTTTTCTTTATTATTATGAACTAAACCCTTCTTGAGATACAGAGGGGGATGAAACCTAGATGAATCTTGTTATTGTTTTCTGAACTATATGATAAATACTTGATTTGTTCTTGATTATGTGTGCTTAATTCTTGTGTTGATATTTCACGGATATTAGTTCAAGTTGAATGTGCTTAGGTGGTGGAGCAAAATTCCTTGCTTAAGAGTAGATCTAGCATAATTAAGCGGAGTTGATCGCGTGCCTAGAGATAGGGTGACAAGATTTTGTCGGATTAGGGTGAAACCTAATATGGGAGTCTATAGATCGATTTACTACTATTCTAGGGGTTTTAATTAGAAAGAGATTTCAATTAATAAACCTAGGGTTAGACGTTATTCGCCTCGAGAGAGGGTTTAATATAAATTAGGGAGTCCTACGGATCAAGTCAAGTGAATAAATCGTCTGGTTCAGTGTTAGATAACAAGTGAAGTCTAGGTGGATTCTTCCTAAGGGTATCGTCTTAATCAACTGAGTTTTTCCCAAGTATTTCCCCAATTCATTCTTTTTGTCTTTGCGTCTTTAGCTTAGTAATTAGGTAATTTAGATTAATAAACAACTTCACTTATTTTAGGCTAAATAATAGAAAGAAAGTTAGTATTAGTACTTTTAGTTCCTTTAGGTTCGACAAATCGGTCTTGCCTAAGCTATACTATTGTTCGATAGGTGTACTTGCCTCAATCGTTGTTATAGTTAGTTCCAGGATCGATCATTATAAATTTAAAACTCTGAAATACAATGATCAATGTTTTTTATGTAAATTGATACTATAAGTTGTTATATTTGAGTAGGAATTGTATAAGGAAATGAATGATGTGGTTAAGGGTTAATTTGTGCATGATTTGCTATGCTTTTGGTTGCTATTAGATCATGAATTGAGACATGTTGGATGCTTGTAGGATTGACCCAAAATTTGGGTGGCAAAATGGCCTTGCAAATGGCCTATATTTGCCCACACGGTAGAGCACACGGGCATGTGTCTCGACCGTGTCTCTTAAGATTGTAATTCAAAACAAGTCAATCTCGCACACGGGCTGGACACCTAGGCGTGTGATTGGCCGTGTGAAATAAGTCAGTGTCGACCATGGGTTAAGCACACGAGCATGTCTTCGGCTGTGTGGACAAGTCATTATGTATTCCCTGTTTTGACACTGTTTGGACACACGGGTGTGTCTGAGGCCGTGTGAGGCACACGGCCTACCTACACGGGCGTATGGCCTCTGTAACTTTGAAAAATGTTAAGTTTTTGGAAAAATTTTGTATGAGCCCGATTTAGTCCCGACCCCTTCCTAATGCATGTTTAAGGTCTCGTAGACCTATTTTATGGACACTATGTGTATGATTTGCTATGTTATGATGATGATGTATCTTATGTTGTGAAATGATTGTAAAAGTTTTGAAATGTCCGGTAACGCCTCTTAACCCTATTCCGGCGATGGTTACGGGTTAGGGGTGTTACATTTTATTGGTATCAGAGCTATGGTTTAGTCAATTCTAGGACTAACGTAGCGCGTGTGAGTCTAACTATACATGCCATATTTATAAATTGCGATAGTGTGATGAATCCTGGTAATTGAAATGTGTTTTCGTATAGTAAATGGATCCCGAATGAGTCGTAGCTGATAATGTGGAAAGTAATACACCCGCTCCTGCTCAGGGGGCAGCGCCGCTGATTCTAGGCCGATTTCGAGTAGTCATGAGAGTGAGGCTAAGCAAGCCTTCTATCAAATGATGAACGAATGGTTTACACAATGCATTCGTACAAATCCGACTGTTCCACAACCTTCTCCCCCACCGATTCCTCCTCAAATACCTGTTATACCACAAGTTGTTGATCCAGTACGAATGAATAAGCCACCGGTTGATAGAATCAAAAAACATGGGGCCGAAGAATTCAAAGCCACTGTTGATGATGATGCTGAGCGAGCTGAATTTTGGCCTGATAATATGATCCGTGTGTTTGATGAGCTATCCTGTACACCTGATGAGTGCATCAAATGTGTTGTATCATTGATTCGAGATTTCGCGTATCATTAGTGGAATACATTGATATCTGTATTTTTGAGAGAACGGGTTACTTGGGAGTTCTTTCAGACTGAATTCTGTAAGAAATACATCAGTCAGAGATTCATTTATTAGAAGCGCAAAGAATTTCTCGAGCTGAAATAGGGTCGTATGACTGTAACAGAATATGAGCGAGAATTTGTGAGACTGAGAAGATATGCCCGAGAATGTGTTTCGACTGAAGCAATAATGTGTAAAAGATTCGAAGATGGGCTGAATGAAGACATCAAGCTGTTAGTCGGGATTCTTGAAATAAAAGAGTTTATTGTACTTGTTGAACAAGCTTACAAAGCTGAAGAGCTCAGGAAAGAGAAAAGAAAAGCTAATTTTGAAGCTAGAGATGCACGTAAGAGATTCTCAAGTAAGTCTTTCCAATCGGCATCAAAAAATTTTGAGATGACTCTAACCGTTCAAAGGCTACTGCGGGTTATCCTAGACGGGATCGAGATAGACCAGTTGTGAGTTCGAGAGCTACCTCAGTAGCAAGTGTTGGTAACGTCAGATCTAATCAACCAGAGTGTAAATATTGTGGTAAACGACATCCCGGCAATTGTAGATTGAATGATCGAGCATGTTTCAAATGTGGATCATTAGGACATTTCATTCGTGAATGCCCTGAGTTAGCTGAGCAAAACACAATACCGAATGTCAGATCGAGTAATATGGCAGCTCAAGGTAGGCCACCCAAGAACACGGGTAACGTAAGTAGCAGTCTGAGAGGAACTAAAGACATAGTTGTTAGATCTGAGGCTCGCGCACCTGCCAGAGCTTATGCTATTCACGCCCGCGAAGAAGCTTCGTCTCCAGATGTGATTACTGGTACTTTCACTCTTTATGATACTAGTGCTGTTACCTTGATTGATCCTGGTTCTACTCATTCTTATGTATGTGAGACTTTAGTATCCAGTAAGACTTTGCCTGTAGAGTCTACTAAGTTTGTGATTAGAGTATCGAACCTCTTAGGCCGGTGTGTTTTGGTTGACAAAGTGTGCAAGAATTGTCCGTTGATGATTCGAGATTCGTGTTTCCCAGCTGACTTGATGTTGTTTCCATTTGACGAGTTTGATATGATTTTGGGTATGGATTGGTTAACTTTGCACGATGCTATTGTGAATTGCAAACGGAAGACTATTAATTTGCGATGTCAGAATGGTGAGATTATTCAGATTGAGTCTAATGATCTGAATGGTTTTCTTGCAGTGACATCTTCTATGTTAGCTCAGAAATATATGAGAAACAGTTGTGAAGCTTACTTTGCTTATGTGCTTGACTCTAAAGTGAAAGAAAAGAAGATAGAATCAGTACCAGTTGTGTGCGAGTATCCAGATGTGTTTCCTGAAGAATTACCGGGTTTGCCACCGATTCGAGAAGTAGAATTTGGTATTGAGTTAGTGCCGAGGATGACTCTGATATCGATAGCTCCATACAGAATGGAACCGACTAAATTGAAAGAATTGAAAGCTCAGTTGCAAGAATTGATGGATAGAGGCTTTACACGACCAGGTTTTTGTCCCTGGGGTGCACCGGTTCTATTTGTGAAAAAGAAAGACAGAACTAGGAGAATGTACATTGACTACAGACAACTCAACAAGGTGACTATAAAGAATAAATATCCTTTTCCACGGATTGACGACTTATTTTATCAGTTGAAAGGGGGGTTACAATGTTTTCTAAGATAGATTTGAGATCGGGTTACTATCAGCTACGAGTTAAAGACTCCGATGTGCCGAAAACTTCTTTCAGAACGAGGTATGGGCACTATGAATTTTTAGTTATGCCTTTCGGACTAACAAATGCTCTTGCTATCTTTATGGACTTGATGAACAGAATTTTTAGACCGTATTTAGATCGATTTGTTGTTGTATTTATTGACGACATTTTGATTTATTTGTGTGATGAATCCAAGCATGCTAAACATCTGATATTAGTGTTCCAGACTTTACGTGATAAGCAGTTGTATGCAAAGTTAAGTAAATGTGAGTTCTGGTTACGAGAAGTCAGTTTTCTGGGTCATATAGTATCAGAATCGGGTATTCGGGTTAATCCAAACAAAATTTCAGCTATTTTGGATTGGAAGCCACCAAAAAAAATATGTCTGAAGTCCGCAGTTTTCTGGGACTAGCGGGTTACTATAGACGGTTTGTAAAAGGCTTCTATATGATTGCAACCCCGATAACGCGACTCCTTCAGAAAGATGTCAAATTTGAGTGGTCAGAAAAGTGCCAGAAAAGTTACGATCAGTTGAAAGCTTTGTTGAATGAAGCTCCAGTTTTAGTTCAGCCAGAATCGGGTAAAGAATTCGTTATTTATAGTTATGCATCTTTGAATGGTTTAGGCTGTGTTTTAATGCAGAAAGGTAAAGTTATAGCTTATGCCTCAAGATAGTTAAAGCCACATGAAAAGAACTATCCGACACATGATCTGCAATTGGCAGCTATTATTTTTGCATTAAAGATATGGTGCCACTATCTGTTTGGTGAAAAATGTCATGTTTATTCTGATCATAAAAGCTTAAAATATTTATGACTCAGAATTATCTGAATTTACGACATCGAATATGGTTAGAGTTGTTAAAAGATTATGAGCTTCTGATTGACTACCATCCGGGAAATGCTAATGTTGTTGCTGATGCTTTAAGTCAGAAATTGTTGTTTGCCTTACGAGCCATGAATACTCAGTTAACCTTATCAGATGATGGTTCACTAGTAGCTGAGTTGAAAGCGAAACCGTTATTTATTCAGCAAATTTGTGAGGCTCAGAAAGTTGATAATGAATTGATAGCAAACCGGGCTCAATGTGATGTGAATATTGATTCAGAGTTCTGGGTTGATACTGAAGGTTGTTTGAGGTTCAAAGATCGAATATGTGTTCCGAGAAATTCAGAGTTGATTCAAATGATTTTGAACAAAGCTCATAGCAGTCGGTTATCTGTTCACCCGGGTAGTACAAAAATGTATAGTGATTTGAAACAGCTCTACTGGTGGTCTGGTATGAAACGAGATATCTCTGATTTTGTTTTGAAATGTTTGATCTGTCAGCAAGTCAAAGCTGAGCATCAGGAACCGTCTGGGTTACTTTAGCCAATTATGATACCTGAGTGGAAATGGGATAGAGTCACGATGGATTTTGTATCGGGTTTGCCACCGTCACCGAGTAAGAAAGATGCAATCTAGGTTATTGTGGATAGATTGACAAAATCAGCTCATTTTGTTCCAGTCCTTACAGATTATTCACTTGATAAACTTGTTGAGTTGTATATTTCTCAGATTGTGAGATTGCACGGAGTACCTGTTTGTTTCGGATAAAGATCCGAGGTTCACATCGCGGTTTTGGAAGAAACTGCAAGATGCACTAGGTACGAAACTATACTTTAGCACTGCTTTCCATCTGCAGACAGATGGTCAGTCTGAACGAATCATTCAGATACTTGAGGATATTTTAAGATGTTGCATTCTTGATTTTGAAGGTACTTGGGAATGATACTTGCCACTGATTGAATTTGCATATAATAATAGCTTTCAATCGAGTATAAAAATGGCACCTTATGAGGGTTTGTATGGTCGCAAATGTCGAACACCATTGTATTGGACTGAGCTCGGTGAGAATAAGATACACGGGGTCGATTTGATCAAAGAGACTCAACAAAAAGTGAAAGTGATTCGTGATAGTCTGAAAGCCGCGTCAGACCGTCAGAAGTCGTACTCAGACTTGAAAAGTAAAGATATTGAGTTTCAGATCGGGGACAAAGTGTTTTTGAAAGCCTCACCGTGGAAGAAAATACTCCGATTTGGTCGTAAAGGAAAATTGAGTCTGAGGTTCATTGGGCCGTATGAGATTATTGAGCGTATCGGGCCGGTTGCTTACAGACTGTTGTTGCCACCTGAGCTAGAAAAGATCCATAACGTATTTCATGTTTCGATGCTTCGACGATATCGATCCGATCCATCGCATATTATTTCTCCATCTGAGGTTTAGATTCAATCAGATATGACATATGAGGAAGAACCGATCTGAATTTTAGATCGCGAAGTGAAAGAATTGAGAAATAAGAAAATTTCTTTAGTAAAAGTCTTATGGCATCGACACGGGGTTGAAGAAGCTACTTGGGAGCCCGAAGATGCTATGAGAGAATGATACCCAAACCATTTCGCTGGTAAGATTTTCGAGGACGAAAATCCCTAAGGGGGGAGAACTGTAACAGTCCGGTTTAGACTCTAGTCGGAACAGTGGTTTCGGGACCACAAATCTGAGTTAAAAAATTATTTTAATATTATTTTCTGTGTTTTTAGTATGTGAATTTATGTAACAACCCGATTTTGACCCTAATCGGAATAGTGGTTTCAGGAACACAAATTCGAGTCCAAAAAATATTTTAAAATTATTTTCAATGTTTATTATGTGTGAATTTGCTTGTGTTAAATTTTCGTGTTTTAATTTCGTTATTTAAGTGTCCGATTAAAAAAAGGGCTTAATCGCGTAAAATGAAAATTTGAAGGTTAAATAAGAAAGTGCCTAATTGTTGTTGTCTTTATAATTTGGAGGCTTAATGATGTAATTAGCCCATTATACAAGTGAGTGGATAGCATTAAGGTTATTATATAGTTTTTATACATTAATTTTATAAGTTAAAATAATTAATAACATATTATACTAACATATAATAAAACATAAAATTTAAAAGCCATTCTCTCATCCTTTTTGTGACCGAAACAAAGAAAATAAAAAGAAAGAAACATAAGCTAGGGTATTCGGCCATTGTCAATCTTGATTAAGGTATGTAACTAGCTCGTTTTTTTTATAATTTTTACGTTTCTGAGATCGTTGCTATGAAATGTACAAAACCCATGCTTCAATTTTTGGTTTTGATGAATATTTTGAGTTAAGCCATTGATAATAGCTTGTGATTTTTGTTGTTTGATGATGAAATATTAAAGATATGTGAAAGATTAACATGTTTTGTCTTTGAATTTTTGATAAATTTGAGTAATTTGGACTAAATGGTGAAAATAAATTTTTCAGGGACTAAAATGTGAAGTAAATGAAATATATGGACTTGTATGGAGCTTATGAATATTCGGCCCTAGCATGAGATAGGTAAATTTTGTGTATTTTGTGTTTTATGCAATAGGGTCTAAATTGCAAAAAGCGTGAAATGTCAGGGACAAAATGGTAATTTGCCCATTTATGTGTTTTTGGATTAAATTGAATGAATGTGTAATTAAATTAGTTAAATTTGAATTTATTTAGATCAAGAATGAAAGAAAACAGAATTAGATCGGGGGAAGTCAAAAGTAGTCGAGTAGTTGATTTCGTCCGTCGATATCCGAGGTAAGTCAATAAGCATTTAAATGTCATTGAATTTGATAATATATATATGTGTTACATGATGAATGGAATTTTTGTTAATATATTTGTGTATGGCCGAATGTATATTGAGCAAAGGAGCTATATTTCGAGTTTGATTCGATCGAGATTCAATGTCCGAAAGTCCCTTACGAACCCTAGGAATAGATAGGATACATATGTCATGACATAGGATTTCTGATATGTGTTATCGTGTAAGACCACATTTGGGACATTGGCATCGACTTGTGTTTACGTGTAAGACCATGTCTGGGACATTGGCATCGTATTTGATTCGTGTAAGACCGCATGCGGGACAATGGCATCGATATGTGATTACATGTAAGACCACGTGCGGGCGTTGGCATTGTACGACCTTCCGACTATCCGCGTATCCTTTTTAATTTCGAACGGTTCAACGGGCAATGTGAAGTAAAGACCGAATGTGTAATTGAATTACAAGTTCAGGTATGTGTTAGTTATTTGTTTATATGGAAACAAGGTAAGTTGGATATTTGAAATGATAAAATGTTATGTGAATTATGTGATAGATTAGGTGAACATTACTTATTCGGCTTTGTGGAGTTAATATGTGTAATCGGCTATATGAAATTTATATGTGAAAGTAAAATGTGATCTTAGTATTAAATGATAATGGTGATTGATATTTTGGGTATTTAGCCTTATTAACCTAATGTTATTATGCAAGTGTTTATATATATATGTTTTTGCTTATGACTTACTAAGCTTAAATAGCTTACTCTGTGTGTGTTCTTGTTTACCTCTGTTTTATAAATTTTGGAGTCATGTTACGAGCTCAGGGATCATCAGCAAAGCCTATCACACTATCAATTGTTTATTTTGGTATTTTACTAAGTTGAATTTGGGCTTATGGCATGTATAGCATAGATAGAATGTTTGAGTTTGATTTTTGGGCATGTATATATATATAGCCATGTGAAAATGTCTTAATCTTGATATTGAGGCTTATGTGTATTCGTTCATGGCATTAGCTTATTATGGAAGTATATTTCATGGTGTGTTTATGCATGGTGTTTGGTTATATGGTTTGATTGATTAATGAGTTAGTTGATAGTTGTGTAATTTTGGTCATGGTATTTGCATGTTTTGGTAAGTATGTTCCATGACATGTATGAATGGTGTTTTGGATTATATATCTTGGTTGTGTAATGTTATGAATGACTTATAAATAGCTCATTTAGTAAGCTTGAAACATGATTAGATTTGTATTTGTGGTTGATTTTGTAATTTGGTTCGGTGATGAAGTAAATTGATGAATTTATGTTCGAATGTATAAAGGTTAGAAACTATTTAAATGTCCGAATGTTTATAGGTTGAATGATTATAAGTCCGAATGTGTATAGGTTATATTGATTAAGTTTGTTTTGGAAATGTGAAGTTTTATGTATGATTTTATAATGTGGATTATGTATTGAATGTGAATTGACTATATAGGTTTAGTTTTTAATTGACAATCGAGGAAAGTGTTTTAGGATTAATTTTGCTAGCCGAATTGATAAGAAGCAAGTTGGTTTTTTTTAACATTTTGGTACAATGCATAATATGTGTAACAAATATAATTTAATTCGGCAATTGTACTTATGAAATAGGATGAATTGGTTTGATTTCATGATTATATATTATAAACATGTTGTATTGGTTTTATGATTTGTTAATAATTGAATTAGATGTAGGTTTATATTCGGCTAGTAATAGATTTAGTTAATAATTTATGCCTATGAGTTAATTGGTTGTGAAATGGTCAACTTTGTTATGATTAGGAAATAGCACAATTTGTACTATCGATGTGGTTAACCTTGATAGCCGAATAAGCAAGGAAATGAATTTGTTAATTGTGTATAAATTTTGATATGATGGTTAGCCTATAATGTTATTATGGATAGTTTTGTATTGGAATTTATTATAGCTATGGTTTTTATGGTGACTTGTGCATATTACAATAAAGCTAAATGTACATAGAAATTTGTTATAATGATAGTTAAAGTTTTACAAGTTAATGATTATAAAATCATGTGTTACGGATTGGTATGGTTATTTATGTGCCTAGTTTATAAAATGAAACATACATAGTTTTAAATAAAGTATTCGAATATCATGAATTTAATGGTTATATTGTTATGATTTTATGACTTGATATTTGATTAACTTGTGAGCATTGATATGATTGAATTTCGAGTTGTAAAATGTAATGGTTTTCTGTATGGACTGTGATATGATCGGTAATGCCTCGTAACCCCAATCCGGCGACGGATACGGGTTAGGGGTGTTACAATTTACATGTGTGAAATTTTTGTAATTTAATTTATCCATTTGTCTGCTTAATTTGATAAAAAGGACTTAATCGCATAAAATGTAAAAGTAGTTAACTAATTGTTAAAGTGTTAAATTGTTTTGTTCTTTTAATGTGGGGTCCTTAAGTGGCAAATGGACCATAAGGAAATGTATGGACGGTTTAAGGCATGGTTATTATGTGTTTTTAATTTATTCATTAAGGCTAATTTAGTAAATGTGTTAATTAATGTAATTAAATAAAACAAAATTAAAAAGCCATGCATTATGTTCATCTTTCCACCGAAAATAAAAAAGAAAAATAAAGAAAGAAAGAACAACTAGGTTCGGCTTTGATTTTGGCTAAATTAAGGTATGTTTTGTTAAGGTTTTCGATAATTTCTACATTTTTGTGATCGTTGCTTCGAGTACTACAAAGCCCATGTTTTAATTTATGAATTTGATGATGATTTTTTATTTTTCCATTGATGATAGCTTGTGATTTTTGTGGTTTGATGATAGAAAATAAAAGATATGTGATAGTTATAATGTTTTGTCTTTGGATTTTTGATGAATTTGAGTAATTTGGGCTAAATTGTGAAAATAATATTTTGAGGGACTAAAATATGAAATAAATGAAATGTATGGACTTGTATGAGCATGAGGAAGATTCGGACTAAGCATGAAATAGTGAAATTATGTGTATTTTGTGTTTTGTGAAATATGGACTAAATTGTGAAAACATAAATTTTAGGGGCTTAAGTGCAAAATGCCCTAAATATGTATTTGTGGATTAAATTGAATGAATATGTGATTAAATTAGTTAAATTTGAATTTATTTAGATCAAGAATGAAAGAAATCGAAATTAGATCGGGGGAAATCGAAAATAGTCGAGTAGTCGATTTCATCCGTCAATAACCGAGGTAAGTTCATAAGTAAATAAATGTTGTTAAATTCTATTGTATCTATTCTATTAGTGCCAAATTTAATTGAGCATGGGAGCAACAATTACGAGCCTGAAATGATCGAGATAAGACGTTCGAAAGCCCCATACGAACCTTAGGAAATAGTTAGGATACATATGTCATGACATAGGATTCCATTATGTGTTTTCGTGTAAGACCATGTCTGGGACATTAGCATCATATTTGATTCGTGTAAGACCCTGTCTGGGATAGTGGCATTGATATGTGATTACATGTAAGACCACGTCTGGGACGTTGGCATTGTACGAGCCTTCCGACCATCCTTATTAATTTCGAATGGTTCAACGGGCATTTTCGAGATGAGATCAGATGTGAAAACAAACTAAAAGATTCAGGTATGTGCTTTATGATATGTATATGTAAACAAGGTAAGTATATGTCTATGATGGATACATGAATTGAACATGGTAAAAGATAAATTTATATGTGCTTATGAGTATATGTGAGTTTGAAAGTTGAGATTACATTTATATTGTAATGTGATAACATTTGAGTTGTAAACACATTAATTGTATAATTGGTTAATGTTTATGTGATTTGGTTAGTTGATTTAAATGCAAATGTATATTTGTTCATTATTTGCTTATGACTTACTAAGCTATGAAAGCTTACTTCGTGTGTGTGTTTTTTATTTTATTTTATAGATTATTAAAGCTACGAGAAGCTCGAGGATCGTCGAGGATCATCACCACACTATCGAATTACATTTTGGTACCTTTTTGGAATGTAAATATTAAAGTATTGCATGTATAGTCTAGAGAACTTAGAATATGTTTTGTGATGTGTAAAAATAGCCATGTGATATGGCTTGTTAATGGATGTGTTTATGAATGAGTTTTGCTCATGCTTATTGATGCATAAGTTGGTAAGTTTTAATGTGCTCATAAGTAATTAAATGGAATGGTACATTATAGGTGATTTCATGGTTGATTTTGGATATACAAATGATGAGAAATTGCTTTGATTTGATATGATTTTAGATGAAGCATAGTTATATGTTTTTGATGTAAATTGATACTATAAGTTGTTATATTTGAGTAGGAATTGTATAAGGAGATGAATGATGTGGTTAAGGGTTAATTTGTGCATGATTTGCTATGCTTTTGGTTGCTATTAGATCATGGATTGAAACATGTTGGATGCTTATAGGATTGACCCAAGATTTAGGTGGCAAAATGGCCTTGCAAATGGCCTATATTTTCCCACACGGTAGAGCACACGGGCGTGTGTCTCGATCGTGTCTCTTAAGATTGTAATTCGAAACAAGTCAGTCTCGAACACGGGCGTGTGACTGGCCATGTGAAATAAGTCAGTGTCGACCACGGGTTAAGCACACGGGCGTGTCTTCGGCCGTGTGGACAAGTCAGTATGTATTCCCTGTTTTGATACGGTTTGGACACACGGGTGTGTCTGAGGCCGTGTGAGGCACACGGCCTACCCACACGGGAGTGTGGCCTCTGTAACTTTGAAAAATGTTAAGTTTTTGAAAAAAAATTTGTATGAGCCCGGTTTTGTCCTGACCTCTTCCTAATGCATGTTTAAGGTCTCGTAGACCTATTTTAGGGACACTATGTATATGATTTGTTATGTTATGATGATGATGTATCTTATGTTGTGAAATGATTGTAAAAGTTTCGAAATGTCTGGTAACGCCTCTTAACCCTATTCCAGCAATGGTTACGGGTTAGGGGTGTTATAGCTATCTTTGTTAAGAGGATGTATTTGTGGCTATCTCTGTTAAAGGGACGTCTTCATGGCGAGACTCTAAAAGGAAAGCCTCTGTGGCTATTTTTGGAAACGAACGGCTTCATGGCAGAATTTGAAGAATGCATCTCATGATGGCCATCTAAAGACAACGCCTTTAGGCGGACACCAAATGAATGGCGAACCATGTATAGTTACAATGGATTAATAGAAAGGCTAGTGTACGCCAAAGTACGTGGTGAGGAATATATATGAGTTAAAAGTAAGAATAGGGAGTGCGCTAAAGTAAGGAAGATATGGGGAAATTTTGAGATAAGTATTGGGCGCAGTCTACCCCGCCCATAGATTATGATAAGACTAGTGAGTATAGAATAAGTTATTAAACATGATAATAAGGTAAGTGAAGAGGTTAAGGATTATGTAAATATAAGATTTAAGGAATGAAATAGAAGGTAAAGAGATGTTAAGTATAGTACGCACAAGAGAATGAAAATAGTTCAGAAGAAAGAAAGAAATAAAGATAGTAGCCTTAGTATTGTACCTTCAAAAGAAGGTAGAAAGGTCAAGAAACACTCTAAGGATGCGCAAGACAACATATGCGATGTAGAATGAATTGAAAAGGTATCTTAAGGTTTAGCTTACTAAGTACTTACAAATTTACAAAAGTTTTTTTTTTTGTTTTCAGGTCTATAAAGGAATAAGCACTAAGAGACATTGCCAAGGCTACACTAAGGAAGCGGTGTGCTAGGTTGTTATGCATACAGTGGAAAACAAGTGGCTTGTCAAAGTCTGTGCTAGAGTTCATTAAGTAGTGTCCAAAAGTATACCCATAGACTAAGAGATAAAGTAAAAAGGTATGAAATCTTATTGAGTCGAAAAAATAACCATACATTGTATTTTTATAAGAAAATCTATAGCAACCATAGATAATCAATTGTACATAGACGAAATGTAAGTGTAACCATACAATGTACACCAATCAAAGATTCATACATTTATAGAAAGACTTTTACATGAATGAATTAATAAGAAAGAGGAAATTTTAAGTTACATATGTAAGAAGGGCGTAACACCCGAGATTCAGATCTGGTAGATCGGGTCAGGTTGAGGGTTACAGGTTAACCCGAGACTAATGAATTGGTATGCAACAAGATCTCCTCTCGATCTCACTTGCCTAAATGTTCCCTTAAGGCCGTAAATCCTAAGTTTTTATGTTCATTAAAATTAGTCCAATTTATTACTATTTGATCATTCATCCAAAAATCAGCTCACAACATCTTCATTAACAAACCCTCTTAAAAGTTTAGCTACTCATGTTGGAAATAAAACTAACAACCATGAAAATAAAAAGCAAAGAAGCCATTAAAGTAAAGCTTGAGAAAAGTATAAAAGTTGAGATTTTTATGCAAGAAAAGCTAAAAGGCAAGTAAAGAGAAGCACTCAATAAGAAAATCTAAAGAAAAAAACATAAAAGGAACAAACTTTAACAAATGCAAATTAAAAGAAACTGAAATACATTAAAATAAATTTGAAAATGTCTTACAACCAATGTACAGGGACTAAAGGTGCAAATAAACCTAAGCTATACTGATAACTAACTTAACTAACACTAAGAATAACTAAAACACGAAGAAAAGTTGTTGGGAAATGTAAAATCTATAGCTAAGGAAATGAAAATAAGAAACCCCAGAAGAAGAGGAAGAGAAGCTAAGAGAAAACCTAAGGAAAACTAAGCCTAAACTAGGGTAATGTGGCCCCTTTTCTCTTTCAGCCAAATTTTCTCTTATATAGAAGCTATTCTAACCCAATTTGTGTGCCTAAAATACCCTTAAAAAGACCTTCAATGATTGGTGCTTCGGGTGGAAAAAGACCACCCTTTTTTGTCCAATTTTGCCCCCTCACGATATCGGTATCACGATACCAGGGAAGGGGATACTGTGATACCTCGAACAGTTTCGAACTTAGGGGTCTTTGTGGAGGGTGGATATTGTGATATACAAAGTGGGTATTGCCGTACTGATCTGTCGCAATTCATTGTAGCAAATTAAACTACTTTTTGTACCTAATGAGCTCGAAGGAAAGCAATTTCGTTATGTTTTTATTTAGTTTTCACTTTTATTACCTCGGTAATAAAACAAGCAATTTAGGTCATTTATATGACCTTGTGGGCCAAGGTAGGCCTAAAGGTAGACTAATATGTTTGGTGAGTGTGCAGGACATCATTTAGAGGCAAAAAAATAATGGCTACTCACAATATTGCAAGATGAAGCTTGGATGTCACAACACAGCAAGCAATGTAACATCCGGGATTTAGGGGCTCTGCATCTATTTTTGTTTCTGTGTGTTTGGTATACTTTGTGTGCTGTTTGAGAGTGTTTGGGGTCTTTGGGAAGGCCCGGGGTTAAGTCGGAACCTTGGCCAAAATTTTAATTTTGGGCACTTTAGAAGAGGCGGCTGGGGGCGGGACTTAGGTTCATTGCTTGTGTTTGATAACACAAGAGTTAAAGTGGCAAGGTGGCAAAGAGGCGCCACTTAAGAGGCAGGGAAGTGACGCCACAAGGGGGCAGAGAGGGAGCAGGTTCAAGTCGCATGGTGCTTATTTTGGAATTCTTTTTGGCGTCAAGGGGAGCAGAGGTAGAGTTCGGCTAGGATTCTTCCAGAGGGGAGAGTTGATTGAGTTAAATAATTCAAATATGTGGCTGAGAGAAGAAAGAGGAGTTTGAATCATTCAAACTCTTTCGAATGAGTGATCAAGAGTGGATTAAGGAGAAAAGTAAGGGATTAGCATGTGATGAAGGTAGTGGCCGAATTTTGAATGCTTGGGGGGAGTGTAGGAATTGGTTCTAGCTTGTTTAGGGTGTACCAAATGTCAATCATGGTCATAGGCATTTTAGTTCGCAGAAGTACATTTTCGGCTAGGGTTTGGAGGTGCCGAATTTTTGGAGGTGTCTAGTAGCCAAGTTTGAGAGCTATTTTCCTTTTCAGCATTTGGTGTTCTTTTCTTTGTCAACTTTTGAACCTTTTATTTGTTTAGCCGAAACTCCTATCATTCTCTCTACTTCTCATTTCTTCCCTCTCATTTCCATTACCTAAAGCCGAAACCTGATTCTTCTTTTCTTCTTCTTGACCGAATCCTCCATTACTCCCATTCACCTCTTTGATTTCAACTTGCTTTAGCCAAATCTCTTAAGCCTCTCTTCTTGTCCTTCATTTGTCGAAACATACCCTCACCTTCTCTCAGGTTTTTCCAAAGCCGAAGCATCCATTGTTCTTATTCTTTCTATAGTTCTTATTGGCCGAATATTCCTTGAGTGCTCACCTTCATCTTTCGTTCATTATTTAGAGGATTGCCATCACTCTGTTCCACAACTTTGTCAATCGGATTCTCTTTGATTGTGGTAGGTATTTCCTTTTCGTTTCAAATCTCTTTTCTCTCCTTTTGGATGCCGAAGGCATTAATCTTGTCTTATGATTCTTGACCGATTGAAAGAGGGGCTTTGTCTTCACGTTCTTTCGGCATCTGATCTGTGATTGAAGGGTGTTAAGGGACATTCAGTTTTAGTCGACTTAGGTATTCAATCGGTGCCTAAATCCAAGTATTTTAATCTTTGGGATTTGTCGATCTAGGTAAGGGATCTGTACGTTTTAAGCATATATTCTTATTTGGTTCTGTTCAATGCTTTAATCCGTTCTATTGACCAAGATATTTTTCATGGACTTAAACGCTAGCCAAGCAAAGGAAGGGGTTAGACCCGAAGTCCCAGCCCCTAAGTTCAAGAAGCCCATGGTGTCTGCTGTTCGAGATTGGCCACCGGGTTGTGGACCGCTTGAGCGAGTAGTAGTGCGCGAGATAGCGATCGTTTACGCTATCGATAGTGTCGGCGTAGAGAGTATTATTTTGCGTGTTATCGGTGTGTAAAACCTCGTACACTTCATTTTAAGCGTAATGTTAATTGTATGAGTGAAAAGCGAAAAAGGCGTGGTGTGTAGACGGTCGTAATACCCTTGTGGGTAAGGCTAAGGATGCCAGGTACGTGACTATATCGTTTTCCGTGTGTGTAAGGATGTGTGTGGTAATATTTTACTGTGTTGATAGCATGTTGCATTCATTATGACATGTATGTTAGGCATGGGATATGGATATGATATAAAGGGGAAGTGCCTGATTTTTTTTGGTCACTTAGTGATCGGTGGCTAAGCCACGTTATATTATTTTGGTCACTTAGTGATCGGTGGCTAAGCCACGTTATATTATTTGGGTCACATAGTGATCGGTGGCTAAGCCACGTATGAGGCGTGTAGCGGATGGAGGGTTGATTGTAGAAATCCCCACGGTGTGATGGCTGGTACGGGTGGCTTGTAGAGGATGGAACCTAGGTTGGGCTGGGACATATTGCATTCTGCTCTTCTGTATGCCATCTTGAGTGGGCTAAGGCCCAATATGCGATTGTGGGCCATGGGCCGTTTATGTGTTATAGGGGATTTACACACCGAGTCTCGGTGACTCACCTTTGCTTAACCTTTCCAGTGTCAGTAGATCGTGGATGTGGGAGCCGAGGCAGACTCGTGGAGGCCATAAAGTCTTTTCTTCTCGTAAAGTGAATCTTGCTATATTTTATTTTAATTGGGGATTTCTATTATGTAATAAGGCCTTTCTAAGTTGATATTTGGTTTTTCTTTTATTTTATTACTAATTATCGTTTATTTAAAATTTGATACTATGAGAACTTGAACACGAAAGTGAAGATGGGGTTTTCAAAATACGAGTAACACAAAGCAAACATTTTCTCTAAACATCACCAAGCATAAAGAATATTCGATTAACACAAGTTGAAATTTTCCCAAACTAACAAATCACTGTTTTCAGGACGTCGCTTTAAATGAAAAGTTTCCAAATCTACGATTTTTCCTAAATTCAAACAAATTCGTTTTTACCTCACCCTGTGACATACCAGATCTGGTCATAACGTTTGGGCCGGGTTTGGGGTGTTACAATTTTGGTGTCAGAGCCAGGTTGTAAAACTCGGGCTGTGAAATGGGTTCAACAGTGTTTTATAAAGTCGATTTAAATGTTACTTGGAGGAAATGTTTTGATTGGGAATATGGCATCCGAGTCTACCGGCACCCGATCCACGCAAGTAAGTATTCTAATTATTGGTGATGTATGTATGGAATGATTATTTGCATGAATGAATATGTTTGCTAGCACTAGGAGATCCAAACTTTAGAGACTGAAACCTCTAGGTCGAGTTATGATTTGCGAGAATTACTCTCTAGAGCTACTTCTCATAAGACTGCTCGGTAGTAAACATGTGAAAGAAATACTAATTCGTAAAACTTTTAATCAGATTAAGTCGTACTGGAAGCCATGAGTGCTAGGGACGTGGGCGTCTTTGTCTTGCGCGTCGTGGTAGAAGGCCGAGTGTTGGGTGCGAACCCACGGAATCGGGACATGGGTCGGAGATGAGATGCCGATCTGCTTGGTGCGGAAGCGCGATTTCCGTGATCAAACGGGTGGAGATGATGCGGTGTCTCAGGCAATGTTACGAGTTTTAGAGAGGGTTGCTGGAGCGAGCACAGGGTCAGGGGCTCGAAAATCTGTGTCTGAACGACTTCGCGCCAATGGAGCAGAAATGTTTAGGGGTGTATCTAGTGTAGCTCCGAATGTAGCTGAGTATTGGCTAGAGGCAGTAGAACGCATTATGGATGATCTTGATTTTACGGTGGAAGAGAAGTTGAAAGGGGTTGTGTCTCTTCTGCGGGATGAGGCGTATCAATGGTGGCTGACGGTCAAGGATGGTGCAGTGGCTGACCGTATTTCCTGGGATTTCTTCAAATCGGCATTTCAAGGAAAGTACATTGGATCGAGTTATGTGGATGCGCAGCGTAAGGCATTTTTAAATTTGGTTCAGGGAAATAAATCGGTGGCTGAGTATGAGGCAGAATTCTTACGTCTAAGTCGTTATGCCCGGGGCATTATTGCTACAGACCATGAGCATTGTGTTCGGTTTAAGGATGGTCTGAGGGGTGATTTGCGAGTGTTGATAGCTCCACAACGAGAAAGAGAATTTGCTGTTTTAGTGGAAAAGGCTAAGATAGCCGAGGAAGTGAGGCGGTCCAAAGCAGAATCAGGATAGAGATAGAGGTAGAAATAAAAGGAATTTTGGACCGTCGGGGTCAGTTGGGCGTTTCCAGAAAAGACCTAGGTTGGATGGGCTGAGTCGGGTTGTGAGATCTGTTGTTGATAGTTAGCCTCAGAGGTGTGCTCGATGTGGTAAATTTCATTTGGGCAAGTGTTGGACGGGTAACAGAAGATGTTTCAGGTGTGGGTCTACTGATCATCAGGTTAGAGATTGTCCACGAGGCAGGGCGATCTGGGGCGGTGAAGTCGAGTTATGCTCACCGGGTAGAGGTGGTCGGCAATCGCAGAGAGGGCGTGGTCCAGCCAGAGGAGGTAATGGTTTCGGTCGGGGCTTTGGAACACCAGGCAGAGGTGTAGGGAGCAATGATGCGAGACAACCGGGGTTAGTCTATGCAGCTAGACGCCGAGAGGAGGGTGATGCACCGGGTGTCATAATCGGTACGTTCTTAATTTTTGGATTGCCTTTTACTGCATTGATTGATATTGGGTTGACACATTCCTATGTTGCTAGTGTGGTATCTGGAACTTTAAGCATAGACTCTGAGATTGCTTCTAGAGAGATGACTATACTTAGCCCTTTAGGACAATCTGTAGTGGTGAACAAACTCTTTAGGGATGTGCCTCTAGAAGTTCAGGAGATGGTTTTCCCGGCTGATCTGATGGAACTGTCATTCGGGGAGTTCGATTTGATCTTAGGTATGGACTGGTTGGCAAGATATCGTGCAAACTTGGATTGTGCTGCTAGGCGCATGGTGTTAAGGACTCCTAAGGATGACGAAGTTTTGGTTATAGGTGAGAGGAGAGACTACTTGTCCAATGTAGTGTCTGCTCTTAAGGCGGAAAGAATGGTGAGAAAAGGGTGCATGGCTTTCTTAACTTTTGTTAGTGCCTTGGATGCAAAGGAAGTGACCGTGGATGGGGCTAGAATAGTAAAGGAATTTGTGGATGTCTTTCCAGAAGAGCTTCTGGGATTACCTCCGGAACGCGAGGTGGAGTTTGGTATTGAGCTTCTTCCGGGAATGGCACCTGTGTCAATTGCACCATATAGGATGGCGCCAATGGAGTTGGTGGAATTGAAAGCCCAGATTCAGGAACTGCTAGATCGGGGTTTTATCTGACCGAGTGTGTCACCTTGGGGAGCGTCGGTGCTATTCGTTAAGAAGAAGGACGGATCAATGCGTATGTGCATTGACTATCACCAGTTGAACAAGTTGACCATCAAGAATAAGTACCCGCTGCCGAGGATTGATGATTTGTTCGATCAACTTAAAGGAGCTTCAGTCTTCTCGAAAATAGATTTGAGGTCAGGATATCATCAGCTTAGAGTCAAGGAGGCGGATATTCATAAGACGGCATTTCGTACTCGCTATGGCCACTACGAATTTCTGGTGATTCCGTTCGGGTTGACCAATGCACTAGCAGCGTTTATGGACATGATAAACCGAGTATTTCAACCTTACCTGGACCAGTTTGTTGTGGTATTTATAGACGATATCCTGATTTATTCAAAGTCGGAGGAGGAGCATGATTCGCATCTTCGAGTGGTTTTGCAAATCTGAGGAGAAAGCGATTTATGCCAAATTCGGTAAGTGTGAATTTTGGCTACGGAAAGTTACCTTTTTGGGTCACGTGGTGTCAGCTGAGGGGATTAGGGTCGATCCTTGGAAGATTGAAGCCGTGTTGGATTGGAAGCCACCTAAGCCTGTGGCAGAGAACCAGAGTTTTCTCGGTCTGGCAGGGTATTATAGAAGGTTTGTTGAGGGGTTCTCGTTGATTGTAGCGCCACTAACCAAGTTGTTGCGGAAAGGGGTTCCATTTGTCTGGTCTAATAAGCAGCAGGAGAGTTTTGAAAGGCTAAAAAGGATTTTGATGGAGGCTCCGGTATTGATACAACCTGAGGCTAGGAAAGAGTTTGTTGTTTATTGCGATACGTCACACACAGGTTTGGGATGTGTGTTGACGCAAGAAGGGAAGGTGGTAGCATATGCGTCTCGACAGTTAAGACCGCATGAGGTGAATTATCCCACACATGATTTGGAATTGGCAGTAGTAGTATTTGCCTTGAAGATTTGGAGACATTATCTGTATGGGGAGAAGTCCGTCATTTATACAGATCACAAGAGCCTAAAATACCTTCTCACCCAGAAGGAGTTGAATTTAAGGCAGAGGAGGTGGATCGAAGTATTAAAGGATTATGATTGCTCTATCGAATACCACCCGGGTAAAGCTAACGTGGTGGCGGATGCTTTAAGTCGTAGGGTGATCTCTGACTTGAGAGCAAGGTTTGCTCACCTCAGTCTATACGAGGATGGAAGTCTAATAGCTGAGCTTCAAGTGAAACCTTCTTGGGTCAGTCAAATTAAAGAGAAGCAGGGGGTTGATGAGTTGTTAAAGTCGAAGTTACAGTTAGGAACAGATGGTGAGATAGCGGATTTCAGTATGAATAATGATGGGGTATTATGTTTTCGGGGAAAGACTTGCATGCCAAGAGATCCTGAGTTGAGGCGTAAGATTTTGCCAGAAGCGCATAGCAGCCCATACGCTATGCATCCTAGAGAAAGTAAGATGTATCGGGATTTGCGAGAACAGTTTTGGTGGCCAGGTCTGAAGCGAGAGGTAACTGAATTTATGAGTAAGTGCTTGACGTGTCAACAGGTGAAAGCAGAACATCAGTTGCCTTCGGGGTTATTGCAGTCGGTGAAGATTCCACAGTGGAAGTGGGAGAGGATCACAATGGACTTTGTTAGTGGGCTACCTCTCACGCCTACTAAGAAGAATTCGGTATGGGTAATTGTTGATCGTTTGACAAAGTCTGCTCATTTCATACCTGTTCGTGTCGGCTACTCTCTTCAGAAGTTAGCTAAGCTGTATGTTGCAGAGATTGTGAGGTTGCATGGGGTACCAGTGTCAATTATATCAGACAGAGACCCTAGGTTTACGTCAAGGTTCTGGAAGGCGTTGCATCAGGCGTTGGGTACAAGGTTAGATTTCAGTACAACATTCCATCCTCGGTCTGATGTTCAGTCTGAGAGGGTAATTCAGATCTTAGAAGATATGTTGAGAGGCTGCATCATAGACTTCAGGGGTAGTTGGGAAGAGTTTCTACCGTTGGCGGAATTTGCTTACAACAACAGCTACCAATATAGTATTCAGATGGCACCCTATTTAGCATTATACGAACAGAGGTGTCGTACTCCTACCTGTTGGACAGATTTGGGTGAACGCCAGATTTTGGGTCCAGAATTGGATGCTGAGACGGAGGAGAAGGTTAAGCTAATTAGAGCTCGATTGAAAGAAGCGTCTGATAGGCAGAAGTCTTATGCAAACCTGAAGCGAAAAGAAATAGAGTTTGCAGTGGGTGATCGGGTTTTCTTGAAAGTTTCACCTTGGAAGAAGGTGATGAGGTTTGGACGAAAGGGCAAGCTAAGTCCTAGGTTCATTGGGCCTTATCGGATTTTGAAACGTGTGGAACCAGTGGCGTATCAACTGGAGTTACCTTCAGAATTGAAATAGATGCATGATGTATTCCACGTTTCAATGCTGAGACGCTACCATTCGGATCCGTCTCACATCATGCCAGTGGAGGAAATTGAGGTAAGACCAGACTTGTCCTACGAGGAGGAACCAATCCAGATCTTGGAATGAGACGTCAAGGTGCTAAGAAGAAAATCAGTTCCGTTAGTTAAAGTCTTATGGCAAAATCATGGAATGGAAGAGGCGACATGGGAAACAGAGGATACGACGCGTCAGTAGTACCCGCACCTCTTTTGACCAGGTAATTTTGAGGCCGAAATTTCTTTAAGGGGGTAGAACTGTAACATCTGGGATTTAGGGGCTCTGCATCTATTTTTGTTTTTGTGTGTTTGGTATACTTTATGTGCTGTTTGAGAGTGTTTGGGGTCTCTGGGAAGGCTCGGGGTTAAGTCGGAACCTTGGCCAAAATTTTAATTTTGGGCACTTTAGGAGGGGAGCTGACTGGGGCAGGACTTAAGGTTCATTGCTTGTGTTTGATGACACAAGAGTTAAAGTGGCAAGGTGGCAAAGAGGCGCCACTTAAGAGGCAGGGAAGTGACGCCACAAGGGGGCAGAGAGGGAGCAAGTTCAAGTCGCATGGTGCTTATTTTGGAATTCTTTTTGGCGTCAAGGGGAGCAGAGGTAGAGTTCGGCTAGGATACTTCCAGAGGGGAGAGTTGATTGAGTCAAATAATTCAAATATGTGGCTGAGAGAAGAAAGAGGAGTTTGAATAATTCAAACTCTTTCGAATGAGTGATCAGGAGTGGATTAAGGAGAAAAGTAAGGGATTAGCATGTGGTGAAGGTAGTGGCTGAATTTTGAATGCTTGGGGGGAGTGTAGGAATCGGTTCTAGCTTGTTTAGGGTGTGCCGAATGTCAATTATGGTCATAGGCATTTTAGTTCGCAGAAGTGCGTTTTCGGCTGGGGTTTGGAGGTGCCGAATTTTTAGAGGTGTCTAGTAGCAAAGTTTGAGAGCTCTTTTCCTTTTCGACATTTGGTGTTCTTTTCTTTGTCAACTTTTGATCCTTTTCTTTGTTTAGCCGAAACTCCTATCATTCTCTCTACTTCTCATTTATTCCCTCTCATTTGCATTACCTAAAGCCGAAACCTGATTCTTCTTTTCTTCTTCTTGACCGAATCCTCCATTACTCCCATTCACCTCTTTGATTTCAACTTGCTTTAGCCAAATCTCTTAAGCCTCTCTTCTTGTCCTTCATTTGCCGAAACATACCCTCACCTTCTCTCAGGTTTTTCTAAAGCCGAAGCATCCATTGTTCTTATTCTTTCTATAGTTCTTATTGGCCGAATCTTCCTTGAGTGCTCACCTTCATCTTTCGTTCCATGTTTAGAGGATTGCCGTCACTCTGTTCCACAACTTTGTCAATCGGATTCTCTTTGATTGTGGTAGGTATTTCCTTTTCGTTTCAAATCTCTTTTCTCTCCTTTTGGATGCCGAAGGCATTAATCTTGTCTTATGATTCTTGACCGATTGAAGGAGGGGCTTTGTCTTCGCGTTCTTTCAGCGTTTGATATGTGATTGAAGGGTGTTAAGGGACATTCGGTTTTAGTCGACTTAGGTATTCAATCGGTGCCTAAATCCGAGTCTTTTAATCTTTGGTATTTGTCGATCTAGGTAAGGGATCTGTACGTTTTAAGCATATATTCTTATTTGGTTCTGTTTAATGGTTTAATCCGGTCTATTGACCAAGATCTTTTTCATGGACTCAAACGCTAGCCAAGCAAAGGAAGCGGTTGGACCCGAAGTCCCAGCCCCTAAGTTCAAGAAGCACACGGTGTCTGCTGTTCGAGATTGGCCACCGGGTTGTGGATCGGCTTCAGAGCAGAGTAGTAGGCAGATAGCAGTCATTTCTGCTATCGATAGTGTCAACGTAGAGAGTATTATTTTGCGTGTTATCAGGTGTGTAAAACCTCGTACACTTCATTTTAACTGTAATGTTAATTGTATGAGCTAAAAAGCCGGAAAAGGCTATATAGACAATCGTAATACCCTTGTGGGTAAGGCTAAGGATGCCAGGTACGTGACTATATCATTTTCCGTGTGTGTAAGGATTTATGTGGTAATATTTTACTATGTTGATAGCATGTTGCATTCATTATGACATGTATGTTAGGCATGGGATATGGATATGATATAAAGGGGAAGTGCCTGATTTTTTTTGGTCACTTAGTGATCGGTGGCTAAGCCACGTTATATTATTTTGGTCACTTAGTGATCGGTGGCTAAGCCACGTTATATTATTTGGGTCACATAGTGATCGGTGGCTAAGCCACGTATGAGGCGTGTAGCGGATGGAGGGTTGATTGTAGAAATCCCCACGGTGTGATGGCTGGTACGGGTGGCGTGTAGAGGATGGAGCCTAGGTTGGGCTGGGACATATTGCATTCTGTTCTTCTGTATGCCATCTTGAGTGGGCTAAGGCCCAATATGCGGTTGTGGGCCATGGGCCGTTTATGTGTTGTAGTGGATTTACACACTGAGTCTCGGTGACTCACCTTTTGCTTAACCTTTCAGGTAAGCAGTAGATCGTGGATGTGGGAGCCGAGGCAGACTCGTGGAGGCCATAAAGTCTTTTCTTCTCGTAAAGTGAATCTTGCTATATTTTATTTTAATTGGGGATTTCTGTTATGTAATAAGGCCTTTCAAAGTTGATATTTGGTTTTTCTTTTATTTTATTACTAATTATCATTTATTTAAAATTTGACACTATGAGAACTTGAACACGAAAGTGAAGATGGGGTTTTCAAAATACGAGTAACACAAAGCAAACGCTTTCTCTAAACATCACCAAGCATAAAGAATATTCGATTAACACAAGTTGAAATTTTCCCAAACTAACAAATCACTGTTTTCAGGACGTCGCTTTAAATGAAAAGTTTCCAAATCTACGGTTTTTCCTAAATTCAAACAAATTTGTTTTTACCTCACCCTGTGACATACCAGATCTGGTCATAACGTTTGGGCCGGGTTTGGGGTGTTACAAGCAAAGTACACAAAGAGAAGTCTGCCAAGGATGCCGCAACATAGAACAAAGGGTGTCGCGACACAGCCTTGAAGACACGCCCTAATAAGCAAACTGCCATTAGTGTCGTGACATAGGCCAGAAGGTGTCGCGAAACCAACACGACAAGGTCACTTAATGGACCAAAGGCGTTTTCATCCGCACAATGAACTTTAAAGAAGATCAATCACCCATTTTAGGTCAAGGACCAGTTGCTAACCCTAGGCCTATAAAAATAATTTCTCATAACAGTTTAGAGGAGATTTTTTTTCCTTAGTTTAATTTTAGTTCATTTTTAGTTTAAATTTCTTTCACTTGTAATTTTTATTTTTATTTTCATTTTTATTTCATTTTTCGCTAGATTTGGATCGTAGATCTATTAACTCATAATGGATTATTGTTCACACCGCTATATATATATTTATATTAGGATCTTTTTCATCTTTATTCTTGATCTTTTACAAATGTTTATATTTCAAATCAATTCTACTGTATGTGTTAGATCGATGAAGAACTAATCTGTTAGGAAGATTAACAAGTGGATGTAGGATTAATTAACACCTATGTGGGGTTTCTTAACGAACCAGTTGGTTATGAAAGGAAGAACCTAAAACCCTAGGATTAACGACCCTAAGAATTCATGTAGGTAAGAATTAACCCGAAAATGATATTGACTACCATGGAAACCTTACCCTGACCCGATCTGACCTGTGACATCGAGAGATAAGTAGTTCTTATTGACTCATTAGGTTAGTGGAAGGCCGAGAGCCCCTGCTAGGTTAATTATTAGATGATTGAATAGAACCTAAAGTAGGAGTTAATTATGAACACTGAAATGAGTTAGTTTTATAATGCCCCAAAAATTTAAGTCTTTAATTTTTGCATGATATGACACAAATTTCTCGTTTGCCTTAATGGCTAAGTGATTTGGGTGTGTATGGGAGTGTTTGAGAAGCCTAGGTTCAAGTCTTGGCTTTCGTAGAAATTTTAATTTTGCTTTGAAATGAATCTGGACACTGGCATATAGGCCTTATAAATAATAGTGCTTGTTTTATGACAAAAAGAGCTTGTGGTCTAGTGGCAAGGTGGCGTGTTGTGTAACTGTGAGGTCTGAGGTTCAAGTCCTGGGTTGCGCAATGAAGTATTTATTTTGCTGCTTGATCTGTGTAGGTAGTGGAGTTGGACTGAAACACAGCTAAGGGGAGTCTGAATAGAAGTTGAATGGAGTTGTTGGGGGAGTTGAGGAGAAATCGGTGGAGTAATTCAAGGAGGGATAAGGGGAGAGATACGAGGAGAAAATCAAGGAGTTTGATGGAGAGGAAGTGTTTGTGCCGAATTTGGTCTCTAGGCACTCAGATAAACGGTTTTTACGGTTTTTGGGTTGTTTTCTCTCTGTCTGCTTCGATTTCGGTCAGCATTCTTTTCAACTTTTTCTTTTTGTGCCGAATTTTGGCTGAGATTTCAAGTACCTCTCGGGTTTGTTCGTTTACTTTTTCTGCTCTTTCCTTTAATTCCTTTTTTTTTTGTTTGGCCGAATAGCTCTTTGGTTCTCTCCTCTGTCGAATCCTCTTTTCTCTTCCCCTCTTCTCTTTGCTATTTATTTTCTCTCCTCTACTTTCCCAAACCTTGACTGAGTAGTGTTGAGTAGTTTCGTGTTGCATTTTTCTTCTGATTTGCTCTTCTTCCCTACCCCTTTTTGGTCAACTGTTTGTCAAATATTTCTTTTCTCTCCCTCTTCATCTCTTTAATTTTCTTTTCGGCTTGATAACTATTCTCTGACGGTTCAAATTCCTCGAGGAGTGAAAGAGTTTCAGGTGAGATTAAAGTCGTCGAAACCTTCCTCTCATCACTCGATCAAATGTAAGGATGTAGGCTAGCATTCTCAAGTGTAGGCCGAATGCTTTCTGCGATTCTGTAAGTTATCATGTATGGATTTAAACCACATGAATAAACAATCCTGTTTAATAAAATCCGTTTGTAATGCAGATATCCGTCAAAGAGATTGTAGTCAACCTTCGTCAGTGGTATAAGTGGGCTAAGCCACATTTGTCAATCGAGGTAAGTGTTAATTTTAGTTTTAGTTAAGGGTGTAAAAGAAGGGAATTAACCTTATTGTTCAGCGACTAATTGAAAGCCGTGTATGAATGTAGGTTCTGGTGCTCGTGGATCTTGGTGCGTTTTCACAAGCAGGTGTGTAAACACCCCACTGTAACTATAGAACGGCAAAAGCCAAAAAGCTGAAAATACGGTGTTTGAGACCACACGAGCGTGTGATCACTCGTGTGGTAAGCCAAACCCACGAATAATGGGCGATGGACTGTAGAGGCCCCCATGAGCATTTTATGGGCTTAGGCCGTAATAGGCCATGTTGGGCCGAAAGGGGTCGTGTGGGCCCAATGGGCTCGTGGGCCCCACATGGATGAAATCCATGATTTGTGGCAAATACTGGACAGGGCTATGTAGGTCTCATAGCCGTGGCAAAGTCTGGGCTGAGCGGGCCGCACGAGCGTGTGGGCCCACTTGGGCCGAGTAATGGGCCTTAGACCTATTTACACTATTATGACCATTTAGGTTACTGGAGTCGCTCGAGGCGACTGAGGACCTTCTAAGAGGTCAATATCTGCATCGAGACCCCAAAGTAGGTAAAATGACCAAAATACCCTTAAAGGGTGAAATGACTACTTTTACCCCTAATAGATGGAAATGACCGTTATACCCCTAAAGGTAGGTGGACCGATGTGTTCATGATTTGTAGATAATCATTCATCGAGTATGACATTCTGCATATATACGTATGATTTATAACATGACATCTTGCATGGGGTTGGGATATCATATGGAGGAAGTATCTTCATTGGTGGCTTTGACACATATCTCGTTCTTGCGGCTTTCTTTGCGATCATTGTCTTGGCGACTTTCTTTGCGACATTGGTGTGTTGGCTGGGTGGGTCGATTTTATCCCCACATGGTGTGTTGGTGGTACGGAGTGGTGTATTGGCTGGATTGGGGATGGGTTGCATTATTGCACTGTACTGATATGATATTGGGCTAAGGCCCACACTGTTACTATATTGGGCTAAGAACCATCTTGTCATCATTCTCGAATAGGGCTCGTGCCCGCATCACATCTTGCATGTCGTGTACTAACTGGCTGATAGGGGATTACACACTAAGTTTCGTAAACTCACCCTTTCCTGTTAACTGTGCAAGTAATCCTCAGCCATAGACGATTTGGTGTTGAGTGGGGCTCGGAGGTGGCCACTCAACTACAGCTGTTCTACACTTGCTTTCGTTTAAATTTAAAGTTTGTGTTGGATTTTTTTTATGTAATAAGGCCATTTATGTTTGGTTAAAATTTTAATTGGGCTTTTGCTTACTTATTTTAAACTGCTAGTTTAGGAGAAGACGAATTTTCAAAATAATCACTGTTTTTAAAGACACGAAATTTAAACGGTAGAGTTTTCAAAAGCTTCTGCGATTTTAAATCAACCTATTATAACAATAGCAGATAATAAGGCAAACATTTTGAATAGATGATTTGTTAAATAATAATAAAGGGGTTTTAAACTTAGAAACGAGTTTTTACCAACAAGTCCAATTTTCGAAAGACACTTCAATGTGACACGCCAGATTCGTCCGTAACGTCTAGGCCGGGTTTGGGGTGTTACATTTAGTGGTATCAGAGCCAGGTTACAAAACTCGGCTGTGGAATGGGTTTTGAAAATATTCAAAATTTCTGGAAAATTGTTCTTGAAGTGTTTTAGAAGGTTTTCAAGTGTGGCACACCGAGTCTCCATCACCGAATCCGTAAGTTTTCTTTATACTGTAGACTGCTTGAACTGAAATACACTGAGAAACTACTATAGATAGTAGGACTGTACTGAAAATCTTTAGTTAGAGTAAACTGAAAACTGTAGGGAGACCGTAATTTGCGAAAACAAAACTCTGGTTACTGCTTTTCATAAGACATCTATTAATAATTATTAGAATTACAAACTGATACATAAAACTTCTTAAACAGATAATATGTCATTCGATATGAGCACTAGAGGTACTCGCAGAAGGGGTACACGAGGCCGCGGTAGAGACCGAGGAAGTGCTAGGGCTAATTCTTCGGCATCAGGCCACATGCCTAATGTTGAGGCAAGGGAGGCACCAGCTTCACTGATGACTGAGACGGGATCATACGATCGAGCGGCTGGGGATGATGCACTATCCCAAGCTATACTCCGCATTCTGGAAAGGGTCGCAGGGACCAGTACTGGTGCTGTGGGCCGTGGTTCGATTTCAGAACGACTCCGATCGAATGGAGCAAAAATCTTCAGGGGTATTTCTAGAGTAGCCCCTAATGTAGCTGAATACTGGTTGGAAGCCACAGAGAGAATAATGGACGACCTCGACTGCACTTCTGAGCAAAAACTAAAAGGTGTTGTAACAGTCTGGTTTAGACCCTAGTCAAAATAGTGGTTTCGGGACCACAAATCCAAGTTAGAAAAATATTTTAATATTATTTTCTGTGCCTACTGTATGTGAATAAGCATGTGTTAAAGTTCCGTGAATTAATTTTGTCATTTGTGTGCTTAATTTGATAAAAGGATCTAATTTTGAAAGATGCAAAATTTGCATGCAATATGTTAAAAGCACTAATGTGTTATGGCTTTTAAATGTAGTGGACTTATGAGGCAATTAAGCCATTATTTAGTAAGTTGAATGGTTAATGGACAAAAATGGCCTTAATGTATAAAAGATATTATGTTAATTAAAAGGCTAATTTTGTAAAAATGATTAATAATGTTAGTATAATAAAAAGAAAACATAAAATAAGCTATCTATTTTGGTGTTCACCTAGCCGAATATTGAAAGAAAAAGAAGAAATAAAAAACCAAGCTAGGTATCGGCTACTTCTAAGCTAAATTAAGGTATGTTTCGGTTTCGATTTTTGATAATTTCTACGTTTTTGTAATCGTTGCTTTGTATTATACAAAACCCATGCTTCAATTTTGTGAATTGATGAAGATTTTGAAATGTACCATTGATGAACACATGAGTTTTGTGATGTTTGAAGATGAATTATGAAAGATATGTGTTAGATTTACATAGTTTGTCTTTGAATTTTTGATGAATTTGAGTAATTTGGATTAAATTGAGAAAATAATATTTTGAGGGACTAAATTGTGAAATAAATGAAATGTATGGACTTGTATGGACTACATGAATATCCAGCCAAGCATGGGTAATATGGAATTTTGTGTATTTTGTGAATTTGTGAAATAGGGACTAAAATGTCAAAATGTGAAAATGTGAGGTCTAATTTGTAAATTGCCCTAAATATGTGTTTTTGGATTGAATTGAATAATTTAGTGAATAAATAAGTTAAATTTGAATATGTGTAGATTAGGAACCGAAGAAAACGGACTTAGATCGTGGGAAATCAAAAGTAATTGAGTAGCCGAGTTCGTTTCCGTTTATCTGAATCCGAGATAAGTCTATATACAAATAAATGTTTTCACCTTGATATATGTATGTTCATATGAAAATTTATATTGATGAATGTATAAGAGATGATGAGGACATGAAATCCGAGATAGTATCGACTTGGTATCAACATCCGGAAAAGTCTCGTACGAACCTAGGAATAGATAGGATTACATATGTCATGACATAGGTGTCCGATATGTGAAATCGTGTAAGACCACGTCTGGGATGTTGGCATCGATTTGAGATTTACGTGTAAGACCATGTCTGGGACATTGGCATCGTATTGATTCGTGTAAGACCCTGTCTGGGACAGTGGCATCGATATCTGGTTACATGTAAGACCACGTCTAGGACGTTGGCATTGTACGACTATTCCGAGCATTCTGAGTATCCTATTGATTTCGAACGGTTAAATAGGCAAATCCGAGAAATGAAAGTCTACGTGAAATGTATAAACGAATCAGGTACGTTTGAATTGTACACTAAGCAAGTGTATGAAAGGTAAGTGTTTATATGAACATACCTAGATGAGATATGTGAATAGATTTGATAAAGTAAAATGTGGTATGTGAATGAATGAACTATAATTTAATGAAGTACATGGTGATGCATATATGTTGGTAAGCAAATGACTAACCAAATGAGCCATGGAGAATTATGAATGTGCAAATGAGCTATTACTTTGTGTGTGTTTGTTCTGTTTTATAGATCGTCAAACCTACTGAAGGCTTGGGGATTGTCGAGGATCGTCATCACACTACTCAATCTTATTTTTGTACCTTTTTGAAAGTGTAAATGTTAAGTATGGCATATATAGGCTAGTCAATTGAATCATGGATTGAGATATATAAATAACCATGTGATATGGCTAGCTAATGATATGTCATGAATAAGTAGATAAGCTATGTTATGTGTTTTGTTAATGGTTGAGCATATGGTAAAATTTGAACTTTGTTTTGGTGATGAAAAGTTGGTATAATATTGATGGAGTGATGCCATAATTAATTGGTAAGTTTATAGGTGAATATTTCTTAGATATACTTGTGATTTGGTTGAGCTAAATGGCATATAAAATGTTGTGATGAAATGTACTTGTATGAGTTGTAAAGATGACCATTTGATGAAATTTTTGGTTGCCAATTGTGTATAGAATAAGACTTGTATATGATTGTAGGGATAACCCAAGTGTGGGTGGCATTTTGGCCTTGAAAATGGCCTATAATTGCCCACACGGTTGAGCACACGGGCGTGTGGCTCGATCGTGTCCCTCGTGGTTGTATTTCAAAACAAGTCAGGCTCGACCACGGGCTGGACACACGTGCGTGTGATTGGCCGTGTGGTGCAAGTCAGGCTCGACCACGGGTGAGGCACACGGGCGTGTCTCAAGCCGTGTGGACAAGTCAGTATGTATTCCCTGTTTTGACACGGCTTAGACACACGGGCGTGTCTGAGGTGGTGGGAGGCACACGGCCTGCCCACACGGGCGTGTGACCTCTGTAACTTTGAAAAATTTTTAAATTTCTGAGAATTTCCATATATGTTCGGTTTAGTCTTGGCCCAATTCTTAAGCATGATTATCATCTCGTTGACCTATTTAAGGGACACTTTGATGTGATTTGTTTAATTAGGTTATAAAATGACTGTAAAAGTTTCTGATTGTCTAGTAATGCATTTTAACCCTAAACCGGTGATGGTTACGGGTTTAGGGTGTTACATTTGATTGGTATCAGAGCTACAGTTTAGTCGATTCTCGGACTAACGTAGCATATGCGAGTCTAGCTATACATGCCATATATATGAAATGTGATAGTGTGATGAATCCTGACGAGTAAAATGTGTTTTCCGTATAGTAATGGATCCCGAAAGAGCCGTAGCTGACGATGTAGAAAGTAATGCGCCTGCTCCCGCTCAAGGAACAGTGCCATCTGATTCGAGATCGGCTACTAGCGGTCAAGAGGGAGAAGCTAAACAAGCTTTCTTCCAAATGATGAGTGAGTGGTTCATTCAGTTTGTAAGGAATAATACGGCTGTTTCACAACCTCCGCCCCCGCTTAATCCTCCTCAGACTTCTACTATACCTCCGATTATGAATCTGAATTTGTTGAATAAGCCTTCGATCGACAAAATCCGTAAATATGGGGTCGAAGAGTTCAGGTCCACCAGTGATGATGATGCCGAGAAAGCTAAATTTTGGCTCGAGAACACAATCCAGGTATTTGATGAAATGTCACTGAATCTTGAAGAATGCATAAAATGTGTTGTTTCTTTGTTACGAGATGCAGCCTATCAATGGTGGAAGACTTTGGTTTCTGTGGTTCCAAAGGAACGGGTTACTTGGGATTTCTTTCAAACTGAGTTCAGGAAGAAATACATTAGTAAGAGATTTATTGATCAGAAACGAAAAGAATTTCTGGAATTGAAACAGGGTCGCATGTCCGTCACTGAGTACGAACGAGAGTTCGTGAGACTAAGTCAGTATGCTCGTGAATGTGTATCAACCGAGGCAATAATGTGCAAAAGATTTGAAGATGGCCTTAACGAAGATATCCGTTTGTTAGTTGGGATTTTGAGAAATAAAAGAGTTTGTTGTGCTTGTTGATCGAGCGTGCAAAGATGAGGCACTTGGGAAAGACAAAAGAAAGCCTGAGTCTGAAGTCAGAGAGGCAAGAAAGAGATTTTTGAATAAATCATTTCAGTCTGCTTCGAAGAAATTCAGAGATGAGCATAGTCGTTCAAAGGCAAATGTGGGACATTCGAATCCGAGAGATCGAGCTAGAACACAGTCGAATTCCAAAGCTCAGCAACTTTAATGGCTAGTGTTGGAAATGTCTGATCCGAATAACCTGAATGTAAACATTGTGGTAAAAGACATCCGGGAAGTTGTAGATTGAATGATCGAGCCTGTTTCAGATGCGGATCGTTAGATCATTTCATTAGAGATTGCCCAGAGTCTGTTGAGCAAGAGATTGTTCAGAATCTGAGATTTGATAATGTTTCAGCGAGAGGTAGACCTTCCCAAAATGTAAGGAATGTCAGTAGTAGTCAGAAAACTACGAAAGACACTGTTGCGAGATCTGAAGCTAGAGCGCCTGCCAGAGCATATGCCATTCGAGCTCGTGAGGAAGCTTCATCTTCGGATGTTATAACGGGTACATTTACTCTTTATGACACTTCTGTGATTGCATTGATAGTCCCAGGTTCTACACATTCGTATATATGCATGAACTTAGTATCCAGTAAGACTTTTCCTTTAGAGTCTACTGAATTTGTTATTAGAGTATCGAACCCCTTAGGTAAAAGTGTCCTGGTTGATAAAGTATGCAAGAACTGTCCGTTGATGTTTAGAGATGTTTGTTTTCCGGATGATCTGATGTTATTACCTTTTGATGAGTTCGATATAATTTTGGGTATGGACTGGTTAACATTGCATGATGTCGTTGTGAATTGCAAAAGAAAGACCATTGATTTAAGATGTCAGAATGATGAAATAGTTCGGATCGAGTCTAATGATTTGAATGGGTTACTTGCTGTCATATCAGTGATGAAAGCTCAAAATTATTTGAAAAAGGGTTATGAAGCTTATTTTGCTTATGTGATTGATTCGAAAGTAACTGAAAAGAAAGTTGAATCAGTGCCAGTGGTTTGTGAATTCCCTGATGTATTACCTGAAGAATTACCGGGATTGCCTCCGATACGTGAAGTTGAATTTGGTATTGATTTGTATCCAAGAACAACTCCTATTTTGATAGCTCCGTATAGAATGGCACCAACAGAGTTGAAAGAGTTAAAGTCACCGTTGCAAGAGTTGACTGACAGAGGGTTTGCACGACCGAGTTTCTCACCTTGGGGTGCTCCTGTTCTGTTTGTGAAAAAGAAAGATGGCACGATGAGAATGTGCATTGATTACCGTCAGTTCAACAAGGTGACTAAAAAGAACAAATATCCTCTGCCGAGAATTGATGATTTATTTGATCAGCTTAAAGGAGCCACTATGTTTTCAAAGATAGATTTGAGATCGAGATGCTACCAGCTACGAGTAAAAGATTCAGATATTCTGAAGATTGCTTTCAGAATGAGGTACGGGCATTATGAGTTTTTAGTTAGGCCTTTCGGACTAACGAATGCTCCTGCTATTTTTATGGATTTGATGAACAGAATTTTCAGACCCTACCTAGATCGATTTGTTATCATATTCATTGATGACATTTTAATTTATTCATGTAATGAGATTGAGCATGCTGAGCATCTGAGAATCGTATTACAGACTCTGCGTGAAATGCAATTGTATGCGGAATTCAGCAAATGTGAATTTTGGTTGCGAGAAGTAGGTTTTCTGGGGCATATTGTATCAGCCTCTGGTATACGAGTTGATCCGAGTAAGATTTCTGCTATTTTGGAATGGAAACCTCCAAGAAATGTGTCTGAAATCTGAAGTTTTCTGGGATTAGCTGGTTATTATCGCTGGTTTGTAAAAGGCTTTTCGATGATTTCTACTCCGTTGACTAAATTGCTTCAGAAAGATGTGAGATTTGAATGGTCCGATAAATGTCAGAAAAGCTTTGATCAGTTGAAAACTCTGTTGACTGAAGCTCCAGTTTTGGTACAACCAGAATCGGGTAAAGAATTTGTGATTTACAGTGATGCTTCATTGAATGGTCTGGGATGTGAATAGATGCAAGAAGGCAAAGTTATAGCTTATGCCTCGAGACAATTAAAGCCTCATGAAAAGAACTATCCGACACATGATCTTGAATTAGCTGCGATTGTGTTTGCGTTAAAAATTTGGCGCCATTATCTTTTCAGTGAGAGATGCCACGTGTTTTTAGATCATAAAAGTTTAAAGTATCTGATGACTCAGAAATACTTGAATCTGGGACAGAGAAGATGGTTAGAGCTGTTGAAAGACTACGAGCTTGTGATAGATTATCATCTGGGGAAAGCAAATGTTGTTGATGATGCATTGAGCCGGAAGTCACTGTTTGCATTATGTGCTATGAATGCTCATTTGGACCTGTCTGATGATGGTCCAGTTTTGGCGAAATTGAAAGCTAAACCGTTTTTCTTACAACAATTATGTGATGCTCAGAAAGTTGATAACGAGTTACTAGCGAAAAGAGCTCGGTGTGATTTGAACTCTGATTCTGAATTTCAAATTGATGATGATGATTGCTTGAGATTTCGAGATCGAATATGTGTTCCGAGAAACCCAGAGTTGATTCAATTGATTTTGATTGAAGCTCACAATAGTCGCTTATCTGTTCATACGGGAAGTACAAAGATGTATCATGATTTGAAGCAACACTATTGGTGGTCTGGTATGAAAAGGGATATCTCTGATTTTGTATCGAAATGTTTAGTCTGTCAGCAAGTTAAAGCTGAACATCAGGTTCCATCTGGTTTGCTACAACCAATTCTGATTTCCGAGTGGAAATGGGATAGAGTGACGATGGACTTTGTTTCCGGATTGCCATTGACTCCGAGAAAGAAAGATGCAATTTGGGTCGTAGTTGATCGATTGACGAAATCTGCCCATTTTATTTCTATACGATCTGATTACTCACTTGATAAGTTAGTTGAGCTTTATATTTCTGATATTGTGAGATTGCACGGAGTGCCATTGTCTATTGTATGTGATAGAGATCCGAGATTTAAATCACGATTCTGGAAGAAATTGCAAGAAGCTTTGGGTACTAAATTGCATTTTAGTACAGCTTTTCACCCGCAGACGGATGGTCAGTCTGAACGGATTATTTAGATTCTCGAGGATATGTTGAGATGTTGCATCCTTGAGTTTAATGGTATGTGGGAACAATATTTGCCATTGATTGAATTTGCGTACAATAACAGTTTTCAGTCAAGCATTAAAATGGCACCTTATGAAGCTTTGTACGAATGTAATTCTCGAACACCTTTGTACTTGTCAGAACTCAGTGAAAATAAGATACACGGGGTTCATTTGATAAAAGATACTGAACAGAAAGTGAAAGTAATCCGTGATAGTCTGAAAGCAGCGTCTGATCGTCAGAAGTCCTATGCAGACTTGAAAAGAAAATAAATTGAATTCGAAATAGGTGATAAAGTATTTTTAAAAGTATCTCCGTGGAAGAAAGTACTTCGATTCGGACGTAAAGGTAAATTGAGTCCAAGGTTCATCGGGACGTATGAGATCATTGAACGAATTGAACCTGTTGCATATCGATTGTTATTGCCACCAGAATTAGAAAAGATTGACAATGTATTTCATGTGTCAATGCTTCGTCGATACAGATCTGATCCATCACAAGTGATTACTCCGTCTGAGATTGAAATCTGAACCGATGTCTTATGAGGAAGAACTAATCCGTATCTTAGCTCGTGAAGTAAAAGAAATGCGAAATAAGAAGATTCCGTTAGTAAAAGTACTATGGCATCGACACGGAGTGGAAGAGGCTACGTGGGAGCCTGAAGATATAATGAGACAACAATATTCGAATCTGTTTAACGGTACGATTTTCGGGGACGAAAATCCCTAAGGGGGAGAATTGTAACAGTCCGATTTAGACCCTAGTCGGAATAGTGGTTTCGGGACCACAAATCCAAGTTAGAAAAATATTTTAATATTATTTTCTGTGCCTACTGTATGTGAATAAGCATGTGTTAAAGTTCTGTGAATTAATTTTGTCATTTGTGTGCTTAATTTGATAAAAGGATATAATTGTGAAAGATGCAAAATTTTCATGCCATATGTTAAAAGCACTAATGTGTTATGGCTTTTAAATGTAGTGGCCTTATGAGGCAATTAAGCCATTATTTAGTAAGTGGAATGGTTAATGGACAAAAATGGCCTTAATGTATAAAAGCTATTATGTTAATTAAAAGGCTAATTTTGTAAAATGATTAATAATGTTAGTATAATAAAAATAAAACATAAAATAAGCTATCTATTTTGGTGTTCATCTAGCTGAATATTGAAAGAAAAAGAAGAAATAAAAAACCAAGCTAGGTTTCAGCTACTTCTAAGCTAAATTAAGGTATGTTTCGGTTTCGATTTTTGATAATTTCTACATTTTTGTAATCGTTGCTTTGTATTCTACAAAACCCATGCTTTAATTTTGTGAATTGATGAAGATTTTGAAATGTGCCATTGATGAACAGATGAGTTTTGTGATGTTTGAAGATGAATTATGAAAGATATGTGTTAGATTCTGAGGGTCCTTCTGTTGGAGATATTAGAACAGTTAAGGATTTTTCTGATGTATTTCCTGATGAGCTCCCTGGGTTGCCTCCGAACCGCGAAGTTGAATTTGGTATTGAGCTCCTGCCTAGAACAGCTCCAGTGTCCATCGCTCCTTATAGGATGGCACCGAAGGAGCTGGTTGAGTTAAAAGCTCAAATCCAAGAACTACTGGATCGAGGATTCATTCGACCTAGTGTGTCTCCATGGGGAGCACCAGTGTTGTTCGTAAAGAAGAAGGATGGGTCCATGCGCATGTGCATCCACTATCGACAATTGAATAAACTGACTATCAAGAATAAGTATCCTTTATCGAGGATAGATAATTTATTTGATCAGCTGCGAGGAGCTTCGGTTTTCTCCAAAATAGATCTTCGTTCTGGGTACCATCAGCTGAGAGTTAAGGAGGCTGATGTGTATAAGACTGCGTTTAGGACTCATTATGGTCATTACGAGTTCCTAGTGATGCCGTTTTGGCTGACGAATACACCAGCTGCCTTCATGGACCTAATGAACCGAGTATTCTAGCCCTACCTGGATCGGTTCGTGGTGGTATTTATAGACGATATCTTGGGGTATTCGAGAACCGAGGATAACAAGATGCACATCTCCGAACTGTTCTGCATATTTTAAGGGAGAAACAATTGTACGCTAAGTTCAGCAAGTGTGAGTTCTTGCTATGAGAAGTGACATTTCTGGGTCACGTGGTATCTGCCGAGGGGATTAGGGTTGATCCTCCAAAAATTGAAGCCGTACTGTATTGGAAACCACCTAAGACCGTATCTGAGATTCGAAGCTTTCTGGGTCTGGCAGGGTATTACAAACGTTTTATTTAGGGGTTTTCCTTGATTGCTGCACCTCTGATTAAGTTGTTGCGAAAAGGGGTATCGTTTAACTGGACTAATAAGCAGCAAGAAAGTTTTGAGGAACTAAATAAAATTCTGACTGGGGCCCCTGTCTTGATCATGCCAGTGTCTGGGAAAGAATTCACTGTCTACAGTGATGCATCACACGTTGGTCTGGGTTGTGTGTTGATGCAGGAGGGTAAGGTGGTTGCTTATGCGTCTCGTCAGCTTAAGCCTCACGAGGTGAACTACCCTACTCAAGACTTGGAGTTAGCCGCGGTGGTATTCGCACTAAAAATTTGGAGGCACTATTTATACAGTGAGAAGTGTATTATCTACATAGATCACAAGAGCCTCAAGTACCTCCTCACTCAGAAGGAGCTAAATCTTAGGCAGCGAAGATGGATAGAGCTGCTTAAGGATTATTATTGCTCGATTGAGTACCACCCTGGTAAGGCTAACGTGGTAGCTGACACACTAAGCAGTAGGGTTGTATCTGATTTGAGAGCAATGTTTGCTGGTCTCAGCTTGTTTGATGATGGTAGCTTGTTGGCTGAGCTGCAAGTTAGACCGACGTGGACTGAACAGATTAAGGATAAACAGTTGTTGGATGAGTCACTGGTTCCTCGTTTCCAACAGGTTGAGAATGGGGAAACTTTAGATTTTGGGCTGAATAGTAAAGGAGTACTGTGTTTCCGTAAGAGAGTCTGTGTACCGAAGGATTCTGGTCTGAGGCAGTCTATACTGCAGGACGCACATAGTAGTCAATATGCTATGCATCCTGGCAGAAACTAGTTATACCGAGATCTTCGTGAGCTATACTGGTGGCCAGGACTGAAACGCGAAGTTACTGATTTTGTAAGTAAGTGCTTGACGTGCAAGCAAGTTAAAAAGTGAGCATCACCGCCTTGAAATTCTGCGACCAGTTAAGATTCCACTTTGGAAGTGGGAGAGGGTAACCATTGATTTTGTGAGTGGGCTGCCCTTAACGCCTACTAAGAAGGATTCAGTATGGGTAATTGTAGACCGATTGACTAAATCTGCCCATTTTATACTAGTCCGTACTGATTACTCGTTGCAGAAGCTAGCAAATTTGTATGTGGCTGAGATTGTGAGACTCCATGGGGTACCGGTTTCCATCATATCCGACAGAGACCCACGATTCACATCTCAGTTCTGGAAGAAATTCCACGAGGCTTTGGGTACTAGGTTGAACTTCAGCATTGCATTCCATCCTCAGACAGATGGTCAGTCAGAGAGGGTGATTCAGATACTGGAGGACATGTTAAGAAGTTGTGTAATTGATTTTTGAGGCAGCTGGGAAGACTATTTGCCGCTAGCAGAGTTCGCGTATAATAATAGCTACCAGTCTAATATTCAAATGGCACCGTACGAGGCGTTATATGGTCGTAGGTGTCGTACTCTTACCTATTGGACTGAGCTGGGCAAGCGGCAAGTTCTGGGGCCAGAATTAGTTTTTGATACCGAAGAAAAGGTAAAACTGATTCGAGACCGGTTGAAGAAAGCATCTGATAGGCAGAAGTCTTACGCGGATCTTAAACGCCGAGAGATTGAGTATTCTGTGGGGGACTTCGTATTTCTCAAGGTTTCCCCATGGAAAAAGATACTGAGGTTTGGGCGGAAGGGTAAGCTTAGCCCTAGGTTCATTGGGCCTTACCGTATACTGAAGCGTGTGGGACCGGTCACCTATCAACTTGAGTTGCCTCCAGAATTAGATCGAATTCACGATGTGTTCCACGTCTTCATGCTGAGGGGTTATCGCTCTTATCCCACACATATAGTACCAGTCGAGGAAATCGAAGTTAGGCCAGATCTGACCTTCGAGGAGGAGCCAGTGTAGATATTGGATCGTGAGGTTAAAGTACTGAGGAAGAAATCTATTCCACTAGTCAAGATGCTTTGGCATAATCACAGTTCAAAAGAAGCCACGTGGGAAGCTGCGGAGGCGATGCGTCGGCAATACCCTCATCTATTCTGACCAGGTAAATTTCGAGGCCAAAATTTCGTTAAGGGGGGTAGAGTTGTAACGCACCAAAAATTTAAGTCTTTAATTTTTGCATGATATGACACAAATTGCTTGTTTTCCTTAATGGCTAAGTGATTTGGGTGTGTATGGGAGTGTTTGAGAAGCCTGGGTTCAAGTCTTGGCTTTTGCAGAATTTTTAGTTTTGCTCTGAAATGAATCTTGACACTAGCATATAGGCCTTACAAATAATAGTGCTTATTTTATGACAAAAATAGCTTGTGGTCTAGTGGCAAGGTGGCGTGTTGTGTAACTGTGAGGTCTGAGGTTCAAGTCTTGGGTTGCGCAATGGAGTATTTATTTTGCTACTTGAGCTGTGTAGGTAGTGGAGTTGGACTGAAACACAGCTAAGGGGAGTTTGAATAGAAGTTGAATGGAGTTGTTGGGGAAGTTGAGGAAAAATCGGTAGAGAAATTGAAGGAGGGATAAGGGGAGAGATACGAGGAGAAAATCAAGGAGTTTGATGGAGAGGAAGTGTTTGTGTCGAATTTGGTCTCTAGGCACTCAGATAACCGGTTTTGGGGGTTTTTGGGTTGTTTTCTCTCTGTTTGCTTCTATTTTGGTCAGCATTCTTTTCACCTTTTGCTTTTGGTGCCAAATTTTGGCTAAGATTTTGAGTACCTCTCGGGTTTGTTCATTTTCTTTTTCTGTTCTTTCCCTTAATTCCTTTTTTTTTGTTTGGCCGAATAGCTCTTTGGTTCTCTCCTCTGCCGTATCCTCTTTTCTCTTCTCCTCTTCTCTTTGTTGTTTCTTTTCTCTCCTCTACTTTCCCAAACCTTGACAGAATAGTGTTGAGTAGTTTTGTGTTGCATTTTTCTTCTAATTTGCTCTTATTCCCCTACCCCGTTTTGGACAAGTGTTTGTCGAATATTGCTTTTCTCTCCCTCGTCATCTCTTCAATTTTGTTTTCGACTTGACAACTATTCTCTGACGGTTTTAATTCCTCGAGGAGTGAAAGAGTTTCAGGTGAGATTAAAGTCGTCGAAACCTTCCTCTCATCACTCGATCAAAGGTAAGTATATAGGCTAGCATTCTAAAGTGTTGGCCAAATGCTTTCTGCGATTCTGTAAGTTATCATCTGTAGATTTAAACAACATGAATAAACAATCCTGTTTAATAAAATCCTTTTGTAATGCAGATATCCGTCAAAGAGATTGTAGTCAACCTTCGTCAGTGGTATAAGTGGGCTAAGCCACATTTGTCAATCGAGGCAACTGTTAATTTTAGTTTTAGTTAAGGGTGTAAAAGAAGGAGATTAACCTTATTGTTCAGCGACTAATGGAAAGCCGTGTATGAATGTAGGTTTTGGTTCTCGTAGATCTTGGTGCGTTTTCACAAGCAGGTGTGTAAACACCCCACTGTAACTGTAGAACGAAAAAAGCCGAAAAGCCAAAAATACAACGTTTGAGACCACACGAGCGTGCGATCGCTTGTGTGGTAAGCCAAACCCACGAATCATGGGCGATAGAATGTAGAGGCCCCCATGAGCATTTTCATGGGCTTAGGCCGTAATGGGCCACATTGGGCCGAAAGGGGCCGTGTGGGCCCAATGGGCTCGTGGGCCCCACACGGATGAAATCCACGATTTTTGGCAAATACTGGATTGAGCTATGTAGGTCTCATAGCCGTGGCAAAATCTGGGCTGAGCGGGCCGCACGAGCGTGTGGGCCCACTGGGGCCGAGTAATGGTCCCATTTACACTATTATGACCATTTAGGTTACCGGAGTCGCTCGAGGCGACTGCAGACCTTCCAAGAGGTCGATATCTACACCGAGACCCCAAAGTAGGTAAAATAACCAAAATACCCCTAAAGATTGAAATGACTACTTTTACCCCTAATAGATGGAAATGACCGTTATACCCCTAAAGGTAGGTGGACTAATGTGTTCATGATTTGTAGATGACTATTACTGAGTATGACATTCTACATATACGTATGATTTATGACATGACATACTGCATGGGGTTGGGATACTGTTATGGAGGAAGTATACTGTACTGGTGGTTTTGCCACATATCACATTCTTGGCGACTTTCTTTGCGATCATCATATCTTGGCACCTTTGTTGCGATATTGGTGTGTTGGCTGGGTGGGTCAATTTTATCCCCAGATGGTGTGTTGGTGGTACAGACTGGTGTGTTGGTTGGATTGGGGATAGGTTGCATTATTGCACTGTACTGATATGGTATTGGGCTAAGGCCCACACTGTTACTATATTGGGCTAAGACCCACACTGTACTGTTACTGAATAGGGCTCAGGCCCAGACTATTACTGGATGTCGTGTACTAACTGGCTGATAGGGGATTACACACTGAGTTTTCGTAAACTCACCCTTTTCTTTTAACTGTGCAGGTAATCCTCAGCCATAGACGATTTGGTGCTGAGTGGGACTCGGAGGTGGCCAAACAACTGTAGCTGTTCTACACTTGCTTTCATTTAAATTTAAAGTTTGTGTTGGATTTTGTTTATGTAATAAGGCCATTTATGTTTGGTTAAACTTTTAATTGGGCTTTTGCTTACTTATTTTAAACTGCTAGTTTAGGAGAAGACGATTTTTCAAAATAATCACTTTTTTCAAAGACACGAAATTTAAACAGTAGAGTTTTCAAAAGCTTCCGTGATTTTAAATCAACCTATTATAACAATAGCAGATAATAAGGCAAACGTTTTAACTAGATTATTTGTTAAATAATAATAAAGGGGTTTTAAACTTAGAAATGAGTTTTTACCAACAAGTCCAATTTTCGAAAGACACTTCAATGTGACACGCCAGATTCTTCCGTACCATCTAGGCCGAGTTTGGGGTGTTACAAGTTTTTTGACATTTAATTCTGATAAATCCTACAATCTGTATCTGTCATTAGTTTAGTCATTTATTAAACCCTTTATTATTATCAAATTATGATTAGTCATAATATAATTTAACTAAAATACTTATTAGAACTTTTAGAGTAGAAGTTAATATAAGTTTAGTCAATCCTCCTTTGGGTACGATCCTTGAAGTACTTTCAGTACTTCGTTGTACAAATCTATATTACAACCTGACCCGCATACTTGCGAACACCGCTTAATTCATATCCTTTGTAGCAGTATTCTCTATAACAACCCATTTTTAGTGGTGTCAGAAATAGTGGTTTCGGGACCACAATTCTGACAAGTGAGTTATTATTTTATTATTTATTTAAAGTCTATGAGATTATCTTAAAGTTTCATAAAGAAATTTTGAAGTTTAAATGGTTAATTAGGAAAAAGGACTAAATCGTAAAAGGTGTAAAAGTTGAATTCTTCTAGTTAAAAGGATTAAATGGCTATGGAAAGATAAACTAATGGACCTAGATGATAATTATACTGATGTGTCTCTAACTAACTACGATCAAAATAAAGGCAAGCGCACCTATCGAACAGTAGTATAGTTATGGTAAGACCGATAATATCGTATCCACATGGACCAAGAGTACTAGTAATTACTATCTTTCTATTATCTAGCCTAAGAATTGGAGTGATTTCTTTTTAAACTAAAACTAATTAATTAAAACACGACAAAGAATGAATTAGGAAAATACCTTTAGACAACTTATGTGATGGAGGCAATACCTAAGGAAGAATCCACCTAGACTTCACTTATTACTTTTGATTCATATGATTTATTCACTTGACTTAATCCGTAGAAATCCCTGATTTATGTTGATATCTCTCTCGAGACTAAAACCAACTGACTCTAGGTTGATTAATTGAAATCTCTTTATAATTAAAACCCCTATTATCGCATTAACTCGATCTATGGATTCCCTTATTAGATTTGACTCTAATCCGGTAGATTTTCGTTGCCCTATTTCTAGGGTTACAATCAACTCCGCTTAATTGTGTTGATCTACTCTTAAACAGGGACTTTTGCTCCTCTGAATAAGCACATTCGACTTGAATCAATAACCTGAACTATCAAAACAAGAATAAGAACTCACAATTAAGAATAAGAACAAGTATTTATCTTATAAATCAAATAATAATAAGATCTGTCATAGGTTTCATCCCCTCAGGTATTTAAGGGATTTAGTTCATACTGATAGAGGGAAACATCATAGAATAGGAAAAACAACAAAGCATAAGAAAAGCCAAAAACTTCTAAAGAACTTGATGGGAGATCTTCAGTCTTGATGGAGATCCTTCTTCCGAGCTGCTCCCGATGGCTGTCTTCGAGTATTTTCTCCCTTTTACTCTGCGTCCCCCTTTTAGGTCACCCCCTAGGGTGTTTATATAGGCTTTGGAACGTCTTTCTTTGCCCACAAGTAACCTTTTCCGGATAGAATTAATCTTTGATACGGCAGGGACACACCCGTGTGACACGCCCGTGTTCGATAGTCTTGGGCGTGCTCGCTCGCGCTTTCGCCACACACGTAGTGTGGCCTTCCGTGTCGTTGATCCAGTAGTGTTCGATTCTAAGGTAGGCCCATTTTGTCCCTTTTGGCCTGTTTCTTGTTCTTTTCGACTCCCTAAGCTCTCCTGAATGTAAAACATGAAATTAAGAGATTAGGAGCATCGAATTCATCAAATCTAATGAGAATTCATCCGAAAATAAGCCAAGCATGGGGTTAAAATATTCATAAATTAAGGTTTATCAAATATCCCCACACTTAAGCGTTTGCTTGTCCTCAAGCAAAATCCTCAACTCACAATAAGAATTAACTTCCTTAATTCATAACTCTCATCAATAATGTCTCATCATAATTTACAGATAATTCATACATTTATAATTCAACTAGAAGAGTCCTAGAGATTCAAACAATCTGAGTCATAGATTTTTATAGCATGAAAACATAGGTGTTTCCCCTTGCCTAAATAATTACCTTTGATTCAAAACCGACAAGTATTGACATCCTCACTAAAGATTTACTCAAATCACTCAAAGTGTTTAAGGTTCAATTTAAGCACTCAAAAGTCAAACATGAAGAGTTATTACCATAGGCTTGCATGAAAATCAAATCTCCACCGCTATAAAATGAAATGATACACAAATCAAAAGGTCTTTAAAAAGGGTTGTAATGGGGCTTGGGTTAAAGGTGCGGATAAAGGCTGAAAAGGAGGGTTAAAATCGAGATTGAATTGACAAATTACCTAACTAGCAAAGATGACCTAATACTAAATAATTATATCAATTGAAAACTTATCATAATAACACGAGCTTCTTCTCAAAATGTAAAATTAACTGCTTAAGCTCAAATAACATAGAACTAATATGAATAACTTTCCAACACTTTTTTTTTTAGAACAAGAACAAGTAAGAAATTAAAAATTGAAATAGAGAACATAGTCAGGCAACTGTTCAAGACAAATCTCGACAAAAAGGGGTTAATTCAATAGGAAAAATTCTTAATGAATCAAAAAGAGTGAGTTTTGGGTTAATATTAAGGGTAAATCAAGAAACGGTTTATTAGGATTCAAAGGGGTTCACTAGGGGTTAATTATGAATGTAGGCTTTTTATGGAGTAAGTGGGTTATATCCTAGGTGCCTTCATCATCTCAGTATATCAAATCAAGGATGTGGTCTCGACATGCATAATCGAAGCAAGTTCTAGAATAACAAATCAATGATGACACACTCATAATCAATAAAGTGAGCAAGAAAAATATATGCTCTTTAAAGGCTCAAAATCTCACAAAAATTATGGTTTTTGATGTCAACCTTGCAAATTTCAAATTTCAAAGTAATATTTAAATTTACCTAGAAAATTTTTAATTTTGAAAATAGACTTATCATGCTCGATTCTCTAGTGTCTTAAAGTTTAAACCATCAATGCACAATTACCCATGACTTAATCCAAAACATGTCAATAAAAATCATAAATCGATAGAAGTTTCATTCTAATAGTAATATGAGAAAATTACTTAAAAACAAGGCATAATTCAGTATTGTTGACACCTCCCCACACTTAAGATGTACATTGTCCTCAATGTACAAAGATAAATAGTGACAACGTAGTAAGAAAATCATAAGAGAGGGAGAGAAGTAAAAATTCCTGAATTTTTTATGGAGTCAAAGAAAAGAAACAGTGTAAAGTTGGGCAGGGGTGGTGGATACTCCGGTGGTGGTTTGGTCGTTCCTTAATAGCCCATTGAACCTAAATTAAAGACAAGAAAGATAAAAGGAAAGAATTTAAAAATGAAAATAAAAGAAAAAGAAAAAATAAATGGACTCAAAGGTCCTTGTCTTGTCGAGTAAATGAAGCGGACGGCATGAACTTATGTGGAGTGGTCGCGCACGGGGAGACCGTGCTAGGAGCCTTTCGCTTTTTCGACACGGAGATGGTGACTTTGGTCTTGTTGCTAGTATTAGTCATGGTGTAAGGGAAATAGGTGGTGAAAAGGGAGAAAAGTTGTGGTGGCTAGGATTGGGGAGGAAGGGATATGGGGAAGAAAGTGAGTAGAAAAAAAGGGTTTAAATAGAATTTAGGGCATCTAGTTGCTTCCCACGCCCGTGTGCCCTGGGCGTGGTAGGTCATACGGCCGTATCACATGGCCGTGTGGTGCCTTGTTCATTTCTCCCACACTTGTGTAGATGTTTCCACGCCCATGTTGATTAATCAGTGTCGACCACGGCCTACGGACGCGGGCGTGTCGCACACCTGTGTTACTTTCTTAATGTCGACCACAGCCGTATCGCACGGCCGTGGCATTTTATTGAAGCCCGTGTTTTGGGAAAATTTTCATCCTTGGTTCGTACGGTCTCTGCCACGCCGATGTGCGTATTCGTGGTGTCCACACGGCCACGGCCACGGCCACGCCCGTGTGCAAGGCCGTGTGGTAGGGAAACCTGCGCTTTATTAATTTGGTTAGTTTTTAGTTAGGTGCTAAAAATAAAAAATATGAAAATTAAAAGGGTTAGTGCTCGGGTTGCCTCCCGAGAAGCGCTCGTTTAAAGTCTTAAGCTAGACTTACCTTTCATTTGCATAATCATGGTGGTTTCAGGAGTTGAAACTCCTCATTCTTGCTATCAATTGTATTAAAATATGGTTTTAGACGAGTACGATTTACCTTGATGGTTCCAAATTGAGAATGAGTTACCTTGACTGTACCGTATGGGAAAGTATTAAGTACCGTGAAAGGAGTTATTCCATTAGGTTCAGAAGTGGCAACACGAGGATCTGTATTATCCATTAGAACTTGGTCTCCAACTTTGAAGTAGTTTGCTTCGTCTTTAGGTTCGTTATGGAGTTGCCTCAGTTTTGCTTCGTGTGTTCTTGGTTTCTCCTTAACATGTGTCTTCCACTCGTCTAGTTCATCGATCTGAAGCCTTTGCTCCTCATGAGTTATTTCTTTGTTGGCACGAGGTCTAGGATATGGCTCAGTTGTACAATTTCGTGGTGCTTCCTGAAAAGAATGTTGAACCAAATGGTCATTAATAGAATTTATGTTCTCACCTTTATTACTCGATGTCCTAGCCGAGTCAAGAGCCTGAAGAGTGATCGTTTCGTCACCTACACGAAGTGTGAGTTCACCTATACCAACATCAATTCTAGTTTTAGCATTTGCTAAAAAGGGTCTTCCTAAAATTAAAGGAACATTATTGTCCTCATCCATGTCTAAAACAACAAAGTCTACTGGGAATATAAATCTATCAATTTTTACTAGTACATCTTCGATTATACCCCTAGGAACTCTAATAGTTTTATCAGCTAATTGAATGCTCATCCTAGTTTGTTTGGGTTTCCCAAGACCTAGCTATTTAAAACATTTTATAAGGCATAACATTTATGCTTGCCCCTAAATCTGCTAAAGCATTATTAATAGATAAACCACCAATTAAGCAAGGAATCGTAAAACTCCCTGGATCTTTTAACTTTTGTGGTAGTCTATTTTGTAAGATTGCTGAGCACACTGCATTTAGCTCCACATGCGGCACCTCGTCTAACTTTCGTTTGTTTGTCAAAAGCTCTTTTTAATTTTTTTTTTGAATTGGCCATCTGCGAAAGAGCTTCAATAAATGGTAAGTTAATATGTAATTTTTTTTAAGAGTTTAAGAAATTTACTGAATTGTTCATCTGTGCGGTCTTTCTTTGTCGCATTGGGATATGGCACACGAGGTTGGTATTTTGTACTTACCAGTTTTGTTTTTTCATGGCTTATCTCAACTTTACCTTCTTCTACAACATTCTCTTGCCTCAACTTTGGTTCATCTAACCCTTCACTATCGTAAGCAGTAATGGCATGAATTTTCTCCTTTGGGTTAGTTTCAGTGTTGCTTGGCAAGCTGCCTTGTGGTCGTTTAGATATGAGCTTAGCAAGTTGTCCTAATTGGTTCTCGAGCCCTTGAATCGATGCTTGCTGATTTTTGAGTGTTTTTTCGATGTTTTGGAAATAGGTTTCTGACACCGCGATAAATGTTGTTAGCATCTCCTCAAGGTTCGGCTTTTTCTCTTGTGGGTAAGGTTGCTGTTGAAAGCCTGGAGGGGGTTGTTGTCTCTGATTTCCTTGACCACCCCATGAGAAGTTTGGGTGGTTCCTCCAACCTGGATTGTAAGTGTTACTATAAGGGTTATTTAGAGGTCTAGAATTGTTACCCATATAGTTCATCTATTCATTTTCTATGCAAGGGGTTCTAGGGTGGGTATTCTGTATTGTTCGACCCTCCTCCATTTGCATCGCACTGCGTCCCTGGATGTACCTGCGAAGAACCACACAAACCATCAATCTTTTTGTTTAATAGTTCTACCTGGTTTGATAGCATTGTCACTGCATCGAGGTTGAAAACTATGGCGGCTTTTGTCGGCTTCGTTCTCATAACTTGGCACTGATAGTTATTCAGTGACAGCTCTTCAATGAATTCGTAAGCCGCCTTAGGAGTTTGTTATTCAGGGTTCCACCGGTGGCTGCATCTATCAGTTGCCTAGTTAAGGGGTTCAAACCGTTGTAAAAGGTTTGAACTTGTAACCATAGAGGTAACCCATGGTGTCGGCACCTTCTCAACAAATCCTTAATTCTCTCCCATGCGTTGTAAAGCGTTTCTAAATCTTTCTGCACAAAAGAAGAGATATCATTCCTTAATTTAGCCGTTCTAGCCAGTGGAAAGTATTTTAATAAAAAAAATTCTGGTCATCTGTTCCCATGTAGCGATTGATCCTCATGCTAACGAGTTCAACCATTGTTTAGCTTTGTTCCTCAATGAGAATGGAAACAACCGAAGGCGAATGGCATCGTCAGAAACGCCATTAATCTTGAAAGTGTCGCAGAATTCCAGAAAATTTGCTAAGTGATTGTTTGGGTCCTCATCCTGCAAACCATCAAACTAAACAAACTTCTGAATCATCTGAATAGTGTTAGGTTTCAATTCAAAATTATTTGCAGCAACGGCAGGTCGAACAATACTTGATTCAGTTCCTGTTAAATTAGGTTTAGCATAACCATACCTAGTGTGAGGAGCAGGGTTCTGATTTACTAGATTTGCAGCAACCACAGGAGGTAGCGGATTATTCTGGAGATTAGCCATCTCCTCGGTATTAGTGATATCGTTCTCTTGCTCTTCTTGTATGTATTGTAAGCTACGCCTTATCTCTCTTCGGTTTCTGCGAGCTGTACTCTCAATCTCACTGTCGTAAAGTAAAGGTCCTGACGGGTTTCTTCTAGTCATAAACTAGAGACTCCTGCCAGAAGCAAGAAAGAGAAAATTAATAAAAGTAAAAATAAAAATAAAAATAAATTGCAAGAAAAAGTGGCTACAGTAATAAAAATTTAGTGTTCCTAATATCTTAGTCCCCGGCAACGGCGCCAAAAACTTGATGTGTCTCTAACTAACTACGATCACAATAAAGGCAAGTGCACCTATCGAACATTAGTATAGTTATGTTAAGACCGTTAATGTAACACCCCAAACTCGGCCTAGAAGTTAGGCCCAAATCTGGCGTGTCACATTGAAGAGGTTTTTTTTTTAAACCATGCTTTCATTAGAAACCCTTCTTACAATTTAAAACTTTCTGCCTTTAAAACCTCATATTTCGTTTGCTTAGTTTCAAAACGTGGTTTATTAAAAGTCATTCTCTTGTAAAACATTATTATCTTTAAAACCTTGCTTGTTGCGGAAACTTTGTAACACCGCAAACCCGGTCAACACACCACGACTGAATCTGGTATGTTACGGAGTGAAAACATTTTAAAAATTATAAGTTTGTCGAAAAAATCTTTAAAGAAGACTCTAGTTTTGTTTTAGGGTTTAGAAAACTCAATATTAATTGATGTTGAAGTTGTTCTAGTAGTTGTTGCAATACTTGAAAAAAAACTCGTGATTAAATCCCATTTGCGATTGCCGATTTTTAGAAAACATTGGATACTTATTAAAATTGAACGCGATAAGTGAAATCAAGTTCCGAACCATTTTCCTTTAAAATGATTTGAAAATTTGAGTTATAGAAATATCCAAGTTACCTTATTATTTTTTACCCGATGGTAACGTTTGAAAACCCGAAGAGATATAGTTTAGAAAACATTGCTTTTTACCGGTTAATTTTATCAAGTCCATAAATCCAACATATGTAAAATATAGGCAGAATAAAAGCAAGTAATAAAAAAAACCCAAAATAAACTTAGCGGCCTTATTACAAAACCAAAACCAAATTTAAGGAAAATTACTAAAATTGAAATAGCAGTTTAAAATCAAAACCAACTAAGATGCATGGCCACCTCGAGTCCTCCCCGGCTCCATATCCGCGATCTATGCCTTATCTACAAAATATAAGGGAAGGGGTGAGTCACCAAGACTCAGTGTATAAATCCCCACCCGATAATTCAAGCACTTACACGATCATCGAGAAAACATGCAGATTATGTAACCCATAACCTAGCCATCCAATCTCCTTTAACTACCCCGTGTGGTCAAAACCACTGGTGGTCAAAACCACTGGTGACCGAAGTCACAAATATATATATCGTTGTGGTCCAAACCCTTTGGTGACCGTAGTCACAAATGAAATGATGGGGCCAACCCATCGTGTGGTCAAAACCACGATGACAATCTCGTAGTATATCATGTGGGGCCAACCTTTGTCGTGGTACCAAACCACCGGGGCGAGTCACAATATCCATATGTGGTCAAAACCACTGGTGACCGTAGTCACAAATATCAATAGTGTGGTCAAAACCACTGGTGGTCAAAACCACTGGGACTTAGTCACAATTAATAATAGTAGTGTGGTCAAAACCACTGGTGACCGTAGTCACAAATCAAATGATGGGGCCAACCCATCTTGTGGTCAAAACCACGGTGATGTGATCCGAGATAAATCATCCCCTCCTCTCATCAATCCCATCATCATCATGCTCATATCATATGTGTCATAATATCATGTATCATGCAATTAAGGCATAGCATAGCATTTAACAAGCCATGATGATGTATATCAAAAATCACATAGCGGGGACTTACACGAATCCAAGCTCATGCCCACGAGGCAAAGTCACTAATATCAAAGGTTACACAGTAACATAATAAGCATCATAATACTAATAAAGTGTGTAAGCGTTTACACACCTGACTATATGTAGATCTAATGCGAAATCCCAAAACTAGGCGATACTACACGATCCCAAAACGTATGCCCTCACCTTAAAGCTGATTTGGTTTCCAACCAAATCCCGAAACTACGAAATGAAACCCCCTGCAATCGGCCCAACACCAGCACACACAAATGGTTAGCCTTCGGCTTTTAAAAGAGTAAGGAATAGATTCGAACCACTAGAACCCTTACCTAGATCGGCAATCAAATCCCGAAGATCCACTGATTCGGGTTGCACTCCTCCCTACAATCAACTTAAATGCATCATTAGCTATCCAAGCACCAATCGGCTTAATCAAGAATCCCGAAACAAAAAGGGATTGTCGCCACCTTACCTTAATGATTGATTCGACTTCTAAACACCAAAGATCGGCACCCCCTATTGATGTTAGGGGTTTTGACTATCAACATGAAACAAGAATGAAGTTTCAAAATCCCGACTAATAACGATTGGAAAAGTATAAAAAGAGAAAGGCAAAAGAGATTCGACCTTCACCAAATCAGTGTCGAAGAAGAAAAGGAAAATAGAAAGTCTACTTACCAAAAGATTCGACTAACCCAAAAGGAAGAGATAGGTTTCGGCACTTGAATGAAGGCTAGATCACGTGAGAAGAGAAATGAAAATCACTAGGAGTATTCGGCCAAGAAGAGAACAACATGGTTTCGGCTTTTTGAACAATGGAAAGATGAAGAAGAATAATGCAATGGGGAAGAAGGGATTCGACAAGGGTGAATGAAAGAACTTTCGGCACAAGGGGTTTTGAGAGAGAAAAGAAAAGATGCCGAATGGGGGGTGAGGTTGTTGGTTTCGGGTTTGAGCAAAAAGAAGAAGAAGAAGAGAACAAGGTGATTTCGGCAAAGAAGAGACTAACAAAGAGTGAACCAAAAAGAGAAGTGGAAAAAAATAGCTATGTGAGTTTCGGCTTTTACAACAGAATAGCAATATTTTGTTCGGCCAAATGCCCAATTTGCCGAAAGGGAAAAGAGAGAAAGAACACCTGAGGTTCGGTTTTTAGCACAAAACGTAAAAAGAAGAAAGACCCTCTAAGCTAGCCGAAACACCCCTTTAAACCACCATAGACATTCGGCCACCACCTAAAGGCTCCCCAAACCGACTACACTTCCTCCCCCCTAGAGTCCATGATTCGGCCAACACCTCAAAGCTCTCCCATCCACTCATTCAAATTGGTTTGAAAGAGTCAAACTCCACATTTTTCTCCCTTCCATCCATTCAATTTTGTTGACTCAATCCTCATCTATCCATGAGAGTCCCACCTGAGCACACCTCTCCTTGCTTGTAGCGTCAAAAATAAAGGCACAAAGGGGATTCCTGCAGCTCGAACCAAGGCCCTCCTAGCTCCCTGTGGTGTCACCTTCCTCCAAGCTCTAAGTGGCGCCTGCCTTCCACTTTACCAAATGAAATTCTTGTGTCTTAGACCTCCAATAAATTCTTTTAACCCCTATTCCCCTTAGCTCCATTTCCTTAAGTGCTAAAACAAAATTCTTAGCCCTAACTCAGGCCTAACCTAGGGTTATAACTAGACCCCCAAAACATGTTAAATGAACACTATAGACAATTCATCACATGCAACATGAGCAAAATGCAGAACCCCCGATTTGAGGATGTTACAGTTCTACCCCCCTAAAAAAATAATTTCGACCTCGAAATTACCTGGTCAGAAGAGTTGAGGGTATTGCTGCCGCATCACATCCTCTGGTTCCCACGTGGCCTCCTCCGTACCATGGTTTTGCCATAATACTTTCACCAAGGGAACTGACTTCCGTCGCAGAACCTTGACATCTCGATCCAAAATTTGTACTGGTTCCTCCTCGAAAGACAAATCAGGGCTCACCTCAATCTCCTCAACTGGTACCACATGTGACGGATCTGACCGATAGCGCCTAAGCATTGAAACATGAAAGATGTCATGAATCGACTCAGTTCTCGCGGCAACTCAAGGCGATAAGCTACGGTCCCACTCGCTTCAACAACGTATATGGCCCGATGAACCTATGGCTTAGCTTGCCCTTCGGACCAAATCTCAATGCTTTCTTCCAAGGCGATACCTTCAGAAAGACCTTATCACCTACTGCATACTCAATATCCCTGCGCTTAAGATCGGCGTAAGACTTTTGCCTGTCTGACACTTCCTTAAGACGAGCACAATTACCTTAACCTTATCCTCTGTTTACGCTACCAACTCTGGACCCAACAACCGCTGTTCACCTTCGGTCCAACACGTAGGAGTACGACATTTCTGTCCATAAAGTGCCTCATATGGTGCCATCTGAATACTCGCTTGATAACTATTGTTATAAGCAAACTCTGCCAAAGGTAGGTACTCCTCCCAATTACCACTGAAATCCGAACCACGACCCCTTAACATATCTTCCGAGAATCTGGATTACCCTCTCGATTTGCGGGTGAAAAGTCATCTTTGAAATCCAACCTCGTGCCCAAGGCCTGATGCAAAGCTTTCCAAAACCTCGACGTGAACCTGGGATCCCTATCCGAGATAATTGACACTGGCACTCCATGCAACCTTACTATCTCTGCCACATACAACTTGGCTAACTTTTGGAGCGAATAATCAACCCTTACCGGTATGAAGTGAGTGACTTAGTCAAGCGGTCCACAATCACCCAGGCCCGAGTCCTTCTTGCTAGGCGTGAGGGAAGCCCACCGACGAAATCCATCATAATCCTCTCCCACTTCCACTTTGTGGGATCTTTGCATTTGCATGCCACCACGATGGCAATGATGCTCGGCTTTAACTTGCTTTGGCATGTCAAACACTTGCCCACAAACTCGATTACCTCCGTTTAAGACACGGCCACGAATCGTTCCTCAAATCACGATACATCTTACTACCTCCGGGATGCATAGCGTATGGGCTACTATGAGCTTCACGAAGAATCCATTTGTCTCAACTCGGCGGCCTTAGGCATACATACCTTCCCTTGAAAACACGATTACTCCACCACTATCAAGTTGTAACCCTCAGTTCACTATTTTGCACTTGCAACCTTGAGCACTCAACACCTCATCCGTCACCGCCCGCCTTAACCTGATCAATCCAAGATGGCTTAACCTGCAATTCCGCCAAAAGACTCCCATCATCATAAAGGCTAAGGTGAGCAAACATCGCTCGCAAGTCTGCTACCACCTTACACTCAACGCGCATCGGCTACTACGTTAGCCTTACCGGATGGTACTCAATCGAGCAGTCGTAATCTTTCAACAATTCAATCCACCTTCGCTGCCTCAAATTTAAATCTTTCTGAGTCAAGAGATACTTCAGACTCTTATGATCCGTATACACTATCGACTTTTCCCCAAAAAAGTAATGCCTCCAAATCTTCAAGGCAAACACCACTGCAGCCAACTCCAAGTCATGCGTCGGGTAGTTACCTTCATGAGGCCTCAACTGCCGAGATGCATACGCTACCACTTTTCTATCTTGCATCAGCACACACCCTAAACCAGTATGTGATGCATCACAATAAACCGTAAATTCCTTTCCTGCCTCAGGATGAATCAAGACTGGAGCTTCAGTTAGAATCTTCTTCAACTTGTCAAAACTCTCTTACTGTTTCTCAGTCCACACAAACGGAATCCCTTTTCTCAACAGCTTAGTCAACCGTGCTGTAATCAAGGAAAACCCTTCTACAAACCTTTTGTAGTATCCTGCCAAACCCAGAAAACTTTGAATCTCTGCAACCGACTTAGGTGGTTTCCAATCCAACACTGCCTCGATCTTACGAGGATCCACCCTAATTCCCTCAGCTGATACAACATGACCCAAGAAAGTTACCTCCTTAAGCCAGAACTCGCACTTACTAAACTTGGCATACAACTGCTTCTCCCTTAGAACCTGCAGAACCACTCGAAGATGTGCGTCATGCTCCTCCTCAGATTTCGAGTACACCAAAATGTCGTCTATAAATACTACGACAAAATGGTCCAAATACGGCTAGAACACCCGATTCATCATGTCCATGAATGCTGCCGGCGCGTTGGTCAAACCAAAAGGCATTACCAGAAACTCGTAGTGCCCATACCGAGTACGAAATGCCATTTTATGAATATCAGCCTCCTTCACTTTGAGCTGATGATACCCCGACCTAAGGTCGATCTTAGAGAAAACCAGTGCACCCTTGAGTTGATCAAACAAGTCGTCAATCCTAGGCAATGGATACTTGTTCTTGATTGTCAACTTGTTCAGCTGGCGGTAGTCTATACACATCCGCATCGTACCATCCTTTTTCTTAACAAAAAGCACTGGAGCTCCCCAAGGTGATACACTCGATCGGATGAAACCTCGGTCCCACAATTCTTGAATCTGAGCCTTTAACTCCACCAATTCTTTCGGCGCCATCCTATAAGGAGCAATAGATGCTGGCGCGGTTCTGGGTAACAAGTTTATACCGAACTCAACCTCGCGGTCAGGAGGTAGACCCAGGAGTTCCTTTGGAAAAACATCAGCAAATTCCCCTACAGTTCGGACATTCTTCACATCTGCATCCTTAGCTTCCAAAGCACAAACATGCACCAAAAATGATTCACACCCCTTTCTAACCATTTTCTCAGCCTTCAGTGCAGAGACAACATTAGATAAGTAATCTCTCCTATTACCTATCATCACCACCTCAACACCTTCCATGGTCTTCAACACCATGCGCTTAGCTGCGCAATCCAAACTAGCCTGATACTTTACTAGCCAATCCATCCCGAGAATCAGATCGAACTCCCCAAACGGGAGTTCCATCAAATCGACCGAAGCACGACCCTTGAAGTTCTAGGGTACATCCCTATATAGTTTACTTACTTCTACAGAGTGACCTAGAGGGCTTATCACGGTCATCTTCCTAGAAGTAATCTCGAGTCTAAGTTCATGGTTTCCACTATGCTACTAGCAACATCTGAGTCGTCGAACCAACATCAATTAAAGCATTATAAGGTACTCCAAAAATTAAGAATGTACCAGTTATGACGTCCGGTGGGTCGCCCTCCTCTCGACGCCTCACTGCGTAGACCAACCAAGGCTGTCTCGCCTCTGTACCACCTGCGCCTCTGCCCGGTGCTCCACGACCTCTACCAGAGCTGTTACCTCCCCTGCCTAAACCACGGCCCCTCTGTGGCTGCTGATTATCCCTACTAAAGCGTATGCAGTTACATTCCTCGAGACTATAGCCTAGCTGATCTCTGTGGACAATCTCTAACTCGATGCCCCATCGAGCCACACTCAAAGCATCCTCTGTTACCAGTCCAACATTCTCCCGTATGAGACTTTCCACACCGAGCACACCGTGGCGGCCACTGAGTATTAGCAGCAGCAGGCCTAGCAGCTTGATTCGGCCCACTATATCTAACCCTTTTCTGCTGGTTCCCAGAAAACCCAGATGATCCAGAACTCCTCTTATTCCAACCCCTATCCCGATTACGCGCCACGGACTATTTTACCCTTCAAAGAACCTTAGCTTTCTCCACTAGAACGGCAAATTCTCGTTCCTGCTGTGGGGCAATTATCATCCGCAGCTCGTCTCTCAGCCCATCCTCAAATCTGACACAGCGCTCATGCTTGGTACCCATAATACCCCGAGCATACCGACTCAATCGAAGGAATTCTGCCTCATATTCTGTATAGTCTTATCACCCTGGACCAAGTTCAAGAAAGCTCTACGCTGCGCATCCACATAACTAGCCCCTATGTACTTCCTCTGATAGGCTACCCTAAAGAATTCCCAAGTGAGGTCATCTGCCATCGCTCCATCCCTAACTGTGAGCCACCACTGATATGACTCATCTTGCAGCAGAGATACTATGCCCTTCAGCTTTTCCTCAGCTGAAAAATCCAGATCATCCATGATGCGTTCCATCGCCTCTAACCAATATTCCGATGTACTAGGTGCAACACCAGATACAGCTCTAAATACCTCTGTACCATTAGCCTTGAGTCTCTCGGTCACAGATTTCTGAGCTCCAGTTCCAACGCCTGCACTCGCAACCCTTTCCAGTACCCGTAGCACAGCCTGCGACACTGCGTCATTACCACCCGTCTGATCCTCATATTCTGCCCCCACAGCTGGCGGCGGTGGTACCTCATTTTTTGACCCATGTCTGGACCCTACTGGTTTCGAGACCGTCATCCTACCCCTACCTCGTCCACAAGTATTACGCCCACGTCCACGTGCACTCATATCTACTGATATATTCAAGCTGTTTAACAATTTTATGCGTTAGACTTTTATTCCGCTGTCTGTTAAAGCACAGTCTTATGAGAAGTTTTAGTAAAGAATTGTTTCGCGAGTACACATCATCCTATGGTTCATGTCTCTAAAGTAGTTCCTACTACTATTCCATCATGCCATCATCATAAACATATACTCAGCAATCAATAGTTCGGGGTACTTACCTGGGCGGATGGGTGCCGGAGACTCGGTGCCATGCTTTCCATCACTACACTTTTCCCATAAAAGCCTTTCACAATCTTTTTTAAAACATTTTTGGGCCTTGGGCCCACAGCCGAGCTGTTGAACCTGGCTCTGATACCACAATTGTAACACCCCAAACCCAGTGAACACACCACGACCGAATCTGGTATGTTACGGAGTGAAAACATTTTAAAAATCATAAGTTTGTCGAAAAAAAACTTTAAAGAAGACTCTAGTTTTGTTTTAGGGTTTAGAAAACTCAATATTAATTGATGTTGAAGTTGTTCTAGTAGTTGTTGCAATACTTGAAAAAAAAATCGTGATTAAATCCCATTTGTGATTGCCGATTTTTAGAAAACATTGGATACTTATTAAAACTGAACGCGATAAGTGAAATCAAGTTCTGAACCATTTGCCTTTAAAGTGATTTAAAAATTTGAGTTATAGAAATATCCAAGTTACCTTATTATTTTGTACCCGATGGTAACGTTTGAAAACCCGAAGAGATATAGTTTAGAAAACATTGCTTTTTACCGGTTAATTTTATCAAGTCCATAAATCCAACATATGTAAAATATAGGGAGAATAAAAGCAAGTCATAACAAAAACCCAAAATAAACTTAGCAGCCTTATTACAAAACCAAAACCAAATTTAAGGAAAATTACTAAAATTGAAATAGCAGTTTAAAATCAAAACCAACTAAGATGCATGGCCACCTCGAGTCCTCCCCGGCTCCATATCCGCGATCTATGCCTCATCTGCAAAATATAAGGGAAGGGGTGAGTCACCAAGACTCAGTGTATAAATCCCCAACCCGATAATTCAAGCACTTTCACAGATCATCAGTAAAACATGTAGATTATGCAACCCATAACCTAGCCATCCAATCTCCTTTAACTACCCCGTGTGGTCAAAACCACTAGTGGTCAAAACCACTGGTGACCGAAGTCACAAATATATATATCATTGTGGTCCAAACCACTGGTGACCGTAGTCACAAATGAAATGATGGGGCCAACCCATCGTGTGGTCAAAACCACTGATGACAATCCCGTAGTATATCATGTGGGGCCAACCCACTGTGGTACCAAACCACTGGGACGAGTCACAATATCCATATGTGGTCAAAACCACTGGTGACCGTAGTCACAAATATCAATAGTGTGGTCAAAACCACTGGTGGTCAAAACCACTGGGACTTAGTCACAATTAATAATAGTAGTGTGGTCAAAACCACTGGTGACCGTAGTCACAAATCAAATGATGGGGCCAACCCATCTTGTGGTCAAAACCACCGGTGACAGTCCAGATAAATCATCCCCCTCCTCTCATCAATCCCATCATCATCATGCTCATATCATATGTGTCATAATATCATGTATCATGCAATTAAGGCATAGCATATCATTTAACAAGCCATGATGATGTATATCAAAAATCACATAGCAGGGGACTTACCTGGAATCCAAGCTCATGCCCACAGGGCAAAGTCACTAATATCAAAGGTTACACAGTAACAGAATAAACATCATAATACTAATAAAGAGTGTAAGCATTTACACACCTGACTATATGTAGATCTAATGCGAAATCCCAAAACTAGGTGATACTACACGATCCCGAAACGTATGCCCTCACCTTAAAGCCGATTTGGTTTCCAACCAAATCCCGAAACTACAAAATGAAACCCCCTGCAATCGGCCCAACACCAGGACACACAAATGGTTAGCCTTCGGCTTTTAAAAGAGTAAGGAATAGATTCACACCACTAGAACCCTTACCTAGATCGGCAATCAAATCCCGAAGATCCACTGATTCGAGTTGCACTCCTCCCTACAATCAACTTAAACGCATCATTAGCTATCCAAGCACCAATCGGCTTAATCAAGAATCCCAAAACCAAAAGGGATTGTCGCCACCTTACCTTAATGATTGATTCGGATTCTAAGCACCAAAGATCGGCACCCCCTATTGATGTTAGGGGTTTCGGCTATCAACATGAAACAAGAATGAAGTTTCAAAATCCCGACTAATAACAATTGGAAAAGTATAAAAAGAGAAAGGCAAAAGAGATTCGACCTTCACCAAATCAGTGTCGAAGAAGAAAAGGAAAATAGAAAGTCTACTTACCAAAAGATTCGACTAACCCAAAAGGAAGAGATAGGTTTCGGCACTTGAATGAAGGCTAGATCACGTGAGAAGAGAAAGGAAAATCACTAGGAGTATTCGGCCAAGAAGAGAACAACAGGGTTTCGGCTTTTTGAACAATGGAAAGATAAAGAAGAATAATGCAATGGGGAAGAAGGGATTCGGCAAGGGTGAATGAAAGAACTTTCGGCACAAGGGGTTTTGAGAGAGAAAAGAAAAGATGCCGAATGGGGGGTGAGGTTGTTGGTTTCGGCTTTGAGCAAAATGAAGAAGAAGAAGAGAACAAGGTGATTTCGGCAAAAAAGAGACTAACAAAGAGTGAACCGAAAAGAGAAGAGGAAAAAAAATAGCTATGTGAGTTTCGGCTTTTACAACAGAATAGCAATATTTGGTTCGGCCAAATGCCCAATTTTCCGAAAGGGAAAAGAGAGAAAGAACACCTGAGGTTCGGTTTTTAGCATAAAGCGCAAAAAGAAGAAAGACCCTCTAAGCTAGCTGAAACGCCCCTTTAAACCACCATAGACATTCGACCACCACCTAAAGGCTCCCCAAACCGACTACACTTCCTCCCCCCTAGAGTCCATGATTCGGCCAACACCTCAAAGCTCTCCCATCCACTCACTCAAATTGGTTTGAAAGAGTCAAACTCCACATTTTTCTCCCTTCCATCCATTCAATTTTGTTGACTCAATCCTCATCTATCCATGAGAGTCCCACCTGAGCACACCTCTCCTTGCTTGTAGCGTCAAAAATAAAGGCACAAAGGGGATTCCTGCAGCTCGAACCAAGGCCCTCCTAGCTCCTGTGGTGTCACCTTCCTCCAAGCTCTAAGTGGCGCTTTGCACCTTACTTTACCAAATGAAATTCTTGTGTCTTAGACCTCCAATAAATTCTTTTAACCCCTATTCCCCTTAGCTCCATTTCCTTAAGTGCTAAAACAAAATTCTTAGCCCTAACTCAGGCCTAACCTAGGGTTATAACTAGACCCCTAAAACATGTTAAATGAACATTATAGACAATTCATCACATGCAACATGAGCAAAATGCAGAACCCCCGATTTGAGGATGTTACAAACTTAATTTAAAACAGTTGCAAAAGCATGATATTTTGAAAAACAGTAGTTAATTTGGAAAACCATGTTCTACTTCTAGCAATTATAAAAGCATAAAAAAAACCCACAACTTCACTTACAAGGCCTTATTACAAAAATTAAAACCCAAACTAGATTCTCAAAAATATAGTTCAAAGTATAAAGAAACTCTAGACGTATGGCCATCTCTGAGTCCCTCACAGCACCGATCATCCTAAAGCTGGGGATTACCTGCACAGTTAAAAATGGGGTGAGTTTACGAAAACTCAGTGTGTAATCCCCTATTACGATCATGGTCTGGGCCCAAGCCCTGTTCGGTAACAATCTGGGCCTAAGCACTAAATCATATCAATGCAAAACATGCATGTACCCCACCCCTGTCCAGCCAACTCTCCACCCGTACCAACCATCTCTCCATGTGGGGACCACGTCGACCCACCCAGCCAATCTCTCCAATAATGTAGCCTAGCTGCTAGTATTTATACGGTTTTAAGCCTTTAATAACGGTCTCACAATTGGCAAATAGCCATCGGTAACTGTAATAAGATCGGCACATAGACATCTGCTACAGTAATATAACCGGCACATAGCCACGGGTAAATATGATCGACACATAGTTATCGGTATATATGTTAGGCACATAGCCACGGGTAAATACGATTGACACAAAGCCATAATCAAGATGGCACAGAGCCATATTTAGGTTGGCACAGAGCCATAATTAGATTACGTGGCTTTAATCCGTCTGTCGGTCCACAGTCATCTCATACGACCCGTACGACCTTAACAGATCAATACTGGATCCATAGTCGTCATGCCACCCGTGCGACCCTATCAGAACTTCCTCCGTATCATTGTCCCAACCCCATGCAGTATGTCATGTATGCGAAATGTTATGCCTATAAACAATCATACATACACAGTCACAACAGTCAATTACCTTCAAATCAGTCCAATCGTACCTCAAGTGAGTCAATTACACTCGAGGGGAAAAACGGTCATTTTACCCTTACAAGGGTATTACGGTAATTCTACCCTACAGAGGTATTTCAGTAATTCTACCCTACAGGGGTATTACAATAATTCTACCCTACAGGGGTATTTCGATAATTCTACCCTACAGGGGTATTTCGATAATTCTACCCTACAGGGGTATTTCACAAATCAGGGGTATTTTGGTAATTTTACATATCAAGGGTATTTCGGTAATTTCACAATCCGAGGGTATTTCGGTAATTTCATTAATCGGGTGTATTTTTGTAATTTTACAAATCGGGGTATTCTAGTAATTTTGCAAATCAGGGGTACTTTGGTAATTTCGCAAACTGAGGGTATTTTGGTAATTTTGCAAATCGGGGGTATTTCGGTAATTTTGCAAAACGGGGGTATTTTGGTAATTTTCCAAACCAAGGTATTCTGAACAGAGATAACGATGCGAATGGGCCTAGGGCCCATTCTCGGTCCAAATGGGCCCACACGCTCGTGTGGCCCATTTAGCCCAAATCTAGCCACATATATTAGATTCACATAGTCCAGTCCAATATCTACTACACAATCATACAATATATTCATATGGGCCCACGGGCCCATCGGGCCCACATGGCCCCTTTCGGCCCATCGTGGCCCAAATAGGCTATACCCACAAGAACACTCATGGTGGCCTCAACTATCGCGTCGAAGTCCCACACATGCGCTCGCACGCTCGTGTGGCTACCATCGTCGTGTGACCGGCATTTTGGCATTTGCCGCTCTACAGCTAGAGTAGTGCGAAATACACACCTGATAGGAATCTGAAGTTAATCCGCGCTCTGAACACTATTCTGCGCAGAAGCCAACAATGATCGTACCCTTGACCCCCAAGGGGTGTGTCAATCAACTTCGGTCACCACCACCGCGACCCAACAGCATACAGATCAACGAATGATCCAACGCCTAACCCAAACGAGCACGCCACGAAGAGAAAGGGATAAGCAAAGAAAGGTGTGCTTACTCTCCTCATGGTTTGCTCTATTTAAAGCCAGCTTCTTGCCTATCCTCATGCTAGCTTCCCGATGTGGGATCCCACCTTCAGAAGAGTTTAAATCCAACAAAAACTCTGGCCATCTAATCTGTAAAATAAACACTCCCTTGCTTGACATGAGATTCGAACCCTTGCCCTCTCCTATGCTCCAGACGCTACATGCCACCACAACACAAGCTCCTTTTGTGACTTAGAACATGCGCAACTAAATATAAGCCTATGGGCCAAAGTCTAAGTTCATTTAAAAGAAAAACAAAATGAATTACAAGCGCCAAGACTTGAACCTTGGACCCCTTGCTTCTTCTATGGCGTCACTTCCTTGTCTCCCATGTGGTGCCATTTGCCACTAGACCACAACTCCTTTTGTGTCATTTTTTTCCACAATTTATTCTTAAAGCCTACTTGCTTACCCCTAGGGCTTTATTCACCTCAAACCAAAATTTTTCCTAAAGCCTAGGTTTGAATCCAAGACTTCATGGAAGCCCCCTAACCTTCCAAAATCACTCACCTAATAGGTCCAACTTGTACTAGTATCGTTCTCTTATTCCCAAAAATTTTAAACGCTCCAATTCCCAAGGCCCAATGGGGCCAATTCAACTAGGCCCAAATTTAGGGCGTTACAATTCTATCCCCCTTAAAGAAATTTCGTCTTTGAAATTTCCAACTCTTAGAACAGTCGCACAACACAACTACACAACCACGCTTTCACTGCGCACTCTATTTCCAAAACATTACCTCTTACGCACACCAGAAATACCAATTCACTAGAGCAGATAGATATCATACAAATACAATTTCCATATCCACAACATCACACAGAATAAATACAAAATCTAAATTTAAGCATCACAATACAGTCTAATATCTAGGGTAATCACAGTGTTTCCTATTGCATAACAACAGACAATGGTTTTCAAAAAACTTACGGATTCGGCGCCGGAGACTCGGTGAACCACACTTCCAGAAAAATATTCAGTAAAACATTTTACATACTTCAAATCCTTTGAAACAGTTCTTTCAGAAATTCAATTTTAAAAACCCAACCCCAGTCGAGTTTTGCAACCTGGCTCTGATACCATTAAAAGTAACACCCCAAACCTGGCCTAGAAGTTAGGCCCAAATCTGGCGTGTCACATTGAAGAGTTTTTTTTAAAACCATGCTTTCATTAGAAACCCTTCTTACAATTTAAAACTTTCTGCCTTTAAAACCTCAGATTTCGTTTGTTTAGTTTCAAAACGTGGTTTATTAAAAGTCATTCTCTTGTAAAACATTATTATCTTTAAAACCTTGCTTGTTGCGGAAACTTAATTTAAAACAGTTGCGGAAGCATGATATTTTGAAAAACAGTAGTTAATTTGAAAAACCATGTTCTACTTCTAGCAATTATAAAACCATAATAAAAAACCCAAAACTTCACTTACAAGGCCTTATTACAAAAATTAAAACCCAAACTAGATCCTCAAAAATATAGTTCAAAGTATAAAAAAACTGTAGACGTGTGGCCATCTCTCGAGTCCTCACAAAGACCGATCATCCAAAAGTGGGATTACCGCACGATTAAAAACGAGGTGAGTTTTGAAAACTTCGGTGTGTAATCCCCTATTACGGTCCATGGTGCAGGCCCAAGCCCTATTCGGTAACAATCTGGGCCTAAGCCCTAAATCATATTAATGCAAAACATGCATGTACCCCAACCCTGTCCAGCCAACTCTCCACCCGTACCAACCATCTCTCCATGTGGGGACCACGTCGAACAACCCAGCCAATCTCTCTAATAATGCAAATAGTCGCTAGTATTTATCTGACTTTAAGCCTTCAATAACGGTCTTATAATTGGCACATAGCCATCGGTAACTGTAATAAGATCGGCACATAGCCATCAGCTACGGTCATATAACCGGCACACAGCCACGGGTAAATATGATCGACACATAGTCATCGGTATATATGTTAGGCACATGGCCACGGGTAAATACGATTGGCACAAAGCCATAATCAGGATGGCACAGAGCCATATTTAGGTCGAAACAGAGCAATAATCAGATTACACGGCTTTAAGCCATCCGTCGGTCCACAGTCGTCTCATGCGACCCGTGCGACCTTAACAGATCAATATTGGATCCACAGTTGTCATGCGACTCGTGCGACCCTATCAGAACTTCCTCCGTATCAATGTCCCAACCCCATGTTGTATGTCATGTATGCAAAATGTTATGCCCATAAACAATCATACATACACAGTCACAACAGTCAATTACCTTCAAATCAGTCCAATCGTACCTCAAGTGAGTCATTTACCCTCGAGGGGCAAAACGGTCATTTTACACTTACAAGGGTATTACGGTAATCCTACCCTACAGAGGTATTTCAGTAATTCTACCCTACAGGGGTATTTCGGTAATTCTACCCTACAGGGGTATTTCACAAATCAGGGGTATTTTGGTAATTTTACAAATCAAGGGTATTTCGGTAATTTCACAATCCGAGGGTATTTCGGTAATTTCATTAATCGGGGGTATTTTGATAATTTTACAAATCGGGGTATTCCGGTAATTTTGCAAATTAGGGGTACTTTGGTAATTTCGCAAACTGAGGGTATTTTGGTATTTTTGCAAATCGGGGGTATTTCGGTAATTTTGCAAATCAGGGGTATTTCAGTAATTTTCAAAACTGAGGGTATTTCGGTAATTTTTCAAATTAGGGGTACTTTGGTAATATCACAAACTGAGGGTATTTCGGTAATTTTACAAGTCAAGGGTATTTCAGAAATTTTGTAAACCAAGGTATTCTAAATAGAGATAACGATGCAAATGGGCCTAGGGCCCATTCTCAGCCCAAATGGGCCCACACGCTCGTGTAAACTATTTAGCCCAAATCTAGCTACAGATATTAGATCCACATACTCCAGTCTAATATCTACTACACAGCCATATTTTGGTTGGCACAGATCCATAATCAGATTACGCGGCTTTAAGCCATCTATTGGTCCACAGTCGTCTCATGCGACCCGTGCGACCTTAACAGATCAATATTGGATCCACAGTCGTCATGCGACCCGTGCGACCCTATCAGAACTTCCTCCGTATCAATGTCCCAACCCCATGCAGTATGTCATGCATGCGAAATGTTATGCCCATAAACAATCATACATACACAGTCACAACAGTCAATTACCTTCAAATCAGTCCAATCGTACCTCAAGTGAGTCAATTACCCTCGAGGGGTAAAACGGTAATTTTACCCTTACAAGGGTATTATGGTAATCCTACCTTACAGAGGTATTTCAGTAATTCTACCCTACAGGGGTATTTCAGTAATTCTACCCTACAGGGGTATTTCAGTAATTCTACCCTACAAGGGTATTTCAGTAATTCTACCCTACAGGGGTATTTCGATAATTCTACCCTACAGGGGTATTTTGGTAATTCTACCCTACAGGGGTATTTCACAAATCAGGGGTATTTTGGTAATTTTACAAATCAATGGTATTTCGGTAATTTCATAATCCGAGGGTATTTCGATAATTTCATTAATTGGGGGTATTTCGATAATTTTACAAATTGGGGTATTCTGGTATTTTTACAAATCAGGGGTACTTTGGTAATTTCGCAAACTGAGGGTATTTTGGTAATTTTGAAAATTGTGGGTATTTCTATAATTTTGCAAATCGGGGGTATTTCAGTTATTTTCCAAACTGAGGGTAATTCGGTAATTTTACAAATTAGGGGTACTTTGGTAAATTCGTAAACCGAGGGTATTTTGGTGATTTTACAAGTCAAGGGTATTTTAAAATTTTTGTAAACCAAGGTATTCTAAACAGAGATAACGATGTGAATGGGCCTAGGCCCATTGGGCCCACATGGCCCCTTTCGGACCACGGGCCCATTGGGCCCACATGGCCCAAACAGCCTATACCCACAAGAACACTCATGGTGGCCTCAACTATCGCGTCGAAGCTCCCATACGTGCACTCGCACTCTCGTGTGGCTACCATCGCCGTGTGACCGGCATTTTGGCATTTGCCGCTCTACAGCTAGAGTAATGCGAAATACACACTTGATAGGAATCTGAAGTTAATCCGCTCAACAACCGCTTACCTGCGCGAAGCCAACAATGATCGCACCCTTGACTCCCAAGGGGTGTGTCGATCAACTTCGGTCACCACCACCGCGACCCAACGGCATACAGATCAACGAATGATCCAACGCCTAACCACAACGAGCACGCCACAAATCGAAAGGGATAAGCCAAGAAAGGTATGCTTACTCTCCTCATGGTTTGCTCTATTTAAAGCCAGCTTCTTACCTATCCTCATGCTAGCTTCCCGATGTGGGATCCCACCTTCAGCAGAGTTTAAATCCAACACAAACTCTGGCCGTCCAATCCGCAAAATAAACACTCCCTTACTTGACATGATATTCGAACCCTTGCCCTCTCCTATGCTCCAGACGTTACATGCCGCCACAACACAAGCTCCTTTTGTGACTTAGAACATGCACAACTAAATACAAGCCTATGGGCCAAAGTCTAAGTTCATTTAAAAGAAAAACAAAATGAATTGCAAGCGCCAAGACTTGAACCTTGGACCCCTTGCTTCCTCTATTGCGTCACTTCCTTGTCTCCCATGTGGCGCCATTTGCCACTAGACCACAACTCCTTTTGTGTCATTTTTTTCTACAAATTATTTTTAAAGCCTACTTACTTACCCCCATTCACCTAAAACCAAAATTTTTCCTAAAGCCTAGGTTTGAATCCAAGACTTCATGGAAGCCCCCTAACCTTCCAAAATCACTCACCTAATAGGTCCAACTTGCACTAGTGCCGTTCACTTATTTCCAAAAAATTTAAACACTCCCATTCCCAAGGCCCAATGGGCCCAATTCTACTAGGCCCAAATTCTGGGCGTTACAGGTAATATCATATCCACAAGGACCGAGAGTACTAGTAATTACTATCTTTCTATTATCTAGCCTAAGAAGTGGAGTGATTTCTTTTTAAACTAAAAGTAATTCATTAAAACCCGACAAAGAATGAATTAGGAAAATACTTTTAGACAACTTATGTGATGGAGGCAATACCTAAGGAAGAATCGACCTAGACTTCACTTATTACTTTTGATTCATATGATTTATTCACTTGACTTAATCCGTAGAAATCCCTGATTTATGTTAATATCTCTCTCGAGACTAAAAACAACTGACTCTAGGTTGATTAATTGAAATCTCTTTCTAATTAAAACCCCTATTCGGATTAACTCGATCTATGGATTCCCTTATTAGATTTGACTCTAATCCGGCAAATTTTTGTCGCCCTATTTCTAGGGTTGCAATCAACTCCGCTTAATTGTGTTGATCTACTCTTAAACAGGGACTTTTGCTCCTCTGAAGAAGTACATTCGACTTGAATCAATAACCTGAATTATCAAAACAAGAATAAGAACTCGTAATTAAGAATAAGAACAAGTATTTATCTTATAAATCAAATAATAATAATATCTGTCATAGGTTTCATCCCCTCAGGTATTTAAGGGATTTAGTTCATACTGATAGACGGAAGCATCATAGAATAGGAAAAACAACAAAACATAAGAAAACCCAAAACTTCTAAAGAACTTGATGGGAGATCTTCAGTCTTGATGGAGATCCTTCTTCTGAGCTGCTCCTGATGGCTGTCTTCGAGTATTTTCTGCCTTCTACTCTGCGTCCCCTTTCAGGTCACCCCTTAGGGTTTTTATATAGGCTTAGGAACGTCTTTCTTTGCCCACAAGTAACCTTTTTCGGATAGAATTAATCTTTGATACGGTAGGGACACGCCCGTGTTTGATAGTCTTGGGCCGTGCTCGCTTCTGCTCGCCACACACGGCCGTGTGGCCTTCCCGTGTACGTTGATCCAGGCCGTGTTCGATTCTAAGGTACGCCCATTTTGTCCCTTTTTGGCCCGTTTCTTATTCTTTTCGACTCCTTAAGCTCTTCTGAATGTAAAACATGAAATTAAGAGATTAGGAGCATCGAATTCATCAAATCTAATGAGAATTCATCCGAAAATAAGCCAAGCATGGGGTTAAAATATGTATAAATTAAGGTTTAGCATATACCAATTGATTTTATAGTGGATGGCTTTCATGAGTAAATGCATGAAATTTGGTTAGTTTTTAAAGGACAAATTAGTAATTTAGAAAATTAGTAACATAAATTAAAAGAAAACAAATGTGCTCATCTTTTTGCTTGAGTAAAATGAGTGCTGAAAATTCCATGGGAGAGCATTGAAGGTTCGGCCAAACACATTTCTTGCATGCTTGTGTTTTTAAGTTTAGTTTTTAGTGACTTTTATGTTTTTGAGTTCGTTTTAGCTTAATCTAGCTAGCTTGGGGGTTAAATTGCAAAATTGTTAAAGGTTGAGGGACTTGCCATGGTTTTTTTAATAGGTTATGAAGTTATTTGATAGATTATTAATCTTGGTTGTAAAACAAACTTGTTTTGTTAAGTTATTTTTGATGAATTTTGAAATAGGGATTAAATTGTTGAAAGTGTAAATCCATTGGTTTTATTGTGAAATGTTGATAATTATGGGTTGTACCAAGGTCCTTAGTAGAATTGGTTAACATGGGTTTAGGTTAAAATGGTTAAATTTCAAGTTTTGAGCTTAAGGACTAAATTGTGAAAAGTTAAAATATTAGGTGTAATTTTGTAATTTTACATAAATATGAATTATGGATTGGATTGAATTGAATACTTGAAGTACTTAATTGAATGGAATTATTTATTTAGATCGTATTAGTCTTTGACTCGACTGTTACGACCATAGTTGTCGAGGTAAGTTCGTATGAATTATAATCATATTAATGTTAGTTAAATTGGCTATCTATTATATCGTGTTAGTTATAAATGGACTTGAATATAAATGTATCAATTCTAAGAATAATTTATGGATAACTAATCTCGTTTGAACCTTAAGAATTCTTAGCATACGAATGACATGTCATTAGGGATTTCATGTGTTGGGTACTGGTCTTGAATGTCCTACCGATGGCTGAGGTCCTGCATTTGTTGCGTATTCTCCACAGCTCGTGTGAGCAGCATCATGTAGCTAACATTCCAACCGACAGCTCGCGTGAGCACTATTGTAAAGGAAAGGTCACGGTTATATGGAAAGGCACACTATGTGTGTGAGCATTCCCGAGTATCTGATGTAATTCTAAATGGTTCAACGGATAAGTAAAGCAATGGCATGGTAAGTACACAATGGAATATTGAATCATGATCTATGAAAAGGCTAATATAATAAATGATGTGCATATGAAAATCTAGTTATATTATGGTTGAATTCTCATGCATCATGGATGAGCCTACTAACTTGTGAGTTTGATGGTGCTTGTATAGGCTTTTACTAAGCTTATGGTCTCGGTAATGATATCATGCTTATTCTATAGTTTGTATTAAAGAAATGGTAAGTTATGTTTGAGTTTATACGAGCTAACTAAGCACTTGTTGCTTACATAGTTACTTTCCTTTGTTTTATAGATTATCGGAAGCTCAACCGATTGGAAGCTTGTCGAGGATCAATCACACTATCCAGCAACCATTTCAGTAGTTTTTGAGTAATTTTGCCAAGGTTATATATGGCATGTATAGGATCTTTTGTAATGGTATTTCTTGAATGTGTAATGGATGTTTTGGAATGCATATTCTTCGAAGTTTATGTTGGTTTGATGGACTTTAATGCCTTACCAAGTTAGGTCATCTTGGCCAATTTTAAGTGCTTGAATATAAGATCCTTTTGGTATGTTTGTGATGGCATGTAAAGGGTCATATGTGATATCATTTGGTAGATAAAATAACTAGGTTCTATGCTTAAAATGTGGTTATGTTGCTTTGATTTGATCAATGATGTTTTGACACAAATGCGGTGCCTTTGAATGGCATATTTGTAACAGCCTGATTTGGGGGCTAGTCGGAATAGTGGTTTTGGGACCGCTAATCAGAAGTTGAAGAAAACTATTTTGATATTACTTTATGTATTATGACACATTTATATAGATGTATGAAAATTTTGGTGCATTAATTTTAGCAATTCCATGCTTAATTGTGAAAAAGGACTAAATCGCATAAAGTGCGAAAGTTCTATTTTGCAAGGTAGAGGTGTCTAATAGCCATAGAATATTAAATTAGAGGTCCTTAAAGTGCAATTAGGCCATTGAGGATGTGTTGGCCAGCCATATAGACTAAGGAGACAAGAGCATTAAATTTTGGTCAAATTTGGTGGAATTAGGTGACAAAAAATGAATAAATTAAGATAAAGGAGAAAGATATCATCTTTTACTATTCATTATTCTTCTATCACCGAAAATTGAAGAGGAAATAAGGGTTCTTGGAGTTCAAATTTTCAGCAAAACAAATCTCTTTCAAGTAAGTGATTCTAGGGGTCTTTCTTGATAATTTTTGTACTTTTGTAATCCCCAAAGCTTAAGCTAGCTAATGAGGGGACTAATTTGCAATATGGTTGAAAGTTTGGGTACTTTCCATGAGAGTTTCATGTTGTTTGCTGAGTTTTTATGGAAGAAAATGAATGTTAGTGAGTTAAGAAACAACTTTTGTGAAGGGTGTTATCATGAAAACACCTAAATAGGACTTATTTGTAAAGGTAGTAATTGTGTAATAAATTCACAAAATAATTGATTTTGTGAGTTGTTGTAAGAGTAATAAATGTTCAACTAGGCTTGTTTAATGAGAAAATATGATGAAAAATGATTTACGAGCCTAGTGGCAAAATCGTAATTTTACCAAAGTGTAAGGGAAAAATGGTTATTTTTGCCTAAGTAGAAGTTTTGGTGTATCATGTATTATAAAATGATTAAATGAGTGAATCTCATTATTATAGATCAAGAAGAGCGCGGAAACAACCTTGACTGGGGAAAGGGCAAGGTTACGGATTAAGCCGTCGATTTAAAACATTTTGCACCGAGGTAAGTTTATGTGTAAACGATATGCCTTTAATACATATGTTGTTACTTATTGGTGCATTGAATGAATGAGATAATTTATGATTGAAATTGATAGATAGTGAGTAATTCCCGTATGAACCTCGAAATAGATATGTAAGTGCGGAAAAATATCCGTAATAATCATTTGGTGGGTTGTGTGCGATACCACTGTAATTATTCTTTTGATGGGCTGTGTGCGATACCACCTTATTACTTATTCACGATGGGCTATGTGTTATACCATCGTTTATATTATCATTTGGTGGGCTATGTGCGATACCACTCTATTATTGATTAATGGTGGGGTATGTACGAAACCACCGGGTACTTAGTATTATTCCGAGGGGTACATCGAGAATTTGTAAAAGTGAGTGTTTCATGTTGCTTTGTGGTATTGAGTGCAGGGAATGTGTGCAAGTGAATGTGAGCAATATAATTGTTATATGGTTGGAATGTGGTAAGAGATGAAATGAGTAAGCATGATTATGGATATGTGAATTGTTCTTGCTTAGTATGTAATGTTATTGATTGTTTAGCAAATGTTATGATGCTTATTGTTTACATGTAAACTTACTAAGCTTAAAGCTTACTCTCTTTCTTTTCCCTTGTTTTATAGTGTCAAAGAGCCAGTTCGGGATACGTAGATAATCGGAAGATCACCCACACTGTCAGCTCATCTCGGTATATTTAGTCTTAGCATTTTGTGTATGGCATGTATAGGGGCTAGGCTTAGTGTTATTTCTTGTTATTTTGGCCAAGTGTGTTGGCTCCTTTAAAGATGAACTTTTGTAAATAGCTATAGTTGATGGCTTATTGTTATTAATATATGAAAAGATGAGATTATTCATGAATGAGTATGATGCATGATTGAGTTTCTCGGTAAATGGCTGAATGCGATTGATGTTTCACGAATTAGGGTGATAAAAAGAGCTTGGAAAATAGCCTTGTTCTTGTCCACACGGGTAGGCACACGGGCGTGTGTTTAGACCGTGTGTGACACACGGTTAGTCCCATGGGTGTGTGACTAGGTCGTGTGTCCCCTGCATGTTAGTGTTGCAAGTCAGTGTCGACCACGGGCTAGACACACAGGCGTGTGCCTAGGCCGTGTGGCCCTTATGAGGTTGCTGATGTCACAAACAGAATACCCAGGTTTTTTACACACGGGTGAGAACACGGGCGTGTCTAGGCCGTGTGAGGGACACGGGCCATTGACACAGGCGTGTCTCTGGCTGTGTGAAAACCCCTGTAGATTCAAAATGAAAAATAAATCCCACACGGGCTAGGGACATGGGTGTGTGTGACCAGACGGCCTGCCCACACGGGCGTGTCTCATTTCACACGGGCGTGTGTCCCTATTAAGGCAAAATTTTTCTAAGTACATCAAAGTTCTCAATTTAATTCCGATATCCTCCGTTTGCATGTTTAAGGCCTCGTAGGCCCATAATAAGGATGTTATGAATGTGAATTGGAAAGTTTTAATTTGGAATGAAATTCTATAGCTCAAAGTTGTATGTTTAAGTGAGTTATGTCCGGTAATGCCTCATACCCGGTTCCGGCGATGAACACGGGTGAGGGGTGTTACATTTAGTGGTATCAGAGCTATGGTTTAGTCGGTTTTCGGACTACCGTATCGTGTGTAAGAGTCTAGCTATACATGCCCTAAATATACATTGATAGTGTGGTGACTTTTGACAATTTTAAACTTTGTTTCCATATAGTAAATGGATCTCAACTGAACTGCTGCTGATGACACTGCTAGTAATGCGTCGGCTCCCGCGCAAGGGACCGCGCCTGTAGAGAGTAGACCTGAGACTATGGGTCAAGGAGAAGAGGCTCGTGAAGCTTTTCTCCACATGATGAGTAATTGGTACATGGAGTATGTACGAGCGAATCCTAATGCTCAACCTCCTCCACCCCCTCCTATACCTCAGCCAGTCCCCGTGGCTCCGCAAGGTATAGAATTAGTGAGGATGACCAAACCCCCGGTAGATAAGATTCGGAAGCAAGGGGCCGAGGAATTTAGAGCTAACATAGACGATGACCCCGAGAGGGCGGAGTTCTGGCTTGAGAACTCAATGAGGGTATTTGATGAACTCTCCTGCACACCTGAAGAGAGTTTGAAATGTGCTGTGTCATTCCTGAAGGACTCGGCATATCGTTGGTGGAAAATATTAACATCGGTAGTTCCAAGGGAGAGAGTGACGTGGGAATTCTTTTTGGAAGAGTTCCGAAAGAAGTATATAAGCCAGAGATTTGTGGATTAGAAACGAAAAAAATTCCTTGAATTGAAGCAAGACAAAATGACTGTGGCAGAATATGAGCGCGAGTTTTTAGGCTTAGCAAGTATGCACAAGAGTGTGTGCCCACAGAAGCTATCTTGTGCAAGAGATTTGAAGATGGGCTGAATGAGGATATCATGCTTTTAGTTGGGATCTTGGAATTGAAAGAATTTATGGTGTTGGTTGATAGGGCATGCAAGGCCGAGGAGTTGAATAAGGAAAAGAGGAAAGCCATGAGTGAGGCACAAGATGCAAGAAAAAGGCCAATGAGTAAATCGTACCAAAGTCAATCAAAGAGGTCCAAGGAGATGAACCCTCGGACGACTGCGTCAGTTGGATATTCACATCGAGATCGAGGTAATACCTACTCAGGCTCAAGAGTTCAAGCCACCTCGATGGCAAGTGTGGGCAATCCAAAGTCAAATAAACCGAAATGCCCAAATTTTGGTAGGCAACACACTAGGGAGTGTTGGGGGAACAACCGTAATTGTTACAAGTGTGGTTCACCGACCATTCCATCCGGAATTGTCCAGAGAGGGATGAGAAGGAAAGAAAGCAAGAAATAAGATCAAGCAATGTATCTTTGAGGGGTAGATCATAAAAAAACCTGGGAGGTGGGACTAGTAGTAGAGGTGCGCCTAGAGACTCTGCTGTGAGGACAGAGGGACGAGCACCTGCAAGGACTTATACCATTCGCGCTCGCAAAAAGGCATCATCTCCATATGTGATAACGGGTACTTTCTGTCTCCATGATATCTCTGTTGTTGCTTTGATTGACCCGGGGTCTACCCATTCTTACATTTGCATAAAATTGGCATCTAGAATGAGTATGATTGTTGAGTCTACGAAAGTCGTAATAAAAGTGTCAAACCCATTAGGCAAACATGTGCTAGTCGATAAGGTGTGTAGGAATTGTCCTTTGACAATTAGAGGTCATTGTTTTCCGGCAAATCTCATGTTGTTGTCGTTTGATGAATTTGACCTGATTCTTGGTATGGATTGGTTGACTGCTCATAATGTTTTAGTAAACTGTGGTAGCAAGTTTATTGAATTGAGATGTGTAAATGGAGATGTCATTCGGGTTGGATCAGGTAAATCGGATAGTTTGCCTGTAATGATTTCATCTATGGTAGCTGAGAAATACTTGAGAAAGGGGTATGAGTCCTACCTCGCCTTTGTGCTGAATACTTAAGAGTCAGAAATAAAGATTGAATCAGTGCCGGTGGTATGCAAGTATCTAGATGTGTTCCCGGAAGAGTTACCCGGACTGCCTCTAGTTAGAGATGTTTAGTTTGGGATTGAGTTAGTTCCAGGTACAACACCTATTTTGGTTGCCCCGTATAGGATGGCACCATTGGAGTTGAAAGAATTGAAAGTTCAGTTGCAAGAGTTAACGGGCAAGGGTTTTGCAAGAACGAGCTATTCACCGTGGGGTGCTCCGGTACTTTTTGTGAAGAAGAAAGATAGGTCGATGAGATTGTGCATAGACTACAAACAACTCAACAAGGTGACAGTGAAGAATAAGTATCCTTTGCCAAGGATAGATGACTTGTTTGACCAATTGAAGGGAGCTACGATGTTCTCTAAGATAGACCTAAGGTCTGGCTATTACCAGTTTAGGGTTAAGGAGCAAGATGTGCCGAAAACTGCATTTCGGACAAGGTATGGCCATTACGAGTTTCTTGTCATGCCATTTGGCTTAACGAATGCTCCTGTGATTTTTATGGATCTAATGAACCGCATCTTTCGACCGTATTTGGATAAGTTTGTGGTTGTTTTTATCGACGACATATTAATTTATTCTCGGGATGAGAGCGAGCATGCAGAGCACCTGAGAATTGTTTTACAGACTTTAAGAGACAAGCAGTTGTATGCTAAATTTAGCAAGAGTGAGTTTTGGCTCTGAGAGGTCAGATTTTTAGGACACATTGTTCCGGGTGATGGCATTAGAGTTGATCCGAGTAAGATCTCGACTATTATGGAGTGGAAACCACCGAGGAATGTGTCTGAGATTAGGAGCTTTTTGGGTTTAGCAGGGTACTACAGACGTTTCGTTAAGGGGTTCTCCATGATTGCTACCCCGATGAAGAAACTGTTGCACAAGGATGTTAAGTTTGAATGGACTGAGAAATGCGAACAGAGCTTCGAGATATTGAAGGCATCATTGACGGAGGCGCCGATTTTAGTACAACCTGAGTCGGGGAAAGAGTTTGTGGTCTACAGTGATGCATCATTAAATGGTCTCGGTTGTGTGTTGATGCAAGAGGGTAAGGTAGTAGCTTACGCCTCGAGACAGCTAAAACCACACGAGAATAATTATCTGACTCATGATTTGGAATTGGCTACGATCGTTTTCGCTTTGAAGATTTGGCATCATTATTTATATGGCAAGAAATGCTGAATCTTCACCGATCACAAGAGTTTGAAGTACTTGATGGACCAAAAGGATTTGAATTTACGACAAAGACGGTGGCTCGAATTATTGAAGGATTATGAGTTAGTAATCGATTACCATCCGGGGATAGCGAATGTGGTTGCGGATGCCTTGAGCAGAAAATCCCTGTATGCTTTGTGAGCTATGAGTACGAGTTTAGCATTGTCAGATGATGGTGCTATATTGGCCGAGTTGAGGGCTAGACTGTTATTTATTCAGCAGATATATGAAGCCCAAAAGAATGATAGTGAGATGCAAGCTAAGAGAGCTAAGTGCGAATCAGGAGATGACTCTAATTTTCGGGTTAGTTCAGATGGTTGTTTGATGTTTCATGACAGGGTTTGTGTACCCAAGGATGATGAGTTGATCCAGAAAATTTTATATGAAGCGCACAGTGGTTGCTTGTCAGTACATCCGGGTAGTACGAAAATGTACAATGATTTGAAAAAATTGTATTGGTGGCCGGGTATGAAAAGATACATCTCTGAGTTTGTTACGAAATATCTAGTTTGTCAACAAGTGAAAGCCGAGCATCAAGTGCCCTCAAGATTACTTCAGTCGATGATGGTTCCCGAGTGGAAGTGGGATCGAATCACGATGGATTTCGTAACGGGGTTACCTATGACTCCAAAAAAGAAAGATGTTGTGTGGGTTATTGTTGATAGATTAACGAAGTCAGCTCACTTTATACCGATGCATGTAGATTACTCACTTGACAAGTTGGTCGAGCTGTATGTTGCCGAGGTGGTGAGATTGCATGGGGTGCCTACGTCTATTATCTCGAATGGAGATTTGAGGTTTACTTTGAGGTTTTGGAAGAAGTTACAGGAAGCTTTGGGTACAAAGTTGAATTTTAGTACTGCGTTCCACCCTCAAACCGATGGCCAATCCGAAAGAGTGATTCAAGTTCTGGAAGATATGCTGTGTGTTAGAGTTCGAAGGTAGTTGGGAAAAATATCTACCTTTGGTCGAGTTTGCCTATAACAACAGTTATCAGTCGAGTATACAGATGGCGCCGTACGAAGCTTTATATGGTCGCAAGTGTCAGACTCCCTTGTATTGGACCGAGCTTAGTGAGAAGCAAATTCAGGGGTCGATCTAGTTAAAGAGATCGAGGAGAAAGTGAAAGTGATCCGTGATAGTCTGAAAGCTGCTTTGGATCGACAAAAGTCATACGCGGATTTAAAAAGGAAAGAAATCGAGTTTCAAGTGGGTGACAAAGTATTTCTGAAAGTATCCCCGTGGAAGAAAATATTGAGGTTTGGTCAAAAGGGCAAATTGAGTCCACGATTCATAGGACCGTATGAGGTTATTGAAAGGATTGGGCCAGTAGCATATCGGTTGACTTTGCATGCAGAATTAGAGAGAATACACAACGTGTTTCATGTGTCGATGTTATGGCGATATCTTTCCGATCCTTCGCATGTGATTCCTCCAACAGAAGTTGAAATACGACCGGATATGACTTATGAAGAAGAACCGATTAAGATATTGGCTCGAGAGGTTAAACAGTTGAGGAATAAGAACATAGCCTTAGTAAAGGTGTTATGGCAAAAAAACGGTGTAGAAGAGGCTACGTGGGAACCGGAAGAAGCCATGAGGGAACAATACCAAAACCTTTTTACCGGTAAAATTTTCGAGGACGAAAATCTCTAAGGGGAGGAGAGTTTTAATAGCCCGATTTTGGGGCTAGTCGGAATAGTGGTTTCGGGACCACTAATCCGAAGTTGAAGAAAACTATTTTGATATTATTTTATGTATTATGGCACATTTATATAGATGTATGAAAATTTTGGTGCATTAATTTTAGTAATTGCATGCTTAATTGTGAAAAAGGACTAAATCGCATAAAGTGCGAAAGTTCTATTTCGCATGGTAGAGGTGTCTAAAAGCGATAGAATATTAAATTGGATGTCCTTAAAGTGAAATTAGGCCATTGAGGATGTGTTGGCCAGCCATATAGACTAAGGAGACAAGAGCATTAAATTTTGGTCAAATTTAGTGGAATTAGGTGAAAAAAATGAATAAAATAAGACAAAGGAGAAAGATATCATCTTTTACTATTCATTGTTCTTCTACCACCAAAAATTAAAGAGGAAATAAGGGTTCTTGGAGTTCAAATTTTCAGCAAAACAAATCTCTTGCAAGTATGTAACGCCCCGAATTTGGGCCTAGTAGATTTGGGCCTATTGGGTTGTAACGCCCCAAAAATCCCGAAACTTTAAATTTCTGTGCACTGAGGTTGGTATGTATGAGTAGCACTTAGAATATTAATTTTAAGGTATTATCGGGATTATTTGAAGTCTTAGAGATAGGGAAGACCATAGGGAAAAATTTATTTTTCTTGCTTTAGTGGACCCTAGTCTCAGGCATTAGGCCTCTTAAGCAGATTAAGGAGAAAATAGGACACAAATAGGCTTGTGGTCCAGTGGCAAGGTGGCGTCACTAGGGGAGCTACAAGGTGGGGTGAAGAGGTCCAAGGTTTGAGTAGTGGTAAAGTGTTTTTGGGTGTTTAATTTTGCATAGTGGAAGGCCAGAGTTGTGTGGAATTTGGACTCTTTCGTTGAAGTGTTTGAATTGGTCTTGTGAGCTGATAAAGGAGGGAATTTCGGATGAGATAAGGGAGATATCATGGAGAAAAATTAGAAGATGAGAAGTGGGAAGAGTTGGTGCCGAATTGGACTGTGGGGGAAGGTAGGATTCAGCTATTGGCTATAAAAGGAGGTGTCGAATTCCTTTAAGAGGTAGAGGTTCCTTGGGTTCCATTACTTTTCTTTTTCCCCCCTTAGTCGCATTCTTCCATTTGCCGAAAAACAACCCATCATTCCTTTACCGAATTCTGGTTTTCTCTCTAGCTGAATTCCTCATACCTTTTCTTCGTAAATTCCTTTTCTTGTTCAGCTTTAGTTCTAGCCGATCACTTCTCCTCTTCTTCTCCCTATTCGTTACGAATTGTCTCTGTCACCATACTAATCTCAAAAGCCAAATTTAGGCTGCAGGATCAAAAGTGGGTTTGGTAAGTATTCGGTTAACCTCTCTTGTACGTTTTGCTAAAACCGAAAGGCTATCTAACTGACCTATCGTTAACTCTGTGGTAACAAGGATATGGTTCAAAGATCGCAAGCGTGGTAGGATCGTTAGCAAGGGTAAGTGTTCTTTACTTCGGTTTAAGGGTTGGCCGAATGGTCATATATGTTGTGAGGGTGACTTGTGTTGGATGCAAGTCATCTATTACTTAGGCTCTAATGTTTAATTTGGTATAGATCTAGGGTCTAATCACAGTTGGTGTTAAAGAAAAGAGCTATTAAGGCTTGTCGCACACGGTAAGGCTACGGTGAGGTTTTGATTTTTGATAAAGTTTGTATTTAGCCTATGATTAATGGTTAATGACTAAGAGGAATTCACAGCACGCACTATTACCAGGTGTGTACAAACACTACACACACGATATCGGCAATGCCGAAAAGCTGAAAAGTCGAAAGTGGCGAAATGGGCCTGCCGAACTTGTGGGCCCAAAATGGTAATGGTTGATATGTGAGCATGAATGATGAATTAGCATGAACGGTTGTATGATTTGATCGTGTTCGAGTCCAATGGGCTATATGAGCATGAAATTGGTTTAACGGGCTATATGAGCATGAAATTGGCTTAATGGGCTATATGAGCATGAAATTGGCTTAATGGGCTATATGGCATGAAATGGGCTTAATGGGCCTTATGGGTTTTTAGAAATATATGTTAAGGTTTAATGAACTCTAGGCCTAGTTTGACAAACTCTTGAATAACATAAAACTCTTCTAATAATCAAAAATGACTGTGGACAAGTCGATAGGTTAGGGTGTGGTAATGGACATATGCATGTCTAAGATTGAATCTAGGGAGAGCTTGGTATTTAAGCGGTCCTAGTGGCCTACATCCTCTTCTTTGGAATCCTACCTAGTGCGTAGTGTCTTTTCACTTTAGCCGCGAGGACTTCTTGATGGGCCAAAGTTCATAACTAAAACCCGAGAGGAAAGAAATTACAAAAATACCCCTGTAGGGCAGAATTACGAAAATACCCCTGTAGGGTAGAATTACGAAAATACCCTTGATTTTGAAATGACTAAAATACCACTATGTGTTAAATATAAGTTTTATGGATGTTACTCATGTGCATGCCACATTCATATGATATTCTGTTTAGGATGCATTTGGGTGGGAATTATGGTACGGAGGAAGAATTTAAAGATTGCATAGTCGCTTGACGACCGTGGATCCACCGGTGGCTTTAAGCCCATTATATGATTAGCAGCTTTGCTGCAACATTGAGTAGTGCCGCTGTGAGTTCTACCATTGGAGTGTAGCGGAGGGGTGGGTCGAGCTAGAATTCCCCACAAGTGTATAAGGTTGGAAAGGAAATAGAGTGTAGCGGATGGATTTTTGGGGAGGGTTTTGCATTACCTTGTTTTAAATATGATATGATATGATATGATATGATATGAGGTCATTGTGGGCTAAGGCCCAAGACCATCGATTTTGATAGGGCTTAGGCCCAATTTGATAATTGTATATTAAATTGATTGCCAAGGGTCGTACACACTGAGTTTCGAAACTCACACCCTTTTTATTTAATGTTTCAGTGGCGCCGATGAGACGGCTCGACGTGGAAGAGGGACTCGGAGATGGCCATATTGCAAGTTAATTAGAAGTTTTTTTATTTATTTGTTTCGAATGACTTTAGTTTAAATCCTTTATTTTCATTGGTTGTAATAAGGCCTTGTATCTCCATTTTGACGTTACTTATGGGTTTTATTATTATTTCCGCTGCTTAATTTTTATTTCACCTTAAATAAATTTCTAAAGTTTAACAAGGTTTTCAAAATAACTATAACCTATGGGCTTTTATTTAAAACATGGGCTTTCTTCATAACTTAACAAGATTCAAGGATTTTGGGCTTTTGGGTCTTAAATTTTTACTTAGCGAAATCGTTTTGAATTATGCCTTTGATGTGACATTCCCGGATTTGGCCATAACATCTGGGCCAGGTTTGGGGGTGTTACATTTACTGGTATCAGAGCCAGGTTGCAAAGCTCGGGTTATGAGATGGGCCTTAGATTTTGGGTTTTTAAAACAAGTGGATTAAAGAGTTTTTGCAGGATCTTGCAGTGTGGTTCACTGAGCCCTTGACGTCGATCCAAGTAAGTTTTTCTGTTATTTCACTTGTTTAAATTACTGAACTATAATTAGATATTGGGCTACTTTAAACAATAGGTTCTTAGAGACTAAAGCCCATAGGGAACATAAGCCTGTAGTGGAACTATGCACTAATTTCATAAAATTCTAACCCAGAAATACGCACGCAACGATGACAGCTAGAAGAGGTACAGAAGGTCGTGGTCGAGGCCGTGGAAGTGTTAGGGCAGGGTCGTCAGAGTCCGGCCATATGCCCAACGTTGGAGTAGAGTAGGCTCCGGCCTCACCAGTAGCGGAAAGGGGACCATACGAACGGGCTGCCGCTACGGAAGATGCAGTATCACAGGCCATGTTAAGGATCTTAGAAAGGGTCGTTGGGCCAAAAAATGGTACGAGAAGTCGTGGGTCAATCGCAGAGCGACTCCGAGCTAATGGGGTAGAGATTTTCAAAGGAGTAGCGGGGGTGGCCCCGAATGTGGCGGAGTATTGGTTGGAAGCTACGGAAAGAATTATGGACGACCTGGATTGCTCGGCGAAACAAAAGTTAAAAGGGGCGATATTCTTGCGTAGGGAGGAAGCTTATCACTGGTGGTTGACTGTAAAGGAGGGCAACCAACCGGAGCAGATCACCTAGGAGTTCTTCAAGTTGACATTTCAGGGGAAGTACATTGGAGCGGCCTATGTAGATGCCTGAAGGAAGGAGTTTTTGAATCTGACTCAGGGAGATAAGTCGGTAGCAGAGTATGAGGCTGAGTTTTTGCGCCTCAGTCGATATGCCAAGGGGATAGTCGCAACAGAGCATGAGAGATGTGTATGGTTTGAGGATGGGTTAAGAGACAATCTTAGGGTGCCTATAGCTCCCCAGAGGGAGCGGGACTTTACAGTCTTGGTGGAGAAAGCAAAGATAGCGTAAGAAGTAAAGCACACGGAGCGCCTCCACCGAGAAAAGGAGAAGGACAAGAACAAACGAAACATGGAAACTATGGGGGCTGAAAAGAGGCCTGCAAGGAGGGCCACAGTGAATGGGCTGGTTAGAGCCGAGAGGCCCTGTTCTGGCATTGCTGTTATACCGGGATACCACCTTGTGTTGTGTGTGGAAAAGGGCATACGGGTGAATGTTGGAGGAGAATAGGAGCTTGTTTGAGCTGTGGATCTATGGAACATAGGATTAGAGAGTGCCTGAGAAGGCCAAATCAGGAGTGAGCCGATGGCAGAGGTAATTTTCAGCCACAGAGGGGTGGTCAACAACCACCAAGGGGCCGCGGACAAGCCAGGGGTGATAATGGTAATGAACGCGGTCGCGGAGCACCGGGTAGAGGTGCAGGTTATGCTGAGGTGAGGCAGCCAGCTCTGGTCTATGCAGCACGTCGCCAAAGGGACGAAGACGCTCCAGATGCGAATAATGGTGCATACCCTACCATTGTATACTGAGTGTTTATTTTGGCTTTAGAATTAGAGTGCGCAGCGAAAGCATAGTGGTGAGTCTTGGGTAGCACGATTAATAGTTAGTTGGAAATTTTAAGGACGAAATTTCTTTGAGGGTAGAATTGTAACGCCCCGAATTTGGGCCTAGTAGATTTAGGCCTATTGGGTTGTAACGCCCCAAAAATCCTGAAACTTTAAATTTCTATGCACTGAGGTTGGTATCTATGAGTAGCACTTAGAATATTAATTTTAAGGTATTATCGAGATTATTTGAAGTCTTAGAGATAGGGAAGACCATAGGGAAAAATTTATTTTTCTTACTTTAGTGGACCCTAGTCTTAGGCATTAGGCGTCTTAAGCAGATTAAGGGGAAAATAGGACACTAATGGGCTTGTGGTCCAGTGGAAAGGTGGCGTCACTAGGGGAGCTGCAAGGTGGGGTGAAGAGGTCCAAGGTTCGAGTAGTGATAAAGTGTTTTTGGGTGTTTAATTTTGCATAGTGGACGGCCAGAGTTGTGTGGAATTTGGACTCTTTCATTGAAGTGTTTGAATTGGTCTTGTGAGCTGATAAAGGAGGGAATTTCGGATGAGATAAGGGAGATATAATGGAGAAAAATTAGGAGATGAGAAGTGGGAAGAGTTGGTGCCGAATTGGACTGTGGGGGAAGGTAGGATTCGACTATTGGCTATAAAAGGAGGTGTCGAATTCCTTTGAGAGGTAGAGGTTCCTTGGGTTCCATTACTTTTCTTTTTCCCCCTTAGCCGAATTCTTCCATTTGCCAAAAAAAAACCCATAATTCCTTTGCCGAATTTATGTTTTCTCTCTAGCTGAATTCCCCATACCTTCTCTTCTTAAATTCCTTTTCTTGTTCACCTTTAGTTCTAGCCGATCACTTCTCCTCTTCTGCACCCTATTGGTGCCGAATTGTCTCTGTCACCATACTATTCTCAAAAGCCGAATTTAGGCCGCAGGATCAAAAGTGGGTTTGGTAAGTATTCGGTTAACCTATCTTGTACGTTTTGCTAAAAGTCGAAAGGCTATCTAACTGACCTATCGTTAACTCTATGGTAACAAGGATACGGTTCAAAGATCGCAAGCATGGTAGGATCGTTAGCAAGGGTAAGTGTTCTTTACTTCGGTTTAAGGGTTGGCCGAATGGTCATATATGCTGTGAGGGTGACTTGTGTTGGATGCAAGTCATCTATTACTTAGGCTCTAATGTTTAAGTTGGTACAGATTTAGGGTCTAATCGCAGTTGGTGTTAAACAAAGGAGCTATTAAGGCTTGTCGCACACGGTAAGGCTACGGTGAGGTTTCGATTTTTGATAAAGTTTGTATTTAGCCTATGATTAATGGTTAAGGAATATCGAATGTAGGTTCGTGACTAAGAGGAATTCATAGCACGCGCTATTACCAGGTGTGTACAAACACTACACACACGATATCGACAATGCCGTAAAGCCGAAAATCCAAAAGTGGCAAAATGGGCCTGTCGAACTTGTGGGCCCAAAACGGCAATGGTTGATATGTAAGCATGAATGATGAATTGGCATGAACGGTTGTATGATTTAATCATATTCGAGTCCAATGGGCTATATGAGCATGAAATTGGTTTAACGGGCTATATGTGCATGAAATTGGCTTAATGGGCTATATGAGCATGAAATTGGCTTAATGGGCTATATGACATGAAATGGGCTTAATGTGCCTTATGGGTTTTTATAAATATATGCTAGGGTATAATGAACTCTAGGCCTAGTTTGACAAACTCTTGAATAACATAAACTCTTGTAATAATCAAACATGACTGTGGACAAGTCAATAGGTTAAGGTGTGGTAATGGACATATGCATGTCTAGGATTGGATCTAGGGAGAACTTGGTATTTAAGGGTCCTAGTGGCCCACCTCCTCTTCTCTAGAATCCTACCTGGTGCGTAGTGTCTGTTCACTTTAGTCGCGAGGACTTGTTGATGGGCCAAAGTTCATAACTAAAACCCGAGAGGAAAGAAATTATAGAAATACCCCTGTAGGGTAGAATTACAAAAATACCCTTGATTGTGAAATGACTAAAATACCCCTATGTGTTAATATAAGTTTTATGGATGTTACTCATGTGCATGCCGCATTCATATGATATTCTATTTAGGATGCATATGGGTGGGAATTATGGTACAGAGGAAGAATTTGAGGATTGCATAGTCGCTTGACGACCGTGGATCCACCGGTGGCTTTAAGCCAATTATATGATTAGCAGCTTTGCTGCAACGTTGAGCAGTGCCGCTGTGAGTTCTACCATTAAAGTGTAGCGGAAGGGTGGGTCGAGCTAGAATTCCCCATAGGTGTATAAGGCTGGAAGGGAAATGGAGTGTAGCGGATGGATTTTTAAGGAGGGTTTGCATTACCTTGTTTTGCATATGATATGATATGATATGATCTGATATGATCTGATATGAGGACATTGTGGGCTAAGGCCTAAGACCATCGATTTTGATAGGGCTTAGGCCCAATTTGATAATTGTATATTAAATTGATTGCCAAGGGTCGTACACACTGAGTTTCGAAACTCACACCCTTTTTATTTAATATTTCAGGTGACGCTCAGTAGACGGCTCGACGTGGAAGAGGGACTCGGAGATGGCCACATTGCAAGTTAATTAGAAGTTTTTTTATTTATTTGTTTCGAATGACTTTAGTTTAAATCCTTTATTTTCATTGGTTGTAATAAGGCCTTGTATCTCTAATTTGACGTTACTTATGGGTTTTATTATTATTTCCGCTGCTTAATTTTTATTTCACCTTAAATAAATTTCTAAAGTTTAACAAGGTTTTAAAAATAACTATAACCTATGGGCTTTTATTTAAAACATGGGCTTTCTTCATAACTTAACAAGATTCAAGGATTTTGGGCTTTTGGGTCTTAAATTTTTACTTAGCAAAATCGTTTTGAATTATGCCTTTGATGTGACATTCCCAGATTCGACCATAACGTCTGGGTCGGGTTTGGGGGTGTTACATTTACTAGTATCAGAGCCAAGTTGCAAAGCTCGGGCTGTGAAATGGGCCTTAGATTTTGGATTTTTAAAACAAGTGGATTAAAGAGTTTTTGCAGGATCTTGCAGTGTGGTTCACCGAGCCCTTGACGTCGAGCCAAGTAAGTTTTTCTATTATTTCACTTGTTTAAATTACTGAACTATAATTAGATATTGGGCTTGTAATATCCCGGGTTAGGGGTTATTTTTATTATGGCATGTTTTGCATGTGTTGGCTTGCTATGTGGCTATTTTGGTGTCTTAGGGGCTTAATTGTAGACTAGGGGTATGTCTGAGTAGGTGGGAAACTTGTTGTTTTTAGGCTTAAGTAAGAGGAGTTGATGAAGCTGGGATATATGAATATTATTTGGTGTTCTTGAGCACGAAAGAAAAGCTAGTGGAGTGGCAAGGCATGCGTCACTTGGGGGCTTGAGTGTGGCGTCATCTGCAGGGGGAGAGGTCTTGTGTTCAAGCTGCGGAGTGGCCACTTTTGGCACTCATTTTGGCGGCATGGAGGGAGGAGTTTGTGGCGGTTCAAACTCGCCTAAGACTAAGTCTTCCCATTTGAATGGAGAGTGGAGAGTGATTTTAGGAGGTAGACTTGGTAAACACATTTGAATGTGTGGCATGGAGTAGTTGGGGGGATATGGCCGAATATTGAGGAGTGGTTGAGGTGTTGGCCGAAACTTGGATGCTTCATGGGGGAGTGACGGCATAGTAGTGTGATGTTGGAGGTGTTGTGCCGAAATTCTTTTTTGGAATTTTGGTTGTTTCGGTCAAGGCTTAGCAAGCTAGTGTCTTCTCATTTTGACATTGGTAGCCGAATTCTCTAGTGTATTCTTTTTCGTTTTTCTTTCTTTGTAAACCGAAAATCAAAACCTCTCTAAGGCTTGCCGAATTTTTGTGTTGTTTTCTCAATATTCTTTGTTAAGCCGAATGTCCCTTACATGTCTCTCTTCTTGTTCATTTGAGTAAATCGAAACTAGCCAACATTTTCCTCTCATATTTTCTTTATTTCTACAACCCTTGTGCCGAATTTGCATTTTTCTCTTAGCCAAAACTTTTGTTTCTTTTTCTTTGAGCATAGGCCGAATATTACCCTCTCCCTTCCATCTCTTTTTGGTGTTTTCCTTCCTTGGGGTTAGACCGAATCTTTCCTTTCTCCCTTCTAAACCTTTCTTACCGATTTCTTTCTCTTCTTGAATCGCATCTCCTCTGTTTCTACTTCCCAAAACTTTAGCCGTTTTTCCTCTTTCTCTTGGGTGGTTGAAGCCGAATCTCCCTTCTCTCCTAGGGGGGTTTCTTGTGGCCGAATTCTTGGTGGTTGGTGTTGGGGTAAGTGGTTGGCCGAATGGCCATCTCTCTCTTCTCGAAGTATTATATTGATTGCGGTTTGTTCAAAGCCTATGATGGTTGTAGATGGGAGTGAGTTAATCACTTGTTTAACCTTTTCATATAGGGTCTTTGGATAGTGCAAGTAACCAAGAGGTGTTCTACTCTAGTAACCGATTGGTAAACAGTGGTGGTGGTAAGTGGGTGGTATTGGCATTAATCGTTCAATCTTTTGGTTTCGATTGAGTCAAGATTATTAAGGTTTAACTGTTCATCTTTTATGGTGTAGCCGTTTGCTAAAGGAGAATCATTGTTTGATTCGGTTTGGTAGAAACCAAATCATCTTAAGAGGTAAGGGTTCGGTATTACCCCTTTGGTTAATTGATGATGGCCGAATGTTATAGATGTCTAACTCCTATTTGGCCGATTGTAGGAGCAGTATACAAGGAGCCTAGATCGTTTCTTTTTAGTATTAGAGGTTGCGCTTTAGTAGGTGTGTAACTAACACACCCATACTTAGTGATATTGTTATTAAACTGTTTGCCTATTAAAATCATGGCAATATGATGGATTATTGGATTCCCAAACGGGGTATGTGTACGTATCCGGGTAAAGAGTGTTACTAGATTACTTGATGATCTATATGGTATCATGACTATGTATGTATGTGATATGGGGCATGAGTCGAACATATTAGCATGATATGCATAATTTGCATGATTACATGAGTTGGTTGTTGATGGGTGATATGAGTGGAGGAGCATGATATTTTGTCTTGTGAGCACCAATATTTTGGTAACACACTTTGTGACTTTGGGTCACCAAAGGCTTTGGTAGCACATTTGTGTCTTTGGGACACGGAGGTTGGGCACCTCATTGCGACTTGTCCCCGTGGTTAACACCACAGTGGGTTGGCCCCACATGAGATATGGGATCGTCTGCTGGTGATTGGGTATCACACGATGGGTTGGCCCCATCATTCGATTATTGTGACTACGGTCACCAAGCTTTGGTAGCACATTTGTGTCTTTGGGACACCGAGGTTGGGCACCTCATTGCGACTTGTCCCCGTGGTTAACACCACCGTGGGTTGGCCCCACTTTGAGATATGGGATCGTCGCTAGTGATTGGGTATCACACGATGGGTTGGCCCCATCATTCGATTATCGTGACTACGGTCACCGTGCTTAGGTAGCACATTGTGTCTTTGGGACACCAGTGTTTTGGTAACACATTGTGACTAAATGTCACCAGGTGGTTTGGCACCACCGTGGTTTGGTACCACACGGGGTAGAAAAAGGAGATACGGATGGTTAGGATCGGGTTGCATTAATTATGTTGCTATGTATGATGTGTGTTAGCATGTTGTTTCATCGGGAGCGGGATTTATGCACCGAGTCACTCGACTCACCCTCTCCTTTGACCTTTCAGTGACTCGTGAAGCGCGGACATGGGCCGGGATGGACTCGGGGTGCTCATGCCATGCTTAATAAAGTTTTACTCCAACTCTATCATTTGGGTACTTTAGTTTAATTACTGCTATTGGGTTTTAATTTGGATTTGTAAAAGGCCTTTAAATTATGTTTATGATGGGTATGTTTTAATTAGATTCTCAACCCGCTTAACAAATAACTTGGCATGAAATTGTACTAAAACTTGGAAAGACAACGTTTTCAAAATTATATCGCAATGTGTTTTAAACTATACCATCGGGTATCTCGCTATGTGATGTTATTCAATAAACTCAAATGATTTTCAAATCAAACCCGATTTGCTGCTAAGTCTAAAATGTTTCAACATGGCACTAAGAAACTATTGGAAGTCCTAAATGAAGTTAACTCGTTTTAACTATATACTTGGTTAAGATTTCAAAATTTAATCAAACAAGCCTACTCAAACTTCCCTCAAATTCACTATGTTTTCACCCCACTTCTAAACGAAAAAAAAACTGATCACTCAAAGACGTTTTTCCCCGTAACATACCAGATTCGGGCGTGGTGTCTTGTCCGAGTTTGGGGTGTTACAATTGTGGTATCAGAGCTAAGTTCAAAAGCTCGGCTGTGGGCCTGAGGCCCAAAATGTTTTCAAAAGATTGTTTTGTTAGTCTTTATTCTTAAAGTATGGTTTGAAAGGCATGGCACCGAGTCTCCGGCACCAGTTCGCCCAGGTAAGTATCCCGTACTATTGCTTGTGAATTGATTGGATGTGATATTATTTGATGAATAGCAATAGTATCCTACTTTAGAGATTGAAACTGATAGGATTTTGTGAACTCGCGAGAACAAATCTCCTTAATATTCATAAGACTTGCTTTTAAACAAGTGGAATAAATACTGATGCATAAAAATTCTTAATCGAATCGTAGAAAGATTAGTCATGAGCGCTAGAGGTGGACGAGGTCGTGGGCGAGGTCGTGGTAGGATGATTGTTTACGAGCCCGTAGGATCTGGTCGAGGTTCGAGAAAATGAGATCTGGGATTACGCCACCGGTGGAGGTGGTGAGTTCCAAGATCGATCGGGACGACGCAGCGATTATCACGAGCAATCTTGCGAGTGTTGGAAAGAGTAGCCGGTGTTGGTGGTAATGCAGGAGTTAGAAATTCAGTGCTGGCGACTTCGGTAAATGGGGCCGAATTCTTCCGAGGTGTTTCGGTGTTGCTCCCAAAGATCTGCGAGTATTGGCCGGAGGCAACCGAGCGGATCATGGATGATCTGGACTTGATGAAGAAGAAGGTCGAAGGGCATCGTATCGCTTCTCCGGGATGAGTCATATCGGTGGTGGCTCACGGTTCGAGATGATGTGGCGGCAGAGGATCACGACATGGGATTATTTCGTGGTCGCATATCAAAAGAAGTACATCGGGGCTAGTTATATTGACTCCCAATGGAAGGCATTTCGAGGCTTGTTCGGGGAGTAAATCGGTTCTTGAGTACGGTGAGTTCTGGTGGTCGAGTAGGTATGCCGGGGGCATTGTGGCCACCGAGCATGAGAGGTGTGTTCGTTTCGAGGATGGTCTCGCGAGACGACTTGAGGTCGCTGATTGCTCCTCGCCAGAGCGCGAGTTCTTGTCTTAGTTGAGAAGGCTAAGGTAGCCGAGGGTGTTAAGGAGTCGATGAGACAAGGCATGGACGTAAATAGGCACAAAAGGAGCTTTGGGTCTTACGGATCGTCGGTAACCCGCGAAGAGGGCTAGATCGAGTGGGCCGCACCCGACCGCTAGGTTTGTTGTTTGCTAGGCGAGGACCGCCGCATGCGATGTGAGCGATGTGGGAAATCTCATTGGGGTGGTCTGGACTGGAGGGAAAGGTTGCTTCGAGTGTGGTTCTCTGGAGCATCGTGTGAGGATTGTCCGCGTAGGTTGGCTAGGATTCGATCGAGAGGCGGGGCGTGTCGATTCGAGAGGTAATAGACCGCCATCGCAGAGGGCGTGGTAATGGCAGAGGTGGTAATGGTTCGGTGGGGCCGTGGAGCACCGGGCGAGAGTGCGAAGTAGTTACGATGCTAGACGGCTGGACTAGTGTATGCCGCGAGGCGCCGAGAGGAGGGCGACGCTGCCGGACGTCATAACCGTGCGTTTTTGATTTTTGGTTCTCCTTATACTTTGCTTTGATTGATGTGGGTTCAACGCACTCTTATGTTGCCGATAGTATAGTAGAGACCATGGATTTAGACTCGAGATATCTCCTAGGCGGATGACCGTGATTAGCCCTCTAGGTCACTCTGTAGTAGTAGATAAACTGTTTAGAGAGGTACCCTTAGAACTCCAAGGGGTAGTGTTTCTTCTTGATCCGATGGAACTGCCGTTTGGGGGAGTTCGATCCGATTCTTGGGATGGATTGGTTGGTCAAGTACCAGGCGAGGTTGGATTGCGTGGCCAAGCGCATGGTTCTTAAGACGGTTGAGGGTGAAGAGGTGGCTATGATAGGTAATAGGAGAGATTACTTATCAAATGTGGTATCTGCTTTGAAGGCAGAGAAGATGGTCAGGAAGGGCTGTGAAGCGTATGTGGTTCATGTGTATGCCTTGGAGGCTAAAGAGTCTGTTGTGGAGAAGGTTCGTACCGTTAAGGAGTTTACTGATGTTTTCCCGAGGAGCTTCGGGTTTGCCGCCAGATCGCGAGGTGGAGTTCGGGATTGATCTCATTGCAGAATCTGCGCCGGTGTCTATTGCTCGTATAGGATGGCGCCAAAGGAATTGGTGGAGCTTAAGGCTCGAGATCCGTGGAGTTATTGGATCGAGGTTTTATTAGGCCAAGTGTTTACGCCGTGGGTGCGCCTGGTACTCTTTGTCAAGAAGAAAGATGGCACGATGCGGATGTGTATAGACTACCGCTTGATTGAATAAGTGGACGATTAAAAACAAGTATCCGCTGCCACGGATAGATGACTTGTTTGATCACCGTGAAGGTGCTGCGCGGTATTCTCGAAGATCGACTTGAGGTCCGGGTATCACCAGCTAAAGGTTAAGGAGGCGATATCCATAAAACAGCGCTTTGACTCGGTATGGGCACTACGAATTTACGTAATGCCGTTCGGGTTGACTAACGCGCCGGCGGCGTTTATGGACATGATGAATAGGGTGTTTCAACGATATCCGGATCGGTTCATCGTGGTTTTCATAGACGACATCTTGGTGTACTCAGGGCGACGAGAGGAAGAGCATGATAAGCATTTGCGAGTGGTGTTGCGATTTTTGAGGAAAAGCGACTCTATGCTAAGTTCGATGAAGTGTGAGTTACGGCTTAGAGAAGTGACTTTCTTGGGTCATGTAGTGTCGGTGAGGGATTCGAGTAGATCCTCGTAAGATTGAGGCGATTTTGGATTGGAAGCCGCCTAAGTCGATGGCTGAGATTCGAGTTTTCTGGTTTGGCGGATACTACCAAGGTTTGTTGAGGGTTTCGTTGATAGCGTGCCGATGACCAAGTTTCTTTGAGGAAAGAAGTTTCGTTTGTATGGACCGAGAAGCGCGGGAAAGCTTCGACAAGTTAAAGAAGATTTTGACCGAGGCTCGGTTCTAATTCAACCTTGAGGCTTGGTAAGGAATTCACGATCTATTGCGACGCATCACATACGGGCTTGGGTTGTGTCTTGATGCAAGAAGGTAAGGTGGTGGCTTACGCTTCTCGGCACCGAGGCCACATGAGGTCAATTATCCGACGCACGATTTGGAGCTAGCAAAATTAGTCTTCGCTTTAAAGATTTGGAGGCACTACTTGTATGCGGAGAGAGATCGATAGTCTACGAGATCACAAAAGTCCGAAGTATCTCTTGACTCGACTCGTATGATTTGAATTTGAGGCGCAGCAGATGGGTCGAGTTCTTTGAAAGATTATGACTGCTCGATTGAGTATCATCCGGGCAAGGCTAACGTGGTGGCTGACGCGTTAAGTCGCAAGGTTGTTTCGGATTTAGAGCTTTGTTCTCCCATTTGAGTTTGTATGACGACGGAGTATTCTCGCAGAGTTGCGAGTTAAGCCTACTTGGGTTGGCGCATCGTAGAGAAACAGATTATTGGATGAGGTTCTGAGTGCGCGAAGGTTGCAGTGCGAGATGGTGGTTTGGATGGTTACACCGCCTCTAGTGACGAGGTTACGTGTTTTCGTGGTAAGGCTTGTATGCCTAAAGATGTTGAGTCGAGGCGAAGATTCTTCAGACGCATATAGCGATCCTTATGCTATGCATCCCGGAGGTAGCAAGATGTTTAGGGATCTTAGAGAGCGATTTTGGTGGCACGGCTTGAAGAATGAGGTGACAGAGTTTGTTGGGAAGTGTCGACTTGCCAGCGAGTTAAGGCGAACATCGATTGCCGTCGGGTTTGCTTCACCTGTGAAGATTCCTCGATGGAAGTGGGAAAGGATAACCATGGATTTCGTCGAGTGGAGTATACCGCTTCGCCAAGCAAGAAAGATTCGATTTGGGTAGTGGTGGATCGATCGACTAAATCACTCACTTTATTCCGGTGAGGGTTGACTACTCACTTGAAGCTAGCGAAGTTTGTATGTGTCGAGATAGTGAGGTTGCACGGTGTGCGGTTTCGATAATCTCGGATAGGGATCCTAGATTCACGTCAAGGTTCTCGAAAGCACCGCATCGAGCTCACGGGTACTCGTTTGGATTTCAAAGACGGCTTTTCACCCGCAAATGATCGACGGTCAATCGAAAAGGTCATTCAGTCTTAGAGGATATCTTTGAGAGGTTGTATCTTGGATTTCAGAGGTAGTTGGGAGGAGTTTCTACCATTAGTCGAGTTTGCCTACAACAACAGCTTATCAGCGAGCATCAAGATGGCACCGTATGAGGCGTTGTATGGTAGGAAGTGTCGCTCACCTACGTGTTGGACGGAGTTAGGTGAACGTCGCTTGTTGGGACCCGAGTTGGTTCTTGAGACCGAAGACAAGGTTAAGTGATTCGATCTAGATTGAAGGAAGCTTGGACCGCGTAAGTCTTATGCCGATCTTAAGCGAAGAGGTATAGAGTTCGCTGTGGGGGACCGAAGTTTTCTGAAGGTCTCGCCTTGGAAGAAGGTGTTGAGGTTCGGGAGGAAAGGCAAGCTAAGTCCGAGGTTCATTGGGCCGTACAAGGTTACGAGACGAGTTGGACCGATGGCGTATCGAGCTTGAGTTGCGGCCAGAGTGAGTCGATTCATGGCGTTTTTCACGCTTCGATGCTTCGACGTTATCGTTCGAATCCGTCGCATGTGGTAGCAATGGAAGAGATCGAGGTAAATCCGGTTTGACTATGGAAGAAGAACCCGTGCGATTCTAGATCGGGATGTGAAAGTTCGTGTAAGAAGTCCGTGCCTTTGGTCAAGGTTCTTTGGCGGAATCATGGCGTGGAAGAAGTGACGTGGGAACCCGAGGATATGATGAGACAAAGAATACCCGCAACTCTTTTGATCGTGGTAATTTCGAGGTCGAAATTATTTTAAGAGGTAGAACCGTAATATCCCGGTTAGGGGTTATTTTTATTATGGCATGTTTTGCATGTGTTGGCTTGCTATGTGGCTATTTTGGTGTCTTAGGGGCTTAATTGTAGACTAGGGGTATGTCTGCGAGTAGGTGGGAAACTTGTTGTTTTTAGGCTTAAGTAAGAGGAGTTGATGAAGTCGGGATATATGAATATTATTTGGTGTTCTTGAGCACGAAAGAAAAGCTAGTGGAGTGGCAAGGCATGCGTCACTTGTGGGCTTGAGTGTGGCGTCATCTGCAGGGGGAGAGGTCTTGTGTTCAAGGCTGCGGAGTGGCCACTTTTTGGCACTCATTTTGGCGGCATGGAGGAGGAGTTTGTGGCGGTTCAAACTCGCCTAAGACTAAGTCTTCCCATTTGAATGGAGAGTGGAGAGTGATTTTAGGAGGTAGACTTGGTAAACACATTTGAATGTGTGGCATGGAGTAGTTGGGGATATGGCCGAATATTGAGGAGTGGTTGAGGTGTTGGCCGAAACTTGGATGCTTCATGGGGAGTGACGGCATAGTAGTGTGATGTTGGAGGTGTTGTCTGAAATTCTTTTTGGAATTTTGGTTGTTTCTGGTCAAGGCTTAGCAAGCTAGTGTCTTCTCATTTTGACATTGGTAGCCGAATTCTCTAGTGTATTCTTTTTCGTTTTTCTTTCTTTGTAAACCAGAAAATCAAAACCTCTCTAAGGCTTGCCGAATTTTTGTGTTGTTTTCTCAATATTCTTTGTTAAGCCGAATGTCCCTTACATGTCTCTCTTCTTATTCATTTGAGTAAATCGAAACTAGCCAACATTTTCCTCTCATATTTTCTTTATTTCTACAACCCTTGTGCCGAATTTGCATTTTTCTTAGCCAAAACTTTTGTTTCTTTTTCTTTGAGCATAGGCCTAATATCACCCTCTCCCTTCCATCTCTTTTTGGTGTTTTCTTCCTTGGGGTTAGACCGAATCTTTCCTTTCTCCCTTCTAAACCTTTCTTACCGATTTCTTTCTCTTCTTGAATCGCATCTCCTCTGTTTCTACTTCCCAAAACTTTAGCCATTTTTCCTCTTTCTCTTGGGTGGTTGAAGCCAAATCTCCCTTCTCTCCTAGGGGGTTTCTTGTGGCGAATTCTTGGTGGTTGGTGTTGGGGTAAGTGGTTGGCCGAATGGCCATCTCTCTCTTCTCGAAGTATTATATTGATTGCGGTTTGTTCAAAGCCTATGATGGTTGTAGATGGGAGTGAGTTAATCACTTGTTTAACCTTTTCATATAGGGTCTTTGGATAGTGCAAGTAACCAAGAGGTGTTCTACTCTAGTAACCGATTGGTAAACAGTGGTGGTGGTAAGTGGGTGGTATTGGCATTAATCGTTCAATCTTTTGGTTTCGATTGAGTCAAGATTATTAAGGTTTAACTGTTCATCTTTTATGGTGTAGCCGTTTGCTAAAGGAGAATCATTGTTTGATTCGGATTTGGTAGGAAACCAAATCATCTTAAGAGGTAAGGGTTCGGTATTACCCCTTTGGTTAATTGATGATGGCCGAATGTTATAGATGTCTAACTCCTATTTGGCCGATTGTAGGAGCAGGTATACAAGGAGCCTAGATCGTTTCTTTTAGTATTAGAGGTTGCGCTTTAGCAGGTGTGTAACTAACACACCCATACTTAGTGATATTGTTATTAAACCTGTTTGCCTATTAAAATCATGACAGTATGATGGATTATTGGATACCCAAACGGGGTATGTGTACGTATCCGGGTAAGTCAGTAGTGTTACTAGATTACTGATGATCTATATGGTATCATGACTATGTATGTATGTGATATGGGGCATGAGTCGAACATATTAGCATGATATGCATAATTTGCATGATTACATGAGTTGGTTGTTGATGGGTGATATGAGTGGAGGGAGCATGATATTTTGTGCCGATGAGCACCAAAGATGTTTTGGTAACACACTTTGTGACTTTGGGTCACCGGTGCTTTGGTAGCACATTTGTGTCTTTGGGACACGGAGGTTGGGCACCTCATTGCGACTTGTCCCCGTGGTTAACACCACCGTGGGTTGGCCCCACATGAGATATGGGATCGTCTGCTAGTGATTGGGTATCACACGATGGGTTGGCCCCATCATTCGATTATTGTGACTACGGTCACCAGTGCTTTGGTAGAACATTTGTGTCTTTGGGACACCAGAGGTTGGGCACCTCATTGCGACTTGTCCCTGTGGTTAACACCACCGTGGGTTGGCCCCACTTTGAGATATGGGATCGTCTGCTAGTGATTGGGTATCACACGATGGGTTGGCCCCATCATTCGATTATCGTGACTACGGTCACCAGTGCTTGGGTAGCACATTGTGTCTTTGGGACACCAGTGTTTTGGTAACACATTGTGACTAAATGTCACCAGTGGTTTGGCACCACCAGTGGTTTGGTACCACACGGGTAGAAAAAGGAGATACGGATGGTTAGGATCGGGTTGCATTAATTATGTTGCTATGTATGATGTGTGTTAGCATGTTGTTTCATCGGGAGCGGGATTTATGCACTGAGTCACTCGACTCACCCTCTCCTTTGACCTTTCAGGTGACTCGTAGACGCGGACATGGAGCCGGGATGGACTCGGGGTGCTCATGCCATGCTTAATAAAGTTTTACTCCAACTCTATCATTTGGGTACTTTAGTTTAATTACTGCTATTGGGTTTTAATTTGGATTTGTAAAAGGCCTTTAAATTATGTTTATGATGGGTATGTTTTAATTAGATTCTCAACCTGCTTAACAAATAACTTGGCATGAAATTGTACTAAAACTTGGAAAGACAACGTTTTCAAAATTATATCGCAATGTGTTTTAAACTATACCATCGGGTATCTCGCTATGTGATGTTATTCAATAAACTCAAATGATTTTCAAATCAAACCCGATTTCTTCGCTAAGTCTAAAATGTTTCAACATGGCACTAAGAAACTATTGGAAGTCCTAAATGAAGTTAACTCGTTTTAACTATATACTTGGTTAAGATTTCAAAATTTAATCAAACAAGCCTACTCAAACTTCCCTCAAATTCACTATGTTTTCACCCCACTTCTAAACGAAAAAAAAACTGATCACTCAAAGACGTTTTTCCCCGTAACATACCAGATTTGGGCGTGGTGTCTTGTCCGAGTTTGGGGTGTTACAGGGCTACTTTAAACAATAGGTTCTTAGAGACTAAAGCCCGTAGGGAACATAAGCCTGTAGTGGAACTATGCACTAATTTCATAAAATTCTACCCCAGAAACACACACGCAACGATGAGCGCTAGAAGAGGTGCAAGAGGTCGCGGCCGAGGCCGTGGAAGTGTTAGGGCAGGGTCGTCAGAGTCCGGCCATATGCCCAACGTTGGAGTAGAGGAGGCTCCGGCCTCACTAGTAGCAAAAAGGGGACCATACGAACGGGCTGCTGCTACGGAAGATGCAGTATCGCAGACTATGTTAAGGTTCTTAGAAAGGGTCGTTGGGCCCAATAATGGTACGGGAAGTTGTGGGTAAATCACAGAGCGACTCCGAGCTAATGGGGCAGAGATTTTCAAAGGAGTAGCGGGGGTGGCCCCGAATGTGGCGGAGTATTGGTTGGAAGCTACGAAAAGAATTATGGACGACCTGGATTCCTCGGCGGAACCAAAGTTAAAAGGGGCGATATCCTCGCTTAGGGAGGAAGCTTATCACTGGTGGTTGACTGTAAAGGAGGGCAACCAACCGGAGCCGATCACTTGGGAGTTCTTCAAGTTGACATTTCAGGGGAAGTACATTGGAGCGGCCTATGTAGTTGCCCGAAGGAAGGAGTTTTTGAATCTGACTCAGGGAGATAAGTCGGTAGCAGAGTATGAGGCTGAGTTTTTGCGCCTTAGTCGATATGCCAAGGGGATAGTCGCAACAGAGCATGAGAGATGTGTATTGTTTGAGGATGGGTTAAGAGACAATCTTAGGGTGCTTATAGCTCCCCAGAGGGAGCGGGACTTTGTGGTCTTGGTGGAGAAAGCAAAGATAGCGTAGGAAGTAAAGCGCACGGAGCACCTCCACCGAGGAAAGGAAAAGGGCAAGAACAAACGAAACATGCAAACTATGGGGGCTAAACAGAGGCCTGCAAGGAGGGCCAAAATGAATGGCCCGGTTAGAGCTAAGGCCCCTGTTGCTGTTGCTAATACCGGGATACCACCTTGTGTTGTGTGTGGAAATGGGCATATGGGTGAATGTTGGAGGAGAATAGGAGCTTGCTTGAGCTGTGGATCAATGAAACATAGGACTAAGGAGTGCCCGAGAAGGCCAAATCAGGAGTGAGCCGATGGCAGAGGTAATTTCCAGCAACAGAGGGGTGGTCAACAACCACCAAGGGGCCGCGGACAAGCCAGGGGCGATAATGGTAATGAACGCTGTTATGGAGCACCAGGTAGAGGTGCGAGTTATATCTTTGGCGAGGCAAACACTTTGGTCTATGCAGCACGTCGCCAAAGGGACGAAGACGCTTCAGATGCGAATAATGGTGCGTACCCTACCATAGTATACTGAGTGTTTATTTTGGCTTTAGAATTAGAGTGCGCAGCGAAAGCATAGTGGTGAGTCTAGGGTAGTACGATTAATAGTTAGTTGGAAATTTTTGAGGACGGAATTTCTTTAAGGAGGGTAGAATTGTAACGCCCCGAATTTGGGCCTAGTAGATTTGGGCCTATTGGGTTGTAACGCCCCAAAAATCCTGAAACTTTAAATTTCTGTGAACTGAGGTTGGTATGTATGTATAGCACTTAGAATATTAATTTTAAGGTATTATCGGGATTATTTGAAGTCTTAGAGATAGGGAAGACAATAGGGAAAAATTTATTTTTCTTGCTTTAGTGGACCCGAGTCTCAGGCATTAGGCCTCTTAAGCAGATTATGGGGAAAATAGGACACAAATGGGCTTGTGGTCCGGTGGGAAGGTGGCATCACTAGGGGAGCTACAAGGTGGGGTGAAGAGGTCCAAGGTTCGAGAAGTGGTAAAGTGTTTTTGGGTGTTTAATTTTGCATAGTGGACGGCCAGAGTTGTGTGGAATTTGGACTCTTTCGTTGAAGTGTTTGAATTGGTCTTGTGAGCTGATAAATGAGGGAATTTCGGATGAGATAAGGGAGATATCATGGAGAAAAATTAGGAGATGAGAAGTGGGAAGAGTTGGTGCTGAATTGGACTGTGGGGGAAGGTAGGATTCGGCTATTGGCTATAAAAGGAGGTGCCGAATTCCTTTGAGAGGTTCCTTGGGTTCCATTACTTTTCTTTTTCCCCCCTTAGCCGAATTCTTCCATTTGACGAAAAAAAAACCCATCATTCCTTTGCCGAATTCTGGTTTTCTCTCTAGCCGAATTCCCCATACCTTCTCTTCTTAAATTGCTTTTCTTATTCACCTTTAGTTCTAGTCGATCACTTCTTCTCTTCTTCTCCCTATTGGTGCCAAATTGTCTCTGTCACCATACTAATCTCAAAAGCTGAATTTAGGCTGCAGGATCGAAAGTGGGTTTGGTAAGTATTCGGTTAACCTCTCTTGTACGTTTTGCTAAAAGCCGAAAGGCTATCTAACTGACCTATCGTTAACTCTATGGTAACAAGGATATGGTTCAAAGATTGCAAGCGTGGTAGGATCGTTAGCAAGGGTAAGTGTTATTTACTTCGGCTTAAGGGTTGGCCGAATGGTCATATATGTTGTGAGGGTGACTTGTATTGGATGCAAGTCATCTATTACTTAGGCTCTAATGTTTAAGTTGGTATAGATCTAGGGTCTAATCTCAGTTGGTGTTAAAGAAAAGAGCTATTAAGGCTTGTCGCACACGGTAAGGCTACAGTGAGGTTTCGGTTTTTGATAAAGTTTGTATTTAGCCTATGATTAATGGTTAAGGAATATCGAATGTAGGTTCGTGACTAAGAGGAATTCGCAGCGCGCGCTATTACCAAGTGTGTACAAACACTACACACACGATATCGGTAATGCCGAAAAGCTAAAAATCCGAAAGTGGCGAAATGGGCCTGCCGAACTTGTGGGCCCAAAACGACAATGGTTCATATGTGAGCATGAATGATGAATTGGCATGAACGGTTGTATGATTTGATCGTATTCGAGTCCAATGAGCTATATGAGCATGAAATTGGTTTAACGAGCTATATGAGCATGAAATTGGTTTAATGGGCCTTATGGGTTTTTAGAAATATATGTTAGGGTTTAATGAACTCTAGGCCTAGTTTGACAAACTCTTGAATAACATAAAACTCTTGTAATAATCAAACATGACTGTGGACAAGTCGATAGGTTAGGGTGTGGTAATTGTAACATCTTGGATTTTGGGGTTCTGTATGTAATGCGTGTTGTGTGTGTATGCTATGCTCTGTGTGTTAATTTGGTGTGTTTGGGGGTCCTGGGAAGGCTTGGGGTTAAGCCTGAGCCTTGGTGAAAACTTTACTTTTAGGCACTGTAGGGGAGAGCTAGTTGAGGTAGGTCTTAAGGGTATTTCATTGTGTGTGGATAACACAAGTAGAGAGTTGGTAAAGTGGCAAGGATGCGCCACTAAGAGTGCTTGAATTGGTGTCACAAGGGAGAAGCTGCAGAGGGAAGGGGTTCAAGTCACATTGTCAGCATTGTGGAGTTTTGTTTTTTTTGCGTCAAGGGAGCTTGGGTGGTGGAGTTCGGCTAGGACACTTCAAGGGGGGAATGTTGAATGGGTCAAATATTTGAAAGGGTGGCCGTGAGTGAAAGGTGGAGGTTGACCTATTCAAACTATTTCAAATGGGTGAGCAAGAGTGACTTTAGGAGGAAAGTAAGGGATTTTTCAAGTGGATGGAGGTAATGGCCGGTTGTGGGAAGCTTGAGAAGGGAGAAAGGTTTTGGTTGGGGTCTAGTAGGGTGTGTGCCGTTTGGGTCTACTCCTTTATTTTGCATTTTTTCTTCTTCTTCATTTCTCTGCTAACCAAAATCGAAACACATTTGTGCTTCTTTTTTCATCTTTCCTCTGGTTTCCGCAACCTCCAAGAGCAGTTTGGTACATCTTTTATTTGGTAAAAACCGAAACCTCTTAGGCACCTTTTCCCTTCAATTCACATTTTTCTTCTTAATAGCCGAACCTTCCTAACACCTTCTCTATTTTCATTGCTTTCTTCCAATTGCTTCATACTTCTCTATTTCTTTTAAAAGTCGAACCTCATTCCTCATTCTTTTTCTGGACCGAATCATCATCTACTATCATTCATCTCTTTGATTTTGTTTTTACTCTAGTCGAATCTCCCTAGTCATTTCTTTTTATTTCTTCATTGCCGAAACCTGTCCCTCATCTTCTTGTCACTATTTGTTACGAGTTTCTTCTTCACGCTGAAGCATCTATTTGTTTCATACTACTTCTCTTTTCTTCTAAGGGCCGAACCTCTTTTTGTGTCAGGAGTTAGCACTCTTTCTGTCGACTTTGCTGATTGCCGAACGTAGATCTTCCATTTCGCAATCTAGCTTCGTGATAGAAAGACGCATCTCCATCGCCTTTTCTTGCAGTGGTCTGCTTTCAAGAGGGCTTTGGTAAGTGTTCTTGGCTGAATAGGCTATATGAGGTTTCTATTCGCTTGATTGGCCGGAAGGCCACTTCTTTGGATCCATCTTTTATTGGGAAGTCTATTCTGATTTGATGAATGTGTAGGGACTTCAGCGTTTCCTTAATCCTAGCCTGAAGCTTCTGATTTCTGTTGATCTAGGTAAGCGATTTCTTTGATATGAGTATCTATCCTTCGTTCTTTTCATCACTTTAACCTGGTTCTCTGATCAAGATCTGTCATGGATTCGAATGCCAGTCAAAGGAAGAAAGGGGTTGGACTCGTAGTTTCAACCCCTAAGTTCAAGAAACAATCAGACGGCGATGCGAGGATCCCACACCGGTTGTGGACCGGCGAGAGCGCATTAGGCGAGATACCATCGTCTCTCGCTAGCGATAGTGTCGACATAGAAAGCATAGTGTTGCGTGTTATCAGGTGTGTAAAACTTCACACTCTATTATTAATCTGTGTTATTAACTATTTTGGGCTGAAAAGTCGAAGTGACTGAGAAACAGTCGTAATACCCTTGTGGGTAAATCTGGGGATACCAGGTAAGTGTCTCTAACGTTTTAATGGGTGTGAAATATATGTTGTAATCTGTCACTATGATGAGAGTATGTGCATTCATATGATTGTATGATCTGCATGGGTTTGGGATATGATGCGAAAGGGGAAGTATTTGAGACTGTCACGGTGGTTTAGTACCACCAGTGGGTTGGCCCCACATATAACTGATTCAGTGACCATGTCTCGGTGGCTTGGTGCCACGGTGGTTTAATACCACGTATATATATGATGATTTAGTGACTCATCCCAGTGGTTTGGTACCATAGTGGGTTGGCCCCACATATATTCTTCAGGGATTGTCACGGTGGTTTGATACCACGGTGGGTTGGCCCCACGCATGATAATAGTGACTTTGTCATGGTGATCTAGTATCACGGTGGTCTGGAACCACGAGTGGCTTGGTGCCACATATGAGGTGTGTAGCGGATGGAGGGTTGATTGTAGAAATCCCCACGGTGTGTTGGGTCACTACTGGTGGTGGTGTGTAGAGGATGGAAAACTAGGTTGGGTTGGGCTGCATTGCATACATGTGATATATGCTATATTGAGTGGGGTAAGGCCCAATGTGCATCTGTGGGCTTAAGGCCCAGATTTTGTTTCATGGGGATTTACGCACTGAGTCTCGCTGACTTACCCCCCTCTGCTTATTTCTGCAGGTAATCAGTAGATCGTGGATCTGGGAGCCGAGGCAGACTCGTGGAGGCCATAAAACGTTTCTTTTCGTAAATTCATTTCCTTCTACAAATCATTTTTAATTGGGGATTTTGTTATGTAATAAGGCCTTATTAATTTAATATTTGGTTTTCCTTATTTATTATTTAGTTACGATATGACATCATTATACGTTTAAAACCTGACAATTAAGATGGAGTTTTCAAAACTTAAGCAACATAAAGCATTTGTTTTCTCTCATGTGCCAACAATGACAACCAGTACGCGATTAGGTTAATCCAAAAAATTTTTTCCTTAAACCTCAAACTACTATTTTTCGAAACATCAATCAAACGAAAAGTTTTTAAACTTACAGTATTTCTTCAAAGTTTCAAAACCCTTTTTGAACAACTTTTACCCTGTAACATACCAGATCTGGTCGTAATGTCTAGGCCGGGTTTGGGGTGTTACAATTTTGGTATCAGAGCCTGGGTTGCAAACCTCGGCTGTGGAATGGGATCAACAATGTTTTATAAATTTGATTTAAAATGTTATCAAAGGAAATGTTTTAGTTGACCGAGTCTACCGGCACCCGATCCACATGGTAAGTGTTCTAATTGTTGGTTGTTTTGCATGAAATAATTCTGTTGTGTTATGATTTCTAGAGTTAAGAGATCCAAACTTTAGAGACTGAAACCTCTAGGTATAGATATGAATCTGCGAGAATTACCTTTGAATGTTATTTCTCATAAGACTTCTTGGTAATAAATAGTGAAAGAAAGTACTAATCCATAAAATTCTTAATCAGATTAAGTCATATCGGTAGTCATGAGTACTAGGGGCGTGGACGTGTTGTGCGTAGTCGTGGTAGAGGCCGGAATGTTAGGTCTGAACCTTTGGAATCTGGACATGGGTCGGAAGGTGATGCACTGGCACCGCCAGCTGTGGAAGAGGAATTTTAGGATCAAACAGGCGGAGACGATACGGTGTCTCAAGCGATGTTACGTGTATTGGAGAGAGTTACTGGAGCGAGCACGGGTTCAGGGGCTCAGAAATCTGTGTCTGAACGACTCTGAGCCAATGGAGCAGAAATGTTTAGGGGCGTTTCTGGTGTAGCTCCTAATGTAGCTGAGTATTGGCTAGAAGCAGTTGAGCGTATTATGGATGATCTTGACTTCACGGAGGAGGAGAAGTTAAAAGGAGTTGTGTCTCTTCTTCGTGATGAGGCGTATCAGTGGTGGCTCACGGTCAGGGATGGTACAGTGGCTGACCGTATTACCTGGGATTTCTTCAAGTCAGCATTTTAGGGGAAGTACATCGGATCAAGTTATGTGGATGCGGGCGTAAGGCATTTCTAAATTTGGTGCAGGGAAATAAATCGGTGGCCGAGTATGAGGCAAAATTTCTACGTCTCAGTCGTTATGCCCGGGGTATTGTTGCCACAGACCATGAGCGTTGTGTTCGGTTTGAGGATGGTCTGAGGGATGAATTGCGAGTGCTGATAGCTCCACAGCGAGAAAGAGAATTTGCTGTTTTAGTAGAAAAGGCTAAGATAGCCGAGGAAGTGAAGCGATCCGAAAAGCAGAATCAAGATAGGGATAGAGGAAGGAATAAAAGGGACTTTGGATCGTCGGGATCAGTGGGGCATTTTCAGAAGAGGCCTAGGCTGGATGGGCCAAGTCGTGTTGCGAGACCTATTGTTGATAGTGGGCCTCAGAGGTGTGCTAGATGCGGTAGATCTCATTCAGGTGAGTGTTGGATGAGTAACAGAGGATGTGTCAGGTGTGGGTCTACTGATCATCGGGTAAGAGACTGTCCTCAGGAGTTGGGCAGAGTTCGACCAGTAGGACAGGGTTATGTTCAGCCGGGTAGAGGTGGTCAGTAACCACAGAGAGGTCGTGGTCCAGCCAGAGGAGGTAATGGTTTTGGCTGAGGGCGTGGAGCACCGGGCAGAGGTGCTGGGAACACAGATGCGAGACAGCCTGGGTTGGTCTATGTAGCTAGACTTCGAGAGGAGGGCGATTCGTCGAATGTCATAACCGGTACGTTTCTTACTTATGGGTTGCCTTATACTGCACTGATTGATATTGGATCAACATATTCTTATATTGCTAGTACTATATCGGGAACTCTGAACATAGACTCTGAGATTGCTTGTAGGGAGATGACTGTACTTAGCCCTTTAGGACAATCTGTAGTGGTGAATAAACTCTTTAGGATGGTGCCTTTAGAGGTTCAAGGGATGGTTTTCCTTGCTGATCTGATGGAACTACCATTCGGGGAGTTCGATTTAATCTTAGGTATGGATTGGTTGGTAAAATATCGAGCAAACTTGGATTGTGCTGCTAAGCGCATGGTGTTAAGGACTCCTGAGGATAATGAAGTTGTAGTGATAGGCGAAATGAGGAATTACTTGTCTAATGTAGTGTCCGCTTTAAAGGCTGAAAGAATGGTAAGGAAAGGATGTGAGGCATTCATAACTTTTGTTTGTGCTTTGGAGGCCAAGGAATTAACTGTGGGGGATGTTAGAACAGTTAAGGAGTTTTCTGATGTTTTCCCAGAAGAGCTTCCAGGACTACCTCCGGATCGCAAGGTGGAATTCGGTATTGATCTTCTTCCGGGGACAGCGCCCATGTCTATTACCCCATATAGAATGGCGCCAAAGGAGTTGGTGGAATTGAAAGCCCAAATTCAGGAACTGTTAGATCGGGGTTTTATCCAATCGAGTGTGTCACCTTGGGGAGCATCGGTGCTATTCGTTAAGAAGAAGGACGGATCAATGCGTATGTGCATTGACTACCGTCAGTTGAACAAGTTGACCATCAAGAATAAATACCCGTTGCCGAGGATTGATGATTTGTTCAATCAGCTAAGGGGGGCTTCAGTCTTCTCGAAGATAGATTTGAGGTCAGGATATCATTAGCTTAAGGTCAAGGAAGCGGATATTCATAAGACGGCTTTCCGGACTCGCTATGGCCACTACAAATTTCTGGTGATACCATTTGAGTTGACCAATGCACCAGCAGCATTTATGGATATGATGAATCGGGTATTCCAACCCTATCTGGATCGATTTATCGTGGTATTTATAGACGATATCCTGGTTTATTCAAGATCGAAGGAGGAGCATGATTCGCATCTTCGGGTGGTGTTACAGATCTTGAGGGAGAAACAGTTGTACGCCAAATTCAGTAAGTGTGAATTTTGGCTAAGAGAAGTTACCTTTTTGGGCCATGTTGTGTCTGCTGAGGGGATTAGGGTTGATCCCTGGAAAATTGAAACTGTGTTGGATTGGAAGCCGCTTATGTCTGTGGAAAAAATTCGGAGTTTTCTTGGTCTAGCTGGGTGTTACAGAAGGTTTGTTGAGGGGTTCTCTTTGATTGCGGCACCATTAACCAAGTTATTGCGAAAAGGGGTACCGTTTGTCTGGTCTGGTAAGCAGCAGGAGAGTTTTAAAAAGCTGAAGAAGATCTTGACTGAGGCTCCAGTATTGGTACAGCCTGAGGCTGAGAAGGAGTTTGTTGTTTACTGCAACGCGTCACACACAGGATTGGGATGTGTGTTGGTGCAGGAAGGGAAGGTGGTAGCATATGCGTCTCGGTAATTGAGACCATATGAGGTGAATTATCCCACGCATGATCTGGAATTGGCTACTGTAGTGTTTGCTTTGAAGATCTGGAGGCATTATTTGTATAAACAGAAGTCCGTTATTTATACAGATCACAAGAGCCTAAAATATCTCCTTACCCAGAAGGAGTTGAATTTAAGGCAGCGAAGATGGATCGAATTGTTAAAAGATTATGATTGCTCGATCGAGTACCACCCGGGTAAAGCTAACATGGTGGCGGATGCATTAAGTCGTAGGGTGATCTCTGACTTGAGAGCAATGTTTGCTCATCTCAGCTTATACGATGATGGAAGTTTATTAGCTGAACTTCAAGTGAAGCCTTCTTGGGTCAGTCAGATTAAAGAGAAGCAGTTGGCGGATGAGTCATTTAATTCGAAGTTTCAGTCAGGAGCAGGTGATGGGATAACGGATTTTAGTGTGAATAGTGATGGGGTATTATGTTTTCAAGGAAAGATTTGTATGCCAAAAGATCTTGAGTTGAGACGTAAGATCCTACAGGAAGCGCATAGTAGCCCATACGTTATGCATCCTGGAGGAAGTAAGATGTATCGGGATCTACGAGAACAATTTTGGTGGTCGGGTCTGAAGCGGGAAGTAACCGAGTTGGTAAGTAAATGCTTGACATGTCAGCAGGTGAAAGCAGAACATCAGTTGCCTTCAGGGTTATTGCAGTCGGTGAAAATTCCGCAGTGGAAGTGGGAAAGGATCACGATGGACTTTGTTAGTGGGCTACCTCTTACACCTACTAAGAAGGATTCTGTATGGGTAATTGTTGATCGATTGACAAAGTCCACTCATTTCATACTGGTTCGTGTCAACTACTCTTTACAGAAGTTAGCTAAACTATATGTAGCAGAGATTATGAGGCTGCATGGGGTGCCAGTGTCTATCATATCAGACAAAGACCCCATGTTTACGTCGAGGTTCTGGAAGGCGTTACATCAAGCGTTGGGTACAAGATTGGATTTCAAGACAACAGTTTCATCCACGTGATCGATGGTCACCGAGAGGGGAATTCAGATCTTGGAAGATATGCTGAGGGGCTGTATCTTAGACTTCAGGGGTAGTTGGGAGGAGTTTCTACCGTTGGCAGAATTCGTATACAACAACAACTATCAGTCTAGTATTCAGATGGCACCGTATGAAGCGTTGTATGGTCGGAGGTGTCGTACTCCTACTTGCTGGACAGAGTTGGGTGAGCGTCGGATGTTGGGTCCAGATCTGGTTTCGGAGACAGAAGAGAAAGTTAAGTTGATTCAAACTCAGTTGAAGGAAGCGTCCGATAGGCAGAAGTCCTATGCTGATCTGAAGCGTAGGGACATAGAATTTGCAGTTGGTGACCGGGTTTTCTTAAAGGTTTCACCGTGGAAGAAAGTTCTAAGGTTTGGACGGAAGGGTAAGCTGAGCCCCAAGTTCATCGGGCCTTATCGTGTGTTGAAGTGTGTGGGATCGGTAGCTTATCAGCTCGAGCTACCTCCGGAATTAAGTCAGATTCATAATGTGTTTCATGTTTCGACGCTGAGGCGCTACCGTTCAGATCCATCTCATATTGTGCCAGTGGAAGAAATCAAAGTAAGGCTTGACCTATCCTTTGAAGAGGAACCAGTTTAGATTTTGGATCGTGACGTTAAGGTATTGTAAAGGAAGACGGTTCTGCTAGTTAAGGTATTGTGGCAGAATCACGAATCAGAGGAAGCTACGTGGGAGCCAGAGGATGTGATGCGACAGCAAAACCCTCATCTCTTCTTAGCAGGTAAAAATTTTGAGGCCGAAATTTCTTTAAGGGGGTAGAACTGTAACATCCTGGATTTTTGGGTTCTGCATGTAATGCGTGTTGTGTGTGTATGCTATGCTCTGTGTGTTAATTTGGTGTGTTTGGGGGTCCCGGGAAGGCTTGGGGTTAAGCCTGAGCCTTGGTGAAAACTTTACTTTTAGGCACTGTAGGGGAGAGCTAGTTGAGGTAGGTCTTAAGGGTATTTCATTGTGTGTGGATAACACAAGTAGAGAGTTGGTAAAGTGGCAAGGATGCACCACTAAGAGTGCTTGAATTGGCATCACAAGGGAGAAGCTGCAGAGGGAAGGGGTTCAAGTCGCATTGTCAGCATTGTGGAGTTTTTTTTTTCTTGCGTCAAGGGAGCTTGGGTGGTGGAGTTCGGCTAGGACACTTCAAGGGGGGAGTGTTGAATGGGTCAAATATTTGAAAGGGTGGCCGTGAGTGAAAGGTGGAGGTTGACCTATTCAAACTATTTCAAATGGGTGAGCAAGAGTGACTTTAGGAGGAAATTAAGGGATTTTTCAAGTGGATGGAGGTAATGGCCGGTTGTGGGAAGCTTGAGAAGGGGGAAAGGTTTCGGTTGGGGTCTAGTAGGGTGTGTGCCGTTTGGGTCTACTCCTTTGTTTTGCATTTTTTCTTCTTCTTCATTTCTCTGCTAACCAAAACCGAAACACATTTGTGCTTCTTTTTTCATCTTTCCTCTGGTTGCCGCAACCTCCAAGAGCAGTTTGGTACATCTTTTATTTGGTAAAAACAGAAACCTCTTAGGCACCTTTTCCCTTCAATTCACATTTTTCTTCTTAATAGCCGAACCCTCCTAACACATTCTCCATTTTCATTGCTTTCTTCCAATTGCTTCATACTTCTTTATTTCTTCTAAAAGCTGAACCTCATTCCTCATTCTTTTTCTGGACCGAATCATCATCTACTATCATTCATCTCTTTGATTTTGTTTTTACTCTAGCCAAATCTCCCTAGTCATTTCTTTTTATTTCTTCATTGCCGAAACCTGTCGCTCATCTTCTCGTCACCATTTGTTACGAGTTTCTTCTTCAAGCTGAAGCATCCATTTGTTTCATACTACTTCTCTTTTCTTCTAAGGGCCGAACCTCTTTTTGTGTCAGGAGTTAGCACTCTTTCTATCGACTTTGCTAATTGCCGAACATAGATCTTCCATTTCGCACTCTAGCTTCGTGATAGAAAGACGCGTCTCCATCGCCTTTTCTTGCAGTGGTCTACTTTCAAGAGGGCTTTGGTAAGTGTTCTTGGCCGAATAGGCTATATGAGGTTTCTATTCGCTTGATTGGCTGGAAGGCCACTTCTTTGGATCCATCTTTTATTGGGAAGTCGATTCTAATTTGATGAATGTGTAGGGACTTCAGCATTTCCTTAATCCTAGCCTGAAGCTTCCGGTTTCTGTTGATCTAGGTAAGCGATTTCTTTGATATGAGTATCTATCCTTCGTTCTTTTCATTACTTTAACCTGGTTCTCTGATCAAGATCTGTCATGGATTCGAATGCCAGTCAAAGGAAGGAAGGGGTTGGACCCATAGTTTCAGCCCCTAAGTTCAAGAAACGATCTATATCGGCAGTGCGAGACTGGCCACCGGGTTGTGGACCGGCTTCAGGGCAGATTAGGCAGATAGTAGTCATCTCTGCTAGCGATAGTGTCGACATAGAAAGCATAGTGTTGCATGTTATCAGGTGTGTAAATCTTCCCACTCTTTTATTAATCTGTGTTATTAACTATTTTGGGCTGAAAAGCCGAAGTGACTGAGAAACAGTCGTAATACCCTTGTGGGTAAATCTGGGGATACAAGGTAAGTGTCTCTAACGTTTTAATGGGTATGAAATATATGCTGTAATCTGTCACTATGATGAGAGTATGTGCATTCATATGATTGTATGATCTGCATGGGTTTGGGATATGATGCGAAAGGGGAAGTATTTGAGACTGTCACAGTGGTTTGGTACCACGAGTGGGTTGGCCCCACATATAACTGATTCAGTGACCATGTCTCGGTGTTCTTCCGACCATTTTTGAAAAGCGCATAGTTTCTACTCCAAAATGACCTCCCCAGTCGGGGAACGCATGAGATATTTACATAAACAAAGTAGGTAGGTCCTTGAGCGGATCCCACGTTAGCCCCAAGGTGCCACGGTGGTTTAATACCACGTATATATATGATGATTTAGTGACTCGTCCCAGTGGTTTGGTACCACAGTGGGTTGGCCCCACATATATTCTTCAGGGATTGTCACGGTGGTTTGATACCACGGTGGGTTGGCCCCACGCATGATAATAGTGACTTTGTCACAGTGATCTAGTATCACGGTGGTCTGGAACCATGAGTGGCTTGGTGCCACATATGAGGTGTGTAGCGGATGGAGGGTTGATTGTAGAAATCCCCACGGTGTGTTGGGCTGGTACGAGTGGTGTGTAGAGGATAGAAAACTAGGTTGGGCTGGGCTGCATTGCATACATGTGATATATGCTATATTGAGTGGGCTAAGGCCCAATGTGCATCTGTGGGCTTAAGGCCCAGTTTTGTTTCATGGGGATTTACGACCGAGTCTCGTGACTCACCCCCTTATCTTATTTCTCGCAGTAATCGTGAGATCGTGGATCTGAGAGCCGAGGCGGACTCGTGGAGGCCATAAAACGTTTCTTTTCGAAAATTCGTTTCCTTCTACAAATTATTTTTAATTGGGGATTTTGTTATGTAATAAGGCCTTATTAATTTAATATTTGGTTTTCCTTATTTATTATTTAGTTACGATATGACATCATTATACGTTTAAAACCTGACAATTAAGATGGAGTTTTCAAAACTTAAGCAACATAAAGCATTTGTTTTCTCTCAAGTGCCAACAATGCCAACTAGTACGCGATTAGCTTAATCCAAAAATTTTTTTTCCTTAAACCTCAAACTACTGTTTTCCGAAACATCAATCAAACTAAAAGTTTTTAAACTTACAGTATTTCTTCAAAGTTTTGAAACCCTTTTTGAACAACTTTTACCCTGTAACATACTAGATCTGGTCGAAACGTCTAGGTCGGGTTTGGGGTGTTACAGTAATTGACATATGCATGTCTAGGATTGGATCTAGGGAGAGCTTGGTATTTAAGCGGTCCTAGTGGCCCACCTCCTCTTCTCTGGAATCCTACCTGGTGCGTAGTGTCTGTTCACTTTAGCCTCGAGGACTTGTTGATGGGCCAAAGTTCATAACTAAAACCCGAGAGGAAAGCAATTACAGAATTACGGAAATACCCATGTAGGGTAGAATTACGAAAATACCCTTGATTGTGAAATGACTAAAATACCCCTATGTGTTAAATATAAGTTTTATGGATGTTACTCATGTGCATGTCGCATTCATATGATATTCTGTTTAGGATGCATATGGGTGGGAATTATGGTACGGAGGAAGAATTTGAAGAATGCATAGTCGCTGACGACCGTGGATCCACCGGTGGCTTTAAGCCCATTATATGATTAGCGACTTTGCTTTTGCACGTTGAGTAGTGCTTGCACGTGAGTGCTACCATTGGAGTGTAGCGGAGGGGTGGGTCGAGCTAGAATTCCCCACAGTGTATAAGGTTGGAAGGGAAATGGAGTGTAGCGGATGGATTTTTGGGAGGGGGTTTGCATTACCTTGTTTTGCATATGATATGATATGATATGATCTCGATATGAGGTCATTGTGGGCTAAGGCCCAAGACCACCGATTTTGATAGGGCTTAGGCCCAATGTGATAATTGTATATTAAATTGATTGCCAAGGGTCGTATACACATCGAGTTTCAAACTCACACCCTTTTTATTTAATGTTTCAGGTGACGCTCAGAAGACGGCTCAACGTGGAAGAGGGACTCGGAGATGGCCACATTGCAAGTTAATTAGAAGTTTTTTTGTTTATTTGTTTCGAATGACTTTAGTTTAAATCGTTTATTTTCATTGGTTGTAATAAGGCCTTGTATCTCCAATTTGACGTTACTTATGGGTTTTATTATTATTTCCGCTGCTTAATTTTTATTTCAACTTAAATAAATTTCTAAAGTTTAACAAGGTTTTCAAAATAACTATAACCTATGGGCTTTTATTTAAAACATGGGATTTCGTCATAACTTAACAAGATTCAAGGATTTTGGGCTTTTGGGTCTTAAATTTTTACTTAGCAAAATTGTTTTGAATTATGCCTTTGATGTGACATTCCCGAATTCGGCCATAACGTCTGGGCCGAGTTTGGGGGTGTTACAAAGTAAGTGATTCTAGGGGTCTTTCTTGATAATTTTTATACTTTTGGAATCCCCAAAGCTTAAGCTAGCTAATGAGGGGACTAATTTGCAATATGGTTGAAAGTTTGGGGACTTTCCATGAGAGTGTTCATGTTTTTTGTTGAGTTTTTATGGAAGAAAATGAATGTTAGTGAGTTAAGAAACAACTTTTGTGAATGGTGTTATCATGAAAACACCTAAATTGGACTTATTTGTAAAAGTAGTAATTGTGTAATAAATGCACGAAATAATTGATTTTGTGAGTTGTTGTAAGAGGAATAAATGTTCAACTAGGCTTGTTTAATGAGAAAATGTGATGAAAAACGATTTAAGAGCCTAGGGGCAAAATCGTAATTTTGCCAAAGTGTAAGGGCAAAATAGTTATTTTTGCCTAAGTAGAAGTTTTGGTGTATCATGCATTATGAGTGAATTTCATTATTATAGATCAAGAAGAGCGCGGAAACAACCTTGACCGGGGAAAGGGCAAGGTTACGGATTAAGCCGTCGTTTTAAAACATTTTGCACCGAGGTAAGTTTATGTGTAAACGATATGCCTTTAATACATATGTTGTTACTTTTTGGTGCATTGAAAGAATGAGATCATTTATGATTGAAATTGATAGATAGTGAGTAATTCCCAGATGAACCTCGGAATAGATATGTAAGTGCGGAAAAATATCCGTAATAATCAGTTGGTGGGCTGTGTGCGATACCACCTTATTACTTATTCACGATGGGCTGTGTGCGATACTGTAACACCCCTAACCCGTAACCATCGCCGGTCTAGGATTAAGCGGCATTACCGGACAATCGGAAACTTTTACGAACATTACACATCAATACGTATATCATTGTCATGTCGAAGCAGAATACAAGTAAATAGTCCCTTAATGAGGCCTACGAGACCTTAAACATGCATTAGAAATGGGTCGGGACTAAACCGGGAACATACAATTTTTTTCCAAAAAATTAACAATTTTCAAAGTTAAAGAGGTCACACGCCCGTGTGTCTAAGCCGTGACAAAACAGGGCATACATACTAACTTGACCACACGGCCTGAGACACGCCCATGTGCCTCACCCGTGGTCGAGCCTGACTTGCATCACACGGCCAGTCACACGCCCGTGTGTTTAGCCTGTGGTCGAGCCTGACTTGTTTTGAATTACAACCAAAAAGGACATGGTCGAGCCACACGCCCGTGTGCTCAACCGTGTGGGCAATTATAGGCCATTTACAAGGCCAAAATGCCACCCACACTTTGGGCTAACCCTACAAGCACATACAAGCATCAATCCAAACACTTATGGCAACCAAAACATACCAAATTGACCATCTTTTCTACCCATTCAAGAACATTTCAAACACAACATCTTATGTGCTATTTAGTTCAACTAATTCACAAGCATTTCTAAGCATGTTTCATCCATCAACTTACCATTACAATAAGACATCTTATAATCAATAATATACCAACTTTGCATCACAAAACTTATCATAAAATTTGACCATCTCATTAGCTCAAACATTAGCCAACAAACCATACCAAACTATGCATCATTTAGCATGAATTACTCATTCATATCATATTCCTTACCTAGCCATATCACATGGCTATTTATACAACTCAAAACATCAACCATTTCAACTAGACTATACATGCCATATTTAAATATTTACACTTTCAAAAGGTACCAAAATAAAGTTTGATAGTGTGGTGACGATCCTCGACGATCCCCGAGCCTTTCGTAGCTTTAACGATCTATAAAACAATGCAAACACACACAGAGTAAGCTTTCAAAAGCTTAGTAAGCCATATACAAATAAACTTAACTTAATAAGCATTTATAACCATTTCAAAAACAATAACTTAACATATCTCAATAGCTTATTCATATTTCTCCTTTCTAGCTCAATGGTATCTAACCATTTGCTTATCAACAATTCTCATCTCTATACATTTTGTAACAGCCCGGTTTAGACCCTAGTTGGAACAATGGTTTCGGGACCACAAATCTGAGTCAGAAAAATATTTAAATATTATTTTCTGTGTTTATAATATGTGAATTGATATCTGTGAAATTTTTGTGATTTAATTTTACCGTTTGTATGCTTAATTGATAAAAAAGGACTTAATCGCATAAATTGTAAAAGTTACATTCTCTATGTTTAATGTGCTAAATTGCCATGATTTATTGAAGTGGAAGTCCTTAATATGTTATTTGCCCATGATTAGAGTAAGTGGTCATAAATTACCTTGAAATGATGTGAATTTGTAATGTTTTAATTATGGTTAAAATTGTAAATTTATAATTAAAGGTTAATAAATAAAACAAAGCCAAATATTATCATCTTCCATTCATTTTACAATCGAAAATGGGGTTTAAAATAGCCATGGAAGAGCTTGACATTCGGCTATGGTGTTTTTGCTCAAATAGGTACGGTTTTAACTCCATTTTTAATAATTTCAACATTTTTGAGCTCGTTGCAGCTTAACCTAGCTAGGCCGTTTCTCTGTTTTTGAAACTGTTATAGATTTTGAAAGATTCCATTGTTGAATGCTTGGTTTTTTAGATGTTTTATGATAGATTATTAAATTTTGAAGCTAGATTAACAAGTTTTATAAAGTGATTTTTGACAAAAATGTCAATTGATGATTAAATTGAGAAAAGTGTAAAATTCATGGTTAAATGTGTGAATAAACTAAAAATATGGGCTGCTAGTAGTTTGGGTAAAATTCGGCTAGTATGGGCTTGTCCTTCATTGCATGAATTTGCAATTTTATGTGATAATGACTAAATTGTGAAAATGTAAAATTTTAGGGGCTAAAGTGCAAAATGCCCATTTATGTGATTTGGATGAAATTGAATGAATTGTTGAATAAATTAGTTAACTTTTGATATTAATTAGATTGGAAAAAGTGGAAATCGGATTTGGATCGGGAAAATTGGAAGTTATCGATTAGTTGTTCCAGTCCGTCCGCGTCCGTACGAGGTAAGTTCATAAGTAAATAATGTTGTTAAATTCTACTGTATCTAATTTAATAGTGCCGAATTAAATTGTTATTTGTGTAAATTGATATGCTGAAATTAATTGAGCATGGAAGCAATATTTACGAGCCTGAAAATGTTCGAGATTTGACGTCTGAAAGCCCCGTACGAACCTTAGGAATAGTTAGGATACATATGTCATGACATAGGATTCCGATATGTGTTATCGTGTAAGACCACGTTTGGGACGTTGGCATCGATTTGAGATTTACGTGTAAGACCAAGTATGGGACATCAGCATCGTATTTGATTTCGTGTAAGACCCTGTCTAGGACAGTGGCATCGATATTGATTACATGTAAGACCACGTCATGGAGTTGGCATTGTACGAGTTTTCTGAGCTATCCAAGTATCCTATTTGATTCTGAACGGTTCAACGGGCATTTCGAGAAATAAATGAGTATATGAATGTGCATTCGAATCAGGTATGTTGCGATGAATATGAATTTGAGCAATGAAAGTGAGTATGATTGTAACACCTCTTACCCGTATTCAACGCCGGAATCGGGCACGAGGCGTTACCGGATTAAAGACCTCAAGATCGCCACTTAGGCACAAAATGACCACTCTCTTTGGCCATCACAACAACCTCAATCCCGACCTACGAGGCCTCTCTCAGGCACACTAGGGCTCTCGAGACCATATCGAAAACTCTTACGATCTTAAAATTTTTCCATCTATACAGGGCTCACACGCCCGTGTAAGATTTGGCACGCCCGTGGATGTCACACACGCCCATGGTCACTACCCGCATGAAAACTCAAGCATTCGCCAATGCCCCACTGTTAGGCACACGCCCGCGTGCCTTCCACCCGTGGTGCACACTGACTACCTTAACACGGCCTAGAGTCTAGACACACGCCCGTGTGGCTAGCCCGTGGCCAACACTGATTAATCCCACACGCCCTAGACACACGCCTGTGTGGCTAGTCCGTGGTCTATTCTGATTTAAAATACTAACATGCAGGGGACACACGGCTGAGTCACACGCTTGTGGGCTGGCCATGTGTCACACATGGCCTAGACACACGCCCGTGTCTATCCACATGGACAAGAACAAAGCTATTTGCCAAGTTCTTTTCACCCTTATAGCATACACAATCATGCACTCATTCAACACATCCATAATCAACCCACAATCTTACAATCTCACTTGGATAACTACATCTTTTCATATAATAAAGTAGCCGACAACTATGGCATTATACAAAATAGATTATCCATTTAAAGGGCAACTCATCATAGCCATATACAACAAAATTCACTAACTTGTCTAGCCCCTATACTAGCCATATACAAACATTGAGTCTAATGTACCAGAGTGTGCTGATAGTGTGGGCGATCTTCCAATTGATCCTCGTATCTCGATTCAACACTTTACTCTACAAGAGAAGGGAAAAGAAAAGGAGTAAGCTTTGAGCTTAGTAAGTTTACACATAAACAATTAAGCAACATAGTATAAGCTAAACAACAATTAGCATTATACTGACATATAATGTACAACTATGCTTACTCTTTCTATCCCTTACCACATTTATTCCAACACATCATGAGTCACTTACTCATAACCATTGACATGCACCCCTGCATTCAATATCACATTTACACAATATACAACACATCATTATTTCTCAATAATACATCCACACAGCTAATCCACACAGTTAATGTCTCGGTGGTTTCGCACTTAGCCCACCACATTCAATTAATAAGGTAGTATCGCACTTAGCCTACCAACAAGGTATTCATAGTGGTTTCGCACATAGCCCACTAGATAATATACCTAACGATAGCATCGCACATAGCCAGCTCATCGTCAATATGCATTAGGATGGTATCGCACTTAGCCCACCATTTAGCATTATCACAACACATTCACAAATCTACTTACTTAATCATTCATCCATTCATTTCACTTGAACCACATAGGTTCTCAATCATTCTCAACCATGCTATACACTATCTAGCATTAACAAATTGTAAGTATGAATGCATTGTTTATGCATAGACTTACCTCGATACACAAAAGTATAAAAATGTGCAATTTAGTCCACCACTTTACTTTTGCCTCGGTTTCGATCTGGGCTTTGTCTTTCTTGATTTATAATGAATAAATCAGCTTATTCAATACACACATTGACCAAATTGACCCACATCTCATACTTTGGCAAAATTACTCTTTTGCCCCAAATCATTCTCATAATTATACTATTGCCCCCAAGGCTCGTAAAGTGATTTTTATTCAACTTTCTAGCCTTTCATGCTTAGCCGAATCACTTACTCAACTAAAGAAATCATAAATTCTAACTACAAACACATGTATGACCAAACTTAAGACTTTCACAAACTAGTCCCTACATGCATTTTCTATGGAAACTCATTTAGCAAAAGATGTTTCTACTACATCAAGCTTTCATAATTTTCCATAAAACATCAAAATACATGCATGTCATACGTGGCCACATTTTTGAACATCCATCATAGCTCATCAAAGAGCTAAAAATAGCTTACTCATGCTACAAGGACTTCAAAAATATAAAGAATATAAAAAACGAGGCTAGATGCACTTACTAGCAAGCTTGAAAATTTTGAAGAACCCTAACAATGGCTCTTGAAAATTTTGGCAGCCTTGGAGAAGAAGATGAATAAATTTTGTCATCTTTTCTCCTATTTTAATCACTTAATTGATAAATGACCAAAATGCCCTTTTTCATAAACTTTCTATTTTAACTCATCCATGCCCAATTTTGTCCAAATATTAGAAATTAGAAAAATTGCTATTTAAGGACCTCTAATTAATATTCTAAAGCCATTTCACACAAATAGCTTCTACAATCTCACATTTTGCAACTTTTACAATTTAGTCCTTTTGGACAATTCAACCGCAATTTCACAAAATTGCTTCATGAAACTTTCACACTAGCATGCATACATAGCATAAACCTCAAAAACTCATTCATATACCTCGAATTTGTGGTCTCGCACCACTATTCCGACTAGGCCCTAAATCAGGATGTTACAACTCTCCCCCCTTTAGAGATTTTTGCCTCCGAAAATCTTACCAGTAAAGAGGTTTGGATGCTGCTCTCTCATAGCTTCTTTTATTTCCCACGTAGCCTCTTCCACACCGTGTTTCTGGCATAACACTTTCACTAGTGCTATGCTCTTATTTCTCAACTGTTTCACTTCTCGAGCCAAGATCTTAATCGGCTCTTCATCATAAGACATATCCGGTCTTATCTCAATTTTTGTCGAAGGAATCACATGTGAAGGATCGGAGCGATACCGTCGCAACATCGACATATGGAACATATTATGAATCTTTTCCAACTCTACCGACAAAGCCAACCGGTATGCTACTGGCCCAACTCTATCTGTAATCTCATACGGCCCTATGAATCTTGAACTCAATTTTCCTTTTCGTCCAAATCTCATAATCTTTTTCCATGGGGACACTTTCAAAAACACTTTGTCGCCCACTTCAAACTCAATTTCTTTTCTTTTCAGATCCGCGTCGACGACTTCGCCGGTCCAAGCAACTTTCAGACTATTACAGATTATTTTCACTTTCTCCTCGGTCTCTTTTACTAGATCGACCCCATGGATCTGCTTCTCACTAAGCTCGGTCCAATACAAAGGAGTCTGACACTTACGACCATACAGGGCCTCATACGGAGCCATCCGTATACTTGATCGATAATCGTTGTTGTAAGCAAATTCGACTAAAGGTAGATATCTCTCCCAACTACCCTCGAATTCTAACACACAGCATCGAAGCATATCTTCGAGAACTTGAATCACTCTTTCAGACTGACCATCGGTTTGCGGATTGAACGCAGTACTGAAATTCAACTTTGTTCCCAAAGCCTCTTGCAACCTCTTCCAAAACGTCGAAGTGAACCTCGGATCCCTATCCGATATTATAGACACAGGTACACCATGTAACCTCACTATCTCTACAACATACAACTCAGCTAACTTATCCAGTGAATAATCAACACGTACTAGAATAAAGTGAGCCGACTTCGTTAGTCTATCCACAACAACCCACACAACATCTCTCTTTTCGAGTCATCGGCAACCCCACACAAAATCCATGGTAACCCGATCCCACTTCCATTCAGTACCATCACCGGGTCAAGCAATCCCAAAGGCACTTGATGCTCACTTTCACTTGTTGACAAATCGGACACTTTATCACGAACTCAAAATATCTCTTCATACCCGCCACCAATAAGACTTCTTTCAAGTCATTTTACATTTTCGCATCGCCTGATGTACTGACAAACATCCACTCAGGGCCTCATGCAAAACCTTTTGGATTAACTCCTCATCTCTAGGTACACAAATTCATCACGATGCAGAAACAACCGCTCGAGCCCACTCAAAATCGTAATCACTTTCGACTCACGCTTATCTCTCTTAGCCGACATCTCATCGCCATTTCTCTAAGCTTCACATATCTGTTGAACAAATAGTGGCTTAGCTCTCAACTCTGCTGCAATAGCACCATCATCGACAATGCCAAACTCGTCCTCATAACTCTTAGAGCATACAAGGATTTCCTACTCAGGGCATCCGCAACCACATTCGCTTTTCCCGGGTGGTAATCAATGACTAACTCATAGTCTTTCAATAACTCAAGCCACCGTCTCTATCGCAAATTCAGATCCTTCTGATCCATCAAATATCTCAAACTCTTGTGATCCGTAAAGATTCGGCACATCTCACCATATAAGTAATGTCGCCAAATCTTTAATGCGAAAACAATCGCAGCCAACTCCTAATCATGAGTCGGATAATTCTTCTTGTGCGATTTCAACTGTCTCGAGGCATAAGCGACTACCTTACCCTCTTGTATCAACACGCAACCGAGACCATTAAATGACGCGTCACTGTGAACCACGAACTCTTTCCCCGATTCTGGTTGAACCAAAACCGGCGCCTCAGTCAATAATGTCTTTAGTCTCTCAAAACTCTGTTGACATGTCTCAGTCCATTCAAACTTGACATCTTTGTGCAATAGTTTCGTCATCGGGGTAGCAATCATAGAGAACCCTTTAACGAAACGTCTGTAATATCCTGCTAATCCTAAGAAACTTTTGATTTTTGACACGTTCCTCGGTGGTTTCCAATCCACAACAGCCGATATCTTACTCGGGTCAGCTCTAACACCATCACCCGACACAATGTGTCCTAGGAATCCGACCTCACGGAGCCAAAACTCACTCTTGCTAAACTTAGCGTACAACTGCTTATCCTTTAAAGTTTGCAAGACAATTCTCAAATGTTCTTCAAGATCGTTCTCATCTCGAGAATAGATCAATATGTTGTCAATGAAGACAACTACAAACTTGTCCACATATGGTCTGAAAACACGGTTCATCAAATCCATAAAAATCACCGGTGCATTCGTCAAACCAAACGGCATAACCAAAAAATCATAATGGCCATACCTTGTTCGAAATGCAATTTTCAACACATCCTGCTCTTTCACTCTCTTTCACTTTCAACTGATAATAACCAGACCTCAGGTCTATCTTGGAGAACACTGTAGCTCCCTTCAGTTGATCAAAAAGATCATCAATCCTTGGTAAAGGATACTTATTCTTAACCGTCACTTTGTTAAGTTTGTCTATAGTCTATACACAACCTCATAGACCCATCTTTCTTCTTCACAAACAATACCGGAGCACCCCACGTGTGAGTAGCTCGGTCTTGCAAACCCTTATCTCATCAACTCTTGCAATCGAACCTTCATTCTTTCAACTCTAAAGGTGCCATCCTATACGGAGCAATTGAAATAGGTGCCGCTCCTTAACTAACTCAATCCCAAACTCAACCTCTCTCACTTTGGAGGTAATCCGGGTAACTCTTCCGGAATACATCCGGATACTCACAAACCACTGCCACTGTTTCGAACTCTACTCTAACCTCTCGAGTATTCAACACAAAAGCAGGATAAGACTCACACCCTTTTCTCAAGCATTTATCAGCCACTAAGGAAGAAATCATCACTGGTAGACTATCTGGTCCACCTGATTCAACCCGAACCACATCTCCACTCTCACATTACAAATCAATAAACTTATTACCACAGTTCACTAAGACACTATGGGTAGTCAACCAATCCATGCCTAAGATTAAATCAAACTCATCAAACGGCAACAACATTAGGTTTGCCAGAAAGCAATGACTCTCAATCATCAAAGGACAATTCTTACACACCTTGTCCACTAACACATGCTTACCTAACGGGTTTGACACCTTAACCACAAAGTCCGTAGACTCAACAGTCATACTCAAACTAGATGCCAATCTCATACAAATATAAGAATGAGTAGACCCTGATCTATTAAAGCAATAACAAGGGTGTTAAAGAGAGAAAAAGTGCCCGTTATCACATCAGGAGGGATGCCTCTTCGCGAGTGCGAATGGCATACGTCCTCGCAGGTGGCCGACCCTCCGGTCTCACAACAGAGTCTCTAGATGAACCTCTACCACTATTTTCGCCTCTCGGGTTCCTTGGTGGTCTACCCCTTGCAGACACATCACTGGATCTCATCTCTAGCTTCCTTCCTTATCATCCCTCTCGGGCAATTTCGGATAAAATGGTCGGGGAACCACACTTATAATGGATTTATTGTCATTACCCCAACACTTTCCAGTGTGATATCTACCACAACTTGGACACTCTGGTTTACTCTTCGGATTGCCCACACTTTCCATCGAGGTAGCTTGGACTCTCGAACCTGAACGAGTATTGCCCAAGTCTCGATGCGAATAACCCACTGGTGCTGAAGTCCTAGGACTCACTTCCTTGGACCTTTTCGACTGGGCTTGATACGACTTGCCCATCGGCCTCTTTCTAGCATCTCAGGCTTCACTCACAGCCCTTTTCCTTTCTGTACTCAACTCTTCGGCCTTACTTTCCCTTTCGACCAACACTACAAATTCTTTCAACTCCAAAATACCCACTAGGAGTTTGATGTCCTCATTCAGTCCGTCTTCAAACCTCTTACATAATATGGTCTCTGTCGACACACATTCTTCAGCGTATTTGCTAAGCCTAACAAACTCACGCTCATATTCCGCTACTGACATTCTTCATTGCTTCAACTCAAGGAATTCCTTCCTTTTCCGATCAGTAAACCTCTGGCTTATATACTTCTTTCGGAACTCTTCCAGAAAGAAGTCCCATGTCACCCGCTCTCTCGGGACCACTGACGTTAACGTCTTCCACCAATGGTATGCCGAGTCCTCAAAGAAGGATATGACACACTTCAAGCTCTCTTCAGTGTACAAGAGAGTTCATCGAATACTCTCATCGAGTTCTCTAACTGTAACTCGCCTCTCGTGGTCATCATCAACCTTAGCTCTAAACTCTTCAGCCCCGTGTTTTCTAATCTTATCTACCGGGGGTTTCGATATCCTCACTACATCAATACCTTGAGAAGCCACAGGAATTGGCTGAGGTATAGGAGGAGGAGGTGGAGGAGGTTGAGCATTAGGGTTCGCTCGAACATAATCCGAGTACCAATTGCTCATCATCTGGAGAAAGGCTTTCCGAGCCCCTTCCCCTTGACCCCTAGCCTCGGGTCCACTTTGAATAGGCACGGTTCCTTGCGCAGGAGCCAGTGCATTACTAGCTGCTTCATCAGCAGTCAATGGATCAGAATCCATATTCTATATAAAACAAGATTTAAAATCATCAGAAGCCACCACACTATCATTGTACACTTATGGCATGTATAGCTAGACTCTTACACCCGCTACGGTAGTCCTAGAACCGACTAAACCATAGCTCTGATACCACTAAATGTAACACCCCTTACCCGTATTCAATGCTGGAATCGGGCACGAGGCGTTACCGGATTAAAGACCTCAAGATCGCCACTTAGGCACAAAATGACCACTCTCTTTGGCCATCACAACAACCTCAATCCCGACCTACGAGGCCTCTCTCAGGCACACGAGGGCTCTCGAGAACATATCGAAAACTCTTACAATATTAAAATTTTTCCATCTATACAGGGCTCACACACCCGTGTAAGATTTGGCACGCCCGTGGATGTCACACACGCCCATGGTCACTACCCGTGCATGAAAACTCAAGCATTCTGCCAATGCCCCACGGTTAGGGCACACGCCCGTGCCTTCCACCCATGGTGCACACTGACTACCTTAACACGGCCTAGAGTCTAGACACACGCCTGTGTGGCTAGCCCGTAGCCAACACTGATTAATTCCTACACGCCCTAGACACACGCCCGTGTGGCTAGTCCGTGGTCTATTCTGATTTAAAATACTAACATGCAGGGGACACACGATTGAGTCACACGCCCGTGGGCTAGCCGTGTGTCACACATGGCCTAGACACACGCCCGTGTGTCTATCCACATGGACAATAACAAAGCTATTTGCCAAGTTCTTTTCACCCTTCTAGCATACACAATCATGCACTCATTCAACACATCCATAATCAACCCACAATCTTACAATCTCACTTGGATAACTACATCTTTTCATATAATAAAGAAGCCAACAACTATGGCATTATACAAAATAGATTATCCATTTAAAGGTCAACTCATCATAGCCATATACAACAAAATTCACTAACTTGGCTAGCCCCTATACAAGCCATATACAAACATTGAGTCTAATGTACCAGAGTGTGTTGATAGTGTGGGCGATCTTCCAATTGATCCTCGTATCTCGATTCAACACTTTACTCTACAAGAGAAGGGAAAAGAAAATGAGTAAGCTTTGAGCTTAGTAAGTTTACACAAAAACAATTAAGCAACATAGTATAAGATAAACAACAATTAGCATTATACTAACATATAATGTACAACTATGCTTACTCTTTCTATCCCTTACCACATTTATTCCAACACACCATGAGTCACTTACTCATAACCATTGACATGCACCCCTGCATTCAATATCACATTTACACAATATACAACACATCATTATTTCTCAATAATACATCCACACAGCTAATCCACACAGCTAATCCACACAGCTAATGTCTCAGTGGTTTCGCACTTAGCCCACCACAATCAATTAATAAGGTAGTATCGCACTTAGCATACCAACAAGGTATTCATCATGATTTCGCACATAGCCCACTAGATAATATACCTAACGATAGCATCGCACATAGCCAGCTCATCGTCAATATGCATTAGGATGGTATCGCACTTAGCCCACCATTTAGCATTATCACAACACATTCACAAATCTACTTACTTAATCATTCATCCATTCATTTCACTTGAACAACATAGGTTCTCAATCATTCTCAACCATGCTATACACTATCTAGCATTAACAAATTGTAAGTATGAATGCATTGTTTATGCATAGACTTACCTCGATACACAAAAGTATAGAAACGTGCAATTTAGTCCACCACTTTGCTTTTGCCTCGGTTTCGATCCGGGCTTTGTCCTTCTTGATCTATAATGAATAAATCAGCTTATTCAATGCACACATTGACCAAATTGACCCATCTCTCATACTTTGGCAAAATTACTCTTTTGCCCCAAATTTTTCTCATAATTATACTATTGCCCTCAAGGCTCGTAAAATGATTTTTATTCAACTTTCTAGTCTTTCATGCTTAGCCGAATCACTTACTCAACTAAAGCAATCATAAATTCTCACTACAAACACATGTATGACCAAACTTAAGACTTTCACAAACTAGTCCCTACATGCATTTTCTATGGAAACTCATTTAGCAAAAGATGTTTCTACTACATCAAGCTTTCATAATCTTCCATAAAACATCAAAATACATGCATGTCATACGTGGCCACATTTTTTAACATCCATCATAGCTCATTAAATAGCTAAAAATAGCTTACTCATGCTACAAGGACTTCAAAAATACAAAGAATATCAAAAACGAGGCTAGATGCACTTACTAGCAAGCTTGAAAATTTTGAAGAACCGTAACAATGGCTCTTGAAAATTTCGGCAGCCTTGGAGAAGAAGATGAATGAACTTTGTCATCTTTTCTCCTATTTTAATCACTTAATTGATAAATGACCAAAATGCCCTTTTTCATAAACTTTCTATTTTAACTCATCCATGCCCAATTTTGTCCAAATATTAGAAATTGGAAAAATTGCTATTTAAGGACCTCTAATTAATATTCTAAAGCCATTTCACACAAATAGCTTCTACAATCTCACATTTTGCAACTTTTGCAATTTAGTCCTTTTGGACAATTCAACCGCAATTTCACAAAATTGCTTCATGAAACTTTCACACTAGCATGCATACATAGCATAAACCTCAAAAACTCATTCATATACCTTGAATTTGTGGTCTCGCACCACTATTCTAACTAGGCCCTAAATCGGGATGTTACAATGATTATGATTAGTTGTTATATGATCTATGTGAAAATGAGATGTGGATATTAGCAAGTGATCTATGAACAAATGAATCATATAAGAAATGTAGAATTGATATTGTGTTTTTGCCATATATGATTTAGGTACATATGATTTGTATATGAAATTCTGATATGAAATGTGAGTATGATTCAAATGATGATATATGTGAAATATATGATAATGAATGAAGTGTTATATATACTCGTTAAACGAAATTATGGTCCTATGTTTCAGACATGAGAATTATGGAACACGGAACATGGTTTTGATGTGTGATTTGTTATGGTTATTCGGGTTTGGAAGTGTATAAAAAGAAATTGATATATTTTTATGAATAATCTGTAATAAATGACCATGATTCGGTTGGTAGGTAATGAAATTGTGAAAGCTTAATTTTATGAATGAGCTAATGGTTGATATATGAATTTGAAAACATGGTCTTAAGAAATTACGATTATGATGAATGTATATGTGGTTGAGATTTGTTAAATTTGGCCTAGTTAAATTGAATTATAAACATATTGAAATGATTTATTTGCTTATGGCTTACTAAGCTTTCAAAGCTTATTTTGTGTGTCTTTCCTATGTTTATAGATTTTCGGAGATTTGCTCGGGTTGGAAGTCAAAGGAGATCGCATCACACTATCTGGCTAATGATTTTGGTATTTATACCCTTCATGACTTGGTTATATGGCATGTATAGGCTATGGTATTTGATATTATGGTTAGAATGTATTTGGCTATTTGATATGGTTGATTATGAATGTAGTTGTGGTATTTAGTATATTTTGATGAACTTGATGTTGGCTAAATAGCTTAGAATTGTTACGAGATTTGTTTGAAATGATACAATTAAATATGGGTGTTTTAATAATGGTTTAAGTTATTCATATGATCATTTGATAGATGATGAGTATTTGCTTAAGAAATACATAAAAATGGAGTTGATGAATTGGTTCATTTTTTAGGTATGGATTAATGTTTTAATTAGAAAATATTGTATAAATGAAATAGGTTATATTGATGATTATAGCTTGTGTATTTGGAAATGTTTTGGCTACCTATTAATGGTATTGAAATTGTACAAAATGATGTGGTTTAGGTATGTATAAGGAGGGTGAGAAATATGGCTTAAACCAAGCCTAATTTCGTACCACACGGCCAGAGCACACGGGCGTGTGTCTCAACCGTGTGACCCTTGCCGCTTAAATAAAAAAAGTTAGTGTGTTACACGGCCTAGACACACGGGCGTGTCTGGTGGTCGTGTGACCAAGTCAGTATGTATGCCCTGTTTCCACACGGTCTGTGACACGGACGTGTCTGGAGGCCGTGTGCCTCACACGGCCTGCCCACACCGGCGTGTGACCTCTATAACTTTGAAAAATGTTAATTTTTTGGAAAAATTTATATGTGCTCGATTTAGTCCCGACCCCTTTCCAATGCATGACTAAGGTCCCGTAGACCTTTTAAAGGGACTCTATGTATATGATTTTCTATGATATGATGATGGTGTATTTTATATTTGTAAAATGATCATAAAAGTTCTGATATGTCTGGTAACGCCTCAACCCTATTTCGACGGTGGTTATGGGTTAGGGGTGTTACATTTTTTGGTATCAGAGCTATGGTTTAGTCGGTCCTAGGACTACCATAGTGTATGTGAGTCTAGCTATACATGCCATATTTAACCTGTGATAGTGTGATATCTCCAGACTCTGACGAAAATTGTTTTGATGAGACAGATAAGTTTTCCAACTGAGCTAATTCTGATAGTACAAAAGTAAATACTCAAATATTTAAGTGAAAATGTGTTGATTATGAGTTGAAACTCATAATGGTAAGGATCAAATTGTATGACATGTTGTTATCGATAAATGTTGTACTTATATGAGCATATGAGATATGATATTTGAGTTATGATTGCTATCTGAAATGCTTTGATTGTGAATTAGTGATTTGAGTTGGCATATGAACAATGTGTTAAGAATAAAAGTGATTAAAAGCAAAAGTTTATTAAATGATTTGAGAATGTGAAATTAGTAATGAACTGGCTATTTGTGATAGTATGTGTTATGTGCATTTATGTGTAAGTTAAATTTGAGGCTTTACTACCTCACCCCTTATCAAGAAATGTTATAATGAAATCTGTAAGATTTGGGTTGAATAAGCTCACGAGTGTGTAGTTACAGAAGTCTGTGTTTGGAAGATTGATAACGCGGTCAGAAAAGAGATTGAATCAGCAAATGAAGGCAGTATTAAAAGAGATATTGGAAAGTTTTGAAAACTGTTCAGATTATGTAAAGTCACTGTTACAGGAGAAGTTAACTCCGATTAAATGACCTATTCAGGTATGTTATCTAAAGAAAGTATTAACTGGAAGCTTTTCTGGATCGATTTCTGTTATTGATGGAATAATATGAACTTATTGATGACATAATTAGACAGTTGAATAATGTTTAAATTGTATTGATGGTTGAATGCAATGGTTATAGTCGGGCAGTTACTATGATTCCTCCTGGGCATTCTGTGTGCACATTTATCCTCAAAAGTATATATATATATGACTATTTAATTTCAGAAAGAAAGTCTTATCGTATGAGAACATTAGCTAAACATATTAATAGACGAAAGCATTGTTGATCTGTTTGGGTTATGTTCAATATTGTTATGTCTTTCTCTGATAATTTATTCCATTGTGTGGATATGAAAGTCAACGGTAAAATCTGTATGAGGCTAATATTCTGTTTCTACTGATTATTATTCTATTGAATATACGTGAAGATTATATTGCTTCTGTTACTGTAGATTTCACTATTTAAGAGTGACATTATTCTTTCTGGACATTTTCTGGGATATCATCAGAATTTTATATCATTCTATATGGGTTGTAATTTTCAGATATCCTATGTAATTCCATATGTTGAAATTTTGCTATTCTAGTTTTCCTATGATTCCATGTGATTATCTGCAAGAGATCTCTATTTGACAGAGATGACTATTTCTATTATGATTATGATCTCTGGCTTGAGATGTGAGAGTATAGTGGTATCTTCCTCAGAGTTATAGAAGTTGTGTCTCTACAATGGTTGTTATTAAAATCATATTTGATTCTTTTCTGTGTTCAAATGCTTCATTAGCAGCCAGGATAATATTTATTATAGGGTTGAGACATCGTTCTTATTAAGGCCCAATGATTTCTATTTGGTTAAGGTGATTTCAGTATAATTCAGAGTTTCAATGATTAATATATGAGACAGCTTCATTATAAACTCTTTTCTAGTTCTTGTGAAGGTTTGACATTGATAAAACTGAAAATGATAGAAGATCAAGATCAATTTGTATAATGATATGTCTGGGGTTATTCATTCTAATGAGAAGAAAGATTTCTTCGAAACGACTGATTTAATAGTTAGTATGATCTGAATTATTTGATTGAAAAGTTAATTGGGTTATATGTGTTTGAATCTATCTACGAATTGGAAATAAACTTTGAACGTATATGTATGAATTGAAGGATAGTCTGGAAGAAGAAATTGAATTCTTGAAGACTTGATACAGAATTAAATCTATCGGAACGATTCTATTTGAGAAATGTTACGGTAAATTAAATTTAGTTTGATTGTTGAAGCTTTCTTTTGCAGGAAGATAATTTCGACCGAAACATCAGTTCTGGTTCAATCTGAATTCAATAAAGAGATTATGATTTTCGGCCTTACGTTATTGAATGGTTCGAAATGTGTTCTAATACAGGAATGTGCAGAGATATTTTTGTAATTCTATACAGTTAAAGCTGCATAAAAGGAGTTATGTGACTTATTTGATGACTATAAGAGTTTAAAATGTTTTATGTCAAAGAAAAATCCGAACTTGGCACAGCAAGGTTAGCTCGAATTGTCGAAAAACTTTTGAGTCTGTAAGTAATGATTATTCGAGGGAAACAATTATAGTTTCGGATGTATCAAATGGGAAACTCTTGTATGCTTTATGAGTGATGAAAATGTGATTGATATTATCAGGCAATGAACAGTTGTTAGCTGAATTAGAGGCTAAATAAATGTTTATTTTGTGAAGTTGTGAAATTCAGAAGTGTGTCAGTGAATTATAAGTTAAAAGGGGTTTAGCATAAATTGATTTCTGATTCAAAACCTCAGATATGGTATCGATAATTAATTTTTATTTCTAGATAGAGTGTGTATACTAAAAAGCCCTGTGAATATACAACAACTGCTACAAGAAACTCTCAGTGGTAATTCATTTGTTCATATGGGAATAACAAGATGCACAACAATTCTGATGAGTGTGAAATGTGATATTTCAGACATTGTTGATTATAGAAATGGAGGGTGATGAATTCTGTATCAGGATTATATTTATCATTGAAATAGATAGAGTTATCTGAAATATGATTAACTGTCTGAAGAAATCTCTCTGTACGTATAGATTTCCGCTTTTGATTAAAAAGTTGAGTTATCCTTTTTTGTGTTGGTAAGTCTATCTATGGTGTCAGTTATCATTATTTTGGATTGAGATCTGAAACTTATATGGTAATTCTGAAAGAGATTACAGTAATCTGTGAGTATGAAATTGCAGTGAAATCGGGAAATGCAAACTAAATTCTTGAGATATTTATTTGTCATTGTGTTTTAGAGTTTTAAAGAAATTAAGAAAGAGGTGTCATATGTGGCATTTACTTAAATCCGTTATTTTAGGATTGAGCTTTGTGAGAAAATGATCCACAAAATTAATATCATCAGAGGAAGTAAGTAGAAAATGAAAACAATTTAATACAGTTATAAGCAGTCTCAGTTAGAGATAATGTACAGCAAAAGTCAGATCAGAATTTCAGTTGTGAGATTAAAGAGATTTGAAATCCGAAGCTATGTGTGAATTTGAAATATATGGTGTGGAAGCAAATCCTTAATCTACTTTCTGGTAAGATTTTCTGGGACGAAAATCCTAAGGGGGAGAGTTGTAATGACCCCTTTAGACCCTAGTCGAATAAAGGGGTTTTGGGACCACAAATCCGAGTCAGAAAATATTTAAATATTATTTTCTGTGTTTATAATATGTGAATTGATATCTATGAAATTTTTGTGATTTAATTTTACCGTTTGTATGCTTAATTGATAAAAAGGACTTAATCACATAATTTGTAAAAGTTGCATTCTCTATGTTTAATGTGCTAAACTGCCATGATTTATTGAAGTGGAAGTCCTTAATATGTTATTTGCCCATGATTAGAGTAAGTGGTCATAAATGACCTTGAAATGATTTGAATTTGAAATGTTTTAATTATGGTTAAAATTGTAAATTTATAATTAAAGGTTAATAAATAAAACAAAGCCAAATATTATCATCTTCCATTCATTTTACAATCAAAAATGGGGTTTAAAACAGCCATGGAAGAGCTTGACATTCGGCTATGGTGTTTTTGCTCAAATAGGTACGGTTTTAACTCCGTTTTTAATAATTTCTACGTTTTTGAGCTCGTTGCAGCTTAACCTAGCTAGCTCGTATCTCTGTTTTTGAAACTGTTATAGATTTTTAAAGATGCCATTGTTGAATGCTTGGTTGTTTAGATGTTTTATGATAGATTATTAAAGTTTGAAGCTAGATTAACAAGTTTTATAAAGTGATTTTTGACAAAAATGTCAATTGATGATTAAATTGAGAAAAGTGTAAAATTCATGGTTAAATGTGTGAATAAACTAAAAATATGGGCTGCTAGTAGTTTGGGTAAAATTCAGCTAGTATGGGCTTTTCCTTAATTGCATGAATTTGCAATTTTATGTGATAAGGACTAAATTGTGGAAATGTGAAATTTTAGGGGCTAAAGTGCAAAATGCCCATTTATGTGATTTGGATGAAATTGAATGAATTGTTGAATAAATTAGTTAAAATTTGTATTAATTAGATTAGCAAAAGTGGAAACCGGATTTGGATTGGGAAAATCGGAAGTTATCGATTAGTCGTTCCGGTCCGTTCGCGTCCGTACGAGGTAAGTTCATAAGTAAATAATGTTGTTAAATTCTACTGTATCTAATTTAATAGTGTCGAATTAAATTGTTATTTGTGTAAATTGATATGCTAGAATTAATTGAGCATGGGAGCAATATTTATGAGCTGAAAATGTTTGAGATTTGACGTCCGAAAGGCCCGTACGAACATTAGGAATAGTTAGGATACATATGTCATGACATAGGATTCTGATATGTGTTATCGTGTAAGACCACGTCTGGGACGTTGGCATCGATTTTAGATTTACGTGTAAGACCATGTCTGGGACATCAGCATTTTATTTGATTTCGTGTAAGACCCTGTCTGGGACAGTGGCATCGATATTGATTACATGTAAGACCACGTCTGGGACGTTGGCATTGTATGAGTTTTCTGAGCTATCCAAGTATCCTATTTGATTCTGACCGGTTCAACAGGCATTCCGAGAAATAAATGAGTATATGAATGTGCATCCGAATCATGTATGTTGCGATGAATATGAATTTGAGCAATGAAAGTGAGTATGATTATGATTAGTTGTTATATGATCTATGTGAAAATGAGATGTGGATATTATCAAGTGATCTATGAACAAATGAATCATATAAGAAATGTAGAATTGTAATTGTGTTTTTGCCATATATGATTCAGGTACATATGATTTGTATATGAAATTCTGATATGAAATGTGAGTATGATTCAAATGATGATATATGTGAAATATATGAAAATGAATGATGTGTTCTATATACTCGTTAAATGAAATTATGGTCCTATGTTTCAGACATGAGAATTATGAAACACGGAACACGGTTTTGATGTGTGATTTGTTATGGTTATTCGGGTTTGGAAGTGTATAAAAAGAAATTGATATATTTTTATGAATAATCTGTAATAAATGACCATGATTCGGTTGGTAGGTAATGAAATTGTGAAAGCTTAATTTTATGAATGAGCTAATGGTTGATATATGAATTTGAAAACATGGTTTATATGTTCATCCATAATTAAGCCTAGTGAAGTTACCTAATATGGTCTTAAGAAATTACGATTATGATGAATGTATATGTGGTTGAGATTTGTTAAATTCGGCCTAGTTAAATTGAATTATAAACATTATTGAAATGATTTATTTGCTTATGGCTTACTAAGCTTTCAAAGCTTATTTTGTGAGTTTTTCCTATGTTTATAGATTTTTGGAGATTTGCTCGGGTTGGATGTTAAAGGAGATCGCATCACACTATCTGGCTAATGATTTCGGTATTTATACCCTTTATGACTTGGTTATATGGCATGTATAGGCTATGGTATTTGATATTATGGTTAGAATGTATTTGGCTATTTGATATGGTTGATTATGAATGTAGTTGTGGTATTTAGTATATTTTGATGAACTTGATGTTGGCTAAATAGCTTAGAATTGTTACGAGATTTGTTTGAAATGATACAATTAAATATGGGTGTTTTAATAATGGTTTAAGTTATTCATATGATCATTTGATAGATGATGAGTATTTGCTTAAGAAATACATAAAAATGGAGTTGATGAATTGGTTCATTTTTTAGGTATGGATTAATGTTTTAATTAGAAAATATTGTATAAATGAAATAGGTTATATTGATGATTATAGCTTGTGTATTTGGAAATGTTTTGGCTGCCTATTAATGGTATTGAAATTGTACAAAATGATGTGGTTTAGGTATGCATAAGGAGGGTGAGAAATATGGCTTAAACCAAGCCTAATTTCGTACCACACGGCCAGAGCACACGGGCATGTGTCTCAACCGTGTGACCCCTGCTGCTTAAATAAAACAAGTCAGTGTGTTACATGGCCTAGACACACGGGCGTGCCTGGTGACTGTGTGACCAAGTCAGTATGTATGCCCTGTTTCCACACGGTCTGTGACACGGACGTGTCTGGAGGCCGTGTGAGGCACACGGCCTGCCCACACGGGCGTGTGACCTCTGTAACTTTGAAAAATGTTAAGTTTTTGGAAAAATTTTGTATGTCCTCGGTTTAGTCCCAACCCCTTTCCAATGTATGATTAAGGTCTCGTAGACCTTTTAAAGTGACTCTATGTATATGATTTTCTATGATATGATGATGGTGTATTTTGTATTTGTTAAATGATCGTAAAAGTTCCGATATGTCCGGTAATGCCTCTTAACCCTATTCTGGCAATGGTTACGGGTTAGGGGTGTTATACATTTCTTTGGATCATATCACATTTATACATATTTCACATTATATCTCAACATTTCTATGAAAATATTTCTCATTAGAAAATTCACATATACTTACCTTTCATACTCAAACATAGAGTACATCTCAAACGTACCTGAGACGATTATGCATTTCACTTGGTATTTCATTTCTCGGAATTGCCCGTTGAACCATTCGGAATCAAAGAGGATACTTGGAATACTCGAAATAATCATACAATGCAAACGTCCCAGACGTGGTCTTACATGTAACCAAATACCGATGCCACTATCCCGAACAGGGTCTTACACAAATCAAATACGATGCCAATGTCTCAGACATGGTCTTACACGTAAATCTCGAATCGACGCCAACATCCCAGATGTGGTCTTACACGATATCACATATCAGAAACCTATGTCATGAAATATGAATCCTACCTATTCCTAACGTTCGTACGGGACTTTTCAGATATTGATACATTATCGATACTTTCTCGGATTTCTCACGTATTTCGTCCAAAGTCATTCATCACAATTCAATATCAAATGAACATAAATAATTCAACTTAAATACGTTTATTCGTATATGAACTTACCTCGGATTCGGATAAACAGACGGTTTCGACTATTCAATCACTTTCGACTTTCTGCGGTCTAAATCTGTTTTCTTCGGTTCTTGATCTATACATATTCAAATTTAACTCTTTTATTCACCAATTCATTCAATTCAATCCAAGAACAGACATTTAGGGCAATTTACAAATTAGCCCTCATATTTTCACATTTTGACATTTTAGTCTTTATTTCACAAAGTCACAAAATACACCTAATTCAATTCAACCCATGCTTAGCCAAATTCTCTATAGGCCCCTAGTAGCCCATATTTTTCATTTATTTCACATTTTAGTCCCTTAAAATATTATTTTCTCAATTTAGTCCAAATTACTCAAATTCATCAAAAGTCCAAAGAAAAACTATGTTAACCTATCACATATCTTTCATATTTCATCCTCAAACATCAAAAAACTCATGAATTCATCAATGGCACATTTCAAAATCATCATCAATTCACAAAATTAAGGCATGGGTTTTGAAGTATTCAAAGCAACGATTACAAAAATGTAGAAATTATCAAAAACTGAAACCAAAACATACCTTAATTTTTTCTTATAGCTAGCCGAACCCTAGGAACTCCTTTTCTCTTCTTTTTCTCTTAAAATTCAGCAATGGTGATGAAAAGATGAACACTTCATGTTTTTTTTTATTTACTAATTTAGCTAATTACTAAACTAGCCTTTTTATTTTCATTTAAATTCCACTATCTTAAGGCATTTTTGTCCATCAATTATTCATATGGTTTAATAACAATATAAGGACTCCATATAATAAAAGCCATAGCAAATAGATACTTTTACATATGGCATGTAAGTTTTGCATTTAACACATTTTAGTCCTTTTATCAAATTAAGCACACAAATAGATAAATTAATTCATGAAACTTTCACACATGCTTATTCATATACTGTAAACACAGAAAATAATATTAAAATATTTTTAGACTCGATTTGTGGTCTCGAAACCATTTTTTTGACTAGGGTCTAAACCGGACTGTTACAATTCTCCCCCCTTAGGGATTTTCGTCCCTGAAAATCTTACCGTTAAACAGATTCAGATATTGTTGTCTCATAGAATCTTCGGGCTCCCACGTAACCTCTTCTACACCGTGTCGATGCCACAATACTTTTACTAACAGAATTTTCTTATTTCTCAACTCTTTAATCTCACGAGCCAAGATACGAATCGGTTCTTCTTCGTAAGTCATAATGGATTGGATTTCAATCTCAGACGGGGAAATCACATGTAACGGGTCAGATATGTATCGACGAAGCATTGATATGTGAAATACATTATGAATCTTTTCTAGTTCTGGTGGCAACAACAATCTGTATGCAACAGGCCCAATTCGTTCAATGATCTCATACGGCCCGATGAACCTCGGACTCAATTTGCCTTTACGTCCAAATCGGAGTATTTTTTTCCATGAAGACACTTTCAAGAATACCTTATCACCTATCTCAAATTCGATATCTTTTCATTTCAAATCTGTATAAGGTTTTTGACGATCAGAGGCAGCTTTTAGACTATCACGAATCACTTTCACTTTCTGTTCAGTTTCTTTGATCAAATCAACCCCGTGTATCTTATTCTCGCTGAGTTCTGACCAGTACAGAGGTGTTCAACATTTACGTCCGTACAAAGCCTCATATGGTGCCATTTTGATGCTTGACTGAAAACTATTATCGTATGCAAACTCAATCAATGGTAAATATTGTTCCCATGTACCATCAAACTCAAGAATGCAACATCTCAACATATCCTCAAGAATCTGAATAATCCGCTCAGATTGACCATCCGTCTATGGGTGAAAAGTTGTACTGAAATGCAATTTAGTACCTAAGGCCTCTTGAAGTTTCTTCTAGAATCGTGAAGTAAATCTCGGATCTCTGTCAGATACAATAGATAGTGGCACCCCGTGCAATCTCACAATATCAGAAATATATAGCTCAGCTAATTTATCAAGTGAGTAATCAGATCGTACCGGAATGAAATGAGTCGATTTTATCAATCTGTCAACTACGAACCAAATTACATCTTTCTTTTTCGGGGTCAAAGGCAACCCTGAAACAAAATCCATCGTTACTCTATCCCATTTCCACTCAGGAATCGTTATCGGTTGTAATAAACCAGATGGCACTTGATGTTCAGCTTTAACTTGCTGACAGACTAAACATTTTGAAACAAAGTCAGAGATGTCTCATTTCATACCAGACCACCAATAATGTTGCTTTAAATCATGATACATCTTTGTACTTCCCGGATGAATAGATAAGAGACTATTATGTGCTTCATTCAAGATCAACTGAATCAACTCTGGGTTTCTCGGAACACAAATCTGATCGCGAAATCTCAAGCAATCATCAACATCAACTCAAAATTCAGAATCAGAGTTTGAATCACACTGAGCTCGTTTCGCTAACATTTCATTATCAACTTTCTGAGCATCACATATTTGCTGTAAAAACAACGGTTTTGCTTTCAACTCAGCTAAAACTGAACCATCATCAGACAAGTCTAAATAAGCATTCATAGCACGCAATACAAACAAAGGATTTCTCGACTCGGTGCATCAAAGAACAACATTTGCCTTACCCGGATGATAGTCTATCACCAACTCGTAATCTTTCAACAGTTTTAACCATCTTCTCTGTCGCAAATTCAAGTCTTTCCGAGTCATTAAATATTTTAGACTTTTAAGATTTGATAAATTGTAATATATACATAATTTAATCCCACATTTGGCATGCTTTTGGATGATTTATCCCTTGAATTGTGGAATTTGATGCTCCTAATCCTTTAATTTCATGTTTTAAACTTAGGAGAGCATAGGAGGGTGAAAAGAACGAGAAACGGGCCAAAAATAGAGAAAATGGGCCAAAGTAAGAAATCAACACGGCCTGGAGTTCACCATACGGTCGTGCCACTGTAGCAGACTCGAACACGGCCCTAGGCTCGATTCACACGGGCGTTTCACAAGGGCGTGTCCCTGCCGTGACCCATTTTAATTCCACTCAGAATAGGATACTTGTGGGCCAAGTAAGGCATCCCGAAAGCATATATAAACACCCTAGAGGGCAACCTAAAAGGGGAGTTCGATAGAAAGCTTCTATCAGGGCTTTTGACGAGAAGCGAAGCCAGAGAATGCTTAATATAGGGAATTACTCGAAGAAAGCCAGTTGATCCATCTTAGAAGCCGGAATCACGCTGAATACTGAGGATTTTCCCTTCAATTTTCTTCAGGGGTTTTAGGGTTTTTCTTTATGTTTTGTTATTTAATTTCTTCTGAGATGTATTCTTTTATAAACATGAACTAAACCCCTCAAAAACCTGAGAGGGATGAAACCTAAGACAGATCTTGTTATTGTTTTCTAAACTGTATGATAAATACTTGATTTGTTCTTAATTATGTGTTCTTAATTCTTGCTTTAATATTTCAGGATATTGATTCAAGTATTGATGTGCTTATTCGGAGGAGCAAAAGTCCCTGTTTAAGAGTAGATCTAGCATAATTAAGCGGAGTTGATCGCACTCCTAGAGATAGGATGACGAAAATCACTTCTGGATTAGGGTCAAACCTAATATGGGAGTCCATAAATCGAGTTAATGCAACACTAGGGGTTTTAATTAGAAAGAGATTTCAATTAATCAACCTAGGATTAGACGTTAATAGCCTCGAAAGAGGTATTAATATAAATTAGGGAATCCTACGGATCAAGTCAAGTGAATAAATCGTCTGGTTCAGAGTTAAATAACAAGTGAAGTCTAGGTGGATTCTTCCTCGGGTATTGTGTTAATCAATTGATTTTCCCAAAAGTATTTTCCCAATTCATTCTCTGTGTCTTGGCATCCTTAGCTTAGTAATTAGTTGGATAAATATCAATCCCCTTTATTTTAGGCTAGATAATAAAAAGAAAGTCAGTACTAGTAATTTTGGTTCCTTTGGGTTCGACGTTTCGGTCTTGCTACTAAGTTATACTACTGTTCGATAGGTGCGCTTGCCTCAATCGTGGTGATAGTTAGTTTCTAGGCTCGATCATTCATTATATAAATATTAAAACTCTCAGACATGATCAAGTTTTTGGCGTCGTTGCCGGGGACTAAGATATTAGGAACACTAAATTTTTATTTGCAATTTAATTTTTATTTTAACCTTGCTAATTTTTCTTTTATTTGTTTCTGACAGGTAAGTCTAGTTTATGACTAGAAGAAACCCGTCAGGACCATTACTTTTTGACAGTGAGATTGAAGGTACCATTCGCAGAAATCATAGAGAAATAAGGCAAAGCCTACAATACATAGTAGAAGAGAAAGAAGACGAAACCAACACTACCGAAGAGATGGATGATAATAATCCGCTACCTCCTGTGGTTGCCACAAACCCGGTGAATCAAAATCCTGCTCCTCGTACTATGTATGATTATGCTAAACCTAATTTAGCAGGAACTGAATCAAGTATTGTTAGGCCTGCTGTTGCTGCAAATAACTTTAAAATGAAACCTAACACTATACAGATGATTCAACAATTTGTTCAGTTTGATGGTTTGCAGGATGAGGATCCAAACAATCACTTGGCAAATTTTCTAGAGTTTTGCGACACTTTCAAAATAAATGGCATTTCTGATGATGCCATTCGTCTTCGGTTGTTTCCCTTTTCGTTAAGGAACAAAGCTAAATAGTGGTTAAACTCATTACCACGAGGATCAATCACTACATGGGAGCAAATGACCGAAAAATTTTTGTTAAAATATTTTCTGCCGGCTAAAACGACTAAGTTGAGGAATGATATCTCTTCTTTTGTGCAGATGGATTTAGAAACACTTTACAATGCATGGGAGAGATACAAGGATCTACTGAGAAGGTGCCCTCACCATGGGTTACCATTATGGCTACAGGTCCAAACCTTTTAAAACGGTGTGAACCCCTCGACTAGGCAGTTGATTGATGCATCCGCTGACGGTACACTAAACAATAAAACACCTGAGGCTGTTTATGAATTCATTGAAGAGATGTCACTGAATAACTATCAGTGGTAAGTTATGAGGACGAAGCCAACAAAAGTAGCCAGAGTTTTTAACCTCGACGCAGTGACCATGCTATCAAACCAGGTAGAACTGTTAAATACAAAAATTGATGGTTTGTGTGGTTCGCAGGTACATCCAGTGATGCAGTGCAATACAAATGGAGGAGGGACGAACAATACAGAATACCCACCCTACAACCTTGGCATAGAAAACGAATAGATGAACTATATGGGTAACAATTCTAGACCTCAAAATAACCCTTATAGTAACACTTACAATCCAGGTTGGAGGAACAACCCAAATTTTTCATGGGGTGGTCAAGGAAATTGTAACAGTCCGGTTTACACCCTAGTCGAAATAGTGGTTTTGAGACCACAAATCCGAGTCCGTATAATATTTTAATATTATATTCTGTGCTGTTGATATGTGATTAAGTATGTGGTAAATTTCCGTAAGCTAAATTGTCTGTTTGTGTGTTTAATTTTGAGTAAAGGATTAAATTGCATAAAGTTTAAAAGTGACTTTTCATTTGATTAATGATCAAATTGAGATGGCTTTATTATAGTGAAGTCCTTAAAGGGCAAATAGCCCATTTTTATTTATAGTGGATGGTAACATGGTTTTATAACATGTTTTTATATGTTATTTTATAAGTTAAAACTTATATTATATTTATTTTATAAGTTATAATTATATTATAATAAAAGAAACATGAAAGTGGAGCTCATTCTTTCATTCTCCACCGAATATAGCAAGGAAAGGAAAGAAGAAAATTTTCTTTTGATTTTCGGCACTTGTAAGCTTAAATTAAAGTATGTTTTGAGTCGGTTTTCGATAATTTCTACGTTTTTGCAATCGTTGCTTTGAGAGCTACAAAACCCATGTATTCATTTTGTGAATTGATGATGTTTGTGTGATATGCCATTGATGATATGTCAAGCTTTTTGATGATTTATGGTGTTAAATGAAAGATTGAGCTAGATGAACATACTTTGTTCTTGAATTTTTGATGAATTTAGCTAATGAGGGCTAAATTGAGAAAATATTATTTTGGAGGACTAATTTGTGAATTTGATGAAAAAAATATGGACTTATATAGTCCCTAGGGAGATTTGGCTATGCATGGGTGTGAACAAATTATGTGAATTTGATGTTTTGTGAAAAATAAACTAAATTGATAAATTGTGCAATTATGAGGGCTAATTTGCAAATTACCCTAAATGTGTGCCCTTGGATTGAATTGAATGAATTAGTGAATAAAAGAGTTAATTCTGAATATGTTTAGATCAAGAACCGAGGAAAATGGACTTAGATCAGTGGAAAGCGAAAGTAATCGAGTAGCCGTTTCCATTCCTGATAAATCGAATCCGAGGTCAGTCATTATGCAAATAAACGTACTTGTATGAAATTAAAATTGTTCATATGACTAATGTTGATAATGGATGCTTATGAGAGGTTATGTATATGAATTCCGAGATAAGTTCTATATAGTGAATAAGTCCGAGAATTCCCGTACGAACCTAGGAATAAATAGGATTAGCTATGTCATGACATAGGTTTCTGCTCGCTTTATAATGTAAGACCACGTGCGGGGCGTTGGCGTTGATTTGAGATTTCGTGTAAGACCTCGCTGCGGGGCGTGAGGCATCGACATGAGTATTACATGTAAGACCACGTCTGGGGCGTTGTCATCGATATGATCTTTATGTGTAAGACCATGTCTGGGACATTGGCATCGTATTTATTCGTGTAAGACCCTGTCTGGGACAGTGGCATCGATATCCGATTACATGTAAGACCTCGTCTGGGACGTTGGCATTGTACGACCATTCCGAGCTTTCTGAGTATCCTACTAGATTCCTATCGGTTCAACGGGCAAGTCTGAGATACGAATAGCAAATCCGAGTTTTGATAAGTTGAGTGAATGAATATCCGTTACAGGTACGTTGCTTATATACTAATTGTGTATATAAGGTAAGTATCCATGTGAGCATATTATAATGTTAAGTATATGGAATTGATAATTTGATATGTAAATTCTTGACTAGATGAACTATATGCATATATGTTATGTGATTTGGAAATATGGCAAGTTATAGATAAGCATATGAGCTCAAGAAAGAATGAGGTGATTTTGTCATGAGAACCATATTGGTTATCTTATTAATTCTGTTATGTGCAATTCATGCTAAGCTTTTTTGTATATTGACTTACTAAGCTTTTGGAAAGCTTACTCTGTGTGTGTGTGTTTTCTCCGTTTTATAGGTCGTTAAAGCTACTGAAGGCTCGGGACCATCACGGATCGTCATCACACTACTAAACTCTTTTTGGTACATTATGGAAATGTTTATATCTAGATATGGCATGTATAGGCTAGTTTTTTTATATAAGTTGATGTATAGACTTGGTCATGTGATGTGGCTAGTATTTTGGTATATGTAGTTATATAAATTTAGTTATGGTATTTGGCTAAGATAAGTTGAGAATATGCATTATGATCATGATATGTGAAGCATGTTTTGGCATGGTAGATGATTCATAAAGTGGTCAAGCTTTTAAGTTAGGTAAATGAATGTATTATGCTTTTGTTATATAGGTTTTGTCTTGAAAGTTGTCATGAATGAAATGGGTATTGAATGTGTAAATTGAATGGTCAATTTAGTATGTTTTTGGGTTGTCATATTTGTATGATATGAGTTGGTAAACATTGCTTGTAGATGTGACCTAGGTGGGTGGCATTTTGGCCTTGCAAATGGCCTATAATGTCACACTCACGGGTGTGCCTAGTGACTGTGGGGCTAAGTCAGTAGCTAGCCTAATAGCACACGGCCATGACACACGGGCGTGTCTAGTAGCCGTGTGAGAAAGTCAGTTTTGGCCTATGAGTACACGGCCTTAGCACACGGGGTGCTGGGTGGCCGTGGGTGTAAAGACATATTCGACCATGGCTAAGGCACACGGGCGTGTTTGGTGGCCGTGGATGTGAGGTCAGATTCGACCACGGCCAAGGCACATGGGCGTGCTTGGTGGCCGTGGATGTGAGGTTAGTTTTAACCACGGGCAGGACACACGGGGGTGTCCAGCAGCCATGGGAGGTACACGGCTTGCCTATACGGGCGTGTAACCCCTGAAACTTAGAAAAGTTTTAAATTTCTGAGAAATTTTGTATGTGTTTCGGTTTAGTCCCGACCCGTTTTATAAGCATGCTTATGGTCTCGAGGACTCATTTAAGGGACATTATGCTTGAGAATGATGATTGAATGTATGAACTTCTATAAATGTTTCCGATCAGTCCGGTAACGCCTTTAACCCTAGTCCGGCGACGGTTACGGGTTAGGGGTGTTACAGAAATCAGAGATAGCAACCCCCTCCAGGCTTCCAACAACAACCCTACCCACAAGAGAAGAAGCCGAACCTCGAAGAGATGCTAGCAAAATTCATCGCGGTGTCAGAAACTCGTTTCCAAAACACTGAAACAACGCTCAAAAATCAACAAGCATCGATTCAAGGGATCGAGAACCAATTAGGACAACTTGCTAAGGTCATATCTGAACGACCACAAGGTAGCTTGTCGAGCAACACTAAAACTAACCCAAAGGAGAAAATTCATGCCGTTTCTGTTCACGATAGTGAGGGGTTAGACGGACCAGAACTGAGGCAAGAGAATGTGCTAGAGGAAGGTAAGGTTGAGGTAAGCCATGATAAACCAAAACCGGTAATTACAGAATACCAACCTCGTGTGCCATACCCCAATGCGATGAAGAAAGACCGCACAGATGAACAATTCGGTAAATTTCTTAAACTTTTAAAGAAATTACACATTAACTTACCGTTTCTTGAAGCTCTTTCGCAGATGCCAGATTCAAGGAAATTTTTAAAAGAACTTTTTACAAACAAATGGAAGTTAGACGAGGCGTCGCATGTGGAGCTAAACGCAGTGTGCTCAGCAATCATACAAAATAGACTACCACAAAAGTTAAAAAATCCAGGGAGTTTTATGATTCCTTACTTAAATGGTAGTTTATCTGTTGATAATGCTTTAGCAGATTTAGGGGCAAGCAAAAATTGTTATGCCTTATAAAATGTTTAAACAGCTAGGTCTAGGGAAACCCAAGCAAACTAGGATGAGCATTCAATTGGCTGATAAAACTATTAGAGTTCCTAGAGGTATAATCGAGGATGTACTAGTGAAAATTGACAAATTCATATTCCCAGTAGACTTCGTTGTTTTAGACATGGATGAGGACAACAATGTTCCTTTAATTTTAGGAAGACCCTTTTTAGCAACTACCAAAACTAAAATTGATGTTGGTACAGGTGAACTCACACTTCGTGTAGGTGACGAAACGATCACTCTTCAGGCTCTTGACTCGGCTAGGACATCGAGTAATAAAGGTGCGAACATAAACTCTATAAATAACCATTTGGTTCAGCCTTCTTTTCAGGAAGCACCACGAAATTACACATCTGAGCCACATCTTAAACCCAGTACCAACAAGGAAATAACTCATGAGGAACGAAGGCTTCAGGTCGATGAACTAGACGAGTGGAAGACACATTTCAAGGAGAAACTAAAAACACACGAAGCAAAAACGAGGAAACTCCATGACAAACTTAAAGATGGGACATACCAATTTCAGATCAGGGATCAGGTATTGTTGGACAAGACAGAACCTCGAATCACCACTTCAGACCTTGATACAAACAAAAAAATCCCTTTCACGGTACGCAATGTCTTCCCATACGGAACAGTCGAGGTAACCAATCCTACATTCGACACTTTTAAGGTAAACGCCACTCGACTCAAACTATATAATGATCATAAAACTGATAGCAGGGGAGAGGAGTTTCAACTCCTCAAACCACCATGAATATGCGAATGAGAGGAAAGTCTAGCTTAAGACTTTAAACGAGCGCTTCTCAGGAGGCAACCCGAGCACTAACCCCATTAATTTTCCTATTTTTGAATTCTAACATCTAACTGAAAACTAACCAGACTTTTAGGCGCAAGTTCCATACCCACATGGCCTTGCACACGGCCGTGGCCGTGGCCGTGTGGACACCACGATTAAGCACACCGGCGTGGCACGACCGTACGTGAAACACCCCAAACCCGGCCCACAAGCCTTGACCGAATCTGGTATGTTCCTCAAGTAAAACGGTTCAAAACTTTTTGAGCACTTTAGAAAAATTCGGTTGGTTTTGAAAGAAAATTTTTAATTTGTGTTAGGCTCGAGTTGAAATCAAGTTTATCTATTTGAAATCTAGGTTTTGTAAAACTATATTACTACCACACACATTCATTATTCAAACCTTTTCAGTCTATTCCTATCCCAGGGGTATTTTCGTCATTTGTCCTACAGGGTATTTTGGTAATAAACCAAGGTCAAATTGAAAATCTTAATAAATCAAGGGTATTTTCTAAAATTTGCAAAACTTGGAGTTCTTTTTGAGAATTTGTTTTCCAAATCGGTGTTGTTGCGAGAATTTTGAAAATCGGGGGTCATTTTAGTAATTTTGTAAAATAAGGGTAATTTAAGTAAAATTTCCAAATTGAAGTATTTTAATATTTTGCAAAAATAGAGTTTTTAAACATTTTATAAAGTAAGGAAATTTTAATGAAATTGTGAGTAGTATGGACATTTTATAAACTAAGGGCATTTTTGTAATTTTATAGCCAAGGGTATTTTAGTAATTTGTAAATCGGAAATATTTTGGAAAAATTTTCAAGCTAAATCTGCTACCATTTAAAAGGGTAATTTGGTGATTTAAAACCAAGTTTTTATGAAAATACTGACTAATCCCTTTCGGGTTTTAGTTATTGAGTTTAGCCTATGACCTGAGTCCTCTTGGTTAGGGTGAACCGAAGCTACGCACTGGTAGGATTCCAAATAAGAGGAGGTGAGTCACGAGGACCGCTTAAGTACCAAGCTCTTCCGATCCAATCCTAGACATGCGCACAAAGGTTGCCACACCCTAACTCTACGACTTAGTTCACGGTTTTGTTTTAATTAGGCACTTAAGTCTTATGTGATTGTTGGGGTAAACTAGCCCTAGGGTTTAAGTACCTATCATGCTATTCTACGTTCCATTTCTACCCTTCTACAGTTCATGCTATAAATCACCCAAATGAATTAGAGGTACTTACAGTGGACTTGGCCTTCGACTTGGGTGCCATGCCCGAAAACTGCTCTTTTCAAAAAAGTTTTTCTCAAGACTTGTTTGGGCCTTATTTTAAAAACATTGTGAGCTTTATACCCAAGGCCGAGAGTTTAAACCTTGCTCTGATACCAAACTAAAACACCCCAAACCCGACCCACGAGCCTTGACCGGATCTGGTATGTTCCTCAAGTAAAACGGTTCAAAACTTTTTGAGCACTTTAGAAAAATTCGGTTGGTTTTGAAAGAAAATTTTTAATTTGTGTTAGGCTCGAGTTGAAATCAAGTTTATCTATTTGAAATCTAGGTCTTGTAAAACTATATTACTCCATTTCAAAATTTGTCCTAAATTAGGAAAAATTCATTTGAGTTCAATTAAATAAAATCGTATCAAAATAAAATAACTTAAAGACATGCATCAACAGTTTAATATCAGTGGCCTTATTACAAACGAAAACAATACCCAAAATAACTCCAAAAATATAAAATATAAAAGTCCCAAAATTAAATAAAACTTCAAGCTGAGCATGGCCACCACTAAACTCCATGACCCGGTCCATCACCGATCGTCACACGAAAGAAAATGTTCCCAACGGGTGAGTCAAACAGACTCAATGTGTAACCAACACTAGACCTCAATAATTCGGGCATATCATATTAATTCATAAATATATATAACAGATAAAAGTAGTGATGCAAACCCGAACCCAATCCTAGATACCATCCGCTACACATCACCCGTACCAACCTTTGCACCGTGTGGGGACTACTAAGTCAACCCTCCATCCGCTACACATCATCGAAGGCGATCATTGCATGACGACATGCTCATCGCCCTTATAAATTCGTGGCATAGCCACCAGATAATTATTATGTGACCAAGAAGTCACCACATTCGAATAATGTGACCGAGGTCACCACATTCACTTCCCTTTCATAATCACCCATATGCCCATGTCATACATATCATGCAAAAATCATGCCTTATTTCACATTCTTATCATGTTCACATATGCCATATCAGTTCATTTCATACTCATAGTAGGAGTAGGAAAACGTGCACTGGTACTTTGTACCATTGCATGGTACTTTAGCCACATTCACATTATTATAAGCATACATATTAATTTAAGCCGTAATCTAATAGAGTTTAGTGTGGGGTACACACTGATATACTTCACAAATTCATTTGAAAGCCCCGAAAAATCCCGAAAAATCCCGATCTACTACTTTAGATCCTTGATTCCTATATTCAGCTAACACTTAGATCAATATCATAGGCCATTCGGCCAACAACAAACCTTAGTCTCAAAAGCCTTCGGCTTTTCAACCACTAAAAGAATAATGAACTAACATAGATCCTTACAACTTGATTTACCAAAATTGATTGTCAAAGAAAAGAGGCTTAGATTGACTGCTTCCAAAGTCTTAAAGAACCTAGGAGAAATTGATTCCTATGAATGGTTAGAATCTTGCTAACAATTGCCCAAAAATCGGCTTTTGCTCACATGAAAATCGACAGAGAGAAGAATAAAGGAACAAAGAAATTCGGCCAACACTAGTTACCCTTCTCAAAACCGATTGAAGAAGAACCCAAAAGAGACTAACCCTTGTTGATATTCGGCCAAGACAAATCAAAAGGAAAATGGGAAATTTCGACAAAGTGGTTGAGTGATGAAGGGAGTTTCGGCTATGGTTGATTAAAGATAACAAATAGAATTCGGCTAGAGTGAAAAAGAGAAAGAAAAAATAAAATAAAATGGAAGAGAGAGATGGGAGGTTTAAGGTGTTGCGGCAATGGTTGGATTGGGAGAGAAAAGTTTCAGCCTTAGCAAGGTAAAAGAGAAGAAGATGCACAAATGGTTTCTGCTTTAGGTGAAGAAAGAAAATAGTGCACAAGTGATCTCCTATTTCGGTTTCCAAAAGAAAAACACACAAGCTTTCTAGACAACTAAATTGCACAAAAAGAATGCCCAAACCTCACTATGCATATTCGGCCAAGAGGAAAAGATGAGAGAAACACTATTGCTTTTGGGAGAGCAAAAAGGCCAAAATGAAATTTCTCCCAAGCTACCAACTTTTCCCAAAACTTACCACAAAAATCGGCTCCTCCCTTAGTCCACAAAACCATCCATGTTCATGGACAAAATGCCATTAAAAAGTTTCCAAACCTCATCCCTTAATCCATGCCTTATGTCCCCTTATCATTCCAAAAGCTTAGGATTTCATTCCTTAAGTTAATCACTTGCCTTTTTCCCTTAGTCTACTATCCATAAAAGAAAATAGTCCAACCTTACCTTAATTAGAGTTGACCGACACATGCCATACACATGCAAAAATAAAAGTCACCTTATTACCATCCATGGGATTCGAACCTCTTCCCTCATGCAATTACTCATGCGCCAACACCACTTTACTACTAGCTCATTTATGCTAACATTAGACACTTAAATTTACTTAAGTGTCAAGATCACTAATCCACTTCACTAAATTTTCAATACCAAAAAAAAAATTATTCTAGCTTCATTAATAATTCCAAGCCTTCACTAGACTATATTAAACACACAATAAAATCATACCCGGCTAACACAAGTAATAAGATGATACTCAAATTTTTAGGATATTACAGTACGAACCAAGGAAGAAAAAAATTTCCCACCCACGAGCAGCAATAAAATCCCATGGCCGCGTGATACGGCCGCGGTCGACACTGAGAAAGAAACACGAGTATAAGACATGCCCGTGTCCCTAGACCGTGGCTGACACTGATTAAAGCAACATGGGCGTGGAAACCTCTACATAGGCGTGGGAGAAACGAACGAAGCACAACACGGCCGTGCGATATGACCGTGTGACCTAACACGCCCAAGGCACACTAGCGTGGGCACCAACCAGGTCCCTGATTCCTATTTAAAACCCCCCTTCTTCTCACTTTCTCCCCAAATTCTTCTCCTCTAAAACCCCAGCCACCACACCCCTCTCTTTTTCTCACTATCTTCTCCCTTCATTTCCCTTTCCCCTTCTCTTCATTCTTCTTCTTCCACCATCCTCACCACCATCTCCATGTCGAAGAAGCGAAAGAACCCTAGCACAGTCTCCCCATGTGAGACCGATCTACATAAGTTCATGCCGACCGCTTCATTAACTCGACAGGACAATGACCTTCGAGTCCATTTAGTTTTTCTTTTTCTTTTCTCTTCTCCTTTATTTTCCTTCTCTTTATTTTTCTTGTGCTAAATATATATTATTATATTTTGATTTCTTTAATTTAGGTTCTAAAGGCTGCTAGGGAATCACCACACCACGCGCTAGTATCCACCACCACCGGCGTATCCTCTTCCAACTCGGCCCGAATTTCCCTCATTTCTTTTCTTTGACTCCATCCAAACTTCAGGAAGTTTCACTTCTCTCCCTACCTTATGATTTTCTTACTATATTGTGGATATCTATTTTTGTACATTGACAATGTACATCTTAAGTGTGGGGGTGAATTTTATTTAAAAAAGTTCCTAACTTTTTGCATTATTCTCAAATCCCTGAATTTTGTCTTTTTCTCAAGTCACTTTCTCATATCACTATTAGAACAAATTCTGATTGATTTATGATTTTTATTGATATGTCTTGAATTAAAACATAGGCAGTTGTGCATTGATTGTTTAAACTTGAAGGATTTAGAGAATCAAGCATGATAAGTTGATTTTATGAAAATTAAAAATTTGCTAGGTTGTTTTCCCAAGTTTAGGTATTATCTTGAAGTTTGAAGTTCACAGGGTTGACAACAAAAACCATAATTTCTGTGAGATCTTGAGCCTTTGAGAGCATTTTCTTTTCTTGCTCAGTTTTATTGTTGCTTTGAGTGAGTCAATATTGATTTGTTATTATAGAACTTGCTTCGATTATGCATGTCAAGACCACAGTTTTGATTTGATATACTGAGATGATAAAGGCACATAGGATTTAACCCACTTACTCCCTAAAAGGCCTACCTTCATAATTAACCCCTAGTGAACCCCTTTGATCCTAATAAACCATTCATTGATTTACCCTTAATATTAACCCAAGACTTAATCTTTTTGATTCATTAATAATTTCTCCTATTGTATTAATTTTTTTTATCGAGATTTTATTTGAGAAGTTGCCTAACTATGTTTCCCATCTCAGTTGTTGAATTCTTATTATTGTACTTGATTTGTTCTAAAAAAAAGTGAACGTATATTCATTATTAGTTCTATGTTATTTAAGCTTAAGCAATTAATTTCACATCTTGAGAAGAAGCTTGTGTTTAATGTAATCAATCATTATTAGTCTATTTTTCTAGTTAGGTAATTTGTCAATCCGATCTCGATTCTAACCTCCTCTTTCAGCCTGTGACACGCCCCCTAACCAAGCCACGTTACAACCCTTTTTAAAGACCTTTTGATCGATGTATCATTTCAATTTATAGTGGTGGAGATTGGATTTTCATGCAAGCCTATGGTAATAACTTTTCATGTTGACTATTGAGTGCTTAATTTATCGTCCCTTAAACACTTCGAGTGATTTGAGTGAATCCTTAGGGAGGATGTTAACTCTGTGACATTTTGAATCAAAGGTGATTATTTAGATAAGGGGGAATACCTATGTTTTCATGAATAAAATGCTCAACTTGGATTGTTTGAAACTTTGATGTTCTTTTCGTTGAATTCTCAATGTATGATTACCTATGGATTATTTCGAAACATTATTGATAGGAGTTATAAGTTGAGAAGAATGAATTTTAATTGTGAGTTGAGGATTTTGCTTGAGGACAAGCAAATGCTTAAGTGTGGGGGTATTTGATAAACCGTAATATATACATATTTTAATCCCACATTTGGCATGCTTTTGGATGGTTTACCCCTTGAATTGTTAAATTTGATGCTCCTAATCCTTTAATTTCATGTTTTATACTTAGGAGAGCATAGGAGGGTGAAAAGAACGAGAAATGGGCCAAAAACGGAGAAAATGGGCCAAAGTAAGAAATCAACACGGCCTGGAGTTCACCACACGACTGTGCCACTTTAGCAGACTCGAACACGGCCCTAGGCTCGATTCACACAGGCATGTCCCTGCTGTGACCCGTTTTAATTCCACTCGGAATAGGATACTTGTGGGCCAAGTAAGGCATCCCAAAAGCCTATATAAACACCCTAGAGGGCAACCTAAAAGGAGAGTTCGACAGAGAAGGCTTACATCGGGGTTTTGTGACGAAGCGAAGCCGAGAGAAAGGTGAATATAGGGAATTACTCGAAGAAAGCCAGTTGATCCATCTCAGAAGCCGAAATCACGCTGAAGACTGAGGATTTTCCCTTCAATTTCCTTCAGGGGTTGTTAGTGTTTTTCTTTATGTTTTGTTATTTAATTTCTTTTGAGATGTATTCTTTTATAAACATGAACTAAACCCCTCAAATACCTGAGGGGGATGAAACCTAAGACGGATCTTGTTATTGTTTTCTGAACTGTATGATAAATACTTGATTTGTTCTTAATTATGTGTTCTTAATTCTTGCTTTAATATTTCAAGATATTGATTCAAGAATTGATGTGCTTATTCGGAGGAGCAAAAGTCCCTGTTTAAGAGTAGATCTAGCATAGTTAAGCGGAGTTGATCGCACTCCTAGAGATAGGATGACGAAAATCTGCCGGATTAGGGTCAAACCTAATATGGGAGTCCATAAATCGAGTTAATGCAACACTAAGGGTTTTAACTAGAAAGAGATTTCAATTAATCAACCTAGGGTTAGACATTAGTAGCCTCGAAAGAGGTATTAATATAAATTAGGGAACCCTACGGATCAAGTCAAGTGAATAAATCGTCTGGTTCAGAGTTAAATAACAAGTGAAGTATAGGTGGATTCTTCCTCGGGTATTGTCTTAATCAATTGATTTTTCAAAAAGTATTTTCCCAATTCATTCTCCGTGTCTTGGCATCCTTAGCTTAGTAATTAGTTAGATAAATATCAATCCCCTTTATTTTACGCTAGATAATAAAAAGAAAGTTAGTACTAGTAATTTTGGTTCCTTTGGGTTCGACATTTCGGTCTTGCCACTAAGCTATACTACTGTTCGATAGGTGCGCTTGCCTCAATCGTGGTGATAGTTAGTTTCTAGGCCCGATCATTCATTATATAAATATTAAAACTCTCAGACACGATCATGATCCTAAAACACATGGCAGTTTTCACCAAAGAGATAATGACGCCAAATCTTTAAGACAAACACAATCGCAGCTGGTTCAAGGTCCTGTGTCAGATAGTTCTTTTCATGCGGCTTTAGTTGTCTCGAGGCATAAGCTATAACTTTGCCTTCCTACATCAGTACGCATCCCAGACCATTCAACGAAGCATCACTATAAATCACGAACTCTTTACCCGATTCTGGTTGTATCAAAACTGGAGCTTCGGTCAAAAGGGCTTTCAACTGATCAAAGCTTTTCTGACATTTATCGGACCATTAAAATTTCACATCTTTCTGAAGCAATCTAGTCAATGGAGTAGCAATCATTGAAAAGCCTTTTACAAACCTTCAATAATAACCAGCCAGTCATAGAAAACTACGGACTTCGGACACATTTCTCGGAAGATTCCACTCCAAAATAGCTAAAATCTTGCTCGGATCAACTCGTATACCAGAGGCTGACACAATATGCCCCAGAAAACTAACTTCACGCAACCAGAACTCACATTTAATAAACTTCGCATACAATTTCTTATCACGTAGAGTTTGTAACACAATTCTCAGATGTTCAGCATGCTCAATTTCATCACGCGAATAAATCAAAATGTCATCAATGAATACAACAACAAATTGATCTAAATACGGTCTGAAAATTCTGTTCATCAAATCTATAAAGACAGTAGGAGCATTCGTTAATCCGAAAGGCATAACTAAAAATTCATAATGCCCGTACCTCGTTCTGAAAACTGTTTTTAGAATGTCTGAATCTTTTACTCGCAGTTGATAATAACCCGATCTCATATCTATCTTTGAAAACACAGTGGCTCCTTTTAACTGATCAAACAAATCATCAATTCTGGGCAAAGGATATTTTTTCTTTATAGTCACTTTGTTCAACTGACGATAATCAATACACATTCTCATCGTGCCATCTTTCTTTTTCACAAACAGAACGGGAGCACCCCAAGGTGAGAAACTCGGTCGTGCAAATCATCTATCGGTCAACTCTTGTAACTGTGACTTCAACTCTTTCAACTCTGTTGGTGCCATTCTGTACGGAGCTATCGAAATAGGAGTCGTTCCTGGCAATAGATCAATACCAAATTCAACTTCGCGCATCGGAGGTAATCCTGGTAATTCTTCAGGGAACACATCAGGGAATTCACAAACAACTGGCACAGATTCAACTTTCTTTTCAATCGCTCTCGAATCTATTACATAAGCAAAATAGGCTTCGCAACCCTTTTTCACATGACTCTGAGCTTTCATCACTGATATTACAGCCGGTAATCCATTCATATCATTAGACTCAATCCGAACTATTTCATCATTCTGGCATCTCAAATCAATGGTCTTCCGTTGCAATTCACAACAGCATCATGCAATGTTAACCAATCCATACCCAAAATTATATCAACCTCATCAAAAGGTAATAGCATCAGATCAGCCAGAAAACAAATATCTCGGAACATCAACGGACAGTTCTTACACACTTTATCAACCAAGACACTTTTACCTAAGGGGTTAAATACTCTAATAACAAATTCAGTAGACTCTACAGGTAAAGTCTTACTGGATACCAAGTTCATGCATACATACGAATGAGTAGACCCTGGATCTATCAACACAATCACAAAAGTATCATAAAGAGTAAATGTACCCGTAATAACATCTGGAGATGAAGCTTCCTCACGAGCTCGAATGGCATACGTTCTGGCAGGCGCTCTAGCTTCAGATCTCGCTACTGTATCTATCGTAGCTCTCTGACTACCACTGACATTTCTTGTGTTTCTTGAAGGTCTACCTCTAGCTAAAGCATTATCTGACTTCAGATTCTGTGCAATCTCTTATTCAACTGATTCAGGGTAGTCTCGGATGAAATGGTCTAATGATCCACATCTGAAACAGGCTCGATCATTCAATCTACAACTACCCGAATGTCTTTTACCATAGTGCTTACATTCAGGTTGCTCAGATCGGACATTTCCCACACTAGCCACTGAAGTAGCTGGAACTTTGAAGATTGACTATGATCTAGCTCGATCTCTGTTCGAATGTCCCACATTAGCCTTTGAATGGCTATGCTCATCTCTGAATTTCTTTGAAGTAGACTGAAATGATTTGCTCGAAAATCTCTTTCTCACATCTCTAGCTTCAGACTCAGCTTTTCTTTTATCTTTCCCAAGTGCTTCAGCTTTACATGCTCGATCAACAAGCACAACAAACTCTTTTATTTCCAGAATTCCAACTAGCAATCGGATATCTTCATTTAGGCCGTCTTCAAATCTTTTACACATTATAGCTTCAATGAAACACATTCCGAGCATATTGACTTAACCTCACAAATTCTCGTTCATACTCATGGATGATCATACGACCCTGTTTCAATTCCAGAAACTGTTTTCACTTTTGATCTATAAATTTCTGGCTGATATATTTCTTCCTAAACTCAGACTGAAAGAAATCCCATGTAATTCGTTCTTTTGGAACAACAGAAATCAAAGTCTTCCACCACTGATAAGCGGCATCTCGTGAATGAGGAAACGACACATTTTATGCATTCATCGAGTCAATGACATTTCATGAAACACTCGATTGTATTCTCGAGCCAAAACTCACTCTCTCAAAGCATCATCATCACTAGTGGCCCTGAACTCTTACCCCATATTTACTGATTTTGTCGATCGGAGGCTTATTCAATGATTGATTCACGGCCGGAGGTATAACAAAGTCCGAGGGGATTAGGCGGGGCGGGATTGTGAAACAAATTGGATTTGTTCTTACGTATTGAGTGAACCACTCATTCATCATTTGAAAGAAGGCTTGTTTAGCCTCTCCTTCTTGACCGCTAGTAGCCGGTCTCGAATCAGATGGCGCTATCCCTTGAGAGGGGGCAGGCGCATTACTTTCAACATCGTCAGCTACAGCTCTTTCGGGATCCATTTACTATATGAAAACACATTTTATACGTCAGGATTCATCACACTATCACAATTCGTATATATGACATGTATAGCTAGACACTCACATGCTACATTAGTCCTAGAATCGACTAAAACGTAGCTCTGATACCAATCAAATGTAACACCCCTAACCCGTAACTATTGTCGGTCTAGGGTTAAGAGGCATTATCGGAAAATCAGAAACTTTTACGAGCATTACACATCAATACGTATATCATTGTCATGTCGAAGCAGAATACAAGTAAATAGTCCCTTAATAAGGCCTACTAGACCTTAAACATGCATTAGAAATGGGTCGGGACTAAACCGGGAACATACAAAATTTTTTCAAAAATTTAACATTTTTCAAAGTTACAGAGGTCACACGTCCGTGTGGGCAGGCCGTGTGCCTCACACTGCCTCAGACACGCCCATGTGTCTAAGCTGTGGCAAAACAGGGCATACATACTGACTTGACCACACGGCCTGAGACACACGCGTGTGCCTCACCCGTGGTCGAGCCTAACTTGCATAGCCAGCCACACGCCTGTGTGTCTAGCCTGTGGTCGAGCCTGACTTGTTTTGAATTACAACCACAAAGGACACAGTCGAAACACACGCCCGTGTGCTCAACCGTGTGGGCAATTATAGGCCATTTACAAGGCCAAAATGCCACCCACACTTTGGGCTAACCCTACAAGCACATACAAGCATCAATCCAAACACTTATGGCAACCAAAACATACCAAATTGACCATCTTTTCTACCCATTCAAGAACATTTCAAACACAACATCTTATGTGCTATTTAGTTCAACTAATTCACAAGCATTTCTAAGCATGATTCATCCATCAACTTACCATTACAATAGGACATCCTCCCATCAATAATATACCAACTTTTCATCACAAAACTTATCATAAAATTTGACCATCTCATTAGTTCAAACATTAGCCAACAAACCATACCAAACTATGCATCATTTAGCATGAATTACTCATTCATATCATATTCCTTACCTAGCAATATCACATGGCTATTTATACAACTCAAAACATCAACCATTTCAACTAGACTATACATGCCATATTTAAATATTTACACTTTCAAAAGGTACCAAAATGAAGTTTGATAGTGTGGTGACGATCCTCGACGATCCCCGAGCCTTCCGTAGCTTTAACGATCTATAAAACATGCAAACACACACAGAGTAAGCTTTCAAAAGCTTAGTAAGCCATATACAAATAAACTTAACATAATAAGCATTTATAAACATTTCAAATACAATAACTTAACATATCTCAATAGCTTATTCATATTTCTCCTTTCTAGCTCAATGGTATCTAACCATTTGCTTATAAACAATTCTCATCTCTATACATTTCTTTGGATCATATCACATTTATACATATTTCACATTATATCTCAACATTTCTATGCACATATTTCTCATTAGCAAATTCACATATACTTACCTTTCATACTCAAACATAGAGTACATCTCAAACGTACCTGAGACGATTACGCATTTCACATAGTATTTCATTTCTCGAAATTGCCCGTTGAACCATTCGGAATCAAATAGGATACTCGAAATACTCGAAATAATCGTACAATTCCAACGTCCCAGACGTGGTCTTACATGTAACAAAATATCGATGCCACTGTCCTGGACAGGGTCTTACACGAATCAAATACGATGCCAATGTCCCAGGCATGGTCTTACACGTAAATATCGAATCGACGCCAACGTCCTAGATGTGGTCTTACACGATATCACATATCAGAAACCTATGTCATGACATATGAATCCTACCTATTCCTAAGGTTCGTACTAGACTTTTCGGATATTGATACATTGTTGATACTTTCTCGAATTTCTCACGTATTTCGTCCAAAGCCGTTCATCACAATTCAATATCAAATGAACATAAATAATTCACTTAAATATGTTTATTCGTATATAAACTTACCTCTGATTCGGATAAACAGACGGATTCGACTATTCGATCACTTTCGACTTTCCGCGGTCTAAATCCATTTTCGATTCTTGATCTATACATATTCAAATTTAAATCTTTTATTCACCAATTCATTCAATTCAATCCAAGAACACACATTTAGGGAAATTTATAAATTAGCCCTCATATTTTCACATTTTGACATTTTAGTCCTTATTTCACAAAGTCACAAAATACACCTAATTCAATTCAACCCATGCTTAGCCGAATTCTCTATAGGCCTCTAGTAGCCCATATTTTTCATTTATTTCACATTTTAGTCCCTCAAAATATTATTTTCTCAATTTAGTCCAAATTACTCAAATTCATCAAAAGTCCAAAGACAAACTATGTTAACCTATCACATATCTTTCATATTTCATCCTCAAACATCACAAAAATCATGAATTCATCAATGGAAATGGTGATGAAAATATGAACACTTCATGTTTTGTTTTATTTTTATTTACTAATTTAGCTAATTACTAAACTAGCCCTTTTATTTTCATTTGAACTCCACTATCTTAAGGCATTTTTGTCCAACAATTATTCATATGGTTTAATAACAATATAAGGACTCCATATAATAAAAGCCATAGCAAATAGATACTTTTACATATGGAATGCTAGTTTTGCATTTAACACATTTTAGTCCTTTTATCAAATTAAGCACACAAATAGATAAATTAATTCACGAAACTTTCACACATGCTTAATCATATACTGTAAACATAGAAAATAATATTAAAATATTTTTTAGACTCAGATTTGTGGTCTCGAAACCACTTTTCTGACTAGGGTCTAAACTGGACTGTTACAGATACCATCGTTTATATTATCATTTGGTGGGCTATGTGCGATTACAACCTATTATTGATTAATGGTGGGCTATGTGCGAAACCACCGGGTACTTAGTATTATTCCGAGGGGTTCATCGAGAATTTGTAAAAGTGAATGTTTCATGTTGCTTTGTGGTATTGAGTGCAGGGAATGTGTGCAAGTGAATGTGAGCAATATAATTGTTATATGGTTGGAATGTGGTAAGAGATGAAATGAGTAAACATGATTATGGAAATGTGAATTGTTCTTGCTTAGTATGTAATGTTATTGATTGTTTAGCATATGTTATTATGCTTATTGTTTACATGTAAACTTACTAAGCTTAAAGCTTACTCTCTTTCTTTTCCCTTGTTTTATAGTGTCAAAGAGCCAGTTCGGGGTACGTAGATAATCGGAAGATCACCCACACTATCAGCTCATCTCGGTATATTTAGTCTTAGAATTTTTTGTATGGCATGTATAGGGGCTAGGCTTAGTGTTATGTCTTGTTACTTTGGCCAAGTGTGTTGGCTCCTTTAAAGATGAACTTTTGTAAATAGCCATAGTTGATGGCTTATTGTTATTAATATATGAAAAGATGAGGTTATTCATGAATGAGTATGATGCATGATTGAGTTGCTTGGTAAATGGCTGAATGTGATCGATGTTGCATGAATTAGGGTGATAAAAAGAGCTTGGAAAATAGCCTTGTTCTTGTCCACACGGGTAGGCACACGGCCGTGTGTCTATATCGTGTGTGACACACGGTTAGTCCCATGGGTGTGTGACCAGGCCGTGTGTCCCCTGCATGTTAGTGTTGCAAGTCAGTGTCGACCACGGGCTAGACACACGGGTGTGTACCTAGGCCGTGTGCCCCTTATGAGGTTGCTGACGTCACAAATAGAATACCCAAGTTTTTCACACACGGGTGAGAACACGGGCATGTCTAGGCCGTGTGAGGGACACGAGCCATTGACACGGGTGTGTGTCCAGCCGTGTGAAAACCCCTGTAGGTTCAAAATGAAAAATAAATCCCACACGGGCTAGGGACATGGGTGTGTGTGACCACACGGGCTGCCGACACGGGCGTGTCTCATTTCACACGGGCGTGTGGCCCTGTTAAGGCAAAATTTTTCTAAGTACATCAAAGTTCTTGGATTAATTTTGATAATCCTTGTTTGCATGTTTAAGGCCTCGTAGGCCCATAATAAGGATGTTATGAATGTGAATTGGGAAGTTTTAATTTGGAATGAAATTTTATAGCTCAAAATTGTATGTTTAAGTGAGTTATGTCCGGTAATGCCCCATACCCAGTTCCGGCGATGAACACGGGTGAGGGGTGTTACAATATTGGTTAGATTAAATATAATGTTTAAAATGGTATGTTTAGATGTAATTGAATGATGTTTAAATCTTTTGAATGTGTGCGCAAATGGAATGTATGGTTAGGTGTGTTTTGGCCTTAAAATGGCTTGTTTTAGTGTCAATTTATGGATCACATGGCCTGGGACATGGGCTGTCACATGACCGTGTGACACACACATCCTGGTGACACAGCCGTGTGTCATTTGTAAATTTCTAATGTATTAAGTCAGTGAGTTACACGGCCTACGACACGACCATGTGTTGCAAGTTAGAAAGTTACACGGCCTGCGACACAGCCGTGTAACCTAACTCAGTAGGTTACATGGGTGGAAACATGGGCTGAGACACGGCCATGTGTCCCTTTGTTCGATTGTTACACGGCCTGGGCTATATCACACGGCCTAGCCACTTGGCTGTATGACACTTGTTTTCAAGTTTTGCATATTTTTCCCAAATCTCTTGTTTTGTTTCAAATTAGTCTCGAATTGCTTCTAAGCTATTTTTAGGGCCTAGAAGGCTCGATTTAGGGACAAGGGCATATGTTTGATTGGTTTTTAAAAAGATTAATTTATTTAATGTTGTAATTTTAAATTTTATTCCAAATGTTTGGTAATGCTCCGTAACCCTAATCTAGCGACGGAGAAGGGTTAGGGGTGTTACATTCTCACTTCTGGGGTTGGTACATCGGGAGGCAGTCAACCACTGAAGGGTGGTCTTTAATCTTGAGTCTGTTGGAGGTATCGCGATTTCAAGTTTTGAATATCGCAATATCATCTCATTTGGTGTCGTTCTCGCTTGTTTTCAACCTCCAACATGTTCCTACATCACTCAACATACGTTAGGGCCCCCAATGGCACTATTGGCCAATTTAGGTATCAAAATGAGTAAAACTAAGGCATTTACACATACTAATTTAAAATCTAAAAATTACAAAAAAAAAATACAGAAAAGACGCTACTTTGTTTGAGAATAAGGTCCTTAAGTATACCAGTAAAGCCCAATTTTTCATATCAACTTACGAAAAATTAGCGCACGAGCTTCAAATCTCAGAGATGTCTCCCTTGATCCTCCATGATTTCCACTAGCACTATTATTGATTCCTGGCGTTCTACCTCTCTATGAGGCTGGCACCGACTTGGCAGCCTACCAGTTGCAAATATATGCCCTTCTCGGGCAACCTCTCATAAAATGTTCTGTGGAGTCGCATCTGAAATAAGCTCCCTTTCTCAGCCTACACTCTCTTGCACTACCCTTTCCATAGTACTCGCAAACTAGTCTACTCACATTATGGGCACTTCCTGCACTACCTACTAATGTATTTTGAGGTCACAGATTACTCGACCTTGGCACTTCTCTCTTCTTGGTTGGTGGTGCTGGGAATGTTCTGGCCATACTACGCTTATTGAAACCTCGAGTCTTGGACTTAGCTTGCCTTTTCGTGTTTTACATATTTTCTATTTTCTAAGCTCCCTCAGATAAAACAGAAAAACGCTTTTAACTGAAAAGCTCCAACCAACATTTGAATGTCTTCTTTTAATCCCTATTCAAAACCGGTGCACATATTTGCTTCGGTGGTCATGAGTTCCAGAGCATATTTAATCGAGCGAATGAATTCTCGTTCATATTCAGCTACCGTCATATCTCCCTATTTCAGCTCCATGAACTCCCTTTTATTCTTTTCAAAATATAGCCAGCTAATGTATTTGTTTTTAAATTTAACTTGGAAGAACTTCCACTTTACCCGATATCTCAGGGTTATGGACGTCAAAGTCGTCCACCACAGATACGCTTCCTCCTTAAGTAGGGATATTGCACACTTATAGTGCCCTCTAGGGTACAAATCAGCTCAACAAATGTAACACCCTTAACCCGTATCTATCGTCAAAATAGGGTTACGGAGTATTACCGGGACTTATAGAATAATTACAAATAAATCGAGTTGAAAATACTATTCATATGCAACATCAATCATATTGTTCCTTAAATGGACCATCGAGGCCCAATAATAACGGTGTAATCGATTCAGGACCTAATCGGGATTTCATAAAAATTTTCCCAAAATTCTAAAATTTTTCATATATACAGTGCCCACACGCCCGTGTGGTCAGGCCGTGTGGTCACACACGCCCGTGTCCCTAACCCGTGTAACTCTCTGACTTATAAGGCATGAAGTAATTAAAGTCACACGCCCGTGTGCTAGGCCGTGTGGTGAATTTATTTTCAAAATTTAGGTGCAGTTTTCACACGGCCGTGTAACACACCCGTGCCCAAGGCCGTGTCAACCACACGGCTGAGACACACGCCTGTGTCTCTACCTGTGTGCCCAATTCTGAGCATTATGTTTCTCATTTTCAAGATGCAGGGGACACACGGCCATGACACACGGCCTAGACACACGCCCGTGTGGACAAAATAAAGCCATTTTTAGCCTCATTTGTCACCCAAAACTTACCCCTTTCCTGCACCAAAACTCACTAACATATATCCACCAATCCAAACATTAAAACCAAGCCAATTCTAGTACCTAGCATGGTATATTATCACATACAATTCATGTTTATAATTTTACTATAAGGAACATACACCTTAAGCATGATCCAATCAACCAACTTAGCACATAGGAATTTAATCATGGAATAACTTTATAAACATACTAAGTAAACATCACTAGCCATTCCAATGGCTAGATTACAGAACATCACTTTCAAGCCATCATTGGCCCAATAAGCTTATACATGCCATTATATCAAAATGAGATTTCTATTTGTACCAAAACGAGATAGTGGATAGTGTGATTGATGCTCCGACCGACCTCCAACCTTCGCGAGCTTACGAGCATTATAAAATAAATAAAATTAAACGGGGTAAGCATTTTCATGCTTAGTAAGTTCGTATAATGGGAATTAAACTTACCGGTTATTTTTCTCCATACAAGCATACATAACCATACCATCCAAAAAAATTTGGGTAAATTTACCTAAATATATACACTTAATCAAACAAGTTAGTCACATAACATCATATGAATAATCAAGTAACATAGATGAGCTCATCGCATTATAAACTTCTATTTAGTTTCACCTTTCCGTATTTCATGAATCTTTCCCGTTTAACTATTGAAATTTCGATGGACATTCGAGTAGTATACACAAAGTATACATATCAACTATCCGTCAATTCATGTTCAAAAGTACCCATTTAGCACATAATCATATAGCACACTCTCAAGCCACATGTTTTATAACAGATTACCCGTCCAGGCTAAATCCTTTTTGTAGCATATGCTCTAAAGAGCTTGATTTGGATTACCTGTCCAGGCTAAATCCAATCTATAACATAAGCTTGAGAGGGCCTATTTCAGGATTACCCGTCCGGGCTAAATCCTATCTGCAACATATGCAGTATTATACTCTTTTCGAGAAATCACCTTATTCCATCGAATTTCAACATTCAACTTGGACATAGCAGTTCATCGTTATTTTCCAATTTGTGGTCATTTCATAATGTATATCTTCACATACATATCAACTCAAACATACAATTCAATTCAAGCACATTAACATACATATTTAGGTTACACGAACTTACCTTCACAATTGTTCATATTTGAATTTCAACTAATCCGAAACCTATTGTTTCCCTCAATCTAGTTCGGTAGTTGGTCTTTCCAGGTCTATATAAACAAATTTAACTATCAATTTATGACATTTCATATACATTTGCATTCAATTACATCCTAGGCAAAATTACCATTTTACCCCTATACTTTTTATAAATTCCAATTTTGTCCCTAGGCTCGAAAAATGAAATTCATGGAATTTAACCCTCTTTCGAAGCCTAGCCAAAATTTATTTACAACTTTTACAGCACCTACATTTCACAAATTTCAGCATTTTCCATGGGTTTTACCAATTTTTTCATTTTAGTCCCTAAACCGAGTTTTCATCAAAAATTGCTTTGCAAAAGTTGTTTATCTACCAACAACCTTTCATTTTCTACCATAAATTTCAAATTTCCAGCAAATTCATCCATGGCAAAGTTTCTACACTTTGTTATCTTTTCAAATAAATCCCTCAAATAGATAGATTAGACTATCCCGATTCTAAAAATATAAAAATCATTAAAAACGGGACTTGATTTCATACCTTATTAAGCTTGAAAAGTTGTCTTCCTCTCTCCTAGGGTTTCCATAGCAGATGATATGAAAATAGATGATTTTTTTTCTTTTTAATTAATTATCATCCATTAATTTTATTGATTTCTAATTTAGTCCCTACCCTTTTCTAATTTTTCCATGGATGAGTCATTAAAATATCTACTAACTTTTCCTCAATGGTCTAATTACCATATAAGGACCTTATTTTGAATTCTATAGCTATTTGATACTTATAACTACTAGAAGGCAACTTTTGCATTTTATGCAATCTAGTCATTTCCCTAATTAAACATGAAGTCAGTAAAATTTTCGTATCAAAATTTTCATACGACCTTCCTATAATAAAGCAAATCATAAAATAATATTAAAATAAATTTTGTTTTTGGCTCGGATTTGTGGTCCCGAAACCACTGTTCCGATCTCACCAAAATTGGGCTGTTACATCGAAGATCCTCTGGGTATTTTCTAACTAATACTCAGTTTTTGTTGGGACGTCGTCCTTTTTTCCTTTAAACTCCTTTACCCCGCACTTGTGAAGTTTTTAAATAGGAGGGTGGCCAATAGGTACTGGAATATGAGCTTGGGTCGAGGTTGTGCCACTGGGCATTATAGGTGGAGGAGGTGGCACTTGTTGCTAGGGAGATGAAAGGGTAGCTCCCATAAACTGATTAAACCATTAGTTTATCATGTTCATAAAGACGTCTCTGAACTCACCTCCTAACCCTTGCGAAACGGGTAAACTTTGAGCTCCCTGATCAGAGGCAAGAGCATTACTTTCTACTTCGTCATTCACAGCTTGATTTGAATTAGTCGATATGGATAATTTATATTGAAAATCAAAACCAATTTGGATCAGGATGCATCACACTATCACAGACTATTGTGGCATGTATTTCTAGACTTGACAAACACTACGATTCAATCCTAGGATCGACTAAACCATAGCTCTGATACCACTAAATGTTACACTCGTTGCCCAACTCGATCGTTGGGTTCAAGCTACAAGATGCTACATTCGTTACCAAAGCAACTACAACACATTTTCATACATTTCAATCAATACAACATGCATACTTGTATAAAACAAGTTTTGATATGACGTAAAATCATTTGCAGGTCTTTTATGAGCTTATGAAAGCTCTTTTACTAACCCGAGGTCGGTTAAATACTTAATTAAATTTTTTGCAAAGTTTGCGAGTTGACGTCACGACATCAGAGTTTTCACGTCGCGACATCATCTGTCAGTAAGTTATGTCGCGACTTCTAGAATCTTGACATCGCAATGTCACTCACTTTTGATCTATGTCGCAACGTTAGGGGACCTATGGTCACGACGTCACCCCTATTTTGACAAAAATAACATTTGGTACATATTTCATGCTTCCAACCAATACCTTTCATTTCACCTTTGCACATGCCCATATCACCAATATCAATTCATGTCAATTCATACCAATTCAAGTCTATAATGCCTTTGAAAACAAAAATTCCAATGGCATAAAAATTCATGACCAAAACTTAACCATTTTCAAACCATTCACTAACCTAACTTGTAACATCCTGGAAAGGGCCTATGCATTTTCGGTTTAATTGTACGAAGTAACATGTTTTATGTACTAAGAATAAATTTTGAACATTTTTGGAAACCTGAAAATGTATGGAAATGGATGGAAATGATTTGGAAATGATTCAAATAGGAAAGTGCACATTTCTGGAAACTTGGAAATGTAAGAAAATGTCAAGTTACAGAGCTGAACGAAAATTTTTGGAAACTTAGAAATGACCTAGAAATGACGAGTTTTAAGGTTTAAAAGGGGAAATTAAGGCAAGGTGGCCTTAAAAGAAAAAGTTTGTGAAATTTGACACACAAACAGGCTTGGAAAAGTGGTCTGAAGATGCCACTTAGGGCCTATGGAAATGGCGCCACATGCAAGGTGTTGGGCCTGAGTTCGAGTCACAAGGGAAGCAAATAAAAGAAGTTTTATTTTTGCTTCCAGAAGCCATAGGTGGACGGCACAAGCTTTCTAGAAAGGAGGAGTTTTATTCTCTTTAAAATACAGCTAATTAGGGGGATAAATAAGGATTTAATTTGGAGAGATAATTAAAGGATTATTCTTTTAATCATTTTAAATTAAGGTGATAAAGTTATCACAAAGGAAGAGTAGTGGCCAAGTAGGGGACTCTAGCCTAGTAATTTCGGCTAAAGAAGGAAGATTAAGGCTATTCTTCCATCTTTTCTAAGTGTTTGCCAAAAATCCTCTAGCCAAACTCTCCTTCTCTACCGAATTTTCTTTGGCCAAGTAGCCCCTCTTTCATCAATTCTTTTCCTCTCTAAAATCCTTCTTTTCTCCTCTCTTCTCTTCTCTTTTTCTTTTGTCAAGCCGAATCTTTGTGACTCCAAGCAAGGGTGCAATCGACTGAGGTATTAAGGTAAGAACAATGGATTTTTGTTCTTCAAATTCTTTAAATCAAGATCTAGGAACTGACTCTTTTGTTGTCTCTTGACCGAATATTAAAGGAGGAATTTCAGGATTTGGATCTAAGGAATTTCGGCTAAGAGAGTTTCGGGATTCAAGGATTTAAGGTAAGACACATGTATATTCGGCCAAAGGCCATATTTTATGTGTTAAGGTTAGATTAAATCTAACATATGGTTATAGGAATTTCGACATCCCTAGGAAAGCAAGGATACTTTTAGGTTTGAGATCACAAAGGTATGTGTTTAAGACATTCGGCCAAAGCCTATTTTAAGTATTTGGATTTATTCCCAAAAGCCAGAAACTAACCTATGATGTGTTTTAATGATTGGCCGATGCAAGAAGGAATACAACAAAGTTTTGGGACTTGATTCTTAAGTCAATCGGCAACAAGGTAGGTTTTCGTGTATACAAATCCTACTAGGATTTGGTTTTAAAGCCAAAAAGGTTTATTAATGTGTTTAAATGATTGGCCGAATATAGGAGTTAAGGATCTAAATCAGTAGATCGGTTCTTCGGGATTTCAAGGACTTCGTTAAATGAATCAGGTGTTTACCCCACACTAACTTTTAATAAGATTGATGGTAATATGTAAAATATGCATGTTTATAAGAATGTGGCTAAGGTACCATAATATGGTACAAAGTACTCAGGTACGTTTCCTACTCCTATTAGGATTACGAAATGTGTTATATTTAACATGTGAAATATGATAAGAATGTGAATTTAAGTATGATATGCATGATATGAATAATATGGGTCATTCGGGATATATGAAAAAGGGGAAGTGAATGTGATGACTACGGTCTCACTATCTGAATGTGGTGACTTCGGTCACATTATCTGAATGTGGTGACTTCGTTCACATTATCTGAATGTGGTAACCGGTTACATTATCTCAATGTGGTGTCTCATGACACAATTATCTGAGTGGCTATGCCACAAATTTTATATGGACGATGAGCACGCGATCGCAGCGTCGCCTTCCGATGGCGTGTAGCGGGTGGAGGTTGACTTAGTAGTCCCCACGGTGTGCGAGGTTGGTGCGGGGATGTGTAGCGGATGGCACCTAGGTTTGGGTTTGGGTTGCATCATCATTTTTATCTGTTATATGAATAAGTATTGGATATGAAAAATGTATGCTCGATCTATTGAATTTTAGTGTTGTGTACACATTGAGTCTGTTGACTCACCCCGTTGTGGGACCATTTTTCAGGTGACGATCAATAATAGACCGGGTTGGTGGAAGCTTAGGGGTGGCCATGCTCACTTGAAGTTTTTTATTCAATATGGATATTTAAATTTATTTAAGTATTTTAATTTTATTTTGGGATTCTACTTGATGTAATAAGGCCATAAGTTACACTTCTTTACTTTTATTTTTAATTACCATGTTACGAATTATTTTCAATTAAAGTTAAGTAAAATTTATTTCTTTAAAAATAAACCCTAATTGTTTTTTTTCCTCCTAATTAATTGGATTTTAAAATAAGATAAATGGGTTTTTAACTCAAGCCCAACCCAAAATAATAGTTTTTAAAAATCGCACAAGTTTTCCTCTGATAATAAAAGAATTTTGTAACCAGTTTACTTAAGGAACATACCAGATCCAGTCCAAGCTCGTGGGCCGGGTGTGGGGTGTTTCAGTTTGGTATCAGAGCCAGGTTTTAAACTCTCGGCCTATGGGCTAAGGCCCAAAACATTTTCAAATCGAGCCAAGTAAGCTTTTTAAAAGGATTTTATGAAATAAACAGGTTTTCTGGCATGGCTCCTAAGTCTCCGACCCGCAGTCCACCAGGTAAGTACTCCTAACCATTTGGCTGATTATGTGTAATGAATATTAGAAGGGTAGAAAAGGAATGGAACGTAGAATAGCATGATAGGAACTTGAACCCTAGGACTAGTCTACTCAAACACAAACCCATAAGACTTAAGGAACGTTAAACAAACCCATGGCTAAGTCACTAAGTTAGGGTGTGGTAACCCACATGCGCATGTCTAGGATTGGATCCGAGAGAGCACAGTATTTAAGCGATCCTAGTGACTCACCTCCTCTTCGCAGTATCCTGCAGTGCGTAGCTTCGGTTCACCCTAAGCCGAGAGGGCTCGATGGGTGTCGCAACCTGCAATGCGCATGTCTAGGAATGGTTTCGGTGGGAGCTTGGTATTTAAGCGATCCGCGTGACTCACCTCCTCTCCACTCGAATCCTGCGCAGTGCGTAGCTTTGGTTCACCGACCAAGAGGACTCGGTCATAGGCTAAACACAATAACTAAAACCCGAAGGGAATTAGCCGTGTTTTTATAAAAACAACAAAACCCTAGTTTTAGAACTCTTAAAACTTTCTTCTAAATTCATGAAAACCATCTTTACAAAATTTTCCGAAAGATTTCCGATTTATACAAATTTACCCCAGCTTGGAGAAAAAAAATCACCAAAATACCCCCAAGGTCCAAAATCACCGAAATACCCCTGGATTTCAAAAATTTTCAAAATACCCCGGAATTTAAAAATACCAAAATACTTTATGACAAAATCACCAAGGAACTTTTTCCTTTTGAAAAATTACGAAAATACCAGTGGGACGTAATTACAAAAATACCCCTGGGTAGTGGAAAAATAATAACAATGAAAACTACAACCTTTCTCTGAATGAACGAGAGTTCATAATTGTTTGATGGATGTATGAATGAATGAATGGAAAGACTGAGTACATACGAAAGAACCACTCCTAAAACTCTTGTCATAAAATTCCTTCGCAGGTAATCAAGTGAAACAGAAGCACTAACTCATAAAACTTCTTAATCAGATTCTGACGTTAGAAATGAGCTCTAGAGGACGTGGTCGTCGTAGACGAGGTAGAGGAAGGATGACGGTGTCAGAACCCGTTAGATCGGGTCAAGGGTCCGACAATGAGATACCACCGCCACCACCACCCCGGCTATTGGTGTTGAGCGACAAGCTCGGGACGGGGATGATCTTTGTGTCGCAGTCGTCTTTGCGAGTTTTGGAGTTGGTGGTGGTGTAGGAGGAAATTCGGAACCCGTAAGTGCAGACTGAGCGGCTCCAAGCTAATGGGCCGAAATGTTTCGTGGAGTATCGGGTGTGGCACCCGGTTCACCGAGTCTTGGTTGGAAGCAACAGAGCGCATCATGGATGAGCTTGACTTGACCTCTGAGGAGAAGTTAAAGGAATGGTGGCACTTTATTCACGCGATGAAGCGTGCTCGGTGGTGGTTGATCGTCCGGGATGGTGCCACAGTGAGGATCCGACACAGGAATATGTTAAGGAGGCATTTGGGAAGAAGTATGTGGGAACCGGGTATCTTGATGAGCAAAGGAAGGCATTTCTGGGGCTGGTTCAAGGGAACAAGTCCGTGGCGGAGTATGAAGCTGAATTCCCGAGGTTGAGCCGCTACGCTCGAGAAGTAGTGGCAATCGAGCATGAGCGCTATGTGCCGCTTTGAGGACGGACTAAGAGATGATCTCGAGATTGTTGATAGCACCGCATCGGGAGCGGGAGTTTCTGCTTTAGTGGAGAACGCTAAAGTGGTGAAGGAATCAAGGATTCTACAAAGCGGTCGTGGATCGGAATAGGCCCAAAAGAGGTTTTGGATCATCCAGGAAGGCTCAAAAGAGGACTAGAGTTGATGGGCATAAAACCAGCAAGTCGGTGTAGGATGGCGATGTCGTCCTTGTGAACATTGTGGGAAGAAGCACTTAGGGAGTCTTTGGAAAAAGACGGGAGGATGTTTTCGGTGGGGTCCAAGGACCATATGCTCAAGGATTGTCCTAAGAAACGGATGAAAGTCGACCACCGCTCGAGTGTTAGTCGGAGTTGGTAGAGGAGGACAAGCAGCCTCAACGAGGTCGTGGTTCGAGTGTCGAGGTAACGGTCTTGGTAGAGGACGTGGAGCACAGAGGCGAGAGTGTCTTTGCTAATCTTTGAGGCAAGGCAACCGGGGTTGGTTTATGCTTGTTCGCCGTAGGGAGGGACGGAGACGCACCGGATGTTATAACCGGTACGTTCCTTATTTATGGCAAGCCTTATTATGCCTTAATTGATGTGGGCTCGACCCATTCATATGTTGCATGTAGTGTAGTTGAAACACTAGGCCTAGACTCTAAACATTCTAATAGGGAGATAATTGTAGTAAGCCCATTAGGCCTAACTGTAGTGGTGGATAAGATCTTTGAATGTACCCCTAGAGATTCGGGAGTGAACTTTGGGTGACTTAATGGAACTACCTTTCGGGAGTTTGAACTTATACTTGGAATGGGTGGCTAGTAGAGCACCGAGCCGTGTTGGATTGTGCGGCTAAGCGAATGGAACTAAGGACCCCGGAGGATGAAGTAGTAGTAATGATCGGAGAGAGAAGAAACTACACGTCCAACGTAGTTTCGCGTTGAAGGCCGAGAAAATGGTTAAGAAAGGGTGCAAAGCGTTCTTAGCCTTCGTAAGTGCGTTAGGTGGAAAGGAAGAAGGTGTCGGTGGAGTTAGAACGGTGAAAGACTTTGAAGATGTATTTCCTGAGGAATTACGAGAATACCCCGGATAGGGAGGTGGAGTTTGGAATAGACTTGCTTTGCGAGAACAGCTCCTGTGTCAATCGCTCCATACCGAATGGCGCCAAAGGAGTTAGTTGAGCTCAAGGCTCAAATCCAAGAGTTGTTGGATCGTGGGTTCATACGACCCAAAGGTGTCTCCATGGGGAGCACCATTACATTTGTAAGAAGAAGGACGGAACTATGCGTATGTGCATAGATTACAAATCGATTGAATAAAGTGACCATCAAGAACAAGTATCCTTTGCCGAGGATCGATGACTTGTTCGATCAGGTGAAGGGGCCGCGATATTCTCAAAGATAGACTTAAGGTCGGGATATCACCAGATTGAAGGTGAAGGAGGCGGATATCCATAAGACCGCCTTTAGGACAAGATCGGCCATTATGAGTTTGTAGTAATGCCGTTTGGATTGACAAGCGCTCGGCCGCGCGTTCATGGATATGATGAACCGAGTTTTCAACCCTACTTGGATAGGTTCGTCGTTGTGTTCATCGACGATATTTTGGTGTATTCTAAGTCCGAAGAGGAGCATGATGAACATCTCCGAGTGGTACTACAAGTATTAAGGAAAAGAAGCTCTATGCCAAATTCAAAGAAGTGTGAATTTTGGCTTAAGGAGGTGGCATTCTTAGGGCATGTGGTATCCGCAGAAGGAATAAGAGTGGATCCTAGGAAGATCGAAGCGATGTTGGATTGGAAACCACCTAAGTCCGTGGTTGAGATTCGAAGTTTCTTAGGTTTGGCGAGCTATTACTGAAGGGTCCTAGAGAAGGATTCTCGTCAATAGCCGCGCTTTGACAAAGTTGCTAAGGAAGGAAGTACCCTTTGAATGGTCTCGATAAGCAACAGAAGAGCTTTGACAACCTTAAGAAGGTGTTGACGGAGGCTCCAAGTGTTAATTCACCAGAGTCAGGAAGGATTTTGTGGTGTACTATGACGCTTGCATACGGGATTAGGATGTGTGCTAATGTAAGAAGGAAAAGTAGTCGCTTATGCGTCTCGGCAACTAAGGCCTCATGAGGTTAACTACCCAACTCATGACTTGGGCCGGCGTGATGGTTTTCGCCCTTAAGGTTTGGAGGCACTACCTCTATGGAGAAAGGTCGGTGATCTACACACGGACCACAAGAGCCTTAAGTATCTGTTGACTCGAAGGAGTTGAACTTGAGGCAACGAAGGTGGGTGGAGTTGTTGAAGGACTACGACTGTTCGATAGAATATCATCCGGGCAAGGCGAATGTGGTAGCTGATGCCCTAAGTCGGAAGGTTGTGTCGGATCTAAGGGCTATGTTCGCTCACTTAAGTTTGTACGATGATGGAAGCTTTGTTGGCGAGTTGCAAGTCAAGCCCACATGGTGAAGGAGGTGAAAGAGGGACGATCGGTTGATAAGGATCTAAGTGCTAAGTTATAGCAAGTGCGAGCGGGAATTAAAGGATTATGGCGTTAATGATGAAGGAGTATTGTGTTACAAAGGAAGAGTCTGTATGCCGAAGGACAAGGAGTTAAGACAAAGGATTCTTTGGGAGGCGCATAGTAGCCCTTATGCTATGCATCCCGGAGGTATTAAGTCGTCTGCAGATCTAAGGGAACAATTTTGGTGGTCCGATCTTAAGCAAGAAGTGACTGAATTTGTGGGGAATGTTTGGCGTGTCGACAAGTTAAGGTTTGAACACCAAGTTCCATCGGGATTGCTTCAACCAATCGAGATTCCCAATGGAAGAGGGAGAGAATTACCATGGATTTCGTTAGTGGACTTCCCTTACGCCTACTAAGAAGGACTCGGTATGGGTGATAGTGGACCGTTTGACTAAGTCCGCGCGCACTTCATCCCGTAAAGAGTTGACTATTCTCTTGGTAAGCTAAGTTATATATGGCGAAATTGTGAGGTTACATGGTGTACCAAGATCGATCATCTCCGACGAGAGACCCAAGGTTTACGTCTCGGTTGCGGAGGGCACTTCATCAAGCTTTAGGCACTAAGTTGGACTTCACTACGGCTTTTCATCCACAATCGAGGCAGGCGATCAATTAACGAGTTATACAAGTGTTGGAGGATATGTTGAGAGGATGTGTGATGGATTTCAGAGAAGTTGGGAAGACTATTTGCCTTTAGCCGAGTTCGCCTACAACAACAAACTATCAGGCTAGCATTCGGATGGCACCATATGAAGCATTGTATGGTCGAAAGTGTAAAACTCCTACTTGTTGGGTGAGTTAGGAGAACGTCGAGTTTTGGGTCCAGAGTTAGTGGCCAAATCGAAGAGAAGGTTGAGATGATTCGAGCACGGTTAAAGGAAGCCTCGATAGGCGTAAGTCGTGCGCAGACCTTAAGCGAAAGGAAATAGAGTTTGAAGTGGGAGACCAAGTGTTTCGAAAGTATCGCCTTGGAAAAGGTAATGAGGTTGATCGCAAGAGGGAAGTTAAGCCCAAGGTTTATAGGGCCCTATCGAGTACTGGAGCGAGTTGGAGCAGTGGCATACCAATTGGAGTTGCCACCAGAGTTGCGGCAGATGCACGATGTATTCCATGTGTCCATGCTACGCCGTTACCAATCGGATCCGTCTCATGTGGTACCAGTTGAAGAGGTGGAGCTAAGGCCAGACTTATCGTATGAGGAAGAGCCAATTCAAATATTGGAACGTGATGTGAAAGTGTTACGTAGGAAGTCAGTTCCTCTAGTCAAAGTGTTATGGCGCAATCATGGATCGGAAGAAGCTTCGTGGGAACCAGAAGAGGCAATGCAACAACAATGCCCTCAATTATTTTAGTTAGAAAATTTCGAGGACGAAATTATTTTAAGGGGGTAGAACTGTAACATCCTGGAAAGGGCCTATGCATTTTCGGTTTAATTGTGCAGTAACATGTTTTATGTACTAAGAATAAATTTTGAACATTTTTGGAAACCTGAAAATGTATGGAAATGGATGGAAATGATTTGGAAATGATTCAAATAGGAAAGTGCACATTTAAAACTTGGAAATGTAAGAAAATGTCAAGTTACTGAGCCGAACGAAAATTTTTGGAAACTTAGAAATGACCTAGAAATGACGAGTTTTAAGGTTTAAAAGGGAAAATTAAGGCAAGGTGGCCTTAAAAGAAAAAGTTTGTGAAATTTGACACACAAGCAGCTTGGAAAAGTGGTGCAAAGATGCCACTTAGGGCCTATGGAAATGGCGCCACATGCAAGGTGTTGGGCACGAGTTCGAGTCACAAGGGAAGCAAATAAAAGAAGTTTTATTTTTGCTTCCGAGAAGCGAGGTGGACGGCACAAGCTTTCTAGAAAGAAGGAGTTTTATTCTCTTTAAAATACAGCTAATTAGGGGGATAAATAAGGATTTAATTTGGAGAGATAATTAAAGGATTATTCTTTTAATTATTTTAAATTAAGGTGATAAAGTTATCACAAAGGAAGAGTGGTGGCCAAGTAGGGGACTCTAGCCTAGTAATTTCGGCTAAAGAAGGAAGATTAAGGCTATTCTTCCATCTTTTCTAAGTGTTTGCCGAAAATCCTCTAGCCAAACTCTCCTTCTCTGCCGAATTTTCTTTGGCCAAGTAGCCCCTCTTTCATCAATTCTTTTCCTCTCCAAAATCCTTCTTTTCTCCTCACTTCTCTTCTCTTTTTCTTTTGTCAAGCCGAATCTTTGTGACTCCAAGCAAGGGTGCAATCGACTGAGGTATTAAGGTAAGAACAATGGATTTTTGTTCTTCAAATTCTTTAAATCAAGATCTAGGAACTGACCCTTTTGTTGTCTCTTGACCGAATATTAAAGGAGGAATTCTGGGATTTCAGATCTAAGGAATTTCGGCTAAGAGAGTTTCGGGATTCAAGGATTTAAGGTAAGACACATGTATATTCGGCCAAAGGCCATATTTTATGTGTTAAGGTTAGATTAAATCTAACATATGGTTATAGGAATTTCGACATCCCTAGGAAAGCAAGGATACTTTTCGGGATTTGAGATCACAAAGGTATGTGTTTAAGACATTCGGCCAAAGCCTATTTTAAGTATTTGGATTTATTCCCAAAAGCCAAACTAACCTATGATGTGTTTTAATGATTGGCGAATGCAAGAAGGAATACAACAAAGTTTTGGGACTTGATTCTTAAGTCAATCGGCAACAAGGTAGGTTTTCAGAGTATACAAATCCTACTAGGATTTGGTTTTAAAGCCAAAAAGGTTTATTAATGTGTTTAAATGATTGGCCGAATATAGGAGTTAAGGATCTAAATTAGTAGATCGGTTCTTGAGATTTCAAGGACTTCATTAAGCGAATCAGTGTGTACCCCACACTAACTTTTAATAAGATTGATGGTAATATGTAAAATATGCATGTTTATAAGAATGTGGCTAAGGTACCATAATATGGTACAAAGTACTCAGTGCACGTTTCCTACTCCTATTAGGATTACGAAAATGTGTTATATTTAACATGTGAAATATGATAAGAATGTGAATTTAAGTATGATATGCATGATATGAATAATATGGGTCATTCGGGATATATGAAAAGGGGAAGTGAATGTGATGACTACGGTCTCACTATCTCGAATGTGGTGACTTGGTCACATTATCCGAATGTGGTAACCGGTTACATTATCTGAATGTGGTGTCTCATGACACAATTATCTGGTGGCTATGCCACAAATTTTATATGGGCGATGAGCACGTCGATTTGCGGCGCCGCCTCCGATGGCGTGTAGCGGGTGGAGGGTTGACTTAGTAGTCCCCACGGTGTGTGCGGTTTGATGCGGGGATGTGTAGCGGATGGAACCTAGGTTTGGGTTTTGGGTTGCATCATCATTTTTATCTGTTATATGAATAAGTATTGGATATGAAAAATGTATGCCTGATCTATTGAATTTTAGTGTTGTGTACACATTGAGTGCTGTTGACTCACCCCGTTGTGGGACTATTTTTGGTGACGATCAATAATGGACCGGGTTGGCGGAAGCTTAGGGATGGCCATGCTCACTTGAAGTTTTATTCAATATGGATATTTAAATTTATTTAAGTATTTTAATTTTATTTTGGGATTCTACTTATGTAATAAGGCCATAAGTTACACTTCTTTACTTTTATTTTTAATTACTATGTTACGAATTATTTTCAATTAAAGTTAAGTAAAATTTATTTCTTTAAAAATAAACCCTAATTGTTTTTTTTCCTCCTAACTAATTGGATTTTAAAATAAGATAAATGGGTTTTTAACTCAAGCCCAACCCAAAACAATAGTTTTTAAAAATCGCACAAGTTTTCCTCTGATAATAAAAGAATTTTGTAACCAGTTTACTTAAGGAACATACCAGATCCGGTCCAAGCTCGTGGGCCGGGTGTGGGGTGTTTCATAACTTGTAACAGCTCGTTTTCAGTGAAATCGAAATAGTGGTTTTGGGACCACAAATTCGAGTCTGGAAGAAAATTTATTTTAATATTATTTTATGATTTGCATTATAATTGAAATACCGTATGAAAATTTTGTAGAGAAATTTTATTGGTTACATGTCTATTTAGATGGAAAGGACCAAATTGCATAAAATGTAAAAGTTGAGTTCTAGTAGCTATAAGTATCAAATAGCTATAGAATTCAAAATTTGAGGTCCTTATATGGAAAATAGACCATTAAGAGGAATTAGTAGATAAGTATGATGATTCATCTATGGAAAATTAAATAAAGAAAAGGACAAAATTTGAAAGATGATAAATAATAAAATAAAAGAAAATATCATCATTTATATCATCTTTCCCAAAAATTAAATACATGGGAACCTTAGCTAAGAGAAGAGAACTCAAGCAAGCTTACTTGGCTTAATTAGGTAAGTAATCTTGTCCTGTTTTGAGTAAATTTTATGTTTCTGATATCGTAATAGCTTAGTTTAGCTATCTCGCGGATTAATTTGCAAAGTTATCAAAGTATTAAAGTTTTGCCATGGATGAGTATGCATGAATCATGAAGTTTTATGGTAGAAAATGGAAGGTTATTGATAGATAAACAACTTTTTTAAAGGGAATTTTGATGAAATTATGATTTAGGGACTAAATTGAAAAGTTGTAAAATTCATGGAAAAAATTCTAAATTTTATGGAATACATGGGATGCCAATGTTACATGTAAAAATCGGCTAGGCTTGGAATAAGGATTAAATTGCATGAATTTCAGTTTCCTAACCTAGGGACGAAATTGGAATTAATTAAAAGTATAGGAGCAAAATGGTAATTTTGCCTAAGATGTGAATTGGATTGAATTGAGTATGAATTGTATTAAATTGATGTTAAATTCATTCATATAGATACGAATAGACCAAATACAGAGTTAGATCAAGGAAAAGAAAAAATGTCGGATTAGTAGATTTTGCATACATAAACAATAATCGAGGCAAGTTTGTGAAACTAAATTGTGTATATTTATATGTTAAATTGAATGTTATGTATGTGCATTGTATAATTTACATGTAGGAAAATCGGTCACATATCCGATAATGCTCGATAAGTATTAAGTCCCGATTGAATAAATGAAATTCGATAGATACAAGGTTCCCAAATTGGTTGTGGTCCTGTATATGTTGCGGACACACCACAGCTCGAAAGAGCGTCCCGTTATTAGCCCTCTTGAGCTTCCCGTTATATGGTTCTTGCAAGCTTCCCGTTAATAGCTCTTCAGAGCATCCCGATCGGTCGTGATCCTGCATGTGTTGTGGGCACACCGTAGCTCTTATGAGTGTCCCGTTATATGGCTCTTCGTGAGCTTCGCGATTAAAGGCTCTTTGTGAGCTTTCTGATTAATGGCTCTCCGGAGCTACCTGATATGGGTCGCTTAAACTTTTCGATATATGGCTATCCGGAGCTGCCCGATTAATGGCTCTTCGGAGCTACCTATTATTGGCTAGTATGAGCTTCCTGATTATGGCTCTTATAAGCTTCCCGTTATATATCTCGGATAAGCTTCCCATTATACAGCTCACATGAGCATCCTGTTATATGGCTCGAGAGAGAGCTTCTCGATTATGTGCTCTAATGAGCACCCCCAAATATGAATTGACGGATTTCATATTCGTGCACTTCATGTGTACTACCCTTGTATCCATCGATATTTTAAATGATTCAACAGGTAAAGTTTCGATATGAGATGAAATGAATTCAAGATGAATTACTATGAGAATAATTTGAAGTACAAAGATATGATATGTACATGTTCATGGATACTTGAAGTGATAAATACATGTATGCAGAAAATGAATATTGATAAGCTCATTCATGTTTCTTGGTATTTATGTGAATTACATGACTAACAAGTTTGATGAGGATATGTGTTTAGGCAATTGGCCAAATTGGTTTGAGCATGTTTAGTTAGCTTACCTTAAATGTGAAATAAATGGTAAGTTAATTTCCTGTTATACGAACTTACTAAGCATTAAATGCTTACTTTATTTTATTTCCTCTATTTTATAGTAACCCAGAAGCTCGTTAAGGTTGGAAGTTGGTCGGAGCCACATCACACTATCAATCACCCTTTTTTGGTAATATCAACTTCGGTATAATGGCATGTATAGGTTAATTTGGCCATTGATGGCATGTAAATGTTTTGTTGTGGTTAGCCATTTGAATGGCTTATGTTTGATACATTTTGATATATATAAGTATATGGCCTTATCATGGTTGATATGTGTTTTGGTATAATTGATTGATGGTTAACTAATAGGCAAATTGTAATGTAACGCCCTAAGATCTAAGTATTTATTTTTGTATGTTTGTAACACAAATATGTACCTGACTAAGGGGTTAAGTGATTTGGGTGTGTTTGGGAGTGTCTGAGAAGTCTTGGGTTCAAGCCTGGGCATGTGCAAAAAGTTTTGTTTTTAAGGAATAATCCTTGCCTATAGTTAGTAGGCTTTTAAATCATTGTGGGTAAAGCAAGACATAAAAAGTCTTCTGGTCTAGGGGTAAGTGGTGTGTTACCTATGCCGGTGAAATGAGGTTCGAATCTTGGTGGGGCGATGGAGTATTTATTTTGCTCTTTGTCTTGCAGTGGGGTGTTGTGGTTTGACCGAAACACTAAAGTGGTTGAGTACAATTCAAATTACGTTGTTGAGGGAAGGTGGGATCGGGTGGAGAGATTTGAGGAGGGATTTTTTGAGAAAATCAAGGGAAGTGAGGGGAGAGGGAGTGTTGTGCCGAAATGGGACTCTGGGGCACTCAAGAATTCGGCCAGAGGGGTATGCCCCTCATTTCCGGTTTTGCCATTGTATGTGTTTTTCTCTCTTTTTGCTTGAAGGAAGAATGTGATAGAGGTTTCTCTTTTATCAAAATTTTGACACACTCTCCCCAAAATTTTCCCTAGTTGTCGGCAGCAAATCCCTTCTCCTCTTGGCCGAAAATACTCCTAGTGCTTCCTTTCTCTTTTTCTCTCTTTTGCAAATTCAGTTTTTATTTTCGCTTTCTCTGCTCTCAAGTCTACCGTCCCTCTCTTTCTTTCTTCTTTTTACTGAATTTTATGAGGTGTGTGTTTCGGCTAGATCATTGTTCTTTTCTGTTTTTCCCTTGTTCACAACAAACGTTTCTTCCTCCTTCATTGTCGACTACCTGTTTGGTTTCTTCTACTCTTACTGTGTGGTGAGTAAACGTTTTCCACATTGTTTTTCCCTTAGACGAATCTCTCCCTTCTTTCATCCTTCCCTTTCATTTCCTGGTTGCCGAATCTTTTCTTTCTCTTAGGGCCGACCGTGTTCCCTTCTCTGTTTTCTGGTAAGCATTCTATACTTGTTGTTAAGTCTTGCACTTCGTAGTTGGTTCTCTTTCTCGCGTTGTTGGTAAGTGTAATAGTATAGTATTATCTTTTTGTTTGTTGAATAAATGCTTACCCATTTTCGGTTGGTGCCTAGGAACTTTTCGAAGGGTGGAAGGTTTGTAATTAACGTTTGGGTAGGCGAAACTTCCCTCATTACTAGATCAAAGGTAATGTTGTTGTGAGTTTAACGATTGGGATAACTTGTGTGTATTCGATTGAGTAAATGTTTAAATGAATAATTGGGGATTGTTAGTCAAGTGTAGGTTTCAAAGGTGTGGGCAGTTTTCTCAACAAATAGAAACCAGGTGTGTAAACATTGCCCAAATCGTACATTGACAAAAGCCAGAAAATATGACAATTGACGCTACACGAGCGTGCGCTCGCTCGTGTGGTAATCTGAACGCATAAATCGTGGGGGTTTGACTATTGAGGCCGCCATGAGCGATTTCATGGCCTTAGGCCGTTTTGGGCCATGTTGGGCCGAAATGAGCTGTGTGGGCCCAGTAGGCTTGTGGGCCCCACACAGGTAAACCACACGAACGTGTGGAGAATATTAGGCCAAGTTGTGTAATTTACATGGCTGAGACCAATTCTGGGTTATGTGGGCCACACGAGCATGTGGGCCCACATGGGCTCGCATTATGGGCCTTGGGCCCATTTTTACTGTTTGACTGTTAAGGTTGCATGGGTCGCCCGAGACGACTGTGGACCTACTGATGGGTCGGTAAGTATACCTAGACCCCAAACTGATATAAAATGACTGTTATGCCCCTATGATGTAAAATGACTGTTATGCCTTATGTTATGTATGACTGTATATGAGCATGCCATGATATATATGTTGCATACATGTGTGATATGTTGCATGGGGATGGGATTATTATGATTGTAGGAAGTGTACTGTAGTGGCAGCTCTGCTGTAAATACTATTTAGTGTCGCAACCGGTGCTAATTTTTGGAGTGTAGGGATGGATGGGTTGATTTTAACCCCACATGGAGTGTAGGGTTGGACGGAGTGGAGTGTAGAGGTTGGTTGGGTAGGATTTCTGATTGCATGCCTGAACTGTTACTGTCACTGAAATGGGCTAAGGCCCACACTAATGCCGATACTGTATTGGGCTGGGGCCCAACTGAACTGAACTGTTATTGTTTTGGGCTTTGGCCCAGACTGTACTTGACTACGGCATGATTGGCTATTTGCTTATATGGGGTTACACACTGAGTTTGCGTAAACTCACCCCTCTGTTTATCTATACAGGTAATCCCCAGTCTTAGGCGGGTCGGTGCTATGAGGGATTCGGAGGTGGCCACACAACCGCACCTGCTTCTATATTTGACTTTTTATTTACAAGAAATTTAATTTGGGTATTTGTTTTTGTAAGAAGACCTCTTTAAATTTTTAACTTTTAATTTTGGATTTTACTTAGTTTAATTCATATCTGAGAGTAGTAAGACGTGGATTCTCAAAAGATAAATGCTTTTCAAAACACCATGTTTTCGTAACATACTATAAAAGCTTCCGCATCAAACATTGTTTTAAAGTATAGTAACAAACTAATATGATCAACATTTTGCTAAAAACACATTGAGTTTTAAATGAACAGAATACCCTAAAATTTCTGTTAATATAGAATGGGTTTTCCAATGAAACTATGTCTTCGAAAAACACTTCATTGTGATATCGCCAGATCTGACCATAACATCTAGGCCGAGTTTGGGGTATTACATTTAGTGGTATCAGAGCCAGGTTTCAAAACTCGACTGTGGTTTTTGGGTTTCTTCTAAAACTTGGAATTTTCAAAAAGAACCGTTCCAAACAATTTGGAAGTATTTTGAAATATTTTTACTGAATGTGCGATTCTCTGAATCTCTGGCGCCGATCTGGTAAGTCCTCTGAAACCACTGTTTGTTTAAAGTGAAATATTGAGACTACTATAGGTAGTAGACTGTACTGAAATATTCTGGTTAGGGAAAACTAAAACTGTAGTAAGACTGCGTTATGCGAAAACAAACCCTTAAATACTGATATTGCTTTCCATAAGATATCTGTTAATCAACACTGGAACTGTAAACTGATACATAAAATTGTTAAAAACAGATAATACGCAAATTTATAATGAGCACCAGACGTACTCGTGGAAGGGGTACAAGAGGCCGTGGCAGAGGCCGTAGAGGTGCTCGGACTAGGTCTTCGTCATCGGGCCACATGCCTAACGCTGAAGCTAGAGAGGCACCGACTTTAACTGTGACTGAGATTGGGTCTCACGATCGAGCGGCTGGGGATGATGCATTGTCCCAAGCTATGTTGCGAATTCTAGAGAGGGTCGCTGGGCCCAATATTGGTACTATGGGCCGTGGGTCAGTCACAGAATGACTCAGGTCTAATGGGGCTGAGATTTTTAGGGGTATTGCTGAAGTTGCCCCTAACGTGGCTGAATACTGGATTGAGGCCACAGAGAGGATCATGGATGACCTCGACTGTAGCCCCGAGCAGAAACTAAAAGGTGATGTGTCATTGTTACGAGATGAAGCCTATCAGTGGTGGCTTACAGTTAAAGAGGGTACTCAGGCTGACCGATTGACAAGGGAATTCTTCAAGACTGCTTTCCAAGGGAAGTATGTGGGCGCTAGTTATATGGATGCCCGGAGGAGGGAGTTTCTAAATTTAACTCAATGGGATAAATCAGTGGCTGAATAAGAAGTTCAATTTTTGCGTTTAAGCCGCTATACGCGTGGGATGGTGGCAACTGAATATGAGCGGTGTGTTCATTTTGAGGACGGTCTCAGGGATAGTCTAAGAGTTTTGATAGCTCTACAGAGGGAGTGAGATTTTCCCACACTGATGGATAAGGCGAAGATCGCTGAAGAGGTGAAGCGTACTGAGCATCAGAAAAAAGAAAAGGGTAGGAATAAGAGGGATTTGGAGCCCTCAAGTTCCGTTCAGAGGCCAAAGAAAAAGGCCAGAGTGGATGGGCCGGTCAGAGTTGGGGCCCCTAATGATGCTACTGGACCGCAGCCATGTGTTGACTGTGGTAGGCGCCATCAAGGCGAGTGCTGGAAAAGGATTGGGGCATGTTTGAGATGCAGATCATTAGAGCACCGTATCAGAGATTGTCCACGGAGGCCCGAACAGATGCAAGTTATAGGTCGGGGTACTGTGCAGCCACCAAGAGGTGTTCAGCAGCCAGCTCTGGTTTATTCTGTACATCGTCGAGAGGACGGAGATGCCCCAGATGTTATTACTGGTACGTTCTTTATCTATAATGTGCCTTATACTGCACTGATTGATGTTGGGTCTACGCATTCTTATATAGCATGCTCGGTGTCTGAGACATTGGGTATTATGGTTGAAACCACTGCGAGCGAGGTTACTGTGTTGAGTCATTTAGGGCAGTTAGTTAAGGTAAGCAAATTGTTCAGAGATGTACCTTTGGAGGTACAAGGAACCATCTTTTTGGCGGATTTTATGGAACTTTCATTTGGAGAATTCGACTTAATACTAGGCATGGATTGGCTGGTTAAGCATCAAGTGAATTTGGATTGTGCCACCAAACGGGTGGTACTGAAAACTGTGGAGGGTGATGAGGTAGTGGTAATAGGGGAGCGTCGAAATTATTTGTCAAATGTGATTTCTGCCCTGAAGGCCAAGAGATTGGTTTGTAAGGGTTGTGAGGTGTATATAGCCTACATCGATGTTTTTGATTCTGAGGTTTCGTCTGTTAAAGATATCAGAACAGTCAAAGATTTTTTGGATGTTTTTCCCGATGAACTACCTGGACTACCTCTAGACCGTGAAGTTAAATTTGGGATTGAGCTCCTACCGGGTACAGCTCCGGTGTCCATCGCTCCTTATAGAATGGCAACGAATGAGCTAGTGGAGCTTAAGGCTCAGATTCAAGAGTTACTGGATCGAGGGTTCATCCGTCCTAGTGTGTCTCTATGGGGAGCACCGGTGTTATTTGTGAAAAAGAAGGATGGATCCATGCGTATGTGCATCGACTATCGGCAACTGAATAAATTGACTATTAAGAATAAGTACCCCCTGCCGAGGATTGATGATCTATTCGACCAGTTTCGAGGAGCTTCGGTCTTCTCTAAGATTGATCTCTGATCGGGGTACCATTAACTGAGAGTCAAAGAGGCTGATGTTCACAAGACCGCGTTTAGGACTCGTTATGGTCATTATGAGTTCCTTGTGATACCGTTTGGACTAACGAATGCACCAGCAACTTTTATGGATCTGATGAACCGAGTGTTCCAGCCTTATTTGGATCGGTTCGTAGTGGTTTTTATAGATGACATCTTGGTGTATTCGAGAACTGAGGATGAACATGACGCACATCTCCGAGTTGTTCTGCAGATTCTGAGGGAGAAACAATTATACGCTAAGTTCAGCAAGTGTGAATTTTGGCTACGAGAGGTAACATTTTTGGGCCATGTGGTATCTACTGAAGGGATTAGAGTTGATCCTCGAAAAATTGAAGTTGTTTTGAATTGGAAGCCGCCTAAGACGGTATCTGAGATTCGAAGTTTTCTGGGTCTGGCAGGGTATTATAGACTTTTTGTTGAGGGGTTTTTGTTGATTGTTGCACCTCAGACTAAATTGTTGCATAAAGGGGTACCGTTTGTCTGGACTAATAAGCAGCAAAAGAGTTTTGAGAAACTTAAGAAGGTTCTGACGGAGGCCCCTGTCTTAATACAGCCAGAGTCTGGGAAAGAATTCACTGTCTACAGGGATGCATCACATGTCGGTTTGGGATGTGTGTTGATACAAGAGGGTAAGGTAGTGGCATATGCGTCTCGCCAGCTTAAGTCTCATGAGGAAAATTATCCGACGCATGACTTGGAGTTTGCCGCGGTGGTATTCGAACCGAAAATCTGGAGGCATTACCTGTACGGTGAAAAGTGTATCATTTACACAGATCACAAAAGCCTCAAATATCTCCTCACTCAGAAGGATCTAAATTTTAGGCAGCGTAGATGGATTGAGCTGCTTAAGGATTATGACTTTTCGATTGAATATTATCCTGGTAAGGCCAATGTGGTGGCTGACGCACTGAACCTTAGGGCTATGGCGGATCTGAGGGCGATGTTTGCTCGTCTCAGCTTATTTGATGATGGTAGTTTGTTGGCCAAACTTTAAGTTAAACCGTCGTGGATTGAACAGATTAAGGGTAAAAAGTTGGAGGATGGGTCTTTCGATCCTCGATTCCGACAGATTGAGAGTGGGGAAACTTCAGATTTTGGACTGAATAGCGAAGGGGTATTGTGTTTTCGTGGGAGAGTCTGTGTACCAAGGGATACCGATTTGAGGCAGTCTATACTGCTAGAGGAGCATAGTAGTCCTTATGCTATGCATCTCGGCGGGAATAAAATGTACCGAGACCTTCGTGAGTTATATTGGTGGCCAGGTCTTAAGCGTGAAGTTACCAATTTTGTGGGTAAGTGTCTGACTTGCCAGCAGGTTAAGGTTGAACATCAGTTACCTTCAGGGTTGCTTCAGCCAGTTAAAATTCCACTTTGGAAGTGGGAGACAGTAACTATGGACATTGTTGGTGGGCTGCCCCTAACGCCTACTAAGAAGGATGCAGTATGGGTCGTCGTGGATCAGTTGACCAAGTCAGCCCATTTCATACCAGTTCGTACTGATTACTCTTTGCAGAAGCTGGCTAAATTGTATGTGGCTGAGATAGTGAGACTGCATGAGGGACCAGTTTCCATCATATCAGATAGAGATCCTCGCTTCACGTCTCGGTTCTGGAAGAAGTTACACGAGGCTTTGGGTACAAGATTGGACTTCAGTGCTGCGTTTCATCCTCAGACAGATGGTCAATCAGAGAGGATGATTTAAATACTGGAGGATATGTTAAGGAGTTGTGTAATAGATTTCTGAGGCTGTTGGGAAGACTATTTGCCATTGGTAGAGTTTGCATATAACAATAGCTACCAGTCTAGCATACAGATGGCACCTTACGAGTCATTATATAGCCATAGGTGTCGTACTCCTTCATGTTGGACTGAGTTGGGCGAGCGGCGTGTTCTGGGCCCTGAATTGGTTTCTGATACCGAGGACAAAGTTAGATTGATTTGGGATCGATTGAAGGCGGCATCAGACAGACAGAAGTCGTATACAGATTTGAAGCGCAAGGAGATTGAGTATTCTGTGGGGGACTTCGTTTTTCTTAAGGTCTCGCCATGGAAGAAGGTACTGAGATTTGGACGGAAGGGCAAGTTGAGCCCTAAGTTTATTGGGCCTTATCGCATATTGAAATGTGTGGGACCGGTTGCCTATAAACTTGAGTTACCTCCAGATTTGAATCAAATTCATGATGGGTTCCACGTCTCTATGCTGAGGCGTTATCGCTCTGATCCCATACATGTGATTTCGAATGAGGAGATTGAGGTTAGACCGGACCTGACTTTTGAGGAGGAACCGGTTTAAATTTTAGATCATGATGTGAAAGTTTTGAGGAAGAAGTCTATCCCACTGGTTAAGGTACTTTGGCGCAATCACAAATCAGAGGAGGCCACGTGGGAACCCGAAGAGGCGATGCGTAAACAATACCCTCATCTGTTTTGATCAGGTAAATTTTGAGGCTGAAATTTTCTTTTAGGTGGTAAAGTTGTAACGCCCCAAAATCTAAGTATTTATTTTTGTATGTTTGTAACACAAATATCTGCCTGACTCAGGGGTTAAGTGATTTGGGTGTGTTTGGGAGTGTCAGAAAAGTCTTGGGTTCAAGCCTGGGCATGTGCAAAAAGTTTTGTTTTTAAGGAATAACCCTTGCCTATAGTTAGTAGGCTTTTAAATCATTGTGGGTAAAGCAAGACATAAAAAGTCTACTGGTCTAAGGGGTAAGTGGCGTGTTACCTATGCCAGTGGACTGAGGTTCGAATCTTGGTGGGGACAGTGGAGTATTTATTTTGCTGCTGTGTCGTGGGGGGTGTTGTGGTTTGACTGAAACACTGAAGTGGTTGAGTAGAATTCAAATTAGGTTGTTGAGGGAAGGTGGGATTGGGTGGAGTGATTTGAGGAGGGATTTTTGGAGAAAATCAATGGAAGTGAGGGGAGAGGGAGTGTTGTGCCGAAATGGGACTCTGGGGCACTCAAGAATTCGGCCAGAGGGGTATGCCCCTCATTTCCGGTTTTGCCATTGTATGTGTTTTTCTCTCTTTTTGCTTGAAGGCCGAATGTGATAGAGGTTTCTCTTTTATCAAAATTTCGGCACACTCTCCCCAAAATTTTCCCTAGTTGTCGGTGACAAATCCCTTCTCCTCTTGGCCGAAATTACTCCTAGTGCTTCCTTTCTCTTTTTCTCTCTTTTGAAAATTCAGTTTTTATTTTCGCTTTCTCTGCTCTCAAGTCTACTGTCCCTCTCTTTTTTCTTCTTTTTGCTGAATTTTGTTAGGTGTGTGTTTCGGCTAGATCATTGTTCTTTTCAGTTTTTCCCTTGTTCACAAAAAACGTTTCTTCCTCCTTCATTGCCAACTACCTGTTTGGTTTCTTCTACTCTTACTGTGTGGTGAGTAAACGTTTTCCACATTGTTTTTCCCTTGGCCGAATCTCTCCCTTCTTTCATCCTTCCCTTTCATTTCCTGGTTGCTGAATTTTTTCTTTCTCTTAGGGCCGACCGTGTTCCCTTCTCTGTTTTCTGGTAAACATTCTATACTTGTTGTTAAGTCTTGTACTTCGTAGTTGGTTCTCTTTCTCGCGTTGTTGGTAAGTGTAATAGTATAGTGTTATCTTGTTGCTTGCTGAATAAGTGCTTACCCATTTTCGGTTGGTGCCTAGGAGCTTTTCGAAGGGTGGAAGGTTTGTAATTAACGTTTGGGTAGGCGAAACTTCCCTCCTTACTCGATCGAAGGTAATGTTGTTGTGAGTTTAACGATTGGGATAACTTGTGTGTATTCGATTGAGTAAAAGTTTAAATGAATAATTGGGGATTGTTGGACAAGTGTAGTTTTAAAGGTGTGTGTAACATCCTGGTTTAGGGCCTAGTCAGAATAGTGGTTCGAGACCACAAATTCGAGGGTCATGAATGAGTTTTTATGGCTTATATTATGTATGCATGCTAGTGTGAAAGTTTCATGAAGCAATTTTGTGAAATTGTGGTGGAATTGTCCAAAAGGACTAAATTGCAAAAGTTACAAAATGTGTGTTTCTAGAAGCTATATGTGTGAAATAGCTTTAGATTATTAATTAGAGGTCCTTAAATAGCAATTTATCCAAATTCTAATTTTTGGACAAAAATGGGCATGGATGAGTTAAATTTGAAAGTTTATCAAAAAGGGCATTTTGGTCATTTATCAATTAAGTGATTAAAATAGGTGAAAAGATGATAGAAATTCATTCATCTTCTTCCCATAGCTGCCAAAAATTTGAGAAGCCCTTGTTAGGGTTCTTTCAATTTTTCAAGCTTGCTAGTAAGTGCTCCTAAGCCCGGTTTTTGATATTCTTCGTATTTTTGAAGTCCCGGTAGCATGAGTAAGCTATTTATAGCTATTTGGTGAGCTATTATGAATGTTCAAAAATGTATATATGTATGACATGCATGTATTTTAATGTTTTATGGAAGAATATGAAAGCTTGATGTAGTAGAAACATCTTTTGCTAAGTGATTTTCCATGAAAATGCATGTAGGGACTTAGTTGTGAAAATCTTAAGTTTGGTCATACATGGGTGATTTAGTGAGATTTGAGGAATGCTTTAGTTGAGTAAGTGGTTCGGCTAAGCATGAAAGAGTAGAAAGTTGAATAAAAATCACTTTACGAGCCTTCGGGACTAAAGTGTAAATATGAGAAAGTTTAGGGGCAAAATAGTAATTTTGCTAAAGTATGAGATGTGGGTCAATTTAGTCAATGTGTGTATTGAATAAGCTGATTTATTCATTATAGATCAAGAAAGACAAAGCCCGGATCAAAACCGAGGTAAAACCAAGGTGGTGGACTAAATTGTATATTTCTGTACTTTTGAGTATCGAGGTAAGTCTATGCATAAACAATGCATTCATACTTACAATTTGTAAATGCTAGCTAGGGTGTAGCATGAATGAGAATCAATGAGAATGATTGGGAACCTATGTGGTTCAAGTAGAATGAATGTAGTATAGATGTGAATGGATGAGTAATTGGGTAAATAGACTTGTGCATGTGTTTGATAATGCTAGATGGTGGGCTAAGTGCGATACCATCCGAATGCATATTAACGAGATCACGATGATTACCTTTGTGGTAGGCTAAGTGCGATACCATCTTATAAATTGATTGTGGTGTGCTAAGTGCGAAACCACCGAGATATTGGCTGTGTGGATTAATTGTATATATTAGCTGTGTGTAATAGCTGTGTGGATAAGATATGTGGATTAGGCGTGTGTGGATTAGCTATGTGAGTTAGCTATGTGGATGTATTATTGAGCAATAATGATGTGTTGTATATTGTGTAAATGTGATATTGAATGCAGGGGTGCATTTCAATAATTATGAGCATGTGACTCATGATGTGTTGGTAATATGGTAAGGGATAGAAAGAGTAAGCATAGTTGTATATTATATGTTAGTATAATGCTAATTGTGGTTGGGCTTATACTATGATGCTTAATTGTTTATGTGTAAACTTACTAAGCTCAAAGCTTACTCTCTTTATTTTCCCTTGTCTTATAGATTTAAAGCGTCGAATCGAGATACGAGGATCATCGAAGATAGCCCACATATCAAAGACACTTTGGTACATGAAACTTAATGTTTTGTATATGGCATGTATAGGGGCTAGATAAGTTAGTAAATTTTGTTGTAAATGGCTAAGATGTGTTGGCCTTTAGTGGATAGCTTATTTTGTATAATGCCATGGTTGTTGGCTATTACATTATATGAAAGAAAGATGTAGTTTTCTATGTGAGAATGCACTTCAATTTGAGTTGATTATGATGGTGTTAGATGAGTATATGTTGTGTATGTTAGAAGGGTGAAAAGAACTTGACACTTAGCCTTGTTCTTGACCATGTGGATAGACACACGGGCGTGTGTCTAGACCATGTGTGACATACGATTAGCCCACGGGCGTGTGCTGTGGCCGTGCGTCCCCTGCATGTTAATTTTTGAAAACAGAATAGACCCCGGACTAGTCACACGGGCGTGTACCTAGGGCGTGTGGGATTTATCAGTGTTGGCCACAGACTAGCCACACGGGCGTGTGTCTAGACTCTAGGCCATGCGAGGAAAGTCAGTGTTCACCACAGTTGGGGAGCACGGGCGTGCCATGGCCGTGGGGTATTTGGCAGAATGCTTGGGTTTTTAGGCATGGTCTGGGGACATGGGCGTGTATGCTCATGCACGGGCGTGTCTAATCTTGCACGGGCGTGGGAGACCTGTATAAAAGAGAAAAATTTTAAGGATCGTAAAAGTTCCGGATTAGTCTCGAGAGTCCTCGTGTGTATGAGTGAGGCCTCGTAAGTCGAGAATAAGGTTATAGCGAGTAATGATGTTGAGCCTAAGTGGCGATTAAGTGATTTGAATTTGGTAACGCCTCGGGCCCAGTTCCCGGTGTAGAACCCGGGTAAGGGGTGTTACATTTAGTGGTATCAGAGCTATAGTTTAGTCAATTTTAGGACTACTGTAGCGGGTGTAAGAGTCTAGCTATACATACCATAAGTGTACGATGATAGTGTGGTGGTTTCTGATGATTTTAAATCTTGTTTTATATAGAATATGGATTTTGATCCATTGTCTGCTGATGAAGCAGCTAGTAATGCGCCGGCTCCTGCGCAAGGAACCGTGCCGGTGCAAAGTGGACCCGAGGCGAGGGGTCAAGAGGAAGAGGCAAGAGAAGCCTTTCTTCATATGATAAGTAATTGGTACTCGGATTATGTCCGAGCGAACCCTAATGCTCAACCTCCTCCACCTCCTCCTATACCTCAGCCAAATCCTGTGGCTCCTCAAGGTATGGATGTAGTGAGGATATCGAAACCCCCGGTGGATAAGATTAGGAAACACGGGGATAAGGAGTTTAGAGCTAAAGTAGATGACGACCCTGAGAGGGCGGAGTTCTGGTTAGAGAACTCGATGAGGGTGTTCGATGAGCTCTCATGTACACCTGAGGAAAGTTTGAAGTGTGCCATATCTTTTTTGAGAGACTCGGCATACCATTGGTGGAAGACGCTGACATTAGTGGTCCCGAGAGAGCGGGTAACGTGGGACTTCTTTTTGGAAGAGTTCCGGAAGAAGTACATAAGCCAGAGGTTTACTGACCGAAAAATGAAAGAATTCCTTGAGCTAAAGCAAGGAAGGATGACAGTAGCTGAATACGAGCGTGAGTTTGTTAGGCTTAGCAAATACGCTCAAGAATGTGTGTCGACAGAGACCATCTTGTGGAAGAGGTTCGAAGATGGGCTGAATGAGGATATCAAACTCCTAGTTGGCATTTTGGAGTTGAATGAATTGGTGGTATTAGTTAAGAGGGCAAGTAAGGCCGAAGAGTTGAGTTCAGATAAGAGGAGAGCTGTGAGTGAAGCCCGAGATGCGAGAAAGGGACCGATGGGAAAGTCGTATCAAGCCCAGTCGAAAAGATCCAAGGAAGTGAATCCTCGGACGTCAGTCTTAGTGGGATATTTGCATCGAGACTTGGACAATACTCGTCAGGGTTCGAGAGTCTGAGCCCCCTCGTTGGAAAGTGTGGGCAATACAAAGAGTAAACTGGAATGTCCAAGTTGTGGTAGGTATCACACCGGAGAGTGTTGGGGAAACAGTCGGAAATGTTACAAACGTGGTTTCCCTGACCACTTTATCCGTGAATCGTCCCGAGAGGATGATAAGGAAGAGAGGCAAGAAGTGAGACCTAGTGATGTGGCTACGAGGGTAGACCACCAAGGAACCCAAGAGGTGGGGCTAGTGGTAGAGGTGCGTCCAGGGACTCACTGTGAGACCGTAAGGTCGGGCACTGCGAGACGCGTCGCCATTCGCACTCGCGAAGAGGCATCCTCCCCTGATGTGCTAACGGGTAATTTTTCTCTCTTTGACACCTCTGCTATTGCTTTAATAGATCCAGGGTCTACTCAATCTTATATTTGCATGAGATTAGCTAGTTTGAGTATGACCGTTGAGTCTACTGGACATTGTGATTAAGGTGTCAAACCCGTTAGGAAAGCATGTGTTAGTGGACAAAGTGTGTAAGAATTATCCTTTGTTGATTGAGAATCATTATTTTCCGGCAAACCTTATGTTGTTGCCGTTTGATGAGTTCGATTTAATCCTAGGCATGGATTGGTTGACTACCCATAGTGTCTTAGTGAACTGTGGTAGTAAGTTTTTTTATCTGAAATGTGAGAGTGGAGATATAGTTCGGGTTGAATCAGGTGGATCGGACAGTCTACCCGTGATGATTTCTTTCTTAGTGGCTGAGAAATGTTTAAGAAAAGGGTGTGAGTCCTATCTTACGTTTGTGTTGAATACTCAAGAGGTTGGAGTAGGGTTTGAAACAGTGCGGTGGTATGTGAGTACCCGGATGTGTTTCCTAAGAGTTACCCTTACCTCCAAAGTGAGAGAGGTCGAGTTTGGAATTGAGTTGGTTTCGGGAACGGCACCTATTTTGATTGCCCCGCATGAGAATGGCACTGTAGAGTTGAAAGAACTGAAGGTTCAGTTACAAGAGTTGACAGATAAGGGTTTTGCAAGACCGAGCTACTCGCGTGGGGTGCTCCGGTATTGTTTGTGAAGAAGAAAGATGGATCTATGAGGTTGTGTATAGACTATAGACAACTCGAACAAGGTTACTGATTAAGAATAAGTATCCTTTACCAAGGATTGATGATCTTTTCGATCAACCGAAAGGAGCTACAGATGTTCTCCAAGATAGACTTGAGGTCCAGTTATTATCATTTCAGTGAAAAAGCAAGATGTGTTGAAAATCGCATTTCGGACAAGGTATGGCCATTATGAGTTTTTGGTTATGCCGTTTGGCTTGACGAATGCACTGTGATTTTTATGGATCTTGATGAACTGTGTTTTCGCACCATATGTGGACAAGTTTGTGGTTGTCTTTATTGACAACATATTGATCTATTCTCGGGATGAGAACGATCATGAAGAGCACTTGAGAATTGTCTTGCAAACTTTGAGAGATAAGCAGTTGTATGCTAAGTTTAGCAAGAGTGAGTTTTGGCTCCGGAGGTCGATTCCTTGGACACATGGTGTCAGGTGATGGTGTCAGAGTTGACCCGAGTAAGATATCGGCTGTTATGGATTGGAAACTGTCGAGGAACGTGTCAAAAATCAGAAGTTTCTTGGGATTAGCGGGATATTACAGATGTTTCGTAAAGGGGTTCTCTGTGATTGTTACCCCGATGATGAAACTATTGCATAAAGATGTCAAGTTCGAATGGACTGAGACATGCCAACAGAGCTTCGAGAGACTGAAAACAATGTTGACTGAGGCACCGATTTTGGTTCAACCAGAATCGGGGAAGGAGTTCGTGGTATATAGTGATGCGTCATTTAATGGTCTCGGTTGCGTGTTGATGCAAGAGGGTAAGGTAGTCGCTTACGCCTCGAGGCAGTTAAAATTGCACGAGAAGAATTATCCGACTCACGATTTGGAGTTGGTTACGATTGTGTTTGCGTTAAAGATTTAGCGACATTATTTGTATGGCGAAAAGTGCCGAATCTTTACGGATCACAAGAGTTTAAAGTATTTGATGGATCAGAAGGATCTGAATCTGAGACAGAGACGGTGGCTTGAATTGTTGAAAGACTATGAGTTAGTCATTGATTACCACCCGGGAAAAGTGAATGTAGTTGCGGATGCCTTAAGTAGGAAATCCCTGTATGCTCTAAGAGTTATGAGAGCGAGTTTAGCATTGTCTGATGATGGTGCTATTTGGGCAGAGTTGAGAGCTAGGCCACTATTTGTTTAACAAATATGTGAGGCTCAGAGAAATGACAGCGAGATGCTAGCTAAGATAGCTAAGTGCGGATCAGGAAGTGATTCTGATTTTCGAGTGGATTTGAATGGTTGTCTGATGTATCGTGACAGAATTTGTGTTCCTAAAAAATGAGGAGTTGATTCGAAAGGTTTTGTATGAGGCCCACAAAGGATGCTTGTCGCACATCCGGCAAAGATGCGAAAATGTACAACGATTTGAGGAAGTTGTATTGGTGGCCGAGTATGAAAAGAAATATTTCAGAGTTTGTGGCAAAGTGTCTGATTTGCCAACAAGTGAAAGCTGAGCATCAAGTGCCTTTGGGATTGCTTTCACCGGTGATGGTTCCCGAATGGAAGTGGGATCGGGTTACCATGGATTTTGTGACGGTTGTTGCCGACTCTCCAAGAAAGAGAGTTGTTGTGTGGGTTGTTGTGGATAGATTGATTTGTCAGCTCACTTTATTCCAATGTAAGTGTTGATTATTCACCGGATAAGTTAATGAGTTGTAATGCGTGCGCGAGATAGTGAGATTGCATGGTGTACCAGTGTCTATTATATCGGATAGAGATCCGAGGTTTACTTCGAGATTTTGGAAGAAGTTGCAAGAGGCCATGGGTACGAGATTAAATTTTAGTACTGCGTTCTATCTGCAATCCGATGGTCAGTCTGAAAGAGTAATTCAAGTTCTTGAGGATATGCTTCGATCTTTGTGTGTTAGAATTCGAAGGTAGTTGGGAGAGATATCTACCTTTGGTCGAATTAAACATAACAATAGTTATCGATCAGTATACGATGGGCACCGTATGAGGCTTTGTATGGTCGTAAGTGTCGGACTCCCTTGTATTGGACCGAGTTGAGTGAGAAGCAAGTTCATGGGGTTGATCTGGTTAAAGAGACCGAGGAAAAAGTGAAAGTGATTCGGGATAGTTTAAAAGCTGCTTCAGACCGACAAAAGTCGTACGCGAATTTGAAAAGAAAGGAAATTGAATTTCAAGTGGGCGACAAAGTATTTCTGAAAGTGTCACCGTGGAAGAAAATATTGAGATTTGGTCGAAAAGGTAAATTGAGTCCGAGATTCATAGTGCCGTATGAGATTACTGAAAGGATTGGGCTAGTAGCATATCGGTTGGCCTTACCGGTAGAGTTAGAGAAAATTCATAATGTGTTCCATGTATCAATGCTAAGGCATTATCGTTCCGATCCTTCGCATGTGATTCCTCCAACAGAAATCGAAATACGACCGGATATGACATATGAGGAAGAGCCGATTAAAACTTTGGCTCGAGAGGTGAAACAGTTGAGGAACAAGGACATAACCTTAGTAAAAGTGTTATGGCAAAAGCACGGTGTAGAAGAGGCTACTTGGGAACCGGAAGAATCTATGATGGAGCAATATCCAAACCTCTTTACCGGTAAGATTTTCGAGGGCGAACATCCCTAAAGAGGGGGAGAGTTGTAACAGTCTGGTTTTGGGGCTAGTTGGAACAGTGGTTTCGAGACCACTAATTCGAGATCGAGGAAAATTATTTTGACGTTAATTTATGTGCTGTAGCATGATTATATGGATGCATGAAAATTTTGGTGTTTTAATTTTAGTGATAGCATGCTTAATTGCGAAAAAGGACTAAATCGCATAAAATGCGAAAGTTCTATTTTTCATGATAGAGGTGTCTAATAGCTAAAGAATGTAATTGGGAGGATTTTAAAGTGCAATTAGGCCATTTATCTAGTGATGGCCGGCCATGTGCATAGGGGAGACAAGGGCATTTATTTCTTGGTCAAAATTGGGAGAATTAGGTGAGAAAAGATGAATAAAATAAAGTGAAAAGAAAAACTATCATCTTTTACTATTCTCACTTCTCTTCTACCGAAATTTTGAAGAGAAAATAGGGGTTTTGAAGCTTAAAATTTCAACAACTCATCTTCTTCACAAGTAAGTGATTTTGATGGTTTTAGTTGATAATTTTTGTACTTTTGGAGTCCCCAAAGCTTAAGCTTTCTAAAGAGAGGACTAGTTTGTGATATGGTTGAAAGTCTAGGGACTTACCATGAGAGAAATGATGTTGATAGCTGAGTTTTTATGGAAGAAAATGAATGTTAGGGAGGTGTGAGACAACTTTTATGAATGATGTTAGCATGAAAACACCTGAATGGGACTTGAATGCAAAGATTTAATTTGTGTCATAAATGCATGAAATAGTTGTAATGGTGAGTAGTTGTAAGAGAAATAAATGTTCATCTATGCTTGTTCATTTAGAAAATGTAGCAAAAAATGATTCACTAGCCTAGGGGCAAAATCGTAATTTTGCCAATGTACAAGGGCAAAATGGTCATTTTTGCCCAAGTGTAAAATTTGATGTATTATGATCATAGAATGATCTAAACGAATAAATTTCATTGTTATAGATCAAGAAGAGCGCGGAATCAACCTTGACCGTGGAAAAGGCAAGGTGACGGACTAAATCGTTGGTTATCACGTTTTGCACCGAGGTAAGTTTATGTGTAAACAATGCATGATTGTGTAAATATTGTGTGGTTAGCTAGTGTATGGAAAGATCGAGAACATGTGTGGTTCAAATGGATTGAATGTGGAAATTGTTGAATAATTATTGTATGAATGATGAAATAGTCATATAAATATGTAATGTCAATACTTTTTGGTGGGCTAAGTGCGATACCACCTTGTTGTTTAATTTACGATGGACTATGTGCGAAACCATCGTCTAAAATCTTTTGGTGGGCTAAGTGCGATACCACCTTGTTGCTAATTTACAATGGGCTATGTGCGATACCATCGTCTATTCATCTTTTGGTGGGCTATGTGCGATATCACCATAACTAATCTTTTTAGTGGGCTAAGTGCGAAACCACCGAGTGGCTTGACTGTGTGAAATGGAATTAGAAATAGTGAATGTTGTATTATGTGACCTTGTAATACTAAGTGCAGGGAAACTCTTAATGAGTGTGTGCATTAAGATGTGAGATGGTTGAAATATGGGAATGGAGAAAATGAGTAAGCATGTCATGAATGTAAATTGCTTATTGCTTAATACGTAATGCTATGTATTTGTTCAATACATGTTATAATGTTGTGTTGTTTATATGTAAACTTACTAAGCTTAAAGCTTACTCCCCCTTCTCTTTTTCCCTTGTTTTATAGAGTTTAAGAGCCGAGCCTGGGATACGCACTAACTGTAAGACCGCCCACACTATCAGCTCCTCTCGGTATACCTAGACTTAATGGTTTTGTAAATGGCATGTATAGGGGCTAGACTAGTTAGATTATTTTGTTATTTTGGCCAAAGGTGTATTGGTTCTTGTTAAGACATTTAATTTTGTAACTTGCCATGCATGATGGCTCATTTTACCACCTATGAAATTACAAAGTTATCTATGGGAGTTCATGTTGAAATTATGAGATGTTTATTAGTATGTTGAATGAATTCATGTAGTGTAAGCTATATGGGTGCAAAGAACTTGACAAATAGCCTTGTTGCTATCCACATGGGTAGACACACGGGCGTGTGTCTAGGCCATGTTAGACACACGATCAAGCCATGGGCGTGTGCCCAGGCCGTGTGAAGTCTGCACCTTGAAATTTAAATTTGAATGGTCACACGGTTAAAGCACACGGGCGTGCCTAAGCCGTGGGGAAATAGTCAGAGGCGACCACGGACCAGCCCTATGGGCGTGTGTCCAGGTCATGTGACCCAAGTCAGTGTCGTCCACGGGTGTCGAACACGGGCGTGTGACTAGGCTTTGAGACCGTGTGAGTGTAGTCAGTGTTCACCACGGTTGAGGAGCATGGGCGTGTGTGTTTACACACGGGCGTGTGAGCCCTGTAACATGAAAAATTTTCTAAGTTTTGTAAAAATTTCTAAAGTTTTCGGTTTAGTTTCGAACCACTTCCAAAGCATGTTTTGGGCCTTGTAGGCTCGTATAAGGGACTTTACGATTGAATATGAATGGTTTTAATTTGGATGCAAATTTTATAACTCGAAATTGTGTAATTACTTATGATGTGAGTCCGGTAATGCCTCGTACCCTGTTCCAGCGTCGAATAGGGGTAAGGGGTGTTACAATGCCACAAGGTACAGAACCTGTTAAAGCCAATAAGCCGCCTGTTGATAAAATTCGTAAATATGGGGTAGAAGAATTTAGAGCTACAGCTGAAGATGGTCTAGAAAAGGCTGAATTTTAGTTGTAAAATACTATTAGGTTTTGGATGAATTATCTTGTACACCGGCCGAATATTTGAAATGTGTTGTATCTTTGTTAAAAGACTCAGCCTATCAGTGGTGGAATACCCTGATTTCTGTTGTACTGAAGGAGATGGTTGCTTGGGAATTTTTCCAAACTGAATGCAAAAAGAAATATATCAGCCAGAGGTTTCTTGATCAGAAACGGAAAGAATTTATGGAACTTAAACTGGGTCACATGACTGTATCTGAGTATGAACGAAAAATTGTCTGACTGAGTAAGTACGCCAGAGAATGTATCCCGACTGAAATCGCCATGTGTAAGCGGTTTGAAGAGGGTCTGAATGAAGACATAAAATTGCTAGTTGGGATTCTTGAATTAAAAGAATTTGTTGTACTGGTTAATCGAGCACATAAAGCTGAAGAACTTAGTAAAGAAAAGAGACAACCTGAGATGGAAGTCAGAACTTCGAGTAAAAGATTTACGGGAAAGTCATACCAGTCAGCCCTAAAGAAATCAAATAAAAATTTTGATCGTTCTACTACCTCCGCGGGGTACTCTGGGAGAGATAGAGGTATTCAACGTTCCAGTTCAAGATCTCAGGCTACATCTGTAGCAAGTGCGGGCAGTGTTAGAAATATCAAACCCAGATGCAAGCATTATAATAAATTGCATTTTGGATAGTGCCGTATGAAGAGCGGAGCTTGTTTCAAATGTGGTTCCTATGACCACTGTAACACCCCTAAACCCTTGCCCGTCGTTAGAATAGGGCTACAAGGTATTACCGATCAAAACTCAGCTTATAACACATAATTCTTATTCATAATTCAGTATCACATAATCAACATCAAACACAGTCATATCGTCCCTTACGAGGCTCATCGAAGCCTTAAAACATCTTATAAGTGGTTCGGGACTAAACCGATCACATTAGAAAACTTTGAGAAAACTTTAAAATTTTTCATGCATATAAAGGCCACATGCCCGTGTAAACAGGCCGTGTGCCTCACATGGCCACCAGACACGCCCATGTCTCAGGCCGTGTGAAAACAGGGCATACATACTGACTTGGCCACACGGCTAACCATACGCCCGTGTGCCAGCTCGTGTACTATACACGGCCAATAGACATGCCCGTGTGTCTATACCGTGTAACTGGCTGTCTTATTTAATTAAGGTGCAGAGGTCACACGGTTGAGTCACACGCCCATGTGCTCAGCCGTGTGGCACGAAAATAGGCTTGGTTTAAGCAACATTTTCCATCTAACTTTCCAACACCTACACAAGAGCAAATGGTACAATTTCTAAACCCAATTGGAAACCAAAACAATCTCAATTTATGCATAATTCAAGATATGCCAATACAATCATTTCATTTACCCAAACATGTATCAAAACAACATGATCATGACTTTAACTCATACTCATTTCATGCCATTACAAACACTTCCAATTCATCAATCAAATTTATGCCATTTACTTATTCAATTATCACAACAAGAGATGACCATATTTCAACCAACTCATCATTATAAAACCAAGCTACAATCATACCATTTCTCAAGCTATAATCCACCATATGTCTATTAGCCAAAAACACAACCCTATGACATCACCAACTTCATATCAACATGCCTAAGTACCAGGCAATATATAAACATACCAATCTCACATCTCAAGCCAATCTACATGGCAACTTTACAATAAGCTTTACATTAATAATTAGCCAAATCTCATGGCTAAAAAAAAATACATGAAACACATAGGCATCAATTGCCAATATTACCAAATTCCACTACCACATTCATAATCAACCATCTCAAATGACCAAATACATTTCCAACCATAATATCAAATACTGATGGATCTCGAAACTAACTATTATTTTGACAAAGGCAAGTGCACCTATCGAACAGTAGTATAGCTGTGGCGAGTCCGGAATATCGTATCCTCAAGGACCAATAGTACTAGTATTAACTATCTTTTTATTATCTAGCCTAATAATTAAGGGGATTTTTTTAATCTAAAATTTACTAAGTAATTTAACTAACTATGAACGCGACAGAGAGTAAATTGGAAAAATACTTTTGGACAACTTATATGAGATAGACAATACCTAAGGAAGAATCCACCTAGACTTCACTTATTACTTTTGATTCATGCGGTTTATTCACTTGGCTTAATCCGTAGAAATCCCTAAATTATATTAATACCTCTTTTGAGGCTACTAACAACTGACTCTAGGTTGATTAATTGAAATCTCTTTCTAATTAAAACCCCTATTTTCGCATTAACTCGATCTATGGATTCCCTTATTAGGTTTGACCCTAATCCTGCAGATTTTCGTCGCCTTATTTCTAGGGTTGCAATCAACTCCGCTTAATTGTGCTGATCTACTCTTAAACAGGGACTTTTGCTCCACTGAATAAGCACATTCGAACTTGAATCAATAACTTGAATTATCAAAACAAGAATAAGAACTCACAATTAAGAATAAGCACAAGTATTTATCTCATAAATCAAATAATATTAAGATCTGTCTTAGGTTTCATCCCCTTAGATATTTAAGGGATTTAGTTCATACTAAAAGAGGGAAACATCATAAAAGAGGAAAAACAACAAAACATAAGAAAACCCAAAAACTCCTAAAGAACTTGATGGGAGATCTTCAGTCTTGATAGAGATCCTTCTCCTAAGCTGTTCCCGACGACTGTCTTGGAGTATTTTCTCCTTCTACTCAACGTCTATTCAACGTCCTGTCGAGCTCTCCTTTTAGGTTGCCCCCTAGGGTGTTTATATAGGCTTTGAGATGCGTTACTTAGCCCACAAGTATCCTATTCCAAATAGAATTCATCCTGATTTCGGCAGGGACACGTCCGTGTGACACGCCCGTGGTGGACTCCTTCGGCCGTGGTCGATTTCGCTCGTGACAGACGACCGTGTGATCTACTCGTGGTGGATAGTCCAGGTCGTGGTTGATCCTTACTCGAAACACACGGTCGTGTCCAATGGTCCAGGCCGTGTTGATTTCCTAAGTAGGCTCGTTTTGCCCCTTTTTGGCCCGTTTCTCGTTCATTTTTACTTCCTAAGCTCTCATGAGTATAAAACATGAAATTAAGAGATTAGGAGCATCTAATTCATCAAATTCAATCAAAATTCATCCAAAAGTAAGCTAAGCATGGGGTTAAAATATGTGTAAATTATGGTTTATCAAATATCCCCACACTTAAGCCTTTGCTTGTCCTCAAGCAAAATCCTCAACTCACAATTAAAATTAACTCCTTCAATTCATAATCCTCATCAATAATGTTTCATCATAATTCATAGATAATTCATACATTGATAATTTAACTAAAAGAGTCCTAGAGGTTCAAACAATCTAAGTCATAAATTTTTGTAGCCCGAAAACATAGGTGTTTCCCCTCATCTAAAAAATTACCTTTGATCCAAAATCGACAAGAATTGACATCCTCACTAAAGATTTACTCAAATCACTCAAAGTGTTTAAGGTTCAAATTAAGCACTCAGAAATCAAACATGAAAAGTTAATCCCATAGGCTTGCATGAAAATCAAATCTCCACCACTATAAAATGAGATGAAACACAAATCAAAAGGTCTTTTAAAGGGTTGTAATGGGGCTTGGGTTAAAGGTGTGGATAAAGGCTGAATTGGAGGGTTAGTATCGAGATTGAATTGATAAATTACCTAACTAGGAAAATTGGACTAATACTGAATAATTACATTAATTGAAAACTTAATACTAATAACACGAGCTTCTTCTAAAGATAATGAAATTAACAGTTTAAGCTCATAATACTAATAATGAATTCTTTCTTCTTCTTCTTCTTTTTAAGAATAAGTACAAGTATTTATAATAATAAGATAGAATTTAACAACTGAAACAAAGAATGTAGTTAGCTGAGTTATCAAATCAAATCTCGATATAAGGGTAGTCAAGAGAAATGGTGATAACAAATACAAAATGGATTTTGGGTTAATATTAATGGGTGATTCAAGAAATGGTTTGTTAGGCTTCAAAGGGGTTCACTAGGGGTTAATTATGAAGGTAGGCTTTTAATGGAGTAAGTGGGTTAAAACCTAGGTGTCTTTATCATCTCTGTATATCAAATCAAAAGTGTGGTCTTGACATGTATAATCGAAGCAAGTTCCAGAATAACAAATCAATGTTGACACACTCATAATTAATAAAGTGAGCAAGAAAAGAATATGCTCTAAAAGGCTCAAAATCTCACAAAAATTATAGTTTTTGATGTCAACCTTGCAAATTTCAAACTTCAAAGTAATATTTAAATTTAGGGAAACGACTTAACAAAATTTTAATTCTAAAAATAGACTTATCATGCTTGATTCTCTAATATCTTAATGTTTAAATCATCAATGCACAATTAACTATGACTTAATCCAAAACATATCAATGAAAATCATAAATCAAAAGAAATTTCATTCTAACAGTAATATGAGAAAATTACTTAAGACAAGATATCATTCAGGGACAGTATTGTTGACACCTCCCTACACTTAAGACGTACATTGTCCTCAATGTACAAAGATAGATATCTACTATGTATAAAATCATAAGATAGGGAGAGAAGTGAACTTCCTCAACTTTGGATGGAGTCAAGGAAAAGAAATGGTAAGTTGGGCATAGATGAAGGTGGAGGTGGATACTAGGGTCGTGGTGTGGTGATTTCCTAACAGCCTTTTGAACCTAAATTAAAGAAATCAAAATATAATAATATAAATTAAGCACAAGAAAGATAAAGAGAAGGAAAATAAAGGAGAAGAGAAAAGAAAAACAATAATTAAATGGACTCAAAGGTCCTTGTCTTGTCGAGTAAATGAAGCGGCCGGCATGAACTTATGTAGATCGGTCTCGCACGGGGAGACTGTGCTAGGGTCCTTTCGCTTCTTCGACATGGAGATGGTGGTGAGGATGGTGGAAGAAAAAGAATGAGGGGAAGGGGAAAGGAAAATGAAGGGAGAAGATAGTGAGAAAAGAGAGGGGTGTGGTGGCTGGGGTTTGGGAGAAGAAGAATTTGTCAGAAGGGATCGTGAGACACTTGACAGTTTGTCATACTCCACAACAAAACGGCGTTGCAGAACGAATGAACAGAACGATCATGGAGAAAGTTCGATGTATGTTGTCAAGCCAACTTACCAAATTCGTTTTGGGCCGAAGCAGCCTCTACTGCATGTATTTTGATCAACCGATCTCCATCCATTGCCATTGAGAAAAAGACTCCACAAGAGGTATGGTCTGGTAATCCTGCTAATTATTCTGATTTAAAGATCTTTGGGTTTCATGCGTATGCTCATGTTGATAATGGAAAATTGGAACCGAGATCCATTAAATGTGTTTTTCTTGGTTATAAAGCTGGTGTAAAAGGGTATAAGTTATGGTGTCCTGAAAATAGAAAAGTTGTGATTAGCAGAGATGTTGTTTTTGATGAAACTGCTATGCTACCTAACTTATCTCTTAAAGACTCTTCCAATAAAGAAAATCAAAAGCAGGTGGAGCATCAGTTAATACAACAGTCGACTCCTCAAGCCAGTACAAAAATTGAGAATAGAGTTGCTTCTTCACCACAATACTCTATCGCCAAAAATAGAACTAGAAGAGAAATTAAACCTCCAAAGAAGTATGCAGAGGCTGATCTAGTTGCTTATGCTTTAAATGTGGCCAAAGATATAGATGCAAACCAAGAGCCGTCTAATTATTCTGAGGCGGTTAGTGTGAAGACTCAGAAAAGTGGATGTTTGCTATGCAAGAGGAGATGGAATCACTCCATAAAAAGCAGAACATGGGATCTTGTGAAACTTCCTAAAGGTAAAAAGGTTGTTCGCTGTAAATGGGTGTTTAAAAAGAAAGAAGAGACTCAGGAGTTGAAGAACCCGAGATATAAAGCAAGGCTTGTTGCAAAAGGTTACAGTCAAATTCCAAGAGTGGACTTCACAGATGTGTTCTCCCAGATTGTGAAGCATAGTTCGATTCGAGCTTTGCTTGGTATTGTGGCCATGCATAATTTGGAGCTTGAGCAGATTAGATGTAAAACGCATTTTTGCATGGAGAACTTGAGGAAGATATTTACATGCAACAACCGAGGGTTTTACATCTCGAAAAAGAGGACTATGTTTGCTTGCTAAAAAGTCTCTTTACTGTTTGAAACAATCACCAAGACAAGTGGTACAAGAGGTTTGATTCTTTTATGACTTTTCATGATTTTAAAAGAAGTAGTTTTGACAAATTGTGTTTACTTTAAAAAAATAGTGATGGTTCTTTTGTGTATCTATTTCTTTATGTTGATGACATGTTGACAAAGAAAAAAAGTTAAAAGAGAGATAAAAAGGTCAAAGCCCAACTAAGTGAAGGATTTGAGATGAAAGATTTGGGACCAAAGAAAGAAGATACTTGGTATGGAGATTCTTAGAGATAGAAAAGCAAGTAAATTGTACCTAAGTCGGAAGGGGTATATTGAGAAAGTTATTTGCAGTTCAATATGCAGAGTGCTAAGCTCATAGTACTCCTTTAGCAACCATTTCGGACTTTTATCGCTTTTGTCTCCACAATCGATGATGAGATTGAGTACATGTCACATGTTCCATACTCTAGTGCAAAGGGGATCTCTCATGTATGCTATGGTTTGTTCACGCCCGCATTTATCATATGCGATCAAGTCACGCTTAGCAAATACATGGCGAATCCGGTAAAAGAACATTGGAAAGCGATTCGATGGATTTTAAGATACTTACGAGGTACTACTGATGTTTGCTTACGCTTGGAAGAACTAGAGATGGAGTCATTGGGTATGTTGATGCTGATTTTGCTTTGAGACCTTGATAGAAGAAGATCTCTCACTTTGGTTATGTCTTTACAATCGGAGGTTGTGCAATCAGTTGGAAAGCTACTTTGCAAACTACACACGCTTTGTCTACCATCAAGTGAGTACATGGCGATTATCGAGGCTTGTAAAGAAGCTATTTGGTTGAAGGGACTCTTTAGTGAGCTCAATGAAGACCTTCAAATCAAGATGATTTTTTGACAATGAGTGTCATATTCCTTACAAAAGATCAAATGTTTCATGAAAGAACAAAACACATTGATGTTCGGTATCATTTTGTTCGTGATATTATTGCTTGTGGTGATATTATTGTGAGCAAAATTAGTACTCATGAAAATCCTGCAGAAATGATGACTAAGTTACTTCCTATAACCAAGTTTGAGCATTGCTTAGACTTGGTTGGTGTTCATTGCTGAAGTTAAACCCTTAAGGGGTTTTATGGAAGAGGTGGAGAACTTGTTCGTTGAAAGTTCGCGATGAAGAACTTGTTTATTTAGAATTCGTGTCAAGGTGGAGATTGTTAGAATTAAGTGACCCGAATCCTTATTTAAATAAAATACAATGGTAAAATAAAATAAAAGAAGAATCCCTATAGAACTACACTTCTTTTATTTATTTTAAATAAGGTTTTTTAAACCTTATTAAACTCCATCTATTGGATATTGATTAGAATAAGGAGTTTCAATCTTACTACACTCCTATTAGAATATGGCTTTACAAGCCTATAAATAGACATAGTCTATTTTTCTTATAAATTGATTCGAATTCGACATAGTGAATTTTCTTCTCCTCTACCCGTGGTTTTTTTCCCGAAAGGGTTTCCACGTAAAATGTGTGTTTTTTATTTTTGTTTCTCTTTTCTTTGCGATATATTTGTCATTACCGGCGTTATTTTTTTCACAAAGATTATCTAATTATCTCTGACCCTTCAATCGTTCAGTTACTTCAACGAAAAGGTCAGACTCTCATTTGCAGACAATTTTTTCCTCAACTCATTAAAACCGTTTCTGCCATAAACGTTCTCGTTTGATAAACAGGCGCTTCAACTTTCCGGTTGGTTCTTTGAAGTTTAAGACAGCTTGGTCATCCGGAACTCTGTTTCTAGACTAGGATTTTTATCTTGTTTGCAGCTTTAGTTGCAAAGAGAGTTAAAGATAGTTGAATTGGTAGCTGGGGTTTCTGTTTCACATCACGTGAAAATTTGGTTTGTCACAACAAGTGTAACTGCTTCACTGATTGTTATAATTCAGCCTTTTATTTACCTCAAGAAAACAGACACAGAGAGAGACCGAGATCTATGTATCTGCTTCTGTGATGTCCTTGCTGCGTTTGTCACCATGAATCAATCGGGGCCAGCAGTTGAAGTCACCAAAGATAGAAATGGAATCCATCAGGTTGTGCTTAGGAATCCTCGAGGGGCATCAGCAAGGGTCAGCTTGTACGGAGGACAGGTCCTTTCATGGCGGACTGACCGAGGAGAAGAGTTGCTATTCGCAAGTACCAAGGTAACGTCAGTTCTAAAGTTGTAGATGATATATACAAGCCATAGTCAATGAACTTTTGGTTCCATGTACTGTAGGCAATCTTCAAGCCACCATACGCAGTGCGAGGAGGAATACCTATATGCTTCCCACAGGTATTTATGCTTCGATATTTCCATGCTTATACGCATAGAGTTGATATGCACCTGGTTGATGGGTTATGTTCCAATTTTGTTAGTTTGGTCAGCGAGGATCGCTGGAGCAACATGGGTTTGCCAGGAACAGGATTTGGATCATTGATGACAATCCACCACCATTGCATCCAAATGATCCAAGTGACAAGGCCTATACTGACTTGCTATTGAAGCCATCAGAAGACGATTTGAAGATTTGGCCAAACAGGTGATGTCGTAATCTGCCATGGATCCTTATAGCATTCATCAATTGAAATTTACTGGTAGATTAATGATGGAGTTGTTTTTTTTTTTTTTTATCATTTCCAGTTTCGAGTTTCGTCTTCGGGTATCTTTGACAGCAGATGGGAATCTAAGCTTGATGTCACGCATCAGGAATATCAATTACAAGCCTTTTAGTTTCTCAATTGCTTATCTCACATATTTCTCCATCTCTGATATCAGGTAAAGAATGTAGTGGTATATATGGCGAATTCTCTCAACATTACTGCACCAGCAATTTCATCTTATGGTCAATAATGGATATCTTGTCTTTTACTGATAAACAGTGAAGTTAGGGTAGAGGGATTGGAAACTCTTGATTATCTTGACAACCTATGCCAAAGGGAACGGTTCACAGAACAAGGAGATGCCTTGACATTCGAATCTGAGGTAAACCTTTCACTTTTTTAGAGCTGAAACAGGTAGTAGATGCTTAAGCCTTGATTGATTTGCAGGTGGACAGAATTTATCTTGGCTCTAGAGATACCATTGCCATCTTAGATCATGAAAGAAAACGGACCTTTCTAATACAGAAACAAGGCCTTCCAGATGTTGGTAATTAAGCTCTTGTCCTCTTCAATATTTCATATCATAACACCAAGCCATTTGAAGATGAATTCACTGCAGATTCAAGTCGATCCAAACCCACAAACCCTGGCCCTGATGTTTTAATCATTATTTGTTTGTTCAGGGGTTTGGAATCCATGGGAAAAGAAATCGAAAACCATGGTTGATTTTGGGGATGAAGAATATAAGGAGATGCTTTGTGTCAATGGGGCAGCAGTTGAAAAACCAATCACCTTGAAACCAGGTGAGGAATGGACAGGCCGCTTGGAGCTCTCGGTTGTCCCTTCAAGTTGAACCACTGCTCATCATGTTTTAATCCCATATCATGCCTCAGCTTCTAAAGAAATGACAGCAAATAATACAAATAAAGTCCCCCACGGCACATCTTTACACGTATCTGTCAATTGAATTCCTCTTCAATTATTTATACTGCAAAAAATAATCACTGTACCCCAAGTATTGGGTCATGAAAATCTCAAGTCCTGCAAATGGAGATATGTTCTAGTGTTTCTCCGTAATAAAAATCAATTGCAAGCTAAGCTATTCCAATATTAGGAACTGTGGATTATCGGCCCACTGGGCTTGTGCCTTCGGCAACTGAATTGAAATCGACTGCTAACCAAAATTTATATTCTATATAAAAGCCTTGTATGAAAAATGTCCAAATACGTATATTTTATTTTCAAATTTTAGTTTTTATATTTAAAATTCGAATTTAATTTTATATTTTAGTTCTAATATAATTTAGTATTTTAATTTTATAATCACATTAGTTAATTTAAATAATTTAATTTTATATTTTAATTTTTTTAAAAAATCTTAACACAATTAATTATTTTAATTTAGGTTTGTTATAATGTCATTTTTTTATTACATATTTATTAATATAATTCATTATGTTGCACCAAATATTTTAATAGAAAATTTTTAATAACCTGAATTTTTGAATAAAAAATAAATGAAGAGAATTCCTAAAATAAAAGTATACAAGGACATTCGAATAGTATAATAAGTAAAAGCATATTTGATATTCAGTTTTTTACGATAAAAAGTTAATTCAATATGAAACGGAATTAGTAAAAATGACCAATCAAAACAATTTAATGTAACCATCAATGTGTAGCTAGGCAGAAGGTTGGGATTAGGTTAGGCAGATAGATAGCTTTTGTTGGTTTAGTCGTAGCTATCGTTTAGTGTTTTTTTTTTTTTTTTTGAGAAAATCGTTTAGTGTTTTTTTACGATATGATTTTAGTGTAATTTGATTTTTTAGAATATAATTATTTGAAATGTGATTGATGAAAAAATTACTTTACAATATTTGATGAACATTGAAAAGTATTAATTAAAATCTTTGAAAAGTTGCATTACCACGGTTGGTTCACTAAATATTTTCCTAAAAATTTAATGACAATTTACAAATTTACCCTCTAATAACCTATTTTTTAGTGGTGTCAGAAACGGTGATTTTAATTAATATTTACGAAGTTAGTATAAAAATATATTAAAGTTTGGTCTTTTAATTTTCTTAAATAGATAGTTAATTATGCTATAAGGATTAAATTGTAAAAGCTCATAATTATAGATTTATAATTGGCCAAAAAATTAGGGACTTTTATAGAAATTTAACCAAATTATAAAATGGCAATTAGGCCATTTTAAAATATAATGGATAGTAGGTGTGATTTTAATTATAAATAATATTAAAACCTCAATTAAAATATTATAATGAATAAAATATATATTAAAGTAAATAAAAGTGAAAAGAAAGAAACATTGTTGTTCATCTTTCTTTCTTCCACCGAAAACAAAATCAAGAAACCTAGGAAGCCATTGATAAATCTCCAAACATTAGGTACTTTTGTATGGTATGTCAATTTAGTTTTTTTCTTCTAATTTTTATATTTTTGAGGTCATGTGAGCTTGATTTAACTAGCTCATACATCAATTTGTAAAATTGCTAAGGTTTTCAAAAGTTTTCATTGTTGAATACTTGATGAAATTAGTGTTAATTTGTTAGATTTTAATCTTAGAAGTGAAAAAGGACTAGTTTTTAAAGTTTAATTGTTAGTTTTGTACATAGGGGCTAAAGTGCATAAATTTTGAAATTGGTGTTAAATTTAAGTAATTATAGATAATAGAGGGTTTTAAAAGGATGTAATTGAGATCGGTTTTAAAATTCATGCTCAAATTCGAAAGTTATGACAATTTCGATTTTAAAGACTAAATTGAATAAAATGAACATTTTTAGGTAACATTCGAAAAGTGAAATTGAACTGACATATGTATATGATAGGATAATATAATATGATTAGAATTAATAAATTTAACTGAATTATTGTTTAGATCGAGACTTAGAACCAAATTGAAGATAATCAGGGAAAAAAGCAAAATTGTTGATTGGTCCTTAATGATTAAACTGTTTGTTGTTTTGTCAGATAAGTTCATATAGAATTTATAGTATTGTTTTATTCTATGTTTGAATTATGTTATAATGTCAATTAGTTTAGGTTAAATGTAATTTTGTTAATTTTGGCATCTGAAGGACTGAATCGTAAAGTATGAATAATATGGTTATCATAAATAGATATGATGTATTGATTGGAAATGAAATGTTTATATGGACAAATTATATGTAAATGATGGCATTACATGGATGATTTGAATACTGTAATAGTGCCAGTGTGAACTTAGTAAATGATTAGGATACGAAAGGCATGCCATTAGGGTCCAAAAAAGGAAATCGAGTGTTTGATCAGAGATTAATACGATGGCTTGAGATCCAACATATGTTGCGGATTATCTAAAGCTCGTGTGAGCATCCCAAATATTTCAACTCTTGTGAGCATACATGTTCGGTATCCGAATTCAATTTACTTTAGTTCTCCGAGTGAAAACGATATTAAAAAGAAAATGTGATGGTTGAAATGATTGATCATGAATGAAATTTTGCATACTAGTAAATTGAATATGATTTATTGAGTATATGTTAGTAAATGAATTGTTGTAAATGTGAATAGTGCATTATAAGTTCATGATATATAAATGATCTAACCTATTGTTTGAATTGACGAATTGTGTATAAAAATGAAGAATACCAAAGGATGCCATGCTTGTGTTGATGAATTTCAATTGCTTAAATTGTTGAAATGTCAAGGTAGTTTTTCAGGAAACTCTTCAATTTGATTTTAAAATAGTAAAGGCAAAGAAATCTCCTCTTTTAGCATGGATTCCTTCAATACTGGCATAAGATTTGGGTTGGATATCATCAAACTTATTCCTATCCCGCTTTATGTTACCAACATGGTTTTCTTTTCCTTCTTAATGGCCATCTGATCATTTTCCACTTGTTTCGAGCTAAAAGGAGCTAGAAAAATCTTTATGCCATCCTTAGTAAAGAAGTAGGTGTTTTTGAACCTATCACAAAAGCCTTTTATGTAACACCCTGTACCCGACCCGGTCGACAAGTCCGGTTACAAGATGTCGCATCGTACTTACATAACTAACTTGAACAATTTACAACTAAATTGTACGACTAACATGACTAAGACAACCAACTAAGCATTTTATAATCATACTTAACTTAATACGAATATTATCTGCAACAATCTTTGTAATACCCCGAAAATTACTATAGTAAGAAAGTAAGATATTATCCTTGATATAGTTAAGTAAGGAAATAAAGTGACAAAAAGGGAAATTTTGGATTATGTCAACATTGGGAAGTATATTATGATATATTACATTATTAATTCAAGAAAGGACTAAATTGTAAAAGTGAGAAAAGTTTTGTTGCCCAAGAGTAAATACTCAAAATTTGAAAGGTTAAAGTGTAAAATGAAAAGTTGAAGGACCAATAGTGCAAATATTTTTGGGGGTGGAATAATCTAGAAACTAAGAAAAATAGATGAATTAGGACCAAATCGAATAGGTGAATAATTATGAGGGATTAAATTGTAATTTTTTCAAATTAAGTGATGACTCAATAATGGAATTTTAAAAGATTATGAAGGGCAAAATGGTTAATTAGTAAGAGAGAGAATTCTAGAATGTAATGATTATGTTGATGATATTTTAAATTAATTAATTAGATAAATAATACTTTATTAATATTTTAATAAGATATTTGTTATTATTTTATTATTTTATTTAGTATATATGTGTGTGTGTGGAAAGAAAAAAAAAACACCATCCACGACCTTTCCCATGCATCCAACGTTTGTGAAGAGAGAAAGAAAGAAAGTTTTGCTTTCTTTACAATTAGGTCCTTCCACCAAAAATTCACCATTTTCACCTAGTAATCAAGAGAATTTCCATAACTACCAAGAGAGAAAAATAACAAGGAGACTATGGGGAGCTAGAATATCAAGTTAGATTGAAGAATTAGAAGTTGGAAGAGGGAGAAAATCAAGTTAAAGATTGAAATCAATAGGACAAGGTAAGAATTTTAAGATTTCAATACATTTTAAGTAGAGTTTTCTTATATAAGGTAATATCAGAAGCATGAAAATGATATTAAAGTAGAGTTTTCTTATATAAGGTTCCATAGAGTTTTCTTATATAAGGTTCCATGTTCTTTATATATTAGTGAAGGGAAATAAGAGAAAATGATGAGAAATATTGTAGAGAAAGGAAATAAGGGTGTTATAAATTTGGTAATCAATATTTTGCACTAAAACAGTTTTGGACAGCAATAGTAGGCTAACTTTGAAAAAGCACCAAAAATTATGGAAATTGAATTAGAGGATGAATAAAATATGAAATTAAATCTTATTGAGTCTAGTTTTTCATAGAAGAATCGGTGTAAGCAATGGAATTATAAATTATGAGTTATAATTAATCTTGTGAGACAACGTCAGAATGATTTCGAGTTCCCCTGTTCTGACTTTGGAAAATCATCAAAAATTGTAAAAAAATAATTAGGGGCTTAAATTTATATTTCTAAATCCTTAATGAGTCTATTTTCAAGAGAAACAAACGGAGGCATCATTCAAATCCCGTACTAAGAGGTAATTAATTTTTAGTAAGGAAAGGTCGAAGTCAAACAGCAGAACATGGATAAATTTGAAGAATTTACTGTACTTATTTGTTTAAGTATAAATTCTAAAATTTTTATGGTAGAAATATATTTGAGTCTAGTTTCAAAAACATCAAGCGGTTTTTAATTTTGAATTTTGTAGCTCAAGATATAAATAATTTAGTGACTATAACTCAAGTGGACAGCTTGATATGAACACATAAGTAAATAGTGGAATTATATACATTAAGGATGTGGTATGGAGAGGAGGAAGAGAAAAAATATATATATAAATAATCAGCTATCATGGATTTATATTAAATGGATAAATTGCATGTTATAGACTCAGGGACTAAATTGAATAAAAGTAAAACTTTAGGGGCAATTTTGTAAAAATATCAAAAATGACCAAATTGAGTGAAATGAATTATTTTATTTTCTAAATTAATAAATTGAATGAAATTATTAATTTAGATCAAGTTCGGTTGAAAAATCGAGGAAAATAGAAAATTATCAAAATGCCCTTGAATCTTGGTATTTCTACAATTTAGCTAGGTAAGTTCGTGTAACCTAATTATGTGATATAAGGAAATATGAGTTGATGGTACATGAAATGTTGGTATAATGAATTAACTTATTTATGTTTATGAAAAAACGGCAAGAGAATGATATTTATCATGACATGTAAATATGTGATTATCTTTGATACATTGATACAAGGAAATTAAGTATGTTGAGACGAGTAATAAATTCAAGTAAGACATGTCGAGAAAAATAAGTATGTTTAAGGGACAATATGTGTAACGACCCGAATTTGGGCCTAGTAGAAATTGGGCCCATTGGGCCTTGGGCGTGGGAGCGTTTCAAATTTTTTGGGAATAAGAGAGCGACACTATTACAAGTTGGACCTATTAGGTGTATGAGTTTGGAGTGTTTAGAGGGTCCTATGAAGTCCCAGGTTCAAGTTGGGCCATAGGAAAAAAATTGGTTTTTGGCTCTTTAGGGAGAGGGGTGGCAGAAGCTGGACTTAAGTTTAATTAAATAGGTTTGCTAACACAAGTGAGTAAGTGGCACAGTGGTGTGGCGTCACAAGGGAAATAAGGAGGGAGAGAGTTCGAGTCTCACAAGCTGCATTTTGGGTGGCTATTATTTTGTGCTCAGGAAAGGAGGAAGCAGAGTTGAGATCAAACTCTGCCTTGGAGGATGGAGACTTGGTCAAATGGTTTGAATGGGAGGTGGAGAGTGAATGGTGGAGCAAAAAGAGGAGAGGATCGTGGGATTGGGGAAAGAGGTGGAGTTGGCCGTGAGTGGGAGTGTGTGCTAGGTGGGGATTTCGGCTAGAGAGAGGTTTCTGGGTAGCATTTTCGGCTTTGTATGGTAAGGGTGCCGAAATTCTCTAGTTGCTTTTGTGTGTTTTTGCGTTTTGGGTATTTCCTTTTCCTTGAGCATTTCGGGTTCTTCTTCGTTTCTGCTAGGTACCATTTTAGTAAGACTACCCTCTTTAGCTTCTGTTTCTTCTAAACAATTACTTCTACTCCTAAACCAAACCAACACATCTCTCCTTCTTTTCTTCTACCATACTTGCCGAATTCTTCTTTCCAAAGTCGAATTTCCACATTTTCTCCTTCTTTCTTTTCTCAGTTGAGTCTTGGCCGAACCTGTGGGAGTGACCACTCGTGTATTTTCTCTTCAATCTCTCCTCTCTTTTCTTTAAGCTGTTAACCACACCTCCTCTCTTTTGGCCGATTTTGGGTAAGTCTTTGCTTTCACTCTCATTCTTTTTCTCTCATTCTATTCTATTTCTCTGATCGAGCTTAGCATCCTCTCATTTTCGTCATATCCCATTTCTTTCTCTTTTTAAAGCATAAGCCGAAACACTCTTATTGGGGGTAGGCCGAATTCGTTAGCAACCATCGGGTGTAGATCGTTAATCTTGGTTTCGGTAAGGTGAAGTTATTCTAACACCTTTTAATTCGATGCTAGTTTCATTCATGTGATCCTATTTTGTGAAGTTGGCGTCGGTTTCTTCCTTTCTTATAGGAGAACCGAATATTACTTGGATGCTAACCTCTTTGGTGCATCAATGGGTTCTTTTAGGTATTTGTGGTGGTAGCCAGGAAGCAAGGTCGGATTTTTAGAACTCTGTAGGGAAGATCACGTTTGTGGTAAGTGATTCTAGTGAGGTAATGCATTTGGACTTATGAAATCTTTTGAGAAGTTGAGGCTAACTTTTGATCGGTATTATTCTAGGGGCAACGAAGAGTGGTTCTTTCGGAAATCCAAATTAGGTGTGTAATCTCACACCCCTCTGGATGAATGCTTGCAATGTTCTGTGACTCGGCCGAAAGCCGAAAAGCCAAAATCGGTAATCAGTGACCACTCGAAGTCATGGCGCTCGTAGTGGTAAATCGAAACACGAATGAGGGCGGTAAGCCATAGAGGGTGTCGCGAGCACTCTCGCGAAACTGAGGTTGTAACGGGCCAAATAGAGCCGAAACGGGCCAAATGGGCCAAATGGGCTATCCGGCCCACATGGGCAAAATTGATGGAAAACTGTCAAAGGATAAGTGCGGTTGCGAAATTTGAAAATCTGAGATCGAAACCATACGAAATGGGCCACACGAGTGTGTAGGCCCGTTTGGGCCTAAAATGGATTTTAGGCCCAATAGTTTCGTAGAGACCAAAAAGGGTCCTGTGTCGCTCGAGGGGACAGTAGGCCTTCGAAAACGTCGTTAATTGATAAAATTATCGAAATACCCCTGGAAGGGTAAATTACCGAAATACCCCTAGAGTGTAAGTGACCGTTATACCCTTGATTATGGTTGGTTATCATGTATATGCTTTATTTACACTTTTGTAAGTATGATGCATTGCATTTATATTATGTTGCATGGGTTGGGTTTGATGATCGGAGGAAGTGTATTCTGGTGGCTCTGCCACATTCTGTGTAGTGGCCATGCCACGTATATTCTGTTATTCTGGTGGCTCCACCACAAATTCTGTGATTAGCAGCTTGTTTGCCATATTGGTGTGTAGGGCTGGGTGGGTTGACTTGGTCCCCACAGGTGTGTAGGGTTGGTACGGGGGTGTGTTTGGTTGGATTGGGATGGGCTGCATTCTCTGTTTGCATTATCATGTTTATAGGGCTAAGGCCCAGATTGTCACCGAATAGGGCCTTGGCCCAGACTGTTTCCGTATGGGCTCGGGCCCAGTTAATGTCCGATTAGGGGATTACACACTGAGTTCTCGTAACTCACCCCTCTGCTTTAACATTGCAGGTGATCCCCAGCGTTAGAGGATTTGGAGCTGCGGAGGACTCTGTGGTGGCCATACATCGGAGTACTTCTCACAAACTTTAGTAAATTTCAGTTTTGCTTCATTTTAAGATTATTTTAATTTGGGTTTAATATTATGTAATAAGGCCATTGGATTTTATCTTTCTTTTAAACTTTCATTTCAGATGTATTCGAACTATAAATGATTAAACTCTGGATTTTCTTAAAAAGACAATAACTGTTTTCAAAATATCACATTTCCGCAATTCATTGAATCTGAATTCTGTTATAAACAAATTTTTTGGAAATAATAATAATAACGTTTTTACAAGAAAACCATAAAAGCAAATCTGAATTTCACAATCAACAAAGCTCGAAGTTTCAAAAAGAATACGAACTTTTTAATGAACGCGCATGCTAGATCCGGTCATAACGTCTAGGTCGGGTTTGGGGTGTTACAATATGTTTGATTTTGATTAGTTCCAAATATGAATGCTAGATTCAATAAAATGTCTGATAAATAAATTTGTAACTTAGGTAATGCTCCGTAACTCTATTCCGGTGACGGATTCGGGTTAGGGGCGTTACAATCTTATCATGTTTGACTAGTTAATCCGCCAAACTAAAACGCTACAGTTACAAATTCGTAGTTGAAGTTGTTAACATACGAACTTATGAAAAGATTAACAATAATGGCTTTACTATATTTAAACGATTACTCATCATAGAATATAATATACCAGGTTCATATGTAGTTACAAAAATTTATACCCTGAGGTTTGACCTTTAGGTCACCCCACTATATGCATGTTACAAATAAAAACACAAGTCGTCTAAGCTAGAACGAATTCTAGCTTGATCCCTCTTTAGGTCTTTATATAAACCATCATATCTGGAAAACATAAAGACTAAGTTCAAATGAACTTAGTGAGTTACTAATATAATACATCGTTTATAAATTTATAAATTAGAACTTCATGGGTTTGATCTCATGTTTGACGTCACTTGCACAAGTGTAGTTTGCACATCTTTGAGGCGTGCTCTTGTCCTCCTTTGCATTGGCTCAACTTGAAAATTTATACATTTTTTGCATTTTTACAATCTTCCATTTTTATCTTTCGTGTTATAGGCTACAATGCAGAATGATTTTGCTTACCCATTTGCATTGATTTCATACAAGATGGATTATTACCTCTTTTGGCAGCAGAACATATGTGAATTACCTTAGCAATTTTTATCATTTCGGATTAGCAAACGATGGATTGACTCTAAAAAACTCATGCATGGAGATTCACACTTGGAGAATTTTTACATGCAGAGCTACACATAAAGTCTTATATACGTGGATTCGAGCTTGGTGAATACATACTTGCAGACCATACTTACGAACCTTTACATGCAAAATCATAATCACCGATTCATATATGTGGGTTGTTACTTGTGAACTCATTCTTAAATGATAGTCACCACTAGACTCTTGTTTGGTGGATAGTCATTGCGAACTCTCGATTTAAAGATAGTCCTTCACAGACTCCTACATGAAAGAAGATCTTTACAATTTTTGGATTGAGAAAAATAATTTATACGAACTCTGGTAGCTTGAACATGGGGACAAGCCCATACGATCTCTTGCTTAGTTAATAGTTCGTACTGACTCTTGCGAAAGATAGTCTCTTTGAACTCTTAAACTTGAAACATGAATATAAGATCAGCAGACTGTCATAGCTTGACAGCGGACTATCATACATATGGATTCATATAGAAGATTCATGGATATGAACTCATATATGAAGGACTCATGCATGTGGATCCATAGATGAAAATTTACATATAGACGCGGATTCATAGACACGAACTGTTTCGCGAACTTTCCCATGGAGAAAAAACACGTATAACTTTGCTATGAAGCTTAAAGAACAAATCCAGCATACTGTCGTAACATGTATCATAAGATAGGTCTAGCAGACTGTTGTATCTTGAATCATGAGGTAGGTTCTGCGGATTGTCGTATCTTGAATCATGAGACAGGTCCAGTGAACTGTCGTATCTTATGTATGCCCATGGCCATGGCACTTGCTTACATACATGAGGCTTTAAACCTTAGACTTCGCAGAGTCTCATACTTTGAAGAACCCACGTAGGGTTATCATATACATGTGCGCATATATCTCAATACAATCCAACCCAACCTCTGCAAAACCAATGTATCATGCATATACGTTCTCCGTATGATCCGCCCGAACCTCCAGAAAGCTAGATAACATGTGGCACAGAGTGCACAACATTACATTTCTTCATCTTTCATCCACCATTCATCCCTCCATACTCTAAATATCATTTATTTACACAATTGACATATAACAAGCATTCAACTAATCATGTTATTTAGTAACACAAGGCAAATAATACCATACATATCACCTAACTGACCATTCAATAATATCATATTTGATAGGGCTTTACTAGCAATAGCTCATCAAAACATCCAACTTATACTTACAACCGAACATGCATTTACATCTCAACACTAAACATACATCAACAATACAGCAACATCCTGCCATAGGACAATTCCCCATCATCAGCAAAATGCAAAGTCCAACATACCCAAACAGGACAATACTGAAACAAATAAAATAACCAATGAGAAATTGAGTTCAAGAACTCACCAGCAAAATACTTGAAAGCTGGTATTGATTACATCTGCTTAGATTTTCCTTATCACTTGAGCCTCATCCATCTTGGTTAACTAAGCATAATAACCATATCAAGATTAAAATGAAGGCATTCATATGTAAAAAAACCATAATTCATTTGTATCTAGAGATATTTTAAAGGTTAGCTGCAACCTTAAACATCTTAGTACAAGGTCGATGATGTAACAGCCTGATTTAGGGGCTAGTCAGAAAAGTGACCTCAGAATCACTAATTCGAGATTAGAGAAAATTATTTTCATGATATTTTTTGTGATATAACATGTTTATAAGGATGCATGGAAATTTTGGTGCCTTAATTTTAGCGAATTCTAGCTAAATTGTGAAAAATGACTAAATCGCATAAAGTGCAAAAGTTCTATTTTAATTTCTAGAGGTACCAAATAGTCATAGAATATTAATTGGAGGTCCCAAATGTGTAATTTGTCCTTGTTAAATGTGTTGGCCTGCCATAGAAAGTCAAGGGGGACAAAGACATTAAATGATGGTAAAAAATTTGGTGATGTTAGGTGTTTAAATGAATAAAATAAGGTGAATAAAGATGTTATCATCTTTTCACTATTCCTTCACCTTCTTCTACTGAAAATTGAAGAGAAATAAGGGCTATGGAGCTCAAAAATTTCAGCAAACATTCCTCCTCACAAGTAAGTGATTTTGATGATCTTTCTTGATAAAAATTGTACTTTTGGAGTCCCCAAAGCTTAAACTTTCTAAAGAGGGGACTAGTTTGCAATATGGTTGAAAGTCTAAGGACTTGCCATGAGAGATTTTATGTTGTTTGATGAGTTTTTATGAAATAAAATGAATGATAGGATGATGGGAAACAACTTTTGTGAAAGGAGTTGTCATGAAACACCTAAATGGGACTAAAATGCAAAAGTTGTAATTTGTTCATTAAGGCATGAAATTGATGGAATTGAGAATAGTTGTAAGAGGATTAAATGTTCATCTAGGCTTTTTTAACAAGGAAATGTGATGAAAATTTATTTACGAGCCTAGGGGCAAAATCGTAATTTTGCCAAAGTATAGGGGCAAAATGGTCATTTTTGCCTAAGTAGAGATTATATTGTAATACGATCATTGAGTGATTAAATGAGTAAATTTCATTGTTCTAGATCAAAGAAAATGAGTTTCAGACCTAGAACGGATGAAAAGAGAAATGTAGGCAAAAAGGTCTTTTTCGGCTTTTTCGACATCGAGGTAAGTTCATATGCGAATGTTGAAATTTCGTATGAGCTCATTTAGCATTCCAATGTTGTATGGAATGTATATTACTATATGGATGTATGAAATGTCTCTTGATGAGATGTCAATGGAATTGAACTTAGAGTAATGGGAAATGTATGTGGAATGATATGATGATAGTTAAGGCCTCGTGTAAGACCATATTGGAATATGGCCTCGATGTAAGAATTCCTATAAGACCATGTCAGGGACATGGCAATGATATGTTAATACAAGTAAGACCCTATTGGGGTATGAATGCTATGTGACATTATGTGTATGAGACTCGAGAGAGTTATTTAATAACTTGAGTGATTCAACGTATATGTTGAAAGAAAGAAAGTACGCTGCGTCGTACTACACTAAAAAGCACAAGTGTGTGTGCTAGAATTGAATTGATATGAATTCGGTATCGATGAACCCTTAGTGGGTTATGTGTATTCAATACACCTTAGTTGTATGAGATAGATTCATTAATGCATCGTGTGAATGCGAGCGAGCATCGTAGAAAGTTAAGTAAGAATAGAAGTATGTGAGGATGTTCTCAGAGGAACATTTGAAATGGAGATATACTTGAGGATTATTATTCATGAATATAAAATAATGGTGAGCTATGTGCAATATCACAATATTAATAGTAACTGATGGGCTAAATGCGAAACCACCAAGATATTAGTAGCATGAGCGGCTTAGTGAAAATGTTTGATGTGTTGTTTTATATGATTATGTGGTGATCAGTGCAGGAATGTACGCTTATTAAATAAGCAGTTGGCTTGTGACATGGTAAAAATGTGGTAAGAGACTAAATGAGTAAGTTCTAAGAATAGTTGAGTAAGTAACGATGAGTTTATGAGAGACACTCTTCATGATACTTTGTAATTATGTATATCAATATTCGACGCATTATGCAGATGAGCTTACTAAGCATTATTGCTTACTCCTTTACTTTTCTCATCTCTTATAGTTTATATTAACTAGCTCGGGTTGGAGGCCGCCGGAGATGTTTTCACACTATCGAGCAGACACTTGGTATGATGTATCAAGTATTTTTAAGTTATGGCATGTATAGGGCTAGTACCTAAGGTTGAATAAGTCATTGTTGATGTGGCCAAATTATGTTGGCCTGAGAGAACTTATGTTTGTTTGTGTATAGCCATAGATGATGGCCTAAGTTGTTTGTAATTATATAGGAATTAGTTCTCCCTAGTGTATGGGATAAAGACCTCATTCTTTTCTAATCAAACGTCTTTAATTCAAGAGTAATGTTGATACTATGTGTAGTTATGTGATGAGGTATGAATGTATGCAAATGTGGGTGGAAAAAGGCTTGGTAGATAGCCTCTAAGTGCCCGCACGGATAGACACACGGGCGTGTGTCTAGGCTATGCATAACCTGTACCTTAGTTTTATAAGTCAGGATAGGCCACTGGCTAATCCCATGGTCGTGTGTTAAGGCCGTGCATGTTACACGGTTGGAACATGGGCGTGTGCTCGGTCGTGCGAAATAAGTCAGTATGTCAAGGTATAGTACATGGTCTAAGTCCACGGGCGTGTCAAGACCGTGTGGATTTAGTCAGTGTCAACCACGGGTGGAAAGCACGGGCATGTCTTAAGGGCACACGGGCATGTTCCCAAACCGCATTGGCGTGTGCCTTAACCGTGGGGCATTTGGCAGAATGCTTGGGTTTTTAAGCACGGTTGTTGAGCATGGCCGTGTGTGTCACACACGGCGTGTCTCATTATACACGCAAGCGTGTGGCCTGCTTTAAAGAAAAGTTTTCTTTAACTCGTAAAAATTTTCCGAACGCAAGTTTAAGGCCTCGTAGGCCCACAATACGAATGACTTGACTAAGAAAGAGAAGTTTTTAATTTGGAACAAAATTTTATAGCCCGTTAGTATATGTTTAAGGAAGTTCAAGCATAGTAATGTCTCGTATCCGGGTTTAGCCTCAGAAACGGGTATGGGGTGTTACATTTAGTGGTATCAGAGCTATGGTTTAGTCGGTTCTAGGACTAACCTAGCGTGAGTAAGAGTCTAGCTATACATGCGATATGTGGACAGTGATAGTCTGATGTCTCCTGGCTCTAACAAAATTATTTTGTTAAGATAGTGATGATTCCCAACCGAGCTAATTTCAGTAAGTTGTATGATTTCCAAGCTTCATGGATATTTTCATTGAATTTCTTGCTATGTTGCTACATGCACATTATTTCCATGAAAGTGTTTAATGATTTATTAAACAAAGAAGTTATTAAGAGCATGTATATAAAAGTCTTGATTGAAAATGAATTACTTAGGATACTCAATCTACCACATGAGACAAGAAAGTTCGTATAAGACCAAGTCAAGACATGGCATCGGCAAACAAGCAAGTTATCATGTAAGTCCAAGGCAAGCTTGGCATTGACAAGTTATCATGTAAGTCTAAGGCAAGCTTGGCATTGAAAAGCTATCAAGAGAAAGAGATTTCATGTAAGTCCAAGCCAAGGCTCGGCATTGACCAGTTCATGAGTAAAGATACCAAGTAAGACCATGTCAAGACATGGCAATGGTAAGTTTCAAGGAACTCACGAGAAAGACTTCAGATAAGTCCATGTCAAGACATGGCCTCGAAACCAAGAAGAGAGATTCCATGTAAGACCGTATCTAGGATATGGCTTTGGCATCGAGTTATGTGAGATGAGATTCAAGATCCTCGCTTATTCATAGAAATTCATCGGGCAAACAAGTAAAGCTTAAATGAGATAGCAATAAAGTTAGTAGTAAAGTTGATATTATGTCATGCTAGTTAAGGATGACTAACAAGTATAATTCATGTTATGAATGATGATGCTGAGATTATGTTTATTATAGTAAAGCATACTTGATCTATGTGATCAAGTGTTACAGGTACTTTGTTTACCTTACAAGCATGAGACTAGTAAGTGCCATGATGTATGTGAAAAGCAATAAAGTAAGTAAGTACTTGCGATTTGTGATGCCATTGTTTATGATAAATATGTTCACATGATTAAAAACCGAAAAGTTCGATTTAGTAGAATGCGTGATATGAGTACGTTGTTCAACGATGAAAAGATGAATAAGACCATGGTTGGACCATGGCAATGAGAAGGTCAGTGTAAGACCATGTTTGGAACATGGCATCGACCGTATTATGAGTGTCAGTGTAAGACCATGTTTGGAACATGGCATCGACCGTATTATGAGGGTCAGTGTAAGACCATGTTTGGAACATGGCATCGACCGTATTATGAAGGTCAGTGTAAGACCATGTTTGGAATGTGGCATCGACCGTATTATGAGGGTCAGTGTAAGACCATGTTTGGAACATGGCATCGACCGTATTATGAAGGTCAGTGTAAGATCATGTTTGGAACATGGCATCGACCGTATTATGAAGGTCAGTGTAAGACCATGTTTGGAACATGGCATCGACCGTATTATGAAGGTCAGTGTAAGACCATGTTTGGAACATGCCATCGACCGTATTATGAGGGTCAGTGTATGACCATGTTTAGAACATGGCATCGACCGTATTATGAGGGTCAGTGTAAGACCATGTTTGGAACATGGCATCGACCGTATTATGAGGGTCAGTGTAAGAACGTGCTTGGAACATGGCATCGACATCTAAGTATGATCCCGTATAAGACCATATCTGGGATATGGCATCGGCATCAAATAGTAATTCCGTGTGAGACCACGTGCCGGACCCGCTTCGTGATGAGATTGTGTAAGACCATATCCGGGATATGGCATCGATATCGATATAAGATTTTGTGTAAGACCATAGCGAGGCTATGGCATCGTGACGACATGTAAGACCATAGTTGGACTATGGCAATCAGGTAGACGACGTACTCAAAACCCGTAAGACATTCTCTAAATTGATAAGCAATAGTAAGGGGAAGTAGAATCAAATGTTGAATGCTCGAGTAGATATTAATGTGGAACTTGAGTAAGTAAAGTCATTGTTTGAAAGTACGAGTAATAGAAACAATTGTGGCATGAAAAATGTGAAAACTCACTCGGAGTGAGTTGTGTGACTATGATGATATTTCATTGATGATGAATGATAAATCATATGTGTGTGGTCACGAGAGTCAAGTTATGGGACGCTGTGACCTCACCCCCTTACCACTATTGGATTATGATGAAATGTTATGAGAGTTAAGTTGAGTAAGTTCGCATTCGATTAATGCAATAATTATGTTAGTATAATTGAGAATGCTTTGTATCACATTGATACATAATACTCTACTATATAGAGTAATTGTTTTTGAAAATGAGGTTGAAGTCCTTGGGGACTATAGTAAAAAGATTTATCATTGATATGTGAAAGAGATAAGGTCCTATATAAGACCATGACCGGGACATGGCCTCGGCACTGAGTTGAGATCCCGTATAAGACCATATTCAGAATATGGTAACAATATTTGATATGGAAGTCCATATAAGGCCTTATATGGGATATGGAATTGACACCCAGAGGTGACTCCATATAAACCACCCTGGGGGTGTGGCATTGGTTTTGTGCCTACATGAATGACGACGAATTTGCGTCTTTGATTATCCCTAGTGATCAATGGGACAAATAGATGAGTCTAGAAGTATAAATGAGATTAGTACTAAAGTCATGTGATGAAGTGAATGCAGATATTCATGAATAAATCACGAAGAAACTAGTACGATGTGTGGCACGATATGTGCTAAATAAATGGCAAGTATGAGTAAGTTGGCTCGAAGCCTGTAGTGGTGCATGGTTAGTTGATGCCACGAAGGGATTATAATAATCTCCTTGAGTATTTTGTGTAAATATCTGTTGCCTTTCCAGGCTGATGCAGTTGTTCTTTTCATAACCTGTGATTGTGTGAGAATAGTGACTGATAGTAAAAATCAGACAAAACGGTTGTCGATTTAGTTAATTGAAATTGACATTTCCTTTACCTCCTTGTGACCTTAATTGGGTACCTTGAGGAGGAAATTGGTGATAATTCGTGTATAAGAGGTGAAATCGCAAGTTTCACGTTGTGTGATGGGTTTTCGGGTAAGCCGAATAGAGTTAACGAATTCGATCGAGACGTCCCTGCTATCGTGAGATATAACGATCGTAAAGGTTCTAGATTGGCATAGCAAGAGAAACTCAGATGAGAGTGTGCTTAAAATATGTTCTCAGTATGGAGAAAAGAATAGATGAAGGTATTGAGATATGATTCAAGTTATGTGTATATTCACGCACGAATCAGTAAAGAGAATAAAATTCTGTGTGTACGTGAGTAGGGAGCATAATATAAAGATATGCTCATCGAAATGTTCAAACCATGATAGTTGAGTTGTAAGCTATTGAGAGAACTGTTTATTTGAAAGTTCTAGTATTGAGATCAGTCTGAATCAAGAGAAAGAGTTGACAGGTTGGTGATCCAGAGACAATCACTTTTGTGTCTGTGTTGTGAGTTGGATGTTATGAAAAGATCCATGTTAAGCAATGCGAGTTAGTTACTCGGTTGACCCTAGTTGGTAACATCTTAGTTTCAGCAAGGTTAATGACTGGAGCGAGTCTTCTTTTCAGAACAAAAAGGGTTCAGAAGAGATATTCTAACACCTTCTTACCCGTATCCGTCGCCGGATTAGGGTTATGAGGCCTTATTGAACTAAACTCAATTCCAGATAACCATTTATTTGAATCCAAGCACAAAGCAATGCTATCTTTTCTATTTCATATAACATTACAACCATTTAAAATAAATAATGTACAACCAGTTTTTCTTATAGGTATTTAATACATACAAATGTCCGAATCACATAACCTAGGCATTCATGACTTATATATAATTAAACCATATCCCAACCTATGTCATTTTATAACATATATTGGACATAAATCAAAACCCATATAACATAAGCTGATTTCCATTCATATTACTATAATACATATGCTTATTAAACCAACCGAACCATTATACCCTTTAATAATCAATTGCATATACAAACATATTAATATTACATCTTGGCCAAACATACTATTTCACCTTCCATTTGGATTCGTACCTAACCAACCAAGAAACATATTCATTCTTACCATTAACAATTGGATCTATATAGCCAACGATCATATACATATCTCATTATAAAAGTATGAATATCACATAGCCAAATTCACTTAAACATAACATTATTTATTCTTACTAAACACATCAAGCATATGTCATTTACCATATGGCCGAAACACATGTCTTAACTCAACTATCATTAGTAAAGAGTAAGTAACTCATAAATTCATCTTAATCGCGATCGTGCACGCATCATAAACACAGCAACCATGATTCACATATAAAAAGCCAAGACCAAGTTTGCTAAAACCATCACCTAACATATATATATATATCAAATGAGCACCTTTCACATATGATATAAACCATAACCGAATTTAAAACATCCATTAGCATTATGAACAAGCTATGAAATCAAAACATAGAAATGAAACTTAACCAAAAGAAATAGCCATTTTCGCAAGGCTTTATTTATATACAAGACCAAATATCATAGGTTTCAAAACTTAGTCTAACCTATACATGCCTTTGATTCAAAAAACTAAGCTTAAGTACCAAAAGGGGTGATAGTGTGGTTGACTTCTCCGACGATCCTCGGATGCCCGTAGCTTGATCAAAATCTATAAAAGCAGAACAATGAGCGCACACACTGAGTAAGCTTACTAGCTTAGTAAGTCTTAAGCGGATTTAAAGAAAATAATTCAATTTAACACCTAAACATTCCAAGTTAAATACTTAATATTACTTCAACTTTAACAAAGCACACATATGGTATCACATTGCGAACTTCAATACCATATTTAACTAGACATTACTCATTATCTTACCTTCAACAAATAATTCATTAACTCAACTCAAAATTTAAATGGTAAGTATCCATTTCCTACCAAATACTCAATGCGTAAGCACATCATTTAAATGGAACCACATACAAGAACATATATATACTTATTCACTTCACATCTTATAACTCTAAATGTTCAATATATACGGAATATTAATATGATTTCATAACCAAATGGCCGAATATACATACATAATCATTAACCACATTCTCATCCAACAATATACATATATACTTTTATAATTGATCGAAGATATAAATTCAATTAAACAACTCACGTGCACTTACCTAAGACGTGCGACCCGTAATTTAATTCATACGAAAAAGCTTGAGTTTGTTCTTTTGTCAACATAACTCCACCATTTCATATGCATAAGCTCGTATATAAAAAATATAAAATCACCCAGCATTAAGCTCGCTAGACCGAGGTCCGACATTTGATCATCGGCATTTAGCCCGCTAGGCAATAAGCTCAAACACTTCACCACAAGACAAGGCCTGCTAGGCTCGAGCTCTGATATATTTCACCAAGACAAAGCCCGCTAGGCTCGGCTTTGATATATTTCATCGGCACAAAGCCCGCTAGGCATTTAGCCTGATACATTCGATATAATTCAAACCTAACATATGCCATGCTTAATTTAAATCACTTGCACAAAATGAACTCAAATAAATTTAGTTACCATCCATAATCAAATCTTTATGTCACATTCGGCTATGATCAAATTTAAATCCAATATTTCAAAGTTTGACATATAAACTAAATTATGAACAATATTTACAGTAATAACTTGCTTTAAGACTTACCTCGACTGTCGACGGACGACCAAGACCAACTATTCAACTATTTTTGTTTTTCCCCGATCCAAGTCCGTTTTTCTTTGTTCTTGATCTAAACACATTCAATTTAAGCTCGTTCAAACACATTTCATTTCAATTTAGTCCAAAAACACTTAAATAGGAAAATTACTATTTTACCCTTAATGTTTCACACTTTTACAAATTAGTCCAATTTGTACAAAACACAAAATACACCAATTTTGATTACACACATCAAGGGCCAAATGTTCCTAGACTTCATACAAGACCTTGCATTTCATTTGTTTCATGTTTTAGTCCTTTAAGAATTTATTATTTTTCAAATTAGTCCCTAACACTCAATTTCACAAAAACTTCTAATTATAAACATGATGATTTAAAACATACTATTAATAATATACCATCAAACATCACATACCATGAATATACATCTATGGCTGAATTTTAATGTGTCATAAACTCAAAAATTTCAACATGAGTTGTATAGCATTCAAAGCAATGATTCCAAAAATGTAAAAATTATTTAAAACTAAGCAAAATACATACCCCAAATTGAGCTCCCAATTGCCGAAATTTAAGCTTCAACAATGGAGTTTTCTTCCTCCCACATTCGGCCAAGAAGATGAACAAAGGTATGTTCTCTTTCTTTCCACTTTGTTTCATTTTTTTATGTCTTAGATTAAAAATAACATTTGTTTACTTATTAATAATAAAACATATTATTATAATAACAATACTTTATCTAATTTCTCTCATGTTGCCGTCCACTCTACTAACATTGGATTAATTATCCTTTAAGGACTTCACTTTAATAAAGCCATCACAATTTAACACATAATCCATTAAAAGATCACTTCTAACAATTATACAATTTAGTCCTTTAGTCAAATTAGTCACACAGATAAGCAAATTAATTCACAAAAATTTAACACATGCTAATTTACTAATCATCAACACAGAATATAATATTAAAATAATATTCAGACTCGGATTTGTGGTCTCGAAACCACTGTTCCGATTAGGGTCAATTTCGGACTGTTACAACTCTTCCCCCCTTTAGGGATTTTCGTCCCCGAAAATCTTACCGTTAAACAAAGTTGGATATTGTTGCCTCATTGAATCCTCAGGCTCCCACGTAGCCTCTTCTACTCCATGTCGATTCCATAGTACTTTTACTAACGGAATTTTCTTGTTTCTTAACTCTTTCACTTCACGAGCTAAAATACGGATCGGTTCCTCTTCGTACGTCATATTAGATCAGATTTCAATTTCAAATGGGGTAATCACATGTGACGGATCTGATCGATATTTACGGAGCATTGAAACATGAAACACATTATGGATCTTTTCAAGCTCAGAGGGCAATTGTAATCTATACGCAACAGGCCCGACTCGTTCAATGACTTCATACGGTCCGATAAATCTCGGACTCAATTTGCCTTTTCGTCCAAATTGAAGCACTTTCTTCCACGGTGAAACTTTCAAAAATACCCGATCTCCAACCTGAAACTTAATGTCTTTACGTTTCAAATCCGCGTATGACTTTTGGCGATCTGATGCAACTTTCAAACTATCTCAGATTATTACCACTTTCTGTTCAGTCTCTTTAATCAAATCAACCCCGTGTATCTTGTTATCACTGAGCTCGGTCCAGTACAAAGGTGTATGACACTTGCGACCGTACAAAGCTCCGTAGGGTGCCATTTTGATACTAGATTGAAAGCTATTATTGTAAGCAAATTCAATCAAAGGTAAGTATCGTTCCCACGTACCTTCAAACTCGAGGACGCAACATCTCAACATATCCTCAAGTATCTGAATAGTTCGTTCAGATTGACCGTCTGTCTGAGGATGAAAAGCTGTGCTAAAGTGTAGTTTGGTACCTAAAGCATCTTGCAATTTCTTCCAAAATCGCGATGTGAATCTCGGGTCTCTATCCGAGACAATGGAAATCGGCACACCATGTAATCTCACAATTTGAGATACATACAACTCAGCAAGTTTCTCGAGCAAATAGTCCGTACGAACTGGAACAAAGTGGGCCGATTTGGTTAGTTTATCCACTATAACCTGCATCGCATCTTTCTTGCTCTGGTGTCGTAGGCAAACCGGATACAAAATCCATAGTAATTCTATCCCATTTCCATTCAGGTATCATGATCGGCTGAAGTAACCCGGAAGGCACCTGATGTTCAGCTTTTACTTGCTGACAAATTAAGCACTTGGAAACAAATTCAGATATATCCCTTTTCATACCAGTGCCACCAATAGAATGTTTCAAATCATTATACATTTTCGTATACCGGATGTACCGACAATCGACAATTATGAGCCTCATTCAATATCATCTCGAATCAAATTCACATTCCTCTCGGAACACATATTCGGCCTTTGAAATTCAAACAATCATTTTCATCGATTCAAAACTCTGACTCTACATCATTTTCACACTGAACTCGTCTTGTCATCGTATCTTTGTCAACTTTTTGAGCATCACAAATTTGTTGAATAAACAACGGTCTTACTTTCAATTCGGTTAATATCGAACCATCACCAGACATAACCATATGCGCGTTCAACGTATGAAGAGCAAATAATGATTTTCGACTTAGGGCATCTGCGACAACATTAGCTTTCCCTGGATGATAGTCAATCACTAATTCGTAATCTTTCAACAGCTCTAACCATCTGCGTTGTCTCAAGTTCAAATCTTTCTGAGTCATCAAATACTTTAAACTTTTGTGATCTGAATAAACATGACACTTCTCACCGAATAGGTAATGACGCCAAATCTTCAACGCGAATACAATGGTCGCTAATTCCGGATCATGAGTAGGATAATTTCTTTCATGTGGCTTCAATCGTGTCTCGGCGTAGGCTACTACTTTACCTTCTTGCATTAAAACGCAACCCAAACCATTTAAAGAAGCATCACTATACATAAAAATTCTTTACCCGATTCAGCCGAATTAACACCGAGCTTCGGTCAAGAGAGCTTTCAACCGATCGAAACTTTCTGCGACATTTTTCCGTCCATTCGAACTTAACATCTTTCTCGTAATAGCTTTGTCAATAGGGTAGCTATTATAGAAAAACCTTTCACGAATCGTCTATAATATCCAAAGAAGTTCCGTAAAGCTTCAATTTACAAACATTCTTTGGTGGCTTCCAATCAAGTATAGCCGATATTTTATTCGGATCAACCCAATGCCCGACAAAACAACATGACCTGGAAAGTGACTTCATTCCTCCAGAACTCACACTTACTAAACTTTGCATACAACTGCTGATCTCGCAAAGTTTGTAGCACCAATCTCAAATGCTCGGCATGTTCAGTTTCATCTCTGGAGTAGATCAGAATATCATCTATAAACACTACCACAAACCGATCCAAATACTGTCTGAAAATCTGATTCATCAAATCCATAAAAATAGTAGGTGCATTAGTAAGTCCAAAAGGCATAACCAGGAACTCAAAATGTACGTACCTCGTTCGAAATGCAGTCTTTGGCACATCGGAATCTCTGACTCGTAACTGATAATAACCCGATCTCAAATCTATCTTCGAAAACACTGAAGCCCCTTTCAACTGATCAAACAAATCATCAATCCGAGGCAACGGGTATTTATTCTTTATAGTCACTTTATTCAGCTGCCGATAATTAATACACATTCGTATAATCCCATCTTTCTTTTTCACAAACAGAACTGGTGCACCCCAAGAAGAGAAACTCGGTCGTGCAAAGCCCCTATCTGTCAACTCTTGCAACTGTGGTTTCAACTCTTTCAATTCAGTAGGTGCCATTCGATACGGAGCAATTGAAATCGGAGTCGTCTCTGGTACTAATTCAATGCCAAACTCTATTTCTCGAACAGGTGGTAAACCCGGTAGTTCTTCAGGAAACACATCTGGATACTCGCACACAACTGGTACGGATTCAATCTGCTTCTCAGTAACTTTACTATCCAACACATAAGCCAAGTAAGCTTCACACCCTTTTCTCACATGCTTATGAGCTAACATCGAGGAGATTAATGTCGGTAACCCATTCAGGTCATTAGATTCAATTCGGATAACTTCACCGTTCTGACATCTCAAATCAAGGGTCTTTCTTTTGCAATTAACAACAGCATCATGCAAAGTTAACCAGTCCATCTCCAAAATTATATCGAACTCGTCGAAAGGCAACAACATTAGATCAGCTGGGAAGCATGAATCCCGAATCATCAACGGGCAACTTTTACACACTTTATCAACCAGAACACATCGACCCAAGGGGTTTGATACACGAATCACAAACTCAGTAGACTCAACAGGTAGCGTCCTACTGGATACTAAAGTTTCACACACATATGAATGAGTCGAACCCGGATCAATCAATGCAATCACATTAGTATCATAAAGAGTGAAAGTACCGGTGATAACATCTGGGGAAGAAGCATCCTCTCTGGCACGTACAGCATATGCTCTAGCAGGTGCACGAGCCTCTGATCGAACTGCAGTGTCTTTAGTTCCTTTCTGACTGCCACTTACATTTCCCAAATGCCTGGGTGGTCTGCCTCGTGCTGACGCGTAGCTCGATCTTGTATTTTGCTCGGCTAGCATCGGGCACTCTCGAATAAAATGATCCGATGATCCACATTTAAAGTAGGACCGATCACGAAATCTACAACTCCCAGAATGCCATTTTCCACAATGCTTGCACTCAGCCCGATTCTACTGAACATTACCAACACTATCCATCGAAGTGGCTCGGGAACCCACAGGAGGTCGATCTCGTCTAGAGAAGTCTAAAGTAGCCTTATGTCGACTGGATTCATCTTTAAACTTCTTTGATGCGGAATGAAAGGTCTTACTCGATGATCTTTTTTGAATGTCTCTAGCTTCGAACTCGACTTTTCTTTTCTCTTTTCCAAGCTCTTCAGCTTTACAAGCTCGTTCGACAAGTACCACGAACTCTTTAATCTCGAGTATGTCGACTAGCAACTTAATATCTTCATTCAGACCGTCTTCAAATCTTTTACACATAATGGCTTCAGTTGACACACATTCACGGGCATATTGGCTCAGTCTGACAAATTTGCTCATACTCGATCCACGGTCATTCGACCTGTTTCAATTCCAGAAATTCTTTTTGTTTCTGATCAATGAATCTCTGACTGATGTACTTTTTACGGAATTCTATCTGAAAGAATTCCCAGGTCACTTTTTCCCTCGGAACCACCGATACTAGTGTATTCCACCAGTGATATGCGGTGTCCCGTAATAAGGATATAGCACACTTCAAGCATTCGTCTAGAGTACATGACAGCTCATCAAGCACACGGATAGTATTATCAAGCCACATCTCAGCTTGTTCCGCGTCGTCATCATCATTAGCTTTAAATTCTTCGACCCCGTGTTTCCTGATTTTATCAACGGGAGGCTTGCTAGATCTCATCGGATCTATCATCTGAGGTGAAAGGTATCGAGTTGGATTATTCGGGGGAGGGTTGTTGTATGCACCCCAGATTAGTCCGCATAAATTGGGTAAACCATTCATTCATCATCCGGTAGAAGGCTTGCTTAGCCTCCCCTCATGGCTACCCGAGATAGGTCGAGAGTCTCACCGGCCACACGACCCATGAGCGGGATCAGGCGCTACGCTCTCTAAATCATCAGCTACGGCTCTATCGGGATCCATTTACTATATAAAACACAATTTAAATGTCAGAAGTCACCACACTATCGTATTATAAAGTTAAGGCATGTATAGCTAGACTCACACGTGCTACGGTAGTCCTAGAATCGACTAAACCGTAAGCTCTGATACCAATCAAATGTAACACCCTCTTACCCATATCTGTCGCCGAATTAGGGTTATGAGGCCTTACTTAACTAAACTCAATTCCAGATAAACATATATTTGAATCTAAGCACAAAGCAATGCTATCTTTTCTATTTCATATAACATTACAACCATTTAAAATAAATAATGTACAACCAGTTTTTACATACAAATGTCTGAATCACATAACCTAGGCATTCATGACATATATATAATTAAACCATATCCCAACCTATGTCATTTTATAACATATATCGGACATAAATCAAAACCCATATAACATAAGCTGATTTCCATTCATATTACTATAATACATATGCTTATTAAACCAACCGAACCATTATACCCTTTAATAATCAATTGCATAGACAAACATATTAATATTACATCTTGGCCAAACATACTATTTCACCTTCCATTTGGATTCGTACCTAACCAACCAAGAAACATATTCATTCTTACCATTAACAATTGGATCTATATAGCCAACGATCATATACATATCTCATTATAAAAGTATAAATATCACATAGCCAAATTAACTTAAACATAACATTATTTATTCTTACTAAACACATCAAGCATATGTCATTTACCATATGGCCGAAACACATGTCTTAACTATCATTAGTAAAGCGTATTAAGCAAGTAACTCATAAATTCATCTTAATCGCGATCGTGCACGTATCATAAACACAGCAACCATGATTCACATATAAAAAGCCAAGACCAAGTTTGCTAAAACCATCACCTAACATATATATATATATCAAATGAGCACCTTTCACATATGATATAAACCATAACCGAATTTAAAACATCCATTAGCATTATGAACAAGCTATGAAATCAAAACATAGAAATGAAACTTAACCAAAAGAAATAGCCATTTTCGCAAGGCTTTATTTATATACAAGACCAAATATCATAGGTTTCAAAACTTAGTCTAACCTATACATGCCTTTGATTCAAAAACTAAGCTTAAGTACCAAAAAGGGGTGATAGTGTGGTTGACTTCTCCGACGATCCTCAGATGCCCGTAGCTTGATCAAAATCTATAAAACAGAACAATGAGCGCACACGGAGTAAGCTTACTAGCTTAGTAAGTCTTAAGCGAATTTAAAGAAAATAATTCAATTTAACACCTAAACATTCCATGTCAAATACTTAATATTACTTCAACTTTAACAAAGCACACATATGGTATCACACTGCCGAACTTCAATACCATATTTAACTAGACATTACTCATTATCTTACCTTCAACAAATAATTCATTAACTCAACTCAAAATTTAAATGGTAAGTATCCATTTCCTACCAAATACTCAATGCGTAAGCACATCATTTAAATGGAACCACATACAAGAACATATATATACTTATTCACTTCACATCTTATAACTCTAAATGTTCAATATATACGGAATATCAATATGATTTCATAACCAAATGGCCGAATATACATACATAATCATTAACCACATTCTCATCCAACAATATACATATATACTTTTATAATTGATCGAAGATATAAATTCAATTAAACAACTCACAGGCACTTACCGGTACGGCCACGTAATTTAATTCATACGAATAAGCTTGAGTTTGTTCTTTTGTCAACATAACTCCACCATTTCATATGCATAAGCTCGTATATAAAAAAATATAAAATCACCGGCATTAAGCCTGCTAGACTGAGGTCTGACATTTGATCACCGGCATTTAGCCTGCTAGGCAATAAGCCCGAAACACTTCACCGGCACAAGGCCTGCTAGACTCGAAGCCCAATATATTTCACTGGTACAAAGCCTGCTAGGCTCGAAGCCCGATATATTTCACCGGCACAAAGCCTGATACATTCGATATAATTCAAACCTAACATATGCCATGCTTAATTTAAATCACTTGCACAAAATGAACTCAAATAAATTTAATTACCATCCATAATCAAATCTTTATGTCACATTCGGCTATGATTAAATTTAAATCCAATATTTCAAAGTTCGACATATAAACTAAATTATGAACAATATTTACAGTAATAACTTGCTTTAAGACTTACCTCGACTGTCGACGGACGACGAAGACCAACTATTCAACTATTTTTGTTTTTCCACGATCCAAGTCCGTTTTTCTTTGTTCTTGATCTAAACACATTCAATTTAAGCTCGTTCAAACACATTTCATTTCAATTTAGTCCAAAAACACTTAAATAGGTAAATTACTATTTTACCCTTAATGTTTCACACTTTTACAAATTAGTCCAATTTGTACAAAACACAAAATACACCAATTTTGGTTACACACATCAAGGGCCAAATGTTCCTAGACTTCATACAAGACCTTGCATTTCATTTGTTTCATGTTTTAGTCCTTCAAGAATTTATTGTTTTTCAAATTAGTCCCTAACACTCAATTTCACAAAAACTTCTAATTATAAACATGATGATTTAAAACATACTATTAATAATATACCATCAAACATCACATACCATGAATATACATCTATGGCTAAATTTTAATGTGTCATAAACTCAAAAATTTCAACATGAGTTGTATAGCATCCAAAGCAACGATTCCAAAAATGTAAAAATTATTTAAAACTAAGCAAAATACATACCCCAAATTGAGCTCCCAATTGCCAAAATTTAAGCTTCAACAATGGAGTTTTCTTCCTCCCACATTCGGCCAAGAAGATGAACAAAGGTATGTTCTCTTTCTTTCCACTTTGTTTCATTTTTTTTATGTCTTAGATTAAAAATAACATTTGTTTACTTATTAATAATAAAACATATTATTATAATAACAATATTTTATCTAATTTCTCTCATGTTGCCGTCCACTCTACTAACATTGGATTAATTGTCCTCTAAGGACTTCACTTTAATAAAGCCATCACAATTTAACACATAATCCATTAAAAGATCACTTCTAACAATTATACAATTTAGTCCTTTAGTCAAATTAGTCACATAGATAAGCAAATTAATTCACAAAAATTTAACACATGCTAATTTACTAATCATCAACACAGAATATAATATTAAAATAATATTCAGACTCAGATTTGTGGTCTCAAAACCACTGTTCCGATTAGGGTCAATTCTGGACTGTTACAGATATAATAAATGGTATTTTAAATAAGCTCCAAATGAGTTTATTTGAGATGGTAAATACAGGTTGTATAAGTTTTCCGTTGTTGATGATGAACCCAAAACTTATACAGAGCTTTGGTATGAGATTTAGTAGCAGCATATCTAATAAAGCAAGAATAAGGAAGTACAGTTATGTGGATAAATGTTTTGACAATAGAGTACATTTCACAGTATGATTGAGATTATGGTCAGGAGTAGTTGACCACTAAAAGCTGAGTTTTCAAAGCGTACAAGTCAAGATTTCTACAGTCGGTAAATGCTTTAATGGGAAAATGAGATAAACCTTATAGATTTTAATTTTGGGTTGACAAAATTTCCAAGAAAGGGAAATGTCATTTGAATAGTGGTAAGTCAACCAGTAAAGATCTGAACAATCAATTGGACATATATAGTGTTCCAAATTGGTGGATTTCTGAGTATATACCTTCGAGAAAGAATAACCTAGGTCTCAAGTTATGCTCGACCTTGTGTATCACAGCTTAAGAGTCGTGTCAAGAGAAACTTGAGGATAAGTGAATTCGTGATTTTGAAGAGTTGATGAAAACGTTTTAAGAAAGTTAGTAGCCACTCCTCCTGATAAGATTTTCGGGGACGAAAATCCCTAAGAGGAGAATTTAATGTGACCGATTTAGGGGCTAGTCGGAACAGTGACCTCGGAATCACTAATTCGAGATTAGAGAAAATTATTTTCATGATATGTTATGTGATATAACATGTTTATAAGGATGCATGGAAATTTTGGTGCCTTAATTTTAGCGAATTCTAGCTAAATTGTAAAAAAGGACTAAATCGCATAAAGTGCGAAAGTTCTATTTTAATTTCTAGAGGTACCAAATAGTCATAGAATATTAATTAGAGGTCCCAAATGTGCAATTTGGCCTTGTTAAATGTGTTGGCAGGCCATAGAAAGTCAAGGGGGACAAAGACATTAAATGATGGTAAAAAATTTGGTGATGTTAGGTGTTTAAATGAATAAAATAAGGTGAATAAAGATGTTATCATCTCTTCACTATTCCTTCACCTTCTTCTATCGTAAATTGAAGAGAAATAAGGGCTATGGCGCTCAAAAATTTCAGCAAACATTCCTCCTCACAAGTAAGTGATTTTGATGATCTTTCTTGATAAAAATTGTACTTTTGGAGTCCCCAAAGCTTAAGCTTTCTAAAGAGGGGACTAGTTTGCAATATGGTTGAAAGTCTAAGGACTTGCCATGAGAGATTTTATGTTGTTTGATGAGTTTTTATGAAAGAAAATGAATGATAGGATGATGGGAAACAACTTTTGTGAAAGGAGTTGTCATGAAACACCTAAATGGGACTAAAATGCAAAAGTTGTAATTTGTTCATTAAGGCATGAAATTGATGGAATTGAGAATAGTTGTAAGAGGATTAAATGTTCAGCTAGGCTTGTTTAACAAGGAAATGTGATGAAAATTTATTTATTTAGCCTAGGGGCAAAATCGTAATTTTGCCAAAGTATAGGGGCAAAATGGTCATTTTTGCCTAAGTAGAGATTATGTTGTAATACGATCATTGAGTGATTAAATGAGTAAATTTTATTGTTCTAAATCAAAGAAAACGAGTTTCAGACCTAGAACGGATGAAAAGAGAAATGTGGGCAAAAAGGTCCTTTTCGGCTCTTTCGACATCGAGGTAAGTTCATATGCGAATGTTGAAATTTCGTATGAGCTCATTTAGTATTCCAATGTTGTATGGAATGTATATTACTATATGAATGTATGAAATGTCTCTTGATGAGATGTCAATGGAATTAAACTTAGAGTAATGGGAAATGTATGTGGAATGATATGATGATAGTTAAGGCCTCGTGTAAGACCATATTGGAATATGGCCTCGATGTAAGAATTCGTATAAGACCATGTCAGGGACATGGCAACGACATGTTAATACAAGTAAGACCCTATTGGGGTATGAATGCTATGTGACATTATGTGTATGAGACTCGAGAGAGAGTTATTTAATAACTTGAGTGATTCAACGTATATGTTGAAAGAAAGAAAGTACGCGGTCGTACCATGGAAAAAGCACAAGTGTGTGTGCTAGAATTGAATTGATATGAATTCGGTATACGATGAACCCTTAGTGGGTTATGTGTATTCAATACACCTTAGTTGTATGAGATAGATTCATTAATGCATCGTGTGAATGTGAGCGAGCATCGTAGAAAGTTAAGTAAGAATAGAAGTATGTGAGGATGTTCTCGGAGGAACATTTGAAATGGAGATATACTTGAGGATTATTATTCATGAATGTAAAATAACGGTGAGCTAAGTGCAATATCACCATATTAATAGTAACCGATAGGCTAAATGCGAAACCACCAAGATATTAGTAGCATGAGCGGCTTAGTGAAAATGTTTGATGTGTTGTTTTATATGATTATGTGGTGATCAGTGCAGGAATGTACGCTTATTAAATGAGCAGTTGGCTTGTGACATGGTAAAAATGTGGTAAGAGACTGAATGAGTAAGTTCTAAGAATAGTTGAGTAAGTAACGATGAGTTTATGAGAGACACTCTTCATGATACTTTGTAATTATGTATATCAATATTTGACGCATTATGCAGATGAGCTTACTAAGCATTATTGCTTACTCCTTTACTTTTATCATCTCTTATAGGTTATGGCATGTATAGGGCTAGTACCTAAGGTTGAATAAGTCATTGTTGATGTGGCCAAATTATGTTGGCCTAAGAGAACTTATGTTTGTTTGTGTATAGCCATAGATGATGGCCTAAGTTATTTGTAATTATATAGGAATTAGTTCTCCCTAGTGTATGGGATAAAGACCTCATTCTTTTCTAATCAAACGTCTTTAATTCAAGAGTAATGTTGATACTATGTGTAGTTATGTGATGATGTATGAATGTATGCAAATTTGGGTGGAAAAAGGCTTGGTAGATAGCTCTACAAGTGCTCAAGACGGACACACACACACACGCGCGTGTTCTGGCCGCCGCGCGACACTGCACCTTAGTTTTATAAGTTAGGATAGGCCACGGGCTAATCCCATGGCCGCGTGTTAAGGCCGTGCATGTTACACGATTGGAACATGGGCGTGTGCTCGGTCGTGCGAAATAAGTCAGTATGTCAAGGTATAGTACACGGTCTAAGTCCACGGGCGTGTCAAGGCCGTGTGGATTTAGTCAGTGTCGACCACGGGTGGAAAGCACGGGCATGTCTTAAGGGCACAAGGGCATGTTCCCAAACCGCATGGGCGTGTGCCTTAACCGTGGGGCATTTGGCAGAATGCTTGGGTTTTTAAGCACGGTTGTTGAGCATGGCGTGTGTGTGTCTACACACAAAGCGTGTCTCATTATACACAAGGCGTGTGGCCTGCTTTTAAAGAAAAGTTTTCTTTAACTCGTAAAAATTTTCCGAACGCAAGTTTAAGGCCTCGTAGGCCCACAATACGAATGACTTGACTAAGAAAGAGAAGTTTTTAATTTGGAACAAAATTTTATAGCCCGTAAGTATATGTTTAAGGAAGTTCAAGCATAGTAATGTCTCGTATCCCAGTTTAGCCTCAGAAACGGGTATGGGGTGTTACAGATGAATTAAACTGAAATCCTCAATTTTCCTTCCCTTTTCTTTAATCAAAAGATACAGAAAAGCTTAGAAAGATTATTAATTTACTAAATCCTCAATCACTTAAGTTGATGCATTATTTTCTCCCTCCATGCAGATTGCTTCTTAACTTTTCTCTCTTACAGAACAAACCAAAGAAGAAGATAGAAGAAAGAAAATGAATACATAAAATGAGAGAATGAGCATAGGAGAATGACGCCTCTTCTCTATATAACCTTCTCACACTCATTTACTAAAACCAATTCATCAACATCAAATTTAATGTTCCTCATCATAATGTTTCCCACTAAAGAAAACTCAGTTCTAATGTAACGAGATTAATAATTAAAATCTAACTATTTGCCAAGTAGTCTATCAAATTCATTAATTTGCACTAGAACCTGTTTAAACAAAAAGTTTTTCTAATTTAATACCCATAATTGCCATGGCACCTAACCTTTAACATTTCCATGTGTGACAATTCGATTGTACTGTCATGGCCTTCTTAAGAGAATATGGCTAGCATTCATAGAAGCCATATCACATAGGACTTCATCTTTATATGTTTGCCCAATTTAAAAAGGCACATGAACTTGTTTTGTTACCTTCACTTCTCCTTAGTCATTCAACCAATTAAGTTTATAAGGTCATGGATGATTTGTAATCGACAAGTTCAATTTCTCCACCAATGTAGTGGAGGCCACATTTGCATAACTCCTTTCATCAATGATAGCATGACATACTTTTTTGTGAATCATGCATCATGTGTGGAAGAGATTCTCATGTTGTTCATTATCCACCATCCCTTATAAATTCAAATTTTGTTGAGAAACAACCAAGTTTCTATCATTAGAATATTCCACAATGTCCGCCTTCTCAATGAACTAGTTTTCATTAAATATCTCAAGGCATTGGAGAATGAACAGTAATAATGTCGTGAAGCCCAAGGCCTAAGCCCAACCGGACCAAGTTTTTCACTTTCCAATTTCATTGCAATTGATAAAGAAAGGTACATCAAAGTTACCAACACATGCTCTATCTCATGCATTGCTTGATTCAAGCTTCATGCACTTAAATGAAAACTATACAACTATCATATACTAGTATAATACCCACATTCCACGCCGAGATTTTTATTTATATATTTAATAGAAATTATAATATTTACGTATTGTTTTTTTGTACAAAAATAGAAGGCTAGGCCGTAAGAAAAAGCAAACTTAGGAGACACAGTATCCTCCATTAGTAATGCCAAGTCGATCATCTAGCAAAGTCTGAACTACTCTCCAAATGATAATTTGGTCATGACATTATCACAAATATATTGAAGAAACTTTCATAATATATATTTACTAAGAAATGTATCGAAAATATTTTTTAAACTTCTTAAGATTATTTTTTTTTTAAAGTAATAAGAGAAAATCGCATCGTACAAAATTAGAGAATGGAGATATAGGTTCATGTACATGACTTGCCTCCGAACATATGTTATAAAAGAATTTGTATAATGATATTGTATCATGTATGCATGCTATGAAACAAATATTTAATAAGAGACCAACAAACGATTTTATAATGATGAATGAGCTCTTTCTCTGGTAGCAAATCATCAACATAGACTTGGCCTCTTAAATGGATGAAATTGATTTCATCCATTTAATTACAGTTTCAATAGGGAGAGCATTGAGAAATAGTTGTTTTCAGGAAAGAACATTACATGTCCGGTTACAAAGCAAATTATTGCAGATTATGAGCTTACCCAAAATTATACTCTGAGGAGATTGCATCAATCTCGATGCATGATAAACGTTTCGCATTGAATCGAAAGGATCCCAACACCAAAGCCACCCACCCATCAACAAAGTGTGGATTATCAAGCTTCTTAACATGCCAAGTCACAACAATAATCAAATGTCTCAATAGTAGTTGACCGGTGATATTAAAATTCCTTTACAAAAAATTTAAAAGAGTATAAGTTGGGATTTATTGGTATACAAAGAAAAAAAGTAATTGTGTCACCATCATGGACATCACAAAAGTTGCACTTAACAATGAAGTTATTTTGTGGAGAAAAAAAATTGAATCAAAAGCTTGCCATCAAAGGCTATATAGTTTAGCATGTTCTGGTATGGGTGCTAGGCACTTCTCCACCTATAATTGCATCAACATAAGTTCATAAAGAAGATAACATAAATGGGAACATAACATTAGTAAAACTTTGTTTATATTTATAGCAAATTGGAAGGTATATAAAACAACTGCCAATGAACTTGAGGCCCAATTACATTGTTTTGTTGGATTTGGTTAAAACCATCTCACAAGAAGTAAAAAAGAATACTGAAATTAAAGACAAAAAATGATAAAATCTAATTATATATAAAATTAGTTTATAAGCCTAAATTATTTGTGTCCCGAAGAGGAAAATCTCTTAATAATATATAATTGGATGAGGTCCACGAAGATAGCCAGCCAATGAGAAATTGACAAGTACAGCCATTTCTTTTTTATTTAATTATTCATAACTCATTTTCGTGGACCTCTCTATTTAACTCTGGGTTTTTTTTTTCTATGCTTTACTATTCTTCCGCTATTTGCAGCGACTAACAAACAATAGCGGGACGGGAGGATCTCTCAGGTATCTTTTTCTTGTTCTTAAATTTAAAATTATTTCGTGTTATCTTTGTTGAAGTTAAGGGCGATCTAGCTTGGATTTGATTTTTTTTCCTATAAGAAACAAAAATCTGTTTTTTTCTTTTTTAGGGTTTAGGTAATGGCTTCAAAGCGGATATTGAAGGAGCTCAAGGATCTCCAGAAAGATCCTCCTACCTCTTGCAGCGCTGGTTCAATTTCATCTCTCTTTTCATCTGTTCCCTGCCCCGATTTGATTTTTTTTTCTTGTGATCTTTCTCATAGTCATTATAGTCTTGTTTCCATTATATTCTCTCTTTTTATTTATTTATTTATTGTTCTCTTAAATTTTGTCCTTTTTTCCGGTTACCTGCATCCTGTCTTTGTAAATCATGAGATGAGATCATTATTGCCGTATAATTAAATTTTGAGCTGTAAATAAAGGATCTATACTTATTATTAGGGGGTTTGGTTTTGAGGTTTGACCATGATAGTTTCATTGATTGAAATTGCTGTATGTTTCGTCCTTTTATTTTCTTCATTTTCAATTTTTAGGTTTTCATCATTGGATTCTGTTTGACGCAATATTGTCAAAACTTTTATTTTTCTTTTTCACGTCTTATTATACTCATTGGTTGCTGTGGATATCCTTTTCTTAAGTTGATATGTGGTCATAAGAAATTGTTGCTGTATAGCTGAAGTTGTATGAATATTCATATGATTACCATGAAATGCTATTGTCATCTATTGCAGATAGAAACTCGTAATTTCTGTTAAAGGTACTAAAATCATTTAGGAGTGCAACATCTTATATTTTTCTCAAAGGAATGTGAAAAAAGATTAGTATTTGATTGAGGAAAATATTTTCATTAGGTTACTTCCTGATTGGTTATTCCATCAAACTATTGTTTTACGTCTTTTTATTATTGATTAAGGCCCTGTTGCTGAAGACATGTTTCATTGGCAAGCAACTATTATGGGTCCTCCAGATAGCCCGTATGCCGGTGGGGTGTTTCTAGTCACCATTCATTTCCCTCCGGATTATCCATTTAAACCACCCAAGGTACTTGATTGCCTTAACAATCTAATTCTCATTTGTTTCTTACTTTATTGTATATTGTGTACTTTTACCTTTATTGACTATATATTTATCTGCATTTGACTTGTCTTTTGCTTTTAAAACATACCACTTTGTGTCTTAAGTTTTTTTAAGAAAATTGCATAGCACTCCGTATACTGCAAGTTCATTATTTGAACATGTTAATTTTTCTTTTTTAACAATCTATAAACTGTTGTAGACACGACTATTATCTCCTCAGAAATCCAATACTGCTGTTGTTACAATGTGGTGAATTTCCCTACCTTTTTCCAATTTACATTTCAATGTTTTGAGGAATATGCATTAACATAACTGTTTAGAACCTTCATATTATTTAGCTAATTCCTTGCTGCAAATACTATGCCAACAAGTTGTCCTGACAGGGCAAGTGACTTGTGCGAACATTGCTTGGCATTGAAATGAGTAAACACTAATTCTACTTGATTTCTTTTTAGTTTTTATTTGCTTATTCTGTTACACAAGTTCTTTAATCTCCATAGGGCATCTATGCATGCTGGGTGTCTAACGGTTTGTTAGGTGGTTTTCAGTGCCAAAGTTTATGTGATCTATTGTTATTTTTGCATTTGTAAACAGTATCAGGTAAGCCATGTCTATTACATGCATGTAGATATTTAGTAATAGCTCCTCGGGTTTTCTATAACTTACTTTCTTGGTTAAACAAAAATACTGTCAATGGATGCTATGATAACAAAATTATAACCTTAATATGAGGATGGTAATGGTTCTCATTCGTTAATGATAAAATAGCATAAAGTTTATTTTCAGATAGAAATTTTATTTAATAGTAGTAACCAATGTGGTGTAGATACTTAATGCTTTTTTCCTCTGTAATGGCCTATATACATGCTTGTTTACCATTGATTCATGACCAACAAGTTTCTCTAGTAGTTTTGTTCAGCTAATCTTTTCCCCTTCTTTTACTATTCCTTTTAGCCTTTTGTATTTTTGCTTTCATTCAGGTTGCATTCAGGACAAAGGTATTCCACCCTAATATTAACAGCAACGGTAGCATTTGCCTTGATATTTTAAAGGAACAGTGGAGCCCTGCCCTCACCATATCCAAGGTTATTGTTCGATATTCCTAAGTCCTAATTGTCTTGAAGTATATACCTCTTTTAATTTGAATGTTATCTGTCAACCATTCTTCATAAACCGTTAAAAAAATTGCACCAGTTTAAAATCAGAAGGTTAAAAGCAAGCCTTTAAAATTTAGCGTTTCATCTACTGGCGAAGTTGTTTGCACCATCCAGTGACTCTGGTCTACAATAAGATTTTTTTTGTTATGTAACTTTACCGGTGTAAGGTGTGGGGATATGTTCTTATGTTATCTATTTTGATTCTAGGTGTTGCTGTCAATCTGCTCACTCCTGACGGATCCAAATCCTGATGACCCTTTGGTGCCGGAGATTGCCCACATGTACAAGACGGATAGGAACAAGTATGAGACAACCGCTCGGAGCTGGACCCAAAAATATGCTATGGGTTAAAGTGCTACTACGTATGTAATAGGAGGGCTTCATTCCCTGTGACTTTGGTCTTTAAATTAATTGTGTGATTTGTCTCTTTACATACTGGACCTAGCCCTCCTTAAAAACACAATTTTCTTGTTAGTTGTTTGTATGAAAATTATGTTTCAAAACTTAAATCCCCTTTTCTTAATACCCTCATTGTTTTCAGTCTTACTTTGATTTTTCATTCGGAAAACGAACTAATCAGGTTCTAGTGCTATAACTTTGGCATCAATCACAAGCACCGGTAGGGATGGCGTAGTGTTGAAAGCAAGGCAGCTCAAACTATTTACCTTTTTGGCAATATTATTGTGGTTAACAAGACTTGTCCAAGCTGGAAACGATGGATTCCCAAATTGACAAAATAACATTCTGTTGGACTGCAGAAGTTAATTCTGATGGGCTTCCATTTGGTTGGTTCAGCCCATTGCATGGCTAGCCCAGCCAGTATGTTTGCTTAACGCATGCGCTCCTTTATGTTCATGTAATTATTAGATGCTACTGCAATTGCGACGTGGCAAACCGGTAGGTTCACATATAAGAATGGAGTTGAGTTTAGTGTTACTTCAATTTAGTCTTTATATTGTATGAAAGATGCAATTACTTTAGCATTTGACGTGAGTTGTGTTTATCTTTTTACCCTTTTTTTTGGAAACTTTTTCCCTTTCTAGACGAGTTCATTTATACCGGGACTGGGTTTTACTACCCAGGTTTAAGATGCATTGCTTTAACATAACATTTGGTGGTGGTGGGAAAAACAAATGGAGAAGGCTATGGAAGATTGATTAATTGGGTGCAGTAAATTTCCCTTTTGGTTTTAGCATTAACTGTGGTCGTTGGCATTCTCTTTTTCCCTTTTGGTTCTTCTGCCATCAAAGTGAATTTAGCTGGGGGAAGTAATGTATCTCGATAGGCTTTGAAATCTTTTCAGAAAACGCGGACACCAAAAATAGATAGTAAAAAAAAGTACTTTGCACTTTAAATTTGATAATTGAGAATCGTGAATTCTCCTTTTTTTACTTGGGTTCTTTCACTATCAAATCAAATCTTACCCTAAATGAGGCTAACACCTGACACTTAAAATTACAAAACTGTGTTTTCAAAAGAAAAAACAATCCAAATTCAATGCATTTGTACATAAATGAAAACTGAGAGACATGTGGATGAATAAACATCGTTCAACTTTACTCTCTTTTTAATTCATGTTTCCCGCATAAAATGACAAAAAAGTTACCGCTTAAAAAATGGGCATTATATTGTTGCAAATCCTAAGGAAAAATAAATAAATAAATAAAACAAGGCCATCCCTCTAAACCTGAAAATCTATGCCCACAAAATCCCACTTGAACAGCTGAGCTTCAACTTCTCATTTTCATTTATTTATTTTTCTAGTGTGTGTCTGCCTCTAAAGCCTTTCGAAAAGGTGTGTGGGTAGTAAAGTTATAAAACTAGATTTAACATTGACAACTTACTGCCGACTATTAAAAAAAACGTAAGGCAGAGCAGAGGTGTTGGGCATTGGGCTGAATCAAGAAGTAGCTAGGGCCACTTCCCACCCAACCCTTTCAACTTGTATATTTAGTGTCCAACCTATCTTCATCTTCACATTTATTTTGTAATTTAATAATTTTACGTCTTATGCCCTTCAGCCTTCACCCACCAACAAGTTACTGGTCCCGTTAATGGATTTTATATGATTACTATTTTAAATACATGTATCATTGTTATTTATATGTTTTGATTTACTCATTAAACATGAAAATAATATATTTTTCTAAATCTTGATTGGTCAAGAAAAAACCAAGCATTAGAAGGAAAAAGAAAGGGGGTAAAATTTGAATAGTTATTGAGAAAGAAAGAAACAAAAGGAAGATGATAAAGGCAAGAGACGTTGGTAACCCGGAAAGTAAGGGATCAAACCATGCACTACCCCTGCATCAATACTGCATTTTTATTACTTTATGATTATTATTATTATATTTCTTTTTGGTTCCCTATAAATGAAAAGAGAGAAGAAGGAAAAAAAAGAAGCAAGTTAAAGCTAATTTTTGAGTTGAATATATATTATTTTTATATGGGGCAGTGTGATCTGTCTTTTTATGCTTAACAACATTTCATTTCGATTACTATTATTTAATCAAAACTCATTACTAAAATAATGGAAATTTTATACAAATTGCATGCATCTTTTAAATATCTTTCATACTGGTTTTTCTCCATTTTCTTTGAAAAAAAAATAATATCGGGTAAAGTGTAGCAGGCAAAAGGAGTTGGAAAGGGGTAAGACCCTGAAAATAAGGTCTCCTCAACCCCTAAATTAATCACTCCATTAATGTACCTAAAACATAACCTTGTCTTTAATGCCGACATGAGTGACAAATCCACTCTAATATCTCAGTTATGGTACGTGGCATGTCGATATGTCAGGTTTTGCTGAGGTAGAAATAAGTACGGTCTGTGTAAAGGGGTTTTTTTTTTTTTTAATCTAAAAAGATTTTGGTTCTTATCTTAAATGATTCTCTAATCATGCTTTTGAGTTTCATTCTCATTTCAACCAATAATTGATTTTCTTTTATTTAAAAAAAGAAATGGGAAGATATATATATGGGTGTTGCTTAATTTGGGTGGCATGTTGGAGTCATCTTTTCAAGTAACCATCCCATGTTTTTTTCCATTTATAAGTTGAAAGATGGGAATGTGATGGTGCATGGATCATGAATGTGACCTATCTGTCTATTTGGCAATCATAATAGATAATTTGACGTTGATTGATGCCAAAGTTTTCCCCTCTAAATAAAAAACGTGTTGAGGCAAATATTCCTCAAATTTTACGTACATTTAAAGCTAGTGAATTTTCTTTTTTCTTTTTGTTTAAAAATGATTCAATTTTAGATTTATTTATTTATTTATTAATGGTAATAATTAATATATGAGTTACTCTTCCAACTAAAAACTTTCATGGGAATATGCTTTTTTTTCCTTTCTAATTATGTTGCATTTATGGTAGTCCAAAAAAAGAAAGAAAAGAGTATTAATAGAGTGAGAAACTGAACAGGTTGAACCTAACCCTTTAAAGAGTTTTCAACATAAATTCTTAGTGTCCCTGTCTCTTTACCTAAACCCTAAATTTGAGGTAAATCAACCCCACTTTTCAAGTACACTCCACCTCATACTCGGAGGATCCACTACTTATTATTTGCTATTTCCATATTTCGGGGAAGAAATTTGTGTTTTTACTAACTCAAAATAAAGTTACACTTTTTTTTTTATATGGAAAACAAAGTTGCTTTTTAATGCGAATTGATATTCATAATTAATTTTAGTTTCATTTTGGAAAAAAATAGAATTCAAATAATCCATTTAAACTAAAAATAATTCAATATTGAAATTCTAAAAACCAATGTAAATTACAAATAAAAAGCTCCAAGAGGATTCTTTAATGTATGCAAACACGTACAACCAATTGAGCTAAACAACTTATTACTTACACTAGAACATGATTTTACCTTAATGCATCTTACATAAATACTTGAAATTAACAAAATATAAGGCACACGTTTCATCACCAAATAATTTTAGAATCCTGATATTTCATCAAGGTTTTAAATGTGATATAAGTAAGAGTAAATATTATAACCTTGAACATACCTTTAAAACACTTGAATAAATTATCAATTGACATGATCATATTTACATTTGAATATTTAATACATAAGGTACAAAAACTTTATTTTCATATTAAGTTCGCCTAGCAAATGTATATAAAACAATTCCAGGCCTTATGATACATAAATAAAAAATCATAAAACCCATTAATATATAACCACAACCAAGGGAAATAATTATATATAATAAAAGAAAAGACAACCAAAAAAGGGTGGGAGTAAAAAAATAACAATATTAATATAATATTTATCTGTTATTGAGCTTATACAATATGAGTTTCATATATAGCATTAAAATCTAGGTCTAGTACATATAAATAAAAATAAAAGATGAAATGGAATATGGAAGTCTCAAATGGATCCAAAACAATGATGGGGTTTCTCTCATATTTGTGGGCTCAAAGCTAAATTGACATCTAGGGGATGATGCTAAATATGGATGCTCCTTTGACTTCTCCCTTCAACATCAAACATCTTTTTTTTTTTTTTTATTTACACTTGCGTTGATGAAAATTACATATATATTATATTTTGGTGGTGATTTTTTTTCCTTTTTCTTTTCACAAGCAATACTATTAACACATTTTAACATACATGCCGTTACACATTTTAATATATATATATATATATTTTTTTTTTGGGGGGGGGGGTGGGGGAGAGAGAGCAAGACCATTGTCGAATTTGATGTAGTTGTGTGCATGGTTTTACGTGAGTTGGTTCCATTAGGACTTAATAATTAAGGTACAGCAGCTTGCAAACGGGACAGTGTCCGAGAAAGCTAACAGCTTTTGTGCTTTGTATGCTAATGTTTTGTTTCTCTAATTTTTGGCAATTACCAAAACATGCATGCTTTGATATTTTCTTCTTCTAATCTTCTTTTTTCTCTGAATTTTCAAAACACTCTTTTCTAGACATCAATTCTCAACCTCCTTTTTCTTTTTTAATTATTTCGAATTTGCAAATTTTACATTGCTTTCCAGACTTTCTTTTTAATTTAAAAATCACTTGTGAAAATGTAAGATAAAGGTTAGGGACAAATTTGGATATTGAGAAGACAAAAGTGAGTAAAAGGTTAAGGTTGGAAGGTAATGTTGGGAAGATTAGACAAACTTTAATTAATTGGTGGTTGCTGTTAATCAAATTTAATAGCTGAATAATGAAGCCGAAATCTTTGACTATTAATATGCTAAAACCAATGAATAGTAACACCACAAATAAAATGTAGGTGTAGCTATGAAAAGCAAAACATATATGTATATGTGTATATAATTGCATGTCCCAATGTCTGTCTAAACACTAATAGTTGAGAGATAATCCAAAGTGGAAAATGGAAACAAAACGGCAAATGATTGGAGAATTGTCTCTCTCTTTTTCTTCTTTTTTTTTTCCTTTTACAAACTATTTTGCTAGGTAGTAATCATAATTTATTCAATAATAATACTAATAGCTGTGACTATATATAACATAACTCTTGTATTTTTTTTAAAGCATTTTTATTGTATTTGTATAATTTGTGTTTACGGACTTTTATATTTAATATAAAATTTGTATATTAATGATTCATAATAATAGATTTTAATATATTTATATAAATATAGCGTGTAATTTTCAAAAAATATATATACAGTTGTATTACTTCTTACTGTATCATATTTTAATTATATATATATATCATCTATATACTGTAATTGTGTCGTTTTTGTGAAAACCCACCAAGCAATCTTTTGAATGAACACCTATTTAATTTCCAGAATAGAAAAGCTTAGACTAGCCTACATCACCAACCAACAAGTCTAAATCAAACCCCATCGACATCATAAAATGAAAATAAGATATAAGATATTTTATATATAAATCTATTTATTTATAGTGAATCAATGTCATCTTGTTTTAAAAAATATAGAAAACCCCTTTTTTATGTATAGAAATTTTGTTTAAGAGAAGAGATTATAAGGGACTAAAGAAAAGAAATTTATGTTAAATTAAATTATTACTTTTTTTTTTCATTTAATTAAAAGTTAAACCAAAATTTTAATTTTTGACAAGGGCTAAAAAAACAATGTGTCCATTTAATCAGAGGGACAAAGTCCCTTGGATACCCTTCATCTGCATGTATAAATTTATATATACATATAATTAAAAGTTTTAACACATGAAATTATCGAATTCACTGTTAGTATATACTAACATTGCTTTTAAATATATATTAGTTTTTTATCCCACGCGATGCATAAATTATTCGTGTATTTTATATAATTTTTATTATTTAAATAATGATATATTAATTAAAATTATTGATGAAACAAGATTTCAAAGATATAAACAATTAAAAATATACTTATATTTATGAAAGATAATATATTTGTAATATTCATATTAAATAAAAATTATTGATGAAATATAAACTACTTAAAAATATATTTAAGTTTATGAACGATAATATAGTTGTAAGATTGTGAGGAAGAAACTTTTCGGATAGTATAAGTTTGTTTAAAAGTAAAATTTTTAAAAAAGGTCTTGTTAGAGTATTAGATCAGTAGAGCTGTTGAGTTTGTTCAAGTTTTGTTAAAGTTTAGTTAAAACAGTTACTATTATCAGTTGGTTTTGTTTGCATAAAAATCCTTGTTGTATTCATTTGAGATAAGCTTTGTTTTCAACAGTATTGCTTTCAATGCGGATACTATTCTTGGTTCTTTCATTTTTATGATTCTTTGCTATAGCTTAACATGGTATCATATTTGGTTCTTTCATTTTTATGATTCTTTGCTATAGCTTAACATGGTATCATATGTCTTTTTCCACGCGGAGTTGATCCTCTGAGTACTTGTGATCTCTGTCATGGCCTCTCCTAGCCCATCTGCTACTTCAGTAGTTGTACCTGATAATGGGTTTTCAGTCAAGAAGATCAATATTCTTCTCGACTATCTCAATTACCCCTGTTATGGCGTCAGCAGGTGCTTCTTGTTGTCAAGACTCACAAGTTGCAACTGTTTCTTGATATTTAGGCGGTTCCTCCTTCGCAGTTTGTCTTCGATGCTGATGGTGTGCCTCAAGAGAATCCTGATTTTGTTCGCTATAAACAGTAAGACAGTGCCCTTGCTTCATGGCTTTTGTCTTTTGTTAGTCAGGGTGTTCTTCCTCAACTTATTGGTATGGATTCTAGTGCTCAAATCTGGAATGCTCTTGCTAATCATTATAGTAGTAAAACCACGTCTCGATTGATGTCCTATAGACGTGCCCTTCATTCTCAACGCAAGGGAGATCTTTCGATGAAGGAATTCTTAATGAAAACTAAGAGTTACTCTGATAATCTTGCAAGTTGTGGAGAGCTTATTAGTGACCATGAGCATGTCACTGCCATTCTCAACGGTCTTTCTCCTGAGTACGAGTCTATTATCACAGTTATCACGACAAGCCAAATACTCTACAGTGTTTATGGTGTAACAACTATGCTTCTTGATGCTGAAGCAAGACAACAAGTTCTAGTGGCTGATGTTCCTGTGCCAGCCAATGTTGTTACTCATCAACAAGTTGCGACTAATGTTGATAACATAGAACCTCTTGCCTATCGCCCTTCCTCAACTACTAGAGCACTTCTTGGTCGTGGTCGCGGTTGTGGTCGCTCATCGCATATCCAGTGTCAGCTGTGTGGGCAAACTAGTCACCTTGTTGATCGATGTTATTATAGCTTTGATGCAAACTACAAAAGTGTTAGTTATTGACTTCCTCCGCAAGCAAATATTTGTGCGTTTGGTAATGGGGTATCAGTACCGTCATTTGTGCTTTCCTTCAATCCACCTATGGTTGTTGCACCCTCTCCAGTGTATGTTCCAAACTTGCATGGTAGCTGGGTATTCTTACAAACATCAGCTCCTATGACAACTTCTTGGTCAAATCCATTTAATGGAATGCCATTGTCTGTAAATACTCTTACTTCTCCAACTCATGTTTTAAGTTCCAATCCTCAAGCATACGCTGCCGTGCCGAAAACTGTTGGTGACAATACTTGGTACCCTGATTTTGGTGCAACTTATCACCTTACACAATAGGAGAAAGTGTGCCCTACAATGGTCCAGGTAAGGTGTATGTTGGCAATAGTTCTACTTTACCTATTCTTTCAACTGGTCAATCATCTCTGATTACGCGTTCTCGACCATTTTTTATGAGGTTTTTATTTTTTGTTTCTGGCATAACCAAAAAATTGTTGCCTGTGTCCAAATTTACCAAGGACAACCAGGTGTAATTTGAGTTCCTATCCACTCAATGTCAGGTTCGTGATCTAAGAACTCGGAAGGTACTTCTTCTTGGATCCGTTCATAATTGACTTTACAGGTTGGATTTGAACAGTACTGTTAATACTCCTGAAGCTGCTAATTCTCCTCAGTGCTATGTTGTTGCTAGGTTTGCTCCTTTGAATGTGTGGCATTCTAGACTAGGCCACCCTTGTAATACTATACTTCAAAAGGCGTCAAGGCATTGTAGTATACCACTCTGTTCTAATAAAAATGATGATGTTTGTGTTGCATGTCACTTGGGAAAAGAATAAAAATTACCATTTTCTTCATATTTATCTAAGTACAATGCTCCACTACAGCTAGTGGTTGCTGATGTTTGGGGTCCTGCTCCAATTGGTTCGAATGAGTTTAAGTACTATGTTGCATTTACTGATACCTACACTAGATACACTTGGCTTTATTTTTTGAAGATGAAGTCTGAGGTGTTCACTATGTTTTCTTAGTTTCATAGACAAACTGAAAGAGTGCTTGGGTACAAGCTTAAAGTTCTTCAAACAGATGGTAGAAGTGAGTTCTAAGCGTTGAATCCGTATCTGACACAATAATAGCTTATACATCGGCTTACATGTTCTTATACCTTTGAGCAAAATGGGTTGGTTGAGCGAAAGCATCGACAGATTGTTTCTTCTAACCTCTCAATGCTTGTGCATGCTTCCATGCCATTGACATATTGGAATGAAGCTTTTAGTAGTGTGGTGTATCTGATAAACATGTTACCTTCTGCTCCTTTAGGATATGTCTCCCCTTATGAAAATTGTTTAATGTCAAACCAGACTACTTTTTTATTAGAATTTTTGGTTGGTTGTGTTTCCCTAATCTTCGACCTTATAATGTTAACAAGCTTCAGTTTCGTTCCACACTTTGCACATTTCTTGGTTACTCTCCAGTCCACAAAGGGTATCGATTTCGTGATTCTTCAGGTACAATATACATTTCTCGTCATGTTACTTTTCATGAAAATGTGTTTCCATTTCAACACAGGTCAGCTATGTCAAATATCTCCTGTCAATCACTTGTATTTGGTTCTAGCTCTAAGTTGCTAGTGTTGACATCCTGTCCTTCAGCTAATCGACCTATGGTGTCAAATATGCCACCAACTGATTCAATAAATTTACCACACATGATGTCTTCACCTCTTGTCTTTTTTCCTTAAGTGTTAGAATCTAGTCAACCTACTAGTCCCGTGTCAGAGCCATGTCAGACTGCTACCCATGAAATGTTAGAATTTAGACAACCTGTTAATCGTGAAACATTGCAGTCTACACAATCTGATACCATGTGTCTAATCAGTTACCTTCTAACACACATCCCATGCTCACTCGAAGTAAGGCAGGTATTTTTAGACCAAAAGCATATTTGACAAAGGTGGCTTGCTTATCCTATACTACCCCTGCTGACATTCATGAGGTGATGGCACATCCTCATTGGCGAGATGCTGTCGACATTGAGCTGCAAGCTCTTCTTAAAAATCAAACATGGACTCTGTCTGCTCTTCCTGTAGCTTGAAGATCCATTGGCTATAAGTGGCTCTTCAAAGTAAAAAAGAAGTCTAATGGGACGGTAGATAGATATAAAGCGCGATTGGTGGCTAAAGGGTTCTCACAACATGCCGGGTCTAATTTTGGTGACACTTTCAGTCAAGTGGTTCGAGCAACCACTGTTAGAACTATTCTTGTCATTGTTATAAATGGGTGGTTGTTGAGACAGATTGACGTTAATAACGCTTTTCTTAATGCTGCTTTGACTGAAGAAATTTACATGGACCAGCCACCTGTATTTGAAACTCAAGGTGTCAATGGGGAGAAGCTTGTTTGTCGACTGAACAAGGCTCTATATGAGCTTTGACAATCACCTCGTGCATGGTTTCATACTCTGAGGCAGTATCTAGTTCATCAACTTGGGTTTTGTGTTTCAAACATTGACCATTCTCTCATTGTTCGAACATCTGCTAAAACATCATTGCTTTTAATGGTGTATGTTGATGACATAATCGTCACGGGAAATTCTTTTAAAGAAGTGGATCAAGTGGTTCGACAGCTAAACAACAAATTCTCTCTTTAAGACTTAGGGAATCTTCATTTTTTTCTTAGGTATCGAGGTGCATCATACACCTCATGGGTTGTTATTTACATAGGCAAAATACATTTCTGATTTGCTTCATAATACAGGAATGTCTGACGCAACACCTACTCCTACACCTATGGTGTGCACTCCTAAATTAATTGCATCTAATGGGGCTCCTCTTATTGATTCTCATCTCTATCGAAGTGTAATTGGTTCCTTGCAGTATGTGTGTATTACACGACCCGATATAACATTTTGCGTGAATAATTTAAGTCAGTACATGAACTCTTCTTGTGAGATACATTGGAAGGTCGTTAAAAGAGTGTTGAGGTATCTCAATGGCACCTTAGATCATGGCTTGTATTTTACAAAAGGACAGTTAGATCTAGTTGGTTACTCAGATGCTGATTGGGCTTTTATAGTTGAAAATAGACGTTCAACAATAGGTTATTGCGTTTATCTTGGTTCTAATCCTATTGCATGGTGTTCTAAAGAACAAGCATTACTGTCGTGGTCTTCATCAGAGGCTGAGTACCGTAGCTCGACAAATTGTGTCTCTGAGCTGCTATAGATAAAACAACTATTAGCTGAAGTTGGAGTGACAATTCGCCAATCACTGGTGATATGGTGTGATAAGACGTCTATAGTTTCAATGGAAGCTAAGGTGAAGCATGTGGAAATCGATTATCATTTCATTCGAAAGAAATTTCTCGAAGGCATACTACAGGTCAACTTTGTACCTTCAACAGAACAAGTGGTTGATGTTCTAACAAAACCATTTGCACCAAAACAGTTTGCTTCATTTCGCAGTGCACTTCGAGTCTTGTCTTTATCTGAAGTTTGTAAAATTTCAACACAAGATAGAAAACAAGGAGAATGTTAGAGTATTAGATCAGTAGAGCTATTGAGTTTGTTCAAATTTTGTTAAGATTGTTAAGGTTTAGTTAAAACGGTTACTACCATCAGTTGGTTTTGTTTGCATAAAAACCCTTGTTGTATTCATCTGAGATAAGCTTTGTTTTCAACAGTATTGCTTTCAATGCAGATACTATTCTTGGTTCTTTTATTTTTATGATTCTTTGCTATAGCTTAACAGTCTTGTCGTTAGAAAAACAAATCCATAATATAGAAAAGTAAAATTTAGATTTGCAAAAGGATAAGAACTATGCATTGTAAATTCGAAATTTAATTGATATTCATTTATTCCTCTATCGTTTCTTTTCCTTTTCTATAATTCAAGTTTGGTGACAAAAATCCTCTTCCACATTTTGTGGTTTTTTCTATTTAGCATTTTCCTATTTTATATCAATGATTGAGATAATGAACGTCACATATATATATATATATATATTTATATTTACAACAATAATAATTAAATTATTTAATAATTTTAGGAATATAGTTTTTAACAACATAAAATAAATTGCACAGAAATATTATATATGATAGTTTTATTGATTTTATTTAATGTAATCAGTATCAATATTTTTTAAATAAAAATAGAGAAACATGTATTTACTAATCACAGTGATATAATCCAACATTGTTAATATAATGGGAGGAACCTAAGAAATTCATGTTCAACCAACATATTTTTGGGACACAAATGAAATCCAGAAATAGCATATAATAAATGCTTATTAAAAAAAAGTACGAAATTCATATAAACATGGAACATGTCAACCAATAATTGGACCATAAAATTTAGTAATTCTAGTGTCTTTTAAACTATAAAACAAAACTTAAATAAATGAGATACAATTTACAAAATAATTGGAAAATTTCGGTTTAGAAAAATGATTTTCAATCACAGCAGAAAATTAAAATTTTAAAAATCGAGTTGGTTTGTTATATTTATAATAATAAACTTTTTCTCGAAAAGTACAGGTGCTTTGAGTGAGACAAATCTTAGACAGTCTCGACTTTTAACTAAACGGCCTTCTCTACTATTCTCATATCATGAACTGCTTCAAGTGTGGGCTTGAACAATCATAAACCAAACACTGCACAAAAAACGATTTATTACTTTCAGTAAGAAAATAATTCTCTCTTAATAGAAACTGATAGAATTATAATTCTTAGAAAATATAATTTATTATAAATTATCACTACTTTTTTGACATCATTTTTAATCCATCACTTTTAATTTAATCCAACCCAATACATGCTTTCTATTTTCAAAAATAAATACTAATTAATTAATTTTCTAATTAAATAATTTTTTCAACCAAATTCTAATTTCGATAAAGTCATGATAACTTTATAGTAAAAGAATTTATGAGAAAATATATTTAATTTACATATTCAACAGATACACAATGACTAATTAATTTAATTCCATTTTCGAACTTTAATTATTTAATTAAATAATAATTCGAAAAAATTAAATTAATTCTCAAGTCTTTTCTATACTTAGTGAGAACAAACATTTATTTGTGAATGTGACCCATTTTTCTAAATTCATTTCAATCCATTTCTATTCATTTAGTTCTACATGCAATTCATTTATGGTTTCAACGAGTTAGAGGAGGGACACATTGGATATATGTAATTAGGTCTCAAATAATTTATAATTAATTTCCATCTTTTCGTCTATTAATTACAAACTTATTTAGTCACAAGTTATTTCACTATAGTATCGTGACCGAGCTCTCCCCAATTACATACCATTACGAAAGCTACTTAATCAATGCTCGTCCAATGACCTTGTTATCAATGTGTTACCCTTATAGGATATCCTTAATCTCTTTGGAATAAATCCGCTTTCTCGATATGATCCTATTTTATCTCATGGTAACCATTACATCTTCCTTCATGAAAAGTTAATTAATATAAAATAGTAATTAAGTTATTTATCACAAACACAAAAGACTAGTGACCACGTTTACTTTTCATCTATAATGTGATACCGATGAGAGGATATCATTTACGCATTAGTTGGGTTATGAATTCCACTATTTAAAATCATGCTACATATTACAAAAGTCATATACAGAACGCACCAACTTTCAATTCCTCATATATTTGAACTCAAGTTTTTACTTACATAAAAGTATACGAGTCACGCATACATAGTTCATCCTCCACTAAAGATAAAGGTATGACACACAGTGAATGTCACAAGTGAATAAATCCATAAACGGATCTAGGATCTACTGTTAGTCTAATCAGTCATATTTGTGTCTCTATCTTCTGGGAGTTATCCACTCCGATGCTGACCGCCTCTGAACGTACCAACGTCAAGAGTAAAAATCCTGCACAAAATATGTCAAATAGGTGGTATCCGCATGTATACGGGTCAGATTGTAATATAGTTACAACGAAGTAGGTGAGTACTCCGAGGATCGTATCCAAGGGAGGCTAGCACTAAATTAACCCTAACCTAAGCAGAAATAGAGCTAATTAATACTTTAAATAAATGATTTTACGACTAAACATAAAGAAAGATTTTTGGTATTTTTCTAAATAAAGAATAAAATAATATAAATGGAAAAACTTTAGGAAATTTGCTATGAAAATTGAATCAGATACGAGCAATGGTGACTAGCTCACTTCGGTAATCATAACTCTTTCTTCGGGTTCTCTGTTCAATCAACTAGTTGTTACTCCAGCAGGATCTATCGATCTTCCATTAGAATAACGAATTGGCAAGAACTATTTATCTCTTGACCTTACAGTCCAGACCGGTTCGGGGTTAAGGTGTTCACGGATAGGCCATACCAATTTTTGGTTAATTCCCACTTAGATGACTTCCTAGGGTCGTCAAGCCTAGGGTTTAAGTTTTTTCTCTCCTAAACAATTGATCCAATAAGAAAACCCTGCACAATAATCAATTAATCATACATCCACTCGCCAATCCCCCATAAGAGGATAAGTTCCTCATGGATCTAAAAAACATAATAAACTTGGTATACAAGATTAACATTAAGACTAAATCAAGAGACTAAAGTTTAAGAGAATCATAAGTTGTATTTAATTGAACCACAAAATCCACAAAAAATTGTTCGAGTTCCACAAATCAGATCTCCCAAAAAAATGCAAAACTAAAAATAACCTAAAGCCTGAGAAAAGGGAAAAACTAAAAACTGAAACTATAAAGAAAATTATACTGTATGAGAAGTTGTCCCTCACAAGTGTTAAATGAGCCTATTTATAGATTTAAGGTTGTCGTCGTCGTCAAACCTAGGTCAGCTAACGATCTTGTGTTTAATATTTGATTGTGCAGACCAAAACGTCCCTGACTCATAAGTATTTCTTGTACAGGGCCGGTGTCGAGACACCCTAATGCCTGTGTTGCGACATCAAAGGTAGTATGATCATACTCAGGGTAGCTTCGGGGGTGTGTCGCGACATCCCTTGGTTGTGTCGTGACACTGAAGGCAGTTTTGGAATTTTTGCTCTCTACTCTATATGTTGCGACATCAAACTCCTCATGTTGCAACACAGAGACCAATATTGAGTTGGTACGCCCTTTAATGGTCTCCTGCACACTCATAAAATATATTAGCTCACCCTTAGGCCTCATTCGGCCCCTAAGGTCAATAAAATACTCAAATTACACTTTTTATTAAATGTAAACGAAACTAGGAAAACATAATTAAAACATAGTAAAAGTGCTTGTATTCAAGCTTCTCAAGTGCGAAAATAGTTTAATCTGCTACATCGATTTACGACAGATCAGATGCCCAAGACAAAGAATCTTCCCAATCAGACTTAATAGACGACATATTAGTCTTTCAATCAGTTTGTTCATTTCCAATTAGACTAAGGACATACTTGGGTTCATCTACTAATACAAGTTGCCTTTCCGTATTACGATTTGACCACGTAATATCACTTAGTAATAGTTAACATTAGATAACCAGTGAGCCAATATTTGCTTTCATTTTGCTTTATATGCAAAAACATTGAAGACAATATACAAAGGGTATTAATGTAATTAATGAAATTATAAACCAATTTATTCGAAAAATAAAAATAGACAAAATGAATATACTACACGTAGGACACCAAATCTAACATTTACACCATAAGAGGAACATAATTTTATAGTGCTCAATAAATCAACTAATGATTTATCATTACCCATATTAATCTAAATAATAGGATCGCCAATCACATAGGTTGGGTTACCATCATTGTTGACATCTAAACTTGACAGTGGTTCCATTTCCCTCGAAGTTTCATTTATTTTTTCCCTAAAGGTTTAATTCTTTTGGCATCATGTAATCAATTGATATAACTCCATCTTTTTGCAGTTGCTTTATCACAAAATGTTTTAGATAATTATGTCTATTTTTACCATTGAAAGTTTTATTCTTTGCAATGGGTATTGCTTATTGGTAATCACAACGCATGGAAATAGCATATGTTAGTTTTGTAGCTAATGGAATACTTGTTAAAAAGTTTTTCAACCATTTAGCCTCATTACCAATCAACTCTAAAGCAATAAATTTTAATTCCATGATAGATTTTGCTATAATAGTTTGTTTGGTTGATTTCCAAGAAATTGCACAACCACAAAAGTGAATAAATAACCACTAGTGGCTTTTGTCTCATATGAATCTAAAATCTAATTAGCATAATTATATATTTCTAATAAAATGGGAAATCCAATAAATAGAATATCATAATTCATGGTATCCCTCAAATAATTTATAATTCTAATTATAATATCCCAATGCCCATGATTTGAGCTATGTGTGTATCTAGTCAATTAACATACAACATATGTTATATCAAGTCGAGTAAGACTCAAATTGAGCAATAGAATCACTTTTTTTTTCTTCAATTGCGTACTAACATCATAAGAAGTACTCACTTATTTGACATCAAAGTATCCAAACTTTTTTAGAAATTTCTTTACATAATGTTCTTGTGATAACAATATGCTATCACCTTTCCTTATGACTTTAACATCTAATATAATATTTACTTCATCCATATCTTTCATGTCAAATTTAAAAGCAAGAAAACTTTTTGTCTCAGGTACTGACTTATAACTAATACTAAAAATAATAATATCATCAACACACAAACAAATGATCACACAATTAAAATCAATAAGTTTTGTATATACATATTTATCTACTTTAATAGAAGATAAATAACCATTTACCAATATTTAATAACACGCTTTATTGGACCTAAAATGACATAACCTTCAAGTTGTTCCATATAAATTTTCTTCTAAATTGCCATTTAAAAAAGTTACTTTTAATCATTTGATGTGTAAAAAACTTGTGTGTAGAAGCCAAAGCAACTAAAATCTAAATTAAAGAAATTCTTTTTACAAGAGAATAAGTATTAAAATAGTATATGTTTTGTTTTTGAGTAAAACATTTTGAAACTAGTCTAGTTTTACATTTTTGAATAGAACCATCATGTTTAAATTTCTTTTAAAAAATCCATTTGCAATTGATAGTTTTTTCTGTATAAGATAAACCAAATAATTTCGAAGTATTATTATGTAAAATAGAATCAAGTTTTGCTTTAATGACTTCTTTAAATGGTTATTTTGATTTAGCATAAGTTAATTTCCAAAATTTCAGATGCTAATCAAATGGTTGTAACTTATATTTAGCAGAAGTTTGATCTGGCTAAAATGGTTGTAAAAATAATGAGAGAATGAATTGTTTGTCATGAACTTAAAATTTAGCAGAAGGTATTGGTTTGATTGTTTTGCTGTAATTGTTTGACTGTAATTTGTATTTCTATAATTTTTTTAACTGGTTGCTTAGGTGTCAATTTGTTTTGTGTTCAATTGTTGCCAATTTTATAAACTAGAAATGAACTGATTGCCAAATATGTCATATTGTTTAGTGTTCAATTTTTTGCAAATGGTCTGTAAGACTAGCTTAATTACAACTACAAATTGGTGTTCATTGAATGAAAATGGAAATGAATTAAATATGCTAAATTTAATATGATCGACATTACATGTTGGAAAATGAAAATGCAAATGCAGCTGGAACCTGCATAACTTGATTTCCAAAAATTTTAACATGCATATTGCAGAAGTAAAAAACAAATTGATTGTTGTCAATTGAAACTTTGCTTGCTAATTGAAAATTCCAGAATGGCTTAAGTCCGACTAACTTTATTTTGCATATTGTTTTTATATTTATAATTCAATAATGTTTTCTTAACGTTTCAAACTTATTTATTCATAATTAACATATGGCACATCAATTTATAATGGCACATTTGCCTTTAATAGTACAAAGTAAGAGGCAAAAAAGAATTGATCTTGCATAACAATTATGGTTATAAATGTGCATAGTTGCGAGTTAGTTTTTAATTATGTTGGGTGTCGTCTCTAGCCTAAATACTTATAGACCAATGATTAGATCCTATATTTTAGATTTTTATGCATAACAAGATTATGTGAAATGACTTGTACATTTTAGTGATGAGACCTATATTGAACAAGTTAGGATAGAGTTGCTTTTTTTAAACTATGTGAGGTGTTACAAACTTTAAGTGAATTGAAGTCGTCAAGAAACATGCTTGTTGATGAGCAAGTGACAATGTTCTTACATATCATTTCTCAACACCTTCAAAATCGAGTTATCAAGCATCACTTTAATAGGTCTAGAGAAACCGTTAACAAATCATTTCATAATATTTTAAATGTTGTTGTCACATCCCAAAAATTGACAAATCTGAAAAGATGAATAAAGCATGTATGTAAACTGTTTGGCGAGCTGTGGTAACATAACCCACCACCCTGTTGGCCTGATAACTAGGTACAATATTGGCACATATTAGCGTTAAAGCATCCGCCTGTTGGCGGTATCTAAGAAATTAACCGCAGAGTGTTTCCAAGTGAAGAAAGATTACACCTAAGAAAGTGCATGCCTATGTAGGAACACGCCCCAGAGTTTTGTTTAAGCACTAAGAGCCTATCAGATATATGAGAAAGTATTAGGAAGCTTAATTGCCTTTAAGACCACGCTGAACGTGAGTCACTACCAAGCTATAGTACGCCTGATTTACATGAATACTATTTAAGTAAATCTTATATCGGTTTCGTTGGGAGTTGTTGGGATTTTGCAGCAATAGAAGCAGAGATCAGAGTAAAGAATAGGGTAGCAAGATGTACAAAAGATGGCTTGTACACTAAAACAATCCAACTAATCGAACCATCACAACATGGCTGGTCACTTCTCAACAAGTCAACATCGGATTTTCTTTTACCTACCTTGGATTTGGTGGGGAAATTAAGGGGGCCGAGAGTATATTTATGGGAAGGAACATGTCAGATAGTTTTTCTTCTTGCTTAATGTTCAGGTTCTTAATTCTTCGATTGAACTAAGATCTCGTTTAATTAGTAGATGATTCAACTGTCACATTCTAAAAATCAAGGGCTAGCATAATCGAGTTTGTAAACAGAAAAAGAGTGGTCTCGCCTTTAAAATAAATATTGTAAGGTTATTGCAAGGGTGAGCAATTGACTTAGTGGTTAAGAGAGAATAAGGAGACAGACTAATTGGCTTAGATACTTGAGTTCGAATCCCTTTCCTTACAAATTAATTAATTTTTGCTCCCACCCCTTAAATGTGTCATCCAACCTAGTGAAAACCTTAGGTATATAAGTTATTTTTTTTATTTTTTTAGCTTTTCTCAGTTCTTTCCATACCTTAGCCATTTCTCTCCTCTCCTCTCCCATTCTCTCCAATTTTTTTCCCTTTCTTCCTCATTTTGTCTTCCCGAATAGTGAGATTTTCACCACTGTTTTGCCGCCCCCTTTGCTAAAGACTTTACTTTTATTTTCCCAGCCACCTTGTTGGTTGCTTAACCTCTTAAAACAACCCATTTTCTTCCCTAAAATCACCTTTAAGTTGCCACAATCAGCCTCTCTTGTTGTTCATTGTCACCCATCCCCCGTATTTGTAATAATGCCAGTAAGTCCTATTTTCTTTCTCTTTTTTTCTTTGTGTATCGATTTTTTGTTGCTGGTTTTATAGCCAATAAATAATCTTTCAATCCCTAAAAAAAATCTTTTTGGTTGTCCAAACATCTCTCCTTGTGCCTCCCAAATCAACCTCTTTTTGCCACCACTTGTGGTGTTACCGCTCCTTTGGAACACCATCATTTTTGGACTATCATTTCTTTTCAATTGCTAGCCTCTATAATAGTAAGTTTCTTGAATTTTCATCTTTTAGATCTGATCTAAACGTTCCTAATTGATTTGATAACCAAGGCATTCGTTCAACGACTCAGATCTGGTTAACGGGTAGAGTAAAGTGCAGATCTATACGAGATCTTGCACAGTTTCAATTTTGTTAGAAGTTGTTGCTTTGGCTGAATGTTCTAAGGCCTTAATGTGGACTTTGGTTCTAACTTTTAAGTGTTAATCATGATTTAGGTGCTGGTTTGAACATCACAGATCAGCAATGAAGTCGGATTCCGTTCGCGCCCTTGTTTCGCATCAAATCAGTGTAAGTTGCTTAATCGAATTGAATCTAAAAATTTAGGGCATAACATTGATTTGGTTGAACCCTTAGGGGGTGTTTTAAGGCTGGTTTTAACTATATTTAATGTGTTATATCTTGTCATTTGGTATTAGGTACGTTTAAGGTGTTTGATTGGAAACACAGACTCCTACGGCTTAGTGTTGTGAAGTGTGTAATAAGGTGTGAGTCTCTTACTTTATTTTAAATGGTCTAAAATTTGTATAGAATGTGTCTAAATGGTAAATTTTCTTGTTGGTTAGCAAGGTACATATCCTAAAATATTGACCGAGTGTTTAAGCCCTTTATTGGGATTGTTTGTATGCAAAATTGTTGTTTATGATTGTCTGTTTGGATGCCATAGTTATGGATTATTGAATGTTGGTTGTGACATGGTTTGAAATGATAATATATCTTGAATATTTGTTAATGGATGTTTGTGTAATGTTCGACATGCTAAGGCATTGTCCAATTGTATACTCATAAAACTTGATTGTGTTTTATGTCACATACTAGTGAGATTGTTAAATGTGTTGATTAACTATATGCAAATTTGATATTGAGTATATTATTGAAAACATGTATGAATGCCAATGTTATTGTTAAATGAAATTGGGCAAGGCATACACCGACATTGAATATTGATATACATGTTAAGCATTCCTTTGAAATGAATATGTTAACAGTAAGCTTGTAAAACGTGTCATTATAGTGAAACTAAATTAAAAGCGTGATTTTCCTTAATGATTGTATGCATGAGGTGGGTTATTGTGGTTGGTGAAAGAGTCCTGTAAAGTATCGACGACAGTTAAAGTCCGTAATATTGTTGTTAGTGCACTACACTTGGAGTATCGAGGAGATTGGCAATTCTATCGCATTATCGGTAGCTTTTATCTACAACCAAATTGTGTATTCACAACCTACTGGCAGCGTATTAACCTGCAATCTGTTATTGGCGATTTATCGTAATTATATTAACATTTTATTTGCATTGCCGTTACTGGTGGCTTGTCCACAATACTGGCAGCTTGTCTGGATATATTGGTAGTTTATCTACATTACTACATCGAGGTTCGGCTCGCATTGTTTGGAGTTTAGTAGACAAGTTTTGGGGAACTCGTGGTGTGTAGTGAATGGTTGGTATGAACTTTTGCATTGCATCATTTACATCACCCCATGCTCATACATCATTTGACATTGATTTGATAGTGGCTATGTAATGATATGAAATTCCAATGATGGCTCTGTGTTCTTCTATTAATGTTAATATGCTTCATTGTATTTGATACTTAGTCTGTTAAATAACCGCTCGACTCATACTGAACTTTCATAAGCTCACTCCATTAGTCTAAAACTTTTCAAGTAATTCACGACACTAAGATCGGACTCTACATACGGAGCACCACCTCGGACATTGGATTATTTTCAAATAAAGTACTTTTAAAAAATTTTCTATTGGTTTGGTTATGTAATTTTTAATATCTTCGGTCTGTGTCTTAATTATTTTTTATTTTGGGGTTTTGTGCATGCATAGATCATTGAAGCTTAATAATCAGTAATTGTATGTTATTTGACTTAAGCAAAATTGACATTGTTCATCAATTTTCTGCTGTGTTAAAAATAAACCGTTTTTGAAAAATAAATCAATAAGGCAACTAAATTTCCAAAATGACATGAATAATGGTTTTCTGCAACATTTTAAAGATTCAATTTTTGTAAAACAAAATGTCAAATCAATTAGTCTTCTAAAATATGGCAATGATAATAAAATGGACTCTATGGAACGATGGCCTAATTAAATGAATGTTTTAATGTTATTTAATTTTAAGAGTGATGACTTTCTTAAGTTAAAAAAATTAGGGTTCTTCGTGAGATAACCCAATAAACAGATGTTTTATCTAACTTGGATCACCAATAACGATTTTCTTCAAAATTAGGCGTGCTAAGCATTTTCAAAAGTTAAATGGTCTACTTAGCCTTTTTGGTGGCTAATGTAGCCTTCTCAATCTAGGCATAACGTCTAGGCCGATTTAGGGAGGTTACATCAACCTTCTAGTAAGTTTTACTAATTTGCACATTACGATTATAGAAGGGAAGGTTGTTACAGGAAAGCCCTGTATAGGGGTCGCATATAGTTGAAATGTTAGTTAAATGTCTATAATAGGGATTCTAATGGAAATCTTATGATATTTTAAGCAATTGCTGCTACTGGATAGGGAAAGACAATCGAATCAAAAATCTAGATCGAAGTAAAGGTAGGTCTCTAGTGAGTCTCTAGACCTAACTTTTTCACACTTTATTATAATGATTCTTTGTATGGTCGATGTGTATATCTTCTTGAGAAATTGTTGGGTGTATGTATAGTTATATGTTCTTTGTGAAGCATTCGTATGTATGCTTTGAAGTGTATGATGTGCTGCTTGTATATGACAATGTGTAGTAAGCATGCATGGGAAGTCATATGTTAGGAAGTATGACTTTGTTAAGATTATAAGTGAAATCTAAGTAGATGTGTCCATTTTGCTATTTGAGTGATGCACGACGATGTATGATTGGCGTTAAGGGGGTTTAGGCGGAGTATGAGAAAAATATATGAAATGTTAATGGACCCCGCTGTGGTACTTGATGACATTTGTCAGGACAGTAAACACGAAGGCCAGTGAGGAAATTATTTGGAAAAACCATGGCCATTTCACATTCTAGAAATGATGAATGAGCCACATTTGTATAATAGGGTTGTTGTGTATCCTTGGGGAAATGATGGTGATGATGATGAGTTTAGGCAAATCTATATCGCCAAACACAACAGATTACTTGGGAAGCCTTTATGGCTAATCTTGTGAAAAGTGTTTGTGGCGTATTATATGGAAAGCTTTTGTGGCATATTATCTTGGAAGCCTTTGTGGATAATCTTGTGAAAAGCCTTTGTGGCGTATAAGCTGTGAAGCCTTTATGACTAATCTTGTGAAAATCCTTTTTGCGACGTATCAGAAAAATCCTTGTGGCATATTGTATGGAAAAATTGTATGACAAATTTTGTAACGCCTACATGGTGATTGGTTAGACCACTCTTACCATGTAATCTAGGTATGTCTTAGAATTAGATTCTTAGAGAGTTCTCAGCATTGTATCCAACTGAGGAATTCACCTTAGTAATTCACTAAGAAGGTGCGCTTGTCATATCTGGGGGTACAGTGGTGTAAGAGCCCGCCAAACCTGGGAATCCTCACGCTATATATTAAGCTATATGGAATTATTTTGGGTGATCAAAACCTTACATTCATCCGAGTAAATATGTTTGTCTGGGTTAACAGGAAGATTTGGTGTGAACTGTGTTTGGTGATCACTAGAGTCAGTAAGAGAGTCAGTCAAAAAGGAGTACCCATAGGAATATTACCTTGGAGATGTATTCAACTACTATCTTCAAAGGGATAGTGAAATAGGATTAAAACTATGGGTTGAAGTAGTAATTCACCAATTAGATGGATTATTTATAGGGTGTTCAAAAGTAGAGGCAAGCGTATTGGTATCCGCCAAGAATCAGAAACATATTCTCGAAAGTCTAAAAGAAGGTCTAGAATTTTTAAGCCAAGGAATCCAACATCATTGTTTAAAGGTACAAGTAGTTGAGACTCACTAAGTTCCATTGAACTTATGGGTGTTTATTTGCAATACAGGTTATTAAGTGAACCAGCTCGCTAGAAGGGACCAAGCCAAGAATGTACCAATGTGGATGATCCCAGAGTCATATTATGCATACAAAGGACACTTTGTCACTTATTGTAACACCCTAACTTTCTTGTTTCTATTTTGTGAGTATTTGACACAAAAATATCTGTCTGCTTCAATGGTTAAGTGTTCTGGGTGTGTGTGTGAGGTTTTGGGTTCAAGTCTCACCTTTGGCAATTTTGGTTATTTTTTATCCAAGCCTTACCCTTGTTTATTGGGCTTTTATAAAATTGTCTGTTAGTTCATATTAGAATAAGCCTGCTGGTTCAAGTGGTAAGGAAGTTGGTGTGTTAAAGGTCCTGTGTTCGAGTCCCTGCGCGAGCGTGGGTATTAATTTTTGCTCTGCTGACTGATAGAGTTTCGGTCGTATTTAAAGTCTGAGAGAGTGGGTTAGTGGGAGAAAAATATGGGATATGGGGGTTATCAGCATTGCTTTTCTTTTCTTTTTGCTAAAAATTCTCTCCCTTCTCCTAAGAAAAAAAACTGACGTTAGTTTTCTGCTTCTCTGTTATTTTCTTCTTCCTATTCCCCTTTCGATTTCGTTTTCTTTTTGTCGACCGTCACACTTTCATTCTCGTTACTTCGGCTTTCATCACTGATGTGTCTAAAACTAACTATGACAACAATAAAGGCAAGCGCACCTATCGTTTAATAGTATAGTTATGGTAAGACCGGTAATATCGTATCCACAAGGACCAAGAGTACTAGTAATTACTATCTTTTTATTATTTAGCCTAAGTATTGGAGTGGTTTCTTTTAAACTAAAACTAACTAAACACGAGAACGAAAGAATTAGGAAAATACTTTTAGACAACTTTATGAGATAAGCAATACCTAAGGAAGAATCCACCTAGACTTCACTTATTACTTTTGATTCATATGATTTATTCACTTGACTTAATCCGTAGAAATCCCTGATTTATGTTAATATCTCTCTCGAGACTAAAAACAACTGACTCTAGGTTGATTAATTGAAATCTCTTTCTAATTAAAACCCCCTATTATCGCATTAACTCGATCTATGGATTCCCTTATTAGATTTGACTCTAATCCGTGATTTTAAGTAAGCCCTATGTCTAGGGTTGTAATCAACTCCGCTTAATTGTGTTGATCTACTCTTAAACAAGGACTTTTGCTCCACTGAATAAGCACATTCGACTTGGATCAATAACCTGAATTATCAAAACAAGAATAAGAACTCACAATTAAGAATAAGAACAAGTATTTATCTTATAAATCAAATAGTAATAAGATCCGTCTTAGGTTTCATCCCCTTGGGTATCTAAGGGATTTAGTTCCTACTGATAGAGGGAAACATCTCAAAATAAGGAAAACAACAAAACATAGGAAAACCCAAAAACTTCGAAAGAACTTGATGGGAGATCTTCAGTCTTGATGGAGATCCTTCCTCCGAGCTACTTCCGACGGCTGTCGTCGAGTATTTTTTGCGTCCTATTCAGCGTCCTCTTTTAGGTCACCCCCTAGGGTGTTTATATAGGCTTTGGAACGTCTTTCTTTGCCCACAAGTAACCTTTTCCGGATAGAATTAATCTTTGATACGGCAGGGACACGCCCGTGTTCGATAGCCTTGGGCCGTGCTCGCTCCTTCTCACCATCCACGGCCGTGTGATCTGCCCGTGTACGTTGATCCAGGCCGTGTTTGATCCTGCTCGGTATACACGGCCGTGTCCAATGGCCCAGGCCGTGTTGAATTCTTAGATAGGCCCATTTTGTCCCTTTTTGGCCCGTTTCTCGTTCTTTTTGACTCCCAAAGCTCTCCTGAGTGTAAAACATGAAATTAAAGGATTAGGAGTATCGAATTCATCAAATCTAATGAAAACTCATCAAAAAAATAAGCTAAGCATGGGGTTGAGATATGTATAAATTAAGGTTTCTCAATCACACGTTCTGGTAAGTGGGGCTTTGCTATTCTGTAACTTGTGTTTTTCCAACATTGATTGGGGTTATACGGTTGTTTTAGCAGCAGCGAATCAGGAAGATCGTGATTCTACTCTTGCAGAATCGTAGTCAATCGTTCGGAGTGTTGGGGTAAGCGATAAGCGCTTGATTTAAGCTATGGTTGGTTTCGAGTTTTCGATTTAATCGTGTTTTAAGACTAATTTTGAGTGTTGTGTGTCGACTTTTAGGTTCTGGAGGGTTCGGGATAGTTTTGCATCAAAATGATTCCAGGTGTGTACCCGAAACGCAGAAAATAATGCTTCGGCAAAAGCCAAAAAATGAATCTGTCGACGCCACATGGGCATATGGTCGCCCGTGTGGATGACCGTGTGCGAGACATGACCGTGTGGTCGACAAAGGTATAGTCGTACGCAGCACACGGCCATGTGGTGGCTTGAGTGTGGCCGTGTGGGCCACACGGGCTAGGCCAAGTTGGGCCTGTGGGCCCACACGGGTATGTCACACGGGCGTGTGGATTTTGGGCCAAGCCGTATGGGCCACATGGGCAAAGGCCAAGTTGGGCGTGTGGGCTCACACAGCCATGCCACATGGGCATGTAGGCCCATAATTCTAAAATTTTCCCTAGTGTCGACGGGTCGCTTCGATCGACTGTGGGCCCTACTGTAGGGTTGGTAAGGGCTATTAAGCCCCTATTTGTATGCTGTGATATTCTGATAGACTGATTTGAGTAGGATACTAAATGTATGCCTGATTATACTGATGTATGTATATCCGTTATTTGTATAAAGCATGTTGAGCATGTTTAATTTGTTATATCTGTATCTGAATATCTGTATCTGTTATTGGGGTGGGATTTGTATATGAGGAGGAAGTATTATGTTTGGCGATAATCGCCTTTATTCTGGCAGCTTGGTTGCATATTATCTAATATGTGTCTTAATGGCACAATGTGGTGTGTAGGGATGGGTGGGTGTTTTTAACCCCACATTGTGTGATGGGATGGTCGGAGTTGGTGTGTAGAGGATGGGGGTAGGATCCTGCATATCTGAACTTAATCTACTATCTAAATTTGAATCTGTATATGTATCTGACTGTGCACATAATTCTGTATGTTTGCGTCCTTAATTCTATTGGGTTACACACTAAGTTTTCGTAAACTCACATCTGTTGTCCTGCTCATCGGGTAATCCACGGACTCAAAGCGGATCGATCTTGCAGAGACTCAACGGTGACCACTCGATCAGAAATGGTTTAAAATTTGCAATTTATGGTTTCATTTATGTTTTTGGTAATCATTTTGAGAGTTTGTAATTTTTTGGACTCTCTGGAATTTTGTTTTGGGTTTTAAACTGTGATTCTGGTTTGCTGATTTTCTGCATGCTTGGTAAATTGTTTTATGAAATTGATGGTTTTTACATAAAAAGAGGTTTCCTAAAAACAATAAATCTTGTTTCTAAAATATGGCGAAATTATTAAACTTCCGCTTTATTAAGTGTTTTGACAAATTAATTAATTAAATAACGTCATCAGTTTATTCGTGAACGAACTTGTGGTATTAAACTTGAATGGTTTATCAAGTCAACGCTGTTTTTAAAACCCCTTCCTTGTGACATCACCAGATTCGGCTATAACGTCTAGGCCGGGTTTGGGGTGTTACACTTATGTTTTCTAATGGCAAGTAGAATTATACGCGATAACTGAGACTGTTTTAATGAAGCTTTAAGTGATATTGTCTTACACTTATTGAGAATCAGTTGTAATCAAACAAACGTTAATATACAAAACCTTTAACTTAAAATAAAATTAAATAGGAAAGTAGTACGTTCAGTAAAGTCTTCGCCTGTTTTAAAATTTTTGTTAAGTGTTTAAGTCTAGAAACATCCTAAATCTGGATCTGGTAAATCAGGTCGGGTATAGGGTGTTAGAACTGTCATGCGCTTACAATATTTGTTATTTAAAAGACAGAGCCAATAACAACTAATTCTACAGACCCAAGGTGGAAATGGTTCAAGGTGTTAGAGTGGGTTCCAAAGATAGAATGTACATAATTCACTTGATTTAGATTTAAATATAGTATATTAACCCAAGATTTTTAAACTATTTCTATAAATTGCTTAGGTGCTTTAGATGAAACCCAGATCAATATTAGAGTTCCAAAAGTTGATAAACTTAGATATCGAACGTGAAAATGTGAGTAGCAACAAATATGTTAGGTGTTTGTACACCTAATATGCAGCTTGTTTATCTTCTTCCTAGTTGGGCAGGTTTTGTTGCTGATGGATGAGTTATTTGTGATGTCATTAGTAAGAGATATGGACTAAAAATTTCTCATGGTAAAGTGCAGAATTGGAGGATTTTGAATTAATTTTTAAGATAATACTTTTTTGGGAAAGTTATTCATGATAAATATTTTTTTTCTCTTTTATAGGTTGTTATTATCTAGTTGATGTTGGCTACACAAATTGTGAGGGCTTTCTTGTGCCTTTTAGGGGACAAAGATATCATTTGAATGAATGGTGCCAAGGTCACCAACCAAGTACTCCAGAAGAATTTTTCAATATGAAACATGCTTCAACGCACAATGTTATTGAAAGATACTTTGGGTTATTAAAACTTAAATGGAGAATACTTAGGAGTCCATCATTTTATCCTGTGAGGGTGCACAATAGAATCATTATTGCATGTTGTTTGTCCATAATTTTATTCGAACCTATATGAGTCTCGATCCTATTGAAGCAGAGTTCGGAGAAGGATTACCTAGTAATTTGATAAAGGCGATGACTTGAATATCGTAAATAATCATCCATTAGATGCATGAGCTACTTGAAGGATGGAAATAGCCAATCAAATGTTCTATGAATGACAAGCATTTAGAAATTAGTTAGGTTTATTAAAACATAGTAAAACGTTAATTTGTTTTTATTATTTCATGTGTCTAGTTTATGAAACTTTGGTGTTGTTTGTATTGTCTTAATGTATTGTACTAGACTTATTAAAATTACAACTTTAATTTATCTTCTTATGATTCATCATGTGTTATAATTTTATAAAGTGTCTACCCTCTGATTCATAATATCAAACCTAATTTTAATTTGTATTTTTTCTTAAGATAGTTATGTAAGGCTTTTCACAATAAACTACAACTTCTTCCCAAAATTCTCGAAGAACCTAAAAAAAATGTGTTCAAGAAGAAGATGTTATGTTGGTTGCTTGTATGGTCGACTTGCACAATGTTGGAACTTTTAACACAGATACGAGATTCAAGGTCAGTTATTTAAATGAACTAGAAAGAATGTCAGAATTTTTTTTACCTCATACAGTGCTGAAGGTTAGACATAAGCTTGAACTGAGGATTAGGACATTGAAAAAGGAATGGGCAATTGTTTACGACATACTCAACGGAAAAGACAATAACGACTCTGGTTGGGAGGAGCATATGCAGAGGATCTTGCTGAAGATGCTGTGTGGAACTCATATATAAGTGTAAGAATTATTTCGTGCCTTTCTTAACTTGTTTTAACCAAACTTATATCTAATGCAGATTCCTTTCTTTTTATAAGGTCATAAAGAAGCTGGTCAATTTAGACATCGTAGTTTCCCTTATTATGACCAACTTACTTCCATATACGCAAAAGATAGAGCCACTAGGAAAGATGCTCAAACAGCTGTGGATATTGTTGAAGAAATAAATGTTGAGGATGTAGCTCCTCCAAAGAATGTAACGCCCCGAATTTGTGCCTAGTAGAATTGGGCCTATTGGCCATTGGGCTTTGGGTTTCATAAATTTTTTTTAGTGAGCAAGAAAATGACAAATGACATGACGGCTTTAAAGGTTTAATGAATTTGGAGTGTTAGGTGTGTTAGAGAAGCTCTGGGTTCGAGTTTTGTGGTGGAGGATTCTTAATTTAATTAATTAAGGAATTAGGGTTGTGAGTAGTGGGATTTTAAATAAAAATAAGTGAAAAATGGCACAAAGAAGCCTGTGGTGAAGTGGCTAAGTGGCGCCACTAGGGTGTAGAGAGGTGGCGACATATGCATGCAGAGAGGTCTGAGGTTCGAGTGCTAGCTTAGTTTTATTTTAGAATTTAATTTTAGGCTTTTAGAAGGCTGGAAGTGGCGTGTGGAGGGACTCTAAGGAGAAGTGATCAGTAGAGAGAATTTAGGAGAAGGATAAGGGAGATATCATGGAGAAAAATTAGGAGATGAGCAGTGCATGAAGTGGTGCCGAATTGGACTTTAGGGGTGGCTAAGTTTCGGCTATAGGCTATATAAACGTGTGTGTGCCAAATCTGGGGTCCTAGGTAATGTCGAATTTTCCATTCTTTTTTTTTCTTTTCTTCCCCTCAATCGGTTCCTCCCATAGCCAAACTCTCCCATTGCCGAAATCTCCTAAAGCCGAATTACTTTGTGCCGAATTCTCTCATAGCCAAACTCTTCTATAGCCGAATTACCACCATCTTTTCTCTTGCCGAAATTCCTCATAGTGCCGAATCTTGTTGGTTGTTCCTCCATCACAAATCGATTGTTACCTACTCTCAGTCAAGTGTTGAAAGCCGAATCTAGTTAATAGCTATCTAGGCCGCAGGATCGAAAGGGGATTTGGTAAGTATTCGGTTAACCTCTTTTCTACATTTTGCTAAAAGCTGAAAGGCTATCTAACTGTCATGTCGTTAACTCTGTGATAACAACGATAAGGTTCAAAGATCGCAAGTGTGGTAGGATCGTTAGCAAGGATAAGTGTACTCAACTCGATTGTGGTTTAGGTGAATGGCCGAATGTGAGTTTGATCTATAGGGGTGACTTGTGTGGATTATGAGTCACTCGAATCTTGATGGTGTGTGTGTGAGTGCAGATCTAGGGGATACTCTTGATTAGTAGCTAAGGAAGGGCTATTAGAACCCGGTGGCACACGGTAAGGTTACGGTAAGGTTTCAACTTTTGGTAGATATTTTGTTTAAGTATGGGTGATTGATTGAAGGTTGGTTGGTTGTAGGTTCAAGACCAAGGATAGTATAGCATGTCGCAGTAACCAGGTGTGTACAAACACTACACACACATGATATCGGCAATGCCGGAAAGCCGAAAAGCCGAAAGTGGCTAAATGGGCCCGGTGGGCCCTGAGGCTAAGTTGGATGAAATTGATTGGTTTGATTATACGAATTGAGTTAGGCATGCATGTTACATGATCTGGAATTGTTTTGGACCTAACGGGCCATATGAATGAGATTTGGGTCTAATAGGCCATAAGGATGTGAATTGGGCATAATGGGTTATATGAATGTGAAATGGGCTTGATGGGCTTTATGAAGACGTAGACAAGTATGCTAGGGTTTAATGGACTTTAGGCCTAGTTCTGAACAACTCTCAAACTGCATAAAACTTAATTCTAATAATTAAACATGTCCGCGGACAGGTCGCTGGGTTAGAGTGTGGCAACGGACATATGCATGTCTAGGAGTGGATCTAGGGAGAGCTTGGTACTTAAGCGGTCCTAGTGGCCCACATCCTCTTCTCTGGAATCCTACCTGGTGCATAGTGTCTGTTCACTTTAGTCGCAAGGACTTGTTAATGGGCCAAAGTTCATAACTAAAACCCGAGAGGGACCAAAATACCCTTAGATTTGTAAAATTACTAAAATACCCCTGATTTGAAAATTATCAAAATACCTTTAGTTTGAAAATTACCAAAATACCCTTAGATTTGTAAAATTACTAAAATACCCACAAAGTGTGAAATTACTGGAATACCCTTGATTTGCAGAATTACCAAAACATCCCTGATTTACAAAATTTCCTAAATACCTCTGTTTTGCAAAATCACCTAAATACCCCTGTAGAGTAGATTTACGGAAATACCCCTGGGTAGTGAAATGACTAAAATACCCCTAAGTGCCGAATGGATGGAAATATGTATGTTGCATTCATAGAAATATATGTTGCACTTGGGTGGGTTTTGATGATACGGAGGAAGATTTGAGGATCGCACAGTCGCTTGACGACCGTGGATCCACCGGTGGCTTTAAGCCCATTATAGCAGCTTTGCTGCAACGTTTGAGTAGTGCCGCTGCTGGTGCTACCTTTGTGTGTAGGGATGGGTGGGTTGATATTTATATCCCCATAGGTGTGTAGGGTTGGAAGGGAAATGGTGTGCAGGGTTGGATTTGGGATGGGTGCATTGCATTCATGTGACTCTGATGTGGTATGAGGTTATTGTGGCTAAGGCCCAAGACCACTGATTTTGATAGGGCTTAGGCCCAATGTAATATTTGTATGTTGATTTGGTTGCCAAGGGTCGTACACACCGAGTTTTGAAACTCACTCCCTTTTATTAAATGTTTCAGTGATCTTGATGCTTGACTCGGTGGGAGAGGACTCGGAGACGGCCACACTACAAGATACTTAGAAGTTTTATTTATTTGTCTCAAAAGACATGATTTTAATTACTTTATTTTCGTTGGATGTAATAAGGCTTTGTACTCAGATTTGACTTTAGATTTTGGGTTTTGTTGTTTCAATCATTTATTTAATTATTAAACTCCGAGTAAATTTCTTATGTTTAAACTTGGTTTCAAAATACTTAAAATAATAAAATGGGCTTTTATCATTACTTAACAAGACTCAAGGATTTTGGGCTTTTGGGTCTTAAATTTTTACTTAGCAAAATCGTTTTGAGTTACGCCTTTGATGTGACATTCCCGGATTCGGCCATAACGTCTGGGCCGGGTCTGGGGGTGTTACAAAGAATCCTGAAGAAGGAAGCAATGACCATGGATGCGAAGCTGATGTTTCCTTGGATGAGATGGATGTCTTGGCTACACAATTGCATCCGTCGAAGCCAAAATAAGATGATTCCACATTTTCAAAGAAGAAAAAAATTATGATGTAAGTGAACAAATTTCTTCTACTTCACTTATTGATGTTGTCACGTTATTAGAGGAAAACATAAGGACTATTGACCCTGAATTAAGTATAAGTGTTGCCTCTGAAGTGCTAATTCAAAAGAACTCATAAATGCTCATTCAAGAAAATGCCCAAAAAATATATCTAGCCTTAGGGGAAGTAGAAGGATTAATTAAAGATGAACGCTTTCTTGCGCCGAGCAAAATTCCAAGCTATCTAACACAAATGCTTGTTTTCTTAAGTCTACCTTCTTCTGTGCGATTGGAATGAGTGTGAAGATTTATTTCTACACATTAAAAGTCATGAATGTGTTGTTAATGTTTTGGTAACTTTTTGTATATGTAATATTTGGATGGTATAATGACATGATAGAATGACACAGACTGTTGTAACTTTTTGATGTTGTAAAATTTAATATATAGATTATGACATATAAGCTAATGACATCAAGTAACTTTTTGTTAATGTATGAACTTTATGTTTGGATGTAAAATATAATTCTTAAGCTATTTATTACTTCTAATCTTTTGCTGTTTAGTTTAGAGGATAATTAAATTATTTGTTTCGCTAATGATATTCTTGCACATTAAATATGCATTGTAGTTTAAAATTAATAAAGTAGGCTATATATTAATTTTCTAATATTAGATATTATTATTTTTATTAATTCATATTTTAATAATAATTATATTAAGAATGTTATTAAATTATAAATTTTTATTTTATTAAATTATATTTAATAATAATCCTATTAAAATTTCATAATAATAACAATAATCATCTATCTAAATTTTTTTTGCTAAGGATACTTTAGTAATTTTAGCTTTTTTATTATTCTATTAGAACATTTATTCTATTCAACCAAACACATGAATACTATTACAGTTCTATTCCATTTCATTCAACCAAACAATTGAATTACTAATTATAGCTCTATTCCATTACAGTGAACCAAACGTAATGTAAGTTCACGCGGGCATTAATACTGAATTCGTAACATTTATATCACTGTAACATCATCATGTACATATCGCCTACTATAACACATTTCATATCCTTTCAGTACTTCATACAAGTTTATAATTATCACATTTGCAATACTTTACAAATTAGTCCATATCTCACGTTTCGTACTAAATCATAAAGAATTTCCAAGTATAATTAAACATTCACACAAATAATTCAATTATATAAAAATTTAAATATGATTGTACCATATGAACTTACTTGTCAAAATTGGCAAACAATATGAATTGAAGGGACTAATAAATTTTTTTTCCCTTTTTCTCGGTTATCCTCAACTCGATTCAAATCTTAATCTAAACGATAATCAATTTCAATTTATCACTCTCAAATACCTTACATCAACTAATTATATGCACATGACATTTAAATTTTTATTTTACAAAATTTCCTTAAGGTTTCACATTTTATTCAATTTAGACCCTAAAATCGAAATTGCTATAACTTTCAATTTTGAGCATCTATTTCAAAATCGATATCAATTTTATCCTTCTACAACCTTCTAATAATTATATTTATAAAATTTTCACACTAAATTCAAAATTATTGCATTTTAGTCTCTAAGTTAAAAACTAACAAATTTCACTTTACAAATTAGTCATTTTTCGTATCTAAGCTTCAAATCTAACAATTTAACACTAAAACTTCAAGCATTCATCAATGGCATATTTTATGAACTTTAATAGGTACAGAAATTAACACATGGATTAGCTAAATCAAGCTCCCAAGATTTTGAAAACATAAAAATTACAAAAAAAGAACTAAATTAAAGCTTACCAATTTGTTGCTAAAAGATTAAAGCCCTAAGTTGTTTCCTCTATGTTTCTTTTCTCCTATGTTGAGTATAGGGAAAGAAGAAAAAATGAATTCTTTTTTTCCATTATCATCTTTGTTTTTATCTATTTTACATATAATAATTTAAATATAATTTAAAATTGTTTTAATTAATAAAATTCATACCAAACCATCCATCAAGTACTAAAATGGTTTATTTTCCATTTTTGATCTTGTTTAAATCACTACTTCAGTCCTTTAACAATTAAAAAGTATCTAGCGGTTAACTTTTATGATTTAGTCCTTGTACATTAATTTTTCACTAATTTGACGAAATTACTTATCCAAAATTCAATTCACCTATTTAATAACTTCATCAATATGTAATAAAAATATTTACGGGCTCAGTTTACAGAAACGAAGTCCTGATACTTCATTTTCTGACACACTTACTTTAAAGTCACTACACTTGTACTTTAGTTAACTATTCATTTAAAAAAAATCGTCATATCAAAATTTAATATAATATCAAAAATAACTTGTAAATATTAATTAATAATATTTGTATACTCAATCATTGGAGAACGGGATTTTGAAATCACCATTTCCAACACTATTGGAATTTGGATTGTTACATGAATGCGTATTCAGCCATGCTTGGAATACAATTTGAGTTAATATTTCAATTTTATCCGTTACATTATTATTTGATTCTTTTTCTCCAGCTTTATTCTTCCATTCAAACTTTCTCTCGTAAATAATATGAAATTGAAAACTAAACAAAAAGTACAAAATTAAAAAACAAAACATCCAAAAACAAGAACACAACGAAATCCTTGAAATAATCAAAACCCAATTTTTCAAAGTTCAATCTTTTTTTCCCTTTTTCTTGTTTCATGCTCCATTTTCTCTAGATCTTTACATCTCTTTTTTATTGCTTGGGTCTTACAAATTCAAGGATTTTAGGTCGCTTTAAATTTCTTCAATCAACTTCATTTCTCATATAAGTTATTTCTAAAGTTTTTTTTTTGCTTTTTTTTCTTCTATTTTTAGATTTTTTTTTAAAATAAATGAGATAGTTTCATTTAAAGAAAAATCTAGAACCTATCTCCATCTTAATCATCCTCTTTTGCGTCGATGAGCTTGTTGATATTTCAATGCTATTCAGATTTCCATTTTAATTTCTTAGGTCTCGTCATTTGTGATGATGGGTTACTTTGTTTTTAGTTTATTTTTTGTGTGTGTTTTTGTTTTGGATACTTAGGAGTTGACCTTTTTATTTTTTGTACATGTTGCTTGATCATTTAGAGAAACTATATGAGAAATGCCCATTTTCTAATGCAACACACCATGGTCATACTTTTTCTAGAAGTAGAAGCCATAATATGGAGACTAAATTGTACCCTTGTTGATTTTAATTTTGAAAGGTTATAGTGTTAACTCATACATTGCTATCTAATTAGATTAGGTGCCATTATTGAGCTTTTAGACGATTTTGAAGTTCGACTTATGTTATGTTTACATGCCCAAACTTTTGAAGAGTGTAATACATTAAGTTAACATTGAATTTGATTCAAAGTTTCTATTGATTATATAAATGTTCCTTTTACATCTTGTAAAATTGTATTAATGTGTGGTGGTTTAATTAGAAACAAGATAGGGAACAACTGTCGCTTTCGGTATGTACATTTGGTAGATTTAAGATACATTGGTTAATTATCTTGGTTTCTTTGGCAAGCATTTGTAACACCATTGTATTAACTTATATGTTTGGGTATGTTATAGATTTCTTATTCTTTCATATCAAGTAATTCCACCCAAATGAATATTCCTGCAAGTAGGAACTCGATTTTTAGAATTGTGCCTAAAGGTATAAATAAAGACTTTAACAACCTTACAGAGTTGGTAACCAAAAAGGAAGCCGTTGATTCTATGTTAAAACAATAGAGACTGATATATAAGTTGAAGTTTTTATTATTGCCAATTTCAGAGGTTGCTACAATAGTGAAATATTCTAGGTTAAATAAGCTGGATTTTCCTTTGAATTTGTATTGTTTCTTGGGGTCCATGTATTTGTTGAGAATTTAGTGTATGTTAAGTTCATTTTTTTGTGATTTTGGATTGATGAGACCATGTAATATTGAGGTATTTTTTTTCTTTGGCTTCATTAATTAGATTATGTTTTTACTTTAAAAAAAAACAGAAGTAACTCCTATAAAATTTTGTTCTATATTCTTTGTTTTTTTGGTGTTGACATATGAAAATTAGCAAATTATTTTTATCAAACTTACGTTTTTTATTTATTTGCTTGTAGTTGAAGCGCTTATATGTGTAACACCCCTTACCCGTATCCGACGCCGGAATAGGGTACGAGGCATTACCGGACTTATTCTCAAGCAAACATTCAAAATCGAGACATGAATTTCCACTCAAATTTAAAACTTTTCAAAAAAAACATTCATACCGTCCCTAAAACGAGCCTATGAGGACCAAAACAATGCATCGGAAGTGGTTCGGGACTAAACCGAGAACTTTAGAAAGTTTTGAGAAACTTAGAAAATTTTTCATGAAAAAGGGGTCACACGCCCGTGTGGGTTTGGGACACGCCCGTGCTTCAGGCCATATTCAAATTAGGGAGCTTTCTGTTTATGACGTCATCATCGAATTGAGTTCACATGGCCAAGTCACACGCACGTGTGCTTAGGCCGTGTGATCGATTAAATTTTCATAATTTTTCATAAAATAGGTGCAGACTTCACACGGCCAGGGCACACGCCCGTGTTCGAGGCTGTGTAGCACACACGGCTGAGACACACGCCCGTGTCTCTGCCCGTGTGCTATATTCTGGACATTCTGTTTTGCATCAATTAAGGTGCAGGGGACTCACGGCCAGAACACATGCCCGTGGGGCAGACCGTGTGTCACACACGGCCTAGACACACACCCGTTTGTCTACCCGTGTGGACAAAAACAAGGCTATTTACCAAGCCATTTTGTCACCCTTCCATGCACATACCTACACAACAAAACATAGCACCAATCCAAACACATACGCTCAACCAAATCAGCTACATCATTCACATGCTATTTTCTATCACATACAACAGCACATACCTGTCAACTCAACCCATGCAAATTCTCACATCCATGAAAGACATCATCATATGCATATATAACTAAACCAATATTAGCCTATTCCAATGACCACTTACAAAAATGAATTATCCACCATACTTAACACTTAAGAATTTGGACATACATTAACATCATACTTGTACCAATTAAACATCCTTAGCCATTCCAATGGCTAAGTCACAAAATATTACTTACAAGCCTTCATCTAAGCCAAGTAGCTAATACATGCCATTATACCAAAATGAATCATTTAGCTATACCAAAAGGAGATTTGTGGATACTGTGATCTTGCTCTAACCGAATCCTCCAACCTTCGCGAGCCTTACGAGCACTATAAAACAAGGAAAAGTAAAATGGGATATAGCATTTTCATGCTTAGTAAGTTCGCGTAATAGAAAGAAACTTACCGGTTATAATTATTCAAATAAGCATATATATATGCATTCATTCCATCAATATTTTGACAAGTTACCTAAATACATTCACTCATTAAAGAAGTTAGTCATACACATCATGAAGTTATCAAACCAACATAGATGAGCTCACTATAGTATAAACTTTCATATCATTTCACTATTCCATTTTTTCAGGATTTCTTTTCATTGAACTATTGTAATTTTGATGGATACTCGGGTAGTATACTCGAGTTATACATGTCAATCGTTTGTCAATTCACATCCAAAGTGCTCCTTAAGCACATATTCATAGAGCACACTCTCAAACCACATTTATATAACAAGATTACCAGTCCAGGCTATATCCCGTTTTTAACATTCGCTCCCAATAGCTTATTCAAGATTACCAGTCCAGGCTAAATCCTTTTGATAATGTTAGCTCTAATGAGCCTACTGTGGATTACACGTCCAGGCTAAATCCATTTCATAACATTTACTCAAGAGAGTGTAGCTCAGGATTGTAACATCCCGATTTAGGGCCTAGTCAAAATAGTGGTGTGAGACCACAAATCCGAGGTATATGTATGAGTTTTGAGTTTTATGCTATGTCTGCATGTTAGTGTGAAAGTTTCATGAAGCAATTTTGTTAAATTGCGGTTAAATTGTCCAAAAGGACTAAATTGCAAAAGTTACAAAATGTGAGATTCTAGAAGCTAATTGTATGAAATAGCTTTGGATTATCAATTAGAGGTCCTTAAATAGTAATTTTCCTAAATTCTAATTTCTGGACAAAAATGGGCATGAGTGGATGAAATTGGAAAAGTTTGACATAGGGGCATTTTGGTCATTTGTCAATTAAATGATTAAAAAGAGAAAAAGATGACAAAATTTCATTCATCTTCTTTTCCAAGCTGCTGGAACTTTCAAGAAGCCATTGTTAGGGCTCTTCAATTTTTCAAGCTTGCTAGTAAGTGCATCCAAGCCCCGTTTTTAATATTCTTCGTATTTTTGAAGTCTTAGTAACATGAGTAAGCTATTTTTAGCTATATGTTGAGCTAGGATTGATGTTAAAAAATGTAACCATGTATGACATGCATGTATTTTGATGTTTTATGGAAGAATATGAAAGCTTGATGTAGTAGAAACATCTTTTGCTAAGTGAATTCCATGAAAAATGCATGTAGGGGCTAGTTTGTGAAAGTCTTGAGATTGGTCATACATGAGTGATTTAGTGAGAATTGATGATTGCTTTAGTTGAGTAGATGATTCGGCTAAGCATGAAAGGCTAGAAAGTTGAATGAAAATCACTTTACGAGCCTTGGGACAAAAGTGTAAATATGAGAAAGTTTAGGGGCAAAATGGTAATTTTGCTAAAGTATGAGATAAGGGTCAATTTAGTCAATGTGTGTATTGAACGGGTTGGTTTGTCATTTTAGATCAAGAAAGACGAAGCCCGGATCATAACAGAGGCAAGGGCAAGGTCGTGGACTAAATTGCACATCTCCATACTTTTTGAGTACCGAGGTAAGTTTACGTATGAACGATGCATTTATGCGTATACATTGTTAATGCTAGCTAATGTGTAGCACGATTGAGAAACTATTCGATTCTAGTGGAATGAATGAGATAGTAGTTGTGAATGGATGAATGTATTACAAAGTAGACATGTGAATGTGTAGTGATAATGCTTGATAGTGGGCTAAGTGCGATACCACCTTGATACTTAACAATAATGGGTTGTGTGCGATACTATTGTTAAGCATATTATTTAGTGAGCTATGTGCGGAATCACTATAATTATCTCGTGTGGTAGGCTATGTGCGATACTACCTTATGATCTGATTGTGGTGGGCTAAGTGCAAAACCACCGAGTAATTTAGCTGTGTGGATGTATTATTGAGAAATAATGATGTGTTGTATTTTGAGTAAATGTGCTATTGAGTGCAGGGGTGCATGTCAATGATTATGAGTATGTGACTCATGATGTGTTGGAGATGTGGTAAGGGATAGAAAGAGTAAGCATAGTAGTGTATGTGAATTACATATGTTAGTACAATGCTAATTGTTGTTTAGCTTATACTAGAATGCTTAAATTGTTTATGTGTAAACTTACTAAGCTCAAAGCTTACTCATTTCTTTTCCCTTGTCTTATAGAGAACAAGGATTGAATCGTGATACACGAATTAATCGGAAGATCGCCCACACTATCAGCACACTCTGGTACATTGGACTTAATGTTTTGTATATGGCATGTATAGAGGCTAGACACGTTAGGGTATTTTGTTGTTTTGGCTAAGATGTGTTGGCCTTTAGATGGATAATCTATTTTGTATAATGCCATAGTTGATGGCTACATTATTATATGAAAAGATGTATTTATCCATGTAAGATTATGTTCATTATGAGTTGGTTATGGATGTGTTGAATGAGTACTTGTTGTGTATGCTAGAGGGGTGAGAAGGGCATGACAAATAGCTTTGTTCTTGTCCATGTGGGTAGACACACGGGCATATGTCTAGGCCATGTGTGACACACGGTCAGCCCATGGGCATATGACTTGGCCGTGTGTCCCCTGCACGTTAGCATTTTAAGTCAGAATAGACCACGGGCTAGCCACACGGGCATGTGCCTAGGCCGTGGTACGATGGTCGATGTTCACCACGTGGTGGAGAACACGAGTGTGTCCAGGCCGTGTGAATTTAGTCAGTGTCGACCACGGGTGGAAGACACGGGCATGTCTTGAGGGCACACCGGCGTGTCCCATTCCACATGGGCGTGTGACCCTTGTCTAAGTGAAAGAAATTTTAAGATCGATAAAGTTTCTGGTATAGCCTCTGAGCTCTCGTGATGTATGTTTAAGACCTCGTAGGTCCTTAATGAGGTAGTTGTGGTAGCTGTTGAGAGTAGTCACGTTGAGCCTAAGTGGCGATCAAGTGGTTTTAATTCGGTAATGCCTCGGGCCCAGTTCCGGTGTAGAATATGGGTAAGGGGTGTTACAAGGATTACCTGTCCGGGCTAAATCCTTTCTATATCATTTTGTTCATTACTAGAAAATTATTATAATCCATCGAAATACAATGTTCAATCAGGACAATGACATTTTATTCATATTTATCATCTTGTGATTATTTCATAGGGTATATAATCACATATATATTATCTTAATTGCACAATTCAATTAAAACATAATAACATACCAAATTAAATTACACGAGCTTACCTTGAGAATGGTTCGTATTTGAAACTCAACTAATCTGAGACTTTTCGTTTTCCTCGATCTAGTTCCGTAACTGTTTGTTCCGGGTCTATATAAGCAATTTTGACTATCAAATCATCATTTTACACATACATTTACATTAATTTGCATCCTAGACAAAATTACTATTTTGTCCCTAACTTTTTGACATTTTACATTTGAGTCCCTAGGCTCGTAAAATGAAATATGTTCAATTTCTTGGTAACCCTAGCCTAGCCGAGCCATTTTCATGCTTATAGCAGTCCATCTTTTCCATTAAATCAGATTTTTACTACCCATTTTATAACTTTTTACAATTAGGTCCTTTTTATGCATTTTCATCAAAAATCACCTAGTAAAAGTTGTTTATCACACATCAAACATGTATAATCTACCATTAAACATGAAAATACACATATTTATAACATGGGTCAAACCCTAGACATCAACCACATCTTAAATTAATGGTAGAAATAGGTAGCTCAGATGATAACGACTTCAAAAACGTAAAGAGCATTAAAAACGGGGCTAGGATGTACTTACAATCAAGCTTGAAAGATGAAGAAACCCTAGCTATGGTGTTCTCCCAAATTTCGGCCAAGGTTGAAGAAAGATGACCAAATTTTGGCTTTATTTTCCCTTTATTTTCTTTTATTTACCAAATGACCAAAATGCCCTTCACTTAAAACTTTGAAATTTTATCTCACCATGTCCATTTTTGTCCACTAACTTAACAAATGGTCTAATTACCATCTAAGGACCTTCAATTTAAAATTTCATAGAAATTAGACACCTCTAGCATGTAGAATTCAACTTTTGCACTTTTTACAATTTAGTCCTTTTTACTAAATTGTGTGCCCAAACGTCAAAATTTTCGAACGAAATTTTTGCGAAATCATTTCGTAAAACTAGACCATAGAAATGTAATAAAAATGAATTTTACTACGTCAGATTTGTGGTCCCGAAACCACTATTCCGATTAGGCCCAAAATCAGGCTGTTACAATATTTAATAGGTAATGATATGATTTTGGGTTGTTTTGCAAGTCAACAATTGGAATGGTTTAATTACTTTGGAGAGTTAATTTAGCTATTAGTTACTATTATTAGTCTGTGTGTTTATAAATGTATAGATTTATTGAGAGGTGTATAAGCATGACAAGTGATTGATTTTAGGGTTTGGGTTATTTGTAATGTTTATGGTCTCATGATTTGTCTTTAAAAGATATTAACCCTTTTTTTTACTATAACAGTTACTTATTTATACTTATGGTAGTGGATTTTGATAATTATGGAGGTGTGTTTTCTTTTTCTAGGTTATTTTAGATTAATGGATCAATAGGAAAATGATGATTAAAATAGAAACCAGTAAGAATTTGAGTTGATTTAGATTTATTATCGTTATATCCTTAAGGAGAAAAATAATATAACAGTAATCAGTCATTTTATTTATTTATTTTTGGATATTTTTATATTTTATTTATTTATTTTTGGATATTTTTATATTTAAAAATATATTAAATAATATATTAGTTTTTAATAATCTTAACATTTCTTTTAAAAAATTTAAAAGAACAAATCTATCAAAGGGCATATTTATCTTTTGAACATCTTTTCTTGTACTATTACACTACCTATTCTATTAAACCAAATACAAGAATACAATTAAAGATTCATTCCATTCCACACAACCAAACTATTTTTATACTATTCTCATTCCCTTAAAACTTTACTCAATTCTTATGGAATAGTTATTCCGTTACAGTTCTATTACATTCCAGTAAACCAATTGTACTATTAATATTTTTATTTAATGAATTTTTACTTCTTTATATTTAAGAAATATATTGAAAGCTTTATTTTTATTTCGAATCAAATATACTATAGTATATATTGAAAAATCATTAATAAAAATTACATAAGATCTTTTATCCCATCTGGTCATAGTTTGCTTTAAGTCACCTAGGCTTGTATGAATTAAACTTAAAAGTTCTAATATGTACAAGTTTTCTTATTCTATTTTGATTATGCACATATTTCACATTTTTGTATACAAGTACTATTAGTACTAAAATTCAAACCAAGTTGTTGCATTTTTTAGTTTAAAAAATATTCACATGTCTTAATCTAGAATGCCATAAATCATATAAATCAATCAAGTAAGCAAAAGAACTAACTTTTCCATTAATTATTTCAAAAACATTTAAAAGAAACAATCTATTTTTACAATAACCCTTACCTACAAAAATATTATTTTTGGTCATTATGACCTTATAAGACTCAAAGGAAACTTTTAACCCAACTTTTCCTAGTAACCTAACAAAAACCAAATTGGTTCGAATATTAGGAACATGTAGGACATCATTTAAGGCAATGATCTTTCTAAATGTAATTTTGAGCGTAAATGTTGAGTCCAAAATTGATATTTGTAGGTAGAAAACAAGCAGTACTTAGTGCAGTACCAACTTCTTCAGGCACCGACAATGAAGAGTGCAGAAAAACTATGAACACAATATGTTTCCGCAGTTTAGTTTCCCTATATCTGTGATACCTAACCTAGAGAGAATTTTTATTATCATAACACCTTGTACAACTAGGGTTTCTATCTCTAATGCTCAACAATTTAAACTTTTCACCGTTGCGCCTAAGATCTAAATATCTCCCTCTAAATTTTCCCCTTGAAAAATTAGAACACTAACCAAGTCACTTGATTATTTCACTCAATACAATCAAATAAACGGTTCCACAATGAATAAGATAAAATGCTCTTAGTTTAGTACAAAACCTATTCAAGTCTCCACAATATATAATAAAGTGAAACTTGCTAACATACTATATCTTTTACAATAAAACTTCCCTCGAAATAAGCATGACAATATGCATAAATAATATCTTCAAATGGCTCAAGTTAAGTGTTGAATATTCAAAATATACTTCCTAGTTTAGCCTGGATCGATCTGATTAATCAAACTTGATATGTTGATTGCTTCAATCTAAATCCAAACAAATCTATAAGATAAGTTCTAGTGTAGTTTGGATATCAAGGATGGGTGTACAATTGTCCAAAGTAATAATAGGAATTATAGCACAAAAATATTTGTTGCTAAAATTCTGAAATTTACACATGAAAAGTTTTCTGAGTAGACAATGCCACTACCAGATGGCATTAATTTGAGGACTACTAAGAAATTGCCTCAACATTAACCTTGCCTTTCCCAAGCACATTTGTTGTAATGCCCTTTACCCAACCTGATCGTCGGGTTTGGGTACCAAGTGTCACAATTAACCCGAGTTACAATATCTGCCTTTCAAACTTATTTTAATTATAAATTTAGACAACAAGGAAATATTGTAACACCCCTAACTCGTATCCGTCGCCAGATTAGGGTTAAAGCTATTATCGGACAGATCGGAAACGTTTACAAACATTTCGTAATACAAGTCATCGATTTCAATCACCGTGTCCCTTAGATAGGTCACTGAGACCTTAAGCATGCCTTAGAGGAGGGTCGGGACTAAACCGAACACATACGAAAATTCTCAAAAATTTAAAACTTTTTGAACACTGCAGAGGTCATACGCCTGCAGGCAAAGCCGCGGTGCCTCCCACTCCCGCTACTAGACACACCCATGTGTCTCCGGCCGTGCAAACAGGGCATGTATACCGACTTATCTCCACGGCCACCAGCACGCCTGTACCATGGTCGTGTACTCTTATGCTATATACTGACTTAATCCCACGGTCACTAGGCACGCCCGTGTGCCACAACCGTGTTTGCTTAACGGGCTCTTTGCAAGGTCAATATGCCACCTACACTTGGGTTTACCCTACAAGCTACATACCAATTCATTTTATGTACAATTAACAACCAAAAACATGTCAAATGATCAACAATTCTTCACAACCAAACTCATTTCTAATCATGCCAATTTTGCACAACTAAATCATACATATACATAAGCATGGTTTAACCACATTTACCCTTTATAGAAACATTCTTTTGATCAAACATGCATACTCATAATGCATTCATATGCTTACCATAACTTTGAATAATTCATTGGCTATCAAACCATACCAAACTAAGCATTTCATAACACCTTTACTCATGCATATTACCAACACTTATTAAGCCACATCTCATGGCTACTTTATACACATTTCAAAGATAATCCAAAGTGGCTAGCCTATACATACCATATCTAGTTATATACATTTCCAAAAGATACCAAAATGAGTTTAAGTAGTGTGATGACGATCCTCGACGGTCCCCGAGCCTTCAGTAGCTTTGACGATCTATAAAACAGAGCAAACACACACAGAGTAAGCTTTCAAAAGCTTAGTAAGCCATATACAAATAAACTTAGCATAAAATGCATATAACCATATTGGCACAGTGACATTATTGGTTCTCAAAGAAAATTCATCACATAAATTCTTTGGCACACTTGCTTAGCCATATCTTACCAATTCCTTCAACTCAAATATCACACATACACATGGCTCATTCAAGCATAACATCTCATATAATCTCATCATTTCATATACATAATCATCATAGTAAGTTCATATAGATACTTACCTTTCATACACACTTAGTGTACATACCAAACGCACCTGAAACGGATATACAATTCACATAGTCATTTGTATCTCGGATTTGCCCGTTGAACCGTTCGGAATCTAATAGGATACTCAGAGTGCTCAGAATAGTCGTACAATACCAACGTCCCGCACGTGGTCTTACATGTAATCGATATCGATGCCATCGTCCCGCATGGGTCTTACACGAATCAAATACGATGCCGATGTCCCAGACATGGTCTTACACGTAAATCTCATATCAATGCCAACGTCCCAGACGTGGTCTTACACAAAATCTCGAATCAACGCCAACGTCCCAGACGTGGTCTTACATGATATCACATAACAGACACCTATGTCATGACATATGTAATTCCTATATATTCCTAGGTTCACACGGGACTTCACGGACTTTATCAGTTTATCGACTTATTAGCCAACTCAAATTTCACATACATTCCATCTCAATGGATAATCATATTATTTCACATATAATATACATTAAAATAATTCAATGCAATTACATTTATTTGTATATCGACTTACCTCGGATTCGGATATTCGTTTGGACTCGGTTATTCGACTATTTTCGCTTTCCCGTGATCCACGTCCGAATTCTTCAATTCTTGATCTATACATATTCAAATGTAATCCATTTATTCACTAAATCATTCAATTCAATCCAAGAACACTTATTTAGGGCAATTTGCAATTTGACCCTCACATTTTCACATTTGGACAATTTAGTCCCTATTTCATAAAATCACAAAATACACCAAATTTCAAGTTACCCATGCCTAGCTGAATTTTCACATGCTTCATATTAGTCCATATATTTCATTTATTTCATAATTTAGTCCCTTAAAATGCTATTTTCACAATTTAGCCCTAATTAGCTAAATTCATCAAAAATTCAAGAACAACACATGTTCATTAAACACATATCTTTCATTTTTCACTATCAAACATCATTAAACACATGAGTTCATCAAAGGCTTATTTCAAAAACATCATCAATTCTCAAAATTAAGACATGGGTTTCAAAGTATACGAAGCAACGATAACAGAAACGTAGAAATTATCAAAAACCGAATAAAAACATACCTTGAATCAAAGACTTTAATAGCCGAAACCTAGCTTAGATATTTTCTTTCTTTTTCTTCAAACTTTCGGCACCCCAAAGATGATAACATTCATCTTTTCATTTTTTTTGTTTTATGACAAACATATTAATATATATTTTACCATATTAACCTTTCCATTAATAATTAAAACAAACATACATTAAGGACATATTTGTCCAACACCATCCACTAACTTATAAAGTGGTTTAATTGCCTCATGAGGCCACAACATTCAAAAGCCACAACACATAGGTACTTTAACAAATAGCATGCTAGTTTTCATTTAATGCAATTTAACCCTTTTCTCAAATTAAGCACACAGACGTACAAATTAACTCACGGAACTTTAACACATGCTTAATGACATATCATAGGCACGGAAAATAATATTAAAATATTTTTCTAACTCGGATTTGTGGCTCCGAAACCACTATTCCGACTAGAGTCTAAACCAGACTGTTACAATTCTCCCCCCTTAGGGATTTTCGTCCCTGAAAATCTTACCGTTAAACAGATTCAGATATTGCTGTTTCACTGAATCTTCAGGCTCCCATGTAGCCTCTTCTCTTCCATGTCGACGCCATAACACTTTTACTAACGAAATTTTCTTGTTTCTCAATTCTTTCACTTCACGAGCTAAGATACGGATCGGTTCTTCTTCATAAGTCATATCGGATCAGATTTCAATTTTAGACGGAACAATTACATGTGACGGATCAAATCGGTATCTACAGAGCATCGAAACATAAAATACATTGTGTATCTTTTCAAACTCAGATGGCAATAACAATATGTACACAACTGGCCCAACTCGCTCGATAATCTCGTACGGCCCGATAAATCTCGGACTCAACTTGCCTTTACGTCCGAATCGGAGTATTTTCTTCCACAGAGATACTTACAAAAACTCTGTGTCACCGATCTCGAATTCAATGTCTTTTCTTTTCAAATCTGCATAAGATTTCTGGCGATCGGATGCTGCTTTTAAACTGTCACGGATCACTTTCACTTTTTGTTCAGTATCTTTTATTAAATCAACCCCGTGTAACTTATTTTCACTGAGCTCGGTCCAATACAGAGGTGTACAACATTTGCGTCCGTACAAAGCTTCATAAGGTGCCATTTTAATACTCGACTGAAAACTGTTGTTATATGCAAATTCAATCAGTGATAAGTACTGTTCCCACGTACCGTCAAACTTAAGAATGCAGCATCTCAACATATCCTCGAGAATCTGAATGATACGCTCGGATTGACCATCCGTTTGTGGATGAAAAGCTGTACTGAAATGCAGCTTTGTGACTAAAGCTTCTTGCAATTTCTTCCAGAGTCGCGATGTAAATCGCGGATCTCTATCAGACACAATAGATAGTGTTATCCCATGCAATCTCACAATTTCAGAAATATAAAGCCCAGCTAACTTATCAAGCGAGAAATCAGATCATACTGGAATAAAATGGGCAGATTTCGTCAATCGATCAACTACGACCCAAATTCCATTGTCACCCTATCCCGTTTCCACTCGGGAATCAGAATCGGCTATAACAAAACAGATGGAACCTGATGTTCAGCCTTAACTTGCTGACAGATTAAACATTTCGAGACAAAGTCAGAAATATCTTGTTTCTTACCAGACCACCAATAATGTTGCTTCAGATCATGGTACACCTTTGTACTTCCCGGATGAACAGATAAACGACTGTTATGAGCTTCGCTCAATATCAACTGAATTAACTCTGAGCTTCTCAGAACAAAGATTTGATCTCGAAATCTCAAGCAATCATCATTATCAACTCGAAATTCAGAATCAGAATTCGGATCACACTGAGCTCGTCTTGCTATTATTTCATTATCAACCTTTTAAGCATCAACTATTTGTTGTAAAAACATTGGTTTTGCTTTCAATTCAGCTATCACTGAACTATCATCAGATAGATCTAATTGAGCATTCAGAGTACATAGTGCAAACAATGATTTCCTACTCAGTGCATCAGCGACAACGTTTGCTTTCCCCGGGTGATAATCTATTACAAGCTCGTAGTCTTTCAACAACTCTAACCATCTCCTCTGACGCAGATTTAAATCTTTCTGGGTCATCAAATATTTTAGACTCTTATGATCTGAAAACACGTGGCATTTCTCACCGAACAGATAATGTCACCAAATCTTTAATGCGAATACAATCGCAGCTAGCTCAAGATCGTGTTTCGGATAGTTCTTTTCATGAGGCTTCAACTGTCTTGAAGCATAAGCTATTACTTTGCCTTCCTGCATCAGAACACATCCCAGACCATTCAACGAAGCATCACTGTAAATCACAAACTCTTTACCCGATTCTGGCTCTACTAACACTGGAGCTTCAGTTAACAGAGTTTTCAACTGATCAAAACTTTTCTGGCATTTATCGGATCATTCAAATCTCACATCTTTTTGAAGCAATTTAGTTAACGGAGTAGCTATCATTGAAAAGCCTTTTACAAATCTGTGGTAATAACCAGCAAGTCCCAGAAAACTACGAATTTCAAACACATTCTTCGGAGGTTTCCAATTCAGAATAGCAGAAATCTTGCTCGGATCAACTCGTATTCCTGAGGCCGATACAATATGTCCCAGAAAAATACAATATGTCCCAGAAAACTGACTTTGCGCCACCAGAATTCACATTTGCTGAATTTTGCATACAATTGTTTTTCTCGCAGAGTTTGCAACACAACCTTAGATGCTCAGCATGTTCCGCTTCATCCCGTGAATATATCAAAATGTCATCAATGAATACAACAACAAATCGATCTAGGTACGATCTGAAAATTTTGTTCATCAGATCCATAAAAACAGCAGGAGCATTCATTAGTCTGAAAGGCATAACTAAAAACTCATAATGCCCGTACCTCGTTCTGAAAGCAGTTTTTAGAATATCTGAATCCTTCACTCTCAACTGATAGTAACCCGATCTCAGATCTATCTTTGAAAATACGGTGACTCCTTTTAGTTGATCAAACAAATCATCAATCCTGGGCAACGAATATTTATTCTTTATAGTCACTTTGTTCAACTGACGGTAATCAATGAACATTTTCATCGTGCCATCTTTCTTTTTCACAAACAGAACGGGAGCACCCCAAGGCAAAAAACTCGGTCTCGCAAACCCTCTGTCAGTTAACTCTTGCAACTGTGACTTTAACTCTTTCAACTCTATTGGTGTCATTCTATACGGAGCTATCAAAATAGGTGTCGTACCAGGCAACAGATTAATTCCAAATTCAACTTCACGTATCAGAGGCAATCCCGGTAATTCTTCAGAAAATACATCAGAAAACTCACAAACAACTGGCACTGATTCAACTTTCTTTTCAGACACTTTCGAATCAATCACATAAGCAAAATAAGCTTCGTAACCCTTTTTCATATAACTCTGACATTTCAACACAGATATCATAGTAGGCAATCCATTTAAATCATTCGACTCAATATGAACTATCTCACCATTCTGACAACTCAAATCAATAGTCTTTCTTTTACAGTTCACAACAGCATCATGCAATGTCAACCAGTACATACCCAGAATTATATCAAACTCATCAAACGGTAATAGCATCAGATCAGCAGGGAAACAGATATCTCGAAACATTAATGGACAGTTCTTGCATATTTTGTCAACCTGGACACTTTTACCTAAAGGGTTCGATACTTTTATAACAAACTCAGTAGTATCTACAGGCAAAGTCTTATTGGATACCAAATTCATGCATATATACGAATGAGTAGAACCAGGGTCTATCAATGCAATCACAAAAGTATCATAAATAGTAAATGTACTAGTTATAACATCAAGAGATGAAGCTTCCTCACGAGCTCGGATAGCATACGCTCTGGTAGGCGCTCTAGCTTCAGATCTCGCAACAGTATCTCTCGTAGTTCTCTGACTACTAGTGACATTTCTTGCATTCCGGGAAGGTCTACCTCTCGCTGGTACGTTATCGGATCTCGGATTCTGGGTAGTTTCTTGATCAACAGACTCTGGGCAATCACGAATGAAATGATCTAATGATCCACATCTGAAGCAAGCTCGATCATTCAATCCAAAACTTCCCGGATGCCTTTTACCATAATGTTTACATTCAGGTTACTCGGATCGTACATTTCAAACACTTGCTATTGAAGTTGCTGGAGTTTTGGAGCTCATTTGTGTTCTAGCTCGATCTCTACTAGAATGTCCCACATTAACTCTCGAACGACTTTGTTCATCTCTGAATTTCTTCGAAGTAGACTGAAATGATCTACTCTGAAATCTCTTTTTCAGATATTTAGCTTCAGAATCAGCTTTCCTTTTATCTTTCCCGAAGGCTTCGGCTTTGCACGCTCGATCAACCAGTACCACCAACTCTTTTATTTCCAGAATCCCAACAAGTAAACGGATGTCTTCATTAAGACCATCTTCGAATCTTTTGCACATTATTGCCTCGGTGGATACACATTCACGAGCATATCGACTTCGATCTCACGAACTCGTTCAGTATTCGATGCTGATACATACGGCCTGCTTTCAAGTCCAGAAATTCCTTTCGTTTCTGATCAATGAATCTCTCACTGATGTATTTCTTCTGGAACTCAATCTGAAAGAAGTCCAATGTCACGCGTTCATTCGGAACAACAGAAATCAGAGTTTTCCACCACTGATAGACTGCATCTCGTAGCAAAGAAACTACACACTTTATACATTCTTCGGGACTCAGTGACATTTCATCAAATACCCGGATTGTGTTTTCTAACCAAAATTCGACTTTCTCGGCATCGTCATAACTGGTAGCCCTGAACTCTTCAGCCCCATATTTACGGATTTTGTCAACCGGAGGCTTGTTCAACAGATTCAGATTCATAATCGGAGGCATAGCAAATGTCTGAGGGTGATTAGGCGGGGGCGGAGGTTGTGAAACAGTCGGGTTATTTCTCACAAACTGAGTGAACCACTCACTCATCATTTGGAAGAAAGCTTGTTTAGCTTCTCCCTCATGACCGCTCGTAGCCGGTCTCGGATCAGAGGGCGATGTCCCTTCAGCAGGAGCAGGCGCATTACTTTCTACATCGTCAGCAACGGCTCTTTCGGGATCCATTTCTATATGAAATTCACATTTTATACGTCAAGATTCATCACACTATCACAATTCAGATATATGGCATGTATAGCTAGACTTTGACATGCTACGTTAGTCCAAGAATCGACTAAATCGTAGCTCTGATACCAACCAAATGTAACACCCCTAACCCGTATCCATCGCTGGATTAGGGTTAAAGGTATTACCAGACAGATCGGAAACGTTTACAGACATTTCGTAACACAAGTCATCGATTTCAATCACCGTGTCCCTTAGATAGGTCACTGAGACCTTAAGCATGCCTTGGAGGAGGGTCGGGACTAAACCGAACACATACAGAAATTCTCAGAAATTTAAAACTTTTTGAACACTGCAGAGGTCACAGGCCCGTGCAGTCAGGCCGTGTGCCTCCCACAGCTACTAGACACACCCATGTGTCCTGGCCGTGCCAAAACAGGGCATGTATACTGACTTATCTCCACGGCCACTAGGCACGCCCGTGTACCATGGCCGTGTACTCTTATGCTATATACTGACTTAATCCTACGGTCACTAGGCATGCCCGTGTGCCATAACCATGTCTGCTTAACAGGCCCTTTGCAAGGTCAATATGCCACCTACACTTGGGTTTACCCTACAAGCTACATACCAATTCATTTTATGTACAATTAACAACCGAAAACATGTCAAATGATCAACAATTCTTCACAACCAAACTCATTTCTAATCATGCCAATTTTGCACAACTAAATCATACATATACATAAGCATGGTTTAACCACATTTACCCTTCATAGAAACATTCTTTTGATCAAACATGCATACTCATAATGCATTCATATGCTTACCATAACTTTGACTAATTCATTGGCTATCAAACCATACCAAACTAAGCATTTCATAACACCTTTACTCATGCATATTACCAACACTTATTAAGCCACATCTCATGGCTACTATATATATGTTTCAAAGATAATCCAAAGTGACTAGCCTATACATGCCACATCTAGCTATATACATTTCCAAAAGATACCAAAATGAGTTTAAGTAGTGTGATGACGATCCTCGACGGTCTCCGAGCCTTCAGTAGCTTTGACGATCTATAAAACAGAGCAAACACACACAGAGTAAGCTTTCAAAAGCTTAGTAAGCCATATACAAGTAAACTTAGCATAAAATGCATATAACCATATTGGCACAATGACTTTATTGGTTCTCAAAGAAAATTCATCACATAAATTCTTTGGCACACTTGCTTAGCCATATCTTACCAATTCCTTCAACTCAAATATCACACATACACATGGCTCATTCAAGCATAACATCTCATATAATCTCATCATTTCATATACATAATCATCATAGTAAGTTCATATAGATACTTACCTTTCATACACACTTAGTGTACATACCAAACGCACCTGAAACGGATATACAATTCACATAGTCATTTGTATCTCGAATTTGCCCGTTGAACCGTTCGGAATCTAATAGGATACTCAGTGTGCTAAGAATGGTCGTACAATGCCAACGTCCCAGACGTGGTCTTACATGTAATCAGATATCGATGCCACTGTCCCAGACAGGGTCTTACACAAATCAAATACGATGCCGATGTCTCAGACATAGTCTTTCACGTAAATCTCATATCGATGCCAACGTCCCAGACGTAGTCTTACACGAAATCTCAAATCAACGCCAACGTCCCAGACGTGGTCTTACATGATATCACATAACAGACACCTATGTCATGACATATGTAATTCCTATATATTCCTAGGTTCACACGGTACTTCACGGACTTTATCAGTTTATCGACTTATTAGCCAACTCAAATTTCACATACATTCCATCTCAATGGATAATCATAGTATTTCACATATCATATACATTCAAATAATTCAATGCAATTACATTTATTTGTATATCGACTTACCTCGGATTCAGATATTCGTTCGGACTCGGATATTCGTTCGGACTCGGATATTCGACTATTTTCGCTTTCCCGCGATCTAAGTCTGATTTTTTCAATTCTTGATCTATACATATTCAAATGTAATCCATTTATTCACTAAATCATTCAATTCAATCCAAGAACACTTATTTAGGGCAATTTGCAATTTGGCCCACACATTTTCACATTTGGACAATTTAGTCCCTATTTCACAAAATCACATAATACATCAAATTTCAAGTTACCCATGCCTAGCCGAATTTTCACATGCTTCATATTAGTCCATATATTTCATTTATTTCATAATTTAGTCCCTCAAAATGCTATTTTCACAATTTAGCCCTAGTTAGCTAAATTCATAAAAAATTCAAGAACAACACATGTTCATTAAACACATATCTTTCATTTTGCACTATCAAACATCATTAAACACATGAGTTCATCAAGGGCTCATTTCAAAAACATCATCAATTCTCAAAATTAAGACATGGGTTTCAAAGTATACGAAGCAACGATAACAGAAACGTAGAAATTATTAAAAACCGATCAAAAACTTACCTTGAATCAAAGACTTTAATAGCCGAAATCTAACTTAGATATTTTCTTTCTTTTTCTTCAAACTTTCGGCACCCTAAAGATGATAACATTCATCTTTTCATTTGTTTGTTTTATTACAAACATATTAATATATATTTTTACCATATTAACCTTTCCATTAATAATTAAAACAAACATACATTAAGGACATATTTGCCCAACACCATCCACTAACTTATAAAGTGGTTTAATTGCCTCATGAGGCCACAGCATTCAAAAGCCACAACACATAGGTACTTTAACAAATAGCATGCTAGTTTGCATTTAATGCAATTTAACCCTTTTATCAATCTAAGCACACAGACGGACAAATTAACTCACGGAACTTTAACACATGCTTAATCACATATCATAGGCACGAAAAATAATATTAAAATATTTTTCTAACTCGGATTTGTGGTTTCAAAACCACTGTTCCGACTAGGGTCTAAACCGGACTGTTACAAATATGGACCCACATTTAACATACAATTTATTCCAAAAACCTGGTTATCATCATGTTTCAAGAATTAACTTTAAATAAATTGTGTATTATACAAGTACTTAAAATTTTCAATCAATTTGTTGTACTAAGCCATAATCTTCACACTTACTACAACTTTAAACTTAATTTGAAATGATACACTAGCCTAGTCCTCGAGGCGTAGCCTCTAAGCGTTACCCTCTATACACATGAAACAGTTTCAACACCAATCGCATGAATTTGGGGATTCTGGCTTGACCCCTTCACACGACCCCTAAGTCAGTCTTTGACATTACACACAAGGTAGAACCATTGTAAGTTCAAATAACTTAGTAAGAACTTGTACAACACTAATCATAAAAGGCTCTATGTATTTTTAAGAATAAAATAAAAACAAAAAAATTTAGAATTCCCTGAGTATCTTAGAAAGTTTCGCCGATTTTTCAGGCATAGTCGTTGCCTTACGTTCTCTAGCAACAGTTGGTGAACATATTGGTTGGTCATGAGTGTAATCTTCCAAATAACAAATTCTTTTGGAACCTGACATTGTCCAGTTTCATATCAGATTCTCATATCATCTTTCCTGATTTGTTTTATTGAAGACATCCACATACGTGCCTGTCCAATTTGGTGACTACTACAGGCGAAATTGTAGATATCTCGTCGTTTCTATAGACGCTTACATTAACCTCTTCATTCCATATTGATTTAAATATGAGCTTACTGTGTTACCTGAAAATTACCTTGTTAGGACTCAGACTATTGCATAGAACCTTTCTTTTTAAGGAAAATCCATTAACCTTATTCTCTTTCGCGACCTTAACTCTAAGATTTGGTTGATGATTAAACACCTCTACTTTTGCGGACTTGCACTTATAAGACAGTCCCATAGGACTTTTCCCACTTCAAACCAAACATCCAGAATTCCAAATATCAGATGGTTCCCTAAGACTACCCCTTTCTTAGATTGTCACTAGTAGACTTTCACACTTGATAGTCCCAAGTGGACTTTTCTGTGCTATATAATCCTGACGGGCATCCTCTCTCTTTATAAATCCTCGGTGGACTCTCTACCCAAAATAGTCCTTGGCGGACACCTCTCCTAAAAGGGTCATTTGCGAACTTTCCTATTCTTGGCAGCCTCTTTACCCACGAATTATTAGAATCAAAATATGTTTCATTGTCTCGCTTCGTCACACCCAATGCTGATGTACTCACCTAACACCGACGGGCTCATGTTGACAAACACTTATATACTTTGAAGGAAATACCCTTCCTTTCACATCTACCATGTTTACACATTTCTACCAATTTTCTCTTACCTTCGCATTTTAGCGGTTCATCTTATTAAGATGCTTGCCAACGTCCTTGGACGGGCTAAGATCATCGTGTCAGACTGCTTGTCGCGCGAGTCATATAGTGACTTCCCTTTTTATGCCATAACATGCTTCCCCCTTCACTATCTTGTCAGACTCCATTCCACCATAGGTTGTACCTATTCACCACAAGATCATGTAATGGCTACTCATGGACTTTTGATTTCAAAGAATCATTAAACCCATTTCGAGGTGTCGTCTCATAGGGCATATTTATAGATTGCTCGAAGGACCTGTATATCATTTACACGGTGTTGCCTTGAAGGACCTATATACCATTTACACAGTGTCGCCCTGAATAACCAGTCCATAATCGTCGTCATAATGTCGTTCCATAGAATTGATAAACCATCGTCATGGTGTTGCTCTAATGAGCTAGTAGATAACCATTCCATAATACCGCCAAACTTATTCGAATCTCTTTTCATCCCGTCCATTCATCCATTATGTCAATTTCTTTTCCTACTACAACTAACCAGTCAAGGTAACTCCCTTCGTACTTCGCACATAATAAACATGCATTGCACACATTTTATTGTACTTATTACTATAGTATACAATACGTCATTTATCAATACATCAATTCACAACCATTTGACATCTAGAGGACATACTTGTAACGTACACACACTTACACAGTGTTACGAATACACAACATACTCATTCACCATATTCATCCACAATCACAAATTAAGAAAAACTCAAAACAAACACAACACAGACTATTCAAGTAGCACAACATCATCAATCACCCAATGGTAAAGTACGAAAACTCACCTTAAATTCTTTATCTTCGTTAGCTTAGTGTTTCCAAAAGGAAAAGTTTTGTGTCATGGGCTTATAATCATGTTTCTTTTATCATACCTCTTTTAGCCATATTCTCCACTAAGTTGAAATTTCTAGCAATCTATTTTATTTTGGTGGCTTTGGCCTTTTTGTGGTTAGTGTATTTTACGACTATGTGAGTGATTAAGACTGCTAGTGAGAGCTACTTGTGCTTGTTTTTAAGTTATTTATTATAGTCATTCCACGGTGGTGGTAGCTTTTCAATAAGGAAACCAACAACAAATCCTTCTTACAAGGTAATGCTCTTGGACTTTTAGTTTGATCTGTCGTATTTATATACATCAAACTAAGTTCTTTAAACTTTTAACGAGTTTATTCTCGAGTACTTTATACCATATTTTATCACTTTTCTATGATTACTAGATTTTATGTTTAATTTTAGTTTTTATTGTGTTTTTATGCATTTTCCCAATAGGAACATAATCTTTGAGTTAAGCTTGTTTTAGACATTTGGTTAATGCGAAAATTAGGAGAAGAGCCTAAATTAGAGCTAGAGTCGCGAAACTTTGATGTTGATGTCACAACACCAATGCCTTTGCCATCAACTGAGGAGTTAGACTTCGCCAAATTGCACATTTTAGTAGACTATCTCTAAAGTCGAGACACCAACCTTGGTGTCTCAACATCAGGTCCAAATATCACAACTCTAGCCTAGCAAGGTCGTAATTCCAGCCATAAGCCTTATAGATGAAGAATTTATGATGCATTAGGATGATGTTGCGACACTAAAGGATTGTTGTCACAACACTGAAACCCAAAAGCATCCTTGGAGTAATCAACTGCTGATGTTGTGACACTAACTCTGATGAGGCCAAAATTTTGAAGGGTATTTTGTAGTTCAACAAGGCTTAAGTTAGATTTTAAGTGAGGGCATAATTGTCTTTTTTAGGTTAAATGGTAGTAGACTATAATTAGTACTTTATAATCTTTGGGGATTAGATTTTTGGAGGTTGAGCATTTTCTTTTCTTTTCATAATTTTAGATTAGGTTTCTTTTCTTTTCTTCTTATCTTTATATTAGGTTTTTCCTTTCTTTTTAGAATAGATTTCATTTTTTGTTGTTTTATTTCTTCTTTCTTATTAGAGACTGTTGTAAGTTGAGATGAATCAAGCTTCTGGGTGCCATTGATTCAATATCTAAATGAGCATTTATTACCCTTACTTTTAAATTGTGCATATCAATTATTCGATAAAATGTGTATTTGGGTGTTAAGCTTTATTATGTGTTGATATTACTTGTCGGTTAACTGGTTAATTGATTATTAGATTAAGTTAATGTCTAGGCTTGATTGTTTGGTTATTCTTTTATATCAAAATGCTACATGCGCTAGAATTGACGCCTCTAGTGGAAAATCTAGATAAACGAGACTGAAAGGAGAGTTCATCATTAGATAGTTCGATATACTTGTGCCCAATAGTGAGATTGAAATGAGATCTATATGCCTAGATGAAACCGAGAGGAGAGCTTAGGTGGTATCTTTTAGTCTAGGATGAGATCGAGAGGAGATTCTTAGCTAAGAGTGACAAACAATATAATCAATATAGGTTTATTAGCTTAGTGATTAACGATTCAATCGGCCTTCGTTTTAATCACTTACATTATCTAAAACAGTAGGAAAAAAGTTTAACTTAGTTTGTTTAATTGATAATTTAAATTTAGTTTATAAATAATTTATATTTGAAATTGCTCTAATAATTCGTTTAGATTAGTAATTGCTTACTTATAATTAACTTGATAAATGCAATTACCAATTTGGAAATCCCTTGGGTTCGATCCTTGGAATACTCCAAAGTGTTCCATTGTAACACTTATAAATATAACAACTTACCGGTCACACTTGCAGTAAAAGCCGCTTTTAAATCCCTCTATCTTGTGCTAATTCTCTGTTCGGCATTTGTCTGCCATGGTGCGGTTAAGGTCGTCCAACAATTTGTGGCATTTGTTGATTTATACCTTTATGTCTCTGTTACCAATCGTCTTCATTGTAAGAATAATAAAGGTAAAAAAATTATTTTGTGTCTACATGCCTTGTTTACATGAATCATTAGATCTAATTGCTTATCTATGGGATCAAGTGATTGCTTTTCTGTAAGTGTGAATGCAACTCCGTGCATGTCAAGGAAAGAGAATATATGCTCTTCCCATATTTTGAAGTTATTTTCATTAAAAGCTTCAATCTTGGAGATGTCAAGAAAATGTTTGACATAGAAATTGATAGACAACATTGAGATTGGGGCAATAACGAAAACAACATTAACATTATTGGCATAGTTGGTTGCAGCACTGGAAACGACTAGAACATCAACGTTGTTGGATATAACATTAATAGCGGCAGAGACATTAGCGGTAGAGTTGGAAACGATATTCATAATCGTCCTTAAGATTGTTGTGAATAAAGAGGAAGGATTGAATATGGAAAAATAAATTCGCTTCTTGAGGCGTGTTTGACACCGTCTTTAAGGATAATTCACTAGAAGCATATCCTTCAAGATTCAACAAGTACTTTATTTAATGAATGAATAGAAAGCAGGAAAAACAAGATAGTACTCGGTTAAAAGACGGATAAATGTCGATTGAGAAATGAGAATGATAAATAAGCTTTTCATATAAGCCTCTTTGACCAAAAATAAAAATACATGAAAATTAAATGAAACATCAAGAAGCAAAATGGATTGGGCTTCACGTTATATCGCGCAAGGGGAATCGAGCTATTTGCACTAAACTAAGCTTACAGGTTTGGTTTTCATGAACGTGAGGCCATCCTCACATTTGAATCTTAGAAGATTAATAGCATGTTATGGTTTATAAACAAAACTCAGTAACATAAGATTCTTTTGAAATGCATTATCTTTCAAATATTTATTTTTCTCCAATTAACAGTTCTCCTATTTTTTCTTGATTTTTTCCCTTTCTCCTATTGTTTTCTTTTCTTTCTTTTCCTTTCTTCTTTCCTTACTAAAGAAAATAATTAACCTTTTCTGTAGTGCAGTCAACCTATAGGACTACCATTATACTATCACTCTTGACTCCCATTTGGAAAGTCCAGGTTTCTACTCTCCCATGTAGAGGAGTTTTCTCTCTTGCTTTGTTAGGGCTTAACACTTATCTAAGGGTTTAATGAATTCGTTGAGAGACCACGACTCCTGTACAGGAATCAACACACTAGCTTTCTAATTTGGTTGTTGATGCCAGAAAATTAGGTTTGATTTCCTTAGTTGCATATGTTATTGCCAGAAGGCTTTAACCATTGTCTTTGTGGATCCAAATCAAGTGCTTTCTTCATCTAACTTTCATCGCCTTCGTACTTTATTGGGATTTTTTCTCGTTGTACAAGTGGGATTATCTCACCATGCTTATTCATGATTGTAACTTTTTTTGTTGTTGTTGAATGAAACATGGTTTTTTTTAATGGAAATTAAGCTTGATTTATTTGATAAAAGAATTTGAAGGTTGAAATATGCCATATGTCTTTGTACTCTCCATAATTTTAGAATTTAGTCTATGTTCCTTTATTTTCAGGATTTAATCCCTTTACTTTTTAAGTTTTAAAATTCAAGTCCAATTATTAACACAATTAAATATTTTTTGTGACATTTTAAAATAAAAAAAAATACTCACTCGGTAGCAATGTAAATAAAAAAATGTTAACAAAATAACTTTAATGGTGTTAACAGTTAAACTTAATTTTGAAATCTGAAGAGCAAATAGACTAAATTCTTAGAAATAGAACTATAAGGACTAAATTTCAAATTCTTGAAAAATACAAAAATTGATGAAATATTTTAAGCAAAAATGAAATATACATTGAATCTTATGGAAGCTAAATCTCGGATGAAGTTTTTGAATAACAAAAATTAATTATAAAGTAAAAAGATGATTTTTTATTAAATCACAAAAACATTGAAGATTCTAAATAATATATATAATGGCGATATTTGAAAATGAAGATTAATGGTATATATTTTTACTTCAATAAAGATAATTTTTAAATAAAATAATAATTAAATCATATAAGCGTCGAATAAAAAAACCAGTGTAAAATTTTAGAGTGAGAATCAATTGTATCCTAAGCTACGAAGAAACGACGTTTCAGAGCCGCCTGGTTTTTGTTTTTTCTTCTAGTTGCCTTAATTTTGTCTATTTTCTGCTGATACCACTAATTAATTATATTTCAAAAATATATCTTTTAGTTTTTTACTATAAACTAAGCGGATGCCCAATTGCAAATCCTTCCTTTTCCACAAATGATCAAGCCCAACTTGCCATTTTCTTTTATTTATAAAATGAGGAAATTATTATTTAATTATAATCTACAATCACTCCTAAAATGATCAAACAAATTTCTATTCAAAATTTTAATTATTAACAAATTTTTATAATTTTTAAATTTTTAATATTTTTTAAAATTTTTATAATTTTAAAAAATAATTAATTGTTGACATAGTGTCCATGTGTATACTACATAGCAAAGTTAACAAATATTATTTTTTTTCATTTATTTTAAGTGATTTGACAATTAACATAAAATTAAAATAAAAAAAAACCAAAACTTAAATAAATGAATAAAATAATTTTTAATTAAAAGTTAAAACCCCTATAAATAATTATAGAGAAACCATTTAAGCAGGAGACATCGTTTCAACCAATGGAACTTAATTATAACATTCACCTAAACATTTTAAATGAAATTTTACGTCGACATAAAAGGGAGACGATACGTATTGAAAGAAGAAAAAAAGAAGTTGGTAAAGTGGTAATTTGAGTAGTTGCAAAAAATTAAGTTAGGAAGGACAAAATGATGAAAGCTTGCGGCCATACTCTAACACTGTGATTGTTGCCGTAAATAAAGACACATCACACCCTTTGCTTTTTAATTCCGAGCACCAAAGCTGCTATTAACATTTACGATATTGCAGAAGTATATAAATAATAAACACCATTAAATTTCTAGCATCTACCATTCTGACTTTTATCTTAAATTTATTCATTTTTAATAATAATATCACTTTCAATACTATATATTAGAAACGGCAAAGTATATGCTCAAAAAAAAAAAAAATTAGTCCACGTACGTTTTAGCTGAAAATTGATAAATTAGTTCTTTTGATTAAGTGATTAAGTGTTAGTGTTTTTAGTTTTAAGTTCTGAGTTCTAAGTTCGATTTCTCTCTTATTCACATTTATATTTTTTATTTCATGTTGTTTAAAGCTTTTTTTTAATTAATATTTTTAATATATTAGCTCTTTTGGTTAGATGGTTAGATAATTGTAATCTTATCCTTGAAACCTAAGTTTAATTCCTCTTATAAGCATTTTATTATGTATTTTCTATTTCATATTGTTTCAAGTTTTTTTTAATTAATATTTATAATTAATAAATATATTGTTTTTGTTATGAATATCTTATTAAGTGGATGTCCATTACGATCAAGATAAATTTTTAATATACTTTAAATTCTAATAGTTATTAGAATTAGATCTCTACTTCTTTTAAACTTCTTATGCCTATAAATAGAGATTCTGATGAAGCATTATAATTATTCATTTAATCAATAAAGTACATTCTTTATTGCTTTCATATTTTCTTTGTTCTTTATTCTCTTCATCTCTCTTTATTTTATAACAGGTTATCAGCACGATCTTGCTCAAAGTAATAGTTCCTTTTATCGACTATCAAATTTATCCTTCATGATTTTCAATATCTTTGATGACAAGATGCAAAGTTTTTACATGAAGTTTCTTTTATTTAATGTTTCATATCTGATTATTATTTTTCATTCTTCTTTCATTATACGTTATCATTGTTTTGATTAACTTGTTTTACTTTTTGTTCTTAAGGATGGTGAAAGATTTGATATCGTTATCTATATGAAATCGAGAAATAATATTCACTCTCAAAGTTTGCTTTTTGAAATTTGCTTGGGGATGATCTATTTTTCTTCATTACAAAGGATGTTTATAATTACTGTCAAAACCATTTTTAATTTTTGAAAAATGAGGATCGACTTTAAAAAACGAAAACGGGAGTCGCCACCAATCCCTTTTTGCTTAGGTGTGATTGGATCACCTTATAAAACGTTTTATTTCAAAACATTGATTTTGGCCTACGAAATTCAAGAAAACGGGTTCGGGAGTCGGTTACGTACGAGGAAGGATTAGTACCCTCGAAACGCCCAAAATTGATACCGGATTGATTAATTATTGTCCTAATGTCGAAAATTCGAAAAGATTTGAAAACATGATTTCTAAAAAAAAATTGAACAATTTGAGTTAAAATTTGAGATTTCTTTGTTCCGAAAGAATACAAACATCACATCCAGCACGTTAGGACATGATATTTTTAAACCCTCGTAACTAAAATCATCTCATGATTTACAAAATTTTATTAAAAGGATATTTAGTTACTTAGTCAAATGAAAAATCGAAACCCAGCACGTTAGGGCACTATTTCCCGAATTTCTAAATACAAAACATTGCCTTATTTTAAAAAACCTTTAAATAAAATATAGTAATTTTGTAAAATGTATTTTATTCTAAACGATGATCCATGTGAAAATATCAAACATAAATACCAAAAGCAATCATGATATACTAACATTTCATATTAATATAGGCAATAAAGGAAATAATAATATAAAATACGACTAATAAAAATACCTACACTAAAGCAATAGTAAATAAATGAAAGAGTATGGACAAATAGAATATATAAAGCAATAAATAATAAAATAATAAAGAAAACTACAAAATAAATATGAAAACTTCCCATGCAAGATTAAATTTTTCATGCAATGACATATACCAAATAATAAACAAATATTGCAAAATAAAAAAAAATAAAAAAAACATAATATTTATATTTTGAGATAATAAATAAAATACGTTTTGAAATAAATAAATGATTTATAACTTTAAATAAAAACATATTTATAATAACCTAATACATATAGAAAAAAAAACTATATATTTAAGAATAAATAATATGTTATACAATATAAATAAATTTTATATAAAATAAAATTTTAAAACTAATATATGATATAATATAATACTATATAATGTACAAAGTTTTAAAATGTATAATATAATAACTAATATATAAATCCTAAAATAATATGTAATAAAAATAATTAAACCAAATAAAATAATAAATAGTAATAGTTTAATATATATAAGGATAATACATATAAAAAAAATATACGAATTTTATACTATTAATAAATTGATATACAAATAATAAAGAAAATAATATAGAATATTTACTATGATAAAATAATTTAAAACAATGTTAAAATAATTTAGAATAAAACGAAATAAAAAGGTTTTAAAAATAAACAAAGAAACAGGGATTAAATAACAATAAAAATAGATATAAAAGGACTAAATCAAAACATGCGTCATACTGCAGTGGTTAATATGGCAATTATGCCAAACTTTCAAAACGACATCGTTCTGATATTAGCCTTTAAGGAGCCTGAGGATCAAATTGAAACAAAATATAAGTTTTAGGGCTAATTTAAAAAATAAAAAAAAGGTTAAATTGGACAAAATTAAAACTACTAAAATAGCGAAGGGACTAAAATTGTAAATTTCCCTTTTTATAAAAAAACACGCGGATCCTCCCCGGGTTTTCGGGTCAACGCGCGGATCCTCCCTTAAAACGACGTCGTTTTTGGCCTTAAAAGGGGACATCCAAAACGCAGCGCTGCATAATAGGCCCTATATAGGTAAAAAAACTAAGAAATTCATTTTAAACATCGAATTAAAAAAAAAAAGAAAGGCCCTCCCTTCAAAATTCTCTCTGGCCTTCGGCCTAAGGCCAGAATCCGCCTAGGCTCAGCCCCACACGCTGCGTCACACGCGCCTGGCCCCACGCTGGGTGCCCCAAGGTAAAAACTTAGCCCCTTTGTTTTTTTAAAAAAAAAAACTATTTTGTATATGAAATATGCATGGATTGAAAGAAAGATAAAATAACACAAAAAAAGAACGTAAATCACCTCCAGAATGATTTTTGTATTTTATTCCTCTAGATTTTTGTGAATATTCTCGCATATTCTCTCTGTGTTTCTTTTATTCTGATTATTGGGGTTTTATAACCTCAAAAAAAAAGAAACAAAGATTTCGTCCTGTTTTGCCATATTTTGCTGTTGCTTCTTTCCTTTTTGCAGGCGATCGACAAAGGTCACGACGGTAGTATGGGATTTGCGCACGGATTGCGGCGCGACCGAAGGCTGGCATGGGCGCGAGGAGTCGATTATGCGCGCGCGAGGGGGGGTACTTATATGGCGCGAGGGGTTTCGAAACCCTAGGCTTCATCAAATGTTTAGGCATTTAGGCTCTTTTGGGCCTTGTAAGTTTTTGGGTTAGTGGGTTAGATTTGGGTTGCTGGTGGTGTTTTGTAATTTGGGCCAGGGTGTAACGGCTTTTGGGTAATTTTTTTGGGCTATCTGTTTGGGTTTAAGTGGGTTTTGGGCTATTTAATTTGGTTTTGTAAATGGACTGTACAAATAAACATTGGTTTTATTTATTTTTATTATTTCGGTTTATTTCCAAGCCCGGTCAAAATTGAGTTCCTACAGCTGCCCCTCTTTGCTCATTGTCATGTAACGAGAATAGAGCAAAGACTATAAAAGAACCAATTTTGCCCGGTCTTGCCAAATCTTGACTTCTTGGTCCTCGTTTTTTCCAAATAACTTCTAACTCCACTGCAACTTCAACGGTATTGGAAGTTCATCTTGATTTAAATAAGTCTGATGGTTTCAATCTGCTGTCTTCAGGAAGACAGGATCTGATGTCTTCGATCTGCTTCTTGCAACTTCAAGAAGACAAGATCTTCTATCTTCAATCTACTCCACTGCAACTTCAGGGCGACAAGGCTGAAAGTATATTTGATCTGCTTCCTGCAACTTTAGGAAGATGAGATCTGATGTCTTCAGTCTACTCCGCTGCAACTTCAGGGAGACAAGGCTGAAAGTATCTTTGATCTGCTTCCTGCAACTTCAGGAAGATGAGATCTGATGTCTTCAGTCTACTCCACTGCAACTTGAGGAATATAAGACTATAATATTCAGCTTGCTCCCTTGCTACCTTAGGAAGATAAGTCTGGTGACTAAAATCTGCTTCCCTGCTACCTCGGGAAGATAGGACTCACCATCTTCGATTTTCTCCACTGCAACTTCAGGGAGACAAAATCTAAAATCTTTAGTATGCTTCCTTGCTACCTTAGGAAGATAAGACTACAAACGTTAGCCTGCTCCCTTACTACCTCAGGGAGATAAGGCTAGTGGCTAAAATCTGCTTCCCTGCTACATTGGGAAGATAAGATTCGCCGTCTTTGATTTGCTCCACTGCAACTTTAGGGAGACAAAATCTGCAATCTTTAGTCTGTTTCCTTGCTACTTCAGGAAGATAATACTACAAACTTTAGCCTGCTCCCTTGCTACCTCAGGGAGATAAGGCTGGTGGCTAAAATCTGCTCCCCTGCTACCTCGGGAAGATAAGATTTGCCGTCTTCAATCTACTCTACTACTTGCTTAGGGAGATAAAATCTGCAAATTCACCGATATTGCTACACCGTCCACTGAGGGGCATGTCCTGTAGACTCGGTTCCATATGTTTATGTCACATGACCAAGATGCTATGATCAGAATGAATCAAATGCTTCTAGCCACATGTGTTATGAGTGACATGAATGCAACATGTCATGAAAATGATTCCTTTTTAATCATTTAAGGATTAGGATACAATGATCAGAATGAATCAAATGCTCCTAATGAGATTTGCTATGATATATGAAAAATGTTATGAGTATGATTCCTACTCTAGGTGTTCTCACTCATTTGTTCTTCATTCTTGTTCCTCTCGAAAAATCAATCGTGTTCTGTTCAACAAGCTTGCCCCTCTGTAATTTCAGAGTCACCTCCGCTTGAAACTTAAGGACACAAGGCTTATACCATCCTACCACGATAGGAATTGAAACTTTTTTCAATCCGTCCCATCTGCAACTTTTAGGGTATAGGATTTATTTCAAATTCAACCCATTCCACAACAATTCAGAGGTTCTGAATTTTTCATCAACTTGGTTTGTCACACCATTCCCGAATGTTGTGACCTGATAACATCACTTACTTTTGTCACATCAACTCAATATTTTGCCCGATTATCATTTGGACAAAGAATTCAGAGAAATAGTCTCTATCCAGACTCTTCTTTTTTAAATATTTCCAATCTATGGACATGGAAAGTCTAAACAATTTTCCTGTTTCAGTTCCTTATTTTATCTAGAAATTTCCAAAGTAATATGTAGAACTTCTTTTGTGAAATTATTAGTTCATCAATCATTATTTCAATGCAACATGTTTGTGAATAATAGGTAACAAATGAATTGACTTCAAAGAGAGTTAAATTTAAATAAATTATCAAAAATACAAAGAAAGTTAACTGGGAACATATCTTTGAGAAGAAAAAGAATCCAAATATAATAAAATAGATAGAACAAAGATCAAATGCCCTAGATATCGCAGATTGAGCTTTCATATACAAACTTCATGAAGACTACTTTGAGCTTAAAATGTATTTAGAAGATCCAAAGTACTTTGTTGATGCCCCGATATGCAACATACTTCATTTCTTGTTGATTTAAGTATAGTAAGATCACTGCATGTTCAAAATTTGAGCCGCCCTTTTCGGGTTTTCAACTCAAAACCCCTTTGGTCACAAGGCACCCTTTGTGGGTTTTCACCTTGGCCTCTCTTTTTTTTTAGAAGTCTCAAGGCGTCCTTTGCGGGTTTTCACCTTAGCCTCTTCTCCTTTTTAAGCAAAGTACTTTTTGACTGAATCCGAATTCACAGGATTAGGTAAGCTTTTCCCATCCATTTCAGTCAAGATCAGTGCTCCTCCAGAGAAAGCCTTCTTTACCACATATGGTCCTTCCCAATTTGGCATCCATTTTCCTCTGAAATCCTTTTGTATGGGAAGGATCTTTTTCAGTACAAGGTTCCCCTCGTGAAATTCTTTTGGATGAATTTTTTTATCATAGGCTCGCATCATTCGTTTTTGGTACATCTGACCGTGACGAATAGCCCTTAGCCTCTTTTCTTCAATTAAGTTCAACTGATCATATCGAGCCTGGATCCATTCAGCTTTATCCAGCTTTATTTCTGACAAAACTCGAAGAGAAGGTATTTCCACTTCAATAGGTAAAACTGCCTCCATTCTATAGACCAACGAGAAAGGCGTTTCCCCAGTAGAGGTTCTGACGGACGTCCGATAAGCATAGAGTGCAAACGGTAATTTCTCATGTCAATCCTTATAAGTCTCAGTCATCTTCCCTACTATCTTCTTGATATTTTTATTGGCCGCTTCCACTGCCCCATTCATTTTTGGATGATACGGAGATGAGTTGTGATGTTTGATGTTGAATTGACTACATACCTCCGCTATCGTGCTGTTGTTCAAGTTCAGTACGTTGTCTGATATGATCCTCTCAGGCATTCCATATCGATAAATGATCTCCTTCTTCAAGAACCGACTAACTGCTGACTTGGTAAAGCTAGCATATGAAGCAGCCTCTACCCATTTCGTGAAGTAACCAATTACCACAAAGATGAATCAATGCCCATTCGAAGCTTTCGGTGAGATTGGTCCAATAACATCCATGCCCCACATGGAAAAAGGCCATGGGGAAGTCATAACATGCAAAGGTGACGGAGGCACATGAATTTTGTCTCCATAAATCTGGCATTTATGACATCTCTTGGCATAGTTGATACAATCTCCTTCCATGGTGGACCAATAATATCCAAATCTCATTATCTATCTGGCCATCGTGGGTTCCACAAACGCCCTCATGAACTTCTTCCAGGATTTTCCTAGCTTCAACAGCATCAATGCATCTCAATAGTACCTGATCTTTTCTCCTTTTGTACAAGATATCCCCATCTAAAACATAGTTATAGGCCAATCTTCTTAATGTCCTTTTCTCATTCTCAGTCGCATGCTCTGAGTATTCACGATTTTTTACGTATCGCAATACATCATGATACCAAGGGTGGTCATCTTTTTTCTCTTCTTCCAGGCTATAACAATGAGCTGGAACTTCGAAAATACTCATCTGAATAGGTCTCATGTCCTCTAGTCTGTTTACTTTGATCATAGAAGCCAGGGTTTCCAAAGCATCTGCCATCTGATTTTCATCACGTGGGAGATAATTGAAGGTGATGTCATCGAACTCCTCAATCAATCCCAAAACTATCTTTCAATAATCGATCAGTTTAGGATCTCTGGTCTCCCATTCACCTTTAAGCTGGTAAATCACTAGTGCAGAATCTCCATATACTTTTAACACTCTGATTTTACGCTCTATAGCTACTCGAATGCCCATGATGCACGCTTCATACTCGGCCATATTGTTTGTGCAATCAAAATCCAATTTGCATGTGAATGGATAATGATCACCACTAGGGGATACCAAGATTGCTCCAATTCCATTTCCCACAGCATTGGACGCTCCATCAAAATTCAACTTCCATGGATGCTCTTCAGTAGTTGCCACATACATTAACTCCTAATTGAGGAAATCAAAGCTTAATGGTTCATAATCCTCCAAAGCTCTGCTAGCCAAAAATTCTGCTATTGCACTCCCTTTTATAGCCTTTTGGTTTACATAGACTATATCAAACTCAAACAATAAAATCTGCCACCTTGCCATCCTTTCATTCAAAGCAGTGGACTCCATCATATACTTTAACGGATCAAGCTTAGAAATTAACCAGGTAGTGTGATATAGGATGTACTGCCTCAACCTCTGAGTTGTCCGAATCAAGGCGCAACACAATTTTTCAATCGACGAATATCTCATTTCACATTCAGTGAACTTTTTACTGAGATAGTATATCGCCTTTTCTTTTCTTCCTGACTCATCATGTTCACCAAGCACACATCCCATGGAGTTATTGAACACTGACAAATACAGTATCAATGGTCTATCTGGATTAGGCGGAGATAATACTGGGGCATTTGACAGATATTGCTTGACTTTGTCAAAAGCTCTCTGGCATTCCTCGTCCTATAAACCTTGGTTGTGTTTCTTGAGAAGACGAAATATGGGATCACATTTCTCGGTTAATTGTGAAATAAACCGAGCAATGTAATTTAATCTTCCAAGAAAGCCTCGAACTTCCTTTTGGGTGCGTGGTGGAGGCAACTCTTGTATTGCCTTGACCTTGTTTGAGTCAACTTCAATTCCTCTCTCGCTGACCACAAAACCCGGTAATTTCCCTGACCGAGCTTCGAAAGTACACTTTGCTGGGTTGAGCTTCAACTGAAATTTCCTCAACCTCAAAAATAATTTCTTCAAAACCTCAATGTGTTCCTTCTCTATTTGAGATTTGGCGATCGTATCATCGACATATACTTAAATCTCTTTGTGCATCATGTCATGGAACAAAGTTACCATGGCTCTTTGATATGTCGCTCCTGCATTCTTCAGTCCGAATGGCATTACTTTATAATAAAAGGTACCCCCACAATGTTATGAAAGTAGTTTTCTCCATATCCTCAGGGTGTATCTTGATCTGATTGTATCCCGAAAAACCATCCATGAAAGAGAACAATGAGTATCCCGCCGTATTATCCACTAACGTGTCAATATGAGGCAAAGGGAAATTGTCCTTTGGGCTAGCTTTATTTAAGTCCCTATAATCTACACACATCCGGACTTTTCCATCTTTCTTAGGGACAGGAACAATGTTGGCAACCCACTTTGAGTATTTGACCACTTGTAGAAAGCCAGCATCAAACTATTTCTGGACCTCCTCTTTTATTTTCAACACTACATCAGGCCTCATCCTTCATAGCTTTTTCTGAACTGGCTTGCACTCTTCTCTTATGGGAAGGCGATGCACTACAATATCAGTACTTAGCCCAGGCATATCTTGGTATGTCCATGCAAAGACGTCTTTGAATTCCTGTAATAAACCAACAAGGTTTTATTTCGTCTCCTCGGATATGTGGGTTTCGATTTTCACAACCTTTCCTTCCTCCAAGGCTATGTTCTCTACCTCCTCTCCATGGGGTAAAATTTGTTTCTCCTCTTACTTTACCATTCTTAATGTGATCTGAGACAAGTCACAATCTCACACCACAAAATCCTGAGATTCCTCTAAACACATGTCTTGTTCAAAATGGACCTCTGAATCTGTAGTATCGTTGCTCATGTCTTTGATATCTAGGGACCTGTGGTGGGCGCCAAAGAATGTACAAAGAACAAAATGAATTCGAGAACAACTATTTATATGGTATGAATGAGAATAAAAAATTTGGAATAAAATTATAAGATCAAAAGAATAAAAAAATGAAAGAATATTTACTCGAGTTAATTATCAAAGATGTATTTTATTGAAACAATAATGTCTGAACATGAGCCTATTTCACAAAAGAAATCTTATTGTTCCTAGGCTTAAAAAAAACAACAAGTGCATTCTGAATATTACTCTGTGTAATCTCTAAATACTACAGGAAGTTCCTCTGCAGTCCAATTGCTCGAGCAGTAACGCCTGTGTTCATAAGAGCGAATGCCCGACAGGTTTCTTTGTCCAGTTTCTTCCTCGTGTATGGCATTGATGTGAGGACTTTCATTTTCCAATAACCCTCTCTCAGGGTGAATTATCCCACCGAATACAAAGGTCTGGGATATGTGGGGGAATATCATCGATTCCCACTTGACTTCTTCCCCATTCAACCGTGCCCTTCTTCTTTCCTACTTCTTCTCTATTTCCTTTCTCCTTTGTCTAGCATCTGGCATGAAACCCAAGCCAAAGCGGTCTCTCTTCTCTTTCAGCATTGGAACTTGAACTTCTCCTTGGAGATGTCTTCCCAGTCCTTTTCCTGGTAAGGCTCCCTTCCCCATCATCATTTGTAAGCCCATCCTCGTGGTCTTAGATATCTTAGGCACCGGAACTTCATTCCCTTCCAAAATGAATGTTGCGTTTACGAACTCTAAAGACCAAAAGTAACACTCAGTGGCCTCTTCACTTGCTTCTAAGTATGGCGCGTCATTGGTAACGGTTTCTATAATGTCCTCCTCTACTTTTATGGTTACCACCACCTTACATTACTGGGCCAGAGTTTTTGGTGCAGTGATGAGGGCACTACCCCCGCCGAATGAATCCAGGGCCTTCTCAACAAGCAATTGTAAGAGGGCTTAATATCCATCACCAGAAAGTCCACCTCATATGTGTTAGGTTCAATCAACAACGGTATGTCAATTCTTCCCATCACTCTTCTTTCAGTGCCGTCAAATGATCTCACCATGTTCTGGCATGTCCTCATGTGAGAACTGTCTATCGGCAATCTTTTCAACATGGACAATGGTAAGACGTTCAGAACCGATCCATTATCAATTAACACACTCGACAGAGTGTATCCCTTGCAACGAGTAGTGATGTGCAGAGCCTTTGTCGATCCCATGCCTCCAGGTAGAATTTTATCATCATTGAAGTAATTGAAGTTGTCGGCACTTATGTTACTAACCAGACGGTCAAGTTTATTGACAGGTATATCTTTAGTAACATAAGTTTCGTTCAACACTTTCATTAATGCTTCGCGATGCACTTCTAAACTTAAGAGTAAGGCTAGCACTGATAAGCGAGCTGGTTGTTTGCGCAACTGCTCTACCACACTGTACTCACTGTGCGTCAAGATTTTCAAAAATTCTTTAGCCTCTTCCTCCTTCACAGGTTCATTAATAAGGGCCTCAGGTCCTTTCTCTCGTTCAACTGCCATAGTCTTTGATTTTACTGGTTCTGCTCTGACGTTTCCTGAATCGTAACGTCATTCACTACGTGTGTAGGACCCTTCATTTTGGACTTCCTCGGAAGGGTCGACTGAGCTTTCCACTCCCGGTATTGTCACATTACAGTCATAATTCCAAGGCACCATATTGTTATCCTTGTAAGGAAAGGCAACAGGTTTCTGGATTACGATCTTTGGCGCCACTCGTGCTCTACCTTCCGTATTTCGTGGTCGGGAGATAATGATCCTCGGATGATTGACTTTTTGCTTTGTCAATTCTTCCTCAGTTGCATATATATTTCTTTCCTCTGAGCCTTCTTCATAAAACTCCAATTCCTTATTGTCCATCAGGCTTTGCACCAAGACCCTAAACTCAGCACATTCTTGGATCTCATGGCCCTCTACTTTGTGGAACTCACAGTAGTTCCTTAGTCTTTCACATCCTTTCAAAGAACCGGATAATATCATTCCTCTTCTTACCATTTCCCTCCAGACCATTCTCAACGGGGTTTTTACCTCCGCAATATCCTCCTTGATCTTTCTCATGACATTTCCGCCAATTGCGTTTATCCCCTTATCCCCGTGGTTGGGTAATGGGTTCTCCGTACTAGGTGTATCATCAAACTTCACAATCCCCATCTTGATGAATCTCTTGACTAACTTTTTGAAAGCAGTACAGTGTTCTATTGAATGCCCCGTTATTCTCGCATGGTAATCGCATTGAGCGTTTGAGTCATACCATTTTGGATATGGGGGCTGTAACAGTTTTAGATAAAACGGGGACACCACATGCACGTCAAATAAACTTTGATATAGCTCCTTATACGTCATTGGGATTAGCATAAATTGGAGCTTTTCAGAATTTTGCCTTGCGCTTGATTCTTGTCTTGTCGACCCTTGTTGTCCGGCAGTAACTACTTTCGGTTGGCTAACAGTGATTGCCTTCGAGTACCCTTGGCTATATGCACTCGTATTATTCACCTCATTGTCCTTTTTCCTAGGAGCAGACATTCTAGTGGTTTCCCCTGCTTCAATCTTGCCACCCCTTATGACATTTTCTATCATTTCTCCTACCATCACTATATCCGCGAAGCTTTTGGTAGTACTTCCTATCATGTGGGTGATGAACGGAGCTTTCAGGGTGTTGATAAAAAGCATGGTGGTTTCCTTCTCTAGGAGAGGTGGTTGAACTTGCATGGCAACTTCCCTCCATCTTTGCGCGTATTGCCTGAAGCTTTCATTTGACTTTTTCTCCATATTGTGCAAGGTGATTCTATCAAGCGTCATGTCCATAACATGATTGTATTGCTTCATGAAGGCTTGGGCTAGGTCTCTCCAAGAGCTAATCCTAGCACGGCTGAGTTGATTGTACCACCTGGATGTCGCTTCACTAAATCTGCCTTGGAAACAATGAATCAAAAGTTGATCATTGTTCACGTAGCCAGTCATCCATCTACAGAACATAGTGATGTGGGCCTCAGGGTAGCTAGTCCCATTTTACTTCTCAAATTCTGGCATCTTAAATTTATGAGGAAGCACCAGATCTGGAACCGAACTCAAGTCTTTCGCGTCAATACCGTGGTGATGATCAGTATTTTCCAAAGCCTTGAACTTTTCTTCCAACCATCTACAGCGATCCTCTAACTGCCACGAGGATTCAGTTCTTGTGCCTTCCCTCTCTGCTATATCCAAATCAGGGATAACGGGATTAGCAGGGTTATCTCTTGGGTTAGATCCTGAGCCCACTTGGAAGTTCATTGGCGGTCTGGGATCAGCTTGCCGCTGTTGAGGCCTAATCGTAACAGATGGCCTTTAGGGGTACTCTTCAGGCTGTGCTGGTGCATGTGGTGGAGTAAAACCCGAAGGAATGCCTTCGCTCTCTTCTCCAGTAATAGCCATGGGACCTTTTCCTTTTTCCATTGCCCCGTTCATCATCTGGGCCATTTGAGCCATTATGTTCCTTTGAGCTTCTAACATTTGGTCTCTTATTTCTTGTTGGAGCTTTGCCATTTGCTCTTGCATCTGGTCTTGCATGTCCCTCTGGAATTGTTCAAGTCTTTGATCCATTTTTTTTGTTTTAGCACGTGTACCGTAACGATGTTCATTTTTCAGATTTTTCCTTCCCTCTCTCTCTCTCTCTATTATAATTTCAACTAATTAGGCTCTCTCTATGGACTTAAATGCATATGATGTGCTGTAATGCAAATGTATGAATGCAAAGAGGCATCGATTCAGATTCAACTTCATTTTAGAAAACTTTATTAGAAAATAAAATCATTTACATAAAACGGATTACAAATATGATTTCGCCCTAAGGCCTAAAGTTTTAATTTTCCCAAACAAAGAAGTTAGCTCTTGACCACGATCTGACTGTAGCTCATACTTCATGCTCAATATATAAGCCTGTGCTGCCAAAGTCTGTAGGTGATCAGCTACCTCTCGAATCTGAACGATTGTTTCACCCATGAGGTAATCCCGACTTCTAACTTGATCATGAGAATGGTGAAGCTCTTCCTTCCAACGCCCTTCTCTTGTTTCAAGAAGGTCGATCCGAAGTTCACAACTGTGCAATGCTAATTCTAACTCTTCAATCTTACCCTTCATTTCCTCGATCTTGTTCAGACTTGATTTTAGCTCGATTTCAGAATTACGACTTCGATGGTGATGAAGAGACTGCCCAAGTTCAGCCACTAGCTTTTAATTCTCCTTTTTCATTTCGACTTTCTACCAAACTCTTCTCTAAGGCCTCGTTTCGCGCTTGCATTTCTTGAAACTTTCTCTCCCAATAGTTAGCTTTGACCTTTTCCTCTTGAATCTCTTGTTGCCACTGTTCCGAAGTCTTTCCCATTCCAGCATTCTTCATCGTCAGACGTATCTTCTTATATTCTGTCTTCAAACTATCTCGATCTTCCTCTTTTCTTTTCTTAATTTCTCAGCCTCCAGTTTCTGAACATCCACGTCTAACCTCAGATACATTTTATCTTTTTCCAACTTCTCTATCCTCCTTCCGAACTCTAAACTTTGCCTCTTGAACTCTTGCTTTATAATCTCTAACTCTGATGGGACCACTTGTAAATACTCCTTCATCGACCAAGCACCCTCCAAACTTGGCCCAGGGATGTTATCATTAATCCTTTTGCTCGACCACTCCTTGTATTCCAGGGTTGTCATCGGTCCTCTAGTAAATATCTTCATACAGGGAGCTTGCTTCCAAGCCTCAGAAATCTCTCGAATCCTCTTCTTATAATTATCCCCCTTATATGAGAATTCACTTTGAGCTAACCCATATGTCGCCGGTATGAACTGTCTTGCTTTGTATTGCCTTAGTACGAGCAACGGTGCATATCCAACAGCTCCCCAGATTCCAGGCAGAGGTACCCAATCAAAATTTCCACACCGATAAAGGACTTCGTCGGGAACCAACCAAGGGGCTTTCCACTCAACATCTTCCTCTCGGAGGTTTTGAAGAATTTCCATCCACCTTTCCTCTGATAGATCGTCCCTCCTTGTCGTAGTTATGGCCTCTTTTAAAGGGGAATAACTTTCAAAGAACACTCGGCAAGGAACCTTGTCAACCCTCCAAAAATGACTGTGGAACCAAACTAATAATAACTGTGCGCATCCAATGAATCTACCTTCACCAACTCTCCAACATGCATTCAAAGATCTGAACGTCTCGGCTAAAATCGCAGGTACAGGTGTGACCCCCTTGTTAAGTTGGTCGAATAAATCAGTAACTACTTCATCTATATATCTTAGAGCTTTAAGGAAAATTACCAAACCATAAATACATAAGGCAAAGACGTCGATCTTCTTCTTTACATCTGGATGTGCTAGGATCAGGTCCCTCAAACTCACCCAAGGTATGCATTTACCTTCACCTTTCTCTTGGATTCTAGCTGCAACCCACTGTTCACTCATCCCCGTGATACTCATTAACTTCTTCACAAAAGTTGGGACATTGGCAGCCCTAAAATAAGCTTTGTCGACTTGGACCTTCGAACAGTGAAGCAAGGTTGTATATTCCTCCACCGTAGGCACCAAATCTACTTTCCCGAAAGTGAAACAGCTATAGGCAGAGTAAATAGGGTAGATCTCCATAATTGCGATAAAACAGTTGCTTAGCCTCATCATCCCACTGAGTCCATATCTCTTTCAACTCTTGGAACTCATTTTGCGTAATACTAATACGAGTAAAATCCCATAGTTCAGATACGTACCCGTCAGCTAAGTTGTTCCCTTTCTCCAATTGCGTTTGCTCTGACCATGTGCGGACAGCTGCATTGTCTCCCACTTTATCAAGGAACTCGTTCTCCATAACCAGCTTTCTAACTTAGAAACTGACCATTAATCGATACCTCTTTAAAATATAAAATGACATGCAAAAAAATAAAACACCATCAGTTAGTAACACGAAGTAAAACATAAAGCAAATAATCAAACGTATATCTGGGTAATTGCTAAGGTTTGGTATAGTTCTATCTAGGGTAAGTCCTTAGGTTTTCTACATGCGGTTCAAATCTAAAGTTGAGGTACTGAACCAAAGTGATTTCTCGATCCTCACCCATTATAGGCTCATATGGACCGAGTTCAGTTCAGGGGAATACATTTCCCTATGGCCATGCGGAAGTGAAAACTTCACGGAGACATAGGTACAGATATATCCCGGAAGCAATCCACTAGCCTATGCGGAGGTGAAAACCTCACGAAGGCATAGCTTCTCACTCCCACTTAAAGGTACGACCACAAAGGTCATGCAATGTAATGCAGAGATATTTTATAAAATAGAACCATATGCAATAAAAGGATCATGGTTTTTCAAATCAAACTTTTTAAATTTGGACAAAAGGACAAGAAATAATCAATTTTACGGCTTGACTCTCTTATTAGTCCCCAGCGGAGTCGCCAAGCTGTCGAAACCATTTTTAATTTTTGAAAAATGAGGATCGACTTTAAAAAAACGAAAACAGGAGTCGCCACCAATCCCTTTTTGCTTAGGTGTGATTGGACCACCTTATAAAACGTTTTATTTCAAAACATTGATTTTGGCCTATGAAATTCAAGAAAACGGGTTCGGGAGTCGGTTACGTACAAGGAAGGATTAGCACCCTCGTAACGCCCAAAATTGGTACCGGATTGATTAATTATTGTCCTAATGTCGAAAATTCGAAAAGATTTGAAAACATGATTTCAAAAAAAAATTGAACAATTTGAGTTAAAATTTGAGATTTCTTTGTTCCGAAAGAATACAAACATCACATCCAGCACGTTAGGACATGATATTTTTAAACCCTCGTAACTAAAATCATCTCATGATTTACAAAATTTTATTAAAAGGATATTTAGTTATTTAGTCAAACGGAAAATCGAAACCCAGCACGTTAGGGCACTATTTCCCGAATTTCTAAATACAAAACATTGCCTTATTTAAAAAAAAACCTTTAAATAAAATATAGTAATTTTGCAAAATGTATTTTATTCTAAACGATGATCCATGTGAAAATATCAAACATAAATACCAAAAGCAATCATGATATACTAACATTTCATATTAATATAGGCAATAAAGGAAATAATAATATAAAATACGACTAATAAAAATACCTACACTAAAGCAATAGTAAATAAATGAAAGAGTATGGACAAAAAGAATATATAAAGCAATAAATAATAAAATAATAAAGAAAACTACAAAATAAATATGAAAACTTCCCATGCAAGATTAAACTTTTCATGCAATGACATATACCAAATAATAAACAAATATTGCAAAAAAAACAAAAAAAAAACATAATATTTATATTTTGAGATAATAAATAAAATACGTTTTGAAATAAATAAATGATTTATAACTTTAAATAAAAACATATTTATAATAACCTAATACATATAGAAAAAAAAACTATATATTTAAGAATAAATAATATGTTATACAATATAAATAAATTTTATATAAAATAAAATTTTAAAAATAATATATGATATGATATAATACTATATAATGTACAAAGTTTTAAAATGTATAATATAATAACTAATATATAAATCCTAAAATAATATGTAATAAAAATAATTAAACCAAATAAAATAATAAATAGTAATAGTTTAATATATATAAGGATAATACATATAAAAAATATATACGAATTTTATACTATTAATAAATTGATATACAAATAATAAAGAAAATAATATAGAATATTTAATATGATAAAATAATTTAAAACAATGTTAAAATAATTTAGAATAAAACGAAATAAAAAGGTTTTAAAAAATAAACAAAGAAACATAGATTAAATAACAATAAAAATAGATATAAAAGGACTAAATCAAAACATGCGTCATACTGTAGGGGTTAATATGACAATTATGCCAAACTTTCAAAACGACATCGTTCTGATATTAGCCTTTAAGGAGCCTGAGGATCAAATTGAAACAAAATATAAGTTTTAGGGCTAATTTAAAAAATAAAAAAAGGTTAAATTGGACAAAATTAAAACTACTAAAATAGCGGAGGGGCTAAAATGGTAAATTTCCCTTTTTATAAAAAGCACGCGGATCCTCCCCGGGTTTTCGGGTCAACGCGCGGATCCTCCCTTAAAACAACGTCGTTTTGGCCTTAAAAGGGGACCTCCAAAACGGCGTCGTACAATAGGCCCTATATAAGTAAAAAAAAAACTAAGAAATTCATTTTAAACATTGAATTAAAAAAAAAAAAGCAGAGGCCCTCCCTTCAAAATTCTCTCTGGCCTTCGGCCTAAGGCCAGAATCCAGCCTAGGCTCCGTCCCACGCGCCGTCCCACTCGGTGGCCCAAAGGTAAAAACTTCGCCCCTTTGTTTTTTTTAAAAAAAAAAAACTATTTTGTATATGAAATATGCATGGATTGAAAGAAAAGATAAAATAACACAAAAAAAAAGAACGTAAATCACCTCTGTAACAGATTTTCGTATTTTATTCCTCTAGATTTTTGTGAATATTCTGCCTATTCTCTCTGTGTTTCTTTTGTTACAGATTATTGGGGTTTTTATAACCCTCAATATAAAAAAAAAAAGAAAACAAAGATTTCGTCCTGTTTTGCCATATTTTGCTGTTGCTTCTTTCCTTTTTGCAGGTGATCGACAAAGGTCACGACGGTAGTACGGGATTTGCGCGCGGATTGTGGCACGACCGAAGGCTGGCCTGGGCGCGAAGAGCTGATTGTGGCGCGAAGGGTTGGGCACTTGCGGTGCCTAGGGTTTCAGAAACCCTAGGCTTACTGAAACTGTTTAGGCATTTGGGCCCTTTTGGGCCTTGTAAGTTTTTGGGTTAGTAGGTTAGATTTGGGTTGCTAGTGGTGTTTTGTAATTTGGGCCAGGGTGTAACGGCTTTTGGGTAATTTGTTTGGGTTATCTGTTTGGGTTTAAGTGGGTTTTGGGTTATTTAATTTTGTTTTGTAAATAGACTGTACAAATAAACATTGGTTTTATTTATTTTTATTATTTCGGTTTATTTCCAAGCTCGGTCAAAATTGAGTTCCTACAATTACTACATCTCATCCATAGTAACGTAAGTCAATCTAATCAACTTCTTTTGAAATTTTATTTGATTTCTATTAAAAAGTTCAATTTATATAATTCACTATCCGTGTCTCTATGAATTTATAAAACCCTTCACGCATTTAGTTATTAGGATTTTTATGTGGAGATAAATATTTTTTCATTTTAATAGAATTGATTGGTTTAATTTTGATTTTGATTAAGATATATGATTATTGCGGAATGTGAGTAAAAATACTTATTTGTCATGAACTTTGGGATATTCACTCTGTCTGTGATAATTTCATATCATTGTAAAATTTGAGATGAAATTATGTCATATAGGTGGAGGTTAGAAAATATTTATGTTTAAACTTTTATAGCTGTAAAGTTATTTTAATTTGACATTATAATATTTTGTATTTTGTTGTGGTATGATATATAATATATATTATCTAACCATAATGATTTATTAGTAACATGAATTTAATATTTGTTATGTTTAATATATGTTTTATTTATACCTATTCATTTTAATTTTATATGAATAAATAAAATTTTAGAAGATCATAAATTTTTTATCATTCATGTTAAAAAGAATTGCAAAACTGTATATTATTTAAAATAAATTAAGCATTCATTAAGGTAATACAATAAAATAATTATATGCTCCTGAAGAGCTAATATTGCATTGAACTATAAAAAGCTCTTTAAGAGCTTATATTTTAGCTCCTTGTGATGCAAAATTTTGTAAAATATAATATTGTTTTTCAGATCAATAAGATATATGTTAAATAAAACCTTCATATGTTTTACATTAAAACCATGTATATAAATAACATGAGATACTTATGTATTTGTATTATATATATTCCCCGAAAGAATACATTACACTATATGATTGAAATATCTAATGTGCTCCTACAGTAGCAATATTGTGAAAATGACTTTAATAGTATTTTCGAACTATCTCATACCTTCTAGTGGCTAAGCAAAATAATAAGTTACTAATGAAAAACTATGAAATTCTTCCCACTAGTTTTGCTTCATTCCCTGGAGTGAATGTAGCAGTATATAACAATTATGAAAAATGAAAATATAGAGATCATGATTGTTGTTGTAATTGATGATGTGATTAGAGACTAATCATGACAACATGAATAGATAGATTTTGATTTCAAATCCACGCATGTTTTGCGATAGTGATTATGAAATAAAGACTCAATAGAGGCGTTTAGAAGTCTATCCTTCTAGATTTATTGCATTTCCTGAAGTGAATGCAAACATAAAGAAAATAACATATATAATCATGGACCACTAAAAGTGAGAAAATAGTAATAAATAAGAGAATAATGAGAGTTCTCAAGATAACTCTTCAAAGGGTAAAGATAACTTATGTTGTCAATGTGATATGAAAGATTATTGGCCACATATGTGGCATATGTCCAAATATTTTGTTTCTGTTAATATTCTTTGAGGAATGATATGAGAATGTAGTAATAAATTCTATCATTATAGATAGAAAATATTTATCTTATTTGGTATTAAAACAAACAAATATTATTCTAACATTTGATAGTATAAAATTAGTCGAAAGCTCTAGAAGAGCTAATATATTAATATTTTGTGATGGTTAATCCATTGGTTTTAAAATATATTTATAATGGATTATATTGAGATTGTGAATGAGGAAAATATTATATTTCATATGAATCACTATTTCTATAAATATCTATTTTGAAAGGATGAAAAAGATAGGGTTGGGTTATTAATTTATATTTATTTTATATTTTTTGTGATATTCTTTTGTCATCATCCCCATTAAGGGGTTAGAAGCAAAATATTTGACCGTGAAAGATCTATTTATGAGCAATAAAATATGATAATTCTATCTAAAACTCATTATGGTTGGATGCACCTGAAGTTGCAAAATTTTTTTAGATATTTGAAGATTTTGGCATATTCCCTGAAGCGAATATTGCATATAATTATTTGGAAATTATATTTATTTTGTTGACTTAGTGACATTATAATATTCACATTGATTTAGACATTTCCAGTAGTAAATGTCACAATAGCATTTATATGTGGATACAAAGTAAAATGAATGATAGTAAAATTATTAATTTGTTACAATTTAGTATAATGAAAACACATGCTAAAGTAAACCAGAAGTTTACTGATGCAAATGCATTTACTACTTGACGTTACCAGTTAGACCATCTTGGATCATATATAATGCGAAAATTAATTAAGAATTCATATGGACATTCATTAAAGAACTAGAAGATTCTTTAATTTAAAAGAATTCTCATATGTTGCTTGTTCTCAATGAAATTTGATTATTAGAAAATCACTAGCTAAAGTTGAGATTTACTGTCTTGCATTTCTGAAACGAATATGGGTCCATTCATCCACCATGTGGATGGTTTTAATATTATATAATTTTGGTAGATGCATCTACAAAATAATCACATATATGTTATCAATTTGCAACCTGTCGTTTACAAGATTGCTTGTTTAAATAATTAATTTCAAATCATGCAATTAAGGCAATTCATCTTGCTAATACTGATGAGTTTATATCTCAGTCTTTAATTCATTGAGTTTGAAAAACTTTTGTAAAAGTTTGCGCATAATGGTTTAGAGAAGTTATTGATTGAACACCTCTGATTAATGTCTAAACCATTACTTATGAGAACTAAACTTCCTATTTTAACATGAGATTATGTTGATTTACGTGGTGTACGCATCAAGCAAATAAGTTATAAATGCTCCCCATTACAATTGGTTTTTGATCAAGAGCTAAATATTTCTCAACTTTGAATTTTTGTATGTGTGTATATGTTCCAACTGCTCCACCACAACGCACAAAGATGAGTAAATCCTCAAAGAAAGTTGGAAGTATATATTAATTATAAGTTTCTTTGTATTATTAGATGTTTTGAATGCATTGGAGATTCAATTATGACATTATTTGTGATTATAATTTTGATTCGATAGTTTTCCCTACATTAGGGGGAGAGAAATAATAACTTGTAATGAGTTAGGGGGAGAGTAATTTGAACCAGAAGTTCAACAATGATAACTCATTACAAGTTAACTATCAGATGTATTTACAAAATAAGAATAACCAAGTTAATATTTTAATTTGAACCAAAAGTCCAAGTAGGACAATCAGTTAGAATAAATAATAGATTGATCGGTTCCAAAGATGAAAAATCTTCTAGATGGTCATATAATGAAGGCGGGTGCTCTAGAAGAGACTCAAGACATAACTAATAAGTAAAACTCTAGAAGAGATTTGTAACACCACAAACCAGCCCTAGAAGTTTTGTAACATCCCGATTCAGGGCCTAGTCGGAATAGTGGTGCGAGACCACAAACCCGAGTCAGTAAAATTGAGTTCTTAAGGTTTATGACATGTTTGCATCATAGTACTAAAGTTCCATGTAGAAATTTTGTGAAATTGACATGGAATGATCAAAAAGGACTAAATTGCAAAAGTTGCAAAATATGAGTTTCTAGAAGCTTTTTGTATGAAATAGCTTTAGAATATTAATTATGAGTCCTTAAATAGAAATTTTCCCAAATTATAATTTTTGGACAAAAATGGACATGAGTTAGTAAAATAGAATTTTTTAAAGAGAATGGCATTTTAGTCATTTACCATTTAAATGATTAAAATGGGAAAAAGATGATAAAAATTCCATTCATCTTCTTCCTCATTGCCGAAATTTTCCAAGAAACCATAGCTAGGGTTTGTTCATCTTTCAAGCTTGCTAGTAAGTTCATCTTAGCCCCGTTTTTAATATTCTTCGCGTTTTTGAAGTTCTCGTATTATGAATTAGCTATTTTTAGCTATAAAATAAGCTAAGATGCATGTTCAAAAATCTACCCAAGAGTGACATGCTTGTAAAATGATATTTTATGGAAGTTTATGAGAGTTTTATGTTAGATAAACATCTTTTTCTAAGTGAATTTCATGAAAAATGCTAGTAAGGACTAGTTTGTAAAAATTATGAAATTGGTCATACCTATTAGAAATAATGGGAATTGATGATTGCTATAGTAGAGAAAATGAATCAGTTAAGCATGAAGTTTAAGAAAGTTGAATGAGATTCATTTTACGAGCCTTTGGGCAAAAGTGCAAATATGAGAAAGTTTAGGGGCAAAATAGTAATTTTGCCAAAGTATTTGTTAAGAGTCATGTTAGTCAATGTGAGTATTAAATGATCTATTTATGATTATAGATCAAGAAAAATGAAGCCCGGATCGAAATCAAGGCAAGAACAAAGTCGAGGGCTAAATTGCATATCTACATACATTTTGTATATCGAGGTAAGTTTGTATGATTTCTAAGCTTTATGATTAATATCATTGAATTGCTTAGTATAATGTACAATATTATTATGAAAATGTTTAATGTTATGTTAAACAAAGTAATCAATGAGATCAAGCATGAGAAGGGCCTGATTGAAGATGAATAGCTTAGGATACTCGATCTATCACATGAAATGAGAAAGTCCGTATAAGTCCAAGCCGAGGCATGGCATCGGTAATCAGAAAAGTTATCATGTAAGTCCAAGGCAAGCTTGGCATTGAAAAGTTATCATGTAAGTACAAGGCAAGCTTGGCATTGAAAAGCTATCAAGAGAAAGAGATTTCATGTAAGCCCAAGCCAAGGCTCGGCATTGACCAGTTCATGAGCAAAGATACCAAGTAAGACCATGTCAAGACATGGCAATGGTAAGTTCCAAAGGGACTCACGAGAAAGACTTCGTATAAGTCCATGTCAAGACATGGCCTCGAAACCAAGATGAGACATTCCATGTAAGACCGTATCTAGGATATGGCTTTGGTATTGAGTTATGTGAGATGAGATTTAGTATCCTCGATTATTCATATAAATTCATCGGGCAAACGAGCTAAGTTCAAATGAGATAACAAGAAAGCTAAGTAAGCAAAGTTATTATCAAGTGAAAATGAGTATTATTCATGTTATGAATGATAAATTAGAGATTATGATTATTATGTAAATGTATGCTGATCAATGTGATCAAGTGATACAGGTACCTTGTTTACCTCACAAGTATGAGACTAGTAAGTATCATGAGATATGTAAGAATCAAGTATGAGCAAGTAAGCTTTATAGCTGAAATTATGATACCATTGTTTATGCCAAATGGTTTAATTTAAGCAAGTATGTTGTTATATGCATTATATGCAAACTTACTAAGCTAAATGCTTACGTCTTTCACTCTTTCTTTCCATGTAGTTCCATGCCAAGCTAATCTCGTGGATCATTGTCATCGAGCTCTGAGCACACTATCAATCGCTATTTTGGTATAGCCAAGTTGTTTACATTAAGTATGGCATGTATAGGAAGCATTTCATTTTGAGTTAAAATGTTGGCTATCAAGCCTAGTATTCTTTCTCAGTATATGGCCAAAGAGATTGGCCTTGAATGATTAAGTATGTATGTTTTTATTTATCAATGAAGTATGCATTCTAGTTCATGAAAGATGTAGTAGTTGAGTTGTTAAATTAAATATTGGTTTGGATACTTGTTTTCGGGTGGCCATTGGCTTGGTAAATAGCCTCTAAGTGCCCACACGGTTAGACACACGCAGCAGTGTGTCTGGGCCGCGCGTAACACGCACCTTAGTCTCATAAGTCGAGAATAGGCCACGGGCTAATCCCACGGCCGTGTGTTGAAGCCGTGCATGACACACGGTTGGAACATGGGCGTGTGCCCGATCGTGTAAATAAGTCGAGATATCAAGGTATAGTACACGCCTAAGTCCACGGGCGTGTCAAGGCCGTGTGTAATTAGTCGATGTCGACCACGGTCGAAGACATGGGCGTGTAAAGGGGTGCACGGCGTGTCCCAAACCACATGGGCGTGTGACCCTGCTTTAAAGAAAAGTTTCGATTAAGTTCTGAAAGTTTTTATATACGTGTATAAGGCCTCGTAGGCCTATGAAATGTATGATTAGGCTAAGAAAGAGAAGTTTTTAATTCGGAACAAAATTTTACAGCCCGTAAGTGCATGATTAAGCAAGATAAAGCATAGTAATATCTCGTATCCGGTCTAAGCCTCGGACTCGGGTATGGGGTGTGACAAGTTTAGACCGAATCTCAGATGTTACATTGATCATCAAAGTGATCGTAGGTAAATTTTTACAAAACAAGTTATCCCGTCAAACCGAAATATTTAATCGTTTAAAATTCAGTCAGTAAAATTATAGTTAAGTTTAATATATATAACAAGAATTAAATGAGCGAATAAAAATTTAAAATGGAACTTGTACCACAGTTTTATAAACCTTACAGTTTAAAAACCGAATAACATAATAGAAACTATAAATAAGGACTGATAACTTTATTTTTCACCGAGACTGTCTGAGACCTCCGCGTACCGAGTCTGGCGTCAGAAACTAGAAAAGTACCTGAAAGAGGAAACACAAAGGGGGTGAGCTACTCGAGCTCAGTGTGAGTTCGAAGCGAGACTAAAAACAGAATCACAGAATTTAATTCAACAGTGCAACAGACTTACGAATATTCACAGAGTCAGAAAGAAAACTTAAAACTAACGTCCCAACAGGACATAGCACTCAAGCACACCAAATCACACACAAATGGACATAATACAACCAGATAGTCTAGCACCCAGAACACACAAAGAGATGCATATGAAATGCAGTCAAATAAAACTCACCCATCCATCCAACACACCTCTCCGTCCCCCGATCACACCCCATAAGAGCGGTTTAAGCTCATCCAACCAAAACACACCACATAGGACCTCGAAGGCCCATCCAACCCTACACACCATATATGTGGACTAAGCCACTCAGATATTAATACGCAGCAGAGCTGGCGTATGTGCTATAGAGTGCAATGCGGTAATCTGATGTACAGACATGTTGCAGTTTAAACTGCTAGATCAGATAATAGTGCGCAGCAAAGCTGACGCACATGCGGTACAGTACGATAAATAGCTATACGAATGAGTTACAGTAGAACTGCCAGATCAGATCAGTATCAGTCTCCCTTCTCTTCGTAATCCCACCCCAAAAATATACTTTATGTAAGGGTATGTATGCATACAATCTCACAGAACATTTACACATTATCAGACAGTCAGACAGAACAAATATGCACACACACACACCCAGTTAACCAGGCTCAGATTCAGACATCCCATACACATCAGTCACAAATTACACATGAACGGAAACCCATATCTAAGTCTTATTCACCTTCACTAAAGCCTATCCAAGAGTCAAAACACATACAAACACGGTTTTAGATTAACACGTACACAGAACCAATATAAGTGACCTAGGGTCACACGCCCGTGTGCTCTGGCCGTGTAGAACCGCCTAGGCTGTGTGGGAGGTCAAATGCCCGTGTGAAGAGGGGCACACAGCCGTGTGGCTAAGGCACATCGTGGGAATAGGCCGTATAACTCACTATCCAATTGTGCTAAAATAAAGCATAGGGAAGACACGGCCATATGAGGGTCTCACACGCCCATGTGCCCACTAGACACAGCCGTGTGTCCAAAAAACACGCCCGTGTGGGATCCCTAATCCCCGTGTCACCAAAACACTAAATCCCTAATTCCAAAACACACACGCCCGTGTGCCCAAGGGACACGGCCATGTGAAAATCGACAAAATCCCTAAAGCAGCCACACGGCCGTGTTGTAACAGCCTAATTTAGGGGCTAGTCGGAATAGTGGTCTCGGGATCACTAGTCTAGGGTCAGAGAAAATTTATTTTAATTTTATTTTATGGGTTATTGCATGATTATAAGGGTGCATGAAAATTTTGGTGCTTTAATTTTAGCAATTTCATGCTTAATCGCGAAAAATGACTAAATCGCATAAAGTACGAAAGTTCTATTTTATTTGCTAGAGGTGCCAAATAACCATAGAATTTTAATTGGAGGCCCTTAATGTGAAATTAAGCCTTTTTAAAGGTCATAGCCGGCCATAGGGGGGACAAGAAAGGACTTTGTCATTTGTTAGGTGGAAATTTGGTGATAAAAATTAATTTTTAATCATAAAATAAAGAAAAGAAAATATCATCTTTTCTCTCCATCCTCTCCACCGAAAATGAGCAGCCAAAATAGGGGTTGAGAACTCAAAATTTTAGCCAAGCTTTCTTCATTGCAAGTAAGTGATTTTAGTGACCTTTCTTGAAAATTTTTGTAGTTTTGGAACCCCCAAAGCTTAAGCTAGCTAATGAGGGGACTATTTTGCAAAATGGTTGAAAGTCTAGGGAATTTCCATGAGAGAGTATATGTTGTTTTCTGAGTTTTTATGGAATAAAATTAATGTTAGGGAGATGAGAAACAACTTTTGTGAAATGTGTTATCATGAAAACACCTAAATGGGACTAAGTTGTAAATGTTGTAATTTGGTAATAAATACATGAAATAGTTGGATTTGTGAGTAGTTGTAAGAGAAATAAATGTTTAGCTAGGCTTGATTAATAAGAAAATGTGATGAAAAATGATTTACGAGCCTAGGGGCAAAATCGTAATTTTGCCATAGTACAAGGGCAAAATGGTCTTTTTTGCCTAAGTAGAGATTATGTTGTAATATGATCATAAAATGAAAAAATGAGTAAATTTTATTGCTCTAGATCAAAGAAAACGAGATTCGGACCTAGAACGGGAGAAAAGAGAAATATGGACAAATAGGTCCCTTTTTGCCCTTTTCGATATCGAGGTAAGTTAGTGTGCTAATAATTCAACTATAGGGAAGTATTTAATATTTTGATGATGCACGAATTTTATTTTGACTCTATGAATATATTAAATACTTTTTGACGAGATGTCAAGAATTGAAAGTCTTCAATTGAATCTAAGAATAGAGGGAATGCAAATAGCATGATACTATGATAATTAAGGTCCCGTGTAAGACCATATTTGGAAAATGGCCTCGGTGTGAGATTTTGTATAAGACCATGTCAAGGACACGGCATCAATATGATATCTCATATAAGACCCTATCGGGGGTATGATGTTGATTTGGTACTATATGTATGAAATTCAAGAGTGTTCTTTAGCATTTTGAATAATTCAACAGGTATGTGCCTAGAACTCATTTGAGGTGAATTTGGTATATGAGGAAACCATGGTGAGTTATGGGTTAACGATGCACCCTGATTGCATATGTTATATTTATAAATGCATTTCGTGAATGCGAATGATTATTGTAGAAATCTATTTAAGAATGATAGTGTGTGAGGATATTCCCGGATGAACATTCGAATTAGGAAAATGTACGTGGATAAATATCCGTGAATGTGTAACAATGGTGGGCTGTGTGCGGTACCACCTTATTAATTATTAAATGGTGGGCTATGTACGATACCACCTTATAAATTGTTAGCGATGGGCTGTGTGCGATACCATCACCAATATTATCAATGGTGGGCTGTGTGCGATACCACCTTATTATTTGTTACTGATGGGCTGTGTGCGATACCATCTTGTTTAGTATTAATGGTGGACCGTGTGCGATACCACTTTATTAATTATTGAATGGTGGGCGATGTGTGAAACCACCGAGTATTTATTATTATTCCGGGGTGATAACGAGAAACTTGACTAAGTGAAATTTGTATGTGGCTTTGTGGTGATAAATGCCAGTAAAGATGAACAATGTTTTATGATATGAGTTTGTGACAGGTGAAAGTTTAGAATGAGTAAGCATTATGAATGATTGAATGGGTAACTATTACCTTAAGTGTAAATCTCATTATATTACCTTGTGGTTGAGGGTAATAAATAAATGTCAATAGTTGCTTATCATTGGCATATGAACTTACTAAGCATTATTACTTACTCATCTTCCTTTCCTATCTCTTATAGGTTGACTTATCTAGCTCGGGTTGGAAACTGCCAAAGATGCTTTCACACTATCGAGCAGACACTTGGGTATGAGATTCAAGTCTTCTTGAGATATGACATGTATAGGGATCTTATTTTGGCTTAATTAAGTCATAGTTAAAGTAGCCAAATGTGTTGGCCTAAAAGAGTTTATGGTTCGGTTGTGTATAGCCATAGAGTATGGCTCAAGTCTATTGTAAGTGTATTAGTAATAATTCTTCCTTGTATATGGGATGAAGATTTGATTTTCATGATTCAAATCTGATAATTTAAGAGTTAAAATTGATGATTTGAAAATGTATTGTGATGACGTGTGAATGTGTGCAAGTAAGGGTGGCTAAATGGCTTGGAAAATAGCCTTGAATCGGTCCACACGGGTAGACACACGGGCGTGTGTCTAGGCCGTATGTGACACACGGTCAGCCCCATGGGTGTGTCCCCTGTATGTTAGTGTTGCAAGTCAGTGTCGACCACGGGTTAGACACACGACCATGTGCCCATAAATGGGTTGCTGACTTCACAAACAAAATACTCAGGTTTTTACACACGGGCGAGGACACGGGCATGTCTAGGTCATGCGGAGCCCACGGGCCAAGCACATAGGCATGTGTCCGGCCGTGTGAAAACCCTTGTAGGTTTGAAAAGAAAATAATTCTACACAGGCATGGAACACGGGTGTATGATATGTCACACGGGCGTGTCCCACTCTTCACACGGCGTGTGGTCCAGTTTTATGTCAAAATTTTTAAAGTGTGTAAAAGTTTTGGTGTAGTCCCTCAGCATCCCGAGTATATGAAAAGGGTTTTGTAGACCCATGATAGGGACGTTACGATTGTAAATGAAAAAGTTTTAAATTGGGATGAATCTTATAGTCCAAAGTCGAATGTTCAAGCAAGTCAAGTCCGGTAATGCCTCGTACCCGGTTCCGGAGTTGAATACGGGTAAGGGGTGTTACATTTAGTGGTATAAGAGCTATGGTTTAGTCGATTCTCGGACTAACATAGCGTATGGGAGTTCAGCTATACATGCCATGTTGCTCCTCATGATAGTGTGATATCTCCCGGCTCTAAGAAATTGTTCTGTTAAGACAGAGATGATTCCAAACCGAGCTATTTTCAATAATGTTGTAAGTGATAATGAGGTAATTGAAATGTGCTTATGCATTGATGAAATTCAGAAAATTATGAATAGAAGTTTATGACATACGTGTAATAAGGTACGAAAAGAGATAATCGTAAGTTGAGGAATGAAATGAAAGTTATAAGGTGATAAGCTTATCCATGTTGGTTCGATATGCATACGGTGTTATATACTCAACCTATTTGGATAAGTGAATATGGTGAGTAAACTTACCCAGTGAACGGGATTTGTGTGTATGTACAACTGTTTGAATGATGTATGATCAATATGTCCACATAGTTGAATCTCATGTGCGACTACTATAGTAGAGGATGTATAATGTTTTGTTTTATGACTCTATTATGAAGCCACAAATATTATAGTGCGGGGGTTAAACTGGGTAGTTAAATTAAGTAGAACGCAGGAGATGAGTACGGTCGTTCAATGATAAATTGATGAATAAGAACATGGTTGGACCATGGCCGAATATGTGATCCCATATAAGACCATTTCTGGGACATGGCATTGGCATCGATACATGATCCCATGTAAGACCATATCTGGGATATGGACCATGGCCGAATATGTGATCCCATATAAGACCATGTCTGGGACATGGCATTGGCATCGATACATGATCCTATGTAAGACCATATCTAGGATATAGCGTCGGCATCAAATAACGATTCCGTGTAAGACCACGTCTGGGACCTAGCTTCGGTATGAAATTGTGTAAGAGCATATCTAGGATATGGCATCGACATCGACACGTGTTTCCATGTAAGACCATATCGGGGAATATGGCATTGGTATTGATATGAGATTTCGTGTAAGACCCTAGCGAGGCTATGGCATCGTGACGACATGTAAGATTATAACTGGGCTATGATATTGTGATACGAGTAAGACCATAGTTGGACTATGGCAATCAAGTAAACAACGTACTCAAACCCGTAAGACATTCTTTAATTTGATAAGTGGTGGTAAGAGGAATTGGAGTTAAATGTTGAGTACTTGAATAGATATTAATATGGAGTTTGAGTAAGTGAAATCACCATTCGAAATTATGGGTGATAGAAACAGTTGTAACATGAGTAAGGGTGAAAACTCGCTTGGAGCGAGTTGTGCAATTACGATGATATTTCATTAATGATGAATGTTAAATCATATGTATGTAGTCATGAGAGTCAAGTTAGATGCTTTACGACCTCACCCCTTACCACTGTTGATTTATAATGAGATTTTTACGAGATTCAAGTTGAATAAGTTCATGAGAATGAAATAAAAGAGTTCCGTGGCGAAACAATTAGTAATGTGTATAGACATAAAGGTAGTTAGAAGGTGAGAATAGTTTTGGGAAGAATATCTGAATGTTTTAAAGATCGTACTGATTATGCGATGTTACGAGTAAAGAGAAAGTTGGCCTCGGCTAATTGACTCAATTGAGTAGGAAGCCTGAGGTGTGTACTTAATGAGATCCTTCCGAACTGATGTTCATTAGCGAAAGGAATAATAAAAAGGGGTTCATGATGACAGAAATGGCCAGAGAAGCAATATTCGAGCTGTAAAAGTGGTTGATTATGACAATCATGGTTGAATAGATTATAATTATCTCTTTAAGTATTCTGTATAGATATCTATTTCCCCTCAGGGGTTATGTGGTTGTTCATTTTTATGAAATTACGATCGCGTGAGAATGTTAGCTAATTGTAAAATCAGACGAAACAGTTGTCGATTTGGTTGATTGTAATCGACATTCCTTTATCTCTTCGTAATTCTATTTTGGTATTTTGAGGGTGAAGTTGGTAATAAAAATTTTATATGAGACTACCCTTATGTTTTTGCTGATCATGGTTATCTTTAAAGCGTGTTCTTCTAGTTGTGATAGTTATATCTACCATGATTACGCTTTTAGTTTGATCATAGAAAGGTGATAATTCTAGTATATGGATATCTCTGATTTTCGTATAAGATGTTAATATCAACAAAAGTATAAGAAGTGAAATCATAAGTTTCAAATTGTGCGATGGATTTTTTCGGGTAAGCCGAATAGAGTTAATGCATTCAATTGAGATATCCCTGTTACCTTGAACTAAGGCGATAGTAAAGGTTTTCGATTAGCATAACAAGAGAAATTCAAAGGATTGTGTGTTTGGACTGTATTCTCAGTATGGAGAAAAGAGTAGATCTTGAGGTACGATCCGAGTTATGTGTATACTTACGCATGCTTCAACAGGGAGAATAGATTCTGTGTATTCACTAATAAGTAGATGGATGGTCTGAATGAGGAAATTAGATTCTAAGGAGCATAATGTAGAGATATGCTTATTGAAATTTTCTAACTGGGGGGATAAAGTTGAAAGCTATTGAAGGTACTACTACCTGAAAGTTCTAGTACTGAGTTCAGTTTGAATCGAGAAAAAGAATTTATGAGATTTAGTGATGCGCTAATGAATAAATTGAAAGGTGTTTTAATACCAGAGTGTAAAGAGGTAGTTTACATCTTTGGGTGGTTAGAGTTATGTCGAAAAGAATTGTTAGATTGGTGATCCAGAGGCGATCACTTTTGTATCCGTGTTGTGAAATTTATGTTATAATATGTTTGTGGAAAAACGTCATGTGCTTTCTGAATCCTGATGAGCTAGAGTATCTAATGTTGCAGAAAAATTTGAATGTAAGATAGTGACGATGGTTTGAGCTATTACAAGAGTATGTATAGTTATTGAAACACTTCTTGGATAGTGGACATAGTACATATATCTGGATGGAAAATCCCCGTTTAATCAATGCGAGTTAGTTACTCGATTTACCTTGGCTGATAGTATCCTAGTTTTAGCGGTGTTAATGGCTAAAGCGGGTTTTCCTTTTTAAACAAAGGAGTTCAGAAGTAAGATAGTGAAAGGTGTTTTAAATAAGTTTCAAATGAGTTTGTTTCAGATGTTAAAATTCAGATCGGATAAGATTTCCGTTATTATTGTTACCTTGAGATAGAATTTGCAGATTGATGAATCCAGAAATTTTGCAGAAGTTTTGGTATGAGGCCCAGTAGTAACATGTCTACCCATTTAAGAATAAGAAAAGGGTACGGTTATATGCATAAATGTTTTGAAAATTGAATACACATCACGATATGATTGAGTTTATGTTCAGATGTAGTCGACTGGTAAAAGCTGAATTTTCAGAGTGTTCAAAGTCAGGACTATTACAGTCAGTGAAGATCCTAGGGAGAAAGTGTGATAAAATACTATAGATTTCGAATTTGGATTGACCTGATTTCCCAATGAGATGGATATCATCCGAATTATAGTGAATTATTCAATAAGATCTGGATGATCATTCTGGCATGTACAGAGTTCACATTTGTCAGATTACTGAGTATATGTGTCCCAGAGACAGAGTAATTTTAAATTTTAAAGATGTGCTTCAACCTTGTGTACTACAACTTAAAGGTCTCTGGCAAGAGAGATTGAGGGTAAATCGATTTGTGATTTTAAAAAGTTGGTGGAAACGTTTCATGGAAGTTGAAAGCAACTTCTGCTGGTAAGATTTTTGGGGACGAAAATCCCTAAGGGGGGAGAATTGTAACAGCCTGATTTAGAGGCTAGTCGGAACACTGGTCTCGGGATCACTAATCCGGGGTCGGAGAAAATTTATTTTTATTTTATTTTATGGGTTATAGCATGATTATAAGAGTGCATGAAAATTTTGGTGCTTTAATTTTAGCAATTTCATGCTTAATTGTGAAAAATGACTAAATCGCATAAAGTGTGAAAGTTCTATTTTATTTGCTAGAGGTGCCAAATAACCATAGAATTTTAATTGGAGGCCCTTAATGTGAAATTAGGCATTTTTAAAGGTCATAGCCGGCCATAGGGGGGACAAGAAAGGACTTTGTCATTTGTTAGGTGGAAATTTGGTGATAAAAATTGATTTTTAATCATAAAATAAAGAAAAGAAAATATCATCTTTTCTTTTCATCCTCTCCACCGAAAATGAGCAGCCAAAATGGGGGTTGAGAACTCAAAATTTCAGCCAAGCTTTCCTCCTTGAAAGTAAGTGATTTTGGTGACCTTTCTTGAAAATTTTTGTAGTTTTGGAACCCCCAAAGCTTAAGCTAGCTAATGAGATGACTATTTTGTAAAATGGTTGAAAGTCTAGGGACTTGCCATGAGAGAGTTTATGTTGTTTGCTGAATTTTTATGGAAGAAAATGAATGTTAGAGAGATGAGAAACAACTTTTGTGAAATGTGTTATCATGAAAACACCTAAATGAGACTAAGTTGTAAATGTTGTAATTTGGTAATAAATGCATGAAATAGTTGGATTTGTGAGTAGTTGTAAGAGAAATAAATGTTCAGCTAGGCTTGATTAATAAGAAAATATAATAAAAATGATTTACGAGCCTAGGGGAAAAATCGTAATTTTGCCATAGTACAAGGGCAAAATGGTCATTTTTGCCTAAGTAGAGATTATGTTGTAATATGATCATAAAATGAAAAAATGAGTAAATTTTATTGTTCTAGATCAAAGAAAACGAGATTCGGACCTAGAACGGGAGAAAAGAGAAATATAAACAAATAGGTCCCTTTTTGCCCTTTTCGATATCGAGGTAAGTTAGTGTGCTAATAATTCAACTATAGTGAAGTATTTAATATTTCGATGATGCACGAATTGTATTTTGACTCTATGAACATATTAAATACTTTTTGACGAGATGTCAAGAATTGAAAGTCTTCAATTGAATCTAAGAATAGAGGGAATGCAAATAGCATGATATTATGATATTTAAGGTCTCGTGTAAGACCATATTTGGAATATGGCCTCGGTGTGAGATTTCGTATAAGACCATGTCAGGGACACGGCATCGATATGATATCTCATATAAGACCCTATCGGGGGTATGATGTTGATTTGGTACTATATGTATGAAATTCAAGAGTGTTCTTTAGCATTTTGAATAATTCAACAGGTATGTGCCTAGAACTCATTTGAGGTGAATTTGGTATATGAGGAAACCATGGTGAGTTATAGGTTAACGATGCACCCTGATTGCATATGTTATATTTATAAATGCATTTCGTGAATGCGAATGATTATTGTAGAAATCTATTTAAGAATGATAGTGTGTGAGGATATTCCCGGATGAACATTTGAATTAGGAAAATGTACGTGGATAAATATCCGTAAATGTGTAATAATGGTGGGCTGTGTGCGGTACCACCTTATTAATTATTAAATGGTGGGCTATGTGCGATATCACCTTATAAATTGTTAGCGATGGGCTGTGTGCGATACCATCGCCAATATTATCAATGGTGGGCTGTGTGCGATACCACCTTATTATTTGTTACTGATGGGCTGTGTGCGATACCATCTTGTTTAGTATTAATGGTGGGTCGTGTGTGATACCACTTTATTAATTATTGAATGGTGGGCGGTGTGCGAAACCACCGAGTATTTATTATTATTCCGGGGTGATAACGAGAAACTTGACTAAGTGAAATTTGTAAGTGGCTTTGTGGTGATAAATGCCAGTAAAGATGAACAATGTTTTATGATATGAGTTTGTGACAGGTGAAAGTTTAGAATGAGTAAGCATTATGAATGATTGAATGGGTAGAATGAGTAAGCATTATGAATGATTGAATGGGTAACTATTACCTTAAGTGTAAATCTCATTATATTACCTTGTGGTTGAGGGTAATAAATAAATATCAATAGTTGCATATCATTGGCATATGAACTTACTAAGTGTTATTGCTTGCTCCTCTTCCTTTCCTATCTCTTATAGGTTGACTTATCTAGCTCGGGTTGGAAATCGCCGGAGATGCTTTCACACTATCGAGCAGACATTTAGGTATGAGATTCAAGTCTTCTTGAGATATGGCATGTATAGGGATCTTATTTTGGTTTAATTAAGTCATAGTTAAAGTAGCCAAATGTGTTGGCCTAAAAGAGTTTATGGTTCGGTTGTGTATAGCCATAGAGTATGGCTCAAGTCGATTGTAATTGTACTAGTAATAATTCTCCCTTGTATATGGGATGAAGATTTGATTTTCATGATTCAAATGTGACAATTTAATAGTTAAAATTGATGATTTGAAAATGTATTGTGATGACGTGTGAATGTGTGCAAGTAAGGGTGGCTAAATGGCTTGGAAAATAGCCTTGAACCGGTCCACACGGGTAGACACACGGGCGTGTGTCTACGCCGTGTGTGACACACGGTCAGCCCTATGGGTGTGTCCCCTGTATGTTAGTGTTGCAAGTCAGTGTCGACCACGGGCTAGACACACGGCCGTGTGCCCATAAATGGGTTACTGACGTCACAAACAGAATACTCAGGTTTTTACACACGGGCGTGTCTAGGTCGTGTGGAGCACACGGGCCAAGCACACAGGCGTGTGTCCGGCCGTGTGAAAACCCATGTAGGTTTGAAAAGAAAACAATTCTACACGAGCATGGAACACGGGTGTGTGATATGTCCCATGGGTGTGTCCCACTCTTCACACGAGCGTGTGGTCCAGTTTTATGTCAAAATTTTTAAAGTGTGTAAAAGTTTCGGTTTAGTCCCTCAGCATCCCGAGTATATGAAAAGGGTCTTGTGGACCTATGATAGGGACGTTACGATTGTAAATGAAAAAGTTTTAAATTAGGATGAATCTTATAGTCCAAAGTCGAATGTTCAAGCAACTCAAGTCCGATAATGCCTCGTACTTGGTTTCGGAGTTGAATACGGGTAAGGGGTGTTACACGTGTGGCACCAAAAATTGTCGAAAAACCCTAATTCCTGAAAGCACATGGCCGTGTGAATCGGCATACGCCCTTGTGGTCACGAAACAACCCTCAAATGGCACAGAAAAATGTGCTTTCATCCCCGATACACCTCCCAGCTCTCAATCACTCGAAATTATGCCAAATCAAACAAGTTCAAAGCACAAAACAATGGCTCGACATCATAAATGACCGGTTTGCAAACACCCACATAAATTGTCAACTTTTCGCAGAGTCGAATCAAAATTCGCAAATAAATTAAAGAAAAGGTACGAAACCCTCACCTGTTTTGCGATCTTAAACGTCTAGAATCTGACTCACGGAACAAGAAATCGAAGTTCTCCAGAACCTCCAAGCAAAACTGTTCAAAAGAAAAATAATGAAGAACAAAAGAAAAGAGAAGCCAAGAGAGGGAACAAAACGTCCAGAAACAAATAAAAACAAATAAAATAGAAATAAATAAATAAATAAAACAAAATAAGTAGAAATTATTAACTTAAAACAAAACGTAATAAAATGTTTCTCCCAACGCCCACACAAAGACTCGAACCCAAAACCTTGAGGTTCACTAACAATCACTCAACCACCAGTCCAGATTCTGACACTTAAATGCGCGGCTAAACACAATAGCACACCTCTCTCTCTGACCCTAACCACAAAACCTAAAATCTTCTAACCCTAAAATTCGGGGTGTTACAACTCACCCCTCTTTAAAGAAATTTTGTTCTCGAAATTTCCAACTAGCAGAACAGTGGTATAACACAAGTTACACCACCACGCTCCCGCTGCGCACTCTAGCCCAAGCAGGACCAAATCAAACTTAAGACCTCATACACACACTCAGAACACTTAGCCACTGAAGCAGATATATATTTGTACTATTAAACACAATTTCAACATTCACACCCATACATGTCTCAAAATCGACGAGGACACTCCCGGATCTGATGTTCTGTGGACCCGCATCGAAAACATACTCCCGCCTTTTTCCAACAATTGCCCAGATGACACTTCTTACAGTGTTCACAAAATGGATCTGATGTTCTGTGGACCCGCATCGAAAACATACTCCCGCCTTTTTCCAACAATTGCCCAGATGACACTTCTTACAGTGTTCACAAAATGGAGCGCTCACACCACTGCCAGCACCCTTTGCACAACTGCTATTGCCACTCAAATGCGTTCTAACATGCTTCGCAGAACGAGGCTCCAACCTTGGAGGACTGCGATCCCTTTTCTTCCCACAATCCACGCACCTAGCTTGAAGCGTTTCACTAGCCTCCCTTATCCTAGACTCAAGCACTTTCTCTAGTACTTCCCTCACTACCTAAGTCATTGCCTCGGTACCAAGCTCCGGGTTATCGCTACCCGTAGTTTGAAAAATTACACTGTCCTCCAATCGTGAATGGACACACGCTCCGGAGAAGCAAACGACTCTTCGTGATCTTGCTTACCTTTAAAATCCATATCAGTCTTGTCGCTAACTTAGAATATCTATATTTTTAGAAAACGAACACAATTTAAATACAAGAATCTATATTTCTAATCTTACAGTTTCGAATTTCCACCTGGACCAGCATCAAAGTCTCAGACATTTCATTTTTGTAAAACATTTCCAAAACACAATCATTTCAACTTATTGTGGTAAAGTTTCTCAAAAATTCCTTTTTAAAACAACCACGTACGCACACGGATACGTAAAAACACATGCCGAGTTTTTGCTAACTTGGCTCTGATACCACTAAATATAACACCCCAAACCGACCCTAGAAGTTTAGACCGAATCCTGGATGTTACATTGATCACCGAAGTGATTGTAGGTAAATTTTTACAAAACAAGTTACCCCGTCAAACTGAAACATTTAATCGTTTAAAATTCAGTCAGTAAAATTATAGTTAAGTTTAATATATATAACAGGAATTAAATGAACGAATAAAAATTGAAAACGAAACTTGTACCACAGTTTTATAAACCTTACAGTTTAAAAATCGAATAACGTAATAGAAACTGAAAATAAGGACTAATAACTTTATTTTTCACCGAGACTGTCTGAGACCTCCGCGTACCGAGTCCAGCGTCAGAAACCAGAAAAGTACCTGAAAGAGGAAACACTAAAGGGGTGAGCTACTCGAGCTCAGTGTGAGTTCGAAGCGAGACTAGAAACAAAATCACAGAATTTAATTCAATAGTGTAATAGACTTACGAATATTCATAGAGTCAGAAAGAAAACTTGGAACTAACGTCCCAACAGGACATAACACTCAAGCACACCAAATCACACACAGACAGACAGAATATAGTCAGATAGTCTAGCACCCAGAACACACAAATAGATACGTATGAAATGCAGTTAAATAAAACCCACCCATCCAGCCAACACACCTCTCCATCCCCCGATCACACCCAATAAGAGCGGTTTAAGCTCATCAAACCAAAACACACCACATAGGACCTCGAAGGCCCATCCAACCCTACACACCATATATGTGGACTAAGCCACTCATATATTAATACGCAGCAGAGCTGGCGTATGTGCTATAGAGTACAATGCGGTAATCTGCTGTACAGACATGTTGCAGTTTAAACTGCAATATCAGATAATAGTACACAGCAAAGTTGACGCACATGCGGTACAGTGTGATAAATCACTATACGAATGAGTTGCAGTAGAATTGCCAGATCAGATCAGTATCAATCTTCCTTCTCTTCGCAATCCCACCCCTAAACTTTACTTTATGTAAAGGTATGTATGCATACAATCTCACAGAACATTTACACATTATCAGACAGTCAGACAGAACAGATATGCACACATACACACACACCCAGTTAACCGGGTTCAGATTCAGACATCCCACACACATCAGTCACAAATTACACATGAATGGAAACCGTATCTAAGTTTTATTCACCTTCACTAAAGCCTATCCAAGAGTCGAAACACATACAAACACGATTTTAGATCAACACGTACACAAAACTAATATAAGTGACCTAGGGTTACACATCCGTGTGCTCTGGCTGTGTGGAACCGCCTAGGCCGTGTGAGAGGTCAAATGCCCGTGTGAAGAGGGGCACACGCCCGTGTGGAAAGAGGCACACGCCCGTGTGGAAAGAGGCACACACTCGTGTGGACCTGGGACATGGCCGTGGGAACAGGCCGTGTAACTCACTGTCCAATTGTGCTAAAATAGAGCACAGGGCAGACACGGCCGTGTGAGGGTCTCACACGCCCATGTGCCCACCAGAAACGGTCGTGTGTCCAAAACACACGCCCGTGTGGGATCTTTAATCCCCAAATTAGCCACACAGCCGTGTCTGCAGGCCGTGTGGCGCAAAAACACTAAATCCATAATTCCCAAACACACACGGCCGTGTGGCACCAAAATTTACCGAAAAACCCTAATTCCTGAAAGTACACGGCCGTGTGAACCGGCACACGCCCGTGTGGCCACCCGTGTGGTCACGGAACCACCCTCAAATAACCTATAAAAATGTGCTTTCACCCCTGATACACCTCCTAGCCCTCAATCACTCGAAATTATGCCAAATCAAACAAGTTCAAAGGACAAAACAGCGGCTCGACATCATAAATGACCGGTTTGCAAACACCCACATAAATTGTCAGCTTTTCGCAGAGTCGAATCAAAATTTGCAAATAAATTAAAGAAAATGTACGAAACCCACACCTATTTTGCGATCTTAGACGTATAGAATCCAACTCGTAGAACAAGAAATTGAAGTTCTCCAGAACCTCCAAGCAAAATCGTTCAAAAGAAAAATAAAGATAAACAAAAGAAAAGAGAAGTCAAGAGAGGGAATGAAACGTCCAGAAGTAAATAAAAATAAATAAAATAAAACAAAACAAAATAAGTAGAAATTATTAACTTAAAACAAAACGTAATAAAATGTTTCTCCCAACGCCCACACAAAGACTCGAACCCAGAACCTTGAGGTTCACTAACAATCACTCAACCACCAGACCAGCAGACCCATTCTGACACTTAAACGCGCGGCTAAACACAATAGCACACCTCTCTCTCTGACCCTAACCACAAAACTCAAAATCTTCTAACCCCAAAATTTGGGGTGTTACAAGATTCAGGTACCTGAAACTGAATTTTAAAATAATAAAAATAAGAGATCTCGATAAGTTATGTCAATTTGAGAAAATGTGAAACCGAATAATAAAAGTGATCGACAATGATTTTGTATGCAATATTATTATTGAAATAATGAAATAAAAGGAGGATCTTGAATAAATCTATTGAGAAAAATAGATATGGAATAAATTGATCAAAATAGAAAGGCGCAACTCAAGTACAATTAAATTTGTGGAGTTTTTGGACCATTTGTCCAAATATCTAAAGGTATAAAGCCAGTGAGAGTGCAAATGAAGTAGTTTTGCAAAAGCGGAATAAAAATATGAAGTTTTTCGCTAAGTACTGGTATTGATTATGAAAAGATATAATATTCTTTTGTGGTGGATGCAATAACCTTTAGGCTTATTATTTTGACAATTCATAAAAGATATAATGTACGTCTAATGGTTGTTGTTACAACCTTTATAAATCACTATACAGTAAAGTTTATATTAAAATCCTTGAAGGATTTAGAATGCTAGAAGCATATTGAAATTCTCGGGAAATTATTCATTTATATGAATTGAAATAATTGAACATATGTGGTAAATTTGATTTAGTCAACAGTAGTTGAAAGAAGATTATAAAATGATCCAAAATACCTATTTGTATTTTTATAGAAGGATCATGATTAAAGTTTGCTATGATTATTGTTGAAACTCCTAAAGAGATCAAAATATATTTCCCCAAAATTTTCCCTCACTCGTGATTTTCAAAAGAATGGTAATATAAATGCTTAGCAAATATATTCAAATAGTCATTTGAAAAACTAGTATTCAAGATTGAATATGTAGAATATGAGAAATATGTGATGTTTTCATGAGGGGGAGTAAATACGCGTTGCACTCTTTTTCCCTTAACCAAGGTTTTGTCCCATTGGGTTTTCCTGGTAAGGTTTTTAATGAGACAACATATTATGCGTATCATAGATTGTGTACTCTTTTTCCTTCATTAGGTTTTTATCCCACATGGTTTTTCCTAATAAGGTTTTAAAGAGACACATTATCTACCAATGGACATCCAAGGGGGAGTGTTATGAATATCTTATTAAGTGGATGTCCATAATGATCAAGATAAAGTTTTAATGCACTTTAAATTCTAATAGTTATTAGAATTAGATCTCTACTTCCACTACAGGAAAACAGACTTTTTGCGGCGTTTTTTTTAGGCCGCTAAAACTATTTGCGGCGCTTGAGAAAGCGCTGCAAAAAACGCCGCTAAAATTTGCGGCGTTTACTTGAAAAAACGCCGCTAAAGATCATGGCTTTTAGCGCGCTTTTTTATAGAAAAAGCCACTAAAGGTCCTGATCTTTAGCGGCGCTTTTATAGAAAACGCCGCTAAAGACCACGACTTTTAGCGGCGCTTTTATAAAAAACACCGCTAAAGACCACGACTTTTAGCGGCGCTTTTATAAAAAAAGCCACTAAAAGTCATGAAAAATAAAAAAAAATATTATAAAAAAGAATAAGATTAAAATATTATAAAAAATTTAAGGGAAAAACAGTAAAATTAAACATTTTTCAGTCCATAACATTTAAACCAAAAAAAAAAAATCGATAGCAAACAATATTCAACAAGAATTTTAAAAAAAGAAGCTTTGGATGTCAACAACATAGTCCTAAAACAAAATAAAATTTGACTGCTTCAATGGGTCGTGGCTTCTTTTCTTTCGCCCTATTTACCAAGTAAATTTTCTGGTTTTGCATCTCCTTCCCACTTCTCAGATTGTCATCCTTTAAATCTCTATAGTACTAAACGATTCTCCTGGTTACCCACCATCCTTACATACAACCCAAAATATAAGTTAGCTTTAAAAAGAAGCTTAAACAAAAAAATAAACCAAAAGTTCATGAGACTACTAAGCATAAACATTTATGCAACACATGGATACTGTCCATGGATACTGCAACACATAATTATTAAAAAGTCAGAAAAACAATCAAGTAAAGCAAAAACTCAATATGTTGTTTCTGCAATACCTGTCAAAAATAAAACAATAAACAAGAAGGAATAATATGAATAATATTTGGTACACTGCAGTAGAGTTTTTAACCTACAGAAGCAAGATCAATATAGTATATACTTCTTATGCCTATAAATAGAGACTCTGATGAAGCATTGTAATCATCCCTTTGATCAATATAGTATATTCTCTATTGCTTTCATATTTTATTTATTCTTTATTCTCTTCATCTCTCTTTATTTTATAACAGTTTTCAAGTTTTTTATTTTTAATTAATAATTCTTTTATTTATAAAATCAAATAATAAATATGTAATTATTTTTTTAAAAACATCAACTAATTCTTTAGATATATTCTTCTTTATATATAATATTTATATGTAAAATATTTCTTTTCTCCACCTATATTGTGGGGGTATGGTGATTTCTAATATTATAATATCAAATAATATTTCAAATATCATTATTATTTAAAATATGTAAAATATTTCAAATATCATTGTTTTTCATCTACATTGTGAGTATGATATTTCAAATTTTTTTATATGTGAAATATTTCAAATACACATACAAAAATATATAATATGTCAATTTACTACACTCATGATATGGGTTGAAAAATAAATATTACACATAAAAAATATATTTTCAAAAAAAAAATATTGTTTACAATAAATTTTTTTTTGGTGATTTACAATAACAGGGCAAAACCCGAATAACCAATGCAATTAACATGACTCGAACCCAAGTCACACTTGGGGCGATAAGCACCCTTAACTATCAGGCCATCACATGGGATTCAATATTTGTAATAATTATTAATTATAAACACTAATTAAAAAAAAAGCTTGAAACAACATTAAAAAGTACATATTAAAATGCTTATAAGAAGAATTGAACTTAGGCCTCAAAGATAAGATCACAATTATCTAGCCATCTAATTAAAGGAGCTAATGTGTTAAAAATATTAATTAAAAAAAACTTTAAACAACATGAAATAAAAAAATACAAATGTGAGCAGGAGAGGAATCGAACCCAAGACTTAAGCTAAAAACATTAACACTTAACCACCTAACAAATAAACCTAATTTGTCAATTTTCAGTGAAAGAATGTTTTGTAAGACGCATTTTTACTGACACGACAGTGAAAATGCACCCTGTAAAATGCGTTTTCTTTTTTTTTTTTTTAAAAAACAGCGTAGATCAATAAATTTCGAAAATTTCAGCATACTTTCTCAAATTATTTTCTTTCCAGCATATATATATATATATATATATATATTAGCGTATAGAAACTCATCTAAATTTCTCAAATCAAACAGAGAGAAAAGAACACGAGAAAATAACATTCAAATAAATAACTGTCCCCGAAAAACTGAGAAACTCAGTAAATTCCAGTCTTTATTTACCTTAAATTCTCCTAACCGATAAAAAGAAGAAAAAGGAAAATGTGATTCATCATCGCGCGATCTAATTAAAACGGTGTACGTTAAATCTATACGGTAAAAACACCAAATATTATTGTTATTTTTTAGGGTTTAATTATATCTGAGATCACTAAATTATTTGTAAGTTTACATTTTGATCACTCGATTTTAAAAAAGTTACAAAATAGTCATTAAACTATTCAAAAAATTTCATTTAATTCACTTAACTATTCAAAAAATTTTATTTAAGTCATTGGGTTTTAATCTTTTTTAAAGTCCGATAGCAAGCTACAAGTGGCGATTTGACAATCGGTATAATAAATTAGTACCCATCAAAGAGTAGAAAAATATATGCTAGATCCAAGTAGATTTGACAGTTAGGGTCAGAGATCAAGAAATAATATTATTTGGATTTTAGTTCACAGATTCGTGATATTTAAAGTTGTTCCATAAAAGAAACTAAACTGTGGAAGAGAAGGGAAATGAGAGATTTCGATTGATGTAGGCAATGAAAACATAAAATGCCATACAACAACGATTTTAATAGTCCATCGACTTAAAAGAAAACTTTTGCATAATTTAATGACCATTTTATAATTTTTTAAAATTGAGTAACCAAAACATAAACTTATTAATAATTAAATGAGCTTAGTTAAATTTATCCTATTATTTAATGATGCGTTGCTAATTAGATAAATTGACCCTGTGTTTCATCTGACGGCTAATATTTACTGTCGGCAGAACAAGTTGTTGGAGCCATTCAAAACTCGGGGCTACTCAAAGAAATAATAATAAATACTAGACACGTTTCTACCTCACACTGTGCTTGAATACAATCGAAAAACATACCCTCCCTACACACCACAGCGTGGTCATTAAAAAAAAAGGTAAAAAACAAATAGCGCCAACTTCAAGGTTGCCTCCCACGTTAGTCTCAGTTGTAGTAAAATTTCCCAGCTGTATAACGGCTTGGTCTGCAGCAGCTGTAATCTAACCACCTCTGGCGGTCATAAAATGACGAAAATGCCTACACAAGGTAAAAAAACGGAAGATTAACTAAGGAATTATGGAGGCAATTAAAGGTAGGAGTGGGTGTTAATAATCATTAACTACCGGTTCTAATTTTAGTCAAAGGGAGAGTAGTGGACTGACCCGAGTGTCTGGTGTCACGTGACCTGAATCTCTGATTTCAAGATTAAATCTTTTTTGGACAACACCTAGTCAGCATTCCCCCCGGTTCACCCTTCCCGTTGGATCTTTCTGTTTTCAGCCGGAATCTCATTATCGCCGATATGTCCCCGCCCTTTCTCTAACAACTTTTTTTAAAAAAATGAATAAATAAATAAAATATATGGCATTTTAACCTTGAGCCAATTACGGCTGGTCCTATAAAATAGCTCAACTTTCGGTATATGCCTCAAATCTCTGCTTCATTTTTTCTGTCTTTTTACTCTCTTATCTATCAAAAGAGCTATTCTTCACTCCTCTTTGTGTTCTTTTTCCTTTTCCTTTTTCTTTTCCCTTTCCCTTTCTTTCTTTTAAGAATTTTCTTTTTCTTTATGTTTCCTGGAGAAAGTACTGTATATCATCAGAAAGCAATTTGTGTTCTCAGTTTCTTTTAGGATTTGGTTTTGAAAGTTACCCAAAATAGCAAGTCTGTGCTCTGTCAAGTGACTAAGAAAAGGCACTGTCTAGTGGTTTTTCTTTTTTTTTTGTTCGCGGCATCTTCCCTTTTTCTTTTATCCTCTGCAACTTTTACCTACAGTTTTCTTTCTTTTCTTCTTTTTCTTCGCTCCGTTCTCTCACAACTACTGGTTTTTGCCATCAGGGTGCTTTCCGTACTGCTTGTTTAAGCGCACTATTGTTTTTTTGGGGATAACTTTCCTTGAAATTTCTCGTGCTCATAAGTACTTTTTGAGTAAAACTTTTAACAGATTAATGGTGGGCTTCTCTTCATTTCAAGCTTCTCATTAACGTGTTCATTGTTCAGCTTTCCTTTTTAGCCCTTTATTCTCCTGGTGTCAAGTCTCAAAGGAATCCCTTCTTTTCCCTCCGCTTTTATTTGACTCCCCTTCCCACTCTCTCTCAATGAGACCAAGTGATAGAAGTTGAAAACCTGCATATACACCAATAAGGCAAAATCGAAAAAAAAGAATGGATCATTGTTCTGTTTCTTCAATCAAATACACAGAACATCGCAATCAAACCAAGCTCCTTTCACCACTGTTAAATGTCAAAGTCGAAAACCAACCAGAAATGAAGCCTCGAATTGTTCGGATATCAGTTACTGATGCTGACGCCACTGATTCCTCCAGCGACGAAGACGAAGAACAAACAACCCGAAGAGTCAAGAAAGTCGTGAACGAGATAACTATCGGTTCATCATCATGTCCCGCCCAAAACGACGCTGCTTTCAGAAGTAAATCGTCGACTTTGTCCAGGAATTCTCGAAAAAGGCCGGCGGCTGTTGCTGTAGCAAAAGCGTCCTCGGCTAAGGTATTACCAGCCGGGAAGAAATTCAGAGGAGTAAGGCAACGGCCTTGGGGAAAATGGGCGGCTGAGATCAGGGACCCGCTAAGGCGTGTACGTTTATGGTTGGGTACCTATGACACCGCCGAAGAAGCAGCAATGGTGTACGACAACGCGGCTATTCAGCTGCGTGGTCCCGACGCGCTCACTAATTTTACCACTCCCCAGCAAAAATCACTGCAAGACAAAAACAGCCAAAAGCCGTTATCCAGCTCAGAGTACAACTCCGTGGAAGAATCCCACACCACCACCACCAATCTTTGCTCCCCAACCTCCGTTCTTCGTTGTCCTTCGCTTTCGACCGACGAAGTCGATTCGTCGCAAAGCGTCAAAGAATCTCGAGAAATCGAGAGCGAACCTCGGGAGGATTCTTGCTGCATATCCAGAGAACACGTGTCGGATTTCTCCAGCAACCCATTCTCTATTCCAAGTGACATATTTAGTTCAGTACCGGATTTGTTCGACGACGATACGAGTTTTTTGAAAGATGATTTCGATAATGGATTTTTTAGTTCGTGTGAGGATTTCGAGTTCGAATTTGGTGGGGGTTTCTCCAGTTGGCAACATGTCGATGATCACTTCCAAGATATAGGGGATTTGTTCGGGGCGGATCCTCTTTTAGCCATTTGAGGGAGTGGTCCTTCCTTTTTCTCGTGTAATGCCAGTTTTACGGCAAGTTTTGCATCGGCGGGAACTGAAAATATCGGCAATTTTTTTCTTCTTTTTGTTTAATTAATATTGTTAATGAGTGAAGTTAAGAATATTAAACATCTCCGTCACAGTAACGGTGACGGACGAGTTTGGGTACGTGTTTTATGCTGTATCATGCTTATATGTTTGTTTTCGTGAAGGCACGTGATAAGAACATTTCAAAAGGCTAAGTTGTTTTATTTTATATTTTTTTCTTAATAACATGGTAAAAGGTTTTTTACCTTACTTTAGATTCTTATTATCTGCAGTGCACACGTGGTGTCAAACTCCATAAATATATTAGATTGTACAAATTTTGATAGTGTGTTAAAAAAAAAATACGATTAGAAACATATTAGATTTCTTTTGATAATTTAATTATTACATTATAACTTGTCCTATAATGATAATTTATTCTAAATCTGATTTAAATATGTGCATGGAATGTGGTGGATTCATGAATTACAAAGGAAGTTCCATATATACATATATAATTTTGTCCTACTGAATTGTTGACCTTGGTGTGCCACTAGCTAGACAGTACAAGCACCTTTCAAAGATGTTAGAATGTAATGGGTTATGCGCGAACCATGTTTTTTTTTTTTTATATTCATTGTCTAAACATTTTTTCTTTTCCTAATTCTAGTGTTCCCTGTTGGTTTAGGGTCTGCACCTTAAAACTCTATCATTCACCAAGTCGAATGCATCGGACCCAATGGGCTTCAAATTTTTTCGAGTTGTAGTATGTCTCAATATTGGACTACATAGTTTTACTTGTAAGCAAGTATACAAAATGTTACTTAATTATTGTTTTTCATTTCATTTTATAGCTATAACGAGATGAATCATATAGTGTGACTTCAATTTCATCTCCTACACTAGAATTTGACCACTTTGAGATATGAAGGTGGAACAAATAGGGGACGAATTTACACACAGCAGAGGCGGAAAGAAAGATGGGTGGTTTAAGTATTACAGTTTGAGACTTTGATAGAAAATGATGAGAGAGACCCCCTCCGCCATATGGCATTTCAAGATCTGGGTCCCTTTCTCCTAGTGTTTTGTCTGTGGGTGAAATTTAGCAAATCAAAGTTGATCATCATTTTTTGGGCCAAAACTGGGCATCATTACTCAACACTTGATCATCATGTGGGCTTTTAATCAAACACACCCACTCACCCCATAATCCAACACATTGAGCCTTGAAACATTTCAATGCTTTGAGTGATGAAATGTATCATCAAATTGTGGTCCAACCATAAAATGGAGAAGTACAAACAAATGTCATAAGATTTTGGCATTGTTAGCTCTCTCTGAACCCTTGCAGCACCAGGGGAAAAAGAGTATACTAACTGATGTTTCATAGACCTCATGTCTCATGAAAAGAGCTGAATTTTTTTATTAAATAAAAATTGTCATTATTCTAAAATAGTTACACTACACTCCCTAACATGACACAATATGCTCTTCTATAAATCCCAGGCCACAATGTCTGTTTCTTTGTTGATGTAATGTTTTGTTTCTGGGCTTTCTAGCCTCATTGCCTCACAATGTGTAGAACTTGGAACAGGTTTTTTTTTATAACTCAAGCAAGCAGTTGGGATTCTGAAAAAGTGAGAAAAGAGATGTCATTATCTGGTATATTTTGGGCGATTAGGGTGATAGATTTGCAGGCCTTTATGATGGAACTTTTTTTTCCTGGGTGGCAGAAAGAGAAAGAGAAAGAGAGAGAGAGAGAGAGAGAGAGAGAGAGAGCCCTACAACTAAGATTTTGTTTGCCTCTTGAGCTTTCCCCTATTGATGAATAGAGACAGTAAAAGTCTCAAGTTCATGGGTCTTTTTTCTTGTGGGTATGTGATTTACTTGAGGGCCGAGGGGGGGGGGGACCCTAATGATCATTAAAAACACAGCAAAAGGAAAACCAAATTTTCTCCAAATCTTTTCTTTTCTAGTTTATCAAGAAAAGAAAGGGTTCCATATTTATTGACCAATGCGGTCTCTTAAAGGAAGCATTGGTCTTTGAAGCAGTAAGAGGTCATGTTAGGGAGCGAAAGGGCACAAAATTCCACAACTTTGGAGACATTCAAGAAAAAAAGAAAAACAAACCAGAAGATTTTTGTTTCGAAATAATGAAACTCAATCATGGCCGTACACGTAATGTCAGGCTAACGGTGTTCCATCTCCTCATTCAGTGCAAGTAGGCTGGGCTAAGGCAAGGGTTCTGGTCCCTGGTCCCCAGACCCTTTAAATCCAGCTCACCCATTTCTTTTCCATTGTTTTTTCTTTGAAGCTTCGGCTGTCACGAGCCATCGCCCTGTGGTCCCACTTATCTTTCCCCTATATCATTAGCTTCATTTGGACCCTTCATTTTGGATAACTATGGCTCATTGGGGAGATCCACATAAGCATCCTGGCCCATTATTGACTGGGCCTTAACGTATTTCACAAAGAGAAATACCCAAGGGCTTAATAATATTTTTATTGGGATTTGAGTTTGGGCAGAAGATGGTTACCTCAGAATGAATATATCATGGACTGGGGTTACAAGTTGCATGAGAGTGCATCAAAGCTTAAAGCTTGATCGTTCCTTTCTCCTGATTGGTCAAAAAATGAATGAAGACTTTCAAGCACAGTGAATTAAGTTATTTGCTTCCAGACAACCTAGTGTACAACAAATCTTTTACGGATTCTGCAGTTAGCAATATTGAAGAATTCTCTAATCTTTCATTATTTATAGATCACCAAGAAATACAACAAAGAAATGTGACTGACAATTCTCACTAAAAAAACTCATATTATTTGGCTTTCCAATAGTTACAATTGCATATATTTCACCAAGCTATGCGTCTTTTCATCCAAATTATAAATTGTTTTATGTATTTTTTTTTTGTTAATGAATGGATTATTAAAAATTAAGCTATTTACAATAGGATGTTGGTGTCATTCGTTTGGTAGGGGTTGTTTATACAATCCATTTGCTGATCATTTCCGTGATTCTTCGCAAATCACCAGGGGCAAAAATAATAAAATATTTTAGGGGCCGAAATTAAATTATAATTTTTACGATAGGAAAAATGCTATTTCACCATTTTAATAGACTATATCTTTATAATTTTTAAAGGATTAGATCAAAATTTTATATTTTTAGGGGGGCTAAAGTACAATTTTATCTTTACTAATTTAAAATTTTAAATGGATCATACGAAAAGTTTTTCATTTTAGGGGGTCAGGCCCCTACCAGCCCCCTAGTTTTGCCACTGTAAATCACCATTGGTGGCATGTAAGAAAAAACAACATCAAAGTCTCGCAATTCAAAGTTCCTAATTGGCATGTACACTAGAATTTCTATCTACACTAATTCGGTTTAGACCTAGAACTGAATAAACTTGACTCTGACACTAAGATTGTAACACTTCAAACTTGACTTGAAAATTCAATCGGATCTAGAGTGTCACAGTGGTCGCCGAAGCAACCCGCTCAATTAATCATTCATTTTTTTACAATAGCCTGTAGCTCAATTTAGCAATTTGTACAATAGTTGAATTAATAAACAACTTAACATGCCTTGACAACACCTCAATAATACTAAGGTGGATTAATAATAAATAGTAAAAGAATGACTAGAACAATAATACCAAATGAAGCTACAATTCATATAATTAAAATGTATAAATAATATGAGCAAAATCAAAACCATTGTAACCTTATTAACAAAATTTAAAATTAACACACCAACAACACGAGTTTAGTATAATCAAAATAACAAACATATTATATTATTACATGTTATTGCTTTGGTAGATGGATGTCATTTTTTTTCTTTTTGCATCTTCTTGGCAAATGCAAGAAACCCATATTGACCATATTTATGAGGAGATAACCGAGAAGCGTCGCATCGAGAGAATGCCAAAATGGAAGATTAATAAGCAAAGAAGTAATTGAGAAATGATTATGAGAATGCCACTAAACATATTAAAATTGAAGTTATCAAATTATCCACGGGAAAAAGCCAACAAGAGTTTGCCGAAACTTTTACAAGCATAGTTACAAATCATCCAGCATATCCCTCCCTCTCCCTAGAAATTTGACAATCTAACAAATGGCTCAAAAGTTGAAGCATAAGTCAGCAACATGAATCATGTATGTAAGCAACAATGCCACCAGCATCAATACACATGCAACCCCTTGGTCAATCGATGTTCCTGTTCCTCCACATTAAACAAAGTTAATTCATTTTATGAACATTGATAAATAAAAATGGAATTTATTGTCAAAAGTCATATTTAAATAAAATAATAGAGGGAGAGAACAAACCGTCGTTGGTGGTGGGGGCAAGGGTAGGGGCAAGGGCGGGGGACTGGGCTTGAACAGCAACAGGCAAGGCAATCATACCAATAGCGAGAGCCGCTAGAATAGGCACAAAACAAAATCTAAGAACTGCCATATTTATTTCCCCAATAAATGAAAAGAATAAAATAAATAGTGGACCTCTCTCTGCGCTGCCTTTCAAAAATTTAATGGCATAGGACAGCCGACGCAGAGAGAGTAAATTGGTTATTTTTCCTATACTTTTTGGTGGCTGTTGAAGCACAATAGAGAGGGTGAGACATTATTTATAGAGAGTGATATAGGTTGGTGGAGTCAAAACTGGAATAAGCCAACCATCACTCATTTGCATGTAAAAAGTAAAAACTAATAATAGCATAGAACTTGTGGGATGGAGATGCCACACAACCTTATGTTTCGGATAATCCATAGAATTTTTCTTCTTTACTAAAAAAAAATCAAACTTTTTAGTTATATTGTTTTATCAATATGATATATGTAAACACACTAATTGAGTGTAAAATTGAAAATATATAAATTTATTTACTTGTTGGTTGAGTCTTAACTCGATTAACATAGATATTATTGTCAATACAGGAGAACATGAGTTCGAGTGTACTAAAACGCATTATCTTCCTATTTATGGGTTGAGAGGGGCTATGAGTAGTTCTAGGCATTAGGTAAAAAAAAAAACAGATATAATCGGAATCTATAATAAAATTATTAAAAACAATAGCATAGATATTTATGTCTCTATAACGAAATAAAAGCTACTGTGAAAGAGGTTTAAAAAGACTGGATGTATGGGTTAATAATAGTTAACACTTCTTTGGGGTCTAACTGTTCCCTTTAAAAAGAATGTGGAGGTTCTGCCAACGCCAACAACCATTATATTGTGTGGAGCTCCATTTCACAGTCATTGTTATTTATGCCAACAATAAAAAGAAAGATGGTTTTACCATCAACTTTGGTAAATTTTCATTTAAGAAAAACCATCGCATTAGCGGCTTTATGATTATGAATATTAAAAAATGAAACATGAAAACCATGTCCATTTGATCTTCCAAAGAAGAAAACTCGTAGCCAATATACTGACTTTTAATGCATAAAATTAAAGAAGTTAATCATCCTAAAAATGAGTTATAAATTCCTCAACTATGAATTGCTTTTTGTAATACACAAATTTCAAGGTATATGGTTATCTAAATCTTTGTTCCCATTAAGGAAAAGTTTGGTATTGTGGGAAATTATTGTGAAAAGGTATAGTTTGTTAATTTAAGGGGTTTGATATTATTGTTAAATTTTGTAGTGAAAATTTAAAATATTTATTTTAGACATGTTGTTGAAAATTAATAAATAAATTATTCTAAATCTTAATAATTTAAATTATACATTACCTTTTAAATAGTTTTTAATACTTAATAAATTATTTGTAAATTTAATTATACATAAAATATTTTAAAATTTTAAAATAATAATAAAAATAAAAATATTTAATAATTTAATATAATGATACATAAAATATAAATTACTCCAATATTTTAAATATATTTTAAATATTTAATACAAATAAGGATATTTTGATAATTTGTACTTCAAAACGCAAAAGCCAAAAACACTTAAACCTCAGCTTTTGCCTTGGGTGGAAAAACACTTTTCCACTACACTTTCAACCTGACAAGCCAAGTGTTTGGGGTAAAAGTACCACAAAATCTCTTATACTATACTCTAAATTGCATTTTAGTCATTCTATTAAAAAAATGAGTAAAGTAGTCCCTGTATGTTAGATGAGTGAGCAACATAGCTTCTCTATTAAAATTTGGTGTTTATATATAGGTCTCATAATAAATTTAATCTTCAACCTTTACACAATTATTCAATTTGACCCTTACTCCTTTTATTGGAAGTAAATTAGAATTTTTTTAAACTAATAAGGCTAAAGGGTCAAAAAGGCCTTAGTAACAAATTTAAAAAAAATCAATTAAGCCCTTTTATATTTTAAAAATTATTAAAAAAATCATAAAATTTATAAAAAAATTATAAAAAAAGTTATAAAATTTTTAAAATTTTAAAATATTCTATTAAAAAAAATATCAACCCTTTAAAATCTAATGGTTATAAGATTTAAAAAAAAATTGACCACTCATCTTTTATTGGGTCGGTATTGTTAAAATTTTTATAACTATTTTTTTTTTATAAATTTTAAATTTTGAAAGGGCTTAATTGTTTTTTTTTAATTTGTTACTAAGACCTTTTTGACCCTTTAGTCTTATTAATTTCAAAATTTTCTAATTTACTTCCAATAAAAAAGTAAGGGTCAAATTGAATAAATGTGTAAAGGTTGAGTGCTAAATTTGTTATTATACCAACATTCAACGGTGCAATTTTAACGGACGTGTTTATACAAGGGTTTATTTACCCATTTTTTAATAGAGGAGCTATAATGAAATCCAAAATATAGTACAATGGATTTTATTGTCCTTTTACTAGTGTTTAGCATTAGGGATAATCAAAACTCAATTCGATCGAAAAAGTCGAAAAAAATTTGAATCTCGAGTTAATTAAATTGAGTTATTTGAGTTTCGAGTTCTAGTCGAGTTGAATTTTACTATTCGATAACTTGAATAATTCAAATAACAAATTGATGTAAATACCCCTTTGGTCCCTGTAAATTTTGAAAATGAGCAAATTTGTCTCTCTCTCAACAAAAATTACAAAATAATTTTTAAAATTCAAAATATATATTTTTTAAAAAAATTAAAAAAAATTCAAAATGAAAGTTAAAATTTTAAAAATTTTCTAAAACAATAAATTTGGGACCTAAATAAGTTAATTAGTGATTTAAATATATATGGTTTCAAATTTATGTGCTAGAAAATAAAATTAGTTTTACTATAACAAAATTTTAATTTGATATGTTTAATTTTTTAATTTCACTCGACTCGACTCGATTCGACTCGAATTTAATTTCACTTGACTCAATTAAAAAAAATAAATTCAAATTGAGTTAAGATAATAAAATTGAAGTTGAAAAGTATTGTGAAATCCGGATTTGACACAAAAATTTTCACCATACCTCTCCACTCCTATATATATTGAGCTATTGAACCAAAATTGACATATGGGGCGCTAAATTTGCACTCTTTACTGATAAAAATGAAATTGATCCATGGTTTGGTTCCTTTCACAGCTTTGATTACTGGAGTGTTAGAATATGTCTAATCATAGTGAGTAGGTTAGCTAGACTGTTAACTGACTAAAGTTGTAAAGCTGGTAACAGTTGTAAAAGCAGTTACTGTACTGCATTAAATACCCAACTATTCTCCTAATAACACATGCGTGAAGTATTTTTAACATGGTATTCAGAGCTTAGGTTCTTGCGGTTTTTCTCTGATATTTTTTTTTCTTCTTTCTCTCTTTTCTCTCTGTTTCTCTTCATGGCCAGTGATGGTGTTCCTCCTCTTGCTCAGTCGCCCCGGTCTGTCAATGTTGGCGAAACAGTTCATCCGCCAAGCTCAAGTAACCTTGCCTCCTCGAGTGTTCAGTATTTCACCAAACATGATACTGTTAAGCTTCACGAAAACAACTTTCTGTTATGGAAACATCAAATTTTGTTAATTCTTGAGGGTTATGGACTTGAAGGTTTTGTATTAGGCACGATTCTTTCTCCCCCTTCGTTAGTATCTGGTGCTGATGGGAGTCTCCTGGAAAATCCGGCGTTCTTGGTGCATAAGAAACAAGATAAGTTCTTGGCTTCTTGGCTCCTATCCACAGTCACGGATGATGTTTTGGTTCATCTGACAGAAGCTAAAACCAGTCTTGAGATTTGGACGACAATTGGCCGTCGGTTTGGTGCAAAGTCAAATCTTAAAGTTTCAAGTATTCGCCATACCTTATATTCGATCAAGAAATCGGATCTTTCGATCAAAGATTATCTAGCTAAAGTTAAAAGTCTAAGCGATAGTCTGACTGCTGCTGGGAGTCTTGTTTCTGAACAAGAACAGGTTAGCATAATCTTGGCCGGTCTTCCCATTGAATTTGAATCCATTCTCATTTTTGCTTCTGCTACTCCTATTAGTCTTGACTTACTTACGAGATGCTTCTAGACTGTGAAACTCGTCAAATGGTCAGTATTAATCGATATCCCTTTACAAGCTAACCTGGTTTCTCAACGTGATGATCGTGAAAGTATGAAGTCGGGATCGGTTTCCTTTAAGTGGTGCACACCAAAACCACGAGGAACTGGGCGTGGCTGGTCGCGTGGCCGAACTCGCGATTCCGCCGAGGATGGTCGAGATCAAAACCACAATGTCAATTATGTGGCAAAGTGGGTCATATGGTACGCACATGTTATCACCGCTTTTGATGAAAGTTTCTCCGGTCTTGGCTCCAAACCATCACCAATTATCATCATCTACATGAGCCTTCTTCAACTCATCGCTCGTCATCTCAATGTTGTGGCGGGCTTACAACCTTCTTCCATTTGTCCCACAAGTTGCTCCAATTCCACAAGCTTCGATGGTAACTCAACACTGGTATCCAGATTCAGGGGCCACTAATCATGTCACCCCTACTATGACTAATCTTTCTGATGTCTCTCCATACACGGGTACAAGCCGAGTCTCCATGGGTAATGGTGAGTCTGTTTCCATTGATAACATAGGCTCTTCTAAAATACTAGCCGGTTCTCGATTGCTGCATCTAAAGAGTGTATTGCATGTGCCTACAGTATGTAAAAGTTTGCTCTCTGTAGGACAATTTGCCAAAGATAACAATGTTTATTTCGAGTTTTATCCTGTGCTATGTTTTGTGAAGGATATTCAGACAGGGAAGATTCTTCTCAAGGGCCACATGCATAATGGCCTATATCGATTTGATTTTTCTCAAGCTGAAGCATGCAAATCTGGTCCTGCTGCTGTTTTAGGATCTCCTCTAGTGCATAATGTTGAAGCTTCCTCTACTCTTGATCTTTGGCATAATAAACTTGGGCACCCTTGCATGGCCACTATTCATCGTATATTACGCTCTTGTAATGTTTCTTTTAACAATAGTGATCTGACTGTTAAGTGTACAGCTTGTAAAATAGGCAAATCCCATAAATTGCCTTTTTCTCCTTCAACAACAGTGTATTCGGCTCCTTTTGAATTAGTGACAGCAGATGTTTGGGGTCCAGCTCATATATTGTCTAGAGGATACTCTTATTATGTTTCTTTCAATCGATCAAGATAGTCGATTTACATGGATGTATTTTCTCAAGACTAAGTCGGTTGCTAGGTGTTTTTCTCGATTCTACAAAATGGTTCAAGTTCAATTTGGCCAAAACATCAAAATGTTACTGATCGATGGAGGTAGTGAGTTTAGTGTTCTTTCGCCTGAGCTTAGTCGACTTGGCATTCACCATCGTGTAACGTGCCCTTACACCTCTCAACAAAACGGGGTTGTAGAAAGACGACATCGACATATAGTTGAACTGGGATTGACATTATTGACACAAGCTGCTATGCCATTAGCTTATTGGTCTGATGCTTTCTCTCATGCGGTTCATTTAATTAACAGACTCCTACTCCAAAGTGTTGCAACATATTTCTCCTTATGAGAAGCTCTATATGGTTCACTCTGATTATACTCTTTTGAAGGTCTTTGGAAGTGCCTGTTTCCCTCATCTTCGACCTTTTCAAAGACATAAGCTTCAATTTCGATCCAGCAAATGTGTGTTCATTGGCTTTGGACATCATCAAAAAGGGTTTAGGTGCCTTGCTTCTGATGGCAGTGTGTTCCTCTCTCGACATGTCATATTTGATGAAATGGAATTTCCTTTCAAAAGTGGTTTTTCTCTTCCACAAGGGTCCAGATTCATAAGTTCATCCATCATCGATCTCCCGTCCTCGTGGTTACAATGCCGACTTCTAACTCGATATGATGGACTCGTGCAGTGCGGTGTAACAAATCAGATCACTTCTCCATTTGTTCCTTCTCCTGCCTCGAGGTCTACACACTCGTGCTCCCCTACTAGAAGTGATACTGAAAGTATGATTGCACCTTTGCATAGTCGTCGGGATCATCAATAGGTCACCACCGCCTCACAACCATCACTCTATGCAAACACGATCGAAAAGTGGTATTTTTAAACCGAAAATGTTCACCTCTGTCCTGGATGAAAACGAGCCCTCCACAATAACTGAAGCTTTTCAGAGTCCAACTTGGACTGCTGCTGCACGGGCTGAATATAATGCTTTATTAGCAAATCACACGTGGGATCTGGTCTCCTTACCCGAAGGACGTCGAGCCGTTGGTTGTAAATGGATCTTTAAGCTCAAACGTCATGCAGATGGTTCAATTGCTAGATACAAGGGAAGACTAGTTGTAAAAGGTTATCTTCAACAAGCTGGTGTTGACTTCTTTGAGACATATAGTCCTGTTGTTAAACCAACAACTGTTCGTGTAGTGTTGGCTCTTGCTATTTCTCGAGGGTGGTCTCTTCGGCAAGTGGATGTCAACAACGCTTTTCTCAATGGAGATTTGCATGAAGAAATATACATGACACGACCACGTGTTTTGAAACAAAGATAGTGTTGATGGGAAACAACTTGTGTGCAGATTAAGAAAAGCTCTTTACGGTCTCAAACAAGCCCCTCGGGCTTGGTTCTCCAAATTGAGGGAATTTTTGCTCAATAATCAGTTTGTGGTTTCTAAGGCTGATAGTTCGCTCTTCATTCGACAAACAGACACACAACATCTCTATGTGCTCGTGTATGTCGATGACATAATAGTTACTGGCAGTGACTCCCATGCTATTAACAGTTTTGTTAAATCACTTGACACTAATTTCTCTCTAAAAGATCTGGGGCAGTTAAGCTATTTTCTCGGTATTGAGGTTGTTCATACTCCAAATGGTGTCTTCTTGAATCAAAGGAAGTATATTCTCGACTTACTTCATCGAGCTTCCATGGCAACGTCAAACTCCTCTCCTACCCCGATGATTACCACCAGCAAACTATCGGTTCATGATGGATCTCCTGTTGAAGATGCTCAGCTTTTCAGAAGTATTGTGGGTGCTTTACAATATGTGGTTGTAACACGACCAGACATTGCATTCTCAGTAAATAAAGCTCACAATTTATGCATCGGCCGTTGGATACTCATTATCGAGCTGTCAAAAGAATTTTGCGGTATCTACAAGGGACACTAGAGTTTGGCCTGCATTTCACAAAAACCTCGAAACTGTTGCTTGAAGGATACTCTGATGCAAGCTGGGCGTCAGACACTGATGATCGTAGATCTACTTCAGGGTTTTGTGTCTTCTTGGGAGGTAATCTAGTCTCTTGGGGAAGTAGGAAACAGTCTGTTGTGTCCCGTTCCACAGCAGAGGCGGAATACAGGAGCTTAGCTCAGGTCACTGCAGAAATGGTTTGGATTAAATCTCTGTTGTCTGAACTTGGTATCTCTACTCCTAATAAAGCCCTGCTCTGGTGTGATAGCTCAGCAGCAGTTGCTGTGGCCAACAATCCGGTAATGCATTCAAAGTTTAAGCATGTGGAGTTGGATTTGTTCTTTGTCGAGAGAAAGAGTTGCGATGGTTCTTTTGGAGTTGGTCATGTGTCTGGACAAGATCAAGTTGCTGATATATTGACTAAACCGTTATCAGTTGGTTTGTTTGATAAATTCAGGAAGAAACTGCATGTTGTTTCCAAGGGAGAAGTGATATCACGAGAAGGAAGAAGTTGATAAGCATGGGGCATGTTAGAATATGTCTAATCATAGTGAGTAGGTTAGCTAGGCTCATTAATCGACTAAAATTGTAAAGTAGTAATGATTGTAAAAGCGATTCTTCATCTTGCATTAAATACCCAACTATTCTCCTAATAACACATGCGTGAAGTATTTCTTTGTTTACGTTGAGCTCTTTAACATGGAGAACAAAATCCACAATTCAATCAATCAACACACAAAGCGTGTAGAATATGGAGGATAGTTGAAAGAGAATTATGATCTGCTTCATTAATATTTGTCCAATCCAACGTAATATATGTGGCATGAAAATTAAAATATCAACTTTCAAACATTAATATTTACAAAACTTGACATGCTTTAATCTTTAATTTATATATTTACTTGTTTTATTAAATAATTATTCCTATTCAATTTATTTTTAGCATCAAATTAAAATATCAATTTCCAAACATTAATATTTACAAAAGTTGGCATGCATCAATCTTTAATATATATAATAAATGTTCAATTTGAAGATTATTTACACTATTAGTTTTATTATTCTTCGGTTCAAAATAATAATAAAGATATTGTCTTAAGAAATTATTAAAAAAAGTTGAAAATGATAAATGCCACATTTTAAAAATCATTTACATGCTTCATATTATCTATATAAAAACATCAGTTAAAAAACCTTTCATATTATCAAATTTACATTTAAAAATAATTATAATATTTAATTTAGATTTTTTAATTAAAAATATATAAAATAAAATTGTGATAATTATATATTTAAAAGCAACTATAATTTAATACAAGTTATACATTTAAAAATAATTAAAATTTTAAAGGTAAATTATGAAAATAGTTACTCAACTATTAGTGTGTTTTTGTTTTGGTCACCTAGGTTTAAAATTTTATATTTTAGTCACTAACGTTATCGAAATTTAATAGTTTGGTCACTCCTCCGTTAAATCGCTAACAATAGCAATTTTTTATTGGCATACTAATAAATTTAGTCCTCCAATGTTTACAGATTGTATCAATTTAGTCCTAATTCTAAAAAATCTAACAAATTAAGCCCTCAACTTTACACTTCTGTCAATTTAGTTTTACTTCTTAAAGATTCAAAAATAAAAATTTTAAAAACTGAAAAAAGAAAACACTATTTGAAAGATCATTTTTTTTATAAAAGTAAATAAGATTTTATAAAAATATATACAAAATTATAAATAAATAAATAATTATTTTTTTCATTTTTTTGACATGAAATTTATTTATTCAAACAATACTTTTATAGATAAATATTTAAAAAAAACCCACAAACAAGACTTAAATCATATTCAAGATTTTCCTTTTTTTAAGTTTATTTTATAAATAATAATTTTTATTATAAATCTAGCCTTACTACTTAGTCCTCATCAAATTTTTCGAGTGATAGGTACCTCCTTCACCTGCAACCATCGGCACCAATTACCCTTACTACAAACTTCTTGATTTCCACATCCTCCATTATCATGCCATTGAACTGGGATTTGGTTGTACAGCTACCGACGTGGCCTTCCACTACTGGTTTTCCAAGACCTCATCCCCATCTATATATTCTAATCATGCCCATCCTTAAGCACAACCTCAAACACAATAAACTCGTTCTAAGCAACAATGTAAAGACATCAATTCTCACTCTTTTTCGACTTTAGGTTGTAGTTTTCGACCCAACCTAAACATGGCGATTGTTAATGTCAAAAAGTTTTCGATCCAACTTAAACATGATGGTCGTTAATGTTAAAAAAAAGTTAAATTTGTGTAAGTCTTCTTCATTTTCCCTCTTAAATTTTTTTATTTATAAGATTGTTATTTTATTTATAAAATTAGTATTTTAATAAATAAATTTCAAGTTAGAAAATGAGAAAAATTGATATTCATTTATTTATAAATATATTTACAATTTTGCAAGTTTTTTTTTTTTATAAAACCTTATGTATTTTTATCTAAAAATTGACTTTTAAATATTTTTATTTTTTAAAGTTTAAGAATCAAGACTAAATTGATAGAATGTGTAAAGTTGAGGACTAAATTTGTTGAATTTTTTAGATTTAGGACTAAATTGATAGAATCTGTAAACAATGGAGGCTAAATTTGTTATTATGCAAATAAAAAGGTTAACGTTAGTGATTTAATGGAGTGACCAAAATATTAAAATTTGATAACGTTAGTGACTAAAATATAAAATTTTAAACTTGGGTGACCAAAATAGAAACACGCTAATAGTTGTGTGACTTTTTTTATAATTTACCCAAATTTAAATTACAATTATTAGTTAAAAAAGTTGTGCTAATTTTAAAATATTTTTATTATTGAATAGAACTTTAAGCATAAAATATAGAAAAACAAGTTGTGGTAATTATAATTACACTAGTTTAAAAAATTTTGGCGTAAACAAAAGTTGTGTTAAATTTGTTTTTAAGTAGTGCTGTTTTTATTGATGTAAAATAAACTTATTACTTGAATAGAATTTTAAGTATCTTAATGATCACTTAATTAATATTAGAGTTAGTTATGTTAATTATTTATTATTTTGAATTGTTAGAATTGAGTGACCCGAATCCTTATTAAAATAAAATACAATGATAAAATAAAATAAAAATAAAACCCATATAGAACTACACTTCTTTTATTATATTTTAGAATAAGGTTTTTAAACCTTATTAAACTTCATCTATTTGATATTGATTAGAATAAGGTGTTTCAATCTCACTACACTCCTTCTATTAGAATATGGTTTTACAAGCCTATAAATAGATATAGTCTACTCCTCTTGTAATCATTCGAATTCAACATAGTAAATTATCTTCTCCTTTTTTCGTGGTTTTTTCCCCGAAAAGGTTTCCACGTAAAATCTGCGTGTTCTTTATTTTTCTTTCTCTTTTCTTTGCGATACATTGTCATTATCAACGTTCTATTTTTATTTTTCACAAATTGGTATTTGAGCTTCCGGGTTGTTCATCTCAATCTCGGTAATGGCATATTTGAAATATGAAATTCCGCTGTTGGATCGCAACACTAGATTCGCATTGTGGCAGATAAAGATGCAGGCAGTTCTTGCGCAGATGGACTTAGAGGATGCCCTGTTAGGGATAGATAAGATGCCTTCGACATTGACGGAGGAAGAGAAGAGGCGTAAATATCGAAAGGCGTTAACACAATTACATCTGCATTTGTCTAACAGAATTTTACAGGATGTGATGAAGAAGAAGACCGCCGCTGCATTACGGAAGAGGCTGGAACAAATACGTATGTCGACAAATCTAACCAGTAAGCTGCATATGAAGCAGCGTCTTTATGCTCATCGTTTGGAGTAAGGTGAGTCTCTCGAATTTGGAGGCTATGGAGGTTCAATATGATAAGGAAGATCTAGGATTGATTCTACTTTGTTCGTTGCCCCTGTCTTATTCAACCTTTAGAGACACGATTTTACATAGCCGCGAGTTTCTCACAGTTGATGAGGTTTATGATTCTTTAACCTCGTATGATAAGATGAAACATCTTGTGGTTAAACCTGACTCTCAGGGAGAGGGTCTCATTATTCATGGGAGACAATATCAGAATGCTGATGATGATCGTGAAAAGACACAGAAATGGAATCCTCGCGGTAAATCTAAAGGTAGATCGAATTCTTCAAACAGAGGTAAAACTTGTAAATTCTGTAAGAAGAAAGGGCACATTAAATCTGAGTGTTATAAGCTAGAAAACAAGATCAAAAGGGAGGCTATGAATCAAAAGGGAAAACAACCAGAAAAATCCGGTGAAGCTGATGTTGTAGAAGACTACAGCAATGGTGAACTTCTAGTCACTTCTGTCAACAATTCTAAAGTGAGCGAGGAGTGGATCCTTAATTCGGGTTACACATTCCAAATAATTCCCAATTGGGATTGGTTTACAACTTATGAAACAGTGTCTGGAGGTGTTGTTTTGATGAGAAATAATGCTTCGTGTAAAATCACAAGTGTTGGAACAACTAAAGTTAAGATGTTTGATAGAGTTGTCAGAACACTTAGTGACGTGCGACATGTTCCAGAATTGAAGAGAAATTTGATTTCGTTGAGTACTCTTGACTCAAAAGGGTACAAATACATAGCTGAAAGTGAGGTTTTGAAGATTTTTAAAGGTTCCCTCGTTGTGATGAAAGGGAATAGAAAGACTGTCAAGTTATATGTTTTGCAAGGTTTAAACCTTGTCAGATGATGATGGTACTAAACTTTTACATATGCGCCTAGGGTATATGAGTGAGAATGACATGGTAGAATTGAATAAAAAATGATATCTTGATGGGCAAGGTATTTGCAAACTGAAGTTCTGTGAGCACTGCGTTTTTGGGAAGCAAAATAGAGTTTGATTCACCAGAGGAATCCATAACACGAAGAGAACATTGGAGTATATTCATTCTGATCTATGGGGGCCATCTAGAGTGCCTTCGAGAGGTGCAGCTAATTATATACTAACTTTTATTGATGATTTTCCCAGAAAAGTTTGGGCGTTCTTCTTGAAGCAGAAAAGCGATGTGTTTTCCGCATTTAAGTCTTGGAAAACCATGATTGAAAAATAGACGAGAAAACAAATAAAACACCTCCGCACAGACAATGGCTTAGAATTCTGTTCTGATGAGTTTAATGAACTATGCAAGTCAGAAGGAATTGTGAGACACTTGACAGTTCGTCATACTCCATAATAAAATATTATTGCAGAACGAATGAACAAAACGATCATGAAGAAAGTTCGATGTATGTTATCGAATGCTAACTTGCTGAAGTTGTTTTGGGCCGAAGCAGCCTCTACTACATTTTTTTTATCAACCGATCTCTATCCATTGCCATTGAGAAAAAGACTCCACAAGAGGTATGGTCTAGTAATCCTGCTAATTATTCTGATTTAAAGATCTTTGGATGTCCTGCGTACACTCATATTGATAATGAAAAATTGGAACTGGGATCTATTGAATGTGTTTTTCTTGGTTATAAAGCTAGTGTAAAAGGGTATAAGTTATGGTGTCCTGAAAATAGAAAAGTTGTGATTAGCAAAGATGTTGTTTTTTTATGAAACTGCTATGCTATCTAACTTATCTCTTAAAGACTCTTCCAATAAATAACATCAAAAGCAGTTGGAGCATCAGATTAATCCAGAATCTACAATAGAGTCGACTCCTCAAGCCAGTACATAAATTCAGAATCGAGTTGCTTCTTCACCACAATACTCTATAGCCAAAAAATAGAACTAGAAAAGAAATTAAACCTCTAAAGAAGTATGCCGAGGCTGATCTAGTTGCTTATGCTTTAAATGTGGCTGAAGATATAGATGCAAATCAAGAGCCATCTAATTATTCTGAGGCGGTTAGCTGTGAAGACTTAGAAAAGTGGATGTTTGCTATGCAAGAGGAGATGGAATCACTCCACAAAAACAGAACATAGGATCTTGTGAAACTTCCTAAAGGTAAAAATGTTGTTCATTGTAAATGGGTGTTTAAAAATAAAAAAAAAAGACTCCATGAGTTGAAGAACCCATATATAAAGCAAGGCTTGTTGCAAAGGGTTACAGTCAAATTCCAAAAGTGGACTTCACAGATGTGTTCTCCCTAGTTGTAAAGCATAGTTCGATTCGAGCTTTGCTTCGTATTGTGGCCATGCATGATTTGGAGCTTGAGCAGTTAGATGTAAAAATTGCATTTTTGCATAGAGAACTTGAAGAGGATATTTACATGCAACATCCAGAGGGTTTTACAGTCTCAAAAAAAAGAGGACTATGTTTGCTTGCTGAAAAAGTCCCTTTACGGTTTGAAACAGTCACCAAGGTAGTGGTACAAGATGTTTGATTCCTTTATGACTTCTCATGATTTCAAAAGAAGTAGCTTTGACAGTTGAGTTTACTTTAAGAAAAACAATGATGGTTCTTTTTTGTATCTATTCCTTTATGCTGATGACATATTGATAGCAGCGAAAGATAAATGAGAGATAAGAAAGGCCCAAAGCCCAACTAAGTGAAGAATTTGAGATGAAAGATTTGGGACCAGCAAAGAAGATACTTGGTATGGAGATTCTCAGAGATGGAAAAGTAAGTAAATTGACCTAATTCAGAAGGGGTACATTAAGAAAGTTCTTTACAGGTTCAATATGCAGAGTGCTAAACCTGTTAGTACTCCTTTAGCAGCCCATTTCAGACTGTCATCTGCTTTGTCTCCACAATCAAATGATGAGATTGAGTACATGTCACATGTTCCATATTCTAGTGCAGTGGGATCTCTCATGTATGCTATGATTTGTTCACGTCCAGATTTATCATATGCAGTTAGTGCAGTTAGCAGATACATGGAGAATCTCGGTAAAGAACACTGGAAAGTAGTTCAGTGGATTTTAAGATATTTACGAGGTACTACTGATGTTTGCTTATAGTTTGGAAGAACTAGAGATTGAGTCATTAGGTATGTTGATGCTGATTTTGCTGGAGACCTTGATAGAAGAAGATCTCTCACAGGTTATGCCTTTACAATCGGAGGTTGTGTAATCAATTGGAAAGCCACTTTGCAAACTATAGTCGCTTTGTCTACCACTGAAGCTGAGTACATGACGATTGCTAAGGCTTGTAAAGAAGCCATTTGGTTGAAGGGACTCTTTAGTGAACTCAATGAAGACCTTCAAATCAGTACAGTATTTTGTGACAGTCAAAATGCCACCTTCTTTACAAAAGATCAAATGTTTCATGAGAGAACAAAGCATATTGATGTTCGGTATTGTTTTGGTCGTGATATTATTGCTCGTGGTGATATTGTTGTGAGAAAAATTAGTACTCATGAAAATCCTGTAGATATGATGACTAAGTCACTTCCCATAACCAAGTTTGAGCATTGCTTAGACTTGGTTGGTGTTAATTGTTGAAGTTAAACCCTTAAGGGGTTTTATGGAAAAGGTGGAGAACTTGTTCGTTGAGAGTTCGCGATGAAGAACTTGTTCGTTGAGAATTCGTGTTAAGGTGGAGATTGTTAGATTTGAGTGACCCGAATCCTTATTAAAATAAAATACAGTGGTAAAATAAAATAAAAGTAAAATCCATATAGAACTACACTTCTTTTATTTTATTTTATAATAATGTTTTTAAACCTTATTAAACTTCATCTATTTGATATTGATTAGAATAAGGTGTTTCAATCTTACTACACTCCTTCTATTAGAATATGATTTTACAAGCCTATAAATAGACATAGTCTACTCCTCTTGTAATTATTTGAATTCAACATGGTAAATTATCTTCTCCTTTACTTGTGGTTTTTTTCTCGAAAGGATTTCCACGTAAAATCTGTGTGTTCTTTATTTTTCTTTCTCTTTTCTTTGCGATACATTGTCATTATCAACGTTCTATTTTTATTTTTTCACATGAATAATATTACTTTACATTAATTACATAAAGTAGAATTATATTGTACACTGAATATGTTAAAAATGCTTTAATTATTATTTCAAAATTTTATATTATAATATTTGAATTGATAAGTTAATATATTTTAATTATATTTAATAATTCAAATAAGAAATATTATTTTACGCTAATTATTGTAATTAAAAATATATAATTTAAGAACTAATTAAATATTAAATGCAATAAAAATCACGTGCAATGCATGTAACATTAGAAGATAGTATATATAAAAGCACGAATTTGGAGAATCTTTTGAATTGATCATAATACATTTTATTATTCACTAGATTTTTACACACCCACAATGTGAGTGAACACAATTATGTAATAAATTTATAATATATTGTGGAAAGGATTTAATATTACTTTGGTTGAAATGGTAAAGTTAGAGTGAAAGTTATAATATTTTGAGTTCAAATCCCATGTGCTTGTGTTTTCTAAATTCTTTATAAAAAGTACTTTCAAAATAATTTTTATTCCTTTGTGTAATTGGGCTTTTAGAAAATACACAACTTAGTTGATAACCCGATTGATGGGTGACACCAACTCAATAATAATATCAAATAATAGTATTGGTTATATTATTAATTTAACTTTAACAATAATTTTTTAATATATTTGTTGATGGATGTTTTGGTCCCTCTTCATGGGGGCTATCCTTCATACTTATAAAGTACAGTTCCTTGATGTTACGTGCTAGGTGTAACTAGATGCCATGCATAACAACACGTTATCCCCTTAGGCTAAACACGTATCCTTAAAGTTATCCTTGTTGAGATCCCGTGTAACCTCTCAAACCCGGCCTAGACGTTATGGCTAGATTGAGAAGGCTACATTAGCCACCGAAATGGCTAAGCTAACTTACGTTACTTTTGAAAACCTTAAATAAACTTGTTTTAGAGAAACTGTAGTTGTACTTTGAATTAGCTTAAAAGCATTCATTCATTAGGTCATGTATACTTAATATTCATTTTATTGTTGATATTTTTGTGTTATGAAAACTTTTTTCTTGTCGTTTTTCTTTAAAAAAAACTCGATGTTAAACTAATGTAGCGAAAAAAACCATTGTTCAAGTCATTTTGGAAACGTAGTTGCCTTATCGATTTGTTTTTCAAAAACGATTCCTTTGTAATGCAGCGGAAAGTAGGGAACAATGTCAAATTTTACTTAAGTTCGATATCATGCATTATCCGGTTATTATGCTTGAGTAATCCATGCATGCAAAAACCCCAAAAGAAAAGTTATCAAGCCACAAGCCAGAAGTCATTAAAAACTACAAACCAAAACTAATAAAGACTGATTAATACTTATAAAAAAAATAATCCGAGGTCCAAGGTGATTCTCCGAATGTCGAGTCCAGTCCTAATTTTGAGGTTTACCTGAAAAGTTAAACACTATTGGGGGTAAGCTTATGAAAAGCTCAGTGTGAGTCGAACAATTATTTAAACGGACAAAAACATAAATATCGAATACTGTGAAACATATTAGCATTAACAGAAGAACACAAAACCATCATTGGAATTTCATAACATTACATAGCCATTATCAAATTAATGTCAAACGGTGTATGAGCATGGGTCATCATTCATTCGAGTAACAATCATTAATTTCGACAACATTCAATACAACAAAATACAATACGTAGTATAAATCAATAACATTCGAATATGTCGTGCACATGATGCAATGCAAAAAGGTTCCTACACATACCCCCCGCTACACACCACGAGTTCCTCAGAACCCGTCATCCGAACTCTAAAACATTATGGGCTTAAGCCCGTTGTGGTTAAAACCACCGATAACAATATGCAAAAAATTCTTCCAGTAAAAATGCAAACAAGTTGCTAGTAAAAATACGATAAATCGCTATTCCCCTAGGTACTTCAGGTGCAGTGTACTAACTACGAATAATGCAGACTTAATATGCCGCCGGTACTCCACGGAACTCCTCTGTCAACCATAAAATCTCAACCCAATGCATATGCAATATGTCACACAATCTCATACATAATCATATCTCAATACTTTTCACATTCATTTGACATGCTCAGCATGTCCTTAATAATCACATACTTTCAGTAAATGGAAACAGTGTTCCAATATTTCAAATTACCATTGTGTTGGTATAAATCAATATCGTTCAATTTCACATACTTTACAGATTTTCATTGTGCAAAAATAACACCCGTTTCAATACACAATATAACAAATATATCATGCGTTTAAATCATACATAAGCATAATATCTCAACACATTATATCATTCAGTCAAACATTCTCATATCTCATAACAAATATACAATTACAAATTCAATCAAACATTCCTACTATCAAACTAGCAATTTTGCCAACATGTTAATCTTTTAATGCTCGAAACATACCTGGTTCGACCACTCACAAAATCAATAATTTGGATATTAAGCCAATCCAATCAGCAAGTTAATTTATCAAATATAACATTATATTTAACATTTTCAAACAATTTTATCAATTTAAGACCCACACCTTATTTTTCGCTTTCTCGCAGCACACTAGTGAATCTTCCAATTTTCCTTAATAATTCCTTAAACGAACCTAAACCAAAATTTAGTATAAATTCAATAAATTTACCATTAAACCAGCCCCCAAATACCCACTTATGATTTCAAACCAATTGTTGAAATTATAACTATTTTATGAATCCAAACTAGTTATATTCCTTACAATGTATCGATGCGAACCGTACGTATAATCGTTCTTCACCTTTACGGATGATTTGGGGCGTTTGGGTCAGCACATAATTGAATAATATACTAAAAATCATTATCTAGTCAATGATTAATTCCTTCATTTAATCAATTCATAACATTTACCAAACAACTATCTCGAAATAACAAACTAATTATCCTTAATTGCACTTACGCTTCACGATTTGTGGGATCCGATTAGCTAATTGATCAAGAACGTCTCTCCCTAATTAACATGTGATTAAAGACTGATTAGGAGGGTTCAAGAACAAAATTTAATGTTGGAAAAATATGGGCAAGACCCAAGAAACAAAATAACCCCCTTTCTTGAACATAGGCGCACGCACCACCACCCATGATGGCCAAAATTGGGACTGAATTTTAAAACGGTTTGAGATCTTATTTGTAACACCCCTCACCCGTATTCAACGCCGGAATATGTTACGAGGTATTACTGATCAATTCACAACACATATATCATACATTTATGCAACATTAAACATTTATTCTCATAAATCATTCAACACAATCACATTGTCCCTTATAAGGGCCTACGAGGCCTTAAACATGCTTTAAAAGAGGTTCGGGACTAAATCGATATCAGAAGAAAATTCTGAAAACTTAGAAAATTTTCATGTAAACAAGGGTCACGTGCCCGTGTGAACAGGTCGTGTGCCTCACACGACTAATAGACACGCCCGTGTCTCAGGCCGTGTGAAAACATGGCCTACATACTGACTTGGGTCACACGGCCGACCACATGCCCGTGTGTCTAGCCCGTGTACCCTTCGAAGTGCCCACACACGACCGTGTGCCAGGCTGTGTGCTAGGCCGTGCCAAAACTGTAGGGTATACTGACTTATGCAACAAAGCCAAGTCACACGCCCGTGTGCTAGGCCGTGTGCCAATTAGGGAGGTATTCTGACTTGTACCACACGGCCAGTCACACGCCCGTGTGTGAGACCGTGTGGAGCATACTGACTTCAATTTAATTTCAACACCAGGGGATACACGGCCGTATAACATGACCATGTTTCACACACGACTGAGACACACGCCCGTGCGGACAAAAATAGGCCATTTACCAAGCCATTTTGCCACCCATTTTGCACATACCTACACAAGCATAAATGGTACCAATTCCACAAACCTCATAATATAAGCCATAAGCACACTTATATATACATAATCAAACTAGCCAAATTGAGCCAAATCTCATGACTATATAAATACAAACCAAAACACAACCATTCACAAGCCATCCCAAATGGCAATATTCACTTTCAAAACATAACCAAAATGACCATAATCCTATACGTACACTATCAATCATCAATTCTCAAGCACATAGCTTTCCAACTTACCTAATATCATTTAGCATTATAGATTCAACTTCAACCACACAATATAGGTCAATTACCAAACTCAAAATAGAACCATTTACACATTTATAAACATCATCAAATTCATTATCAGAAGCCAACTCAAATGGCTTAAAATACATGTTCATAAAACATACCAAATGACTCAAGCCTATACATGCCATATACCATATATACACAACTCAAAAGTACCAAGTAGATGGTTGGATAGTGTGACGTAGTCTCTGACGATCCCCGAATCCGAGCTAGCTTTGAATCACTATAAGACATGGAAAAATAAACAAAGTAAGCTTTATAGCTTAGTAAGCTCGTATGATATAAACTTAACTAATCCCAAATACACATTCATCAATCTAAACATATTATCATGAAATTCAAGATTACTAACAAACCTTTCACATGCTTATTCATAAGCTTATATTCAAACTTTGTAACTTCTTCGATTTTAATCTCATAATATACATATACATACCTGTACTAATCCATAACAAGTTCATACTTACACGAAATGCCGTTGAATTTTCAATATCTCGCACACTAAGTGCTATACTCGATGTCTCACACACTAAGTGCCGTACATAGCCGAAGCTATCTCAAATCGCACACTAAGTGCCATATTTAGCCGAAGCTATATCGAATCGCACACTAAGTGCCGCAAATGGCTGATTTGTCGTCGAACATAAATGTAGTCCCGTATATACAATTTATGCAATATCAAAGCATTAAAAGCATAATTATAACAAGGCTTATTCCATACGAACTTACCTCGGATGCTAAAATGGCGAATTGAGTCGTTTAGTCAATAACTTTTGTTTTCCCCCGATCTAGATCTGAATTCCACTTTTCTTGATCTAAATGTATTCAAAATTAACTTATTCAATCATCTATTCATTCAATTTAGTCCAAAACATACTTTAAGGCATTTTACCCTTTTACCGCTAGACTTCCACATTTTTCACAATTTAGTCCTTATTGCATAAATTCACAAATTCATGCAATTTAATCCAATTTCATGATAGCCAAATTTCACTAGTGTCCATATTAGCCCATATTTCTAATTTATTTCACATTTTAACCACAAATTTTTCACATTTCACAATTTAGCCCCTAATTTGCATTTTCACAAAAAATCACTTAACAAAACTTGTTTAACTAATATCAAATGTTCATAATCTATCATTAAACATCAAAACTCATACATATTCATCAATGGCAACATTCAAAATCTTTAACAATTTTGAAAATTAGTCCCTGGGTTAGCTAGTACTAGCTGCAACGATCTCAAAAACATAGAAATCATTAAAAATCGAGCTAAAATGGACTTACAATTGAGCAATGAAATGGCCGAATATCACAAGCCCTAAAATGGTTTTCTCCTTTGCTATACACGGTTGAAGATAATGATATTAGATAATGGTTTCATTTTGTTTTATTTATTTTAACTTAATTAATTAAATTACCTTTTTAACCTTAATTAATAACCATCAAAATACCTTAATATATGTTCATATATGTCCACTTACACTAGAGATGGTCTAATTACAACATAAGGACCTTTACTTTAATAAACCATAACTATTTAACACCTTTAACAAGTAAAACGCAACTTTTGCATTTTACGCGATTTAGTCCTTTTTCTCAAATTGAGCAATTAAACGATAAAATTAGCTCACAAAATTTTCACACATATCAAATAACATGCTGTAAATATCAAAAATAATATTAAAATAATTTTCTAACATCGGATTTGTGGTTTCAAAACCACTATTCCGATTTAGCTAAAAACGGACTGTTACAACTCTCCCCCCTTAGGGATTTTCGTCCCCGAAAATTTTACCAGTGAATAGGTTCGGGTATTGTTTTCTCATAGCATCCTCGGGTTCCCATGTAGCTTCTTCAATCCCGTGTCGATGCCATAATACTTTCACTAATGCGATTCTCTTATTTCTCAACTCTTTGATCTCACGAGCTAAAATTCGAATCGGTTCTTCACTGTATGATAAATCTGACTGTACCTCAACTTCAGTTGGAGAAATAACGTGCGAAGGATCTGATCGATATCTTCGTAGCATCGATACGTGAAACACATTATGTATCTTTTCTAACTTAGATGGTAAAGATAATCGATATGCCACTGACCCAACTCGCTCAGTAATCTCATACGGTCCGATGAATCGCGTACTTAATTTCCCTTTCCGACAAAACCGCAATATCTTTTTCCACGGCGATACTTTCAAAAATACTTTATCCCCGGTCTGAAACTCAATATCTTTCCGTTTAAAGTCTGCGTACGATTTCTGTCGATCCAAAGCTGCTTTCAAACTATCGTGAATTACTTTCACTTTTTCTTCAGTTTCTTTGATCAGATCAACCTGGTGAATCTTATTTTCGCTAAGCTCAATCCAGTACAACGATGTTCTACATTTATGACTGTATAGAGCTTCGTACGGTACCATTTTAATACTCGATTGAAAGTTGTTATTATACACAAATTGAATCAGTGGTAGATATTTCTCCCAACTACCTTCAAACTCAAGAATGCAACAACGCAACATATCCTCAAGTATTTGAATAACTCGTTTGGATTGACCATCCATTTGCGGATGAAACGCAGTGCTAAAATGTAACTTTGAACCCAAATATTTTTGCAATTTCTTCCAAAATCGCGAAGTAAATCTTGGATCTCTATCTGAAACAATAGATGAGGGAACACCATGTAATCTCACAATTTTAGAAATATACAACTCAGCTAATTTATCAAGCAAGAAATCTGTATGTACCGGAATGAAATGAGCTGATTTCGTCAATCTGTCAACAACAACCCAGATCGTATCTTTCTTTTTCAGAGATAAGGGCAAACCGATACAAAATCCATTGTTACTCTATCCCACTTCCACTCAGGAATCATAATAGGCTATAATAAACCTGAAGACACTTGATGCTCAACTTTAACTTGCTGACAAATCAAACATTTTGAAACAAATTCTGAGATGTCTCGTTTCATGCCGTGCCACCAATAAAGTTGTTTCAAATCGTTATACATTTTCGTGCTTCCCAGGTGTACTGATAAACAACTACTGTGTGCTTAATTTAGAATCTTCTAAACGAGCTTAGAATTTCTTGGTACACATATTCTATCACGAAACATCAAACAGTCATCAGGCCTTATTTGAAACTCTGAATCAGAAGTCGACTCACACTGAGCTCGTTTTGCTTGCAATTCATTATCAAATTTTTGAGCCTCACAAATCTGCTATAAAAATAACGGTCTCGCTTTCAACTCGGCTACTATCGAACTGTCATCAGACAAAGTTAATTGTGTGTTCAAAGCACGTAAATAAAATAAGGACTTTCGGCTCAAAGCATCAGCAACTACATTAGCTTTCCCCGGATGATAGTCAATCACTAATTCATAGTCTTTTAACAATTCTAACCATCTTCGCTGTCCCAGATTCAAATCTTTCTGAGTCATCAGATATTTCAAACTTTTGTGGTCGGTATAAACATGGCATTTCTCACCAAACAAATAATGATGCCAAATTTTCAATGCGAACACTATCGCAGCTAATTCTAGATCGTGCGTTGGATAATTCTTTTCGTGCGGCTTCAACTGTCTTGAGGCATAAGCTACAACTTTGCCTTCCTCCATCAAAACACAACCCAGGCCATTTAACGATGCATCACTGAAAACTACGAATTCTTTACCCGACTCAGGCTGAACTAACACTGGTGCCTCTGTAACACCCCTAACCCGTAACCGTCGCCAGATTAGGGTTAAGAGGCATTACGAATCATTTCCGAACATTTCATAACATTTTACAACACACAGTCAATCATCAATCAAACATATTTAAATATAAACATATAGTCCCTCATTGAGGTCTACGAGACATTAAACAAGTATTAGGGAGAGGTCGGGACTAAACCGAACACATATAAAAATTTTCAAAAATTTAAACATTTTTCAAAACTGCAGAGGTCACACGCCCGTGTGGGTAGGCCGTGTGCCTCACACGGCCTCAGACATGCCTGTGCATCCAAGCCGTGTCTAAACAGGGCATACATACTGACTTGTCCACACGGCCTGAGACACGCCCGTGTGCCTCACCCGTGGTGGACACTGACTTGCACCACACGATCAACATACACGCCCGTGTGTCCACCCGGTGTCGAGCCCTGACTTGTTTCGCTTGGCAAGCTTAAACAACACGGTTGAGCCACACGCCCGTGTGCTCAACCGTGTGGGCAGTTATAGGCCATTTTCAAGGCCAAATTACCATCCACACTTTGATTTCACCTACAAGCTTCAAATCAATACCAATTCATGCCTCAAAATGCATCCAAACATACCAATAATGACACCAACTCATCATCAATTATACCATCACTAACCATACATCATTTCTACTCAAATAAGCTCATCCAAAAACAACCAAATTCACATCTCAAATCCTATCACTAAGCATCATCTAGTCATACTACAAATTTACACTTAGTATGCCATTCTCATCAACCAATTCAAGCATGAAATATATACCAATTCCAATCTCACTATATCATACCAAAATCATCGTTTTCATAGCTTCAAGTATAAACCAACAACATTCAACTTTCAAGCCATATCACATGGCAAGGTTTATACAACTCAAAACATGCCACATTAACTAGCCTATACATGCCATATTCAAATATACACATCTTCAAAAGTACCAAATTAGATTGCCAATAGTGTGATAGAGATGCTGACGATTCCTGGATCCGAGCTAGCTTTACTAACACTGTAAAACAGAGAAACGAATCACGCAGTAAGCTTTCAAAAGCTTAGTAAGTTCGTAATATAATACAACTAACTCATTAAATCAAATCAATCTACAAATTGAACCATCACATAGATAATTTACCAATGATACACAAGCTCAACTATATTCAATACTCACATAATCTTCCATTCATCTACTTTCAAATTCATCCACCACATAGGTATCATACATACCTTTGCCAACACATAGTTACTCACCAATCATGCTACCCAACCTCTCGACTTTACATTTCAATCAACCTTTGCTATTCTTTTGATTGATTCGCACACTTAGTGCCATTTTCGTAGTCAAACATAATTGTCATCGCACACTTAGTGCCAATACGTTAAACCGAACTTATATCGGTATCGCACACAAAGTGCCAACTTAATAAGCCGAAGCTTCTATTGTTTCGCACACACAGTGCTAATCGTCTCTGTCTCGCTTCTAAATTCGCACACTTAGTGCCTCAATACTCGAGTTCATATATAACACATTTCTATTTCATTAATATAAATTCATTCATTTCTCATCACATAGATATAAGTTTAATGGTAAGTATTATATCTGAACTTACCTCGGACGTCGAATTACCGAAACAGTCGATTAATCGAGCATTTTGTCTTTGCCTCGATCTCGATCTCGATCCGAACCTCTCCTTTCTTGGTCTATACACATTTAAATTTAACTCATTCAATCACCAATTCACTCAATTTAGTCCACACACACATATTTAGGGTATTTTGCAAAATAGCCTTCACATTTTCACATTTCGACACTTTAGTCCCTAATTCATCAAATCACAAAATACACCAAATTCCTATTCACATAAGCTTAGCCGAATTCTTCCCATGCTAATACAAGCCCACACATTTCATTTATTACACAATTTAGTCCCCCAATTTCTCATTTTCACAATTAAGCCCAAATTACTCAATTTCACTAAAAATTCAAAGACAAAACATGTTCATCCTTCACATATCTTCCATATTTCATCATCAACTATCACAAAGCTCAAACATTCATCAATTTTATATCTCAAAATCACCATTAAATTCTAAAATTAAAGCATGGGTTTTGAAGAACACAAAGCAATGATCACGAAAACGTAAAAATTATCAAAAACTGAACAAAAACTAACCTTGAATCAAAGAACTTGATGGCCGAACTTTACAAAGTCTAAAACCCTTTCTTTTCTTCAATATTCGGTGGTGATAAAGATGATAATGGCCATCAAATTTTGTTTTATGATAATTATAATGACTTTATAATTCAATTACCATTTTATCCTTTGATAAAAACATTAAAATTCCACTAATATAAGCCCATTTTTGTCCATCCCATTAATCAATGGTTTAATAACAACATAAGGACTTCTCATTTAGAAAGCCATGACAAAAAAACACTTTAACAATCAGCACTCAGCTTTTACATTTTACGCGATTAAGTCCTTTTCATAATTCAACACACAGTCGATAAAATTTTCACACAGAATTTTCACATATGCTCAATCACATACTGTAAACATAGAAAATAATATTAAAATATTATTCTGACCTCAAATTTGTGGTCTCGAAACCACTGTTCTAACTAGGGTCTAAACCGGGCTGTTACAGCCTCTGTCAGTAATGCTTTCAATTGATCGAAACTTTGTTGACATTTTTCGGACCATTCAAACTTCACATCTTTCTGTAGTAATCTGGTCATCGGTGTAGCAATCATTGAAAACCCTTTAACAAAGTGTCGATAGTAACCAACCAATCTCAAAAAACTTCTAACCTCGGATACATTTCTAGGTGGTTTCCAATAAATAACTGCAGAAATCTTACTCGGATCAACTCGAATACCATCCGCCGAGACTATATGTCCCAAAAATCCAACTTCCCAGAGCCAGAACTCAGATTTTATGAATTTAGCATACAATTGCTTATCTCTCAAGGTTTGCAATACAATCCTCAAATGCTCGGCATGCTCAGACTCATCTCGTGAATAGATCAGAATGTCATCAATGAACACAACAACAAATCTATCTAAATACGGTCTAAAAATCTATCAAACAAATAATCTATTAGTAATTCTTCAGGAAATACATCCGGATATTCACAAACGACTGGCACTGATTCAGCCTTCTTTTCAGACACTTTAGTATCTAAAACATAAGCGAGTTAAGCTTCGCAACCTTTTCTCACATACCTCTAAGCTGTCATCGATGAAATCACTATTGGTAAACCACCCGACTCATCAGATTCAATCCGAAGAATTTCATTATTCTGACATTTTAGTTCTATAGTCTTTCGTCTACAGTTCACAACAACATCATACAAAGTCAACCAATCCATTCCCAGAATTACATCGAACTCATCAAATAGCAAAAGCATCTAGTCAGCTGGAAAATAGAACCCCGAGCTATTAAAGGACAGTTCTTGCAGACTTTATCAACTAGAACATACTTGCCTAAGGGGTTCGATACTTTAATCAAAAATTTAGTAGACTCGACAGGCAAACTCTTATTAGACACCAAATTCATACATATATACGAATGAGTAGATCCAGGATCAATCAATTCAATAACATTAGTGTCGTAAAGAGAAAATGTACCGGTAATGACATCAGGTGATGATGCAACTTCACGAGCGCGAATAGCGTAAGCTCTAGCAGGTACTCTGGCCTCAGATCTCACTGTAGAATCTCTCGTTGTACCACGATTACCACTTGCATTTCCCGCATTTCTTGGCGGCCTCCCTTGAGTAGGTGTATTGCTCGATCTTGCATTCTGAGATTTATCTTTTTTATTTAGCTCAGGACAATCTCTGATAAAATGATCTCGTGAACCACAACTATAACAAGCTCTATTATTATTTTTCATCCAGCACTTTCCAAAATGCTGTCTTCCACACTGTTGACACTCGGGTTTAACATCTTTCACATTGCCAACACTTGATACCAATGTAGTTTGAGCTTTAGGGCTAATATAATGCTTCCCACGATCCCGATTAGAATATCCTACTAAAGCTGTCGATCGGTTAAAATAGTCTCTGGATTTCTTCGACGAGGACTGATAAGGTTTACTTATCGATCTCTTTCTCGAGTGTCTTACCTCTGAATCAGCCTTTTTCTTTTCCCGGCTAAAGTCTTCGGCTTTGCAAGCCCGTTCAACTAACACAACAAATTCTTTTAAATCTAAAATCCCGACTAGAAGTTTAATATCTTCATTCAGCCCATCAACAAATCGCTTGCACATAATTTCTTCGATAGAAACATACTCACGAGCGTACTTTCTTAACCATACAAATTCTCTTTCATACTCTGTTACAGTCATGCAGCCTTGTTTCAATTCTAAAAACTCTTTATGCTTTTGATCCAGAAACCGTTGATTGATGTAATTCTTTCGAAATTCAGTCTGAAAGAATTCCCAGGTAACTCTCTCCCTCGGCACCACCGATACTAATGTATTCCACCACTAATACGCGGTATCTCTCAAAAGGGATATAGCACACTTTAAACATTCAGCTGGCATGCAAGAAAGCTCGTCAAACACTCTAATCATATTTTCAAGCCAAAACTCGGCTCTCTCAGGGTCATCATCAACATTAGCTCTGAACTCTTCAGCCCTGTGTTTAAAGATCTTGTCAACTAGAGGCTTATTCAATCTTAAAAGCTCGACTCCTTGAGGAGCTATAGGTACATGTTGGGGATTAAGAGGGGGTGGAGGTTGTTGAGTAGCCGGGTTCGTACGAATATATTGAGTGAACCACTCGTTCATCATTTGGAAGAAGGCATCTTTAGCCTCTCCTCCCTGGCTACCCGTCACAGGTCTAGAATTAGATGGCACAGTCCCTTGCACGGGAGCAGGCGCATTACTCTCAACCTCATCAGCTATAGCTCGATTGGGATCCATTACTAGATGAAAACACAGTTTAAAACATCAGGAGTCATCACACTATCACAATTTTTATATGGCATGTATAGCTAGACTCTCACATACGCTACGTTAGTCCTAGAATCGACTAGACCATAGCTTTGATACCAATAAATGTAACATCCCTCACCCGTATTCAATGTCAAAATAGGGTTACGAGGTATTACCGATCAATTCACAACACATATAGCATACATTTATGCAACATTAAGCATTTATTCTCATAAATCATTCAACACAATCATATTGTCCCTTATAAGGGCCTACGAGGCCTTAAACATGCTTTAGAAGAGGTTCGGGACTAAACCGATATCATACAAAAATTTTGGAAAATTAGAAATTTTTCATGTAAACAAGGGTCATACGCCCATGTAAACAGGCCGTGTGCCTCACATGCTAATAGAAATGCCCGTGTCTTAGGCCGTGTGAAACCAGTGTATACATACTGACTTGGGTCACAAGGTCGACCACACGCCCATGTGTCTAGCCCGTGTACCCTTCGAAGTGGCCACACACGACCGTGTGCCAGGCCGTGTGCTAGGCCGTGCCAAAACTGTAGGGTATACTGACTTATGCAACACGGCTAAGTCACACGCCCGTATGCTAGGCCGTGTGCCAATTAGGGGGTATACTGACTTGTACCACACAGCCAGTCACACGCCCGTATCTGAGACCGTGTGGAGCATACTGACTTCAATTTAATTTCAACACCAGGGGACAAATGGCCGTATAACATGATCGTGTGTCACACGGCTGGGAAACACGCCTGTGTCTCTGCCCGTGTGGACAAAAATAGGCCATTTACCAAGCCATTTTGCCACCCATTTTGCACATACCTACACAAGCACAAATGGTACCAATTCCACAAACCTCATAATATAAGCCATAAGCACACTTATATATACATAATCAAACTAGCCAAATTGAGCCAAATCTCATGACTATATAAATACAAACCAAAACACAACCATTCACAAGCCATCCCAAATGGCAATATTCACTTTCAAAACATAACCAAAATGACCATAATCCTATACGTACACTATCAATCATCAATTCTCAAGCACATAGCTTTCCAAATTACCTAATAACATTTAGCATTATAGATTCAACTTCAACCACACAATATAGGTCAATTACCAAACTCAAAATAGAACCATTTACACATTTATAAACATCATCAAATTTATTATCATAAGCCAACTCAAATGGCTCAAAATACATGTTCATAAAACATACCAAAATGACTCAAGCCTATACATGCCATATACCATATATACACAACTCAAAAGTACCAAGTAGATGGTTGGATAGTGTGACGTAGTCTCTGACAATCCCCTAATCCGAGCTAGCTTTGAATCACTATAAGACATGGAAAAATAAACAAAGTAAGCTTTATAGCTTAGTAAGCTCGTATGATATAAACTTAACTAATCCCAAATACACATTCATCAATCTAAACACATTATCATGAAATTCAAGATTACTAACAAACCTTTCACATGCTTATTCATAAGCTTATATTCAAACTTTGTAACTTCTTCGATTTTAATCTCATAATATACATATACATACATGTACTAATCCATAACAAGTTCATACTTACACGAAATGCCGTTGAATACTCGATATCTCGCACACTAAGTGCTATACTCGATGTCTCACACATTAAGTGCTATACTCAATGTCTCGCACACTAAGTTCTATACTCGATGTCTCACACACTATGTGCCGTACATGGCCGAAGCTATCTCAAATCGTACACTAAGTGTCATATTTAGCCGAAGCTATATCGAATCGCACACTAAGTGCCGCAAATGGCCGATTTTTCGTCGAACATAAATGTAGTCCCGTATATACAATTTATGCAATATCAAAGCATTAAAAGCATAATTATAACAATGCTTATTGCATACGAACTTACCTCGGATGCTAAAACGGCAAATCGAGTCGTTTAGTCGGTAACTTTCATTTTCCCCCGATCTAGATCTGAATTCCGCTTTTCTTGATCTAAATGTATTCAAAATTAACTTTTTCAATTATCTATTCATTAATTTAGTCCAAAACATACTTTAAGGCATATTTACCCTTTTACCCCTAAACTTTCACATTTTTCACAATTTAGTCCTTGTTGTATAAAATCACAAATTCATGCAATTTAATCCAATTTCATGATAGCCGAATTTCACTAGTGTCCATATTAGCCCATATTTCTAATTTATTTTACATTTTAACCACACATTTTTCATATTTCACAATTTAGCCCCTAATTTGCATTTTCACAAAAAATCACTTAACAAAACTTGTTTAACTAACATCAAATGTTCATAATCTATCATTAAACATAAAAAATAATACATATTCATCAATGGCAACATTAAAAATCTTTAAAAATTTTGCAAATTAGTCCCTGGGCTAGCTAGTACTAGCTGCAACGATCTCAAAAACATAGAAATCATTAAAAACCGAGCTAAAATGGACTTACAATTGAGAAATGAAATGGCCGAATATCACAAGCCCTAAAATGGTTTTCTCCTTTGCTATACACACTTGAAGATGATGATATTAGATAATGGTTTCATTTTGTTTTATTTATTTTAACTTAATTAATTAAATTACCTTTTTAACCTTAATTAATAACCATCAAAATACCTTAATATATGTCCATATATGTCCACTTACACTAGATATGGTCTAATTACAACATAAGGACCTTTAATTTAATAAACCATAACTATTTAACACCTTTAACAAGTAAAATGCAAGTTTTACATTTTACGCGATTTAGTCCTTTTTCTCAAATTGAGCAATTAAACGATAAAATTAGCTCACGAAATTTTCATACATATCAAATAACATGCTTTAAATACCAAAAATAATATTAAAATAATTTTTCGACATCAGGTTTGTGGTTCTGAAATCACTATTTTGATTTAGCTAAAAATGGGCTGTTACATTATTAAAATCTGGAAAAATATCTTTGAAATCAATTAAAATCCCCCAAATTCCAGATCTGGAAATTTTGGTTTTTAATTGACAAGATTAATCAAAAAATTGAAGAGAAAAGAGATTTTACCCAAGCTAGTTGAGAGAAACGACAATGGCATTTTCGTGGCAATGTTCGGGATCAATCTTGGGGTTCAAGATTTTAGATTTGGGGCTGAGATAGATGAGGATAAATGGCAGAAATATAGTAAAGGAGATGGTGCACAATCTTGATGCAAAAAGAACAAGAAATAGATGGTAAAATGGGAGGTGTAGGTGACGACAACAATGGGAGAAAAAAAGAAAATTTAAGAGAAAAGAGGAGAGGAAGATGGTAACCGGCTAGGGTAGGTAAAAATTGAATTAAAGGTTGAAAAATACAATAAAAAATTATATTTATACTTAGGGTTCAAGGGTATGGATGGCACACACATTAAAAACACAAGGGATTTTGCAAAATTTAATTATTTTGCAAGGGAAAGGATTTGAACTTGGGACCTCATTTAATTTTCATGCTTTCTCATAATTCTTTTAACCATTAAGCTTCTTCCTCTTTCTTGAAATAATTTTGCAATATTTATTTTAAAAAAAGCCATGTCACATACTAGGGTTTAAGGCAAAATTTGCAAAATAATAAAAATGATGCGAGAGAAGGGATTTGAACATGGGTTTCAAGAAATGTTTCACAAACATTTAACCAACAAACCAATACCTCATTTATTTCTTAAAATGCCTAGATAATCTAAAAAATTAAGGCATGGCAACTCTCTCTCGATTCAGAAACTTGATTATACTAACCCTCGATTTTTGGGATGTTATATCCCGCGAGCTAGCGAGGAGGTGAGCTAGCAGAGTGGCGAGCTGGATGACACCCCTTCCTTCATTGGGTCGAATTCTGGATTTCGGGTTTGTGAAATATTATTACACAACAATTTTTCCCCCACTTTTTCGAAGAAGAGTTATAAAGTAATTCTTTTAAGACAGATTTACATGCCTTAATAGTGTAATTGAAAGCTTGTCCGAAAATATGGCGAACTATATATTGAAAAATTAGGCGAGCTGCACAGCAAAAATTCGACGAGCTAAACCGTAAAAATATAGCGAGTTGTACATTGAAAATACAACAAACTGTAAAGTGAAAATTCAAGGAGTTTTGCTTTAAAAATAGTGCAATTGGTACCGCAAAATACTGCAAGCTGTATTGTGAAAATACTGCAAATTGTATTGTAAAAATAATACGAATAGTGTAGTGAAAATACTGCGGGCTACACTGTAAAGATACTGTGAACTGTATTGAAAAACTACGTAAATTTTTTGAGTTTTTGCAATTTTAAAATTGAAATCAACTGCATGAGAAAGTTGTGATCTTAAATTAGCAACTACTAGATTTTGGAAATCTTGTAAGTATAGGGCTGCAATCTTAAGTTGGCGAACCGCAAGATTCGAAAAATCTTGTAAGTATAAGGTTGCAATCGTAAATAGGCAAACCATAAGATTCTAAAAATATTGTAAGTATGAGGTTGTGATTGTAAATCGATAAACCGTAAGAGACACGACAAACTATAAAATAGAGTCACGATCTTAAATCGATAAGCTGTGAGATTCGAAAAATCTCTAAATTGCTAGGTTGAGAATCTTAAATCAACAAACCGTAAGATTCTGAAAATCTTGTAAGCAGAATGTCGTGATCATAAATCAGTGGATCGTAAGATTCTTAAAATCTTTTAAGCAGAAGGTCGTGATCGTAAATCAACGAACCGTAAGATTCTTAAAATCTTCTAAGTAAATGGTCGTGATCGTAAATCAACAAATTGTAAAATTCTTAAAATCTTGTAAGTAGAAGATCCTGATCATAAATCAGCAGACCGTAAGATTCTAAAAATCTTGTAAGCAGAAGGTTGTGATCGTAAATCAGCGGACCGTAATATTCTTAAAATTTTGTAAGCAAACTTCATGCTCCTATATCGAATCCACTTGTGGGAATCGTCCACGGGTTCCCATTTCATCCATTTTTTAATGCAAATCTCAAGACAATCTTAGCTTAAATTCATCTCCAGTGGTGCTAAGGCAGCACCATTGTGGTAGCATTGTTGATGAATCTTGGCAGATGAAATGAAACAACTAAGAAAGAAACTATTCTTGCAAGGAATCATATGGCTTCTACAACAACTCTCTGTCATCCCATAAGATGGATTGTGTAGCTTAAATTTTATGTCGCAAAGCTTTGAAGGATTCAATTTTACATCCCTTCCCTGTTCTTAGAGTGTCTCAAAATAGCAGCCATACAATTTGCCCTTCGCAAGGAAAGAAATCTCATTATGGCATGGAAAGACCAATGATCAGTAATCTTTTTATTATTTTTCAAGTAAATGTTTTTACCAAACACTTTAAAACATTAACTCAAAAATAGTGTAACTAAAATAACCAAAGATGACCCAATTAGACTTTACAAATTCCTACCTCTATCTAATACTAAGTCTACTCATATCCCAATTTAACTAAACCAAAGATGCAACAGCCAGGTTTTAGCTAAATCAGAACAGTAGTTTTGGAACCACAAATCAGATGTCAGAAAATTATTTTAATATTTTTTTTGGTGTTTACAGCATGATAGCATGTATGTGTGAAAATTTCGTGAGCTAATTTTATCGTTTAATTGCTCAATCTGAGAAAAAGGACTAAATCACGTAAAATGCAAAAGTTGCATTGTACTTGTTAAAGGTGTCAAATAGCTTTGGATTTTAAATATGGTGGCCTTAAATGGTAATTTGACCATTTTTTTATGAGTGGACAAATATGGCCATTAATTTGATGATTTTAATGGTTTATGAACAAGGTTAATTTTTTAATTTAGTTAATAAAGCTTAATTAAATGTGATAAAAAAATTACTTATCATCTTTTATTTCCTTCACCATCAACTGAATACTCAAGGGAGGAAGCCATTTTTATGCATTTAGGGTTCGACACTTGCAAGGCTTGATTGGTAAGTGTTTTGAGCTCAGTTTTTTATTATTTCTATGTTTTTGTGATCGTTGCTTCGTGTTTTAGCTAGCCCGTACCTTTAATTTCAAAATTGTTAAAGATTTTAAGAGTTGTCATTGATGAGTTTATGTGTTCTTTGGTGTTTGAAGTTGAAATATGAATTTTTAGATTTTCATGTTTTGTAAAGTGATTTTTGACAAAAATGTCAAAAAGGGATTAATTTGTAAAATATGCAAATTGAGTGGTTGAAATGTGAAATAAATGAAATTTTTGGGCTGCTAGGGGCATTATGGTAATTCGGCCAAGCATGGGTCTTGTTGAATTATGTAAATTTCGTGTAATTGTGAAATAATGACTAAATTGTGAAAATGTGAAAGTTTAGGGGCTAAAGTGCAAATATGCCTTAAAGTATGTTTTGGACTAAATTGAATAAACTAGTGATTGAATAAGTTAATTTTGAATACATTTAGATCAAGAAAAGAGGAATTCAGATCAGGATCGGGGAAAAACGAAAGTGATCGACTAAACAACTCGATTCGCCGTTTTAGCATTCGAGGTAAGTTTGTACGTGATAAACATTGTTACAATTATGCTTTTAACGCTTTGATATTGCATAAATTGTATACACGAGACTACGTTCATGTTTGACGATAAACTGAAAATGTTTAGCACTTAGTGTGCGAGACTGAGATAGCTTCGGCTATGTAAAGCACTTAGTGTGCGGAGTTATAATAGCTTCGGCTATGCGATGGCACTTATTGTGCAAAACATCGAGTAAGGCACTTAGTGTGCAGAATTAAAATAGCTTCGGCTATGAGATGACACTTAGTGTGTGAAACATTGAGTATACGACAGTGCTACGAGAAGTTATGAATTTGTTATGAATTCGTACAGGTTTGTACATGTAAGTATGAAGATCAAATAGAAAAGATTATGACTTTGCATATTAGTATATGAGTAAGTTTATGAAAGGTTTGATATTATCATGAATGATACATTAACTTGTTCAAATTGATGAATTGTATTTTATGAATTGTTGAGTATATTAGTATGAACTTACTAAGCCATGAAGCTTACTTTATGTTATTTTTCTATGTTTTATAGTGAATCAAGGCTAGCTCGGATCCGAGAGTCATCGGGAACATCATCGCACTATCGAACATCTATTTGGTACTTTTGAGTTGTGTATATATGGTATATGGCCTGTATAGGCTACTTGTGGTATTTTGGTTGTGATGATAGCCATGAGATTTGGCTTGTAAATGAATATGTTTTGGATTGTATATATATGTAGCCATGAGTGATGACTTATTTTGGTATGATTTGGCATGAATGAGGTTATGGTTTTTAGTTGCTCAAAATGGTTAGATTTGGAGTTTGGTAATTGACTTATATGGTGTGATGGAAATTAATAATTTGAGAGTTAATGTACTAGTGAAATTATGTTTGATTAATGTAAGTGTGGAATGATTAGTTGATTGAATTGTATATGTGAATTTAGGTATGAAAATTTGATGGCAAACTATAGTATGTTTGTTATTGGTAATGTTGGTATTTAGATGCCTATTAGTGTTTTGAAACGGTGCCATTGGAGCTTGAATAGGTATGTGCATAATGGGTGGCAAATTAGCCTTGCAAATGGCCTATTTTTGTCCACACGGGTAGAGACATGGGCGTGTGTCTCAGCCGTGTGTGACACACGGTTAAGTACACGGCCGTGTGTCCCCTATTGTTGATATTAAATTGAAGTCAGTATGCTCCACACGGTCTCACACACAGGCGTGTGACTAGCCGTGTGGTACAAGTCAGTATACCCCCTAAATGACACACGGCCTAGCACACGGGTGTGTGACTTGGCCGTGTTGCATAAGTCAGTATACCCTACAGGTTTGGCATGGCCTGACCCACGAGCGTGTGTGGCTACTTCGAAGGGCACACAGGCTGGACACACGGGCGTGTGGTCGGCTGTGTGACCCAAGTTAGTATGTATGCCCTGTTTTCACATTGCCTCTGACACGGGCGTGTCTGAAGCCGTGTGAGGCACACGGCCTGTTCACACGGGCGTGTGACCCCTGAATGAATGAAAAATTTCTAAGTTTTCAAAAAAATTTCGTATTTTATCGATTTAGTCCTGAATCACTTCTAAAGCATGTTTAAGGCCTCGTAGGCTCTTATAAGGGACAATGTGTTTGTGTTGAATGGTATTTGAGTATGAATGCATAAATGTATGCGTATTGAATGTTAAATGATGTGTATTGATTGGTAATACCTCGTAACCCTATTCTGCCGGTGAATATTGGAGAGGGGTGTTACAAAAGAAATGAAGAAATTACTTGTTTTATCCCAAAATATCAACCACGTCCTACTCTGAAGCAATGAACACAATTATTGATTCCTCGAGAATTACATCAAGTGTCTTCCACTGAAGTATTTCAAATGAAGGATACTGGAAACACGAAAATTTACGTGTTTTTACATGCCCTTTTTAACTTCAAAACATTCTATTTCTGTTAAATTCTTGTCAAAAAAATAATTAAATATTATAAAATAATTAAATTGTGTTAAAAATATGAACGTGATGAATTTTAAATAATTTTATAGTTAATTTTGATTAATTTTGACTATTTTCGACAGATTCGCACAAAGAACGAAAATTGGCTCGACAGACACTGCTCGAAGAATAAACCCGAGAAGAAATTTGAAGTATCGAGGAAAATTTATTTCCAGCCCAAGACGGTCCGATTATGATTAATTAATTATGGAAATTTATTTTAATTTATTCCCAATTTAATTTGGGCTAAATAAATTATTATTAATTAATTATGGAAAAAAGGGTCCGTTAAACCGCATCCGGTTGAACCAAATTTAGTGAACCGAACCAGCCACCAATTGGGCTGCCTGTAACCGGCCCATATGCTGACCCAAATCAGCTTATTAGCTGATTAATTGAGCTTGCAAAGAGGCCCTTGAAGACTTGTCAAAGTTGCATTCAACCCCCTCCACAATTAGTGGCTTTGTAGATTTGCCCCAAGCCATATTTAGCAAAGTTGAAGCCATCAACTTTACCACATAGGTGGCTGGCCAAGGGGTGGCTCTTTGGCTGTTATTTTTAGCAAATTTCAGCTGCCACATTCAGCTATAAAAACCCCCTTGGCTGATCATTCAAAGCATCCCTCAATTCACATCTCTTCTCTCACAACTCTTCTCTCCTCTCTCACTTTTTCTCTCATTTTCCCATTCAAAGTTCCTTGCTCTTGTGCCGATTCCTCCTCTTGGGAAAGGGGTCTTCTTCAGCCATTTTGGAGCAGCAATTGAGTATTCATAGTAGCCTTGATCGGCGAGGACAACAAAGAAGGAAGAACGGAGCAACCTAGTCAAGCCACGGAAAAACACCGGATTTGATTCTTGTTCCCTGTGTCTTTAATTTTTGTTGTTTTTATGATGAACATATCTATGAATATTTATGTTGTTGGAATGGTTAATTTAATTAGCTTAGCTTGAATTTAATTCGTTTTGGGTTGATTGCATTTCGTCCGCTTAAATTATTAAAATTGTCTTTATGCTGTTATAGGTCTCGGTAAAATGCTTGATTAAGTAAAATCATGCCTAAGTTATTCTGGCATTATAATTGTTTAGATAACTAAAGAATTAATTATTTAAACGCATTGAAATTGTAATTAATGGACACAGTACTTAATCAGTGCATGTTTAATTCTTCTAAGGTAGATGAAGATTAGATTAGCATTGTATTTGGTGATACACATGCCTTGCATAACTTGCAAGATTATTGTGATTAAACTGTTTCAAGGTAAGGATACTTTGTTACCTCACATAGTCTTTTATATGCTTATTAGGTTGAATTAATCGTTTGAATCGACATAGGAATATGCGAGAGATTGTTTAATTTAATAAGTATGTATGTGCAATAACATGTTTACCTTTATAAATCTGTTTAATCGGTCGAATTGACATAGAAATATGTACAAGAGATGAATAGATTTTTGATTTGTAAATATGTTCATAAGTTAGCAAATTACCGAGTTGCCGTGAATTTTTTCGTAACAAAATAAACATGAGTTTAATAATTCTAAGTTAAGAAATATAATTAATCCAACACAATTATATCATCTTGATTAAAATCAGCTTTTGAAATCGTGCATTAGAACTTTATTTTATTTTATTTTATTTTACTTTGTTTTCTAGTTTTTAATCATTTCTCAAATCCAAATATTTTTCCTTCACCAAAGTGTGTAAAATCATTTTCATAAATAATTCTTTTACAGTCCCTGTGGGTACGATAACTCGACATTTACTTGTCACTTTATTACTTGTTGCGATTGTGTACACTTGCACATTTCCATCGTTCCAAGTTTTTGGCGCCGTTGCCGGGGACTGTTTTTTTAAAAGCCATTATTTGTGAATTTGTTAGTCTTACATTTTGGTTTAATTTTCTGTTTAAGTTTTAACTTAATTATTTTTTCTGTGAATATTCCAGATGTTTGTGAGTATTGACAAATTATCGATTTACTCCCTGTAGACCCTGAGATAGAACGAACCTTTCGACAGAGAAGAAGATAAGCGAACTAGAGAAGGACCGAAGAGATGAACTTCGAGAATATGAATCAAGGAAACGGAGCAAACCTTGCTCAGAATCCTATCCTTATTGCTGATGTTAGGGATAGAGCTTTACGACAGTATGTTGTGCCAGTATTTAACGATCTTAATCCGGGTATTAGGAGACCCAAAATCGAGGCACAACAATTCGAGTTGAAGCCAGTCATGTTCCAGATGCTTCAGACAGTGGGCCAATCCAGTGGAATGCCTACCGAAGACCCTTATCTGCACTTGAGACTATTCATGGAGGTGAGCGATTCTTTCACGTTAGCTGGAGTACCCGAAGATGCATTACGACTGAAGCTGTTCCCATATTCGCTAAGGGACAGAGCTCGTGCCTGGTTGAACTCATTGCCACCGAACTCCATTTCTACATAGCAAGAGTTAGCCGAGAGATTCCTCATGAAGTATTTCCCGCCGAGCAAAAATGTCAAGTTGAGGAATGGGATCACTGCCTTCCAACAAATGGATGATGAGTCCTTGTATGAGGCATGGGAAAGGTACAAAGAGTTATTACAAAAGTGCCCTCATCATGGAATCCCACATTGCATTCAACTTGAGACATTCTATAATGGTCTCAACGCTCACACGATGATGGTAGTGGACGCCTCTGGTAATGGTGCTCTCCTTTCTAAGTCTTATAATGAGGCTTACGAAATTATTAAGAGGGTTGCCAGCAACAATTATCAATGGCCAACCAATCGAGCAGCGTCAGGAAGACGAGTCGCTGGAATACATGAAGTGGACGCTCTCACTTCACTCGCATATCAGGTTTTTTCAATTTCCTCAATGCTTAAGAATCTTACCACTAATGGGTTTAACAGTTTTGCAGCCCAACCACCTAACCAAATTGAGAATATAGCCTGTGTGTACTGTGGGGAAGGACATCTGTTTGAAGAATGTCCATCGAACCCCGAATCTGTTTATTACATGGGTAACCAGAACCAAAACCGAGGGAGGCAAGGACTGCAATCCAATTTTTATAACCCATCGTGGAGAAACCACTCGAATTTGTCCTGGAGTAACCAAGGGGCTAGAACCAGTAACACTTACACCCAACCCAGACCAACCCAGCCGCCTAGCTTCCCCCAGCAAGTACTGAAACCAAACCAAACAGAACCATCCAATAACTTAGAGAATCTATTGAAGGCATACATGGCGAAAAATGACGCCCCTCTAAGGAATTTGGAGAATCAAGTGGGCCAGCTTGCTACTGAACTCAGGAACCGACCACAAGGTGCTCTACCTAGTGACACGGAGAATCCGAGAAATCTGGGGAAGGAACATTGTAAAGCATTGACATTGAAGAGCGGAAAGATAGTAGAGCCCAACACTGTCGAAGTTGTAAAGGAGCCAGCTGACGCTCAAGATTCAGAAGAAGTTCAACCAAGTGTTGAAATCCCGGGCCACACGTAACTAGAATCGCAAAACCCGACAAAGTAACCTCAAGACCAGCTAATTCTGATCAACTAACAACTTCATTAGGTGCAGAATTGCCGCCAAAGACGAATCAACCAAAATCAGTTCCAGTAATAAAACCACCACCACCCTACCCTCAAAGACTTCAGAAGTAGAAGCAAGAGATTCAATTCAAGAAGTTCCTTGACGTACTCAAGCAACTTCACATCAACATCCCGTTGGTTGAAGAACTTGAGAAAATGCCAAACTACGTCAAGTTCATGAAAGATATCTTGTCTAAGAAAAGAAGACTTGGAGAATTTGAGACGGTAGCTCTGACGAAGGAATGCAGTGCATATCTTTAAGACAAACTACCCCCAAAATTGAAGGATCCTGGATGTTTTACCATACCGTGCAACATTGGAGCAACATATTGTGGTAAGGCATTATGTGACTTAGGTGCAAGTATCAACTTAATGTCTATGTCAATATTTAGGAAGTTGGGGATAGGAGAAGTTAGACCAACTACAGTTACGCTTCAACTAGCAGATCGATCCTTGGCACATCCAGAAGGAAAAATCGAGGACGCATTGGTACGTGTAGATAAGTTTATCTTTCCTACTGACTTTGTAATTCTAGATTTTGAAGCAGACAAAAAAGTACCAATCATCCTAGGGTGGCCGTTCCTAGAAACTGAAAGGACCCTTATTGATGTGCAGAAGGGCGAGTTCACCATGCGTGTTCAGGATGATCAGGTAACATTTAACGTCTTTAAGTCTATGCAATTTCTTGACACAATTGATGATTGCTCTGCAGTGTCTGATTCAGAGGAATTAATAGTGGAGAAGGAACTCAACTGTGTTGAGGACCCACTGGAAAGAATTTTGACATCGGATCCCCCAAATGATGAAGAGGAGGATGAATACTTAGCTTTGCTAGAAGCTAATCAAAGGGGATTTCATCCGCAATCCCGTTTGGAATCTTTGGAGTTAGAAAAGAGGGACTATTCCCAACCAAAAGCATCGATCGAGGAGCCACCTAAATTAGAACTCAAGGTATTACCTTCTCATTTAAAATACGTTTATTTAGGTAACGCTTCTACTCTGCCTGTGATTGTTTCAGCAGAATTGACCACTAAGCAAGAAGAGAAACTTATCTTAGTTTTGAAACAATTCAAGAAGGCCATCGGATGGACCATAGCCGATATTCGCGGTATTAGTCCATCTGTATGCATGCACAAGATTATCCTGGAAGATGGCGAAAAAGGGACAATCGATGGACAACGGAGACTGAATCCCATCATGAAGGACGTAGTAAAAAAGGAGATCATCAAGTGGTTAGATGCGGGTATTATCTATCCCATCTCAGACAGTTCATAGGTAAGTCCGGTCCAGTGCGTGCCAAAAAAAGGAGGTATCACGGTCGTAGAGAACGAGAACAACGAGTTGATACCGACTAGAACGATTACGGGATGGAGAATCTGCATCGATTACCGGAAGCTGAACAAGGCGACTAGGAAAGATCACTTTCCTTTGCCGTTCTTGGACCAGATGCTGGATAGACTCGCAGGACGAGATTACTACTGTTTTCTCAATGGATACTCAGGGTATAATCAGATTACAGTAGCACCGAAAGATCAACACAAAACGACATTCACCTGTCCGTACGATACATTTGCATTTAGACGCATGCCATTTGGTTTATGTAATGCACCTACTACATTCCAAAGATGTATGATGTCTATTTTTACTGACATGGTTGAGAAGTATTTGGAAGTTTTTATGGACTATTTTTCAGTATTCAGAGATACTTACGATGATTTCTTAGCCAATCTAGCTAAGGTATTAAGGCGATGCGAAGAAACGAATCTCGTACTCAACTGGGAAAAATGCCATTTTATGGTACGAGAAGGAATTATTCTAGGCCATCGGATAACGAGACATGGGATCGAGGTAGACAAAGCAAAGGTAGACGTTATTGAGAAACTCCCACCTCTAACATCTGTAAAAGGTGTTAGGAGCTTTTTGGGCCACGCCGGTTTTTATCGAAGATTTATCAAGGACTTCTCCAAAGTGGCTAAACCCTTATGCAAACTATTGGAGAAGGACGTGACATTCAAGTTTGATGAGGAATGCTTAAAAGCCTTCAACGATTTGAAGAGTCGATTAGTCACGGCACCCATAATCGTCACACCAGACTGGGATTTTCCATTTGTATTGATGTGTGATGCAAGTGACTTCGCAATTGGAGCTGTCTTGGGCCAGCGAAGGAACAAAGTCTTTCATCCCATCTACTACACAAGTCAAACTCTAACAGGAGCTCAACTAAATTATACAGTAACAGAAAAAGAGTTACTTGCTATTGTGTTTGCTTTCGACAAGTTTCGATCTTATCTTGTAGGTACCAAAGTGATTGTCTATACGGACCACTCGGCAATTAAGTATTTACTTGCAAAGAAAGACGCTAAGCCGAGGCTGATCCAATGGGTACTTCTACTTCAAGAGTTCGATCTAGAAATTCAAGATCGAAAGGGAGTAGAAAATCAAGTAGCAGATCACTTGTCCAGATTGGAGCCACAAGAAGGGAATTCTCCACTTATACCGATCCAGGAGACATTTCCAAATGAACACATACTGAAGGTAAATCATGTCCATAATATTCCTTGGTTTGCTGATATTGCTAACTATTTAGCTTGTGGTTTGATGCCGATTGATAAAACGTATCAACAAAGGAAAAAAAATTCTTCACGATGCGAAGTACTATTTCTGGGAAGAGCCATATTTGTTTAAAAAGTGTGCAGATCAGATGATTCGAAAATATGTGGCAGAAGATGAAATATCAAAGATTCTATACCATCACACTCACCCCGAGTGGGGACACTTCGAGAGGTACACGTCACAAATGCCAAATTATTGCAAGCCGGATTCTTTTGGCCAATACTATTCAAGGATGCATATGCTTACGTGAAGAGCTGTGATCGATGTCAAAGGGTTGGAAATGTCACCAACAGAAATGAGATGCCTCGAATAAATATCATTGAGGTAGAATTGTTCGATGTTTGGGGTATTGACTTTCTTGGTCCTTTCCCTCCATCTTTTGGTCACAAGTACATATTGGTAGCAGTGGATTATGCGTCCAAGTGGGTCGAGGCTGAAGCTTATCCGATGAACGATGCTAAGGTTGTGATGAAGTTCTTGCAGAAACACGTGTTCACAAGGTTTGGAACCCCAAGAGCTATTATCAGCTATGAAGGAACCCATTTTGTGAACAAGTGGTTAAAATGGTTGTTAGATAAACATGGAGTAAAACATAAGGTTGCTACAGCTTACCATCCGCAGACAAATGGGCAAGCTGAGCTGGCGAATAAGGAGATTAAAGGCATACTTGAGAAGGTAGTTTGCCCGAACTGACGAGATTGGTCCAAGAGACTAGATGATGCTTTATGGGCTTACATAACAGCATACAAGACACCTTTAGGAATGTCACCCTACAGGTTAGTCTTTGGGAAAGCCTGTCATCTACCTCTGGAGTTAGAGCACAAAGCTTACTGGGCTCTGCGACTACTCAACTTGGATCTTAAGCTTGCTAGAGAGAAATAGATGCTCCAACTCAACGAGCTAGAAGAATTCTGAATGTTCTCATACGAAAATGCCAAATTACTCAAAGAAAGACCCAAGAAATGGCATGACAAGCACATTCGAGTTAGAGAACTTGAAGCAGGTCAGCAAGTCTTGTTATTTAATTCCAGATTGAAGTTCTTCCCAGGTAAGTTAAAATCACGTTGGTCTGGTCCATTTATGATTCATCACGTCTATCCATATGGAGTTGTTGAACTCCAAGGTAAGGGAGGTAATTTTCAAGTCAACGCTCAGCGTTAGAAACATTACTACGGAGAAAAACCTGAACGGGATCAAATCCTGTTCAGTTTATCAGATATTTAAATTTTCTTGTTTTTAATAAATTATTTAGGGTATATTTTTTGGGTTTATTATGTTTAAATAAATTCTGTCTAGGAGATTGGAACTTAAGCGGGACCGCTTGTGACCCCTCCAATCTTTCCTTGGAATTGATTTTTACATAATTTTCCGAGAAATTAGTCCCTAAATGACAAAATAAATTTTTGGTTTTTCAAATAAAAAGGTCAATTTTGACCCAAGTCTTAAATTGCAACTCAATTTCAAAGTTTCATTAAGTCTAAAGACTTAATTGAATTATTTTTAAATTTTGGTTGCCATTTTCGTAAATAATAAAAACTAGGTGCCTCTTTTTGTAAATATTTCCAAAAGGCATCTAAAATAAATATTTTTACTTAATACATATATTTTTATATGATAATAATAATATGATAAACTTTAATATATAATTATATCCATTATAATTTATATATTAACTTTTATCAACTTAGCTTAGAATTAGGATTAATTTTATTTAATTATATTTTATGTTTATCTTAATAATTTAATAGCAATTGATAATTTCATATGCATATATTTAATTATTAATTGTTGTTAACTTTGAGTAGGATTAGAATTAGAATATTTTAATTATTAAATTACTCTAAGAGTTCTACTCTAATTCCTATTACTCTCACTATAAACTCCACCCTTACTTCTCCCCATTCATTCATCACTCAAAACCCCAAAGCACCAAATCCCTTAAGTGCCGCAAGCCTCAATCGCACATTGCTTGGCTAGCGACCTCAAACGCCGCCGCACGCCCCAATTTTCAAGCTAGCTGCCCAGTGCCGTGTCCTGCTCCTGTGTGCCACATTTGCGCACGTCCTAGCAGCCCAGGCCTACTTGCCGAAAGGTCTTGCCTGCTGCTGCTTGCCCCCGCACGCCCCACTACGCGTTGCTACCTGCTCCCGTGCTCATTCGCCCACGCACCTAGCAGCATCCGTGCAGCACACCAATACCGCACCAAGCCTTTTAGCCAAACCCTCCAATCATTTCTAAATTTCCATCTTTTGTTTCATAAGTATATTTTATTTTAGGAGTTCTTAATTTTTACAAGGAATGTGGTAAGAACAATTTTTTTTCTTAAGTTTTAATTTTATTCAATTATTTAATTTTTTAATTTATTTAAATATTAGTAATTTTTATTATTTAAATTTTCGAGAAAATAATTTTTCCCATCTTATGTTCAGGTCAATCATGCCTCGCAAGAGAACTCGTGCTTCCGCTCAAATCGATGAAACGCAAAATAAGTTCCACTGTGAAGAAGCCAAAGTAAGATACGAAAGTATCTTCAAAAATCAACAGATGCATCCAGAGAAAGGCTTCACATTGAAGGAAAACAACTACAGAGACTTTATGGCACGTGATTCGTCAAAGTTGTTTGAAGCCCTCAATTGGGAATTGTTTTGTGAAAAGAGACCAAGTGTGGATGAGGAACTAGTTCGTGAATTTTATGCGAACTTAACCTCAAGCGAATTGACCGAAGTTCCAGTTCGCGGAATCAAGGTACCAATAAATTCAAATGCTATTAATGAGTTCTTTGAATTACCTGATTTCGAAAATGATGAATATTCTTCTTTGTTGAGCAACATTAAGCCTGAAAATTTGCAAGAAATTCTCGAGGAACTTACAGTTCCAGGTTCTAAGTGGATTGTGTCAAAGCAAGGAATCCACACGTATCGAAAAGAATATTTGACACCACTTGCGAAGGTATGGTTCTATTTCATCCGTTTCAGTATTATGCCTAGTTCGCATGGGACTACAATCTCATTAGAGTGAATGGTCCTATTATACTCGATTCTAACTGGAAAGACCATTGATGTGGGCAAAATCATCCTAAGAGAAATGCGAAATTGTGCTGTTAGACGTTTTGGCCCAGCCTATTTTCCCTTTACGATAACAATTTTGTGCTTAAAAGCAAAAATTCTTGCGAACGTAAAGAAGACAGGGTATAGTCAGGGCACAATCACCGATTGGGACCTCTACCGAGTAGCTGGAGATTCTGTTCTACAACAACGAGTTGAAGAAAGTGAGGATACCGAAGAAGCAGAAGATGACCCCATAGAGATCTCGCCAGAGCAATCAACTGAAGTCCCTAATTAGGCAGAACCAATGGAACCAGAAGCTGAACCTGATATCGAAACCTCAATGTTTGGAGCTCAACCGCCTAGCCCAGATCTTCGTGATGAGCTGTCAAAGCTGATGGACTTAATGCAACACATGCAATGGCAGCAACAAGCCTACTGGAGATACTCAAAAATAAGGGATGACTCGATGAGGAGTGCCCTTAGGAAAATTTATAATGACCCATTTTTTTTTGTGCCTGAGTTTCCAGATTTCATATTTTAACCATGGAGTTCATTATCGAAAAGGGAGCAAAGCGATTCATGCAAAGGCAATAACGATGAAACAAAAGATGATTCGAATTCGGAAGGATCGGCAAACAAATAAAAAAGGGAGGACCTCAACTTTATTTTATTTTTATTCTTAAGTTATTTTAGGATTAGGTTAATTAGGAATTTTTATTTTTGCACAACAAAACAAGAGATAGGAATCATGAATAAAATCTAAACAAGTCACAAAGGCTAAAGTGTGGCAATAGGTATATATATGTCTAGGATTGGATTTAGAGAGAGCTTGGTACTTAAGCAGTCAATTTGACTCACCTCCTCTCTTTTTTTAAAATCCTACCTGGTGTATAGTATCTATTCACTTTAAACAATGAGGACATTGTTCATTTTAAATAGGGGGGACCGAAAATTTGAATTAATTCCACTCAGAATAAAATTTTCTTTTAATTATGATTAGGATATATTTTGTTCAATAATTTGAAATTTTGTTAAGTATGCTAAACTTCAGTATTAATAAAGTTCTATTATTTCAATAAGTTATTATGTTAGCTTAATAATGATATGAATGTATTTTTAATAAAGTATGCAAATTCGTACCATAAAATTTTTTAGTTCCCTATGAAAAAATTAGGCATGCATGAATGTTTAAGTCTTTAGAATTGACTTAGTAATTTCTTGAGGCGAAATCCTAGGAAGCATGGAATATTGAAAATGATTTAGGCAACTGTTGTTTGGACCGTTTGAGCCTTTCAAGCTAACCATGATGAAATTTTTATCCTTTGAAACCCAACTTTGAGACTTCATGGCCTAATTTTATTTGAACCCTTACAAAATTAGCCATCACTTCTCTTAATTATCTTAAAAATGTCCCAAACACTAGACTCAGTACTATTCAGAGTATTCTTTGAAAATAAGTTTGGGGGAGTTGAAAAGAAGTATCAATTGCTCGAAAATTGTAGTACATGAAACGAGTGCTCAAAATTGAATTTAAAAAAAAAAACATGCACTCGAAATAAAATAGATGTACGAAAGAGCATAAGTTGGTGTATCAAGGGTAAAAATTTCGAAGGTTTGATTTTACGCTGAGTCTAGGGTTTTAAAACCTAAAATTATCTATATTTTACCTACCCTAAGCCCACCCACGTTACAACCCCAGTTAAAGACCTATTGATTCAAAGTTCCAATGTTACCTACATTAGTGGAGAGAAATTGCTCTGCTCAACATATGAAGACATCGATTAAGCTTAATGATTGCAGTTTAATTTTGAATTAGGGATTAAAATCAAAATGGTAGGGATTAACATGTCTTTATTAAGAAACATTTAGTCTAATTTTGCTATTATAGTAATTGTTGAGATTAATTTGAACGACATATATACTTGAGTAGCATAATTATTAAATTTCTTGTTTTTGAGCATAAGTATATTGATTTCATGATTTTCGGAAGGATGTTGTTCTGAAGGAGTTTTTCAAAAGTGTTTCCGAGAAGATTCTTTTCAAATTTGTGCATTACTCGGGACGAGCAATGAAGTAAGTTTGGGGGTGTGGAAACACGAAAATTTACATGTTTTTACATGCCCTTTTTAACTTAAAATCATGCTATTTCGGTTAAATTCTTGTCGAAGAATAATTAAATAGTATAAAATAATTAAATTGTGTTAAAAATATGAACATGATGAATTTTAATTAATTTTATAGTTAATTTTGATTAATTTTGACTATTTTCGACAGATTCGCACAAAGAGCAAAAATTGGCTCGGCAGACACTGCTTGAAGAATAAACCCGAGAAGTAATTTGAAGTATCGAGGAAAATTTATTTCCAGCCCAAGACGGTCCGATTATGAATATTAAATCATAATATAATTATTTTTAATTTATTCCCAATTTAATTTGGGCTAAATAAATTATTATTAATTAATTATGGAAAAAAGGGTCCGGTTAAACCGCACTGGTTGAACCAAATTTAGTGAACCGAACCAGCCACCAATTGGGCTGCCCAGAACCGTCCATATGCTGACCCAGATCAGCTTATTAGCTGATTAATTGAGCTTGCAAAGAGGCCCTTGAAGACTTGTCAAAGTTGCATTCAACCCCCTCCACAATTAGTGGCTTTGTAGATTTGCCCCAAGCCATATTTAGCAAAGTTGAAGCCATCAACTTTATCACATAGGTGGCCGGCCAAGGGGTGGCTCTTTGGCTGCTATTTTTAGCAAATTTCAGCTGCCAAATTCAGCTATAAAAATCCCCTTGGCTGATCATTCAAAGCATCCCTCAATTCACATCTCTTCTCTCACAACTCTTCTCTCCTCTCTCACTTTTTCTCTCATTTTCCCATTCAAAGTTCCTTACTCTTGTGCCGATTTCTCCTCTTGGGAAAGGGGTCTTCTTCAGCCATTTTGGAGCAGCAATTGAGTATTCATAGCATCCTTGATCGACGAGGAAAACAAAGAAGGAAGAACGGAGTAACCTAGTCAAGCCACGAAAAAACACCGAATTTGATTCTTGTTCCCTATATTTTTAATTTTTGTTGTTTTTATGATGAAATATCTATGAATATTTATGTTGTTGGAATGATTAATTTAATCATCTTAGCTTGAATTTAATTCGTGTTGGGTTGATTGCATTTCGTCCGCTTAAATTATTAAAATTGTGTTTATGCTGTTATAGGCCTCGGTAAAATGCTTGATTAAGTAAAATTATGCCTAAGTTATTCTGGCATTATAATTGTTTAGATAACTAAAGAATTAATTATTTAAACGCATTGAAATTGTAATTAATGGACACAGTACTTAATCAGTGCATGTTTAATTCTTCTAAGGTAGCTGAAGATTAGATTAGCATTGTATTTGTTGATACACATGCCTTGCATAACTTGCAAGATTATTGTGATTAAACTGTTTCAAGGTAAGGATACTTTGTTACCTCACATAGTCTTTTATATGCTTATTAGGTTGAATTAATCGTTTGAATCGACATAGGAATATGCGAGAGATTGTTTAATTTAATAAGTATGTATGTGCAATAACATGTTTACCTTTATAAATCTGTTTAATCGGTCAAATTGACATAGAAATATGTACAAGAGATGAATGGATTTTTGATTTGTAAATATGTTCATAAGTTAGCAAATTACCGAGTTGCCGTGAATTTTTTCGTAACAACATAAACATGAGTTTAATAATTCTAAGTTAAGAAATATAATTAATCTAACACAATTATATCATCTTGATTAAAATCAGCTTTTGAAATCGTGCATTAGAACATTATTTTATTTTACTTTGTTTTCTAGTTTTTAATCATTTCTCAAATCCAATTATTTTTCCTTCACCAAAATGTTTAAAATCATTTTCATAAATAATTCTTTTACAGTCCCTATGGGTACGATAACTCGACATTTACTTGTCACTTTATTACTTGTTGCGATTGTGTACACTTGCACATTTCCATCGTTCCAGATACCATACTTGTTACACCCGGTTTCCTTTAAATCCGGAAATTGGTAGTAATTTAGAGGTTAAATTGAAAAAAGCCAAAAGCTGGAGGTGTCTATTGAAAAATCAGGAAAATTTAGTAACATAATTGGACATGATTGAAATCCAATTCTGGTCCGGTTGGATTAAAATCAACTAGTTCCTTAGTGGGAGATAAAATGATTACCAAAGGATGGTTTCTATAAGGTTGATAACCGAGCGTAAAAGGGCTATAAATAGCTGGGAAATAACTTCCCGGGGAGGCTTCTTCTCAAATATGTTTCACTTTTTTTTTCATCTTCTTCCTTAGTTGCTTCGAAGAAGAGATAATTTTGGGAAGCTTTGCATGGAGTGATGATTGTGGAGTTTGAGTCAGAAAAATAGATAATCTAATAAGCAGGTATGGTTCTTAGTCCTTTTGAGTACGTAAGATTAAGAAAATGAAGTTAAGGATTTTCAGAAACCTCTGTAGGGGTTTTGCATGTTTATGGAAAACTAAGTTTTAAGCTGATAATACTGAGTTTAACTTATGATTTTGGTTTTCATACTTAGCTACTAAGAGAATAGAAACTTTAGCCTAAGCTAATAAGGCGAAGAAGCATCAATTGAGTTTCTATACTCCATTTCAAGGATGTTGTATGATTTGCATGAATCAGTGTTAAGTCCAAAATGAGTTTTATGATGTTGCATAACCTATGTTGCTTGACAATTTTTCTAAATCTGGTTTTGTTTCTTAATAGAAATTTGAAATTTCCACCAATTCAATCAATTTGCAATCTGAAGCTTTGGTTCAAACTCAATCTTCGATTCAAAACTTAGTGTTGCCGGTAGCGGCTGCTGTAAGCCACAATGAGAAACCTGTAAAATTCTCGGGATAGAATTTCAAGACTTGACAACATAAAATGATATTTTATTTTACCATGTTGAACTTGGCCAAATTTTTGAAGGATGACCCTCCTACTATTAAAGAGGGCGAGGTAGATGAAGTTACCGCTTTCACTACCATTGAAGCTTGGAAACATTCTGATTTCCTGTGCCGAAACTACATCCTAAATGGATTGTTGGATGCACTGTACGAAGTGTATAGTGTTAAGAAAACAGCTAAGGAATTATGGACAATATTGGACCATAAATACAAAACCGAAGATGCTGGAGTTAAAAAGTTTTTAGTTGCTAAATTCTTGAATTTTGTAATGAATGATTCTAAACTAGTTGTGAATCAAGTGCAGGAATTTCAACTGATCATTCATGGAATTTTTGCTGAAGGGATAGTGATAAGTGAATCTTTCCAAGTGGCAGCCATTATTGAGAAGCTCCCTCCTGCTTGGAATGACTTCAAGAATTACCTAAAGCACAAAAGAAAGGAAATGTCAGTGGAAGATTTAATTGTCAAACTTCGGATTGAAGAAGACAATAGAGCTATGGAAAAAAAAGGCTCAACAAAGCAGCAAATGTCAATGATGCTAGGGCAAACGTCGTAGAAGTCAAGAAGGACTTCAAGAAGGGAAAACAACATCAGAATAGGTCTAAATTGGGACCAAAAGGTGGCGTTTCAAAGAAGCAAAAATTTCAAGGAAAATGTTTCAATTGCAACAAAATGGGGCACAAGTCATCTGACTGTAGGATCCCAAAGAAAGAGCTAACGAGGCTAATGTTGTGGAAGAAATTTCTAAAGAAGTGTCTATAACATCCCGATTTAGGGCCTAGTCAGAATAGTGGTGCGAGACCATAAATTCGAGGCATAAGTATGAGTTTTTGATGTCTATGCCATGTTTTCATGCTAGTGTGAAAGTTTCATGAAGCAATTTTGTTAAATTGCGGTTGAACTGTCCAAAAGGACTAAATTGCAAAAGTTACAAAATGTGAGATTCTAGAAGTTATTTGTGTGAAATTGCTTTAGAATATCAATTAGAAGTCCTTAATGAGTAATTTTCACAATTTCTAATTTTTAGACAAATTTGGGCATGGATGAGTTAAATTAGGAAGTTTTTCAAAAAGGGTATTTTGGTCATTTGACAATTAAATGATTAAAATAGGAGAAAAGATGACAAAATTCATTCATCTTCTTTTCCAAGGCTGCCGAAAATTTGAGAGAAGCCATTGTTAGAGCTCTTCAACTTTTCAAGCTAGCTAGTAAGTGTATTCTAGCCCGTTTTTTATATTCTTCGTATTTTTGAAGTCCTAGTAGCATGAGTAAGCTATTTTTAGCTATATGATGAGCTAAAATAGATGTTCAAAAATGTACCCATGTATGACATGCATTTATTTTGATGTTTTATGGAAGAATATAAAAGCTTGATGTTGTAGAAACATCTTTTACTAAGTGAATTCCATGAAAAATGCATGTAGGGACTAGTTTGTAAAAGTCTTGAGTTTGGTCATACATGTGAGAATTAGTGAGAATTGATGATAGATTTAATTGAATAAGTGATTCGGCTAAGCATGAAAGGCTAGAAAGTTGAATAAAAATCACTTTACGGGCCTTGGGGAAAAAGTGTAAATATGAAAAGATTAGGGGCAAAATGGGGATTTTGCTAAAGTATGAGATAAAGGTCAATTTAGTCAATGTGTGTATTGAATGTGTTGATTTTTCATTATAAATCAAGAAAGAAGAAGCCCGGATCGAAACCGAGGCAATGGCAAGGTCGTGGACTAAATTGCACATCTATATACTTTTTGAGTACCGAGGTAAGTTTACGTATAAACGATGCATTATGCGTATACTTTGTAAATGCTAGCTAGAGTATAGCATGGTTGGGAACCTATATGGTTCATGTGGAATGAATGAGTTAGTTATAGTGAACGAATGAATGAATGAACTACAAAGTAGATATGTGAATGTGTAGTGATAATGCTTGATGGTAAGCTAAGTGCGATGCTACCCCAATACTTAGCAACGATGAGTCAAGGGCTATAATGCGATGTTATCAATAAGTATATTGTTTAGTGGGCTAAGTGCGAGACCACTATGATTACCTTATTGGTAGGCTAAGTGCGATACTACCATATTGTATCGATTGTGGTAGGCTAAGTGCAAAACCACCGAGAGAGTAGCTGTGTGGATTTATTAGTGAGTAGTGTAGATGTGTGGATGTGTTATTATGAAATAATGATGTATTGTATATTGTGTAAATGCGATATTGAATGCAGGGGTGCATGTCAATGGTTATCGATGATGTGACTCATGATGTGTTGGAAATATGGTAAGGGATAGAAAGAGTAAGCATAGTTGTGAATTACTTATGTTAGTATAATGCTAATTGTTATTTAGCTTATATTATGATGCTTAATTGTTCATGTGTAAACTCACTAAGCTCAAAGCTTACTCCCTTTCTTTTCCCTTGTCTTATAGAGTAATAGAGTTGAATCGAGATACGTGGATCAATTGGAAGATCGCCCACACTATCGAACACACTCGTACACATTGGATTAAACGTTTTGTATATGGCATGTATATGGGCTAGACAAGTTAGTGATTTTTGGTTGTAAATGGCTAAATTATGTTGGCCTTTAGATGGATAATCTATTTTGTATAATGCCATAGTTGTTGGCTATTTTACTATATGAAAAGATGTAGTTATCCATGTAAGATTGTGTTTCAAATTGAGTTGATTATGGATGTGTTGAATGAGTACATGTTGTGTATGCTAGAGGGGTGAGAAGGGCATGACAAATAACTTTGTTCTTGTCCATGTGGTTGAGACACAGGCGTGTGTCTAGACCATGTGTGACACACTGGTCATCCATGGGCGTGTGACTTGGCCGTGTGTCCCTGCATGTTAGTATTTTAAGTCAGAATAGACCACGGACTAGTCACACGGGCGTGTGCCTAGGACGTGTGAGTTATTCAGTGTTGGCCATGGGCTAGCTACACGGGCGTATGTCTAGACTTTAAGGCCGTGTGAAGTAGTCAGTGTGCACCACGGGTGGTGAACACGGGCGTGTGACCTAGCCGTGGGACTTTGGCAGAATGGTTGAGTTTTGTGCACGGGTTGTGGACATGGGCGTGTGTGACTACACACGGGCGTGTATCATCTAGCACGGGCGTGTAGTCCCTGTCTAGATGGAGAAAATTTTTAAGATAGTAAGAGTTTCCGATATGGTCTTGAGAGCCCTCGTGTGTTTGAGTAAGGCCTCGTAACTCGAAAATGAGGTTGTCGTGGTGACTTAAGAAGAGTAGTCACGTTAAGCCTAAGTGGAGATCAAGTAGTTTTAATCCGGTAACGCCTCGAACCCGGTTCCGACGTGGATTACGGGTAAGGGGTGTTACAGTGTCTGATATGGACTTATGTGCCTAACATACGCAAGAACTAAGAATGTTTCTTCTAAAAGTGGAATGTTTGTGAGAAGGGGATATGTAATGCAATCTTTGTAAAAGCAAAAACTATGAATAAAAATATTTCTTCTTCTTCTGTTTATATGTTTGAGTCATTTAATTTATGGCATGGTAGGCTTAGACATGTTAATTATGTTACTTTATATAAATTAATTAATTTAGAGCACATTCATTCATTTCACATTAATGTGAAACTTGTGTTGAGGAAAAATTAACAAAGTCTTCAGTTCAATTTGTTGAAAGAAACCACTTAATCTAATACATAGCGATGTTTGTGGCTTAAATAACGAGAGGATGGAATAAATATTTTATTACCTTCATTGATGATAGCAAAAATATTGCTACGTATATTTGCTTAAGAGCAAAGACAAAGCTATAGAGAAATATATTCTCTATAAGCAGGAAATTGAAAACCAACTTAATAAAAAGATTAATATGGTGAGAAGTGATCTTGGTGGTGAATATGTTGAATCATTTGAATATTGTACACAACCTGACATTATTCATGAAGTAACACCATCATACTCTCCTCAATCAAATGGAGTAGCCGAACAGAAAAATCGATCTCTAAAGGAAATAATGAACACCTTGCTAAAAAGCTTTAGGTTATCACAGGAAATGTGGGGGGGAGCTTTTCTATGAGTTAATTACCTTTTAAATAAGGTGCCCCACAAGAAAAGAGACAATACACCATATGAGTTATGAAAAGGTAGAAAACCATCCTACAACCACTTGAAAGTGTGGGGGGTGTCTTGCTAACGTAACGTATAATGGTAAGTCGAGACATATGCGTTGTCGACACAATACCGTTAAACAACTGATCTCAAACGGAGTTATCTCTATTGATTTTGTAAAATCAAAAGATAACATTGCGGATCCATTAACTAAAGACTTAAATCGAGATCATGTTGATAAAACATCGAAAGGAATGAGACTAAAGCCCATGAAAATAAAAGGCGCTATGTGAAGGAAAACCCTACCTAGTTGACTAGAGATCCCAAGATCTAGGTTCAAGGGGACAACCTAATTGCATAGACCTTGTGAGGTCACTGTGGGGGTTCTTATCCCAAGTCCGTTCCTATGATGTAAACAGTGACTAAAAATGGGTTAGGTTAAGCAATGCTTTTAATGACCATTGAGTGTTTCGGTGAGCCGAACAACATAAGTCACCTATGTGAGAGTGAAGTGGGGCCGCTTCAAGGAGACTATTGGGGCATAGTTTTCTCAAACTCTTGCAGAACCAAGAGATGTTCACGGCTATATGAACATACCCATGAGAACTAAAACCTTGCCAATGAGGTAGTTGTGTGAGGTATATCATCGTTTACACAAACAACAGAACAGTTCAAGGACATCACGTCTACTGATCAACTAGTAAAGTAAATATACTTTTACAATGGAAGGTTTAAGGGTGGATGCCTACCTATCCTATACAACTATCGATCGTAGATTCTATCACCACATCGAGTCAATGTTTTTCCGTTAAAACTATCAATTTTCATTCATCTGGGGGATTATTGGAAAAATTGTAATTTTTAGAAACTTTGAGGCATATTCTCGATTGGTAAAGGTGGAGAGTTGAATCATAAAATTATGGTTTTATATTCTACTCCATGAGACCTTTATAACGATATATCATATGCTCAAAATGGTTGAGTGATGAATGAGAAATTGATGCTCAAAGTAAGCTACTTTTGAATATTTGTTGAGGAAAAAATAAAAATAAAACACACATTGGTTAAATACCAAGTGTGAGATATGTATATATATGAGAACCCACTTGAAGGGTGATTGAATGACTAAGCTTGAAACCTTGTCTCGAGTGCAGAGGGGTGCAGATCCAAACCCATCGGGCTTGGGGCGCACTCGCACGACGTGGGCAACGTAAAATGTCGAGCCCAAAATGGGCCTGCGGATATTTTTTCCTCGGCAAATATATAAAATCTGACTTTTTTAAAAAGGACACATATCCTGATTTTATTTTATTCCAATCAATTTGATTTAATTTTAATCAAATGGATTTAATTGCTCATTTAATGCATATTTTGTATTCTTATTCATGGATATTTCCAAAATTCTTCCATATTAAATGCCTATAAAAGGCTAAGACTTCTTTAGAATTTTTTGAATAATCACACTCTCTCACACCGAGTTTATTTTGCTCTCCAAAATTTTTCTCTTTTCCTCTCCATATTTCTAACGTTTCGGTGATAGAAAAAAGGCATCGTTTGTTCTTTGATCATTGCAGAGGTGCTACTACTTCGATCATCATGTTGTTGTATCTTGGGAGACAGTCGACCAACGTTTCTCCAAGTACCATAGGAGCGGCCGAATCTATCTTAAGGAAACTGTGTAAAACACGCCTCAACATCTAGTAAAACTCAATTATTCTTTTCGATTTCTGGTTTTCGTTATATTATTTATTGGTTTTTCGTATCTGATAATTTAAATATAAATTATATATACAGATATTTTTTTTATATTTATATATTTGTTCGCTAATATGTTTTGTTCAACACATATGTGATAGACATATCCACACCATATACAAATGGAGCTATCCAAAGAAAAGTCTACTACTTACTCTTCCGGAGATTCAAATCTAGATGAGTTCTATGAGTGAACAATACTTGACCACTAGGCTAAGTAGGAATTCATGAGAAAAAATAGTTGAATTCACCATTATTAGATAATTTTCTTTAATGCTTCGTTTTGAAACTTGAATTTAAAATTTTAAAATTTAATTTCAATTATGATATAAATGATAAGAACGTAATATAATATTACAGATAAATTAATTAAGATTCAATTTAATATATATTAAAAATATAAAAATATTATAAAGATTTCAAAATCAAGAGTATAAAACCCAAACCCAAATCTAAATTCTTAATTCTTAATTCAAAAGGCTATTATTTGAAGGTCACCAAATCCCGAGACGGTTGAATTGGCGGCCAAAAGCTAGAGACGTCTTTTCCCACTTAAACCACTAACTGTAGGATAAGATGCTGCTGATGTATACTCCAAATTTGTATTATAAGAATAACCCAATAGGACTACTGTCATGCAGGTCATACCATTTGTCACATTTGGAAAAAAATAATTATAATTGAGGGTTTTTTATTCTCTTGGTCAGAATGGGTGTACTAAAATTAAGTCTTTACTATATCTAATATGTAAAGTTTTAAATTAATTAAATATCTTTATCACAAAGTGAATTACTCTTCAATTTTTAAATATAATAATAGCTCTAGTTTGCAAAATACTCTCTTTTCCATGGATACTTTTTCTTGTATAGAAGAAATTACTTATATAGTAGAAATAATAATAAAGTTTAAGTTCATATGTTTCAAATTTCTAATATTTATTTTAAAATTCAAATTTAAATATAAATATTGTTATGAATATGTTATTAAGTGAATGTCCATCAAGATCATCATTTACATAAATAGAGACTTCCGATTGATTAATAAAATACGCTCTCTTTTTGTTCTCTCATTCTCTTTGTCTATTTGTTTTATAAAAAATATCATTAAAAATTTCTATTAAATTTGAGTTATTTTTTTTGTTACATGTCTATTAAATTAATAGTTTTTTTTTTATTTTAAAATGTCAAACTAATGAATTTAACAAAAATATTTTATAGTGTAGATAATAAGTATTACCTAAAATTTAAAATTTAGATTTGAGAGATTAAATTTTAAAAATATGAAAAATATTATAACCTAAAGTTTAATATGTGAAGGACATGAAATTAATGAGAAATAATTATATTTCTCTTTCGAGTTGGCTTTTCTTATAGGTTAATACGAAGTTTCACTAATCAAATTTATTATTTATCCGAAGTTAGGCTGGTTCCTTAATTAGTGGATTAGATCCTTTTTAAAATAATAATTTCGCTGTTGACTTGACATCATGAAGTTGGTAATTATTCCAAAAGAAGACGGGTTGAATAATAACAAGTTCCAACTATCTTTCAACTCTTTGTACATGAAAAAAAGAGAGATTAATTTAATATTTATATTCTAATTTTAGTTCTTAAATCAGGAACACACAATCACATTTATCATTTATTTATACAATAATCTGGGCCAATTTATTAGAAAATATCAATTTTTAATAAAATTTACGGAAAAAGACCTAAAAAATAATTATTTACCAAAAAAAGTTATTTCCCCCGAAAACGCGTCCACGTCAGCGCGTTTTCAGGGGATGAACCAGGAAAGCGCAACCACGAGGGAGTGCTTTGTGCCACATCAGCAAAAAACGCGTCCTTAAGGGCGCGCTTTGCTGATGTGGCAAAAGCGCTCCCTCGAGGACGCGCTTTGCGCGCTTCCAACGGTCAAATTTTTTTAACCGTTAGGCCTCCAACGGTAAAAAAAAAAAAAAACTATAAAACCCCCCAACCCTTTCATTTTTTTCACACAAAGGTCCTTACTCATTTTTCTCTCAAATTTCTCTCAACTTTCTCTCAAATTCCTCTCAAATTTCTCTCAAATTCCTTTAAAGTTCCTCTCAAATTTCACAATAGTCCTTTAATTTTTACAAAAAAAGTCCTGTTTAAAAGTTTTTTTAAATATTTTTTTGTTAAATTTAAAAATATTCGATCGTATTAGCAATGGCCGGAGAATTAATTCGTCTCGATAATAAACACATCTCCGTCGATCAAATGACAATGGTAAGTTATAATTTTAATTTTTCAATACTATTTAATATTTTTTAGGTTTATAAAATTTTAATTAATTTTTATTTTATAATTTTTTAAACAGTCTGTAGATAGGGTGTTGCAATGCTATATTCGCAATATGTCTGGTCCGCCATCGTCGTTGATCGAGAATTACTTGCGGGAAGCGGGTTTTTGGCACATGGCTACGATAGGCCGGGGGTGCAAATTGGACCCAAAGCTAATCAGTGCGTTGATAGAGAGGTGGAAACCCGAGACGCACACTTTCCATCTTCCATGCGGAGAGTGTACTATCACTCTGGAAGACGTGCAGTTGCAATTAGGATTGCCGGTGGATGGGTACGTAGTCACCGGGTCCGCAACTTCTGTTGATTGGGGAGTCGTATGCTACGAGCTTCTGGGTGCTATTCCAGATAACATTTACGGAGGTCGGATCGAGATGGGCTGGTTACGAGACACATTTCCGGAGCCGGATAATGATTCGACCGAAATAGAAAGAATATGGTATGCTCGGGCATACATTGTTGAGATGATTGGAGGTTATCTGATGCCGGACTTGTCACGAAACCTCGTACATCTGAGATGGCTGCTGAAACTCGTTGATTTTAGAGTAGTCGGTGAATTGAGTTGGGGGTCTGCCGTGCTAGCAAAATTGTATCGGGAGATGTGCGGGGCGACGCGGCCGAATAAAGAGAAAATCGGAGGTTGCCTATCACTACTGCAATCATGGGCACAGTTTTGATTTCTATTTTTACGTCTTTGGGTCGACCACCCATATACATTCCAACTCATAACGAGGTAAATTTAATATTAGATTTTATAATTATTACGTAAATTTAAAATATAATTGTATGCTAAAAATTTATTTAATTAGGTGGAACCATTCGGCGAGTTATGTTGGATTACCTACATCGCTTGAAGATATACGGCTTCTATTAGAGCAACGGTCGGAAGCACAAGTAAGTATTAAATAAAATATATTTTCGTAATAAAATAGTCGTTTCATATTTAGTATTTAGTATTTAGTATTTAGTATTTAGTATTTAGTATGTAGTGTTTAATATTTAGTATTTAGTATTTAGTATTTAGTATATAACTAATATTTTTTATCATGTTAATATAGTTTGAATGGACACCATACGAGGATCCATCAATTCGGGCAGTAATTCCGGAAGAGTTTTTTCAAAATCCGAACATTTGGCATGTGAAGGTGTCATTGGTCAACTATGCCACTGTGGAGTTGCACCAGTCAGATCGGGTTCTGCGTCAATTTGGATTCCGAGAACTGATTCCCGTGGCACTTGAGGTGCTCGATGATGAGCACAAAGTCGACTTACGGCAGTTGCATACGGATTGGCCAAGATTTTGGTCAGCGTATATCGAATTGTGGGAGAACCAGTATGATTATATACCTACTCGGGAACCGATCATCGTTCCTGAGTTAGCGTGTGTGCCGGAATACATGCCATGGTTTAGGATCCATGGCAAGCCGTATTTATTGTCAGAAGAGGAGAGGCGAAGACAACTTCGTGAACAAAGGGAACGACGGGGCCCTTTAAATCCAAAGAGAAGGGGTGATGAGACGGGACCATCAACAGCACCGACACAACCACCGGGCCCATCAACAGCGCCCACACAGTCACCGGGCCCAACACTTCAGGCGACGACACCCACATCACAGCCTTTTCAGATTATGCCAGGTGCGTACCCTAGCCCTTATATGTATCCTAACCCTAATATGTTTCCTTTTCCCAGTCCCATGGCAGGTTGGAATGCATGGTCCGGTTCGAGTCCGTTCCCGACTACTCCGACTGGCCAGCCGATCTATAGGCCGCCGTCGCATGAAGGATCGCACGAGGCGCCGTCGGGGAGCTCTTCTTTTTACCAATCTCCTTCGCCTTATGGGATTCAGACACCTCCGCCATAGGCGCGGCAAACACCTCCACAGTCAATATTTTATCAAGGTGGGTCATCCTCCCAACACCCACAACCAGACCCCCTACTGGAGGAACCAGAATCCCCACCTTAGGTTCCACAACCCCCGCCGGAAGCTAGAAGAAGGAGGAATCCAGCACATAACCGTCGACCACCCCCATGTGGCACTGATTCCGACCGGCACCAACATTGATTCCAACCGTCATTATTTTATTTTTTTTATTGTAATTTTTTATATATTTAATAAAATAAAAGATGTTTTTTAATTTTTTTATTGTAATTGAATTTAATTTTTATATCTTTAATAAAATAAAAGTTGTTTTTTTTTGTAATTTAATTTTTATATCTTTAATAAAATAAAAGTTGTTTATTTTTTTTGTAATTTAATTTTTATATCTTTAATAAAATAAAAGTTGTTTATTTTTTATTGTAATTTAATTTTTATATCTTTAATAAAATAAAAGTTTTTTTTATTTTTTATTTGTAATTTAATTTTTATATTTTTAATAAAATAAAAGTTGTTTATTTTTTTATTGTAATTTAATTTTTATATCTTTAATAAAATAAAAGTTGTTTTTTATTTTTTTTGTAATTTATTTTTTATATCTTTAATAAAATAAAAGTTGTTTACTTTTTTATTGTAATTTAATTTTTATATCTTTAGTAAAATAAAAGTTGTTTTTTATTTTTTATTTTTTATTTTTTATATATTTAATAAAATAAAAGTTGTTTTTTTTTTGTAATTTCATTTATTTTTTATATCCTAAATAAAATAAAAGTTGTAATTTATTTTTTTATTGTAATTTATTTTTATTTTTTATATATAGAAATTAATAAGAAATGGATGAATTAGGACTAAATTGAATAAGTGAAAAAGTATGACGGGTTAATTTGTAATTTTATCAAGATGGATGTTGATCCAATGTATGAATTTTGAATGATCGTAAGGGGCAAAATAAACATTTAGCCAGAAAGATAATTTTGAAGAATAATGATGATGGTGATATTTTAGATTAATTGAATAACCTTTTTTTTTTGTTTTGCAACTTAGTCCTACAAAATTTCACCATTTTCATCAAGAAATTAAAAGAATTTTCAATGCCACCTATAGACAAAAAATGATAAGGAGACTATCAACTATTCCGATTTGGACACGAGCGAGATGTATGGCCTGGGTTCCTACACCATCTGCATAACTTCCGTTGGTTGGTTGTTTCTCGGATATCCATATTGTTGCGTATTCTAGTCGAGCAAGGTCGACCCTTTGGTTTGCGACGCAGTTCTCTATCCATAGAATGACTTATACGGAACAAGCGTCTGACGACGGCCACTTACGTTCATCCGGATGGTGGAATACATGTCTCCACACATTGTACATGTATTCTATTTTATACACTTCGTCGACATAGCTCATGGGATCCAGACGGAGATTCTGACAAGCCGCAATTACATGAGCGCATGGATAACGAAGTGCATCAAATATCTCACAGTCGCAGGTCCTATTTCTCAAGTGTACACGATATTGTCCGCCAACAATACCTTGGTTCGGTCTGTCAAACTCCGTCACACGAAACCATAGGTTGTCGCGATCGTGACACACTGTGTGCATGGTGTTGGCCCGTGCCTTCCCCTTGTTAATTTCTCGCAATACCTTTGTGCACCATACATGGCCTCCTTGCATTTGGCCTTTATAACTCGCTGCTCACTTCAGAAATAGTGCCGCTAAACGAAAATATGTCTCTCGCACAACCGATGTTATCGACAAATGACGCATTCCTTTTAAAACAGAATTTATGCATTCGGTCAGGTTTGAGGTCATATGACCATATAGTAGGCCGCCGTCGTATACTTGTGTCCACTGTTCGAAAGGTATGTTGCATAGGTAGTTTGCGCCTTCTTCGTTAACTGAGCGCAAACTCGCCAACATCTCGTGAAAACGGTCCTTATTGATCTCATACCCTGCCAATATAAGTTGATAGCGAATATTACATACCACTCTTCAATTAAGAATAAATTGAATATTACAAACGAAATTATATTAATAGATATTACATACCCATGTTGGTCACTTTCCGTTGTTCACTTGTAGATCGATGTTGCCCGTGGTAGTTGGACGCAACATGCCTTAGGCAATATCGATGGTGTGTGCGATGCCACAGGCTTCCCTGTCGCTCTATTGCGGCTAGTATTCCAGGGCCCCGATCCGATATAACGCATATATCAGGTTGGGGGCAGACATGCCTCCTTTACCTAGATAGAAAGAAATCCCAGTCATCAGCTGACTCCCCCGGTGTTATTGCAAACGCAATTGGAAGGATTCTCCCACTGCCATCCTGTGCCACAGCTAGCAATAGCCGATGCGTATATCTACCATACATAAAGGTCTTCATCAATTTGTACCAATGGCTTGCGAGATAGAAATGCGTCTCTAAGCATTACTTAAATGTCCAGAACAGACGCTTGAACACTTGGCATCCACGGAGCAATCGATCGTTGTAGTACGCCGGTTCCGTTTCAAGGTCTGCTATGCTGCCTAGGACATATCACTCCAGCACCTGACACCACTGCCACACTTCATTATATGAAGCGTTCCACCGACCATGCAACTTTTCCAACGCCTTCTGCTTAGCTATCCAAGTCTTCCGGTAAGAGGACGTGTACCCTAATTGGCTACGAATATTGCCAATTAATGCCGGCACTGTAGTCTTGGGATCCGCCTTCACTGTCGATATTATTAAGTCAGCCAACATCTCTGAATCCATCTTCGAGTGATCTTGTGAAACACCTGTCAACGAAGTACGTTAAATAATGCAACATTACGTAATATCAGTATTATTCAAAACCTTGAACACCTAGTGATCTTTGCACTCGCAAGACATGTATGTGGACCTTTGTACTTTTTAATCTCCCACAAGCCTGTCCTTTTCCTCAACGAGGCCATGATTTTCCATGAACATGTACCGTCTTGCACTGCACACTTGACCTCGTACTTATCAAGTTTGGATTTAACCACGTTGTAGTTAACCCCGTTCTTGATGCTATATTGTTTCAATGCACCAAGAAAAGTATCCTTGTTGGAAAACTCTTTACCAACTTCTAATTCGCCCGAATCCAACGACGAACTTGTACGGTCACGCCTTCTGTGTGGTAGTTCAGGAAACTCCAATGCATCGTCTTGAGATAGATCGACATTATGCATGTGGGCTGGAGACGAGTACACCCTGAATCGCAGATCTTCTTCTTCTTCATCTGAACCGCCTTCAACATCTTCAAGTAAGGTTGGAACAGACTCCGGTTCAGAAAATAATGCAACTTCTACACCATCGGGGTCGGGCTCTCGAGGTGGATCCACATCGGACTCATCATCCGACCCACCATCATCATCCAGCAACGAACGGGCCCCTCGCGGTGGATGTTGTTGGGAGTACATTATCCCTTCTTAAACAACTTTCGTAACGTTCCCAATCATATGTGGATTGCCAACCACTAGAAGTTGATGACGTTCCCCAATACGTATTTCTAGCATCGAACGTCGAAGGAAGGATATGCATGTCCCATCCACCAACCGAGTGTCGTACAGGGGTTGTGTTTTCATACTACCACCAAACACGGCGCTTCCGTATTCGCCTCCCACTAACAGTGTCGACTTGGGGTCGTGTATTCCCCTCGAATAGCAGTAGATGTTGAAGTCGAAGGAAGATCACTTGGCGATGAAAATTGTACATATACCTCAAGATAGGGTGATCCACTGGCAAGATGAGTCTCCACCATTGCCTTCAAGCTCAGGGACCTTTGATGTCGAATGAGTCATATCTCACGGGATCAACCAAGCACAAAATCTATACTTAATAGACTGAGCTTTCATTGGCGTTGTTACGAAGATTTTACGCCTAATTCTTTTGCGGTTCTGTCAAATCTATGTTCCTGTTAAAAACCGATCCATACACTGTGTTCTCCGATAAAAAAACAACACCATTTTCTAGTGTCACAAACCTCGCCATCATAGTAAATAACAACACTAATACGTTCACTCATCTTCGATTTCTATTTTACTTTTGCCTCAATTTCTATTATGCAACTTTGAGAATGAAATTTGGATCATTTATAGTCTAAGGATTGCCAGAGACTCTCAGTAGCAAAAGAGCATCCACGTGGGAGCTTTTTTGATACTTTTTTTTGGCGGTGCATCCCCGCTTGAAGCGTTTTTGTCACTATTTATTCGAAACGTCTTCTCAAAATTATTTTGCCGAGACTCACTCATGTAGCAAAAGAGCGTCCACGTGGGAGCTTTTTTCACTCTTCTTGCCGATGCATCCCGCTTGAAGCGTTTTGGTCACTATTTGTTCGAAACGTCTTCTCAAAATTATTTGCCCGAGACTCATCAGTAGCAAAAGAGCGTCCACATGGGAGCTTTTTTACTCTTCTTGCCGACATGCATCCTGCTTGAGCGCGTTTTGGTCACTATTTGTTCGTAAACGTCTTCTCAAAATTATTTTGCGGATACTATCAGAAAAAAATTCAAATAATTTTTTTTTTGATATTTTTCTAAAACCCTAAACCTAAAATTATTTTAATTAATTAACCCTAAAATCTAGTTCATTAATTTTTTCCTAAAAACCCTAAACCTTAAGACCCTAAAAACCCTAAACCGTAGCCCTAAAACCCTAAAAACTCATACCCTAACACTAAAAACAACCCAAAAAACCCATCGGGGGAAAGGGCAAAAACGCGTCCACGAGGGAGCACTTTTGCCACATCAGCAAAGCGCGCCCTCAAGGACGCGTTTTTTGCTGATGTGACACAAAACACTCCCTCGTGGACGCGCTTTCCTAGTTCATCCCCTGAAAACGCGCTGACGTGGACGCGTTTTCGGGGGAAATGACCCTTTCTGGTAAATAATTATTTTTTAGGTTCTTTTCCGTAAATTTTATTAATAATTAGTATTTTCCGGTAAATTGGGCATAATCTGGGAATTGTAATATAATTTAAAAATAAAAATATGTATCACGATCACGTCATTATTGAAAAATATTATTTTATATATTTATATAAAATGGCAGCTAAAATCCTTGCCAAACGACATCGTACAAGCTCCTATTTCTTTTTTTCCAGGACGACCGTTGAAGAGAGTAACAGTTTTTTGAAAGAAAAAAAATTAAGCATAAAAAAGACGAAAATCGCGGAGAATATTTATAAATAGATTAGAAACAGATACTCGATGGACGTGATTTTTGAAGTTTATAGTTGACTCTGGATAAACATGTTGTTCTTTGTTGTCTTTTATTTTCTGTTATGTTATTCCATCTACAGTTATTGTCCCTTGTTGTTTTCGTTACAAAATGTTTTTTTTTGAGAGATTTCAGGTTCTTGGCTTGGTTGTTTACGTTTCCAGCTGACATTTTTTTTATCTTCCTATAATTCCCAAACATTCAAAGCTTTAAGATTTCTTTTCTAAAAGAACAAAAAAAGTTGGTCGGGTTCTTCAATCCAGGTGCTATTTGACGGATATTGCTTGAATGGTCCGCTTTCTTTTCATTTCTTTTCCTTTTTGTTAGTACATCATTTTCATTTTCATTGTTGATTTTTTTTTCTGTGTTTATGTTCTCTTCTCTTCTATGGAATAAAAATGGAATATTTTCTTCATCAGATCAAAATTTTGGGATTCTAGAAGAGAATAGTCAAAAGGGAAAGTTGGCGTTGAAAAGAGAGACTTGTCACTGAGAGGTCTGCATATATGGTTTAAAACATTTATTTTCCATTAAGGCCCTTAATTTTTGTTTTTTTTCTTTATATATTTCTTGGGATCATCCCAATATGTGCTTTTGGTTAAATAACCATTTTAAATATATATATGTGCAGGCCTGGTGTTTGGGGGCTGTTGATTCTGGGGTTTCATCTCCAGGATTAGACAGCACCCTTGTGATTTTATTCGAAGGGAATTGTCCATAGAGTTTGGTTTTAAATGGAGCAATTCAGGCAGATTGGTGAGGTTTTGGGAAGTTTGGGTGCTCTCATGGTTTTACAAGATGATACTCAAATCAATCGACGCCAGTGCTGTTTATTGTTTGATATCTTCAGTTCGGCTTTCAATACAATCGCCGAGGAGATAAAGCTGAACCTCAAACTAGACGAGAAGAACACCAAATGGAACGCCCTCGAACAACCATTCAAAGAGCTTCAAAGGATCTTCAAAGAGGGTGAAGTTTATGTCCGACAAAGTATGGACAAGAGAGACTGGTGGGTTAAAGCAATCAACCTCCACCAGAACAAGGATTGCGTCCATAACCACATCCACAATTTGCTTTCCCACTTCCCCGTTGTCATCGAGGCCATCGAGACGGCAGGAGAGACAGCAGGGCGCGACCGAGGCGAGATGCATAGGCGGGGAATTGCTCTCAAAATGAAGTACGACAAGGAATGGAATGACCCCAAACTTTTCCAGTTCCGATTTGGGAAGCAATACTTGATCCCTCAAGACATTTGTAGTCGTTTCGAGAGTGCTTGGAGAGAAGATAGATGGAATCTTGTGGAAACTCTAAGGGAGAAGAGCAGTTCGGGATCCACAACCAAAACTCAGCAGCGTCTGGCTGACTTGTTGATCAAGAAAATCATTGGATCAGAGGATTGTGTTGGCAAACTCTTCCCAAGTTCAATCTTGAATGGAGGGGATTACGTAGTGAGGCGACGAGTTGGGGGACAGTACAAGGAAATCCAGTGGCAGGGTGATAGCTTTGCATTGAGAAACTTCTTCGGGGATGTTGAAACATCAGCCACTGAAATCTCCACCCTTCTTTCACTTTCACATCCCAATATATTGCAATACCTTTGCGGGTTCTACGATGAGGAAAAAAAAGAAGTATTGCTGGTCCAAGAGCTGATGAACAAGGATCTTACTTATTACATGAGTGGCTCCAAACGGAGGGTCTCGTTTTGTCTTCCTATCGTGGTTGATCTCATGTTTCAGATTGCAAGAGGAATGGAATATCTTCACTCACGGAAGATATACCATGGAGATTTAAACCCTTCTAATATCTTTCTCAAAGCTAGAAACAGTACTGAAGATTATTACCAGTTGAAAATCTCGGGTTATGGTTTATCCACTGTCAAAACTACCACCGGTTCTTCTCTGAAACCGAATGAGACCAAGCCTTGCATTTGGTATGCTCCGGAAGTTTTGCAAGAGCAAGAGCAATGCCTGCCAGGGAATGCCACCAGCTTTAAGTACACTGAGAAAGCAGATGTTTACAGTTTTGGGATGCTTTGCTTTGAGCTCTTGACTGGGAAAGTGCCATTCGAAGATGGACATCTTCAAGGGGATAAGGTGAGTCGAAATATTAGAGCAGGGGAAAGGCCTTTGTTTCCCTACACTGCGCCTAAATACCTTGCCAACTTAACCAAAAGATGCTGGCACTCCGATCCGAATCAACGTCCAAGCTTCTCATCGATTTGTCGGATTTTACGATATGTAAAGAAGTTTGTCGTGATGAACCCTGACCATGATGAGCCCGGTGCTCGATCACCGGTCTCAGATTATTGTGAGATAGAGTCATGGTTCCTGAAAAAGTTTGCTGCCAATGGGAGTTTCAATTCATTATCAGTGGCACAAATACCGTTTCAAATGTTTGCTTATAGGCTTGCAGAGAAAGACAAAACTATTTTGAACAGCATGGATAAGAATGGAGAGGGAGCAGCCTCAACTTCCAGAGAAGACATGAATTCAACAGTTGATGATCCATTGATAACAGCTAGTGATGCAAAATCTGCGGACTCTGATGGAAAATCGGTGTATTCTGAGATTCAAGAACAGAGATCAATCCATTTGGATTCAACGCCACAAAGGAGATCAGTTTGCACCCGGATTCCAGAGAAGAAAATTTTACAGATGAAGAGAAACAGTAATGTGAAGGCGGCCAGAAAGAGTACAGGTCATAAAGATGGTAATTTCTACTTTCATTTTTGCACACTAACAAATTCCTCAACTGAAGCAAGTGTTGGAATATGATTATGCAGGGATACCAAATGGAAAACCTTAACAACCGCCATTACCTCGTGTTCAGAGTGTAAAGAATGTGAGAGTAAGTCGGTTAAAATCAATGACGAGGTCGTTGAGCACTGATCGGCTAAGATTAGCAGCTGGTGATACCTCGGATTAGCATACATTAATCAGAGGTGAACATTGTACTATATTTATCATCCATTAATCGCCATACTCATGAACAGGGTTGCAGGTATTCTATCAAACATTTTGGCCAAAAGAGACTGCGTCTTCTTTTCTATTCTTTTTTTCTTTTTTTTTTTTTCATTTTTTCATCATAAACTTGTAGTTACAATAATAGCAACACTTTAGTTTTATCGTTGGATAGATGCATTTCGTCATCAATACCCATTTTTCTTCTTGTTTTATGAAGGTTTTTTTTCCTCCTAAATACAGTCTTAATCTTTCTTGTTCAATTTTGATGATGAAAATCTTCTTTTCAGCTGTGGGCCTGTCAAATATGATATATTTTTCTAAACATTTGGCTGATTTCTACTTGAAAAGTTGCAACTAACTTAATAAACAAATCTTCTATAATTGTTGAGTGAAACCAGTTTAAAAAATATGGCAACCAAATAACGAATACGCTTGATCTTACAGCCAAAATTATCATATACATCAAAATCTTTAGATTTTACAGGGATAAACCATTGGAAACATAGATTGATAGAATGTTAGTTACAACAAAATGAGAACCATAGAATCCCGTAAATTATATCATAAACAAACCCAGTTAAAGGGAATCTTGCTCCAGGAATCATCATGATGGAAAGCATCTCATAGAAGAGTTTTCTATCTCAACTTTGCTTTCCCATATTTACAGTTGAGTGTTCTATATCTTGGGGACCATGGTGGCATCACGACATTCCAGGTTCTTCAGCCTGTGAAAGTTTCAGTGGAATCTCGTCCTGCCCAATTTTTGATGATATGGAACAACTCATTTTGTCTTACTTTACTCGGCCTAGTCTATTCTATGCATTAAAGCCCTATAATATACTTGGCCTGAACCTAGGATGGCTTCACTGCTTACTGATAAGTTTCTAGTAGAAATGTTGGCAACCGTGAGGTTCTAAAAATGAGAACAAGCTATCAAGCTTCTCCTTAAATCATCTGCAACACTTTAATACATCCACTAGAGTTTGCAGCAACAACCATGCTTGATTTCCTTCTCCATAAAACACTTGATACAAATAGCACTTTGTCATCATCAGTCTCTTTCCAAGAAATAGGATGAATGGATCCAAATTTGTGGGAAGTTTTTGGCATAGGCAGGGATCTATAGCACGCATATACCTAGAACACAACATTTCAACAAGTTAATGCTTTGCAGCCAAAAGAAACAGATAAATGTATCTGCTAACTGAGTGGTTTTAGATCGCCCTACTTTCCTATCTCAAGAAAAAGGAGGAAATCAAGCTTAAGTTAATACCTCATTTGTTTCTGAACCACAGGTTATGTAACCATTAGCAAACAGATAATCCCGCAAAATTCTGGAGAAGCAGGTGAAAAGTCGAACACACACAAGTAAAGACAAAGGGCTTTGTCAGATATTTGGAATCAAGAGATAATAAGAACAGAACACTTCCAGCAGAGAAATGCCAACCTTTTCAATAGCATATCCACGGAAGGTTAAGCTGCACACATTAGAGGATAGGCCACTATTGCTAGTTCTATTGAGGTCCCAAAGTTTTAATGTGTTCAGTGGAAGCAGACTAGCAGTAACTACAGTTTCTGAGTCCAGGAATTTCACATAGCTCACAGCTTTATCATGACCATCAAGAACACACCATGGGACTCTGGCATTACGAAGATCATAGCAATATGTTTTGTAATCCACATATCCAAATGCCAGTAAATAAGTGGCATGAGTAGAAAATTGAACGCAGCAGACATTAGCAATGTTTCTGATGTTGCCTAAGCAGCTTTTCTACACCCACAACAGCGGGGGAAAAAAGGTTAGTCCATGAACTTGCGCAAATCAGAGTAGTGCTTTCAAGACACCTTAATGGTAGAGCTTAAATATGTTTATGCATAAACTCACACAAGGACAGTTTCTTTCTATCTTCATGGCTCCTTTCAAACTAAAAAGTTAAACTGAAAAAATTCAATGGCATTTTTAAACAAACGACGATGATCCATAAAAATCAATTCAATTAACTTTTTGTCCGATACAATTAGGTAAAAAAAGGTTTATTAGAGCAGTGAAGCATAGACATTCTTGTAATTTATTTCTTTGGCAAGTGAAATACATCGATGTACGCAGAGACTGCAGATATATAAGGAGTGCCTTACACCAGTAGGCTTCTCTTAGCCTGCATTGGGATCTGGCTTCTGCATTTGTACTGTCTGTTTCCTCTACCAAATTTTATTTACTTAAGAGGAAAAAAAACCGTTCATAAGGGTCCGACTACAATAAGCTTGCCTAATATCTTGTGAGCCTTGAAATTCGTAAGATACAAAAGAACATACCTCATAAATCATCACCACCACTAGCGAATTTTGTTGGATACACCTGAGAGAAGTCAACAGACCAAGCTCTCTTTTCATGCTTAATATAATGTGAGATAGCTTGACCGGTGCTTGCATCCCATAACTGGATCCCATAAAGCCAAAATGAGAAATGCAGGAAATTTAACTATTAAAGTAATTTTAACAGCTTAAAGATGAGCTATGACACAGCACATTGAAAAGCTTGGCATTTGAAACTATGTTATGCCACAGGAGAATGATATACCATTAGCTATCCCCGGACCACAACATTATTTCGACAAATAAGATTTGTACATCAAAACATTAATTTGCTAGAAGTATCCAAGCATAGCGTGGGGTTTACAAGGGAGCCTACAAAACCATCATGGACACAAAAGCTTTTCAACATGGTCATAGATGATGGTCTATCCATTCTCTATAAAGTTTATGATGCAAAATTATGTCTAAGACTATGAAGCACGGACACGGACACGCAATACGGGTACGATACGATACAGACACGGCAACACGGTAATTTTTAAAAAATGAGGACACAGATACGACAATAAAAAATATGTTTAATATTTTTATATATTTTTATGTTAAAATACTTAATGTAAATGAAAATATTGATATTTTTCATTAATATATAATCAATTCTTTTCCATTAAGCTCTCTTATCATTACATAAAATATGATAAAATATAGTCATACATTTTCCAAGTTCATTACACAAAACATGTCATATCAAATCTAAATATGAAGTTTAACCTATATCCCTAAAATGCTTGTACAAAAAGAAGCAAAAACAGAGCAATTTTCTAATTCAATTCATAGCATTAACATTTTCCATATCTTCTTCTTTATTGGCAAAAATTACCATCTCCATATCGAGTTCATCAAGAGATAAGCTAGTAACTTCAAGAACTCCAACTCCTTCAAATGAGTCAAATACATCACCTCCAATATCCCACATCTTGTTCTCTCCTTTATAATGAAGAGTATTTCTTGAAAGTACTCGAAGATTAGTATGCACAAATACTAAATCTTCGATACGTTGAGGATTAATCTTGTTTCTCCCCATGGAATGAATAAACGAATATGTACTCCAATTCCTCTCAAAACAAGATGATGAAGAAAGTTGTCTAAGAAATTTCAGAGCTAAGCTTTGAAGCAAAGGTATTGAAGCCCCATGAACTAACCACCAAGACTTAGGATCCAAAAGCCATATATCTTATAGTAAATCAAATGAACCAAAAACATTTAGTGCTCCCGAAAATCTTGCAAACTCTTGGAAAGCCATCTTCCATTATTCGGTAGGAGGAAAAAATATTCTTAAGCACTTATTCCTTTCCTTTGAGATTTCTACAACTTTATATAGAGGAAGGTAATTTGGGACCTCAATAAACCAACCACTACAATAATACCTATGTAAACAAATAAATTTAAAATTTTTTAATTGATAATAAATAAAACAAGCATAAAAGAATAAAAAACAAGTATAAATGGAATATATGTTATCTAAGTTTACCTTGGATTTAAAGAATGAGCCATACAATGAAGTGGTGTACTACTCTTAGTCCATCGATTAATAAGAATATCATATACCACTTCATAAAAGATTGACCTTTTGTCTCATTTTTCCCTTCATGCCTACAAATGCTTGTCTTCACTTTTTCAATCATTTCATCCCACATCTCATAAACCAAGTGAAGAGTAGGCCTATCCGTGTTCATATTTTGAAGCATATCATATATAAGTTCTGTAAAAGAAAGGATATAATCAACCTTATCCCATCAAAGGTCATCCAAAATTTTTTCCTTCACCAATGAGGCTTTGGAAATGTCATATTCTCTATAAGTAGATCATTCATCACTAATAACCATATTTTGGAGACATCATTAAATGAGCTTGAGTCTTTTCAACATCACAATCATAGAAGCAAGTTGAGTATCCACAACGACAAGCAATTTCAAAGGTACAAAAGAATTAAATATTGCCAACCTTATAAAATGATTCATTATGAAGTTTTTATAAAGATAGCATCATCACCAACATTATTTATCCAACACAAAACATCATATGTAACCTCATTCTTTTCGATGTTTTTTACAGTACATATATTTTTAAGAGCAAGATTAAGAGTATGTACCACACAAAGTGTCCAAAAGATAAGAGGATGTTGTGTCTCTACTAATGATCTCGCGGCTTTACAAATCGGTGCATTGTCGTTTATCACTTGAACAATATTTTGTGCCCCAACCTCACTTATGACATCTTTAATTAAAGTTGCCACATAAAAATTATTCTTGTACTCATTTTCACAATTGACAGCTTTCAAGAAAATAGTTCCACCTTCAGAAATGACCATAAATTTAATCAATGGACATTTTTGTGCATTCTTCCATCCATCACATACAAGACTAATACCTTTTTCCCTCCATATTCCCTTTATAGGTTGTAATAACCTCTCTATGTTTGCTAGTTCTTTTTGCAATAATGTAGTCCTTAAAGCATTATACCTCGGAGGTATGTAACTCGGAATCAAATTCTTACTAGTCCTTAAAGCATTATACATCGGAGGTATGTAACTCGGAATCGAATTCTTACTACCTAAGGTGAATGCAATCACATAATGAGGGTTCCTGGCTAGATGAAAAGGCAATACACCTAAATAAAACATTCGAGCAATTTCACTATCTAAATTCTCTCGAGCAGCAAGGTTTGACAATTGTTCGAAAGGGCCTTTTCTTCTTTTAGAACCTAAACTGTGCCATTGAAGTGAGGTTGTGTTGGACCAAAGGAAGATGCAAGTGTTTGAGAACTAGGTGGCAATGGGACTATTTTTGGTTGCAACTTGAGTTTCGCATCTTCAACTATTTTTTTTGCATTTTAGCAAGATGTTTTAGTGTTACTTTAGGACACACTCAAATTCCTTTCTCATTTAGTTTCAATAAATGTGCTTTAACTATAGAGTATGACCCCTTAAATGTTATTACCTTTTCTCTGGTAAAATTTTCGAGGACGAAAATTCCTTTAAGGGAGGAGAGTTGTAACAACCTGTTTTTAGGGGTGTTGAAAATAGTAGTTTCGGGACCACAATTATGATGAGTGAGTCAGTATTTTTTATTTTTTATTTATTATTTATAGGGCTCTTACAAGGTCGTATTAAAATTTGGTTAGAAACTTTTAACGTTTAGATAGTTAATTAAGTAAAAAGGATTGAATCGTAAAAGTTATAAAGGTTAATTGCTATTAGTTAATTGTGTTAAATGGTTGTGAACCAATGCTTTGAAGGCCTTAAATAGAAATTAAACCATTAATAGTTATAGTGGACGGTGTGGACCATTACTTAGTTAAACTTTATGACTAAGTAAAATGGGTAATTTAGTAAATTAGTAAATAGGAAAAACATAAACAAAAAAATAAAACAAACATCATCATCTTCATTAGCTCTCACCACCCATTTTTGTAAAGAGAAAATCCATGGGAGAAGCTTGAAGTTCGGCTATCAATTCTACCTTTCATGTGAGTGAAATTTTAGTCTGTTCTTAATAATTTTCATGTTTTTGAAATTTTTATAGCTTAATTTAGTTAATCCAAGGATTAAATTGTGAAACCGTCAAATATTTAGAAGTTTTCCATGGTTGATATTAAATGTTTTTTATGTTAAATAGTTTAGTATTAAGCTTGTTGTTGAGTTTGGATTAGTTTGAGTTGTAATTTTGGTTGGGTATAAGGACCCTAGAAAATTCGGTTAAGCTTGGACTTTGTTTAATTGTGATAAATTTGAAGTTTTGGTTTTAGGGACTAAATAGTATAAAAGGTAAAAGTTTGGGGTAAATGTAAAAAATATTATTAAAGAGTTAATTACATGATTTAAAGTGTTTTAAGATGTTGAATTGGATTAATTGAATTGAATTATCATATTTAGATCAAGAAACGAGTGGATCGATCGATAATCGCGGGAAAGGAAAGGTTGTTGAATAGTCGTCATTAATTACCGGTAGCCACGTCATAGGTAAGTTCGTATTATGTAATTTATATTATAATTAGTTGCTTATTACCTATTCATTGAAGTAATAGTCGTTATTGTGATAATTATCAAATGCTTAGTTTGATAAAAGATTATTACTAAGATTGAAATGTATCAGAAATGTACGAGGGGCCCGTGTGAACTTGGTAAATAGCCGGAATACAAATGACAAGTCATTAGGAAGAAGCAGGCTTTGAGCCAATGAATGATTATATCGGGTACTCCGTATCGAAAGCTTGAGGTTAAGCATGTGTTGCGGGCTCTCTGAAGCTTGAGGTGTCGATTAATGTTCTAGAGTTGACATGTTTGGATATTTCTCTTCCGTATATCCGAAATGATTTACTATTGTTCTTTAGGCCAATTGATTATTTATGTATCATATCACGATTTAATAATATGGTAAATTGATGGTGTGAATGTTACAGGTTGAATTGTCTCGGTTTATTGAAATAGGTGAATTATGATCATTGATCTTACGTTATGTTCTTATATTATTGTATTTAAATTGCTGGGTATGATTTTTTAATTTCATGAACTTACTAAGCTTTGCATGAGCTTACCTCGTTTTAATTTTATTCTTGTAGATTTTTTGAGATTGTGACATCGATTGGATCAACTTAGGAGATCACACACTATTCGCAATCTTTTCGGTAGTCTTTTTGTTGTTTTGGAACGGTTAAAAGTGGCATGTAATTAGGGTATCCATGTTTATATATTTTAAACCCTTAGTTGTTAAATAACTTATGGTGGAATGGTAGCTTGTGATTACCATTTTGATACTTGGTTGATGTGGTTGGTATACTATGTTAATTAATGGTAGCTAGCATTTGGCATTTTGGTGAAATTGAAATGGTCATTATGTGTGATTGAGTAAGAATGTTGTGCTTGGTAAAATGAATGTTAGTGATTTGGTATGTTTAAGCTATTATGAAATATGTGATATTGGTAGTTGTTTATGGTTTACTTTGATGTTTGAATTGTGGTGCCAATGAGGGCCCATTGGTTAGGCACATAGGTTGATTGTGAATTGGTATGTTTTGGCTTATTTAGGCACATTTTGGATGAGTTTTATTGTTGATTATTGCTTAGCTTGAATACCAAGCATTTGGATGTGAAATAACTTGTTTTTTAAGGTAGTTTTGGGTACACATGGCTTGCCACACGACCGTGTGCCCACACGGTCAAATGACACGATAGTGTGCCCACACGGTCAAATGACACGACAGTGTACCCATACAGTCAAATGACATGGCCGTGTGCTCATTGAATTTTTTTGCAAGATTTCTCCACACGGTCACAGTAAGTTACACGACCTGACGACATAGCCGTGTGACCCTAACTTCGAATCGTACACGGTTTGAGAACACGGACGTGTGGAGTAGCCACAAGGTCATGTTTGGGGCCACCTCTGTCACATGGCTTGGTCACATGGCCGTGTGATCCCTGTTTAAACTTTTCACTCAAAATTTCCTAGAAGTTTCAATTTAACCTGGAATTGATCCCGATTTGTTTTAAATGTTCCATAAGCTTGATTTAGGTCCCAATTTTATTGAAAAGCATGGAAATGATTGATGATGAAATATTTTGGTTATGTTTGATTTAAAATATGAATTATATTAAGGTTTTCCAGTTGTAACACCTTGTAGCTCGGAACGGTGACCGGACCGGGTATAGGGTGTTACATTTAGTGGTATTAGCGTTACGATTTAGTCGGTCCCTCTCACGAGCTACCAAGTAAACCTAAATCTCATGATTATGTAACACCCCTTAACCGGGTTCTACGCCGGAACCGGGCCCGAGGCGTTATCGAACTCAAACCACTTGATCGCCACTTAGGCTCGTCGTAACTACTCTCTGAAGTCATCTCAACAACCTCATTCTCAACTTACGAGGCCTCACTCATACACACGAGGGCTCTCGAGACTAAACCGAATTTTTTTCCATTCTTAAATTTTTTCTCTTTTATACAGGTCTCACACGCCCGTGCAAGAGTAGACACGCCCGTGCATGGACACACACGCCCATGTCCTCAAACCGTGCCTAAAACCCCAAAGATTCTCGCCAATGCCCCACGGCCAAGGCACACGCGCGCGTGCTTACCACCCGTGGTGCACACCGACTACCTTAACACGACCTAGAGTCTAGACACACGCCCGTGTGGCTAGCCCGTGGCCAACACTGATTGATCCCACACGCCCTAGGCACACGCCCGTGTGACTAGTCCGTGGTCTAATCTGACTTCACATACTAACATGCAGGGGACGCACGGCCAAAGCACACGCCCGTGGGCTGACCGTGTGTCACACATGGTCTAAACACACGCCCGTGTGTCTATCCACATGGACAAGAACAAAGCTACTTGCTAAGCTCTTCTCACCCTTATAACTTACACAACATGCACTCATACAACACATCCATAATCAACTCAAATTGAATTGCAATCTCACATAGACAACTATAACTTTTCATATAATAAGGTAGCCAACAACTATGGCATTATACAAAATGAGCTATCCATCTAAAGGCCAACACATCTTAGCCATTTACAACAAAATTCACTAACTTGTCTAGCCCCTATACATGCCATATACAAAACATTGAGTCTCATGTACCAGAGTGTGCTGATAGTGTGGGCGATCTTCCAATTGATCCTCGTATCTCGGTTCAACACTTTTACTCTATAAGACAAGGGAAAAGAAAAGGAGTAAGCTTTGTGCTTAGTAAGTTTACACATAAACAATTAAGCATCATAGTATAAGCTAAACAACAATTAGCATTATACTACCAAAAGAAATGAACAACTATGCTTACTCTTTCTAACCCTTACCACGCTTCCAACACATCATGAGTCACATACTCATAACCATCGAAATGCACCCCTGCATTTAATGTCACATTTACACAATATACAACACGTCATTATTTCTCAATAATTCATCCACACAGCTAATTAACTTAATAATACATCCACACAACTATTTTACTCAATAATGCAATCATGTGGCTAATCCACACAGTTAACCCACTCAGCAAATGTCTCGGTGGTTTCGCACTTAGCACACCACAATCGATTTATAAGGTGGTATCGCACTTAGCCTACCACAAAGGTAATCATAGGGGTTTCTCACTTAGCCCACTAAACGATATACCTCACGATAGCATCGCACATAGCCAGCTCATCGTCAATATGCATTAGGATGGTATTGTACTTAGCCTACCATCTAGCATTATCACTACACATTCACATGTCTACTTACTCAATTAAACATCTATTCACAATTCTACTACATTCATTCTACTCGAACCACATAGGTTCTCAATCAATCTCGAACAAGCTACACACTAGCTATCATCAATAAATTGTAAGTATGAACACATTGTTTATGCATAGACTTACCTCGATACCCAAAAGTATTGAGACTTGCAATTTAGTCCACCACATTGCTTTTGCCTCGGTTTCGATCCGGGCTTCGCCTTTCTTGATCTATAATGAATAAATCAGCTTATTCAATACATACATTGACTAAATTGACCCACATCTCATACTTTAGCAAAATTACTATTTTGCCCTTAAACTTTCTCATATTTACACTTTAGCCCCAAAGGCTCGTAAAGTGATTTTTATTCAACTTTCTAGTCTTTCATGCTTAGTCGAACCACTTATTCAACTAAAGCTATCATCAATTCTCACTAAAACACACATGTATGACCAAACTTAAGATTTTCACAATCAAGTCCCTACATGCATTTTCATGGAAAATCACTTAACAAAAGATGTTTCTACTACATCAAGCTTTCATAATCTTCCATAAAACAACGAAATACATGCATGTCATACATGACCACATTTTTGAACATCCTTCATAGCTCATCAAATAGCTAAAAATAGCTTACTCATGCTACCGGGACTTCAAAAATACAAAGAATATAAAAAACGAGGCTAGATGCACTCACTAGCAAGCTTGAAAAATTGAAGAACCCTAGCTATGGCTTCCTTCAAATTTTAGGCAATGAGGGGAAGAAGATGAGAATGATTTTGTCATCTTTTCTCCTTTTTAATCACTTATTTGTTAAATGACCAAAATGCCCTTTTTGATAAACTTTCTATTTTAACTTATCCATGCCCAATTTTGTCCAAAAATTAGAAATTGGATAAATTGCTCATTAAGGACCTCTAATTAATAATCTAAAGCTATTTCACACATATAGCTTCTAGAAACACACATTTTGCAACTTTTGCAATTGAGTCCTTTTGGACAATTCAACCACAATTTCACAAAATTGCTTCATGAAACTTTCACACTAGCATGCATACAAGGCATAAACCTCAAAAACTCATTCATAACCCTCGGATTTGTGGTCTCGTACCACTATTCTAACTAGGCCCTAAATCGGGATGTTACAGATTAAGCCTAAAACGAATCCTCTTACATTGGTCTCTCTAAAAAAGAACCATCTAAGGAACATACTGACTAAGTCGTACAAACTCCGACTCATAATCATCCACAAACAAATTACCTTGAACCAAATCCAGAAACTCCTATTTACAGGCTTCCATGTACTGCTTGCCCATAAACTTCCTCTTAAAAACCTCAAGAAAGTAATCCCAAGTCAACCAATCAGCAGTAGTACCTCTCTTAACAGTATTCCACCAACGATAAGCCTCATCGTCAAGTAGGAACACAATACAACCCAACTTCTCCTCGTCAGAATAGGACATCTGCTCGAGGATCCTTTCAACTCTTTCCAACCAGTATTCAGCTACAGTCCGACTAGTTTCTTTCACTCTAGAAAACTCTTTACCACCTAACGCCCATAGACGTTCAAGCGACAGCCCTCAGTTAACAGGTGCAGGTTTGGAAGGTGCAGGAGCGGGGTTAGCACCAACAATCCTCTAAAACGCTCCAATCATAGCCTCCATCAGAGGGCCAACACCCTCATCATGTATGTTCACTCTACGCGGCGACACATGAGGTGTAGAGGATGTATCATCCTCTTGAGCGTTCGTGTTCGCATTCACATTCACATGTTTACAAGGCATATCGAATTTAATAATCTAACATACATAAATAAACAAAGGTGTGAGTGGTGGGGAAATGATCCAAGTCACGCTCCTACAAGAAAACTTTTGAATAAAGTCAATGTGTTCCCGTTCCTACCCAAGTCCAAACAAATTCATGCAATTCAAACAGAGATACCTCAAACAATTCAAGTATTCAGAGAAATTTAGACACATGGGTTGTGTAACCCCAATCTGTACATCAATAACTTAGGTCCGAGTATTAGTTAACCTAAGTTCTAATACCACCAAATGTAGCACTCTAAACTTGGCTCGGTTATCGAGTCCGAGTAACAGGACGCTACACCACAGTCTCATTATCAACAAAGCATAATACATCTCATTGTCATGCGATTAACATCATAATCAAATAACTATAGGAGGTTTAAGTCTAATCTACCCTAGACGAGGTTAAAATTTACTAAACATACATTAATCTACCTTATAATAAGTTAGAAACATGCTTAAAGACCATTTAAATTTTTTTTTCCAAAAAAATCATGTAGGTATCGATACACACTTGCAGGTACTGATATTTCTCATATTAGTATTGATACCGTTTAGAAAATTGGTACCTTTTTAGTATTTTGTTTCTCTGTAAAAATTAGAACCCATAAAAGTATCGATACAATTCAAAAAGTATCTATATTTTTACTTCGAGTTTCGATACTCGAGAATTGGTATTTATACCAAAATGAGCTACTAACTTCCTGCACATATGAAATAATATAGAGGTATCGATACTAAATACCTGATTATTGATACCTCTGCACAAAATAGCAAAAATAACACCAAAATAGGGCAATTAACTCAATCAGACATATACCACTTCAACAAGTTTATAAAACCTCAATATTGTTCAACAACACAATCATATTTGCAATTCAATGGATCATCATTAATTTAAGCTAAGCAAACCAATGAACTAATATCAAACGTCCATAAATTCTATGAGTAATAAAATCAAGCAATCATCTAAAACATCATGGCAATAATCAACCAAACAAATCTACCACATTGCCTTATTCCCACAGTTCAAAAGAATAGCTATAAATCACCTACTCAATTACTAAGTCTAACTTGGATAACTTCCTTGGTATTTTCGCATCGCTCAAACTGCAACACTAATTGTTTGCAAAGGTTTAAAAAGAGTAGGTGAGCTTTAACAAGCTCAGTGAATGATCGGAAAAACCACCAAATAAACATTAATTCAAACGTTAATGAAAACGACCAAAGTATAATTACATACACCATTTACTATGAGGACATACTAAAAGTATTCATGCAACGTTTACCAACTCATCTAGCTTATTAATCACATGTTTATGCATACATCAAATATCGTAATATTATTTAATGATAAATTGACACTTGAGGCTATAAAACATAAAAGTGGGCTCTATCACCACACATCAGATACACTGATCTCCAACACACCAATGACTCGATGATTCGAACATGTCTCAAAGGCGTAGCATTTAGCTAACACTTTCCAACACACCAACATGTCCCAGTGAATGGAGTCGCACTCACATACCCTTATCTCTCCAAATCTATCTCGGGCCTTAATGCCCCAATAACACAATACAAGGGTGAGTACTCACAAATCTTATGGCAGACTAACTATATCCAACGGTCTCAAAGATCAAAAGGCCAAAATATCCTCAATTATACACACAATTTTACTTACTATTTTTTGCACACTTTCACTGCATATTCACATTATAAGCACAATATCATCACTATCATTCGACATGTATAACATACCCACAATTAACATATTCACAATCACCATTACAAGCATATGTCACATGTCATATTATCACATCTCAATACCCAATCCATAACATAATCACATATTTCACAATTTAAATGAGGGGTATAAGAAACCTTATACTCGAAACTTAGAGTAGGGGTTTAGGCTACTCCTAAGCTCTCAATTAACACTATGATAGTGTCTATTAACAACGATTCCAAACACTCACCGTTCGCACTTTCGCCTAATCGCTGAAAGCCTAAATTAGCTTTTCCTTGCCTTTCACTTTGCTCGAAGATGGTCCAAACGATTCTGAAGCTTCACCAAAGGAAATCACACAATAAAAACATTTAACATTCAACCATAGACCCACCTAAATCAACCAGAAACACAAGCGTAAGCTAGTTCCTCATGAAATTGAAGATTCGACTAGCTTAGCCAAAACGCAAAAATCACAACACCTACTCGTTCCCATTGCATAAAACTTATTTCAATCACCTAATTATATATCTAAGAATCATTCCCAACCTTCAAACTTTACAAAACTACACAAATTCATGGTTCCAAAATTTTGACGTACAATGGCAGTTTTCACAAAAAATCAATGAAACTTTAGAATTCTCTAACGAAACTCTAGGGAAAGTTTAGAAACCTTCTAATCACATAAAAAAAGTTGAAAAAAACTTTGAAACATCATTTTCATTCAAAATCTCGAATTTCACCATTAACGACTCAATTTTCGGCATTTATTCAAAACTGTCGATTTAATAGATAAAAACTCAATTTAAAAGGATAGATATCATAAAAAACTAATAGGAAAATGAAACATTACTTTTGTTGAGAGAAAAATGAACGTTTGATTAAAAACTTGAAAAACCCACAAGTTTGAACGATGGTAAAATCAATAGTGTTTTTGGTGTTTCTCTTTGAATTTGGGAGGGATTTGGTGTTTGGGATTTGATAGAAATTAAAAGATTAGAGTTTGGAAAATTAAAATAGATGAATGATATTTTGGATTTCAAGGGGTGACACAAATAGGTGAAGAATGCTCTCCTTTTTTTTTAATCGTCAAAATAGGGTGAAAAAGGGGGAACAATTGTGTTGATTTAAAACTTGGTACATTTGCTTTAAAGCTACTTTTAATTTAATCCCTTTTACAAAACAATCATCTTTTCAAAATTGAAGGTCTTTTCTACATTATTTTCAAAACTTGATTTAACTATAAAAAAGCTATAGACGAAGACATTTCTGGTTTACCTTGCTTTGAATTACCAAACACATTTTAAGCTAAATTCCTTAAACTACCATCAAAACTACTAGGCCTAATTTTGGGGTGTGACATAGGTTGTCCCCCATAACTGAAGAATTATTTTGAAATTTCAAAATTTCAAAATTGAAATGAAAACCATAATTTTTTGTGAGCTTTTGAGCCTATAGAGCATATATTTTATTTTGTATTCATTTTATTTTTGGTTGTGAGTATGTCAACTTAATTTGTTATTCTAGAACTTGCTTCGATTATACATGTCGAGACCAAATTATTGATTTGATATACTTAGATGATAGAAACACTTAGGATTTAACCAACCTAACATTTAAACAACTTACCTGTTGTATTATCCCTTGGTAAACACTGTTGATCCTAACACATTTTTTCTCTAACCTGTTAATGTTAACCCGTAACCCAAATTAATGTTGTAAATAATTTTTCTTATTTGACTCCTTTTTTTGAGATTTGATTTGGTTAGTTGCCTGAATATGTTTCATCATTTGCATTGCTGAATTTTATTTTACTAAAAAGAAAAAGAAAAAGAAAGAAAGAAAAAATATATAAAAAATTTATTGAGCTTGAATCGTTAGTTTCATATTCTATTGAAAAACTCATTTTTCTTTCTTTATTTCTTGTTGATGTAAATTCTTTTAATTCAACAACTGATTTTTTTTCTAGTTGCTAACTTATCAACTTGATTCTCGATTGTAACAAACTTTTCTGACCTTTTCCATACCCTTAACCTAAGCCCCATTAAAACATTGTAAAGACCTCTTAATTGGTGTGTCATCTCATTCTATAGTAGTGGAGATTTGATTTTCAAGCAAGCATATGGCAATAACATTTCTCCTTTGACTATTGAGTGCACATTACTTGAACTTTAAACACTTTGAGTGCTTTGAGTAAATCTTAATGAGGGTGTTAATCCTTGTTGAGTTTGGATTTCATGTAATTATTGAGATAGGGGAGGCGCCTATGTCTTTGTGCTTTAAAAATTTCTATTTGGATTGCTTGTATTCTTTAGTGTCATTTTAGTTTAAATTTTCAATGCATGCTTATCTGTAGATTATCCTAAGACATTATCGGTGAAAATAATAAATTAAGGAAAACTACATTGAATGTGGGTTGAGAATTTTGCTTGAGGACAAGCAAACGCTTAAGTGTGGGGGTATTTGATAAGTGATAAAAGTAACATGTTTTCACCTCATTTTTAATACGTTTTGGGTGATTATTCAATGTTAATTATGAATTTTATACTCCTAATCCTTTAAGTTCATGTTTTTATGCTTAATAGAATATTTGGGAGCAAAAGAAGCGAAAATCGGAAAATCAGTGTAACACCTCTAATCCGTACCCATCACCGAAATAGGGTTTCAGAGCATTACCAGAACATTCAGAACATTTTTCTAATAAACTACGTAAATTTACTATTCATTTATCGAGATCATCCATAATGTCCCTTGATCGGGCCCTCGAGGCCCAATACGAGCATTAGAATTGAATCAGGACTTAATCGGAACCTCTAAGAATTTTTTGCAAAATTACAAAATTTTTCTAAGGTGCAGGACTCACACGCCCGTGTGGTCCAAGGGACACGCCCGTGTGACCCTAGAACACACCCGTGCTACAGGCCATGTTCGATTTAGGTTGCTCTTTGACTTGCGCCAACACGGCCATGCCACATGCTCGTGTGGTAATTAAATTAATTCGAATTAGGTGCAGGTTTCACACGGCCAAGACACACACCCGTGTTCTAGGTCGAGTGGCACACACGGCTGAGGCACACGCCCGTGTCTCTGCCCATGTGCCCAATTCTGAGCATTCTGTTTCTCAAAATTAAGGTGCAGGGGACACACGGCCTAACTATATGCCCGTGTTACCAGGCCGTGCGTCACACACGGTCTAGACACACGCCCGTGTGTCTGCCCGTTTGGAAAAAATGAAGCCATTTCTAGCTTCATTTCTCACCCAAAATTTAACCCAAGGCCTGCACTTGAAACACACATCCAATACCAACCAATTCAAGCATTCAAATTGGGCAATTTCTATCATTCACAAGACATATCACTACAAGCATACGTGATCACAACCTTACCTTAGTTTAACTTAGGCATTCCTAATATTGATCAAATATTTTTAACATAACACATGTGTATATATGTATATCATACTAATCTACTTAGTCATACCAAAATGAACCAATACTAGCCATTCCAATGGCTAGGTTACAAAATAACATTTTAAGCCACTATTGGCCAAGTTGTCCTATACATGGCATTATACCCGAAGTGACTTCACTAAATATACCCAAAATGCTAGTTGATAGTGTGACGATGCTCTAATGATCTTCCAACCTTCACGAGCTTCCGAGCACTATAAAACAAGGGAAAAATAAACGGAGTAAGCATTACATGCTTAGTAAGTTCGTATAACGGAAACTAAACTTACCAATCCTGTTATTAAATTTAAGCACACAACATCATATTTTCCATCCATTAGCAAAATTTCCTAAGCACATGCCTTCAATCAAACATGTTAGTCACAACACTTACAAACATGTCAAGTAAAAGTAGATGAGCTCATCATGCAATGTTCTTTCAAGTCATTATCATTGCATCTCAAGATTTTCATGCCAAGTCAAGAGGTACATGCCCATTGAATCATTGAAATTCGATGGATGCTCAGGTAGTACACTCGAAGTGTACGGTTCCATAATCCGTCAATTTCTTATTCAAGTGCACCCCTTAGGGTACTTAACCAAGGAACACACTCTCGAGCCACATATCGTATAACAGGATTACCACTCCAGGCTAAATCCTTTATATAATGTAAGCTCGGAGGAGCTCGATTAGGATTACCAGTCCAGGCTAAACCCTAATCTTAATGCATACTCGAGAGGTATTATATTAGGATTACCCGTCCAAGCTAAATCCATTTTATAACAACGTCAATAGGATTACTCGTCCGAGCTAAATCCTGTCTGCAATAAATGCAGGAGCCTATTAGTTTCGGGAAAGCGCATATAATCATCGGAATTCAACATTCAATCGGGACTAACCCCTTTATCACCATTTCAAGCATGTAGCAAATTTTTCATCATAGCATACAAGTAAAGTACTTTAGCATAAATCACATTACATACAAACACAACATTCAATTTACATAATTACATGTCCGATTAAGTTACACGAACTTACCTCGACACTTGTTTGCATAATAATTTACTAATCCAAAATATTTTCTTTTCCTCGATCTATCCTCGAGTTTGTGTTTTCCGGATCTATATAAATGAATTTAGCTATCAATTTCATACATTTCATATTTAAATGGACTCAATTCATGTCCTAGGCAAAATTATCATTTTGCCCTTAACTTTTCCATAAATTCTAATTTTGTCCCTAGGCCCGGAAAATGAAACTTGTGCAAATTACTCCCTATTCCAAGCCTAACCAAAGCCCTATTACAAAATTTACAGCACATGTATACATAAAATTTTAGAATTTTTCTTTCAATTTCATAATTTTACATTTTAGTCCTTAACTCAAGTTTTCATCAAAAATCACTTTGTAAAATTTTTTTATCTATCAATAATCTTTCATTTTCTACCATAAATTTCTAATTTCTAGCATAATACATCCATGACCCATTTTCATACCTTGATAACTTTTCAAATTAATCCCTCAAATAGATAGATTAAGCTATCCCGGTTTCAAAAATACTAAAATTATTAAAAACGGGACAAGAGAACTTACCCAATTAAGCCTTGAAAGTTTCCCCTCTCTCTCCTAGGGTTTCCATAAATTTTTTAGGTTGAAGATGACGATAATAAGATGATATTTTCTTTTATCATCTTTTAATTAATTAAGTTTTTGCTATTTCCAATTAAGTCCTTGACCTTTTTCTATAATTCCATGGATGAGTCACCATGAAAAATCTACATACTTTTCTTAATGGTCTAATTACCATATAAGGACCTCTTGTAATAGCCCGATTTTGACCCTAATCAGAATAGTGGTTTCGGGACCACAAATTCGAGTCTAAAAAATATTTTAAAGTTATTTTCTGTGTTTATTATGTGTGAATTTGCTTGTATTAAATTTTCGTGTTTTAATTTTGTCGTTTAGGTGTCCGATTAAATAAAAGGACTTAATCGCGTAAAATGAAAACTTGATGGTTAGTTGTGAAAGTGCTTAATTGTTGTTGTCTTTTTAAAAGGGAGGACTTATGTTGCAAATAGCCCATTTTTATTATGTAGTGGACGGCAATATGCCATTATTATGTGTTTTTTTATTATGTTAAAGTTTATAAATTAAACTTTTATATTAATATAATATAATATTATATTATAACAACTTATCATAAAATTAAAAACCAAAGGTTATTAATTTTTTTCCATAACCGAATGTAAACAAAAGAAAAAGAAAGAAGACTAGCACCAGTCGGCCATGAATAAAGCTTGAATCAAGATCAAGAATTAAAGAAATCAGATTTGGATCGGGGAAAGACAAAAGTGGTCGAATAGCCGATTTCATAGTCGTCGACGTCCGAGGTAAGTCAATAAGCATTTAAAAGTTGTTATATCTATGAATATATATTTGTTACATAGTCGAAATGAATTATTTGAATTATTTATGCTATGGCCGAATGTGATTGTGGTGATTGGCTATATTCCGAGCTTGATTCGATCGAGTTTCGATGTCTGTAAGCCCCGTACGAACCTTAGGAATAGATAGGATACATATGTCATGACATAGGATATCCGATATGTGCTATTGTGTAAGACCACGTCTGGGACATTGGCATCGACTTGTGCTTACGTGTAAGACCATGTCTGGGACATTGGCATCGTATTTGATTCGTGTAAGACCCTGTCTGGGACAGTGGCATCTATATGTGATTACATGTAAGACCACGTTTGGGACGTTGGCATTGTACGAGCTTCCGAATTTCCGCGTATCCTTTTTAATTTCGAACGGTTCAACGGGCATTGTTAAGTGAAGACCTAATGTGAAAATCAAATTAAAATGGCTCAGGTATGTATTTAAATTATGTTATGAAAGTAAGGTAAGTTAATTGCTTATTCGATTGTATAAATGCTAAAGTTATGAATGTGTTCCATGTGTAAGCATTTTGAATTAGTATATTCGGTCAAGTGAGCTATATGAGATCTTAATATTGAGAATTATATAAGTTCTTATGTATATGTATAATTTACCATATGATATGTGCATGGAAGATTTTAATGCTAAGTTGTGCTTGTGACATTGTTTATTTTGTTTTGATAATTTAGTTGGTATTAGCTTGCTTATGACTTACTAAGCTTAAATAGCTTACTCTGTGTTTTTCTGTCTACTTCTGTTTTATAGATTTTGGATATACGTTACGAGCTCAGGGATCGTCAGCAAGACTTATCACACTATCGACAGTTTCCTTTGGTATTTTTACTAAGTTGATTTTGGGTATATGACATGTATAGCATAGTAAAAAGTCGAATGTGGATTAAGTACTTTTGTATGTAATTAATAGCCATGCGAAGATGGCTTATCCTCTTTTAATCGATTGAATATTTATGTTTTTGGTTGTGATGGTCATTGGAAATGAGTTTATACTTATGAATATTTGTTTATGGTATAAGTTCATGATTGGTAAGTAAGTATGATGTTATAATTTGGACATGTTGAATTCGGTTTAGTGATATGTAAATGTATATGTCTTGTGCATTATGTGATGGTTTGATTTGTTTATTAAATGGACTAAGGCCGAATGTGTATATATATAAATTGTGGTTGATGTTAAATAAAAGGCATGTACAGATAGTTTTAGCAAGTATGTATACTAGTATGATGTAATTTGGTTTTGATGATATATATATATGTTCGAATACAACAAATAGGTATAAAGTGATGTTTACTCATTAAGTCTTTAATAAGTTGGTTTGAATTGATGATGTTAATTATGAATGTTTGGTTATATACTTGTGATAAATAATTAAATGTGAGGTAAATGGATCTAGTATTGTGTTTAGGTATGAAATTTGGTTGCATGATGTGATAATAATTTGAATGGAAAATCTTGAATGTGTATTTATAAGTTAAATTATGTTAAGTAATGGACAAGTGGTTAATATGTTATATATATATATATATATGTGTGTGTGTGTGTGTTTGTATTGGTTTTGAAAGGAAGCATGATTAGGTGCATCATTTACCTATTTAAATGATGGACATGCTGTATAGATTATCCAAGATAAATACAATGATATTCGAATAGCATACAAAATGAGTGATTAGATATGTGGTTTATTTGGTTAACGATATACTAAAATGATTAATCATAAGGTGAGTTGGTATTTGTTTAGTAAATGAAATTGAAATATTGAATGTCTTACTGTTTGATAAGTATAAGATAATAATATATGTTTAAATTTATAAAGATTAGTATGATTTGATTGAAATAGTAAAATGTGCAACTTTACTCTATTTGGATGATTCAATACATAAATGCTAGCTTTGATTTGAATGTTAAGTATGTGTCTTTGATATGAATGCTAAGTATGTGAATATAATATGTTATGTAATGGTTATTTTTACTCTTGAATGTACCTGATATGTTTATTTTAAATAAAAAAATATCTATCTGTTTTGAGTTGTGTTTTATTCGGTAATGCTTCATAACCCTAGTCCGATGACGGATACGGGCTAGGGGTGTTACACCTCTAGTCTTGAATTCCAAAGCTATTTGATCGTTATAGCTACTAGAATTCAACTTTCACATTTTATGCGATTTAGTCCTTCTCGTAATTAGGCACTAAATCAATAAAATTTTGATGTCAAAATTTTCACATGTCACGTCTATCATATTATGGACCATATAATAAAATAAAAATAAAATATATTTTGGGTCGGATCTGTGGTCCCGAAACCATTGTTTCAATTTCACTGAAAAATGGGCTGTTACAACTCTCCCTCCTTTAGGGATTTTCGTCCTCGAAAATCTTACCAGTAAAAAGATTCGGGTATTGCTTCCTCATAGTTTCCTCCGGCTCCCAAGTAGCCTCTTCTATACCGTGTCGTTGCCAAAGAACTTTTACCAAAGCTACCTTTTTATTTCTTAACTCTTTTGTTTCCCGAGCTAAGATTTTGATTGGTTCCTCACCATATGTTATATCAGGCTGAATCTCTACCTCTGTCGAAGAGATAACATGTGAAGGGTCGGATATATATCGCCGTAGCATAGACACATGAAAAACATTATGAATCCGGTCAAGCTCTGGTGGTAAAGCTAATCGATATGCGACCGGTCCAATTCTTTCTGTAATCTCATATGGTCCAATGAACCGTGGACTTAATTTCCCTTTACGACCAAACCAGAGTACTTTCTTCCAAGACGACACTTTCAAGAATACCTTGTCACCAACCTAAAATTCTATCTCTTTTCTTTTCAAATCAGCATAAGACTTTTGTCGATCAGAGACTGCTTTCAAACTGTCTCGAATTACCCTCACATTTTCCTCGGTCTCTCGGACCAAGTCAACTTTGTGTAACTTTTTCTCACTGAGTTCTGTCCAGTACAATGGAGTTCTACATTTACGACCGTACAAGGCTTCATACGGTGCCATTTTAATACTAGACTGATAACTGTTATTATAAGCAAATTCAACTAAAGGAAAATACCTTTCCCAGTTACCTTCAAACTCAAGGACACAACACCGAAGCATATCTTCCAAGATCTGTATTACCCGTTCACATTGACCATCAGTTTGGGGATGAAATGCAGTGCTAAAGTGTAACTGAGTACCCAGAGCTTCTTGCAATTTACTCTAGAATTGAAATGTAAACCGAGGATCTCTATATGAAATGATGGAGACAAGCTGTAACAGCCCAAATTTTGGTGAAATTGGAACAGTGGTTTCGGGACCACAAATTTGAGCCGAAAATAAAATTTATTTTTATTTTATTATATGGTTCGTATGATGATAGATATGACATGTCAAAATTTTGGTATAAATTTTTTATCGATTCAGTTCTTAATTACGAGAAGGACTAAATCGCATAAAATGCAAAAGTTAAATTCTAGTAGCTATAAGGATTAAATAGCTATGGAATTCAAAACTAAAGGTCCTTATATTGTAATTAGACAATTAAGAAAGTATGTAGATTTTTCTTGGTGATTCATCCATGGAAAATGAGAAAAAGTGTAACATCTCAATTTAGGGCCTAGTCGAAATAGTGGTGCGAGACCACAAATCTGAGGCATAAGTATGAGTTTTTGAGGTCTATGCCATGTTTGCATGCTAGTGTGAAAGTTTCATGAAGCAATTTTGTTAAATTGTGGTTGAACTGTCCAAAAGGACTAAATTGCAAAAGTTGCAAAATGTGAGATTCTAGAAGCTATATTGTGAAATTGCTTTAGAATATCAATTAGAAGTCCTTAATGATCAATTTTCAAAATTTCTAATTTTTGGACAAATTTGGGCATGGATGAGTTAAATTAGGAAGTTTTTCAAAAAGGGTATTTTGGTCATTTGACAATTAAATGATTAAAATAGGAGAAAAGATGACAAAATTCATTCATCTTCTTCTCCAAGACTGCCAAAAATTTGAGAGAAGCCATTGTTAGGGCTCTTTAACTTTTCAAGCTAGCTAGTAAGTGTATTCTAGCCCGTTTTTGATATTCTTCGTATTTTTAAAGTCCTAGTAGCATGAGTAAGCTATTTTTAGCTATATGATGAGCTAAAATGGATGTTAAAAATGTACCCATGTATGACATGCATGTATTTTGATGTTTTATGGAAGAATATGAAAGCTTGATGTTATAGAAACATCTTTTACTAAGTGAATTCCATGAAAAATGCATGTAGGGACTAGTTTGTGAAAGTCTTGAGTTTGGTCATACATGTGAGAATTAGTGAGAATTGATGATAGCTTTAATTGAGTAAGTGATTTGGCTAAGCATGAAAGGCTAGAAAGTTGAATAAAAATCACTTTACGGGCCTTGGGGCAAAAGTGTAAATATGAGAAAGATTACGGGCAAAATGGGGATTTTGCTAAAGTATGAGATAAAGGTCAATTTAGTCAATGTGTGTATTGAATGTGTTGATTTTTCATTACAGATCAAGAAAGATGAAGCCCGGATTAAAACCGAGGCAAGGGCAAGGTCGTGGACTAAATTGCACATCTCCATACTTTTTGAGTACCGAGGTAAGTTTACGTATAAATGATGCATTATGCGTATACTTTGTAAATGCTAGCTAGAGTATAGCATGGTTGAGAACCTATATGGTTCATGTGGAATGAATGAGTTAGTTATAGTGAATGAATGAACTACAAAGATATGTGAATGTGTAGTGATAATGCTTGATGGTAAGCTAAGTGCGATGCTACCCCAATACTTAGCAACGATGAGCTGGGCTATGTGCGATGCTTTCTCTAAGTATATTGTTTAGTGGGCTAAGTGCGAGACCTCTATGATTACCTTATTGGTAGGCTAAGTGCGATACCACCTTATTGTATCGATTGTGGTAGGCTAAGTGCGAAACCACTGAGAAAGTAGCTGTGTGGATGTGTTGTTGTGAAATAATGATGTGTTGTATATTGTGTAAATGCGATATTGAATGCAGGGGTGCATGTTAATGATTATGAGTATGTGACTCATGATGTGTTGGAAATGTGGTAAGGGATAGAAAGAGTAAGCATAGTTGTGAATTACTTATGTTAGTATAATGCTAATTGTTGTTTAGCTTATATTATGATGCTTAATTGTTTATGTGTAAACTCACTAAGCTCAAAGCTTACTCCCTTTCTTTTCCCTTGTCTTATAGAGTGATAGAGTTGAATCGAGATACGTGGATCAATTGGAAGATCGCCCACACTATCAAACACACTGCACATTGGATTAAACGTTTTGTATATAGCATGTATAGGGGCTAGACAAGTTAGTGATTTTTGGTTGTAAATGGCTAAGTCATGTTGGCCTTTAGATGGACAATCTATTTTGTATAATGCCATAGTTGTTGGCTATTTTATTATATGAAAAGATGTAGTTATCCATGTAAGATTGTGTTTCAAATTGAGTTGATTATGGATGTGTTGAATGAGTACATGTTGTGTATGCTAGGGGGTGAGAAGGGGCATGACAAATAGCTTTGTTCTTGTCCATGTGGGTAGACACACGGGCGTGTGTCTAGACCATGTGTGACACACTGGTCAGCCCATGGGCGTGTGACTTGGTCGTGTGTCCCCCCGCATGTTAGTATTTTAAGTCAGATTAGACCACGGACTAGTCACACGGGCGTGTGCCGAGGACGTGTGAGTTATTCAGTGTTGGCCACGGGCTAGCCACACGGGCGTATGTCTAGACTTTAAGGCCGTGTGAAGTAGTCAGTGTGCACCACGGGACTTTGGCAGAATGGTTGAGTTTTGTGCAAGGGTTGTGGACATGGGCTTGTGTGACTACACACGGGCGTGTAGTCCCTGTCTAGATGGAGAAAATTTTTGAGATAGTAAGAGTTTCCGATATGGTCTCGAGAGCCCTCGTGTGTTCGAGTAAGGCCTCGTAACTTGAAAATGAGGTTGTCGTGGTGACTTAAGGAGAGTAGTCATGTTGAGCCTAACTGGTGACCAAGTAGTTTTAATTCGGTAACGCCTCGGACCCGGTTCCGGCGAAGATTACGGGTAAGGGGTGTTACAAAAAGGTTAGGGACTAAATTGGAAAGTGAAAATTTTAATTAATTAAAAGATGATAAAATAGATATCATCTTATTTTCTCATCTTCTTCCCCAAAATAAAACATGGAAACCCTAGGAGAGAGAGAATAGACTTTCATGGCCAATTTGAGTAAGTTTCATTGTCCCGTTTTTAGTAATTTTGATATTTTTGGAATCGAGATAACTTAATCTCTCTATTTGGGGGATTAATTTGAAAAGTTATCAAAGTATGAAAATGGGTCATGGATGTATATGCTGGAAATTAGAAATTTATGGTGGAAAATGAAAGATTATTGATAGATAAACAACTTTTACAAAATGATTTTTGATGAAAACATGATTTAGGGACTAAAATGAAAAGTTATAAAATTTGATGAAAAATTCTGAAATGAATACATGTGCTATAAAATTTGTAATGGGGCTTTGGTTAGGCTTGGAATAGGGAGTAATTTGCACAAGTTTCATCTTCCGAGCCTAGGGACGAAAATGAAATTTATGGAAAAGTTAGTGGCAAAGTAGTAATTTTGCCTAGGATGAAATTTTAGTCCACATGAATGTAAAATATGATAAATTGATGTTAAATTTACTCGTATAGATCCGGATAGACCAAATTCAGAGTTAGAACGAGGAATGAGGAAAATGCCAGATTAGTAGATTTTACGTACACGAACCTTTGTCGAGGTAAGTTTGTGTAACTAAATTGTATATGTTTTATGCTTGATTTAAATGTTGTGTTTGTGAATTTTATCAATGTCATAAATATGTGAAATGATCAGCTACTCGATATAACCCGATAAATGAAAATGCCCGATAAAATTGTAAATGAATAAAATGTTACTTGTATGCTTGACATGAATGTGGAATGTGTTTTACTTGAATTACATAAATGTTACGGAGGTATGAAATAATCAAATGCCCGGTAATGTTTGAAAAATGTTTAAATACCATTTGAATAAATGAATATCGATGGATAAATGTAATTACCGAAAAGAATGAGGTCTTGCATTTGTTGCAGAATGGATTAGGCTCAAACGAGAAATCCTAATGACTTCATTATAGAAAGGATTTAGCCCGGACGGGTAATCCTGATGTGAGTTCTCTCGAGCATATATTATGAATTGGATTTAGCCTGGACGGGTAATCCAGATTGGACTCTACAGGGAAATCTTTGTCATATAAAGGATTTTGTAACGCCCTAATTTCCTTATTTTGGATTTTGTAATTTTGAGACATGAATATCTATCTGCTTCAGTGGTTATGTGTGCAGGGTGTGTGTGAGAGGTCCCAAGTTCAAGCCTTGGCTTGGGTAAATTTTTGCATTTTTATGTAGTAATCCCTAGCTCGGTTCAGTAGGCTTTTAATTAATTGTTAGGGAAATTATATCAGAATGGGCCTGCTGGTCTGGTGGTTAAGTGGAGTGTTAAGTTGTTGGAGGTGCTGGGTTGAATTCTGTGCGAAAGGGAGGAATTATTTTTGCTGCTAGTAGTGTGTAGGAGTTTGAGTTTTAGTTAAATTCTGATAGTGGGAGTTGGGGGGGGGGGGAATCTGATAGGATTTGTTTTTGTTTCCAAAACAACTTTCCATCTCAAATTCCCTCTCTCTGCCGTTCCATCCCCCCTTGCTGCCGAATTTTTCCCCTTTGCACTTGACCCCAACCATTTTTTTTATCACTTTGTATCCGCGATCCTCCGCTTCGGTTCTTTGTGTCTTGGTAAGTACAGTATTTTAGTTTTGGTTGGGTTAATGAATCTCTGCTTATAGGGGTTTTGATTGATGATTAGAAGATAACCAGAGGGCTGGAGATCGTTAATTGACGAGCTAAGTGTATGAAACCCCGATTATTCGATTGAAGGTAACATTTTTGTGAGTTAGCGTTCGATCGTCTCGTGCGTTTTCGTTTGAGTATAGCTTTAAGTGACTAAAATGATGTTCTAATGATCAAATGTAAGTTTTGGAGTGCTTGGGAGTCGTTTTAGCTTCAATCGAAACCAGGTGTGTACCAGGAAACAAAGAAAACGAAGTTTCGGTGAAAGCCAAAAACCTTATTGTTGACGCCACACGGGCGTGTGGTTGCCCGTGTGGTAGGCCGTGTGCAAGATTGTAAGTCACCACACGGCCGTGTGATCGACGAGCCCGCACGAGCGAGGCCGTGTGCGACACACGGGCTCGACCAATTGGGCCGTGTGGGCCACACGGCGTGTGGGATTCTGGGCCAGGCCGTGTGATCCACACGGCCAAGGCCAATTTGGGCCGAGTGGGCCACACGGGCGGGCCACATGGGCGTGTGAGCCCATTTTTCTGAAAAACTCGTGTAGGTTGCACGGTCGCCTGTGTCGATCGTGGACCTACCGTTGGGTCGGTAAGCAATACTTAGACCCCTAAATGAATGATCTGTCTGTCTGATTTCTATACTAAGCATGTATGCTGATCTGAATATATGAGTTTTTAATTGCATAATAGCATGTCATTCTTGTATGTTGCATTGCATCGGGGTGGGTGTATTATGATTGGAGGAAGTATCTGAAAGGCTCTTAAGCCTGTTATCTGGCAGCTCAGTTGCAAATTTCTGATTATGTGCCGCATTCGGTACAACATGGTGTGTAGGGCTGGGTGGGTTGATTTTATCCCCACATGGTGTGTTGGGTTGGACGGAGTTGGTGTGTAGAGGCTGGTGGGTAGGACTCTGTTTTCTGCATATTCTGTCTGAAATGGGCTAAGGCCCTATAATATGTCTGATTCTGTATCTGAGTGGGCTAAGGTCCACACCGTTTCTGTAATGGGCTTAGACCTGAATTGTGGAATTATGTCTGTTATCTGATATGACTGTGTGTATGTTTTATGTGGGGAGTACACACTGAGTTTGTGAAAACTCACCCTTTTCTATTTAATCTGTTCAGGTAATCCCCAGTAGTAGACGGATCGGTGTAGCGGAGGACTCGGCGGTGACCACGGTTCTGGATATTTGTTTTTATGGTTTATTTTTAATTATGATTTGGTTATTTTTGGGTAAATTTCATGTAATAAGGCCTTTACGGATTTTTGCTTAAAATTTGGGATAATTATTTTATGAACTGCTAGCAGTAGGACAAGACGCGAGTTTTCAAAATAAACAAAGGTTTTATCAAAATACGTTCGACCTTGCAAATCATCTTAAAAGCTTCCACAACGTATAATGTTTTGAGAATGGTTAATGAATAATTAAACGACACGTTTTGGCGAAAGCCCAAGATATTTACAAATGGTTTTAATGTAGTTATGTTTTCCAAGCACTATCATGTGACGTCGCCAGATTCAGCCATAACATCTAGGCCGGGTTTGGGGTGTTACAGATTTAGCCTGGACTGGTAATCTGACAAAGCCCTTAGAGTATATGTTACAACTAGAATTTAGCCTTGACTGGTAATTCTGCTGTATGTTACGTGGCTCGAGAGTGTACCTACAAGGTACTACTGAGTATGAATTGACGGAATATGGAACTGTACACCTCAAGTGTACTACCTGAGTAACCATCGATATTTCAGATAAATTCAACGGGTAGGAATCTGGATATGAGAAGATATGTGTAAGAAATGAATTATTATACGTATCCGTCTGAATTACAAGAAAATGATGTTACATGACAAATGATATATGCAAACATGAGATGATGTCATTTACACATGGACTTTATTTGATGAATATATGTGCATTCTTGATTATAGACTTGTACATCTTGAGTGTACTAATCGTGACTTTAATATTCCAAGTAATATGAGTAAAGTTCTAATGTGAAATAATCTGAACTCGAAGTGAACTAGTATGAAATTATACTTGCAATAATGAGATGAATTATACATGTTAAATGAATACACGATGTGGAAAGCATATGTGCATGGAAACTTGATTGTTGTTGAGCCCATATATGTTTTGATGTTATTATTGGAATAAATGACTAACAAGGGCAATGAGGATATGTGTAGGGCTTGAGGTCAAATTGAATGAATGTGCCTTACATAGTTACCTCAAAATAGAATGAATGGTAAGTTAAATACCATGTTATACGAACTTACTAAGGAAGTAATGCTTACCCTGTTTTATTTTCCCCTGTTTTAGAGTAAATCAGAAGCTCGACGGAGATCACTCACACTATCCATTAGCCTATATCGGTACAGTATGGTAAATAAATTATGGTTATAATGGCATGTATAGGATATGTTGGCCATATTGGCATGTAAATATAAATGATGCTTGTAATCTAGCCATTGGAATGGCTAGTAATGGTTGTTTTGATATACTTGTAATGTTATGTTATGGTAACCATATGTATATGTTAAGTAGTTGATCAAATCATGTTTAACACATGAATTGAACCAAGGTAGGATAGTAAACACGTATGCCTGTAATGATAGGCCATGTTAAATGATGAAATTTGCTTATTTGAATGCTTACAATGGTTGGATTGTACTTGGTATGTTTTGGTGCAGGAAAATGGTAAATTTAGGTGACAAATGAGGCTAGGAAATAGCTTTATTTTGTCTACATGGGCAAACACACGGGCGTGTGTGACACACGGCCTACCCCATGGGCGTGTAGCCATGCCGTGTGTCCCCTGCACCTTAAATTCGAGAAAATAGAATGCTCAGAATTGAGCACACTGGCAGAGACACGGGCGTGTGTCTCAGCCTTGTGGGTGACATAGCCTTGAACACGGGCGTGTGTCTTGGCCGTGTGAAGCCTGCACCTAATTCGAATTTAATTAATTAACCACACGGCCTAGCACACAGGCGTATGGCATGGCCATGTGGCACAAGTCAGAGAGCAACCTAAATTGGACACGGCCTGAGGCACGGGCGTGTCGAAGGGTTACACGGGCATGTCTCTTGGACCACACGGGCGTGTGAGCCCTGCACCTTGAAAATTTTTGAAACGTCACGAAATTCTTTTAGAGTTTCCGATTAAGTCCTGAATCGATTTTAATGATCGTATTGGACCTCGAGGGTCCATATAAGGGACGTTACGAATAATCTCGGTTAATGAATAATGATTTGACATGATTCATCTGAAAATGTTCTAAATGTTTCGGTAATACTCCGTAATCCTGTTCTGGCACATTTAGTAGTATCAGAGCTATGGTTTAGTCGGTTCTCGGATTGAACGTAGCATATGTGAAGTCTAGAAATACATGCCTTTATTTAACTTGTGATAGTGTGATATCTCCCGACTCTGATAAAAAAATATTTTACAAATAGACAGAGATGCTTTCCAATCGAGCTAATTCCGATGACTCTGAAAGTAATACTCAAGTATTTGAGTAAAATGTTACTGATGATGGAATATAATTTGAAAAGGTATGGATAGATGTTTTATAGTACATGAAAATGATAAGTGTTATGTTATATGAGCATATATATATGAAAGTTAAATTTTGAGGCTTACGATCTCTACCCCCTTACCAGTATAGTATTATACAATGAAATTCACAAGATTTATATGGATTAAGCTCATGAATGTGGAACTAAAGAGGTCAAAGGCTGAATGGCTAATGATGTAGTCAAAATGAGAACGGGTTAATAAGTAAAGACAGTATTAAAGAGATATCAAATTTTTCTGAAGATTATTCGGAATATGTGATGTCATTGTTAAAGAAGAAGTTGTTCATCAGTAAACGACTTATCCAGATATGATATTTACAGAACGGATTGGCCAAAAATTCTTCTGAATTGACTCTTTCAGTGATCTGAATAATATAAGATTATTGATGACTTTATGGGTCAGTGGAATAGTGATAAAACTGCAAAGATATTTGAATACAGGTGTGATAATTGGGTATATTACAACAACCTTTTCTTGGGTACTCTATAAGTCCTGTTATTCTCAGAGGCATATGAAATTGTGCATGTACAGATGCAATATTTGTCATATTGAAAGGCTAGTAAATCATGATAGATGAAATTACTGTAAGTCTAGTTAATTCATGAGTGGTATTGCTCTATTTTACTTGGGTTGCTAATTCATCATGAATGATATAAGATTTGAGGATAAGATTCATGTGATGTTATTTTATACTCCTACTGATTGAAGCCCTGAATTGCGAATATGCAAGTTATATTGTCTTTATCACAGTTGTTTCTACTGAGTATGTGTGATATTACACTTCTGAATTTTCTCTGAGATATCATCAATCTCTTTATTATTTAAACATGGTCTATCTGAGGAAGATATTCACCGGTTGGAGGTAATTACATTCATTACTGTAATAAATATTGACTCGATCATGGGTATGGTGATAGAGATCACAGATTATATAAACTTAATTACTGCATTGGTTATTCTTGGGGCCACTTTCGGTTCTCCCTCTTCTGATTTGAGGTACACTATTGATATTAAAGTGTTGCTTTATCTATATGGTTGAAATGTCGGTCATGATATAACACTATGGTTTTGAATTTATTTGATGGTTCTGGCTTTGGAAAAACTCTAAACTTCAATGTTAACAATTGAAATAGTTACATTGATGATCCAGTTATTACAGAAAAGATGTAAGATTTGAATGAACCAATAAATATCAGTAAAGTTTTGACCAGTTGGAAGCTCTGTTGACCGAAGTATTAATTCTAGTTCAGCCTGAATCAGGTAAGGAATTTGTTATTATAGTGATATAATATTGAATGGGATTAGATTGTGTTTTGATGCAGTAAGGCAAAGTAGTGGCCTGTATTTTTAGACAGTTAAAAACACATGGAAAGAATTACCCGATACATGATCTAGAATTTACAACTATTGTTCTTGTATTGAAATATGATAACATTACTTGTTTGGTGAAAAATGTTGTATATTCACCGATTATAAAAGTTTGAAGTATCCAATGTTTCTAAAAGATTTGAATCTGAGATAGTGTATGTGGTTTGGAAGGTTGAAAGATTTTGATTTGATAATTGCATAGAACTTGGAAAGAACAAAGGTAGTTACAGATGTTCTGAGTAGAAAATCTCTGTATACTTTGCAAGCCATGGATACCGATTATGATTGTATGATAATAGCTCAATTTTAACTGAGTATGGAGCTAAACCGATGTTTCTACAACAGATTAATGAAACTCAAAAAAGTGATAATGAGTTGTAGGTTAAATGAATACAGTGTGAAATAATTTCTAATTCAGAATTTCAGAGTAGAATTTATAAATGTCTGTTATTCAGAAACAGAGTTCGTGTACTGAAGAATTTGGAACTTTTACAGAAAATTTTACACGGATGATCACAGTGGTACTATGTCTGTTTATTTGGGAAATGATACAATGCACAACGATTTGAAAAAGATTTATTGGTAGACGAAATGAAATGTGGTAATTCTGAAATTGTATTTAGATGTTAGATGTACCAGCAAGATAAGAATGAAACTTTCAAGATGGTTATAGTCAGTGAAAATACCGAAATGGAAATGGGACAAAGTTACTATGAATTTTATATCAGAATTATCCCTGTCTATGAAAAAGAAAGATACGATTTGACTAATTGTCAATTGTTCGACGAAGCCTGCACATTTTATTCTGGAATGAATGAGTTCCTCACTTGATAGATTGCTTGAACAACCTATTTTTGAAGTTGTCAGATTACATGATGTGCTAGCTTCTGTTATTTCTGATAGAGATCTATAGTTCATATTCCAACTCTGAAACAAGTTATAAGAAACTCTGGGTATACAGTTACATTTTAGTACCGCATTTCATTTTTAGACGGTTGATCAATCTGAACATATAATTCAGATTTTGGTAGATATACTTTGGTGTTGTGTACTTGAGTTTGAAGGTAACTGAGAAAAGTATTTGCCTTGGTTTGAATTTACTTATTATAATAGTTGACAGTCAAGTACAAAATTATACTGTACGAGGTTTTATATGGTCACAAATGTAAAACTCCGATGTTTTGGACGGAGTTCAGTAAGAAAGGATATATGTAGTAGGTCTGATTCTTTGAAACTGAAGAAAAAAGAAAATGATCTGAAACAGTTTAAAAGCAATGTTTAATCGTCAGAAATCTGATGTGGATCTGAAATGAAAAGAAATAGAGTTTCTGATGGTGACAAAGTATTTCTGGAGATTCACCATGAAAGAAAGTTCCCCAGTTTGCCCGTAAAGGCAAATTAAGTCTGTGGTTTATCAGGTCATAAAGATTATTGAAAAGAATTGGACTGGTTTCGTATTGATTGGTATTATTATCAGAGTTCTATAGAATTCATAATGTTTTTATGAGTATATGTGTTATGACAGAATCGATCAGATCCATCATCTGTTATTGCCTTGATAAATGTTAAATTTAGCTTAGCATGACTTACAACGAGTGACTAGTTGAAATTTTGGCATGTGAAGTGAAAGAAACTAAAAGTATAAAGGGCTGTCTCAAATTCAAATCTTTCTGTGACATCAAATATTTCAGAATTTTATGATCAGTGAATATGTGACATTTTTCACCAAATAAGTATGCGGCCAGATTTTCAGTGCAAACACTATGGCTGCCAATTCAAGGTCATGTGTCGGGTAGTTCTTTTTATGTGGCTTTAGCTGTCGTGAGGCATAAGCTACTACTTTACCATCTTGCATAAAAACACAACCTAAACCATGTAATGATGCATCACTGTAAACTATAAATTCTTTACCCGATTCTGGCTGAACTAACACTGGAGCTTCTGTCAATAAAGCTTTTAATCTGTCAAAACTCTGCTGGCATTTATCAGTCCACTCGAACTTTACATCTTTCTATAGTAAATGAGTCATCGGAGAAGCTATAATTGAAAAACTTTTTACAAATCTTCGATAGTAACCAGCTAGTCCTAGAAAACTTCAGACTTTAGACACATTCTTTGGTGGCTTCCAATTAACAATGGCTGAAATTTTATTCGGGTCTACTCTGACACCTTCAGCAGATACTATATGCCCAAGAAAACTAACTTCCCGTAGCCAAAATTCACATTTACTGAACTTGGCATACAGTTGTTTCTCTCTCAGGGTTTGCAACACTATTCTCAAATGCTCAGCATGTTCATTTTCATCTCGGGAGTAAACCAAAATATCATCTATAAATACCACCACAAACCTTTCCAAATACGGATTGAAAATCCTGTTCATCAAATCCATAAACACTACAGGTGCATTTGTCAAGCCGAATGGCATCAAAAGAAACTCATAGTGTCCATACCTGGTTCTAAAAGTTGTCTTAGGAACATCAGATTCTTTTACCCGTAATTGATAATAACCAGAACGGAGATCAATCTTCGAAAATACAGTGGCACATTTCAACTGGTCAAATAAGTCATCAAGACGAGGCAATAGATACTTGTTCTTTATTGTGACTTTGTTGAGCTATCTGTAATCAACACACAGCCTTAACGATCCATACTTCTTCTTTACAAATAGGACCGGCGCACCCCAAGGTGAGAAACTAGGTCGAGCAAAACCTCTGTCAATCAATTCCTGTAATTGTACTTTCAGCTCTTTCAATTCTGTAGGAGCCATTCTGTAAGGTGCTATAGATATCAGTGTCATTCCCAGAACGAGATCTATAGAGAATTCCATTTCTCTATTCGGTGGTAAACCAGATAATTCTTCTGGGAATACATCAGGAAATTCACACACAACTGGTACTGATTGAATCTTTGACTCAGACACTTTAGTATCCAACACATATGCAAGGTAAGCATCATAACCCTTTCGGACGTATTTCTGTGCCGTTATTGCTGAAATCACATTCGGTAATCCATCTAGTTTATCAGATTCAACATGAAGCAATTCATCATTCTCACATTTCAATACAATATATTTCTGCTTACAATTTACCATTGCATCATATCGGGTTAACTAATCCATTCCCAAAATCACATCAAATTCATCAAATGGCAATAACATCAAGTCAGTAGAAAAGCAATAACCTTTTATCATCAATGGACAGTTCTTACAAACTTTATCCACCATAACACACTGGCCCAAGGGGTTTGAAACTTTAACCACAAATTCAGTGAATTCAACAGGTAAATTTTTAACAGTCACTAAGTTCATGCATATATATGAATGTGTGGAACTAGGATCAATCAATGCAGTAGTATCAGTATCAAGTAGAGAAAATGTACCAGTAATGACGTCTGGTGTAGAGGCATCTTCTCTAGCACGAATAGCATATGTCCTTGCAGGTTCTCGTGCCTCAGATCTAACCGCCGTATCCTTGGTAGTACCTCGACTACCACTAACATTACCGGGGTGACGGGGTAGTTTGCCTCTCGCAACAGGATTACTCGATTTTGGAGCTGGTTCTATTTCTTTTTCAACTCTTTCGGGACAATTCCTGAGAAAATGGTCAAGCGAACCACATCCGAAACAAGCTCCACTTCTAGACCGACATTCCCCATGATAAAATTTGTTACAGTGTTTACATTTCAGTTTGGGATTACCAACACTACCCACACCGGTCACAGATGGAGATGAAGACCTCGGGTTAGAACGTTGAGAGCCCCGCTCTCTTTCGTAATACCCCAGAGAGTAGTAACACGATCATAATACCTCTTTAATTTCTTAGAAGCAAATGATTGTGTCTTACTCATAGTTCTTTTCCCAAAACCCGAGCCTCTCTTTCGGCTTGTTTCTTTTCCTTACTCGCCTCGACTTTGTGGGCTCGACCTGCTAACACCGCAAATTCCCTTATTTCAAGAATTCCAATCAATAACTTGATATCTTTATTTAGGCCCTCTTCAAAGCGCCATACACATCAAATTTCTGCTAAAACCTATTCTCTGGCATACTTGCTCAACTGAACAAATTCCCGCTCATATTCGGATACAGTCATGTTTTCTTGTTTGAGCTCTAGAAACTCTTTCTTTTTCTGATCCATAAATCTCTAACTCACATACTTCTTCCTGAATTCAGCTTGGAAAATTTCCCATGTGACATTCTCCCTCGGTACTACTGAAGTTATGGTATTCCACCAATGATAAGATGTATCTTTCAGTAGAGATACCGCACATTTCAGACATTCAGTAGGCGTGTAGGATAGTTCATCAAAAACTCAAATGGTATTTTCTAGCCAAAACTCAGCCCTTTCTGGATCATCATCTGCGGTTACTCTAAATTCTTCCGCCCCATGCTTGCGAATTTTATCTATCAGAGGCTTACCAATTCTAACAGGTTCGGCACCCTGTGGTACCTCAGGAATCGGTTGGGGAGCAGGTGGGGGAGGTCGTTGTACAGAAGGGTTTGTTCTCAGGTACTGTGTAAACCATTCATTCATCATTTGAAAAAAGGCTTGTTTTGCCTCCTCATTTTGGCCTTCAGACACAAGCCTTTAACTACCAGACGCAGACGCAACTCTTTGTACTAAAGCTGAAGTATTGCTCTCAGCTTCCTCGGATTCAACTCTAGCTCGGTTGGATGACATTACCATATGAAAAACACATTTAAAATGATCAGGAGTCATCACACTATCACAATTTATATAATGGCATGTATAGCTAAACTCGTGTTTGCTACGTCAAATCTGAGAATTGCCTAAACCGTAGCTCTGATACCACTAAATGTAACACCCCTGTAACAGCTCAAATTTTGGTGAAATCGAAACAGTGGTTTCAGGACTACAAATCCGAGCCGAAAATATAATTTATTTTTTTTCTATTATATGGACCGTATTATGTTAGAAAATTCATGTGAAATTTTTGATACAAATTTTTTTATTGATTTAGTGCTTAATTACGAGAATGACTAAATCGCATAAAATGCGATAGTTGAATTCTAGTAGCTATAAGGATTAAATATCTATGGAATTCAAAACTTAAGGTCCTTATATGGTAATTAAACCCTTAATAAAAAGTATGTAGATATTTTTGGATGATTCATCCATGGAAAATGAGAAAAAGGCTAGGGACTTATTTGGAAAGTGAAAATATTAATTAATTAAAAAGATGAAAATAAAATAAAAATAATATTTTCTCATCTTCTTCCCCAAAATAAAAATGAAAACCCTAGGAGAGAGAGAAGAGACTTTCATGGCCAATTTGGGTAAGTTTCTTTGTCCCGCTTTTAGTAATTTTGATATTTTTGGAATCGGGATAACTTAATCTCTCTATTTGGGGGATTAATTTGAAAAGTTATCAAAGTATGAAAATGGGTCATGGATGTATATTATAGAAATTAGAAATTTATGGTAGAAAATGAAAGATTATTGATAGATAAAAAACTTTTACAAAGTGATTTTTGATGAAAACATGATTTAGGGACTAAAATGAAAAGTTATAAAATTTGATGAAAAATTCTGAAATTTTATGAATACATGTGATGTAAAATTTGTAATGGGGCTTTGTTTAGGCTTGGAATAGGGAGTAATTTGCACAAGTTTCATTTTCCGAGCCTAGGGACGAAAATGGAATTTATGGAAAAGTTAGGGGCAAAATAGTAATTTTGCCTAGGATGAAAATTTAGTCCACATGAATGTAAAATATGATAAATTGATGTAAAAAATAAACTCGTATAGATCCGGATAGACCAAATTGGGAGTTAGAATGAGGAATGAGGAAAATGTCGGATTAGTAGATTTTACGTACATGAACCTTTGTCGAGGTAAGTTCGTGTAACTAAATTGTATGTTTTTATGCTTGATTTAAATGTTTTGTTTGTGAATTTTATCAATTTCATAAATATGTGAAATGATCACCTACTTGATATAGCCCGATAAATGAAAATGCCCGATAAAATGGTAAATGAATAAAATGTTACTTGTATGCTTGACATGAATGTGGAATGTGCTTTACTTGAATTACATAAATGTTACGGAGGTATGAAATAAACAAATTCCTGATAATGTTTGAAAAAATTTTAAATCTTGTTTGAATAAATGAATATCGATGGATAAATGTAATTGCCGAAATGAATGAGGTCCTGCATTTGTTGTAGAATAGATTAGGCTCAAACGAGCAATCCTAATGACTTCATTACAGAAAGGACTTAGCCTGGATGGGTAATCCTGATGTGAGTCCTCTCGAGCATATATTATGAATTGGATTTAGCCCGGATGGGTAATCCAGATTGGACTCTATAGGGAATTCTTTTTCATATAAAGGATTTAGCCTAGACTGGTAATCCGACAAAGCCCTTAGAGTATATGTTGCAGCTAGAATTTAGCCTGGACTGGTAATCCTGCTGTATGATACGTGGCTCGAGAGTGTACCTACAAGGTACTACTGAGTATGAATTGACGGATTATGGAACTGTACACCTCTAGTGTACTACCTGTGTATCCATCAATATTTCAAATAAATTCAACGGGTAAAGTTCTGACAAGAGCAAAGATGAATTGAAAACAAATTGACATGGAATGATACATACAATATGGAAATATGACATGAAAAGAATATTACATGAAATACAAGAAGATGATACTTGTATATGGAAATTACTTGATGAGAATGTTCATCCTCGATCATAGACCCGTACATCTTGAATATACTACTACTTGTGCGACCTTAATACTCAAATAAAATGAGTAAAGTCCTGCCATGAAATGATCTGAACTTGAAAAGAATTACTATGAAGCTATACTTGTATTAATAAGAGATGTCTATACATGTTAAATGAATACATGTTGTAGAAAGCATATGTGCATGGGAACTTGATTGTTGTTGAGCCCATACATGTCTTGATGTTACTATGGAATATATGACTAACAAGGGAAATGAGGATGTGTGCAGGGCTTGAGATCAAAGTGGTTGAATATGCCTTACTTAGTTACCTCAAATAGGATGTATGGTAAGTTAAGTACCATGTTATACAAACTTACTAAGCATTTTATGCTTACCCCGTTTTATTTTCCCCTGTTTTAGAGTAAATCGAAAGCTCGTTAAATTGGAAGCTCGGCAGAGATCCCTCACACTATCCATCGACCCATGACGGTACAATATGGTAAATCAATTATGGTTGTAATGGCATGTATAGGATATGTTGGCCATATTGACATGTAAATGTAAATGATGCTTGTAATCTAGCCATTGGAATGGCTAGTAATGGTTGTTTTGAAATACTTGTAATGTTATGCTATGGTAACCATATGTATATGTTAAGTAGTTGATCAAATCATGTTTAACACATGAATTGAACCAAGGTAGGATAGTAAACATGTATGCAAGCAATGATAGGCTACGTTGAATGATGAAATTTACTTATTTGAATGCTTAGAATGGTTGGATTGTACTTGGTATGTTTTGGTGCAGGAAAATGGTAAATTTGGGTGACAAGTGAGGCTAGGAAATGACTTTATTTTCTCCATATGGGCAGACACACGGGCGTATGTCTAGACCGTGTGTGACACACAGCCTACCCCATGGTCGTGTAGCCAGGCCGTGTGTCCCCTGCACCTTAAATTTAAAAAAACAGAATGCTTAGAATTGAGCACATGGGCGTGTGTCTCAGCTGTGTGGGTGACACGGCCTTGAACACGAGCATGTGTCTTGACCATGTGAAACCTGCACCTAATTCGAATTGAATTAAATAACCACACGGACTAGCACATGGGCGTGTGGTATGGCCGTGTGGCGCAAGTCAGAGAGCAACCTAAATCAGACACGGCCTGAGGCACGAGCATGTCTAAGGGTCACACGGGCGTGTCCCTTGGACCACATGGGCGTGTGAGCCCTGCACCATGGAAAATTTTTGAAATGTCATGAAATTTCTTTAGAGTTTTCGATTAAGTCCCGAATTGATTCTAATGCTCGTATTGGACCTCGAGGTTCCATCTAAGGGACGTTATGAATGATCTCGGTTAATGAATAGTGATTGACATGATTTATCTGAGAATGTTCTGAAAAGTTTTGGTAATGCTCTGTAACCCTATTTCGGCGATGGATACGGGTTAGGGTCAACCCCTAACCCGTACTCGTCCCTAGAACAGGGTTTCAGAGCATTACCAGAGCATTCAGAACATTTTTCTAATAAACTACGTAAATTTACTATTTATTCACCGAGATCATCCATAATGTCCCTTGATCGGGCCCTTGAGGCCCAATACGAGCATTAGAATCGAATCGGGACTTAATCGAAACCTCTAAGAATTTTTCACAAAATAAAATTTTTTTTCTAAGGTGCCGGACTCACACGTCCGTGTGGTCCAAGGGACATGCCCGTGTGACCCTGGAGCATGCTCATGCTACAAGCCATGTTCGATTTAGGTTGCTCTCTGACTTGCGCCACACGGCCATGCCACATGCCCGTGTGCTAGGCCGTGTGGTTAATTAAATTAATTTGAATTAGCTGCAGGTTTCACACGGCCAAGACACACACCCGTGTTCTAGGCCATATGGCACACACGGCTAAGGCACATGCCTGTGTCTCTGCCCGTGTGACCAATTCTGAGCATTCTGTTTCTCAAAACTAAGGTGCAGGGGACACACGGCCTAACTACATGTGTAACGGCCCGGTTTATACCCTATTCAGAATAGTGGTTTCGGGACCAAAAATCTGAGTTAAAAAAATATTTTAATATTATTTTCTGAGTCTACAGCATGTGAATTGGTATGTGTGAAATTTCTGTGATTTAATTTGATCGTTTGTGTGCTTAAATTGCAAAAAAGGTCTAAATTGTAGAAAATGCAAAAGTAGCCTTCTAATTAGTTATATGCCGAATTGACATGGTTTATTAATGTGAGGTCCTTATGTTGTGAATGGACCATTGGTTTAATGAGTGGACATTTATGGACAACCATTAATTAATTTATAAGTTAAATAGCCATGGGTAAAATGGTAAATTATGTATTAATGTAATAAATTAAAATAAAACAAAAGGTTAGTGGAGTGTTCATCTTTGTTTTTCCGAAGTTTGAAGAAGAAAGAAGACAACCATGGCTATTTAGGGTTCGGTCATTTGAAGCTTCAATTGGTATGTGATTTTTGTTCGGTTTTTGATGATTTTTACGTTTTTGAGATCGTTGCTTCGTATATTAGCTAGCCCAAGCTTAAATTCATGAAATTGATTATGATTTTGAGTTATGCCATTGTTGATAATGTGAGCTTTACGAGGTTTGATGATAGACAATAAGTGTTGGATGATAGATAAATGTATTTTGTAGTGGGATTTTTGATGAATTTGATTATTATGGGCTAAATTGTGAAAATGAGAAATTGAGGGGCTAAAATGTAAAATAAATGAAATATGTGGGCTTATATGAGCTAAAGGAATATTTGGCCAAGCTATGATATTATTAAATTATGTGTATTTTGTGATTTTAGGAAATAGGGACTAAAATGTCAAAATGTGAAAATGTGAGGGCTAATTTGTAAAATGCCCTAAATATGTCCAAATGGATTGAATTTAATGATTTTTTGAATAAAAGAGTTAAATTTGAATGTGTATAGATCAAGAACCAAAGAAAACGGAATTAGATCGGGGGAAATCGAAAGTTGTTGAATAGCCGTTCGTTTCCGTTCTTTCCCGTACGAGGTAAGTCTATATACAAATAAATGTGTTTGAATTGAATTATTATTGCTCATATGTTAATGAAATGTGATGAATGGCTATTGGAGCTGAATATGTGAAATTTGAGAAAATTCTGATAATATGATGACGTCCGAATAGCCCCGTACGAACCATAGGAATAGTTAGGATACATTTTTCATGACATAGGATTCCGATATGAGTTATCGTGTAAGACCACGTCTGGGACGTTGGCATCGATTTGAGATTTACGTGTAAGACCATGTCTGGGACATTGGCATCGTATATGATTTCGTGTAAGACCCTGTCTGGGACAGAGGCATTGATATTTAATTACATGTAAGACCACGCCTGGGACGTTGGCGTTGTATGAGCTTTACGAGCTATCTGAGTATCCTTGTTGATTCCGAATGGTTCAACGGGCATTCCGAGATATGATTGAATATGTGAATATGTATCCGTTTCAGGTACGTATAAACTGTATATGAAATTTGGCAATGGAAGATAAGTATGAATATGATCATTTGATATGTGAGCTACATGAAAATGTGATATGTTTATAAGCAAGTGGTTTTGAACAATTGAGCTAGATAAGAAATATGAATTTGCTATTGTGTTATGCCATAGTTCATATGAATGAAATAGTTTGTAATTATTTATGTGATAAGTTTATTTGTATATGGCTTACTAAGCTTTTTGAAAGCTTACTTTGTGTGTGTTTGCATTGTTTTATAGATTATCGAAGCTACTGGAAGCTCGGGGATCGTCAAGGATCATCACCACACTATCGAACTATATTTTGGTACCTTTTGAAAATATACATATTGAAGTATGTTTTGATTATGTATAGGCTAGGGAACTTTGATTATGTTTTGAAATGTGTAAATATAGCCATGTGATATGGCTTGATAATGAATGTGATTATGGAGTGAATTTAGTGCATGCTATGTGATGCAAAATTTTGTATGTTTTTGGCTGTCTTTGGGACATGAATTGATGCTTGTTTGATGCTTATAGGTATGACCCAATTTTGGGTGGCAAATTGGCCTTGCAAATGGCCTATATTTGCCCACACGGTTGAACACATGGGCGTGTGTCTCGACCGTGTCTCTCAAGGTTGCAATTCAAAGCAAGTCAAGATGCCACACGAGCAAGAAGCACGGGCATGTACCAGACCGTGTGACCCAAGTCAGTGTTGCACACGGGCTGAGACATGGTCCAAGGCACGGCCGTGTGAGGCACATGGCCTAGCCACATGGGCGTGTGCCTGTTTTGAAAGAAAAATTTTCTAAGTTCCACAAAGTTTCCGTATGAGTTCGGTTTAGTCCCGACCCCTTCCCAATGCATGTTTAAGGTCTCGTAGACCTTCTAAAGGGACTATATGTGTATATTTCGCTATGGAATGTTTGTGAATATTTGATGTTAGTGAAATGTTTCTGATATGATCCGATATGTCCGGTAACGCCTCTTAACCTTAGTCTGATGATGGATACGGGTCAGGGGTGTTACAATTTGTTGGTATCAGAGCTACGGTTTAGTCAATTCTAGGACTAACGTAGCGTGTGAGAGTCTGGCTATACATGCCATATATACGAACTGTGATAGTGTGATGAATCTTGACAGATAATATGTGTTTTCCGTATAGTAAATGGATCCCGAATGAGCCGTGGCTGGCGATGTTGAAAGTAATGCGCCTGCTTCCGCTCAAGGGACAGCGCCGTTTGATTCTAAACCGTTACTAGCGGTCAGGAAGGAGAGGCTAAACAAGCCTTCTTCCAATTGATGAATGAGTGGTTCACTCAGTATGTTAGAGCAAATCCGGTTGTTCCTCAACCTCCGCCCCACAAGTTCCCGTAGCTCCCCAAGTTATAGATCCGATTCGTCTAAATAAACCTCCGGTTGATAAGATTAGAAAATATGGGGCTGAAGAATTTCGTGCTACTACTGATGATGATGCTGAGAGAGCCGAGTTCTGGCTTAAGAATACGATTCGAGTATTTGATGAGTTATCATGTACCCCTGATGAATGTGTTAAATGTGCCGTTTCTTTGTTGAGAGATACAACTTATCAATGGTGGAAAACTCTGGCTTCTGTTGTTCCGAGGGAAGAATTACCTAGGATTTCTTTCAGACTGAATTCTGAAAGAAATACATCAGTGGGAGATTTATAGATCAGAAACGTAAAGAGTTTCTTGAATTGAAACAAGGCCGTATGTCTGTTACAGAATACGAGCGAGAATTTGTAAGACTGAGCCAGTATGCACGAGAATGTGTCTTGACTGAGGCAATAATGTGTAAAAGGTTCGAAGACGGCTTGAATGAAGATATCCGTTTGTTAGTTAGAATTCTGGAAATAAAAGAATTCGTTGTGCTTGTTGACCGAGCGTGTAAAGTTGAAGAACTCGGGAAAGTGAAAAGAAAAGCTTATTCGGAAGCTAGAGAGGTGCGAAAATGAACAACGAGTAAGTCAGATCAGTCGGCATCAAAGAAATTTCGAGATGATTATAGCCGTTCAAAGGCTAATGTGGGACATTCGAGTAGAGATCGTGCTAGGTCGCATTCGAGCTTCAGAGCTCTAGATACTTCGATAGCTAGTGTGGAAATGTCAGATCTGAGCGACTCGAGTGTAGACATTATGGTAAAAGACATCCAGGAAATTTTAGATTAAATGATCGAGCTTGTTTCAAATGTGGATCTTTAGATCATTTTATCCGAGACTGTCCCGAGTCTGCTGAGCAAGAGATTGTACAGAATCTGAAGTCGAATAACGCTTCAGCTAGGGGTAGACCTTCCAGAAACACGGGAAATGTGAGTGGTAGCCAGAGAGCTACGAAAGATACAGCTGCGAGATCTGAGGCGAGAGCACCTGCCAGAGCTTATGCTATTCGCGTTTGCGAAGAAGCTACGTCTCCAGACGTCATTACCGGTACTTTTATTCTTTATGATACTTCTATGATTGCATTGATAGATCCAGGGTCTACTCATTCATATATATGCATGAACTTAGTATCCAGTAAGACTTTGCCTATAGAGTCTACTGAATTTGTAATTAGAGTATCGAACCCCTTAGGCAAGTGTGTTCTGGTTGACAAAGTGTGCAAGAATTGTCCGTTGATGTTTCGAGATATCTATTTCCCAGCTGATCTAATGTTATTACCCTTTGATGAGTTTGATATAATTCTGGGTATGGATTGGCTAACATTGCATGATGTTGTTGTGAATTGCAAACGGAAGACTATTGATTTGAGATGTCAGAATGATGAAATAATACGGATTGAATCTAGTGATTTGAATGGGCTACCGGCCGTAATATCTTCGATGAAAGCTCTGAATTATGTGAAAAAGGGATGTGAAGCTTATCTTGCGTATGTGATTGATACAAAAGTGACAGAAAAGAAAGTTGAATCTGTGCTAGTTGTTTGTGAGTTTCCTAACGTATTTCCTGAAGAATTACCGGGATTACCTCCGATACAAGAAGTTGAGTTTGGCATTGAGTTAGTGCCGGGGAAGACCCCTATCTCAATAGCTCCGTATTGAATGGCTCCAACAGAATTGAAAGAATTGAAGTCTCAGTTGCGAGAATTGACAAACAGAGGTTTCGCACGACCGAGCGCTCCCGTTCTGTTTGTGAAAAAGAAAGATGGCACGATGGGAATGTGTATTGATTACCGTCAGTTAAACAAAGTGACTATTAAGAACAAATATCCTCTGCCCAGAATCGATGATTTGTTCGATCAGCTGAAAGGAACTACTGTGTTTTCAAAGATAGATCTGAGATCGGGATACTATCAGTTGCGAGTAAAAGATTCAGACATTCCAAAAACTTCTTTCAGAACGAGGTACGGGCATTATAAATTTTTAGTTATGCCTTTCGGACTAACAAATGCTCCTGCTATCTTTATGGACTTGATGAATAGAATTTTCAGACCGTATTTGGATCGATTTGTTGTTGTATTCATTGACGACATTTTGATTTATTCGCGTGATGAAATTGAGCATGCCGAACATTTGAAAATTGTGCTACAAACCCTGTGTGATAGGAAATTGTATGCAAAGTTTAGTAAATGTGAGTTCTGGTTGCGCGAAGTTGGCTTTTTGGGACATATTGTGTCAGAATCCGGTATACGAGTTGATCCGAGCAAGATTTCAGCTATTTTAGAATGGAAGCCTCCGAAAAATGTGTCTGAAGTCCGCAGTTTTTTGGGACTTGCTGGTTATTACCGACAGTTCGTAAAAGGCTTTTCGATGATTGCAGCTCTGTTGACGAGATCGCTTCAGAAAGATGTGAAATTCGAATGGTCTGAAAAGTGTCAGAAAAGCTTTGATCAGTTGAAAGCTCTTTTGACTAAAGCTCCAGTTTTGGTACAGCAAGAATCGGGTAAAGAGTTCGTGATTTTTAGTGATGCTTCGTTAAACGGTCTGGGTTGCGTCTTGATGCAGGAAGGCAAAGTTATAGCTTATGCCTCAAGACAATTAAAACCGCATGAAAAGAATTATTCGACGCACCACCTTGAGTTAGTTGCGATCGTGTTTGCTCTAAAAAATTGGCGCCACTATCTTTTCGGTGAGAAATGTCATGTGTTTTCAGATCATAAAAGTCTGAAATATTTGATGACTCAGAAAGACTTGAATCTGCGATAGAGAAGATGGTTAGAACTGTTAAAAGATTACGAGCTTGTGATTGATTATCATTCGGGAAAAGCAAATGTTGTTGCTGATGCTTTGAGTCGAAAATCGTTGTTTGCCTTATTTGCGATGAATGCTCATTTAGTTCTGTTTGATGATGGTTTGGTTTTAGCCGAATTGAAAGTGAGACCTTGTTCTTACAGCAGATTTGTGATGCCCAAAAAGTTGACAATGAAATGCTAGCGAAACGAGCTCAGTGTGATTTGAACTCTGATTTAGAATTTCAAGTTGATGATGATGATTGTTTGAGATTCTGAGATCGGATTTGTGTTCCGAGAAATCCAGAGTTGATTCAGTTGATTTTGAAAGAAGCACATAGCAGTTGCTTATCGGTTCATCCGGGAAGTACAAAGATGTATAATGATTTGAAACAATTTTACTGGTGGCCTGGAATGAAAAGAGATATCTCTGATTTTGTTTCGAAATGTTTAATCTGTCAGCAAGTTAAAGTTGAACATCAGGTGCCATCCGGTTTGTTACGACCGATTATGATTCCCGAGTGGAAATGGGATAGAGTGACGATGGATTTTGTTTCAGGTTTGCCTTTAACTCCAAGGAAGAAAGATGCAATTTGGGTTATAGTTGATAGATTGACAAAATCAGCTCATTTTATTCCGGTGAGATTGGATTATTCGCTTGATAAGTTAGCTGAGTTATATATTTCTGATATTGTGAGATTGCACGGGGTGCCACTATCTATTGTGTCTGACAGAGATCCGAGGTTTACTTCGCGGTTTTGGAAGAAACTGCAAGAGGCTTTAGGTACGAAATTGCACTTCATCTTCTTTTCACCCGTGAGATTTGATGGTCAATCCGAACGGATTATTCAGATACTCGAGGATATGTTGAGATGTTGCATTCTTGAGTTTGAAGGCACGTGGGAACAGTATTTTCCATTGATTGAATCCGCGTATAATAATAGTTTTCAATCGAGCATTAAAATGGCATCGTACGAAGCCTTGTGTGGTAGGAAATGCCGAACACCTCTGTACTGGTCTGAACTTAGTGAAAATAAAATTCACGGGGTTGATTTGATTAAAGAGACTGAACAAAAGTAAAAGTGATACGAAATAGTCTGAAAGCAACGTCTGATCGACAGAAATCATATGCAGATTTGAAACAAAAAGATATTGAATTTGAGATCGGTGATAAAGTATTTTTGAAAGTGTCTCCATGGAAAAAAAATACTTCGATTCGGCAGAAAAGGCAAATTGAGTCCGAGATTCATCGGGTCATATGAGATTATCGAGCGTATTGGGCCGGTTGCTTATAGACTGTTGCTACCATTTGAGTTAGAAAAGATCCATAATGTGTTTCATGTATCGATGCTTCGACGATACAGATCCGATCCTTCGCATGTAATTTCTCCGTCTGAGATAGAGATTCAGTCCGATATGACTTATGAAGAAGAACCGATCCGTATCTTAGCTCGCGAGGTTAAAGAATTGAGAAATAAGAAAATTCCACTAGTAAAAGTATTATGGCATCAACACGGGGTCGAAGAAGCTACGTGGGAACCCGAAGATGCTATGAGACAACAATATCCTAATCTGTTCAACAGTAAGATTTTCAGGGACGAAAATCCCTAAGGGGGAGAGAGTTGTAACGGCCCGGTTTATACCCTAGTCGAAATAGTGGTTTCGGGACAACAAATCCGAGTCAAAAAAATATTTTAATATTATTTTCTGAGTCTACAGCATGTGAATTGGTATGTGTGAAATTTTCGTGATTTAATTTGATCGTTTGTGTGCTTAAATTGCAAAAAGGACTAAATTGTAGAAAATGCAAAAGTAGCCTTCTAATTAGTTATATGCCGAATTGACATGGTTTATTAATGTGAGGTCCTTATGTTGTGAATGGACCATTGGTTTAATGAGTGGTCATTTATGGACAACCATTAATTAATTTATAAGTTAAATAGCCATGGGTAAAATAGTAAATTATGTATTAATGTTAATAAATTAAAATAAAACAAAAGGTTAGTGGAGTGTTCATCTTTGTTTTGCCAAAATTTGAAGAAGAAAGAAGACAACCATGGCTATTTAGGGTTCGGTCATTCCAAATACGATTCCAAATAACATGTTTACCTTAGAATTATTAAACTTATGCTTATACTTGTTACGAATAAATCACGGAAACTCGGTAATTTGCTAACTTATGAACATATTTACAAATAAAAAAATCCATTCATCTCTTGTACATATTTCTATGTCAATTCGACCGATTAAACAAATTTATAAAGGTAAACATGTTATTTCACATACATACTTATTAAATTAAAAAATCTCTCGCATATTCCTATGTTGATACAAACGATTAATTCAACCTAATAAGCATATAAAAGACTATATGAGGTAACAAAGTATCCTTACCTTGAAACAGTTTGATCACAATAATCTTGCAAGTTATGCAAGGCATATGTATCGCCAAATACAATGCTAATCTAATCTTCAACTACCTTATAAGAATTAAACATGCACTGATTAAGTATTGTGTCCATTAATTACAATTTCAATGCGTTTAAATAATTAATTCTTTAGTTATCTAAACAATTATAATTCCAGAATAACTTAGGCATGATTTTACTTAATCAAGCATTTTACCGAGGCCTATAACAGCATAAACATAAATTTAACAAATCAAGAGGACGAAATGCAATCAACCCAACACGACTTAATTCAAGCTAGATTGATTAAAATAACCATTTCAGAGACATGAATATTCATAGATATGTTCATAATAAAAACAACAGAAATTAAAAAGATAGGGAACAAGAAGCAAATCTGGTGTTTCTCCGTGGCTTGACTGATTGCTCCTTCTTTCATCTCTATTGTCCTCGCCGATCAAGGCTTCTACAAACACTCACTTTCTGCCCCAAATGGCTGAGAAAACACCTCTTTTCCAAGAGGGGAAATCGACACAAGAAGGCTTGGTTTTTTGGAGAAAAAGAGAGAATGGAGAGAAGAGAAGTGATGAGAGAATGAGAGTGTTGAGGGATGATTTGAATGGGCAGCAAATGGGGGTTTATATAGCTGAGGATGGCTGCTAAAAATAGAAAATTTCAGCAGCCAAAGATCCCCCTCATGGCCGGCCATCTTACATGGCAAAGTTGAGACTTTCAACGTTGTTAAAATTAGCCTGGGGCAAATCCGTAAAGCCTTAATTTAAGGTGGGGTTTGAATGCAATTTGGAAGTATTCCAAGGGCCTTTTTGCAAGCTCACTTAATCAGATAAGATGCTGATTTGGGTCAGCATTTGAACGGTTCTGGGCTGCCCAATCGGTGGCTGGTTCGGTTTGCTCAATTTGGTTCAACTGGTGCGGTTCAACTGGGCCCTTTTTCCATAATTAATTAAAATTAATTTATTTAACCCAAATTAAATTAGGAATAAATTAAAATTAATTATATTATGAATTAGTAAACATATTTGGACCGTCTTAGGCTTGAAATTATTTCCCTTGTTACTTCGAATTGCTTCTCGGTTTTGTTCTTCTAATAGTGTCTGTCGGGTCAATTTTCGCCTTTTGTACGAATCTATTAGAAATAATCAAAATTCACTAAAAATAATTGTAAAATTGACTAAAACTTAACAAGTTCAAATTTTTAATACAATTATTTATTTTAGAAAAATTAATTATTTTATGACAAAAATTCTATCGAAATTGCATGATTTTAAGTAAAATAAGGTATGAAAAAGTATATAAATCTTTGTGTTTCCACACCCCCAAACTTAAACCATTGCTCGTCCCGAGTAATGCACAAATTTCGGAAAGAATTTCTCGGAAACACTTTTGAGAAACTCCTTCAGAACAACTTTCTTCTCAAAATTATGAATTTAATATACTTAGGCTCAAAAATAAGAAATTTGATAATTATGCTACTTAAGTATACATATCGTTCAAATTACTTCCAACAACTATTATAATAGCAAAATTAGACTAAACGCCTCTTTAACAAAGACATGTTAACCCTTACCAATATGATTTTTTTTTTATTCCCTTATTCAAGACTAAGCTGCAATCATTAGTTTAACTTATGTCTTCATATGATGATCTTAGCAATTTCTCTCCACTAATGTAGGTAGCATAGAAACTTGAATCAATAGGTCTTTATTAAGGTTGTAACGTGGCTAGGCTATGGGTTGGCAAAAGATAGATAAATTTTGGCTTAAAAACCCTAGACTCGGCATAAAATCAAACCTTCAGAATTTTTACCTTCGATACACCAACTTATTTTACTTTCACATGCTCTTTTGTACATCTATTTTCTTTCGAGTACATGTGTTTTTTTTTAATTCGAGCAGTTACTTCATGTACTACAATTTTCGAGCAATTGATACTTCTTTTCAATTCCCCCAAACTTATTTACAAACGATATTCTGAATAGTACTGAGTCTAGTGTTTGGGACAATTTTAAAGATAATGAAGAGAAAAGTGATGGCTAAATATTGCAAAGGTCCAAATAAAACTAGGCCATATAGTCTCAAAGTTTTGTTTCAAAGGATAATTTTATCATGGTCGGTTTGAAAGGCTCCAACGGTCCAAACAATAATTGCCTAAATCATTTTCAATATTCCATGCTTCCTAGGATTTCGCCTCAAGAAATTACTAAGTCAATTCTAAAGACTTAAACTTTCATGCATGCCTAATTTTTTTGTAGGGAACTAAAAGTTTTATGATACGAATTTGCATGCTTTATTAAAAATACGTTTATATCATTATTAAGCTAACATAATAACTTATTGAAATAATAGAACTTTATTAATACTGAAGTTTAGCATACTTAACAAAATTTCAAATTATTGAACAAAATATATCCTAATCATAATTAAAAGAAAATTTTATTTTGAGTGGAATTAATTCAAATTTCGGTCCCCCTACTTAAAGTGAACAATGTCCTCGTTGTTTAAAGTGAATAGATACTATACACCAAGTAGGATTTTAGAAAAGAGGAGGTGAGTCAAATTGACTGCTTAAGTACCAAGCTCTCTCTAAATCCAATCATAGACATGTATATACCTATTGCCACACTTTAGCCTTTCTGATTTGTTCAGATTTTATTCATGATTCCTATCTCTTGTTTTATTGTGCAAAAATAAAAATTCCTAATTAACCTAATCCTAAAATAACAAGAATAAAAATAAAATAAAGTTGAGGTCCTCCCTTTTTTATTTGTTTGCCGATCCTTCCGAATTCGACTCATCTTTTTCTCCATCATTATTGCCTTTGCATGAATCGCTTTGCTCCCTCTTCGATAATGAACTCCATGGTTCAAATATGAAATCTGAAAACTCAGGCACAAAAATAAATGGGTCATTATAAATTTTCCTAAGGGCACTCCTCATCGAGTCATCCCTTATTTTTGAGTATCTCCAGTAGGCTTGTTGCTGCCATTGCATGTGTTGCATTAATTCCATCAGCTTTGACAGCTCATCTCGAAGATCTAGGCTAGGAGGTAGAGCTCCAAACATTGAGGTTTCGATATCAGGTTCAGCTTCTGGTTCCATTGGTTCTGCCTCATTAGGGACTTCAGTTGATTGCTCTGGCGGGATCTCTGTGGGGTCATCTTCTGCTTCTTTGGGATCCTCACTCTCTTCAACTCGTTGCTGTAGAACAGAATCTCCAGCTACTCGGTAGAGGTCCCAATCGGTGATTGTGCCCTGACTATAACCTGTCTTCTTTACGTTCGCAAGAATTTTTTCTTTTAAGCACAAAATTGTTATTGTAAAGGGGAAATAGGCTGGGAAAGAACGTCTAACGGCACAATTTCGCATTTCTCTTAGGATGATTTTGCCCACATCAATGGTCTTTCCAGTTAGAATCGAGTATAATAGGACCATTCGCTCTAATGAGATTGTAGTCCCATGCGAACTAAGCATAAGGCTGAAACGGATGAAATAGAACCATACCTTCGCAAGTGGTGTCAAATATTCTCTTCGACACGTGTAGATTCCTTGCTTTGACACAGTCTACTTAGAACCTGGAACTGTAAGTTCCTCGAGAATTTCTTGCAAATTTTCAGGCTTAATGTTTCTCAACAAAGAAGAATATTCATCGTTTTCGAAATCAGGTAATTTAAAGAACTCATTAATAGAATTTGAATTTATTGGTACCTTGATTCCGCGAACTAGAACTTCGGTCAATTCGCTTGAGGTTAAGTTCGCATAGAATTCACGAACTAGTTCCTCATCCACACTTGGTCTCTTTTCACAAAAAAATTCCCAATTGAGGGCTTCAGCAACTTGACGAATACGTGCCATAAAGTCTCTGTAGTTGTTTTCCTTCAATGTGAAGCCTTTCTCTGGATGCATCTGTTGATTTTTTAAGATACTTTCGTATCTTACTTTGACTTCTTCATAGTGGAACTTATTTTGCGTTTCATCGGTTTGGGCAGAGGCACGAGTTCTCTTGTGAGGCATAATTGACCTGAACATAAAATGGGAAAAATTATTTTCTCAAAATTTAATTAAAAATTATTAATAATTCATAAAGAAAATTAGGTCTTAGCACCTTTTTTTGGAAAAAAAATGTAAGAACTCTTAAAAATAATAATGAAGAAATAGATGGTAATTTAAAAGGAGGGTTGGAGGCTAAAGGGCTTGGTGTGTGGGTAAAGGAGGTGTGCTGCACAAGTGTGCAAAGCAACAAGCAGCAACGCACATGGGGCTAAAGCAGGTAGCGCACACAAGGCCTAGTCCGAATGTGCGGGGAGATGGTGTGGCAGCAAGCAACACGCGTAGCAGGGAGCTTCGGCAAGCGGGCACAGTGTCTTTGGGCGGCTGAGTGCGTCCGACGTGTCTTTGGAGGCGTGGGCGTGAGGCGAAGCTTTGGCGGCGGTGTGCGTGTGATGTGCTGGCCGACTGCTTAGGGACTTTTCGGCACTCAAAGGTTTGGGTGCTTTGAGGTTTTAGGTGTTGAATGGATGAGAAGAATAGAATAAATGGATGGAATATATAATGGAAGGAGTAGGAAGTAGAGTGAAATTCTTAGAGAAATTTAATAATTTAAATATTCTAAGTCTAGTCCTACTCAAAGTTAACAATAATTAATAATTAAATATATGCATATGAAATTATCAATTGCTATTAAATTCTTAAAATAAACATAAAATATAATTAAATAAAATTAATCCTAATTCTAAGCTAAGTTGATAAAAATTAATATATAAATTATAATGGATATAATTATATATTAAAGTTTATTAATAATTTATAAATATATAATATTAAGTAAAAATATTTATTCTAGAAGCCTTTTAAAAATATATACAAAGAGAGGCACCTAAATTATTATTAAAAAAAAGAAAAAAAAAGAAAGAGCAATTAAGTTTTAAAAATACTTCAATTAAGTCCCTAGACTTAATGAAAATTTTAAAATTAAGTTGCTAATTAAAACTTGGATCAAAATTTGACCCTTTTATTTAAAAAATTAAAAATTTATTTTGTCATTTAGGGAATAATTTCTCGGAAAATTATGTAAAAATCAATTCCCAGGAAGATTGGAGGGGTCACAAGCGGTCCCGCTTAAGTTCCAATCTCCTAGACAGAATTTATTTAAACATAATAAACCTAAAAATATACCCTAAATAATTTATTAAAAACATAAAATTTAAATTTCTGATAAATTGAACAAGATTTGATCCCGTTCAGGTTTTTCTCCGTAGTAATGTTTCAAACGCTGAGCATTGACTTAAAAATTACCTCCCTTACCTTGGAGTTCAACAACTCCATATGGACAGACGTGATGAATCGTAAATGGACCGGACTATCGTGATTTTAACTTACCTGGGAAGAACTTCAATCTGGAATTAAATAACAAGACTTGTTGACCTGCTTCAAATTCTCTAACTCGAATGTGCTTGTCATGTCATTTCTTGAGTCTTTCTTTGAGTAATTTGGCATTTTCGTATGAGAACATTCGGAATTCCTCTAGCTCGTTGAGTTGGAGCATCCGTTTCTCTCTATCAAGCTTAAGATCCAAGTTGAGTCGTCGAAGAGCCCGATGAAGCTTTGTGCTCTAACTCCGAGGTAGATGACAGGCTTTCCCAAAGACCAACTTTGTAGGGTGACATTCCTAAAGGTGTCTTGTATCTTTCTGCAGTAAGCCCATAAAGCATCATCTAGTCTCTTGGACCAATCTCGCTCGGTTCAGGGCAAACTACCTTCTCAAGTATGCCTTTGATCTCCTTATTTGCCACTCAACTTGCCCATTCGTGCGGATGGTAGTCAGAACAACCTTATGTTTCACTCCATGTTTATCTAACAACCATTTTAACCACTTGTTCACAAAATGGGTCCCTTCATCGCTGATAATAGCTCTTGGGGTTCCAAACCTTGTGAACACGTGTTTCTGCAAGAACTTCATCACAACCTTAGCATCGTTCGTCGGATAAGCTTCAGCCTCGACCCACTTGGAGACATAATCTCATCATACCAATATGTACCGTGACCAAAAGACGGAGGGAAAGGACCAAGAAAGTCAATACCCCAAACATCAAACAATTCTACCTCAATGATATTTTTTTGAGGCCTCTCATTTCTGTTGGTGACATTTCCAACCCTCTGACATCGATCACAACTCGTTATGTAAGCATATGCATCCTTGAATAGTGTGGGCTAAAAGAATCCGGCTTGTAATACTTTGGCGCGATCATGAGTACCTCAAAGTGTCCCCCACTCGGAGCTGAGTGACAGTGGTATAAAATCTTCGGTATTTCATCTTCTGCCACACATCTCCTGATCATCTGATCAGTACACTTTTTAAACAAATATGGCTCTTCCCAAAAATAGTACTTCGCATTGTGAAGAAAATTTTTCCTTTGTTGATACGTTTTATCAATCGGCATCAAACCACAAGCTAAATAGTTAGCAATATCAGCAAACCAAGGAATATTATGGATATGATTTACCTTCAGTATGTATTCATCTGGAAATGTCTCTTGAATCGGTACAAATGGAGAATTTCCCTCTTGCGGCTCCAATCTGGACAAGTGATCTGCTACTTGGTTTTCTACTCCCTTTCGATCTTGAATTTCTAGATCGAACTCTTGAAGTAGAAGTACCCACCGGATCAATCTCGGCATAGCATCTTTCTTGGCCAGTAAATATTTAATTACCGAGTGGTCCGTATAAACAGTCACTTTGGTACCTATAAGATAAGATCGAAACTTGTCAAAAGCAGATACAATAGCAAGTAACTCTTTTTCTGTTATCGTATAATTCAGTTGTGCTCCTGTTAGAGTCTGACTTGCGTAGTAGATGAGGTGAAAAACTTTTTTCCTTCGCTGGCCCATGACAGCTTCAGTTGCGAAGTCACTTGCGTCACACATCAATTCGAATGGCAGATCCCAATTTGGTGTGATGATGATGGGTGCCGTAACTAATCGATTCTTCAACTCTTTGAATGCTCTTAAACTTTCATCATCAAACTTGAATGTCGCGTCCTTCTACAATAAATTGCACAAAGGTTTTGCAATTTTTGAGAAGTCTTTGATAAATCTACGATAAAAACCGGCGTGGCCAAAGAAACTTCTAACACCCTTTACAGATGTTGGAGGTAGGAGTTTCTCAATAACGTCTACCTTTGCTTTGTCTACCTCGATTCCATGTCTCGATATCCGATGCCCTAGAACAATCCCTTCTTGTACCATGAAATGGCACTTTTCCCAGTTGAGTACTAGGTTTGTTTCTTCACATCGTCTTAGTACCTTAGCTAGATTGGCTAAACAATCATCATAAGTGTCTCCAAATACTGAAAAGTCATCCATAAAAACTTCCAAACACTTCTAAACCATGTCAGTAAAAATTGACATCATACATCTTTGAAATGTAGCAGGTGCATTACATAAACCAAATGGCATGCGTCTAAATGTAAACGTACCGTACGGGCAGGTGAATGTCGTCTTGTGCTGATCTTCCGGTGCTACTGTAATCTGATTATACCCTGAGTATCCATCGAGAAAATAGTAATGTTCTTGCCCCGCAAGTCTATCAAGCATCTGGTCCAAGAACGGCAAAGGAAAGTGATCTTTTCTGGTCGCCTTGTTAACCTTTCGGTAATCGATGCAAATTCTCCATCTTGTAACCGTTCTGGTCGGTATCAACTCGTTATTCTTGTTCTCAACGATCGTGATACCTCCTTTCTTCGACACGCACTGGACCGGACTTACCCATGAAATGTCTAAGATGGGGTAAATTATACCCGCATCCAACCACTTGATAATTTCTTTCTTTACTACATCCTTCATGGTGGGGTTCAGTCTCCGTTGTCCATCAATCGTTCCTCTCTCGCCATCTTCTAATATGATCTTGTGCATGCATACAGATAGGCTAATACCGCGAATATCAGCTATGGTCCATCCGATAGCCTTCTTGAATTGTTTCAAAACTATGATAAGTTTCTCTTCTTGTTCAGTAGTTAATCCTGCTGAAACAATCACAGGCAGAGTAGAAGCGTTACCTAAATAAACATATTTTAAGTGTGTAGGTAATACCTTGAGTTCTAACTTAGGTGGCTCATCGACTGATGCTTTTGGCTGGGTGCAATCCCTTTTCTCTAATTTCAAAGATTCAAAACGGGATTGCGGATTAAATCCCTTTTGATTAGCTTCTAGCAGAGCTAAGTATTCATTCTCCTCTTCATCATTTGGAGGGTCTGATGTCAGAATTCGTTCCAACGGATCCTCAACATAGTTGAGTTCCTTCTTAACTATTAATTCCTCTAAATCGGATACTATAGAACAATCATCAATTGTGTCAGGAAATCGCATTGACTTAAAAAAACATTAAATGTTACCTGATCATCCTTAACACGCATAGTCAGCTCGCCCTTCTGCACATCAATAAGGGTCCTTCCAGTTGCTAAGAATGGTCTTCCTAGGATAATTGGCACTTCTTTGTCTACTTCAAAGTCTAGAATTACAAAGTCAGCAGGAAAGATAAATTTATCTACACGTACCAATACATCTTCAATTTTTCCTTCTGGATGCTCTAAGGATCGATCTGCTAGTTGAAGTGTAACCGTAGTGGGTCTAACTTCACCTATCCCCAACTTTCTAAATATTGACATAGGCATCAAGTTAATACTCGCACCTAAGTCACATAATGCCTTACTACAATAGGTTGTTCCAATATTGCATGGTATGGTAAAACATCCAGGATCCTTCAATTTTGGGGGTAGTTTGTCCTGAAGATATGCACTGCATTCCTTCGTCAGGGCTACTGTCTCAAATTCTCCAAATATTTCTTTCTTAGACAGGATATCTTTCATGAACTTGACATAATTCGGCATTTGCTCAAGTGCTTCAACCAACGGGATGTTGATGTGAAGTTGCTTAAGTACGTCAAGGAACTTCTTGAATTGAATCTCCTGACTCTTCTTCTGAAGTCTTTGAGGGTAGGGTGGTGATGGTTTCTTTACTGGAATTTGTAATGGTTGATTCGTCTTCTGTGGTAATTCTGCATCTAACGGAGTTGTTAGTTGATCAGATTTAGCTGGTTCTGAGGTTACCTTGTTGGGTTTTACAAATTTTGGTTCTTGTGAAACTAGAATTTCAACACTCGGTTGAACTTCCTCTGAGTCTTGAGCATCAGCTTGCTCCTTTTCAGCTTCAATGGTATTGGGCTCTATCATCTTTCCACTCCTCAATGTTAGCGCTTTGCAGTGCTCCTTTCCCAGATTTCTTAGATTTTCCGTATCACTAAGTAAGGTACCCTATGGTCGGTTCCTAAGTTCAGTTGCAAGCTGGCCCATTTGGTTTTCCAGATTCTTCAATGTAGTTGCTTGGCTTTGGATTAAGGCATCATTCTTTGCAATGTATGCCTTCAGCAAACTCTCCAAGCTATTGGATGCTTCAGCTTGAACTGGTTTCTGAACTTATTGAGGGAAACTAGGTAGCTGGGTTGGTCTGGGTTGGGTGTAAGTGCTACTGGTTCTAGCCCAATGGTTACTCCAGGACAAATTCGGGTGGTTTCTCCACGATGGGTTATAAAAATTGGATTGCAACCCTTGCCTTCCTCGATTTTGGTTCTAATTACCCATGTAGTATACAGATTCTGGGTTCGACGGACATCCTTCAAACAAATGTCCTTCCCCACAATAGACACAGGCTATATTCTCAAATTGATTAGGCGGCTGTGCTGCAAAACTATTAGACCCATTAGTAGTAAGATCTTTAAGCATTAAGGATATTGATGATACTTGATATGCGAGTGAAGTAAGAGCGTCTACTTCATGTATTCCAATGACTGCCTTTTTATTGCCGATTGGTTGGCCATTGATAGTTGTTGCTGGCGATCCTCTCGATAATTTCATAAGCCTCATTATAAGACTTAGAAAGGAGAGCACCATTAGCAGAAGCATCCACTACCATCCTCGTGTGAGCGTTGAGACCATTGTAAAACGTCTCAAGTTGGATGCAATGTGGAATTCCATGATGAGGGCACTTTCATAATAACTCTTTAAATCTTTCCCATGCCTCATACAAGGATTCGTCATCCATTTGTTGGAAGGCAGTGATCTCATTCCTCAACTTAGCATTCTTGCTAGGCGGGAAATACTTCATAAGAAATCTCTCTGCTAACTCTTGCCATGTGGAAATTGAGTTTGGTGGCAATGGGTTCAACCAGGCTCGAGCTCTGTCCCTTAGCGAATATGGGAACAACTTCAATCGTAATGCATCTTCGGGTACTCTGGCTAATTTGAAAGATTCGTTCACCTCCATGAATAGTCTCAAGTGCAGATGAGGGTCTTCGGTAGGCATTCCACTGAATTGGCCCACTGTCTGAAGCATCTGAAACATGATTGGCTTCAGCTTAAATTGTTGTGCCTCGATTTCAGGTCTTCTAATACCCGGATTAAGATCATTGAACACTGGCACGGCATATTGTCTTAAGGCTCTATCCCTATCATCAGCAATAAGGATAGGATTTTGAGCAAGGTTTGCTCCATTTTCTTGATTCATATTCTCAAAATTCATCTCTTCGATCCTCTTTTGATTTGCTTGTCTTCTACGTTGTCGAAAGGTTCGTTCTATCTCAAGATCTACAGGGAGTAAATCGATAATTCGGTCAATACTCATAAACACCTGAAATATTCACCGAAAAAAATTAATTAAGTTAACAATTAAACAGAAAATTAAACCAAAATGTAAGACTAACAAATTCACAAATAATGGCTTTTGAAAAACAGTCCCCGGCAACAATGCCAAAAACTTGGAACGATGGAAATGTGCAAGTGTACACAATCGCAACATGTAATAAAGTGACAAGTAAATGTCGAGTTATCATACCCACAGGGACTGTAAAAGATTTATTTATGAAAGTAATTTTAAACACTTTGCTGAAGGAAAAATATTTGGTTTTAAAAAGAGATAATAATAAAAAACTAAGAGTTAAAAACTAAGTGAAATAATTAAAATAAAACAAAGAAATTCTAGTGCACGATTCCAAATATGTTTTAATCAAGATGATATAATTGTGTTGGATTAATTATTTTCCTTACCTTAGAATTATTAAACTTATTATTATACTTGTTACGAATAAATCACGGCAACTCGGTAATTTTCTAACTTATGAACATATTTACAAATCAAAAATCCATTCATCTCTTGTACATAATTCTATGTCAATTCGACCGATTAAACAGATTTATAAAGGTAAACATGTTATTGCACATACATACTTATTAAATTAAACAATCTCTTGCATATTTCTATGTCGATTCAAACGATTAATTCAACCTAATAAGCATATAAAAGACTATGTGAGGTAACAAAGTATCCTTACCTTGAAACAAATTGATCACAATAATCTTGCAAGTTATGCAAGGCATATGTATCGCCAAATACAATGCTAATCTAATCTTCAACTACCTTAGAAGCATTAAACATGCACTGATTAAGTGTTGTGTCCATTAATTAAAATTTCAATGCGTTTAAATAATTAATTATTTAGTTATCTAAACAATTATAATGCCAGAATAACTTAGACATGATTTTACTTAATCAAGCATTTTACCGAGGCCTATAACAGCATAAACATAAATTTAACAAATCAAGAGGATGAAATGCAATCAACCCAACACGACTTAATTCAAGCTAGATTGATTAAAATAACCATTTTAGAGACATGAATATTCATAGATATGTTCATAATAAAAACAACAGAAATTAAAAAGATAGGGAACAAGAAGCAAATCCAGTGTTTCTCCGTGGCTTGACTGATTGCTCCTTCTTTCGTCTCTGTTGTCCTCGTCGATCAAGGCTTCTACGAACACTCGATTGCTGCCCCAAATGGCTGAGAAAACACCTCTTTTCCAAGAGGGGAAATCGGCACAAGAAGGCTTGGTTTTTTGGAGAAAAAGAGAGAATGGAGAGAAGAGAAGTGATGAGAGAATGAGAGTGTTGAGGGATGATTTGAATGGGCAGCAAATGGGGGTTTATATAGCTGAGGATGGCTGCTAAAAATATCAAATTTCAGCAGCCAAAGAGCCCCCTCATGGCCGGCCATCTTACATGGCAAAGTTGAGACTTTAAACTTTGCTAAAATTAGCCTTGGGCAAATCCGTAAAGCCTTAATTTAAGGTGGGGTTTGAATGCAATTTGGAAGTATTCCAAGGGCCTTTTTGCAAGATCATTTAATCAGATAATATTCTTATTTGGGTCAGCATTTGAACGGTTCTGGGCTGCCCAATTGGTGGCTGGTTCGGTTTGCTCAATTTGGTTCAACTGGTGCGGTTCAACTGGGCCCTTTTTCCATAATTAATTAAAATTTATTTATTTAGCCCAAATTAAATTGGGAATAAATTAAAATTAATTATTTTATGAATTAATAAACATATTTGGACCGTCTTAGGCTGGAAATTATTTCGCCTTGTTACTTCGAATTGCTTCTCGGTTTTGTTCTTCTAACGATTATCTGCGAGGTCAATTTTCGCCCTTTATGCGAATCATCGAAATAATCAAAATTCACTAAAAATAATTGTAAAATTGACTAAAAATTAACATGTTCAAATTTTTAATACAATTTAGATATTTTATAAAAATTAATTATTTTATGACAAAAATTCTATCGAAATTGCATGATTTTAAGTAAAATTAGGTATGAAAAAGTATATAAATCTTTGTGCTTCCAATTATTATGGGCTAAATTGTGAAAATAAGAAATTGAGGGGCTAAAATGTGAAATAAATGAAATATGTGGCCTTATATGAGCTAAAGGAATATTCGGCCAAGCTATGATATTATTAAATTATGTGTATTTTGTGATTTTATGAAATAGGGACTAAAATGTCAAAATGTGAAAATGTGAGGGCTAATTTGTAAAATGCCCTAAATATGTGCAAATGGATTGAATTGAATGATATGGTGAATAAAATCGTTAAATTTGAATGTGTATAGATCAATAACCAAAGAAAACGGAATTAGATCGGGGGAAATCGAAAGTAGTTGAATAGCCGTTCGTTTCCGTTCTTTCCTGTACGAGGTAAGTCTATATACAAATAAATGTGTTTGAATTGAATTATTATTGCTTATATGTTAATGAAATGTGATGAATGGCCATTGGAGGTGAATATGTGAAATATGATAAAATTCCGATAATGTGATGACGTCCGAAAAGCCCCGTACGAACCATAGGAATAGTTAGGATACATTTTTCATGACATAGGATTATGATATGAGTTATCGTGTAAGACCACGTCTGGGATGTTGGCATCGATTTGAGATTTACGTGTAAGACCATGTCTGGGACATCGGCATCGTATATGATTTCGTGTAAGATCCTGTCTGGGACAGAGGCATCGATATTTAATTACATGTAAGACCACGTCTGGGACGTTGGCGTTGTATGAGCTTTACGAGCTATCTGAGTATCCTTGTTGATTCCCAACGGTTCAACGGGCATTCGAGATATGATTGAATATGAGAATATGTATCCGTTTCAGGTACGTATAAACTGTATATGAAATTTGGCAGTGGAAGATAAGTATGAATATGATCATTTGATATGTGAGCTATATGAAAATGTGATATGTTTATAAGCAAGTGGTTTTGAACAATTGAGCTAGATAAGAAATATGAATTTGCTATTGTGTTATGCCATAGTTCATATGAATGAAATAGTTTGTAATTATTTATGTTATAAGTTTATTTGTATATGGCTTACTAAGCTTTTTGAAAGCTTACTTTGTGTGTGTTTGCATTGTTTTATAGATTATCGAAGCTATTGAAAGCTCGGGGATCGTCGAGGATCATCACCACACTATCGAACTATATTTTGGTACCTTTCGAAAATGTACATATTGAAGTATGGCATGTATAGGCTAGAGAACTTTGATTATGTTTTGAAATGTGTAAATATAGCCATGTGATATGGCTTTATAATGAATGTGATTATGGAGTGAATTTAGTGCATGCTATGTGATGCGAAATTTGGTATGTTTTTGGCTGTCTTTGGGACATGAATTGATGCTTGTTTGATACTTATAGGTATGACCCAATTTTGGGTGGCAAATTGGCCTTGCAAATGGCCTATATTTGCCCACACGGTTGAACACACGGGCGTGTGTCTTGACCGTGTCTCTCAAGGTTGCAATCTGAAGCAAGTCAGGATGCCACACGGGCAAGAAGCACGGGCGTGTACCAGACCATGTGACCCAAGTCAGTGTTGCACACGGGCTGAGACATGGTCCAAGACACGGCCGTGTGAGGCACACGGCCTAGCAACATGGGCGTGTGCCCTGTTTGAAACAAAAATTTCTAAGTTCTGCAAAGTTTCCATATGAGTTCGGTTTAGTCCCGACCTTTTCCCAATGCATGTTTAAGGTCTCGTAGGCCTTGTAAAGGGACTCTATGTGTATATTTCGCTATGGAATGTTTGTGAATATTTGATGTTAGTGAAATGTTTGTGATATGATCCGATATGTCCGGTAACGCCTCTTAACCTTAGTTCAATGACGGATATGGGTTAAGGGTGTTACAACATGACCGTGTTACCAGGTCGTGTGTCACACACGGTCTAGACACACGCCCGTGTTTCTGTCCATGAGGACAAAATGAAGCCATTTCTAGCTTCATTTCTCACCCAAAATTTCACCCAAGGCCTGTACTTGAAACACACATCCAATACCAACCAATTCAAGCATTCAAATTGGGCAATTTCTATCATTCACAAGACATATCACTACAAGCATACATGATCACAACCTTACCTTAGTTTAACTTAGGCATTCGCAACATTGATCACATATTTTTAACATAACACATGTGTATATATGTATATCATACTAATCTACTTAGTCATACCAAAATGAACCAATACTAGCCATTCCAATGGCTAGGTTAAAAAATAACATTTTAAGCCACTATTGGCCAAGTTGTCCTATACATGCCATTATACCCAAAATGACTTCACTAAATATACCTAAAATGCTAGTTGATAGTGTGACGATGCTCCAATGATCTTCCAACCTTCACGAGCTTCCAATCACTATAAAAAAAGGGAAACATAAACGGAGTAAGCATTACATGCTTAGTAAGTTCGTATAAAGGAAACTAAACTTACCAATCCTGTTATTAAATTTAAGCACACAACATCATGTTTTCCATCCATTAGCAAATTTTCCTAAGCACTTGCCTTCAATCAAACATGTTAGTCACAACACTTACAAACATGTCAAGTAAAAATATATGAGCTCATCATGCAATGTTCTTTCAAGTCATTATCATTACATCTCAAGATTTTCATTCCAAGTCAAGAGGTACATGCCCATTGAATCATTGAATTCCGATGGATGTTCAGGTAGTACACTCGAAGTGTACGGTTCCATAATCCATCAATTTCTTATTCAAGGGTACCCCTTAGGGTACTTAACCAAGGAACACACTCTCAAGCCACATATCGTATAACAGGATTACCAGTCCAGGCTAAATCCTTTATATAACGTAAGCTCAGAGAAGCTCGATTAAGATTACCAGTCCAGGCTAAACCCTAATCTTAATGCATACTCGAGAGGTATTATATTAGGATTACCCGTCCGGGCTAAATCCTTTATATAACAAGGTCAATGGGATTACTCGTCCGAGCTAAATCCTGTCTGCAACAAATGCAAGACCCTATTAGTTTCGGGAAAGCGCATATAATCATCGGAATTCAACATTCAATTGGGACTAACCCTTTTATCACCATTTCAAGCATGTAGCAAATTTTCCATCATAGCATACAAGTAAAGCACATTAACATAAATCACATTAGATACAAACACAACATTCAATTTACATAATTACATGTCCGATTAAGTTACACAAACTTACCTCGAGCACTTGTTCGCGTAATAATCTACTAATCCGAAATCTTTTCTTTTCCTCGATCTACCCTCAAGTTTGTGTTTTTCGGATCTACATAAATGAATTTAACTATCAATTTCATACATTTCATATTTAAATGGACTCAATTCACGTCCTAGGCAAAATTACCATTTTGTCCCTAACTTTTTCATAAATTTTGATTTTGTTCCTAGGCCCGGAAAATGAAACCTGTGCAAATTACTCCCTATTCCAAGCCTAACCAAAGCCCCATTACAAAATTTACAGCACATGTATACATAAAATTTCAAAAAATTTCTTTCAATTTCACAATTTTACATTTTAGTCCTTAACTCAAGTTTTCATCAAAAATCACTTTGTAAAAGTTGTTTATCTATCAATAATCTTTCATTTTCTACCATAAATTTCTAATTTCCAGCATAATACATCCATGACCCATTTTCATACCTTGATAACTTTTCAAATTAATCCCTCAAATAGAGGGATTAAGCTATCGCGGTTTCAAAAATACTAAAATTATTAAAAACGGGACAAGAGAACTTACCCAATTAAGCCTTGAAAGTTTCCCCTCTCTCTCCTAGGGTTTCCATAAAATTTTAGGTTGAAGATGACAATAATAAGATGATATTTTCTTTAATCATCTTTTAATTAATTAAGTTTTTGCTATTTCCAATTTAGTCCTTGACCTTTTTCTATAATTCCATGGATGAGTCACCATGAAAAACCTACATACTTTTCTTAATGGTCTAATTACCATATAAGGACCTCTAGTCTTGAATTCCATAGCTATTTGATCCTTATAGCTACTAGAATTCAACTTTCACATTTTATGCGATTTATTCCTTCTCGTAATTAGGCACTAAATTGATAAAATTTTCATGTCAAAATTTTCACATGTCACGTCTATCATATTACGGACCATATAATAAAATAAAAATAAATTATATTTTGGGTCGGATCTGTGGTCCCGAAACCACTATTCCAGTTTAACTGGAAAATGGGCTGTTACAATCGGAGCAAACTACATGAGCCACATGGGCTAACCTATTCCACACGGCATGGACACACGACCATGTGATCCACACATCTTGCCATACGGCCATGTGGTAGGCCATGTCGATTTCACAAATTTGCACCCTAAATTGCGGGAAATCGCATTGTTTTAGGTTTTTCAAGCATTCTAAGACGTATATATATGACAAAAATAAGAAGATAAGATGGAGCCATCATAGAATATTCAAGAAAACAACTCGAAAAACACCATTGAAGCCAATTCTGAAGCAGATTTTCGTCAAGATTAAAGATTCACATTTGATTTCTTAGGAGATTATCATGAGTTTCTTTGTTTCTTGTGGTTATACTGTATTTTGGATGTTTCTATTTTCAAGCATGAACTAATTTTCTAAATACCTAGGGGAGATGAACCCTATGATGAATTTTGTCTTTTGATTTTTATTTTACTTAATAAATACTTAGATCTTGTTCTCAATTATGTGTGATTAATTCTTGATTTGATATTTCTAGATTATTGATCCATATTTGATGTGCTTAAATTAGAGGAGAAATAGACCCTGTTCAAGAGTAGATCTTGCGTAATTGAGTGGAGTTGCATGCAATCCTAGAAATATGATGACATAAATCTAACAGATTAGAGTCAAATCTAATAGGGAAATTCATAACACGAGTTAATGCTATAATAGGGGTTTTAATTAGAAAGAAATTTCAATTAATCAACTTAGAGTCAGTTGCTCTTACTCTCGAAAGAGATATTAGCATAATTTAGGGATTTCTACAGATCAAGTTACTAAGTAAAGAAATTGTATAATTTAGATTGATAATGACAGATGAAATCTAGGTGAGTTCTTTCCTGGGTATTGTTTCTCTTCTTGGTTATTATTCGATTATTTTCTTGATTATTCTTTGTCGTGTTCGTTAGTTAATTAATTTAGTTAATTTTAGTTTTTAATCAATCGCTTCAATTATTCGATTAAATAATAGAAAGACAGTAATTACTAGTACTGTAACACCCTTTACCCGTGTCCAACGCCGGGACCGGATACGAGGCATTACCATGCTTGACTTTGCTCAAACATGTAATCACGGCTATAAAATTTCATTCCAACTTAAAACTTTTCTCTCTTAATCATAACACACATATCGAGGGCCTACGAGGCCTTAAACATACATTCGGAAGGTTTCGGAGTTCAACTGGAAACCTTTACACACTTTGAAAATTTTTGCCTAAACAGGGGCCACACGCCCGTGTTGACCAAGGGACACGCCCGTGTGCCTCTAAGACATGCCCGTGCTCATCACCCGTGGTCGACACTGACTTATTTCACACGACTGAGTACACGCCTGTGTCTAGATCCCGTGTCCTTCACACGGTCTAGACATGCCCGTGTCTCCTGCCCGTGGAGCTCTCTGTTTATGACGTCATCAAACCTTAATTAGCACACGGCCATGGCACACGCCCGTGTGCTGGCCCGTGTGATGAATCATATTCTTGTAAATTAGTGCAGAGGACACACGACCTATCACCACACCATGGGGCTGGCCATGTGTCACACACGGCCTAGACACATGCCCGTGTGTCTACCCGTGTAGACATCTATAGGCTATTTTCCAAGCCTTTTGCCACCCTGAAACAAAGACTCATTCATTTATTCACAAATAGCACTTAACATAGTAATGTTAAACTACGACGTATCCTTAAATTATCAACCATTCCATCCACATTTACTCAATATCTTGCATGAACATCCATTTCATTTAACTCATCAACTTTATAAAATAAACTTGACAGTGTTGGCTAATTCACCATTGCCAATTACAAAACGAGTGTAAAACATTAATAGCCAACCCTTTGGCCTTTAAATAAGTCATAACACAAAATGATCAAATTTCTATACATGCCATACTCAAAATGAATGAACTTTACTATACCAAAAAGAATGGTTGATAGTGTGATCCGAGCTCCGACGTCCTACGATCCCCGAGCTAACTTGGCGAAACTACAAGGAAAAGGGAAAAGAGAGGGATAAGCATATAGCTTAGTAAGTTTGCATGAAATTCTAGAGCAAATTAATTGCTCAAACTAAACTCATCCATATTGTGAAACAGTGGCAACATAAGTCTCAAATGGTTAAGCATACTTACTCGTACTTATTCACACTTACTCATACTTATTTTTACCTGTCTCATGTCAATATGGTTTCATAACTTGTACTTACTCATGTTACCTGTATCACTTAATCACATGGCTTAGCACATATGCTAACATGAACATAAACTCAAATCTTCATCATTCTTATCATGAATGAAACTCAAGGTCATCCATAAACGGATTTTGGCTCTATGTCATTTTACATACTTAGGTCTTTTGCCCGTGAACTAATCATATTATCGTAGGATATTCAAACTCACCATGCATAAATCTTGATGCCAATGCCATATCCCCGATATGGTCTTACATGGGATCACTTCTTTGATGCCGATGCCACATCCCAGATATGGTCTTATACGGGATCTCAAAACTCGATGTTGATGTCATGTCCCAGACATGGTCTTATACGAGATCGTACATGGATGTCGATGCCATATCCCAGATATGGTATTATACGAGATCATTCTTGGGTGCCGAAGCCATGTCCCAGACATGGTCTTATACGGGACCTTCCTTTCCTCATATGAATACATAGGTATCATCCTTATTCCGGAACTTTAACCCGGACTTTAACTTAGCTTATTCTCACCATTTCCTCATCGAGGCTTCATCACTCGATTTTCTTAGCAATAACATACATTATCATAATATTAAGTAATTTAAAATATCGAACATTATGAAACTTTGACTTCATACAAACTTACCTCGATTCTCAAAAGGTGTATCGGTGCTCGATTTAGTCCTCGATTTTGTTCTTGCCTTGGTTTCGATTCGGGCTTCGTGTTTCTTGATCTATAATAATAATTTCACTTTTTAAATACACACATTGACTAAATCGACTCGTAATTCATATTTTGGTAAAATTACAATTTTTCCCCTAAACTTTTACGTAATTACACTTTTGCCCCTAGGCTCGTAAAATGATTTTCATTCAACTTTCTTACATCTCAAGCCTAGCCAAATCATATTCTAAACTATAGCAACCTTCAATTTCCTCTATTTCATTCATGTATGTCCGTTTTAAAACTTTTACAATTTCGTCCTTTTATGCATTTTTCATGAAAATCACTTAGAAAAAGATGTTTATCTTACATCAAACTTTCATATTCTTCCATAAAATATCAAAATACATTCATGTCATACATGGGTAAATTTTGAACATGAACCCTAGCTCAAAATATAACTAGAAATAGCTAAACCGAGCTACGAGGGTCTAAAAAATACAAAGAACATTGAAAACGGGGCTAGGATGCACTTACTATCAATCTTGGGAGATGAAGAAACCCTAGCTATGGTGCCCTTGAAATTTTCGGCTAGCATGGAGAAGATGGACACAATTTTAGCTTCTTTTTCCCTTTTAATTCTTTTATTAACCAAATGACAAAAATGCCCTTAATGATCCTTTCTTAAGATTTTTCCTTCCCATGTCTATTTTTGTCCATCATCAAATATAATGGTCTAATTGCTAAATAAGGACCTCTAGAAGTTTTCATAATTCTATTTCATACTTGAATCTTCTAGAATCTCATATATTCTATTCTTTGCAATTTAGTCCTATTGGAGAATTTAATCACTAATTAGTAAAATTTCTTCATGAGATTTTCACACAATCATGTAATCACCTCATAAACCTTATAGAAATCATAAAACTCATATTTTTACTTCGGATTTGTGGTCTCGCACCACTATTCCGACTAGGCCCTAAGTCGGGCTGTTACAAGTACTTTTTGTCTTCGTGGGAAAGATATCTATACTCACCGTAGCTATACTATTAATTGATAGGTGCACTTGCCTTAATAAGATTTTTAGTTAGTTCACAACGTATCAATATTCCTTTTAATTTTTTAATTAAAAATATAAAAAGATTCAAAATATTAAAGAAATTAAATTAAAACATTAATGTATTTATTTTTCTTTGTTTTCTTTCTAGGGGTGAGCGTTCAATCGAATCAAGTCGTTGACGAATCTTGTTTTATCATCCTAACTCGATTTGAAATTTTTTCGAATTGATTTGAGTTAATAACTGATTAATTTGTCTTTTGGTCTTTGTATTTGTCTCTAAGCAAGCAATGAATTTTATTTTTGTTGAGTTTGAGATTTTATTTTCTAAGTTTGAAAGAGAAATAAAAAGAGATGAGATGAGATTGGATTTTGGATTTTGGATTTGAAATGGAAATGGAATTAAAAAATGTGAGCTTAGATGAAAATTTTGAAGAAGATCAGTCGGTTTTTCTTGGGTTTTTTCCCCCCAATTTTGATTAGTAAAATATATTGCTATAATATTTTCTTCCCTACTTACGATCAAACTTGGGTTGCTTTTTATCAATTCGTCTATCAAATTCAAAACCTTGAAGACTAATAAAAAATCCCACAACATTTGGGTTGTTGTATTTCTTTTGATTTCGATTTATTTTTTTTGTTTGATTCAGAAAAGGTAGAAGTTTAAGGTTATAAAACATTTTTAATTTTTTTTATATTAAAAAACCCTTAAAGGTTATTTAATCTCAAGTCCCTCATTACTTAAGTGAGTCATAAGTCAGAAATTAACTCACACGAAATAAAAAATCTAAACCACATTGGACATATTGCTACACTTGAAGATTTGATAAAGTATAGGAATAAAATTTTCCATTAACCCTAATGGCAATATATGACGGATTCTAAGAAAAAATCTACAATCGATGGTGTAATCTACACACTGTATAAAAAAGTAGCGCCCAAAGCATTCGTTCTATCAACACACGTTCAATTTTTTTTTTTTAAAATAATGGTATAATTTCAATTTTAGATTTGAAAATCTATAGGGTAAATTATCAAAATAGTCATTTCTATTTGCCTCAGATTACATTTTAGTCACTTATGTTTGAAATATTATGTTTTAGTCACTTACGTTATCGTGTTGTAACATTTTAGTCATTGAGTTGCTAATTGCCGTTAACAGTATAACAATAAGCTGACGTGACACGTTAAATCATCATTTCAAATAAAAATTTTAGGTTAAATTATATAATTGGTCCCTATATTTTTTCATTTTGAGCAATTTAATTCTTTTCTTTTATGTTCTTTTAACTTTCCTTTTTTCTTCTTTATTTTCTATTCTCTTCCGCTTCTCCCTCTGTTTCTCTCCCTTCTCCATTTCTCTTAACATAGTTTTTCTATATTTTCCATTTGTTAAAACTAGTCGCAATACTTTTATTTTTTTTGAACAAATTGGTTTTTTCTTTTTATTTATATGATATCTATATAAACACTTGATGACAGTGAGTTTTAACATCATTTTCTTCTTCATTGTTGTTTTTCCATCGATACTAATGTCCACCCTCACTGTAAGACTATTACGAAAGCACTCATTACAACCATTTGCCAACTTCAAAATCAAAACAAACTGACGAAGAGAAATCATTTTGCATAAACTGGAAAAAGAAAACATAAAAAATAAATCATACGACAATAACGAAACTGACAGAAACAATAGCGAAAAAGGAAAAAAAGGATGGATCGGAGAAATGTGAATGACACATTTAAACCCCTCATCAAAATTAGCGACCACTGTTGGGACACTCCCTAACGAAATGCCCAAAGCCTCCATAGTTGTAATAAGCACCGTCGCCATATCTGCCTCCATCGCCACCCTACCACAGTCTCGTGCTAAATGGCCCATCTCACCACACTTACAACATCCACCGCCACCACCAGCACCTCCACCATAACCGCCTCTCCTTCCCCCTTCACCATAACCACCAGATTTGTCGCCGCCGCTACGTCCGAATCTAGAGGAGCCACGAACAGGGTTGTCGTTGGGCCTAGCAACCTAAACAGCCTTGGGGCGACCTTCAGAAGAGTCAACAATGTACTCAACCTCTTCAGCATCAACCAGGCTACGAAAACCCCCGGAACGGATGTTTTAACAAATGGAAAACATAGAAAAACTATGTTAAAAGAAATGGAGAAGAGAGGAAAACAGAGGAGAAGCAGAAGATAATAGAAGATAAAGAAAAAAAAAGGAAAGTTAAAAGAACATAAAAGAAATTAATTAAATTGCTCAAAACGAAAAAATATAGGGACCAAATGTATAATTTAACCTAAAATTTTCATTTGAAATGATGATTTAGTGTGCCACATCAGCTTACCGTTACACCGTTAACGACAATTAACGGTTCAGTGACTAAAATGTTACAACACAATAACGTAAGTGACTAAAATGTAACATTTTCAAATATAAGTGACTAAATTGTAACCTGGGGTAGATAAAAGTGACTATTTTGGTAGTTTACCCAAATCTATATACCTACATGCCGACATGTGGCCCACACCTATCATACTTGTTTTCTTTTTTCCATTTTATAAAAATGGTTAAGTTTCAATTTTGATCCTTCTAAAATGCTTAAATTTAAAATTTAGAATTTAATCTTTATACTCTATTTTCTAATTGTCTCTATATTTTATAATGTTATTATTAATTAGCTTAAATAGTTAATATTGTTAAATTTTCAATTAAAATGTTACGTGGTTATATATAATTTAAAAGAGGACTTTTAAATCCAAAAAGTAGAGGGATTAAATTCTTAAAAATAAAAGTAGAAGGACTAAATTTCAAATGCACGAAGTGTAGATACTTAGAGCCATGGTTGTTTGACTTGAATTGGTCGATCGGACTGGGAACTGATTGGGTTATCGATTTGGAGATTGGCATTAGACTGATTGATCTGTGAATCAGTACGAACCGGTTGAACCAAGCTAAAAAATTGATTTAAATAAATTTTTATTTTTAATATTTTTAATGATTTCTTTAATCCAACCATACGAACTAATAGCTTGACAAGTTTAATCACTGATCCAATTCAAAAAATTCGCTTAAAATATATTTTAAATTTATACCTTTTAACTTATAATTTAACCCAAATAAATAATCAACTCGGCGGAGGATATTAGCATTCGTTAGTTTAATGTCCGTCAATGGTAGAAACTCGCGATATGTTTTAATTGTCCAGTTTTAAATAGAATAAATTTTTTAGCCATTGTGCATCAAGCTGGTTTGCCCGAGAGGTTAAGGGGGAAGACTTAAGATCTTCTGTATATTAAATACGCATGGGTTCGAACCCCATAGCCAGCAAATTAAAATATTTTTAATCAGATGCTAAATGTAGCCCGACAACCATAGACAACAAGGTAGAAAAAAATCTACTCAGATTTAGCTCAATTCTATTATGTTTTCGAGCCTGGTTTATCAGATTTATATGTAACCCAACTATCAAAAGGCTTCTGTGTTACTATTTTAACTGAGCCATCATTTGTTTTTTTATGTAATAAATATATCAGTTAGGTAATTATTTATTTATCTATATCATAATTTAATATAATTAATATTGTTTATATCTTTTTTTTTTTTTTTTTTTGCTTTAGTTGTTACTTTGATTTATGTTCTCATGCGGATGCGTGCTGGTTTTTGTACACAATCTTTGTTGTAGAATGCAAATATGTTAATGTAAATTTTCACCTTATATGAATATTTTATAGTTTAATGTGTTGGTTGTGATACTAATTATGTTTTATTTATAAGTATATAAGAGTGAAGAATAAATTATTTTCACCATCATTTTTTAAAATATTGTATATATAGGATGCTACTATATTTGAGGATAAAATTGAAATAAAAAATTTTGAATTTTTTTTTGATTTTTTACAAGTTAATTAATTCCAATGGTTTAATTATATATTGAATTTTTTTTTCCAATACACATGCTCCTAAACCCCTAAGAATGGAACCAAGATTAGAAGCATCAAAATCTAAAACATCTTAAATAAAAAGGAGTAGTCTCCAGGGGAAGAAACTTGCTCGTAATAAAGCTACCATTTTTAGTAAATGAATCGTTTTATTAGCATTTCGACGTGTCCAGAGGAAATACAAATTACTAAAATGACTTTTTAGCATACCACAATTATGGATTAAAGTCTAGAACTTAGAAAGGTTCATACCCAAGGTATCTTTATAATCAGACTCCAAGATCACTTTTTCAACATTTAAATTCTTAAGCCATGAAAGAGCTTCTCTTATAGCCATAAGTTCGATCATGTGAGGCTTCTAAATGGCGTTGTAGAAGCTAGTCAGACCCTTGAAAAATTTACCCGTATGATCATGTAGCACAGCAACATAAGTTGACACATTACTCTCCGCTAGTACTGCTCCATCAGTATTACATTTTACCTATGTAGCTATCAGTTGCCTCCAATATATGTTAGTTGCAAATGATAGAGAAGTTCAATGTTGCAGATGCTGAAAAGTTCGACGAGTATCGCCTCAATCCTGCAGTCAATGATCTGCAAAACTAATTATTTAAAAGTTACTACATCAGTATTTTTCCAAGTAACAAGGATCGTATAGAACTATAAACTCCAAGAAATTATTACAACACGATCACAAATGTTAACATCATTATGAAACAGATAAAACAAAATAAACTCATAAACAGAGACAAAATAAATGTGATCAACGCCCAAGATCCACATAGCATTATTCTTGTTAGAGAGCTTTGTATTAGGGTTGAACATAATCCCGAATTTAATATAATTGATAGCTTCCCTTGAAGCAGTCTTGTAAGTACTAAAAATATCTTTGACAACACAACACTTGAAATCTTTCGCCGGGAGGAAAATGAAGTTATCTGTAATGACTCAGTTTCTAGTGGTGTCAAAAAATATAATTTCGGAATCCCGTTTTTGTAAATTGAGTTGGTAAATATTAAATAGAGATATTTACAGAGTTAGTGTATAAATGAATTGAAATTTGGTTAGTGAAATTAGCCGAAATTATAGTTAATTTTAGTGTATAAATGAATTGAAATTTGGTTAGTGAAATTAGCCGAAATTATAGTTAATTAAAGCCCAAGGACTAAATTGTAAAAGTTTAATCGCTATAAATTTTTAATTAAGAAAATGTTTGGGGACTTAGATAACAATTATTTAAAGGACCAAAATGGTTAATAAACCATTTTTAAATAAGTGTTAGTTGACGGTAATGATGTATGTCTTTTAATTTAAGTAATTAGAAATTAATTAAATAAAACTTAATTAATTATGTTAACTAAGATTAATTAAAAGCTAATCGGTATATAAATAGGAAACAAAGTGGAAAGAAAGATAAAAAAGAAATTCTATTATCTTCTTCTTCAACCGTCGAACTAAAGAAAAGAAAAGAAGAAAATTTTTAGGTTTTCATACATTCAGCCCTTTAATTTCAACTAAAGACGATGTCGAGCCGGTGAGATGTTATTGTTATTCTGTCAGAAAGTAGTGAGAATTTATTTTCATCAGTAAGGTTACATACACAACTGTGAGATATTGTTATTCTGCCCGAAAATAGTGAGAATTTATTTTCTAAGTATAAATTTTATTTTCTGAAATAATAATTCTATCAGTTTATATTGAAGAGAGATTTGCATTCCCATTGAAAGTAAAGTAAATAATTTTTTATTCTGTGTTTGATTCGAATTCGTTCGAGCCCTACACTTGAAGCAGTTCGTGGTACGAGAACAGCGGAGAAGGGCGTTCGATTGAAAGCCAAGAGTGACAAGGATTTCTCTAGCCGAAAACACAAGTGCAATTTCGAGTAAAGTTTATTGTTGTAAATATCACAAAACGATTCTATTTTCAAAATTTTAATTTTCCGCTGTGCAAGAAAACCGTTTTCAAACTGGATTTTTTCATCAATTGATATTAGAGTCAGGTTGTGCTATGTTAATAATATAAATCAATACTGAAATTTTCTCTCTTCTTCATGTGTGATTAATTTTGATAAGATGTGACATACTTGTAATTATATGCATGTTTAGGGGAATGTATGCAAATGAATGTATGTTATTATTTTATTATTATGTATGATAAAGTAATTTTACCAAAGTTGTGATTTCTAGAAAATTAAATGTAATTATTATTAATTTTTGGATATGTACAATTAGATCGTGGATTATCATCTCGATGCAAGATTTTAATTTTACTATTTTAGAATAAATTATGTGAATCTGAAACGAACATATGACCTATGTAACCTATATTTTTCAATGAAACCCGGAGAACCGAGATGCATCTAGGTTAATCAGGACAATGCAAACCCGACCTAGCCAAATTGGAAAAATACCAACAATGGTTCTACAATAGGAGGCTATCAGTGGTCCGGGGGTGATGATCGATGGAAAGGGTCGATTGCGGTGGTCGGCTATGGAAAAAAAAATGACGATAGTGGCGTGAACCAGTGCCGCAACAAAAGTCCATGGTTGAAAAATAGAAGACCCAAAGTCTATTTTGGGTTGGATTTTTTAATTTTATTATTCTTATAGGATGAAATCATGGAAACTTTGGCTGGTCAGGATCATTTAAATTTTATGCTCTTATATGTGATAGCATGATGATCTTTATTTGGCTACAAATGTATGTTCATGTATATGTATAATAAGCATGCCATATAATTCAGGAAAAAAATGTTATACGTACTTGTCATGCATATATTGATCATTTATGATTGAAACTGAATATTAAAAAACCTTTCATCTTTTTAATAGATTGAGTGGGAGAAGGTCCCTAAATAAGACCTGTGGCCTCCATCAATGGTCTCTTGTGATGACATGACAATTTAACTACCTAACGGTAGAATTTTCATGTGGATCTCACTGAGAAGATTTTCTGAAAGTAAGAAGAACTATCTTGTAATAGTATGATAGTTGGTTGATCCTGTTGTAGGTATTACCATGCGATATAACAAGAAGTTTTTTTCTTCAAAGAGGACAACTAGTCACAGTATGTTACTCGGTGAGATTTTCTAGTTAAGTAATTTTCCACGAAGCTCTACTTAAGTTAGAATGATGGTCAAATGTTAAATGATTATTAGTATGTGTGAACCTAAAGAATTAGGTTCATGTACTAATTGGATGAAAATCCATGTTCTTACTAGTTGATTAAGATTACCCCATGATTACTTGATTCAATGGGTGTAAGAATTTTCGTTGCAACAGCTTGCAGATGTTTTCAAGGTTTAATGTAAGACGCATGCATCATCTTAATGCATATCGTAAGTTGCAAAATATTTGCTAAATAAAAAGAAACTAATGAATGAATATTTTATTTTTAGTTCGAAAATAGAACCTACTCCCTTATTAAATATACTTATTGAGAACAAATTGAACGTAAATAACTATAAGGAATGGAAAAGAAACCTAATGATTGTCTTAACTTGTGAGAAACTAAAGATAGTCCTTGATAATAAATGCCCTCCGACCATTCAAGTTGAGGCTAGAAAACATTGGGAGGAGTCTGATAAGATAGCTCGTTATTATATGCTGGCAAGTGTGACTATCACCCTTTATAAGCAACTGGATAGTTGTAAGATTGGCAAAACAATTCTAGACAAATTAAAAGACATGTTTGGTGGCCAAGCTATCTTGGCTTGACATTCGACTATTATTAGTTTGATGAATGCCCAGCAAAAGCCTGACACTCTAATAAAAAACCATATGATCACTCTTATGGGATACTTTGTCAAGGTTACGGATGATGGTGCTCGAAAAGTTGTCCAAGGATTTTTCAAGCTTTTGGGTCGTATACAACCTTGGGAATAAGAATTTGACCCTTACACAACTTATGAAGGAACTACAATCCTATGAGTTGATGTTGAATGGCAATCAGTCGATTTGAAAAGTAGAAGCTAATTTAGCTATTGCTTCTTCCTCTAAAGGGAATGGAAAACACGCTAAGAGAAGCAAGGTTAAGTTTTCTAGACCACCTCAAGTGGAAAGGAAGAGAACCAAGAAGCCTAAAGACTTATCTAAGTCTAAGTGTTTCTTCTACTACAAGAAAGGACACTTCAAAGCAAATTGTAAAGAGTGGAAGGATTACCTAGCCACTAAAGACAAATGTATGAAACTTTTTATGATAGAAGTTTACTTTGTGGAAGATTCAATAGACTATTAGGTCATTGATTTTGGAGCCACAAATCATTTGTGTGTTTCTCTACAAGGGTTCGAGGAGACAAAAGATCTTAGAGATAAGAGTTTATCGTTGCAAATCGAAAATGGGACAATTGTGGCAACTGAAGCAATGGGAGATGTACATATTTATTTTGATAATTTAACAAGATTAATTTGAAAGACGTTTTCTATATACCAAGTTTCAAAAGAAACTTTAATTCTGTTGCATGTTTATATAAAGACAGCTTGACTGTGACTTTTAAAAATAGTATTGTAATATTTAGAAATCGTAAACTTATTTGTAATGGATGAATGTCAAATAATCTCTATTTTATCAAACCAAATATGTACACACTGCTTGAAACTGAAATTTTGAATAAAAGACTTAAAACTTCTCACTCTATTGAGTCGTACCTTTGGCATTTAAGACTTGGTCATATTAACCAAGAAAGAATCACTAGGCTTGTGAAAGATGACACTTTAAGTTTTCTTAAAGAAGTTAATCTTCCACCATGTGAATCTTGCTTGGGAAGTAAGATGACTCAACTATCTTTTAATTCAAAAGGGATGACGGCCGTGAAACCCTTAGAACTTGTGCAAACTAATGTATGTGACCCCATGAAAGTCAATACAAAAGGTGGTTATGAGTATTATGTAAACTTTATTGATGATTATTCTTGATATGAGTATGTGTACTTAATGCACCACAAGGGTGAAACATTTGATAAATTCAAAGAGTTTCGCACAAAAATTGTAACATTTTCTTCCCAACCCGAATCACCGAGTCCAGATATCGGATGTTACGACATACAAACACTTAGCATAAATGTTTAAAAAATCTATGTATGATCCTTTTTCAACATATCTCTTTTTGTATTATTAAATATTTCTGAATAAAATAAATAAAAAAGACATCCAAGAATACAACAAGCTTTTAAAATAATGTAAGACATTACAACACAAAAGTTCATTAAAGACAGATTAATCTTGGCATAGTATACTTGTAACACCCTTAACCCGTGTCCGTTACCGGATTAAGGTTACAGGCATTACTATGCTTAACACAAATCGTATCATTTATTTACTGTTATTAAAAACATGGACAAATGCATTTCAAGTTTGTACCACCATCGCAAACTTAAACATTAATAACTTATCCCAATCCATTTAAGCCAATTTCGTACATCTGCATATATATATATATATATATATTTTTTAACAACTCTAAGATCAATACATCCATAATAACAAACTCACATTCAACTAAAACAAAAAATATATATATCCTTTCTTGCTCGAAATACCAAAGCTTAAACTAAATGTATATGCGCATGTTTGAACCAATTGCAAATATGTCAATTTAAATACATAGCATAAAACTTCATACACAAACGGTTAATATAACTTATATAGATCATATCAACTTTTGCATGTTTTATCATTCCTACCGAATCACATCATCAAACCACCTAAATACCTATTCGACATATACCTATCATTTTACACTTATTACTATAATAACCTTAAGCCACATACACTACTTCATGCCAAAAATTTTCATATAAAACAAACATATCCCATTTATCATTCGCATATGTCATTAGCATTTTACTAAAATGAGTATCAATCACCATCAAACATAATTAAACACGTACTATAACAAAACATGATAAACACATCTCATTTGCATGCCATGACCGACTATAATTAGCTTTAAACATCATATTTAGCCATTTTCGCATGGCCATAACATATACAAGGACAAAGTGTATTAATTCAAAACATAGTCTAGTCTATACATGCCTTTAGTTCAAAACCAAACTCAAAAGTACCAAAATAGATTGATAATGTGGATGACTTTGCTGACAATCCCTTGAGCCAGTAGCTTGGTCTAAATCTATAATACAAAACAATGAACACACACAGAGTAAGCTTACTAGCTTAGTAAGTCTTAAGCAAATGTATTCAATCAAATGTTCATTCAATCATTTTCAATAACATACATCATACCATAAAATTTAAAGCTTAACACTTATTGGTCTACTAATGCCGAATACAAATACCTCTTTTAGCTCAATTATTGTAATTATTTTATCGTTAATCTTCAATTTATTAGCTCATCATAAAATTCAAATATAAATTAATAGCACTTCTCCAACTACTAATACTTTCGATACATTTAATTCAATAGGATCACATATACACAAGTAAGTATATACTTACACTTAGTAATTTCATATACAAGAAAACACAATCACATATCTATATATATTCATTTGACATTTCATTCATTCGTATACATGGCATCAAGGTAATCCCAACATGATCACATAAACATAAGTATAAAGCCGAATATACAGGATTAATTATTATCATTTGCGTTCGACAATTCAACACATATATACATACCTTATTGATCTAATATAGAAGATCAATTTAATAACTTGTAGGCACTTACCTGTATGGCCGAACATACATATATAACTTGTAATATCAACTTACTTCCTCGATGATTACTTAGCTAGAAAAGTTTATGTCTTGCAAATTTGAAATTTTATCACCGGTTAAAACTCTGCTGGCGTCGGCTGAATCACACACCCAAGACTAGGCCTGCTAGACCCGAGGTCTAAAATTTAAACACCTATTTTTAGCCTGCTAGGCAATAAGCCCGATATAATTCACCCCAAGACAAGGCCTGCTAGGCTCAAAGCCCGAATTGATATTATTCCACCATCTCGTACACATTACATTTTACTAAAATCACATATATAACACATAATTCATATCACTTTCACACAATGAATTCAATTTAATTTAACTACCTTTCATTGATAAATTTAATATGTCACATTCGGCTATGTCTACATTTCAATCCAATAATTCAAAATTCAGCATATAACTAGGTTACGAACAATATTTATAGTTTTAACTTGCTTAAAGACTTACCTCGAATATCGTCGGACGACAAGAACCGACTATTCGATAACTTTTGCCTTTCCCCGATCCAAGTCCGTTTTTCTTTGTTCTTGATCTAAACATAATCAAATTAAGCTCATTCAAGCACATTTTATCTCAATTTAGTCCCAAAACACATAAATAGGCAATTTACCATTTTACCCCTAATGTTTCAGACTTTTACAATTTAGTCCTATTTGCACAAAACACAAATTAAGCAAAATTTCACAACAACCTAGTTAGGCCGAATCTTCAATATAGTCATATAAATCCATGCATTTCATTTATTTTGCATTTTCGTCCCTCAAAAATTTATTTTCTCAATTTAGCCCTATTTAGCTAAATTTATCAAAAATTCAAGAACAAAGTTTGTTCATCAATTATATATCTATCATTTAACAGCATAAAACATCATAAAACTCAACATAGCATCAATGACATTTTACACAAACATCATCAATTCATGAAATTGAGACATGGGTTTTAAAGCTCTCAAAGCAACGATTACAAAAACGTAGAAATTATCAAAAACGAATCGAAAACTAACCTTTAATTAAACCAAAACCATGGCCGAAACTTTGCTTATGTTTTTCTTTCTTTTTCTTCTTTAGTTTCGGTGAAGAAGAATGAAATGATTAGTGGAGAAACACATGTCTTTTATTATAATATTATTAACATATTTTATTACATTTTAACTTATAATTATATTATATAAAAAAAACATATTAACGTGAAATTATAACCTTATGCCGCCCACTTACATGCAAAAAGGTAAATTTGCAACTTAAATACACTTATAAAAGAAGACAAATCAATTTAGCCACTTAATTTAATAAACGACTACTTTTACCATTTACGCGATTTAGTCCTTCTATTTAATTAAGCACACAAACAATCAAATTTTCATACGAAACTTTCACACATAATAATTCACATATAATAAACACAGAAAATAATATTTAAAAATTTTTTGAACTCGGATTCATGGTCCCGAAACCACTGTTCCGATTAGGGTCAAATTCGGACTGTTACAATACTATAGGCCTTACTCCTAAGATATCCTCTGTATGCGTAATAACCCAACTCGTCATTTCCTTGGCGTATTCCTGGCTTGGTCCTTCCTTGTGTACTTACTCTCACAGTAAAACCTGAAACAAGATCAAACACTTTGTAAGTTCACACGAACTTAGTGAGTTTTTAGCACAGAATACCCTGGAACCTTTCTAGTTGAATTCCTCATCATGCAAATTTTGGATCACATCTCTGTCTTTGGCAGATACTTTCATAATATCCGATATATATACCTATACACCAACTACCATACTTAACGTATCAACTCTCACTTCACACCTTAACTGACTCTAGATCTTACCAGATGATATATATATCTTATTTTCTTTTAAAACAACAAAGACACTTTTCAAATAATATCTATACAGAGCCCACTTCCAATGGATTTCCTCTTCAAACAAACATCTAACATTTTTTGCAGAATGGTTGTTTACAAATACTATTCCTTGGCAGATACTTTCTAGCTGATCTTACACTTGGCGGATTCCCATATTGAGTTTGATAACTATCAGACTACTGATCAGATCATATCCTGATTCAAACCCAAAACAAACTCATACTGATGATGAAACGTTCCAGATCATTCAAAATAATTCCAAACGTCTATGTTACATAGCATAAGTGATAAATGTTAAAAGTAACATATTTTAGCTTCATTCTTAATGCTTTTTTGGATGATTATTCGATTTAAAATGGTGAAATTTATGCTCATAATTCTTTAAATTCATGTTTATATACTTAGTAGGGCATTTGAGAGCAAAAAGACCAAATAACGAGTGAAAGTCAAAAAATTGGAGTAAGTTTCAAGAGCCACATGGGTTGGGCAATTCCACACGGACTCGACACACGATCGTGTGAGCCACACGGGCTGACACACGACCATGTACTAGTCTGTTTCAAAATCATAAATTGCACTCCAAACACGCGAAAAAACGTAAATTTTAGGTTTTTGGGCATTCTAAGACCTATATATGACAAAGATAAAATACTCAAGAAAACAACTCAGAAAATACCATTGAAGCGGGCTCTGAAGAAGATTTCCATCAAGATTGAAGATCTCTTTTTGATTTCTTTGAAATTTTATTATGAGTTTCTTTATTTCTTCTGGTTATACTGTCTCTGAGATGTTTTTATTTGCTATCATGAACTAATTTTCTAAATACCTAGGGAGATGAACCCTAGGATGGATTCTGTTATTTGATTTCTATTTTTACGCAATAAATACTTGGATCTTGTTCTCAATTATGTGTGCTTAATTCATGGTTTAATATTTCTAGACTATTAATCATGTTTGATGTGCTTAATCAGAGGAGGAATAGGCTCTGTTTAAGAGTAGACCTAGCGTAATTTAGTAGAGTTGCATGCAATCCTAGAAATAGGACGATATAAATCTACAGGATTAGAGTCAAATCTAATAGGGGGATCCATATATCAAGTTAATGTAAAAATAGGGGTTTTAATTAGAAATAAATTTTAATTAATCAACATAGAGTCAGTTGCTCTTAGTCTTGAAGAGAGATATTAGCATAATTTAGAGATTTCTATGGATCAAGATACTAAGTGAAAAAATTGCGTAATTTAGATTGATAATGACATATGAAGTCTATGTGGATTATTTCCTGGGTATTGTCTCCTTGATTGTTGATAATTTATTTTCCTGATTTATTCTTTGTCGTGTTCTTTAGTTAATTAATTTAGTTTATTTTATTCTTAATCAATCACTCCAATTTTTCGGTTAAATAATAGAAAGACGATAATTACTAGTACTTTTAGTCCTCGTGGGAACGATATCTTTGCTCACCGAAGATATACCATTAATTGATATGTGCACTTGCCTTAGTCATATTTTTTAGTTGGTTTACAACTCCATCAACAAGAATGCCCAAATTGACAAATGGTTCAGATTGCAAATAACTCTAGAACGAGACATGATACTATTTAGATATGACGGATACCAGAGAGCTCAAATTTCAACCCTACATAGCATAGACAATCTCAAACCAATGAACACTCATACCTTTCACAACTACGAATATGCTCATATCTTATAATTGAAGACTACTATGGCATTAGACCATTAGAAGGCATTTTAGATTGATACTAGAAGCTATGTCGCAACACGGGCGGCCCGATGTCTCAACGTAGAGAGCAGAATGGAGAAAGTAGGAAACTGCCTTCGATGTCGCGACACAGACTAAGGGTGTCGCGACATACCCCTGAAGACATCTCAAGGAGGAGTATACTGCCACCTCTGTCGTGACACGGGTCCTGTTGTGTCGCGACATCGACTCTGGGACGGAAATTAAACATGAAGCAGGGGCATTTTGGTATGCACAATCGAACTTAAAGCTTGGGAACGTTAGTTGACCTAGGGTTAAGAACGACGACCACCTGAAGGCTATAAATAGACTCATTTGGCACATGTTATGGACACCATTCCATTAGCTTAGATTCTCTCCTTAGATTTAGTTTTGTTTTCTTGTTTTCTTAGGTTTTTTAGAGTTTAGTTTATTTGTTCTTTGTTTTCTTTCAAGAGATTGATTTGTGAAGAAGATCAACTTTTGTGGACTTGCGCTTATTATTAATATCAATCAAGCTTTTCTTAAACTTTCTACTTCAATTCATTCACTATGATTAATTCTTCCATTTATTCCATGTTTATGAAAGCCATGAGAAACTAATTCCTTTGTGGGGGATTAGCGAGTGGAGGTATGATCTATTAATTATTTTATAGGGTTACTCAACGGATCAACTTTTTAGGAAAGGAAGAATGTAAAACAAACCTTGAACCTAACAACCCTGGGAAGTCATCAAGGTGAGAATTAACCCAAAATTGGTATTGCCTATTTGTGAACATCTTCACCCCAAGCCAGACTGGACTGTGAGGTCGAAAGATAAGTAGTTCTTGCTGACTCATTATGTTAGTGGAAGATCGGAAGATCCTACTAGCATAGCGACTAGTTGATTGACGAGGAACCCAAAGCAACAGTTGATCGAGATTACCGAAGCGAGCTAATCACCCATAATTTTGATTTGATTTACTCTACTCTTCTATCTCTTGAATTTTATTTATTTTATTTTATGTCATTTTATTTTATTACTCTAAAAAAATTAAAAACCTTTCTTTTATGTTATCATACTATAATTTATTTAAAGTACTAATTAGATCTTTTAGTGTTTAGGTTAAAATTGATCTAGTGCTCGCCTCCCTTGGGTACGATCCTCGGAGTACTCACCTACTTCGTTGTAAAACTATATTACAACTCGACCTGAATACTTGCAACTATTGTCTTGTTGTTCTATATTTTATTGCAGTTTTCACACTTTGGACGTTAGTACGTCAAAAGGCGGTCAAGTTGTTGGCACTGTTTCTGGGGAGGCAAAGTCACTAGTTTGATTTTAATTTTCACAATCCGAAGGAATAATTAGGAAATTTGTAGGTTATAGATAAAATTTTATTTTAATTATTGTTACTAATCTCCTCTTTCTGAGTTTAGTGTATGACTCGCAGTAGGGGCACACTTATTGTAGCAACCAGTGATCCAAAGAGAATCATTCGAAGAAATCACCGACAGCAACAACAGCATCAAATGCAAGATCCACCACTACCTATTGTAGGTAACGTACCACGTGAAAATCCACTATTTGGCGACGCTGACGATAATGCCCTAGTTCCCAAAAACGTACATATGGCTCAAAACGAGAGAACTTTAAGGGATTATGCCTTACCAAGTCTGGACATAGTTTAGGAAAGTATAGCAAGACCGACGATTACAACTAGTATTTTCGAGATAAAACCGACGATGATTCAGAATAATTTACAGTTTAGAGGCATTATGACTAATGACCCTAATAAGCATTTAAAATGGTTTCTCCAACTCTGTGATACTTTTAAGTATAACGGGGTCATTGATGATGCTATTCGTCTTTGGTTGTTCCCCTTTTCTTTAATTGATAACATATTTTCTTGGTTAGATTCTATTGGGAAATGTGCCCATTTTATAGTAAACATGTAACTATTTTCTATTTATTTGAACGATGAATAAATAAATAAAGTTAATTTCACATTTCTCTATTATGACTTTTTTATTTTGTCTTTTATATTTTGCATGCATAGTGAAATTGTGACAAACAAATATTTGCTCATTGATTGTCTAAAGTTCAAACTGAAGATAAGTGGCATTGTAAAGAACGTTTACATTGCAAGAAAGACAACTTACTTCAGTAGATAATCTAAATGAGCCCATAATCCCGTAAAAGAATCAAAGTGAGCATTTGATGCAAATACTGAGAAGGATTATTATGTCGTCTACAATTCCAATTGGGGAGATGGCTAGTCTTGACTATTGGAGCAGTTGACTCCACGAGTAGAAACATAGATGTATTCATTGGTAGAATGATAGATTGGATTGGACCCAAGATTAATTAATTCTGAATCTATTTGTGAATTAATTCACTTGTGACATTCACGTTATGATTTACCTAAATCCTCAATTAGACACTAACCATGCGTATGCAACCCATGTGCTTTAATATAAGTGGAGGCTTATGCTCTAAAGATGATCAAGCCTATAGCCGGTATGTTGGGTACATGACTTGTGTATGGCATGGCTTTACTAGCAACAGTGGAATTCATAGCTCAATTAAAGAGTTAACGATATCCTCTAATTGGCATTGTGTGGATTGATAAATATTGAACGTGACCAAGGGTTGCTTGTTCTCGAATGAGCAATTTATCGCAGTCATTTGTTGACAGTGATCATATTAATCATTAAGAAGACACAATGGTGGAAATGAGATCAAATAAGATTGTATTGAGTGAACGGATTTAACTCAAAAGAATCAAGGTTATCATATAAGGGTAACACACACATGACGAGGTCATTGGATAAAGCAGTTTGATGAATTACTTTTGTAAAGAGTATACAATAAGGAGTTTTCAATCATGGTACTTCTTGTGGATTGACTCCATGATTAAGTAATTGTGACTTACAGGAATGATGCTTCTGGACATAATTACAATCACTAGAGCCTAATTGTATATGTCCGATTGGTCCCTCCGCTAGCTCAACAAAAGCTCGATCGGACTGCATTTGAATCAGAAGAAAATTCTATGACTTTGGGAATAATTTAATTGAGTCGATTTATTCGATGTGGAATTAAATTAGGTGGTTGTGAGAATTGTTCAACTAGAGAATTTGATTAAAAAATTTTCTTGAAAAATTAATTTGGAAAATTTATGTGATTTTTTGGAAAAAAAATTAATTTTGATCAAGTAAAATTAAAATAATCAAATCAATTAAAATTAATATGATATTTTTGTAAGTTAATTTTCAAGTCAGACAATTGGCCCAATGGATAATTGAACTTGAAAATTGGACCTGAGATTGTAAATTGGGCCCGAGAGCCAAAAATCGAGACCAAAACCCAAAAATTGGTCGAACCGGGCTTGGTATGTGAAACCAGGCTGACGATCCAACCAGTGTTTAGACCGGATCGATCAGGTCTTCATTGACCCAGACCGAAACGACAACGACCAAACTGGCTCAGGGTCTCGTAAGGGTGTCGCACCTGTATCACCAGACATGATGGCGCCGGTGGCAGCGTAGCGTCATGGTGGCCGACGCCGGTTTGTTGTCGGTGGTTGAGCAGTAAAAGTGTTACTCTCCTACTGGGACTCTACTAGAGAATTTGATTTCAAATTAATTATTCCAAAAATATTATTATTTTAATAGTTTAATATTAAATTAAAGTTAATATTGATCTTAATAGTATTTTATTAATTAATATTAAAGTGATTATCTTAATATTAAATTTAATTTAATTTTTATCTTGTAGATAAACATTCTATTATTTTAATAAGATTTAATAATAAAGTGATTAAGTTTAATCATAGTTGAACTCTCTAAACTCTCCCTATATAAAGAGAGCCTTGGGTCATTATTTACACACACTTGAATTCAATAGAAAGTTGTAGAGAGAAAATTCTCTGAAGAGATTATTTCAGAAAAATTTCTAGAGATATTTTTTTGATTTGCAACTTGACTTAAAAGTTTAGAGAAATTGCAAAATTACCCCTTTGGTAATTTTTGTGAAAAATTTTCTAATTTGAAGCGAGCCTACACTCGATAGACGTGATCTTGAAGATAATGTAGAAGACTACTCGGTCGAAGCGCTCATCCTAGACGAATCGAAAATGTACAATTTTGATTAAGTGTTAATTACTTTAGATATCACTACCAAGATCCTGTTTTGGAAAAAAAAATTAAAACTCTGGTTTTTCCCTAAATTTGTTTTTCGTTGTGTATTTCAAACTCGTTTTTCCAACAATTGGTATCATGAGCCAGGTTGTGTTCTATCTATAAGTATAAACAGATAATCAAAATAAATTTCTCTTCTTCTTGAATGATTTGATTACATAGTAATTGGCATTCTTTAGATCTTATACATGTTTTGAGTTATATATGGGAATGGATGTGATATTATATATTTGTTATATAATTATTTTTTGCCAAGGTTGTGGTTATTAGAAAATAGACCGTGGACTATCATCTCCATGTAGGGCTATTTTTTAAAAGAATTCATAGAATTCTTGTGAGCCGAAAACGGATATAGGACTTAAATGTAATTTTTCCAAAAGGAGTCCATGACGATGAAAAGATGTGATGGTGGTTGAAGACCCAAGGAATGCATTGTGGTGAAAAATTATGTAATTTTATTTTTCCATTTATTTTCTAGAAATAGAACCATGGAAACCTTGGCTAACAATTTTATTTTAATTACCTATCTACTTATATATTTGTTTTATAATTGTTTATAGTATTTATATTATGTAATGTTATAATTGTGATATATATATATATATGAGTAGATCCATAGTTGATCGATTAAAAATAAGAAGTGTAGTAATGAGAAAATACATGTGTTGTATTGTTCTATTCACTTATTTAGATTATTCAGTAACTGTGAGAAGTGTGGTAATGAGAAGGTGCATGTCTAGGATTGGCTCTAGCTAGGAAAGGCTTGGTTTTTAAGCGGTCAAATTTGACTCACCTCCCTTTCCTGGGACCCTACCTAGTGCACGGTTCGCATTCACTTCTTTGATTTTTCCTTTAAAAGAAAAACTATGGAGAACCAAAATTGTTTGTTTTAAGATTGATTCTTGTAAATGGATAATATTGCCATAGCATGCCATGCATATATTGGAAGCATGTCATTTAGGTTAGGTAAGAATGCCACTAGGACTATTGTATGATCATTCTTGAAATTTGGGATAAAAAACCTTGCATGTTTTTAAAATATTGAATGGAAGAATATCCTTGAACAAAACCTATGGCCTTCATTGATGGTCCCTAAGTGATAGCATGATAAAGTTTCGAGTCGGTTCTTACCTTGGGCGCACCCCAAGGTAAACTTTGTTATGTGGATTCACTAGATGGGATTTCCTTTTAAGGAAAACTAGTCATGCATGACTTTCAGAGATATTGTCCCAAGATGACTCACAAATGAAAGCATGTTCATGATGGGTGTTGAGTCAATGGTTACACACTAAGATCATCTCTTATTAAATAGTTTCCCAAGAAATGATATTTAAGCTAGAGATGATGGAAAAATGTTAAACAACCATTAGTTCTTATGGAGTCTTGAGAATTAAGATTCATGAACTGATTGGATGTAATCCATGTTTTTGCTAGCTAATCATGGGACCCCAAGGCAACATGGTTGATGGGTGTGAGAATGACCGTAGCAATGAAATTTTTGTTCTAGGTTTTAATACAAGACTCATGCATCATACTGCATTCTTGATATGTTGCTGAAATGAAAAATATTTGCTTAATACAAAGATAGTAATTAGTGAAATCTTTATTTTTTTTAGTTCAAATATGTCTCATAATCCTCTTATTAGCATTCTTACTGAGAATAAATTAAATGGGGATAACTTTCAAGAATGGAAATGAAACTTGTTGATAGTTCTCAGTTGTGAGAAACACAAATTCGTTCTTGACGAAACGTGCCCTATTGAAGCTCAGCCTAAAGCAAGAAATCGCTGGAAAGATTCTGACTCAATTGTTCGATGTTATATGTTAGCGAGCATGATTAGTGTGTTTCAAAAGCAACACGAGAATTTTCGTACTACCAAATAGATCATGACAAATTTGGAGGATTTGCTCGGAGGCCAAGTCGCATTGGCTCTAGAATCTTCTATTGCAAATTTGATGAATTCTCAATAGAAAACTGGCACTCCGATCAAAGAACATATGCTTAAGCTTATGGGATTCTTTGCTGTAGCGGAGGAAAATAGGGCTAAATTAGATGTAAACACGCAAATTGAAATAGTGTTCAAATCCTTAACCAAGGAGTTTGCTGGTTTTAGGACCGCTCACAACTTGAGGAACAAGGCACTTACCTTGACTCAGCTCATAAAGAAGTTACAGTCCTATTAGTTGATGCTGAATTGTGGTAAGCTGGTTCAGGAGAAAGCTGAAGCAAATTTAGTTGTGGGCCCCTTTTCTCTAAGGGGAAACAGAAAGCTAAGGGAAAGAAGAAACCAAGTCTTTGGTTCCACCTCGTGTGGATAGGAAGAAGGCTAAAAAGTCAAAAGATCCTAAAAAGATCAAATGTTTCTTCTGCAACAGGAAAGAGGATTTTAAATCAAACTGTAATGAGTATTTGGATTTCCTAGCTGAAAATGGAAAAAGCATGGAACTCTTTATGGTTGAAAGCTTGCTTAGTGAAAGAATCAATTAACAACTAGGTTATTGATTCTGGAGCCACTAACCACGTGTGTGTTTCTTTACAGGGGTTTAGCAAAACAAGAAGTCTTCGTGATAGGAGCCTCTTGTTGCGGACTGGAGATGTGAGCTATGTTTCAGCCGAAGCAGTGGGAGAAGTTATTTTACACTTTGATAATTTTAGGAAGATTGTTTTAAAGAACGCGCTTTATGTACCTCATTTTAAGAGGAATTTAATTCTGTAACATCTTTATGACGGTTATACAGTGACTTTCAATAAAGGGATTGCTATTCATAGAAATCGTTCTTTAATCTGTAATGGATGGATGGAAAACGATCTCTACTTTATCAAAACAAATAACTACTCGATGCTTCAAATTGAAATAGACAATAAAAAGCTTAAAACTTCTCACTCTAATGAGGGGTACCTATGGCATTTAAGACTTGGTCAAATTAACCAAGAAAGAATCACTAGACTCGTGAAATATGGTCCCTTTAAGTATGCTTAAGGAAATTAGTCTTCCATAATGTGAATCTTGCTTGAAAGGTAAAATGACTAAGAGGTCTTTTAATGCGAAAGGTATAAGGGCTAACCAGCCTTTAGAACTTGTGCACACTGATTTATGTGATCCCTTGAGGATCAGTGTCTGAGAAAGTAACGATTATTACATGACTTTTATTGACGACTATTCTCGATATGGATATGTGTATCTAATGCACCGCAAAAGCAAAACCTTTGAAAAATTTGGAGAGTTTCGTGCGGAAGTGGAAAAATAATTAGGTTTAATAAAAAAGAATCTTCGGTCTGACCGAGGTGGGAAATACTTGTCCGATGATTTCTTAGGATACCTCATAGAGAATGAGATTTTATCCCAATTGACTGCACTGGGCACTCCACAGCAGAATGTCGTAGATGAAAGAAGGAATAGAACCTTTCTTGACATGGTTCGTTCAATGTTAAGCTATTAACAATTTCCTACTTCCTTCTAGGTATATGCGATACAAACGGCTTGCTATATTCTGAATGATGTGCCAACCAAGTCTGCTTGTAAGACACCTTATGAACTATGGCATGGAAAGAAACTCGCTCTAAATCACTTTAGAAGATGGAGTTGTCCAACACACGTTCTAGATAAGGATGAAAAGATGTTGGATGCATGGATATAATTGTGCATGTTTGTAGGATATTCAAAAGGAACAAAGGGAGGATTATTTTACAATCCCAAAAATAATACAATTAAAGTTCCTACTCATACTACTTTCCTCGAGGAAAGCTAAATAGATAACTTTAAGCCTCGAAGTAAAGTGATACTCGAGGAACTTTCGGGAGTGGTAGGACAATTACAAAGTCCAATTCTCGATAAAGTTGTAGAAAGAATTAGAAATGATCAACAGCATAGGGGAATCCGTCGTAGTGGAAGAGTTTCTTAGAAACTGGACTTCTTCATTATGATGGTAGTATTTATAATACGGAAGCCAATCATGAGGATAATAATCCACTCACTTATGAGGAGACTATGCAGGACGTTGATTCCAAGCTCTGGAAACAGGCCATGGATGCCTAGATGGATTCTATGAAATCCAATACGGTATTGGAACTTGTAGACTTACTGATTGGGATTAAACCCATAGGGTGTAAGTGGATCTACAAGAAGAAGAGAAATGCGAAAAGGAAAGTGGAAACACATAAAGCTAGACTTGTAAGGAAAGGCTACACACAGAAAAAAGGTATCAATTACGATGAGACCTTTTCTCTGGTAGCCATGCTCAAGTCTATCCGCAAACTCTTATATATTATCGCTGCCCTCGATTATGAGATCTGGCAAATGGATGTCAAGACAAAATTCTTGAATGACTATCTTGATGAGACCATTAACATGGCTCAACCCACTGGCTATGTTGTCAAAGGAAAAGAGTAAAAAGTTTACAAACTGCTAAAATCTATTTATAGACTTAAGCAAGTGTCTCGCTCATGGAATAAAATATTTGATCAAACGATCAATAATTTTGAATTTAAGCAAAACATTAATGAACCTTGTGTTTATAAGCGTATAAAGGACAAAAAGATGGTATTCCTCGTTTTGTATATCGGTCATATTCTACTAATTAGAAACGATGTAGGAGAATTATCATCGGTTAAATTATGGGTAGCTCAACATTTTAGCATGAGGAACTTGGGTAAAGCTAGTTACATTATTGGAATTTGAATCCTTAGGGATCAAAAGAATAAAATGATAGCACTATCTCAAGCTTCATACATCGATAAGGTACTGGAACGTTTTGCAATGACCGATGCAAAGCCAGGCGTTCAGCCGACTGCATCAGGTTTTCATCTTTCTTTAGATGACTGTCCTAAGTCAGCAGAAGAAAGAGAGCATATAAGTAAGGTTCCAAATGCTTCAGTAGTTGAAAGCCTTATGTATACGATGTTTTGCACATGTCTAGATATCTGTTTCGCAGTAGGAATAGTTAGTCGATATCAGGCGAATCTAGGTATCAGGCATTGGCAAGCTATAAAGCATATATTAAGGTATGTTAAAAGAATTATGGATTATATGCTTGTGTATTCCAGGAAGGACTTTACTCCTGTTGGATACATAGACTCAGGCTTCTAAACCTGTAAAGATTCGAGGAAATCGACGTCGAAAAATGTATTCATTCTAGGCTGTGGAGCCATAGTATGGAGGAGTGTAAAACAAACTTGCACTGGTAACTCTACAATGGAGGCTGAGTATGTGGCTACTTCTAAGGCAACGAAAGAAGCAATATGGATTCGAAAGTTCTTAACCGAACTTGAAGTTGTTCCTGATATAGAAAAAGCTATAACACTGTATTGTGATAACAGTGCTACAATAGCAAATACAAAGGAAATGAGAAGTCACAAGAGAACGAAACACATTGATCAAAAATATCATTTGATACGAGAGGCAGTAGCCGAAGGAATTGTAAATATGATGAAAGTAGCTTCTGAAAATAACCCTACAGATCTGTTTACTAAGACTCTTGTAACTAGGAGTTTTAACAAACATGTCGAGGATATGGGAATGTGAAACATGACACATTTACTTCATTAAGGCAAGTGGGAGATTGTTGGGAAACGTGCCCATTTTATAGTAAACATGTAATTGTTTTCTATTTATTTGAACGATGAATAAATAAATAAAGTTAATTTCACATTTCACTATTATTTCTTTTTTATTTTCTATCTTTTATATTTTGCATGCACATCAATATTGTGACAAACAGATATTAGCTCATTGATTGTCGAAAGTTCAAACTGAAGATAAGTGACATTGTAAAGAACGTTTACATTGCGAGAAAGACAACTTACTTCAGTAGATAATCTAAATGAGTCTATAATCCCGTTAAAGAATCAATGAGCATTTGATTCAAATACTGAGAAGGATTATTATGTCGTCTACAATTCCAATTGGGAAGATGACTAGTCTTGGCTATCGGAGCAGTTGACTCCACGAGTAGAGACATAGATGTATTCATTGGTAGAATGATACATTAGACTAGACCCGAGCTGAATTAATTCTAAATCCGTTTGTGAATTAATTCACTTATGATGATAATGGTGTGATTTACCTAAATCCTCAGTTAGTCACTGACCATGCGTATGCAACTCATGTGCTTTGATAAAAGTGGAGGTTTATGGTCTAAAGATGATCGAGTCCATAGCCAGTATGTTGGTACATGACTTGTGTATGGCATGAATTTTCTAGCAATAGTGGAATTAATAGCTCAATTAAAGAGTTAATGATATTGATAAACCTTAATTTATACATAATTCAACCCCATGCTTAGCTTAGTTTTGGATGAGTTTTCATTAGATTTGATGAATTCGATACTCCTTGTAACATCCTGAAATTGGGCTTAATAGGATTGGGCCGATTGGGCCTTGGGCTTTAGGAAAATTTTGAGTATCATCTTGTTGCTTGTGTTAATTCAGGTATGAATTTTGTGTGTTAGCATAGTCTTGTGAAGGCTTGATTTTATTTAGGAAGTTAGAATAATTTTTTTTAGTAAGGTTTATTTAATGAAGTGGATTAAGTGAGCTTAGCACTTAAGTTAATTTAAGTGTTAATTAAAGCACATGAGGAGTTAGTGGCAAGGTGGTTATGATGCTTGGATAGTTGCTTGAGGTTAGAGGTTCGAGTAGCATGATTAACATTTTGAAGACTTTATTTTTATCCTAGCATTGATGGACGGTCAACCTATGATTATGATAGGTTGGACCTTAAGTTTTTGGTAAGTTGAATATTGGTTTAAGGAAAGCTTGAAATAGGGGATAAGAATCTTAAAGTTATGGTAGGATAAGGGGACATAAGGCTTGAAGTATGGGGTGATGTTTTGGAAACTCTTCTATGGCCATTAGTCCATGGATGTGGATGGCATTTTGGTCTAGGGGGAGGGTTGACCGTTTTTGTTGGAGGCTTTGGTAGGTTTGACTTTATATTTTTATGGTAAGTTGAATGATAGTTTAGGTAAGCTTGATGTTTGGGAAAGAAATCATTTGATTAAAGGTTGATGTGAGAACATAAGACATGTTGTAAGGTGTTATGCTATGGAAAGTTTTGTGTAGAAAGTTTGACATGAATGTGGATGGTATGGGTGTCTAGGGGTGTTGGCCGAATGTTGATAGGAATTCGGGTAGCACTTTGTACATCTTTTGCATTTTTCTTTTCCTCTCCAAAATCTTCCTCCTTAGCCGATTGTGTCTTGGGCTTTTGGTACAATTTTTGTTTTAGTTTTGGCATTGCTTTCTTGTTTAGTGTCAAAGCCGAAAGGACCATTGTGGTTTACCGAATTTTCTTTTAGGCATTTGGCCGAATATTCATTTGAGTCTCTCTCATATTTTATTTTCTTTGTAGCCTAAAACCAACTCTTTTCTCTTCATCTCTTTTTCATCTTTAGTGGTTAGCCGAACCTTCCTTCCCTCCATTTCTCTTTTTCTTTCTTCCACTTTTGCTCAAAACCGAAAACATCTCTCTCTCATTTCAATTTCTTTCTTTCTCTTCCTTTTTCCTTTCTCTTTCTCCACTCTAGTCAAATCCTTTTGTTATTACAAATCAACCATAGCCGAAATTCCCTTCACCTTTTAACCATATTGTCGAAACTTCCCATACTCTTTTTGTATTGTCTTAGCCGAATATCATCAAGGGAAGGCAATCATTTGGTTTTCTTCAATCGGTTTTGGAAGATAGGTAAGTGTTCATGGTCGTATTTCCTTTCTCTTTTCTATGTCGTTTTCTTGAGGGCAAAGGCCACTTTCTAATGCTTTTTGGTGTAGAGGCCGAAACTAATATGGTTCCATTTAGGGATTTCGGTAGACTTTTAGGTGCAAACGTGTGATCTCGGGTTTTAGCCGACTGTGCCAAAAAGGTGCGTAGTTATCGCACTGTTCTTTTGTTGTGTGTATGTGTTTTAATATATAAATATGTATATGATGTGCATGGTACCCGAATTAATGGCTAAAAAGGGTGGATGCCTATGTTGGGTAATCAATTGACAAGGTCAGTATTTTATGATTTTAATTTACATATGATCTATGTATGAAAATGTGATGGCATGTGATATATGCTTATTTTAATGATATTGTGGCATGATACATGGGACTTGGGATGTGACTATCGAAGGAAAGGGTGTACATTATGTACGTGGTCTGATGTTAGCCTTGTGCTACATTGGTGCTTGATGGTGGCTATGTGCTTCATCAAGGGAGGTGTTGGCTAGGTGCCCATCTCGGCGGATGATAGCTGTGTGCATCATAGTAGATTGAGGATGACCTCGAGTCACCTTGTGGATAAAGATGTGAGGATCATTATTTGATCGGTGGATTAGCCACGGCCTTGGGTGGCAGGTGTGCCGAGGTTGGTGTAATGGATGGAACTAGGTTGGGTTGGGCTTTATTTTGCATAATTTTGCATGTGGATCAGGTGGATATGGGCCAAGCCCATATGTGGGGACATGTGTAATAACTATGCACCGAGTCCATGTGACTCACCCAATTTTTCTCAAACCTTACAGGTGATGCATAAAGCTTGGACCGAGTTGGAGTGGATACGAGGTGGCCCATGCAGGTTATTTTCCTTATTTTATATATATTATACATATTTTCAAATTTTCAATATTTGGTTATTGTAATAAGGGCCACTTAAAAGGTTTTGAAGTTTATTATTATGTTTTAAAGTGGATTGACAATTTTTATTATTTGGATATGTTTTATTTTTAGCAACTCATATCTTAAAGATATATGTTAAAATTACAAATCGAAGGATTTGTAACAACTTGATTTTATTTGGATTTATAAATATACAATGTTTTATTTAAGACAATAAATTTTTATGTTTTCACTCTAAGTCAAAATATTTTTCAAACGTTTTCCGCAGTGGCATTCTAAATTCGGCCGTGGCGTATGGGCTGGGTTTGGGGTGTTACACTCCTAATCCTTTAATTTCATGTTTTACACTCAAGAGAGCTTAGGGAGTCGAAAAGAACGAGAAACGGGCCAAAAAGGGACAAAATGGGCCTATCTAAGAATTCAACACGGCCTGGGCCATTGGACACGGTTGTGTATTACGAGCAGGATCAAACATGGCCTGGATCAACGTACACGGGTAGATCACACGGCCGTGGGTGGTGAGCAGGAGCGAGCACGGCCCAAGGCTATGTCAAACGGGCATGTCATACGGGCGTGTCCCTGCCGTATCAAAGATTAATTCTATCTGGAAAAGGTTACTTGTGGGCAAAGAAAGACGTTCCAAAGCCTATATAAACACCCTAGGGGGTGACCTAAAAGAGGACGGAGAATAGAACGTAGAAACTACTCGAAGACAGTCGTCGGAAGCAGCTCGGAGGAAAGATCTCCATCAAGACTGAGGATCTCCCATCAAGTTCTTTAGAAGTTTTTGGGTTTTCTTATGTTTTGTAGTTTTCCTTATTTTGATATGTTTCCTTCTATCAGTATGAACTAAACTTCCTAAATACTGAAGGAGGATGAAACCTAAGACGGATCTTATTACTATTTGATTTATAAGATAAATACTTGTTCTTATTCTTAATTGTGAGTTCTTATTCTTGTTTTGATAATTCATGTTATTGATCCAAGTCGAATGTGCTTATTCAGTGGAGCAAAAGTACCTGTTTAAGAGTAGATCAACACAATTAAGCAGAGTTGATTGCAACCCTAGAGATAGGGCGACGAAAATCTGTCTGATTAGAGTCAAATCTAATAAGGGAATCCATAGATCAAGTTAATGCGATAATAGGGGTTTTAATTAGAAAGAGATTTCAATTAATCAACCTAGAGTCAGTTGTTTTTAGTCTCGAGAGAGATATTAACATAAATCAGGGATTTCTACGGATTAAGTCAAGTGAATAAATCATATGAATCAAAAGTAATAAGTGAAGTCTAGGTGGATTCTTCCTGAAGTATTGCCTCCATCACATAAGTTGTCTAAAAGTATTTTCCTAATTCATTCTTTGTCGTGTTTTATTTAATTAGTTTTAGTTTAAAAAGAAATCACTCCAATTTTTAGGCTAGATAATAAAAGGATAGTAATTACTAGTACTCTTGGTCCTTGTGGATACGATATTTCCGGTCTTACCATAACTATACTATTAAACGATAGGTGCGCTTGCCTTTATTGTGGTCATAGTTAGTTAGAGACACATCAAGTTTTTGGCGTCATTACCGGGGACTAAGATATTAGGAACGCTAAATTTTTATTACTTTAGTCATTATATTTACTTTTATTTGCAATTTACTTTTTATTCCTATTCACTAATTTTTTCTTTGCTTCTGGCAGGAACTTTTAGTTTATGACTAGAAGGAACCCGTTAGGACCATTACTTTTTGACAATGAGATTGAAAGTACAGCTCGTAGAAATCGAAGGGAAATAAGGCGAAGTCTACAATACATAGAAGAAGAGTAAGAAGACGAAACTAATACTACCAAAGAGATGGCTGATAATAATCTGTTACCTCCTGTGGTTGCCGCAAACCCAGTGAATCAAAATCCTGCTCCTCGTACTATGTATGATTATGCTAAGCCTAATTTAACAGGAACCGAATCAAGTATTGTTAGACCTGCTATTGCTACAAATAATTTTGAACTGAAACCTAACACTATTCAGATGATTCAACAATTTGTTCAGTTTGATGGTTTGCAGGATGAGGATCCAAACAATCACTTGGCAAACTTTCTGGAATTCTTCGGCACTTTAAAAATTAATGGCATTTCTGATGATGCCATTCACCTTCGGTTGTTTCCCTTCTCGTTGAGAAACAAAGCTAAACAGTGGTTGAACTCGTTACCATGAGGATCAATCACTACATGGGACCAAATGACCGAAAAATTTTTACTTAAATATTTTCTGCCGGCTAAAACGGCTAAGTTGAGGAATGATATCTCTTCTTTTGTGCAGATAGATTTAGAGACACTTTACGATGCATGGGAGATATACAAGGATTTACTAAGAAGGTGCCCTCACCATGGGTTACCTTTGTGGCTACAGGTTCAAACCTTTTACAATGGTGTGAACCCCTCAACTAGGAAGTTGATCGATTCAGCCGCCGGTGGAACCCTGAATAACAAGACCCCTGAAGCGGCTTATGAGTTTATAGAGGAGATGGCACTGAATAACTATCAGTGGCAAGTTATGAGGATAAAGCCAACAAAAGCCGCCAGTGTTTTCAACCTCGACGCAGTGACCATGCTATCAAACCAGGTAGAATTATTAAATAAAAAGATTGATGGTTTGTGTGGTTCTTCGCAGGTACATCCAAAGGATGCGATCATGATACAAACGGAGGAGGAATGGGCAATACAGAATACCCACCCTACAACCCTGGCATAGAAAACGAACAGATGAACTATATGGGTAACAATTCTAGACCTCAAAATAACCCTTATAGTAACACTTACAATCCAGGTTGGAGGAACCACCCAAACTTCTCATGGGGTGGCCAAGGAAATCGAGACAACAACCCCCTCCGAAGCTTTCAACAAAGAACCCTACCCACAAGAGAAAAAGCCAAACCTTGAGGAGATGCTAACAAAATTTATCGCGATTGTCGAAACCCATTTCCAAAACACCAAAACAGCACTCAAAAATCAGCAAGCATCGATTCAAGGGCTCGAGAACCAATTAGGACAACTTGCTAAGCTCATATCTGAATGACCACAAGTTAGCTTGCCAAGTAACACTGAAACTAACCCAAAGGAGCAATTCATGCCATTCTCGCTCACGATAGTGAAGGGTTAGACGAACCAAAACAGAGGCAAGAGAACGTGGTAGATAAAGGTAAGTTTGAGGTAAGCCATGATAAATCGAAATCGGTAAGTACAGAATACCAACCTCGTGTGCCATACCCCAATGCGACAAAGAAAGACCGCACAGATGAACAATTCGGTAAATTTCTTAAACTCTTAAAAAAAATTACATATTAACTTACCGTTTATTGAAGCTCTTTCGCAGATGCCCAATTCAAAAAAAAATTAAAAGAAATTTTGACAAACAAACGAAAGTTAGACGAGGCGTCACATGTGGAGCTAAATGCAGTATGCTCAGCAATCTTACAAAATAGACTACCACAAAAGTTAAAAGATCCAGGGAGTTTTACGATTCCTTGCTTAATTGGTGGTTTATCTATTAATAATGCTTTAGCAGATTTAGGGGCAAGTATAAATGTTATGCCTTATAAAATGTTTAAACAGCTAGGTCTTGAGAAACCCAAACAAACTAGGATGAGCATTCAATTGGCTGATAAAACTATTAGAGTTCCTAAGGGTATAATCGAAGATGTACTAGTAAAAATTGATAAATTCATATTCCCAATAGACTTTGTTGTCTTAGACATGGATGAGGACAATAATGTTCCTTTAATTTTAGGAAGACCCTTTTTAGCAACTGCTAAAACTAGAATTGATGTTGGTACAGGTGAACTCACACTTCGTGTAGGTGATGAAACGATCACTCTTCAGGCTCTTGACTCGGCCAGGACATCGAGTAATAAATGTGAGAACATAAATTCTACTAATGACCATTTGGTTCAACCTTCTTTTCAGGAAGCGCCACGAAATTACACAACTGAGCCACATCCTAGATCTCGTACCAATAATGAAATAACTCATGAGGAGCGAAGGCTTCAGATCGATGAACTAGACGAGTGGAAGACACATGTTAAGGAGAAACCAAGAACACACGAAGAAAAACTGAGGCAACTCCATAACGAACTTAAAGATGAAGAAAACTACTTCAAGGTTGGAGACCAAGTTCTAATGGATAATGCAGATCCTCGTGTTGCCACTTCTGAACCTAATGGAATAACTCCTTTCACGGTACTTAATACTTTCCCATACGGTACAGTCGAGGTAACTCATTCTCAATTTGGCACCTTCAAGGTAAATCGTACTCGTCTAAAACCGTATTTTAATACAATTGATAGCAAGAATGAAGAGTTTCAACTCCTCAAACCACCATGATTATGCGGATGACAGGTAAGTCTAGCTTAAGACTTTAAACGAGCGCTTCTCGGGAGGCAACCCGAGCACTAACCCCTTTAAGTTTCATATTTTTTATTTTTAGCACCTAACTAAAAACTAACCAAATTAATAAAGCGCAGGTTTCCCTACCACACGGCCTTGCACACGGGCATGGCCGTGGCCGTGTGGACACCACGAATACGCACATCGACGTGGCAGAGACCATTCGAACCAAGGATGACAAATTTCCCAAAACACGGGCTGGGACAAAATGCCACGGCTGTGCGATACGGTCGTGGTCGACACTGAGAAAGTAACACGGGTGTGCGACACGCCCGTGCCTCTAGGCCATGGTCGACACTGGTCAAACAAACATGGGTGTGGAAATCTCTACACAGCCGTAGGAGAAATGAACGAGGTACCACACGGCCGTGCGATACGGCCGTGTGACCTAACACGCCCAGGGCACACCGGTGTGGGCAGCTAATTTCTATATAAACCGCTTTTTCTGTTCACTTTCTTCCCCAAATCCCTTCTTTCCCAACCCTAGCCACCACAGTTTTTCTCCCTTCTCACCACCTGCCACCGCATCCTCACTCCACTTACTCCATTTTTTCCACCTCTTCTTCAGCCCAAAAACCCCCTTCTCCCTTTTCTTTTCCCATTATCTTCCCCTTATTCCCTTATTCCTCCTTTACACCACCACTACACCACCACCATCAATGCCATCATACACAATGACTAATACTACAGGTAAGACCAAAGCCACCATCCCCATGTCGAAAAAGAAAAAGATCCTGGCACAGTCTCCCCGTGTGCAACCACTCTACATAAGTTCATGCCGGCCGCTTCATTAATTCGACAAGACAAGGACCTTTGAGTCCGTTTATTTTTTATTTTTCTCTTATTTTCATTTTTAAATTCTTTTCTTTTATCTTTCTCGTCTTTAATTTATATTATTATATCTTGATCTCTTTAATTTAGGTTCAAGGGGCTATTAAGGAACGACCCCACCACCACTAGAGTATCCACCACCCCTGCCCAACTTTACACCGTTTCTTTTCTTTGACTCCATCCAAAATTCAGGAAGTTTCACTTCTCTCCCTCTCTTATGATTTTCTTACTATATTGTCACTATTTATCTTTGTACATTAAGGATAATGTACATCCTAAGTGTGGGGAGGTGTCAAAAATACTGAATTATGTCTTGTTCTTAAGTAATTTACTCATATTACTATTAGAATGAAACTTCTATTGATGTATGATTTTCATTGATATGTTTCGGATTAAGTCATAGGTAATTGTGCATTGATGGTTTAAACTTTAAGACATTAGAGAATCAAGCATGATAAGTCTATTTTATGAATTAAAAATTTCTAGGTTGTTTTCCTAAATTTAAATATTACTTTGAAGTTTGAATTTTGCAAGGGTGACATCAAAAACCATAATCTTTGTGAGATTTTGAGCCTTTTAGAGCATATTCTTTTCTTGCTCACTTTATTAATTATGAGTGTGTCAACATTGATTTGTTATTCTAGAACTTGCTTCGATTATACATGTCGAGACCACACCTTTGATTTGATATACTGAGATGATAAAGGCACCTAGGATTTAACCCACTTACTCCATTAAAAGCCTACCTTCATAATTAACCCCTAGTGAACCCCTTTGAAGCATAATCAACCAGTTCTTGATATACCACTAATATTAACCCGAAACCCAATTATTTGATTTGTTATCCCCATTTTTTCTTGACTACCCATTTGTCGAGATTTGATTTGATCAGTTGCCTAACTATTTTCTTTATTTCAATGGTTAAATTCATCTTGTATCATGTACTTGTTCTTATTCTTAAAAAAAAAAAAGAAGTTGGAAATTTATTCATTATTAGTTCTTGGTTATTTGAGCTTAAGCAGTTAATTTTACATTTTTAGAAGAAGCTCGTGTTATTATTGATAAGTTTTTAATTATTGTAATTATTCAGTATTAGGTCATCTGTGCTAGTTAGGTAATTTGTCAATTCAATCTCGATTTTAACCCTCCTTTTCAGCCTTTATCCACACCTTTAACCCAAGCCCCGTTACAACCCTTTTTAAAGACCTTTTGATTTGTGTATTATCTCATTTTATAGAGGTGGAGATTTGATTTTCATGCAAGCCTATGGTAATAATTCTTCATATTTGACTTTTAAGTGCTTAATTTTTGAATCTTAAACACTTTGAGTGACTTGAGTGAATCTTTAGTGAGAATGTCAATACTTGTCGGTTTTGAATCAAAGGTAATTACTTAGGTAAAGAGGAACACCTATGTTTCCATACTATAAAAATCTATGACTTAGATTGTTTGAACCTCTAGGACTCTTCTAGTTAAATTATCAATGTATGAATTATCTGTGAATTATGATGAGACATTATTGATGAGAGTTATGAATTAAGGAAGTTAATTCTTATTGTGAGTTGAGGATTTTTCTTGAGGACAAGCAAACGCTTAAGTGTGGGGATATTTGATAAACCTTAATTTATACATATTTCAACCCCATGCTTAGCTTATTTTTGGATGAGTTTTCATTAGATTTGATGAATTCGATACTCCTAATCCTTTAATTTCATGTTTTATACTCAGGAGAGCTTAGGAAGTCGAAAAGAACGAGAAACGGGCCAAAAAGGGACAAAATGGGCCTATCTAAGAATTTAACACGGCCTGGGCCATTGGACACGGCCGTGTATTACGAGCAGGATCAAACACGGCCTGGATCAACGTACACGGGTAGATCACACGGCCGTGGGTGGTGAGCAGGAGCGAGCACGGCCCAAGGCTATCAAACACGGGCATGTCACACGGGCGTGTCCCTGCCGTATCAAAGATTAATTCTATCCGGAAAAGGTTACTTGTGGGCAAAGAAAGACGTTCCAAAGCCTATATAAACAGCCTAGGGGGTGACCTAAAAGAGGACGGAGAATAGAACACAGAAACTACTCGAAGACAGCTGTCGGAAGTAGCTCGGAGGAAGGATCTCCATCAAGACTGAGGATCTCTCATCAAGTTCTTTAGAATTTTTTGGGTTTTCTTATGTTTTGTAGTTTTCCTTATTTTGATATGTTTCCTTCTATCAGTATGAACTAAACTTATTAAATACCGAGGGAGGATGAAACCTATGACGGATCTTATTACTATTTGATTTATAAGATAAATACTTGTTCTTATTCTTAATTGTGAGTTCTTATTCTTGTTTTGATAATTCAGGTTATTGATCCAAGTCGAATGTGCTTATTCAGTGGAGCAAAAGACCCTGTTTAAGAGTAGATCAACACAATTAAGCGGAGTTGATTGCAACCCTAGAGATAGGGCGACGAAATCACGAATTAGAGTCAAATTTAATAAGGGAATCCATAGATCGAGTTAATGCGATAATAGGGTTTTAATTAGAAAGAGATTTCAATTAATCAACCTAGAGTCGCTTGTTTTTAGTCTCAAGAGAGATATTAACATAAATCGAGGATTTCTACGGATTAAGTCAAGTGAATAATTCATATGAATCAAAAGTAATAAATGAAGTCTAGGTGGATTCTGTAACATCCTGGAAAGGGCCTATCCATTTTCGGTTTAATTGTACGAAGTAACATGTTTTATGTACTAAGAAAAAATTTTGAACAATTTTGGAAACCTGAAAATGTATGGAAATGTTAAGTTAAAAAAAATGGAAAGTGAACATTTTTGGAAACTTGGAAATGGATGGAAATGATTTGGAAATGATTCAAAATAGGAAAGTGCACATTTACGAAACTTGGAAATGTAAGAAAATGTCAAGTTTACAGAGCCGAACGAAAATTTTTGGAAACTTAGAAATGACTTAGAAATGTCGAGTTTTAAAGTTTAAAAGAGGAAATTAAGGCAAGGTGGCCTTAAAAGAAAAAGTTTGTGAAATTTGACACACAAACAGGCTTGGAAAAGTGGCCTGAAGATGCCACTTAGGGCCTCTGGAAATGGCGCCACATGCAAGGTGTTGGGCACTGGTTCGAGTCACTTGGGAAGCAAATAAAAGAAGTTTTATTTTTGCTTCCAGAAGCTCTGAGGTGGACGGCACAAGCATTCTAGAAAGGAGGAGTTTTATTCTCTTTAATATTCGATTAATAAGGTGATAAATAAGGGATTTAATTTGGATTATTTTTGAAGATATAATAAAGGATTATTCTCTAATTATTTTAAATTAAGAGATAAAGCTATCAAATAAAAAGAGTGGTGGCCAAGTAAGGGATTCGAGGAGTAGTTTCGGCTATAACAGGAAGGAAATAGGGCTACTCATCAATTTTTCTTCCTCCTCCTCTCTCTCCGAATTTCTGAGTGCTCTCCTCTCTTCTCTTCTCTTTTCTTTTGTCAAGCCTAATCTATAGTCCACCATTGCCAAAATTCTCAAGTTTCTTTTCCTTATTTTCGTGGAAACCAAATACCCCAAGAGAACCTCTAGTCGACTTCTCCATTAAATCCCAAAAGCCGAAACTTTATCATCTAGTCATCAAGGCCGATTCTTTAAGGGGCTTTTAACAAGGGTGCTATCGATTTCTTAAAAAGGGTAAGATCCAAAGTTTGGTTTCAATTCTTTTATATTTTAAACCTATCTAAAATTTAGGGACTAATCTCTATTATGGATTTTGGCCGAGTTATGGAAGGGTGTTTTCGGGATTTAAGAAATTGTCAACTACAAGAAGGTATCTTTCGCAACTTCTAAGATCTAAGGTAAGTTATGAATACCATTCGGCCATAAGCTATATTATTATGATTTAATGTTAGATTGGATCTAACATGGGTACATAGGGATTTCGGCAAAGAATAAAGAAGCAAGGATCCAATTCGGGATTTAAGATTTGAAAGGTAAGAACAAAGGTAAATTCGGCCAAGGCCTATTTTAGTAGTAGATCTATTATTATGTGTTTTAAGCCGAAAACTAACCAATTCAAGGGATTTAGTGACTAGCCAATTTCAAAGGGGAAAAATACGAGTTTCTGGGATTTGATTAAATCATCAAATCGACACCAAGGTAAGCTTTAAGAATACAAATCCTACTAGGATTTGGTTTCCTAGCCGAATAGGCTTTGTGCTAAATAGTAAGTGATTAATCAATTGTAGGAACTTGAGATCTAAGGTCAGTAGATCGATTTGGGATTTCAGTGAAGTGGTTAAGCAAATCGTGTGTGTACCCCACACTACTTCTTAATATGTTTCATGGCCTGTTTTATTAAAATATGTGATATTAAGAATATGAAAGTGGCTAGGGTACCATGTTATGGTACTAAGTACTCAGTGCACGTTTCCTACTTCTACAAAGAATATGAAAAGGTCATTAGTAACATGAGAATATGATAAGAATGTGAACTCGGCATATTTATGCATATCATCATTATATGGGGCATATGGGTTTGTTTGAAAGGGGAAGTGAATGTGGTGACTTAAGACCACGAACACGGTGACCTAAGACCGTGATATCCGAAAGTGGTGACCTAAGACCACGATGTCTCGAAAGTGGTGACCTAAGACCACGGTAATCTAAACGTGGTGACCTAAGACCACAAATGCGGTGACCTAAGACCGCGATATGGAGTGTAGCGGAAGGAGGGTCGACTTGGTAGTCCCCACGGTGTGCGAAGTTGGTACGGGGAGTGTAGCGGATGGCTTATTAGGTTTGTGTTTGGGAATGCATCATAATTTGTATGCTATGATATGAATGCGTAACATTTGTATGCCCGATTCTATTTTGATTTAGTGTTTGTGTACACATTGAGTCTGTTTGACTCACCCGTTGGGAATATTTTTCAGTGATGATCGGTGATGGACCGGGATGGCGAGAACTTGTGGTGGCCATGCTTAACATGAAGTTTTTATTTTATGAACTACTATTTCTATTTAAGTACTTGAATTACTTGGAAATTATTTGATGTAATAAGGCCATAAGGCCATAGTTGGATTGTTTTCCATTTATTTCTATTTATTATGATTATGATTTTTACCTATTAAAGTTTAAGTAAAATTTTTAATATAAAGAATTGAATTAGTTTTCAACACAAGCCTAACCCAAAACATTTTTTCAAAATCGCACAAGTTTTCTCTAGCTAACGAAAGAATTTTGAAACCGGGTTTACTTGAAGAACATACCAAATGGGCAAATCTCGTGGGTAGGGTTTGGGGTGTTTCGATTTTAGGTATCGAGCCGTGTTTTAAAACTCTCGGCACTGTGGGCCAAGGCCCAAAACGTTTTCAAAGTGAGCCCAAATGAGTTTTTTTAAAATATTTTATGAAACAAGCGGGTTTTCTCAAGGCGTGGCACCTAAAGTCTCCGACATGATCCACTGTAAGTACCCCTAACTATTTGTGTGATTATGTGTAATGAATATTAGAAGGGTAGAAAAGGAATGGAATGTAGAATAGCATGATAGGAACTTGAACCCTAGGACTAGTCTACTCAAACACAAACACATAAGACTTAAGGAACGTTAAACAAACCCATGGCTAAGTCACTAAGTTAGGGTGTGGTAACCCCATGCGCATGTCTAGGATTGGATCCGAAGAGCACAGTATTTAAGCGATCCTAGTGACTCACCTCCTCTTCGCGAGAATCCTACAGTGCGTAGCTTCGGTTCACCCTAACCCGAGAGGGCTCGGTAGGTGTGGCAACCTCATGCGCGCATGTCTAGGAATGGTTTCGGTGGGAGCTTGGTATTTAAGCGATCTGCGTGACTCACCTCCTCTCCACTCGAATCCTCGCACAGTGCGTAGCTTTAGTTCACCCCGACCAAGAGGACTCGGTCATAGGCTAAACACAATAACTAAAACCCGAAAGGGAATTAGCCGTGTTTTTTTATAAAAACAACAAAACCCTAGTTTTAGAACTCTTAAAACTTTCTTCTAAATTCATGAAAACCATCTTTGCAAAATTTTCCGAAAGATTTTCGATTTATACAAAAATGCCCCTAGTGGTAAAATTACCAAAATACCCTTAGTTTATAAAATGACCAACTACCCAACAGTTTTGCCAAAATTTCATTATTTTATCAATGTTCAAAAACCCTAATTTGTAAATTATCAAAAATACCTTGAATTTTAGAAATTTCAAAATTGCCCCTAACTTATAAAATTACCAAAATGACCCTGATTTCCAAAATTTTTGCAACATCACCGTTTTGAAAAGTACAATTCTCAAAAAGAACCCTCAAAGTTTTGCAACCTTTGAAATATCCCTGATTTATAAGATTTTACAAATTTACCACGGCTTGGAAAAAAATCACCAAAATACCCCGAGGTCCAAAATCACCGAAATACCCCTGGATTTCAAAATTTTTCAAAATACCCCAGAATTTAAAAATACCAAAATACTTTGTGACAAAATCACCAAGGAACTTTTTCCTTTTGAAAAATTACGAAAATACCCAGTAGGGACAGAATTACGAAAATACCTGCAGGTAGTGGAAGGAAAAAAACAATAACAATGAAAACTACAACCTTTCTCTCGAATGAACGAGAGTTCATGATTGTTTGATGGATGTATGGATGAATGAATGGAAAGACTGTGTGCATACGAAAGAACCACTCCTAAAACTCTTTTCATAAAATTTCTTCGCGGGTAATCAAGTGAAACAAAGACTAATTCATAAAACTTCTTAATCAGATCACGACGTTAGAAATGAGCTCTAGAGGACGTGGTCGTCGTGGGCGCAGGTAGAGGAAGGATGACGGTGTCGTAACCCGTTAGATCGTGTCAAGGGTCCGACAATGAGATACCACCGCCACCACCACCCCCACCGTTGTTGGTGTTGAGCAGCAAGCTCAGACGGGGGATGATGCTGTGTCACAGGCTGTGCTTTGCGAGTTTTGGAGTTGGTGGCTGGTGCAGAAGGAAATTCGAGAACCCGTAAGTCTATGCTTGAGCGGCTCCGAGCTAATGGAGCCTAAATGTTTCGTGGGGTATCGGGTGTGCACCCGGTTCACCGTGATCTTGGTTGGAAGCAACAGAGCGCATCATGGATGAGCTTGACTTGACCCCGAGGAGAAGTTAAAAGGAATGGTGGCAATCATTACGCGATGAAGCGTATCGTGGGTGGTTGATCGTTCGGGATGGTGCCACGGTGAGGATCCGACACGGGAATATGTTAAGGAAGCATTTCGGAAAGAAGTATGTGGGAACCAGTATACTTGATGAGCAAAGGAAGGCATTTAAGGGCTGGTTCAAGGAACAAGTCCGTGGCGTAGTATGAGGTCGAATTCGAGGTTGAGCCGATATGCTCGAGGAGTAGTGGCAATTGAGCATGAGGGTCGTGTCCATTTTGAGGACGGGCTAAGGGATGATCTCGAGATCGTTGATAGCACCGCATCGGGAGCGGGAGTTTTACGCTTTGGTAGAAAAGGCCAAGGTGGTGAGGAATCAAGGATTCTACAAAGCAGGCTATGGATAGGAATAGGCCCAAAAGAGGTTTTGGAACGTCTGGAAAGGTTCATAAGAGGCCTAGAGTTGATGGGCTGGGAGGTCAGCAAGTTGGTTCAGAAGGGCGGTATCGACCTTGTGATGTGTGTGGAAAGAAGCACTTAAGAGAGTGCTGGAAGAAAACAGGAGGATGTTTTAGATGTGGGTCCAAGGACCATGTGATCAAGGATTGTCCTAAGCAATCAGATGAAAGCCGACCAACAGCTCAGAATGTTAGTCAAACTGGTAGAGGAGGACCGCAGCCCCAACGAGGTCGTGGTTCGAGTAATAGAGGTAATGGTACTGTCAGAGGCCGTGGAACACAAGGTAGAGGTGCTGCTAATGCTGAGGCAAGGCAACCAGGTTTGGTTTATGCGGTTGGCCGGAGGGAAGATGGAGACGCGCCGGACGTTATAACCGGTACGTTCTTTATTTTTGACAAGCCCTATTTTTCTCTAATTGATGTGGGCTCAACCCATTCCTATGTTGCATGTAGTGTAGTGGAAACACTAGGCCTAGACTCAACCTTCTGATAGGCGGATGACTCGTAGTAAGCCCATTAGGCCTAAGCAAGTGGTGGATAAGATCTTTGGAATGTACCCCAGAGATTCGAGGGAGTGAACTTTCTGGTGACTTAATGGAACTACCTTTCGGGAGTTTGAACTTATACTTGGAATGGACCAAGTAGAGCACCGAGCCGTGTTGGATTGTACGGCTAAACGAATAGAACTAAGGACCTCGGAGGATGAAGTAGTAGTAATGATCGGAGAGAGAAGAAACTACACGCCCAACGTAGTTTCGGCGTTGAAGGCCGAGAAAATGGTTAAGAAAGGGTGCAAGGCGTTCTTAGCCTTCGTAAGTGCGTTAGGTGGAAAGGAAGAAGGTGTCGGTGGAGTTAGAAACTGAAAGACTTTGAAGATGTATTTCCGAGGAATTACTGTGAATACCCCGGATAGGGAGGTGGAGTTTGGAATAGACTTACTACAGGAACAGCGCTCCTGTGTCAATCGCTCCATACCGAATGGCGCCAAAAGAGTTAGTTGAGCTCAAGGCTCAAATCCAAGAGTTGTTGGATCGTGGGTTCATACGACCCAGTGTGTCTCCATGGGGAGCACCATTACCGCTTGTAAGAAGAAGGGCGGAACTATGCGTATGTGCATAGATTACCGTCAGTTGAATAAGCTGACCATCAAGAACAAGTATCCTTTGCCAAGGATCAATGACTTGTTCGATCAGCTGAAGGGGGCCGCAGTATTCTCAAAGATAGACTTAAGGTCGGGATATCACCAGTTGGAGGTGAAGGAGGTAGATATCCATAAGACCACTTTTAGGACAAGATACGGCCATTTTGAGTTTGTGGTGATGCCGTTTGGATTGACAAACGCTCCAGCCGCGTTCATGGATATGATGAACCGAGTTTTTCAACCCTACTTGGATAGGTTCGTCGTTGTGTTCATCGACGATATTTTGGTGTATTCTAAGTTTGAAGAGGAGCATGATGAACATCTTCGAGTGGTGCTACAAGTGTTAAGGGAGAAGAAGCTCTATGCCAAATTCAGCAAGTGTGGATTTTGGCTTAAGGAGGTGGCATTCTTAGGGCATGTGGTATCCGCAGAAGGAATAAGAGTGGATCCTAGGAAGATCGAGGCAGTGTTGGATTGGAAACCACCTAGGTCCGTGGCTGAGATTCGAAGTTTCTTAGGTTTGGTAGGCTATTACAGAAGGTTCGTAGAAGGATTCTCGTCAATAGCCGCGCCTTTGACAAAGTTACTAAGGAAGGAAGTATACCCTTTGAATGGTCTGATAAGCAACAAAAGAGCTTTGACAACCTTAAGAAGGTGTTGACGGAGGCTCCAGTGTTAATTCAATCGGAGGTCGGGAAGGATTTTGTGGTGTCTTGTGACGCTCGCATACGGGATTAGGATGTGTGCTAATGCAAGAAGGAAAAGTAGTCGCTTATGCGTCTCTCGGCAACTAAGGCCTCATGAGGTTAACTACCCAACTCATGACTTGGAACTGGCGGCGGTGGTTTTTCGCCCTTAAGGTTTGGAGGCACTACCTCTATGGAGAAAGGTTAGTGATCTACACGGACCACAAGAGCCTTAAGTATCTGTTGACTCGAAGGAGCCGAACTTGAGGCAACGAAGGTGGGTGGAGTTTTTGAAGGACTACGATCGTTCGATAGAATATCATCCGGCAAGGCGAATGTGGTAGCCGATGCCCTAAGTCGGAAGGTTGTGTCGGATCTAAGGGCTATGTTCGCTCACTTAAGTTTGTACGATGATGGAAGCTTTGTTAGCGAGAGTTGCAAGTCAAGCCCACATGGTGAAGGAGGTGAAAGAGGGACAGTTGGTTGATAAGGATCTAAGTGCTAAGTTACGGCAAGTGCGAACGGAGAGCTAGAGGATTATAGTGTTAATGATGAGGAGTATTATGCTTCAAGGGAAAGGCATGTATGCCTAAGGACAAGGAGTTAAGACAAAGGATTCTTCGGGAGGCGCATAGTAGCCCTTATGCTATGCATCCCGGAGGCATTAAGCTGTACAGAGATCTAAGGGAACAATTTTGGTGGTCTGATCTTAAGCAAGAAGTGACTCAATTTGTGGGGAAATGTTTGACGTGTCGACAAGTTAAGGTTTGAACACCAAGTTCCATCGAGGATTGCTTCAACCAATCGAGATTCCGCAATGGAAGTGGAAGAGAATTACCATGGATTTCGTTAGTGGGCTTCCCCTTACGCCTACTAAGAAGGACTCGGTATGGGTGATAGTGGACCGTTTGACTAAGTCCGCGCATTTCATCTCGGTAAGAGTTGACTATTCTCTTCAGAAGCTGGCTAAGTTATATGTGGCAAAAATTGTGAGGTTACATGGTGTACCAGTATCGATCATCTCCGACAGAGACCCAAGGTTTACGTCTCGGTTCTGGAGGGCACTTCATCAAGCTTTAGGCACTAAGTTAGACTTCACTACGGCTTTTCATCCACAATCAGACGGGCAATCAACGAGTTATACAAGTGTTGGAGGATATGTTGAGAGGTCGTGTGATGGATTTCGAGGAAGTTGGGAAGACTATTTGCCTTTAGCTGAGTTCGCCTACAACAACAGCTATCAGGCTAGCATTCGGATGGCACCATATGAAGCATTGTATGGTCGGAAGTGTAGAACTCCTACTTGTTGGACTGAGTTAGGAGAACGTCGAGTTTTGGGTCCAGAGTTAGTGGCTGGCGAAGAAGGTTGAGATGATTCGAGCACGGTTAAAGGAAGCCTCGATAGGCGTAAGTCGACGCAGACCTTAAGCGGAAGGAAATAGAGTTTGAAGTGGGAGACCAAGTGTTTCGAAAGTCTCGCCTTGGAAAAAGGTAATGAGGTTCGGTCGCAAGGGAAGTTAAGCCCAAGGTTTATAGGGCCCTATCGAGTCTCGAAGCGAGTTGGAGCAATGGCATACCAATTAGAGTTGCCACCAGAGTTGCAAGCAGATGCACGACGTATTCCATGTATCCATGCTACGTCGTTCACCGATCGGATCCGTCTCATATGGTACTGTCGAAGAAGTAGAGCTAAGGCCGGACTTATCCTACGAGGAAGAGCCGATCGGATATTGGAACGTGATGTGAAAGTGCTACGGAGGAAGTCGGTTCCTCTAGTCAAGGTGTTATGGCGCAATCATGGATCGGAAGAAGCTTCGTGGGAACCGTAAGAGGCAATGCGACAACAATACCCTCAATTATTTTAGTTAGAAAATTTTGAGGACGAAATTATTTTAAGGGGGTAGAATTGTAACATCCTGGAAAGGGCCTATGCATTTTCGGTTTAATTGTATGCAGTAACATGTTTTATGTACTAAGAATAAATTTTGAACAATTTTGGAAACCTGAAAATGTATGGAAATGTTAAGTTAAAAAAATGGAAAGTGAACATTTTTGGAAACTTGGAAATGGATGGAAATGATTTGGAAATGATTCAAAATAGGAAAGTGCACATTTACTGAAACTTGGAAATGTAAGAAAATGTCAAGTTTACTGAGCCGAACGAAAATTTTTGGAAACTTAGAAATGACTTAGAAATGTCGAGTTTTAAAGTTTAAAAGAGGAAATTAAGGCAAGGTGGCCTTAAAAGAAAAAGTTTGTGAAATTTGACACACAAACAGGCTTGGAAAAATGGCACTCAAGATGCCACTTAGGGCCTCCGGAAATGGCGCCACATGCAAGGTGTTGGGCACAGGTTCGAGTCACTTGGGAAGCAAATAAAAGAAGTTTTATTTTTGCTTCCGAAGCTCTCCGAGGTGGACGGCACAAAGCCTTCTAGAAAGGAGGAGTTTTATTCTCTTTAATATTCGATTAATAAGGTGATAAATAAGGGATTTAATTTGGATTATTTTTGAAGAGATAATAAAGGATTATTCTCTAATTATTTTAAATTAAGAGATAAAGCTATCAAATAAAGAAGAGTGGTGGCCAAGTAAGGGATTCTGAGGAGTAGTTTCGGCTATAAAAGGAAGGAAATAGGGCTACTCATCAATTTTTCTTCCTCCTCCTCTCTCTCTTAGAATTTCGAGTGCTCTCCTCTCTTCTCTTCTCTTTTCTTTTTCAAGCCGAATCTATAGTCCACCATTGCCAAAATTCTCAAGTTTCTTTTCCTTATTTTCGTGGAAACCAAATAACCCAAGAGAACCTCTAGTCGACTTCTCCATTAAATCCCAAAAGCCGAAACTTTATCATCTAGTCATCAAGGCTGATTCTTTAAGGGGCTTTTAACAAGGGTGCTACCGATTTCTTAAAAGGGTAAGATCCAAAGTTTGGTTTCAATTCTTTTATATTTTAAACCTATCTAAAATTTAGGGACTAATCTCTATTATGGATTTTGGCCGAGTTATGGAAGGTCAAGTTGGGATTTAAGAAATTGTCAACTACAAGAAGGTATCTTTCGAACTTCTAAGATCTAAGGTAAGTTATGAATACCATTTGGCCATAAGCTATATTATTATGATTTAATGTTAGATTGGATCTAACATGGGTACATAGGGATTTCGACAAAGAATAAAGAAGCAAGGATCCAATTCGGGATTTAAGATTTGGAAGGTAAGAACAAAGGTAAATTCGGCCCAAGGCCTATTTTAGTAGTAGATCTATTATTATGTGTTTTAAGTGAAAACTAACCAATTCAAGGGATTTAGTGACTAGCCGATTTCAAAGGGGAAAAATACGAGTTTACGGATTTGATTAAATCATCAAATCGACACCAAGGTAAGCTTTAAGAATACAAATCCTACTAGGATTTGGTTTTCTAACCGAATAGGCTTTGTGCTAAATAGTAAGTGATTAATCAATTGTAGGAACTTGAGATCTAAGGCAGTAGATCAGATTTCGGGATTTCAGTGAAGTGGTTAAGCAAATCAGGTGTGTACCCAACACTACTTCTTAATATGTTTCATGGCCTGTTTTATTAAAATATGTGATATTAAGAATATGAAAGTGGCTAGGGTACCATGTTATGGTACTAAGTACTCAGGTACGTTTCCTACTTCTACAAAGAATATGAAAAAGGTCATTAGTAACATGAGAATATGATAAGAATGTGAACTCTGGCATATTTATGCATATCATCATTATATGGGGCATATGGGTTTGTTTGAAAGGGGAAGTGAATGTGGTGACTTAAGACCACGAACACGGTGACCTAAGACCGTGATATCTGAAAGTGGTGACCTAAGACCACAGTAATCTGAACGTGGTGACCTAAGACCACAAATGCGGTGACCTAAGACCGCGATATGGAGTGTAGCGGAAGGAGGGTCGACTTGGTAGTCCCCACGGTGTACAGGTTGGTACGGGGGAGTGTAGCGGATGGCTCATTAGGTTTGGGTTTGGGATGCATCATAATTTGTATGCTATGATATGAATGCGTAACATTTGTATGCCTGATTCTATTTTGATTTAGTGTTTGTGTACACATTGAGTCTGTTTGACTCACCCTCGTTGGGGAATATTTTTCAGTGATGATCGGTGATGGACCGGGATGGCGTAACTTGTGGTGGCCATGCTCAACATGAAGTTTTTATTTTATGAACTACTATTTCTATTTAAGTACTTGAATTACTGTAACAGACCAATATTGACCCTAATCGGAACGGTGGTTTCGGGACCACGAATCCGAGCCTGAGTAATATTTTAATATTATATTTCGTGTTTATTATATGTGATTTAGTGAGTGTGAAAGTTTCGTAGAAAAATTTAACTCCAAATATGATGGTTTAAAACATACTCTTAATAATCTACCATCAAACATCACAAATCATGAATATACATCCATGGCCGAATCCTCAACATGTCTCAAACTCAAAAATTTCAACATGGGTTGTATAGCATTCAAAGCAACGAATTCAAAAATGTAAAAATTATCAAAAACTAAACAAAATACATACCCCAAATTGAGCTCTCCTAATGCCGAAACTGAAGCTTTAAAAATGGAGTTTCTTTCCTTCTCACATTCGGCCAAGAGGATGAACAAAAGCATGTTCTCTTTCTTTCCACTTTCTTTCATTATTTTATGACTTAAAATAAAAGAAATAATCATTTACTTATAACTTATATTAACATATTATAATAACATCAAATTTGTAATTAAAGTGGCCCATTGCCGTCCCTTTTTGTAGTATATGGGCTAATTGCCCTTTTAGTACATCCACTTAAAAAGCCACAATCAATTTAGTACCTTTCACTTTAGTATGCAACTTTTGCTCTTTTCTCGATTAAATCCTTTTTATCAAATTGAGCACTTAAATGACTAAATTTTTCTACGAAACTTTCACACTCACTAAATCACATATAATAAACACGAAATATAATATTAAAATATTACTCAGGCTCGGATTCGTGGTCCCGAAACCACCGTTCCGATTAGGGTCAATATTGGTCTGTTACAATTACTTGGAAATTATTTGATGTAATAAGGCCATAAGGCCATAGTTGGATTGTTTTCCATTTATTTCTATTTATTATGATTATGAGTTTTACCTATTAAAGTTTAAGTAAAATTTTTAATATAAAGAATTGAATTCGTTTTCAACACAAGCCCAACCCAAAACAATTTTTTTCAAAATCGCACAAGTTTTCTCTAGCTAACGAAAGAATTTTGAAACCGGTTTACTTGAGGAACATACCAAATCTGGGCAAATCTCGTGGGCCGGGTTTGGGGTGTTTCAGATTCTTCCTAAGGTATTGCCTCCATCACATAAGTTGTCTAAAAGTATTTTCCTAATTCATTCTTTGTCGTGTTTTAATTAATTAGTTTTAGTTTAAAAGGAAATCACTCTAATTTTTAGGCTAGATAATAAAAGGATAGTAATTACTAGTACTCTTGGTCCTTGTGGATACGATATTTCCGGTCTTACCGTAACTATACTATTAAATGATAGGTGCGCTTGCCTTTATTTTGGTCATAGTTAGTTAGAGACACATCAGATATCCTCTCATTGGCATTGTGTGGATTGATAAATATGGAACGTGGCCACAAGTTGCTTGTTCTCGAACGAGCAATTTATCACAGTCATTTGTTGAAAGTGATCATATTAACAATTAAGAAGACACAATGGTGATAATGAGATAAAATAGGATTGTATTGAGTGAACGGATTAAACACATATATGACGAGATCATTGGAAAAAGCAATTGGATGAATTGCTTTCGTAAAGAGTATACAATAAGGAGTTTTCAATCATGGTACTTCTTGTAGACTGACTCCATATTAAGTAATTACGAATTATAGGAATGATGCTTCTAGACATAATTGCAGCCACTAAAGCCTAACTGTATATGTTCGATTGGTCCCTCTGCTAGCTCAACAAAAGCTCAATCAGACTGCGTTGAATTAGAAGAAAATCTACGACTTTGGGAATAATTTAATTGAGTCGATTTATTCGATGTGGAATTAAATTAGATGGTCGTGAGAATTGTTCAACTAGAAAATTTGATTAAAAAATTTTCTTGAAAAATTAATTTGGAAAATCTAAATGATTTTTTGTAAAAATTAATTTTGATCAAGTAAAATTAAACTAATGAAATTAATTAAAATTAATATGATATTTTTGGAAGTTAATTTTCAAGTTAGACAATCGGCCTAATGGGTAATTGAACTTGAAAATTAGACTTAAGATCGTAAATTGGGCCTAATAGCCAAAAACCGAGACCAAAACCCAAAAACTGGTTGAACTGATCCCAGTATGTGAAATCGGGCCGACGGTCCAACCAGTGGCTAAACCGGACTGGTTGGGTCATCATTGACCCAAACCGAACCTACAACAGTCGAACCGGCTTAGGGTGCCGTAAGGGTGACGCACCTGCATCAGCGGACACTGTAACAGCCCAATTTCGACCCTAATCGGAACGGTAGTTTCGGGACCACGAATCCGAGCCGAAAAAATTTTCTAATATTATTTTGTTTTCGTGTGTAATAATTTTGAATGAGTATGTGTTGAAAATTGTGAATTTAATTACTTTGGTGTGCTTAAATTTAGAGAAATGACCAAATAGTTAAAGTAATAAAACTAACTTTTGTTAAATTGAATGGTTTAATTGAATTGTTCTTGCAAGATTGGACTTTCATGTCAAATTCTTATGGAAGTGGACGGTATGATGATTCATTCAAATATTAAACTTATTTTTGTTTTGGTTAGTGGGATGATATTAGTATTATAATGAATAAAATAAAGAAACATAAAACAAATGGTAGAAGTTCATCTTTTTATCTTGGTTCTTCATAGCCGAAAGTTTGAGAGGAGAAGAGGAGCTTAAGCTTTCATTTATTCGGCCCTTGCATGTCATCCTAAGGTTAGCTTTTGAACATGATTTTTGAAATTTCTTACATTTTTGAGTTCATTGTCTTGAGCATTGTTAAACCCATGCTGAAATTTTTTATTTTGAAGCATGATATGAAATTGGCCATTGATGAATGCTCTTGATTTGTTATGCTTGATGGAAAAATAATATATACCTTGTTGAAATCAACATGTTTTGACTAGGGAATTTTAATGAAATGGGGTATGATGACTCAAATTAGGGAAAATAATTAGTGAGGGGTCTAAAATGCATAATAATTGGTTTGTATGGATTCGTATGGGGATGTATAACATTCGGCCATTAAGGATTTAATTCAAATTATGAATACTTTGTGAGTTTTGGTAATTGGGACTAATTTGCAAAATTACAATTACTAGGGGTAAAGTGGTAAATAGTGTAACTATATGTTTTTGAATCATATTGAATAAATATATATTTGAATGACTTTAAATTTGATATATTTAGATCAAGAACAAAAGGAGGTAGGATTGGATCGGGGAAAACCAAATTGATCGACTAACCGAGAAGTTGAACTCGTTGTTATCCGAGGTAAGATTTCAAGTAATTGAATTAATTAGAATATTTCTTTATAATATGTAAATGATTAAGAGTAATAAGCTTATTGAACTAGGATATGCCGAATGTGTCATTAAAGTTGATTAAAATTTTGTATAAAGTGAGGTTGATTTGGTAGTGGAATTGAGTAATAGAGATTGTATATTTTTAAATGTCTTGATGCAAGCAAATACATGACGTATTAAGTGATGGTATGAATGTGTTCAAAGTGAGACTAGTACATGTTGATAATGTAGCCGAATATGTGAGTTATATTGAATATGAGAAAATACTTTTATGCTTACATGTATGTGCAATTACATGATTATTAAGGATGTGATCTTGAATATATGTATGTGTGCAGAAGTATTAGGTAACAGCTCTATGTGTGCGATACGTTACGGAAAGTATTAAGTAACGGCTCTATGTGAGCGATACGTTACGAGATGTAATAAGTAACGGCTCTATGTGAGCGATACGTTATGGAAAGAATTAAGTAACGGCTCTATGTGAGCGATACGTTACGAGGTGTATTAAGTGACGGCTCTATGTGAGCGATACATTACGAGCAGTATTAAGTAATGGCACTAAGTGTGTGAGATATTACTAAACCTTATTAACAATGTGCAGGTATAGGGCTCGTTTAAAAGACTTCTATTATAAATGCAATTAAGTATACAGGAATGATTGAGTATATTATCCTATGTTTATGCATGAATGACTAAGTTTCGGGTGGTAAGTAAACTAGAGGTATGTTTCATTCATATTGACTTAAGATGAATGGAAGTTGTAATGCGAGTTGGAAATTTACTAGTATGAGGCATGTTCATTAATTATCTTATAAGGTATTCGTGAATTGAATCTTGGAGTTTGAATATTCGGTTTTGTTGTTGTATGTAAAGTAATTATTGAAAATTTAAATAAGTTATTTATATTTATAAGTGTAAAGAGCTGAAATCTTACTAAGCTGTGAAGCTTACTTTCTCTCTGTCATTTCCTTGGATTTGTAGATCAATTTTGGAAAGCTCAGCTTAAGCTTGTGGATCAACTTGGAAGCTCATCATACTATCAACTATCTTGGTACCCTTTTTGGTAGATTAATCTATGATAATTATGGCATGTATAAGCTAATTTACTTCTTGGAGTTTTGTATAAAAACAAACTTATAATGTATGGAAGCCATGCGAAAATGGCTATACTTATATGCATAAATATGGCTTGATCATGCTTGAGTTAGTGATATTATATGTGCAAGTTGTGCTATATATATATATATATATGTCATGAAAGAATATTACACATTATGGCTAGGTGCGAAATAATGAATAAACTCAAAAAGACAACCTATTTACTTGTTTCATATACTCAATTATCTTACATGAAATGCCTAGTTGATAGTTATTTTAAAGAAATTATGTAATTATATGCAGGGGAATAGTTGGACAGCAGCAGTGACGTGATTTTGAAAAATCACCAAAAATAGTAGAAGTAGAATTAGGTTGTGTATGAGATATAGAATTAAAGCTTATTGAGTCTATATTTAAATAAAAAAACGGTGTAGGAAAAAGAGTTGTATATTATGAGATAATTGATTTTTAGTGAAGAGAGGTCAGAACTGTCGAACTGTGTAATATAGGAGACTTTAACTAATAAACTGTACTAATTGGTCACACCAAAAAATTTGAAAAAAATTACAGTAAGAAGATATATGAGTCTAGTTTCAAGAAAAATTTACGGATCTAAATTTCGAGTTTCGTAACTCAAGTTATAATTGATTTAGTGAACATGACGCAGATGGACAGTTTTAATTATTATGTCCCGAACTAGTAAGTTAAGTCTAGTAATGCCTCGTGCTCGACTCCGGCAACGGTCTCGGGTAAGGGGTGTTACATTTGATTGGTATCAGAGCTACGGTTTAGTCGATTCTCAGACTAACGTAGCGCGTGTGAGTCTAGCTATACATGCCATAATTTATAATGTGATAGTGTGATGACTTCTGACAGTGAAATGTGTTTATTTCTTTCATATAGTTATGGATCCCGATCCCGAGCAAACAGCAGCTGATAATGTCGAGAGCGTGGCGCCTGCTCCCGTTCAAGAGATCGCGCTAGAGGAATCTCGATCGGCTACGAGTAATCCTGAAGAGGGGGCTAGATATGCCTTCTATAGTATGATGAACGATTGGTTCAGTCATTATATACGAACCAATCCGGCTGTTCAACCACCCCAAAATCTGAATGTACCCCCGGTGGTACCGGTGATACCTCCAGTCGCCAACCCTGAAAGAGTAATTAAACCACCTGTTGATCGTATAAGAAAACACGGAGCTTAAGAATTCAGAGCTGAAGATGATGACGATGCAGAGCGAGCCGAATTTTGGCTCGGTAATAGTGTTCGTGTTTTCAACGAGTTATCCTGCACACCCGATGAGTGTCTGAAGTGTGCCATATCATTATTACGGGATTCTGCTTATTATTGGTGGAATACACTCGTATCAGTTGTTCCGAAAGAAAGGGTTACCTGGGATTTCTTTCAGACGGAATTTCGTAAAAAGTATGTAAGCCAGCGCTTTATAGACTCTAAGCGCAAAGAATTTCTAGAACTTAAACAGGGTCGTATGACCGTATCCGAGTATGAACGCAAGTTTGTGCGACTTAGTCGCTATGCTCGCGAGTGTGTGTCGTCAAAGGCTGCTATGTGCCGGAGATTTGAGGATGGTTTAAATGAAGATATAAAGCTTCTGGTTGGCATCCTTGAAATTAACGAGTTTGTTGTACTAGTTGAACGAGCTTGTAAAGCAGAAGAGCTGGGAAAAGAAAAACGAAAAGCTGAGCTTGACTCTAGAGATGTTCGGAAGAGATCTGCTAGTAAATTTTCGCAGATGGTAACAAAGAAGTTCAAGAATGATGGTAGCTGATCCAAACCTAACACCGGGATTTCTATACGAGAACGACCACCAGTGAGTTCTCGGGCTACATCAGTTGCTAGTATTGGTAATGAGAGATCAAGCAAACCTGAGTGTCAGCAGTGTGGCAGACGACATTTCTGAGAGTGCTGGGGAAAATCCATTTCTCGTACTTGTTACAAGTGTGGCTCACAGGACCACTTCATTCGGGATTGCCCGAGACCGCCGGAAAAGTGCTGCTCAGTGCGAGACCGAGCGGCACTACCGCTAGAGGCAGATCATCTCGTTTTGGGGGAGATAGGAGTAGTGCACAGAGGGGGATTTCAAATGTGGTTGTTCGATCGGATACCCGTGTACCGGCTAGAGCTTATGCCGTTCGTACCAGAGAGGAGGCTTCATCTCCAGATGTCATTACCGGTACTTTCACTCTCTTTGATACTAGTGTAACTACTTTGATTGATCCTGGCTCAACTCATTCATATGTGTGTGAAACATTAGCAACCAGTAAGACTCTACCTGTTGAGTCTACTGAATTTATGATTCGGGTTTCAAATCCCCTGGGTCGATGTGTATTAGTTGATAAAATATGCAAGAACTGCCCATTAATGATTCGAGACATGTGTTTTACGGCTGATCTGATGCTACTACCTTTCGATGAGTTTGACATTATTCTCGGTATGGACTGAACAGATGCAGTAGTTAATTGCCGACGAAAGACTGTTGATTTAAAATGCCAGAATAATAAGAGAATTTGAATTGAGTCTGTGGATTTGAATGGACCACCTTCTGTGATATCTTCGATGATGGCTCAATAGTATTTGAAGAAGGGTTGTGAAGCCTATCTTGCGTATATGATTGACAGCAAGGTAACTGAAAAGAAGATTGAATCGGTACAGGTTGTTAATGAATATCCTGATGTGTTTTCAGAGGAATTACCGGGATTGCCACCTGTTCGTGAGGTAGAGTTTGGGATTGAGTTAGTGCTGGGGACTACCCCGATTTTGATAGCTCCGTATAGGATGGCACGGACTGAGTTAAAAGAATTAAAGATTCAGTTGCAAGAATTGACAGATAGAGGCTTTGCCAGACTGAGTTTCTCTCCCTAGGGTGCGCCCGTTTTATTTGTGAAGAAGAAAGACAGAACATTGAGAATGTGCATTGACTATCGACAGCTCAATAAGGTGACCGTAAAGAACAAATACCTGTTGCCACGTATCGATGATTTATTTGACCAACTTAAAGGAGCATCAGTGTTCTCAAAAATTGATTTGAGGTCGGGGTATTATCAGCTGCGAGTTAGGGAGTCGGATGTACCTAAGACTGCTTTTCGAACAAGGTATGGTCACTATGAATTCTTAGTGATGCCGTTTGGGCTCACTAATGCCCCTGCAGTGTTCATGGATTTGATGAATCGAATATTCAGACCGTATTTAGATCAGTTCGTAGTTGTTTTCATAGATGATATACTGATTTATTCGCAAAACGAAACCGAACATGCTGAGCATTTGAGACTAGTGTTACAGACCTTGCGTGATAAGCAATTATACGCAAAATTTAGTAAATGCGAGTTTTGGTTAAAGGAAGTCAGCTTTTTAGGACATGTCATTTCGGCACTGGGTATTCGGGTTGACCCGAGTAAAATCTCTGCTATATTAGATTGGAAACCTCCGCGGAATGTTTCTGAGGTACGTAGCTTTTTGGGGCTTGCTGGGTACTACAGACGTTTTGTGAAAGGATTCTCGATGATAGCATCACCGATGACAAAGCTATTACAGAAAGACGTTAAATTTGAATGGTCAGAAAAGTGTCAGAAGAGTTTTGATCAATCAAGACCTTGTTAACGGAGCTCCAGACTCGTTCACCCGAATCGGGTAAAGAGTTTATTATTTTCGAAAGTGATGCATCCTTAAATGGGTTGGGTTGTGTATTGATGCGAGGAGGGTAAAGTCGTAGCCTACGCTTTTCAGACAATTAAAACAAAGATGAGAAAAAAATTATCCGACGCACGACCTTGAGTTGGCTGCTATAGTTTTTGCTTTGAAGATATGGCGTCACTATTTATTTGGGGAGAAATGTCATGTTTATTCGGACCACAAGAGTCTAAAGTATTTAATGACTCAAAAAGATCTGAATTTGAGACAACGACGATGGTTGGAACTATTGAAAGATTATGAGCTTGTGATTGATTACCACCCAGGAAAGGCTAATGTGGTTGCCGATGCTCTCAGCCGAAAGTCACTATTTGCTCTACGCACAATGAATGCGGATATAGCTATGACTGGGGATGGTGCGATCATTTCTGAGTTGAAAGTAAGATCATTATTTGAGCAACAGATTTGAGAAGCACAAGAATTCGATAATGATTTAAAAATAAAGAAAAGTCATTATGGCTCGTGTGTGGATTCAGACTTTCAGGTAGATGTTGAAGGATGCTTACGGTTCAAGAATCAGATTTGTGTACCGAAGAACCCTGAATTAATTAGAAAGATTTGTGATGAAGCTCATAGTAGTAGATAGTCGATTCACCCGGGTAGCACGAAAATGTATAATGATCTAAAATAGCACTATTGGTGGTACGGTATCAAACGAGACATCTCAGACTATGTGTCGAAGTGTTTAATATGCCAACAAGTGAAAGCTGAGCATCAAGTGCCATCGGGACTACTTCAACCGATCATGATACCAGAATGGAAATGGGATCGGGTTACGATGGACTTTGTATCGGGTTTTCCTTTAACATCAAGTAAGAAAAATTCAATCTGGGTTATCGTTGATAGATTGACGAAATCGGCTCATTTCATCCCAGTACATACGGATTTCTCACTCGATAAATTAGCCGAGTTGTACCTATCACAGATAGTACGGCTATACGGAGACCTGTTTCTATTGTTTCGGATAGAGACTTGAGGTTCATATTGCGATTTTGGAAGAAACTGCAGGATGCTTTAGGTACTAAGTTGCACTTCAGTACGACTTTTCACCCTCAGTCGGATGGTCAATCCTAGCGTGTTATTCAGATACTCGAGGATATGTTGAGATGTTGCATTCTTGAGTTTGAGGGTACATGGGAGCGATATTTGCCCTTGATTGAATTTGCTTATAATAACAGTTTTCAATCAAGTATCAAAATGGCACCATATGAAGCTTTGTACGGTCGGAAATGTCGTACACTTTTATATTGGACTGAGTTGAGTGAATGCAAGATATACGGGGTTGATTTGATCAAGGAGACGGAGCAGAAAATTAAAGTAATTCGTGAAAGTTTGAAAGCTGCATCAGATAGACAGAAGTCATACACAGATTTGAAACGAAAGGATATAGAATTTCGAGTGGGCGATCGAGTATTTTTGAAAGCTTCGCCGTGGAAAAAGATATTCAGATTTGGTCGTAAGGGAAAATTAAGTCCGAGGTTTATTGGGCCGTATGAGGTCATCGAGCGTATCGGACCGATTGCGTACAGATTGAAATTACCTCACAAGTTAGATAAGATTCATAATGTTTTCCACGTGTCAATGCTTCGGCGATATAGATCTGATCCATCTCATGTGATCAACCCATCGGAAATTGAAATTCGACCCGATTTGACTTATGAAGAAGAACCAATTCGCATCTTAGCTCGTGAAGTAAAAGAATTGTGAAATAAAAAGATAGCGGTGGTTAAGGTGTTGTGCCATAAACACGGGGTAGAGGAAGCAACTTGAGAGACTGAGAAATCAATGAAAGAACGATATCCACACTTATCCGTTGGTAAGATTCTCGGGGACGAAAATTCCTTAAAGGGGGGGAGTTGTAACAGCCCAATTTCGACCCTAATCGGAACGGTGGTTTCGGGACCACAAATACGAGCCGGAAAAATTTTCTAATATTATTTTGTTTTCGTGTGTAATAATTTTGAATGAGTATGTGTTGAAAATTGTGAATTTAATTACTTTGGTGTGCTTAAATTTAGAGAAAGGACCAAATAGTTAAGGTAATAAAACTAACTTTTGTTAAATTGAATGGTTTAATTGAATTGTTCTTGCAAGATTGGACTTGCATGTCAAATTCTTATGGAAGTGGACGGTATGATGATTCATTCAAATATTAAACTTATTTTTGTTTTGGTTAGTGGGATGATATTAGTATTATAATGAATAAAATAAAGAAACATAAAACAAATGGTAGAAGTTCATCTTTTTATCTTGGTTCTTCATAGCCGAAAGTTTGAGAGGAGAAGAGGAGCTTAAGCTTTCATTTATTCGGCCCTTGCATGTCATCCTAAGGTTAGCTTTTGAACATGATTTTTGAAATTTCTTACATTTTTGAGTTCATTGTGTTGAGCATTGTTAAACCCATGCTGAAATTTTTGATTTTGAAGCATGATATGAAATCGGCCATTGATGAGTGCTCTTGATTTGTTATGCTTGATGGAAAAATAATATATACCTTGTTGAAATCAACATGTTTTGACTAGGGAATTTTAATGAAATGGGGTATGATGACTCAAATTAGGGAAAATAATTAGTGAGGGGTCTAAAATGCATAATAATTGGTTTGTATGGATTCGTATGGGGATGTATAACATTCGGCCATTAAGGATTTAATTCAATTATGAATACTTTGTGAGTTTTGGTAATTGGGACTAATTTGCAAAATTACAATTACTAGGGGTAAAGTGGTAAATAGTGTAACTATATGTTTTTGAATCATATTGAATAAATATATATTTGAATGACTTTAAATTTGATATATTTAGATCAAGAACAAAAGGAGGTAGGATTGGATCGGGGAAAAACCAAATTGATCGACTAACCGAGAAGTTGAACTCGTTGTTATCCGAGGTAAGATTTCAAGTAATTGAATTAATTAGAATATTTCTTTATAATATGTAAATGATTAAGAGTAATAAGCTTATTGAACTAGGATATGCCGAATGTGTCATTAAAGTTGATTAAAAATTTGTATAAAGTGAGGTTGATTCGGTAGTGGAATTGAGTAATAGAGATTGTATATTTTTAAATGTCTTGATGCAAGCAAATACATGACGTATTAAGTGATGGTATGAATGTGTTCAAAGTGAGACTAGTACATGTTGATAATGTAGCCGAATATGTGAGTTATATTGAATATGAGAAAATACTTTTATGCTTACATGTATGTGCAATTACATGATTATTAAGGATGTGATCTTGAATATATGTATGTGTGCAGAAGTATTAGGTAACGGCTCTATGTGAGCGATACGTTACGGAAAGTATTAAGTAACGGCTCTATGTGAGCGATACGTTACTAGATGTAATAAGTAACGGCTCTATGTGAGCGATACGTTACGGAAATAATTAAGTAACGGCTATATGTGAGCGATACGTTACGAGGTGTATTAAGTGACGGCTCTATGTGAGCGATACGTTACGAGCAGTATTAAGTAATGGCACTAAGTGTGCGAGACATTACTAAACCTTATTAACAATGTGCAGGTATAGGGCTCGTTTAAAAGACTTCTATTATAAATGCAATTAAGTATACAGGAATGATTGAGTATATTATCCTATGTTTATGCATGAATGACTAAGTTTCGGGTGGTAAGTAAACTAGAGGTATGTTTCATTCATATTGACTTAAGATGAATGGAAGTTGTAATGCGAGTTGGAAATTTACTAGTATGAGGCATGTTCATTAATTATCTTATAAGGTATTCGTGAATTGAATCTTGGAGTTTGAATATTCGGTTTTGTTGTTGTATGTAAAGTAATTATTGAAAATTTAAATAAGTTATTTATATTTATAAGTGTAAAGAGCTGAAATCTTACTAAGTCATGAAGCTTACTTTCTCTCAGTCATTTCCTTGGATTTGTAGATCAATTTTGGTAAGCTCACTTTAAGCTTGTGGATCAACTTGGAAGCTCATCATACTATCAACTATCTTGGTACCCTTTTTGGTAGATTAATCTATGATAATTATGGCATGTATAAGCTAATTTACTTCTTGGAGTTTTGTATAAAAACAAACTTATAATGTATGGAAGCCATGCGAAAATGGCTATACTTATATGCATAAATATGGCTTGATCATGCTTGAGTTGGTGATATTATATGTGCAAGTTGTGTTATATATATATATATATGTCATGAAAGAATATTACACATTATGGCTAGGTGCGAAATAATGAATAAACTCAAAAAGACAACCTATTTACTTGTTTCATATACTCAATTATCTTACATGAAATGCCTAGTTGATAGTTATTTTAAAGAAATTATGTAATTATATGCAGGGGAATAGTTGGACAGCAGCAGTGATGTGATTTTGAAAAATCACCAAAAATAGTATAAGTGGAATTAGGTTGTGCATGAGATATAGAATTAAAGTTTATTGAGTCTATATTTAAATAAAAAAACGGTGTAGGAAAAAGAGTTGTATATTATGAGATAATTGATTTTTAGTGAAGAGAGGTCAGAACTGTCGAACTGTGTAATATAGGAGACTTTAACTAATAAACTATACTAATTGGTCACACCAAAAATTCTGAAAAAATTACAGTAAGAATATATATGAGTCTAGTTTCAAGGAAAATTTACGGATCTAAATTTTGAGTTTTGTAACTCAATTTATAATTGATTTAGTGAACATGACGCAGATGGACAGTTTTAATTATTATGTCCCAAACTAGTAAGCTAAGTCTAGTAATGCCTCGTGCTCGACTCCGGCAACGGTCTCGGGTAAGGGGTGTTACAGACACGGTGGTGCTAGTAGCTGCGATGACAACATCCCAATGGCCGATGGCATCCCGATCGCCGACGGCAGTTGGTCGTCGGTGGTTGAGTAGTGGAAGAGTTACACTCCTACTGGGACTCTACCAGAGAATTTGATTTTAGATTATTTATTCTAAAAATAATATTATTTTAATAGTTTAATATTAAATTTAATTTAATACTTATCTTAATAGTATTTTATTAATTTAATGTTAAAGTGATTATCTTAATATTAAATTAAATTTAATATAGATAAACATTCTATTATTTTAATAAGATTTAATATTAAATTATATTAATTTAAGATTAAAGTGATTAAGTTTAATCATAGTTGAACTCTCTAAACTCTCCCTATATAAAGAGAACCTTTGGTCATTATTTACACACACTTGAATTCAATAGAGAGTTGTAGAGAGAATTCTCTAAAGAGATTATTTCAGAAAATTTCTAGATATATTTTTTTATTTACAACTTGACCCAAAAGTTTAGAAATATTACAAAATTACCTCACTGGTAATTTTTGTGAAAAAATTTCTGATTCGAAGCGAGCCCACACTTGGCAGACATGAGCTTGAGGATAACAGAGATGACTACTCAGTCGAAGCGCTCATCCTAGACGAATTGAAAAGGTACAATTTTGATTAAGTGTTTATTACTTTAGATTTCACAATCAATATATTGTTTTGGAAAAATTTTTAAAACTCTGGTTTTTCCCTAAATATATTTTTCGTTGCATTTTCCAAACTCGTTTTGCCAACAGACTTGCAGGCACCAGGGTCTATCACGACATGGGATGAACTCGTTGGAAAGTTCTTACAAAAGTTTTTCCCGATTAGCAAAGCAGTTCAATTAGAAAGAGATATTGATGTTTTTAGAGAGATGGCGGGAGAAAGTTTCTATGAGGCATGGGAACGTTTCAAAATGTTGATTAAAAAATGCCCACACAACGGATTTCCTGAGTGGATGCGACTACAGGTATTTTATAACGGGTTGGATGCAAATGCACGATCTGGATTAGACGGAGTAGGAGGAGGAGCCCTTATGAATAGAACGTACGAGGATGCGTACGAAATCATTGAGAACATGGCACTAAACTCCTGCGAGTGGCCAATTGAACGCTTTACATATGGCCAGAAACCTGCTACAGTCAAAGCTATCCAAGAGGATGATAAGTATCAGTAAATAGTTGATAGACTTAATCGTATTGAATCTGCTTCTACACTTTCTATGCATAGAGGAGTCAAGCCACTCTTCCATTATATCAATACTCCTGTTGAGGATATAAACTACATCGAGAATAAGGGTGGAAACCCTTATTTGAACACATACAATCCCAACTGGAGGGATCACCCAAACCTAAGATAGGGAGGAAACCAATGAGGAGGTAACATTTCAAATCAAGTTAGAAACACTAATTACCAACCTTTTTATTTGCAGAAACCTCAAGATAAGGCAAACCCTAGTGACCATACTGTATGTGGTCAATGATTGGACAGGATCGAGGGAGAAATGAAGTCAATGAGAACATATGTCAAGCAGGTGCAGTCTGAGTGCATCAACTTAACAAGAACATTGACTAAGCTCGAGGATTAGATGAGCCAATTGATGAGCATGATGGGTGACATCAAAAAATAAATTGGCACAGGTATTCCCAGTAACACGAAAGATAACCTACGGAGGAAAGGTAAGGAGCCTATGAAGGCTATAGCTCTCCGATCGGGCAGAGTACTGAGTAGCCCAGAAATAACTACCCCAGAGGTAACTATGGACAATATTGATAAACCTGAAGATAACTCCTTAGAAGATGGAAACGAACCTGAACCAGAGGAGGAGAATGCACTGGCAGTTGAGATAGGAAAAGAAACACCTAAAGATGTCGAAATAACAAAGGTCCCATTCCTATCAAAATTTGAAGAAAGAAAAAAAACAGGATGAGGATGAATTTGTAAGTTTCTTAAACTTGTTTAAAACATTAAATGTTAACCTACATTTAATCAAATTAATTGAGAAGGTTTTGAAGTACACTAAGTTTTTAAAAGAGATGATGGCAAGGCGTAAGAAATTCAAGGTAAGAGAACAAGTTGATTTAAGTGCTTCCTGTAGCGTGATTATTTCAAGACAAGTACCTTAAAAGTTGAAAGACCCGGGGAGTTTTAATATTCCTATAGAGATAGGAAGTATTCACTTTAATAGACCTATATGCGATTTAGGAGCTAGTATTAATTTAATGCCTTTATCAAGCTTTGAAAAACTTGGGTTAAGGGATCTTAAAACTACTCAGGTAACGTTATAGTTAGCTAATCGTTCATCAGTACATCCGAAAGGGGTATTAGATTATGTGTTGGTCAAGGTACGAAGCTTCATCATCCCCGTAGATTTTATGGTACTTGATTTCAAAGAAGATCGTGAGATATCGATCTTATTAGGAAGACCTTTTCTAGCCACTTCTAGATCCACCATTGATTTAGAAAAAAATTAATTAACTATGAAAATTAATGGTGAGACTGGAACTTTTAAATGTCGCCATCAACTGAGCGATGAAGATAGGAGGAAGTTAGGGGAGAAATGTAAAAAATTATTTATTTCTAACGTCCCTGAGCCAAGGGACACGCTTCCTTTTATGCATGCAGAAAGAATAAATAGGTTTAAGGAAAGGGACAAACAAGCACAGGTGGAATGGTACAATGGACGATGGACTAATATCAACAGAACATAAAAATCATCCATCAGTGAACTGGTAACAAATCCGACAGTAAAACTTAAAAATGTTTGAATTGCTTAAAGTGTTGTAAATTATTGTATATTTAACTAATAGTGGAGTTTTGATTCTAACATTTATTTGATACATATTTAGACAGAGACATCCTCAAGATGGAATTTTGGACTACAACAGAATTGGTGTCGTGACACAGCAACCGTTTGTCGTGACACCACGTACAGAATACAAATATCGATGAAGAATAAAACGATGTCACGACATGGCACCAATAGATCGTAGCATAGCAACCAGTTTCTCCAAGACTTCCAAACTGATGGATACGTCACGACACGGAACCCCTGTGCCGCGACATCGCTACAATTTTCTGCAAGGTTGACCCGACCCATTCGTGCAACCCGGCAACCTACCCTTTATTTAACCCAATTTTTAACTCTTTAAAACTCTATTTTATAACCTAAAACTATATTTACTTCTAGTTAAAACACCTCTTAACCCCTAATTCCTCAAAACTCTCTCAAATCTCTCAAAACTTCTTAAACCTTAAACCCTCAATCTCTTAAACATTCTATTTCCTCTTTCAAACTCTTCAATCATCCTCAGTGCAACGAAGAATGGGAACATTGCGGGAAAACAAAGAATTCAAACAAACTTCGACTATATAATTAAGGTTAAGGGTTCCTAAATTCAACTTTTTACTATTCCATTGAATTTTTTGCTTAGTAATTTATTAGGATTGAAATATCATGCCTCCTAGGAAAGTTAGGCGAACTATGGAAGCGGAGTCATCGATGGTTCAAAATTCCTCTAGCTTCCTAAATCCGAATGTTGAAAAATATTTTAATGAACTTCAAGGAAAAACATTCATTTAAGAGAGGGGGTTTGATCCATCCATGATTTTGTGTAAGGAAATATGACCTTTAGTCAAATATCACAGGTGGGAACGTTTTTGGACGATCCCTAAATATAGTATTGTGGTCCCTATTGTTCAAGAATTTTATGCATAAAAATACTAAAGGCCATATGTGGGAATCAGTACTTGTGCGAGGGAAAGAGGTGCGAGTAACCCCTCGAAAAATTTAACACTTTTATAATGCTCCATACTATGAAAATGATTTTATTGATGAAACAGATTTAGAATACTTCTGGGACATAGATATGGATAACATTATAAACTTTTTAACTGAAGGAAGGGGTGAATGGAAATATCGTTCAGGTACCAATGTTCCCGTATCCTTTCATCAAGCTATTATGTTTTTAGAGGCTAAGATGTGGATTCAATTTGTGTGTACACGAATAGTACTTGCTTTAAATGTTTCTAACGTTAATACTTTTAGATCAGTTTTACTCTATGCTATTTTATAGAAAAAGCAGGTCCGTATAGGTAAATGGATCCACCAAAACATAAAGAGATGCATTAGTAGCCAGAAGGTAAGAGTTTTCTTTCTTCATCTAGTAACGTCCTTATACAAAAAGGCGGGTGTACCTATGACATCCACTGAGCAGTCACTGAAACCTTCTAGAAGTATCATCGGAGACACCTTATTCCAAAAATACATTGAACTACTAGCCAAATAGATAAAAGATTGGAACAAGTGACAGTAAGAAGTGACAGCTAAACTAGCTTCATCTCAGAGGTTGACACAAGCTCAACAAGAAGATTGTGAGAGTAGTCATTCAAAGCTAGATTAGATTATTCAGTAGATGTAGGAATCGAGACAAATTTTTCAAGAATTTGCTAGGCAAAACAACATCCAGGTCCCCAATTATACACCTGACATGCTTGGGCTGACACATATGGAACAAGAAAAAGAGGGGCAAGATAGCGAGGAGGATGATGAGGATGACGAAAGTGAAGAGCTGGATTTTGAAGAGGATGATTGAACATTTTTATTTTTGAAAACTTGTATTAATTTTTAGATATTTTTTTTAATTTTAACTTTGTAGGAGTAGGACTAATAGTAGTTTTATTATTATTATTGTATCTTGTTTAAGTTTTCTCTGTAGGAACCCAACATGAAGGAGACACAAACAATTCGAGCTAATATGATCAAAGGAGGAAGCACCCACCATTAGCAGTTGGAGCGACCACGATCAATCAGGTAACTTCTTTCCTTATCTACTTATGGGCTACACATTGAGGAAAATGTGTCAACTAAAGTGTGGAGGGAAACATAGGAAATTTGTTTTTCTTTTCCTTTGGTGTGCTTGAGCTTGTAGAAATACAAGTGATTGGTTAGGAGCATTACATAGGTTTCTTGTGTTTATGAATAAATTTGGCATGATGCTAGGTGATTTTAAATTTTTGAGCATTAGACTACTAAAGTTCTATATGTTACACTATAAATAGGTAGTAAGCAATCAATTGTACCAAGTGATATAGAAAATACAAAGAAATGAGCATGCTAGTATGAATGATAAATGGTTGAATTTGTATTTGTTTGGTTGATTAAGTTTGTGCATGTTGAGATATTTAGGGATGACCTAAGGCATTGTTTGGAACACATCCAGAGCCAAAAAGCTTACCTATTTATATTCCACCTTTAGTACTAATCTTTGAGCTTGCTGACACTTCTTGATGAACCTCATTACAAACCACTGAGCTTTGAATGTTAATTTGTATTTACCATTTTTTCTTTAGTCCTACACTCCACGACTATAGAATCTGGCCATACGTACTGAGGTTTAAGTAGATACATCACAGCGGAGTTTGTAAGAATAGAGTGAAATAGAAAAGATTGGTGTGATATAGGAACTATAAGTTAGCCTAATGTACGAAACAAAAAGAAAATTCCAAAAAGAAAATTAGTACGAATAGAAAAATGTCTTAAAATAACGAATAAGCATTCATAAGTGAGATGTATTTAAAAAGAGAAAAGTTACAAAGTCATAAAAGAAAGAAAAACTCATTCATTAGTGCAGAAAAACTCGTAGGCTAGCCGTAGTTACTATGTCATGCTATGATTTCCTATACATTGAGAGACAAAGAAGGTGTGAGAATGAGAAATAAGGCAATGAGCGGGTAAAGGTCACTAAGGGGGAAAGAATAGAGATCTATACGATGTGCCAAACTATTTTCGTGTTTGTAACCCTTTTGATGCTTACTGCTTTGAATTCCATACCAATCCTAAGCCTCAGAACGTTACAAGCCGAAAAGTCCTCTGTGACCTAAACATCCTTATGCATGAATGGTCATCATACTAAACATACGCATAAACGACTATTTGTATTTTGCTTAGATAATCAAAGTACTTGTACGGTTTATTGATGGATTCCTACAAGTGAGACCCTTAATACTTGTATATTTTGTAACATACTGAACTTAGATGTTTGTGATCAAAAGTGGTAAGTCAAATACTCATAATGTTAAAGTTGTTAGTAAATATGAAATGCTTAAGTCATATGCTCCGAATTCAATACTTGTATGGTATTTGCTCAAGGGTCATCACCTTTATTTCTTATTTTCGTTTATATTGTTTGAGGACAAGTAATGACTTAAGTGTGGGGGAGGTTGATCTGTCATAATTCGGTGTAGCAGATTAAACTAATTTTCGCACTTAAGGAGCCTGAATACAAGCATTTTCGTTATATTTTACTTAAGTTTCTTTAGCTTTACTTACAATCAGTAAAATGTGCAAATTGAGTCTTTTATTGACCTTAAGGGCCGAATGAGGCCTAAAGGAGAGCTAACGTACCTTGTGAGTGTGCAAGAGACCATTAGAAGCATTTTAGACCAATACTGGATGCTATGTCGCAACACGGGAGGCTCGATGTCACAAAGTAGAGAGCAGAATGGAGAAAGTAGAAACTTCCTTCAATGTCCCGATACAGACTAAGGGTGTCGTGACATACCTTTGAAGACGTCTCAAGGAGGAGTATACTACCACTTCTGTCGCGACAGAGGTCTGGTTGTGTTGCGACGTCGACTCTGAGATGGAAATTAAACACTAAGTAAAGGCGTTTTGGTTTGCACAATCGAACTTAAAGCTTGGGAACGTCAGCTGACCTAGAGTTAAGGATGACGACCACCTGAAGGCTATAAATAGGCTTATTTGACACATGTTATGGACACCATTCCATTAGCTTAGATTCTCTCCTTAGATTTAGTTTTGTTTTCTTGCTTTCTTAGGTTTTTTAGGGTTTAGTTTATTTGTTCTTTGTTTTCTTTCAAGAGATCTGATTTATGAAAAAGATAAACTTCTATGGACTTGCGCTTATTATTAATATCAATCAGGCTTTTCTTAAACTCTCTACTTCAATTCATTCACTATGATTAATTCTTCCATCTATTCCATGTTATTTATGAAAGCCATGAGGAACTAATCCCTCTATGGGGGATTAGCGAGTGGAGGTATGATCTATTAATTATTTTATAGGGTTACTTAACGGATCAATTGATTGGGAAAGGAAGAACGTAAAACAAACCCTGAGCCTGACCACCCCGGGAAGTCATCAAGGTAGGAATTAACCCAAAATTGTTATTGCACATTCATGAACACCTTCACTCTAAGCCGGTCTGGACTGTGAGGTCGAAAGATAAGTAGTTCTTGCTGACTCGTTATGTTAGTGAAAGGTCAGAAGATCCTGCTAGGGTAGTGACTAGTTGATTTACGAGGAACCCGAAGCAACAGTTGATGGGGATTACCGAAGCGAGCTAATCATCCATAATCGAGATTTGATTTACTCTACTCTTCTATCTCTTGAATTTTATTTATTTTATGTTATTTTATTTTATTACTCTAAAAACTTTAAAAACATTTCTTTTATGTTCTCGCACTATAATTTATTTATAGTACTAATTAGATCTTTTAGTGTTTAGGTTAAAATTGATCTAGCACTCGCCTTCTTTGGGTATGATCCTCGGAGTACTCACCTACTTCGTTGTAAAACTATATTAGAACTCGACCCGTATACTTGCGGATACTGCCTTTTCGTTCTATACTTTATTGCGGTATTCACACTCTAGACATTAGTACGTCCAGAGACGGTCATCCTTTTTCAAGCGTATTTCTAGTAGAAGAGGAGTAAGTTGAAGGGGACTATGCCAGAACTGCAATTGCGAGTGAGCCACTTGTTTATTTTTGTATCATGCATGGCTATTTGGCTGATGGTGTATACATACGTTTTGTATTTAACTTTTACAATTAACTTCGTCGCTTGTATTGTTTTGTCTTAGAAAGAGAATTGCCTCTTACTATGAAAGTGTACGCCAAACTCCCTTGAATTGTAGTTTATGAACTTATCTTTTCTATGGATACGCCATACCTAGGCAGTGGTTGGATAATAGAGCTTTTCCCTATTACTTTATTTAAAGATGCGCTACAAAATGAAAGAAGAATATTAGTTTTTAACTAAGAAGGAAACCATCATAACTATTTTATCAAAGATTTAAGTTAAGTTGAAGGATTTAAATTCGTTAGTAATGCACCAGTTCGTTGGGGATCTGTTTGGCTAAATGATACACGCCATGTCTTCCTGACGAGCTAAGGGGTGTTACATAACCTGACAAGCATTAGAATCAAATAGGTAAAAGGGTGATGAGTATAAGTGTAACACCCCATACCCGAGTCCGAGGCTAAGACTGGATACAAGATATTACCATGCTTGGACTCACTTAAACATGTACTTACGGGCTGTAAAATTTTGTCCCGAAATAGACACTCTCTTTTCTAGGTCAAAACGTACATATCATGGGCCTATGAGGCCTTAAACACATATCCAGGAACTTTCGAAACTCATCTGAAAACTTTTACTCGAAGCAGGGACCACACGCCCGTGCAACTTGAAACACGCCCGTGTACTCCTGGACATGCCCGTGTCTTCCACCCGTGGTCGACACTGACTTGTTACACACGGCCTGGACACACCTGTGGCCCTGGCCCGTGTGCCAAACCTTAGTATTCTGACTTATCCACACGGTCTGTAAACACACCCGTGTATATCAGCTGTGTGACAATTAAATTTCTAAGTGAAAAGTGCAGACTTGACACGGCCTTAACACACGCCCATATGCCAACCGTGTGTGTTACACGGCCTGAACCAACGGCCGTGTGATCTGCTCGTGGCCTTTCGACTTCAAGTATAAAAGTGCGAGTGCACGCGGCCTAGACACACGCTTGTGTATCCAACCGTGTGGGCACTTAGAGGCTATTTACCAAGCCAATTGCCACCCTGAAATCAAGATCACATTCATACTCAATTCAATTACTCAAATTACTACATCTTTCATTGATATCTATAAACATACACACTTAGTCAAAGTTGGCCAATTTCTCTAGCCATATACAAAAAGGATAATGAACAAGATAGCCTATACTATGGCTCTTCTTAAAACATATACTCAAATGAAGTGTTTCCTATACATGCCATACTTAATAAAATAACTTGGCTATACCAAAATAGCGATTGATAGTATGCTCCGAGCTCCGATGACGATGATCCACGAGATTAGCTTGGCGGGACTACATGGAAAGAAAGAGCGAAAGACGTAAGCATTTAGCTTAGTAAGTTTTCATATAATGCACATAACAACATACTTGCTTAAATTAAACCATTTGACATAAACAATGGTATCATAATTTCAGCTATAAAGCTTACTTGCTCATACTTGATTCTTACTTATCTCATGGTACTTACTAGTCTCATACTTGTGAGGTAAACAAGGTACCTGTATCACTTGATCACATTGATCAGTATACTTTGACATAATAATCATAATCTCTAATTTATCATTCATAACATGAACAATACTCATTTTCCCTTGATAATAACTTTGCTTACTTAGCTTTCTTGTTATCTCATTTGAACTTAGCTCGTTTGCCCGATGAATTTATATGAATAACCGAGGATACTAAATCTCATCTCACATAACTCAATGCCAAAGCCATATCCTAGATACAGTCTTACATGGAATGTCTCATCTTGGTTTCGAGGCCATGTCTTGACATGGACTTATACGAAGTCTTTCTCGTGAGTTCCCTTGGGAACTTACCATTGCCATGTCTTGACATGGTCTTACTTGGTATCTTTGCTCATGAACTGGTCAATGCCGAGCCTTGGCTTGGGCTTACATGAAATCTATTTCTCTTGATAGCTTTTCAATGCCAAGCTTGCCTTGGACTTACATGACATCTTTGCTTGGAGACTCACCAATGCCATGCCTTGGCTTGGACTTACATGGGTCTTCATCTCATAATAACTCTTCAATGCCAAGACTTGTCTTGGTCTTACATGATAACTTGCTTGATTGCCGATGCCAGGCCTCGGCTTGGTCTTATACGGACTTTCTCATTTCATGTGGTAGATCGAGTATCCTAAGCTATTCAACTTCAATCGGGGCTTTTTCATGCTTGATCTCATTAATTTCTTTGTTTAACATAACATTAAACATTTTCATAATAATATTGTACATTATAGTAAGCAATTCAATGACATAAATCATAAAGCTTAGAAATCATACAAACTTACCTTAATAAACAAAATGTAACTAGATACGCAATTTAGTCCTCGACCTTGTTCTTGCCTCGATTTCGATCCGGGATTCATTTTTCTTGATCTATAATCATAAATAGATCATTTAATACTCACATTGACTAAATTGACTCTTAACTCATACTTTGGCAAAATTACTATTTTGCCCCTATACTTTCTCATATTTTCACTTTTGCCCAAAGGCTCGTAAAATGAATCTCATTCAACTTTCTTAAACTTCATGCTTAGCTAATTCATTTTCTCTACTATAGCAATCATCAATTCCCATTATTTCTAATAGGTATGACCAATTTCATAATTTTTACAAACTAGTCCTTACTAGCATTTTTCATGAATTTCACATAGAAAAAGATGTTTATCTAACATCAAACTCTCATAAACTTCCATAAAATATCATTTTACAAGCATGTCACTCTTGGGTAGATTTTTGAACATGCATCTTAGCTTATTTTATAGCTAAAAATAGCTAATTCATAATACGAGAACTTCAAAAACACGAAGAATATTAAAAACGGGGCTAAGATGAACTTACTAGCAAGCTTGAAAGATGAACAAACCCTAGCTATGAGTTCTTGGAAAATTTCGGCAATAAGGAAGAAGATGAATGAAATTTTTATCATCTTTTTCCCATTTTAATCATTTAAATGGTAAATGACTAAAATGCCCTTCTCTTTAAAAATTTCCCTTTTACTAACTCATGTCCATTTTTGTCCAAAACTTATAATTTGGGAAATTTGATATTTAAGGACTCATAATTAATATTCTAAAGCTATTTCATACAAAAAGCTTCTAGAAACTCATATTTTACAACTCTTGTAATTTAGTCCTTTTTTGGACCAAACAACTTCGATTTAACGAAATTGCTTTATGAAACTTTCACACTAGCATGCAAACACGGCATAAACCTTAAAACTCATGAATTCACCTCAGACTCGTGGCCTCGCACCACTATTCTGACTAGGCCCTAAATCGGGCTGTTACAATTCTCCCCCCTTAGGGATTTTCGTCCTCGAAAATCTTACCAGCAAATAAGTTTGGGTACTGGTTTCTCATGCTCTTTTCTGGTTCCCATGTAGCTTCCTCTATCCCATGCCTTTGCCACAACACTTTCACTAGAGCAATACTTTTATTTCTTAGCTGCTTGACTTCCCGAGCTAAAATCTTGACTGGTTCTTCACCATAAGTCATGTCGGGATGAATCTCTATTTCTGATGGGGTAATTACATGTGAAGGGTCTGATCGGTAGCGTCTCAACATTGACACGTGAAACACATCATGTATCTTCTCTAACTCAGATGGCAAAGCCAATCGGTAAGCTACCGGCCCAACTTTCTCAGTAATCTCATAAGGTCCAATGAAACGTGGACTTAACTTGCCTTTCCGGCCAAATCTGAGAACTTTTCTCCATGGTGACACTTTCAAGAAAACTTTATCTCCGACTTGATACTCTACATCTTTTCTCTTTAAGTCCGAATAGGACTTCTGTCTGTCTGATGCAGCTTTTAAACATTCTCGTATGACTTTCACTTTCTCTTCAGCTTTTCTAACTAAATCAACCCCGTGAATTTGGTTTTCTTTAAGTTCAGTCCAATATAGAGGCGTTCGGCACTTACGCCCATATAAAGCCTCATAAGGCGCCATCTTTAAGCTCGACTGAAAACTATTATTGTAGGCAAACTCTACCAATGGGAGAAACATTTCCTAACTGCCTCAGAATTCAAGATTACAACATCTGAGCATGTCCTCGAGTACTTGAATTAACCTCTCCGACTGACCGTCAGTTTGAGGATGAAAAGCGGTACTAAAGTTCAACTTTGTACCCAAGGCCTCTTGTAACTTCTTCCAAAATTTGGATGTGAATCTCGGATCTCTATCCGATATGATTGACAAAGGAACTCCATGAAGTCTCACTATTTCTGAAATATACAAGTTTACCAACTTGTCGAGGGAGTAACCCACTCGAACAGGTATAAAATGGGCTGACTTCGTAAGTCTATCAACCACTACCCATACAGCATCTTTCTTGCTCGGAGACAACGGTAAACCCGTTACAAAATCCATAGTAATACTGTCCTATTTCCACTCCGGAACCAAAATGGGTTGAAGCAAACCCGAAGGTACTTGGTGTTCAAATTTACTTGTCGACAAATCAAGCATTTGAAACAAACTCTGAAATATCTTTCTTCATTTTTGGCCACCAATACTGTTGCTTCAAGTCATTAAACATCTTGGTACTACCCGGATGTACAGATAAACATCCATTATATGCCTCATGCAAAGTTCTCTGAATAAGCTCTTCTTTTCTCGGTACACAAACTCTATCTTTGAACATCAAACTCCTATTGGGACTAATCCGGATATCGGACTCAACATCTAACTCGCACTGAGCTCTTTTGGCTTGCAACTCGTTATCTTCTTTCTGAGCCTCAAAAATCTCTTGGAGGAATACTGGTCTAGCTTTCAACTCGGCTAGAATAGAACCATTAGTGGATAAAGTCATCCGTAAATTCATTGCCCTTAATGCAAAAAGGGACTTCCTGCTCAAAGCATCGGCGACCACATTCGCCTTTCCAGGATGGTAGTCAATGACTAACTCATAATCTTTTATCAACTCTAACCATCTCTGCTATATTAAGTTCAACTCTTTCTGCGTCATCAAGTACTTCAAACTTTTGTGATCAGTGAAAATTCGACATCTCTCACCATATAGGTGCTTTCTCCATATCTTCAATGCAAAGACTATGGCAGCCAACTCTAAATCATGCGTCAGATAATTCTTCTCATGAGGCTTCAACTGTCTGGAGGCATAAGCAATCACTTTGCCTTCTTGCATAAGTACACAGCCTAATCCATTTAAGGATGCATCGCTGTAAATTACAAATTCTTTCTGTCTCAGTTGTACTAAAAGCTGGGTTTCACATCAACATTGCTTTCAACTTCTCGAAACTTTGTTGGCATCGTTACATCCCACTCAAACTTCACATTTTTCTGTAACAATTTAGTCACCGGGGTTGCAATCATGGAAAACCCCTTGATGAATCGTCTGTAATAGCCGGCTAGGCCTAGAAAACTTCTAATCTCAGAGATATTCTTTGGTGGCTTCCAGTCCATAATAGCCGAAATCTTACTAGGGTCTACTCGAACTCCTTCTCCCGAGACAATATGTCCTAGAAATCCTACTTCCTTGAGCCAAAATTCACTTTTACTGAACTTGGCATATAATTGATTTTCTCGTAGAATCTGTAAAACTGTCCGTAGGTGCTCAGCATGCTCATTCTTATCTCGGGAATAAATTAGTATGTCGTCAATGAAAACGACTACAAACTTGTCGAGGTATGGTCTAAAAATGCGGTTCATTAAGTCCATGAACACCGTAGGAGCATTGGTCAGACAAAAAGGCATGACTAAAAATTCATAATGCCCATACCTTGTTCGAAAAGCCGTCTTGGACACATCTGATTCTCTTACTCTCAGCTGGTAGTACCCTGATCTCAAGTCTATTTTGGAGAACACAGTGGCTCCTTTCAATTGGTCGAACAAATCATCGATCCTTGGCAATGGGTACTTGTTCTTTACTGTCACTTTATTAAGTTGACGGTAATCTATGCACAATCTCATAGTGCCATCTTTCTTTTTCACAAATAAAACCGGAGCACCCCATGGTGAACAACTTGATCTTGCAAAGCCTTTGTCTGTCAACTCTTGCAACTGTGACTTCAGCTCCTTCAACTCCATTGGAGCCATTCTGTAAGGAGTAATAGATATTGGTACAGTACCAGGAGCTAGCTCAATGCTGAACTCAACCTCTCTAACAGGTGGTAGTCCTGGTAATTCTTCATGAAAAACATCCACGTATTCACATACTATCGGTACTGACTCAATCTTTAACTCTGTTTCTTTATCATTCATCACAAAGGCCAAATATACTTCGTACCCCTTTCTTACATATCTCTGTGCCGTCATATGAGAAATCACTGTCGGTGATTTACTTTGCTCATCTGATTCTATATGGAGAGTATCCCCATTCTCACATCTCATCTCGATATATTTCTTCCCACAATTAACTATTACATTATGGGTGGTCAACCAGTCCATACCAAGAATGATGTCAAACTCATCAAATGGTAGCAACGTAAGATTTGCTTTAAAGTAATGACCTCTAATCATCAATGGACATTCTCTACATACTTCATTCACTAACACACTCTTGCCTAAAGGATTAGACACTTTAATCGCAAATTTTGTAGAATCTATAGGCATTTTCATACTGGATACTAGTTTCATACAAATGTAAGAGTGTGTGGATCCGGGATCTATTAAAGCAATAACTTTAACATCATGAAGAGAAAAGGTACCCGTAATAACATCAGGAGATGATGCCTCTTCACGAGCGCGAATGGCATAAGTCCTCGCAGGCGCCCTACCCTCGGGTCTCGCAGCCTATTCTCTAGGGTTACCTCTACCACTTGCCCCTCTTCCGGGATTCCTCTGCGGTGTACCTCTGACCATACCCTCAGATCTCGGGTTCTGAGTTCTCTCTTCTTTCATCATCTCTGGACAGTCTTTTATATAGTGGTCTTGGGAACCACATCTAAAGCATGCATTTTCATGTGCTCGGCATTCTCCAAGATGACGTTTGCCACATTGTGGGCATTCGGGTCTGTCAAATCTAATATTCCCAACACTTGCAAATCAAGTAGTCAGGCTTTATTCCACGAATATTGCTTACTCTTGTCTTTCCTTGAAAACCCAGTGGAAGTAGCAGATTGGGTAGGGAAATCTCTTAACTTCTTGGATGAAGATTGGAATGACTTATTCCACTGTCTCTTTCTAGAGTCACGAGACTCCATTTTAGACTTTCTTTTCTCTTTTACTAATTCCTCGGCTTTACAAGCCCTCTCTACTAGCACAATAAATTCCTTTAGTTCTAGGACAACAACAAACAGTTTGATGTCCTCATTCAACCCGTCTTCAAATCTTTTACTCATGATGGCCTTAGTGGACACGCATTCGCGAGCGTACTTACTGAGTCGTACAAACTCACGTTCATAGTCAGTCACTGACATCTTGCCTTACTTCAGTTCTAGGAATTCCTTCCTTTTCTGGTCCACAAACCTTTGACTGATATACTTTTTCTTGAATTCTTCTTGGAAAAATTCCCATGTGATCCTTTCCCTCGGTACCACCGACACAAGGGTGTTCCACCATTGGTAAGTAGAATCTCTTAGAAGAGAGACTACACACTTCATGCATTCCTCAAATGTGCACGACAACTCATTAAATACCCTGATAGTATTTTCTATCCAGGACTCTGCCTTTTCCGGATCATCATCTTTTCTAGCCCGAAATTCTTCTGCCCCATGTTTCCTGATTCTATCAACCGGAGGCTTCTCTCCTCTTACCACCTCTACTACTTGAGGGGCTACTAGGATAGGTTGAGGAATAGGTGAGGGTGGAAGGCATTGTGCATTCGGGTTCGTACGAACGAACTCCGTGTACCATGTATTCATCATATGGAGGAAGGCTTCTCTAGCCTCTTCTCCTCCTTCTTGACTCACCGTAGTGGGTCGATTCTCATTCTCATTTGGCACCGTCCCTTCGGCGGGAGACAGCGCATTACTTTCTACGTCATCCGCCACAGCTCTATCGGGATCCATTTACTAAATGTATAAACATAATTTAAGTCGTCCGGAGTCGTCACACTATCATTATAAAAACATTCTTACGTATGGAATGTATAGCTAGACTCGTGTTTGGGCTACTTTAGTCCTAGAACCGACTAAACCGTAGCTCTGATACCACTAAATGTAACACCCCATACCTGAGTCTGAGGCTAAGACTGGATACAAGACATTACCATGCTTGGACTCACTTAAACATGTACTTACGGGCTACAAATTTTTTTCCCGAAATAGAAACTCTTCTTTCTAGGTCAAAACGTACATATCATGGGCCTATGAGGCCTTAAACACATATCCGGGAACTTTCGAACTCATCTGAAAACTTTTACTCAAGCGGGGACCACACACCCGCAAACTTGAAACACGCCCGTACTCCTGGACATGCCCGTGTCTTTCACCCGTGGTTGACACTGACTTGTTACACACGGCCTGGACACGCCCGTGGCCCTGGCCCGTGTGCCAAACCTTAGTATTCTGACTTATCCACACGGTCTGTAAACACGCCCGTGTATATCAGCCATGTGACAATTAAATTTCTAAGTGAAAAGTGCAGACTTCACACGGCCTTGACACACGCCCATGTGCCAACCGTGTGTGTTACACGGCCTGAACCAACGGCCGTGTGATCTGCTCGTGGCCTATCCTGACTTCAAGTATAAAAGTGCAGGGTACGCACGGTCTAGACACACGCCCGTGTATCCGACCGTGTGGGCACTTAGAGGCTATTTACCAAGCTAATTGGCACCCTGAAATCGAGATCACATTCATACTCAATTCAATTACTCAAATTACTACATCTTTCATTGATATCTATAAACATACACACTTAGTCAAAGTTGGCCAATTTCTCTAGCCATATACAAAAAGGATAATGAACAAGATAGCCTATACTATGGCTCTTCTTAAAACATATATTCAAATGAAGTGTTTCCTATACATGCCATACTTAATAAAACAACTTGGCTATACCAAAATAGCGATTGATAGTGTGCTCCGAGCTCCGATGACGATGATCCACGAGATTAGCTTGGCGGGACTACATGAAAAGGAAGAGTGAAAGAGGTAAGCATTTAGCTTAGTAAGTTTGCATATAATGCACATAACAACATACTTGCTTAAATTAAACCATTTGAAATAAACAATGGTATCATAATTTCAGCTATAAAGCTTACTTGCTCATACTTGATTCTTACTTATCTCATGGTACTTACTAGTCTCATACTTGTGAGGTAAACAAGGTACCTATATCACTTGATCACATTGATCAGCATACTTTGACATAATAATCATAATCTCTAATTTATCATTCATAACATGAACAATACTCATTTTCCCTTGATAATAACTTTGCTTACTTAGCTTTCTTGTTATCTCATTTGAACTTAGCTCGTTTGCCCGATGAATTTATATGAATAACCGAGGATACTAAATCTCATCTCACATAACTCAATGCCAAAGCAATATCCTAGATACGGTCTTACATGGGATGTCTCATCTTGGTTTCGAGGCCATGTCTTGACATGGACTTATACGAAGTCTTTCTCGTAAGTTCCCTTGGGAACTTACCATTGCCATGTCTTGACATGGTCTTACTTGGTATCTTTTCTCATGAACTGGTCAATGTCGAGCCTTGGCTTGGGCTTACATGAAATCTCTTTCTCTTGATAGCTTTTCAATGCCAAGCTTGCCTTGGACTTACATGATAACTTTTCAATGCCAAGCTTGCCTTGGACTTACATGACATCTTTACTTGGAGACTCACCAATGCCATGCCTTGGCTTGGACTTACATGGGTCTTCATCTCATAATAACTCTTCAATGCCAAGACTTGTCTTGGTCTTACATGATAACTTGCTTGATTGCCGATGCCAGGCCTCGGCTTGGTCTTATACGGACTTTCTCATTTCATGTGGTAGATCGAGTATCCTAAGCTATTCAACTTCAATCGGGGCTTTTTCATGCTTGATCTCATTAATTTCTTTGTTTAACATAACATTAAACATTTTCATAATAATATTGTACATTATAGTAAGCAATTCAATGACATAAATCACAAAGCTTAGAAATCATACAAACTTACCTTAATAAACAAAATGTAACTAGATACGCAATTTAGTCCTCGACCTTGTTCTTGCCTCGGTTTCAATTTGGGCTTCGTTTTTCTTGATCTATAATCATAAATAGATCATTTAATACTCAAATTGACTAAATTGACTCTTAACTCATACTTTGGAAAAATTACTATTTTGCCCCTATACTTTCTCATATTTGTACTTTTGTCCAAAGGCTCGTAAAATGAATCTCATTCAACTTTCTTAAACTTCATGCTTAGATAATTCATTTTATCTACTATAGCAATCATCAATTCCCTATATTTCTAATAGGTATGACCAATTTCATAATTTTTACAAACTAGTCCTTACTAGCATTTTTCATGAAATTCACTTAGAAAAAGATGTTTATCTAACATCAAACTCTCATAAACTTCCATAAAATATCATTTTACAAGCATGTCACTCTTGGGTAGATTTTTGAACATGCATCCTAGCTTATTTTATAGCTAAAAATAGCTAATTCATAATACGAGAACTTCAAAAACACAAAGAATATTAAAAACGGGGCTAAGATGAACTTACTAGCAAGCTTGAAAGATGAACAAACCCTAGCTATGGGTTCTTGGAAAATTTCGGCAATGAGGAAGAAGATGAATGAAATTTTTATCATCTTTTTCCCATTTTAATCATTTAAATGGTAAATGACTAAAATGCCCTTCTCTTTAAAAATTTCCCTTTTATTAACTCATGTCCATTTTTTTCCAAAACTTATAATTTGGGAAATTTGCTATTTAAGGACTCATAATTAATATTCTAAAGCTATTTCATACAAAAATCTTCTAGAAACTCATATTTTACAACTCTTGCAATTTAGTCCTTTTTGGACCAAACAACTTCGATTTAACGAAATTGCTTTATGAAACTTTCACACTAGCATGCAAACACGGCATAAACCTTAAAACTCATGAATTCGCCTCGAACTCGTGGCCTCGCACCACTATTCCGACTAGGCCCTAAATCGGGCTGTTACAATAAGGTCCTTAAGCACAACCTTGTCGGATAAAAATGCTTTAGCCAACAAACATACGGTCTTAAGACATGATCTTGATAAATAGCAACGTCCCAACTAACTAAAAGAACACCAAACACTCTCATACAAGAAAATGACTCATGAGTAACAAGAGGAATAAAGGTAAGGTTCATCTATAAAGAAAAAGGTATAACAATTACTAGAGATCATCTTTTACTAACAACATTCTTTGATATCCTTAGTGTCCTTAGTCTCTTCAAATACTTACCTACATAAGCATCAAAGAGCATCTTGGAGCACTAGTTTCAACTCCTCATAGCTCACCTTATTCTTATAGACCTTCTATTCTCAAGTCCAACTCATTATCTAAAGTAAAAGTTGTTACCATATAGAAATTTTTACAAATTCTTATAATAATAAAAAGGTTTTTAACTTTCGATACAAATAAGAAGGTTTTACGTACTCTAAATTCTTATCATAAGGTTTTACAAATAAAAAGGTTTTACAAAGTATCCCTCATAGCGAGATAACAAGTTTATTAATTATTTGTAAAAGTATCCATACAAAATCTAAATTAAGACATGACAAAAGACAAAGTGCGGGACATCATCCAGGTGGCGTTGTGTTTAATTTTTTTTAACCACATTACTTTTTCTAATTGATGAATGGAATTTATCTCTTTTTATTTTTGGCTAATTCAATCATTTTAAGTGTAATAGAAACCCAAACCCCAGGGGGGATTTTGTTTCAAAAGAAGCGCCAAAATCTCCCAAAACAAACGAATAAAAAAGAAATTGAATTTGTAATTACCCTTTTTTACTATTTTTTTCAATTTCTTTTTCCTACTTTGTTATTATTATTATTATTATTATTATTATCTCTTTTCATTGCATTTTGATGGACAGAGCGAATATTCGCCTTCAATTTCTGGGTAAGATTTGTTTTCAACGTATTTGTTTCTTGTTAATGAAAAACCTCTCCTATCTTAGTTTGATTTTCCACGAAAATGGAGCAGAAACGAAACTTATTCAAATATAACAACTTATTTTGATTTCAAAAGAAAAAAAAAAAAACTTAAAGACATTTTTTTGATACATTAGTTCATCTTATAACATTATTGTTAGATGGAAATCGGAATTAGGTTCTGTATATGTAATTTTCACTTAAAGTTACATGTGATGGTAGGTTTTTTTTGTTTTTTGGCTATTTGTTAATTATTACTCAAAAGGTGAAGCATATTCATTGGAAATTTTGACATGGGTGCCTCATTGCGTGTTTGTCAAAACCAAATCATTGCAAGAATTTTGTCTTTGTTAGCAGTTTCGATGAATGTTCGACATACCAATTCTCGTGCAGAGGAATTAAGTTTCTTCTATTAATATACTGTCTTGGATGAAAGCATTTTAGTAAAGAGGGAGAAACAATAACCGTAAGCCATCTAAAATGCATTGATCGCCCAAACTGTTTTCGATGACATGCTTAAGGACTTTACTATGTTTGAATGGATCAATGTCAAAAATAATTCATTAATGTTATGTCACCTTATTTTCAGAGGTTTAGTTTGATGTGTTTGCGATGGGAAGTGCATTGGTTATGCTTGGGGATTCATTCGTAAAATTTGCTGCAAATTTCATGTTGGAGATGAAGCAATAAGAACTGACAAAAGATCAGGGTTATCTTGATACTCAAAACCATGGAGCAATTGGAAATGTCTAAAGCAGGTTCGTAAAATGCTCGTAGAATCCCAAAGGATGCACGTTATTTTGATGTAAAATCATGCTAATATCCAAAGTTTCTTACATCAATTGGATGGAAACTCAGTTTTATCAGTGATCGATTGGCTTTTCATTCGAAAAGTACAGTTCCTTCTTATTTTAATATGGCTTCACTTCTTAATGGGTGCATGCCTACATACTAACAAGCATTTTATGAATAATTTTAGCTAAGGCAAGACAATGTTAGTCAGCAATTTTAGCTAGGAAAAAAAATCCACTATCTTCCAGTAGGCGCATACCATATACATGACTTGATCATGGTTGAGTTTTTCATTTTATTCTATGGCCACTTCATTTGGGCTGTTGATTATAGATTCACAAGTTCACCTTTTTCTGCCCTCCAGATGCAGACAAGAAAGTAGAAAGAATCTTGAAACTGATTAAGAGGAGAAACAGAGGGAAAAAGGACCAAGAACTTGTTGGACTTGTAGAAGACTTTCACAAACAGTATCAGTTGCTGTACGCACTGTATGATCATCTTATACGACAGCTTGGAAAGCAAGCTCGCGAAGGAAACGGAAACGGAAACGAAAGTTGTTCTTATCATACCTCCAGCTCGGATTCCGAATATTATTCCCCCGAGGATGTAGAAATTAACACCGCACTCAGTAACAATAGAAGTTCCTCTAGAAGGACGGCAACCAACATGGGGGAGGAACTTAAAAAGGCATACGCCGAGGTTGCTGACCTGAAACATCAATTGGCCTCTAGGAAAAAAGAGAAGGAAGCTTTAGATTCGGACCATCGGGCTGCTTTAAGTAAAATCCAAGAAACAGAAACCATGAATGCAGATTTGAGAAACGAAATGGATGGGCTAGAAAAGAGACTTTTTGCTCTTGGAACAGTGCCTAAGGGACAGGTAGCAGAGCAGTTAGCTGGATTGATAACTGAGCTTGAATCTCAGCACAAGAAGAAAAGTGGATTGGAAGCTGAGCTTTGTGGTAAGCTAGCTGAACTGGAACAGCAAAGTGAGACAAACAAGGCGCTGCTTGTGCACATCTCGGAGGAAGGAGTAACGGAACGCATGGAGCAAATCAAGGACAATGAAAACAATTTAACATCAAAAATTGAGGATTCCATGGCTCGGGTCAGTAATCTGAAAAACGAAGTGGACTATTTACGATCTCAAAAATGTGAATCATTTGATGAGGTAAATATAATGAAGCAGGAATTGGAATCGGTACGTAGCCAGAACACTGAATTAGAAATGGTGCTAGAGAGGAAATCCACAGAGGTTTCCCAGTATCTGATTCAAGTGAAAACCTTGAAAGAGGAGTTAGCAAGAAAGAGTGGTGTGGAGCAGATAATGGCAGAAGAAAAAGAAGGCCTACAGGTGCAGGTGATGGATTTGGAATCCGAGGTGGATGCCTTACGCAAACAGAAGAATAAATCGGAAGACGAAGTGAAGAGTAAACTTGGTGAAATCAATCACTTGAGAGAGGAAAAAGGTCAACTGAATGCTAGGATTCTAGAACTGGAGACATTATATCGAGAGAGAAGCCTTGAGGAGGACAGCAAATGTAAAAGGGCTAATGAAACTGCTAAGATGAAAGTGGAGGTTGACCTTCTGCAGCCCAAGTTGGATTCCCTGAAGGCGGAGCAAAGCTCGTTGGAGTTGCAGATTACAAATCAGCAAACAACGACAAAAGAGAAAGACAATAACAAATCTACGCCGCCCAAAACTAGGCTGGTCAGACGATTGTCGTTAGGAAATATTACTAATCTTAATTACCATAATCTAGAAAGGAAGATGGAGGATTTATCAGTAGAATTCGGCAAGAAAATTGATGATGGCATCCGTCTTTTGTACCAGAGGATCAAAGTTGCTGAAACGATACAGCACGAGAACACACAGATTTTCAAGTTAACAAGGGAAAGGCTCCAACAAGAAATCGAAACACTCTACCTAGACAATGAAGCACTCCAACAAAGGGTGGGCACACTTGATTATGAGCTCAGGACGTTGAGGGATACAATGGAGGCAGAAAAAGCCGCAATGGCGGGATTGAATGCGATGGTGGATAAGTTAGAAGACGAGAGGAATTACCTGACCCCCATTTCGAATGTGACAGACGAGGGTGTTTCTGTAATCGACGAATGTGAACAGGCCAAGAGTAACGTGGAAATATTGGTAGCAGAAATGCAGAAGGAAAATGAGGAAGAGTTGTTAAGGGAGAAAGTGATGAGTTTGGAGGCTAAGTTGAGCGAGGAAGGAGAAGAAAAGTTGAAGATGTTGAAAGAGATGAGGGAGCTTGAGCAAAAGATGAGAGAAATGCATGAGGAAAATGAGTTGTTAAGGGAGAGAGTGATGAACTTGAAAGCCAAGTTGAGTGAAGAAGGAGAAGAAAAGTTGAAGGCGTTGAAAGCAATGAGTGAATTGGAGAAGCTTTCCAAAGAAAAAGATGAGATATTATCGGATCGTGAAGAAGAGAAGAGAGAAGCCATAAGGCAGCTTTGCCTCTTGATCGACTACCACCGCACCTGCTCAGACCATCTCAAGCAATCTATCTCAACCTTAACTCTTACACTTAGAAACAAGAAAATGAAATGAACTTTGCCCACCAAATCTTAAAAAAAAAAAAAAAAAAAAACAAAAACAAAAACTTTGCCCATTCAAAGGCTATTACTTCTACATTTAAAAAAAAAATTGTTCACATAAATCTCAATTTATTCATTTTTTTTAATAAAAAGACGATACTTTTAACATGATCTACCTTTGTATATTCTTTAATTTGTCTTATGAGATTGCATGTACTTGTTACTTACAACTTACAAGGATGATTTAAGAAGGGAAAAACTGAAATAAAATAACAAATTGGAGGATAGTTAAGAAAACTGAACAGCTAGACTAGCTAGTACAAAATGCTGCTCATCCAAACAAAAACGATTTCTCCTCATTTTGTTTCCCTCTTCCTATGCTTTCTTCTGCAGATTCTTGTTCGTTTGATCTGCAGAGCTCAGAGTTAGAGGTTGTCGAAACCATCTTTTTTTTGAAAAAACGGGTCGACTTTGGTTTTGAAAATGAAAACTAAAAACGGGAGTCGCCACCAATCTTTTTTAATGAGGTGTGATCGGATCACCTCGTAATTTGGTCATTTTAATAATAGATTTGATTTATTAAAACAACGATTTTGGTCTACGAAATTCAGAAAAACGGGTTCGGGAGTCGGTTACGCACGAGGAAGGATTAGCACCCTCGTGACGCCCAAAATTGGTACCTAATTGATTATTTGATGTCTTTATATCGAAAGTTGAAAAGATTTTAAAATACGATCCTCTTTATTTAAAAGAAAACTTGAATAAATTAAATTGGATGCTAAGACCCTCTTATTTCGAAGAAGTAAAATGTCACGCCCAGTGAGTCAGGATACGACATTTTAAATCCTCGAAACTAAGCTTGTCTTTTGACTTTTAAAACTCATGTATTTAAGTTTAAGAAGGATATTCGGTTATTTGGGTCAAATGAAAAATCGACGAGAAAAAAACGAATTGGTTCAAGTTTGATTTAAAATACGTATATCCTTTGATTTAAAAAAAAATAATTGGTTCTTTAGACTCGACAAGAAAATTTGAAACCCAGTAAGTTAGGGTACGACTTTTCGACTCTCGAATTACGAAAGATTGCTTATTTAAAAAAAATGATATTTTATGTATAGGGCAAAGATTAACATAACACGATTTATAGTAAAATGTATAAAAATAAATTACGGCTCATGGCATGATAATAAAATGATGAAACATGTGTATGAAACCATAATATAACGAAAATAAAGAGATAGTGGCATTAATTAATTAAATCTAATACTAGTTAAGTAAAAATAAAAATAAAATAATAATAATGAAATAAAATAATTAAAAAATTAAAAAATTAAAAATAGTAGTAAGTAAATAAATACAATATATATACATAAAGCTAAATTCAAATATTTTGAAAGTAGAGGAATAAAAAATAAACAAATAAGTATGAACAAATATGAAATTTAGGTAAAAAAATGACAAACATAAAATAATAATAATAATTATAATAACAATAACAATAACAATAATAATAATAATAATAATAATAATTAGGTAAACAAATATTAAAGAAATAATAGTAATGATAACAAGGTTAATTAAATATATTAATAATAATATGTTAATAGTAAGGAAAGTAATAATAAAAATAAATATAATAATAGTAATAATAATATTAAAAATAATAGTAATAAAAATAAAAATAATAATACTAGTAACAATAAAAGTAATAGTAATAATAATAATAATAATAATAATAATAATAATAATATTTAGGTAATAATAATAATAATGGTAAATATAATAATAATGACTAAAATTAATTAATGAAATAGCAAAAGTGACAAAGGAAATAAAAAGGGACTAAATCGAACTTAAAACAACAGTTTGGGGGCAAATCTAAAAAATAAAAGGAAAAGGGTCACATTGAACGCGCGAATGACAAGGAGGGACCAAAAGAGAAATTAATCCCTGCCCTCCAAAACGACGTCGTTCGAATATGGACCTAATTGAAATCGAATTAAATCATGGGGTACAAATTAAAAATAGGAAAGACTTGATTACAAAGCAATAAAAAAACGGAAGGGCTAAAAGTGCAATTAGCCCTTCCGTTAAAAACACACGGATCCTAGGCCTGGGGCGGGTCGGATCTTGGGTCAGAGGGCTAAACGGCGCCGTTTTGGGCGTCTGATGCTTGCCCCAAAACGACGCCGTATGGGGGTGCTATAAAAACCAAAATTTTATCAAAAAAAATTCATTTTCCCCTTTCCTTAAAAAAAACTGAAAACCCTTAAGAGCTCTTCCCCCCCTTTTGCGATTTCCGGTCACCGGACTACCACCGGTCGGCCACCGTGCACAGCGTTCGGAGCCCCGAAAACCCCCCTTTTTCCGGCGAATCAAAGAACAAGTACCTTTTTTCCCCTTTTTTATTTTATATATGTGTATAAATATGAATAGAAGAAAGAAATAGATTCGAAAAATAAAAAGAATGAAATCACCTCCTTTTTTCGATTTGAACTTTTTGTTGTTTTTTTGGTTCCTTTTTTTTTAATGATTCTATCTAAAAAAATACAAATCTTTCATGGCTTTATATAGCCGAAATCCAAAAAAATGAAAAATACAATTTTTTTTTCTGTTGTTTTTTGCTTGCCGTCTGTTTGTCCTTTTTTGCAGGTACGGAGCGACATGGTGGAGTACGGCGTGCGGACGTGGCGATGTACGGAGGCGGCGGCGACTGAAGGAGCTAGCTAGGGTTTTCTTTTTTTGATTTTTTTGTTTGGGCTATCTGGGCTTAGGGTTTAGTAAAAAAAAAACTATTAAGTTTGGACTGTTTTTAATTATTATTTATTTTGGTTTTAATTTTGGGTTAATCGGGCCAGGCCAAAATTGGCCTATTACAGCTGCCCCTCTTTGCTCGTTGTCGTGTAACGGGAATGGAACAAAGACCTTAAAAGGGCCAATTTTGCCTGATCTTGCCGAGTTTTGACTTCTTTTGGTGCTTCTTTTCTTTGAGTAGCTTCATTCCATCCACTGCATCTTCAGGGGCATAGGAATTGGTACTTCGATCCGCTCCAATGTAACTTTAGGGAGAAGTGATTTGTAACTTTGATCTACTCCGCTGGAACTTTAAGGAGATAAGAATTAGTAATTTCAACCTGCTCCACTGCAACTTCAGGGAGATAAGGTCTGGTGGTTTCAATCTGCTCCTCTACAACTTCAGGGAGATAAGATTTGCTGTCTGTAGCTTTAATATGTTCCACTGCAACGCTAAGGAAATAAGATTCGTTGTCTTCAGTCTGCTCCGCTGCAACTTCAGGAAGATAAGATTCGCCATAATTTGTAGCTTTAATCTGTTCCATTGCAACGCTAGGGAAATAAAATTCGCTGTCTTCAGTCTGCTCCGCTGCAACTTCAGGGAGATAAGATTCGCGGTATTCATGCCGCTCCACTGCAACTTCAGGGAGATAAGGCTGGTGGCTTCAATCTGCTCCACTGCAACTTCAGGAAGATAAGATTCGCCATAATTTGTAGCTTTAATCTGATCCACTACAATGACAGGGAAATAACATTCGTTGTCTTCAGTCTGCTCTGTTGCAACTTCAGGGAGATAAGGTGGTGGCTTCAATCTGCTCCACTTTGCTTCGTGGAAGATAAGATTCGCCATAATTTGTAGCTTTAATGTGTTCCATCATAACGCCAGGAAATAAGTTTCATTGTCTTTAGTTCGCTTCTCATTTTGCAACTTCAGGGCGATAAGGCCGGTGGCTTCAATCTGCTCCACTGCAACTTCAGGAAGATAAGATCTGCCAATTTGTAGCTTCAATATGTTTCGCTGCAACTTCAGGGAAATAAGATTCGCTGTCTTCAGTCTGCTCCACTGCAACTTCAGGGAGATAAGGCTGGTGGCTTCAATCTGCTCCACTGCAACTTCAGGAAGATAAGATCCGTCATAATTTGTAGCTTTAATTTGTTCCATTGCAACGCCAGGGAAATAAGACTCGCTGTGGTAGATTTGATCCGACCTACTGCAACTTCAGCGGTATAGGACTTGTAACTCGTAGCTTTAATCTGCTCCACTGCAACTTCAGGGGAACAAGATTCGATATCTTCAACTTGCTCCACTGCAACTTCAGGGAGATAAAGGTAATGGCTTCAATCTGCTCTACTGCAACTTCAGGGAGATAATATTCACCATGGTAGATTTGATCCGACTTACTGCAACTTCAGAGGTATAGGACTTGTGGATTCACGGATCTTGCTACACCGTCCTCTGGGGGACATAAACTGTAGAATCGATTTTATGGACCTATGCTTATGCATAATGATTAGGATGCAATGATCAGAATGAATCGAATGCTCCTAACTAGACGTGTTATGGATGATATTTGCATGAATGCAGAATGTCATGAGAATGATCCCTTTTTTAATATCTGGGTTGTCATTGCTCGTTGTTCTTCAAGGTTGTATCACTGACGTAATATCCTGTCTTCTTGTTCAGCCGATATTTTTGACAGAAGATCTGAAGAAATAGTCACCATTTAGAGTTTCTTTCTCAAATATTTCCAACCCTTAGGCTTGGTGAGTTCTAAATAATAGTCATGTTTCAAGTTCTCGTATTATTTAGAAGTTTCTAGAGTAATATGCAGAACTCCTTCTATGAAAGTGTTATTAGCCCATCAATCGTTATTTCAACGCAAAATGCTCGAAAAAGATCATAATGATGGATGAAACTGAAATTTATCAGGCACAAAATTTGAAAAGAATGAATTAATCAAAGAAAGCAAACATTGCTGGAATACAAAATAGGTGATAGGCAAAAATAGGTGCCCCAGATATCGCAGCATGAGCTTCTCTGCACGAACTTCTTGAGGACCATTTTGAGCTCAACATGTGTTTAGGAGATCAAGAGTACTGTAACACCCCTTACCCGGGTTCTACGCCGGAACCGGGCTTGAGACGTTACTGTACTAAAACCTCACGGTCGCCACTTAGGCTAATCGTGACTACTCTCTTTAATCACCTCAATCACCTCATTCTCAACTTACGAGGCCTCACTCATACACACGAGGGCTCTCGAGACTAATCCGGAACTTTTACAATTCTTAAAATTTTTCTCTTCAAATACAGGGCTCACACGCCCGTGTAGAACGAGACACGCCCGTGTGTAGACACACACGCCCATGTTCAACAACCGTGCTTAAAACCCAAGCATTCTGCCAAATGCCCCACGGTTAAGGCACACACCCATGCGGTTTGGGAACACGCCCGTGTACTCTATTACATGTCCGTGCCTTCAACCCGTGGTCGACACTGACTAATCACACACGGTCTTGACACGCCCGTGGACCTAAACCGTGTGCTATACCTTGATATACTGACTTATTCAACATGGCCGTGTGTATCACACGCCCATGTGCTGGCCGTGTGTATCACACGACTTGAACAAACGATCGTGTAATCAGCCCGTGGTCTATTCTTACTTAAGGTACTAAGGTGCAGGGTGTACACGGCCTAGACACACGCCCGTGTGTCTATCCGTGTGGGCACTTCGAAGCTATCTTACCAAGCTTTTTACTACTCTAATTTGCATACATTCATATACTACTTCAAAACATTCTCAATCATCCATTAGAACACATGAATTAATACATTTAATCCTTAAAGAGTTAAGGTTTTCATCCCATACACTAGGGAGAACTTTATCAAATACATTTACAACCAACTCTAGGTTCTCTTAGGCCAATACAATTTGGCTACATCAATTAGGACTTAATCAACCTTAAAATAATCCCTACACATGCCATGACTCATAAGGACTTGATACCTCATACCAAGTGTCTGTTCGATAGTGTGAAAGCATCTCCGGCGGTCTCCAACCCGAGCTAGTTAATATAACCTATAAGAGATGAGAAAAGTAAAGGAGTAAGCAATAATGCTTAGTAAGCTCATCCGCAATAAGTGTCAAGATTGATATTCATTGTGTACTTAGTTACATAGTATCATGAAGAGTTTCTCTCATAAACTCATGGTTACTTACTCAACAATTCTTGAAACTTACTCATTCAACCTCTTACCACATTCTTACCATGTCACAAGCCAATTGCTCGTTTAATTAGCATACATTCCTGCATTGATCACCACATGATCATATAAAACAACACATCAAGCATTTTCAATAAGTCACTCGTACTACTAATATCTCAGTGGTTACGCACTTAGCCCACCATTGAATCTCTTACAGGGTGGTATCGCACACAGCCCACCAATCATTTACCTAAGGTGATTTCGGACTTAGCTCACCAATCATTTATATCTATGGTGATTTCGCACTTAGCTCACCAGTCATTTATAAGCGATGGTATCGCACATAGCCCATCAATTAATAATCAATCAGGTGGTAACGCACATAGCCCACCAATAAATAATACAGTTGATGGTATCACACACAGCCCATCACCACCATCAATAAGGTGATATCTCACATGGCTCACCGTTATTTACATTCATGGATAATAATCCACAAGTATATCTCTATTTCAAATGTTCATTCGAGAACATTCTCACATGTTTCTATTCTTACTTAACTTTCTACGATACTGTTCTCATTCACACAAAGGTATAAACTACACAAACACCACTAGGGGTTCATCATATAATGAATTCATCTCAATTCAGTTCTACACATACTTGTGTTACTCATGGTACAACCACATACATTGAATCATGCGAATTGTTAAATAACTCTCTTGAGTCTCATGCACATAGTTCTCATCGTCATCATACCCCAATTGGGTCTTACATACATTAACATATCGATGCCATGTCCCTGACATGGTCTTTTACTAATTCTTACCCCGAGGCCATATTCCAATATGGTCTTACTTGAGACTTTAACCATCGTCCTATCATGCTATACACCTTTCCCATTACTCTAAATTCAATTCCATTCACATCTCATCAAGAGACATTTCATACATTCATATAATAATATACATTCCATACAACATTGGAATGCTAAATAAGCTCATACGTAATTGCAACATTCGCACATGAACTTACCTCGATGTCGAAAGAGCCGAAAAGGGCTTTTTGCCCACATTTCTCTTTTCATCCGTTCTAGGTCCGAAACTCATTTTCTTTGATCTAGAACAATGAAATTTATTGATTTAATCTCTTATAAATCATGATATACTATAATCTAAACTTTAGGCAAAAATGACTATTTTGCCCCTACACTTTGGCAAAATTACCATTTTGCCCCTAGGCTCGTAAATAAATTTTCATCACATTTTCTTGTTAAACAAGTCTAGCTGAACATTTTATCCTCTTACAACTATCCACAATTCCATCTATTTCATGCCTTTATGAACAATTTACAACTTTTGCATTTTAGTCTCAAATAGGTGTTTTCATGAAAACATCTTTCACAAAAGTTGTTTCTCATCATTCTATCATTCATTTTCTTCCATAAAACTCATCAAACAACATGAAATCTATCATGGCAAGTCCCTAGACTTTCTACCATTTTGCAAACTAGTCCCCTCTTTAGAAAGCTTAAGCTTTGGGGACTCCAAAAGTACAATTTTCATCAAGAAAGATCATCAAAATCACTTACTTGTGAGGAGAATTGCTTGCTGAAATTTTAAGCTTCAAAACCCCCATGGCTACTATTTTTGGTGTGGAAGAAGAGAAGAAATAAAAAGATGATAGCTTTTGCTTATTTCATCTTTTTTTTATTCATTTGTCAACTAATATCACCAACTTTTGACCAAAATTTAATGCTCTTGTCCCCTTAACTTTCTATGGCCGGCCAACACATTTAACAAGGCCAAATTGTACATTTGGGACCTCCAATTAATATTCTATGACTATTTGGCACCTCTAGCAATTAAAATAGAACTTTCGCACTTTATGCGATTTAGTCCTTTTTCACAATTTAGCTAGAATTCGCTAAAACTAAGGCACCAAAATTTCCATGCATCCTTATAAACATGTTATATCACATATCATATCATGAAAATAATTTTCCCTAACCTCGAATTAGTGATTCTGAGATCACTGTTCTGACTAGCCCCTAAATCGGGCTGTTACAATTCTCCCCCTTAGGGATTTTCATCGCCGAAAATCTTATCAGAAGGAGTTACTACTAACACTCTTAAAACGTTTCCATCAACTCTTCAAAATCACAAATTCACTTATCCTCAAGTTTCTCTTGACACAACTCTTAAGCTGTGATACACAAGGTCGAGCATAACTTGAGACCTAGGTTATTCTTTCTCTAAGGTATATACTTAGAAATCCACCAATTTGGAACTCTATATATGTCCAAATGATCGTTCAGATCTTTACTGGTTGACTTACCACTATTCAAATGACATTTCCTTTCTTGGAAATTTTGTCAAACCAAAATTAAAATCAATAAGGTTCATCTCCTTTCTCATTAAAGCATTTACTGATCAGTAGAAATCTTGACTTGTACGCTTTGAAAACTCACTTTTAGTGGTCAACTACTCCCCGACCATAATCTCAATCATATCGCTTGAAATGTACTCTATTGTCAAAACATTTATCCACATAATCTGCATACTTCCTTATTCTTGCTTTATTAGATATGTCACTACTAAATCTCATACCAAAGCTCTATATAAGTTCGGATTCATCATCAACAACGGAAAACTTATACAACCTGTATTTACCATCTCAAATAAACTCATTCAGAGCTTATTTAAAATACCATTTGCTATATCTCTTCTGACCCCTTTTTGTTCTGAAAAGTAGACTCGCTCTAGTCATTAACCTCGCTGAAACTAAGATGTTACCAACTAGGGTCAACCGAGTAACTAACCCACATTGCTTAACCTGGATCTTTTCATAACATCTAACTCACAACACAGACACAAAAGTGATTGTCTCTGGATCACCAACCTGTCAACTATTTCTCTTGATTCAGACTGATCTCAATACTAGAACTTTCAAATAAACAGTTCTTTCAATAGCTTACAACTCAACTATCATGGTTTGAACATTTCGATAAGCATATCTTTATATTATGCTCCCTACTCACGTACACACAGAATTTTATTCTCTTTACTGATTCATGCGTGAATATACAATGAACTCGAATCATATCTCAATACCTTAATCTACTCTTTTCTCCATACTGAGAACATATTTTAAGCACACTCTCATCTGAGTTTCTCTTGCTATGCCAATCTAGAACCTTTACGATCGTCATATCTCACGATAGTAGGGACATCTCGATCGAATTCGTTAACTCTATTCTACTTACCCGAAACCCATCACACAACTTGAAACTTGTGATTTCACCTCTTATACACGAATCATCACCAATTTCCTCCTCAAGGTACCCAATTAAGGTTACGAGGAGATAAAGGAAATGTCAATTTCAATTAACTAAATCGACAACCGTTTTTTCTGATTTTTACTATCAGCTAACATTCTCACACAATCACAATTTATGAAAAGAACAACTACATCATCCCCGAAGGAAACATGTATTAGTACATAATACTAAAGGAGATCATTATAATCTCATCCATGGCATTAACTAACCATGCACAAACCACGTGCTTGAGCCAACTTACTCATACTTGCCATTTATTTAGCACATATCGTCGTACACACATCGTACTAGTTTCTTCGTGATTTATTTACGAATATCTGCATTCACTCCTTCACATGACTTTAGTACTAATCTCATTTATACTTCTCGACTCATCTATTTGTCCCATTGATCACTAGGGATAATCAAAGACGCAAATTCGTCGTCATTCATGTAGGCACGAAACCAATGCCACACCCCCGGGGTGGTCTTATATGGATTCACCTCTAAATGCCAATGCCATATTCTAGATAAGGTCTTATATGGACTTCCACATCAAGTATCGATGCCATGTTCTGAATATGATCTTACACGATTCTCATATTCATTACTGATTCCATATTCTAGATATGGTCTTATACGGAATCAAAACTTGGTGCCGAGGCCATGCCTCGAACATGATCTTATATGGGACCTTATCTATCTCATATCTCGATGATAGCCTCATCATTTTAGTCCTCTAGGACTTCAACCTCATGTTCAACAACAGTTACTCTATTTAGTAGAGTATTATGCATCGATGTGATACAAAGCATTCTCAAAATGCTAACATAAATCTCGTGATTAATCACATATAAACTTACTCAATTTAACTCTCATAACATCTCATCATAATTCAACAATGTGGTAAGGGAGTGAGGTTGCAAAGTCCCTTAGCCTAACTCTCGTGACTACATACATATGATTTACTACTCATTGTCAATGAAATATCATCATAGTCACACAACTCGCCTCAGGCAAGTTTTCATACTTACTCATGTTACAATGGTTTCTATCACCCATAATTTCGAACAGTGACTTCACTTACTCAAGTTCCACCTTAATGTCTACTCAAGTACTCAACACTAAGCTCTAATTCCTCTTACTATTTCTCATTAATCTAGAGAATGTCTTACGGGTTTTGAGTACGTCATTTACTTGATTGCCATAGTCCAACTATGGTCTTACTCGTATCACAACATCATAGCCCAGCTATTGCTTTACATGTCGTCACGATGCCATAGCCTCGCTATGGTCTTACACGAAATCTCATATCAACACCAATGCCATATCCCAAATACAGTCTTACATGGAAACTCATATCGATGTCGATGCCATATCCCAGATATGGTCTTACACAAAATCTTATACCGAAGCCAGGTCCCAGACGTGGTCTCATACGGGATTACTATTTGATGCCGATGCCATATCCCGATATGGTCTTATACGGATCATGTATCGATGCCAATGCCATGCCCCGTGCACATGGTCTTATATGGGATCACATATACCGCCATGGTCCAACCATGGTCTTATTCATCATTTTATCATTGAACGACCGTACTCATCTCCTGTATTCTACTTAGTCAAACTTTTTAGTTTTAACTTCCACACCATAATATGTGTGGCTTCATAACAGAGTCATAAAGCAAAACATCATGCATTCTCTACTTTAACAGTCACATGTGAGATTTAACCATGTGGACATATTTATCATAAACAATGGCATCACAAATCTCAAATGCTTACTTACTCTTACTGCTTCTCACATACATCACGGTACTTACTAGTCTCATGTTTGTAAGGTAAACAAGGTACCTGCAACACTTGATCACATAGATCAGTATACTTTACTATAACAAGCATAATCTCTGATTCATCATTCATAACAAGAATAATACTCATTTTCAACTTGATAATAACTTTGCTTACTCAACTTTCTTGCTATCTCACTTTAACTTTACTCATTTGCCCGATGAATTTCTGCGAATAACCGAAGATACTAAATCTCTTCACATGAACTTGATGCCAAAGCCATATCTTAGATACGATCTTACATGGAATATCTCATCTTGGTTTCGAGGCCATGTCTTGACATGGTCTGATACGAAGTCTTTCTTGTTCTCACCAATGTCATGCCTTGGCTTGGATTTACATGATATCTGTTCAATGCCAAGCTTGCCTTGGACTTACATGATATCTTGTTCAATGCTAAGCTTGCCTTGGACTTACATGATATCTCTGCTTGATTGCCGATGCCATGCCTTGGCTTGGTCTTATACGGACTTTCTAATCTCATGTGGTAGATCGAGTATCCTGGGAAATTCCATCTTCAATCGGGACATGCTCGTATTTAATCTCATTGATTTCTTTGTTTAGCAAAACATTAAGCATTCCATGATAATAATGTACATTATACTAAGTAATTCAATGATAGAAATCATAAAGCTTAGAAATCACACAAACTTACTGAAATTAGCTGGTTTGGGAATCATCTCTGTCTTAACAAAACAATTTCTTTAGAGCCGGGAGACATCACACTATTATTATCCACATATGGCATGTATAGCTAGACTCTTACTCGTGCTAGGTTAGTCCGAGAACCGACTAAACCATGCTCTGATACCACTAAATGTAACACCCTTTACCCGGGTTCTACGCCGGAACCGGGCTCGAGACGTTACCGTACTAAAACCTCACGGTCGCCACTTAGGCTAATCGTGACTACTCTCTTTAGTCACCTCAATCACCTCATTCTCGACTTACGAGGCCTCACTCATACACACGAGGGCTCTCGAGACTAAACTGAAACTTTTACGATTCTTAAAATTTTTCTCTTCAAATACAAGGCTCACACGCCCGTGTAGAACGAGACACGCTCGTGTGTAGACACACACGCCCATGTTCAACAACCGTGCTTAAAACCCAAGCATTCTGCCAAATGCCCCACGGTTAAGGCACACGCCCCTGCGGTTTGGAAACACGCCCGTGTACTCTATTACATGTCCGTACCTTCAACCCGTGGTCGATACTGACTAATCACACACGGTCTTGACACGCCCGTGGACCTAAACCGTGTGCTATACCTTGATATACTGACTTATTCAACACGGCCTAGGCACACGCCCATGTACTGGCCGTACGTATCACACGACTTGAACAAACGGTCGTGTAATCAGCCCGTGGTCTATTCTGACTTAAGGTACTAAGGTGCAGGGTGTACACGGCCTAGACACACGCCCGTGTGTCTATTCGTGTGGGCACTTAGAAGCTATCTTACCAAGCTTTTACTACTCTTATTTGCATACATTCATATACTACTTCAAAACATTCTCAATCATCCATTAGAACACATGAATTAATACATTTAATCCTTAAAGAGTTAAGGTTTTCATCCCATACACTAGGGAGAACTTTATCAAATACATTTACAACCAACTCTAGGTTCTCTTAGGCCAATACAATTTGGCTACATCAATTAGGACTTAATCAACCTTAAAATAATCCCTACACATGCCATGACTCATAAGGACTTGATACCTCATACCAAGTGTCTGCTTACGATAGTGTGAAAGCATCTCCTGGTCTCCAACCCGAGCTAGTTAATATAACCTATAAGAGATGAGAAAAGTAAAGGAGTAAGCAATAATGCTTAGTAAGCTCATCCGCAATAAGTGTCAAGATTGATATTCATTGTGTACTTAGTTACATAGTATCATGAAGAGTTTCTCTCATAAAATCATGGTTACTTACTCAACTATTCTTGAAACTTACTCATTCAACCTCTTACCACATTCTTACCATGTCACAAGCCAATTGCTCGTTTAATTAGCATACATTCCTGCATTGATCACCACATGATCATATAAAATAACACATCAAGCATTTTCAATAAGTCGCTCGTACTACTAATATCTCGGTGGTTACGCACTTAGCCCACCATTGAATCTCTTACAGGGTGGTATCGCACACAGCCCACCAATCATTTACCTAAGGTGATTTCGGACTTAGGTCACCAATCATTTATATCTATGGTGATTTCGCACTTAGCTCACCAGTCATTTATAAGCGATGGTATCGCACATAGCCCATCAATTAATAATCAATCAGGTGGTAACGCACACAGCCCACCAATAAATAATACAGTTGATGGTATCACACACAGCCCATCACCACCATCAATAAGGTGATATCGCACATGGCTCACCGTTATTTACATTCATGGATAATAATCCACAAGTATATCTCTATTTCAAATGTTCATTCGAGAACATTCTCACATGTTTCTATTCTTACTTAACTTTCTACGATATTCGTTCTCATTCACACAGTGCATAAACTACACAAACACCATTAGGGGTTCATCATATAATGAATTCATCTCAATTCAGTTCTACACATACTTGTGTTACTCATGGTACAACCACATACATTGAATCATGCGAATTGTTAAATAACTCTCTTGAGTCTCATGCACATAGTTCTCATCGTCATCATACCCCAATTGGGTCTTACATACATTAACATATCGATGCCATGTCCCTGACATGGTCTTTTACTAATTCTTACCCCGAGGCCATATTCTAATATGGTCTTACTCGAGACTTTAACCATCGTCCTATCATGCTATACACCTTTCCCATTACTCTAAATTCAATTCCATTCACATCGCATCAAGAGACATTTCATACATTCATATAATAATATACATTCCATACAACATTGGAATGCTAAATAAGCTCATACGTAATTGCAACATTCGCACATGAACTTACCTCGATGTCGAAAGAGCCGAAAAGGGCTTTTTGCCCACATTTCTCTTTTCATCCGTTCTAGGTCCGAAACTTATTTTCTTTGATCTAGAACAATAAAATTTACTGATTTAATCTCTTATAAATCATGATATACCATAATCTAAACTTTAGGCAAAAATGACTATTTTGCCCCTACACTTTGGCAAAATTACCATTTTGCCGCTAGGCTCGCAAATAAATTTTCATCACATTTTCTTGTTAAACAAGTCTAGATGAACATTTTATCCTCTTACAACTATCCACAATTCCATCTATTTCATGCCTTTATGAACAATTTACAACTTTTGCATTTTAGTCTCAAATAGGTGTTTTCATGAAAACATCTTTCACAAAAGTTGTTTCTCATCATTCTATCATTCATTTTCTTCCATAAAACTCATCAAACAACATGAACTCTATCATGGCAAGTCCCTAGACTTTCTACCATTTTGCAAACTAGTCCCCTCTTTAGAAAGCTTAAGCTTTGGGGACTCCAAAAGTACAATTTTCATCAAGAAAGATCATCAAAATCACTTACTTGTGAGGAGAATTGCTTGCTGGAATTTTAAGCTTCAAAAACCCCCCCATGGCTGCTATTTTCGGTGGAAGAAGAGAAGAAATAAAAAAGATGATAGCTTTTGCTTATTTCATCTTTTTTTTATTCATTTGTCAACTAATATCACCAACTTTTGACCAAAATTTAATGCTCTTGTCCCCTTAACTTTCTATGGCCAGCCAACACATTTAACAAAGCCAAATTGCACATTTGGGACCTCCAATTAATATTCTATGACTATTTGGCACCTCTAGCAATTAAAATAGAACTTTCGCACTTTATGCGATTTAGTCTTTTTTCACAATTTAGCTAGAATTCGCTAAAACTAAGGCACCAAAATTTCCATGAATCCTTATAAACATGTTATATCACATATCATATCATGAAAATATTTTTCCCTAACCTCGAATTAGTGATTCTGAGATCACTGTTCCGACTAGCCCCTAAATCGGGCTGTTACAATTCTCCCCCCTTAGGGATTTTCGTCGCCGAAAATCTTATCAGAAGGAGTTACTACTAACACTCTTAAAACTTTTCCATCAACTCTTCAAAATCACAAATTCACTTATCCTCAAGTTTCTCTTGACACGACTCTTAAGCTGTGATACACAAGGTCGAGCATAACGTCGACTATCGATACGATTGATTAATCGAGTACTTTATCTTTGCCTCGATCTCGATCCGAACCTCTTCTCTCTTGGTCTATACACATTCAAATTCAATCCGTTCAATCACTAACTCATTCAATTTAGTCCACACACACACATTTAGGGTATTTTACAAAATAGCCCTCACATTTATATATTTTGACACTTTAGTCCCTAATTCACAAAATCATCAAATTCATCAAATTCCACCTAGCACAAGCTTAGCCGAATTTTACTAGTGTCTATACAAACCCATACATCTCATTTATTTCACAATTTAACCCTTTTAATTTTCTATTTTCATAATTTAGCCCTAATTAACTAAATTCATCAAAAATTCAAGAACAACACATGATCATTAAACACATATCTTTCATTTAACACCAACACTCATCATAAAGCTCACCATTTCATCAATGGTACATTTCATAGACATCATCAATTCACAAAATTCAAGCATGGGTTTTGTAGAGTATAAAGCAACGATTACAAAAACGTAGAAATTATTAAAAACTGAGCTCAAACATACCTTAATTCAAGCTTAACCCTAGTCGAAATTTTCAAAGCTTTTCTTCTTTCTTTTCTTTTCTCATTTTCGGTTGATATAAACAAAGATGAGCACTCTTTTTCCTTTTGTTTCATTATAAATTAACTTAATAATTAAATACCAACTTTGCCCTTTTATAAGTCATATAAAACAAATACATTTTAAGGCTAGTTTGTCATTTAACACCCCACTATCTTAAAAATGGTTCATTAACAACATAAGGCCTCTTCCTTAAAAAGCCATCAACATTTAAGTACTTATAATTCAACACATAGCTTTTACACCTTATACAATTAAGTCCTTATCACAAATTCGACACACAAACAATCAAATTATCACACAGAATTTTCACACAGGCTAAGTCACAAAATATTCACATAGAAAATATCATTAAAATATTTATACGACCTCGGATTTGTGGTCTCGAACCACCGTTTCGACTAGGGTCTAAACCAGGATGTTACACGCGCATTTTCGCAGAGAATGATTATTTGTGCGACAAATCCTTCCATTGCGCGCTACCATTCAATTGAGCCCTATGTCAATTTCTTCTGTTGTTTTTAAATTTTTCCTCAGGATTTACACACTGTTTCAAATTAGTCTTTGTTTAAACGCTGCGTTCAATAACTTGGGTAAATTGCGCTTTTAATCCCCTTTAGTTTACGCGCATTATGTTTTAATCCATTTTCGATTTCATTTTTAATTTATTGCCTTTTAGCTCCTTAATTTTGTTCTAATTTCAATATAATCCTTTAATTAATTAATTTAATTATTTGTCTATTGATTTTTCTAATTATTATTATTTTTAAATTAATATTATATATTTTATATTTTAAATCGTTCTAGATATTATTTATTTCTCTTTATATGTTATTTTCATTTATTTTTTTATATATATTCTTTTTATATACACATATAATTTATATTAAAGTATTTTTATGTATATATTATTGATTTCATATTATTTTATGTATGTATTTTCTGTTAAATTTATTTATGTGTATATGTATATTTTTAAATTTATTTACTTATATAATTTATTTCCTTTTAAGTCCCTATCTTATTATATATTTTGTTATTTCGAAAAAAAAATTATTATTTTCATGTATAAATCATTTATATTGGGTTTTTATTTCATATATGTAATTTTTGTATATTAACATATATTATTTTGTACATTATTTACTCAAGACTTCTTCTTTTATAATAGATATTTGAATAATCATTCATATATTATTGGTTTTTTTATTTTATACATGTAAATTATTTCAAATTCTAGCATATGTTATTCATTTGTAATTTCTCATGTGTTTTTAAATTGTTTTGTACCATATTCTAATTTCCATATTGCTTTGAATATTATGTATGTTTTTGGTTTTCATATTATTTCATATATTATTATTGTAATGGCCCATTTTTGCCCGGGCCATACACAATTCAAAAACAAAAAAATAATAAAGTCCAGTTTTTTTTTAGTCCAGTTACAACATTAAACCCAGACTCCAAAACCAAAACCCACTTAAGCCCAAACAAATACCACCAGACCCAAAAACTAACCACTATCCAAATAACCCTGACCCAAGTACAAAGGAGCCCAATTAGCCCAAAACAGTTTCAGCTGCTGGAAACCCTAGCAGGGGTCTCGTGCCGCAAGTGACTCGACAACAGCCCACCAATTGCCCCGCAATCCGCGTGCAAACAAATACTCCACCGCTGAGATCTGCGCCCACCCACACTGCAAAAAAGGAAAAAGCAACGCAATGTAAAATGGCATGAAGCAGCAAAAATAGGGTCCGATGTTTAATTCCTAATTCGTTCAAGGGTTATAAAAACCCTTGCATAATCTGTAAAAAAAAAAAAAAGATATGAAAATATACAGAGACATATTTTTTACACGGAATATTCACAGTTCATAAAGCATCAAAGGTTTTTATTTATTTATTTATTTTTTCATTTTTCGAATACTATTTTTTTTATTATTTTTCTCATATATAATATATATATTAAAATACAAAAAAAAGGAAAAAAAACTAACCTTTTGAGCGCGGTGGCCGGCGACGGTGGCGACGGCGCCGGAGCCTCGCCGGAGGGCCTGTCGGAAATCGCCTGGAGGGGAGAGGGGAGAGTACCTCTCTGATTTTGTTTTTGAAACGAAGAAAAATGATTTTTTTTTAAAATTTTTTTAACTTATATAGTAATATCAAAACGACGTCGTTTTGGCTTAAGGCAATAAGCATCAAAACGGCGTCGTTTGGCTTTTACCCGAAATCCGACCCGATTTGACCCGAAGGATCCGCGTGTTTTAAAGCGGAAGGGTTATTTGCGCTTTTAACCCTTCCGCATTTTCAATTTTTTTAATCCAGTTTTTATTATTTTCTAATTTATGCCTCAAAGTTTATTTACATTCCAATTTAGTCCCTCGGTTGCACTAAAGGCCAAATTCATTACGACGCCGTTTTGAAGAAAGGCATAATTGCCCAGTAGATCCCTATGGATTAAGGCGCGTTTTGATTTAATCCTTTTAATCTGTTTTAATTGCTATTTGACCCATGTTTTCTTTGTTCTATTTTATTTTTATCCTTTTATTTTATTTTATTATTTTACATTGTATTAAACTATTTTATTATATTGAATAGTCTATATTATTTTCCTTATTATCTATATATTAATTTATTTATGTATATTTATTTATGTATTATTTTTATATATATTAAATTATTATTTATTATTCAGTTTAAAATTATTTTTTTATTACATGTTTTTATAATTTATTTATTATATTATACACTTTTTCTATATTATATAGTATCATATTATATCATATATTATTTTTAAAATTTTATTTTTGTATAAAATCTATTTATATTATATAACTTATTTTATTTACATATGTAATTTTATGATTAGTATATATGTTTTTATATAAAGTTATTGTAGACTATTTATTAATTATTTTTATCATATATAATCATTTATATGTATTAAATTATTAAATTATATTTATTATAATTTTTTATATATTTTAAGTTTCTTTTTATATATTGTTATACATATTTATTGCTTTACAAAATTATCATTTTTTACTCTTTTATTTTTATTTTTTGTTATAATATTTATTTAATGTTTAGATATATTGTTAATTTATTTGTTTCTCATAATTGATCTTATTTATAGAACTTTAAATCCATTTCTTGATTTCTTGAACTTACTATAGATTTTAAAATTGTTATTGCATATTTTATAACTTGTATTTATTTATTTATGTTTTCTTATTACTTAATATTATTTTTAGCATAATCCAATTATTATCATTCGCTATATCATATTATCCTTTTGTTAATTGTCTATATCATTCGTTAATTCGACTCGTATTTATAGTGAATTAATATTAGATTTATATTTTGTAATATATCAATGCAAAATCAAATTCATAACATTTTTATAAAAACACGTTTTTGCTAAAATTGTCGTATTTTATTCAAAGTTTTTAAAAGAACGTTGATATGTGATACTTGGGGACTTCAAGAAGAATCGTGCCCTAACTTACTGGGTTTCGATTTTTCTTGTGGAACTTAAGGTATTAAATATCCTTTTTCTTTTAGAATTGAAACTTACAAATTTCAAATCAAAAACCTATTCTTGAGAATTCAAAACGTTGTATCCTAACTTACTGGATAAGATGTTTTGTGTCTTGATGTAGGAATTTTTTATAAAATAAAGACAAGCCTAGTTTCGAAGTCATGAGATGTTATATCCTAACTTACTGGGTATAGCATTTTATTTCTTTGAGATAGGTAAATCTTGGCTTTCTTTTAAATAAAAGGATCATATTTTAAAATTCTTCAAAATTTCGATATCGGGACATGGAATTATCAATTAGGTACCAAATTTTGGGCGCATTTAGGGTGCTAACCCTTCCTCGTGTAATCGACTCCCGAACCTGTTTTCTGGTATTTTGTGGACCAAAAATCAGTGTTTTGAAATAAAACGTTTTATGATGTGATCCAATCACACCTAAGTAAAAAGGGATTGGTGGCGACTCATGTTTCCATTTTTTAAAGTCGATCCCCGTTTTTATAACCTTTATAAAAATGGTTTCGACAATTATCTCATATTGTCAATTAGTATTTGGTGTTGCTATCTTAATTTTATTTATCTATGTTTAAAAACTTGTTATAGTTTTTTTATTTTGGTTTGTTTCTTTAGTTATATTTTTTAGTTTTCATTATTTTGATCGTTAATGTTTGGATATGAGCTTATTGTTACTTTGTACATGTTAATTTGTTGCCATGTATTATAATTCCATGCTTGACACTATGTCTTATTATCAAATAATGATGCAAATTCTAGGTTATATAGGCCAATTTTAGTTGTTTTTTATCCCAAACAAATCAAATAAAATACATTTTGATTACTCGAAAGATTTTCAAAATAAGGTGATATTTGGTGTTTGGAAATCCGAGAAATTGTGCCCTAATGTATTGGGTTGCGGTTTTTTCGTTTGACCAAATAACTTAATACCCTTTTTCAATTGCTTGATTTTGAAGTTATAAGATGATCTCGACTTTGAGGGTTCAAGATATTGCATCCTAACGTACTGGGTGTAGTATTTTGTTACTTTGGAGCGAATGAATCTTACATTTAAAATTGGAATATTCCACCCTATTTCAAAGAAATTGCACTTTCAAAACTTTTCAAATTTTCAATGTTAGGACATCATTTAATCAATTTGGTATCAATTTTGGGCGTACGAGGGTGATAGCTCTTCCTCGTACGTAACTGACTCCCGAACCCATCTTTTTATTTCGCAGGCCAAAATTAAGTTTTAAAGATGAAACATTTTACGAGGTGATCCGATTACACCTAAACAAAAAAAGATCGGTGGCGACTCCATATTTTTAAAGTCGATCCCATTTTTCCAAAAATAAAAAAAATGGTTTCGACAGCTTGGCGACTCCACTGGGGACTGGTTGAGAGTCAGGCCATAGATTGATTAATTTTTGTCCTTTTGATTAAAAATTTGGAAAATTGTTTTGAAAAATCATGTTTCTTTTGATGCATTTGTTGGTGCTATGATTGCAATAATGTCGAGTCTCATAGAATACTCTTGCATTACATTGCATAACCGTTGTGGTTACACCTTTTAAGTGGGAGTGAGAAACTATGCCTTCGTGAGGTTTTCACCTCCGCATGGGCTAGTGGATCACTTCCGGGATACATCCGTACCTATGTCTTCGTGAGATTTTCATCTTCGCATGGCCATAGGGAAATGTATTCCCCTAAATCGAACTCGATCCATATGAGCCTATAATGGGTGAGGATTGAGGAATCGGTTGGTTCAGGTACCCTCTCTTTAGAACCAAACCACATATAGTGAACCCTAGGAGCCCACTTTAGGTAGAACTATGTTGAACCCTAGCAGTCACCTGGGTAGGTGATTGATTATTTTCTGTTTGATTTTATTGTTTACCATCTGTATATGATACTAACGTGTTTTCTTTTGTTTATGACTACATTGCATTTCATCATCATAGAAAGGAGGTGTTGATTCATATTCGATTGCTAAATAGAAGAGTTTGTCATAAGAAAATGGATTGCTTGATAAAGTGGGTTATAATGCATTCGTCCAAATATAGTCCAAGTAAACACAACGAGAAAAGATTGATAGTATATGACTTTGCCTCGTTGCCCGGGGATTCAAGCCAACAAGGATTATTCGAGAGTCATCACGTCTCAATTTTCTTAAATAAACTTATGAGCATCATGGAGGATAAGTGAGTGAAGAGTCACGGCCTAGACCAATCAACAAGAAGCTAGAAGAGGCATCTATTGAGAAAGTTCACGGGACACGACCATAACATCCGGATACGAAGAAAAGGATTGGTGTCTTCACCTGGACTATGAGGACAAAGCTGCATATGTAATTCGTTTTATGTAAAGGAATTTATTTTCTAGAAAAGTTCTTCTAATGGAATTGAATTCAGAATCAACGCCTCTCTTTCTTTTTGCATTCATTCCATGCATTTGCATTGCATTTCATGCATTTGCATTACATCACATCATATGCATTAAAATTTGTAGAAAGACTCTAATTAATTAAAAATTATTTCAGTAACCTGGAAACCGACAAAACATTACCAAATACGCATCCCTACGGCACAAGGAAAAAGACCAAGTCAATGGACAAAAGACTAGAAAAGTTGGAGCAAATGCAAAAGGATATGCAAGAACAAATGCAGGCACAGATGCAAGAGCAGCTGGCTAAGATCCAGCAAGAAATGAGGGACCAAATGATGGAGTCCCAAAGAAACATGATGGCTTAATTGTCTCAATTGCTGGTGGGAGGAATAGACAAAGGAAAGACTCCCATGGTTAACACTGAGGAAAATAATGTGGAACCACTTTATCCTCCGGGTTTTACCCCAACCCATCCTGAAGTGTATCCCCGAAGAGCGTCTGTCACAACTAAACCTCAACAATTTTAGGAGGGTGCTTCGATACCGGTGAATTCCCAAACTGGATTAGGCTCTAATCCAGAGGGTAATCCTGCCAATCCCGTTGTTCCCAATCTAGATAATGTAGCAGAAAGAGAAAGAGCAAAAAGGGAACTCCCAAAGTAGTTAGAGGACCGATGTAAATGGCTGGAAGAAAAATTCAGAGCAATGGAAAGCGCTGATAATTATAGAGGAATCAATGCTAGGGACTTAAGCTTGGTTCCGGACCTAGTACTTCCCCACAGGTTTAAGATGACGGATTTTGAGAAGTACAACAGAATTAGTTGTCCCGAAGCTCATATCACTATGTTTTGCAGACGTATGACTGGGCATGTCAACAATGATCAATTACTGATCCACTTTCCAAGACAGTCTAACTAGGGCAGCGTCCAAATGGTATAACCAATTGAGTCGTACCAGGATTAATTCATGGAGAGATTTAGCTCAAGCTTTCATGAAACAGTATAGTCATGTAACGAATATGACCCCCGATAGAATCACTTTGCAGAACATGGAGAAGAGAACAAATGAGAGTTTTCGAAAGTATGCCCAAATATGGAGGGAAGTCGCTATACAAGTCCAGCAATCTCTACTGGAAAAAGAAACCACGATGCTCTTCATCAATACTCTGAAGGCCCCGTTCATTAACTATATGTTGGGAAGTGCCACCATGAGCTTTTCAGATATGGTAACGTCCGGTGAGATAATTGAGAATGCTATAAGAAGCAGAAAGATAGACGCGGGAGAAAGCAACAAAAGATCAACTTCGAGAAACAAGGAAAATGAAGTAAATATCCTGAGCACGCATAAGACCGAAATCCATAGCTATCAAGGCTCTTCAAGCCAAGAATTCAACTCGAGGCCAAATACAGAAAAGCTCCAGTTCACGCCCATCTCGATAACATATAAAGAGCTGTATCAGAATCTTTTTGATGTGCATATAGTGTCTATGTTCTACTCGGAACCTATGCAACCTCTGTACCCAAAATGGTATAATGAGAATGCCCAATGCGAGTACCACGCGGGAATAACAGGGCATTCAATTGAAAACTGCACTACATTTAAAAAGTTGGTCGAAAGACTCATTGAAAGGGGAATTGTGAAAGTCGACGATTTCTCAGAACCTAATCACTCGGATGAAGCAGTGAATATGATAGTTGAAAGTGGAGGCAGAAGAGTTGCAATTCCTTGAAGAAGTCAGAGGAATATTAGGGAATCTGAACATTAATGACATATCGAAAGAGGGAATCAGGGAATAAAAGTTTCCAAGCCCTTACATACTTGGGAAGATTTTAAACAATAGGACTGTGGAAAGGTTCCTTGTATTTTTAGAAATTTCCAGAGTAATATTCAAAACATGCTTGTTGCTTTAAGCCTAGAAGCAATAAGAATCTTTTTGTGAAATAGGCTTGTGTCCATAATTTTTATTTCAATAAAATGCATCTTTTTAAGCAAATATTTTTTTCATTCTTTACGTTTCATACTGTACATTCTTTTGTTTTTTAGAATATTCTTTCATTCTTTATTCATGACCATACCATACAAATAATCATCCTTAGAATCATTTATTCTTTGGATTTTTTTGCCTTCGTACCTAGGTACCCAGATATCACCGACTTGAGCGACGTTGTTACTGACTCCCTTTTTGAATGAGATATGGGTCTAGGGGATCTAAGGACTTTGAAGATGATAGAGATTGTAGCATATCTTTTGATTTGTTAAGTATGGTAGAACAAGTGAAAATAGACTCTACTTTGCAAAGGGTCAGTGGACGTTGCGAGCTTAGGAAAGGGGGTAAAGATCAAAGCCTAACTCACCACAGAAATAAGGCGAGACATCATTGAGCTATTTTCAAGAATTCCAAGATGTTTTCGCACAATCATATCGAGGAACGCCAGGCTTGAAATGTGGGTATGATGTTTAAAGAACCCATGGTAATGGTTCTATGATGGTCAGGCTAATCAAGAGGATCGGGCTACTGGTTTACCAAGAAAAGGAAATTGCACCAGTTACGTCGTAAATGCCAAATTGGGGAAGACAAGACTTATGTGCCTCTTCCATTCTTTCTATAGGTGGGGCATAGATGTTATGGGGTAGTTCTCGTCAAAATCATCTAACCGATACCAATTCATCTTCGTGGTTATCAATTACTTCACTAAGAGGGTGAAGGTTGCTTCATATGCCAAAGTTACAAAGTCAGCAGTCATCAAATTCAAATCCAGATCCAAATTCAAATTCAAATCCAAATCCAAATTCAAACTCAAGTTCAGATTTAAATTTAAGTTCAAATGCAAATTCAAATTCAAAAAAAAAATGGCAATAAAGAATGCCAGAAATGAACATGTCTAATATAATTGCACAATGTCAAAAAGTTACAGTCTGTTCAAAGATCAGACACCATATCAGTACAGCAAAGGCAGCCAAAAAACCATTCAAAATTTTTGAAAAATGACTGAGATTTGTAAAGGTTGGCATTAAGAAGTCACCATTTACCCTCTTTGTTTCTTGAATGTTGGCCGGGACCTTCACCGGGGCAACATCTTTCCCATTGGTTTATGAAAGGGAATCAATTGTAGGAGGTTAAGATTCCTTTTCTCCAAGCTTTGATTGAATTGGATGAAGCAGAATGTCTCTAGTAAGTTTGATTGAAAGTATTCATGGTCGAATGTACCAAAAATGGATGATACAGGCTTATGAAAAAAGGTTTGCCCAAAAGAATTTCATGATGGGGACTTGGCATTAAGAAGGATTCTTCTCATACAAAAGGACTTCAGAGGAAAATAAATGCCAAAGTTTGGAAAAACCTTATGTGGTGAAGAAGGATTATTCTAGAAGATCATTAACCTCGACCAAGATGGATGGCAAGAACATGCTAAGGCTGGTGAATTCAGATTTCATCTAAAAGGAGAGGCCAATGTGAAAACCCGCAAAGGGTGCCTTGAGACCTTTAAAAAAAAGAAATAAAAAATTTTCAATAAAAAAAAAGAAAGAAAAAGGAGAGGCCAAGGCGAAAACCCGCAAAGGGCGCTTTGAGACCAAAGGGGATTTGAGTTGAAAACCCGAAAAGGGCGGCTCAAATTTTCATCGAAAGTGGGGTATACAGTAGTCTCGCTACGCTTGAATTAACAATGAGGAAGTATGTGACGTCTTGGGGCATCGACAAAGTACTCCGAATCCCCTAAGCACATATTGAGCTTGAAATGGTCCTCAAGAAGTTTGAACAGAGAAGCTCAGGCTGCGATATCTGGGACACCTAGTTTCCATCTTACCCATTCTGAATTTGCTATCTTTAATTATTTTATTCGTTTCAAAATACACTACCAATAAATTTCCTTCTGGATTGCATTTGCTATTTTTGCTTAACTTATTTGTTTCGAGTTATGCTCCTAATTAGTTTCCTTCTCGTCCATTGTTATGATATTTTTCAAACATTTTGCATTGAAATAACGATTAGTGGACTAATAATACTTTCATAAAAGGAGTTTCGCATATTACTCTAGAAGCTTCTGAATAATAAAATAACTTGAAACAGGACTATTGTTTAAAACCCACCAAGTTTAAGGGATGGAAATATTGGTGGAGGACGAGTCTAAACTGAGACTATCTCTCCGGATTTTTGTCAAAAATGGTGATTGAACAAAATGACAAGATATTGCGTCAGTAATACAATTTTGACGAAAAATGGGCAATGTTAAACTCGAGTGAAAAAAGGGAATCATTCTCGAGAAAAAATGATATTCTGCATCCATGCAAATGTCATGTGTACACATTTGGTTAGGTCACCCAGGGAATGATCAGTTGATGGAACAAGTTACAGATCCTATACTCCTGATTGACAGCAGGTTGGATTGAAGATGAAACAAATTCTTTACCCTTGAGTGCCAGTGGGATGGATTGGAAAAGATTCAGATCCTATACCCCTAAGTCACAATGAGATGAACCCTGAAGTTACAGTAAGGCAAATCGGTTGAGCAAGATATAATTGTTTTCTCAGATTTTCTGTCGATAATACTAGCCGAACAATATGGCGGCATAATACGTTAGTGATAAAACCTTGATAAACAATGAGCGATGACACCTTAAGCTTTTAAAAAGGGATTATTCTCATAAAATTCTGCATTCATGCAAAACACATTTAGTTAGGGGCATTTGATTCATTCCGATCATGGCATCCTAATCATTCTCATAACATTCTGCATTCATGCAAATGTCGTCCATAATACATTTAGTTAGGGGCATTTGATTCATTCCGATCATTGCATCCTAATCATTCTCATGACATTCTGCATTCAGGAAAATGTCAAATCATTTAGTTAAGAGCATTTGATTCATTCCGATCATTTCATCCTAATCATTGTATCTATTTTAAAAAAAAGGATCATTTTTATGACATTTTTACATTCATATCATCCATAACACATGTGGCTAGGAGCATTTGATTCATTCCGATCATTGCATCCTAATCATTCTCATAACATTCTGCATTCATGCAAATGTCGTCCATAGTACATTTAGTTAGGGGCATTTGATTCATTCTGATCATTGCATCCTAATCATTCTCATGACATTCTGCATTCAGGAAAATGTCATATCATTTAGTTAGAAGCATTTGATTCATTCCGATCATTGCATCCTAATCATTGTATCTATTAAAAAAAATGGGATCATTTTCATGACATTTTTGCATTCATATCATTCATAACACATGTGGCTAGGAGCATTTGATCCATTCTGATCATAGTATCATGATCATTTGGCATAAACATATGCATGTGGAATCGATTCTACAGGTCGTGTCCCTCAGAGGACGGTGTAGCAACATCGGTGAATTGTAGATTTTGTCTCCTCGAGATGGCAATGGGGCAGATCAAATTTGGCGAATCTTATCTCCATGTATTGGTAATGGAGCAGATTCAAGTTACCTAGCCTTATCTTCCTGAGGTAGCAAGGGAGCAGGCTGAAGATTATAGTCTTATCTTCCTGATGTAGCAAGGGAGCAGACTAAATAAATTGTAGATCTTGTCTCCTAGAGATGGCAGTGGGGCTGATCGAATTTGGCGAATCTTATCTCCATGTATTGGTAATGGAGCAGATTCAAGTTACTTAGCCTTATCTTCCTGAGGTAGCAAGGGAGCAGGCTGAAGATTATAGTCTTATCTTCCTGATGTAGCAAGGGAGCAGACTAAATAAATTGTAGATCATGTCTCCTCGAGATGGCAGTGGGGCAGATCAAATTTGGCGAATCTTATCTTCATGTATTGGTAATGGAGCAGATTCAAGTTACCTAGCCTTATCTTCCTGAGGTAGCAAGGGAGCAGGCTGAAGATTATAGTCTTATCTTCCTGATATAGCAAGGGAGCAGAATAAATTGTAGATCTTGTCTCCTCGAGATAGTAGTGGGGCAGATCGAATTTGGTGAATCTTATCTCTATGTATTGGAAATAGAGCAGATTCAAGTTACCTAGCCTTATCTTCCTGAGGTAGAAAGGGAGCAGGCTAAAGATTATAGTCTTATCTTCCTGATGTAGCAAGGGAGCAGACTAAATAAAATTGTAGTTATTGTCTCCTCGAGATAGCAGTAGGGTAGATCGAATATTGGTGAATCTTATCTCCATGTATTGGAAATGGAGCAGATTCAAGTCACCTAGCCTTATCTTCCTGAGGTAGCAAGGGAGTAGGGTGAAGATTATAGTCTTATCTTCTTGATGTAGCAAGGGAGCAGACTAAATAAAATTATAGATCTTGTCTCCTCGAGATAGTAGTGGGGCAGATCGAATTTGGCGAATCTTATCTCCATGTATTGGTAATGGAGCAGATTCAAGTTACTTAGCCTTATCTTCCTGAGGTAGCAATGGAGCAGGCTGAGGATTATAGTCTTATCTTCCTGATGTAGCAAGGGAGCAGACTAAATAAATTGTAGATCTTGTCTCCTCGAGATGGCAGTGGGGCAGATCGAATTTGGTGAATCTTATCTCTATCTATTGGTAATGGAGCAGATTCAAGTTACCTAGCCTTACTTCCTGAGGTAGCAAGGGAGCAGGCTAAAGATTATAGTCTTATCTTCCTGATGTAGCAAGGGAGATGACTAAATAAATTATAGATCTTGTCTCCTCGAGATAGCAGTGGGCAGATCGAATTTGGCGAATCTTATCTCCATGTATTGGAAATTGAGCATATTCAAGTCACCTAGCCTTATTTTCCTGAGGTAGCAAGGGAGCAGGCTGAAGATTATAGTCTTATCTTTCTGATATAGCAAGGGAGCAGACTAAATAAAATTGTAGATCTTGTCTCCTCGAGATAGCAGTGGGGCAGGTCGAAGACGGTGAATCTTATCTTCCCGAGGTAGCAGGGGAGCAAATTTTAGCCACTAGCCATATCTTCCTGAGGTAGCAAGGGAGCAGATTGAAGATTACAGTCTTATCTTCCTGAGGTAGCAAGGAAGCTGATTGAAGATTGTAGATTTTGTCTTCTCGTGATAGCAGTGGGGCAGATCGAAAATGGTAAATCTTATCTTCTCGAGGTAGCAGCGAAGCAGATTGAAGCCACAAGTCTAAATTGGATCAAAGCGCTAGTTCTCATGCTCCTGAAAATATAGCGGGATGGAACGAAGCTACTCGAAGAAGAAAAGCACTGAAAGAGGTCAAGATTTGGCAAGACCGGGCAAAATTGGCCCTTTTTGAAGTCTTTGCTCTATTCTCGTTACACGACAATGAGCAAAGAGGGGCAGCTGTAATAGGCCCAATTGGCACGGGCCCATCACTTAATATTAACCAAATTAAAAAAACCCAAAAACAATATATCCAAATAATAACAGTCCTTTTATTACAAAATATACAGGCCCAATTACCAAACAGAGCCCAATGCTGAACAAGACCCGAATGGCCCAAATTTTTAACAATTTCAGAAAACCCTAGAGGCCTCTAGAGCGTTCTAGCGCTGCAACCCCTCCCCGCACGCGCGCCACGTCCACGCCAGCCAGGCACTCGGGCCACCCCGCCTCCACGACGGTTACCTGCAAAATAGCACAGAAAAGCCAGCAGAGGAGAAATAACAGAAAAAATAAAAATGGATTTTGTATTTTATTTTTTCCATTTTTCATTTCGGCTATATAAGGCCTGTTGTAAATCATACCAGAGGATCCCCATTTTTTTTTGTACCTACGCACGCAGATAAGCAAAGAAATCATAGTGTTAAAGGTGATTTTCAGTCTCAGTTTTCTTTCTTGCTTTCGATGGCCCTTCTTTTCTTCAATTCTTTTTATTGATTGCATGTGAAAGAGAATAAAGGAAAGGAGAAGGAACTTATCTGTTTAATGGAATTTTCGAATCCCTCTTCCACTACGTCATAATCGAAGCTCGGGGGAGGAGATTTGAAGTTTGAAGCCTTTGAATAAGCTTTCAGATAAGATGATCGGCCTGCGCGGGACGCCATTCGCTGATTTCAATGGTGAATTGGTGAATCGGGCCTCTTCTTGATTTGGCCGAACAAAGGGGGGATGGTTAGATGAATTTAGTTTTCTTTGTTTTGTTAGGGTTTGTCATGAGGAAGAAAAGGGTTTTATTTATTTTAAAATTGTTTTAATACTTAAAACGGCACCGCATAAAGGAGCCCGCATGGATCACCCGATGACCCGATCTAGCACTCTCAGGACTCGCGCATTTTCGCAGAGAATGATTATTTGCGCGACAAATCCTTCCATTGTGCGCTACCATTCAATTGAGCCCTATGTCAATTTCTTCTGTTATTTTTAAATTTTTCCTCAGGATTTACACACTGTTTCAAATTAGTCTTTTTTTAAACGCTGTGTTCAATAACTTGGGTAAATTGCACTTTTAATCCCCTTTAGTTTACGCGCATTATGTTTTAATCCATTTTCGATTTTATTTTTAATTTATTGCCTTTTAGCTCCTTAATTTTGTTCTGATTTCAATATAATCCTTTAATTAATTAATTTAATTATTTGTCTATTGATTTTTCTAATTATTATTATTTTTAAATTAATATTATATATTATATATTATATATTTTAAATCGTTCTAGATATTATTTATTTCTCTTTATATGTTATTTTCATTTATTTTTTTATATATATTCTTTTTATATGCACATATAATTTATATTAAAGTATTTTTATGTATATATTATTGATTTCATATTATTTTATGTATGTATTTTACATTAAATTTATTTATGTGTATATGTATATTTTTAAATTTATTTACTTATATAATTTATTTCCTTTTAAGTCCCTATCTTATTATATATTTTGTTTATTTCGAAAACTTTTTATTATTTTCATGTATAAATCATTTATATTGGGTTTTTATTTCATATATGTAATTTTTGTATATTAACATATATTATTTTGTACATTATTTACTCAAGACTTCTTCTTTTATAATAGATATTTGAATAATCATTCATATATTATTGGGTTTTTTTTATTTTATACATGTAAATTATTTCAAATTCTAGCATATGTTATTCATTTGTAATTTCTCATGTGTTTTTAAATTTTTTTGTACCATATTCTAATTTCCATATTGCTTTGAATATTATGTATGTTTTTGGTTTTCATATTGTTTCATATATTATTATCTCATATTGTCAATTAGTATTTGGTGTTGCTATCTTAATTTTATTTATCTATGTTTAAAAACTTGTTATAGTTTTTTTATTTTGGTTTGTTTCTTTAGTTATATTTTTTAGTTTTCATTATTTTGATCTTTAATGTTTGGATATGAGCTTATTGTTACTTTGTACATGTTAATTTGTTGCCATGTATTACAATTCCATGCTTGACACTATGTCTTATTATCAAATAATGATGCAAATTCTAGGTTATATAGGCCAATTTTAGTTGTTTTTTATCCCAAACAAATCAAGTAAAATACATTTTGATTACTCGAAAGATTTTCAAAATAAGGTGATATTTGGTGTTTGGAAATCCGAGAAATTGTGCCCTAATGTATTGGGTTGCGGTTTTTTCGTTTGACCAAATAACTTAATACCCTTTTCAATTGCATGATTTTGAAGTTATAAGATGATCTCGACTTTGAGGGTTCAAGATATTGCATCCTAACGTACTGGGTGTAGTATTTTGTTACTTTGGAGCGAATGAATCTTATATTTAAAATTGGAATATTGCACCCTGATTCAAAGAAATTGTATTTTCAAAACTTTTCAAATTTTCGACGTTAGGACATCATTTAATCAATTTGGTACCAATTTTGGGCGTACGAGGGTGATAGCTCTTCCTCGTACGTAACTGAATCCCGAACCCATCTTTTTATTTCGTAGGCCAAAATTAAGTTTTAAAGATGAAACATTTTACAAGGTGATCCGATTACACCTAAACAAAAAAAGATCGGTGGCGACTCCATATTTTTAAAGTCGATCCCGTTTCTCCAAAAATAAAAAAATGGTTTCGACAATCGACATAAACTTCGATTTCTTTGTGCATCATATCATGGAACAAGGTCACCATGGCCCTTTGATATGTCACTCCTGCATTTTTCAGTCCAAATCGCATCACCTTATAACAAAATGTACCCCACAAGGTTATGAAGGTGGTCTTTTCCATGTCTTCAAGGTGCATTTTTATTTGATTGTATCCCGAGAAGCCATCCATTAAGTAAAACAGCGGATAGCCTGTCGTATTGTCTACTAGAGTATCAATGTGAGGCAAGGGGAAATTGTCTTTCGGGCTGGCCTTATTTAAAATTTCTATAATCTACACACATTCGCACCTTCCCATCTTTCTTAGGCACAGGCACAATGTTGGCTACCCATTCTGATTATTTGATTTCCTACAAGAATCCGGCATCAAACTGCTTTTTGACTTCCTTTTTTATTTTTAGCACAATGTCAGGCCTCATTCTCCGGAGCTTCTGCTGAACCGGCCTGCAATCCTCTATTATGGGGAGGCGGTGTACCACAATGTCAGTGCTTAACCCGAGCATATCTTGGTATGACCACGCGAATACATCTTTGAATTCTTGAAGTAACTCTACGAGGTCTCGCTTCGTTTCTTCGGTTATGCACGTTCTAATTTTCACTACCTTTCCTTCTTCCAAGGTCACAATCTTTACTGTCTCTTTATGAGGTAGAATTTGTTTTTTCCTCTTGTTCTACCATTCTTAACAAGTCCAGAGATAAGCCACAGTCTATGTCATCTTCAAAGTCCTAGGATCCCTCTAAACACATGTCTTGCTCAAAAGGAGGTTCTGATTCTTTAGCAGTGTTACTCATGTCATTGATATTCGAGAACCTGTTGTAGGTACAAAGGAATATACAAAGAACAAATGAATTTAAGAATAATTATTTATGTGGTATGAATATGAATGAAATGAAGGAATAAAAGAATATTTGCTCAAAGTGAGACACAAAGATGCATTTTTTATTGAAATAAAGATTTTGGACATGAGCCTATTTCACAAAAGGATTCTTATTACTTCTAGGCTTAAAGCAACAAGCGTGTTTTAAATATTACTCTAAATTAGCTCTAAAAAATACAGGGATCTCTTCCACTGTCCCATTGTTCAAAACACTCCCAAGTATGTAAGGGCAAGCGCTTGGAAAATTCTATTCCCCGGTTCCCTCTTCTTTAAGGAATTCTAGTTCCTTATTATCTATCAGGCCTTGCACCAAGGCCCTGGATTCACTGCACTTTTGAATCTCGTGACCTTCTTCATCGTGGAACTCACAGTAATTCATTACTTCAGTTTTTCCTCTTGTACTGTAACGATATTCCAGGGTAAGGGCCTTTCGTCAATTTTATTGCATATGATGCGATGCAATGCTAATGCATGAAATGAATGCAAAAAGAAGCGTTGATTCTGATTCAATTTCATTTAGAACAACTTTTCTAGAAAACAAATTTCTTTACATAAAACGAATACGTATACGGCCTTGCCCTCATACTCCAGGCGAAGACATCGATCCTTTTCTTGATCTCCGGATGTTAAGATTAAATCTTATGAATTTTCCAATGGATGCCTCCGCTAGTTTCTTCTTGCTCGATCCAGGCTGCGACCCATTGCTCACTCATCCCCGTGAGGCTCGTTAGCTTATTTAAAAAGTCGGGATGTTGACGACTCTTGAATAATCTTTGTCAGCTTGAATTTTTTTGGGCAATGAAGCAAAGTTGCGTACTCCTTCGTCAGACTATCGCCCTTCTCTCGTGTTTTCTCGGACCATATTCGGACGACCGTACTGTTTTCCACTTTATCAAGAAATCCATTTTCCATGACAAGCTCTCTATTTAGCAACTGAACGTGAATCAACACTTCTTTTTTTTTTATGATGAAAATGCAATGCAATCATAACCAAAACAAAAGAAAATACGTCAGTACAAAAACATAAATAACAAATAGAGCACCTATTTGGATGACCTCTAGGGGTTTGGTGTGGTTCTACCTAGGGTGGGCTCTTAAGGCTCGTTATATACGGTTCGGTTCTAAAGCAAAGGTACCTGAACCGGCAGATTCCTCAATCCTCACCCATTATAGGCTCATATGGACTGAGTTCAGTTCAGGGGAATACATTTGCCAATGGCTGCACGGAGATGAAAATCTCACGAAGACATAGGTACGGATGTATCCCGAAAGCAATCCACTATCCTGCACGGAGGTGAAGACCTCACGAAGGAATAGTTTCGCACTCCCACTTAAGAGGGTATAATCGAGTGATTATGTAACGCAATGTGCAGAAACATATCAAAAATTCAAACCAGTAAAGTGAACCAAAATGATGAGAGTCGTAACAAAGACGGATGAAATGTAACAAAAGGATCATACATTTAAATCAAGTTTTCAATAAAAAGACAAAAAGTAATCAACTCGTGGCTTGACTCTCTTATTTTGGGTCCCTAGTGGAGTCACCAAGCTGTCAAAACCATCTTTTTTTTGAAAAAATGGGTCGACTTTGGTTTTGAAAATGAAAACTAAAAACGGGAGTCGCCACCAATCCTTTTTAATGAGGTGTGATCGGATCACCTCGTAATTTGGACATTTTAATAATAGATTTGATTTATTAAAACAACGATTTTGGTCTCTGAAATTCGTAAAAAAAGCGGGTTCGAGTCGGTTCACGCACGAGGAAGGATTAGCACCCTCGTGGCGCCCAAAATTGGTACCTAATTGATTATTTGATGTCTTTATGTCGAAAGTTGAAAAGATTTTAAAATACGATCCTCTTTATTTAAAAGAAAACTTGAATAAATTAAATTGGATGCTAAGACCCTCTTATTTCAAAGAAGTAAAATGTCACGCCCAGTGAGTTAGGATACGACATTTTAAATCCTCGAAACTAAGCTTGTCTTTTGACTTTTAAAACTCATGCATTTAAGTTTAAGAAGGATATTCGGTTATTTGGGTCAAATGAAAAATCGAAACCCAGTAAGTTAGGGCACGATTTCTCAAAATTCTAAATACAGAATATTACCTTTATTTGTAGAAATCCTTACCTCGAGATAACAAAATCTCACATCCAGTGAGTTAGGACACAAAGTTAGGACACAACATTTTTGAATTCCCGAGAATAAGCTTTTATTTAACTTATATGCTTTGATTTTAAAAAAAAAATATTTGGTTCTTTAGACTCGACGAGAAAATTCGAAACCCAGTAAGTTAGGGTACGACTTTTCGACTCTCGAATTACGAAAGATTGCTTATTTAAAAAATGATATTTTATGTATAGGGCAAAGATTAACATAACACGATTTATAGTAAAATGTATAAAAATAAATTACGGCTCATGGCATGATAATAAAATGATGACACGTGTATGAAACCATAATATAATGAAAATAAACAGATAGTGTAACACCCTGGTTTTAGGGGTTATGCGCTTGGAGCATAGCTCGAGCAGTTAGTAGGCTTATGGTCATGTTGGAGGAATTTTTAGGGGTTTGGAGAACCCTAGAAGGCAAGGAATGCCTTAGAAAATTTTTGGAATTTTTAAGTAATAAAGGGGGGCTTGGCTTTGGGAGGCCTTAAAAGAATTAATTGGGCGTTTAAGGCACAAGAAAGGAATTGGCAATGTGGCTTGGGCGCTAAATGCAAAGGGAGTGCCAAGGGGGAAGGGGTTCGAATAACATGGGAAGCAGTTGGGCTTTTATTTTTTTTTAGCGTTAAAGGAAGGGACTAAGAAAGTAGGGCTTAAAACAATTTTGTGGGCGTTAGTGGACAAGAAAAATGGGCTGGTAAAGTGGCCTGAGGCGCTACTTGAAAAGGCGCTAGGTGCAGGTCGCGGGTTCGAGGGGCCGGAGAAGCATTTGGCGTTTTATTTTGTTTTGGGCGTTGGGCTGTGTAAGGCCTTAAAGGTATATGGTGAGGAATTCGGACAAGAAAGATGGGTCTGGTGGAGTGGTGCTCGTGCGGCACTTAGGCGCTGGAGGAGCGCAAGGGCGCAGTTCGAGCACCGGAGCCGCTGCGATTGGCGTTTATTTTTGTTGGTGGTAATGGGCTTGAGTTAAGAAGGGTTTATAAATAAACGTTGAGGGTTTTTAGCATAAAAATCAAGGTGGCCCAAGTGGTCCAGGCGCTACTTGGCACCGGGTTCCCCAGTGTCCTATGTTCGAATCACAGAAATGTAGGTGGAATGGTTTCTCTTTTGCCGCCGATTGGGGTATTGGACGGCACATGGGGGCTTCAAATGGGATAAGATTAGGATTAATTTTGTTTAAATTCGGTTGAAGGAGATAAGTATTAGATTATTCTTTTGTTTTTTTAGATAAGTGGTAGGATTATTGTAGGATAATTATTATTATTTTATTTTATTTTTTTATTTATTTATTTTTATTTATCTATTATTAATTAGATTAAGTGAGGATAATTATTATTTATTTGTTTTTTTAAGTGATAAGTGGGATAATAGTGGAGTAATTCAACTTATTTTGAAGTGAACTAATTCAAATGGAATTGAATTAGTGGCTAGGGAAGTGTTGGCCAAATCTTGGAGTCTTCAAGGGGGTTGGCGAATGCTATAAATAGGGAGGGTAGAGTGCTAATTCTTCATCAAGTCTTTTGCCTCTCCCTCTTGGTGTGCCAAATTCCCTTCCCTATTTAGTGTCATCTTGGCCGAATAGTAGAGTGGTGCTGATCTCCTTGGTGTCCTAGTGTGGTTGGTCAACCTTAAGCAAGAGTGGTAAGTATGTTCTGCCCTTAGTAATCGATTTATGAATTCCTTGTTGTAGTGGCCAAAACCGAATGGTTGGCCTTAGTTTTGGCATGGCCGAATGTCATAGTGCCATTAAGTATAATCTCTTGTGTGTAGCCGAAAGAAGGAAGCATTGAGGAAGTCTCTTGGATTCGATCATCTAAGGGGCAAATCGACAAAGTACGGAGGAGCCTTTGAGATTTTAGATCGTTTCGGTAAGTAAGTTAAATTGTAGTTGTTCGCTTGAGATTTTGTATTATGACGTTTAACCAAAGGGTTCTAATTAAGTGATTACGATGGACGTGGATTCGAGTACCAGTCAAGGTGGGCAAGGGAAAGTCCCCATCCCAAAGTTCAAGAAGAGATCCGTTTGCAGTATGCGAGATTGGCCACCGGTGTGGGACGTGCAACGTAGAAACGTTAAGCAAATAGCCGTAGTTTCGCTGAGACGATAGCATCGAGGATCGAGAGTCTAGAACTCCTAGTAATAAGGTGTGTAGTTAGCCATTGTTTCCGGGTTTTGTGTGATATCTTCTTATGTTATATGCTTACTAATAAGTGCAGTGGTAAAAGTGTAATAGATACCCTAAAAGGGGTTCGACGATGATCAGGTAAGTAGCAAATTGTTAATATGTTGTCATTTATTTAAATATGAGTGTATGCCTATATTTGTGAATAACATGTACATGAATCATCTCCGCATTATATTATGTTACATGTGCATGGGTGGGTTTTTGAAAGAAGGTATGGGTGTACTTCGAGTACGTGGTTGATGTCAGCTTTGTGCTACATCGTGGATTGGCGCTGACTGAGGTCGCGTTGTGGATCTTTGCGATTTAGTTCGCGTGGTTACCTTGATTGATATCGGCTTTATGCCATATCGTGGCTTTGATGGGTTGCTATGTGCTCCATCGTGGATGGCATTGGTTGCCTTTTGGAGGGAAAGGAGAGGGGTGACTCGATAGTCCCCGGTGTGTGGTAAATTTGGATAAGGGGGTGTGTAGCGGATGGACCCTAGGTTTGGGTTGGGTATCATGTTGCATTGTTTCTTTATAAAATGATATGGAATGGGCCAAGCCCAATATGACATGTGGATAGGTATGTTTTGGAAACATACGTGGAAATGGGCCAAGCCAGTTGATATGTGGTTTATTGAGAAATGGGCCTAGCCCAAAGATTTGAGTATGATTTGAATGTGGGCCAAGCCCAGTTGTGGTAATTGTTAAAATGAATATATATGTTACTTGTTGCATTTGATAATTGGGATATTATGTGGCTAGCATGTGGGTGGATTTCAGTGGTTAACTTACACACTGAGTGCAGTATGACTCACCCAACTTTTTAATCATCGCAGTGAGTCGTGATTAGTGGACGGGTTGGAGTGGATACAAGGTGGCCCATGCGAGAAGGAGATTTTCATACAGAAGATGTTTTACTTTATTTAAGTATTTTATATTATCAGTATTTTGGGATTTTATTTGATGTAATAAGGGCCTCTTTGATTTAAAGTACTCTATTTATTAATGTTGAAGTTTACACTACACTTAGTAATATTTTCGCAAAAGATTCATATTATAGCAACTTATAATAATGTTTTAATTCGGAAGTTTTCAACAAGCTTATATTATTTATTAAATTTTAAATGGACACGATTTCCAGAGATAATAAAATTTTCAAGTTTAATTCTAAAGTCAAAGATTTCCAACCGTCTTTCCCAGTGACATATCCAGATTCGGTCGTAGTGAATGGGCCGGGTTTGGGGATGTTACAAATTGGTATCAGAGCCAGGTTCAAAACTCGGCTTTGAGGGTTTTGGGCCCAAAAACATTCTCAAAATGGGCTTTTAAGAAACTTTTTCAGTATTCGGCATGGCACTGTACCTCCTACTACCGAGTCCACTGTAAGTACTTCCGGACTTTTGAAGTGCTTTACTATTATGAACTGTTATGGGCTTAGTTGGGCTCGTAGATTAGTGAACTAGGATCTATTGAACCCTAGGACTAGTCTACTCAAACATATGCATAAGACTTAAAATTACTAAACAAACCTGTGATTAAGTCGCCGAGTTAAGGTGTGGCAACCATTGTGCGCATGTCTAGGAGTGGATCCTAAGAGCTTGGTACTTAAGCGATCCTCGTGACTCACCTCCTCTTCATTGGAATCCTACCCATGCGTAGCTACGGTTCACCTTAACCAAAAGGACTTGTTCATAGGCTAAACCAATTATTAAAACCCGAAAGGGATTAGCCTTGCTGTTTTAAAAATTCTTGGTTTTAAAATTTACAAGAATACCCCTATGTTGAAAATTACCAAAATACCCCTGGTTACCAAAATCCTGTTATACCTTTAATTTGCGGAATTTTCGAAAATACTCTTCAATTCTCGAGAATTTCAAAAGATCCTGACCTATTAAAGTTTTTGAATCGCTACTTGGTTTATGACGGAAATGTCCTGTAGGACAAAATGACGTAAATACCCCAGGGTAGAAACGGCGAGAAAGGTCCGAATAGTGAATGTGGGTTGAAGATATCACTGAGTGTGCCTTTACCGAGGAAGGAATGTGTTCTTGTGGACGAACGGATGTGTGTGTGAATATGATTCTTGAACTAGAGTAGTAAACTTGAACTGAAAATTTGTGTGATCGAAAGAACTACCTCTAGAAATTCTTTTCATAAAATTGTTCGTGGTTAAACAAAGGAACAAATACTAATGCATAAAACTCCTTAATCGAGATTAATTGCGACGATAGAGATGAGTTCTAGGAGACGCGGTGAGGTAGAAATGGCAGCCTTCGAACCCGTAGGGTCCGCCATGAGTCGAAAAGTGAAGTGCCGCCACCGTGGACGGGCGTAGAAGGGCAAGATCGGATAGAAGAAGATGATGCAGTTGTCGCGGGCCATGTTACGAATTTTAGAGCGTGTAGCGAGAGCTAGTAGAGGAAATGGAACTCGAAAGTCGGTGTCGGAAAGGCTTAGATTGAACGGAGTGAGATCTTTAGAGGAATATCTGGAGTAGCTCCGAACGTAGCGGAGTATTGGCTAGAAGCGATCGAAAGAATCATGGACGATTTGGACCGCACTAATGAAGAAAAGTCAAAGGGTGTTGTTTCGTTGTTTCGCGACGGCTTATCGTTGGTGGCTCACCGTCAAGCAAAGTGTACCAAACAGATCGACAGGATTGGGACTTCTTTAAGGTTAAGTTTGAAGGAAAGTACGTAGGAGCCGCTTATTTGGACTCGCAAAGGAAAGCGCTTCTAAATCTAGTACAAGGAAGTAAGTCGATAGTCGAGTACTGGCCGGAATTGTGCGACTTAGTCGCATATGCTAAGGGAATTGTGGCCACCGATTATGAGAGGTGCGTCCGGTTTGAAGACGGATTGCGAGATGAACTTCGAATGGTGATTGCTCCGCAGAGGAGAGAGACTTCATGCGGTGCTAGTAGAGAAAGCTCGGATCACAAGAGGTTAAGAAGACTATAAGAGAAAACCGAGAAAAGAATAGGAGCGAGAATAAGAGAAATATTGGACCGTCAGTATCGCTTGGTAATGTCCAGAAAAGACCAAGGACCGAGAACCCTGTAAGTGTACTTGTACCAATGGATCGGAATCGTTCTTGTGTTCGATGTGGAAGACCTCACACAGGAGAGTGTTGGGGAAATAGTAAAGAATGCTTTCGGTGCGGATCTAAGGCACATTTAGTTAAGAATTGTCCTCAAGCGACGAGGGTCGTGGTTCAAGTCATGGAAGGAATGGTTCTAGTCAGAGTCAACCAAGGATGTGATATTAGGTAAGCTCCTTTGCTTTGGTACATGCTTTAATTACTTTGTTTGATTACGATTTAGCCTTTTCTGTGTTGCTAAGAGAGGTGTTTCGAATTTTTAGCATGAACTTAGAGATTGTGTAGGTAATGATAGCCTTAGTAAGATCGTGAGTGCGCGCACATAAGCGTAAGGTGGTAAGATAGGTTGTATGGACGTTTGTTAGTAAAGTAATTTCGAGGACGAAATTATTTTAAGGAGGGTAGAATTGTAACACCACGGTTTTAGGGGTTATGCGCTGGAGCATAGCTCGAGCGCTTAGTAGGCTTATGGTCATGTTGGAGGAATTTTTAGGGGTTTGGAGAACCCTAGAAGGCAAGGAATGCCTTAGAAAATTTTTGGAATTTTTAAGTAATAAAGGGAGCTTGGCTTTGGGAGGCCTTAAAAGAATTAATTGGGCGTTTAAGGCACAAGAAAGGAATTGGCAATGTGGCTTGGGCGCTAAATGCAAAGGAGTGCCAAGGGGGAAGGGTTCGAATAACATGGGAAGCAGTTGGGCTTTTATTTTTTTAGCGTTAAAGGAAGGGACTAAGGAAGTAGGGCTTAAAACAATTTTGTGGGCGTTAGTGGACAAGAAAAATGGGTGGTAAAGTGGCCCGAGGCGCTACTTGAAAAGGCGCTAGGTGCAGTCATGTCTGAGGGGCCGAGAAGCATTTGGCGTTTTATTTGTTTTGGGCGTTGGGCTTTGTAAGGCCTTAAAGGTATATGGTGAGGAATTCGGACAAGAAAGATGGGTTTGGTGGAGTGGTGCTCGTGCGGCACTTAGGCGCTGAGGAGCGCAAGGCGCGAGTTCGAGCACCCGGAGCTGCAGATTGGCGTTTATTTTTGTTGGTGGTAATGGGCTTGAGTTAAGAAGGGTTTATAAATAAACGTTGAGGGTTTTTAGCATAAAAATCAAGGTGGCCTAAGTGGTCCAGGCGCTACTTGGCATTTGGGTTCCCCAGTCCTATGTTCGAATCTCAAATGAGGTGGAATGGTTTCTCTTTTCTTCGCCGATTGGGGTATTGGACGGCACATGGGGGGGCTTCAAATGGGATAAGATTAGGATTAATTTTGTTTAAATTCGGCTGAAGGAGATAAGTATTAGATTATTCTTTTGTTTTATTTTAGATAAGTGGTAGGATAATTGTAGGATAATTATTATTATTATTTTATTTTATTTTTTTTATTTATTTATTTTTATTTATCTATTATTAATTAGATTAAGTGAGGATAATTATTATTTATTTGTTTTTTTTTTAAGTGATAAGTGGGATAATAGTGGAGTAATTCAACTTATTTTGAAGTGAACTAATTCAAATGGAATTGAATTAGTGGCTAGGGAAGTGTTGGCCAAATCTTGGAGTCTTCAAGGGGGGTTGGCCGAATGCTATAAATAGGGGAGGGTAGAGTGCTAATTCTTCATCAAGTCTTTTGCCTCTCCCTCTTGGTGTGCCGAAATTCCCTTCCCCTATTTAGTGTCATCTTGGCCGAATAGTAGAGTGGTGCTGATCTCCCTTGGTGTCCTAGTGTGGTTGGCCGAACCTTAAGCAAGAGTGGTAAGTATGTTCTGCCCTTAGTAATCGATTTATGAATTCCTTGTTGTAGTGGCCAAAACCGAATGGTTGGCCTTAGTTTTGGCATGGCTGAATGTCATAGTGCCATTAAGTATAATCTCTTGTGTGTAGCCGAAAGAAGGAAGCATTGAGGAAGTCTCTTGGATTCGATCATCTAAGGGGCAAATCGACAAAGTACGGAGGAGCCTTTGAGATTTTAGATCGTTTCGGTAAGTAAGTTAAATTGTAGTTGTTCGCTTGAGATTTTGTATTATGACGTTTAACCAAAGGGTTCTAATTAAGTGATTACGATGGACGTGGATTCGAGTACCAGTCAAGGTGGGCAAGGGAAAGTCCCCATCCCAAAGTTCAAGAAGAGATCCGTTTCTGCTGTACGAGATTGGCCACCGGGGTGTGGACGTGCAACAGAAAACGTTAAGCAAATAGCCGTAGTTTCGCTAGACGATAGCATCGAGGATCGAGAGTCTAGAACTCCTAGTAATAAGGTGTGTAGTTAGCCATTGTTTCCGGGTTTTGTGTGATATCTGCTTATGTTATATGCTTACTAATAAGTGCAGTGGTAAAAGTGTAATAGATACCCTAAAAGGGGTTCGACGATGATCAGGTAAGTAGCAAATTGTTAATATGTTGTCATTTATTTAAATATGAGTGTATGCCTATATTTGTGAATAACATGTACATGAATCATCTCCGCATTATATTATGTTACATGTGCATGGGTGGGTTTTTGAAAGAAGGTATGGGTGTACTTCGAGTACGTGGTTGATGTCAGCTTTGTGCTACATCGTGGATTGGCGCTGACTGAGGTCGCGTTGTGGATCTTTGCGATTTAGTTCGCGTGGTTACCTTGATTGATATCGGCTTTATGCCATATCGTGGCTTGATGGGTTGCTATGTGCTCCATCGTGGATGGCATTGGTTGCCTTTTTGGAGGGAAAAGGAGAGGGTGACTCGATAGTCCCCTGGTGTGTGGTAGGCTGGATAAGGGGGTGTGTAGCGGATGGACCCTAGGTTTGGGTTGGGTATCATGTTGCATTGTTTCTTTATAAAATGATATGGAATGGGCCAAGCCCAATATGACATGTGGATAGGTATGTTTTGGAAACATACGTGGAAATGGGCCAAGCCCAGTTGATATGTGGTTTATTGAGAAATGGGCCTAGCCCAGTATTTGAGTATGATTTGAATGTGGGCCAAGCCCAGATTGTGGTAATTGTTAAAATGAATATATATGTTACTTGTTGCATTTGATAATTGGGATATTATGTGGCTAGCATGTGGGTGGATTTCAGTGGTTAACTTACACACTGAGTCTGTATGACTCACCCAACTTTTTAATCATCGCAGGTGAGTCGTGATTAGTGGACGGGTTGGAGTGGATACAAGGTGGCCCATGCAGAAGGAGATTTTCATACAGAAGATGTTTTACTTTATTTAAGTATTTTATATTATCAGTATTTTGGGATTTTATTTGATGTAATAAGGGCCTCTTTGATTTAAAGTACTCTATTTATTAATGTTGAAGTTTACACTACACTTAGTAATATTTTCGCAAAAGATTCATATTATAGCAACTTATAATAATGTTTTAATTCGGAAGTTTTCAACAAGCTTATATTATTTATTAAATTTTAAATGGACACGATTTCCAGAGATAATAAAATTTTCAAGTTTAATTCTAAAGTCAAAGATTTCCAACCGTCTTTCCCAAAGGACATATCCAGATTCTATTCGTAGTGAATGGGCCGGTTTGGGGATGTTACGATAGTGGCATTAATTAATTAAATCTAATACTAGTTAAGTAAAAATAATAATAAAATAATAATAATAAAATAAAAATTAAAAATAGTGGTAAGTAAATAAATACAATGTATATACATAAAGCTAAATTCAAATATTTTGAAAGTAGAGGAATGAAAAATAAACAAACAAGTATGAACAAATATGAAATTTAGGTAAAAAATGACAAACATAAAATAATAATAATAATAATTATAATAACAACAACAACAACAATAATAATAATAATAATAATATTTAGGTAAATAAATATTAAAGAAATAATAGTAATGACAACAAGGTTAATTAAATATATTAATAATAATATGTTAATAGTAAGGAAAGTAATAATAAAAATAAATATAATAATAGTAATAATAATATTAAAAATAATAGTAATAAAAATAAAAATAATAATACTAGTAACAATAAAAGTAATAGTAATAATAATAATAATAATAATAATAATAATATTTAGGTAAAAATAATAATAATGGTAAATATAATAATAATAATAATGACTAAAATTAATTAATGAAATAGCAAAAGTGACAAAGGAAATAAAAAGGGACTAAATCGAACTTAAAACAACAGTTTGGGGGCAAATCTAAAAAATAAAAGGAAAATGGCCACATTGAACGCGCGAATGACAAGGAGGGACCAAAAGAGAAATTAATCCCTGCCCTCCAAAACGACGTCGTTAGAATATGGACCTAATTGAAATCGAATTAAATCGTGGGGTACAAATTAAAAATAGGAAAGACTTGATTACAAAGCAATAAAAAAACGGAAGGGCTAAAAGTGCAATTAGCCCTTCTGTTAAAAACACGCGGATCCTAGGCCTGGGGCGGGTCAGATTTTGGGTCAGAGGGCTAAACGGCGCTGTTTTGGGCATCTAATGCTTGCCCCAAAACGACGCTGTATGGGGGTGCTATAAAAACCAAAATTTTATCAAAAAAAAATTCATTTTCCCCTTTCCTTAAAAAAAAAAACTGAAAACCCTTAAGAGCTCTTCCCCCCCTTTTTGCGATTCCCGATCACCGGACTACCACCGGTCTGCCGCCGTCGACCACCGTGCACGGCGGTCGGAGCCCCGAAAACCCCCTTTTTCCGGCGAATCAAAGAACAGGTACCTTTTTTCCCCTTTTTTATTTTATATATGTGTATAAATATGAATAGAAGAAAGAAAGAGATTCGAAAAATAAAAAGAGTGAAATCACCTCCTTTTTTCGATTTGAACTTTTTGTTGTTTTTTTGGTTCCTTTTTTTTTATTGATTCTCTCTGAAAAAAATACAAATCTTTCATGGCTTTATATATTCTCATTTCTCTCTCACTCTCTCTCTCAATGTAACCACATATTCCTTTTGTTTTGGGAACTTAATTGACGACGGAATTTATCATGCCAACTATCAGGGTAAAATAAGGCCTAAAGGCTGTTTTTTTAAATTAGGATTTTGAGTCGATTTTAAATTTATTTAGAGATATAGACCGGTTTTGCTAGAAAGCTCGTCCAGCTGGACGCATTTTCCAGCTAATAGCTAAATCCTAACGGCTTTTTGAATGTTGCTGCCAACGGTAAAAAACAAATTAAAATCCCTAACGGTAACCTTTTTTTTAACCCTATAAATGCCCCTCAAATTTCATTTTTTCATTCATATCCTTCTCTCAACTCTCTCAATTCTCTCAAAATCTCTCAAACCTTCTCAAGTCTCTCAAGTCTCTCGTTTTTAATAATTTTTGATATTTTTATTTAAAAATATTTTTATTTTTAATTATCTCGTTTTTATTCTTTTAAATTGATTTCTCACGAATGGTCGCCTCCCTAATCCACTTCAATGACAAGCATATTTCTACCGCCCAATTAGTAATAGTAAGACCGAAATTTAAATTTCATTAATTTCAATAATGTTAAATTTATTTTTTTATTATAATTATATTTTTTTGTGTAAATAGGCGGATGATCATGTTCTGGAGGGATTCATCCATAATATGGGAAAATGTGCGATTCCTGAAATTCGTGGCCACTTACAAGCGATTGGATTCTTACATATGTCTTACATGTTTGGGGGCTGCAAACTCGATTTGCAACTAATTAGCGCATTGGTGGAAAGATGGAGGCCTGAAACACACACTTTCCACCTTCTATGCGGCGAGTGTACAATCACACTCAAAGACGTAGCGCTACAACTCGGTCTACCAGTTGATGGGCCAGTCATCACGGGATCTGGGATCATTTTGGACAAAGTGACCCTCTGCCGATCACTGTTGGGGAAGGTCCCGAACAAATTCGAAGGTGGTCGGATATCAATGAACTGGTTGAATGATAATTTTGATGAGCTCCCTAAAGACCCTCAAGACCAAACGGAGAAGGTAATACAACAATACGCCCAAGCATACATCATGAGGTTAATCGGGGGCATTTTATTACCCAAAAAATCTCGAAATTTGGTGCACGTAAGGTGGATATTGCATCTAGTGGACTTCAATGACTGCGGGAAATTAAGTTGGGGATCTATCGTATTGTTCACATTATACCAGGAGATGTGTCAGGCCACGAACCTGAGGTCGACATCGATCGATGGTTGTTTGCTCCTGCTGCAGTCGTGGGCCTGATAGCGACTACCGTTTCTACGTCCCAAGGTGACCGACTGATAAATGTTCCCATTGGTGACGAGGTAAACATCATTTATTAACAAATATGTAATTTATATAATAATTTTTATTATTATATGTTTCGACTAACATATCGCTTATACAGATGGAACCATGGGCCAAGCTACGTGGGACTGCCCGAGGTTTTAGAAGATATTAGGCTATTGTTAGATCAACGGTCAGAATTAGTTACCTATTCTTTCGAACCTATATTAATTACGTAATGATTTGTAAAAAAAAAAACTTCATAAATAACGATTTTAAAAATTTTTCTTATCAGTTTGAATGGATGTCGTACGTCGACATCAATGTCATATCCTGCATCTCGCCAGTAGTGTTGGGAAATCGACGGATGTGGAACTCGAAGGTGCCATTGATAGTGTACACGATGGTGGAAATGCACAAATCGAACCGGGTGTTATGGCAGTTTAAGTGGCGGCAACAAATTTTGCCGCCACCATAAGACTTGAAGGAATTGCACAAGCTGAAAATGCAGAGGAAGGACAACATCAACTAGCCGGTGCGGCACGAGGAGCACATCTAGGCGTGGGATCGTATGTTGCAATCCATACCCGTTTGCGAATAATTTTTCTCAGCGGACACGGCGGTAGATGATTACTTAGCATAGTTCAGAGTCGTCGGTAAGCCGTATCTGCTATCACCGGAGGAGAGGAGTCGACAAATTCAGGCAAAGAGGTCACGTTGACCGCCACAACAAACTAGGAGGGGTCGCAGTCGCACGACGGGTTCGTCATCCGCTCCAGCAGAAGATGTGCCGCCTATGGCTACGCAATATCCAGGTTACTTCCCTCTATGTATTCTCATTCAATTAACTAACCCTGTGTTTTATTCACAAACACCACCGCATTACGGACCACCGCTCACGTGGTCGATTCTTCTGTTCCCGCAAGTATATATTTCATTCCACTGACGTTCTCTGCATACTGCACATTTGTACAAATGTCGATGCCAAACCCCATGTCAGGTTAGTCACTGACGTGCCCACTGCCACCGATGCAAGTGCCCATGCAGCAGTCGATGGCAATGTCGATGCCCGGTGCCTTTCCGACTTACTCAGAATTCCAGGCACCTCATGGTTTCACGCCTATAGTGACCTAAACACCGCACGTATCACTATTTTATGGGGGTGGCTCATCATCGCAACTAGTGGACGAGGGAGTGGTGGATACACGATGTCAGGCAAGGACGACACAATAATCGACCACTGTGTAAGATGACGATGATGTCGGTCTTGAAGATACGATCACCCAGGGGGCCGCGCTAGCTACTTACTCAGGTGATAACGATGACGAGGAGGAAGTATACAGGCTGACACCTCCGGTGGTACGACCGGTTATACGCAGAAATCCTCCACGCGACCGCCATCCACTGCCTTGTGGCACACATTCTCCCTGACGACACCATTGATTGTATTTTAATTTTAATTTTGTTAATGTAAATATAGACATGTCAAATAAATAAAAAATGAGGTTATTCATTCAAACAAACCACTTGCCATTATTACTATCTATGTTTCATCAATAAATAAAAAATGTCAAATTTTGTTATCGACATATTGTTTTGAATATGAATTTTTTTGGATTTACTTTGTTATCGACAACTAAATAAATTATATGTCCTTGAAACTAATTGCAATACGAAACATCGATCTTTATAATTACATTGAATACAACAAAAACTTAGAACCATATGAAATTTGGTTGAAAGCAATGCTATCGACGCTAGGGCCCCAATGTTTCCCTATACAGAGAACAAATAGGCTTCGTATGCCCTGTGTTTCTATAATATCTGCATAATTTCTATTGATCATGCCTCTCCCGAATGTCCATATTGTTCCTTATCCGGGTTGAATTCAAGTGACTTTTCGAGATGCGACACAAGTCCTTGTTTGGCACCAGCTTGAACGGTGCGCTGGACACAGGCGGCCACATATTCTTATTTGGGACGGGTGGGAATTCAGAACTCCACACATTTCGAATGTGTTTTAGTCGGTAGATGTCGTTGATGTAAGACGCGTACTCAATCCGTATGATCCCACATGCGGCAATTACATGTGCGCATGAGAACCAAAGTGCTTGAAAGCTCCCACAATCGTAGGTCCCTTCCGTTACGTTCACACGATACAATGCACCCAACATTTCCTGGTCGGGCCTAGAATGCTCGGTGACTCAAAAATCGAGGTTCTGACATGAGTGACACACTACATACATCATGTTCACTCTCACTGTACTTTACCGAATCTCTTTCATCACATCATCACAGAATGTACCGCCATCTGCTATTTGTCTAGCATACACCGACTCCCTCTTAAAAAACAAGGCAGCCAGCCAAAAGTATGTCTCTTTAACAACCGATGTTACTGGAAAGTGATGCGTCCCCTTCAATACTGAATTGATGCACTCCGCCAAGTTTAACGTCATGTGCCCATATCATAGACTCCAGTCGTACGACTACGTCCACTATTCAAATGATATATTCGAAACATAGGTCGCACCGTACGTGTTAATGGTGCTCAAGTTGTTCAACTTTTGATGGAAAACATGTTGGACGAGCTCGTAACCTGTCGTCAAATAGATCCCTATTAGTGTAATGAAATAACCCCTTAATTGAAAATTCGATTTACAGTGAATACATAGTTGGAACTACAAACCCATGTCGATGGCTAGATCTCACTTAGTCGCCAAAGGATATTTTTGGTAGTAGTTGGATCCCACATGTCGTATGCAATATCGATGATGAGTGTGATCCCAAAGGGGTCCGTGATGATCAATCGCCGAGAGTATTCCGAGTCCCTTATTCGATATGACACATATGTCATCGACTCATAAAGAAATCCCAGTCATCTGTCGTTTCTTCGGGAGTTATTGTGAATGTTATAGGGAGAATCTTCTGATTATTGTCCTGTACAACGGCAAGAAACAGACGTTGCTCATACCTTTCATACAGCCAGGTGTCGTTAATCTGGACTATAGGCTTACAATGCTGAAATGCCTCTTTACATTGTGCGAAAGTCCAAAAATATCTGTAGAATACTCTTTTTCCCAGGGACTATCTGATTGCCGCAGTACCCTGGGCGTGTTTCGAGATCGATTACGAAACCTGGTACCGATCCAATACCTGACACCATTTCCAAAGATAGTTATACGAACCCTCCCACCCGTGATGCAACTTCTTCGTAGCCTTCTTTTTTGCAACCCATACTTTGTAGTACGTTGAAGTGTACTAGTACTGACTACATATGTTTGCAATCAACATCGATATTTCAACCCGGGGACTGGCTTTCACCATCGGTAGAACAATGTTAAAAATTATGTCCGCGTCTAGCCTCGGATGGTCCTGACTTGCACCCGTCGCAACACACATATGCCAACACCCCTCGTTTGCATCTGCAGCCCCTTTTTCCTCACCTACATCTCTTTCATCGTTCGTGCCTTCATTGTCACCTTCGAGCACAATGTTGGACGTACCCTCACCGACTCCTGTCGAAAGGAGTATGTCATTGATTCTCCTGTAATCCATGTGCCCGCTAGAATAATCTTCGAGTTGATGATCGATGTATGTCGATGATCTCCCTGTATAACTACTTCCGCCCCATAACATCGACCTAGTGCCGAAGTTGAAATCGAATACACTGATTGAATGTCGAGCCCGAGTGTCTACATTTGGGTTATGCTGATACCCCAACTGGAACTGATCCCCAAAGTTTAGATTGATGCCAGAGACCGATGAACGTCTACTTATAGATGTTCCAGGAACATCGTAGTAGCCGCTTTAAAGGAAGCCAGAAAACCCACCGCACAGTTGTGTAGTAAGACTTTTTGCTTGAACTTTGGTATCTGTATTCGTCACGACGGAGGTCAAAGATGGGCCAGATCTATCAGCTTCGGCAAACTTAACATATAACTCAATAACAACATTTCCACTTGAGATGTGCGATGATATAACCGTCTCGAGATGCGTCTCGCTGATCACATCGAATAGCTCATACTTATAGGGGTCAACAGATGCTAGAAATCTACAATGTAACCTTCCCTGGCTCGATCACCCGACTTTTCTCCTGATTCTGGTCCGTAGCTCACGCATTTGAATGGTACTATTGAACGCTAATTCCACGGACTTCGCTCCTACAAACACCACCCTAAAATCTGTATTATAGATTTGACCGTCGTAGTATATAACAAATTTCAGTCGTTGACTCATTTCAATATCCGTCACGGTTTGGATGAATAAACGCACAAAATAAGTTGAGAGTTGTTTGATATTAACTTGATGTGTGTATATGTTATGAAAATTACGCCCCTTTTATAAGAGAATTATGTAGGGAGAAAGAGAATATGTGCTATGAATTATTTTTACGAATGCACACATTCGTTGCATAGTGTATGGTGTAAATAATTTTCATCACGCATTCAGAACTCATAATATTATCAAGATTATGCATTTCATAACGTGCACAACAGTCATACGAAAATGTGCTTTCTGCCGGGGGAATAATGAATTTGTCATAAAAAGCTCGCCCAGCTAGGGGGCTGGGCAAGTTTTCTCTAACAAATTCACTATTCCCTGGGCTGAAAAGCCTGACGCTTTAAATATTTCGGGCATTTAAACACTTCAACACGTTTATTATATTTTCCAACGCACTTTGAATATGATCCTTTGCAAACAGACCCTTTCATGCGCCTATAAAAGGCTCTCACATACCAAGCTTCATTATCCCTCTCTCATATAATTTCCCTCAAATCCCTTTTATTTCTCCACTATAAACCATTTCTCAGTCTTAAAAATTCTGACCACGAATGATATTTTGTTTAAGTTCGAGGTATTCTTGAGTAGTCGGTGATGCGATATCGCTTCAAGCCACACATATTTCATATATCATGCTGAGATGGGATCATTGCCTCCGAAGCCTATCCTAGGGAAGTCGATTATGAGGTGATTTTTCTTTGTACGATAAAGGGTGGAAGTCGATGTGGAGGTCTCAATCGACGCCTGTTATGCGGTAATGAATCGGGGTATAACGGGGGAGCCAGTTGACGGTCGTTACGCGACCATGAGCTCAATCTTTTTTAATACCTAAAAATGATGCCTTATAAATAACATACATAAGTTTGAGGGCATATTCATACGGAAAAACTTTGGAGCTTCTAGCTATAATCAGTGTAATTATTTTCTTCATTTCCATGCAACCGGTGCCTTTAACCTTCATTCTTGTTCGAAGGCCGGCACCGTCGTTGATGCAAGAAGACTCTCAGACGGGGAGCGGCTGTTATGGTGCAGTAAAGGTGATGCTCCTTTCGGAGTGACAACGGTTGCCGTTATTATACAAACCATTAATAACTACAACCATTGCCGCGCCGACTCGAGTTTGACCTCTACTGTGCCAGAACATTCGCTCTCCTCTTAAAAGCCTTCTTGTGTCCACCGTGGTGTCGGCCTTCGGAAAAGAATGAAAGGTTATAGATACCAGTTGCTTGGTAATAGAGGAAAAAATTATATTGATAAAACCGGAACTCCACAGAGTTTTTTCGTATGATTATGACCCCAATCTTATGTTTGGTATATAGAGGACATTGTTTGTGGGTATCCAAAAAGCTTGAACTTCTGACCGTGTAACGACCGTCACTTGGCCCCTCGATTATACTCGAACCCGTGACCGCATCACGGCCGCTGATTGGGACCTTCACATTGACTTTGACCCCTGATCATATCAAGCATTATTACCCCAAAATCGAATTTCCCCATGATGGGTTTCTAAGATCACGGTCCTATCCCGCCATGACATATGAAATGTATGTGTGCTGAGGCGCGTTATCACATCCCAACCCCTCAAAACTACCTAAAAATTTCCGTCGAAAACCCTGAACACTTCCTTAAAAACCTAAACCCTAAACAAAAAAAACCCTATAAAAAACCCTAACCATAATAAAATAAAGACCCTAACCCTAAGAGAAAGAACAGCTGGACGCGCTTTCTAGGAAAATCGACCTATATTCCTAGTTAAATTTAAAACCGATCCAAAACCCTAATTAAAAAACGACCTTTAGGCCTTATTTTGCCAACTACCGGCTTTTTTTAATTAAATAACTTATTTAGAATTTACAAATATTTTAAAAATTACAAAATCCAGATAAACAATTTTTTTTATTTATTGTAATTCAATTTATCCGTATTGATTCACGAGTTAATAAATTTTTTTTTATTTTCTCTAAATCAATATATTGATCAATTCTCGATCCGATTCGATTTTAATAGCTTTATTTATGATTATAGTTAAAAATAATGCAGTAATTGCATGTGTTCGTGGACATTTTTTTTTACAATTAAAACTTACATTATAATTTGGAGGGGATGTCAGTACCATAACACAAATTTTGAATTTTAAATTACCTTTGCAGAGCTTTAGTCACTTCATAATTTTAGTCACTTGCTACTTTTAGTTGCTAACAGAGTCTTTCATTATGTTGTTGGTGTGGACCGATGCTGTGATCATATTGTTTGTATCAGATAGTTTTTCTTTTATTATTATTTAATGAAAACCAGTTCCCAACTTCTTTAAGTTGAAAAGAGATTGTTGTTTCCAAAGTCAGATTTTCCGTTTTGGTATAGTAGTTAGTTTGCTTCATTGGTTTTGTGGCGGTAAGAGGACTACTAATTTCTAAATATATTAGTGGACGTATGGATTCTATTGCTTGACGTTGTTGGAGAGGTTAGTATATTGGGCATTTTTTCTGAAACTTAATGCTTGGCAGACGAAAAACAGAAAAATGTGAGCTATTGAACATTCATGAGAACAAAACATTGGTGGATTCTTATTATTGATCTTTCTAGACTCCTTGGAATAAAATTGGAATTTGTATAATGTACTGTTGAGTTGATTGGTGAAATTTGTATAATGTACTGTTGAGTTGATTGGTGCAGAACATGGAATTAAGTAATTCAAATCCTGTTTCAGGTGGGTACAAAAGGTATGCAAATAAAACTTGGCATACTTTATATTTCAGATTATGCTTCTGATAAGCTAAAGTTAGTTTCATAGCCTTCAATGCATGATGGATCTTAGTAGCAACATTACAAATCATTTCTGGTAAATGCTTGTGGGCACGAAACGCTGGAATGCTAAATAAACAATGTTAGTGGAGTGCTGGGCTCTAATCGTTGGAGTATGACAAAACTTTGGAAGACCAAAGTGCTAGAAGTATGAAGAGCAGAACACACGAGGGGTTGATCTCCGTAGCTTCAGAGCGCAAATGCCAAAAGAGCATAGTCACCAGAGATAAAGTACAGTCGACAGGGCGTGCAATTGATGTTAGTGTTGCTACAGTGAACTCTACTACAGCCAAAGCATGATTCGAGTCGAGCGTGTCTGCATAGGGTTCTCATTGACGTTATATGTTTACAACTTTTGCAGTCAATCATTTATAGTTTCTTGTTGACATGGTTCGAAACTTACGACAAGGTATCTTTAATTCCGCTTTTCAGAATTCATGCTCGAGATGAGATTGTCTTTCTGCACACTTGCTGAGAGAAATTAATCGGTAATCTGGTCCTAATTTGACTAAGAGATGACCAAGCATTGTTAGGGAGTCTATGAAGTGCCTTGTGCATCATGTTGACCCCAAAAAGGATGAACAGCTTAAAGGAAGTAAACTAGGTAATTTCTACATTTTACCAATAACTCTGGTTCCTGGATATTTCAAAATGCCAGTCAGCTTAACATGGTATTCTATTTAAATCAGATTATCTAGCTTCTTTAAGCAAGGTGCGAGAAGCGGAGGAAATCATCAGAAAGTTGAAGCGTGAATCTGAAAGAACAGAGCGCAGAAAATCAAAACTTGTGGTTGAGAATGAAGTGCTGAGGCATAAACCAGAGAGTGCTGCTAAGATGGAAGCTGAGGTGAATCGGAGATTGGAAGATCTGAATAGAGAAAACAATAACTTAATTCCACAAAAAAGATATGGCTGTTAAAAAAATTGAAGACGGCGAAGAGTTTAAAGATCTGGGAAGAGAAATTGATTCGCTGAAAGAGTAAAAACTAACTCTAAAGCAAGAGCTAGAAAATGTTTGGAAGTTTCCAACATGCAGCAACAGCTGGAATCTGCAGAACAGCAAATTTCAGAATTGAGCCAGTCTTAATGCTGCTTCAGAAGAAAATAAGTCCCTAAACTCAAAACTTTTGGAGGTTTCAGATGAGGTTCAGCAGGCGCGGGGCACAATACAACAACTCAGCTGACTTGAGTCCATCAAAAGAGGAAATGCATAAGGGAACTTTTCACGCTCACGGAATTACATGAGGTGCATGGAAATCAACCATCTGTTCAGATAAAAGAATTAGAGGCACATATGACAAGCTTGGAGCAAGAGCTGGAATTATTGAGAACAACAAACAGAGATATGGAAGTGCAGATAGAGAACAAAGCAATTGAAGCAAAACATTTGGCAGAGCACAATGTAGGACTGCAATCCCAAATTTCAGAACCTGAGATGGTGTCACAAAAGAGAGAAAAGGAGCTTTTGACTCTCACGAAGAAACTTGAGGATAATGAGTACTTGACAGTACAGACCAATAATCTGCTACTGGACATGAAGAGGCTACGGACCCAAAAAGCTAAGATGGAAGAACATATTGTATTTAGAAGTGATGAAGCATCAACTTGCATCAAGAGCTTAATGGATCAGTTAAACACATTGCAACAGGAGCTGGAGTCCCTGCATAGCCAGAAAGCAGAACTGGAACTGCAGCTTGAGAGAAAAACTCGAACTATTTCAGATTATGTGACTGACATAGAAAAGGTAAACTTGAAGCTGCACAAAGGAAGATGGAAGAATCATCAGAAGAATTCCACAGAAACATAGAATCTAAAAGTCAAATGGCAGCTGATCTGAAGCAAATGGCTGAGGACTTTCAAAGAGATCTAGAAGCAAAAGGCAAAGGGAAAATTACTTCATCAACCAGATTACAGATCAAGCTAGGCGAGAAGTACAAACAACTTGAAACTTCATTACAGGACTGCAAGGCAACTATTGAAGTCACGGAAAGGAAGATGCAAGAAATGGCTGGAGAGCACAATTAAGAACATTCAATCCAACCATCAAATAGTAGCTGATTTGGAGCAAATTATTGAAGACTTGAAAAGAGATTTAGAAATAAAAGGTGATTATCTGAGTACTTTAGTCGAGAACGTTCACACAATTGAAGTTAAGCTGCTTGTCAAACCAAAAGCTTCGAGTCACAGAACAGCTGTTCACAGAGAACGAAGAGAGCTTCAAAAAAGCGGAAGCAAAGTTCCTTGAAGAACAAAAAATGATTGAAGAAAAGATCAAAACACCCATGCCAGGATGATCACTGATATCTCAGAGAATGTGAAAGCTATCATCCGTAAATTCGAACATGGCTATGGAAACTAAGACCACCATGTTGAAGAAACATCGAAAGAACTAAGGATTGGTAAGCGTTGGGTCAAAGGGAGAGAGTGAAAAGAAGCAGCTGATGAATGAAATGACTAATTTGATTGAGCAACTGAAGCATCAGATAGAATAAGAATCTACATTGCAAGAGAGAACATCAGGTAGAATAAGAATATAAATTGCAAGAGAGAGTTGAGAAGCTATATTAAGGAAAATAAGGAAGAAGAGAAAAATAATCTGCTGAAAGCCATCAAGCATTTGGTGAAGGTGGAATTCTTAGAGATGGCTGGCTAAGAAAGAGAAAGATCAAGGCATACAGGGTCTAAGAGAAGAGGAGGGACGCCATTAGGCAGTTGTGCATGTGGATTTAATACTACCGTAGCCAATGTGATGACCTAAAGGAAATAATCTCAAAAACTGCCAGGGTCCAAAAGGGCAACAACCTAGAGGAAGTCCTTGATATATTTCATTCCATTATTATGTTCATTCTAGATTTGCATTATGTATCACTTTTCATATGTTCCTTTTCACTCAAGTTGAGCTGTTGATATAAAAACATCCTAAGGTAATGTTTAGTTTGTTGCATGTATTTATTAGAATAATCATGAATATAACTTGGCAACAGAACATTTTAAGTTCACTAAAAGCGAAATCTATCAGAATGTGTATCGGCTGCATCATTTCCTAATGAATATACTATTTTCTGATAACCTCCCGAAAAATACTTATTGGCAAAAGGATATATGAATATGAAAACAGAAAACCTAAGAGCAAAGAAGACAATAGCTATAAGGAAGACATTAAAAAAAATACTAAAAGTGAGCTCTAAATATCCTCCTACCTTTCCTTTAAAAGCAAAATAATTCTTGCTCATCAAAATGAACACAAAAGATTGACCAAACTCTTGGGAGTTCCTTCAGTCAGATATCCTTAACTCAACTCCGAGTACATCCTTTACCAACTCGTACGTGACAAATGCAATTGCTATAGATGGAACCACCTAAAATGGGATGGAAAGAGCATTTATTATGCTGTTGGGTATAGAGAAGTTGATTGCAGAGACTAAGATGTTAGACTAACCTTCACTGAATTCGGAACCAAACCCTTGTATAATGCTCCAAAACCTTCATAGCGCACTGTTTTCCTGAATGTATCAACCATACCATTATATTCAATGGGGGCCTTGTTCTTCCCATCACCGGTGACAACTGAAGCAGCATCCTTCCAGCCCACCATCTGCATTCTGCGTCGAATGACATCAAGAGGGTAAGCAACTGTCTGGCCAATGGTTCCAGCAGCAGCTCCACATGCAAGCCTTGTTGTGACACCCAGTTCAGAGTTCTCAACTAGCCCAAGGGGTTTCCTTTTGATCAACCAATCTTTCAGAGATTCATAAACAGCAAAGTTAAGACCGACGTAAGGTACCTATAAACATCATAAAAGTCATTTAGGCCTTTGCATACAAACATAAGGAGAATGATTCTTCACTTATTGAAGGCCAAAACAGATGCAAAGTGAAAGGGAATAGACCATTGTTTGCCAATGAACAGCTATGTGCAATAACGAACCCGACACATAAGCAGTAATTTAGGAAGGCCTAGAAACAGAACGCATCATCCTAGCAGATGTTTACGTCTATCTGAATGCAGATTCCTGAAGTGCAATAGACAGTAAAGAATGCAGGTTTCAACGCCACAAGAGTTTTACTTACAACTCCTATTACAGATGGTAACCAGCCTTTGTACAATGCACGGGGTCCTTCTTCCCTTAATACTGTTGAAAGAGCATGAAAGATTCCTCTATATTGGCGAGGCGACTTCTCAGTCTGCAAATATAACACATGAAAATTAGCCACCAAAGTGATAACAAGAGGCAGGCCTGTATCTTCAGGCATGAGAGTTATCTGACATAAGTCATATCAATTAAGGTAACAGAAACTCAAAACAAATACCTGAACTGTTAGACGACCTCGTACCATATCCATTGGATAAGTTGCTGACATGGCAATGATTCCAGCACATGCACCAGCTCCAAGGCGTAGAAGTGGAGTGAGTTGTGCATCCTCTGTAAGACAAGGTAAAATCAATAAAGTAACAAGTAAATATGGTAAGCACAACATCCATAACCACTAAAAAGGTAAACTCATCTTCTGCCAATCAGGGCCATATAACAAATTCCATTTTTTTCCCCATTCAGAACTAATGTTTGGCAGAGAAAACATGAATTAGTTTAAGGAAGACAATAGCATCATGGTAACCAATACAAGATTCATCCACATTACAGGTACCACATGCAGACAGAAAGGGATGCACAGTCTTTGTCAATACCATCCAGTGAACTTATTTCTTATAACACAAAATTAGTTATTCAATACACAAAGTTCACTAACAGTACAGTACTTCTTTGCCTCAATAATTGCACAACAGTAAATGGAATTGAATAGTAACAATCAGCTTCAAATCTCAAGAATATTTACAAGTATAGTGCTATTATAAAGGCATACCATTTCCTGATTGCTGCCGATAAAGGTATAAAATCCCCCTGTATTTAGAAAGAAGCAAAAAGGAAGAGATTAGTTCAAACTTTGTACTGTGGTAACAACTGAAGGTTAATAGTGAAGAAAGGAACTGCCAAGGCTTACTTAGAGGCTTCTTCGTAGCTGAAAAACTTCACTGCTGAGTTAGGAATGATGCGAGCACAATTAGTACCATTTCCTTTAAACATTCCCCTGAAACCCTCAGTTCTCCATATGTATTTCAAACCCTGGATTGTTCCATTGTATTTTATACTATGAGGATTTTGAACCTGCAGGCTCGGAAAGAAAATCCTGTCAATCTACAGGCTGTAAAAAAATGGAAACAGCTACTCTATAAATTGAAATACTCTAAGACACATACAATGTAGTTAAAGCTCTGATTATCACCAGCAGTAACAAAATTGAGAATAGAAAATATGTTGAACCTTCACTAGGAAGAACAAGGAGGCATTGGCTATAAACTATAGCATTAGAAAAAATGAGAACTTAATGGATAAGGACCAAATGATGATGATAACATAAACTACCTGAAGTAAAATTTTTAATCTTTCTAGGGGAGCAACAGCACTACGTGACCTGAAATAGATATAACATACATTAAGTAAAGCAAGCTGGCAATGGAAATGGAAAGTCAAACATTATAATAATACAACATAGATACAAAAGTATTCCATGACCATAGCAGAAGGTGCAATCAGGTCAAATGAAAAAAAGCATCCAAAGGGCAACAGGGTAATATTTCATCCTCAGATCATCCATACCATTCCCACCATTTTTAGGACAACAAAAGTTGCAAGCAAAGGGTTTAGACAATGGAATGAATATATTCTTCATTTATCAACATCACAAGAGTCAACCATCCCTCAGGCCCTCCAGTGAACTACCACCAAGGCCACAAAAGTAACCATCAAATTTCTCCAAGCATCAAATGGCACCATAGTCAACATCCCTGAATTTTAACGACCATGCCTCTTACTGGGAGTGGAAATATACAAACAGAGAGAAACCATATTGAAAACACCTCACAACCTATTAAAATCCTAAATGAGGAAAAAGGCCTTCTTTTCCCCTGAAGAATCAACGTACGTTAATTCCGTGACAAATTAACTGTTACTTTAAAAAAACATTTTGCATCTCCAAGAATTTCCACATCATTACCAATAAATACCAAACAGTGACCTTTACATGGTTATCATCCCTTATTCACAAGTACCAAAAGAAGAAGAGACCCCAGTTCAATATTTTACATAATTAGAGCATCAATAGTAAAAGATTCATAAAACAGAGAATTAAACATATTGAAGAACATTTTAGTAAAGAGTAATTAAATTTTAACCAAAAAATCATATTTTCTTGGATTCAACATAATAGAGGAAAAAGAAACATACTTCGATTTTCCAATTTCAAAGTTAACAAGTCCCGTTAAGAAAATCACTGCTTTCCAGAAAAAGTAAATGAATTTATATAAAAAAAAAAGGTTACATTATTTTTCTAAAAGCGGAAAATTATGAAACTGAGTTGAACAAGCAAAAACGAGAAGGAAAAAGAAAGTTTTCAAAAAAAAAAAGATGAACTAACTTAAAAGGACAAAAAAAAATTATCGGAGGAAACAAAAAAACACGATCAAACTAGTCGAAGATCAAAAAAAAAGGAAAATGAAAGGCAAAGAGCGGATCTTAAGAAAGAAAGGGACTTACACTCCACCGGCGACACCACCAGCAACAAGAGACTTGCAAATACTAAGCAACGCATGACTCGGCGCCTTAACTCCTTCGCTAGCTATCTTCGCTTCTTCCGCCAGATTCACGATCGTCGAGACCGCCGACTCGCTTCTTTTCACATCCTCAGACGCCATTTTTTGGGAAATAAAATTAAAAAAGGAGAGGAAAAAAGCAATTCAGACAGAGATATAACGTTGGAACCCTAACTTATCCGATCAAAATATGGCGCTGAGCAGACACCGGTGATCGGAGAAGAAGAAGAGATCCTGTTTGCAGTGATTAGGGGAATGAGTGAAAGTGAGCAAGCATTGGCTAAGTTGATAGAAATACAAAGAAAAGGGTACTTGTAGAAAAATATATAACTGTTGGAACCTGGCGGAGATAAATGGAATTTCTATATCCAGAATACCCTCTCTTTTCATTCTACAACTAACCCTCGTTTCCTCTCCAAACAAACAAACAAAATAAAAAAATATTATTTTTAATTAATAAGATTAAAAAATAAATCACCAAAATTAATATGAATATGATATAAATTTATAGTGTATTATTACAGTAAATTATAAGATTTTGTTTTGATGCAAGAAATTATAAAAATATAATAATACAAACATATACACAAGAAGACTTGGTTTGGAATCTTTAAAATTGTACATTAAATAACGAAAAAACTTACTTTTTCTTATAAAATAAAATTGTGAGTTACCCTTTAATTAAGAATCTTACCTCGTTTAATGATTTTTATTAATTTAAAGTTTTGGAATTTAATATAATTATAGTAAGAAAAAGTGATACGTTATTGGCAATTATTTTTTCAAGATAGTATTTATTCGAATTTACAAGTTTGCCAGAAATATATATTCCTTTTACTTAAGCTTTTAATGAAATTTGGTAAGAGTAAGAAGCTAAATATTTTAGGGCATTACGATTTCCTGAACTCATTCTATTCCATTAAGTAAATATTGCGTATCGCACTGCTCTGTTTGGATGATACATATTGCTACTCCAATTTCCTAAATATAACCTAAATCCAAAATATCCTTTCCATTAATATAAATTTTAGTAATCAAATTTCAATATTTCATAAATTACAAATAAATAAATCAATTTGCGATTTGTCATTTGGTACTTCGCAATGTAACGTTTTACTTACAGTTTTTAATAAAATTAAATTATGGATAAAATTAATAATGTGATTTAAAATTTTTATATATAGATTTTATATAAAAATATAAAAAGTATTTGTTATTTTTGTAATATCAAAATTTTAAATAAAATATAAATTAAAGAAACTGTCATGCGCTTTATAGTTAATTTTATTTTTTAAAAACATGTAATAATTTTATCTTTCCAATTTTCGTTGATATGCATATAAACTTTTGTTATTTTACTAATTGAGTTTATTACTTAGTAGATTATATTACAAGAATTTTTTTAAATATATATTTATAAATTTATCTCTAATTAAAAGAAAATTGTTTTTTTTTTTTTTTGAGTTCACTAAGTCTTAACTCGGTTGTCATTTATATTGTTACTAATATAGAGGACATAAGTTTGAGCATACTAAAACGTGTTTATTCTCCTATTTAAATGTTGGAAAAAGTTATGAGTAATTATAGGCATTATATAAAAAATAATATTATTATTTTAGAGTATTGGTTGAATTTTTCTTTATTAAAGCCTAAGGTTCAAAATTGTATTTGTAAATTATTAAAAAAAAAACATAAACACCTTTGTAATAAATATTTGTTGTTTGTTAAAATGCTATTTTAGATTATTTTTTTTAATTGAATTGATGTTTAGTTAACTCATGACACAAACTCAATGAAAAGTTTTATATAATATATTTATTTAAAATCAAATAACACTTTGGTTGAAATGGTAAAATTAAGAAAATAAATATTTTGGGTGTCTCATGTTTAAATATCATTAGAAGTTCACATAAAAAAAATATAAAAATGCCCTCAAATTAATATGAGTTGTTTGTCAAAATAATAGCATTCTGATAATTTAATAATTGAGCTGGGACTCGGTTATGGTTTGACACTAACTTAGTCAAAAGTATTTATTCTATAATATTATTTAAGCCCTCGGTTAAGTTTGAGTTAACTAAACACTAACTCGGGTAGTGAAATTATAAAAATGTCATCCTTTATTTAAAATAAGTTATATTATTTGACGGTATTTGAGTTTTTTAATTAAATAAAAAATAAAAACATATGCCTATATTGGGACTTGAATTCATGCCAATTGTATTAAACTTTATTTTTATTTTTTATACATTTCAATTTTATTATGCATACTTTATTACCTCCATCAATTGCATATATTAATAATGTTGTTGATTGAGTTGGTATCATAAGTCAATTTGACACTAATTCAAGATTGATGACAATATCATGATAAACAATTGTAGTGCATTTATAATTTTTAATATGATGTATTACGTGTTTAAATTTCATTTTACTCATAATTTAATCTATTATTCATTTTAATATTGTACATATTTCATGTGTTATTATTAATTAATTTTAAATTTTATTTTTATTATTTATTGTATATTATTTTTAGTCACTTTTCTATATTTTTAGTATGTAATTTTTATATGCATATGTGTCATAGCCATATATATATAACAAGTATAGAAGTGCAAATAGATGATAGAAATTATTCATATCATATTTTTGCTTTCGCCCTCTCTTTATAAGCAAAAGCTGTGGCTAGTTTGATGGAAGGGGTGAGGTCCACAAATTTTGATGATAGTGAATTTCGAGCACATAGTTAAAGGCTAAGGCAGAACCTGAAGAACATCATAGTGATGAGTATAGAGTAGAGAGAAAGGGAGAAATTCATGGATGTTAAATAAAGAGTAGGTTAGGATAGTGCCATTTTCATCCACATATTTTTTTTTTTTTGGGGGGGGGGGGGCCCTCCCTTAAAAATTCAACTGTACCACCCTCTTTTTAGATTCTTGTGCGTTGTGGATATAGTTATGACAACGATTTTTCAAATTTTTCTACATTTAATATTTTCATATTTAAACTAATAATTATTTACTACATTAGTAGTTAATTTTTTAAGGGTAGACTTTACCAATTATATTTTTTTGTTTTATTTTAGTTATTTAAATATTAATTTTTAGCTGTCATTAAATGAGTGATAGAAGCTGATATTGGTTTTTTTTATTGGTCTAATAACAAATTTCATCTCTACTGTTTACAAATTCAATCAATTTGATCTTAAATATAAAAAATCTAACAATTTTAACCTTTAATCAAGCAATTTGTAGTCATTTTCATCTTTTATGGTGTAATGAGGACCGCCACCTTGAGTGTTGGATTGTGGAAGTGTAACAAGAAACAAAAGATTCTTGAGGCACCATGGATGGATAAGTTGCATGTTAAGAAATTACTGAGTGAGTAAATTCCATACCCGTGTTGCAAGAAGAAATGGAACCTATGCACCAAAATAACCAGAACATACTTTGGGTATTTTGCCTAAAAGCCCCAAAATCTTGAATTCTCCCCAAAAGAACTTGTGCACCAAAATAACTAAAATCCCTTGAACCAAAAAATCATTATTACCTCCACAACTTTCACCTTTGGTCACCATCGGCCAACCACCATGTTTTTTTGTCGTCGTTAGCGAACCGTCGGACATCGCTGCTACACCTCCCACCCAATTAAAGTGTCAACATCTGATGCTCTCGATTGTCTTACAGCAAGCCCATGCGACATGCACGTACTGTTGTTCCTGCGATGCCAACTACTGAGCACGATGCCTAGCCCGCATGTGGCATAGGCTGCTTGATCGTCTCTTAACTAGGGCATGATGCCCCAGCCATGCGATTGGTTCTGGCAAGTGTTGAAACTGACATGGGCACAATGTACTTGCCTATCCACCCGATCGTGTGATCGGCTAGGCGCGATGCTCGACCATCACCACTAGTAGTGCACGCCTACTAGGGCATAAGGCTCCGACAACTCCTATGCACTGTGCATTTGGCTAAGGTGCGACGCCATGGCCTTTTGCACTATTCTCGTAGGTTCGACAGTGTTTTGAGCAATTTCACCCACATTATCACACGTTGGTTAGCCATCCATGGCGGTTCGTGGTTCATTCATTTTTCACTCAGTTTAGCTTATGGGTATGTCTCGTTTTTTTGGGTTTTGCCAAAAAGTTTAGGGTACAGAAATTCCTAGTTCGTTTCCAATTTATATGATTTTTCTAATCTTAAAAAAAACCATATGTGGAGATAAGAGTCTACTAATTACAAACACAAAAATTGGTAAACTTAAAATACAACTGATCTAAAATTTAGGAACCACAACTTTTGGCAAAATTACTTTATAATAAAATAAAATAATTATAATCCATACATTCATATATACAAATCAAAAACATGCTCACAAATGCAAAAATGGCACTTCTGATCAATTTACTCAAACAAATGAGTGAGAGAATGTAACACCCCTTACCCGTATTCTACGCCGGAACTGGGTACGAGGCGTTACTGGACTTGACTTGCTTGATCATTCCACTTTAGGCTATAAAAATTCTCTCCAATTTAAAACTTTCCATTCACCAGCGTAACGTCCCTATCATGGGTCAACGAGACCCATTACACCCGCTCGGGATATTGAGGAACCAAGCTGGAACCTTTCAAACACTTAGAAAATTTTCACCTAAACAGAGGCCACACGTGTGAAATGGGACACGCCCGTGTGCCCCTAAGACATGCCAATGTCTTCCACTCGTGGTCGACACTGACTAACTTCACACGGCCTTGACACGCCCATGGTCCTAGCCCGTGTGCCAAACCTTGGCATTCTGACTTATCCACACGGCCTATACACACTCCCGTGTGCTTCAGCCGTGTGGCGATTCAAATTCCGAGTGCAAGGTGCAGACTTCACACGGCCTGGGCACACGCCCATGTTCTAGCCGTGCCTCTCACACGGTCTAGACACACGTCCGTGTGTCTACCCATATGGACAATTAGCAGGCTATCTACCAAGTCCTTTGCCACCCTAACTTGCTTATAAACATACACCATCATACGACTTTCTCAATTCATAGATTATAACAGTTGAGTTATCACATTTAAACCATAAAATGAAGTCTTCGTCTCATATACGAGGGAGAACTATTTCTGGTATAATTACAAACGACTTAAGCCATCATCTATGGCTATACACAACTGAACCATAAACTCTCTTAGGCCAACACAATTGGCTATATCAACTATGACTTAATCAAATTTAAATACTATCCCTATACATGCCATAACTCATAAGGACTTAAAACCTCATACCAAGTGTCTGCTCGATAGTGTGAAACATCTCCGGCGGTCTCCAACCCGAGCTAGCTAAATTAACCTATAAGAGATGAGAAAGGAAGAGGAGTAAGCAATAATGCTTAGTAAGTTCATATGCATATAACTATCAACTATTGACATTCATTGATTATACTCAACCACAAGGTATTATAATGAGTTTTACTCTTAAGCTCATGGTTACTTACTCAACCATTTTTGAGACTTACTCATTCTGCCTCTTACCACATTCTAACCATGCCACAAGCTAATTGCTCATGTTAATTTGCATACATCCCTGCACTTGTCACCACATGATCTCATAAAACAATACATCAAACATTTTCGATAAGTCACTCATACTACAATCTCTCAGTAGTTTCGCACTTTGCCCACCCTCAATCTCTAATAGGGTGGTATCGCTCATAGCCCACTGTTATTATACATTCACGTATATTTATCCACATACATTTCTCTATTTCAAATGTCTATCCGGGAACATCCTCACACATTATCATTCTTACTTAGCTTTCTATGATAATCGTTCGCATTCACACAATGCATTAATAATTATAACTTATGCAACCGAGGTGCATCATTTACACATACCCACTATGGTTTTATCATATACCGAATTCCTCTCAATTCAGTTCTAACACATACATGTACCTCTCGTGGTACAACCACATTCATTCTCATTCTCAACAAACTTGTTGAATCACTCAAATTGTTAAATAACACCCTTGAGTCTCATACACATAATGTCACATTAACATCATACCCCCGATAGGGTCTTACATGAATTAACATATCGATGCCATGTCCCTGACATGGTCTTATTCAATATCTCACACCGAGGCCATATTCCAATATGGTCTTACACGGGACCTTAACTATCATCATATCATGCTATTTGCATTTCTCACTATCTTAGATTCAATTCTCTTAATAACTCGTCAAAACACATTTAATACATTCATAGCGTAATTATACATTCCAGATAGCATTGGAATATTAAATCACCCGTACGTAATTACAATATTTACACACGAACTTACCTTGATGCCGAAAAGGGGTCGAAATGGACGTATTTGTCCACATTTCTCTTTTCTCCCATTCTAGGTCCAAATCTCATTTTATCTGATCTAGAACAATAGAATTTACTCATTTAATCACTTATAATTCATAATAAAACAAAATCTACACTTAGGCAAAAAATGACTATTTTGCCCTTATACTTTAGCAAAATTACAATTTTGCCCCTAGGCTCGTAAATCACTTTTCATCACATTTTCTTATTAAACAAGCCTAGTTGAACATTTAATCTTCTTACAACTATCCACAATTCCAACTATTTCATGCATTAATGATCAAACTACAACATTTGCATCTTAGTCCAAATTAGGTGTTTTCATGACAACACCTTTCACAAAAGTTGTTTCTCATCTCCCTAACATTCATTTTCTTCCATAAAAACCCAGCAAACAATCATAAACTCTCTCATGGCAAGTCCCTAGACTTTCAACCATATTGCAAATTAGTCCCTTCATTAGCTAGCTTAAGCTTTGGGGACTCCAAAAGTACAAAAATTATCAACTAAAACTATCAAAATCACTTACTTGAAGAGAAAATGAGTTGCTGAAATTTTAAAGCTTCTAAAGCCCTCCCTTTGTTGATATTTTTGGTTGGAGAAGAAGACTAAATGAAAAGATGATAACTTTTGCTTATATCATCTTATTTTATTCATTTTGTCAACTAATGTTACCAACTATTGACCAAAAAATAAATGCTCTTGTCCCCTATGCATACTATGGCCGGCCAACTCACTTAAACAAGACCAAATTGCACATTTGGGACCTCCAGTTAATAATCCTTATCTATTTGACACGTCTAGCAAATAAAATAGAACTTTCGCACTTTATGCGATTTAGTCCTTTTTAGCGATTAAGCCTGAAATCGTTAAAAATTAAAGCACCGAAATTTCCATGCATCCTTATTAACATGTTATAACACATAAAATAACATGAAAATATTTTCTCTAACCTCGGATTAGTGATCCCGAGATCACTGCTCGACTAGCCCCTAAATCTGGCATTATAATTCTCTCCCCCTTTGGAATTTTCGTCCCAGAAAATCTTACCAGAGAAGTTGCTCCTAAAATTCTGAAACATTTCCACTAACTCTTCAAAATCACAAATCAACTTATCCCCAAGTTTCTCTCGCCAACAACCTTTAAGTCAGTAGTACACAAGGTGAAGCACAACTTGGGACCTAGATTACTCTTCCTCCCGGGCATATATATTCAGAAATCTTACAACTGTGAACTCGGCATATGCTAAAATGATCATTCGGATCTTTATCGAACACTTCACTAAAATTCGGATGACATCCCCCTCCTTGGAAATCAAGTCACTTCAAATTTGAAATCTATTGTATTTTATCTCACTCTATCACTAGGATATTCACCGACTGTAATAGTCCTAACTTGCATGCTTAGAAAATTCAGCTTTTAGTGGTCGACTACTTCTGACCATAAACTCAATTATATCGTAAAACGTGTGCTCAGCCAAAACATTTATGCATATAATTGCATCTTTTCTTAGTCTTGTATGAGTAGACTCGCTATTACTAAGTCTCATACCAAAACCTTACGTATAAGTTACTCAATTCATCAATATATACATTCTACCTTAAGGTAACATCAACAATGGAAATCTTATTCGACCTGAATTTTAATGTCTTAGTCAAACTCACTCAGAGCTTATTTAAAATACCATCCATGGCATTAACTAACCATACACAAGTCATAGGCTTCATGCCGTACTTACTTACAATTGCCTTTATTTAGCACATACCATGCCACATGTCACAAACGTTTCTTCGTGACTCATTCACGAGTACATGTATTCACTCATTCATATGACTTTAGTGTAAATCTCATTTCTACTTCTAAACTCATCTACTTATCCCATTAATCACTAGGGATAGTCAAAGACGCATATTCGCCGTCATTCATCAGAGGTAATCTGGCCAATGCCACATCTCCGAGGTGGTCTTACATTGAGTCACCTCTAAATGCCAATGCCATATCTCGGATAAGGTCTTATATGGACTTCCACATCAAGTATCAATGCCATATCTCGAATATGGTCTTATACAATTCTCATTTTCATTACCGAAGCCATATCTTGGATATGGTCTTATACGGGATCTCAACTCAGTGCCGAGGCCATGTCCCGAACATGGTCTTATACGGGACCTTATCTATTTCATATCTCGATGATGGCATTTTCATATTCAATATGGTCCGCTAGGACCTCAACATCTCATCCAACATTAACTAATCAATTTAGTAAAGCATTATACATCAATGTAATGCCAATCATTCTCAACATGCTAGTATAAATGTTGCATAATCACATACAAACTTACAAACTCTTTTTCTCGATTCATACTGAACTCAATACTAAAACTTTCAGTTAATAGTACCTTTAATGACTTCTAACCTAACCATCACGATTAAAATGTTTCAATGAGCATACCTCTGTATCATGCTCCTCACTCATGTACACATACAATTTCATTCTCCTTATTGATTCATGCGTAAATATACACTTAACTAGAATCATATCTCAATACATCAATCTACTATGTTCTCCTCACTGAGAATATATTTCAAACACACTCTCATTTGAGTTTCTCTTGATGTGCTAATTTAAAACCTTTACTATCGTCATGTCTCAGGATAGCAGAGACATCTCAATCAAGTGCATTAACTTTATCCAGTTTACCCAAAAACTCATCGCACAACGTGAAACTTGTGATTTCACCTCTTATACTAGAATTATCACCTTTCTATGATCAAATCAAAAGCGCAATCATAGTAAATATAACTACCACAACTCAAAGAACATACACTTTAAAGATAACCATGATCAACAGAAATATAAGAGAAATCTCACATAAAGATTTATCACTAACTTTCTCCTCAAAGTACCAGAATAAGGTTACGAAGAGATAAAGGAATGTCGATTTCAATTGATTAAATCGACAACTGTTTTGTCTAATCTTACAGTTAGCTAACATTCTCACACGATCACGATTCATGGAAAGAACAACTACATCACCCCTGAAAGGCAACAGATATTAATACGAAGTACTCAAAGAGATCATTATGGTCCATACAACTATGGTTGTCATGGTCAAACACTTTCACAGTTCAAATATTGTTTCTCCAACCATTTCCGTTATCAAGACTTTTTGACTATTCCTTTTCATTAGTGAACATCAAATCAGGAAGGTTTCGATAAGCGTATACCTCAGGTTTCCTACTCAATTGAGTCAAATAGCCTAGGTTAACTTTCTCTTTACTCTTAACATTGCATAATCAGTGCAATCTTTAAAACATTTAGATATTCTTCTCAAAGCTGTTCTCACTTTCTAACTACCCTTATCTCGATATACGTTACTACTTGTTTTGCCACTAAACTCTTTCATTTCGTACTCATGAGCTTATTCAACTTAACCCTCGTAAGGATCTCATTATAAATCAACAGTAGTAAGGGGGTGAGGTCGTAAAGCCTCTAACTTGACTCTCATGACTACATACCTATGATTTAACATTCGTCATTAATGTGATATCATCGTAGTCACACAACTCGCTCCAGGCGAGTTTTCATACTTACTCATGCTATAATTGTTTCTATCACCCATAATTTCGAACAGTGACTTCACTTACCAAGTTCCACATTAATGTTGACTCGAGTATTCAACATTAAACTTTGGTTTCTCTTACCATTGCTTATCAATTTAGAGAATGTCTTGCGGTTTGAGTACGTCATTTACTTGATTGCCATAGTCCAACTACGGTCTTACTCGTATCACAACATTATAGCCCAGCTATAAACTTACATGTCGTCACGATGCCATAGCCTCGCTATGGTCTTACACGGAATCTCATATCAATACCAATGCCATAACCCAGATACGGTCTTACATGAAAACTCATGTTGATGCCGATGCCATATCCTAGATATGGTCTTGCACGGGATCTTATATCAATATCGACGCCATATCCTAGATATGGTCTTACACGATTTCATGCTGAAGCCAGGTCCCGGACGTGGTCTTACACGGAATCACTATTCGAGGCCGACGCCATATCCCAAATATGGTCTTACACGGGATCACGTATCGTTGCCAATGCCATGCCCCAGACATGGTCTTATATGGGACCACATGTATTGCCATGGTCCAACCATGGTCTTATTCATCAATTTATCATTGAACGACCGTACTCATCTCCTGCATTCTACTTAGTCAAACTTCTCAGTTTAACTCCCACACTATAATATGTGTAGCTTCATAACAGAGTCGTAAAATAAGACACTATACATCCTCTACTTTAACAGTCGCATATGAGATTCAATTATGTGGACATATTGTTCATACATCATTCAAGCAGTCGTACATACATACGTATCCCGTTCTCTGGATATATTTACTCACTATATACACCTATCCCAATAGGTCGAGTATATAACACCGTATGCATATCAAGCCAATACAGATAAGCTTATCACTTTATAACTCTCATTTCAACCCTCAACTTAGAATTATCTCATTCCATACCTTATCACACACATGTCATAAACTTCTATTCATAACTCTCTGAATTTCAACAGTGCATAAGCACATTTCAATTACCTCATTATCACTTACAACATTATTGGTTTTAGCTCGGTTGGGAATCATCTCTGTCTTAACAAAACAATTTCGTTAGAGCCGGGAGATATCACACTATCACGGTCTGCCTATGGCATGTATAGCTAGACTCTTACTCACGCTAGGTTAGTCCGAGAACCGACTAAACCATAGCTCTGATACCACTAAATGTAACACCGCTTACCCGTATTCTACGCCAGAACCGGGTACGAGGCGTTACTGGACTTGACTTGCTTGATCATTCTACTTTAGGCTATAAAAATTCTCTCCATTTTAAAACTTTCCATTCACCAGTGTAACGTCCCTATCATGGGTCAACGAGACCCATTACACCCACTCGGGATATTGAGGAACCAAGTCGGAACCTTTCAAACACTTAGAAAATTTTCACCTAAACAGGGGCCACACATCCGTGTGAAATGGGACACGCCCGTGTGCCCCTAAGACATGCCCGTGTCTTCCACCCGTGGTCGACACTGACTAACTTCACACGGCCTTGACACGCCCATGGTCCTGGCCCGTGTGCCAAACCTTGGCATTTTGACTTATCCACACGGCCTATACACACGCCCGTGTGCTTCAGCCGTGTGGCGATTCAAATTCTGAGTGCAAGGTGCAGACTTCACACGGCCTGGGCACACGCCCATGTTCTAGCCATGCCTCCCACATGGTCTAGACACACGTCCGTGTGTCTACCCATATGGACAATTAGCAGGCTATCTACCAAGCCCTTTGCCACCCTAACTTGCTTATAAACATATACCATCATACGACTTTCTCAATTCATAGATTATAATAGTTGAGTTATCACATTTAAACCATAAAATGAAGTTTTCATCCCATATACGAGGGAGAACTATTTCTGGTATAATTACAAATGACTTAAGCCATCATCTATGGCTATACACAACTAAACCATAAACTCTCTTAGGCCAACACAATTGGCTATATCAACTATGACTTAATCAACTTTAAATACTATCCCTATACATGCCATAACTCATAAGGACTTAAAACCTCATACCAAGTGTCTGCTCGATAGTGTGAAACATCTCCGGCGGTCTCCAACCCGAGCTAGCTAAATTAACCTATAAGAGATGAGAAAGGAAGAGGAGTAAGTAATAATGCTTAGTAAGTTCATATGCATATAACTATCAACTATTGACATTCATTGATTATACTCAACCACAAGGTATTATAATGAGTTTTACTCTTAAGCTCATGGTTACTTACTCAACCATTTTTGAGACTTACTCATTCTGCCTCTTACCATATTCTAACCATGCCACAAGCTAATTGCTCATGTTAATTTGCATACATCCCTGCACTTGTCACCACATGATCTCATAAAACAATACATCAAACATTTTCGATAAGTCACTCATACTACAATCTCTCAGTAGTTTCGTACTTAGCCCACCCTCAATCTCTAATAGGGCGGTACCGCTCATAGCCCACTGTTATTATACATTCACGTATATTTATACACATACATTTCTCTATTTCAAATGTCTATCCGGGAACATCCTCACACATTATCATTCTTACTTAGCTTTCTATGATAATCGTTCGCATTCACACAATACATTAATAATTATAACTTATGCAACTGAGGTGCATCATTTACACATACCCACTATGGTTTTATCATATACCGAATTCCTCTCAATTCAGTTCTAGCACATACATGTACCTCTCGTGGTACAACCACATTCATTCTCATTCTCAACATACTTGTTGAATCACTCAAATTGTTAAATAACACCCTTGAGTCTCATACACATAATGTCACATCGACATCATACCCCGATAGGGTCTTACATGAATTAACATATCGATGCCATGTCCGACATGGTCTTATTCAATATCTCACACCGAGGCCATATTCCAATATGGTCTTACACGGGACCTTAACTATCATCATATCATGCTATTTGCATTTCTCACTATCTTAGATTCAATTCTCTTAACAACTCGTCAAAACACATTTAATACATTCATAGCATAATTATACATTCCAGACAGCATTGGAATATTAAATCACCCGTACGTAATTGCAACATTTACACACAAACTTACCTTGATGCCGAAAAGGGGTCGAAAGGAACGTATTTGTCCACATTTCTCTTTTTTCCCATACTAGGTCCAAATCTCGTTTTCTTTGATCTAGAATAATAGAATTTACTCATTTAATCACTTATAAATCATAATACAACAAAATCTACACTTAGGCAAAAATGACTATTTTGCCCTTATACTTTAGCAAAATTACAATTTTGCCCCTGGGCTCGTAAATCACTTTTCATCACAGTTTCTTATTAAACAAGCCTAGCTGAACATTTAATCTTCTTACAACTATCCACAATTCGAACTATTTCATGCATTAATGATCAAACTACAACATTTGCATCTTAGTCCAAATTAGGTGTTTTCATGACAACACCTTTCACAAAAGTTGTTTCTCATCTCCCTAACATTCATTTTCTTCCATAAAAACCCAGCAAACAATCATAAACTCTCTCATGGCAAGTCCCTAGACTTTCAACCATATTGCAAATTAGTCCCTTCATTAGCTAGCTTAAGCTTTGGGGACTCCAAAAGTACAAAAATTATCAACTAAAACCATCAAAATCACTTACTTGAAGAGAAAATGAGTTGCTAAAATTTTAAAGCTTCCAAAACCCTCCATTTGTTGATGTTTTCGGTTGGAGAAGAAGACTAAATGAAAAGATGATAACTTTTGCTTATATCATCTTATTTTATTCATTTTGTCAACTAATGTTACCAACTATTGACCAAAAAATAAATGCTCTTGTCCCCTATGCATACTATGGCCGGCCAACTCACTTAAAAAAGACCAAATTGCATATTTGGGACCTCCAATTAATAATCCTTAGCTATTTGACACCTCTAGCAAATAAAATAGAACTTTCGCCCTTTATGAGATTTAGTCCTTTTTAGCGATTAAGCCTGAAATCGTTAAAAATTAAAGCACCGAAATTTCCATGCATCCTTATTAACATGTTATAACACATAAAATAACATGAAAATATTTTTATCTAACCTCGGATTAGTGATCCCGAGATCACTGTTCCGACTAGCCCCTAAATCGGGCTGTTACAGAGAAGTAATTTGGTAAACAGGTAGACACTATACACATAGCACAACGTAGCTCTAATACCAATTGTTTGAAAAAAATTGATTTAGAAATAGTTTCTTGCACTACAGAAAACTAATTTTTTTATAGAACTTGAGTGGTTGTGTTATTTACAGTAATAAACCCTTTAACTATATTTGTAAATGTGTTTAGGAATAGGTGACTGTGCCTGGGTGTACAAACGCCGAGCAAAGAACTAGCACAAAATATCATAAATTAAAGTGGCTTGACTGTAAGTGTGACAGGTCAATCATAATATTTTTAAGTGTTACAATGAAACATTTTGAGTATTCCAAGGATCGAACCCAAGAGAGATTGGATGATACGGTGACCAATAATGACAATGCATGCAACTAGGAAGTCTAGCTGGCTAATCACTAAGTATCATATTACGACAAATCATCATCAAAGATTAATTACACCAAACTACACCTAGGAGGGCTAAATTGAACAACAGACATAGGTGCAAAAATATCAATTCAATGAGATAAAGTGGCCAGTTGATATCCATGTTGCTAGTTAATTATTGGATTAGGGATCTAAATTACTCAAACTCCTAATTAGTCTAATTTTACTTTTCAGTTGTCATTTTACCCAATTAGATGATTAGTCCGATTTATCTCTCGACCTCACTAAACTAAATCGGGACAAGCTAATTGGTTCAATAGGCTCCCCTCTCGGTCTAACCTATCTAAATGTTCACCTAGAGGCATCAATTCTAGGTTTTTAATATTTGATTTAGTCAAATTTTTTCGATTTAGTCCCTAACCCAAAAACTAACTAGGCATGTAATAGCCCATCCGGTGAGGTCTCAGTATCTGAATATTGTTTAGTGTTTTGGTGAATTAAGTGTAGAGATGAGTAAGTGAATTTTTTATTTTAGATAAGTATAGAATTCTTTGTATGCGCCATTTGGCAAACTCTTTGCTTGACGAAGATATGTGGTTTGGTGGACTCTTCTATTAGGTGTACGCCACCCAGATGCTTTGGTGAACTTGCTTGGTTTACTATTGAATGGATTTATTTATTATTAAATAAGGAAATTTAGTTAGTTAAATCAAGACTTAGTTAGAATGGAACTAAGCTACAGTAGATGAAAATACTTAATTTTTTTATAAGCTCACTTAATCATGAGAATTAAGAGTGTTAGTGGAATTATTTGATTTTTCCACTAAACCTTATCTTTGTGCTTAAGTATATAAGGATAGTAGTGCCTTCACCAAAAACCTTTACGTTTTCTTTGTGTACATCTTCCTCCTTGATCTTCTTTTCATTTTCTGAAAACCAAAGTCCAAAAAACCTGTCTGAAATTGGGTTCACTGTAGTCAGCCAACTTATAGGTTTTCCATAGCTCTCTAGTAATTACTGATTAACCCTAGGTTATTTTTAAGACTATTTACGGTTTTTCAATTCTGCATGCATTAGTGTTAGACTGGTGTGTAAGGAAGGAAACTTTCTGGTTCTGGGTTAAGTGTTAATGTTTCGTGCATGCATGCTTAGATTCGATGAATTAGTAATCTAATATGTTTAACTAACCTTATTTTTAGCTCAAGACGCTACAAAAGGTCAGAGTGACAAAGGCAAAGGACTTGCTATTTAGACTTTGTTATTTTTCTAGTGAGTTCCTTTTTGCTTCCATGTGTTGTGATTATCTTTACTTTATAATATTGTAAGGTAAGTATTCTTACTCTGTAAAGGATGATCAGTGTCAGTATGTGTGAATAATGGTTGTCTGTCCAGAGTTATTAGCTTGAGTTCTGTATATCTGAGAAAAAAAGTGTAGGCCATTTTCATGTTAAGCCACTACCATCTGCTTCTGAAATGAATAGAATGATATGAAATGATCTATGTAAATGAAGTTAAAGGAAACATGTTGTGTAGTCTCCGATGAGGCAAATACATTTCTTACAAATTGGATTGGCATAACACAACTAAACATGTTACTGAATGATTATGAATTGGGAGCTATAATGAGAGAATGTATATGAATGAAACAGAAACATTTGATATGACTCTGACTGTGAACTCTGGGTATGTGTTTGGCATGAAAATGGAATGTCTGAGTTATGTTGTGTTGGCATACAATATTCACCCATGTGACACGCCATTAGCATACTAAGTCTGTCTGAGTTATGTACATGCCATTGGGTGTACTCTGAAATGTTGACTGTTTCTTTTGAAAGATTGAATTATGCTATTAGTATTCTGCTTATGATCTTTATGGAACTTACTAATTTCTTTTGAACTTACCCCATTACCCCCTTTCCTTCTTAGGTCTACTATTGAAGGAATATTTTTTGAAGGACAAAGCCAGAGGACATCTACTGCTGTAAGATATATGTTTACATGTATTATGCATGATGATGGGGGTGATGTCTAATTGTATTTTTGTAAAAAATTTGTACTTAAGACTCATATTGAGGAATTATGATTTAATGAAGTTTTGTCAAAGTTTATGGAATGGTTTTAAAGTATTATATTTTGGGTTGATAAAAATATCTTACTAAAATTCTATACACCAGCTGGCTTATACTCTACTTTCTGTATTTTATTAAAGGTTTATTCCAAACACTATAATTTTACGAAGATTATGCCATAAACAGTTTTGAAGATATGATTTCTAGGTAGTGACACGTCTTACTTGGATCTTTTTAAGAGATCGGGTTTGGCATGTTATAATGAAACATTTCAATCAACCAACCACCATAAGATTTAGTGCATATTCATCATCAACATATAAATATCAGCTAAGTTCATGCTTAAATGACTCATCAAATAAAACATAAAAAAATAATGTTGAGAAGTTCTTAGAGACTCTTGAAGGAGTTTTTGTTGAAGATGATAACAACAACAAAAGTGATGAAAGCATAGCCAAAGTTGAGATTTGTTCACTTTTGAAAGTTCTCAAAGATAAAACATAATAGATACTTTAAAGAGAAATCAAAATAACAAGAGAAAGTTTTGTATCTAATTGAAATAAAGTGAAAGCTACAGTAAAATTGAAGAACTAACAGCTACAAACTAACTAAACTTGTAACATCCTAAAATTTAGTTTAAAATAATGTAGAATTATTTCAAAGATGAGTAAATGGCCTAGTGGTTAAATGAAAATGAGGAGTCAGTGTGTAACACCCCATACCTAAATTCGAGACCAAGACTGGATACGAGACATTACCATGCTTGAACTCACTTAAACATGTACTTACGTGCTATAAAATTTTGTTCCGAATTAAAAACTTCTCTTTCTCAGTCTATTCATACCTTTCATGGGCCTACGAGGCCTTAAACACTTGTCTAAAAACTTTCGGAACATATTCAGAAACTTTTCTTTAGAGCATGGGGTCACACGCCCATGTTGTATGGGACACGCCCGCACCCCTAAAACATGCCCGTGTCTTTCACCCGTGGTGGATATCGGGCAAAATACACACGGCTGACACACCCGTGGCTAAACCGTGCCTAAAACCCCAAAGATTCTCGCCAATGCCCCACGGCCAAGGTACACGCCCGTGCTTACCACTGTGGTGCACACCGACTACCTTAACACGGCCTAGAGTCTAAACACACGCCTGCAGGATCGGTCCGTGGTCTATTCTGATTTAAGATACAATGGTACAGGGTGCACACGGCCTAGACACACGCCCGTATGTCCATCCGTGTGGGCACTTAGAGGCTATTTACCAAGCCAATTGCCACCCTGAAATCAAGACTAAACTCAAGCTCAATTCAGCAACTCAAGTATTACATCATTTATGAACAATACAACATGCTTCATTGATATTAATAACATACATACTTAGTCAATCTTGGCCAATCACTTAGTCATTTACAAAAGAATAATAAACTTGATAGCCCATACTTTTGCCCTTTCTACGACATATACTCAAAATGAAACGTTTCCTATACATGCCATACTTAATATAGTTTCAACTTAGCTATACTAAGGATTGATAGTGTGCTTCGAGCTCCGACTTCAACGATCCACAAGTTAGTTTGGCGGGACTACATAGAAAGAAAGGATAAAAGACGTAAGCATTTAGCTTAGTAAATTTGCATAATATTCATAGCAACATACTTGCTTAATATAAACCATTTGACATCAACGATGGTATCATAAATTTCAGCTATAAAGCTTACTTACTCATGCTTGATTTTTTCATATCTCATGAAACTTACTAGTCTCATACTTGGGAGGTATACAAGGTACCTGTATCACTTGATCACATTGATCAGCATACTTTAACATAATAATCATAATCTCTGATTCATCATTCATAACATGAATAATACTCATTTTCAACTTGATAATAACTTTGCTTACTCAACTTTCTTGCTATCTCACTTTAACTTTACTCATTTGCCCGATGAATTTCTGCGAATAACCGAGGATACTAAATCTCTTCACATGAACTTGATGCCAAAGCCATATCCTAGATACGGTCTTACATGGAATATCTCATCTTGGTTTCGAGGCCATGTCTTGACGTGGACTTATACGAAGTCTTTCTTGTTCTCACCAATGCCATGCCTTGGCTTGGACTTACATGGGATCTCTTTCTCTTGATAGCTTTTCAATGCCAAGCTTGCCTTGGACTTACATGATAACTTGTTCAATGCCAAGCTTGCCTTGAACTTACATGATAACTTGTTCAATGCCAAGCTTGCCTTCGACTTACATGATAACTTGTTTGATTGCCGATGCCATGCCTTGGCTTGGTCTTATACGGACTTTCTAATCTCATGTGGTAGATCGAGTATCCTGGGAAATTCCATCTTCAATCGGGACATGCTTGTATTTAATCTCATTGATTTCTTTGTTTAGCAGAACATTAAGCATTCCATGATAATAATGTACATTATACTAAGAAATTCAAAGATAGAAATCATAAAGCTTAGAAATCACACAAACTTACCTCAATATACAAAATGTATGTAGATATGCAATTTAGTCCTCGACTTTGTTCTTGCCTCGGTTTCGATCCGGGCTTCATTTTTCTTGATATATAATCATAAATAGACCATTTAATACTCACATCGACTAAATTGACTCTTTAATCATATTTTGGCAAAATTACTATTTTGCCCCTAAACTTTCTCATATTTGCACTTTTGCCCCTAGGCTCGTAAAATGATTTTCATTCAACTTTATTAAACTTCATGCTTAGATAATTCATTTTCTCTACTATAACAATCATCAATTATCATTATTTCTAGTATGTATGACCAATTTTTATAACTATTACAAATTAGTCCATACTATCATTTTTCATGAAATTCATTAAGGAAAAGATGTTTATCTAACATCAAACTCTCATAATCTTCCATAAAACATTATTTAACAACCATTCCATTCAGAGGTGAATTTTTGAACATGCATCTTAGCTCATTATATAGCTAAAAATAGCTAATTCATAATACGAGAACTTCAAAAATACGAAGAATGTTAAAACGGGGCTAAGATGAACTTACTAGCAAGCTTGAAAAAAAATGAAGAACCCTAGCTATGGAGTCTCCAAATTTTCGGCAATGAGAGGAAGAAGATGAATAGATTTTTATCATCTTTTTCCTATTTTAATCATTTATTAACCAAATGACCAAAATGCCCTTCTCTTTAAAATTTTTATAATTACTAACTCATGTCCAATTTTGTCCAAAAATTATATTTTGGGAAAATTTCTAATTAAGGACTTCTAATTGATATTCTAAAGCTATTTCATACAAAAAGCTTCTAGAAACTCATATTTTGCAACTCTTGCAATTTAGTCCTTTTTGGACCAAACAACTTCAATTTAACGAAATTGCTTCATGAAACTTTCACACTAGCATGCAAACATGGCATAAACCTTAAAACTCATGAATTCACCTCGGACTCGTGGCCTCGCACCACTATTCTGACTAGGCCCTAAATCGGGCTGTTACACAGTGCAATTACATCAAGGTCTCGAGTTTGATCCCCTTCCTTGCAAAATAGCTTAATTTTTTGCTAAAATTTCTCCTTTTCCTTTTTTGTGTCGTGCAAGCCTTGAACCCTAGGTATAAATATAACATTTTATTGTATTTTTCAGCCTTTAAGTCAATTTTCCCTACCCTAGCCATTCACTTTTTTCTCCATTTTTCTTTTTTCAATTTTCTGCCTTTTTTTTCCATCACAGTGCTCCATCAAGCCCTCTTTTCTTACCATCCTTCCCTGCTCCATTGATAATGAATTTTTGGTCAATTTCCTCATCTTTTTTGTTGTTATTTTTTTTTCAATTTTCCAAATTTAGATCTGCCCCCTTTTTTATACTCAAAATTAGCCTCCTTTGCTGCCATAAAGTTCTTTATTGTCGCCCCTTAGCATCTCTCGGGTAAGTGACTCCTTTTTCCATTTTCCCTTCCAATTTTTCCGTAAAAGATTCACCATCCAAATTTGGAATTTTGGTAACTTTTTATAATTTATTTGATCAATTTCAATCCATCAAACTCATAACTTGAGCCTCCTAAAACAATCTCTAAAACCGTCGTTGTTGGTGGTGATTGTCACCCCTAAAGTTTCTCTTTTGGTAGCTGCTGATTTGAGCCCTAAAACTGATTTAAAACATTTATTCTAGCCTTTATTTACACTAATTTTCAAGCCCAAAATAGACTCTTGTCAGCCCTAAAACAATTATTTACGATGCTTTTCAAAACAACTCCCGTTGTGGCCAATTTTTATGGTGTGACACCCCTAGAACCACCAAAAAGGGCTGCTGTTTTTTCGTACATTTACCACCCTTTTTCTAGAAAGGTTTTAATTCATAATACCTCATTCTAATCGACCTTTGATATGTTACATTATAGGAAAATTCTATCTTAGTTGTTAGGCAACTCAGATCTGACAAACTGGGAAGCGTAAGTGCGATTGTTTGCGGGTTAAGGCGTAGTTTCAACTTGATTATTAGGGAATGCGTTAGTTGATTAAATTATGGTTTTAAATGTATGATTAGCTACTAATTTTTCAGTATTTGATTGTGTTAGGTGCTACTTTAAATGCCCCGGACCAGCAGTGAAGCCGTTAGTTGTTCGCACACACGTCTCGCATCAAATCAGAGTAAGTAGTCTAGTCTATTTGGATTTGAAAGTTGGAATGGTAACAATGATTTGATTGAACCCTTAGAAAGTGCTTATTTGCCAGCAACTTAACTCGATAAATATTGTATTTTAATTTAGGTTCAGTTTAAGTTTAAAGGAGGAATCGCGAGTTTCTCAAGTAGTGCTACGGTTGTGCAAAATTAAGGTGTGGGTTCTAACCTATAAATTTGAATGTTTAAATAATATTTTTAATAAAAACGATGTTTGAGATTGCTGGTTGGGCTTAGATAAATGGCTAAGTAAATGGTTTTAAGGTGGCCAGATCAAGTACGTTTTGAGCCCCAACTAAATGACATGTTTCGCAAAATTGCATGAATGACCGAATGCTTGTATGAATGGTATTGGTATGGAATAATATGTATGGCTTAATGATATCGTGTATGCTGATTGTAGGCATGGTGTGTAATATAATGAAAATAAGTATTGAATGCATGAAATGTATGGGTGATATGCTATGAAATGTGTTGAATAAAAGTCTACTTTACGAGCATTAGAAAAATTGCTAATAAAGTGATAATGAAACTATGGTATGTTAGAATGTCATCGTATTGATGGTGAAATTTAATGTCTGATAAGTGTTAATTCTGAATAAAAGTGAATGATATTATGAGGGCATGTAGAACATGCTATTGAAATGAGAATGTAATGGAAACATGTTTTTGATTGAAAATTTGTATGACATATCGTATGTGCATGGGGTCGGATTAAGTGGATGAAGAAGGAGTTCTGTAGACCAATGGTGGCATATGAAGTCCGCATTTATGTTTTCAGTGGACTGCACCGGAGTAATGAGGAGAATGTCGATTATGTAACAACCCGATTTTGGGTCTAGTAGGAATAGTGGTTTCGGGACCATAAATCTGACGAAGAAAAATTTAATTTTATTATACTTTTATGGTCTACAATTTTATGGAACGATTTCGTGAAAATTTCTTTCGAAAATTTTGACGTTTGGGCACTCAATTTAGTCAAAAGGACTAAATTACAAAAAGTACAAAACTTGAATTCTATATGTTAGAGGTGTCCAATTGCTATGAGATTTTAAATTAGAGGTCCATAAATGGTAATTAGACCATTGGTTAAGTTGGTGGACAAAAATAGACATGGTTTGGTATGTTTTCAAAGTTTTTCATTAAGGGCATTTTGGTAATTTGGTAATTAAATGAATTAAAAAGCCAAATTAAACGCCAATTTTTGTCCATCTTCCTCCCATGGCCGAAATTCACAAGGGGAAACCATGGCTAGGGTTTTTCAAGCTTCCAAGATCAATTGTAAGTCTGTTCTAGCCCCGTTTTTAATGCTCTTTACGTTTTTAAAGTCGTTGTAACTCAATCTTTCTATTTCTACCATCAATTTGAAGAGATGTCAAGGTCTAGAATTTTACCCATGATGGATATTTGTGTATTTTGATGTCTAATGGTAGAAAATACATGTTTGTTGAATGTTAAACGACTTTTGCTAAGTGATTTTTGGTGAAAAAGCCTAAAAGGACTTGTTTGTAAAAGTTGAAAAATGAGTAGAAAAGTGTGATTAAATGAGAAATGTGGACTGTTATGAGTATAAAATTGGTTCAGCTAGGCTTGGGTTTTGAAGAAATTGAATGAAAATCATTTTACGAGCCTAGGGACTAAATTGTAAAAATGTCAAACTTTAGGGGCAAAATGTAATTTTCCATAATGTGATTTTGGGATAATTTGAATTGTATAATGATTGAATAAGTTAAATGTGATATTATAGATTAAGAAAAACGAGGTTTCGACCTAGAACGAGGGAAAAATGAGTATTTGACGATTTAGTCTTTTTCGCCATTTTTAAGTCGAGGTAAGTTTGTATGTAAATAATGCAACTTTATAATTGTATTTATAATATTTTGTTATTGCATGAATTGTATGATTGACTCTATAGATGAAATTGACGAAGTTTCGACAAGCGAGTAAATCCCAGTTGAACCTTAGGAATAGATAGGATACAAATGTCATGACATTAGGGTCACTAAGATTACTTGTAAGACCATATCTTGGATATGGCATCGATATGAGACTTCGTGTAAGATAATATCTGGGATATGGCATCGATGTGAGACTTCGTGTAAGACCATAGCTGGGCTATTGGCATCGATACAAGATAACATGTAAGACCATATCTGGGATATGGCATTGGTACGGTACTGCGTGTTCGAGACCCCCGGGTATCCTTTAGTATTCCAAATGGTTCAACAGGAAATTCAATGGGTATGTCAAATACGAGAAAATATGTGATTATGTTACAAGTTGGTACAAGTATGTATGAAAAACTCAAAGAAAATGAACTCAGTATATGATGAACAATTGGTAAGATTGTGATTGAGCAAGTTGTGCTTATGAAGCTTAAATGACATTTATGTTTATATGTGTGATGTTATTCATACGATGAGCTATTGGTATATGATAATTATGTTGACATGTGTTATGAAATTCATGTGATGAGCCATTAGTATATGACAATTATGTTGATAAGTGTTATGTTGATATTAAATGACATTTATGTTCATATGACATTTATGAAGGTTTAATGACATTCTTGTTGATATATGTTATGTTATTCATATGATGAGCTATAGGTAAGAATGTGATTGAGTAAATTATACTCATGAAGTTTAATGACATTCAAGTTGGAATATGTTATGTTATTTATATGATGAGTTGTTGGTAAGATTGGGATTGAGTAAGTTGTGTTTATGAATTTTTAATGACATTTATGTTAATATTTGTTAAGTTATTTGTATGCCAAGTGTATGAAGAATGTTTTGTATTATTTGCATATGAACTTACTAAGCTATATAGCTTACCCCATTCCTTTCCCATGTCTTTTAGGGTTATTAAGCTAGCTCGGGTTGGAGTTCGCTGGAGATCCTATCACACTATCAAGCTATCATTTTGGGTATAAGTGACTTCAAGTATTTTAAGTCTATGGCATGTATAGGGACATAGTCATTTTGTTAAATGTGTCATTGTGATTGTAGCTAATGTGTTGGCTTGTGATTGTCAAAGGCTTGTTTTGATATTTGGCCATGTAGGTTGGTTTATTTGGGCTGTTATGGTTGTAAGCCTAAGTATAGATATATATATGTGCCAATGTCTTTGGTGATATGGTCATAGTATGCTTGGTGAATGATGAAAATGTGATTCATGACATGAATGTGAAATGTTTGGAAATGTGGTCTATTGATGAGATGATAAGGTGGTGTTCAATGAGGTATCTTGAAAGTAGTCAATTGTGGCTTAATGAATGTTGTGAGTATGATAGATGTTAATATTGTATTGGCATGTCTTGGTCATAATTGTGGATGTTTTGTTTGCCTAAGTATGTTATGTCTTGTGCCTTTGAATTGGTGTAAGAGTATGTGTGGATAAGGGTGGCAAATGGCTTGGTAAATAGCATTTATTTTGTCCACACGGGTAGACACACGAGCGTGTGTCTACGCCGTGTGTGACACACGGTCAGCCCCACGGGCATGTGTTTCGGCCGTGTGTCCCCTGCACCTTTATTGTTGCAAAACAGAATGTCCAAAATTGAGCACACAGGCAGAGACACGGGTGTGTGTCTCAGCCATGTGTGCTACACGGTCTAGCACACGGTCGTGTGGCACGACCGTATGGCACAAGTCAAAGAGCTCCCTAATTTAAACATGGTCTGTAGCACGGGCGTGTTTAAGGGTCACGCGGGCGTGTCCCTTGGACCACACAGGCGTGTGAGCTTTGCTTCTAGCAAAAATTTTCTAAGTTTTGTAAAAGTTTCCTAAGTTCTTAGTTTAGTCCCGAACCACTTCCAATACATGTTTTGGGCCTCGTAGGCTCGTAATAGGGACTTCATGATCGAATATGAATGGTTTTAATTTGTACGCAAATTTTATGACTCAGAATTGTGTGATTGCTTGTGAAGTGAGTCCGGTAATGCCTCGTACCCTGTTTCGGCATCAAATACGGGTAAGGGGTGTTACATTTAGTGGTATCAGAGCTATGGTTTAATCAATTCTCAGACTAACGTAGTGTATGTGAGTCTAGCTATACATGCCATATGTAACCCGTGATAGTGTGGTATCTCCCGACTTTGATGAAATTGTTTTGTTGAGACAGAAATGCTTTCCAACCGAGCTATTTTCGAAAACACTGAAAGTGACACTAAGATATTTGAAAATGTATTTGTGATGAGTCGAAACTTGGAAAGGTATGAATAAGAGTTCATGATATGTATGTGATGATGTACAAAATGGAATAACCACAAGTTGAGAAATTCAGATAAAATGTTTTAAATGTTGCAAAAAGGATTTAGCCCGGAACGACAATCCTGAATTAAGCCCTCTCGAGCATATGTTATGAAATGGATTTAGCCCGAACGGGTAATCCAGAGAAAGCCTTTAGAGCATACGTTATCGAAAGGATTTAGCCTAAATTGGCAATCCTGTTATGTCATATATAGCTCGAGAGTGTACTCCATGAATATGTGTCAAAAGGGAACTTTTGAATATAATTGACAGATTGTTGACATGCATACCTTGAGTATACTACTCAAGTACCCATCGAAATTAAAATGGTTCAAGTGGAATTATTCTTGAAATATGAAAAGGTGAAATGAAATGAAAGTTTATATTGTGATAAGCTCATCTATGTTTATTTGGTATTCATATGATGTTATGTGCCTAATTTGTTGATTAAGTGAATGTGATAAGTAAACTTACTCAAAATTTATGGAATGTATGTTTAAGTACACTTGTTTGAATAAAGCTAATCGGAAAGTTCATGTAGCATAAATATGTACGTTAATTAGCTTGAAGTGAATTGTAACACACCAAACCTGGCCTAGACGTTACGGCTGAATCCGGCATGTCACATCAAACGATTGTATTCAACTACACGATCATTTAAAAACCCTTCCGCGATTTAAGACTTTTTACCATTTAGAAACCCAGAATTTCGTTACGTATCAAAACAAGATTTTCTTAAGGTTATTTTTTCCTTGCAAACATGATATTGTTTTCAAAACATTGTTTGTAGTAGAAGATTGACTTTAAAAGTTGCGGAAACGTGATATTTGAAAACTACAATTATTTTTTTTTAAAAAAAACTGTGTTAAATTGTTTGGCAGTTCATAACTAAAAGAATTACCAATGAAAGTTAAAAGAAAATCCCAATGGCCATATTACATAAATTATTAACCCAAAAATAAAATAAAAATAAAAATAAGCCCAAAATTACTAAGTTCCGTTTATTAGCAAATCTGGCGTATGGCCACCTCCGAGTCCTCCGCAGCTCTAAATCCTCTAACGCTGGGGATTACCTGCACGGTTAAGAGAAAGGGGTGAGTTACGAGAACTCAGTGTGTAATCCCCTATAACGGTCATAATCTGGGCCCGAGCCCATACGGTGTCGGTCTGGGCCTAAGCCCTATTCGGTAACAAGCTGGGCCTAAGCCCCAATCATCTTAATGCAAGTGGATATGTACCCACTCCAATCCTATCCAACTGACTAACTCTCCACCCGTACCAACCAACACACCATGTGGGGACCATGTCAACCCACCCAGCCAAAACTCTCCAATAATGCAGTCAAGCTGCTAATAATGGTATATGTGGCTGAGCCACTAAATCGGTATGTGGCGATGCCACTCGAACGGTATGTGGCAGAGCCACTAGAATGGTACTTCCTCCAGTCAACAATCCCAACCCCATGCAATATGATATGAATGCAATGTATCACAGTTATAAACAGATATATATATAAAATCACATAAACGATATTTAGCTACCACCAAGGGTATAACGGTCATCTAGATATTTAGGGGTATAATGGTAACTTCACCCCTTGGGGGTATTTCAATAATTTACCCATCGAGGGTATTTCGGTAATTTACCCTCTAAGGGTATTTCGGTAATTTGTCATCCAACAGCCTTTCTGGAGGCCCATTGTCGCCTCGAGCGACACAGGTTCCCTTTTGGGTCACTACGGTGTAATTGGGCCTAAGTTCCAATTTCCGCCCAAACAGGCCCACACGCTCGTGTGGCCCATTCAAACTTCGTTTTCCGTCTCGCTTCGCGAACTTCGCGATCGCAGCAATCTTCCCAAGATTACCACCATCGGTTTCACTCATGTGGGCCCATTAACCCATTGGGCCCACTTAGCCCATTTCAGCTCAACAAGGCCCATTACAGCCTCAGTTTCACGAGAGCGTTCGTGACACTCTCAACGGTCTATCGCCACCACTAATGACTCGGTTTATCACTACGAGCGCTCGCACGCTCGAGTGATCTTGGTTGCCGTTACTCCGGCTTTTTGGTATTTCAGCTTTTAGCTGATTCACAGAACAGTACCATAATAAACAAGCAAGGAGTGCGTTTACACACCTTGTTTACGATTGTGATTTGAAAACTTCCAAGGCACCTATGAAACATTTGATCAATAGTTAGTCTCTACCTCAGGTAAATCAAAATACTGATGTATTTAACTTAACAAGCCTTTCTTACCACGTGATACAACCTCCCTCAGCGTAACGATAATCGGCCCTATTCCGAGGTTAAAGAACACGAGTTCCTAGCATTAATCGATAAGAAGAACATGTTAGAATCGCTACTCTAAAATAACTAAAGAAGCAGCCTTTCGGCCCCCGAAGAACCCAAACCGAAGATGAGAAGAAAACAACAAGCCTACATTCGGTTATAGCCACACTTACCAACCAATTGCAGAAGTTCGGAGACTAACAGAACGAAGAGGAGTACACGCTTAGGCCCTACTAGATTCGGCTTACACCAAAAAGGGGGAACCAAGGTTAGGTGTTTTTGGCTTTAAACTTGCAAAGAGAGAGAAAAAATAATAAGGGGAAAGAAAAAGATACCTTCGGCCAGGTAAGAACTGAATGGAAAAGAGAGGTTCGGCACCAAGGGGTAATCCCCGTGAGAATAATGAAGGACAACGAAGAAAAGAGAGTGGAAGAGAGGAGGCTTATCAGTTCACGAATGGTCAAAAAGAATGTGAAGAGAAAAAAAATTGAGGAACGGAAGAAGAACTGAATTCGGCAGAGTCAAGACAGGAAAAAGAAGAAAAGAAACGAACCCAAAATGCTTGAGAACAAAATACCTCAAATGCAAAAATTCTCCAAAAGAACCCAAAGAAATTCGACACACTCAAAAGCCAACAAAAGTTTCGGTTTCTACACTTACACCAAATGCCCGAAAATGCTATCCAAGACCCCTCTTCAGCCGAAATTCCCCTTAGCTAGACCCCCACTTTCAGCCAACACCTCCCACACCCATCAACTCCTTAATTTTCTCCCCTTTTTCCTCCTACAATTCCTCTCCTTCATCCATTTGAACCGTTTGACCAATTCTCCAACTCCCATTGAAGAGTTTGATCCAAACTCTGCTTCCTTCCCTCTCAAGCCACAAAATAAAATTCTTTATTTGCCACCTGAGGGATTCGAACCCTCCCCTCCTGGTTCTCCACTTGACGCCACACCACCACACCACATGCTCTACTTGTGTTAGAAAAACACACGCAATTTACTTAAGTCCTACTTCCCACAGCCCTCTCCCACTAAAGGGCCAAAAACTAAAATTTTTCCTAGGCTCAGACTCGAACCCAAGCCTCCCTAGAACCCCCAAATACACTCAAATAACCAGTTGAGCAAGCACAACATGCAATTAAGCAAAAATTTACAACCCCTAACTTTTGGGATGTTACATGAATTATATGATTGTGAAGATATTATGTTGTTGAGGAATGCTAAGTTATATGTGTGTATTTATGAGAGTCTAGTTAAAGGCTTTACGACCTCACCCCTTACCAATGTGGTGTTTTATAACGAAACTTCACGAGATTTAAGTTGAATGAGCTCACAAGTAAGAGACTAAAGAGTTCAATAGCGGAATAACTAATAATGTGGTCAGAGTTAAGAATGGTTTGGCAAGTGAATACAGTTCTGAAAAAGATGCCAGGTTATTCTAAAGATCATTCAGATTTCGCGATGTCATGGTTAAAGAAAAAGTTAATCTCGGCTAATCGACTCATTCAGGTATGATGTCTAAAGTATGTATTTGCTAGAAAATTTCTTCTGGATTGATTTTCGTTAGTGAATGGAATAATACGGGATTAGTGATGACATAATGTAACATCTCGATTTAGGGCCTAGTCGGAATAGTGGTGCGAGACCAAAAATCCGAGGTATATGTATGAGTTTTGAGGTTTATGCTATGTTTGCATGTTAGTGTGGAAGTTTCATGAAGCAATTTTGTTAAATTGCGGTTGAATTGTCCAAAATGACTAAATTGCAAAAGTTGCAAAATGTGATATTCTAGAAGCTATTTGTATGAAATAGCTTTGGATTATCAATTAGAGGTCCTTAAATAGTAATTTTCCCAAATTCTAATTTTTAGACAAAAATGGGCATGAGTGGATGATATTGGAAAGTTTAGTGAGAAGGGGCATTTTGGTCATTTAACAATTAAATGATTAAAAAGGGGAAAAGATGACAAAATTTCATTCATCTTCTTCTCCAAGTTGCCAAAAAATTCAAGAAGCCATTGTTAGGGCTCTTCAATTTTTCAAGCTTGCTAGTAAGTGCATCCAAGCCCCATTTTTGATATTCTTCGTATTTTTGAAGTCCTAGTAACATGAGTAAGCTATTTTTAGCTATATGTTGAGCTAGGATTGATGTTCAAAAATGTACCCATGTATGACATGCATGTATTTTGATGTTTTATGGAAGAATATGAAAGCTTGATGTAGTAGAAACATCTTTTGCTAAGTAAATTCCATGAAAAATGCATGTAGGGACTAGTTTGTGAAAGTCTTGAGATTGGTCATACATGAGTGATTTAGTGAGAATTGATGATTGCTTTAGTTGATTAAATGATTCAGCTAAGCATGAAAGGCTAGAAAGTTGAATAAAAATCACTTTACGAGCCTTGGGACAAAAGTGTAAATATGAGAAAGTTTAGGGGCAAAATGGTAATTTTGCTAAAGTATGAGATGAGGGTCAATTTAGTCAATGTGTGTATTGAATGAGTTGATTTATCATTATAGATCAAGAAAGATGAAGCCCGAATAGAAACCGAGGCAAGGGCAAGGTCGTGGACTAAATTGCACATCTCCATACTTTTTGAGTACCGAGGTAAGTTTACGTATGAACGATGCATTTATGCGTATACATTGTTAATGCTAGTTAATGTGTAGCATGATTGAGAACCTATTCGGTTCTAGTGGAATGAATGAGATAGTAGTTGTGAATAGATGAATGTATTACAAAGTAGACATGTGAATGTGTAGTGATAATGCTTGATGGTGGGCTAAGTGCGATACCACCTTGATACTTAACAATGATGGGTCAAAAGCGATACTATTGTTAAGCATATTATTTAGTGAGCTATGTGCGAAATCACTATAATTATCTTTTGTGGTAGGCTAAGTGCGATACTACCTTATGATCTGATTGTGGTGGGCTAAGTGCGAAACCACCGAGTAATTTAGCTGTGTGGATGTATTATTGAGAAATAATGATGTGTTGTATTTTGAGTAAATGTGCTATTGAGTGCAGGGGTGCATGTCAATAATTATGAGTATGTGACTCATGATGTGTTGGAGATGTGGTAAGGGATAGAAAGAGTAAGCATAGTAGTGGATGTGAATTACATATGTTAGTATAATTCTAATTGTTGTTTAGCTTATACTAGAATGCTTAAATTGTTTATGTGTAAACTTACTAAGCTCAAAGCTTACTCCTTTCTTTTCCCTTGTCTTATAGAGAAAAAGGATTGAATCGTGATACGCGGATTAATCGAAAGATCGCCCACACTATCAAAGACACTCCTCGGTACATTAGACTTAATGTTTTGTATATGGCATGTATAGAGGCTAGACAAGTTAGTGAGTTTTGTTGTAATGGCTAAGATGTGTTGGCCTTTAGATGGATAATCTATTTTGTATAAAGCCATGGTTGATGGCTAACTTATTATATAAAAAGATGTAGTTATCCATGTAAGATTGTGTTTCAATATGAGTTGGTTATGGATGAGTTGAATGTATATGTTGTATGAGCTAGAGGGGTGAGAAGAGCTTAGCATATAGCTTTGTTCTTGTCCATGTGGATAGACACACGGGCATGTGTCTAGGCCATGTGTGGCACACGGCCAGCCCACGGGCGTGTGACTTGACCATGTCAATTTGGCAGATTCGAGTAGTGTAGGCCACGGGCTAGCCACACGGGCGTGTGCCCTAGCCGTGGGACATTGGCAGAATGCTTGGGTTTTCATGCATGGGATGGGGGCATGGGCGTGTGTGACCTCCACGGGCGTGTCTAATCTTACACGGACGTGTGGTCCCTGTATAGATGGAAAAATTTTAAGATAGTAAAAGTTTCCGATATGGTCTCGAGAACCCTCGTGTATATGAGTAAGGTCTCGTAAGTCGAGAATGAGGTCGTTATGGTGACCAAGAGAGAGTAGTCACGTTGAGCCTAAGTGGTGATCAAGTGGTTTTATTTCGGTAAAGCCTCGAGCCCGGTTCCAGCGTAGAATACGGGTAAGGGGTGTTACACAGAATTAGTCAGAGAAATGATATTTGAATCGTAAAGATGTCTGAGTGTAATAGTTGTAATTGAATAGATTATGATGATTTCTCCTGGGTATTTTATATATTCATTTATCCTCAGAGATATATATGTGTGATTGTTCATTTTCTGATGAAATTCTTATCGTATGAGAATGCTAGCTGCTTATAATGTTAGATGAGAGCACCGTTGATCTGGTTGGTTGATGATCAGCATTTCTTATCTCTCTCTGTGGGATTCTATCCTATTATGTTTGGAATAAGAGTTGATGGTGAAAATTTATGTGAGGCTATTCTTCTGTTTCTACTGGATATTGTTTTGTTTTATATATATATTTGGAAAATATATTATCTCTGTTACAATTGATTCCAGAGCGTATAAGCATTGTTTTTCTTTTTGTTTTCTCTGAGGAATTATCAAGATCTTTATTATTTTCTTATGAGTTATGTTCTCGGACTTCCAGTATGATATCGTATCTTGGATTTCTTTATCTCGGTTTCTTATCATCCTTATTTCGTAAATAATCAATCATGGCTCATCTTTAAAGTGTGCTCTTTGGCTTGTGATAACTATGTCTATTATGAGTGTATTCCTGGTTCGATCATAGGAACGTGCACTACACCAAAACAGACTTTTAGCGGCGTTTTTAGTGGTGTTTTAAAGAAAAACGCCGCAAATATTATCCAATAGCGGCGTTTGAAGGAAAATGCCGCAAAAAATGAGCAATAGCGGCGTTTATTTCCAAAACGCCGCTAAAAAGGATTAATAGCGGCGTTTTTAATTCAAACACCGTTAAAGGTCCGAGCATTGGCGGCGCTTTTGAAAAAATGCCGCTAAAGGTCCGAGCATTGGCAGTGCTTTTGAAAAAACGCCGCTAAAGGTCCGAGCATTGGCGGCGCTTTTGAAAAAATGCCGCCGCTAAAGGTCCGAGCATTAGCGGCGCTTTTGAAAAAACGCCGCTAAATGTCTGAGCATTAGGGTTTAGTGTTTAGGGTTTAGGGTTTAGGGTTTATGGTTTAGGATTTAGGGTTTAGGGTTTGTATGGGCTGACTAGGGTTTCGAGTTCAGCATTTCAAGATTTAGTGTACTATTTAGAGTTTACGATTTACGGTTAGTCTTAGAATTAGGGTTATGGCTAGAGTTTATGAGTTTATGGGTTTGTGGGTGTATGGTTTAAGGTTCACGAGTTTAGGGTTTAGGGTTTAGGTTTTATCGAATGAAGACAGAATATCAAATTTGATTTAATCATTAAAAAATTATAAAAATATATGCTATAAAATTAAAAAAATTAAAATTTGGTAACCCATGCATATGTAGAGAAACAAAATTAATTAGTAAATTGAAAATGTTATTTAAATTAATTTCTTAAAATATTGAAAGAATATATAATATTCAAAATTTATCTAAATAATTTAGGGTTTAAGGTTATAATTAAGAGTTTAGTGGTTTGTATGGGCTAACTAGGGTTTCGAGTTCAGTATTTCAAGATTTAGTGTTTAGAGTTTATGGTTTACGGTTAGTCTTAGGATTAGGGTTATAGCTTGAGTTTATGAGTTTACGGGTTTGTGGGTGTATGGTTTAAGGTTCACATGTTTAGGGTTTAGGGTTTATCGAATGAAGAAATTTAAAATTTAATAATAAAAATTTTAAAAATTTAAAAATTAAAAACTTAAAAACTTAAAAATTTAATATTTAATATTTTAGTTAAAAAATTTAATACTCAAAATATAATAAAAATAAAAATTAAAAAAATAATAATCTCAGTACAAATATTTTAAAAGAAAAAATATAGAAAAATATATATAGATTAAAAAAATAAAATAAAAATGTATATAATAGTGACATTTTTTAGGAGAACGCCACAAAAAATGGAACTATAGTGACGTTTTATTAAGAAACGCCGCAAAATATGTTACAAAAATAGGTATCTTTTTTTCTCTGCTAAAAAAACTAAGTTCACTCTCTATAACCCTGATTTTTATTTTCCAAACCCTAAAATTTCCTAAGTCCCCCAAATTTCCCCAAATTTCCTAACCCCGATTTTTTCTCTGCAGATCGGGTAGTGTTTGCAGGTACAAGTGATCAAAGAGAATGGGAAGAGGAAAAATAGAGATAAAGAGGATCGAAAACACAACAAATCGTCAGGTTACCTTTTGCAAACGCAGGAATGGCCTGCTGAAGAAAGCTTACGAACTGTCAGTCCTGTGTGATGCTGAAGTTGCTCTCATTGTCTTCTCCAGTCGAGGCCGTCTATATGAGTACTCCAACAACAAGTAATATATATATTTACATCTCTTCATGCTATATATTTCTTATTGTTTTCATTATTCGGGTTGAATTTCTGGGTTTTTCTTTCACGCCATTCATATATGTGTGTGTGTAATGTCAATCACATGATTTGAAACAACTTTTCATATGAAACAAAAGCTTTGTTTCGAGAGCTGAAAGAAGAAAGTCAGGCAAATGTCAAGTTAAAGTGGGTGAGAATTTTGGGTATTTGAGGGGTTGTCAGAAGCTATTTTCCTAATATGGGTTAAAGATTATGAGTACTACTTCAGTTTGTCTACAGTTATAAAACCATTACATTTCCATTCATTTTGGACATTGGTCAACGAAATCTTCTGCATCAAATCATTTATTTTATATCTTGTCTTCTTCTGAAGATTCTAACCTGTTTTTTGAAGTGAAAATAAATTATTGTTCTGATTTCAAGAATATATTATGCTCACCTTTTCAATTTCAAATACTACAAAATTGATTTATTAAAACATAAAAAGAGCCTTTCATTGTACTATTTCTTTTAAGATTCCCAGATATCTTTTACACTTCATGCATGCCATTTTTTAAAATCATTGGTCTGGGAACGTTTTTGTTTTCTTGTTTATGTTGAATGAAAAAAGAAAAAGAAAAAGCATTACGATCCATTCTAACATGTTGCTATCTTTGTGATATTTCATTCTTGTTGCTTCACAATATTATATACTTATTTATTGGAGTTTAAAGATGACATATATTTTAGGTTAAAATATTTCGAAAACAAAGGCTTACAATATTAGGATTAATTTATTTTTATGATGAAAATACGACCATAATCTTAAGTGTGAATATATATCTTAGAGAATTCATGCATGAATATATATTTTAAGTGTGATTTTTAACCCTTCATGATCCAACGCTTGCAATTGATGGGGGTTTTCATACGACTAGCTAGCTTGCTAGGTCGTCAATGGTGGATTGAAAGATGGAACATTAAACTAAAACGATCATTGGTTTTCATAGTAGATTGGGATTGGCAATGCCAAGTGGTGTTTAACATATCCTTCTTATCCAACCCCAAGTAAAGTTGTCCACGTGTGAGAGTAAGTGGTTTTCATAAATAGATTGGAATTGTCAGTGTCAAATGGTGTTATCATATTCCAATTTTTGTTTAGTATATTGGATTGTTTATGATGTTATATTAAGTTTTGGCATTTCATATATCATCAATTAACTTTAGGTTGAATTTTTAATAAAATAACATATAGTCCAGTTTTTTGGTCGTCTAACCCAAGCAATTGACAGTCTCCGATGAAGTTGTATACGTGTAGGGTCTTTGAACTATACATGCGTGAGGTCAATATATATAATATATAGAAAAGGTAAAATCTAAAGCCTCTCCAAGGAAAGAGTAATTAGGGTATGACATGCTATATATATAATATACATGTGATGCATGTGCAAGTTCAAGTGCAATTGCAACACATTAAGGCATGGTTGGCATTGGTTAGGTGTGTTTTTAGAAACTACCCAACCTTCCACATTGAGCCCTCCATGGATTATGAGAACTAGATAATATTTCTTAGTGTCTGCTCAATTGCAATTCAATCAATGTAGTATTTGAGATTTAAATTTCAAAAAGGTGAATTCCAATTTTAAAAGTAATGTAAATTGTGTGAATATATACCATGTTATGAAGAGTGTATGTGATTTTTTGCCCTAAGCTAATAGTATATGTCCATATTGGATTGGAAGTGTTTGATTCATATGTACATGAAATTTACTTCTAGAATTGACCCAAAAATAAAAGTCGAATACATATATATATGTATCCCTTTTTTAACAAATTTGTTTTTTATTTGATGCAGCATAATATCAACAATAGACAGGTACAAGAAGGCTTGCTCAGATACTTCTAACACAAACACTGTTACTGAAATCAATGCTCAGGTATATATAAATTTCTTATACATGTATATCATATATACTATCATATGTTAGCATTTGCATGAAAAGAATGATACATATACGTGTATATCATTAACTGGGTATGTACTATGTAGTATTATCAACAAGAATCAGCCAAGTTGAGACAGCAGATTCAAATGTTACAGAATTCTAACAGGTACTTTACTTTCACAAATTAACATTTCAATTTAAATTTAAAATAAAAAACTTGGATTTTTTTTAATTTGTGTTTGTTTGAAGGCACCTAATGGGAGATTCCTTGAGTTCCTTAGCTGTGAAAGAGTTAAAGCAGGTAGAAAACAGGCTTGAAAGAGGAATTACTAGGATCAGGTCCAAGAAGGTAACTTTATTTTACCTTCATTTTTTTTTTCTTTATTCATTTATATTTCATTTTTATCCTATATGTTTTAATTTGTTTCTGTTTGGTGCAACAGCACGAAATGCTGCTAGCTGAAATAGAGTTTTTGCAGAAAAGGGTGATTTGTTCTAACATATTTTTCCAAGTTTCTACCAATTTTACGACATTTATTATAACTTAATTTAATATGCTATATCTATATATTACAGTGGACACCATAGCAGAATTTGAGTTTCAAGCCATATCCCAACAAATACAACAGGGCGTGAAATTTCACCAATGTGTCTTTTTTTGAAAGAAATTTCTTCAATGCCTACCAACATGGGATCATTAAGCTTCATGAGAAACAGCAAAGATTTACTGTTTGAATAGATGGAAATGCCAATTTAGCCTTTCTGTTAAATGAACTTATATCACATGTGTGAAGCTTTACTTGTTGGATGCCATATTTGAACGTTGATAGATAATTTTAAATATTCATTTAGTTCCTAAATTTATCTGAATGAGTGCATTTGCTTTCTCATTGATCATTCTGATAATTTGTTGCTTATTGCCATTGTAGCAAATTGTATGTGTTTCATATGAAAAATTTGCCCAGAGGACTGGCAGATTTTCAATCTATATTTTCTATATACTTGATGCATGTTTTTCATGCAAAAGCTAGATCTGTATCATTTTGGAATGTGGTAATATAATATAGTTCAATTAAGCTGATATACTTATGGCTATGGTTCAATTTTGCTGTTACAGGCAGTGGGAATAATTGCTGCCATTGGAGATTCTGTAAGAAATTTGGAAGTTGGAACTCCTGCTGCAGTCATGACTATTGGATGTTATGCTGAATTCATGAAGGTATAAGATCAAGTTTATTTATTTGTTTATTCAATATTTTATAAAATCTTGTGTATCATCTATTCTACCTTTTTATTCCAATATTTAAATTGTTAAATAATTCCATTTTGAAACTAAATATAGGTTCCTTCAAAGCAAATACTTCCAATTCCAAGACCTGACCCGGAAGTTGTTGCTTTGCTTACTTCAGGATTAACAGCATCAATCGCTTTGGAAGAGGTACCTTTTTATTGCACTTTTCCCTTATTAGATGTAGACTTTTGCATTCTCCCAAAATATGACCCAATCTTTCATTTCCTTTTTCTTAAACATTGTAGCTCTCTAATCAGCCTTTTTTTTAATCTTCTTCAATCTTTTTTTTTTTTGTTTTTTTCATCTTATAGCTTGGTCAGATGAAATATGGAAAAGTTGTCCTTGTAACTGCTGCTGCTGGAGGGACTGGACAATTTGCAGTCCAGGTTTGTGTTAAACTGAGTTGATAATTTGTAATACCAACATTATATGAAAAAAAAAAGGTAGTAATAACGACACAAAATATAAGAATAATAGAAAAATAAGTACATGATATAATACAGAAATGTATCAAAATTTACATAAGCGCAATTTAAATTACTAACATAGCAAAAGATGTGTTTGTCCATATTGTTTGTTTAATAAAGTCCTGGCTTCTGAATTCTATTATCTTAGTATGCTTTTATCTTTGTTACTATAAACTCTTCATTTTCCTTAAAGTTCTGGTGTCAACATATTTCGGATACAGGTGTGGGCACGTTACTCCAAATATATTAAGAATAAAGGAAAAAGTTGAGCATACTCATGATAGATAAATCATGCTTATATCCAATTCTCATTCCGACTCAGTGTAACATAGACTTATATTCCTTGCTTAACTTAATTTTATAAGTACTGAATTATGATATTACATTTATTTTCAAAAAACATCTTCAACGATATATTTTATATGACCATCATATTTTACACCTTCAGAGATATACTTAATGTTATCTCATGATTGTATGTATATGTTTCATGGCTTCAACAAGATTTTGCCCCCTGGATGTATCTTTTTTGTAATCCCCATCTCGACTTTTGCAGCTTGCAAAACTGGAAGGAAATAAAGTTGTTGCAACTTGCGGAGGAAAAGAAAAGGCGAGGCTTTTAAAAGAATTTGGGGTTGATCGAGTCATAGACTACAAAACTGAAGATATCAAAACTGTATGTATCTGAAATTCCTATTTTCAATGGTCAGCTTTTTTATCCATCCGTATCGGACACATGCTCGGTATCCGGCCCTTACAACCGAGTCCAAGTAACATTATATTTGAAGTTTGAATTCTCAGTATGAGAGATTCTAGTCTATTTAGTCTACTTTGCTGGTTTTCCAACCAATGTATCCTTTGAATCATCATCCATAGCCTAACATCTGAGATTAATCTCAATACCATTTTCCATGACTATCTCAGTTGCCATCATTTTATCATCATTCATGCCATGCCCCATCTTCTGAGATTGATCTGACCACAGTTTACATATTAAAGTAAAGCTGCCATGTCATAATTTCTACATTTTGTTGGTTTCATGGGAAAAAAAAATCTGATTCTGTAATCTTCCAGGCCCTTCAATGATCAGGCACTCGATTAACTTTTTCTTTTCCCATTTATGTCACTCCTAGGCTGAACTAAGGGCAAGTGTCTTTGAGGCAATAGAAGAGGAAGATCGAGTAATTTAAATATTAGAGTTTTTACCTCCTGCATTATTGGGAAGTTGCAATGATCGTGTTAAACGACTTCATGCTTCTCCTTCTGGTCAGTATATTAATTTTAGCCTCGCTATATATCATTACATGAAGTTATTGAACAACATGCTTTTTCTGCTGGCCCTCTTTTATTTTTAAAAAAAAAAAAGAGATTAAGCTAGTATCTCTTATTTGTTTATACGGAAATGATGTTTGTGCAACAGTTTCTATTTTCTACTTTGTTCCGATTCTCTTTGCATTTTATGTAAAATGGGGATTGCTTGTGAAAGTACAGTTAAAACATAAATATTGGTTTTTATCAAAAAAAATAAATATTGGTTTTTACCACATAATGATTAGTAAAAGAGGGATTGTGAGATGAAGCATGCTAGTTGTTTAAGATAATGGGAGATAATGCTGTTATAATGGGAGAAAAGATATTTCTCTTCGTAAATATAAAATAAAAATAAAAATAAAGAACTTGATTGGATAAAAATGAAGCATGATGACATATTTGCAGCGTGCATTTTTTGAATTTAAGCGCCATCCTGTAGATGTATCATTAGTTAATCTGTTTGCTATGATGCTAATCTACATGACGTTTTTTTTTCCTTCGCATTCACTTTATCTTGCCTATTCTCTTATGTCAGCATGCATTTTATGTATTTAAACATTCTGTTTTCCTTAAAACTTTATGCTTAGCACTGTTCTTATGTTGATTACAGTGAGTTCGCAGATCCTGTTGTTGCAGCTGCAACTCTTGATTTTCTAAATGTAAACAAGAACAAACTTCTTTTTTCTTTCCCCAACTTACTACCTCAGGTATGATCAATGAATTAGGATTCTTAGCAGATTCTTTTGATAAACATAATGCATTTTAAGGTATTAAAGATGCTGGATATCTTAAGAATTTGCATTGCTTTTTGGAGCATGTTGTTTAAATTTTTGAAATTGATGCTATTACTGTCATATGGCTTTAGACGTGTATAACATATTTGTTGGTAAATAAAAAATTGGAAGTTACAGAACCTACAGACTAGAAAATTTAAATTTATGTACTATGTACTATGCATATATGTAATTTTGTCCCAAAAACAATTTTGACATCTGCTGCACTGAATGAAAATTGAAAACCCTCTATATACTTTGTTCCTTCTAAGCATGAGTTATTACATTTTCGTTTGATCATTAACAAATCATTTAACGGTGAAGTTAAAACATCTAAATATGCTTGTTTTGTCAAACTACCATTTTTGAGTAATCCTATTGGAGTTAAACATACAGTACTCACAGTCAATGTTACAGGTGGGTTAACCTGAATGCTATCAAGAGGCTTGTGGAAGCTAATGCACTCAAGATGGAGATCATTCTAAACCCGAAGGTTTGTATCTCTTTCTTACTATGTCGTCTCTGGTGGATTTCTGATTTCTAAACTATAAAATTGGCTGCAGGAGGTCAATGGAATGAAGGTTCTTCAACTGGAAACTGCAGCTGGTGCAGCAATTAGGGTATAAAATTGTACCAATTATGGTTATGATGTATTAAAATGTAAAAAGATCTGTCTAACCATGTGTTTTTCTTATGTGATTAAGTTCTTTGATCATGCTATTGGTATCAACGTACCTCAATCGCGATTCCTTATGTCTTGTTCATGAATTTCCATTTTAATACGTATTGTTCGTGAATTTTTATTTTAATACGTCTTCAAATTAAATTATATATTTTTAAATTGGATTTGTGGCGTTTCTATAATATTTTAATTTTTTTTTATTTTTCATGATATTTTGCGGCGTTTTTGAGAAAAGCGCCGCTAAAAGTATAATATTTTAATTTTTTTATTTTTCATGACATTTAGCGGCATTTTTTAGAAAAGCGCCGCTAAAAGTATAATATTTTAATTTTTTTTATTTTTAGGATTTTTAGCGGCGTTTTTGGTAAAAGCGTCGCTAAAAGTATAATATTTTTATTTTTCTTATTTTCATTACTTTTAGCGGCGTTTTTGAAAAAGTGCTGCTAAAGAACATGACTTTTAGCGGCGTTTATGAGAAAAGTGCCTCGAAAAATCATGATCTTTAGCGGCGTTTGTGGGAAAAGCGCGGCGAAAAGTCATGACTTTTAGCGGCGTTTTCTCAAAAACGCCGCGAAAGGTCATGACTTTTAGCGGTGTTTTTGGGAAAAGCGCCTCTAAAGGTCATGACCTTTAGCGGCGTTTTTATCTCATAAACGCCGCTAAAGTTCGCGGCGTTTGTTTTAGTGGCGTTTTTTGCGGCGCTTTTACTATTAGTGGCGCTTATAAACGCCGCTAAAAGCCTAAAAAAAATGCCGCTAAAAGTCTGTTTTGCTGTAGTGGTGGTGATTCTAGTATCAGGATTTCTCTAATCTTCGTGAAAGAAATTGATATCGGCAAAGGTATAGATAGTGGAAGCTCAAGCTCAAATTGTATGATGGTTTTCCTTTCTCAGGTAAGTTTGATTAAGATCAATGAGTTCGACCAAGATATTTTGTTTCCTTGAGCTAATATGATTTTATAGATCTTTTGACTAGCTTGTGAGGAAATTTTGAAAGATTGTATGTTTGAGCTGTTTTAACAGCATAAAGAAGGAAGTATTTTGGTATGATATTATTTGATAGTTGAGATCGACTCAGTTGTTTTTATCTAAGCGAGCTGGTTAGTTGAAAGGTAATTTGAGTTATATGCGTTTAAGTTTATCCTCAGGTAAGAAGATAAAATCTTGTATATTCATGGGTAAATTGACGAACAGTCTAAATGAAGAATTTATATTCAAAAAGGGGTGTGATACAAGGACGTACCTATTAGATCAGTTCTAATTTGATGATATGATTATGAGTTAAAGCTGTTTTGGTTGATAAAGTTATCACATTTGTGAAAGTTTGAATGGTTTGTTGCATGTTAGCAAAGTTAAAAATAGTTGAAGGTATTGTTAACCGAAGCACTGATTCTGGGTTCAGTTTAAATTGAGTAAAGAATTTGTGATTTTTCAGCGATGTACTATCGAACGGATTGGAAGGTGTTTTAATACAAAAATTTATAGTGACAGTTTATGCTTTCAGACGGTTAAAGTCACATGAAAGGAACTATCCGACGAGTGATTTAGAGTCGGCCATTTTTTATGTCTGTGTTGAGAATTTGATGACGTCGGTTGTCCAACAAAAAATGTCATATGTTTCATGATCCCAAGAGTTTAAAGTATCTAATTTCACAGAAGGATCTGAAATTAAAACAACATAGATGGCTTGAACTATTGAAAGATTGTGAGCAATTTTCGATTAACCTTCGGGAAAGCAGATATAGTTGCAAATGCTTGAATGGAAAACCTTTGATTATTTTGTGAGTATTTGATACATGATTAATATTATTTGATGACGGTCTGAGTCTAGCTAAATTAGAAGCTAAAGTGATGTTTTCTTTGCAAGATTGAGAACCTCAGGAATGTGATAGTTAGTGGTAAAGTAAACGAGTACAGTGTGAGACGACTTTTGATATCGAATTTTAGGACGGACCTGATGACTGTTATCATTATTCTGAGATAGAATTTGCGCACTGAGTAATTCAGAGCTTATGCAGAAAATTTTGTACGAAGCTCAGTAGTAGCTCGTTTGTTTATTTAAGGAGTAATAAAATGTACAGTTATTTGAAATAGATGTTCTAGTGATCGGGTATGTAACATGATAGATTAGTTGAGTTATATGTTTCAGAGACTATCTGATCAGAAATCGTACAGAAAGTAAAAGTGATTCGTGGCAGTTTAGAATCCACTTCAGATTGTCAGAAAACGTATGTAAATTTTGAAACATGAGGATATGAAATTCCCGTTCAGCGATAGCATGTTTCTGAAAGTACTGCCTTGGAAAAAAGATTCAAAATGTGTTTTGTGTATCTATGTTGCGATGGCATCGATTGGACTCTTTGAGTATGAATTCTTCGATAAGGATTAAGTTTCAGCCTATATGTTGTATAACGAAGAATTGATCGGAATTTTGACACGAGAGATTTGAAAGATGGGAAATAAAGGCATAACCTTAGTGAATGTTCTTTGGCAGTGTCACGAGATAGAGGAGTCTACATGGAAATCGAACTTATTTTCTGGTAAGATTTTCGGGGACGAAAATCCCTAAAGGGGGGAGAGTTGTAACAGCTCGATTTTGGGTCTAGTCGGAATAGTGGTTTCGGGACCACAAATTCGACGAAGAAAAAAATTATTTTTATTATATTTTTATGGTCTACAGTTTTATAGAACGATTTCGTGAAAATTTCGTTCGAAAATTTTGACGTTTGGGCACTCCATTTAGTCAAAAGGACTAAATTGCAAAAAGTGCAAAACTTGAATTTTATATGTTAGAGGTGTCCAATTGCTATGAGATTTTAAATTAGAGGTCCTTAAATGGTATTCAGACCATTGGTTAAGTTGGTGGACAAAAATGGACATGGTTTGGTATGTTTTCAAAGTTTTTCATTAAGGGCATTTTGGTAATTTGGTAATTAAATGAATTAAAAAGCCAAATTAAAAGCCAATTTTTGTCCATCTTCCTCCCATGGCTGAAATTCACAAGGGGAAACCATGGCTAGGGTTTGTCAAGCTTCCAAGCTCGATTGTAAGTCCGTTCTAGCCCCATTTTTAATGCTCTTTACGTTTTTGAAGTCGTTGTAACACGATCTTTCTATTTCTACCATCAATTTGAAGAGATGTCAAGGTCTAGAATTTTACCCATGATGGATATTTGTGTATTTTGATGTCTAATGGTAGAAAATGCATGTTTGTTGAATGTTAAACGACTTTTGCTAAGTGATTTTCGGTGAAAATGCCTAAAAAGACAAGTTTGTAAAAGTTGAAAAATGAGTAGAAAAGTGTGATTAAATGAGAAATGTGGGCTGTTATGAGTATGAAAATGGTTCGGCTAGGCTTGGGTTTTGAAGAAATTGAATGAAAATCATTTTACGAGCCTAGGGACTAAATTGTAAAAATGTCAAACTTTAAGGTCAAAAATGTAATTTATCCATAATGTGATTTTGGGATAATTTGAATTGTATAATGATTGAATAAGTTAAATGTGATATTATAGATCAAGAAAAACGAGGTTTGGACCTAGAACGAGGGAAAACGAGTATTTGACGATTTAGTCTTTTTCGCCATTTTTAAGTCGAGGTAAGTTTGTATGTAAATAATGCAACTTTATAATTGTATTTATAATATTTTGTTATTCCATGAATTGTATGATTGACTCTATGGATGAAATTGACGAAGTTTCGACAAGCGAGTAAATCCCGGTTGAACCTTAGGAATAGATAGGATACAAATGTCATGACATTAGGGTCACTAAGATTACATGTAAGACCATATCTGGGATATGACATTGATATGAGACTTCGTGTAAGACCATATCTGGGATATGGCATCGATGTGAGATTTCGTGTAAGACCATAGCTAGGCTATTGGCGTCGATATGAGATTACATGTAAGGCAATATATGGGATATGGCATTGGTACGGTACTATGTGTTCGAGACCCCCGAGTATCCTTTAGTATTTCAAATGGTTCAACGGGAAATTCAATGGGTATGTCAAAGACGAGAAAGTATGTGATTATGTTACGAGTTGGTACAGGTATGTACGAAAAACTCAAAGAAAATGAACTCAGTATATGATGAACAATTGGTAAGATTTTGATTGAGCAAGTTGTGCTTATGAAGCTTAAATGACATTTATGTTGATATGTGTGATGTTATTCATACGATGAGCTATTGGTATATGATAATTATGTTGACATGTGTTATGAAATTCATGTGATGAACCATTAGTATATGACAATTATATTGATAAGTGTTATGTTGATATTAAATGACATTTATGTTCATATGACATTTATGAAGGTTTAATGACATTCATGTTGATATATGTTATTTATATGATGAGTTGTTGGTAAGATTGGGATTGATTAAGTTGTGTTTATGAATTTTTAATGACATTTATGTTAATATTTGTTAAGTTATTTATATGTCAAGTGTATGAATAATGTTTTGTATTATTTTCATATGAACTTACTAAGCTATATAGCTTACCCTCTTCCTTTCCCATGTCTTTTAGGGTTATTAAGCTAGCTCGGGTTGGAGTTCACCGGAGATCCTATCACACTATCGAGCTATCATTTTGGGTATAAGTGAATTCAAGTATTTTAAGTCTATGGCATGTATAGGGACTTAGTCATTTTGTTAAATGTGTCATTGTGATTGTAGCCAATGTGTTGGCTTGTGATTGTCAAAGGCTTGTTTTGATATTTGGCCTTGTAGATTGGTTTATTTGGGCTGTTATGGTTGTAAGCCTAAGTATATATATATATATATATATGTGCCAATGTCTTTGGTGATATGGTCATAGTATGCTTGGTGAATGATGAAAATGTGATTCATGACATGAATGTGAAATGTTTGGCAATGTGGTCTATTGATGAGATGATAAAGTGGTGTTCAATGAGGTATCCTGAAAGTAGTCTGATGAACCGTAAAAGTAACATATTTTAATCCCACATTTAGCATACTTTTGGATGATTTATCCTTTGATTTATGTAAAAAGGTGCTCTTAATCCTTTCTTTTCATGTTTTATACTCAGGAAAGCACCGGAGGATGAAAAGAACAAGAAACGGGCTTAAAATGAGCCAAATGGGCCAAAGTACGATATCAACACGGCATGGGCTCAAGACCACACGGCCGTGCCTCCTCAATAATCTCGAACACAGTATAAGCCACGAAATACACGGCCGTGCCTCATTAATGAAGTCCGAACACGGCCTAAAGACGATTCACACGGGCGTGTGCCATAGCCGTGTCCTTGCCGCGGAAAAGAGCAATTTCAATCGGATTTGGATACTTAGGGGCAAAGAAACACATTCCAAAAGCCTATAAATACAGCCTAATTATGACCTAAAAGGAGGGAGTCGACGGGAGCCTAAAGCTACCGTTTAGGGGCGTCTTACTAGGCCAGAGAAGGCAGATTTGTGGGAATTCGCTCGGGGATAGCCAGTTGATCCATCTCAAGAAGCCGGAATTCTACTCAAGACGGAGGATCTCCTCTTCAATTCCTTCAGGGGGTTTTAGGGATTTCTTATGTTTTGTTTTATCTTTTCTTCTGAGATGTTTTCTTTTATTGTTATGAACTAAACCCTCAGATACCTGAGGGGGATGAAACTGAGATGAATCTTGTTATCGTTTACTGAACTATATGATAAATATTTGATTTGTTCTTAATTATGTGTTCTTAATTCTTGTGTTGATATTTCGCGGATATCGGTTCAAGTTTGATGTGCTTAGGTGGAGGAGCAAAAGTCCCTGCCTAAGAGTAGATCTAGCATAGTTAAGCGGAGTTGATCGCGCGCCTAGAGATAGGGTGACGAAGCGTTGCCGGATTAGGGTGAAACCTAATATGGGAGTCCATAGATCGAGTTAATGCAATTCTAGGGGTTTTAATTAGAAAGAGATTTCAATTAATCAACCTAGGGTTAGACGTTATTCGCCTCGAGAGAGGGTTTAATATAAATTAGGGAATCCTACGGATCAAGTCAAATGAATAAATCGCCTGGGTCAGAGTTAGATAACAAGTGAAGTCTAGGTGGATTCTTCCTTGGATGTCGTCTTAATTAATTGGTTTTTCCTCAAGTATTATCCCAAATTCATTCTTCTTTGTCTTAGAGTCTTTAGTTTTAGTAGTTAATTAATTTAGATTAAACAACCATTCGCTTAATTCTTAGGCTAAATAATAGAAAGAAAGTTAGTATTAGTACTTTTAGTTCCTTTGGGTTCGACAATCCGGTCTTGCCTAAACTATACTACTGTTTCGATAGGTGCGCTTGCCTCAATCGTTGTCATAGTTAGTTTCCAAGTTCGATCATTATCTTTATAAATTTAAAACTCTGACTTCACAGCGATCAAGTTTTTGGCGCCATTGCCGGGGAACTAAAATATTAAGAAAGCTCTATTTTTATTACTTTAGCCATTATTATTATTATTATTATTATTTTTTACTTTGCTAAATTTTCTTTTATTTGATTTTGGCAGATAGAGGAGATGGCACTGAATAACTATCAGTGGCAAGTTATGAGGACAAAGCCAACAAAAGCGTACCGATATCTACAACCTCGACCCAATAACCGTGCCGCTTAGAGATGTTAAATGAAAAGTTTGATGATTTGTGTTCTTCGCAGATACATCCAGTTATGCAGTGTGAAACAAGCGGAGGCGTGGCGAATCCTGAGTACCCACCCTACGGACATGACATGGAAAGCGAACAAGTCAACTATATGGGTAACTATGTTAGACCTCAAAATAATTTTTATGATAACACTTATAATGCAAAGTTGGAGGTACCATCCCAATTTCTCGTGGGATGATCAAAGTAGCCAAAGACTGAACTTCCTCCAAATTTTCAACAACCACCTCACCAACAGGAAGATGAGTCGAACCTTGAGGAGATGCTGACAAAATTCATGGCGACTACTGAGATAACCGCTCCAAGACACCGAGACCACCCTTAAGAATCAACAGGCATCAATCAAAGGGATCGAGAGCCAAGTTTGGGAACTTACTAAGACAGTTGGACAACTTACTAACACAGTTGGACAACTTGCAAAGATAATCTCAGAACAACTACAAGAAAGCTTGCCAAGCAACACTGAAACTAACCCAAAAGAGCAAATTCAAACCGTAACAGCTCATGACAGTGAAAAGTTAGTGGAATCTGACCCAAGGCAAGAGCCTGTAGTAAGTGAAGGAAAGGATGAGGTAAGCCATGATTTACCAAACCCGGTAATTACAGAGTACCAAGCTCATATGCCATACCCCAAGGCGATAAAGAAAGACCACACAGAGGAACAATTCGGTAAATTTCTTAAACCTCCAAAGAAGTTTCTTATTAACTTGCCGTCTCTTGAAACTCTTTCACAGATGCCAGATCCTAGACCTCGTTTCAATAAAGAAGAAATTCATGAGGAACGAAAGCTTCGGAACAATGAACTAGATGAGTGGAAGATACACTTCAAAGAAATACACGAAGCAAAAACGAGGCAACTCCACGAGAAACTTAACGATGGGACAACCCAGCTTAAGATAGGAGATCAGGTACTCAAAATCTTCCCAGATGGAACAGTCGAGGTAACTAATCCTAAATTCAGCACTTCTAAGGTAAACTCTACTTGACTTAAACTTTATATCCATAACCGAATTGATAGCATGAGGAAGGACTTTCAACTCCTCAAACCACCATAAACATACAAATGAGAGGAGAGTCTAGCTTAAGACTATAAACGAGCGCTTTTTGGGAGGCAACCCGAATACTAACCCCATTAACTTTTACATTTTTTATTTTGTCTATCTTATCTTTTCTTTATAGTATCTAACTTTAAACTAACCAAAAGTGCAGATTTCAAGGCCCCACGGCCTTACACACGGCCGTGGCCGTGGCCGTGCGGAAGTACAAAATCACCGTACTAACACGGCAGGGAGGGTACAATTCAGAAAGAATCAAATCTTTGAGTCACGGACCCCAACCACCAGCCCACGGACACCGACAAAATGCCACGGCAGTGCAACGCGGCTGTGGACGACACTGACTTAGCACCAATGGGCGTGGCGACCTGAGCATGGGCGTGGGAGAAATGAACAAAGCCCACCACGGCCATGCGGTGCGGCTGTGTGAGATGCCACGCCCACGATACACGGGCGTGGGGTTGCACCTGATTTGAGAATTCTATTTAAACTACCCACCCCTCCCTCTTCTCATCTAATTTTCACCCTTCTTCCTCCCTTGCACCCTTATACACCATACATTCTTAGCATTCTTCATTCTTATATTATTCTTCTCAATCTTTTGGCCATGTCGAAGAAACGGAAGGATCCCAGCACAGTCTCCCTCAGGGAGACCGATCCATATAAGTTCATGCCGACCGCTTCAATCATTCGACGAGCCAAGGATATTTGAGGCCATTTAGTTTATTTCGTTTTTCTCTTTTGCTTCAATTTCCTTATCTTTACTTCTCTTCTGCTTAATTTAACTTATTTTACTTTAGTTTCTTGGTTTTAGGTTCTAAAGGCTGCTAGGGAATCACACCACGACCACCACCATATCCCCAGCCTTAGAAATCACACCCAACAATAAGGACTCTACGGTCCATCCATCTTTTCTTTTAATGTTATTTAAATTTTTATTTTTCTTCACTTTAGCTTGCTTTTCTTTAATTATTTAATTAGTATAGTTTTAATTATTATTATTATATCCTGGCTAATCCTCCATGAGCTACCCAATTTCTTCATCTAGCGCAGGATCGTCATCAAGAACGCCCATCCAACTTATCTTTCACCTCCAATTCAAGGATTTCATCCATAATTCAGGAAGTTTCACTTCTCTCCATATCTTTTGAATTTCTACTTAATTGTCTATATATATAACTTTGTACATTGAGGGCAATGTACATCTTAAGTGTGTGGGGGAGGGGTGAACAACCTAAAAAGGTGCCTAATTTTTTTCATTATCCTCAAATTCCTGAAATTAGGTGCCAAACTTTTTGCATTATTCTCAAACCCCTGAATTTAGTCTTGTTTCTTAAAGTAAGTTTCTCATATTATCATTAGAATGAAATTCCTATGATTTATGATTTTTATTGATATGTTTTAGATTAAGTCATTGATAATTGTGCATTGATGATTGAATTCTAAGAATACTAGAGAATCAAGCATGATAAGTCTATTTTTCAGAAATTAATTTTTTTTTTAGGTTGTCTACCTGAATTCGAATATTACTTTGAAGTTTGAAATTTACGAGGTTGATATCAAAACACCCATATTTTTTGTGAGATTTTGAGCCTTATAAGATCATATATCCTTTTTTTGCTCACTTTTTGATTATGAGTGTGTCAACATTGATTTGTTATTCTAGAACTTGCATCGATTATACATGTCGAGACCATACCTTTGATTTGATATACAGAAATGATAAAGGCACCTAGGATTTAACCCACTTACTCCACTAAAAACCTCCTTCAATATTTACCCCTAGTGAACCCCGTTTAAACCTAACAACCCTTTTTATTGACTCACCCACTAATTTTAACCCAGAAACCTTTTGTTTTTGTTATCACCATTCCTTTTGAGTACCCTTATATCGAGATTTGATTTGATTAATAGCCTAACTATGTTTTTTATTTCAGTAATTTATCCTTTGTTATGTCTTTATGATTTGTTCTTAAAAAAAATCAAAAGTATATTCATTATTCATTATTAGTTTTGTGATTAAATGAGCTTATACGTTTGAATTCCAAATATTGAAGAAGAAGCTCGTATTATTAGTATTATTAGCCTTCAGTTGATGTAATTACTTTTATTTAGTTCAATGTTTCTGGTTAGGTAGTTTTTCAGGTCAATCTCGATTCTAACCCTCTAATTTAGCCTTTAACCACACCTTTAACCCAAACCCCGTTACAACCCTTTCAAAGACCTTTTGATTTGTGCATCATCTCATATTACAGTGGTGGAGATTTGATTTTCATGCAAGCCTATGGGATTAACTTTTCAGGTTTGACATTTGAGTGCTTAATTCTGAACCTTAAACACTTCGAGTGATTTGAGTGAATCTTTAGTGAGGACGTCAACCCTTGTAGATTTTGAATCAGAGGTAATTATTTAGATGAGGGGAAACACCTATGTTTTGTGCTACAAATGTATGACTTAGACTGTTTGAATCTTTAGGACTCTTTGAGTTAAATTATCCATGTATAAATTATCCTTGAATTATGATGAAACACTATTAATGACTATTATGATTTAAGGGAAGTTTGTTTTAATTGTAAGTTGAGAATTTTGCTTGTGGACAAGCAAAAGCTTAAGTGTGGGGGTATGTGATGAACCGTAAAAGTAACATATTTTAATCCCACATTTAGCATACTTTTGGATGATTTATCCTTTGATTTATGTAAAAAGGTTCTCTTAATCCTTTCTTTTCATGTTTTATACTCAGGAAAGCACCGAAGGATGAAAAGAACAAGAAATGGGCTTAAAACGAGCCAAATGGGCCAAAGCACGAAATCAACACGGCCTGGGCTCAAGACCACACGGCCGTGCCTCCTCAATAATCTCGAACACGGTATAAGCCACAAAATACACGGCCGTGCCTCATTAATGAAGTCCGAACACGGCCTAAAGACGATTCACACGGGCGTGTGCCATGGCCGTGTCCCTGCCGCGAAAAAGAGCAATTTCAATCGGATTTGGATACTTAGGGGCAAAGAAACACATTCCAAAAGCGTATAAATACACCCTAAGTATGACCTAAAAGGAGGGAGTCGACGGGAGCCTAAAGCTACCGTTTAGGGGCGTCTTGCTAGGCCAGAGAAGGCAGATTTGTGGGAATTCGCTCGGGGATAGCCAGTTGATCCATCTCAAGAAGCCGGAATTCTACTCAAGACGGAGGATCTCCTCTTCAATTCCTTCAGGGTTTTAGGGATTTCTTATGTTTTGTTTTATCTTTTTCTTCTGAGATGTTTTCTTTTATTGTTATGAACTAAACCCTCAGATACCTGAGGGGGATGAAACTGAGATGAATCTTGTTATCGTTTACTGAACTATATGATAAATATTTGATTTGTTCTTAATTATGTGTTCTTAATTATATCGTTTACCAACTTGTGTTGCTATCATTATTAATGAAAAACACTAAAGCAAATTGCAAACATGTTGAATAACAAGAACAACAATAAATATTAAGGAAGAAATCACTCAGAATAATTTCGACAATCCTCCGAAATTGATCGTGGTGGCTTCCTTCGATCCTTGTAGTTGCTCCTTAACAAGATGCTCCTCAAGGTGGCCAGCCAAGAGGCAATTTTCTCAAGTAATTTCTAACTAAATGAAGGGGAAAATGGAGGGTTTATGAATGAGAGAAATGAGAGGTTTGTGAATGATGAGAGTAAATGAAGGATGAATGTTAAGTGAGGGATGAGATATGATTTAATGAGTGAAATGAATGGTTTATTTATACTTGAAGGATGCCTCATAGGTTTACTAAAAATAGCATCAAGGATCCCTTAGTTTTCTCTCACCCTTGGCTGGCATAATTTGTGGATAGGGGGAGTTGTTGGTTGCTTGATTCATGCTTGATTGCTTGCATGAATCAAGCAATGGGTGGATGGTTTCTTGGGCAAAGTTGGTGTGCTAATTTTAAATTATTTTCCAAGTGTGGGGACCTCTGACTAATTATCCCAAAAGCTAATTTTTTGTTGCTCAAGTACCCTTGCCGAATTGAGCTTCTCTTCCCCTTGTTTAGACGGTTTTGTGACCCATTCAGTTGTCAAACTTGTCCATCATGTGATACCATTTTTAACTGGGTAAAGGTAGCATCTTCATGACCCAAATTGCATGCTTTTATCGTCCAACTAGGGTAGAATAGCTCATGTCCATGCAAAAAATTATAATGAGCTTCTCATCATATCAACTTCATGGTCCCACTGCTCGCATTAATATGTAACATGAAATAATTAATTTATGCAAAATATTAATACAATAAAGCACAAATTTACATATTTTATTAAATCATGGCCATTATCATAATATGAACAAAATTCACCCAATTAACTATCAAATACTCGGGATTAACATTATTTTTTAAGTAAAAAGGTGTAAAAAACAACTATAAAAACTCTATATAAATTAGAGTTTACATGGGCTTGAACGATTAGAATTAAACACAGAAAAAATAAAGAGTTTTATTTTCTTTTAAGGTGAAAACGAAAATTCTCTCTTCAAATAGAAACAGATAGAATCGTTATTCCGAAAAATATATTTAACTTTTAGAGAATAAAAGTCTCTCTATTTTCAGGCAGAATAGAGATATCTGAAGTTTTGTGTTAATAACCCTACCGGTGCCATCTATTTATAGGGAGAGAAGGTAGAACCCTTGTTGAATTATGAAAGTTTATTTCAACTAGAAAAAAAAATCCTAGTTCATCTAGGATGTAGGGGGCGACAACCCTAGTTAATTATACTAGGGTTTATTGTCCCCCCTTATTACATAAAGGGCTTTGGGCCTTCTTCCGTATTGGGTCCAACTACAAGTACTTCCTAGGCTTTTAACCCAATAATTTATAACTTGATCCAACCTAATATGTAACAGCCCAATTTCGGTGAAATTGGAATAGTGGTTTCGGGACCACAAATCCAAGCCGAAAATAAAATTTATTTTTATTTTATTTTATGGTCCGTAATATGATAGAAATGTCATGTGAAAATTTTGATAAGAAAATTTTACCGATTATGTGCTTAATTACGAGAAGGACTAAATCGCAAAAATACAAAAGTTGAATTCTAGTAGCTATAAGGATCAAAAAGCTATGGAATTCAAAACTTAAGGTCCTTATATGGTAATTAGACCATTAAAGAAAAGTATGTAGATATTATGGTGACTCATCCATGGAAATTTAGAAAAAGGGCAAGGACTAAATTGGAAAGTGAAATATTTTAATTAATTAAAAGATGATAAAAAGAAATATCATCTTATTTTATCATCTTCTTCCCCAAAAATACATGGAAACCCTAGGAGAGAGAGAAGAAACTTTCATGACCAAATTGGGTAAGTTTCCTTGTCCCGTGTTTAGTAATTTTTATATTTTTGAAACTGGGATAGCTTAATCTATCTATTTGGGGGATTAATTTGAGAAGTTATCAAAGTATGGAAAATGGGTCATGGATGTATATGTTGAAAATTATAAATTTGTGTTAGAAAATGAAAGGTTGTTGATAGATAAACAACTTTTACAAAGTGATTTTTGATGAAAACATGATTTAGGGATTAAAATGTAAAGTTGTGAAAATTGATGAAAAATTATGAAATTTATAGATAACATGTGCTGTAAATTTTATGATGGAATTTTGGTTAGGCTTGGAATAGGGAGTAAATTGCACAAATTTCATTTTTCGAGCCTAGGGACGAAATGGGAATTTATGGAAAAGTTAGGGGCAAAATGATAATTTTACCTATGATGAAAATTGAGTCCACTTGAATATGAAATGTAATAAATTGATGTTAAATTTACTCATATAGATCCTGATAGACCAAATTCGGAGTTAGAAGAGGAAAAGAGGAAAATGTCGGATTAGTAGATTTTACGTACACAAACATTTATCGATGTAAGTTCGTGTAACTAAATTGTGTATTTTATATGCTTGAATTAGATGTTGTGTTTGTGAATTGTATAAATATCATATATGTATATGAAATTGAAAATATACCTGACAAAGCCCGGTCTACGACAATGCCCGATAAATGATAAACAATAAAAATGTTACTTTTATGCTTGGAATGAATGTGGAATGTGATCATTTGAATTATATAAATGTTATAGATGTATGAAATAATCACATGCTGGGAAATGCTTGAAAATGTTAAATCTCGTTTGAATAAATGAAAATCGATGGATATGTGATTTCCCGAAATGAATGATGTCCTGCATTTGTCGCTGATGGGATTTAGCTCGGACGAGTAATCCTATTGACCTCATTTATGAAAGCATTTAGCCCGGACGGGTAATCCTGATATAAGTCCTCTCGAGCATATGTTATGTATTGGATTTAGCCCGGATGGGTAGTCCAGATCAAACACTTTAGAGCATATGGCATAAAAAGGATTTAGCCTGGACTGATAATCCTGACTAAGCTCTATTGAGTATATATTGTAGACAGGATTTAGCCTTGGCTGGTAATCCTATTGTTTATATAAATGTGGCTCGAGAGTGTACTATCTGAAATAGTACCCTATGGGTATCATTGAATATGAATTGACGGATCCTGATTTGTACACCACGAATGAACTACCTGTGTATCCATCGATATTCCAAATAAATTCAACGGGGTAACATCCATACATGAGAAGATATGAATAGTAAAATGAGTTATTACATGTATTTTCTTGAAATACATGAAAATGATGACATGTGATAATTGATACATGGAAATATGAGATGATGATATTTGTACATGGAATTTATCTGATGAATATGTTCATCCTTGATTATAGATTTTTATGCCTTAAGTGTACCACTCGTGTGAAATGAAATAATTTGAACTCGAGATGAATTATTATGAAAATATACTTGTAATACAAATATATGATTTATACATGTTATATGAATACGTGATATGGATTGTATATATATCTGGAAATCTGATTGTTGTTGAGCCCATATACGTTTTGATGTTATTATGGAATATATGACTAACAAGGGCAATGAGGATATGTGTAGGGCTTGAGGTCAAATTGATTGAATATGCCTTACATAGTTACCTCAAAATAAAATGAATGGTAAGTTAAGCACCATGTTATACGAACTTACTAAGCATTTTATGCTTACTTAGTTTTATTTCCCTGTTTTAGAGTAAATCGGAAGCTCGTTGGATTGGAAGCTTGGCAGAGATCACTCACACTATCCATCGGCCTATTTCGGTACATATGGTAAATCAATTATGGATGTAATGGCATGTATAGGTTATATTGGCCATATTGGCATGTAAATGTAAATGATTATTGTAAACTAGCCATTGGAATGGCTAATGATGATTATGTTTTGGTACATGTATATATACGCATTAAGTTTATTTTATGGAGATAACATAGGTGTTTATTATTGATTGATTGAGAAAGGTTAAATGAGTATGCTTATAAAAGGTAAGATTAAAAGCATGAATGCATGTAACAATATATCATTTTAGATGTTACAATTTCTTGAATTCAATGCTTGGAGTGGTTGGCATTTGGATGTAAGTTTGGTGCAGGATTTTGGTATGATTTTGGGTGAGAAATGAAGCTAGGAATGGCTTTGTTTTGTCCACACAGGCATGTGTCTAGACCGTGTGTGACACACTGCCGGGTACATGGGCATGTAATTAGGCCATGTGTTCCCTGCACCTTAATTTTGAGAAACAGAATTTTTAGAATTGAGCACACGGGCAGAGACACAGGTTTGTGTCTCAGCCGTGTGTGCTACACGGCCTAGAACACAGGCATGTGTGTTGGCCATGTGAAACCTGCACCTAATTTTGAAAGAATTAAATTAACCACACGGCCTAGCAGACGGGCGTGTGGCATGGCCTGTGCACAAGTCAGAGAGTTACACGGGGTCGAACACGGCCTGTAGCACGGGTGTGTCCTAGGGTCACACGGGCGTGTCCCTCGGACCACACGAAAGTGTGATCCCTGCAACTTGGAAAATTTTTGTAATTTCGCAAAAAATTCTTAGAGTTTCCGATTAAGTCCCGACTCGATTCTAATGCTTGTATTGGGCCTCAAGGGTCCATTTAAGGGACGTTATGATTAAATCTCGAGAAATGAATAGTAATTGTTATGAATTATCTAAAAATGTCCTGAAAGTTCCGTATCACTTGATCACATTGATCATCATACATTTACATAATAATCATAATCTCTAATTTATCATTCATAACATGAATAATACTCATTTTCACTTGATAATAAATTTGCTTACTTAGCTTTCTTGTTATCTCATTTGAACTTAGCTCGTTTGCCCGATGAATTTATATGAATAACCGAGGATGTAACATCCCGAAATTGGGCCCAATGGGCCTTGATTTAAAATTTTTAAGAACGGCATTAATGCAAGTTAGACTTATTAGGTAAGTTATTTTGGAAGGTTAGAGGGCTTCTATGAAGTCCCGGGACCAAATATTAGCTTTGGGGAAATTTTGGTTTTAGGTGAAAAAAAACCCTGGAAGTTGGCAGGTAGGCCTTAAGAATAAAATGTGGGAAAAAATGACACAAGTGGAGTGTGTGGTGTAGTGGCAAAGTGACGCCACATAAGAGACAAGGGGGTGACGCCATAAGGAAGGAAGGAGGTCCAAGGTTCAAGTCTTGGCTTTTGCATTTTGGTTTTCTTTTTACTTGGACCTCAGAATTTGGCTATAGATTTATATTTAGTTGAGCATGGTTTAAGACACAAGAGGAGCTTGTGGCCAAGTGGCTAGCAGCGTGGATTATGTTGCAAGGGAGCCTGGGTTCGAATCTCATGAGAAGCAAGGGAATATTTATTTTGCGGTCTGGACGGGAAGAGTTTCATTGAATTTAAACTCTACGTGAGGGATCCCACATCGGAAAGATACAAAGAAGGAAGGTGAAGAGCTAGCTATATAAAGAGCATTCCAGGAGGAGGGTTGACACACCTTGGAAGGCGTTTGGGCACAGGAGTGGTCGGAGCGCGGATTAACACCAGAGTCCTATCAGGTGTGTAACTCTCTCTACTCTAGTTGTAGAGCGGCAAATGCCGGTGCGGTCACGGCAATAGTAGCCACACGAGCGTGCGGCGTGCGTGTGGGGGCTTCGGCGCGATAGTTGAGGCCATCGGTAGTATTCTTGTGGGTTGGGGTCGCTTGGGCGCGATGGGCGAAGTGGGCCCAATGGGCCCGTAGGCCCTTATGAGTAAATTGTGCGATTGTGTAGAATATAGTGAACTAGACTAGGTGGAACTTATATACATGGCTAGATTTGTGCTAGGTGGGCCACACGAGCGTGTGGGCCCGAATGGGCCAGAATCGAGTTTTAGGCCCAATTGTCCGGTACGACCGGAAATGGTAGCTGAGTCGCTCGGGGCGACATTTGGGCCTTTGGGAAAGGCCATTGCAGTGCAAAATTACCGATATACCCTTGGTGGGTAAATTACGAAAATGCCCTTGGTGGGTAAATTACCGATATACCCTTGGTGGGTAAATTACGAAAATGCCATTGGTGGGTAAATTACCGATATACCCTTGGTGGGTAAATTACGAAAATGCCATTGGTAGGTAAAATTACGGTTATACCCTTAGAGGTTGATTAGGGTGATTATGTTGTTTTATGTCTATCTGATTATGATGGTAATTCATGTTATACTTATATTTGATATATGTCTAGCATACATGACATACTGCATACACGAATTATTATGTCATATTGCATGGGTTATATGAGTGGAGGGGGCAGTGATATTCGTGTCGACGGGCACCAGTGGTTTGGTACCACATTGTGACTACGGTCACCAGAGGTTTGGCACCTCCAGAGGTTTGGCACCTCATAGCGTCTCGTCCCAGTGGCTTAGCACCACAGTGGGTTGGCCCCACAGTTGATTATACGGGATTGACGCCAGTGATTTGGTATCACACGATGGGTTGGCCCCATCATTGGATTCGTGACTTCGGTCACCAAATGATTTGGTATCACATTCGTGTCTTTGGGACACCGAGGTTTGGCACCTCATAGCGTCTCGTCCCGGTGGCTTAGCGGCCTGATGGGTTGGCCCCACACCGATTATACGGGATTGACGCCGGTGATTTGGTATCACACGATGGGTTGGCCCCATCATTGGATTATTCGTGACTTTGGGTCACCAAGTGGTTTGGCACCACCAAAGTGGTTTGGTACCACACGGGTAGAGAAAGGAGCATTGGATGGCTAGGTTTGGGTGCATGATATGCATATTTTCATATGAAATTGTGTAAGGGCACATTGGATGGGGATTTACACACCGAGTCTCGATGACTCACCCTTAGTTAAATTTTGCAGGTAATCATTAGATCGCGGATTTGGGAGCTGAGGTGGACTCGTGGAGGCTATACATATGTTTACTCGTAAATTCATTTCTTTTATTTGGACTTATTTTTATTTGAGTTTTTGTTATGTAATAAGGCCTTGGGTATTTTATTTGGTTTCACTTTCAATTTGTTTATTGCTTGTTATTAAATGATCAATATGGGATTTTCCTAAAATGATAATAAACCATTTCTTATTCAAAATTACTTAAACTCGATTTCTCACCACAACTATAAAGAATATGAGCTTTTTAACGAATGCACAGTTTTTAGACATTCCTTTCATGTGACATGCCAGATTCGGTCGTAACGTTTAGGCCGGGTTTGGGGTGTTACAGAGGATACTAAATCTCATCTCACATAACTCAATACCAAAGCCATATCCTAGATACGGTCTTACATGGAATGTCTCATCTTGGTTTCGAGGCCATGTCTTGACATGGACTTATACGAATTCTTTCTCGTGAGTCCCTTTGGAACTTACCATTGCCATGTCTTGACATGGTCTTACTTGGTATCTTTGCTCATGAACTGGTCAATGCCGAGCCTTGGCTTGGGCTTACATGAAATCTCTTTCTCTTGATAGCTTTTCAATGCCAAGCTTGCCTTGGACTTACATGATAACTTTTCAATGCCAAGCTTGCCTTGGACTTACATGATAACTTTGCTTGGAGACTCACCAATGCCATGCCTTGGCTTGGACTTACATGGGTCTTCATCTCATAACAACTCTTCAATGCCAAGACTTGTCTTGGTCTTACAGGATAAATTGTCTGATTGCCGATGCCATGCCTCGGCTTGGACTTATACGGACTTTCTCATTTCATGTGATAGATCGAGTATCCTAAGCTATTCATCTTCAATCAGGGCTTTCTCATGCTTGATCTCATTGATTACTTTGTTTAACATAACATTAAACATTTTCATAATAATATTGTACATTATACTAAGCAATTCAATGATATTAATCATAAAGCTTAGAAATCATACAAACTTACCTCGATATACAAAATGTATGTAGATATGCAATTTAGCCCTCGACTTTGTTCTTGCCTCGGTTTCGATTCGGGCTTCGTTTTTCTTGATCTATAATCATAAATAGATCATTTAATACTCACATTGACTAAATTGACTCTTAACTCATACTTTGGCAAAATTACTATTTTGCCCCTATACTTTTTCATATTTGCACTTTTGCCCAAAGGCTCGTAAAATGAATCTCATTCAACTTTCTTAAACTTCATGCTTAGCTGATTCATTTTCTCTACTATAGCAATCATCAACTCCCATTATTTATAATAGGTATGACCAATTTCATAATTTTTATAAACTAGTCCTTACTAGCATTTTTCATGAAATTCACTTAGAAAAAGATGTTTATCTAACATCAAACTCTCATAAACTTCCATAAAATATCATTTTACAAGCATGTCACTCTTGGGTAGATTTTTGAACATGCATCTTAGCTTATTTTATAGCTAAAAATAGCTAATTCATAATACGAGAACTTTAAAAACACGAAGAATATTAAAAACGGGGCTAAGATGAACTTACTAGCAAGCTTGAAAGATGAACAAACCCTAGCTATGGTTTCTTGGAAAATTTCGGCGATGAGGAAGAAGATGAATGAAATTTTTATCATCTTTTTCCCATTTTAATCATTTAAATGGTAAATGACTAGAATGCCCTTCTCTTTAAAAATTTCTATTTTACTAACTCATGTCCATTTTTGTCCAAAAATTATAATTTGGGAAAATTGCTATTTAAGGACTCATAATTAATATTATAAAGCTATTTCATACAAAAAGCTTCTAGAAACTCATATTTTGCAACTTTTGCAATTTAGTCCTTTTTGATCATTCCATGTCAATTTCACAAAATTTCTACTTGGAACTTTAGTACTATGATGCAAACATGTCATAAACTTTAAGAACTCAATTTTACTGACTCGGGTTTGTGGTCTCGCACCACTATTCCGACTAGGCCCTGAATCGGGATGTTACAATTCTCCCCCTCTTAGGAATTTTCGTCCTCGAAAATCTTACCAGCAAACAGGTTTGGGTACTGGTTTCTCATGATTTCTTCTGGTTCCCACGTAGCTTCTTCTATTCCATGTCTTTGTCACAATACTTTTACCAGGGCAACACTTTTATTCCTTAGCTGCTTGACTTCCCGAGCTAAAATCTTAACTGGTTCTTCATCATAAGTCATGTCGGGATGAATCTCTATCTCTGACGGGGTAATTACATGTGAAGGATCTGATCGGTAGCGTCTCAACATTGACACGTGAAACACATCATGTATCTTTTCTAACTCTGATGGCAGAGCCAATCTGTAAGCTACCGGTCCAACTTTTTTAGTAATCTCATACGGTCCAATAAAACATGGACTCAACTTGCCTTTCCGGCCAAATCTGAGAACTTTTCTCCATGGTGACACTTTCAAGAAAACTTTATCTCCGACTTGATACTCCATCTCTTTTCTTTTTAAGTCCGAATAGGACTTCTCTGTCTCGATGCAGACTTTTAAACATTCTCGTATCACTTTCACTTTCTCTTGACTTTCTAACTAAATCAACCCCATGAATTTGGTTTTCCTTGAGTTCACCCAATATAAAGGCGTTACGCACTTTCGCCCATATAGAGCCTCATAAGGCGCCATCTTTAAACTCGATTGAAAACTATTATTGTAGGCAAACTCTACCAATGGGAGAAACTTTTCCAACCGCCTCGTAATTCAAGAATACAACATCTCGAGCATATCTTCGAGTACTTGAATTAACCTTTTCGACTGACCGTCAGTTTGAGGATGAAAAGCGGTACTAAAGTTCAACTTTGTACCCAAGGCCTCTTGTAACTTCTTCCAAAATTTGGATGTAAACCTCGGATCTCTATCCGAGATGATTGACAACGGAACACCGTGAAGCCTTACTATTTCTGAAATGTACAAGTTTGCCAACTTGTCTAGTGAGTAATCAACTCGAATAGGTATAAAATGAGCTGACTTCGTGAGTCTATCAACTATAACCCATACGACATCTTTCTTGCTCGGAGATAATGGTAGACCCGTTACAAAATCCATAGTAATACGGTACCATTTCCACTCCGGAACTAAAATGGGTTGAAGCAAACCCGAAGGTACTTGGTGTTCAGCCTTTACTTGCTGACAAATCAAGCTTTTGGAAATGAACTCTAAAATATCTTTTTTCATTCTCGGCCACCAATACTATTATTTCAAGTCATTATACATCTTGGTACTACCCGGATATACAGAAAAAGATCCATTATGGGCCTCATGCAAAATTTTCTGAATAAGCTCTTCTTTTCTCGGTACACAAGTTCTATCTTTGAACATCAGAATTCCATTGGGACTAATCCGGAAGTCAGATTCAACATCTGTCTCGCACTGAGCTCTCTTGACTTGCAATTCACTATCTTCTTCTTGAGCTTCAATGATCTCTTGGAGGAAAGTTGGTCTAGCTCTCAACTCGGCTAGAATAGAACCATCGTCGGATAAAGTCATCCGTGAATTCATTGCCCTTAATGCAAATAGGGGCTTTCTACTCAAAGTGTCGGCAACCACATTCGTCTTCCCAGGATGGTAGTCAATGACCATCTCATAATCTTTAATCAACTCTAACCATCTCCGCTGTCTTAGGTTCAACTCTTTCTACGTCATCAAGTACTTCAAACTTTTGTGATCAGTGAAAATCTGACATCTCTCACCATATAGGTGATGTCTCCATATCTTCAATGCGAAGACTATGGCAGCCAACTCTAAATCATGCATCGGATAATTCTTCTCATGAGGCTTCAACTGTCTGGAGGCATAAGCAATCACTTTGCCTTCTTGCATAAGTACACAACCTAATCCATTGAAGGATGCATCACTGTAAATTACAAATTCTTTCCTTGTCTCAGGTTGTACTAAAACTGGGGCTTCTGTCAAAATTGCCTTCAACTTCTCGAAACTTTGTTGGCATCGTTCTGTCCACTCAAACTTCACATTTTTCTGTAACAATTTAGTCATTGAGGTTGCAATCATAGAAAACCCCTTGACGAATCGTCTGTAATAGCCGGCTAGGCCTAGAAAACTTCTAATCTCAGAGATATTCTTTGGTGGCTTCCAGTCCATAATAGTCGAAATCTTACTGGGGTCTACTCGAACTCCTTCTCCCGAGACAATATGTCCCAGAAATCCTACTTCCTTGAGCCAAAATTCACTTTTACTGAACTTGGCATATAATTGATTTTCTCATAGAATCTGTAAAACTGTCCGTAGGTGCTCATCATGCTCATTCTCATATCAGGAATAAATCAGTATGTCGTCAATGAAAATGACTACAAACCTGTCAAGGTATGGTCTAAAAATGCGGTTCATTAAGTCCATGAATACCGCCGGAACATTGGTCAAACCAAAGGGCATGACTAAAAATTCATAATGCCCATACCTTGTTCGAAAGGCTGTCTTAGACACATCTGATTCTTTTACTCTCAGCTGGTAGTACCCTGATCTCAAGTCTATTTTGGAGAACACAGTGACTCCTTTCAATTGGTTGAATAAATCATCGATCCTTGGCAATGGGTACTTGTTCTTTACTGTCACTTTATTAAGTTGACGGTAATCTATGCACAATCTCATAGTGCCATCTTTCTTTTTCACAAATAAAACCGGAGCACCCCATGGTGAACAACTTGATCTTGCAAAGCCTTTGTCTGTCAACTCTTGCAACTGTGACTTCAACTCCTTCAACTCCGTTGGAGCCATTCTATAAGGAGTAATAGATATTGGTACAGTTTCGGGAGCTAGCTCAATGCTGAACTCAACCTCTCTAACAGGTGGTAGTCCTGGTAATTCTTCGGGAAAAACATCCACGTATTCACATACTATCGGTACTGACTCAATCTTTAACTCTGTTTCTTTATCATTCATCACAAAGGCCAAATATACTTCGTACTTTTTTCTTACATATCTCATGCATCACATATGAGAAATCACTTTCGATGATTTACTTTTCTCATCTGATTCTATATGGAGAGTATCCCCATTCTCACATCTCATCTCGATATATTTCTTCCCACAATTAACTATTACCTTATGGGTGGTTAACCAGTCCATACCAAGAATGATGTCAAACTCATCAAATGGTAGCAACATAAGATTTGCTTTAAAGTAATGACCTCTAATCATTAATGGACATTCTCTACATACTTCATTCACTAACACACTCTTGCCTAAAGGATTAGACACTTTAATCGCAAATTCTGTAGAATCTATAGGCATTTTCATACTGGATACTAGTTTTATACAAATGTAAGAGTGTGTGGATCTGGGATCTATTAAAGCAATAACTTTAGCATCATGAAGAAAAAAGGTACCCGTAATAACATCAGGAGAAGATGCCTCTTCGTGAGTGCGAATGGCATAAGTCCTCGCAGGCGCCCTACCCTCGAGTCTCGCAGCCTGCTCTCTAGGGTTACCTCTTCCACTTGCCCAGTTCCTGGGTTCCTCTGCGGTCTTCCTCTGACCACACTCCCAGATCTCGGATTCTGAGTTCTTTCTTCTTTTGTCGTCTCTGGACAATCTTTTATGGAGTGGTCCTGGGAACCACATCTGAAACATGCGTTTTCATGTGCTCGACATTCTCCAAGATGACGTCTGCCACACTGTGGGCATTCAGGTCTATCCGATCGAATGTTCCCCACACTAGCAACTGAGGTCGTCTGTGCCTTACTTCCTGAATACTGCTTACTCTTGTCCTTCCTTGAAAACCCAGTGGAAGTAGCTGATCGGGTGGAGAAATCTCTTGACTTCTTGGATGAGGATTGGAATGACTTATTCCACTGTCTCTTTTTAGAGTCACGAGACTCTACTTCATATTTTCTCTTCTCCTTTACTAGTTCTTCGGCTTTACAAGCCCTCTCTACTAGCACAACGAATTCCTTTAGTTCTAGGACAAAGAACAAACGGTTTGATGTCCTCATTCAACCCGTCTTCAAATCTTTTACTCATGATGGCCTCGAGAGACACGCATTTGTAGCGTATTTCTTGCGAGTCGTACAAACTCACGTTCATAGTCGATCCACCGACATCTTGCCTTGCTTCGCTTCTAGGAATTCCTTCCTTTTCTCGGTCCACAAACCTTTGACTCGATATACTTTTTCTTGAATTCTTCTTGGAAAAATTCCCATGTGATCCTTTCCCTCGGTACCAACGACACAAGGGTGCTCCACCATTGGTAAGCAGAATCTCTTAGAAGAGAGACTACACACTTCATGCATTCCTCAGGTGTGCACGACAACTTATTAAATACCCTGATAGTATTTTCTATCCAGAACTCAGCCTTTTCCGAATCATCATCTTTTCTAGCCCGAAATTCTTCTGCCCCATGTTTCCTGATTCTATCAACCAGAGGCTTCTCTCCTCTTACCACCTCTACTACTTGAGGGGCAACTGGGATAGGTTGAGGAATAGGTGGGGGTGGAGGGGGTTACGCATTCAGGTTCGTACGAACGAACTCCGTATACCATGTGTTTATCATGTGGAGGAAGGCTTCTCTAGCCTCTTCTCCTCCTTCTTGACTCACCGTAGTGGGTCTATTCTCATTCTCGTTCGGCACCGTCCCTTCAGTGGGAGCCGGCGCGTTACTTTCTACGTCATTCGCCACAGCTCTATCGGGATCCATTTACTAAATGTATAAACATAATTTAAGTCGTCAGGAGTCGTCACACTATCATTATAAAAACATTCTTACGTATGGCATGTATGGATAGACTCGTGCTCGTGCTACATTAGTCCTAGAACCAACTAATTAGTAGCTCTGATACCACTAAATGTAACACCCCATACCCGAGTTCGAGGCTTAGACCGGATACGAGATATTATTATGCTTTAACTTGCTTAATCATGCACTTACGGGCTGTAAAATTTTGTTCCGAATTAAAAACTTCTCTTTCTCAGTCTAATCATACATTTCATAAGCCTACGAGGCCTTATACACGTATATAAAAACTTTCAGAACTTAATTAGAAACTTTTCTTTAAAGCAGGGGTCACACGCCCATGTGGTTTGAGACACGCCCGTGCAACCCTTTACACGCCCATGTCTTCCGACCGTGGTCGACACTGACTAATTACACACGGCCTTGACACGCCCGTAGACTTAGACCGTGTACTATACCTTGATATACTGACTTATTTACACGGCCGGGGCACACACCCATGTTCCAACCGTGTGTCATGCACGCTTCAACACACGGCCGTGGGATTAGCCCGTGGCCTATTCTGACTTATGAGACTAAGGTGCAGGTTATGCACGGCCTAGACACACGCCCGTGTGTCTAACCGTGTGGGCACTTAGAGGCTGTTTACCAAGCCAATGGCCACCCTGAAAACAAGTATCCAAACCAATATTTAATTCAACAACTCAACTACTACATCTTTCATGAACTAGAACGCATACGTCATTGATAAATAAAAACATACATACTTAATCATTCAAGGCCAATCTCTTTGGCCATATACAAAAGAATACTAGGCTTGATAGCTAACGTTTTAACTCAAAATGAAATGCTTCCTATACATGCCATACTTAATGTAAACAACTTGGCTATACCAAAATAGCGATTGATAGTGTGCTCCGAGCTCCGATGACAATGATCCACGAGATTAGCTTGGCGGAACTACATGGAAAGAAAGAGTGAAAGACGTAAGCATTTAGCTTAGTAAGTTTGCATATAATGCACATAACAACATACTTGCTTAAATTAAACCATTTGACATAAACAATGGTATCATAATTTCAGCTATAAAGCTTACTTACTCATACTTGATTCTTACATATCTCATGATACTTACTAGTCTCATACTTGTGAGGTAAACAAATCACATTGATCAACATACATTTACATAATAATCATAATCTCTAATTTATCATTCATAACATGAATAATACTCATTTTCACTTGATAATAACTTTGCTTACTTAGCTTTCTTGTTATCTCATTTGAACTTAGCTCGTTTTCCCGATGAATTTATATGAATAACCGAGGATACTAAATCTCATCTCACATAACTCAATACCAAAGCCATATCCTAGATACAGTCTTACATGGAATGTCTCATCTTGGTTTCGAGGCCATGTCTTGACATGGACTTATACGAAGTCTTTCTCGTGAGTCCCTTTGGAACTTACCATTGCCATGTCTTGACATGGTCTTACTTGGTATCTTTGCTCATGAACTGGTCAATGCCGAGCCTTGGCTTGGGCTTACATGAAATCTCTTTCTCTTGATAGCTTTTCAATGCCAAGCTTGCCTTGGACTTACATGATAACTTTTCAATGCCAAGCTTGCCTTGGACTTACATGATAACTTTGCTTGGAGACTCACCAATGCCATGCCTTGGCTTGGACTTACATGGGTCTTCATCAAATAACAACTCTTCAATGCCAAGACTTGTCTTGGTCTTACATGATAACTTGTCTGATTGCCAATGCCATGCCTCGGCTTGGACTTATACGGACTTTCTCATTTCATGTGATAGATAGAGTATCCTAAGCTATTCATATTCAATCAGGGCTTTCTCATGCTTGATCTCATTGATTACTTTGTTTAACATAACATTAAACATTTTTATAATAATATTGTACATTATACTAAGCAATTCAATGATATTAATCATAAAGCTTAGAAATCATACAAACTTACCTCGATATACAAAATGTATATAGATATGCAATTTAGCCCTCGACTTTGTTCTTGCCTCGGTTTCGATCCGGGTTCGTTTTTCTTGATCTATAATCATAAATAGATCATTTAATACTCACATTGACTAAATTGACTCTTAACTCATACTTTGGCAAAATTACTATTTTGCCCCTATACTTTCTCATATTTGCACTTTTGCCCAAAGGCTCGTAAAATGAATCTCATTCAACTTTCTTAAACTTCATGCTTAGCTGATTCATTTTCTCTACTATAGAAATCATCAACTCCCATTATTTCTAATAGGTATGACCAATTTCATAATTTTTACAAACTAGTCCTTACTAGCATTTTTCATGAAATTCACTTAGAAAAAGATGTTTATCTAACATCAAACTCTCATAAACTTCCATAAAATATCATTTTACAAGCATGTCACTCTTGGGTAGATTTTTGAACATGCATCTTAGCTTATTTTATAGCTAAAAATAGCTAATTCATAATACGGGAACTTCAAAAACACGAAGAATATTAAAAACGGGGCTAAGAAGAACTTACTAGCAAGCTTGAAAGATGAACAAACCCTAGCTATGGTTTCTTGGAAAATTTCGGTAATGAGAAGAAGATGAATGAAATTTTTATCATCTTTTTCCCATTTTAATCATTTAAATGGTAAATGACTAAAATGCCCTTCTCTTTAAAAATTTCTATTTTACTAACTCATGTCCATTTTTGTCCAAAAATTATAATTTGGGCAAATTGCTATTTAAGGACTCATAATTAATATTCTAAAGCTATTTCATACAAAAAGCTTCTAGAAACTCATATTTTGCAACTTTTGCAATTTAGTCCTTTTTTATCATTCCATGTCAATTTCACAAAATTTCTACATGGAACTTTAGTACTATGATGCAAACATGTCATAAACCTTAAGAGCTCAATTTTACTGACTCGGGTTTGTGATCTCGCACCACTATTCTGACTAGGCCCTGAATCGGGATGTTACAGCCTAGACACACGCCCGTGTGGACAAAAATAAGGCTATTTACCAAGCCATTTTGCCACCCTTACTTGCACCAACCTACACAACAACAAGCAACACCAATCCAAGCATATACATACAACCAAATCAGCCACAAAAAATATATCAATACATCATTCACATGCTATCATTTATGACACACAAACATCACATATATCTCAACTTAAATCATGCAATTTCCCACATCCATGAAAAGCATCATCATATGCATATATATAGATACTTAAACCAATATTAGCCAATTTCAATGGCCATTTACAAAATGAATTATCAACCAACATAAGCCAACACATTTGACTAAATCAATTATTACACATAACAAATTGACCAAGTCCCTATACATACCCTAACTCAAAATACTAGAATCAATGGTACCCAAAATATTAAGTTGATAGTGTGAATGGATCTCCGACAGTTTCTGATCCCCGAGCTGGCTTGGTGACACTATAAGACAAGGGAAAAGAAAGGGGAGTAAGCTATATAGCTTAGTAAGTTCCTATGCAAATAATAAGCATTATAATCACACATGTATCATACAAATAAACATGATAAACTTGGGATAAATAGTATTAAGATCTTCTACTCATAACTTAATCATTCATAACCTTACCGAGGGATTCATCACATATCAAGCTCATTAGTAAATGAGTTTTACGTACGTACCTGTACTAACTCGCAACATAATCATAATCTTTCACAACTTCGACATACTCATTGAATTTCCCGCTGAACCACTTGGAATACTAAAGGATACTCGGGAATCTCGCGCACACAATACTATACTAATGCCATATCCCAGATATGGTCTTACATGGGATCTCTTATCGATGCCAATAGCCTAGCTATGGTCTTACACAAAATCTCATATCGATGCCATATCCCAGATATGGTCTTACACGAAATCTCAAATAACCCTAATGTCATGACATTTGTATCTTAACTATTCCTAAGGTTCAACCGAGATTTCTCGCTTGTTGAACTTTGTGGATTACGTTCGAAGAGTAAATCACAATTCATACAATGTTAAAGCAATTAAAGCATAAATAACAATGTATTATTTACATACGAACTTACCTCGGTACAAAAATAGTAGAAAATGACCTAATCGTCAAACACCTTATTTTTCCCCCGATCTAGGTCCGAACCTCATTTCTCTTGATCTATAGTAGCAAATTTAACTCATTTATTATCCACATTTCTCAATTTAGTCCAAAAATCACATTATGGCAAAATTACATTTTTGCCCCTAAACTTTGACATTTTTACATTATAGTCCCTAGGCTCATAAAATTAAATCTATTCGATTCCTTCAAGACCCAAGCCTAGCCGAACCTCTTTCATGCTTATAACATCCCACATTTTTCATTAAATCAAATTTTTACTACCCATTTTACAACTTTTTACAAATAGGTTCTTTTTTAGGTATTTTCATGAAAAATCTCTTAGTAAAAGTTGTTTATCTAACATTAAACATGCATAATCTACCATTAAACATCAAAACACATACATTTCTAACATGGATCAAGCCCTAGACATCAACCATAACTCAAATTAATGGTAGAAATAGATAGATCGGATGATAACGACTTCAAAAATGTCAAGAGCATTAAAAACGGGGCTAGTATGTACTTACAATCAAGCTTGGAAGTTGAACAAACCCTAGCTACGGTGGTCTTCAAATTTTAGCTATGGTGAGGAAGATGGACAAGAATTTTGGCTTTATTTTCCCTTTTTATTCATTTATTTACCAAATGACCAAAATTCCCTTCACTTAAAACTTTGAAATTTTATCTCACCATGTCCATTTTTTTCCACTAACTTGACAAATGGTACAAATGGTCTAATTACCATCTAAGGACCTTCAATTTAAAATTTCATAGAAATTAGACACCTCTAGCATGTAGAACTCAACTGTTGCACTTTTTACAATATAATCCTTTTTACTAAATTGAGTGCCCAAACGTTAAAATTTTCAAACGAAATTTTCGCGAAATCATTTCGTAAAACTGTAGACCATAGAAACGTAATAAAAATGAACCTTACTACATCGAATTTGTGGTCCAAAAACCAATTTTCTGACTAGACCGAAAATCGGGCTGCTACAACTCTCCCCCTTAGGGATTTTCGTCCCCAAAAATCTTACCAGAAAATAGGTTTAGGTACTGATGTCAAGCCTGCATTGGAGAATTAAAACATTCTTTAGAGTGACTTCTTGAGCACGTTCATCTCTATAAAACAGAGGTTCTAGCCCTTCTTTAAACACTTTTGTTAAACTCTTCAAATTTCCTGACAACTTTTTTTATTCCTCTTTTTTGCCTTCATCTTCTCCAATTCCAGACTCCTTCAAGGTAATCCTATCTCCTCTTCTTTTCCATACTTTTCTTACTTTCATACAAGAATGTTGAGAATGAACGCTTGCAGTAGATGACGTAACCAAAGTAGCCAAATTTCAACCCCTAAAAATTTTACCATTTTCGGTCCCCAAGAGCTTGAAAATACCCTTTTTCGAGTTTCCACTCCCGTTTATGAATGTAGGACTATCGAAGAAGAAGTGAACCAATTCTTAGAAGCTCGGGGTTTTCGTCGTCTAAATTTCACTTACGAAGTCGAAATACCACTAAGGTGCTATCTTAGTGGCAACACTCAAGGTTTCATCCTTCCCCTTACTCTCTTAGAGGTTGGATTCCTCCTACCATTACACCCATTCTTCTGCTCAGTGCTATTAGAGTATGGCATTTCACCAGGGTAGTTATCAGCCTTGTCCTGGTGGACCCTTGTAACCTACTTCTTAAATTTTTGTATACGAAATGATTCGCCACTCTTAGGAGTCTTCTAAAAATTTTATCAGTTGAAGATTACCAGACAATGGGAAAATGCTGGATATGCCCACTTCAACGTTCGACAAGATTGTTAATCCATAATCCAAAATAGCATTTCTAATCTGCACTGCAGAAGGGAAAAGTTCGTAAGGGTTGTCTTTAAGCTTGAGAGTAGGTTTGGCTTTCCCACATGTTGGTACTTTCCCAAAGAATTTTTTTGTTCTCAATGTCTGCCAGTTGATTCTGAGGTTGCAAATAAACAGTTCAAACGTTTGAGTAGGAGGCGCATTCTAGAGTTCGTGGAATTAGTCACGGTTAGGAATGTCTTCCAATAATGTTTGCTAAATCAAAGTCCCAATGGCCACAGAAGTACTGAACGTATCAGTTGGCTAGATGATTATAATGTGCCTTCAGATTCAGAATCTTGGCCATACAATGGCAATACTGTCTTAGCACATATTCTAACCTAGCATACAGGAGAGCCCCCATGCTATTTTTATGAATTCTATAGGATTCATTCCCGTAATTGGCTCATTACTCCTGATATTCATCATCCTACTTCTTCTTCTTTAGGCGAAGCTAACTCTTACATTGATGGTGCAAGATATGTTCTAAAATCTCATACCTCTCCCATTCAACCACCAAGTATGGACATTAAGGTCATTTTGGGAAATTCTCATACTAAGGAAAGTGCTTCGATTGTTCCTTCTAAGAAGCCTGTTACTAAGAAGTACCAAAAGAGGTCGAGAGAAAATGCAGATGCTCCAATCCCTAAAGAAAGTGAACCCTCACAGCCTAAGTGGTGCAGACTCAAGAAAGGACTTTCAAGTCCAAAGGTTCTTTCTTCTACTATTCCATCATTGCCAGCTGTGCCATTGATCCCAATAGAACATGCTCGTACAACAGACTCCTCTGCTCAAGACACGACTTCCCATGCTGAAATCCCAATAGAAACTTTACCATTGGATCCTCTTGTGATTCCCGCAATTCCTCAACCCCGGCCTTATTCTTCTACTGAGAATGATGAATTTTTTCCTTGGCGTGGCCTCTATGCTTCAGGGTCATCTTTTATTTTTTTAAGTTCGATCTTCTAGAGCCAATAAAAGTCGATCCCTTCAAAATTAAAATAGGTTTTCAAATCTTACTTTGCACCCAAATCGAACTCATCTTCCATTTCACAGATGGCCAAATCTACCCAAGCTCTATTTGTGGAGTATGGGCTGCTAAGTGGAACCCTTCCTGAGTTCAACGACAATCATAAGGCCACAGTTACCAGCATGGAGGAGTCGATTAAGTCAAAATTTAAGATGATAGAAGAACTATGTAATAGAGAACAGGCTCTTAAAAATAAATTTGAGTTTCTTGACTTATGTCTCATGGCTTAAAAGCTCAAAGATAGGGACACAGAGAATAAATGCAAACTATTGGAGAGTAAGGTTGAATCATTGGAGAAGGGCAAGTCCTCGCTAAGGGAACAACTCCAATCTTAAAACTTGTATTATGAGGCCAAATTGGACATCCTTCTCCAATCCAATGATTAAGCCTTCAAGAAGTACCAGGAGGACACAACAAAGAACTTGATTGAAGTATTTCTCCACACCCAAGTGGACGTTGCTCCTTTAGACTTGAGTCAGGTAAACTTTGACTTCCTCAAAGACATTTTTACAGATTCGTTGGGCTTCAACGTTTACAATCCCAAGGGTAAGGAGTGGGAAGAATTCCAGTTAAAATTGAGACAAATAGTTGGTTTCTTCATTCCTAAATCGCCTGAATTGGAGGGCGAAGAGAGTCCAGAAGAGCCCAATGACTTAGAGCGAACTCCAGGGGAAGTGGAGCCTCACACTGAAGGAGAAGACTAAGTGTCTCTTTTTATTTTATCTTTCATTTCATTTTCTTTCCAACCATGTAACATCCCTTTTTTTGATCATTTTAATGAATCGATCCTTAATATTTCTTTTGCCTTTTTATTGCATCGTTATTTCCTTTCATTAAACCATTACTAGTATATCAATCTCATGATAATATAACTTCAACATACCTAAGGAACTCTACCAGTTTCGGCATATTATGCATACAGGGCCTCTTCACCTTTGTGGTCTAAAAATCGGCTAAATCATGCTCTTATACCAAACTTGTAACACCCCAAATGTAACGACTCAAAAGCCAGTGGTATTAGAAAATATAGTTTTGGAACCATATTTCTGTAAACCAGACACATAAGTATTTCTATTAAATATTTACGGAGATATTTTAGAAGTGAATTGAATTTTGATTGAGTAATTTTGTCGACTTAGGAATTAAATTAAGTATAGGGACTAGATTGTAAAAGTGTCAAAAGTTTAATTTCTTTGAAATTCCATTAATTTGAAATTGAATAAGGATTAAAATGGTAATTTTACCATCTCATTATGTTAATGGACTTTCATGAGGCAAATTATGAATATATATGTTATAAAGATTAGAAATAATTAAGTAAATATACAATAAAAACATAATAAAATATTATAACATAAAATTAAGTAGTGGGGAACCAAAAACATTCCCCTTTAAATCTTTAAATTTCAAAACAAAAAGCTTAGGGGAGAAGACGAAATGACAAGGGTTTCCAAATTTCAAGTTTTAATTGGTTAGTGCAATTTAGTCATTTTTTTGTAATTTTTATGTTTTCGAAATCTTGGAAGTTTAATCTAGCTGACTCATATTGTAATTTTTGGTACTATTAAAAATTGAGGATGTTACGATTGTTGAATGGTTGAAGTTTTATGGACCAATTTGATAGATATTAAGCTTAGTATAGAAACATGACTAAATTGTAAAGCCAATTGATGATTTTGTGCTATAGGGACTTTAATGCACAAAATTTGAAATTTGGGGTTTAATTGAGAAAGAGAAAGGCCTATAGGGACTCTAGAAAACTTGGCATTAGGTTTAGGGGCTAAGTGTGAAAATTGTGTTAGTCCCAATTTTAGGGACTAAATTGAATAATATGCAAAAGTTGTATAATTTAGCAATTAAATGTGAATTTGGTTGTGTATTGTTAATTTATTATATTTGTTTTAATCCTTAGCTAGCGTCGACCCGGAGTCCTCGAAAAAGAAGGAAAAGACAAGGTCGTCGACGAATAGCTCAGAGTTTACGATTTGTGTTTCTATAATCTGAACTATTTCAATTGTTGCATTTACACATTGCATTATTTGGTAAGTATATAAGGTGAGTTACTCCTTTGGAATAATGTTGTGAAATGCTAAATTTGAATTGAAATGATGATCGAATGATTATTGGTGTCAAGGGATTAAATTGCATAGTTGTAAAAATAATGTATATTATATGTGAAATTAAATTTGATATGGAAATGAGACATGCTGCTATGTATATGAATGGATGATTGAATTGGTGAATTCGTGAGATAGAATTGAGGAATTAGTTTACAAATTGAATTGAGAAAACTGTTACTCTAGTAACTGTTCGGACATAGTCGGGTATAATTGGCATGCCATAGGATAGGAAGAGTTCAGGATTTTACGATTACGTGTTGGGGAGTGTTAGGCACTCCATTTTTAGGTTATACCAACTAGTGCTAGGCACATTTATTGTCGATTTTACCGGCCATCGCAAGGCGTAATTCATTATTACGGATTTATCCATTAGGCACTGGGTACCAAATTGGTGTGTTGGTTGGATCCAAGTATCCGTCCGAGTCAGAGTCATGTTAATAGGGAAAAATGAAAGTGTAAATCGAGATTACAACTTTTGAAATAAATTTAAATAAAGTTTATTATGAACTTCAGTTTTCATATAATGAATCTTGAGATGAAAAGATACATTAATGATGATTTTTCAATGAATTAGAGTTGAATGGGTGATGATCCATGTCAATGTTTTGATTTGGGTTAGAAATTGAAGCTATGAAAATGTGAAAGTACATGTAAAATGTGCATATTGTTCATTACATGTAACTTATGCATTATTATGTACCATCTTATGTTTAATATTTGAATTATAGAAATACCACTGAGTTATACTCAGCGTAAGATTTTGTTTTTCGTGCGCATGTTAGGTACTTCAAGAATCGATTGTTGATCCAGCATCCAGTGGCAATACCAAACTTAAGTGTTGGTGAATTGTTCTTTTTGGTCTTGGCATGTACCTCAAAATGTTTTTATACTTATAATGGTCATTTTTGGTTTTGGTTGACATTTTGAAGGCTATGTATAATATGAATGAATGTGATGTTAATGGTCTTGTTGTTGATGACTTATTAGGTTGCTTGGGTTTTATGCCTATTGTTCAAATGGATAAGATAATATTATGGTATGCATTGCGTTTGGATTTATGCTTGGATGTGGAATGATGGTTGATATACATTTAGGTTATATATAGGAGGTGTTTTGGTAAGTTAATGCTTAACATTGGAGATTGATTGAATGGTTATTTGGTGCTTGAGAAGTTGAAGATGAATATGTCATTTGGTGATTTTTGAATTGGTATTTGTATGTTCTTTTGGTTGTGCTAGGTATAATGGAAATGATTGAGGTGCCCTAAAAGCATATTGGTCTTGTTGGGTGTATAGTCATTTGGTTAGCTTAAAGTTATGAATTGAGGTGTCAATTTTGACATATTAGTTAGCCAAATAGGATGGTGATTTTAAAGGATTATTTGAGCTTGTTTAGATTTGCTTTTGAAGTGGTTGAATATGGTTTAAATCGGGTGACTTGTAGCTTATGTTATTTATGTTAGAAATCCTATTTTTAAAGGTAACTACAGGTTAACACGGTCTGAGGCACGACCTGGCACATGGCCGTGTGCTATAAACGGGCTTATGGCATAGTCGTGTGGTGTAACAGCCCGTTTTTAGTCAAATTGAATCAGTGATTTTGGGACCACAAATTCGAGGTCAAAATAATTATTTTATTATTATTTTAATGTCTACAGTATGATAGAATAATTGTGTGAAAGTTTCATTAAGAAATTTTATCGTTTGAGTGTTTAGTTTGATAAAAAGGACTAAATCGTGTAAAGTGTAAAACTTATGTTCTAATAGTTAAAGGAATTAAATAGCTATGAAATTAAATAGTTAAGGGATTTATGTTGCAATTAGCCCATTGATAATATGAGTGGACATTCTTGGACATCATTTAAGTGATTTTAATGTTTTATTATAAAGGTTATATTTGTAATTCAATAATTAAAAACAAATTGTAAAAACAAGTCAAATTTCTTCTTCATTTCATCTTCTTCCACCGAAAATAAGAAAAGAAAACATCCATGGAAGCTATTTAGGGTTCGGCAACTTCATGGTTAAATTGGTGAGTGATTTTTGTCCCGTTTTTAATGATTTCTATGTTTTTGAGATCGTTGCAACTTAATCTAGCTAGCCCAGGGACTATTTTGCAAAAATGTTAAAAGTTTAGGGTTTTTCCATTGATGAATGTTGATGTATTTTGATGTTTAATGGTAGAACATGGATGCTTGTTGTTAGATAAACAACATTTGCAAAGTGATTTTTGAAAAAATTGTCAATTAGGGGTCAAATTGTGAAATGTGTAAATTTTGTGGTTAAATTGTGAAATAAATGAAAAAAAATATGGACTGCTAGGGACCTAATTGAAATTTGGCTAGCATGGGTTTTGGTTGAATAGCATGAATTTGTGATTTTATGAAATAAGGACTAAATTGTAAAAATGTTTAAATATTAGGGGAAAAAGTGTAAATTTACCTTAATGTGTTTTTTGGACTAAATTGAATTGAGAGATTATTAAATAAGTTAATTTTGATTATATTTAGATCAAGAAAGGCGAAATACAGATTTAGATCGGGGAAAGAATAAGGTTTTGGACTAATCGACATATTTCACCGTTTTTGCATTCGAGGTAAGTTCGTATGTGTTAAACATTATTATACTTGTGTTTTAATTCTTTGATATTGCATAAATTGTGAATACGACACTGCGGACATGTTCAACGATGCTTCGACAAGTGAGAAAGTCCCGATTGAACCTTAAGAATAGATTAGGATACGAATGACATGTCATTAGGGGTTATGTGATTGGGTGCTAGTCTGTACGTCCTACCGGTGGTTGAGTTATCCGGCACGTGTTGCGGATACTCGTCAGCTTGTGTGAGCAGACCTGTTGATAGCTCTAGTGAGAGCATCATATGTGATACGAGATTAAGATAGCTTCGGCTATGTATATGGCACTTAGGGTGCGAGTTTCCTGAGTATCCGATAGTATTCTGAATGGTTCAATGGGTATATCGAAGGCAAGAATGAGTATGAGACTAATAAGAGATGGTACGTGTATGTACATGAATCGTATAAGTTTTGAATCGGTGAAACTCGTGAATTTCACATTTAATCTCAAGTATGAATATGTGGAAGGTTTGTGAGTTATTATGAGTTGTGTAATGATATATATATGTTCAATTGTTAAACAATGTATTTAGGGTATATTGAATTTATGGTTATACGAACTTACTAAGCTCCATAGCTAACTTTTTTTAGTTTTCATGATTTATAGTGTAAATAAAGCTAGCTCGGATTCGGGAATCTTCGGAGACTTCATCACACTATCCTACTATCACATTGGTACTTTTGAACTTAAGTATTTTGAGTATATGGCATGTATAGGATTATGGTCATTTTGGTTATGGATTGATAATGAATTTAGCCATTTGAATTGACTTGTAAATGTCTAAAGTTTGGTTTGTATATAGCCATGAAAGTTGGCTTATTTTGGTTGATTTGGTGATGTATATATATATGTGGTCATGTCTTGTGTGATGTGTTAGATAATGGTTATGTGCTGCTTGTTGATAATAGGTATTATGAGTATCATATGGTTGAGTTATGGATATTTGTATGCTAGTGAAACTAGGCAAATAATGCATATTTCAAATTGGTTATTTTGATGGTTTGTGTAAGTGAGTTTTGGAACAATATTGAATAGTAAATTGTGGTATATGTGTGCCTTGTTGTTGTTGGTATAGAATTAGCATGAATTAGGCTTGGATTGAGGTTGGATTAAATGCCTATTTATGCCCTGTTGAGTGCCTTTATGAATTGGTGTAGGTATATGCAAATTTGGAAGGCAAAATGGCTTGGTAAATAGCCTAATTTTGTCCACACGGGCAGAGACACGGTCGTGTGTCTCAGTCGTGTGTGACACATGGTCAGGTTACACAGTCGTGTGTCCCCTAGTGTTGAATTAAAAATCAAGTCAGTATGCTCCACACGGCCCAACACATGAGCGTGTGATTTGGCCGTGTGGTATAAGTCAATATACCCTACAGGTTTGGCACGGCCTAGCACACGGTCTGGCACACGGGTGTGTGAGGCCACTTCGAAGGGCACACGGGCTGGTCACACGGGCGTGTGGTTAGCCCTGTGACCCAACTCAGTGAGTTACATGGGGTCGGACATGGGCTGGGACACGGCCATGTGATCACACTTTGAATGTCCATACGTCCTGTGACACGAGCGTTTCTTTGGCCGTGTGAGACACATGGCCAGGCCACACGGGCGTGTGTCCCCTGTATTTTGCAAAAACTTTCTAAGTGTTCCAAAAGTTTCCTAAGTTATCGGTTTAGTCCCGATCCACCCCGAATGCATGTTTTGGGCCTCATAGGCTCGTATTAGGGACTTGACGAATGATTGTGAATGACTTGTATTTGAATTTGATAATTGTTTGAGAAATGTATACTTGATTGTGTAATAAGTCCGGTAATGCTCCGTAACCCTATTCTGGTTACAGATATGGGTGAGGGGTGTTACATGTGGTCTGTAAAAATTTAAGTGGTTTTGGTGCACACGGGCGTAGAGAGTTACACGATTTTCTCACACAACCGTGTGACCCATCCGCACGGCCATGTGACCCACTCACATGGCCATGTGGCTTATGTAACAGCTCGTTTTTCAGTGGTGTCAAAAATAGTGGTTTTTAGACTTCAACTCCGGCGAGTCAATCTATAAATTTTAATTATTTAATATTTATGAAGTCATTAGTGTCGTATTAAATTTTGGTTAAGAAGTTCTATCGTTTAGATAGTTAATTAAGTAAAAGGACTAAATCGTAAAAGTTGTAAAGGTTAGTCTCTATAAGTTAAATGAATAAAGTGATAATGGAAATATAGAATAAGGGCCTTAAAAGGTAATTATACCATTAGTGATATGAGTGGACGATTTACATGGTTAAATTACATGAAATTTCCTTAAAATTAAAAGGATATAGTGGTAATTTTTCTAAATAAGTATAGTGTAAATAAATTATAAGCTAAATTGAAACATAACTTCTTGGTTCTTCTTTCAAACAAAACTGCGTAGCCATTGTTGTAGATGAAAAAGCTTCAGTTAGCTAGGGTTCTTCAAATAGGTAAGTAAACCTTGTCCGTTTTTAATAATTTTTATGTTTTTGAGCTCGTATTAGCTCAGTTTAGCTAACCCGAGCAGTAATTTATAAAACTATCAAATGTTTTGGATTATGCCATTAATGATTTTGAGTTATTCTTGAAGTTTATGAAAGAATATTGAGTGTGGTTGCTAGATAGGACTATTTTGCAAAGTAGTTTTTGATGATTTTAATGTTTAAGGACTAAATTGTTAAAGTAATAAAATTACAAGGGCTTGATATAAAATAATCATAAATATGGTCTGTAGTAAAACCCTTAAACATTCGACTAAGCTTGGGTTTGAATGAAAATGGTTAAATTGCATGTTTTGGGCTGAGGGACTAAATTGCATAAAAGTAAAATTTTGAGGGTAATTTTTTGAAAATGTCAAGAAGGACTTAATTGCATAAAATAAATTGATTTTACTGTTGGAATTAGTTAATTGAATGAAATTATTATTTTAGATCAAGAACGAGATGATAATCAGGGAAAAGAAAAAATTACGGAATAGTCCCTGTATCATGTCGTGCTATAGTTTAGTCAGGTAAATTCGACCAGTTTAATTATAATGCATTTTTAAATGCATATTAGATGAAATTCAATAGTTGAATGTTGATTAATACAAATGTTTTCTTGTAAATGAGAATTAATGGAATGAAACGATAACACTATTTTTTGTTTATAGATCCTGAGCCGGATGAACGTAGGATAAAGTACGATTAGCATGCCAATAGGTTATTTTGTGCACGGTACGAGTTTGATATGATATGTGACGATGATTTCTGTATATCCTTTGTTCACTGAATATACCAAGGTTTTGCATTTGTTGCAGACTATCGAGTTATACTACAGTGTTTCTAGTGTGTTACGGGGGCAGATGTTGGCCTACGGGCTAGGCACTTTGTGCCGAGGTGTGTCATCAGTTGGATTGGCTCGTATGAGCGTCTGGTGTGTTCTAGTTGGTTTACCATGTACTCGTATCTGTACATCATTCACCAGGCATTGTTTATTGATTTCTGAATGTTATTGAAATGTAGATAATTGATTTGTACTATTGTTGAACATTACTCACTTGAATCTACAGGAACTCGTTTAATAGTCTTGTTATTTGAGTTATTATTTTAATTCGGTAAGCTTTGTCGTTTCAACGACAAACTTACTAATTTTCATGTAAGCTTACTCAAGTCATGTCTCTTTCTTTGTAGATTACGTTTTGCGGAAGTTGGGACATCTAATCAACTTGAAGAATCACACTATCTGAGGATTCCTTTGGTAGATTTTGTATACATCTTGGCTTATATGGCATATAATAGGAGTTAAAGTTGAATGTAGTGATGTATAATGGTTTCTGTTGTATAACTTGAATTGCCTATGCTTTGGTTGTGTTTTATAGCTTTTGAAGCATGCATGTATTGTATCAACCTAGGCACAAGTGATACAGATATGTGAATCAAATGGTAAGTTTGTTAACTTATATGTGTGCTAGATGTTGTCAAGTTTGATAGCATGGAAGTCTAGCTAAGGTAATGATTTGTTAGTTGATTAAGATGTGGTGACTTTAATGAGTTTGGATAGTGTTTTTGATTGATTGTTTTGGCATGTTATGGTGGTTCTTGGATGTGAGGGTTGCAATATTGTATTATAAGATGGTTTATGTACCTATGAAATTGGATGAAAAATGAGCATGTTTTGTGTCATTTTAGGTTACACACGGTCGTGTGTCTCACACGGGCGTATGCCCCGAACGGGTTAGATGCAGGGTTCACACGGGCTGGCACATGGCCATGTGACCCAAGTCAGTGAGTTACATGGGTAGGCACACGGGCATGTAGGATAGTCAGGCGGCCATATCTGGAGCCACATGGTCTGGGCTCTGTCACACGGCCTAGACACACGACCGTTTGACCCTATAGTGAAAATTTTCATATTTTCCTAGAACCTTCTGATTTGTTTTGAATTGGTCCTTGATTGTTCCTAAACTATTTTTAAGGCATCTATCTATTATTGATTGATCTGGATTGTACAGTAATACTCTGTAACCCTAATCTGGTGACAGGTACGGGTTATGGGTGTTACAGCTTATCTCATACAGGCATGACTCTTGTACACGGTTTAATGGCATGTACATCACACACGAGCTAAGCTTTCACACATGGCCAGGGAACATGGCCGTGTGGCCCCTATATGCAGATTTTTCCTCCCTTTTTAAATTTGTTTCAATTTAATCCCTATTAATTACCTGCCTAGTTTTAACCTTCCATAAGCTCGATATTAATTCAAAATTGATTGAATCACATGATAATTTGATTAATTATGAGTTGTTGATAATTAATTGAGATTTTAAATTATAATTTGCTTGAAAGTGTTTGGTATTTGCTCGTAGCGCCTTATTGCTCGGGTCTGGCGACCGAATCGAGTAAGGGGTGTTACACCAAACCCGATCCGATGAACCAGATCCAAATCTTGGTGTTACCACTTTAATACAGGTGTAACTTAACTGTGTATACACAAATTACAATGGATTTGAACTACTTAATTACAAGACTTCATAGTACAATACATAAGTCTAAACATTTAAGAATTTCGATTATAATGCATAGGGAATTTGATTACAAGTATTACATAAATGATATCCTGGTCTAACGTGGTTATCCCGATGCAAGGGTTTCTATGTGGTAAACAGACTTGATCACGCCGTCTGATAAACCGAAACAGTAACATATTTTAATCCCACATTTAGCATACTTTTGGATGATTTATCCCTTGATTTATGTAAAAAGGTGCTCTTAATCCTTTATTTTCATGTCTTATAGTCAGGAAAGCACCCAAGAATAAAAAGAATGAGAAACGGGCTCAAAACAGACCAAAATGGGCCAAAGAAGAAATCGACACGGCCTGGACAAAAGCCCACACGACCGTGCCTCCTCAATATACTAGAACACAGCCTGAAGTTGATCTACACGGCCGTGCCTCACTAACGGAGTCCAACACGGCTTGGCCACGATTCAAACGGGCGTGTGCCATGGTCGTGCCCCTGCCGTGGATGAGAGTAATTTCACTCGGAAAAGGATACTTAGGGGCAAAGAAACCTATTTCAAAAGCCTATATAAAGACCCTAAGTATAACCTAGAAGAGGGCGGTTAGCTAAGCCAAGGAGCCGAGCCGAAAAGGTCAGATTTGTGGGAAACTCTCAAGGGATAGCCAGTTGATCCATCTCCAGAAGCCGGAATTCTATTCAAGACGGAGGATCTCTCCTTCAATTCCTTCAGGGAGTTTTAGGGATTTCTTATGTTTTGTTTTATCTTTTCTTCTGAGATGTTTTTCTTTATTATTATGAACTAAACCCTTCAGATACCTGAAGGGGGATGAAACCTAGATGAATCTTGTTATTGTTTTCTGAACTATATGATGAGTACTTGATTTGTTCTTGATTAAGTGTGCTTAATTCTTGTGTTGATATTTCGCGGATATTAATTCAAGTTGAATGTGCTTAGGTGGTGGAGCAAAAGTCCCTGCTTAAGAGTAGATCTAGCATAATTAAGCGGAGTTGATCGCGCGCCTAGAGATAGAGTGACGAGATTTTGCCGGATTAGGGTGAAACCTAATATGGGAGTCCATAGATCGATTATTGCTATTCTAGGGGTTTTAATTAGAAAGAGATTTCAATTAATCAACCTAGGGTTAGACGTTATTCACCTCGAGAGAGGGTTTAATATAAATTAGGGAGTCCTACGGATCAAGTCAAGTGAATAAATCATCTGGTTCAGTGTTAGATAACAAGTGAAGTGATAAACCGATATAGTAACACATTTTAGGCCCACATTTAGTATGCTTTTGGATGAATTATCCCTTATTTTATGTAATTTGGTGCTCTTAATCCTTTCTTTTCATGATATATACTCAGGGAAGCACCCAAGGATAAAAAGAACGAGAAAAGGGCTCAAAACGGACCAAAATGGACCAATGAAGAAATTGACACGGCCTGGACTTGGACCCACACGGTCGTGCCAAGTCAATCATCTAGAACACGGTCTAACCCCGACTCACACGACCATGTCTCATTAAAGAAATCCGAACACGGCCTGGCCACGATTTACACGGGCGTGCGCCATGGCCGTGCCTCTGCTGTGGAGAAGAGCAATTTCATTCGGGAAAGGATACTTAGGGAGAAAGAAACGTATTTCAAAAGCCTATAAATACACCCTAAGTATGACATGAAAAAGGGAGCCCAAAGCCATTGTATAGGGGCGTCGTGCTAGGCCAGAGAAGGCAGATTTGTGGGGATTCACTCAGGGATAGCCAGTTGATCCATCTCAAGAAGCCGGGATTCTACTCAAGATAGAGGATCTCCTCTTCAATTCCTTCAGGGGGTTTTAGGGATTTCTTATGTTTTTTTTATCTTTTCTCTTGAGATGTTTTCCTTTATTGTTATGAACTAAACCCTTCGGATACCCGAAGGGGATGAAACCTATGATGAATCTTGTTATTATTTTCTGAATTATATGATAAATACTTAGTTTGATCTTAATTATGTGAGCTTAATCCAAATTTAATGTGCTTAGGTGGAGGAGGAATAGACCCTACCTAAGAGTAGATCCAACATAATTAAGCGGATTTGATCGTACGCCTAGAGATAGGGTGACGAGATTTTGCCAGATTAGGGTGAAACCTAATATGGGAATCCATAGATCGATTTACTGCTATTCGAGGGGGTTATTATAAGAGAACGAGAGTTCCACTAATTAACCCAGGGTTAGATGTTATTCGCCTTGAGAGAGGGTTTAATATACGTTAGGGAGTCTTACGGATCAAACTAAGTGAATAAATCGTATGGTTCAGTGTTAGATAACAAGTGAAGTCTAGGCGGATTCTTCCTAGGGTATCGTCTAAATCAACTGAGTTTTTCCCAAGTTATTTTCCAAATTCATTATTCTTTGTCTTAGAGTCTTTAGTTTAGTAGTTAATTAATTTAGATTAATAAATAACTCCACTTATTTTAGGCTAGATAATAAAAAGAAAGTTAGTATTAGTACTTTTAGTTCCTTTGGGTTCGATAATCCGGTCTTGCCTAAGCTATACTACTGTTCGACAGGTGCACTTGCCTCAATCGTTGTCAGAGTTAGCTTCCAAGTTCGATCATTCTTTTTATAAATTTTAAAGTTCTGATTCACAGCGATCAAGTTTTTGGCGCCGTTGTCGGGGAACTAAAATATTAATAAAGCTCTATTTTTCACAATTTATTTTTATTTTTAGTTTTACTTTTAAAATTTGCTAAATTTTCTTTCTTTCTTTTCCTCGCAGGTACCTCTAGTTTATGACTAGAAGGAACCCGAAAGGACCTTTAGAATACGACAGTGATATTGAAGCGACCGCTCGAAGAAATCGCAGAGAAATTAGGCGAGCCCTAAATTACCAAGGAGAGCGAGAAGACAGATCCAATCCTACTGAAGGGATGGACGAAAATAATCTTCCACCACAAGATGTGGGAGAAAATAATGCTCCTCGTACTATGTCTGATTATGCTAAACCGCATTTAACAAGAGCCGAATCTAGTATTGTTAGGCCTGCTATAGCTGCTAATAATTTTGAATTATAGCCTAACACTATACAAATGATTCAACAGTTTGTTCAATTTGATGGTTTGCAGGACGAAGATCCAAACGCTCATATAGCTAATTTTTTAGAGTTTTGTGATACCTTCAAAAATAATTGGTGTTTCTGATGATGCCATACGACTTCGGTTATTTCCCTTTTCATTAAAGAATAAAGCTAAACAGTGGTTAAACTCGTTACCACGAGGGTCAATCACTACATGGGAACAAATGACCGAAATTTTTTATTAAAATATTTCCCACCTACCAAAACGGCCAAATTACGTAATGATATATCTTCTTTTGTGCAGATGGATTTAGAGACATTATACGATGCATGGGAGAGATATAAGGATCTCTTGAGAAGGTGTCCGCACCATGGTTTACCCTTGTGGCTCCAAGTCCAAACTTTCTATAACGTCAGAAACCCTTCAACGAGGCAACTAATTGATTCACCACCGGTGGAACCCTCAATAATAGAACTCCTGAAAGCGACTTACGAGTTTATTGAAGAGATGTCACCGAATAACTATCGCAAGCGTGTTACAAGGACCAAACCAACAAAATCACTGGAGTTTTCAACATAGATGCAAAGAACCATGCTATCAACACAAATAGAGATGATGAATAAAAAGCTTGATAGTTTGTGTTCTTCGCAGTACATCCAAAGAATGCAATTAGGCAACGTAAGTGGAACCGTGGCGAATCCCTCGAGTACCCACCCTACCAACCGGGCACAGAGAGCGAATGGATGAACTATATAGGTAACAATTTCAGATCTAATAATAACCCATATAGTAATAATGATAACGCAGGTTGGAGGAACCACCCAAATTTTTCGTGGGGAGGTCAAGGAAATCAAGGAAATCAAAGACAACAACCTCCTCAAAATTTTCAAAATTAGCCCTATCCACGGGAAAAGAAGTCGAATCTTGAAGACACGTTGAACAAATTTATAGCATCCACAGAAGCCCGTCTCCAAAAAACTGAGGTAACACTCGACACCCAACAAACATCGATCAAAAAGATTGAGAACCAAGTTGGAGGACTTAAAAAGGCAATCGGGGAAATTACCCAGTCAGTCGGAGAAATTGCAAAGCTGTTATCCAAACAACCACAAGGGCGTCTACCGAGTAATACTGAAATTAACCCAAAGGAGCAAATCCAAGCCATAACAGCTCAAGAAAGCGAAGAAGTAGACGAACCCAGTCCAACACAAGGAAACGAGGTAGAAAAAGGTAAAGTTGAGGTAACACAAGACAAGCCAAACCCGATAATCAAGGAGTACCAACCTTGCGTACCTTACCCTGAGGCATTAAGAAGAGACGACACAGAAGAACAGTTCGGTAAGTTTCTTAAACTTTTAAAGAAATTACATATTAACTTACCATTACTTGAAGCTCTTTCGCAGATGCCAGATTCTAGGAAATTTTTAAAAGAGCTTCTGACAAACAAGCAGAAGTTAGACGAGTCGCACATGTGGAACTTAACGCAAAGTGCTCAGCAATTCTCCAAAATAGACTACCACAAAAGCTAAAAGATCCAGGGAGTTTTACAATTCCATGTTTAATTGGTAGACTAACTGTTGATAATGCGTTAGCTGATTTAGGGGCAAGCATAAATGTCATGCCTTACAAATTGTTTAAACAATTAGGTCTAGGGAAACCCAAACAAACTAGGATGAGCATTCAATTAACTGATAAAACTGTTAGAATTCCTAGGGGTATTATCGAAGATGTTCTTGTAAAATTTGATGATTCGTTTTCCCAAGAGACTTTGTTGTCTTAGACATGGATGAGGATAATTCGATTCCCTAATTTTAGGAAGACCCTTTTAGCGATCGCCAGGACTAAAATTGATGTTGATGCAGAGAACTCATACTTTGTGTAGGTAATGAGACAAATACCATCAAGGCTCTCGACTCGGCTAGAACATCGAGTAATCAAGGTGAGAACGTAAATTCTCGATAACCATTCGGTTAACCCTTATTTTCGTGAAGCATCACCAAAGAATACAATCAACCCGATCCTAAACCCCATGCCAACAAAGAAATAACTCATGAAGATCGAGGGATTCAGTTCGATGATCTAGACGAGTGGAAGACACACTTCAAGGAGAAATTAGGGATACACGACGAAGAACCAGAACCACACAAGATAAAACCGAATGAGCCCCCAAAAAAGCTAATAGGAACAACAAACCACTCCAAAATAGGGGACCAGGTACTGTTAGATCAGACAGATCCTCGAATATCTCCTCCGGACCCTAGCACAAACAAAGAAATATCTTTTAGGGTAACCAGTGTTTTCCCACACGTAACAGTCGAGGTAAGTAATCCTATTTTTGGTACTTTTACTATAAACACATCTCGACTTAAATTTTTTCACGAAGACGCAAATGATAGCATGAGGAAGGACTTCCAACTCCTCAAACCACCCTGACAAAGCGAACGAGAGGAGAGTCTAGCTTAAGACTATAAACGAGCGCTTCTCGAGAGGCAACCCGAGCACTAACACAATTTATTTTTTCATCTTGCTTTAAATTTATTTTTCTTTTTCTTCTCTTCTTTACACCTAGCTTTAAACTAACAAGGGGTGCAGAATCCCAGACACACGGCTTTACACACACCGGCGTGGCGTGGCCATGTGGACCATAAGAATCCCCGTACTGACATAGCAGAGGCCGTACGAATCAATTCCAACCACTTTTCGACGTCACGGATCCAACCACTACACCACGGGCACCGACAAAGGGGCACGGCCGTGCCCCATAACCGTGTGAAGCTACTGACTTCCCAATCACGGGCTGAACACGCCCGTGCCTTAAAACTGTGCCAACATACTGACTTGTCGAACACGGGCTAGACACGAGCATGGGGAACCAACACGCCTGGGAACACGGTCGTGCGACGCGACCGTGTGAATCGACACACCCTCTGTCCACGGGCGTGGGAGAGCCTCAGATACAAAATTTTATTTAAACCCCACAGCTCTCCCCCTTCACCCCACCTTCTTCCATCTTTTTTTTCTTTCAAAAAAAATCTCTCTCCTTTCCTTAGAAACAAAGCCTCTATCACTCTTGAGCTACAACAAAATCATATCCATGGTAAAGAACCGTAAAAGGCCAATCTCCTCAAAGGAGACCGATTCACATAAGTTCATGCCAGCCGCTTCATTCTCACGATAAGCCAAGGATATTTGAGGCTATCTAGTTTCTATTTCATTTTTCTCTTTTGCTTCAATTTCCTTCCCTTTAACAATCTTATGCTTAATATAGTTTATTTTATCTTAGTTTCTTGATTTTAGGTTCTAAAGGCTGCTAGGGAATCACGCCACAACCACCACCATATCCTCAGCCTTAGAAATCACACCCAACAATAAGGACTCTACGGCCCATCCATCTTTTCTTTTAATTTTAGTTTCATCTTTATTTTTCTTCACTTTAGCTTGCTTTTCTTTAATTATTTAATTAGTATAGTTTTAATTATTATTAGTATATCCTGGCTAATCCTGCATGAGCTTCCCAATTTCTTCATCTACCGCAGGATCGTCACCCAAACTGGCTCCTCCAACGTATTTTCCACATCCTCCAAGGAGCTCATCCATAATTCAGGGAGTTTTACTTATCCCCATATCTTCTGATCTGAAAATTACATTTATATTATCTATCTTTGTACATTGTGGGCAATGTACATCTTAAGTGTGGGGGGTGAAAAACCTAAAAAGGTGCCTAATTTTTTTCATTATTCTCAAATTTCTAAAATTAGGTACCAAACATTTTGCATTATTCTCAAATCCCTAAATTTAGTCTTGTTTGAAAGTAAATTACTCATATTACTAATTAGAATGAAATTTCTGATGATTTATGATTTTTATTGATATGTTTTAGATTAAGTCATTGATAATTGTGCATTGATAATTAAATTTGAAGAATACTAGAGAATCAAGCATGATAAGTCTATTTTTCAGAAATTAAAAATTTTCTAGGTTGTCGAACTAAGTTTAAATATTACTTTGAAGTTTGAAATTTACGAGGTTGACATCAAAATACCCATAATTCTTGTGAAGATTTTGAGCCTTATAGAGCATATATTCTTTTTCTTGCTCACTTTATTGATTATGAGTACGTCAACACTGATTTGTTATTCTAGAACTTGCATCGATTATACATGTCGAGACCACATTTTTTTGATTTGATACACAGAGATGATAAAGGCACCTAGGATTTAACCCACTTACTCCATAAAAAGCCTATCTTCATAATTAACCCCTAGTGAACCCCTTTTAATCCTAACAACCCTTTTTATTGACATAACCGCTAATATTAACCCACAACCCTTTGTTTTTGTTATCACCATTCCTTTTGACTACCCTTATATCGAGATTTGATTTGATTAATATCCTAACTATGTTTTTTATTTTTAGTTATGTATTTATTAGTTAGTTCTTAAAAAAAAATGAACGACGAAGTATATTCATTATTAGTTATGTGATTAAACGAGCTTATACATTTATTTAAATTCCAAATATCGAAGAAGAAGCTCATATTATTAGTATTCTTAGTCTTCAATTGATGTAATTATTATTATTAGTTCATTAGTTCTTAGTTAGGTAATTTGTCAATTCAATCTCGATTCTAACCCTCTAATTTAGCCTTACTCCACACCTTAACCCTAGCCCCAAGTACAACCCCAGTTAAAGACCTTTTGATTTGTGTTTCATCTCATATTTCAGTGGTGGAGATTTGATTTTCATGCAAGCCTATGGGATTAACTCTTCATGTTTGACTTTTGAGTGCCTAAATTCTGAACCTTAAACACTTTGAGTGATTTGAGTGAATCTTTTGTGAGGATGTCAATCCTTGTCGATTTTAAATTAAAGGTAATTATCTAGATAAGGGGAGACACCTATGTTTTGTGCTACAAAATCTATGACTTATAATGTTTGAATTTTTAGGACTCTTTGAGTTGAATTATCCATGTATAAATTATCTCTGAATTATGATGAGACACGATCAATGACTATTATGAATTACAGGAAGTTCGTTTTAATTGTAAGTTGAGAATTTTGCTTGAGGACAAGCAAAAGCTTAAGTGTGGGGGTATTTGATAAACCAAAATAGTAACATATTTTAGGCCCACATTTAGTATGCTTTTGGATGAATTATCCCTTATTTTATGTAATTTGGTGCTCTTAATCCTTTCTTTTCATGATATATACTCAGGGAAGCACCCAAGGATAAAAAGAATGAGAAACGGGCTCAAAACGAACCAAAACGGACCAATGAAGAAATCGACACGGCCTGGACTTGGACCCACATGGCCGTGCCAAGTCAATCATCTAGAACACGGTCTAACCCCAACTCACACGGCCGTGTCTCATTAAAGAAATCCGAACACAGCCTGGCCACGATTTACACGGGCGTGCGCCATGGCCTTGCCTCTGCCGTGGAGAAGAGCAATTTCATTCGGGAAAGGATACTTAGGGAGAAAGAAATGTATTTCAAAAGCCTATAAATACACCTTAAGTATGACCTGAAAAGGGGAGCCCGAAGCCATCGTCTAGGGGCGTCGTGCTAGGCCGAGAAGGCGATTTGTGGGGATTCACTCGTGGATAGCCAGCTGATCCATCTCAAGAAGCCGGATTCTACTCAAGACGGAGGATCTCCTCTTCAATTCCTTCAGGGGGGTTTAGGGATTTCTTATGTTTTGTTTTATCTTTTCTCTTGAGATGTTTTCCTTTATTGTTATGAACTAAACCCTTCGGATACCCGAAAGGGATGAAACCTATGATGAATCTTGTTATTGTTTTCTCAATTATATGATAAATACTTAGTTTGTTCTTAATTATGTGAGCTTAATCCAAATTTAATGTGCTTAGGTGGAGGAGGAATAGACCACTGCTAAGAGTAGATCCAACATAATTAAGCGGAGTTGATCGCACGCCTAGAGATAGGGTGACGAGATTTTGCCGGATTAGGGTGAAACCTAATATGGGAATCCATAGATCGATTTCTTCGCTATTCTAGGGGTTATTATAAGAGAACGAGAGTTCCACTAATTAACCTAGGGTTAGACGTTTTTTACCTCGAGAGAGGGTTTAATATACGTTAGGGAGTCTTACGGATCAAACTAAGTGAATAAATCGTATGGTTCAGTGTTAGATAACAAGTGAAGTCTAGGCGGATTCTTCCTAGGGTATCGTCTAAATCAACTGAGTTTTTCCCAAGTTATTTTCCAAATTCATTCTTCTTTGTCTTAGAGTCTTTAGTTTAGTAGTTAATTAATTTATATCAATAAACAACTTCACTTATTTTAGGCTAGATAATAAAAAGAAAGTTAGTATTAGTACTTTTTAGTTCCTTTGGGTTCGATAATCCGGTCTTGCCTAAGCTATAGTAATGTTCGACAGGTGCACTTGCCTCAATCGTTGTCAGAGTTAGCTTCCAGGTTCGATCATTCTTTTTATAAATTTTAAAGCTCTGATTCACAGCGATCATGAAGTCTAGGTGGATTCTTCCTAAGGGTATCGTCTTAATCAATTGAGTTTTTCCCAAGTATTTCCCCAATTCATTCTTTTTGTCTTTGCGTCTTTAGCTTAGTAATTAGTTAATTTAGATTAATAAAAAACTTCACTTATTTTAGGCTAAATAATAGAAAGAAAGTTAGTATTAGTACTTTTAGTTCCTTTGGGTTCGACAATCCGGTCTATCCTAAGCTATACTACTGTTCGATAGGTGCACTTGCCTCAATCGTTGTTATAGTTAGTTCCAGGATCGATCATTATAAATTTATAACTCTGAAATACAATGATCAAGTTTTTGGCGCCGTTGTTTTAGAAACTAAAATATTAAGAAAGCTCTATTTTTATTACTTTAGCCATTATTTTTTTTTCTGCAATTTACTTTTATTTTTAGTTTTAATTTTAACTTTGCTAAATTTTCTTTCTTTCTTTTCCTATCAGGTACCTCTAGTTTATGACTAGAAGGAACCCGAGAGGACCACTAGTATACGACAGTGATATTGACGCTACCGTTCACAGGAATCATAGAGAAATTAGGCGAGCCCTAAATTACACAGAATAAGGACGAGAAGGCAGATCCAATCCTACTGAAGGGATGGACGAGAATAATCCACCACCACAAGATGTGGCGAGAAAATAATGCTCCGCATACTATGTATGATTATGCTAAACCTCATTTAACAGAGCGAAATCAAGTATTGTTAGGCTCATAAAGCCGCTAATAATTTTGAATTAAAACCTAACACTATATAAATGATTCAACAATTTTTTCAATTTGATGGTTTACAGGACGAAAACCCAAATACTCATATAGCTAATTTTTTAGAGTTCTGTGATACCTTTAAAATAAATTGCATTTTTGATGATGCCATACGACTTCGGTTATTTCCCTTTTCATTAAGAAATAAAGCCAAACAGTGGTTAAACTCGTTACCACGGGGATCAATCACTACATGGGATCAAATGACCAAAAATTTTTTATTAAAATATTTCCCACCGGCCAAAACGGCCAAATTACGGAATGATATCTCTTCTTTTGTGCAAATGGATTTAGATACATTATATGACGCATGGGAGAGATATAAGGATCTCTTGAGAAGGTGTCCGCACCATGGTTTACCCTTGTGGCTCCAAGTCCAAACTTTCTATAACGCTGTAAACCCTTCAACGAGGCAACTAATTGATTCAGCCACCGGTGGAACCTGAATAATAGAACTCTCGAGCGACTTACGAGTTTATTGAAGAGATGTCACCGAATAACTATCGCAAGTGGCGGGTTACAAGGACCAAACCAACAAAATTAGCCGGAGTTTTCAACATAGATGCAAGAACCATGCTATCAACACAAATAGAGATGATGAATAAAAAGCTTGATAGTTTGTCTTCTTCGCAGTACATCCAATGAATGCAAAAGGTAAACGTAAGTGGAACCGTGGCGAATCCTCGAGTACCCACCCTACCAACCGCACACGAGAGCGAAACAGATGAACTATATAGGTAACAATTTCAGATCTAATAATAACCCATATAGTAATAATGATAACCTGTGTTGGAGGAACCACCCAAATTTTTCGTAGGGAGGTCAAGGAAATCAAGGAAATCAAAGACAACAACCTCTTCAAAATTTCCAAAATCACTTTCTATCCACGGGAGAAGAAGCCGAACCTTGAAGAGATGCTGACAAGATTCATGGCATCCACAGAAAACCGTCTCCAAGACACTGAAACCACCCTTAAGACCCAACAAGCATCGATCAAAGGGATCAAGAGCCAAGTTAGGGAAGTCACTAAGTCAGTTGAGGAAGTTTCTAAGTCAGTTGGACAACTCGCGAAGTTGATGTCTGAACGATCGCAAGGGCGTCTACCAAGCAACACTGAGATTAATCCAAAGGAGCAAATCCAAGCCATAACAGCTCAAGAAAGTGAAGGATTAGACGAACCCAGTCCAATATAAGGAAACGAGTTAGAAAAAGGTAAAGTTGAGGTAACACAAGAAAAAACAAAACCGGTAATCAAGGAGTACCAACCTCGCATACCATATCTCGAAGCATTAACGAGAGACGACACAGAGGAACAGTTCGGTAAGTTTCTTAAACTTTTAAAGAAATTACATATTAACTTACCGCTACTTGAAGCTCTTTCACAGATGCCGATTCGAGGAAATTTTTAAAACATCTCTTGACGAACAAACGCAAGTTAGACGAGGATCCACATGTGGAATTAAACGCAGATGCTCAAAGAATGTTACGTAATAGACTACCACAAAAGCTAAAAGATCCGTGGAGTTTTACAATTCCATGTTTAATTGGTAGACTAACTGTTGATAATGCGTTAGTCGATTTAGGGGCAAGCATAAATGTCATGCCTTATAAATTGTTTAAACAATTAGGTCTAGGGAAACCCAAACAAACTAGGATGAGCATTCAATTAGTGATAAAAAACCGTTAGAATTCCTAGTGGTATTATCGAAGATGTTCTTGTAAAAATTGATAAATTCGCTTTCCCAGATTTTGTTGTCTTAGACATGGATGAGGATAATTCGATTCCCTTAATTTTAGGAAGACCCTTTTTAGCAACCGCCAGACTAAAATTGATGTTGATGCAGGAGAACTCATACTTCGTGTAGGTAATGAGACGGTCACCATCAAGGCTCTCGACTCGGCCAGAATTGTAACATCCCGGTTTAGGGCCTAGTCGGAATAGTGGTTTGAGACCACAAATCCGAGGGTCATGAATGAGTTTTTGAGGCTTGTATTATGTATGCATGCTAGTGTGAAAGTTTCATGAAACAATTTTGTGAAATTGTGATTGAATTGTCCAAAAGGACTAAATTGCAAAAGTTGCAAAATGTGTGTTTCTAGAAGCTATTTGTGTGAAATAGCTTTAGATTATTAATTTGAGGTCCTTAAATAGCAATTTACCCAAATTCTAATTTTTGGACAAAAATGGGCATGGATGAGTTAAAATTGAAAGTTTATCAAAAAGGGCATTTTGGTCATTTATCAATTAAGTGATTAAAATAGGTGAAAAGATGATAGAAATTCATTCATCTTCTTCCCATGGCTGCCGAAAATTTGAGAAGCCATTGTTAGGGTTCTTTCAATTTTTCAAGCTTGCTAGTAAGTGCTCCTAAGCCCGGTTTTTGATATTCTTCGTATTTTTGAAGTCCTAGTAGCATGAGTAAGCTATTTATAGCTATTTGGTGAGCTATTATGGATGTTCAAAAATGTACATATGTATGACATGCATGTATTTTGATGTTTTATGGAAGAATATGAAAGCTTGATGTAGTAGAAACATCTTTTGCTAAGTGATTTTCCATGAAAATGCATGTAGGGACTTAGTTGTGAAAATCTTGAGTTTGGTCATACATGGGTGATTTAGTGAGAATTGTTGAATGCTTTAGTTGAGTAAGTGGTTCGACTAAGGATGAAAGGCTAGAAAGTTGAATAAAAATCACTTTACGAGCCTTTGGGACTAAAGTGTAAATATGAGAAAGTTTAGGGGCAAAATAGTAATTTTGCTAAAGTATGAGATGTGGGTCAATTTAGTCAATGTGTGTATTGAATAAGCTGATTTATTCATTATAGATCAAGAAAGATGAAGCCCGAATCGAAACCGAGGCAAAAGCAAAGTGGTGGACTAAATTGCACATTTCAATACTTTTGAGTATCGAGGTAAGTCTATGCATAAACAATGCATTCATACTTACAATTTGTAAATGCTAGCTAGGGTGTAGCATGAATGAGAATGAATGAGAATGATTGGAAACCTATGTGGTTCAAGTAGAATGAATGTAATATAGATGTGAATGGATGAGTAATTGGGTAAATAGACTTGTGCATATGTTGTGATAATGCTAGATGGTGGGCTAAGTGCGATACCATCCAAATGCATATTGACGATGAGCTGGCTATGTGCGATGCTATCGTTAGGTATATCATTTAGTGGCTATGTGCGAGATCACGATGATTACCTTTGTGGTAGGCTAAGTGCGATACCACCTTATAAATTGATTGTGGTGTGCTAAGTGCGAAACCACCGAGATATTGGCTGTGTGGATTAATTGTGTATATTAGCTATGTGTAATAGCTGTGTGGATAAGATATGTGGTTTAGCTATGTGAGTTAGCTATGTGGATGTATTATTGAGCAATAACGATGTGTTGTATATTGTGTAAATGTGATATTAAATGCAGGAGTGCATTTCAATAATTATGAGCATGTGACTCATGATGTGTTGGTAATATGGTAAGGGATAGAAAGAGTAAGCATAGTTGTATATTATATGTTGGTATAATGCTAATTGTGGTTGGGCTTATACTATGATGCTTAATTGTTTATGTGTAAACTTACTAAGCTCAAAGCTTACTCTCTTTCTTTTCCCTTGTCTTATAGATTAAAAGCGTTGAATTGAGATACGAGGATCATCGAAGATAGCCCACATATCAAAGACACTTTGGTACATGAAACTTAATGTTTTGTATATGGCATGTATAGGGGCTAGATAAGTTAGTAAATTTTGTTGTAAATGGCTAAGATGTGTTAGCATTTAGATGGATAGCTTATTTTGTATAATGCCATGGTTGTTGGGTATTACATTATATGAAAGAAAGATGTAGTTTTCTATGTGAGAATGCACTTCAATTTGAGTTGATTATGATGGTGTTAGATGAGTATATGTTGTGTATGTTAGAAGGGTGAAAAGAACTTGACACTTAGTCTTGTTCTTGACCATGTGGATAGACACACGGGCGTGTGTCTAGACCATGTGTGACACACGGTCAGCCCACGGGCGTGTCTTTGTGGCCGCAAGTCCCCCGCATGTGTTAATATTTGAAAGCAGAATAGACCACGGACTAGTCACACGGACGTGTGCCTAGGGCGTGTGGGATTAATCAGTGTTGGCCACGGGCTAGCCACACGGGCGTGTGTCTAGACTCTAGGCCGTGCGAGGGAAGTCAGTGTTCACCACGGTTGGGGAGCACGGGCGTGCCATGGCCGTGGGGAATTTGGCAGAATGCTTGGGTTTTTAGGCAAGGTCTGGGGACATGGGCGTGTGTGCTCATGCACGGGCGTGTCTAATCTTGCACAAGCGCAGAGACCAGTATAAAGAGAAAAAAATTTAAGGATCGTAAAAGTTCCGGATTAGTCTCGAGAGCCCTCGTGTGTATGAGTGAAGCCTCGTAAGTCGAGAATGAGGTTATAGCGAGTAATGACATTGAGCCTAAGTGGCGATTAAGCGGTTTGAGTTCGGTAACGCCTCGGACCCGGTTCCCGATGTAGAACCCGGGTAAGAGGGTGTTACATTTAGTGGTATCAGAGCTATGGTTTAGTCGGTTCTAAGACTACCGTAGCTGGTGTAAGAGTCTAGCTATACATGCCATAAGTGTATGATGATAGTGTGGTGGTTTCTGATGATTTTAAATCTTGTTTTTATATAGAATATGGATTCCGATCCATTGACCGCTTGATGAAGCGATTAGTTATATGCCGGCTCTGCGCAAGGAACCGTGCGTTGCAAAAAGTGGACCGGGCGAGGGGTCAAGGGAAGAGGCACGAGAAGCCTTTCTCCATATGATGAGTGATTGGTACTCGGACTACGTTCGAGCGAACCCTAACGCTCAACCTCCTCCACCTCCTCCTATACCTCAGCCAAATCCAGTGGCTCCTCAAGGTATGGATGTAGTGAGGATATCGAAACCCCCGGTGAATAAGATTAGGAAGCACAGGGCTGAGGAGTTTAGGGCTATGGTAGATGATGACCCTGAGAGGGCAAAATTCTGGTTAGAGAACTCGATGAGGGTGTTCGATGAGCTCTAATGTACACCTGAGGAGAGTTTGAAGTGTGCCGTATCGTTGCTGAGAGATTCGGCATACCATTGGTGGAAGACACTGACATTAGTGGTCCCGAGAGAGCGGCTAACGTGGGACTTCTTTCCGGAAGAGTTCCGGAAGAAGTATATAAGCCAGAGGTTTACTGACCGAAAAAGGAAAGAATTCCTTGAGTTGAAGCAAGGAAGGATGACAGTAGCTGAATACGAGCGTGAGTTTGTTAGGCTTAGCAAATACGCTCAAGAATGTGTGTCGACAGAGACCATCTTGTGCAAGAGGTTTAAAGATGGGCTGAATGAGGATATCAAACTCCTAGTTGGCATTTTGGAGTTGAAAGAATTCGTGGTATTAGTTAAGAGGGCAAGTAAGGCCGAAGAGTTGAGTTCAGATAAGAGGAGGGCTGTGAGTGAAGCCCGAGATGTGAGAAAGAGATCGATGGGCAAGTCGTATCAAGCCCAGTCGAAAAGATCCAAGGAAATGAGTCCTCGAACGACAGCACCAGTGGGTTATTCGCATCGAGACTTGGACAATACTCGTTAGGGTTTGATAGTCTGAGCCCCCTCGATGGAAAGTGTGGGCAATACAAAGAGTAAGCTGGAGTGTCCAAGTTGTGGTAGGTATCACACCGGAGAGTGTTGGGGAAACAGTCAGAAATGTTTGGTTCCCCTGACCACTTTATCCGTAACTGTCCCGAGAGGGATGATAAGGAAGAGAGGCAAGAAGTGAGACCTAGTGATGTGTCTACGAGGGGTAGACCACCAAGGAACCCAAGAGGTGGGGCTAGTGGTAGAGGTGCGTCCAGGGACTCTGCTGTGAGACCAGAGGGTCGGGCACCTGCGAGGACGTATGCCATTCGCGCTCGCGAAGAGGCATCCTCCCCTGATGTGATAACGGGTACTTTTTCTCTCTTTGCCACCTTTGTTATTGCTTTAATAGATCCAGGTTCTACTCACTCTTATATTTGCATGAGATCATCTAGTTTGAGTATGACCGTTGAGTCTACGAACATTGTGATTAAGGTGTCAAACCCGTTAGGAAAGTATGTGTTAGTGGACAAAGTGTGTAAAAATTGTCCTTTGTTGATTAAGAATCATTGTTTTCTGGCAAACCTTATGTTGTTGCCATTTGATGAGTTCGATTTAATCCTAGGCATGGATTAGTTGACTACCCATAGTGTTTTAGTGAACTGTGGTAGTAAGTACATTGAATTGAAATGTGAGAGTGGAGATGTGGTTTGGGTTGAATCAGGTGGATCGGATAGTCTACCAGTGATGATTTCTTCCTTAGTGGCTGAGAAATGTTTGAGGAAAGGATGTGAGTCCTATCTTGCATTTGTGTTGAATACTGAAGAGGTTGGAGTAGGGTTTGAAACAGTGCCAGTGGTATGTAAGTACCCAGATGTGTTTCCGGAAGAGTTACCCGGATTACCTCCAGTGAGAGAGGTCGAGTTTGGAATTCAGTTGGTTCCGAGAACGACACCTATTTCGACCGCCCGTCTGAGAATGGCACCTGTAGAGTTGAAAGAATCAAGGTTCGATTACAAGAGTTGATGATCACGGGTTCAGAAGACCGAGCTACTCGTCGTGGGGTGCTCCGGTATTATTTGTGAAGAAGAAAGATGGGTCTATGAGGTTGTGTATAGACTATAGACAACTGAACAAAGTGACGGTTAAGAATAAATATCCTTTACCAAGGATTGATGATCTTTTCAATCAAGCAAGAAGGAGCTACAAAGTGTTCTCCAAGATAGACTTGAGGTCTTGTTATTATCACTTTCAGTGAAAGAGCAAGATGTGTTGAAAATCGCATTTCAAACAAGGTATGGCCATTATGAGTTTTTGGTTATGCCGTTTGGTTTGACGAATGCACTCTGCGATTTTTATGGATATGATGAACCGTATTTTCGACCATATGTGGACAAGTTTGTGGTTGTCTTTATTGATTTACATATTGATCTATTCTCGTGGATGAGAACGATCATGAAGAGCACTTGAGAATTGTCTTGCAAACTTTGAGAGATAAGCGGTTGTATGCTAAGTTTAGCAAGAGTGAGTTTTGGCTCAGAGAGGTCGGATTCCTAGGACACATGGTGTCGTGATGGTGTCGAGTTGACCCAAGTAAGATATCATTTGTTATGGATTGGAAACCGCCGAGGAACATGTCGAAAATCGAAGTTTCTTGGGATTAGCGGCATATTACGAGACGTTTCGTAAAGGGTTCTCTCTGTGATTGCTACCCGATGACGGCTATTGCATAAAGATGTCAAGTTTGAATGGATCGAGACATGTCAACAAAGCTTCGAGAGACCGAAAATAATGTTGATCGAGGCACCGGTTTTGGTTCAACCGTAATCGTGGAGGAGTTCGTGGTATATAGTGATGCGTCGTTTAATGGTCTCGGTTGTGTGTGTTGATGCAAGTGGGTAAGGTAGTCGCTACGCCTTGAGGCAGTTAAAACCGCACGAGAAGAATTATCCGACTCACGATTTGGAGTTGGCTGCGATTGTGTTTGCGTTAAAGATTTGGCGACATTATTTGTATGGCAAAAAGTGCCGAATCTTTACGGATCACAGGAGTTTAAAGTATTTGATGGATTAGAAGGATCTGAATCTGAGACAGAGACGGTGGCTTGAATTGTTGAAAGACTATGAGTTAGTCATTTATTACCACCCGGGAAAAGCGAATGTGGTTGCGGATGCCTTAAGTAGGAAATCCATGTATGCTCTAAGAGTTATGAGAGCGAGTTTAGCATTGTCTGATGATGGTGCTATTTTGGCAGAGTTGAGAGCTAGGCCACTATTTGTTCAACAAATATGTGAGGCTCAGAGAAATGACAGCGAGATGCAAGCTAAGATAGCTAAGTGCGGATCAGAAAGTGATTCTGATTTTTGAGTGGATTTGAATGGTTGTCTAATGTATCGTGATAGAATTTGTGTTCCTAAAAATGAGGAGTTTATTCGAAAGGTTTTGTATGAGGCTCACAGTGGATGCTTTTCAGTACATCTGGGCAGTACAAAAATGTACAACGATTTGAGGAAGTTGTATTGGTGGCCGGGTATGAAAAGAGATATTTCAGAGTTTGTGGCAAAGTGTCTGATTTGCCAACAAGTGAAAGCTGAGCATCAAGTGCCTTCGGGATTGCTTCAGCTAGTGATGGTTCCCGAATGGAAGTGGGATCAGGTTACCATGGATTTTGTGACGGGGTTGCCGATGACTCTGAGAAAGAGAGATGCTGTGTGGGTTGTTGTGGATAGATTGACGAAGTCGGCTCACTTTATTCCAGTACACGTTGATTATTCACTAGATAAGTTAGCTGAGTTGTACGTGGCAAAGATAGTGAGATTGCATGGTGTACCTGTGTCTATTATATCGGATAGAGATCCGAGGTTTACTTTGAGATTTTGGAAGAAGTTGCAAGAGGCCATGAGTACGAGATTGAATTTCAGTACTGCGTTCCATCCGCAATCCGATGGTCAGTCTGAAAGAGTAATTCAAGTTCTTGAAGATATGCTTCGATGCTGTGTGTTAGGATTCGAAGGTAGTTGGGAGAGATATCTACCTTTGGTCGAATTCGCCTATAACAATAGTTATCAGTCGAGTATACAGATGGCACCGTATGAGGCTTTGTATGGCCGTAAGTGTCGGACTCCCTTGTATTGGACCGAGCTTAGCGAGAAGTGGATCCATGGGGTCGATCTAGTAAAAGAGACCGAAGAGAAAATGAAAGTAATCCGTAATAGTCTGAAAGCTGCTTCGGACCGACAGAATTTGTATGCGGATTTGAAAAGAAAAGAAATTGAGTTTGAGGTAGGCGAGAAAGCATTTTTGAAAGTATCGCCGTGGAAGAAGATTATGAGATTTGGACGAAAAGGGAAATTGAGTCCAAGGTTCATAAGGCCGTATGAGATTACAGAGCATGCAATGGGCACAGTAGCTTACCGGTTGGCTTTGCCGGTAGAGTTAGAAAAGATTCATAACGTGTTCCATGTGTTGATGTTGCGACGGTATCGCTCCGATCCTTCACATGTGATTCCTTCAACGAAAATTGAGATAAGACCAGATATGTCTTATGAAGAGGCGCCGATTAAGATCTTGGCTCGAGAAGTGAAACAGTTGAGAAATAAGAGCATAGCACTAGTGAAAGTGTTATGGCAGAAACATGGTGTGGAAGAGGCTACGTGGGAAACAGAAGAAGCTATGAGAGAGCAACATCCAAACCTCTTTACTGGTAAGATTTTCGGGGGCGAAAATCTCTAAAGGGGGGAGAGTTGTAACATTCTGGTTTAGGGCCTAGTCAGAATAGTGGTTCGAGACCACAAATCCGAGGGTCATGAATGATTTTTTGAGGCTTATACTTTGTATGCATACTAGTGTGAAAGTTTCATGAAACAATTTTGTGAAATTGTGATTGAATTGTCCAAAAGGACTAAATTGCAAAAGTTGCAAAATGTGTGTTTCTAGATGCTATTTGTGTGAAATAGCTTTAGATTATTAATTTGATGTCCTTAAATAGCAATTTACCCAAATTCTAATTTTTGGACAAAAATGGGCATGGATGAGTTAAAATTGAAAGTTTATCAAAAAGGGCATTTTGGTCATTTATTAATTAAGTGATTAAAATAGGTGAAAAGATGATAGAAATTCATTCATCTTCTTCCCAAGGCTGCCAAAAATTTGAGAAGCCATTGTTAGGGTTCTTTCAATTTTTCAAGCTTGCTAGTAAGTGCTCCTAAGCCCGGTTTTTGATATTCTTCGTATTTTTGAAGTCCTAGTAGCATGAGTAAGCTATTTATAGCTATTTGGTGAGCTATTATGGATGTTCAAAAATGTACATATGTATGAAATGCATGTATTTTGATGTTTTATGGAAGAATATGAAAGCTTGATGTAGTAGAAACATCTTTTGCTAAGTGATTTTCCATGAAAATGCATGTAGGGACTTAGTTGTGAAAATCTTAAGTTTGGTCATACATGGGTGATTTAGTGAGAATTGTTGAATGCTTTAGTTGAGTAAGTGGTTCGGCTAAGCCTGAAAGGCAAGAAAGTTGAATAAAAATCACTTTACGATCCTTTGGGACTAAAGTGTAAATATGAGAAAGTTTAGGGGCAAAATAGTAATTTTGCTAAAGTATGAGATGTGGGTCAATTTAGTCAATGTGTGTATTGAATAAGCTGATTTATTCATTATAGATCAAGAAAGACGAAGCCCGGATCGAAACTGAGGCAAAAGCAAAGTGGTAGACTAAATTGCATATTTCAATACTTTTGAGTATCGAGGTAAGTCTATGCATAAACAATGCATTCATACTTACAATTTGTAAATGCTAGCTAGGGTGTAGCATGAATGAGAATGAATGAGAATGATTGGAAACTTATGTGGTTCAAGTAGAATGAATGTAATATAGATGTGAATGGATGAGTAATTGGGTAAATAGACTTGTGCATGTGTTGTGATAATGCTAGATGGTGGGCTAAGTGCGATACCATCCAAATGCATATTGACGATGAGCTGGCTATGTGTGATGCTATCGTTAGGTATATCATTTAGTGGCTATGTGCGAGATCACGATGATTACCTTTGTGGTAGGCTAAGTGCGATACCACCTTATAAATTGATTGTGGTGTGCTAAGTGCGAAACCACCGAGATATTGGCTGTGTGGATTAATTGTGTATATTAGCTGTGTGTAATAGCTGTGTGGATAAGATATGTGGTTTAGCTATGTGAGTTAGCTATGTGGATGTATTATTGATCAATAATGACGTGTTGTATATTGTGTAAATGTGATATTAAATGAAGGAGTGCATTTCAATAATTATGAGCATGTGACTCATGATGTGTTGGTAATATGGTAAGGGATAGAAAGAGTAAGCATAGTTGTATATTATATGTTGGTATAATGCTAATTGTGGTTGGGCTTATACTATGATGCTTAATTGTTTATGTGTAAACTTACTAAGCTCAAAGCTTACTCTCTTTCTTTTCCCTTATCTTATAGATTAAAAGCGTTGAATCGAGATACGAGGATCATCAGAAGATAGCCCACATATCAGCACACTTTGGTACATGAAACTTAATGTTTTGTATATGGCATGTATAGGGGCTAGATAAGTTAGTAAATTTTGTTGTAAATGGCTAAGATGTGTTGGCCTTTAGATGGATAGCTTATTTTGTATAATGCCATGGTTGTTGGCTATTGCATTATATGAAAGAAAGATGTAGTTTTCTATGTGAGAATGCACTTCAATTTGAGTTGATTATGATGGTGTTAGATGAGTATATGTTGTGTATGTTAGAAGGGTGAAAAGAACTTGACACTTAGTCTTGTTCTTGACCATGTGGATAGACACACGGCGTGTGTCTAGACCATGTGTGACACACGGTCACCCTACGGACGTGTCTTTGTGGCGCGTCGTCCCCTACATGTTAATATTTGAAAACAGAATAGACCACGCACTAGTCACACGGGCGTGTGCCTAGGGAGTGTGGGATTAATCGAGTGTTGGCCACGGGCTAGCCACACGGGCGTGTGTCTAGACTCTAGGCCGTGCGAGGAAGTCCATTGTTAACCACGGTGGGGGACAACGGCCGTCCAATGGCCTGGGGGCATTTGGCAGAATGCTTGGGTTTTTAGGCACGGTGCGGGGACATGGGCGTGTGTGCTCATGCACCAGGCGTGTCTAATCTTGCACGCAAGCGTGTGAGACTCAGTATAAAAGAGAAAACTTTTAAGGATCGTAAAAGTTTCGGATTAGTCTCGAGAGCCTTCGTGTGTATGAGTGAGGCCTCGTAAGTCGAGAATGAGGTTATAGCGAGTAATGAAGTTGAGCCTAAGTGGCGATTAAGCGGTTTGAGTTCGGTAACGCCTGGGGCCCAGTTCCCAGCGTAGAACTCGGGTAAGGGGGTGTTACAAGAACATCGAGTAATCAAGGTGAGAACGTAAATTCTCACGATAACCATTCGGTTAACCCTTATTTTCGTGAAGCACCACAAAAGAATACAATCGACCCGATCCTAAACCCCATGCCAACAAGGAAGTAGTTCATGAAGTTCGAAGGATTCAGATCGATGATCTAGACGAGTGGAAGACACACTTCAAGGAAAAATTAGGGATACACTACGAAAGAACTGGAACCACACAAGGTAAAACCGAAGGAGCCCCAGGAAGAGCTCATAGGAACAACAAACCACTTCAAAATAGGAGACCAGTACTCATTTAGATAAGGCAGATCCTCAAATATCTCCTCCGGACCCTAACACAAACAAAGAAATACCTTTTAGGGTAACGGTGTTTTCCCATACGGAACAGTCGAGGTAAGTAATCCTATTTTTGGTACTTTTACTATAAACACATCTCGACTTAAATTTTTTCACGAGGATACAATTGATAGCATGAGGAAGGACTATCAACTCCTCAAACCACCCGATGATGCGATTTAGAGGAAAGTCTAGCTTAAGACTATAAACGAGCGCTTCTCGGGAGGCAACCCGAGCACTAACCCCATTAACTTTTACATTTTTATTTTGCCTTATTTATTTTATTATTTCTTTATAGTATCTAGCTTTAAACTAAGAAAAGTACAGAAATCTCGGCCACACGGCCTTGCACACGGCTGTGGCCGTGGCCGTGTGGATGTCCCGGATCGTCGTACTGACATGGCAGAGGTGGTACGAGTCAGAGAGAATCAAATCTTCAAGTCACGGACTCCAACCACCGCCCCACAGCACTGATGAAATGCCATGGCCGTGCGATGCGGCTGTGGACAACACTGACTTCTCACCAACGGGCGTTGGTGAACCAACACTCCTATACACACGGCCGTGCGAGGCGGCTGTGTGAATCGACACGCCTAAGGAGCACGGGCGTGGGGTTGTACCAGGTTTGAAAATCTATTTAACCCCCCATCCCTTCCCTCTTCTCTTATTAACTTTCAACCTTCAACTTTTCATTTTTTTTTCTACTCCTTTTCTCTATACCCTTTGAGCTACACCAAAACAATGCCAAAGAAGCGGAAGAAGCCAAGCAAAGTCTCCTCAAGGGAGACCAATTTATATAAGTTCATGCCGGCCGCTTCAATCACACGACAAGCCAAGGACGTTGAAGGCCATTTCATTTTTATTTCATTTTTCTCTTTTGCTTCAATTTCCTTATCTTTACTTCTCTTCTGCTTAACTTAGTTTATTTTACTTTAGTTTCTTAATTTTAGGATCTAAAGGCTGCTAAGAAAGCACCACACCTCCGCCACCGCCAGCACCTCCGCAGCCTTAGAGGTCATAACCACCTCGCGAACCATCCAATAAGGACCCCTCGGTCCATTCACCTTTTCTTTTAATTTTATTTTACTTTCTGTTTTCTTTCTCTTTATCTTTCTTGTCTTTAATTATATATTTAGTTTATTTTAATTGTGTCTTAATAATCCCTGGCTACTTCTCCATGAGCTACCCAATTTCTTCATCTAGCGTAGGATCGTCATTCAGAACGACCCCTCCAACATATCGTTCATCCAACTCAATGATTTCATCCATAATTCAGGGAGTTTCACTTATCCCCATATCTTCTGATCTGAACATTATATTTATATTATCTATCTTTGTACATTGAGGGCAATGTACATCTTAAGTGTGGGGGGTGAATCTTAGACGTGCCTAACTTTTTGCATTATTCTCAAATCCCTGAATTTAGTCTTGTTTTTAAGTAATTTCCACATATTACTAATTAAGAAGAAATTTCTGATGATTTATGATTTTTATTGATATGTTTTAGATTAAGTCATTGATAATTGTGTATTGATAATTAAATTTTAAGATACTAAAGAATCAAGCATGATAAGTCTATTTTTTTTCAATTAAAATTTGCTAGGTTGTCGAACTGAATTTAAATATTACTTCGAAGTTTGAAATTTACGAGGTTAATGTCAAAAATACCCATAATTTTTGTGATTTTTTGAGCCTTATAGAGCATATATTCTTTTTCATGCTCACTTTATTGATTATGAGTAGGTCAACATTGATTTGTTATTCTAGAACTTGCCTCGTTTATACATATCGAGACCACACATATGATTTGATATACAGAGATGATTAAGGCACCTAGGTTTGAACCCACTAACTCCATTAAAAGCCTACCTTCACAATTAACCCCTAGTGAACCCCTTTTAATCCTAACAACCCTTTTTATTGACATAACCACTAATATTAACCCAAAACCCTTTGTATTTGTTATCACCATTCTTTTTCGACTTCCCTTATATCGAGATTTGATTTGATTAAGCTACCTAATTATTTCATCTTAGTATATGAATAGATGTATTATATAAATTAAAAAATAAAAAAATAAAAAAATATTCAGTATTAGTACGATGAAAGGCGAGCTTGTACAGTTAAAGTCTATTTATTGAAGAAGAAGCTCGTATTATTAGTTTAAAGTTTCAATCCATTATGTAATTATTTAGTTTATTGTTTCTAGTTAGGTAATTTATCAATTCAATCTCGATTCTAACCTTCTAATTCAGCCTCTATCCACACCTTGACCCTAGCCCCGTTACAACCCTGACAAAGACCTTTTGATTTGTGCATCATCTCATATTATAGTAGTGGAGATTTGATTTTCAGGCAAGCCTATGGGATTAACTTTTCATGTTCGACTTTTGAGTGCTTTTTCCTGAACCTTAAACACTTTGAGTGATTTGAGTGAATCTCTAGTGAGGATGTCAATCTTTGTCGATTTTGAATTAAAGGTAATTATTTAGATAAGGGGAGACGCCTATATTTTCGAGCTACAAATCTATGACTTAGATTGTTTGAATCCTTAGGACTCTTTGAATTAAATTATCCATGTATAAATTATCTATGAATTATGATGAAACATTGTTGATAGGAATTATGAATTATAGAAAGTTCATTTTAATTGTAAGTTGAGAATTTTGCTTGAGGTCAAGCAAAAGCTTAAGTGTGGGGGTATTTGATAAACCGAAATAGTAACATATTTTAATCCCACATTTAGCATACTTTTGGATGATTTATCCCTTGATTTATGTAAAAAGGTGCTCTTAATCCTTTCTTTTCATGTCTTATACTCAGGAAAGCACCCAAGAATAAAAAGAACGAGAAACGGGCTCAAAACGGACCAAAATGGGCCAAAGAAGAAATCGACACAGCCTGGACTAAAGCCCACACGGCCGTGCCTCCTGAATATGCTAGAACACAGCCTGAAGTCGATCTACACGGCCGTGCCTCACTAACGGAGTCCAACACGGCCTGGCCACGATTCACACGGGCGTGTGCCATGGCCGTGTCCCTGCCGTGGAGGAGAGTAATTTCACTCGGAAAAGGATACTTAGGGGCAAAAAAACCTATTTCAAAAGCCTATATAAAGACCCTAAGGATAACCTAGAAGAGGGCGGTTAGGTAGGCCAAGGAGCCGAGCCGAAAAGGTAAGATTTGTGGGAAACTCTCAAGGGATAGCCAGTTGATCCATCTCCAAAAGCCGGAATTCTACTCAAGACGGAGGATCTCTCCTTCAATTCCTTCAGGGAGTTTTAGGGATTTCTTATGTTTTGTTTTATCTTTTCTTCTGAGATGTTTTTCTTTATTATTATGAACTAAACCCTTCAGATACCTGAAGGGGGATGAAACCTAGATGAATCTTGTTATTGTTTTCTGAACTATATGATGAATACTTGATTTATTCTTGATTATGTGTGCTTAATTCTTGTGTTGATATTTTGCGGATATTAATTCAAGTTGAATGTGCTTAGGTGGTGGAGAAAAAGTCCCTACTTAAGAGTATATCTAGCATAATTAAGCGGAGTTGATCGCGCGCCTAGAGATAGGGTGACGAGATTTTGCCGAATTAGGGTGAAACCTAATATGGGAGTCCATAGATCGATTTACTGCTATTCTAGGGGTTTTAATTAGAAAGAGATTTCAATTAATCAACCTAGGGTTAGACGTTATTCACCTCGAGAGAGGGTTTAATATAAATTAGGGAGTCCTACGGATCAAGTCAAGTGAATAAATCGTCTGGTTCAGTGTTAGATAACAAGTGAAGTCTAGGTGGATTCTTCCTAAGGGTATCATCTTAATCAACTGAGTTTTTCCCGAGTATTTCCCCAATTCATTCTTTTTGTCTTTGCGTCTTTAGCTTAGTAATTATTTAATTTAGATTAATAAACAACTTCACTTATTTTAGGCTAAATAATAGAAAGAAAGTTAATATTAGTACTTTTAGTTCCTTTAGGTTCGACAATCCGGTCTTACCTAAGCTATACTACTGTTCGATAGGTGCACTTGCCTCAATCGTTGTTATAGTTAGTTCCAGGATCGATCATTATAAATTTAAAACTCTGAAATACAACGATCATCGTCAAAGCTTGTTCTGTATATATAATAATCTGATACGCCGCTCCTTGGGCGTAGTCTTGGCATCGTTTCACATTCAACCTGAAACAGAGAACACAATCCATGTAAGTTCATGAGAACTTAGTGAGATAAACACACATTTACTTGAATCATTTTTCTATTTTGCATTTGGTGATTCAATTTGCCATCTCATTGATATTTGTTCTTAAACTTGTCTCTAGCGAATACCTTCCCAAAATTCCATTCTTTGTACCATAGATGTCACCCATGACTCTTAAGTCAAGTATTACTTTCCACATATTTGATACATTACTCATGTTCTTTACTCTAAACCTTTGTGATTCCTTAACCATACCCATTCCAGAGGCCCAAATAGAAAAAAAAAATACTATTATTCTTACATCCATACTCTAAGCCATTGTTTCTTCGAAATCTATGAATGATTTTGTACATTAATAGAAGATACATTCTTTAATTATACGATTTAATCCCTTCAGGAGAATACCCCTTTTTCATCTAATAATTACAGACATATAACCTTTTTCAATTTACCAAACATAGCCCTTATTCAGATTTGTTCTTCAAGTCTAATTAACCCATACTTTGTATCTGCCACATGTTCTGGCGCATTTCAGTTTCTTTGTTCTTGTCTTAAGATTAGGCAAGATACGTCATAACACTTCATACAAAGCTCGCCACAAGAGAAGCTCATTATAATATCTCATCGAAGGTGTAACATGATACGCCACAGGGAATTTTCCTTCTGAGTTCATTACAATTACCATTCGTTTAGAGTTCACCGTGAATACCATTTCTTTCTCTCAAGGTCCGCCACAGAGGCGTTTCCTTCCGATGGGTGCCACAAGGGTCATTATTTAGAGTGCACCACAAGGGAATTCCTTTCATAGATCACCATGAAGGCTTCCTTGTCATAGATAGCCACAAAGGTTTTCTTTTCATAGATAGTCACAAAGGCTTCTTTTTCATTGATGGCCATAAAGACTTTCATTTCTTAGTTCGCCACAAAGGCTTTCTTTTCATAGATAGACACAAAGGCTTTCTTTTTTTAGATCGCTACAAAGGCTTCCTTTTTCTGGCGTGTTTATGATAGGGATTCACCTAGACTCATATTCCATGAGGTTTACCCTTCATTGTCCTGGGTTACGTAGAGAACCTCATTTGGGTAATCACATTCCTTTAGATCTTTTCTATATGATGCCATAGCCCAGCTATGGTTTTACACAATATGGTGCCATGTCCATGGACTTTTTCTTTCAAAGATTCATATAAAAGATTGTGTTTTTGGTCCCAACGGACCCCTTTAGACTTCACCATGGTGAACAGACATAGACTCAATTGACAAACTTTTCATACATTCGCATCTATAAATACTCAACACTTGATTCATACAGACACCCAAACTTGTTTTACATCTCATCACATTTTTCCAGATGTACCTATACAACTATACTTTAACTTTCAAGATTCAAACCACTTACTCACTCAAATTTCCTACATACTACACATGCAAAATCCACCGAACACACATTCAATAACATCATCACCATACCATACTTTTCCAATTTGATTACATAGTTCAACCACTATTCATAGAAGCACTCACATGAATAACATACAAGCAAGAGTTATCTTAGAGAATCACTTGACAACCACGGATAGCAGCTTAAACCTTAGATCTAGCATCCAATCAGGGATTGCAGCAACCACTGTCTTATAAAATGAAAAATCACCATTAAACTAATTTTAAAAAACCTTGCCATCATCTCTATCCTAGAAAACCCACATAAAAAGTCTTACTCCTTCATCTTACGGTTCATGCATTCTTAAAGGCCTAATCTTTCATAACACACAAAGCCATAAAACTTACCTTAGCATGAAGAATCATCCCTATAATCCAAGACTTCATCTTTAACTCAAAGAAATACCCTTTTGCTTCTTAAGCCTCAGATAACAATATTCTAGAAGAAGAAAGAAGAGAACACCCTTATCCAATTGTTGAATATCTATTAATTTAATCTAAGTCCCTATTGGAACTTTACAAGTGTCATGTTTGACTGTATCGCCTTATCTAAAAGTCCACAACTTCTGAGAAACCTACTTGAGTGCCTTTATCTTTAAACTATCTAGTTCACATCCAGTTGGTTCCTAACCAGCTTACCTTGCAACATAACTTGCACAATATCACGATTAAAGACGCACTATCCTTCTAACGTGAACTTATACTCTCAACACCATCCTACTTGGTCAATGTCTTATTCCAATTGACATAGCAATCTGACATACCATTTTTATTAACTGAAACACATAATTGTATCTGGCCACTCTATACACCCAAAATGTACCTGGGCGAATACCACTCCGCCAGTCATAATACCCTAGGGCTATTCGCCAAACCTTGTACTTGACAGAAGTGAGGTGTTAGAATAAATTACATTTAAATTTTTAAGAATCACAAATTTGAAAAAAATTACTTTATCATTTATAATAAAATATATTATAAATTCATTCACATACATTCCTCTAAACATGCATGCAATTACGAGAATGTCACATCTTATCAAATATAATTATACATGAAAAAGATTGAAGATTTCGGTCTCGGTTTACATTATAAGCATATCACAACCTAGCTCTGATACTAAATGTTGGAAAAAATCCAATTTGAAAATGATTTTCTTGCACAATAAATTTTTTTTTGAAAACCGACACGTCTATGATATATATAGTAATAAACCCTAGACCAAAATCGTACCTATGTTTTCGGATAGACGGGTCCTTGTCATTCTTGGCTTTCAACCCAACTATCTTTTTTGATATTCTTGTACCACGAATTGCTTCGAGTGTGGGCTCGAATGGTTCGAATCAAAGACAAAATATAAATAGCTTTTTTTTTGCGGTGAAAATGAAATTTCTCTTCAAATAGAAACTAGCAAAATCGTTATTCTGGAAAATATATTTAATTCTTAGAGAATAAAAGTCTTATTATTTTCGGGCAAAATAACGATATCTGAAAGTTGTGTTTTAATAGCCCTACTGGTGCCATCTATTTATAGGGAGAGAAGGTAGAACCCTTGTTGAATTATAGAAGTTTATTTCAACTAGAAAAACAAAATCCTATTTCAGTTAGGATGTAGGGGGCGACAATCCTAGTTAATTATACTAGGGTTTGTCATCCCCTCTTATTACATAAGGGGCTTTTGGGCCTCTTCTATATTGGGTCCAGTTACAAGTACTTCTCGGGCTTTTAACCTAATACTTTATAATTTGATCCAACTCAATATTTGTTTTTCTATTTCCCATAAATAAACTTCAATATATTTCCAATTAAATAATTTTCTCAACTCAATTCTAATTTCGTTAAAATCATGATGATTTTATCGTAAAAAATCTATGAGAAAATATATTTAATATTTCCGCATTCAATGGTTCACTATGACCAAACGATTTATTTCCATTTTGAACTTCATTTTTTTGAAAAACATAAATTCATTTTTCAGGTCATTTTCATTTTGGTGAAAACCTTAATGATTTCCAAATGTTTCTGTAACACCCCCAGACCCGGCCCAGACGTTATGGCCGAATCTGGGAATGTCACATCAAAGACACAATCTCAAACAATTTTGCTAAGGTAAAATTTAAGGCCTAAAAGCCTAAAATCCTTGACACCTTGTTAAGTAGCGATAAAAGCCCATTTAATTATTTTAAGTATCCCGAAAACCATGTTTAAACATAAGAAATTACTCAGGTTTAATAATTAAGTAAACAGTTGAAACAACAAAACTCAAAATCCAAAGTCAAAACGGAGTACAAGGCCTTATTACATCCAACGAAAATAAAGTAATTAAAATCATGTCTTTTGAGACAAATAAATAAAACTTCTAAATGTCTTGTAGTGTGGCCATCTCCGAGTCCTCTCCCACGTTGAGCCGTTTACTGAGGATCACCTGAAACATTTAATAAAAAGGGTGTGAGTTTTGAAACTCAGTGTGTACGACCCTTGGTAATCCAATCAACATACAATTATCACATTGGGCCTAAGCCCTATAAAAAACGGTGGTCTTGGGCCTTAGCCCATAACGACCTCATATCACATCAGTATCACATGAATGCAATGCACCCATCCCAAATCCAACCCTGCACACCATTTCCCTTCCAACCCTACACACTTGTGGGGATATAAATATCAACCCACCCATCCCTACACACCAAAGGTAGCACCAGCAGTGGCACTACTCAAATGTTGTAGCACAGATGCTATAATGGGCTTAAAGCCATCGATGGATCCACGGTCGTCAAGCGACTATGCGATCCTCAAATCTTCCTCCGTATCATCAAAACCCACCCAAGTGCAACATATATTTCATGAATGCAACATACACATTCTCACACATTCGACACTTAGGGGTATTTTAGTCATTTCACTACCCAAGGGTATTTCCGTAAATCTACTCTACAGGGGTATTTAGTTAATTTTGTAAATCAGGGATATTTTGGTGATTTCGCAAGTCAAGGGTATTCTGGTAATTTTACAATCAGGGGTATTTTAGTAATTTTACAAATCTAAGGATATTTTGGTAATTTTCAAACTAAGGGTATTTTGGTAATTTTCAAATCAGGGGTATTTTAGTAATTTTACAAATCTAAGGGTATTTTGGTCCCTCTCGGGTTTTAGTTATGAACTTTGGCCCATAAACAAGTCCTCGCGGCTAAAGTGAACAGACACTATGCACCAAGTAGGATTGCAGAGAAGAGGAGGTGGGCCACTAGGACCGCTTAAGTACCAAGCTCTCCCTAGATCCACTCCTAGACATGCATATGTCCGTTGCCACACTCTAACCTAGCAACTTGTCCACGGACATGTTTAATTATTAGAATTAAGTTTTATGCAGTTTGAGAGTTGTTCAGAACTAGGCCTAAAGTCCATTAAACCCTAGCATACTTGTCTACGTCTTCATAAAGCCCATCAAGCCCATTTCATGTTCATATAACCCATTATGCCCAATTCACATCCTTATGGCCCATTAGACCCAAATCTCATTCATATGGCCCGTTAGGCCCAAAACAATTCCAGATCATGTAACATGCATGCCTAACTCAATTCATATAATCAAATCAATCAATTTCATCCAACTTAGCCTTAGGGCCCACCGGACCCATTTAGCCACTTTCAGCTTTTCGGCTTTCCGGCATTGCTGATATCATGTGTGTGTAGTGTTTGTACACACCTGGTTACTGCGACGTGCTATACTATCCTTGGTCTTGAACCTACAACCAACCAACCTTCAATCAATCACCCATACTTAAACAAAATATCTACCAAAAGCCGAAACCTTACCGTGTGCCACCGGTTTCTAATAGCCCTTCCTTAGCTACTAATCAGGAGTATCCCTAGATCCGCACTCACACACACACCATCAAGATTCGAGTGACTCATAATCCACACAAGTCACCACTATAGATCAAACTCACATTCAGCCATTCACTTAAACCATAATCGAGTTTAGTACACTTACCCTTGCTAACGATCCTACCACGCTTGCGATCTTTGAACCTTATCCTTGTTATCACAGAGTTAACGACAGGACAGTTAGATAGCCTTTTGGCTTTTAGCAAAACGTACAAAAGAGGTTAACCGACTACTTACCAAATCCCATTTCGACCTTGCGACCTAGATAACTATTAACTAGATTCAGCTTTCAACACTTGACTGAGAGTAGGTAACAATCAATTTGTGATGGAGGAACAACCACCAAGATTCGGCACTAATAGGAATTTCGGCAAGAGAAAAGATGGTGGTAATTCGGCTATAGAAGAGTTTGGCTATGAGAGAATTCGGCACAAAAGAATCCGGCTTTAGGAGATTTTGGCAATGGGAGAGTTTGGCTATGGGAGGAACCGATTGAGGGGAAGAAAAGAAAGAAAAAGAATGGAAAAATTTGGCATTACCTAGGACCCTAGATTCGGCACACACAAATTTATATAGCCTATAGCCGAAACTTAGCCACCCCTAAAGTCCAATTCGGCACCACTTCATCCACTGCTCATCTCCTAATTTTTCTCCATGATATCTCCCTTATCCTTCTCCTAAATTCTCTCTACTGATCACTTCTCCTTAGAGTCCCTCTACACGCCACTTCCAAATTTTCTAGAAGCCAAAAATTAAATTCCAAAATAAAACTAAGCTAGCACTCGAACCTTAGACCTCCCTGCATGCATATGTCGCCACCTCTCTACACCCTAGTGGCGTCACTTAGCCACTTCACCACAGACTTCTTTGTGTCATTTTTCACTTATTTTTATTTAAAAACCCACTACTCACAACCCTGATTCCTTAATTAATTAAATTAAGAATCCTCCACCACAAAACTCGAACCCAGAGCTTCTCCAACACACCTACACACTCCAAATTCATTAAACCTTTAAAGCCGTCATGTCATTTGTCATTTTCTTGCTCACTTAAAAATTTTATGAAACCCAAAGCCCAATGGGCCCAACTCTACTAGGCCAAAAATTTGGGGCGTTACAGTTTCCTATTTCTTCATTTCACCATTTCTATTCATTTTTGTTCATTTGATTTAACATACAATTCATTTTTGGTTTCAACGATCTAGTGGAGGGATAGATTGGACATATGCAATTGAGGCTCAAATGATTTACAATTAAGTTCCAGCTTTTTGCCTATTCATTATAAATTCATTTAGTCACGAAGTCATTCCATTATAGTATCGTGACTGAGCTCTCCCAAACAACATACCATTACGAAAACAACTCGATTAGTGTTCGTCTATTGACCTTGTAAAAAGTGTATTACCCTCATAGGATATCCTTAATCTCTTTGGGATAATATTTATTCTCCTAATATGATCCATAGTAAGCATTACATCTTCCTTCATGAAAACTAAATTACTATCAAATAGTAATCAAGTCATCCATCACAAAGACGAATGACCCGTGGCCACAATTACTTCTCATCAACCATGTAATGCCAATGAGAGGATATCATTTATCCATGCCTTGGGCTATGAATTCCACTATTGTGAATGACACTACATACTGTAGAAGTCGTACACTTAACACAGCAGCTTTTGGTTCCTTATCTATTCGAGCTTAGGATTTTACTTACATCAAAGTGTATGAATCACACATACATAGTCCATCATCTACTCAGGATTGAGGTATGCCACACTATGAAAGTCACAAGTGAATAAATCCATAAATAGATTCAAAATCTATTCTTCTTGGGTCCAATCAAATGTACTATCAGTCCAGTCAGTCACATCTATGTCTCTATCTTCTGGGAGTCGTCCGCTTCGATGACCAAGATAAAGCATTTCCCAAATTGGACTTGATAGACAACATATTAGTCTTTCAATCGGTTTGCTCATTTTTTATTAGACTAAGGATATGTTTAGGTTCATATACTAATATAAGTTATCTTTCTGTATTACGATCCATTCACATAACACCACTCAGTATTAGTTAACCATTAGACAACCAATGAGCAAAATTTTCTTCCATTTTGCTTTGCGTGCAAAAATCATATGAGGAAAATTATACAAAGTATATTAATGTAATGAAATTATATAAAGTATATTAATGTAATTAATTTGTTTTATTAACCAATCTATTTGAAAAAATACAATTTTACATTGACGAAAATACTACACTTAGGACACCAAATCCAACACACATAGCCAACATAAGCCTTTTTGTCATCCTTGCACCTGCCACCAGTCTCATGCAACTCCATCAACCAAGTAGGTTTTCACTGTTGTTTGGGGTTATCTAAGAATTTCTAGAGTGTTCATAGTTTTCACGAGTGAAGAAAAAATAATTTTGCTCGACTCTATCAAAGAGAACCAAATATCTCACTAAATTCAACTATCACTAAGACGATCTGTAACAGCCCGATTCAGACCCTAGTCGGAATAGTGGTTTCAAAACCACAAATTGGAGGTCGTAAAATTATTTTTATATTATTTTATGTGTTTACAGCATATGAATTGATATGTGTGAAAGTTTCGTGAAATAATTTTATCGATTGGTTGTTTAAATTGATAAAAGGACTTAATCGCGTAAAATGCAAAAGTGACTTGCTATTTCTTAAAGTGCTACATTGCTATTGTTTTTATAATGTGGAGTCCTTAAGATGTAATTTCACCCTTGAAAACATGCATGGACAGTAGTGGGATTATATTATAAGTTTTATCATTTAAAATCATTAAGGTTAGTTTTGTAAATTAAGAAATAACATGAAATAAAATAAAACAAAAACTAAAATGGCCATGCATTCATATTTCTTGGCCGAAACATAAGAAGAAAATAAAGCTTTGAAAGCTTTGAATATTCCGCACCTTTGGAAGCTTGATTCGGGTATGTGTTTTGCTCGATTTTTGATGATTTTTATGTTTTTGAAATCGTTGCTTTGTGTTTTAGCTAGCCCATACCTTGATTTTCGGATTTGATGATGATTTTGTGTTTTGCCATTGTTGAAAGCTTGATGATTTTTGTGTTTGATGATGAAAAATAAATATGTGTTAATAGATTTTTCATGTTTAATAAAGTGATTTTGAGTGAAAACGTCAATTTTGGACTAATTTGTGAAGTGTAAAATATGAGGTTGAAATGTGAAATAAATGAAAGAAATGGACTTCTAGGGACTTTTTTGAAATTCAGCCAAGCATGGGTGTGGTGAAATTTTGAATATTTTGTGTTTTGTGAAATAGGGACTAAATTGCAAAAATGTGAAATGTTAGGGGCTAAAATGAAAATTGCCCATTTATATGTTCTTGGATGAAAATTGAATGAAATGTTGAATAAGTAAGTTAATTTTGACATTAATTAGATTGGCAAAAGTGGAATTTGGATATAGATCGAGGGAAAGTCAAAATATCGGATTAGTCGACTTAATTTGTCATTACTACGAATGAGGTAAGTTCTTATTTTAATAGACATTACAAAATCATGTTATAAATGCATATTATTTGTATGAATGAATTCAATGCCGAATGGTAATGCAAATGTATGTATCTTGAATAAGTTATATATATGTCATTATGATATTGAATTGTTCGAGAAGCAGAATATATGAATACGAGAAAGTTTCGATAACGTGACGACGTCCGAAAAGCCCCGTACAAACCCTAGGAATAGTAGAGGTTACATATGTCATGACATAGGATTCCAGGATATGATTTCGTGTAAGACCACGTCTGGGACGTTGGCAACGATTTGAGATATCGTGTAAGACCGTGTCTAGGACACTGACATCGATTAGAGATTACGTGTAACACTATGTCTGGGACATCGACATCGTATATGATTTCGTGTAAGAACCTATCTGGGACAGTGGCATCGATATTTAATTACATGTAAGACCATATTTGGGACGTTGGCATTGTACGAGCTTTACGAGCTATCCGAGTATCCTTATTGATTTCGAACGGTTCAACGGGGGTTCTGAGAAATAAGTGATTAAATGAATGACATTCCGATTCAGGTACGTTGAAATGTATACAATATTTGATAATGAAAGGTAAGTATATATGTGCAAAGAATGTTATGTGATGTATATGCAAACGAAATGTGAATATGTGCAAATGAAACATGAACAAATGAATAAGATGTGATTTATAAAGTGGCATAAGTGAAATTGTCAGATACTATATGAATGAAAGGTGAATTTGGGTATAAGTGATGATATGTGATTCATATGAGAAATATATGTGATTAAATATGTTATTTCCCAGAATGTGCCCATTTGGCTATATGAAAGTGAGAATTGAATGTTATATGAGAATCAAATTGAATAAGCTTGTGAAAGCTAAAGTTAGTAAGTAAGTAAGTATATTATTGAATGGTGATGATTTGATATGAAATCATGTTATAAACTTGAGATAAGTTGTGTTTTGGCATATGAGATAGCATATCATGCTTATGGCATTGTAATGAAATTAATTGTTATGTTAAGTTTATTAAGATACGAGCTTACTAAGCTTTCAAAGCTTACTCTCTGTGTTTTTTTTTATGTTTATAGATTTTCGAAGATTTTCTCGGGTTGGAAGTCAGCGGAGATCGCATCACACTATCTGGCTAATGATTTCGGTATTTATACCCTTTATGACTTGGTTATATGGCATGTATAGGCTATGGTATTTGATATTATAGTTGGAAATGTATTTGGTCATCTGAGATGGTTGATTATGAATGTGGTAGTGGAATTTGGTATGTTTTTGATGTGCTCATGAATGGCCAAAAGAAATGGTCAATTTTGGTAAGTTTCATGGTTGATTTGGTAAATTGATATGAAGAGAAATGCTATGAATTGAAATGGATTAATATGATGTATGAATCACATGTTTTTGATGTGAAGTTGGTACTTTGAATTGGTATGTTTGAGTTGAAATTGTATATGGAAATGAATGATGTTGTTACGGGTCAATTGTGCATGATTTGGTATGTTTTTGACTGCCTTTGGGACATGAATTGATGCTTGTTTGATGCTTGTAGGTATGACCCAAATTTTGGGTGGCAAATTGGCCTTGCAAATGGCCTATATTTGCCCATACGGTTGAGCACATGGGCATGTGTCTCGACCGTGTCTCTCAAGGTTGCAATTCGAAGCAAGTCAGATTGCCACATGGGTAAGAAGCACGGGCGTGTGGCAGACCGTGTGACCCAAGTCAGTGTTGCACACGGGCTGAGACATGGTCCAAGGCACAGCTGTGTGAGGCACACGACCTAGCCACACGGGTGTGTGCCCTGTTTTGAAAGAAAAAATTTCTAAGTTCCATAAAATTTTCATATGAGGTCGGTTTAGTCCCGAACCTTCTCTAAAGTATGTTTAAGGTCTCGTAGACCTTCTAAAGGGACTATATGAGTATGAATTATTATGAAATAATGTTGTATGATTGATGTTATGAAGTGAGCGTAAAATGTTCTGATATGTCCGGTAATGCCTCTTAACCCTAGTTCGGCGATGGATACGGGTTAGGGGTGTTACACGATCACTAGAGCATGTAGAGCATCATCAAGCTTGCGACCTCAAGACACCTCTATCACCTTGCACATTCAGCGAATTCCTTCTAACACTTATTTCATTCATATGATTTTATTACAATACATTGAGGATAATGTACTGGAATTTAATATATTCATACTGTTGTGGTTAAAATGCGTTAGTTGCTTACTTAGTAATCGGGCATGAATTATATTTTCACCTATTTGCATGCTATTTTCATATAGTAAAGTTTGAAAACTATGCCCTTATTCTTATGAAGCATCTAGACACTAGGGGAATTTTGATTCCAAGACTTGATTCAATAAGAAAACACTTAGATTCACATAATTATTTGGGATAAATTTGTTTTTGAAATTGGCTGCTCCATAATGTTAATTTTTTCTTGGATGAATTCATTACCAAAAATAATCTTTTGTTTCATCTTCTGTTCAAATAAAAGAAAGGAAAAATTTGAAACAAAAAACAAATCGAAAAAAAGAATTGGTCAATAAATACTCCACTAATTGTTTAGAAATGAGTAATGTAACAGCTCGATTTTGACCCTAATCGGAACAGTGGTTTTGGGACCACAAATCTGAGTCCGAAAAATATTTTAATATTATTTTCTGTGTTAATTATGTGTGAATTTACATGTGTGAAAGTTTTGTGAATTAATTTTATTGTTTGTGTGCTTAATTTGATAAAAGGGCTTATTCGCGTAAAATGAAAATTTGATGGTTAAATAGGAAAGTGCTTAATTGTTGTTGTCTTTATAATTTGGAGGTTCTATGATGCAAATAGCCCATTATATAAATTAGTGGACGGCATTAAGGTTATTTTATATAGTTTTTATGTTATATATAAAAGTTAAAATAATAATTAATATATTATAATGTTAATATAATAAACAAAACATTAAAAAGCCATTGTCATCTTTATTTTTACCAACCAAAACAAAGAAAAGAAAAAAAGAAAAAAGAAAGTTTAGGGTATTCGGCCATTGTCAAGCTTGATTAAGGTACGTAACTAGCTCAGTTTTTGATAATATTTACGTTTTTGAGATCGTTGCTATGAAATGTACAAAACCCATGCTTCAATTTTTGATTTTGATGAATATTTTGAGTTAATCCATTGATGAATACATGTGATTTTTGTTGTTAGATGATAGAATATGGGAGATATGTTTTGAATTAACATGTTTTGTCTTTGAATTTTTGATGAATTTGAGTAATTTGGACTAAATTGTGAAAATAAATTTTGAGGGACTAAAATGTGAAAAAAATAAAATATATGGACTTGAATGGAGCTTGTGAATATTCGGCTTAAGCATAGTATATGCAAATTTTGTGTATTTTGTGTTTTATGCAATAGGGACTAAATTGTAAAAATTGTAAAATGTCAGGGGCAAAATGGTAATTTTCCCATTTATGTGTTTTTGGATTAAATTGAATGAATGTGTGATTAAATTAGTTAAATTTGAATTTATTTAGATCAAGAACGAAAGAAAACGGAATTAGATCGGGGGAAGTCAAAAGTAGTCGAGTAGTTGATTTCGTCCGTCGATATCCGAGGTAAGTCTATAAGCATATAAATGTCGTTAAATTTGATAGTATATATATGTTACATGATGAATGGAATTTTTGTGAATATATTTGTGTATGCCCGAATGTGTATTGAGCAAAGGAGCTATATTTCGAGTTCGATTCGATCGAGATTCAATGTCCGAAAGCCCCGTACGAACCCTAGGAATAGTTAGGATACATATGTCATGACATAGGATCTCCGATATGTTTTTTTGTGTAAGACCACATCTGGGATGTTGGCATCGATTTGTGTTTACGTGTAAGACCATGTCTGGGACATTGGCATCGTAAGATTCGTGTAAGACCCTGTCTGGGATAGTGGCATCGATATGTGATTACATGTAAGACCACGTCTGGGACGTTGGCATTGTACGAGCTTCCGACTATCCGCGTATCCTTTTTAATTCCGAACGGTTCAACGGGCAATGTGAAGTAAAGACCGGATGTGAAATTGAATTTCAGGTTCAGGTACGTGTTAGTTATTTGTTCATATGGAAACAAGGTAAGTTAGTTACTTGAAATGACAAAGGGTTATGTGAATATGAACTTTGGGTTAACCTATTTGAACATATATATGATTCGGCTTATTGATGTAATTGTAATAATGAAAGTGAAATTATGTATATGTATATGATAGATTATGTTCGGCCATATGATATATGTATGTGAGTTTCAAAGGTGATCTGGTAGTAAATGACAACTTATAAATGATATTGTACATATTCGGCATTGTTAACAAAATGTTAATATGTAATTGTTGTTATATATGTTTTTGCTTAAGACTTACTAAGCTCAAATAGCTTACTCTGTGTGTGTTTTCATTTATCTCTGTTTTATAGATTTTGAAGTCACGTTACGAGCTCGGGGATCGTCAGCAAAGCCTATCACACTATCGACTATTTCTTTCGGTATTTTACTAAGATAAATATGGGCATATGGCATGTATAGCATAGACAGAATGTTTGGCTTTGGGACATATATATATATAGCCATGTGAAAATGGCTAAGTATGATGTTTAATTTTAATGAGTTTTGGTTATGATATATATATATATGTGTGATATGTTTAGTATGATTTGTTTTGGTGAGTTGCTATAATTTGATTCAAGAGAATTAGGTATGAATAAAGAATGAGTGTTATGTATATAGCTATGTAATAAGTCTAGATAAATGGTTGTGAAATGAATGAATAGTATGTTTTAGAATGCTTAGTTTTGGTATGTTTTGATGGCTAGTGAAATGGTCAAAATTATGGTAAGCTTATTGATGCAAAGTAAGTATATATATATTTGATGAATGGATGTCATAATGAAATGGTAAATTTGTGATGAGTCATGTTTAGAAATACTTGTGAATAAGTTAAGCTAAATAGTATATAAGATGGTATGATTGAAATGTTCTTGAATGAGTTTAAAAGGAGGACTATTTGGTATGTTTTTGATTGCATTTCAACACAAGTCAGACTTGACCACGGGCAAGACACACGGGCGTGTGACTGGCCGTGTGGTGCAAGTCAATGTCGACCACGGGTGAGGCACACGGGCGTGTCTCAGGCCGTGTGGACAAGTCAGTATGTATGCCCTGTTTTGACACGGCTTAGACACACGGGCATGTCTAAGGCCGTGGGAGGCACACGGCCTGCCCACACGGGCGTGTGACCTCTGTAACTTTGAAAAAAAAATTCTTAAATTTCTAAGAACTCCCGAATGTGTTTGATTTAGTCCTGACCTATTTCTAAAGCATGTTTAAGGTCTCGTAGACCTATTTAAGGGACACTTTGATTTGTTTTGTTGAATCATGATATGAAATAACTGTGAATGTTTCTGTTTTTTCGGTAATACCTCTTAACCCTATTTCGGTGACGGTTACAGGTTAGGGGTGTTACAAGTAAAGTCTTAGAATTTTGACCAATAGAGTAACCGAAGACAGGTGCTTAGTTTGTTATAAGTCTTTGTGTCAAATGATCAACTGACGTTCTAAGATATTCACTTACTCCGCTAATCTTAAAAATTGTGAGTAGAGTTAGTATCCATCTAGAGATGTTACCGATTGAGTAATGGGGGTGGGGTGCTTAGGTTGCCATTCTTCTTCACGTAAAAAGATTTAGTGACACTCTAGACAAGCTATTTACTTAAAAAAATGAGCAAAAGGGAGAAAAATTAACACAAAAAATGAGGCAAAGGGTTGCTTATGGTTATGAATTTTAATCAGTTTTGGTGTCTTGGCAACTTAGCATAAATTGGTATTGTGGAGTCTAATTATGAGATTGTAACACCCCAAGCCTGACCTGTCCTCTAGATCCAGGTATGGAGCATCACAAATGGGCCTATACTTAATTAGGCTAACTTAGTTTATGTAAACAATCTAAAATAAAACTTTCTAAAAAACTGAATTTTAAAATTTAATCATTCTTACAACAGGGACCTTAAGTCACAAACTTTTTGGTTTTTCGCAGTTCAAATTTCTGAACAGACTACTCATTTACAAGAAATCCTTAAAAATGTACTTTCTAAAAAACTAAATTTTAAAATTTAATCAATCTTACAGTAAGGGCCTTAAGTCACTAATTGTTTGGTTTTTCGCAGTTCAAATTTCTAAACAGACTACTCATTTATAAGAAATCCTTAAAAATTTAGCTAAGGGCTATCTATCCTAAAAATCTCGATCCTAGATACACTATCTAACTTCACTACAATAGTCCTTGAGGCAGAGCCTCTAATAATACCCCTCGGTGATCCCTGGTCTCCACCCCATCTAGCTTGGTCCCATCTCTGAGTCCTCTTTCATCCTCACAAGCCCTACAAACATCAGCACACAACTGTAAGTTCAAATGAAACTTAGTGAGTTCCCTTACCATTCATAATAACCTTACCACAAAGGGGTACCAAATGTAAAATAAACTATCATAAATAAAATACTCCCTACTTGCTCACGGCAAGATTACTTCGTTAGGGTGCCGAACTCCACCCTATTCTCTGAATTACTCGGCTTGCTACCCGACCTTCCTCTAGTCGGATTCTCCACTTGAGCATGTTCTAGACACCTCACTATTTCAATAGGTCTTACCCTTACTTCTTGTTTACACTTTCTTACTTTCTTACACTTTCCCTTTACATAGGGTGTACGTTAAACTTAAAAGGACCCGGCTATTCATTGATTTCCCAATATGAACCTTGATGATAGCTTTTTCAACAACCCGTTCAAGGATTCTTAAAGTATACCTCCCTTGGCAGACTTGGATGAACCAGTCCTTGACGGACTCCCTCTTCCCTTACTCTAACCCTAAAGAACTTGTTAACATTTCCTTACTGTGCTGACTTTGGTAGTCCTCACCATTCTGGTCAACCTATTCTCATTATGCCTTAGTGTTCACAATGGTAAAACTACATCCAGTAGTCCACCCCTCACAACAACCCTTGTAACAGTCCGGTTTAGACCCTAGTCGGAATAGTGGTTTTGGGACCACAAATCCGAGTCAGAAAAATATTTTAATATTATTTTCTCAGTAACTTCACGATGTATGTGATTAAGCATGTGTGAAAGTTTCGTGAATTAATTTTATTGTTTGTGTGTTTAATTTGAGAAAAGGACTTAATCGCAGGAAATGTAAAAGCGGCCTTTTAATTGAATAAGTGACGAATTGTTAATGTCTTTAATATGTGAAGTCCTTAAGAGGTTATTATGCCATTGATATGGTTAATGGACATTTATAACCAACCATTATATAAGTTTTATATGTTAAATAATAACGATAAAAAGGTAAATTAGTTAAAAAGTTTAATTATAATAAAACAAAAGCTAAAATAAAGCATTCATTCATCTTTGTTTCACCGAAAATTGAAAGAAAAAGAAGGGTTTAAAGCTTTGTTACATTTGGCACTTGCAAGTCTTAATTAAGGTATGAGTTTTGTTTGGTTTTTGATAATTTCTATGTTTTTGTGATCGTTGCTTCGAGTACTATCAAGCCCATGCTTTAATTTTAGAATTTGATGAAGATTTTGAGATATGCCATTGATGATTTTGTAAGCTTTGTGATAGTTGATGATGAAATATGAAATATATGTGTTAGATTAACATGTTTTGTCTTTGGATTTTTTATGAATTTGAGTAATTTGGACTAAATTGTGATAATAATATTTTGAGGGACTAAAAATGTGAAATAAATGAAATATATGGGCTTATATGAAGCATATGAAAATTCGGCTAAGCATGGGTACAAAGAAATTATGTGTATTTTGTGATTTTGTGAAATAAGGACTTAAATGTCAAATTGTGAAAATGTGAGGGCTAATTTGTAAAATGCCCTAAATGTGTGTTTTTGGATTGAATTGAATGATTTGGCAAATAAATGGGTTAAATTTGAATATGTATAGATTAAGAACCAAAGAAAATAGATTTAGACAGGGGGAAGTCGAAAGTGATCGAGTAGTCGTTTCTGTCCGTTCATATCCGTACGAGGTAAGTCTATATACAAATAAATGTATTTAATTTGATTTATTCATATTCATATGAAATTGAATTGTGATGAATGACTATGGAAAAAAGCACAAGTACAATCCGAGAAAGTATTGACAAAGTGTTAATGTCCGAAAAGTCCTGTACGAACCTTAGGATTAGTTAGGATACATATGTCATGACATAGGATTCTGATATGAGTTATCGTGTAAGACCACGTCTGGGACGTTGGCATCGATTTGAGAATTGCGTGTAAGACCATGTCTGGGACATTGGCATCGTATATGGTTTCGTGTAAGACCCTGTCTGGGACAGTGGCATCGATATTTGATTACATGTAAGACCACGTCTGGGACGTTGGCATTGTACGAGTATTCTGAGTTATCCGAGTATCCTATTTGATTCCAAATGGTTCAACGGGCAATTTTGAGAAATAAAAGACTATGTGAAATGTGTAACCGATTCAGGTACGTTTGAAATGTACTCTATGTTTGAGTATGAAAGGTAAGTATAAGTGAATTTACAAAAGTGAGATATGTGCATAGAATTGTTGAGACAAAATGAGATATTTGTATGAATGTGCTATAATCTAATGAGATACATGGAGATGTGAATTGTTGTCAAACAAATGGTTAGATACCTTTGAGCTAAAGAATATATGTGAATATGTTATTGAGATATGCTAAAGTTCTTGTAATTGAAATGGCTATAAATGTTTTACATGATAAGTTTATTTGTATATGGCTTACTAAGCTTTTGAAAGCTTACTTTGTGTGTGTTTGCATTGTTTTATAGATCGTTAAAGCTACGAAAGGCTCAGAGATCGTCGAGGATCATCACCACACTATCAAAACATATTTTGGTACCTTTTGAATGTGTACATATTTTAAGTATGACATGTATAGACTAGTTGAGTTAGATGATGTTTTGAGATGTATATATAAGCCATGAGATATGGCTTGTTAATGAATTTGAATATGGTAACTTTTTAATCTATGTTTTGTGATGCAAAGTTGGTATCTTTATGATGAAAGGTTGGTATGATTTGGTTGCAATTTGAAAGTATAAAATGTGTTTGTTTGGGATGTAGGTTTGACCCTAAAATGGGTGGCAAATTGGCCTTGAAAATGGCCTATATTTGCCCACAACGTTAAGCACACGGACGTGTGGCTCGACCGTGTCATTTGAGTTTGTAATTCAAAACAAGTCAGTTTCGGCCACGGGGTGGACACACGGGCGTGTGACTGGCCGTGTGATGCAAGTCAGTGTCGACCACGGGTGAGGCACACGGGCATGTCCTCGGCCGTGTGAACAAGTCAGTATGTATGCCCTGTTTTGCCACGGCTTAGACACACGGGTGTGTCTGAGGCCATGTGAGGCACACGGCCTGCCCACACGTGTGTGTGACCTCTGTAACTTTGAAAAATGTTTGATTTTTGGAAAAATTTTGTATGATCCCGGTTTAGTCCCGACCCCTTTCTAATGCATGTTTAAGGTCTCGTAGACCTCATTAAGGGACTATATGCTTGTATGTTGCTATGATATGATGATGTTATACTTATTGATGTGAAATGTTCATAAAAGTTTTCGATTTGTCCGGTAATGCCTCTTAACCCTAGACCGGCGATGGTTACGGGTTAGGGGTGTTACAACCCTTACTTGAGATCTTCACTCGCTTCATACTTGAGGGTCAATCTATCCTGTTAGACCAACATATTGTTACCCATGTGACTATGTGAGCCTGTCCTCTCACCTGCTCATCTCCTCCATACGAATCTATCTTTACTACGGTGTTCCCGCACTAGACTTTCCACAAAGGGGAGTAGCTTTGACAGACATTTAATTTTCTCTCACTTTCCCATACTTAGGTAAGCTCCTACACAACCTATCTTTCTCTAATTCTCGTTGGGTCTTTTCCCTTTCCTTGTTGGCTTCCATATTTACCTTTACAGTTTTCAACATTTTGTTGGATACCTTACGATTCGCTTGTCTTACATACACTTTCCTTAAAATTTTCTTTCACCTGTGTGGTTTCTCATACTTGGTGCACTGGTTGCATACCATTCACTTTAGATCATGGCATACATACTACATTTGTCCCATGGCAGATTCTATGGGATGTCGTAGCCTAGCTATGGTCTTATACCTTTCTTACCTTTTTCTCACGTCCTAGCGGACATAACCATGTTTACTATCCCGACAGACTTCATCTCTGTTTCATGTATATTGTCCTAGTGGACTTACTCTGTGGATGTCATGGAGTCTTTCATCCATGGTCTTATACCGATTCGCCATCCTGGCGCATTACCTCATTACGCCATGGAGTCTTTCATCCATGGTCTTACTCATCATACTTGGCTATCATAGCATCTTTCATCTATGGTCTTACACCGTATATCTTATACCATTTACCTTACTGTCATGACATCTTTCGTCAATTGTCTTACGCCCTTATCATTGCCAAGTATCATGTTGTCATGACATCTTTCATCCATGGTCTTCGCTATGTACCATATACCAGACTGCCATAGCCTCTTTCATCCATGGTCTTATGCCATATATCACCATCACGGTGTCGCCCCGAATGTCCAATTGGTATCGCCTTCGTGGTAAATACCATAATTTCATTTCCCAAATCCTCCTCCCATTACTTCATTAACACCGCCTAACCTTGATGCTTGAACACTTCAGTGTTCCCTCCAAAAGGTTTAGAGCTTCGCCCGAGACGGTAACTAAAGGTTCACTCCCCATTTTCCATCCTAACTTCATCTATCCCTTGAGGTTTCCCCAGACATGTGATACATGCTTGTATCATCATCATTCATGCTTATGCAAATACAACGTAAACCTTACAATAGGTTTGGAGTTTTAGGAACTCACCTGAATCCTTATCATTTCCATGGCTTATCCCTTTTTCTCGAGCACCGAAGCTTCCATCCTCCAAGCAATAGCTTACAAAAAAAATAACCATGGGTTACACCTACTATGAACGTTTCTAACGTAAAACACTTTTCGAGCTATTTTGTTATATGACATTTTGCAGAAAAAGAAGATATGCATCGGCCGATGGATATATCACAATATGAAGCGATGTATATATGGCCAAAAGGTAAAGATTTTCTTCCCTCACCTCGTGACAAAATTATGCAAAAAGGTTGGGGTTCTGATGGAAGCAAATGACCAATTCATGAGGCTGACGAAGAGCTTAATAGGTGACTCTATGTATACCTAATACGTTGAGCTTAATCGAAAACAAATCAAGAATTGGAACCAACAAAGAAAGAAAAAGATGGACATGCTGACATCTTTGAAAGGGAAATGGCATTGAAAGTTCGAGAAGAGATTACGGGAAGAGAAATCTCAAATGCAGAATGAATGACAAGATGGATGCAAGAAATGGGCCCAGTAGGATAAGAGTTTGCACGAAAAAATGGTATACGGATACGAAATTTTCCACCGAACAAATACGGCCCCATGCGATCCTATCATAGATTCGAGGAGAAGGGGAGTGAAGAAGAGGAAGGAAGTGAGAGAGAATAAGAGGAGGAGGACGACAATACAGAACAAGACTCTTAAGAGGAGGAGGATGACGACTACGAGGTGGCATTTTAGCCACAATGATCTATGAAGAGAGGGCTTGTCATCCGTAGCCCAACCTGATATGCACATTTTTCAAGCGAAGACTCCTTTCGAGGCCATGTCTCTGGCCGAGGGAAAACACTGATAGAAGAGGAAATCGCCCCATTTTTACGATTAATGACAATTTTTTTTATAATTTTTGAACATGTAAAATAGTTAATTAGGATTATTTTTATTTTTGTTCTAGATTAAAAGTAGGAGTAACAGTAGTTTCTATATATTTTGTTCTAAACTCTCTATGTAAGAACCCTATACGAGGAAAGCACTACAGTTACGAGCATAAATGAATAATGAAGGAAGCACCCACCATAACACTATGACAATGTCACGATCAATCGGGTAACTTCATTCCTTATCTACTTAGGGGTTGCACATTATGGACAATGTGTTATCTAAAGTTTGGAGGGTAATATTAGGGACAATGTGCTATCACAATTAAATTGCACTTGAGCTTGTAGAAATGTAACAGCCCGATTTTGGGGCTAGACGGAATAGTGGTTTCAGAACCACTAATTCGAGGTCGGATAAATTAGTTTTAATATTACCTTATGTGTTATAGCATGATTATAAGGATGCATGAAAATATTGGTGTTTAAATTTTAGCGATTGCATGCTTAATTGCGAAAAAGGACTAAATCGCAAAAGGTGCGAAAGTTCTATTTTGCAACTAGAGGTGTCTAATAGCTATGGAATATTAAATTGGAGGTCCTTAAAGTGCAATTAGGCCTTTCTAAAGGTGATGGCTGGCCAAGGGGACAAGAGCATTAAATTTGGTCAAAAATTTGGTGATATTAGGTAACTAAAATGAATAAAATAAGATATGTAAAAGAGTTGTCATCTTTTACTATTCCCATTTCTTCTTCCATCGAAAATTGAAGAGAAAATAGAGGTTTTTTGTAACACCCCAAACCCGGTCAACACACCACGACCGAATCTGGCGTCTTACGGAGTAAAAACATTTTGAGTAAAACAAGTTTGCCGATTTATTTCTATTGAAAACTCCTTTACTGTTTAAAAGATTAGAAAACCCCGTGTAGAGTATAGTTGAAATCATTTTTGGTTGCTTTAAAACCCGGAAAAACCCTCTTTTGTTGGAAATCCATTTGTTGTTTATAATTTTGGAAAAACTTTCGATACTTATTAAAAACCAAGTGAGTTAAGCATAGTCGAGTTAAGAACCATTTGTGTTTGGAGTTGTTTAAGAAATTAAATTTGAAAACGTTGCTTTTTACCGGTTATTTAAGCAAATCAAATTATTAAGCACATGCATAATATAAATCAAATGAAAGCAAGTAATTAAAAAAAACCCAAAATAACACTTAGCGGCCTTATTACAAAACCAAAACCAAATTTAAAGTAAATAAATAAAAACCAAAATTTTAATTTAAAGTCAAAAACCGAAAATAAGTAGCATGGCCACCTCGAGTCCTCATCGGCTCCAAATCCGCGATCTAAGCCTCATCTGCAAAATATAGGGGAAGGGGTGAGTCACCGAGACTCAGTGTATAAATCCCCAACCCGATAGAATAGCACTCACACAAGTCATTAATAAAACATGCAAATCATGCAACCCCATAACCTAACCATCCGATCTCCTCTATCTACCCCATGTGGTCAAAACCACTGGTGGTCAAAACCACTGGTGACCGTAGTCACAAATCAAGTGATGGGGCCAACCCATCGTGTGGTCAAAACCACTAATGACAATCCCGTAATCAACATGTGGGGCCAACCCACTGTGGTACCAAACCACCGGGACAAGTCACAATATCCATATGTGGTCAAAACCACTGGTGGTCAAAACCACTGGGACTTAGTCACAAATAATAGTATCAAGGCGGGGCCAACCCGTCGTGTGGTCAAAACCACTGGTGACAGTCCAAATAATTATTCTCCCTCCTCTCAACAATCCCACCATCATGTCCATATAAATCGTGGCATAATAACGTATGATGATGCAAATAACACATGGCATAGCAGTAAACAATGACATGATAGCATATATCGAGATCCATAATCGGGGGACTTACCCGGAGTCCACGCTCATGACACAAAGCATAACTACCGGTTTCAATGGCAATTAACAGTAACATAATAAACATATCATACTAACGAAGTGTGTAAGCATTACACACCTGACTATTCGTAGATCTAAGCGAAATCCTGAAACTACGCGAAACTAACGAGATCCCGAAACGTTTGCCTCCCCCCCTTTCCTACAATCGGTCCACACTACACTTTTAGAAATATAGCCATTCGGCTTAATCACAAAATCCCGAAGATATGTCGCACGAAGGTAGCACCTTACCTTAATGCCGATTTGGTTTCCAACCAGATCCCGAAGCTATGTGATGCACCTCCCTTGCAATCGGCCAAGCACTAGCACACAAAAAAAATGATTAGCCTTCGGCTTTTGAACGAATAAGAAACAGATCCAAATACAAGAACCCTTACCTAGATCGGCAACCGAATCCCGAAGACCCACTGTATTCGGCTACCAAGCACCAACGTTCGGCACCCCTAAGTGATGTTAGGGATTTCGGCTACCAATAAAGAACAAGAATAGAGTTTAATATATGTGAATCTATAATAAAAGGGAAGATAGAAGGGAAGTGGGGTTTCGGCATTACCCAAATCGATCAAGAAGAGAAGAAGAAGTCACCTACCAGGAGATTCAGCTATGAATCAAAAAGAAAGAGATAGATTCGACACTTCAATGGAGACTAGATCACGTGAAAAGAGAAGAAAATAAGGCCAAGGGTATTCAGCCAAATACTTGAAAGAAGAGAGGAGAGAACTCAACAAGATTTCGGCTTTTGAAGGTGGTAGAGATGAAGAAGAAAAGGGAATGGGAATGAAGGGATTCGGCAAAGGAGAAAGCAAGAGATTTCGGCACAGGGAGATTTGAAGGAAAGAAAAGATGAAGTGTAAAGAGTTGCTTTCGGCTTTGAGCAAAATAGGAAGAAAAGAAGGGAACTAAGATGGATTCTTGCTAGGTAGGCTAACAATGAGTGAACCGAAAAGAAAAGAAAAGAAGAGAATTGAGTTTCGGCTCTTCAAAGGAGTTGCAAAATTGGTTCGGCCAAATGCCCAAGTTGCTTAGAAAGAAAAACCAAAATGAGGAGAAAAGCAAGAGGGGTTTCGGTTTTTGACACCAAACAAAAAATAAAGAAGCCTTCTAAGCTAGCCGACTCTAGCCGACTCCCATAGCACATTCGGCCACCCTCCAAAGAACCCAAAACCGATTGCACCTCCTCCTCAAAGTCCATAATTCGGCCAACTCCTTCAAATGAGTTTGAAAAGATTCAAACTCCTAAATTTCCTCCCCTACATCAGTTCAAATCCGTTTGACCCCTTCCATCATTATCTTCCGAGTCCATCCCGAGCACTCCTCTTCCCGCTCCGGTGTGAAAAAATAATAAGCAGAAAGTGCAATTCCTGCTGCTCGAACCCAAGCACTCCTTCCCTGCATGTGGCGTCACCCACCTGGCACCTTAGTGGCGCCTCCTTTGCCACTTTGCCACTAGGTTGTTTGCGTCCCAACCCTTCAATAAATTCTTTTAACCCCCTAACTCTCCTAGCTCCCTCTTCCTAAGCACTAAAACAAAATTTTTGGCCATGACCCAGGCCTAACCCGAGGTCATGCCTAGACCCCAAAACATGCTACACTAGCACAGTAGGCATATCATCACATGCAAACACATACAAAATGCAGAGACCCCGATTTAAGGATGTTACAGTTCTACCCCCTTAAAAATAATTTCAGCCTCGAAATTACTTGGTCAGAAGAGTTGAGGGTATTGCTGCCGCATCGCATCCTCCGGTTCCCACGTGGCCTCCTCTGTACCATGGTTCCGCCATAATACTTTTACCAAGGGAATTGACTTCCTACGCAGAACCTTGACATCCCGATCCAAAATCCGTACCGGTTCCTCTTCGAAAGACAAGTCTGAGCTCACCTCTATCTCCGCAACTGGCACGACATGTGACGAATCTGACCGATAGCGCCTAAGCATTGAAACATGAAAGACGTTGTGAATCTGACTTAACTCTGCCGATAACTTGAGCTGATAAGCTACCGGTCCCACTCGCTTCAACACCGTATACGGCCCGATAAACCTAGGACTTAGCTTACCTTTTCTCCCAAATCTCAACACCTTTTTCCATGGCGATACCTTCAGAAAGACCTTGTCACCCATCGCATACTCTATATCCCTGCGCTTAAGTTCGGCGTAAGACTTACGCGCCTCAGTCGACGCTTCCTTAAGACGAGTCTCAATCACCTTAACCTTATCCTCTGTTTACATTACCAACTCCGACCCAACATCCGCTGTTCACCCGATTCGTCCAACACGTCGGAGTACGACATTTCTGTCCATATAGTGCCTCATATGGTGCCATCTGAATACTCGCTTGATAACTGTTGTTATAAGCGAACTCTGCCAATGGTAGATACTCCTCCCAACTACCACAAAATCCGAACACGGCCCTTAACATATCTTCCAAAATTTGGATTAGCCTCTCAGACTGTCCATCAGACTGCGGGTGAAAAGCCGTGCTGAAATCCAACCTCGTACCCAATGCCTGATGCAAAGCTTTCCAAAACCTCGACGTGAACCTGGGATCCCTATCCGAGATAATTGACACTGGCACTCCATGCAACCTTACTATCTCGACCACATACAACTTGGCTAACTTCTGGAGCGAATAATCAACCCGGACTAGTATGAAACGAGTCGATTTAGTTAGACGATCCACAATCACCCAGACTGAGTCCTTCTTACTAGGCGTAAGGGGAAGCCCACTAATGAAGTCCATCGTAATCCTTTCCCATTTCCACTGCGGAATCTTTACCGGCTGCAACAGTCCTGGACGGTAATTGATGCTCACCTTAACTTGCTGGCATGTCAAACACTTGCCCACAAACTCGCCATTTCTTCCGCTTAAGACCGCCACCGTAATCGCTCCCTCAAATCGTGATACATCTTATCGCCTCCAAGATGCATAGCGTATGGGCTGCTATGAGCTTCCTGAAGAATCCGCTGTCTCAACTCAACGTCCTTGGGCATACATACTTTCTCTTGAAAACACAATTCTCCATCACTGCCCAAACTGTAACCCTCCGATTCACCATTCTGCACTTGCAACCTCCGAGCACTCAAAACCTCATCTATTAGCCAAGTTTCTCCTTAACTCGATCAATCCAAGTCGGCTTTACTTGCAATTCCGCCAACAGACTCGATCGTCATAAAGACTAAGGTGAGCAAACATTAACCTCGGATCTCGCTACCACCTTACGGCTCAACGCGCCGCCTACTACGTTAGCCTTACCGGATGGTACTCAATCGAGTAGTCGTAGTCCTTCAACAACTCGATCCACCTTCACGCCTCAAATTTAAATCTTTACGAGTCAAGAGGTACTTCGGACTCTTATGATCCGTGTAGACTATCGACTTTTCCCCATACAAGTAATGCCTCCAAATCTTCAAGGCAAAAACCACTGCACCAACTCCAAGTCATGTGTCGGATAGTTACCCTCATGAGGCCTTAATTGCGAGACGCATAAGCTACCACCTTTCCATCTTGCATCGACACACACCTAAGCCAAGTTATGTGATGCATCACAATAGACCGTGAATTCCTTCCCCGCCTCGAGTTGAATCAACACCGAGCTTCATCGAATCTTCTTTAACTTGTCGAAACTCTCTTGCTGTTTTTCACCACACAAATGGAACCCCTTTTCTCAACAACTTAGTCACGTGGCTATCAAAGAAAAACCCTTTACGAACCTTCAGTAGTATCCTCGCCAAACCTGAAAACTTTGAATCTCTCAAACCGACTTAGGTGGTTTCCAATCCAACACCGCTTCGATCTTTCGAGATCCACCCTAATCCCCTCACCGATACCACATGACCCAAGAAAGTTACCTCCTTAAGCGTAACTTGCACTTACTAAACTTAGCAAATAGTTGCTTCTCCTCGAATCAGAGAACCACCCGTAGATGCGCATCATGCTCCTCTTGATTTCGAGTACACCAAAATGTCGCTCTAAACACTACGATGAACCGATCCAAATACTGGCTTTGAAACACCCGATTCATCATGTCCATGAATGCTTTGCCAACAAGATTGGTCAACCGAATGGCATCACCGAAACTCGTAATGCCCATACCGGACGAAACGCCGCTTTATGAATATCGACCTCCTTCACCTTGAGTTGATGATACCCCGACCTAAGATCTATCTTAGAGAATACCGATGCACCCTTAAGCTGATCAAACAAGTCGTCTATCCTGGGCAACGGATACTTGTTTTTGCTCATCAACTTATTCAGCTGGCGGTAGTCTATACACATCCGCATAGTACCGTCTTTCTTCTTAACAAAAAGCACAGGTGCTCCCCAAGGTGATACACTCGGTCGGATGAAACTTCTGTCCAGCAACTCCTGAATATGAGCCTTTAACTCCACCAATTCTTTCGGCACCATCCTATACGGGGCAATAGATACTAGCGCAGTTCCAGGTAACAAATCTATACCGAACTCAACCTCGCGATCAGGAGGCAAACCCGAAAGTTCCTCTGGGAATACATCAGCAAATTCCCTCACGGTTCGGACACTCTCCACAGCTGAATCCTTGGCTTCCAGAGCACAGACATGCACCATAAATGCCTCGCAACCTTTCCTTACCATTTTCTCAGCCTTCAGCGCAGAGACAACATTGGATAGGTAATCTCTCCTATTACCTATCATCACCACCTCTTCGCCTTCCATTGTCTTCAACACCATGCGCTTAGCTGCGCAATTCAAACTGGCCTGGTACTTCACTAACCAATCCATCCCGAGAATCAGATCGAACTCCCCAAACGGCAGTTCCATCAAGTCAGCCAAAAACATGACCCCTTGAAGTTCTAGGGGTACATCCCTATATAGTTTATTTACTTCTACAGAGTGACCTAGAGGGCTTATCACTGTCATCTTCCTAGAAGTAATCTTAGAGTCTAAGTTCATTATTTCCGCTATGCTACTGGCAACAAACGAGTGCGTCGAACCCACATCAATCAAAGCATTATAAGGTAGACCAAAGATTAAGAACGTACCAGTTATGACGTCCGGTGCGTCGCCCTCCTCTCGACGCCTTGCTGCGTAGACCAATCCAGGCTGTCTCGCCTTTGTACCACCTGCACCTCTGCCCGGTGCTCCACGGCCTCTACCAGAGCCATTACCTCCCCTGGCTGAACCACGGCCCCTCTGTGGCTGCTGACCATCCCTCCTAATCTGTGTACAATTCTGATCCCCAGACTGCAGCCTAGCTGATCTCTGGGGACAATCCCTCACTCGATGCCCCATCGATCCACACTCGAAACATCCTCTCGCTTCCACCCAACATTCCCCGTGTGAGACTTCCCACATCGAGCACACCGTGGCGGCCATCGAATAGCAAAGCAGCAGCCTCACCGCTTGATTCGCCCACCATACCTAGCCCTTTTCTCGCGATTCCCTACAGACCACGATGACCTGAACTCCTCTTATTCCAACTCCTATCCCGTTCCGTCTCATTGACCGCTTTACCTCTCTCAGCAACCTTGGCCTTCTCTACTAAGACCGCAAACTCTCTTTCCTACTATGGGGTAATTAACATCCGCAGCTCGTCTCTCAGCCCATCCTCAAATCTGACACAGCGCTCATGCTCCGTGCCCACAATACCCCGTGCATACCGACTCACCAACAAATTCCGCCTCATATTCCGAGCAATGTCTTATTTCCACTGAACCAAGTTCGGGGAATACCTTCTTATTTCGCGCATCGATGTAACTAGCCCCAATGTATTTCCTCCGATAGGTCAGCTCTAAAAGAAATCCCAAGTGATGTCGCGACCATTGCTCCATCCCTAACCGTGAGCCACCATTGATACGACTCATCCCGGAGAAGAGATACTATACCCTTCACTTCTCCTCACCGAAAGTCCAGGTCATCCATGATGCGTTCCGTCGCCTCCAACCAATATTCTCGCCAGTACTAGGTGCCACGCCGGATACACCTCTGAATACCTTTGCACCATTAGCCCTGAGTCACTCGGACACAGATTTTCGAGCTCCTGCTCCGACGCCTGCACTCGTAACCCTTTCTAGCACCCGCAGCATCACCTGTGACACTGCGTCATCACCACCCGTTTGATCCTGAAATTCTGCGCCCACAGCTGGCGGCGGTGGTACCTCGTTTTCTGACCCATGTCCAGACCCTACCAGTTCCGACACTGTCATCCTACCCCTGCCTCGTCCACGTGTATTACACCCACGTCCACGTGCACTCATGATTACCGATATGAATTGATTTGACTACAAGTTTTATGCATTAGACTTTATTCCACTGTTTATTAAAGCACAGTCTTATGAGAAGTTTAATACAGGGATTGTTTCGCAAGTTCATACCATCTTACAGTTCAGATCTCTAAAGTAGTTCCTACTACTATTTAGTCATGCCCATATTATCATAATCATAACATCATAAGCAACAATTTGGGATACTTACAGGCGGATCGGTCTTGAGACTCGGTGCCATGCTTTCCCAACCATCCTTTTTCCCATAAAGCCTTTCATAATACATTTTAAGACATTTTTGGGCCTCAGGCCCACAGTCGAGCTGTTGAACCTGGCTCTGATACCTAAATTGTAACACCCCAAACTCGGTCAACACACCACGACCGAACCTGGCATCTTACAGAGTAAAAACGTTTTGAGTAAAATAAGTTTGCCGATTTATTTCTATTGAAAGCTCCTTTACCATTTAAAAGATTTAAAAACCCCGTGTAAAGTATAGTTGAAATCATTTTTGGTTGCTTTAAAACCCGGAAAAACCCTCTTTTGTTGGAAATCCATTTGTTGTTTATAGTTTTGGAAAACCTTTCGATACTTATTAAAAACCAAGTGAGTTAAGCATAGTCGAGTTAAGAACCATTTGTGTTTGGAGTTGTTTAAGAAATTAAATTTGAAAACGTTACTTTTTACCGGTTATTTAAGCAAATCAAATTATTAAGCACATGCATAATATAAATCAAATGAAAGCAAGTAATTAAAAAAAAAAACCCAAAATAATACTTAGCGGCCTTATTACAAAACCAAAACCAAATTTAAAGTAAATAAATAAAAATCAGAATTTTAATTTAAAGTCAAAAACCGAAAATAAGTAGCATGGCCACCTCGAGTCCTCCCCGGCTCCAAATCCGCGATCTAAGCCTCATCTGCAAAATATAGGGGAAGGGGTGAGTCACCGAGACTCAGTGTATAAATCCCCAACCCGATAGAATAGCACTCACACAAGTCATTAATAAAACATGCAAATCATGCAACCCCATAACCTAACCATCCGATCTCCTCTATCTACCCCGTGTGGTCAAAACCACTGGTGGTCAAAACCACTGGTGACCGTAGTCACAAATCAAGTGATGCGGCCAACCCATCGTGTGGTCAAAACCACTGATGACAATCCCGTAATCAACATGTGGGGCCAACCCAATGTGGTACCAAACCACTGGGACAAGTCACAATATCCATATGTGGCCAAAACCACCGTGGTCAAAACCACCGACTTAGTCACAAATAATAGTATCAAGACGGGGCCAACCTGTCGTGTGGTCAAAACCACCGGTGACACCCAAATAATTCTTCCCCTCCTCTCAACAATCCCACCATCATGTCCATATCAATCGTGGCATAATAACGTATGATGATACAAGTAACACATGGCATAGCGATAAAAACAATGACATGATAGCATATATCGAGATCCATAATCGTGGACTTACCCGAGTCCACGCTCATGCCACAAAGCATAACTACACAGGTTTCAATGGCTATTAACAAAGAACATAATAAACATATCATACTAACAAAGTGTGTAAGCGTTACACACCTGACTATTCGTAGATCTAAGCGAAATCCTAAAACTACGCGAAACTAACGAGATCCCGAAACGTTTGCCTCCCCCCATTTCCTACAATCGGTCCACACTACACTTTTAGAAATATAGCCATTCGACTTAATCATAAAATCTCGAAGATATGTCGCACGAAGGTAGCACATTACCTTAATGCTGATTTGGTTTCCAACCAGATCCCGAAGCTATGTGATGCACCTCCCTTGCAATTGGCCAAGCACTAGCACACAAAAAAAATGATTAGCCTTCGAATTTTGAACGAATAAGAAACAGATCCAAACGCTAGAACCCTTACCTAGATCGGCAACCAAATCCCGAAGACCCACTGTATTCGGCTACCAAGCACCAACGTTTGGCACCCCTAAGTGATGTTAGGGATTTCGGCTACCAATAAAGAATAAGAATAGAGTTTAATATATGTGAATCTATAATAAAAGGGAAGATAGAAGGGAAGTGGGGTTTCGGCATTACCCAAATCGATCAAGAAGAGAAGAAGAAGTTACCTTCCAGGAGATTCGGCTATGACTCAAAAAGAAAGAGATAGATTTGGCACTTCAATGGAGACTAGATCACGTGAAAAGAGAAGAAAATAAGGCCAAGGGTATTCGGCCAAATACTTGAAAGAAGAGAGGAGAGAACTCAACAAGATTTCGGCTTTTGAAGGTGGTAGAGATGAAGAAGAAAAGGGAATGGGAATGAAGGGATTCGGCAAAGGAGAAAGCAAGAGATTTCGGCACAGGGAGATTTGAAAGAAAGAAAAGATGAAGTGGAAAGAGTTGCTTTCGACTTTGAGCAAAATAGGAAGAAAAGAAGGGAACTAAGATGGATTCGGCTAGGTAGGCTAACAATGAGTGAACCGAAAAGAAAAGAAAAGAAGAGAATTGAGTTTCGGCTCTTCAAAGGGAGTTGCAAAATTGGTTCTACCAAATGCCCAAGTTGCCGAAAGAAAAACCAAAATGAGGAGAAAAGCAAGAGGGGTTTCGATTTTGACACCAAACAAAAAAAAAAAGAAGCCTTCTAAGCTAGCCGACTCTAGCTAGCTCCCATAGCACATTCGGCCACCCTCCAAAGAACCCAAAACCGATTGCACCTCCTTCCCAAAAGTCCATAATTCGCCAACTCCTTCAAATGAGTTTGAAAAGATTCAAACTCCTAAATTTCCTCCCCTACATCAGTTCAAATCCATTTGACCCTTCCATCCTTATCTTCGTAGTCCATCCCGAGCACTCCTCTTCCCCGCTACGCATGAAAAAAATAATAAGCGAAAAGTGCAATTCTGTTTGCCGAACCCAAGCACTCCTTCCCCGCATGTGGCGTCACCCACTGCACCTTAGTGGCGCCTCCTTTGCCACTTTGCCACTAGGTTGTTTGTGTCCCAACCCTTCAATAAATTCTTTTAACCCCCTAACTCTCCTAGCTCCCTCTTCCTAAGCACTAAAATAAAATTTTTGGCCATGACCCAGGCCTAACCCGAGGTCATGCCTAGACCCCAAAACATGCTACACTAGCACAGTAGGCATATCATCACATGCAAACACATACAAAATGCAGAGACCCCGATTTAAGGATGTTACATTTTTGGAGTACAAACATTCAGCCAAGCTATTCCCTTTCAAGTAAGTGACTTTAGAGGTCTTTCTTGATAATTTTTGTACTTTTGGAACCCTTAAAGCTTAAGCTAGCTAATGATGGGACTATTTTGCAAAATGGTTGAGAGTTTAGGGATTTGCCATGAGAGTGTTTATGTTTTTTGCTGAGTTTTTATGGAAGAAAATAATTATTAGTGGGTTAGGGAATAACTTTTGTGAAAGGTTTTTCCATGAAAACACCTAAATGAGACTTATTTGTAAATGTTGTAATTGAGTAGTAAATGCATGAAATGATTGGTATTGTGAATTTTTGTAAGAGTAATAAATGTTCAGCTAGGCTTGTTTAATGAGAAAATGTAATGAAAAAGGATTTACGAGCCTAGGGGCAAAATCGTAATTTTGCCAAGGTATAAGGGCAAAATGGTCATTTTTGCCAAAATAGAAATTTTGAAGTGTATGATTTATGTAGTGATTAAATGAGTGAATTTTATAATTATAGATCAAGAAAAACGTGGAAACAACCTTGACCGGGGAAAAGGCAAGGTTTCGGACTAAACCGTCAATTAACATATTTTGTACCGAGGTAAGTTTACGTGTAAACGATACATCCTTAATAAATATGTTTTTACCTATTGATGCATTGTATGGATGTAAATTCTTATTGGTGAGATTGATTGAAAATGGTAGAAAATGGGTAATTCTCGAATGAACCTCGGAATAGAAATGTGGGTACGGATAAATATCCGTAAATATGTAATTGTTGGTGGGCTGTGTGCAATACCACCTTGTTATTATTTCATGATGGGCTGTGTACGATACCATCGTTTATATAATTATCATTTTGTAACAGTCCGATTTTGGGTCTAATCGGAACAGTGGTTTCGGGACCACAAATCGACGTATTAAAGTTTATTTTTATTATATTTTTATGGTCTACAATTTTATGGAATTGTTTTGTGAAAATTTCATTCGAAAATTTTGACGTTTGGGCACTCAATTTAGTCAAAAGGACTAAATTGTAAAAAGTGAAAAAGTTGATTTCTACATGCTAGAGGTGTCCAATTGTTATGAAATTTTAAATTGGAGGTCCTTATATGGTAATTATACCATTGGTTAAGTTGGTGGGCATAAATGGACATGGTTAGGCATGTTTCCAAAGTTTTTCATTAAGGGCATTTTGGTCATTTAGTTATTAAAATGAATTAAAAACAAAATTAAAAGCCAATTTTTGTCCATCTTCAACCCCTTGGCCGAAACTTGCATGGAGAAACCATGGCTAGGGTTTTTCAAGCTTCCAAGCTCGATCGTAAGTCCGTTCTAGCCCCGTTTTTAATTTTTACGTTTTTGAAATCCTCGTAACAAAATCTATCTATTTCTACCACTAATTTGAGATATGGTTAAAGTCTAGGGTTTTGACCCATGAATATGTGTGTATTTTGATGTTTAATGGTAGAAAATACGTGTTTATGGTTAGAGAAATGACTTTTACTAAGTGATTTTCGGTGAAAATGCCTAAAAGGACTAATTTGTAAAAGTTATAAAATATGTCATAAAAGTGTGTTTTAATGGAAATTGTGGGCTGTTATAAATATGAAAATGGTTCGGTTAGTCTTAAAGTACAAAGAAATTGAATGAAAATCATTTTATGAGCCCAGGGGAAAAAGTGTAAATATGACAAAGTTTAGGGGCAAAAATTTAATTTTTCCAAGTATGATTTTTAGGCTGAGTTGATTAGTATAATGATTAAATAAGTTAAATTTGATTTTTTAGATCAAGAAAAACAAGGTTCAGATCTAGATCGGGGAAAAACAAGTAATTGACGAATAAGTCCTTTTCACCGATTTTGCTTTCGAGGTAAGTTTGTATGTAAATAATGCATCGTTTTTACTTACATTTTCATATTTTGATAAGTGGTATGAATTGTGGCTGAATATTTGATGTAATTGACAAAATATCGACAAGTGAGAAAATTTCTCGATTGAACCTTAGGAATAAAAATGGATACGAGTGACATGTTCACTAGAAACCTATGTGAAATCTAAGTGAAATAAGTGATCCGGGTGCTGGTCCATACGTTCTACCGTGTGGAAGTTATCCGGCATGTGTTACTGATCATCGGACGACTGTGTGTAAGCGAAGACCGTAGTTTCGTCATGACCGATACCTTGTGTGAAGCGGACTCGAGATTGTGACTATGTGAAACGGGTGCTGGTCTTATAAGTTCTACCAATGGCTGGGTAATCCGGCATGTGTTGCGGATACCTGACAGCTTGTGTGAGAAGCACTGATTAGTAACGAATGACTAACAGCTTGTGTGAGCAGACCCGTGAAACTGAATAGCTCGAGAACGAGCCTCTATGTGAAAAGTGATGTGAAGTAGCTTTGGCTACAAGTGTGGCACTTATGTGCAAACTTTCGATGTATCCAAAAATATTCCGATGTGTTCAACGGGAAAATGACTAAGTGTAATTGAATGTGATTATGTGATGAACAAGTGCAGGTACATGTGTATATATATTCATGAGCAATGTGCTCGATATGTGATCGAACTTTGGTAAGGTTGATATGGAGTAAGTGCTACAATGAAGACTTGTAAATATTTGATGATGACTAGCTATTGGCATGGCTAACTATGGATATACTTTAGTGTTATATGTGTGTAAATGAGAATTAATACAAAGAAAACATGATAGAGTAAAATTAGCAATAAAACAGTTTGGACAGCAGCAGTTGTATCACTTTTAAAAATCACCAAAAATAATGGAAATCAAATTAGAGGTTTAATAAGATATGAAATTAAATCTTATTGAGTCTATTTTCACATAAAAGAAACGGTGTAAGCAAAAGAATTTCATATTCTGAGATATTTGAATTTTTGTTAGACAGAGTTAGAATGATTTCGGAATCCCCTGTTCTTACTTGGGAAAATAGTTAAACATTGTAAAAAAAATAATTATGGGTTATAATTTACATGCTTAAAATCCTTAATGAGTCTATTTTTGAAAGAAACAAATGGGAACATCATCCGAATCCTGTACAAGGAGATAATTAATTTTTAGTGAAGAGATGTCGGAACTGTCAGACAGCAGAACAAGGGTGACTTTAATGAATAAAATGTACTTATTGGCTAAACCAAAAATTCTGAAAATTTTATGGTAAGAAGATATGTGAGTCTAGTTTCAGGAAAAATTAACGGATCTTAATTTGGAGTTCTGTAGCTCAAGATATAAATAATTTAGTGACTGTGACTCGAGTAGACAGCTTGAGATGAACATAAGTAAATAGTAAAATTTTGTGCAATTATGATTGTATTACCTTGAGAACATATTGTGGAATTGGTGAAAACTTGTTAATAAATTGCTTATTATTTTCATACGGGCTTACTAAGCTATATAGCTTACCCCCTTCCTTTCCTTTTTCCTATAGTGTCACAGAGGCTAGCTCGGGTTGGAGATCATCGGAGATTCTATCACACTATCAAGCTTTTGACTGGTATCAATGCCTTCAAGTAATTTAAGTCTATGGCATGTATAGGGACTTAGTCATTTTGTGTATGTGTTATTATGTTTTGGCCAAATGTATTGGCTTGTAATGGTTAAAGGTTATTGTAGTATGTAGCTATGCTAATGGGCTTATATTGGCTAATTGATTGTAAGCCTATATATATTATTTATATGCCAATGTCTTGTGATGTGAGCTGTGTTTGCATGATACATGATGAGTTGTGGGTTATGGCCCAAATACCTAATGGTTGAATGTGCTAGTAGTCTTGATGTCGAATGGCTAAGTTTGGCTCAATGGTATGGTATGATAATTAGATATAATTATGCATGTATAAGAGTTGTTGAGGATGCATATTGAGTGTGACCCTATTTTGAAGAAAATTTTTCTAAGTGTTGTGAAATTTTCCAAAGTTCTCAGTTTAGTCCCGAACCGCTTCCAAAGCATGTTTTGGGCCTCGTAGGTCCATATTAGGGACTCTATGATTGAATATGAAAAGTTTTAAATTTGGATAGAAATTTGTGACTCGGAAATGATCGGTTATAGGTGATTAAGTCCGGTAATGCCTCGTACCCTATTCCGGCGACGGATACGGGTAAGGGGTGTTACACATTTGGTGGGCTATGTGCGATACCACAGTAAATATCATTGTTGGTGGGTTGTGTGCGATACCATCCTATCTGTGATTAATGGTGGGCTGTGTACGAAACCACCGGGTATCTTGTATCATTCCGAAGGGTTCATCGAGAAACTTGTTTAAGTAAATAATTCATGTGGCTTTGTGATGATAAGTGTAGGGCATATGTACAAGTAAATGTGAGCAATGTTTATGATATGTGGTTGGGATGTGGTAAGAGTTGAGATGAGTAAGCATGACTATGAGAAAATAGATTATTTTTACATAGTATGTAATGCTTTTGGTTAATTAGCATATGATATGATGCTTGTTGTTTACATGTAGACTTACTAAGCTTAAAGCTTACTCCCTTCTCTTTTCCCTTGTTGTAACACCCCAAACCCGGCCTAGAAGTTAGGCCCGAATCTGGTGTGTCACATGGAAGTAAAAACCATCTTTGCGATTATTAAAAACTTGCTTGAGAAATACAAATCTTTGTTAAAACCAAAAACACTTAAGCAATTGTTAACTACTTGAAAACATAATAATCTTTAAAAACCTTTTCGTTTGCGGAAGCATATTTGAAATAAACAATTTATGAAAATGTGACGTTTATAAATAGAGTTGCAGAAGCATTTTGAAAACGTTGCAGAAACGTAGATAAAATACAAGTATTTTTGAGAGGTTGTTTGATAAATCGATAATCGAACTAGTAATCTTTTAAAACCGTGACTTTTGAAAACGACGTTGAAAATTCGAAAGAGAATCCGAGTCTTTTGAAAATATCGTTAATAGTTCGAGAGAAAATATCCGTGTTAAAAATATTTGTAAAAGTTTATTTTGAAATCCATTTGTTAATCGATTTTGGAAACCATTGTTTAAGTTTTTAGAAAATTCCCCTTTTTAAACAATTTAAGAAAAATAATAAAAACATCCCAACCAAAAAGCAAAAATAAAAACAGAGGCCTTATTACAACATTTAACCCAAAATAGTAAAGTAATAAAATAAACGAGAAAGAAGTCTAAAGTCCAAATAAACCATTTCCGAAGTATGGCCTCCTCGAGTCATCCATAGCCCAAGTCCATATCATCAAGCATTACCTACAAGGGTTAAGAGAAAGGGGGTGAGTTACAAGAACTCAAGCAGAAATCCCCTTACCGTTATTCATTGGGCCGAAACCCAATTAGCAATATTTTGGGCCTAAGCCCATTTACAACAACAATAATGTATCAAATATAATATGCATATGATATGCAATTCCCAAACCAAACCTAGTTTTCCATCCGCTACACACCACTCGTACCAACCAGCACACCTATGGGGAGCTTTAGTCACCCACCCCGCCAACACACCAAACATAGGCATTAAGCCGATTATATCAAATTTGTGGACAAGCCACCAGATTAACAGAATTTACATGGCATCGCCATTTTTCATATTTGTGGCGAGCCACGAATTATGTGCAGAGCTACGAACTTCTCTTCATCATTATCCCATCCCATGCAAATCATGTATATAATGCATAGCCATTCACAACAATTTATTCAGATATTTATTACAAAATTATGGCCCATTACATCAATTAATCAAAAGGCCCATTAAGCAAAATATCAGATTTGGCCCATTTAGCAAAATATCAGATCGGCCCATTTATCAAAATATCAGATTGGCCCATTTATCAAAATATCAGATTGACCCATTTATCAAAATATCATATTGGCCCATATAGCAAAATATCAGATCGGCCCATTTATCAAAATATCAGATTGGCCAATATAACAAAATATCAGATCGGTCCATTTATCAAAACATCAGATTGGCCCATAAACAAAATATCATATCGGTCCATATAACAATTTCGTAATTCGGCCCTTTAGGGGCATTTTCGTAATTTCGACCCATAGGGGCATTTTCGTAATTTCGATAATTTACCCACTAAGGGTAATTCGGTAATTTCGCAACCTAGACTTAACTACTAATGTGGAGCATAAAAATCGAAACTGTCCATCTGCGTCGTACTGACTAAATTAACTATAACTCGAGTTAGGAATCTCGAAATCTAAATTCGTAAATTTTCCTTGAAACTAAACTCGTATACCTTCTTACTACTATTTTTTCAGAATTTTTGGCTTAACAATTTAGTACAGTTTATTCCTTAAATTTTCCCTTGTTTCACTGTCCAACGATTCTGACCTCTCTTAACTTAATTTCAAATATCTCACCGTACGGTTTTCATATACTGTTCCCACTTGTTTCTATTGAAAATAGGTTCTCTAAGGAATCCATACATATAACTTATAACTCATAATTCACTTTGTACAATTTTATAAGATATTTCCAAGACAGATCAAGGAACCACGAAGTCATTCAGAACCAGTCTCACTCAAATTAACATATCTCAGAATATAAAAATCTTTTTCCTTCTCCGTTTCTTCCATATTAAAATAGACACAGTAAGATTTAATTCGATATCTTATTCACTTTGTAATTCCTTTTTTCCTATTTTTCGTGATTTTTCAAAAACACGCCACTGCTTCTAACCGAAACTATTTTATTACGAAATACGATTACCATTACTAACATACGCACGCCCGAGTGATCACGGATGTTGGTTTTCGGTTTTCTTCGGTATTTTGACCAAATCACAGAACATATCATACAAAATTTCAGAGAGATGTGAGATTACACACCATATCAAACATGTATTCGGAAGGTACGGGATTACACACCTGATTTTGATTTCCTAACGAACCACCCGTCGATGACCTAGAACAATACCAACCAAAAGTTAGCCTCAGATTTCCAAAAGATTTCGTACCACTTAAACTTGAATCACTTACCACTATGTCCGAAGGTAGAATATATCGAGTGATTTCGTCCCTAAAACATAACCGATTAGTCACAACCACTATTATCCTTTAAACGAATAAAGAACGATTTCCAATAATCCATGAAGAACTCCTTACCTTATCGATATTAGATGCAATTTCCACCGTTTGACTTAGGGCTAGAATGATACACGGCCACCCACTTAGAACACCGGTTTAATCAAGAAAGAAAAACCCAACTTGGAAGATGGAGAAGATGATCAATTAGGCTAGGTGGTTTCGGCAAAACAAAGAAAGAAAAGTACTCACTAATGGCTTTAGAGTTTCGGCAATCAAGAAGAAAGAATAAGAATTTGTTTAATATCAACTTGAAGTTTCGGCTATCAAGGAAGATGGACAAAAGATGAATATGTGACCAATCCAAAGAGAAGAAAAAATGCACTATTGTGCTAGAAGATTTCGGCAAAGAGAGTAGCAATTTGGGAGAAAATGACACAAAGTTGCAAATGGGATTTTTGGCCAAAACAATACCAAAACCTTACCAAAAGCCAAAGTAAAATTTCAGCTACCTATCTACCCCCAAAACCGTCCACATTCATAGCCATAAAGGTCAAAATTTTGCCAACCATACTTTCCATAACATTCTCCATGAAATAAGCCACTTGTTCCCCTTACTTACCTATTTCTCTTGATTCCTTTCCCCAACTTCAACCTTGCCTTTTTCTTTTAGCCACCTTACCAAAATAATGAAGTCAACCTTGCCATGAATGCCTCTTGGCCGACACTTAAGGAAAGGGTGCAAAAATATAAGTCAAAATTTGCACACAAAGTGATTCGAACGTCTTCCCTCAAGGTACTACATGTGGCGCCATAACCCTTTTACCAATTGCTCATTTATGCTAGCAATTTACTCTTTTATTTCCATAAACCTTGATGCCACTTACTATCTCTCCTTAATAGGCTTAAACACAAAATTTTTACTAGGGCCCAATTCAACCCCGAGCCTTCATAGAACCCCGTAACTTTCCAAAATCACCTTCCTAATAAATCCAACTTGAAATAATGCCGTTCTCTTGTTCTCAAAATTTTAAACACTCCTACACTCAAGGCCCATTGGGCCTAATCCTACTAGGCCCGATTTTGGGATGTTACACTTGTTTTATAGTGTCGAAGAGCCAACCCGGGATACGAAGATAAGCAAAGGATCACCCATACTATCAGCTCATCTTGGTATAGTTAGACTTAGCATTTTGTGTATGGCATGTATAGGGATTAGACTTAGTTAAATGTCATGTTGTTTTGGCCAAATGTGTTGGCTCATTCAAAGATGAACTCTTTTGTATAAGGCCATAGTTGGTGGCTCTTTCTTATTAAATTATAAAGAGATGAAGTTATTCATGATTGTGCAAGTAGCATGTTGATTACTTGGTTTAAGTATGCATGAATGGGCTAATGGTCGAATGTGATTTATGTTTGCATGAGCTAGGGTGATAGAAAGAGCTTGGCAATTAGCCTTGTTCTTGTCCGCACGAGTAGACACACGGGCGTGTGTCTAGGCCGTGTGTGACACAAGGTCAGCCTCATGGGCGTGTGGTTAGGCCATGTGTCCCCTTGCATGTTAGGTTTACAAGTCAGTATGCTCAGTAGTAAACACACGGGCAGAGACACGGCCATGTGTCTCAGCCGTGTGGAAGGCACGGCCATGGACACAGGCGTGTGCCTAGGCCGTGTGACATTTATGGGATGATGACGTCAGAAACAGAATGCCAAGGTTTTGGCACACGGGCTAAGACACGAGCGTGTCGAGGCCGTGTGAGGGACACGGGTGTGTGTCCAGCCGTGTGAAAACCCCTGTAGGTTCGAATTGAAAAATAATTCCACACGGGTGTGGAACACGGGCATGTGTTGTGCCACATGGGCATGTTGTTTCCTCCACACGGGCGTGTGGAATGTTTAGAGAAAATTTCCTAAGATTTTCTAGAGAGCTTCAAAGAAGTTTGATTTGATCCCTAACTGTTCTTAAAGTGTGATTTAAGCCTCGTAGGCTTGTTTAAGAGGTGTTATAAAAAGTTTTAGTTTGGAGTAGAAAGTCACATCTCGGAGTTATATAATTGTTGGTGTTTAAGTCTGGTAATGCCTCGTACCCTGTTCCGGAGTCGAATACGGGTAAGGGGTGTTACAAGAAATACAAGTGATTGGTTAGGAGCATGTATATAGGTTGATTGTATTTACTGTAAATTCGACATGATAGTGAATGATTTTAATTTTTTAATTATTAGACTACTAAGTTCTATATATTACACTGTAAATAGGCATTAATATACCAAATGACAAAGATAATGTAGGGAAACGAGCATGCTAGTATGAATGATAAATGGCTATAATTGTGATTGCTTTATTGATTAAAATTGTGAATATTGAGATACCTAGAGATGACCTAAGGCATTGTTTGGTGCAACCTAAAGCCAAAAAACCAACACTATTCATCAATCCGTAGTACCTATATTTGAGCCAGAAAACTCTTCCTGATGAACCTTCATGCAAAACATGAGCCAAAATACAGATTTGTAATTACCATTTTTCTTTAGCCTCTGAAATGCACAAATTTTGACGTCTAGCCATACGTATTGAGGGATAGGTAGAGGCATAATGGTGGTTTTGTAAAATTAGAGTGAAATAGGAAGGAGTAGTGTGATATAGTGATTATAGGTCTAGGTAAAATGTGCAAAATGAAAGAAAAAATTAGAAAAAGTCAAATCGAGTAGCAAAAGTACTTGAACAATGAAAAAGCATTGGGAGTGAGACATTTGAAAAAGTCAAAAGTGGCTCAAAAACAAACTCACAAAAAGTAGAAAACTCAACCATTAGTGCACAAAAACTTGTGAGTAGACCGTAGTTACTTTATCATGTTGTGACTTCCTACATGGAGAAATAATGAATGTGAGAAAAAGGAGAAATAAAGCGGAGAGCGGGAAAGGGTCATTAGAGGGGAGAATAGGGGACAATACAATGTGGCAAACTACTTTCGTTCTTGATACTGTTTTGATGCTCCTTGTTCTTGAATTCAATACCAACCTTAAGCCTCGGAATGTTACAAGATAAAAAGTCCCATGTGACCCAGGTAAATCTATTCGTGGATGGACATTGTATTGAGTAGTTGCAATGATAATTGTCTGTAGTTTGCTAGGACAATCAAATATTTGATGATCTTGTTGTTATATACTTTATAATATACTGAACTTAGGTGTGTGAGGTTGAGAATGGTAAGTCGTTCACATACCATGCCAGAGTTACGTGTATGTATGATTATTCCTAGTTATGTTGTTCCAAAACTCATCTTTGTATCATACTTGCTCAAGATTAGTCTTTTATTTTTTGTTTTTATTTTTCTTGCTTTAGAAAAAAAAATGACTTAAGTGTGGGGGAGTTTGATCTATAGCAATTTGTTGTAGTAGATTAAACCATTTTTCGTACTTAAGGATCTTGTACAAAAATAATTTCATTATATTTTTACTTAGTTTTCGTTTTTAGTTCATAATAATAAAAAGTGTGATTTGAGTTATTTATATGACCTTAGGGGCCAAAATAGGCCTAAAGGAATGCTAACATATTTGGTGAGTGTGCAGGACATCATTTGGAGGCATGGGAATACAAAATTGGTCGCAATGTTGCAACACGGAGTGTCAATGTCACAACATAGTGAGCAAAGCACCCAAAAGAGCAAATTGCCTTTACGGTTGTGTCGCGACACCATCCTAAAATTAAGCCTTAACTCGAAACTACCATCAGTGTCGAAACATAGACCAGAGGATGTCGCGACATTGCCTTGACGAGGAGAATTAATGAGCCAAGGGTGTTTTGGTCCACACAACAAAATTTAATGCAAAAAAAGTCAGTCAAATTAGGGCAATAGATGACGACCAACCCTAAATCTATAAATAGACATCTCGGAACACTTCATAATCACATTTTTTCATGTTTTATTTTACAACTTCATTTAGTTTCAGTTTTTAGTTTTCTTTAGGTTATTTTGTACTTAGGTTATTTTTATTTGTAATTATATTCTAGTTTTATTCTCGTTCCTTGGAGAATTCAATTTGTGGATTGATCAACTCTTTGTGGATTTCTGGTCTTGTGATTATCAATTCAAATCAAGTTTATTCTTAAACCTTATTCTTGATTTATTATTCATGTTTATCTGGTCAATCAAGTTTATGTCGTTTATGATATCAATGAGGAACTAATCCTATTATGGGAGATTAGCGAGTAGACGTGGGAGTAATTAATTTCTATGTAAGGTTTCTTAGCAGATCAACTGGTTGGGATAGGAAGAATTTAAAACTCTAAGTCTGACAACCCTAGAAAGTCATCTAGGTGGGAATAAACCCAAAATTGATATTCCTTATCCGTGAACACCTTATCCCAATCTGGTCTAGACTATGAGGTCGAGAGATAAGTAGTTATTATCGACTCATTATTTAATGGAAGATCAAGAGATCTTGCTAGGTTAATGACTAGTTGATTGGATAAAACCCGAAATAGGAGTTAGTTACAACCACCGAAGCAAGTTAGTCTTTCGTCCTTAGAATTGATTAAATCTACAATTTAATTTTCTGTCTTCATTTTTATGCATCTTAATTATTCTTATAAAGTATGATTTTTCATCACCTTAGGAATTTTCGTAATATAACTTAGTTAAGTTACTAATTAGATCTATGAACATCGAAATTAAAATTAGTTTAGCTTCGCCTCCCTTGGGTACGATCATCGGAGTACTTCTATACTTTGTTGTATAAACTATATTACAACCTAAATCGTATACTTGCGGAAACCACCTAACGATAATATTTGGTTGCAGTATTCACACTTTGAACGTTAGTACGTCTGGAGGCAATCCATAAGGTTCTGGAACGATTTGAAATGACTGATGCGAAGCCATGCGCTCAATCGACTACATCGGGTTTTCATCTTTCTTTGGATGACTGTTCTATGACAGCGAAAGAAAGAGAGCATATGAGTACGGTTCCATATGCTTTGGCAGTGGAAGCCTTATGTTTGTTATGCTTTGCACACGTCCAAATATTTGTTTAGCCAAAGGAATACTAGATGTAGTTAAAGTAGCTTCTAAATATAACCTTACGGATTTGTTTGCTAAGACTCTTGTAATAAGGAGTTTTAACAAACACGTCAAGGATATGAGAATGCAAAACATTACACATTTACTTCATTAGGGAAAGTAGGAGATTGTTGGGAAATATGCCCATATTGTAGAAAACATGTAACTGTTTTTATGTATTTTAACGATGAATGTAACAGTCCGGTTTAGACCCTAGTCGGAATATTGGTTTCGGGACCATAAATCTGAGTTAGAAAAATATTTTAATATTATTTTTTGTGTCTGCAGTATATGATTAAGCATGTGTGAAAGTTTCGTGAATTAATTTGTCTGTTTGTGTGCTTAATTTGATAAAAGGACTAAATCGCAGAAAATGCAAAAGTAGCCTTCTAATTGAATAATGGCTGAATTGATGTGTCTTTCTATATATGAGGCCTTATGTTGTAATTAGGCCATTTTATTTAGGGATGGACAGTTAAGGACTTTTATCATATGGTTTTATAATTAATTCATAAAGGGCAAATTAGTAAATATGATGATAAGTTAATTAAAACATAAAAATAAAACATTTTATTCATCATTTTGTGTCCATCCACCACCGAAACTAAGAAAAGAAACAAAGGTTTTAAGCTTTTGAATGTTCAGCCATTGCTAAGCTTAATCAAGGTATGTTTTGGCTTCGGTTTTTGATAATTTCTACGTTTTTGCAATCGTTGCTTAGTGTTCTTCAAAACCCATGCTTCAATTTTGTGAATTGATGAAAGTTTTGAAATGTGCCATTGATGAACACATGAGTTTTGTGATGTTTGATGGTGAAAAATGAAATATATGTGTTAGATTAACATGTTTTGTCTTTGGATTTTTGGTAAATTTGAGTATTTTGGACTTAATTGAGAAAATAATATTTTGAGGGACTAAATTGTGAAATAAATGAAATATATGGACTTAGATGAGCATGAGTAAAATTTGGCTAAGCATGGGTATAAACAAATTATGTGTATTTTGTGATTTTGTGAAATAAAGACTAAATTGTCAAAATGTGAAAATATGATGGCTAATTTGTAAATTTCCTTAAATATGTGTTTTTGGATTGAATTGAATGAATTAGTGAATAAATGAGTTAAATTTGAATATGTATAGATCAAGAACCGAAGAAAGCAGACTTAGATCGTGGGAAATCGGAAGTAATTGAGTAGCCGAGTTCGTTTCTATTTATCCAAATTCGAGGTAAGTCAATATACAAATAAATGTATTTACATTAATGTATGTATGTTCATATGAAAATTTACAATGATGAATGTATAAGAGATGATGAGTACATGAAATCAGAGATAGTATCGACATGGTGTCAACATCCGAAAAAGTCCTGTCATTTAACCTAGGAATATATAGGATTACATATGTCATGACATAGGTGTCCGATATGTGATATCGTATAAGACCACGTCTGGGATGTTGGCATCGATATGAGACATCGTGTAAGACCACGTCTGGGACGTTGGCATCGATTTGAGATTTACATATAAGGCCATGTCTGGGACACTGGCATCGTATTGATTCGTGTAAAACCCTGTCTGTAACACCCCAAACCCGGCCTAGAAGTTAGGCCTGAGTCCGGAATGTCACATTAAAGGCACACTTCAAAACGATTTTACCATTTAACAATTTAAGGCCCAAAAGCCCAAAACATAAGATTATTTCGAAAACCATACTAACACTTCAATAATTTTATGAAATTTCTTAAGTGGGTAGTTGAAACAATAATAATAATAAACCAAAAATTCAAAGTCAAATAGGAGTTACATGGCCTTATTACAATCCAATGAAAAAAAAAACACAGTATTTAAAACAGAATCATTTGAATAAATTAAAACATTTAAACAGCTTGTAGTGTGGCCATCTCCGAGTCCTCTCCCACGTCGAGCCCTCTATTCGGGAATACCTGAAACATTAAATTAAAGGGTGTGAGTTTCGAAACTCAGTGTGTACAACCCTTGGTAATCAATTCACATACCAATATTCACATTGGGCCTAAGCCCTAACAAAATCAGTGGTCTTGGGCCTTAGCCCACAATGACCTCATATCATATCATATTGCATCATATACAAACAAGATAATGCAAAACCCACCCCAAAAATCCATCCACTACACACACCATTTCCCTTCCAACCTTATGGCTCTTGTGGGGAATTCTAGCTCGACCCACCCCTCCGCTACACACCATGGGTAGCCCGGTTGCGGTACTACCAAACGTTGCAGCAAAGCTGCTAATCATATATTGGGCTTAAAGCCTCCGGTGGATCCATACCATACGGCCATGCGATCCTGGATCCATACCATACGGCCATACGATCCTCAAATATTGACACAGAGTCATCAATATATATATGTTAGGCACATAGCCACGGTAAATATGATTGGCACAAAGCCATAATAACAGCACAAAGCCTTCGGTATTGGCACAAAGCCCATAATTACGGCACAAAGCCCATATTAATGGCACACAGCCCTCGGTAACATTATCGGTGCAACATGGCTGCTCGGTGGCTAAAAAGCCTGTGGTGGATCCATACCATACGGCTATGCGATCTCGGATCCATACCATACGGCCATGCGATCCTCAAATCTTCCTCCGTACCATAATTCCCACCCATATGCATCCTAAGCAGAATATCATATGAATGCATCAAACACAAAAGTAACATCCACAAACCCATATTCATCACATAGGGGTATTTTCGTCATTTCACTACCTAGGGGTATTTTCGTAATTCTACCCTACAGGGGTATTTTGGTAATTTGGCAAATTAGGGGTATCTTGGTAATTTTATAAACATGGGTATTTAGTAATTTTACAATATAAGGGTATTTTAGTAATTTTACAATATAAGGGTATTTTAGTAATTTTCTAACATAAGGGTATTTTAGTAATTTTCCAATATAAGGGTATTTTAGTAATTTTCCAATATAAGGGTATTTTAGTAATTTTCCAATATAAGGTTATTTTAGTAATTTTCCAATATAAGGGTATTTTAGTCCCTCTCGGGTTTTAGTTATAAACTTTTGCCTATAAACAAGTCCTCGCAGTTAAAGTGAACAAACACTATGCACCAGGTAGGATCTCAGAAAAGAGGAGGTGGGTCACTCGGACCGCTTAAATACCAAGCTCTCACTAGATCCAATCCTAGACATGCATATGTCGGTTACCACGCTCTAACTAATCGACTTGTCCACAGACATGTTTGATTATTAGATTAAGTCTTATGAAATTGAAGAGTTGTTCAAACTAGGCCTAAGGTCCATAAACCCTAGCATATCTGCCTACGTCCCCATAAAGCCCATCAAACCCAAATCACTCTGTTACGGCCCATTAGGCCCAAATCTCATCATATGGCCTATTAGGCCCAAAACATATCCAGATCATGTATCAAACATAGCTAACTTAATTCGTATAATCAACCAAACCATTTTATCAAACTTAGCCTCAGGGCCCACCGGGCCCATTTAGCCACTTTCAGCTTTTCAGCTTTTTGGCATTGCCGATATCGTGTGTGTAGTGTTTGTACACACCTGATCACTGCGACGTGCTATCCTATCCTTAGCCTTGATCCTACAACCAACCAACCTTCAATCAGCCACTCATACTTAATCAAAAATATTTACTCAAAAGCCAAACCTTATCAGTAACCTTACCGTGTGCCCCCGGGTTCTAATGGCCCTTCCTTAGCTGCTAATCACAAGTGTACCCTAGATCCTTGCTAACGATCCTACCACGCTAGCGATCTCTGAACCTTACCTTTGTTAATACAAGATCCACGACAATGAGAAATTAGATTGCCCTTCGGCTTTCAACAAAACGTACTAAGGGGAGTTAACAGAATACTTACCGAATCCAACCTTAGATCCTGCAGCCTACCAAATAAGATTCGACTTTTAACCCTGACTGAGAGTAGATACCAACAGATTTGTGATAGAGAAAAACAACAAAGATTCGGCACTAATGGGGATTTTGGAAAGAGAAGACGATGGTAATTCGGCAATAGAAAAGTTTGGCTAAGAGAGAATTCGGCAAAAAGGAATGATGGTTTTTCGGCAATGGAAGAATTCAGCAACAGAAGAACAGAATGAGGGGGAGAAAAGAACAAATTAAATGTGCTTGTGTGAGGGTAACTACAGGATATTCGGTAAAGAAAAGAAAGACTAACTTATTTGCAAAACTCTCCAAATGCCGAAAGTAATAATGAAAATTCGTAATACCCCCTAAAAAACCCAAAAACGGCACTCATTTACCCTCCTAAGCCGAATTTATACACTTCCCACTTCCCACAACGGCACCAACTCTTCACACTTCTCAACTCCTAACTTTTCTCCCTGATAACTCCTCAATCTCATCCTAAATTTTCTCTAAGATAAGCTCCTTTATCCCTTCCTTAATTTTCTCTCACGAACACATCCTTCAGAGTTCACATCCAACGCCACTACTAACCATCTAGAAGGCAAAAATTAAATCCCCAACAAAATACCATGCCACTACTCGAACCTTGGATTCCCTTGCCTGCTAATGACGCCACCTCCCTGCTCCCTAAGTGGCGGCACTTTGTCACTACACCACAAGCTCTTTTGTGTCATTTTTCTTCTTCATTTATTTAAAAGGCCTACTAACTGAAGTCACAGTTCCCTTTGGCTAAACCTAAAATTTTTCCTATACCCTTACTTGATCCCAGAACATCTCTAACACCCCTAGACACTCCAAATTCATTAACCCTCAAAGCCCACATGCCAATTGTCTTTTTCTTGCTTACTTAAAAATTTTCTGAGATCTAAAGCCCAAAGCCCAAATCTTCTAGGCCCAAATTCGGGGCGTTACACTGTATGGGATATTGGCATCGATATCTGAGTACATGTAAGACCACGTCTGGGATGTTGGCATTGTACGATTATTCTGAGTACTCAGAGTATCCTGTTTAATTCCGAACGGTTCAACGGGCAAGTCCAAGAAATGAATGTCTATGAGAAATGTATAAACGAATCAGGTACGTTTGAAAGGTACATTATGTATGTATATGAAAGGTAAGTGTGTGTATATATGAGCTTACTAAAGTGAATATGTGTATAGATTTGATGAGATAATATGTGATACATGCTTGAATGAGCTATGAGTAAAGTGATACTTTGAGCTATGAAATGTGGGTAAGTAATGACTAAACAAATGAGCCAAAGGATATGTGATGAATTTGCAAATGAGAAACATTAATGTCATAGTATCAATGTGGCTATGTGCATTTTATGCTAAGTTTATTTGTATATGGCTTACTAAGCTTTTGAAAGCTTACTTTGTGTGTGTTTGCTCTGTTTTATACATAGTCAAAGCTACTGAAGGCCCGGGAAATCATCGAGGATCGTTATCACACTACTCAATATTGTTTTGGTACCCTTTTGAAAATGTATATACTAAAGTATGGCATGTATAGGCTAGTTACTTTGAGTTATGTTTGAAATATGTTTATAGCCATGTGATTTGGCTAGTTAAATGGTTGTGTAATGAATGAAGAGTCATGCTATATGATTTTTGGTTTTGGTATGATTTCATGGTTATGAAATGGTCAAGGTAATGATAAGCTTATTAATGCAAAGTGAGTATATGTGTTGGATGAATGATGGTTATGATGAAGTGGTAAGTTGTAGATGAATCATGCTTGGTTTAATTGTGAATTAGTTGAGCTAATTGGTTTATAAGTTGGTATGCTTAGAAAAGAGATTGAATGAGATGATATGATGATCATTTGGTATGTTTTTTATTTCCATTGATGTATGGAAAGATGCTCATGTGTGGTTGTAGGGATGACCCAATGTGTGGGTGGCAATTTGGCCTTGCAAATGGCCTATAATTGCCTACACGGTTGAGCACATGGGCGTGTGGCTCAACCGTGTCCCTCGTGGTAGTATTTCAAAACAAGTCAGGCTCGACCACGGGCTAGAAACACGGGCGTGTGACTGACCGTGTGGTGCAAGTCAGGCTCGACCACGGGTGAGACACACGGGCGTGTCTCAGGCCGTGTGGTCAAGTCAGTATGTATTCCCTGTTTTGGCACAGCTCGGACACATGGGCATGTCTAAGGCTGTGTGAGGCACACGGCCTGCCCGCACAAGAGTGTGACCTCTGTAACTTTGAAAAAATGTTTTAATTTTGAAAAAAATTTAGTATGATCCCGGTCTAGTCCCGACCCCTTTCTAATACATGTTTAAGGTCTCGTAGACCTCATTAAGGGACTATATGTTTGTATTCTGCTATGATTTGATGATTTTTATAATACGAAATGTTTGTAAAATTTTCCGATTGTCTGGTAATGCCTCATAACCCTAGACCGGTGATGGATTACGGGTTAGGGGTGTAACATTTGATTGGTTTCAGAGCTACGATTTAGTAGATTCTAGGACTAACGTAGCGTGTGAGAGTCTAGCTATACATGCCATATATATGAAATGTGAAAGTGTGATGAATCCTGACGAGTAAAATGTGTTTTCCGTATAGTAATGGATCCCAAAAGAGCCGTAGCTGACGATGTAGAAAGCAATGTGCTGCTCCCGCTCAAGGGACGCCATGCCATCCGATTCGAGGCCCAAGCTACTAGCGGTCAAGAGGGAGAAGCTAAACAAGCTTTCTTCCAAATGATGAGTGAGTGGTTCACTCAGTTTTTAAGGAATAATCTGGCTGTTTCACAACCTCCGCCCCCGTCTAATCCTCATCAAACTTCTGCTATACCTCTGGTTATGAGCTTGAATTTGTTGAATAAACCTCCGGTCGACAAAATCCGTAAATATGGGGCTGAAGAGTTCAGGGCCACTAGTGATGATGATGCTGAGAGAGTGGAATTCTGGCTCGAGAACACTATTCGAGTATTTGATGAAATGTCGTTGACTCCTGAAGAATGCATAAAATGTGTTGTTTCTTTGTTACGAGATGCAGCCTATTAATGGTGGAAGACTTTGATTTCTGTGGTTCCAAAGGAACGGGTTACTTGGGATTTCTTCCAGTCTGAGTTCAGGAAGAAATACATTAGTCAGAGATTTAATAACCAGAAACGAAAAGAATTTCTGGAATTGAAACAGGGTCGTATGTCCGTCATTGAGTACAAACGAGAGTTCGTGAGACTAAGTCAGTATGCTCGTGAATGTGTATCAACCGAGGCAATAATGTGCAAAAGATTTGAAGATGGCCTTAACGAATATATCCGGTTGTTAGTTGGGATTTTAGAAATAAAAGAGTTTGTTGTGCTTGTTGATCGAGCGTGCAAAGCTGAGGCACTTGGGAAAGACAAAAGAAAAGCTGAGTCTTAAGTCAGAGAGGCAAGAAAGAGATTTTTGAATAAATCATTTCAGTCTGCTTCGAAGAAATTTAGAGATGAGCATAGCCGTTCAAAGGCAAATGTGGGACATTCGAATCCGAGAGATCGATCAGAACACAGTCGAATTCCAAAGCTCCAGCAAATTCGATGGCTAGTGTTGGAAATGTCCGATCCGAACGACATGAATGTAAACATTGTGGTAAAAGACATCCGAAAAGTTGTAGATTGAATGATCAAGCCTGTTTCAGATGCAGATCGTTACATCATTTCATTAGAGATTGCCCAGAGTCTGTTGAGTAAGAGATTGTTCAGAATTCGAGATCTGATAATGTTTTAGCGAGAGGTAGACCTTCCCGAAATGCAAGGAATGTCAGTAGTAGTCAGAAAACTACGAAAGACACTGTTGTGATATCTGGGCTAGAGCGCCTGCCAGAGCATATGCCATCCAAGCTCGTGAGGAAGCTTCATCTCCAGATGTTATAACTGGTACATTTACTCTTTTTGATACTTCTGTGGTTGTATTTATAGACCCAGGTTCTACACATTCGTATATATGCATGAACTTAGTATCCAGTAAGACTTTGCCTGTAGAGTCTACTGAATTTGTTATTAGAGTATCGAACCCCTTAGGTAAAAGTGTCCTGGTTGATAAAGTATGCAAGAACTGTCCGTTGATGTTTAGAGATGTCTGTTTTCCAGCTAATTTGATGTTATTACCTTTTGATGAGTTTGATATAATTTTGGGTATGGACTGGTTAACATTGCATGATGCTATTGTGAATTGCAAAAGAAAGACCATTGATTTGAGATGTCAGAATGATGAAATAGTTCGGGTTGAGTCTAATGATTTGAATGGATTACCTGCTGTGATATCTGTGTTAAAAGCTCAGAATTACTTGAGAAAGGGTTATGAAGCTTATTTTGCTTATGTGATTGACTCGAAAGTAACTGAAAAGAAAGTTGAATCAGTGCCAGTTGTCTGTGAATTCCCTAATGTATTTCCTTAAGAATTACCGGGATTACCTCCGATACGTGAAGTGGAATTTGGTATTGATTTGTTGCCGGGAACGACTCCTATTTCGATAGCTCCGTACAGAATGGCACCAACGGAGTTGAAAGAGTTAAAGTCAAAGTTGCAAGAGTTAATCGATAAAGGGTTTGCAAGACGAGTTTCTCACCTTGGGGTGCTCTGCTCGCTTTGTGAAAAGAAAGATGGCACGATGAGAATGTGTATTGATTATCGCCGCTTGAACAAAGTGACTATAAAGAATAAATATCCATTGCCCAGGATCGATGATTTGTTTGATCAGCTTAAAGGAGCCACTGTGTTTTCAAAGATAGATCTGAGATCGGGATACTACCAGTTGAGAGTAAAAGATTCAGACATTTCGAAAATTGCTTTCAGAACGAGGTACGGGCATTATGAGTTTTTAGTTATGCCTTTCGGACTAACCAATGCTCCAGCTGTTATGGATCTGATGAACAGAATTTTCAGACCGTACCTAGATCGATTTGTTGTTGTATTTATTGACGACATTTTGATTTATTCTCGAGATGAAACTGAGCATGCTGAACATCTGAGAATTGTGTTGCAAACTCTGCGTGATAAGCAATTGTATGCAAAATTTAGTAAATGTGAATTCTGGTTGCGAGAAGTTAGTTTTTTGGGACATATTGTATCAGCCTCTGGAATACGAGTTGATCCGAGTAAGATTTCTGCTATTCTGGAATGGAAACCTCCGAAGAATGTGTCTGAAGTTTGCAGTTTTTTTGGGACTTGCTGGTTATTATCGATGGTTTGTAAAAGGATTTTCGATGATAGCTACTCCATTGACTAGATTTCTTCAGAAAGATGTGAGATTTGAATGGTCCGATAAATGTCAGAAAAGCTTTGATCAGTTGAAATTTTTGTTAACTGAAGCTCCAATTTTAATACAGCCAGAATCGGGTAAAGAATTCGTGATATATAGTGATGCTTCGTTGAATGGTCTAGGATGTGTTCAGATGCAGGAAGGCAAAGTTATAGCTTATGCCTCAAGACAACTAAAGCCGCATAAAAAGAACTATCTGACACACGATCTTGAGCTAGCTGCGATTGTGTTCGCATTAAAGATCTGGCGCTATTATCTTTTCGGTGAGAGATGCCACGTGTTTTCAGATCATAAAAGTTTGAAGTACCTAATGACTCAAAAAGATTTGAATCTGCGACAGAGAAGATGGTTAGAGTTGTTGAAAGATTACGAGCTTATGATAGATTATCATCCGGGTAAGGCAAATGTTGTTGTTGATGCTCTAAGTCAGAAATCACTGTTTGCACTGCGAGTGATGAATGCTCATTTAGACTTATCTGATGATAGTTCAGTGTAATTCGAATTCTGATTTTGAGTTTCGAGTTGATGATGATGATTGCTTGAGATTTTTAGATCGAATTTGTGTTCCAAGAAATCCAGAGTTGATTCAGCTAATTTTGAATGAAGCTCATAATAGTCGTCTATCTGTTCATCTGGGAAGTACAAAAATGTATCATGATTTGAAGCAACACTATTGGTGGTCTGATATGAAAAGGGATATTTCTGACTTTGTGTCGAAATGTTTAGTCTGTCAGCAAGTTAAAGCTGAACATCAGTTTCCGACTGGTTTGCTACAACCGATTTTGATTCCCGAATGGAAATAGGACAGAGTGACAATGGATTTTGTTACAGGTTTGCCTTTGAATCCAACAAAGAAAGATGCAATTTGGGTTAAGGTTGACAGATTGATGAAATCAGCCCATTTTATTCCAGTACGATCAGATTTCTCACTTGATAAGTTAGCTGAATTTTACATTTCTGATATTGTGAGATTGCACGGAGTGCCATTGTCTATTCTGTCTGACAGAGATCCGAGGTTTACATCACGATTCTGGAAGAAATTGCAAGAAGCTTTAGGTACGAAATTACATTTCAGTATAGCTTTTCACCCGTAGACGGATGGTCAATTCGAGCGAATCATTTAGATACTCGAAGATATGTTGAGATGTTGTATCCTTGAGTTTGATGGTACGTGGGAAAAATATTTGCCATTGATTGAATTTGCATAAAATAATAGTTTTCAGTCGAGCATCAAAATGGCACCCTATGAAGCTTTGTACGGACGTAAATGTAGAACACCTCTGTATTGGACTGAGCTCAGTGAAAGTAAGATACATGGGGTCGATTTGATAAAAGACACTAAACAGAAAGTGAAAGTAATCCGTGACAGTCTGAAAATAGCATCTGATCGTCAAAAATCTTATGCAAATTTGAAACGAAAAGATATTGAATTTGAGATCGGCGATAAAGTATTCTTGAAAGTGTCTCCATGGAAGAAAGTACTCCGATTTGGACGTAAAGGCAAATTGAGTCCGAGGTTCATCGGATCGTATGAAATCATCGAACGAATTAGGCCGGTTTCTTATAAGTTGTTGTTGCCACCTGAGATTGAAATCCGATTTGATATGACTTATGAAGAGGAACCGATCCGTATCTTAGCTCGTGAAGTGAAAGAATTGCGAAACAAGAAAATTCTGTTAGTTAAAGTACTGTGGCATCGACACGGAGTTGAAGAGGCTACGTGGGAGCCTGAAGATTCTATGAGACAACAATATCCGAACCTATTCAACGGTAATATTTTCGGGGACGAAAATCCCTAAGGAGGGGAGAATTGTAACAGTCTGGTTTAGACCCTAGTTGGAATAGTGGTTTTGGGACCACAAATTTGAGTTAGAAAAATATTTTAATATTATTTTCTGTGTCTGCAGTATATGATTAAGCATGTGTGAAAGTTTCGTGAATTAATTTGTCTGTTTGTGTGCTTAATTTGATAAAAGGACTAAATCGCAAAAAATGCAAAAGTAGCCTTCTAATTGAATAATGGCTGAATTGATGTGTCTTTCTATATATGAGGCCTTATGTTGTAATTAGGCCATTGTATTTAGGGATGGACAGTTAAGGACTTTTATCATATGGTTTTATAATTAATTCATAAAGGGCAAATTAGTAAATATGATGATAATTTAATTAAAACATAAAAATAAAACATTTTATTCATCATTTTGTGTCCATCCACCACCGAAACTAAGAAAAGAAACAAAGGTTTTAAGCTTTTGAATGTTTGCCCATTGCTAAGCTCAATCAAGGTATGTTTCGGCTTCGGTTTTTGATAATTTCTATGTTTTTGCAATCGTTGCTTAGTGTTCTTCAAAACCCATGCTTCAATTTTTTGAATTGATGAAAGTTTTGAAATGTTCCATTGATGAACACATGAGTTTTGTGATGTTTGATGGTGAAAAATGAAATATATGTGTTAGATTAACATGTTTTGTCTTTGGATTTTTGGTGAATTTGAGTATTTTGGACTTAATTGAGAAAATAATATTTTGAGGGACTAAATTGTGAAATAAATGAAATATATGGACTTATATGAGCATGAGCAAAATGAAGCTAAGCATGGGTATAAACAAATTATGTGTATTTTGTGATTTTGTGAAATAAGGACTAAATTGTCAAAATGTGAAAATATGATGGCTAATTTGCAAATTACCCTAAATATGTGTTTTTGGATTGAATTGAATGAATTAGTGAATAAATGAGTTAAATTTGAATATGTATAGATCAAGAACCGAAGAAAACGGACTTAGATAGTGGGAAATCAAAAGTAATTGAGTAGCCGAGTTCGTTTCTGTTTATCTGAATTCGAGGTAAGTCAATATACAAATAAATGTATTTACATTAATGTATGTATGTTCATATGAAAATTTACAATGATGAATGTATAATAGATGATGAGTACATGAAATCAGAGATAGTATCGACATGGTGTCAACATCCGAAAAAGTCCCGTACGAACCTAGGAATATATAGGATTACATATGTCATGACATAGGTGTCCGATATGTGATATCGTATAAGACCACGTCTGGGATGTTGGCATCGATATTAGACATCGTGTAAGACCACGTCTGGGACATTGGCATCGATTTGAGATTTACATATAAGACCATGTCTGGGACATTGGCATCGTATTGATTCGTGTAAGACCCTATGTGGGACAGTGGCATCGATATCTGAGTACATGTAAGACCACGTCTGAGAATTTGGCATTGTACGATTATTCCGAGTACTCTGAGTATCCTGTTTAATTTTGAACGGTTCAACGGGCAAGTCCGAGAAATGAAGGTCTATGAGAAATGTATAAACGAATCAGGTACGTTTGAAAGGTACATTATGTATGTATATGAATTTAAATATGTGTATATATGAGCTTACTAAAGTGAATATGTGTATAGATTTGATGAGATAATATGTGATACATGCTTGAATGAGCTATGAGTAAAGTGATACTTTGAGCTATGAAATGTGGGTAAGTAATGACTAAACAAATGAGCCAAAGGATATGTGATGAATTTGCAAATGAGAAACATTAATGTCATAGTATCAATGTGGCTATGTGCATTTTATGCTAAGTTTATTTGTATATGGCTTACTAGGCTTTTGAAAGCTTACTTTGTGTGTGTTTGCTCTGTTTTATAGATCGTCAAAGCTACTGAAGGCTCAGGAAATCATCGAGGATCGTCATCACACTACTCAATCTTATTTTGGTACCCTTTTGAAAATGTATATACTACAGTATGGCATGTATAGGCTAGTTACTTTGAGTTATGTTTGAAATATGTTTATAGCCATGTGATTTGGCTAGTTAAATGGTTGTGTAATGAATGAAGAGTCATGCTATATGATGTTTGGTTTTGGTATGATTTCATGGTTATGAAATGGTCAAGGTAATGATAAGCTCATTGATGAAAAGTGAGTATATGTGTTGGATGAATGATGGTTATGATGAAGTGGTAAGTTGTAGATGAATCATGCTTGGTTTAATTGTGAATTAGTTGAGTAAATTGGTTTATAAGTTGGTATGCTTAGAAAAGAGATTGAATGAGATGATATGATGATCATTTGGTATGTTTTTTTGTTTGCATTGATGTATGGAAATATGCCTATGTGTGGTTGTAGGGATGACCCAATGTGTGGGTGGCAATTTGGCCTTGCAAATGGCCTATAATTGCCCACACGGTTGAGCACACGGGCGTGTGGCTCGACCGTGTCCCTCGTGGTTGTATTTCAAAACAAGTCAGGCTCGACCACGGGCTAGACACACGGGCGTGTGACTGACTGTGTGGTGCAAGTCAGTCTCGACCACGGGTGAGACACACGGGAGTGTCTCAGGCCGTGTGTTTAAGTTAGTATGTATGCCCTGTTTTGGCATGGCTCGGACACATGGGCGTGTCTGAGGCCGTGTGAGGCTCATGGCCTGCCCACACGGGTGTGTGACCTTTGTAACTTTGAAAAAATGTTTGAATTTCGAAAAAAATTAGTATGATCCCGGTCTAGTCCCGACCCCTTTCGAATACATGTTTAAGGTCTCGTAGACCTCATTAAGGGACAATATGTTTGTTGTAACATCTCAGTTTAGGGCCTAGTCGGAATTGTGGTTCGAGACCACAAATCCGAGGGTCATGAATGAGTTTTTGAGGCTTATATTATGTATGCATGCTAGTGTGAAAGTTTCATGAAGCAATTTGTGAAATTGTGGTTGAATTGTCCAAAAGGACTAAATTGCAAAAGTTGCAAAATGTGTGTTTTTAGAAGATATATGTGTGAAATAGCTTTAGATTATTAATTAGAGGTCCTTAAATAGCAAATTATCCAAATTCTAATTTTTGGACAAAAATGGGCATGGATGAGTTAAAATTGAAAGTTTATCAAAAAGGGTATTTTGGTCATTTATCAATTAAGTGATTAAAATAGGTGAAAAGATGATAAAAATTCATTCATCTTCTTCCCATAGCTGCCGAAAATTTGAGAAGCCATTGTTAGAGTTCTTTCAATTTTTCAAGCTTGCTAGTAAGTGCTCCTAAGCCTGGTTTTTGATATTCTTCGTATTTTTGAAGTCCCGGTAGCATGAGTAGGCTATTTATAGCTATTTGGTGAGCTATCATGGATGTTCAAAAATGTACATATCTATGAAATGCATGTATTTTGATGTTTTATGGAAGAATATGAAGGCTTGATGTAGTAGAAACATCTTTTGCTAAGTGATTTTCCATGAAAATGCATGTAGGGACTTAGTTGTGAAAATCTTAAGTTTGGTCATACATGGGTGATTTAGTGAGATTTGATGAATGCTTTAGTTGAGTAAGTGGTTCGGCTAAGCATGAAAGAGTAGAAAGTTGAATAAAAATCACTTTACGAGCCTTTGGGACTAAAGTGTAAATATGAAAAAGTTTAGGGGCAAAATAGTAATTTTGCTAAAGTATGAGACGTGGGTCAATTTAGTTAATGTGTGTATTAAATAAGCTGATTTATTCATTATAGATCAAGAAAGACGAAGCCCAGATCGAAACCGAGGCAAAAGCAAGGTGGTGGACTAAATTGCACATTTCAATACTTTTGAGTATCGAGGTAAGTCTATGCATAAACAATGCCTTCATACTTACAATTTGTAAATGCTAGCTAGGGTGTAGCATGAATGAGAACGAATGAGAATGATTGGGAACCTATGTGGTTCGAGTAGAATGAATGTAATATAGATGTGAATGGATGAATAATTGGGTAAATAGACTTGTGCATGTGTTGTGATAATGCCAGATGGTAGGCTAAGTGCGATACCATCCTAATGCATATTGACGATGAGCTAGCTATGTGCGATGCTATCGTGAGGTATATCATCTAGTGAGCTATATGTTGAATCACTGCGAATACCATTGTGGTAGGCTAAGTGCGATACCACCTTATTAATCAAATGTGGTATGCTAAGTGCGAAACCACCAAGATATTGACTGTGTGGATTGACCGTGTGTATTAGCCGTGGATGAGTAGTGTGGATTAGTTATGTGAACTAGCTGTGTGGATGAGCTGTGTGGATAAGTTATGTGGATTGACTGTGTTGTATATTACGTAAATGTGATATTGAATGCAGGGGAGCATTTCAATGGTTGTGAGTATGTAACTCATGATGTGTTGGAAATGTGGTAAGGGATAGAAAGAGTAAACATAGTTGTGAATTACTTGTTGGTATAATGCTAATAGTTGCTTAGCTTATACTATGTTGTTTATGTGTTTATGTGTAAACTTACTAAGCTCAAAGCTTACTCTCTTTCTTTTCCCTTGTCTTATAGATTAAAGCGTTGAATCGAGATACGAGGATCATCAGAAGATAGCCCACATATCAGCACACTTTGGTACATGAAACTTAATGTTTTGTATATGGAATGTATATGGGCTAGATAAGTTAGTAAATTTTGTTGTAAATGGCTAAGATGTGTTGGCCTATAGATGGATAGCTTATTTTGTATAATGCCATGGTTGTTGGCTATTACATTATATGAAAGAAAGATGTAGTTTTCTATGTGAGAATGCACTTCAATTTGAGTTGATTATGATGGTGTTAGACGAGTATATGTTGTCTATGTTAGAAGGGTAAAAGGAACTTGACACTTAGTCTTGTTCTTGACCATGTGGGTAGACACACGGATGTGTGTCTAGACCATGTGTGACACACGGTTAGTCCACGGGTGTGTGCTGTGGCCGTGCGTCCTCTGCATGTTAATATTTGAAAATAGAATAGACCACGGACTAGTTACACGGGCGTGTGCCTAGGGCGTGTGGGATTAGTCAGTGTTCACCACGGTTGGGGAGCACGGGCGTGCCATGGCTGTGGGCAATTGGCAGAATGCTCGAGTTTTTGGCACGGCTAGGGAACATAGGGGTGTGCGTCCATGCACGGGCGTGTCTAATCTTACACGGGCGTGTGAGACCTGTATATAAGAGAAAAAGTTTAAGGATCGTAAAAGTTCCGAATTAGTCTCGAGATCCCTCGTGTGTCTGAGTGAGGCCTCGTAAGTCGAGAATGAGGTTATATCGAGTAATGACGTTGAGCCTAAGTGGCGATTAAGTGGTTTGAGTTCGGTAATGCCTCAGGCCCGGTTCTCGGCGTAGAACCCGGGTAAGGGGTGTTACATTTAGTGGTATCAGAGGTATGGTTTAGTCGGTTCTAGGACTATCGTAGCGGGTGTAAGAGTCTAGCTATACATGCCATAAGTGTACGATGATAGTGTGGTGGTTTCTGATGATTTTAAATCTTGTTTTATATAGAATATGGATTTCGATCCATTGACTACTGATGAAGCGACTAGTAATGCGCAGCTCTGCGCAAGAGGCAACCGTGCTTGGTGCAAAGTGGACCCGAGGTGAGGGGTCAAGGGGAAGAGGCACGAGAAGCCTTTCTCCATATGATGAGTGATTGGTACTCGGACTACGTTCGAGCGAACCCTAACGCTCAACCTCCTCCACCTCCTCCTATACCTCAGCCAAATCCTGTGGCTCCTCAAGGTATGGATGTAGTGAGGATATCAAAACCCCCGGTGGATAAGATTAGGAAACACGGGGCTGAGGAGTTTAGAGCTAAGGTAGATGATGACCCAAAGACGGCGGAGTTCTAGTTGGAGAACTCGGTGAGGGTGTACGATGAGCTTTCATGTACACCTGAGGAGAGTTTGAAGTGTGCCATATCGTTGCTAAGAGATTCGGCGTACCACTGGTGGAAGACGCTGACGTTAGTGGTCCCAAAAGAGCGGATGACATGGACTTCTTTCTGGAAGAGTTCCGGAAGAAGTATATAAGCAAAAGGCTTACTGACCGAAAAAGGAAAGAATTCCTTGAGCTGAAGCAAGGAAGGATGACAGTAGGTGAGTACGAGCATGAGTTTGTTAGGCTTAGCAAATACGCTCAAGAATGTGTGTCGACAGAGACCATCTTGTGCAAGAGGTTCGAAGAAGGGCTGAATGAGGATATCAAACTCCTAGTGGGCATTTTAGAGTTGAAAGAATTTGTGGTGCTAGTTGAGAGGGCAAGTAAGGCCGAGGAATTGAGTTCGAGAAAAGAGAGAGGCCGTGAGTGAAGCCCGAGATGCGAGAAAGAGGCGATGGGCAAGTCGTATCAAGCCCAAATCGAAAAGATCCAAGGAAGTGAATCCATGAGATGTCGACCTCGGTGGGGGTATTCGCATCGAGAGTTGGACAATACTCGTCAGGGTTCGAGAGTCCGAGCTCCCTCGATGGAAAGTGTGGGCAATACAAAGAGTAAACCAGAGTGTCCTAGTTGTGGTAGGTATCACACCGGAGACTGTTGGGGAAATAGTCGGAAATGTTACAAATGTGGTTCGCCTGACCACTTTATCCGAAACTGTCTCGAGAGGGATGATAAGGAAGAGAGGCAAGAAGTGAGACCTAGTGATGTGTCTACGAGGGGTAGACCACCAAGGAACCCAAGAGGTGGGGCTAGTGGTAAAGGTGTGTCCAGGGACTCTGCTGTGAGACCAGAGGGTCGGGCACCTGCGAGGATGTACGCAATTCGCACTCGCGAAGAGGCATCCTCCCTTGATGTGATAACGGGTACTTTTTCTCTCTTTGACACCTCTATTATTGCTTTAATAGATCCAGGGTCTACTCACTCTTATATTCGCATGAGATTAGCATCTAGTTTGAGTATGACCGTTGAGTCTACGGACATTGTGATTAAGGTGTCAAACCCGTTAGGAAAGCATGTGTTAGTGGACAAAGTATGTAAGAATTGTCCTTTGTTGATTGTAAATCATTGTTTTTCGGCAAACCTGATGTTGTTATCGTTTGATGAGTTCGATTTAATCCTAGGCATGGATTGGTTGACTACCCATAGTGTTTTAATGAACTGTGGTAGTAAGTACATTAAAATGAAATGTGAGAGTGGAGATGTAGTTTGAATTGAATCAGGTGGATCGGACAATCTACCCGTGATGATTTCTTCCTTAGTGGCCGAGAAATGTTTAAGAAAAGGGTGTGAGTCCTATCTTGCGTTTGTGATGAATACTCAAGAGGTTGGAGTAGGGTTTGAAACAGTGCTAGTGGTATGTGAGTACCCAGATGTGTTTCCAGAAGAGTTACCCGGATTACCTCCAGTGAGAGAGGTCGAGTTTGGAATTGAGTTGGTTCCGGGAGTGGCACCTATTTCGATTGCCCCGTACAGAATGGCACCTGTAGAGTTGAAAGAATCAAGGTTCGGTTACAAGAGTTGATGATAAGGGTTTTGCAAGACCGAGCTACTCGCCGGGGGGTGCTCCATTATTGTTTGTGAAGAAGAAAGATGGGTCTATGAGGTTGTGTATAGACTATAGACAAGCTGAACAAGGTGACGGTTAAGAATAAGTATCCTTTACCAAGGATTGATGATCTTTTCGATCAACTGAGGGGAGCTACACTGTTCTCCAAGATAGACTTGAGTTCTGGCTATTATCAGCTCAGGGTGAAAGAGCAAGATGTGTTGAAAACTGCATTTCGGACAAGGTATGGCCATTATGAGTTTTTGGTTATGCCGCTTGGTTTGACGAATGCACTGCGATTTTTATGGATTTGATGAATCGTATTTTGCACCATATGTGGACAAGTTTGTGGTTGTCTTTATTGATTTACATATTGATCTATTCTCGGGATGAGAACGATCATGAAGAGCACTTGAGAATTGTCTTGCAAACTTTGAGAGACAAGCATTTGTATGCTAAGTTTAGCAAGAGTGAGTTTTGGCTCCAAGAGGTCGGATTCCTAGGACACATGGTGTCAGATGATGGTGTCAGAGTTGACCCGAGTAAGATATCGGCTGTTATGGATTGGAAACCGCCGAGAAACGTGTCAGAAATTAGAAGTTTCTTGGGCTTAGCGGGATATTACAGACGTTTCGTAAAAGGGTTCTCTGTGATTGCTACCCCGATGACGAAGCTATTGCATAAGGATGTCAAGTTTGAATGGACTGAGATATGTCAATAGAGCATCGAGAGACTGAAAATAATGTTGACTGAGGCACCGGTTTTGGTTCAACCAGAATCGAGGAAGGAGTTCGTGGTATATAGTGATGCGTCGTTTAATGGTCTCAGTTGCGTGTTGATGCAAGAGGGTAAGGTAGTCGCCTGCGCCTCGAGGCAATTAAAATCGCTCGAGAAGAATTATCCGACTCACGATTTGGAGTTGGTTGCGATTGTGTTTGCGTTAAAGATTTAGCAACATTATTTGCATGGTGAAAAGTGCCGAATCTTTACGGATTACAAGAGTTTAAAGTATTTGATGGATCAGAAGGATCTAAATCTAAGACAGAGATGGTGGCTTAAGTTGTTGAAAGACTATGAATTAGTCATTGATTACCACCCGGGAAAAGCGAATGTGGTTGCGGATGCCTTGAGTAGGAAATCCCTGTACGCTCTAAGAGTTATGAGGGTGAGTTTAGCATTGTCTGATGATGGTGCTATTTTGGCAGAGTTGAGAGCTAGGCCAATATTTGTTCAACAAATATGTGAGGCTCAGAGAAATGACAGCGAGATGCAAGCTAAGATAGCTAAGTGCGGATCAGAAAGTGATTCTGATTTTCGAGTGGATTTGAATGGTTGTCTGATGTATCGTGACAGAATTTGTGTTCCTAAAAATGAGGAGTTGATTTGAAAGGTTTTGTATGAGGCCCACAATGGATGCTTGTCGATTACATCCGGCGATGACGAAAATGTACAACGATTTGAGGAAGTTGTATTGGTGGTAGGGTATGAAAAGAGATATTTCAGAGTTTGTGACTAAGTGTCTGATTTGCCAACAAGTGAAAGTTGAGCATCAAGTGCCTTCGAGATTGCTTCACCCGATGTGGTTCCCGAATGGAAGTGGGATCGGATTACCATGGATTTTGTGACGGGGTTGCCGACGACTCAGAAAGAGAGATCTTTGTGTGGGTTGTTGTGGATAGATTGACGAAGTCGGCTCACTTTATTCCAGTGCGTGTTGATTATTCACTGGATAAGTTAGTTGAGTTGTTGTGCGTGGCGAGAGATAGTGAGATTGCATGGTGTACTGTGTCTATTATATCGGATAGAGATCTAAGGTTTACTTGAGATTTTGGAAGAAGTTGCAAGAGGGCATGGGTACGAGATTGAATTTCAGTACTGCATTCCATCCGCAATCCGATGGTCAGTCTGAAAGAGTGATTCAAGTTCTTGAAGATATGCTTCGATCTTTGTGTGCTAGAATTCGAAGGTAGTTGGGAGAGATATCTACCTTTGGTCGAATTCGCCTATAACAATAGTTATCGATCAGTATACTGAGATGGCACCGTATGAGGCTTTGTATGACCGTAAGTGTCGGACTCCTTTGTATTGGACCGAGCTTAGCGAGAAATGGATCCATGGGGTCGATCTAGTAAAAGAGACCGAAGAGAAAGTGAAAGTAATTCGTAATAGTCTGAAATATGCTTCAGACCGACAGAAGTCGTATGCGGATTTGAAAAGAAGGGAAATTGAGTTTGAGATAGGCGACAAAGTATTTTTGAAAGTATCACCGTGGAAGAAGATTATGAGATTTGGACGAAAGGGGAAATTGAGTCCAAGGTTCATAAGGCCGTATGAGATTACAGACAGAATTGGACCTGTACCTTACCGGTTGGCTTTGTCGGTAGAGTTGGAAAAGATTCATAACGTGTTCCATATGTCGATGTTGCGACGGTATCGCTTCGATCCTTCATATGTGATTCCTTCAACGGAAATTGAGATAAGACCAGATATGTCTTATGAAGAGAAGCCGATTAAGATCTTGGCTCGAGAAGTGAAATAGTTGAGAAATAAGAGCATAGCACTAGTGAAAGTGTTATGGCAGAAACATGGTGTGGAAGAGGCTACATGGGAAACGAAAGAAGCTATGAGGGAGCAACATCCAAACCTCTTTACTGGTAAGATTTTCGGGGACGAAAATCTCTAAAGAGGGAAGAGTTGTAACATCTCAGTTTAGGGCCTAGTCGGAATAGTGGTTTGAGACCACAAATCTGAGGGTCATGAATGAGTTTTTGAGGCTTATATTATGTATGCATGCTAGTGTGAAAGTTTCATGAAGCAATTTTGTGAAATTGTGGTTGAATTGTCCAAAAGGACTAAATTGCAAAAGTTGCAAAATGTGTGTTTCTAGAAGCTATATGTGTGAAATAGCTTTAGATTATTAATTAGAGGTCCTTAAATAGCAAATTATCCAAATTTTAATTTTTGGACAAAAATGGGCATGGATGAGTTAAAATTAAAAGTTTATCAAAAAGGGTATTTTGGTCATTTATCAATTAAGTGATTAAAATAGGTGAAAAGATGATAGAAATTCATTCTTCTTCTTCCCATAGTGCTAAAATTTGAGAAGCCATTGTTAGGGTTCTTTAAATTTTCAAGCTTGCTAGTAAGTGCTCCTAAGCCCGGTTTTTGATATTCTTCGTATTTTTGAAGTCCCTTAGCATGAGTAAGCTATTTATAGCTATTTGGTGAGCTATCATGGATGTTCAAAAATGTACATATGTATGACATGCATGTATTTTGATGTTTTATGGAAGAATATGAAGGCTTGATGTAGTAGAAACATCTTTTGCTAAGTGATTTTCCATGAAAATGCATGTAGGGACTTAGTTGTGAAAATCTTAAGTTTGGTCATACATGGGTGATTTAGTGATATTTGATGAATGCTTTAGTTGAGTAAGTGGTTTGGCTAAGCATGAAAGAGTAGAAAGTTGAATAAAAATCACTTTACGAGCCTTTGGGACTAAAGTGTAAATATGAAAAAGTTTAGGGCAAAATAGTAATTTTGCTAAAGTATGAGATGTGGGTCAATTTAGTCAATGTGTGTATTGAATAAGCTGATTTATTCATTATAGATCAAGAAAGACGAAGCCCGGATCGAAACCGAGGCAAAAGCAAGGTGGTGGACTAAATTACACATTTCAATACTTTTGAGTATCGAGGTAAGTCTATGCATAAACAATGCCTTCATACTTACAATTTGTAAATGCTAGCTAGGGTGTAGCATGAATAAGAACGAATGAGAATGATTGGGAACCTATGTGGTTCAAGTAGAATGAATGTAATATAGATGTAAATGGATGAATAATTGAGTAAATAGACTTGTGCATGTGTTGTGATAATGCCAGATGGTAGGCTAAGTGCGATACCATCCTAATGCATATTGACGATGAGCTAGCTATGTGCGATGCTATCGTGAGGTATATCATCCAGTGAGCTATGTGCTGAATCACTACGAATACCATTGTGGTAGGCTAAGTGCGATACCACCTTATTAATCAAATGTGGTATGCTAAGTGCGAAACCACCGAGGTATTGACTGTGTGGATTGACTGTGTGTATTAACTGTGTGGATGAGTAGTGTGGATTAGTTATGTGAACTAGTCGTGTGTGGATGAGCTTTGTGTGGATAAGTTATGTGGATTGACTGTGTTGTATATTACGTAAATGTGATATTGAATGCAGGGGTGTATTTCAATGGTTGTGAGTATGTGACTCATGATGTGTTGGAAATGTGGTAAGGGATAGAAAGAGTAAGCATAGTTGTGAATTACTTGTTGGTATAATGCTAATAGTTGCTTAGCTTATGCTATGTGGCTTATGTGTTTATGTGTAAACTTACTAAGCTCAAAGCATACTCTCTTTCTTTTCCCTTGTCTTATAGATTAAAGCGTTGAATCGAGATACGAGGATCATCAAAAGATAGCCCACATATCAGCACACTTTGGTACATGAAACTTAATGTTTTGTATATGGAATGTATAGGGGCTAGATAAGTTAGTAAATTTTGTTATAAATGGCAAATATGTGTTGGCCTATAGATGGATAGCTTATTTTGTATAATGCCATGGTTGTTGGCTATTACATTATATGAAAGAAAGATGTAGTTTTCTATTTGAGAATGCACTTCAATTTGAGTTGATTATGATGGTGATAGACGAGTATATGTTATGTATGTTAGAAGGGTGAAAGGAACTTGACACTTAGTCTTGTTCTTGACCATGTGGGTAGACACACGGACGTGTGTCTAGACCATGTGTGACACACGGTTAGCCCACGGGTGTGTGCTGTGGTCGTGCGTCCTCTGCATGTTAATATTTAAAAATAGAATAGACCACGGACTAGTTACACGGGCGTGTGCCTAGGGCGTGTTGGATTAGTCAGTGTTCACCACGGTTGGGGAGCACGGGCGTGCCATGGCCGTGGGCAATTGGCAGAATGCTCGAGTTTTTAGCACGGCTAGGGAACATGGGCGTGTGTGTCCATGCACGGGCGTGTCTAATCTTACACGGGCGTGTGAGACCTGTATATAAGAGAAAAAGTTTAAGGATCGTAGAAGTTCCAGATTAGTCTCGTGAGCCCTCGTGTGTATGAGTGAGGCCTCGTAAGTCGAGAATGAGGTTATATCGAGTAATGACGTTGAGCCTAAGTGGCGATTAAGCAGTTTGAGTTCGGTAACGCCTCGGGCCCGGTTCTCGGTCTAGAACCCAGGTAAGGGGTGTTACATTTAGTGGTATCAGAGGTATGGTTTAGTCGGTTCTAGGACTACCGTAGCGGGTGTAAGAGTCTAGCTATACATGCCATAAGTGTACGATGATAGTGTGGTGGTTTCAGATGATTTTAAATCTTGATTTATATAGAATTTGGATTCCGATCCATTGACTGTTGATGAAGCAGCTAGTAATATGCCGGCTCCTGCGCAAGGAACCGTTCCGGTGCAAAGTGGACCCGAGGCGAGGGGTCAAGGGGAAGAGGCACGAGAAGCCTTTCTCCATATGATGAGTGATTGGTACTCGGACTACGTTCGAGCGAACCCTAATGCTCAACCTCCTCCACCTCCTCCTATACCTCAGCCAAATCCTGTGGCTCCTCAAGGTATGGATGTAGTGAGGATATCAAAACCCCCGGTGGATAAGATTAGGAAACATGGGGCTGAGAAGTTTAGAGCTAAGGTAGATGATGACCCAGAGAGGGCGGAGTTCTGGTTGGAGAACTCGGTGAGGGTGTTCGATGAGCTCTCATGTACACCTGAGGAGAGTTTGAAGTGTGCCGTATCATTGCTTTGAGATTTCGCGTACCATCAGGTGGAAGACATCGACGTTAGTGGTCCCAAAAGAGCGGGTGACGTGGGACTTCTTTACGGAAGAGTTCGGAAGAAGTATATAAGCCGAGGTTTCTTGACCAAAAAGGAAAGAATTCCTTGGTGAAGCAAGGAAGGATGACATGAGTGAGTACGAGCGTGAGTTTGTTAGGCTTAGCGAATACGCTCAAGAATGTGTGTCGACAGAGACCATCTTGTGCAAGAGGTTCGAAGATGGGCCGAATGAGGATATCAAACTCCTAGTGGGCATTTAAGAGTTGAAAGAATTTGTGGTGCTAGTTGAGAGGCAAGTAAGGCCGAGGAATTGAGTTCGAGAAAAGAGAAGGGTGTGAGTGAAGCCCGAGATGCGAGAAAGAGACCGATGGGCAAGTCGTATCAAGCCCAAATAAAAGATCCAAGGAAGTGAATCCTCATATGTCACCTCGGTGGGGTATTCGCATCGAGACTTGGACAATACTCGCGTCGGGGTTCGAGAGTCCGAGCTCCCTCGATGGAAAGTGTGGGCAATACAAAGAGTAAACTGGAGTGTCCTAGTTGTGGTAGGTATCACATCGGAGAGTGTTGGGGAAATAGTCGGAAATGTTACAAATGTGGTTCCCCTGACCACTTTATCCGTAACTGTCCCGAGAGGGATGATAAGGAAGAGAGGCAAGAAGTGAGACCTAGTGATGTGTCTACGAGGGGTAGACCACCAAGGAACCCAAGAGGTGGGGCTAGTGGTAGAGGTGCGTCCAGGGACTCTGCTGTGAGACCAGAGGGTCGGGCACCTGCGAGGACGTATACAATTCTCACTCGCGAAGAGGCATCCTCCCTTGATGTGATAACGGGTACTTTTTCTCTCTTTGACACCTCTGTTATTGCTTTAATAGATCCAGGGTCTACTCACTCTTATATTCGCATGAGATTAGCATCTAGTTTGAGTATGACCGTTGAGTCTACGGACATTGTGATTAAGGTGTCAAACCCGTTAAGAAAGCATGTGTTAGTGGACAAAGTATGTAAGAATTGTCCTTTGTTGATTGAGAATCATTATTTTTCGGCAAACCTGATGTTGTTACCGTTTGAGGAGTTCGATTTAATCCTAGGCATGGATTGGTTGACTACCCATAGTGTTTTAGTGAACTATGGTAGTAAGTACATTAAACTGAAATGTGAGAGTGGAGATGTAGTTCGAATTGAATCAGGTGGATCGGACAGTCTACCCGTGATGATTTCTTCCTTAGTGGCCGAGAAATGTTTAAGAAAAGGGTGTGAGTCCTATCTTGCATTTGTGATGATTACTCAAGAGGTTGGAGTAGGGTTTGAAACAGTGCTAGTGGTATGTGAGTACCCAGATGTGTTTCCGGAAGAGTTACCCGGATTACCTCCAGTGAGAGAGGTCGAGTTTGGAATTGAGTTGGTTCCGGGAGCGGCACCTATTTCGATTGCCCCGCATGCAATGGCACCTGTAGAGTTGAAAGAATCAAGGTTCGATTACAAGAGTTGACAGATAAGGGTTTTGCAAGACCGAGCTACTCGCGCCGTAAGTGCTCTGGTATTGTTTGTGAAGAAGAAAGATGGGTCTATGAGGTTGTGTATAGACTATAGACAACTGAACAAGGTGACGGTTAAGAATAAGTATCCTTTACCAAGGATTGATGATCTTTTCGATCAACTGAAAGGAGCTACAGTGTTCTCCAAGATAGACTTGAGGTCTGGTTATTATCAGCTCAGGGTGGAAGAGCAAGATGTGTTGAAAACTGCATTTCGGACAAGGTATGGCCATTATGAGTTTTTGGTTATGCCGTTTGGTTTGACGAATGCACCTGCGATTTTATGGATCTGATGAACCGTATTTTCAGACCATATGTGGACAAGTTTGTGGTTGTCTTTATTGACGACATATTGATCTATTCTCGGGATGAGAATGATCATGAAGAGCACTTGAGAATTGTCTTGCAAACTTTGAGAGACAAGCAGTTGTATGCTAAGTTTAGCAAGAGTGAGTTTTGGCTCCGAGAGGTTGGATTCCTAGGACACATGGTGTCAGGTGATGGTGTCAGAGTTGACCCGAGTAAGATATCGGCTGTTATGGATTGGAAACTGCCGAGGAACGTGTCAAAAATTAAAAGTTTCTTGGGGTTAGCGGGATATTACAGACGTTTCGTAAAAGGGTTCTCTGTGATTGCTACCCCGAGGACGAAGCTATTGCATAAGGATGTAAAGTTTGAATGGACTGAGACATGTCAACAGAGCTTCGAGAGACTGAAAACAATGTTGACTGAGGCACCGGTTTTGGTTCAACCAGAATCGGGGAAGGAGTTCATGGTATATAGTGATGCGTCGTTTAATAGTCTCGATTGCGTGTTGATGCAAGAGGGTAAGGTAGTCGCCTACGCCTCGAGGCAATTAAAACTGCACGAGAAGAATTATCCGACTCACGATTTGGAGTTGGCTAGGATTGTGTTTGCGTTAAAGATTTGGCGACATTATTTGTATGGCAAAAAGTGTCGAATCTTTACGGATTACAAGAGTTTAAAGTATTTGATGGATCAAAAGGATCTAAATCTAAGACAGAGACGGTGGCTTGAGTTGTTGAAAGACTATGAATTAGTCATTGATTACCACCCGGGAAAAGTGAATGTGGTTGCGGATGCCTTGAGTAGGAAATCCCTGTACGCTCTAAGAGTTATGAGGGTGAGTTTAGCATTGTCTGATGATGGTGCTATTTTGGCAGAGTTGAGAGCTAGGCCAATATTTGTTCAACAAATATGTGAGGCTCAGAGAAATGACAGCGAGATGCAAGCTAAGATAGCTAAGTGCGGATCAGAAAGTGATTCTGATTTTCGAGTGGATTTGAATGGTTGTCTGATGTATCGTGACAGAATTTGTGTTCCTAAAAATGAGGAGTTGATTTGAAAGGTTTTGTATGAGGCCCACAATGGATGCTTGTCAGTACATCCGGGCAGTACGAAAATGTACAACGATTTGAGGAAGTTGTATTGGTGGCCGGGTATGAAAAGAGATATTTCAGAGTTTGTGACTAAGTGTCTGATTTGCCAACAAGTGAAAGTTGAGCATCAAGTGCCTTCGAGATTGCTTCAGCCAGTAATGGTTCCCGAATGGAAGTGGGATCGGATTACCATGGATTTTGTGACGGGGTTGCCGACGACTCCGAGAAAGAGAGATGTTGTGTGGGTTGTTGTGGATAGATTGACGAAGTCGGCTCACTTTATTCCAGTGCGTGTTGATTATTCACTGGATAAGTTAGTTGAGTTGTACGTGGCAGAGATAGTGAGATTGCATGGTGTACCTGTGTCTATTATATCGGATAGAGATCTAAGGTTTACTTCGAGATTTTGGAAGAAGTTGCAAGAGGGCATGGGTACGAGATTGAATTTCAGTACTGCATTCCATCCGCAATCCGATGGTCAGTCTGAAAGAGTGATTCAAGTTCTTGAAGATATGCTTCGATGCTGTGTGCTAGAATTCGAAGGTAGTTGGGAGAGATATCTACCTTTGGTCGAATTCACCTATAACAATAGTTATTAGTCGAGTATACAGATGGCACCATATGAGGCTTTGTATTGCCGTAAGTGTCGGACTCCTTTGTATTGGACCGAGCTTAGCGAGAAACGGATCCATGGGGTCGATCTAGTAAAAGAGACCGAAGAGAAAGTGAAAGTAATCCGTAATAGTCTGAAAGTTGCTTTGGACCGACAGAAGTAGTATGCGGATTTGAAAAGAAGGGAAATTGAGTTTGAGATAGGCGACAAAGTATTTTTGAAAGTATCGCCGTGGAAAAAGATTATGAGATTTGGACAAAAAGGGAAATTGAGTCCAAGGTTCATAGGGCCGTATGAGATTACAGACAGAATTGGACCTGTAGCTTACCGGTTAGCTTTTCCGGTAGAGTTGGAAAAGATTCATAACGTGTTCCATGTGTCGATGTTGCGACGGTATCGCTCCGATCCTTCACATGTGATTCCTTCAACAAAAATTGAGATAAGGCCGGATATGCCTTATGAAGAGAAGCCGATTAAGATCTTGGCTCGATAAGTGAAACAGTTGAGAAATAAGAGCATAGCACTAGTGAAAGTGTTATGGCAGAAACATGGTGTGGAAGAGGCTACGTGGGAAACTGAAGAAGCTATGAGAGAGCAACATCCAAACCTCTTTACTGGTAAGATTTTCGGGGACGAAAGTCTCTAAAGAGGGGAGAGTTGTAACATCCCGGTTTAGGGCCTAGTCAAAATTGTGGTTTGAGACCACAAATTCGAGGGTCATGAATGAGTTTTTGAGGCTTATATTATGTATGCATGCTAGTGTGAAAGTTTCATGAAGCAATTTTGTGAAATTGTGGTTGAATTGTCCAAAAGGACTAAATTGCAAAAGTTGCAAAATGTGTGTTTCTAGAAGCTATATGTGTGAAATAGCTTTAGATTATTAATTAGAGTTCCTTAAATAGCAAATTATCCAAATTCTAATTTTTGGACAAAAATGGGCATGGATGAGTTAAAATTGAAAGTTGATCAAAAAGGGCATTTTGGTCATTTATCAATTAAGTGATTAAAATAGGTGAAAAGATGATAGAAATTCATTCATCTTCTTCCCATAGCTGCCGAAAATTTGAGAAGCCATTGTTAGGGTTCTTTCAATTTTTCAAGCTTGCTAGTAAGTGCTCCTAGGCCTAGTTTTTTATATTCTTCGTATTTTTGAAGTCACGGTAGCATGAGTAAGCTATTTATAGCTATTTGGTGAGCTATCATGGATGTTCAAAAATGTACATATGTATGACATGCATTTATTTTGATGTTTTATGGAAGAATATGAAGGCTTGATGTAGTAGAAACATCTTTTGCTAAGTGATTTTCCATGAAAATGCATGTAGGGACTTAGTTGTGAAAATCTTAAGTTTGGTCATACATGGGTGATTTAGTGAGATTTAGTGAATGCTTTAGTTGAGTAAGTGGTTCGGCTAAGCATGAAAGAGTAGAAAGTTGAATAAAAATCACTTTACGAGCCTTTGGGACTAAAGTGTAAATATGAGAATGTTTAGGGGCAAAATAATAATTTTGCTAAAGTATGAGATGTGGGTCAATTTAGTCTATGTGTGTATTGAATAAGCTGATTTATTCATTATAGATCAAGAAAGACGAAGCCCGGATCGAAACCGAGGCAAAAGCAAGGTGGTGGACTAAATTGCACATTTCAATACTTTTGAGTATCGAGGTAAGTCTATGCATAAACAATGCCTTCATACGTACAATTTGTAAATGCTAGCTAGGGTGTAGCATGAATGAGAACGAATGAGAATGATTGGGAACCTATGTGGTTCGAGCAGAATGAATGTAATATAGATGTGAATGGATGAATAATTGGGTAAATAGACTTGTGCATGTGTTGTGATAATGCTAGATGGTAGGCTAAGTGCGATACCATCCTAATGCATATTGACGATGAGCTAGCTATGTGCGATGCTATCGTGAGGTATATCATCTAGTGAGCTATGTCTTTGAATCACTACGAATACCATTGTGGTAGGCTAAGTGCGATACCACCTTATTAATCAAATGTGGTATGCTAAGTGCGAAACCATCGAGATATTGACTGTGGATTGACCGTGTGTATTAACTGTGTGTGGATGAGTAGTGTGGATTAGTTATGTGAACTAGCCGCGTGTGGATGAGCCGTGTGGATAAGTTATGTGGATTGACTGTGTTGTATATTACGTAAATGTGATATTGAATGCAGGGGTGCATTTCAATGGTTGTGAGTATGTGACTCATGATGTATTGGAAATGTGGTAAGGGATAGAAAGAGTAAGCATAGTTGTGAATTACTTGTTGGTATAATGCTAATAGTTGCTTAGCTTATACTATGTTGCTTATGTGTTTATGTGTAAACTTACTAAGCTCAAAGCTTACTCTCTTTCTTTTCCCTTGTCTTATAGATTAAAGCGTTGAATCGAGATACGAGGATCATTAGAAGATAGCCCACATATCAGCACACTTTGGTACATGAAACTTAATGTTTTGTGTATGGCATGTATAGGGGCTAGATAAGTTAGTAAATTTTGTTGTAAATGGCTAAGATGTGTTGGCCTATAGATGGATAGCTTATTTTGTATAATGCCATGGTTGTTGGCTATTACATTATATGAAAGAAAGATGTAGTTTTCTATGTGAGAATTGTTGGAACACCGGCACCCCTTTGCGCAGCAAAATAAAATTAAATTCCGGCGATCCAAACCATGAATCCATGTATGAGGAACGAATCGGGGTGAAATAAAGGTTTTGAAATTACCGAAACTTCAATCTGAGTAGACAGCGACGCCTCGGTAACACGAACTTTGATCCACTGTCGAACCAAGCCACAACCTTTTGCGATGTCGGCCTCTATGTAATCCACCCGGTTTGACTATGAACGGAAGAAATCTCCAAAACTGTTTTGGAGGTTTTTCTTGCTTGACGGCTGCTAGACCTTAAAGCAATACCTTAGGGTTTTTCTTTTTTTTTTTTATAAGCTCTATATAACCTATTACCTTTTATAATCGGTATCTTTTTAATGAATCATAAAATTAAATAAGTATAATAATGTTTTAACCGAAAATTATAATTACATTAATTATATCCAAAAACAAATTATAATTACATTAATTATAACATGGATTTCGATAAAATATATTTATTTAAATCTATATACGAACCAAATTCATATATTAATTCTCATTATGTGTACAACATCCTTGTACATATAATATGTTCAATATTTGATTGCCCAATTTAAATTAATTCTTTAATTAATTTAATTCAGGTGACAATCAAACACAATACCAACTATGTTTTATTCCATTCATTTCAATCATAGGGTGTGACCTCAGAGGTTCTTGTAATGTTAGCAGTAATACTAGAACGATTCTAATGTTACAAACAATGAGTGGCATCTAGCAATGCATCATTGCTACCTAAGTTACAAGGAGTCATGATTCGACATAACCTTTTTGTGATTAACCTTTCATGCATTAATCCTTAAGTCCTTTATCTCTGGAATGGACACAAGTCATGGAATAGTCACACTTGTATAGTCCATCCCATGTTTCTTGATATCTTGAGTAGACTATGATATACAAATTAGTATGACATCTCATGTCAACTTATTTGAGCATGGCCATGCATTTCTAGTCTCACTCAATCAAGTGGCCTAAGATATTACTCCCATTATATAGGAGGGACTTATCCTATATTGATCAACCATATCCTCTACATAGATTGTGGTATATCCAACATCGACCTTTATTGAACAACCAATTCACGTTATGCGCTTGACTATATCAAAATATACAACTCACGATGTTGGGATAATGATGATCTCAAGTCTGAGGATCATATACATATTAATCACTATGAGTAATGTTGTGACAATTACATAATAATCCAAGAAACATACTCATAGCGGGTTAGTCCAATATGTTATTCTCTAACACACATATTCATGCATTGATTTTGACACTCCATATCAATGACAACTCTTTATCATCAATCAACTACATGTTAGTCTTAATGCATTATTGTTGTCCTAGTCAACAATAATACTTGACTAAGGATCTTTTAAGAATATTCATATTATTCTCAGGACATTATTATAAAACAGTTTATTTGTACACACAGAAAGAAAAACTGAAATAATAATGACAACGCTTTATATTAATAAACATGGTAAATCAAGTATGTTATTACAACCATCTCATGATTGATCTTTGGGCAAACTCTTACAAGAATGCACTTCAATTTGAGTTGATTATGATGGTGTTAGACGAGTATATGTTGTGTATGGTAGAAGGGTGAAAGGAACTTGACACTTAGTCTTGTTCTTGACCATGTGGGTAGACACACGGACGTGTGTCTAGACCACCTGTGACACACGGTTAGCCCACGGGCGTGTGCTGTGGCTGTGCGCCCTCTGCATGTTAATAATTGAAAATAGAATAGACCACGAACTAGTTACACGGGCGTGTGCCTAGGGCGTGTGGGATTAGTCAGTGTTCACCACGATTGGGGAGCACGGGCGTGCCATGGCCGTGGGCAATTGGCAGAATGCTCGAGTTTTTAGCACGGCTAGGGAACATGGGCGTGTGTGTCCATGCACGGGCGTGTCTAATCTTACACGGGCATGTGAGACCTGTATATAAGAGAAAAATTTTAAGGATCGTAAAAGTTCCGGATTAGTCTCGAGAGCCCTCGTGTGTATGAGTGAGGCCTCGTAAGTCGAGAATGAGGTTATAGCGAGTAATGACGTTGAGCCTAAGTGGCGATTAAACGATTTGAGTTCGGTAACGCCTCGGGCCCAGTTCCCGGCGTAGAACCCGGATAAGGGGTGTTACATGTTTGTATTCTGCTATGATTTGATGATGTTATACTTTATAATACGAAATATTTGTAAAAGTTTTCGATTTTCTGGTAATGCCTCTTAACCCTAGACCGGCGACGGATTATGGGTTAGGGGTGTTACAATGAATAAATAAAATTAATTTCACATTTCACTATTATATCTTTTGTATTTTTGTCTTTCATGTTTTACATGAATAATGAAATTGTGACAAACAAATATTTTCTTCTTAATTGTCTAAGTTCAAACCGATGATAAGTGGCACTGTCAGAACTTTTACAGTGTGAGAAAAAAAACTTACTTCAGTAGATAATCTAAACGAGTCCGTAATCCCGTAAAAGAATCAAGTGAGAATTTGATTCAAATACTTAGAAGGATTATTATGTTATCTACAATTCCAATTGGGGAGATGGCTAGTCTTGGCTATCAAAGGAGTTGACTCCACGGGTAGATATATAGATGTATTCATTGGAAGAATGATACATTGTACTGGACCCAAGTTGAACTAATTCTGAATCCGTTTGTGAGTTAATTCACTTGTGACATTCATGGTGTGATTTACCTAAATCCTGACTTAGTCACTGACCATGCGTATGTAACGCATGTGCTTTGATATAAGTGGAGGCTTATGCTTTAAAGATGATCGAGTCCATAGCCGGTATGTTGGGTACATGACTTGTGTATGATATGACTTTACTAGTAGCAATGGAGTTCATAACTCGATTAAAGAGTTAATGATATCCTCTCATTGGCATTGTGTGGATTGATAAATATGGAACGTGACCATGGGTTGCTTGTTTATCACAGTCATTTGTTGACAATGATCATATTAATCATTAAGAAGACACAATGATGATAATGAGATAAAATGTGATTGAATTGAGTGAACGGATTTAACTAAAAGGAATCAAGGATATCATATGAGGGTAACACACACATGACGAGGTCATTAGACAAAACAATTGGATGAATTTATTTCGTAAATAGTATAAAATAAAGAGTTTTCAATCATGATACTTCTTGTGGACTGACTCCATGTTTAAGTAAATTATGAACTATCAGAATGCTACTTCTTGACATAATTGCAATTACTAGAGCCGAATTATATAGGTCCGATTGGTCCCTCCACTAACTCAACAAAAGCTCGATCGGATTGCATTTGAATCAGAAGAAAATTTTGACTTTGGAAATAATTTAATTGAGTCGATTTATTTGATGTGGAATTAAATTAGGTGGTCGTGAGAATTGTTTAACTAGAGAATTTGATTAAATAATTTTCTTGAAAAATTAATTTTTGAAAATCACAGTGATTTTTGGGAAAATTAATTTTGATGAAGTAAAATTAAATTATCAAAATAATTAAAATAAATATGATATTTTTGGAAATTGATTTTCAAGTCAGACAATTGGTCCAATAGGTAATTGAACTTGAAAATTGAACCTAAAATTGAAAATTGGGCTCGAGAACCCAAAATTGAGACCGAGACCCAAAAACTAGTCGAACTTGGCCTGATATGTGAATCTAGGTCGATGATCTAACCGGTGGTTGGATCGGACTGGTCGGGCCATCACTGGCCCAGACCGAACTGGCTCGGAGTGTCGTGAGGGTGTCGCACCTGTGATGGCACCACTGGGCACGACGAGTGTGACAATGGCATTTTGGTGGTTAGTGGATGGTTGGCTGCGGTGGTTCTTCAGTGGTTGAGCAGTGGAAGAATTACACTCCTATTGAGACTCTACCAGATAATTTGATTTCATATTAACTATTCCAAAAATAATATTATTTTAATAGTTTTAGTATAAATTTAATTTAATACTTATATTGATTGTATTTTATTAATTGATTATTAAAGTGATTATCTTAATATTAAATTTAATTTAATATTTATATTGTAGATAAGTATTCTATTAATTTAATAGATTTAGTATTAAATTTAATCTAATATATATCTTGGTAAGAATTATATTAATTGAATATTAAAGTGATTAAGTTTTATCATAGTTGAACTCTCTAAAATCTCATTAGATTAAGAGTTATGGGTAATTATTTTACACACACTTGAATTCAAGAGAAAGTTGTAGAGAGAGAATTCTCTAAAGAAATTATTTCAGAAAATTTCTAGAGATATTTTTACAACTAGACCCCAAAGTTTAGAAAAATTACAAAATTACCCCACTGGTAATTTTTGTGAAAAATTTTCTGGTTCAAAGTGAGCCCACACTCGGCAGATGTGAGTTTGAGGATAACGGAGAAGACTACTTGGTCGAAGCATTCATCCTAGACGAATTGGAAATGTACAATTTTGATTAAGTGTTTATTACTTTAGCTATCACAACTAATTTCCTTTTTTTTGTTGGAAAAAAAATTAAAACTCTAGTTTTTCTCTTAAACTTATTTTCCGTTGCGTTTTCCAAACCCGATTTTTCAACATAAATGACCTGCACAGTTGAGGCCATTGATTTGAGCTCGGTCCTTCTATTTTGCAAGGTTGTTGAGGAATTAAATCATGGAGGCTAATTTCAAGGTTATTTACTTGGTAAAGGTTAATTGTCGGGTTGTTCTTTCAGTTAATTTACAACTACAGAAGTGTTGGTGGTTTGAGGTTGTTCCTCGATCACTATAAGTCAGTTAACTAACTTATTGACCCTATTCCTATACCGTTAATTTATATTTTGTTCAAACCATACTCCTTATACTGCTAATTATACTGTTTTGGCGTAAAAATTTATTTTTAGTGGATTCGACACCCATCATGTATCTTGAAAAGTGGGAGAGCAAAGAATGAGTTTTGCTTAATTTCATTTAGTTTTTGCATGAATAGTACATCTTATGCATCAGCCTCTCTATTGAAAAAATGGGTAAATTAACATTTATACATTTCAAAATGTACAAATTAGCCCCTCCATTAAAGTTCATATGTTAAATTATGATATGGAACGTTAAATCAATGTTGAAAATTATTTTTTGTTATGGGTAAACTATAAAATGGTCACCCAACTATTAATTTTCTCATTTTAGTCACTAAACTTTTCAAAATTAAATATTTTAGTCACTTTGAGCTAATGCGGACTTTTTTATTGGTCTAGTAACAAAATTAGCCCTCTAATGTTTACACTTTCTTTCAATTTGATCCTAAGTATAAAAATTTCAACAAATTTAGCCCTCAGTATTTACAAAATCTGTCATTTTAGTTATAACTCTAAAAATTTCAATAAATTTGATCATCAACATTTACAAAATCTATCAACTTAGTCTTAAATCTAAAAATTTAAAAAAAAAAATATTAAAAAAAAATCATTTTTAGCCCTTTATAACCCATCGACTAACCCATGTGAGATATTAAAATAAGAAAAAGAGTATCCTATTTCAATTTAGTCCCCATCTATTTCGTACAGGTTGGTACAAGTCATGGACACCGCGATACACCTTATTTATAATAAATTGCAGATTCAGATAGATCTATCCCTCTGAAATTGACCCTACTTCCTATACTACTAAATTTAGGGGTGAGCAAAACTCGATTCGACTCGAAAAAATCGAAAAAAAATCGAATTTCGAGTTAAACGAATCGAGTTATTCGAGTTAATCGAGTTATTCAAGTCAACTCGATTTTTTTTTCAAATTTCGAGTTCGAATCGAGTTGAGTTTTCGAATTCGAATAACTCTAATAATTCGAATAATTCGAATATCAAACTATATTATTTTACATTTTTACCCCAAACTCCCAAACATTTTTACTTTTCCCTCAAAACTTTTACTCCTTCCCACTTCCCCCCCCCCCAAAAACGTTTACTCCCCTCCCATCCCAACCCCCCAATCTACCCAAAATCTATTTCCCACCAAAATTTTACTCTCCCATTTACTTTTTCTCAAAATTTTACTCCCAAAAACCCTCAAAACTTTTTATTTTCCCCCAAAATTTTTACTCCCTCCCACTTTTCCCCTGAAACTTTTACTCCCTTCCCATCTCACCTTCCATCTACCCCAAACCCATCTCCCCTCCAATTTATTTTTAATATTTTCTCTTCAAAATTTTACTCCCCCCTATTTACTTTCCCTCAAACTTTTATTATCCAAAACTTTTTATTTTTCCCTTAAACTTTTACTTCTCACCCTTTACTCTCAAATAAAAAATCAAAATTATCCAAAAAAATCACAAAACATAAATAGTAATAATTTTATTTATATCTACTATTTATATTATTAAATTAAATTTCACATTTTATATTATTTATATTATTGAATTGTTTAGTCATATTGAATATTTATATTAAAATTGAATTATTAATTATGCCATAAAATATTCGTGTTAAAATTTTATATTGGTATCAATTTCACATTTTATCTTTAAAATAACTTTTATTAAAAAATCACATTTTTACATTTAATATATTTTTTAATTCCAAAATACATACTGGCAAGAATCTGAAGATAATTGAAACAACTAAGCAAGCAAAGAAGCTAACCCGTATATAAAAGATTAATAAATAAATTATTTGGTAATGAAAGTTAATAAAAAATTTAGTTAAGGTGGACAAATTTTATTACAATGGGTGACAATGGTTACAAAGACCCAAAATTATTTTTTAAAATTTAACTCGAATAAATATATTCGATTCGATTCGATTCGAATTCCATCTCACTCGACTCGATTCGAGAAAATTTCAAATCAAATTAGGATGATAAAATATGATTCGTCAACTCGATTAACTCGAAATTTTTTTATTCGATTCGATTCGATTCGATTCGATCGAACGCTCACCCCTAACTAAATTATATTTTGTTCAGATCATACTCCTTATACTGCTAATATATATTTTATTTAGACGTAGATTTTTTTTTTTGGTCAATTCTACACCCATCACGCATCTTGAAAAGTGGGAGAGCAAAATATGAGCTTTTCATTTGGTTTTCGCATGAATAAGTCATCTTATGATACTTTGATGAAAGAGAGAATTAGTGGTAGGAATTAGAGAGCAAACTTCAAAAAATAAAGAAAAAAACACTAAAGAAATTAATACTCTAAACCAAATTAGGATTAGAATAGTACTTTTTTATCCATTATTATCTGATACCTTGATCACCACTATTTAAATGTATACGATTCATTTGTTATTCTAAAAGAATGACTCATTTATTAAAGGGTTAAACGCTAAATTTACCCTTGAACTATTCCTCATAGAACAATGAGGTATTTCAAGAATCTTTTTATTAATTTGGTATCTCTACTATTTCTCTATCCAATAGAACGAGAATGGATTGTATAAAACGGGGATAAAAAGTGTTATGGCATTACTTAACAAATCTACAATTGACATGTGGCATTATATATTTTAAAAAAAATAATATTTTTATAACATGTGGCAATATAATGAAAGATATTTTAAATTTTAAAATAATTAAATGACTTACTAGCACCAATGTCTTACTAACAAATCATATTCAGAATGATTAAATCTAAATAATGTACAAACATTTTTTTTTGGACGTGTATGTATACACACGTTAACATGGTTATTTTAATGAAACATAATCATATAAGCACTAATTATAAAAAAGTTGTATCCATTTATTTTCTCTTAGTACCAAAAGGTAAGATTTATTTTCGCCATGTTGGATCCCACGGATGAAACTGTTTCGTTTTGTTTGTTCATTCACCTATTTCTTAGGAACAATCACTTTATAATCATATGCCTCTCATTATTAACCAGTAATCCATCGCCTGCCACAATTACAAATACTAATACAAAAGTATTACTCAAGAACTGAAGAAAAAAGCCTTATCCATTTGTTCTTACTGTAAAAAAACCATGTAATAAGTGAAAGAATCCAATGTTGGTTTTTGGAATTCCCGATTCAATTGTTTCTATTTTCGCGAAGTACCCAGATTTACAGAAGCATCCGATAAAGTGCCTAGCCATTTGAATTTTGAGAAACAAAACCAAGGCCAAGGAGGAAAATGAGAGTGAACTGGATTTCATTGTCTACGAACAAACATCATCACATAATAGTAAAGCTTGCAGTTGTTGTTCTCTTATTGGGTCTTGCTTTTAGGCTCTTCGTCGCTCATTATAAAGGATTTGCATCTGATTTAGAATCGCCTGTGTCAGAGAAAGTGCAAGTTCGAGCTCCATACGTGGAACCTCCTGTCCTTGTTGGAATATCTGAAAATGAGGATCACATACATCTTGGTAACTACATTTGCTTCTTTCCTCAGTTTTTTTTCTTTAGGCTTGGTGTTTTAAGATCTGCTGATCTACTATTTAAAACATATCTTTTGATTAGAAAGATTGAAAATTTTGATGGTTGTCTTCCAAGTTGATTTATGTTGGTGTAGCATGTTTGGATTTGGTGCTCTTCTTTTCTATGTGATTGATTTAGTGTATAATTTGGGAATTATTGGTTCTAATTGTTGATGAAACTTTCTCCGTGGGATTGGATGAATTCTTAATATCGTGATGCTGCATTTTTTTAGTTGATTGATATTGCCGATTACCATCCATAATGTATTGCCACCATTGTTGTTTTACTATTCATATCTCACATACAATATTTTGTTAATTATTTCGGGTTCAATATCGTGTCTTAACCATTTAAACTTATGATTACCCCAGATGTTATTACAGAAAAGTGTGATCTCTTTAAAGGGGATTGGATTCCCAATCCCTCGGGCCCGTCATACACAAATGAGAGCTGCCCTTGGATAGAAAACCATCAGAATTGTATGAAGAATGGCCGCCCTGATTTTGGATATCTATACTGGAAATGGAAACCACATGATTGTCAATTACCTCGTTTTAATGCAGAGAGATTTCTGGAGTTGATGAGAAATAAAACATGGGCTTTGATTGGTGATTCCATATCTCGCAACCACGCACAGTCATTGCTGTGTATGCTCTCAACAGTATGTACTTGATAACTTTAGCAAATTTTAACATTGTGTTCTTCCCTGGCCTCAACTCTCTGCTTTATCTTAAAAATGATATCGTTATCTACATAACTGATGAGCTAGTATATTACTTGCACGACGAATAGATAGTTGAAATTCAAGATTAATCCTCTCTTAAGGAAAAAAAAATTAAATCAGTTCATTTAGGTTCCTTGAAAGAAAAAAGAGAGTATTGGTTAGCGAAGCTACATAGTTATTAATGCTTGGTTCTGATCCTAGGAGGCTAGGACCTATCATTCTAGGCTGATTAGGCTTCTCTGGCCACTCTGCTAGTGTTTATCGCAATTTACCCTCTATAGCCTATTTTTCTATTGTGGCAAAGTAAGGTATCCCGACACTTCATTCCTCTTTGTGTTAACTGCTGTTATTGTATCTTCAGAAGTTGATAGCTGGCTTGGTAACTAATATAAACAACTTCAATGCTAGGTCCGATGTTAAGTTAAAGAGATTGGGAATTTGGGATTTCACTGAATCCAGTGAAAGTGTTTGCACTGCATTTTCTAAGGGTTGCATGTGAATATTTTTCCAAATAATGTGTATTAACACCTTAATGTGATTAGTTTTTTGTTGATTGCATCTGATATTAGTTAATCACTTTAGCAGATAAGCATCAACATTCTATCATGTTAGTCTCTGATAGAAAGATAAATGAGACAGTAGCTCGTAGTAATCTATTAAAACTACTTGTGCTAATCAAAGCCCTATGCATCTTTGTTTATCTTCATCGGTCTCGTCTTAATTGCTAATAATTCTTGCTCCATTTAGTTGTGCTAATCAAATCTTGATGGTATCTAGAAAAATGTCGGGCTAAGCAAGTAATGCAAACGCCCAATTAAAGAAATCTTGTTAATGACTTTGGGGTTGATGAAGTTATTAATCAGTTTTCGCAGGCACTATTATACCAAGAAAGCAATCTTTATCTGAGATTTTTTTTATTGTATCAGGATATGCTTATCTTAAGCTATTATTGACTTCCGATTTTATTAATTATATCAGCATACGCATATAGATTTATTATTGACTTCTCATTATAGCGTTGATTAAGCAAAAAAAGTTTTTCATTTCCTTGAGGGAAATTAAAGAAAAACATTTTGTTGTAAGTTTTAGTATAGGTATGGTTGCCAATGCAAGAGAACATGGATTCGAATGCTCTGAAAGATGCTACACTCATACGAAATGTAGTAAATAAATAAAAAAAAAAATTGTTTACACTTTGTTCAAACTTTAATGTTATTGTTATCAACAATAAAAGGGATAGTCTTTATCACTAAATTAAATACTAATTTTATCAATATAATATTTCTGATAATAACAAAATTTCCAAAATTGATATTTATCCTATAAGGATAAGTTTAGCAAATTTAAACTTTTTAATCTTCTTCTCTAAGTAAAACATGATGATGCTGAGAACTTAGAGTGTAGGGCTCTAAAGTTCAAAAGTTTGTTGGTTTATTACGACATATTCTCAGCATATACATCTCAAACATGCCAACCCAAAACTTTTGATAGCAACACAATTGTTGTTCTATCACTTGTTCTAACAGGTTATGGAACATTGAAGTAATCAAAACTCCAACAATCTCCCCTTTTGTGATTTTGACAAAATCAAACCAACAATTGAACTCATGCTCCGTGTCAAGTACACACTCCAGTTATGCTTGTCTTCCAAACCATGTAATCACAATTTTCATAACAAAGTTAAGACATTAGTAGGAAATAAACTAAACTAAACTTTAACCAAAACAACCAACAAAGAAAAGAAGCAATCAACCAACGACGACATTGAACATCAACATATGTTGGACATATACATCTCCCCTTTTTTTGCAAAAATGTCAGAGGAGCTCCTCCTCACTAAGAGATCTTCCTTTTTTGAGACAAATCTTTCAATCAAAGTTTGCTACTCTATTACAAATTACTTTGATCCACTTTCTGTTATAACAAGATTTGGGATGTAAATATTTTCTTCATTAGTCGACACATATTCCCCTTAGCATGTACTTGTATTCACCATTAAATCCTGCAAGAAACCAAATAAAAGAACTTGTTAAAACAAATTTAACTAATATATCAAAATCATTTAAAAAAAACCCATAATTATAAACTAAGAAGAAACAATATCACCAAATTAGCATCATTACTCCCCTTTACTCTATTCATCCCCTATTAGCTTGTATCATGGTGTTTAAGAAGGGATGAAATTAAAAGCTATATCATCAAGAATAGTGGTTGTAGCTCGTGGAATAACAACTTTTTCCATGATATCTAGATAAAGTTGGTCCAACACTCGATAAATCTTCAATATGATCTCCATGAGTTGCAACATCATTGACGTGAACCTCGTACGCAGTTAAGATTACGAGTCATGATTTAAGTTGCCCGATCGTTTCTTAATAGGTTCAACTCTCGAAAATATGATAAATATGAAAGAAAATAAAATAATAGATTTTTGGATATAACTTACTAATACAAAAACAATCTTAGAAACGAACCTAAGTTATAAATTCAACTAGACCTGGATTCTATAAAGATGTTGATGTCTCGAAAGTTTGGGAAACAAAGAAGAATTGTGACCCTCTATCTATAAACGATGTAGGAATCAATAGTATAGAGGTGATCACCACAGTTCAGAAATAAGTGAAAAGGGAAGTGATAATATCGGTTAAGTTTTGAACGCCACAAGACAAGTCTTGATAAGTTCGGGTTTAGTTCTAAAAGAGCAAAGAGATAAACTCTCAGATGGTATTAAAAATGTTCATTAGTCCATTACAAAGTACTTGACTGGATATATATAGGATCCTAACACATGAATGGTCATTTCGGTCATTAATGTGAATACATGAATTAAGATGATACATTAATCCTAAAGTTCATGAATCAAGTATTCAAAGAATGCAATGAACAACCATATACATTCCCCTTGCCGTCCATACACCTTGTTGATGAATTTGGTGGCTGCATTTAATGTGTTGAAGGAGAGTTCATGCATGGGAAGAAGTCAATCGACCAAATTCATCTAAGCCACTCTAGTGTCTGAAAATTCCATGTATCTTAAGTATTCGTCCCGTTTGGCAATGCATGGATATGGATGTACATTTCCTTTGCCAACATATCTACAAGATTCAAAGTGCAACAATTAAATTCGTACATGAACATGACAGGTTTATCCCCCTCTTGTAGGTGTAAGTGCTTGGACATTCTTCCCCTTTGTATCATTAATGAAAAATCAAATGCATAGCCCCTTGCTGTTCAAAAAATCTTTTTTGATCACGGTTCCTTAAATTGTATTTTTCAGCCATTGAATTGAGAACAACTCTTCTAGGAACCTGAAAAACAAAAACACATTTACAAGTAAAGCTTGTGCAATCCCTCCCTTATAAAAAAGAACCACCTTCAAAGAGATAAATCGGAGAGAATACAATTTGTATAAACATGATAATGACCAAGATCTCCTTTCAAAGTTTGTAAACATAAGCTAACTCCAGGATCAAATACTTATTTTTGCCTTTGCAACTCATCATAGATCAAATACTTCATTTTCAGAAACGATGACTAAATATTGAACAACAAAAAGTTATCCACACAATTGTTAAAATGAAATTCTGATACTTGAATATTCTCAACAATGATACAGATAAACAATCCCTGGAATGAAACACAAAATTTTGATCCTCCACTTATCCATGAATCAAATATTTTTCTTTCAAAAACAAATCACCCATGTTAAACAAAGAAAAATTAGGTATATGAATGTTTAAATAAACAAGACCCTCAAACTTTCTTTGAATAAACATGTACATGCACAAGTGTTTCCAATGAAGAGACATGAATTTCACATAACCATCAACGTTAAGTAGTTCAAGATTATTATTATGTGAAAACTCATTGTTAATAACACTAAACCAATGAAATGACACGTCGTAAAGAAAACTTTTTAAAACACTATTAGTGACAAACTTATTAACAACATTCAAAGAATGCCATCTTGGTTTAATCTTAAAAAGTTCCTTACCATTCTTACCTTTTTGAACTTGTGGAGTAATTTCATTCTCCATCTTACCTTTCTCCCAAATACAGAATTGTCTTCCATTCGGTGAATAATGAAGCTGCAAATCGCCTATTGATGGATTTTTAGAAACCTAGAATAAAAAAACACCACAAAGCAATTTTGAGTTATGGTTAGTTAAAACATCTCTCTATTTTGCTTGGATATTGTTATTTTCTTCATCCACCAACAAACTCTTTGCTTTTACCTCCTCTTCTTCTTTTCTCTTACGTTTTTTTCTTTTTCAATTTATTTTTCTTTTTCATTCTTTTTTTCACTTTCTTTTTCTTTTTCAATCTCTTTTTCTCTCGATTTCATAATCTTGGATTGGTCTTCACGAATTTGATCCAGAGTCATTGATGCTAAGGTGATCTTCTTATTTTGACACTCGAAAGTGTACATTAGCATGGCTGTCATAATGAAATCATCAATCAAATTGTCATGGACATCTGAGAAGGATATGACAGGCTTGTATTGGGACAACGTCACATAGTACTTCATCTTTGTACTTACCAATTGAGAGAAATACCATCACTTGTTTGGTGACTTTGATTTCACCATTTTCATTCAACCGTTGCAAGTTGTACGGTTGATGGTGCTTTATTATAGGCAATTGGAGCTTTTCCACCATGATTGTACTTGCAATATTAGTACAACTCGCACCATCAACTATCAAACTACATACCTTGTCTTTTACATGGCAACGAGTTTGAAACATGTTCTCTCGTTGTAATCCTTTGCTCCCGATTCAAATGTTTAGTGCCTTCCTCGAAACAATACTCTCTTTGATCATGATTTTAATAAACAAAAGAACAAATTTGACAGTAAGATGCGTACCTCACAAAACAAACCTCATGTATTACTCTTAGAAAGAAAATTCACTCCTTTCGTGTTTGCACAAAATTTTTGTCTTTTATCACTCTTAATAGGATCACACGCACTCGCCTTTTACCACTAAAATGTCTTGAGTTCTTGAAGAACTTGGTATGAGAATTACTTACCAAAACGGTAATCTTGGAGGAGCTGTTAGGGTGAGACACAATCGAAAAAAATGGAAGCTTGAAATTAATTTGACAGAAACAGGTTCAAAGGACTCAAAAATATGATTAGAAGGTATTTTGGCTAAATAGACAAAAAGAAAATTTTTGGCTTGAAATTATTTTTTTGTTATTGTAAAAATTTACCAAAATATGTAAAATAGACTCAAACGTACTAATCAGATGATAATTTTCTTGATGCATTCCTAGAATTTTTTTTTTATTTCACCTTGTCTTTTCCTTTCCTTTTTTTTCACAATTTTTTTCTCACGATTTTTTTTAAATTTTTTTAAATCTGGGAGAGAGAAAATAAAATAATACATGTGAAGAATACTAGCTTTGATAGCAAATGACGTGAATCTCGTACGCATTTAAGATTACGAGTCATGATTTAAGTTGCCCGATCATTTCTTAACAAGCTCAGCTCTCGAAAATACGATAAATATGAAAGAAAATAAAACAAATTATTTTTGGATATAACTTATGAATACAAAAACAATCTTAGAAACGAACTTAAGTTATAAATTCAACTAGACCCGGTTTCTATAAAGATGTTGGTATCTCGAAAGTTTGGGAAACAAATAAGTACTGTGACCCACTATCTATAAACAAGAAAGGAACCAATAGTATAAAGGTGATCGCCACAGTTTGGAAATATGTGAGAAAGGAAGTGATAAGATCAGTTAAGTTTTGATCGCCACACGACAAGTCTTGATAAGTTTAGGTTTAGTTTTAAAGAACAAAGAGGTAAACTCTCAAATGATATTAAAAATGTTCATTAGTCCATTACAAAGTGCTTGACCGAATATATATAGGACCCTAACACATGAGTGGTCATTTCGGTCATTAATGTGGATACATGAATTAAGATGATACACTAATCCTAAAGTTCATGAATCCAAGTATCCAAAGAATGCAATGAACAACCATATATATTTCCCTTGTCGTCCATGCACCTTGTTGATGAATTTGGTGGCTGCATTTAATGCGTTGAAGGAGAGTTCATGTATGGGAAGAAGTCAATCAACCAAATTCATGTAAGCCCCTCTAGTGACCGAAAATTCCATGTATCTTAAATATTCTTCCCTTTTGGCAATGCATGAAAATGGATGTACATTCCTTTTGCCAACATATCTACTAGATTCAAAGTGCAACAATGAAATTTGTACATGAACATGGCAGGTTTGTCCCTCTTGTAGGTGCATGTTCTTGAACGTTCTTCCCCCTTGTATCATTAATGAAAAAGAGAGTTCTGTAATTTTCGGGCTTAGATCTACTTTTGTTGAAGGCATAAGCACTGCTATAGAATTCTTTTATTTTATGGCCTGACTATTTTCTGAACAAATCATGTTCTCTTATCCCCTGCTGTCTCTTCTAATCTATCATATCGATTTGGATTTCAGTTACGTTTTTGTCAATAGATAAAGGTTGAAAAAGAAAGAAATTGATCCCTTTTTCTAATGAAAATCAAGGTATGCTAAATCTTTTTTATTCTTTTTTTCCTTGACTGCATTAGCAAAACATTAATATCTGACTCTAGATCCAGACCTTCGAACCCTGGAACGATGAGAGCTATCGACTAACTTCACTCCATCTTACCACCTATTTTGTTGATCTGTTGATCAAATGGTTATAATGACATGCATAGCCCTTGTTGTCCATGCAATATGTTGTCAACTGAGTAGCCACATGAGTCTCACTTGTTGCACCATCCATTAATGTATGAACTCTTATGACTTAAGTTATCTTTCATGCATGAATTTGAAGTAGAAGCCAAAGGGTCACATGGATCCATGATGGCTAATCAATGTACTTGAAAATCACTATAAAAAGACTCATCAGCAAACTACCAAAATACACAAACAAAGATAAACACATAAAGCATGAAAAACACACTAGAAAGCTATGATACTTAATTAACGAAATGAAAGTAAACAAGTTGTGGACACAAAAAAAGCATGATAACAATATGACACAAACGAGAATAAACTATGAACATGAAATACAAAATATTAAAAACATACATAAATAAATTAAATGAAATTTGAAACTCAAATAGCTAAATGGGTGAAAGTTATGGCCCAAATAGCCGTGTCTAAGGATGTTTCATATTGCATTTGGGCCCCTCACATTCAGGCCAATCTACATGGTTGGACTCAACTAGCTTTATGGTGATAAAAACCCAATTTGGACCTTTAATTTGTGGCTAATTAAGGAAGCGAGATTGGCTCTTGGCCAAATCAAAGGCCCACGTGGCTAGACTCACATCAATCATTCTTCACACAAGCATAAATAAATTGTTGATCTTTATAACTAAAATGTGCTCGATCTTTTCTCATCCCAATCTTCTTATGTTGTGGTCTCCTTATTTTGTTCATTGTTCGAACAGGTTTTTCAATTGAGTTGAATTTATTCCAATCTTGCATCATCTTAAAATAATGTGGTCTAATATGTCCAACTTCCCAAAATAATGACATACAATCTTTATGAAATTCTTATTTCGTGCCCCATAAAGAGAAGAACCGACATATTTAGTTTTAACAAAAATCATAAGAGTGATAGGTTACTTACCTTTATAGATGTAACCAAGTATTCTACGGCCTAGCTCAAATATTCTTGAAGCTAAAATTTTATCTAGGTTCTCACTTTGCCCTCCAAACTTCTTCAAGACAACTTTTGCATTATCTAACTTGTTCTTGGTTACTTTCAAAACATCATCCTTTTCTTGGACCACAATTTTGAGCTTTTCTTTTTGTCCTTTAAGGACAATAATTTCTTTCATTAAGGAATAATTTAATTGGCACAATATCTCCATTTTCTTAACATGTGGTTTTAAGCATCCTCCAAAGATTCAAAAGAGAAAATCATCATTATATGAATCTTCTTCTTTATATATTTTAGAATATGTTGGAACATGGTTTAGAGCAGAAGTAGTAAAAGCAACATAGTTGCTCAAATCTTATTTGACATCAAAACTTTCTTCATCACTCCAAGTTATTGCGAGTAACTTTTCCTTCTTCTTAGTATTAGCACATTCTGATTGAAAGAGACCAAATCCCTTATATTCATAACATTTAATAGTATTCTTCTTTGTCCCATTATCATCTAACTTAGTTCCTTTCTTAGAAAGCCTCTTCATGCTCTTTATAAGGAGGGCTAATTGCTTTTTGAACTCATCAATGTCTTTCACTATTTGTATCGCTGTTGGAACAACATTTTGGACACTGAATGCTTTGTTCTTTGTTAGACCCAATTTGTCATGTTTTGCTTCCTCCAAATTTAGCTCAAAGGTTTGGAGTAAGCCTATTAACTCGTCCTGCTTGAGAGCGGTGATATCTTTTGCCTTCTCTATTATCATGACTTTAATGACGATTCGTTCTGGTAAAGACTTCAACACTTTGTGCACCAATTTATCCTTAGAAAAATGGTCATCAAGATAGAAAGCCTAATTAGAAATCTCACATAATCTTGCATAAAATTTAGAAATAATTTCATTTTCAAGCATTTTTAAAATTTCAAACCTAATTGTTAAAATATGAAATTTTGACATAGGCACAAAATCATTCCTTCATGTTGGTTGTACAAGGTCATCCATATCTCCTTAGTAGATTCACACATAGATATGATTTAAGTCAGTCCAAGTCAACTCAACTAAAAATGACATTTAGAGCTTGTGAATTTCTATGAACAACCCTTTGTTCTTTGTCAATGTATTTGCTTCTTTCTTTAAGGCGTGTGGTGCCATCAACAGTAGCCACAATGGGTTGAACCCACTCATCTTCAATAGCTTCCCACACTGCTTCATTGACAGAGATAATGAAAGCCCTCATACGAGCCTTTCAGTATGCATAGTTTTCTAAAACAAATAACGACGAGGGCCGCGTTGTCAAATTAACTTCCTTCATGGGTTCCATTATGATAAATCGAACTCAAGATCTCCATCACATGTGTCTGAAGCATGTTCTGATGCCAATTGGAAACACCTTCAGTTTTCACTTTGTTCCAACTTTGACATTCGAACAACTATTGGAACAAATAACTTGGTTTGCACTTGAAAAACAATTTTGTTCTAACAGAAGTTAGAACAAAGGTTGGAATAGAACAAAAACAATTAGACAAGGTAAAAAAATGATAAAAGTAAGGAGAGGTAACACGCAATATTTGTTAATGTAGGTCAGATCAACAATCCTACATTTGCGGAGCCTTGCTTAGAGAATTATTTTATTTAACAATTCAACTGAATCACCTTTTGACTAAAGCCCAAACTACCCTTACAACAATGAATATTTGCAGCCCCAACAATGACTTGGATTGATACAAATCACTGTCCAAAATGCCTCACTTTTCGTTCAATAAAACTTTCTAAATAATACTTAAAGGACACAAAATAATCAAATAATAGCAAAATACAAAAGTCAAAGACACTCCCAAAAACTATCCCTTGAGGACGTTGACCACTAGGATATTTATAGGGCTTCCCCAAACTTGACCAACAACCAAAAAGATGAGTCCTTATCACTAATTTAAATGTTGATTTTATCAATATAATATTTTGGATAAATACTTCATTAAATGCAATAATATCAAAATTTCCGAAGTAGATACTTATCCAATTTTAAACTTTCTAAACTTCTTTTAAGTAAACGTGTTGATGCTGAGAACTTATGTGTTGAGCTCTAAAGTTCTAAAATTTGCTGGCAGCCCAAATATGTCAAACATGCCAACACAAAGGTTTTGATAGCAGCATAATTGTTGTTTCATCACTTATTGTAACAGGTTATGGAATATGGAGAAATAAAAACTCCATCAGGAACAAAGAAGCATTTTATTATCACAATTATTTTATAGGGAGAATTTTGATGGATGGATCTTTTTTTGACCTCATCATTTATATGTATGTTGTTCTAAATAAGCATATTAAATATAATATTATACTACTTCCTAGTTTGTTTCTTGATATTTATGAAATTAGTGAGAAAAATTAGTGTTCTTTTTCTTTACCATCGAACATCAAATTACCTACTTGTTTTTAACTGGCGTCAAAATATTGTAGTTGACTATGGTTGTTCACAAAACTGTCTTGTTCATATTTTCTTTGTAAAACTTTCAGGTTGAACAACCTGTTCAAATTCACCAGGATGTGGATTCCAAATCAAAGAGATGGCATTTCCAATCATACAATTTAACAGTATCAAATATTTGGTCTCCTTTTCTTGTAAAGGCTGCTACTTTTGAAGATATTAACGGTGTTTCTACTGCTGAAGTTCAACTGCATCTGGACAAACTTGATAAGAAATGGCTAGATATTTATCCGAGCTTAGATTACATGTTAATCTCTACCGGAAAATGGTTTCTCAAGGCTGCAGTCTATCATGAGAATGATGTCATTGTTGGTTGCCATCTATGTCCAGGAAAAAACTTGATAGAATTAGGATTTCAATATGCTTACAAAAAAGCCCTCCACTATGTCATGGACTTCATTAAAACATCAAAGCATAAGGGGTTGATCTTTTTTAGGACGTCCACGCCAGATCACTTTGAGAATGGGGAATGGCATAATGGTGGGACTTGTCCTAAGACAATACCAGCTAAAGAAGGAGAGGTTAAAATAAAGGACTTGAATAGAATTCTACGAAATATTGAATTAGACGAGTTTGAGAAGGCATCCACAAAAGTAGCCTATAATGAAGTGAATCTCAAGCTTCTTGACTTCACAAATCTCTTATTATCGAGGCCAGATGGACATCCAGGTCCATATAGACAGTTCCAACCGTATTCAAAGAATAAAACAGCAGTCGTTCAGAACGATTGTTTACATTGGTGTATACCTGGACCGATAGACTTCTGGAATGATGTGATTATGGAGATAGTGCTTAATGGTTAATCAAAAGAGTTTTTCGCCTAGTTCATTTCGGGTGTTGGTTTGTCTTGGAAATTTTCAGGGTTGCAAGACTGAGGTGAGTCTTCTTTTGGCAACTAGATGAGCATCATATTTTATCGTACGAATTCCATTCTTTCATCTATTTCCCTCTGCCGGTCCAGTCATCTTTCTCTAGACTTCACAGGGATTATTATATAACTATACTTGTTTGTAATTCATGCACTAGCCATGGTAACTTCTATTCTTATATTCTATGATTGAATATGAAGGTTGCTGTATACATAATTTGAGATCATGTACTCAAAATATATATTGCATTAGCATGGAACTGTTAGATTTGTAAAATAAATCTGAAATAAAAATTTAATAAACCAGGATCTATCATGTCAAATCATCAAGAATAAATCAAGAACAAAACTAGATGCAAAAGCGTACCTGAATCCATGAATTCCTTGAAGTTTTATCGAATCTTGGGGACTTGATCTTCCAAATTAGCACACAAGAAATTCAGAGAATATGTGCTCTCTCTTTCCTAATGATGGGATATTAGAAAAGATATCTTGTGTATAATTTGGGGACCATAACCCTAATATTTATAACCTTTGAATATTAGTTCTAATTCCTAATTAGGCCATCATTAATTAGAATTTGATTAGAACTCAATTACTAGAGTATCTACACATATTTGACCCATACTTTATTTAATAATTAAAGCCCAATAAAATTTTAACCAAATTAGGTCACTTTTAATTTGGGCTAACCTATCATGATAGTAAATAATAACATGTAATTACCCTTATTATATATGTAATGTCAATATTTTCCAACAATCTCCTACTTGGACCACATATATATACTAATTACTTTATAATTACATGTCATTATATAACCTTATGAGCTCAAAATTTTACTATCATATCCAAAAGGTATTCCGAACAATCTCGTCCATTAATTATGTTAACATAGAACCAATGCGACTTTCGTTACATATATCGTAACTAAATCCATCCATGATCACGTATATTAACACAACCAAATGACATAGATCAAGTATGGATGTGTAGCATGTAAATTATATGCAATATGATCTAAACATGTCTATTTCCAACTGGTCCTCCTTAGTGAGATTAAACCTTACCAAAATCAAAGTGTGAATAAACCAAATAAACTTTATTCCTGCAGAAAATAAACTTAATATCTTTAAACTGAAATAACTAAAAATGTGTCTATAACATAAAAGCATTTAAAAGTACAAACTCCCACTAAAACCAAATATCCTTAAATGATATTACACCCATATGAGCAATGTGCTAGTGAAAAACCTTGGGTGTGGTCCCTTAGTAAGCGGATCCGCAATCATGGAGTTTTTCCTAATATGCTTTATAGACACCTAACAACTCTGAACTTTTACTTTAACAACCATGAACTTAAAGTCTATGTGTTTTTACTTTGATGTGCTCATGTTGCTATTGGAATAAAAGACTGCAATTTGTTTTCACAATTTGCACCTCAGTGACAAAATCTCGTATCCATATTCCATCAAAATTGGAGTCTATATACCTGATGATCTCTAACTGATTAGACCTCTGATATGTGAGCATGTAATCTTTTGTTCTCTGAAAATACCTTATAACGCTCTTGGATACTATCCAATGGTCCAAACTAGGGTTGCTTAAAATATCTGCATAACATCCCAATAGTGTACACAATATTCCAATGTATACAAACCTGAACATACATTAGACTTTCTACTGCTAAAATGTAAAAAATCTTATGCATTTTTGTAATCTCAAAATCATTCTTAAGGCATTGATTGAGACTATACTTATTATTGACAAGCAGTATAAAACCAAATATAGAACCTTACTCCCACTAAACTTATGGTATATACAATTATCGACAAAATTCATCTCTAAACCGAATGAGATAATCATTTGGTAAAATTTGTAATACTATTGACGAGAAGTATGCTTAAGCCCATAGATGAAGTTCTTTGCAAATCATTAACTTTGCATCATTAGACACAAAGCTTTCTAATTGCACCAAATAAATGTATGATCAATGTTACCATTGAGAAACCATTAACTTAATATTCATCTGATGTAGCTTAAGGTTAAAATATTCCACTAAAGTCATTATAACCCTTCCTCTAGTGGACCTTTTTAATGATATTCATGGGTTTTTTACCCAAATAGTACAAAAGAAAAAAAAATAACGAAAATAGTATAAAAGAAAAATTATGTACCAAAATGGTACATGTAGGGTGGTCACGCCTCTGGCAGAGGCGGCACCACCCTATTCTGACAATATATTCCGTTAAAAAAATAAAACACTGTTAAAAAAAAGAATCTGTAAAAAATAAAAAATAAAAAATCGAGACTTGATTGGACTGGACAGGGGTGGAGGGTATGCGACAGGCGGGACCGGTGGAGTTTACGCCAGAGGCGGCACCGGTGATGGGACACATGCATGCAACATGCTTGTCTATTTCTCAGCTTTGGGGACCTTAAATGGTCCCCAATTTCATTTTCATGGCCCTGCGAGAGAAAAAAAGGAAAAGAGAAGAAGAAGAAGAAGAAGAAGGAGAAGGAAGGAGGACAGCGCCGGAAAAAAGAAAAAGAAAGAGAGAAAGAAAATAGAGAAGAGAAAGGAGAAAGAAAGAGAAGAAAAAAGAAAGAAAGAAAGAAAGAAAATGGAGAAGAGAAAGGAGAAAGAAATAGAAGGAAAAAGAAAAAGAAAAAAAGAAGGTATACTTTTTTTTAAAATAATGTTTTTATTGTTTTTTTTGTTAGTTTAGTTATTAAACAAATTGTTCATTAGGGTTTTTGTTATTTTGTTATTATTAAACAAATTGCTATTTTGTTATTATTATATATTGATTTTTATTGTTTTTTTTTTGTTAGTTTATATAACATCTCAAAATAATATTGTAATTATATAGAAATTAAATTAAGAAATTTTACTTCCATAATATAGGTCTTTTGGCATGCATCATTTAAGTTTTGAATTTTTAGTAAAAAAGTAATTATTGTTAGTTTAGTTAGTGTTATTGCTAGTAAAAAACTAATATTATTATTGTTAAAAACCCTAATTATTATTGTTAGTTAGTATTATTGTTAGTAAAAAATCTTAATTATTATTTTAGTTAGTATTATTGTTGGTAAAAAACTATTATTATTATTATTGTTAGTCATTAATATTGTTAGTAAAAAACTTTAATTATTATTATTATTATTATTATTATTATTATTATTATTATTGTTAGTTATTAATATTGTTAGTAAAAAAACCTAATTATTATTTTAGTTAGTATTATTATTAATATTGTTAGTAGAAAACCTTAATTATTATTATTATTGTTAGTTATTAATATTGTTAGTAAAAAAACCTAATTATTATTATTATTATTATTATTGTTAGTTATTAATATTGTTATGTTATGTTTTTGTTATATTATTTTTATTATGTGTCGTTTATGATGTTTGTATAAATAATAAAATATTTGTATTTATTATGTGTCGTTTATGTTATGTTTTTGTTATATTATTTTTATTGGCATGTTATTTTTAGTAATTTAATATAAATTTATTGTTTTTTATGTAGGTAAAAAAATTAAATATTTGAGACGGCAATGACTCCATTGATTAGTAAAGATCCTCACATATCTGACTCAACTAATAATATGGTAACGTATTGTTATTTATTAATCACGGGTTATATTAAAAAAATAGCTACATAATTTAGGGAAATAAATTTTGTTATTATAATTATTTTTTGTGATTTAACATTGTCAGGGCTCGTACCGTGTATTAAGGTGTCGGGTGAATGGCTTAGGATATTCCCCGGATGAACGACTGATGCCCTACTTAGAGCAAGCTGGATTCGGGTCAGCATCACTGATCCGGACGTTTGATCTGTAATATGATTTAATATCCGCACTAGTCGAGCGTTAGCGCCCGGAGACCCACACTTTTCATTTCCCCTGTGGAGAGTGCACAGTCACTCTAGAGGATGTTGCACTACAACTTGGGCTCCCAATCGACGGGAGTCTCGTAACGGGTGTCAGTGCGATAGCTGACCCATTTGCACTTTGTCAGAGCCTACTAGGAGTCTCGTACGACAATGATGAGGAAAATTTTTCGGGCTTGAAATTTACATGGCTGAAAGCGAGGTTTGAACACTTATCAGCTAATGCCACTGAAGTTGAGTTGATGTGCACTGCTCGAGCATACATTATGCACATCATAGGGGGTGTACTGATGGCCGATGCAAAAAATAACAGGGTTCATATCATGTACTTACCTCTATTAGCTGATTCGAGTAATGCTCGCTCTTATAGTTGGGGCTCCGCAGTTCTGGCGGTGTTGTACCGTGAGCTTTGTCGGACGACAAAGCTAGCTGCCGTAGACATAGGCGGATGCCTTACATTATTGCAGTCGTGGACTCTTTATCGGATGCCATTCTTAGCATCAGTTAGTCACCAACCATACGTATATCCACTAGTTAACAAGTGATAAAATATAACTTGTTATTAATTGACAATTTCTTTATAATGATACTATTGTAACGATACTATATTGACTTGAAATTTATTTTTGTAGATGGAGTATTTATCCGGGTATCGGGAGGTCGTACACTATCCCGATATATCGGCTTATGATTGAACAACATGCCGGGGAAGGGGTAAGCGATTCCAATATTCGTGACATGTTACTTTGTATATCTTACTCAGACCGTGTTAAATTTTAACAATGTCATTAATCGTGCAGTTTATATGGATGCCATATCGTAGACCAGAAATTGCAGCCGTTATACCCTCGTCTACCTACATTCACTCTCATATGTGGTGCACTAACGCACCAATTATCAATTTCAATGTAGTCGAGTGGTACCATGGGGATCGAGTGCTGCGACAGTTTGGTTGCATCCAATATAACCCGAATTTGCCATGCGAGGTGGGAGAGGTTCACTGCATGAACAAGAGAGGGAAACATGGATTGCATTGGGGGGTTAAGCACCGGAGATTTGTTGCGGTGTGGAATGATCTGATGGCTAGAATGAAGTTAGCCGCAGTGTGACGGATGCAGTAAACGGATCTCCATGGCACACCGGAACGCCTAATTTTGGCAATTAATCCTTTCCCTCTGTCGGAGATGATGCAAATATTATCATTGCTAATAACATACCTCCGCAGGTTGGCAAGGAAGAATTCCCAGGATTCCAAGTTCTCCTTATCTACGATGGCAAATGCTACCGGGAGCACATTCCTATTGCCGTCTTGAGCAACCACAAGAAGTAGGATCTGTGTATATTTTCCATACAGCTAGGTCCCATCCACCTGCACAAACGGTTTGCAGTATGGAAATGCTCGCAAACATGGATCAAACGTCCAGAACATCTGATGAAAAATTCTTTTCCCCGGCTGTAATTGGTCATCCGGGCCGTAATAAGGTCGTGTCTGTAACTCAATCACAGTCTCCAGTACGTACTCCTGCATAGTAGCTATCCATCCCTGTAGCTCATTATACAACGAATCGTAATCCCCATAGAATTGCTCCATTTCCATCTGTTTAGCTATCCACGCCTTTCGATATGATACTCGATACTGGAATCGTGCTTGTATTTCGGCAATCAGTACCGAAACTTTAATGGTCGGCATGTCCTTCACCATTGGAATGATACACGTACAGATAGTTTTGGAATCAAGTTTTCGATGATCTTCTGTCATACGTGTTGATGTGCATGTGTGAGGTCCAACAAATTTTCGTATCTCCCACATCTGCGAATTTTGAATGAATGCAGCTCGTACCCGCCAATTGCAGCCTTCCGCTGCCTTCCAAAACACCCCAATAAATACCGTCGGTTTAGACACTGCGACTTTGTAATCCACCGATATATTCATGCTATACCGTTTAATAGCAAATACGCACTCTTCTTTACTTTCGAATCTCTGGCCTACGAATAACTCCTCATGATCGAAATTTACGGCCAGCCGATCAGCAGGAAGTATTTCAGGGTACTCTGGGAACTCAGCTACATGCGCTATGTCGGGGTCTATGAGCGACATGTGTGGCCCAGGATTATTGTGTATCATAATACGTCGCATCTGGTTCCCGACTGAAGACGCGTTAATGTTTCCATCATCATTCACATCTTCATCGTCAATATCATCAGGTACATCGTCCACATCGGGATCACTGTCACTATCGACCTCTTTCTCACAATGATCACTACTATCATATCCATCATCACCAACCACATCAATATCGGGTGTAATATTAAGATCGATATCGATCCCATGTATAGTCGATTCACTATCAACGTACGATATTGGAGCAACCATGCACGGTTCTTCAGCTCCATGTTCTTCACCATATGCATTGATATCTTCATTTTGCTCCATACCGACTAACTCAGCAAATAAGTGAATCGGTGCATTTTTGTTACTCTCATTCCCACAGTAAAGAGCGATCATTGTCTCCACGTCTTCGTTGTCTACAAGTTCCATTTCGGTGAATTTGATCGGATCTGTCGAAACTGGAAACTTGTAAAAACTTCTCGAAATCCTTCTCCCACAACGTCTAACAATTTTTGCGTTAATCCTTCCCTTCATATCATCCAACGAGCCATTTCTATTAAATCTCATTGCTATTTGTTGCCGACATTCAAATATGCATCCAACGGTTGTTGTCAAGATGATCTCATCGAAATAAACGCATACGAAAAACTGATCATCCATCTTCAATATTCAATCTCTTAAAAAATAAACAAAATTTCTCAAAACAATTTCCAGATGAAGTTATTATCTCATCAGGGAATACCAAATATGTTGCCATTTCTAACAATATCTATAGCAGAAATATTTTCAATTTTTATCACTAATTAACAATTACTTTATAATAGTTTTACTAATATAAAAACTTTCAAATATATTAAAAAATTTAAAACATAACATTCACAATAAACAAATAATTAATATAAACACAAAACTTACTGACAAATCAAAATAAACAAACAAAATAGCTTTAAAACAAAAAATAAAAATAACAAAAACAATAATTAGGGTTATTTACTAACAATATTAATAATACTAACTAAAATAATAATTAGGGTTTTACTAACAATAATAGTTAACAACAACAACAACAACAATAATAATAATAGTAGTAGGTTTTTTTACTAACAATAATACTAAATAAAATAATAATTACGGTTTTACTAACAATAATAGTTAACAATAATAATAATAATAGTTTTTTTACTAACAGTATTAATAACTAACAATAATAATAATAATTAGGGTTTTTACTAATCCTAATAGCTAACACAATAATAATAATTAGGGTTTTTTACTAACAATACTAATAATACTAACTAAAATAATAATTAGGGTTTTACTAACAATAATACTAACTAAAATAATAATTACAGTTTTACTAACAATAATAGTTAACAGTAATAATAATAATAATAGTTTTTTTACTAACAATATTAATAACTAACAATAATAATAATAATTAGGGTTTTTACTAATCCTAATAACTATAAATAATAATAACCAAACCCTAAACACTAACAATAATAATACTAACTAAAATAATAATTAGGGTTTTTACTAATCCTAATAACTATAAATAATAATAACCAAACCCTAAAAACTAACAATAATAATACTAACTAAAATAATAATTAGGGTTTTTACTAATCTTAATAGCTAACAATAATAACTAAACTAACAACAAAAAACATACAAAAAAAATGATAATCCATTATTTTTAAAATAAATACCTTATTTTTTCTGTTTTTTTCTTCTCTTTCTTTCTACTTTCTCTTCTCTATTTTCTTTCTCTCCTTGTTTTTTTTCCGGCGCCGTCCTCTTTCTTCTTCTTCTTCTTCCTTTATCTTCATCATCATCATCATCATCATCATCATCATCATCTTCTTCTTCTTCTTCTTCTTTCGCACCCTAAAACCCAAATAAATATGGCATGTATCACTGAACCGATGCCGCCTGTGGCGTACCCTCCACCCCTGTCCAGTCCAATCAAGTCTCGGTTTTTTATTTTTTTTACAGATTCTTTTTTTTAACAGTGTTTTATTTTTTTAACGGAATATATTGTCAGACTAGGGTGGTGCCGCCTCTGCCAGAGACGTGACCACCCTACATGTACCATTTTGGTACATAATTTTTCTTTTATACTATTTTCGTTATTTTTTTTCTTTTGTACTATTTGGGTAAAAAACCCGATATTCATTCTTGAGGTTGTTGAGTTTGTTCTTCTGGAACAATTACCTCATCTTGAATAGGGAGTTGTTCAACATTGTCTTATTGAGTTACTAGATTCACTTCTTAATCAATGATAGGCATGAGAACCTAAACATCATCAAAAGTGATAGTAGGAACTGAGTTAGAATTCAATTCATTCTTAAAAGCAATGTCTCTAACCTTATTTCTCCCTCCAAACTCAACATCTTCAAAAAATGTTGCAGTTCTCGTCTAAAAAATATTCCTTATTGTGGGATCATAAAACTCATAGCCCTTAGATCGCTCAGAATTTCCTTGACCCTTATACTTTTTAGACATCAAAGAAGTCAGAAGTGATGTCATTTCAACATCATCGTTTTTATCAAAACGTTTCTCAATTTCATCAAGGAAAACTTTGGCCTGAGTAGTCTTTTTAGATTCTGTGCCCCTAAAAGCTTCTGAAATGTTGTGCTTTATAATTATTAGACTCTTGTAATTTGAACGATCCCACCTCTCAAAATCCCTTTTAACATAGGGGTGCTTTCTGTAGTGAGAGGTGCGAGTAGTTCTTCCCTTAGTGTAAGGTCTATGTTCATACAGCCAAACACTATAAGTAAGTGCCTTTTCCATTCATTGAAATTAGTAAGTGCCTTTTCCATTCATTGAAATTAGTCCCCCATTAAGCATGGGTATAGAATTTATATTAGCAGATATTGTGGCAGTAGAAGATGAATTAGCTGAATATAGAACAAAAAATAAGCTCACATCAATATTCATAAGTAAACAATAAATTCAAGATAATGGCTAATCCTATCTAAAGATACCAAACATAACATTAATATCAAGTCTTTGGACAATAATATTAACAGTAAGTGGTACTCTTGTTGTAGCAATCAAAAACTGACAATAAATTATGTCAAACAATTAATTAATATTTGGGCTAACTTATTGCTCACATAAATACCTTATAATTGTCACACATTTATCACCACAGATGTCGTTGAAATTCTACCAAATATTAACTTACCTTTGGGTCAATTAATAAACGCATGAATCACAAAAACATATAATCATCTTGATATTTTAAATAAACTAATCTACACAAAAGAGGTCACTTTGGCAGCATTTTGTTTCAGCTAATCTATTTAAAATATTAGACATCCTTAATTAAAACCTATAGCCAAAATCTGAATTTATTTGTTTCAAAATATTTCTCTTAATTTCATCTTTCAATCAAATTAAAAGATAATAGTATATATATGTATATATTTATCCCAAAACAACATACAATGATGTTTGTAAATATAATAATAGTTGAATAAATCATAAACCATAAGACTTCAAATTTAAACCAAAATAATTTGAATAAAGGTAAACCTCATCATATCGGACACTCTATTAATATTTTATCTTTAGATAAAATATTAACTTGTAAGTGATATATTAGTGTAATAATCAAACATTGACAATAAGAACATGTCGAACCATAAATCTTCCTTGGGGCCAATTTATTGCTCACATGTAAAACCGAATAATTGTCACATGTTTATTACCATAGTTGCACATGTAATATTATTAACTTTCATTTGGGCCAATCAATATTAACATAACTTAAGTTACATGCACACAACCTTTTATATTTTAAAACAAAATAATTTATACAAAAAAAAATACTTTAGTGACTTTTTGCGTCAATTAAGTTATTTTAAAAAATATATAAACATACCAATATTCAAATTTAAAATTTCTCCAATAGTCAAATGTCAAAACTATTTTTTTATTGCTTTATAGATTCTGAAATAACCCAAAATAAGGTTGTCTTAATAATGCATTAAAAAAACCGAAAACTTTAATTTTTGACTATTTCTTTTTTGTTCCAAAACCATATATATCAAAACCAAACAGAAATAATGTAGTGGTTCAAAGCCAAATAATTAACAAGCACATGTATTCATAACTTTGGCATGGATAAAAACACCAAAGCAATTCACGCATATACATGTATTCATAATCAAATAGAAAACCTTACCATGAATTTTCCATGTAAATCCAAATTTGTATTTATGATTAAACAGATATTCACATGAATACTTGAAAAATATTTTCAAGCCAATAAATCTCAAAAAAACAAAATCATAATAGTTGGCATATCCCACAATTCATACAATAAACCATATCATCATAATTTAACCAAATATTTGGAACCATAAGATGCCAAAACCTAAGATTATAGAACCAAACTTAAAACCAAAATATCTAAATATGTATATAGTTGACATGAATTTGCACCAAAACAACCATAAAATTGAATATATAATCATAACATAAAAAAAAAAAATAATAATAATAATAATAACAACTTCAACGATATCCATCAAAACTTAATTTCACCAATTAAACTATAAAATATATCTTATTGAATAATGGTTATAAACACCTATTCACACAAACTGTAATCATGCATTAATCTTCAAAATCATTGATATACATATAATATATATACACACATAATATATACACACAATTATAATAATATAAAAATAATACCGGCTTACCTTACATATTTCATGTAAACTCAAATTTATATTCATGACTAAAGACATTATCATAAAACTTCTTTATACGCACAAATACTTTAAAAAAAATCCATAATCACTAAATATAAAAAGAATCCCAAATTATATAAAAGCCTTTATATGCGCAACTACTTATGAAAATTTATAGCCACCATATTTTAAAAAAAATCCCAAATATTTTAATTTTAGTCGGGTTCCATAAGGACTAAAACTTGTATAAAATAATTATAACAGAAACCAAAAGTAATCATTCGTATATATGAATTGAATTCAATGGTGAATATAATTCATCATGAATAAAGACAAAAGATGATAATTCCATATACATTCAACCACAAACAAAACATTTAAAACAAATAGTGCAAAAAGAAACATCTTAACAACATTCATTTATTCGATTATTAGTGAATTAACTTTCAAAATCAATTATACAACCCAGTTGGAATTCTTCAATTGCAAAAAGTTGTAAGTCTGTAACTTTAATTTAATAATAACTTTAACCAAAATTTATAAAATAATTGTGTGAAAAGAAGAGAAAGAAATCTCACAAATCAATTTTTATCAATTGATTATAAATAAACAAATAAATAAACCTTCATCTTTCGAATAGCATATGCAAATATTAAACTAGATTATATTTATAAAACCCTAAAACTTTATTAAAGAATCAAAACCCAAAAATTTATCAGGAATCTCAAAGATTCAACATAATATATAATTAAAATATCAAATCCATAAAATTTAAAAAGAAAAATGAATCAATCCAAAATTAATAAAGAATCAATTCATTTTCAATAATTCAACATGACAAAACTCTGATACCACTTGTTAAATTTGTAAAATAAATCTAAAATAAAATTTAATAAACCAGGATCTATCATATCAAATCATCAAGAATAAATCAAGAACAAAACTAGATGCAGAAGCATACCTGAATCCATGAATTCCTTGAAGTTTTACCAAATCTTGGGGATTTGATCTTCCAAATTAGCACACAAGGAATTCAGAGAATATGTGCTCTCTCTTTCCTAATGATGGGATATTAGAAAAGATATCTCGTGTATAATTTGGGGACCATAACCTTAATATTTATAACCTTGGCATATTAGTTCTAATTCCTAATTAGCCCATCATTAATTAGAATTTGATTAGAACTCAATTACTAGAGTATCTACACATATTTGACTCATACTTTATTTAATAATTAAAGCCTAATAAAATTTTAACCAAATTAGATCACTTTTAATTTGAGCTAACCTATCGTGATACTAAATAATAACATGTAATTACCCTTATTATATATGTGATGTCCATATTTTCCAACAGAAAAATCTTCTGTGGAAGCCCTCTAATTTTGTAACTTCAAATTTGGATTCTAACAAGAAGAACAAATAAACTCAACTCAAAGTCCAATTTTATTTTGATTTATTTTTTGGCTGACAATTATTCGATCTATTAGTAGAGTGTAATATCCTAGTTTTAGTGATCGAATCAATATTTGAAAAATGTAAGTATTCAAACAAAATATTAAAGAAATTATGAATTTTTTAGATCATGAATGGAAAAAATTTTAAATTCTAGAAAAAACATCTATGACATAAAATATTTTTTATTTATTTGAATATATTAAAATCAATCTCGGATTTGTATGATTATAACATGATTTCCCCCCAACAGTCAAAAACATTTGTCTGCCTGTAAATGTGAGTAAATCAGACAATCCATGGCTTTGTACACGAGTTCCTTATTCGGCTTAGTCTCACAGCACTTATTTTGTCATATATTAGTATTAGCGTTACTCGCCAAAACCAAATACAAACTTGAAATTGAAGGTTTAAGACTTACTAAGAAACAACAATGGCATTATTATTGAAAGCAACCATTGTAACAGCAAAAATAAATCCTAAAACTACGACGGAAATAATAAAAATCATGAACCGATTCCTATCAAAACTCAATGTCCCATTTCTATAAAAAAAAACAAAAAAAAACTAAAGCAACAACCAAGCCTGCAAGTAGCATATCAGACTTACAACAAAACAAAAGAGCAACAGAGAATATGGCTTGGTCTACTTGATCCAACCCACTGAAAGATGCAAAATATGTATCAAAGAAAGCACATTCAAAAAAGTAAATAAGTTAGTTCTCCCACAATAATTCTTCAAAATGCAAACTTGGATTTGAATAATGCATCATTCTTTAAAAAGTAATCATTAACTTTCTCAAGAATCTTTTGATAACATGACAACATAGTTCTCCCACATAAGCATAAGTTGCAATTGGATTTGAAGAATGCATCCTCTTCTTGTAAGTTATGTTCATATGCAACATCCCATATGATAAATGAATTTTATTTAAAATTATATATTCAATTACCAAAAAGTCTTCCTCTACGTTGTGGTTAAGTTAACAAGCCGCACTTTATAAGCCCATCGCTATTCCTCTAAAAGAACCCAATTCATACCTCAACAAAACCTCTCTCATATTCTTCCCCTTCTGATTATGGTTGATACAGTAGCAACGCTCATTGATGTCCCCAAAAAATCAAGAAACAATGAAAGAAAAGCCATCAATCAGAAACAAAACCCATCACCAAATGAAGCCAATATTTTGGCACAGAAGCTCTCACAGCTTTCCCCAACACCTGCCCCTTCTCCAATGAAAGTCGAACCCTTTAAAGAGAAAAAGGAAAGGCTTTTTGGAACTTTTGCTTCTCCCAGGAGATGCAAGGCAACTGTGAAAGGGAAAAAAAGTAAGCAACAACAATTGTCTTTTGAGAAAGACTTGCTAGAAATGCAAGAAATTGTTTCGAGATGGCCAACCATGCAATGACGAACACACATGGCGAACAACAAAATGGAGAACAGTCCAAGAATGAGTCATTTCGTGCATAGTCAAATATGAGAAGGATGGCGAACTGTCATGCGAGTGATGCATTGATAATTGGCTTCTCCTTGAAAAGATGTTTAGATGCTAGTTTTGTCTTGTTAACCTTTATGTACAAGTTATGTTTTCTCAGTTTTTTAGGATATTAGACGTTTTTAGTAGAGTACAAACAAATGAATATTATTATTATAAATAGTAATGTTTTTCTTGTTGAAATATGAATGAAAATATTAGCAGATCATTGTCATACTGTTATCATACTCGTTTCTTCTCCACTTTTCTTTCTTTCTTAGTTCATATCTCCAAAAATTGGTATGAAGAGCCAATCATCCTAGAGGGCCATTGTTTCTTTTTAAGTTCTTTGTCGAGAAAATCTTTTTGTCTAAAAACACATCTTCAGCAAGTTTTTCACCACCTCAACCTCATGTCTTCATTGGTGAAAACTACCACATTTGGGTAGTCAAGATGAAAACCTACCTACAAGCTTTTAACTTGTGGGAGGTTGTTGTAACAACCTTAACCTGAATCCGTCATCGGGACAGGGTTACGGAGCATTACCGGAGTTACAAATAAAATAGACAGAAATTTCAAACATTTTATAACATAATAATAATCACATCAAAACCAATCAACATCATATATATTATCCCTTATACAAGCCCTCGAGGCTGTAAATATGCACTAGGAACAAGTCGGGACTAAATCAGAAACTCAGAGAATTTTTCGAAAAACATTGAAAAATTTCAAAGCAGCAAAGGTCACACGGTCGTGTGACTCACACGGCCAAAAGACACTCCCGTGTCTTAGGCCGTGTGGGCATTCGAAATAAGGACACATGACCATGTCCCAGTCCGTGTCTATGCCTGTGTAACTCACAGACTTAGGCCACACGGCCAAGCCACAAGCCCATGTGCTAGGCCATGTAACAGCCTGACTTGCAACCTTTGAAAGCTATAGGGGACACACGACCGTGTCACATGACTGTGTGTCACACAAGGCTGAGACACACGCTTGTGTCTTTGCCCATGTAGACGAAAATAGGCCATTTTACAAGCCATGTTTCTTACCCAATTTGACATGTACTTACAGCAAAAAATGCACATATACACAAGCTATAATAAGACATCCAAAACAAGCATAATCAAGCCTTACACAAATGGTATGATCACATCCAACCAATATGCCCTTAGGCACCTCAAATAACAATTTATAAACATGACTAATCATGTGTTCAATATAACCAATTGTTCAACTTACATATATGCATATTTGCACCAAAACTTACCATGTAGATCACTTAACAAAACATACCATTTGGTACCAAAACTCTAATCTAAAACAAGTATCAAATGACCATATAAATCATTTGCACCAAAGCACCAATTTACCACAATTACATCCTATCACAAAGAACATATTCATTATGTATAATCATGCCACAATTTTCATCTTCCATAATTCAACCATACTAAGTTATTCATCAACCATTAGAGAGAAAATATTTACATACCATATGCTAGACTTATTCTATCATCAAAATGCCAAAACACAAGCCAAACAAATGGCCAAAATATCAACAAAGCATATAGGCCAACATTAGCCAAAATAACCTATACATGCCATTATAACCAAACTTAAACCAATCGAAAGTACTGAGTGAGTCAATGGATAGTATGATATAGCTCCTACAAGCTTCTGATTCACTAAAAACACAGAAAAATACACCAAGTAAGCATTTAAGCTTAGTAAGTTCGTATAACATAGAACTTAACTTACCATTTAGTCACAATTTAGGTAAGTAAACATAGCATATCCCAACTCAATTTGGCCAAATGCCTAAGCACATATTCACCAACATGTTAGCCATGTAAAACACATAAAATAGCCAATAAATATGGATGAACATAACCACTAAGCAAGTTTCATATACATGTATCATCCATTTCATGTTTCAATATATCATGTAATATCATTTCCATATATTTCATGTATATACCTGTAATAGTTCGTATCGAAATCATATCATCTCGTAACAGAACATTGCCCGTTGAACAATTTAGAATATTGTTGGATACTCAGGATAGCTCACACATAGTGTGCTAAATTGTAATTCGTCAATTCCTGTACATGTATGCTCCTACGAGCTATGAATCGGTATGCTCTCACGAGCTGTAAATTGGTAAGCTCATATGAGCTGAGAATAGGTAAGCTCTCACGATCTGCAATCGGTAAGCTCATACGAGCTGAGAATAGGTAATCCTTAATGACATGTCATTTGTATCCTACGAATTCCTAAGGTTCATACAGGACTCGATAATCATCGTACGTCGTTGGATATGCGATTGGTATTTATACATGACAATTATACAAATCACATACATATAATTCAATGAAAACATATAATAACTCAATTTAATGACACGAACTTCCCTCGATAGGTATACGTAGATACGAAGGTGATTAATCCGAGATTTTCTTTTTGCCTCGATCTAACTCCATACGAGGTCTAACTAGATCTATATGAATAAATTTAACCCAATTCAATTTATTTCACATTCAATTTAGTCCAACACATATTTTTGGAAAAATTACCATTTTACCCCTATACTTTTAATTTTTTTACAATTTAGTCCCTAGCTCATAAAAATGGAAATTTACACAATTTTACCACAACCCACTATGGTCGAATATCAAATAGGTCCTTTGCATTCACTATACTTCAATTATTTCACAATTTCATTGTGTAATATTTCCTATTTTTCAATTTAGTCCCTATTTGATAATTTCGTTAAAAATTCATTTACAAAAGTTGTTTATCTAACAACAACCATTCATTTTCTATCATCAAACTTCAAAACTCATATATATTCATCAATGGTAAAACCCTAATAGTTTAACAGTTTCACAAATTAGTCCCCGAGCTAGCTAGGTTAAGCTACAACGATCCCAGAAACATAGAAATCATTAAAAACGAAACAAAAATGCGTACCTAGTTGGACAAAGTAAGCTTGCCGAACCTAGGTCTCCAAAAATGTCTTCTTCACTTGTGAAAATCGGTTGAAAGAGATGATACAAAGTGATAATTAATTTGGTTTTATTTAATATTAACATATAATTACTTATTTACTAATTAACCTTTATTAACTTTAATAATTACAAAATTGCCAAGCCAACATCTTCCTCTAACTCATAAATGGTCTAATTACCATATAATGACTTCCACTTTAAAGTTCTATAGCTATTTAGTACTTTTAACTATTAGAACTCAACTTTTGCACTTTACGCAATTTAGTCATTTTTATCAAATTAAGCATGTAAACGGTAAAATTTCTTAACGAAATTTTTATACAGTACGTCTATCATGCTATAGGAAATAAAATAATAAAAAAATAAACTATTCTACTTCAAATTTGTGGTCCTGAAACCACTATTCTGATTTTATTGAAAACGAGCTGTTACAGTTGTGAATGCTGATATCGAGCCACCACCACTGAGGGCTAATCCTACTATTGCACAAATCAAGCAACACAACGATGACCGTGCAAAAAGATATAAGGCAATGCCTTGCCTTCAAAATGGTGTCTTTGATGTGATATTTACACAAATCATGGCCTATGAGACTCCAAAACAAGCTTGGGATAAAATAAAGGAGGAGTTTCAAGGATCAGACAAGACTAGACAACAAGAACTCATTAATCTTAAGAGAGATTTTAAGAATTTGAAGATGAAGGAGGCCGAGACAGTAAAGCAATACTTAGGTAGGATAATGGTAGTGGTCAATAGAATCAGACTACTTGGAGATCAGTTCCCAGACAGTAGGGTAGTTGAGAAGGTCATAACTACACTTCCCGAGAGGTATGAGTAAAAAATATCTAATCTTGAAGACTTGAGGGACCTATCTATGATATCCTTATTTGAGCTGAAAAATACCCTGTATGCTCAAGAGCAAAGTAGCGCATCAAGGCTGGAAGAGCACGCTGAAGGAGCTTTTTGAGCTAGAAGCACTGAAGGTACGAGCTCCCCAAGTTAGAAGGGAAAGAAAGGATGGTCAAAGAAGAAAGAGAAGATAAAGAGAGATGGTGGAAAGAAGAAACATCCACCATGCTCTCATTGTAAGAAGACCACTCATCTAAAGAGGTTTTTTTTGTTCAAGACAGACATACAATGCAAGCCTGCAAGATTTTGGACACAGAGAGAAAGTACGCAAGAATTAAGGGCGAACCGAACAATAACAACAACCACAACAACAAAATGTTAAGGCTCGCGCAGCTGAGGGAGATCATGCTTAGGAGGAGCAAGTCTTCGCATCCTTTTGTTTTACATCTAGAAGCAGAGTCAGAAAGCGTTGGTTGATCGGTAGTGGTTGCAAGAACCATATGACCTCAGATGAAATCATCATCAAGCAGCTAGACAGAAGCTACATTTCAAGAGTGAGGATTGGAAATGGTGAACTCATTCAAGTTAAGGGCAAAGGTGATGTGCTAATCAACACGCCATTAGGTACTTAAGTAATTTTGGACATTCTTTTAGTGCCTGAAATAGACCAGAATCTCCTTAGCATTGGTCAACTACTCAAAAAAATTATAATGTTGTTTTTAAATATAGTGGTTGCACTATATTTGATTTGTTGGGATAGGAAGTTATGTCAGTCTCAATAAAAGATAGAAGCTTTGTGTTGGATTGGAATCAAGTGGCCTCAAGTGCTTATACCAGTTCAGTAGTTGAAACTAATCTTTGGCACAAAAGACTGGGACACGTAAGTTATAAGTCCCTCAATCAAATGTGCAGGTTAGATTTAGTTGAGAATATGGCCAGAGTTGAAGATCAGAAAAGTGTTTGTGAAGTCTATCAACTAGGGAAGCAAGCTAGGCTTCCATTTCCAGCAAACAAAGCCCGGCGTGCCAATAAAAAACTCCACCTGGTTTATATAAATGTTTATGGACCGATGCGAACTAATTCACTGAGTGGCAACAAGTATTTTGTTTTGTTTATTAATGACTATCTAAGGTTTTGTTGGGAGTATTTCATGCACTATAAGTCTGAAGTAGCTGACAATTTTTGGAAGTTCAAAACCATAATGGAAAATTAGGCCAACAACAAGCTTAAAATGCTCAAATAAAATAATGGATCTGAGTACACCTCAGACAAGTTTCAAAAGTTTTGTGAAGAGGAAGGGATCCATCACCAGCTCACCAACTTCTACACTACTCAGTAAAATATAGTAATTGAAAGAAAGAACATAATAGTTATGGACATGGCAAGGTGCTTATTGTTTCAAAGTAACCTGCCAAATAGATTTTGGGCTAAGGTAGTAAATATCTTAATATATCTACTCAACAGGATGCCAACTAAGGCTGTAAAGGCGAAGACTCCATTCGAATCATGGTATGGGCACAAACCTTTAGTTTCTCATATGAAAGTATTTGGTTGTATTAGTTTTGTTCATATACCATAGGTGGAAAGAAGTAAACTTAAAAGGAGGTCCCAACTTGGGATGTTTTTGGGATACAGTTGCAACAAGAAGGGTTATAGAATTTTTTATCCTTTCTCTAGTAAGATCATTGTGAGAAAAGATGTGAAGTTCAATGAAGGGAAAACAAGGAATTAGGATGCCAGTGAAGCTGTGTTGCTCGAGCAAGGAGAGCTTGAGCTAGGTTTTGAGCCTACCAATGATCAAGTTGAAGATAAAAACTTTGATGATTTTCCAGTGAGAGGCACTCGACAAGTCACTAAAATCTATGAAAGAGATGATGTAGTAGTCCTTGAGCCAGCCTTTTGAAAAAGATGAAGCAATTGAAGGCTGGAAAGAAGTAATGCGAGCTGAGTTGAAGATGATTCACAAAAATTAGACTTGGGAGCTTATTAATAGACTATCACATAAAAAATTTATTGGTGTCAAATGGGTGTACAAAACTAAACTCAATGTTGATGACTCACTCAATAGGTTCAAGGAAAGATTGGTTGTGAAGGGTTTCAGTCAACAATATGGTATTGATTATTTGGAGACATTCACACCAGTAGCAAGGTTGGACACGATCAGATTGTTATTGGCTTTAACAATACAAATAGGTTGGAGAATCCATCAGTTGGATGTCAAATCATCCTTTTTAAATAGGTACTTGCAAGAAGAGATTTATGTGGAACAACCACCTAGTTTCACAGTCAAATGAAGTGAAGAGAAGGTTTATAGGCTTAAGAAAGCCTTATATGGGCTGAAACAACTCCAAGGGCCTTGTATGCAAGGATTGATGACTATTTGCTAAGCTTGGGATTTGAGAAGAGCTTAAGTGAACCTACTCTTTATGTTAAGAAAGCTGGCGAGGTCACAACATTAATTGTTTCGTTATATGTTGATGACTTGCTAGTAATTGGGAGCAGTAATGACTTGGTGAAGAAATTTAAGTTGCAGATGGAGAAGATGTTTGAGATGTCAGACCTTGGAAAAGTGAGATGCTTTTTGGGCATGGAAGTAGAACAAGTTTAGGAAGGGATATTCATCAGTTAGTGAAGCTTTGCCTCAAAGATCTTGGAAAGGTTTTGGATGGATAGGTGCAAACCAACAAGCACGCCTGTAGCACTTGGTGAAAACCTTAGCATCAATGAAGATTTTAAGAGTATCGATGAGAGGAATTATAGAAGTCTCATTGGTTGCTTATTGTATTGGATAGAAACATGGCTTGATTTTATGTATGCAGTAGGTTTGCTATCAAGGTTCATGCACTGCTGCAATATATCACATTTTAATCGACTAAGAGGGTGCTAATATATATCAAAGGAACCACTAATTTTGGGTTTTGGTTTGCAAAGGCGGACACATTGAAACTTGTGGAGTACACTCATAGTGATTAGGCTGAATCAGTAGATGATATACGAAACACCTTCGGATATTTTTTCTCATTTGGATCTGGCATACTCTCCTACAGTTCGAAGAAGTAATCAATTGTTGCTCAATCCACAGTAGAGGCGGAGTATATAGTTGCGGCAGAAGTAGTCAACCAAGCAATTTGGTTTAGAAAACTTTTAAGTGACTTGAATCTTATGCAGGTTGAAGCAATGCAAATTTTATGTGATAATCAATCTGCTGTGTCAATTGCAAAGAATCTAGTCTTCTATGGAAAGACAAAACACTTCAAGATCAAGTACCACTTTGTGAGGGAAGTTGAACAAAGCAAGGAAGTAACTTTGGCTCATTGTAGTTCAGAAGTTCAGCAAGCATATATTTTGACCAAGCCTCTTAGAAAGGTGAGGTTCGAAAAATTAAGGAACAAAATTGGTGTTCAAATCATGGACGTCAAGGAGGAGTGTTGCGAGATGGCCAACCATGCAATGGCGAACACACATGGTGAACAACATAAATAGCGAATAGTCCAATTGGCAAACACACATGGAGAACAACATAAACGATGAAAAATCCAAATGGCGAACAAACATGGTGGACAGTCCAAGCATGGGTCATTTTGCGTACAATCAAAATATGAGAAGGATGGTGAACTATCTTGCGAGTGCATTGATAATTGACTTCTCATTGAAAATATGTTTAGATGCTAGTTTTGTCTTGTTAACCTTTGCATAAAAGTTATGTTTTCTCAGTTTTTAGGAGATTAGATGTTTTTAATAGAATACGAGGAAAGGAATCTTGTTATAGATAGTAATTTTTTTCTTGTTGAAATATGAATGAAAATATTAACATATCATTTTCATATTGCTATCATACTCGTTTCTTTTCCACTTTTCCTTCTTTCTTAGTTCATATCCCCAAGAGAGATGCTGCAAAAGTTGAGGATAGAGAATGAGGGAGTTGTTAAGGAGAAAGATAACATGTTGAAGATGAAGGAGGAAGAGCTTGCGACTAAGTGAAAAGAGCAAGATAAATTGTAGGTTGAGATGAAGAAGTTGTAGAAAATGAAGGAGTTCAACTTCAAGCTCATTGTTTGTACTTTCTTTTTCCCTCCTTTTGTTTCTACTTTTTCCTAATATTTTAACCTTGGATGATTTTAATCCCTATTTCTCTCTTCTTCATACTTTCACAATGCTTCAATTTTTGAATGAGAAGAAGAAGGCATTAAAAAGAAAATGCATCTCTACCTTACATCTTATGGTGCAAAGATCAATGAAATGAGGTAGATAACTAGATAACATAATACCCCTTTTTATCAATCTCTCTAACTCTCCATCTTTGTGTTAACTTAGAGGGATTTGGGGCATAGGTAAAAAAGGAAAAACTAGAGGTAAATTTCAAAGAGGTATCAATTTTTTTTGCCCGAGGAGGCAATTGGAAGGGCATCACGGCTGAAGAAAAGAAGCATTATGAAGAGAAATAACATGTAGAAAATGCAGTCTATTTATAGGTGTAACACCCCTTACTCATCCCAATGTTGGGTACATATAGGATATTCTACCAGAACACATGAATAGTGAAAATTGTACAACTATACAAGATTTCAAACTTTGAGCAATTAAATAAAATAATTAAAAAGGGTTTAGAGTAACCTGGAAGATTTGAAATATTTTTTAAATAATTTTGAACCATTCTGAGAGGTTTAGTACATGCCTATATCATAAAATAAGGTCCCGGAGACTTTAAATGGTCAATAACTAAATTATGCAGGTGTAGGGGTTGAAAGTCTCGAGACTTAAGCTCTAACTTTCAATACTTACATGCATTTCTGTAGCTTTTTAGGTTTGAGGTTTGTAAGTCTCGAGACTTAGGGTATAAGTTTTGAGACCTTGGAACCTTGGAGCAAAATTTGAGTCTAAAACCATGCAACTTTAGAGACTTAAGTGGCTTTTGACGCCCCACATCCGACCCGATTGCCGAATTCGAATGTGTGACATCACATTACGTTACCGAAGCAACTAAAACTATTATGACCCAAATACATTCAATACAATAAACTATTTAATTCATATACACATTTGAATACTCATTGATTTCATTCAAAACAAGGTCATGATTGTCTCAATATTAAGTCTCGAGACAAGCCTCCCCTGTTCTATTCTATATTTGCTTCAATATTTGTTTGTCTCTGTAACAGCTCGATTTTGGGTCTAGTCAGAACAGTGGTTTCGGGACCACAAATCCGTCTCAGAGAAATTTATTTTTATTATATTTTTATGGTCTACAATTTTATGGAACGATTTCGTGAAAATTTCGTTCGAAAATTTTGACGTTTGGGCACTCAATTTAGTTAAAAGGACTAAATTGCAAAAACTACAAAACTTGAATCCTATATGTTAAAGGTGTCTAATTGCTATGAGATTTTAAATTAGAGGTCCTTATATGGTAATTAGACCATTGGTTTAGTTGATGGGCAAAAATGGACATGGTTAGGTGTGTTTCTAAAGTTTTTCATTTAGGGCATTTTAGTAATTTTGTAATTAAATGAATTAAAAAGCCAAATTAAAAGCCAATTTTTGCTCATCTTCTACCCCATGGCCGAATGTACCAAGAAGAAACCATGGCTAGGGTTTTTCAAGCTTCCAAGCTCGATTGTAAGTCTGTTCTAGCCCCGTTTTTAATGATATTTATGTTTTTAAAATCCCTGTAATATGATCTATCTATTTCTACCACTAATTTAAGAAATAATCAAGGTCTAAAATTTTACCCATGATGGATATTTGTGTATTTTGATGTCTAATGGTAGAAAATGATAAACGACTTTTGCTAAGTGATTTTAGATGAAAATGCCTAAAAAGGACTTATTTGTAAAAAGTTGTAAAGTAGGTGTTAAAATGTGAATAAAAGAAAAATATGGGCTGATATAAGTATGTATAAGGTTTGGATAGGCATGGGTATTGAAGAAATTGAGTACATTTCATTTTATGAGCCTAGGGACTAAAATGTAAAAATGTCAAACTTTAGGGGCAAAAATGTAATTTTTGCCATAATGTAATTTTGGGCTGATTTGAAAAGTATAATGATTAAATAAGTTAAATGTGATATTATAGATTGAGAAAAACGAGGTTCGGAATTAGAACGAGGGAAAACGAGTATTTAACGAATAGGTCCTTTTCGCCATTTTTATGTCGAGGTAAGTTTGTATGTAAATAATGCAACGTTATAATTGTATTTATAATGTTTTGTTATTGCATGAATTGTATGATTGACTCTATGGATGAATTTGACGAAGTTTCGACAAGCGAGTAAATCCCGGTTGAACCTTAGGAATAGACAGGATACAAATGTCATGACATTAGGGTTACTGAGATTACGAGTATGACCATATTTGGGATATGGCATCGATATGAGATGTCGTATAAGAACATAGCTGGGCTATTGACATCGATACAAGATTACATGTAAGACCATATCTGGGATATGGCATTGATACGGTACTGCGTATACTAGATTTCCGAGTATCCTTTAGTATTCCAAATGGTTCAATGAGAAATGTTGACGAAATGTTCAACGGGTATGTTGAAGATGAGAAGGTACGTGATTATGTTAAGAGTTGGTACATGTATGTACGAAAAACTCAAAGAAAATGGATTCGGTATATGATGAACAATTGGTAAGAATGTGATTGAGTAAGTTGTGCTTATGAAGCTTAAATGACATTTATGTTGTTATGTGTTACGTTGATATTAAATGACATTTATGGTCATATGACATTTAAGAAGTTTTAATGACAATTATATTGCTATATGTTAAGTTATTTATATGTCAAATGTATGAATAATGTTTTGTATTATTTGCATATGAACTTACTAAGCTATATAACTTACCTCCCCTTCCTTTCCCATGTTTTATAGTGTCATTGAGCTAGCTTGGGTTGGAGATCGCCGGAGATCCTATCACACTATTAAGCTATCACTTTGGGTATTGATGAATTCTAGTATTTTGAGTTTATGGCATGTATAGGGACTTAGTCAATTTATTAAATGTGTCATTTTGATTGTAGCCAATGTGTTGGCTTGTGATTGTCAAAGGCTTGTTTTGGTATTTGGCCATGTAGATTGGTTTATTTGGGCTATCATGGTTGTAAGCCTAAGTATATAGATATGTGCTAATATCTTTGGTGATATGGTCATGGTATGCTTGGTGAATGTAACACCCTTAACCCGTATCTGTCGCCAGAGTAGGGCTACGAGGTATTACTGATCAATTCACAACATATAGCATACATTTACCAAACATAAATCATTCATTCTCATAAATCATCCAACACAATTACATTGTCCCTTATAAGGGCCTACGAGGCCTTAAACATGCTTTAGAAGTGGTTCGGGACTAAACCGATAACATACGAAAATTTCAAACATACAGGATCCGTGTGCCTAACACGACTCCAGACACGCTTGTGTCTCAGGCCGTGTGGAAACAGGGCATACATACTGACTTGGGTCACACGGCCAACCACACACCCGTGTGTCTAGCCCGTGTGCCCTTCGAAGTGGCCACACATGCCCGTGTGCCAGGCCGTGTGCTAGGCCGTGCCAAACCTATAAGGTATACTGACTTATGCAACACGGCCAAGTCACACGCCCGTGTGGTAGACCGTGTTCCAATTAAGAGGGTATACTGACTTGTACCACATGGCCAGTCACACGCCCGTGTGTGAGACCGTGTGGAGCATACTGATTTCAATTCAATTCCAACACCAGGGGACACACGACCGTGTAACATGACCGTGTTTCACACACGGCTGAGACACACGCCCGTGTCTCTGCCCGTATGGACAAAAATAGGCCATTTGTAAGGCCAATTTGCCACCCCAACTTCCATGTACCTACACAAGGCAAAATGGTACGATTTCCATACACAAAGGACAGCCAAATCAATCCCAATTCATGCACAATTCATGCTACACACATACAACCATTTCACTTACTCAAATATATACCAAAACAACATCAAACAATATGGTCCATTTACCATAATTCACATGACCATTACAACTCCCATAATGTCTTGATTACAACCATGCCCAAACAAACCAAAATAAGCCATTACTCATGACTATATATATACAAACCAAAACATATACATTTACAAGCCATTTCTATTAGCCAAACACACATCAATAGTAACATCATTTACAAGCCAAATCTCATGGCTATGATCACAACCAAAATACCACATCTAGCCTATACATGCCATATACCATAAAGGTATAATTCAAAAGTACCAACTTAGATGTTTGATAGTGCGATGATGTTCCCGACGACTCCCGTATCTGAGCTAGCCTTGATTCACTATAAAACATAGAAAAAATAACACGAAGTAAGATTCATAGCTTAGTAAGCTCGTATGTGAATAACTTATTACATCGAATAAATGCAAATCAACCAATTGCACATATCAAACCATATACACATTAACTACAAACCTTTCTCATGTCTCAAAACATGATCAAATACAAACACATCAAACTTTCACTATTTAATACTCGAATAGGTTCTGTACGTACCTGTATCGCCTCGTACTAACCTCTTTCTCAACCACATCATTCGTTTACCTGTTGAACCATTCAGAATAGAAATCCGATACTCAGGAATCTCGTACAATAAGTACCTATACCATGGCCTGTAGCCAAATCAAGGTAACTTATCTGAAGAACTATTATCATGGCCGGAAGCCAAATCATCCGATATGCATGGCCTGAAGCCAAATTGGTAAAATACGCACCCGAAGAGCTAATGTCATGGCCCGAAGCCAACTTAACGTATCACTTACTGACATGTCAAGAGTATCCAAAACTATTCCTAAGGTTCAACCGGGCTTTCACACTTTTCGTTTCTATCATCAAATGCATCCGTAAAGTCATTTTCACAATTCATACATTATCCATAATCTCTTTTTAACAATTTATGAAATATTAAAGCATTTTAACATACATTTATAATGTAATCATCACATACGAACTTACCTCATATTCGTAATTAGCGGTTAGGGTCGACTACTCGATAACCTTGTTTTTCCCCCAATCTAAATCCGAATTCTTTCTTTCTTGATCTATATGAATTCAAAATTAACTTATTCAATCACATATTCTTTCAATTTAGTCCATATCACACTTTAAAGCACTTTTACACTTTTGCCCTAAGTATTTCATGATCGCTGTGATGTCAGAGTTTTAAAATTTATAAAGATAATGATTGAACCTGGAAACTAACTATGACAACGATTGAGGCAAGTGCACCTATCGAACAGTAGTATAGTTTAGGCGAGACCGGATTGTCGAACCCAAAGGAACTAAAAGTACTAATACTAACTTTCTTTCTATTATTTAGCCTAATAATTAAGCGAATGGTTGTTTAATCTAAATTAATTAACTACTAAACTTAAAGACTCTAAGACAAAGAAGAATGAATTTGGGAGAATACTTGAAGAAAAACCAATTCATTAAGACGACACCCAAGGAAGAATCCACCTAGACTTCACTTGTTATCTAACTCTGATCCAGACGATTTATTCATTTGACTTGATCCGTAGGATTCCCTAATTTATATTAAACCCTCTCTCGAGGCGAATAACGTCTAACCCTAGGTTGATTAATTGAAATCTCTTTCAAATTAAAACCCCTAGAATCGCATTAACTCGATCTATGGACTCTCATATTAGGTTTCACCCTAATCCGGCAACACCTCGTCACCTTCTCTCTAGGCGCGCGATCAACTCCGCTTAACTATGCTAGATCTACTCTTAGGCAGGGACTTTTACTCCTCCACCTAAGCACATCCAACTTGAATTAATATCCGCGAAATATCAACACAAGAATTAAGAACACATAATTAAGAACAAATCAAATATTTATCATATAGTTCAGTAAACAATAACAAGATTCATCTAAGTTTCATCCCCCTCAGGTATCTGAGGGTTTAGTTCATAACAATAAAGGAAAACATCTCAGAAGAAAAGATAAAACAAAACATAAGAAATCCCTAAAACCCCCTGAAGTAATTGAAGAGGAGATCCTCCGTCTTGAGTATAATTCTGGCTTCTAGAGATGGATCAACTGGCTATCCCCGAGCGAATCCCCACAAATCTACCTTCTCTGGCCTAACGAGACGCCCCTAAACGGTAGCTTTAGGCTCCCGTCGACTCTCCTCTTTTAGGTCATACTTAGGGTGTATTTATAGGCTTTTGGAATGTGTTTCTTTGCCCCTAAGTATCCAAATTCGATTGAAAGTGCTCTTTTCTGCGGCAGGGACACGGCCATGGCACAGGCCCGTGTGAATCGTCTTTAGGCCGTGTTCAGACTTCATTAATGAGGCACGACCGTGTATTTCGTGGCTTAGATCGAGATTATTGAGGAAGCATGACCGTGTGGTCTTGGGCCCAGGCCGTGTTGATTTTGTTCTTTGGCCCATTTGGCTCGTTTTAAGCCTGTTTCTTATTCTTTTCATCCTCCGGTGCTTTCCTGAGTATAAAACATGAAAAGAAAGGATTAAGAGCACCTTTTTACATAAATCAAGGGATAAATCATCCAAAAGTATGCTAAATGTGGGATTAAAATATGTCACTTTTACGGTTTATCAAATACCCCCACACTTAAGCTTTTGCTTGTCCTCAACCAAAATTCTCAACTTACAATTAAAACGAACTTTCCTTAAATCATAATAGTCATTAGTAATGTTTTGTCATAATTCAAGGATAATTCATACATGGATAATTTAACTCAAAGAGTTCTAAAGATTCAAACAATCTAAGTCATACATTTCTAGCACAAAACATATGTGTTTTCCCCTCATCTAAATAATTACCTCTGATTCAAAACCTACAAGGATTGACATCCTCACAAAAGATTCACTCAAATCACTCGAAGTTTTTAAGGTTCAGAATTAAGCACTCAAATGTCAAACCTGAAAAGTTAATCCTGTAACACCCCAAACCCGGCCCAAACATTACGACCGAATTTGGTATGTTACAGAGGAAAACATTTTGTAAAAATTCCTTTAGCCGCTTAAGTTTGGGTGAAAACATCTCATTTTATATCGTTTTGTTAAAACCATTCAGGTGTGTGAAGAAACCGCACTTAGTTATATTTAAAGATCTATTAAGTCAGGTTGTTATCGATATTGAATGTACCCGATGGCACAATAAAACATTTTTATGCTTAAATTTAAGAAACCGTGTGTACCCATTTTAAAGTCATTAAGTAATTTAAACAAATTATCCAAAATATGTAAAGTAAGCAAAATAAAAATCTTAGGAGGCCTTATTACAACTTGAACAAATAAATCCAAAATAAAATAAAAATAATTCAAAGTTTGTTTAATCACATTCCCACTGCATGGCCACCTCAAGTCCATCCGGCTCCTCATCCGCGATCTACGAGTCACCTGATAAAGTTAAAGGAGAAGGTGAGTCACCAAGACTCAATGTGTAACCCTTCCCCCAGTTTAGTGCAACATCATACACAATTTATAACTAAGTTAACATGCACTAAATTTAACATGCACCCAACCTAGCCATCCAATGCTCCTTTCTCTACCCCGTGTGGTACCAAACCACTGGTGGTGCCAAACCACTGGTGTCCAAAGACACGATATCCATCAATATTGTGGTGCCAAACCACTGGTGACTCGAAGTCACGAATAGTAGTGATGGGGCCAACCCATCGTGTGATACCAAATCACCGGGCGTCCAATCCCGTTGTATTATCGTGGGGCCAACCCACTGTGGTACCAAACCACTGGGACGAGACGCTATGAGGTGCCAAACCTCTGGTGACCGTAGTCACGAAATGTGGTACCAAACCACTGGTGTCCGTAGACACGGATATCACTTCCCCCTCCACTCGTTTAACCCACATCAGTCAATGATATGCATTTAACAAAAATCATGCCAACATGTTTATTTAACAACATATACCAAATATGTCATACTTCCCAAAAGCATCATAAAGAAAACTCATAACAACAAGGACTTACCTGAATCCTTGCCTATACCATGATGGTATTAAATCCCATTCTACACCAAATCGCTTTTAGCATATACAATGCCTTTAGCACAGTTATTAGTTATAAAGTGTGTATGTACACACCTGTTACTAACGATAGCTCTAAATCCTTGAAGAAACAATCGGCCACACAAGATATCCTTGCTCCTACACGTCCTTTGAATATTAGCCCCCACACACTATGTGTTTCTGCTTCCCTACAATCGGCAACCATCCATATTAATAGCCTTCGGCTTTTCCATCACTAAAAATGTAATCTATTAAAATAGATCCTTACCACCACTTACCAACCGATTGCCTAGTGCAAAGAGACTTGGATTGATTACTTCGAAAATCCCGGAGTACCTAGATAAAATCGATTCCAACAAGAATAATTAACAACTTGCTCTCAAATACCGAAATCGGCTCTTACTCTTGTAGAAGTCGACAAAGACCAAGAGAGGAGAAGAAATAGGCATTCGGCTATAAGCACTTACCTTCCCGAACCGATTGAAAGAAGATTCCCAAAGAGATCTATGCCACTTTTAACATTCGGCCAAAGTGCTTCTAGGTAGGAGAAGGGAATTTCGACACACCAAAGGAGTATATTCGGCTAGATGGAAAGAAAGAAATATGGGGTTTCTGGTTTGAGAAGAGAAGAAAAGAAATAAGTGGGAGATGAGAGTGTAGGGATTCGGCCAAAGAAAAGAGAAGAGGATCAATGGTTTTCGGTTTTGAGAGAATGAAAAAGGAGAGAAAGAAAGAAAACCAAAGACGAAGGAGTGGAGAAATTCGACTACTTGCAAATGGAGAAAAGAAAAACAACAAAATGAGGAGTATGTGCCTTAAGAGAATTCGGCACCCCCCTTCACCTAGTCTCCTTGCCGTCCACTCCTCTTCAACAAGGAGTTCAAAATTTCGACAACTCCCCAAATCACTCTAGGCCAAGCATTTGAAATTATTCAAAGGAATTTGAATCAGTCAAGTTCCTTCTTTTTCTCCTTGCCACCCTTTAAAAATATCCATATAAAATCCAATTAAATCCTTATTTATCTAAAAGAATTTGAATTGAGCACTCCTCTCTCTCTCTTGTCGTCAAAATAAATAGCAGAAAAGGAGATTTCTGCGACTCGAACATAGACTCCCCTTGCTCCCCTTATGGGCATCAATTCCAGCTCCTAAGTGGCCTCCCTTTTGCCACTTTTCCAAGGCCTTTTTAGTGACAAATTTCCCCTCATTTAACTTGTAACCCCTACTTACTAAGGCTCCGTATCTTTAAAGCTTACAAATAGAATTTTCTACTACTCAGGCCTGCTCTAGACTTACAACTAAGTCTTGAAACATCTCAAACAACGACACCACAACCCAAACACAAGCAAAACAATGCAATCTAAAATTAACCCCAATTTAGGATGTTACAGTTCTACCCCCTTAAAATAAATTTCGGCCTCAAATTACCTCGATTAGAAGAGTCAGTATTCTTTGCCTCATCACATCCTCGGGTTCCCACGTGGCTTCTTCCGTACTACCATGGTTCTCGCCATAGTACTTTCACCAAAGGTACTTGACTTTCTGCGCGTTGAACTTTGACATCTCGGTCCAAGATCCGACTGGTGGTTCTTCTTCGAAAGATAAGTCCGAGTTTACCTCAATCTCTGCTCATCGGCACAATGTGTGATGGATCTGACCGATATCGCCTAAGCATTGACACATGGAAGACGCCATGAATCGACTCAACTCTGCGCTGGCAAATCGAGTGATAAGCTACCGGTCCCACTCGCTTTAACATCAGATATGGGTCGATGAACCTTGGGCTCGGCTTCCTTTTTCGCCCAAATCTCAATACCTTCTTCCAAGGCGACACCTTCGTAAAAACTTTATCCCCATCACTGCGTACTCCATTTCTTTGCGCTTAAGATCGGCCAGAGGACTTCGCCTATCCAACGCTTCCTTGAGATGAGCTCGAATTACCTTAACCTCGTCTTCGGTTTGTCACCAACTCTAGACCCAAAACTTGTCGTTCACCCAACTCCATCCAACATGTAGGAGTACGGCACTTTCGTCCATACAGTGCCTCATATGGTGCCATCCGGATACTCGCTTGATAACTATTGTTATAAGCGAATTCTGCTAACGGTAGGTACTCCTCCCAACTACCACTGAAATCCAAAACACATCCTCTCAAAGATATCCTCTAAAATCTGAATGACCCTTTCCGATCGCCTCGCCGATCGTGGATGGAATGTCAGATCAAATCGATCGTGTGCCCAAAGCTTGATGCAACGCTTTCGAACCTTGATGTGAACCTCGGATCCCTATCCGAGATAATTGATATCGCACGCCATGCAATCTTACTATTTCCGACACATACATCTTAGCTAGCTTCAAGTGAGTAATCCACCCTTACCGGTATGAAGTGAGCTGATTTAGTCGACGGTCCACAATCACCCAAATCAAGTCCTTCCTGCTGGGCGTGAGGGTAGCCCACCGACAAAGTCCATAGTGATCCTTTCCCATTTCCACCGAGGATCTTCACCGGTTGGAGTAACCACGATGGCAAATCGGTGTTCGGCCTTAACCTCACGGCACACGTCGGACACTTTCCCACAAATTCGGTTACCTCACGCTTTAACCCCGCCACTGTAATCGCCTTCGCAAATCTCCATACATCTTGCTACCTCGGGATGCATAGCGTATGGACTGCTATGTGCATCTTGAAGAATCCTTTGCCTCAATTCCACATCCTTTGGCATACAGGCTCATCCTTGAAAACATAGTACACCATCATCAGACAAACTATACCCTTCCAAACCACCATCTTGAACTTGTAACCTCCGCGCACTTAAACTGTCATCTACCAATTGTTTTTCCTTAATCTCCTCGATCCAAGTTGGCTTAACTTGCAGCTCTACCAAAAGACTTCCATCACCGTATAGACTGAGGTGAGCAAACATCGCTCTTAAGTCCGTCACGACCTTCCGGCTCAATGCGTCAGCCACCACGTTAGCCTTGCCCGGATGGTACTCAATTGAACAGTCGTAGTCCTTCAACAGCTCAATCCATTGACGCTGCCTCAAGTTTAAATCCTTCTGGGTCAAAAGATACCGCAGACTTTTGTGATCCGTGTAGGCTATCGACTTCTCCCCATACAAGTAATGCCTCCATATTTTCAAAGCGAAGACTACTGCCGCTAACTCCAAATCGTGAGTTGGATAGTTAACCTCATGCGGTCTTAACTGACGGGATGCATAAGCCACTACTTTCCCTTCTTGCATTAACACACACCCCAAACCAGTATGGGATGCATCACAATAAACCGTGAACAACTTTCCACCCTCAAATTCGAACTGTAACCGAGCTTCCGCCGAATCTTCCTTAGCTTGTCAAAGCTTTCCTGCTGCTTCTCCGACCATACAAATGGAACTCCTTTCCATAATAACTTAGTCAACGGCACTGCGATTAAAGAGAATCCTTCCACAAATCTTCGATAGTACCCTGCCAGACCCAGAAAACTTTGAATTTCTGCCACTGACCTAGGCGGTTTCCATTCCAACACCGCCTCAACCTTACGAGGGTCCACTCTAATCCCTTCAGCTGATACTACGTGACCTAAGAAAGCCACCTCCCTAAGCCAAAATTCGCACTTACTGAATTTGGCATATAACTGCTTCTCCCTTAGTACTTGTAAGACTATACGCAAATGCCTGTCATGCTCCTCCTCCGTCTTTGAATAGACCAATATGTCGTCTATAAACACCACGACCAACTGATCCAAGTACTACTGAAACACCCTATTCATTAAGTCCATGAATGCTGCCGATGCGTTAGTCAACCCAAATGGCATCACCAAAAACTCGTAATGCCCATACCGAGTACAGAATGCCGTCTTGTGCACATCAACCTCCTTCACCTTAAGTTGATGATAACCCGACCTAAGATCTATCTTCGAGAACACCGATGCACCCTTCAGTTGGTCAAACAAGTCATCAATCCGGGGCAACGGATACTTGTTTTTGATCGTTAACTTGTTTAGCTGACGGTAGTCGATACACATTCGCATTGAACCGTCCTTTTTCTTGACAAACAACACAAAGCTCCCGATGGAGATATACTTGGTCTGGATAAACCCTCGGTCCAAGAGTTCCCGAATTTGAGCCTTCACTCCACCAATTCCTTTGGTGCCATTCAAGACGGTGCTATAGACACGGTGTCGCTCCGGCAAACAAGTCTATACAGAACTCAACTTCCCGATCCGGAGGCGGACCGGAAGTTCTTCCGAAATACATCAGCGAATTCCCTTACTATTCGAACCTTCTCAATCTGTTGACTCCTTAGCCTCCAAGGCACATATACACGAACGAAACGCCTCACAACCCTTCTTGACCATCTTCTCACTTCTTCAAAGCGGATACCACGTTAGATAGGTAATCTCTTCTATTGCCTATCATGACCACTTCATCACCTCACCATCTTTAGAACCATGCGCTTAGCAAACAGATCCAACCTTGCTTGATACTTAACCAACCACCATTCCAAGAATCAAATCGAACTCCTCAAACGACGGTTCCATCGGATCGACCATAAATACTACCCTTGGAGTTCTAAGGGTACATCTCTATATAGCTTGTCCACAACTACAGAGTGACCTAGAGGGCTAATTCATCGTCATCTCCTAGAAGCGGCCTCAAAGTCTAAGTTCATAGTCTCTACCACACTACTAGCAACGTATGAATGCGTCGAACCCACATCAATTAATGCAACATATGGAAGACCAAAAATTAGAACGTGACGGTTATGACGTCCGGTCGTCACCCTCCTCTCTCGCGACTTCTTGCGTAGACTAAACCAGTCGTCTCGCCTCTGTTGTTGCTCTGCACCTCCTCCGGTGTACCGTGACCTCGACTAGAACCATTACCTCCTCTACCATTACCACGACCCTCTCGTGGTGGTCCTTCGTTTCTAACCTGAGTACGGTTCTGACCCTCTGGCTGATTCTTAGCTAACTTCCGAGGACAGTCCCTTACACGGTGATCCAACGATCCACATTCAAAACATCCCCTTTCACCGGTCCAACAACCTCCCCAATGTGATTTCCCATAGCGATTACACTGAGCTGGTCTCTGATTAGCAGCCATGGGCCTCCCTGCCTGATTCGGCCCACTCTGCCTAGCCCTCTTCTGTGCATTACTACCCGATCCAGACGACCTAAAGCCTCTTTTTTGCTTATTCCTATCATAGTTCTGTCTCACGGACTCCTTGACCCCTTCGGCTACCTTAGCCTTTTCCACCAGAATAGCAAACTCACGCTCCTGCTGTGGAGCAATCAGCAACCTTAACTCATCCCTAAGTCCGTCTTCAAAGCGGACACAACGATCATGCTCTGTTGACACAATTCCCCGAGCATAGCGGCTCAGCCTCAAGAATTCTGCTTCATACTCCGACATGAGACTTATTTCCTTGTACCAACCCCGGAAAAGCTTTCTTACGTGCATCGAGTGTAGCTGGTGCCCACATACTTTTCCTCGATAGCGCTTTTGAAATACTCCCAAGTAAGATCATTTGCCGTAGCACCATCCCGAACCGTGAGCCACCATTGATATGACTCATCCTTTAGAAGCAACACCGCTCCTTTCAGCTTCTCCTCATCCGTCAGGTCCAGATCATCCATGATTCTCTCGGTCGATTCTAACCAATATTCTGCCGCACTGGGTGCCACTCCCGATACACCCCGAAATACCTCTGCTCCGTTGGATCAGAGTCGCTCGGGTACAGACTTTCGAGTTCTCGAATTTCCTCCCGCACCAGCCACCAACTCTAGAACTCGTAGCACAGCCTACGATACAGCGTCATCCCCCGTTTGGGCTTGCTGCTCAACGCCCATAGCTGGGGGTGGTGGTGGCGGTGGTGCCTCATTGTCTGATCCTTGACTTGACCTAACGGGTTTCGACACGGTGATCCTGCCTCCACCGCGTCCACGACGGCCACGTCCTCTAGAGCTCATTCTAACTATTGCGCTTTAATCTGATTAAGAAATTTTCATGGATTAGTACTTGTTTCACTTGGTTATCCGCGAAGAATTTTATAAAGAGAGTTTAATAGAGATTCTTTCGATCAATCAAAGGTTTAAGTCCTCTATCCTAGTTTACACAGAAGGGCACATCCATTCCCTAATACCTTTCATACTTATTCACTCATCCAGGGGTAGTTTCGTCTTTTTCCTCTGTGGGTATTTTTGTAAATTTCCAAAGTCGGGTATTATTTATTGTGTTTGGCCTATGACCGAGTCCTCTTGGTTAGGGTGAACCGGCTACGCACCAGGTAGGAATCCTGCGAAGAGGAGGTGAGTCACGAGGATCGCTAAGTACCAAGCTCTTCCGGATCCAGTCCTGAACATGCGCACAAGGGTTACCACACCCTAACTCGGCGACTTGGTCGTAGGTTTGTTTAATTAAGCATTTAAAGTCTTATGTCTTTTGTTGGAGTGGGCTAGTCCTAAAGTTCAAACACCTATCATACTATCTACGCTTCCATACCTACCCTTCTACCAATAATAATTCATACAGTAAGTCGAAGTACTTACAGGCGCGGATTGGTGCCGGAGACTCGGGCCATGCAGTTCAAAACCAAAAATATTTCAAAAGGCCTACTAAAACATTTTGGGCCTTGGGCCCCTACACCGAGTTTTTTGAACTGGGCTCGATACCAATTTTGTAACACCCCAAACCCGCCCAAACATTACGAATTTGAATTTGGTATGTTACAGAGAGAAAACATTTTGTAAAAATTCCTTTAGCCGCTTAAGTTTGGGTGAAAACATCTTATTTTATATCGTTTTGTTAAAACCATTCAAGTGTGTGAAGAAACCGCACTTAGTTATATTTAAAGATCTATTAAGTCAGGTTGTTACCGATATCAAATGTACCGATGGCACAATAAAACATTTTTGCGTTTAAATTTAAGAAACCGTGTACCCATTTTAAAGTCATTAAGTAATTTAAACAAATTATCCAAAATATGTAAAGTAAGCAAAATAAAAATCTTAGGAGGCCTTATTACAACTTGAACAAATAAATCCAAAATTAAATAAAAATAATTCAAAGTTCGTTTAATCACATTCCCAATCGCATGGCCACCTCGAGTCCATCCGGCTCCTCATCCGCGATCTACGAGTCACCTGAAAAGTTAAAGGAGAAGGTGAGTCACCAAGACTCAATCAGAACCCTTCCCCCGCTTTAGTGCAACATCATACACAATTTATAACTAAGTTAACATGCACTAAATTTAACATGCACCCAACCTAGCCATCCAATGCTCCTTTCTACTACCGTGTGGTACCAAACCACCGGTGGTGCCAAACCACTGGTGTCCAAAGACACGATATCCATCAATATTGTGGTGCCAAACCACCGTGACTCGAAGTCACAAATAGTAGTGATGGGGCCAACCCATCGTGTGATACCAAATCACCGGCGCCAATCCCGTTGTATTATCTCGTGGGGCCAACCCACTGTGGTACCAAACCACTGGGACGAGGCGCTATGAGGTGCCAAACCTCTGTGACCGTAGTCACGAAATGTGGTACCAAACCACCGGTGTCCGTGAGACACGGATATCACTTCCCCTCCACTCGTTTAACCCACATCAGTCAATGATATACATTTAACAAAAATCATGCCAACATGTTTATTTAACAACATATACCAAATATGTCATACTTCCCAAAAGCATCATAAGGAAAACTCATAACAACAAGGACTTACCTGAATCCTTGCCTATACCATGATGGTATTAAATCCCATTCTACACCAAATCGCTTTAGCATATACAATGCCTTTAGCTTGCTTATTAGTTATAAAGTGTGTATGTACACACTGCATTACTAACGATAGCTCTAAATCCTTGAAGAAACAATCGGCCACACAAGATATCCTTGCTTCTACACGTCCTTTGAATATTAGCCCCCGCACACTATGTGTTTCTGCTTCCCTACAATCGGCAACCATCCATATTAATAGCCTTCGGCTTTTCCATTACTAAAAATGTTATCTATTAAAATAGATCCTTACCACCACTTACCAACCGATTGCCTAGTGCAAAGAGACTTGGATTGATTACTTCAAAAATCCCGGAGTACCTAGATAAAATCGATTCCAACAAGAATAATTAACACCTTGCTCTCAAATACCGAAATTGGCTCTTACTCTTTTAGAAGTCGACAAAGACCAATAGAGGAGAAGAAATAGGCATTCGGCTATAAGCACTTACCTTCCCAAACCGATTGAAAGAAGATTCCCAAAGAGATCTATGCCACTTTTAACATTCGGCCAAAGTGCTTCTAGGTAGGAGAAGGGAATTTCGACACACCAAAGGAGTATATTCGGCTAGATGGAAAGAAAGAAATATGGGGGTTTCGGTTTGAGAAGAGAAGTAAAGAAATAAGTGGGAGATGAGAGTGTAGGGGATTCGGCCAAAGAAAAGAGAAGAGGATCAATGGTTTTCGGTTTTGAGAGAATGAAAAAGGAGAGAAAGAAAGAAAATCAAAGACGAAGGAGTGGAGAAATTCGGCTACTTGCAAATGGAGAAAAGAAAAACAACAAAATGAGGAGTATGTGCCTTAAGAGAATTCGGCACCCCCCCTTCACCTAGTCTCCTTGCCGTCCACTCCTCTTCAACAAGGAGTTCAAAATTTCGGCAACTCCCCAAATCACTCTAGGCCAAGCATTTGAAATTATTCAAAGGAATTTGAATCAGTCAAGTTCCTTCTTTTTCTCCTTGCCACCCTTTAAAAATATCCACATAAAATCCAATTAAATCCTTATTTATCTAAAAGAATTTGAATTGAGCACTCCTCTCTCTCTCTTGTTGTCAAAATAAAGAGCAGAAAAGGAGATTTCTGCGACTCGAACATAGACTCCCCTTGCTCCCCTTGTGGCGTCAATTCCAGCTCCTAAGTGGCCTCCCTTTTGCCACTTTTCCAAGGCCTTTTTAGTGACAAATTTCCCCTCATTTAACTTGTAACCCCTACTTACTAAGGCTCCGTATCTTTAAAGCTTACAAATAGAATTTTCTACTACTCAGGCCTGCTCTAGACTTACAACTAAGTCTTGAAACATCTCAAACAACGACACCACAGCCCAAACACAAGCAAAACAATGCAATCTAAAATTAACCCCCAATTTAGGATGTTACAAATCCCATAGGCTTGCACGAAAATCAAATCTCCACCACGGTAATATGAAATGATGCACAAATCAAAAGGTCTTTGAAAGGTTTGTAACAGGGCTTGGGTTAAAGGTGTGGTTAAAGGCTGAATTAGAGGGTTAGAATCGAGATCGACCTAAAAATTACCTAACCAGAAACAATGAACTAAATAAAAGTGATTACATCAATTTGAAAAGATACTAATACTACGAGCTTCTTCTTCAATATTTGGAATTCGAACGTATAAGCTCTTTAATCACAAAATTAAAAATGAATAATTATTATACTTTGATTTTTTTAAGAACAAATCATAAATACATAACAAAGGATAAATTACTGAAATAAAAAACATAGTTAGGCTATTAATCAAATCAAATCTCGATATAAGGGTAGTCAAAAGGAATGGTGATAACAAAAACAAAGGGTTTCTGGGTTAAAATTAGTGGGTGAGTCAATAAAAAGGGTTGTTAGGTTTAAACGGGGTTCACTAGGGGTTAATTATGAAGGTAGGTTTTTAGTGGAGTAAGTGGGTTAAATCCTAGGTGCCTTTATCATTTCTGTATATCAACTCAAAGGTGTGGTCTCGACATGTATAATCGATGCAAGTTCTAGAATAACAAATCAATGTTGACACACTTATAATCAATAAAGTGAGCAAGGAAAAGATTTTATGCTCTATAAGGCTCAAAATCTCACAAAAATTATGGGTATTTTGATGTCAACCTCGTAAATTTCAAACTTCAAAGTAACATTCAAACTCAGGTAGACAACCTAGAAAATTTTTAATTTCTGAAAAATAGACTTATCATGCTTGATTGTCTAGTATTCTTAGAATTCAATCATCAATGCACAATTATCAATGACTTAATCTAAAACATATCAATAAAAATCATAAATCATGGAAATTTCATCCTAATTAGTAATATGAGAAAATTACTTAAAAAAACAAGACTAAATTCAGGGATTTGAGAACAATGCAAAAAGTTTGGCACCTAATTTCAGGAATTTGAGACTAATGAAAAAAAGTTAGGCACCTTTTTAGGTTGTTCACCCCCCACACTTAAGATGTACATTGCCCTCAATGTACAAAGTTAGATAATAACACAATAATACTAAAATCATAAGATATGGGGAGAAGTGAAACTTCCTGAATTATGGATGAAATCCTTGGAGGATGTGGAAAATACGTTGAAGGGGTCGGTCTGGATGACGATCCTGCGCTAGATGAAGAAATTGGGTAGCTCGTGGAGGATTAGCCATGATATAATAATAATAATTAAAACTATACTAATTAAATAATTAAAGAATAGCAAGCTAAAGTGAAGAAAAATAAAGATGAAACTAAAATTAAAAGAAAAGATAAATGGACCGTAGAGTCCTTATTGTTGGGTGTGATTTCTAAGGCTAGGGATATGGTGGTGGTCGTGGTGTAATTCCCTAGCAGCCTTTAGAACCTAAAATCAAGAAACTAAAGTAAAATAAGTTAAATTAAGCAGAAGAGAAGTAAAGATAAGGAAATTGAAGCAAAAGAGAAAAATGAAATAAAAACTAAATGGCCTCAAATATCCTTGGCTCGTCGAATGATTGAAGCGGCCGGCATGAACTTATGTAGATTGGTCTCCATGAGGGAGACTGTGCTGGGATCCTTCCGTTTCTTCGACATGTCCAACAGATTGAGAAGAATGCTATAAGAATGAAGAATGCTAAGAAGGTATGGTGTAAGGGTGTAAAGGAGGAAGAAGGGTGAAAGTTGCAAAGGGGTGAAAAGTTGAGAGTTTGTAGGAGAAGAGAAAAAGGAGGAGGTTTAAATAAATTTTCAAGCCTGGTACAACCCCACGCCCGTGTACCGTGGGCGTGCTAAGTCACACAGCCGCATCGCACGACCGTGGTGGGCTCCGTTTTTTTCTCCCACGCCCGTGCTCAGGTCGCCACGCCCGTTGGTGCTAAGTCAGTGTCGTCCACGGTCGCATCGCACGGCCGTGGCGTATTTTCGGTGCCCGTGGGTTGGTGGTTGGTGTTCGTGACTCAAAGATTTGATTCTTTCTGACTTGTACCCTCTCTGCTGTTTCAGTACGGTGATTCTGTACTTCCACACGGCCACGGCCACGGCCGTGTGGCCTGGAAATCTGCACTTTTGGTTAGTTTAAAGTTAGATACTATAAAGAAAAGATAAAATAGAGAAAATAAAAATGTAAAAATTAATGGGGTTAGTATTCGGGTTGCCTCTCAAGAAGCGCTCGTTTATAGTCTTAAGCTAGACTTTACCTCTCATTCGTATGGTCATGGTGGTTTGAGGAGGTGAAAATCCTTTCTCATGCAATCAATTCGGTTGTGGATATAAAGTTTAAGTCGAGTTGTGTTTACCTTAAAAGTACTGAATTTAGGATTAGTTACCTCGATTGTTCCATCTGGGAAGATTTTGAGTACCTGATCTCCTATCTTAGGCTGGGTTGTCCCATCGTTAAGTTTCTCGTGGAGTTGCCTCGTTTTTGCTTCGTGTATTTCTTTGAAGTGTATCTTCCACTCGTCTAGTTCATTGATCCAAAGCTTTCGTTCCTCATGAATTTCTTCTTTATTGACAAGAGGTCTAGGATCTGGCATCTGCGAAAAAGCTTCAAGAAACGACAAGTTAATAAGAAACTTCTTTGGAGGTTTAAGAAATTTATCGAATTGTTCCTCTATGTGGTATTTCTTTATCGCATTGGGGTATGGCATATGAGCTTGGTACTCTGTAATTACCGGGTTTGGTAAATCATGGCTTACCTCAACTTTACCTTCACTTACTATAGGCTCTTGCCTTGGGTTAGATTTCGCTAACCTTTCACTGTCTTGAGCTGATATGGCTTGGATTTTCTCCTTTGGGTTAATCTCATTGTTGCTTGGTAGACGCCCTTGTGGTCGTTCGGAAATTATCTTTGCAAGTTGTCCAACTGTGTTAGTAAGTTGTCCAACTGTCTTAGTGAGTTCCCCAACTTGGCTCTCGATCCCTTTAATTGATGCCTGTTGATTCTTAAGGGTGGTCACAGTGTCTTGGAGACGGTTATCTGTAGCTGCCATGAATTTTGTCAGCATCTCCTCGAGGTTCGACTCCTCTTCCTGTTGGTAAGGTGGTTGTTGAAAATTTGGAGGAAGTTCCGGTCCTTGGCTTCTTTGATCATCCCATGAGAAATTTGGATGGTACCCCCAACCTGCATTATAAGTGTCATTATAAAAATTATTTTGAGGTCTAGAATAGTTACCCATATAGTGGACTTGTTCGTTCTCTATGCCATATCCGTAGGGTGGGTACTCAGGATTCGCCATGCCTCCGCTTGTTTTGTACTGCATAACTGGATGTATCTGTGAAGAACACAAATCATCAAACTTTTTATTTAACATCTCTAACTGGTTTGATAGCCAGGTCATTGGGTCGAGGTTGTAGATATCGACTGCTTTTGTTGGCTTTGTCCTCATAACTTGCCACTGATAGTTATTCAGTGCCATCTCCTCTATCTGCCAAAATCAAAATAAAAGAAAATTTACCAAAGTAAATAAAAATTAAAAATAAAAATAATAAAAATAATAAAAATAAAAATAATAATAATAATAATAATAATAATAATAATAATAATAATAATAATAATAATAATGGCTAAAGTAATAAAAATAGAATGTTCTTAATATTTTAGTTCCCCGGCAACGGCGCCAAAAACTTGATCTCTGTGATGTCAGAGTTTTAAAATTTATAAAGATAATGATCAAACCTGGAAACTAACTATGACAACCATTGAGGCAAGTGCACCTATCGAATAGTAGTATAGTTTAGGCAAGACCGGATTGTCGAACCCAAAGGAACTAAAAGTACTAATACTAACTTTCTTTCTATTATTTAGCCTAAGAATTAAGCGAATGGTTGTTTAATCTAAATTAATTAACTACTAAACTTAAAGACTCTAAGACAAAGAAGAATGAATTTGGGAGAATACTTGAAGAAAAACCAATTAATTAAGACGACACCCAAGGAAGAATCCACCTAGACTTCACTTGTTATCTAACTCAACTGCACGAGACGATTTATTCATTTGACTTGATCCGTAAGATTCCCTAATTTATATTAAACCCTCTCTCGAGGCGAATAACGTCTAACCCTAGGTTGATTAATTGAAATCTCTTTCTAATTAAAACCCCTAGAATCGCATTAACTCGATCTATGGACTCCCATATTAGGTTTCACCTTAATCCGGCAACGCCTTGTCACCCTATCTCTAGGCACGCAATCAACTCCGCTTAACTATGCTAGATCTACTCTTAGGCAGGGACTTTTGCTCCTCCACCTAAGCACATCCAACTTGAATTAATATCCGTGAAATATCAACACAAGAATTAAGAACACATTATTAAGAACAAATCAAATATTTATCATATAGTTCAGCAAACGATAACAAGATTCATCTAAGTTTCATCCCCCTCAGGTATCTGAGGGTTTAATTCATAACAGTAAAGGAAAACATCTCAGAAGAAAAGATAAAACAAAACATAAGAAATCCCTAAAACCCCCTGAAGGAATTGAAGAGGAGATCCTCCGTCTTGAGTATAATTTCGGCTTCTAGAGATGGATCAACTGGCTATCCCCAAGCGAATCCCCACAAATATGCCTTCTCTGGCCTAGCGAGACGCCCCTAAATGGTAGCTTTAGGCTCCCGTCAACTCTCCTCTTTTAGGTCATACTTAGGGTGTATTTATAGGCTTTTGGAATGTGTTTCTTTGCCCCTAAGTATCAAAATCTGATTGAAATTGCTCTTTTCCGCGGCAGGGACACGGCCATGGCACACGCCCGTGTGAATCGTCTTTAGGCTGTGTTCGGACTTTATTAATGAGGCACGGCCGTGTATTTCATGGCTTAGACCGTGTTCGAGATTATTGAGGAAGCACGGCCGTGTGGTCTTTGGCCCAGGCCGTGTTGATTTCGTGCTTTGGCCCATTTGGCTCGTTTTAAGCCCGTTTCTTGTTCTTTTCATCCCCCGGTGCTTTCCTGAGTATAAAACATGAAAAGAAAGGATTAAGAGCACCTTTTTACATAAATCAAGGGATAAATCATCCAAAAGTACGCTAAATGTGGGATTAAAATATGTTACTTTTACGGTTTATCATTTCACAACTTTAACAATTTATTCCTTATTTCACAAAATACAAAATTCATATAATTTAAATAAACCCAAGCTTGGCCGAATTATTTATAGGTCCCTAGCAGCCCAAAACTTCCATTTATTTCACATTTCAACCACTCAATTTGCACTTTTCACAATTTAATCCCTATTATGCATTTTCATCAAAAATCACTTAACAAAACATGTAAAACTATCATCAAGCTTTCATATTTCAACATTAAACATCAAAGAACACATAGATTCAACAATGGTAACTCTCAAAATCTTCAACAGTTTCGAAGTTAAAGGTACAGGCTAGCTAGATTGAGCTGCAACGATTACAAAAACATAGATTCATAAAAAATAGGACAAAAAATCACTTACAATTGAGCTAGGAGATGACTGAAACTTTCGATCCCTAAAAATGGCTTTTCCTCTCTTCAATTTTCAGTGGAAATATCATTTAGGAAGATGATACATTGTTTTCTTATTATTTTACTTAAGTTTATTGTTGATTTTCTTATTTAACCTTGGTTTATTACATTAAAAATCACATAATATATGCCCATAATTGTCCACCCACCATTTTAATGGTCAAATTACAACATAAGGACTCCCACTTTAATGTTCCATAGCTAATAGACACATTTAACTAATAGAACATGCATTTTACACTTTACGCGATTTAGTCCTTTTTACCGAATTGATCATCCAAACGATAAAATTAGCTCACGAAATTTTCACACACATCAAATAACATGCTGTAAATATTGAAAATACTATTAAAATAATTTTTTGACATCGAATTTGTGGTTCCAAAACCACTGTTCAGATTTAGCTAAAACTAGGCTACTACAACTCTCCCCCCTTAGGGATTTTCGTCCCCGAAAATCTTACTAGAGAATAGTTTTGAGTATTGTTTTCTCATAGCATCCTCGGGTTCCCATGTAGCTTATTCAACCCCGTGTCGATGCCATAATACTTTCACTGATGCGATTCTCTTATTTCTCAGCTCTTTGATCCCACGAGCTAAAATTCGAATCGGTTCTTCAGCATATGAAATATCAGACTGAATTTAAACCTTGGTCGGGGAAATGACATGTGAAGGGTCGGATCGGTATCGTCGAAGCATCGACACATGAAACACATTATGTATTTTCTCTAACTCAGACGGTAAAGATAGTCGATGTGCTACTGGCCCAACTCGCTCAGTAATCTCATACGGGCCGATGAATCGCGGACTCAATTTCCCTTTCCGACCAAACTGCATTATCTTTTTCCACGGTGACACTTTCAAAAACACTTTATCCCCGACCTGGAACTCAATATCTTTTTGTTTCAAGTCTGCGTATGATTTCTATCAATCCAAAGCTTCTTTCAAACTATCACGAATTACTTTTACTTTTTCTTCAGTCTCTCTGATCAGAACCCCGTGAATCTTATTTTTGTTAAGCTCGGTCCAGTATAACGGTGTTCTACATTTATGACTGTATAGTGCTTTGTACAGTGCGATCTTTATACTTGATTGAAAGCTATTATTGTAAGAAAATTCAATCAGCGGTAGATATTTCTCCCAACTACCTTAAAACTCAAGAATGCAACAACGTGACATATCCTCAAGTATCTGAATAACTCGTTCAGATTGACCATCCGTTTGTGGATGAAACGCAGTACTAAAATGCAACTTTGCACACAAAGCTTCTTGCAATTTCTTCCAAAATCACGAAGTAAATCTTGGATCTCTACCCGAAACAATAGATAAGGGAACACCATGTAATCTCACAATTTCAGAAATATACAACACAACTAATTTATCAAGCGAGAAATCTGTACGTACCGAAATGGAATGAGCTGATTTCGTCAATCTGTCAACAACAACCCGGATTGCATCTTTCTTTTTCGGAGATAAGGGCAAACCCGATACGAAATCCACTCTTACTTTATCCCACTTCCACTCAGGAATCATAATAGGCTGTAATAAACCTGATGGCACTTGATGCTCAGCTTTGACTTGCTGACAAATCAAACATTTCGAAACAAATTCTGAGATATCTCATTTCATGCCGTGCCATCAATAAAGCTGTTTCAAATCGTTATACATTTTCGTGCTTCCCGGATGTACTGATAAACAACTACTGCATGCTTCATTTAGAATATTCCAAATGAGCTCAGAATTTCTTGGTACACATATTCTATCACAAAACATCAAACAGTCATCAGGTCCTATTTGAAACTCTAAATCAGAAGTCGACTCACACTGAGATCGTTTTGCAAGCAATTCATTATCAAATTTTTGAGCCTCACAAATATACTGTAGAAATAACAGTCTCGCTTTCAACTTGACTACTATCGAACTGTCGTCAGACGTTCGAAGCACGAAAAGTAAATAAGGACTTTCGACTCAAAGCATCAGCAACTACGTTCGCTTTCCCCAGATGATAGTCAATCACTAATTCATTGTCTTTTAGCAATTCTAGCCATCTCCGCTGTCGTAAATTCAAATCTTTCTGAATCATCTGATATTTCAATCTTTTGTGGTCAGTATAAATATGGCATTTCTCACCAAACAAGTCATGATGCCAAATTTTTAATGCAAACACTATCGCGGCTAACTCTAGATCGTGCGTCGAATAATTCTTTCCATGCGGCTTCAACTGTCTCGAGGCATAAGCTATAACTTTGCCTTCCTCAATCAAAACACAACCCAGGCCATTTAACGATGCATCACTAAAAATTACGAATTCTTTACCTGACTCAGGCTGAACTAACACTGGTGCCCCTTTCAATAATGCTTTCAACTGTTCGAAGCTCTGCTGACACTTTTCTGACCACTCAAATTTAACATCTTTTTGAAGCAATCGTGTCATCGGAGTTGCAATCATCGAGAAACCTTTCAAAAATCATCTATAATAGTCGGCTAGTCCCAAAAAACTACGGGCTTCGGATACATTTCTCGGAGGCTTCTAATCTATAATCACAGAAATTTTGCTCGGGTCAACTAGGATACCCGCGGCTGAAACTATATGTCCCAGAAAACCAACCTCTCATAGCCAAAACTCACATTTGCTAAGCTTTGCAAACAACTGTTTATCTCTCAAAGTTTGTAACACAATTCTCAAATGCTCGGCATGCTCAGATTCATCACGAGAGTAAATTAAAATGTCATCAATAAATACAACTACGAATCGGTCTAAGTACGACCTGAAAATCCGATTCATCAAGTCCATAAAAACAGTAGGTGCATTTGTTAGTCTGAAAGGCATAACAAGAAATACGTAGTGTCTGTACCTTGTTCTAAATGCAGTCTTTAGCACATCTAAGTCTTTAACTCGCAATTGGAAATGACCCGATCTCAAATCAATTTTCAAAAACGCTGTTGCTCCTTTTAACTGATCAAACAAATCATCTATTCGTGGCAAAGGGTATTTATTCTTGATCATCACTTTGTTGTACTGTCGATAGTCTATACACATTCTCATCGTGCCATCTTTCTTTTTCATAAATAACACCGGTGCACCCCAAGGAGAGAAACTCGGTCTAACAAAACCTATATCTGTCAACTCTTGCAACTGAGCTTTCAATTCTTTTAACATTGTCGGAGCATTTCTGTACGGAGCTATCGATATCGGCGTTGTTCCTGGTACTAATTCAATACCAAACTCAACCTCTCTGATAGGTGGTAAACTCGGTAACTCTTTAGGAAATACATCTGGATACTCGCACACAACTGGTACTAATACAATCTTTGTTTCTGTCACGTTCATATCAAGTACATAAGCAAGATAAGCTTCGCACCACTTTCTCACAAATCTCTGAGCTAACATAGATGAGATCACAACTGGCAAACTATTCAGATCATCAGATTCAATTCTAATAGTCTCATTATTTTGACATTTCAGTTCAATTGTCTTTCGTCTACAATTCACTATAGCATCATGCATCGTTAGCCAATCCATACCCAAAATCACATCAAATTTATCGAATGGCAACAACATCAGATTAGTCAGAAAACAAAAATCCTGATTCATTAACGGACAATTCTTGCAGACTTTGTCAACCAAAACACGTTTTCCTAATGGGTTCGATACTCTAATCACAAAATTCAGTAGACTCTACAGGCAAAGTCTTACTAGATACGAAATTCATACATATATAAGAACGAGTTGATCCTGGATCTATTGATGCAATCACATTAGTATCATAGAGAGTGAAAGTACCGGTGATAACATCTGGAGATGATGCTTCTTCGCGAGCGCGAATAGCGTAGGCTTTAGCAGGTGCTCTGGCCTCAGATCTCACAGCTGAATCCTTTGTCGCCCCTCTACTACCACTTACATTTCCGAAAATTCTAGGTGGTCTACCTCTATTCGACGTGTTACTTTTTCTCACATTCTGAACTTTATCTTTCTCATCCAGCTCAGGGCAATCTCGGATGAAGTGATCTAGCGAACCACATTTGTAACAAGCTTTATTAATTTTAGTCCAGCATTTTCCAAAATGTCGTCTCCTACACTATTGACACTCAAGATTGTTGTCTCTCACACTGCCAACACTTGATACTGATGTAGCTTGAGCTTTACAACCTGAGTATTATTTTCTATGATCTCTATTCGAATATTTGTTTGAAGCATTTGGGCGAGAGTACGAATCTCTAGATTTCTTTGATGAAGAATGATACGACTTACTCATTAATCTTTTTCTCGAGTCTCTAACTTCTGAATCTGCTTTTCTCTTTTCTTTGCTAAGATCCTCGGCTTTACAAGCCCTTTCAACCAGAACGAAAAATTCTTTCAACTCTAGCATTCTGACTAGTAGTTTTATATCTTCGTTCAACCCGTCAACAAACCGCTTACACATAATCTCTTCGGTAGAAACATACTCTCTGGCATATTTACTCAACCGTACAAATTCTCTTTCATACTCTGTTAAAGTCATTCGGCCTTATCTTAATTCTAGAAACTCTTTATGCTATTGATCGAAAAATCTTTGACTGATGTATTTCTTTCAGAATTCGGAATGAAAGAACTCCCAAGTAACCCGTTCTTTTGGAACCACAGATACCAACGTGTTCCACCATTGATACGCGGTGTCTCTCAGCAAAGATACATCACATTTAATACATTCATCAGAAGTACAAGACAATTTATCGAATACTTGAATCGTATTTTCGAGCCAAAACTCAGCTCTCTCAACATCATCATCAATAGTAGCCCAGAACTCTTCAGCCCCATATTTATGAAACAAATTCTTAGATATCTTATTCCATGTCGTGCCATCAATAAAGCTGTTTCAAATCGTTATACATTTTCGTGCTTCCCAGATGCACTGATAAACAACTACTGTGTGCTTCGTTTAGAATCTTCCAAATGAGCTCAGAATTTCTTGGTACACATATTCTAACACGAAACATCAAACAGTCTTCAGGTCCTATTTGAAACTCTAAATCAGAAGTCAACTCACACTGAGCTCGTTTTGCAAGCAATTCATTATCAAATTTTTGAGCCTAAAAAATATACTGTAGAAATAACGGTTTTGCTTTCAACTAGGCTACTATCGAATTTGTCGTCAGACAAAGCTAATTGTGTGTTCAAAGCACGTAAAGCAAATAAGGACTTTCGGCTCAAAGCATCAGCAACTACATTTGCTTTCCCCGGATGATAGTCAATCACTAATTCATTGTCTTTTAGCAATTCTAGCCATCTCCACTGTCGCAAATTCAAATATTTCTAAGTCATCAGATATTTCAAGCTTTTTTGGTCGATATAAATATGGAATTTCTCACCAAACAAGTCATGACACCAAATTTTTAATGCGAAAACTATCAGAGCTAACTCTTGATCGTGCGTCAGATAATTCTTTTCGTGCAGCTTCAACTGTCTCGAGGCATAAGTTATAACTTTACCTTCCTGCATCAAAACACAACCCAGGCCATTTAACGATGCATCATTGAAAATTACGAATTCTTTACTCGACTTAGGCTAAACTAACACTGGTGCCTCTGTCAATAATGCTTTCAACTATACGAAGCTCTGCTGACACTTTTCTAACCACTCAAATTTAACATCTTTTTGAAGCAATCTTGTCATCAGAGTCGCAATCATCGAGAAACCTTTCACAAATCGTCTATAATAGTCGGCTAGTCCCAAAAAAGTACGGACTTCGGATACATTTCTCGGAGGCTTCCAATCTATAATCTCAGAAATTTTGCTAGGGTCAACTTGGATACCCGCGGCTGAAACTATATGTCCCAGAAAACCAACCTCTCATAGCCCAAACCCACATTTGCTAAACTTTGCAAACAACTATTTATCTCTCAAAGTTTGTAACAAAATTCTCAAATGCTTGGCTTGCTCAGATTCATCACGAGAGTAAATCAAAATGTCATCAATAAATACAACTACGAATCGATCTAAGTATGGCCTAAAAATCTGGTTCATCAAGTCCATAAATATAGCAGGTGCATTTGTTAGTCCGAAAGGCATAACAAGAAATTCGTAGTGTCCGTACATTGTTCTAAATGCAGTCTTTGGCACATCTGAGTCTTTAACTCCCAACTGGTAATAACTAGATCTAAAATTAATTTTTGAAAGCACTGTTGCTCCTTTTAACTGATCAAACAAATCATATATTCGTGGCAAAGGGTATTTATTCTTGATCATCACTTTGTTGAGCTGTTGATAGTCTATACACATTTTCATCGTGCCATCTCTCTTTTTCACAAATAACACCGGTGGACCCCATGGATAGAAACTCGGTCTAACAAAACCTATATCTGTCAACTCTTGCAACTGAGCTTTCAATTCTTTTAACACTGTCGGATCTATTCTATCCGGAGCTATCGATATCGACATTGTTATCAGTACTAATTCAATACCAAACTCAACCTCTCTAATAGGTGGTAAACCCAGTAACTCTTCAGGAAATACATCTGGATACTCGCACACAACTGGTGCTAATTCAATCTTTGTTTCTGTCACTTTCGTATCAAGTACATAAGCAAGATAAGCTTCGCACCCCTTTCTCACAAATCTCTGAGCTAACATAGATGAGATCACAACTGGCAAACTTTTCAGATCATCAGATTCAATTCTAATAGTCTCATTATTCTGACATTTCAGTTCAATTGTCTTTCGTCTACAATTCACTATAGCATCATGCATCGTTAGCCAATCCATACCCAAAATCACATTAAATTCATTGAATGGCGACAACATCAGAATAGCTGGAAAATAGAAATCATGATTCATTAACGGACAATTCTTGCAGTCTTTGTCAACCAAAACTTGTTTGCCTAAGGGGTTCAATACTCTAATCACAAATTTAGTAGACTCTACAGGCAAAGACTTACTAGATACTAAATTCATACGTATATAAAAATGAGTTGATCCTGGATCTATCAATACAATCACATTAGTATCATAGAGTGTAAAAGTACCAATGATAACATCTGGAGATGACGCTTCTTCGCGAGTGCAAATAGCGTAGGCTCTAGCAGGTGCTCTGGCCTCGAATGTCACAACTGAATCCTTTGTCGCCCCTCTACTACCACTTACATTTTTGGCAATTCTAGGTGGTCTACCTCTGTTCAATGTGTTACTTTGTCTCACATTCTAAACTTTATCTTTCTCATCCAGCTCAGGGTAATGTTTGGTAACTTATTGATGAGAAATGTTTGGAAATGTGATTTATGGCATGATTGTGTAATCTTTGGAAATGTGACCTATTGATGAGATGAGGAATTTGAGTATCATTTGGTAACTAGAAAGTAGTTGAATGAAGCCTAATGAATGTGAAATTTGTATGTATGATTTAGGGCTTAATAAATGTAGTGAATATGTTAGACAAAGATATAAAGTTGATATGTCTTAACCATGAATGTTGATATTTTGGTTGCCTAAGTATGTATTGTTTTGTGCCTTTGAATTGGGGTAAGTGTATGTGTGAATAAGGGTGGCAAATGGCTTGGTAAATAGCCTTGTTTTTGCCCACATGGGTAGACACACGGGAGTGTGTCTAGGCCGTGTGTGACACACGGTCTGCCCCACGGGCATGTGTTCCGGCCATGTGTCCTTTGAACCTTAATTTTGAGAAATAGAATGTCCAAAATTGAGCACACGGCCAGAGACACGGACGTGTCTCATCCGTGTGTGCTACACAGCCTAGCACACGAGCATGTGGCACGACCGTGTGGCACAAGTCAGAGAGCACCTTAATTTGAACACGGTCTGAAGGACGGTCGTGTCTCCGAGGTCACACGGGCGTCTCCCTTGGACCACACGGGCGTGTATGCCCTGCTTCTAGAAAAAAATTCTAAGTTTTACAAAAGTTTCCTGAGCTCTCGATTTAGTCTCGAACCACTTCTAATACATGTTTTGGGCCTCGTAGGCTCGTAATAGGGACTTCATGATTGAATATGAATGGTTTTAATTTGGACGCAAATTTTATGACTCAGAATTGTGTGATTGCTTGTGATGTGAGTCCGATAATGCCTCATGCCTTGTTCAGGCATCGAATACAAGTAAGGGGTGTTACATTTAGTGGTATCAAAGCTACGGTTTAGTTGATTCTCATACTAACGTAGCGTATGTGAGTCTAGCTATACATGCCATATTACTACCTGTGATAGTGTGATATCTCCCAACTCTGATGAAATTGTTTTGTTGAGGCAGAGATGCTGTCCAACCGAGCTATTTTTGAAAACACTGAAAGTGATACTAAGATATTTGAAAATGTGTTTGTGATGAGTCAAAACTTGGAAAGGTATGAATAAGAGTTCATGATATGTATGTGACGATGTACAAAATGAAATAACCATAAGTTGAGAAATATGGATAAAATGTCATTGTTTCGGTTGAACATTGTATTTCAATGGATTATGGTAATTTTATGAAACGGATAAAATGTTTTAAATGTTGCAAAAAGAATTTAGCCCAGAAGGGTAATCCTGAATCAAGCCCTCTCGAGCATATGTTATAAAATGGATTTAGCCCGGGCGGGTAATCTAGAGTAAGCCTTTTAGAGCATACGTTGTTGAAAGGATTTAGCCTGGACTAGCAATCCTGTTATATCATATGTGGCTCGAGAGTGTGCTCTATGAATATGTGCCAAAAGGGCACATTTGAATATGAATTGACAGATTGTTGACATGCATACCTTCAGTATACTACTCGAGTATCCATCGAAAATATAATAGTTCAATGGGAATTATTCTTGAAATATGGAAAGGTGAAATGAAATGAAAGTTTATATTGTGATAAGATCATCTATGTTTATTTGGCATTCATATGATGTTATGCGCCTAATTTGTTTGATTAAGTGAATGCGACAAGTAAACTTACTCAAATTTTATGGAATGTATGTTTAAGTATACTTGTTTGAATAAAAGTAATCGGAAAGTTTGTGTGACATAAATATGTATGTTAATTAGCTTGAAGTGAATTATATGATTGTGAAGATATTATGTTGATGATGAATGCTAAGTGATATGTGTGTATTTATGAAAGTTGAGTTAGAGGCTTTACGACCTCACCCCCTTACCAATATGGTATTTTATAACGAAATTTCACGAGATTTAAGTTGAATGAGCTCACAAGTAAGAGACTAAAGAGTTCAGTAGCGGAATAACTAAAAATGTGGTCAGAGTCAAGAATAGTTTGGCAAGTGAATGCAGTTCTGGAAAAGATGCCAGATTATTCTAAAGATCATTTGGATTTCGCGATGTCATGGTTAAAGAAAAAGTTAATCTCGGCTAATCGACTCATTCAGGTATGATGTCTAAAGTATGTATTTGCTGGAATTTCTTCCGGATTGATTTTCGTTAGTGAATGGAATAATACGGGGTTAGTGATGATAGAATTAGTCAGAGAAATGATATTTGAATCGTAAAGATGTTTGAGTGTAACAGTAGTAATTGAATAGATTATGATGATCTCTCCTGGGTATTTTATATATTCATTTATCCTCAGAGATTTATGTGATTATTCGTTTTCTGATGAAATTTTTATCGTATGAGAATGCTAGCTGATTATAATGTTAGATGAACGCACTGTTGGTCTGGATGGTTGATGAGCAGCATTTCTTATCTCTCTCTTTGGGATTCTGTTCTATTATGTTTGGAATAAAAGTTGATGGTGAAAATTTATGTGAGGCTATTCTTCTGTTTTTACTGAATGTTGTTTTGTTCTATATATGTATTTGGAAAATATCTTATCTCTGTTACGATTGATTCCAGAGCGTGTAAGCATTGTTTTTCTTCTGGTTTTCTCTGAGAAATCATCAAGATCTTTATTATTTTCTTATGAGTTATGTTCTTGGACTTCCAGTGTGGTATCGTATCTTCGATTTCTTTATCTCGGTTTTCTTATCATCCTTATTTTGTAAATTATCAATCATGGCTCATCTTTAAAGTGTGTTCTTTGGCTTGTTATAACTATGTCTATTATGGGTGTATTTCTGGTTCGATCATAAGAACGTGGTGATTCTGGTATCAGGATTTCTCTAATTTTTGTGAAAGGAATCGACATTGGAAAAGGTATAGATAGTGGAAGCTCAAGCTCAAATTGTATGATGGTTTTCTTTTCTCAGGTAAGTTTGATTAGGGCCAATGAGTTCAATCAGGATATTTTGTTTTCTTGAGCTAATGTAGTTGTGAAAATCTTTGATTAGCATGTTAAGGGAAATATAAAAGATTGTATGTTTGAGTTGTTTAACAACATAAAGAAAGGAGTATTTTGATATGTTATTATTTGATAGTTAAGATCGACTTAGTTGAAAGGTAATTTGAGTTATATGCATTTAAGTTTATCCTCAGGTAAGAAAATAAAATCTTGTACATTCATAGGTGAATAGACGGACAGTTTGAAGGAAGAATTCATATTCTAGAAAATATGATATGGAGCTATACTTATTAAATTTGTTCTAATCGAATGATATCGTTATGAGTTAAAGCTGTTCCAATTGATAAAGTTATCACATTTGTGAAAGTTTGAATGGTCTGTTGTATGTTAGCAAAGTTGAAAACTGATGAAGGTGTTATTAACCGAAACACTGGTTCTGGGTTCTGTTTGAATTGAGTAAAGAATTTGTAATTTTTCAGTGATGCACTATCGAACGTATTGGAATGTGTTTTAATACAATAATGTAAAGTAACATTTTATGTTTTCAGACGGTTAAAGTCTCATTAAAAGAATTGTTCGACGAGTGACTTAGAGCTGGCCGCTAGTATGTCTGTGTTGAGAAATTGATGACCTCGTTTGTTCGACGAAAAACGTCATATGCTTCTTGATTCCAAGACTACAAAGTATTTAGTGTTATAGAATAATCTGAAATTAAGACAACGTTGATGGCCTGAACTATTGAAAGATTGTGAATAATTAACAATTAACCTTTGGGGAAGTGGATATAGTTGCAGATACTTGAATGGAAATCCTTTGTTCATTTTGTGAGTGTTGATTACATGATTAATCTTATTTGATGGAAGTCTGAATTTAGCTAAATTAGAAAGCTAAAGCGATGTTTTCTTTGCAAGATTGAGAACCTCATGAATGTGATAGTAAGTGGTAAAATAAGTGAGTACAGTGTGAGACAACTTTTGATTCTGAATTTTAGGTCAGACCTGATGACTGTTATCATTATTCCAAGATAGAATTTTCACACTGAGTAATTCAAAGCTTATGCAGAAAATTTTGTACGAAGCTCAGTAGTAGCTCGTTTATTCTTTCAGGGAGTAATAAAATCTACAGTTATTTGAAATAGATGTTCTGGTGATCAGGTATGTAACATGATAGATTAGTTGAGTTATATGTTTCAGAGACTATCCGATCAAAAATCGTACAGAAAGTAAAAGTGATTCGTGGCAGTTTAGAATCCACTTTAGATTGTCAGAAAACGTATGTGAATTTGAAACATGAGGATATAAAATTCTCGTTCAGCGATAGCATGCTTCTGAAAGTATTTCCTTGGAAAAATATTCAAAAATGTGTTTGTGTATTTATGTTGCGATGGTATCGATTGGACTCTTTGAGTATGAATTCTCCGATAGGGATTAAGATTCAGCCGATGTGTTGTATAACGAAGAATCGATCAGAATTTTGACACGAGAGATTAAAAAGTTGGGAAATAAAAGCATAACCTTAGTGAGGGTTCTTTGGTAGTGTCAAGAGATAGAAGAGTCTACGAGGAAATCGAATTTATATCCCGGTAGATTTTCGAGGACGAAAATCCCTAAAGAGGGAGAATTGTAACAGCCCGATTATGGGTCTAGTCAGAACAGTGGTTTTGGGACCACAAATCCAACGCAGAGAAATTTATCTTTATTATATTTTTATGCTCTACAGTTTTATGGGATGATTTCGTGAAAATTTCGTTCGAAAATTTTGACGTTTGGGCACTCAATTTAGTTAAAAGGACTATATTGCAAAAAGTGCAAAACTTGAATTCTATATGTTAAAGGTGTCTAATTCCTTTGAGATTTTAAATTAGAGGTCCTTAGATGGTAATTAGACCATTGGTTAAGTTGGTGGACAAAAATGGGCATGGTTAGGTATGTTTCTAAAGTTTTTCATTAAGGGCATTTTAGTAATTAGGTAATTAAATAAATTAAAAAGCCAAATTAAAAGCCAATTTTTTCTCATCTTCTACCCCATGGCCGAATGTACCAAGAAGAAACCATGGCTTGGGTTTTTCAAGCTTCCAAGCTCGATTGTAAGTCCGTTCTAGCCCCGTTTTTAATGATTTTTATGTTTTTGAAATCCTTCTAACATGATCTATCTATTTCTACCACTAATTTAAGAAATAGTCAAGGTCTAAAATTTTACCCATGATGGATATTTGTGTATTTTGATGTCTAATGGTAAAAAATGTATGTTTGGTGTATGATAAACGACTTTTGCTAATTGATTTTCGATGAAAATGCCTAAAAAGGACTTATTTGTAAAAAGTTGTAAAGTAGGTGTTAAAATGCGAATAAAAGAAAAATATGGGCTGCTATAAGCATGTATAAGGTTCGGCTAGTCATTGGTATTGAAGAAATTGAGTACATTTCATTTTACGAGCCTAGGGACTAAAATGTAAAAATGTCAAACTTTAGGGGCAAAAATATAATTTTTTCCATAATTTGATTTTGGGCTAATTTGAATAGTATAATGATTAAATAAGTTAAATGTGATATTATAGATTGAGAAAAACGAGGTTCGGAATTAGAACAGGGGAAAACGAGTATTTGACGATTAGGTCATTTTCGCCATTTTTATGTCGAGGTAAGTTTGAATGTAAATAATGCAACGTTATAATTGTATTTATAATGTTTTGTTATTGCATGAATTGTATGATTGACTCTATGGATTAAATTGACGAAGTTTCGACAAGCGAGTAAATCCCGGTTGAACCTTAGGAATAGATAGGATACAAATGTCATGACATTAGGGTTACTGAGATTACGTGTAAGCCCATATCTGGGATATGGCATCGATATGAGACTTCGTATAAGACCATAGCTGGGCTATTGGCATCAATACGAGATTACATGTAAGACCATATCTGGGATATGGCATTGATACGGTACTGTGTATACGAGATTCCCGAGTATCCTTTAGTATCCCAAATAGTTCAACAGGAAATGTTGATGAAATGTTCAACGGTTATGTTGAAGATGAGAAAGTACGTGATTATGTTACGAGTTGGTACAGGTATGTACGAAAAACTCAAAGAAAATGGATTCGGTATATGATGAACAATTGGTAAGAATGTGATTGAGTAAGTTGTGCTTATGAAGCTTAAATGACATTTATGTTGTTATGTGTTATGTTGATATTAAATGACATTTATGGTCATATGACATTTATGAAGTTTTAATGATAATTATATTGCTATATGTTAAGTTATTTATATGCCAAATGTATGAATAATGTTTTGTATTATTTGCATATGAACTTACTAAGCTATATAGCTTACCCCCTTCCTTTCCCATGTTTTATAGTGTCATTGAGCTAGCTCGGGTTGGAGATCGCCAGAGATCCTATCACACTATCAAGCTATCACTTTGGGTATTGATGAATTCTAGTATTTTGAGTTTATGGCATGTATTGGGACTTAGTCAATTTGTTAAATGTGTCATTGTGATTGTAGCCAATGTGTTGGCTTGTGATTGTCAAAGGCTTGTTTTGATATTTGGCCATGTAGATTGGTTTATTTGGGCTATCATGGTTGTAAGCCTAAGAATATATATATGTGCTAATATCTTTGGTGATATGGTCATGGTATGCTTGGTGAGTGTGAAATGTTTGGAAATGTGATTTATGGCATGATTGTGTAATTTTTGGAAATGTGATCTATTGATGAGATGAGGAATTTGAGTATCATTTGGTAACTAGAAAGTAGTTGAATGAAGCCTAATGAATGTGAAATTTGTATGTTTGATTTAGGGCTTAATAATTGTAGTGAATATGTTAGACAAAGATATAAAGTTGATATGTCTTAACCATGAATGTGGATGTTTTGGTTGCCTAAGTATGTATTGTTTTGTGCCTTTGAATTGGGGTAAGTGTATGTGTGAATAAGGGTGGCAAATGGCTTGGTAAATAACCTTGTTTTTGTCCACACGGGTAGACACACGAGCGTGTGTCTAGACTGTGTGTGACACATAGTCTGCCCCACGGGCATGTGTTCCGGCCATGTGTCCCCTGCACCTTAATTTTGAGAAACAGAATGTCCAGAATTGAGCACAAGGGCAGAGACACGGGCGTGTGTCTCAGCCGTGTGTGCTACACAGCCTAGCACACGGGTGTGTGGCACGGCCGTGTTGCACAAGTCAGAGAGCACCCTAATTTGAACACGGTCTGAAGCACGGCGTGTCTCCGGGGTCACACAGGCATGTGAGCCCTGCTTCTAGGAAAAATTTTCTAAGTTTTGCAAAAGTTTCTTGAGCTCTCGGTTTAGTCCCGAACCACTTACAATACATGTTTTGGGCCTCGTAGGCTCGTAATAGGGACTTCATGATCGAATATGAATGGTTTTAATTTGGACGCAAATTTTATGACTCGGAATTGTGTGATTGCTTTTGATGTGAGTTCGGTAATCCCTCATACCCTGTTCCGGCGTCGAATACGGGTAAGGGGTGTTATAGTCTCAATAGGGAAATTCTTATTTAGGTTCGATGTTTCCTTGTCTCAAGATAAAGGCCACTTTGTCTCGAGACATACATCCAATTGTCTTGATATTTAAAAGGAGAGTCTCAAGACTTAGGCTATTTTTAACAATCCAAATAGTACTAACTCATTCTTGAGGTCTCGAGACATGTTCTTCTTATCTTGAGACTAGATGGTAAAATGACCCAACTTTCTCAAGTTCAAACATTCAAAACATACCAAATTGTACCTTTACATCCTTAAACCTTACCTTAATGTAAAACCTTCAAATTGAAACATGTAAACACAACCAAACGTCACCAATTCATAGTATTTCATACACCAATACCTAAACCACAAATTATCATATTCAAACTCATATGAAGTAACATAATTATACATTAATCGAATGCTTAAATTCAACTTTATGAACCATTTAGGCAAAGTTGCCTAACATTCCAAAATGTACACTCAAAACCAATCATAAATACCTTAGGCACATGCAATAAGACCCAAAATCATATATACTTAAAAAAGAGAACCAAATATATCTTGAGCTGAGTAATTGAGTTGGATGCTTTACCATTTTAAATCTACGTTAAATCATGTCTACAACCTACATATGAAAAAAAAAACATAACTGTATGTTGAGTATTGAATACTTAGTGGTATTAATATAATTCAAATTCAAATTCAATATATTAAAACTAAATTAAAGCAAATACATAAATATAAAATTAACTACTTTATTTTACTTTATCACAAAATCAATAATCATCTCATTCCCAAACTTGTCATTCAATACTTATCTCAATATTTCATAATTTTATGTCATCACATACTTAATGGTTCTACATATTACTCATTATTTTTTCATTAATTACTCTTTTTGGCTCATATTAATCAACGATAAACATTAGAATGGATACTTAGTTCTATATAATGAGTAAGTCCATGACCCTCTAGGAATTGAGACTATTTTATTCTACCATTTCGGGTTGCTCAACAACGATGACTTTTAGTATTTTTCCAAATTATTTTATTCTTCTATGCTGAGTTGCCCAGTAATGATGGCTTTAAGTATTTTCACATGACCCTCAGGGAATTAGAGGTAATTAATCACTATATCAGTGACAATAAGACATGCCTGAACTATGTCTAACATCTTTTAATGGGGCATGATCATATTTATCACCATCATAACACAATTCAATATGATAGCAAAATCTTAATACAACAAATATACATCTATATCAAGCATGTATTTACACACACACACACTGACTAACTAGACTACAAACAAGTTATTGAAACTGAACTATAAAAGCATAAACTGATTTCGTTATCCGTTGTTCACCTTCGCGTTTGACCATCGACGATTTAACCTCATCATTAGCTACATACGATAATATGATTATAAAAATGATATTAGTTTATAATTAACAATGGTATAGCTGACAACCAAGCAAAATTACATCGTTTTCAATTAAGTCCCTTTTTAATCTAAATATCTGTAACGCTTAGGGTTGTGTAAATCTACACAGTCGTTATCAAGTAATAAAGTAAGTAAAAGAGTTATCGTCTACACAGGGAATATGTATGTTAATCAATTAATTATAAAATTAAAGTTAACAACTTGATGATAAAAACACAATATTTTGAGTGATGATGTTTAAGCTAAACTAAATTATCTAAATACTGGTATGATCCCTAATGCAATTTAATCTTAATGCAAAGTATGAAATGAAATGTATGAGATGAGTTTAGCAACAAAAACACAAAATCCAACAATCAATAACATGAGTTTGGAAACCAAATTAAATCCTTTCGGAATCTTTTACTTAGTGAAATATGCATTTTACTGACCATATTAATCTAAGGGTTTCTTAGAATTCATGTGAAGTAACAGGGACGGGCAGGTTTGAAACAATTTAATCACATAAATCTAAAAACTATGGAAGATAATAGAGCTCGTCAAAGTTATTATGAACATTTAATTTAGTCAGAACATGATCTAAATTAAGCATGAAATTTTCAATTATTGTGTCCATTAGCTGTCGTCTGGTTAGGATCCCTCAGCTAATTCAAATGCATCCAATCGCATATGAATGAAATACATACTTGAATTTAATTGAAAACATGATCGACTGAGGCACAAACACTATAAACATGATTTAAACAAACTTCATAGAATAAATGCAATCATCCTAGCTCAACATATTTAAGTTGCCATTGTTGATGACAAGATCTTAAAACACATTGCAAACATGATTAAATAAAAAATAACAAAGTAAAAGAAGAATAAACTCTATTCAAATTGGTAGTCTCGTGAACTCCGATTGAAGATGTTTTCCTCTGATCCTCGTGTTGCTCCTTTGCTAATGGCTCTTCAAGTTGGTCGGCCAAAAGACAACCTTATCACGATTTTGCTGGCTAAAAATGAAGGGAAGTATGGGGTGCTAGGCGTGGAAAGAAAGGGGAAAATAAGAGAATGAGAAAATGAATGGATGAGTAATGAATCAAGGAATAATGGATGATTTTAGGGATGAATGAATAGGTGAGATAAGTGTGGTATTTATACTTGAGGTTGGTGGCTGAATTTACTAAAATGGCATCAAACATCCCTTGGTTCTCCCCCATTAATGGCCGATCATAACAAGTGGAAATGAATGTGAGTTGGTTGCTTGATTTAAGCATGTAATCATGCTAAATTTAGCCATGAGGTGGACGGTTTCTTGAGCAATCTTCATGTGCTGATTTTTAATGATTTTCACAATGTAAGGTCCTCCAAATAATTGTCCCAAAGTTGATTTTTGGGAAGCCACAGGCTTGTCCCAAATTTAGGCTTGACTCCCTCTTGCTGGACGATTTTATGACCCAATAAATAACTAGACATGTCCTCCATGTAACATCACTTTAACTGGCTCAAATTAACATCCTTATGAACCAATTTTGCATGGTTTTGTTGTTCAAGTAGGGTGGATTTGTTCATGTCAATGCAAGAATTGAACTAAGCTCCATATTATATCACCTCATGGTCCCACTACATTATTAAAACATAGCACATTAATAAATATCATGAAAATAATTTAATTTATGCACAAAATTCATATAATAAAGCACAAATTTGCATATTTCATAAATCCATGTCCATGATTGATGTTTAAGAAAAATTCACTAAATTCATTAACAATTGCTCGGGATTAATGTTATTTTTAAGTAAAAAGGTGGTAAAAACGACTAGAAATAACCCTATACAATTTAAAGTTTACACACCCCAAAACTTAATCAATTGCTCGTCTCGAGTAATGTTTCATGTAGAGCACAACTTTTGCTAAGGTAATTTTGCAATAAGATTAAGCAGCATCAATATTTGCATATAATCATGTATCAACAAAATCATGCTCACCAACTCTTTTCATTGATAAGTCACTCATATGCAAACATTATTTCAAAATTTTATTCTAAGTGCGGGAAAATGCTAACATAAGTTATAGAGTGCATGATTTTCAAGATCATACATAACATTCACCATTTGATGAAAGTTTCCTTATCAGTCAAACAAAATAATCACAAGGTCTAATTAGTGGTCCTCATATGTTGAACTTAGCACTTCCTCTCCACTAATGTAGTTGGCATAATCAATCAAATCAATAGGTCTTTTCTAAGGTTGTAATGGGGCTAGGCTTAAGGTAGGTATAAAGAGAAGTGAATTTTTAGGTTCAGTAATCTTAACCCTACCTTTTCCTTGGATCAATTCGAGGTACATCCTTCCTGCTAATGAGTTTTTACCCCGAAACTTAATTTTGAAACATATGCCCAATATTTCTCAATACTTTGAGTATTTATTTTGCTCTTTTTGCTTGACATTTGAATATGTAACATCCTTAAATAGGGGCTATTATGTTTGAACTGTTTGCATGTGTATGGCTTGGTTGTGATACTAGGTGAGGTGTTTTAGGGTCTAGGGAGAAGCCAAGGGTAGGCTCGAACTATAGGAAAATTTTTTATATTTAAGCTTTGGTTAAAGGGAGCTGAAGGAGCTAGGGGTTAAGTGTTTTCTGTGGTAAACTTTAGCACAAGAATTACCTTGGTAAAGTGGCAAGGAAGCCCCACTTAGGGCCTTGATCAGTGACGCCACAAGCGAGAGGAAGGGAGCCGAGGTTCGAATCGCAGAATCCTCTGTGGGAATTTCTTTTGACGCCAGAGAGGGAAGAGTTGTGCTCACTCAAACTCGATGGATAATCATTGAACAGTGTCAACAGATTCAAACGGATGGAGAAGAGAGAATTTAGGAGTTTGAGCAATTCAAACTCGCTTGAATGAGTGGCCAGAGAAGTTTGAGTAGTTGGCGAATTTTGAATTGTGTGAGGTGGAGTGTTCATTGAAAGACTTAGGGGGAGTGCCGAAATTCCTTAGGCAAGCTAAGTGGACATTTTCGGCTAAGTCATGCCTTGGTGTTTTCGGTTGGAAACCAAAAGCCGAAATCCCTTAGCCCTTGTCGACTTCTCCCTTAGTGCACCTTGCTGAAGCAAAAGCTGAAAGCTTTTAGGCTCTTATCGACTTCTCTCTTAGGCATTGAGCCGAATCCCCATTTGAACCCCTCACTTATTTTCTTTGAACTCGAAACACTACCCTCCCTAAACCTCATCTCTTCTTGCTCTCCATTCTTATTGGTTGGCCGAACCTTCTTCTTCCTCAAGCCATTCTTTCAATTATTTCTTTCGTCTTCTTTTCACCATCACTCAAACCGAATACCCCTTCCATTCTCTCCTTCCATTTTGGCTGAATCTCATCTGCATTTTCTTTTCTTAAGCCATAGCCGAATCTCCCTTGATCACTCAACCCTATTGCTGAAATCGCTCTCAACTCTCCCCTTCTTGTTTTTACTTTTGGCCGAATATCAACTAAGCATAGATCTCTCTTGTGTGATTTTCTCTAATCGGGTTTGAAGAGGGTAAGTGTTCTTGGCCGAAACTCTATCATCTTCTTCTTTTCTCTCTGTCGACAGGTATAGAACAAAAGCCGAATTTCGGCATTTGTCTTGACTCTTAATCAACTATGCAATCGGTTTCTCCTAGGTTCTTCGAGTTTTGAAGCAAAGGATCGTGATCATCTACTCTCTACCAATCAGGTTTATAAAGACCGTGGTAAGGTTACATGTCGATTTAACCATTCCCTTATTCATTTGAAAAGCCAAGGCTATTAAGTTTATGTTGTTTAGTGTTGGCCGATTGTAGGGGAAGGGTTGCGACTAGTGCTCGAAAGGCGTTAAGGTAAGGATTGTGGTTTTGTGTGTTAACTCTTCGGGATTTACAGGTGAAGCCGAATGGCTTTTTGCTAATAGGGTGATATTGGCCGAATGTAGGAAGGGGAACTTGTGCGTTAGATCGTGATCTCACGGGGTTCCGTAGTCTCATTAGTAACCGTGTGTGTAACCTTACACACTTCATTAGTATTACATGTTATTGTGTTAACTGTTATAAATCGATTAGTCGTTGAAATCGCGATTTTGCCTTGTGGGCATGAGCGTGGACTTCGCAAGTCCCCGCTATGTGATTTTTGACATACATCGTCATGTTACCGTTAAATGCTAGGCTATGCGTTAATTGCATGATTTCATGATATTATAATACTTATGATTTGGACATGATGATGGGTTTGATGAGAGGAGGGGGAGGATCTATTTGGACTGTCACGGTGGTTTTGACCACACGACGAGTTGGCCCCGCTTTTGATATTATTATTTGTGACTAAGTCCCGTGTGGTTTTGACCACCGGTGGTTTTGACCACATTGATGATATTTGTGACTACGGTCACCAAAGTGGTTTTGACCACATATGGATATTGTGACTCGTCCCGTGGTTTGGTACCACGCTGGGTTGGCCCCACATGATTGATACGGATCACATCGCTGGTTTTGACCACACGATGGGTTGGCCCATCACTTGATTTGTGACTACGGTCACCAAAGTGGTTTACCACAACGATATATATATTTGTGACTTCGGTCACCAGTGGTTTTGACCACCAGTGGTTTTGACCACACGGGGTAGATAAAAGAGATCGGATGGTTAGGTTATGGGGTTGCATGATTTGCATGTTTTACTGATGATTTGTGTAAGTGTTTGCACTATCGGGTTGGGGATTTATACACTGAGTCTCGGTGACTCACCCCTTCCCTTATATTTTGCAGATGAGGCATAGATCGCGGATAGGGAGTCGGGGACGACTCGAGGTGGCCATGCAAACTTATTTTCGGGTTTTTGATTTTAAATTACTACTCTAGTTTTATCTATTTACTTTAAGTTTGGTTTGGTTTTGTAATAAGGCCGCTAAGTATTATTTTGGGTTTTAAATTACCTGCTTTACTTTTTGGATGATATTATGCATGTGGTTAACAATTCGATATTGCTTAAGTAACCGGGTAAATAGCAACGTTTTCAAAAACTATACTCTATTTCGGGATTTTCAAACGTTACCATCGGGTAGCATTATTCATAGGGTAACAACAAAGGTAATATAGGTGATTTTCAACCTAAATTTTCAACAACTTCAAATGCAAATGGTTTTAAATCTTGACTATGTTCAACTCACTCAGTTGTTAATAAGTATCGAAAGGTTTTCCAAAATTTGAAACAACAATTGGATGTTCCAAAACTTATTTTCCGAATTTTAAAACAACACTAACGGTTTCAACATCACTTTATACGGGGTTTTCTAAACCTTGAAACGATAACAGCATTTTCAATAGAAATAAATCGGCAAACTTGTTTTACTTAAAACGTTTTCACTCCGTAATATGCCAGATTCGGTCGTGGTGTGTTGACCGGGTTTGGGGTGTTACAGAATAGACCTCTTTTTTTTATTTAACAAATGAAGTACATGTACATATTTTTTAATTTTCCTCGATCTTTGCTCACCAAGACAAGTATAGTTAAGATAGGTGCAAAATAAGATAAAATTTAAAAAGATGGTAGCATGGCTTATAATATAGGTAAATAACAATAAAATAGGCTTTAAGGCTCAAATTAAGGTTTCAAGGGTCAAATTTATATAGGATAGGCTTGAAAGGCTCAAACGATCCAAAGAAAATGTGCCTAAGTCATGTTTAGAGTCTTATGTCTCCTAGAATTTTGCCTCAAGAAAGTTACTAAGTCAATTCTAAGAACTTAAACCTTCATGCATGTTTATTTCAAAAGAAGTTTAATTTTCATGGTAAAAGGCTACATAAGACCTAAGAATACACAAGCATTCCATAACTCAGGATAACATTGTAACACCCCAAACCCGACCCATGCGTTATGACCGAATCTGACATGTCACATGGGAAAAACATGTTAAATCCTTTTTATTCGTACTAAGATAAGTATTATTTTGTTATAATCGAGAAAGTAAGTTCGATTTGAAATATTTGATAAAATACTGCTAACCTCGATGGTTGATTGATAAATCGATAATTTGAACTAGATATCTTATAAAACCGTGACTTTTGAAAAAATCGTTGATAATTTGAGAGAAAATTTCCAAGTTAAAATATTTATAAAGTTTGTTATGAAATCCATTTGTAAATCAGAAAAGAGAAAAAAAAAATGTTGGTTATGCTTTTAGAAAATCCCCATTTAAAATAATTCAAGCAACATAATAAATACGTCAAACATAATGCAAAATAAAATAATCCAGGGGCCTTATTACATCATAAAAACCCAAAAATAGTAAAAGTAATAAGGTGAACGGAAATAAAAATCTAAAGTTCAATAAAAACCATTTCTGAAGTATGGCCTCCACCGAGTCATCCATGGCCCAAGTCCACATCACTGAGCATTACCTGCAAGGGTTAAGGAAACGGGGTGAGTTACTAGAACTCAGTGTATAATCCCCTTACCGTTATCCACTGGGCCTGAACCCGTATAGCAACATCTTGGGCCTAAGCCCATTACAAAGTAATAAATAAATGACATGAATGGAACCCATCCCATCCATCCAATCTCTCCCCCGACCAGCTGATAATACTCTAGAACGTCATGTTTTTATGTGCTAATTGCATATTTATTTTGAGTATGATTCTACTAATTTAGGCTATTTATGGTCTTTTATCTTATAGGGGCTAAATTGGAAGCAAAAGAGAAATTAAGGGCCAAAAGCATGAATTTAGACATAAAATGGGCCAATGTGCGACACATGGAAAAGTTGGTGCCAAAAGTGCAAGCATGGAGGACACAAGGGTTGAAATGCAAAAAGAAGAGTTTTTATTCTATTAGACTCTATTTTGATTATATTAGGATAATTAATATTAAGATAATTATTAAGGATTATTTAATTTAGGATTTATTTTATTTATCTTTGATTATTTGTAATTATCTTTAGGAATTTAAGTATGACTAGTCTATCTATCTTAGCACTATAAATAGGGGATGAAGTGACTCAGTTTGTGGTTGATCTTTTTCTGTAAACTCTCTCCCCAAAAGTCTTTTGTTCTTTCCATATTTCTTTTTAATAAGATCTCCATTTTTATATTTATTTTCTTTTCCACCAGAATTATGAACCACTAAAACCCTTCTAGCCAAAGGTTGCCAAAAATCCCCAAAAAAGGGTTCGTTAGGTGTAACATCCTAAAAATTGAGTATCGATATGTTGCATAACTTTGGTACTTAGCTTGTGAATGATTCAATTTGTGTGTTTAATATAGTCTTGAGAAGGCTCGGGATTTATTCGGAATTAGAATAAATTTTAGCAATGAATACTTTATTGAAGTGGAACTAGTAACCTTGATGTTTAAGGAAATTAAGTGATAAAAAGATAGCATAAAAGAGCCATTAGTGAAGAGGTTATGCGCTACATGTATGGTCTTGAGGGGAGAGGTTCGAATCCCCTAGTATGCATTTTGTGAATATTAATTTTTGCTCTTTCCTAGTATGTGTCGGCCAAGCATCATATCCTTGGTAAGTTAGACTTTTATTTTATGGTATGATGGCTAAGAGATATGGTAAGAGTGACTAAAGGAAAAGAATCATATGGAAAAGGCAAGTAAGGGGGGACATAAGGCATGAAACAAGGGTGATGTTTTGGAAACTTTAGGGTGGCTAAACTTTGACTTTTGGCCAATGTACTTGGACGGTTTTGGGGTTAGGAGGGGTTGGCCGAGTATTGGTAAGGATTAGGAGCTAGTTGGCCATAATGCTTTAGCAAATTAGTGCATTTTTCCTTTTCTCTTCACAACTTCTCTCCCTAGCCGATTGTGTCATGTGCAATAGGTAAATTTTGTTTTGGTTTTGGTCATTTCTTCTAGACCAAATTGATATCATCTTTCATTCTTCCCAAGTTTCTCCTCTTTGTGCCGAAACTATACCATCTTGAAAGGTCATATTCTTTTTCTTTCTTTTTGGCCGAATATACACCAACCCCAAAATCATTTCTTTGTTCATCTTCCATCATTGAAAATTTACACATAAATGCTTTCTCTTTTATTTCTTTTTCTCCTTTCTTTCTTCTTGTAAAGAACTCTTAACACCACTATTTCTTTTCAAAAATCTTTCACCATGGCCGAATGTTAATAAACATCTTCATAGCCGAAATTTCCATTTCTCATATATTTCTTCTCAATCATTTCTTCTATTCAATCTTTGGACAACCGGTAAGAACCCTCTTCGATTCTTTATTTTTTTTCATCTTTTCTTTTTCCGAATCTACTTTTGTTCGGGAGGGTCTTTTGACCGAAAGTATCCTCTATCTCTTTCGCTTAGACAATCTTTCTCGTCTTTATAGTGAAATAGAGAAGGCCGAAACTCGGAGTGTTCGTAATCATCGTGGATCACTAGGATTCGGTTCAAAGTGTTAAGGTAAGGGTTTCTATCAAGGATTTCCATATTACTCGTTATTTCGACAAAGATGGGTTACTAATCGGTTTTATCTTTGGAACGTTATCGCTCGATTTTCATCCCGTGAACGTAAGATTTCGTGGTAAGCTGATTTTGCCCTTAAGACCTATAAACTAAATTTCCAAAATATTAGTTGGACTAATATTTTTCTGTCAATGGAGGCAAGCAAGATATGGTCGAAAAGGGTGGTGAATAGTGTTCGGAAGAGGGGCAGATTCGCTATTCCCCCTAGATTCAAGTGAAGGGCTATTTCGGCAATCCGAGATTTTCCACCGGGTTGTGGACCCTCATCCGGGGAGAATCAATTATTTGAAGTTGTTCGTAGTTTGGAGCCATTAACTATTCGGGATTTTCCACAGGGTTGTGAATCGTCAACCGGGGAGAACTGCGAAATAGTAGTTGTTCGAGATTTCGAGGGTAAGGATCTAGATCACTTATCTTTATCATAGATTTATATTAAGTATTTGTGTTCTAATCGAGCGTTATAACGTTTTTAGGTGTTGACGATCAGGAAAGTGTAGTGCTCACCATAATCAGGTGTGTAATCTTACACCATATCTCGTGGGTTAGATAACCACATCGTAATAATGCTAGATTAAAATCACAAAGTTGGTGAAATCGGGTAAAATGGTTTATTTTATCACTTTAATCGTAAAAACTATGAAATTGGTATCAAGATTATAAAAATTACGAAATTGCCCTTAATGGGCTAAATCGATAAAAGTGACTAAATGGGCCATATGTGATATTTGTTAAATGGGCCATATGTGATATTTGATAAATGGGCCATATGTGATAATTGTTAAATGGGCCAAATGTGATATGAGATTATGTGGGCCAAAATGTGAAATGGGCCAGTTTGTGATAACTTTTATAATGAGCCTTATGTTGGAATTATTATATATATGAATGAATTGTTATACATTTTATATACATGATTGCATGGGTTGGGATATGTGACGAAGAGAAGATGGCTTTGTGCCCAGTTAATGGCTTCATGCCCAGTTAATGGCTTCGTGCCCAGTTAATGGCTTCGTGCCCAGTTAATGGCTTCATGCCCAGTTTAACGTATGGCTTAATGCCCAGTTGGTGTGTTGGCGGGGTGGGTGACTAAAGCTCCCCACAGGTGTGCTGGTTGGTACGAGTGGTGTGTAGCGGTTGGAAATTTAGGCTTGGTTGGGAATTGCATATCACATGCATTTTATACTTGTTATATTGTACATTTGTAAATGGGCTCAAGCCCAATTAAAGGCTTAAATGGTTTTGGCCCAGTGGACTTGGTAAGTGGGTTAGACACTGAATTCTATGTAACTCACCCCGTTTCCTTTACCCATCTCAGGTAACGGTCATTAATGGAGGCTTGGGTTGGGGGATGACTTCGTGGAGGCCATACTTGAATGATGGTTTTTGTGAACTTTGAACTACTCTTAAGTATTTTTATTTAATTACTATTTCAGCTATGATGTAATAAGGCCTCTGGTATTATTTTTATGGATTTTTACTTGTGGATGGATTTTAATTATGTTTAAATACTAAAATGGGACTATTCTATTTTTTATAAATGTTTTCGTAAATTCTCATGCAAAAAGGGGTTTTTCTTAAATATTCTATTCTAGTAAATTTTTCTGTAAAATTCTTTAAGAATCTTGTTTTCAAATTTCCTCTTGAACTCTTTTAAACTTCTCGCAAAATTTTTACCAATTAAATTCTAAGTTTTAAATTGATAAACTCTTATGTCTTAAATCATAGATTTTAAATTAACCTCGGTTTTTAATAAACTTCAATTCCAAAATAGTTTTGATGATCTGTTTTTATTTAATTTAATAAATGACTAGATGTATGTTCGTTTTGCGTGACATACCAAATCTGGTCTTAACGCATAGACCAAGGTTTGGGGTGTTACATTTTATGGTATCAGAGCCAGGTTGAAAACTCGGCTGTGGTTTGGGTTCAACAATAATTTTTGTCTAAAGCTATTTCGAATTTATAGAATTTATGTTTTAAAGGTAGTATGGCACCACGAGCATCCGGCACCAAGTCAAGTAAGTATTCGTACATTGAATGTTTATTATTGTGATATGATCATAGGAACACTCTAGAACTTCTAGTTTTAGAAGTTGAAACTGTAGAGATTGAGACTATAGGATGTGATTGCGAAAAACAACTCTATCTCTTATATACCTCATAAAATATCGTTAATAAACACTGAAATAGTATTCTGATTCATAGAACTTGTAATCAGATTAAACCAAATTAGCTATTATGAGCGCTAGAGGACGTGGATGTGGTAGACGTGGCCGTGGTAGAGGCCGAGGTCCAAGAGCCGTGTCTGAGGCATCGAGACTTATGCTAGAAATGGATGCACCGGCATCACCTGTGTCGGATATTGGATCCCACGACCGTATGAGGGAAGACATTACTTTGTCTCAGGCAATGTTACGAGTTTTTGAAAGGGTTGCTGGGGCTAGAACGGGGCCAGTGGCTCGAGGATCAATATCGGAGCGGCTCAGATCCAATGGTGTTGAGACTTTTAGGGGTATTTCTAGAGTAGCCCCAAATGTTGCGGAATATTGGCTCGAGGTCAGAGAGCGAATTATGGATGACCCGGAGGTGTACGCCGAAAGCGTAAACTAAGAGGAGCCGTGTCCTTGTTGAGAGACGAGGCGATCAATGGTGGCTTATCAGCGAGAAGGCACCCAGCCGAACGTGTTACTTGGGATTTCGCCAAAGCTTCTTTCCAAGGGGAAGTATGTCGGGCAAGCTATGTGGATGCCCGAGGAAGGAATTCTCGAATCTAGTTCAAGGAATAAGACAAAGGCGAAGATACGAGGCGCATTTCTTCGCTTAAGCCGATATGCTCGTGCAATAGTGCCAATCGATCATGAGCACTGTGGTACGCTTTGAGGATGGGTTGAACGATGAGTTACGCACCGATAGCCCCGCAACAAGAAAAGATTTTTGCCACGCTTGTGGAGAAAGCCAAGATATCCAAGAGGCTAAGAACTCGTAACGCCAGACCGGAAAGAGTCGAGGCAAGAGTGATTTTAAGTACTCGGTTCTACTAAAAGGTTCCAAAAGAGGCCTCAGAATGATGAGCCAGCTCAAGCTAGAGCACCTGTGGAATGTGCTGACTGTAGGAGACGACACCTTGGGGAATACTGGAAGAGAACCGGTGGTTGTTTTAAATGTGGTTCTAAGGACCATTAGTTTAGGAATTGCCCTCGACGGATCGCTTTCACTTAAGAAGCTCAGAACTCGATGCACACCCGCCAGAGGCGCCAGCAGCCACCGAGAGGCCGTGGACCAGTCGTGGTGGTAATGGTGCCGACGTGGTCAAGGTGCACCGGTCGAGGTAATGGCTTTAGAGGTAACCCGCAGGTAAGACAAACGGGATTGGTCTATGCGGTCAAAGGCCGGGAGGATGGCGATGCACTGATGTGATAATCGGCACGCTTCTTCATCTTTGATGTACCGTTATCGCTTTGATAGATATCGGGTCTACCCACACGTATGTTGCTAGTGCCATATCCGAAACCTCGAATATTAAATCGAGATTACCGATAGAGAGATGACGGTAATTAGTCCTTTAGGACAATGCTGTGATTGTGGATAAATTGTATAGAGACGTGCCTTTAGAAATTCAAAGAGATATATTTTTGGCGATTTGATGGAATTTCCTTTAGAAGTTCGATCTTATTTTGGGCATGGATTGGTTGGTAAAGCACCGGGGGCAATTGGATTGTTCTGAAAAGCGGATGTCAATAAGGACTTTGGATGATAAGGAGGTAGTAATGATAGGCGAGCGAAGGAACTTTTTGGCAATGTGGTATCCGCTTTAAAAGCGTAAAAGTTGGTGCGAAAAGGGTATGGAGCGCTCTCTAGCCTTCACTAGTGCTTTGGATGCCAAGGAATTATCGCGGGAAGGTTTGAGAACGGTGAAAGAATTTTCGATGTCTTTCCCGAAGAACTTCCCGTTTACCTCCGATCGGAAGTAGAATTTGGCATTGAGGTTTTGCTCGAACGGCTCCGGTGTCCATTGCTCCTCATGCTGAATGGCGCCAAGGAGTTAGCGAGCTTAAAGCACAAATTTAAGAATTATTGGATCGGGGATTTATCCGACCGAGTGTGTCTCCATGGGGAGCACCGGTTTTGTTCGTCAAGAAGAAGGATGGGTCGATGTGTATGTGTATTGATTATAGGCAGTTGAATAAATTGACGATCAAGAATAGGTATCCATTGCCGAGAATCGACGACTGCTTTGATCGGTTGAGAGGAGCTTCAGCTTTTCCAAGATTGATTTGAGATCGGGTTATCATCAACTCAAGGTTAAGGAGGCAGATATTCATAAGACGGCATTCCGAACTCGTTATGGACATTATGAGTTTTTGGTGATGTCGTTTGGTTTTACCAATGCACCAACTGCATTTATGGACATGATAAATCGAGTCTTTCAACCCTATCTAGACCGGTTCGTGGTGGTGTTCATATATGATATCTTGGTATACTCGAGGAATGAAGAAGAGCATGACTCACATTTGCGCATAGTATTGCAAATACTGCAAGATAAGCAACTTTATGCCAAATTCAAGTAAGTGTGAATTTTGACTAAAGGAAGTGACTTTCTTGGGTCATGTGGTGTCACCAAGGAATAAGAGTTGATCCTCGGTAGAGGGTGTGTTGGATTGGAAACCACCAAGACAAAGGGTGGGATTCGAGTTTCTTAGGTTTGGTCGGGTTATTATAGACACTTTGTAGAGGGGTTTTCGTTGATTGCCGCACCCCTAACTAAGTCATATTGCGAAGGGAGTACCGTATGTGTGGACCGATAAACAACAAGAGAGTATTGAGAAATCAAGAAGATTTTGACTAAGCGCCAAGATCGATTCAACTCGAGGCTAGAAAAGAGTTTATTGTTTATCGCGATGCGTCACACACGGGCTTGGGATGTGTGTTGATGCAAATTGGTAAAGTGGTAGCTTATGCATCTCGCCGCTTGAGGCCGCACGAAGTCAACTATCCTACCCATGACTTGGAGTTGGTCGCTGCGGTGTGTTTGCTTTAAAGATTTGGAGGCACTATCTCTACGGTGAGAAGTCTATTATTTATACGGATCATAAGAGTCTTAAGTACCTCCTTACCCAAAAGGAGTTGAACTTGAGACAACGGAGGTGGGTGGAGCTGTTAAAGGATTATGACTTCTCAATCGAGTATCATCCTTGAAAGGCTAACGTGGTGGCAGACGCATTGAGTCGTAAGGTAGTATCGGAGTTAAGAGAAATGTTTGCTCATCTCAGTTTGTATGAAGATGGCAGTCTACTAGCGAAACTTCAGGTTAAGCCTTTGTGGTTAGAACAGATCAAGGAAAAGTAGTTATCAGATGAAAAGTTGGGTCCGTTAATGCAACAAGTTGAAAGTGGTGTAATAGGGGATTTTGGAATGAACAAGGATGAAGTGCTGTGTTTTTGTGGAAGAGTTTGTATGCCCATGGATTCGGATTTGAGACAAATGATTCTGCGGGAGGCGCATAGTAGCCCTTATGCTATGCACCCCGGAGGAAATAAGATGTATCGAGACCTTCGTGATCAGTATTGGTGGCCAGGGTTGAAACGGGAAGTTACGAATTTTGTGAGTAAGTGCCTGATGTGTCAGCAAGTTAAGGCAGAACATCAATTACCGTCGGGATTGTTACAACCGGTAAAGATTCCTTTATGGAAATGGGAGCGGATAACGATGGACTTTTTTAGTGGGTTACCCTTAATACCTACTAAGAAAGATCTCGTCTGGGTGATAGTGGATCGGTTAACGAAGACTGCCCATTTTCTACCAATTCGTACGAATTTCTCACTGCAGAAGTTGGCTAAGTTGTATGTATCAGAGATCGTGAGGTTGCATGGGGTACCAGTGTCTATTATATCGGACAGAGACCCTAGGTTTACATCTCGATTTTGGAAAGCTTTGCATGAGGCTTTGGGAACAAAGTTAAACTTCAGCACGGCTTTTCATCCTCGGTCAGATGGTCAGTCGGAAAGAGTATCCAGATTTTGGAAGACATGTTAAGGGGTTGTGTGACTGATTTCAGAGGTAGTTGGGAAGATTTTCTACCGCTGGCGAGTTCGCAGATAATAACAGCTTACCAATCCAAAGATCCAAATGGCACCTTTATATGAAATGAGGTGTCGTACTTCTACTTGTTGGATTGAATTGGGAACGGCGGTTTGTTGGGTCCTGAAATGGTATCCGAGACGGAAGAAAAGGTAAAGGTGATTCGAGCACGGTTAAAGGAAGCTTTGGATAGACAAAAATTGTATGCGGATCTGAAGCGTAAGGATATTGAGTTTGCGGTGGGAGATCGTGTCTTTCTGAAAGTCTCACCTTGGAAGAAGATTTTCAGATTTGGAAGGAAGGGCAAGTTGAGCCCTAGGTTCATTGGACCGCACTGTGTGTTGAAGCGTGTAGGACCAGGTGGCCTATCGGCTTGAATTACCTCCCGAGTTGAGTCGATTCATATTGTCTTCCATGTCTCTATGTTAAGGCGTTATCGATCGAGATCCGCTCTCACATAGTACCCTGCAGAGAAGAAGTGGAGATAAGGCCGGACTTGTCTTTCGAGGAAGAACCGTGAAAATTTTAGATCGAGATGTTAAAGTGCTAAGAAAGAAGTCGGTACCGTTGGTTAAGGTTCTATGGCGTAATCACGGAGCGGAGGAAGCTACGTGGGAGCCTGAGGATGCAATTCGGCAACAATCTCCTCACCTCTTTTAGCCAGGTAAATTTCGAGGACGAAATTTTATTTTAGGGGGGTAGAATTGTAACATCCTAAAAATTGAGTATCGATATGTTGCATAATTTTGGTACTTAGCTTGTGAATGATTCAATTTGTGTGTTTAATATAGTCTTGAGAAGGCTCAGGATTTATTCGGAATTAGAATAAATTTTAGCAATGAATACTTTATTGAAGTGGAACTGGTAACCTTGATGTTTAAGGAAATTAAGTGATAAAAAGATAGCATAAAAAAGCCATTAGTGAAGAGGTTATGCGCTACATGTATGGTCTTGAGGGGAGAGGTTCGAATCCCCTAGTATGCATTTTGTGAATATTAATTTTTGTTCTTTCCTAGCAAGTGTCGGCCAAGCATCATATCCTTGGTAAGTTAGACTTTTATTTTATGGTATGATGGCTAAGAGATATGGTAAGAGTGACTAAAGGAAAAGAATCATATGGAAAAGGCAAGTAAGGGGGGACATAAGGCATGAAACAAGGGTGATGTTTTGGAAACTTTGGGGTGGCTAAACTTTGACTTTTGGCAAATGTACTTGGACGATTTTGGGGTTAGGAGGGGTTGGCCGAGTATTGGTAAGGATTAGGAGCTAGTTGGCCATAATGCTTTAGCAAATTAGTGCATTTTTCCTTTTCTCTTCACAGCTTCTCTCCCTAGCCGATTGTGTCATGTGCAATAGGTAAATTTTGTTTTGGTTTTGGTCATTTCTTCTAGACCAAATTGATATCATCTTTCATTCTTCCCAAGTTTCTCCTCTTTGTGCCGAAACTATACCATCTTGAAAGGTCATATTCTTTTTCTTTCTTTTTGGCCGAATATACACCAACCCCAAAATCATTTCTTTGTTCATCTTCCATCATTGAAAATTTACACATAAACACTTTCTCTTTTATTTCTTTTTCTCCTTTCTTTCTTCTTGTAAAGAACTCTTAACATCACTATTTCTTTTCCAAAATCTTTCACCATGGCCGAATGTTAATAAACATCTTCATAGCCGAAATTTCCATTTCTCATATATTTCTTCTCAATCATTTCTTCTATTCAATCTTTGGACAATCGGTAAGAAACCTCTTCGATTCTTTATTTTTTTTCATCTTTTCTTTTACTGAATCTACTTTTGTTCGAGAGGGTCTTTTGACCGAAAGTATCCTCTATCTCTTTCTCTTATACAATCTTTCTCGTCTTTATAGTGATATTGCGAAGGTCGAAACTCGGAGTGCTCGTAATCATCGTGGATCGCTAGGATTCGGTTCAAAGTGTTAAGGTAAGGGTTTCTATCAAGGATTTCCATATTACTCATTATTTCATCAAAGATGGGTTACTAATCGGTTTTATCTTAGGAACGTTATCGCTCGATTTTCATCCCGTGAACGTAAGATTTCGTGGTAAGCCGATTTCGCCCTTAAGACCTATAAACTAAATTTCCAAAATATTAGTTGGACTAATATTCTTCACACAATGGAGGCAAGCGTGATAGGGTCGAAAAGGGTGGTGAATAGTGCTTTCTCGAAGAGGGGCGGATTCGCTATTCCCCTAGATTCAAGCGAAGGGTCGTTTTTGATGTCTGAGATTTTCCACCGGGTTGTGGACCTCATCCGGGGAGAATCAATTATTTGAAGTTGTTCGTAGTTCGGAGCCATTAACTATTCGGATTTTCCACCGGGTTGTGAACCGTCAACCGGGGAGAACCGCCAAATAGTAGTTGTTCGAGATTCTGAGGGTAAGGATCTAGATCGCTTATCTTTAGCATAGATTTATATTAAGTATTAGTGTTCTAATCGAGTGTTATAACGTTTTTAGGTGTTGACGATCAGGAAAGTGTAGTGCTCACCGTAATCAGGTGTGTAATCTTACACCATATCTCGCGGGTTAGATAACCACATCGTAATAATGCTAGATTAAAATAACAAAGTTGGTGAAATCGGGTAAAATGGTTTATTTTATCACTTTAATCATAAAAACTATGAAATTGGTATCAAGAATATGAAAATTACGAAATTTCCCTTAATGGGCTAAATCGATAAAAGTGACTAAATGGGCCATATGTGATATTTGTTAAATGGGCCATATGTGATATTTGTTAAATGGGCCATATGTGATATTTGTTAAATGGGCCATATGTGATATTTGATAAATGGGCCATATGTGATAATTGTTAAATGGGCCAAATGTGATATGAGATTATGTGGGCCAAAATGTGAAATGGGCCAGTTTGTGATAACTTTTATAATGAGCCTTATGTTGGAATTATTATATATATGAATGAATTGTCATGCATTTTATATACATGATTGCATGGTTGGGATATGTGACGAAGAGAAGATGGCTTCGTGCCCAGTTAATGGCTTCATGCCCAGTTAATGGCTTCGTGCCCAGTTAATGGCTTCGTGCCCAGTTAATGGCTTCGTGCCCAGTTAATGGCTTCGTGCCCAGTTTATGGCTTCATGCCCAATTTAATATATGGTTTAATGCCCAGTTGGTGTGTTGGCGGGGTGGGTGACTAAAGCTCCCCACAGGTGTGCTGGTTGGTACGGGTGGTGTGTAGCGGTTTGAAATTTAGGCTTGGTTGGGAATGGCATATCACATGCATTTTATACTTGTTATATTGTACATTTGTAAATGGGCTCAAGCCCAATTAAATGCTTAAATGGTTTTGGCCCAGTGGACTTGGTAAGTGGGTTACACACTGAGTTTTATGTAACTCACCCCGTTTCCTTTACCCATCTCAGGTAACGATCATTAATGGAGGCTTGGGCCGGGGGATGACTTCGTGGAGGCCATACATCGAATGATGGTTTTTGTGAACTTTGAACTACTCTTAAGTATTTTTATTTAATTACTATTTCAGCTATGATGTAATAAGGCCTCTGGTATTATTTTTATGGATTTTTACTTGTGGATGGATTTTAATTATGTTTAAATACTAAAATGGGACTATTCTATTTTTTTATAAATGTTTTCGTAAATTCTCGTGCATAAAGGGGTTTTTCTTAAATATTTTATTCTCGTAAATTTTTCTGTAAAATTCTTTAAGAATCTTGTTTTCAAATTTCCTCTTGAACTCTTTTAAACTTCTCGTAAAATTTTTACCAATTAAATTCTAAGTTTTAAATTGATAAACTTTTATGTCTTAAATCATAGATTTTAAATTAACCTCGGTTTTTAATAAACTTCAATTCCAAAATAGTTTTGATGATCTGTTTTTATTTAAATCAATAAATGACTAGATGTATGTTTGTTTTGCGTGACATACCAAATCTGGTCTTAACGCATAGACCAAGGTTTGGGGTGTTACGTGAGGTTTAGAATCCGTACTTAGCCTTCTCAACAGGGTATTCATCGTTTCTCCGCATTACGGGGCTGACGCTTCCGTCCATGTCCCTTAAGAAGTGATCTTTTAAACGTGTGCAAGGAACGACCGCTTTGTATATTTTGAGAAGGTTACACAGTCGGTTCGTTAGCTTACTGCGTCAGAGGTTGGCGAGCCCAAGAGACAAAATGGCGTGGGATTCGCCATTGAGAAACGTTGATCTAGCATAGATGATCCCATAAGGGCAATTGTTGACTAGAGTCAGGTTCCACCAAATTGAAGTCTAAATTTTTGGAGCTGGTGGTCGTAGGCGTCCTCTTCCACTATAACTGGCTTATTCGGTTTGAGAAAGATCATCTAAAAGCCAAGGATTGAGCCCAAGGCGGATCGAGGCAACCGGAGGCTGGAATCTCGCCATAAGAATTTCTTTATCTCAACTCTACTTTTTATTTTTAATTTTCGCAATTTCCATTCGACTTCTCAATTCTATTTTTTTATTTTATTTTCGTTTCAGATCCAACCTTTTAAATTATGTTGTTTCTTTTTTCAGGAATGCAGGCTTTCTTGGGCACGATTCTGCCCAGGATTTCGAGAAACAAGCATTTGTATAATCCGATCCCTGAGGATTCGACCCTACTTCCCCTTTACTGTTATTTTCATTATTTTGCAGGGAATAGGATATATTTGGTGCTTTCAACGATGCATCAAATTTTGGCGCCGTTGCCGGGGATCGGTAACGTACTAATATTGTTTTTTTTTCTTATGACCAGATCTGCTCCAGGAACTCTTGCGTTTGACTCAGAAATTGAAAAGACTGCAAAAGCTAACCGCAAGGAAACAAAGATAAGAAAAAAGCAGTCAACGGTGGTTGGGACTCAAAGTAATCCACCGCCAAAAATTAGAATCGACGACGAAGCAGAGTCTAGGGTTAACAAAAACCGTACTCAAACTTTTGAAGGTGAAAAAGTAGAAATTAATTCATCTGAAGAAGTGCTTGAAACTCGGGTTAACGAAAACCTGAATTTGGCACGTCAACCAATGGCTTAAACAATTCGGCAACTGGCCAAAGCTTCGACAAAACAACCGCCATTGTGCATCGCATATCCTACTATGGATACCGATTTTGAACTGAAATCAGGGTTAATTCAGTTGCTGCCAACTTTCCGAGGGTTACAAAATGAGAACCCCCATAAAAATTTGAAGGAGTTTCATATGGTTTGTCTGAGTATGAAACCTCAAGGCGTAACTGAGGATCAAATTAAACTGCGTGCTTTCCCTTTTTCCCTAGCAGATTCAGCTAGGGAATGGTTATTTTATTTACCTCCTCGGATCTATAACTACTTTGGCTGATTTATCTCGTTTATTTCTCAACAGGTTTTTTTCAGCATCTAGAGCAGCTGAGCTAAGAAGGGAGATTGTTGGAATAAGGCAAAAAGAAGCTGAGTCCCTTTACGACTATTGGGAGCGGTTTAAGAAATTGTGTGCGAGCTGCCCCCACAACATGGTATAACAGAGCAATCTCTCCTCCAAGATTACTTTTATGAAGGCTTGAAACCCATGGAGATGAATATGGTAGACGCCGCTAGTGGAGGAGCGTTGGTCAACATGACCCCCAACAAGCAAGGGACTTAATCTCCACAATGGCTGCAAATTCTCAAAGCAATTACGAGCCAATCACCGAACCCCTAGAAGGGTTCACTACCTAAGTAATTCAACCTTAGAGGATAAAGTTGATAGAATAACTAATATAATGAATTCTCTTATTGCAGAAAAGCCTAAACCAGCTCGGTTATGTGGAATATGTGCTACACCTGATCATGCAACTGATGCATGTCCCAGTTTGTATGATGACTCTATGGCTCATTTAGATGCAGTGGGAAATTTCCCTGGACCACCACAGAGGCGATATGATCCCTACACTAATACCCACAACTTAGGATGGAGGGACCATCCCAACTTGAGTTATGGGACCAACCCACGGTATAACCAGCCATACCAAAATCAACTTCTACAACAGCCTCGAGATTCAGGTAATTTCTTAGAAACCATGATCAATAAATTAACAGCTAATGTCCTAGATTTTCAACCGCAAACTCTTAATTTCCAAAGAGAAATGAAGGATTTTCAACAGAAAACTGATGCGTCTATAAGAGAATTGACCATATCAGTTGAGAAATTGAACTCTCAAGGGAAGCTGCCGTCACAAACAGAACTGAATCCAAGAAAAAACGCGAATACAGTGACGTTGCGAAGTGGAAAGGTACTGGAACCAATTCCTGATAGGAATCTTGGCCAAGAAATCGCCCAAGAAAGGTGAACAGGTCCGAGCGAAACCCCCATTGCGCATAATTCAACCTCCATTTCCAGAACGATTCCACCAGTGTCGAAGAGGTAAGGAGGAAAAGGAAATCCTTGAAACATTTAGGAACGTCGAGATCAACATTCCATTGTTGGACGCCATCAAGCAAATACCGAGGTATGCTAAATTTCTTAAAGAGCTTTGCACCAACAAACGAAAGTTAACAGGTAATGAAAGGGTAAATGTTGGTGAAAATGTGTCCGCAGTGTTACAGCGAAAAATGCCAGCAAAATGTGAGGATAGGGGCATGTTTGCAATACCATGCAAAATAGGTCATTTGGGAATTACAAAGGTTATGTGTGATCTAGGAGCCTCCATAAATGTAATGCCATATTCTATTTATGAATCACTTAACGCAGGTTTTTAAAAAAAAACAGGTGTTATCATTCAACTGGCAGACAGGTCCGTTGTGCATCCCGAAGGAGTCCTCGAGGACGTGTTGGTAAAAGTTAACGAACTTATTTTTCCTGCAGATTTTTATGTGATAAAAATGGAGGAGGATAGTGCTCTCGGATCTTCAGATCTCTTGTTAGGACAACCCTTCCTTAGTACGGCTAGTACTAAAATCGACGTTCGAAGTGGAACTCTCACGATGGAGTTTGATGGGGAGATCGTGAAGTTTAATGTCTACGACGCCATTAGCCATCCCAGTGAAATATTGAGCGTAAATTGTGTCGACATAATTGACTCTTTAGTGGAAGAAAATTTTGAGTCAATTTATGGAGATAAATCTAAAATGATGTTTGATGATTTTGAATCATTAATAAATTATTGGCTCCTATGGATACTAAACTTCTACCATCTCATTTGTGCGAGAATCGATCCAAATTAAAACCACTTCTTGAGCATCTCAAATTCACATTTTCAAAAATGATGAGACCATTGCCGACTTAAAAGAGATTAACCCATTGGAGGAAAATATGAAACCAATGAAAGAGGCGCAAGGACGATTAAACCCAAATATGGTGGATGTGATAAAAATGAGAACTTCCAAGCTCACACGATTAAAAAGATTTATTTTGAGCCACCGTAGAACCATTTAAGTCATCGAGCTAATGACGTTAAACAAGCGCTTGTTGGGAGGCAACCCAATATTTATTTTATTTTATTTTGTTTTATTTATTTTTATTTTTATTTTTATTATTATTTCTTATTTATTATTTTCCTTTCCTTTCCTTTCTTTTTTTTATTTTGTTTAAATATTAATAAATTTCTCTTCTTCCATCTAGGTAAAACGGAGCGAAAATACTAAGAAAAGGGAGACAAGTCGAACCAAATGCACCCTATCCACGGTGCAGACAGACCTCTATTCCAGGATACTATTCCAAATTTCGAATGCCATATCCTGCAGCCCAAACTACCCTATTCCTGCACCCAACCATCCTTATCCCTGCACCCAAACATCCCCTTTCAGCCAAATAAAACCTCCAAAACCTAAATTTTTTCCCAAATTTCCTTCCCTAACTCCATTACCGCCGAAAACTCACCCCTCTCCACCAACCACCACCGTTCGCCGTTCGAATGGTGCGAACCCGAAGCTGCGCAACCGCCGAGCCTCCTTTCTCCATCAACTCGTGCCATCGCTGCCTCTCTGCACCCCAAGCCGTCGACTTGACCGGCGCCTCCTCTCCCTCCTCTTCCTCACCGCTGCAAATCTCCTCTCCAACACCAACTACCTCTCCTTCGAACTCCCTTGCTTCCTCTCCCTCCTCTTCCTCCATGGCTGCCGCACAAGTCGTCGGGGCCACCACATCATCCCCTTCATACGCAAGTCCACTGAAATCGACAGTAGCTACACGGGGAGTTTTTCTAAACTTTTCTACCTATTTATTTCTTTTGCGTCCACATTGAGGACAATGTGTTTTAAGTAGGGGGAGGTACTCTTCGTATTATTGTTATCTTCTGCTGTGATTTGTGTTTGCTGCTTGAGGCTCCATTTTGTCCATTTTTTTTAAGAACATTCTGTCGTCTTTCATGCCCAAGAATTTGACCATGACTTGCCACTGTTTGACCCACATGCATGATTTGTGGTTACTGAGTTAGTTATGATTCTGTCTGTTTGAGTTTATCTCCACTATTTTATTTTTATTAGGCTAAAAATAATTATGATTAATAAGTTAACTCTATCTTTCTTTTCGTAAAATTGATCAAGTTTAATATCAAGTGGACACTTAATACATTTGCATGCCTAAATTATGTCCATGTCTATTAGGTGGTTACTAAAACTTATTTTCGACACTTGATTATTTCTCTTAGGTCCTCTTAAAATTAAAATTTCTTGTAAATTTTGTTTAATAAATGTTTCCAAGGTTATGCGTGCGACTTAGAACGTGATCGTGATCGAGTAACCGGGGTAGGGTGCTTGGGTTGTCATTCTACTTCGCGTCAAAAGGTTGTGTGACGTGATAGGTAAAACTCTGCTAACCAAGGTTATGAGTGTGGCTCAGAACGTGGTATCGATCGAGTAACCGGGGTAGGGTGGGTTGTCATTCTACTTCGCGTCAAAAGGTTGTGTGACGTGATGGGTAAAACTCCGCTAACCGGAAATAAATAATTTTTAGGAGTATGTTGGGCTGAGTAACCGGGGTGGGGTGCTTGGGTTGTCATCTCTCTTCGCGTCAAAAGGTTCAATATATTCCTAAGTAAATAAGTAATAATAAAAAAACGACAAAAAAAGAAGAAAAATAAAAAAGGAAATAAAAAAGAGAAAAAAAAATAGCACTAATAAAATTTCAGTTGGGGACAAAAGGAGGAAATAAATGAGTGTCTTGGTAGGTTTGGTAATCTACCTAAATAGCATGAAATAATTCAAGACGATTTTAATTTTTGTGGGTTAATTAGAATACTTTTTCTGTTTTACTTAAAGCAAGCTTAGAAGTTTTCTTTATTTTTCATATTCATTTTTGACTAATTTTTATAAAACTTTGGAGCAGAATTTCTTTCATGATCTAACTTTCACAGTGGATAGGAACCATACTTGAGGGCAAGCATGGGCTAAGTAGGGGGGAATTTGATAATACTCTAGAACGTCATGTTTTTATGTGCTAATTGCATATTTATTTTGAGTATGATTCTACTAATTTAGGCTATTTATGGTCTTTTATCTTATAGGGGCTAAATTGGAAGCAAAAGAGAAATTAAGGGCCAAAAGCGTGAATTTAGAGATAAAATGGGCCAATGTGCGACACATGGAAAAGTTGGTGCCAAAAGTGCAAGCATGGAGGACACAAGGGTTGAAATGCAAAAACAAGAGTTTTTATTCTATTAGACTCTATTTTGATTATATTAGGATAATTAATATTAAGATAATTATTAAGGATTATTTAATTTAGGATTTATTTTATTTATCTTTATTTATCTTTGATTATTTGTAATTATCTGTAGGAATTTAAGTAGGACTAGTCTATCTATCTTAGCACTATAAATAGGGGATGAAGTGACTCAGTTTGTGGTTGATCTTTTTCTATAAACTCTCTCCCAAAAAGTCTTTTGTTCTTTCCATATTTCTTTTTAATAAAATCTCCATTTTTATATTTATTTTCTTTTCCACCAGAATTATGAACCACTAAGACCCTTCTAGCCAAAGGTTGCCGAAAATCCCCAAAAAAGGGTTCTTGAGGTTTAGAATCCGCAATTAGCCTTCTCAACAGGGTATTCATCGTTTCTCCACATTACGGGGCTGACGCTTCCGTCCATGTCCCTTAAGAAGTGATCTTTTAAACGTGTACAAGGAACGGTCGCTTTGTATATTTTAAGAAGGTTACACAGTCGGTTCGTTAGCTTACTGCGTCAGAGGTTGGTGAGCCCAAGACACAAAATGGCGTGGGATTCGCCATTGAGAAACGTTGATCTAGCATAGATGATCCCATAAGGGCGATTGTTGACTAGAGTCAGGTTCCACCAAATTGAAGTCTAAATCTTTGGAGCTGGTGGTCGTAGGCGTCCTCTTCCACTATAACTGGCTTATTCGGTTTGAGAAGGATCATCTAAAAGCCAAGGATTGAGCCCAAGGCGGATCGAGGCAACCGGAGGCTGGAATCTCCCCATAAGAATTTCTTTATCTCAACTCTACTTTTTATTTTTAATTTTCGCAATTTCCATTCGACTTCTCAATTCTATTTTTTTATTTTATTTTCGTTTTAGATCCAACCTTTTAAATTCTGTTATTTTTAATTTTTTCAGGAACGCAGGCTTTCTTGGGCACGATTCTACCCAGGATTTCGAGAAACAAGCATTTGTATAATTCGATCCCTGAGGATTTGACCCTACTTCCCCTTTACTGTTATTTTCATTATTTTGCAGGGAATAGGATATATTTGGTGCTTTCAACGACGCATCACCAGCCAATCTCTCCTGTGGGGATCAAGTCAACCCACCCCGCCATTCTCTCCAATTTGCAGTCAAACTGCCATTTATAATATTTTTGTGGTTAAACCACCAGAGTCATAATCAAGCACATTAATAAACAAATTGTGGCAATGCCACCAGGCTACACTTCTCTTCATTCAATTTTCCCATCCCATGCAATATGTAGAGATGCAACATACATAATAACAATCATTAATCTATTGTATACTTTTAATGAATCGCCCCTTTAAAGCAATATAATAATTCGGCTCACTAAGGCATTTTAACGAATCGGCCCATAGGGGCATTTCGATAATTCGGCCCATAGGGGCATTGAGGTAATTTATACAAATTAACACCGATTTTGATAAATATTTAGAAATAATGAAATTTAAGCCATTTCTCGATTTATGCCATATTACGATTTTTAGCCTTATAATAATAACAATCAACTATCAAACTTGTTACCGAATCATAATCTACGGAATTGCGGTGTGAGATTACACACCTGATTACGGTAAGTATTAAACTCTTTTGATCATCGGCAACTATGACATCATAACACTCGATTAATCTAATGAACGAGATTTTTATTAATCTAAATCTAAACCAAGCGATCTATTGAAACGCTTACCCTCGATATCGTGAACGACCACGATTTGTCTATTCTCACCGGATGATGGTCCATAACCCGGTGGGAAATCTCGAATCGCCGAAATCGCTCTACGCTTGAACTTAGGAGTAGGAATCATAAATCCACTCCTTTTGTGTTCTCCAATAGCTTTTCCTTTCAACTCGGTTCCACTTGCCTCCATTGAAAAAGTCTTAATCAAAATGATATTACAGTATATATTAATTGTCTAAGGAAAAAGGGTTCGGCTTACCACTATTTCCGTAGAATCCACAAATAGAGAATATCGAGTGATTTCGTCCCTAACAACATAATCGATTAGCCAAACATTCAATCCGATTAACACAATAACCGAGTAGCGATATCGAATGGATTATGAAGGGACTCCTTACCTTAATCGATGATGATCTCGTTTCCCACCGATTGGTTTATGACTAGGGATGAATAGGAAATGATGTGGTATTCGGCCAAACCACTAGAACTGTAACATCCTGAATTTTTGGGCCTATGCGTTTAATGGGTGGATACGTTTAATGTGTTAATTTAAGTATTAGAGGTGCAAATTGGGCTCGGGAATGGGCTGAGGTCTTCGCTAAATTTTTTGTTTAGGGACTATGGGGTTTAAATAAAATATTGAGAGTGAAATAGGCATAATGGGCTTGTGGCCCAGGAACAAGAGGCGCAGTAGGAGGGAGCTATAAGTGGCGCCAATAGGCAAAGAAGGGGGCCTCAGTATGGCCGCTTGGAGCCCAAGAAATTGGGCTAATTTTGGCAGCCCAAGAAGAGCTAAAGGGGGGACGGCAATGTGGCTACAAAATAGGGGATTTTAATGTTTTAAAGCATGTGGATATTATGCTGATAAAGGGGGAGGAGTTGGTGCTAATTAGGTCTCTTTTGGAGGAGTTAATAGATTAAGATAAGGGAGAAAGATAGGAGCTATCCTTTGGTTGCAGAGTTGACCAAGAATACAACTCAGGAAAGGGGAATGAGTCGGTTTGGTATAGGCTAGAGGGGGTGTGCCGAATTTTTCATTTGTCTTATCTGAGAATAGCTATTAGTTTTTCTCTCTTTCAGCAAATAAGAATAATCTCTTCTTCTTTTCTTTTCTGTCAGAAATCGAAAACCCTGAGGCCTCACCAAGTGCCGAAACTCTGCCATTCACCTTCTCTTTTCTTTAATACTCATTGTCGAATCTCTCTGTCTGTTCCTTGCCCATCTTTTCAATTCTTTGTTCTTCTAAAAGCCGAAAACGCATCAGTATTTCTCTTGTTCATCTTTCTGGGATTTTCCTAAAGGTCGAAATCCCTAGATCTCATCTCCTATGATTGTCGAATTTCCTCTGTGGTGTGCTCACAGCCGAATCTTGAAGGAAATCGAAGGTAAGTGTCGATTCGCGTGATTCAATCTTTTCCCGATTTTTAGAGACCCTAGCCGAATGGCTATATAGAAACTGATCTTGTGTTTTTCTTTCTTTTGCAGCATCCCGGGATTTGAAGGGGATTCAATTGCTTAGATTTCTAAGCCAGAGTTCAGTAGCATTCGAATCGTAGTACTTTCAGGATTTCAAGGTAAAGAGATCTATTAATTTAAGCATATAATTCGGGTAAAACACTAACCCTTGGCCGAATATAGGAGAGGCCTTATCTTCACATTCTTCCGGCTTTTGAGCAAAGTTGTAGATAAAGGGCAGTAAATCTGATTAGTGAGGGTATCGACATAGAGAATAGTACTACGTGTTATCAGGTGTGTAACATTCTCACACCATTTGGATTGCTTGTTAGTATATGTTTATAAATCTGTTATATTCTGCTAAATGCCGAAATACCGGCATGGTGTTGAAAACCCGAGGAGGGGAAAGGCGAATCACCCAGGTTAGTGATCTCTATCATTCTAAAGTGAATGTTTCTGTTCAATTGGGTATGATAAAAAGTATGGCGGTTTCTGTGATTGCATGGGGTTGGGTGATTGATGAAAGGGGAAGTGTTCTGTTGTAGTGGCTAATGCCATGATCTGTTGTAGTGGCTAATGCCATGATCTGTTGTAGTGGCTTTTGCCATGACCTATTGTAGTGGCTAATGCCATGATCTTTTGTAGTGGCTATTGCCATGATCTGACGATGAGCAGCTATCTGCAGCATGACTACCATCGATGGTGTGTAGCGGTGTGGGTTGATTGTAGAAATCCCCAATGGTGTGATTGGCAGGTAAGGGTGGTGTGTAGCGGATGGAAACCTAGGATTGGGTTGGGCTTTGCATATTTTTTGATATATTATACTCTGTTATCTGTTCTGTGAGGCTAAGGCCCAATCTGATGGTGTACGAGGGTTGCACACTGAGTCTCGCGACTCACCCTATTATTTAACATCTTTCAGGTAGCACCTAGTGCATCGGACCAGGTTGGAGAGGAGCGCAAGGTGGCCATGCGAGGGATTATTTTGATTCAGCAAAAGACTTTACTAGTTTATTTATTTTTAATATTTTTAATTAGTGGGTTTAAATTTCATTGTAATAAGGCCATGGGCCACTAGTATCATATTTTCGTTTGTTTTGGGCTTTTATTATTATTAGACATTTAAATTTTACGTTTTAATTAAGTTAAGGCATGTATCAAATTTCGATTTTTATTCCACTAAGGCATAAATATAAAATGTATATCTTTTACAAATCATCCAACCATTTAGTTTTCTCGAATAAAGTGTTAAACTCAAGAAAAATATTTTCCGAAATTGTGACATCTTTTAAAATCTCTCTAAGTGACATGCCAGATCCGGTCATGGTGTTTGGGCCGGGTTTGGGGTGTTACAAATTGGTATCAGAGCCCAGTTCAAAACTCGACTTTGGGGTTTTGGGCTCAAAATGTTTTCTAAAGTTGGGTTTTTGAAAACATGCATGTTTATAAATAACACAGGATGGTTTTCCTGGCATGGCACCTGCGTCTCCGGCCCAAGTCCGCCAAGTAAGTATTCGGAACACACTGTGTGTTATATATGAATGTGGGCTTGATGGGCTTTAAGGGATGTAGATTATTCTAGTTAGAGCTTGATGGACCTTAGGACTAGTTAAGCAACTCTCAACTGCATAAGACTTAATCCAACCGAACAAACCTGCAGACAAGTCGCAAGACTAGGGTGTGGCAACAGGCATGCGCATGTCTAGGATTAGATCCGGAAGAGCCTGGTACTTAAGAAGTCCTAGTGACTCACCTCCTCTTTGCTGGAATCCTACCTGCTGCGTAGTGACTATTCACCTTAGTCATGAGGACTTGTTGACGGGCCAAAATTTATAACTAAAACCCGAAAGGGACCAACCATTCTATTTTGTAAAATTACTAAATTACCCCTAATTTATGAGTGACCAAAATATCCCTGATTTGTAAAATTACCGAAATACCTATCATATTATCCTAAGTGTTTCTTTTCACTTTAGAATTAGAGTTCGCAACGGAAGCATAGTGGTGAGACTTGGGTAGTATGATTAATAGTTAGTTGCAAATTTCGAGGAAGAAATTTCTTTATGGGGGTAGAACTGTAACATCCTGAATTTTTGGGCCTATACGTTTAATGGGTGGATACGTTTAATGTGTTAATTTAAGTATTAGAGGTGCAAATTGGGCTCGAGAATGGGCCGAGGTCTTGGCTAAATATTTTGTTTAGGGACTATGGGGTTTAAATAAAATATTGAGAGTGAAATAGGCATAATGGGCTTGTGGCCCAGGAACAAGAGGCGCAGTAGGAGGGAGCTATAAGTGGCGCCAATAGGCAAAGAAGGGGGCCTCAGTATGGCCGCTTGGAGCCCAAGAAATTGGGCTAATTTCGGCAGCCCAAGGAGAGCTAGAGGGGGGACGACAATGTGGCTACAAAATAGGGGATTTTAATGTTTTAAAGCATGTGGATATTATGCTGATAAAGGGGGAGGAGTTGGTGCTAATTAGGTCTCTTTTGGAGGAGTTAATAGATTAAGATAAGGGAGAAAGATAGGAGCTATCCTTTGGTTGCAGAGTTGGCCGAAAATCAAACTCAGGAAAGGGGAATGAGTCGGATTGGTATAGGCTAGAGGGGGTGTGCCGAATTTTTCATTTGTCTTATCTGAGAATAGCTATTAGTTTTTCTCTCTTTCGGCAAATAAGAATCATCTCTTCTTCTTTTTTTTTACACGTAAAACGAAAACCCCGAGGCCTCACCAAGTGCCAAAACTCGCCATTCACCTTCTCTTTTCTTTAATACTCATTGCTGAATCTCTCTGTCTGTTCCTTGCTTATCTTTTCAATTCTTTGTTCTTCTAAAAGCTAAAAACGTATCAATATTTCTCTTGTTCATCTTTCCGAGATTTTTATAAAGGTCGAAATCCCTAGATCTCATCTCCTATGATTGCCAAATTTTCTCTGTGGTGTCTGCTTGTGCCGAATCTTGAAGGAAACTGAAGGTAAGTGTCGATTCGCGTGATTCAATCTTTTCCCGATTTTTAGAGACCCTAGCCGAATGGCTATATGGAAACTGATCTTGTGTTTTTCTTTCTTTGCGGTATCCCAGATTTGAAGGGGGATTCAATTGCTTAGATTTCTAAGCTAGAGTTCATAGAGCACTCGAATCGTAGTACTTTCGGGATTTCAAGGTAAGGAGATCTGTTAATTTAAGCATATAATTCGGTAAAACACTAACCCTTGGCCGAATATAGGAGAGGCCTTATCTTCGCGCGTTCTTCCCGCTTTTGAGCAAAGTTGTAGACAAAGGCGATAGATCGATTAGTGAGGGTATCGACATAGAGAATAGTACTACGTGTTATCGGTGTGTAACATTCTCACACCATTTGGATTGCTTGTTAGTATATGTTTATAAATCTGTTATATTCTGCTAAATGCCAAAATACCGACATGGCTGTTGAAAACCCGAGGAGGGTAAAGGCGAATCACCAGGTTAGTGATCCCTGTCATTCTAAAGTGAATGTTTTTTTCGATTTGGTATGATGAACATGTATGCCGGTTTCTGTGATTGCATGGGGTTGGGTGATTGATGAAAGGGGAAGTGTTCTGTTGTAGTGGCTTTTGCCATGATTTGTTGTAGTGGCTAATGACATGATCTGTTGTAGTGGCTTTTGCCATGATCTGATGATGAGCAGCTATATGCAGCATGACTGCCATCGATGGTGTGTAGCGGTGTGGGTTGATTGTAGAAATCCCCAATGGTGTAATTGGCAGGTAAGGGTGGTGTGTAGCGGATGGAAACCTAGGATTTGGTTAGGCTTTGCATATTTTCTGATATATTATACTCTGTTATCTATTCTGTGGGGCTAAGGCCCAATATGATGGTGCACGAGGGTTGCACACTGAGTCTCGTGACTCACCCTATTATTTAACATCTTTCAGGTAGCACCTAGTGCATCGGACTGGGTTGGAGAGGAGCGCAAGGTGGCCATGCGAGGATTATTTTGATTCAAGCAAAAGACTTTACTAGTTTATTTATTTTTAATATTTTTAATTAGTGGGTTTAAATTTCATTGTAATAAGGCCATGGGCCACTAGTATCATATTTTCGTTTGTTTTGGGCTTTTATTATTATTAGACATTTACATTTTACGTTTTAATTAAGTTAAGGCGTGTATCAAATTTCGGTTTTTATTCCACTAAGGCATAAATATAAAATGTATATCTTTTACAAATCATCCAACCATTTAGTTTTCTCGAATAAAGTGTTAAACTCAAGAAAAATATTTTCCAAAATTGCGACATCTTTTAAAATCTCCCTAAGTGACATGCCAGATCCGGTCATGGTGTTTGGGCCGGGTTTGGGGTGTTACAAGAATACTACAAATATAAGATTATCAAAATATGAGGGAATATGGAAGAACACCATTTGGGTTTTAGAAACAAGATGAGATAACCAAATGATAAGGAATACTCATTCGGCTAAAGAGAGAAGAAAATGAAAAGATTTGAATGAAACACTTACCCGGTTTAATCAAGAAAGAAAAGTCCAACTTGTAAGAAAGAAAAGTCCAACTTGTAAGATGGAGAAAATGATCAATTTTCGGCTTTTGAATAGAAAAAGGGTTGATAAAATGATCAAAAGAAAAGAAAAGATGAAGGAGGAGTGCTTTGTTAGTTTCGACTAACAAAAGAAAAATGAACAATAGTGGGTTGAGTGTTGCGGCAAAACAAAGAAGTAAGATGAACAATTAGGCTAGGTGTTTCGGCTATCAAAGAAAGAATGACCAGAATGCATTGAGGTTTCGGTCAAAACAAAGAAAAGAAAATGCTCACTTTTGGCTTTGGAGTTTTCGGCAAAGAGGGAAGAAATTGGAAAAAGGAAAAGGTCACCAAAATGGTAAGGAGAAAAATAACCTTTCATGCACCAAAATTTTGTCAAAATGACCAAAGAGAAAAGAGAAATTCGGCTCTCACTATTCCCTAACCAAAACCGTGCATCACTTTGCCTAAAGGATGAATGTTGACCATAATTCTTTCCAAAACATCTTCCACACTTTAAGCCAACATGTTCCCTATTCTTTCCTTTTGTTTTTTTCTTCTTTCCTTCCACTCATCCTTTCCTTATTTCCTTAGCCATCTTTCCTAAAACAAAAAGTCTTCCTTTCCATAATTGAAGCCTTGGCCGACACTATGGATGAATAGCACAAAAAAAATAATCAAAATTTTCACCAAGTGGGATTCGAACCTCTTCCCCCAAAGCGCTTCATGTGAGGCCACATCCTCTTTACCATATGCTCATTTTATGCTAGCAATTTACTCACTTATTTCCATAAGCATTGATGCCACCTACCTTCTCCCCCCTTAAGGGCTTAAACACAAAAATTTTACTAAGGCCCAACTCAACCCCGAGCCTTCTTAGAACCTTAAAAACCTACACAACTAATATTTTAACTAATCTATCACAAGATATAATGCACAAACATAAATTTTGAATTTCAGGATGTTACAAACATAAAAAAACTCAGATAAAATCAGAAATCATGCTTGCATTTAAATTAACTTATGAACAAAAATTCTTTCTGAACATTCATTTATTTCAACATACTTATGTGAAAAAGATTGAAACATAGTTGAAAATTTTTAAAAATTTATGTAAGTATTGCCTTACCCCCTTTAAAAAGAAGCAATGCCCTCATTGCGAAAAAAAAGTAATGAATGAAAATTGAACACCAGGCAGGATAACAAGAAAGAGAGGTGAGTCATGAAGACTGCTTAAGTACCAAGTCTTTCATAACAATCCAACCCTAGACATGCTCATTCCCATTACCACATCACTTCGCTTTTTCTAATGAAGAAGTATTGAGCTCATTTTATTCATGCTTGCAGTATCCTATTTATTATACAAAAATACTAACTAAGAAATAAATATAAATGCCTACAAATAAATACTAAGGACAAGAAATTTCCACCCTTTTTATTTGTGTCATCCTTCATGTCTTTTTCCTTTTCCCTTCTTTGTCGCACTCGATCCCACAATCTCCTCTTACCATGTACCGAAGATATGATCTGGGAACTCAAGAACAAAAGTGTTAGAAATTTTTTTAAGAGTATTTCGTATGAAATCATCTCTAACTTTTGCATATCTCCAATAAGCTTGTTGTTGGTTATGCATGGATTTCCACATATCCATCATAATTGAAAATTTTGATTTCTTCTTAGTACTTAAGGAAGTAGAAATAGTCATCTCAGGATTAAAACTCGGCTCCACTGGTTCAGTAACATTTGGTTACACCCTTGGTTCAGGGCTATTTGGTTCCTCTTTAGTTTCTACTTCTTCTGTTTCATCAATTGTGTTAGCTTCCGGTTCAGATTTGGTTGATAACCCTTCTGATTATGGTTCGTTTGGCTCATTTGGTTCAACTTGGTTTAATAGTCCAACATTCTCCACTAAACTCTCAAGGTCATGCCTTGTTATGCAACCTTGAACATAACGGTCCTTCAGGTTTGCTTTCGATCTTACTTGGGCCCTCAAGCAAAGCAAAGTAATCAATGATGGAAAGTAGGCACTCCCTGCCTTTTTCCTAACATAGTCTTGGATCTCCTTGAGAATAATTTTCCCAACATTGATAGACCTTTCTGTCATAATCGCATACAACAAAAGCATTCACTCCATCAAGATGGTGGAACTATGTGAGATAGGCATGAAGCTATATCGAATAAAGTAGAACCATACCTTAGCCACTGGATTTAAATATTCTCTTTGGCAAGAATGAATACCATACTTTCTTATAATCCATTGGGATCCCAAATTTGTAACCACATTAAGAACTTGTTGAAGAAAATCCCAGTTGATATCCGTCATCATGGCAGAGTGCTCATCTTCTTCAACATCAGGTAAGTTAAACAAATCATTAATGGACTTAGAAGTAAGGGGTACCTTCTTCTTATGAACAAGAACTTCATTAGCATCTGGTGTGGTCAATTTGGCATAGAACTCTCGCACTAAATCTTCATCCGACATTGAACGTGCATCATAAAATTGCTCCTAATTTAAAGCATTAATTGTCTTTCGAATTAATAATGGCATAACCATCTTGTCACTGCTCTCCAAATTGAAACCTTTTTTCGGCATCATGGGTTGATTCTTGAAAATGGAATCAAATCTTTCCCTTGCTTCCTCATCTTGAATCACAATCGGATTTTCAGCAGAAGTCTTGGAATATCTAGTTCTTTTGCGATACATGGTATTTTTCCCGAAAAATAGGTAGAATTTCGGCAAAAGAAAGGGAAATGAAATCAGCAATGTGTGTGGTGGAGGTTTGCGACGGTGATGAAGTTGTGATAACAATGAGTTTCTGACGGTGACGAGCATGTGGCGGTGACAAGGCTACTCTAGCAATGATATTGCTGCGACGATAGGAGGGACTTGCGACAAGGGAAGAAATTTGGGGAAACTTTTGAGATTTGAGGATAACAGGAAAAAAAGAATGGAATGGGTGGCTAGGGTTTATGCTAGTTGCTTGAATGGTTGTGAAGAATATGATGGTATGGAGGGGTTCATATAGTGATGCATTAGGGCAAATTTGTAGCAAAAATTTAGCTAAAAGCAATTACTTGGGCGACAAGGTAAGGAAGGAAGGGAAAAGTGGTGGAAAAATTAGGGTTTTTGGAACCTTATGGAAAACACTTAGTGGGTAAATTTCTCCTCTTCACTGTTCTGAGCCTCAAGCCCAAACTGCAATTATTTTGATGAACTGAAAAGAGATTAAACTGTACTAGAAAAATAAACTAATTAGTACTTGGGTCAAATTGACCCCCTTATTAAATATAAAAAGATAAAAATTAAAACTGCGAAATTAAATTTAAAATTTAAACTTTTGGGTTACTTAGAAAATTCCTTCATGAAAAATTACATCAAATTAATATCCCAGGAAAGGTTGGAGGGGTCACAAATGGTCCCGCTTAAGTTCCAATCTCTTTAGACAGACTTAATTTAATATATCAATTCAAGAAAATAATTCTTAAGTATGCCATTTATAAAAAAAAAACATAAAAATTGAAGGTCTATTAAATTGAACGACGTTTCAACTTGCTCAACTTCACCATCCCAATAGTGTTTGAGACGTTGACAATTAACTTTAAACGTACCTCTCTTCTTGTTGTACAATTCTACTGCTCCATATGGGTAAACTTTATAGATGATATAAGGTCCTTTCCATTGGGAAAATGGTTGAAGACCCGAATCAACACTTGAAGCGGTTTCTTCAACTGTGACACCTTCAAGTACAATGGGGTACCCGATGATGCTGCCTGTCTTTGGTTATTCTCGTTTTAGTTATATGACAATATAGTTGATTGGTTAGACTCATTAGAATCGGGTTCCATTACCAAATGGAACAATCTAGCAGAAAATTTTTTCCATAAAATTTCCCCAATTAGTAAAACCATTCAGCTTAGGTGAGAAATCGTCAATTTAAACAACACGAAGGGCAGTCCATGTACGAGACATGAGAGTGTTTTAAGACTATGCTAAGGAAGTTCCCACACCATGGATTGCAAGCATGGCTCCAAATACAAATTTTCTATAACGGTGTTGATGGTCACATCAAGTCTAGCTTAGACAGAACATCTGGTGGATCCTTCATGTTTCATACGTACGAACGAGCCTACAAAATAATTAATGATATGGCCATGAATTCGTACATGCGACCTAATGATATATTCATGTACCAATCCAAGCCACCAACGGGGAACACTGTGATGGAGTAGCAAGATGATGATCGATTCCAATGAATTTTAGAGAAGCTTAACCGTTTTGAGATGCCAGTCAAGTCGGTAAGAGCGAAGCCAAATTATGAGAACCAACCGGAAGAAGTAAGCTACGTAAATAATAGGGGTCGAGATCCCTATTCAAATACTTATAATCCCAATTGGAGGAATCATGTAACACCCCTAACCCGTATCCATCGTCGGATTAGGGTTGAGAGGCATTACCGGACAATCAGAAACTTTTACAGGCTTTTCATATTACAATTCATCAAACGCAATCAAAGTGTCCCTTTTATAGGTCAACGAGACCTTAATCATGCTTTAGAATAGGGTCGGGACTAAACCAAACACATATGAAATTTCTCGGAAATTTAAAATTTTTCTAAGTTACAGAGGTCACACGCCCGTGTGGGCAGGCTGTGTGCCTCCCACGGTCTCAACACGCCCGTGTGTCTAAGCCGTGTCAAAATTGGGCATACATAATGACTTGTCCTCACGGCCGTGGACACGCCCGTGTGCCTCACCCGTGGTCGCTACTGATTTCACCACACGGCAAGTCACACGCCCGTGTGTCCAGCCCGTAGTCGATCCTAACTTGTTTTGAATTTCAACCACGAGGGACACGGTCGAGCCACACGCTCGTGTGCTCAACCGTGTGGGCAAATATAGGCCATTTTCAAGGCCAAATTGCCACCCACACAAGGTTCATCCCTACAAGCACATACAAGCCATTTTCCACACACAATTGGCAAGCAAAAACAAGTCAAATGATCAACATATCATCCTACCTAATCTCCTTTCAATTCATGCCAACCTATATACCAAATCGCACAACTAAAACACATATATAATCAAACATGATATATCCACATCTTACCTTTCATATAACCATTTCATTGACTAAACATATGCACTCATATTGCATCAATAGACTTACCATAATTCTTGACCATTTAACTTGCCATCAAGCCATACCAAAACATGTATCATATACCATATTCACTCATACACATTATCAACATTTACCTAGCCACATCACATGGCTATTTACACTTCTCAAACATGTACCAAAATAACTAGCCTATACATGCCATATTTAGCTATATAAATTTCCAAAAGTACCAAAGTTGAGTTTGATAGTGTGGTGATGATCCTCGACAGTCCCCGAGCCTCTCGTAGCTTAAACGATCTATAAAATAGAATGAACACACACAAAGTAAGCTTTCAAAAGCTTAGTAAGTCATATACAAATAAACTTAGCATAAAATGCACATAACCATATTGATACATTGACATTAATGTTTCTCAATGCAAATTCATCACATATTCTTAGGCTCATTTATTTAGCCATAGCTTGTCACATTCTCCAACTCAAATATCACATATACACATAGCTCATTTAAGAATATATTCATATATTTTCTCATCATTTCTATACACATATTCACCTTAGTAAGTTCATATAGACACTTACCTTTCATACACACATAGTGTACTTTTCAAACGTACCTGAAACGGATATACAACTCACATAGTCGTTCATTTCTCGAACTTGCCCGTTGAACCGTTCAAAACTAAATAGGATACTCAGAGTGCTCGGAATAATCATACAATGCCAACGTCCCAGACGAGGTCTTACATGTACTCAGATATCGATGCCACTGTCCCAGAAAGGGTCTTACACGAATCAATACGATGCCAATGTCCCAGACATGGTCTTACACGTAAATCTCATATCGAAGCCAACGTCCCAGACGTGGTCTTACACGAAATCTCAAATCAATGCCAACGTTCCAGACGTGGTCTTACATGATATCACATAACGGACACCTATGTCATGACATACGTAATTCCTATCTATTCCTAGGTTCAGACGGGACTTCTCGAACACTGATACCTTATCGATATATATACTTAAACTCGAATTTCAAATACATTCCATCTCAATGGATATTCATAGCAATTCAAATTTCATATAGATACAAACAATTCAATTCAAGTACATTTATTTGCATATTGACTTACCTCGGACGGGAAGAATCGAGATAAACGGCTATTCAATAACTTTTTATTTCCCGCGATCTAAGTTCGTTTTCTTCGATTCTTGATCTATACATATTCTGAAACACCCCAAACCCGGCCCACGAGATTTACCCAGATTTGGTATGTTCCTCAAGTAAACCGGTTTCAAAATTCTTTCGTTAGCTAGAGAAAACTTGTGCGTTTTTGAAAAAAAAATTGTTTTGGGTTGGGCTTGTGTTGAAAACGAATTCAATTCTTTATATTAAAAATTTTACTTAAACTTTAATAGGTAAAACTCATAATCATAATAAATAGAAATAAATGAAAAACAATTCAACTATGGCCTTATGGCCTTATTACATGAAATAATTTCCAAGTAATTCAAGTACTTAAATAGAAATAGTAGTTCATGAAATAAAAACTTCATGTTGAGCATGGCCACCACAAGTTCTGCCGTCCCGGTCCATCACTGATCATCACCTGAAAAATATTCTCCAACGGGGTGAGTCAAACAGACTCAATGTGTACACAAGCACTAAATCAAAATAGAATCAGGCATACAAATGCATTCATATCATAGCATACAAATTATGATGCATTCCTAAACCCAAACCTAATTGTCCATCCGCTACACTCCCCCGTACCAACCTGCACACACGTGGGGACTACTAAGTCGACCCTCCTTCCGCTACACTCCAAATTGCGGTCTTAGGTCACCGCATTCGTGGTCTTAGGTCACCACGTTCGGTTCTGTGGTCTTAGGTCACCACTTTCAGACATCGTGTGGTCTTAGGTCACCACTTTCGAGATATCACGGTCTTAGGTCACCGTGTTCGTGGTCTTAAGTCACCACATTCACTTCCCCTTTCAAACAAACCCATATGCCCCATATAATAATGATATGCATAAATATGCCAGAGTTCACATTCTTATCATATTCTCATGTTACTAATGACCTTTTTCATATTCTTTGTAGAAGTAGGAAACGTACCTGAGTACTTAGTACCATAACATGGTACCCTAGCCACTTTCATATTCTTAATATCACATATTTTAATAAAACAGGCCATGAAACATATTAAGAAGTAGTGTGGGGTACACACCTGATACACTTAGCGGTTCACTTAAATCCCGAAAAGCTTGATCTAATGCCTTAGATCTTAAATCCCTACATTTGGCCAACCTTAATATGTTAGCAAAGAGCCTATTCGGCTATAAGACCAAATCCTAATAGGATTAGTACTTTTAAAACCTACCTTTTTGCCGATTTGGTCACCAACAAATCCAGAAAACTTTGCTTTATTCCTTCTTGTATTCGACCAAGCATTAAATTAACAAATGGGTTAGTTTTCGGCTTTTATACAGTAAGAAATAGATCCGGGTTCCAAAATAGGCCTTGGCCGAATGCTATAGACACTTACCTTGTGGATTTTAAATCCAGAAACTCACCGAATAACTAGGGAACAAATGGCCTATGGTGTACCTTCGGAAAAGAACTTCTCCTTCCTTGTAGCCGACACTTAGTAAATCCCGAAAGATCTCTTCAAAGTTTCGGCAACAAGATATTAATGGGGTTAGTCCTAGATTTCGCAAATCTTAAAAGAAAAAGGATGAAATCAATGAGATCTTACCCTCACTATTGAAAACGATCGCACCTTCACTTTGGAATCCACAGAGAAATTGGCTATGGCTAATGGAACTTGGTTTCGGCTTTTGATGATCTCTTGAAAGATTCGGCCAAAGACATTTAAAAGAAAAAGAGAAGAGAGTGATGGAGAAATTTCTGCAAGACTAGGGGATCTTACTCTCGACTTTTTGGAGAATTGAAAAGAAAAAGAAAAGGGTTGCGAGAGAGAATTCGGCAGAGGCTCTCAAGAAAAGAAAATAATGCAGAATGGTCTCTCTTTTCCTCCTATTGCCGAAATTACTAGGCCAAGACTCCCTTACTTGGCCATCACTCTCCCTTATTTTCCTCCTTATCTCTTTATTTTAAAAATTAAAGAATAATCCTCATTTATCATCTTTTATCCTCAATAAAATAAAAGGGATAAAACTCCTAGAATTTAGCCATGTGCCGTCCCCCTATTCCCTCTTATTGACGCCACTTAGAAAAATAAAGGCTTTAAAATTTTGCTTCCCACGCGACTCGAACACAAGTACTTCCCCCTAGCATGTGGCGTCATTTCCAGAGCTCTAAGTGGCATCTTCAGGCCACTTTTCCAAGCCCAATTTCATGTCATATTTCCTCCATAAATTTTCTTAAGGCCACCTTGCCTTAGATCCCTCTTTTAAACTTTAAAACTTAACATTTCTAAGGCATTTCCTTTCATTTCTAAGACATTTCCTCACACTTCCAAAACATTTCCTTACATTTCCAAGACAAGACATTTCCTTACATTTCCATGACATTTCCTCACATTTCCAAAACATTTCCTTACATTTCCAAGACAAGACATTTCCTTACATTTTCAGGTTTCCAAAATTGTTCAAAATTTATTCTTAGTACATAAAACATGTTACTGCATTACAATTAAACCGAAAAAACATAGGCCCTTTCGAGATGTTACAATTCTACCCCCTTAAAATAATTTCGTCCTTGAAATTTTCTAACTAAAATAATTGAGGGTATTGTTGTCGCATTGCCTCTTCTCGGTTCCCACGGCTTCTTCGATCCATGATTGCGCCATAACACCTTGACTAGAGGAACCGACTTCCTCCATAGCACTTTCACATCACGTTCCAATATCTCGAATCGACTCTTCCTCGTAGGATAAGTCCGGCCTTAGCTCTACTTCTTCGACAGGGTACCACATGAGACGGATCCGATCGGTAACGACGTAGCATGGATACATGGAATACGTCGTGCATCTGCCATAAACTCGTGGCAACTCCAATTGGTATGCCATCGCTCCAACTCGTTTCAAGACTGATAGGGCCCTATAAACCTTGGGCTTAACTTCCCCTTGCGACCGAACCTCATTACCTTTTTCCAAGGCGAGACTTTCGAAACAGTTGGTCTCCCACTTCAAACTCTATTCCCTTCCGCTTAAGGTCTACGTCACGACTTACGCCTATCGAGGCTTCCTTTAACCGTGCTCGAATCATCTCAACCTTCTCTTCGCCGCCACTAACTCGGACCCAAAACTCGACATTCTCCTAACTCGGTCCAACAAGTAGGAGTTCTACACTTCCGACCATACAATGCTTCATATGGTGCCATCCAAATGCTAGCCTGATAGTCGTTTGTTGTAGGCGAACTCAACTAAAGGCAAATAGTCTTCCCAACTTCCTCGAAATCCATCACACCTCTCAACACATCCTCCAACACTTGTATAACTGTTCGATCGCCCGTCGATTATGGATGAAAAGCCGTAGTGAAGTCCAAATTAGTGCCTAAAGCTTGATGAAGTGCCCTCCAGAACCGATCGTAAACCTTGGGTCTCTGCCGGAGATGATCGATCTTGGTACACCATGTAACCTCACAATTTCCACCACATATAACTTAGCGACCACCAAGAGAATAGTCGCTCTTCTGGGATGAAGTGCGCGGACTTAGTCAAACGGTCCACTATCACCCATACCGAGTCCTTCTTAGTAGGCGTAAGGGGAAGCCCACTAACGAAATCCATGGTAATTCTCTCCCACTTCCATTGCGGAATCTCGATTGGTTGAAGCAATCCTGATGGAACTTGGTGTTCAAATTTCTTAACTTGCTGACACGTCAAACATTTCCCCACAAATTCAGTCACTTCTTGCTTAAGATCAGACCACCAAAATTGTTCCCTTAGATCTCTGTATAGCTTAATGCCTCCGGGATGCATAGCATAAGGGCTACTATGCGCCTCCCGAAGAATCCTTTGTCTTAACTCCTTGTCCTTCTAATACTGGACTTTTCCTTTGTAACACAATACTCCTTCATCATTAACGCCATAATCCTTTAATTCCCCGTTCTGCACTTGCTGTAACTTAGCACTTAGATCCTTATCAACCAACTGTCCCTCTTTCACCTCCTTCAGCCATGTGGGCTTGGCTTGCAACTCTGCCAATAGGCTTCCATCATCGTACAAACTTAAGTGAGCGAACATAGCCCTTAGATCCGACACAACCTTCCGACTTAGGGCATCAGCTACCACATTCGCCTTGCCGGATGATATTCTATCGAACGATCGTAGTCCTTCAACAACTCCACCCACCTTCGTTGCCTCAAGTTCAACTCCTTCGAGTCAACAGATACTTAAGGCTCTTGTGGTCTCAGTATAGATCACCGACCTTTCTCCATAGAGGTAGTGCCTCCAAACCTTAAGGGCGAAAACCACTGCTTTGCCGGTTCCAAGTCATGAGTTGGGTAGTTAACTTCATGAGGCCTTAATTGTCGAGGACGCATAAGGGACTACTTTTCCTTCTTGCATTAGCACACATCCTAATCCCGTATGCGGCGTCACAAGACACCACAAAATCCTTCCCGACCTCAATTTGAATTAACACTGAGCCTCCGTCGACACCTTCTTAAGGTTGTCAAAGCTCTTCTGTTGCTTATCGCACCATTCAAAAGGTACTTCCTTCCTTAGTAACTTTGTCAAAGGCGCGGCTATTGACGAGAATCCTTCTACGAACCTTACAGTAATAGCCTTTGCCAAACCTAAGAAACTTGAATCTCAAATGACGGACCTAGGTGGTTTCCAATCCAACACTGTTTCGATCTTCCTAGGATCCACTCTTATTCCTTCTACGGATACCACATGCCCTAAGAATGCCACCTCCTTAAGCCAAAATCCACACTTGCCGAATTTGGTATAGAGCTTCTTCTCCCTTAACACTTGTAGCACCACTCGGAGATATTCATCATGCTCCTCTTGGACTTAGAATACACCAAAATATCGTCGATGAACACAACGACGAACCTATCCAAGTAGGGTTGAAAAACTCGGTTCATCATATCCATGAACGCTAATGGAGCATTTGTCAATCCAAACGGCATCACCACAAACTCAAAATGGCCGTATCTTGTCCTAAAAGCGGTCTTATGGATATCCGCCTCCTTCACCTTCAATCGGTGATATCCCGACCTTAAGTCTATCTTTGAGAATATCATGCCCCCTTCACCGATCGAACAAGTCATCGATCCTTGGCAAAGGATATTTGTTCTTGATGGTCACTTATTCAACTGACGGTAATCTATGCACATACGCATAGTTCCGTCCTTTCTTCTTTACAAATGAATCGTGCTCCCCATGGAGACACACCGGGTCGTATGAACCCACGATCCAACAACTCTTGGATTTGAGCCTTGAGCTCAACTAACTCCTTTGGCGCCATTCGGTATGGAGCGATTGACACGGAGCTGCTCCGGTAGTAAGTCTATTCCAAACTCCACCTCCCTATCTCGGGGTATTCACAGTAATTCCTCCGGAAATACATCTTCAAAGTCTTTCACCGTTCTAACTCCACCGACACCTTCTTCCTTTCCACCTAACGCACTTACGAAGGCTAAGAACGCCTTGCACCCTTTCTTAACCATTTTCTCGACCTTCAACGCGAAACTACGTTGGGCGGTGTAGTTTCTTCTCTTTCCGATCATTACTACTACTTTATCCTTCTGGGGTCCTTAGTTCCATTCGTTTAGCCGCACAATCCAACACGGCTCGGTGCTCTACTAGCCACCCATTCCAAGTATAAGTTCAAACTCCCAAAGGTAGTTCCATTAAGTCACCCCAGAAAGTTCACTCCTGAATCTCTGGGGGTACATTCCGAAAGATCTTATCCACCACTACGCTTAGGCCTAATGGGCTTACTACAGATCATCCGCCTATCGGAAGGTTGAGTCTAGGCCTAGTGTTTCCACTACACTACATGCAACATAGGAATGGGTCGAGCCCACATCAATTAGAGAAAAATAGGGCTTGTCAAAAATAAAGAACGTACCGGTTATAACGTCCGGCGCGTCTCCATCTTCCCTCCGGTGAACCGCATAAACCAAACCTGGTTGCCTTGCCTCAGCATTAGCAGCACCTCTACCTTGTGTTCCACGGCCTCTGCCAGCACCATTACCTCCTCATTACTCAAACCACGACCTCGTTGAGGCTGCGGTCCTCCTCTACCAGTCTGACTAACATTTTGAGCTGTTGGTCGGCTTTCATCTGATTGCTTAGGACAATCCTTGATCACATGGTCCTTGGACCCATATCTAAAACATCCTCCTGTTTTCTTCCAGCACTCTCCTAAGTGCTTCTTTCCACACACATCACAAGGTCGATACCGCCCTTCTGAACCAACTTGCTGACCTCGCGGCCCATCAACTCTAGGCCTCTTATGAACCTTTCCAGACGTTCTAAAACCTCTTTTGGGCCTATTCCTATCCATAGCCTCTTTTTGTAGAATCCTTGATTCCTCGACCACCTTGGCCTTTTCTACCAAAGCGAGAAAACTCCCGTTCTCGATGCGGTGCTATCAACGATCTCGAGATCATCCCTTAGCCCGTCCTCAAAAAATCGGACACACGCTCATGCTCGGTTGCCACTACTCCTCGAGCATATCGGCTCAACCTCGAAATTCACCTCATACTCCGCCACGGACTTGTTCCTTGAACCAGCCCTCTAAATGCCTTCCTTTGCTCATCAAGATACCCGGTTCCCACCTACTTCTTCCGAAATGCTTCCTTAACATATTCCCGTGTCGATCCTCACCGTGGCACCATCCCGAATAGATCAACCACCACTGATACGCTTCATCGCGTAACAATGCCACCATTCCTTTTAACTTCTCCTCAGGGGTCAAGTCAAGCTCATCCATGATGCACTCTGTTACTTCCAACCAGTACTCAGCTGAACTGGGTGCCACACCCGATACCCCACGAAACATTTCGGCTCCATTAGCTCGGAGCCGCTCAGGTATAAACTTACGGGTTCCCGAATTTCCTCCTGCACTAGCCACCAACTCTAAAACTCGCAGTACAGCCTGCGACATAGCATCATCCCCCGTCTGAGCTTTCTGCTCAACACCAACAGCTGGGGGTGGTGGTGGCGGTGGTATCTCATTGTCAGACCCTTGACCCGATCTAACGGGTTCTGACACCGTCATCCTTCCTCTACCTCGTCCACGATGACCACGTCCTCTAGAGCTCATTTCTAATGTCGTGATCTGATTAAGAAGTTTTATGAATTAGACTTTGTTTCACTTGATTACCCGCGAAGAAATTTTGTGAAAAGAGTTTTAGGAGTGGTTCTTTCGTATGCACACAGCCTTTCCATTCATTCATCCATACATCCATCAAACAATCATGAACTCTCGTTCATTCGGAGAAAGGTTGTAGTTTTCATTGTTATTATTTTTTTCCTTCCACTACCCAGGTATTTTAAATGATTCTATCCCTCTGGTATTTTCGTAATTTTCAAAAGGAAAAAGTTCCTTGGTGATTTTTTCACAAAGTATTTTGGTATTTTTAAATTCCGGGGTATTTTGAAAAATTTTGAAATCCAGGGGTATTTCGGTGATTTTGGACCTCGGGGGTATTTTGGTGATTTTTTTTTCCAAGCCGAGGTAAATTTGTAAAATCTTATAAATCAGGGATATTTCAAAGGTTGCAAAACATTGAGGTTTCTTTTTGAGAATTGTACTTTTCAAAACGGTGATGTTGCAAAAATTTTAGAAATCAGGGTCATTTTGGTAATTTTATAAGTTAGGGGAAATTTTGAAATTTCCAAAATTCAAGGTATTTTTGATAATTTGCAAATTAGGGTTTTTGAGCATTGATAAAATAATGAAATTTTGGCAAAATTGTTGGGTAGTTGGTCATTTTATAAACCAAGGGTATTTTGGTAATTTTACCACTAGGGGCATTTTTGTATAAATCGAAAATCTTTCAGAAAATTTTGTAAAGATGGTTTTCATGAATTTAGAAGAAAGTTTTAAGAGTTCTAAAACTAGGGTTTTGTTGTTTTTATAAAAACACGGCTAATTCCCTTTCGGGTTTTAGTTATTATGTTTAGCCTATGACCGAGTCCTCTTGGTCGGGTGAACAAAGCTACGCACCAGAGCAGGATTCGAGTGGAGAGGAGGTGAGTCACGCGGGACCGCTTAAATACCAAGCTCCCACCAAAATCATTCCTAGACATGCGCACGCAGGTTGCCACACCTCATCGAGCCCTCTAGGTTAGGGTGAACCGAAGCTACGCACTGGTAGGATTCTGCGAAGAGGAGTTGAGTCACTAGGGATCGCTTAAATACCAGTGCTCTTCCTGATCCAATCCTAGACATGAGCACGGGGGTTACCACACCCTAACTTAGTGACTTAGCCATGGGTTTGTTTAACGTTCCTTAAGTCTTATGTGTTTGTGTTGGAGTAGACTAGTCCTAGGGTTCAAGTTCCTATCATGCTATTCTACGTTCCATTCCTTTTCTACCCTTCTAATATTCATTACACATAATCACACAAATAGTTAGGGTACTTACACGGTGGATCATGGTCGAGACTTTAGGTGCCATGCCGTAAAACCCGCTTGTTTCATAAAATATTTTCAAAAAAAACTCATTTGGGCTCGCTTTGAAAACGTTTTGGGCCTTGGCCCCATGTGCCGAGAGTTTTAAAATTGGGCTCGATACCAAATCAAACACCCCAAACTCGGCCCACGAGATTTGCCCAGATTTGGTATGTTCCTCAAGTAAACCTAAGCAAAATTCTTTCGTTAGCTAGAGAAAACTTGTGCGTTTTTGAAAAAATTGCTTTGGGTTGGGCTTGTGTTGAAAACAGATTCAATTCTTTATATTAAAAATTTTACTTAAACTTTAATAGGTAAAACTCATAATCATAATAAATAGAAATAAATGGAAAACAATTCAACTATGGCCTTATGGCCTTATTACATCAAATAATTTCCAAGTAATTCAAGTACTTAAATAGAAATAGTAGTTCATGAAATAAAAACTTCATGTTGAGCATGGCCACCACAAGTTCTGCCGCCTGGTCCATCACCGATCATCACTGAAAAATATTCCCAACGGGTGAGTCAAATAGACTCAATGTGTACACAAACACTAAATCAAAATAGAATCAGGCATACAAATGTTACGCATTCATATCATAGCATACAAATTATGATGCATTCCCAAACCCAAACCTAATTGTCCATCCGCTACACTCCCCCGTACCAACCTGCACACCGTGGGGACTACTAAGTCGACCCTCCTTCTACGACAATCCAAATTGCGGTCTTAGGTCACCGCATTCGTGGTCTTAGGTCACCACGTTCAGTTTACTGTGGTCTTAGGTCACCACTTTCAGATTATTGTGGTCTTAGGTCACCACTTTCAGATATCACGGTCTTAGGTCACCGTGTTCGTGGTCTTAAGTCACCACATTCACTTCCCCTTTCAAACAAACCCATATGCCCCATATAATAATGATATGCATAAATATGCCAGAGTTCACATTCTTATCATATTCTCATGTTACTAATGACCTTTTTCATATTCTTTGTAGAAGTAGGAAACGTACCTGAGTACTTAGTACCATAACATGGTACCCTAGCCACTTTCATATTCTTAATATCACATATTTTAATAAAACAGGCCATGAAACATATTAAGAAGTAGTGTGGGGTACACACCTGATACACTTAGCGGTACACTTAAATCCCGAAAAGCTTGATCTAATGCCTTAGATCTTAAATCCCTACATTCGGCCAACCTTAATATGTTAGCAAAGAGCCTATTCGGCTATAAGACCAAATCCTAATAGGATTAGTACTTTCAAAACCTACCTTGTTGCTGATTTGGTCACCAACAAATCCCGAAAACTTTGCTTTATTCCTTCTTGTATTCGGTCAAGCATTAAATTAACAAATGGGTTAGTTTTCGCTTTTTATACGAAGTAAGAAATAGATCCGGTTCCAAAATAGGCCTTGGCCGAATGCTATAGACACTTACCTTGTGGATTTTAAATCCCAAACTCACCGAATAACTAGGGAACACGCGGCCTATGGTGTACCTTCGGAAAAGAACTTCTCCTTCCTTGTAGCCGACACTTAGTAAATCCCGAAAGATCTCTTCAAAGTTTTGGCAACAAGATATTAATGGGGTTAGTCCTAGATTTGGAAAATCTTAAAAGAAAAAGGATGAAACCGAATGAGATCTTACCTCACTATTGAAAACGATTTGCACCTTCACCGAATCCACAGAGAAATCGGCTATGGCTAATGGAACTTGGTTTCGCTTTTGATGATCTCTTGAAAGATTCGGCTTGACCTGAAAAAGAAAAAGAGAAAAGAGTGATGGAGAAATTTCTCAAAGACTAGGGGATCTTACTCTCACTTTTTGGAGAATTGAAAAGAAAAAGAAAAGGGTTGCAGAGAGAATTCGGCAGAGGCTCTCAAGAAAAAGAAAATAATGCAGAATGGTCTCTCTTTTCCTCCTATTACCGAAATTACTAGGCCAAGACTCCCTTACTTGGCCATCACTCTCCTTATTTTCCTCCTTATCTCTTTATTTTAAAAATTAAAGAATAATCCTCATTTATCATCTTTTATCCTCAATAAAATAAAAGGGATAAAACTCCTAGAATTTAGCCATGTGCATCCCCTATTCCCTCTTATATTGCGCCACTTAGAAAAATAAAGGCTTTAAAATTTTGCTTCCCACGCGACTCGAACACAAGTCCTTCCCCCTAGCATGTGGCGTCATTTCCAGAGCTCTAAGTGGCATCTCCAGGCCACTTTTCCAAGCCCAATTTCATGTCATATTTCCTCCATAAATTTTCTTAAGGCCACCTTGCCTTAGTTCCCTCTTTTAAACTTTAAAACTTAACATTTCTAAGGCATTTCCTTTCATTTCTAAGACATTTCCTCACACTTCCAAAACATTTCCTTACATTTCCAAGACAAGACATTTCCTTACATTTCCATGACATTTCCTCACATTTCCAAAACATTTCCTTACATTTCCAAGACAAGACATTTCCTTACATTTTCAGGTTTCCAAAATTGTTCAAAATTTATTCTTAGTACATAAAACATGTTACTTCGTACAATTAAACCGAAAACGCATAGGCCCTTTCCAAGATGTTACATATTCAAATGTAACCCGTTTATTCACCAAACCATTCAATTCAATCCAAAAACACACATTTAGGGCAATTTACAAATTAGCCCTCACATTTTCACATTTGGACATTTTAGTCCCTATTTCACAAAATCACAAAATACACCAAATTTGTTTATACCCATGCTTGGCCGAATACACAATATGATCATATCAATCCATACATTTCATTTATTTCTCAATTTAGTCCCTCAAAATTGTATTTTCTCAATTAAGTCCAAAATACTCAAATTCATCAAAACTTCAAAGACTAAAACTTGTTAATCTATCACATATCATTCATAATTCATCCTCAAACATCATAAATCTCATGAATTCATCAAGGGCTCATTTTAAAAACATCATCAATTCTCAAAATTGAGGCATGGGTTTTGAAGTATACAAAGCAACGATTACAAAAATGTAGAAATTATCAAAAACCAATCAAAAACACATACCCGATTATGCATAGACCATGGCCGAATGTAACAAGCTTTTCTTCTTTTCTTTCTTTTTTATTTTCGTTGATAGATGGATGAACAATCCACTATCATGCTTATTTTGTTTTATTATAAAAGCTTTAATACATATTTTACTTATTTAACCTTATAATAAACATATAAAACTTATATAATTCAATGCCATAACCATCCATATCATTATTCAATGGTTATATTGCAATATAAGGACTTCATTTTAATAAAGAAATGACACCTAAGTACTTTTAACTTATAGCATGCTAATTTAGCATCTTTCACAATTAAGTCCTTTTATCAAATTAAGCACCCAATCGGACAAATTAATTCATAGAAATTTTGTACATGCTTAGACACATATCATGGACATAGAAAATAATATTAAAATATTTTTATGACTCGGATTTGTGGTCCCAAAACCACTGTTCCAACTAGGGTCTAAACCGAACTGTTACAAATCATCTGAACCTTAAGTGGGGGTTAACCAAGAAGGTGCAAACCAAGCCCAAACTCGACAAAATCCTCCTTACTAACCTCCACCATTAAAACAAAGAGTCGTAGGGAATGATCATGCTGTATGTGGTCAAATATTCAATCGTCTAGAGGGGGAGATGAAAACAACGAAGATGGAAATCGATAAGTCAAAGATATGTGGAGGACTCAAATAAAAAATGGATAGCCCGCTGGGACCAAATAAGCCAATTGACGATGATGTTTCAAAAGTAAAATGGTTAGAGTCTCCCCAATAATACGGGGAACAATCGTCGAAGAGATGGGAATGAGCACAGGAAGGTGATCGCATTGCGATCGATTAAAGCAGAAGTCGCCAAGCACACCCATTCATGAAGAGGATGAAGTTCCCGAAGAGGTCGATGAACCAATGGAAGAGAAATAAGCTGAGAACCATGAGTTGATTGAGGAGATAGTTGAACCGATGCCTGATCTAGTAACCTTAATTTCGAGCACGATGAAGGTATCATTTTTGAAATGAATAGAGGACAAGCAAAAGAGAGATGAGATAGATTTTGTAAGTGTTTTGAATTTATTTAAATCTCTTAATGTCAATCTACCACTCTTAGAGCTTATAGATAAAATTCTAAAATATGCCTAGTACCTAAAATAAATTATGAAATGGCATAGAAAAATGATAAAAGGTGAGCAAATTGACATTGATGCCTCATGTAGCACGTTAATCACTAAAAGATACCCTAAAAGTTAAAAGATCCAGGTGCTTCACAATTCCAATAGAGATAGGGAATCGACATTTTAGCAAAGCCCTTTGCGATTTAGGGGCTAGTATAAATTTAATACCCTTACCGATCTATGAAAACTCAGGCTCAGGGATCTTAAAAATACCTTGATAAATCTACAGCTAGTCAATAGATCTTTGGTATTATAGTCTAGGATGTATTGGTCAAGGTACAAGGATTCATAATCCTCATCAACTTTGTAGTCCTTGACTTCGAGAATCATTGAGAAACCGTCGTTCTGTTGGGTAGGCCATTTCTGGCCACTTCAAAATTGACCATTAATCTCGAACGAAATGAGCTAATCATAAAGATCGATGATGAAATAGAAGTATTTAAATGTGGTCATGGTTCCCAAAGTGAGGGATTAGCTAGGGAGGAGATTTATGTATTATTCAATTTAACCCCTAATAGCCTCGATCAAAGGTATTTTCCCAGTTGTGAAAGTGTAGGTACTCATAAGATTAGAGAACGAGAGAAATGGTGAGACCTTGGTGGAAGAAGGAGCAATTGGAAGGCTTACGGCGGGCGAGAGTGACGAATGAATTCGATGGTAAAGTTTAAGGAATTATCAAACAAGTCCAGTAGTGCGACATAAAATTTCAACCATCGGATTCAATTAATTTGTAGATATAGTATAATAATTTGTTTTTGATTTTTTGGATTTAGGAATTAGACGAGTTATTTTGTGTCAGGATTAGATGGAAACAAGTTTCTGATAGCAATGGAGGAGCGAGACATTAGTAGGGTGTATATACGGGTAACCGAGGACCTTTTGCAAGTCTTGAAGAGGCCAAATCAAAGCCATGTTGTCACAAAACAATCCCATGGCGTGAAACAACCCCTGCGAACCTAAGAATACTAAATTTTATTGTCGTGTCACACCACATCCCTCCTGTAACACGACACACCCTCAAATTTAATACAAACAAAGGAAAACTAGTGTTGTGATGAACCATGCAATGCAAGCCATTTTTGGCAACTTATCATTCTTGATTCAACGTGATCTTTAAATATTTTCACCAAGTTTGGACGACAAGTAAAGAACTTGATGGATTCTATATATTGCCCTTACCAGCTGATACACCCTTTAAGTAGTCATAACCACCTAACTCAATGTTTGCGACCTTTTTCTTCGGTATTCCACAAAATCCTTCTTTCTTCTCTATTTCCAAACCCTAAAATCATGCATACTAACCTTTCTAATAGAAAATTTGTAGGAAATAGCCACGCCTACGTTCGGGAAAGGGAGCTTGAAGTAATGTTTTTGTAACTCAACACAAAATCCTGTTGTAAGAATAAAGTTTCGAATCCATAGACACATTGAAGAGCGAAATGCGAGAGTTGATCCAATACCACCGATGGGAGAAGTTTTGCACAACCCCGACCAATCCAATCTAGCTCCCAATCATGCACTAATTTTATGCCACATTGATGGAGGCGGATGTGAGTAGACCAATGGAGGTACCATGGACGATTTTCACTCCGAGGGATGAAGATGTCTATCTCGCCTCCCAAGACAGCAAGATATTATGACATTCCATTATATCTCTACGATTTTTTACAATGAACAGACTTAATGTAGTTCTCGAGAGAGAATATGAACAACATAATCAAACTCTTAACAGACGGGAAGAGTGAGTGGAAACGCCACTTATGAATGGACTATCCCATATCATTTTCTTAGGCGAAGTTAACTTCGACGGTGTGAATGTGGTTGAAATTCATTAGTACTCGAATTTGCCCAATGGCAGACATGTCCAATATCGATATGTTCTAGTTGACTTTGTTGTATGCAATTTTAACAAAAGAACAAATTTGTGTGGCAACATGGATATATCAGAGCATACTCTAATGCACAAGGAAAAATGAGGTGGAATTACTGTTTCGAAACTTACTGATAGCCATATGCTGACAAGCAAAGGTGCCGATGGGGCGATTGGGTCATGTCTTACAACTAAACAAGTTTTCAATCTTGGAACCGAGTGTGGAATATATTATAGGGAATTGAAAACGAAAGAGAGCAGCAAAGACAAAACCACATCCAGGCGAGAATGTGTTACTCGATTCAGAATGGATCGTTCGATAGATACAAGAAGCCGATCCAATTTTTAAAGACTACGAGAGAAAAAATGAGTTGACGCTTCCACAATTCCCAATAACTAAGTATAAGGTAATGATCAAATCGAGCAAAGTGAAGAAAGAGAAGGAATTGGAGGTAGAAGAAAACCTCGAAGAAGATCCGGAGGAAGACCCAAAAGTGGAGTCAAAAGGAGAACCAAGCAAAGCAGATGAAGCCTCAGATCCTGATTTTGACTAATTTTAGACAATTTCATTTAATTTTAAGTTTTTCTTTTAATTTGGACTTAGTATTTGTTTTTTATTCGGAATGTTTTAAATTTTAGTTTTTAAGTATTTAAGACTGTAATATTATATATCGTGTGTTTTTCTTAGTAGGAACCCCAAAATTTTGAAGGCACAACAATATAGAGCTAAAACCAAAATGGGGGAGTGGTCCCACCAATTGAGCTACATGTATCACGCCAATCGGTTAACTTATTTCCTTTATGTTTTTTTATTGCATATTAGGGACAATGTGCCGACTAAAGTGTAGGGGTGACTTAGGAAAATAAAATAAAAAATTGTTATTTTATTTTCTTTTTAGTAGTTTTTATTTGCATGTTTTCTATGTGCTTGAGCTTGTAGAAATACAAGTGATTCATTTAGGAGCATGTTAATAGGATTTTGTGAATAAATTGTAAATTTAGTTTGAAAATAATTGATTCTAAAAATTTAATTTTAGACTACTTAGTTCAATTTATTACACTGTGAATAGATTTAAGATGTTGAGTATACCACATTATACATAAGTATGTAAATAGAATTCATATTTACTTGAATTATAGGTTAGAAATTGATAGACTTGGTTGATTTAATCCATGTATAGAATTACTTAGGGACGACCTAAGACATTGTTTGGTAGAGAAATTTTTGAGCCTATCCCGTAAATATGTTCCCTAGTACCTATTTTGAACTTACATTCATTTTCTTGATGAAGCAAAAATGAAACCTTAAGCCTAATAAATAATCTATTTAATCCTTTATTTTTTGTTCCTTGCACAGATTTTGACGTCCAGCCATCGATATTGAGGGATTAGGTAGAGACATCTCGATGATTTCAAAAGAAAAGAAAAAAATTGAGTGAACTAGGGAATTGTGTGGTATACTAAGTATAATATTTTGAGCTAATTGGCTTAATTGAGTGTGTAGGATGAAGATTTACAGGCCCAATTGAAGTGGAAGCAAGGGATGAGTGATGCACAAGCTTCCCGGGACGTCAAAGAAAGAAATGAACGACGCAATGTATAAAATGCATGTCATACCATGCCATATAAAGGCTATGGCGCAACATAGGTCGACGTGATGCCCAAGAATGCCAGGGTTAATTTCGTCTGCAAAATCAACTGTATACGAAGACCTAGGACATGGCTAAGACTTAATTTAGGCTACCAACACTTCTACAAATAAGACATTAGGGGTTTGGTGTAACTAAGTTGTCTTAGACGCACTCAAAAACCTAGTATTTTATGAGTAGGATTAGATTAGGTTTCTTTTTACTTTTCATAAACTATTTGTTTTTCCTCTTGGAGACAGTTTTGATCCAAGAGTTTCTTTATTGTACTGAAGTATTTCAGTTTATTATCTCTTTGCATTCAACATGTTTCTTTATTCCAATCAATTGATTTGCTATTTTGTTCTCCATTCGATATGAATCCACGATTATTCTAATCTTGTTTCTCTTCTGGTTCAATTGTGTTCTTCACATTATGTATTTAATTGGATGTGAGATTATGAATAACATGAGTAGCTAAATACCTTAGGGCAGATTAACGAGTGGATGGGGATGAGATTAACAAGGATTAGTTGGTATAGATTTTGTGTTCTTAAACCCTAGGCCTGACAACCGTAGGAAGTTATCATAGGCTAGACGAGGTGGGGAGATAAGTCAAATCGAGTAAATCATAATTTATCCTGGTTGAAAGAGTAAGGTCAAGAGATAACACCTAGTCACATTTGACGAAGCTTTAACACCCCTTTGTCGTCCCTACGTCCTTTATTCTCCCATTTTCTCACTTTTCACTTCTTTTCTCATCCATTATTCTCTCTATTGGTAAGATAACCACCACCCATTTTCTTCTAATCTTTACTTTTCCTGTACCACAACTGACCATAGCACCACCATCATAACATCTTTTACCCACCATAGGAACGCCCTTCCCCCCTCTGTCTTCCTCGGTCGCCATGACCACTGGCGCAAAATACTGCGGATCCTTCTCCTCCTCCACTTTATTTCATTTTCTTATTTATTTTCCCCATTTGTGTAGAAACCCCATTGCCTTTTCCAGTCGAACCGCCACTCCATCGTCGCTTGACCATCGTCGGACCGCCACCGAGCCGCCATCGTCATCGTTGTTGTCAGTGACCAAAATTCTTCCTTTATCTTCCTCTTTCACTTGTCATTTCTTACAATTGATTAAACTCACATATTCTCTCACTCTATAAATCCTTTTAGATAACTTATTTCGTTGACTTCGTTCCTTTTCTCGATTAATTGCCTTGTAACACCCCAAACCCAGCCTAGGCATTATGGCCGAATCTGGCGGCGTCACATGATAGTGCTTTGGAAAACTTAACTACGTTAAACCATTTGTAATACCTTAGGCTTTCGTCAAAATGTCTCATTTAATTATTCATTATCCATTTTAAAACGTTATACGTTGCGGAAGCTTTTTAAAGGTAATTTACGAATTCGTGTGTTTTTGATAAAACATTTGTTTACTTTGAAAACTCGAGTCTTGTCCTACTGCTAGTAGCTCATAAAATAATAATCCTAAATTTAAAACAAAAATCTGGAAGGGCCTTATTACATAAGAATTACCTAGATATAATCAAACCATAATTATTAATTAAAGTATAAAACCATAGTAAAATGTCCAGAACCGTGGTCACCGCCGAGTCCTCCGCCGCACCGATCCATCTACTGCTAGGGATTACCTGAACAGATTAAAAAGAAAAGGGTGACTTTTCGCAAACTCAGTGTGTAATCCCCACGGAAAACATACACACACATCATATCGAAAAAGCATGTAAATTCATAGTTTGGGCTCGAGCCCATTACGAAAAGCAGTGTGGACCTTAGCCCACTCGGATCTGAGTAATCGATATATTATAGGGCCTCCGCCCATTTCGATCGAATGTATCTGATGCAAAAAAGAGTCCTACCCACCAGCCTCTACACACCAACTCCGTCCAACCCTACACACCATGTAGGGATAAAATCAACCCACAAAGCCCTACACACCATGTTGTACCGAATGCGACACATAAGCAGAAATTTGCAGCTGAGCTGCCAGATAACAGGCTTAAGAGCCTTTCAGATACTTCCTCCAATCATAATCAACCTACCCCGATGCAATGCAACATACAAGAATGACATGCTTTTATGCAGTAAAACTCATACATTCAGATCAGCATACATGCTTAGTACAGAAATCAAAAGTCAGATCATTTATTTAGGGGTCTAAGTATTACTTACCGACCCTACGGTAGGTCCACAGTCGACTAGGGCAACCCGTGCAACCTTACAGAACATTACAAAAAAATGGCTCACACGCCCATGTAGCCTACCTGTGTGGGCCCACACGTCCGTGTGGCCCACACGGCCCAAATTGGCCTTGGCCGTATGGATTACAAGACCCCGTTTAGCGCACGGCCAGGCTCGTCAATCACATGGCCTGACCCAGAATTCCACACGCCCGTGTGGTTCACCCGTGTGGGCCCATACCCCCGTGTGGCCCACACGGCCCAATTGGTCGAGCCTGTGTGTCACACACGGCCTGGCTCATCGATCACACGGCCTTGTAGTGACTAACAGTCTTGTACACGGTCCCCCGTGTGGCATCGACAGGAAGGTTTTCGACTTTTCCGAAAACCCCATTTTCTGTGTTTTTAGGTACACACCTGGTTCGTTTTCGCTCTTAATGCAATCTCGAGATCACCAGCACCTATAATTGATCAGTAATTCACTCCATTATTCACATAATCGATGAATCGAAACCAACCCAAATGAAATACTTAGCCAAGGAGCGATTTAAACTTACCCCTAATGCTTCAAACTCAGTTTATTAGTGAAGCAGTACGAAAAGAGCCTTGATCGCAAAGATTTGATGCTGCTAAGACATCAAAATAAATACCCCAATCAAATTTTAGCCTCATAAATCACAATCCACAAGAACGACTTACCAAAGTTATTTAGAGAAATGCCACAGATAGGGGAGGAAGTACGATTGCCGTGCAAAACGGAAGCAAAAAGAAAGCAAAAAGAAGGTTGAGGAGAAAGGAGAATTTCGGCTGGAAAGGGAAGAACAATAGTGTTTTTGGCAGAGAGGAATTTTTGAAAACACAACTGTTCAGGAATTCTGATCCCTTCCTAATTTCCCTCCCTTTAATTCTATTCATAATCCACCACTCATTCTCCCATCCTGGCACAACTCTAGCCGAAACTAAGAGCAAAAATTAAAGCCATTCCCGTCCCTTATACTCGAACCCAAGACCTCCCTCACACCAACACTCCACTTAACCACCAGACCAGCAGGCCCATTCTGTTAAATACCTATACACTTTTACTTAAAAGCCTACTAACCAAAGTTTGGGCTTTACTCTTAAAAATACAAAAATTTACCCAAGTTGATACTTGAACTTGGGACCTCTCAGACACACCCAAACACACCCAAATCACTCAACCACTAAAGCAGATAGGTATTTGTGTCTTGAAATTACAAAAGCTGAAATTAATGGAAAACTGGGGCGTTACATGCCTAATCCGATTTAATCAAGTGTAAATGTGGGTTATTTTAGATCGTAAAATCCTACTTTTGGTGATATATTATCATGGTCGAATGGTATAGTGCCATAAGGGCATCATAGGATTTTATTTATTATTTATTATCATATTAATACGATTTCATATTGTAACAGCCCATTTTTAGTCAAATCAGAACAGTGGTTTCGGGACCACAAATACAAAATCAAAATATTTATTTTATTATTTTAATAAGGTCTACAGCATGATAGAATTATTGTGTGAAAGTTTCGTAAAGAAATTTTACTGTTTGAATGGTTAATTCGAGAAAAAGGACTAAATCGCGTAAAGTGCAAAAGTGTCATTCTATTAGTTAAAAGTATTAAATAGCTATGAAATTAAATTGTGGGAGTCCTTATGTTGAAATTAGACCATTTTTAAGGTTAGTGGACATTTATGTCCATGGTTTATGTGATATATTAATGTATTATTAAAAGGTTAATATAGTAATTATAAAATAATTTAAGTTAAAAATGATAAAAACAATTTGTCATCATCTTCATAAAACACAACCACCGAATTTAGGGCTTGAAAAACACCATTTGAGAGCTTGGACATTCGACTATGGTGCCTTGAACATGTAAGTCTATTTTTAGCTCCGTTTTTAATGATTTTTACGTTTTTGAGATCGTTGCTTCGTATTCTAGCTAGCCCGTACCTTAGGTTTCAAAAGTGTTAAAGATTTATCATGTTGCCATTGTTGAATGCTTGAGTAAATTGATGGTTGATGATGGATTTTGAATAGTTGTTGATAGTTAAAGTAGTTTTGTAATGTGATTTTTGACAAAAATGTCAAAAATGGATTAAATGATGAAAATGTAAAATTTTGTGTGTAAAAATGTGAATAAATTGAAAATATGGGCTGCTAGTAACATATAGAAAATCTGGCTAAACATGGGTTGGTGATAAATTACATGAATTTGCAATTTTTTGTATTAGGGACTAAATTGTAAAAGTGTGAAACATTAGGGGCAAATATGTAAATTTTCCAAAATATGTATTAATGGCTAAATTGAATAAATTGAATACTGAATGTGCTAAATTTTATAATATATAGATCAAGATAAGCTGAGATCGGAATTAGATCGGGGAAAAAGAAAAGTGGACGAATAGCCGATATTTGCTATCCGAGCGATACAAGGTAAGTTCGTATAATTGGAATCGAACTTTTAAATACTTGTAATTATTTGAAATGAATGTATGTAATTGAGTAAATGATTTACTTGAAATTCAATTGCTTTATTGATATATTATGATGGTTACCGAGCCCCGTTTGAACCGTAAGAATTCGTAGGATACAAGTGACATCTCACTAGGGTTATCATTTCGGTCGAGCTCCTGCATTTGTTGCGGACTCACCATAGCTCGTATGAGCTTACCGATATATCAGCTCGTAAGAGCTTACTATTTTTAGCTCGTCAAAGCTTACTGTTTTCAGCTCAACATAGCTTATTATCCATCAACTCAGGAGGAGCTTACTGATCATAGCTCGAAAGAGCTAAAATGATAATAAATTCGTGGATTACTGATTTATATGTTATGTATATCACCTGAGTATCTCTCGATATTCTAATAGGTTCAACAGGCATAGATTCTGTTATTGGTTATGTGAAAAAGACATGTGTTATATGGATGAGTTTCTGTTACTGTTATGGAATGAATTACCGTTTATATGATTGAGAATGAAATGTTATAAATTATGTACATGATATATGTGAATTTGATATGATACAATGTTTGAGTATTAAATTGAGATAATGGATGATTACATGCACTTATATGACTAACTTGTTGATGAATGCTTGTGTATAGGCATTTGGCAAGTGAATTTGGTATACTTTATTTAATTGTTTGATTATGTATAAATGGTAAGTTTAATTTTGAATTATACGGGCTTACTAAGATTTAAAGCTTACTCTGTTTCTTTTCCATGTTTTATAGAGGTTTGATAGCTCGCTCGATCCAGATAAAGTAGGAGTTACGCATCACACTATCATGTTGCTGTTGGTACTTTTGAACTCTTGGATATTTGTAAACATGGCATGTATAGGCTAGTTATAAAGATGATAGTTATGGTTACTTGAGATAGAGATTTTGGTACATGTTATGGTATAAGTTTAAGCCATGTGATTTGGCTTATCTTGGTGTAATATTTTTGTGGTGTATAAGTGTTCAAATATGGTATGTTTTGGCAAGTAGTAGATGGAATGGAAATATGCAAATGTTTTCTTGATTTGTAATAGGCATATGAATGGAAAATGCATGATATTAATTAGGTATTTGAATACTATGTCAAATTGGTATAAAATGTGTATGAAATGTTGTGGATTGGCTGCCTACTGGATTATAAAATGTTGCAATCTATGCTTGTAAATGCATGTATAAATAGGGTGGCAACATGGCTTTGAAAATAGCCTATTTTTGTCCACACGGGTAGAGACACGGGCGTGTGTCTCAGCCGTGTGTGACACACGGTCATGTTACACGGCCGTGTGTCCCCTGGTGTTGAAATTGAATTGAAGTCAGTATGCTCCACACGGTCTCACACATAGGCGTGTGACTGGCCGTGTGGTACAAGTTAGTATACCCCCCTAAATGGCACACGGCCTAGCACACGGGCGTGTGACTTGGCCATGTTGCATAAGTCAGTATACCCTACAGGTTTGGCATGCCCTAGCACGCGGCCTGGCACACAGGCGTGTGGTTGGCCGTGTGACCCAAGTCAGTATGTATGCCCTGTTTCCACACGGCCTGAGACACGGGCGTGTCTAGAGCCGTGTGAGGCACACGGCCTGTTCACACAGGCGTGTGACCCCTGTATGGTTGAAATTTTTTTAAGTTTCCAAAATTTTTCCCGAGTTATCAGTTTAGTCCTGAACCACTTCTAAATCATGTTTAAGGCCTCGTTGGCCCTTATAAAGGACAATGTGTTTGTGATTAAATGATATTTGAGTATGAATGCATAAATGTATGAGTTATGTATTTTAAATGATGTGTATTGATTGGTAATACCTCTTAACCCTACTTCGGCGACGGATACGGGTTAGGGGTGTTACACATATCATCTTGAAGGACCAAACAATAATCATAGGGGAGACCCCTAACATCGCATTGGAAATCCTCCTTTCGAGAGTCTTAGATCGTAGGGTAAGTGTTAATGAGACTATTAGTAATTGATCTTTTAAGTGATATAATATTTTCAAAGGATCCTATATTCTATATTAAAGTTTACTAAGTTCTCTTGAACTTACTTGTGTTTATTCTTGTTTTAGGTGTTGATGAGTGTGCCATGAGGGACAAACCAAGAATACGCCAAGGAAGCGGTGACCTAGGTTATTATGCATACAGTGGGCTATTTGGAAAAGTGACGTATAGTAGGATTATGCCTTATAGAGTCTGTATTTAGCAAACTTTTGTGTTGTAATAAGTTATGACAAGTCTGACGTGTTATTTTATTTTTAAATATTTTTCTTTGTTTCTTGAATAATGAGACTTTAGATAAAATAATAAGAAAAATGTTTTAAGTCAAGTGTACATGTTGACTATTTTGAAATTTTCCTAAGTATTATGTGAAGTAACACCTGAGATTAGGACCTAGTGAATTGGTTTGGGCTGAGAGTGTTACAAATATACCCATAATATGTTCTCGAATGGAATTGTAAAAACAATTAATGGTCTTGCAAAGCTAAGTCATTCAACATCCTGCATATAGATAGAGTTCACGTTATTCATTTCTTAGATAAGCATATCTAATTGGTTTCAATTTTGAACTTTGGATTTCCTTCAATCAATTATTAAATTACCATTAATTTACAAAACATGATAAGGCTTTTGAAACTTTCCTTGCTAGTCAGTTAATAATTTCTTTGGAATAGAAGAGTCCTTATATGACTCAAACTTTTCAAAAGTATTTCAAATTTAGTTATCAGTTTAACAAGGATTTTGTATAATTTTATCTAATTTCATATTTACAATTATTTCCTACATTTTTGGCTTATCTCTAATATATAAAATCAATTATTACAATATTACAAGTTAAATTTTTTAATCAAATAAGATGTATATTTATTATTGCATTTTTATTATTGAGTCTCGTGATGCAACACTAAATGTTACAAAGTTTTTACAATAGATAATGCTCCAAAACTTTTAAATATTTTTTATTGAATTTTTACTTTTAATTATAATTTAAATTAATAAGATGAATCAAATCATTGCTTCCAAACTAAAATAGGAATTGAAATCTAAAAAGCCAGTTGCTGTAATTTTTTAACCCTTCCTTAATGTAAAAAAGGTAGAGTGACTTTTTTGGATGAATGATTAAATTCATTCATCCAAGAATGCAGTTAAACTACTACAAAAGAACAAAAAGATATTGTATAGTAACTTTAAGCTATACAAACAAATTAACCAATGATACCCCAAGAAACACAAATTGAAACATTAACAAGATCAATTCTATTGATTGGTATTCCTTCTAAGCGAGATCCCACAATCTCTTTAATCTGCATCAGGACAACATCTTCAGTCAAGAAAGATGCACCACAATACCTCTTGTTCCTCTGTCTCCATGTAACAGCCCGATTCAGGGCCTAGTCGGAATAGTGGTGCGAGACCACAAATCTGAGTTAGTAAATTGAGTTCTTAAGGTTTATGACATGTTTGCATGATAGTATTAAAGTTCCATGTAGAAATTTTGTGAAATTGACATGGAATGATCAAATAGGACTAAATTGCAAAAGTTGCAAAATATGAGTTTCTAGAAGCTTTTTGTATGAAATAACTTTAGAATATTAATTAGAAGTCCATAAATAGAAATTTTCCCAAATTATATGTTTTGGACAAAAATGGACATGAGTTAGTAAATTGTAAATTTTTAAAGAGAAGGGCATTTTGGTCGTTTACCAATTAAATGATTAAAATAGGAAAAAAGATGATAAAAATTTCATTCATCTTCTTCCTTGTGCCGAAAATTGGGAGACTCCATACCTAGGGTTCTTCAAATTTTTGAAGCTTGCAAGTAAGTCATCCTAGCCCCGTTTTTAATATTCTTCGTATTTTTGGAGTCCTCGTATTATGAATTAGCTATTTTTAGCTATAAGATGAGCTAAGAAGCATGTTCAAAAATCTACCCATGTGTATCATGCATGTAAAATGATATTTTATGGAAGATTATGGGAGTTTGATGTTAGATAAACATCTTTTCCTTAGTGAATTTCATGAAAAATGATAGTATGGACTAATTTGTAATAGTTATGAAATTGGTCATACCTATTAGAAATAGTGAGAATTGATGATTGTTATAGTAGAGAAAATGAATCAACTAAACATGATGTTTAAGAAAGTTGAATGAGAATTATTTTACGAGCCTAGGGGCAAAAGTGCAAATATGAGAAAGTTTAGGGGCAAAATAGTAATTTTTCCAAAGTATGAGTTAAGAGTCAATTTAGTCAATATGAGTATTAAATGATCTAATTATTATTATAGATCAAGAAAAATGAAGCCCGAATTGAAACCGAGGCAAGAACAAAGTCGAGGACTAAATTGCATATCTACATACATTTTGTATATTGAGGTAAGTTTGTATGATTTCTAAGCTTTATGATTATTATCATTGAATTGCTTAGTATAATGTACATTATTACCATAGAAATGCTTATTGCTATGTTAAATAAAGAAATTAATGAGATTAAGCATGAGAAAGTCCCGATTGAAGTTGAATTACTTAGGATACTCGATCTACCACACGAGATAAGAAAGTCCGTATAAGACCAAGCCAAGGCATGGCATCGGCAATCAAGCAAGTTATAATGAAGTCCAAGACAAGTCTTGAAATTGAAGAGTTATTATGAGATGAAGATCCATGTAAGCCCAAGCCAAGGCATGGCATTGGTGAGTCTCCAAGCAAAGATGTCATGTAAGTCCAAGACAAGTCTTGGCATTGAAAAGCTATCATGAGGTAGAGATTCCATGTAAGTCCAAGCCAAGGCATGGCATTGGTGAGTAACAAGAAAGATTTCATGTAAATCCAAGCCAAGGCTCGGCATTGACCAGTTCATGAGTAAAGATACCAAGTAAGACCATGTCAGGACATGGCAATGGTAAGTTCCCAAGGGAACACACAAGGAAGACTTTGAGTAAGTCCATGTCAAGACATGGAATCAATACCAAAAGAGAGATCCCATGTAAGACCATATCGAGGACATGGCTTTGGCATCGAGTTATGTGGGATGAGATTCAGTATCCTCGGTTATTCATAGAATTCATCGGGCAAGAGAGTAAAGCTCAAATGATATAGTAAGAAAGTTAAGTAAGTAAAGTTATTATCAAGTTATGCTAGTTAAAGTTAATTAAGAGTATTATTCATGATATGAATGATGAAGTTGAGATTATACTTATCATAGTAAAGTATACTTGATCTATGTGATCAAGTGATACAGTATATTGTTTACCGTATGAGCATGAGATATGTAAGAGTCGATGAAGAGTAAGTAAGCTTAAATACTTGAGATTCATAATGCCATTGTTTATGATGAATGGTTAATGTTAAGCAAATATATTTCTATGAGAATTACATGCAAACTTACTAAGCTAAATGCTTACGTCCTTTATTCTATCTTTCCATGTAGTCCCACCAAGCTAATCTCGTGGATCATCGTCATCGGAGCTCGGAGCACACTATCAATCGCTATTTTGGTATAGCCAAGTTGTTTATATTAAGTATGGCATGTATAGGAAACATTTCATTTTGAGTTATGTTTTAAACCTAGCCAAAGTGTTGGCTATCAAGCTTAGTATTCTTTTGTATATGGTCAAAGAGATTGGTCATGAATCATTAAGTACGTATGTTTTTATCTATCAATGAAGTATGCATTCTTGTCACATTAGATGTAATAATTGTGTTATTGAGTTGAGTATTGGATTGATATTGATATCAGGGTGGCAAATTGGCTTGGAAGATAGCCTCTAGGTGCCCACACGGATGGACACACGGGTGTGTGTCTAAGCCGTGTGTCCCCTGCACATTAGTGTTTGAAGTCAAGATAGACCACGGGCCAATAACACGGCAGTGTGTTTAGGCCGTGTGTACCACACGGTTAGCACATCTGCACTTTACACTTAGTAATTGAATTGTCACACAGCTAATGCACACGGGCGTGTGTATAGACCGTGTGAATAAGTCAGAATGCCAAGGTTTGGTACACGGGCCAGGGCCACGGGCGTGTCCAGGCCGTGTGTAATTTTCCAGTATCCACCACAGGTGAAAGACACGGGCATGTTTTAGGGGTGCACGGGCGTGTCCCAAGTCACACGGACGTGTGACCCTTGTTCGAGAGAAAGTTTCCAGATGAGTTCCGAAAGTTTTGGGACGTAAGTCTGAGGCCTCGTAGGCACATGAAATGTCTGATTTGACTAAGAAAGAGAAGTTTTTAATTCGAAACGAAATTTTATAGCCCGTAAGTACATGTTTAAGTGAGTTCAAGCATGGTAATGTCTCGTATCCAGCCTTAGTCTCGGACTAGGGTATGGGGTGTTACACTCAATATCACATACAAATATGCACTCCAAGCAAGCTTTAGTATAGCAACAAGCAAGGACTTTCCTTTAAGTTTCTATATCACCCAAGGTAACTCTTACCTCCAACTTCCCACAGCCCTATGAATGGAGCAAAGGCGCAAAATTGATTGCCACACGTTCCTTGAAAAACTACACTCAAAGAAAATGTAATCATGTCTCTCTGCAGCATCCATACAAAAAAACAACCAACAAGTATCAACTGAAATCCTAAAAGCAAGCAAACGATCTTGGGTTGGGAGTCTATTAAAAATGACCATCCAAGAAATAAAAGAATGCTTGGGAATATGTAAAGGGAACCATAGTAAATGGTATCATTCCACCTTCATACCACGAGTTCTAATTGTCTCCCAAAAATGAGAAGTACTCGCTTTAGTATTAGCAGATTGTTGAGAAGTGATAGTAACCAAAGGCTTCAACTTAAGCATCCTTCGCCAATTCCATCTACTCATTGAAGTAGGAGTCACATCTAGAAAAATCCTACCCTTTAACACATATTCACTAACCTAAGCAATCCAAAGAGACCCTTCTCCTGCAAGTAAGGCACGGATAAGTTGCAAAATATAAGCTTGATTCCATTCTATCACATTTTGTAGTCCCAAGCCCCCCTTAGATTTAGGTAAACAAATCGCCTTCCAACAAACACGAGCCCCTCGACCTGAGCCAACCTTTCCTTTTCAAAAGAAGCTAAGACAGTATTGATAAACCTTCTTAAGAACACTCTTAAGCATTAGAAATTGACGACTCCAATAGGCTTGCACACTAAAGATCACAACCTTAATGAGTTGCAGTCTACCAGCATAACTCAAGTGCTTAGTAGACCACCCTTGAATCCTGCCCAGAATCCTATTGGTTAAAACAACACAATTAGACTGAGACAACTTTCGAGAAACAAGAGGAACACCAAGGTACCTCACTGGTAGCCTACCAAATTTAAACCCTATGCAAGTAGTAATGAGAGCTAACTCCTCTTGAGACACCCCAACAACAAACAATTCACTTTTAGATGCGTAGAGTTGCAACCCAAAAAGTAAATAAAACTATTGAAGAACACAATAAACACTACCCAACGAATCAACGGTACCCTTAGAAAAAATAAGAAGATCATCGAAAAACATTAGATAAGTCAACCGCACTCGAAGGCACTTAGGATGATACTTGAAGAGAGCATTTATGGTAGCAACATTCAATAACTTGAATAACACATCCATTGCAAGCACAAAAAGGTAAGGAGAGAGAGGATCTCCCTGCCTAATACCTTTCCTCCCTTGAAAGAACCCTACAAGGCTTCCATTAAGAGATACAGAGAACCGAGGAGTAGCTAAACAAACTTCAATCCACTTCAAAAACTTTTCATGGAACCCTTGAGCTCTAAATATTGAAAGCAAAAAAACCCTAGTGCAAAGAATCAAACGCCTTTTGAAGATCAACCTTCAGGGCACATTTAAGAGAAATATGTCTCCTACCATACCCTTGCATTAGCTCATGAGACAACATGGTATTATCAATGATACTACACCCTCTAACAAAGGCACTCTGACTATTAGAAATCAAAGTAGGCAGAAAAGGAGTAATTCTATTAACCAAAACCTTGGTTATGCACTTATAAGCAACATTGTAACAAGAAATAGGCCAAAAATCCTTTACATAGATAGGATTATCACACTTGGGAACCAAAGAAATTGAAGTAGCATTAAAGGAAGCCAAGAGAGTGGAGGATGCAAAAAATACTAAACAGTCTCAAGAAAATCATGCCCCACTATACCTCATGCAGATTTGAAGAAGAAAGCTATGAAACCGTCAGGACCAGGGGCTTTCTCATTCCTCTGCCCAAAAATAGCTGACTTTATCTCCTCATTGTTAATAGGGCTAGTCAACACATGATGACCATCATTAGATAGTTTAGGCAGTAACTTCTAAAGCAAAAAATCTGACCACCTAACAGCATTGGAATCAACTGCGCCAAGAAGATTTTGATAAAACCTCAAAATCTCTACAGAAATTTGATCAAAAGATTCCAACCGATTACCTACTGTATCAAAAAGAGAAGTAACAATGTGCTTATTCCTCTTAATTGCCACAATACTATGAAAAAATTTAGTGCTTTGATCCCCTTCCCTAATCCACTGCACCTGAGCTTTTTGCCGATAAAAACATGCTTCAGCCTCTTGCAAAACCAAAGATCAACTCTCACCTGATCAATATGACCATTTCTAACTAGATCAACCCGCAACAAAGCATGTTGCAAGCTCTCCAACTCTTCAGCCTTAGCCTTAACTGGAGCAGAAATATTACCAAAAGCCTCAGTGTTGCGCATATTCAAGACAAGCTTAAGTATCTTAAGATTGGTAAATAACTTCAACAAAGGATCACCTACCACAATAGGCTTCCAAGATTTAGTAAAAAGCTATAAAAACCTATCATACTTAGCCCAAAAATTAAAGAACAGAAAAGGCTTTGGCAAGGATTTCTTAGGCCATTCCAACCAGACAATACAAGGACAATGATCCAAATAACCAGGAGTAGCAAACTCAACCGTGAATGAGTCAAAAATCGCAATCAAGTTGTATTAGCAAGAAATCTGTCAAGCTTCTTTACAATCGGCCTATCCAATTGATGATTAGACCAAGTGAAAACATGACCAAAATAAGCATGAGTAAAGACTTCAATCTCCCTAAAAAAAGATTGAAAATCCTTCATATCAATAATAAAAGACTGAGAACTATCGAAAGAATAACTCTCCTCAGGCGAAAGCGTGACATTATAGTCATCACCCAACGACCATGGAGCATCACCAACCTGGCCACTCATAGAACACAAGTGAGACCATAGCTCTCGACAAGAAACACCATCATTACAAGCATAAACAGCTAAAAATAAGACTTTCTGATGTTGCACTTCCACACTGCATATAATACATTAACCAAAGACATACAACACATCCACAATACAAGCACTCTTCCAAATAAGCTAAATTCGACCATTAACAAAATGATCATAATTGGAAACAAAGTTCCACCCCTGAAAATATTTCCCTAAAATAACCAAAGCACTATTACACTTAACTCTAGTTTCCAACAAACAACAAACATCAATATTCAATCTAACTAACCTATCAACTACAAATTTTTTCTTTAGAGGATTATTAAACCCTCTAATATTCCAAAAGAGATTAATCATGAACATGGGGTGAATGTGCACCTCTTTTACCATCTTTCTTACCACCTCCTTTTCCTCGCCCTTTAATAGGAGAATTATTCATCTTCTTCTTACCTTTTTCAAGGTGAACTCACAAGAGGAGCTACTTCCAGTGAGGCTAGCCAAGGCTTCCGAGGAGAAAACTCAAGTTGTTCAGTTTGATTATCATCATCAACAACACCTTGCTCAGCATCAATATCATCAGCAACGACATCATTAGAATCCTCAAGCTCAACACTTAAAGCCTCAAATCTATTACTAGATCTCGTAAGACAAACATGCTTTTGTTTAAGGGTAGGGGAAAGATCCACAACCACGGCTTTACTGTAACAGCCCATTTTTCGGTGAAATCAGAATAGTGGTTTCGGGACCACAAATCCGAGCCGAAAATAAAATTTATTTTTATTTTATTTTATGGTCCGTAATATAATATAAATATCATGTGAGATTTTTGATAAGAAAATTTTACCGATTATGTGCTTAATTACGAGAAGGACTAAATCGCATAAAATGCGAAAGTTGGATTCTAGTAGCTAGAAGGACCAAATAGCTATGGAATTCAAAACTTGAGGTCCTTATATGGTAATTACACCATTAATAAAAAAGTTAGTAGATATTTTTGGATGATTCATCCATGGAAAATTAGAAAAACGCTAAGGACTAAATTTGAAACTGATAAAATTAAAAGATGATAAATAATTAAATAGAAATAAAAATCATTTTATATCATCTTCTTCACCAAATATTCCATGGAAACCCTAGGAAAGAGAAAGCAAGCTGTCTTGGTCAAATTGATAAGTTTTCATGTCCCGTTTTTAGTAAATTTTATATTTTTTAGATCGGGAAAGCTTAATTTGTGTATTTGGGGTATTAATTTGAAAAGATATCAAAGTATAGAATTTTTAGCATAGATGAATATGCTGAAATTATGAAATTTATGGTAGAAAATGAAAGGTTGTTGATAGATAAACAACTTTTACAAAGTGAATTTTGATGAAAACTTGATTTAGGGATTAAATTGTAAAATATGAAATCCATGGAAAAATTCTGAATTTTATAGAATACATGTGCTGTAAATTTTATATTGAAATTTTGGGTAGGCTTGGAATAAGGAGTAAATTGCATGAATTTCATTTTTCGAGCCTAGGGATGAAATCGTCATTTAGTAAAAGTTTAGAGGCAAAATGGTAATTTTGCCTAAGATGTAAATTGGACTAATTTGAGTATGAATTGCATTAAATTGATGTTAAATTTACTCATATAGATCCGGATAAATCGAATACGGAGTTAGAACGAGGAAAGGAGAAAATATCAGATTAATAGACTTTATGTATACGAACATTTATCAAGGTAAGTTCGTATAACTTAGCTATGCATGTTTTTATGCTTAAATTGAATTGTGTATGTAACAGCCCGGTTTAGACCCTAGTCAGAATAGTGGTTTTGGGACCACAAATCCGGGGTCAGAAAAATATTTTAATATTATTTTTGGTGTTTACAGTATGTGATTAAGCATGTGTGAAATTTCTGTGTGAAAATTTTATCGATTGTGTGTTTAATTTGCAAAAAGGACTTAATCGCATAAAATGCAAAAGCTGTGTGCTGATTGTTAAAGTACTTACTTGGCATGGATTCTTAAATGAGAAGTCCTTATGTTGTTATTAAACCATTGAATGCTTTAAAAGACAAGAATGGACAATATTTAGTAGAATTTAAATGCTTATAATAAGGTTATTTTAGTAAATAGTTTATTAAATGTTTAATTATAATAAAACAAGTATGAATATAAAGCCATTATCATTCACTCTTGCCGAAATTGAAGAAATGAAAGCTAGGGCTCATATGTTTTGATATTTGGCTACTTCCAAGCTTGATTAAAGGTCCATTTTTGTTCGGTTATTGATAATTTCTATGTTTTTGTGATCGTTGCTTAGTATTTTATTAAGCCCATGCCTCAATTTCTATTTTTGATGAGGATTTTGATATATGCCATTGATGAATGTTTGAGCTTTGTGATAGTTGATGATGAAATATGAAAGATATGTGATAGATTAACATATTTTGTCTTTGAATTTTTGACGAAATTGGCTATTTTGGGATAAATTGTGAAAATGAGAAATTGGAGGACTAAAATTTGAAATAAATGAAATATATGGGCTTGTATGAGCATAAGGAAAATTCGGCTAGGCATGTGTGAAGTGAAATTTTGTGAATTTGATGATTTTATGAAATAAGGACTTAAATGTCAAAATGTGAAAATGTGAGGGCCAATTTGTAAATTGCCCTAAATAGGTGTGTTTGGACTAAATTGAATGATTTGGTGATTTAATTATCTAAATTGGAATATGTATAGATCAAGAAAAGAGGGACTTGGATCGAGATCGAGGCAAAGATAAAGTGCTCGATTAATCGACTCGTTTTGTTACTTCGACGTCCGAGGTAAGTTCGGATATAATACGAGTTGTTAAATTTATGTCTAAGTGCTATGAAATGAATGAATACGTAATTATTGAATTAGAAATGCTATATGTGAATTTGAGAATTATGGCACTAAGTATGCATATTTAGAATCGAAACAGAGGTGAATGGCACTGTGTGTGCGAAATAAAGAAAGCTTCAGCTGTATTGATTGACACTGTGTGTGCGATACCGAGATAAATTTGGTTTAATGTAAAGGCACTAAGTGTGCAATGATATTTATGCTTCGGCTATGAAATGGGAACTAAGTGTGCGATTGAATCGAAAGAATAACGAAGATTTATCGAAATGTGATATCAAACATTGAGTAGCAAGAATGAATGTTAACTATGTGTTGGCAAAGGTATGTTCGAAACCTATGTGGTTGATGATTTCAATTATGGAAAAATGGCTAGTTGTATAAGCATATGGCTAAGGTTGAGATTATGTATTTTTGTAATATAATCTATGTGATGGTTTATTTTGTATATTGATGTTGAATCATAGAATTAAATGTATTATATTACGAGCTTACTAAGCTTTAAAGGTTACTATGTGAAGTTTTCTCTGTTTTACAGTATATTTAAAGCTAGCTCGGATCCGGGGGTCGTCAGCGACTAAATCACACTATCGGCCATCTATTTTGGTACTTTTGGAAGTTGTATATATTTGGTATATGGAATGTATAGATTAGTGACTAAGATATGTTTTGAATGTTTAAGCCATGCCATGTGATATGGCTTGGTAGTTTGATGATATTGGTTTTTGATTTGGATGTATAAAAAGATGGTTAAAGATGTGCATATGTGATCTATGTGGGTAATTATTTTGGTATATATTAGTAGAATGGAAATGGTATGTTTTATGATGGTCTTGGTAGGGATTAAATGATGCATAAATTACATGTCTTTGTATGTGTAATTGTTACTTTGTGATGGTAAGTTGAGATGGATTGAATAGGAAGAGGAATGATGATGTTAAGAGATTAAATTGAGTATGTTTTGGTATGTTTGAATGCTATTTGAGGTATGAAATTGAATTGGTTGTGCTTGTAGGTGAGACCCTTAGTGTGGGTGGCAAATTGGCCTTGCAAATGGCCTATATTTGCCCACACGGTTGAGCACACAGGCGTGTGGCTCGACCGTGTCATTTGAGGTTGCACATTGAAATAAGTCAAACTCGACCACGAGCTGGACACACGGGCGTGTGGTGCAAGTCAGTGTCAACCACGGGTGAGGCACACGGGCATGTCTCAGGCCGTGTGGACAAGTCAGTATGTATGCCCTGTTTTGCCACGGCTTGGACACATGGGCGTGTCTGATGCCGTGTGAGGCACATGGCCTACCCACAAGGGCGTGTGACCCCTGTAGTTTGGAAAACATGTTTGATTTTCAGAAATTTTCGTATGTGTTTGGTTTAGTCCCGACCCCTTTTTAATGTATGATTAAGGTCTCGATGACCTAATTAAGGGACTATATGTATATATATTGATATGTTTGAATGATGTTAGACTTTGTGCTGTAAAATGTTGGTAAATGTTCCGGATTGATCGGTAATGCTTCTTAACCCTAGACCGGCGACAGTTACGGGTTAGGGGTGTTACAGTGTATGTGATTGTCTAAATATATAAGTGAAATGATTGCATATCTAATAAAGCCCAATAAATGATAATTGTAACACCCCTTACCCGTGTTCGACGCCGTAACAGAGTACGAGGCGTTACCTAACTCAAACACATACTAACATTCATTTCCAGTCATAAAAGTTCATTCAAATTTAAAACTTTTCAATCTTCATCTTAAAGTCCCTAATATGGACCTACGAGGCCCGAAAAACACTTTGAAAACGGTGCAGGACTAAACCGAGCACTTTATAAAACTGTGGAAATTTTCACTAAAAACAGGGGCACACGCCCGTGTGGCAAAGGACACGCCCGTGTGGGCAGACCGTGTAGTAACACACGCCCATGTCCCTAGCCGTGTGGATTTATTTCTCAATTCGAACCTACAGGGGTTTTCATACGGCCATGCACACGGCCGTGTCCATGGCCCGTGTCCCTCACACGGCCATGACACGCCCGTGTCTCCACCCGTGTGTAAAACCCTTAACATTCTGTTTCTGACGTCATAAACCCAAGAAGGTCACACGGCCAGGGCACACGTCCGTGTTCTTAGGCCGTGTGGCGAATTAAATTCCTAAATTCAAGTGCAGACTTCACACGACCTGGGCACATGCCCATGTCCTATGGCCGTGTCTTCCACACGGTTGAGACACACGGCCGTGTCTCAACCCGTGTGGTTACTACTGGGCATTCTGTTTTACCAACTTAGGGATCAAGGGGACATACGGCCGATCTACACGCCCATGGGGAAGACCGTGTGTCACACACGGCCTAGACACACGCCCGTGTGTCTACCCATGTGGACAAAAACAAGGCTATTTACCAAGCCCTTTCTGCCACCCCTACTTGCACCAATATAAGCCACATCAAACATCCTACTCATTCATGCATTAATATACCAATTACTCAGCCAATGCAATTTGAACATTCATAAAAAAAACATCATCATTTTCATATATCAATAATAGGAAATAGCCATCATCCATGGCCTTATACAAAATGAATCATTCTACAATACAAGCCAACACATTTTGCCAAAACAATATGACACTTGACAAAGACTAAGTCCCTATACATCCCATACTCAAAAAGGGTAAATCTAACTATACCAAATGTTCAGATTGATAGTGTGATCGATGACTCTAACGTTCTTTGATCCCCGAGCTAGCTTAGCGACACTATAAGAAAATGAAAGGAAAGGGAGTAAGCACAAAGCTTAGCAAGTTGCATGTAAATAAGTAACAACATCAATTAGGCATCTTTAAACATATAGCATATTATAAACCAACACAACAATCTTGACTTAGCAATGGTAGATTTACTACATATCTACACATCACAAGTATAAGCCAAAGATTAGAAGTTCGTCCCAAAATCATTCTCATGGATAGGACTTACTCAATTTCATCATTACCATTAAGGCATCATAACTAAGCTCATATCTCATGAGTTTCAAGTAAGAACCTGTACCACTCACAACATGGTTATATCCTTCCATATCTTTATCATAAGATTTAAATAACCCGTGAAACCATTTGGAATACTAAAGGATATCCGATAAGCCTCACACAAAAGGGTAAATTGCCGAAGCCATGTCCCAGACATAGTCTTACACTGGCTCACATGTTGAGGCCGATGCCATGTCCCAGACATGGTCTTACACTATCTCTCGTCTCAATGCCGATGCCATGTTCCAAACATGGTCTTACACTAGCTTTCATAATGTGGACGATGCCATGTCCCAGACATGGTCTTACACTAGTGCACATATCATCGCCGATGCCATGTCCCAGACATGGTCTTACACTAGCGCACATATCATTCAAATGTCATGGCTCGGATATCCAATCTATTCCTAAGGTTCAACCGGGAATTTTTTTTACTACATCAATTCTCATCATGCATATTCACAACAATAATCAAACATTTTATGCATTATCAATTGTTTAATGCATAAATACAATAACATTTTATTATTTACGTACAATTTACCTCGGTATACAAAAAGTGAGCGACTAAATTGAATTAGTCCACTAGCTTGGTTTTCCCCCGGTCTAGGTCCGGACTCCATTTTTCTTGATCTAAAATGATAAAATTCACTCATTTAATCACCACATAAATCAAGACATTTCAAAATTCCTACTTTAGCAAAATTATCGTTTTACCCCTAGACTTTCATATAATTACAAATTTTCCCCTAGGCTCGTAAATCAATTTTCATCAAATTTCCTCATTAAATAAGCCTAGCTAAATCTATTTTAAGCTTATAGCAACTCACAAATCCAATTATTTCACACATTTACTACCTATTTTACAACCTTTCAAAAAGGTCCTTTTTAGGTGTTTTCATGGAAACCCCTTTCACAAAAGTTGTTTATAGAACAACCAAGATTAATTTTCTTCCATAAAAATTCAGCAAACAACACTAATTCTCTCATGGAAAAACCCTAGACTTTCAACCATAGTGCAAAGTAGTCCCCTCATTAGCTAGATTAAGCTACAAGGGTTCCAAAAACACAAAAAGCAACAAAAATGACCATCAAAATGACTTACTTGTAAGAGAAAAGCTTGGCTGAAATTTTTGAGCTCTCAAAACCCCTATTTTGCTGATATTTTTGTTGGAAGAAGAAGATGGGAAAAGTTGATTGCTTTTCTTTATTTTATTTTATTACATTTCATCAATTTAGTCACCTAATTCCACGAACTTTGACCAATTTGCATTTTCTTGTCCCCTATGGCCGGCAAACAATATCATAATGGCCTAATTGCACATTAAGGACCTCCAATTTAATATTCTATAGCTATTTGACACCTTTAGCTTGTAGAACAAAACTTTCGCACTTTATGCAATTTAGTCATTTTTCAAAATTAAGCATACACTCACTAAAATTAATTCACCAAAATTTTCATGCACTCATATAATTATGCTATAACACATAAAATAATATTTAAAATAATTTCTCTGGCCTCGGATTAGTGGTTTCGAAACCACTGTTCTGACTAGCCCCAAAATCGGGCTATTACAATTCTTCCCCTTTAGAGATTTTTGTCCCCGAAAATCTTACCAGCGAACAGGTTTGGGTATTTGTCTCTCATAGTCTCCTCGGACTCCCATGTGGCCTCTTCAACCCCATGTCTATGCCATAGTACTTTCACAAGTTCTATACTTTTATTCCTCAATTTCTTGACCTCCCGATCTAAAATCTTTACCGGCTCTTCACCATAGGTCATGTCTGAACAAATCTCAAACTCTATTGGTGAAATCACATGTGATGGGTCAGAACGGTAACGGCGCAACATAGACACATGAAATACATCGTGGATCTTCTCTAGCTCAGATGGAAAGGCTAGTCGATAAGCTACCGGTCCAATTCTCTCGGTCACCTCATAAGGTCCAATAAAACGTGGACTTAATTTGCCTTTTCTACCGATTCTGAGGACTTTCTTCCACGGGGATGCTTTCAAGAACACCTTATCACTGACTTGAAACTCAATCTCTTTTTGTCTCAAATTCGCATAGGATTTTTGTCTATCCGAAGCGGCCTTCAAACAGTCACGAATCACTTTTACTTTCTCTTTGGTTTCTCTAACTAAGTCAACCCCGTGTATCTGATTTTCCTTGAGTTCGGACCAATACAAAGGCGTTCGGCATTTACACCCATATAATGCCTCAAAAGGTGCCATTTTCAAACTCACCTGAAAACTATTATTGTAGGCAAACTCTACCAATGGTAAGTACTTTTCCCAAGTGCCTTCAAACTTAAGAATACAACACCGCAACATATCTTCAAGAATCTGAATTACTCTTTTCGACTGACCGTCGGTTTACGGGTGAAAAGCAGTACTAAAATTCAGTTTCGTCCCCAACGCTTCTTGCAACCGTTTCTAAAACTGAGATGTGAACCTCGGATCTCTATCCGAAATGATCGATAAGGGTACCCCGTGCAGTCTCACAATTTCAGAAACATACAGATCAGCCAATTTCTCAAGTGGATAATCGGTACGCGCAGGTATAAAATGAGCCAACTTAGTTAGCCTATCGACCATAACCCATACCGCATATTTCTTTTTTGGTGTCAACGGTAATCCAGGCACAAAATCCATGGTAATATAGTCCCATTTCCACTCGGTAACCATCATGGGTTGAAGTAGACCCGAAGGTACTTGGTGTTCGACTTTCACTTGTTGACAAATTAAACACTTAGAGACAAACTCGGAGATGTCTCTTTTCATTCCCGACCACTAATACATTTTCTTCGAGTCATTATACATTTTCACACTACCCGAATGGATAGACAAACAACCACTATGGGCCTCTTACAAAATCTTCTGAATAAGCTCATCATCTTTGGGTACACAAATTCTGTCTCGAAACATTAAACAGCCATCTGAACCAATCCAAAAGTCTGATTCTATACCTGTCTCGCACTGAGTCATCTTAGCTTGTAACTCTTTATCACTTTTCTGAGCTTCACAAATCTCTTGCTATAACGCCCCAGTTTTTCATTTATTTCAGCTTTTGTAATTTTGAGACACACAATGTCTATCTGCTTCAGTGGTTATGTGTTTTGGGTGTGTGTGAGAGGTCCCAAGTTCAAGCCTTGGCTTGGGAAAATTTTGGGTTTTTATGGATAAAGCCTTACCTTTGGATAGTAGGCTTATAAGTATTTATTGGTAAGAACATGTCAGAATGGGCCTGCTAGTCTGGTGGTTAAGTGGTGTGTTGTTGAGGTGGAGGTCCTGTGTTCGAGTCCTTGCGGACGTTATGACGTTTTTATTTTTTTCAGTTGTTGGAGAAGAGTTTGAGTTGGTTCCAAACACTGAGTAGTGGATTAGTGGGTGAGGAAAATTAGGGATATGTAATTAGTTTTGTTTTTCCCAAAAGTCCTCTTCTCCCTCTGACGTTTGATGTTTTCTGCTATCTGTTTCTACTTTCAACTTTTGGTTTCCTACCTTTATTCTCTCTTATCTGTTCTTTTCCTTGTTCTCCAAACTCCAATTTTTACCTCTTCCCACCGATATCGTTCATTTCTACGGTTAGTGTGTATTCGGTAAGTCTAGGTGTACGTTTTGTTTTGTTTTGGACGAATTAATGGAGTATTAAGTGGTTATTTTCTGATTAGGGGACAATCAAGAAGCTGTGGGCTGCTTTTTGGCTTTTTAGCAGCGAGAAATCAGCTTGGATCGTTAAGGTAGGGTTGCTGGTAAGTTTTCAGGAATTTCCTGTTCATAACAACTCAGATTAAGTGACTAAAATTTGGCTTGTAATTGTCGAATATAAGTTTCGGAGTGCTCGGGAGTGGTTACGCGTCGAAATTGAACCAGGTGTGTACCCGAAAATACAGAAAACAAGGTTTCGGCGAGAGCTAAAAACCTTACTGTCGATGCCACACGGGCATGTGGTCGCCCGTGTGGTAGGCCGTGTGCAAGACTGTTAGTCACCACACGGCCGTGTGATCTATGAGCCAGGCCGTGCGCAAGCGACATGGCCGTGTGATGGCCGGGCAAGGCTGTGTGCGACACACGGGCTTGACCAATTGGGCCGTGTGGGTCACACAGGCGTGTGGGCCCACACGGGTGAACCACACGGGCGTGTGGGATTCTTGGCTAGGCCATGTGATCCACACGGCCAAGGACAATTTGGGCCGTGTGGGCCCACACGGGCAGGCCACATGGGCGTGTGAGCCCATTTTTCTGTAAAGTTCTGTAGGGGTGCACGGGTCACCCTAGTCGACTGTGGACCTAGTGTAGGGTCGGTAAGCTTTACCTAGACCCCTATTTATGTGACTTGACTTTCTGATTTCTGTACCGAGCATGAATTCTTATATTTGAATGTATGAATTGTGTTTGCATAATAGCATGACATTTTATGTATGTTGCATTGCATCAGGGTGGGTTGATGAGTTGGAGGAAGTATCTGAAAGGCTCTCAAGCCTGTTATCTGACAGCTTAGTTGCAACTATCTAACTTATGTGTCGCATTCGGTACAGCATGGTGTGTAGGGATGGGTGGGTTGATTTTATCCCCACATGGTGTGTAGTGTTGGACGGAGTTGGTGTTTAGAGGCTGGTGGGTAGGATTCTGCTATTCTGTCTGATCTGTTTATTATGACTGAAATGGGCTAAGGCCCTAGACCATATCTGATTCTGTATCTGAGTGGGCTAAAGTCCACACCATTTCTGTAATGGGCTCAGACCCGACCTGTGAATTGATATCTGTTATCTGATATTACTGTGTGTATGTTTTCTGTGGGGATTACACACTGAGTTTGCGAAAACTCACCTTTTACTGCTTATCTGTTCGTAATCCTCGGGAGCGCGGATCGGATCAAGCATGCGGAGGGCTCGGCGATTACTACAGTTACGGACCTTTACGATTTTTACTTTTATTCATGGTTTTGATTATATTTGGGAAGTTTTTGTAAATTGGCCTTTACGAATTTTTGTTTAAGATTTGGAATTTTTATTTTATAAACTGCTAGCAGTAGGATAAGACACGAGTTTTCAAAATAAACAAATGTTTTCTCAAATACACATGAATTCACAAATTATTTTAAAAGCTTCCGCAACGTATAAAGTTTTGAAAATTGATAATGAATATATATAAACGACACGTTTTGACGATATCCTAAGATACCCAAAAATGGTTTTAACGCAGTTACGTTTTCTAAAGCACTATCATGTGACATCGCCAGATTCAGCCATAACGTCCAGGTCGGGTTTGGGGTGTTACACTTGCAAAAACATTGGTCTAGCTCTTAACTCAGCTATGATTGAACCATCATCAATCACAGACAACTGGGTATTCATAGTCCTCAAGGCAAATAATGACTTCCTACTCAAAGCATTGGCGACCACATTTGCCTTTCCAGGGTGATATTTAATTATCAACTCATAATCCTTTATCAGTACTAACCATCTCCGCTGTCGTAAGTTTAATTCTTTTTGAGTCATCAAATACTTTAGACTTTTATGGTCGGTGAATACTCGGCATTTCTCGCCATACAAATGGTGTCTCCAAATCTTCAGTGCGAACACTATGGCGGCCAGCTCTAAATTGTGAGTCGGATAGTTTTTCTCGTGTGGCTTCAGTTGTCTCAAAGCATAAGCTATTACTTTGCCTTCTTGCATAAGTACACACCCCAATCCATTTAAGGATGCATCGCTATACACCACAAATTCCTTTCCCAGTTCTAGTTACATTAAAACTGGAGCCTCAGTCAACAATGCCTTTAGTTTTTCAAAACTCTGTTGGCACTTTTCTTTCCACTCGAACTTAACATCTTTCTGTAGCAACCTCGTCATTGGTGTAGCAATCATGGAGAATCCTTTAACAAACCGTCTGTAGTAACCCGCTAAGCCCAAAAAGCTTATGATCTCTGACACATTCCTCGGCAATTTCCAATCAACGATAGCCGATATATTGCTTGGGTCAACTCTAATTCCATCACCCGACACGATGTGTCCTAAGAATCTGACTTTTCGGAGCCAAAATTCACTTTTGTTAAATTTAGCATACAACTACTTATCTCTTAAAGTTTGTAAGACAATTCTCAAATGCTCGGCATGCTCACTCTCATCATGAGAATAAATTAATATACTATCGATGAAAACAACAATTAACTTATCTAAGTACGGTCAGAAAATACGATTCATTAAATCCATAAACACGGCGGGAGCATTTGTTAAGCCAAAGGGCATGACAAGGAACTCATAATGGCCATACCTCGTCTGAAATGCAGTTTTCGGTACATCTTGTTCCTTAACTCTCAGCTGGTAATAATCGAACCTCAGGTCTATCTTAGAAAACACTGTGGCTCCCTTCAATTGGTCAAACAAATCGTCGATCCTTGGCAAAGGATACTTTTTCTTCACCGTCACCTTGTTGAGCTGTCTATAATCTATGCATAGCCTCATTGATCCGTCTTTCTTTTTCACAAAGAGTACCGGAGCACCCCACGGAGAATAACTCGATCTTTCGAAACCTTTATCCGTCAACTCTTGTAACTGAGCCTTCAATTCTTTTAACTCCAACGGTGCCATCCTATATGGGGCAATCGAAATAGGTGTCGTACTAGGGACCAACTCAATACCAAACTCAACTTCCCTAGCTGGAGGCAATCAAGGTAACTCCTCCGAAAACACATCCAGATACTGACATACCACTGGAACTAACTCAATCATTACTTCCGACTCTTGGGTATTCAACACAAATGCAAGATAGGACTCATACCCTTTTCTTATGTATTTCTCAGCAATCATAGAAGAAATCAGTACACGTAAGCTATCCGGTTCACCTAATTCAACCCGAATAATATCCCCATTTTCACATCTCAGTTCAATAAACTTACTACCACAGTTGACTAACACATTATGAACAGTCAACCAATCCATGCCAAGAATTAGGTCAAATTCATCAAACGGTAGTAGCATGAGGTTAGCCGAAAAACAATGGCTTCTAATCATCAAAGGACAGTTTCTACACACTTTGTCAACTATCACATGCTTGCCTAACGGGTTTGACACTTTTATCATAAATTCTATATACTCAATAGGCATATTCATACTAGACACCAATTTCATACAAATATAGGAATGGGTAGACCCTGGATCAATCAAAGCAACAACAGAGATATCATGAAGAGAAAAAGTACCCTTAATCACATCTAGTGACGATGCCTCTTCGCGGGCGCGAATGGCATAAGTCCTTGCAGGCGCTCGGCCCTCAGACCTCACGGCAAAATTTCTAGGCACACCTCTACTGCTAGCCCCACTTTTTGGGTTCTTCTGTGGTCTACCTCTAGAAGGAGCATTACTCGCTCACACATCTTGCTTTCTGTCTTTCTCATCCATCTCAGGATAGTTTCGAATGAAGTGGTCTAGTGAACCACACTTGAAACAACCTCTTTCATTTCCTCGATACTCACCGAAATGTCGTCTACCACACTGCGAACACTTCGGTTTATTTGGTTGAGCACTACCAACATTCGCAATAGAAGTGGTTTGAGCTTTAGATGCCAAGTACTGCTTACTCCTATTTCTATTTAAGAATCCAACCAAAGCATTGGATCGAGTAGTGAACTCTCTTGATTTCTTGGATGAGAACTGAAACAATTTCCCCAACTGTCTTTTCTTTGAGTCACGAGACTCAATATCAGCTTTCCTTTTCTCTTTGGCCAATTCCTCGGCCTTGCAAGCTCTCTCTACTAGCACAAAAAATTCCTTAAGTTCTAGAATACCGATAAACAATCGGATGTCCTCATTTAATCCATCCTCAAACCTCTTACACATGATGGCTTCAGTGGATATGCACTCCTGAGCGTATTTACTGAGCCTTACAAACTCACGTTCATATTCGGTTACCGTCATTCGACCTTGTTTCAACTCTAGAAATTCCTTCCTTTTCTGGTCTATAAACATCTGGCTAATATACTTTTTACGGAACTCTTCTTGAAAGAATTACCAAGTTATCCTTTCCCTTGGTACAACATACACAAGAGTGTTCCACTATTGGTAGGCCGAGTCTCGCAGGAGTGATACAACACACTTCATGCACTCCTCAGGTGTGCAAGACAACTCATCGAATACCCTAATGGTATTTTCTAACCAGAATTCTGCTCTCTCTGGGTCATCATCTATATTCGCTCTAAATTCCTCAGCCCCTTGCTTTCGTATTCTGTCTACCGGAGGATTTTCTCTTCTAATCGTTTCCACTACTTGGGGAGTTGTAGGGGTAGGCTGGGGAATTGGTGTAACAACCCAAACCCGGCCCAAACACTATGGCCAAATCTAGTTGCTACAGTGGAAAATATTTTGGAAAACACTTTTGGAAAGTAAAAATTCTTAGTTGCCGAAAACCTTTTCAATTGATTGTTTTGTTAAACCTTACTTAGAATTTATTTAAAATTAATTCAACCAAGTTATTATAAAATATCGAGTGTGCCCGATGGCACGATGAAAACATTTTCGTGTTAATTTGGGAAAACATGTGACTTTAATTTAATATTGATAATCATAGTTTAAAACAATTATTCGACATATGAAAAATAACAAAAAAATAAAATATCGGAGGCCTTATTACATCCAAATAAACTAAAAACCGGAAATAAAATTTATCATAACTAAAATTAAAGTTCATTTAATTTAAATCCACCGCATGGCCACCTCGAGTCAACCCGGCTCCACATCCGCGATCTACGTGTCACCTAAAAATGTAAAGAAGAAGGTGAGTCACCAAGACTCAAATGTAACCCTTCCCCATTTTAAAGACATTTCCATACACAACATATAACAATTAATATGCGTAATATTATGTACCCCAACCTAGCCAACCAAACGCCATCTTTGTCTACCCCATTGTGGTACCAAACCACTGGTGGTGCCAAACCACCGGTGACATATAGTCACGATGTGTTACCAAAACAACGGTGTCCGTGAGACACGAATCGATTGATGGGGCCAACCCATCGTGTGATACCAAATCACGGCGCATTTATCCCATATCTCAAGTGGGGCCAACCCACGGTGGTGTTAACCACGTGGGGCGAGTCGCTATGAGGTACCAAACCTCTGGAGGTACCAAACCTCGGTGACCGTAGTCACGGTGTGTTACCAAAACATCGGTGCCCGTCGGCACGATTAATCTGCCCCTCCACTCATCAATCCCACATCAGTCACATATGTATATGTTTCATGTCATCACATACTTAAATCTCATGTATCAATACATCATGCTTCCCAAAAGCATCGAATAACAAATTCATATTAACAGTACTTACCTCGAATCACCATCTATACCGATATGGTATATTATCCAATGCTACATAAAATCAAGATAGCATTCACAACAATTAGCACATTAACAAGTTATACGTGTGTATGTACACACTGTCACCACCGAATCGTCTAAATCCCAAAAGAGAAGTCGGCCACCCTAGATCTACTTGTCCCTATATTCGACCAAATACATGGGTTAGTATTATGGTCTATTCGCCAAACCAAATTGAGAAGGGTTCCTTGTGAACCCGAAATCTTACCCAAATGTCTTAAAACACTCGTCACCACACTCCAAGTGGTTTTGCTTCCCTGTAATCGTCAACCGTTAGTAGCCACTTAATAGCCTTCGGCTTTTTAATCACTTAGGAGAGTAATCTATTACAAGTAGGCACTTACCACCACTTACCCAAATTCGATTGACAGAGACTGGAGAGTTAAATCTACTGCTTGGAAGATCCCGAAATTCCTAGATGACATCGATTTCAAAGAAAGGTTAGCCGAACTATTACCAAATGCCGGATTTCGTCTTTTCCTCACATCCAAATCGACAGAACACAAGAGAAAATATATAAACATTCGGCTAATGCCCCTTACCTACTGAAACCGATTGAAAGGAAAGTCCCGAAGAGTCTTATACCACCTTTAGTGTTCGGCAAAAGTGTTTCCAAAGAGGAGAAGGGAATTTCGGCACTCTAGAGAGGTGTATTCGGCCAAAAGGAAGGAAAGAAAATAATGGGAAGAGAAGTAGAGTTTTGGAAAAAGAAGAGGGTTAGAGGGGATTTTGGTGTTTTGGCAACACAAATAGAAAAGAACCAAAAAGAATGTTAATGGAAGTTTCGGTTTTGGAGAGAATGGAAAAAAAGAGAAGAAAGAAAAGATAGAGGATGAGGGAGTTTTGGGAAATTCGACTAATAGCTAAAAAAGAAAAGAAGGTGGTGAGTTGATTCTTTTATAGGCATTCGGCACCCCCCCCCTTCAAGCTTGCCGTCCACTCCTTCCAACAAGGAGTTCAAATTCTAATCAACCTCCCCAATTACTCCAAGCCACCCATTTGAATTAAAACAAATTAATAATCTTAATAATCAAAATAATATCCCTCTTTATCTCTTATTATCTAAAAAAATCTAATTAAAAGAAAAGCTCATATTATCCTTTAATAAAAAGAATTTAAAGAGAGAAAAACTCTCCACTTGTGCCGTCCAACCATAATGCAAAAAGAGGGATTGTTGTGACTCGAACCAAGGTTCTCCCTTGCTCCTTGGTGGCGTCACTTGTAGTCCTCTAAGTGGCCTCACTTTTGCCACTTTACCAAGGGCTTTTTAGTGTCAATAAATCCTCTATTTATTCTTGTAACCCCTATTTGTTAAGGCTCCTTACCTTTAAAGCTTCCAAATAAAAATTTCTACTAAACCGAGCCTACTCAAGACCCTTAATTAACCTTTATTATTCCATAAATAATATCACAAATGGTTCAAACATAAGAAAAATAATTTAATTCCAAATAGCCCCATCTTTGGGATGTTACAGCCTACCCCCTTAAAATAAATTTCGTCCTCGAAATTACCTAGCTAAAACAGATGAGGGTATTGTCTGCATTGTATTACATCCTCGATTCCCACGTAGCTTCTTCCACACCATGGTTCCGCCAAAGCACTTTCACTAAGGGCACCGACTTTCTACGTAGAACCTTCACATCTCGATCTAAGATCTGAACCGTTCTTCTTCAAAAGATAAATCCTAGTTCACCTCAATCTCGCTCATCGGCACAACGTCGAAGGATCTCGACCGATACCGCCTCAAAGATCGATACATGAAATACGTCATGGATCCGATTCGGCCGCCAAGAACTCTAGGCGATAAGCTACCGGTCCTACTCGCTTTACAATCGATATGGCCCGATGAACCTTGGGCTTAGCTTCCTTTTCGTCCAAATCTCAACACCTTTTTCCAAGGCGACACTTTCGTAAAGACCTTGTCTCCCACAAAGATACACCATTTCCTTGCGCTTGAGATCGGCATAAGACTTCGCCTATCTCGATGCTTCCTTGAGACGAGACCGAATCACCTTGACTTTGTCTTCGCCTCATACCAATTCTGGACCTGAAACTTGTCGTTCCCCAACTCCGTCCAACATGTAGAGAGTACGGCATTTTCGTCCATATAGGGCTTCATATGGAGCCATCTCGAATACTCGCTTGATAACTATTGTTATAAGTGAATTCCGCTAATGGTAGGTACTCTTCCCAACTACCACTAAAATCCAAGACACAACCTCTTAACATGTCTTCTAAGATCTCAGATCACCCTTTCCGATCGTCAGTCGATCGTGGATGGAAAGCCGTCTTGAAATCTAACCGTGTACCCAAAGCTTGATGCAACGCTTTCGAACCTTGACGTGAATCGGGATCCCTATCCGAGATAATCGATCTTTCGCACACCATGCAACCTCACTATTTCACCCACATACAACTTCGCTTAGCTTCGGAGTGAGTAATCCATTCTCACCGGCATGAAGTGAGCTGATTTAGTCAAAGCATCCACAATTACCCAAATCGCATCCTTCTTGTTGGGCGTAAGGGGTAGCCCACTAACGAAATCCATGGTGATCCTCTCCCATTTCCATTGAGGAATCTTTACCGGTTGAAGTAGTCCCGATGGTAATCGATGTTCAGCCTTAACTCGCTGGGCATGTCGGACACTTTCCTACGAAATCAGTTATCTCACGCTTCAACCCCGGCCACTAATCTGCTGCAAATCTCCATACATCTTGCTTCCTCCTGGATGCATAGCATATGGGCTGCTATGTGCATCATGGAGAATTTTCCGCCTCAACTCTTCATCCTTCGGCATGCATGCTCGCCCTTGAAAACATAGCACTCCATCACTAGACAGACCATACCCTTCCAAACCACCATCCTGAACTTGTACCCTCTTAGCGTTCAAGCCTTCATCCACTAACTGCTTTTCCTTAATCTCCTCAATCCATGTTGGCTTAACTTGGAGTTCCGCCAAAAGACTCCCATCATCATATAGACTCAACCGAGCAAACATTGCTCTTAAGTCCGTCACAACCTTCCTGGCTCAACGCGTCGGCTACCACGTTAGCCTTACCGGATGGTACTCGATTGAACAATCGTAGTCCTTTAGTAGTTCAATCCACCGATGTCGTCTCGTGATTCGGATCCTTCGAGTCGAAAGATACCTCAAGCTTTTGTGATCCGTGAAGACTATCGACTTCTCCCCATACGGAGTAATGTCTCCATATCTTGAGAGCAAAGACGATCGCCGCTAACTCCAAGTCGTGCGTTGGGTAGTTAACCTCATGCGGTCTTAATCGACGGGATGCATAGGCTACTACCTTCCCATCCTCTGCATCAACACACATCCCAAACCAAAGGTGTGAGATGCATCACAATAGATCGTGAATAACTTTCTGCTTGGCCGTACTACCAACCGAGCTTCCACAAAAAATTTTCCTTAGCTTATCAAAGCTTCCTTGCTCGCTTCTCCGTCCATACAAATGGAACACCTTTCCTTAGTAACTTAGTTAACGCGGCACTGCTATAAGAGAGAATCCTTCCACGAATCTCCGATAGTACCCGCTAAACCCGAAAACTTCATATTTCACCACCGACCTAGGTGGTTTCCAATCCAATCTTGCTTCAATCTTGCGAGGGTCTACTCTAATTCCTTCACCGATACTACATGACCTAAGAAAGCCACCTCCTAAGCCAAAATTCGCACTTCATCGAATTTGGCGTATAACCGCTTTTCAACACTTGTAGGACTACTCGCAAATGCTTGTCATTCTCCTCCTCCATCCTTGAGTAAACCAATATGTCGCCGATGAACACCACGACGGCCATTGGTCCAAGTCTTCGTTGAAATACCCTATTCATTAAGTCCATAAATGCCGCGCGCATTGGTCAACCCGAATGGCATCACTAAGAACTCGTAATGCCCATACCGAGTTCGAATGCCGTCTTATGAACATCGACCTCCTTCACCCTCAATTGATGATAACGACCTAAGGTCAATCTTTGAGAATACCGACGCACCCTTCCGCTTGGTCAAACAAATCATCGATCCGAGGCAACGGTACTTGTTTTTGATCGTTAACTTGTTTAATCGACGGTAGTCGATGCACATCCGCATAGAACCGTCCTTCTTCTTGACAAACAACACAGTGCTCCCCACGGAGATATACTTGGTCGAATAAACCCTCTATCCAAGAGCTCCCGAATTTGAGCCTTTAGCTCCACCAATTCCTTTGGTGCCATTCGGTATGGTGCTATAGACACAGTGCCGTTCCTGTAGCAAGTCTATACCGAATTCGACTTCCCGATCTGGAGGCGGACCGAAGCTCTTCCGGGAACACATCAACAAATTCCCCAACCGTTCGGACCTTTCCAACTCATCGACCCTTAGCTTCCAAAGCACGATTCGAACCAAATACGCCTCACAACCCTTCTTGACCATCTTTTCACCTTTCAAGGCGGACACTACATTGGATAGGTAATTCCTTCTATCCCCTATCATAACCACTTCATCACCTTCACTGTCTTAAGAACCATGCGCTTAGCCGCAATCCAAATTACCGATACTTAACCACCACCCATTCCAAGGATCAAATCGAACTCCCTAAACGGTAGTTCCATCGAGATCATCCACAAATACTACCCTTGAAGTTCCGAGTGCGCCTCTATAAAGTTTGTCTACCACTACAGAGTGACCTAAAGGGCTAACTACAGGTCATCTCCCTAGAAGCGGTTTGAGTTTAGGTCCATAGTTCCTACCACACTACTAGCAATGTACGAGTGCGTCCGAACCCACATCAATTAATGCAACATAAGGAAGATCAAAAATTAAAACATACCGGTTATGACATCCGGTGCGTCACCCTCCTCGCGACGCCTCATTGCAGAAACTAAGCCAGTGCCTAGCCTCATGTTGCTCGAACCTCGCCTCGAGTTCCACGACCTCGGTTAGGACCGTTGTTTCCTCTGCCATTACCACGACCCTCCGTGGTCCCACATTTCTATCCCGAGTGCGATTACGCCTCTCTCGGCTGATTCTTAGCTAGTTTCCGAACAATCTCGACACGATGCTCCAAAGACCCACACTCAAAACATCCTCTATCACCGGTCCAACAACCTCCCAATGGGTCTTTCCATAGCGGTTACAACTTTGAGTCGGCCTCGATTAGTAGTCGTGGGTCTTGCCGCGCTGATTTGGCCCACTTGGCCTAGCCTTTTTCTCGAACACTACCACTTGATCCAAATGACCCAAATCCTCTCTTCGATTATTCCTACTATAACTTTGCCTCACACCTCATTGATCCCTTCGGCTACCTTAGCCTTTTCCACTAGAGATGAGAACTCACGAACTCTCTGCGGGGCAATCAAGAACCTCAAATCATCTCGGAGTCCATCCTCAAAGCGGACACGGCGCTCATGCTCGATGAGACACGATGCCTCTAGCATACCTACTCACCCTTAAAAACTCCGCCTCATACTCCGACACCGACTTAGTTCCTTGCACTAATCCTAAAAGCCTTTCTCTGGCGTCGGTGTAGCTGGTACCCACATACTTCTTCCGATAGGTGGTTTTGAAATACTCCCAAGTCGATCATCTGCGTAGCCTGCCTCGAACCGTAAGCCACCACCGATCGCTTCATCCTTTAGAAGCGACATCGCCTTTTTTCTTTCGCTTTTCTTCCTCGGTCCAAATCAAGATCATCCATGATCCTTTCGATTGACTCTAGCCGATGATTCTGCTACACTGGTGCCACTCGACGACACCGGAATACCTCCGCTCCGTTAGATCGGAGTCACTCGGGACAGATTTACGAGCTCCCAAATTTCCACCACCCGACCACCATCTCCAAGACTCGCAAAACAGACTTGCAATACCGCCTCATCACCGGCCCGATCCTCGCTCTTCACTCTAAAAGTAGGAGGTGGTGGTGGCGGTGGTACCTCATTTTCGAACCTTGTCCCGACTTGACGGGTTCGGACAATCGTCATCCTACCCCATCACTGCGTCCACGGCGTCCCACGTCCTCTAGAACTCATTCTATCTACCGCGCTTTTAACTGATTAAGAAAAATTTTATGCGTTAGCATTTGTTCCACTTTCTTATTCACGAAGAAATTTTATGGATAGAGTTTTAATCAGAGATTCTTTCGAGCAAACAAGGTTTCAGTTTCCTATCCTAGTTCGCACAAAGAAGTTCATGCATCCATTCCTTAATGCTTTCCATACCTATTCGCTCATCGGACATTTCTGCCCATTTCTAACCCAGGGGTATTTTCGTAATTTTCCAGAACCAAAATATTTTGCTGATGATTTCCAAAGCTAAGTTGTTGAATATTTGTAAAATAGTTGAAATTTTTGAGCAAAACCATTGAACTGATATTTTATGAACCGAGGGCATTTTAGTAATTTTCCACAATCAAGTTTTTCGAGAAAAATGTTGTAAAAATAATGTTCTCGGTTTTGAAAAAAATTATTGCACAAGTTTTGAAAACATTAGGGTTTGTTGTTTCATTCTTTTTCGAAAACATGGCTAATTCCCTTTTCGGGTTTTAATCATTGTGTTTAGCCTATGACCGAGCCCTCCCGGTCGTGGTGAACCAAAGCTACGCACCAAGCAGATTCGAGAAGAAGAGGAGGTGGGTCACGCGGACGCTTAAATACCAAGCTCTCACCGAACCTTTCTAGACATGCGCACGCAGGTTACCACACCACCGAGCCCTCTCGAGTTAGGGTGAACCGAGAAGTCTGCGCACACTGTAGGATACTGCGAAGAGGAGGTGAGTCACGAGGATCGCTTAAATACTGTGCTCTTCCGGATCCACTCCTAGACATGCGTGCAGGGGTTACCACACCCTAGCTTATTGACTAAGTCATAGGTTGGTTTAGTTCCTTAAGTCTTATGTTCTGTTTATGTGTTTGAGTAATCTAATCCTAGGGTTCAAGTTCCTATAAGTCTATCTACGCCCATGCTTCCTACCCTTCTACTGAATATAATTCACAAAGAGGTTTCATGTACTTACAGGCGGATCGGTCTGCAGGAGACTCGGGCCATGCTGTTCAAAACCAAAAATCATTCCATAAGGCCTACTAAAACATTTTTGGGCCTTGGGCCCCACACCCAGAGCTTTGAACTTGGCTCGATACCAATTTTGTAACAACCCAAACCCAAATTTCAAACACTATGGCCGAATCTAGTTGCTACAATGGAAAATATTTTGGAAAACACTTTTGGAAAGTAAAAATTCTTAGTTGCAGAAAACCTTTTCAATTGATTGTTTTGTTAAACCTTACTTAGAATTTATTTAAAATTAATTCAACCAAGTTATTATAAAATATCGAGTGTGCCCGATGGCACGATGAAAACATTTTCGTGTTAATTTGGGAAAACATGTGACTTTAATTTAATATTAATAATCATAGTTTAAAACAATTATTCGACATATGAAAAATAACAAAATAAAATAAAATATCAGGAGGCCTTATTACATCCAAATAAACTAAAAACCGGAAATAAATTTATCATAACTAAAATTAAAGTTCATTTAATTTAAATCCACCGCATGGCCACCTCGAGTCAACCCGGCTCCACATCCGCGATCTACGTGTCACCTGAAAAATGTAAAGAAGAAGGTGAGTCACCAAGACTCAGTATGTAACCCTTCCCCCGTTTTAAAGACATTTCCATACACAACATATAACAATTAATATGCGAGAATATTATGTACCCCAACCTAGCCAACCAAACGCCATCGTCTACCCCATTGTGGTACCAAACCACCGGTGGTGCCAAACCACCGGTGACATATAGTCACGATGTGTTACCAAAACACCGGTGTCCGTGAGACGAATCGATTGATGGGGCTAACCCATCGTGTGATACCAAATCACCGCGCATTTATCCCATATCTCAAGTGGGGCCAACCCACGGTGGTGTTAACCACGGGGACGAGTCGCTATGAGGTACCAAACCTCCGGAGGTACCAAACCTCTGGTGACCGTGAGTCACGGTGTGTTACCAAAACATCGGTGCCCGGCACACACGATTAATACCCTCTCCACTCATCAATCCCACATCAGTCACATATGTATATGTTTCATGTCATCACATACTTAAATCTCATGTATCAATACATCATGCTTCCCAAAAGCATCGAATAACAAATTCATATTAATGTACTTACACCGAATCACCATCTATACCGATATGGTATATTATCCAATGCTACATAAAATCAAGATAGCATTCACAACAATCAACACATTAACAAGTTATACGTGTGTATGTACACACATGTCACCACTAAATCGTCTAAATCCCAAAAAGAGAAGTCGGCCACCCTAGATCTACTTGTCCACATATTCGACCAAATACATGGGTTAGTATTATGGTCTATTCGCCAAACCAAATTGAGAAGGGTTCCTTGTGAACCCGAAATCTTACTCAAATGTCTTAAAACACTCGTCACCACACTCCAAGTGGTTTTGCTTCCTGTAATCACAACAACGTTAGTAGCCACTTAATAGCCTTTGGCTTTTTAATCACTTAGGAGAGTAATCTATTACAAGTAGGCACTTACCACCCCTTACCCAAATTCGATTGACAGAGACTGGAGAGTTAAATCTACTGCTTGGAAGATCCCGAAATTCCTAGATGACATCGATTTCAAAGAAAGGTTAGCCGAACTATTACCAAATGCTGGATTTCGTCTTTTCCTCACATCCAAATCGATGAGAACACAAGAGAAAATATTAAAACATTCGGCTAATGCCCCTTACCTCATCAAACCGATTGAAAGGAAAGTCCCAAGAGTCTTATACCACCTTTAGTGTTCGGCAAAAGTGTTTCCAAAGAGGAGAAGGGAATTTCGGCACTCTAGAGAGGTATATTCGGCCAAAAGGAAGGAAAGAAAATAATGGGAAGAGAAGTAGAGTTTCAAAAGAAAAGAAGAGGTTAGAGGATTTTGGTGTTTTGGCAATACAAATAGAAAAGAACCAAAAAGAATGTTAATGGAAGTTTCAGTTTTGGAGAGAATGGAAAAAAAGAGAAGAAAGAAAAGATAGAGGATGAGGGAGTTTTGAGAAATTCGGCTTATAGCTAAAAAAGAAAACAAGGTGGTGAGTTGATGCTTTTATAGGCATTCGGCACCCCCCCTTCAAGCTTGCCGTCCACTCCTTCCAACAAGGAGTTCAAATTCTAATCAACCTCCCCAATTACTCCAAGCCACCCATTTGAATTAAAACAAATTAATAATCTTAATAATCAAAATAATATCCCTCTTTATCTCTTATTATCTAAAAAAATCTAATTAAAAGAAAAGCTCATATTATCCTTTAATAAAAAGAATTTAAAGAGAGAAAAACTCTCCACTTGTGCCGTCCAACCATAATGCAAAAAGAGGGATTGTTGTGACTCGAACCAAGGTTCTCCCTTGCTCCTTGGTGGCGTCACTTGTAGTCCTCTAAGTGGCCTCACTTTTGCCACTTTACCAAGGGCTTTTTAGTGTCAATAAATCCTCTATTTATTCTTGTAACCCCTATTTGTTAAGGCTCCTTACCTTTAAAGCTTCCAAATAAAAATTTCTACTAAACCGAGCCTACTCAAGACCCTTAATTAACCTTTATTATTCCATAAATAATATCACAGTGGTTCAAACATAAGAAAAATAATTTAATTCCAAATAGCCCCATCTTTGGGATGTTACAATTAGAGGGGGTGGAGGAGGTGGAGCGTTCGGGTTTGCACGAACAAACTCCGAATACAAAACGTTCATCATATGGAGGAAGGCTTCTCTAGCCCCTCCACCCTGACTTAGTGTCACGGGCCCACTTTCGACTGGCGTGGTCCGTTTTACGGGAGCCGGCATATTACTTTCTACGTTATCCGCCACTGCTCCGTCGGGATCCATTTACTATATAAAACACAATTAAATTGTCAGAAGCCGTCACACTAGCATAATTCATATATGGCATGTATAGCTAGACTCGTACACACGCTAGGTTAGTCTGAGAATCGAATAAATCGTAGCTCTGATACCAATAAATGTAACACCCCTTACCCGTGTTCGACGCCGCAATAGAGTACGAGGCATTACCGAAGTCAAAAACATACTAACATACATTTCCGGTCATAAAAGTTCGTTCAAATTTAAAACTTTTCAATCTTAATCTTAAAGTCCCTAATATTGACCTACGAGGCCCAAAACACACTTTGAAAACGGTTCAGGACTGAACCGAGCACTTTAGAAAACTTTGGAAAATTTCACTAAAATAAGGGCACACACCCGTGTGGCAAAGGACACACCCGTGTGGGCAGACCGTGTAGTCACACACGCCCATGTCCCTAGCCGTGTGGATTTATTTCTCAATTCAAACCTACAGGGGTTTTCATACGGCTATGCACACGCCCGTGTCCATGGCCCGTGTCCCTCACACGGCCATGACACGCCCGTGTCTCCACCCGTGTGTAAAAACCTTGACATTCTGTTTCTGAAGTCATCAACCCAAGAAGGTCACACAGCCAGGGCACACGCCTGTGTTCTTAGGCCATGTGGTGAATTAAATTCCTAAATTCAAGTGCAGACTTCACACGACCTGGGCACATGCCCATGTCCTATGGCCGTGTCTTCCACACGGTTGAGACACACGGCCGTGTCTCAGCTCGTGTGGTTACTACTGGCATTCTGTTTTACCAACTTAGGGATCAGGGGGACACACGGCCGATCTACACGCCCATGGGGCAGACCGTGTATCACACACGGCCTAGACACATGCCCGTGTGGACAAAAACAAGGCTATTTACCAAGCCCTTTCTGCCACCCCTACTTGCACCAATGTAAGCCACATCAAACATCCTACTCATTCATGCATTAATATACCAATTACTCAGCCAATGCAATTTGAACATTCATAAAAAAACATCATCATTTTCATATATCAATAATAGGAAATAGCCATCATCCATGGCCTTATACAAAATGAATCATTCTACAATACAAGCCAACATATTTGGCCAAAACAATATGACACTTGACAAAGACTAAGTCCCTATACATGCCATACTCAAAAAAGGGTAAATCTAACTATACAAAATGTTCAGATTGATAGTGCGATCGATGACTCTAGCGTTCTTTGATCCCCGAGCTAGCTTGGCGACACTATAAGAAAATGGAAAGGAAAGGGAGTAAGCACAAAGCTTAGCAAGTTGCATGTAAATAAGTAACAACATCAATTAGGCATCTTTAAACATATAGCATATTATAAACCAACACAACAATCTTGATTTAGCAATGGTAGATTTACTACATATCTACACATCACAAGTATAAGCCAAATATTACAAGTTCGTCCCGAAATCATTCTCATAGATAGGACTTACTCAATTTCATCCTTACCATTAAGGCACCATAACTAAGCTCATATCTCATGAGTTTCAAGTAAGAACCTGTACAACTCACAACATGGTTATATCCTTCCATATCTTTATCATTAGATTAAAATAACCCGCGAAACCATTTGGAATACTAAAGGATATCCGATAAGCCTCACACAAGAGGGTAAATAACCGAAGCCATGTCCCAGACATGGTCTTACACTGGGTCACATGTCGAGGCCGATGCCATGTCCCAGACATGGTCTTACACTATCTCTCGTCTCAATGCCGATGCCAAGTTCCAAACATGGTCTTACACTAGCTTTCATAATGTGGACGATGCCATGTCCCAGACATGGTCTTACACTAGCGCACATATCATCACCGATGCCATGTCCCAGACATGGTCTTACACTAGCGCACATATCACTCAAATGTCATGGCTTGGATATCGAATCTATTCCTAAGGTTCAACTAGGAATTTTTTTACTACATCAATTCTCATCATGCATATTCACAACAATAATCAAACATTTTATGCAATATCAAATTTTTAATGGATAAATACAATAACGTTGTATTATTTACGTATAACTTACCTCGGTATACAAAAAGTGAGCGACTAAATTAAATTAGTCTACTAGCTTGGTTTTCCCCCGGTCTAGGTCCGGACTCTGTTTTTCTTGATCTAAAATGATAAAATTCACTCATTTAATCACCACATAAATCAAGACATTTCAAAATTTCTACTTTGGCAAAATTACCGTTTTGCCCTTAGACTTTCATATAATTACGATTTTTACCCTAGGCTCGTAAATCGATTTTCATCAAATTTCCTCATTAACCAAGCCTAGCCGAATCTATTTGAAGCTTATAGCAACTCAAAAATCCAATTATTTCACACATTTACTACCTATTTTACAACTTTTACAAAAAAGGTCATTTTTAGGTGTTTTCATGGAAACCCCTTTCACAAAAGTTGTTTATTTAACAACCAAGATTCATTTTCTTCCATAAAAATTCAGCAAACAGCACTAATGCTCTAATGGAAAAACCCTATACTTTCAACCATAGTGCAAAATAGTCCCCTCATTAGCTAGATTAAGCTACAAGGGTTCCAAAAACACAAAAATCAACAAAAATGACCATCAAAATGACTTACTTGTAAGAGAAAAGCTTGGCTGAAATTTTTGAGCTCTCAAAACCCCTATTTTGATGATATTTTTGGTGGAAGAAGAAGATGGGAAAAGTTGATATATTTTCTTTATTTTATTTTATTACATTTCATCAATTTAGTCACCTAATTCCACCAACTTTGACCAATTTGCATTTTCTTGTCCCCTATGGCCAGCCAACAATCTTCTAAGGGCCTAATTGTACATTAAGGACCTCCAATTTAAGATTCTATAGCTATTTGACACCTTTAGCTTGTAGAACAAAACTTTCGCACTTTATGCGATTTAGTCCTTTTTCAAAATTAAGCATACAATCACTAAAATTAATTCACCAAAATTTTCATGCACTCATATAATTATGCTATAACGCATAAAATAATATTAAAAATAATTTCTCTGGCCTCGGATTAGTGGTTTCGAAACCACTGCTTCGATTAGCCCCAAAATGGGGCTGTTACATTAATACCCGATAAGTGATAAATGTTAAAAATGTTATTTTTGTGCTAGATTTGAATGTGAAAATGTGAATTACATAAATTCATAAATTTATGAGATTGAACATATACCCGACAATTGCCTGATAAATGTTAAATCCCGTTTGAATAAATGGAAGTCGATGGATAAATGTGTTTTTGTAACAGTCCAGTTTAGACCCTAGTCGGAACAGTGGTTTCGGGACCACAAATTCGAGTCAAAAAATATTTTAATATTATTTTCCGTGCCTATGATACATGATTAAGCATGTGTGAAATATCTGTGAATTAATTTTGTCATTTGTGTGCTTAATATGAGAAAGGACTAAATCGCGAAAAAAGGTAAAATGACATTCTATATGTTAAAGTGCTTATTTGAGTTGGCTTTTAAATGTAGTGGCCTTATGAGGCAATTAAGCCATTTTATAAGATAGTGGATGGCTAATGGACGGTTTCGGACATAGTTTATATGGTTTTCTTATTTAATTATAAAGGTTAAATAAGTAAAATAGTAAATAAGTAATATTAAGTAAAAGACAAAGCTAAAATATGTTATTATTTTTATCATCCATCACCGAATGTAGAAAAGAAAGGAAGGGTTTTAAGCTTTCATGGTATTCGGCTATTACAAGTATCAATTCAAGGTATGTTTTGCTTCTACTTTTGATAATTTCTACGTTTTTGTGATCGTTGCTTCGTGTTCTCCAAAACCCATGCTTCAATTTTGTGAATTGATGAAGATTTTGAAAAGTGCCATTGATTAATTCATGAGTTTTGTGATGTTTGATGATGAATTATGAAAGATATGTGATAGATTAACATAGTTTGTCTTTGAATTTTTGATGATTTTGAGTAATTTGGACTTAATTGAGAAAATAATATTTTGAAGGACTAAATTGTGAAATAAACAAAATGTATGGATTTGTATGGTATTAGTGAACATTCGGCTAAGCATGGGTATAAGCAAATTATGTGTATTTTGTGATTTTGTGAAATAAGGACTAAAATGTCAAAATGTGAAAATGTGGGGGTTAATTTGTAAATTGCCCTAAATATGTGTTTTTGGTTTGAATTGAATGAATTAGTGAATAAATGAGTTAAATTTGAATATGTATAGATCAAGAACCGAAGAAAACAGACTTTGATCGTGGGAAATCGAAAGTAATTGAGTAGCCGAGTTCGTTTCTGTTTATCCGAATCCGAGGTAGGTCAATATACAAATAAATGTATTTACATTAATATATGTATGTTCATATGAAAATTTATAATGATGAATGTATAAGAGATGATGAGTACATGAAATCCGAGATAGTATCGACATGGTGTCAACATTCGAAAAAGTCCCGTACGAACCTAGGAATAGATAGGATTACATATGTCATGACATAGGTGTCCGATATGTGATATCGTATAAGACTGATCGTTTGTCAGAGTTTTGAAAATTTAAATAACGAGAATGATCGAACCTGGAAACTAACTATGACAACGATTGAGGCAAGTGCACCTATCGAATAGTAGTATAGCTTAGGCAAGACCGAATTGTCGAACCCAAAGGAACTAAAAGTACTAATACTAACTTTCTTTTTATTATTTAGCCTAAGAATTAAGCGAATGGTTGTTTAATCTAATTTACTAAACTTAAAGACTCTAAGACAAAGAATAATAAATTTGGGAGAATACTTGAGGAAAAACCAATTAATTAAGACGACACCCAAGGAAGAATCCACCTAGGCTTCACTTGTTATCTAACTCAAACTGCATTTATGTATTCATTTGATTTGATCCGTAGGATTCCCTAATTTATATTAAACCCTCTCTCGAGGCGAATAACGTCTAACCCTAGGTTGATTAATTGAAATCTCTTTCTAATTAAAACCCCTAGAATTGCATTAACTCGATCTATGGACTCCCATATTAGGTTTCACCCTAATCCGGCAACGCTTCGTCACCCTATCTCTAGGTGCGCGATCAACTCCGCTTAACTATGCTAGATCTACTCTTGGGTAGGGACTTTTGCTCCTCCACCTAAGCACATCAAACTTGAATTAATATCCGCGAAATATCAACACAAGAATTAAGAACACATAATTAAGAACAAATCAAATATTTATCATATAGTTTAGTAAACGATAACAAGATTCATCTAAGTTTCATCCCCCTCAGGTATCTGAGGGTTTAGTTCATAACAATAAAGGAAAATATCTCAGAAGAAAAGATAAAACAAAACATAAGAAATCCCTAAAACCCCCTGAAGGAATTGAAGAGGAGATCCTCCGTCTTGAGTATAATTCCGGCTTCTTGAGATGGATAAACTGGCTATCCCTGAGCGAATCCCCACAAATCTGCCCTCTTTGGCCGAGCAAGACGCCCCTAAACGATAGCTTGGGCTCCCCCTTTCAGGTCATATTTAGGGTGTATTTATAGGCTTTTGGAATGTGTTTCTTTGCCCCTAAGTATCCAAATCCGATTGAAATTGCTCTTTTCCGCGGCAGGGACACGGCCATGGCACACGCCCGTGTGAATCGTCTTTAGGCCGTGTTCAGACTTTTAATGAGGTGACACGCCCATGTATCTCATGGCTAGACCGTGTTCGAGATTATTGAGGAGGCACGGCCGTGTGGTCTTGGGCCCAGGCCGTGTCGATTTCGTGCTTTGGCCCATTTGGCCCGTTTTAAGCCCGTTTCTTATTCTTTTCATCATCCGGTGCTTTCCTGAGTATATAACATGAAAAGAAAGGATTAAGAGCACCTTTTTACATAAAATAAGGGGTAATTCATCCAAAAGCATACTAAATGTGGGATTAAAATATGTTACTTTTACGGTTTATCAAATACCCCCACACTTAAGCTTTTGCTTGTCCTCAAGCAAAATTCTCAACTTAGAATTAAAATGAACTTTCCATAATTCCTAATATTCATTAATAGTGTTTCATCATAATTCAAGGATAATTTATACATGGATCATTTAACTCAAAGAGTCCTAAAGATTCAAAACAGTCTAAGTCATACATTTGTAGCACAAAAACATAGGTGTTTCCCTTCATCTAAATAATTACCTCTGGTTCAAAACCTACAAGGATTGACATCCTCACAAAAGATTCACTCAAATCACGCGAAGTGTTTAAGGTTCAGAATTAAGCACTCAAATGTCAAACCTGAAAAGTTAATCCCATAGGTTTGCATGAAAATCAAATCTCCACCACTGTAATATGAGATGATGCACACATCAAAAGGTCTTTATCAGGGTTGTATCGTGGCTTGGGTTAAGGTGTGGATAAAGGCTGAATTAGAGGGTTAGAATCGAGATCGACCTGACAAATTACCTAACTAGAAATAACAAACTGAAAAATAAATAATTACATGAATTGAAACTTTGAAACTAATAATACGAGCTTCTTTTTCAATAAATAGACGTTAAATGTACAAGCTCGCTTTTCATCATACTAATACTGAATATACTTCGATATTTTTTTTAGAACAAATCAAATGTTTACAATAATAAGAAAGTACTTTAACAACTAAAATATAGAACATAGTTAGGAAACTCCTCAAAATCAAATCTTAACAAAAAGGGTAGTCAAGAAGAATGGTGATAACAAATACAAAGGGTTTTGGGTTAATATTAGTAGGTGAGTCAATAAAAAGGGTTGTTAGGATCAAAAGGGGTTCACTAGGGGTTAATTATGAAGGTAGGCTTTTTATGGAGTAAGTGGGTTAAATCCTAGGTGCCTTTATCATTTTTGTATATCAAATCAAAGATGTGGTCTCAACATGTATAATCGATGCAGGTTCTAGAATAACAAATCAATGTTGACACACTTATAATCAAAAAGTGAGCATGAAAAAGGATATATGCTCTTATAAGGCTCAAAATCTCACAAAAAATCATGGGTATTTTGATGTCAACCTCGTAAATTTGAAACTTCAAAGTAATATTCAAATTCAGGTAGACAACCTAGAAAATTTTTTTATTTACTTGAAAAATATACTTATCATGCTTGATTCTCTAATATTCTTAGAATTCAATCATCAATGCACAATTATCAATGACTTAATCTAAAACATATCAATAAAAATCATAAATCATGGAAATTTCATCCTAATTAGTAATATGAGAAAATTACTTAAAACCAAGACTAAATTCAGGGATTTGAGAATAATGCAAAAAGTTAGGCATCCTTAAGATTCATCCCCCCACACTTAAGATGTACATTGCCCTCAATGTAAAAAGATATATATAGACAATTAAGTATAAATTCAAAAGATATGGAGAGAAGTGAAACCCCCTGAATGATGGATGAAATCCTTGCGTTGGAGGTAAAAGATAAGTTGGAGGGTTCGTTCTTTATGACGATCCTGCGCTAGATGAAGAAATTGGGTAGCTCATGGAGGATTAGCCAGGATATAATAATCATAATTAAAACTATACTAATTAAATAATTAAATAAAAATAAGCTAAAGTGAAGAAAAATAAAAAGTGAACTAAAAATAAAAGAAAAGTTAAATGGACCGTAGAGTCCTTATTGTTGGGTGTGATTTCTCAGGCTGTGGATATAATGGTGGTCATGGTGTGATTCCCAAGCAGCCTGAAGAACTAAAAACCAAGAAACTAAAATAAAATGAGTTAAATTAAGCAGAAAAGAAGTAAAGATACGGAAATTGAAGCAAAAGAGAAAAACGAAATAAGAACTAAATGGCCTCAAATATCCTTGGCTCGCCGAATGATTGAAGCGGCCGGCATGAACTTATATAGATCGGTCTCCATGAGGGAGACTGTGCTGGGATCCTTCCGTTTCTTTGACATGGCCAAAAGATTGAGAAGAATGCTATAAGAATGAAGAATGCTAAGAATGTATGGTGTAAGGGTGTAAAGGACGAAGAAGGGTGAAAGTTAGGTGAGAAGAGGGAGGGGTGGGTGGTTTAAATAGAATTCTCAAATCAGGTACAACCCCACGCCCGTGTCTCATGGGTGTGTTGTTTCACACGGCCACCTCTCACGGTCGTGTGTGTAGGTGTGTTGATTCTTTCACGCCTGTTTTCACAGATTGCCACGCCCGTTTCTGATAAGTCAATGTCATCCACGGCCGCATCACACAGCCGTTGCATTTTGTCGGTGCCCGTGGGGGTGGTTGGAGTCCGTGACTCGAAGATTTGATTCTTTCTGACTTGTACCTCTTCTGCCATTGTCAGTACGGAGATTCTGTGCTTCCACACGGCCACGGACACTGCCGTGTGTAAGGCCGTGTGGCCTAGAAATTTGCACTTTTGGTTAGTTTAAAACTAGGTGTTTAAGACTAAGATAAGAGAAGAAAGTAAAATGAAAACAAATCGAAAGTAATTAGGGTTAGTGCTCGGGTTGCCTCTCGAGAAGCGCTCATTTAAAGTCTTAACCTAGACTTTCCTCGTATTCGCAACAAATCAGGGTGGTTTAAAAATTTGAATATCTTCCCTCATGCTATCAGTTTTATTATCATGATAGAGTTTAAGTCGAGAAGCGTTTACATTGAAAGTACCAAAAATAGGATTACTTACCTCGACTGTTCCATATGGAAAAACACTGATTACCCTAAACGGTATTTCTTTGCTTGTGTTAGGGTCAGGAGGAGATGTTCGAGGGTCTATTTTTTCTATCAATACCTGATCTCCGATTTTGAACTTGTTTGCTTCGTGGAGTGGCTCTGGTTCTGCTTCGTATATTCCTAACTTTTCCTTCAAATGCGTCTTCCACTCGTCTAGATCATCGACCTGAATCCCTTGTTCTTCGTGTGTTATTTCTTTGTTGGCACATGGTATAGAATCGGGTTAATTTGTATTCTTTCCTAGTGTTTCCTGAAAAGAAGGGTTAACCGAATGGTTATCAATAGAATTTGTTTTCTCACCTGGATTACTCGATGTTCTAGCCGAATCGAGAGCTTGGGGAGTGACTGTTTCATTACCTACACGAAGTATTAGTTCTCCTGCATCAATGTCGATTTTAGTTCTAGTAGTTGCTAAGAATGGTCTTCCTAAAATTAAGGGAATCAAATTATCCTCATCCATGTTTAAGACAACAAAATCTACTGGGAAAATGAATTTATCAATTTTTACAAGAACATCTTTGATAATACCCCTAGGAATTCTAACAGTTTTATCAGCTAGTTGAATGCTCATCCTAGTTTGCTTGGGTTTCCCTAGACCTAGTTGTTTAAACAATTTATAAGGCATGACATTTATGCTTGCCCCTAGATCAGCTAACGCATTATTAATAGATAAACTACTAATTAAGCATGGAATTGTAAAACTCCCTGGATCTTTTAATTTCCGTGGTAGTTTATTTTGCAAGATTGCCGAGCACATTGCGTTTAGTTCCACGTGTGATGCCTCGTCTATCCTTCGTTTGTTCGTCAAAAGCTCTTTTAAGAATTTTCTAGAATCTGGCATCTGTGAAAGAGCTTCAAGTAACGGTAAGTTAATATGTAATTTCTTTAAAAGTTTAAGAAACTTACCGAACTGTTCTTCTGTGTCGTCTCTCCTTAATGCTTTGGGATATGGTATGCGAGGTTGGTATTCTTTGATTACCGGTTTTGGCTTATTATTACTTACCTCAACCTTACCTTCTTTGACCACATTCTCTTACTTTGAATTGGGCTCGTCTAACCCTTCAGTTTCTTGAGCTGATATGGCTTGGATTTGCTCCTTTGGGTTAATCTCAGTGTTGCTTGGTAGACGCCCTTGTGGTTGTTCAGAAATTATCTTTGCGAGTTGTCCAACTGTGTTAGTAAGTTGTCCAACTATCTTAGTGAGTTCCCCCACTTGGCTCTCGATCCCTTTAATTGATGTCTGTTGATTCTTAAGGGTGGTCTCAGTGTCTTGGAGACAATTATCTGTAGCTGCCATGAATTTTGTCAGCATCTCTTCAAGGTTTGGCTTCTTCTCCTGTGGATAGGGCTGATTTTGGAAATTTTGAGGAGCTTGTTGTCTTTAATTTCCTTGATTTCCTTGTCCTCCCCATGAAAAATTTGGGTGGTTCCTCTAACCTGGATTATAATTATTACTATAAGGATTACTATTAGATTTGAAATTGTTACCTATATAGTTCATCTATTCGTTCTCTGTGCCCGGTTGGTAGGGTGGGTACTCAGGATTCACCACAGTTCCACTTGCGTCGCCTCAGACATTTGGATGTACTGCGAAGAACACAAACTATCAAGCTTTTTATTCATCATCTCTACCTGTGTTGATAGCATGGTTACTGCATCGATGTTGAAAACTTCGGCTGATTTTGTTGGTTTTGTCCTTGTAACCTGCCACTGATAGTTATTCAGTGACATCTCCTCTATGAATTCGTAGGGTCGCCGTGAGTTGTATTGTTCAGGTTCCACCGGCACGGCCAATCAATTAGTTGCCTCGTTGAGGGGTTTACACCGTTATAGAAAGTTTGGACTTGGAGCCACAAGGGTAAACCATGGTGTGGACACCTTCTCAAGAGATCCTTGTATCTCTCCCATGCGTCGTATAATGTCTCTAAATCCATCTACACAAAAGAAGAGATATCATTCCGTAATTTAGCCGTTTTGGCCGTTGGGAAATATTTTAATAAAAAAATTTCGGTCATTTGATCCCATATAGTGATTGACCCTCGTGGTAACGAGTTTAACCACTGTTTGGCTTTATTCCTTAATGAAAAGGGAAATAACCGAAGCCATATGGCATCATCAGAAACGCCATTTATTTTGAAGGTATCACAGAACTTTAAAAAATTAGCTATATGAGTATTTGGGTCTTCGTCCTGTAAACCATCAAATTGAACAAATTGTTGAATCATTTGTATAGTGTTAGGCTTTAATTCAAAATTATTAGCAGCTATAGCAGGCCTAACAATACTTGATTCTGCTCCTGTTAAATGAGGTTTAGCATAATCATACATAGTGCGTGGAGCATTATTTTCTGCGAAATCTTGGGGTGGTGGATTATTCTCGTCCATCCCTTCAGTAGGATTGGATTCGCCTTCTCGCTCTTTTTCTGTGTAATTTAGGGCTCGCCTTATTTCTCTGTGATTCCTGCGAGCGGTAGCTTCAATATCACTGTCGTATACTAGTGGTCCTCTCGGGTTCCTTCTAGTCATAAACTAGAGGTACCTACTAGGAAAAGAAAGAGAAAATTTAGCAAAGTTAAAAACAAAACAAAAATAAAAATAAAAATAAAAGTAAATTGCGGAAAATAATGGCTAAAGTAATAAAAATAGAGCTTTCTTAATATTTTAGTTCCCCGGCAACGGCGCTAAAAACTTGATCGTTTGTTAGAGTTTTAAAAAATTAAATAACGAGAATGATCGAACCTGGAAACTAACTATGACAACGATTGAGGCAAGTGCACCTATCGAATAGTACTACAGCTTAGGCAAGACCGGATTGTCGAACCCAAAAAAACTTAAAAACTCTAAGACAAAGAAGAATGAATTTGGGAGAATACTTGAGGAAAAACCAATTAATTAAGACGACACCCAAGGAAGAATCCACCTAGACTTCACTTATTATCTAACTCTGAACCAGACGATGTATTCATTTGATTTGATCCGTAGGATTCCCTAATTTATATTAAACCCTCTCTCGAGGCGAATAACGTCTAACCCTAGGTTGATTAATTGAAATCTCTTTCTAATTAAAACCCCTAGAATTACATTAACTCGATCTATTGACTCCCATATTAGGTTTCACCCTAATCTGGCAACGCTTCGTCACCCTATCTCTAGGCGCGCGATCAACTCCGATTAACTATGCTAGATCTACTCTTAGGCAGGGACTTTTGCTCCTCCACCTAAGCACATCAAACTTGAATTAATATCCGCGAAATATCAACACAAGAATTAAGAACACATAATTAAGAACAAATCAAATATTTATCATATAGTTCAGTAAACGATAACAAGATTCATCTAAGTTTCATCCCCCTCAGGCATCTGAGGGTTTAGTTCATAACAATAAAGGAAAACATCTCATAAGAAAAGATAAAACAAAACATAAGAAATCCCTAAAACCCCCTGAAGGAATTGAAGAGGAGATCCTCTGTCTTGAGTATAATTTCGGCTTCTTGAGATGGATCAACTGGCTATCCCTGAGCGAATCCCCACAAATCTGCCCTCTCTGGCCGAGCAAGATGCCCCTAAACGATAGCTTGGGCTCCCCCTTTCAGGTCATACTTAGGGTGTATTTATAGGCTTTTGGAATGTGTTTCTTTGCCCCTAAGTATCCAAATCCGATTGAAATTGCTCTTTTCCGCGGTAGGGACACGGCCATGGCACACGTCCGTGTGAATCATCTTTAGGCCGTGTTCGGACTTTTAATGAGGTGACACGCCCGTGTATCTCATGGCTAGACCGTGTTCAAGGTTATTGAGGAGGCAAGGCCGTGTGGTCTTGGGCTCAGGCCGTGTCGATTTCGTGCTTTGGCCTATTTGGCCCGTTTTAAGCCCGTTTCTTGTTCTTTTCATCGTTCGGTGCTTTCCTGAGTATATAACATGAAAAGAAAGGATTAAGAGCACCTTTTTTACATAAAATAAGGGGTAATTCATCCAAAAGCATACTAAATGTAGGATTAAAATATGTTACTTTTACGGTTTATCAAAGACCACGTCTGGGACGTTGGCATTGATATGAGACATCGTGTAAGACCACATCTGGGACATTGGCATCGATTTGAGATTTACGTGTAAGACCATGTCTGGGACATTGGCATCGTATTGATTCGTGTAAGACCCTGTCTGGGATAGTGGCATCGATATCTGGTTACATGTAAGACCACGTCTAGGACGTTGGCATTGTACGACTATTCTGAGCATTTTGAGTATCCTATTTGATTCCGAACGGTTCAACGGGCAAATCCGAGAAATGAAAATCTACGTGAAATGTATAAACGAATTAGGTACGTTTGAATTGTACACTAAACAGGTGTATGAAAGGTAAGTGTTTATATGAACTTTCCTAGATGAGATATGTTAATAGATTTGATAAATTAAAATGTGGTATGTGAATGAATGAACTATAATCTAATGAAGTACAAGGTGATGGATATATGTTTGTAAGCAAATGGCTAACCAAATGAGCCATAGAGAATTATGAATGTGCAAATAAGCTATTAGTGATCTTATATTTGAGATGAATAATGAATGCTTATATGATAAGTTTATTTGTATATGATTTACTAAGCTTTTGGAAGCTTAATTTTTGTGTGTTTGTTCTGTTTTATAGATCGTTAAAGCTACGAAAAGCTCGGGATCATCATCACACTACTCAATCTTGTTTTGGTACCTTTTGAAAGTGAAAATGCTTAAGTATGGCATGTATAGGCTAGTTACTTTGAAATATGTTTGGGTTATATAAATAGCCATGTGATATGGCTAGTTAATGATATGTCATGAATAAGTAGATAAGCTATGTTATGTGTTTTGTTAATGGTTGAGAATATGGTAAAATTGAACTTTGTTTTGGTGATGAAAAGTTGGTATAATATTGATGGAGTGATGCCATAATGAATTGGTAAGTTTATAGGTGAATATTTCTCAGATATACTTGTGATTTGGTTGAGCTAAATGGCATATAATATGTTGTGATGAAATGTACTTGTATGAGTTGTAAAGATGACCATTTGATGAAATTTTTGGTTGCCAATTGTGTATGGAATATTGCTTGTATATGATTGTAGGGATGACCCAAGTGTGGGTGGCATTTTGGCCTTAAAAATGGCTTATAATTGCCCACACGATTTAGGACACGGGCGTGTGGCTCGACCGTGTCTCTCATGGTTGCAATTCAAAATCAAGTCAAACTCGACCACGGGCTGGACACACGGGCGTGTGACTGGCCGTGTGGTGCAAGTCAGGCTCGACCACGAGTGAGGCACACGGGCGTGTCTCAGGCAGTGTGTTCAAGTCAGTATGTAGGCCCTGTTTTGACACGACTTAGACACACGGGCGTGTCTGAGGCCGTGGGAGGCACATGGCCTGCCCACACGAGCGTGTGACCTCTGTAACTTAGAAAAAATTTTAAATTTCTGAGAATTGTCGTATGTGTTCGGTTTAGTCCTGGCCCTTTTCTAAAGCATGATTAAGGTCTTGTAGACCTATTTAAGGGACACTTTGATGTGATTTGTCAAATTATGTTATGAAATGTCTGTAAAAGTTTCTGATTGTTCGGTAATGCCTCTTAACCCTAAACCGGCGGTGGTTACAGGCTAGGGGTGTTACGATTTTTCCTGATAAAACTACATGTGTTGTAGAAAGGATTTAGCCCGGACGGGTAATCCTAAATGAGCCTCTCGAGCATATGTTTCAACTAGGATTTAGCCTAGACTGGTAATCCTAATTGACTGGATTTAGCCTAGATTGGTAATCCAAATCGGACTCTATAAGGAATTCTTTGTCATATAAAAGATTTAGCCTGGACTTGTAATCCGACAAAGCCCTTAGAGTATATGTTACATCTAGAATTTAGCCTGGGCTGGTAATTCTGCTGTATGATATGTGGCTCGAGAGTGTACCTAAAAGGTACTTCTGAATATGAATTATTGGACTATGGAATTGTACACCTCAAGTGTACTACCTGTGAATCCATCGATGTTTTCCATAATTCAATGGGTACAATACTGATACGAAAAGAAATGGGATTTTTACATGTATTTACTTGAAAAATATGAAATGATGTTACATGAAATGGTTTGATGAATACGTTCATCTATGAGAATAGATTTATACACCTTGAGTGTACTATCCGAGTGATTATCAATACTGCAATTGATTGTTGAGTAAAGTCTTGACATGAAATATACCGGAACTCAAGATGTTTATATGAAATATGTGTTTCTTGATGTTTATATGAAATATGTGTTTAACATGGGTATTGAGAATATGTGTTAGGGCTTGTGACCAAATGGTTTGGTTATACCTTGCAATGTTTAACTTAAATGTGAATGGTTGGTAAGTTATTTACCAAGTTATACGAACTTACTAAGCATTATATGCTTACTCTATTTTATTTTTTTAACACCCCTTACCCATATTCGATGCCGGAACCGAATACGAGACATTACCGGACTTAACATACTGAATCATGCAAAATCGGGCCATAAATTTTCATTCCAGCTTAAAACTTTTCATTTGAGTTCATAACGTCCCTGTTATAGGCCTACGAGACCTGAAACATACGTATAGAGTGGTCCGGGACTGAACCAAAAGCTTACGAACACTTAGAAATTTTTTTTGCTCAAAATAGGGCCACACGTTCGTGTCTATGGCCCGTGTCCCTCACACGGCCATGACACGCCCGTGTCTTATCCCGTGTGTGAAAACCTTGACATTCTGTTCATGACGTCAGCAGACATTTAGGGTCACACGACCAAGTCACACGCCCGTGTGCTAGGCCGTGTGGCAAATTTAATTCTCGCAATTATTATGCAGACTTCACACGGCCTGGGCACACGCCAATGTCCTGAGGCCGTGTTGTAACATCCCGATTTAGGGCCTAGTTGGAATAGTGGTGCGATATCACAAATCCGAGGTATATGTATGAGTTTTGAGGTTTATGCTATGTTTGCATGTTAGTGTTAAAGTTTCATGAAGCAATTTTGTTAAATTGTGGTTGAATGGTCCAAAAGGACTAAATTGCAAAAGTTGCAAAATGTGAGATTCTAGATGCTATTTGTATGAAATAGATTTGAATTATCAATTAGAGGTCCTTAAATAGTAATTTCCCAAATTCTAATTTTTGGACAAAAATGGGCATGAGTGGTTAAAATTGGAAAAGTTTGACAAAGGGGCATTTTGGTCATTTGTCAATTAAGTGATTAAAATGGGAAAAGGATGACAAAATTTCAGTCATCTTCTTCTCCAAGCTGCTGAAACTTTCAAGAAGCCATTGTTAGGGCTCTTCAATTTTTCAAGCTTGCTAGTAAGTGCATCCAAGCCCCGTTTTTGATATTCTTCAGATTTTTGAAGTCCTAGTAACATGAGTAAGCTATTTTTAGCTATATGTTGAGCTAGGATTGATGTTCAAAAATGTACCCATGTATGACATGCATGTATTTTGATGTTTTATGGAAGATTATGAAAGCTTGATGTAGTAGAAACATCTTTTGCTAAGTGAATTTCATGAAAAATGCATGTAGGGACTAGTTTGTGAAAGTCTTGAGATTAGTCATACATGAATGATTTAGTGAGAATTGATGATTGCTTTAGTTGAGGTTATGAATTGGCTAAGCATGAAATGGTAGAAAGTTGAATGAAAATCACTTTACGAGCCTTGGGGCAAAAGTATAAATATGAGGAAGTTTAGGGGCAAAATGGTAATTTTTCTAAAGTATGAGATAAGGGTCAATTTAGTCAATGTGTGTATTGAATGAGTTGATTTATCATTATAGATCAAGAAAGATGAAGCCCGGATAGAAACCGAGGTAAGAGCAAAGTAGCGGACTAAATTGTACACCTCCATACTTTTGAGTACCGAGTTAAGTTTACGTATAAACGATGCATTTATGCGTATACATTGTTAATGCTAGCTAGTGTGTAGCATGATTGAGAACCTATTCGATTCTAGTGGAATGAATGAGATAGTAGTTGTGAATGGATGAATGTATTACAAAGTAGACATATGAATGTGTAGTGATAATGCTTGATGGTGGGCCAAGTGCGATACCACCTTGATACTTAACAATGATGGGCTGTGTGCGATACTATTGTTAAGCATATTATATAGTGAGCTATGTGCGGAATCACTATAATTATCCTTTGTGGTAGGCTATGTGCGATACAACCTCATGATCTGATTGTGGTGGGCTAAGTGCGAAACCACCGAGTAATTTAGCTGTGTGGATGTATTATTGAGAAATAATGATGTGTTGTATTTTGAGTAGATGTGATATTGAGTGCAGGGGTGCATGTCAATGATTATGAGTATGTGACTCATGATGTGTTGGAGATGTGGTAAGGAATAGAAACAGTAAGCATAGTGGTGGATGTGAATTACATATGTTAGTATAATGCTAATTGTTGTTTCGCTTATACTGGAATGCTTAAATTGTTTATGTGTAAACTTACTAAGCTCAAAGCTTACTCCTTTCTTTTCCCTTGTCTTATAGAGAAAAAGGATTGAATCGTGATACGCGGATTAATCGGAAGATCGCCCACACTATCAGCACACTCCGGTACATTAGACTTAATGATTTGTATATGGCATGTATAGGGGCTAGATAAGTTAGAGAATTTTGTTGTATTCGCTAAGATGTGTCGGCCATTAGATGGATAAACTATTTTGTATAACGCCATGGTTGTTGGCTACTTTATTATATGAAAAGATGTAGTTATCCATGTAAGATTATGTTTCAATATAAGTTGATATTGGATGAGTTGAATGTGTATATGTTGTATGAGCTAGACGGGTGAAAAGAGCTTAGCATATAGCTTTGTTCTTGTCCATGTGGATAGACACACGGACATGTGTCTAGGCCGTGTGTGGCACACGGCTAGCCCACGGGCGTGTGACTTGGACGTGTCAATTTGGCAGATTCGAGTAGTGTAGGCCACGGGCTAGCCACACGGGCGTGTGCCCTAGCCGTGGGACATTGGTAGAATGCTTGGGTTTTCATGCACGGGATGGGGGCATGGGCGTGTGTGACCTCCACGGGCGTGTCTAATCTTACACGGGCGTGTGGTCTCTGTATAGATGGAAAAATTTTAAGATAGTAAAAGTTTCCGATATGGTCTCGAGAACCTTCGTGTATATGAGTAAGGTCTCGTAAGTTGAGAATGAGGTCATTTTGGTGACTAAGAGAGAGTAGTCACGTTGAGCCTAAGTGGCGATCAAGTAGTTTTAATTCAGTAATGCCTGGGACCGGTTCCGGCGTAGAATACGGGTAAGGGGTGTTACATTTAGTGGTATCAGAGCTATGGTTTAGTCAGTTCTAGGACTACCGTAGCGGGTGTAAGGGTCTAGCTATACATGCCATAAGTGTACAATGATAGTGTGGTGGTTTCTGATGATTTTAAACCTTGTTTTATATAGTATATTGATCCCGATCAATTGACTGCTGATGAAGCAGCTAGTAATGCGCCGGCTCCTGCGCAAGGAACCGTGCCTGTTCAGAGTGGACCCGAGGTTAGGGGTTAAGAAGAAGAGGCTGGGGAAGCCTTTCTCCAGATGATGAGTAATTGGTACTCGGATTATGTTCGAGCGAACCCTAATGCTCAACCTCCTCCACCTCCTCCTATACCTCAGCCAATTCCAGTGGCTCCTCAAGGTATTGATGTAGTGAGGATATCGAAACCCCCGGTAGATAAGATTAGGAAACACGGGGCTGAGAAGTTTAAAGCTAAGGTAGATGATGACCCCGAGAGGGCAGAGTTCTGGCTAGAGAACTCAATGAGAGTATTCGATGAACTCTCTTGTACACCTGAAGAGAACCTGAAGTGTGCCATATGTTTGCTGAGGGACTTGGTATACCATTAGTGGAAGACGTTGACGTCGGTAGTCCCGAAAGAGCGGGTGATGTGGGACTTCTTTCTGGAAGAGTTCCGGAAGAAGTATATAAGCCAGCAATTTACTGATCAGAAACAGAAAGAGTTCCTTGAGTTAAAGCAAGGAAGAATGACAGTAGCAGAATATGAGCGCGAATTTGTTAGGCTTAGCAAGTACGCGCAAGAATGTGTATCGACGGAGACCATCTTATGTAAAAAGTTCAAAGATGGACTGAACGAGGATATTAAACTCCTAGTGGGTATTTTGGAGTTGAAAGAGTTTGTGGTGTTGGTTGAAAGGGCAAGTAAGGCCGAAGAGTTGAGTAAGGAAAAGAAAAGTGCTGTGAGTGAAGCCCGAGATGCGAGAAAGCGACCGATGGGCAAATCATATCAAGCCCAGTCGAAAAGATCCAAGGAAGTGAATCCTCGGATGATAGCACCAGTAGGATGTTCACATCGAGACTTGGATAACACTCGTTCGAGTTTGATAGTCCAAGCCACCTCGATGGAAAGTGTGGGCAATCCGAAGAACAAACCAGAGTGTCCAAGTTGTGGTAGGTATCATACCGGAGAGTGTTGGGGAAATAACCGAAGTTGTTATAAGTGTGGTTCCCCCGACCATTTTATCTGAAATTGCCCCGAGAGGGATGACAAGGAATAGAAGCAAGAGATAAGACCTAGCGATGTGTCTGCAAGGGGTAGACCACCAAGGAACCCGAGAGGTGGGACTAGTGGTAGAGGTGCGTCCAGAGACTCTACTGTGAGACCGGAGGGTCGAGCACCTGCGAGGACATATGCCATTCGCGCCCGCGAAGAGGCATCATCCCCAGATGTGATAACGGATACTTTTTCTCTTTTTAACACCTTTGTTATTGCTTTAATAGATCCAGGGTCTACTCATTCTTATATTTGCATAAGATTGGCATCTAGTTTGAGTATGACCGTTGAGTTTACGGATATTGTGGTTAAGGTGTCAAACCCATTAGGTAAGCATGTGTTAGTGGGCAAGGTGTGTAAGAATTGTCCTTTGTTGATTATGAGTCATTGTTTTCCGGCAAACCTTATGTTGTTGTCGTTTGATGAGTTTGACTTAATTCTTAGCATGGATTGGTTGACTACCTATAATGTCTTAGTGAACTGTGGTAGTAAGTTTATCGAATTGAAATGTGAGAATGGAGATGTTGTTCGGGTTGAATCAGGTGGATCGAATAGTCTACCAGTGATGATTTCTTCCCTAGTTGCTGAGAAATGTTTGAGAAAAGGGTGTGAGTCCTATCTCGCCTTTGTTTTGAATACTCAAGAGGTTGGAGTAAAGTTTGAAACAGTGCCGGTGGTATGCGAGTATCCGGATGTATTCCCAAAAGAGTTACCCGGATTACCTCCAGTGAGAGAGGTCGAGTTTGGGATTGAGTTAGTTCCGGGAACGGCACCTATTTTAATTGCTCCATATAGGATGGCACCTTTAGAGTTGAAAGAACTTAAGGTTCAGTTACAAGTGTTGACAGATAAGGGTTTTGCAAGACTGAGCTACTCACCGTGGGGTGCTCCGGTACTATTTGTGAAAAAGAAAGATGGATCTATGAGGTTGTGTATAGACTATAGGTAACTTAACAAAGTGACGGTGAAGAATAAGTATCCTTTACCAAGGATTGATGATCTTTTTGATCAACTGAAAGGAGCTACAGTGTTCTCCAAGATCAACCTAAGGTCTGGTTATTACCAGTTTAGAGTGAAAGAGCAAGATGTGTTGAAAACTGCATTTCGAACTAGGTATGGCCATTATGAGTTTTTAGTCATGCCGTTTGGTTTAACGAATGCACCTACGATTTTTATGGATTTGATGAATCGTGTCTTTCGACCGTATGTGGATAAGTTTGTGGTTGTCTTCATTGACGACATATTGATCTATTCTCGGGACGAGAACGGTCATGAGGAGCATTTGAGAATTGTCTTGCAAATTTTAAGGGATAAGCAATTGTATGCTAAGTTTAGCAAGAGTGAGTTTTGGCTCCGAGGGGTCAGATTCCTAGGACACATTGTGTCGGGTGATGGTATTAGAGTTGACCCGAGTAAGATTTCAGCTATTGTGGATTGGAAACAGCCGAGGAACGTGTCAGAAGTCAGAAGCTTCTTGGGATTGGCAGGATATTACAGACGTTTCATAAAGGGGTTCTCTGTAATTGCTACCCCGATGACGAAATTGTTGCATAAGGATGTCAAGTTTGATTGGATTGAGACATGTCAACAGAGTTTTGAGAGATTGAAAACATTGTTGACTGAGTCACCGGTTTTGGTTCAACCAGAATCGGGGAAAGAGTTCGTGGTTTTTAGTGATGCGTCGTTTAATGGTCTCAGTTGCGTGTTGATGCAAGAGGGTAAGGTAGTCACTTAAGCATCGAGACAGTTAAAATCGCATGAGAAGAATTATCCGACTCATGATTTGGAGTTGGTTGCGATTGTTTTCGCGTTAAAGATTTGGCGACATTATTTATATGGTGAGAAGTGTCGAATCTTTACGGATCACAAGAGTTTGAAGTATTTGATGGATCAGAAGGATTTGAATTTGCGACAGAGATGGTGGCTTGAGTTATTGAAAGACTATGAGTTAGTCATTGATTACCACCCGGGAAAAGTGAATGTGGTTACGGATGCCTTGAGTAGGAAATCCTTGTATGCTCTAAAAGTTATGAGCATGAATTTAGCATTGTCTGATGATGGTGCTATATTGGCAGAGTTGAGAGCTAAGCCACTATTTGTTCAACAGATATGTGAGGCTCAGAGAAATGATAGTGAGATGCAAGCTAAGAGAGCAAAGTGTGGATCAGAAAGTGATTCTAATTTTCGAGTGGGTTCGAATGGTTGTTTGTTGTACCATGACAGAATTTGTGTACCTAGAGTTGAAGAATTGATCCGAAAGGTTTTGCATGAGGCACATAGTGGTTATTTTTCAGTACACTCGGGCAGTATGAAAATGTACAATTACTTGAGGAAATTTTATTGGTGGCCGGGTATGAAAAGAGATATCTCTGAGTTCGTGACAAAGTGTCTGATTTGTCAACAAGTGAAAGATGAGCATCAAGTGCCTTCGGGATTGCTTCAGCCAGTGATGGTTCCCGAATGGAAATGGGATCGGATTACCATAGATTTTGTGACGGGGTTGCCTATGACTCCGAAAAAGAAAGATGTTGTGTGGGTTGTTGTGGATAGATTGACAAAGTCGGCTCATTTTATTCCAGTACGTGTTGATTATTCACTGGACAAGTTAGCCGAATTGTATGTTGCAGAGATAGTGAGGTTACATGGTGTGCCTGTGTCTATAATATCGGATATAGATCTGAGGTTTACTTCGAGGTTTTGGAAGAAGTTGCAAGAGGCTTTGGGTACAAAGTTGAACTTTAGTACCGCATTCCATCCACAAACAGATGGTCAGTCTGAAAGAGTGATTTAAGTTCTCGAAGATATGCTTCGATCTTTGTGTGTTAGAATTCGAAGGTAGTTGGGAGAGGTATCTACCTTTGGTCGAGTTTGCCTACAACAACAGTTATCAGTCGAGTATACAGATGGCACCGTATGAAGCTTTGTATGGTCGTAAGTGTCGGACTCCTCTGTATTGGACTGAGCTTCGTGAGAAGTGGATCCTTGGGGTCGATTTAGTAAAAGAGACTGAGGAGAAAGTGAAAGTAATCCGTAATAGTCTGAAAGTTGCTTCGGACCGACAGAAGTCGTACGCGGATTTGAAAAGAAAAAAAATGAGTTTGAGGTGGGTGACAAAGTGTTTTTGAAAGTGTCCCCGTGGAAGAAAATCATGAGATTCAGACAAAAGGGGAACTTGAGTCCGAGATTCATAGGGCTGTATGAGATTACAGATAGAGTTGGGCCAGTAGCATACCGGTTGGCTTTGCCAGTAGAATTGGGCAAGATCCATAAAGTGTTCCATGTGTCGGTGTTGCGACGGTATTGCTCCGATTCTTCACATGTGATTCCTTCAATGGGAATTGAGATAAGACCGGATATGTCTTATAAAGAGGAGCCGATTAAGATCTTGGCTCGAGAAGTGAAACAGTTGAGGAATAAGAGCATAGCCTTAGTGAAAGTGTTATGGTAGAAACACGGTGTGGAAGAGGCTACGTGGGAACTGGAAGAAAGCATGAGAGAGCAACATCCAAACCTTTTTACTGGTAATATTTTCAAGGGCGAAAGTCTCTAAAGGGGGGAGAGTTGTAACATCCTGATTTAGGGCCTAGTCGAAATAGTGGTGTGAGACCACAAATCTGAGGTATATGTATGAGTTTTGAGGTTTATGCTATGTTTTCATGTTAGTGTGAAAGTTTCATGAAGCAATTTTTGTTAAATTGTGGTTGAATGGTCCAAAAGGACTAAATTGCAAAAGTTGCAAAATATGAGATTCTAGAAGCTATTTGTATGAAATAGCTTTGGATTATCAATTAGATGTCCTTAAATAGTAATTTTCCAAAATTCTAAATTTTGGACAAAAATGGGCATGAGAGGATGAAATTGGAAAAGTTTGACAAAGGGGCATTTTGGTCATTTGTTAATTAAGTGATTAAAAAGGGAAAAAGATGACAAATTTTCATTCATCTTCTTCTCCAAGCTGCCGAAACTTTCAAGAAGCCATTGTTAGGGCTCTTTAATTTTTCAAGCTTGCTAGTAAGTGCATCCAAGCCTCGTTTTTGATATTCTTTGTATTTTTGAAGTCCTAGTAACATGAGTAAGCTATTTTTAGCTATATGTTGAGCTAGGATTGATGTTAAAAAATGTACCCATGTATGACATGCATGTATTTTGATGTTTTATGGAAGATTATGAAAGCTTGATGTAGTAGAAACATCTTTTGCTAAGTGAATTTCATGAAAAATACATGTAGGGACTAGTTTGTGAAAGTCTTGAGATTGGTCATACATGAATGATTTAGTGAGAATTGATGATTGCTTTAGTTGAGGTTATGAATTGGCTAAGCATGAAATGGTAGAAAGTTGAATGAAAATCACTTTACGAGGCTTGGGGCAAAAGTATAAATATGAGGAAGTTTAGGGGCAAAATGGTAATTTTGCTAAAGTATGAGATAAGGGTCAATTTAGTCAATGTGTGTATTGAATGAGTTGATTTATCATTATAGATCAAGAAAGACGGCTTCCGATTGAAAATCGAGGCAAGAGCAAAGTAGCGGACTAAATTGCACACCTCTATACTTTTGAGTACCGAGGTAAGTTTACGTATAAATGATGCATTTATGCGTATACATTGTTAATTCTAGCTAGTGTCTAGCATGATTGAGAACCTATTCGGTTCTAGTAGAATGAATTTGATAGTAGTTTTGAATGGATGAATGTATTACAAAGTAGACATGTGAATGTGTAGTGATAATGCTTGATGGTAGGCTAAGTGCGATACCACCTTGATACTTAATAATGATGGGTTGTGTGCGATACTATTGTTAAGCATATTATTTACTGAGCTATGTGCGGAATCACTATAATTATCCTTTGTGGTAGGCTATGTGAGATACTACCTCATGATCTGATTATGGTGGGCTAAGTGCGAAACCACCGAGTAATTTAGCTGTGTGGATGTATTATTGAGAAATAATGATGTGTTGTATTTTGAGTAGATGTGATATTGAGTGCAGGGGTGCATGTCAATGATTATGAGTATGTGACTCATGATGTGTTGGAGATGTGGTAAGGGATAGAAAGAGTAAGCATAGTGGTGGATGTGAATTACATATGTTAGTATAATGCTAATTGTTGTTTAGCTTATACTAGAATGCTTAAATTGTTTATGTGTAAACTTACTAAGCTCAAAGCTTACTCATTTCTTTTCCCTTGTCTTATAGATAAAAAGGATTGAATCGTGATACGCAAATTAATCGGAAGATCGCCCATACTATCAGCACACTTCGGTACATTAGACTTAATGTTTTGTATATGGCATGTATAGGGGCTAGATAAGTTAGTGAATTTTGTTGTATTGGCTAAGATGTGTTGTCCATTAGAGGGATAAACTATTTTGTATAACGCCATGGTTGTTGCTACTTTATGATATGAAATGATGTAGTTATCCATGTAAGATTATGTTTCAATATAAGGTTATATTGGATGAGTTGAATGTGTATATGTTGTATGAGCTAGATGGGTGAAAATAGCTTAGCATATAGCTTTGTTCTTGTCCAGGTGGATAGACACACGGGTATGTGTCTAGGCCATGTGTGGCACACGGCCAGCCCACTGGCGTGTGACTTGGCCGTGTCAATTTGGCTGATTCGAGTAGTGTAGGCCACAAGCTAGCCACACGGGCGTGTGCCCTAGCCGTGGGACATTGGCAGAATGCTTGGGTTTTCATGCACGGGATGAGGGCATGGGCGTGTGTGACCTCCACGGGCGTGTGGTCCCTGTATAGATGGAAAATTTTTAACATAGTAAAAGTTTCTGATATGGTCTCGAGAACCTTCGTGTATATGAGTAAGGTCTCGTAAGTTAAGAATGACGTCGTTTTGGTGACTAAGAGAGAGTAGTCACGTTGAGCCTAAGTGGCGACCAAGTGGTTTTAATTTGGTAATGCCTCGGGCCCGGTTTCGGCGTAGAATACGGGTAAGGGGTGTTACACGTGTCCTTCACACGGCTGAGACACACGGCCGTGTCTCTGCCCGTGTGTTTACTACTGGGCATTCTGTTTTACTAAGTTTGGATACAGGGGACACATGGCCTATCGACACGCCCACGGGGCTGACCGTGTGTCACACACGGCTTAGACACACGCCCGTGTGTCTACCCGTGTGGACAAATATCAGGCTAATTACCAAGCCATTTGCCATCCTGAAAAACAACCACACTTATACCATTTCCAGCAACACATAGCATAGCAATAATGCACCTCTAATGTTCACAATCAAGACATCCACACCTTAATTTCACACATTACTCATTCAATTGCGCAAGCTTGCACTTCATGAATTTCATCATCATTGAATAGATATAATGTAACAGCCCGATTTTTGACCCTAATCGAAAAATTGGTTTTGAGACCACAAATCCGAGTCCAAAAAATATTTTAAAATTATTTTTCGTGTTTATTATGTTTGAATTTATTGGTGTTAAATTTTCGTTACATAATTTTATCGTTTAGGTGCCCAATTATATAAAAGGACTTAATCGCGTAAAATGTAAAAGTTACAAATTAAAGTGTAAAGTGCTAATTTGATAGTGGCTTTTTAATATGGGATCCTTAAAGGGCAATTAGCCCATTTTAAAAGATAGTGGATGGGAAAGGACAACTTTGTCCTTATTACTATGTTTTATAATTAAAACATTAAAAGGTTAAAATAGTAAACTTATTATAATTTATAATATATGTTAAAATAACATAAAATAAAACCATGTTGTCATCTTCCTTCCTTAGCCGAATTTAACAAAAGAAAAAGAAAGAAGAAAACCTAGCATATTCGGCACTTTGGAGCTTGAATTTAGGTATGTGTTTTGTTTGGTTTTTGATAATTTTTATGTTTTTGAGATCGTTGCTTTGTGCATTTCAAAACCCATGTCTTAATTTGTGATTTTGATGATGATTTTGTGTTTTCCCATTGATAATAGCTTGTGGTTTTTGATGTTTGATGATGAAATATGAAATATATGTGTTAGATTAATAAGTTTTGTCTTTGAATTTTTGATGAAATTGAGTAATTTGGACTAAATTGCAAAAAAATATAAATTTTTGAGGGATTAAAATGTGAAATAAAAGAAATGTGTGGGCTTGTATGAACACTAGGAAGATTCGGCCCTTGTATAGTGTAGTCAAATTTTGTGTATTTTGTGTTTTGTGCAAAAAGGACTAAATTGTAAAAAGTGTGAAATTTTAGCGGCAAAATTGTAATTTTTCCATTTATGTGTTTTTGGCCTAAATTGAATAGAATGGTGTTTAAATAAGTTTAATTTGAATATTTTTAGATCAAGAATTAAAGAAATCGGATTTGGATCAGGGAAAGACAAAAGTGGTCGAATAGCCGATTTCACAGTCGACGACGTCCGAGGTAAGTTAATAAACATTTAAATGTTGATATAATCATGGATATATATTTGTTATGTATCAAAATTAATTATTTGAATTTATATATGCTATGGCCGAATATGAATATTGTGAATTGGCTAACTTTCGAGCTTGATTCGACTGAGATTCGACGTCTGTAAGCCCCGTACGAACCTTAGGAATAGATAGGATACATATGTCATGACATAGGATATCTGATATGTGATATCGTGTAAGACCACGTCTAGGACGTTGGCATCGACTTGTGTTTACGTGTAAGACCATGTCTGGGACATTGGCATCGTATTTGATTCATGTAAGACCCTATCTAGGACAGTGGCATCGATATGTGATTACATGTAAGACCACGTCTGGGACGTTGGCATTGTACGAGCTTCTGACTATCCGCGTATCCTTTTGAATTCTGAATGGTTCAATGGGCATGTGTAAGTGAAGGCCATTGAGAAATTCAAACTAAAAGAACTAAGGTACGTATATAAACTGTGTTATGAAGAGAAAGGTAAGTTATATGTTTAGTTCATTGTACAAAGGTTAATGTATAAACATGTGAAATATGTATAAGTTTTCAACTATGTGTATTCAGCCAAAAGATATATTGTGTGACTTTGATATTGAAATTTGAGTAATTATTTGTGATTGTATATAATTTACTACTTGATATAACTTTGTATATTTGATTTTGTTAAGTTGGTTGATATTACTTCGCTGTTGACTTACTAAGCTTAAATAGCTTACTTTGTGTTTTTCTGTCTATCTCTGTTTTATAGATTTTGGATACGTTACGTGCTCGGGATTGTCGAGAGGACTATCACACTATCGACAGCTTTCTTTGGTATTTTCTATGATAATTTCGAATATATGGCATGTATAGCATAGTAAAAAGGTTGAATACAAATTATGTACTTTTGAATGTAACTAATAGCCATGCAAAAATGGCTTATCTTCTTTTGGTTGAATTGGTATTCATCCTTGAGGTTGGAGATGGTCACTGGAATTAGGTTTATACGTATGCATATTGATTATGGTATAAGTTCATAATAAGTAAGTATGTGTTATGTTTTAAAGCTAGACATATTGAATTTGGGTATGTGGTTGATACATGTTTATCGGCTATACTTTGTATGATGGATTGAATTTAGTTAAGAGATGTCACAAAATCGAATGTATACTTATTGATATTTTGGTGGTGATTAAGTGATACGTAAATGTATATAGGTTGTGAAATATGTGATGGTTTGATTTGTTTATTTAAAAGGACTAAGGTTGAAAGTGTATATACGTATTGTGGTTGATATTATTTGGTACGATGACACATATGCTCGAATGTAACAGATAAGTATGAGGTTATAATAATCAATAAGCTCTTGATAATTGTGTTTGAATTGATAGTGTTAAGAGTATGGGTATTCGACTATGACATGAAATTATGATAGGTGTTTTAACTGTGTTACAAATGAATTTGGTTTTATAATTAGTTTATGAAATTGGTGATTGTTAGATGTAATTTTGGTTTGTGGAATAATGGATATGTTCATGATCGATTTGGATTTATAATATGACAGAAATTCGAATAAAAAAAATTCATGTAGGCATATGTATATGCAATCAGTTTAGGAATTTGAATAAGGAATTATGTATGTATTTGCATATATTCGAATATGCTTAATTGAAATAATGGTATGTTTTATTAAGGATTTGTTTATGGTTAGTCATGGATTTTATAAGTATATGATTTGTAAATTTGGAATATATTTTGAGTTAAGTCTTAAATTATAAGTTAATGATGAATATAATTGAAGTAGTTTGTATAGAAGATAATATGATTGGCCGAATGTGTATTTGTGATTACTTGAGTGATTTGATATGTATATATTTATATTGGCTTATTAGTTAGTAAGCGATTTGATTGAATTCTTGATAGCCATTTGTTTTTAAAATGATTTAAATGATATGTTTACATGTGCATATAATTTTAATAAAAGGGATAGTATATTGGTTGTGAAATTGTGCGAGACTATGATTAATGTTTAATTATTTCAATGTTAGTATACTATATGGATAATTAAGCATGGTTGGGCTCTTAGTAGGTTTAGATATTTATTTGAATAAAATTTTATATAAATGTGCTATGATTAATAAGTTGTGTGACATTGTTTATATAATATATATATATATATGCCGTTTCTGAGTGATGTCTTATTCGGTAATACCTCGTAACCCTAGTCCGACGACGGACACGGTTTAGGGGTGTTACATTTGATTGGTATCAGAGCTACGTTTTAGTCGATTCTAGGACTAACGTAGCACGTACGAGTCTAGCTATACATGCCATATGTTATACTACGATAGTGTGATGACTTCTGACATTTGAAAATGTGTTTTCATATAGTAATGGATCCCGATCGAGCCGTAGTTGATGATGTCGAGAGTGTAGCGCCTGCTCCCGCGCAAGGGACAGCGCCGATAGATTCTCGACCTACTTCGAGTAATCCTAAGGGGGAGGCTAGACAAGCCTTCTACCAAATGATGAATGATTGGTTTACACAGTATATCCAGACTAATCCGGCTACCCAACAACCTCCACCCCCGATTAATCCATTTGCAGTGCCTATTATACCTTCGGTGAGTGATCCGATGAGATTGTCAAAGCCACCTATTGATAAAATAAGAAAACATGGAGCCGAGGAATTCAGAGCCACTGATGATGATGATGCTGAGCGAGCCAAGTTCTGGCTTGATAATACCATCCAAGTATTTGATAAATTATCCTGCACCCCTGATGAGTGTTTGAAATGTGCTATATCTCTGCTATGGGGCACTGCATATCACTGGTGGAATACACGTATCGGTGGTTCCAAAGGAGCGAGTGACCTGGGAATTCTTTCAGACAGAGTTCCGTAAGAAATATATTAGCCAGAGGTTTATTGATCAGAAACGTAAAGAATTTCTTGAGCTGAAACAGGGGCGGATGACAGTGACAGAATACGAGCGAAAATTTGTTAGACTCAGCAGATATGACAGAGAGTGTGTTTCATCTGAAGCTATTATGTGTAAGAGATTTGAAGATGGGCTGAATGAAGACATTAAACTGTTTTGGCATACTAGAGATGAAAGAGTTCGTGGTACTTGTTGAGTGAGCCTACAAATCTGAAGAGCTCGGGAAAGAGAAAATAAAAGTTGATTCTGAAGCTAGAGATTCATGCAAAAGACCATTCAGTAAGCCATTTCATTCGACATCAAAGAAATTCTGAGATGATACTAGCCGTTCGAAGAATACTGTGGGTCATTTTAGATGAGATCGAGATAGACCACCTATGAGCTCGAGAGCTACCTCTGTAGCTAGTGTGAGTAATGTTAGATCAAATCAACCCGAGTGTGAACATTGTGGTAAACAACATCCCGGCAGTTGCAGATTGCATGATAGAGTCTGTTTTAAATGTGGATCCAGAGATCATTTCATTCGGGAGTGTCCAGAGATAGTTGATCAAAATCTGGCTCAAAATACTAGATCGGGTAATACTGCAGCTCGAGGTAGACCACCCAAAAATACGGGTATTGTGAGTGGCAGCCAGAGAGGGACTAAAGATTCAGCTGTTAGATCTGAGGCTCGCGCACCAGCCAGAGCTTATGCTATACGTGCACGTGAGGAGGCTTCATCCCCAGATGTCATTACTGGTACTTTTACTCTTTATGATACTATTGTTATTGCTTTGACTAATCCTGGTTCAACTCATTCCTATATGTGTGAGACTTTGGTGTTCAGTAAGACTTTACCTGTTGAGTCTACTGAGTTTGTAATTAAATTATCGAACTCCTTAGGCCGGTGTGTCTTGGTTTGTAAAATATGCAAGAATTGTCCGTTGATGATTCGAGATTCATGTTTTCCAGCTGATTTGATGTTGTTGTCATTTGATGAGTTTGATATAATTCTGGGTATGGACTGGTTAACTCTGCATGATGCTATCGTGAACTGTAAACGGAAGACTATTGATTTGCGATGCCAGAATGATGAGATTATTCGGATTGAATCTAATGATTTGAATGGTTTACCAAAGATGATATCTTCTATGACATATTTCGAAATATGTGAGAAAGGGTTGTGAAGCTTATTTTGCTTATGTGCTTGATTCTAAAGTGACAAAAAAGAAGATTGAATCAGTACCTGTTGTATGTGAGTATCCAGATGTGTTCCCTGAGGAATTACCGGGTCTGCCACCTATTCGCGAAATTGAGTTTGGGATTGAATTAGTGCCTGGGCGACTCCGATTTCTATAGCTCCGCATGTGATGGCACCTCTGAAATTAAAAGAACTGAAAGCACAATTGCAAGAGTTGACAGATAAGGGATTTGCACGACCGAGTTTCTCTCTTTGGGGCGCACCAGTTCTGTTTGTGAAAAAGAATGACGGAACCATGAGAATGTGTATTGACAACAGGCAGCTTAATAAAGTGACTATAAAGAACAAGTATCCGTTACCAAGAATTGATGACCTGTTTGATCAGCTGAAAGGGGCTACAATGTTTTCAAAGATAGATTTGAGATCGAGATACTATCAGTTGCGAGTTAAAGACTCTGATGTGCCAAAGACTGCTTTCCGGACGAGGTACGGACACTACGAGTTTCTGGTTATGCCTTTCGGACTTACTAATGCACCTGCTATTTTCATGGATCTGATGAATCAGATTTTTAGACAGTATTTGGATTGATTTGTGGTAGTGTTTATAGATGATATTCTGATCTACTCCCGAGATGAAACCGAGCATGCCGAGCATCTGAGACTTGTGCTACAGACTTTGCGAGATAAAACAGCTTGTATGCCAAGTTTAGTAAGTGTGAGTTCGTTACGTGAAGTCGGTTTTACGGGCCATGTTGTATCGAAGATCGTGTATCGTGGTTGATCCGAGCAAAATTTCACCTATACTTGACTGAAAATCACCGAAAATGTTTCTAAAGTTCGAAGCTTTCTGGTACTTGCTGGTTACTACAGACGGTTCGTGAAGGGTTTCTCTATGATTGCTACACTGTTGACAAAGCTGTTACAGAAAGAAGTTAAGTTCGAGTGGTCAGAGAAGTGTCAGAAAAGTTTCGATCAGTTGAAAGCTCTTTTGACCGAAGCTCCAGTGTTAGTTCAACCTGAATCAGGTAAAGAATTTGTCATTTATAGTGATGCATCTTTGAATGGTTTGGGTTGTGTTTTGATGCAGGAAGGCAAAGTCATAGCTTATGCCTCGAGACAATTGAAGCCACATGAAAAGAACTATTCGACACATGATTTGGAACTAGCAGCCATTGTGTTTGCGTTGAAGATTTGGCGTCATTATCTGTTCGGTGAGAAATGTCATGTTTATTCTGATCACAAAAGCCTGAAGTATTTGATGACTCAGAAAGATTTGAATTTGAGACAACGCCGATGGTTAGAGCTGTTGAAAGATTACGAGCTAGTGATTGACTACCATCCCGGAAAGGCTAATGTTGTTGCTGATGCTTTAAGTCAAAAGTCATTATTTTCTCTGCGTGCAATGAACGCACATATGGTTATATCTGATGATGGTTCGATAATAACTGAATTAAAAGCAAGACCGTTGTTTGTTCAAAAAATTTGTGATGCCCAGAAAGTTGATAATGATTTGTTAACAACGCGAGCTCAGTGTGAAACTAATGTTGAATCAGAATTCCGAATTGATGAAAATGGCTGTTTGAGGTTCAAAAATTGAATATGTGTTCCGAGGAATTCAGAGTTGATTCAGATGATTTTGAATGAAGCTCACAACAGTCGGTTATCTGTTCATCCGGGTAGTACGAAAATGTATAATGATCTGAAATAGTTCTATTGGTGGTCTGGTATAAAACGAGACATATCAGATTTTGTTTCGAAATGCCTAGTCTGTCAGCAAGTGAAAGCCGAGCATCAGGTACCTTCTGGGTTACTTCAGCCAATTATGATACCTGAGTAGAAGTGGGACAGAGTCACGATGGATTTTGTATCCGGTCTACCATTGACACCGAGCAATAAAGATGCAATCTGGGTTATTGTGGATAGATTGACTAAATCTACTCATTTTGTTTCGGTTCGTACTGATTATTCACTTGATAAAATGGTTGAATTATATGTATCACAGATTGTGAGACTACATGGTGTGCCTATTTTCTATTGTTTCGGACAGAGACTCGAGATTCACATCGCGGTTTTGGAGGAAATTGCAAGATGCTTTAGGTACGAAACTACACTTTAGCACAGCTTTTCATCCGCAGACAGATGGTCAGTCCGAACGAATCATTCAGATACTTGAAGATATATTGAGATGTTGCATCCTTGAGTTCGAAGGTACGTGGGAATGATACTTACCTCTTATTGAATTTGCTTACAATAATAGCTTTCAATCTAGTATCAAGATGGCACCCTACGAGGCTTTGTACGGTCGTAAATGTCATACACCATTATATTGGACCAAGCTCAGTGAAAATAAGATACACGGGGTTGACTTGATCAAAGAAACTGAACAGAAAGTAGCAGTGATCCGTGATAGCTTGAAAGCTGCATCAGATCGTCAAAAGTCATATGCAGATTTGAAACGTAAAGATAATGAGTTTTAGATCGGAGATCAAGTGTTTTTGAAAGTTTCACTGTGGAAGAAAGTACTCAGATTTGGTCGTAAAGGCAAGTTGAGTCCGAGATTCATTGGGCCGTATGAGATCACAGAGCGTATCGGGCTGGTTGCTTATAGATTGCAGTTTCCACCTGAGCTAGAAAATATCCATAATGTATTCCATGTTTCGATGCTTCGTAGATACTGATCTGATCCTTAACATGTGATTAGTCCGACAGAGGTCGAGATTCAGCCTGATATGACATATGAAGAGGAACCGATTTGTATTCTGGCCGGTGAGATAAAAGAATTGAGAAATAAGAAAATTTCATTGGTCAAAGTGTTGTGGCAAAAGCACGGGGTGGAGGAAGCAACTTGGGAGTCAGAGAAAACGATGAAAGAAAGTTATCCAAACCTATTCACTGGTAAGATTTTCGGGGACGAAAATCCCTAAGGAAGGGAGAGTTGTAACAGCCCGATTTTTTACCCTAATCGGAAAAGTGGCTTCGGGACCACAAATCCGAGTCTGAAAAATATTTTAAAATTATTTTTCGTGTTTATTATGTGTGAATTTGTTGGTGTTAAATTTTCGTGACTTAATTTTGTCGTTTAGGTGCCTGATTATATAAAAGGACTTAATCGCGTAAAATGTAAAAGTTACAAATTAAAGTGTAAAGTGCTAATTTGATAGTGGATTTTTAAATATGGGATCCTTAAAGGGCAATTAGCCCATTTTAGAAGATAGTGGACGGAAAAGGACAACTTTGTCCTTATTATTATGTTTTATAATTAAAACATTAAAAGGTTAAAATAGTAAACTTATTTTAATTTATAATATATGTTAAAATAACATAAAATAAAACCATGTTGTCATCTTCCTTCCTTAGTCGAATTTAACAAAATCAAAAGAAAGAAGAAAACCTAGCATATTCGGCAATTTGGAGCTTGAATTTAGGTATGTGTTTTGTTCAGTTTTTGATAATTTTTATGTTTTTGAGATCGTTGCTTTGTGCATTTCAAAACCCATGTCTCAATTTGGGATTTTGATGATGATTTTATGTTTTTCCATTGATGATAGCTTGTGGTTTTTGATGTTTGATGATGAAATATGAAATATATGTGTTAGATTAATAAGTTTTGTCTTTGAATTGTTGATGAAATTGAGTATTTTGGACTAAATTGCAAAAATTAATTTTTGAGGGATTAAAATGTGAAATAAATGAAATGTGTGGGCTTGTATGAACACTAGGAAGATTCGGCCCTTGTATAGTGTATTCAAATTTTGTGTATTTTGTGTTTTGTGCAAAAAGGACTAAATTGTAAAAAGTGTGAAATATTAGGGGCAAAATTGTAATTTGCCCATTTATGTGTTTTTGGCCTAAATTGAACAGAATGGTGTTTAAATAAGTTTAATTTGAATATGTTTAGATCGAGAATTAAAGAAATCGGATTTGGATCGAGAAAAGACAAAAGTGGTCGAATAGCTGATTTCATAGTCGACGACGTCCGAGGTAAGTCAATAAACATTTAAATGTTGATATAATCATGGATATATATTTGTTATGTATCAAAATGAATTATTTGAATTTATATATGCTATGGCCGAATATGAATATTGTGAATTGGCTAACTTTCGAGCTTGATTCGACTAAGATTCGACGTCTGTAAGCCCCGTACGAACCTTAGGAATAGATAGGATACATATGTCATGACATAGGATATCTGATATGTGTTATCATGTAAGACCATGTCTGGGACGTTGGCACCGACTTGTGTTTACGTGTAAGACCATGTCTGGGACATTGGCATCGTATTTCATTCATGTAAGACCCTGTCTAGGACAGTGGCATCGATATGTGATTACATGTAAGACCACGTCTGGGACGTTGGCATTGTACGAGCTTCCGACTATCCGCGTATCCTTTTGAATTCCGAATGGTTCAACGGGCATGTGTAAGTGAAGGCCATTGAGAAATTCGAACTAAAAGAACTAAGGTACGTATATAAACTGTGTTATGAAGAGAAAGGTAAGTTATATGTTTAGTTCATTGTACAAAGGTTAATGTATAAACATGTGAAATATGTATAAGTTTTCAACTATGTATTTTCGGCCAAAAGATATATTGTGTGACTTTGATATTGAAATTTGAGTAATTATTTGTGATTGTATATAATTTACTACTTGATATAACTTTGTATATTTGTATAGCATAGTAAAAAGGTTGAATACAAATTATGTACTTTTGAATGTAACTAATAGCCATGCGAAAATGGCTTATCTTCTTTTGGTTGAATTGGTTTTCATGCTTGAGGTTTGAGATGGTCATTGGAATTAGGTTTATACGTATGCATATTGATTATGGTATAAGCTCACAATAAGTAAGTATGTGTTATGTTTTAAAGCTAGACATATTGAATTTGGGTATGTGATTGATACATGTTTATCGGCTATACTTTGTATGATGGATTGAATTTAGTTAAGAGATGTCACAAAATCGAATGTATACATATAGATATTTTGGTGGTGATTAAGTGATACGTAAATGTATATAGGTTGTGAAATATGTGATGGTTTGATTTGTTTATTTAAAAGGACTAAGGTTGAAAGTGTATATACGTATTGTGGTTGATATTATTTGGTACGATGACACATATGTTCAAATGTAACAGATAAGTATGAGGTTATAATAATCAATAAGCTCTTGATAATTGTGTTTGAATTGATAGTGTTAAGAGTATGGGTATTCGGCTATGACATGAAATTATGATAGGTGTTTTAAATGTGTTACAAATGAATTTGGTTTTATAATTAGTTTATGAAATTGGTGATTGTTAGATGTAATTGTGGTTTGTGGAATAATGGATATGTTCATGATCGATTTGGATTTATAATATGACAGAAATTCGAATAAAAAAATTCATGTAGGCATGTGTATATGCAATCGGTTTAGGAATTTGAATAAGGAGTTATGTATGTATTTGCATATATTCGGATATGCTTAATTGAAATAATGGTATGCTTTATTAAGGATTTGTTTATGGTTAGTCATGGATTTTATAAGTATATGATTTGTAAATTTGGAATATATTTGGACTTAAGTATTAAATTATAAGTTAATGATGAATATAATTGAAGTAGTTTGTATGGAAGATAATACGATTGGCCGAATGTGTATTTGTGATTACTTGAGTGATTTGATATGTATATATTTATATTGGCTTATTAGTTAGTAAGCGATTTGATTGAATTCTTGATAGCCACTTGTATTTAAAATGATTTAAATGACATGTTTACATGTGCATATAATTTTAATAAAAGGGATAGTATATTGGTTGTGAAATGGTGCAGGACTATGATTAATGTTTAATTATTTAAATGTTAGTATAATATATAGATAATTAAGCATTGTTGGGCTCTTAGTAGGTTTAGATATTTATTTGAATAAAATTTTATATAAATGTGCTATGATTAATAAGTTTTGTGACATTGTTTATATAATATATATATATATGCATGTTCTGATTGATGTCTTATTCAGTAATACCTCGTAACCCTAGTCCGGCGACGGACACGGGTTAGGGGTGTTACATATAACTTAACTAGTATTGGCCAATTCCAATGGCCATTTACAAAATGAAATAAGTAACCTTAAAAACCAACACATTGGCTAACCAATATGACATATAACAAAATCACCAAGTTCCTATACATGCCATACCCAAAATAATTAAACTTTACTATACCCAAAAGAATAGCTTGATAGTGTGAATCGAGCTTCGACGTCTTTCAATCCCCGAGCTAGCTTGGCGATACTACAAGAAAAGGGAAAAAAGAGGGAGTAAGCATAAAGCTTAGTAAGTTTGCATGTAATAGATAACAATATAAAATCTTGTAGTAACATCCACATATTACGTGATGAATTAACACAAAATTTTCAAGCAACATTGACATAGCTTACTCATGATCACTCTTACCAACCACATATCACATATCGGACCCAATTCACGTGAGTTTCACATAAGTACCTATATCACTCCATCACACAACTTTAGCCCTTTTTCCATCTTTAACATAAACCTTAATTCTTTACCCCGTTAAACCACATGGAATATCGAAGGATACTCAGAAATTGTCATACACGTAGTAAGATGCCAATGCCATATCCCAAATGTCTTACATGGGATCACATGTCGATGCCGATGCCATATCCCAGATATGGTCTTATACAGGATCTCATATCGATGTCGACGCCATATCCTAGATATGGTCTTACACGAGATCGTATGTCGATGCCATGTCCCAGACATGGTCTTACACGATTTCATACCGAAGCCAGGTCCCAGATGTGGTCTTACACGGAATCAATATTCGATGCCGGTGCCATATCCTAGATATGGTCTTACACGGGATCTCAATTCGGTGCCAAGGCCATATCCCAGATATGGTCTTATACGGGACCTTATTAATCTAATGTCGTGACAAGGGTATCCATTCTATTCCTAAGGTTCAACCGGGACTTTGATATAGTAATTCTTCATCATTTTATTCATCGAAACCTCATTAACCAATTTCATAAAAAGAATATAAATTTCTTGTAATATCAAGCATTTAAATACATAATAACATAATGTTGATTTATTACACACAAACTTACCTTGGTAGCAAAATATAGGTAGTTGTTCAATTTAGTCCACCACCTTGTTCTTTCCTCAATTTAGGTCCGGACTTCGTGTTTCTTGATCTATAATGACAAATTTTGCTTATTTAATTATCGCATTAACTAAAACAGCCCATGAATCACACTTTGGCAAAAATTATAATTTTTCCCTAAACTTTTACATACTTGCAAAATGGTCCCTAAGCTCGTATGATGAAATGTACTCATTTTCTTGGTTACCCAAGCCTAGCTGAACCTATATTAAGCTTATAATGGTTCACATTTTCCTTCAAAATCGATTTTTACTACACATTTTATCACTTTTACAAATAGGTCCTTTTTAGGTGTTTCCATAAAAATCACTTAGAGAAAGATGTTCATCACACATCAAACTTTCATATTCCTCTATCAAACATCAAAATACATGAATGACATACATGGGTAAGTTTTTGAACATGAGCTCTAGCTTAAAATATAGCTAGAAATAGATAAATCGAGGTACGAGGATCTCAAAAATGTAAAGAACATTAAAAACGGGGCTAGGATGCACTTACTTTGAGCTTCAAAATGAACAAAACCCTAGCTATGTCTTCTCTTAAATTTTCGGCACTTAGGGAAGAAGATGGACACAAATTTTGACTTCTTTTCCCCTTTTTATTAATTTATTAACTAAATGACCAAAATGCCCTTAAGGCCCTTCCTTGAGATTTTTCCCTTCCATGTCCATTTTTGTCCGTCATGAGATATAATGGTCTAATTACTAATTAAGGACCTCTAATAATTTGTCTAATGCTATCTCATACTTAAAACTTCTAGAATCTCATATTTTTCAATTTTTGCAATTTAGTCCTAAAAGATAAATTGATCACTAAATCATAAAATTTCTTCATGAAATTTTCACACAACCATGCAAGCATGTCATAGACCTCATAAAAACCATAAAACATATATTTATACTTCGAATTTGTGGTCTCACAACCACTATTCCAACTAGGCCCTAAATCGGGATGTTACAATTCTCCCCCCTTAGGGATTTTCGTCCCTAAAAATCTTACCGGTAAAAAGGTTTGGATATTGGTTTCTCATAGCCTCCTCAGGCTCCCATGTAGCGTCTTCTACCCCGTGTCTCTGCCATAATACATTCACAAGAGCTATACTTTTATTTCTTAACCGTTTGACTTCTCGAGCCAAAATCTTAACTAGCTCTTCACCATAAGTCATGTCCGGTTGAATTTAAACCTCTGTCGGTACAATCACATGTGAAGGGTCTGATCGGTAATGGCGCAACATAGACACGTGGAACACATCATGGATCTTTTCCAACTCAGATGGCAAAGCCAACCGATATGCTACCGGCCCTATTCTTTCAGTAATCTCATACGGTCCAATAAAGCATGGACTTAATTTGCCTTTCCAGCCAAACCTCAAAACTTTCTTCCATGGAGATACTTTCAGGAATACCTTATCACCGACCTGAAATTCAATCTCTTTTTGTTTCAAATCTACGTAGGATTTTTGTCTATCCGAAGCAGCTTTCAAACAATCACGAATTACTTTTACTTTTTCTTCAGTTTCTCTAACCAAATTGACCCCGTGAATCTGATTTTCTTTGAGTTCGGTCCAATACAAGGGTGTTCGGAACTTACGCCCATACAATGCCTCGTAAGGCGTCATTTTCAAACTCGACTGAAAACTATTGTTGTAGGAAAATTCCACCAACGGTAAATACTTTTCCCAACTACCTTGGAACTCGAGAACACAACACCGCAGCATATCTTCAAGAATTTGAATTACCTCGTTCAGACTGACCATCAATTTGTGGATGAAAAGCGGTATTAAAATTCAATTTCGTACCCAACGCTTCTTGTAACTTTTTCAAAACCGCAAAGTGAAACTTGGATCTCTGTCCGATATAATCGACAAAGGCACTCCGTGCAATCTCACAATTTCAGAAATATACAATTCGACTAATTTATCAAGTGAGTAGTCAGTACGTACCGGAATAAAATGAGCTGATTTCGTAATCCTATCAACCACAACCCAAACGGCATCCTTCTTTTTCGGTGTCAAAGGCAAACCCGTCACAAAATCCATAGTAATTCTATCTCATTTCCATTCGGGAACCATCATTGGCTGAAGTAAACCCGAAGGTACTCGATGTTTAGCTTTCACTTGCTGACAAACCAAGCATCTCGATACGAACTCGAAAATATCTTTCTTCATATTCGACCACCAATACGATTTCTTCAAGTCATTATACAGCTTTGTACTGCCTGGATGAACAGATAGATATCCACTATGTGCTTTGTGCAAAAAATTTTGAATAAGCTTATCATCTCTCGGTACACAGACCCTATCTTGGAACATCAAACATCCATTAGAACTAATCCGAAAGTCTGATTCCATACCCGATTCACATTGAACTCTTTTGGCTTGCAAATCACTATCGCCTTTCTAAGCTTCACAAATCTCTTGGAGAAACATCGGTCTAGCTCTCAACTCAGCTAGTATAGAACTATCATCTGATAAAGCCAACCATGTATTCATAGCTCTCAATGCAAACAAAGATTTCCTACTCAAGGCATCGGCGACTACGTTCGCCTTTCCCGGATGGTAGTCAATCATTAGTTCGTAATCTTTTAACAACTCCAACCATCTCCTTTGCCGTAAATTCAAATCCCTTTGAGTCATTAAGTACTTTAGACTTTTATAATCAGTGAATACCCGACATTTCTCGCCATACAAATGGTGTCTCTAAATCTTCAACACAAACACAATGGCGGCTAACTCCAAATCATGTGTCGGATAATTTTTCTCGTGCAGTTTCAGCTGTCTCGAGGCATAAGCTATCACCTTGCCCTCTTGCATAAGTACACAACCCAATCCATTCAAGGGTGCATCACTATAAACCACAAATTCTTTTCCCGGTTCAGGTTGTACTAAAACTGGAGCCTCAGTCAACAATGCCTTTAATTTCTCAAAACTCTGTTGGCACTTTTCTTTCCATTCGAACTTAACATCTTTTTGTAACAACCTCGTCATCGGAGTAGCTATCATGGAAAATCCTTTGACAAACCGTCTGTAATAACCAGCTAGGCCTAGAAAACTTCTAACCTCTGATACGTTCTTCGACGGTTTCCATTCAACAATGGCCGAAATCTTTCCCGGGTCAACTCTAATGCCATCACCCGAAACAATGTGGCCCAAAAATCCGACTTCTTTAAGCCAAAATTCACTTTTACTAAACTTGGCATATAAGTGTTTATCCCGTAAAATTTGTAAAACCGTCTTCAAGTGCTCAGCATGCTCGCTCTCATCACGAGAGTAAATCAATATATCATCAATAAAGACTACAATAAATTTATCCAAATATGGCCAAAAGATGCGGTTCATTAAATCCATAAACACGGCAGGGGCGTTTGTTAAACCAAAAGGCATAACTAGAAATTCATAGTGACCATACCTTGTCCAAAATGTAGTTTTCGGCACATCTGAGTCTTTGACTCTCAACTGGTAATAACCAGACCTCAAGTTTATCTTAGAAAACACAGTGTGTAACACCCCTCACCCATATCCGTCGCTGGACTAGGGTTAAGAGGCATTACCAGACATATCAGAATATTTTACGCTCATTTCACAACATCAATCATATAACATGATTTCATAATAATTCATACTCATATAGTCCCTTTAGAAAGTCTACGAGACCTTCAACATGCTTTAGAGAAGGTTCAGGACTAAACCGATCTCATACGAAAACTTTGCAAAACTTAGAAAAATTTTCTTTCAAAACAGGGCACACGCCCGTGTGGCTACGTCATGTGCCTCACACGGCCGTGCCTTAGACCATGTCTTATCCCGTGTGCAAAACTGACTTGAATCACACAACCTGTCACAGGCCCATGTGTCTGGCCCATGTGCAAGTCTGACTTACTTCGAATTGGAACATTGAAGGACACGGTCGGAACACACTCCCGTGTGCTCAACCGTGTGGGCAATTATAGGCCATTTGCAAGGCCAAATTGCCACCCATTTTGGGTCATACCTACAAGCATAGATCAAGCATCAATTCATGTCTCAAAGGCAGCCAAAACATACCAAATTATGCACAATTTGACCCATAACAACATCATTCATTTTTATATAAAAATCAAGCTCAAACATACCAATTCAAAATACCAACCTCACATAAAAAACATGTGATTCATGCATCATATAAATCCATTTCAATTCATTGCATTTCTCAACATTTCAAATTCCAAAATCAACCATGAAACTTACTAAAATTGACCATCTCTTTTGGCCATTCATGAGCATATCAAAACATACCATGTAACACCCCCAGACCCGGCCCAGACGTTATGGCCGAATACGGGGATGTCACATCAAAGGCATAACTGAAAACGATTTTGCTAAGTAAAAATTTAAGACCCAACAGCCCAAAATCCTTGAGTCTTGTTAAGTAATGATAAAAGCCCATTTTATTATTTTAAGTATTTCAGAAACCAAGTTTAAACATAAGAAATTTACTCAGGTTTAATAATTAAGTAAACAGTTGAAACAACAAAACCCAAAATCTAAAGTCAAATCGGAGTACAAGGCCTTGTTACATCCAACTAAAATAAAGCAATTAAAATCATGTCTTTTGAAACAAATAAATAAAACTTCTAAATATCTTGTAGTGTGGCCATCTCCGAGTCCTCTCCCACGTCGAGCCATTTACTGAGGATCACCTGAAACATTTAATAAAAAGGTGTGAGTTTCGAAACTCAGTGTGTACGACCCTTGGTAATCCAATCAACATACAATTATCACATTGGGCCTAAGCCCTATCAAAAACGGTGGTCTTGGGCCTTAGCCCATAACGGCCTCATATCACATCAGTATCACATGAATGCAATGCACCCATCCCAAATCCAACCCTACACACCATTTCCCTTCCAACTCTACACACACATGGGATATAAATATCAACCCACCCATCCCTACACACCAAAGGTAGCACCAAAGAATGCGGCACTACTCAAACGTTGCAAAGAAAGTCGCTATAATGGGCTTAAAGCCACCGGTGGATCCACGGTCGTCAAGCGACTATGCGATCCTCAAATCTTCCTCCGTATCATCAAAACCCACCCAAGTGCAACATATATTTCATGAATGCAACATACACATTCTCACACATTCGGCACTTATGGGTATTTTAGTCATTTCACTACCCAATGGTATTTTCGTAAATCTACTCTATAGGGGTATTTAGGTAATTTTGCAAAACAGAGGTATTTTGGAAATTTTGTAAATCAGGGATATTTTGGTAATTCTGCAAATCAAGGGTATTCTGGTAATTTCACAATTCAGGGGTATTTTAGTAATTTTGCAAATCTAAGGATATTTTGGTAATTTTCAAACTAAGGGTATTTTGGTAATTTTCAAATCAGGGGTATTTTAGTAATTTTACAAATCTAAGGGTATTTTGGTAATTTTCAAACTAAGGGTATTTTGGTAATTTTCAAATCAGGGGTATTTTAGTAATTTTACAAATCTAAGGGTATTTTGGTCCCTCTCGGGTTTTAGTTGTGAACTTTGGCCCATTAACAAGTCCTTGCGACTAAAGTGAACAGACACTATGCACCAGGTAGGATTCCAGAGAAGAGGAGGTGGGCCACTAGGACCGCTTAAGTACCAAGCTCTCCCTAGATCCAATCCTAGACATGCATATGTCCGTTGCCACACTCTAACCCAGCGACTTATCCACGGACATGTTTAATTATTAGATTAAGTCTTATGCGGATTAAGAGTTGTTCAGAACTAGGCCTAAAGTCCATTAAACCCTAGCATACTTTTCTACGTCCCCATGCAACCCATCAAGCCCAAATCACATCCTTACGGCTCATTAGGCTAAAATCTCATCCATATGGCCTATTAGACCCAAAACAATTCCATATCATGTAACATGCATGACTAACTCAATTTGTATGACCAAACCAAACAATTTCATCAAACTTAGCCTCAGGGCCCACCGGGCCCCTTTAGCCACTTTCGGCTTTCTGGCTTTCCGGCATTGCCGATATCGAGTGTGTAGTGTTTGTACACACCTGGTTACTGCGACGTGCTATACTATCCTTGGTCTTGAACCTACAACCAAAGAACCTTCAATCAATCACCCATACTGAAACAAAATATCTACCAAAAGTCGAAACCTTACCGTAACCTTACTGTGTGCCACTGGGTTCTAATAGCCCTTCCTTAGCTACTAATCAGGAGTATCCCCTAGATCTGCACTCACACACACACCATCAAGATTTGAGTGACTCATAATCCACACAAGTCACCCCTATAGATCAAACTCACATTCGGCCATTCACTTAAACCACAATCGAGTTGAGTACACTTACCCTTGCTAACGATCCTACCACGCTTGCGATCTTTGAACATTATCCTTGTTATCACAGAGTTAACGACAGGACAGTTAGATAGCCTTTCGGCTTTTAGAAAAATGTACAACAGAGGTTAACCGAATACTTACCAAATCCCCTTTCGATCCTGCGACCTAGATAGCTATTAACTAGATTCGACTTTCAACACTTGACTGAGAGTAGGTAACAATCGATTTGTGATGGAGGAACAACCACCAAGATTCGGCACTATTAGGAATTTCGGTACGAGAAAAGATGGTGGTAATTCGGCTATAGAAGAGTTTGGCTATGAGAGAATTCGGCACAAAGGAATTCGGCTTTAGGAGATTTCGGTAATGGGAGAGTTTGGCTATGGGAGGAACCGATTGAGGGGAAGAAAAGAAAGAAAAAGAATGGAAAATTCGGCATTACCTAGGACCCCAGTTCGCACACACACACATTTATATAGCCTATAGCCAAAACTTAGCCACCCCTAAAGTCCAATTTGGCACCACTTCATCCACCGCTCATCTCCTAATTTTTCTCCATGATATCTCCCTTATCCTTCTCCTAAATTCTCTCTCTCGATCACTTCTCCTTAGAGTCCCTCTACATGCTACTTCCACCTTCTAGAAGCCCTAAAATTAAATTCCAAAATAAAACTAAGCTAGCACTCGAACCTCGCACCTCCCGGCATGCATATGTCGCCACCTCTCTACACCCTAGTGGCGTCACTTAGCCACTTCACCACAGGCTTCTTTGTGCCATTTTTCACTTATTTTTATTTAAAAGCCCACTACTCACAACCCTGATTCCTTAATTAATTAAATTAAGAATCCTCCACCATAAAACTCGAACCCAGAGCTTCTCCAACACACCTACACACTCCAAATTCATTAAACCTTTAAAGCTGTCATGTCATTTGTCATTTTCTCGCTCACTTAAAAATTTTCTGAGACCCAAAGCCCGAAGCCCAATAGGCCCAATTCTTCTAGGCCCAAATTCGGGGCGTTACATACCAACTTTTGCATCACATAGCATGGATTAAATTCACCCATAATCATAATCAACCATCTCAAATGACCAAATACATTTCCAACCATAATATCAAATTCCATAGCCTATACATCTATTTCATAACAAATTAACGATCATACCATTTTATAAACCTAAGTACAAACGCATTCTAAGCCGTTTCAACCCATATCATTAGCTAAATAGCAAACATAAAATTTAATAAACATTATACATGGGCATATTAAACCAATTTGGCCATATCTCACGGCTTAATATTCATTTGCACATAAAATATTAGGTAACTTTATAACATGACCAACTATACTTTTAACATTATTATACCATGCGCATAACACCCAAAAACCAAAAGCCATTTCTAAATACAATTACCAAATTATAGCATTTTAAATATTATAACCTTATGCACAGTTTACCAAATCAAATTTAACCATTTTTTAACACAAATGTCAAATCATACCATACCTAATTTGCAAGCTAAATAACATATTTAACCATGTTATATTCAACCACACACATGAACCACATACCAAAGCCGAATTTACTACCACATATATATCACATTTTATAAGCACTCATTGAACCAACAATTTGACCTTTTTAAACCGAACTACAAGCAATCATGACATAAGCATATGTATTCATATCTCATATGTCCAACAATTCAAATAGACAACCATTTGGTTATCAAATTTAACCTCAATGAGTCATAACATTTCCATCACTCAAATTTTAAGCTAAACATGCTATCTCATATTTTAACATCAAATCAATATGTCACTTATAGTTATTCAAATGATCGTCAATCATACCCAAAATATAATCATCATTTTACCAAATTACCAAGCCAAATTATACCACTTTTCATGCTTCCAAACTGAGCTAACTAATAAGCCGAATATACATCCTACTTACCATTCCACTTTGCCGAATCATATAACCAACATCACAACATATTTTCCATGAGACATACCTCCCAAGTTAAGCTTATAACATGACCGAATATAAATACCAACATTAGTATCATGATCAAGCCATTTTCGCATGGCTATATACATATAAAAATTTCAAAACCAAATATATCAAAACTAGCCTATACATGCCACATAACCAAATCTCAAAGCATTTATTTACCGAAGCGAAAACTGGATAGTGTGATGACGTCTCCTACGACTTCCAACCCGAGCAAGTCTCCAAAACTCTATAAACATAGGAAAAACACACAGAGTAAGCTTTGAAAGCTTAGTAAGCCATTAGCAAATAATTCATCTCAATAATATTTATAATACAATTCAACTAAGCCGAATCATACTAATTATAACCACATATATATATATTTTCAAGATTTCAACTTCACATATCAATACATGTAATTTAGCATTATTCTTTCATTTGGCCGAACTCACATATATTCACATGCATATTGAACTCTCGCTTTTAATATCACATATATGTCCTTTGGCCGAATATGAGCATTCATATATACATATAATTCACTTTGTATCATATATAATTTATATCACCATTCCAAATAACAAACTTACCTTATTTTCATTAACATTAAACTTAGTACGTACCTGAACCTTTTTAGCTCGATTTCATATTCAATCATAACTCGTTAATGCCCATTGAACCATTCGGAATTAATAAGGATACTCGGATAGTCGAAAATCTCGTACAATGCTAATGTCCCAGACGTGGTCTTACATGTAATCACATATCGATGCCACTGTCCCAGACAGGGTCTTACACTAAATCAATTACGATGCCGATGTCCCAGACATGGTCTTACATGTAATTCACAAGTCGATGCCAACGTCCCAGACGTGGTCTTACACGTAAACATATATCAGAAATCCTATGTCATGACATACGTATCCTAACTATTCCTAAGGTTCGTACGGGGCTTTCGGACGTCGTAACTCGATCGATTCAGGCTCGTAGACAAATCTCTCATACTTTTACCAATTCGGCATACACATATATTTTCTACTAAAATTCAATTCAGCATAATAAACACATTTTCATATAAATTTAACAACAATTATTTACTTATGAACTTACCTCGGCAAAGACGGACGGACCGAAACAACTATTCAACAACTTTATATTTCCCCCGATCCAATTCTGATTTCCTCTTTTCTTGATCTAAATTAGTATAAATTAAACTTATTAAATCACATATTCAATCAAATTCATCCAAAAACACATAAATGGGCTAATTACACTTTTGCCCCTGACATTTCACATTTTTCACAATTTAGTCCCTATTTCACAAAACACAAAATTCACAAAATTTCTTTATACAAGTGCCTAGACGAATTTTCCTCTAGTTCATATAAGCCCACATATTGCATTTATTTCACATTTTAATCCCTTAAAATAACATTTTCACAAATTAGTCCAACTCAAATTCATCAAAAATCCAAAGACAAAACATATTAATCTATCACATATCTTTTATTTTCCATCATTAAACAACAAAAACCACAAGCTTTCAACAATGGAAAAACACAAAATCATCATCAAATTCAAAAATTGAGTCATGGGCTTGATAGGTTACATAGCAACGATCTCAAAAACATAAAAATTATCAAAAATGGATCAAAAGCCATACCTTAATTATGCTTATCAATGGTCGAACCTTGTTTGTTCTTTTTCTATCTTTTTCTTTTCTACTTTCTTTCATAAAAGATGAACAAATGCATGATTTTATATTTTATTTTATTTAATCTTATGTTAACACATAAACTACCATTTTAACCATTATTAAATAATATGTAAACCTTATAATTTATATCCACTACCGTCCATCACATTTATAAATGGTCAAATTTCATTGTAAGGACCCCACATTATAAAAACAATAGTAATTCGGCACTTACATTAATAGCCAACTTTTGAATTTTACGCGATTAAGTCCTTTTATCAAATTAAACAACCAATCGGTAAAATTAAAATTACGAAATTTTTACACATATCAAATAATATGCTGTAAATAACAAAAATAATATTAAAATAATTTTATGACCTCGGATTTGTGGTTCCGAAACCACTGTTTCGACTAGGGTCTAAACCAGGCTGTTACACAGTGGCTCCCTTCAATTGGTCAAACAAATTATCGATCCTTGGCAAGGGATACTTGTTCTTTACGGTTACCTTATTAAGTTACCGATAATCTATACATAACCTCATAGAACCATCTTTCTTTTTCACAAATAATACGGGAGCACCCCACGGAGAATAACTCAGTCTTGCGAAACCTTTATCCGTCAACTCTTGAAACTGAGCCTTCAATTCTTTCAACTAGGTTGGAGCCATCCTGTACGGAGCAATCGAAATAGGCGCAGTACCAGGGGCTAACTCAATATCAAATTCAATCTCTCTAACCGGAGGCAACCCGGGCAATTCATCCAAAAATACATATGGATACTCACGTACTATCGGCACTGATTCAATTCTTAACTCAGTCTCTTTGGCATTCATCACAAAGGTAAGATAAGCTTCATATCCCTTTCTTATGTATTTCTGAGCGGACATAAAAGAAATCACTACAGGCAATCTATCCTACTCATTTGATTCAACACGAAGAATATCCCCATTTTCACATTTCAATTCAATAAATTTCCTTCCACAATTTACTATCACATAATAAACAGTTAACCAATCCATACCAAGAATTACAGCGAATTCATCAAATGGAAATAGCATGAGATTAGCCAGAAAATAATGACCTCTAATCATCGAAGGGCGATCTCTGCATACCTTGTCAACTAACACACATTTGCCTAGGGGATTTGACACTTTTATCACAAATTCTGTAGACTCTAACGGCATGTTCATACTAGATACTAACTTCATACAAACATACGAGTGGGTAGATCCTGGATCAATTAAAGCAACAACATGAGTATCATAGAGAGAAAATGTACCTGTAATCACATCAGCGGATGACGCTTCTTTGCGAGCGCGAATGGCATAAGTCCTCGCAGGCGCTCTACCCTCAGATCTTGCAGTCTGCTCTCTAGGTGTATTCTTACTTCTCGTTCCATTTCTTGGATTTCTCTGTGGTCTCCCTTTACCCCGATCTCACACTCTGATTTCTATCTTTTTCAACCATTTTGGGACAGTCTCTAATGAAGTGATCTTTGGAACCACACTTGAAACAAGCCCTCTCATTTGCTTGGCACTCATCGGGGTGACATCTACCACACTATGAACATTCCAGTCTACTTGTTCGAGCATTACCAACATTAGCAATTGAAGTGGTCTGAGCTTTAGAAACCGAGTACTTTTTACCTTTACTTTTGTTTGAGAACCCAACTGAAGCGGCTGATCGAGTAGTGAACTATCTCGATTTCTTGGATGAAGATTGAAATGACCTACCCAATTGTCTCTTCCTCGAGTCATGAAACTCAATTTCAGCCTTTTTTTTTCTCTTTGGCCAATTCCTCGGCCTTGCAAGCTCTCTCTACTAACACAACAAATTCCTTCAGTTCTAAAATACCAACAAACAATCGGATGTCCTCATTTAATCCATCCTCAAACCTCTTACACATTATGGCTTCGGTGGATACGCACTCCCGAGCATATTTACTGAGCCTTACAAACTCACGTTCATATTCGGTTACCGTCATTCGACCTTGTTTTAGCTCAAGGAATTCATTTCTTTTCTGATCGATAAACCTTTGGCTAATATACTTCTTTTGGAACTCTTCTTGGAAAAATTCCCTCTTAACTCTCTCCCTTGGTACAACCGACACAAAGGTGTTCCACCACTGATAAGCCAAATCTCTCAAGAGAGACACAACACATTTTATACACTCTTCGGGTGTGCAAGACAATTCATCAAATACCCTGATGGTATTTTCAAGCCAGAATTATGCTCTTTTCGGATCGTCATCTTTATTAGCTCAGAACTTTTCAGCTCCTTGTTTTCGAATTCTATCAACCGGGGCTTTTCCCTTCTTACCATTTCTATAGCTTGGGGAGCTACAGGGATAGGCTGAGGGTTTGGAGGGGTGGAGCTTGTTGTTGAGCGGTTAGGTTCATTCGAACGAACGCTGAGAACCACTCGTTCATCATTTGGAAGAAGGCTTCCCGAGCCTCTCCTCCCTGACTCACAGTCACTGGTCTATTTTCATTTTCATATGGCACCGTCCCTTGGGCGGGGCCCGGCGCATTACTTTCTACATCATCCGCCACTACTCCGTCGGGATCCATTTGCTATATAAAAACATATTTTAAATTGTCAGGAGTCGTCACACTATCATTAGGTATATACACATATGTATGGCATGCATAACTAGACTCTCACACATACTATGGTAGTCTGAGAAACGACTAAACCATAGCTCTGATACCACTAGATGTAACACCCCTTACCCATATTCGACGTCGGAACCGAATACGAGGCATTACCAGACTTAACATACTTAATCATGCAAAATCAGGCCATAAAATTTCATTCCAACTTAAAACTTTTCATTCGAGTTCATAAAGTCCCTATTATGGGCCTACGAGCCCTGAAAGATACATATAGAGTGGTCCGAGAATGAACCGAAAGCTTACAAACACTTAGAAATTTTTTTTGCTCAAAATAGGGCCACACACCCGTGTCTATGGCCCGTGTCCCTCACACAGCCATGACACGCCCGTGTCTGATCCCGTGTGTGAAAACCTTGACATTCTATTTATGACGTCAGCAGACATTTAGGGTCACACGATCAAGTCACACGCCCATGTGTTAGGCCGTGTAGCGAATTTAATTCTCGCAATTAATGTGCAGACTTCACATGGCCTGGGCACACGCCCATGTCCTGAGGCCGTGTCCTTCACACGGCTAAGACACACGGCCGTGTCTCTGCCCGTATGTTTACTACTGGGCATTCTATTTTACTAAATTTGGATGCAGGGGACACACGGCCTATTGACACGCCCACGGGGCTGACCGTGTGTCACACACGGCTTAGACACACGCCCGTGTGTATACCCGTGTGGACAAATATAAAGCTAATTACCAAGCCATTTGCCATCCTATAAAACAACCACACTTATACCATTTCCAGCAACACATAGCATAGCAATAATGCACCTCTAATATCCACAACCAAGATATCTACACCTTAATTTCACACATTACTCATTCAATTGCACAAGCTTGCACTTCATGAATTTCATCATCATTGAATAGATATAACTTAACTAGTATTGGCCAATTCCAATGGCCATTTACAAAATGAAATAAGTAACCTTAAAGGCCAACTCATTGGCTAACCAATATGACATATAACAAAATGATCAAGTTCTTATACATGCCATACCCAAAATAATTAAACTTTACTATACCCAAAAGAATAGCTTGATAGTGTGAATCGAGCTCCGACGTCTTTCGATCCCTGAGCTAGCTTGGCGATACTACAAGAAAAGGGAAAAGAGAGGGAGTAAGCATAAAGCTTAGTAAGTTTGTATGTAATAGTAACAACATAAAATCTTGTAGTAACATCCACATATTACGTTATCAATTAACACAAAATTTTCAAGCAACATTGACATGGCTTACTCATGATCACTCTTACCAACCACATATCACATACCGGACTTATTTCTCGTGAGTTTCACATAAGTACCTGTATCACTCCATCACACAACTTTAGCCCTTTTTCCATCTTTAACATAAACCTTAATTCTTTACCCCATTGAACCACTTGGAATATCGAAGGATACTCGGAAATTGTCATACACGTAGTAAGATGCTAATGCCATATCCCAGATATGGTCTTACATGGGATCACATGTCGATGCCGATGCCATATCCCAGATATAGTGTAACATCTCGAATTCGGGCCTAGAAGAATTGGGCCCAATGGGCTTTGGGAATGGGAGCGTCTAAAATTTTTGAGATATAAGTATCACTTAGAATATTATTAAGATAGTATCGGGATTAATTGAAGCCTTAGAGTTAGGGGTGACCTTAGGGAAAAATTTATTTTTCTCACTTAGTGGACCCTAGTCCCAGACATGAGGCCTCATAAGCAGATTAAGAGAAGAGAGGACACAAATGGGCTTGTAGTCCAGTGGAAAGTGGCGTCATATAGGGGATATGAGGTGGCGTGTGAAGCAGTTAAGGAGGTCCAAGGTTCGAGGCCTAGGAAGGGAAAATTAAGGAAGGGATAAAGGAGCTTATCTTAGAGAAAATTTAGGATGAGATTGAGGAGTTATCAGGGAGAAAAGTTAGGAGCCGAGAAGTGTGAAGAGTTGGTGCCGTTGTGGGAAGTGGGAAGTGTATAAATTCGGCTTAGGAGGGTAAATGAGTGTCGTTTTTGGGTCTTTTAGGGGGTATTACGAATTTTCATTGTGGCTTTCGGCATTTGGATAGTTTTGCAAATAAGTTAGTCTTTCGTTTCTTTACCGAATATCCTGTAGTTACCCTCACACAAGCGTATTTGATCTTTTCTTTTCTCCCCCTCATTATGTTCTTCTGTTGCCGAATTCTTCCATTGCCGAAAAAGCATCATTCCTTTTTGCCGAATTCTCTCTTAGCCAAACTTTTCTATTTCCGAATTACCATTATCTTCTCTTGCCGAAATCCCCCATTAGTGCCGAATCTTTGTTGTTTTTCTCTATCACAAATCAGTTGGTATCTACTCTCAGTCAAGGTTAAAAGCCGAATCTCGTTTTGTAGGTCGCAGGATCTAAGGTTGGATTCGGTAAGTATTCTGTTAACTCCCCTTAGTACGTTTTATTGAAAGCCGAATGGCGATCTAATTTCTCATTATCGTGGATCTTGTATTAACAAGGGTAAGGTTCAGAGATCACTAGCGTGGTAGGATTGTTAGCAAGGATCTAGGGTACACTTGTGGTTAGCAGCTAAGGAAGGGCTATTAGAACCTAGGGGCACACGGTAAGGTTACGGTAAGGTTTTGGCTTTTGAGTAAATATTTTTGATTAAGTATGAGTGGTTGATTGAAGGTTGGTTGGTTTTAGGATCAAGGCTAAGGATGGGATAGCACGTCGCAGTGATCAGGTGTGTACAAACACTACACACACGAAATCGGCAATGCCGAAAGGCCGAAAAGCCGAAAGTGGCTAAATGGGCCCAGTGGGCCTTGAGGCTAAGTTTGATAAAATGGTTTGGTTGATTATACGAATTAAGTTAGCTATGCTTGATACATGATCTGGATATGTTTTGGGCCTAATAGGCCATATGATAAGATTTGGGCCTAACGGGCCGTAAGGACATGAGATGGGCTTATGGGGGCGTAGACAAGTATGTTAGGGTTAATGGACTTTAGGCCTAGCTTGAACAACTTTGTAATTTCATAAGACTTAAGCTAATTAAACATGTCTGTGGACAAGTCGATTAGTTAGAGTGTGGTAACCGACATATGCATGTCTAGGATTGGATCTAGTGAGAGCTTGGTATTTAAGCGGTCCGAGTGACCCACCTCCTCTTTTCTGAGATCCTACTTGGTGCATAGTGTTTGTTCACTTTAACCGCGAGGACTTGTTTATGGGCCAAAGTTTATAACTAAAACCCGAGAGGGACTAAAATACCCTTATATTGGAAAATTACTAAAATACCCTTATATAAAATACCCTTATATTAGAAAATTACTAAAATACCCTTATATTGGAAAATTACTAAAATACCCTTATATTGGAAAATTACTAAAATACCCTTATATTGGAAAATTACTAAAATACCCTTATGTTGTAAAATTACTAAAATACCCTTATATTGTAAAATTACTAAAATACCCCTATTTGTAAAATTACCAAGATACCCCTAATTTGCCAAATTACCAAAATACCCTCAGAGGGTAGAATTACTGAAAATACTCTCGGTAGTGAAATGACGAAAATACCCCTATGTGATGAATAGGGTTTGTGGATGTTACTTTTGTGTGTGATGCATTCATATGATATTCTTGCTTAGGATGCATATGGGTGGGAATTATGGTACGGAGGAAGATTTGAGGATCGCATAGCCGTATGGTATGGATCCAGGATCGCATGGCCGTATGGTATGGATCCACCGCAGGCTTTTTAGCCATCGAGCAGCCATGCTGCACCGATAATGTTACCGAGGGCTGTGTGCCGTAATTATGGGCTTTGTGCCAATACCGAAGGCTTTGTGCCGTAATTATGGGCTTTGTGCTGTTATTATGGCTTTGTGCCAATCATATTTACCGTGGCTATGTGCCTAATATATATATTGATGACTCTGTGTCAATATTTGAGGATCGCATGGCCGTATGGTATGGATCCAGGATCGCATGACCGTATGGTATTGATCCAGGATCGCATTAAGCCAAACATATGATTAGCAGCTTTGCTGTAACGTTCGGTAGTACCGCAATTGGGCTACCCTTGGTGTGTAGCGGAGGGGTGGGTCGAGCTAGAATTCCCCACAGGAGTCATAAGGTTGGAAGGAAAATGGTGTGTTTAGCGGATGGATTTTTGGGGTGGGTTTTGCATTATCTGTTTATAAATGATAGGATATGATATGATATGAGGTCATTGTGGGCTAAGGCCCAAGACCACCGATTTTGTAGGGCTTAGGCCCAATGTGAATATTTGTATGTGATTTGATTGCCAAGGGTTGTACACACTGAGTTTCGAAACTCACACCCTTAATTTTAAATGTTTCAGGTAATCCTGAATAGGCGGCTCGACAAGGGAGAGGACTCGGAGATGGCCACACTACAAGTTGTTCAAATGTTTTAATTTATTCAAATGATTCTGTTTAAATACTTTGTTTTTTTCATTGGATTGTAATAAGGCCATGTAACTCCTATTTGACTTTGAATTTTGGGTTTATTATTATTATTGTTTCAACTGCCCACTTAAGAAATTTCATAAAATTATTAAAGTGTTAATATGGTTTTCGAAATAATCTTTTGTTTTGGGCTTTTGGGCCTTAAATGGTTAACTAGTAAATTGTTTTGAAGTGCGCCTTTAATGTGACATTCCAGATTCAGGCCTAACTTCTAGGCCGGGTTTGGGGTGTTACATATGGTCTTATACGGGATCTTATATCGATGTCGACGCCATATCCTAGATATGGTCTTACACGAGATCGCATGTCGATGCCATGTCCCAGACATGGTCTTACACGATTTCATACCGGCCGTGTCCCGCACGTGGTCTTACACTAAATCACTATTCGATGCCGGTGCCATATCCTAGATATGGTCTTACACGGGATCTCAATTCGGTGCCGAGGCCATATCCCATATACGGTCTTATACGGGACCTTATTAATCTAATGTCGTGACAAGGGTATCCATTCTATTCCTAAGGTTCAACCGGGACTTCGATATAGTAATTCTTCATCATTTTATTCATCGAAACCTCATTAACCAATTTCATAAAAAGAATATAAATTTCTTGTAATATCAAGCAGTTAAATATATAATAACATAATGTTGATTTATTACACACAAACTTACCTCGGTACCAAAATATAGGTAGTTGTTCAATTTAGTCCACCACATTGTTCTTTCCTCGGTTTAGGTCCGGACTTCGTGTTTCTTAATCTATAATGACAAATTTCACTTATTTAATTATCACATTAACTAAAACAACCCATGAATCATACTTTGGCAAAAATTATAATTTTCCCTAAACTTTCACATATTTGTAAAATGGTCCCTAGGCTCGTATGATGAAATGTACTCATTTTCTTGGTTACCCAAGCCTAACCGAACCTATCTTAAGCTTATAATGGCTCACATTTTCCTCCAAAATTGATTTTTACTACATATTTTATCACTTTTACAAATAGGTCCTTTTTAGGTGTTTCCATGAAAATCACTTAGAGAAAGATGTTCATCACACATCAAACTTTCATATTCCTCCATTAAACATCAAAATACATGCATGTCATGCATGGTTAAGTTTTTGAACATGACTCTAGCTTAAAATATAGCTAGAAATAGATAAATCGAGCTACGAGGATCTCAAAAATGTAAAGAACATTAAAAATGGGGCTAGGATGCACTTACTTTGAGCTTGAAAATGAACAAAACCTAGCTATGTCTTCTCTTAAATTTTCGGCACTTAGGGAAGAAGATGGACACAAATTTTGACTTCTTTTCCCCTTTTTTATTAATTTATTAACTAAATGACAAAAATGCCCTTAAAGCCCTTCCTTGAGATTTTTCCCTTCCATGTCCAGTTTTGTCCATCATGAGATATAATGGTCTAATTACTAATTAAAGACCTCTAATAATTTGTCTAATGCTATCTCATACTTAAAACTTCTAGAATCTCATTGTAATAGCCCAATTTTACCCGGGCCCAGTGCCAAAACCAATAAAAAAAACCAGATAAAAATAAATAAAATCCAATATAAAAATAGTCCAGTACAAAGTCCATTTTATAATTGGCCCAAACCACAACCCAAAATTCCTAGCCCAATTCCTACCGGCCCAATAGGCCCAAAAAACTAAACCAATTCAGAAACCCTAGGGTTTCTGAGCCTTCTTTGCACCGTACCCCCTCCATGTGAGCCCTCAGCGTGCACACCGCCCAAGACTCTGCTCTGCCTGCGCCTTTGCACCAAAATAGCCCAGCATGCCTCCGTTGACCCTCCATAAACCTACAAACAAGAACAAAGGGACAGACGATAGAAATGGGACCAAGAAACAATATTGTATTATTTCTTTTGGCTATAAAGCCACCAAAACCAAACGATGTATTTTTTCTACAAGCATTTTAAAAAAAAAAAACAGATTCGAACTCACGAATATCAATAGAAGTAAAAATTTTCTAAAGGTGATCCTTCGCATTTGCTATCTATTTTTCTTTTCATTTTTTAAAAGGAAAAAAGAAAATAAAAAAATAAAGAGAAAAGGGCTCACCTGAGGTCGATCGACCTCTTCACCGGCGAACATCGCTGGTGCTTGAACACCTCGGACTTGTAAGGGTTCGGACGAGGGTTCGAAAAGCATCGAGGGCCCCCTTTCGTTTTTGCTTTTCTTATTTTATTTCTAAAACGAACAGGGGATTCGTGATTTTAAAAAAGGGGACTGAAAAGGAGTAAAAAAAATAGACTTTTCCACCGCCAGCCACCATCTACGGCGGGCCACAGCGAAACCCTAGGCCGGAGCCATGGCCGGACGAGGCTGATTGCAGAGAAAAAAGAGCCCCCTTTTGTTTTTTTTTTTAAAACCGATTTAAAATGATTTTTTTTACAAATTTTCGGCCTTAAATAGGAGTGGTGAAACGGTGTAATTTCACTCGGGCATTTTAACGCCAAAACGACGCCGTTTTGTTTAGACCCGAAAACCCGACCCAAATCAGCCTAGGATCCGCGTTCTTTTGGACTAAAGGTCTATTTGCGCCCTTAGTCCTTCCGCTTTTCCTAGCTGTTTCAATTGGATCCTTTTTTGTTTTCTTTCCTTTTAATTTAGCCCAATAATTTTTCTTTTACTTCATTTTGGCCCATATTGAAATGTTGCGCATAGGGCTTGGGAATAATTTCTCATCCAGTCCTCGCAGTTTCACGCGCGCTTCCGTTCAGCCTTTTTCTTTTATTTATTTATAATTTGTCCTTTTGACTTTATTTAAATTTCGATTTCATCCTTTATTTAGTTAATTTCAATGTGTTTATATTTTCGTTTATTTTTATTTATTTATCCATTTGTTTTATTATTTATTTGTCTTTTTGTTATATTTGAATTTTTATTTTCACCTAATATTTTATTTATCTATTATTTATATCTTTTATATTTGTTTGTTTATTTGTTCATCCACCTTTAATTATTTAAATTTAATATTACATATATTTATGTTACTTATCTATTATTATTTAAATACTTATATTTATTTGTTTTACCTATTCATTTATTCTTTTTATTTTTTTAATGTTTGATGTTACTCATTGTTTATTTCATTTATTTATTTATCCTTCTTTCATTTTTCAAAATATTGGACACTATTTTCATTCCTTTCATTTTTGTATTACCTTATTTGTTTTACTATTAAAATCGTGAACCAAGAATCCTATTAATTATAACAATTATCATTTTAATATTTTCCTATATAGCCATTTTTTACCATCATTATATCATGTATAGTCGTTTTAATATTAAGTTTAGATACAATCGGTTTTTATACTATATCTCAAACAAAATAAGTATACATCATTTTGAATGTTACTCTTGCATTCATTCAAATTTTTTAAATAGGCAATGTTTCGTATTTTGAAATTCGAGAAATCGTACCCTAACTTACTGGGTTTCGATTTTTCTCGTCGAGTCTAAAGAACCAATAATTTTTTTTTAAATCAAAGCATATAAGTTAAATTAAAGCTTATTCTCGGGAATTCAAAAATGTTGTGTCCTAACTCACTGGATGTGACATTTTGTTATCTTGAGGTAAGGATTTCTAAAAGTAAAGGCAATATTCTGTATTTGGAATTTTGAGAAATTGTGCCCTAACTTACTGGGTTCCGATTTTTCATTTGACCCAAATAACCAAATATCCTTCTTAAACTTAAATGCATGAGTTTTAAAAGTCAAAAGACAAGCTCAGTTTCGAGGATTTGAAATGTCGTATCCTAACTCATTGGGCGTGATGTTTTACTTCTTCGAAATAAGAGGGTCTTAGCATCCAATTTAATTTATTCAAGTTTTCTTTTAAATAAAGAGGATCGTATTTTAAAATCTTTTCAAATTTTCGACATTAAGACGTTAATTAATCAATTAGGTACCAATTTTGGGCGTTACGAGGGTGCTAATCCTTCCTCGTGCGTAATCGACTCCCGAACCTATTTTTTCTGAATTTCGTAGACCAAAAATCATCGTTTTAGTAAATGTAATCTTTTATTAAAATGATCAAATTCTGAGGTGATCCAATCACACCTAAATTAAAAGGATCGGTGGCGAATCCCATTTTTTGTTTTCATTTTCAAAGTCAAAGTCGACCCTTTTTTTTCAAAAAAATGGTTTCGACACTCATATTTTTCAATTTTTGCAATTTAGCCCTAAAAGATAAATTGATCACGAAATCATAAAAATTTTTCATGAAATTTTCACACACATGCAAGCATGTCATAGACCTTATAAAAACCATAAACAATATATTTATACTTCAAATTTGTGGTCTTGAAACCACTATTCCAACTAGGCCCTAAATCGCGCTGTTACAATTTTTCCCTGTCTTATAGTAAATCAGAATGCTCGTTGGATTGGAAGCTTGGCGGAGATCGCTCACACTATCCAACAGTTCATTTCAATATATAAGGTAAAACAATTAGGGTTATAATGGCATGTATAGGTTAAATTGGTCAAGGAATGGTATGTAAATATTTAATAATGACTAGCCATTGGAATGGCTAGTTATGGACATGCTTTGGTGGATATGTATGAAAGCTATCATAGTATATTTTTAAAATGGTTAATTGATAGAAATCACGTTGACAAATGGATGAATGAATTAAATTAGTATAATTGATACAAAATGCACAAATGTGACCATTGTATATAGGTAAATATGAGTACAAGAATGATATGGAAATAAATTGTGGTGCATAAAGGCATATTGGTTGAATGTTTATATGGCCATGAGAATGTGTTTAAATTTTGGTGCAGGTATAAGGCAAAAAGGGTGAGGAATAAGGCTTGGAAAATAGCCTTATTTTGTCCACACGGGTAGACACACGGGCGTGTGTCTTGACCATGTGTGACACACGGCCTAGAACATGGGTGTGTGGTCTGGCTGTGTGTCCCATGTATCCTAAAATTTAGAAACAGAATGCTCAGAATTGAGCACATGGGCGTGTGTCTCAGTCGTGTGGGTGACATGGCCTTGAACACGGGCGTGTGTCATGGCCGTGTGAAACATACATCTAATTCAAATTAAATTAATTAACCACACGGCCTAGCACACGGGCGTGTGGCATGGCCGTGTGGCGCAAGTTAGAGAGAAACCTAAATCGAACACGGCCTGATGCACGAGCGTGTCTAAGAGTCACACGGGCGTGTCCCTTGGACCACACGGGCGTGTGAGCCCTGCACCTTGAATTTTTTTTGAAATGTCACGAAAAATTCTTAGAGTTTCCGATTAAGTCCCGACTAGATTCTAATGCTCGTATTAGACCTCAAGGGTCCATCTAAGGGACATTACGAATGATCTCGATTAATGAATAGTGATTGACATGATTTATCTGAAAATGTTCTGAAAAATTTCGGTAACGCTCCGTAAGTTCCAGCGACGGATACGGGTTAAGGGTGTTACATTTACCTTTAAAGGAGACTTCAAAAGTTGAAGTCAAAGCTGCACCATCATCAAGAGCGCTGTCATTTTAAACCGCAGCGAATTTTTTAGGAACAGAAATTTGAGCAGTTTTGCACCATCTTGCTTAACCCTTCAAACTTTCACCTCATTCTTCTTAGAACAGTGCTTACCAAAATGACTAAAATATTGGCACTGTAAATAAAGTATCTGCAGCCATAGTACTTCAACTCCAATAGAAACAAATGAACCATCATGCAATTCAACATTAATAAAATGAGGGAGTTCAAAATCAATAGAAATCTCAAGACACACTGTAACAGCCCGATTTAGGGGCTAGTCGGAACAGTGATCTCGGGATCACTAATCCGAGATTAGAGAAATTTATTTTCATGTCATATTATGAGTCAGAATATGATTGTATAAGTACAAGAGAATTTTGGTACTTTAAATTTAGCGATTTCATGTTTAATCGCGAAAAAGGACTAAATCGCATAAAGTGCGAAAGTTCCATTCTATAAGCAAAGGTACCAAATAGCCATAGATTGATAATTGGAGGTCTTGAAAAGGCAATTAGACCCCAATATATATGCTTGGCCGGCCATAGGGGACAAGGATTGACCAAGTTGGTCAAAGTTGGTGAGTAGGTGAACTTAATTGATAGATTAATATTAGAATAAAGAAAAGATGATATCCATCTTTCTTGCTCATCTCTCCCAAAGAAAATTGGCAGCCAAATAGGGGTTGAAAGCTTCAAAAATTTTAGCACACTCTTCTCTTCACAAGTGTTCTAGTGATCTTTTCTTGAAAATAGTTGTACTTTTGAGACCCCTAAAGCTTAGGCTTTCAAATGAGGGGACTATTGTGCAATATGGTGAAAAGTTTAGAGTTTTTCCATGAGGGCTATCATTGTTACTTGCTGCACTTTTATGGAAGAAATTGAGTCTTGGTTGTTAGATGAACAACTTTTGTGAAAGGTGTTGTCTTGAAAACACCTAATTGGACCTTGATGAAAAGGTTACAAATTTGTAGTAATTATGTGAAATGTTGAGTTTTGATGATAGCTATAAGAGTATTAAATGTTCACCTAGGCTTGTTGAAGGCAGAAATGTGATTAGAATTTATTTCCGAGCCTAAGGCAAAATGGTCATTTTGCCAAAGTCTAGAGGGAAAAATAGTAATTTTGCCTAAGCATGATTATTTAAATGCTTTTATTAATGTGGTGATTAAAATGAGCTAAATTGCTATTATAGAGCAAGAAGAACTGAGAATCCACCTCGATCGGGGAAAGAACAAAGTCTTGGACCAAACCGACGAGTTGGCTCATTTTGAAAACCAGGTAAGTTTGTATGTGATTAATGCAACATTCATGTTAGCATATTTGAGAACGCTTGGTATCATATTGATGCATGATACACTACTAAATTGAGTGATTGATGTTGAATATGATGTTAAAGTCCTAGTGGACTACAATGAATGTGAAAAGGCTATCATCGAGATATGAAATAGATAAGGTCCCGTATAAGACCATGTCCGGGACATGGCCTCGGCACTGAGTTGAGATCCCGTATAAGACCATATTCAGGATATGGCTTCGATAATGAATATGAGAATCGTATAAGACCATATCCGGGATATGGCATCGATATTTGGTGAGAAAGTCCATATAAGACCTTATCCGGGATATGGCATTGGCATTTAGAGGTGACTCCATGTAAGACCACCTCGGGGAGGTGGCATTGGCTTCGTATCTACAGTAATGACGTTGAATATGCGTCTTTGACTATCCCTAGTGATTAATAAGATAAGTAGATGAGTTTAGAAATAAAAATGAGATTTGTACTAAAGTCATGTAAATGAATGAGTACAGGTACTCGTGAATGAGTCACGAAGAAACGACTACTATGTGTGGCACGGTATGTGCTAAATAAGGGCAATTGTAAGTAAGTATGGCAAGAAGCCTATGACTCGTGTATGGTTATTTAATGCCATGGATAGATTAAATTATGAGCTTATTGTTGCTATTTATTTCCATGCAAACTTACTAAGCTTTGTGCTTACCCCTTTCATTGCCCTTTTTCCTTGTAGTATTGCCAAGATAACTCGAGGAACAAGGACGTAGGAGTTCGGAGATCACACTATCGACATCACTTTGGTATAACAATTTAGAGTTATTTTGAGTATGGCATGTATAGGACTTGAGTTTTTTGTTAGGTCGTAATTGTTGGCCAAAGTGTTGGCTTTGTAAGGCATTAAAGTCTTTTTGTAATGGTCTATTAAGTTAGGCCGATACTTGGCAAACTCCTATGCTTAATGAAAGTGATTTTCTTGAAGTGTATGCCCTTGTGTATGGATGTTGAATTGAGTACTTAGATATGTCTTTGGGTTATGAATTATGTTGAATTGAATTGGTGTTTGTATGTGTGCAATGTAGGGTTACAATGGGCTTGGTAGACAGCTATCTAATTGTCCACACGGGTAGACACACGGGCGTGTGACTATGCCGTGTCTGACACACGGTCAGCCCTATGGGCGTGCGGATCGACCGTGTGCCCCCTTGCATGCTAGGTTTGCAAGTTAGTATGCTCCACGGCCAGAGACACAGCCATGTGTCTTAGCCGTGTGGGAGACATGGCCTAGGACATGGGCGTGTGCCCAGGCCGTGTGAAGTCTGCACCTTAAATGTGAAATTTAAGTCGACACACGGGCTAAGGACACGGGCGTGTACCTTGGCCGTGTGACCTTAGTGAGATGATGATGTCATAGTCAGGATCGGCAACGGGCATGCCTTAGGGGAACACGGGCGTGTCCCTAGACCAACACGGGCATGTGGCCCCTGTTTTGAAGAAAAGTTTTCGAAGTTTGTGAAAGTTCCGGAATAGTTCCCATACCTCTCGGAGGTATGTTTAGGGCCTCTTAGGCCGAGTATGTGCAAGTGACGGGTTTAAACAAAATTTTATAACCCTACTCGAGATGTTTAAGCAAGATTAGTTAGGTAATGCCTCAAACCCGGTTCCGGTTGGATACGGGTAAGGGGTGTTACATTTATTGGTATCAGAGCTACGATTTAGTCGATTCTAGGACTAACATAGCGTAAGTACGAGTCTAGCTACACATGCCATATGTACGAGTGTTTGAGTAATGATAGTGTGATGACTCCTGACGTTTAAAACTCGTGTTTTATGTAGTAAATGGATTCTGATCCAGACCGAACTTCAGCTAATGATGCTGCGAGTAATGCGCCGGCTCTCGCTCAAGGGATCGCGCCAGTTAATAGTAGACCCGAGACCTTGGGTCAGGGGGAAAAGGCTCAAGAAGCCTTTCTCCACATGATGAGCAACTGGTATACTGAGTATACCCGAGCAAATCCTAATGCAAACCCCCTCCACCTTCACCAATTCCTCAACCCGCTCCAGTAGCACCTCAAGTGGTTGAGGTAGTGAGAAGAGAAAGGCCTCCGGTCAATAAGATCCGAAAGTAAGGAGCCGAGAAATTTCGGGCCAGTAAGGATAATGATCCGGAGAGGGCGAAATTCTTGCTCGAGAATACCATCAGGGTATTCGATGAGTTATCATGCACGCCTGAGGAGTGTTTAAAGTGTATGGTACCTCTTTTGAGAGATTCAGCCTATCGGTGGTGGAACACCCTTGTGTCGGTGGTACCAAGGGAGAGAGTTAGATGGGAATTCTTCCAAGAGGAATATAGGAAGAAGTACATCAGCCAGAGGTTCATTGACCATAAGAGGAAGGAGTTCTTGGAACTGAAGCAAGGCAGTATGTCAGTAATTGATTACGAATGGGAGTCCGTAAGGCTTAGCAAGTATGCCCGGGAGTACGTGTCTACTGAGGCCGTAATGTGCAAGATATTCAGATACGGGCTAAATGAGGATATCCGTTTATATGTTGGAGTCCTTAAACTAAAAGAGTTTGTAGTGTTGGTAGATAGAGCCTCTAAAGCCGAAGAGTTGGCTAAGGAGAAGAGAAGAGCTGAGAATGAGTCTCGTGACTCGAGGAAGAGGCAGTTGAATAAGTCCTACCAATCCTCATCTAAGAAATCGAGGGATTTTTCTGCTCGATCAGTCACCTCAGTCGGGTTTTCAACCCGAAGTAAGGGCAAGATATTTTCGGGGTCTAAAGGGCAGACCACGTCAGTTGCTAGTGTGGGCAATGTTTGACCGAGTAGACCGGAATGCCCTCAGTGTGAAAGGCGCCATTCTGGTGAGTGCCGAGCCAATGAGAAAGCTTGTTTTAGATGTGGGTCCTTAGACCACTTCATCAGAGATTGCTCCGAGGAGGGTGAGAAAGAGAAGTCTCAAAATACAAGATCGGGAAGTACTACTAGAGGAAGACAGTAGAGAAACCCGGGAAATGAGATGGGTAACAAGAATCCATCTAGAGAGCAAGCTGCAAGAGTCGAGGGTAGAGCACCAGCGAGAACATATGCCATTCGTGCTCCTGAAGAGGCATCTTCCCCTGACGTAATCACGGGTACCTTTTCTCTCCATAATACTCATGTTATAGCTTTAATTGATCCTTGATCTACCCACTCATACATATGCATGAAATTAGTCTCTAGCATGAGCATGCCTATAGAGCCTACCGAATTCATCATAAGAGTGTCTAATCCTCTAGGCAAGTATGTGTTGGTTGATGGAGTTTGGAAAGGTTGCCCTTTGATGATTATGGGTCATTGTTTCCCAGTTGATCTTATGTTTTTTCCATTTGATGAGTTTGATGTCATCCTTGGGATGGATTGGTTAGTTACTCATGGGGTAATTGTGAATTGTGGGGAGAAGCATATTGAGTTGAAAAGTGAAAATGGGGATTTTATTCGTGTTGAATCAGATAAGCAAGATAGATCACCAATAGTGATATCAACCTTGACGACTCAGAGGTATTTAAGGAAGGGGTACGAGGCCTATCTTGCCTTTGTGTTGAACACTAAAGAGACTGATTTGAAAATGGAGTCGGTACCCATAGTATGCGAGTACCTAGATGTTTTCCCAGAAGAGTTGCCAGGGCTACCTCCGATTAGAGAGATTGAATTTAGAATTGAGTTAGCTCCTGGTACTGCCACTATTTCTATTGCTCCCTATAGAATGGCTCCAACCGAGCTAAAAGAGCTAAAAGCACAGTTGCATGAGCTAACGGGTAAAGGTTTTGCAAGGCCGAGTTTTTCTCTGTGGGGTGCTCCCGTTTTATTCGTGAAGAAGAAAGATGGTTCTATGAGACTATGCATAGATTATCGGAAACTCAACAAGGTAACTGTGAAGAACAAGTACCCGTTGCCGAGGATCGATGATCTATTCATTCAATTGAAGGGAGCCACGGTATTTTCCAAGATAGATTTGAGGTTCGGGTATTATCAGTTGAGAGTCAAGGACTCAGATGTGCCAAAAACCGCATTTAGGACTCGGTATGGCCACTATGAATTTTTGGTCATGCCTTTTGGTCTGACAAATGCCCCTGCGATCTTCATGGATTTGATGAATCGCATTTTTCGGCCATACTTGGATAAATTTGTCGTGGTTTTCATCGATGACATACTAATCTACTCTCGAGATGAGAATGATCATGCCGAGCATTTGAGGATGGTTTTACAAGTTTTAAGAGAAAAATAGTTGTATGCCAAATTCAGTAAGAGTGAATTTTGACTCAAGAAAGTAGGATTTTTGGGGCACATTGTCTCGGGAGACGGGATTAGAGTCGACCCGAGTAAGATTTCAGCAATTGTTCATTGGAAATCACCGAGGAGCGTAATCGAAGTAAGGAGTTTTCTAGGCCTAGCCGGCTATTATAGGCATTTTGTCAAAGGGTTTTCCATGATAGCTACCCCGATGACGAGACTTTTGCAAAAAGATGTGAAGTTCGATTGGACAGTGAAGTGTCAATAGAGTTTCGAGAAACTGAAGACGCTGTTGACTGGGGCTCCAATTTTGGTGCAACTTGAATCGGGGAGAGAATTTGTGGTATACAGTGATGCATCCCTGGACGGATTGGGTTGTGTACTTATGCAAGAGGGTAAAGTGATTGCTTACGCCTTAAGGCAATTGAAGCCGCACGAGAAGAATTACCCGACTCATGATTTAGAGTTGGTCGCAATTGTGTTTGTGTTATAAATTTGGAGGCATCATTTATATGGTGAAAGGTGTCTGATTTTCACCGACCATAAGAGCCTAAAATATTTGATGACTCAAAAGAATTGAATTTGAGGCAACCTAGGTGATTAGAGCTGATTAAGGATTATGAATTGGTGATTGACTACCATCCGGGGAAGGCGAACGTAGTCGCCGATGCCTTGAGCAAAAAATCATTGTTTGCACTAAGAGCCATGAGTACTCAAATGGCTTTGTTGGATGATGGTTCCATTTTAGCCGAGTTGAGGGCTAAACCATTATTTCTCCAAGAGATTTATGAAGTTCAGAAAGATGATAATAGTTTGCAAGCCAATAGAGTTTTATGTGAGTCGAATGTTGAATCAGACTTTCGAGTAAATCCTGATGGATGTCTGACATTTCGAGATAGGGTTTGTGTACCCAGAAATTATGAGCTTATTCGTAAGATATTGCATGAAGCACATAGCGGATGTTTGAATGTGCACCCAGGCAGCACGAAGATGTACAATAATTTGAGGAAATGGTATTGGTGGCCTGGTATGAAGAAAGACATTTCCGAGTTTGTATCGAGATGTCTGATTTGTCAGCAAGTGAAAGCTGAACATCAAGTACCTTCGGGTTTGCTACAGCCCATTATGGTTCCCGAGTGGAAATGAGACCATATTACCATGGACTTCGTGACAGGCCCACCATTTACTCCAAAGAAGAAAGACGCGGTGTGGGTTGTGGTTGATAGACTCACAAAGTCAGCCCATTTCATACCAGTGCGAGTCAATTATTCACTTGATAAATTAGCGGACTTGTACATGTCAGAGATAGTAAGACTTCATGGTGTACCGTTGTCGATCATTTCGGATAGAGATCCGAGATTTACGTCACGATTTTGGAAAAAGTTGCAAGAGGCCTTGGGCACGAATTTGAGTTTCGATCTGACCTTCCATCCACATCGTGACAGATCGATGAAAAGAGTGATTCAGATACTCGAATACATGCTTCGATGTTGTGTTTTAGAATTCTAAGGTAATTGGGAGAAATACTTACCGTTGGTGGAATTCGCCTACAACAACAGTTTTCAGTCAAGTTTGAAAATGGCACCTTATGAGGCATTGTATGGGCGTAGGTGCCGAACGCCCTTGTATCGGTCAGAACTCAGAGAGAAACAGATTCATGGGGTTGACCTGGTTAGAGAGACTGAAGAGAAAGTGAAAGTGATACGAAATTTTCTGAAAGTTGCCTCAGATAGACAAAAGTCGTATTCGGATTTGAAAAGGAAAGAGATTGAATTCAAATTCGGTGATAAAGTGTTCTTGAAAGTATCACCTTAGAGAAAAGTCCTTAGATTTGGCCAGAAGGGCAAATTGAGTCCACGTTTTATCGGGCCTTATGAAGTTACCGAGAGGATAGGATCGGTAGCTTATCGGTTGGCCTTACCACCTGAGCTAGAAAAGATTCATCATGTCTTTCACGTATCCATGTTGCGACGTCATCGTTGAGACCCTTCTCATGTCATAGTGCCAACAGAGGTAGAGATACAACCGGACTTGACTTATGGTGAAGAGCCGGTTAAGATTTTGGCGCGAGAGGTCAAGCAGTTAAGAAACAAAAGCATAGCCCTAGTGAAAGTTCTATGGCAAAAGCACGGAATAGAAGAGGCTACATGGGAGCCCAAGGAAACGATGAGAAACCAATATCCCAACCTCTTTACCGGTAAGATTTTCGGGGACGAAAATCCTTAAGGGGGAGAATTGTAACAGCCCGATTTAGGGGCTAGTCAAAACAGTGATCTCGGGATCACTAATCTGAGATTAGAGAAATTTATTTTCATGTCATATTATGAGTCAGAGTATGATTGTATAAGTACATGAGAATTTTGGTACTTTAATTTTAGCGATTTCATGTTTAATCGCGAAAAAGGACTAAATCGCATAAAGTGCGAAAGTTCCATTCTATAAGCTAAAGGTACCAAATAGCCATAGATTGATAATTGGAGGTCTTTAAAAGGTGATTAGACCCTAATATATATGCTTGGCCGGCCATAGGGGACAAGGATTGACCAAGTTGGTCAAAGTTGGTGAGTAGGTGGACTTAATTGATAGATTAATATTAGAATAAAGAAAAGATTATATCCATCTTTCTTGCTCATCTCTCCCACCGAAAATTGGCAGCCAAATAGGGGTTGAAAGCTTCAAAAATTTTAGCACACTATTCTCTTCACAAGTAAGTGTTCTAGTGATCTTTTTTTGAAAATAGTTGTACTTTTGGGACCCCTAAAGCTTAGGCTTTCAAATGAGGGGACTATTGTGCAATATGGTGAAAAGTTTAGAGTTTTTCCATGAGAGCTATCATTGTTACTTGCTGCACTTTTATGGAAGAAATTGAGTCTTTGTAACATCCCGGTTTAGGGCCTAGTCGGAATAGTGGTGCGAGACCACAAATCCGAGGGTTACAATAAGTTTTTGAGGTTTATACCTTGTATGCATGCTAGTGTGAAAGTTTCATGAAGTAATTTTGTGAAATTATGGTTGAATTGTCCAACAGGACTAAATTGCAAAAGTTGCAAAATGTGAGATTCTAGAAGCTATTTTTGTGAAATAGCTTTAGAATATTAATTAGAGGTCCTTAAATAGCAATTTTTCCAATTTCTAATATTTGGACAAAATTGGGCATGGATGAGTTAAAATAGAAAGTTTATGAAAAAGGGCATTTTGGTCTTTTAACAAATAAGTGATTAAAATAGAAGAAAATATGACAAAATTCATTCATCTTCTTCCCCAAGGCTGCCGAAAATTCCAAGAGCCATTGTTAGGGTTCTTCAAATTTTTCAAGCTTGCTAGTAAGTGCATCTAGCCTCGTTTTTGATATTCTTTGTATTTTTGAAGTCCTAGTAGCATGAGTAACCTATTTTTAGCTATTTGATGAGCTAAAAGGGATGTTCAAAAATGTGGTCATGTATGACATGCATGCATGTTGATATTTTATGGAAGATTATGAAAGCTTGATGTAGTAGAAACATCTTTTGTTAAGTGATTTTCCATGAAAATGCATGTAGGGACTTGATTGTGAAAATCTTAAGTTTGGTCATACATGTGTGTTTTAGTGAGAATTGATGATAGCCTTAGTTGAATAAGTGGTTCGACTAAGCATGAGAGACTAGAAAGTTGAATAAAAATCACTTTACGAGCCTTTGGGGCTAAAGTGTAAATATGAGAAAGTTTAGGGGCAAAATAGAAATTTTGCTAAAGTATGAGATAAGGGTCAATCTAGTCAATGTGTATTGAATAAGCTGATTTATTCATTATAGATCAAGAAAGGCAAAGCCCGGATCGAAATCGAGGCAAAAGCAAGGTGGTGGACTAAATTGCAAGTCTCAATACTTTTGAGTACCGAGGTAAGTCTATGCATAAATAATGCATTCATACTTACAATTTGTTGATGATAGCTAGTGTGTAGCCTGTTCGAGATTGATTGAGAACCTATATGGTTCAAGTAGAATGAATGTAGTAGAATTGTGAATGGATGTTCAATTGAGTAAGTAGACATGTGCATGTGTGGTGATAATGCTAGATGGCAGGCTAAGTGCGATACCATCCTAATGCATATTGACGATGAGCTGGCTATGTGCGATGCTATCGTTAGGTATATCGTTTAGTGGGCTAAGTGAGAAACCCCTATGGTTACCTTTGTGGTAGGCTAAGTGCGATACTACCTTATTAATCGACTGTGGTGTGCTAAGTGCGAAACCACCGGGACATTTCTTTGTGTGGGTTAAGCGTGTGGATTAGCCATGTGATTGCATTATTGAGTAAAGAAGGCGTGTGGATGCATTATTAAGTTAATTATCTGTGTGGATGAATTATTGAGAAATAATGATGTGTTGTATATTGTGTAAATGTGACATTGAATGCAGGGGTGCATTTCGATGGTTATGAGTATGTGACTCATGATGTGTTGGAAATGTGGTAAGGGTTAGAAAGAGTAAGCATAGTTGTTCATTACTTTTGGTAGTATAATGCTAATTGTTGTTTAGATTATACTATGATGCTTAATTATTTATGTGTAAACTTACTAAGCTCAAAGCTTACTCCTTTTCTTTTCCCTTGTCTTATAGAGTAAAAGTGTTGAACCGAGATACGAGGATCAATTGGAAGATCGCCCACACTATCAAGACACTCTCACGGTACATGAGACTCAATGTTTTGTATATGGCATGTATAGGGGCTAGACAAGTTAGTGAATTTTGTTGTAAATGGCTAAGATGTGTTGGCCTTTAGATGGATAGTGTATTTTATATGATGCCATGGTTGTTGGCTATTACATTATATGAAAGAAAGATGTAGTTTTCTATGTGAGATTGCACTTCAATTTGAGTTGATTATGATTGTGTTAGATGAGTATATGTTGTGTAAGCTATAAGGGTGAGAAGAGCTTAGCAAATAGCTTTGTTCTTGGCCATGTGGATAGACACACGGGCGTGTGTCTAGGCCATATGTGACCCACGGTCAGCCCACGGGCGTGTGCTTTGGCCGTGCGTCCCTTGCATGTTAGTATTTGAAGTCAGAATAGACCACGGACTAGTCACACGGGCGTGTGCCTAGGGCGTGTGGGATTAATCAGTGTTGGCCACGGGCTAGCTACACGGGCGTGTGTCTAGTCTCTAGGCCGTGTTAAGGTAGTCAGTGTGCACCACGGGTGGTAAGCACGGGCGTGTGCCTTGGCCGTGGGGCATTGGCAGAATGCTGGGTTTTTAAGCACGATTTGGGAACGTGGGTGTGTGTGACTTCACACGGACGTGTTGTACCTTGGACGGGCGTGTGAGCCCTGTTCAAAAGAGAAAAATTTTAAGATTGGAAAAAGTTCTGGTTTAGTCTCGAGAGCCCTCTTGTGTATGAGTGAGGCCTCGTAAGTCGAGAATGAGGTTGTTGAGATGACTTCAGAGAGTAGTTACGATGAGCCTAAGTGGCGATCAAGTGGTTTGAGTTCGGTAATGCCTCGGGCCCGGTTTCGGCGTAGAACCCGGGTAAGGGGTGTTACATTTAATGGTATCAGAGTTATGGTTTAGTCAGTTCTAGGACTACCGTAGCGGGTGTAAGAGTCTAACTATACATGCCATAAGTGTACAATGATAGTGTGGTGGCTTCTGATGATTTTAAATCTTGTTTTATATAGAATATGGATTCCGATCCATTGACTGCTGATGAAGTAGCTATTAATGAACCGGCTCCTGCGCAAGGAACCGTGCCCGTTGAGAGTGGACCCGAGGTCAGGGGTCAAGGGGAAGAGGCACGGGAAGCCTTTCTCCAGATGATGAGCAATTGGTACTCGGACTATGTTCGAGCGAACCCTAATGCTCAACCTCCTCCACCTCCTCCTCCTATACCTCAGCCAATTCCTGTGGCTCCTCAAGGTATGGATGTAGTGAGGATATCGAAACCCCCGGTGGATAAGATTAGGAAACACGGGGCTGAAGAGCTTAGAGCTAAGGTAGATGATGACCCAGAGAGGGTAGAGTTCTGGTTGGAGAACTCGATGAGGGTGTTCGATGAACTCTCTTGTACGCCTGAAGAGAGCTTGAAGTGTGTCGTATCCTTGCTGAGGGACTCGGCATACCATTGGTGGAAAACACTAACGTTAATAGTCCTAAAAGAGCGGGTGACGTGGGACTTCTTTCTAGAAGAATTTCGAAAGAAGTATATAAGCCAGAGGTTTACTGATCAAAAAAGGAAGGAATTCCTTGAGTTGAAGAAAGGAAGGATGTCAGTAGCAGAGTATGAGCGTGAGTTTGTTAGGCTTAGCAAATACGCTCAAGAATGTGTATCGACTGAGACCATCTTGTGTAAGAGGTTCGAAGATGGGCTGAATGAGGACATCAAACTCCTAGGTGGTATTTTGGAGTTGAAAGAGTTTGTGGTGTTAGATGAAAGGGCAAGCAAGGCCGAAGTGTTGAGTTCAGAAAAGAGGAGGGCTGCGAGTGAAGCCCGAGATGCTAGAAAGAGGCCGATGGGCAAGTCATACCAAGCCCAGTCGAAAAGATCCAAGGAAGTGAATCCTCAGACGACAGCACCAGTGGGTTATTCGCATCGAGACTTGGGCAATACTCGTTCAGGTTCGAGAGTCCAAGCTACCTCGATGGAAAGTGTGGGCAATCCAAAGAGTAAATCGGAGTGTCCAAGTTGTGGTAGATATCATACCGGAGAGTGTTGGGGGAATAGTCGGAAATGTTATAAGTGTGGTTCCCCTGACCACTTTATCTGGAACTGCCTCGAGAGGGATGATAAGGAAGAGAAGCAAGAGATGAGACCTAGTGATGTGTCTGCAAGCAGGGTAGACCACCAAGAAACCCTAGAGGTGGGAATAGTGGTAGAGGTGCGCCCGCAGATTCTGCTGTGTGAGACCAGAGGGTCGGGCACTGCGAGGACGTATGCTATTCGCGCTCATGCGAAGAAGCATCCTCCCGATGTGATAACAGTACTTTTTCTCTCTTTGACACCTTTGTTATTGCTTTAATAGATCCAGTGGTCTACTCATTCTTATATTTGCATGAGATTAGCATCTAGTTTGAGTATGACCGTTGAGTCTACGGACATAGTGGTTAAGGTGTCAAACCCGTTAGGAAAGCATGTGTTAGTGGACAAAGTGTGTAAGAATTGTCCTTTATTGTTTGAGAATCATTATTTTTCGGCAAACCTAATGTTGTTACCGTTTGATGAGTTTGATTTAATCCTAGGCATGGATTGGTTGACCACCCATAGTGTCTTAGTGAACTGTGGTAGTAAGTTTATTGAATTGAAATGTGAGAGTGGAGATGTGGTTCGGGTTGAATCAGGTGGATCGGATAGTCTACCAGTGATGATTTCTTCCCTAGTGGCTGAGAAATGTTTGAGAAAAGGATATGAGTCCTATCTTGCTTTTGTTTTGAATACTCGAGAGGCTAGAGTAGAGTTTGAAACAGTGCCAGTGGTATGTGAGTATCCAGATGTATTTCCGGAAGAGTTACCCGGATTACCTCCAGTGAGGGAAGTCGAGTTTGGAATTGAGTTGGTTCTGGGAACGGCACCTATTTCAATTGCTCCATATAGAATGGCACTGTAGATTTGAAAGAATCAAGGTTCGATTGCAAGAGATTGACAGATAAGGGGTTTTGCAAGACCGAGCTACTTGCCGTGTGGGTGCTCCAGTATTGTTTGTGAAGAAGAAAGATGGGTCTATGAGGTTGTGTATAGACTATAGACAAACTTAACAAAGTGACGGTTAAGAATAAGTATCCTTTACCAAGGATTGATGATCTTTTGATCAAGCGAAGGGAGCTATAGTGTTCTCCAAGATAGACTTGAGGTCCAGTTATTATCACTCGAGAGTGAAAAGAGCAAGATGTGTTGAAAATCGCATTTCGGACAAGGTATGGCCATTACGATTTTTTGGTTATGCCGTTTGGTTTGACGAATGCACCTGTAATTTTTATGGATCTGATGAACCGTGTTTTCAGACCGTATGTGGACAAGTTTGTAGTTGTCTTCATTGACGACATATTAATCTATTCTCGGGACGAGAACGATCATGAAGAGCATTTGAGAATTGTCTTGCAAACTTTGAGAGATAAGCAGTTGTATGCTAAGTTTAGCAAGAGTGAGTTTTGGCTCCGAGAAGTCAGATTCCTAGGACACATTGTGTCAGGTGATGGTGTCAGAGTTGACCCGAGTAAGATATCGACTGTTGTGGATTGGAAACCACCGAGGAACATGTCAGAAGTTAGAAGCTTCTTGGGATTAGCAGGATATTATAGACGTTTCATAAAGGGGTTCTCTGTAATTGCTACCCCGATGACGAAAATACTGCACAAAGATGTTAAGTTTGAATGGACTGAGACATGTCAACAGAGTTTCAAGAGACTGAAAACAATGTTGACTGAGGCACCAGTTTTGGTTCAACTAGAATCGGGGAAAGAGTTCGTGGTTTATAGTGATGCGTCGTTTAATGGTCTCAGTTGCGTGTTGATGTAAGAGGGTAAGGTAGTCGCTTACGCCTCGAGGCAGTTGAAACCGCACAAGAAGAATTATCTGACTCATGATTTAGAGTTGGCTGCGATTGTTTTTGCGTTAAAGATTTGGCGACATTACTTGTATGGTGAGAAGTGCCGAATCATTACAGATTACAAGAGTTTGAAATATTTGATCGATCAGAAGGATCTGAATTTGAGACAGAGACGGTGGCTCGAGTTGTTGAAAGACTATGAGTTAGTCATTGACTACCACCCGGGAAAAGCGAATGTGGTTGCGGATGCCCTGAGTAGGAAATCCTTGTATGCTCTAAGAGTTATGAGGATGAGTTTAGCATTGTCTGATGATGATGCTATTTTGGCAGAGTTGAGAGCTAAGCCACTATTTGTTCAACAGATATGTGAGGCTCAGAAGTATGACAGTGAGATGCAAGCTAAGATAGCTAAGTGCGGATCAGAAGGTGATTCTGATTTTCGAGTGGATTTGAATGGTTGTCTGATGTATCGTGACAGAATTTGTGTTCCTAAAGATGAGGAGTTGATTCAAAAGGTTTTGTATGAGGCCCACAGTGGATGTTTGTCAGTACATCTGGGTAGTACGAAAATGTACGACTTTAGGAAGTTTTATTGGTGGTCGGGTATGAAAAGAGATATTTCAGAGTTTGTGACAAAGCGTCTGATTTGCCAACAGGTGAAGGGCGAGAGCATCAAGTGCCTTCTGGATTGCTTCACCCGATAATGGTACCGAATGGAAGTGGGATCGGATTACCATGGATTTTTAACGGGGTTGCCGATGACTCCGAGAAAGAGGGATCTTTGTGTGGGTTGTTGTGGATAGATTGATGAAGTCGGCTCACTTTATTCGAAAGACGTGTTGATTATTCACTGGATAAGTTAGCTGAGTTGTATGTGGCAGAGATAGTGAGATTGCATGGTGTACCTGTGTCTATTATATCGGATAGAGATCCGAGGTTTACTTCGAGATTTTGGAAGAAGTTGTAAGAGGCCATGGGTACGAGATTGAATTTCAAAGACTGCGTTCCATCCGCAAACCGATGGTCGATCTGAAAGAGTGATTCAAGTTCGGAAGATATGCTTCAGTGTGTGTTAGAATTCGAAGGTAGCTGGGAGAGATATCTACCTTTGGTCGAAATCGCCTATAACAACAGTTATCAGTCGAGTATACAGATGGCACCGTATAAGGCTTTGTATGGTTGTAAGTGTCGGACTCTTTTGTATTGGACCGAGCTTAGTGAGAAGCGGATCCATGGGGTCGATTTAGTGAAGGAAACCGAAGAGAATGTGAAAGTAATCCGTAATAGTCTGAGAGCTGCTTCGGACCGATAGAAGTCGTACGTGGATTTGAAAAGAAAAGAAATTGAGTTTAAAGTGGGCGACAAAGTGTTTTTGAAAGTGTCCCCGTGGAAGAAGATTATGAGATTTTGACGAAAAGGGAAATTGAGTCCAAGATTCATAGGGTCGTATGAGATTACAGACAGAATTGGGCCTGTAGCATACCGGTTGGCTTTGCCGATAGAGTTGGAAAAGATTCATAATGTGTTTCATGTGTCGATGTTGCGACGGTATCGCTCCGATCCTTCACATGTAATTCCTTCGACAGAAATTGAGATAAGACCGGATATGTCTTATGAAGAAGAGCCGACTAAGATCTTGGCTCGAGAAGTGAAACAGTTGAGAAATAAGAGCATAGCACTAGTGAAAGTGTTATGGCAGAAATATGGTGTGGAAGAGGCTACGTGGGAACAGAAGAAGCTATGAGAGAGCAACATCCAAACCTCTTTACTGGTAAGATTTTCGGGGGCGAAAATCTCTAAAGGGGGAGAGTTGTAACATCCCGGTTTAGGGCCTAGTCGGAATAGTGGTGCGAGACCACAAATTCGAGGGTTACAATGAGTTTTTGAGGTTTATGTCTTGTATGCATGCTAGTGTGAAAGTTTCATGAAGTAATTTTTTGAAATTGTGGTTGAATTGTCTAAAAGGACTAAATTGCAAAAGTTGCAAAATGTGAGATTCTAGAAGCTATTTGTGTGAAATAGCTTTAGAATATTAATTAGAGGTCCTTAAATAGCAATTTTTCCAATTTCTAATATTTGGACAAAATTGGGCATGGATGAGTTAAAATAGAAAGTTTATCAAAAAGGGCATTTTAGTCATTTAACAAATAAGTGATTAAAATAGGAGAAAAGATGACAAAATTCATTCATCTTCTTCCCCAAGGCTGCCGAAAATTCCAAGAGCCATTGTTAGGGTTCTTCAAATTTTTCAAGCTTGCTAGTAAGTGCATCTAGCCTCGTTTTTGATATTCTTTGTATTTTTGAAGTCCTAGTAGCATGAGTAACCTATTTTTAGCTATTTGATGAGCTAAAATGGATGTTCAAAAATGTGGTCATGTATGACATGCATGTATGTTGATATTTTATGGAAGATTATGAAAGTTTGATGTAGTAGAAACATCTTTGGTTAAGTGATTTTCCATGAAAATGCATGTAGGGACTTGATTGTGAAAATCTTAAGTTTGGTCATACATGTGTGTTTTAGTGAGAATTGATGATAGCTTTAGTTGAATAAGTGGTTCAACTAAGCATGAAAGACTAGAAAGTTGAATAAAAATCACTTTACGAGCCTTTGGGGCTAAAGTGTAAATATGAGAAAGCTTAGGGGCAAAATAGAAATTTTGCTAAAGTATGAGATAAGGGTCAATCTAGTCAATGTGTGTATTGAATAAGCTGATTTATTCATTATAGATCAAGAAAGGCAAAGCCCGAATCGAAACCGAGGCAAAAGCAAGGTGGTGGACTAAATTACAAGTCTCAATACTTTTGACTACTGAGGTAAGTCTATGCATAAACAATGCATTCATACTTACAATTTGTTGATGATAGCTAGTGTGTAGCTTGTTCGAGATTGATTGAGAACCTATGTGGTTCAAGTAGAATGAATGTAGTAGAATTGTGAATGGATGTTTAATTGAGTAAGTAGACATGTGAATGTGTGGTGATAATGCTAGATGGCAGGCTAAGTGTGATACCATCCTAATGCATATTGACGATGAGCTGGCTATGTGCGATGCTATCGTTAATTAGGTATATCGTTTAGTGGGCTAAGTGAGAAACCCCTATGATTACCTTTGTGGTAGGCTAAGTGCGATACTACCTTATTAATCGACTGTGGTGTGCTAAGTACGAAACCACCGAGACATTTACTGTGTGGGTTAACTGTGTGGATTAGCCATGTGATTGCATTATTGAGTAAAGAAGCTGTGTGGATGCATTATTAAGTTAATTAGCTGTGTGGATGAATTATTGAGAAATAATGATGTGTTGTATATTGTATAAATGTGACATTGAATGCAGGGGTGCATTTCGATGGTTATGAGTATGTGACTCATGATGTGTTGGAAATGTGGTAAGGGTTAGAAAGAGTAAGCATAGTTGTTCATTACTTTTGGTAGTATAATGCTAATTGTTGTTTAGCTTATACTATGATGCTTAATTATTTATGTGTAAACTTACTAAGCTCAAAGCTTACTCCTTTTCTTTTCCCTTGTCTTATAGAGTAAAAGTGTTGAACCGAGATACGAGGATCAATTGGAAGATCGCCCACACTATCAAGACACTCGCACATGAGACTCAATGTTTTGTATATGGCATGTATAGGGGCTAGACAAGTTAGTGAATTTTGTTGTAAATGGCTAAGATGTGTTGGCCTTTAGATGGATAGTGTATTTTGTATAATGCCATGGTTGTTGGCTATTACATTATATGAAAGAAAGATGTAGTTTTCTATGTGAGATTGCACTTCAATTTGAGTTGATTATGATTGTGTTAGATGAGTATATGTTGTGTAAGCTATAAGGGTGAGAAGAGCTTAGCAAATAGCTTTGTTCTTGGCCATGTGGATAGACACACGGGCGTGTGTCTAAGCCATGTGTGACCACACGGTCGACCCACGCGTGTGTGCTTTGGCCGCGTCGTCCCTCGCATGTTAGTATTTGAAGTCAGAATAGACCACGGACTAGTCACACGGGCGTGTGCCTAGGGCGTGTGGGATTAATCAGTGTTGGCCACGGGCTAGCTACACGGGCGTGTGTCTAGACTCTAGGCCGTGTTAAGATAGTCAGTGTGCACCACGGGTGGTAAGCACGGGCGTGTGCCTTGGCCGTGGGGCATTGGCAGAATGTTGGGGTTTTAAGCACGGTTTGGGAACATGGGCATGTGTGACTTCACACGGGCGTGTTGTACCTTGCACGGGCGTGTGAGCCCTGTTCAAAAGAGAAAAATTTTAAGATTGGAAAAAGTTTCGGTTTAGTCTCGAGAGCCCTCGTGTGTATGAGTGAGGCCTCGTAAGTCGAGAATAAAGTTGTTGAGATGACTTCAGAGAGTAGTTACGACGAGCCTAAGTGGCGATCAAGTGGTTTGAGCTCGGTAACGCCTCGGGCCCGGTTCCGGCGTAGAACCCGGGTAAGGGGTGTTACAATCTTGGTTGTTAGATAAACAACTTTTGTGAAAGGTGTTGTCTTGAAAACACCTAATTTGACCTTGATGAAAAGGTTAGAAATTTGTAGTAATTATATGAAATGTTGAGTTTTGATGATAGCTATAAGAGTATTAAATGTTCACCTAGGCTTGTTGAAGGTAGAAATGTGATTAGAATTTATTTCTGAGCCTAGGGGAAAAATGGTCATTTTGCCGAAGTCTAGGGGGCAAAATAGTAATTTTTCCTAAGCATGATTATTAAAATGCTTTTATTAATGTGGTGATTAAAATGAGCTAAATTACTATTATAGAGCAAGAAGAACCGAGAATCTGCCTCGATCGGGAAAAGAACAAAGTCTTGGACTAAACCGATGAGTTAGATCATTTTGAAAACGAGGTAAGTTTATATGTGATTAATGAAACATTCATGTTAGCATATTTGAGAACGCTTGGTATCATATTGATGCATGATACTCTACTAAATTGAGTGATTGATGTTGAATATGATGTTAAAGTCCTAATGGACTATAATGAATGTGAAAAGGCTATCATCGAGATATGAAATAGATAAGGTCTCGTATAAGACCATGTCCGGGACATGGCCTCGGCACCGAGTTGAGATCCCGTATAAGACCATATCCAGGATATGGCTTCGGTAATGAATATGAGAATCGTATAAGACCATATCCGGGATATGGCATCGATATTTGATGAGAAAGTCCATATAAGACCTTATCCGGGATATGGCATTGGCATTTAAAGGTGACTCCATGTAAGACCACCTCGATGAGGTGGCATTGGCTTCGTATCTACAGTAATGACGTTGAATATGCGTCTTTGACTATCCCTAGTGATTAATGGGATAAGTAGATGAGTTTAGAAATAGAAATGAGATTTGTACTAAAGTCATGTAAATGAATGAGTACAGGTACTCGTGAATAAGTCACGAAGAAACGACTACGATGTGTGGCACGATATGTGCTAAATAAGGGCAATTGTAAGTAAGTATGGCAAGAAGCCTGTGACTCGTGTATGGTTATTTAATGCCATGGATGGATTAAATTATGAGCTTATTGTTGCTATTTATTTCCATGCAAACTTACTAAGCTTTGTGCTTACCCCTTTCATTGCCCTTTTTCCTTGTAGTATTGCCAAGATAACTCGAGGAACGAGGACGTAGGAGTTCGGAGATCACACTATCGACATCACTTTGGTATAACAGTTTAGACTTATTTTGAGTATAGCATGTATAGGACTCGAGTATTTTGTTAGGTCGTAATTGTTGGCCAAAGTGTTGGCTTTGTAAGGCATTAAAGTCTTTTTGTAATGGTCTATTAAGTTAGGCCGATACTTGGCAAACTCCTATGCTTAATGAAAGTGATTTCCTTAAAGTGTATGCCCTTGTGTATGGATGTTGAATTGAGTACTTAGATATGCCTTTGGGTTATGAATTATGTTGAATTGAATTGGTGTTTGTATGTATGCAATGTAGGGTGGCAATGGGCTTGGTAGATAGCCATCTAATTGTCTACACGGGTAGACACATGGGCGTGTGACTATGCTGTGTGTGACACACGGTCAGCCCTATGGGCGTGTGGATCGACCGTGTGCCCCCTTGCATGCTAGGTTTGCAAGTTAGTATGCTCCACGGGCAGAGACACGGCCGTGTGTCTCAGCCGTGTGGGAGACACGGCTTAGGACATGGGCGTGTGCCCAGGCCGTGTGAAGTCTGCACCTTAAATGTGGAATTTAATTCGACACACGGGCTAAGGACACAGGCGTGTGCCTTGGCCGTGTGACCTTAGTGAGATGATAACGTCATAGTTAGGATCGGCCACGGGCATGCCTTAGGGGAACACGGGTGTGTCCCTAGACCAACACGGGCGTGTGGCCCCTGTTTTGAAGAAAAGTTTTCGAAGTTCGCGAAAGTTCCTGAAATAGTTCCCATACCTCTCGGAGGTATGTTTAGGGCCTCTTAGGCCGAGTATGTGCAAGTGATGTGTTTAAACGAAATTTTATAACCCTATTCGAGACGTTTAAGTAAGATTAGTTAGGTAATGCCTCAAACCCAGTTCCGGTTGGATACAGGTAAGTGGTGTTACACACACCACCTTCACATAAGCAAGACGTTGTTGCAAAGTTTTGATATTATCCATGTAAAAGGGAGTACCAAGCACACTTGCAATGTAGCTAAGCCCCTTTTGAGTAAAAAGCTCTAAAGGGACTAGACTTAACCGAACCTAAATCGACATATTGTCAAGGGAGAATCCAATCTCTGGAGATTAGGCTCCCACTTCCTCAGCACCATCGGCTTGTTCTGGATGTGCCAAGGGCCATGATCCAGAACCTAATCTCGAGCAGCAGAAGAAGAAAATTGAAAAATAAATAGATTTTCACCTACCATGTTGACTTTAACAACCCCCTATTTACTCCAAAGCATATCAACCAACTTCTGCAAAGAACCGAAATTGGGAGGCCGCCCAAGAAATTGAGCCACCAGTGAGTGATGTCAGCCCCGAATCCCTTTATCAAATACCTCAGCTGGAGGTTTGATAGTAATAGAACCACCATGGACTTCTGGTGGAAAAAAACCAAACTTTGCTCAGAAGACGAATCAAAAAGCTTCCTCCAATCCATAGCTTATGAAGAGGACATAACACAAAATTCAAAGCCAAGAAGCTACAAATAACACAAAATCAACAAGAAAATGAAGAAAAACAAGCCACCCCCAAATCAAGAAGAAATAGCAAGGAACTAAGAGAACTCCCGTGTGCCAAAAACCAACAAATGTGCACCGAGAGGGTTCTCTTAACGTAATCCCTAGCTCCGAACACTAAGAAGAAGTTTTGTTTCTACTCTATTGGAAATTTCATCGAACACCTTTGAGGAACCTTTGGGGAACCTTTGGGGAACCTTTGGCTTAGAAGAAAAAGAGAGAGAGAAAAAAGAGCAAAATTAAGGTAGAGCGACTTTTTATTTGATAATACGTATAAATTTATGACTTAACTTAATTTCATCCAATGATTTAAATTATTTTAATTTTCATTTTTCCATTTTCTCACCGTTACAAAAATTCTCACCATATTGTAGTTGTCACAATATTATGTAAATAAATGCACGACCATTAATAATAAATGTGAAAAGGAAGAGATAGTAAGTCTGTAGCGTTGCATGTATTTTAGCCACATATGTGTATAATAGCATATTAATTACACATCTATCTTTTTCTTTTAATTGGTGTATTTAAAAACATTGGTATTGTACTATGAAGTTAGGATATCCAAACCAATTCTCCCTCTTTCGCTTTCCCACAACTGGTAAAAAATCAGGACCATGAACTGTTCTAAATCTGTGTAATTAATATGTGAACCCTAGTTCCTTCCAAATCGACGGCTTCTTTTGTTCTGACATTTCTTTTGAAGCTTTGGTCTTTGATTCTCATGAAAATTTATCTGATCTTTAAATAATAAATTATTATTACTTAAAAGCTAAGCATAAACACAATAATTAAATAAAGGGGAAAGATAATATATTATATAAATAATTTATAGCTTTAACAATCAATGAAACAAAGTTAGTATCCTTATAAATATAATAATATCCACACCGCCAATACCTAGCATGACCTTGATTCTTTTTTTATACAACTATTATTTAAATTTTAATTATTTTTAGAGTAGATAATACCCAATTAATAGACTATAACTTTAAATTTAATTTTTCATTTTAATTTGATCCATTTACATTTATGATGTCATTACTCCATATAGCTAACACCGTTAAGTCAATTAAAATAATAATGTGAACTTTTAGGGAAAAAAAACAGTTGAAAAGGTTGTTTTTATCATATAATTATTAAATATATAAGGATTGATAACCATATTATGAAAAAATAAAAACCAAATTATGTGGAATCAAAACATAAAAACTAAAATTTAATACAACATAACAGAAGACGAAAATCATAATTTAACAAAACAATATTGATTTAGTTTAAAAAGTCAAAAGAAACTGAAAAGAGATCAGGAATGAAGCTAGTATCTATTAGATACGATTGGAATAATCTAGTTCTATTCCATATATATATATTGGAAATATTTTGATGGAGGGTCATAATTTGACAACTATAAACAATTATAATAAGTAAAAGCTAAAGTTTCTTAGTAAGGGAATTAATTAGAAGGCAGTGTTCATAATAAATTTTTATATACTAGTCCTTTCAAAAAATTTATTTATTACTTCTACATTATAATTAACTAAAAACACAATGCAATATTTGTTGGATTCTTTTTGACCTTTATGATTTTCAAACAAACCAAATCAGATTTTCAGGTACTAGTGAAAACAATAATTATGACGGAAATCAAAATAAAATGGTAGCTCCTAGCTGCCTCAATTAATTTCACCTTCCTGACTTCGCATTCATAGTTCACATGACATCACAGCAGTTAGAAACCCTGTTTTTTTTTCCTGATTAAGTTTCACGTGTGTTCATACTTCATCTAAGAGAGTCATTCTTAATTAATCTATCAACAATGTCGGTAGTATACGTGGATACAATTGTTTTTCATTATGATTTCTTTCATAGGAAGGCAAATTTGAAAATTAACTTTAGTTATTTATAGAATAAATCACTACAAATTAAATTTGATAACCAAATATTTAAATTTAATTCAAACCAGAAAAATAAAATTAAAATTTTTTTTGATATTGACTTTTTAAATTTTCACCTTAAAATCGCCCATTAGAATCAATCATTAAAACTAATGAATTGAATAATTAAATTAGTTAAACTTAAACAAACTCATTATTTATGCAGAATTTGAGATATCAAAATTTTAGAGCCTCAATTTTGTTATAAACTAAAATCTCATTGACTTAAATAGATTATGACACATCCTTAATATTGAAAGTTAAAAATAAACATCACAAAACATCATGACCTTTGAGATATTTGTCACCATAAGGTAAAAAATAAATTTGAAATATTTGTTTCATTGTATAAACGTCATGAAATTTTCACCCTTGATTATACCTAAAATCAATGTTGATTTATTTTTGAAATATGACGAAACACTATTTTTAGTGTAGTGAATGTGGGTGAATTATGAAAAGTTTTATGTAAAAAATAAACGAAACCATAAAATTAAATATTTGTGATTTATTATGTTTTAGATTCAATATATTTTTATTAATTTTTAAAATATAAAAGAAAAAAAAATATCCTCTTCATAATAAAACTTATTTTATAGAAAATAATTTTCAAATATTTTTTTTTAACTAAAGTAGTGCTCAAGTCGAGACACCAAATTAGTAATAAGCTTAAATATAAGAAAAACTATTTAATAATCCTTCCCATCTTATGGGTTCAATTAACCACGAATTTTAAATTTAACTAAAAAATTATAATAGAATTCAATTTAATTAATTTAGTATGCAAAAGAAGTGTCATATCTCTCAACCATCTTTGAATAAATGCAATCTTAGCAACATGGAAACTTCTTCCATTTTTAATGGTTGATATGAAGACATCCGTGAACGCAGTAACACACTCGTTTTCTTTTTTTTTTTTTCCTTTCGGCATAAACCAACTCCCTCAAAGAAAATCAAGCAATCACAAACTCCTTTCTTGTTTTCTCACTTTCTTTTTTGTTTTCCCTCTTACCAAACAAGATGGAGAAATCCCAAGCACGATACCAGAATCACCATCCCCAGGAGAAGGAAAAACCTCAACAACAACAACAACAAAAGCAAAGTCAAAACCAGGAGAAGGCCAAGCAGCATCCTGTTTGGGACTGTGGTAGCAATCTTTATGACTCGTTTGAACTCAACTCCTTCAACCGTCAACTCGACTCAGCAATCCATTCAAGAACCATGTCCATGCCTCATCTAGTCGACAGAGCTCCTCCACAGTCAACCGCCTCTGCCCTTCCGCCTCCAGTTTCCAAGAAGCAGCTTTCCAAGTTCTCTCGCTCCATTCAAAAACTCTTCAAATCCATGTTTAGATTCAGACAAAGTTCGAGTCCTTCCCTTATGTGGCTGAAACAAAGATCGCACGACGACTACTACGTGGTTTACGACAAGACAGGTTCGCTCACAACCATCCCCGAGGTCCCGGAGATTGATTTTGGAGGGCCTTCGCCCGAGATTAACTCCTTGGTTGCTAAGAGAACTGCATCCGAAAGATTCACTGCAGCCTCCACTGTCGGTATTTCATGTGCTTGAATTACAAAAACTATAAAGAAGCATATGCAGATTACTGATAGTATATCTGCACAATGAAGATGCAGTCAAATAGTTTGTGGATATTCTTTTAATAATATATTAAGTTTTTTTAGGATGTTTTCTTTTAGTCCTTAAGGTTAGGTTACTTGATGTTTTGAACTTTGACCTATTCATATCTAAATAATGAACTGGATTGAGTCATTTCTTTATGATCTTTTGTTGGCCAAACTTCGTGATTAGCGTTCTCGTTTTGTTGGTTAATTAATCTACCGGCAGGGAATTAAGCGATCTATAAGTTCTACCTACTCCAGTGACTGTAATGGCTCAAACAACCATTGTCGCTGCTATGAGGTGGTCTAAGTTTTTTCATAGTTGTGGCACAATCAAAACATGTTTTTGTTTCACAAAAAAAAAAAAAAAAAAAACATGTTTTTGTTGCTGAAAAGTGGGAAAGAAATTAAGGTTTTTCTTTCATATAATATGCAAGAACTGAAGGGTATTCATTTGCTTTATGTATGTGGTCACTATGCATAGCTAGCAAATGACTTTGGGACCTTTTATCTAGCAAAAACCATTAATTTATTGGGTAACTACACCACTAGTCGCTTAATCACTTAATTAAAAAAAAATTACAATTTAATCGCTAATATTTTTAAAATTATTTTTTTTAGTTCTGGACTAATTTTTTTTTTATGCTTAGTCCTGGACTATTAAGTGTCGCACTTTTTTAATTGCTATAATAATAATTTTAGTTCTAAACTTTTATACTTTTGGCAATTAACCCTAATTATATATATAAATAATAAAAAAACCTCAAATTTATTTAAAAACTATAAAATTTTATATAAAATTTCAAGTTATTGCTAGGTTATTACAACAACTACTATTTAGCGTTGCCATAAAATCATGAAAACGAATAAAAAATAGATCAATTTCAATCTCTTAACAAAATATTCATCTTATATAAAGATTAAATATGATTAAAAACTAATGTTCATGCAAGAAAACTCAAGATTCTATTGTAGTATAAAGCTCAAGATTGTTTGATATTGTGATATAAGAACGAAATAATCATTTAGTAAAATCCAATAACAAATTAAAAATACAACAGAACCAAATTAGTAATATCTTCAAGTCAAGTTCTATGATATTGAATAAATTCTTCTAGAATTGATATTTTTGAGACTTTTGAATGGACTCTGATATCATTTGTTTAGCCAAAAAATATAAAACTTTCTTTTTCAAACTAAATTCAAACTTTCAATTCATTTAAATTATTTTTCAAAACCCAAATGATAAAAACAAATTATATTTAAAATCTTTTTCTTTTATTATAATGAAAAATATATTTCCCTCATTTTCTCTCACTTTATCTATTTTTTATATTTTATATTTTATATTTTTTTTGAATTTTTATGTATTTTTTAAATTTTTATGTATATTTTAAATTTTCAGAAATTCTTAGAATCCTATAAATTTTTAGAAAAGAATATAATTTTTTATTTTATTTTTTTATATAGAATCAAGGTAAAATTAACAAAGTATAAAATATGAGGACTAAAATTGTTATTATATTAACCAAATAGTGTCAACATTATCCAGTTAACAATCAAGTGATAAAAAATAATAATTTTAAAAATGCTAGTGATTAAATTGTAACTTTTTTAATTAAGTTATTAGAACGAAAATTAACCCATAATTAAGTAACTAATCGCATAACTTACCTAAAAATGAATGGTAAAATATATATCGATTTCAACGAATTGTAAGCAGGCAACCTAAGGAAATCGAACATGTGCCCGCTATGGTAATGGGTTATGGGAACGTGGGTGGGCAATAGATTATGAAAACAAGTAATAAATATATTACATGTGTATGGGTGAAAACTACATATTTAGAATATAAAGATATATTTCTATATAACATTCAATAATTAATGAAATATATAGTTTGAAACTAATTAATAATAGCACACGAAATATGTATGATATTAAAATTAATAAATAGATTAAATTATAAGTAAAATTAAATTTAAACACATAAATAAATCATATTAAGAATACTAAATGAATATAATTTTTTATCATGATGTTGTCATCAATCTTGAGTTAGTGTCGAGTTAATTTATGGCATCAACTCAATAAATAACATTATTAATACTAGAAATTTTACCACACGCGTATATGTGTGAAAACCGCATAGTTAGAATACAAATGTGTATTTAAAAATAATATACAAAAAATAATGAAGCACATGGTTTGAAACTTGTTAATAATAACACATGAAATATGTATGATATTAAAATGAAAATACATATTAAATTAGATTAAATTGTGAGTAAAATAAAATTTAAACACGTAAATACATCAAATTAATAATACTAAATGAATACAATTGTTTATCATGGTATTGTTGTCTATCTTAAGTTGGTGTTAGGTTAATTTATGACACTAACTCAATTAACAACATTATTAATAATAGAAATTCTACTACATGCGTATGTGTCACAAGCCGCGCAAATGAGCCCATGACCAAGGCACACTTTGATCCCTCTTGCTCATTGGGGGTCATTCGGCCCAACAAGACCGACCCATTGCTTGGAAGAGACTCAATCCCCATCTACTTGAATCTTGGCTAAATTGTAAACACTCTAGTAAATTGTATTTTTACAAGGATAATTATTGTAAATCCTAAAAGATAAAGATGTATAGATTTTAAATCCCTTAAGACTCTCTTATTGTAGATGGGAACTAATATCAGTCATTGATGTAATTCGACCTGTACTATTGGATCTAAGGGAGATCAACTATAAATAAGCCCTCCCCTTTCATTTGTAATCACTTTACTCATTCTTGAGTTAAAGAATATATTGAGAGTATTTACTCAAACACCTTGTACGCGTTGTTTTCTTTTGGCTTTTTAGTTCTTTTGTTGTTCTTTCGTTTCGAGTTACTTTCGCTATATTTTTCGATGCCTTAGAGAATTTTTGTGAGAACTCTCACTTTTCAAGAGTTAGGCTGACTGAGGCAGTTTTGAAGCAAAGAAATCGCCTAAGGCCACGTGATTTGCTAGAATAGTGTTCTAGCCCTGTGACAGTTGGTACCCGAGCTAGTGTTCGAAGGCACCAGTTGAGATGTCGAAAGGAGTAGACATGCAAGTTGAGTTTATGGAGACACATGGGAGAGGTAAGAAAGCTAGCAACTCAAGGGATATGCTATCAGCATTGGAAGGCAGGGTTGTCAAACTTGAGAGCTTCATGGTGATGTGAAGGAGACCCTTGAGGAAGTTAATAGACATACCACAGTGCTGGAACCGATGCAAGATCGGCTTAAAGGAAAAGTGGCAGAGGCCTTAAGTGCTAATGTCAATTCGATGCAATGGGTCCTCAATACTACTATGGGTGAGCTGATTGAGTGGAATAATGCGTTCAAGGATTGAGGAGGTCAATATCTTAAAAGTTCTTTGGGTAACGGGGTGTTAGCTACAACACCAAAGCCTAAGGTAGATGTCCCGAAGCCGAAAGAATTTAATGGGATGAGGTCCGCAAAGGATGTGGACAAATTTTTGTGGGGAATAGAGCAATACTTCCATGCCAAAGGCATCATGGATGATGCTACTAAGGTAAATATTGTTGCCATGTATTTTACTAATGTCGCTTTCATATGGTGGCGTCATAGGTCCACAAATGAGAGATGATGTGGTATCGCTATTAGGACTTGTACTTAATTTGTTCCAACTTACGTAATTTTTAATAAAATTACAAGAATATGCTAAAGAGAACTTGGAATTTGCAAGATTTGTCAGTCAGAAAGTGCTAAAAATTTCTATATACTTTTTAGTTTCCAATGACTTACCACTATCAACCTCAAACCCCTAAGTCTAGTATATTACAAAGCATATAAGGAAAAAAATTATCAAATATTGGTCCATCAAGAAATTACATAAGGATTTCAGTTATACTAGCAACATACAAACAACTATCATTATGATCACTTAATACAATGTCCATCCACAAATAGATTTACTTAGGTCACAGAGAACTTTTCAGCTTGTAACGTTATGAGGCTTAAAGTTGGTATGTAATTCAAGAACATGGAGCATCAAAATGTTTTCAAGCATGAAATAAGTTTAGCACATCATATTGTTCCCTACCCTTTCTCGCTCATTGTCTTATCTCTCTATCTCTCACCTTCCTTATTATATATCATTTTTATATAATGTAATATTAATTATTATTTTATATTAGTAGGTATGTATGTAATTTAAATAATATATATTTTGAATAATCTCATTATAGGTTCTGGTCATATTTGCGCTTTTTGATACAATGCCTAGAACTACCCATAGCCCCTCCCCAACCCATAAATAGGAGGATAATGCGCTTCAGCTCAATCGAACCAATGTCCTCATACATTGGCAACAATGCCCATGCCAATCGAGTTATGACTCAATCGACAATATAAATATATTTTTAATAACTTTTAACTATTATTTAGCTTTATATAATTTTAACATTATATCCTTAAATGTCACTTTTTACTTTTATCTCATTGCCACTGTTATATTTGGATCTAAACACACATCTCACCACTAATTTTAATTTCACCATTATAATACTTAATCTCAGTGCTATTATAATTAATCACATTATCACTACTATTTTTAATTTAACTAAAACTAATCTCACTGCTCATTCAAAGGTAACCTTAATTATACAAGATAACTTAAGTAATTGCTTAATTTACTCAATGCGAAAAAAGAAGGAAACTGATTAACAGTAATGAGTCATTCAAAGTCATCCATTTGATTTATTAGTTATATAAAGCAGCTCAAAAGTGAAAAAGAGATAAATATAAAAACTAGATAAGAATTTATCTAATATGTAATTTGATGAATAAATTTTGATTTAATGTAATGATACACATAAAATATTAGCTATAATTTAAATGTATAAATAAAATATTATTTTTATTCATTTCTTCACTTTAGAAAAAATGAATATATTATTTTTTATACTGAATAAATATAATTATTAGTGCATGTAATATGTAAACATAAAATATTGCTATATGAATAATTATGTTAGTGATTTTTGAAAATTAAATCAAATTAACATTTAATATATAAAATTACACAAAATTAAAATTTATATATAATATTGAACATTGAATAAAAATTTATTTATAGTTTTAAACTTTATCCAAAATAAAATTAAGTTATGATAAACGACAGGTGCAAACTCAGCATTCTTAATTAAGGATAAATATATATATATATATATTCTTAATTAGCAATAAAATTGGTGAGATTTAAACATTCAATATTACCAGATTCGTCATACAAAATTACAAATTGTATAAAAATAAATCAAATTTAAAAAACCTTGATACCAAATTGTAAAATAAAAAAAATGTTAAGGGTTAAAATAAAAATGATCTTATTTTAAAATATTTATTACAAAGATGAAAGTGGATTTCGAAAGAATTTGAAGGTCAGGCAGCCACCTCTTTTTTTGTATAAAAGTTTGGTCTGCGTGTTTTATTCAAATAAAAAGAAGTGAAAGACAAAAACAAAATTCAACAGTAATAACCCTACAAAAAATTGGTAAAATTACCCTAAGCCCAAACTTAAAAAACAATTAAACTTGAAAAAAAGAAAAAGACCCTAATACTCCTTTCCAACATTCATTTTAAATCTGAATAACAAAAAGCAGTCTTTTATTCATTCATTCATTTATTATAATTAGATGTTGATCAATTAATCTCAATAAAAAAACATCAGTCTTTTATTTATTATACCTAGATGTTGATCAATTAATAATTAATGATCATTTGTCTGTCCTTTTAATGGTGTATGTTGCATTGTGAGTCAGCTCAAAAGAAAATATTAGGGGAACTCTTTCATTCTCTTTGGTAATGGTAGGTAAAAATTAGGAGACCCACCACCCATAAATTTTTGGCCTTACCCATTCCATCTATTTTTCAACAATTGACACTTAAATAACCAAAAAGATATTTTTCACATTAGTGGTTCACAATTACTTAAAATTAAAATAATTGATGGTTCAAACTTTCGAATTTAGTTTAATTGGATTTTATGATCATATTTAAGAGTAAAGAGTAAAATGGTTAACTTATAAATTAGAAAAGTGATCATAAATGTTGACCGTTAAATTATCATTTGTTTCATCTTTACCCCTTTGTATCATTGTTATCAACTAAAACTTTAGTGTTGAACCCAAACTTACTAAATATTATCTCTTAAATATAATAATATCAACAGATTAAATTAAATTGAGTTCGTCTCTGTATTGTTGCAATTGAGATGTGTTAGCATGGTTTAAAAAAGTTCTTTTGAAACGTTTTGTGGGAAACTGTTGTGTTCACAATGTAGATTGTTAATCATACCTGTTTGACATTAAATTGTTTATTTTAAATATGATATTAAAAATTAAATATAATAACAAATTATATTAAAATAATTTAATATAATGATCCATAAAATATAAATTAATCTAAATTTTTAAATACATTTTAAATAGTTAATATAAATAAATACAAAAGCCAAAAATACTTAAATCTTATCTTTTGTGTTAATATTTTTTAAATACCATTTTACTACAATTTCAACCTAAAAAGGAAAGCGTGGAACGAGCCTTAATACAGCTTAACAATTTTGGGGAAAAAGAAAAAGTAAAACGTTCCTTCGTAACATGTACAGAACCAAATGTCCAAACTTGCTGGTATGGCTTAAAGCTAAAACCAATATAGTATTTGATAGCGCTAATTTATACTTTGTCTTCTCGTTGGTATAAAAAACTTTGGATCTAATTAGCACTTTGTTGAGGTGTTTTTCTCATGTCCCCTTGAGAGGAATATTGGGGGTATTTATACATGCCCCTATTATTACTATTACAGCTCATAACTGGGCCTATCATTTTGTCTCGACCTTGGGGCCTCTAATATTGGCAATCCTAGCTCATAACTCTTCTTGCAAGCTGTCTTGGCAAATACACCTCTTCTGAGTTGGGTCCATCCAGGAAAAGCGTCGGAGACCCGAATTCTTTTAAGACATTTGGGTTGGCGGTTACAAATATATATAACAAACCAGTCCCCCCTTAGTGGGCCTAAGGGGTGTTATAAAGTGGCCGGCCTTAGGTCCATCGTGTCAGATTTGAGTGCAGCTTGTTGGGTATGCCCGTGTCATGAGTGAGGCCAGGTGTTGGGTGTAACACCCTCTTACCTGAGTTCTACGCCGGGAACCGGGCCCGAGGCGTTACCGAACTCAAACCGCTTAATCGCCACTTAGGCTCAACGTCATTACTCGATATAACCTCATTCTCGACTTACGAGGCCTCACTCATACACACGAGGGCTCTCGAGACTAATCCGGAACTTTTACGATCCTTAAAATTTTTCTCTTTTACAGAGGTCTCACACGCCCGTGCAAGATTAGACACGCCCGTGCATGGGTACACACGCCCATGTCCCCAGACCGTGCCTAAAAACCCAAGCATTCTGCCAAATGCCCCACGGCCATGGCACGCCCGTGCTCCCCAACCGTGGTGAACACTGACTTCCCTCGCACGGCCTAGAGTCTAGACACATGCCCGTGTGGCTAGCCCGTGGCCAACACTGATGAATCCCACACGCTCTAGGCACACGCCCGTGTGACTAGTCCGTGGTCTATTCTATTTTCAAATATTAACATGCAGAGGACGCACGGCCACAGCACACGCCCGTGGGCTGACCGTATGTCATGCATGGTCTAGACACACGCCCGTGTGTCTACCCACATGGTCAAGAACAAGACTAAGTGTCAAGTTCTTTTCACCCTTCTAACATACACAACATATACTCATCTAACACCATCATAATCAACTCAAATTGAAGTACATTCTCACATAGAAAACTACATCTTTCTTTCATATAATGTAATAGCCAACAACCATGGCATTATACAAAATAAGCTATCCATCTATAGGCCAACACATCTTAGCCATTTACAACAAAATTTACTAACTTATCTAGCCCCTATACATGCCATATACAAAACATTAAGTTTCATGTACCAAAGTGTGCTGATATGTGGGCTATCTTCCAATGATCCTCGTATCTCGATTCAACGCTTTTAATCTATAAGACAATGGAAAAGAAAGAGAGTAAGCTTTGAGCTTAGTAAGTTTACACATAAACACATAAGCAACATAGTATAAGCTAAGCAACTATTAGCATTATACCAACAAGTAATTCACAACTATGCTTACTCTTTCTATCCCTTACCACATTTCCAACACATCATGAGTCACATACTCACAACCATTGAAATGTACCCCTGCATATGATATCACATTTACGTAATATACAACACAGTCAATCCACATAATTTATCCAGACAGCTCATCCACACAGCTAGTTCACATAACTAATCCACACTACTCATCCACACAGTTAATACACACAGTCAATCCACACAGTCAATATCTCGGTGGTTTCGCACTTAGCACACTACATTTGATTAATAAAGTGGTATCGCACTTAGCCTACCACAATGGTATTCGTAGTGATTCAGCACATAGCTCACTAGATGATATACCTCACGATAGCATCGCACATAGCTAGCTCATCGTCAATATGCATTAGGATGGTACCGCACTTAGCCTACCATCTAGCATTATCACAACACATGCACAAGTCTATTTACCCAATTATTCATCCATTCACATTTATATTACATTCATTCTACTCGAACCACATAGGTTCCCAATCATTCTCATCCGTTCTCAATCATGCTACACCCTAGCTAGCATTTACAAATTGTAAGTATGAAGGCATTGTTTATGCATAGACTTACCTCGATACTCAAAAGTATTGAAATGTGCAATTTAGTCCACCACCTTGCTTTTGCCTCGGTTTCGATCCGGGCTTCGTCTTTCTTGATCTATAATGAATAAATCAGCTTATTCAATACACAAATTGACTAAATTGACCCACATCTCATACTTTAGCAAAATTACTATTTTGCCCCTAAACTTTCTCATATTTACACTTTAGTCCCAAAGGCTCGTAAAGTGATTTTTATTCAACTTTCTACTCTTTCATGCTTAGCCGAACCACTTACTCAACTAAAGCATTCATCAAATCTCACTAAATCACCCATGTATGACCAAACTTGAGATTTTCACAACTAAGTCCCTACATGCATTTTCATGGAAAACCACTTAGCAAAAGATGTTTCTACTACATCAAGCCTTCATATTCTTCCATAAAACATAAAAATACATGCATGTCATACATATGTACATTTTTTAACATCCATGATAGCTCACCAAATAGCTATAAATAGCTTACTCATGCTACCGGGACTTCAAAAATACGAAGAATATCAAAAATCGGGCTTAAGAGCACTTACTAGCAAACTTGAAAAATTGAAAGAGCCCTAACAATTGCTTCTCTAATTTTCGGCAGCTTGGGGGAGAAGATGAGTGAATTTCTATCATCTTTTCACCTATTTTAATCACTTAATTGATAAATGACCAAAATGCCCTTTTTGATAAACTTTCAATTTTAACTCATTCATGCCCATTTTTGTCCAAAATTTAGAATTTGGATAAATTGCTATTTAAGGACCTCTAATTAATAATCTAAAGCTATTTCACACATATAGCTTCTAGAAACACACATTTTGCAACTTTTGCAATTTAGTCCTTTTGGACAATTCAACCACAATTTCACAAAATTGCTTCATGAAACTTTCACACTAGCATGCATACATATTATAAGCCTCAAAAACTCATTCATGACCCTCAGATTTGTGGTCTCGAACCACTATTCTGACTAGGCCCTAAACCGGGATGTTACATTGGGTGTGTGCATCTAATCGTCGAAAGATGTATCATTTTCTGCTTGCTCATATCTGGGTCATTAGTTCTCTTCAAGCATTTGACTATTAAGAGATGAATCGATTCCTATCTGCTTGCATCTAGGTCGTTGGTTCTCTTTGGCCATACAAACTATTTGAGGAAATCCTCTTTAAAAGGGGGCTTTCAGGGGTTTGGGTTCTTCACTGTTTGGCATTTTCCATAAGTTAGAATCAAGGTAATTTTCGTGAATTCTTCATGCTTTCTAGTTTCCATTTCTGTTTTCCCTTTACACAAACCATGCTAAAGATGAGAGGAGCCCACAATCAGATTGTCTCAGTTTGGCCATCTCGATCGACTCCGTTTATCGTGACAGAGAAACCCTATATTTGTACCACCACACTGGAGGAAATGGGGCTGACTTTGGCTGTGCGGGTAATAAAACTCCCTCAATTCACCTAAGAATTCTCTATTCTTAGGGGATCGCATTGAATATGCAAGACGATGGATGATAGCATCCTTTTGCCACTGCACGCCTTGAAGGCTGGGTTCTATTTACCTCTGCACCCCTTCTTCTACAGCCTCCTGAACGACTACCGCCTCACTCCTAGATAACTTTTTGGCTTCTCTTGGTGGCTGGCTATGGCCTATTTCCTCAATAGTTGTCAGTGCGGTGAGGTTCCAATGCTCACCATTTTCCAACATTTATACCAATTAAAGGGTAGTGATGTGGGGGAATTTGCGGGGTTCTATTATTTCTCTCGTCGCAAAAAAGTTCAAACAATCATTTGAAATTATTGTAAGAACCTATGCCTAAAACAGGGGAAGTATATCCGAGTCCGCAGTATTCTTGGCGAGGACTTCAGATTCCCCACCAAATAGTCTTCGCCTAGCGTGGATATGCGCGTTATCTAGAGAAGCTTCCCCACGGATGAATCTGTTACGTAGTTTCAGAGGCTTTGCATTGGTCGTTTGCTAGCCTTGGAGACTATTCTCATTGCGAGGAATGTTTTCAAATTTTGTCTAAAGGATCTTAGCCCCAATGGTTAGAGGACAGAAGATAATAAGGTGGTCATTCGATCAATTGGTGGGCTACCTGCGGGGGCTACTTGGCCTTATGGCTCTTGTGATTAGTTGGGCCGAATACTGGTGGGATGCGAGGAAGAGCTTGCGAACTTCTTCTATAATTATTGCAGGATGAAGCTCCGTTGTTTTTCTCTTCCCGAATTGATTCAAGAGGAATGAGGTAGGGGAAGTGCTAACTTGTTAATTGCTCTTACAAACCATAAGGTTGTTGTTGGTGGAAGGAGTAATCAGGGTTGCGATGATAATTCAAGTGAAACTGACAGCCTTTCGTACGAGCTCAACGAAGCCATGGACATTGATGTTTTGATAGCTAGTGGCAGCAAGAAGTAAGACTCCTGTTGGTGCTGTGCGCGTCAACCCTCTCAGCGAGGAGGAGGAGAGCAGTACTCGATTGGTGCATCGTTGAAGGAGAAGAGAAGGCCTTGGTTGTAACACCCCTAACCTGAACCCGTCGCTGAAACAGGGTTTTCGAGCATTACCAAAACATTCAAAACATTTTTCCATTAAACTACAAAAATTTACTATTCATTTACCGAGATCATCCAAAATGTCCCTTGATCAGGACCTCGAGGCCCAATACGAGTGTTAGAATCGAATCGGGACTTAATCAGAACCTCTAAGAATTTTTTGCAAAATTACAAAATTTTTCTAAGGTGCAAGACTCACACGCCCATGTGGTCCAAGGGACACGCCCGTGTGACCCTGGAGCACGTCCGTGTTACAGGACGTGTTCGATTTAGGTTGCTCTCTGACTTGCGCCACACGGCCATGCCACACGTCTGTGTGCTAGGCCGTGTGGTTAATTAAATTAATTCGAATTAGGTGTAAGTTTCACATGGCCAAGACACACACCCGTGTTCTAGGCCATGTGGAACACACGACTGAGACACACGCCCATGTCTCTGCCCATGTGCCCAATTCTGAGCATTCTGTTTCTCAAAATTAAGGTGCAGGGGACACACGGCCTAACTATATGCCCGTGTTACAAAGTCATGTGTCACACACTGCCCAGAGACACGCCTGCAGTGTGCGCGTCAGGACACAAAATGAAGCCATTTCTAGCTTCATTTCTCACTCAAAATTTCACCCAAGACCTGCACTTGAAACACAAATCCAATACCAACCAATTCAAGCATTCAAATTGGGCAATTTCTATCATTCAACATAGCATATCACTACATGCATAAGTGTTTATAGACTTACCTTGGAACATCTTAGGCATTCAAAAAATTGATCACACATTCTTAACATAACACATGTATATGAATATATCATAATAATCTACTTAGTCATACCAAAATGAACCATTACTAGCCATTCCAATGGCTAGGTTACAAAATAACATTTCAAGCCACTATTGGCCAAGTTGTCCTATACATGCCATTATACCCAAAATGCTAGTTGATAGTGTGACGATGCTCCAATGATCTCCAACTCTCGCGAGCTTCCGAGCGCTATAAAATAGGGGAAAAATAAACGGAGTAAGCATTACATGCTTGGTAAGTTCGTATAACACAAACTAAACTTACCAATCTTACTTATTAAAATCTAGGCATACAATGTTATGTTTCCATCCATTTGGCTAAATTGCCTAATCATATACATTCAATCAAACATGTTAGTCACCGAAATCTTCATATCAATCAAGTAACATAGATGAGCTCATCAAGCAATATTCTTTCGAGTCATTATCATATCATCTCAAGATTTTCATGCCATGTTAGGAGTTTTATGTCCATCGAATCATTGAATTCCGATGGATGCTTAAGTAGTACACTCGAAGTGTACGATTCAATAATCCGTCAATTTCTTATTCAAGGGTACCCAATAGGGAACTTAACCAAGAAACACTCTCTCGAGCCACATATCGTATAACAAGATTACCAGTCTAGGCTAAATCATTTATATAATGTAAGCTCAGAGGAGTTCGATTAGGATTACTAGTCCAGGCTAAACCCTAATTATAACGTATGCTCGAGAGGTATTATACCGGGATTACCTGTCCGGGCTAAATCCTTTCTATAACAAGGTCAATGGGATTACTCGTCCGAGCTAAATCCCGTCCGCAACAAATGCAGGACCTTATTAATTTCGGGTAAGCGCATATAATCATCGGAATCCAATATTCAATCAGGACTTAACCCTTTTTCACATTTTAAGCATATATCAATTTTCCATCATAGTATACAAGTAAGCACATCATAATAAATCACACTGCATACAACACAACATAATTACATGCCCGATTAAGTTACATGAAGTTACCTCGACACTTGTTCGCGTTAGAAATCTACTAATCTGAAACCTTTTCTTTTCCTCTATCTAACCCCAAATTAGTGTTGTCCAGATCTATATAAATGAATTTAACAATCAATTTCATACATTTCATATTTAAATGGAATCAATTTACGTCCTAGGCAAAATTACCATTTTGCCCCTAACTTTTTCATAAATTTTGATTGTCCCTAGGCCCGAAAAATGAAACTTGTGCAAATTACTCCCTATTCCAAGCCTAACCAAAGCCCCATTACAAACTTTACAGCACATGTATACATAAAATTTCAGAATTTTTCTTTCAATTTCACAATTTTACATTTTAGTCCCTAACTCAAGTTTTCATCAAAAATCACTTTGTAAAAGTTGTTTTTCTATCAATAATCTTTCATTTTCTACCATACATTTCTATTTCCAGCATAATAAATCCATGACCCATTTTCATACTTTGATAACTTTTCAAATTAATCCCTCAAATAGAGAGATTAAGTTATCCCGATTTCAAAAATACTAAAATTATTAAAAACGGGACAAGAGAACTTACCAAATTAAGCCTTGAAAGTTTCCCCTCTCTCTCCTAGGGTTTCCATAAAATTTTAGGTTGAAGATGACAATAATAAGATGATATTTTCTTTTATCATCTTTTAATTAATTAATTTTTTGCTATTTCCAATTTAGTCCTTGACCTTTTTCTATAATTCCATGGATGAGTCACCATGAAAAATCTACATACTTTTCTTAATGGTCTAATTACCATCAGGACCTCTAGTTTTGAATTCCATAGCTATTTGATCCTTATAGCTACTAGAATTCAACTTTCACATTTTATGCGATTTAGTCCTTCTCGTAATTAGGCACTAAATCGATAAAATTTTCATGTCAAAATTTTCACATGTCACGTCTATCATATTACGGACCATATAATAAAATAAAAAAATTATATTTTGGGTCGGATCTATGGTCTCGAAATCGCTGTTCCGATTTCACTAAAAAATGGGCTGTTACATTGCTGGTCCTGATGTTGCGGTCACTCAGGCTCACTCTCCCCTTACGACGAGCTCGCCATCTGTTACCCAAGTGAGCTCGCCAATCGCGGTTGATGAAGATACTCCCCCTCCTTTTCCTTGGAGTTCTCCTCCTACCCCCGCTACTGAAAAATTGCCTACTGAGATTGTTGGGGGTCCATTTTCATGGCACGGGGATTTAGATGCACATGAATTTTCCTCGTCTCTGCATTTTCTGTTATCTAAGGTTAGCGCCGTCGGGTTGAGGTACGTGGAGGCCCGTCATAAGGAGCTCGCAAACATGAATGTTGAGTTGAATAGGGTGCATGAGTTGTATCACAAGATGAAAGAAAAGAATGAAGTAATAAATGAGAAACAGAGGGATCTCATCGAGTGTCTCACTGCAATGGAAATAAAAGCATAGGGGTACACCGCCAAGCTCGCATTGAGAAGGAGAGGCTAATAATTGCGGAAGCAGAGTTGAGGAGGACCACAGCGAAGCACACAACTGAAGTGCAGAGGATTATTAGGGAGTGCCAGGAGCAGGTGGATAGCACTTTATAGAAGCAAGTTGTTGCTTTGGAAACCTTTAAGAATGAAATGTCTAAAAATATCCTAAGCTCCCTGCAGAGGTTTAAGGAGAACATATTGCTCCATGCCTAGGTTTCTTGTGGTCCCTTTGATGCTCGCAAGATGGACTTCGATGTTCTTAATGGTATGGTCGCGAACAGCTTAGGTTTTGATGTGTAAAGCCCTTTTGGAGTAGTGTAGGACTCTTTTGTAGCTACCTGGAAGGACAACCTTTACTTGGACGAGGATTCGGCTACTGCAGACATGATTTCCTCTATCATTGATGGTGATGCGACCACAGTTCCTTCTGCTGCGGGTGGGGATGTGAACATGGCTCCTTCTATCGGAGAGGATGCTGCTCCTACTGTTGATGATGTGAACCTAGACTTTGATGGGGGGAATGATGATGTGCTATAATTATGTCTGTAATCCATTTTTTTAATAAAATAAGTGTTTGTTTCTGTCTTTTGTTTACTTACTTCCTCTATCTACTTTATACTTAGAGTCGTTCTAATAATGCATTGGGGATGCAGACTCGCAAACTGTTTCATACATAGAGTAGGAATTGTGAGCCGTCTGATACTTAGAGATTTTTCTCGAAATTATAAGCTGGGAACATGAATTCGCAATCTGTTTTCTACTTAGAGATTTTTCTCAAAATTATAAGCTGAGAATATGAAGATCTATTTTTTACATAGAGTTTTTTCTCAAAATTATAAGCTAGGAATATGAATTCGCGGTCTATTTTATACTGATATTACAGCTAGGAGCTTTGCGCTTGATATTACAGTTGGGAACTTTACTCTCGGTAACTGTTTTGGAGGTTGTGGCTTTTCACCTGCGAGCCTTGATCTTACTGCTAGGAGCTTTGCTCACGCTAATTATTCTGGAGGCCGTGGCTCTTCGCCTACGAGTCTTGAGATTACAACTGGGAGCTTTTCTCTTGCTAACTATTTTGGGGGTTGCGACTTTTCACCTACGAGTCTTGATCTTACAACTAGGAGCTTTGCTCTCACTAACTGTTCTAGGGCAGTGGCTCTTCGCCTGTGAGCCTTGATCTTATAGTTGGGAGCTTTGCTCTTACTAACTAGTTTGGGGGTTGTGGCTCTTTGCCTGCAAGCCCTGATCTTATAGCTAGGAGCTTTGCTCTTGCTAACTGTTTTGGGGGTTGTAGCTCTTCGCCTGCAAGCCTTGATCTTATAAGTGTGAATAAATATAAAACATTAAAATAAAGTGCATAATTAACATTAAATATATAAGGTATAAATGCAAATGAAATGGAAGATATAAGTGTAAATAATTTATTAAAAATGGAAACAAAATGACAAAGCTTGATTTTGGGTCTAAAGGATAAAAAATGTGGAAGACAGAGGACTGATGTAGCAATTAATTTTCTTTTAATTTTGAAATTTCTGATTAAATCGAAGGTTTGAATAAACAAAAGAGTTATGAGTGTAAATAGGCTAGAGAGTGAGGGCGGCGCTGCAAATAAAGGGTATTTTTTGTAAATTTAAAAAGTAAGGGGGTGGGAATAAATTATCCATTTTGGCACCTATAAATAGGATAAATCTATTCATTATTTCATTTTAACCTCATTTTCTTTTCCAGAAAAAAAAATTCTTCCTCTTTCTCTTCATCCTTCTATGTTGGCCATGACTCCATCATCGGAGAGTCCAATGTGTCTCCAGCTTTCGGTGGTGGAGCCGCCGCATACGGTGGCCAAATATATATATATATATATATATTTGCAAAATAAAAGTTTTCTTATAAAAAATTCACTACTTTTCTTAGAAATCAAAGCTTTATTTTGAAATAGTTGAAAAAGATCAAAACTTTGTTTTAAAATTTTAAACTTTTCCTTTAAAATAACTAAAAAAGATTTTTATTTTTAAAAATCTAAACTTTCTCTTTTTAAAAAAAAATACTAATTTTCTTAAAAATCAAAGCTTTATTTTGAAATAGTTGAAACAAATCAAAAATTTGTTTTAAAATTTTAAATTTTTCCTTTAAAATGACTAAAAAACATATTTTTATCTTTAAACATCTAAACTTTCTCTTTTTTTTAAAAAAAAAAATCAAAACTTTTCCCAAGATCAAACCTTTTAAAAAAAAACCTTTATTTTAGAAAGGGGAAGGGAAAAACGAGATTTTTGGGGCTCCTAAGGGCGGAGGATCGACAGTTCGGTGACGTCCCCTTCATCGGAGCCTAAAACCCAATCCCTCATGAATTGTCTATGGCAAAAAGAAAAGAAAAAGAAATAGCATGCTTGTTGTTTTTGTTTTTTTTACCTTCTTTTAATAAAAAAAAAGAATATGAAAAGACTCCTCTTTTTTTTTTCTTTCATTTCATTTCATGTATATCTACTGTTTTTCAATCTTGTTTATTTGTAATTTTTTGTTATGTTTCCATTGATTTGTTGATAAATGGTTTTGTACTATTTTGGATGTTTGTGATGTGTGGCAAAGAGGAGGCTAGGGTTTCTAAAAACCCTAGCCGACCATTGTAATAGCTTGGGCATTGGGCCCTAAAAAATATAATAATAATATTTAATAATAATAGTAGTAGTAATGATAATAATAATTTAGGCCCTTGATAGACTCGTAAAGGAAAGAAAAAGAAAAGAAAAACAAATGCTTCTATTTTACCAAAATTGGGTGGGCTTCGAACGAGCCCAATAGAGAAAAAAATTTAAAGGGAACAAATGGGCCTCTAATTGGGCTTAGATAAAAAAGGGTGTCTATAGTTGCCCCTCTTTGTTCGTGGCTTGCGTAGCAAGGAACGTACAAAGACGTAGACACCTAACCACTATCAAATCCCACTCAACATCGCAGTACAAGGAATAACAGATTTTGCAATTACTAAAATCGAAACAAATCAAAACATGTTATGTTATCCAAAACTAGAAAATTAGATGCCAAACCATCAAAACATGAAGAGTAAAACAAGATAAATTTAGACCTCACAACCAAATCTTTGAAATGAGAATGCAGAAGAAATGTAAATAGACCTCATACCTATGCATTCATATACAATGCAATGAAAAGTAAATGGACCTCCACACTTGGGCCTCTAAATGCAATGAAAAGTAAATGAACCTCCACACCCGGGCCTCTAAATGCAATGAAAAGTAAAGTGACCTCCACACCCGGACTTTTAAATGCAATGAAAAGTAAATGGACCTCCACACCCAGGCCTCTAAATGCAATGAAAAGTAAATGGACCTCCACGCCTGGGCCTCTAAATGCAATGAAAAGTAAATGGACCTCCACACCTGGGCCTCTAAATGCAATGAATGCTTTCCTTTCTTCCTTTCTTGAATTTTTTTATAAAAGGTCATCATTTTGAAAGTCATGTTTTTAGGTTGAAAAAGATCAAATCCTTATCCACACACAATAGATCATGAAAATCAAATTCCATGGGATATCACCTTAACAAATTTTAAAATGATTTTATGACTCGTAAATTAAATTCTCATATAATAATTCACTTAACAGACTTGGTACTATGGATTTCATAAATCCACCATTGAAACATAAATTTCTTGCATCGAGAATTAACTCGTTAATTCTCGTGAAGCCGAATTTTCTTTTCCTGACTTTGGATTGTTCCGACTGTGAACCCTATACCATTCTCTTTTGTAAAATTGCGTCTTAAAGTAGATATTCTTCAATATAGTTCCTTTCTCTTACTCTCTCTATCTTTTTCTTTGGTTTATTTTTTTTTTGTTTTTTGTTTTGTTGTTGTTTTTCTTCTTTTTTTGTGTTTTTTTTTTTGTTTAGGCAAATTCTTCTTTCTATAGGCTCTTACATACTCCAAGTAGATTAATTCCCTAATTTAAATAAGCCATGAGCAATCAGAGATGAACTTGTTCCAAAATTATAGTGTTGGCTGAAGTTTAGGGCTTGTACCGAAGGATCAATTTCTTCTGAAAATCTTCATTATCCTCCAGGGCATCTCATACCCTTTTTTTTTTTTAGAAATCTCTCTAGATTTCTCATTTATGAGTTGTCACTCTAGAGTTTATCTCCTTCTTTTATGCTCTTGAAATCATCACAATTTCTCAAGGATTAACTTCTTGATTTGAACAACATATTTGATCCAAATGGTCTTTTAAGGGTTGTAACGTGGTCTAATGGTTAAAGGTCAATTGGAGAAAGGTTTTCTAGGCTAAAATTATGTAAAAGAGTATAAAAACCATGAGGAATTATTTTGAATTTTTTATTGCTCCTATCATCACTTTTCTTTGTTCTTACTCCTACATTTTTTTTGTTTCGTATTCGCTTTCCTTATTTCTTATATGTTTTTATTTTTGGAATGAGATCAAGAATTCAGAATTTTGCTTTCAGTCTTATGATCTTTCTTGTCAATCCATGATATTTGATGGATGACTTTAAATAGGGTTCAGAAAGAAGATACATCTGGCTCAAAATGTGGTAGCAAGGGATATAATTTTCTCTAAGTGACGGGGAGAACAAAAGGATGCCATTTATCATTTCAAAATATGGTTAATCTCATCACAAAGGTCATTCTTGGGAATGTGCCCATCTTTTCAATTTGAATTACACATAATCTCATGTCTTCCTCACAATGTTGTAAAATCATCGATCCATGCCCAAAACCTCACAATTTTTCCTCCAACGTGGAGGGTGATCCTTCCGCGAGGGTCAATTTTGAACAAACAAGATGGCCCAAAGTGGTTAACAGAGGATGAAATTTTTTTCAAGTGAAGGATATTTCAAAAATGCCATTCGTCACTTTGAACATGACCAACTTATTAAGTAATTAACCTTTAGGAGAATGCAGGATTCCAAATCAAAATGTAACCTAAAATGTGATGCACAAAGAAAAGAAAAATAGAAAACGCCAATATTACTTAAAGTGAATAACTCTTTAAGAACGATCAAGCTTAGTTTTTAAGCAAAGTATTTTTTCACTGCATCAAAATTTACAGGGTTCGACATCTTGTCTCCGTCCATTTTAGCGATAATCAATGCTCCACCAGTGAAAGCTTTTTTCACCACATACGATCTCTCCCATTTTGGCGTCCATACTGTCTGCATAAATCTAGCATTTATGACATTTACAAGCATAATTTAAACAATCTCGTTCCAACGTCAACTAGAAATATCCAGCCCTCATGATTTTCCTTGCCATCATATGTTTGTTACTATGTGCTCCACATACTCCATCATGGATTTCCTTCATTATCTGATTCGCCTCTTCTGTGTTGACACATCTCAATAGGGTTTAGTTACATCCTCTTTTGTACAAAAAATCACCCTCCAAAAAGAAACCCATAGCCAACCTTCTAACTATTTGTTTATCATTTTCTAAGGCGCAATCCGGGTATTGCTAGTATTGCAAATATCACTCAATGTCAACATACCTTGGTTTCCCATCCGTTCCCGGTTCTACTCCCTTGCAGTGGGTCGGCGAGTCCTTAACCCTTAGCTGTATAGGTTGCATTTTTGTTTCGGGTCCTACTTTGAACATGGCGGCTAGAGTAGCTAACGCATCTTCTAACTGGTTTTCTTCTCTTGGCAAATGACAAAATTGGACATCATCAAACTCTTTGATCAGTCCATGCACATATGTTTGATAATGAATAAGTTTAGAATGCCTTGTTTTCCATTCTCCTCTTAATTGGTAAACAACTAACGCTGAGTCACCAAAAACTTTTAAAACCCTGATCTTTTTTTCAATGGCAATCTAAAGTGCCAAAATTCATGCCTCATATTTAACTACATTTTTCGTATAGGTGAACATTAATTTAGCTGTAGCGGGAAAATACTGCCACTTGGGGAGATTAGTACTGCCCCAATCCCATGCCCAATCATGTTGGATGCTCCATCTAAATACACCCTTCAAATTTCTTCTTCGTGCTTCGAAATTGACATGATCTCTTCATCTAGGAAATCAAAACTCATGGGCTCGTATTCCTCTTTCGCGCGATCCACTAGAAATTTCGTGACTAAGCTTCCTTTTATAGCCTTTTGGGACACATAGACAATGTTATACTTGGACAATACCACTTGACAATGAGCAACTCTCTCTGACAAAGATGGCTTCTCAAAAATGTACTTCAAAGGGTCCAACTTTGCAATGAGGAAGGTAGTATGATACAATATGTATTGCTTTAGTTGAGGTGCGGTCCATGCTAAAGCACAACACATCTTTCCAGATGGGAATACTTAGCTTCATATTACGTAAACTTCTTGCTCAGGTAGTAGGTTGCGTGCTCTTTCTTGTTTGAACCATCTCGTTGCCCCAGAACAAAACTTACAGAATTATCCAGCACCACCAAATACAAAATCAAAGGTCTTCCTAGCACTAGGGGAATCAATATTGGTGGCTTAGCCAAATACACTTTTAATTTCTCGAACGTTTTTTGACAATCTTCAATCCATTCACCATCACTATCCTTACGTAAGAGCTTGAAGATGGGATCACATTTATCTGTCAACTGTGAGATGAAATGAGACACATAATTTAACCGTCCCAAAAAACCTTTTACCTCCATTTTAGTTTAAAAGGTGTCAAATCGTGAATTGATCGAACCTTATCCGGATCTATTTCAATTCCCTGTTCACTTACTATGAAACCCAACAGCTTCCCCGACTTTACCCCAAAACTATATTTTGCTGGATTCAATCTCAATTTATATTTCCTCAATCTTTCAAATAGTTTGCAGGGGTTTTCCACATGACTTTCCTCCCTAGCGGACTTTGCTATCATATCATCAACATAAACTTTAATCTTTTTATGCATCATGTCATGAAACAGTGTCACCATTGCTCGTTGATATATGGCCCCAGCATTTTTCAGACCAAATGGCATGACCCTGTAACAAAAAGTTCCCCAGGTTGTGATGAATGTGGTCTTTTCCATGTCCTCCATCACCATTTTTGATTTGATTATACCCTAAGAATCCATCCATGAAAGAGAAAACACAATGTTTAGTAGTGTTATCCACCAGTGTATCTATATGAGGTAACGAAAAATTATCCTTGGGACTGGCTCGGTTTAAATCTCTATAATCGACGCACATTCTGACTTTCCCATCCTTTTTAGGCACTGGTACAATATTTGCCACCCACTCTGGGTATTTAGCTACTTCTAAAAATCCTGCATCGAATTGTTTCCTGACCACTTCTTTAATCTTCAATAGCATATCAAGTTTCATCCTTCTCAACTTCTGTTATACAGGCTTGCAATATAGTTTCAAAGGTAGCATGTGTTCCACGATATTGGTGTCCAAACCCGACATATCTTGGTATGACTATGTAAACACATATGAGAACTTAATGAGTAGATCCTTCAACAATTAACTTTGCTCTAGCATGAGAAGTGTTCCAATCCTAATTTCCTTTCTTACCTCATCATCATCCAGATTGATTAAATATGTTTCCTTCAAGTGGGGTTCTATAAGCTTCTTTTCTTGTTCAACTAGCCTCAAAAACTCCTCTAGTACGACTTCCTCCTCTCTCTTCTCATGATTGTTATAGTGAACATAATTATGAGAATTTGATTCAAAGATGTCATTTGGATAATTTATCAATTCCTTATGTATATCCCTGAAATAATTATGAATATATATATTGGTATATGAATGAAAATGATTGAATGAATAAAAGTCACTGGTGACATGATCCAAATCTGATTTTATTAAAAAGAAAACAACTTTACCTGGATTTTTGAAGGAAATTAAATTAACTGAATGGTATTAAACATTGGAAATAAAAACTCTTAAAAATGATTACATCTTAGAGGACTCAAGGATAGTAGGTAATAGTATGAGCTACAAGTTGTCTAAGGCGAAAGGGTCATAGCGAACCCAGTCCCTTGACATCGGCACCCTATCATCAATCATGTTTAGATCCACTACATCTCCATTAATCATTAACTTGATCAGTTCTTTTCTTGGTGTTTGAATCTTACTAAGTAAAAGGTCTTAGATAGTGGAGGACAAATTCCACCACCTTCTTTACAACCATGTGGGCTAACCTCTTTGCTCTTTGCTCTTTACACATCCTCTCGACATCCTCCCTCGTAGGATTATATCCCAACCCTCTTGTATCCGTCTTAGTGGGAAAAAATGGGTTTTGAGATACCTTGTAGGTCTTTTCCCAAACCTAAGTGGATTTGTCAACCCTTCTCTACTATCTAGGCAAATAACATGTTCGCTGTTCGTGACACATGAGGCTTAGGGGCTCGCATTCCCTCTGCCACGTAAGATGCAGTGGCCACCTCAAAGGTCTGGAAAGAACTCTTTATTGCATCACCCTCAACTTCTATGAAAGGAGAATTTGGCAAGCTAGCTACCAATAGGTCATCTTCGCCTTGTACAATGCACAAATTCTGATCGACTACAAATTTCAATCTTTGGTGCAAGGACGATGATACCACCCCATTGAATGGATCTAGGGGCGTCCCAACAACATACTATAAGCAGGAATTATATCCATCACTCGAAAGCAAATAAGGAAATTAACGGTTCCTACCAACAAGGGAATCTCTATTTTGTCTATCATGCTTCTTTTGGTGCCATCAAAAGCTCGTACCACAAAAGGGCTCAATGCCGTGTACGAGGTGTCCATGGGTAGCTTGGACAATGTTGACAAAGGTAGGACGTCGATCGATGACCTGTTGTCGATCAGGACCCTAGCCATAGAATAGGCTTTACATTTTACTGAGATGTGTAGTGCCTTGGTACTTCCTCTTCCATCTGAGGGTATTTCATCATCATTGAAATATATGTAATTTGGGGCCAAAATGCTCCCTGTTAAGTGACTGAAATTATCCACTAACACGTTGTGAGCGACGTAAGCTTGTTTTAGAACTCGTACAAGAGCCTTTTGTGTGGCTCTGAGTTCAAAAGTAGTGACAGAAAGAAATTCTTGCTGGTGTTTTGTTCAACTGCTCGACCATGCTATACTCGTTGTGTTATCAAACGCAAAAATTCATTAACTTTATCATTCTCGACTTCTCCCTTTTGGTCCTTTAGTTGATTTTCTGAAATCACTTATTTACCACAGGGTTCTTTCCTCACCGATTTTGGCTTGTAACAACGCCCACTTCGAGTTATGCCACAAAGTCCTAAGATGTTGGAGGCATCAAATCCAACCACCTCATAATCATATCTTGAAGGAACTCGTTAGTCATCTCCATACTTAAAAGGGCCAGGAACCCTTATGACCAACACATCATCCTGTACGACCTTTGAGGTAAACTCTTTTTCAATAGGGGTTTTCTTTCCATATACGATGGTGACAGGTTTTACACCTAACATGTTTATCTCATTGGTCTTAACACCTTCCCATATCTCTAGCTGGAAAGAATCCAAGAGACACTGTATATGTTCCCTAAACGTTAGGCAAACTTGGATATAGTGTCCTCGAGCTCCTTGGTGGAATTTGCATATTTGATCCAAATCAATTCCCATTACAGACCTGAGTGGCTCGGCGTGAATTAGATTTGAGTTTCTCAAGATGTCGAAGGCTCTTTTTTTCAGTTATAGCATTAACTGTTCGATCATAGTTTGATAATGGATTCGTATTAATATTCGGTGTACTCTCTCGTTGGAAATTTATCTTTCCCGCCCTTATAAGATCTTGCACCTTATATTTTAGCACTAAGCAGTTCTCGATGGTATGACTTGGATTGCCAGAGTGATACTCACATCAAGATTTGGCATCATACCACTTTGGAAATGGCGGTTGCATTGGTTCCTTGTGTGTAGGTACAAGGAGGGACTTTTCCACTAGAGTTGGAAAATGTTCTGCGTAGGAGATTTGAATTGGATCAAACACAAACCTCTCCCATGGTTGCCTTATTGGAGCTTGGGTCTGTGGGGACCGGGTTGGCATAGTTAACATGGGGGGATTTGTAATGGGTATAGGTGGACGATACATAAATGCTGAAGTATTGGTAGCATTTACAGCCGGGTATTGGGGGCGTGGAGGTATTGGGCTCGGGTATGGAAAGTAAGAGTATGGGTATCCTCCCGATGCGATTGATTGTGTTTCTGCTTCCTTTTTCTTCTCAATGACACCTCTCTTCGCGCTCAAAGGGTCATCTATTTTACCTGACTTCAATGCATTCTTTATCATTTCTTCGGATAATACCATATTCGCGAAGGTGTTAGAGACATTTCCTACCATCCTGTCGTATTATATGCCTTTTAGCATACCAACGAATAGAACAATGGTCTCCTTTTCCATGAGCAGGGGCTATATTTGCGATGCCAAGTCCCTCCACCGTTGTGCGTATTCCTTAAAACTCTTATTTGACTTCTTTTCCATGTTCTGCAGAGTCAGGTGGTCTGGGGCCATGTCTACAATATGTTTGTATTGAGCAATAAATGCCCGTACGAGCTCTCCCCAAGTTTGAATCTGAGTCCTGTCCAACTTTACATACCAGCGAGCCGCAGATCTGGTCAGACTATCTTGAAATATATGCATTAGTAGTTTCTCATCTTTGGAGTAAACAACCATTTTCCTACAGTACATGGTGATATGAGTAATGGGGCAACTGCTACCATTGAATTTTTCAAAGTCAGGAACTTTGAATTTTGGTGGGACGACCATATCGGGCACCAGACATAGGCCTTCTGCTTCTACAGATCCGAAGGTGTCTAATCCTTTGATGGCTTTCAAACATTCCTCAATTAGGCTGAATTTATGAGCTTTTTCATCCATAATCGAATTTCCCTTGTCCACTTCTCTCGGCTCCTCGCTTGTAGGCAAGCCGTTTACTATTGGGATTTGAATGGTCACACTTGGCGCTTGAAGCGGTAAATCTTCGCGATATACCCTTTATCACCTTAAAGAGGGATATGATTGTCTAAAGTGTCGCTTCCTTCTCCTACCTTAGCCTTGCCTTTAACCATTGTAGTCATTATTTCTATCATCTGTTCCATCTGTTGCTCCAGTTTGGCCATGCGTGCTAATTCTTCTTTCGTCTTCTTCTTGTCTTTTGAGCGGGTGTTATACTGGTAAGCTATCTTTGGTCCTTTTTCAAATGGCATTTATTTCCAAACTTAGAAAATTATTTGGATTTGTCATAAGAAATGTTCTTCTTTTCTTTTTTTCAAATAATGTTTCTAAATAAACAAATGAGTGAATGAGTGAATGAATGGATGAATGAATGAATGAATGATTGAAATTGGGGCACATTGTCATAAATATACTCAAATATAAACATTTTCTTTCATAGAAGGTTCAAAAACTGTTCGGCTTACAAAGTTTTTTTTTTCATTCACACTTAAAGAAAATCCTAATCGATCCTATTGCCATAGGGAAAATCTCTACTCGCCGTTCCTTTTCTTACACCTCATGAGACTTCTGGTAATGTGCTTGAGCCACCTCCAGAAGTTTCATTGCAGGTTCGTTCCTAGTCGCAAAAGGAGTAGATTCTTTTTTGAATTCTTCAATTTGTTTGCATATGTCTTCAGCTTGCTGAGCGAAAACGTGACCTTCCCTGTGCATTGTTGCAAACACCTTTTGTTGGCTTACTGCCATTTGTTCCACCATGATAAAACACTCTGCAAGTTTCGTATATTCTTCCATGACCTCTTTGTTTTACTCTTCTTTTGTCTTTAATTCTTTAGTCAGACAACAAATTTCCCACTCTAGCACCTCCATTTCAGTAGTTTTCTCATTAGACACCCTCCTCTAGGTTTGCTCTTGTTCTCGCGCTTTCTGGAGTTCATTAGCCTGCAGACTTAGATCCGCCTCCAACCTCTGAATCTGAGTGAACAAGTCAAATCTTTCTCGTTGACATCGTTCTAACTGTATTCTTAGTTCTTCCTCCCTTCCCTTCATGTCTAAGCAGTGTTGCTGTTGTTGTCTCATGACTTCTCCTTCCGTTTCCTTTACATATGCCTGATGCTACTCTCGTTATCATCTGACCTCTTTATCTCCCCCCTCAGACACATCTCTAAATTACATATCTTTTCTGTTAGCTCGGCTATGTCATTTGGGACCTTCCTCTTTCCCTTGAATTGCACTGACACAAAGATTTTTCTTTTTTTTAGGCGCCACTAGATATACTTTTCCGAGGGGGAATAGTTGAAAAAGATTCCTGATTGCAAGCTCAAGGTTTGACCCCGCTTGATTCATATCTCTTCAAATTTATACCAAAATCTCGGGTCTTGGACCAAAGCTTCCACCCTGTTTAAACCAACTATAGCAGGTACACAATTATTATACCCATATTTGCTCAGAACCATCAACGAGGAATAACTGACAGCTCCTCATATGCCAATTAAGGGAAACCACAAATGACCAATGCACTCGATGAGTACTGTGCTCCGAGTCATTCATGGAGCCCTCTATTCTATTTCTTGGTATGTCAATGCACTAAGGTTTTGAACCCACTCCACAATTGATTGATTTGGAGGCCACTCAATTTCTAGAAATTCCTTTATAAGCCTGGTCGAAGGATCAAACATCTGATGAAAACGCTTATAGAGGCACTTAAAATGACTTTTCATCCATACGAACAACAACTGCCTGCATCCTAAGAAATGCTCGTCTCTTTTCCTTCTATTGAAATTGAGTGAAATGATGGTTTCAGCTAAGACTGTTGGAGCCGGATTCACCCCTTTTTCAATTTGAAACAGAAAATCAGCTAACTCCACACTCACATATCCCAGAGCTTTTGGGAACACAACCAACCTGTATACGACAAACGCGAACAGTGCCAAATGTCTATCACCGCTAGCCTTTCCCATAGCATCCCTAATGTCAGACCAGGAAATGCAAGGACTAGTTTTATCTTTTAATCTTGCTTTCACCGTATCTATAGGTAATCCTATTAGATTGGCTAAGGGTCCCCGGAAATCGATGTTCTGCTTGTAATATATCCTGAGTAGATCTCTAAAGTCATAATGGAGAATGGTAGAATATTCCTCGATAATTGGTACCATATCCACTTCATTGAACGTAAAACACTTATAAGTGGGATCCCAAAAACATACCATGGCATTCAACAGAGCATCATCCGGTTTAAGGAACAAAAGCTGCGCTACATCGCCATACTTGTCCCGGAAGTGCGTTTTCTTAACCTCGTCTCATGATTTTCATATTCCCTTTAACTCATCTTCACGATTCCTCCTACAGTCCATGCGAACTATCTGAGGCAGGCTCGAGTCAAAACTAGCTATCTGGCAATAGCCTTCTCTGCTCTGAGTATCCTCTGACATTCTCGCTATTATCCCTATATTTTCTACCCCATGCCGAACAACTAAATCTTCTTAAAGTGTGTTCATGTCGAATATAGATGTGACACTGTGCCCCAGGTACTTAAATGATGCATGAATTATGCCATGGAGAGACACAGACACAAGAAAAACAAAATCAGTAAAAAAAACAATAAAGTCAAATGAAAAAAAATGTGAAATTAAATCATAAAGCATTGCGAACAAATTCAAACACAAAACATACGAATAAATGCTCATGAGGTCCTATAGGGTATTATTACGAGGGGTAAGGTATGACTCTTATGTCTAGGCTTCACATTTAAAATGGTCATTACATGCTGGCTTACAACTGACTCTAATGCACGGGGAACCCAAGGCTTAAATACGACATACAACATCCATAGAGATGCGTTCCCCTTTAAAAAGAGTTGGCCCTTGGGTGGCAAGACTTCTATAAAGTACACGGTAGCATTTGCTACACGAACATCTATGTCCTTCTTAACCATGGAGTAGTCCTTAAACTTATATGGTGACATATTGCCACACCAAAGCCTAATGCTATTCCTCCTAAACAGGATGGGCCTGGGCGTAGGACCGAAAGAAAGATACAACATGAATGACAATTATAGCTGCCCCACGACGGTAGAGTCGACATACACATTAATCAATTTCATCGATAAAAGAATAAACAAACACATTGGCATACATATCAAAATAGATAAGTAAATGAAATGAACAAATAAATCAATATTTAACACATATTCAACAATTTAAAACGACATAAGACAATGAAATAAATTAATGCACGAATAAATAAATCTAATATGCACAAATACTAAAAAACCTAGCTCTCAAATCTAAGTAAGTCGACTCACTAACATCCTCGGTGGAGTCACCAAGCTGTCATAACATTGCCTACATAGGAGTACGGGGGCCTAGTAAGCAAAGCTAGACACGGAGGGCCTAAATTAATGTAGAGTAGCCACTAACTAATTAGGGCTAGGTTGGTTAGCCACCTATCGTCTAAAAGTCTAGAATTAATACTACGAAAAAATCCTAAAAATCTAGACTCGATCTCATCACCAAATTTCGGGTTCAGGAGTACGGTTACGTATGAGGAAGGTTATAACACCCCCACAACGCCTATCCGGGGATAATCCTACGGGGTTTTGGGATGTAGGTTGGTTTTATTTAAGCATATCAATGTCTTAATCTAGACTAAAATCTTATGGAAATCCTAAATAAAAACTCTAAAGAAAATGCCTCCGGTTTACTTGTAATTCGATTAAGATGTGTTTACCAAACTTATCTAATTTGAAACTTAAATTAGAGATTTTACTTTTAACGGGAACCCTAAAGGATACCTAAATAATTCTAGTAAAATACATTCAATTCCTAAAATTAATTCTATTTTAGAATTATAAAAAAACCTAAAAATTACCAATGATTTACGAGAAATATTAAAATCCATCTATAACTTAATCGATCTTTTATTATTATTATTTTCTTAAAAAATTTAATTAATAACGTTGGACTTATCAAGATCTTACGAAAGTATCCTATGTTGGGTTTATGATTTATCTTACTTTAAAATTCTTGATCTAAGGTTTAAATTCGTCAAAATCCTAAAATAATACATATTAAATAACATTTATTAGCTTTCTTAAAGAGTTTCTAAAATTAAATACTTAGAAAGACCTACTCATGATTTACGATTCACCTACAAAAATCCTTAGTTTTAATCTTGAACAAGAGTCCTAAAGAATATTTACATATTAATTTAAGATTCTACAAGAGGAATCCTAAACGATATTTAAAATTATTTTAAAACCCTAATAAAAAATCCTACATATTATTTATAATTTTTCTAGGGTAAATGGTAGCTAAGATATTAAAGACTAACTTGAATTCAAATGTAAAAAAAAAATAAAAATGTTATGGTTTCATTAAAATGTAATACCTACTTAACTAACTTTATGTCAACATTTATAGGATGGAAAAATGACCTAAAGTTCCCTCTTTTAAAACGAATAGTAATAAAATAGGAAAATTAATTAAATTGGCTAAAATTAATGAAAAGTTAAAACTCTTTCAAAAGGGCAATAATAAAAAGAAAACTTAAATAATTGAAAGAAATAAGACCTTGACATGATGGTGATAGTAATAACAATAATACACCTTATTCATAATACAATAAAAGAATCAAAGTAACATAAACAAATAATATTAAAATGTATGTGTAAAAAAACCATAAATATAAATAGACATGAAAATAAATAAAGATGAAAAAAATAAATAAAAATTATACAAGTGTGAATAAATATAAAATATTAAAAAAAGTGCATAATTGATATTAAATATATAAGGTATAAATGCAAATGAAAGGGAAGATATAAGTGTAAATAATTTATTAAATATGGAAACAAAATGACATAGCTTGATTTTGGGACTAAAAGTAAACAATGTGGAAGATAGAGGACTGATGTAGCAATTAATTTTCTTTTAATTTTGAAAATTTGGATTAAATCGAAGGTTTGAATAAACAAAAGGGTTAAGGGTTTAAATAGGCTAGAGAGTGAGGGTGGAGCTGCAAAAAAGGGATATTTTTTTTTTGTAAATTTAAAAAGTAAGGGGGTGAGAATAAATTATCCATTTTGGCAATTATAAATAGGAGAAATCTATTCATTCTTTCATTTTAACCTCATTTTTTTTCAAAAAAAAAAAAAAACTCTTCCTACTTGTCTTTATCCTTCTATGTTGGCCATGGCTCCATTACCAGAGAGTCCAATGGCTCTCCGGCATCTGGTGGTGGAGCTATCGCATACGGTAGCCGAATTTTTTTTTTTTTGCAAAATCAAAGTTTTATTTAAAAAAAATCACAACTTTTCTTAGAAATCAAAGATTTATTTCGAAATAGTTGAAAAAGATCAAAACTTTGTTTTAAAAATTTAAACTTTTCCTTTAAAAGATTTTTATTTTTAAAAATCTAACCTTTCTTTTTAAAAAAAAAATCACTATTTTTCTTAAAAATCAAAATTTTATTTTGAAATAGTTGAAAAAGATCAAAACTTTGTTTTAAAAAATTTAAACTTTTCCTTTAAAATGACTAAAAAACATATATTTATTTTTAAAAATCTTAAATTTCTCTTTTTTTTAAAAAAAAATCAAAACATTTCTCAAAATCAAGCCTTTTAAAAAATATATTTATTTTAGAAAGGGGAAGGGAAAAAACGAGATTTTTGGGGCTCTTAGGGGTAGAGGACCGACGGTTCGGTGACATACTCTTCATTGCAACCCAAAACCCGATCCCTCATGACATGTCTATAGCAAAAAGAAAAGAAAAAGAAATAGCATGCTTGTTGTTGTTTTTTTTTTTTTACCTTTTAAAAAAAAGAATATGAAAAGCTTGCTCTCTTTTTTTTCTTTCATTTCATGTATATATACTATTTTTCAATCTTGTTTATTTGTAATTTTTTGTTATGTTTCTATTGATTTGTTGATTAATGGTTTTGTACTATTTTGGATGTTTGTGATGTGTGGCAAAGGGGAGGCTAAGGTTTCTAAAACCCTAGTTGATCATTGTAATAGTTTGGGCCTTGGGCCCTAAAAAAAGATAATAATAATAGTAGTAATGATAATAATAATTTGGGCCCTTGACAAACCTAAAAAGGAAAGAAAAAGAAAAGAAAAACAAATGCCTCCATTTGACCAAAATCGGGTGGGCTTCGAACGAGCCCAAGAGAACAAAAATTTAAAGGGAACAAATGGGCCTCCAATTAGGCTCAGACAAAAAAGGGTGTCTACAGCTGCCCCTCTTTGTTCATGGCTTGCGTAGTAAGGAAAGTACAAAGACGTAGACACCTAACCATTATCAAATCCCACTGAACATCATAGTACAAGGAATAACAAATTTTGCAATTACCAAAATTGAAACAAATCAAAACATGTTACGTTATCCAAAACTAGAAAAGTAAATACCAAACAATTAAAACATGAAGAGTGAAACAATATAAATTCAGACCTCACAATCAAATCTTTGAAATGAGAATGCAGATGAAATGTAAATAGACCTCACACCTATGCCTTCTTATACAATGCAATGAAAAGTAAATGGACCTTCACACTTTGGCCTCTAAATGCAATGTAAAGTAAATGAATATCCACACTTGAGCCTCTAAATGCAATGAAAAGTAAATGGACTTCCACACCTGAGCCTCTAAATGCAATGAAGTAAATGGACCTTCACACCCGGGCCTCTAAATGCAATGAAAAGTAAATGAACCTCCACGCCTAGGCCTCTAAATGTAATGAAAAGTAAATGGACCTCCACACCTGGGCCTCTAAATGTAATGAATGATTTCCTTTCTTCCTTTCTTGAATTTTTCATAAAAGGTCATCATTTTGAGAATCATGTTTTTAGGTTGAACGGGCCCAAGAGAGAACAAAAATTTGAAGGGAACAAATGGGCCTCCAATTGGGTTCAGAAAAAAAAGGGTGTCTACACTCCGATGCTCTTCTCTCATATCCAAGTTGTCTAGGTCAAGGGCTTGGCTCGTTAATTTTTCATTTAGTTAACTCTTCCCCTCATTCACAGGATCCTTCACCTATCTGACAGATAACATGTGACACTGCCTCACCATGTGCTGGTCAGATTGAAAGACACCAACGCTGGAACTTGTTGGGAATTTGATCTTCATGTTGTAGGTCGCCACCACCATTCTCGCCATTCTCATTATTGGTCTTCCAAAGATGTCATTTTATGTCATCGGATGGTCCACCACGTAAAATTGGACATACTCCATAGTCGTATGTGGAAGCACGAAAATATACACACTTTTTCATGCTCTTTTTAACTCAAATTCATTCAGTTACGGTAAAATTCGTGTCAAAAAATAAATAATAATTATAAAATAATTAAATTGCACTCAAATTATGAAAATTTTGAATTTTAATTAATTTTATATCAAATTTTGATTAATTTTGATTAGTTTCGGCAGATTTGCACAAAGGGCGAATAACGGCTCGGCAGACACTGCTAGAAGCGCTAAATCGAGAAGCAATTTTGAAGCATCAAGGTGAATTAATTTTTCAGCCTCAAACGGTCCAAATTATGTGTATTAATTCATAATATAATTACTTTTAATTTTAATCTAATTTAATTTGGGTTAAATAAATTATTGTTAATTAATTATGAAAAGTGGCCCAGTTGAGTTGAACCGAGAAAACCGATCCAACCGAGAACTGGGTAGCCCAAAACCATCCCACATGCAGACCCAATCAACTTCCTTGGCTGATTATTTGGCTCGCAAAATGGCCCTTGAAGACTCCTTCAAATTGCATTCAAACCCCTCCACTATTTATGCCTTTCTAGCTTTGCCCCTACCTTAAAATAGCATGTTTGAAATCTTCAAACATGCCACATGTGTGGCCGGCCATGGGGGGAGTCTTTGGCTGATGATTTCGGCTATTTTTAGAAGCATTATCAACCTATAAATACCCTCTTGGCTGCTCACTTCAAACACATCTCAAAACCATTCATTCTTCACTTCTCTTTCACTTTTCTCTCTTCATTGTTCTTCATTTTCTTCCCCTATTACCTTGACGATTTCACTTCTTGAAAAAGAGTCATTCAACCACCTTTTGGAGCAGCATTTGAGTGTTCGTGGAAGCCTCAGTTCAACAAGAACAAGCAGAGAAGGAGGAGCAGAGCAAACTAGTCAAGCCTCGGAGAAACACTGGATTTGATTGTTGTTCCTTATCTTTTTAATTTTATTGTTGTTGTTATGAACATGTCTATGAATATTTGTGATTTTGATATGTTTAATTTAATTAATATGGCTTAAATTTAATTCGTGTTAAGTTGATTTCATTTCGTCTACTTAATTTATTAAAATTGTGTTTGTATTGTTTATAGGCCTCGGTAAGATGTTTGATTAAGTAAAAACATGACTAAGTTATTCTTGCATTACAATTGTAATGTAACTAATGAATTAATTATTTAAACGGATTGAAATTGTAATTAATTGACACAATACTTAATCATTGCATGTTTAATCATCTATGGTAGCTGAGGATTAATTTAGCAACGATATCTAACAATACATTAGCCTTGCATAACTTGCGAGATTATTATGATTAAACTGTTTCAAGGTAGAAATACATTGTTACCTCACGTAATCTTTTATGTGCTTATGAGATTGAATTAATTGTTTGAATTGGCATAGAGATATGTACAAGAGATTATTTTAATTTCATAAGTATGTATGTGCATTAACACATTTGCTTATTAAAATTTGTTTAATCGATTGAATTGACATAGAGATATAGTCAAGAGACAAATGGATTTTGGTAGGTAAGTATGTTCTTGAGTTAGCAAATTACCGAGTTTCCGTGAATTTATTCGTAACAACATGAAAATGAGTTTAATAATTCTAAGTTAAGAAATGTAATTAATCTAACAAAATTATGTCATCTTGATTAAAATAATCTTTTGAAATCGTTCATTGGAACTTTTATTTTCTATTTATTTATTTTACTTAGTTAAAAATCTTAGTTTTTAATCACCTCCTCAAATAAAAATATTTTTATTCACTAAAGTGTTTTAAATTGCATTCATAAATAATTCCTTTCACAGTCCCTGTGGGTACGATAACTCGACATTTACTTGTCACTTTATTACTTGTTGCAATTGTGTACACTTGCACATTTCCGTCATTCCAAGTTTTTGGCACTGTTGCCGGGGACTATTTTATACGACATTATTTGTGAAATTGTTAATTTTGCATTTTGGTCTATTTTTTTTTGTTAAATTTTAATTCCATTTTTTTTGTGTTTGTTTCAGGTTTTTATGAGTATTGATCAAATTATTGACTTGCTGCTCATAGACCCTGAAATTGAAAGGACTTTCTGACAAAAGAGAAGACAAGCGAACCAAAGAAGGACCGAAGTGAATTTCGAAAATCGAAACCAAAATCCAGGAGAAACATTCGCTTATAATACTCACAATCCGATCATTGATGTCGATGATAGAAACTGTGCCATTCAACAATATGCCATTCCTCTATTCAACGAGCTCAATCTGAGTATTAAGAGACCCGAAATCGAGGCACAACAATTCAAGCTGAAGCTAGTCATGTTCCAAATGTTGCAAAATATGGGTCAATTTAGTGGGATTCCTACTGATGATCCACATCTTCATCTTCGGCTATTCATGGAAGTGAGTGACTCATTTAAACTAGCCGGGGTGACTGAGGACGCATTGAGACTGATATTATTTCCATACTCCTTAAGAGATAAAGCACGAGCGTGGTTGAACTCCCTACCGTCTAGTTCCATAACTACATGGCAAGAGTTGTTTGAATGCTTCTTAATGAAATATTTCCCTCCATTTTTAACCGCCAAGATCCGAAATGAAATCACTTCATTTCAGCAACTTGATGAAGAATCTTTATATGAGGCATAGGAGCGGTTCAAGGAGTTATTACGAAAGTTCCCTTATCACGGCATTCCTTGCTGCGTTCAAATGGAGACTTTCTATATTGGTCTCAATATTTATACTAGAATGATGGTGGATGCTTCGGCAAATGGAGCCCTTCTTTCTAAGTCTTATAACAATGTTTACGAGATTATTGAAAGAATTACCAGCAATAACTATCAGTGGCCAACCAACCAAACAGCCTCAGAAAGACGAGCAACATGAGTACATGAAGCGGACACGCTTGCTTCTTTGGCAGCCCAGGTATCCTCTATGTCTTCTATGCTTAAGAACATAATTGTTAATGGTTTCAATGGTAATCTGTCAGGTTAGCAGCCGAACTAGTTCGAGAATATTTCTTGTGAATATTGTGGAGATGGCCATTTCTTTGAAAATTGCGTATCGAATCAAGAGTTAAATTATTACATGGGAAATCAGAATTGGAATAGTTCGCAATCAAATTTTTACGACTCTTCATGGAAGAATCATCCAATTTCTCCATGGAGTAATCAGTGGGTGGACCATAGCAACTCTGTTATGCCATTTTGGCCAAATTATCTGTCAGAATATTCTCAACAAGTGCAACAACCACCACCAACTGAATCTTCAAGTGATCTTGAGAATCTTGTGAAGGCATACATAGCGAAGAATAATACCACTTTAAGAAATCTGGAGAATCAAATGGGTCAGCTAACCAATGAACTTTGAAATAAACCCCAAGATATTTGGCCGAGCGACACAGAAAATCCAAGAATTTTGGGCAAAGAACATTGCAAAGCAGTCTCTTTGCCAAGTGGAAAGACATTGGAGCCCAAGGTGGTTGAGGTTCAAGATGAGCCTGTTGTAGCTCAAGACAAAGAGGAAGTTCAACCAAGTGTTGAAACTCATGTATCATAGAAGTCTGATTCAGTGATCCTTGATGAGGTAAACTCTAAACCAATTAGTTCTAATTATCTAACACCCTTTTCGGATGCAGAAAAATTTCCACAGAAGAGTTGTCCGGTTAAAGCTAAGAATCCACCATTGCCGTATCCTCAACGATTCCAGAAGCAGTAATAGGATACTCGGTTGAAAGAAATTTTTGATGACGAGGTGACTTTTAATGACTTCGATAATGCTAAATCCTCAAATGTAGTTGAAGACTGTTCTGCTATTTCCAAGATGAAATCTCTGGCTTCTACAGAGTTGGAGCTCAATTCTTTAGATGATCCGTTAGAATTAATTCTTCTAGTGGATTCGCCAAGTGATGATGAAGACGAGGAATGTTTGGGTTTGTTAGAAGCTAAAACGAAGGGATTCACTCAGGAAGTTCCACTAGAATCATTAGAGTTATTGTCTCGGGAGTACACACAACCAAAAGTGTTGACTGAAGAGCCAGTCGAATTGGAACTGAATACTTTGCCTCCTTATTTGAAATATGATTATTTGGGTTTATCTCCATTTTTACCTATCATGATTTTAGTTGAGTTCACCAAGAATCAAGAAGAAGAGTCATTTGTTGTTTTGGAAAAGCACAAGAAAGGTGTCGGATGGATTATTGCAGATATTCGAGTCACGAGTTGGAGGATTTGTAGGAATTACAGGAAGTTAAATAAGGCCACCAGGAAAGATCATTACGGGTTTTCTTTCCCTAATAAGATGTTGGACAGATTTGATGGGAAAGAATATGATTACTTCCTAGATGGTTATGGTTGGTATGACAAATGGCCATTTGACACCACCATGGTCAATGATGATCCTGAATAAAATGGAGGGAGTTCTCTTCACTTTCTCTATCGTTATTTTATATTTTTAGTTTTTTTCTCATTTGAATAAAATGGTAGACTTGAATAAATTTTTTTTTGGTTCATTACATTAATTAAAACTCTGTCTAGGAGATTGGGACTTAAGCGGGACCATCTGTGACCCCTCCAGTCTTTCCTGAGAGTTTAATTTAATGTAATTTTTCGAAAAATATTTTTCTAAATAGGTTGAAGAATTTAAGTATTTGTTTTGTTAAATAAAGAGTCAACTTTTAATCCCAAGCACTAATTTCTTTGAGTTTTTTTTAGTTTACTTTCAGTACAGGAGCTTAGGATCCAAAAGGAGCTACCATTGGGCTTAAGATACTACTAGGAAGGGAAATATTCAACCCTTTTCTGCACAAACCTATAGCTTTTACCTTGCTCCACCGCCCCTCCCAACTAGCCCAATAGTGCATCTCACTTAACCCCTTGATGTTGCAGCCCTTAACTCCCTGAATCACCACCCCAAACACCTTCATTCGAAGTCACCAACTACCGCACCTAAATTATCCTTAAAATTGGCACCCTCTTCAACTCTAAACCTTACCCTTAGCTACTCACCCACTTGCCCAAAATTGAAACCACCCTTAAAAGATTTTCTAAGTTCAACGCTGAGAGTCCCTTTATCTAGCACCATTCCATGAAGTGAACAGTTTGGTATAATAGCAAAAAGATTACTAGAGATACTCAAAAATACGGGATGACTCAATCTGAGATGCATTTAAATATATATTTCATAACCCATTTGTTTTTGTGCCTGAATTTCCAGACTTTATTCTCGAACCATGGACTCCAATGTCGAGGAAGGAAAAAGATGAGTCAGATTCTGAGGGATCTGCAAATAAATAAAAAGGGGGATCTTTACTTTATTTCATTTTCTTTCCTAGGTTATTTAATGTTTTAGGATTAGGTTCTATTAGGATTTTTATTTTACGCATAATAAAACAAGAGGTGGAAATCATAAATAAAAATGAACAAGTTGTAAAGTACAAAGTGTGGCAATAGATATATACATGTCTAGGATTGGATCTAGAGAGAGCTTGGTACTTAAGCAGTCAAATTGACTCACCTCATCTTTTCTACAATCCTACCTGGTGTATAGTATATATTCATTTCTAACAATGAGAACATTGTTCATCTTAAGTAGAGGGGACTAAAAAATTGAAATTATTTCCTCTCAGAATAAAATTTTCTTTTAATTATGATTATTGTAACAACCCTTACCCGTATTCTACGCCGAAACCGGGTACGAGGCATTACCGGACTTAATCCACTTAACCACACAACTTCAACCAATAACTATCAGTTCCAACTAGACATATCTCTATGGCCACCATAACAACCTCATTGAGAGCCTATGAGGCCTTGGACATTCATACGAGGGGTTTCAGAACCTTACTGGAAACCTTTTCGATATTAAAATTTTCACATAAACAGGGGCCACACGCCCGTGTGAAACGGGACACGCCCGTGTGGGCAGGCCGTGTGATCACACATGACCATGTCCCTACCCCGTGTGGGATTTATTCTCATTTCGAACCTACAGGGGTTTTCACACAGCCTAGACACGCTCGTGTGCTTAGCCCGTGTGCCCCACACGGCCTAGACACGCCCGTGTCCTGCCCGTATGTAAAAAATTGGGTATTCTATTTGGGTCCCACGGACTAGGCACAGGCCCGTGTGGCTAGCCCGTGGTCGACACTGACTTACAACACCAACATGCAGGGGACACACGGCCAAGTCACATGCCCATGGGCTGACCGTGTGTCACACACGGCCTAGACACACGCCCGTGTGCCTATCCGTGTGGACAAGAACAAGGCTATTTGCCAAGCTCCTTTCATCCCTCTAGCTCACACAACATGGATCCATTCAACATATCATCAAACAACCCATATTTTGCAATCTAAACTTCCATGAATGACTATATCTTTTCATAAATGACAAGGTGAGCCATCAACAATGGCGATATACGAATTATTTTGTCTTAAAAAGGGGCCAACACACTTTTGGCCAAAATAACAAAATAATCTAACTAGTCTAGCCCCTATACATTCCATACACAAAATCACTAAGTCTAGATATACCGAGGTGATCTGATAGTGTGGGCGATCTTTTGGTTAACTGCGTATCCCGACTTGGCTCTTAAACTCTATAAAATAAGGGAAAAAGAAAGGGGAGTAAGCTTTAAGCTTAGTAAGTTTACATGTAAACAATATAACAATATAATATGTGCTAAACAATTATATAGCATTACATACTAAACAATAAACAATCCACATTCATAATCATGCTTACTCATTTCTTCCATTTCCACATTCCAACCATATCACAAGCTTAATGTATACACTCATTAGCATGCCTCCCTGCACTTAGCACCACAATGTCACATAATACAACACATCACAATCTCCTAATCAACCACTCATAATCAAATTACTCGGTGGTTTCGCACTTAGCCCACCATTGGTCTTTATTAGGGTGGTATCGCACATAGCCCACCAAAAAGGTTAGTTACGGTGGTGTCACACATAGCCCACCAAAAAGGTTAGTTACGGTGGTGTCGCACATAGCCCACCAAATGATAAATAGACGATGGTGTGGCACATAGCCCATCGTAATTAAGTAACAAGGTGGTGGCGCACTTAGCCCACCATCAAGTGTTGTTATTACACGTTTATATGACTATTTCGTCATTCATACTAAACTATACAATAACTATCAAATTCAATTCACTTGAAACATACATGTTCTCAATCAGGCCATGCACCAATCAACAACAACAACATATATATATAAAATGCATCGTTTACACATAAACTTACCTCGATGCAAAACGTTTCAAATTGCGGTTTAGCCCGTAACCTTGCCTTTCCCCCGGTCAAGGTTAATTCCGCACTCTTCTTGATCTACAACAATAAAGTTCACTCATTTAGATCATTCTATGATCATAATGCATCAAAATTTACACTTAGGCAAAAGTGACCATTTGGGCCTTGTACTTTGGCAAAATTACGGTTTTGCCCCGAGACTCGTAAATAATTTTTCAGTATATTATTACAATAAACATGCTTAGCTGAACATTTATTCCTTTTTCAACAACCCACAAATCTAACTATTTCATGCATTTATTACACAAACTTAATCTTTGCATTCAAGTCCTATTTAGGTGTTTTTATGCAAACACCTTTCACAAAAGTTGTTTCACAACTCCTTAACATTCATTTTCATCCATAAAAACTCAGCTAACAACATAAACTCTCTCATGGCAAGTCCCTAGACTTTCAACCATATCACAAATTAGTCCTCTCATTAGCTGGATTAAGCTTTGAGGACTCCAAAAGTACAAAAATTATCAAATAACACCACCAAAATCACTTACTTGTAGAGAAGATGAGTTGCTGAAATTTTCAAGCTTTCAAAGCCCCTCTAAGCATGAAATTTTCGGTGGAGATGGAGAGTGAATAGTGAAAGATGATAGTTTTTCTTTTTACCATATTTTATTCATCTTTTCTCACTTAATTCACCCAATTTTTGACCAAAAATTAAATGCTCTTGTCTCTCTATACCATATGGCCGGCCAACACTCCTTTATTGGCATAATTTCACTTTAAAGACCTCCATTTTAAAATTCTATAGCTATTAGGTACCTCTACCTTGAAAAATAGAACTTTCACACTTTATGCGATTTAGTCCTTTTTCATAATTAAGCATGCTATCGCTAAAATTAAAGCACCAAAATTTCCACATAGCCTTATATTAATTCTATAACACATAAAATAACATCAAAATAATTTTTTCCCTAACCTCGGTTTGGTGGTCTCGAAACCACTATTACGAATAGCCCCAAAATTGGGCTGTTACAACTCTCCCCTTTTTTAGAGATTTTCGCCCTTGAAAACTTACCGGCAAAAATGTTTGGATATTGCTCCCTCATGGCTTCTTCCGGTTCCCACGTAGCCTCTTCTACACCATGTTTTTGCCATAACATCTTTACTAAGGCTATGTCCTTATTCCTCAACTGTTTCACTTCTCGAGCCAAGATTTTAATCGGCTCCTCCTCATATGTCATATTCGATCGTATCTTAATTTCTGTTGGAGGAATCACATGTGAAGGGTCGGAGTGATAACGCCTTAACATCGATACATGAAACACATTGTGAATTTTCTCTAACTCTACCGGTAAAGCCAACCGGTATGCCGCTGGCGCAATTCTTTCAGTAATCTCATACGGCCCTATAAATTGCAGACTCAATTTCCCTTTTCGACCAAATCTCAATATTTTATTCCACGGCGACACTTTCAAAAATACTTTGTCACCCACTTTAAACTCAATTTCCTTTCTTTTCAAGTCTGTATATGACTTTTGTCGGTCTGAAGCAGCTTTCAGACTATCCTGGATCACTTTCACTTTTTCCTCGGTCTCTTTAACCAAGTCGACTCCATGAATTCGCTTCTCGCTAAGCTCGGTCCAATACAAAGGAGTCTGGCACTTACGACCATACAAGGCTTCATACGGTGCCATCCGTATACTCGTCTGATAACTGTTATTATAGGCAAACTCAACCAAAGGTAGGTATCTCTCCCAACTACCTTCAAATTCTAACACACAGCATCGGAGCATATCTTCGAGAACTTGAATTACTCTTTCAGATTGGCCGTCCGTTTGAGGATGGAATGCAGTACTAAAATTCAACCTTGTACCCAAGGCCTCTTGTAACTTCTTCCAAAACCTCGAAGTAAATCGCGGATCTCTATCCGAGATAATAGATACAGGCACTCCAAGTAACCTTACTACCTCCGCAATATATAACTCGGCTAACTTATCCAACGAATAAGCAACACGCACCTGTATAAAGTGAGCCGAATTCGTTAATCTATCAACAACAACCCACACAACATCTTTCTTTTTGGGAGTCATAGGTAACCCCGTCACAAAATCCATGGTGATCCGATCCCACTTCCACTTGGGAACCATCACTGGCTGAAGCAATCTCGAAGGCACTTGATGCTTAGCTTTCACTTGTTGATAGATTAGACATCTTGTTACAAACTCCGAGATGTCTCTTTTCATACCCAGCCACCAATAAAATTTCTTCAGATCATTGTACATTTTCGTACTGCCCGTGTGTACTGACAAATAACCACTATATGCTTCATTCAATATCTTCTGAATCAACTCACCATCCTTAGGTACACAAATCCTGTCATGGAACATTAAACAACCATCCGAACTCACCTGAAATTCAGAATCATTTCCCGATTCACACTAGGTTTTCTTAGCTTGCAGCTCACTATCATTCCTTTGAGCTTCACATATCTGTTGAATAACTAGTGGCCTAACTCTCAACTCGGCCAATATAGTTCCCTCATCAGACAATGCCAAGCTCGTGTTCATAGCGCTCAAAGCATACAGGGATTTCCTACTTAGGGCATCTGCAACCATATTCGCTTTTCCCGGATGGTAATCGATAACTAGCTCATAGTCCTTCAATAATTCGAGCCACCGTCGTTGCTGCAAATTTAAATCCTTTTGATCCATCAAATACTTCAAACTCTAATGATCCGTGAAATTCGGCACCTCTCACCATATAAATAATGTCGCCAAATCTTTAATGTGAAAATAATCGCAGCCAACTCCAAATCATGAGTCGGGTAATTCTTCTCGTGCGGTTTTAGCTACCTCGAGGCGTAAGCGACTACTTTACCCTCTTGTATCAACACACAACCGAGACCATTAAACGATGCATCACTGTAGACCACGAAATCTTTCCCCGACTCAGGTTGTACTAAAACCGGCTCCTCAGTCAATAATGTTTTCAATCTATCGAAACTCTATTGACATTTCTCAGTCCATTCAAACTTAACATCTTTGTGCAACAGTTTCGTCATCGGGGTAGCAATCATGAAAAATCCTTTCACAAACCGTCTATAGTACACCGCTAAACCCAAAAAGCTTCTGACTTCCGACACGCTTCTCGGCGGTTTCCACTCCACAATAGCTGAGATCTTTCTCGAGTCAACTCTAATACCATCACCCGACACAATGTGTCCTAGGAATCTGACCTCTCAGAGCCAAAACTCACTCTTACTAAATTTAGCATACAACTGCTTGTATCTTAAAGTCTGCAAGACAATTCTCAGATGCTCCGCGTGATCACTCTCATCCCGAGAATAAATCAATAAGTCATCAATAAAGACGACCACAAACTTGTCCAAATACGATCGGAAGACACGGTTCATTAAATCCATAAAAATCGTAGGGGCATTCGTTAAACCAAACGGCATGACCAAAAACTCATAATGGCCGTACCTTGTCCGAAATGCAGTCTTCGGCACATCTTTATCCTTAACCCTCAACTGGTAGTAGCAAGATCTCAGGTCTATCTTGGAAAACACCGTAGCTCCTTTCAGTTGAGCAAATAGATCATCTATCCTTGGTAAAGGATACTTATTTTTCACCGTCACCTTGTTGAGTTGTCTGTAGTCTATACACAATCTCATCGACCCATCTTTCTTCTTTACAAATAGTACCGGAGCACCCCACGGTGAATAGCTCGGTCTCGCAAAACCCTTATCCGTCAACTCTTGCAACTGAACCTTCAATTCTTTAAACTCTAATCGTGCCATCCTATACGGAGCAACCGAAATAGGTGCTGTTCCAGGAACTAACTCAATTCCAAACTCGATCTCTCTAACTGGAGGCAATCCGGGTAACTCTTCCTAGAACACATCCGGATACTCACATACCACCGGCATTGTCTCAATCTTTACTTCAGACTCTTGAGTATTCAGCACGAAAGCGAGATAGGACTCACATCCCTTTCTCAAATATTTCTCAGCCACCAAGGAAGAGATCATCACCGGTAAACTATCTGACCCACCTAAATCAACCCGAATAACGTCTCCATTTTCACATCTCAATTCAATAAATTTACTACCACAGTTCACTAAAACACTATGGGTAGTCAACCAATCCATTCCAAGAATCAAGTCAAATTAATCAAACGGTAACAACATAAGGTTTGCCAGAAAACAATGACCCCTAATTGTCAAAGGAAACTTCCTACACACCTTGTCAACTAACACATGTTTACCTAACGGGTTTGACACCTTTACCACAATCTCTGTAGACTCAACAGTCATACACAAACTAGATGCCAATCTCATGCAAATATAAGAGTGGGTAGACCTCGGATCAATTAAAGCAATAACAGTGGTGTCATGAAGAGAAAAAGTACCCGTTATCACATTTGGAGATGATGCCTCTTCGCGAGCGCGAATGGCATAGGTCCTTGCAGGTGCCCGACTCTCCGGTCTCACAGCAGAGTCTCGTGACGCACCTCTACCACTAGTCCCACTCCCTGGGTTCTTTTGTGGCCTACCCCTTGAAGATACATTGCTTGATCTTATCTCTTGCTTCCTTTCCTTGTCATCCCTCTCAGGACAATTTTGGATGAAATGATCGGGTGAACCACACTTGTAACAGTTTCTGTTATTCCCCCAACACTCCCCTGTGTGTTGTCTTCCACAATTTGGACACTCCAGTTTAGACCTCAGATTGCCCACACTTGCCATCAAAGTGGCTTGAACTCTCGAACCTGAATACGTGTTGCCTCGTTCTTTTTGTGAATATCCAACTGATGCAGTCATTCGAGGGTTCGTTTCCTTGGACCTCTTCGATTGAGCTTGATAGGATTTACTCATCGGCCTTTTTCTTGCATCCCGTGCCTCCCTCACGGCCTTTCTCTTTTCCTTACTCAATTCTTCGGCCTTACTGGCCCTATCCACCAATACGACAAATTCTTTTAGTTCTAAAATCTCGACTAAAAGTCTTACATCTTCATTCAGCCCATCTTCAAACCTCTTGCATAAAATGGCTTCTGTAGACACACATTCTTGCACGTACTTACTGAGCCTAACAAATTCGCGCTCATATTCTGCCACTTTCGTCTTTCCTTGCTTTAACTCAAGGAATTCCTTCCGTTTCTGGTCAACAAATCGCTGACTTATATACTTTTTTCGGAACTCCTCCAGAAAGAAGTCCCACGTTACTCTCTCCTTAGGAACCACTGATGTCGACGTTTTCCACCAATGGTATGCCGAGTCCCTCAGCAAAGATACGGCGTATTTTAAGCTCTCCTCAGGTGTACAGGAGAGTTCATCAAACACCCTCATTGAGTTCTCAAGCTAGAACTCCGCCCGCTCGGGGTCATCATCTATATTGGCTCTAAACTCCTCAGCCCCTTGCTTTCGAATCTTGTCTACCGGGGGCTTCGTTATCCTCACTAAATCTATACCTTGAGGAGCCAATGGAATTGGCTGAGGTATAGGAGGGGGTGGAGGAGGTTGAGCATTGGGGTTTGCTCATACATACTCCGTGTACCAGTTACTCATCATTTGGAGAAAGGTTTCTCGAGCCTCTTCTCATTGACCCCTAGTCTTGGGTCCACTCTACACAGGCGCGGTCCCTTGCGCAGGAGCCGGTGCATTACTAGCTGCGTCATCAGTAGCCGATTGATCGAGATCCATACACTATACAAAAACAAGTTTAAAATCATCAGAAGTCATCACACTATCATTATACGCTTATGGCATGTATAGCTAGACTCTTACACATGCTACGGTAGTTCGAGAACCGACTAAACCATAGCTCTGATACAACTAAATGTAACACCCCTTACCCGTATTCTATGCCAGAACCGAGTACGAGGTATTACCGGACTTAATCCACTTAACCACACAACTTCAACCAATAACTTTCAGTTCCAACTAGACATATCTCTATGGCCACCATAACAACCTCATTGAGAGCCTACGAGGCCGTGAACATTCATATGAGGGGTTTCGGAACCTTACCGGAAACCTTTGCGATATTTAAATTTTCATATAAACAGGGGCCACACGCTCGTGTGAAACGGGACACGCCCGTCTGGGCAGGCCGTGTGATCACACATGCCCATGTCCCTACCTCGTGTGGGATTTATTCTCATTTCGAACCTACAGGGGTTTTCACACGGCCTAGACACGCCCGTGTGCTTAGCCCGTGTGCTCCACACAGCCTAGACACGCCCGTGTCCTGCCCGTGTGTAAAAACTTGGGTATTCTATTTGGGTCACACGGCCTAGGCACAGGCCTGTGTGGCTAGCCCGTGGTCGACACTAACTTACAACACCAACATGCAAGGGACACACGGCCAAGTCACATGCCCATGGGCTGACCGTGTGTCACACACGGCTTAGACACACGCTCATGTGCCTATCCGTGTGGACAAGAATAAGGCTATTTGCCAAGCTCCTTTCACCCCTCTAGCTCACACAACATGGATCCATTCCACATATCATCAAACAACCCATATTTTGCAATCTAAACTTCCATGAATGACTATATCTTTTCATAAATGACAAGGTGAGCCATCAACCATGGCGATATACAAATTAGTTTGTCTTAAAAAGGGGCCAACACACTTTTGGCCAAAATAACAAAATAATCTAACTAGTCTAGCCCTTATACATGCCATACACAAAATCACTAAGTCTAGATATATCGAGGTGAGCTGATAGTGTGGGCGATCTTCTGGTTAACTGCGTATCCCGGCTCGGCTCTTAAAATCTATAAAATAAGGGAAAAGAAAGGGGAGTAAGCTTTAAGCTTAGTAAGTTTACATGTAAACAATATAATAATATAGTATGTGCTAAACAATTATATAACATTACATACTAAACAAGAAACAATCCACATTCATAATCGTGCTTACTCATTTCTTCCATTTCCACATTCCAACCATATCACAAGCTTAATGTATACACTCATTAGCATGCCTCCCTGCACTTAGCACCACAATGTCACATAATACAACACATCACAATCTCTTAATCAACCACTCATAATCAAATTACTCGGTGGTTTCGCACTTAGCCCACCATCGGTCTTTATTAGGGTGGTGTAACAACCCGATTTAGGGTCTAGTCGGATTAGTGGTGCGAGACCACAAATCTGAGTTAGTAAAATGAGCTTTTAAGGTATTTGAAATTTTTGCATGATATTATGAAAGTTTCATGTGGAAATTTTATGAAAATTTCCATTAAAGGGTCCATTAGGACTAAATTGCAAAAGTTACAAGATATGAGTTTCTAGAAGCTTTTTGTATAAAATAGCTTTAGATTGGTAATTAGAAGTCCTTAAGTAGCAATTTGCCCAAATTATAATTTTTGGACAAAAATGGACATGAGTTAGTAATATTTGAAAGTTTAGTAAAAAGGGCATTTTGGTCATTTGGCTTTTTATTGGTTAAAAAGGATGAAATAAGTCAAAATTTATGTTCATCTTCTTCAAGCTTGGCTGAAACTTTGAAGAACTCCATAGCTAGGGTTTATTCAATTTTTCAAGCTCATAGTAAGTGCATCCTAGCCTCGTTTTTAATATTCTTCGTATTTTTGGAGTTCTCGTAACATGAATTAGCTATTTTTAGCTAGAAGATAAGCTAATATGCATGTTCAAAAATCTACCCATGTATGGTATGTTTGTAAAATGATGTTTTGTGGAAGATTATAAGAGTTTGATGTTAGATAAACATCTTTTTCTAAGTGAATTTCATGAGAAATGCTAGTAGGGACTAGTTTGTAAAATTTATGAAATTTGTCATACATGGTAGAAATTGTAAGAATTTGATATTGCAATAGTTGAGACTATTAATCAACTAAGCATGAAGTATTATAAAGTTGAATGAAAATCACTTTACGAGCCTTGGGGCAAAAGTGTAATTATGAGAAAGTTTTAGGGTGAAATAGTAATTTTTCCAAAGTATGTGTTAAGAGTCAATTTAGTCAATATGAGTGTTAAATGAGTTAAATTATTATTATAGATCAAGAAAAATGAAGCCAGGACCGAAACCGAGGCGAGAACAAAGTCGAGGACTAAATTGCATATCTACCTATATTTTGTACATTGAGGTAAGTTTGTATGATTTCTAAGCTTTATGATTAATATCATTGAATTGCTTAGTATAATGTACAATATTACCATGAAAATTTTTAATGATATGTTAACAAAGAAATCAATGAGATTAAGCATGAGAAAGTCCCGATTGAAGTTGAATTACTTAGGATACTCGATCTATCACATGAGACAAGAAAGTCCGTATAAGACCAAGCCAAGGCATGGCATTGGCAATCAAGCAAGTTATCATGTAAGACCAAGACAAGTCTTGGCATTGAAGAGTTATTATGAGATGAAGACCCTTATAAGCCCAAGCCAAGGCATGGCATTGGTGAGTCTCCAAGCAAAGATGTCATGTAATTCCAAGACAAGTCTTGGCATTGAAAAGTTATCATGAGAAAGAGATTTCATGTAAGTTCAAGCCAAGGCTCGGCATTGACCAGTTCACGAATAAAGATACCAAATAAGACCATGTCAAAACATGGCAATGGTAAGTTCCCAAGGGAACATATAAGTAAGACTTTGTGTAAGTCCATGTCAAGGCATGGCACCGATACCAATATGAGAGATCCCATGTAAGACCATATCTAGGATACGGCTTTGGCATCGAGTTTATGTGAGATGAGATTCAGTGTCCTCGGTTATTAATAGTAATTCATCGGCCAAAATGTGTAAAGTTATTATCAAGTTGAAAATGAGTATTATTCATGTTATGAATGATGAATTAGAGATTATGATTATTATAGTAAAGTATACTGATCTATGCATTCAAGTGATACAGGTACCTTGTTTACCTCACGAGCATGAGACTAGTAAGAATCATGAGATATGTAATAATCAATAAGAGTAAGTAAGCTTTAATAGCTGAAATTTATGATGCCAAATGGTTTATGTTAAGCGAGTATGTTTCTATGTGCATTATTTGCAAACTTACTAAGCTAAATGCTTACGTCTTTATTTCTTTCTTTCCATGTAGTCCCGCCAAGCTAATCTCATGGATCATCATCATCAGAGCTCGAAGCACACTATCAATCGCTATTTTGGTATAGCCAAGTTGTTCATATTAAGTATGGAATGTATAGGAAACATTTCATTTTGAGAATATGTCTTTAAAAGGGGCAATAGTATGGGCTATCAAGTTCATTACTCTTTTGTATATGGCTAAGCGATTTGCCAAGATTGACTAAGTATGTATGTATGTTTATTGATATCAATGAATCAAGTAGTGTTGTTCATGAAAGATGTAGTTATTTGAGTTGTTGAATTGAGTATGAGATTGATCATGATTCAGGGTGGCAATTGGCTTGGTAAATAGCCCACATGTGCCCACACGAATGGACACACGGGCGTGTGTCTAGGTCGTGCATCCCCTGCACCTTAGTACCTTAAGTTAGAATAGGCTACGGGTTAGTCCCACGGCCGTATGTTTAGGCCGTGTGTGACACACGGTTAGCACATGGGCGTGTGCCCTGGCCGTGTGAAGTTTGCACCTTGCATTTGTAATTTGGATTGCCACACGGCTGAAGTACACGGGCGTGTGTATGGACCGTGTGGATAAGTCAGAATGCCAAAGTTTAGCACCCGGGCCAAAGCCACGGGCGTGTCAAGGCCGTGTGAAATTAGCCAGTGTCGACCACGGGTGGAAGACACGGGCATGTCTTAGGGGTACACGGGCGTGTCCCAAGTCACATGGGCGTGTGACCCCTGTTTCAAGGAAAAGTTCCCGATTGAGTTCCGAATGTTTCCGGATAGATGTTTAAGGCCTCGTAGGCCCACAAAACGTATGTTTTGATTAAGAAAGAGGAGTTTCTATTTCGAAACAAAATTTTACAGCCCGTAAGTACATGTTTCCTTAAGATCAAGTATGGTAATGTCTCGTATCCAGTCTTAGTCTCGGACGTGGGTATGGGGTGTTACATTTAGTGGTATCAGAGCTACGGTTTAGTCGGTTCTAGGACTAACGTAGCACGAGCACGAGTGTAGCTATACATGCCATACGTAAGAATGTTTTTATAATGATAGTGTGACGACTCCTGACGACTTAAATTATGTTTATACATATAGTAAATGGATCCCGAAAGAGCTGTAGCGGATGACGTAGAAAGTAATGCGCCAGCTCCCACTAAAGGGATGGTGCCTAACGAGAAAGAGAATAGACCCACTACGGTGAGTCAGAGGGGAGGAGAAGAGGCTAGAGAAGCCTTCCTCCATATGATGAACACGTGGTATACGGAGTTCGTTTGCACGAACCCGAATGCTCAAACCCCTCCACCCCCGTCTATTCCTTAACCTATCTCAGTAGCCCCTCAAGTAGTAGAGGTGGTAAGAGGAGAGAAGCCACCGGTTGATAGGATCAGGAAACATGGTGCAGAAGAATTCCGGGCCAGAAAGGATGATGATCCAGAAAAGGCCGAGTTCTGGTTGGAAAATACCATCAGGGTATTCAATGAATTGTCATACACGTCTGAGGAATGCATGAAGTGTGTCGTCTCTCTTTTAAGAGATTCTGATTACCAATGGTGGAACACCTTAGTGTTAGTGGTACCACGAGAAAAGATCACGTGGGAGTTCTTTCAAGAAGAGTTCAGAAAGAAGTATATCACCAAAGATTTGTCGATCGTAAGAGAAAGGAATTTCTAGAACTGAAGCAAGGCAAGATGTCCGTGAATCGATTATGAGCGTGAGTTTGTGCGACTCGAGAAATACGCTCGAGAGTGTGTATCCACCGAGGCCATCATGAGCAAGAGATTCAAGATGGGCTAAATGAGGACATCAAATTGTTTGTTGCTTTGTCCTAGAATGAAGGATTTTGTTGTGCTAGTAAAGAGGGCTTGTAGAGTAGAAGAACTAGTAAAAGAGAAAAAGAAGGTTGAGATTGAGTCTCGTGACTCGAAGAAGAGACAGTGGAATAAGTCATTTCAATCTTCTTCTAAGAAGCCAAGAGATTTTCCCCCTGATCAGCTTCATCTACCAGGTTTTCAAGTAGAAACAAGAGTAAATCATATTCGGGAAATAAGGCACAGACTACTTCAGTTGCAAGTGTGGGGAACATCTGATCGGATAGACCCGAATGCCCACAGTGTGGCAGACGTCATCTTGGAGAATGCTGAGCGCATGAAAATGCATGATTTAGATGTGGTGCCCAAGACCACTACATAAAAGATTGTCCTGAGACGACAAAGGAAGAGAGAACTCAGAACCCGAGATCCGAGAATATGGTTAGAGGAAGACCACAGAAAACCCTGGAAGTGGGGCAAGAGGAAGAGGTAACCCTAGAGAGCAGGCCGCGAGACCTGAGGGTAGGGCACCTGCAAGGACTTATGCCATTCGCGCTCGCGAAGAGGCATCTTCCCCGGATGTTATTACGGGTACCTTTTCTCTTCATGATATTAAAGTTATTGCTTTAATAGATCCTGGATCCACACACTCTTATGTTTGCATGAAACTAGTATCCAGTATGAGTATGCCTATAAAGTTTACGGAATTCGTGATTAAGGTGTCTAATCCTTTAGGCAAAAGTGTTTTAGTTGATAAAGTGTGTAATGATTGCCCATTGATGATTAGAGGTCATTATTTTAAAGCAAACCTTATGATGTTACCATTTGATGAGTTTGACATCATTCTTGGTATGGACTAGTTGACCACCCATGATGTAATAGTTAATTGTGGGAAGAAATACATTGAGATGAGATGTGAGAATGGGGACATTCTCCATGTAGAATCAGATGATCAAGGTAGATCACCGGTAATGATTTCTCATATGACGGCACAGAAATACATAAGAAAAGGGTATGAGGCATATCTGGCCTTTGTGATGAATGATAGAGAAATAGAATTAAAGATTGAGTCAGTACCGATAGTATGTGAGTACCTGGATGTTTTTCCCAAGGAATTACCGGGATTACCACCAGTTAGAGAGGTTGAATTCAATATTGAGCTAGCTCTTGGTACTGCACCAATATCTATTACTCCTTACAGAATGGCTCCAACAGAGTTGAGAGAGTTGAAGTCACAGTTGCAAGAGTTTACGGATAAAGGCTTTGCAAGATCAAGTTGTTCTCCATGGGGTGCTCCAGTTTTATTTGTGAAAAAGATAGATGGCACCATGAGATTGTGCATAGATTACCGTCAGATTAATAAAGTGACAGTAAAGAACAAGTACCCCTTGCCTAGAATCGATGACTTATTCGATCAATTGAAGGGAGCTAATGTGTTCTCCAAAATAGATTTGAGATCAGGGTACTACCAGTTGAGAGTAAAGGATTCAGATGTATCCAAGACCACTTTTCGAACAAGGTATGGGCATTACGAGTTCTTAGTCATACCCTTTGGATTGTCTAATGCTCCTGCAGTATTCATGGATTTAATGAACCGCATCTTTAGACCATACCTCGACAAGTTTGTAGTCATTTTTATTGACGACATATTGATTTATTCCCGAGATGAGAATGAGCATGCTGAGCATCTACGAATGGTTTTACAGACTCTACGAGAAAAACAATTGTAACACCCCATACCCGAGTCCTAGGCTAGGACCGGATATGAGACATTACTATGCTTGAACTTTCTTAAACATGTACTTACGGGCTATAAAATTTCGTTCCGAATTAAAAACTTCTCTTTCTTAGTCAAATCAGACATTTCATGGGCCTACGAGGCCTCAGACTTACGTCCCGAAACTTTCAAAACTCATCTGGAAACTTTCTCTCGAAACAGGGGTCACACGTCTGTGTGACTTGGGACACGCCCGTGTCTTTCACCCATGGAGGATACTGGCAAAATCCACACCGCCTGGACACGTCCGTGGCCCTGGCCCGTGTGCCAAACCTTGGCATTCTGACTTATCCACACGGTCTATACACACACCCGTGTGCGTCAGCTGTGTGACAATTGAATTTCTAAGTGTCAAGTGCAGACTTCACACGGCCTTGGCACATGCCCATGTGCCAACCGTGTGTATCACACGGCCTGAACAAACGGCCGTGTGACTAGCCCGTGGTCTAATCTGACTTAAGATACTAAGGTGCAGGAGACACACGGCCTAGACACACGCCCGTGTGTCTATCCATGTGGGCACTTAGAGGGTATCTTACCAAGCCTTTTACCACTCCCGTTTGTATACATTCATATATTACTTCAAAACATTCTCAAATCATCAATTAAAACACATGAATTAACACATTTTGTTCATGAAAATAAAGTTTTCTCTCATACACTAGGGAGAATTTTTCCCATAACATTTACAACGACTTAAGCCATCATCACTGGCTATACACAACCATTCTATAAATTCTCTTAGGCCAACAACATTTGGCTACAACAATTAGACTTCATCAACTTTAAACGAATCCCTATACATGCCATAACTCTTAAGGACTTGATACCTCATACCGTGTGTCTGCTCGATAGTGTGAAAACATCTCCGGCGGTCTCCAACCCGAGCTAAGTAATGAAACCTATAAGAGATGAGAAAAGTAAAGGAGTAAGCAATAATGCTTAGTAAGTTCATCTGTGTAATCTGACAAATATTGATATTCACTGAATATACATAACCCCAAGGCAATATGCTGAGTTTTTCTCATCAATTCATGGTCACTTACTCAATCATTCTTGAATCTTACTCATTCTATCTCTTACCACATTTCTACCATGCCACAAGCCAATTCGCTATTTTAATAAGCATACATTCCTGCACTAATCATCACAAGATCATACAAAACAACACATCAAGCATTTTCAATAAGTCGCTCATACTACTAATCTCTCGGTGGTTACGCACTTAGCCCACCATTGAATCTCTTATAGGTGGTATTGCACACAGCCCACCAATCATTTTTACCAATGGTGATTTCGCACTTAGCTCACCAATCATTTATAAGCGATGGTATCGCACACAGTACATCAATAAATCTGTCTCATACAACTAAGGTGCATCAACTACACATACCCCACTAGGGGTTCATCATATATTGAATTAATCTCAATTCAGTTCTGCACATACTTGTGCTACTCATGGTACAACCACATACATTCAACATATACATTGAATCATTAGAATTGTTAAATAACTCTCTTGAGTCTCATGCACATAGTTCTCATTATCATCATACCCCAATTGGGTCTTACATACACTAACATATCGATGCCACGTACCTGACATGGTCTTATATGAATTCTTACACCGAGGCTATATTCCAATATTGTCTTACTCGAGACTTTAACTATTGTCCTATCGTGCTATACACCTTTCCCATTACTCTAAATTTAATTCCATTGACATCTCATCAAGAGACATTTCATACATTCATATAGTAATATACATTCCATACAACATTGGAATACTAACTCAGCTCATACGTAATTTCATCATTCGCACATGAACTTACCTCGATGTCGAAAGGGCCGAAAAGGACTTTTTGCCCATATTTCTCTTTTCATCCGTTCTAGGTCTGAAACTCATTTTCTTTGATCTAGAACAACGAAATTTACTGATTTAATCACTTATAAATCATGATATACCATAATATAAACTTTACGAAAAATACTATTTTGCCCCTACACTTTGGCAAAATTACTATTTTGCCCCTAGGCTCGTAAATAAATTTTCATCACATTTTCTTGTTAAAAAAGCCTAGATGAACATTTAATCCTCTTACAACTATTTTCAATTCCATCAATTTCATGCTTAAATGAACAAATTACAACTTTTGCATTTTAGTCCCAATTAGGTGTTTTCATGACAACACCTTTCACAAAAGTTGTTTCTCATCATCCTATCATTCATTTTCTTCCATAAAAACTCATCAAACAACATGAACTCTATCATGGCAAGTCCCTAGACTTTCAACCATACTGCAAACTAGTCCCCTCTTTAGAAAGCTTAAGCTTTGGGGATTCCAAAAGTACAATTTTCTTCAAGAAATACCATCAAAATCACTTACTTGAGTGGAGAATTGCTTGCTGAAATTTTAAGCTTCAAAAACCCCTCCCATGGCTGCTATTTTCGGTGGAGGAAGAGAAGAAATAAAAAGATGATAGCTTTGCTTATTTCATCTTATTTTATTTCTTTTTAGTCACCTAACATGACCACATTTAATGCTCTTGTCCCCTTTAACTTCTTGACCGGCCAAGCCACTTAAACAAGTCCAAATTGCACATTTGGTACCCCCAATTTATAAACCATAGCTATTTGGTGCCTCTAGCAAATAAAATAGAACTTTCGCACTTTATGCGATTTAGTCCTTTTTCACCATTTAGCTAGAAATCGCTAAAATTAAGGCACCAAAATTTTCATGCATCCTCATAAACATGTTATAACACATAACATAACATGAAAACAATTTTCTCTAACCTCAAATTAGTGATTTCGAGATCACTGTTCCGACTAGCCCCTAAATCAGGCTGTTACAATTCTCTCCCCTTAGGGATTTTCGTCCCCGAAAATCTTATCAGTAGGATTTGCTACCAACATTATTAAAATGTTTCCATCTACTCTTCAAAATCGCGAATCCACTTATCCTCAAGTTTCTCTTGCCAATAACTCTTAAGCTGTGATACACAAGGTCGAAACATAACTTGAGATCTAGGTTATTCTTCCTCTGGGCATATACTCTGCAATCTACCAATTTGGAACTCTGCACATGTCCAACTGATCATTCGAATCTTTACTGGTTGATTTACTACAATTCGAATGACATTTCCCTTTCTTGGAAATTTTCTCAAACCAAGTTTGAAATCTATAAGGTTTCATCTCACTTTCTCATTAAAGCATTCACCGACTGTAGTAGTCTTGTCTTGTGTGCTTTGGAAACTCAGCTTTTAGTGGTCAACTACTTCTGACTATTACTCGATCATATAGTGAAATGTACTCTATGTCAAAACATTTATGTACATAACTGCATTTCCTTACTTTTACATTAGTAGATATGCTACTACTAAATCTCATACCAAAACTCTTGTATAAGTCCTGGATTCAACATCATTCACTTTCTATCTCGAGGAAGCATCAACAACAGAAATCTTATCCAACATGGATAACTTATTTAAAATACCATTTATTATAACACTTCTGAACTCTTCTGTTCTGAAAGGAAGATTCACTATAGTCATTAACCTCGCTGAAACTAGGATATTACCAACTAGAGTCAACCGAGTAACTAACTCACATTGCTAAACATGGATCTTTCATTCAGACATTTGTACTATGTCTACTATCTGAGTAGTATCACAATAACTATACCCACCATTGTAATAGCTCAAGCTGTTTCCACTATTTCATCTTCAAAATTATTTGTAGCATAAGATACTCTCACTTATTAAAATTCAGAAATTACACATCGATCTTCCCATGGATCAATACATAATATCTAACTCACAACACAGACACAAAAGTGATCGTCTCTGGATCACCAACCTGTCAACTCTTTCTCTCGATCCAGACTGATCTCAGTACTAGAACTTTCAAATAAACAGTTATTTCTATAGCTTTCAACTCAACCATCACGGTTTGAACATTTCGATGAGCATGTCTTTGTATCATGCTCCCTACTCACGTACATACAGAATTTTATTCTCTTTACTGATTCATGCGTGAATATACACAGAACTTGAATAATATCTTAATACATTAATCTACTCTTTTCTCCATACTGAGAACCTATTTTAAGCCCACTCTTATCTGAGTTTCTCTTGCTATGCTAATCTAGAACCTTTACTATCGTCATATCTCACGATAGCAGGGACATATCGATCAAATTCGTTAACTCTATTCGGCTTACCCGAAAACCCATCACACAACGTGAAACTTGTGATTTCACCTCTTATACTAGAATCATTTCCAACTTCTCCCTCAAAGCACCCGAATAGGGTTATAAGGAGATAAAGGAATGTCGATTCCGAATAACTAAATCGAAAACCGTTATATCTGATTTGTTTTTTACTATCTGCCAACCTTCTTACACAGTCACTGTTTATGAAAAGAACAACCACATCAGCCCTGAAAGGCAACAGATATTAGTACATAATACTTAAGGGGATTATTATTATAATCCATCCATGGCATCAACTACATGCACAAACTATAGGCTTCGAGCCAACTTACTCATACTTGCCATTTATTTAGCACATATCGTGCCACACATCGTACTAGTTTCTTCGTGATTCATTCACGAATATCTGCAGTCACTCCTTCACATGACTTTAGTACTAATCTCATTTATACTTCTAGACTCATCTATTTGTCCCATTGATCACTAGGGATAATCAAAGACGCAAATTTGTCGTCATTCATGTAGGCACGAAACCAATGCCACACCCCCAGGGTGGTCTTATATGGAGTCACCTCTAAATGCTAATGCCATATCCTGGATAAGGTCTTATATGGACTTCCACATCAAGTATCGATTCCATATTCTGAATATGGTCTTATACGATTCTCATATTCATTACTAATGCCATATTCTAGATATGGTCTTATACGGAATCATAACTTGGTGCCGAGGCCATGCCTCGAACATGATCTTATACGAGACCTTATCTATTTCATATCTCAATGATAGCCTTTTCATTATAGTCCCCCAGGACTTCAACCTCATGTTCAACAACGATTACTCGGTCTAGTAGAGTATCATGTATCAATGTGATACCAAGCATTCTCAAAATGCTAACATAAATACTGCATTAATCACATGCAAACTTATTCAACTTGACTCTCATAACATCTCATCATGATTTAACAGTGGTAAGGGGGGTGAAGTCGTAGAGCCCCTAACTTGATTCTCGGGACTACATACATATGATTTACTATTCATTATCAATGAAATATCATCATAGTCACATAACTCATCTCAAGTGAGTTTTCACGTTTATCACGTTACAATTATCTCTATCACTCATACTTTCGAGCTGTGACTTTAATAACTCAAGTTTCACATTAATATCTACTCGAGTACTTAACATTTAACTCTACTTTCTCTTACTATTGCTTATTAATCTAGAGAATGTCTTACGGATTGAGTACGTCATTTATTTGATCGCCATAGTCCAACTATGGTCTTACTCGTTTAACAACATCATAGTTCAGCTATTGCTTTACATGTCGTCACGATGCCATAGCCTCGCTATGGTCTTACACGAAATCTCATATCAATAACAATGCCATATCCTAGATACGATCTTACATGGAAACTCATGTCGATGTCGATGCCATATTCCAGATATGGTCTTATACGGGATCATGTATCGATGCCAATGCCATGCCCCAGACATGGTCTTATATGGAATCACATGTACCGCCATGGTCCTACCATGGTCTTATTCATCATTTATCATTGAACGACCATACTCATCTCTTGCATTCTACTTAGTCAACTTTTCAGTTTTAACTTCCACACCCTAATATGTGTGGCTTCATAACAGAGTCATAAAACAAAGCATCATGCATTCTCTACTTTAACAGTCACATGTGAGATTTAACCATGTAGACATATTTATCATAAACAATGGCATCACAAATCTCAAATGCTTACTTACTCTTACTTCTTCTCACATACATCATGGTACTTACTAGTCTCATGATTGTAAGGTAAACAAGGTACCTGTAACACTTGATCACATAGATCAGTATACTTTACTATAACAAGCAAAATCTCAACATCATCATTCATAACATGAATTATACTTGTTAGTCAGCCTTCACTAGCATGACATAATATAAACTTTACTACTAACTTTCTTGCTATCTCATTTAAGCTTTACTCTTTTGCCCGATGAATTTCTATGAATGACTGAGGATACTGAATCTCATTTCACATGTATCTTGATGCCAATGCTATATCCTTGATATAGTCTTACATGGGATCTCTTACTTGGTATCGATGCCATGTCTTGACATGGACTTACACGAAGTCTTGCTTGTGGGTTCCCTTGGGAACTTATCATTGCCATGTCTTGACACGGTCTTATTGGTAACTTTACTCATGAACTGGTCAGTGCCGAGCTTTGGCTTGGACTTACATGAAATCTTCCTTGTTACTCACCAATGCCATGCCTTGGCTTGGACTTACATGGGATCTCTATCTCTTGATAGCTTTTCAATGCCAAGACTTGTCTTGGACTTACATGACATCTTTGCTTGGAGACTCGCCAATGCCATGCCTTGGCTTGGGCTTATATGGGTCTTCATCTCATAGTAACTCTTCAATGCCAAGGCTTGTCTTGGTCTTACATGATAACTTGCTTGATTGCCAATGCCATGTCTTGACATGGTCTTAGACGGACTTTCTTGTCCCATGTGGCAGATTGAGTATCCTAAGTAATTCATTTTCAATCGGGACTTTCAAATACATGATCTTAGTAACTTCTTTGTTTAATAAATCATTAAACATTTTCATGGAAATAATGTGCATTTAACAACATAGCAAGCAATTCAATGAAATATTCATGAAGCTTGAAAATCTTACAAACTTACTAAAATTAGCTCGGTTGGGAATCATCACTGTCTTAACAAAACAATTTCGTTAGAGCCGGGAGACATCACACTATCACGGTCCACATACGACATGTATAGGTAGACTCTTACTCACGCTAGGTTAGTCCTAGAACTGACTAAACCATAGCTCTGATACCACTAAATGTAACACCCCATACCCGAGTCCGAGGCTAGGACTGGATACGAGACATTACTATGCTTGAACTTTCTTAAACATGTACTTACAGGCTATAAAATTTTGTTTCGAATTAAAAAATTCTCTTTCTTAGTCAAATCAAACATTTCATGGGCCTACGAGGCCTTAGAATTACGTCCCGAAACTTTCAGAACTCATCTGGAAACTTTCTCTCGAAACAGGGGCCACACGTCCGTGTGACTTGGGACACGCCCGTGCACCCCTAAAAAATGCCCGTGTCTTTCACCCGTGCAGGATACTGGCAAAATCCACACGGCCTGGACACGCCCGTGGCCTTGGCCTATGTGCCAAACCTTGGCATTTTGACTTATCCACACGGTCTGTACACACGCCCGTGTGCGTCAGCTGTGTGACAATTGAATTTCTAAGTGTCAAGTGCAGACTTCACACGACCTTGGCACATGCCCATGTGCCAACTGTGTGTATCACACGGCCTGAACAAGCGGCCGTGTGACCAGCTTTCGTGGTCTAATCGACTTAAGATACTAAGGTGCGGAGAGACACACGCTGAGACACACACCCGCGTGTGTCTATCCGTGTGGGCACTTAGAGGCTATCTTACCAAGCCTTTTACCACTCCTATTTGCATACATTCATATATTACTTCAAAACATTCTAAAATCATCAATTAAAACACATGAATTAACACATTTTGTTCATGAAAGTAAAGTTTTCCTCTCATACACTAGGGAGAATTGTTCCCACAACATTTACAATGACTTAAGCCATCATCACTTTGGCTATACACAACCATTCTATAAATTCTCTTAGGCCAACAACATTTGGCTACAACAATTAGACTTCATCAACTTTAAATGAATCCCTATACATGCCATAACTCTTAAGGACTTGATACCTCATACCGTGTGTCTGCTCGATAGTGTGAAAACATCTCTGGCGGTCTCCAACCCGAGCTAAGTAATGAAACCTATAAGAGATGAGAAAAGTAAAGGAGTAAGCAATAATGCTTAGTAAGTTCATCTGCATAATCTGACAAATATTGATATTCACTGAATATACATAACCCTAAGGCAATATGCCGAGTTTTTCTCATCAATTCATGGTCACTTACTCAATCATTCTTGAATCTTACTCATTCTATCTCTTACCACATTTCTACCATGCCACAAGCCAATTCGCTCGTTTAATAAGCATACATTCATGCACTGATCATCACAAGATCATACAAAACAACACATCAAGCATTTTCAATAAGTCGCTCATACTACTAATCTCTCGGTGGTTACGCACTTAGCCCACCATTGAATCTCTTATAGGGTGGTATTGCACACAGCCCACCAATCATTTTTACCAATGGTGATTTCGCACTTAGCTCACCAATCATTTATAAGCGATGGTATCGCACACAGCCCATCGATTACTAATCAATCAGGTGGTAACGCACACAGCCCACCAATAAATAATATAGTTGATGGTATCGCATTGACCCATCACTAACCATTAATAAGGTGATATCGCACATAGCTCACCGTTATTTACATTCATGGATAAAAATCCACAAGTATATCTCTATTTCAAATGTTTATTCGAGAACATCCTCACATTCTTCTATTCTTACTTAACTTTCTACGATACTCGTTATCATTCACACAGTACATCAATAAATCTGTCTCATGCAACTAAGGTGCATCAACTACACATACCCCACTAGGGGTTCATCATATATTGAATTCATCTCAATTCAGTTCTACACATACTTGTGCTACTCATGGTACAACCACATACATTCAACATATACATTGAATCATTCGAATTGTTAAATAACTCTCTTGAGTCTCATGCACATAGTTCTCATTATCATCATACCCCAATTGGGTCTTACATACACTAACATATCAATGCCACGTACCTGACATGGTCTTATACAAATTCTTACACCGAGGCCATATTCCAATATGGTCTTACTCGAGACGTTAACTATTGTCCTATCGTGCTATACACCTTTCCCATTACTCTAAATTTAATTCCATTGACATCTCATCAAGAGACATTTCATACATTCATATAGTAATATACATTACATACAACATTGGAATACTAAATCAGCTCATACGTAATTTCAACATTCGCACATGAACTTACCTCGATGTCGAAAGGGCCGAAAAGGACTTTTTGCCCACATTTCTCTTTTCATCCGTTCTAGGTCTGAAACTCATTTTCTTTGATCTAGAACAACGAAATTTACTGATTTAATCACTTATAAATCATGACATACCATAATCTAAACTTTAGGCAAAAATGACTATTTTGCCCCTACACTTTAGCAAAATTACTATTTTGCCCCTAGGCTCGTAAATAAATTTTCATCACATTTTCTTGTTAAACAAGCCTAGCTGAACATTTAATCCTCCTACAACTATTTTCAATTCCATCAATTTCATGCTTAAATGAAAAAATTACAACTTTTGCATTTTAGTCCCAATTAGGTGTTTTCATGACAACACCTTTCACAAAAGTTGTTTCTCATCATCCTATCATTCATTTTCTTCCATAAAAACTCATCAAACAACATGAACTCTATCATGGCAAGTCCCTAGACTTTCAACCATACTGCAAACTAGTCACCTCTTTAGAAAGCTTAAGCTTTGGGGACTCCAAAAGTACAATTTTCTTCAAGAAATACCATCAAAATCACTTACTTGAGTGGAGAATTGCTTGCTGAAATTTTAAGCTTCAAAAACCCCTCCCATGGCTGCTATTTTAGGTGGAGGAAGAGAAGAAATAAAAAGATGATAGCTTTGCTTATTTCATCTTATTTTATTTCTTTTTAGTCACCTAACATGACCACATTTAATGCTCTTGTCCCCTTTAACTTCTTGACCGGCCAAGCCACTTAAACAAGTCCAAATTGCACATTTGGTACCCCCAATTTATAAACCATAGCTATTTGGTGCCTCTAGCAGATAAAATAGAACTTTCGCACTTTATGCGATTTAGTCCTTTTTCACCATTTAGCTAGAAATCGCTAAAATTAAGGCACCAAAATTTTCATGCATCCTCATAAACATGTTATAACACATAACATAACATGAAAATAATTTTCTCTAACCTCGAATTAGTGATTTCGAGATCACTGTTTCGACTAGCCCCTAAATCAGGCTGTTACAATAATTGTATGCCAAATTCAGTAAAAGTAAATTTTGGCTCAAGGAAGTAGGATTTCTCAGACATATTGTCTCGGAAGAAGGAGTTCGAGTAGACCCAAGTAAGATTTCGGCTATAATGGACTGGAAGCCACCGAAGAATATCTCTGAGATTATAAGTTTCCTAGGCCTAGCCGGCTATTACAGACGATTCGTCAAGGGGTTTTCCATGATCGTAACCCCAATGGTGAAGTTGTTACAAAAAAATGTGAAGTTTGAGTGGACAGAAAGATACCAACAAAGTTTCGAGAAACTGAAAGCATTGTTAACAGAAGCTCCAGTTTTAGTACAACCCGATATGGGGAAAGAATTCGTAATTTACAGCGATGCATCCTTAAATGGATTAGGCTGTGTGCTTATGCAAGAGGGCAAAGTGATTGCTTATGCCTCAAGACAGTTGATGCCTCATGAGAAGAATTATCTGACACACGATCTAGAGTTGGCTGCCATAGTCTTCGCATTGAAGATATGGAGACACCATCTATATGGTGAGAGATGTCGGATTTTCACCGATCACAAAAGTTTAAAATACTTGTTGATGCAAAAAGAGTTGAACTTGAGGCAACAGAGATTGTTAGAGTTAATAAAAGACTATGAGTTGGTCATTGACTACCATCCGGGAAAGGCGAATGTGGTCGCCGATGCTTTAAGCAGAAAGTCCCTATTTGTATTAAGGGCAATGAATTCACAGATGACTTTATTCAATGATGGTTCTATTCTAGCTGAGTTGAGAGCTGGACCAGTATTCCTCCAAGAGATCTTTGAGGCTCAGAAAGAAGATAGCGAATTGCAAGCCAAGAGAGCTCAGTGCGAGTCAGGTGTTGAATCTGACTTTCAGATTAGTTCTGATGGATGGTTGATGTTTAAAGATAGAGTTTGTGTACCAAGAAAGGAAGAGCTTATTCAGAGAATTTTGCATGAGGCACATAACAGATGTTTATCTATACATCCGGGTGGTACCAAGATGTATAATGACTTGAAGCAACAGTATTGGTGGCCGAGAATGAAGAAAGATATTTCAGAATTTGTTTCCAATGCATGATTTGTCAGCAAGTAAAAGCTGAACACCAAGTACCTTCGGGTTTGTTTCAACCCATTTTGGTTCCCGAGAAATGGGACCGTATCACCATAGATTTTGTAGCGGGTTTACCGTTATAACCGAGTAAGACAGATGCTATATGGGTTATAGTTGATAGACTCACGAAGTCAGCCCATTTTCTACCTGTACGAGTGGATTACTCACTCGACAAGTTGGCAAACTTGTATGTTTCTAAAATAGTAAGGCTTCACGGAGTTCCCTTGTCAATCATATCGGATGGAGATCCGAGATTCACATCCAGATTTTGGAAGAAGTTACAAGAGGCCCTGGGTACAAAGTTGAACTTTAGTACAACTTTTCATCCACAAACTGACGGCCAGTCAGAGAGGTTAATACAAGTACTTGAGGATATGCTCCGGTGTTGTATTCTCGAATTCCAAGGCAGTTGGGAAAAGTTTCTCCCATTGGTAGAATTTGCCTACAATAATAGCTTTCAGTCAAGCTTAAAGATGGCGCCTTATGAGGCTCTATATGGGCATAAGTGCAAAACGCCTTTATATTGGATTGAACTCAAGGAAAACTGAATTCACGGGGTTGATTTGGTTAGAGAAGCTGAAGAGAAAGTGAAAGTGATACGAGAGTGTTTAAAAGCTGCAGCGGACAGACAAAAATCCTACTCGGATTTAAAGAGAAAAGAGATAGAGTATCAAGTGGAGGATAAAGTTTTCTTGAAAGTGTCACCATGGAGAAAAGTTCACAAATTCGGCCGGAAAGGTAAGTTGAATCCACGTTTCATTGGACCATATGAGAATACCGAGAAAGTTGGGACGGTAGCTTACCGATTGGCTTTGCCATCTGAGTTAGAAAAGATACATGATGTGTTTCATGTATCTATGTTGCGACGCTACCAATCCGATCCTTTACATATAATTACCCCGTCAGAGATAGAGACTCGTCCCGACATGACTTATGGTGAAGAACCAGTTAAGATTTTAGCTCGGGAGGTTAAGCAGCTAAGAAATAAAAGTATTGCCCTAGTAAAAGTATTGTGGCAAAGACATGGGATAGAAGAAGCTACATGGGAACCAGACGAGAGCATGAGAAACCAGTATCCAAACCTATTTGCTGGTAAGATTTTCGTGGACTAAAATCCCTAAGAGAGAATTGTAATGTGACCCGATTTAGGGTCTAGTCAGATTAGTGGTGCGAGACCACAAATCTGAGTTAGTAAAATGAGCTTTTAAGGTATCTGAAATGTTTACATGATATTATGAAAGTTTCATGTGGAAATTTTAAGAAAATTTCCATTAAAGGGTCCATTAGGACTAAATTGCAAAAGTTGCAAGATATGGCTTTGGATTGGTAATTAGAAGTCCTTAAGTAGCAATTTCCCCAAATTATAATTTTTGGACAAAAATGGACATGAGTTAGTAATATTTGAAAGTTTAGTAAAAGGCATTTTGGTCATTTGGCTTTTTTGATTAAAAGGATGAAATAAGTCAAAATTTATGTTCATCTTCTTCAAGCTTAATAAACTTTGAAGAACTCCATAGCTAGGGTTTATTCAATTTTTCAAGCTCATAGTAAGTGCATCCTAGCCTCGTTTTTAATATTCTTCATTTTTTGGAGTTCTCGTAACATGAATTAGCTATTTTTAGCTATAAGATGAGCTAAGATGCATGTTAAAAAATCTACCCATGTATGGTATGTTTGTAAAATGATGTTTTGTGGAAGATTATGAGATTTTGATGTTAGATAAACATCTTTTTCTAAGTTAGTTTCATGAGAAATGCTAGTAGGGACTAGTTTGTAAAATTTATGAAATTTGTCATACATGGTAGAAATTGTAAGAATTTGATATTGCAATAGTTGAGACTATTAATCAGCTAAGCATGAAGTATAAGAAAGTTGAATGAAAATCACTTTACGAGCCTTGGGGCAAAAGTGTAATTACGAGAAAGTTTAGGGGTGAAATAGTAATTTTTCCAAAGTATGTGTTAAGAGTCAATTTAGTCAATATGAGTATTAAATGAGTTAAATTGTTATTATAGATCAAGAAAAATGAAGCTCGAACCGAAACCGAGGCAAGAACAAAGTCGAGGACTAAATTGCATATCTACCTATATTTTGTACATTGAGGTAAGTTTATATGCTTTCTAAGCTTTATGATTAATATCATTGAATTTCTTAGTATAATGTACAATATTACCATGAAAATGTTTAATGATATGTTAACAAAGAAATCAATGAGATTAAGCATGAGAAAGTCCCGATTGAAGTTGAATTACTTAGGATACTCGATCTATCACATGAGACAAGAAAGTCCGTATAAGACCAAGCCAAGGCATGGCATCGAAAATCAAGCAAGTTATCATGTAAGACCAAGACAAGTCTTGGCATTGAAGAGTTATTATGAGATGAAGACCCTTATAAGCCCAAGCCAAGGTATGGCATTGGTGAGTCTCCAAGCAAAGATGTCATGTAAGTCCAAGACAAGTCTTGGCATTGAAAAGTTATCATGAGAAAGAGATTTCATGTAAGTCCAAGCCAAGGCTCGACATTGACCAGTTCACGAGTAAAGATACCAAATAAGACCATGTCAAGACATGGCAATGGTAAGTTCCCAAGGGAACATATAAGTAAGACTTTGTGTAAGTCCATGTCAAGGCATGGCATCGATACCAAGATGAAAGATCCCATGTAAGACCATATCTAGGATACGACTTTGGCATCGAGTTATATGTGAGATGAGATTTAGTATCCTCGGTTATTCATAGTAATTCATCAGGCAAAATGAGTAAAGTTATTATCAAGTTGAAAATGAGTATTATTCATATTATGAATGATGAATTAGAGGTTATGATTATTATAGTAAAGTATACTGATCTATACGATCAAGTGATACAGGTACCTTGTTTACCTCACGAGCATGAGACTAGTAAGAATCATGAGATATGTAATAATCAATAAGAGTAAGTAAGCTTTAATAGTTGAAATTTATGATGCCAAATGGTTTATGTTAAGCGAGTATGTTTCTATATGCATTATTTGCAAACTTACTAAGCTAAATGCTTACGTCTTTATTTCTTTCTTTCCATGTAGTCCCGCCAAGCTAATCTCGTGGATCATCGTCATCGGAGCTCGAAGCACACTATCAATCGCTATTTTGGTATAGCCAAGTTGTTCATATTAAGTATGGCATGTATAGGAAACATTTCATTTTGAGAATATGTCTTAAAAAGGGGCAGTAGTATGGGCTATCAAGTTCATTATTCTTTTGTATATGGCTAAGCGATTTGCCAAGATTGACTAAGTATGTATGTATTTTTATTGATATCAATGAATCAAGTAGTGTTGTTCATGAAAGATGTAGTTATTTGAGTTGTTGAATTGAGTATGAGATTGATCATGATTCAGGGTGGAAATTGGCTTGGTAAATAGCCCACATGTGCCCACACGAATGTATACACGGGCGTGTGTCTAGGTCGTCCGTCCCCTGCACCTTAGTACCTTAAGTCAGAATAGGCTACGGGTTAGTCCCACGGCCGTATGTTTAGGCTGTGTGTGACACACGGTTAGCACATGGGCGTGTGCCCTGGCCGTGTGAAGCCTGCACCTTGCATTTGTAATTTAGATTGCCACACGGCTGAAGTACACGGGCGTGTGTATGGACCGTGTGGATAAGTTAGAATGCCAAAGTTTAGCATACGGGCCAAAGCCACGGGCGTGTCAAGGCCGTGTGCAATTAGTCAGTGTCGACCACGGGTGGAAGACACGGGTATGTCTTAGGGGTACACGGGCGTGTCCCAAGTCACATGGGCGTGTGACCCCTATTTCAAGGAAAAGTTCCCGATTGAGTTCCGAATGTTTCTGGATATATGTTTGAGGCCTCGTAGGCCCACGAAACGTATGTTTTGATTAAGAAAGAGGAGTTTCTGTTTCGAAACAAAATTTTACAGCCCGTAAGTACATGTTTTCTTAAGACAAAGTATGGTAATGTGTCGTATCCAGTCTCAGTCTCGGACGTGGGTATGGGGTGTTACAGGTAGTATCGCACATAGCCCACCAAAAAGGTTAGTTACGGTGGTGTGGCAAATAGCCCACCAAATGATAAATAGACGATGGTGTCGCACATAGCCCATCGTAATTAAGTAATAAGGTGGTGTCGCACTTGGCCCACCATCAAGTGTTGTTATTACACGTTTATATGACTATTTCGTCATTCATACTAAACTATACAATAACTATCAAATTCAATTCAATTGAAACATACATGTTCTCAATTAGGCCATGCACCAATCAACAACAAATATATATATATATATAAAATGCATCGTTTACACATAAACTTACCTCGGTGCAAAACGTTTCAAATTGTGATTTAGTCCGTAACCTTACCTTTTCCCCAGGCAAGGTTAATTCCGCACTCTTCTTGATCTATAACAATAAAGTTAACTCATTTAGATCATTCTATGATCATAATGCATCAAAATTTACACTTAGGAAAAAGTGACCATTTTGCCCTTGTACTTTGTCAATGTAACATCCTTAAATCGGGGTCTCTGCATTTTTTATGTGTTGCATGTGATAATATGTTGGTTGTGCTAGTTTAGGGTGTTTTGGGGGTCCAGGCATGAGCTCGGGGAAGGCCTGAGTCATGGTAAAATTTTTTGTTTTGAAGACTTGGAAGGGGGAGCCAAGGGGGTTAGGTGATAAGAGGAATGGTTGGAGTGTCTTGACACAAATAAGCCAGTGGAAAAGTGGCAAGGGAGACGCTACTGAGGCTTGGGGAGGTGACGCCACAGGGAGCTAAGAGGGCCTTGGTTCGAGCTGCGAAAAACTCTCTTTGTGCATTTATTTTTGACGCCAGGAGCAAGGAGGAGATGGACTCAGGAAGGACTCTGTTGGATGCATGTCGATTGAGTCAACAAATTCAAAATGTGGGGAGAGGAGGAATTATAGGAGTTTGACACATTCAAATTCGTTTGAATGAGTGGAAGAGAGGAATTCAAGGAGGGATGAAGGGGACGGCATGTGTTTGAGGGGAGTTAGGATGTGTTTAGCTGAAATTTTGAAGGTGTTGTGGGCAAGGGAAGCATTCGGCTTTGGGTTCCTTAGGTGGTGGCCGAATGTGCCTTGGGGAGTGGCTATAATCGGCTAGCTAGGGGAGTGCTTTTGGAACTCTTTCTTCCATTTTTTTCTTTGTGCAAGTCTTAGCCGAATTCTTTTCTCCTATCTTGTGTCAAACCGAAATTTCATAGCATCTTTGCGCATTTCATTTCTCTCAAAGGTCAAGCCGAATTCTCTCTACTTTCTTTTCTCTATTTTGCTCAAAAGCCAAAATCAACATTCTTTCCCCATTCGATTTCTTTCTTTTCCTTCAATCTCATTGTGCCAAAATACACAAATCTTCTTCTTTTCTTCTATTCGAAACCATCATCCCTCTCCCTCTTGCGATTTCTTCTTTTCTTCTCTTTTAGATCCATAGCCGAATCTTCTTGGTGAGTATTGTTTCTTCTTCTTTTCTTCAACCGATTCAGCTAGTGCCGAAATCTCACTTGCCGTTTTCTCTACTTTCATTTCTCTATTCTTTGTAGACCAAAATCTTAAACTCTCTTTCTTTGTTCTATTTTGGTGAAGTAGCTGAAATCCCTAAACATCTCTAGTGTGTGTCGAATCTTGCTGGTTGGTGGCCGAATCTGTCAGTCTAAGGTAAGGGAGACGATCTCTTTTGGTTCAAGTTATTTTCTTTTGGGATTTATGTTGATGCCGAATGGCTATTGGATCCATGGTGATGAGTTTGGCCGATTGTAGGAAGGAGTGTAGCCGCATTCTGTGGATCTTCGGGATTTGGGTGGCTTGTGATTTAAGCCTAAAAGCTCGGGTGTTGTCGATCTAGGTAAGGGTGGTTATCTCTGTGCATTATATCCTTCAAGATTTCTTGGTTAAGCCGAATGGATTTTTTTTAATGATATGGTGTTGGCCGAATATAGGAAAGGTGAAGGCAAGTGATTGGGTTTACGGGTTTCACTCGATTCGTGGGCTAGATCTAGTCTTTAGGATTCGTTAGACTCGCGAGTAACCAGGTGTGTAACACTTACACACTCCATTAGTTAATTTGCTAATTGTGTTTACTGTTAAAAGCCGAAATAACTTTTAAAATCGGTGTGTTACCCTTGTGGGTATGAGCGTGGACTCCGGGTAAGTCCTTTGTTGATTGACTATCGATATATGCAGTTATACCATTTGATTATGCTATGCTATGTGATATTTGCATTATAAACATGTCAATATGCCATGGAAAATGTGTGCATGATGATGGGTATGTTGAGAAGAGGGGGAAGGATGATTTAGACTCGTCACCAAAGTGGTTTTGACCACCACAAGGGGTTGGCCCCGCTTTCCATATGATTTGTGACTAAGTCTCAGTGGTTTTGACCACCAGTGGTTTTGACCACACATGGATTATTGTGACTCGTCCCAGTGGGTTGGCCCCACATGATTGATTACGGGATTGTCATCAGTGGTTTTGACCACACGGTGGGTTGGCCCCACCATATGATTTGTGACTACGGTCACCAAAGGGTTTTGACCACACTTATATGATTTGTGACTACGGTCACCGATGGTTTTGACCACCAGTGGTTTTGACCACACCTGGTAGACACAGGAGTTCGGATGGTTAGGTTGGGTTTGCATGATTTGCATATTGACTTATGAATTGTGTAAGTGCCTTGTTATTATCGGGATGGGGATTTATGCACTGAGTCTCGGTGACTCACCCCTTCTCTTACTTTTTGCAGATGAGGCATAGATCGTAGATGTGGAGCCGGGTGGACTCGAGGTGGCCATGCGCTATATATTTTTCGGGTTTTATTTCAATTACTATTTTGGGTTAATTTACTTTTAAATCTAGTTTTGGATTTGTAATAAGGCCGCTGAAATTTATTATTTTGGGTTTTGTTTTTCTGCTTTTATGTTTATCAAATTACGCTTATGTTACATAACATAGCATGCTCAAATAACTTGTAAAATCAACGTTTTCGAAAATTATACATCTTATCGGGATTTTCTAAACTTTACCATCGGGTAATAATAAACAAATGAGGATAACAAACTAACTCAGAGTTCTCCAAATTAAGTTTTTCTCTATGTTCAAATACAAGACGGTTTTCAACTTTACTATTTTAAACTCCCTCAAGATTTCATGGAATCAAACTGTTTTCCAAAACAAGGATCGACAAATGATTTTTTTCCTCAAAAGAGTTTTTTCTTTTTACCCTGTGACATGCCGGATTCGGTTGTAGCGTGTTGACTGGGTTTGGGGTGTTACAATTTTGGTATCAGAGCCAAGTTTAAAAGCTCGGCTGTGGGCCCGAGGCCCAAAAAATGTTTTAAAATGGGTTATGAAAGGTTTTTTAGGAAAGGTACAGTTGGGAAAGCATGGCACCGAGTCTCCGGCACCGATCCACCCAAGTAAGTACCCCTAACTATTCTTTATATGCTTGTAACGATGATGCTATGACTAATAGGGAATCACTTTAGAGACTGGAACCTTAGGATTGTGTGTGAACCTACGGAAACAATCCCCGTACTAAACTATTCATAAGACTGTGCTTTAATAACAGTGGAATAAGTCTAACGTATAAAACTTTTAAACCAGATCAATTCGTGAACGATAGTCATGAGTGCACGAGGACGTGGGCGTAATACACGTGGACAAGGTAGAGGTAGGATGATAGTGTCAGAACCGGTAGGGTCTGGACATGGGTCGAAGAACGAGGTACCACCGCCGCCAGCTGTGGGCGTGGAATTTCAGGATCAGAGGGGTGGTGATGACGCAGTGTCGCAGGCGATGCTGCGGGTTCTGGAGAGAGTCGCGAGTGCAGGCATTGAAACGAGAGCTCAAAAATCTATGTCCGAACGACTCCAGGCTAATGGCGCAGAGGTATTCAGAGGTGTATCTGGTGTGGCTCCCAATACGGCGGAGTATTGGCTGGAGGCGACAGAACGAATCATGGACGACCTGGATTTTACGACTGAGGAGAAGCTGAAGGGTATAGTATCTCTTCTCCGAGATGAGTCATATCAGTGGTGGCTCACGGTTAGGGATGGAGCAATGGCAGACGACATCACTTGGGATTTCTTTAGGGCAGCCTATCAGAGAAAGTACATCGGGGCTAGTTATATCGATGCGCAGCGTAAGGCGTTCCTGAATTTGGTTCAGGGAAATAAGTCAGTATCGGAATATGAGGCGAAATTTCTTCGGTTAAGTCGGTATGCACGGGGTGTTATGGGCACGAAACAGGAGCACTGTGTCAGATTTGAGGATGGGTTGAGAGATGAGCTGCAGATATTGATTGCTCCACAGTAGGAGAAAGAATTTGCAGTCTTAGTAGAGAAGGCTAAAGTTGCTGAGGAAGTGAAACAGACAGTGAGACGAGACCAGGATAGGAGTTGGAATAAGAGGAGTTCTGGGTCATCAGGGTCTGCCGGGAATCAGCAGAAAAGGGCTAGATATGGTGGGCCGAATCAAGCTGCGAGGCCTGCTGCTGCTGCTACTCAGTTGCTGCCACGGTGTGCTCGATGTGGGAAGTCTCACACGGGGGAATGTTGGACTGGAAACAGAGGGTGCTTCGAGTGTGGGTCAATGGGACACCGAGTGAGGGATTGTCCGCAGAGGTCGGCCTAGGCTTCATCGGGGATCGGGTCGCACACAGCTCGAAGGGGATGGTCGGCACCACGCAGAGAGTCGCGGTTCGGCCAGGGGAGGTAATGGTTCTGGACGAGGCTGCGGAGCACCGGGCAGAGGTGCTGGGAGCACAGAGGCGAGACAACCTGGGTTGGTCTACACAGTGAGGCGTCGAGAGGAAGGCGACACACCAGACGTCATGACCGGTACATACTTAATTTTTGGACTACCTTATATTGCTTTGATAGATGTTGGTTCGACGCACTCGTATGTTGCCAGTAGTATAGTGGAAACTTTGAACTTAGACTTTGAGATTACTTCTAGGAGATGACAAGAATAAAGCCCTCTAGGTCACTCAAGAGAAGTAAGTAAATCAGATAGGGATGTACCCCTAGAACTTCAAGGGGTAGTGCTCTTGGCTGACCTGATGGAACTGCCGTTCGGGGAGTTCGATCTGATTCTTGGGATGGATTGGCTAGTGAAGTACCAGACAAGTTTGGATTGTGCAGCTAAGCGTATGGTTTTGAGGACATTTGAAGGAGAAGAGGTGGTAATGATAGGTAGTAGAAGAGATTATCTATCTAATGTGGTATCTGCTCTGAAGGCCGAGAAAATGGTGAGGAAGGGTTGTGAGTCGTTCATGGTGCATGTGTGTGCTTTGGAGGCCAAGGAATCAGTTGTGGGGGATGTCCGAATGGTGAGGGAATTTGCCGATGTATTCCCAGAAGAACTCCCGGGTTTGCCTTCGGACCGTGAAGTTGAGTCCGGTATAGATTTGTTACCCGGAACCGCGCCAGTGTCTATTGCCCCATATAGGATGGCGCCGAAGGAATTGGTGGAGCTAAAGGCACAGATTCAGGAATTGTTGTACCGGGGTTTCATTCGCCAAGTGTATCACCTTGGGAGCACTGTGCTCTTTGTTAAGAAGAAAGGCAAAGACAATGCGGATGTGTATAGACTACCGCCACCTAAATAAGTTGACAATTAAGAACAAGTATCCGCTGTTTAGAATAGACGACTGTTTGATCACCTTAAGGGTGCATCGGTTTTCTCTAAGATAGATCTTAGGTCGGGGTATCATCAACTCAAAGTGAAGGAGGCTGATATTCATAAAACGGTGTTTCGCACTCGTTATGGGCACTACGAGTTTTTGGTAATGCCGTTTTGGTTGACCAATGCACCGACAGCATTTATGGACATGATGAATCGGGTGTTTCAGCCGTACTTGGACCGGTTCGTCGTGGTATTTATAGACGACATTTTGGTATACTTGATATCTGAGGAGGAACATGATGCGCATCTACGGGTGGTTCTACAGATTCTGAGGGAGAAGCAACTATTCGCCAAGTTTAGTAAGTGCGAGTTCTGGCTTAAGGAGGTAACTTTCTTGGGTCATGTGGTGTCGGCTGAGGGATTAGAGTGGACCCTCGGAAGATTGAGGCGGTGTTAGATTGGAAACCACCTAAGTCGATAGCGGAAATTCAGAGTTTTCTGGGTTTGGTAGGATATTACAGAAGATTTGTGGAAGGGTTTTCTTTGATTGCAGCGCCGTTGACCAAGTTGTTGAGAAAAGGGGTTCCATTTGTGTGGACGATTAGACAGCAGGAAAGTTTCGACAAGTTAAAGAGAATTCTGACAGAAGCTCCGGTTTTGATACAGCCTGAAGCGGGGAAAGAGTTTATGGTTTATTGTGATGCATCGCATACTGGTTTAGGATGTGTACTGATGCAAGACGGAAAGTGGTGTCGTGTGCGTCTCGGCGGTTGAGACCTCACGAAGGTAATTACCCGACACATGATCCGGAGTTAGGCTGCAGTGGTTTTCGCTCAAGATTTGGAGGCATTACTTGTATGGGGAGAAGTCGATAGTCTACACGCATCACAAGAGTCCAAGTACCTCTTGACTTAGAAGGATTTAAATTTGAGGCAGCGGAGGTGGATCGAGTTGTTAAAGGACTATGACTGCTCGATTGAATACCATCCAGGTAAGGCTAACGTAGTAGCTGACGCGTTGAGCCGTAAGGTGGTAACGGACCTGAGAGCAATGTTTGCTCACCTTAGTCTATATGACGACGGGAGTCTATTGGCAGAATTGCAAGTAAAGCTAACTTGGGTAGATCAGGTTAAGGAGAGACAGCTGGTGGATGAGGTTCTGAGTGCTCAGAGGTTGCAAGTGCAAAGTGGTGAATTGGAGGGTTACAGCTTGGGCAGTGATGGGGTGCTGTATTTTCAAGGGAAAGTATGTATGCCAAAGGACGTTGAGTTGAGACAGCGGATTCTTCAGGAAGCTCATAGCAGCCCATACGCTATGCATCTTGGAGGTAGCAAGATGTATCGGGATTTGCGGGAACAATTCTGGTGGCCGGGTCTTAAGCGGGAAGTAACTGAATTCGTGAGTAAGTGTCCGACATGCCGCAAGTTAAAGTGAGCACCAATTACCGTCGGGTTTATTGCAAACGGTAAAAAGATTCCGCAGCGATGGAAGTGGGAAAGGATTACGATGGATTTCGTCGCTGGGCTACCCTTACACATAGCAAGAAGGATTCATGCGGTAATTGTTGATTGTCCGACAAAAGTCGGCCCATTTCATACCATTCCGGGTTGATTATTCACCGCAAAGGTCGCTAAGTTGTATGTAGCGAGAGATAGTGCGATTACATGGGGTGCGGTGTCGATTATTTCGTATAGGGATCCCGATTCACGCCAAGGTTCCGAAAGCATTGCATCGGGCATTGGGTACGAGGTTGGACTTCAGTACGGATTTTCATCCGCAGTCGGAAGGACAGTAAGAAAGGGTAATTCAAATCCTAGAAGATATGTTAAGGGGTTGTGTTCTGGATTTCAGCGGTAGTTGGGAGGAATATCTACCATTGGCGGAGTTCGTGTACAACAACGATTATCAGCGAGTATCCGATGGCACCAGATGATGAGGCATTATATGGACGGAAGTGTCGTACTCCTACGTGTTGTACGTAATCGGGTGAACGCGCGATGTTGGGTCCGGAGTTGGTTGCTGAAACAGAGGATAAGGTTAAGGTGATTCGGGCTCGTCTGAAGGAAGCGTCGGACAGGCAGAAGTCTTATGCTGATCTCAAGCATAGGGATATAGAGTTCGCAGTGGGTGATAAGGTCTTTCTGAAGGTATCACCGTGGAAGAAAGTGTTGAGGTTTGGTCGGAAGGGGAAGCTAAGCCCTAGATTTATCGGGCCGTATACGGTGTTGAAGCGAGTGGGGCCAGTAGCTTACCAGCTCGAGTTGTTGTCGGAGTTAAGTCAGATTCATGATGTTATTCATGTCTCCATGCTTAGGCGCTATCGATCAGATCCGTCGCATATTGTGTCCGTGGAGGAGATAGAGGTGAGCTCGGACTTGTCTTTCGAGGAGGAACCAGTGCGGATTTTGGAGCGGGATGTCAAAGTTCTGCGTAAGAAGTCAGTTCCTTTGGTGAAAGTATTATGGCGGAACCATGGTACGGAAGAGGCCACGTGGGAACCAGAGGATGTGATGTGGCAAAGAATACCCTCAACTCTTTTGACTGTAATTTCGAGGCCGAAATTATTTTTAAGGGGGTAGAACTCAGTAACATCCTTAAATCGGGTCTCTGCATTTTTGTGTGTTGCATGTGATAATATGTTGGTTGTGCTAGTTTAGGTGTTTTGGGGTCCAGCATGAGCTCGGGAAAGGCCCGAGTCATGGTAAAAATTTTTGTTTTGAAGACTTGGAAGGGGAGCCAAGGGGTTAGGTGATAAGAGGAATGGTTGGAGTGTCTTGACACAAATAAGCCAAATGGAAAAGTGGCAAGGAGGCGCTATCGAGGCTTGGGAGGTGACGCCACGAGGAGCTAAGAGGGCCTTGGTTCTGAGCCATGGAAAACTCTCTTTGTGCATTTATTTTTGACGCCAGAGCAAGGAGGAGATGGACTCAGGAAGGACTCATTGGATGGATGTGGATTGAGTCAACAAATTCAAAAATGTAGGGAGAGGAGGAATTATAGGAGTTTGACTCATTCAAATTTGTTTGAATGAGTGGAAGAGAGGAATTCAAGGAGGGATGAAGGGGACGGCATGTGTTTGAGGGGAGTTAGGATGTGTTTAGCCGAAATTTTGAAGGTGTTGTGGGCAAGGGAAGCATTCGGCTTTGGGTTCCTTAGGTGGTGGCCGAATGTGCCTTGGGGAGTGGCTATAATCGGCTAGCTAGGGGAGTGCTTTTGGAACTCTTTCTTCCATTTTTTTCTTTGTGCAAGTCTTAGCCGAATTCTTTTCTCCTATCTTGTGTCAAACCGAAATTTCATAGCATCTTTGCGCATTTCATTTCTCTCAAAGGTCAAGCCGAATTCTCTCTACTTTCTTTTCTCTATTTTGCTCAAAAGCCGAAATCAACATTCTTTCCCCATTCGATTTCTTTCTTTTCCTTCAATCTCATTGTGCCGAAATACACAAATCTTCTTCTTTTCTTCTATTCGAAACCATCATCCCTCTCCCTCTTGCGATTTCTTCTTTTCTTCTCTTTTGGATCCATAGCCGAATCTTCCTGGTGAGTATTTTTTCTTCTTCTTTTCTTCAACCGATTCAGCTAGTGCCGAAATCTCACTTGCCGTTTTCTCTACATTCAATTCTCTATTCTTTGTAGACCGAAACCTTAAACTCTCTTTCTTTGTTCTATTTTGGTGAAGTAGCCGAAATCCCTAAACATCTCTAGTGTGTGCCGAATCTTGCTGGTTGGTGGCCGAATCTGTCAGTCTAAGGTAAGGGAGACGATCTCTTTTGGTTCAAGTTATTTTCTTTTGGGATTTATGTTGATGCCGAATGGCTATTGGATCCATGGAGATGAGTTTGGCCGATTGTAGGAAGGAGTGTAGCCGCATTCTGTGGATCTCCGGGATTTGGGTGGCTTGTGATTTAAGCCTAAAAGCTCGGGTGTTGTCGATCTAGGTAAGGGTGGTTATCTCTGTGCGTTATATCCTTCAGGATTTCTTGGTTAAGCCGAATGGCTTTTTGTTTAATGATATGGTGTTGGCCGAATATAGGAAGGGTGAAGGCAAGCGATTGGGTTTACGGGTTTCACTCTATTCGTGGGCTAGATCTAGTCTTTGGGATTCGTTAGACTCGCGAGTAACCAGGTGTGTAACACTTACACACTCCATTAGTTAATTTGCTAATTGTGTTTACTGCTAAAAGCTGAAATAACTTTTGAAATCGGTGTGTTACCCTTGTGGGTATGAGCGTGGACTCCGGGTAAGTCCCTTGTTGATTGACTATCGATATATGCAGTTATACCATTTGATTATGCTATGCTATGTGATATTTGCATTATATACATGTCAATATGCCATGGAAAATGTGTTCATGATGATGGGTATGTTGAGAGGAGGGGGAAGGATGATTTAGACTGTCACCAGTGGTTTTGACCACACAGTGGGTTGGCCCGCTTTTCCATATTATTTGTGACTAAGTCTCGGTGGTTTTGACAACCAAAGGGTTTTGACCACACATGGATTATTGTGACTCGTCCCGGTGGGTTGGTACCACGAAGGGTTGGCCCCACATGATTGATTACGGGATTGTCATCGCTGGTTTTGACCACACGGTGGGTTGGCCCCACCATATGATTTGTGACTCACGGTCACCAAAGTGGTTTTGACCACACTTATATGATTTGTGACTACGGTCACCGGTGGTTTTGACCACCGGTGGTTTTGACCACACGGGGTAGACACAGGAGTTCGGATGGTTAGGTTGGGTTTGCATGATTTGCATATTGACTTATGAATTGTGTAAGTGCCTTGTTATTATCGGGATGGGGATTTATGCGGATGAGGCATAGATCGCGGATGTGGAGCCGGTGGACTCGAGGTGGCCATGCGCTATATATTTTTCTGGTTTTATTTCAATTACTATTTTGGGTTAATTTACTTTTAAATCTGGTTTTGGATTTGTAATAAGGTCAATAAATTTATTATTTTGGGTTTTGTTTTTCCGATTTTATGTTTATCATATTACGCTTATGTTACATAACATAGCATGCTCAAATAACTCAGAAAATCAACGCTTTCGAAAATTATACATCTTATCGGGATTTTCCAAACTTTACCATCGGGTAATAATAAACAAATGAGGACAACAAACTAACTTAGACTTCTCCAAATTAAGTTTTTCTCTATGTTCAAATACAAGACGGTTTTCAACTTTACTATTTTAAACTCCCTCAGGATTTCATGGAATCAAACGGTTTTCCAAAACAAGGATCGACAAACAATTTTTTTCTCAAAAGAGTTTTTTCTTTTTACCCTGTGACATGCCGGATTCGGTCGTAGCGTGTTGACCGGGTTTGGGGTGTTACAGGCAAAATTATGATTTTGCCCCGAGACTCGTAAATCGTTTTTCAGCATATTATTACAATAAACATGCTTAGCTGAACATTTATTTCTCTTTCAACAACCCACAAATCTAACTATTTCATGCATTTATTACACAAACTTAATCTTTGCATTCAAGTCCTATTTAGGTGTTTTTATGGAAACACCTTTCACAAAAGTTGTTTCACAACTCCTTAACATTCATTTTCATCCATAAAAATTTAGCTAACAACATAAAATCTCTCATGGAAAGTCCCTAGACTTTCAACCATATCACAAATTAGTCCTCTCATTAGCTAGATTAAGCTTTGAGGACTCCAAAAGTACAAAAATTATCAAATAACACCACAAAAATCACTTACTTGTAGAGAAGATGAGTTGCTGAAATTTTCAAGCTTTCAAAACCCCTCTAAGCATGAAATTTTCGGTGGAGATAGAGAGTGAATAGTGAAAGATGATAGTTTTTCTTTTTACCATATTGTATTCATCTTTTCTCACCTAATTCACCCAATTTTGACCAAAAATTAAATGCTCTTGTCTCCCTATACCATATGGCCGGCCAACACTCCTTTATTGGCCTAATTTCACTTTAAAGACCTCCATTTTAAAATTATATAGCTATTAGGTACCTATACCTTGAAAAATATAACTTTTGCACTTTATGCGATTTAGTCCTTTTTCATAATTAAGCATGCTATCGCTAAAATTAAAGCATCAGAATTTCCACATAGCCTTATATTAATGCTATAACACATAAAATAACATCAAAATAATTTTCCCTAACCTCGGTTTAGTGGTCTCGAAACCACTGCTTCGAATAGCCTCAAAATCGAGCTGTTACAATTATGATATATTTTGTTCAAAAATTTGAAATTTTGTTAAGTATGCTAAACTTCATTATGAATAAAATTCTATTATTTCAATAATTTTTATGTTGGCTGAATTATGTCATAAATATACTCTTAATAAAGCATGCAAATCATACCATACAATTTTTTAGTTCCTTAGGAAAGTTAGGCATGCATGAAAGTTTAAGTCTCTAGAATTGACTTAGTAGTTTTTTGAGGCAAAATCCTAGGAAGCATGGAATGTTGAAATTAATTTAGGCAACTTTTGTTTGGACCGTTTGAGCCTTTCAAGCCAACCTTGATGAAATTTTATCCCTTGAAACCCAACTTTGAGACTATATGGCCTAATTTTATTTGGACCCTTGCAATATTTAGCCATCACTTTTCTCTTAATTATCTTTAAATTTTCCCAAACACTAGACTCAGTACTATTCAGAACATTCTTTAATAATAAGTTTGGGGGAGTTGAAAAGAAGTATCAAATGCTCAAAAAAAAATTGTAGTACATAAAGTAAAATGCTCGTGAAAAGAAAAGAAAAGAAAAGAAAAAGAAAAAAAAAAAGAGCATATGTACTTGAAAGAAAATAGATGTACAAAAGAGCATGTGAAAGCAAAGTAAGTTGGTGTATTGAAGGTAATTATTCTGAAAGTCTGATTGAAGCTGAGTCTAGGGTTTTTAGCCTAAATTTATCTATCTTTTACCTACCCTTAGCCTAGCCACGTTACAACCTTCTTAAAGACCTATTGATTCAAGTTTCTATACTACCTACATTAGTGGAGAGAAATTCCTATGTTCAACATATGAAGGCATAAGTTAAACTTAATGATTACAGCTTAATCTTGAATAAGGGAATAAAATCAAATTGGTAGGGATTTAACACATCTTTATTTGGAATCATTTAGTCTATTTTTGGTATCATAAGATTGTTTGAGATTAATTTGAATGATATGTATACTTAAGTAGCGTAAATCTCAAAATTCTTGTTCTTGAGCATAAGTATACTAAAATCATAATTTTGGGAAGAATGTTGTTCTGAAGGAATTTTTCAAAGGTGTTTCCGAGAAATTCTTTTCAAGTTTGTGCATTACTCGGGACGAGCAATGAATTAAGTTTGGGGGTGTGGAAAGACGAAAATATACACACTTTTTCATGCTCTTTTTAACTCAAATTCATGAAGTTTCGGTAAAATTCGTGTCGAAAATAAATAATAATTATAAAATAATTAAATTGCACTAGAATTACGAACATGTTGAATTTTAATTAATTTTATATAAAATTTTGATTAATTTTGATTATTTTCAACAGATTTGCACAAAGGGCGAAAAATGGCTCGGCAGACACTACTAGAAGCGCAAAACCGAGAAGCAACTTTGAAGCATCAAGGCCTAATTAATTTTTTATCCTAAGACGGTCCAAATTATGTGTATTAATTCATAATATAATTAATTTTAATTTTAATCCAACTTAATTTGGGTTAAATAAATTATTGTTAATTAATTATGAAAAGGGGCCCAGTTGAGCTGAACCGAGAAAACCAATCCCACCGAGGACTGGGCAGCCCAAAACCGTCCTACATGCTGACCCAATAAGCTTGCTTGGCTGATTATTTTTCTTTCAAAATGGCCCTTGAAGACTCCATAAAATTGCATTCAAACCCCTCTACTATTTATGCCTTTCTAGATTTGCCCCTACCTTAAAATAGCATGTTTGAAATCTTCAAACATGCCACATGTGTGGCCGGCCATGGGGGGAGTCTTTGGCTGCTGATTTTGGCTATTTTAGCGGCCTTCTCAACTTATAAATACCCCCTTGGCTGCTCACTTCAAACGCATCTCAAAACCATTCATACTTCACTTCTCTCTCACTTTTCTCTCTTCATTGTTCTTCATTTTCTTCCCCTATTACCTTGCTGATTTCACCTCTTGAAAAAGAGTCATTCAACCACCATTTGGAGCAGCATTTGAGTGTTCGTGGAAGCCTCGGTTCAACAAGACAAAGCGGAGAAGGAGGAGCAGAGCAAACTTGTCAAGCCTCGGAGAAACACTAGATTTGATTGTTGTTCCTTATCCTTTTAATTTTATTATTGTTGTTATGAACATGTCTATGAATATTTTTGATGTTGATATGTTTAATTTAATTAATATGGCTTAAATTTAATTCGTGTTAGGTTGACTGCATTTCGTCTACTTAATTTATTAAAATGTGTTTGTGTTGTTATAGGCATCGGTAAGATGTTTGATTAAGTAAAAACATGACTAAGTTATTCTTGCATTACAATTGTAAGGTAACTAATGAATTAATTATTTAAACAGATTGAAATTGTAATTAATTGACACAATACTTAATCAGTGCATGTTTAATCATCTAAGGTAGCTGAGGATTAAATTAGCAACAGTATCTAACGATATATTAGCCTTGCATAACTTGCAAGATTATTGTGATTAAACTATTTCAAGGTAGAAATACATTGTTACCTCACGTAATCTTTTATGTCCTTAGGAGATTGAATTATTTATTTGAATTGACATAAAGATATGTACAAGAGATTATTTTAATTTCATAAGTATGTATGTGCATTAACACATTTGCTTATTAAAATTTGTTTAATCGGTTGAATTGACATAGAGATATAGTCAAGAGATAAATGGATTTTGGTAGGTAAGTATGTTCTAAAGTTAGCAAATTATTGAGTTGCTGTGAATTTATTCGTAACAACATGAACATGAGTTTAATAATTCTAAGTTAAGAAATGTAATTAATCTAACACAATTATGTCATCTTGATTAAAATCATCTTTCAGAATCGTGCATTGGAACTTTTATTTTCTATTTATTTATTTTACTTAGTTAAAAATCTTACTTTTTAATCACCTCCTCAAATCAAAATATTTTTCTTCACCAAAGTGTTTTAATTTGCATTCATAAATAATTCTTTTCACAGTCCCTATGGGTACGATAACTCGACATTTACTTATCACTTTATTCGTTGTGGCGATTGTGTACACTTGCACATTTTCGTCGTTCTAGTATGCTCGCCATACCTAAGGTGATCGGTAGTGTGATTGAACCTTTCACCTCGACAGGGTGGTTCGCAAAAACATACAGTGGGCTAGCTTTGGCTAATGAATATTCTTTTAAACCCATTTTTCCATACGCTTCCCATGATAGGGCTTCCACTGCGCTTCCACTATTGACCAGTATCCTCTTGACTTCAAAATCGACAACTGTTATTGAGACTACCATCGGGTCATTTCCATCTTCGTCATTGATTAGCTATTCATCATCGCTTCTAAACTCAACATTCCACTTTCCCTGGTGTTGTGGCCTTTTCGGAACTCTAAGCGACATTACAGCCCTCATGTGTGCCCGCCTTTTTGTGTTTGAATGCACCTAATTGTCATCGGTGCCTATGATCACATTAATGGTACCTCGCACCTTGTGTTTGCCTTTGGGGTCTGAACCTCGTGAGCTCTGGCCCTGCTGTGGGTCTCGCTAGTTCACGAATTCAAAGTGTTCTCCATTATGTACCGCTTCTTCTATGGCATCTTTTAGTGTGAAGCAGTCTTTCATTTTGTGCCCCATGTCATCGTGGAAGGCACAACGATCCTTGGAATTCGTTCTTCTACCGATACTCCACATCAGGGGTGGTTTGGAGAGGATGCCTAGGCTCTTCACCTAGCCGAGGATGTAAGTTCCCGTGGCATTTACCGGGGTATAAGCTTCAAACCTTCACTGGGGGATAACGTCTTGCGTGCCCTTACTGGGCCTTTGATAGTTTCTAAATGTGTCACCTTGGGTTAGGGTTCTTTGCGGCCTATCAAGCTTAACCCGTAAGGACTAGATGATGGGAACCTGTCTACTGCACGATCCCTCTCTGTTTCTGGGTAGTCGATCTTCTCTTTGAAAATTAGCTCGTGAAGCTCTTTTAATCTCTTCTACCTCTGTGAACTTATGGGCTCGCTTGTATAGGTCATCTAGGCTCTGCGGCTTGTTGCCTGTGAATGAGTACTGCACATGGTCATTTTGCACTCCAATGATGAAGGCATCTATCGCCCACTAGTCTTCTAAGTTCTTCATGTTGAGAGTTGCCACGTGGAACCTCTTCACATAATCTTGAAGGGACTAGCCCTCTCACTGCTTCACTAACATCAGCCGCATGGGAGTGCTCATGATCGCTCGATGGGCCTTGAACCTACCGAGAAACGTTTGCCCCAGCTGTGAGAAGTTGCAGACTGAGCCCTGTTGGAGAGAAAGGTACCAATCCTTGGTGCTTCCTTTCAGCGTTGTTGAGAAGGCCTTACAGTTGGCCGCATCCGACGTCCCCAACAAGTTCATATAATTGCTGTACTACATCAGATGGGCCTGCGGGTGGAACGACGGAAATGTGTAAGTGTACACAATCGTAACAAGTAATAAAGTGACAAGTAAATGTCGAGTTATCGTACCCACAGTGTAACAGCCCGATTTAGGGCCTAGTCAAAATAGTGGTGCGAGACCACAAATTCGAGTTAGTAAAATTGAGTTTTTAAGGTTTAAGAGATGTTTGCATGATATTATGAAAGTTCTATGTAGAAATTTTGTGAAAATTTCTATTAAAGGGTTCATTAGGACTAAATTGCAAAAGTTGCAAAATATGAGATTCTAGAAGCTTTTTTCTATGAAATAGCTTTGGAATATAAATTAACAGTCCTTAAATAGCAAATTGCCCAAATTATAATTTTTGGACAAAAAATGGACATGAGTTAGTAAATTGTGAATTTTAAAGAGAAGGGCATTTTGGTCATTTATCAATTAAATGATTAAAATGGTAAAAGATGATAAAAATATTATCCATCTTCTTCTTCCTTGTGTTGAAAATTTGAGAGACTCCATAGCTAGGGTTCTTCACTTTTTGAAGCTTGCTAGTAAGTGCATCCTAGCCCCGTTTTTAATATTCTTCGTATTTTTAGAGTCCTCGTATTATGAATTAGCTATTTATAGCTATAAGTTGAGCTAGAATTCATGTTCATAAATCTACCCATGTATGACATGCTTGTAAAATGATGTTTTATGAAAGATTATGAGAGTTTGATGTTAGATAAACATCTTTTCCTAAATGAATTTCATGAAAAATGCTAGTATGGACTAGTTTGTAGAAGTTGTGAAATTTGTCATACATGATAGAAATAGTGAGAATTGATTGTTGCTATAGTTGAGGGAGTGAATTAGCTAAGCATGAAGTTCACGAAAGTTGAATAAAAATCACTTTACGAGCCTTGGGGCAAAAGTGTAATTATGAGAAAGTTTAGGGGCAAAATGGTAATTTTTCAGAAGTATGTGTTAAGAGTCAATTTAGTCAATGTGTGTATTAAATGAGCTAAATTATTATTATAGATCAAGAAAAACGAAGCCTGGATCGAAACCGAGGCAAGAACAAAGTCGAGGACTAAATTACATTTCTACATACATTTTGTACATTGAGGTAAGTTTGTATGATTTCTAAGCTTTATGATTAATATCATTGAATTGCTTAGTATGATGTAGAATATATCTTAATTCCATGAGATTTTTGATGCTACGTTAAACAAAGAAATCAATGAGATTAAGCATGAGAAAGTCCCGATTGAAGTTGAATTACTTAGGATACTCGATCTATCACATGAGACAAGGAAGTCCGTATAAGACCAAGCCAAGGCATGGCATCGGCAGTCAAGCAAGTTATCATGTAAGACCAAGACAAGTCTTGGCATTGAAGAGTTATTATGAGATGAAGACTCATATAAGCCCAAGCCAAGGCATGGTATTGGTGAGTCTCCAAGTAAAGTTGTCATGTAAGTCCAAGACAAGTCTTGGCATTGAAAAGCTATCATCAAATAGAGATCCCATGTAAGTCCAAGCTAAGGCATGGCATTGGTGAGTAACAAGGAAGATTTCATGTAAGTCCAAGCCAAGGCTCGGCATTGACCCGTTCATGAGTAAAGATACCAAGTAAGACCATGTCAAGACATGGCAATGGTAAGTTCCAAATGGAACACACAAGGAAGACTTCGTGTAAGTCCATGTCAAGACATGGCATCGATACCAAGTTGAGAGATCCCATGTAAGACCATATCTAGGATATGGATTTGGCATCGAGATATATGTGAGATGAGATTCAGTATCCTCAATTATTCATAGTAATTCATCGGGAAAAAGAGTAAAGAATAAATTAGAAAGCAAGACAATTAAGCAAGTAAATCTATCATCAAAGTATGCTAGTCAAAGTTAACTAAGAGTATTATTCATGCTGTGAATGATGAAGTTAAGATTATGCTTACCTTAACAAAGTATGCTAATCTATATGATTAAGTGATACAGGTACCTTGTTTACCTTACAAGCACGAGACTAGTAAGTACCGTGATAAGTGTAAGAATCATTAAGAGTAAGTAAGCTCAAGCATGTGAACTTAGCAATGCCTTTGCTTATGATAAATGAGTATGTTAAGTATATACATATATATATGCGTTGTTATATGCATTACATGCAAACTTACTAAGCGAAATGCTTACGTTTTTAACTCTTTCTTTCCATGTAGTCCCACCAAGCGAATCTTGTGGATCATCATCATCGGAGCTCAGAGCACACTATGAATCGCTATTTTGGTATAGCCAAGTTGTTTATATTAAGTATGGCATGTATAGGAAGCATTTCATTTTGAGTTATGTTTTAGAATTAGCCAAAGTGTTGGCTATCAAGCCTAGTATTCTTTTTGTATATGGCCAAAGAGATGGGTCATGAATGATTAAGTATGTATGTTTTTATTTATCAATGAAGTATGCATCCTTGTTCATGTTAGATGTAATACTTGAGTTATTGAATTGAGTATTGGATTGATCTTGATCTCAGGGTGGCAATTGGCTTGGAAAATAGCCTCTAGGTGCCCACACGGATAGACACACATGCGTGTGTCTAGGCCGTGTGTCCCCTGCACATTAGTGTTTTAAGTCAGAATAGACCACGAGCTAATCACACGGCCGTATGTTTAGGCCGTGTGTGACACACGGTTAGCAAATGGACGTGTGCCCTGGCCGTGTGAAGTCTGCACCTTGCACTTGTAATTTGAATTGCCACACTACCAAGTACACGCGTGTGTATGGACCGTGTGGATAAGTCAGAATGCCAAAGTTTAGCACACGGGCCAAAGCCACAGGCGTGTCAAGGCCGTGTGAAATTAGTCAGTGTCGTCCATGGGTGGAAGACACGGGCATGTCTTAGGGATACACGGGCGTGTCTTAAGTCACATGGGCGTGTGACCCCTGTTTTGAGGAAAAGTTCCCGATTGAGTTCCAAAAGTTTTCGGATAGGTGTTTAAGGCCTCGTAAGCCCATGAAACGTATGTTTTGACTAAGAAAGAGAAGTTTTTGTTTCGAAACAAAATTTTACAGCCCGTAAGTACATGTTTACTTAAGTTCAAGTATGGTAATGTCTCGTATCCAATCTTAGTCTAGGACTTGGGTATGGGGTGTTACATTTAGTGGTATCAGAGCTACGGTTTAGTCGGTTCTAGGACTAACGTAGCACGAGCACGAGTTTAGCTATACATACCATACGTAAGAATGTTTTTATAATGATAGTGTGACGACTCCTGACAACTTAAATTATGTTTATACATATAGTAAATGGAACCCGAAAGAGCTGTAGCGGATGACGTAGAAAGTAACGTGCCGGCTACCGCTGAAGGGAAGGTGCCTAACGAGAATGAGAATAGACCCACTACGGTGAGTCAGAGAGGAGGAGAAGAGGCTAGAGAAGCCGTCCTTCATATGATGAACACGTGGTATATGGAGTTCGTTCGTACGAACCTGAATGCTCAAACCCCTCCACCCCCGCCTATTCCTCAACCTATCCCGGTAGCCCCTCAAGTAGTGGAGGTGGTAAGAGGAGAGAAGCCTCCGGTTGATAGGATTAGGAAACATGGGGCAGAAGAATTCCGGGCTAAAAAGGATGATGATCCGGAAAAGGCCGAGTTCTGGTTAGAGAATACCATCAGGGTATTCAATGAGTTGTCATGCACGTCTGAGGAATGCATGAAGTGTGTAGTCTCTCTTTTAAGAGATTCTGCTTACCAATGGTGGAACACCACAGTGTTAGTGGTACCACGAGAAAAGATCATGTGGGAGCTCTTTCAAGAGGAGTTCAGAAAGAAGTATATTAGTCAAAGATTTGTCGATCAGAAGAGAAAGGAATTTCTAGAACTGAAGCAAGGCAAGATGTCTGTGACTGATTATGAGCGTGAGTTTGTACAACTCAGTAAATACGCTCGAGAGTGTGCATCCATCGAGGCTATCATGAGCAAGAGATTCGAAGATGGACTAAATGAGGACATTAAGTTGTTTGTTGCTATCCTAGAATTAAAAGAATTTGTTGTGCTAGTAGAGCGGGCTTGTAAAGCTGAAGAACTAGTAGAAGAGAAAAGAAAATCTGAAACGGAGTCTCGTGACTCTAGAAAGAGACAGTGGGGTAAGTCATTCCAATCCTCATCAAAGAATTCAAGAGATTTTTCCACTAGATCGGCTACTTCCACTGGGTTTTTGAGGAAAGACAAGAATAAGTAGTATCCAAGAAATAAGGCGCAGACTACTTCAGTTTGTAATGTGGGGAACGTTCAATCAGATAGACCTGAATGCCCACAGTGCGGCAGACGTCATCTCGGAGAATGCCGAGCACATAAAAATGCCTATTTCAGATGTGGTTCGCAAGACCACTTATAAAAGATTGCCCTGAGACGATGAAGGAAGAGAGAACTCAAAACCCGAGATCTGGGAGTATGGTCAGAGGAAGACCGCAGAGGAACCCAGGAAGTGGGGCGAGTGGGAGAGGTAACCCTAGAGAGCAGGCCGCGAGACCCGATGGTAGGGCGCCTGCGAGGGCTTATGCTATTCGCGCTCGCGAAGAGGCATCTTCTCCAGATTTTATTACGGGTACCTTTTCCCTTCATGATATTAAAGTTATTGCTTTAATATATCCCAGATCCACACACTCTTACATTTGTATGAAACTAGTATCTGGTATGAGTATGCCTATAGATTCTACAGAATTTGTGATTAAGGTGCCTAATCCCTTAGGTAAGAGTGTTTTAGTTAATGAAGCATGTAAAGACTATCCATTGATGATTAGAGGTCACTGTTTTAAAGCAAACCTTATGTTGTTACCATTTGATGAGTTTGACCTAATTCTTGGTATGGACTGGTTGACCACCCATGATGTAATAGTAAATTGTGGGAAGAAATACATTAAGATGAGATGTGAGAATGGGGACACTCTCCATGTAGAATCAGACGAACAAAGTAAATCGTCGGTAATGATTTCTCATATGACGGCACAAAAATACATAAGAAAAGGGTATGAGGCATATCTGGCCTTTGTGATGAATGATAGAGAAACAAAGTTAAAAATTTAGTCAGTACCGATAGTATGTGAATACTTGGATGTTTTTCTCGAGGAATTACCAGGACTACCACAAGTTAGAGAGGTTGAGTTCAGCATTGAGCTAGCTCCTGGTACTGTAACATCCTAGAATTAGGGGTTCTGCATTTTGTACTATTTCATGCATTTGGTTAGCTATGCTTGTTGTTCTGGTGTGTTTGGGGGTCTTGGGGAGGCTCGGGTTTGTGCCAGAGCTTTGGTAAATTTATCTCTTTAGGTCACTTTAGGGGGGAAAGCTAGTGGATACAGGCCTTAGGTATGTTTGGTTGTAATTTGATGTCACAAGGAGCAAGGTGGCTTAGTGGTTGGCGTCACAAGGGAGCATGGATGGGAGAGTGGGTTCGAATCCCACAGGTTGCAATTTTTGGAATATTTATTTTGTGCCAGGATGGAGAAGAGGTGACATTTGTCTGGGACTCTATCAAGGAGGTTGTTGAATGAGTCAAACGATTTAAAATGGATGGAGGAGAGGAGTTGGGGGAGTTTGAAGTGATCAACCATTTCAAATGGTGGATGGAGAGTGAGTGGGGGAGTGGATCAAGGAGAAAATCAAGGAAGTGGGGAGGTGAGTTGAGAGTTGGCCGAATGTTGGAGAGGGGGGAGGTGAATTTCGGCTATAGGGTGTTTAGCAAGGGAAAATTTGGTATTAGAGGGAGGAGAGCAAAACCGAACCATTTGGTGTTGTGTCGAAATTGTTTATGCGGTCTTAGTTTTTTCTTTTACATTTTCGACAGTTGATACTCAAGATTTCGGGTACCTTTTGGTCACTAATTCTTCTTTTCGTTGAGCATTTTATTTGATCTTTGTTTCCTCTCTTATTTTCGAAACCCCAACTCTCCATTTGCTTCCTTTTCTTTTCTCTTTGCAAACATTTCTTTTTGCCATTGTGATTGCCAAAATACCATAGCCGAATCCTCTCCTAGTCTTTTCTCTTCTTTAGTCGAACTCTTCTTCTTCTATTTCATCTTCTTTTTCTTCTTTGTTTCTTTATTTTCATCTCCACATAGCCGAACCTCTCTTTTTACCATTGGTTTTCTCACCAAGCCGAAACCTTGCTACTTCTTATCTCTTTTCTCTGCAATTGTTCTTTTCTTTTGGGTGCTAGCTGAACCTGAGTTGCCCACTTTCTTCACTTTTCTTTTTGTCTTTCTCTTGTTCTACTCTTGAGCCGAAACCCCTCTTGTGTCAAACTAAACCCGTATATTTCACCTTTTGATTTTAGTCGGACATCATGGTTTGCCGAAAGTATAGAACCAAGTTGCGTTGATAATTAAGGTAAGGAGTTTCTCTCTAGACCTATACGATTAGTTTCTCTTCGTTGTACTCTGCCATAACCAAATCTCTTTGTTAGGCAATCGCTGATTTCACTGTGGGACCTTACTGACCAAGACTCTCTTCATGGATGGGAGTGCTAGTCGATTTGAGGAGAGGAGTGGACTCGTAGTCTTTGCTCCCAAGTTCAAACGACGTGCTGTGTCGGCGGTTCGAGATTTTCTGCCAGGTTGTGGTAGAGAGCCGACATCCGTTTGGGATAGGCAGATAGTGGTTATTTTCGCTAGTGAGAGTAGCGTCGATCAGGAGGGTTTAGTTCTTCGCGTAATCAGGTGTGTAATTCTCACACCTTTCCTTGTTTGATTAGTAATAAATATGTGTATTGTTTACAAGCCGAAATATCTACAACGGCTGGTGAATTACCCTTGGGGGGGTAAAATCGGAGATACCAGGTTAGTTACCTTTTGATTATGTCATTTAAATAACTCAGCATGAATATGTGTATGCTTCCAATTATTCGATGTACATTGATATATGTTGCACTCATCACATTATGATTATATGTTGCATGGGATTGGGATATGATATTGATGAAAAGGGGCAGTGTATATCGGTGACTCTGTCACATTGTGTCGGTGGCTAGGCCACATATATATCGGTGACTCTGTCACATTGTTTTTGTGGCTAGGCCACTTATATCGGTGACTCTGTCACGTTATATCGACTTTGAGCAGCATGACTGTCAACATGACTGCCAATGAGGAGTGTAGCGGATGGAGGGTTGATTGTAAAAATCCCCACAGGTTTTTTGAGGTTGGACATATAGAGCGGTGTGTAGCGGATGGAATACTAGGTTGGGCTGGGTTGCATTGCATTCACTATCTGATATGCCATGTTGTTAGGGCTACGGCCCTATTCGATACGTATGGGCTTCGGCCAAATTTGTGACTGTGAGGGCTAAGGCCCAATTTGTTTCCGTGGGCTTAGACCAGGTTTCGTTCGTAAGGGGAATTACACACTGAGTTCTCGTAACTCACCCATCTGCTTAATTTTGCAGGTAATCCCTAGTTCGAGGATTTGGAGCCGAGGAGGACTCTGTGGTGGCCATGCGTTACTTCTTTCGTAAACTCCGTTTTCTTTATTTTAAACTTATTTTAAATTTGGGAATTTGTTATGTAATAACGCCTCCGGGATTTAATTTGGTTTTTGATGTAATAAGGTTATTTTATATTATGAAATGTTAAATACGGAGTTTTTTTCTAAAAAAAAACTTTATTAACAATCTTTTTTCTGGAATATTAACAAACGGATCACAAGCAATAAATAATTAAACTCGGGTTTTTCTTAGAATTACAAAAACTGTTTCAAAATGTCACGTTTCTGAAGTCCACTAGTTTTGGTTTTTTTTTTCGTATCACAAAACAAGTTTTCGGTAGTTAGTATTATTAACTAAATTTTGCAAGAAAATCATTGAATCACACCTACATTTCAAAATGGAAACAAAACTCAAAATTTTTAAACGATCACAAAGTTTCTTTAACAACCTTTCCATGTGACAAGCCAGATCCGGTCGTAACGTCTAGGCCGAGTTTGGGGTGTTACAATTATGGTATCAGAGTCAAGTTGCAAAACTTGGCTGTGGAATGGGTTCAAAAGTGTTTTCCAAATTTGTTTGTCTTTCTGGAAGTATGGCACCCGAGTCTCTAATACCAAATCCGTACTGTAAGTTTTCTGACTTTGGTTGATTTTATGAAAAGGATTTTATTGTGTTGTGATTGCTAGTTATAAGAGATAAAATTTTAGAGATTGAGACCTTTAGAAATACGATTTACGAAAACTACTTCTAAATCTGACTTCATAAGCTATCCGTTAATAAACAGTGGAACGGTATACTAATTCATAAAATTTCTAATCAGATTAAGTCGATTCAGTAAACATGAGCGCTAGAGGACGTGGATATGGTGTACGCTGCCGTGGTAGAGGCCGGGGTGTTGAGGCTGGATCTTCGGAATCAGGACATGGGCCGGAAGGCAGAGTGCCAGCATCGCCGAGAGTGGGAGAAGGATCTCAAGACCGAATTGGAGGGGACGATGCTTTGTCCCAAGCTATGCTGCGTGTTCTGGAGTGGGTTGCTGGAGCAAGCACAGGATTGGTAGCTCGAAAATCTATTCCTGAGCGACTTCGAGCAAACAGGGATGAGATATTTAGAGGTATTTCTGGTGTGGCCCCAAACGTAGCGGAATATTGGCTAGAGGCAGTTGAGCGGATTATGGATGATCTGGACTGCACGGCAGAGGAGAAGTTGAAAGGAGAAGTGTCCCTCCTTCGAGATGAGGCGTACCAGTGGTGGCTCACGATAAGGGAGGGTACTCCAGCGGATAGTATTACCTTGGATATCTTTAAGACAGCGTTCCAGGGAAAATATGTTGGGGCTAGTTATGTGGATGCCCAGAGGAAAGAATTTCTGAATTTAGTCCAAGGGAATAAGTCCGTGGCCGAATATGAGGCGGAGTTTCTACGTTTAAGTCGTTGTGCCCGAGGAATAGTTGCGACTGACTATGAGCACTGTGTTCGGTTCGAGGATGGTCTGCGGGACGAGCTGCGGGTACTAATAGCTCCGCAGTGGGAAAGAGATTTTGCCATTCCGGTTGAGAAAGCAAAAATAGCCGAGGAGGAGAAACGGTCTGAGAGGCAGTATCGAGATAAGGATAGGGGCAAGAATAAGAGGAGTTTTGGGTCGTCAAGATCTGCTGGGTATTTCCAAAAGAGGCCTAAGTTTGAGGGGCCGGGTTGAGTTGCGATGCCTGTTGCTGTTGGTCAGTCTCGACCGTGTGCTCGATGTGGGAAATTACATTCGGAGGAGTGTTGGGTAAGAAATAGAGGATGTTTCAAGTGTGGATCTATGGATCATCTGATAAAGAACTGTCCACAAGAGTTAGCCAGGGCGCGGTCGGTAGGTCAGGGATATGCACAGTTCGGAAGAGGTGGGCAGGAGCCACCAAGAGGTCGTGGTCCGATTAGAGGAGGAAATGGATTTGGTCGAGGGCGTGGAGCACCAGGCAGAGGTGCTGGTAGTACAGACGCAAGACAACCTGGATTGATTTATGCGGCTAGACGTCGAGAGGATGGCGATGCACTGGACGTCATAACCGGTACATTTCTTGTATTTGATGCACCCTTTACAACTTTGATAGATATTGGTTCTACACATTCGTATGTTGCATGTACTGTATATGGGACTTTGAGCATTAAATCTGAGCTTGCTGCTAGAGAAATATCTGTGGTTGACACTCTAGGATAATCTGTTGTAGTGAACAAGTTGTTTAGGAATGTGCCTTTAGAAGTTCAAGGGGTAGTGTTTCTGGCAGACTTGATGGAACTACCGTTCGGCGAGTTTGATCTGATTTTAGGCATGGACTGGTTAGTTAAGCATCGTGCAAACTTGGATTGTGCTGCTAAGCGTATGGTGTTAAGAACTCCAGAGGATAAGGAAATAATTGTGATAGGGGAAAGAAGAGATTATCTGTCCCATGTAATCTCGGCACTGAAGGCTGAAAGGATGGTGCGAAAAGGGTGTGAGGCATTCCAAGTTTTCATTAGTGCTTTGGATGTCAAGGAATTGTCCGTAGGGGATGTCAGAACGGTGAAGGAATTCTCAGACGTCTTTCTTGAAGAGCTTCCGGGGTTACCTCCGGATCGCGAGGTGGACTTTGGCATTGAGCTACTTCCGGGAATAGCTTCGGTGTCCATTGCCCCTTATAGGATGGCGCCAAAGGAGCTGGTGGAACTTAAAGCTCAGATCCAAGAGCTGTTGGATCGTGGATTTATCCGACTAAGCGTGTCTCCGTGGGGAGCACCGGTGTTGTTTGTGAAGAAAAAGGACGGGTCGATGCGTATGTGCATTGACTATCGTCAGTTGAACAAGTTGACGATTAAGAACAAATACCTGTTGCCAAGGATTGACGATTTGTTCGATCAGCTAAGAGGAGCTTCGGTGTTCTTGAAGATAGATTTAAGGTTAGGGTATCATCAGCTAAAGGTCAAGGAGGTGAATATTCATAAGACTGCTTTTCGAACTCGTTATGGTCACTACGAGTTTTTAGTGATGCCGTTCGGGTTAATGAATGCACCAGCTGCATTTATGGATATGATGAACCGGGTATTCCAACCCTACCTGGATCGGTTTGTCGTGGTGTTCATAGATGATATCTTGGTATATTCGAGGACTGAGGAGGAGCATGATTTGCATCTTCGGATAGTTCTGCAGATTTTGAGAGAGAAGCAACTGTATGCCAAATTTAGCAAGTGTGAATTTTGGTTGAAGGAGGTGACCTTTTTGGGGCATGTTGTTTCTGCTGAGGGGATTAGGGTTGATCCCCGAAAGATTGGAGCTGTTTTGGATTGGAAACCGCCGAAGTTAGTGTCGAAAATTTGAAGATTCCTGGGTTTGGCTGGTTATTACAGAAGGTTCATAGAAGGGTTTTCGTTGATTGCTGCACCTCTAACCAAGCTACTACGAAAATGAGTACCGTTTGTTTGGGCCGATAAGCAACAGGAAAGTTTTGAGAAGCTAAAGAAGATTCTGACTGAGGCACCAGTTTTGATTCAGTCTAAGGCTGGGAAGGAATTTGTCGTCTATTGTGATGCGTCGCACACAGGGTTAAGATGTGTGTTGATGCAAGAAGGGAAGGTGATAGCGTATGCGTCTCCGCAATTAAGGCCACATGAAGTGAATTATCCCACTCATGATTTGGAGCTAGCTGCGGTAGTGTTCGCTCTGAAGATTTGGGGGGCCCAACCGTATGGAGAAAAGTCGATTATCTACACCGACCATAAGAGCCTAAAATATCTCCTTACCCAGAAGGAGTTGAATTTAAGGCAGCGGAGGTGGATTGAGTTATTGAAGGATTATGACTGCTCGATTGAGTATCACCCGGGTAAAGCTAATGTAGTGGTGGATGCGTTGAGTCGTAAGGTGATATCGGATTTGAGGGTGATGTTTGCTCATCTCAGTTTGTATGAAGCTGGAAGCTTGTTAGCCAAACTTCAAGTGAAGCCTTCATGGGTAGGTCAGATTAAAGAGAAATAGTTATTAGACGAATTGTTAAGTTCTCGACTTCAGCAAGTGGAAGGTGGTGAGACAGAAAATTTTGGTCTGAACAATGAAGAGGTATTATGCTTTCGTGGAAAGGTTTGTATTCCGAATGACTCTGAGTTGAGACAAATGATTCTTCGAGAGGCGCATAGTAGCCCATACGCTATTCATCCTAGTGGGAGTAAGATGTACCAAGATTTGCGTGAACAGTATTGGTGGCCAGGTCTGAAGTAAGAAGTTACCGAGTTTGTGAGTAAGTGTTTGACGTGTCAACAGGTGAAGGTAGAACATCAGTTGCCTTCGGGGTCGCTGCAACCAGTAAAGATTCCACTTTGGAAGTGGGAGAGGATGACGATGGATTTAGTTAGTGGGCTACCTCTTACGCCTACTAGGTAAGATTCGGTGTGGGTGATTGTCGATCGGTTGACGAAGTCCGCTCACTTTATACCGGTTCGTATCGACTATTCACTGTAGAAGTTGGCCAAGCTGTATGTAGCAGAGATTGTAAGGTTACATGGGGTACCAGTGTCTATCATATCAGACAGAGACCCTAGGTTTACATCGCGATTCTGGAAGGCATTACATAAAGCTTTAGGTACAAGATCGGATTTCAAAGACGGCGTTCCATCCACGGTGATGATGGTCGATCGAGAGAGTAATTCAGATTTTGGAAGACATGTTAAGAGGCTGTGTAATCGACTTCAGAGGTAGTTGGGAGGATTTTCTACCATTGGCAGAATTTGCGTACAACAATAGCTATCAATCCAGTATTCAGATGGCACCCTATGAGGCATTGTATGGTCGTAGGTGTCGTACCCCTACCTACTGGACAGAGTTGGGTGAGCGATAGTTGTTGGGTCCGGAATTGATCTCAGAGATGGAGGAAAAGGTTATGTTGATTCGGGCTCGGTTGATGGAAGCTTACGACAGGCAAAAATCGTATGCAGATCTGAAGCGTAAAGAAATAGAATTCTCAGTGGGTGATCAGGTTTTTCTGAAAGTTTCACCTTGGAAGAAAGTTCTAAGATTTGGACGGAAAGGCAAGTTGAGCCCCAGATTCATCGGACCTTATCGTGTGTTGAAATGTGTGGGACCAGTAGCTTATCAGCTTGAGTTACCTCCGGAGTTGAGTCGGATACATGATGTATTTCATGTTTCAATGTTAAGGCGCTATCGTTCGGATCCATCTCACATAGTGCCGGTGGAAGAAATTGAAGTAAGACCCGACCTATCTTTTGAAGAAGAACCAGTGCAGATCTTGGATCGGGATGTTAAGGTGTTGAGAAGGAAGTCGGTTCCGTTGGTCAAAGTTTTATGGCAAAATCACGGTTCTGAGGAAGCCACATGGGAGCCGGAAAATGTGATACGACAGCAATACCCTCACCTCTTTTGATCAGGTAAATTTTGGGGCCAAAATTTCTTTAAGGGGGTAGAACTGTAACATCCTAGAATTAGGGGTTCTGCATTTTGCACTATTTCATGCATTTGGTTAGCTATGCTTGTTGTTCTGGTGTGTTTGGGGGTCTTGGGGAGGCTCGGGTTCGAGCCAGAGCTTTGGTAACTTTTTCGCTTTAGGGCACTTTAGGGGGGAAAGCTAGTGGATGCAGGCCTTAGGTATGTTTGGTTGTAATTTGATGTCACAAGAAGCAAGGTGGCTTAGTGGTTGGCGTCACAAGGGAGCATGGAAAGGAGAGTGGGTTCGAATCCCACAAGTTGCAATTTTTGGAATATTTATTTTGTGCCAGGATGGAGAAGAGGTGACATTCGGCTGGGACTCTGTCAAGGTGGTTGTTGAATGAGTCAAACGATTTGAAATGGATGGAGGATAGGAGTTGGGGGAGTTTGAAGTGGTCAACCATTTCAAATGGTGGATGGAGAGTGAGTGGGGGAGTGGATCAAGGAGCAAATCAAGGAAGTGGTGTGGTGAGTTGAGAGTTGGCCGAATGTTGGAGAGGTGGGAGGTGAATATTGGCTATAGGGTGTTTAGCAAGGGGAAATTCGGCATTAGAGGGAGGAGAGCAAAACCGAACCATTTGGCGTTGTGCCGAAATTCTCTATGAGGTCTTAGTTTTATCTTTTACATTTTCGGCAGTTGATACTCAAGATTTCGGGTACCTTTTGGTCACTAATTCTTCTTTTCGTTGAGCATTTTATTTGATCTTTGTTGCCTCTCTTATTGTCGAAACCCCAACTCTCCATTTGCTTCCTTTTCTTTTCTCTTTGCAAACATTTCTTTTTGCCATTGTGATTGCCGAAATACCATAGTCGAATCCTCTCCTAGTCTTTTCTCTTCTGTAGCTGAACTCTTCTTCTTCTATTTCATCTTCTTTTTCTTCTTTGCTTCTTTATTTTCATCTCCACATAGCCGAACCTCTCTTTTTACCATTGGTTTTCTCACCAAGCCGAAACCTTGCTACTTCTTATCTCTTTTCTCTGCAATTGTTCTTTTCTTTTGGGTGCTAGCCGAACCTGAGTTGCCCACTTTCTTCACTTTTCTTTTTGTCTTTCTCTTGTTCTACTCTTGAGCTGAAACCCCTCTTGTTTCAAACTAAACCCGTATCTTTCACCTTTCGATTTTAGTCGGACATCAGGAAGCATCCCTTTTGGTTTGCCGAAAGTATAGAACCAAGTTGCGTTGATAATTAAGGTAAGGAGTTTCTCTCTAGTCCTATACGATTAGTTTATCTTCGTTGTACTCTGCCATAACCAAATCTCTTTATTAGACAATCGCTAATTTCACTGTGGTACCTTACTGACCAAGACTCTCTTCATGGATGTGAGTGCTAGCCGATCTGAGGAGAGGAGTGGACTCGTAGTCTCTGCTCCCAAGTTCAAACGACGTGCTGTGTCGACGGTTCGAGATTTTCCGCCGGGTTGTGGTAGAGAGCCAACATCCGTTTTTGGATAGGCAGATAGTGGTTATTCCCGCTAGTGAGAGTAGCGTCGATCAGGAGTGTTTAGTTCTTCGCGTAATCAGGTGTGTAATTCTCACATCTTTCCTTGTTTGATTAGTAATAAATATGTGTATTGTTTACAAGCCAAAATATCTATAACGGCTGGTGAATTACCCTTGGGGGTAAAATCGGAGATACCAGTTAGTTACCTTTTGATTATGTCATTTAAATAACTCAAAGATGAATATGTGTATGCTCTGATTATTCGATGTACATTGATATATGTTGCACTCATCACATTATGATTATATGTTGCATGGGATTGGGACATGATATTGATGAAAAGGGGCAGTGTATATCGGTGACTCTATCACATTGTTTCGGTGGCTAGGCCACATATATATCGGTGACTCTGTCACATTGTTTCGATGGCTAGGCCACTTATATTGGTGACTCTTTCACATTATATCGGCTTTGAGCAGCATGCCTGTCAGCATGACTGCCAATGAGGAGTGTAGCGGATGGAGGGTTGATTGTAGAAATCCCCACAGGTGTGTTGAGGTTGGACATATGGAGCGGTGTGTAGTGGATGGAATACTAGGTTGGGCTGTGTTGCATTGCATTCACTATTTGATATGCCATGTTGTTAGGGCTACGGCCCCATTCGATACGTATGGGATTCGGCCAAATTTGTGACTGTGAGGGCTAAGGCCCAATTTGTTTCCGTGGGCTTAGACCAGATTTCGTTCGTAAGGGGAATTACATACTGAGTTCTCGTAGCTCACCCCTCTTCTTAATTTTTCAGGTAATCCCTAGTTCGAGGATTTGGAGCTGAGGAGGACTCTGTGGTGGCCATGCGTTACTTCTTTTGTAAACTCCATTTTCTTTATTTTAAACTTATTTTAAATTTGGGAATTTGTTATGTAATAAGGCCTCCGGGATTTAATTTGGTTTTTGATTTAATACGGTTATTTTATATTATGAAATGTTAAATACGGAGTTTTTTTTTCTAAAAAAAACTTTATAAACAATCTTTTTTCCGAAATATTAACAAACGGATCACAAGCAATAAATAATTAAACTCGGGTTTTTCTTAGAATTACAAAAACTGTTTCAAAATGTCACGTTTCTGAAGTCCACTAGTTTTGGTTTTTTTTTCGTATCACAAAACAAGTTTTCGGTAGTTAGTATTATTAACTACATTTTGCAAGAAAATCACTGAATCACACCTATATTTCAAAATGGAAACAAAACTCGAAATTTTTAAACGATCACAAAGTTTCTTTAACAACCTTTCCATGTGACATGCTAGATCCGGTCGTAACGTCTAGGCCAGGTTTGGGGTGTTACAGGTACTGTACCAATATCTATTACTCCTTACAGAATGGCTCCAACGGATTTCAGAGAGTTGAAGTCACAGTTGCAAGACTTGGCAGATAAAGGTTTTGCAAGATCAAGTTGTTCTTCATGGGGTGCTCCAGTTTTATTTGTGAAAAAGAAAGATGGAACCATGAGATTGTGCATAGATTACCGTCAGCTTAATAAAGTGACAGTAAAGAACAAGTACCCATTGCCAAGGATCGATGATTTGTTCGATCAATTGAAGGGGGCCACTGTATTCTCTAAGATAGACTTGAGATCTGGGTACTACCAGTTGAGAGTAAAGGATTCAGATGTATCCAAGACCGCTTTTTGAACGAGGTATGGGCATTACAAATTTTTAGTCATGCCCTTTGGATTGACCAATGCTCCTGCGGTATTCATGGACTTAATGAACCGCATCTTCAGGCCATACCTCGACAAGTTTGTAGTCATTTTTATCGACGACATATTGATTTATTCCCGAGATGAGAATGAGCATGCTGAGCATCTACGAATGGTCTTGCAGACTCTACGAGAAAATTAGCTTTATGCCAAGTTCAGTAAAAGTGAATTTTGGCTCAAGGAAGTAGGATTTCTGGGACATATTGTCTCGGGAGATGGAGTCCGAGTAGATCCAAGTAAGATTTCGGCCATAATGGATTGGAATCCACCGAGGAATATCTCTGAGATTAGAAGTTTTCTAGGCCTAGCTGGCTATTATAGACGATTCGTCAAGGGGTTTTCCATTATTGCAACTCCGATGACGAAATTATTACAGAAAAATGTGAAGTTTGAGTGGACAGAAAGATGCCAACAAAGTTTCGAGAAACTAAAGGTATTATTGACAGAAGCTCCGGTTTTAGTACAACCCGAGGCAGGGAAAGGGTTCGTGATATACATCGATGCATCCTTAAATGGATTAGGCTGTGTACTTATGCAAGAAGGCAAAGTGATTGCTTATGCCTCAAGACAGCTAAAGCCCCATGAGAAGAATTATCCGACGCACGATTTAGAGTTGGCTGCCATAGTCTTCGCATTGAAGATTTGGAGACACCATTTATATGGTGAAAGATGTCAGATTTTCACCGATCACAAAAGTTTGAAGTACTTGATGACGCAGAAAGAGTTGAACTTAAGGCAGCGGAGATGGTTAGAGTTGATAAAAGACTATGAGTTTGTCATTGACTACCATCCCGGGAAGGCGAATGTGGTCGCCGACGCTTTGAGTAGAAAGTCCCTATTTGCATTAAGGGCAATGAATTCGCGGATGACTTTATCCGACAATAGTTCTATTCTAGCTGAGTTGAGAGCTAGACCAATGTTTCTCCAAGAGATCATTGAAGCTCAAAAAGAAGATAGTGAATTGCAAGCCAAGAGAGCTCAGTGCGAGACAGATGTTGAGTCCGATTTTCAGATTAGTCCCAATGGAAGTTTGATGTTCAAAGATAGAACTTGTGTACCGAGAAAGGAGGAGCTTATTCAGAGAATTTTGCATGAGGCACACTACGAATGTTTATCTATACATCTGGGTAGTACCAAGATGTATAATGACTTGAAGCAACAGTATTGGTGGCCAAGAATGAAGAAAGATATTTCAGAGTTTGTTTCCAAATGCATGATTTGTCACCAAGTAAAGGCTGAACACCAAGTACCTTCGGGTTTGCTTCAACCCATTTTGGTTCTCGAGTGGAAATGGGACCGTATCACCATGAATTTTGTAACGGGTTTATCATTGTCACCAAGCAGGAAAGATGCTGTATGGGTTGTGGTTGAAAGACTTGCGAAGTCAGCCAATTTCATACCTGTACGAGTGGATTACTCACTCGACAAGTTGGCAAACTTGTATGTTTCAGAAATAGTAAGGCTACATGGAGTTCCTTTGTCAATCACATCGGATAGAGATCCGAGATTCTCCTCCAGATTTTGGAAGAAGTTACAAGAGGCCTTGGGTAAAAAGTTAAACTTTAGTACATCTTTTCATCCTCAAACCGATGGTCAATCGGAGAGGTTAATACAAGTACTTGAAGATATGCTCCGGTGTTGTATTCTTGAATTCAAAGGCAGTTGGGAAAAGTTTCTCCCATTAGTAGAATTTGCCTACAATAATAGCTTTCAGTCGAGCTTAAATATGGCGCCTTATGAGGCTTTATACGGGCGTAAGTGTCGAACGCCTTTTTATTAGACTGAACTCAAGGAAAACCGAATTCACGGGGTTGATTTGGTTAGAGAAACTGAAGAGAAAGTGAAAGCGATCCGAGAATGTTTAAAAGTCGCCTCAGACAGGGGTAAATCCTACTCTGGAGTTCTGAAGAAAAGAGATAGAGTATCAAGTCGGGGATAAAGTTTTCTTGAAAGTGTCACCATGGAGAAAGGTTCTCAGATTTGGCCGTAAAGCAAAGTTGAGTCCACGTTTTATCGGATCATACGAGATTACTGAGAGAGTTGGGCAAGTAGCTTATCGATTGGCTTTGCCATCAGAGTTAGAAAAGATACATGATGTGTTTCACGTGTCTATGTTGCGACGCTACCGGTCAGACCCTTCACATATAATTGCCCCGTCAGAGATAGAGATTCATCCCGACATGACTTATGGTGAAGAACCAGTTAAGATTTTAGCTCGGGAAGTCAAATAGCTAAGAAATAAAAGTATTGCCCTAGTGAAAGTATTGTGGCAAAGACATGGGAGAGAGGAAGCTACGTGGGAACCGGAAGAGAGCATGAGAAACCAGTACCCAAACCTATTTGCTGGTATGATTTTCGAGGACGAAAATCCCTAAGAGGGGGAGAATTGTAAAACCCGGTTTACGGCCTAGTCAGAATAGTGGTGCGAAACCACAAATCTGAGTTAGTAAAATTGAGTTTTTAAGGTTTAAGAGATGTTTCCATGATAGTATGAAAGTTCTATGTAGACATTTTGTGAAAATTTCTATTAAAGGGTTCATTAAGACTAAATTGCAAAAGTTGCAAAATATGAGATTCTAGAAGCTTTTTTTTTATGAAATAGCTTTGGAATATAAATTAGAAGTCCTTAAATAGCAAATTGCCCAAATTATAATTTTTGGACAAAAATGGACATGAGTTAGTAAATTGTGAATTTTTAAAGAGAAGGGCATTTTGGTCATTTATCAATTAAATGATTAAAATGGGAAAAGATGATAAAAATCTTATCCATCTTCTTCTTCCTTGTGCCGAAAATTTGAGAGACTCCATAGCTAGGGTTCTTCAATTTTTGAAGCTTGCTAGTAAGTGCATCTTAGCCCCGTTTTTAATATTCTTCGTATTTTTGGAGTCCTCGTATTATGAATTAGCTATTTATAGCTATAAGTTGAGCTAGAATTCATGTTCATAAATCTACCCATGTATGACATGCTTGTAAAATGATGTTTTATGAAAGATTATGAGAGTTTGATGTTAGATAAACATCTTTTCCTAAATGAATTTCATGAAAAATGCTAGTAAGGACTAGTTTGTAAAAGTTTTGAAATTTGTCATACATGATAGAAATAGTGAGAATTGATTGTTGCTATAGTTGAGGGAGTGAATCAGCTAAGCGTGAAGTTCACGAAAGTTGAATAAAAATCACTTTACGAGCCATGGGGCAAAAGTGTAATTATGAGAAAGTTTAGGGGCAAAATGGTAATTTTGCCAAAGTATGAGTTAAGAGTCAATTTAGTCAATGTGTGTATGAAATGAGCTAAATTATTATTATAGATCAAGAAAAATGAAGCCCGGATCGAAACTGAGGTAAGAACAAAGTCAAAGACTAAATTGCATTTCTACATACATTTTGTACATTGAGATAAGTTTGTATGATTTCTAAGCTTTATGATTAATATCATTGAATTGCTTAGTATGATGTAGAATATATCTTAATTCCATGAGATTTTTGATACTATGTTAAACAAAGAAATCAATGAGATTAAGCATGAGAAAGTCCCGATTGAAGTTGAATTACTTAGGATACTCGATCTATCACATGAGACAAGGAAGTCCGTATAAGACCAAACCAAGGCATGGCATCGGCAGTCAAGCAAGTTATCATGTAAGACCAAGACAAGTCTTGGCATTGAAGAGTTATTATGAGATGAAGACCCATATAAGCCCAAGCCAAGGCATGACATTGGTGAGTCTCCAAGTAAAGATGTCATGTAAGTCCAAGACAAATCTTGGCATTGAAAAGCTATCATGAAATAGAGATCCCATGTAAGTCCAAGCCAAGGCATGGAATTGGTGAGTAACAAGGAAGATTTCATGTAAGTCCAAGCCAAGGCTCGGTGTAACACCCTAAACCCGGCTCAAACACTACGACCGGATCTGGCATGTCACTAGGAAAGACTGCTAAAAGAGTTACGAGTCTTAGAAGGTCTTTTATTTAAACTTTCTTAAAAGCCTCAAGTTCCGTGGTTCCATTGCATGCCCAATATTTATTTAAGATAAACTTTAATTAATCAAACCTTGTGTTTTAAGTGAAAGTTGAAAACACCTATCGTTTACTAGATTAAACCCAAAGTTGGTGGCAAAATCTCTTTTTGTTTTTTAAAAGAAGTGTTGTTTATCAGATTGAGAAGAAAACTTTCGTTCGTATTTTATAAAAACATTTTGTCGAGTAATTTATATTAAATACGTCCAAAGATTAAAATTAAAATTTATCCAAATTAGAAGTGGCCTTATTACATTTCCAAAATCCCGAAAATTTAAAGAAAATAACGTTCTATTTAAAAAGAAAGAAACCGTGCGTGGCCACCTCGTAGTCCCCTCTGGCCCGGTCTGCTGAACTAAGCGTTACCTGTACAGATGTTAAACAAATAGAGTGAGTCAAAAGACTCAGTGTGCAATAACCAAACACCCTTTATTGGGCTCAAGCCCGTTAGAACACAGTTGTCCTTAGCCCCACAAAGATGAATAGCACAATAACATATGCATGATGATGCAGGGCCCATTCCAACCTAAACTTCCATCCGCTATACACCATTGATGGCAGTCATGCTGCTCACCGTCAGAAATTATGACGAAGTCACCAGGCTGAAATGGCACAAGCCACCAGCTTATCAGAGTTGTGACAGAGTCACCAGGCTGAAATGGCACAAGCCACCAGATTATCAGAATTGTGACATAGTCACCAGGCTGAAATGGCACAAGCCACCAGATACACTTCCCCTTCTATTCATGGCATATTTTCCCCCATGCAACATGAAATCATGGTGTGAGCATGCAACATATCTCAACATGTATCAAATGCAACATAAACTCATGTCAAAATAATCACATAATTATCACAAATACAAATCACTAACCTGATGTCTCGCTTTTACTTACCATATATAGAAGAACAACTAATGCCGTTATTTCGGCATCTCACCGTACATACACATACTTAAAAGTAACAACAAAGAGATGTGAATATTACACACCTCAACACGAGGAGTACTAAGCTCTCAACACTATCGAAACTCTCAGAAGAGGGAACGACTGCGATCTGCCTATTCTGTTCTAAAGCCGGTCCACAACCCGGTGGCGGGCCTCATCTTCACAAAAAGCACTTCGCTTCTTGAACTTAGGGGCTGGGACTACAGGTCCAACCCCTTCCTTCCCTTGACTAGATTAACAAAAGTCGAAAGCTAGCAGTCTAGGCTTAAGAAACCGATTGAGTCCCTAAACAAACACCATGTTAAAGCCGATTCTTAGAAATAGAATAGAAGAAGTGACCTTCCGGCCAAATGAATCAATAGAGGGTTCCCTTACTACCCATTCGGCCAATCCATTACTTACCCAAAATCTTCTCGAAAGTAGGCCACACGAAGCAGAAGAGATAAAGATACACCCCTCTACAATCGGTCAATGCTCAAAGAAGTAAGTCGAGACTTTGGTTTTACCCAAACCAAGAGAAAAGAGAACAAGAAGGAACATAGAAGAAGGCTTCTTACCAAGACCAATGTTTTCCAAAAGAGGAGTCAATATTCGGCTACCAACACAAGTCGACAGAAAAGGTGCCTATTCCTGAAACAACAGTAAGATTCGGCCTTCACACAAAAAGAAGTGCAGAAGAGGAAAGAAAATAAAACGAGAAATAAGGTTCGGCTATACAGGAAGAACGAGAAGAAGAGCTAGGGAGATTCGGCTACTCAAGGCACTAGCATGAGATGAAAACAAAAAGGAAAAAGGAGGGTTTCGGCTTCAAAAGAAAATGAACCAACAATGTGAAGGGTGGATGGTGATGGTAAATTCGGCTATGAGAGAAACAATGTGAGAGTTTCAGTTTTTGTAAAAGAGAAGAGAAGAAGAAATGTTCTCAAAAGTGCAAAAATAGAGAATGGGAATGTTTCTAAGAGTGCTTTGACTAACGAAATTCTCATAAAATGAACACTTGAAAATGCGGCACCCCCTATAACCAAGATGTTCAACAACATGCCTATGTGCTACTAAAGAAGGTTCGGCCCCTCCTAGCCCCACTAAACCGTGCACACACTCTCACACACCTTCCCAAATTCGGCCAACCTCTCACCCAACATCCCCCTTGCATGATTTCCTCCTACTTTCCCTCTCCATGATCCATTTGATTTCGTTTGACCCCTTCAATCTCCACCATTACCTCATGGCCACGAATTCAAACACTTTGACTCCTTCAACTCTCACCCTTGAAGAGTCCATGCCAAAACCACCATCCCTCCATCCTGACGCCAAAAAGAACTCCAAAATGCAGCATATGCGACTCGAACCTTTTCCCCCTTGTTGCTCCCCTTGTGACGCCACTGCCAAGCACTCTAAGTGACGTCTCCATGCCACTCTACCACCTCTTTTCTTGTGTCAAATAAACACAATTAATTAACCTTAAGGCCTGCCTCAGCAAACTCTCCCTTAAAGTGCCAAAAAAAAAATTTCACTAAGGCTCAAGCTTAACCCCGAGCCTTCCCGGGGCCCCCAAACATACCAGATTAATAGACAAAGCATGCCAAACACACAGAACATAACAAATGCAAAGCCCCAAATTCTCGGATGTTACACTCGGCATTGACCCGTTCATGAGTAAAGATACCAAGTAAGACCATGTCAAGACATGGCAATGGTAAGTTCCTAATGGAACACAGAAGGAAGACTTCGTGTAAGTCCATGTCAAGACATGGCATCGATACCAAGTTGAGAGATCCCATGTAAGACCATATCTAGGATATGGCTTTGGCATCGAGATATATGTGAGATGATATTTAGTATCCTCAGTTATTCATAGTAATTCATCGGGCAAAAGAGTAAAGAATAAATGAGAAAGCAAGAAAGTTAAGCAAGTAAAGCTATCATCAAAGTATGCTAGTCAAAGTTAACTAAGAGTATTATTCATGTTGTGAATGATGAAGTTAAGATTATGATTACCTTAACAAAGTATGCTAATCTATATGATTAAGTCATACAGGTGCCTTGTTTACCTTACAAGCACGAGACTAGTAAATACCGTGATAAGTGTAAGAATCATTAAGAGTAAGTAAGCTCAAGCATGTGAACTTAGCAATGCCTTTGCTTATGATGAATGAGTACGTTAAGTATATACACACACACACACATATATATATATATGCGTTGTTATATGCATTACATGCAAACTTACTAAGCGAAATGCTTACGTCTTTAATTCTTTCTTTCTATGTAGTCCCGCCAAGCGAATCTCGTGGATCATCGTCATCGGAGCTCGGAGCACACTATCAATCACTATTTTGGTATAGCCAAGTTGTTTATATTAAGTATGGCATGTATAGGAAGCATTTCATTTTGAGTTATGTTTTAGAATTAGCCAAAGTGTTGGCTATCAAGCTTAGTATTCTTTTTGTATATGGCCAAAGAGATGGGTCATGAATGATTAAGTATGTATGTTTTTATTTATCAATGAAGTATGCATCCTTGTTCATGTTAGATGTAATACTTGAGATATTGAATTGAGTATTGGATTGATCTTGATCTCAGGGTGGCAATTGGCTTGGAAAATAGCCTCTAGGTGCCCACACGGATAGACACACGGGCATGTGTCTCGGCCATGTGTCCCCTGCACATTAGTGTTTTAAGTCAGAATAGACCACGGGCTAATCACACGGCCGTATGTTTAGGCCATGTGTGACACATGGTTAGCACATGGGCGTGTGCCCTGGCCGTGTGAAGTCTGCACCTTGCAATTGTAATTTGAATTGCCACACGGCTGAAGTACACGGGCGTGTGTATGGACCGTGTGGATAAGTCAGAATGCCAAAGTTTAGCACACGGGCCAAAGCCACAGGCATGTCAAGGCCATGTGAAATTAGTCAGTGTCGACCACGGGTGGAAGACACGGGCATGTCTTAGGGGTACACGGGCGTGTCCTAAGTCACATGGGCGTGTGACCCCTGTTTCGAGGAAAAGTTCCCGATTGAGTTCTGAAAGTTTCTGGATAGGTGTTTAAGGCCTCGTAGGCCCATGAAACGTATGTTTTGAATAAGAAAGAGAAGTTTTTGTTTCGAAACAAAATTTTACAGCCCGTAAGTACATGTTTACTTAAGTTCAAGTATGGTAATGTCTCGTATCCAGTCTCAGTCTAGGACTTGGGTATGGGGTGTTACACACAGGGACTGTGAAAAGAATTATTTATGAATGCAATTTAAAACACTTTGGTGAAGAAAAATATTTTGATTTGAGGAGGTGGTTAAAAACTAGGATTTTAACTAAGTAAAACAAATAAATTAAAACAAAGTTCCAATGCACGATTTCAAAAGATGATTTTAATCAATATGACATAATTGTGTTTATTAATTACATTTCTTAACTTAGAATTATTAAACTCATGTTTATGTTGTTACGAATAAATTTACGGCAACTCGGTAATTTGCTAACTTATGAACATACTCACCTACCAAAATCAATTCATCTCTTGACTATATCTCTATGTCAATTCAACCGATTAAATAAATTTTAATAGGCAAATGTGGTAATGCACATACATAATAGGCAAATGTGTTAATGCACATACATACTTATGAAATTAAAATAATCTCTTGTACACATCTCTATGCCAATTCAAACAATTAATTCAATCTCATAAGCACATAAAAGATTACGTGAGGTAACAATGTATTTCTACCTTGAAACAGTTTAATCACAATAATCTTGCAAGTTATGTAAGGAAAATGTATTGTTAGATACCGTTGCTAATTTAACCCTCAGCTACCTTAGATGATTAAACATGCACTAATTAAGTATCGTGTCAATTAATTACAATTTCAATCCGTTTAAATAATTAATTCATTAGTTACCTTACAATTGTAATGCAAGAATAACTTAGTCATGGTTTTACTTAATCAAACATCTTACCGAGGCCTATAACAACACAAACACAATTTTAATAAATTAAGTAGACGAAATGCAATCAACCTAACACGAGTAAAATTTAAGCCATATCAATTAAATTAAAATTTTCAACATCAGAAATATTCATAGACATGTTTATCATAACAACAACAAAAATTAAAAGGATAGGGAACAAGAATCAAATCCGGTGTTTCTCCGTGGCTTGACTGGTTTGCTCCACTCTTCCTTCTCCGCTTGTTCTTGTCGAACCGAGGCTGCTACGAACACTTTAATGCTACTCCAAATGGTGGATGAATGACTCTTTTTAAAGAGGTGAAATCGACAAGAGAATAAAGAAAAATGGATGGGAAATGAAGAGAGAAAATTGAGAGAGAAGAAAAGAGATGAGAAAGTTGAGGTGTGTTTCAAATGAGCAGCCAATGGGGGTTTTATAGGTTGAGAGGGCTGCTAAAAATAGCCATAATCAGCAGCCAAAGAGCCCTACCATGGCCAGCCACACATGTTGTAACAGCCCGATTTTGGGTCTAGTCGGAACAGTGGTTTTGGGACCACAAATCCGACGCAGAAAAATTTATTTTTATTATATTTTTATGGTCTACAGTTTTATGGAATGATTTCGTGAAAATTTCGTTCGAAAATTTTTGACGTTTGGGCACTCAATTTAGTTAAAAGGACTAAATTGTAATAAGTGTAAAATGTGAGTTCTATAGGTTAAAGGTGTCTAATTGCTATGAAATTTTAAATTGGAGGTTCTTAAATGGTAATTAAACCATTGGTTAAGTTGGTGGACAAAAATGGACATGGTTAGGTATGTTTCTAAAGTTTTTCATTAAGCGAATTTTAGTAATTTGGTTATTAAATGAATTAAAAAGACAAATTAAAAGCCAATTTTTGCTCATCTTCTACCCCATGGCCGAATGTACCAAGAAGAAACCATGGCTAGGATTTTTCAAGATTCCAAGCTCGATTGTAAGTCCGTTCTAGCCCTGTTTTTTAATGATTTTTATGTTTTTGAAATCCTTGTAACACGATCTATCTATTTCTACCACTAATTTAAGAAATAATCAAGGTCTAAAATTTTACCCATGATGGATATTTGTGTATTTTGATGTTTACTGCTAGATTATACAAATTTGAGGTTGGATAAACAACTTTTGCTAAGTGATTTTAGGTAAAAATGTCAAAAAGGACCTATTTGTAAAAGTTATAAAATATGTAGTAAAAGTGTGATTTAATGATAAATGTGGGCTGTTATGAGCATGAAATAGGTTCGGCTAGGCTTGGGTTTTTAATAAATTGAATGAAATTCATTTTACGAGCCTAGGGACTAAAATGTAAAATGTCAAAAGTTTAGGGGTAAAAATGTAATTTTGCCATAATGTGAATTTTGGGCTGAAATGAATAATGTGATGATTAAATGAGGTGAATTTGGTATTATAGATCAAGAAAAAAAAGGTTCGGACCTAGATCGAGGGAAAAACAAAGTGTTTGACGATTAGGTCCATTCCCGCTATTTTTAGGTCGACGTAAGTTCGTATGTTAATAAGCATTAAATTATATGTGTATAAATGCTTAATTGAAATAATTGTGGTAAATGCTATATTATTGAAATGAAATGTGAATGCTATTGAGTACGATACTATGAAAATGACCGATAGATATTCGATACAGCGAAAGTCCCGGTTGAACATTAGGAATAGATAGGATACAAATGTCATGACATTAGGGTTACTAAGATTACGTATAAGACCATATCTGGGATATGGCATCGATATGAGATTACGTGTAGGACCATATCTAGGATATGGCATCGATATGAGACTTCGTGTAAGACCATAGCTGGGCTATTGGCATCGATACGAGATTATATGTAAGACCATATCGTGGATATGGCATTGGTACAGTACTGTGTGTACGAGATTCTCGAGTATCCTTTAGTATTCCAAATGGTTCAACGGGAAATTCAACAAGTATGTCAAAGAAGAGAAAGAGTATGTAAGTAAATATGAATCGGTACAGGTATGTACGTAAAGTCTATAAGCATTGACTTCATGAAATTGTGAGTTCATGATTTCCACGAGAATGATTTTGTGAAAACCTTGTGATTATTAGTCTATACTTGTGATGCATGAAATTCATGATAAATTCAGTTGACGATTATGTGATTGGCTTTCGGGCTAAATTGAGTTATGATATAGCATGTTTTATTCATGCAAATTGTGATTTATCGGATATGAGAAAATGGGAAGATAAGAACTTAGGCAATTGAAATATGTTAAAGCATATGCTTGAAATGTAAATACTCATAATTAATGTGCATGTTTACTATGAGGTTTGAAATGATCTGTTATTTGCTGTAATATGTTACAAATGAGAGATTATGGTTGTTAGGCTAATGCCAAGATATGTTAAATTATGCTTATAAGTTGATAGAGTAAATATTATGATTGAATAAGAATTATAACTGTGAGATTTATAGTAATTTGTATTATCTTGTGTTTAAATTGTTGGACTTGATAAAATATTGGTAAGAGTTGTTTATTATTTTCATACGGACTTACTAAGCTATATATATAGCTTACCCCCCTTCCTTTCCAATGTCTTATAGGGTTATTGAGCTAGCTCGGGTTGGAAATTGCCGGAGATTCTATCACACTATCAAGCTGTCATTTTGGGTATAAATGAATTCAAGTATTTTAAGTCTATGGCATGTATAGGGACTAGGTCAATTTGTTATATGTGTCATGATTAATTTGGCCATATGTGTTGGCTTGTAATTGTTAATGCTTCATCTTATATATAGCCATGAAGGATGGCTTATGCTGATTATAAATATATTCGTATGTTAATGCCCTCTTGTAAATGTGAAATTAGTATGTTTTTAATTGGCTAAGTGTGATGTTTTAAGCATGATAAATGATGGTATAAGAATGACATGTTATTGTCTTGTTTGTGGTTGTTTGGTTGCATTTATATGCTTGATTTTGTGCCATGTGATGCTGTGTAGATGGGTGCAAGTAAGGGTGGCAAAATGGCTTGGTAAATAGCCTTGTTTTGTCCACACGGGTAGACACACGGGCGTGTGTCTAGGTCGTGTATGACACACGGTCTGCCCCACGGGCATGTGTCTCGGTCATGTGTCCCCTGCACCTAAATTTTGAAAAAAAAGAATGTCCAGAATTGAGCACATGGGTAGAGACACGGGCGTGTGTCTCAGCAGTGTGTGCTACACGGCCTAGCACACGGGCGTGTGGCACGGCCGTGTGGCACAAGTCAGAGAGCACCCTAATTTGAACACTGTCTGAAGCACGGGCATGTCCCAGGGTCACACGGGCATGTCCCTTGGACCACACGGGCGTGTGAGCCCTACATCTAGCAAAAATTTTCTAAGTTTTGTAAAAATTTCGAAAGTTTTCAGTTTAGTCTCAAACCACCTCCAAAGCACGTTTTGAGCCTCATAGGCTCGTATAAGGGACTTTATGATCGATTATGAATGATTTTAGTTTAGACGCAAATTTTAGGACTTGAAATTGTGTAATTACTTGTGATGTGAGTCCGGTAATGCCTCGTACTCTACTCCGGCGTCGAATACAGGTAAGGGGTGTTACACATGTGGCAAGTTTGAAGTTTTCAAACTTGCTGTATTAAGGTAGGGGCAAATCTAGAAATGCACAAATAGTGGAGGGGTTTGTTTGCAATTTGAAAAAGTATTCAAGGGCCACTTTTCAAGCTAATTAATCAGCCAAGCAAGCTAATTGGGTCAGCATGTGGGACGGTTTTGGACTGCCCAGTACTCGGTCTATTCGATTTTCTCGGTTCAGCTCAACTGAGCCACTTTTCATAATTAATTAATAATAATTTATTTAACCCAAATTAAATTGGATATAAATTAAAATTAATTATATTATGAATTAATACAAATAATTTGGACCGTCTTAGGCTAAAAAATTAATTCACCTTGATGCTTCAAAATTATTTCTCGGTTTTGCGCTTCTAGCAGTGTCTGCCGAGTCGTTTTTCGCCCTTTGTGCAAACCTGTCGAAAATAATCAAAATTAATTATAAAATTAATTAAAATTTATTATGTTAATCAAAATTAATTATAAAATTAATTAAAATTCATTATGATAATAATTTAAGTACAAAATAATTTATTTTGTAATAATTATATATTTTTCGACAATAATTTTACCGAACTTGCATGAATTTGAGTTAAAAAGGGCATGAAAAAGTGTTTATATTTCGTGTTTCCAGCGGGTCCCTCATTCCCTCGAACATATCTTTAGGTACCTTGAAATCGCATGGCAAACCCACTGCTACGATATCAGGATCTAGCAGGTTGTTGGAGCCAGCGATTCAGGATGCAATGCATAACGGCCCGATTTTGAGCCTTGTCGGAACAGTGGTTTCGGGAACACAAATCCGACGCAGTAAAAACTATTTTATTATATTTTTATGGTCTATAGTTTTATGGAATGATTTCGTGAAAATTTCGTTCGAAATTTTGATGTTTGGGCACTCAATTTAGTTAAAAGGACTAAATTGCAAAAGGTGTGTTCTAGAAGCTAGAGGTGTCTAATTGATATGAAATTTTAAATTGGAGGTCCTTAAATGGTAATTAGACCATTATACTTTAGTATGGACAAAAATTAATATGGTTAGGTGAAATTTCAAAGTTTGGCATTAAGGGCATTTTGGTAAAATGGTAAATAAAGACAAATAAAACTAATAAAAAGATGTCATCTTCTCCAATTTAGTCCCCTTGTGCCAAATTTGAAGAGTCACCATAGCTAGGGTTTTTGGCCATGCTTCCAAGCTCGATTGTAAGTCCGTCCTTGTTCCGTTTTTAATGATTTTTACGTTTTTGTGAATGTTGTAACTTGATTTCGCTATTTCAAGGACTAATTTGAAAGAAAATCAAAGTATAAAATTTTACCCATGTTAGATATTTGTGTATTTTGATGTCTAATGGTAGATTATGCAAGTTTGATGTTAGATAAACAACATTTACTGAGTGATTTTTGATGAAAATGTTAAATAAGGACCTATTTTTAAAAGTTGTAAAATATGTGTAAAAATGTGAATAAATGAAAAATGTGGGCTCTATGAGCATGAAATAGGTTCGGCTAGGCTTGGTTGTAATGAAATTGAATGAAAATCATTTTACGAGTGTAACACCCCTTATTCGTATTCTACACCGGAACCGGGCCCGAGGCATTACCGAATTAAAACCACTTGATCGCCACTTAGGCTCAACGTGACTACACTCAAAAGCTACCACAACTACCTCATTAAGGACCTACGAGGTCTTAAACATACATCCGAGAGCTCCCGAGGCTCTACCGAAACTTTATCAATCTTAAAATTTCTTTCACTCAGACAAGGGTCAGACGCCCATGTGGAATGGGACACGCCCGTGCACCCTCAAGACATGCCCGTGTCTTCCATCCATGGTCGACACTGACTAAATTTACACGGCCTGGACACGCCCGTGTTCTCCACCCGCGGTGAACACTGACCACTTTACACGACCTAGGCACACGCCCGTGTGGCTAGTCCGTGGTCTATTCTGACATTAAATTCTAACATGCAGGGGAGACACGGCCATGTCGCACGCCCATGGGCTGACCGTGTGTCACACATAGCCTAGACACACGCCCGTATGTCTACCCACATGGACAAGAACAAAGCTATTTGTCATGCCCTTCTCACCCCTCTAGCATACACAACATGTACTCATTCAACACATCCATAACCAACTCATAATGAACATAATCTTACATGGATAAATACATTTTTTCATATAATAATGTAGCCATCAACTATGGCATTATACAAAATCTATTATCCATCTAAAGGCCAACACATATTAGCCAAAACAACAAAATACCCTAACGTGTCTAGCCTCTATACATGCCATATACAAAACATTAAGTCCAATGTACCAGAGTGTGTTGATAGTGTGGGCGATCTTCCGATTAATCCGCGTATCACGATTCAATCCTTGTTCTCTATAAGACAAGGGAAAAGAAAGGAGTAAGCTTTGAGCTTAGTAAGTTTACACATAAACAATTTAAGCATTATAGTATAAGCTAAACAACAATTAGCATTATACTAACATATGTAATTCACATCCACTACTATGCTTACTCTTTCTATCCCTTACCACATTTCCAACACATCATGAGTCACATACTCATAATCATTGACATGCACCCCTGCACTCAATAGCACATTTACTCAAAATACAACACATCATTATTCTCAATAATACATCCACACAGCTAAATTACTCGGTTGTTTCACACTTAGCCCACCACAATCAGATCATAGGGTAGTATTGCACATAGCCTACCACAAAGGATAATTATAGTGATTTCGTACATAGCTCACTAAATAATATTGTAACATCCTGAAAAGGGCCTATGCATTTTTGGTTTAATTGTACAAAATGACATATCTTATGTGTTATGAATATATTTTGAACACTTTTGGAAACCTGGAAATGTATGGAAATGTTAAGTTTAAAAGAGGAAAGTGAACATTTTTAGAACCTTGGAAATGTAAGGAAATGTCTTGTAAGGAAATGTCTTGGAAATGTAAGGAAATGTCATGGAAATGTAAGGAAATGTCAAGTTTACAGAGCCGATCGAAAATTTTCGGCAACTTAGAAATGACCTAGAAATGACGAGTTTTAAGGTTTAAAAGGGGAAATTAAGGCAAGGTGGCCTTAAAAGAAAAAGTTTGTGAAATTTGACACACAAACAGGCTTGGAAAAGTGGTCTGAAGATGCCACTTAGGGCCTATGGAAATGGCGCCATATGCAAGAGGAATGGGCCTAAGTTCGAGGCACATGGGAAGCAAATAAAAGAAATTTTATTTTGCTACAAGGAGCAGAGAGGTGGACGGCACATGGCTATAAATTAGGAGCTTTTATTATTTTCTAAATAGTGGATAAATAAGGGATTTATTTATCATTATTTTCAAGAGATAATTGTTGGATTAAATTCTTTTAATTTGAATAAAGAGATAAAGAGGAAAATAAGGGAGAAGTGATGGCCAAGTAAGGGGACTTTGAGTTTAATAATTTCGGCTAAGTAAGGATAGTTGCTGAATTATCTTTTATTTTAAGTGATAATTAAAGAGATAAAGCTATTAAAATAGAAGAGTGGTGGCCAAGTAAGGGACTCCTTAGATGATAATTTCGGCTATAAAAGGAAAAGAGAGGCCATTCTGCATTATTATCTCATTCTTTGAAAGTCTCTGCGAATTCTCTTCACCAAATCTTCTTCTTCTTTTATTTTTCCAAGCCGAAATACCTTGTGTTCTAGCCGAATCCTCCATCTTTATTCTTCCTTTTCTTTTCTTTCTAATCCCTCCAAAAGCCGAAAGTTGTGAGATCATCATCTAGCCATAGCCGAATCTCTGAAGGTTGAAGTGAAGGTGCAATCGATTTCTTCAAGTAAGGGTAAGATCTCATTCGGTTTCATCCTTTCTTCTTAAGATTTGCGAAATCTAGGACTAACCCCATTAATATCTTGTTGCCAAACTTTGAAGAGATCTTTCGGGATTTACTAAGTGTCGACTACAAGGAAGGAGAAGTTCTTTTCCCGAAGGTACACCATAGGCCACGTGTTCCCTAGTTATTCGGTGAGTTTCGGGATTTAAAATCCACAAGGTAAGTGTCTATAGTATTCGGCCAAGGCCATGTTTGGTAAATATATGTGTTCATTAATTATTCAAAAGCGAAAACTAACCAAGTTAATTGATTCAATGCTTGGCGAATGCAAGAAGAGTATAGCGAGAGATTTCAAGACTTGATTCTTAAGTCAAACGACAACAAGGTAAGTTTAAGTATACTAATCCTACTAGGATTTGGATTTATGGCGAATGGCTTTTAATAAAGTAGTAGGTGATTAATCAAATGTAGGGATTAAGGATCTAAGCATTAGATCAAGCTTTTCGGGATTTCAAGACCCTTTCGGTAAGTATGATAAGTTGTGGATATTTGGTTAAGAATTCGTATATTGATGATTAAATCGATTGTTCGATTAAGTGTGTTGATGGAGGCGAATACCATTCAAGAAGGGAAAGGAAGGTCCCTATCCCGAAGTTTAAGAAGAGATCTGTCTCGGCGGTTAGGGATTTGCCACCGGGTGTGGACCAAAGGTCGAAACAAGAAAGTAGGAAAATAGCCGTAGTATCGCCTAGTGATAACATCAAGATGTCGAAAGCATAGTTCTCCAAGTGATCGGTGTGTGATTAACCCACCGTTTTCCGTATATGATATGTATGTGAAATGTGTATCTATTATGAATGTGCTAACTAGTGCGGTGGAAATTGTGATAAGGATACCCTCAAGGGGGTATGTCGATAATCCGTAAGTACCAAACCTGATGATATGTGATTATTAATATGAATATGTGATAATATGCTTGATGAACATGCTCATGCATCATTACATTGTATCATTATTTTATGTGGCATGTGCATGGGTGGGATATGATATGAAAGAAGGTATGGGTGTACTTTATGTACGTGGTCTAATGTTAGCCTTGTGCTACATTAGCGCTTGATGTTAGCTATGTGCTTCATCAAGGAGGTGTTGGCTAGGTGCCACATCTCGGCGGTTGATAGCTGTGTGCATCACCGTGAACCGAATGATATGTGGGATCACTTAGGTGATCGGTGGCTTAGCCACGGCCTTGAGCAGCAAGTCTGCCAAGGTAAGATATGTGGGATCACTTAGTTGATCGGTGGCTTAGCCACGGCCTTGAGCAGCAAGTCTTTCAAGGTAAGATATGTGGGATCACTTAGTTGATCGGTGGATTAGCCACGGCCTTGGGCAGGGGGTCTGCCAAGGTAGGTGTAACGGATAGACCACAGGATGGGTTGGGTGCACTTTCCATAAACTCATTATCTCATCATATGGGTTGATGATGAAATGGGCCAAGCCCAAAGATGTGGAAATTATGTGGTTAACTACCCTATTAGATGAATGTGATATGAATATGGGCCAAGCCCAGAATGTGATAACATGTGAATTTGATAATTGATATTTGATATATGGGTTAATATGTGGTTAACATGTGGGTGGAATTCAGTGGATTAATTACACACTGAGTCTGTATGACTCACCCAATTTTTATTAAACATCGCAGATGATCGTGATTTTTGGACCGGGTTGGAGTGGATACAAAGGTGGCCATGCAGAAGCAGATTTCCATGCAGAAAGATATTTTAATTAATTAAGTAGTTATATTTTCAGTATTTTGATTAAGTGTTTATTGTAATAAGGCCCATTAAAGTGATTGAACATTTTTATTATGTTTAAGCTAGACGACCATTAAATTATTATTGGGAAGTGATTTTAATTTTGGCAACTTATATTTTAAAAGCTTATAATAAAGTTTTAATTTGGATATTTTTGTCAAGCTTATATTATTTAGAATTATTAAATGGGACATGGTTTTCAAATGACAAAATTTTTAATGTTTTTCCCAAATGTGAAATCAGTCTTCAAACGTTTTTCCGCAGTGGCATCTCAAATTCGGTCGTAACGAATGGGCCGGGTTTGGGGTGTTACAAATTGGTATCAGAGCCCAGTTTTAAAACTCTCGGCCTGTGGGCTAAGGCCCAAAACGTTTTCAAATCGAGCCAAGTAAGTTTTTTTTGAAAGTATCTTAAGAAATAAGCAGGTTTTCTGGCATGGCACCTAAGTCTCCGACCCGAAGTCCACCAGGTAAGTACTTCTGACTTCTGAAATGATTTGAGCATGTGAACTGTATGGGCTTTTATGGGAACATAGATTAGAAGATTAGGATCTGTTGAACCCTAGGATTAGTTTACTCAAACACATGCATAAGACTTAAGGATTATTAAACAAACCTGTGAAGTAAGTCGCCGAGTTAAGGTGTGGCAACCATTGTACGCATGTCTAGGATTGGTATTCAGTAAGAGCTTGGTATTTAAGCAGTCCTAGCGACTCACCTCCTCTTTACTCGAATCCTACATGGTGCGTAGCTACGGTTCACCCTAACCAAGAGGACTTATTCACGGGCTAAACCCGATAATTAAAACCCGAAAGGGACTAGCCATGCAGTTTTATAAAATTCCTAGTTTTAAAATCCCTAAATTACCCTTTTAATTGTAGTAAAAGATTATTGTGAAATTTTTTTCCAAAATATCTCCGATTTACAAAATTACAAAAATGCCCTGTATTGTAAATTACTAAAATAACCTTAGTTCTTAAGATTTTCAAAAATACCTCGACGTTTGCTACAATATTTCTACTTTACAAAGATATCAAAAACTTACTTTTACAAATAACAAGATACCTCGATTTGGAAAATTTACTGGAATCCTTCTGACTTCCAAAATTACCGAAATAACCTCGATTTAAAATTTTTGCAACACCTCGATTTGGAAAACAAAATAACCTAGAGATTTTGTAAATTCTGAAATACCTTTAATTTGAAAAATATTTTCGAATTGACCCGATTTATTACCAAAATATCCTGTAGGGGAAAAGATGAAATTACCCTTGGGTAGGGAAAAGGACCAAATAGCCATAAAAGTGTAGTGAATGATGTTGTGAATGAATGTGACTTCATGGAAAAATGAATGTGTCTCTGCTTATGAATGTGAATGTGACTCCACGAGTTAGGGTAGTGAACTTGAACTAGAAACTTTGGTTGATCGAAAGAACTACTTCGAACATCTCTTTTCATAAAACTGTTCGCGAATAATCGATGGAACAAAATTTACGATGCATAAAACTTTTTAATCAGTTAAATCGCGACGTTAGAAATGAGTTCTAGGGGCGTGAACTTAGAGAGGTGTGCCTAGAAATTATGATGGTTCTATTAAGATCGAGTCGCGCAGCATAAGCGTAGTCTTGGCGAGTTAAGATGTACGATCATTCGTTAATAAGTAATTTCGAGGACGAAATTATTTTTAAGGAGGGTAGAACTGTAACATCCCGAAAAGGGCCTATGCATTTTTGGTTTAATTGTGCGGAATGACATATCTTATGTGTTATGAATATATTTTGAACACTTTTGGAAACACGGAAATGTATGGAAATGTTAAGTTTAAAAGAGGAAAGTGAACATTTTTAGAACCTTGGAAATGTAAGGAAATGTCTTGTAAGGAAATGTCATGGAAATGTAAGGAAATGTCTTGGAAATGTAAGGAAATGTCTTGTAAGAAAATGTCATGGAAATGTAAGGAAATGTCAAGTTTACAGAGCCGATCGAAAATTTTTGGAAACTTAGAAATGACCTAGAAATGACGAGTTTTAAGGTTTAAAAGGAGAAATTAAGGCAAGGTGGCCTTAAAAGAAAAAGTTTGTGAAATTTGACACACAAGCAGGCTTGGAAAAGTGGTCTGAAGATGCCACTTAGGGCCTATGGAAATGGCGCCATATGCAAGAGGAATGGGCCTAAGTTTGAGGCACATGGGAAGCAAATAAAAGAAATTTTATTTTGCTACAAGGAGCAGAGAGGTGGACGGCACATGGCTATAAATTAGGAGCTTTTATTATTTTATAAATAGTGGATAAATAAGGGATTTATTTATCATTATTTTCAAGAGATAATTGTTGGATTAAATTCTTTTAATTTGAATAAAGAAATAAAGAGGAAAATAAGGGAGAAGTGATGGCCAAGTAAGGGACTTTGAGTTTAATAATTTCGGCTAAGTAAGGATAGTTGCTGAATTATCTTTTATTTTAAGTGATAATTAAAGAGATAAAGCTATTAAAATAGAAGAGTGGTGGCCAAGTAAGGGACTCCTTAGATGATAATTTCGGCTATAAAAGGAAAAGAGAGGCCATTCTGCATTATTATCTGTTCTTTGAAAGTCTCTGCCGAATTCTCTTCACCAAATCTTCTTCTTCTTTTATTTTTGCCAAGCCGAAATACCTTGTGTTCTAGCCGAATCCTCCATCTTTATTCTTCCTTTTCTTTTCTTTCTAATCCCTCCAAAAGCCGAAAGTTGTGAGATCATCATCTAGCCATAGCCGAATCTCTGAAGGTTGAAGTGAAGGTGCAATCGATTTCTTCAAGTAAGGGTAAGATCTCATTCGGTTTCATCCTTTCTTCTTAAGATTTGCCGAAATCTAGGACTAACCCCATTAATATCTTGTTGCCGAAACTTTGAAGAGATCTTTCGGGATTTACTAAGTGTCGACTACAAGGAAGGAGAAGTTCTTTTCCCGAAGGTACACCATAGGCCACGTGTTCCCTAGTTATTCGATGAGTTTCGGGATTTAAAATCCACAAGGTAAGTGTCTATAGTATTCGGCCAAGGCCATGTTTGGTAAATATATGTGTTCATTAATTATTCAAAAGCCGAAAACTAACCAAGTTAATTGATTCAATGCTTAGCCGAATGCAAGAAGAGTATAGTAGAGATTTCAAGACTTGATTCTTAAGTCAAACGGCAACAAGGTAAGTTTAAGTATACTAATCCTACTAGGATTTGGATTTATGGCCGAATGGATTTTTATTAAAGTAGTAGGTGATTAATCAAATGTAGGGATTAAGGATCTAAGCATTAGATCAAGCTTTTTGGGATTTCAAGACCCTTTCGGTAAGTATGATAAGTTGTGGATATTTGGTTAAGAATTCGTATATTGATGATTAAATCGATTGTTACGATTAAGTGTGTTGATGGAGGCGAATACCATTCAAGAAGGGAAAGGGAAGGTCCCTATCCCAAGTTTAAGAAGAGATCTGTCTCGCGATTAGGGATTGGCCACCGGGTGTGGACCAGTCGGAGAACAAGAAAGTAGGCAAATAGCCGTAGTATCGCCTAGTGATAACATCAAAGATGTCGAAAGCATAGTTCTCCAAGTGATCAGTGTATGATTAACCCACGCTTTTCCTCGTATATGATATGTATGTGAAATGTGTATGTATTATGAATGTGCTAACTAGTGCAGTGGAAATTGTGATAAGGATACCCTCAAGGGGTATGTCGATAATCCGGTAAGTACCAAACCTGATGATATGTGATTATTAATATGAATATGTGATAATATGCTTGATGAACATGCTCATGCATCATTACATTGTATCATTATTTTATGTGGCATGTGCATGGGTGGGATATGATATGAAAGAAGGTATGGGTGTACTTTATGTACGTGGTCTAATGTTAGCCTTGTGCTACATTAGCGCTTGATGTTAGCTATGTGCTTCATCAAGGAAGGTGTTGGCTAGGTGCCACATCTCGGCGGTTGATAGCTGTGTGCATCACCGTGGACTGAATGATATGTGGGATCACTTAGGTGATCGGTGGCTTAGCCACGGCCTTGAGCAGCAAGTCTGCCAAGGTAAGATATGTGGGATCACTTAGTTGATCGGTGGCTTAGCCACGGCCTTGAGTAGCAAGTCTGCCAAGGTAAGATATGTGGGATCACTTAGTTGATCGGTGGATTAGCCACGGCCTTGGGCAGGGGGTCTGCCAAGGTAGGTGTAACGGATAGACCCTGGGATGGGTTGGGTGCACTTTCCATAAACTCATTATCTGTCATATGGGTTGATGATGAAATGGGCCAAGCCCAGTATGTGGAAATTATGTGGTTAACTACCCTATTAGATGAATGTGATATGAATATGGGCCAAGCCCAGAATGTGATAACATGTGAATTTGATAATTGATATTTGATATATGGGTTAATATGTGGTTAACATGTGGGTGGAATTCAGTGGATTAATTACACACTCGAGTCCGTATGACTCACCCAATTTTTATTAAACATCGCAGATGATCGTGATTTTTGACCCGGGTTGGAGTGGATACAAAGGTGGCCATGCGACAGATTTCCATGCAAAAGATATTTTAATTAATTAAGTAGTTATATTTTCAGTATTTTGATTAAGTGTTTATTGTAATAAGGCCCATTAAAGTGATTGAACATTTTTATTATGTTTAAGCTAGACGACCATTAAATTATTATTGGGAAGTGCTTTTAATTTTGGCAACTTATATTTTAAAAGCTTATAATAAAGTTTTAATTTGGATATTTTTGTCAAGCTTATATTATTTAGAATTATTAAATGGGACATGGTTTTCAAATGACAAAATTTTTAATGTTTTTCCCAAAAGTGAAATCAGTCTTCAAATGTTTTTCCGCAGTGGCATCTCAAATTCGGTCGTAACGAATGGGCCGGGTTTGGGGTGTTACAGATATGCTTAACAATAGTATCGCACACAACCCATCATTGTTAAGTATCAAGGTGGTATCGCACTTAGCCCACTATCAAGCATTATCACTACACATTCACATGTCTACTTTGTAATACATTCATCCATTCACAACTACTATCGCATTCATTCCACTAGAATCGAATAGGTTCTCAATCATGCTACACATTAGCTAGCATTAACAATGTATACGCATAAATGCATCGTTCATACGTAAACTTACCTCGGTACTCAAAAAGTATAGAGATGTGTAATTTAGTCCACGACCTTGCCCTTGCCTCGGTTATGATCCGGGCTTCATCTTTCTTGATCTAAAATGATAAATCAACCCGTTCAATGCACACATTGACTAAATTGACCCTTATCTCATACTTTAGCAAAATTACCATTTTGCCTCTAAACTTCATCATATTTATGCTTTTGCCCCAAGGCTCGTAAAGTGATTTTCATTCAAATTTCTAGCCTTTCATGCTTAGCCGAATCATTTACTCAACAAAAGCAATCATCAATTCTCACTAAATTACTCATGTATGACAAATCTCAAGACTTTCACAAACTAGTCCCTACATGCATTTTTCATGGAATTCACTTGGCAAATGATGTTTCTACTACATCAAGCCTTCATATTATTCCATAAAACATCAAAATACATGCATGTCATACATGGTTACATTTTTAACATCAATCCTAGCTCAACATATAGCTAAAAATAGCTTACTCATGTTACTAGGACTTCAAAAATACGAAGAATATCAAAAACGGGGCTTGGATGCACTTACTAGCAAGCTTGAAAAATTGAAGAACCCTAACAATGGCTCGCTTCAAATTTCGGCAGCTTGGAGAAGAAGATGAATGAAATTCTATCATCTTTTTCCCTTTTTTAATCACTTAATTGACAAATGACCAAAATGCCCCTTAGTCAAACCTTTCCAATACCATCCACTCATGCCCATTTTTGTCCAAAAATTAGGATTTGGGAAAATTACTATTTAAGGACCTCTAATTGATAATCCAAAGCTATTTCATACAATTAGCTTCTAGAATTTCACATTTTGCAACTTTTGCAATTTAGTCCTTTTGGACAATTCAACCGCAATTTAACAAAATTGCTTCATGAAACTTTCACACTAACATGAAAACATAGCATAAACCTCAAAACTCATACATATATCTTGGGTTTGTGGTCTCGTACCACTATTCTGACTAGACCCTAAATCGGGATGTTACAACGAGCCTAGGGACTAAAATGTATTGAAAAGATAAGGGCAAAAATTTAATTTTTTCCATAAGGTGTTTTTGGGATTAAATTGAATAATGTAATAATTGAATAAGCTAAATTTGATATTATAGATCAAGAACGACGAGGTTCTGACCTAGACCGGGGAAAAAACAAGTTTGTGGACTAAATCGAACAATTATCCATTTTGTACCGAGGTAAGTTCGTATGTTAAAAAAAATAAGCTTTAGAATAATTGTATTTAAATGCTTTAATATTGCATGAATTGTATGTTTGATTTTTTGAATGAGTACAATCCTACGAATGAGTCTGAAGACGAATCGACAAGCAAGAAATCCTGTTTGAACCTTAGGAATAGGTTAGGATACAAGTGACATGTCACTAGGGTCATTATGTGTTATGTGATTATGTGATTCGGTGTTTGTCTCAGACGTCCCATCACGGTGGTGAGTATACCGGCATATGTTGCGGATACTTGGCGACTTGTGTGAGCGAAGACTGTAGTTACGTCTTGACTGACAGCTTGTGTGAGCAGGCCCGTCGATAGCTCGAGAGCGAGCGATTATGTGATATGAGACTTAGGTAGCTTTGGCTACATATGTGGCACTTAATGTACAAATTTTCCTGAGTATCCGACATTGTTATTCCGAGTGGTTCACGGGTATGTAAAGATGAGAGTATGTGTAAGTTCATTTTGAGATGACTCAGGTATGTACATAAAGCTCATGTTTAATAAATATGTGAAATGATGAATATGAGGTAAGTTTTTATGATGGAATAGATTATGATCATGAGACCATAGTAAGTCTACATTTAATTATGTTATAATTATTGAATGTTATATGCATGGTAAGGTTGCTTATTTCTTGCATACGAGCTTACTAAGCTATATAGCTTACTCCATTTATTTTCCATGTTTTTATAGTGTCGCCAAGCTAACTCTAAATCGGAGATCGTCTGAGATTCGGATCACACTATCAAAATCTCATTTTGGGTATAAATGGTCTTAGCATTTTGAATGTATGGCATGTATAGAGACTTGGTCATTTTGTTATATGTGTCATTGGTAATGTGGCCAAATGTATTAGCTTATATTGGTTAATGATTTCATTTTTGTATATGAACATGTAAGTTGGCTAATGTTTATTATGAGTATATTCATATGTTGATACCATTCATGATTATGGAATCTTGCATGAATTGTGTCGATAAATTAAGATGTTGAAGCATGTTAGATGTTAGCATGTGGATGTAATGTTGATACCTTGGTTGTGGATGTTTTGGTTTCCAAAGTACTCTATGAATTTTGTCATTCAATTGGTGTAAGTGTAGGTGTAAATGAGGGTGGCAAATGGCTTGGTAAATAGCCTTATTTTTGTCCACACGGGTAGACACACGGGCGTCTATATAGGCCGTGTGTGACACACAGTCTGCCCCACGGGCATGTGTTTCAGTCGTGTGTCCCCTGCACCTTAATTGTTGCAAAATAGAATGTCCAGAATTAAGCACACGGGCAGAGGCACGGGCGTGTTTCTCAGCCGTGTGTGCTACACGGCCTAGAACATGGTCGTGTGTCTTGGCCGTGTGAAACCTACACTTAATTCGAATTAAATTAATTTACCACATGGCCTAGCACACGGGCGTGTGGCACGGCCGTGTGGCACAAGTCAGAGAGCACCCTAATTTGAACACGGTTTGAAGCACGGGCGTGTGGCACAGGCCTCATACCCTATTCCGGCAGCGGTGTTACATTTAGTTGTATCAGAGCTGCAGTTTAGTCAGTTCCCGGGCTAACGTAGCGTGTGTAAGAGTCTAGCTATACATGCCATATTTGAATTTTGATAGTGTGTCGAATCCTGTCAATTTAAACTGTGTTTTCATATAGTAATTGGATTCCGACCGAGAAGTGGCTGATGACGTTGAAAGTAATGCGCCGGCTCCCGCCCAAGGGACCACGCCATCCGAAAGTAGACCTGTGACAATTGGTCAAGGAGGAGAGGCTAGGGAAGCATTCTTCCAAAGATTGAATGAGTTGCTTGCCGAGTTTGTTCGGATAAATCTGACCACCCAACATTCTCCACCCTCACCTAACCCTCAAACGGTTCCCGTAGCTCCTCAAGGTGTGGAAATGGTAAGATTGAACAATCCTCTACTCGATAAGATTAGAAAGCAAGGGGCTGAAGAATTTAGAGCAAATGTCAATGATGATCCTTAGAGGGCAGAATTCTGGCTTGAGAACTCTATCCGGGTATCTGATGAGCTTTCTTGCACACCGAAAGAGTGCTTGAAATGTGCTATATCACTCCTGAGGGACTCGGCATATCATTGGTGGAACACTTTAGTATCGGTAGTACCAAGGGAAAGAGTTACTTGGGACTTCTTCCAAGAGGAGTTCAGAAAGAAATATATCAGCGAACGGTTTATTGATCAGAAACACAAAGAGTTCTTAGAGTTGAAACAAGGTCGAATGATTTGTGATCAATCTGACGAAATTTTGTTAGACTCGATGAAGTATGCTTGGGAATGTGTTTCAACAGAGGCTATCATGTGTAAGAGATTCGAAGATGGTTTGAATAAGGATATCAGACTATTAGTTGGGATTCTAGAATTGAAAGAATTTGTTGTGCTAGTTGAGCGAGCTTACAAAGCCGAAGAGTTGAGCAAAGAAAAGAGAAAAGCTGAGTTTGAGGCTAGAGACTTGAGAAAGAGGCCAATGAATAAGTCATTTCAGTCTTCGTCAAAGAAATCGAGGGATATGCATACTCGTTTGAATGCTTCAGCTGGGTATCCTAACAGAGATAGTGGGAAGCAATATTCAGATTCTAAGGCCCAGACTACATCTATAGCGAGCGTTGGTAACGCCAGGTCTAATAAGCCTGAATGCCAACACTGTGGTAAAAGACACTCCGGTGAATGTAGGATGAACAACTGGGCTTGTTTTAAATGTGGCTCCCAAGATCATTTCATTCGGGATTACCCTGAAATGGTTATTTGATGAGCTTTCTTGCACACCGGAAGAGTGCTTGAAATGTGCTATATCACTCCTGAGGGACTCGACATATCATTGGTGGAACACTTTAGTATCGGTAGTACCAAGGGAAATAGTTACTTGGGACTTCTTCCAAGAGGAGTTCAGAAAGAAATATATCAGTGAACGGTTTATTGATCAGAAACACAAAGAGTTCTTGGAGTTGAAACAAGGTCGAATGACTGTGACTGAATACGAGCGAAAGTTTGTTAGACTCAGTAAGTATGCTCGGGAATGTGTTTCAACAGAGGCTATCATGTGTAAGAGATTCGAAGATGGTTTGAATAAGGATATCAGACTATTAGTTGGGATTCTAGAACTGAAAGAATTTGTTGTGCTAGTTGAGCGAGCTTGCAAAGCCGAAGAGTTGAGCAAAGAAAAGAGAAAAGCTGAGTTTGAGGCTAGAGACTTGAGAAAGAGGCCAATGAATAAGTCATTTCAGTCTTCGACAAAGAAATCGAGGGATATGCATACTCGTTCGAATGCTTCAGATGGGTATCCCAACAGAAATCGTGGGAAGAAATATTCAGGTTCTAAGGCCCAGACTACGTCTATAGTGAGCGTTGGTAACGCCAGGTCTAATAAGCCTGAATGCCAACACTGTGGTAGGAGACACCCCGGTGAATGTAGGATGAACAACCGGGCTTGTTTTAAATGTGGCTCCCAAGATCACTTCATTCGGGATTGCCCTGAAATGGTTGAAAAGGATAATTTTCAGAATGTAAGATCGAGTAACACTACTGGTAAAGGGAGACCAGTGAGAAATACGGGAAATGAGACCAGTAGCAGAGGTGTATCCAAGGATTCAGCTGTGAGATTGAAAGCTAGAGCACCTGCTAGAGCTTATGCCATTCGTGCTCGCGACGATGCATCCTCCCCTGATGTGATCACTAGTACAGTTTCTCTTTATGATACTAATGTAGTTGCATTAATTGATCCTGGATCGACTCATTCCTATATTTGTATGAATTTGGTTTCTAGTAAGAATTTACCTATTAAGTCTACTAAGTTTGTGATTAAGGTGTCGAACCCCTTAGGCAAATATGTATTAGTCGATAAAGTTTGCAAGGGTTGTCATTTGATGATTCGGGGTCACTGATTTCCAGCTGACTTAATGCTTTTTCCATTTGATGAATTTGATGTGATTCTTGGAATGGATTGGTTGACACTACATGATGTAGTAGTGAATTGGAGACGAAAAGTTATTGAATTGAAATGTCAAAACAATGAAATTCTTTGGGTTGAATAAGATGAGTCGGGTGAATTGCCTGTTTTGATTTTGTCTATGTCAGCTCAGAAGTATGTAAGAAAGGGTTGTGAAGCATTTCTTGCGTATGTACTGAATACGAAAGTGTTCGATTTGAAGATTGAATCAGTACCGGTAGTTTGTGAATATCCGAATGTGTTCTTAGAAGAGTTGCCAGGGTTACCACTGGTCAGAGAGGTGGAGTTTGCTATTGACTTGGTACCGGGGATTACACCGATATCGATTGCTCCGTATAGAATGGCTCCGACCGAATTGAAAGAATTGAAGTCTCAGTTACAAGAGTTGACAGATAAGGGTTTTGCAAGACCGAGTATTTTCCCCTAGGGTGCACCAGTATTATTCGTCAAGAAGAAAGACGGATCCATGAGACTTTGTATCGATTATCGTCAGCTCAACAAGGTTACGATAAAGAACAAGTATCCCTTACCGAGGATTGATGATTTGTTCGATCAGTTGAAAGGGGCAATAGTATTTTCGAAGATAGATTTGAGATCCGGCTATTATCAGCTGAAAGTTAAAGACTCGGATGTGCCAAAAACCGCGTTCAGAATGAGGTATGGCCATTATGAATTTCTTGTCATGCCTTTTGGACTAACTAATGCTCTTGCTATTTTTATGGACTTGATGAACCGAATCTTCCGACCGTATTTAGATAAATTCATGGTTGTATTTATTGATGATATTTTGATTTATTCTCGAGATGAGACTGAGCATGCCGAGCACTTAAGAATTGTATTGCAAACTTTGAGAGATAAGAAATTATTTGCTAAATTCAGTAAAAGTGAGTTTTGGCTCCGAGAAGTCGGATTTTTGGGACATATTGTTTTAGGAGATGGTATTTGGGTTGATCCGAGTAAGATTTCGGCAATTGTTGATTGGAAACCGCCGAGGAATGTATTCGAGGTTAGAAGCTTTTTTGGCTTAGCCGGGTATTATCGATGTTTTGTTAAGGGATTCTTGATGATTGCTACACCTATGACAAGACTATTGCAGAAAGATGTTAAGTTCGAATGGACTGATAAATGTCAAAAGAGTTTTGAATAGTTGAAAGCATTGTTGACTGAGGCACCGGTGTTAGTGCAACCTGAGTCGGGAAAAGAGTTTGTAATTTTCAGCGACGCGTGATTAAACTGTCTTGGTTGTGTGTTGATGCAAGAGGGTAAAGTGATAGCTTATGCTTTGAGACAGTTGAAATCGCACGAAAAGAATTATCCGACGTACGATTTGGAATTGGCTGCCATTGTTTGCTCTAAAGATTTGGCGACACCATTTATTCAGGGAGAAGTGCCACATCTATACCGACCACAAGAGCTTGAAGTATTTGATCACTCAAAAGGATTTGAACTTGCGACAACGGAGATGGCTCGAGTTATTAAAAGATTATGAGTTGGTAATCGATTATCATCCGGGAAAGGCGAATGTAGTCGCTGATGCTTTAAGTAGGAAATCTTTGTTTGCTTTGAGAGCAATGAATACGCGATTGACTTTATCCGATGATGGTTTTATTCTAGCTGAGTTAAAAAGTAGACCGATATTCCTTCAGCAAATTTGTGAAGCTCATAAGTGTGACGAAAAGCTTCAAACTAAGAGAGTTCAGTGCAAATCGACTAGTTATTCAGATTTTCAAATTGGGGCTGATGATTGTTGATGTTTTGAGGTAGGATTTGTGTACCGAGAGATGCTGAGCTTATTCAGAAAATTCTTGATGAAGCACACAGTGGTTGTCTGTCTGTTCATCCGGGAAGTACGAAGATGTACAATGATTTGAAGAAACTGTATTGGTGGTCAGGTATGAAATGAGATATCTCTGAATTTGTATCGAAATGTTTGATTTGTCAACAAGTAAAAGCCGAACACCAAGTACCTTCGGGTTTACTTCAGCCAGTAATGGTACCCGAGTGGAAATGGGAATGAATTACGATGGATTTCGTAGTGGGTTTGCGTTTGGCTCCGGAAAAGAAAGATGCCGTATGGGTTGTGGTTGATAGATTGACGAAATTGGCTCATTTTATACCAGTACGTACGGATTATTCACTTGATAAATTAGCTAAGTTGTATGTTGTTGAAATTGTTAGATTGTACGGAGTGCCTATTTCTATTATTTCGGGTAGAGATCCGAGGTTTACTTCACGTTTTTGGAAAAAAGTTGCAAGAAGCTTTAGGTAGAAATTGAACTTTAGTACTGCATTTCATTGCAAACTGATGGTCAATCTGAGAGAATGATTCAGGTACTCAAAGATATGATTTGCTGTTGTGTATTAGAGTTCGAAGGTAATTGGGAAAAATATCTACCTTTAGTCGAATTTGCTTATAACAACAGTTTTCAGTTGTAACACCCCTAACCCGTATCCATCGTCGGAGTAGGGTTACGAGGTATTAACGATCATTACACTTCATTTAACATACAATACTCTTACATCTATGCATTCATATTCAAATACCATTCAACACAATCATATTGTCCCTTATAAGAGCCTACGAGGCCTTAAACATGCTTTAGGATCGGTTCAGGACTAAACCGATAACTTATAAAAATTTTGGAAACTTAAAAATATTTCAAACATATAGGGGTCACACGCCCGTGTGAACAGGCCGTGTGCCTTACACGACTCCAGACACGCCCGTGTCTCAGACCGTGTGAAAACAGGGCATATATACTGACTTGGGTTACACGACAGACCACACGTCCGTGTGTCTAGCCCATGTGCCCTTCGAAATGGCCACACACGCCCGTGTGCCAGGCCGCGTACTAGGCTGTGTCAAAACTGTAGGGTATACTGACTTATGAAACACGGACAAGTCACACGCCTGTGTGCTAGGCCGTGTGCCATTTAGGGGGTATACTGACTTGTGCCACACAGCCAGTCACACGCCCGTGTGTGAGACCATGTGGAGCATACTGACTTTAATTTAATTTCAACACCAGGGGACACACGTCCATGCAACATAACCGTGTGTCGCACACGACTGAGACACACGCCTGTGTCTCTGCCCGTGTGGACAAAAATAGGCCATTTGTTTAGCCATTTTGCCACCTTATTTTTACATGCATACACAAGCATAAATTGCAATATTTCACAACTCAATTGTCAGCCAATCCATTTCATTTCATACACATTTTATATCATTTCAACATAGCATTCAAATGCCTAATAAATCACATACAATTTCCATTCATATACTAACCATGTATCTATATAACATTTGCAAAACTTCATTCCATCTAATACTAGTCAAAACATACCATATTTATAAACTCATTCATAACCAAAACATTATACCAAATTAAGCCAAATCACATAGCTTTAACTTATACCATAACATGTACCAAAATTACTAGTTCAAGTGACCATAACTTTCATCTTATAACTAGCCTATACATGTCATATTTACATATATCCAAAAATTCAAAAGTACCAATCGGCAAATGGATAGTGTGATGCATAACTCCGACTTTATCCGAATCGAGCGAGCTATCGAACCTCTATAATACACGGAAAAGAAACAGAGTAAGCTTTATAGCTTAGTAAGCTCGTATAATTCAGAATTAAACTTACCAATTGTAGTATAATCAAGACAATAAATAAGGTAAACTCACTTCAATTTCCAAATGCCTAACAAAAGCATTCATCAACAAGTTAGTCACAAAATACATGAAATCATCCATTCTCTTAATTCAATACTCAATACATTGTATCATACAAAATTTATATATATCATGTACATCATATTCAACATTTTACTCTCAATCATATAATCAATTATTCATTCAATAACAATACTCATCTGTATAAATAGTATTTATGCCCGTTGAACCCATTGGAACTTCAAATGATACTCGGGTGATATACATCAGTGATACGTCAATTCATTATCATTTCCGCTCTTCCGAGCTATTATTAGTAAGCTCCTCCTGAGCTGATGGACAGTAAGCTCTATTGAGCTGAAACGGTAAGCTCTAATGAGCTAAAAATAGTAAGCTCTTACGAGCTGATATATCGGTAAGCTCATACGAGCTGTGTTGAGTCCGCAACAAATGCAGGAGCTCGACCAAAACGGTAACCCTAGTGACATGTCACTCGTATCCTACGAATTCATATGGTTCAAATGGGGCTCGGTAATAATCAATCTATATCAATTAAGCATTTGTATTCCAAGTGTATCAAATACTCAATTATAAACATACATTTCAATTAATTATAAGTATTTAAAAGTTTGATTCTAATTATACGAACTTACCTCGAGTTGCTCGGATGGAAACTATCGACTATTCGTGTACTTTTCCTTTTCCACGATCTAAACCCGATCTCAATTTATCTTGATCTATATGTTATCAAAATCAGCTTATTTAATCAACTATTTATGCAATTTAGTCCAAAACACATATTAGGTCTATTTTACACATTTGCCCCTAAACTTTCACATTTTTACAATTTAGTCCTTATCACATAAAATTGCGAATTTATGCAATTTAGTACAATTTCATGCTAGCCGAATATACTACATGTTGCTAGCAGCCCCTATTTCTGTAATATCCGGGATTTAGGGGTTATGCTTTTTAACTCAAATGTATGTGGTAGCATGCCTAGGTGTGGTTTGAATATGTTCTAGGGGTTCCGGGAACTTTAGAATGTAGGAGAATGCCTTAGAAAAAAATATTAGATTTTGAGTTTTAAAATGGAGCTAAGCAAGATAGGCCTTAAGAAAATTTGTATGAGGATTTAGACACAAGAATTACCTTGGTAAAGTGGCAAAAGAGGCACCACTAAGGTGTCGTGAGAGTGACGCCACAAGCGAGAGGAAGGGGGCTTAGGTTCGAGCAAAGACAAGCAAAGATTTTGGGCTTGCATTTTGCGGCAAAGAGGAGTAGTGATGGACGACACAAGGACTTTAAGTGGATGAGGATGAGACTTGGTCATACTCTTTTAAAAATTCGGCTAAAGGGGGAGATATGTGTTGACTCATTCAAATTATTTTGAATGAGTAAAGAAGAGGAAAAATAGGAGAAAAGCAAGGGAAGCTAATGTTTGAGTGTCACCAAATTCGTGAGAGGGGAGTGAGGTGAAGTGCAATCGGTTGGGGATAGGCTAGTGTGCCGAAAAGTTTAAGGCCATCAAAGTGCCATTTTTGCCATCTTTTCTCGCCAAAATTCAACTTCATTCTCTCCCGAGCTTTCAACCATTTTTCTTTCATAAGCAAACCGCACCAAAATTCACTCTTTTTCCTCTCTTGTTAGACTTTGGCCGAACTATCCATAGACCATTAGGGTCATTTGCCTTTTCTTTCTCTTCTTACTTGTTTAAGGGTAAGCCGAATCTACTATCTTCTCTTCTCTTCTTTTCTTTTTATTTTGCTTAGGCCAAATCTCTCTCTCCCAAAGTTCACCATTGCCGCAACCTCTTCAACGAAAATACCACCATTGCAGAATCTCTGTGGGTTCAAGCAAGGGGTGCAATCGATCTCAACGATAGGGGTAAGGGTTAACTGCCATTCGTTGTTCTTTCTTTTCTTTTGGATTAGCCAAAAGTTTGGAATCTAATCCCTTTTACTCTCTTTGGCTGAAACCTTGAAGGTGAGTTCAGGATTTGAATATTCAAGGTAAGTGAAGTGCGGTATTAGGCCAAAGGCCATTTACTTTGGTTCATTAAATGTTAGAATCGAATCTAACATAGACCATGTAGGGATTTCGACATCTCCAAGGACAAGTGACATTTTCGGGATCGAGACAATCAAGATCGAGAGGGATTAGGAGAAGTCTCGGGATTCTGATCCATTCTGGTAAGGGTGCTTAAGTTGTAGTTAATCAATTAAGATATCATATGTTAGTTAACCGGGTTTTCTGATTAAGTGTTGATTCAATGGATGCGAGTACCAGTAAAGGGGAGAAAGGGGTAGTGCCTACCCCTAAGTTCAAGAAACGTTCGGTTTCTGCTGTTCGTGATTGGCCACCGGGGTGTGGGCCAGCGTCGGAAAGGGATAAGCAATTCACTATTATCCCTGCTAGCGAGAGTGTCGGTATCGATAGTATCGTACTTACGGTTATCAGGTGTGTAGCCTACACTAAAATTCCGATAGATTGATAGTATTAGTGATAGCATGTGTTAATAAGAAATCTGTGTGAATGTGGCTATGGGTACCATATTGGTGGTCCGATCGGTTCGGTACGTAAACCCCTTAATATACTCGATTAATGATGTTATAAGTATGGATATGAGATAAGTATGATTCTGCTTATGACTTTGGGGTATATGGCATGATATCCGAATAATATGTTTATTGCATGGGCATATGGGTGATTTTGATAAAGGGAAGTGTTCCGGTGGTTTTTACCACATTATCCTGTGACTTATGTCACAATATTATATATCCGGTGACTTTTGTCACATATTATGAATCCGGTGACTCTGTCACATTATCTGGTGGCTATGCCACGATTATAAGGGTGATGTGCGGTTGACTATAGCGACTGCCTTCGATGGTGTGTAGCGGATGGAGGGTCGATTTAGTAATCCCCACGGTGTGATTGGCAGGTACGGGTGGTGTGTAGCGGATGGATATCTAGGTGGGCTCGAGATTGCATTTCATTTTATATGTACATGTGATTTAATCCGCCGTTATTTGATTTGCTATGTTATGGGCTGATGGCTAAATGTGATCCAAATGGGCTTTGCAAAAAATGTTATCGTTAAGACTATGATCGATTGGGTTTTTAGTGTACTGTTACACATTGAGTCTGTTGACTCACCCTTCGTGGGATATCTTTTGCAGGTGATACTTAGAGATGGACCAGGTCAGCGAGGACTAGGTGGTGGCCATGCTCAACTCATTATTTCGGTTTTCCTTTTAATAGAATTTACAACATTTTCTTTTATTATTCGGGATTTATTTTTGGGTGATGTTTTTGTAATAAGGCCACCATTAGCTATGTTTTTATACATTTTAAATTTTTATTTACGCTTTCTGAAAAGACTTCAACTAATCATTTCAAATTATTTCGATAAACAACTTAAACTGCTTTTAACACCTAAACACCTAAGGTTTCCAACTTAATAATAAGTTCCAAATTGCGTTTTTTTTTTCCTTTTGACTTATAAAATTTTCTAAACTCATAAAAATAACGTTTTAATGAGACACGAACTTAAATCACCACACGGTTTTCAACATGAACACACTTCAAATCTATTTTTCTTGAAATCAACCTATTTTTTTAAGATAACAAAACGAGTTTTACACTGGGAGCATGCCGATCAGTCCGGGCTTGTGGGCGGGTTTGGGGTGTTTCAACTTGGTATCGAGCCCGAGTTTTAAACACTCGGCCTTGGGTTTTGAAGGCCACAACGTTTTCAAAATTGAGCCCAAAATGAGTTTTTGAAAAGATTTTGGTTAGAATGGTTTTATGGAAGCATGGCACCCGAGTTCTCGGCCAGTCCGCTGTAAGTTCTTTTGTTGATAAATTGATATGAGTATGTTAATGTATGAAACTTTAGTTGATAGGCCTAAGGAAACTATACTTTAGAGACACGGACCCTAGGTATATGTGTACTCTTACGGAAAAACCAACGATTAAAACTCACATTTGCATAAAATTTTCTTTAAACAAGAAGTGAAAAGACTCTAATGCATAAAATTTTCGTGAAAATCGAGATAAGACGCTTGAAGTAGACATGAGTTCTAGGGGACGTGGTCGCCGTGGGCGCAGAGAGGCAAGATGATCGTGTCGGAACCAGCTTGGTCCAGTCGTGGTTCCAAAAATAAGGCACCGCCACCGTAGAGGCGGAATTTCGAGAGCAAACAGGAGGAGATGATGCGATGACGCAGGCTATGCTGCGAGTTTTAGAGCGAGTAGCGGGAGCTAGTATGGGTAATGGGGCTCGAAAGTCGATGGTGAGAGACTTAGGTCAAATGGAGCCGAGGTTTTTAGGGAGTATCGGGCGTAGCTCGAATGTAGCGGAGTATTGGTTAGAGGCGTCAAAGGATCATGGATGATTTGGACCGCATCACGAGGAAAAGCTGAAAGGTGCTATTTCGCTGCTTCGTGATGAGGCTTACTAGTGGTCGCTCACTGTCAAAGAGGGTACCCCTGCAGATCGAGTGGATTGGGGGTATTTTAAGGTTAAGTTTGAGGGAAAATACGTCGGAGCTAGTTACATAGACTCGCAGAGGAAGGCGTTTCTGAATTTAGTGCAAGGAAATAAGTCGGTGGCCCGAGTATGAAGCGGAGTTTTTACGGTTAAGCCGGTATGCCGGAGGATAGTAGCTCACGATTATGAGCGGTGTGTCGATTGAGGATGGTTTGAGGATGAGTAGGAGTGCCGATTGCTCAAGATCGAGAGAGAGACTTTGCGCCTTAGTGGATAAGGCACGGATAGTCAAGAAGTTAAGCGGTGAGAGATGAATCGGGACCGAGGTCGAATAAGAATAAGAGGAATTATGGGTCTTTAGGGTCATCCGGAACTTTCGTAAGAGACCTAGAGTTGATGGGTCGCGAGGTCGTGATCGTTGTGGGAGGACAATACCGTGCTTGTGCTTAGTGTGGAAAAATGCATCCGGAGAATGTTGGAAAATGACAGGGGGATGTTTTAAGTGCGGGTCCAAGGATCATATGATTAAGGATTGTCCGATGGATACAGATAGGAACCGCCCAACAGGTCAGGGTTATGGTTAGGCTGGCAGGGGTGGACAGCAGCCGTCGAGGGGTCATGGTCTGAAAGGCAGAGGTAATGGCTCTGGTAGAGGTCGTGGAGCATCAAGCAGAGGTAGTGGAAACACTAAGGCTAGACAGCCAGGTCTGGTATATGCAATTCGTCGGAAGGAGGATAGCGAGGCACCTGATGTCATAACGGGTACGTTCCTTATTTCTGGATTACCCTTTATTACTTTGATAGATATAGGGTCAACTCATTCATACATCGCTAGTGAAGTATCTGGAACTCTGCATGTGAACTCTGAGACTGTACCTAGGAAGATGATTGTACTTAGTCCTTTAGGGTAGACTGTAGTAGTAGATAAGCTCTTTAAGAAAGTGCCTTTAGAAGTTCAGGGGACTCAATTTCCGGCTGACTTAATGGAGTTGCCATTCGGGGAATTTGATTTAATCTTAGGCATGGACTGGTAAGTGAAGTATCGTGAGAATGTGGATTGTGCTGCTAAGCGCATGTCATTGAGAACTTCTGACGACAATGAAGTTGTGGTCGTGGGCGAGAGACGAAATTATTTGTCGAATGTAGTATCTTCCCTTAAGGCGGACAAGATGGTAAGGAAGGGATGTCTGGCTTTTCTGATGTTGGTTAGTGCCTTGGAGGCTAAGGAAGCAACTGTTGAAGGGGTCAGAACTGTAAGGGAATTTGTGGATGTCTTTCCGGAAGAACTTCCAGGGTTACCTCCGGATCGTGAGGTGGAATTTGGGTTTGACTTGTTGCCGGGTACAGCGCCAGTATCTATCGCTCCGTATAGGATGGCACCAAAGGAGTTGGTTAAGCTCAAGGCTCAGATCCAGGAGCTGCTTGATCGTGGGTTTATTCGACCTAGTGTGTCTCCATGGGGAGCACTGGTCTTATTTGTGAAGAAAAAGGATGGAACTATGCGTATGTGCATAGATTATCGGTAGTTGAATAAGCTGACCATTAAGAACAAGTATCCTTTGCTAGGGATAGACGACTTGTTCGATCAGCTTAAAAAGGCTGCGGTATTCTCAAAGATAGATTTAAGGTCGGGATATCATCAGCTTAAGGTGAAGGAAGCAGATATCCATAAGACAGCTTTACAGACAAGATACGGGCATTATGAGTTCTTAATAATGCCGTTCGGGTTGACGAACGCCCCAGCTGCATTCATGGATATGATGAATTGGGTTTTCCAACCCTACTTGGATCAGTTCGTCGTTGTGTTCATAGATGACATCCTAGTGTATTCCAAGTCTGAGGTAGAGCATGATGAGTATCTCCGGATAGTGTTGCAAGTGTTGAGGGAAAAGAAGTTGTATGCCAAATTCAGCAAGTGTGAATTTTGGCTGAAAGAGGTTGCGTTCTTAGGGAATGTGGTGTCTGCAGAAGGGATAATGGTGGATCCTCGGAAGATTGAGGCAGTGCTAAATTGGAAACCACCTAATTTTGTGGCTGAGATTCGTAGTTTCTTGGGGTTAGCAGGCTACTACAGAAGGTTTGTAGAAGGGTTCTCATCAATAGCGGCACCTCTGACGAAGTTGTTGAGAAAGGAGGTACCTTTCGTATGGACAGATATAAACAGGAAAGCTTTGAGAAGCTTAAGAGGGTTTTGACCAAAGCTCCGGTCTTGATTCAGCCTGAGGTAGGGAAGGATTTTATGGTGTATTGTGATGCTTCTCACACAGGATTAGGATGTGTTCTGATGCAAGATGGGAAGGTGGTCGCTTATGCATCGCGGCAATTAAGGACACATGAGGTTAACTATCCGACGCATGACTTGGAGTTGGTAGCGGTGGTCCTTGCTCTTAAGGTATGGAGGCATTATTTATATGGAGAAAAGTCAGTGATTTACACGGACCACAAGAGTCTTAAGTATCTGCTGACTCAGAAGGAGTTGAACCTGAGGCAACGAAGGTGGGTGGAATTACTGAAAGACTACGATTGTTCTATAGAGTATCACACAGGTAAGGCAAATGTAGTGGCAGATGCCCTAAGTCGAAAAGTAGTGTCAGTTCTGAGGGCGATGTTTGCACATCTTAGCTTGTATGACGATGGAAGTTTGCTAGCGGAGTTGCAGGTCAAGCCGACATGGTTGAATGAGGTGAAAGAAAGACAGGTGGCAGATGATTATCTAAGTGCTAAGATACGACAGGTGCAGAATGGGGAATTGGAAAACTATGGTGTAAGCAAAGTGATTTGAGTGTTGTGTTTTCGTGGCAAGGTCCAGTATGCCAAGGATAAGGAATTAAGGCGAGAATTCTTCAGAATCGCATAGTAGCCCTTATGCTATGCATTCCGGAGGAAGTAAGTTATACAGAGATCTACGAGATCAGTTTTGGTTGCTGGTCTTAAACGGGAAGGTACGAAATTTGTAGGAAGTGCTTAACGTGTCGAGCAAGTCAAGGTCGAACACCAAGTTCCGTCGAGATTGCTTCACCGATAAAAATCCCGCAATGGAAGTGGGAAAGAATCACCATGGACTTTGTTAGTGGGCTTCCCTTACGCCTACTAAGAAAGACTCGGTATGGGTGATAGTGGATCGATTGACGAAGTCCGCACATTTCATACCGGTCTAAGGGTTGATTACTCCTTGCGCGTTGGCGGTTGTATGTGGCGAGAGATTGTGAGGTTGCATGGAGTGCCGATGTCGATTATCTTAGATAGGGATCCGAGGTTTACGCCTCGATTTTGGAAAGCATTGCATCAAGCTTTGGGCACTAGATTAGACTTCAATGCGGCATTTCATCCGCAATCGGACGGTCGATCGGGCGGTAATCCAAGTGTTAGAGGATATGTTGAGAGGTCAGTGATAGACTTGAGAGGAAGGGAAGAATTTTTACCTTTAGCGGAATTTGCGTATAATAACACTATCAAGCAAGTATTCGAATGGCACCCTACGGTTACCAGATGGACGGCGAGTGTCGCACTCCCACGTGTTGGACGAATTGGGGAACGTCGTGTTTTGGGTCCAGAGATTGTGGCGAATCGGCGAAAAGGTTAAGGTGATTCGCACGCGTTGAAGGAGGCTTCGACGGCAAAAGTCGTCGCGCAGATCTTAAGCGGAAGAAAATAGAGTTTCTTTGTGGGAGATCGTGTGTTTCTAAAAGTTTCGCCGTGGAAGAAGGTGATGAGATTTGGTCGCAAAGGGAAGTTAAGTCCCGTGTTTATAGGACCTTATCGGGTTTTGAAGAGGGTTGGACCAATGGCATATCGCTTAGAGTTGCCTTGAAAATTGAAGCGGATGCACGATGTGTTCCATGTTTCAATGTTACGTCATTACCGATCGGATCCATCTCATGTAGTGCCAGGTTGAGGAGGTGGAGCTAAGACCAGATTTGTCCTACGAGGAAGAGCCGATTCAGATTTTGGAACGGGATGTGAAGGTGTTACAGAGGAAATCAGTTCCTCAAGTCAAATTATTATGGCGTAATCATGGATCGAAAGAAGCTTCATGGGAGCCGGAGGAAGCAATGCGACAACAATACCCTCACTTATTCTAGCCAGGTAATTTCGAGGTCGAAATTATTTTTAAGGGGGGTAGAACTGTAATATCCGGGATTTAGGGGTTATGCTTTTTAACTCAAATGTATGTGGTAGCATGCCTACGTGTGGTTTGAATATGTTTTAGGGGTTCCGGGAACTTTAGAATGTAGGAGAATGCCTTAGAAAAAAACTATTAGATTTTGAGTTTTAAAATGGGGCTAAGCAAGATAGGCCTTAAGAAAATTTGTATGAGGATTTAGACATAAGAATTACCTTGGTAAAGTGGCAAAAGAGGCGCCACTAAGGTGTCGGGAGAGTGACGCCACAAGCGAGGGAAGGGGGCTTAGGTTCGAGCAAAGACAAGCAAACATTTTGGGCTTGCATTTTGTGGCAAAGAGGAGTAGTAATGGACGACACAAGGACTTTAAGTGGATGAGGATGAGACTTGGTCATATTCTTTTAAAAATTCGGCTAAAGGGAGGAGATATGTGTTGACTCATTCAAATTATTTTGAATGAGTAAATAAGAGGAAAAATAGGAGAAAAGCAAGGGAAGCTAGTGTTTGAGTGTCACCAATTCGGGAGAGGGAGTGAGGTGAAGTGCAATCGGTTGGGGATAGGCTAGTGTGCCGAAAGTTTAAGGCCATCAAAGTGACATTTTTGCCATCTTCTTCTCACAAAATTCAACTTCATTCTCTCCTGAGCTTTCAACCATTTTTCTTTCATAAGCAAACCGCACTAAAATTCACTCTTTTTCCTCTCTTGTTAGACTTTGGTTTGAACTATCCATAGACCATTAGGGTCATTTGCCTTTTCTTTCTCTTCTTACTTGTTTAAGGGTGTTCTAATCTACCATCTTCTCTTCTCTTCTTTTCTTTTTATTTTGCTTAGGCCGAATCTCTCTCTCCCAAAGTTCACCATTGCCGTAACCCCTTCAACGAAAATACCACCATTGCCGAATCTCTGTGGGTTCAAGCAAGGGGTGCAATCGATCTCAACGATAGGGGTAAGGGTTAACTGCCATTCGTTGTTCTTTCTTTTCTTTTGGATTAGCCGAAAGTTTGGAATCTAATCCCTTTTACTCTCTTTGGCCGAAACCTTGAAGGTGAGTTCGGGATTTGAATATTCAAGGTAAGTGAAGTGTGGTATTAGGCCGAAAGCCATTTACTTTGGTTCATTAAATGTTAGAATCGAATCTAACATAGACCATGTAGGGATTTCGACATCTCCAAGGACAAGTGACATTTTCGAGATCGAGACAATCAAAATCGACAGGGATTAGGAGAAGTCTCGGGATTCTGATCCATTCTGGTAAGGGTGTTTAAGTTGTAGGTGTTTAAGTTGTAGTTAATCAATTAAGATCTCATATGTTAGTTAACCAGGTTTTCTGATTAAGTGTTGATTCAATGGATGCGAGTACCAGTAAAGGGGAGAAAGGGGTAGTGCCTACCCCTAAGTTCAAGAAACGTTCGGTTTCTGCTGCTCGTGATTGGCCACGGTGTGTGGGCCAAAGATCGGAAAGGGATAAGCAATTCATCGTTATCCCCGCTGGCGAGAGTGTCGATATCGATAGTATCGTACTTACGGTTATCAGGTGTGTAGCCTACACTAAAATTCCGATAGATTGATAGTATTAGTGATAGCATGTGTTAATAAGAAATCTGTGTGAATGTGGCTATGGGTACCATACTGTGGTACGATGCGTTCAGGTACATAAACCCCTTAATATACTCAGTTAATGATGTTATAAGTATGGATATGAGATAAGTATGATTCTGTTATGACTTTGGGGTATATGGCATGATATCTGAATAATATGTTTATTGCATGGGCATATGGGTGATTTTGATAAATGGGAAGTGTTCCGGTGGTTTTTACCACATTATCCGGTGACTTATGTCACAATATTATATATCCGGTGACTTTTGTCACATATTATGAATCTGGTGACTCTGTCACATTATCTGGTGGCTATGCCACGATTATAAGGGCGATGTGCGGTTGACTGCAGCGACTGCCTTCGATGGTGTCTAGCGGATGGAGGGTCGATTTAGTAATCCCCACGGTGTGATTGGCAGGTACGGGTGGTGTGTAGCGGATGGATATCTAGGTGGGCTCGGGATTGCATTTCATTTTATATGTACATGTGATTTAATCCGCCGTTATTTGATTTTCTATGTTATGGGCTGATGGCTAAATGTGATCCAAATGGGCTTTGCCAAAAATGTTATCGTTAAGACTATGATCGATTGGGTTTTTAGTGTCTCATCACACATTGAGTCTGTTGACTCACCCTTCGTGGGATATCTTTTGCGGTGATACTTAGAGATGGACCAGGTCAGCGAGGACTAGGTGGTGGCCATGCTCAACTCAGTATTTCGGTTTTCCTTTTAATAGAATTTACAACAATTTTTTTTATTATTCGAGATTTATTTTTGGGTGATGTTTTTGTAATAAGGCCACCATTAGCTATGTTTTTATACGTTTTAAATTTTTATTTCTGCTACGAAGGACTTCAACTAAATGTTTCAAATTATTTCGATAAACAACTTAAACTGTTTTAACACCTAAACACCTAAGGTTTCCAACTTAATAATAAGTTCCAAATTGGGTTTTTTTTTCCTTTTGACTTATAAAATTTTCTAAACTCATAAAAATAATGTTTTAATGAGACACGAACTTAAATCACCACACGGTTTTCAACATGAACACACTTCAAATCTATTTTTTCTTCGAAATCAACCTATTTTTTTTAAGATAACAAAACGAGTTTTACACCAGGAGCATGCCAGATCCGGTCAGGGCTTGTGGGCCGGGTTTGGGGTGTTTCAATTTCCAATTTATTCACACTTTTACCCACATAATTTTACAATTTCACAAATTAATACCTTTTTGACATTTTTGTCAAAAATCACTTTACAAAACTAGTTTAACTGTAAAAAAATATTCATATTTCATCATTAAACATCAAAGAACTCATAGATTCAACAATGGTAACTCTCAAAATCTTTAACAATTTCAAAATTAAAGGTACGGGCTAGCTAGATTAAGCTACAACGATTACAAAAACATAGAAATAATAAAAAACCGAGCTAAAACCATACCTTAATGAGCTAGGAATGTGCCGAATGCTTCAAGCTATTCTCATGGCTTTACTAAGCCCTAAATTTGGCTAGGATGAAGATGATAACTATAATTTACCTTTTGTTTTATTAAATTAACCTTTAATAACCAAATTACAAAAATAGCCTTAATGAACATTAATAATTTCAAATTTACCAATCCACTATCATCCACTATCATGTTAATGGTCTAATTTAAACATAAGGACCTTAACTTTAAGGTTCTATAGCTATTAGACACTTTTAGCTAATAGAACACAAGTTTTACGCTTTACGCGATTTAGTCCTTTTACTCGAATTAACCATTCAAACAGTAAAATTTTTTTTACGAAACTTTCACACAATAATACTATCATGCTGTAAACTTTAATAAAATAATAAAATAAATATTTTGACCTCAGATTTGTTGACCCAAAACCACATTTCTGATTTGACCTAAAAACGGGCTGTTACATCAGTCGAGTATAAAGATGGCGCCGTATGAGGCATTGTATGGTCGTAAGTGTCGAACTCTGTTGTACTGGACCGAGCTCAGTGACAAACAGATTCACGGGGTCGATTTGGTTAGAGAGACCGAAGAAAAAGTTAAAGTAATTCATGACTGTTTGAAAGTAGCTTCAGATCGACAGAAATCGTACGCGAATTTGAAAAGAAAAGAGATTGGGTTTCAAGTTGGTGATAAAGTATTTTTGAAAGTATCTCCGTGGAAGAAAATTCTGAGATTTGGTCGCAAAGGCAAGTTGAGTCCGCCTTTCATTGGGCCGTATGAGGTTATTGAAAGAATAGGGCCAGTGGCATATCAGTTAGCTTTGCCGACAGAGATGGAAATGATTCACAATGTATTTCATGTGTCGATGTTGCAACGTTATCGATTAGACCCTTCACATGTGATTTCTCCGACAGAGGTTGAGATTCGACCAGACATGACTTATGGTGAGGAACCGATAAAGATTTTGGCTCAGGAAGTCAAACAGTTGAGAAATAAAAGTATAGCTCTAGTGAAAGTTTTATGGCAACGACACGGGGTCAAAGAGGCTACGTGGGAACCTAAAGAAGCTATGAGAAAAAAGTACCCAAACTTCTTTTCTGGTAAGATTTTCGGGGACGAAAATCCTTAAAGGGGGAGAGTTATAACAGCCCGATTTTGAGCCTAGTCGAAATAGTGGTTTCGAGACCACAAATTCGACGCAGTAAAATTTATTTTTATTATATTTTTATGGTCTACAATTTTATGGAATGATTTCCTGAAAATTTCGTTTAAAAATTTTGATGTTTGGGCACTCAATTTAGTTAAAAGGACTAAATTGCAAAAGGTGCAAAATGTGTGTTCTAGAAGCTAGAGGTGTCTAATTGCTATGAAATTTTAAACTTGGGGTCCTTAAATGGTAATTAGACCATTATACTTTAGTATGGACAAAAATGAACATGGTTAGGGTAAATTTCAAAGTTTGGCATTAAGGGCATTTTGGTAAAATGGTAAATAATGACAAATAAAACTAATAAAAAGATGTCATCTTTTCCAATTTAGTCCCCTTGTGCCGAATTTGAAGAGTCACCATAGCTAGGGTTATTTGCCAAGCTTCCAAGCTCGATTGTAAGTCCGTCATTGTCCCGTTTTTAATAATTTTTACGTTTTTGTGAATGTTGTAACTTGATTTAGCTATTTCAAGGACTAATTTGAAAGAAAATCAAAGTATAAAATTTTACCCATGTTATATATTTGTGTATTTTGATGTCTAATGGTAGATTATGCAAGTTTGATGTTGGATAAACAACATTTACTAAGTGATTTTTGATGAAAATGTTAAATAAGGACCTATTTGTAAAAGTTGTAAAATGTGTGTAAAATGTGAATAAATGAAAAATGTGGGTTGTTATGAGCATGAAATAGGTTCGGCTAGGTTTGGGTGTAATGAAATTGAATGAAAATCATTTTACGAGCCTAGGGACTAAAATGTAAAAAGTTGAAAAGATAGGGGCAAAAATGTAATTTTTTCCATAAGGTGTTTTTGGGATTAAATTGAATAATGTGATAATTGAATAAGCTAAATTTGATATTATAGATCATGAAAGACGAGGTTCTGACCTAGACCGGGGAAAGAACAAGATTGTGGACTAAATCGAACAATTATCCATTTTGTACCGAGGTAAGTTCGTATGTTAAAAAAAAATAAGCTTTAGAATAATTGTATTTAAATGCTTTAATATTTCATGAATTGTATGTTTGATTTTGTGAATGAGTACAATCCTATGAATGAGTCCGAAGATCAATCCACAAGCAAGAAATTCTGTTTGAACCTTAGAAATAGGTTAGGGTACAAGTGACATGTCACTAGGGTCATTATGTGTTATGTGATTATGTGATCCGGGTGCTGGTCTCGTACGTCCTACTGGTGACTGAGTATATCGTCATATGTTATGGATACTTGACAGCTTGTGTGAGCAGGCCCGTCGATAGCTCGAGAGCGAGCGATTATGTGATATGAGACTTAGGTAGCTTTGGCTACATATGTGGCACTTAGTGTGCAAATTTTCCCAAGTATCTGACATTGTTATTCCGAGTGGTTCACGGGTATGTCAAAGATGAGAATATGTGTAAGTTCATTTCGAGATGACTCAGGTATGTACATAAAGCTCATGTTTAATAAATATGTGAAATGATGAATATGAGGTAAGTTTTTATGATGGAATAGATTATGATCATGAGACCATAGTAAGTCTACATTCAATTATGTTATAATAATTGAATGTTATATGCATGGTAAGGTTGCTTATTTCTTGCATACGAGCTTACTAAGCTATATAGCTTACTCTGTTTATTTTCCATGTTTTTATAGTGTCGCCAAGCTAACTCGGAATAGGAGATCGTCGGAGATTCGGATCACACTATCAAACTCTCATTTTGGGTATTAATGGTCTTAGCATTTTTAATATATGGCATGTATAGGGACTTGGTCATTTTGTTATATGTGTCATTAGTAATGGGGCTAAATGTATTGTATTATATTGGTTAATGATTTCATTTTTGTATATGGCCATGTAAGTTGGCTAATGTTGGTTATGAGTATATTCATATGTTGATACCATTCATGATTATGGAATCTTGCATGAATTGTGTCGATAAATTAAGAAGTTGAAGCATGTTAGATGTTAGCATGTGGATGTGATGTTGATACCTTGGTTGTGGATGTTTTGGTTGCCAAAGTATGCTATGAATTGTGTCATTGAATTGGTGTAAGTGTAGGTATAAATGAGGGTGGCAAATGGCTTGGTAAATAGCCTTGTTTTTGTCCACACGGGTAGACACACGAGTGTGTGTCTAGGCCGTGTGTGACACACGGTCTGCCCCACGGGCATGTGTTTCAGCCGTGTGTCCCTTGCACCTTAATTGTTGCAAAACAGAATGTCCAGAATTGAGCACATGGGCAAAGACACGAGCATGTGTCTCAGCCTTGTGTGCTACACAGCCTAGAACACAAGCGTGTGTCTTGGCCGTGTGAAACCTGCACTTAATTCGAATTAAATTAATTTACCACACGGCCTAGCACATGGGCGTGTGGCATGGCCGTGTGGCACAAGTCAGAGAGCACCCTAATTTGAACACGGTTTGAAGCACGGGCGTGTCCCTTGGACCATACGGGCGTGTGAGCCTTGCTTCTAGCAAAAATTTTCTAAGTTTTGTAAAAATTTCCTAAGTTCTCGGTTTAGTCCCGAACCACTTCTAAAGTATGTTTTGAGCCTCGTAGGCTTGTATTGGGGACTTTATGTTCGAATATGAATGTTTTAATTTGGACACAAATTTATGAATCGGAATTGTGTGAATACTTGTGTTGTAAGTCCGATAATGCCTCGTACCCTGTTCCGGCATTGAATACGGATAAGGGGTGTTACACAATGCCCGTACGTCGCGGTGCAGCTCATCCATTTCATTCAACCATTCTTTCATCTGTGTACCCGGTGCTTCGTTTTAGGTGTTGGTGTTGCCTTGGGATCCCAAGTTGTCTGCATGTGCTTTTCTTCGTAATTCTTCGTTCTGTCTTAGTAACTCTTGTAGGAAGGCTTGTTGTTCCACAAATTGTGCATCTTGGGCAGTCATCTGTTCCCTCATGAACTTCACTTGCTCCTGGGGGTGCTTCTTGGTTGAGGGGAGGTGGCAATCCCTGACCTGAGGAGAGGTTGAGGTCTAACGAAGGAGAAGGCCCGTGATAAACCGCATTGTTAAGGATTTCAGGCCTATCGGCGAACCATGCAGCAAACAGATCAGCCTCATCCTGTTAGGCACCGAAATGTGACACTCCTGCCTGTCCAGAAGAGGAGCTGAAGGGGAAAGCTTCATTTGGGTGAGCCATTTGGTTTTAGGGTTGAGGGGAACTGAATCAAACTAGAAAAGATTTGTTGATCGAAAGTAGGTCCACACTCACCACACCAATTGTGGAGGTGTTTTTCTCATATCCCCTTGAGCGAAATATTGGGGGTATTTTTACATGCTCCTATTGTTACTATTATAGCTCATAACTAGGCACATCATTTTGCCTCGACCTTGGGGCCTTCAGTACTGACATTCCCTACCCCTGGTGCTGACATTCTCTATGTGCCCCTTGGCTTGTTGGATAAGTGTCCGTGCATTACGCGGTCCTTTTTCATCCTGGGGTTGACATCCTCAGCGAGCTTCGCACCTGTTGGTCACGATTCTGGATTACTTGTAAGGTTTGCAATCCTTTCTGCAAACACTGTTCACGACCCCCTCCCATGAAGTGCGTCTGCGAACTCTTCTTGTGAGCTATCTTGGCGAATACACCTCTTCTGAGTCGGGTCCATCCGGGACAAGCGTCGGAGACCCAAATCCTTTTAGGATATTTGGGTTGTCAGTTACAGATATATATAACACACTTAAATTTAGAATCCATTACATAATTTTTTTTTTGTAACATTATTATAATGTTATGAGACGATACTAACAACCAATAATAAAACGTTACATGACAACCTCAAATTACGACACATGACAAGCATTAATAAAAAATAGAAAATCTTTAAAATATATAAATTTCTAAAATATTATAAAAATTATATAACATTTAGAATGAACTCGGACAAGTGTGTGCCAAAATTTAGATGAACTTGAATGTCATTTTGACTAGGTTTATTCTAGATGTAAATTTTTTTGTAATTATAGATATATTTTTATTTAATATAATAATTTAAAAACTGATACTTTTTTTTAAAAAAAAATATTCTAGGCATTTTAAAAGATTTTTTTTTTCAATTTTAGAAAAATTATCAAGTATTTTAGAAAATTTCAAAATATTTTATTACTTATAAATCTAGAAAACCCTTAAAAAATAATTAAATTTCTCCACTTAATTCCCACTCAATTGGGCCCTTACTATTAACCTAAAAACAAAAGGGCCACTAAGCTCACCCTCCATAAAAAATCCCATGTCCTCCACAATGTCCACCATAGAAACCCTCAGCTATATCGACTTTCATATCTTCATTATCGATCCCTGATCTTGTGTCCCCTCCCATTGTCGTTTTCAAAAGCAATCAAATTGAGTGTCCTTAGAGGGGCGTAGTCAAGCCTCAAGGTAGGGAGGTCGATTAGGATAGAGGGGTTTGTGATCAAGAAACATGAAAATGTCTTGGCAATGACCTTTAACCGCAAACTTGGGCATGAAGGCATTGTAATGAGAGATATACTTCGATAGGAGATTGCAGTCAAAGAAATGGATATGTAGTCCAAATGTTGGTTGGAGTAGAGGGAAGGGAAGGGTAGGACGATTGGAATCTTCATCGTTAGAGGACGCGTAATGGTTTAATAATTTTGGACTAATTTGTTCACTTGGAAATATATATATTTTTATAGTTTTTAAATAATTTTTATAATTTTAAATTTTAGAATAATTTTTATAATTTTTTCAATTTTTTTTTATTTTTCATTAGAAAAATGAAAGATTAAATTCGACTATCACATGTCTCCATTTGATAGGTACATTAGTTGATTTTAGCAATCAACAAAGCAAAAGACAAAACCCTTAACAAAATGACTTAATTGATTTTTTGGGGTTAATAGAAGGGTCTCAATTAGGCGTGAATTAGGTCAAGGGGCTTAATTGATATTATTTTTCTTTTTCTTTTTCCTTAAGGGCTTTTTAACTTCTTTCTTACTTTTCTAGACAATTTTTCATTTTCAAAAAAAAAAGTTTATTTCATATTCAATAAATCCATTAAGCTTGCTTCGGTTTTACTCAAATCTCTTCCTATCCTTCATTCTTTATAATAAAATAAATAGATCATTCATTTTTAAGTCTAGCTCTTCTTGTTCATATGTTTCCTTCTTTGCTTTTGCTTTAATAATTGTGTAGTTTGCTTTAATAATTCACATTCAATTGTTCGCTTAAATAGTTGCTACGAAACAAACCACACTAGTGAAGGAGTGACAAGGGAGTGGAAATTCTTTCACCACCAAATAAGAAAAATAGTAAACACATAAAACACAAGAAAGTTGTTTATGCAATTCGGTTTGCTGGAAAACATCTGGTTTGAAATTAATTTTCTTGCATAGCGGAAAATTAAAATTTTTAAAATTGAGCTGGTTTGTAATATTTATAGAAATAAACCTTAAACCGAATTCGAACCTATGTTTTCGGATAGACAGATCCTTGTCGTTCTCAGCTTTCAATTAAACGGCCTTCTTCACTATTCTTATACCACGAATTACTTCGAGTGTGTGCTTGAACGGTTCGAATCAAAACACATAACTAGAAATAGTTTTCTTTGTTTAAGTGTGAAAACAAAAATTCTCTTCTCAAATCAAAACCAATAGAATTTTTATTTCAGAAAATAGATTCAATAATTGAGAATCGATTCTCTCTATTTTCGAGCAGAGTAACAATATTTTAAAGTTCTTTAAATAGCCCTAACGGTGCCATCAATTTATAAAGAGAGGTGGTCGAGCCCTTGTTGAATTGTAGAGGCTTATTTCAAAAAAAAAAAAAAAAACAAACTCCTAATCTATCTAGGAGTGTAAGGGGTAGCAACCCTAATTAATAATGTTGTCCCAATAAGGGGGCTTTTGGGTCTCTACTGTATCAGGTCCAATTATAATTACTTGGTTTTTAACCCCAATACTTTATAATTCGATCCAACCTGATATTTGTTTTCTAATTTCCCAAAATAAACATCTCAATATTTTTCTAATTAAATAATCTTCTCAACCCAATTCTAATTCTGTTAAAATCATTACGAATTTATCGTAAATGAATCCATGAGAAAATATATTTAATATTTCTTCATTTAATTTGAAAAGCATAAATTCATTTCCAAATCATTTTCATTTTCATTTTGGAGAAAACCACATTCATTTCCAAAGGATTCTATTTCTTCATTTTAATTTTTATTTTGGAGAAAACCATAATCATTTCCAGATGATTTCATTTCTCCAATTTCATTTTCATTTTCATTTTTGGAGAAAACCATAATAAATTCTAAATGTTTCCCATTTATCTATTTTCACCATTTCTGTTCATTTTTGTTCATTTGATTCAACATGCATTTCATTATTGGTTTCAACAAGATAGCGGAGGGTCTGATTAGACATATGCAATTGAGGCTCAAATGATTTATAATTAAGTTTCAAGCTTTTCGCCTATAAATTATAAACTCATTTAGTTACTGTTAGAGTTGTGTGACCCAAATTCCTGTTAAAATAAAATACAAGTGGCAAAATAGGGGGATCTGTGAGGGCGAAGGACGAGGTTTACTTCCTCTATTTTATATTTGTTTAGAATAAGGTTTTTTAATCTTAGTGCATTACTTCTATTAGAATTTGATTAGACTAAGGTTTTTAAACCTATAAATTTACGTAAACGTCTCTCCTCTTATAACACCCCTTACCCGTGTTCAATGTCGGAACAGGGTACAAGGCGTTATCGGACAATAACACTTGCAACTGAACAAATTCAACGCATAAATTTTCGTTTAAAATTTAAAACTTTTATCCTATATCATCAAGTCCCTAAAATGGGCCTAAGAGGCCCAGAACATGCTTTGGGAGTGATTCGGGACTAAATCGAGAACTTTCACACGGCTGAGACACACGGCCGTGTCTTTGCCTGTGTGGTCAAGAAGTTGGCTATTTTCCAAGCCAATTTCTACCCTATCATGCCCATACTTGAGTATAACTTGAATGACACATTTCATAACATATTAAAGCTACCAAAACATCCACCACACACACGTAACAACTCATAGCATACAATTTACTCAACCATGGAATGCATCATCATGAATTTTTAGCATAACCAATTTATTGGCCACATTAAATGGCCTTATACAACAATGAACTCTGAATACCATGGGTCATTATTCTAGGACAACTCATAGTAACATATACACATGACCGAGTTCCCTATACATGCCATAACCTTAAGTATAAAATCATTGATACCTAAATTGTAAGCTTGATAGTGTGATAGGTTCTCCGGCGATTTCCAACCTGTGCTAACATGAGTACATTATAAACAGGGAAAACAACGGAGTAAGCTCTAAAGCTTAGTAAGTACATATGTAAAAAAAAAAAATTGATTACAATGCTTTTAACAATCCTCATTATAAGCTCTCAAGATAATACCACCATTATTGCATAAAATTTCACAATTCATTTATGTTCATCTTGAGCTGTTTACTCAAGTTACAGTCACTAAATTATTTTTATCAAGAGATACGAAACTCCAAATTAAGATCCGCTAATTTTCCCTGAAACTGGACTCATATATATTCTTACCATAAAATTTTCATAATTTTTGGTTTAGCCAATCAGTACAGTTTATTCTTTAAAGTATCCCTTTTTTTGCTGTCCAGTAGTTCCGACCCCTCTTCACTAAAAATTAATTATCTTCTTGTAAAGAACTCGAATGATGTTCCTGTTTATTTCTCGTGAAAATTGACTCATTAGGAAATTCAAGCATATAAAATTTATCTCATTATTATTTGTGTACAATTTTTAATGAATTTTCAAAGTCAGAACAAGGGATTCTAAAATCATTCTGATCATGTCTCACTAAAATCTAAATATCTCACCATATGAAATTATTTTCCTTATTCTGTTTATTTTATTTCTAAATGGACTCAATAATCTTTAATTTCATATCTTATTCAACCTCTAATTCAATTTCCACCATTTTTTTGGTGATTTTTCAAAGTGATACAACTGCTGCTGTCCAAACCGTTTTATTGCTAATTTTACTATTTCATGTTTCCTTTATATTAATTTTCATTTACACACATATAACACCAAAGTATATCCATGGTTAGCCATTCCAATAACTAGTAATTATCAAATATTTACAAGCCATTCATTGGCCAATTTAACCTATACATCAACAACAAAACCTTGAACATATCATTTTTCAATTTAATTTGGCCTAAAAGCCTCACACATGATCATCAATCACATTTACCACATATTCATACATCATAAGCATGGACTTATAATCACAAAGTCATTCTCATAGGTATAACTTAATTGTTTATTCTTACCAAAATTCGATCACATACCGAGCACATTGCTCATGAGTGTATACATACGTATTCCTGCACTTAATCGTCACATATTCACATTCCAAATACATATCATAGACATTGCTCACAATTACATGCACTTATAACCCTGCACTTGTCACCACATTGTCACACGTAATTTCACTTAGTCAAATTTTCCCGATGAACACTTCAGAATAATACCGAATACATGGTGGTATCGCACACAGCCCACCAATAATCACATATACGTGGTGGTATCGCACACAGCCCACCAATAATAATAAATAGGGTGGTATCGCAACCGTATCGCACATAGCCCACCAATAATAATAAATATGGTGGTATCGCACACAGCCCACCAATAATAATAAATACAGTGTTCATCCGTATCCTTTTTCTATTCCGAAGGTTCATCCGGGAATTTCCTCACTTTTCATCATTTTAATAAATATCAATAATATTCACTCACATTTCACATAATACATTAATATGTAAAAACATAGATAAAAAGGATGTATCATTTACATATAAACTTACCTTGACTTAAAATGGCGAAAGGGACCGAGTCGTCCAATATTCGTCTTTCCCCCGTTCTAATTCTGAAACTCGTTTTTTCTTTATTATTGAGCTTGAAAGCTTGAAAACCCTAGCCATGGTGTCCATAGCAACATTCGGCCAACACATGAATAAGATGAACATGTTTTTGGCCTATTTTCCCTTTTTATTTCTTTTAATTACCAAATGACCAAAATGTCCTTCATTAAAACCTTTAGTATTTTATCCATCCTTGTCCATTTTTTTCCAAATTAAAATATAATGGTCTAATTGCCATTTAAGGACCTCCACTTTAAAAACCCATTTCAAATAAGTACCTTAGCTTCTAGAACTCACATTTTTCACATATTGCAATTTAGTCCTAATTATCAAATTGGACACCCAATCGATAAAATTTCTTAACGACGATTTCACACAATCATTCTATCACACTATAAACTTTAAAACTTAATCACAATAAATTTTTCTACTTCGGATTTGTGGTTTTCGAAACTACTGTTCCGTTTAGGCCCTAAATTGGGCTATTACAACTTCCCCCCTTTAGGGGTTTTCGTCCTCGAAAATCTTACCAGAAGATGTTGTTTCCAATTCTCATGAAACGCTTTCACTAATTTCTCAGAATCACAAATCGATTTAGCTTCATATATCTCTTTCCAATAACCTTTGAAATTTAGCACACAGTGCCGGAGCATATCGTCAAAGACCTAAATTATTCTCTCAGGAACACATATACTCAGTTGATCTGTCAAATCAGAACTCGTTACCTATTGAAACATTCATGCGAATTTCATCAAACGATCAAAATTCTAGCAACATCATCCATTTCAGGGATGGAGATAATCCCGATATGAAATCTATAGTGCTTCTATCGGTAGTACACCAGTATTATCACTGACTACAATAGTCTTGAGTGCTCTTGATGTTAGGCTTACTTGCTAACAAATAGACATCTGAACATCAATTTAAAAATATCGTGGTATATACTCAATCATCAGAACACTTACTACATATCACTGCTCACCTTACTGCCCTTGAATCAATAGACATGCTATTTCTGAGCCTCGTACAAAAACTTCTGCATAAGTTCTGGATTCATTTGTACGCAAATTTCATTTACTAACACATTCCTGAACCTCTCTAACCCGTAAGGAAAAAAAAACATTGCTTTAACTTTCAATATAGCTAAAATTAGATCCTCATTAATTAAGGTTATCCGTATAACCCATTCAGAACATAAACAAAGATTCTTCCATTCAACATCTATAATTATATCAGCTTTTCCAGAAATAAATTAATAACTACTAGCGATCTTCCAATAGCTAGGGTCTTTAACACTATCTTAACTTCAGATCTTTCTATAACATTCGTTACTTTAATCCTTGAAATTGGAGAACATGTGACACCTTTCGTCGAATAAACGATATCACCAAATTCTCAATATGAACATAAAAGTGATCATCTCTAAATCACTAGTCGAACAGTTCTCTTTTAATGTGGTATTAACCGTATAAAAATATGAACCATCACTTTACATTTTAGTACTATTTATACCCAAGTCATGCAATAATACTTAACTGAAAAACATAAACCTTTTTCTCAACTCAAGCTAATTCAGAATTGGTGATTCTGTTAATCATGTTTCAACTGCTTCTAACTTTACTAATAAGTAATACCACTAATTAGACTTCTCAAGCGCGATGTTCCCCCTCCATTACACCACTTGATTAAAATTAATATTTCTGATTTTTCACAATTACCAATGTCAACTCAATTACAACTAGGAAGGACGGTGCATATCCAAACCGTCTTCCATTACTAATCATCACAATGTTGAACTTTGATAAAGCCATAACCATCCGATATTTTTAAAATCAAAATGCCAAAATAAAGTCAACATTTCAACTGTATAGATAAATAATATTCCAGTTATAAAACTATACCGAAATTTAAGAACAAAACTTCCGCCAAATGATAAATACCTCAACGAGGTCTCAGAGTAATTTCGAAAGAAACATCACTCATCCACACTACAATCAATTGTAAAAAAAAAGCAACACAATCTTCTTGTACACTAAACAGAACAATGACCAGTAGGAACCGGATACCATCATCACACAAATTCTTTCATCGTCTTTTCTTTAATAAAAGAAATGAAATACAAATGAAAGATAGGAAAATGCCGAACATAATCCAAACAGGTCAACAAGGCCTTCGCCTACCTGTATCTTTAGCTATCGTACCTCTTGCGATAAAAGTTTTACTTGAAAATAAATAACCTCATATACCTCTGAGATTTATCGAACACATAATATACCCAGAAGGAACTAAGGTAGGTTATTCAGCTATAATCACTGCACTTAGCTATCGATACAATTCGAACATTATCTCACTGTCTAATTCTGTCATCATTAGGTTTATATTATTCCATCCACTATCATAAACCAACTTAGAAAAACTTCCAAGTAGTACATTCTTTAGGTATCATACATGTATGTTTTATTCCATCGAAGTTGACTTCTTTAACCTTAGCCTTGCATAATCCGAATGGTCTTCAAAATGATTGAATATCTCTTTTAGTTCTATCCTTACTTATCGACTCATTCTTTTATCTGGCCACCATAATAGTTGATCCGCTACTAAATTCTTTAGTCTCTCATTTGTGAGTTCATTCAACATAAATCTCATAAAATTTCATCATAACACACCAGTTGTTTTAGGAAATTTAACACACATATTCATGTTACACAAATTTTCTGATTATCTTATTCCAACAGACGCGTTTATATATACATTCCATAAATTTCAAAAAATTTTCTTATCACATTCACCTAATCACACAAGTTAGGCACATTACATCATGTGAATGCCAAACAAACATGAATGCTCATCATAATATAAACCTTCATCTAGTTTCACTTTCCCATATTAGTTTCATACCTCAATTATCGAACTTTAAGTATCCATTTAGAACATGTAATTTACTATCACATCCTGCCATACACAATATTTCTTTAATAAAATCATTCATTCAAGCTCAATTTCATGCTCACTACAAATTTATCCTTTAAATCCTCGTACACTTTCATTTACTACTCTTAGTCAAATTAGAGAACGTCTTACGAAATTGGGTACTTCATTTGTAATACCCCAAACCCGGCCCAAACACTACTACCGGATCTGGTATGTCACTAAGGAATTTTATAAAATTGTCACACTTTGGAAAACGAGTATCAAGTTTAATCATTTTAACCGGAAAGACTTAGTAATTTAATATTCTGTATAAAATGTAAATTCAAATGATACCTGGGTGAATTAGGAAAAAAAAACTAAGTTGTTACATGCCTTAGCTTAATTTTAACATGAAATTTAAAAGTCTAATAATAAAAACCCAACATGAAACCCAAAATAAATATGAGTCTAGTGGCCCATGGACTTATTACATTGAAACTTAAAATCCTCAAATAAAAAAAATATTAAAATAACTAAATAATGAAAAGTCCTTTGCTGAATCCAAATACACTCTCACATGGCCACTTTGCGCTCCTCTCCAGCCCGGTCCGATGCACTAGGTGCTACCTGAAAATATTAAATAATAGGTTGAGTCACGAGACTCAGTGTGCAACCCTCATGCACCATTAGATTTGGGCCTTAGCCCCACAGAACAGAATAACAGATTAGTATATAACAAAAATTATGCAAGCCCAACCCAAATCCGAGGTCTCCATCCGCTACACACCACCCTTACCTACCAGTCACACCATTGGGGATTTCTACAATCAACCCACACCGCTACACACCATCGATGGCAGTCATGCTGCTCATCATCAGATCATGGCCATAGCCACTACAACAGGTCATGGCAAAAGCCACTACAACAGGTCACGGAAAAAGCCGCTACAACAAGTCACGGCAAAAACCGCTACAACAGAACACTTCCCCTTTTCTTCAAACCCAACCCCATGCAATCACAGAAATCGGCATACTTATCACATATGTCATCTTAATAGGAACATTCACTTAGGAATGACAGAGATCACTAACTCAGTGATTCGCTTTTACCCTCCTTGGTTTCAAACTTATGCAGAGAGATTTCGGCATTTTACGAATATTTCGATTAATAACATATATTTTTAAGCGGCAATCTAAATGGTGTGGAAGTGTTACACACACGATATCGCGTAGCTTTACACCCTTAGTCAATATCCTTACTATCCGGATCTACAACCCTTAGTCTGAAACCTTGCTCAAAAGCCGGAAGAATACGAAGATTTGGGCTCCCCTACATTCGGCCAAGGGTTAATAAATACCCGAATTTACACGTTTAAAAATTAATCGATCACCTTACTTTGAAATCCTGAAAGTAACACGATTCGTGTGTTACTGAACTCTGACTTAGAGATCTATGCGATTGACTCCTCTTCAAATCCCTAATGCACAAAAATAAGAGAAAAACTCAAGGTCAGTTTCCCTATAGCCATTCGGCTAGAGTCTCTAAAAAAATCGGAAAGGATTGAAGCCTTATGAATCGATACTTACCTTCAGTTTCCTTCGAGATTTAGCACAAGTAGATACCACAGAGAGGATTCGGCTTCTAGGAATGAAGATTCGGCTATGATGAGACTTCGGGAAATAGAGATTAAAATTTTGGAGATTTTGGCTATGGAAGGGAATAGGGGTGTAGTTTCGGCTTTTAGTGAATGAAAGAAAAGATGAACAAATATGTAGGGAGAATTCGGCTGGCACTCAAAAGAAAATAGAAAAGAGAGGAGAGAAAATAAAATAATCAAAAGAGAGTTTCCCGAAAGAAAACCCTCAAAATTTTGGCACTCCCACACTTAAACACTCAGCCGAAATTTCCCACCTCAATAGGCATCCTACATTCGGCCAACACTAGCCTCCTGGATTAGCTCCTCATCTTTTCCCTTATCCCTATCAGAACACCTACCCAAAAGTGCCCTAGATTCCACCACTACCTCCTTCCTTTATCAGCTTATTATCCACATATTAAAACATTAAAAATCCCTATTTTCTAGCCTTGATGTGTCCTCCTTGCTTCTCCCTAAGTGCCGAATTTGGCCCCAAAACTTGGGCTCCAAGCGACCACAAATTGGGCTTCTCCGCTGCATATTGACGCCACCTAGAACTCCTTTCTTACTCGCATCCCATGTCTTTGGGCCACAACCTCAGTATGCCATTTAAACTACTGTAAATTTATTTTAAGCCCTAAAGTGACTAAACAAAATATTTAATCAAGGCCTCAACCCAAACCTAAACCCAATTGCACCTCTAATTCTCAACTTAACACATTAAACATATATACACATTAAACGCATAAGCCCAAAAGTTTAGGATGTTACATCTCTACCCCCCTTAAAATAAATTTCAGCCTTGAAATTTACCTGATTAGAAGAGATGGGGATATTGCTGTCGCATAACATCCTCTGGCTCCTAAGTCGCTTCCTCTGCACCATGGTTCCGCCACAAAACCTTGACCAAAGGGACAGACTTCCTTCTCAATACTTTTACGTCTCGCTCCACGATTTGCACTGGCTCCTCCTCAAAAGACAAATCTGGCCTTACTTCAATCTCTTCCACCGGCACAATGTGCGATGGATCAGAATGATAACGTCTTAGCATCGAGACATGAAACACGTCATGTATCTGCTCCAACTCTGAAGGCAACTCCAGTCAATATGCCACTGGTCCCACACGTTCCAATACCCGATAAGGTCCAATAAACCGGGGACTTAGCTTACCCTTTCGACCAAACCTCATTACCTTCTTCCATGGAGAGACTTTCAAAAAGACTTGGTCTCCCACTGCAAATTCCACCTCCTTACGCTTAAGATCCGTGTACAATTTCTGCCGATCAGACGCTTCCTTCAATCAAGCCCGTATCAACTTAACTTTCTCCTCCGTTTCCAAAACTAGTTCTGGACCCAACACCTGACGTTCACCCAACTCTGTCCAATAAATTGGGGTTCGACATCTCCTTCCATATAACGCTTCATAAGGCGCCATCTGAATACTAGCTTGATAACTGTTATTATATGCGAATTCTGCCAAAGGTAGATATTCCTCCCAACTACCCCTAAAATCGATGATGCAACCCCTTAGCATATCCTCCAAGATCTGATTTACCCTCTCAGACTGACCATCGGTTTGTGGGTGAAAAGCGGTACTAAAGTCTGACCTTGTTCCCATTGCTTGATGAAGAGCCTTCCAGAAACGTGACGTGAATCTAGGGTCCCTATCTAATATGATCGACACCGGTACACCATGTAGTCTCACGACCTCAGCCACGTACAACCTAGCCAACTTCTACAGAGAATAGTCAACACAAAGCGGTATGAAGTGAGTAGACTTCGTGAGTCGATCCACAATCACCAAAATTGAATCCTTCTTAGTGGGCGTAAGGGGTAACCCACTAACAAAATCCGTCGTGATTCTCTCCCATTTCCACTGCAGAATCTTCATCGGTTGCAACAACCCCGACCTTAAGTCAATCTTAGAAAAGACCGAAGCCCCTTTGAGCTGATCGAACAGATCATCGATTCTCGGCAGTGGGTACTTGTTCTTAATAGTCAACTTATTCAATTGACGATAATCCACACACATACGCATGGATCCGTCCTTCTTCTTTACGAATAGGACCAACACTCCCCATGGAGACACACTCGGACGAATAAACCCTCGATCCAACAGTTCCTGGATCTGATCTTTGAGTTCCACCAACTCCTTCGGCGCCATTCTGTAGGGAGCAATAGACACCGGAGCCGTACCCAGAAGTAGCTCTATTCCAAACTCCACTTCGCAATCCGGGGGTAATCCGGCAATTCTTTAGGAAAGACATCTGTGAAATCCTTGACTGTTCGAACCTCATCAACAGTCACCTCCTTAACATCCAAAGCACTGATAAAGGCAAAAAACACATTACATCCCTTTCGAATCATCTTAACAGCTTTTAATGCGGACACTACGTTGGACAAGTAATTCCTTCTTTCTACTAATACAACCACCTCCCCGCCTTCCGGGGTATTCAACACCATACGCTTAATCTCACAATCCAACTTAGCACGATGTTTCGTCAACCAATCCATTCCTAAAATAAGGTCAAACTCTCCAAACGGTAATTCCATTAAGTCTGCTGGGAACACTACCCCTTGAGTTTCTAAAGGTACATCCTTGAATAGTTTGTCCACTACCCTAGATTGTCCTAAAGGACTAACCACAGTCATCTTCCTAGAAGTTGTTTCAGAATCTATACTTAGGGTCTCAGATACCGAACATGCAACATAGGAGTGGGTTGACCCAATATCAATCAAGGCAAGAAATGGTTTATCAACAATAAGAAACATACCGGTTATAACATCATGTGCGTCACCATTCTTCCGTCGGCGAGCTACATAAACTAGACCCGGCTGCCTCACATCTACATTACCTACACCCCTACCAGGTGCTCCATGACCCCGATCGAATCCATTTCCACCTCTGGCTGTGCCACGACCCCTCGCTATTGGCTGACCACCTCTCCCACTGATCGTAACCTCGTCCCACCGGGCCGCACTGATCAACTTTGTGGACAATCCTTGTCGATGCTCGTGGATCCACACCTAAAACATCCACTGGTTTTCCTTCTGCACTCCCCATAATGCGCCTTCCCACAAGAAGGACATGATCAATTCTGGCCCGTCGGAGCACGAGCTAGCCCATCAGACCTAGGCCTTTTCTAAAAATTTCCTGATGATCCCGATGGCCCAAAGCTTCTCTTATTCTTACCCCGATCCTTATCCTTTTCTTGTCTTTAAGTCCGTTTCACCTCCTCAGCTATCTTAACCTTCTCCACCAGAACAACAAAGTCTCTCTCTCGCTGCGGTGCTATCAAAACCCTTAACTCATTCCGCAGTCCATCCTCGAACCGTACACAATGTTCATATTCAGTTGCTACCATTCCTTGAGCGTAGTGGCTCAACCGCAGGAACTCTGCCTCATATTCAGCCACAGATTTACTTCCCTGCACTAAATTCAGAAATGCCTTCCTCTGTGCATCCACATAGCTAGCCCCAACATACTTTCCTTGGAATGACTCCTTAAAGAAATCCCAATCAATCCGATTTGCAGCAGTACCCTCCTTTACCATAAGCCACCATTGGTAAGCCTCGTATCGAAGAAGAGACACAACCCCTTTCAACTTCTCCTCCATTGTGAAGTCTAGGTCATCCATTATGCGCTCACTTGCTTCTAGCCAATACTCCGCTGTGTTAGGGGCTACACTAGAAACACCCCTAAACATCTCCGCTCCTTTGGCTCGGAGTCGTTCAGACACAGATTTTCGGGCTCCTGAACCCGTGCCTGCCCCAGCAACTCTTTCTAGAACCCTTAACGTAGCCTGAGATACCGCATCATCTCCAGCCGTCTGGTCTTGAAATTCCTCCTTCACAACTGGTGGTACCGGCATCTCGTTTCCAGATCCATGGCCAGACCCTACTGGTTCTGACACCGTCATCCTACACCTACCACGACCACGTGGCGAACGTCCTCGACCCCTTGTACTCATTCTTCTGATTGACGTTTATCTGATTAGAAGTTTTATGAATTAATAGGTTTCTTCCACTGATTAACCACGAGCATACTTATGAATGTGTAGTTTAAGAGTAGTTCTTTCGAATTCGAAATTACATCCACAAGTTTCAGTCTCATGTTTGTCTCCTAGTTCTACATACACATACATTCAATCATGTAACATCCATATACAAATAGCATCCACGAACTTACATTCATCAACTAAGGGTATTTTCGTCATTTCACTACCCAGGGGTATTTTCGTAATTTATCCTACAGGGGTATTTTCGTAATTTTTCAAAATAGGGTTCCTTGGTGATTTTGTGAAAGAAGGGTATTTTGGTAATTTTGCAATCTGGGGATATTTCGATAATTTTATAATCCGGGGGTATTTTGGTAATTTTACAAATCAGGGATATTTTGGGTCACTTATAAAGTAGGGGTAATTTGGTAATTTTACAAAATAGGATGGCTGGCCCTTTCGGGTTTTAAATTATTAATTTTGGCCCACAACAAATCCTCGTGGCTAGGGTGAAGTCAACCACTACGCACTGTAGGATTCCAAATGAGAGGAGGTGAGTCACTAGGATCGCTAAGTACCGAGTGCTCTTCCGATCCAATCCTGACATGCGCATGCTCTGTTGCCACACCCTAGTCTTGCGACTGCGTTTACGGGTTTGTTTAGTGAAATTAAGTCTTATGAGATTGAAGGAGTTGTTTCAGCTAAGCCTAGAGTCCATCAAGTTCTAATCTAGATAGTCTACGTCCCATAAAGCCCATCAAGCCCACATATATATATATATATATCACACCGCGAGTTCAGAATACTTACCTGGCGGACTTGGGCCGGAGACGCAGGTGCCATGCCGAGAAAACCCTCCTGTGTTATTTATAAACATGCATGTTTCCAAAACCCATCTTTAGAAAACATTTTGAGCCCAAAACCCAAAGTCGAGTTTTGAACCGGGCTCTGATACCAATTTGTAACACCCCAAACCCGGCCCAAACACTACTACCGGATCTGGTATGTCACTAAGGAATTTTATAAAATTGTCACACTTTGGAAAACGAGTATCAGGTTTAATCATTTTAACCGGAAAGACTTAGTAATTTAATATTCTGTATAAAATGTAAATTCAAATGATACCTTGGTGAAATAGGAAAAAAAAACTAAGTTGTTACATGCCTTAGCTTAATTTTAACATGAAATTTAAAAGTCTAATAATAAAAACCAAACATGAAACCCAAAATAAATATGAGTCTAGTGGCCCATGGCCTTATTACATTGAAACTTAAAATCCTCAAATAAAAAAAAATATTAAAATAACTAAATAATGAAAAGTCCTTTGCTGAATCCAAATACTCTCTCGTATGGCCACCTTGCGCTCCTCTCCAGCCCGGTCTGATGCACTAGGTGCTACCTGAAAAATGTTAAATAATAGGTTGAGTCGTGAGACTCAGTGTGCAACCCTCATGCACCATTAGATTTGGGCCTTAGCCCCACAGAACAGAATAACAGATTAGTATATAACAAAAATTATGCAAGCCCAACCCAAATCCTAGGTCTCCATCCGCTACACACCACCCTTACCTGCCAATCACACCATTGGGGATTTCTACAATCAACCCACACCGCTACACACCATCGATGGCAGTCATGCTGCTCATCGTCAGATCATGGCCGTAGCCACTATAACAGGTCATGGCAAAAGCCACTACAACAGGTCATGGCAAAAGCCGTTACAACAGGTCACGACAAAAACCGCTACAACAGAACACTTCCCATTTTCTTCAAACGCAACCCCATGCAATCACAGAAATCGGCATACTTATCACATATGTCATCTTAATAGGAACATTCACTTAGGAATGACAGAGATCACTAACCTGGTGATTTGCTTTTACCCTCCTTGGGTTTCAACCGTTATGCCGAGATTTCAGCATTTTACAGAATATTTCAGATTAATAACATATATTTTTAAGCAGGCAATCTAAATGGTGTGGAAGTGTTACACACTTGATATCACGTAGTTTTACACCCTTAGTCAATATCCTTACTATCTGGATCTACAACCCTTAGTCTGAAACCTTGCTCAAAAGCCAGAAGAACACGAAGATTTGGGCTCCCCTACATTCGGCCAAGGGTTAATAAATACCTGAATTTACACGTTTAAAAATTAATCGATCACCTTACTTTGAAATCCTGAAAGTAACACGATTCGTTTGTTACTGAACTCTGACTTAGATATCTATGCGATTGACTCCTCTTCAAATCCCGGAATGCCGAAAATAAGAGAAAAACTCAAGGTCAGTTTCCCTATAGCCATTCAGCTAGAGTCTCTAAAAAAAACCGGAAAGGATTGAAGCCTTATGAATCGATACTTACCTTCATTTTCCTTCGAGATTTAGCACAAGCAGATACCACAGAGAGGATTCGGCCTCTAGGAATGAAGATTCGGCTATGATGAGACTTCGGGAAACAAAGACTGAACTTTTGGAGATTTCGGCTATGGAAAGGAATAGGGGTGTAGTTTCGGCTTTTAGTGAATGAAAGAAAAGATGAATAAATGGGTAGGGAGAATTCAGCTGGCACTCAAAAGAAAATAGAAAATAGAGGAGAGAAAATAAAATAATCAAAAGAGAGTTTCCCGAAAGAAAACCCTCAAAATTTCGGCACTCCCACACTTAAACACTCAGCCGAAATTTCCCACCTCAATAGGCATCCTACATTCGGCCAACACTAGCCTCCTGGATTAGCTCCTCATCTTTTCCCTTATCCCTATCAGAACACCTACCCAAAAGTGCCCTACATTCCACCACTACCTCCTTTTTTTATCAGCTTATTATCCACATATTAAAACATTAAAAATCCCTATTTTTTAGCCTTGATGCCGTCCCCTCCCTTGCTTCTCCCTAAGTGCCGAATTTGGCCCCAAAACTTGGGCTCCAAGCGACCACAAATTGGGCTTCTCCTTGCATATTGACGCCACCTAGAACTCCTTTCTTCTGCGTCCCATGTTTCTTTGAGCCACAACCAGTATGCCATTTAAACTACCAGAATTTATTTTAAGCCCTAAAGTGACTAAACGGAATATTTAATCAAGGCCTCAACCCAAACCTAAACCCAATTGCACCTCTAATTCTCAACTTAACACATTAAACATATCTACACATTAAACGCATAAGCCCAAAAGTTTAGGATGTTACATCGTTTTGCACAATATCATAGTTCAACTATGGTATTTCACATATACACATATTACACACCGAAGCCATAGCCCAGCTATGGTCTTATATGGAAATCACATAGTCACATTTTTCACATGCTGCCATGGTCAACCCATGGTCTTTATTGTCAATCCATCACATGTCTCTAAACGAAAGTACCTGTTTCTAGCGTTCTACTCGATTTACACATTTAATTCCTTTTTCATAACTTCTCAACATTTATAACATTTTATCTATTGCATAAAATCACCATAATTCATCGAAATACGACATTCAACCAGGACAGTAACATTGTACCCCAAATTCTCAAATTATGGTTATTTCATTTTATACATCATCACATACATATTATGAACTCTTATTCGTAACTTACCACATTTCAACTTATCACAAACACATTTTCAAACATCTCAGTGTCAATGTCAGTATTTTCGAAAATAGCTCGGTTGGAAAGCAACTCTATCTCAACAAAACAATTTCGTTAGAGCCCGGAGATATCACACTATCACGGTCCACATATGGCATGTATAGCTAGACTCTTACTCATGCTAGGTTAGTCCGAGAACCGACTAAACCATAGCTCTGATACCATTAAATGTAACACCCCTTACCCATGTTCAACGTCGGAACAGGGTACGAGGCGTTACCGGACAATAACACTTGCAACTGAACAAATTCAAGGCATAAATTTTTGTTTAAAATTTAAAACATTTATCCTATATCATCAAGTCCCTAAAATGGGCCTACGAGGCCCAAAACATGCTTTGGGAGTGATTCGGGACTAAACCGAGAACTTTCACACGGCTGAGACACACGACTGTGTCTCTGCCTGTGTGGTCAAGAAGTTGGCTATTTTCCAAGCCAATTTCTACCCTATCATGCCCATACTTGAGTATAACTTGAATGACACATTTCATGACATATTAAAGCTACCAAAACATCCACCACACACACGTAACAAGTCATAGCATACAATTTACTCAACCATGGAATGCATCATCATGAGTTTTTAGCATAACCAATTTATTGGCCACATTAAATGGCCTTATACAACAATGAACTCCGAATATCATGGGTCATTACTATAGGACAACTCATAGTAACATATACACATGACCGAGTTCCCTATACATGCCATAACCTTAAGTATAAAATCATTGATACCTAAATTGTAAGCTTGATAGTGTGATAGGTTCTCCGGCAATTTCCAACTTGTGCTAACCTGAGTACATTATAAACACGGAAAACAATGGAGTAAGCTCTAAATCTTAGTAAGTACGTATGTAAATAATAAATAATTGATTACCATTCTTTTAACAATCCTCATTATAAGCTCTCATGTAACGACCCGAAATTGGGCCTAGTAGGATTGGGCCCATTGGACCTTGAGCGTAGAAGCGTTTTAAAATTTATGGGAATTTGAGAACGGCATTATTTCAAGTTGGACTTATTAGGAAGGTGATTTTGGAAAGTTATGGAGTTTCTAGGAAGTTCTGGGTTCAAATTAGGCTATAGGAAAATTTTTATGTTTAGGCACTTTAATGAGAGAAGGCAAGTGGCATTATGACTTAAGGAAATAACTGTGCATTTTGCTAGCACAAGGAGTCTATTGGTAATGGTGGAAAGTGGTGTGTGGAGTGTACTAATGGTCTGAGGTTCGAATCCCATCTATAGCAAAATTTTGATTTTTTTTTTTTGTGCTTCTCTTCCATGTGTCAGCCAAGGTGGTATTTAAGGCAAGGAAGACTTTTTAATTATGGTATGGTGGCTAAGGAAAAAGGAAAGGATGAAGGTAAGGAAAGGAATCAAAAGAAAAAGGCAAGATAAGGGAGCATGTTGGCCTTTTTCATGGGTGATGTTTTGGAAAGATTTTTGTTGGTCAACATCCACCCTTTTTGGCTAGAGTTCACACGATTTTGTTAGGGGGAAAGGAAGAGCCGAAGTTCTCTTTTCTCTTTAGATCATTTTGTTAGTTTTTGGGAGCATGAGAGGTACACTTTTCTCTTTGAACATTTGTGTCTTCTTTTCAAATCCATCTTCCTCTTAGCTTTGGCCGAAATCTCCCAACACATTTGTGCATTCTTTTCTTTTGTTTGACTGAAACACTCACCTTGCTCATCTCCCCTTTGATAGCCGAAATTACGAAAGCACTTTTCTCCATTCATTTTTCTCTTTTGACCATTTCATCAACCTTTTCTTCTTCTTTAATCGACATCACTTTGTGATCACATTTCCTGTTCGATTTTCTCTATAGCCGAACCCCTTATCATCCTATTTCTTCATCATTCCGTTCCCCATCGTGTAGGAAAATCTCTTCTTAATCGAATCGGTAAGTGATCTTATATCCCTTTTTCTATTTTTATGTTCTTTTTCTTCCTAATCGAATATAAATGTTCATCGTTATTCGGTTAGCCAACTTTGTTTCTTATCAAAACATCACTCTCTCCATCATTCTCATGTTGTGATCAATACTCTTTCGTAGTGATCCTAGTGGGTGGCCGAATATCATTCTAGCCATAAGTCAAGTGGTGGAAATCGCAACAAGGTAAGGAGTTCTTTATGGATTATTTGATATCGTTCATTATTCGATTGGTTGCTTAATGGATTAATAGTTTGGACTAATCGGTCACTATAGGAACCAAATTGCCCGATCACCTATCCCTCGTAATAAGAGACTCGGATTGTTGGTAAGTGATATAGATTGTTAATCAATTGCAATACTTGGTTGAAGTTGAAAATTTGGGTTGTGGACTAATTGTTAACCGATTGCACCTTTAGGTGCCGCGGAGAGTATCGTGTTACGGGTTCCGAATAAGGTGTGTAATCCCGTACCCTTCCGAATACATGTTTGAAATGGTGTGTAATCTCCTACCTCTCTGAAAGTTTGCATGAAATGTTCTGTGGTTCGGTTGAAATACCGAAGGAAAACCAGAAACCGGCATCCGTGACCACTCGGGCGTGCGTATATTCGTAGTGGTAACCATATTTTTTGCAATGAAACAGTTTGGTCAGCAGCAGTGACGTGATTTTGAAAAATCAAGAAAAATAGGATAAAGGGGGTTATAAAGTAAATAAGATATTGAAATAAAGCTTACTGTGTCTATTTTCATATGAAAGAAACAGAGGAGGAAGATGAATTGTATATTCTTTGATATCTTAATTTTAGTGAGACTGGTTCTGATTGACTTCGTGGTTCCCTAATCTGTCTTGGAAAAATCGTTCAAAATTGTACAAAGTGAATTATGTGTTATAAGTTATATGTATGGATTCCTTAGTGTGCCTATTTTCAATAGAAACAAGTGGGAGAAACATATGAAAACCGTATAGTGACATATTTGAAGTTTGGGTAAGAGAGGTCAGAACCGTTGGTCAGTGAAACAAGGGAATCTTTAATGAATAAACTGTACTAAACGGCTAAGCCAAAAATTCTGGAAAAATTGTAGTAGGAAAATATATGAGTCTAGGTTCAAGTAAAATTTACGGATCTAAATTTAGAGTTTCCTAACTCGAGTTATAGTCAATTTAGTCAGTATGACGCAGATGGACAGTTTCGATTTTTATGCCCCACATTAGTAGTTAAGTCTAGGTTGCGGAATTACCAATATACCCTTGGAGGGTAAATTACCGAAATACCCCTGGGTTGCGAGATTACCGAATTACGAAAACGCCCCTAATGGCCGAATTACGAAATTGCCCTTAATGGGCCGATTTGTTATATTGCCTTAATGGGCCAATTTGTTATACTGCCTTAACGGGCCAATTTGATATATTGCTTAAATGGGCCGGTTTGATATATTGCCATAATGGGCCGATTTGATATATGGTCTTAATGGGCTGATTTGCAAGTGCTACAATGGGCCAAATTTTTGTAATGAATCTCTGAATTAATTATTGTTGTTTATATTTGTAAATATCAAGATTTGCTATGTATGTTGCATTTACATATTTTGCATGGGATGGGAAAAATGTTGAAGAGAAGTGTAGCCTGGTGGCTTTGCCAGAAATATTATGAAAAGCAGTTTGACTGCAGCGACACATTTTGATTCTGGTGGCTCTACCACAAATTCTGATAATGGCTATGTGCCAATTTAAATATGGCTTTGTGCCACCGTGATTAAGGCTGTGTGCCGATTATATTACCATATATGATTCTGGTGGCTCTGCCACAAATTTTGATAATGGCTATGTGCCTAACATATGAATCAAAGACTCTATGTCGATCATATTTACCCAAGGTTGTGTGCCGATTATATTACCGTCGATAGTGGCAATGCCACGTATATTCTGATTCCGGTGGCTCTGCAACAATTCTATCTGGTGGCTATGCCACGTATAATCTGTTATTCTGGTGGCTTCGCCACAAATTCTGTATATGGCAGCTTGCCTGCGATTGGTGTGTTGGCGGGGTGGGTTGACTTGATCCCCACAGGTGTGATGGATGGTACGGGTGGTGTGTAGCGGATGGATTATTAGGTTGGGATGGGAATTACATTACATTCATATAATATATTTGATACATTATTATGTAAAAAGGGCTTAGGCCCATGATATTACTTTATGGGTTCAGGCCCAGTGGATGACGGTAAGGGGATTTCACACTGAGTTCTTGTAATTCACCCCCCTTTTCTTAAACCTTGTAGGTAATGCTCCGTAATGAGGACTTGGGCCCATGGATGACTCGGTGGAGGCCATACTTCAGAAATGGTGTTATTGAACTTTAAATTTCTATTTCGGTTTATTTTATTATTTTGCTATTTTGGTTTAAGTTGTAATAAGGCCTCTGGGATATGTTTTAAATTGCTTTATGTTTAGTCCTACTTATTATATTGCTTGAATTGTTTTAACGGGGATTTTCTAAAATCATAAATATTGGTTTTCCAAAATTGATTAATAAATAGATTTTATAACAAACTTTTACAAATATTTTAACTCGGAAATTTTCTCTCGAATTATCAACAATATTTTCAAAAGCCACGATTTTAAAGCTCACTACCTCGATTTTCGACTCATCAAACGATCTCTCAAAAATACTTGTATTTTATCTATGTTTTCGCAACGATTTCAAAATACTTCTGCAGCTCTATTTCTAAACATCACATTTTTTGTAAATTGTTTATTTCAAATATGCTTTCGCCACCAAAAAGGTTTTTAAAGATAATTACGTTTTCAAGTAGTTAACAATTTCTTAAGTGTTTTGGGTTTTAACAAAGAGACTGTAATTCTCAAACAAGTTTTTCCATGTGACACACCAGATTCGGGCCTAACTTCTAGGCCGGGTTTGGGGTGTTACATTTTATGGTATCAGAGCCCAGCTATAAAACTCGGCCGTGGTTTGGGTTCAAAAGTGTTTTCAAAGCCGTTAAAAATTTTAATTTATAAATATATGTTTTAAAGGAAGTATGGCACCAGGGGTATCCGGCACCAAGTCAAGTAAGTATATGTTATTATTGTGTGATTATGATCATTGTGATATGACTGTAGGAATACTCTAGAACTTTTAGTTTTAGGAGCTAAAACTATAGAGATTGAGACTTTAGGATGCGTATTGCGAAAACAACTTTACTTCCTATACTCCATAAAACATTGTTTAATAAACATTGAATAATTACACTGATTCATAAGACTCGTAATCAGATTAAATCGATTTAGCAAATATGAGCGTTAAAGGACGTAGACGTGATAGATGCGGGCGTGGTAGAGGCCGAGGTGCTAAGGCTAGATCTTCAGCATCGGGGCATGTTTCCGAAAGGGAGGCGCTGGCATCGCCAGTGGTTGAGACGGGATCTCATGATCGAGCTGGGGTTGATGAGCTAACTCAGATAGTTAAGGAAGTATTGGAGGAGGTTAAAGAAATCAGTGAAGCACTTCGAGTTGAGTGTGTGGACTGTAAGAAGAAAAGAGATCGCGGTTCTTTTGGGTCGTAGTCTCGTTCTGTGACGCGTGTTAAGGCACGTAAAAACTCTCCGGCTTGCGATTATTGCAGAAGGCATCATCCGGGAGTATGCTGGAGGAGGTCAGGAGCATGCTTGAGATGTGGGTCTAAGGAGCATAAGGCTCGGGATTATTTTATCACCATCAAGTCAGGTATGTTATGGTTAGACGTGATGATTGAATGTAGAAAATTTTAGGTATAAGTGGTAGATAACTGCTTGCTTCTGTGGTTAGGTGTTTGGTTGTGTGAAAGAGGATTCAAGATTATGTTAAAAGTACATTAGTGTTATTAAGATCAGAGTGCGCAACGAAAGCATAGTGGTGTGATTTGAGCAATGCGTTTAGTAGTTGGTTGGAAATTTCGAGGACGAAATTTCTTTAAGGAGGGTAGAATTGTAACGACCCGAAATTGGGCCTAGTAGGATTGGGCCCATTGGACCTTGAGCGTAGAAGTGTTTTAAAATTTATGGGAATTTGAGAACGACATTATTTCAAGTTGGACTTATTAGGAAGGTGATTTTGGAAAGTTACGGAGTTTCTAGGAAGTTCTGGGTTCAAATTAGGCTATAGGAAATTTTTTATGTTTAGGCACTTTAAGGAGAGAAGGCAAGTGGCATTATGACTTAAGGAACTAAGTGTGCATTTTGCTAGCACAAGGAGTCTATTGGTAAAGGTGGAAAGTGGCGTGTGGAGTGTACTAATGGTCTGAGGTTCGAATCCCATCTATTGCAAAATTTTGAAAATTTTTTTTGTGCTTCTCTTCCATGTGTCGGCCAATGTGGTATTTAAGGCAAGGAAGACTTTTTAATTATGGTATGGTGGCCAAGGAAAAAGGAAAGGATGAAAGTAAGGAAAGGAATCAAAAGAAAAAGGCAAGATAAGAGAGCATGTTGGCCCTTTTCATGGGTGATGTTTTGGAAAGATTTTTGTTGGTCAACATCCACCCTTTTTGGCTAGAGTTCACACGGTTTTGTTAGGGTGAAAGGAAGAGCTGAATTTCTCTTTTCTCTTTAGATCATTTTGTTAGTTTTTGGGTGCATGAGAGGTACACTTTTCTCTTTGAACATTTGTGTCTTCTTTTCAAATCCATCTTCCTCTTAGCTTTGGCCGAAATCTCCCAACACATTTGTGCATCCTTTTCTTTTGTTTGGCCGAAACACTCACCTTGCTCATCTCTCCTTTGATAGTCGAAATTACCAAAGCACTTTTCTCCATTCATTTTTCTCTTTTGACCATTTCATCAACCTTTTCTTCTTCTTTAATCGACATCACTTTGTGATCACATTTCCTGTTCGATTTTCTCTGTAGCCGAACCCCTTATCATCCTATTTCTTCATCATTTCGTTCCCCATCGTGTAGGAAAATCTCTTCTTAATCGAATCGGTAAGTGATCTTATATCCCTTTTTCTATTTTTATGTTCTTTTTCTTCCTAATCGAATATAAATGTTCATCGTTATTCGGTTAGTCAACTTTGTTTCTTATCAAAACGTCACTCTCTCCATCATTCTCATGTTGTGATCAATACTCTTTCGTAGTGATCTTAGTGGGTGGCCGAATATCATTCTAACCATAAGTCAAGTGGTGGAAATTGAATCAAGGTAAGGAGTTCTTTATGGATTATTTGATGTCGTTCATTATTCGATTGGTTGCTAAATGGATTAATTGTTTGGACTAATCGGTCACTATAGGAACCAAATCGCCCGATCACCTATCCCTCGAAATAAGAGACTCGGATTGTTGTAAGTGATATGATTGTTAATCAATCGCAATACTTGGTTGAAGTTGAAAATTTGGGCTGTGGACTAATTGTTAACCGATTGTACCTTTAGGTGCCGCGGAGAGTATCGTGTTACGGATTCCGAATAAGGTGTGTAATCCCGTACCCTTCCGAATACATGTTTGAAATGGTGTGTAATCTCATACCTCTCTGAAAGTGTGCATGAAATTTTCTATGATTCGGTCGAAATACCGAAGGAAAACCAGAAACCGGCATCCGTGACCACTCGGGCGTGCGTATATTCGTAGTGGTAACCATATTTTTTGCAATGAAACAGTTTGGTCAGCAGCAGTGACGTGATTTTGAAAAATCACGAAAAATAGGATAAAGGGGGTTAGAAAGTGAATAAGATATTGAAATAAAGCTTACTGTGTATATTTTCATATGAAAGAAACAGAGGAGGAAGAGGAATTGTATATTCTGTGATATGTTAATTTTAGTGAGACTGGTTCTGATTGACTTCGTGGTTCCCTGTTCTGTCTTGGAAAAATCGTTCAAAATTGTACAAAGTGAATTATGAGTTATAAGTTATATGTATGGATTCCTTAGTGAGCCTATTTTCAATAGAAATAAGTGGGAGCAACATATGAAAACCGTACAGTGAGATATTTGAATTTTGGGTAAGAGAGGTCAGAACCGTTGGTCAGTGAAACAAGGGAATCTTTAATGAATAAACTGTACTAAACGGCTAAGCCAAAAATTCTGGAAAAATTGTAGTAAGAAGATATATGAGACTAGGTTCAAGTAAAATTTACGGATTTAAATTTAGAGTTTCCTAACTCGAGTTATAGTAAATTTAGTCAGTATGAGGCAGATGGACAGTTTCGATTTTTATGCCCCACATTAGTAGTTAAGTCTAGGTTGCGGAATTAGCAAAATACCTTGGAGGGTAAATTACCGAAATACCCCTGGGTTACGAGATTACCGAATTATCCTTAGTGGGTAAAATTACCGAATTACGAAAATGCCCCTAAGGGCCGAATTACAAAATTGCCCTTAATGGGCCGATTTGTTATATTGCCTTAATGGGCCGATTTGTTATATTGCCTTAACAGGCCGATTTGATATATTGCTTAAATGGGCCGATTTGATATATTGCTTAAATGGGCCGATTTGATATATGGTCTTAATGGGCTGATTTGCAAGTGCTACAATGGGCTGAGTTTTTGTAATGAATCTCTGAATTAATTATTGTCATTTATATTTGTAAATATCATGATTTGCTGTGTATGTTGCATTTACATATTTTGCATGGGATGGGAAAAATGTTGAAGAGAAGTGTAGCCTGGTGGCTTTGCCACAAATATTATGAAAAGCAGTTTGTCTGCAGCGATACATTTTGATTCTGGTGGCTCTGCCACAAATTCTGATAATAGCTATGTGCCAATTTAAATATGGCTTTGTGCCATCGTGATTAAGGCTGTGTGCCAATTATATTACCGTATATGATTCTTGTGTCTCTGCCACAAATTTTGATAATGGCTATGTGCCTAACATATGAATCAATGACTCTGTGTCGATCATATTTACCCAAGGTTGTGTGCCGATTATATTACCGTCGATAGTGGCAATGCCACGTATATTACGATTCCGGTGGCTCGCCACAGTGCATGTCGTGGCTATGCCACGTATAATCTGTTATTCGGTGGCTTCGCCACAAATTCAGATATGGCGACTTGCTGCGATTGGTGTGTTTGGCGGGGTGGGTTGACTTGATCCCCACAGGTGTGATGGATGGTACGGGTGGTGTGTAGCGGATGGATTATTAGGTTGGGATGGGAATTGAATTACATTCATATAATATATTTGATACATTATTATGTAAAAGGGCTTAGGCCCATGATATTGCTTTATGGGTTCAGGCCCGGTGGATGACTGGTAAGGGATTTCACACCGAGTTCTTGTAACTCACCCCCTTTTCTTAACCCTTGTAGGTAATGCTCCGTAATGAGGACTTGGGCCCATGGATGACTCGGTGGAGGCCATACTTCAGAAATGGTGTTATTGAACTTTAAATTTCTATTTCAGTTTATTTTATTATTTTGCTATTTTGGTTTAAGTTATAATAAGGCCTCTGGGATATGTTTTAAGTTGCTTTATGTTTAGTCGTACTTATTATATTGCTTGAATTATTTTAACGGGGATTTTCTAAAATCATAAATATTGGTTTTCCAAAATTGATTAATAAATAGATTTTATAACAAACTTTTACAAATATTTTAACTCGGAAATTTTCTCTCGAATTATCAACAATATTTTCAAAAGCCACGGTTTTAAAGCTCACTACCTCGATTTTTGACTCATCAAACGATCTCTCAAAAATACTTGTATTTTATCTACATTTTCACAACGATTTCAAAATACTTCTGTAGCTCTATTTCTAAACATCACATTTTTGTAAATTGTTTATTTCAAATATACTTTCGCCACCAAAAAGGTTTTTAAAGATAATTACGCTTTCAAGTAGTTAACAATTGCTTAAGTGTTTTGGGTTTTAACAAAGAGGCTGTAATTCTCAAACAAGTTTTTCCATGTGACACGCCAGATTCGGGCCTAACTTCTAGGCCGGGTTTGGAGTGTTACATCTCAAGATAATACCATCATTATTGCATAAAATTTCACAATTCATTTATGTTCATCTTGAGCTGTTTACTCGAGTTACAGTCACTAAATTATTTTTATCTGGAGCTACAAAACTCCAAACTAAGATCTTCTAATTTTCCCTGAAACTAGACTCACATATATTCTTACCATAAAATTTCCAGAATTTTTGGTTTAGCCAATAAGTACAGTTTATTCTTTAAATTATCCCCTTTTTTGTTGTACGACAGTTCTGACCCCTCTTCACTAAAAATTAATTTTCTTGTTGTACAGAACTCGAATGATGTTCCCGTTTGTTTCTCTTGAAAACAGACTGATTAATAAATTCAAGAATATAAATTTTATTTCATGATTATTTTTTTATAATTTTTAATGAATTTCCCAAGTAATAATAGGGGATTCTAATATCATTCTGACTCTGTCTCACTAAAATCCAAATATCTCACCATATGAAATTGTTTTGCTTATTCTGTTTCTATTATGTAGAAATAGACTGAATAAGATTTAATTTCATATCTCATTCAACCTCTAATTCAATTTCCACCATTTTTTGGTGATTTTTCAAAGTGATACAGCTGCTGCTGTCTAAACCATTTTATTGCTAATTTTACTTTTTCATGTTTCCTTTATATTAATTTTCATTTACACACATATAACACAAAAGTATATCCATGGTTAGCCATTCCAATAACTAGTCATTATCAAATATTTACAAGCCATTCATTGGCCAATTTAACCTATACATCAACAAAAAAGACTTGAACATATTATTTCTCAATTTAATTTGGCCTAAAAGCCTCACACATGATCATCAATCACATTTACCACATATTCATACATCATAAGCATGGACTTATAATCATAAGGTCATTCTCATAGGTATAACTTACTTGTTTACATTCTTACCAAAATTCGATCACATACCGAGCACATTGCTCATAAGTGTATACATACATATACCTGCACTTAATCGTCACATATTCACATTCCAAATACATATCATAGACATTGCTCACAATTACATGCACTTATAACTCTGCACTTGTCACCACATTGTCACACGTAATTTCACTTAGTCAAATTTTTCCGATGAACACTTCGAAATAATATCGGATACATGGTGGTATCGCACACAGCCTACCAATAATAATAAATACGATGGTATCGCAACCGTATCACACACAGCCCACCAATAATCACATATACAGTGTTCGTTCGTATCCTTTTTCTATTCTGAAGGTTTATCTGGGAATTTTCTCACTTTTCATCATTTTAATAAATATCAATAATATTCACTCACATTTCACATAATACATTAATATGTAAAAACATAGATAAAAAGGATGTATCATTTACATATAAACTTACTTTGACTTAAAATGGCGAAAGGGACCGAGTCATCCAAAATTCGTCTTTCCCCCATTCTAATTCTGAAACTCGTTTTTTTCTTTATTATTGAGCTTGAAAGCTTGAAAACCCTAGCCATGGTGTCCATAGCAACATTCGACCAACACATGAAGAAGATGAACATGTTTTTGGCATATTTTCCCTTTTTATTTCTTTTAATTACCAAATGACCAAAATGCCCTTCATTAAAACCTTTAGTATTTTATCCATCCTTGTCCATTTTTGTCCAAATTAAAATATAATGGTCTAATTGCCATTTAAGGACCTCCACTTTAAAAACCCATTTCAAATAAGTACCTTAGCTTCTAGAACTCACATTTTTCACATATTGCAATTTAGTCCTAATTATCAAATTGGACACCCAATCGATAAAATTTCTGAACGAAAATTTCACACAATCATTCTATCACACTATAAACTTTAAAACTTAATCGAAATAAAATTTTCTACTTCGGATTTGTGGTTTTCGAAACCACTGTTCCGTTTAGGCCCTAAATCGGGCTGTTACACCTCTTGTATCATTCGAATATGACATAGTGAATTTTCTTCTCCTCTGCCCGTGGTTTTTTCCTCGAAAGGGTTTCCACGTAAAATTCTGTGTGTTTTACTTTCTCTCTTTCTTTGCAATTCATTATCTTTATTTACGTTCAATTTTCACAATTACCAAGTCATTCCACTATAATATCATGACTGAGCTTTCCCCAACGACATACTATTACGAAAGCAACTCGATCAGTGCTCGTCCAATGGCCTTGTCATATGTGTGTTACAATCATAGGATATCCTTAATTTCTTTGGGATAATATCCATTCTTCCAATATGATACTATTTTATTTCATGGTAGCCATTATATCTTCCTTCATGAAAAGTCAATTACTATAAATAGTAATCAAGTCATTTATCACAAAGACAAACGACCCGTGACCATGTTTACTTCTCATCAACCTTGTAATGCAAATAAGAGATATTATTTACCCATGTATAGGGCTATGAATTCCACTGTTGTGAATTGATAGCACTAGAAAGAACATAGGTTTTCCTCCTACTTATTAGTTAAATTGTTCACATTCAGTTATACTTAGCATACATTTTAGCATTTTTAGTTTAGTAAATTGCATTTTATAACTCAGTGAATCCTAGCCTATTTTATCCTTAATTTAGCTATCTTATTGCATTAATTTCACTGCATGAGTTAATTCCAGATTGCATCAAGAATTATCGCCACACCTGATAGATGTCCACATGTCGCTGCATGGGTTAATTCCAGATGTCGTTCAGAATTATCGTTGCATCTGACAGCTATCCGGATAAGAACCAAAATTACGTGAGCTGTCCAGTCTGGTATAACCAACCTGTACGAACAAGGACAAAATAATTTTAGGGAAATGATGTAACACCCCAAACCTGGCCCATACACCACGACCGGATCTGGCATGTCACTAGGAAGATTTTATAAAACATGTCGCGTTTTGTTTCATTTTAAAAAACATAGTTTTGGCATTTATACGGGAAAACTTAATAGTTTGATTAATTGTAAAAGAAATAAATTTTATTTAATACCTTAATGAATATAAACTGGAATTTTCCTTTGATTTTTATCATTTCAGTACATGCCTCAGTTTAAATTTTTACGTAGGATTTTAGATGTCCAAAAACCCGAAAACCCAAAAGAAAACATAAAAGAATTATAATAACCGGTGGCCTTATTACAATAAAATATAAACCAACTAATTAAAATATTAAAAATAATTAAACTAGTAAAGTCTTTTGCTGAATCAAAATAATCCCTCGCATGGCCACCTTGCGCTCATCTCTAACCCGATCCGATGTACTAGGTGCTACCTGAAAGATGTTAAATAATAGGGTGAGTCGCGAGACTCAGTGTGCAACCCTCATGCACCATTAGATTTGGGCCTTAGCCCCACAGAACAGAATAACAGATTAGTATATGACAAAAATTATGCAAGCCCAACCCAAATCCTAGGTTTCCATCACAGAAATCGGCATAATTATTAATTTCTTCCACTAATTACCCCCGAACAATCTTATGAACAATAGTTTTAAGAGTAGTTCTTTTGAATTCGTGATTATATCTACGGTTCAGTCTCAAGTCTGTATCTCCTAGTTCTAAGAAACACATACATTCAATCATTACACATCAACATACAGGTAGCATTCACGAACTTACATTTATCACCTAGGGGTATTTTCGTCATTTCACTACCCAGAGGTATTTTCGTAATTTTCTGAAATAGGGTTCCTTGGTGATTTTGTGAAAGAAGGGTATTTTGGAATTTTTTTTGCAAATCCGGGGTTATTTTTGAAATTCTCAAAAATCGGGGATATTTTGGTCATTTATAAATCGGGGTAATTTAGTAGTTTTACAAAATAGAATGGCTGGTCCCTTTCGGGTTTTAAATTATTAATTTTGGCCCGTCAACAAATCCTCGTGGCTAGGGTGAACAGTCACTACGCACCAGGTAGGATTCCAGCGAAGAGGAGGTGAGTCACTAGGACTGCTTAAGTACCGTGGCTCTTCCGGATCCAATCCTGAGACATGCGCATGCTGTTGCCACACCCTAGTCTTGCGACTGTTCACGGGTTTGTTTAGTGAAATTAAGTCTTATGAGATTGAAGGAGTTGTTTCAGCTAAGCCTAGAGTCCATCAAGTTCTAATCTAGATAGTCTACGTCCCATAAAGCCCATCAAGCCCACATACTTATGTACACACAAAGAGTCAGAATACTTACAGCGGACTTGGGCCTAAACGCAGTGCCATCTTTGAGAAAACCCTCCTGTGATTTATAAATATACATGTGTAAAAACCTATTTTTAGAAAACGTTTTGAGCCCAAAACCCCTAAAGCCGAGTTTTGAACCGGGCTCTGATACCAATTTGTAACACCCCAAACCTAGCCCATACACCACGACCGGATCTGGCATGTCACTAGGAAGATTTTATAAAACATGTCGCATTTTTTTTCTTTTTAAAAAACATAGTTTTGGCATTTATACGGGAAAACTTAATAGTTTGATTAATTGTAAAAGAAATAAATTTTATTTAATACCTTAATAAATATAAACTGGAATTTTCCTTTGATTTTTATCATTTCAGTACATGCCTCAGTTTAAATTTTTACGTAGGATTTTAGATGTCCAAAAACCCGAAAACCCAAAAGAAAACATAAAAGGATTATAATAACCGGTGGCCTTATTACAATAAAATATAAACCAACTAATTAAAATATTAAAAATAATTAAACTAGTAAAGTCTTTTGCTGAATCAAAATAATCCCTCGCATGGCCACCTTGCGCTCATCTCCAACCCGGTCCGATGCACTAGGTGCTACCTGAAAGATGTTAAATAATAGGGTGAGTCGCGAGACTCAGTGTGCAACCCTCATGCACCATTAGATTTGGGCCTTAGCCCCACAAAATAGAATAACAGATTAGTATATGACAAAAATTATGCAAGCCCAACCCAAATCCTAGGTTTCCATCCGCTACACACCACCCTTACCTGCCAGTCACACCGTTGGGGATTTCTACAATCAACCCACACCACTACACACCATCGATGGCAGTCATGCTGCTCATCGTCAGATCATGGCCGTAGCCACTACAACAGGTCATGGCAAAAGCCACTGCAACAGGTCACGGCAAAAGCCGCTACAACAGGTCACGGCAAAAACTGCTACAACAGAACACTTCCCCTTTCTTCAAACCCAACCCCATGCAATCACAGAAATCGGCATACTTATCACACATATCATCTTAACAGGAACATTCACTTAGGAATGACAGATATCACTAACTTGGTGATTCACTTTTACCCTCCTCGGGGTTCAACCATTATGCCGGGATTTTGGCATTTATCAAAATATAACAGATTTGTAAACAAATTTTAACAGGCAATCTAAATGGTGTGGAAGTGTTACACACCTGATTAATGCGTAAGACTACCCTCTATGTCGATACCCTCGCTAATCGGATCTACTGCCCTCTGTCTACAACTTTGCTCAAAAGCTTAAAAAACGCGAATATACGGCCTCTCCTATATTCGGCCAAGGGTTAGTGTTTACCCGAATCTATACTTTTAGATTAACAAATCTCCTTACCTAGATCGATTAAATCCCAGAAGTAGTATGATTTGTGTGCTACTGATTTAGAAACCTAGGCGATTGGATCTCCTTCAAATCCCGGAATACCGCCCATGAAAGATAATACGAGGTTAGTCAACCATCTAGCCATTCGGCTATGGTCTCCAAAAGCTGGAAAAGATTGAAAGAATAACATAATCGACACTTACCACTTCAGAAGATTTCGGCTACCCCTTGTAGGAAGATTCAACAAAAACCAGAGAAGAGATCTAAGAATTTCGGCTTTTAAGAAAATCCTGAAAAAGTATGAACAAAAGAAGGCTGATGCGTTTTCAGCTTTTAGAAGAACTGAGTGAAGAGTTTCGATTTCTACAAAAAGAAAAGAAGAAAAGAAGTCAAGAGAGATGCTTGGAGATTTCAGCTAGGAAGAAAAAGAATGGAAAAGAGAGTGAAGGGAGAGGTTTCGTCTTTTGAAGAAATTAAAGAAAAGAAATTGTAGAGGGAGACTGATGATTTCGGCACAGGAAGAGAAGAAAAGGGTAGGGTTGAAATGCCAAAGTTGATGAGCTATCCCCCCTATTTATAGAAATTTCGGCACACCTTTAGCCTATACTCAACCGATTTTTCCCCCCTCTCCTGTGTTTGATTTTCGGCCAACACTAGCCTTCCTGATAGATCCTCATCCTATCCCTTATCCCTATCAAACACCCATCCAAAAGAGGCTTAATTATCTCCAACTCTTCCCTCCTTCATCAGCTGTAATTATCCACATATTAAAACAATAAAATCCCCTAAATAATAGCCTTGTTGCCGTCCAACCTACTCCTCCTTATGAGTGTCGAATTTGGCCCAAAAACATGGGCTCCAAACAGCCACAAATTGGGCCTTTCCCCTTGCCTATTGACGCCAACTCCCTTCCCTCTTAGTGGCGCCATTTTGCCACTGGGCTACAAGCCTATTTTGCCATTTAATCTACCAAAGCCTTAGAGTATCTAAACAGAATATTTAATCAAGGCCTCAGCCCAAGCCTGAGCCCAATTTGCACCTCTAATTCTCAAATTAACACCTTAAACGCATCCACACCCTAAACGTATAGGCCCAAAAATTCAGGATGTTACAAATGACACTTGTACTATGGGGGAAGACATAAAAGGTGGACATAAGTAGAAAAAGGGGCATTCTGGAGTGGTTTTTCTCCATCATCATCTTGATCATCCAACCTTGAAGAATACAGCTATGGTACCTTAAACCTCTCACGGGTGAGCCAACATGAAAACCAGATCCAGACTAGCTCCTGACGAGAAGACCTAAGTGCGCGACAAGAGGGAATAGAGAGATTCAGTTGAGTTGTCTATGGATAGTATTCTCCATTCGAGCGTTTCTTATTTCTTTCTAAATGCTGGTGATTACTCTCTGATTTCTGGTTGTATGGAAGTACTGATGAATTCTTGGTGAAATGTTATCTTATTTAATCTTACTTTTATTGTTTAATCTTGGGGTTTGAAAGTTTTTTTTACACGGAAGTGTTATTACAGTCACTGACACTGGAAGGTGCAGTGACAGTTTGAGCCAATAAGCATTACAACGGAAGTTGAGTGAGGATTAGAGAAATTTAGTCCACTTGTTCTTAATAGTGCCATTCTGCCATCACCAGAAGGTGATGTTAATATGCATAGTTAAGTCTGAGATTAAATGGAGGAGTAACGCTGAGTAAGATATACATTGAATTTTATTGCATCGAAAATCACCTATACTTTTATACATTGTGAGCACTTAGTATTCTGCTGAAGATTCATGTTGGGGTATCATCATCATAATTTATTTTGTTGTTTTTAAAGTTATTGCATCGACAACTATCCTCACAATTCATCTCATTTATATCTAGTTATTCTATTGATATTAATAGACAAAAGACACCCATCCTTGTGGGATCGATATCCGGCAGACTCACATCTGTCTACTATACTTGCATCAACAGTGTACGCTTGCACATTATTACTGTGACGTTAAACAGCTGATCATGAATGATGATACATATTGCAAAAGTTGTATACCTAACACACTAATTTCTAATTCCTTCTATATTTTAGCTCAGGCTTTTACTTACATTGGAATTTACAAGTCACGCATACATAGTCCATCATGTTAGAAAAATATTAGTTCAGAAATGATTTTCTTGCACAATAAAAAATAAATTTTTTGAAAATCGACCCTGTCGAAACCATTTTGTAAGTTATGAAAAAACGGGGATCGACTTTAAAAATGAAAATGGAGTCGCCACCAACCCTTTTTGGAGGTGTGATCGGGTCTGTAACACCCCAAACCCGGCCTAGAAGTTAGGCCCGAGTCCGAAATGTCACATTAAAGGCACACTCCAAAACGATTTTATAATTTAACAATTTAAGGCCCAAAAGCCCAAAACCCTTGTTACTTGTTAAGTTAAGAGGAAAAGCCCACATTTTAGGAAAACGTTCATATGTTAAGTTATTTCGAAAACCACCTTAACTTTAATAATTTTATGAAATTTATTAAGCGGATAATTGAAACAATAACAATAATAATAAACCCAAAATCTAAAGTCAATTAGGAGTTACATGGCCTTATTACAATCCAATGAATAAAACAAAGTATTAAAAACAGATTCATTTGAACAAATTAAAACATTTGATCAACTTGTAGTGTGGCCATCTCCCGAGTCCTCTCCCACGTCGAAATTGTCTATTCGGGATTACTCAAACATTAAATTAAAGGGTGAGAGTTTGAAACTCGGTGTGTACAACCCTTGGCAATCAAATCACATACAAATATTCACATTGGCCTAAGCCCTATCAAAATCGGTGGTCTTGGGCCTTAGCCCACCATGACCTCATATCACATCATATTGTATCATATACAAACAAGTTAATGCAAAACCCATCCCAATAATCCATCCGCTACACACACCATTTCCATTCCAACCATTACACACCTGTGGGGATTTCTAAATCAACCCACCCATCCTTTACACACCAAAGGTAGCCCGGTTGCGGTACTACTTAACGTTGCAGCAAAGCTACTAATCATATAATGGGCTTAAAGCCTCCGGTGGATCCATGGCCATATGACTATGCGATTCTCAAATCTTCCTCCGTACCATAATTCCCACCCATATGCATCCTAAGCAGAATATCATATGAATGCATCAAACACACGAGTAACATCCATAAACTCATATTCGTCACATAGGGGTATTTTCGTCATTTCACTACCAAGGGGTATTTTCATAATTCTACCCTACAGGGGTATTTTGGTAATTTGGAAAAATAGGGGTATCTTGGTAATTTTGCAAGACAGGGGTATTTTGGTACTTTTGCAAAATAGGGGTATTTTAGTAATTTTACAAATATAAGGGTATTTTAGTAATTTTACAAATATAGGGGTATTTTAGTAAATTTACAAATATAGGGGTATTTTAGTAATTTTACAAATATAGGGGTATTTGGTCCCTCTTGGGTTTTAATTATGAATTTTGGCCCATCAACAAGTCCTCGCGGCTAAAGTGAACAGACACTACGCACCAGGTAGGATTCCAGAGAAGAGGAGGTGGGCCACTAGGACCGCTTAAGTACCAAGGTCTTCCTAGATCCAATCCTAGACATGCGTATGCCCGTTGCCACACCCTAACCCAGTAACTTGTTCACGGACATGTTTAATTAGATTAAGTCTTATGAAATTTAGAAGTTGTTCAAACTAGGCCTAAAGTCCATTAACCCTAACATACTTGTCTACGTCATCATAAGCCCATCAAGCCCAAATCACATCCTTACGGCCCATTAGGCCTAAATCTCATCATATGGCCTATTAGGCCCAAAACAAATCCAGATCATGTATCATGCATGACTAACCCAATTCGTATAACTAACCAAACCATTTCATCAAACTTAGCCTCAGGGCCTACCGGGCCCATTTAGCCACTTTTTGTTTTTCGACTTTTTGGCATTGCCGATATCATGTGTGTAGTGTTTGTACACACCTGGTAACCTTGCGTGCTGCAAACCCCTTAGTCACGAACCTACAATCGACATTACTAGCGATTAACCAAAGCTTTAACACATATTTATCAAAAACCGAAACCTCACCGTACCCTTACCGTGTGCCTCACGTTCTAGTAGCCCTTCCTTTGCTACTATTGGCGATTATCCTCTAGATCTGCACTCAAACACCTATATCGTCAAAACCAAGTGACCCATATTGATCATAAATCACCCCTATGAGCCACATTAGATTCAGCCATTTACTAAACCATGACTGGGTCGAGAACACTTACCACCTTGTTAGCAATCCTTACCTACCACACTTGCGATTGTTGATCCTTTCCCTTGTTAATACAAGGTTAACAATAAAGACAGGTTAGATAGCCCTTCGGCTTTTAACAAAACACACTAAGGAAGTTGACTGAGTACTTACCAAAACCCTCATTTGATCATGTGGCCTAGATAGCTACTGAACAAGATCCGGCTTTTAAACTTGACTAAGAGTAGATAACAACCGATTTGTGATGGAAGAAAAATAACTAAGAATCGGCACAAGTAGGGATTTCGGTAAGGAAGGATGGTGGTAATTTCGGCAATGAAGATATACTGTGGGAGGGAATGAGAATTTGGTCTAGGCACTTTTGTTTGGAAAAAGAAAGAAATTGTGATTACTCGGGTATTTGCCAAAGGGAAAGAAACTAAACAGAATTGGGAGATTGGAAGGAATTTTCCCCTAATTAATCAACTAAAGCACACAAAAGAAACAAATGCCCTACTTACCCATACGGCACGCATATATATACTAAAAATAAATAAATAAATAAATAAACCTACACTCCCCAATCGACTCAAACTTATCACCAATTAAATTCCTTTATTTTCTCCAAATTTTATCTTCATCCCCATCCAAAAATTCTTTTATTTAGCCAAAAATCCAATTTGAATTACATTCAAATTGCTTTTCCCAAACAGCAGCCATTCTTTGGTGTTTCGGTCCACTTCAAACACCTTCCCCACGCTAGCAGCAAAATAGCAAGATATTGTACACAAGGCAACTCGAAACCAAGACCTCCAAGCACCACCACACGCTTCTCGCCACCGCACCACAACTCTTCTTGTGATATGTTCCATTCTCAACTTCTTTTAAGGCCTATTTCCCAGCAACCGAATCATCCAAAGAAATCTAAAAATAATCGCCAACACCCAGCTTCGAACCTCCAACCTCCTCACTATGATACACGCCCCTTGCCACTGCGCCGCCTACTTTATTTGAGTAATATTTCCTCCCTAATTAATTATAAACCTTTCTGCCGCGCTCCAGGTTTACTTAAAAAAAACCCAACATTTAGCGCGCGCCGCGACTAGAAACCTGCTCCCCCTCCTGCTCCTAACGCCTTTGCCACTGGGCCAGGCGTTTCTTTGTGTTGTGAATCAGCCCCAACTAATTATAAGGCCTAAACTCTGGCCTTCATACTAACATATGCGCAATAATTTTTTTTACCAAGTCCAGTACTTGAACCTTTGACCATCGACTTATTCGAACGCCCTGAGGCCACGGACCACCTACTTCCTTGTGCTATCTTTTAACCCAACAATATTTTAAAAGCCTTCTGACTACCACCAACCTCACTTTAAGGGTAAAAACAAAATTTTTGCTAAAGCCCTAGATTGAGCCTAGGACTTTTCCAACACTACCAACCCTTCCTAAATCACCTAAAAATTAAACTAAACATGCAATCATAATTTTTTTTATACACACTTAATTCATTATTCCCTTTTTTTTTTGAATGACAAAATCCATTCTCTCGACACAGGAAACCCATTTATTCTAGGCCCAATTTTCGGGGCGTTACAACTCACCCCTCTTAAAAGAAATTTCGTCCCCGAAATTTCCAACTAACGGGGTGGTCGTGTATCAACTACCCCACCATGCTACCGCTGTGCACTCTGACCCTAATAATTTTAATACATACCCAAAACATCCACCTATCGCAAAAATTCTCAAACATACGCAAAATAAGTACTAAATTACGATTCAAATATTTACAAAGCCTTAACACTTCCACAGCCTCGGTCGCGGCCTCTTCCTCCTCTTCTAGGGCTCATCGTTGATTCTCGTATTATCTGAATTAGGAATTTTATGAAATTAGTACATAGTTCCACTTGTTTAGGGAACATGTCATATGTAAGTAACAACAATTTTCTTAAAGTTATTCCGCGGTCGAGAATCCACTACAGGCTTAAGTTCCCTATGGGCTTTAGTCTCTAAAAGCCTATTTTTAAGTAGCCCATTATCTACACAGTTCAGTAGTTTAAGAAAATGTAGTACAGAGAACTTACTTGGCTCGACGTCGAGGGCTCGGTGAACCACACTTCAAGAATCCTGCAAAAACTTTTTAATCTACTTGTTTTAAAAACCAAACCCAAAACATAAGGCCCATTTCACAGCCCGAGCTTTGCAACTGGGCTCTAATACCACTAAATGTAACACCCCAAACCCGGCCTAGAAGTTAGGCCCGAGTCTGAAATGTCACATTAAAGGCATACTCCAAAACGATTTTATAATTTAACAATTTAAGGCCCAAAAGCCCAAAACACTTATTACTTGTTAAGTTAAGAGGAAAAGCACACATTTTAGGAAAACGTTCATATGTTAAGTTATTTCGAAAACCACGTTAACTTTAATAATTTTATGAAATTTATTAAGGGGATAGTTGAAACAATAATAATAATAAACCCAAAATCTAAAGTCAATTAGGAGTTACATGGCCTTATTACAATCCAATGAAAAAAACAAAGTATTAAAAACAGATTCATTTGAAAAAATTAAAACATTTGATCAGCTTGTAGTGTGGCCATCTCCGAGTCCTCTCTCACGTCGAGCCGTCTATTCAGGATTACTTGAAACATTAAATTAAAGGGTGTGAGTTTCGAAACTCAGTGTGTACAACCCTTGGCAATCAAATCACATACAAATATTCACTTTCGGCCTAAGCCCTATCAAAATCGGTGGTCTTGGGACTTAGCCCACCATGACCTCATATCACATCATATTGTATCATATACAAACAAGTTAATGCAAAACCCATCCCAATAATCCATCCGCTACACACACTATTTCCCTTCCAACCATTACACACCTGTGGGGATTTCTAAATCAACACACCCATCCTCTACACACCAAAGGTAGGCCGGTTGCAGTAATACTTAACGTTGCAGCAAAGCTGCTAATCATACAATGGGCTTAAAGCCTCCGGTGGATCCATGGCCATATGACTATGCGATCCTTAAATCTTCCTTCGTACCATAATTCCCACCCATATGCATCCTAAGAGGAATATCATATGAATGCATCAAACACACGAGTAACATCCATAAACTCATATTCGTCACATAGGGGTATTTTCGTCATTTCACTAGCCAGGGGTATTTTCGTAATTTTACCTTATAGGGGTATTTTGGTAATTTGGCAAAATAGGGGTATCTTGGTAATTTTGCAAGACAGGGGTATTTTGGTACTTTTGTAAAATAGGGGTATTTTAGTAATTTTACAAATATAAGGGTATTTAGTAATTTTACAAATATAGGGGTATTTTAGTAATTTTACAAATATAGGGGTATTTTAGTAATTTTACAAATATAGGGGTATTTGGTCCCTCTCGGGTTTTAATTATGAACTTTGGCCCATCAACAAGTCCTCGCGGCTAAAGTGAACAGACACTACGCACCAGGTAGGATTCCAGAGAAGAGGAGGTAGGCCACTAGGATCGCTTAAGTACCAAGCTCTCCCTAGATCCAATCCTAGACATGCGTATGCCCGTTGCCACACCCTAACCCAGCAACTTGTTCACGGACATGTTTAATTAGATTAAGTCTTATGAAATTTAAGAGTTGTTCAAACTAGGCCTAAAGTCCATTAACCCTAACATACTTGTCTATGTCCCCATAAGCCCATCAAGCCCAAATCACATCCTTACAGCCCATTAGGCCCAAATCTCATCATATGGCCTATTAGGCCCAAAAAAATCCAGATCATGTATCATGCATGACTAACCCAATTCGTATAACCAACCAAACCATTTAATCAAACTTAGCCTCAGGGCCTACCGGGCCCATTTAGCCACTTTCAGCTTTTCGGCTTTTCGGCATTATCGATATCGTGTGTGTAGTGTTTGTACACACCTGGTAACCTCCTGTGCTACAAACCCCTTAGTCACGAAACTACAATCGACATTACTAGCGATTAACCAAAGTTTAACACATACTTATCAAAAATCGAAACCTCACCGTACCCTTACCGTGTGCCTCACGTTCTAGTAGCCCTTCCTTTGCTACTATTGGCGATTATCCTCTAGATCTGCACCCAAACACCTATATTGTCAAAACCAAGTGACCCATATTGATCATAAATCACCCCTATGAGCCACATTAGATTTGGCCATTTACTAAACCATGACTGGGTCGAGAACACTTCCCACCTTGTTAGCAATCCTTACCTACCACGCTTGCGATGGTTGATCCTTTCCCTTGTTAATACAAGGTTAACGATAAGGAGAGGTTAGATAGCCATTTTTCTTTTAACAAAACACACTAAGGAAGTTGACTGAGTACTTACCGAAACCCTCCTTTGATCCTGTGGCCTAGATAGCTACTGAACAAGATCCGGCTTTTAAACTTGACTAAGAGTAGATAACAATCGATTTGTGATGGAGGAAAAATAACTAAGAATCGGCACAAGTAGGGAATTCAGCAAGGAAGGATTATGGTAATTTTGGCAATGAAGAAATATTGTGGGAGGGAAGGAGAATTCGGTCTAGGCACTTTTGTTTGGAAAAAGAAAGAAATTGTGATTACTCGGGTATTTGCCAAAGGGAAAGAAACTAAAAAGAATTGGGAGATTGGAAGGAATTTTCCCCTAATTAATCAACTAAATCACATAAAAGCAACAAATGCCCTACTTACCCATACGACACACATATATATACTAAAAATAAATAAATAAATAAATAAACCTACACTCCCCAATCGACTCAAACTTATCACCAATTAAATTCCTTTATTTTCTCCAAATTTAGCTCCATCCCCATCCAAAAATCCAATTTGAATTACATTGAAATTGCTTTCCCCGAACAACAACCATCCTTTGGTGTTTCGGTCCACTTCAAACACCTTCCCCACGCCAGCAGCAAAATAGCAAGATATTGTGCACAAGGCAACTCGAAACCAAGACCTCCAGGCACCACCACACGCTTCTCGCCATTGCACCACAACTCTTCTTGTGATATGTTCCATTCTCAACTTTTTTTATGTCCTATTTCCCAGCGACCGAATCATCCAAAGAAATCTAAAAATAATTGCCAACACCCAGCTTCGAACCTCCAACCTCCTCACTATGATACACGCCCCTTGCCACTGCGCCGCCTACTTTATTTGAGTAATATTTCCTCCCTAATTAATTATAAACCTTTCTGCCGCGCTCCAGGTTTACTTAAAAAAAAAACCCAACATTTAGCGCACGCCGCGACTAGAAGCCTGCTCCCCCTTCTTCTCCTAACGCCTTTGCCACTGGGCCAAGCGTTTCTTTGTGTCGTGAATCAGCCCCAAATAATTATAAGGCCTAAACTCTGGTCTTCATAGTAACATATGCGCAATAAAAAAATTTGCCAAGTCCAGGACTTGAATCTTTGACCACCAGCTTATTCAGAACGCCCCAGGCCACCAGACCACCTACTTCCTTGTGCTATCTTTTAACCCAACAATGTTTTAAAAGCCTTCTGACTACCACCAACCTCACTTTAAGGGTAAAAAAATTTTTTTGCTAAAGCCCTAGATCGAGCCTAGGACTTTTCCAACACTACCAACACTTCCTAAATCACCTAAAAATTAAACTAAACATGCAATCATAAATTTTTGTATACACACTTAATTCATTATTCCCTTTTTTTTCCGAACGACAAAATCCATTCTCTCGACACAGGAAACCCATTTATTCCAGGCCTAACTTTTGGGGCGTTACAGGGTCACCTTGAAATTAATTATTGTAATAAAAAAACATTTTGATTTATTAAAAAATAATTTTGTTCTACGAAATTTGAGAAAACGGGTTCGGGAGTCGGTTACGCACGAGGAAGGATTTGCACCCTCATGACGCCCAAAATTGGTACCTAATTGATTAACTAATGTCCTAATGTCGAAAATTTGAAAAATTTAAAATACGATCCTTTTTATTTGAAAGAAAACTTGAATAAATTAAATTGGATGTTAACACTCTCTTATTTCAAAAAATAAAAATAAAATGTCATACCCAATGAGTTAGGATGCGACATTTCAAGTTTTCGAAACAAAGTTTGTTTTTATTTGTAGAAAATCCTTACCTCGAGATAACAAAATGTCATATCCAATAAGTTAGGACACAATATCTCGATTTTCTGAGAATAAGCTTTTATTTGAAACTTATAAGTTTTAATTTCAAAAGGGTACTCGAATACTTAAATTCGATGAGAAAGATCGAAGCCCAGTAAGTTAGGGCACAATTCTTTCAAAGCTCCCAAATACCGAGTCTTGCTTCATTTTAATATCTTTTTTGAATAAAATGGAGTAAGATTTTTAGTAAAACATGAAATGAATTATAAGGCTAATATGCATAATTGGGTAATAATTGCTATAATACAAATAATAATAACGAGAGCAAAAGAATCAACAATATGAATAAAATAACAAGCTAATGATAAATAAAAACAATAAATAAGTGAAAATTGATAAAAGTTTAAACAATAATTGAAAAGAATAAAAAATATTAGAAAAACAAAATGAAAATTATAATAATAATGATGCTAATAATAACAATTATAAAAGTAATAATTAAAATGATGTAAGTGAAAAAAATATATATATAGTATAATAAAGACAATATAAAATTATATAGTTAAATAATACTAAAACAATGATATGTAAATAATAATAGTAATAATAATAATATAGAAAATAAAAATAATAAATGTAATTATAATAATAATATTAAAATAATAATAATAGTAGTGGTGGTAATAAAAATAAAAATAGTAGTAATACTAAAATAAAAATAATATTAATATTAATAATAATAAGAATTTAAATTAATTTATTTTAATAATAAAATAGCAATAATGACAGAAAGGATTAAATCGAAAGCAAAAATAAAGTTTTTAGGGTAAAAATAGAAATAAAATGAGGCAAAAGGACTAAATTGTAACACGCCCCAAAAAGATAGGGACTAATCGGGAAATTATTCCCCCAATCCAAAACGCGTGGCATCAAGGGGGACTAAAATGAATCAGCAAGAAAATTACTGGGGCGAATTATAATTTTAAAAAAACTAAATTAAAAAAATAAAAAAATGCAGAAGGGCTAAAGCAATAAATAACCCATTTTACAGAAACACGCGGATCCTCCCCGGGTCGGGTCAACGCGCGGGCCAAAGGGAGCTAAACGACGCCGTTTTGGCATTTAAAGGCCTTAAGCAAAACGACGTCGTTTTCAAACCGTATATAAGGTCAAAATTTCTGAAAAGAAAAAAAAAATTCATTTCATTCTGTTTCTAAAAAAAAAAAAAAAAACAATGGCGCTCTCCCTCTCGCCTCCAGAGCGATTTCGTGAGGCTCGGCACCTGTCGCCGTAGTCACCAGACCACCACAGCGCGTGGCCGTAGTTCCAAAAGGTTAGTTTTTTTTTCTTTTTTTACTATTTTATAAACTTTAATATATTTTTAAAAGAAAACTTTAAAGAAAAGCAAAAACAGATTCGAAAAATGAAAAAAAATAACGAAAGAAAAAAAACCTTTGTGTATCTGTTCTCTGCTTTTTTTTTGTATTTTCTTGTATATCCTCCATTTTACAGATTATGTCAGGGCTTTTATAGCCCCAAAAAATAAACCAAAAATAAATATGAAGACATGGTCTTCCATTCTTGCCATTTTACTGTCGTTTTCCTTCCTTGTTTTGCAGGTTAATGGCGAGGAATCTGGCGGTGGAAAGTTGTCCGTGCGTTGATTGCGGCATGACCGAGGCTGGTGTCTGCAGTGTTTGAGGCACGAGGGTTTCCTAGGGTTTCTGATTTCTGAAACCGAATTTGGGCCATTGGGCCATTCGGTTTTGGGTATTGGTTTGGGTCAATGTTTTGGGTCTGAGAGTTTGGGGTAGAGTAATGGGCCACTAAGTTATCTGTTTAATTTTGTAAATAGATTGTAAAACTGGACATTGATTTTTATTTTTTTTATTTTTATTATTTTTTGTTTCATTTTCATGGGCCCGGGCAAAATGGGCTTATTACAGACCCGGTTTGTGATATTTATAGCAATAAATCCTAGACCAAAATCGTACCTGTGTTTTCGGATAGACGGATCATTGTCATTCCCGGCTTTCAACCAAACGATCTTCTTTGATATTCTTGTACCACGATTTGCTTTGAGTGTGGGCTCCAACAAATCGAATAAAAACACAAATCTAGAAATAGTTTTCTTTTCATCAGTGTGAAAATGAAAATTCACTTCTCAAATAAAAACTGACAAAATTATTATTCTGAAAAACTAACCTTAATAGTTGAGAATAAATGTTCTTTATTTTTCGGTAGAATAACAATATATTAAATTTTGTGTAAATAGCCCTATTTTAACAGTTGTGTAAATAGCCCTCTCTTAACTTCATGGACTTTTAACCAATAGTTTATAATTTGATCTCTTTATCCCTACCTTGAGCCTAGCCCTATTATAACCCTGTGAAAGACATTGATTTTGATAATTATGCCGACTACATTAGTGGAGAGAAATTACTAAGTTCAACATATGAATACCATTATTAAACCTTAGGATTTTTTTCTTAATTACAATAAGGAAGCATAACTGAATGGTAAGATTTACATATGGCTCGGAAAAGCATGCGAATTATAATTTTTGCTAACATATTATTTTTCTTGATATAAAATTTTGAAATTATATTTGCATGTGAGCAACATATTAGCAATAAGATTTTGTGGGCATATATTTGTTAAAGCACGATTATGTGAGGAATTGATTCTGGTTAAATGTTGTGCAAGATTGCCCTATTGAAAATTTTGATTTGCATGGAACATTACTCAGGACCAGCAATGGATTAAATTTGGGGGGGGGGGTGTGATAACTCTAAATGATATAGATTTTTAGAGCACCATTTTACTTAGAATTTATGCAAATCCCGAGTATTTTGATAGCTAATTATGTGTTTTTAGTACGTAATGAGAATGTTGGCACAATTAAAGTAAGAGTATAATTTTTGAGTAATTCAGTGCTACATTCACATAATTATACTCTATGTTGTTGCATTTTGAAATTTCATAATTTGTGCTACAATGTTGCAGATTGGAACACTAGTTTGTTCGATGTTCAAAGCTAGTATGAGTGGCACATGCACATGAGCTGATATCCATCAGAATGGGATGGTGGAGCCAAGTAATTGGACTCAAATAATTTAGTTTAACCTAGCTTGGAAGTGGGTTGCTGAAAAGAACAAGTCTGCCTTCACATTGGAGCTTAGAACCGTCTATTAAGGAGGAAACAAGCCCAAATTCGGCAATGACTTGATAGAGCAGCCCAATAAACTTTAGAATAATTATTTGAGTGTCCTTACATGTGTAAAAAAATTACAAATTAGCCCCAGCCAAACCCCAAGGTTGCCATCCAACCCATGCCACAAATCAAGCAAGAATCAAGCTTGATAACATGAAAAAATCAACCTCTTTTCCACAAAATGTGGCCAGCCATGCATGAGAGGGATTCAAGGGATGATCATGCTATTTTTAGCAAACTCCAAAGTTCTCCCTCATGTATAAATACCACCTTCATTCCTCATCCTTCATCACTCAACATTCACTCACCTTTCTCTTCTCTCTTCCACGCCTAAGCCTTCCACTTTCTTTATTTTTCCATCCTCTTTTTGAGAATTCCCTTAGCAAAAAGTTTCTGAGAGAAAACCCTCTTGGCCGACCACCTTGAGGAGTAATTTACATTGGAGCAATGACAGAAATCGAAGGAATCCACCACAGATAGTCCTCAAGAAATCACCGAATTCATCTCAAAGTTTCTTCTTCCTTTCTCTTTTAATTGTTCTTAGTTTGTCATCATGATTGCAAATTACTTGATTCCTTTTTCAATAATAATAATGACTTAAAATTGTTTCAGCTAGAATTGTTGCAATGCCTTTAATTAAATTCATCCAATTCATGTTTATATTGTTGTGTGCCTTAATTGTTTATGCTTCCAATTAAAATCATTCATGTTGTCCATGCATTAAGATATGTTTTACTGCATTAGAATTAATCGTTTAATCCAAACCAGATAGTGGTTAATGGACATAATAATTTGAAGGTGCGTGCTTAAGTCATATTCAAACCAAAATGAATTAAAGGTTTGTAATAATTCCAAAAGAACACTATTACCTTATGTAACTTTAGATTTATGTAATTAAATTATTTCAAACCTAACCCGTCCTTGTTACCTTACATAAATTCTAAGAAATCCTTAGATAAATGGTGACATAGAAATATGCACGTTTGTCTAAGTGGCAAATCTAAGATCTCAAAAGAGCTTATGATTTAGATTCCAAGTTCATAAATGGTTGACTTGCCATGGAATTTTTCAGAACATTGTTAAAAATGATAAAGAATGAATTGAATTAAGAGTTGTAATTGTTCTAGCTTATTCATGTTATTGTTGTTAAACTTGTGAATTGCTATTAAACCATTCCATTGAATTTAATTTATCTCATTTGCATATTAGTTGTTAATTTAATTTTAACATTCATCACCTTTAATTATTTTATTTTCTTAACCAACTTGTAAAACATTAATTTTACAGCTATTGATTATTAACACAATCCCTGTGGAGACGATACTCTTTTTACTTACTTATTACTTAATAATGACTATGTATACTTGCATATTCCGTCGCGAACTAATAACCCCTATGAAGGTGACCGGGATTCAATTACTTAGGAGTGTCCTAACAAGGAAAACATCTTGTAAGATGGTATGAAGCCGTTAGTGCAAGTTAGGATTGGTGCTTTTTAGCGAGCTGCTAGTGCCAACATTGCACCTGTGAATCGTTGATTCCCACTGGAGCGTCTGCAAGCTCTAGGTGGTACGAAATTTAGTGTTGTTAGAGGAGCTGATCCCACTAAGGTTGAATATTGGCTTAAGGGTGTTGAGTAAATCCTTGAACAAATGGCATGTACTGACCAAGAGAAGCTAGGATTCACTGTGTCCTTACTCACCGGTGAATCTCATCGCAAGTGGAATACTGTGAAGTAAGGAATTGCTGTGGACCGATTGACATAGGAGTTTTTCTTGGGAACTTTAAAGAAAATGTTCGTGGGTGAGCAATATTTGGAAGCTCGTAAACGTGAGTTCATCAATCTGGTACAAGGCGAGTTGTCTATGGCTGAGTATGAGGTAGCATTTATGTGACTAAGTCGGTACGCAATAGAAATGGTCTCACAAGAGAAGGATCGTTGTCAAAGGTTTCATTTTGGCCTACATCATGATATCCAACAATACCTGGTAACTCATGATAGAGTGAACTTTGACGAATTGGTGGAAAAAGCTAAAACTGTTGAGGAGATGAAGGCTCTGCGAATTGAAACTAGAGATGGGAAGCAAGTATCTAGGCGAGTGTCTAAGAGGAATCGCGAGTCACAAAACTCTGGTAGGAATGTTAAGCAAAGTTTCAGGTTAGATCGTCCGCAATAGAGGAGCAACAACCAGGATGGAAAAGAGGGTTCGCACAGGTGTGCGAGCTGGCCTTATTGCAAGTACTATGAGCGAAGACATCCTAGGGAATGTCAAAAGACGTTTGAAGATTGTTTCAACTGTGGTTCTAAGGATCACTTTATAAAATATTCCTTAAAAGGCAAGAGACATCGTAAGCTCAGACTACAACCCCCACTCAAGTGCTAGTTGGTACTTGTGGATGAGGAAGAGGCAGAGGTAGTGAAAGAAGGCCAATTGCGCAGCAGACCCTAGCTCACGTTGTTGCGACCCAAGAAGAAGAGCGAGAAGGCCTTGCACGTGTTTATGCTATAAGGGAACCCTATGAGTAAGGTGCCATAGATGTTATTACAGGTACCTTTACTCTGTGAACGATTCCCTTACCCTTATTTTTATATTTTAAGCGAACTAGTTAGTGAACTGGGCATTCCAGTGGAAACCATAGATAAGGGAGTGACTGTCACTAGCTCATTTAGGGATAGTGTGTTGGTTAATAGAGTGTACCATAGATGTCCTCTAACGATTCAAGGTCAAGTTTTCTATGCGAACTTGATGGAGTTGCCATTCCATGGGTTCAACGTGATTTTGGGTGTAACACCCTGATTTAGGGGCTATGCAATTTGAGTATAATTCAGGTGTTGGAAGATTTTTGGGGTGTTTTTGGATGTGTTTTAAAGTTTTAAGAATGCTCGGATGAAAGGGGAAGGCTTTGGAAAATTTTGGATTTTTAGTGTAAAAGGGGAAAGAGGCGGGAAGGCCTTAAAATAATTTTGGAAGGTTATGGCACAAGAAAGGCATTGGCAAAGTGGCTCAATGCGTTGCTAAAGGGGTGGAAGTTGCGCCATTGAGGGCACTGGTTCGAGTCCAAGCGGCAACAAACCGATTTTAATTTTTGGATGTTGCCGTTGCAAGGTAGGAAGCCTTAAAAGGAGCTGGGGCGTGTTTTTGACACAAGCAGCAACTTGGCCAGTGGTTCTTGTGCGGCACATAGGAGTTGGAGGGGAGCGGGGCGCGAGTTCGAGCGCTGGAGTAGCATTTTGGCATTTATATTTTATGTACGGTAATGGGCTGAGATAAGAAGGGTTTAAAGATAAATGCTTTGGGGTTTTAGCATAAAAATCAAAATGGCCGAGTGGTGCAGGCGTTGGGGAAAGGTGTGCGGCGAGTTGGTCCCGTGTTCGAACCAAGGGAGTGGCGTTTGGGGTTTTATTTTTTTGTTATTTTTGGCAAAGAAATTGAAAGGCGATGGACGGCACATGGAGTTTAAATTAGAAGATAAGAATAAGCTTGGGTAATTGTTTTGAATTAGAATTAATTGGGGAGAGGATTAATATTAGCTTACTTTGTTTTTTTTTATTGATGAGGAGATAATGGACATGGGGGTTTTATTTTAATTATTTTGAATATAGGATTTGGGATAAATGAAGCTTATTAGATTAGTGTTTAGTTGTTTTAAATTAACTGGTGGGTAGTTGTTTTATTTATTTATTTTTGATAAGCATAGGATTATTTTATTTAGTAAATGGAGATAATGGGTGCTGGTGGTTTAATTTTCTCTTGAATATGATATGGATAAATTAGTTGGCTAATTCAAATTAAATTGAATTAGTGGCTAGGAAGGTGGCAGCCGAAATTTGGAGTCTTCAAGGGGGGGAGCATGTGCCGATTTTCCTATTTAAAGGGTAGTCTCCTTTATGAATTTCTTTTGACCCTTTTGCGAATCCTTCTACTCCCTTTCCTATTCTTTTATTTTCTTTTAGTTTTGCCGAAAATTGTAGTCAACCAATTCAGTGCCGAATTCCTTTTACTCTCTTTATTTCCATACCTTTTTATTTCCTTCAACTTTGATTCTCTAATCATTCGACTAAGCCGAAACTCTTTTAATACTAAGCACCATTGTTGAAATCCTTGGCATCCTAGTGCGGTTGGGCGAATTCTAGCAAGGGCGACCTCTCTAGTTCTTCTCCATTCGATTTAAGGAAGGTAAGGGTTAGGTGCTATTCGGCCATAGGGTCCTCTTTTCATAGATTTTTGTTACAAGCCATATTTGGCATTTGTGGTAACCGATTCTGACCTTGACCATTTAGGAGTTTTAGCAGTGATTAAGGAGCTTTCGGGATTTCAAGACTCAGTCGGTAAGGATGAGTAGTTTATGATTATTCGTTTGAGATCTGTATTAACCAAGTTTTGATTAGATATCGTTATGGATGCGAATACCGACCAAGGTGGGCAAGGAAAGCTCCATCCCAAATTTCAAGAAGAGATCCGTTTACTGGCACATGCGAGATTGGCCACGGGTGTGGGCCAACAACGAAAACGTTAGGCAAATAGCCGTAGTCTCACTAAACGATAGCGTCGAGGATCGAGAGTCTAGAACTCCAAGTAATAAGGTGTGTGGTTAGACCATTGTTTCCGGATTTGTATGATATCTGTTGTGTTATATGTTTACTAATGAATGCGATTGCCATATGTGTAATGGATACCCTAAAGGGGTATGATGACGACTGAGTTAGTAGCAAATTGGCTAATATGTGATAATTGATTTTAACTATGTGAGCATGCCTATATTTGTGAATATCATGTACATGCATCATCTCAGCATCATATTATGTTACATGTGCATGGGTGGGTTTTTGAAAGAAGGTATGGGTGTACTCCGAGTACGTGGTTGATGTCAGCTTTGTGCTACATCGTGGATTGGCGCCCGATCGAGGTCGCGTTGTGGATCTTTGCGATTTGGTTCGCGTGGTTACCTTGATTGATATGGGCTTTATGCCATATCGTGGCTTGATGGACTCTTTGTGTGCTCCATCGTGGTTTGATGTTAGCTATACACTACATCGTGGATGGCATTGGTTGCCTTTATGGAGGGAAAAGGAGAGGGTGACTCGATAGTCCCCCGTGTGTGGTAGGTTTGGATAAGGGGGTGTGTAGCGGATGGACCTTAGGATTGGGTTGGGTATCATGATTGCATGGTTTCGTTATGAATTGATATGGAAATGGGCCAAGCCCAATATGACTTGTGGATTTTTATGTTTTGAGAACATACGTGGAAATGGGCCAAGCCCAGCGATCGATGGATTGATGAGAAAAGGGCCTAGCCCAAAGGCTTGAGTATGATTTGATTGTGGGCCAAGCCCAGTTGTGGTAATGTTTAAATGATTATATTTATGCATTTTATAATTGGGTTGATTTGTGGCTAACATGTGGGTGGATATCGGTGGTGTAATTACACACTGAGTGCAGTATGACTCACCCAATTATTTATCCAACATCGCAGGTGAGTCGTGAGTAATGGACCGGGTTGGAGTTGATACAAAGGTGGCCATGCAGAAGTAGATTTTCATGCAGAAGTAGATGTTTTACTTGTTTAGTTAATTAATAGTGATTTTTATATTATCCGTATTTTGGGAATTTATTTGATGTAATAAGGGCCACTTTTGATTAAAGTACTCTATTTATAGTTGATAAAGGTTATATCGTATTTAGTAATATTTTTACAAAGGATTTATATTATAATAAATTATAATAAAGTTTTAATTCAAACCAAGCTTATATTATTTAATAATTTTTAATGGACTTACTTCCCAAAAGTTAACAAAATTTTCAAGTTTTACTCTAAAGACAAAGATTTTTAACCGTCATTCCGCAGTGACATAACGGATCCGGGCCAGAGACTTGTGGGCGGGTTTGGGAGTGTTCTGATTTGATATCGAGCCCGGTTCAAAACTCGGCTTTGAGGGTTTTGGGCCCAAAACATTTTCAAAATGGGCTTTTTAAAAATATGGGCTTTTAAGAAATTTTTCGTGTTTTTCTGGCATGGCACTGTACCTCAGGCCAAGTCCATCGGGTAAGTACTTGGACTTTTGAAGTGATTTGTTATATGTGAATTGTTATGGGCTTATTTGGGCTCGTAGATTAGAATATTAGGGCTATTGAACCCTAGGACTAGTCTACTCAAACACATGCATAAGACTTAAGGTTACTAAACAAACCTGTGATTAAGTCGCCTAGTTAAGGTGTGGCAACCATTGTGCGCATGTCTAGGAGTGGATCCTAAGAGCACGGTACTTAAGCAGATCCTCGTGACTCACCTCCTCTTCGCTGGAATCCTACCTGGTGCGTAGCTACGGTTCACCATAACCAAGAGGACTTGTTCATAGGCTAAACCAATTATTAAAACCCGAAAGGGATTTGCCTCACTGTTTTAAAACCCTTAGTTTTAAAATTTCTAAAATTTACCCCTTTGGTTTGTAAACTCTAAATCTGATTTTGAAAGATGTTTCCTCGATTTACAAAATTACCGAAATACACCTATAAGAAAATGACGAAAATACCCCTGGGGTAGAAACGGGCAGAAAGGTCCGAATAGTGAATGTGTGTGGTAGATACCACTGAATGTGCCTCTACTGAGGAAGGAATGTGGCTTCATTGGGAAATGAAGGTGTCGCTAGTGATGAATGTGTCCTTGTTGATGAACGGATGTGTGTGTGAATGTGATTCTTGAACTAGAGTAGTAAACTTGAACTGAAAATTTGTGTGTGATCGAAAGAACTACCTCTAGAAATTCTTTTCATAAGATTTGTTCGCGGATAAACAAGTGAAACAAAATTTCTAATGCATAAAACTTGTTAATCAGATTAAATCGCGACGATAGAGATGAGTTCTAGGGGACGCGGTAGAGGTAGAATGGCAGCATCGGAACCGATAGGGTCTGGCCATGGGTCAGAAGGTGAAGTGCCGCCACCAGCAGTGGGCACAGAGGAGCAAGATCAGATAGGTGAAGATGACGCAGTATCGCGGGCCATGTTACGAGTGCTAGAACGAGTAGCAGGAGCTGGTAGGGGAAACGGAACTCGAAAGTCGATGTCGGAAAGGCTTAGATTGAACGAGTGAGATCTTTAGAGGGTATCTGGAGTAGCTCGAACGTGGCGAGTATTGGCTAGAAGCAGTCGAGAGAATCATGGACGATTTGGACTGTACCAACAAAGAAAAGCTGAAAGGTGTTGTTTCATTACTTCGCGACGAAGCTTATCGTTGGTGGCTCACTGTCAAACAAGGTGTACCGGCAGATCGACTGGATTGGGATTTCTTTAAGGTTAAGTTTGAAGGAAAGTACGTAGGAGCCAGTTATTTGGACTCGCAAAGGAAAGCGTTTCTAAATCTAGTACAAGGAAGTAAGTCGATAGCTGAGTACGAAGCGGAATTTGTGCGGTTAAGCCAGTATGCTAAGGGAATTGTGGCCACTGATTATGAGAGGTGCATCCGGTTTGAGGGCGGATTGCGAGATGAACTTCGAATCTTGATTGCTCAGCGAGGAGAGAGACTTCAGCGGTGCTAGTGGAGAAAGCTCGGATCGCTGAAGAGGTTAAGAAGACTATAAGAGAAAATCGAGAGAAGAATAGGAACGAGAATAAGAGAAGTTTTAGACCATCAGCATCGCTTGGTAATGCCCAGAAAAGACCAAGGACCGAGAACCCTGTAAGTGCACTTGTACCAGTGGATCGGAATCGTTCTTGTGCTCGATGTGGAAGACCTCACACAGGAGAGTGTTGGGGAAATAGTAAAGAATGCTTTCGGTGTGGATCTAAGGCACATCTGGTTAAGAATTGCCCTTGAGCGACGAGGGGTCGTGGTTCAAGCCATGGAAGGAATGGTTCTAGTCAGAGTCAACCAAGGATGTGATAACGGGTAAGCTCCTTTGCTTTGATACATGTTTTAATTGCTTTGCTTGCCTGTGAATTAGTTTTGGTGCTACTAAGAGAGGTGTTTCGAATTTTGAGCGCGAACTTAGAGATTGTGTAGGTACGATAGCCTTAGTAAGATCAGAGTGCGCAGCATAAGCGTAAGGTGGTAAGATAGGTTGTATGGACGTTTGTTAGTAAAGTAATTTCGAGGACGAAATTATTTTTAAGGAGGGTAGAATTGTAACACCCTGATTTAGGGGCTATGCAATTTGAGTATAATTCAGGTGTTGGAAGATTTTTGGGGTGTTTTTGGATGTGTTTTAAAGTTTTAAGAATGCTCGGATGAAAGGGGAAGGCTTTGGAAAATTTTGGATTTTTAGTGTAAAAAGGGGAAATAGGGCAGGAAGGCCTTAAAATAATTTTTGGAAGGTTATGGCACAAGAAAGGCATTGGCAAAGTGGCTCAATGCGTTGCTAAAGGGGCTGGAAGTTGCGCCATTGAGGGCCTGGGTTCGAGTCCAAGCGGCAACAAAGCGATTTTAATTTTTGGATGTTGCCGTTGCAAGGTAGGAAGCCTTAAAAGGAGCTGGGGCGTGTTTTTGACACAAGCAGCAACTTGGCCAGTGGTTCTTGTGCGGCACATAGGAGTTGGAGGAGCGGGGCGCAGTTCGAGCGCTGGAGTAGCATTTTAGGCGTTTATATTTTATGTGCGGTAATGGGCTGAGATAAGAAGGGTTTAAAGATAAATGCTTTGGGTTTTAGCATAAAAATCAAAATGGCCGAGTGGTGCAGGCGTTGGGGAAAGGTGTCTGCGGCGAGTTGGTCCTGTTCGAACCAAGGAGTGGCGTTTGGGGTTTTATTTTTTTGTTATTTTTGGCAAAAGAAATTGAAAGGCGATGGACGGCACATGGAGTTTAAATTAGAAGATAAGAATAAGCTTGGGTAATTGTTTTGAATTAGAATTCGGTGGGAGAGGATTAATATTAGCTTACTTTGTTTTTTTATTGATGAGGAGATAATGGACATGGGGGTTTTATTTTAATTATTTTGAATATAGGATTTGGGATAAATGAAGCTTATTAGATTAGTGTTTAGTTGTTTTAAATTAAATTTGGTGGGTAGTTGTTTTATTTATTTATTTTTGATAAGCATAGGATTATTTTATTTAGTAAATGGAGATAATGGGTGTTGGTGGTTTAATTTTCTCTTGAATATGATATGGATAAATTAGTTGGCTAATTCAAATTAAATTGAATTAGTGGCTAGGAAGGTGTGTGGCACCAAATTTGGAGTCTTCAAGGGGAGCATGTGCCGAATTTTCCTATTTAAAGGGTAGTCTCCTTTATGAATTTCTTTTGACCCTTTTGCCGAATCCTTCTACTCCTTTCCTATTCTTTTATTTTCTTTTAGTTTTGCTTAAAAAATTGTAGTCAACCAATTCAAAGTGCTTAATTCCTTTTACTCTCTTTATTTCCATACCTTTTTATTTCCTTCAACTTTGATTCTCTAATCATTCGACTAAGCCGAAACTCTTTTAATACTAAGCACCATTGTTGAAATCCTTGGCATCCTAGTGCGGTTGGGCGAATTCTAGCAAGCGACCTCTCCTAGTTCTTCTCCATTCGATTTAAGGAAGGTAAGGGTTAGGTGCTATTCGGCCATAGGGGTCCTCTTTTCATAGATTTTTGTTACAAGCCATATTTGGCATTTGTGGTAACCGATTCGACCTTGACCATTTAGGAGTTTTAGCGGTGATTAAGGAGCTTTGGGGATTTCAAGACTCATCGGTAAGGATGAGTAGTTTATGATTATTCGTTTGAGATCTGTATTAACCAAGTTTTGATTAGATATCGTTATGGATGCGAATACCGATCAAGGTGGGCAAGGGAAAGCTCCCATCCCAAATTTCAAGAAGAGATCCGTTTACGCTATCTGAGATTGGCCACGGTGTGGGCCAACAACGAAAAACGTTAGGCAAATGCCGTAGTCTCACTAAACGATAGCGTCGAGGATCGAGAGTCTAGAACTCCAAGTAATAAGGTGTGTGGTTAGACCATTGTTTCCGGGATTTGTATGATATCTGTTGTGTTATATGTTTACTAATGAATGCAGTGCCATATGTGTAATGGATACCCTAAAGGGGTATGATGACGACCAGGTTAGTAGCAAATTGGCTAATATGTGATAATTGATTTTAACTATGTGAGCATGCCTATATTTGTGAATATCATGTACATGCATCATCTCAACATCATATTATGTTACATGTGCATGGGTGGGTTTTGAAAGAAGAAGGCGGGTGTACTTGAGTGCGTGGTTGATGTCGACTTTGTGCTACATCGTGGATTGGCGCCGATCGAGGTCGCGTTGTGGATCTTTGCGATTTGGTTCGCGTGGTTACCTTGATTGATATGGGCTTTATGCCATATCGTGGCTTGATGGATTGCTGTGTGCTCCATCGTGGTTTGATGTTAGCTATACACTACATCGTGGATGGCATTGGTTGCCTTTATGGAGGGAAAAGGAGAGGGTGACTCGATAGTCCCCTGGTGTGTGGTAGGTTTGGATAAGGGGGTGTGTAGCGGATGGACCTTAGGATTGGGTTGGGTATCATGATTGCATGGTTTCGTTATGAATTGATATGGAAATGGGCCAAGCCCAATATGACTTGTGGATTTGTATGTTTTGAGAACATACGTGGAAATGGGCCAAGCCCAAATGCGATCGATGGATTGATGATATAAGGGCCTAGCCCAAAGCTTGAGTATGATTTGATTGTGGGCCAAGCCCGCATTGTGGTAATGTTTAAATGATTATATTTATGCATTTTATAATTGGGTTGATTTGTGGCTAACATGTGGGTGGATATCGGTGGTGTAATTACACACTCGAGTCCGTATGACTCACCCAATTATTTATCCAACATCGCAGTGAGTCGTGAGTAATGGACCGGGTTGGAGTAGATACAAAGGTGGCCATGCGAAGCGATTTTCATGCAGTAGATGTTTTACTTGTTTAGTTAATTAATAGTGATTTTTATATTATCCGTATTTTGGGAATTTATTTGATGTAATAAGGGCCACTTTTGATTAAAGTACTCTATTTATAGTTGATAAAGGTTATATCGTATTTAGTAATATTTTTACAAAGGATTTATATTATAATAAATTATAATAAAGTTTTAATTCAAACCAAGCTTATATTATTTAATAATTTTTAATGGACTTACTTCCCAAAAGTTAACAAAATTTTCAAGTTTTACTCTAAAGACAAAGATTTTTAACCGTCATTCCGCAGTGACATAACCAGATCCGGACGAGACTTGTGGGCCGGGTTTGGGGGTGTTACATTGGGAATGGATTGGCTGACTAAGCCCAAAGCCGATATCAACTTTTAGCTAAAGAGAGTCACTTTCCGAAGTAGTGAAGGCTAGAAAATTGTTGTGGTTGGTGTGTTAGAGTATGCCTAAAGACCAATCATGAGATGATTGTAATAATATACTTGTTTTACCTCGTTTATTAATATAAGGCATTGCCATTATTTTTTCAGTTTCTTTTATATGTATATAAATAAAATGTTTTGTAATACTGTCCTGAGAATAATATGATTATTCTTAAAAGGTCCTTAGTCAAGTATTATTGTGGGCTTGGACAACAATAATGCATTAAGACTAACATGTAGTTGATTGATGACAATGTGTTGTCATTGACATAGGGATGTCAAAGTCAATACATGAGTATATGTTAGAGAACGACATATTGGGCTAACCCGCTATAAGTATATTTCTTAGATTATTATATAATAGTCACAACATTAACTATGTATACGATCCTTAGACTTGAGATCATTATTTTCCTAACATAGTGAGTCATATATTTTGATACAGTCAAACATCTACTGTAATAGGTTGTACTATAAAGACTAATGTTGGGTATGCCACAATCTATGCAGTGGGATATGATTGATCAAGATAGGATTTGTCCCTCCTACATAATGGGAGCAATATCTTAGGCCACTTGATGAAGTGAGACTAGAAATGCATGGTCATGCTCAAATAAGTTGATATGAGATATTACACTTATTTATTTATTGTAGTCTACTTCGGGTATCAAGAAACATGATATTAGACTTTACAAGTGTGATTATTCCATGACTTGTGTCCAATCGAGATATAAAGGACAAAATGATATAATACATGGAAATTTATCACAGAAAGGTTATGTTGAACCACGACTTCTTGTAACTTGGGTAGCGATGATTCATTGCTAGATGTCACTCATTGTTTGTAACGTTAGAAGTTTTCTAGTATTACTACCAATGTTAAAAGAGCCTACAGGGTCACACCCTATGGTTGAAACAAACAAAATCTAAACACAATTGGTATTAAATTTAACTGTCACGAGAATTATATTAATTATTGAATTAAATTAATTTGATAGTTAAATAATAAACACAATATATGTACAAATTCGTTGTACAAGAATAGAGAACATAATGAAAATAACTGTATGAATTTGATTCATATAAAATATTAATTATGATCTATTTACCGAAATTATTAAAATAAAGTATTATAATAATTAATTTCGATCAAACATAAAATATATATGGAAATTAATATCCTTTTGGAACAGATATTACACTGTGATATTTTCATATATATCAAGGCACCAAAAAAGGGATTCTTTATTATTATTTAAGGAATATTTAATAAAAGGCAAAAAAATCATAAAATAAAACCCTAGGGTGCAGAAGAGTGTTTAACCAACATTCACCATAAAAAGAAAAGAACCTAGGTCTAGTAGCCACGTTTTTCTTTTTGGAAAAACTCTCTAAAACATTCAGTTAGAGTTTTTGTTCGTTCTTTCTCAACAGGGTGGACTACGGAGAGGCCGGGACAATTCTGTTGCGGCTTTGGATCGATAGCCTGCGAACGGGATTAAAACAACAATTGTAACAACCCGATTTCGGGGCTAGTCGGAACAGTGGTTTTGGAACCACTAATCTAAGGTTTGAGAAATTATTTTTAATGTTATTTTATGTGTTATATCATGATTATATGAATGCAAGAAAATTTTGGTGCATTAATTTTAGCGATATTGTGCTTAATTGCGAAAAAAGACTAAATCATATAAAGTGTGAAAGTGTTGTTCTACAAGCTAAAGGTGTATAATAGCTATAGAATATTGTCCTTAATGTGCAATTAGACCCTTATGAAAGGGTTGGCCGGCCATAGGGGACAAGAAATGTCAAAATTGGTCAAAGTAGGTGAATTAGGTGACTAAATTGAAGGAAATAAATAAAATAAAGAGAAAGATGATATCACCTTTTTCATCCATCTTCTTCCACCGAAAATATCAGCCAAGGAGGGGTTTTAGAAGCCTAATATTTTCAGCAACTTCTCACCCTTGAAAGTAAGTGATTTTGGTGGTCTTTCTTGATAATTTTTGTACTTTTAGGACCCTTGTAGCATGATCTAGCTAATTAGGGGACTATTTTGCAAAATGGTTAAGAGTCTAGGGTTTTTCCATGTGATCATTTATGTTGTTTGCTGAATTTTTATGGAAGAAAATGAATCTTGGTTGTTAAATAAACAAATTTTGTGAAAGGAGTTTTCATGAAAACACCTAAAAAGGACCTTTTTGTAAAGGTTGTAAAATAGGTGGTAAATGTGTGAAATAATTGGTATTGTTAGTTGCTATAAGAGTGATAAATGTTCAACTAGGCTTGTTAAAGGATGAAATTTGATTAGAATCGATTTATGAGCCTAAGGGCAAAATTGTAATTTTGTGAAAGTATGGGGGCAAAATGGGAATTCTACCAAAATAGGGATTTTGGAGTGATTTGAATAATGTGGTGATTTAATAATTTAAATATGCCATTATAGATAAAGAAGAACGTGGAATCAACCTTGACCGAGGAAAAGGCAAGGTTTCAGACTAAATTGCAAATTGGCACATTTTGTATCGAGGTAAGTTTATATGTAAATGATACGCCCTTTTTCTTATGTTTTTACATATTGAAGTATTATGTGAAATGTAAATAAATATTGTTGATATATATATTGAAATAATGGAAAGTGAGGAAATTACGGATGAACACCGTAAATAAGTGAGTGTAGGTGAGCTGTGTGTGATACCACCGTATTTATCATTATTGGTGGGCTGTGTGCGATACCACCATGAAAATGTGACTATTGGTGGGCTGTGTGCGATACCATCGTGTTATTTATTAGTGGTGGGCTGTGTGCGATACAATCGTGTTATTCATTAGTGGTGGGCTATGTGTGAAACCACCCTGTATTCGGTATTATTCCAAAGTGCTTATCGAGAAACCTTGTCCTAGTGAAATTACATGTGGTTTGTGGTGATAAGTGCAGGGTATAAGTGCATGTAAATGTGAGAAATGTTTTAAGATATGTGTTTGGAATGCGGGTAGATTTGAAATGAGTAAGTATAATTATGAGGATCTAAATTGTTCTTGATGAATAAGTATGTGGTATGATGTTCATTGTTTGCATATAGACTTACTAAGCTTTATGCTTATCCCTCTCTTTCCCTTTTTCCTTGTAGTATGGCCAAGCTAGCTCGGGGATCGAAGGAAGTCGGAGTTCGATTCACACTATCAACTATTCTTTTGGTATAGTAAAGTTGATTAAATTTTGGGTATGGCATGTATAGGAACTTGGTTATTTTGTGATATGTCATATTTGTTAGCCAATATGTTGTCTATTAATGTTACTCATTCATTTTGTAAATGGCCATTAGAAATGGCCAATACTTGTTAAGTTTATATATATTCAATGATGATGAAATTCATGATGTACAAGTTGTGCAATTGAATGAGTTATGAATGAAGTATGTGCATGATGGATTAGGATGTTAATAAGGTGTGGATGTTTTGATTTTAGATACTAAATGTGCCTTATTGTCATGTTGTGTGTTGCATTAAAATGGTATAAGTGTGGTTTCTTTTTAGGGTGACAATTGGCTTGGTAGATAGCCTTATAATTGTCCACACGGGTAGACACACGGGCGTGTGTCTAGGCCGTGTGTGACACACGGTCAGCCCCATGGGCATGGTGATAGGCCGTGTGTTCCCCTGCATGCTAAGTTGGCAAGTCAGAATGCCCAGTAGTAACCACACGGCTGAGGCACGGCCGTGTGTCTCAACCGGGTGGAAGACACGGTCACAAGACATGGGCGTGTGCCCAGGCCATGCAAAGTCTGCACCTGAATTTAGGAATTTAATTCGCCACACGGTCTAAGGACACTAGCGTGTGCCTTGGCCGTGTGACCTTATTAGGTTGATGATGTCAGAAAAAAATGTTAAGGTTTTTACACACGGGCTAAGACACGGGTGTGTCTAGGCCATGTGAAGGACACGGGCCATGGACACGGGCGTGTCCGGCCGTGTGAAAACCCCTGTAGGTTCAAATTGGGAAATAAACCTACACGGGTGTGGAACACGGGCATGTGATATGCCACACGGGCGTATTCCTTCTTCCACACGGGCGTGTGGACTGTTTGCTGAGAATTTTTCTAAGACTTTCCAAAGATCTTCTAAAGAGTTCAATTTGATTCCGAACCATTTCTAAAGTGTGTTTTAGGCCTTGTAGGCTCGTGTAAAGGGTGATATGAAAAGTTTTAAATTTGAATGGAAAATCATGTCTCGGTTTTGTGTGGTTGCTTGCGTATAAGTTTGGTAATACCTCGTACCTATTTCGACGTCGAATACGGGTATGGTGTGATACATTTAGTGGTATCAGAGCCAGGTTTAGTCGATTCTCGGACTAACCTAGCATGTGTACGAGTCTAGCTGTACATGCCATATATGAATTGTGATAGTGTGACGACTCCTGACAATTTAAAATATACTTTTGTATAGTAAATGGATCCTGACGGAGCAATGAAGGATGATGTAGAAAGTAATGCACCGGCTCCCCCAGAAGGGACCGCGCCAGTCGAGAGTGGGCCCGTGACACTGAGTCAGGGCGAAGGGGCTAGAGAAGCCTTCCTCCACATGATGAATGTTTGGTATTCGGAGTTTATTCGTGCAAATCCAAACACTCCACCTCCTCCACCCCCTCAAATTCCCCAGCCTGCCCCTACAACTCCCCAAGTAGTGGAAATGGTTAGGAGGGAAAAACCTTCGGTAGACAAAATTCGTAAACAAGGAGCTGAGAAATTCTGAGCGAATAAAGTATTCGATGAGTTGTCTTGCACACCTGAGGAGTGCATGAAGTGTGTGGTGTCGCTTCTACGAGACTCGGCCTACCAATGGTGGAGCACCCTTGTGTCGGTTGTACCAAGGGAGAGGATAACTTGGGAATTCTTCCAAGAGGAATTCCGTAAAAAGTATATTAGCCAGAGGTTCATAGACCAGAAGAGGAAGGAATTCCTTGAGCTAAAACATGGTCGAATGACGGTGATTGAATACGAACGTGAGTTCGTAAGGCTTAGTAAATACGCTAGGGAGTGCGTATCCACAGAGGCCATCATGTGCAAAAGGTTTGAGGACAGATTAAATGAGGATATCTAGTTGTTTGTTGGTATTCTAGAATTGAAAGAGTTCGTTGCGCTAGTAGAGAGAGCTTGCAAGGCTGAGGAATTGGCCAAAGAGAAAAGAAAGGCTATGATTGAGGCCCAAGATGCAAGGAAGAGGCCGATGAGTAAGTCGTTCAAATCTCAATCAAAGAAGTCTAAGGAAACTAATCCTCGAATGACCGTTTCGTCTAAGTATTGACACTGAGATCATGGTAAAACATATTCAGACTCTAGAGTTCAAGCCACCTCGATGGCAAGTGTGGGTAATGTGAAGTCTAATAAACCCAAGTGCCAGAGATGTGGCAGACAACATATTGGAGAATGTTGGGGAAACATTTGAACTTGCTACAAGTGTGGTTCTCAAGAACATTATATCAAAGATTGTTCTGAGATGGATGAGAGAGACAGAAAGCAAGATGTGCGAGCGAGTAATGCTCCTTCGAGAGGTAGACCACAAAAGAACCCGGGAAGTGGGGTTAGCAGTAAAGGTGCGCCTAGAGATTCCACTGTGAGATCAGAGGGTAAAGCTCTTGCGAGGACTTATGCCATTCGCGCTCGCGAAGAGGCATCATCTTCAGGTGTGATTATGGGTACTTTTTCTCTTCACGATATCTCTGTTGTTGCTTTGATTGATTCGGGGTCTACCCATTCGTATGTTTGTATAAAACTGGTGTCTAGCATGAATATGCCTGTCGAGTCCACAGAAATTGTTATAAAAGTGTCAAACCCATTAGGTAAGCATGTGTTAGTTGACCAAGTGTGTAGAGAATGTCCCTTGATAATTAGAGGTCATTGTTTTCCGGCTAATCTTATGCTGCTACTGTTTGATGAATTTGATGTGATTCTTGGTATGGACTGGCTAGCAGCTCATGATGTGATAGTAAATTGTTGAAGAAAGTTGATTGACCTGAAATGTGAAATTGGTGATATCCTTCGAGTTGAATCAGGTGAATCAGATAGCTTGCCTGTATTGATTTCTTCTTTGACGGCTAAGAAATGTATAAGAAAAGGGTATGAGTCTTATCTCGCGTTTGTATTGAATACTTAAATGTCAGAAGTAAAGACAGAGTCAGTTCCAGTGGTAAGTAAGTATCCAGATGTGTTTCCAGAGGAATTACCTTGATTGCCTCCAGCTAGGGAAGTCGAGTTTGGTATAGAGTTGGTCCCAGGTACAACACCTATTTCGATTACCCCGTATAGGATGGCACCATTAGAGTTAAAAGAGTTGAAGGTTAAGCTACAAGAGTTAACGGATAATGGTTTTGCGAGACTGAGCTATTCTCCGTGAGGTGCTCCGGTACTTTTTGTGAGAAAGAAAGATGGGTCGATGAGATTGTGTATAGATTACCGACAGCTCAATAAGGTGACGGTTAACAACAAGTATCCTTTGCCAAGGATCGACGATTTGTTTGACCAATTGAAGGGAGCCACTGTGTTTTCAAAGATAAACTTGAGGTCTGGTTATTACCAGTTGAGAGTCAAAGATGCAGATGTGCCAAAAACTGCATTTCGGACGAGGTATGGACACTACGAATTTTTAGTCATGCCTTTCGGTTTAACCAACGCCCCTACTGTGTTTATGGATTTGATGAACCGCATCATTCGGCCATATTTGGACAAATTTGTTGTAGTCTTTATTAATGATATATTGATTTACTCTCGTGATGAAAACGAGCATGCCTAGCACTTGAGGACGGTTCTACAAGTTTTACGGGATAAACAGTTATATGCCAAGTTTAGTAAAAGTGAATTTTGGCTTAAAGGAGTTGGATTTTTGGGCCACATTGTTTCAGGTGATGGCATTAGAGTTGACCCGGGAAAGATTTCGGTCATTGTTGAATAGAAACCGCCGAAGAACGTATTAGAGCTTAGGAGTTTTCTAGGCCTAGTCGGTTATTACCGACGGTTTGTCAAAGGATTTTCCATGATAGCTACTCTGATGATAAGGCTATTCGAAAAAGACGTGAAGTTTGAATGGACAGAAATGTGCCAATATAGTTTTGAGAAACTAAAGGCATTGTTGACTGAGGCTCCAGTTTTGGTCCAACCTGAACCGGGAAAAGAATTTGTAGTCTATAGTGATGCATCCTTGAATGGATTGGGTTGTGTACTTATGCAAGAAGGCAAAGTAATAGCTTATGCCTCTAGAAAGTTAAAGCCGCGCGAGAAGAATTACCCGACCCATGATTTGGAGCTAGCCGCTATTGCATTTGCATTGAAGATATGGAGACACCATTTGTATGGTGAGAAATGTCAAGTGTTCACTGATCATAAAAGCCTAAAGTACTTGATGACTCAAAAGGAGTTGAACCTAAGGCAAATAAGATGGTTAGAGTTGATAAAGGACTACGAGTTAGTGATTGACTACCACCCGGGAGAGGCGAATGTGGTCGCCGATGCCTTGAGTAGGAAATCTTTGTTTGCATTGAGAGCCATGGATACACGGTTGGCTTTATCGGAGGATGGTTCTATTCTAGCTGAATTGAGAGCTAGACTGATGTTTCTTCAAGAGATTTATGAAGCTCAGAAAGGCGACAATGATTTGCAAGCTAAAAGAGCTCGATGTGAGTCGGGTGTTGAGTCAGAATTTCGAATTAATTCCAATGGATGTTTAACGTTCCGAGACAGAGTCTGTGTACCGAGAGATGATGAACTTATCCGAAAAATTTTACACGAGGCACATAGTGGGTGTTTATCTGTACACTCGAGCAGTACAAAGATGTATAATGACTTGAAGAAATGGTATTGGTGGCCGAGTATGAAGAAAGCTATTTCTGAGTTTGTATCGAGATGCTTAATTTTCCAGCAAGTGAAGGTTGAACACCAAGTACCTTCGGGTTTACTTCAGCATATTATGGTTCCCGAGTGGAAATGGGACCGTATTCCCATGGATTTTGTGACGGGTTAGCCCTTGACACAGAAAAAGAAAGATGATGTATGGGTCGTGGTGGATAGGCTTACGAAGTCAGCTCATTTTATACCGGTACGCATTGACTATTCGCTTGACAAGCTGGCGGAATTATTGTTGAAGAAATTGTACGACTTCACGGGGTACCATTGTCGATCATATCGGATAGAGATCTGAGATTTACATCACAATTTTGGAAAAAGTTGCAAGAAGCCTTGGGCACAAAGTTGAGTTTTAGTACAGCTTTCCATCCGCAGACCGACGGTCAGTCAGAAAGAGTAATCTAGATTCTTGAAGACATGCTCTGATGTTGTGTTTTCGAGTTTCAATGCAGCTGGGAAAAGTACGTACCATTAGTAGAATTTGCCTACAATAACAGCTTTCTATCAAGCTTGAAAATGGCACCTTGGGAGGCATTGTATGGGCGTAAGTGTCGAACGCCTTTATATTAGACGGAACTTCTTTACATTGGACGGAACTTAGAGAAGATCAGATTCACGGGGTCGATCTGGTCAGAGAAACCGAAGAGAAGGTAAAAATAATTCGTGAATGTTTAAAACCTGCTTCGGATAGACAAAAGTCCTACGCGGACTTCAAACGAAAAGAGATTGATTTTCAAGTTGGTGATAAGGTATTTTCGAAAGTGTCACCATGGAAGAAAGTTCTCAGATCTGGCCAAAAAGGCAAATTGAGTCCGTGCTTTTTCAGACCGTATGAGATTATCGAGAGGATAGGGCCGGTAGCTTATCGTTTGACTTTGCCATCTTAGTTGGAAAAGATTCATGATGTTTTCCACGTATCTATGTTACATCACTACCGATCAGACCCTTCACATGTGATTGTACCATCAGAGGTAGAAATTCAACCGGACATGACTTATGGCGAAGAGTCGGTTAAGATTTTGGCACGAGAAGTCAAACAGTTGAGAAACAAAAGTATAGCCCTTGTGAAAGCACTATGGCAAAGACATGGGGTAGAAGAGGCTACATGGGAGCCAGAGGAGGCTATGAGAAACCAATATCCCAACCTTTTTACTAGTAAGATTTTCGGGGACGAAAATCCCTAAGGGGGAGAATTGTAACAGCTTGATTTTGGGGCTAGTCGGAATAGTGGTTTCAGAACCACTAATCCGAGGTTGGAGAAATTAGTTTTAATGTTATTTTATGTGCTATAGCATGATTATATGAATGTAAGAAAATTTTGGTGCATTAATTTTAGCGATTTCGTGCTTAATTGCGAAAAAGGAATAAATTGCATAAAGTGCGAATATAATAGTCCGAATTAGACCCTATTTGGAATAGTGGTTTCGGGACCACAAATCCGAGTTAGAAAAATATTTTAATATTATTTTCTATGTCTACAGTATGTGATTAAGCATGTGTGAAAGTTTCGTGAATTAATTTGATCGAATGTGTGCTAAATTTGTAAAATGGACTAAAATGTAAAAGTAGCCTTCTAATTTATTAAGTGCTGAATTGATGTGTCTCTTTAAATGTGAGGTCCTTATTATGGAAATGGACCCTTAGTTGAGTAAGTGGTCATAAATGACCATATAATGGATGAATATATATATGTTTTATAATAAGGCTATTTTAGTAAATTGATTATTAAATGATTTATAATAAAAAAAATAAGAAAAAAACAAGCCATTACCATCCTTGTCTTTGCCGAAAAATTAAAGAAAAGAAAAGAAAAAGAGATAGCTAGGTTCGGCCATGGTCTCTCTTTGATTAAGGTATGTGTTTTGGTTTGTTTTTGATAATTTCTACGTTTTTTGTGATCGTTGCATCGAGTACTACAATACCCATGCTTTAATTTTAAAATTTGATGAAGATTTTGAGATATTCCATTGATGATTTTGTAAGCTTTGTGATAGTTGATGATGAAATATGAAATATATGTGTTAGATTAACATGTTTTATCTTTGGATTTTTGATGAATTTGAGTAAATTGGACTAAATTGTGAAAATAATATTTTGAGGGACTAAAATGTGAAATAAATGAAATGTGTGGACTTATATGATCATGATGATTATTCGGCTAAGCATGGGTACAAAGAAATTATGTGTATTTTGTGATTTTGTGAAATAAGGACTTAAATGTCAAAATGTGAAAATGTGAGGGCTAAATTGTAAAATTCCCTAAATGTGTGTTTTTGGATTGGATTGAATGATTTGGTGAATAAATGGGTTAAATTTGAATATGTATAGATCAAGAACCAAAGAAAACAGATTTATACCGAGGAAAGTCGAAAGTGATCAAGTAATCGAATCCGGCCGTTTATATCCGTACGAGGTAAGTCTATATACAAATAAATGTATTTGAATTGATTTATTTACATCCATATGAAATTGAATTGTGATGAATGACTACGGAAGATACACACATGAAATCCGAGATAGTGTCGACAATGTGTCAATATTCGAAAAGTCCCGTACAAACCTTAGGAGTAGATAGGATTCATATGTCATGACATAGGGTTCCGATATGTGATATCGTGTAAGACCACGTCTGGGACGTTGGCGTCGATTTGAGAATTACGTGTAAGACCATGTCTGGGACATCGGTATCGTATATGATTTCGTGTAAGACCTTGTCTAGGATAGTGGCATCGATATTTGATTACATGTAAGACCGCGTCTAGGACGTTGGCATTGTACGAGTATTCCGAGTTATCCGAGTATCCTATTTGATTCCGAACGGTTCAATGGGCAATTCCGAGATATGAATGACTATGTGAAATGTGTAACCGATACAGGTACGTTTGAAGTGTATACCATGTTTGATTATGAAAGGTAAGTATAAGTGAAATTACAAAAGTGAGATATGTGTATAGACTTGTTGAGACAAAAAGTGATATATATATATATGAATGTGCTATGATCTAATGAAATACATGGATATGTGATTTGTTGATAAGCAAATGGTTGGAAACAATTGAGCTAAAGAAGAAATATGAATATGCTATTGAGGTATGCTAAAGTTCTTGTAATTGATATGGTTATAAATGTTTTATATGATAAGTTCATTTGTATATGGCTTACTAAGCTTTTGAAAGCTTAATTTGTGTGTGTTTGCTTTGTTTTATAGATTATCGAAGCTACGGAAAGCTTGGGGATCGTCGAGGATCATCATCACACTATCAAATCATATTTTGGGTACCTTTTGAATGTGTACATATTTAGGTATGGCATGTATAGTCTAGTTAAATTAGATGATGTTTTGAGATGTATATATAAGCCATGAGATATGGCTTGTTAATGGATGTGAATATGGTAACTTTTTAATCTATGTTTTGTGATGCAAAGTTGGTATATTATTGATGAAAGGTTGTCAAATTGAATTGGTAAGTTTTTGGATGGATGATACTTAGAAATACTTTTGATGAGAATGAGATAAATGGTACATAAGTTGGCATGTTTGATATGCTCTTGAATGGTTAGAAAAGATGGTCATTTTGGTATGTTTTGGTTGCTTTTGGTGCTTGAAATGATGATTGTTTATGCATGTAGGTTTGACCCTAAAATGGGTGGCAAATTGGCCTTAAAAATGGCCTATATTTGGCCACACGGTTGAGCGCACGGGCGTGTGGCTCGACCGTGTCATTTGAGTTTGTAATTCAAAACAAGTCATTTGAGCTCTGCTGCAATATTGGTTAGTGCCGCAACCGGTGCTACATAAGGAGTGTAGGGATGGGTGGGTCGATTAAATCCCCACAGGAGTGTAGGGTTGGAAGGGATTTAGAGTGCAGGGTTGGTTAGGTATTTGTGCATTGCATGATCTGATTTGATTGAGAAATGGGCTCAGGCCCAACTGAGGCTATTATGGGCTAAGGCCCAAAAGCCACCGTTACTATGTTGGGCTTAGGCCCACATTGATTACTGTAATGGGCTTAGGCCCAGATTGATGTGATGCATGCTTTATGATCGATGAGGGTTGTACACACTGAGTTTTCGTAAACTCACCCTCTCTTTTTATTTTTTCAGGTAATCCTCAGTAAGCGGTTCGACGTACTGGAGGACTCGAAGGTGGCCACACTACGAACAGCTTTAACTTTTAGTATTCTATTACCTTACTTAAATCGCTTTCTTATTGGGTTGAAATAAGGCCTCTTTTAATTGCGGGTTTTTAATTTAGGATTTTTAGTTATTTCGTTTTCTATCTGTTAAAAGTAGATCGCGGTTTTCCAAAACAATAACTGTTTTCAAAACACTGCGCTTCCATAACTTAATCTTTAAACATCACGTTTTCGTTAATCAGTTTCTTTTAAACTTAGCTTCCGCAACTGAAAAGTATTTTTGGGAATAAACTTAATAATTTTTCTATGCACCACGTTGTAGATAATAATAAACTAACGTAACTGGGATTTTACTCAAGTTTTAATTAAGAAGGTTTTTCAATGAAAACATGGTTTTCGAAAAACACATCAATGTGACACGCCAGATTCGGCCATAACGTCCAGGCCGGGTTTGGGGTGTTACAAGGCCATATGAGATCATTGAGCGTATTGGACCTGTTGCATATATATTGTTGTTGCCACCTGATTTGGAAAAGATTCATAATGTATTTCACGTGTCAATGCTTCGTCGATACAGATCCGATCCATCACATGTGATTACTCCGTCTGAGATTGAAATCCGATCCGATATGACTTATGAAGAGGAACCGATTCGTATCTTAGCTAATGAGATGAAAGAATTGTGAAATAAGAAAATTTCATTAGTAAAGGTATTGTGGCATCGACACGGAGTAGAAGAGGCTACGTGGGAGCCCGAAGATACTATGAGGCAACAATATCCGAATCTGTTTAACGGTAAGATTTTCGGGGACGAAAATCCCTGAGGGGGGAGAACTGTAACAGTCTGGTTTAGACCCTAGTCAGAATAGTGGTTTCGGGACCACAAATTCGAGTCAAAAAATATTTAAATACTATTTTTTGTGCTTATAGTATGTGAATTAGCATGTGTGAAAGTTTCGTGATTTAGTTTAATCATTTGTGTGCTTAATTTGAGAAAAGGGCTAAATTGTATAAAATGTAAAAGTGGCATTTCATTTGTTAATATGCTAAGTTGCTATGATTTAACTTATTATAAGTCCTTAAAATGTTATTATGACACTATTAGGTAAGTGGACATTTATGTCCATGTTTTATAAGATGTTATAATTAATTCATTAAAGGCATTAAGGTAATTAGTAAAATATATGTTAATTAATATAACAAAAAGCATGAAAATAGGCCATTATTCATCTTGTTGGTCGAATATCAAAAGAAAAGAAAAGAAAAAGAACAAGCTTCATTTAGCTAGGTTTGAGCTTGATTCAAGGTATGTTTTGCTTCGGTTTTTGATAATTTCTACGTTTTTGTAATCGTTGCTTTGTGTTCTTCAAAACCCATGCTTTAGTTTCGTGAATTGATGAAGATTTTGAAAAGTGCGATTGATGAATTCATGAGTTTTGTGATGTTTGATGATGAAATATGAAATATATGTGTTAGATTAACATGTTTTGTCTTTGGATTTTTTTGTGATTTTGAGTAATTTGGACTTAATTGAGAAAATAATATTTTGAGGGATTAAATTGTGAAATAAATGAAATATATGGAGTTGTATGAGCATGGGTAATATTCGGCCTAAGCATGGTGTATGCAAATTTGGTGTAATTTGTGATTTTATGAAATAGGGACTAAAATGTCAAAATGTGAAAATATGAGGGCTAAATTGTAAATTGCCCTAAATATGTGTTTTTGGATTGAATTGAATGATTTGGTGAATAAATGGATTAAATTTGATTGTGTATAGATCAAGAACCGAAGAAAACAAATTTAGATCGAGGAAAGTCGAAAATAGTTGAATAGCCGTTCGTTTCCGTTTACACGAATCCGAGGTAAGTCAATATACAAATAAATACATTAGAATTGGTTTATTTATGCATCTATGAAATTTCGATTGCGATGAATATGTTCGAGATGATTCATATATGAAATCCGAGGAAATATCGACAATGTATCAATGTCCGAGAAGTCCCGTATGAACCTAGGAATAGATAGGATTACATATGTCATGACATAGGTTTCCGATATGTGATATCGTGCAAGACCACGTCTGGGACGTTGGCATCGATTTGAGATTTACGTGTAAGACAATGTCTGGGACATTGGCATCGTATTTGATTCGTGTAAGACCCTGTCTGGGACAGTGGCATTGATATTTGGTTACATGTAAGACCACGTCTGGGACATTGGCATTGTATGATTATTCTGAGTATTCTGAGCATCCTATTTGATTCCGAATGGTTCAACGGGCAAGTCCGAGAAATGAATGACTATGTGAATTGTATATTCGTTTTAGGTAGGTTTGATGTATATGCTTTGAATAGGCATGAAAGGTGAATAAATACGTACATAGATGCAATGAATAAAGTGTGATATAAGTATGTTTGAAATATGAGCAAAAGAGATTCTTGAGGTATGATATGATGGTAAGCAATGGCAAACCAATTGAGCCAAAGAAAAAACTATGCGTTTGAAATGAAAATATTAATGTATTTGAATTGCTATGCTTATAAATGATTATATGTTAAGTTTATTTGTATATGGCTTACTAAGCTTTTGGAAAGCTTACTTTGTGTGTGTTTGCTTTGTTTTATAGATCGTTAAAGCTACAGAAGGCTCGGGGATTGTCGAGGATTGTGATCACACTACTCAAATCATATTTTGGTACCTTTTGAATATGTATATATTAAGTATGGCATGTATAGTCTAGTCGATATGGTTATGTTTTGAAAGGGTGTATAGTTAGCCATGTGATATGGCTAGATAATGACATTATATGAATGAGTAATCAAGCCATATGATGCTTAATTTGATATGGTTTGTTAGATAATTAAATGGTCAAAGTATTGGTAAGCTTATTGATGCAAAGTTGGTATATCATTGATGATAAGATGCCTATTATTGTGGTAAGATGTGGATGATTCATGCTTGGATTTACTTGTGATTTAGTTGGGCTAATTGGTATATAAAATGTTGTGATGAAATGTTCTTGAATGATGTAAAATAGATGGTCAATTTGGTATGTTTTTGGTTGCCATAAGTGTTGGATTGATGCTTGTATGTGTTTATAGGGATGACCCAAAGTGTGGGTGGCATTTTGGCCTTGCAAATGGCCTATATTTGCCTACACGGTTGAGCACACGGGCGTCTAGCTCGACCGTGAGCCTCGTGGTTTTATTTCAAAACAAGTTAGACTCGACCACGGGCTAGACACACTGGCGTGTGAATGGCCGTGTGGTGCAAGTCAGTAGCGACCACGGGTGAGGCACACGGGCGTCTTCACGGCCGTATAGACAAGTCAGTATGTATGCCCTGTTTTGACACGGCTTAGGTACACGGGCGTGTCTGAGGCCGTGGGAGGCACACGGCCTGCCCACACGGGCGTGTGACCTTTGCAACTCAGAAAATTTTTAAATTTCTAAAAATTTCTGTATGTGTTCGGTTTAGTCCAGACCCCTTTTTAAAGCATGCTTAAGGTCTCGTAGACCTATTTAAGGGACACTTTGATTTGATTAGTTGAACATTATTATGAAATGTCCGAAAAAGGTTACGTTTCATTCGGTAACGCCTTTAACCCTAGACCGGTGATGGTTATGGGTTAGGGGTGTTACATTTGATTGGTATCAGAGCTACGGTTTAGTCAATTCTCGGACTAACGTAGCGTGTAAGAGTCTAGCTATACATGCTATATATTTGAACTCTGATAGTGTGATGAATCCTGATGCGTAAAATGTATTTTCGTATTGTAATGGATCCCGAAAGAGCCGTAGCTGACGATGCTGAAAGTAATGCGCCTGCTCCCGCTCAAGGGACAGTGCCATTTGATTCGAGACCGACTACTAGCGGTCAGGAAGGTGAGGCTAAACAAGCCTTCTTCCAAATGATGAATGAGTTGTTTACTCAATACGTAAGAATAAATCCGGCTGTGTCACAACCTCCGCCCCTGCTTAATCCCCCTCAGACTTCAGTTGTGCCTCCAGTTATGAATCTGAATCTGTTGAATAAACATCTGGTTGACAAAATCCGTAAATATGGGGCTGAAGAGTTCAGGGCCACTAGTGATGACGATGCTGAGAAAGCTGAGTTTTGGCTTGAAAACACAATTTGAGTATTTGATGAAATGTCATTGACTTCTGATGAATGCATAAAGTGTGTTGTTTCTTTGCTACGAGACACAGCTTATCAGTGGTGGAAGAGCTTGATTTCCGTTTTTTCGAAAGAATGGGTTACATGGGATTTCTTTCAGTCAGAGTTCCGAAAGAAATACATCAGTCAGAGATTTATTGATCAGAAATGAAAAGAATTTCTGGAATTGAAACAGGGTCGCATGTCTGTCACTGAATATGAACGAGAGTTCGTAAGACTAAGTCAATATGCTCGAGAATGTTTTTCAACTGAAGCAATAATGTGTAAACGGTTTGAAGACGGTTTAAATGAAGATATCTATTTGTTAGTTGGGATTCTGGAAATAAAAGAGTTCGTTGTGCTTGTTGATTGAGCATGCAAAGCTGAGGCACTCGGGAAAGATAAAAGAAAAGCTGAATCCGATGCTAGAGATATGAGAAAGAGGTTTTCGAGTAAACCATTTCAGTCTGCTTCAAAGAAATTTAGAGATGAGCATAATCGTTCAAAGACTAATGTGGGACATTTGAACAGAGATCGAGCTAGATCGCAGTCAAACTCCAAAGCTCCAGTAACTTCGATGGATAGTGTTGGAAATGTCCGATCTGAACGACCTGAATGTAAACATTATGGTAAAAGACATCCGGGAAGTTGTAGGTTGAATAACCGAGCCTGTTTCAGAAGTGGATCATTAGACCATTTCATTCAAGATTGCCAAGAACCTGTTGACCAAGAGATTGTTCAGAATCCAAGGTCTGATAATGTTTCAGCTAGAGGTAGACCTTCTCGAAATACAAGGAATGTCAGTGGTAGTCAGAGAGCTACGAAAGACTCTGTTGCGAGATCTGAAGCTAGAGTACCTACTAGAGCTTATGCCATCTGAGCCCGTGAGGAAGCTTCGTCTCCAGATGTTATTACGGGTACATTTACTCTTTATGATACTTCTGTGATTGCATTGATATACCCTGGATCTACACATTCTTATGTATGCATGAAATTAGTATCTAGTAAGACTTTGCCTGTAGAGTCTACTAAATTTGTTATTAGAGTATCGAACCCCTTAGGTAAATGTGTCCTGGTTGATAAAGTATACAAGAATTGTCTATTGATGTTTCGAGATGTTTGTTTTCTGGCTGATATGTTGCTATTACCTTTTGATGAGTTCGATATAATTTTGGGTATGGACTGGTTAACATTGTACGATGCTGTTGTGAATTGCAAAACAAAGACTATTGATTTGAGATGTCATAATGATGAAATAATTCGGATTGAGTCTAATGAATTGAATGGGTTACCAGCTGTGATATCAGTGTTGAAAGCTCGGAATTATGTGAAAAAGGGTTGTGAAGCTTATTTTTCTTATGTGATCGACTCGAAAGTAAATGAAAAGAAAGTTGAATCAGTGCCAGTGGTTTGCGAATTCCCTGACGTGTTTCCTGAAGAGTTACCAGGATTACCTCCGATACGTGAAGTTGAATTTGGTATTGATCTATTGTCGGGAATGACTCCTATTTCAATAGCTCCGTATAGAATGGCACTGATAGAATTGAAAGAGTTGAAGTCACAGTTGCAAGAATTGACTGATAGAGGATTTGCAAGACCGAGTTTCTCACCTTGGGGGTGCTCCTGTTCTGTTTGTGAAAAAGAAAAATGGCACGATAAGAATGTGCATTAATTACCGTCAGTTGAATAGAGTGACTATAAAGAATAAATATCCTTTTCCCAGAATTGATGATTTATTTGATCAGCTTAAATGAGCCACTGTGTTTTCAAAGATAGATCTGAGATCGGGATATTATCATTTGCGAGTAAAAGATTCAGATATTCTGAAAACTACTTTTAGAACGAGGTACAGACATTATGAGTTTTTAGTTGTGCCTTTCGGACTAACGAATGCTCCTGCTATTTTTATGGATCTGATGAACAGAATTTTTAGACCTTATTTAGATCAATTTGTTGTGGTATTCATTGACGACATTTTGATTTATTCGCATGATGAAACTGAACATTGTGAACATTTGAGAATTGTGTTGCAAACTCTGCGAGACAAGCAATTGTATGCGAAATTCAGTAAATGTGAATTCTGGTTGCGTGAAGTCGATTTTTTGGGACATATTATATCGGCCTCTGGAATACGAGTTGATCCGAGCAAGATTTCGGCTATTCTGGAATGGAAACCCCCGAAAAATATGTTTGAAGTTTGTAGTTTTATGGGGCTTGCTGGTTGTTACCGAAGGTTCGTAAAAGGCTTTTCGATGATTGCTACTCCGTTGACTAGATTGCTCCAGAAAGATGTGAGATTTGAATGGTCTGATAAATGTCAGAAAAGCTTTGATCAGTTAAAAACTTTGTTGACTGAAGCTCCAATTTTAGTACAGCCAGAATCGGGTAAAGAGTTTGTAATTTATAGTGATGCTTCATTAAATGGTCTGGGACATGTTCTGATGCAGGAAGGTAAAGTCATAGCTGACACCTCGAGACAATTAAAGCCGCATGAAAAGAATTATCCGACACACGATCTTGAGCTAGCTGCGGTTGTGTTTGCATTAAAGATTTGGCGTCATTATCTCTCCGGTGAGAAATGTCATGTATACTCGGATCATAAAAGTCTAAAATATTTAATGACTTAGAAAGACTTGAACCTGCGATAGAGAAGATGGTTAGAGCATTTGGAAGACTACGAACTTGTGATAGATTATCATCCGGGTAAAGCAAATGTTGTTGCTGATGCTTTGAGTCGGAAATCACTGTTTGCATTACGTGCAATGAAAGCCTATTTAGACTTGTCTATTGATGGTTCATTTTTAACTGAATTGAAAGCAAAACCGTTATTCTTACAACAAATATGTGATGCTCAGAAAGTTGATAATGAAATGTTAGCAAAACAAGCTTAGTGTGATTCGAACTCTGATTCTAGATTTCGAGTTGATGTTAATGATTGTTTGAGATTTTGAGATCGATTATGTGTTCCGAGGAATTCAGAGTTGATTAAGTTGATCTTGAATGAAGCACATAATAGTCGCTTATTTGTTCATTCGGGAAGTACAAAGATGCATCATGATCTGAAGCAACACTATTGGTGGTCTGGTATGAAACGAGACATCTCTGACTTTGTTTCGAAATGTTTAGTCTGTCAGCAAGTTAAAGCTGAACATCAAGTGCCATCTGGTTTGTTACAACCGATAATGATTCCTGAGTGGAAATGGGATAGAGTAACGATGGACTTTATTTTTGGATGGCCTTTGACTCCGAGAAAGAAAGATGCAATTTGGATCGTGATAAACCGAAACAATAACATATTTTAATCCCACATTTAGTATGCTTTTGGATGAATTATCCCTTATTTTATGTAATTTGGTGGTCTTAATCCTTTCTTTTCATGTTATATACTCAGGAAAGCACCAGGGGATGAAAAGAATGCAAAACAGGCTTAAAACGGGACAAATGGGCCAAAGCATGGAATCGACACGGCCTGGACCAAAGATCACACGGCCGTGCCTCCTTAAAGATCTCGAACACGGCCTGGGCCCACGATTTACACGGCCGTGCCTCATCAACGAAGTCCACACGGCCTGGCCACGATTCACACGGGCGTGTGCCATGGGCGTGTCCCTACCGCAGCCAAGAGGAGTTTTACTCGGATTTTGATTCTTGGAGGCAAAGAAACACACTCCAAAGTCTAATTAAACCCCTAATTAGGAAGTGCACTCAAATTAGGATACTTGGAGGCCAAGTAACACATCTCAAAGCCTATATAAAAACCCTAGGGGGCAACTTAATCGGGGAGTTCGACAGAAACCCTCTGTCGAGGGAGTCGACGGGCGGTCAGCTAGGCCAACGAGCCGAGCCGAAAAGGTCAGATTTGTGGGAAACTCTCAAGGGATAGCCATTTGATCCATCTCAAGAAGCCGGAATTCTACTCAAGACGGAGGATCTCCCCTTCAATTCCTTCAGGGGGTTTTTGGGATTTCTTATGTTTTGTTTTATCTTTTCTTCTGAGATGTTTTTCTTTATTATTATAAACTAAACCCTTTAGATACCTGAAGGGGATGAAACCTAGATGAATCTTGTTATTGTTTTCTGAACTATATGATAAATACTTGATTTCTTCTTAATTATGTGTGCTTAATTCTTATGTTGATATTTCGCGGATATTAATTCAAGTCGAATGTACTTAGGTGGTGGAGCAAAAGTCCCTGCTTAAGAGTAGATCTAGCATAATTAAGCGGAGTTGATCGCACGCCTAGAGATAGGGTGACGAGATTTTTCTGGATTAGGGTGAAACCTAATATGGGATGTCCATAGATCGATTTACTGCTATTCTAGGGGTTATTATTCGAGAAAGAGATTTCCGTTAATTAACCTAGGGTTAGACGTTATTCGCCTCGAGAGAGGGTTTAATATACATTAGGGAGTCCTACGGATCAAGTCAAGTGAATAAATCATCTGGTTCAGTGTTAGATAACAAGTGAAGTCTAGGTGGATTCTTCCTAAGGGTATCGTCTTAATCAACTGCGTTTTTCCCAAGTATTCCCAATTCATTCTTTTTGTCTTTGCGTCTTTAGCTTAGTAATTAGTTAATTTAGATTAATAAACAACTTCACTTATTTTAGGCTAAATAATAAAAAGAAAGTTAGTATTAGTACTTTTAGTTCCTTTGGGTTCGACAATCCGGTCTTGCCTAAACTATACTACTGTTCGATAGGTGCACTTGCCCCAACCGTTGTCATAGTTAGTTTCCAGGTTCGATCATTCTCATTATAAATTTTAAATCTCTGACTTTACAGCGATCAAGTTTTTGGCGCCGTTGCCGGGGAACTAAAATATTAAGAAAACTCTATTTTTATTACTTTAGCCATTATTATTATTATTTTTTTTTACTTTGCTAAATTTTCTTTTATTTGCTTTTGTCAGGAAAATTTTAGTTTATAGAGGAGATGGCACTGAATAACTATCAGTGGCAAGTTATGAGGACAAAGCCAACAAAAGCAGCCGATATCTACAACCTCGACCCAAGAACAGTGTCACAACCGAGTTAGAGATGATACATAAAAATTTGGTGGTTTATACGGTTCCTCGCAGTACACATCCAGCTTATGCAAAGTGTGAAACAAGCGAGGTGGCGAATCCTCGAGTACCCACCCTACGGACATGGCATGGAAAGCGAACAAGTCAACTATATGGGTAACTATGCTAGACCACAAAATAATAATGACACTTATAATGCAGGTTGGAGGTACCATCCAAATTTCTCGTGGGATGATCAAAGTAGCCAAGGACCGGAACTTCCTCCAAATTTTCAACAACCACCTTACCAATAGGAAGAGGAGTCGAACCTCGAGGAGATACTGACAAAATTCATGGCAGCCACAGATAACCGTCTCCAAGACACTGAAACCACCCTTAAGAACCAACAAGCATTGATCAAAGGGATCGAGAGCCAAGTGAGGGAAGTCACTGAGTCAGTTGGGGAACTTACTAAGTCAGTTATACAACTCGCTAAGCTGATCTCAGAACTACCACAAGGAAGCTTTCCAAGCAATACTGAAACTAACCCGAGAGAGAAAAATCAAGCCATCTACGATAGTGAAGGGTTAGACGAACCAAACCCAAGGGAAGAACATGTGGTAAGTGAAGGTAAGGTTGAAGTCTGCCATGATATACCAAAACCGACAATTACAGAGTACCAACCTCGTGTGCAATATCCCGATGCAATAAAGAAAGACCACACAGAGGAAGAAGTCGGTGAACTCACACTTCGTGTAGACAACGAAACAATCACTCTTCAAGCTCTTGACTCAGCTAGGACATCGAGTAATAAAGGTACGAACGTTAATTCTATTGATAACCATTTGGTTCAACCTTCTTTACAGGAAGCATCGCGAAATCACCTAGCCGAGCTAGATCTTAGACCTCGTACCCATAAAGATATTTCATGAAGGACTAAGGCTTCAGGGCGATGAACTAGACAAGTGGAAAACACACTTTAAAGAGAAACTAGGAATACACGAAGTGAAACCGAAGGAAACCCCAGACGAGCTGATAGGAACAACAAATCACTTCAAAATAGGGGATCAGGTATTGTTGAATAAAGAAGACCCTCGAATCACCAATTTAGACCTCAAGACAAATGAAGAAATCACTTTTGAGGTAAGCAATCCTAAATTCAACACTTTTGAGGTAAACATTACTCGACTTAAACTATTTATCAAAAATAGAATTGATCGCATGAGAAAGGATTTTCACCTCCTCAAACCACCATGACCATACGAATGAGAGGTAAAGTCTAGCTTAAGACTATAAACGAGCGCTTCTCGGGAGGCAACCCGAGCACTAACCCCATTAATTTTTACATTTTTTAATTCTTCTTTTACTTTTATTTTTCCTTTTTATCACCTAACTATAAACTAACCAAAGTGCATATTTCCAGACCACACAGCCTTACACACGGCCGTGGTCGTGGCCGTGTGGCCACCACAGGAAGGTACAAGGGCGGGGGGCAACCACCAGATCCATAATTTTTATTTAACCCCCTTCTTCCTTTTTCTTTTCCAGTTGTTTTTCTTTTTTCATTTTCCATTATTTATTTTATTTTTATTTTTATTTCTTTTAAATTTCTTTTAATTTCTTTATTATTTCCTTCTTATTATTTATTCAATTTAGATTTAGCTTAGGATACAATAAAATTAGGATGGCTGCTTCGAGGACTCAAATAGTTCGAGATGCTTCCCCACGTTCACCTCCAATCCTATCCGGTTTCTTTTCATTGGCTTCATCCAAAATTCAGGAAGTTTCACTTCTCTCCCCATCTTACGATTTTATGATTATTTTGATATTATCTATCTTTGTACATTGAGGATAATGTACATCTTAAGTGTGGGGTTTAACTATAGCATTATCTGAAAACCCCTGAATTATGCCTTATCCTATAGTAAGTTTCTCATATTATAATTAGGATGAAATTTTTGATGATTTATGATTTTATTGATATGTTTTAGATTAAGTCATTGATAATTGTGCATTGATAATTAAATTCTAAGAATACTAAAGAATCAAGCATGATAAGTCCATTTTTTTTCAATTAAAATTTGCTAGGCTGTCGAACTGAATTTAAATATTACTTTGAAGTTTGAAATTTACGAGGTTGATGTCAAAAATACCCATAATTTTTGTGAGTTTTTAAGCCTTATAGAGCATATAGTCTTTTTCATGCTCACTTTATTGATTATGAGTATGTCAACATTGATTTGTTATTCTAGAACTTGCCTCATTTATACATATCGAGACCACACCTATGATTTGATATACAGAAATGATAAAGGCACCTAGGATTTAACCCACTTACTCCATCAAAAGCCTACCTTCATAATTAACCCCTAGTAAACCCCTTTGATCCTAACAACCCTTTTTATTGACTCACCCACTAATATTAACCCAAAACCCTTTGTATTTGTTATCACCATTCTTCTTGACTACCCTTTTTGTCGAGATTTGATTTTGAGCGGTTACCTAACATTGTTCTATATTTCAGTTGTTAAAGTACTTTCTTATTATTGTAAATATTTAATGATTTGTTCTTAAAAAAACGATGAAGTTTATTCATTATTAGTCTTATAATTAAGTGAGCTTACATATTTAAATTCCACATCTAGAAGAAAAAGCTCGTATTATTAGTATTACAAGTTTATGTGATTATTAAGGATTAGTTCATTTTTCTAGTTAGGTAATTTGTCAAGTCAATCTCGATTCTAACCCTCTAATTCAGCCTTTATCCACACCTTTAACCTAAGCCCCGTTACAACCCTGTTAAAGACCTTTTGATTTGTGTATCATCTCATATTATATTGGTGGAGATTTGATTTTCAAGCAAGCCTATGGGATTAACTTTTCATGTTCGAATTTTGAGTGCCTAAATTTTGAACCTTAAACACTTTGAGTGATTTGAGTGAATCTTTTGTGAGGATGTCAATCCTTGTCGGTTTTGAATTAAAGATAATTATTTAGATAAGGGGAGACGCCTATATTTTCGAGCTACAAATCTATGACTTAGATTGTTTGAATCTTTAGGACTCTTTGAATTGAATTATCCATGTATAAATTATCTATGAATTATGATAAGATATTGTTGATAGGAATTATGAAATATAGAAAGTTCGTTTTAATTGTAAGTAGAGAATTTTGCTTGAGGACAAGCAAAAGCTTAAGTGTGGGGGTATTTGATAAACCGAAATAGTAACATATTTTAATCCCACATTTAGTATGCTTTTGGATGAATTATCCCTTATTTTATGTAATTTGGTGGTCTTAATCCTTTCTTTTCATGTTATATACTCAGGAAAGCACCAGGGGATGAAAAGAACGCAAAACAGGCTTAAAACGGGACAAATGGGCCAAAGCATGGAATCGACACGGCCTGGACCAAAGATCACACAGCCGTGCCTCCTTAAAGATCTCAAACACGGCCTGGGCCCATGATTTACACGGCCGTGCCTCATCAACGAAGTCAACACGGCCTGGCCACGATTCACACGGGCGTGTGCCATGGGCGTGTCCCTGCTGCGGCCAAGAGGAGTTTTACTCGGATTTGGATGCTTGGAGGCAAAGAAACACACTCCAAAGTCTAATTAAACCCCCAGTTAGGAATTGCACTCAAATTAGGATACTTGGAGGCCGAGTAACACATCTCAAATCCTATATAAACACCCTAGGGGGCAACTTAATCGGGGAGTTCGATAGAAACCCTCTGTCGAGGGAGTCGACGGGCGGTCTGCTAGGCCAAGGAACCGAGCCGAAAAGGTCAGATTTGTGGGAAAATCTCAAGGGATAGCTAGTTGATCCATCTCAAGAAGCCGGAATTCTACTCAAGACGGAGGATCTCCTCTTCAATTCCTTCAGGGGGTTTTAGGGATTTCTTATGTTTTATTTTATCTTTTCTTCTGAGATGTTTTTCTTTATTATTATAAACTAAACCCTTCAGATACCTGAAGGGGATGAAACCTAGATGAATCTTGTTATTGTTTTCTGAACTATATGATAAATACTTGATTTCTTCTTAATTATGTGTGCTTAATTATTGTGTTGATATTTCGCGGATATTAATTCAAGTCGAATGTGCTGAGGTGGTGGAGCAAAAGTCCCTGCTTAAGAGTAGATCTAGCATAATTAAGCGGAGTTGAGCGCACGCCTAGAGATAGGGTGACGAGATTTTTCCGGATTAGGGTGAAACCTAATATGGGATGTCCATAGATCGATTTATTGCTATTCTAGGGGGTTTTTATTCGAGAAAGAGATTTTCGTTAATTAACCTAGGGTTAGACGTTATTCACCTCGAGAGAGGGTTTAATATACGTTAGGGAGTCCTACATATCAAGTCAAGTGAATAAATCGTCTGGTTCAGTGTTAGATAACAAGTGAAGTCTAGGTGGATTCTTCCTAAGGGTATCGTCTTAATCAACTGAGTTTTTCCCAAGTATTTCCCCAATTCATTCTTTTTGTCTTTGCGTCTTTAGCTTAGGAATTTATTTAATTTAGATTAATAAACAACTTCACTTATTTTAGGCTAAATAATAAAAAGAAAGTTAGTATTAGTACCTTTAGTTCCTTTGGGTTCGACAATCCGGTCTTGCCTAAACTATACTACTGTTCGACAGGTGCACTTTCCTCAATCATTGTCATAGTTAGTTTCCAGGTTCGATCATTCTCATTATAAATTTTAAAACTCTGACTTTACAGCGATCAGATCGTAGTCGATATATTGACGAAATCAGCCCATTTTATTCCGGTACGATCTGATTACTCACTTGATAAGCTAGTTGAGTTTTATATTTTCGATATTGTGAGATTGCACGGAGTGCCAATGTCTATTGTATCTGACAGAGATCCGAGGTTTACTTCCCGATTTTGGAAGAAACTGCAACAAGCTTTGGGTACTAAATTGCATTTTAGTACGGCTTTTCACCCACAGAATGATGGTCAGTCTGAGTGGATCATTCAGATACTCGAGGATATGTTGAGATGTTGCATTCTTGAGATTAATGGTACGTGGGATCAATATTTGCCATTGATTGAATTTGCATACAATAATAGTTTTCAGTCGAGCATCAAAATGGCACCTTACGAAGCTTTGTATGGACGCAAATGTCGGACACCTCTGTATTGGACTGAGCTCAGTGAAAATAAGATACACAGGGTCTTTTATCACCGAAATAGTCTAAAAGCAGCGTCTGATCGTCAGAAATCTTATACAGATTTGAAATGAAAATATATTGAATTTGATATTGGTGATAAAGTGTTTTTGAAAGTATCTCCGTGGAAGAAAGTACTCAGATTTTGACGTAAAGGCAAATTGAGTCCGAGATTTATCAGGCCTGTAACACCCTGAAATTGGGCCTAGTAGAATTGGGCCTATTGGGCCTTGGGCATGGGAGCGTTTAAAATTTTTGAGAATAAGAGAACAGTACAATTGCATGTTGGATCTGTTGGGAGAGTGATTTTTGAAGGTTAGGGGGCTTCTATGAAGTCTTGGGTTCAAGCCATGTCATATGGAAAATTTTTATTTTTAGCATTAGGGGAACCCTGACTCCTGGTATTAAGCCTTTTAAGTAACTGTGATTAAAAAGAGACACAAGAGAGCCTGTGGTGGAGTGGTTGTGGCGTCACAGGTATGGCAAGGAGGATAGAGGTTCAAGTCTCACTGCATGCAAAAGGGATTATTTATTTTACTCATGTGTGGGCAAGAGTTTGTGTTGGATTTGAACTCTGTGTTGGAGAGTTTGAATTGGTCAAGTGAGTGATTTAAGGAGTAGATTGTGGAGAGATAAGGGGGGATAAAATCGTGGAATTTGGGTGGGAAGAGTTGTGCCGTATAGGGACTTTGGGCACTCAGAAATTCAGAATTTTAGTGTGGTGGGGGAGTGAGTGCCGATTCTTTCTCTCCATCTCGTGTTTTTAGCACTTTTTGGAGCTAGTTTTGCTAAGGGACTTTGGGGTTCTCTCGTTTCCTCTTTTGATTGCTTATTCCGAGTCTATTTTCCCCTTTTCATCTTGCTTCTTTAGTCGAATATCTTTTTCTCTCAAGTCTATCGGTCTTAGCATTTTCCTCTCATTGCATCTTCATTCTTCTTTTAGTCGAATGCACTTTCTTCCCTCCTTCGATTCTTTTTGTTAACAGATTTCCTTTCTCTCCATCTTGCTATTAGGACCGAATACTGCATCTTCTTCTCTCTGTTCGCCCTCAAACCGTTTAGCCTCTCATCTCTTCTTTTTGATAACCAGGCCGAATTCTTCACCTCTCTCAAACTTTGTTCGGGTGGAGCAACTGTTTTTGGCAAATCGGTGAGTAGTTTGTTCAACTTCTATTTGTTCTTTTTATTCTTTAAAGAGTGTTACGTCTCCTCTCTTCTACGCTCTTCTAAGCTGATTCCTTCCTTCCTTTTATGGCCGAATTCTCCCTTCTCTTTGTATGGTATGTTGATTCGTTTGATTCCTAGGTTTTCTCGTGGAATGAAAGAGTTGTGAGTGTTTTGAGATAGATGAAGCTTTTCTCTCATCACTCGATCAAGATACCCTTCAAGGGGTTTGTTATCAATATCCGTCAATGGTTTAAGCGGGCTAAACCGCGCTCGTTCAATCAAAGCAGGTATCGACATTGTTCGATTTAAGTACTAGAAGAGGGTGTTTCACTCTATCATTAAGTGACTAATAGAATATCATTGTTGATTGCAGGTTCGGTGCTCATAGGTTATTCACTCAATTTTGATAAAGAGGTGTGTAGCAATACCCTGTGACCGATAGTCGGCAAAATAGCCGAAAAGTGTGTGTATGCACACACACCACTCCAAGTAGATTGGCAAATGCTGAAAAGCCGAAATACCGACGTATGATGCCATACGAGCGGGCGATCGTACGTGTGGTGGACCGAGCCCACGAGTATAGGCGTAAGATGGTTGAGGCCACCGTGAGCGTCCTCATGGGCTAAGGCCGTTTTTGGGGCCAAATGGACTGGATTGGGCCGAGTGGGCCCAATGGGCCTGTGGGCCCTACGTGAGTAAATTTTGTGATGGATAGGAATTAATGAGTTAGCCATAATGATCACATGGCCAAAGGCAGTTTTGGGCTAAATGGGCCACACGAGTGTGTGGGCCCACTTGGGCCGAATATTGGGCTTTGGGCCCAAATACACCGTTTGACCATATATGTTATCTCTGTGTCACTCGAGGCGCATCAGAGACCTTCTGAAGGTCGTAAATTGACTGTAATACCCTTGTAGGGTAAATTTACTGAAACACCCTTGTAGGGTAAATTGACCGAAATACCCCCATAGGGTAAATGACTGTAATACCCCTGTAGGGTAAAAAGACCGTTATACCCCTGAAAGGCAAAATGACTAAAATGCCCCTACATGTTATATGATTGTTATTGTATGCCGTTTAAAATATGTTTGCATTCATGTGATATTATGTTGCATGGGGAATGGGATCATTGATTTGGAGGAAGTGTATGACTTGTTAGGGTCGCAAGGCCGCTTGACGACTGTGGATCCACAGATGGCTTTAAGCCGATTATGAGATTGGCAGCTCTGCTGCAATATTGGTTAGTGCCGCAACCGGTGCTACATAAGGAGTGTAGGGATGCGTGGGTCGATTAAATCCCCACAGGAGTGTAGGGTTGGAAGGGATTCAGAGTGCAGGGTTGGTTGGGCATTTGTGCATTGCATGATCTGATTTGATTGAGAAATGGGCTCAGGCCCAACTGAGGCTATTATGGGCTAAGGCCCAAAAGGCACCGTTACTGTGTTGGGCTTGGGCCCACATTGATTACTGTAATGGGCTTAGGCCTGGATTGATGTGATGTATGCTTTATGATCGATGAGAGTTGTACACACTGAGTTTTCGTAAACTCACCCCCCCTTTTTTTAATTTTTTTCAGGTAATCCTCAGTAAGCGGTTCGACGTACTAGAGGGCTCGAAGGTGGCCACACTACGAACAACTTTAAATTTTAGTATTCTATTACCTTACTTAAACCGCTTTCTTATTGGGTTGTAATAAGGCCTCTTTTAATTGCGGGTTTTTTAATTTGGGATTTTTAGTTATTTCATTTTCTATCTGTTAAAAGTAGATCGCGGTTTTCCAAAACAATAACTGTTTTCAAAACACTGTGCTTCCACAACTTAATCTTTAAACATCACGTTTTCGTAAATTAGTTTCTTTTAAACTTAGATTCCGCAACTAAAAAGAAGTTTTGGGAATAAACTTAATAATTTTGCTATGCACCACGTTTTAGATAATAATAAACTAACGTAACTGGGATTTCACTCAAGTTTTAATTAAGAAGGTTTTTCAATGAAAACATGGTTTTTGAAAAACACTTCAATATGACACGCCAGATTCGGCCATAATGTCCAGGCCGGGTTTGGGGTGTTACAAGGCCATATGAGATCATTGAGCGTATTGGACCTGTTGCATATAGATTCTTGTTGCCACCTGATTTGGAAATGATTCATAATGTATTTCACGTGTCAATGCTTCGTCGATACAGATCTGATCCATCGCATGTGATTACTCCGTCTGAGATTGAAATCCGATCCGTTATGACTTATGAAGAGGAACCGATTCGTATCTTAGCTCATAAGATGAAAGAATTGCGAAATAAGAAAATTTCATTAGTAAAGGTATTGTGGCATCGACACAGAGTAGAAGAGGCTACGTGGGAGCCTGAAGATACTATGAGGCAACAATATCTGAATCTGTTTAACAGTAAGATTTTTGGGGACGAAAATCCCTAAGGGGGAGAATTGTAACAGTCCGGTTTAGACCCTAGTCAGAATAGTGGTTTCGGGACCACAAATCCGAGTCAAAAAAATATTTAAATATTATTTTCCGTGCTTATAGTATGTGAATTAGCATGTGTGAAAGTTTCGTGATTTAATTTGATCATTTGTGTGCTTAATTTGAGAAAAGGGCTAAATTGTATAAAATGTAAAAGTGGCATTCCATTTGTTAATATGCTAAGTTGTTATGATTTAACTTATTATAAGTCCTTAAAAGGTTATTATGACACTATTAGGTAAGTGGACATTTATGTCCATGTTTTATAAGATGTTATAATTAATTCATTAAAACCATTAAGGTAATTTGTAAAATATATGTTAATTAATATAACAAAAAGCATGAAAATAGGCCAGTATTCATCTTGTTGGCCGAATATCAAAAGAAAAGAAAAGAAAAAGAACAAGCTTCATTCGGCTAGGTTTGAGCTTGATTCAAGGTATGTTTTGCTTCGGTTTTTGATAATTTCTACGTTTTTATAACCGTTGCTTTGTGTTCTTCAAAACCCATGCTTTAATTTTGTGAGTTGATGAAGATTTTAAAAAGTGCGATTGATGAATTCATGAGTGTTGTGATGTTTGATGATGAAATATGAAATATATGTGTTAGATTAACATGTTTTGTCTTTGGATTTTTGGTGATTTTGAGTAATTTGGACTTAATTGAGAAAATAATATTTTGAGGGACTAAATTGTTAAATAAATGAAATATATGGAGTTGTATGAGCATGGGTAATAGTCGGCCTAAGCATGGTGTATGCAAATTTGGTGTATTTTGTGATTTTATGAAATAGGGACTAAAATGTCAAAATGTGAAAATATGAGGGCTAAATTGTAAATTGCCCTATGTATGTGTTTTTGGATTGAATTGAATGATTTGGTGAATAAATGGATTAAATTTGAATGTGTATAGATCAAGAACCGAAGAAAACGGTTTTAGATCGAGAAAAGTCAAAAATAGTTGAATAGCCGTTCGTTTTCGTTTACACGAATCTAAGGTAAGTCTATATACAAATAAATACATTAGAATTAGTTTATTTATGCATCTATAAAATTTCGATTGCGATGAATATGTTTGAGATAATTCGTATATGAAATCTGAGGAAATATCGAAAATGTATCAATGTCCGAGAAGTCCCGTATGAACCTAGGAATAGATAGGATTACATATGTCATGACATAGGTTTCCGATATGTGATATCGTGTAAGACCACATCTGGGATGTTGGCATCGATTTGAGATTTACGTGTAAGACCATGTCTAGGAAATTGGCATCGTATTTGATTCGTGTAAGACCCTGTCTGGGACAGTGGCATCGATATTTAGTTACATGTAAGACCACGTCTAGGACGTTGGCATTGTATGATTATTCTGAGTATTCCGAGCATCCTATTTGATTCCGAACGGTTCAACGGGCAAGTCCGAGAAATGAATGACTATGTGAATTGTATATTCGTTTCAGGTACGTTTGATGTATATACTTTGAATAGGCATGAAAGGTGAGTAAATACGTACATAGATGCAATGAATAAAGTGTGATATATGTATGTTGGACATATGAGAAAAAGAGATGCTTGAAGTATGATATGTTGGTAAGCAATGGCAAACCAATTGAGCCAAAGAGAAATCTATGCGTTTGAAATGAAAACATTAATGTATTTGAATTGCTATGCTTATAAATGATTATATGTTAAGTTTATTTGTATATGGCTTACTAAGATTTTGGAAAGCTTACTTTATGTGTGTTTGCTTTGTTTTATAGATCGTTAAAGTTACAGAAGGCTCGGGGATCGTCGAGGATTGTCATCACACTACTCAAATCATATTTTGGTACCTTTTGAATATGTATATATTAAGTATGGCATGTATAGTCTAGTCGATATGGTTATGTTTTGAAAGGGTGTATAGTTAGCCATGTGATATGGCTAGATAATGACATTATATGAATGAGTAATCAAGCCATATGATGCTTAATTTGATATGGTTTGTTAGCTAATTAAATGGTCAAAGTATTGGTAAGCTTATTGATGCAAAGTTGGTATATCATTGATGATAAGATGCCTATTATTGTGGTAAGATGTGGATGATTCATGCTTGGATTTACTTGTGATTTAGTTGGGCTAATTGGTATATAAAATGTTGTGATGAAATGTTCTTGAATGATGTAAAATAGATGGTCAATTTGGTATGTTTTTGGTTGCCATAAGTGTTGGATTGATGCTTGTATGTGTTTGTAGGGATGACCCAAAGTGTGGGTGGCATTTTGGCCTTGCAAATGGCCTATATTTGCCGACACGGTTGAGCACACGGGCGTCTGGCTCAACCGTGACCCTCGTGGTTTTATTTCAAAACAAGTCAGACTCGACCACGGGCTAGACACCTTTGGCGTGTGGGATCGCCGTGGTGGTGCAAGTCAGTAGCGACCACGGGTGAGGCACACGGGCGTCTTCACGGCCGTATGGACAAGTCAGTATGTATGCCCTATTTTGACACGGCTTAGGTACACGGGCATGTTTGAGGCCGTGGGAGGCACATGGCCTGCCCACACGGGCGTGTGACCTTTGTAACTCAGAAAATTTTTAAATTTCTAAAAATTTCTGTATGTGTTCGGTTTAGTCCAGACCCCTTTTTAAAGCATGCTTAAGGTCTCGTAGACCTATTTAAGGGACACTTTGATTTGATTAGTTGAACATTATTATGAAATGTCCGAAAAAGGTTACGTTTCATCTGGTAATGCCTTTAACCCTAGACCAGTGATGGTTACGGGTTAGGGGTGTTACAGTCAGTATGTATGCCCTGTTTTACCACAGCTTAGACACACGGCCTGCCCATACGGGCGTGTGACCTTTGTAAATTTGAAAAATGTTTGAATTTTAAAAAATTTCGTATGTGTTCAGTGTAGTCCCGACCCCTTTCTAATGCACGTTTAAGGTCTCGTAGACCTATATAAGGGACTCATTGATTATGAATTGTTAATTTATGATGTGAAATGTACGTAAAAATTCCGAATTGTCCGGTAATGCCTCTTAACCTTAGACCAGTGTTGGTTACGGGTTAGGGGTGTTACGTTTTATTGGTATCAGAGTTACGATTTAGTCGATTCTAGGACTAACGTAGCGTGTGAGAGTCTAGATATACATGCCATATATACGAACTGTGATAGTGTGATGAATCCTGACGTATAAATGTGTTTTTCGTATAGTAAATGGATCCCGAAAGAGCTATAGCTGACGATGTTGAAAGTAATGCGCCTGCTCCCGCTCAAGGGATAGCGCCATCTGATTCGAGGCCGATTACTAGCGGTCAGGAAGGAGAGGCTAAACAAGCCTTCTTCCAAATGATGAATGAGTGGTTCTCTCAGTACATTAGAACAAATCCGGCTGTTTCACAACCTCCGCCCCCGCCCAATCTTCCTCAGACTTCTGTTGTACCTCCAGTTATGAATCTGACTCTGTTGAATAAGCCTCCGGTCAATAAAATTCGTAAATATGGGGCTGAAGAGTTTAGGGCCACTAGTGATGATGATGCTGAGAGATGAGTTTCGGCTCGAGAATACAATCTGAGTGTTTGATGAAATGTCTTGTACTCCTGAGGAATGTGTGAAATGTGTTGTTTCGTTGCTAAGAGATGCAGCTTATCAGTGGTGGAAAACTTTGATTTATGTGGTTCGAAAAGAACGAGTTACTTGGGATTTCTTTCAGTCTGAATTTCAGAAGGAATATATTAGCCAGAGATTTATAGATCAAAAACGGAAAGAATTCCTTGAATTGAAACTGGGTCATATGTTTGTCACCGAATATGAGGGGAGAATTTGTGAGATTAAGTCAATATGCTCGGGAATGTGTTTTGACTGAAGCTATAATGTGTAAAAGGTTTGAAGATGGTCTGAATGAAGATATCCGTTTGCTAGTTGGAATTCTGGAAATAAAAGAATTTGTTGTGCTTGTTGGTCGAGCGTGTAAAATTGAAGCACTCGGGAAAGATAAAATAAAAGCCGAGTCAGAAGCTAGAGATGTGAGAAAGAGATTCTCAAGTAAAATAATTCAGTCTGCATCAAAGAAATTTAAAGATGAGTATAGCTTTTCAAAGGCTAATGTGGAACATACGAACAGAGATCGTGCTAGATCGCATTCAAATTTCAAAGCTCCAGCTACATCAATAACTAGTGTGGGTAATGTCCGATCTGAGCGACCTGAATGTAGACATTGTGGGAAAAGACATTCGGGTAATTGTAGATTGAATGACCGAGCTTGTTTTAGATGTGGATCATTAGACCATTTTATTCGAGATTGTCCCGAGTCTGTTGAACAAGAGATTGTACAGAATCTGAAGTCAGATAATGCTTCAGCTAGGGGTAGACCTTCTAAAACACAAGAAATGTAAGTGGTAGTCAAAGAGCCACTAAAGATACAGTTGCGAGATCTGAAGCTAGAGGACCTTCCAAAGCTTACGCCATTCGATCTCGTGAAGAAGCTTCGTCTACATATGTTATCATGAGTACATTTACTCTTTATGATACTTATGTGATTGCATTGATAGATCTAGGGTCTACTCATTCGTATGTATGCATGAACTTAGTATCCAGTAAGACTTTGCCTGTAGAGTCTACTGAATTTGTAATTAGAGTATCAAACCCCTTAGGTAAAAGTGTTTTGGTTGACAAAGTATGCAAGAATTTTTCGTTGATGTTTCGAGATATTTGTTTTTCGGCTGATCTGATGCTGTTACCTTTTGATGAGTTTGATATAATTTTGGGTATGGATTGGTTAAAATTGCATGATGCTATTGTGAACTGTAAATGAAAGACTATTGATTTGAGATGTCAGAATGATGAAATAATTCGGATTGAATCTTATGATTCAAATGGGTTACCGGCTGTGATATCAGTGATGAAAGCTCAGAGTTATGTGAAAAAGGGGTTTGAAGCTTATTTTGCCTATGTGATTGATTCAAGAGTGACTGAAAAGAAAGTTGAATCTGTGCCAGTTGTTTGTGAGTTCTCTGATGTATTTCCTAAAGAATTACCGGGATTGCCTCCGATACGAGAAGTTGAGTTTGGTATTGATTTAGTGCCAGGGACAACACCTATCTCAATAGCTCCGTATAGAATGGCACCAATAGAATTGAAAGAATTAAAGTCTCAGTTGCAGGAATTGACAGATAGAGGATTTGCTCGACCGAGTTTCTCACCTTGGGGCACTCCCGTTCTATTTGTGAAAAAGAAAGATGGCACGATGAGAATGTGCATTGATTACCGTCAGTTGAACAAAGTGACTATTAAGAACAAATATTCTCTGCCCAGAATTGATGATTTGTTTGATCAGCTAAAAGGAGCGACCGTGTTTTCAAAGATAGATCTAAGATCGGGATATTATCAGTTGCGAGTAAAAGATTCAGACATTCTGAAAACTGCTTTCAGAACGAGGTATGGGCATTATAAGTTTTTAGTTACGCCTTTTGGATAACTAATGCTCCTACTGTCTTTATGGATTTGATGAACAGAATTTTCAGACCGTATTTAGATCGATTTGTTGTTGTATTCATTGACGGCATTTTGATTTATTCGTGTGATGAAATTGAGCATGCTAAACATCTGAGAATTGTGCTACAAATTCTGTGAGATAAGCAATTGTATGCGAAGTTCAGTAAATGTGAGTTCTGGTTGCGAGAAGTTAGTTTTCTGGGGCATATTACATCAGCATATGGTATACGAGTTGATCCGAGCAAGATTTCAGGTATTTTAGAGTGGAAGCCTCCGAAAAATGTGTCTGAAGTTTGCAGTTTTCTGGGACTTGCTTGTTATTATCGACGGTTCGTAAAAAGCTTTTCGATGATTGCAACTCCACTGGCGAGATTACTTCAGAAAGATGTGAAATTCGAGTGGTCTGAAAAGTGCCAGAAAAGTTTCGATCAATTGAAAGCCCTTTTAACCGAAGCTCCAGTTTTGGTACAGCCAAAATTGGGTAAAGAGTTCGTGATTTATAGTGATGCTTCGTTGAACGGACGGGGATGTGTTTTGATGCAGGAAGGCAAAGTTATAGCTTATGCATCGAGACAATTAAAGCCGCATGAAAACAATTATCTGACGCACGATCTTGAGCTAGCTGCAATTGTGTTTGCTTTAAAGATTTGGCATCACTATCTCTTCGGTGAAAAATGCCATGTGTTTTCAGATCATAAAATTCTAAAATATCTGATGACTCAGAATGATTTGAATCTGTGACAAACAAGGTGGTTAGAACTGTTAAAACATTACGAACTCGTGATAGATTATCATCTGGGTAAGGCAAATGTTGTTGCTGATGCATTGAGTAGGAAATCATTGTTTGAATTATGTGCGATGAATGCTCATTTAGACTTGTCTCATGATGGTTCAATTTTGGCTGAATTGAAAGTGAAACCGTTGTTCTTACAACAAATATGTGATTCTCAGAAAGTTGATAATGAAATGTTAGCAAAACGAGCTCAGTGTGATTTGAATTCTAATTCAGAATTTTGAGTTGATGATGATGATTGTTTGAGATTTCGAGATCGAATTTGTGTTCTGAGGAATCCAGAATTGATTCAGTTAATTTTGAAAAAAGCACATAACAGTCGCCTATCTGTTCATCCGAGAAGTACAAAAATGTACAATGATTTGAAACGACTTTATTGGTGGCCCAGAATGAAAAGAGATATCTCAGATTATGTGTCAAAATGTTTAATCTGTCAGCAAGTTAAAGCTGAACATCAAGTGCCATCCGGTTTGTTACAACTGATTATGATTCTTGAGTGGAAATGGGATAGAGTGGCGGTGGATTTTGTTTCAGGGTTGCCTTTGACTCCGAGGAAGAAAGATGCAATCTTGGTTATAGTTGACAGATTGACGAAATCAACTCATTTTATTCCGGTACGATCCGATTAATCACTTGATAAGTTAGCTGAGCTATATATTTCTGATATTGTGAGATTGCACGGGGTGCCACTATCTATTGTGTCTGACAGAGATCCGAGGTTTACTTTGTAACACCCTGAAAATTTGAGTAATTTATTTTCTATGTGTGCTTTGAGTAATTATTCTAGAAAGTAAAATTTTCTGATTTATTTTCGTGGTTAGTATAGTCCTGAAGAAGGGTTTAAAATTTTTTTTAGAAGGAATAATATTAATTTTGAGAATTTATGGAAATAGACTAAGTGGCATTGACACATAAATTAATTTAAGTGTCAATGTGTAGCATAAGATGAGTAGTTGGACAAGTGGTGATGGCGCATGAGCTAGTACATGAGGGTGAAGGTTCAATCCCTAAATAGCATCTAGGTGAATTTTATTTTTGATTTTTCCGCCCATGTATAGCAAGTGTCGGCCAAGAGCATATATGGAAGGTGTTGACTTGTTATTTTTGGTTAGTATATCAAAGGAATAAGGAAAATTTGAACTTAAGGAAGGGTATCAAAAGAATAAGGAAAATGTGAGGATATGAGGCATGAATCAAGGAGTTGTTTAAGGAAACAATATTTTGGCCTAAAGACCAAGCATATGGACGGCATTATGGCTAGGGGAAGCCGAATTTTGGTGATAGTTTGGCTAGGAATTTTAGTCTTTGGTTTTGGTCATTTTGTTTAGTTTGTGCAAGTTTTGAAAATTCTCTCAAACTCTCTTTTCCTTGGCCGAAATTGTGCACTTGGTAAGCCTAGTTTCTTTTGTCAAATTGGTCATTTTTGTTTTACACTTTGGTGTCAATTTTGTGCCTTTCTCTTTGTGCCGATTTTACCAATACCTAAAGAGACCATTCTTTTCTTTTCTTCTCCCATTGCCGATTATTCATTGCTCTCAAAACTTATCTTTTCTTTCTTTTCTTTTCCATTCTATTTGGAAACCAAACATCATCACCATCTCTCTCTATTTGATTTCTTTCAATCGAAATTCTCTCCACCTACACTTTCATGGCCGAATGTTAAAGTGCCTATAACCGATTTTATTTTCTCTTTTCTTTGTTTCTTCATAGCCGAATTCTTCTTAGATCCATATTATTTTCAAATCCTATCTTTTAAACGTGGAAATAGGTAAGAATCCTTTTCGCTTCGATTAGTTAATAGTGGTTATGGCGAATATTGATGATGGTTTGAAAGCTTTATTAGATCAAAATAAACGTTCCTTCTTTTAACGCTTATTTTGTTATACTTTAGTGCGATAACGGAAGTTTGGAATCAAGAAGTCGTGGGTGACAAAACGTTGGAATCAATTTTGTGGTAAGGAAATCATATCTTTAAAACCTTAGGATTATTTTGATATCATTGGATTAACGATCTTTGTCCTTGAAGACATTCAAAATGGGGAAGAAAAGGGCGGTGTTTAGCCTTCGGAAGAAGGGAGGTTCCATTATTCCCCTAAGTACAAGCAAAGGATCATTTCAAGAATCCGGGATTTTCCACCGGGTTGTGGACGTTCAACCGAGGAAAATCAATCTGCTCAAGTCGTTCGTACTCCCGAACCATTATTTGTTCGTGGATTCGATTCGATTAGCGAACCATCGATCGGAGAAAATCGCAAGTAGAAGTCTTACGAAAATCCGAGGGTAAATTTCTAGATCGCTATAGTTAGATCGGTTTTATTATAGATTATAGTGTTTTAATTAACACAATACGTATAGGTGTTGAAGAGCGGGAAAGTTTAGTTCTCTCCATAACCAGGTGTGTAACTTCACACTCATTTTCGGGTTGGACATCATGTTGTAAGTTCCGTGATAAATTCGTAAAATAGTAAAAACGGTAAAAAATACGTAGTAACTCATATTTTTGAGTAAATGCATGAAAACGGTTAAAACCGAGAAAATAAAATCCGATAATACTCTAGTTTGATAAATGGGCCGATAATACTCTAGTTCGATAAAATGGGCCGATAATACTCTAGTTCGATAAAATGGGCCGATAATACTCTAGTTCGATAAAATGGGCGATAATACTCTAGTTCGATTAAATGGGCCGAAAATACTCTGTTTCGATAAATTGGGCTAAAATGGGCCAAAGTCACTAAACTACTAAATGGGCTAGTTGATAAATTGTTTATATGAGCCTAATGAAGGGTTAATTGATAAGCCCACCGATGATATGGATTAATGAAAATCATATATGATTATATTTGTTATATACGCATGATTGCATGGGGTGGGTTATATGAAGAGAAGAATGGCCAGTTGCCACAAATTTGGCTCATTGCCTCTAGTTCGGTGGCTCGCCACAATATGGCTCAATGCCTCTAGTTCGGTGGCTCTGCCACAAATTCGCTAAATGCCTCTAGTTCGGTGACAATGTCACAATCTAGTTCGATGAGTGCACTACAAAATTATTTAAGGGCTTTAAGCCCATGATTGGTGTGTTTGGCGGGGTGGGTTGACTTGATCCCCACAGTGTGTTGGTTGGTACGGGGTGTTAGCGGATGGATACTAGGTTGGTTTGGGAAATTCATATTTCATGCATTCTTCTCTTTAAATTATGTTACTTTACGATGTATGGTTGAAATCATTAATGGGCTCAAGCCCAAAGATGATACCTTGACGATTTGACCTAAAAATGGTGGTAAGTGAGTTGCACACTGAGTTCTTTGTAACTCACCCAAATTTTAATAACCATTTCGTAATGGAAATTGACGTGGACTTGGGCCGAGATGACTTGGTGGAGGCCATACTACAAACTTGGGTTTTTAATAAACTATGACTTTATTTTAGTTTTTATTTTAATTGCTATTATTGGGTTGATGTAATAAGGCCTCTTATTATGTTTTATGGTTTTATTGTGTGGATGATTTAAATTTTATTTCTAAACTCTTAATATGGTTTTATCTCAATATGTTAAGTTTTCTTAAGAACATTGGTTTTATAACAAAAAGTTTTGTAGCACTATTTTATCTTAACCCTATGAAAATAAACGAATGTATGATTGGTGTGACAAACCAAATCTTGTCTAAACGCATAGACCGGGTTTGGGGTGTTACATTTAGTGGTATCGAGCCCGGTTCAAAACTTGGCGTGGTTTGGGTTCAATAAAGAAATTTGTTTGAAAATAATTTCTAGAGTTTTGAGTAAAGGTAGTATGGCACCATGAGCATCCCGCGCCAAGTCAAGTAAGTATCTGTATACTGTATGTTTATTATCATTGTGATATGATTATAAGAAACACTCTAGAACTTCTAGTTTTAGGTGTTAAAACCGTAGAGATTGAGACAATAGGATATTGATGCGAAAACACTCTATCTCTTTCATATCATAAGACATCGTTAATAAACAATTGAAATATTATTCTGATTCATAAAACTCTTAATCAGATTAAATCGAATTATTCGCCATGAGCACTAGAGGACGTGGTCGTGGACGCGGTAGGCGTGGCCGTGGTAGAGGACGAGGTGTTAGGGGCGCAACTGATGTGCCAGGTTATATGTCGGAAATGGATGCACCTGCGTCACTCGAGAGTGAGACGGGATCGCACGACCATATGGAAGAGGATAATGCTGTGACACGAGCAATGCTGCGAGTACTTGAAAGGGTCGCTGATCCGAGAATCGGACCAACCGCCGTGGGTCGATATCGGAGCGATCAAATCCAGTGGAGCCGAGGTTTTCGAGAGGTGTCTCGTGTAGCTCCCAATGTCGCCGAATATTGGCTTGAGGCGATGAGCGAATTATGGGCGATCTTGAGTGCACCGTGGAACAAAAGTTAAGAGGAGCGGTATCTTTGTTGAGAGACGAAGCTTACCAATGGTGGCTTACTATCCGAGATGGCACTCGATGTCGCTTTAATTAATCGGGAATTTTTCAAGGCTTCCTTTCAAGGGAAATATGTGGGAACAAGCTATGTGGATGCCCGAAGGAAGGAATTCTTGAACTCGGTGCAAGGAAATAAGACGGTGGCGAAGATATGAGGCCGAGTTCTTACGCTTGAGTCGCTATGCTCGAACGATAGTGGCAACGGACCATGAGCGTTGTGTGCGCCGAGGACGGTTTGAAAGACGAGTTGCGGGTTCGATAGCCCCACAACAAGTTAGAACTTTTGCCGCTCTTGTGGAGAAGGCCAAGATAGCCGAAGAGGCTAAGAACTCGAACGCCAAAATCGGGAGCAAATTCGAGGCAAGAAAGATCTCAAGCATTCGGGTTCTTCGAGAAGATTCTGAAGAGGCCGGAATGAGGAACCAGCTCAAGGAAGAGCACCAGTGAGCTGTTAATCGAGCCGGGATTGTGCTTTGAATGTGGGAAAAGACATTCGGAGAATGTTGGAGGAAAACGGGTGCTTGCTATAAATGTGGATCGACGGAGCATCAATATAGGAGTTGCCTCTCGGCGTATGGATACAACTCAAGAAGTTCGTGCTCTTGATGCACCACCGGCAAGAGGAGTTCAAAGCAACCACCGAGAGGTCGGGACCAGTGTCGTGGTGGTAATGGGGCCGGACGTGGTCAAGGTGCGCGGTCGAGGCAATGGTCCTAGAGGCAACGCGATGCAAGACGGCCGGGATTGGTGTATGCGGTCGACGTCGTGAGGATGGCAATGCACTGATGTGATAACTGATACGTTCTTCATTTCGATGTACCCGTTATTGCCTTGATAGATATTGGTTCTACTCATTCGTACATTGCTAGCACCATAATCGGAAACTTGAAATTAGACTCAAATTTCCGATAAAGAGATGAGGTGATTAGTCCCTTAGGTCGATCGGTGGTGGTTAATAAACTGCTTTGGAGACGTGCCCTTAGTTATTCAAGGAGAAACATTCTTGGCAAATTTGATGGAATTGCCTTTTGGCGAATCGATATCATTCTCGGCATGGATTGGTTGGTTAAGCACCGCGCAATTGGACTGTCTTTGAAAAGCGGATGTTGATAAGAATCATGAGGATAAGGAGATAGTTATGATAGGCGGCGCGAGAAATTTCTTGACAAACGTGATTTACTGCGTTAAAGGCGGAGAAGTTGGTACGAAAAGGATATGGAGCATTTTTAGCATTTATTAGTGCTTTAGATGCCAAAGAGTCATCGGTGGAAGATGTGAGAACGGTGAAGGAATTTTCGGATGTTTTTCTGAAGAACTTCCCGTGTACCTCCGGATCGGGAAGTGGAATTTGGTATTGAGCTTTTGCCCGGAATCGCTCCGGTGTCCATTGCTCCTTATAGAATGGCACCGAAGGAGTTGTCGAGCTTAAAGCCCAAATTCAAGAACTGCTAGATCGGGGTTTTATTCGACCGAGTGTGTCTCCGTGGGGAGCACCGGTTTTGTTTGTTAAGAAGAAGGATGGGTCAATGCGTATGTGTATCGATTATAGGCAATTGAATAAGTGACGATCAAGAATCGGTACCCTCTCACGAGGATTGACGACTGTTTGATCAATTGAAGGATCTTCTGTTTTTTCTCAAGATTGATTTAAGGTCGGGTTACCACCACTTTAAGGTGAAAGAAGCGGATATTCACAAGACAAATGCGTTCTCCAACCCGCTACGGACACTATGAGTTTTTAGTGATGCCGTTTGGGTTGACCAATGCACCAAATTGCATTTATGGATATGATGAACCGGGTCTTTCAACCATTCTTAGATCAGTTTGTGGTGGTATTCATAGATGACATTCTGGTTTATTCGAGGAGCGAAGAAGAACATGACTCGCATTTGCGGATTGTATTGCAAGTGCTTCGAGATAATCAGTTGTATGCCAAATTCAGTAAATGTGAATTTTGGTTAAGAGAAGTGACTTTCTTGGGTCATGTGGTATCAGCCGAAGGAATAAGGGTGGATCCTCGGAAGATTGAGGCGGTATTGGATTGGAAACCACCGAAGTCGGTAGCTGAGATTCGGAGTTTCTTGGGTTTGGCTGGATATTATAGACGCTTTGTTGAGGGGTTCTCATTGATTGCTGCACCTCTAACTAAGCTTTTGCGGAAGGGAGTGTTGTTTATATGGACCGATAAGCGGCAAGAAAGTTTCGAGCGTGAAGAAGGTTTTAGCAGCGCCGGTATTGATTCAACTTTGAGGTCGGGAAGGAGTTTACGATTTATTGTGATGCGTCACATACGGGTTTAGGCTGCGTATTGATGCAAAGTGGGAAAGTTGTAGCTTACGCTTCGTCAATTGAGACCGCACGAAGTGAACTACCCTACTCATGATTTGGAGTTAGCGGCGGTGGTGTTTGCCTTAAAGATTTGGAGGCATTACCTCTATGGTGAAAAGTCTATCATCTATACGGATCACAAGAGTCTTAAGTATCTTCTTACTCAGAAGGAGTTAAACTTGAGACAACGAAGATGGGTGGAGCTGTTAAAGGACTATGATTTCTCTATTGAGTATCATCCTGGAAAGGCTAATGTAGTGGCGGACGCATTAAGTCGTAAGGTGGTATCTGATTTGAGAGCTATGTTTGCCCATTTGAGTTTGTATGAGGATGGTAGTTTGATAGCGGAATTTCAAGTGAAGCCTATGTGGTTGGAACAAATTAAGGAAAAACAGATTTTAGATGAGAAGTTGAGACTTTTATTTCAAAAGTGGAAAATGGTGAAATTGAGGATTTTGGAATAAATTCGTAAGGTGTATTGTGTTTTTCGTGAAAGGGTGCAGTATGCCTAAGGATTCAGATCTGAGGCAAATGATTTTGAGGAGGCGCATAGTAGCCCTTATGCTATGCACCGGAGGAAATAAGATGTATCGGGATCTTCGTGAATGATATTGGTGGCACAGGTTGAAACGTGAGATTTCGAATTTGTGGGAAAATGCTTAACTTGTCGACAAGTGAAGGCGGAGCATCAATTGCCGTCAGTCTTTTGCAACCATTTAAGATTCCTCTTTGGAAATGGGAGCGGATAACAATGGATTTTGTTAGTGGGTTACCTTTAACACCTACTAAGAAAAATTCTGTTTGGGTAATTGTTGATCGTCGGACGAAAGACGCTCATTTTCTACCGGTCGCATCTGACGGACTACTCGTTGCGTGGTTGGCGAAGGTTGTATGTATCCGAAATCGTGAGGTTGCATGGGGTACTTGTATCGATTATATCGATCGGGATCCTAGGTTTACATCTCGATTTTGGAAAGCTTTGCATGAAGCCTTGGGTACAAAGCTTAATTTTAGTACGGCTTTTCATCCTCGATCCGATGGTCACTCGGAGAGAGTGATTCGATTCTGAAGACATGTTAAGGGATGTGTAATCGACTTCAAAGGTAGTTGGGAGGATTTTCTACCGTTAAGCGGAATTTGCGTACAACAACAACTACCATCCTAGCATTCGGATGGCACCCTACGAGGCATTGTATGGTCGTAGGTGTCGTTCTCCTATTTGTTGGACCGAGTTGGGTGATCGGCGGTTGTTAGGACACGAGATGATTTCTCAAACGGAAGAAAAAGTGAAAGTTATACGGGCGCGGTTAAAGGAAGCTTTCGATAGACGAGAAGTCGTATGCGGATCTGAGCGTAAGGATATCGAGTATGCCGTAGGAGATCAAGTTTTCTTGAAGGTCTCACCTTGGAAGAAGATATTCAGATTCGGGAAGAAGGGCAAGTTGAGTCCTAGATACATTGGACCATATCGTGTGGTGAAACGAGTTGGTCCAGATGGCCTATCGAGATTGAGTTACCTCCGAATTGAGCCAAATTCATAATGTTTTCCACGTGTCCATGTTGAGGCGCTATAGATCGGATCCTTCGCACATAGTACCGGTAGAAGAAGTGGAGTTGAATTTGGATTTGTCTTTTGAGGAGGAACCGGTGGAAATCTTAGACCGAGGCGTGAAGGTGCTAAGAAAGAAGACTGTGCCGTTGGTCAAAGTGTTGTGGCGTAACCACGGAGTGGAGGAAGCTACGTGGGAGCTCGAGGATGCAATTCGCAACAATACCCTCACCTTTTTCAGCCAGTAAATTTCGAGGACGAAATTTTCTTTTAGAAGGTAGAGTTGTAACACCACTGAAAATTTGAGTAATTTATTTTCTATGTGTGCTTTGAGTAATTATTCTAGAAAGTAAAATTTTCTGATTTATTTTCGTGGTTAGTATAGTCTGAAGAAGGGTTTAAAATTTTTTTAGAAGGAATAATATTAATTTTGAGAATTTATGGAAATAGACTAAGTGGCATTGACACATAAATTAATTTAAGTGTCAATGTGTAGCATAAGATGAGTAGTTGGACAAGTGGTGATGGCGCATGAGCTAGTACATGGGGGTGAAGGTTCGAATCCCCTAAATAGCATCTAGGTGAATTTTATTTTTGATTTTTCGCCCATGTATAGCAAGTGTCGGCCAAGAGCATATATGGAAGGTGTTGACTTGTTATTTTTGGTTAGTATATCAAAGGAATAAGGAAAATTTGAACTTAAGGAAGGGTATCAAAAGAATAAGGAAAATGTGAGGATATGAGGCATGAATCAAGGAGTTGTTTAAGGAAACAATATTTTGGCCTAAAGACCAAGCATATGGACGGCATTATGGCTAGGGGGGGGAAGCCGAATTTTGGTGATAGTTTGGCTAGGAATTTTAGTCTTTGGTTTTGGTCATTTTGTTTAGTTTGTGCAAGTTTTGAAAATTCTCTCAAACTCTCTTTTCCTTGGCCGAAATTGTGCACTTGGTAAGCCTAGTTTCTTTTGTCAAATTGGTCATTTTTGTTTTACACTTTGGTGTCAATTTTGTGCCTTTCTCTTTGTGCCGATTTTACCAATACCTAAAGAGACCATTCTTTTCTTTTCTTCTCCCCATTGCCGATTATTCATTGCTCTCAAAACTTATCTTTTTCTTTCTTTTCTTTTCCATTCTATTTGGAAACCGAAACATCATCACCATCTCTCTCCTATTTGATTTCTTTCAATCGAAATTCTCTCCACCTACACTTTCATGGCCGAATGTTAAAGTGCCTATAACCGATTTTATTTTCTCTTTTTCTTTGTTTCTTCATAGCCGAATTCTTCTTAGATCCATATTATTTTCAAATCCTATCTTTTCGACGTGGAAATAGGTAAGAATCCTTTTCGTTTCGATTAGTTAATAGTGGTTATGGCCGAATATTGATGATGGTTTGAAAGCTTTATTAGATCAAAATAAACGTTCCTTCTTTTAACGCTTATTTTGTTATACTAGTAGTGCGATAACGGAAGTTTGGAATCAAGAAGTCGTGGGTGACAAAACGTTGGAATCAATTTTGTGGTAAGGAAATCATATCTTTAAAACCTTAGGATTATTTTGATATCATTGGATTAACGATCTTTGTCCTTGAAGACATTCAAAATAGGGAAGAAAAGGGCGGTGTTTAGCCTTCGGAAGAAGGAGGTTCGTTATTCCCCTAAGTACAAGCAAAGGATCGTTTTAACAATCCGGGATTTTCCACCGGTTGTGGACGTTCAACCGAGGAAAATCAACTGTTCGAAGTCGTTCGTACTCCCGAACCATTATTTGTTCGTGGATTCGATTCAGTTAGCGAACCATCGATCGGAGAAAAATCGCAAGTAGAAGTCTTACGAAAATCCGAGGGTAAATTTCTAGATCGCTATAGTTAGATCGGTTTTATTATAGATTATAGTGTTTTAATTAACACAATACGTATAGGTGTTGAAGAGCGGGAAAGTTTAGTTCTCTCCATAACCAGGTGTGTAACTTCACACTCATTTTCGGGTTGGACATCATGTTGTAAGTTCTGTGATAAATTCGTAAAATAGTAAAAACGGGAAAAAATACGTAGTAACTCATATTTTTGAGTAAATGCATGAAAACGGTTAAAACCGAGAAAATAAAATCCGATAATACTCTAGTTTGATAAATGGGCCGATAATACTCTAGTTCGATAAAATGGGCCGATAATACTCTAGTTCGATAAAATGGGCGATAAAACTCTAGTTCGATAAAATGGGCGATAATACTCTAGTTCGATTAAATGGGCGAAAATACTGCTTTCGATAAATTGGGCTAAAATGGGCCAAAGTCACTAAACTACTAAATGGGCTAGTTGATAAATTGTTTATATGAGCCTAATGAAGGGTTAATTGATAAGCCCACCGATGATATGGATTAATGAAAATCATTTATATGATTATATTTGTTATATACGCATGATTGCATGGGGTGGGTTATATGAAGAGAAGAATGGCGATTGCCACAAATTTGGCTCATTGCCTCTAGTTCGGTGGCTCTGCCACAATATGGCTCAATGCCTCTAGTTCGGTGGCTCTGCCACAAATTCGGCTAAATGCCTCTAGTTCGGTGACAATGTCACAATCTAGTTCGGTAGTGCACTACAAAATTATTTAAGGGCTTTAAGCCCATGATTGGTGTGTTTGGCGGGGTGGGTTGACTTGATCCCCACAGGTGTGTTGGTTGGTGCGGGGTGTTAGCGGATGGATACTAGGTTGGTTTGGGAAATTCATATTTCATGCATTCTTCTCTTTAAATTATGTTACTTTACGATGTATGGTTGAAATCACATTAATGGGCTCAAGCCCAAAGATGATACCTTGACGATTTGACCTAAAAATGGTGGTAAGTGAGTTGCACACCGAGTTCTTTGTAACTCACCCAAATTTTAATAACCATTTCGTAATGGAAATTGACGTGGACTTGGGCCGGAGATGACTTGGTGGAGGCCATACTACAAACTTGGGTTTTTAATAAACTATGACTTTATTTAAGTTTTTATTTTAATTGCTATTATTGGGTTGATGTAATAAGGCCTCTTATTATGTTTTATGGTTTTATTGTGTGGATGATTTAAATTTTATTTCTAAACTCTTAATATGGTTTTATCTCAATATGTTAAGTTTTCTTAAGAACATTGGTTTTATAACAAAAAGTTTTGTAGCACTATTTTATCTTAACCCTATGAAAATAAACGAATGTATGATTGGTGTGACAAACCAAATCTTGTCTAAACGCATAGACCGGGTTTGGGGTGTTACATACTTCACGATTCTGGAATAAATTGTATGAGGCTTTAGGTACTAAATTGCATTTCAGTACAGCTTTTCACCCACAGACAGATGTTCAATCCGAGCGGATTATTCAGATTCTTGAAGATATGTTGAGATATTGCATTCTCGAGTTTGATGGTACGTGGGAACAATATTTACCATTGATTGAGTTTGTGTATAATAATAGTTTTCAGTCAAGTATCAAAATGGCACCGTATGAGGCTTTGTACGGACGCAAATTTCGAACACCTTTGTATTGGACTGAGCTAAGTGAAAATAAGATACACGGGGTCGATTTGATCAAAGAAACTGAACAGAAGGTGAAAGTGATTTGTGATAGTCTGAAAGCCGCATCAGATCGTCAGAAATCTTATGCAGACTTGAAACGAAAAGATATCAAGTTTGAGATCGGTGATGAAGTGTTTTTGAAAGTCTCACCGTGGAAGAAAATACTTCGTTTCGGCAGAAAAGGCAAATTGAGTCCAAGGTTCATCGGACCATATGAAATTATTGAGTGCATTGGACTAGTTGCTTACAGATTGTTGTTACCGCCCGAGTTAGAAAAGATCCATAATGTATTCATGTTTCTATGCTACGACGATATAGATCCGACCCATCAAATGTAATTTCTTCATCTGAGATTGAGATCTGATCCGGTATGACTTACGAGGAAGAACCGATTCTGATTTTGGATCGCGAAGTGAAAGAATTGAGAAATAAGAAAATCTCATTAGTGAAAGTCTTATGGCATCGGCACGGGGTTGAAGAAGCAACGTGGGAGCCCGAAGATGGAATGAGAGAACGTTACCCTAACCTATTCACTGGTAAGATTTTTAGAGACGAAAATTCCTAAGGGGGAGAATTGTAACAGTTCGGATTAGACCCTAGTCGAAATAGTGGTTTCGGGACCACAAATTCGAGTCAGAAAAATATTTTAATATTATTTTCTATGTCTACAGTATGTGATTAAGCATGTGTGAAAGTTTCGTGAATTAATTTGATCGAATGTGTGCTAAATTTGTAAAATGGGCTAAAATGCAGAAAATGTAAAAGTAGCCTTCTAATTTATTAAGTGCTGAATTGATGTATCTCTTTAAATGTGAGGTCCTTATTATGAAAATGGACCTTTAGTTGAGTAAGTGGTCATAAATGACCTTATAATGGATGAATATATATATATGTTTTATAATAAGGATATTTTAGTAAATGGATTATTAAATGATTTATAATAAAACAAATAAGAAAAAAAAAGCCATTACCATCCTTGTCTTTGCCGAAAATTGAAAGAAAAGAAAAGAAAAAGAGACAGCTAGGTTCGACCATGGTCTCTCTTTGATTAAGGTATGTGTTTTGGTTTGTTTTTGATAATTTCTATGTTTTTGTGATCGTTGCTTCGAGTACTACAAAACCCATGCTTTAAATTTAAAATTTGATGAAGATTTTGAGATATACCATTGATGATTTTGTAAGCTTTGTGATAGTTGTTGATGAAATATGAAATATATGTGTTAGACTAACATGTTTTATCTTTGGATTTTTGATGAATTTGAGTAAATTGGACTAAATTGTGAAAATAATATTTTGAGGGACTAAAATGTGAAATAAATGAAATGTATGGACTTGTATGATCATGATGATTATTCGGCTAAGCATGGGTACAAAGAAATTATGTGTATTTTGTGATTTTGTGAAATAAGGACTTAAATGTTAAAATGTGAAAATGTGAGGGCTAAATTGTAAAATGCCCTAAATGTGTGTTTTTGGATTGGATTGAATGATTTGGTGAATAAATGGGTTAAATTTGAATATGTATAGATCAAGAACCAAAGAAAACGGATTTAGACCGAGGAAAGTCGAAAGTGATCGAGTAATCGAATCCGTCCGTTTATATCCGTACGAGGTAAGTCTATATACAAATAAATGTATTTGTATTGATTTATTTATGTTCATATGAAATTGAATTGTGATGAATGACTACAGAAGATACACACATGAAATCCGAGATAGTATCGACAATGTGTCAATATCCGAAAAGTCCCGTACGAACCTTAGGAGTAGATAGGATTCATATGTCATGACATAGGGTTCCAATATGTGATATCGTGTAAGACCACGTCTGGGACGTTGGCATCGATTTGAGAATTACGTGTAAGACCATGTCTGGGACATCGGCATCGTATATGATTTCGTGTAAGACCCTGTCTGGGACAGTGGCATGGATATTTGATTACATATAAGATCACATCTGGGACGTTGGCATTGTACGAGTATTACGAGTTATTCGAGTATCCTATTTGATTTCGACCGGTTCAATGGGCAATTCTGAGATATGAATGACTATGTGAAATGTGTAACCGATATAGGTACGTTTGAAGTGTATACCATGTTTGATTATGAAAGGTAAGTATAAGTGAAATTGCAAAAGTGAGATATGTGTATAGACTTGTTGAGACAAAAAGTGATATATATATATATGAATGTGCTATGATCTAATGAAATACATAGAGATGTGATTTGTTGATAAGCAAATGGTTAGAAACAATTAAGCTAAAGAAGAAATATGAATATGCTATTGAGATATGCTAAAGTTCTTGTAATTGATATGGTTATAAATGTTTTATATGATAAGGTTATTTGTATATGGCTTACTAAGCTTTTGAAAGATTACTTTGTGTGTGTTTTCTTTGTTTTATAGATTATCGAAGCTACGAAAAGCTCGGGAATCGTCGAGGATCGTCATTGTAACAGTCCGATTTAGACCCTAGTCGGAATAGTGGTTTCAGGACCACATATCCAAGTTAGAAAAATATTCTAATATTATTTTTTGTGTCTACAGTATGTGATTAATCATGTGTTAAAGTTCTGTGAATTAATTTGTTCGTTTATGTGTTTAATTTGAGAAAAGGACTAAATCGCGTAAAATGAAAAAAGTGGTTAATTAATGTGTAAGTGTTAATTTTCTAATGGCTTTATAATGTGAAGTTTTTAATAGGCAATTAGCCCACTAATAAAGAAAGTGGACGGCAATGGTCAAGAATGACCTTATATTATATGTTATATATATTTTGTATTAGAGGTTAAAAATGGAATTTGTTAATTAAGTTAATGAATAATAAAACAAAAGCTTAAATCAATGTTCATCTTTCATGTTCTTCACCGAAAATAGAAAAGAAAAATAAGGTTTAAAGCTTTGCAATATTCGGCCTAGGGTTAAGCTCAATTAAGGTAAGTTTTTGACTCGGATTTTGATAATTTCTACATTTTTGTAATTGTTGCTTCGTGTTCTTCAAAACCCATGCTTTAATTTTGTGAATTGTTGAAGATTATGAAAAGTGCCATTGATGAATTCATGAGTTTTTTGATGTTTGATGATGAAATATGAAATATATGTGTTAGATTAATATGTTTTGTCTTTGGATTTTTAGTGATTTTGAGTAATTTGGACTAAATTGAGAAAATAATATTTTTAGGGACTAAATTGTGAAATAAATGAAATGTATGGACTTGTATGAGCATGGGTGAAATTCGGCCTAAGCATGGTACAAGCAAATTATTTGTATTTTGTGATTTTGTGAAATAAGGACGAAAATGTCAAAATGTAAAAGTATGAGGGCTAATTTGTAAATTGTCCTAAATATGTGTTTTTGGATTAAATTGAATGAGTTAGTGAATAAATGAGTTAAATTTGAATATGTATTGATCATGAACCGAAGAAAACGGACTTAGACCATGGGAAATCGAAAGTAATTGAGTAGCCGAGTTCGTTTCTGTTTATCCGAATCTGAGGTAAGTCTATATACAAATAAATGTATTTACATTGATATATGTATGTTCATATGAAAATTCATAATGATGAATGTATATGAGATGATGAGTACATGAAATCCGAGATAGTATCGACATGGTGTCAACATCCGAAAAAGTCCCATACGAACCTAAGAATAGATAGGATTACATATGTCATGACATAGGTGTTCGATATGGGACATCGTGTAAGACCACATTTGGGATGTTGGCATCGATTTGAGATTTACGTGTAAGACCATGTCTGGGACATTGGCATCGTATTGATTCGTGTAAGACCCTGTCTGGGACATTGGCATCGTATTGATTCGTGTAAGACCCTATCTGGGACAGTGGCATCGATATCAGATTACATGTAAGACCACGTCTGGGACGTTGGCATTGTACAACTATTTCGAGCATTCTGAGTATCCTATTTGATTCCAAACGGTTCAACGGGAAAATCCTAGAAATGAAAGTCTACGTGAAATGTATAAACGAATTAGGTACGTTTGAATTGTACACTAAGCAAGTGTATGAAAGGTAAGTGTTTATATGAACTTACCTAGATGAGATATGTGAATGGATTTGATAAAGTAAAATGTGTATGTGAATGAATGAACTATAATCTAATGAAGTACATGGTGATGCATATATGTTGGAAAGTAAATGGCTAACAAAATGAGCCATGGAGAATTATGAATGTGCAAATGAGCTATTAGTGATCTTATATTTGAGATGAATAAATGAATGCCTATATGTTAAGTTTATTTGTATATGTCTTACTAAGCTTTTGAAAGCTTACTTTGTGTGTGTTTTTTCTTTTTTATAAATAATCAAAGCTACTGAAATGCTCGGGGATCGTTGAGGATCGTCATCACACTACTCAATCTTATTTTTGGTACCTTTTGAAAGTGTATATATATTAAGTATGGCATGTATAGGCTAGTCACTTTGAATTATGTTTGTGATATGTACATAGCCATGTGATATGGCTAGTTAATGATATGTTATGAATAAGTAGATAAGCTATGTTATGTGTTTTGTTAAAGGTTGAGCATATGGTAATATTGATCTATGTTTTGGTGATGAAAAGTTAGTATAATATTGATGGAGAGATGCCATAATGAATTGGTAAGTTTATGGGTGAATATTACTTAGATATACTTGTGATTTGGTTGAATTAAATGGCATATAATATGTTGTGATGAAATGTACTTGAATGAGTTGAGAAGGATGACCATTTGGTATGTTTTTGGTTGCCAATTGTGTTTGGTATGATGCTTGTAGGTGTTTGTATGAATGACCCAAAGTGTGGGTGGCATTTTGGCCTTGCAAATGGCCTCTATTTGCCCACACGGTTGAGCACATAGGCGTGTGGCTCGACCGTGTCCCTCGTGGTTGCATTTCAAAAACAAGTCAGGCTTGACCACGGGCTGGACACACGGGTGTGTGACTGGCCGTGTGATGCAAGTCAGGCTCGACCACGGGTGAGGCACACGGGCGTGTCCATTGCCGTGTGGACAAGTCAATATGTATGCCCTATTTTGACACGGCTCAGGCACATGGGCATGTTTGAGGCCGTGGGAGGCACACGGCCTGCCCACACGGGCGTGTGACCTCTGTAACTTAGAAAAATTTTAAAATTTCTGAGAATTTTCGTATGTGTTTGGTTTAGTCCCGGCCCCTTTCTAAAGCATGATTAAGGTCTCGTAGACCTATTTAAGGGACACTTTGATGTGATTTGTCAAATTATGTTATGAAATGTCTGTAAAAGTTTTTGATTGTCTGGTAATGCATCTTAACCCTAAACCGGCGATGGTTACGGGTTAGGGGTGTAACAGTCATCACACTATCAAATCATATTTTGGGTACCTTTTGAATGTGTACATATTTAAGTATGGCATGTATAGTCTAGTTAAATTAGATGATGTTTTGAGATGTATATATAAGCCATGAGATATGGCTTGTTAATGGATGTGAATATGGTAACTTTTTAATCTATGTTTTGTGATGCAAAGTTGGTATATTATTGATGAAAGGTTTCCAAATTGAATTGGTAAGTTTTTGGATGGATGATACTTAGAAATACTTTTGATGAGAATGAGATAAATGGTACATAAGTTGGGATGTTTGATATGCTCTTGAATGGTTAGAAAGTATGGTCATTTTAGTATGTTTTGGTTGCTTTTGGTGCTTGAAATGATGATTGTTTATGCATGTAGGTTTGACCCTAAAATGGGTGGCAAATTGGCCTTGAAAATGGCCTATATTTTCCCACACGATTGAGCGCACGGGCGTGTGGCTCGACTGTGTCATTTGAGTTTGTAATTCAAAACAATTCAGTGTCGACCACGGGCTGGACACACGGGCGTGTGACTGGCCGTGTGATGCAAGTCAGTGTCGACCACGGTTGAGGCACACGGGTGTATCCTCGGCCGTGTGGACAAGGCCTGCCCACACGGGCGTGTGACCTCTGTAACTTTGAAAAATGTTTGAATTTCAGAAAATTTTGTATATGTTCGGTTTAGTCCCGACCCCTTTCTAATGCATGTTTAAGGTCTCGTAGACCTATATAAGGGACCCATTGATTATGAATTGTTAATTTATGATGTGAAATGTACGTAAAAGTTCTGAATTGTCCGGTAATGCCTCTTAACCTTAGACCGGTGTTGGTTACGGGTTAGGGGTGTTACAGCGAAAGTGTTGTTCTACAAGCTAAAGGTCTCTAATAGCTATAGAATTTTAAATTGGAGGTCCTTAATGTGCAATTAGACCCTTAGGAAAGGGTTGGCCGGCCATAGGGGACAAGAAATGTCAAAATTGGTCAAAGTAGGTGAATTAGGTGACTAAATTGAAGGAAATAAATAAAATAAAGAGAAAGATGATATCATCTTTTTCATTCATCTTCTTCAATCGAAAATATCAGCCAAGGAGGGGTTTTGGAAGCCTAATATTTTCAGCAACTTCTCACCCTTGAAAGTAAGTGATTTTGGTGGTCTTTATTGATAATTTTTGTACTTTTTGGACCCTTGTAGCATGATCTAGCTAATGAGGGGACTATTTTGCAAAATGGTTAAGAGTCTAGGGTTTTGCCATGTGAGCATTTATGTTGTTTGCTGAATTTTTATGGAACAAAATGAATCTTGGTTGTTAAATAAACAACTTTTGTGAAAGGAGTTTTCATGAAAACACCTGAAAAGGACCTTTTTGTAAAGGTTGTAAAATAGGTGGTAAATGTGTGAAATAATTGGTATTGTGAGTTGCTATAAGAGTGATAAATGTTCAACTAGGCTTGTTAAAGGATGAAATTTGATTAGAATCGATTTACGAGCCTAGGGACAAAATTGTAATTTAGTGAAAGTATGGGGGAATATGGGAATTTTGCCAAAATACGGATTTTGGAGTGATTTGAATAATGTGGTGATTTAATAAGTTAAATATGTCATTATAGATCAAGAAGAACGTGGAATCAACCTTGACCGAGGAAAAGGCAAGGTTTCAGACTAAATTGAAAATTGTCACATTTTGTATCGAGGTAAGTTTATATGTAAATGATACGTCCTTTTTCTTATGTTTTTACATATTGAAGTATTATGTGAAATGTGAATGAATATTGTTGATATATATATTGAAATAATGGAGAGTGAGGAAATTACGGATGAACACCGTAAATAAGTGAGTGTAGGTGGGCTGTGTGCGATACCACCGTATTTATCATTATTGGTGGACTGTGTGCGATACCACCATGAAAATGTGACTTTTGGTGGGCTGTGTGCGATACCATCGTGTTATTTATTAGTGGTAGGCTGTGTGTGATACCATTGTGTTATTCATTAGTGGTGGGCTATGTGCGAAACCACCCTGTATTCGGTATTATTCCAAAGTGCTTATCGAGAAACCTTGTCTTAGTAAAATTATATGTGGTTTGTGGTGATAAGTGCAGGGTATAAGTGCATGTAAATGTGAGCAATGTTTTATGATATGTGTTTGGAATGCGGTAAGATTTGAAATGAGTAAGTAGAATTATGAGGATCTAAATTGTTCTTGATGAATAAGTATGTGGTATGATGTTCATTGTTTGCATGTAGACTTACTAAGCTTTATGATTATCCCTCTCTTTCCCTTTTTCCTTGTAGTATGGCCAAGCTAGCTCGGAGATCGAAGGAAGTCGGAGTTCGATTCACACTATCAACTATTCTTTTGGTATAGTAAAGTTGATTAAATTTTGGGTATAGCATGTATAGGAACTTGGTTATTTTTTGATATGTCATATTTGTTAGCCAATATGTTGGCTATTAATGTTACTCATTCATTTTGTAAATGGCTATTGGAATTGGCCAATACTTGTTAAGTTTATATATATTCAATGATAATGAAATTCATGAAGTACAAGTTGTGCAATTGAATGAGTTATGAATGAAGTATGTGCATGATGGAGTAGGATGTTAATAAGGTGTGGATGTTTTGATTTTAGATACTAAAGGTGCCTTATTGTCATGTTGTGTGTTGCGTTGAAATGGTATAACTGTGGTTTCTTTTAAGGGTGACAATTGGCTTGGTAGATAGCCTTATAATTGTCTACACGGGTAGACACACAGGCGTGTGTCTAGGCCGTGTGTGACACACGGTCTACCCCATGGGCGTGGTGATAGGCCATGTGTCCCTCTGCATACTAAGTTGGCAAGTCAGAATGCCCAGTAGTAACCACACGGGCTGAGGCACGGCCGTGTGTCTCAACCGGGTGGAAGACACGGTCACAGGACATGGGCGTGTGCCCAGGCTGTGCAAAGTCTGCACCTGAATTTAGGAATTTAATTCACCACACAGTCTAAGGACACGGGCGTGTACCTTGGCCGTGTGACCTTATTAGGTTGATGACGTCAGAAACAAATGTTAAGGTTTTTACACACGGGCTAAGACACGGGCGTGTGTCCGGCCGTGTGAAAACCCCTGTAGGTTCAAATTGGGAAATAAACCTACACGGGTGTGGAACACGGGCATGTGATATGCCACACGGGCGTGTTCCTTCTTCCACACAGGCGTGTGGACTGTTTGATGAGAATTCTTCTAAGTCTTTCCAGAGATCTTCTAAAGAGTTCGATTTGATTCCGAACCGTTTCTAAAGTGTGTTTTAGGCCTCGTAGGCTCGTGTAAAGGGTGATATGAAAAGTTTTAAATTTGAATGGAAAATCATGTCTCGGTTTTGTATGGTTGCTTGCGTATAAGTCTGGTAATGCCTCGTACCCTGTTCCGGCGTCGAATACGGGTATGGGGTGTTACACATTGGTTCCTTACTATTTGTCAGAGTACAAAAGTTATTTTTTTCAAACATTTTCTTCCTGATTCGTTCCTCGTGCATGTATTCCTGGTTTGGTTCGTCGGAATAATTTTTCCACTGCGCCACAGGGCGTTCCGACGACCCAACAGTGGTATTAGAGCCACTTGTACGATACAGATTCGAGATTAAATTCAATGGTTGATGCAATTTTATAATATGCATGTTGTTCGTTTCGATTTGTTTAATCTGTTATATGTATATTTGATGCATGTAATCTGTTTAACAAAAAAAAATGCGATTGATTAATCCACAGTTTGTTAAGGGTAAACGAAAATGTTTAGGAGCAGTGGGGTTTTCATTGAAGTTAACAGTTAACTTATTGGAATTTTTAAAGGGAACAATAGTTGTTCCAGTAATCCTATTCGGGCCTTCACAGACCTCACAGATCCCCAGATTTACCATTGTTCTAATTTTAACTATCGACTAAAGAATAAAACATAACATATTTTATTTTACAAGTATACTGTATGTTGCATGTTATGGTTGATTTGCACGGTGTTTGGAAATGCATATAGCCCAATAATCCATTTATTTTATTATTTGAAAATGTTGTAAATCTTATAAATACGACCTGCGTGTCATGCCTTACTATTTTCATCTTGTATTTCTCTTCTCATCTCACTCCCACGTATGTAAACGAGTTTCTACAAATTGTAAATTACATGAGCTACTGTGCACCAAACGAGAAGAAAGATGGGCCAACTAAAGTAGACAAGAAGCTTGTGAAGTGGCTTACTGATAAACCGAAATAGTAACATATTTTAATCCCACATTTAGCATACTTTTGGATGATTTATCCCTTGATTTATGTAAAAAGGTGCTCTTAATCCTTTCTTTTCATGTCTTATACTCAGGAAAGCACCCAAGAATAAAAAGAACGAGAAACGGGCTCAAAACGAACCAAAATGGGCCAAAGAAGAAGTCGAGACGGCCTGGACTAAAGCCCACACGACTGTGCCTCCTCAAATATACTAGAACACGGCCTGATGTCGATCTACACGGCCGTGCCTCACTAACGGAGTCCAACACGGCCTTGCCACGATTCACACGGGCGTGTGCCATGGTCGTGCCCCTGCCGTGGAGGAGAGTAATTTCACTCGGAAAAGGATACTTAGGGGCAAAGAAACACATTCCAAAAGCCTATAAATACACCCTAAGTATAACCTAAAAGGGGGGGTCGACAGGCGGTTAGCTAGGCCAAGGAGCCGAGCCGAAAAGGTCAGATTTGTGGGAAACTCTCAAGGGATAGCCAGTTGATCCATCTCAAGAAGCCGGAATTCTACTCAAGACAGAGGATCTCCTTTTCAATTCCTTCAGGGGGTTTTAGGGATTTCTTATGTTTTGTTTTATCTTTTCTTCTGAGATGTTTTTCTTTATTGTTATGAACTAAAACCTTCAGATACCTGAAGGGGGATGAAACTTAGATGAATCTTGTTATTGTTTTCTGAACTATATGATAAATACTTGATTTGTTCTTAATTATGTGTGCTTAATTCTTGTGTTGATATTTCGCAGATATTGATTCAAGTATGATGTGCTTAGGTGGTGGAGCAAAAGTCCCTGCCTATTCATAGATCTAGCATAATTACAGCGGAGTTGTTCGCGCGCCTAGAGATAGGGTGACGAACCGTTGCCGGATTAGGGTGAAACCTAATATGGGAATCCATAGATCGAGTTAATGCGATTCTAGGGGTTTTAATTAGAAAGAGATTTCAATTAATCAACCTAGGGTTAGTCATTATTCGCTTCGAGAGAGGGTCTAATGTACATTAGGGAATCCTACAGATCAAGTCAAGTGAATAAATCGCCTGGTTCAGTGTTAGATAACAAGTGAAGTCTAGGTGGATTCTTCCTAAGGGTATCGTCTTAATCAACTGAGTTTTTCCCAAGTATTTCCCCAATTCATTCTTTTTTTCTTTGCGTTTTTAGCTTAGTAATTAGTTAATTTAGATTAATAAACAACTTCACTTATTTTAGGCTAAATAATAGAAAGAAGGTTAGTATTAGTACTTTTAGTTCCTTTGGGTTCGACAATTTGGTCTTGCCTAAGCTATACTACTGTTCGATAGGTGCACTTGCCTCAATTGTTGTCATAGTTAGTTTCCAGGTTCGATCATTCTCATTATAAATTTTAAAACTCTGACTTCACAAATGATCAAGTTTTTGGCGCGTTGTTGGAAACTAAAATATTAAGAAAGCTCTATTTTTATTACTTTAGCCATTATTTTTATTTTCTGCAATTTACTTTTATTTTTAAGTTTAAATTTTAACTTTGCTAAATTTTTCTTTCTTTCTTTTCCTAGCAGCACCTCTAGTTTATGACTAGAAGGAACCCGAGAGGACCACTAGTATACGATGCTGATATTGAAGCTATCGCTCGTAGAAATCGCAGAGAAATTAGGCGAGCCCTAAATTACCAAGAAGAAGAGCGAGAAGACAGATCCAATCCTACTCAAGGGATGGACGAAAATAATCCACCACCACAAGATGTGGCAGAAAATAATGCTCCTCGTACTATGTATGATTATGCTAAACCTCATATAACAGAGCCGAATCTAGTATTGTTAGGCCTGCTATAGCCGCTAATAATTTTGAATTAAAGCCTAACACTATACAAATGATTCAACAATTTGTTCAATTTGATGGTTTGCAGGACGAAGATCTAAACACTCATATAGCTAATTTTTTAGAGTTCTGTGATACCTTTAAAATAAATGGCGTTTCTGATAATGCCATAAGGCTTCGGTTATTTCCCTTTTAATTAAGGAATAAAGCCAAACAGTTGTTAAACTCGTTACCACGAGGGTCAATCACTACATGGGATCAAATGACCGAAAAATTTTTATTAAAATATTTCCCACCGGCCAAAACGGCCAAATTACGGAATGATATCTCTTCTTTTGTGCAGATGGATTTAGAGACATTATATGACGCATGGGAGAGATATAAGGATCTCTTGAGAAGGTGTCCGCACCATGGTTTACCCTTGTGGCTCCAAGTCCAAACTTTCTATAACGGTGTAAACCCCTCAACGAGGCAACTAATTGATTCAGCCGCCGGTGGAACCCTGAACAATAGAACTCCTGAAGCAGCTTACGATTTTATTGAAGAGATGTCACTGAATAACTATCGCTGGCAAAGTTACAAGGACCAAACCAACAAAATCAGTCGGAGTTTTCAACATAGATGCAAAGAACCATGCTATCAACACAGGTAGAGATGATGAATAAAAAGCATGATAGTTTGTGTTCTTCGCAGGTACATCCAGTAATGCAGTGCGACGCAACTGGAACCGTGGCGAATCCTGAGTACCCACCCTACCAACCGGGCATAGAGAGCGAATAGATGAACTATATAGGTAACAATTTCAGATCTAATAATAACCCATATAGTAATAATTATAACCCAGGTTGGAGGAACCACCCAAATTTTTCTTGGGGAGGTCAAGGAAATCAAGGAAATCAAAGAAAACAACCTCCTCAAAATTTCCAAAATCAGCCCTATCCACAGGAGAAGAAGCCGAACCTTGAAGAGATGCTAACAAGATTCATGGCATCCAAAGAAAACTGTCTCCAAGACACTGAAACCACCCTTAAGACCCAACAAGCATCGATCAAAGGGATCGAGAGCAAAGTTAGGGAAGTCACTAAGTCAGTTGAAGAAGTTTCTAAGTCAGTTGGACAACTCACAAAGCTGATGTCTAAACGATCGCAAGGGCGTCTACAAAGCAACACTGAGATTAATCCAAAGGAGCAAATCCAAGCCATAACAGCTCAAGAAAGTGAAGGATTAGACGAACCCAATCCAATACAAGGAAATAAGGTAGAAAAAGGTAAAGTTGAGGTAACACAAGAAAAACCAAAACCGGTATTCAAGGAGTACCAACCTCGCACACCATATCCTGAAGCATTAATGAGAGACGACACAGAGGAACAATTCGGTAAGTTTCTTAAACTTTTAAAGAAATTACATATTAACTTACCGCTACTTGAAGCTCTTTCACAGATGCCATATTCGAGGAAATTTTTAAAACATCTCTTGACGAACAAACGCAAATTAGACGAGGATCCACATTTGGAATTAAACGCAGTATGATCAGCAATGTTATAGAATAGACTACCACAAAAGCTAAAAGATCCAGGGAGTTTTACAATTCCATGTTTAATTGGTAGACTAACTGTTGATAATGCGTTAGCTGATTTAGGGGCAAGCATAAATGTCATGCCTTATAAATTGATTAAACAATTAGGTCTAAGGAAACCCAAACAAACTAGGATAAGCATTCAATTAGCTGATAAAGCTGTTAGAATTCCTAGGGGTATTATCGAAGATGTTCTTGTAAAAATTGACAAATTCGTTTTCCCAGTAGATTTCGTTGTCTTAGACATGGATGAGGATAATTTGATTCCCTTAATTTTAGGAAGACCCTTTTTAGCAACTGCTAGGACTAAAATTGATGTTGATGCAGGAGAACTCATACTTCGTGTAGGTAATGAGACAGTCACCCTCAAGGCTCTCGACTCAGCCAGAACATCGAGTAATCAAGGTGAGAACGTAAATTCTACCAATAACCATTCAGTTAGCCCTTATTTTCGTGAAGCACCACAAAAGAATACAACTGAACCCGATCCTAAACCCCATGCCAACAAGGAAGTAGTTTATGAAGATCAAAGGATTCAGATCGATGATCTAGACGAGTGGAAGACACACTTCAAGGAAAAATTAGGGTTACACGACGAAGAACCAGAACCACACAAGGTAAAACCGAAGGAGCCCCTGAAGAGCTCATAGGAACAACAAACCACCTCAAAATAGGAGACCAGTGCATCATTAGATAAGGTAGATCCTCGAATATCTCCTCCAGACCCTAACACAAACAAAGAAATACCTTTTAGGGTAACCAGTGTTTTCCCATACGGAACAGTCGAGGTAAGTAATCCTATTTTTGGTACTTTTACTATAAACGCATCTCGACTTAAACTTTTCACGAGGATAAAACTGATAGCATGAGGAAGGACTTCCAACTCCTCAAACCACCCCGATAATGCAAACGAGAGAAAAGTCTAGCTTAAGACTATAAACGCAGCGCTTCTCGGAGGCAAAACCCAGAGCACTAACCCCATTAACTTTTACATTTTTATTTTTTCTTATTTATTCTATTTTACCCTTTCTTTATAGTATCTAGCTTTAAACTAACCAAAAGTTTAGATTTCCAGGCCACACGGCCTAGCACACGGCCGTGGCCGTGGCCGTGTGGATGCCCCGGATCGTTGTACTGACATGGAAGAGGTGGTACGAGTCAGAGAGAATCAAATCTTCGAAGTTACAGACTCCAACCACTGCTCTACGGGCACTGACAGAATACCACGACCGTGCGATGCGGCCGTGGACGACACTGACTTATCACCAACGGGCGTGGCAATCTATAAAACGGGCGTGGGTGAACCAACACACCTAGACACACGGTCGTGCAAGGCGGCCGTGTGAATCGACACGCCTAAGGAGCACGGGCATGGGATGATACCAGGTTTGAAAATCTATTTAACCCCCCCTCCCTTCCCTCTTCTCCTACTTTCAACCTTCAACTTTTCATTTTCGTTCTTACCCCATTTCTCTATACCCTTGAGCTACACCAAAATAATGCCAAAGAAGCGGAAGAAGCCAAGCACAGTCTCCCTCACGAAGACCGATCTACATAAGTTCATGCCGGCCGCTTCAATCACTCGCCAAGCCAAGGGTCTTTGAGACCAATTATCTGTTCTTTTATTTTTATCTTCTCCTTTATTTTCCTTCTCTTTAACACTCTTATGCTTAATCTAGTTTATTTTATCTTAGTTTCTTAATTTTAGGTTCTAAAGGTCGCTAGGGAATCACGCCAGTTCTGCCACCACCAAAGACTCTCATGATCTTAGAGGTCACACCCACCTCGTGAACCATCCAACAATAAGGACACTACGATCCATTAATTTTTATTTTAATTTTATTTTAATTTTCAATTTATTTCACTTTAGCATACTTTTCTTTAATTTTATTAGTATAGTTTTAATTATTGTGTCTTAATAATCCCTGACTAATCCTGCATGAGCTACCCAATTTCTTCATCTAGCGCAGGATCGTCATTTAGAACGACCCCTCCAACGTATTTTCCACATCCTCCAAGGATTTCATCCATAATTCAGGAAGTTTCACTTTCCCTATATCTTAAGATTTCAGCATTATATTTATATTATCTATCTTTGTACATTGAGGGCAATGTACATCTTAAGTGTGGGGGGTGAAATCTTAAACGTGCTAAACTTTTTGCATTATTCTCAAAATCCTGAATTTAGTCCTGTTTTTAAGTAATTTCCTCATATTACTAATTAAGATGAAATTTCTGATGATTTATGATTTTCATTGATATGTTTTAGATTAAGTCATTGATAATTGTGCATTGATAATTAAATTCTAAGAATACTAGAGAATCAAGCATGATAAGTCTATTTTTTTAGAAATTAATTAAAAAATTTCTAGGTTGTCGAACTGAGTTTAAATATTACTTTGAAGTTTGAAATTTACGAGGTTGATGTCAAAAATACCCATAATTTTTGTGAGTTTTTGAGCCTTATAGAGCATATATTCTTTTTCATGCTTACTTTATTGATTATAAGTATGTCAACATTGATTTGTTATTCTAGAACTTGCCTCGTTTATACAAATCGAGACCACACCTATGATTTGATATACTGAGATGATTAAGGCACCTAGGTTTTAACCCACTAACTCTATTAAAAGCCGACCTTCACAATTAACCCCTAGTGAACCCCTTTTAATCCTAACAATCCTTTTTATTGACATAACCACTAATATTAACCCAGAAACCCTTTGTTTTTGTTATCCCCATTCCTTTTGACTACCCTTATATCGAGATTTGATTTGATTAATAGCCTAACTATGTTTTTTATTTTAGTAATTTATCCTTTGTTATGTATTTATGATTTGTTCTTAAAAAAAATCGAAGTATAGTCGGTATTCATTATTAGTTTTGTGATTAAGTGGGCTTATACGTTTGAATTCCAAATATTGAAGAAGAAGCTCGTATTATTAGTTTAAAGTTTCAATCCATTATGTAATTATTCAGTTTATTGTTTCTGTTTAGGTAATTTTTCAAATACGATCTCGATTCTAACCCTCTAATTCAGCCTCTATCCACACCTTAACCCTAGCCCCGTTACAACCCTGACAAAGACCTTTTGATTTGTGCATCATCTCATATTATAGTGGTGGAGATTTGATTTTCAGGCAAGCCTATGGGATTAACTTTTCATGTTCGACTTTTGAGCGCTTTTTCCTGAACCTTAAACACTTTGAGTGATTTGAGTGAATCTCTAGTGAGGATGTCAATCCTTGTCAGTTTTGAATTAAAGGTAATTATTTAGATAAGGGGAGACGCCTATGTTTTTCAAGTTACAAATCTATGACTTAGATTGTTTGAATTTTTAGCACCCTTTGAGTTGAATTATCCATGTATAAATTATCTATGAATTATGATAAAACAATGTTGGTAGGAATTATGAATTATTGAAAGTTCGTTTTAATTGTAAGTTGAGAGTTTTACTTGAGGATAAGCAAAAGCTTAAGTGTGGGGGTATTCGATAAACTGAAATAGTAACATATTTTAATCCTACATTTAGCATACTTTTGGATGATTTATCCCTTGATTTATGTAAAAAGGTGCTCTTAATCCTTTCTTTTCATGTCTTATACTCAGGAAAGCACCCAAGAATAAAAAGAACGAGAAACGGGCTCAAAACGAACCAAAATGGGCCAAAGAAGAAGTCGACACGGCCTGGACTAAAGCCCACACGGTCGTGCCGCCTCAAATATACTAGAACACGGCCTGATGTCGATCTACACAGCCGTGCCTCACTAACGGAGTCCAACACGACCTGGCCACGATTCACACGGGCGTGTGCCATGGCCGTGCCCCTACCATGGAGGAGAGTAATTTCACTCAGAAAAGGATACTTAGGGGCAAAGAAACACATTCCAAAAGCCTATAAATACACCCTAAGTATAACCTAAAAGGGGGGGTCGACGGGCGGTTAGCTAGGCCAAGGAGCCGAGCCGAAAAGGTCAGATTTGTGGGAAACTCTCAAGGGATAGCCAGTTGATCCATCTCAAGAAGTCAAAATTCTACTCAAGACGGAGGATCTCCTCTTCAATTCCTTCAGGGGGTTTTAGGGATTTCTTATGTTTTGTTTTATCTTTTCTTCTGAGATGTTTTTCTTTATTGTTATGAACTAAACCCTTCAGATACCTGAAAGGGGATGAAACATAGATGAATCTTGTTATTGTTTTCTGAAATATATGATAAATACTTGATTTGTTCTTAATTATGTGTGCTTAATTCTTGCGTTGATATTTCACGAATATTTATTCAAGTATGATGTGCTTAGGTGGTGGAGCAAAAGTCCCTATGTAACAGCCCGATTTAGGGCCTATTCGGAATAGTGGTGCGAGACCATGAATACGAGGTGAATTTATGAGTTTTTAAAGTTCATGCCATGTTTTCTTGTTAGTGTGAAAGTTTCATGAAGCAATTTTGCTAAATTGAAGTTGAATGGTTAAAAAGGACCAAATTGCAAAAGTTGTAAAATGTGAGTTTCTAGAAGCATTTTGTATGAAATAGCTTTAGAATAGCAATTATAAGTCCTTAAATAGAAATTTACCCAAATCATAATTTTTGGACAAAAATGGACATGAGTTAGTAATTTGTAAAATTTAAAAGAGAAGGGCATTTTGGTCATTTAGCAAATAAATGATTAAAATGGGAAAAGATGATAAAAATCTTATTCATCTTCTTCCCCCTTGTGCCAAAAATTTGGGAGACTCCATAGCTAGGGTTCTTCAAATTTTTTAAGCTTGCAAGTAAGGCATCTTAGTCCCGTTTTTAATATTATTCGTATTTTTGAAGTTCTCGTATATTGAATTAGCTATTTTTAGCTATAAAGTGAGCTAAGATGCATGTTCAAAAATCTACCCATGAATGGTATGCTTGTTAAAGGATGTTTTATTGAATTTTATGAGAGTTTGATGTTAGATAAACATCTTTTTCTAAGTGAATTTCATGAAAAATGAGCATAGGGACTAGTTTGTAAAAGTTTTGAAATTAGTCATACCTATTAGAAATAATGAGACTTGATGATGGCTATAGCAGAGAAAATGAACTAGCTAAGCATGTAGTCTAAGAAAGTTGAATGAAAATTATTTTACGAGCCTTGGGGCAAAAGTGTAAATATGAGAAAGTATAGGGGCAAAATAGTAATTTTGCCCAAGTATGAGTAAAGGGTCAATTTAGTCAATGTGAATATTAAATGATCTATTTATGACTATAGATTAAAAAAAACAAAGCCCGGATCGAAACCGAGGCAAGAACAAGGTCGAGGACTAAATTGCATGCCTAGCTACATTTTGTATATTGAGGTAAGTTTGTATGATTTCTAAGCTTTATGATTTATATCATTGAATTGCTTGGTATAATATACAATGTTATTATGAAAATGTTTAATGTTATGTTAAACAAAGAAATTAATGAAATCAAGCATGAGAAAGCCCCGATTGAAGTCGAATAACTTAGGATACTCGATCTACCACATGAAACAAGAAAGTCCGTATAAGACCAAGCCGAGGCATGGCATCGGCAAGCAAACAAGTTATCATGTAAGTGCAAGGCAAGCTTGGCATTGAATAAGTCATCATGTAAGTCCAAGGCAAGCTTGGCATTGAGTAAGTTATCATGTAAGTCCAAGGCAAGCTTGGCATTGAATAAGTTATCATGTAAGTCCAAGGCAAACTTGGCATTGAATAAGTTATCATGTAAGTTCAAGGCAAGCTTGGCATTGAACAAGTTATCATGTAAGACCAAGGCAAGCTTGGCATTGAAAAGTTATCAAGAGAAAGAGATCCCATATAAGTCCAAGTTAAGGCATGGCATTGGTGAGAACAAGAAAGACTTCGTATAAGTCCATGTTAAGTCATGGCCCCAAAATTTAGATTAGATTTAGTATCCTCGGTTATTCATATAAATTCATCGAGCAAACGAGTTAAGCTCCCAAGAGATAACAAGAAAGCTAAGTAAGTAAGGTTATTATCAAGTGAAAAAGAATATTATTCATGTTATGAATGATGAATTAGAAATTATGAGTATTATGTTCAAGTATGCTGATCAATGTGATCTAGTGATACAGGTACTTTGTTTGCCTATCAAGTATGAGACTAGTAAGTTTCATGAGTTATGTAAGAATCAAGTATGAGTAAGTAAGCTTTATATAGCTGAATTTATGATGCCATTGTTTATATCAAATGGTCTATATTAAGTAAGAATGTTGCTATGTGTATTATGTAAACTTACTAAGCTAAATGCTTATGTCTTTCATTCTTTCTTTCCATGTAGTCTCGCCAAGCTAATAGCGAGGATCACCGTCATCGGAGCTCGGAGCACACTATCAATCACTATTTTGGTATAGCCAAGTTGTTTTATTAAGTATGGCATGTATAGGTAGCATTACATTTTGAGTAAATGTTTTAAGAAGAGCCAAAGTATAGGCTATTAAGTTTGTTATTCTTTTGTATATGGCTAAGTGATTGGCCAAGTGTGTATGTTTATAATTATCAATGAAGCATGTAGTATTACTCAAGATGATGTAGTATTGATTTGTGGAAATGAGTATGAATTGTATCTTAATTTCAGGATGGCAATTGGCTTGGTAAATAGCCTCTAAGTGCCCACACGGTTAGACACACGGGCGTGTGTCTAGGCCGTGCGTAAACTACACCTTAGTCTTATAAGTAAGAATAGGCCACGGACTAATCCCACGGCCGTGTGTTAAGGCCGTGCATGACACACGGTTAGAACATGGGCGTGTGCCCGGTCGTGTGAAATAAGTCAGTATATCAATATGTAGTACACGGTCTAAGTCCACGGGCGTGTCATGACCGTGTGGAAATTGGCAGAATACTGAGTTTTAGGGCACGGTCTGAGGACATGGGCGTGTATGCCTATACACAGGTGTGTCTTATATTACACGGGCGTGTAACCCCTGTTTCAAAGAAAAGTTTTTCGATAAGGTTCCAAAAGTTTACCAGTACGAGTTTAAGGCCTCGTAGGCCCATTAAATGTACGAATTGTTTAAGAATGAGAAGTTTTAATTTCGGAACAAAATTTTATAGCCCGTAATGTTATGAATAAGAAAGTTCAAGCATAATAATGTCTCGTATCCGGTCTGAGCCTCGGACGCGGGTATGGGGTGTTACACCCTGCCTATTCATAGATCTAGCATAATTACAGCGGAGTTGTTCACGCGCCTAGAGATAGGGTGACGAAGCGTTACCGGATTAGGGTGAAACCTAATATGGGAATCCATAGATCGAGTTAATGCGATTCTATGGGTTTTAATTAGAAAGAGATTTCAATTAATCAACCTAGGGTTAGTCGTTATTCGTTTCGAGAGAGGGTCTAATGTACATTAGGGAATCCTACGGATCAAGTCAAGTGAATAAATCGCCTGGTTCAGTGTTAGATAACAAGTGAAGTCTAGGTGGATTCTTCCTAAGGGTATCGTCTTAATCAACTGAGTTTTTCCCAAGTATTTCCCCAATTCATTCTTTTTGTCTTTGCGTCTTTAGCTTAGTAATTAGTTAATTTAGATTAATAAACAACTTCACTTATTTTAGGCTAAATAATAGAAATAAAGTTAGTATTAGTACTTTTAGTTCCTTTGGGTTCGACAATCCGGTCTTGCCTAAGCTATACTATTGTTCGATAGGTGGACTTGCCTCAATCGTTGTCATAGTTAGTTTCCAGGTTCGATCATTCTCATTATAAATTTTAAAACTCTGACTTCACAGCGATCACTTACACCTTTAGGTTTCCTTTTGGTTCTCTCATTGGCTTGGGAGGAACCACGTTAGTTTATGGGCTATAACTATTGCATTTATTTACTGCTTTATTTATTCATGTATGAGATGCTATGGATGTCTAAAACATGCCAAATTTTAAGTATGTTAAAATTTGATAACTATAAACAAGATTAATTGATGAGATCAATTAAATGACTAAATGGACTAAAGTAGACCATAATTGGTGAGATGCAACCTTAATAAAACTCCCTCAACCAAAATATTAAGTCAATGTTGCATTCCAATCATTGCCCTCGTTAAGGCCTCAATTGATACTATGTAGGTTCTGCTAAATCGAAGTACTAGTATCTATCTAGGTTAAACGCGAAGAATAAGCAAGTGATATTCGCTGGTTAAAACGTTGGTTAGTGACTTAACTAGGTTACTTTAATAGGATTAGAAACCTAGAGGTAAGTAATTTGGATAAATTATAAGATAATTAGAACAAGAGTTGTTCACCCAATATTTAGGAGTTACATGTGATGTAATTATCAAGTGTTGCTTACCTAAATAACCATAATCTTAAGAGTAAAGCCAAAGTTGACTTAAGAAGAGGTGAAATATGAATCCTTACCCACTAGAAAAACTTTTGAGAAAGTCTTTCTGAAATTAAAATATGAGGGTTATTAATTTTGAATAAAATAATAGGAGCATCATTTAATAAAGTCATTTTAATGATTAATATAAACTTGGTAAATTTACTCACTCGTATATTTCATTGTTGTAGATATATTATGGCTGCAAACACAAATTCACTTTCATTGTGATTGGTCCTTGAGAAGGACAAACTGAATGGTTTGAATTTCCTTGACTGGTTCTGTAACTTGAGGATTGTCCTCAAACAAGAACGAAAATTATGTCATTGAACAACCCCTTCCTAATGAATTGCCTATTAATGCCTCGAGGGCTGATAGAGGTGTTTACAAGAAGCATCTCGATGATATGGTAGGCGTTGGATGTCTTATGCTTGCTACCATGAATCTTAAGCTTCAAAAGCAACACGAGGACATGGTTGCTTATGATATGATCAAGCACCTGAAAGAACTTTATCAGGGGCAAGCATGTTAAGTGAGGTTCGATACCTCTAAGACCCTTTTTCCAATGTAAGCTGGCAGAAGGAAGCCCAGTAGGACCTCATGTTCTTAAGATGATAGGCTATATTGAAAGCATGTCTAAACTTGGATTTCCACTGAGCCAAAAGTTGGCCACTGATGTTATTCTACAATCGTTGCCTAATAGCTATAGCCAGTTTCTCCTCAATTTCAATATGAATGAAATTGACAAGACTCTGCCAAAGGAGGGTGGCTAAGGAAGGAAACTACTTCCATTATGGTATGACTGGACATTGGAAAAGGAACTGCCCTGTGTATCTTAAGGAAGTCAAGAAGGCCAAAGTAAGCGGAGTATCTGCTTCAAGTATTTATGTTATTGATATTAATTTATCAACTACTACTTCATGGGTATGAGATACTGGCTGTGGTTCTCATATTTGTATCTGTACAGGGACTGTAAAGGAATAGGACTCTGGCTTAAAGAGATGTGGACCTACGAGTTGGAAATGAAGCAAGAGTTGTTGTATTAGCTGTAGGAACATATACTTTGTCTTTGCCTAGTGGACTTGTTTTATGTTTAGAGGATTGTTACTTTGTGCCCAGTTTGACTAAGAACATTATTTCAATTTCTTGTTTAGACAAAATTGGTTTTGTGATGATAACTAAGAATAACTTTTGTTCCTTTTATCTAAATAATGTTTTCTATGTTCAGCACAATTGGTAAATGACCTCTATATTTTAGATCAAGTTAATCCCATTTACAACATAAATACTAAAATATCTAAAATAAATGACTCAAATCAAATTTATCTTTGGCATTGTCGTTTGGGCCACATAAGTGAGAAAGACATATCCAAACTCCATAAATATGGTTTCTTGGATTCATTTGTTTTCGAACAAATTGAAGTATGTGAATCTTGCTTATTGGGAAAAATGACTAAAGCTCCTTTTACTAGTAAAAGTGAGTGAGCTAATGATTTATTGGGCCTAATACATACTGATATATGTGGACCAATGATTTAACAACCCATTTTCAGTGAAGTCAAAATAGTGGTTTCGAGACCACAAATCCGAGCCGAAAAGAAAATTTATTTTAATATTATTGCATGGTCTGCATTTGATAGAAATGTCATATGAAAATTTTGATAAGAAAATTTTACCGATTATGTGTTTAATTATGGACAGGACTAAATTGCATAAAATAAAAAAGTTGAGTTCTAGTAGCTAAAAGGATCAATTAGCTATGGAATTAAAAATAAGAGGTCCTTATATGGTAATTAGACCATTAAAGAAAAGTTAGTAGATATTTTTGATGAATCATCCATGAAAAAATAGAAAAAGGCAAAGACTAAATTGGAAAGTAAAAAAATTAATGGATGATAAATAATTAAATAGATAATATCATCTTATTTTCATCATCTTCCCCAAAATATACATGGATATCCTAGGAAAGAGAAAGCAAGCTTTCTTGGCTTAATTGGGTAAGAATTCTTGTCTCGTTTTTAGTGATTTTTATATATTTGAGATCAGAATAACTTAATCTATCTTTTTTGGAGATTAATTTGAAAACTTATCAAAGTATAGAAGCTTTTCCATGGATGGATTTGCTGAAGATTTGAAATTTATGGTAGAAAATGAAAGGTTGTTGATAGATAAACAACTTTTACAAAGTGAATTTTGATGAAATTGTGATTTAGGGATTAAATTTTAAAGATGTAAAAGTTATGGAAAAATTCTGAATTTTGTGAAATACATGTGCTGTAAAAGTTATATGAAAATTTTAGTTAGGCTTGAAATAAGGATTAAATTTAATGAATTTCATTTTCCGAGCCTAGGGACGAAATTGGAATTTTTGAAAAGTATAGGGCAAAATTGTAATTTTGCCTAGGGTGTAAATTGAATCCAATTAAATGTGAATTGTATTAAATTGATGATTAAATTCATTTATATAGATCCTGAAAGACCTAATATTGAGTTGGATCGAGGAAAAAAAGTTTTGGATTAGTAGATTTCGTATACGAACAAGTATTGAGGAAAGTTCGTGTAACTAAATTGTGTATACTTTTATGTTTAAATTGAATGTGTTTATGTGAATTGTATAAATATTATAAATATATGAAATGATCACATATCCGACAATGACAGAAAAACGTCAAATCCCGTTTGAATAGATGAAAGTCGATGGATACAGGATTTCCTATATTGGTTGAGGTCCAGCATATGTTGCGGACACACCACAGCTCTTACAAGCATCCCGTTATAAGCCCTCTCGAGCTTCCCGTTATATGGTTCAGCGAGCTTCCCGTTATAGCTCTTCGGAGCGTCCCGATAGGTTGTGATCCTACATTTGTTGTAGACACACCTTAGCTCTTATGAGCATCCCGATTATAGGCTCTACATGAGTTTCCCGTTAAATTGACTCTTTGTGAGCTTCCCGATAGTGCTCGCTTGAATTTCCCGATATTGGCATTCTGGAGCTTCCCGATATGGTTCTTTGTGAACTTCCTGACTCTAACTCTTATGAGCTTCCCGTTATATAGCCTGGATAAGCTTCCCGATAGGCTCTTTATGAGCTTCCCGAAATAGCTCTATGTGAGCTTCCCGTTACAAGGCTCGAGAGTGTGCTTCCTGATTATGTGCCCTAATTGGGTACCCTCGGATATGAATTGACAGATTTTAGTTTTGTACACTAAAGTGTACTACATGAGCGTATCCATCGATATTTCAACTAAATTCAACGGGTAAAGTTCTGACATGACTAAACTGAACTTGAAAGGAATTGTCATTAAAGTGTACATGTAATATGGAATAATGATATGGAAAGCACATGTATATGAAAGACATTAAATGATGAGCTCATCCATGTTCTTGGTATTATGTGAATTACTTGACTAAAATGATTGTTGATGTTGTATTTTAGGCTATAAGCCAAATTGCTTGGATGCATTACTACATGCTTATCTTAAATGTAAATATATGGTATTTTATTTCCTGTTATACAAACTTACTAAGCATTAAATGCTTACTAGGTTTATTTTCTCCTATTTTATAATGCTCGAAAGCTCGTAAAGGTTGGAGACCGGTCTGAGTATCATCACACTATCCTCCAGCTCGTTTTGGTATAAATAGAAATCCTACTTTGGTATAATGGCATGTATATGCTAATTAGGCCAATGTTGGTATGAAAATGGATGTATGTAAATGGTATATTTTGATATATAATTATAAGACCATATCATGTTTGATATGTTTTGAAATGGTTAAGTAGTATATGAAATATGAATCAAATGGTAAATGAATTTGAATTAGTATAAGTGATACAAATTTACCTAAGTACATAAATGAAAATTTGGTAAGCTTAACCATTTGAATATACATGTTAATATAACTTACATAGTACTTGTATTAAACTTGATTTAAATGACTTGAATTGGTTGGTATATGTTTGTAAGTGTTGGTGTTGGTTATTAGGAAATTTTGGGTGAGAAATAAGGCTAGGAAATGGCCTTATTTTGTCCATACGGGCGTGTGTCTTGACCGTGTGTGACACACTGTAACAGCCTGGTTTAGACCCTAGTCAGAATAGTGGTTTTGAGACCACAAATCTGAGGTCAAAAAAATATTTTAATATTACTTTTAGTGTTTACAGTATGTGATTAAGCATGTGTGAAAATTCTGTGTGAAAATTCTATCGTTTGAGTGTCCAATTTGATAAAAGGACTTAATCGCATAAAATGCAAAAGCTGTGTGCTAGTTGTTAAAGTGCTTAATTGGCATGGCTTCTTAAATAAGAAGTCCTTATGTTGTTATTAAACCATTAATAGATTGGATGGACAAAAATGGGTTAAGTTAGTGGAATTTTAAATGTTATATATTAAGGTTAAAATGGTAATTAGGTTATTAAGTTGATATTAATAAAACAAAGCCAAATATTCATTTGCTCCATGCATTCATCTTGCCAAAAATCACAAGAAAAGAAAAGAAAAAAAAACATTAGGGTTCGTGACATTTTTATCTTGATTGAGGTATGTTTCGAGCTCGGTTTTTAGTGATTTCTACGTTTTTGTGATCGTTTCTTTGTGTTCTATCAAACCCATGCTTTAATTTTTGAGTTTGTTGATGATTTTGAGATATGCCATTGATTAATGCTTGAATTTTGTGATAGTTGATGATGAAATATGAAAGATAGGTGATAGATTAACATTTTTTGTCTTTGAATTTTTGGTGGATTTGAGTAATATGGGCTAAATTATGAAAGTGAGAAATAGGACTAAAATGTGAAATAAATGAAATATGTGGGCTTTTATGGGCATGAGGAATATTCGGCCAAGCATGGGAATATTGAAATTTTGTGTATTTTATGATTTTATGAAATAGGGACTAAAGTGTCGAAATGTGAAAATGTGAGGGCTATTTTGTAAAATACCCTAAATATGTGTGTTTGGATTAAATTGAATGATTTGGTGAATGAATGAGCTAAATTTGAATATGTATAGATCAAGAAAGGAGAGATTCAGATCGAGATCGAGGCAAGAATAAAGTGCTCGATTGATCGACTTGAATCGTGTTTTTACGTCCGAGGTAAGTTCGTGTATAATACGAATCGTTTAATTCATATTCATGTGTTAAGAAATGAATGAATATATGGTTGATGAATTAGAAATGCTATATGTGGATTTGAGAAATGTGGCACTAAGTGTGCGTAATTAGATTTGAGACAGAGGTGAATGGCACTGTGTGTGCGAAAAAAAAGTATCGATTACATTGATTGGCATATGTGCCCAACATATATATCAATGACTCTGTGTCGATCATATTTACCTAAGGCTGTGTGCCGATTATATTATCGTCGCTGATGGCTATGTGCCAAACATAATACAGTTACTGATGGCTTTGTGCCAATTATAATACTGCTACAGAAGGCTTAGAGCCGCATTTATGTACTAGCAGCTTTGCTGCGATTTCAGTTAGGGCCGCAACCGGTGCTAACATTGGTGTGCTAGCTGGGTGGGTCGATTTTATCCCTACGTAAGTGTAGGGTTGGTACAGGTGGTGTGTTGGTTGGATTGGAGTGGGATGCATCCTCATACTATTACATATCTGTTATGAGATCTATCACTGTACTGGTCTTAGGCCACTTGTTCTTTATTGGTTTGGGCTAGGCCCAATTGATTCTGTTATGGACTGTGACCCAAATGGTATTGTAGTGGGCTTTGGCCCACGTATGCTTTGATATGGACTGCATCTTATTCTCAAGTTAAAGGGCTTTGGCCGCATCGCTTGATTTAGTTTAGATATCGAGTGTTACTCTGGTAAGGGGATTACACACTGAGTTTTTGCAAACTCACCCCGTGCCTAACTGTGCAGGTAATCCCCAGCATTAGGAGGATCAGTGCTGCGAGGGACTTGGAGACGACCATACAGCCACACATGTTTTTTTATTTCGTTCACTTATTTAAGCACTTCGATTTTTTAGTTGGGTTGTAATAAGGCCTCTCTATTTTTAACTTTTATTTGGGATATTTACTTAACTATGTTTAATATCTGCTAGAAGTAGGACACAATTTTTCCAAAACAATAACTGCTTTCAAACACTACGTTTCCGCAACCCAATTTTTGAATATCATGTTTCCATAGATCATTTATTTTAATTAAGCTTCCGTAATTGAAAAAGATTTTACTAAGTGATTAATAACATTTTGGAAAGGGAATAGTTTTTATATAAACCACGTTTTGAAAATAAACGAACGCAAATGAAAATATGGTTTTCGAAAAACACTTCAATGTGGCACGCCGGATTCGGGCCTAACTTCTAGACCGGGTTTTGGGTGTTACATTTAGTTGTATCAGAGCCAGGTTGCAAAACTCGGGCTGTGGATTGGGTCTTTAAAATTGAATTTCTAAAAAAAAATTGTTTCAGAAAGGTTTGAAAAGACCTGGAGTTTTTGAAATGTTGTATTGACTGTTTTTCTGAAAGTGTGGTTCACTGAGTCTCCGGCGCCGAATCCGTAAGTTTTCAGAATACCATTGTCTGTTGTTATGCAATAACAAACACTGTGATTACTTTAGATATTAGACGTTACTGTGATGCTTAAATTTAGATTTTGTATTTATTCTGCGTTATGTTGTGGATATTGAAATTGTATTTGTATGATATCTATCTGCTCTAGTGGATAGGTATTGTGGGTGTGCGTAAGAGGTAATGTTTTGGAATTAGAGTGCACAGCGGAAGCGCGGTGGTGTAGTTTGGGTTGTGCGACTGTTCTGAGAGTTAGAAATTTTGAGGATGAAATTTCTTTAACGAGGGTAGAATTGTAACACCCTGAATTTGGGCCTAGTAGAATTGGGCCTATTAGGCCTTAGGCATGTGAGCATTTAAAACTTTTGAGAAAAAGAGAATGACACTAATGCAAGTTGGATCTATTAGGTGAGTGATTTTGGAAGGTTAGGGGGCTTCTATGAAGTCTTGGGTTCAAGCCATGTCATTTGGACAATTTTTATTTTTTAGCATTAGGGGACCCTGACTCCTGGTATTAAGCCTTATAAGTATTTGTGATTAAAAAGGAGACACAAGAGAGCCTGTGGTGGAGCGGTTGTGGCGTCACAGGTATGGAAGGAGGGCAGAGGTTCAAGTCTCACTGCATGCAAAAGGGGATTAATTATTTATTTTTCTCATGAGTGGGAAAGAGTCGGTGTTGGATTCGAACTCTGTGTTGGAGAGTTTGAATGAGTCAATTTAGGGATTTAAGGAATGGATATGGAGGAGAATTTGGTGGAGAAAATCGTGGAGTTTGATAAGGGGTGGAGTTGACCGAATTTAGGAGTCTATAGGTGCCTATTCGGTTTTGATTTTGTACCGAATTGGTGATTGGAAGCCTAGGAAATTCAGCTAAGGTGTAATTTCCTCTCATTTTGTGACAGTTTGGTCATTTTTGTTCCGGTTTTGCTCTCTTCTCGGTGGTTTTCCCCCCTTCTACATATTATCTCTCTTTTGTTTGTTGGGTAGCCGAATTTTACCTTGACCACTCAGGTATTTTTCTCCTTCTGCATTCTTTTGGGTTTTGCTTCCCTTTCTAACCATTTCTCTGCCGTTAGCAAAATCTCTTCTCATCTCTATTCCTTCGATTTTCTTCAAGCGTCCCTTCACGCGTTGTTTACCGAACACTTTCTAATCTTTCTCCTCATTTCCATCCTGTCGCTCCAACAGTTACTTGTTGCTTCCCTTTTTCTCTTTTGGGTCGCTTCATCTATCTATCTAGTACCCTAACCGAATACTCTCCAACTTATTCTCCACCCCCATTTGTTAACTATTTGCCCTTATCGGTTTGTTTGGTTTTGGTCGACGGCTCTCTTATGCTACCAGAGGTGTATTCAGTTTCTGAGGGGTGAAGAAGTGTGGGAGGTATTCAAGTCGTCAAACCCCTTTCCTCCCATTATGCAATTAAGTTAAAACGTTACCTTACTCTTGGGTAAGCCGAATATTCCACTGATTTTGTAAGTTAATGTTTGTGGTTTTTAACTACATCTATAATCCATCCTATCTGACAAGATCTGTTGTTATGCAGTTAATTGGCAAGGAGCATCCGTTAATTCTAGTCAGCGATTTTAGAATAATAAGCCAGGTCACTATCAACCAAGATTGGTAGTGTTTGACGGTTTGGGGATTTGATGTTGTGAATCTTATCGATCGGAAGGCTAACTGTGTGCCTTATTGAAATGTAGGTTTTGGGCTCGTAAGCAGCTCACTTGATTTCATAAATAGGTATGTAACTTTGTGCTCTGTTGATGATCGACTGAAAAGTCAAAACTGTGTATTAGTATCGTAATTGCTAATCGGTCAAAAGCCGATAGAGTGTGAATGTTTTTGGCACGGTGTTAGCGGTAGCGGCAAATGTCGAAATGCCGAAAAGCTGAAAAGTCGAAGGATTGGGCTTTGGGGCCACATGAGCGTGCGAACGCTCATGTGATCAACCAATCTCACAAAACGTGGGCGTACGACGAGGAAGGCCGCCATGAGTGATCTCATGGGCTTGGGCCGTATGGGCCCAATGGGCCCGCGTGGGAAAACATCACTGTTAATATGTGTTGAAATGACTGTTACTAAGCATGGTCATTTTGCATACACGTGTCATGATTGAGCATGACATACACGACATATTGCATGGGGTTGGGACAATGATACAGAGGAAGTTCTGATAGGGTCGCACGGGTCGCAAGACGATTGTGGATCCAGTATTGATCTGTTAAGGTCGCACGGGTCGTATGAGACGACTGTGGATTGACGGACGGCTTAAAGCCGCGTAATCTGATTATGGCTCTGTGTCAACCTAAATATGGCTCTGTGCCATCTTGATTATGGCTGTGTGTCAATCGTATTTACTCGTGGCTATGTGCCCAATATATATATCGATGACTCTGTGTCGATCATATTTACCCAAGGCTGTATGCCGATTATATTACCGTCGCTGATGGCTATGTGCCAAACATAATACAGTTACTGATTGCTTTGTGCCAATTATAATACCGCTACTGAAGACTTAGAGCCGCATTTATATACTAGCAGCTTTGCTATGATTTCGGTTAGGGCTGCAATCGGTGCTAACATTGGTGTGCTGGCTGGGTGGGTCGATTTTATCCCCACGTAAGTGTAGGGTTGGTACGGGTGGTGTGTTGGCTGGATCGGGGTGGGATGCATCCTCATACTATTGCATATCTGTTATGAGATCTGTCACTGTACTGGGCTTAGGCCACTTGTTCTGTTATTGGTTTGGGCTAGGCCCAATTAATTCTGTTATGGACTGTGACCCAAATGGTATTGTAGTGGGCTTTGGCCCACGTATGCTTTGATCTAGACTGTAGTATTACTGTTAAAGGGCTTTGGCCAGACTATTTCGGTTTCTGTTTCTGTATACTGACTGTTACTCTGGTAAGGGGATTACACACTGAGTTTTCGCAAACGCACCCCGTGCCTAACTGTGCAGGTAATCCCCAGCATTAGGCGGATCGGTGCTGCGAGGGACTCGGAGACGACCACACAGCCACACATGTTTTTCTATTTTGTTCACTTATTTAAGCACTTCGGTTTTTGAGTTGGGTTGTAATAAGGCCTCTCTAATTTTAACTTATATTTGGGATATTTACTTAAGTATGTTTAATATCTGCTAAAAGTAGGACACGATTTTTCAAAAACAATAACTGCTTTCAAACACTACGTTTCCGCAACCCAAGTTTTGAATATCATGTTTCCATAGATCATTTATTTTATTTAAGCTTCCGCAATTGAAAAAGATTTTACTAAGTGATTAATAACATTTTGAAAAGGGAATAGTTTTTATATAAACCACGTTTTTAAAATAAACGAACGCAAATGAAAACATGGTTTTTGAAAAACACTTCAATGTGGCACACCGGATTCGGGCCTAACTTCTATGCCGAGTTTGGGGTGTTTCATCATCCATGAAAAATTAGAAAAAGAAAAGGATGAAATTGGAAACTTGAAAAGTTAATGGATGATAAGTTAAATTAAAGGAATAAAATAATATCATATCATCTTTCCCAAAATAAAAAGCATGGAAACCCTAGTTATGGAGATGGAAGAAAGAGAAAACTTTCTTGGCCAAATTAGGTAAGTATTCAAGCCCCGTTTTTAGTAATTTTCATATTTTTTAGATCGGGATAACTTAATTTATCTATTTTGGGGGTTAAATTGAATAGATATTAAAGTATGGAATTTTTACCATGGATGATTTTGTTGGAAATTTGAAATTTATGGTAGAAAATGAAAGGTTGTTGATAGATAAAATACTTTTACAAAGTGAATTTTGATGAAAACTTGATTTAGGGACTAAATTGTAAAAATGTGAAATCCATGGAAAAATTCTAATTTTTATGAAATATATGGGCTGTAAATATTACATGAAAAATTCGGTTAGGCTCGAAACAAGGAGTAAATTGCATGAATTTCATTTTTAGAGCCTAGGGACGAAATCATCATTTATCAAAAGTTTAGGGGCAAAATAGTAATTTTGCCTAAGTTGTAAATTGGACTAAATTGAGTATGAATTACATTAAATTGATATTAAATTTACTCCTATAGATCCTGGTAGACCAAATATGGAGTTAGAACGAGGAAAGGAGAAAATGTTGGATTAATAGATTTTATGTACAAGAATAATTATCGAGGTAAGTTCGTGTAAACTTAACTATGTATGTTATTATGCTTGAATTAAATTGCATGAATGTGATGGTATATATGTATGTGATGATATAAAAATCATATATATATTTTATGAAATTAAAGATGTTCAATAAAGCCTAATAAATGATAATATCCCATAAATGGTAAGTCCCGGTTGAATAATGAATATCGATGGATAGTTGTGATTTCTCGTATGAAATGAGGTCCTGCATGTGTTGGAGATAGGGCTTGTGAGATTAAATGGTTTGATTATACCTTATGTATTTATTTTGATGATGAATGGGTGGTAAGTTTATTACTAAGTTATACGGACTTACTAAGCATTATATGCTTACTCTGTTTTATTTTTCCCTGTCTTATAGTAAATCGAAAGCTCGTTGGATTGGAAGCTCGACGGAGATCACTCACACTATCCATCAATTCAATTTGTTATATAAGGTAAAACAAATGTGGTTATAATGGCATGTATAGGTTAAATTGATCCAGGAATGGCATGTAAATATTTGATAATGACTATCTATTGTAATGGCTAGATATGGTATGTTTTAGTCCAGGTAAATGGTTAAATTTGGGTGACAAATGAAGCTAGGAAATGGCTTTGTTTTGTCCACACCGGTAGACACACGGGCATGTGTCTAGACCGTAAGTGACACACGGCCTGGCATATGGGCATGTGAATTGGCCATGTGTCCCCTGCATCTTGAAATTTAGAAATAGAATGCTCTTAATTAAGACACGTCCTAGCACACGAGCTTGTGGCATGGCCGTGTGCACAAGTCAGAGAGTTACACGGTGTAACAGCCCAGTTTTAGCTAAATCAGAATAGTGGTTTCGGAACCACAAATTCGATGTCAGAAAATTATTTTAATATTATTTTTGGTGTTTACAACATGATAGCTTGTATGTGTGAAAATTTCGTGAGCTAATTTTATCGCTTAATTGCTTAATTTGAGAAAAAGGACTAAATCGCGTAAAATGCAAAAGTTGCATTCTACTTGTTAAAGGTGTCAAATAGCTTTTGCTTTTAAATATGGTGGCCTTAAATGGTAATTTGACCATTGTTTTTATTAGTGGACAAATATGGCCATTAATTTGATGATTTTAATGGTTTATGAACAAGGTTAATTTTGTAATATAGTTAATAAAGCTTAATTAAATGTGATAAAAAAATTACATATCATCTTTTATTTCCTTCATCATCAACCAAATACTCAAGGGAGGAAGTTTTTTTTTATGCATTTAGGGTTTGGAACTTGCAAGGCTTGATTGGTAAGTGTTTTCAGCTCGATTTTTGATGATTTCTATGTTTTTGTGATCGTTGCTTCGTGTTTTAGCTAGCCCGTACCTTTAATTTCAAAATTGTTAAAGATTTTAAGAGTTGCCATTGATGAGTTTATGTGTTCTTTGGTGTTTGAAGTTGAAATATGAATTTTTTATGATAGATTTTCATGTTTTGTAAAGCTGAACACTAGGTTCCATCCGGTTTGTTACAACCAATCATGATTCCTGAGTGGAAATGGGAGAGAATCACAATGGACTTTGTGTCGGGATTGCCTTTATCTCCGAGAAAGAAATGTTCAATCTGGGTGATAGTTGACAGATTAATGAAATCAGCTCATTTTATTCCGGTGCGATCTGATTACTCACTTGATAAGTTAGTTGAGCTTTATATTTCTGAGATTGTGAGATTGCACGGGCGCCACTATCTATTGTATCTGACAGAGATCTAAGGTTTACCTCGCGGTTTTGGAAGAAATTACAAGAGGCTTTAGGTACGAAGTTGCATTTTAGTACAGCATTTCATCCGCAAATGGATGGTCAATCCGAGAGGATCATTTAGATTCTTGAGGATATGTGTAACGCCCCGAATTTTTGAGCCTAGTAGATTTGGGCCTATTGGGCCTTGGGCATGGGAGCGTTTAAAATTTTTTTGAGAACAAGAGGACGGTACTAATGCGAGTTGGACCTATTAGGTGAGTGATTTTAGAGTGTTTAGAGGGTACTATGAAGTCCCGGGTTCAAGTTAGGCCATAGGAAAAATTTTGATTTTTAGCCTTAGTGGAACCCTGATCTCTAATGGTATGACTCATAAATAAATTAGGGTAAAATAAGACACAAAAGGAGTTGTGGTCTAGTGGCAAATGGCGCCACATGGGAGACAAGGAAGTGACGCCATAGAGGAAGCAAGGGGTCCAAGGTTCAAGTCTTGGCTCTTGAAATTTATTTTGGTTTCTCTTTTAAATAAATCTGGAAGCGAGTAGGTAGGCTTTATAGTTAAATGTGTTGGACTTATGACACAAAGGAGCTTGTGTCCTAGTGGTGGTGGCGTGACATGGCTATCGAGAGGACTTTGGTTCGAATCCCTTTGCATGCAAAGGTGGATTATTTTGCTACGGAGTCGATTTTTGAGGATAAATAGAGAATCCCACATCGGGAAGCTAGCATGAGGATAGTCAAGAAGCTGGCTTTAAATAGAGAAGACCATGAGGAGAGTAAGCATACCTCTCTTGGCTTATCCCTTTCGCTTTGTGGCATGCTCATTTGGGCTAGGCGTTGGATCATTCGTTGATCTGTATGCCGTTGGGTTGCTATTGTAGTGACCGAAGTTGATCGACACACCCCTTGGGGGTCAAGGGTACGATTATTGTTGGCTTCTGTGCAGAACAGTGTTCAAAGCGCGGATTAAATTCAGATTCCTATCAGGTGTGTATTTCGCACTACTCTAGCTGTATAGCGGCAAATGTCGAAATGCCGGTCACACGATGATGGTAGCCACACGAGCATGTGAGCGCACGTGTGGGAACTTCGACGCGATAGTTGAGGCCCTCATGATTGTTCTCATGGGTTTAGGCTGCCTTGGGCCGAGTGGGCCCAATGGGCCCATGTGAATAAATTGTATGATTGTGTAGTAAATATTGGACTGGTCTATGTGAATCTCATATCTGTGGCTAGATTTGGGCTGAATGGGCTACACGAGCGTGTGGGCCCATTCGGGCTGAGAATGGGCCCTAGGCCCATTCGCAACATTATCTTCGTTTAGAATACTTTGGTTTAACTGGGCAAATCGCAGTTGATCGCTCTAGTGAAGGTGACAGCGCTCGTGATTATTTAGTACTCTACGTGATAGGGTGTGTATCCGTATACACTGTTCTGATTGTTGATCGGTTGAAAAGCTGAAGGTGCATATATTGTGCTATTTTGACTGTTGATCGGCATTATGCTGAAAAGCCAAAATATCGGTGAACGATGCTATACGAGCGTGCGATCGCGCGTGTGGTGAACTGTACTCACAGAGCGTGAGCGTGTGATGAGAAAGGCCACCATGAGCGAATTCATGGGCTTGGGCCGTAGTGGGTCACTTGGGCTGGAATGGGCCTCGATGGGCAAATGGGCCGTAGGGCCCGCGAATGCAGATCTCACTGTTAAATAGGAAATAGATAGGCTTATCATGTCGCACACATGACTTAGGTGCTTTGGGCGCGTCGCCAAAGCGGAAGGCGTGCCGTGGGCCCAATGGGCTTGTGGGCCCACACGGATGAAATGTCCGTGATGTGATAAGTTATTGATTTGGGTGTGTCTTGAGCTGCAAAGCCGTGGTTGTTTTTAGGCTAAATGGGCCACACGAGTGTGTGGGCCCACTTGGGCAGGGTAATGGGCCTTAGGCCCATCCTCGCCGTTAAGTCAAGTTAGATTTCCTAAGTCGCTCGAGGCGACGGTGGACCTTCTGTTGGGTCGTTATTACCCTCGGTTGGTAAAATTACTGAAATACCCTCGGTTTGTAAAATTACTGAAATACCCTCGGTTTGTAAAATTACTAAAATACCCTCGATTGGTAAAATTACTGAAATACCCTCGGTTTGTAAAATTACTGAAATACCCTCGGTTTGTAAAATTACTGAAATACCCTCAGTTTGTAAAATTACTAAAATACCCTCAGTTTGTAAAGTTACTAAAATACCCTTAATTTGTGAAATTACCGAAAGACCCGTGAGTTATGAAATTACTAAAATACCCTCAGTTTGTAAAATTACTGAAATACCCTTGGTTTACAAATTACTGAAATACCCCGATTTGCAAAATTTCTGAAATACCCTGATTTGTGAAATTACTAAAATACCCTTGTAGGGTAGAACTTTCGAATTACCCCTGTAGGGTAGAATCACCAAACTACCCCGTAGGGTAGGATCACCGAAATACCCCTGAGGGGTAGGATTACCGAAATACCCTTATGGGGTAAATAACTATTTTGCCCTTGTGGGTAAATGACTGACTTGTACTATGATTTGACTGATTTGACTGTGATCGTATGACTGTGTTTTAACTGACTTGACTGTCGGCGTGTGACTGAGATGCTGTTAATTATGACTGTGTTTTAACTGACTTGACTGTGGGCGTGTGACTGATATGCTGTTAATATGTGTTGAAATGACTGTTACTAAGCATGGTATTTTGCATACACGTGTAATGATTGAGCATGACATACACGACATATTGCATGGGGTTGGGATTTGTAATTGGAGGAAGTACTGTACTAGTGGCTCTGCCACGTTTTACTGCTCTAGTGGCTTCGCCACGTATACTGATTTTAGTGGCCTTGCCACGTTCACTGTTATTAGCAGCTCTGCTGCGTTAGTACTATGTACTAGTGGCTCTACCACGTTTTACTGTTATAGTGGCATCGCCACGTAATCTGATTTTAGTGGCTCAGCCACGTATACTGTTATTAGCAACTTTGCTGCATTGTTATTAGCAGCTAGGCTGCGTTATTGGTGTGCTGGCTAGGTGGGTCGACTTGGTCCCCACGTGGTGTGTTGGTTGGTACGGGAGGTGTGTTTGCTGGACTGGGTTGGGATGCATCCTCATACTGTTGCATATCTATTTATGAGATCTTTCACTGTACTGGGCTTAGGCCACTTGTTCTGCTATTGGTTTGGGCTATGCCCAATTGATTCTGTTATGGACTGTGACACAAATGATATTGTAGTGGGCTTTGACTCATGTATGCTTTGAATTGACTGTACTGTTACTATTAAAGGGCTTTGGCCTAGACTGTTTCAGTTTCTGTTTCTGTATATTGATTGTTACTCTAGTAAGGGGATTACACACTGAGTTTTCATAAACTCACCCCGTTTTTAACTGTGCAGATAATCCTCAACCTTAGACGGATCGGAGCTGCGAGGGACTCGGAGAAGACCACACACTACTTATGCTTGCTGTTTGGATTATTTTTAAATATTTTTTTTTATTTGGGTTGTTATAAGGCCTCTCTAATTTTAACTTATTATTTCTGATATTTATTTATGATGTTCTCTAACTGCTAAAAGTGGGATACAATTTCCAAAACGATAAACTGACTTCAAAACACTACGTTTTCGCAACGTTTTCAAAATGCTTCTGCTACTCAATTTTTAAACATCACGTTTTCGTATATTCTTTATTTTAAATATGCTTCCGCAACAGATAAAGTTTTAAAAGTTACGTTTGCAAGTGGTTAAAAATTGCTTAAGTGTTTTGAGTTTTAACAAAGAGGCTTTAACTCTCAAACAAGTTTTAACAAACAAGAAACATGGTTTTGAAAAACACTTCCATGTGACACGCCAGATTCGGGCCTAACTTCTAGGTCGAGTTTGGGGTGTTACATTTAATGGTATCAAAGCCAGGTTGCAAAACTCGACTGTGGATTGGGTTTTCAAAATTGAATTTTTGAAAGTATTGTTTCAAAAAGGCTTGAAAGATTTAAAGTTCTGAAATTGTATTGACCGTTTTTCGAAAGTATGGTACACCTAGTCTCCGGCGCCGAATCCATAAGTTTTTGAAACTGCTGTTAGTTTCGTTGAAAAGCAGTCGATAAAGATACTATGATTTCTTATATATTAGACTGTATTAAACTTAGAGTTTTTATTTAGTCTGTGTATATTCTTGAAATGTTTTACGTGTGATATCCATCCGCTCTGATGGATAGATAGTGTGGTGCGTGCTTGTGTTATTAAGATCAGAGTGCGCAGCGAGAGCGTGGTGTGCTAGGTTAGGATGTGCGACTGTTCCTATAGTTGGAAATTTTAAGGACAAATTTCCTTTAAGGGGGGACGAATTGTAACGCCCCAAATTTTTGGGCCTAGTAGAATTGAGCTTATTGGGCCTTGGGCATGAGAGCGTTTAAATTTTTTTTTGAGAACAAGAGGACAGCACTAATATGAGTTGGACCTATTAGGTGAGTGATTTTGGAGTGTTTAGAGGGTACTATGAAGTCTCGAGTTCAAGTTAGGCTATAGGAAAATTTTTGATTTTTAGCCTTAGTGGAACCCTGATCTCTAATGGTATGACTCATAAATAAATTAGGGTAAAATAAGACACAAAAGGAGTTGTGGTCTAGTGAAAAATGGCGCCACATGGGAGACAAGGAAGTGACACCATAGAGGAAGCAAGGGGTCCAAGGTTCAAGTCTTGGCTCTTGAAATTTATTTTGGTTTCTCTTTTAAATAAATCTGGAAGCGAGTAGGTAGGCTTTATAGTTAAATGTGTTGGACTTATGACACAAAGGAGCTTGTGTCCTAGAGGCTACGTGGGAGCCTGAAGATGTTATGAGAGAACAATATCTGAATCTATTCACTGGTAAGATTTTTGGGGACGAAAATCCCTAAGGACGAAGAGTTGTAACAGCCCGATTTAGACCCTAGTCGGAATAGTGGTTTTGAGACCACAAATCTGAGGTTAAAAAATTATTTTAATATTATTTTTAGTGTTTACAGTATGTGATTAAGCATGTGTGAAAATTCTGTGTGAAAATTTTATCGTTTGAGTGTCCAATTTGATAAAAGCACTTAATCGCATAAAATGCAAAAGCTGTGTGCTAGTTGTTAAAGTGCTTAATTGGCATGGCTTCTTAAATGAGAAGTCCTTATGTTGTTATTAAACCATTAATAGATTGGATGGACAAAAATGGGTTAAGTTAGTGGAATTTTAAATGTTATATATTAAGGTTAAAATGGTAATTAGGTTATTAAGTTGATATTAAATAAAACAAAACCAAATATTCATTTGATTCATGCATTCATCTTGCCGAAAATCACAAGAAAATAAAAGAAAACGAACATTAGGGTTCGACACATTTTTTATCTTGATTGAGGTATGTTTCGAGCTCGATTTTTAGTGATTTCTACGTTTTTTTTATCGTGGCTTTGTGTTCTATCAAGCGCATGCTTTAATTTTTGAGTTTGTTGATGATTTTTAGATATGCCATTGATGAATGCTTGAGTTTTGTGAAAGTTGATGATGAAATATGAAAGATAGGTGATAGATTAACATTTTTAGTCTTTGAATTTTTGGTGGATTTGAGTAATTTGGGCTAAATTGTGAAAGTGAGAAATTGGAGGACTAAAATGTGAAATAAATGAAATATGTAGGCTTGTATGAGCATAAGGAATATTCGGCCAAGCATGGGAATATTGATATTTTGTGTATTTTGTAATTTTATGAAATAGGGACTAAAGTGTCAAAATGTGAAAATGTGAGGGCTATTTTGTAAAATGCCCTAAATATGTGTGTTTGAATTAAATTGAATGATTTGGTGAATGAATGAGCTAAATTTGAATATGTATAAATCAAGAAAGGAGAGATTCGGATCGAGATCGAGGCAAGAATAAAGTGCTCGATTGATCGACATGAATCGTGTTTTTACGTTCGAGGTAAGTTCGTGTATAATACGAATCATTTAATTCATATTCATGTGTTAAGAAATGAATGAATATGTGGTTGATGAATTAGAAATGCTATATGTGGGTTTGAGAAATGTGGCACTAAGTGTGCGTAATTAGATTTGAGACAGAGGTGAATGGCACTGTGTGTGCGAAATAAAGAAAGTATCGATTACATTGATTGGCACTGTGTGTGCGATACCGAGTTAAATTCGGTTTAATGTAAATGCACTAAGTGTGCAATGAGATTTAAGCTTCGGCTAAGAGATTGGCACTAAGTGTGCGACTAATTCGAATGAATAATGAAGATTGATCGAAATGTGGTATCAAGCATTGAATAGCAAGAATGATCGTTAGCTAAGTGTTGGCAAAGGTATGTACAGAACCTATGTGGTTGATGACTTTGTAAATGGATAAATGGATAGTTATGTGAGTATTGACTATAGATGAAATTGTGTATTATTGTGATTTGATCTATGTGATGGTTTATTTTACATATTGAATTTGAATCATTGAGTTAAATGTATTATATTACAAACTTACTAAGTTTTAAAGCTTACTGTGTGAAGTTTTATCTGTTTTACAGTGTAATTAAAGCTAGCTCGGATTCGGGGATCGTCCGCGACTCAATCACACTATCGGCTATCTATTTTGGTACTTTTGGAAGTTGTATATACTTGGTATATGGCATGTATAGGCTAGTGATTAGGGTATGTTTTGAGATGTATATATATATATATATATCTTGCCATGTGATATGGCTTGATGGATGAATGATCTTAGTATATGGATTGGATATGTGAGAAAGATGGTCATAATGTGTATGTGTGTATTATGTGAATGATCACTATGGTATGAGTTAGGGAAATGGAAATGGTATGTTTCATGCAATGAATTGATAAGAATTAAATGATGTATAGATTATGTGGTTTGGGTGTGGAATTGATACTTTGGGTAGGTATGTTTGAGTTGGAATTTAGTATAGATTATGCTATGAATTGGTATGTTTTGGATGCCATTTGAGGTATGAATTTGTATGGTTTGATGCTTGTATGTGTGACCCAAAGTGTGGGTGGAAAATTGGCCTTGCAAATGGCCTATATTTGCCCACATGGTTGAGCACACGGGCGTGTGGCTCAACCGTGTCTCTTAAGATTGTAATTCGAAAACAAGTCAGACTCGCACACGGGCTAGACACACGGGCGTGTGACTGGCCGTGTGAAACAAGTCAGTGTCGACCACGGGTGAAGCACACGGGCGTGTCCTCGGCCGTGTGGATATGTAACGATCTGAAATTGGGCCTAGTAGGATTAGGCCCATTAGGCCTTGAGCGTAGAAGCGTTTTAAAAATTTTTGAGAATAAGAGAACGGCATTATTTCAAGTTGGACTTATTAGGAAGGTGATTTTAGAAAGTTACGGGGTTCTATGAAGTTCCGGGTTCAAGTTGGGCTTTAGTAAAATTTTGTGTTTTAGCACTTTAAGGAAAGATAGTAAGTGGCATCAAGGCTTATGGAAATAAGAGAGCAATTTGCTTGCATAATTGAGCATATGGTAAAGAGGTTATGGCATTAAGTGAAGAGTATGGAGGGAAGAGGTTCGAATACCATTGTGTGCAAATTTTGACTATTATTTTTGCATTCTTTCCCTAAGTGTCGGCCAAGCATGTAAATAAGGCAAGGTGGACTTTTTATTTTTGGCAAGATGGCTAAGGAAAATAGGAAAGAATGAAGGTGAGGAAAGAAATCAAGAGAAAGGGGAAAGTAAGGGGAACAAGTGGCCTTTTTCAAGGGAAGTGTTATGGAAAGTGTGGTTGGCCAATTTTTGACCATTATGGTCATGAATGTGGACGGTTTTGTGGTAAAAGGGAGGTAGCCGAATTTTGCTTGGTGTTTTGGTAAAACTATAGTGTTTGTTTTGGTCAAAAATACCTTTGGCTTCAATAGTGTCATTTTCTCCAAATTGCTACTCTTTGTGAGTTTTAGTTTTTCTTCTTTCTTTCTTCTTTGCCGAAACCTCCTAGCACATTTGTGCAACATGTTCATCTCCCTTTGATAGCCGAATCACCTAGCATCCATCCAATCTTCCATCCTTTTCTTTTAACCATTCCTCTAATCTTTTCTCTTCTCTAAATCGACACCACCATAAAATCATATTTTCTTGTTTGATTATCCTCCATAGCCGAATATCAATATTCATTTTCTTCTATAACCGAACCTTCATCTCTTTTCTATCTTTTCTTCTCATCCGTATGTACACTCAATCCTTGATTAATCAGTAAGTGTTCATCTCAACATTTCTTAATTTTTTTTCTCTTAATACCGAATCTATGTTTTGGATTGGGATGGTCATTTTGACCGAGACCATCATCTTTTTTCTCTCTCAAACAAGATCTTTTTCTTCTTCGTAGTGATATAGTGGAAGGCCGAAACTTTGAATCTTCCGAAGTTATCATACAATCGTTGGGAATTGGTCCTAAAAATCTTCAAGGTAAAGGAGCACAAGTGATTTGTATTAACCAAATCATTATCGTCGACTCGTCAAGCAAGTGGGGTAAGAACGTTGTTATAAGATTTGTTTTGGCCAAAGGTGGGATAATTACTAACGACTCTTTCGCTCACCAAATATTGTTAGGACGGGATTTCAGTAGTCAAAGGATAGGATCGATTCTTGGTGCATTGGGGGAGATCACATTCGTGGTAAGTGGAGTTAGCCTAATAAAGTGTTTCTAGTTACGATTATCAAAGTAGAGACAAACCTTCTATCAATTATCATTATAGGTGTTGAAACGGTAGAAAGCACAACCCGTAATCAAGGTGTGTAATTCCGTACCCTTCCGAATATATGTTTGAAATGGTGTGTAATCTCACACTTCTCTGAAATTTTGCATGAAATATTCTGTGATTCAGTCGCAATACCAAAGAAAACCGAAAACCGGCATCCGTGATCACTTGGGCATGCGTATGTCCGTAGTGGTAACCATAGTTTGCAATGAAACAGCTTTTGGTCAGCAACAGTGACATGATTTTGAAAAATCATGGAAAATAGGATAAAGAGAATTAGAAAGTGAAAAAGATATCAAATTAAAGCTTACTGTGTCTATTTTGATATGGAAGAAACGGAGAAGGAAAAGGAATTTTATATTCTGAGATATCTTAATTTTTGTGAGACTGGTTTTGATGGTCTTCGTGGTTCCCTGTTCTATCTTCAAAAAAATTGTTTAAAATTGTACAAAGTGAATTATGAGTTATAAGTTATATGTATGGATTCCTTAGAGAACCTATTTTGAATAGAAACAAATGGGAGCAACATATGAAAACCGTACAGTGAGATATTTTAATTTTGGGTAAGAGAAGTCAGAACCATTGGTCAGTGAAAAAAGGGAAACTTTAAGGAATAAACTGTACTAATTGGTTAAGCCAAAAATTCTGGAAAACTTTTAGTAAGAAGATATATGAGTCTAGTTTCAAGGAAAATTTACGGATTTAAATTTCGAGTTTCCTAACCCGAGTTATAGTCAATTTAGTCAGTATGACGCAGATGGACAGTTTCGATTTTTATGCCCCAGATTAGTAGTTAAGTCTAGGTTGCGGAATTACCAAAATACCCTTGGAGGGTAAATTACCGAAATACCCCTGGGTTACGAGATTACCTAATTACCCTTAGTGGGTAAGATTACCGAATTACGAAAATGCCCCTATGTGCCGAATTACGGAAATGCCCGTAAAGGGCCGATTTGTAATACTGCCTTAACGGGCCAAATTGTTATATTGCCTTAATGGGCTGATTTGTTATATTGCCTTAATGGGCCAATTTGATATATTGTCTTAATGGGCCGATCTGATATATTGCTAAATGGGCCAATTTGATATATTGCCTTAATGGGCTGATCTGATATATTGCAAAATGGGCCAATTTGATATATTGCTTAATGGGCCGATATGTTATATTGCTAAATGGGCCGATCTGATATATGGCTTAATGGGCCGATTTGATATAATGCCCTAATGGGCCGATTTTGTAAAGTGTTAATGGGCCAAATTGTTTGTAATAAATCTCTGAGTTATTAATTATCGTGGTTATATTGTAAATATTATGATTTACGATGTATGTTGCATTTACATAAGTTGCATGGGATTGGGATATTGATGATCGGGGAAGTGAAATTTGGTGGCTCAGCCACAAATATTATGAAATGGCATCTTGCCTGCGAATTAAATGGCATCTTGCCTGCGAATTATTATAAATTGCTTAATGCCTGCGATTGGTTTGTTGGCGGGGTGGGTTGACAAAAGATCCCCACAGTGTGTTGGTTGAGTGCGGGTGGTGTGTAGCGGATGGATTATTAGGATGGTTTGGGTTTGCATACATTCATACATTTGCTTCATTTTAAGATTGTTTTGTAAATGGGCTTGGTCCAAGTGTAATACGTTAAATGGGCTTAAGCCCAAAATATTGCTAATGGGTTCAAAGCCGGTGGATGACGGTAAGGGGATTATACACTCGAGTTCTTGTAACTCACCCCGCTTTCTTAACCCTTGTAGGTAATGCTCAAGTGAGACTTGGGGCCATGGATGACTCGGTGGAGGCCATACTTCAGAAATGGTGTTTATTTTTTTAACTTTAGATTTTTATTTCCGTTCACTTTACTATTTTGGGTTTTTATGTTGTAATAAGGCCTCTCGAGTATATTATTATTTGCTTTATGGTGGATATTCTTATTATTTTGCTTAAATTGTTTAAAAGGAATTTTCTAAAAATATAAATAATGGTTTCAAAATTGATTAATAAATGGATTTTATAGCAAACTTTTTACAAATGATTTAATTCGGATTCTCTTTCAAAATTATCTCGACATTTTTAAAAGTCACGGTTTTAAAGCTCACTACCTCGATTTTCGACTCATCAAACAATCTTTCAAAATACTTGTATTTTATCTACGTTTCTGCAATGATTTAAAAATGCTTCACAACTCTATTTCTAAACATCACATTTTTGTAAATTGTTTATTTCAAATATGCTTTACGCACCAAAAGGTTTTTTTAAAGATAATTATGTTTTCAAGTAGTTAACAATTGCTTAAGTGTTTTGGGTTTTAACAAAGAGGTGTAATTCTCAAACAAGTTTTTCCATGTGACACGCTGCATTCGGGCCTAACTTCTAGGCCGGGTTTGGGGTGTTACATTTTAAAAACTTGTTTGAGAATTTCAGCCTCTTTGTTAAAACCCAAAACACTTAAGCAATTGTTAACTACTTGAAAACGTAATTATCTTTAAAAAACCTTTTTGGTGGCGAAAGCATATTTGAAATAAACAATTTACAAAAATGTGATGTTTAGAAATAGAGTTGCGTACATTTTTAAATCGTTATGAAACGTAGATAAAATACAAGTATTTTGAAAGATCGTTTGATGAGTCGAAAATCGAGGTAGTGAGCTTTAAAACCGTGACTTTTGAAAATGTCGTAAATAATTTTGAAAGAGAATCCGAATTAAATCATTCGTAAAAAGTTTGCTATAAAATCAATTTATTAATCAATTTTGGAAACCATTATTTATATTTTTAGAAAATTCCCTTTTAAAACAATAGAAGAAAAATAATAAGAATATCCACCATAAAGCAAATAATAAAATACTCTAGAGGCCTTATTACAACATAAAAACCCAAAATAGTAAAGTGAACGGAAATAAAAATCTAAAGTTCAAAAATAAAACACCATTTCTGAAGTATGGCCTCCACCGAGTCATCCATGGCCCCAAGTCCTCGTCACGGAGCATTACCTACAAGGGTTAAGAAAAAGGGGGGTGAGTTACAAGAACTCAGTGTATAATCCCCTTACCGTCATCCACTGGGCCTGAACCCATTAGCAATATTTTGTGCTTAAGCCCATTTAACGTACACTTGGACCGAAGCCCATTTACAAAACAATCTTAAAATGAAGCAAATGTATGAATGTATGCAAACCCAAACCATCCTAATAATCCATCCGCTACACACCACCCGTACCAACCAACACACCTGTGGGGATCTTTTGTCAACCCACCCCGCCAACACACCAATCGCAGGCATTAAGCCATTTATAATAATTCGCAGGCAATATGCCATTTAATTCGCAAGCAAGATACCATTTAATTCGCAGGCAAGATGCCATTTAATTCGTAGGCAAGATGCCATTTAATTCGCAGGCAAGATGCCATTTCATAATATTTGTGGCTGAGCCACCAGATTTCACTTCCCCGATCATCAATATCTCAATCCCATGCAACTTATGTAAATGCAACATACATTGTAAATCATAATATTTACAATATAACCACGATAATTAATAACTCAGAGATTTATTACAAACAATTTGGCCCATTAACACTTTACAAAATGGGCCCATTAGGGCATTATATCAAATCGGCCCATTAAGCCATATATCAGATCAGCCCATTTAGCAATATAACATATCGGCCCATTAAGCAATATATCAAATTGACCCATTTAGCAATATATCATATCAGCCCATTAAGGCAATATATCAAATTGGCCCATTTAGCAATATATCAGATCGGCCCATTAAGGCAATATATCAAATTGGCCCATTAAGGCAATATAACAAATCAGCCCATTAAGGCAATATAACAATTCGGCCTATTAAGGCAGTATAACAAATCGGCCCTTTAGGGGCATTTCCGTAATTCGGCCCATAGGGGCATTTTTGTAATTCGGTAATCTTACCTACTAAGGGTAATTTGGTAATCTCGCAACCCAGGGGTGTTTCGGTAATTTACCCTCCAAGGGTATTTTGGTAATTCTGCAACCTAGACTTAACTACTAATGTGGGGCATAAAAATCGAGACTGTCCATCTGCGTCATACTGACTAAATTGACTATAACTCTGGTTAGGAAACTCGAAATTTAAATCCGTAAATTTTCCTTGAAACTAGACTTATATATCTTCTTATTAAAATTTTTCCAGAATTTTTGGCTTAACCAATTAATACAGTTTATTCCTTAAAGTTTCCCTTGTTTCACTGACCAATGGTTCTGACCTCTCTTACCCAAAATTCAAATATCTCACTGTACGGTTTTCATATGTTGCTCCCATTTGTTTCTATTGAAAATATGTTCTCTAAGAAATCCATACATATAACTTATAACTCATAATTCACTTTGTACAATTTTAACCAATTTTTTTCAAGACAGAACAGGGAACCACGAAGTCCATCAGAACCAATGTCACTAAAATTAAGATATCTCAGAATATAAAATTCCTTTTCCTTCTACGTTTCTTCCATATAAAAATAGACACAGTAAGCTTTAATTTGATATATTTTTTTCTTTCTAATTCCCTTTATCATATTTTTTGTGATTTTTAAAAATCCCGTCACTGTTGCTGACCAAAAACTGTTTCATTGCAAACTATGGTTACCACTACGGACATACGCACGCCCAAGTAATCACGGATGCCAATTTTAGGTTTTATTCGGTATTATGACCGAATCACAGAATATTTCATGCAAACTTTCAGAGAAGTGTGAGATTACACACCATTTCAATCATATATTCGAAAGGGTACGGAATTACACACCTTGATTACGGGTTGTGCTTTCTACCGTTTCAACACCTATAATGATAATTGATAGAAGGTTAGTCTCTACTTTGATAATCGTAACTAGAAACACTTTATTAGGCTAACTCTACTTACCACGAATGTGATCTCCCTCAGTGCACCAAGAATCGATCCTATCCTTTGACTACTGAAATCCCGTCCTAACAATATTTGGTGAGCGAAAGAGTCGTTAGTAATTATCCCACCTTTGGCCAAAACAAATCTTATAACAACGTTCTTACCCCACTTGCTTGACGAGTCGACGATAATGATTTGGTTAATACAAATCACTTGTGCTCCTTTACCTTGAAGATTTTGAGGACTGATTCCCAATGATTGTACGATAACTTCGGAAGATTCAAAGTTTCAGCCTTCCACTATATCACTACGAAGAAGAAAAAGATCGTGTTTGAGAGAGAAAAAAGGTGATGGTCTTGGTCAAAATGACCATCCCAAACCAAAACATAGATTCGGTTAAGAGAAAAAAAATAAGAAATGTTGAGATGAACACTTACCGATTAATCAAGGATTGAGTGTAAATACGGATGAGAAGAAAAGATAGAAAAGAGATGAAGGTTCGGTTATAGAGGAAAATGAATATTGATATTCGGCTATGGAAGATAATCAAACAAGAAAATGTGATTTTATGGTGGTGTCGATTTAAAGAAGAGAAAAGATTAGAGGAATGGTTAAAAGAAAAAGATGGAAGGTTGGATGGATGCTAGGTGATTCGGCTATCAAAGGGAGATGAACATGTTGCACAAATGTGCTAGGGGGTTTCGGCAAAGAAGAAAGAAAGAAGAAAAACTAAAACTCACAAAGAGCAGTAATTTAGAGAAAATGACACTATTGAAGCCAAAGATATTTTTGACCAGAACAAACACTATAGTTTTCCCAACACACCAAGTAAAATTCGGCTACGTCCCTTTTACCACAAAACCGTCCACATTCATGACCATAATGGTCAAAAATTGGCCAACCACACTTTCCATAACACTTCCCTTGAAAAAGGCCACTTGTTCCCCTTACTTTCCCCTTTCTCTTGATTTCTTTCCTCACCTTCATTCTTTCCTATTTTCCTTAGCCATCTTGCCAAAAATAAAAAGTCCACCTTGCCTTATTTACATGTTTGGCCGACACTTAGGGAAAGAATGCAAAAATAATAGTCAAAATTTGCACACAATGGGATTCGAACCTTTTCCCTTCATACTCTTCACTTAATGCCATAACCTCTTTACCATATGCTCAATTATGCAAGCAAATTGCTCTCTTATTTCCATAAGCCTTGATGCCACTTACTATCTTTCCTTAAAGTGCTAAAACACAAAATTTTACTAAAGCCCAACTTGAACCCGGAACTTCATAGAACCCCGTAACTTTCTAAAATCACCTTCCTAATAAGTCCAACTTGAAATAATGCCGTTCTCTTATTCTCAAAAAATTTTAAAACGCTTCTACGCTCAAGGCCCAATGGGCCCAATCCTACTAGGCCCAATTTCGGATCGTTACAGGATAAGTCAGTATGTATGCCTTGTTTTGCCACGGCTTGGACACACGGGTGTGTCTAAGGCCTTGTGAGGCACACGACTTACCCACACGGGCGTGTGACCTCTGTAGCTTTGAAAAATGTTAAGTTTTTGGAAAAATTTCGTATGTGCTTGGTTTAGTCCCGACCCCTTTCCAATGCATGTTTAAGGTCTCGTAGACCTCATTAAGGGACTATATGATTATATTTTGTTATGTTTTGACATTATTGTACTTTATGCTGTAAAATGATTATAAGTGTTTCGAATGTTCGGTAATGCCTCTTAACCCTATTCTGGTGACGGTTACGGGTTAGGGGTGTTACATGACATTGTTGAATCTATGTGTTCTTTGATGTTTAATGTTTTAAATATGAAAGCTTGATGATAGCTTTACATGTTTTGTTAAGTGATTTTTGATGAAAATGCATAATAGGGATTAAATTGAAAAATGTGAAAATATGCGGTTAAATATGCGAATAAATGAAAAATGTGGGTTGATATGTGTATTAGGGAAATTCGGTAGCATATGATTGGATGAAATTGCATCAATTTGTGATATTGTGTAATAAGGACTAAATTGTAAAAGTTGTGAAATACTTGGGGTAAAAGTGTAAAAGTACTTCAAAGTGTGATATGGAATAAATTGAAAGAATATGTGATTGAATAAGTTAATTTTGAATTCATATAGATCAAGAAAGAAAGAATTCAGATTCAAATCGGGGAAAAAGTAAGGTTATCGAGTAGTCGACCCGATCCGTTATTTCTGTATACGAGGTAAGTTCGTATAATTGAACTTGAATGTGTAATAATTCAATTGATGGATGGTATTGAGATTCTATTTATTCTATGGCTAAATGTGATGAATTTGATTTAAATATACGGTTTAAGTGGATGAGTTACTAAATAAGACCATAGATGGGCTATGGCAAATCGGGCAATAAGACCATAACCGGATTATAGCATGTGAATGTAAGACCATGACAGAGCCTTGGCAATGTATTTGTAAGACCATAGCTGGACTATGGCATCGGAAAATTGACGTACTTATATAGTAAGCATTTATAAACTCGAAGTGATTCGATAAGCGAATTGGTGAGAATGGATATGTATCAGTACAGGTATGTACAGAAAACTGTTCGAATAATGAATTAAAAGAAGATGAGAACTTATGAGTTGCTTTCTAGTTAAACTTTATGTTATCTCATTTATTGAGGTTTTAATTGCAAATTATGTATCTATTTGGAATTGTTAATGAATGAAGTTGATTATTTCATATATACATACGAACTTACTAAGCTTTATAGCTTACTTTGTTTATTTCTTCTATGTTTTATAGTATATCGAAGCTAGCTCAGAACCGGGGATCGTCAGGAACTTCATCGCACTATGGGACATCTATTTTGGTACTTTTGAGTTGTGTATATATGGTATATGGCATGTTTAGGCTTTGGTCATATTGGTGTGTTTGATGGAAATGTATTTGAGCTATATGAGGTAGCTTATGGAAATTATGTGGTTTGTGGTGTACATTGCCATGTGTTATGGTTGATGTTGAATTATGATACTCAAATGTTTATTATGGTATGAGGTATTTATTTTGTTGAGATATGTTTAATATGGATTGTATTTGGATGATGAATTAGATGTATTATGTTTAGTAAAGTAGGTTGAATTGATAGGTATTTGAATTGGTAAATGGAATTGAATTGAGTATTGAAATGGTGGAAATAGATATGGTATGATTTGTGTACTGGTTGATGACTTTTGGCTGCACATTTGTATCTTGAATTGGTACCATTTGGGTTATGTAGGTATATGCAAAGATGGGTGGAAAATTGGCTTGGTAAATAGCCTATTTTTGTCCACACTGGCAGAGACACCGGCGTGTGTCTCGGCCAGCGTGACACACTGCGGCCATGTTACACTACCGTGTCCCCTAGTGTTGAAATTGAATTGAAGTCAGATGCTCCTCCACGGTCTCACACACGCGGCGTGTATTCGTCCCGCGTGTGGTACAAGTCAGTATACCCCCTAATTGGCACACGGCCTAGCACACAGGTGTATGACTTGGCCGGGTTGCATAAGTCAGTATACCCTACAGGTTTGACACAGCCTAACACACGGGTGTGTGTGGCCACTTTGAAGGGCACACGGGCGTGTGGTTGGCCGTGTGACCCAAGTCAGTATGTATGCCCTGTTTCCACACGGCCTGAGACATGGGCATGTCTGGAGCCATGTGAGGCACACGGCCTGTTCACACGGGCGTGTGACTCGTGTATGGTTGAAATTTTTTATAAACCATAATTTATACATATTTTGACCCCATGCTTGGCCTATTTTTTGATGAATTTTCATTAGATTTGATGAATTCGATGCTCCTAATCCTTTAATTTCATGTTTTACACTCAGGAGAGCTTAGGGAGTCGAAAAGAACGAGAAATGGGCCAAAAAGGGACAAAATAGGCCTACCTCAGAATCGAACACGGCCTGGACTATCACACACGATCCGACCACACGGCCGTGTGTGACGAGCAGAATCGAACACTGCCTAAGCCTTCGCACACGGGCGTGTCCCTACCGAACCCAAGTCTAATTCTATTCAGAAAAGGCTACTTGTGGGCCAAGAAAGGTGTTCCAAAGCCTATATAAACACCCTAGGGGAGGACCTAAAGGAGGACACGGAGTAGAAAGAAGAAAAATACTCGAAGACAAACGTCGGGAGCAGCTTGGAAGGAGGATCTCCATCAAGACTGAAGATCCTCTATCAATTTCTCTTAAAGTTTTTGGGTTTTCTTATGTTTTGTAGTTTTCCGTATTTTAATATGTTTCCCTCTATCAGTATGAACTAAATTCCTTAAATACCTGAGGGGATGATACCTAGATGAATCTTATTACTATTTGATTTATAAGATAAATACTTGTTCTTATTCTTAATTGTGAGTTCTTATTCTTGTTTTAATAATTCAGGTTATTGATTCAAGTCGAATGTGCTTATTCAGAGGAGCAAAAGTCCCTGTTTAAGAGTAGATCAACACAATTAAGCGGAGTTGAATGCAATCCTAGATATAGGACGATGTAAATCTACTGGATTAGAGTCAAATCTAATAAGGGAATCCATAGATCGAGTTAATGCGACAATAGGGGTTTTAATTAGAAAGAGATTTCAATCAATTAACCTAGAGTCAGTTATTTTTAGTCTTGAAAGAGATATTAACATAAATCAGGGATTTCTACGGATTAAGTCAAGTGAATAAATCGTATGAATCAGAATTAATAAGTGTAGTCTAGGTGGATTCTTCCTTAGGTATTGCCTCTTTCATAAAGTTGTTTAAATGTATTTTCCCAATTCATTCTCTGTCGTGCTTTTAATTAGTTTTAGTTTAAAAGGAATCACTCCAAATCTTAGGCTAGATAATAAGAAGATAGTAATTACTAGAACTCTTGGTCCTTGTGGATACGATATTTTCGGTCTTACCATAACTATACTATTAAACGATAGGTGCGCTTGCCTTTATTGTGATCATAGTTAGTTAGAGACACATCAAGTTTTTGGCGCCGTTGCCGGGGACTAAGATTTTAGGAACACTAAATTTTTATTACTTTAGCCATTTTTATTTTATTACAATTTATTTTATTTTTATTTTTTTAATTTTTCTCTTTCTTTCCTTCTGGCAGGTGTCTCTAGTTTATGACTAGAAGAAACTTGTCAGGACCTTTACTTTACGACAGTGAGATTGAGAGTACAACTCGCAGAAACCGAAGAGAGATAAGGCGAAGCTTACAATACATACAAGAAGAGCAAGAGAACGATATCACTATTACCGAGGAGATGGCTGATAATAATCCGCTACCTCCGGTGGTTGCTGAAAATCCTACTCCTCGTACTATGTATGATTATGCTAAGCCTAATTTAATCAATTTGAATCGAGTATTGTTAGACCTGCTATTGCTGCAAATAATTTTGAACTGAAACCTAACACTATTCAAATGATTCAACAGTTTGTTCAGTTTGATGGTTTGCAGGATGAGGACCCAAATACTCATTTAGCCAACTTTTTAGAGTTTTGCGATACTTTCAAAATTAATGGTGTTTCTGATGATGCCATTCGCCTTCGGTTGTTTCCCTTCTCGTTGAGGAACAAAGCTAAACAGTGGTTGAACTCGTTACCACGAGTATCAATCACTACATAGGAACAAATGACTGAAAATTTTTTACTTAAATATTTTCCGCCGGCTAAAATGGCTAAGTTGAGGAATGATATTTCTTCTTTTGTGCAGATGGATTTAGAATCACTCTATGATGCATGGGAGAGATACAAGGATCTATTGAGAAGATGCCCTCACCATGGGTTACCATTATGGCTACAGGATCAAACCTTTTACAATGGTGTGAACCCCTCAACTAGGCAATTGATTGATGCAGCTACCGGTGGAACCCTAAATAACAAAACCCCTAAAGTGACTTATGAGTTTATAGAGGAGATGTCACTGAATAACTATCAGTGGCAAGTTATGAGGACGAAGCCAACAAAAGCCACTGGCGTTTTCAACCTCGACGCAGTTACCATGCTATCAAACCAGGTAGAGCTTTTAAATAAAAAGATTGATGGTTTGTGTGGTTCTTCGCAGGTACATCCAGTGATGCAGTGTGATACGAATGGGGGAGGAATAGGCAATACAGAATATCCATCCTACAACCCTGGCATAGAAAACGAACAGATGAAATATATGGGTAATAATTCTATACCTCAGAATAATCCCTATAGTAACACTTACAATTCAGGTTGGAGGAACCACCCAAACTTTTCATGGGGTGGACAAGGAAACCAAAGACAGCAACCCCCTCCAGGTTTCCAACCACCCTACCAGCAAGAGAAAAAGCCGAACCTTGAAGATATGCTAGCAAAGTTTATTTCGATGTCAGAGACCCATTTTCAGAAAACCGAAACGGAATTGAAAAATCAGCAAGCATCGATTCAAGGGCTTGAGAATAAAATTGGACAGCTAGCTAAGTTAGTTTCCGAAAGGCAACCAGGTAGTTTACCTAGTAACACCGAACCTAAACCAAAAGAAGATGTGAAGGCAGTTACACTAAGGAATGGGAAGGTGTTGGTTAAAGTTGAAAAGAAGATGCCACAAGAAACTAATGAGGCAAAAGGGGAGGAAGTAAACGAGAATGTAACACCGGTACTTAAAGAGTATAAACCACCGATCCCATATCCAGCAAAGTTGAAGAAATACCGCATGGACACACAATTCGGTAAATTTCTTGAACTTTTTAAACAATTACATATTAACTTACCTTTTGTTGAAGCTATTTCGCAGATGCCGACATACGCAAAATTCTTAAAAGAGCTCTTAACAAATAAAAGGAAGTTTGAAGAACTATCAACCGTGGAGCTTAACGAGGAATGTTCAGCTATTCTCCAAAATAAGCTACCAACCAAATTGAAAGATCCAGGAAGTTTCACTATTCCCTGTTTAATTGGTAGTTTAAATATTGAGAAAGCATTAGCTGATTTAGGTGCCAGTATTAATTTAATGCCTTATAAAATGTTCAAGTAGCTCGGTCTTGGGGAACCAAAACCCACTAGGATGAGTATTCAATTAGCTGATAGATCTATTAAATATCCTAGGGGAATTATTGAAGATGTTTTGGTAAAAGTTGATAAATTCATATTCCCTGTTGATTTTGTTGTGCTTGACATGGATGAGGACGTTGAGGTGCCTTTAATTTTAGGACGCCCATTTTTAGCTACTGCTAGGGTTGTTATTGATGTAGGTGATGGTAAACTTGTGCTAAGGGTAGGTGACGAGGAAATTATTTTTAAAATTTATGATGTTATGCGATACTCTAGAGAGCAAGATGATTCCTGTTTTTTATCGACGCTATTGATCATTCTATTCAAGATTATTTTCAAGAAATCATACATAAAGACACGTTGGAACTGTGTCTTGCCTAAGGTGAGGAGGCAAATGACGATACCAATGAGGGCATTGGTATGAGGGCATTGAAATAAATGACGAACTAAAACAAAAATCCTCTATTGAAGAGCCTCCCAAATTGGAATTGAAACAGTTACCAAATCACTTAGAGTATGCATTCCGGAGATAATTCTACACTACCAGTAATTATCTCTTCAGAATTGGAACCCATGAGAAAGACGAGTTACTACAGGTACTAAAGGAGCATAAAAGAGCCATAGCTTGGAAGATTTCTGACATTAAAGGGATAAGTCCATTGTTTTGCACCCACAAAATTTTAATGGAAGATGAATATAAACCATGTGTGCAACCTCAAAGACGATTAAATCCCAACATGAAGGAAGTTGTTAAAGCTGAGGTAATTAAACTTCTAGATGCTGGAGTTATTTATCCTATTTCTGATAGTAATTGGGTAAGTCCTGTGCAGGTTGTTCCAAAGAAGGGAGGCATGACTGTTGTAGCCAACGAAAAGAATGAATTGATTCCAACAAGAACAGTCACAGGTTGGAGAGTCTGCATTGACTATAGGAAGTTGAACGATGCCACGAGAAAAGATCACTTTCCCTTACCCTTCATTGATCAGATGTTAGAAATATTATCTGGGCATATGTACTATTGCTTCCTAGACGGACTCTCTGGCTACTTCCGAATCCCAATAGCTCCTGAGGATCAAGAAAAGACAACATTTACATGTCCATATGGTACGTTTGCCTATCGTAGAATGCCTTTTGTATTATGTAATGCTCCTGCTACTTTTCAGCGCTCCATGCTAGCCATCTTTGATGAACTTGTGGAAGATATTATGGAGGTATTTATGGATGACTTTTCGGTATTTGGTAATTCTTTCCACCTTTGCCTTAAAAATTTAAAACAGGTTCTAATGAGATGTGAGGAAAAGAACCTTGTGCTTAATTGGGAAAAGTGTCACTTTATTGTTCGAGAACGGATTGTGTTAGGTCACAAAATTTCTAGTAAAAAGATTGAGGTTGATAAAGCAAAAATTGAAACCAAAGAAAAATTACCTCCTCCTAGTTCAGTTAAGGCTATTAGAAGCTTTTTAGGACATGTCGGATTTTATAGAAGATTTATTAAGGATTTTTCTAAAATAGCTAAGCCTTTAACAAAATTACTAGAAAAAGATGTGCCTTTCAATTTTGATCAGGAATGTTTAGATGCATTTAATACCCTTAAAAATAAATTAATAAATGCTCCAATTATAATTGCACCTGATTGGAATTTACCCTTTGAACTGATGTGTGATGCGAGTGATTTTGCAGTAGGTGCGGTTTTGGGACAGCGAAGAGACAAGCATTTTCAGCCGATTTATTACGCTAGCAAGACATTGACGACCGCACAAGAAAATTACACCACCACAGAAAAAGAGTTGCTAGCTGTGGTTTTTGCATTTGATAAATTTAGACAGTATTTAGTATTATCTAAAGTTGTCGTTTACACTGACCATTTAGCTCTTCGTTATCTGTTAACTAAATCTGATGCAAAACCTCGACTCATAAGATGGATTTTACTCTTACAGGAATATGATTTGGAAATTCAGGATAAGAAAGGAGCTGAAAATCTTGCGGCAGACCATCTTTCTAGGCTTGAAAATCCACATATCAAAAACTCGATGAGAATGAGATAAATGACTCGTTTCTTGAAGAACAAATCTTGGCTATATCCGACTCCGAGGTACCCTGGTTTGCAGATATTGTGAATTACTTAGTTGCTAACATCCTACCGAAAGGGTTGACACATCATCAAAAGAAGCGATTCTTTGCTGATGTAAAAAACTATTTTTGGGAGGACCGTTTTCTTTTTCGTGTATGTGCAGATCAAGTAATTCAGAGATGTGTTACAAAGGCAGAAGCAAGTAAAATTCTAGAACATTGCCATTCAGGACCAACAGGAGGACATTACAGTAGGTGAAACACCCCAAACCCGGCCCACAAGCCCCGACCGGATATGGTATGTTTCTTAAGAAAAATTCGTTTTGTCGTTTTGTAAAATGATGTGATTTTGTGGTAAAGAATAGATTTGAAGTACGAACTTGTTAAAAATTGTTTTGAAATTTAAATTTGTTTATATAAATATATAATCATCAAAATCTATGTTTTTAATAAAAATTATTTTATCAAAAGAAGATCCAAATTTATGAATTATTAATATTTTGAAAACCATAAGTATTTAGATGTCAAAACATTTTCATACGATTATCGAAATATTTAATTGTTTAAATTGAAATTGATCGTAGCAGAATATAAATTAAAACGTAAAAGTAACATAGCTAATGGCGACCTTATTACAAAAACATATCCCAAATTAAATCCCAAAATATATAAGAAAACGTAGTAAGTTTAATATAAAGGAAAACCCAATTTACTGAGTTGAGCAATGGCCACCACGTAGTCCTTGCTGACCCGGTCCAAATCATTGAGTATCACCTGAAAAGATATCCCACTGAAGGGTGAGTCAACAGACTCAATGTGTAACAATATACTAAAAGTCCAATCGATCATAGTAATAAAGCCCATAATATAGCAAATCGATAATAAATGATTAAATCACATATACATATAAATGAAATGCAATCCTGAACCAAACTTAGATATCCATCCATTACACACCACCCGTACCTACCAATCACACCGTGGGGATTACTAAATCGACCCTCCATCCGCTACACACCATCGAAGGCAGTTGCTGCAGTCAACATGCACATCGCCCTTATAATCGTGGCATAGCCACAAGATAATTGTGACAGAGTCACCGGATTCATAATATCGTGACCGAAGTCACTGGATTCATAATATCGTGACCAAAGTCACCGGATAATGTGGTAAAAACCACCGGAACACTTCCCCTTTCAATATTACCCATATGCCCATGCAATAACATATTATTTCAATACTATGCCATATATCCCCGAAATCATATCGGAATCATATACATTTCATATTTATGCCTATAGCATTATTAACGATGCAGATATCATTCCTTGTACATTACCCCAAAATCATAACCAAATATCGGATATGTCTCATATCAAAAATTTATACATAATGTTAAGGAATAACGTACCTGAATTCAATTCACTGTACCATTAAATGATTCCCGAAGCCATAATCATTTATATTTCTTTATAAACACATTTTCATCAATAATACTATTAATCTATTAGAATTTTAGTGTAAGCTACACACCTTGTAAACACGGAGATTGATAGAATACTTAAGATTTCCGACTCTTGCCTATAACGTCGACAGCACCTACATAACACTTATGTGAGAAATCGATTATCACTAAAAAGATATGGCCTTTGGCCGAATTTCATTATCTCTTTACCTTGGATTATTCAAATCCCGAATGATCCCCCCCTAAACGTTGGCTACAAAGAAACCCCAAACTTTCCTTCAAGTTTCAGCCAAAGATAATAAAAGGAATTAGAATTTCGCTTTTCAATCGTTAGAAAAAGAAAGGGATAAAGAAATTAGTCTAGAAGAGGTTCTTACTGAAAAGTAAAGACCAAAATGCAAATGGTCTCTAAACTCCAAAAAAAATTCAGCAAGATGAAATAGAAAAATAGATTCAAATGAAAAATATGATAGGTTTTTGGTGCTTAGAAGCAATCGGTTTCAATGGTGTCAATGGAGTGAAATTTTCGGTTTTAGAAGAGAATGGAAAAGAAAAAGAAAAGGAGAAATGATCAAAGAGAATAGATGGGTTTCGGTTATGGAAGAAATTGAATAAAGAAAAAGTTGTTGGTAATGGTCAAGTAAGAAAGGATGAAAGAAAATGCCTTCAAAAGTGGTAATATTTTGGTACCAAAAGAGAGAAAAGCTTGAGAGAAAAAAAGAAGAAAAAAAAGTACCAATTTGGTCAAAATATGATAGCCAAAACAAAACAAAGTTTTCACCTATTGCAAATGACAATTTCGGCTAAGAAGAAAAATTTGGAGAAAAGGAAAAAGATGCACAAATTGTTAAGATTTTGGCCAACTAAAACCCCTAATCCCATACAACATTCGCCAACTCACAAGCCAACACAATCCCCTTTTTCCTCCTCATTTCTTCCCTATCATCTCCTTAATCACTATCACAATTAAACCAACCCCCCTTAGCCCTTATGCCGTCTAGGTTCATGGTCAAATGACCATGGAAAAACTTCCAAAACATCACCCACTCTTCAAGCCTTTTGTCCCCTAAACATTCCATAACAACTTGATTCTTTACCTTAACTACTAACTTTCCTTTTTCCTTTGGTCTACTATCCAAAAATAAAAGCAGAATCCATCCAAACTAGATAAAGCTTGACCGACACTATAGGAAAGAGAACAAAAATTAAAATTCCTTCCAATTGCTAGCTAAGGGATTCGAACCTCTACCCTCATGCATTCACCCATGCGCCATCACCACTTTACTAATTGACTTGTCTTGTGATTAAACCTCAAATTAATTCTCTTAAGGCCAAACTTGCTCAGCTCCCCTTCTAAAACTAAAAATCTAATATTTTTCTAAGGCATTCTCCTATATTCTAAAATTCTCGAATTCTCTAAAACTCATACAAAGAGCACACAACAAAACAATACACACATTCAAGCGAAAAATTTCAAAACCCCTAAATCCTGGATATTACAATTCTACCCTCCTTAAAAAAAAATTTCGACCTCGAAATTACCTGACAAGAATAAGTGAGGGTATTGCTATCGCATAGCTTCCTCCGGCTCCCATGAAGCTTCTTCCGATCCATGGTTACGCCATAACACTTTGACGAGAGGAACTGATTTCCTCCGTAACACTTTCACATTCCGATCTAGAATTTGAATCAGTTCCTCCTCATAGGACAAATCTGATCGTAGTTCTACCTCCTCAACTGCCACAACATGAGATGGATCCGACCGGTAACGACGTAACATCGAAACATGAAACACATCATGCATTTGCTTCAACTCCGAAGGTAACTCTAACTGATATGCCACTGGTCCAACCCGCTTCAAAACCCGATAAGGTCCTATAAACCTGGGGCTTAACTTTCCTTTGCGACCAAATCTCATCACCTTTTTCCAAGGCGACACCTTTAGGAACATTTGGTCTCCCACAACAAACTCTATTTCCTTTCGCTTCAAATCTGCGTACGACTTTTGCCTATCAGATGCCTCCTTCAACCGAGCCCGAATTACCTTAACCTTTTCTTCAGATTCGGCCATAATCTCTGGACCCAAAACCTGACGTTCCCCTAATTCTGTCCAACATGTAGGAGTGCGACACTTCCGTCCATATAGTGCCTCATACGGTGCCATCCGAATCCTGGCTTGATAACTGTTGTTGTATGCAAACTCGCTAAAGGCAAAAACTCTTCCCAGCTTCCTCAAAATCTATCACACATCCCCTTAACATGTCCTCTAATACTTGGATTACTCGATCGATCGACCGTCGATCGTGGATGAAATGCCGTCATCAAGTCTAATCTCGGTGCCCAAAGCCCGATGTAATGCTTTCCAAAATCGAGACGTAAACCTCGGATCCCTATCCAAAATAATCGACACCGCACTCCATGCAATCTTACAATCTCTCGCCACATACAACTTCGCCAATTTCGCGCAAAGAGTAATCAACTCGCATGCGGTATGAAATGTGCGAACTTCGTCAATTGATCCACTATCACCCACACCGAGTCTTTCTTGGTAGGCGTAAGGGAAGTCCACTAACAAAGTCCATGGTGATACGCTCCCACTTCCATTGCGGAATCTTTATCTACCAAGCAATCCCGATGGAACTTGGTGTTCACCTTAACTTGTCGACACGTTAAGCACTTCCCCACAAATTCCGTAACTTCCCGCTTAAGACCAGGCCACCAAAATTGATCCCAAGATCCATATACAACTTATTACCTCCCGATGCATCGCATAAGGACCACTATGTGATTCTGAAGAATTCTCCGCCTAAGCTCTTCATCCTCCCACATCTACGATCTTACCCTTGAAACACAAAACTCCATCATTTATTAACACCATAATCTTCCAACTCTCCATTTTGCACTTGCCGTAGCTTAACACTTAAAACATCATCTACCAACTGTCTTTCTTTCACCTGACTCAACCACATCAGCTTTACTTGTAATTCCGCCAACAAACTTCCGTCGTCAAAAAGACTAAGATGTGCAAACATCGCTCTTAAATCCGACACCACTTTTCGACTTAGAGCATCTGCCACTACATTCGCCTTGCCCTGGTGAAACTCTATAGAGCAATCATAGTCTTTTAACAACTCCACCCATCTTCGCTGTCTCGATTCAACTCCTTCGAGTCGTGAGATATAAGACTCTTGTGGTCCGTGTAGATTCTCGATTTTTCTCCATACAAATAATGCCTCCACACCTTAAGAGCAAAGACTACCGCTGCTAACTCCAAGTCATGCATCGGGTAGTTATCATCGTGAGGCCTCAATTGCCGAGACGCATACGCAACCACTTTCCCGTCTTGCATCAAAACACATCCCGATCCAATGTGAGACGCATCACAATACACCACAAAGTCCTTCCCTGCCTCAGGCTGAATCAAAATCGGAGCTTCAGTCAAAACCCTCTTAAGCTTCTCAAAGCTCTCTTGCTGCTTATCCGCCCACACGAAAGGTATCTCTTTTCTCAACAACTTCGTCAAAGGTGCCGCTATCGAGGAGAATCCTTCGACGAACCTTCTGTAGTAACCCGCTAATCCCAAGAAATGCGAACCTCATTTCACGCACTTAGGTGGTTTCCAATCTATCACCGCCTCAATCTTCCGAGGATCCACCCTTATCCCTTCCGCAGACACCACATGGCCTAAAAACGCAACTTCTTTCAGCCAAAATTCGCACTTGCTGAATTTGGCATAAAGCTTCTTCTCCCTCAACACTTGCAACACTATTCGAGATGCTCATCATGTCAGAACTCGGACTTGGAATACACAAGAATGTCGTCTATGAACACAACAACAAATCGATCCAAGTAGGGTTGAAAAACCCAATTCATCATATCCATGAACGCAGCTGGGGCATTAGTCAATCCGAACGGCATTACCAAAAATTCATAATGCCCATATCTTGTTCTGAAAGTCGTCTTGTGGATATCCGCTTCCTTCACCTTTAAGTCGATGATACCCGACCTTTAAATCTATCTTTAAGAATACTTGTAGCTCTCTTAAACTGATCGAACAGGTCGTCTATCCTTGGCAAAGGATACTTGTTCTTGATGGTCAGCTTATTCAACTGTCGGTAATCTATGCACATACGCATAGTCCCGTCCTTCTTCTTCACGAACAAGACCGGTGCTCCCCATGGTGACACACTAGGTCGGATAAACCCACGATCAAGCAACTCTTGAATTTGAGCCTTAAGCTCAACCAACTCCTTTGGTGCCATTCTATACGGAGCGATAGATACTGGCGCCGTTCCAGGCAACAAGTCAATCCCAAATTCCACTTCACGATCCGGAGGCAATCCTGGAAGTTCTTCCGGAAAGATATCCACGAATTCTCTCACAGTCCTGACCTCTTCAACAGTTGCCTCCTTAGCCTCCAAGGCACTTGTCCAAACATAAGAAAAGCCAAACAACCTTTCCTAACCATCTTTTCTGCCTTAAGAGCAGATACTACATTTGATAAGTAGTTCCGTCTCTCGCCCAACACCACAACTTCCTTATCGTCCATAGACCTTAGTGACATCCGCTTAGCAGCACAATCCACATTCGCACGATACTTCACTAGCCAATCCATGCCTAGAATCAAGTCAAATTCTCCAAATGGCAACTCCATTAAATTAGCCGGAAACTGCGTCCCTTGAACTTCTAAAGGCACTTCCTTAAAGAGCTTATCTACTACTACGATCATCCTAAAGGACTAAGCACGATCATCTTCCTAGGTACAGTCTCAAAGTTCACATGCAGAGTTCCAGATACCTCACTAGCGATGTAAGAATGAGTCAACCATATATCTATCAAAGCAATAAAAGGCAACCCAAAAATAAGAAACGTGCTGTGATAACATCGGTGCATCACTATCTTCCTCCGACGAACCGCATACACCAAACTCGGTCGTCTAGCCTCGGTGCTACCATCGCCTCTGCCGAGTCCCGCGACCTCTACCGTAACCATTACCTCGCCACTCGAACCACGACGCCTCATCGGCCAGTCTTGCCCACCTCTGCCCGGCTGATTAGAACCCGACCTCATCGAACGGTTCCTCTCTCTGTATCCATAGGACAATCCCTAATCATATGATCCTTGGATCCACACTTAAAACATCCTCCTGTCTTCTTCCAACATTCTCCCGGGTGCATCTTTCCACATTGAGCACAAGTACGGTATTGTCCTCCCATAGTAAGCTGCTGACCTCGCGGCCCATCAACTCTAAGTTTCTTTTGGAAATTCCCGGATGACCCTGAAGACCCATAGCTCCTCTTATTCTTATTCTGACCTCGATCTCTGCTCGCTCTCACCGCTTAACTTCTTCTTGACTATCCGTGCTCTATCCACTAAAACTGCAAAATCTCTCTCACGATGCGGTGCAATCAACACTCGCAGCTCATCTCGCAACCCATCCTCAAATCTGAGACACCGCTCATAATCAGTAGCTACAATCCCTCTGGCATATCGGCTTAACTGCAAAAACTCCGCTTCATACTCAGCTATCGACTTATTTCCTTGTACCAGATTCAGGAACGCCTTTCTCTGAGAATCAATGTAGCTAGCTCCGACATATTTCCCTTCAAACTTAATCTTAAAATACCCCCAATCCACACGATCCACATGAATACTCTCTTTGACAAATGAGCCACCACTGTACGCCTCGTCACGAAAGCAATGAAACAAATACTTTTCGGCTTCTCCTCGCAGGCGTCTGATCCAAATCGTCCATGATCCTCTCGATTGTTTCTAACCAATACTCCGCTACACTCGAGCTACCCCAGATACTCCCCTAAAAACCTCGTCTCCATTAGATCTAAGTCTCTCAGCCACTGACTTTCGTGCTCCATTACCCATACTAGCTCCTACTACTCGTTCTAAGACTCGTAGCATAGCCTGCGATACAGCGTCATCTCCTCCAGTTTGCTCATAAAATTTCGCTCCAACAGCTGGTGGCGGTGCCTCATTTTCAGAACCCTGACCAGATCTAACTGGTTCCGACATAGCCATTCTGCCTCTACCGCGTCCACGACGACCATGTCCCCTAGAACTCATGTCTACTTAATGCCTTATCTGTTTTTACGAAAATTTTATGCATTAGAGTCTTTTCACTTTCTTGTTTAAAGAAAATTTTATGCAACAGAGTTTTAATTAGTGGTTTTCCCCGTATAAGTACACATATACCTAGGGTCCATGTCTCTAAAGTATAGTTTTCTTAGGTTTATCAACATACTGAAATCGATTTATCAACAAAAGAACTTACCAGGTGGACTTGGGTCGAGAACTCGGGTGCCATGCTTCTATAAAAACCATTTTTTTTTTTACCAAAAATTTTCAAAATCAATCATTTGGGCCAAATTTTTAAAACGTTGTGGACTTCAAAACCCAAGGACGAGTATTTAAAACTGGGCTCTGATACCAAGTTGAAACACCCCAAACCCGGCCCACAAGCCCCGACCGGATCTGGTATGTTTCTTAAGAAAAAATTATTTTGTCGTTTTGTAAAATGATGTGATTTTGTGGTAAAGAATAGATTTGAAGTACGAACTTGTTAAAAATCGTTTTGAAATTTAAATTTGTTTATATAAATATATAATCATCAAAATCTATGTTTTTAATAAAAATTATTTTATCAAAAGAAGATCCAAATTTATGAATTATTAATATTTTGAAAACCATAAGTATTTAGATGTCAAAACATTTTCATACGATTATCGGAATATTTAATTGTTTAGCTGAAATTGATCGTGAGCGAATATAAAAATTAAAACGTAAAAGTAACATAGCTAATGGCGACCATATTACAAAAACATATCCCAAATTAAATCCCAAAATATATAAGAAAACGTAGTAAGTTTAATATAAAGGAAAACCCAATTTCTTCGAGTTGAGCAATGGCCACCACGTAGTCCTTGTCGACCGGTCCAAATCATTGAGTATCACCGAAAGATATCCCATCAAGGGTGAGTCAACAGACTCAATGTGTAACAATATACTAAAAGTCCAATCGATCATAGTAATAAAGCCCATAATATAGCAAATCGATAATAAATGATTAAATCACATATACATATAAATGAAATGCAATCCCAACCCAACTTAGATATCCATCCGCTACACACCACCCGTATTCTACCAATCACACCGTGGGGATTACTAAATCGACCCTCCATCCGTTACACACCATCGAAGGCGCTTCTTTGCGAGTCAACATGCACATCGCCCTTATAATCGTGGCATAGCCACGGATAATTGTGACAGAGTCACCGGATTCATAATATCGTGACCAAGTCACTTTGGATTCATAATATCGTGACCAAAGTCACCGGATAATGTGGTAAAACCACCTAACACTTCCCTTTCAATATTACCCATATGCCCATGCAATAACATATTATTTCAATACTATGCCATATATCCCGAAATCATATCGGAATCATATACATTTCGTATTTATGCTTATAGCATTATTAACGATGCAGATATCATTCCTTGTACATTACCCCAAAATCATAACCAAATATCGGATATGTCTCATATCAAAAATTTATACATAATGTTAAGGAATAACGTGCACTGAATTCAATTCATCTGTACCATTAAATGATTCCCAAGCCATAATCATTTATATTTCTTTATAAACACATTTTCATCAATAATACTATTAATCTATTAGAATTTTAGTGTAAGCTACACACCTTGTAAACACGAGATTGATAGAATACTTAAGATTTCCGACTCTTGCCTACAACGTCGATGCGGAACCTACATAACACTTATATGAGAAATCGATTATCACTAAAAGATATGGCCTTTGGCCGAATTTCATTATCTCCTTACCTTGGATTATTCAAATCCCGAATGATCCCCCCTAAACGTTGGCTACAAAGAAACCCTGAACTTTCCTTCAAGTTTCGGCCAAAGATAATAAAAGGAATTAGAGTTTTGCTTTTCAATCGTTAGAAAAAGAAAGGGATAAAGAAATTAGTCTAGTAGAGGTTCTTACCGAAAAGTAAAGACCAAAATACAAATGGTCTCTAAACTCCAAAAAAAATTCAGCAAGATGAAATAGAAAAATAGATTCAAATGAAAAAGATGATAGGTTTTTGGTGCTTAGAAGCAATCGGTTTCAATGGTGTCAATGGAGTGAAATTTTCGGTTTTAGAAGAGAATGGAAAAGAAAAAGAAAAGGAGAAATGATCAAAGAGAATAAATGGGTTTCGGTTATGGAAGAAATTGAATAAAGAAAAAGTTGTTGGTAATGGTCAAGTAAGAAAGGATGAAAGAAAAATGCCTTCAAAAGTGGTAATATTTTGGTACCAAAAAGAGAGAAAAGCTTGAGAGAAAAAAAAGAAGAAAAAAAGTACCAATTTGGTCAAAATATGATAGCCAAAACAAAACAAAGTTTTCACCTATTGCAAATGACAATTTCGGCTAAGAAGAAAAATTTGGAGAAAAGGAAAAAGATGCATAAATTGTTAAGATTTTGGCCAACTAACACCCCCTAATCCCATACAACATTCGGCCAACTCACAAGCCAACACAATCCCCCTTTTTTCTCCTCATTTCTTCCCTATCATCTCCTTAATCACTATCACAATTAAACCAACCCCCCTTAGCCCTTATGCCGTCTAGGTTCATGGTCAAATGACCATGGAAAAACTTCCAAAACATCACCTACTCTTCAAGCCTTTTGTCCCCTAAACATTCCATAACAACTTGATTCCTTACCTTAACTACTAACTTTCCTTTTTCCTTTGGTCTACTATCCAAAAATAAAAGAAGAATCCATCCATACTAGATAAAGCTTGACCGACACTATAGGAAAGAGAACAAAAATTAAAATTCCTCCCAATTGCTAGCTAAGGGATTCGAACCTCTACCCTCATGCATTCACCCATGCGCCATCACCACTTTACTAATTGACTTGTCTTGTGATTAAACCTCAAATTAATTCTCTTAAGGCCAAACTTGCTTAGCTCCCCTTCTAAAACTAAAAATCTAATATTTTTCTAAGGCATTCTCCTATATTCTAAAATTCTCGAATTCCCTAAAACTCATACAAAGAGCACACAACAAAACAATACACACATTCAAGCAAAAAATTTCAAAACCCCTAAATCCTAGATATTACAGTAGGACTAGGACAACACATAAAACGCTCGAATCAGGTTTTTATTGGCTCACTCTGTTCAAGGACGCTAACAGGTATGTTACTTCGTGTGATAGATATCAAAGAACAGGTAATATCTCTGTAACACCCCAAACCCGGCCTAGAAGTTAGGCCTGAATCTGGCGTGTCACATTAAGGTGTTTTTCGAAAACCGCATTTTCATTGAAAACCCTTCTTGATATTTAAAAACTAAAGTCTCAGTTTGCGATTGTTATTAATAGTCGACATTTAATAAGAAGTCATTACCTTCAAAACCTTGTTCATTGCGGAAGCTTAGTTTAAAACAAGTAACTTATGAAAACGTGATATTTACAACTTAGTTGTGAAAGCGTAGTGTTTTGAAAACAGATATTGTTTTGGGAAAACCGTGATTCAATGTTGAGCAGATTTAAAACCAGATAAACTAAAAATCCAAAACTAAAAATCGGAGTTTAAGAGAGGCCTTATTACAAAATATGAACCCAAAATAAAATAAAAAATAAGTAGAATACAAAAATCTGAAACTGCTCGTAGTGTGGCCACCCCCGAGTCCTCCAGTACGTCGAACCGCCTACTGAGGATTACCTGAAAAAAAATTAAAAAGAGGGGGTGAGTTTACGAAAACTCAGTGTGTACAATCCCTCATCAGTCAGAACATGCATCCCAACAATCCGGGCCGAAGCCCGTTACAATAACGTGGCAATTGGGCCTTAACCCATATCATATGTCACATAACATAAATATATGGGCTTAAGCCCATCTCAATAATATAATCTGTATATGCAATGCATTAATGCCCATACCAGCCCTGCACTCCGTCTCCTGTCCAACCGTGCACTTCTGTGGGGATTTAATCGACCCACCCATCCGTACACTCCTTATGTAGCACCGGTTGCGGCACTAACTTATCGGTGCAGCATGGCTACTCAGTGGCTAAAAAGCCTTCGGTGGATCCACAGTCGTCAAGCGACCATGCGATCCTATTAGCACTTCCTCCGTATTAATAATCACATCCCCATGCAACATAATAACACATGAATGCAACATAAAATAATAATCATACGATAATAATCATAAATCGTATACAAGAATAACCATATAACATGTAGGGGCGTTTTCGTCATTTTACCCTTCAGGGGCATTTCGGTCATTTTACCCATCGAGGGTATTTCAGTAATTTCATAAACTAGGGGTATTCTAAACAGAGATAATGAGAATATTGGGCCTAGGGCCCATTCTCAGCCCAAATGGGCCCACACGCTCGTGTGGCCCATTTGGCCCAAATCTAGCCACAGATATGAGATTCCCATAGTCTAATCCAACATCTACTACACAGTCATATAACTTATTCATATGGGCCCACGGGCCCATTGGGCCCACTTGGCCCATCGAGGCCCATCGAGGTCCAGACAGCCTAACCCACAAGAATACTCAAGATGGCCTCAACTATCACGTCGAAGCCCCCACACGTGCGCTTGTACGCTCGTGTGGCTACCATCACCGTGTGACCGGTATTTCGGCACTTGCCGCTCTACAGCTAGAGTAGGGCGAAATACACACCTGATAGGAATCTGAAGCTAAACCGCACTCCGAATGCTCCTATGCCCAACGGCAACCAGGTATGCTTCCTCTCCTTATCGACAGCTCCATTTATAGCCAGCTTCTCACCTTCCCTCTTGCTAGCTTTCCGATGTGGGATCCCTCCTTTAGTAGAGTTTAAATCCAACACAAACTCTCGCCGCCCCAACTTAGCAAAATAAATATCCCCTTTTTGCTACTCATGAGATTCGAACCCAGGCTCCCCTATAGCATAATCTACGCCGCTAGCCACTAGGCCACAAGCTCCTCTTGTGTCTTAAAGTATGCGCAACTAAATATAAACCTATGGGCCAAAGTCTAAGTTCACTTAAAAATAAATCAAAATGAAATGCAAGCCAAGACTTGAACCCAAGCACTCACTTATCCCCTTAATGACGCCTTGCCACTAGACCACTCCCTTCCTTGTGTCATTTTCCTCCACATTTTATTCTGAAAGCCTACTACTAACTCCCAGGGTTTTATTCACCTAAAACCAAAATTTCCCTAAAGCTAGAGTTTGAACCCGAGACTTCATAGAAGCCCTCTAACCTTCCAAAATCACTCACCTAATAGATCCAACTTCCATTAAAGCCGTTCTCTTGTTCTCAAAAAAAATTTAAACGCTCCCGTGCCTAAGGCCCAATGGGCCCAATTCTACTAGGCCCAAATTCGGGGCGTTACAATATCTAAACACGATGAAATGCCTCAGACGTATATGCTATCATGTGAAATATTTGATGTATGGGGTATTGATTTTATGGGTCCATTCCTTAGCTCATTTGGGAATAAATACATCTTAGTAGCGGTTGATTATATGTCAAAATGGGTGGAAGCTCAAGCTTTACCTACTAATGATGCTAGAGTGGTAGTGAGATTTCTTAAGAAACTCTTCTCTCGATTTGGAACACCTAGAGAAATTATTAGTGATAGGGGTACTCATTTTTGTAATACTCATTTTGATAAAATCTTAAAGAAATATGGAGTGCACCACAGAACAGTTACCCCTTATCACCCTCAAAACAGTGGACAAGTTGAAGTAGCCAATCGAGAGCTTAAGCGTATTCTAGAGAAAACTGTAGAATCAAACAGGAAAGATTGGGCATTAAAATTAGACGATGCTTTATGGGCCTATAGAATCGCTTTTAAAACTCCCATAGGAACATCCCCATACAGACTTATCTACGGAAAGAGTTGTCATCTACCATTTGAATTAGAGCACAAAGCATTTTGGGCTATTAAATTCTTAAACTATGATCTTAAACTTGCAGGTGAGAAATGATTGATGCAGTTGAACGAGCTAGATGAAGGGCGAGCTAATGCCTACGAGAACTCACGATTATACAAGGAAGCAACAAAGCGACGCCATGATGCTCGTTCGAAGCAACCGAAGCAATTTGAAGTTGGAGATCTTGTTCTACTATGCAATTCGAAGCTCAAATTGTTTCATGGAAAGCTGAAATCAAGATGGTCAGGTCCATTCATAATCAAAACCATTTTTCCCTATGGCACAATTGAGGTAACTCATCCAACTTATGGCACATTCAAGGTAAACGGTCAACGACTTAAACTATATAATGGTGAAGATTTTAGGGATATGAGAGAGGAGCTTCAGCTCCGTGAGCCTTCATAAAGAGATGAAAACAAGGGAAGTCTAGCTTAAGACTTTAAATAAGTGCTTCTTGGGAGGCAACCCGAGCACTAACCCCAATAATATCCATATTTTTGATTTTTAGCACCTAACTAAAAACTAACCAAATTAATAGGTGCAGGTTTTCGTACCCACACGACCTTGCACACGGGCGTGGCCGTGGCTGTGTGGACACCACGAGTAGGTACATCGGTGTGGTGGAGAACGTGCGAAAATAAGACGAAAATTTTCCCCAAAACACGGGCTGCGATAAAATGCCACGGCCGTGCGATACGGTCGTGGTCAAAACTGACTAAAGAACACGGGATGCGATGAACCCACACGGGCGTGCCTTAAGACCGTGGGTGATACTGAGTAAGTGACACGGGCGTGCGACACGCCCGTGCCAAGAAGCCGTGGTTGAAACTGAGTAAGTCAAACGGACGTACGACACGCCCGTGCCTATAGGCTGTAACGCCTCAAATGCGAGCCTAGAAGAATTGGGCTTTGGGCTTTGGGTCTCAAAAAATTTTTAAGTGAGTGAGAAAATGACAATTGGCATGTGGGCTTTGAGGGTTAATGAATTTGGAGTGTCTAGGGGTGTTAGAAATGTTCTGGGATCAAGTAAGGGTATAGGAAAAATTTTGGTTTTAGCCCAAGGGATCTGTGACTTCAGGTAGTAGGCCTTTTAAATAAATGAAGAAGAAAAAGGACACAAGAAGAGCTTGTGGTGTAGTGGAAAAGTGGCGCCACATAGGTAGCAGGGAGGTGGCGTCATTAGCAGGCAAGGGAGTCCAAGGTTCGAGTAGTGGCATGGTATTTTGTTGGGGATTTAATTTTTGCCTTCTAGATGGTTAGTAGTGGCGTTGGATGTGAACTCTGAAGGAAGTGTTCATAAGAGAAAATTAAGGAAGGGATAAATGAGCTTATCTTAGAGAAAATTTAGGATGAGATTGAGGAGTTATCATGGAGAAAAGTTAGGAGCTGAGAAGTGTGAAGAGTTGGTGCCGTTTTGGGAAGTGGGAAGTGTATAAATTCGGCTTAGAAGGGTAAATGAGTGCCGTTTTTGGGTCTTTTAGGGGGTATTACGAATTTTCATTATGGCTTTCGGCATTTGGAGAGTTTTGCAAATAGGTCAGTCTTTCTTTTCTTGACCGAATATCCTGTAGTTACCCTCACGCAAGCACATTTGATCTTTTCTTTTCTCCCCCTCATTTTGTTCTTCTATTGCCGAATTCTTCCATTGCCGAAAAACCATCATTCTTTTTTTGCCGAAATCCCTATTGGTGTTGCGTTCTTCTTCTTTCTCTGAAAGCCGAATACTCCCTTACAGTCGAATAGCCCTATCTTTTTGCCGATTCCTTGTTGTTTTTCCTCTATCACAAATCAGTTGCTGATATCTACTCTTAATCAAGTTTTAAAAGATGGATCTCGTTCAATAACTATCTAGGCCGCAGGATAAATGGTTGGATTCGATAAGTACTTAGTCAATCTCCTTTAGTGTGTTTTGGTAAAAGCCGAAGGGCTATCTAACCTCTCCTTGTCGTTAACCTTGTATTAACAAGGGTAGGGTTCAAAGATTGCAAGCGTGGTAAGGATTGTTAGCAAAGTGGTAAGTGTTCTCGTCTTAGTTATGGATTAGTGGATGGCCGAATGTAAGTATGGCTTATAGAGGTGACTTATGTGGAATATGAGTCACTTGATTTTGATGATATATGTTGGGTGCAAATCTAGGGGATATTCGTAAATAGTAGCTAAGGAAGGGCTATTAGAATCCGGTGGCACACGGTAAGGTTATGGTAAGGTTTCGACTTTTGGTAGATATTTTGTTTAAGTATGGGTGATTGATTGAATGTTGGTTGGTTGTAGGTTCAAGACCAAGGATAGTATAGCACGTCGCAGTAACCAGGTGTGTACAAACACCACACACACATGATATCGGCAATGCCGGAAAGTTGAAAAGCCGAAAGTGGCTAAATGGGCCCGGTGGGCCCTGAAGCTAAGTTGGATGAAATTAATTGATTTGATTATATGAATTGAGTTAGGCATGCATGTCACATGATCTGGAATTGTTTTGGGCCTAACAGGCCATATGAATGAGATTTGGTTCTAATGGGCCATAAGGATGTGAATTGGACATAATGGGTTATATGAACATGAAATGGGCTTGATGGGCTTTATGAAGACTTAGACAAGTATGCTAGGGTTTAATGGACTTTAGGCCTACTTCTGAACAACTCTCAAACTGCATAAAACTTAATTCTAATAATTAAACATGTCTGTGGACAAGTCGCTGGGTTAGAGTGTGGCAACGGACATATGCATGTCTAGGAGTGGATCTAGGGAGAGCTTGGTACTTAAGCGGTCCTAGTGGCCCACCTCCTCTTCTCTGGAATCCTACCTGGTGCATAGTGTCTGCTTCACTTTAGCCGCGAGGACTTGTTTATGGGCCAAAGTTCATAACTAAAACCCGGGAGGGACCAAATACCCCTGATTTGAAATTTACCAAAATATCCTTAGATTTGAAAAATTACTAAAATACCCCTGATTGTAAAATCACCAGAATACCCTTGACTTGCGAAATCACCAAAATATCCCTGATTTACAAAATTAACTAAATACCCCTGTAGAGTAGATTTACGGAAATACCCTTGGGTAGTGAAATGACTAAAATATCCCTAAGTGCCGAATGTGTGAGAATGTGTATGTTGCATTCATGAAATATATGTTGCACTTGGGTGGGTTTTGATGATACGGAGGAAGATTTGAGGATCGCGTAGTCGCTTGACGACTGTGGATCCACTGGTGGCTTTAAGCCCATTATAGCAGCTTTGCTGTAACGTTTGAGTAGTGCCACTGCTGGTGCTACCTTTGGTGTGTAGGGATGGGTGGGTTGATATTTATATCCCCACAGGTGTGTAGGGTTGGAAGGGAAATGATGTGCAGGGTTGGATTTGGGATGGGTGCATTGAATTCATGTGATACTGATGTGATGTGAGGTCGTTATGGGCTAAGGCCCAAGACCACCATTTTGATAGGGCTAAGGACCAATGTGATAATTGTATGTTGATTGGATTACCAAGGGTCGTACACACTGAGTTTCAAAACTTACCCCTTTTTATTAAATGTTTCAGACAATCCTCAGTAAACTGCTCGACGTGGGAGAGGACTCAGAGACGGCCACACTTCAAGATACTTAGAAGTTTTATTTATTTGTCTCAAAAGACATGATTTTAATTACTTTATTTTTGTTGGATGTAATAAGGCCTTGTACTCCGATTTGACTTTAGATTTTGGGTTTTGTTGTTTCAACTGTTTACTTAATTATTAAACTTGAGTAAAATTCTTATGTTTAAACTTGGTTTCTGAAATACTTAAAATAATAAAAATGGGCTTTTATCATTACTTAACAAGACTCAAGGATTTTGGGCTATTGGGTCTTAAATTTTTACTTAGCAAAATTGTTTTGAGTTATGCCTTTGATGTGACATTCCTGGATTCGGCCATAACGTCTGGGCCGGGTCTGGGGGTGTTACATAGGCCGTGGTCGATACTGATTAATTAACACGAGCGTGTGAACCTCTACACGGGCGTGGGCCAAGACTCAGACACGCCCTAAACCGAAATTTATGAAACACAGGGCTAAACACAGGGCACACGGGCGTGGGCCGCGACCGTGTGCCCCAATCCCTATTTAAACCCTGTCTACTATTCACTTTCTTCCCCAATTTTCTTCCCCTGAACCCTAGCCGCTCTCTCACCTAAACACCCTCTCCACTCCTTCTCCCCTACTTCGGCCACCACCACCCCCACCCCGCGAACCATCTGCTGATGAGGACCTTTGAGTCCTTTTATTTTTTCTTTTTCTTTTATTTTAATTTTTAAACTCTTTCTCTTTATCTTTCTTGTCTTTAATTTATATTATTATATTTTGATTTCTTTATATCTCTGGCTGTTTATTATCGAATAACCATAACGAAGTCCATTAATAAAACTCCCTAAAACTTTACTGATGACTCCGCAGTTTCAAAAGGTTCAAGGTGCTACCAAGGAACGAACAAACTACTGAAGTATTCTCCCCCACCTTCACCTCTGCCTAGTTCATCATACTTCTCATTGGACCTATTTCTATAATTTTCAATTTCTAAGGGTTCCATCCATAATTCAGGAAGTTTCACCTCCTTCCCTCTCTTATGATTTTCTGCTTACATTACTATTATATGTCTTTGTACATTGAGGACAATGTACATCTTAAGTGTGAGGAGGTCATTTAATTGATTATCAAAAACATCCCTGAATTATGTCTTGTTCTTAAGTAATTTTCTCATATTACTATTAGAATGAAACTTCTATTGACTTATGATTTTCATTGATATGTTTTGGATTAAGTCATAGGTAATTGTGCATTGATCGTTTAAACTTTAAGACACTAGAGAATCAAGCATGATAAGTCTATTTTCAGAATTAAAAAATTTTGTTAGGTTGTTTCCCTAAATTTAAAAATTACTTTGAAGTTTGAAATTTGCAAGATTGACATCAAAAACCATAATTTTTGTGAGATTTTGAGCCTTTTTTTGAGCATATACTTTTCTTGCTCACTTTATTGTTGGTTATGAGTGTGTCAATATTGATTTGTTATTCTAGAACTTGCTTCGATTATGCATGTCAAGACCACACCCTTGATTTGATATACTGAGATGATAAAGGCACCTAGGTTTTAACCCACTTAATCCACTAAAAGCCTACCTTCATAATTAACCCCTAGTGAACCCCTTTGATCCTGATAAACCGTTTCTTGATACACCCTTAATATTAACCCAAAACGCATTCTTTTTGATTCATTAAGAATTTTCCTTACTGTATTAACCCTTTTTTGTCGAGATTTGATTTGATCAGTTGCCTGACTATGTTCTCTATTTCAGTTGTTTATTTCTTATTCTTAAAAAAAAAATTGAAATATTTTCATTATTAGTTCTATGGTAGTTGAGCTTAAACGATTGATTTCACATTTTGAGAAGAAGCTCGGATTATTAGTGATAAGTTTTTAATTGATGTAGTTATTCAGTATTAGTCCATTTTTTCTAGTTAGGTTAATTGTCAATTCGATCTCGATTTTAACCCTCTAATTCAGCCTTTATCCACACCTTTAACCCAAGCCCCATTACAACCCTTTTTAAGACCTTTTGATTTGTGTATCATCTCATTTTATAGTGGTGGAGATTTGATTTTCATGCAAGCCTATGGTAATAACTTTTCATGTTTGACTTTTGAGTGCTTAATTTGAACCTTAAACACTTTGAGTAATTTGAGTGAATCTTTAGTGAGGATGTCAGTTCTTGTCGATTTTGAATCAAAGGTAATTATTTAGATAAGGGGAAACACCTATGTTTTCGTGCTATAAAAATTGTGACTTGGATTGTTTGAATCTTTAGAACTCTTTTAGTTAAATTATCAATGTATAAATTATCTGTGAATTATGATGAAACATTATTGATAAGAATTATGAATTAAGGAAGTTGATTTTAATTGTGAGTTGAGGATTTTGCTTGAGGACAAGAAAATGCTTAAGTGTGGGGATATTTGATAAACCATAATTTATACACATTTTGACCCCATGCTTGGCCTATTTTTGGATGAATTTTCATTAGATTTGATGAATCCGATGCTCCTAATCCTTTAATTTCATGTTTTACACTCAGAAGAGCTTAGGGAGTCGAAAAGAACGAGAAACGGGCCAAAAAGGGACAAAATGGGCCTACCTCAGAATCGAACACGGCCTGGACTATCACACACGGTCCGACCACACGGCCGTGTGTGACGAGCAGAATCGAACACGGCTTAAGCCTTCGCACACGGGCGTGTCACACGGGCATGTCCCTGCCGAACCCAAGTCTAATTCTATTCGGAAAAGGCTACTTGTGGGCCAAGAAAGGTGTTCCAAAGCCTATATATACACCCTAGGGGAGGACCTAAAGGAGGACACGGAGTAGAAAGCAGAAAAATACTCAAAGACAGCCGTCGGGAGCAGCTTGGAAGGAGGATCTCCATCAAGACTGAAGTCCCCTATCAATTTCTCTTGAAGTTTTTGGGTTTTGTAACACCCCAAACCCGGCCCATTCGTTATGAGCGGATTTGGTATGTCACACGAGCAAAACATGTTAAACCCTTTTTGTTTGTACTAAAATATTGCTTTGTTAAAAATCAAGAAAACAAGTTTGATTTGATAAAATACTACTAACCTCAAAGATTTGATTGATAAATCGATAAATTTGAACTAATGATCTTACAAAACCGTGACTTTTGAAAACGACGTTGAAAATTCGAAAGAGAATCTAAGTCTTTTGAAAATATCGTTAATAGTTCGAGAGAAAATATCCGTGTTAAAAATATTTGTAAAAGTTTATTTTGAAATCCATTTGTTAATCAATTTTGGAAACCATTGTTTAAGTTTTTAGAAAATTCCCCTTTTTAAACAATTTAAGAAAAATAATAAAAACATCCCAACCAAAAAGCAAAAATAAAAATAGTCCAGAGGCCTTATTACAACATTTAACCCAAAATAGTAAAGTAATAAAATAAACGAGAAAGAAGTCTAAAGTCCAAATAAACCATTTTTGAAGTATGGCCTCCCTCGAGTCATCCATAGCCCAAGTCCATATCATCAAGCATTACCTACAAGGGTTAAGAGAAAGGGGGGTGAGTTACAAGAACTTAGTGTGAAATCCCCTTATCGTTATTCATTGGGCCGGAAACCAATTAGCAATATTTTGGGCCTAAGCCCATTTACAACAACAATAATGTATCAAATATAATATGCATATGATATGCAATTCCCAAACCAAACCTAGTTTTCCATCCGCTACACACCACCCGTACCAACCAACACACCTGTGGGGAGCTTTAGTCACCCACCCCGCCAACACACCAAACATAGGCATTAAGCCGATTATATCAAATTTGTGGACAAGCTACCAGATTAACTGAATTTAGATGGCATCGCCATTTTTCATATTTGTGGCGAGCCACGAATTATCTTGTGAGAGCCACGAACTTTCTTCATCATTATCCCATCCCATGCAAATCATGTATATAATGCATAGCCATTCCCAACAATTTATTCAGATATTTATTACAAAATTAGGGCCCATTACAGCAATTAATCAAAAGGCCCATTAAGCAAAATATCAGATTTGGCCCATTTAGCAAAATATCAGATTGGCCCATATAGCAAAATATCAGATCGGCCCATTTATTAAAATATCAGATTGGCCCATTTATCAAAATATCAGATTGGCCCATTTATCAAAATATCAGATTGGCCCATTTATCAAAATATCAGATTGGCCCATTTATCAAAATATCAGATTGGCCCATTTATCAAAATATCAGTTTGGCCAATTTATCAAAATATCAGATTGGCCCATTTATCAAAATATCAGATTGGCCCATTTATCAAAATATCAGATTGGCCCATTTATCAAAATATCAGATCGGCCCATTAAACAATTTTGTAATTCGGCCCTTTAGGGGCATTTTCGTAATTTCGACCCATAGGGGCATTTTCGTAATTTCGATAATTTACCCACTAAGGGTAATTCGGTAATTTCGCAACCGAGTCTTAACTACTAATGTGGAGCATAAAAATCGAAACTGTCCATCTGCGTCGTACTAACTAAATGGACTATAACTTGAGTTAGAAATCTCGAAATCTAAATCCATAAATTTTCCTTGAAACTAGACTCATATATCTTATTACTACAATTTTTCCAGAATTTTTGGCTTAACCATTTAGTACAGTTTATTCCTTGAAGCTTCCCTTGTTTCACTGACCAACGATTCTGACCTCTCTTACCCAAAATTCAAATATCTCACTTTACAGTTTTCATATATTGGTTCCACTTATTTATATTGAAAATAGACTTAATAAGTAATTTGTACATATAAACTATAACTTATAATTCACTTTGTACAATTTTATATGATTTTTCCAAGACAGATCAGGGAACCACGAAGTCATTCAGAACCTGTCTTTCTCAAATTAACATATCTCAGAATATAAAAATCCTTTTCCTTCTCCGTTTCTTCCATATTAAAATAGACACAGTAAGCTTTAATTCGATATCTTATTCACTTTCTAATTCCCTTTCCCCTATTTTTCGTGATTTTCCAAAAACACATCACTACTTCTAACTGAAACTGTTTTATTACAAAATACGATTACCACTACGATCATACGCACGCCCGAGTGATCACGGATGCCGGTTTTCGGTTTTCTTCGGTATTTTGACCAAATAACAGAACATATCATACAAACTTTCAGAGAAGTGTGAGATTACACATCATTTCATATATGTATACGAAAGGTACGGGATTACACACCTTGATTAGGATTCCCTAAAGAACCACTCTTCGTTAACCCACTATATCCGAAGGATTTGCAAATAGGATATATCGAGTGGTTTCGTCCCTAAAACATAATTGATTAGTCGAAAATTCAATCCGATTTGCAACATAGCCAAATAGAGATATAACGAAAAATCCAAAATGAACCCCCTTACCTTATCGATATTGGATCCAATTTCCACCGTTTGACTTCGGCTAGAACAATACACGGTCTCCCACTTAAAACACTACAAAAAGAGAAAATAATCTCATTTGAGAGGGTAGAATAAAATGATGGTCTCGGTTAAAAGGACCATCCCATGCCAAGACATATATTCGGCTAGGAGAAAGAAAAAATAAAAAAAAAATGTTTGAATAGAACCACTTACCGATTGATCAAAGGAGTGAGTGTTAATACGGATGAGAAGAACGATAAAGAAGAAATGAAGGATTCAGTTTTTCCAAAGGAAAACGAGTGAACAATTTGATCTCCAAGGCTTAGGTACTTTCGGCAACAAGGAAGAAAAGAAGAAACAAAAATGCACACTAAAGGCTTGAAAATTCGACAAAGAGAAGAGGAAATTTGGAGAGAAAGAGAATGATACAAAAAACTAAAGAGAACAACCTCTCAAGCACTAGCTTTGCCAAAAAATCCTAGCAAAATTTGGCTATCACCCCCTTTAGCCCCAAAACCGTCCACATTCTTGTCCCTAATAGTCAAAATTTTGCCAACCACCCTTTCCATAATACATCCCTTGAAAAAGGCCACATGTTCCCCCTACTTTCCACTTTCTCTTGATTTCTTTCCTCACATTCATCCTTTCCTATTTTCCTTAGCCATCTTGCCAAAAATAAAAGTCCACCTTGCCTTATTTACATGCTTGTCCGACACTTAAGGAAAGAGTGCAAAAATAATAGTTAAAGTTTGCACACAATGGGATTTGAACCTCTTCCCTCAAAGTCCATCACTTGATGCCATAACCTCTTTACCAATAGCTCATTTATGTAAGCACATTACTCATTTATTTCTATAAGTCTTGAAGCTACTTACCATCTCTCCTTAAAGTGCTAAAATACCAAATTTTACTAAGGCCCAACTTGAACCCAGAACTTCATAGAAACCTCGTAACCTTCCAAATTCACTTAACTAATAAGTCCAATTAGCAATAATGCCATTCTCTTGTTCTCAAAATTTTAAACACTCCTACACTCAAGGCCCATTGGGCCCAATCCTACTAGGCCCAATTTTGGGATGTTACAATTCTACTCTCCTTAAAAAAATTTCGTCCTCGAAATTTCCAACCAAATACTAAACGCATCGCTCAAATCACACCATTAAGCTTTCGCTGCGCACTCTGATCTTAATAACACTAATGTACCTTTAACATAATCTTGAATCCTCTTTCACACAACCAAACGTCTAACCACAGAAGCAAACAGTTATCTACCTGTAACACCCCAAACCCGGTCAACACCCCACGACCGAATCTGGTATGTTACGAGGGAAAAACGTATTTGAGTGGTTAGGTTTTTCACTTAAAAGTTTGATGAAAACTCTTTGAGAAGTTTTGGACTTGTAGAAATCTTGGGCATGATTGTTGAAAACTTCATGTGTCATTTTGAAAACTCGGAAATTAAGAAGTTAAACAAGTTTATTTCATTTATAAGTTCACGTTGTATCTTTTTGTTACAAAACGTTTAGACTTAGTAGAAAATCGAGTTTAGGTTTAAAAATTATTTGAGTTTCCTTAACACCAAATCATAGTGTGATACCCGATGGTATAGTTTAAAACACATTGCGTTATAGTTTTGAAATCGTTGTCTTTCCAAGTTTTAGCAGATTTTAACTCAAGTAATTTATCAAGGCATATTAAAAAATCTACTTTAAGCATAACCATAGAAAAACATAATTTTAAAGGCCATTTACAATCCAAAATAAAACCAAATAGTAATAAATAAGCTAAAGTACCAAATTTTTATAATGTCTGAGCAAATCTTTATTTAAGCATGGCATGAGCACCTCGAGTCCATCCCGGCTCCATGTCCGCGTCTAAGTGTCACCTGAAATGTCAAAGGAGAGGGTGAGTCGCAAGACTCAGTGCATAAATCCCGCTCCCGATAATACAGCATGCTAACACACATCATATCATAGCAATATAATTAATGCACCCCGATCCTAACCATCCATATCACCTTTCTACCCCGTGTGGTACCAAACCACTGGTGGTGCCAAACCACTGGTGACCCAAAGTCACGATATCCATAAGTGTGGTGCCAAACCACTGGTGACCCAAAGTCACGAATAATCCAATGATGGGGCCAACCCATCGTGTGATACCAAATCACTAGCGACAATCCCGTATCTCACAAGTGGGGCCAACCCACGGTGGTGTCAAACCACAGGGACGAGTCGCAATGAGGTGCCAAACCTCTGGTGTCCCAAAGACACAAGTGTGATACCAAATCACTGGTGACCGTAGTCACAAATCCGATGATGGGGCCTACCCATCGTGTGATACCAAATCACCGGCGCTAATCCCAGATAATCAATCGTGGGGCCAACCCACCGTGGTACTAAGCCACTGGGGACGAGGCGCTGAGGTGCCAAACCTCTGTGACCCAAAGTCACAAAAATGTCATCTGTGGTACCAAACCACCGGAGGTGCCAAACCTCTGGTGTCCCAAAGACACAAGATGTCCCAAAGACACGGATATCATACTCACCTCCTCTCAATCACCCAACAACATATCATACTAATGCAAATGACATAAATCATACAATCATGTTAACATGCTCAAAATAGCATCTCATCATATTTTCATCATAACTCATGATATCTCATACATCATTACTGATTTCGTAATAAAACGGACTTACCCGTATCCGTGCTTATACCCCATCGGTACCAAATCCATCAATCATATTGTTTCACTTTAATAAGTAATCAGGTTATTAATCATATTATTAAACAGAAGTGTGTTAGTTTACACACCGGTAAATCGCAAATCTAATCCCAAAGAGCCCGTCTAAAACCCTCGATCACCTCGACAACTTTGATCCTAAAATCGCCAACCTGTGGGTTAGCACACATATCATTCGGCCATAACCATTTAAACCAAAAAGGGTTTATCAATTAACCCTCACCTTGCAATCGTTTGGTTTCCTACCAAACCCGAACCACAATGGTTCCTCCTTCAACAATCGGCTACACCTTAAAAAGAGAACGATTAATCCTTTGAACCCTTAGACTTAATCGAAACTAAACAAATAAACTAATAATAATAGTACCAATCACTTACCACTACTTACCAAACAGTTAATCGAAAGAAGAAGGCTCCACTTGTCTCCTTCAACAAACCGTATGTCCTATAATGAAGTCGATTACACAAGAGATTAGCTTTCTTTCAACAAATGCCCAAAGTCATCCTTAGCCTTACCAAAATCGATAGAGCACAAGAGAGAAAAGGAAAAGAATATTCGGCTAGCACTTACCTTATTCCAACCCGATTGAACACTACACAAGAGAGGTCCACCCCACTCCAATATTCGGCCAAGAGAGAAACTACTAGGTGAGGGGTTGATATTCGCCAAAGTAAGAACAAATGATAGAAGGAAATTTCGGCAGCACAAGGGAGGGATTCGGCTACAAACTAGAAAAATAAAACAAAATAAATGTGGTTCAAGAGAAGAGAGAAATCGGCCAAGAGTTGAAGAGAGGTTCTGCTCAAGAGTTTTTGAAATAGAAGAAAAATAAAATGGATAGAGGAGAGAGTACTTACGGTTCAAAAGAAAAAGAAACGAAAGAAGGTATTTTGGAGGATGGGGTTTCGCTAAGAAGATTTCAAGAAGAAAAAAGAAAGTATAGGAAGAAGAGAGAAGTAAGTTTCAAGCCACACAATATGAAGAGAAAAGAAAGAAAACAAGGCACATTCGGCTACCAAGAAAATTGAGAGGGACAAAACAAATTCGGCAAGGCTATAGGGGTTTGGTCTTTCGGTTCAAAAAAATGAAGAAAAAATGAGAGAAAGTTCACTTGTAATTCAACTAACAAAAGACAAAAGAAAACCTTTCCTTTGACACAAAAATGACCGAATATGCACAAAATTCCAAATGAATTTCGGCACTACCCCACACCCACACTACCAAGCCGTAACTCCCCCCCCCCCCAAACTCTCCTAAAATTCGGCCACATCCCCACAAACACTCCACACCACTCAATTCAAACTAGTTGAACTAGTCTCCTCCTCAAATTACTCTCCACCCAACATTCCACCATTTGACCAAGTCTTAGGCGAGTTTGAACCGCCTACAACTCCTCCCTCCATGCCGTCAAAATGGAAGCCAAAATGTGGGATCTCCGCACTTCGAACACAAGACCTCCACCCTTACACTTGACGCCAACCACAAGCTCCAAGTGGCGCCTTGCTTTGCCACTTTGCTAGCTCACCTTTGTGCTCAAAAACACCAAATAATACTCATATATCCCAGTTCCCTCGGCTCCCTTACTTAGGCCTAAAAACAAAAATTTTCCCACCTACTCGTGCATACCCCTAGCCTACAATTAAGTCCCAAACCACACAAACAACAACATAGCAAGCCAATAACATGCAAACAATGCCACCACAAAATAGCCCCTAACCCGGATATTACAGCTTCTACCCATAAAATAATTTCGACCTCGAAATTACCCGATCGAGAAGAGTTACGGGTATTGCTGTCTCATCATATCCTCGGGTTCCCATGTAGCTTCTTCCACGCCATGATTCCGCCAAAGAACCTTTACCAAAGGCACAGACTTCCTACGTAGAACCTTCACATCCCAATCTAGAATCTGCACAGGTTCTTCTTCCATAGTCAAATCTGGATTCACCTCGATCTCTTCCACTGCTACCACATGCGATGGATCCGAACGATAACACCGAAGCATCGAAACATGGAAAACGTCGTGGATCCGACTTAGCTCTGCTGGTAACTCAAGTTGATACGCCACTGGTCCCACTCGCCTCAGAACCTTATACGGCCCAATAAACCTCGGACTTAGCTTGCCTTTCCTTCCGAACCTCAACACTTTCTTCCACGGCGAGACCTTCAGAAAAACTTGATCCCCCACAGCAAACTCTATGTCTCTCCGCTTAAGATCGGCATAAGGCTTCTGCCGGTCCGAAGCTTCCTTCAAACGAGTCTAAATCAACTTAACCTTGTCTTCGGTCTCAGCAACCAACTCGGGTCCCAACAACTGACGTTCACCTAACTCCGTCCAACACGTAGGTGAGCGACACTTCCTGCCATACAACGCCTCATACGGTGCCATCTTGATGCTTGCTTGGTAACTATTGTTGTAGGCGAACTCAGGTAATGGTAGAAACTCCTCCCAACTACCTCTGAAATCCAGAACGCAACCTCTCAGCATATCCTCCAATATCTGAATAATCCTTTCTGATTGCCCGTCAGACTGCGGGTGAAAAGCCGTGCTAAATTCCAACCGAGTACCCAGAGCCTGATGCAACGCTTTCCAGAACCTTGACGTAAACCTGGGATCCCTATCCGAGATGATCGATACTGGCACACCGTGCAACCTCACTATCTCTGAAACATATAGTTTCGCTAGCTTCTGAAGTGAGTAGTCAACCCTCACCGGAATAAAGTGAGCTGATTTAGTCAGTCGATCCACAATTACCCAAACTGAATCCTTCTTGCTTGGCGTAAGCGGTAACCCACCGACGAAATCCATGGTTATCCTTTCCCACTTCCATCGAGGAATCTTCACGGTCAAGCAACCACGACGGCAAATCGATGTTCCGCCTTGACTCACGACATGTCGGACACTTCCCTACAAACTCTGTCACTTCTTTCTTCGCACCAGGCCACCAAAATCGCTCTCGAGATCCCTATACATCTTACTACCTCCGGGACGCGCATAGCATAAGGGCTACTATGTGCGTCCCGAAGAATCCTCGCCTCACTCAACATCCTTGGGCATACAAGCTTTACCTTGAAAACACAAAGACCCCATCACTAGACAAGTTGTAACCTTCCAAACCACCACTGTACACTGCAACCTCCGCGCACTCGTAACCTCATCCTCTAATCAAGTTTCTCTCGATCCGCTCAACCCAAGTAGGCTTAACTCGCAACTCGCCGAATACTTCCGTCGTCATACAAACTCAAGTGGGCGAACATCGCTCTTAAGTCCGAAACAACCTTACGGCTCAACGCGCGTGCGCCACCACGTTAGCCTTGCCCGGATGATACTCAATCGAACGATCGTAGTCTTTAAGCAACTCAACCCATCTGCGCGCCTCAAATTCAAATCCTTCGAGTCAAGAGGTACTTCAAACTCTTATATGGTCGGTGTAGACTATCGATCTCTCTCCGTACAAGTAGTGCCTCCAAATCTTTAACGCGAAGACTACAAACCGCTAGCTCCAAATCGTGCGTTGGATAGTTGATCTCATGTGGCCTCACCGCCGAGATGAGTAAGCCACAACCTTACCTTCCCCGCATCAAAGACACAACCCAACCCCGTATGTGATGCATCGCAATACACTGTGTATTCCTTACCAAACCTCGGGTTGAATTAGAACCGAGCCTCGGTCAAAATCTTCTTAAGCTTATCGAAACTCTCCCGTTGTTTCTCGAGTCCATACAAACGGAACTTCTTTCCTCAACAACTTGGTCATCGGCGCTGCAATCAACGAGAAACCTTCTACAAACCTTCGGTAGTATCCACCCAAACCCAGAAAACTCCGAATCTTAGTCACTTACTTCGGTGGCTTCCAATCCAAAACTGCCTCAATCTTCCGATGATCTACTCGAACCCCTCACCACACTACATGACCCAAGAAAGTCACTTCTCTAAGCCGAACTCGCATTTCATCGAACTTAGCATAAAGTCGCTTCTCCTCAAAATCTGCGAGTACCACACGCAAATGCGCATCATGCTCTTCTTACGTCCTGAATACACCAAAATATCGTCTATGAAAACCACAACGAATCGATCCAGATATCGCCAAACACCCTATTCATCATATCCATGAATGCCGCCGTGCGCGTTAGTCAACCCGAGCGGTATTACGAGAATTCGTAGTGCCCATACCGAGTCCGAAACGGCCGTCTTGTGAATATCGGCCTCTTTTACCTTCAATCGGTGATACCTGCACCTCAAGTCGATCTTCGAAAATACCGCAAAGACCCTTCAAATGATCAAACAAATCGTCTATCCGTGGCAACGGATACTTGTTTTTAATCGTCAACTTGTTCAACTGGCGGTAGTCTATGCACATCCGCATCGTACCATCTTTCTTCTTGACAAAAAGTACCGACGCACTTACGGCGAAACACTTGGCCTCGATAAAACCTCGATCCAATAACTCCCGGATCTCGAGCCTTAAGCTCCACCAATTCCTTTGGCGCCATCCTATACGGGAGCAATAGACACCGGCGCATCCGGCAATGATCTATCCCGAACTCTACCTCACGATCTGGCGGCAACCCCGAAGCTCCTCAGAAACACATCAGCAAACTCCCTAACAGTTCGAACCTTCTCCACAAAGCATTCCTTAGCCTCTAAGGCATACACATGAACCACATACGCTTCACAGCCCTTCCTGACCATCTTCTCTGCCTTCAGAGCAGATACCACATTTGATAAGTAATCTCTCCTATTACCTATCATAGCCACTTCATCACCCTCAGTCGTCTTTAGAACCATGCGCTTAGTCACGTAATCCAACTTCGCCGGTACTTAACCAACCAGTCCATCCCATGAATCAAATCGAACTCCCCAATGGCGGTTCCATCGGATCAAGAAAAACACTACCCCTTGGAGTTCTAGGGTACATCTCTAAACAAACTTATCTACTACTACAGAGTGACCTAAAAGGCTAATTACGGTCATCCGCCTAGAAGATATCTCGAGTCTAGATCCATGGTCTCTACTATACTACTAGCCACGTAAGAATGCGTCGAACCCACATCAATCAAAGCGGAAAAGGAGAACCAAAGATTAAGAACGTCTGGTTATAACGTCCGGTCGCGTCGCCTCCTCTCGGCGCCTCGCGCATACACTAATCCAGGTGTGCCGTCGCGTCGAACTACCCGCACCTCTGTCCGGTGCTCCACGGCCCACTGCATCCATTACTACCTCTGCCATTACCACGGCCCCTCTGCGGTGGCGGTACATTATTCCTGAACTGATTACGGCCCTGACTCTCAGACTGAATCCTGGCCAACTTACGCGGACAGTCCCTCACGCGATGATCCAGAGAACCACACTCAAAACAACCTTTTCCACCGGTCCAGCAGCCTCCCCAATGATATTTCCCACAGTGGTTACACTGCGGCGGTCCCTGCCTAGCAGCAACAAACCTACCAGACTGATTCGGCCCACTCTGTCTAGCCCTTTTCTGCGGATTACCCGACGATCCGGAAGACCCAAAGCTCCTCTTATGCCTGTTCCTGTCCATGCCCTGCCTTACGGACTCCTTAACACCCTCGGCTACCTTAGCCTTTTCAACCAAGACAGCAAACTCACGCTCCTGCTGAGGAGCAATCAGCAGTCTCAACTCGTCTCTCAGACCATCCTCGAAACGAACACACCTCTCATGTTCAGTAGCCACAATGCCCCTGGCATACCGACTCAGCTTCAAGAACTCAGCCTCGTACTCGGAAACAGACTTACTTCCCTGGACTAGCCTCAGAAATGCTTTTCGTTGAGCGTCGATATAACTAGCTCCAATGTACTTTTTCTGATATGCAGCCCTAAAATAATCCCACGTAAGATCCTCTGCTGCCACACTGTCCCGAACCGTGAGCCACCACTGGTATGACTCATCCCGAAGAAGTGATACTATGCCCTTCACTTCTCTCTTCAGCAGCAAGTCCAGATCATCCATGATCCGCTCCGTCGCCTCCACCAATACTCGCAAAGTCTTTGGGAGCAACAACGAAACACCTCGAAAGAATTCAGCCCGTTTGCCCGCAGTCGCCAGAACAGATTTCCTAACTCCTGCGCCACCACCTACACCACTACCCTTTCCAACACTCGCAAAGATCGCTCGTGACACCGCATCATCCCCACCGATCTTGGAACTCACCACCTCCACCGGTGGCGATGCAGGCATCTCATTCTCGACCCACGACCGGATCCTACGGGTTCGTAAACTGTCATCCTACCACAACCACGTCCACGACCGCGTCCACCTCGAGCACTCATGACTAATATCTCTACGTATCTGATTTAGGAGTTTTATGCCTCAGTAATTATTCCACTGTTTAAAAGCAAAGTCTTATGAATATTTAAGAAGCTTTGTTTTCGCGAGTTCACAGAATCCTATGAGTTTCAGTTTCTAAAGTAATCTTACTATTGCTAACCATCCAATCACAGTACATCAAATCACAAGCAATAGTAAGGGGTACTTACCTGGGCGGACTGGTGCCGGAGACTCGGTGCCATGCCTTTCAAATCATGCTTTTAAAAACAAAACTATTAAAACAGACTTTCAAAACATTTTGGGCCTCAGGCCCACAGCCGAGCCTTTGAACCTCAAAACTATTAAAACAGACTTACCCGTATCCGTGCTTATACCCCATCGGTACCAAATCCATCAATCATATTGTTTCACTTTAATAAGTAATCAGGTTATTAATCATATTATTAAACAGTATGTGTTAGTTTACACACACAGTAAATCGCAAATCTAATCCCAAAGAGCCCGTCTAAAACCCTCGATCACCTCGACAACTTTGATCCTAAAATCGCCCAACCTGGGGTTAGCACACATATCATTCGGCCATAACCATTTAAACCAAAAAGGGTTTATCAATTAACCCTCACCTTGCAATCGTTTGGTTTCCTACCAAACCCGAACCACAATGGTTCCTCCTTCAACAATCGGCTACACCTTAAAAAGAGAACGATTAATCCTTTGAACCCTTAGACTTAATCGAAACTAAACAAATAAACTAATAATAATAGTACCAATCACTTACCACTACTTACCAAACAGTTAATCGAAAGAAGAAGGCTCCACTTGTCTCCTTCAACAAACCGTATGTCCTATAATGAAGTCGGTTACACAAGAGATTAGCTTTCTTTCAACAAATGCCCAAAGTCATCCTTAGCCTTACCAAAATCGATAGAGCACAAGAGAGAAAAGGAAAAGAATATTCGGCTAGCACTTACCTTATTCCAACCCGATTGAACACTACACAAGAGAGGTCCACCCCACTCCAATATTCGGCCAAGAGAGAACTACTAGGTGAGGGGTTGATATTCGGCCAAAGTAAGAACAAATGATAGAAGGAAATTTTGGCAGCACAAGGGAGGGATTCGGCTACAAACTAGAAAAATAAAACAAAATAAATGTGGTTCAAGAGAAGAGAGAAATCGGCCAAGAGTTGAAGAGAGGTTCGGCTCAAGAGTTTTTGAAATAGAAGAAAAATAAAATGGATAGAGGGAGAGTACTTACGGTTCAAAAGAAAAAGAAACGAAAGAAGGTATTTTGGAGGATGGGGTTTCGGCTAAGAAGATTTCAAGAAGAAAAAAAAGAAAGTATAGGAAGAAGAGAGAAGTAAGTTTCGGCTTACACAATATGAAGAGAAAAGAAAGAAAACAAGGCACATTCGGCTACCAAGAAAATTGAGAGGGACAAAACAAATTCGGCAAGGCTATAGGGGTTTGGTCTTTCGGTTCAAAAAAATGAAGAAAAAATGAGAGAAAGTTCACTTGTAATTCAACTAACAAAAGACAAAAGAAAACCTTTCCTTTGACACAAAAATGACCGAATATGCACAAAATTCCAAATGAATTTCGGCACTACCCCACACCCACACTACCAAGCCGTCACTCCCCCCCAAACTCTCCTAAAATTCGGCCACATCCCCACAAACACTCCACACCACTCAATTCAAACTAGTTGAACTAGTCTCCCTCCTCAAATTACTCTCCACCCAACATTCCACCATTTGACCAAGTCTTAGGCAGAGTTTGAACTGCCTACAACTCCTCCCTCCATGCCGTCAAAATGGAAGCCAAAATGTGGGATCTCCGCAGCTCGAACACAAGACCTCCACCCTTACACTTGACGCCAACCACAAGCTCCAAGTGGCGCCTTGCTTTGCCACTTTGCTAGCTCACCTTTTGTGCTCAAAAACACCAAATAATACTCATATATCCCAGCTCCCTCAGCTCCCCTTACTTAGGCCTAAAAACAAAAATTTTCCCACCTACTCAGGCATACCCCTAGCCTACAATTAAGTCCCGAAACCACACAAACAACAACATAGCAAGCCAATAACATGCAAACAATGCCACCACAAAATAGCCCCTAACCCGGGATATTACACTACCATTTATACTTAGAATTTTCTACATTCAATCATCACGTCCAACCAAAACATACCTGACTTGATGGTGATGAAACAATCCCGAGCCTTATGCTCCTTAGACCCGCATCTCAAGCATGCTCCTAGCCTCCTCCAACATTCTCTCGAATGACGCCTCTTGCAAAAATCACAAGCCGGGAAGTTTGGTCGTGCCTTGACATGCTTTATAGAACGTGATTGCGACCCAAAAGAATCGCGATCTAATTTCTTCTTACAGCTCACAGACCCAACTCGAAGCGCTTCACCGATTCCTTTAACCTCTTTCAATACCTCTTTAACTATCTCGAGTCGACTGACAACCCCAAATTTCTTCGGTCATGAGACCACTCTCTCGACCATCGCGCGATGCTAACGCCTCCCTTTCGGAAACATGCCTCGGTGCCGAAGATCTAGCCCTAGCACATCGGCCTCTACCACGTCCACGTCTACCGCATCCACATCTTCTAGCGTTCATGTTCACTAAGTCGATATAATCTGATTAAGAGTTTTATGAATCATTATGCTATTTCAAAGTGTTTATTAAACAATGTTTTATGGAGTACAAGAAGTAAAGTTGTTTTCGCTTTAACGCATCCTAAAGTCTCAATCTCTATAGTTTCAGCTCCTATAGCTTAAAGTTCTAGAGTATTTCTATTTCAGAGAAATTTTCGTACCACAATAATAACACAATAATCGAAAACAAATACTTACTTGACTTGGTGCCGGATACTGCTGGTGTGGTGCCATACTTGAATTAGAACATATATTTATAAATCAAAATTCTAAACAACTTTGAAAACGCTTTTGAACCCAAACCATGGCTGAGTTTTGCAACTGGGCTCTGATACCATAAAATGTAACACCCCAAACCCGGTCCATACGTTATGAGCGGATTTGGTATGTCACACGAGCAAAACATGTTAAACCCTTTTTGTTCGTACTAAAATATTGCTTTGTTAAAAATCAAGAAAACAAGTTTGATTTGATAAAATACTACTAACCTCAAAGATTTGATTGATAAATCGATAAATTTGAACTAATGATCTTACAAAACCGTGACTTTTGAAAACGACGTTGAAAATTCGAAAGAGAATCCAAGTCCTTTGAAAATATCGTTAATAATTCGAGAGAAAATATCCGTGTTAAAAATATTTGTAAAAGTTTATTTTGAAATCCATTTGTTAATCGATTTTGGAAACCATTGTTTAAGTTTTTAGAAAATTCCCCTTTTTAAACAATTTAAGAAAAATAATAAAAACATCCCAACCAAAAAGTAAAAATAAAAATAGTCCAGAGGCCTTATTACAACATTTAACCCAAAATAGTAAAGTAATAAAATAAACGAGAAAGAAGTCTAAAGTCCAAATAAACCATTTACGAAGTATGGCCTCCCTCGAGTCATCCATAGCCTAAGTCCATATCATCAAGCATTACCTACAAGGGTTAAGAGAAAGGGGGTGAGTTACAAGAACTCAAAGTGTGAAATCCCTTACTGTTATTCATTGGGCCGAACCCAATTAGCAATATTTTGGGCCTAAGCCCATTTACAACAACAATAATGTATCAAATATAATATGAATATGATATGCAATTCCCAAACCAAACCTAGTTTTCCATCCGCTACACACCACCCGTACCAACCAACACACCTGTGGGGAGCTTTAGTCACCCACCCCGCCAACACACCAAACATAGGCATTAAACCGATTATATCAAATTTGTGGACAAGCCTCCAGATTAACTGAATTTACATGGCATCGCTGTAATATCCCGGGATAGGGGCTATTTTGTTGTTGCATGAAATTGCATGTGTTTAGTGTGCTGTGTTGCTATTTCGGTGTTTTAGGGGCTTAATTGTGGGCTAGGAGTGTGCCTGAGGGAATGGGAAAATTTTGGTTTTGGGTGTTAAGTGAAGGGAGCTGTGGAAGCTGGGGTTTAAGAATTTTAATTGATGTTTTGTTGCACAAAAAGTGAGCTGGCAAGGTGGCAAGCATGCGCTTCATGGGGAGCTTGGGGTGGCGTCAACTACATGGAGTGGAGGTCTAGTGTTCGAGCTGCGAATTCCCCATTTTGGCTACATTTTGGGACGGCATGGAGGAGAGGTAGAAGGCAACTAGAATTCTACCTTGGACTAAGTCATACCTTTCAAATGAAAGGTGGAGAGCATTTGTAGGAGGGAGACTTGGTCTTGTTGGTTTGAATGTGTGGATGTGAGTGAATGGGGGGATTTGGCCGAATGTTGGGGGAGTGGTGGAGTGTATGGCCGGTTTTGGGAAGTGGAGAGAGAGAAGGCCGAATTATTCCTTTTGGAATTTGGTGAATATTCGGCCATTAGGAGACCAAATCAAATTCTTTGTTTCTTTGACAAACCAAAGCCGAAATTCTAAAGAATTCTCTCATCTTTTCTCACTTCTTGAACCGAGATACCAAGTCCCTTTAGTTGCCGAAATTGTCTTGTTCACATGGTTTGTGTGTAGCCAAATACACTCTTGCATCTATCCTTCTTTCTTCATTTGTGTAAGCTGAATCTGGTATCCTTTCTTCTCACACTTTCATTCATTTTCTTTTGTCATACTTGTGCCGAAATCATACTACTTCTAAACCAAGTTCTCTATTTTTACTTCTCCATTACTAGTGTTTAAAACCATATCATCTTCTTCCCTCAAACTCTCATTTGCTTTTCTCAATAATCCTAGCTTGAATCTTTCATTTGTGCCTTACCATTTCATTAAGCCAAAACACTAGTTCCCAAAACACATTTTTATCTCTTTTTCTTTCAAAACCGTAAGTACTTGTCCCCATCCATTTTCTATTTTTTTCTTTCTTTCTTCCATTTCAAAAGCTCTTGAGCCGAATCTCCCTTTTCTCCTAGGGGTTCTTGTGGCCGAATTTTTGGTGGTTGGTAAGTAGGGGTAAGTATTTGGTATTGTTTTTATTTCAATCTTTTAGGTTCGATTAAGGCAAGGGTAACAAAAGAGTAGCAGTTCTCTTTTGAAGGTGTAGACGATTGTTGGAAGGAGAACCTTTGTGGTTCGGGTTTGATAAGAAATCAAACCATTAGCAAGGTAAGGGTTCGATATTAACCCCTTTGGTTAATTATTGTTGGCCGAATGTTATAGATGCCTAACCCCTATTTTTGGCCGATTTTAGGAGCAAGTCACTCGGGGACCTAGATCGTTTCGTTGGGATTTTTAGACTGTGTATACCAGTGTGTAAACTAACACACCGATACCTAGTAATGTTATTAATAAACCTGTTTGCTCATAAAAACTATACCAAGAAGACGGATAATTGGATACCCAAACGGGGTATGTGTACGATCCGTAAGTCTAATTTATTACAAGTTCTATTATGGATACCTTGGGTATTATGATCTATGTTATGTATGCTATGAGATGTAATGCTAGACATGTTGGCATGATATGCATGACTTGTATGATATGCATGATCACATGAGTTGGTATGATGATGGGTGATATGAGTGGAGAGGGGGTGATATTTTGTCTTTGACGAGCACCGTGTTTTTGGTAACACACTTTGTGACTTTGGGTCACCGGAGGTTTGGCACCTCGGAGGTTTGGCACCTCATTGCGACTCGTCCCCCGTGGTTAACACCACCGTGGGTTGGCCCCACATGAGATATGGGATCGTCACTAGTGATTGGGTATCACACGATGGGTTGGCCCCATCACTCGATTATTGTGACTACGGTCACCAAAGTGGTTTGGTACCACATTTGTGTCTTTGGGACACCGAGGTTGGGCACCTCATTGCGACTCGTCCCCGTGGTTTGACACCACCGTGGGTTGGCCCCACATGAGATATGGGATCGTCTCTAGTGATTGGGTATCACACGCGATGGGTTGGCCCCATCATTGGATTTGTGACTTCGGTCACCAGTGCTTTGGTAGCACAAACGTGTCTTTGGGACACCAGTGGTTTGGCACCACATTGATGGATATTGTGTCTTTGGGACACCAGTGTTTTGGTAACACATTGTGACTATATGTCACCAGTGGTTTGGCACCACCAGTGGTTTGGTACCACACGGGGTAGAAAAGGCGATACGGATGGTTAGGATCGGGTTGCATTAATTATGTTGCTATGTATGATGTGTGTTAGCATGTTGTTTCATCGGGAGCGGGATTTATGCACTGAGTCATTCGACTCACCCTCTCCTTTGACATTTCAGGTGACCCGTAGACGCGGACATGGAGCCGTGGTGGACTCGGGATGCACACGCCATGCTTTAATAAAAGTTTTGCTCAGACTATTCACTTTGGGTACTTTAGCTTATTTATTTTTATTTGAGATTTAATTTGGATTTGTAAAAGGCCTTTAAATTATGTTTTATGATTGTTATGTTTTAATTAGATTCTCAACCTGCTTAACAAATAACTTGGTATGAAATTTTACTAAAGAATTTGGTAAGATAATGTTTTCAAAACTATAACACAATGTGTTTTAAACTATACCATCGGATATCTCACTATGTTTTGCTATAAAGTAAACTCAAATGATTTTCAAACCAAACTCGATATTCTACTAAGTCAAAAAAAATGTTTCAAAATAGTACTAAGAAACTATTGGAAATGCTAAATGAAATCAACTCGATTTTAACTATATACTTTGGATAAGTTTTCAAAATCTAATCAAACAGGCCTACTCCAATTTTCTTCAAGTTCACTATGTTTTCGCTTCCGCTTTTAAACGAAAAATCTTATCTCTCAAAAACGCTTTTCCCAGTAACATACCGGTTTCTGACGTGGTGTCCTGTCCGGTTTGGGGTGTTACAATCGCCATTTTTCATATTTGTGGCGAGCCACTGCATTATGTAGCGAGCTACGAACTTCTCTTCATCATTATCCCATCCCATGCAAATCATGTATATAATGCATAGCCATTCACAACAATTTATTCAGATATTTATTACAAAATTATGGCCCATTACAACAATTAATCAAAAGGCCCATTAAGCAAAATATCAGATTTGGCCCATTTAGCAAAATATCAACTTGGCCCATATAGCAAAATATCAGATCGGCCCATTTATCAAAATATCAGATTGGCCCATTTATCAAAATATTAGATTGGCCCATTTATCAAAATATCAGATTGGCCCATCTAGCAAAATATCAGATCGGCCCATTAAACAATTTCGTAATTTGGCCCTTTAGGGGCATTTTCGTAATTTCGACCCATGGGGGCATTTTCGTAATTTCGATAATTTACCCACTAAGGGTAATTCGGTAATTTCGCAACCTAGTCTTAACTACTAATGTGGAGCATAAAAATCGAAACTGTCCATCTGCATCGTACTAACTAAATTTACTATAACTTGAGTTAGAAATCTCGAAATCTAAATCCATAAATTTTCCTTGAAACTAGACTCATATATATTCTTACTACAACTTTTCCAGAATTTTTGGCTTAACCATTTAGTACAGTTTATTCCTTGAAGTTTCCCTTGTTTCACTGACCAACGATTCTGACCTCTCTTACCCAAAATTCAAAATATCTCACTGTACAGTTTTCATATATTGCTTCCACTTGTTTCTATTGAAAATAGACTTAATAAGTAATCTGTACATTCAAACTATAACTTATAATTCACTTTGTACAATTTTATACGATTTTTCCAAGACAGATCAGGGAACCACGAAGTCATTCAGAACCAGTCTCACTCAAATTAACATATCTTAGAATATAAAAATCCTTTTCCTTCTCCGTTTCTTCCATATTAAAATAGAGACAGTAAGCTTTAATTCTATATCTTATTCACTTTCTAATTCCCTTTCTCCTATTTTTCGTAAGTTTCCAAAAAAACGTCACTACTTCTAACCGAAACTGTTTTATTACAAAATACGATTACCACTACGATCATACGCACGCCCGAGTGATCACGGATGCCGGTTTTCGGTTTTCTTCGGTATTTTGACCAAATAACAGAACATATCATACAAACTTTCAGAGAAGTGTGAGATTACACATCATTTCATATATGTATACGAAAGGTACGGGATTACACATCTTGATTAGGATTCCCTTAAGAACCACTCTTCGTTGACCCACTATATCCGAAGGATTTGCAAATAGGATATATCGAGTGGTTTCGTCCCTAAAACATAATTGATTAGTCGAAACTTCAATCCGATTTGCAACATAGCCAAATAGAGATATAACAAAAAATCCAAAATGAACCCCCTTACCTTATCGATATTGGATCCAATTTCCACCGTTTGACTTCGGCTAGAACAATACACGGTCTCCCACTTAAAACACTACAAAAAGAGAAAATAATCTCATTTGAGAGGGTAGAATAAAATGATGGTCTCGGTTAAAAGGACCATCCCATGCCAAGACATATATTCGGCTAGGAGAAAGAAAAAATAAAAAAAAAACTATTTGAATAGAACCCCTTACCGATTGATCAAAGGAGTGAGTGTTAATACGGATGAGAAGAATGATAAAGAAGAAATGAAGGATTCGATTTTTCCAAAGGAAAACGAGTGAACAATTTGATCTCCAAGGCTTAGGTACTTTCGGCAACAAGGAAGAAAAGAAGAAACAAAAATGCACACTAAAGGCTTAAAAATTCGGCAAAGAGAAGAGGAAATTTGGAGAGAAAGAGAATGATACAAAAAACTGAAGAGAACAACCTCTCAAGCACTAGCTTTTCCAAAAACTCCTAGCAAAATTCCGCTATCACCCCCTTTAGCCCTAAAATCGTCCACATTCATGTCCCTAATAGTCAAAATTTTGCCAACCACCCTTTTCATAATACATCCCTTGAAAAAGGCCACATGTTCCCCCTACTTTCCCCTTTCTCTTGATTTCTTTCCTCACATTAATCCTTTCCTATTTTCCTTAGCCATCTTGCCAAAAATAAAAGTCCACCTTGCCTTATTTACATGCTTGGCGGACACTTAAAGAAAGAGTGCAAAAATAATTGTTAAAGTTTGCACACAATGGGATTTGAACCTCTTCCCTCAAAGTCCATCACTTGATGCCATAACCTCTTTACCAATAGCTCATTTATGTAAGCACATTACTCATTTATTTCTATAAGTCTTGAAGCTACTTACCATCTCTCCTTAAAGTGCTAAAATACAAAATTTTACTAAGGCCCAACTTGAACCCAGAACTTCATAGAAACCTCGTAACCTTCCAAATTCACTTAACTAATAAGTCCAATTTGCAATAATGCCATTCCCTTGTTCTCAAAATTTTAAACATTCCTACACTCAAGGCCCACTGGGCCCAATCCTACTAGGCCCAATTTTGGGATGTTACAATTCTACCCTCCTTAAAAAAATTTCGTCCTCGAAATTTCCAACCAACTACTAAACGCATCGCTCAAATCACACCACTAAGCTTTCGCTGCGCACTCTGATCTTAATAACACTAATGTACCTTTAACATAATCTTGAATCCTCTTTCACACAACCAAACGTCTAACCACAGAAGCAAACAGTTATCTACATTCAATCATCACGTCCAACCAAAACATACCTGACTTGATGGTGATGAAACGATCCCGAGCCTTATGCTCCTTAGACCCGCATCTCAAGCATGCTCCTGACCTCCTCCAACATTCTCTCGGATGACGCCTCTTGAAAAAATCACAAGTCGGGAAGTTTGGTCGTGCCTTGACATGGTTTACAGAACGTGATTGCGACCCAAAAGAACCGCAATCTAATTTCTTCTTACAGCTCACAGAACCAACTCGAAGCGCTTCACCGATTCCTTTAACCTCTTCCAATACCTCCTTAACTATCTGAGTCAGGTCGACAACCCCAGCTCAGTTATGAGACCCCGTCTCAGCCACTGGCGATGCTAACGCCTCCCTTTCGAAAACATGCCTCGGTGCCAAAGATCTAGCCCTAGCACCTCGGCCTCTATCACGTCCACGTCTACCGTGTCCACGTCTTCTAGCGTTCATGTTCACTAAGTCGATATAATCTGATTAAGAGTTTTATGAATCATTATGCTATTTCAGTTTTTATTAAACAATGTTTTATGGAGTACATGAAGTAAAGTTGTTTTCGCACAATGCATCCTAAAGTCTCAATCTCTATAGTTTCAGCTCCTATATCTTAAAGTTCTAGAGTATTTCTATTTCGTAGAATTTTCGTACCACAGTAATAACACAATAATCAAAAAACAAATACTTACTTGACTTGGTGCCGGATACTCGTGGTGCCATACTTCCGTTAGAACATATATTTATAAATCAAAATTCTAAACAGCTTTGGAAAACGCTTTTGAACCCAAACCACGGCCGAGTTTTGCAACTGGGCTCTGATACCATAAAATGTAACACCCCAAACCCGGTCCATGCGTCATGAGCGGATTTGGTATGTCACACCAGCAAAACATGTTAAACCCTTTTTGTTCGTACTAAAATATTGCTTTGTTAAAAATCAAGAAAACAAGTTTGATTTGATAAAATACTACTAACCTCAAATATTTGATTGATAAATCGATAAATTTGAACTAATGATCTTACAAAACCGTGACTTTTGAAAACGACGTTGAAAATTCGAAAGAGAATCCAAGTCTTTTGAAAATATCGTTAATAGTTCGAGAGAAAATATCCGTGTTAAAAATATTTGTAAAAGTTTATTTTGAAATCCATTTGTTAATCGATTTTGGAAACCATTTTTAAGTTTTTAGAAAATTCCCTTTTAAACAATTTAAGAAAAATAATAAAAACATCCCAACCAAAAAGCAAAAATAAAAATAGTCCAGAGGCCTTATTACAACATTTAACCCAAAATAGTAAAGTAATAAAATAAACGAAAGAAGTCTAAAGTCCAAATAAACCATTTCCAGTATGGCCTCCCTCGAGTCATCCATAGCCCAAGTCTATATCATCAAGCATTACCTACAAGGGTTAAGAGAAAGGGGATGAGTTACAAGAACTCAGTGTGAAATCCCCTTACCGTTATTCATTGGGTCGGAACCCAATTAGCAATATTTTGGGCCTAAGCCCATTTACAACAACAATAATGTATCAAATATAATATGCATATGATATGCAATTCCCAAACCAAACCTAGTTTTCCATCCACTACACACCACCCGTACCAACCAACACACCTGTGAGGAGCTTTAGTCGCCCACCCCGCCAACACATCAAACATAGGCATTAAGCCGATTATATCAAATTTGTGGACAAGCCACCAGATTAATCGAATTTACATGGCATCGCCATTTTTCATATTTGTGGCGAGCCACGAATTATATGTGAGCTAGCTACCGAACTTCTCTTCATCATTATCCCATCCCATGCAAATCATGTATATAATGCATAGCCATTCACAACAATTTATTCAGATATTTATTACAAAATTATGGCCCATTACAGCAATTAATCAAAAGTCCCATTAAGCAAAATATCAGATTTGACCCATTTAGCAAAATATCAGATTGGCCCATATAGCAAAATATCAGATCGGCCCATTTATCAAACTATCAGATTGGCCCATTTATCGAAATATCAGATTGGCCCATTTATCAAAATATCAGATTGGCCCATTTATCAAATTATCAGTTTGGCCCATTTATCAAAATATCAGATTAGCCCATTTATCAAAATATCAGATTGGCCCATTTATCAAAATATCAGATTGGCCCATTTATCAAAATATCAGATTGGTCCATCTAGCAAAATATCAGATCGGGCCATTAAACAATTTCGTAATTTGGCCCTTTAGGGGCATTTTCGTAATTTCGAACCATAGGGGCATTTTTGTAATTTCGATAATTTTCCCACTAAGGGTAATTCGGTAATTTCGCAACCTAGTCTTAACTACTAATGTGGAGCTTAAAAATCGAAACTGTCCATCTGCGTCGTACTAACTAAATTGACTATAACTTGAGTTAGAAACCTCAAAATCTAAATCCATAAATTTTCCATGAAACTAGACTCATATATATTCTTACTACAATTTTTCCAGAATTTTTGGCTTAACCATTTAGTACAGTTTATTCCTTGAAGTTTCCCTTATTTCACTGACCAACGATTCTGACCTCTCTTACCCAAAATTCAAATATCTCACTGTACAGTTTTCATATATTGCTCCCACTTGTTTCTATTGAAAATAGACTTAATAAGTAATCTGTACATATAAACTATAACTTATAATTCACTTTGTAAAAATTTATACTATTTTTTCAAGACAGATCAGGGAACCACTAAGTCATTCAGAACCAGTCTCACTCAAATTAACATATCTCAGAATATAAAAATCCTTTTCCTTCTCCGTTTCTTCCATATTAAAATAGACACAGTAAGCTTTAATTTGATATCTTATTCACTTTCTAACTTTCTTTCTCCTATTTTTCGTGATTTTCCAAAAACACATCACTGCTTCTAACCGAAACTGTTTTATTAAAAAATATGATTACCACTACGATCATACGCACGCCCGAGTGATCACGGATGCCGGTTTTCGGTTTTCTTCGTTATTTTGACCAAATAACAGATCATATCATACAAAATTTCAGAGAAGTGTGAGATTACACATCATTTCATATATGTATACGAAAGGTATGGGATTACACACCTTGATTAGGATTCCCTAAAGAACCACTCTTCGTTGACCCACTATATCCGAAGGATTTGCAAATAGGATATATCGAGTGGTTTCGTCCCTAAAACATAATTGATTAGTCGAAACTTCAATCCTATTTGCAACATAGCCAAATAGAGATATAACAAAAAATCCAAAATGAACCCCCTTACCTTATCGATATTGGATCCAATTCCCACCGTTTGACTTCGGCTAGAACAATACACGGTCTCCCACTTAAAAAACTACGAAAAGAGAAAATAATCTCGTTTGAGAGGATAGAATAAAATGATGGTCTCGGTTAAAAGGACCATCCCATGCCAAGACATATATTCGGCTAGGAGAAAGAAAAAATAAAAAAAAATTGTTTGAATAGAACCACTTACCGATTGATCAAAGGAGTGAGTGTTAATACGGATGAGAACAATGATAAATAAGAAATGAAGGATTCGGTTTTTCCAAAGGAAAACGAGTGAACAATTTGATCTCCAAGGCTTAGGTACTTTCAGCAACAAGGAAGAAAAGAAGAAACAAAAATGCACACTAAAGGCTTGAAAATTCGGCAAAGAGAAGAGGAAATTTGGAGAGAAAGAGAATGATACAAAAAACTAAAGAGAACAACCTCTCAAGCACTAGCTTTGCCAAAAACTCCTAGCAAAATTCGGCTATCACCCCCTTTAGCCCCAAAACCATCCACATTCATGTCCCTAATAGTCAAAATTTTGCCAACCACCCTTTCCATAATACATCCCTTGAAAAAGGCCACATGTTCCCCCTACTTTCCCCTTTCTCTTGATTTCTTTCCTCACATTCATCCTTTTCTATTTTCCTTAGCCATCTTGCAAAAAATAAAAGTCCACCTTGCCTTATTTACATGCTTGGCCGACACTTAAGGAAAGAGTGCAAAAATAATAGTTAAAGTTTGCACACAATGGGATTTGAACCTCTTCCCTCAAAGTCCATCACTTGATGCCATAACCTCTTTACCAATAGCTCATTTATGTAAGCACATTACTCATTTATTTCTATAAGTCTTGAAGCTACTTACCATCTCTCCTTAAAGTGCTAAAATACCAAATTTTACTAAGGCCCACTTAAACCCAGAACTTCATAGAAACCTCGTAACCTTCCAAATTCACTTAACTAATAAGTCCAATTTGCAATTATGCCATTCTCTTGTTCTCAAAATTTTAAAAACTCCTACACTCAAGGCCCATTGGGCCTAATCCTACTAGGCCCAATTTTGGGATGTTACAGGTTTTCTTATGTTTTGTAGTTTTCCGTATTTTAAGATGTTTCCCTCTATCAGTATGAAATAAACCCCTTAAATACCTGAGGGGATGATACCTAGATGAGTCTTATTACTATTTGATTTATAAGATAAATACTTGTTCTTATTCTTAATTATGAGTTCTTATTCTTGTTTTAGTAATTCAGGTTATTGATTCAAGTCGAATGTGCTTATTCAGAGGAGCAAAAGTCCCTGTTTAATAGTAGATCAACACAATTAAGTGGAGTTGAATGCAATCCTAGATATAGGACGACGTAAATCTGCCGGATTAGAGTCAAATCTAATAAGGGAATCCATAGATTGAGTTAATGCGGCAATAGGGGTTTTAATTAGAAAGAGATTTCAATTAATCAACCTAGAGTCAGTTGTTTTTAGTCTTGAAAGAGATATTAACATAAATCAGGGATTTCTATGGATTAAGTCAAGTGAAAAAATCGTATGAATCAGAATTAATAAATGTAGTCTAGGTGGATTCTTCCTTGGGTATTGCCTCTTTCATAAAATTGTCTAAAAGTATTTTCCCAATTCATTCTCTGTCGTGCTTTTAATTAGTTTTAGTTTAAAAGGAATCACTCCAAATCTTAGGCTAGATAATAAGAAGATAGTAATTACTAGTACTCTTGGTCCTTGTGGATACGATATTTCTGGTCTTACCATGACTATACTATTAAACGATAGGTGCGCTTGCCTTTATTTTGATCAATTTTTCTAAGTTTCCAAAAATTTCCCGAGTTACGGTTTAGTCCCGAACCGTTTCTAATGCATGTTTAAAGCCATGTAGGCTCGTTTAAGGGATACTATCATTAGTTGTGATTGAATTGTATTTGATATGACAAATTGTATATGAAATGTATGATTATAAATGTTGTAAATCCAGTAATGCTTCGTAACCCTATTTCAGTGTTGAATACGGGTGAGGGGTGTTACATTTATTGGTATCAGAGCTACGGTTTAGTCGATTCTAGGAATAACATAGCATGTACGAGACTCTAGCTATACATTCCATATATATAACCTGTGATAGTGTGATGAATCCTGACATTATAAACTATGTTTTCGTATAGTAATGGATCCCGAACGAGCTGTAGTAGATGATGTTGAGAGTAATACGCCAGCTCCCGCTCAAGGGACAGCGCCTTCCGAATCTAGACCCGTGTCGAGTAGTCACGGAGGTGAGGCTAAAGGTTGATATTTTTCTCAGTTACCTTCAAATTCCAACACACAACACCAAAGCATATCGTCTAAAATCTGTATCACACGTTCAGATTGTCCATCAGTCTGAGGATGAAAAGCGGTGTTGAAATTTAACTATGTACCCAGAGCTTCTTACAACTTATTCCAGAATCTGAATGTAAATCGAAGTTCTCTGTCTGAAATAATAGATACCGGTACTCCATGTAAACGGACAATCTAAGAAACATATAATTCAGCCAATCTTTCCAGGGAGAAATCCATACGTACTGGAATAAAGTGTGCGGAATTTGTTAATCAGTCGACGAATACACAAATGGCATCTTTCTTTTTCAGAGATAAGGGTAGTCCCGATACAAAGTCCATGGTAATTCTTTCCCATTTCCATTCTGGTATTGTATCCTAAAGGTACCTGATGTTCGGCTTTAACCTGCTGGCATATTAAGCATTTAGATACAAATTCAGAAATATCCCATTTCATTCCCGGCCACCAGTACATCTTTTTCAAATCATTGTACATTTTGTTACTACCCGGATGAACAAACATAGTACTATTATGGGCTTCATGTAAAATTTTTTGTACGAGTTTCGAATTCTTCGGAACACATATTCTGCCTCTGAATAACAGACAACCATCAAACCCAATCTGAAATTCTGAATCAGAATTTGACTCACATTGAACCTGTTTAAATTGTACTTTATCATCGTTTTTCTAAGCTTCACAAATATACTATAGAAATGTCGGTTTAGCTTTTAGTTCAGCTTTGATTAAACCAACATTGATAGTGACAACGGGGTATTCATTGCTCACAAAGCAAACAGAGATTTTATGCTCAGAGCATCTGCAACCACATTGGCCTTTCCCAGATGATAATCAATAACCAACTCATAATCTTTTAACAGTGCAAGCCACCTGCACTGTCTCAGATTCAAATCCTTTTGCGACATCAAATATTTTAAACTTTTATGATCAGTAAATATATGGCATTTTTCACCAAACAAATAGTATCGCCAAATTTTCAAAGCAAATACAGTGGCTGCCAATTCTAAATCATGTATCAGGTAATTCTTTTCATGTGGTTTTAGCTGTCTAGAAGCATAAGCTATTATTTTTCCTTCTTGCATCAAAACACAGCCTAATCCATTCAATGATGCATCACTGTAAATTACAAATTCCTTACCTGTAACGCCCCGGAACTTGGGCCTAGAAGTATTGGGCCTTGAGCAAGGGAACAGTTAGGAAACTGTGCATAAAAGTTCATGTGAGCTAGGAAATGACACAATTGATTGTTTGCTTTGATGGTTAAGTGAGTTTTGAGTGTTTGGGGATGTCTGGGAAGTCCTAGGTTCTAACCTGGGCTTTAGCAAAAATTTTGGTTGTAGGTGAATAAAACCCTGGGAGTAAGTAAGTAGGCTTTAAGAATAAAATGTGGTAAAAGGTGACACAAGAGGAGCTTGTTGGTTAGTGGCAAGGTGGCGTTACAACTGGCAAGAGGTCTGAGGTTCAAGTCTTGGGATAAGCAAGGGAGGTTTTATTTTGCAGTTGTGACGCCTAGTGGTTGTGTTGTAGTGGGATTCTGCTCAGGTGGTTGTGGAATTGGTCTTGGGGGAGTGATTCATGTGATAAAGATTTGGAGGAGTTTGAAAGTGTTTCAAATTAGGGGTGTTGAGAGATTTGAGGAGATTTTCAAGGGATTTGGAGGAGAGGAGTGTTGTAGCCGAATTGTTCAACTTCTATGTGCAAATTCGGCTAGGGGAACCATTTGGTGCATTTTTCGGCAAGGTGAGAGTGTAGAAGCCGAATTCCTTCTCTGCTGTTTTGGGATTCTCTTTTTTTTTTTGTTCCGGGTTTTTCTCTCTTTGTTGCATCTCGTGCAGCATTTTTTACTATTCGGGTCTTTCCCTTTTCAGTTCACTTTTGCCAAAACACATATACCAAGTGCCGAACTCTCCCTTGAAACTTCTCTTTTCCTCTTCACATTTTCTCTCTGCCGAATTGGCATTCTTCTTATTCTCTTTTGCTAAATCGAATTAGGTTTCTTCTGTTTCCTCTCTTCTTGAGTAATAGTCGAATACCTTGTTGCTTGGTAAGTGATTATACTCTTCACTTCTGGTTAAATTTATTTTTGTTCCCCTCTCCAACCTCTGACGGTTTAGTCTTGGTTTAAGGATTCTCTACTCCTACATTCCGTACTCTCTCCATTCCTGTTTCTGGTTTGGCAAGTAATCTCTATTAATCGAACTTCTGATGGGTGAACAGGGCGCTAATAATAAAGTGATGGCAAAGGTGTCGGCTGAGATTAAGCGCGTAGCCTCTACTCTCAAGTTTAAGAGGCGTGCGGTGTCGGCTATTCGGGACTTTCCGCCTGGATGCGGAAGGGTGGCTGCACCAAACTCTGGTTCGAGTCGGCTAATCACAGTCGACCGATCTAGTCAAGGTTCTGGCGATTAGGAATTTTTAGTACTCTACGTGATCAGGTGTGTAACAGCACCCTGTATTCGATAGTTGGCGGGAAAGCCGATAGAGTGTGTGTAACCACACTCCTTCTGATCGTAGATCGACAAAATGCCAAAAAGCCGAAATACCGGCGTATGATGCCACACGAGCGCGTGATCTTGCGTGTGGTGAACCGAGCCCACGAACATGGGCGTTAGTCTGTAGAGGCCACCACGAGCGCTCTCGCGGTCTTGGGCTATTCTGGGCCTCGTTGGGCCGAAATGGGCTGTGTGGGCTCAGTGGGCTTGTGGGCCCACACGGATAAAATGTATGTGATGTGGTAAGTGTTGTTTGGACTGTGACGTTTGCATAACTGTGGCTATTTTTGGGCTAAATCGGCCACACGAGTGTGTAGGCCCACTTGGGCCGAGTAATGAGCCTTAGGCCCATTTACACCGTTGTGGCTGTTTAGGTTACTTAAGTCGCTCGAGGCAACAGTGGACCTTTTGTTGGGCCGTTAAGCCCCAGATTGTGAAATTACCGAAATACCCTCGATTTATGAAATTACCGAAATACCCTCGATTTGTGAAATTATCGAAATACCCTGATTTGTGAAATTACCGAAATACCCCGGTTTGTGAAATTACCGAAATACCCTAGATTAGTGAAATTATTGAAATACCCTCGATTTGTGAAATTATTGAAATACCCCGATTTATGAAATTACCGAAATACCCCGATTTATGAAATTTCTAAAATACCCCCAGTTTGCAAAATTACTGAAATACCCCCGGTTTGAAAATTATTGAAATACCCCCAGTTTGTAAAATTACTGAAATATCCTCGATTTACGAAATGACCGTAATTCCCCTGTAGGGTAAAATGACCGAAATACCCTTATAGGGTAAAATGACTATTTTGCCATTGTGGGTAAATGACTGACTTAGACTATGAATATGACTGATTTGACTGTGATCGTATGACTGTGTTTAATCTGACTTGACTGTGGTCGTGTGACTGATAAGCTTTTAATATATGTTTAAATGACTATTACTGAGCATGGCCATTTTGCATACACGTGTAATGATTGAGCATGACATACACGACATATTGCATGGGGTTGGGACATTGATACGGAGGAAGTTCTGATAGGGTCGCACGGGTCGCATGAGATTACTGTGGATCCAGTATTGATCTGTTAAGGTCGTACGGGTCGCATGAGACGACTGTGGACCGACAGACGGCTTAAAGCCGCGTAATCTGATTATGGCTCTGTGCCAACCTAAATATGGCTCTGTGCCATCTTGATTATGGCTTTGTGCCAATCGTATTTACCCGTGGCTATGTGTCTAACATATATACTGATGAATCTGTGTCGATCATAATTACTATGGCTGTGTGTCGATTATATTACCATCGCTGATGGCTATGTACCAAACTTATTAGAGTTACCGATAGCTTTGTGCCATCCTGATTATGGCTCTATGCCATCCTGATTATGGTTTATAACCATTCTGTTTATGGCTTTTAGCCGTTCTGTTCACGGCGCCGAGCCGTTCTGTTGGCTTAGTGCCGCAACCGGTGCTAAGCTTGGTGTGTTGGCTGGGTGGGTCGATTTTATCCCCACAGGAGTGTAGGTTTGGTACGGGTGGTGTGTTGGCTGGACCGGGGTGGGATGCATCCTCATACTGTTGCATATCTGTTTATGAGATCTGTCACTGTACTGGGCTTAGGCCCACTGGTTCTGTTATTGGTTTGGGCAAGGCCCAATTGATTCTGTTATGGGTTGTGACCCAAATGATATTGTAGTGGGTTTTGGCCCACATATGCTCTGAACTGGACGGTATCGTTACTGTTATAGGGCTTTGGCCCAGACTATTTCGGTTCTGTTTCTAAATACTAACTGTTACTCTAGTAAGGGGATTACACACTGAGTTTTCGTAAACTCACCCTGTTTTTATCTGTGCAGGTAATCCCCAGCGTTAGGAGGATCGGTGCTGCGAGGGACTCGGAGGTGACCACACGACTGCGGCTGTTATGTTTTGGACTTTATATCTGTTTTAAATTCCATTTTGGGTTTTAATTTCTGTAATAAGGTCTCTCTAGATTTAATTCTGAATTTGGGATTTTGTTACGTTTTATATCTGTTAGACGTAGACGAGTTTTCAACCAAATTACTATTTTTAAAAACATACGTTTTAAACTTCTTTACCTTAAATTAGCTTCCGCGACTAAAAGAGATTTTCAACGAAGTTAATAACGTTTTTAAAAGTGATTAACTTTTCAATGAATCACATTTTGAAACTGAACGAACACAAACTGAAGCTTTAGTTTTTAAATACTAAGGAGGGTTTTCAATGAAAACATGGTTTTCGAAAAACACTTCAATGTGACACGCCAGATTCGGGCCTAACTTCTACGCTGGGTTTGGGGTCTTACATTACCCGATTCAGGCTGAACTAACCCAGGTGCTTCAGTCAACAAAGCTTTCAATCTGTCAAAACTCTACTGACATTTATCAGTCCATTCAAATTTCACATCTTTTAGAAACAACCATGTCATTGGAGAAGCTATCATAGAAAACCCTTGTACAAATCTCCTATAATATTCGACAAATCCCATAAAACATCTGACTTCAGACACATTTTTTGGTGGCTTCCAATTAACAATAGCTAAAATTTTATTCGAATCCATCGTGATACCTTTTGCAGATACTATATGTCCAAGGAAACCAACTTCTCGAAGCCAGAATTCATATTTACTGAATTTGGCATATAGTTGTTTCTCACATAGAGTTTGCAGCACTATTTTCAAATGATCAGCATGTTCATTTTCATCCCGAGAATATACCAGGATATCATCAATAAATACCACCACAAATCTATCCAAATACGGTCTAAAAATTATATTCATTAAATCCAGGAATACCGCAAGTGCATTAGTCAAGCCGAATGGCATCACAAGAAACTCATAGTACCTGTACCTGGTTCTAAAGGCTGTCTTTGGCACATTTGAATCTTTCACCCGTAACTGATAGTATCCAGAATGAAGATCTATGTTCGAGAATACAGTGGCACCTTTCAATTGGTCAAACAAGTCATGAATACGAGGCAGTGGATACTTATTTTTTATTGTAACTTTGTTGAGCTGCCTGTAATCAATACATAACCTCAACGATCCATCTTTCTTTTTAACAAATAGAATTTGCGCACCACAAGGTGAAGAACTAGGTCGAGCGAAGCCTCTGTCAATTAGTTCTTGCGACTGTGCTTTCAACTCTTTCAATTCAGAAGGAGCCATTCTGTAAGGTGCTCTAGATGTCGGTGTTGTTCTCGGAACAAGATCTATGAAAAATTCTACCTCTCTAGCCGGTGGTAATCTGGGTAATTCATCTGGAAACACATCAGAAAATTCACAAACAACCGGCACTGACTTAATCTTCGATTCAGATACTTTAGTGTCCAAAACATATGCAAGATAGGCATTATACCCTTTTTTGATATATTTATGTGCTGAGATAGCTGAAATTACATTTGAAAACCCATCCAGTTTATTAGATTCAACACGAAGCTATTCACCATTCTGACATTTTAACACAATGTACTTCTGTTTACAATTTACCACTGCATCATGCTGAGTTAAACAGTCCATATGTAGAATTACATCAAATTCATCAAATGGAAATAACATTAAATCAGCAGAGAAATAAAAACCCTGTACCATTAACGGACAATTTTTACAAACTTTATCCACCATCACATACTGGCCCAGGGGGTTTGAAACTTTAACCACGAATTCAGTGGACTCAACAGGTAAATTTTTAACAAACACTAAATTCATGCATATATATGAATGTGTGGAACCAGGGTCAATCAAAGTAGTAATATCAGTATCAAGAAGAGAAAATGTACGAGTAATAACATTTAGTACAGAGGCATCCTCTCTTGCACGAATAGCATATGTCCTTTCTGGTGCTCGTGCTTCAGATTTAACAGTTGATTCTTTAGTCACACTTCGGATACCACTGACATTACCGGGGTGACGTGGTGGTCTACCTGTAAAGGCAAGGTTACTTGGCTTGGACGTTTGAACAATATCTTTTTCAGGTCTTTTTAGGCAATCTCTGAGATAGTGGTCAAAAGAATCACACCTAAAGCAGGCTTCACTTGTCATGCGGCATTCACCAAAATGTAATTTATTTCAATGTTTGCATCTTTGTTTTGGACTTCCAACACTTCCTACACTTGTTACGGATGGGGATGAAGATCTCGAATTAGAGCGTTGAGAGCTTCGGTCTCTCCCAGAATATCCCAAATATGTGGTAGAACGATCATAATATTTCTTTGATTTCTTTGAAACCGATGATTGTTACTTGCCCATAAAATGTTTACTTAAAGTTCGGGCTTCCATCTCTGCCTGCTTCTTTTCTTTATTTAATTCTTCAACTTTATGTGCTCGGTCAACCAGTACAACAAATTCTTTTAATTCCAGAATCCCAACTAATAACTTGATGTCTTCATTTAATCCTTCTTTGAAACGTTTACACAAGGCAACTTCAGTCGGGATACACTCTCTGGCATATTTTCTTAATCTAACAAATTGCCTCTCGTATTCAGATACAGTCATATTCCCCTGTTTAAGCTCTAGAAATTCCATCTTTTTCTGGTCAAGGAATCTCTGACTAATATACTTCTTTTTAAATTTTGTTTGGAAAAATTCCCATGTAACTGTAATAGCCCATTAAATAAAGTTAGTAGATATTTTTGGATGAATCATCCATGAAAAATTAGAAAAAGAAAAGGATGAAATCAAAAACTTGAAAAGTTAATGGATGATAAGTTAAATTAAAGGAATAAAATAATATCATATCATCTTCCCAAAAATAAAGAGAATGGAAACCCTAGTTATGGAGATGGAAGAAAGAGAAAACTTTCTTGGCCAAATTAGGTAAGTATTCAAGCCCCGTTTTTAGTAATTTTCATATTTTTGATATCAGGATAGCTTAATTTATCTATTTTGGGGGTTAAATTGAAAAGATATTAAAGTATTGAATTTTTACCATGGATGATTATGCTGGAAGTTTGAAATTTATGGTAGAAAATGAAAGGTTGTTGATAGATAAACAACTTTTACATAGTGAATTTTGATGAAAACTTGATTTAGGGACTAAATTGTAAAAATGTGAAATTCATGGAAAAATTCAAATTTTTATGAAATATATGGGCTGTAAATATTACATGAAAAATTCGGTTAGGCTCGAAACAAGGGGTAAATTGCATGAATTTCATTTTCTGAGCCTACGGACGAAATCGTCATTTATCAAAAGTTTAGGGACAAAATAGTAATTTTGCCTAAGTTGTAAATTGGACTAAATTGAGTATGAATTACATTAAATTGATGTTAAATTTACTCGTATAGATCCGGGTAGACCAAATATGGAGTTAGAACGAGGAAAGGAGAAACTGTTGGATTAATAGATTTTATATACACGAACAATTATCGAGGTAAGTTCGTGTAACTTAACTATGTATGTTATTATGCTTTAATTAAATTGTATGAATGTAATGGTATATTTGTATGTGATGATATAAAAATCATATATATATTTTATGAAATTAAAGATGTTAAATAAAGCCCAATAAATGATAATATCCCATAAATGGTAAGTCCTGGTTGAATAATTAATATCGATGGATAGTGGTGATTTCTCGTATGAAATGATGTCCTGCATGTGTTGCAGAAAGGATTTAGCTCGGACAAGTAACCCATTGATCCCTTTATGGAAAGGATTTAGCCCAGACGGGTAATCCGAATGAGCCTCTCGAGTATATCTTTCAATTAGGATTTAGCCTAGACTGGTAATCCTAATTGACTGGATTTAGCCTAGAATGATAATCCAGATTGGACTCTATAGGGAATTCTTTGTCATATAAAGGATTTAGCCTGAACTGGTAATCCGACAAAGCCCTTAGAGTATATGCGTTACAGACAGAATTTAGCATGGACCGGTAATTCTTCTGTAAAATATGTGGCTCGAGAGTGTACCTAAAAGGTACTACTGGATATGAATTGACGGATTATTATTTTGTACACTTTAAGTGTACTACATGAGTATCCATCGATAATTCAAATAAATTCAACGGGCAAAGTTCTGACATGGGCAAATTTGGATTTGAGATAAATGGTTATAGATTGAGACATGATATGTGGAAGTATGAAATGTTTATACATGATCATGAAATGGTTTGATGAATATGTTCATCTATGAGAATAGATTTGTACACTTTAAGTGTACTACCCAAGTGATTATCAATACTTCAATTGATTATTGAGTAAGGTTTTGACAAGAAATATACTGGAACTTGAGATGAATTAATATAAAGTATACCTGAAATATTTGAAGAAAATTGCATACATGTTATATGAACACATGATGTGGAAAAACATATGTGCAGGAGAATCCAAATATTGAGGAGTTCATATATGTGTTTCTTGAAGTTTATATGAAATATGTGACTAACAAGGGTGATGAGAATGTGTGATAGGGCTTGTGAGATTAAATGGTTTTATTATACCTTATGTATTTATTTTGATGATGAATGGGTGGTAAGTTTATTACTAAGTTATACGGACTTACTAAGCATTATATGCTTTCTCCGTTTTATTTTTCCCTGTCTTATAGTAAATCAAAAGCTCGTTGGATTGGAAGCTCGACGGAGATCACTCACACTATCCATCAATTCAATTTGGTATAAAAGGTAAAACAAATGTGGTTATAATGGCATGTAAATATTTGATAATGACTATCTATTGTAATGGCTAGATATGGTATGTTTTAGTGCAGGTAAATGGTTAAATTTGGGTGACAAATGAAGCTAGGAAATGGATTTGTTTTGTCCACATGGCTAGACACACGGGCGTGTGTCTAGACCATGTGTGACACACGGCCTGACATATGGGCATGTGAATTGGCCTTGTGTCCCTTGCATATTGAAATTTAGAAACAGAATGCTCTGAATTAAGCACACGGGCAGAGACACGAGCGTGTGTCTCAGCTGTGTGAGAGGCACGACCTAGCACACGGGCGTATGGCATGGCCGTGAGCACAAGTCAGAGAGTTACACGGGGTAAGACACGGCCTGTAGCACGGGCATGTCAAAGGGTCACACGGGCGAGTCCCTAGATCACACTGGCGTGTGAGCCCTGTACTTGAAAAAAATTCTTAGTAATCCCGATTTAGTCCCATTTTGGTTCTAATGTTCGTTTTGGGCCTCGAGGATCCAATCAAGGGACGTCATGATTGTTCTCAGGAAATGAATAGAATTTTACTCGAAAAATGTGAAAATGTTCTATAATCATCGGTAATGCTCCGTAACCCTGTTCTGGCGACGGATACGAGTTAGGGGTGTTACATTTATTGGTATTAGAGCTACAGTTTAGCCTGTTCTCAGACTGAACGTAGCATATGTGAAGTCTAGAAATACATGCCTTTATATAACCTGTGATAGTGTGATATCTCCCGACTCTGATGAGAAATTGTTTTAAAATAGACAGAGATGCTTTCCAATCGAGCTAATTCTAATAATTCCGAAAGGGATAATCAAGTATTTGAGAAAAAATGTTATTTATGATGAAATAGAATTCGAAAAAGGTACGGATAAATGTTTTATAGTACATGAAAATGATAAATGTTATGTTATATGAGTATATATATGATAGTTAAATTGTGAGGCTTTATGATCTCCACCCCTTATTGGTATAGTTATATGTAATGAAATTCATAATATTTATATTGATTTAGTTTGGAAGTGTGGAACTGAAGAGTTCAGTTGCTGAATGATAAATAAAGCAGTCAGAACTGAGAGTGGTTTAGTAATTAAAGATGGGTTCTGAAGAGAAATATCAGATTTTTCTGAAAACTATTTGGATACGCAGTGCCACTGTTAAAGGAAGAAGTTATTCATGAGAAATTGATTTATTTAAATATGGTATTTACAGAATGGGTTAATTGAAAATTTCTTTCGAATTAGTTCCTTGAGTGAACTGAATGATATGAAATTATTGATGACTATATATATGTCAGCGGATTAGTGGTGAAATTGCAAAAATATTTGAATACAGCTGTTATAATCGAGTATATTACAACAATCTTTTCAGGGTATTTTATATGAGTATTCTATATGTACTGTTATTCTCAGAGGTATATATATATATAACTATTTATGTTCAGATGCTATAATCATTATATGGAAGGGTTGCCTAAATATGGTAATAGACGAAAACTATTGTAAGCCTGGTTGCTTCATGAGCGGTATTGCTCTATCTTTCTTTGGTCTTTCGATTCAGCATGTTTGATAAAAGACTTGATGAAAAAATTGGTATGATACTATCTTCTACTTCTATTGGTTGAAGTTCTGAATGGCAAATGTGCAAGTTGCACTATCTTTATTATGACTGTTTATAGTATGAATGTGCAAGATTACTCTTTTGGATTTTCTCTAAGATGTCATCAATTTCTTTATTATTCAATATGGGTTATCTTCTCAAAAATTCAGTATAGCTTCGTAACTTGGATTTCATTATCTCGAATTTCTTGTCATTATTATGGGTTGTCTGTAAGGAATATTCATTGACCGAAGGTAATTACATGTATTACTACTATAAATCCTGACTTGATTATGAAAGTCAAGTGATATGGATTTCAGATTATAGAAATTTTATTATGACACTGGCTGCTATTGAGATTACTTCCGGTTTTCCTCTTCTATTCGAGAAATATTATTGAAGTTGAGGTATTGTTCTATCTATATTGTTGAAGCGTCAGATTTATTATAGAACCATGGTTTTAAATTTATATGATGATTGTGATTTCGGAATAATTCAAAGCCTTGATGTTAATTTTTGAAATAGCTACATCAATGACATGGTTATTGTAGAAAAATGTAAGATTGGAATGGATCGATAAATGGTAGCAAAGTTTTGATCAGTTGGAAGCTCTGTTAATTGAAACATCAGTTTTAGTTCAGCCTGAATCAGGTAAGAAATTCATTATTACAGTGATACATCATTGAATGGATTAGATTGTATTTTGATGAGGGAAGGCAAAGTAAAAAGACCTATACTTTCAGACAGTTAAAATCACAGGAAGGAATTACTCGATATATGATATGGAATTGGCAATTATTATGTTGGTACTGAGAATTACTGATCATAAGACTTTAAAATATCTGATGGTATAGAAAGATTTGAATTTGATACAGTAAAGATGGCTTGAGTTATTGAAAGACTCTGATTTGGAAATTGAGTATCATTCGGGAAAAGTAAATATAGTTGATGATATTCTGAATAGAAAATCTCTCTTTGTTTTATGAGCAATAAATATCTGATTGCTATTATTTGATGAAAGATTAATTTTAGTTGAGAAAATCTAAATCGATGTTGCTACAACAGATTTGTGAAGCCCAGAAAAGTGAAAAAGAGTTATAAGTTAAATGGATACAGAGTAAAACAAATTATAATTCAGGTTATCAGATGGTGTAACACCCCAAACCCGGTCAACACCCCACGACCGAATCTGGTATGTTACGAGGGAAAAACGTATTTGAGTGGTTAGGTTTTTCACTTAAAAGTTTGATGAAAACTCTTTGAGAAGTTTTGGACTTGTAGAAATCTTGGGCATGATTGTTGAAAACTTCATGTGTCATTTTGAAAACTCGGAAATTAAGAAGTTAAACAAGTTTATTTCATTTAGAAGTTCACGTTGTATCTTTTTGTTACAAAACGTTTAGACTTAGTAGAAAATCGAGTTTAGGTTTAAAAATTATTTGAGTTTCCTTAACACCAAATCATAGTGTGATACCCGATGGTATAGTTTAAAACACATTATGCGTTATAGCTTTGAAATCGTTGTCTTTCCAAGTTTTAGCAGATTTTAACTCAAGTAATTTATCAAGGCATATTAAAAATCTACTTTAAGCATAACCATAGAAAAACATAATTTTAAAGGCCATTTACAATCCAAAATAAAACCAAATAGTAATAAATAAGCTAAAGTACCAAATTTTTATAAAGTCCGAGCAAATCTTTATTTAAGCATGGCATGAGCACCTCGAGTCCATCCCGGCTCCATGTCCGCGCTAAGTGTCACCTGAAATGTCAAAGGAGAGGGTGAGTCGCAAGACTCGGTGCATAAATCCCGCTCCCAATAATACAAAGATGCTAACACACATCATATCATAGCAATATAATTAATGCACCCCGATCCTAACCATCCATATCACCTTTCTACCCCGTGTGGTACCAAACCACCGGTGGTGCCAAACCACCGTGACCCAAAGTCACGATATCCATAAGTGTGGTGCCAAACCACCGGTGACCCAAAGTCACGAATAATCCAATGATGGGGCCAACCCATCGTGGTGATACAAAATCACTAGCGACAATCCCGTATCTCACAAGTGGGGCCAACCCACGGTGGTGTCAAACCACGTGGACGAGTCGCAGGTGAGGTGCCAAACCTCTCGTGTCCCAAAGACACAAGTGTGATACCAAATCACCGTGTGACCGTAGTCACAAATCCGATGATGGGGCCTACCCATCGTGTGATACCAAATCACCGGCGCCAATCCCGTATAATCAATCAGGGGCCAACCCACCGTGGTACTAAGCCACTGGGACGAGACGAGGTGCCAAACCTCCGTGACCCAAAGTCACAAAAATGTCATCTGTGGTACCAAACCACCGGAGGTGCCAAACCTCCGTGTCCCAAAGACACAAAGTGTCCCAAAGACACGGATATCATACTCACCCTCCTCTCAATCACCCAACAACATATCATACTAATGCAAATGACATAAATCATACAATCATGTTAACATGCTCAAAATAGCATCTCATCATATTTTCATCATAACTCATGATATCTCATACATCATTACAGATTTCGTAATAAAACAGACTTACCCGTATCCGTGCTTATACCCCATCGGTACCAAATCCATCAATCATATTGTTTCACTTTAATAAGTAATCAGGTTATTAATCATATTATTAAACAAGTGTGTTAGTTTACACACTGTAAATCGCAAATCTAATCCCAAAGAGCCCGCCTAAAACCCTCGATCACCTCGACAACTTTGATCCTAAAATCGCCAACCTGGGGGTTAGCACACATATCATTCGGCCATAACCATTTAAACCAAAAAGGGTTTATCAATTAACCCTCACCTTGCAATCGCTTGGTTTCCTACCAAACCCGAACCACAATGGTTCCTCCTTCAACAATCGGCTACACCTTAAAAAGAGAACGATTAATCCTTTGAACCCTTAGACTTAATCGAAACTAAACAAATAAACTAATAATAATAGTACCAATCACTTACCACTACTTACCAAATAGTTAATCGAAAGAAGAAGGCTCCACTTGTCTCCTTCAACAAACCGTATGTCCTATAATGAAGTCGATTACACAAGAGATTAGCTTTCTTTCAACAAATGCCCAAAGTCATCCTTAGCCTTACCAAAATCGATAGAGCACAAGAGAGAAAAGGAAAAGAATATTCGGCTAGCACTTACCTTATTCCAACCCGATTGAACACTACACAAGAGAGGTCCACCCCACTCCAATATTCGGCCAAGAGAGAACTACTAGGTGAGGGGTTGATATTCGCCAAAGTAAGAACAAATGATAGAAGGAAATTTCTTGCAAAGACAAGGGAGGGATTCTGCTACAAACTAGAAAAATAAAACAAAATAAATGTGGTTCAAGAGAAGAGAGAAATCGCCAAGAGTTGAAGAGAGGTTCGGCTCAAGAGTTTTTGAAATAGAAGAAAATAAAATGGATAGAGGGAGAGTACTTACGGTTCAAAAGAAAAAGAAACGAAAAGAAGGTATTTTGGAGGATGGGGTTTCTGGCTAAGAAGATTTCAAGAAGAAAAAAAAGAAAGTATAGGAAGAAGAGAGAAGTAAGTTTCGCTTACACACAATATGAAGAGAAAAGAAAGAAAACAAGGCACCTTCTGGCTACCAAGAAAATTGAGAGGGAAAAACAAATTCGGCAAGGCTATAGGGTTTGGTCTTTCTGTTCAAAAAAATGAAGAAAAAATGAGAGAAAGTTCACTTGTAATTCAACTAACAAAAGACAAAAGAAAACCTTTCCTTTGACACAAAAATGACCGAATATGCACAAAATTCCAAATGAATTTCTAACTACCCCACACCCACACTACCAAGCCGTCACTCCCCAAACTCTCCTAAAATTCGCCACATCCCCACAAACACTCCACACCACTCAATTCAAACTAGTTGAACTAGTCTCCCTCTCAAATTACTCTCCACCCAACATTCCACCATTTGACCAAGTCTTAGGCAGAGTTTGAACTCGCCTACAACTCCTCCCTCCATGCCACCAAAATGGAAGCCAAAATGTGGGATCTCCGCACTCGAACACAAGACCTCCACCCTTACACTTGACGCCAACAACAAGCTCCAAGTGGCGCCTTGCTTTGCCACTTTGCTAGCTCACCTTTGTGCTCAAAAACACCAAATAATACTCATATATCCCAGCTCCTCAGCTCCCTTACTTAGGCCTAAAAACAAAAATTTTCCCACCTACTCGTGCATACCCTAGCCTACAATTAAGTCCCAAACCACACAAACAACAACATAGCAAGCCAATAACATGCAAACAATGCCACCACAAAATAGCCCCTAACCCGGATATTACAGCTTCTACCCCTTTAAAATAATTTCGACCTCGAAATTACCTGATCAGAAGAGTTGCGGGTATTGTTGTCTCATCACATCCTCGGGTTCCCATGTAGCTTCTTCCACGCCATGATTTTGCCAAAGAACCTTTACCAAAGGCACAGACTTCCTACGCAGAACCTTCACATCCCGATCTAGAATCGCATGTGTTCTTCTTCCATAGTCAACCGATTCACCTCGATCTCTTCCATCGCTACCACATGCGATGGATCCGAACGATAATGCCGAAGCATCGAAACATGGAAAACGTCGTGGATCTGACTTAGCTCTGCTGGTAACTCAAGTTGATACGCCACTAGTCCCACTCGCCTCAGAACCTTATACGCCCAATAAACCTCGGACTTAGCTTGCCTTTCCTTCCGAACCTCAACACTTTCTTCCACGGCGAGACCTTCGTAAAAACTTGATCCCCACAAAGAAACTCTATGTCTCTCCGCTTAAGATCGGCATAAGACTTCGCCGTCCTCAAGCTTCCTTCAAACGAAGTCTCAATCAACTTAACCTTGTCTTCGGTCTCAAGAACCAACTCGGGTCCCAACAACCGACGTTCTCACCTAACTCCGCCCAACACGTAGGTGAGCGACACTTCCCGCCATACAACGCCTCATACGGTGCCATCTTGATGCTCGCTTGGTAATCGTTGTTGTAGGCGAACTCACTAATGGTAGAAACTCCTCCTAACTACGAAATCTAGAACGCAACCTCTCAAAGATATCCTCCAATATCCGAATAACCTTTCGATTGCCCGCCGATCGCGGGTGAAAAGCCGTGCTAAAATCCAACCGAGTACCCAGAGCCCGATGCAACGCTTTCCGTAACCTTGACGTAAACTCGATCCCTATCCGAGATGATCGATATCGCACACCGCAACCTCACTATCTCTCAAACATACAAGCCATGCTTAGCTTCAAGTGAGTAGTCAACCTCACCGGAATAAAGTGAGCTGATTTAGTCGGTCGATCCACAATTACCCAAATCAATCCTTCTTGCTTGGCGTAAGCGGTAACCCACCGACGAAATCCATGGTTATCCTTTCCCACTTCCATCGAGGAATCTTCACCGGTCAAGCAACCCCGACGGCAATCGATGTTTCGCTTTGACTCACGACATGTCGACACTTCCCTACAAACTCGTCTACTTCTTTCTTCGCACTGTGCCACCAAAATCGCTCTCTCGAGATCCCTATACATCTTACTACCTCCGTGATGCATAGCATAAGGGCTGCTATGTGCGCCCCGAAGAATCCTCCGCCTCACCAACATCCTTGGGCATACAAGCTTTACCTTGAAAACACAAAGACCCCATCACTAGACAAGTTGTAACCTTCCAAACCACCACTGCAGCTGCAACCTCCGCGCACTCGTAACCTCATCCTCTAACTGCTTTCTCTCGATCGCTCAACCCAAGTAGGCTTAACTCGCAACTCGCTGTAATACTTCCGTCGCCATACAAACTCAAGTGGGCGAACATCGCCTTAAGTCCGAAACAACCTTACGGCTCAACGCGTCGCCACCACGTTAGCCTTGCCCGATGATACTCAATCGAACAAATGTAGTCTTTAAGCAACTCAACCCATCTCGCTGCCTCAAATTCAAATCCTTCGAGTCAAGAGATACTTCAAACTCTTATGGTCGGTGTAGACTATCGATCTCTCTTCGCATAAGTAGTGCCTCCAAATCTTCAACGCGAAGACTACAGCCACTAGCTCCAAATCGTGCGTGGGATAGTTGATCTCATGTGGCCTCAGCTGCCGAGATGCGTAAGCCACAACCTTACCTTCCTGCATCAAAGACACAACCCAACCCCGTATGTGATGCATCGCAATACACCATGTATTCCTTACCACCCTCAAAGTTGAATTAGAACCGAGCCTCACCAAAATCTTCTTAAGCTTATCGAAACACTCCTGTTGTTTCTCAATCCATACAAACGGAACTTCTTTCCTCAACAACTTGGTCATCGGCGCTGCAATCAACGAGAAACCTTCTACAAACCTTCTGGTAGTATCCACCAAACCTGTAAAACTCCGAATCTCAAATGCATCGACTTCTGTGGCTTCCAATCCAAAATCGCCTCAATCTTTCGAGGATCTACTCAATCCTCACCGACACTACATGACCCAAGAAAGTCACTTCTCTAAGCCGAACTCGCATTTATCGAACTTAGCATAAAGTCGCTTCTCCTCAAAATCATAGCAGCACCACACGCAAATGCGCATCATGCTCTTCTTCTCGCCCTGAATACACCAAAATATCGCCTATGAAAACCACAACAAATCGATCCAGATATCGCTGAAAACACCCTATTCATCATATCCATGAACACCGCCGCGCGTTAGTCAACCCGAACGGCATTACTGTGAATTCGTAGTGCTCATACCGAGTCCGAACGCCGCCTTGTGAATATCAACCTCTTTTACCTTTAACGGGTGATACCTGCACCTCAAGTCGATCTTCAAAATACCGCAGCACTCCTTCACCGATCAAACAAATCGTCTATCCATGGCAACGGATACTTGTTTTTAATCGCCAACTTGTTCAATCAAGCGGTAGTCTATGCACATCCGCATCGTACCATCTTTCTTCTTGACAAAAGTATCGGCGCACTTACCGGCGAAACACTTGGCTCGATAAAACCTCGATCCAATAACTCCCGGATCTCGAGCCTTAAGCTCCACCAATTCCTTTGGCGCCATCCTATACGGAGCAATAGACACCGGCGCAGATCCCTGCAATGTGATCTATCCCGAACTCTACCTCACGATCCGCGGCAACCCCTAAGCTCCTCAGAAACACATCAAGAAACTCCCTAACAGCTCGAACCTTCTCCACAAGCAGATTCCTTAGCCTCTAAGGCATACACATGAACCACATACGCTTCACACCTCTTTCTCGACCATCTTCTCTCGCTTCAGAGCAGATACCACATTTGATAAGTAATCTCTCCTATTACCTATCATAGCCACTTCATCACCCTCGACGTTTTTAGAACCATGCGCTTTAGCCACAAATCCAACTTCGCCTCGGTACTTAACCAACCACCCATCCTAAGAATCAAATCGAACTCCCCAAATGGCGCTCCATCGATCAAGAAAGAAACACTACCCCTTGGAGTTCTAGGGGTACATCTCTAAACAAATTATCTACTACTACAGAGTGACCTAAAGGGCTAATTACAGCTATCCGCCTAGAAGATATCTCGAGTCTAGATCCATGGTCTCTACTATACTACTAGCCACGTAAGAATGCGTCGAACCCACATCAATCAAAGCAAGAAAAGGAGAACCAAAGATCAAGAACGCACGGTTATGACGTCTAGTGCGTCGCGCTTCCTCCTCTCGCCTCGCAGCATACACTAATCCAGCCGCTCGCGCCGTAACTACTCGCACTCTCTCGCCCGGTGCTCCACGGCCCCGACCAGATCCATTACTACCTCGCGCCATTACCACGGCCCCTCTGCGGTGGCGGTACATTATTCCCGAACCGACATGCCTCGACTCGATCAATCTCGCCAACTTACGCGACAAATCCTCACGCGATGATCCAGAGAACCACACTCAAAACAACCTTTTCCACCGGGTCCAACAAATTTTTCTCCCCAATGATATTTCCCACGGTGGTTACATCACGCGGCGGTCCTCGCCTAGCAAAGAACAAACCTACTGCATCGATTCGCCCACTGCTGCTCTAGCCCTTTTCTCGCGGATTACCCGACGATCCTAAGACCCAAAGCTCCTCTTATGCCTGCTCTCGCCCATGCCCCGCCTTACGGACTCCTTAACACCCTCGGCTACCTTAGCCTTTTCAACCAAGACAAAGAAACTCACGCCCCTGCCGAGGAGCAATCGCTAGCCTCAACTCGCCTCTCGCACCATCCTCGAACGAACACACCTCTCATGTTCAAGAGCCACAATGCCCCTAGCATACCGACTCACCTTCAAGAACTCACCTGCACTGAAAACAGACTTACTTCCTGGACTAGCCTCGTAAATGCTTTTCACGAGCGTCCGATATAACTAGCTCCAATGTACTTTTCCTCGATATGCACTAAAAATAATCCCACGTAAGATCCTCTCACGCCACCACTGCCCCGAACCGTGAGCCACCACCGGTATGACTCATCCCGAAGAAGCGATACTATGCCCTTCACCTTCTCTTCAGCAGCCAAGTCCAGATCATCCATGATCCGCCTCCGTCGCCTCCAAACAATACTCAAGCAGAAGGCTGGAGCAACACCGTAAACACCTCGAAAGAATTCGCCACGCTTGCCCGGAGTCGCCAGAACAGATTTCCTAACTCCCGCGCCACCACCTACACCAACCACTACCCTTTCCAACACTCGCAAAGATCGCTCGTGACATCACGTCATCCCCACCCGATCTTGGAACTCACCACCTCCACCGGTGGCGGTGCTCGCATCTCATTCTCTCGACCCCACTGCATCCTACGGGTTCGAAACCGTCATCCTACCACGACCACGCCCACGACCGCGTCCACCTCGAGCACTCATGACTAATATCTCTACGTATTCGATTTAGGAGCTTTATGCATCAATAATTATTCCACCGCTTAAAAGCAAAGTCTTATGAATATTTAAGAAGCTTTGTTTTCGCGAGTTCACGTAATCCTATCGGTTTGGCTTCTAAAGTAATCTTACTATTGCTAACCATCCAATCACAAGACATCAAATCACAAGCAATAGTAAGGGTACTTACTCGGGCGAATCGTGCCGAGACTCGGTGCCATGCCTTTCAAATCATGCTTTTAAAAACAAAACTATTAAAACAGACTTTAAAACATTTTGGGCTCTCAGCCCACAAAGCAGAGCCTTTGAACTCGGCTCGATACCACAATTGTAACACCCCAAACCCTGGCCAACACCCCACGACCGAATCTGTATGTTACGAGGAAAAACGTATTTGAGTGGTTAGGTTTTTCACTTAAAAGTTTGATGAAAACTCTTTGAGAAGTTTTGGACTTGTAGAAATCTTGGGCATGATTGTTGAAAACTTCATGTGTCATTTTGAAAACTCGGAAATTAAGAAGTTAAACAAGTTTATTTCATTTAGAAGTTCACGTTGTATCTTTTGTTACAAAATGTTTAGACTTAGTAGAAAATCGAGTTTAGGTTTAAAAATTATTTGAGTTTCCTTAACACCAAATCATAGTGTGATACCCGATGGTATAGTTTAAAACACATTATGTTATAGCTTTGAAATCGTTGTCTTTCCAAGTTTTAGCAGATTTTAACTCAAGTAATTTATCAAGGCATATTAAAAATCTACTTTAAGCATAACCATAGAAAAACATAATTTTAAAGGCCATTTACAATCCAAAATAAAACCAAATAGTAATAAATAAGCTAAAGTACCAAATTTTTATAAAGTCCGAGCAAATCTTTATTTAAGCATGGCATGAGCACCTCGAGTCCATCCCGGCCCATGTCCGCGTCTAAGTGTCACCCGAAATGTCAAAGGAGAGGGTGAGTCGCAAGACTCAAAGTGCATAAATCCCGCCTCCCGATAATATAGCATGCTAACACACATCATATCATAGCAATATAATTAATGCACCCCGATCCTAACCATCCATATCACCTTTCTACCCCGTGGTGGTACCAAACCACCGGTGGTGCCAAACCACCGTGACCCAAAGTCACAATATCCATAAGTGTGGTGCCAAACCACCGTGACCCAAAGTCACGAATAATCCAATGATGGGGCCAACCCATCGTGTGATACCAAATCACTAGCGACAATCCCGTATCTCACAAGTGGGGCCAACCCACGGTGGTGTCAAACCACGTGGACGAGTCGCAATGAGGTGCCAAACCTCCGGTGTCCCAAAGACACAAGTGTGATACTAAATCACCGGTGACCGTAGTCACAAATTCGATGATGGGGCCTACCCATCGTGTGATACCAAATCACCGGGCGCCAATCCCAGTATAATCAATCGTGGGGCCAACCCACCGTGGTACTAAGCCACCGGGACGAGACGCCGAGGTGCCAAACCTCCGTGACCCAAAGTCACAAAATGTCATCTGTGGTACCAAACCACCGGAGGTGCCAAACCTCTGGTGTCCCAAAGACACAGTGTCCCAAAGCCACGGATATCATACTCACCCTCCTCTCAATCACCCAACAACATATCATACTAATGCAAATGACATAAATCATACAATCATGTTAACATGCTCAAAATAGCATCTCATCATATTTTCATCATAACTCATGATATCTCATACATCATTACAGATTTCGTAATAAAACGGACTTACCCGTATCCGTGCTTATACCCCATCGGTACCAAATCCATCAATCATATTGTTTCACTTTAATAAGTAATCAGGTTATTAATCATATTATTAAACAGTATGTGTTAGTTTACACACCGTAAATCGCAAATCTAATCCCAAAGAGCCCGCCTAAAACCCTCGATCACCTCGACAACTTTGATCCTAAAATCGCCAACCTGTGGGTTAGCACACATATCATTCGGCCATAACCATTTAAACCAAAAAGGGTTTATCAATTAACCCTCACCTTGCAATCATTTGGTTTCCTACCAAACCCGAACCACAATGGTTCCTCCTTCAACAATCGGCTACACCTTAAAAAGAGAACGATTAATCCTTTGAACCCTTAGACTTAATCGAAACTAAACAAATAAACTAATAATAATAGTACCAATCACTTACCACTACTTACTTAAACAGTTAATTGAAAGAAGAAGGCTCCACTTGTCTCCTTCAACAAACCGTATGTCCTATAATGAAGTCGATTACACAAGAGATTAGCTTTCTTTCAACAAATGCCCAAAGTCATCCTTAGCCTTACCAAAATCGATAGAGCACAAGAGAGAAAAGGAAAAGAATATTTGGCTAGCACTTATCTTATTCCAACCCGATTGAACACTACACAAGAGAGGTCCACCCCACTCCAATATTCGGCCAAGAGAGAACTACTAGGTGAGGGGTTGATATTCGCCAAAGTAAGAACAAATGATAGAAGGAAATTTCACAAAGACAAGGGAGGATTCGGCTACAAACTAGAAAAATAAAACAAAATAAATGTGGTTCAAGAGAAGAGAGAAATCGGCCAAGAGTTGAAGAGAGGTTCGGCTCAAGAGTTTTTGAAATAGAAGAAAAATAAAATGGATAGAGGAGAGTACTTACGGTTCAAAAGAAAAGAAACGAAAGAAGGTATTTTGGAGGATGGGGTTTCGGCTAAGAAGATTTCAAGAAGAAAAAAAGAAAGTATAGGAAGAAGAGAGAAGTAAGTTTCTGGCCACACAATATGAAGAGAAAAGAAAGAAAACAAGGCACCTTCGGCTACCAAGAAAATTGAGAGGGACAAAACAAATTCGGCAAGGCTATAGGGGTTTGGTCTTTCTGGTTCAAAAAATGAAGAAAAAATGAGAGAAAGTTCACTTGTAATTCAACTAACAAAAGACAAAAGAAAACCTTTCCTTTGACACAAAATGACCGAATATGCACAAAATTCCAAATGAATTTCTAAGACTACCCCACACCCACACTACCAAGCCACTACTCCCCAAACTCTCCTAAAATTCGGCCACATCCCACAAACACTCCACACCACTCAATTCAAACTAGTTGAACTAGTCTCCCTCCTCAAATTACTCTCCACCCAACATTCCACCATTTGACCAAGTCTTAGGCGAGTTTGAACTGCCTACAAATCCTCCCTCCATGCCGTCAAAATGGAAGCCAAAATGTGGGATCTCCGCAGCTCGAACACAAGACCTCCACCCTTACACTTGACGCCAACCACAAGCTCCAAGTGGCGCCTTGCTTTGCCACTTTGCTAGCTCACCTTTTGTGCTCAAAAACACCAAATAATACTCATATATCCCAGCTCCCTCAGCTCCCCTTACTTAGGCCTAAAAACAAAAATTTTCCCACCTACTCAGGCATACCCCTAGCCTACAATTAAGTCCCGAAACCACACAAACAACAACATAGCAAGCCAATAACATGCAAACAATGCCACCACAAAATAGCCCCTAACCCGGGATATAACAGATGGGATCTAATGACTGTCTGTCATTTGGAAATAGAGTCTGTGTACTGAAGAATTCAAAGCTTGTACAGAAAATTTTATACGGAACTCACATTGGTAATATATCTGTCATCCGGGAAGCATGATAAATTGAAAAGAATGTATTGGTAAATCATAATGAAATGTGATGTTTCTGAAATTATATTTAAATGTTTAAAATGTCAGCAGACTAAAGCCGAATATCAGGTATAGATACTTTCAGAATTGTTACAGCCAGAGACGACACTAGAATGGAAATGAGGTAAAGTTATTATAAATTTTATATCGGAATTACTCTTGTTTCAGAAAAAGAGATGTTACGTGGGTAATCATTAATTATTTGATGAAGTTTATACGTATTATTCCAGTATAAATGGATTGCTCATTTGATTGATTGAATGAGATATATGTTTCTAAAATTATCAGGATATATGGAGTATCAGTCTGCTAAATGTTTGATAGAGCTCCACGGTTTATGGTTCATTACCTGATTTTGAAGCAAATTATAAGAAGTTCTGGGTACATGGTTACAAATTTTTGATATCGCATTTCGCTTCCAAACTGATGATTAGTCTGAATGTGTTATTCAGATTTTTGAAAATATACTTTGGTGTTGTATCTTAGAGTTCAGAGGTAAATGGAAAAGAAATTATTGCTGTTAGTAAATTACAAATCATGACAATTTTCAGTTAAGTATTGAAATGACATTATACGATACTCTGTGTAGTTGCAAAAGTAAAACTCCATATTTTTGGATTGAGCTTAGTAAGAAAAGATATGTGGAGTTGATATGATCCGTAAAACAAAAGAAAATATGGATGAGATCCGAGATAGATTTAAAGCAGCCTCTTATTGTCAGAAATTTTATGTGAATTTTAAATGAAAAGAAATAGAGTTTCAAGCTGGCGACAAAGTTTTTCTGAAAAATTTGCCATGGAAGAAAGTTTTTCGGTTTGACTGTAAAGGTAAATTAAGTCCTTGATCTATTGAATTACATGAAATTTGTTGAAAGAGTTGGAAGTGTTACTTATCGGATAGTGTTACCGCTAGAGTTTGACTGAATTTATAAAGTTTTCTTGTAATTATAATATTATGGTATTAATCAGATACATTATTAGTTATTCCTCCGATGGATATTGAAATTCAGCTTGACATAAGTTATAGTGAAGAATTGATTAGAATTATGGCACGCGAAGATAAAGAACTGAGGAATAAAAGGTAGCTTTAATAAAAGTTTTCTGACAATGATATGATATAGAGAAAGCTACCTATTTATTGCTATAATTTTCGAGGACGAAAATTTTTAAGGGGGGAGAGTTGTAACAGCCCATTTTAGGTAAAAATCGAAACAGTGGTTTCGGGACCACAGATCTGAGTACGGAAAGGAAACTTTTATTAATAATATTCTATGATCTATAGTACGACAATAATGTCATGTGAAAATTTCATAAAGAAATTTTACCGATTACATGTCTAATTTGATAAAGGACCAAATTGCACAAAGTGCAAAAGTTGAGTTCTAATAGTTAAAGGGATTAAATAGCTATAGAACTTAGAAGTGGAGGTCCTTATATGGTAATTAGACTATTAAATAAAGTTAGTAGATATTTTTGGATGAATCATCCATGGAAAATTAGAAAAAGAAAAGGATGAAATTGAAAACTTGAAAAGTTAATGGATGATAAGTTAAATTAAAGGAATAAAATAATATCATATCATCTTCCCCAGAATAAAAAGCATGGAAACCCTAGTTATAGAGATGGAAGACAGAGAAAACTTTCTTGGCCAAATTAGGTAAGTATTCAAGCCCCGTTTTTAGTAATTTTCATATTTTTTATATTAAGATAGCTTAATTTATCTATTTTGGGGGTTAAATTGAAAAGATATTAAAGTATGGAATTTTTATCATGGATGATTATGCTGGAAATTTTAAATTTATGGTAGAAAATGAAAGGTTGTTGATAGATAAACAACTTTTACAAAGTGAATTTTGATGAAAATTTGATTTAGGGACTAAATTGTAAAAATGTGAAATCCATGGAAAATTTCTGATTTTTATGAAATATATGGGCTGTAAATATTACATGAAAAATTTGGTTAGGCTCCAAACAAGGGGTAAATTGCATGAATTTCATTTTCTGAGCATAGGGACGAAATGTGGAAGCTCGACGATTTGTTTGATCAGTTAAAAGGAGCTACTGTGTTTTCGAAGATAGATCTGAGATCAGGTTACTATCAGTTAAGAGTGAAAGATTCAGATATACCGAAAACTGCTTTCAAAACGAGGTATGGGCATTATGAGTTTTTAGTTATGCCATTTGGACTAACAAATGCTCCTGCTGTTTTTATGGATTTGATGAACAGGATTTTCAGACCGTATCTAGATCGATTTGTTGTTGTATTCATTGATGACATTCTAATTTATTCACGTGATGAGACTGAACATACGGAGCATCTGAGAATTGTGTTGCAAACTCTGAGAGAAAAGCAATTGTATGCGAAATTCAAAGAAATGTGAATTCGTTACATGAGGTTAGTTTTAGGGCATATTGTGTCGCTTCTTCGGGATTCGAGTTGATCCGAGCAAGATTTCTGCTATTCTGGATTGGAAACCCCTGAAGAACGTATCTGAAGTCCGTAGCTTTCTGGGCCTAGCTGGTTATTACCGCAGATTTGTAAAAGGCTTTTCGACGATAGCTACTCCATTGACTAGATTGCTTCAGAAGAATGTTATATTTGAATGGTCGGATAAATGTCAGAGAAGTTTTGATAAGTTGAAAACTCTGTTAACGGAAGCTCCAGTATTAGTACAACTAGAATCGGGTAAAGAATTTGTGATATATAGTGATGCTTCATTGAATGGTCTGGGATGTGTATTGATGCAGGAAAGCAAGGTTATATCTTATGCCTCGAGACAATTGAAGCCTCATGAGAAGAACTATCCAATGCACAACCTTGAGTTAGCTGCGATTGTGTTCGCACTAAAGATTTGGCGTTATTATCTGTTCAGTGAGAAATGTCACGTGTTTTCAGATCATAAAAGTCTGAAATATCTGATGAATCAGAAAGATTTGAACCTGCGTAAAAGAATATGGTTAGACCTGTTAAAAGATTATGAACTTGTGATAAATTATCATCCGAGTAAAGCAAACGTTGTTGCTGATGCATTGAGTAGAAAATCATTGTTTGCACTATGTGCTTTGAATGCTCAGTTAGATTTGTCTGATGATAGCTCTGTGATAGCTGAAATAAAAGCGAAACCATTGTTTATATAGCAAATATGTGATGCTCAGAAATCTGATAATGAGTTATTAGCGAAACGAGCTCAGTGTGTTTCGAATTATGAATCTGAATTTCGAGTAGTTGATGATTGTTTGAGATTTCGAGATCGTATCTGTGTTCCAAGAAATCCAAAATTGATTCAGTTGATTTTGAGTGAAGTACATAATAGTCATCTATCTGTTCATCCGGGGAGTACTAAAATGTACCATGATTTGAGACGACACTATTGGTGGTCTGGTATGAAGCGTGATATTTCTAACTTTGTTTCAAAATCTTTAATCTGTCAACAAGTCAAAGCTGAACATCAAGTTCCGTCTGGGTTGCTACAACCGATTCTGATTTCTGAGTGGAAATGGGATAGAGTGACAATGGATTTTGTTTCTGGTTTGCCTCAGACTCCGAGAAAGAAAGATGCGATATGGGTCGTAGTTGATCGATTGACGAAATCTGCCCATTTTATTCCGGTAAGATCTGACTATTCACTTGATAGATTAGACGAGCTATATATTTCTGAGATTGTTAGATTGCACGGTGTTCCACTATCTATTGTGTCAGATAGGGATCTGAGGTTTACATCGAGGTTCTAGAAGAAATTTCAAGAAGCTTTAGGCATGAAACTGCATTTCAGTACAGCTTTTCATCCACAAACAGATGGTCAATCTGTACGGATTATTCAGATTCTTGAAGATATGTTAAGATGTTGTATACTTGAGTTTAATGGTTCGTGGGAACAGTATTTGCCATTGATTGAATTTGCATACAATAATAGTTTTTAGTCGAGCATCAAAATGGCACAATATGAAGCTTTGTACGGTCGTAAATGTCGTACACCTCCGTATTGGACTGAGCTCAGTGAAAGTAAGCTACATGGGGTCGATTTGGTAAAAGACTCAGAACAGAAAGTGAAATTGATCCGAGATTGTTTGAAAGCAGCATCTGATCATCAGAAGTCTTATGCGGACTTAAAACGAAAAGATATAAAATTTAAGATCGGCGACAAAGTGTTTCTGAAAGTGTCACCATGGAAGAAAGTACTTCGTTTTGGACGTAAAGGCAAGTTGAGTCCGAGATTCATCAGGACGTATGAAATCATTGAGCGAGTTGGACCTGTTGCATATCGATTGTTGTTGCCTTCCGAGCTAGAAAAGATACATAATGTATTTCATGTCTCAATGCTCCGTAGATATTGATCCGATCCGTCACATGTGATTGCCCCATCTAAAATTGAAATCTGATCTGACATGTCATACGAAGAAGAACCGATCCGTATCTTAGCTCGTAAAGTAAAGGAGTTGAGAAATAAGAAAATTCCGTTAGTGAAAGTATTATGGAATCGACACGGAGTTGAAGAGGCAACGTGGGAGCCGGAAGATTCAATGAGACGGCAATATCCAACTTTGTTTAATGGTAAGATTTTCAGGGACGAAAATCCCTAAGGGGGGAGAATCGTAACAGTCCGGTTTATACCCTAGTCGGAACAGTGGTTTTTGGACCATGAATTCGAGTCCAAATAATATTTTAATAGTATTTTCTGTGTCTCTGATAAGTGATTATGCATGTGCTAAAGTTTCGCAAGTTAATTTTTCCGTCTGTGTGTTTAATTTGACAAAAGGATTGAATTGCATTAAATGTGAAATTTGCATGTTATATGTTAAATCACTTAATTGTTGATGGCTTTTTATGGTGGAGGCCTTATGAGGCAATTTAACCATTTTAGAGATAGTGGATGGTAGAATGACATAATAACCTTAATATCAATTTGTCTTATATGAATAATAGATGGGCAAATTGGTAAGTTGGCATTAATATGATTATTAAATAAAAGAAACATAAGAAAGATGAATGTTATCATCTTTGAGTGCCGAAAGTTTGAAGAAAAGAGAAAGAAAATATCTAAGCTAGGTTTCGACTATTAAAGTCTTTGATTCAAGGTATGTTTGATTTTGATTTTTGATAATTTCTATGTTTTTGTAATCGTTGCTTTGTGCTCTACAAAACCCATGCTAAAATTTTGTGAATTGATGATGTGTATGAAATGTGCCATTGATGAAATGGTGAGCTTTGTGATGAGTATTGGTGTTAAATGAAAGATATATGTTTAATGAACATACTTTGTTCTTGAAATTTTGATGAATTTAGCTAATTAGGGCTAAAATGAGAAAATAGTAATTTGAAGGACTAAATTGCAAATTTGATGGAAACTATGGGCTTGTATGAGATGTATGAACATACGGCTAAGCATGAGTATGTGATGATTTTGTGAATTTGATGTTTTGAGAAAAATAGACTAAATTGATAAATTGTGCAAATGTGAGAGTTAAATTGCAAATAGCCCTACTTGTGTGTCCTTGGATTGAATTGGATGAGTTAGTGAATAAAAGAATTAATTCTGAATATGTTTAGATCAAGAACCGAGGAAAACGGACTTAGACCGAGGGAAGGCGAAAGTAACCGAGTAGCTATTTCTATTTTCGATAAATCAAATCCGAGGCAAGTCAAATTGCAAATAAATGTAATTGTATTGAGTTGAGCATATTCATATGCCTATTGTCGATATTAAATTCCTATGTGTTGTAACGCAAATGATTTTCGAGATAAGATCGACTTAGTGACAATGTCCAAGAAGTCCCGTACGAACCTAGGAATACATAGGTATCTGTTCTGTTTTTATCATATAAGACCACGTCCGGGACGTTGGCGTTGATTTGACATTCGTGTAAGACCACGTCTGGGACGTTGGCATCGATATTATCTTAATGTGTAAGACCACATCTGGGACGTTTGCATCGATATGAGCTTCTCGTGTAAGACCACGTCTGGGACGTTGGCATCGATATTATCTTTTTGTGTAAGACCATGTCTGGGACATCGGCATCATATTGATTCGTATAAGACCGCATGCGGGACAAAGGGCATCGTTATCTGAGTACACGTAAGACCTCGTCTGGGACGTTGGCATTGTACAACTATTCTAAGCTTTCTGAGTATCCTATTAGGTTCCTATCGGTTCAACGGGCAATTCTGTGATACGAATGGTTAAGTGAATGATATATCCGTTTCAGGTATGTTGATTTATATACTAAGTGTGTATATAAGGTAAGTACCTATGTGATCTTACTATGATGATTATGTATATTGGAATAACATTATGATATACGAAAGTGAGTATAAATGAGCTATGTTTATATAATACTTTTGAATTGATGAATGTGACAAATATGGCCAAGTACATGGATCAAAGCATATATGTGATAGTTTGTTAAGTCATTAAGAAGTGCCAATGTACCTATGTATATATATGCCTTTCATACTAAGTTTGTTTGTATTATTACTTACTAAGCTTTTAGAAAGCTTACTCTGTGAGTGTGTTTTCTCTGTTTTATAGGTCGTTAAAGCTACTAAAGGCTCGGGACCGTCAAGGATCGTCATCACACTACTAAACTCATTTTTGGTACACTTTGGATATGTATATAGCTTGATATGGCATGTATAGGCTAGAATTTGATATGAGTTTGTTATATGAACTTAGCCATGTGATTTGGTTAGCTATGGGTTGAGAATTTGCTTGAATGTATGTGATATATGAAGTATGTTTTTGGTATGATTTTGGTTATCAAATATGCATGAGATGTCTTGATGATTTTTACTAGTAGGTATGACCCATTGGGTGACATTTTTGCCTTGCAAATGGTCTATAATGTCACACGGTTGTGGCACACGGGCGTGCCTAGTGACCGTGGGGATAAGTCAGTAGCTAGCCTAATAGCACACGGCCAAGAAACACGGGCTTGTCTAGTAGCCGTGTGAGAAATTCAGTATATGGCCTATGAGTACACGGCCTTAGCACACGGGTGCTGGGTGGCCGTGGGTGTAAAGTTAGATTCGACCACGACCAAGGCACACGGGCGTGCTTGGTGGCCGTGGATGTAAAGTCAGATTCGACCACGGCCAAGGCACATGGGCGTGCTTGGTGGCTGTGGATGTGAGGTCAGATTCAACCACGGGGAGGACACACGGGAGTGTCCAGCAGCCGTGGGAAGCACACGGCCTGTCTACACGGGTGTGTAACCCCTGTATATTCGAAAAGTTTTAAATTTTTGAGAATTTTTGTATGTGTTTTGGTTTAGTCCCGACCCTGTTTCTAAGCATGCTTAAGGTCTCGATGACCTACTTAAGGGACACTATGATTGAAATAGATGAACGGTTGTATGGAATTTTCTGTAAATGTTTCCGATTTGTCCGGTAACGCCTTTAACCCTAGTCTGGCGACGGATACGGGTTAGGGGTGTTACAACCGAAGCTCCTCGCAGCTGGTAAAACAGATCGTCTATCCTTGGTAGCGGGTACTTGTTCTTAATCGTTAGCTTGTTCAACTGACGGTAGTCAATACACATGTGCATTGACCCATCCTTCTTCTTCACAAACAGTACTGGTGCTCCCCATGGAGACACACTTGGTCAGATGAATCCTCGATCCAGTAACTCTTGGATCTGAGCCTTTAACTCTACCAGCTCCTTCAGCGCCATCCTATAAAGGGCGATGGACACCGGAGCCATTCCTGGTAAGAGCTTAATGCCGAATTAGACCTCACGACTTAGTGGCAACCCCGGAAGCTCCTCAGGGAATACGTCCGGAAACTCTTTTACCGTCCTGACATCCCCTACAAACAAATCCTTAGTATCAGATGTGCTGACATAAGCTAGAAACGCCTCACAACCTTTGCGAACCAGCCTCTCGGCCCTTAACGCTGAGATTACATTGGATAGATAATCCCTTCACTCCCCTATCACAACCACCTCCTCATTCTCCGAAGACTTCAGTACCATACGTTTAGCAGGGCAGTCCAAATTCGCACGGTGTTTCACTAACCAGTCCATGCCCAAAATGAGATCGATCTCACCAAACGGCAGTTCCATCAAATCCCTCAGAAAGACAACCCCTTGGACCTCTAGAGGCACATCTCTAAATAGTTTATTCACTCTACCCGACTGTCCCAGTGGACTAATCACAGACAGTTCCTTATCAGCAAGTTCAAACTGTATACCAAAGTTTCTGACACAGTACAAGCAACATACGAGTGCGTAGACCCAATGTCTATTAAAGCTGTAAAGGGTACATCATGGATAAGGAACATACAAGTTATGATGTCAGGTGCGTCGCCATCCTCCCGACGCTGAGCAGCATAAACCAACCCAGGCTGTCTCGCCTCTGCATTACTAGCACCCCTACCCGGTGCTCCTCGACCTCGTCCAAACCCATTTCCCCCTCTGGCTGGACCACGGCCTCTCGGTGGCTGCTGGCCACCTCTCCTTGGCTGTACATACCCCTGACCTGCAGCTTGCATCTGAACGGGCCTCTGAGTACAGTCTCTAACCTGATGATCCCTGGAGCCACATCTAAAACACGCCTCAGTTCTTTTCCAGCACTCTCCCAAATGAGTTCTCCCACACTCAGCGTAAGGCTGTGGTCTGACTGCAACATTAAGAACCCCAGCTCGGGCTGGCCCATCAAACCTAGGCCTCTTCCTAGGCCCACCAGAAGAACTTGAAGGCCCAAAATTCCTCTTTACTCTGCCCCTATCCTGTTCACGGTTCTGACGCTCTGAGCGTTTCACATCCTCGGCAATCTTAGCTTTTTCAACCAGGGCAGCGAAGTCTCTTTCCCTCTGTGGGGCTATCAGTACCCGTAACTCATCCCGAAGACCATCCTTAAACCGTACTCATCGCTCATATTCAGTCGCAACTATGCCCCGAGCGTACTGGCTCAGGTGCATAAACTCTGCCTCATACTCCGCTACGGACTTATTCCCCTGAACCAGATTCAAAAACTCCTTTCTCCGGGCGTCCACATAACTTGCCCCAACATACTTCCCTTGGAAGGCCGCCTTAAAGAAATCCCAAGTCACACGGTCAGCCTGCGTGCCTTCCCTCACGGTAAGCCAAAATTGATACGCCTTATCTCGCAGCAAAGACACTGCCCATTTCAGCTTCTGCTCCACTGTGCAGTCTAGGTCATCCATGATTCGCTCAACTGCCTCCAACCAATACTTTGCTACATTCGGGGCTACACCAGAAATGCCCCTGAAAATTTCCGCCACGTTAGATCGGAGTCGCTCAGAGATTGATCCTCGGGCCACTGACCCAGTACTTGCTCCAGCAACCCTTTCCAGAACTCGTAGCATCGCTTGGGACAGGGCATCATCCCCTCCGGCTCGATCATGAGACCCCGCTTCAGTCACTGGTGATGCCGGCGCTTCCCTTTAAGGCATATGTCTTGATGCTGAGGACCCAGCCCTAGTACCTTGGCCTCTACCATGGCCACGTGTACCCCATCCGTGACCTCTTGTGCTCATATCGATATAGCTTATTTTCTGTTTAAAAAGTTTTATGAATCCTCTTATAATTATGTAATTATTAACGGAGATCTTATGAAAAAAGTAGTAATTAGGGTTGTTCTCGCAGATCGCACTTACTACAGTTCCAGTCCCCTATAGTCTCAGTTTCTACTACTAAGGAGTTTTAGTATACTACTATCCCTAATATTTCTGTAGTACAGTCATATCAGCTTATAACAAAGTATAGAGTAAGGGGACTTACGGATTTGGTGCCGGAGACTCGGTGTGCCACACGTTCAGTGATATCACTACTGTTCAAAACCAAAGTTTAAACAGATTTGGAAAATTTTCAAAACCCATTCCACAGTCAAGTTTTGTAACCTGGCTCTGATACTACTAAATGTAACACCCAAAACCCGGCCTAGGCGTTACGACCGGATCTAGCGTGCCACATCAGGTGTTGATCGAAGACTTTGTGTTCGTTCAAAAAAACGTCATTTACATTTAAAACTTTTTGCTCTTTAGAAACCCTAATTATTGTTATTTCTAACAAAACTCGTTTTGCTCGAAACCACTCAAAAATATTATTAAGCGCCTATTATCTTGTTTTTAACCTAGTTTGTTAAAAGAAGTTGGTTTAAACAGTTGCGAAAATGTGATATTTTAAAATCGGTAGTTATTGTTTGAAAACCCGTATTTAGTAAATTAGCAGTTTGCAAAGCATTACCAAAACCAAAGTTAAGACAAATCCAAAGGCCTTATTACAGAAATATTAACCCCAAAATTAAAGTAAAGTAAAGTAAAATAAAATAACTAATTAAACCCCCTTGAACATACAGGACGCGTGTGGCCACCTCCGAGTCTCTCGCAGCTCCAAATCCTCTAAGGCTGGGGGTTACCTGCACAGTTAAGGAAAAAGGGTGAGTTACGAGAACTCAGTGTATAATCCCCTATTACACTCACAGTTTGGGCCCAAGCCTATACAAGATGTCAGATCTAGGTGAAGCCCTATTCGATGTGATGCAGGCGAAGCCTGTTCGATGAGTGATGCAGGCCAAAGCCCTATTCGATGAATATGCAGGCGAAGCCCTATGATATGAAAAATAAAATGTGCCCATCCCAGTCCAACCAACACACCACCCGTACCAACCAACACACCTGTGGGGACCAAGTCAACCCACCCAACCAGCACACCAATAATGCAGACTAGCTACTAATACAGTATACGTGGCAAAGCCACTAAATCAGTATAACGTGGCAAAGCCACTAAATCAGTATAACCTGGCAGAGCCACCAGTACAGTGCTTCCTCCAAAACCAAAACCCAACCCATGCAAAATGCCATGTCATAATAAAATCATGTATGTAGTGCATCATCATAGTCACCAATCACACAGTTGCTATTCAAACATCGATAATCCTACTACCGAGGGTAAAACTGTCATTTGGGGTAAAACGGTAATTTACCCATCAAAGGTATTTCAGTAATTTACCCACTAAAGGTATTTCAGTAATTTAGCCACTAAGGGTATTTTGGTAGTTTTACCCCTACAACGGCCTTTCCGAAGGCCTAATATCGCCTCGAGCGACTCGATTTCCATTTCTGGTCAATACAGTACTATTGGGCCTAAAACCCGATTTTGGCCCATACGGGCCCACACACGCTCGTGTGGCCCATTCTGTATGTTTTCAGTCTCGGTTCTGCGAACTTTGCAGTCGCATCGATCAACTTACACCTTTCATCATTTTCGCTCATATGGGCCCATTAACCCGTTGGGCCTATTTAGCCCACCTCGGCTCAACAAGGCCCATTACAGCCTCAGTTTCACTAGAGCATTCGTGACACTCTCAACGGTATATCACCCTCCCTAGTGGCTCGGTTTATCACTACGAGCACTCGCACGCTCGAGTGATCTCAGTTGCCAGTATTTTAGCTTTTTGGTATTTCAGCTTTTAGTCGATTCATAGATCACAGCAATAGCAGATAAAGCAGAGGTGTGACATTACACACCTTGATTTCGAGTTGTGTTTCCCACCGCTTCCAAGACACCTATAGTGATAGTTGACAAATAGTTAGACTCAACCCTTGATAACCTTAACTTTGAAACACTTTACTAGACTAACCACACTTACCACGAATGTGATCTCCTTCAACGCACCAAATAATCGGCCCTATCCCTTGGCTACGAAAATCAAGCCCCTAACAATATTTGATGAGTCAAGAGAGTGTTAGTAAAAACTAAACATTCGGCCCCCATAGAGGAGAGACTGAAGCCTTCACGAATAAACATAAGCGATCTAACAATAATCGAGTTACCAGAACTACTAGCCTTATTACCCCCTACCAAAACACCACAAGAACGGCAATTGTTCCTGTAACATCCTAGATTAGGGGTTATGCGTTCGTGCATAATTCGAGTGATAGTAGGCTTGGAGTATGTTTGGATATGTTTTAAGGGTTTCGGGAACTTTAAAATATAGGGGAATGCTTTGGAAAAATTTTTTGGATTTAAGTGTAAAAAGGGGAATTGGGATAAGGAGGCCTTAAGGAGAATATTAGGCGTGTTTGGACATTAAATGGGGCTTGGTAAAGTGGCTCAAGGGCGCCACTTAGGGCCTTGGTACACGACGTCATGGGCAGGGAGGAAGGGAGGTGGTTCGAGTTGCGGGGAAAGCAAAAAGGAGAATTTTATGTTTTTTGCGTCAAGGAGGCGCTCGGCTAAGAATGTCTTAAAAGAAATTCGGGTGGAACATGTCACAAAAAGCGCTGGGTAAAGTGGCTTGGGCGCTTGCGGAAAAGGGTGCTCCAGGGGATGAGGTTCGATTCACGTGGGCGCAAGGAGTGGGGTTTTATTTTTAGCTTTTGGCATTAAGACAAGGGGACCTAAGGAAGGAGGCTTTAAAAGAAATTGGGGGAGTTTATAACACAAAAAGAATCAGCTAGAGTGGCTTGGGGCGCTACTGCAGCAAGGATTCCAGCAGTCGTGGGTTCAGGCGTGTGAGCAGCGGCTTGGTATTTATTTTTGGCTTTTTGCGCCAGAAAGAAGGAAGAAATTGGGCGGCACATGGAGTTTAAATTGGATGAGGATTAAGCTTGTAGGATAAATGTAGTTTTATTTATTTTAATATAGGATAATTATGGCTTTATTTAGATCAAATGAGATTTTATTTTATTTATTTTAGGAGATAGGATAAGAGATTAAATTGGGATATTAGCAAGGGATATTGTTGTTGGAGGATATAGGGGATAATTATGTGATTTATTATTTTAAATAGGTAGATTAGTAGATAGAATAGGAGATTAAGTGGAGGATAATTGATTTATTTTAGAATTTTGAATAGGTGATTAGGAGATAATGAGATGGATTTTATTTTATTTTATTAAGGTGATAAATAAGAGATTAAGTATGGATTTATTTTTATTCACTTTGAATATGTGTTAAAGAGATAAAATAGGAGAAAGTGTGTAGTATAAATAGGGTGCCGAATTTAGTTTCTTTTCCCCATTAGTGCCGTTTTCCCTTGTGCAAAGTCGCTTATGTTTCATTCCTCTTTTCTATTTGTTCTTGGCCGAATCTATATCCCTTTCCCAATTCCTTTCTTTTATTTTTGTTAGCCGAATCTTCCCTTTGCCACCGTTGCCGTATTGCTCAACTCCTTCTTCTCTTCCTTTCTTTAAGTATTCTTTTAAAAGCTGAAATACTTTGGTGAACCATAGCCGAATCCTCTAGGCAGTAACTCCCTCTACTTTTGTGTTTTCTTCTTCACCATAAAAGAGCCGACCTATTCTCATTTAGTCTTCACAAGCAACAATAGTGCCAGCGTTAAGGAGTCTTAGAAGAGCCTCTTGGATTCGACTACTCAAGGTGAGTTAATGTGGTATTCGGCCATAGGCCATTTTATAAGTTTAGATATGACCGATTGTGTATTATGATTTTTAGGGGCTAATCGACAAGTAAGCAGAGTATCGAGATTCTAGATCGTGTTAGATTCGAGTAGTTCGGAATTTCGCTAAATAATCAGGTGTGTGATTAACCCACCATTTTCCGGGTATATGATATGTATGTGAAATGTGTATGTGTTATGAATGTGCTAACTAGTGCAGTGGAAATTGTGATAAGGATACCCTCAAGGGGTATGTCGATAATCCGGTAAGTACCAAACCTGATGATATGTGATTATTAATATGAATATGTGATAATATGCTTGATGAACATGCTCATGCATCATTACATTGTATCATTATTTTATGTGGCATGTGCATGGGTTGGGATATGAAAGAAGGTACGGGTGTACTTCGAGTACGTGGTTTGATGTTAGCCTTGAGCTACATAGTGGATTGACGTTGGTGAGGTCACGTTGTGGATTAATTGCGATTTAGTTCGCGTGGCTTGATGAGTGGATATGTGCCTCATCGTGGTTGATATCGGCTATGTGCCATATCGTGGTTGATGAGTGACTATGTGTCCCATCGTGGTTTTTGATGTTAGCCTTTAGCTACATCGTGGATTGACGTTGACTGAGGTCACGTTGTGGATTAATTGCGATTTAGTTCGTGTGGCTTGATGAGTGGCTATGTGCCTCATCGTGGTTGATATCGCTATGTGCCATATCGTGGTTGATGAGTGACTATGTGTCCCATCGTGGTTTTGGTGCTAGCTACGGCTACATCGTGGATTGGCGCTGACTAAGGTCGCGTTGTGGATTATTGTGCTTAATTGCACGTGGACGGCAGTGATTGCCTTTGGAGTAAAAAGGAGAGGGTGATTTGATAATCCCGGTGTGTGGTAGTAAATCGGATACGGGGTGTGTAGAGGATGGACCCTAGGTTTGGGTTGGGTGCATTTTGCATAATTGTATATGATGTGTGGATTAATGTGATATGAGTATTTAATGTGGAAGTGGGCCAAGCCCAGTTGATATGTGGATCAAGTGTGGAAATGGGCTAAGCCCGGATGTGGAAATTTTGTTGGTAACTACCCTATTGGATGAATGTGATATGAATATGGGCCAAGCCCAGAATGTGTTAATATGTGAGTATGCTATTTTGTTATCTGATAAATGTGTTAATACGTGGTTAACATGTGGGTGGAATTCAGTGGATTAATTACACACTGAGTCCGTGGGACTCACCCAAATATTTTATCAAACATCGCATGTGATATGATGATCGGACCGGGTTGGAGTGGATACGAGGTGGCCCATGCAGAAGATAATTTAATTAATTAAGTATTTATAGTTTCCGTATTTTAATTAAGTCTTTATTGTAATAAGGCCCATTAAAGTATTTAAGGTTGTTTAAGTATTTTTCATTAAGTTTAATTATTATATTTATTATGGACTGACAATTTAAATATTGATTGCAAATGATTTTATTTTCTCAAGTGTGTATAATAAAGTTTTGAATCCGGTGTTTTCATAATAATTTAATTTTTTTACCTAGAATATTTTAAGTCACGAAAATGTTTTATTAAAGGGAACAAATTTTTAACGATTTTTACTCTTAAGTAAGAATATTTTAGAACGTGTTCCGCAGTGGCATTTCAAATTCGGTCGTAGTGAATGGGCCGGGTTTGGGTGTTACAGTTCCACAAGAAGTTCGGCCCTCACCACAGAGAACAAAAGGGATTCGAGATGTAGGAGGGTGAGTAGATTCGGCCTAGACAACAAGGAGTCATGGTTATGAGTTTCGGCTCAAGCCGAACAAAGAGAAGGAAGAAGAATAAGATAAGAGGGAAAAAAGATGTTACCTATGACCCGAGAAGAACCGAATGGGAAAGGGAGGTCCGGCAGCAACGAGTAACTACCACGAAATATTGATGGGGTGAAGAAGAGAAAGTGGAAGAAAATATGCTTAACGGTTCTATGAATGGCCACAACAAAGAATGTAGAAAAGTAGAGGAAGTAGAGTTGAATTCGGCAGAAGTCAAGAAGAGAAAAGAAGCAATTGCACGAACCCGAAATGCTTGAGAATAAAATACCTCAAATGAAAAAACTCTCCAAAAGAAACCAAAGAAATTTGGCACACTCAAAAGCCAAGAAAAGTTTCAGTTTCTACACTTACACCAAATGTCCGAAAATGCTCTCCAAGACCCCTCTTCAGCCGAAATTCCCCTTAGCTAGACCCCCACTTTCGGCCAACACATCCCACACCCCTCAACTCCTTTCTTTTTTCCCCTTTTTCCTCCTACAATTCGTCTCCTTCATCCATTTGAACCGTTTGACCAATTCTCCAACTCCCATTGAAGAGTTTGATCCAAACTCTGCTTCCTCCACTCACTTGGCACAAAATAAAACCTCCATTTTGCAAACTTTGGGATTTGAACCCCTTCCCTCCTTGCTCTCCACTTGATGCCACACCATCACACCACATGCTCAACTTGTGTTTCAAAACACATACAAATTTACTTACATCATGCTTTCAACCGCCCTCTCCACAAAAGGGCTAAAAACCAAAATTTTCCCAGGGCTCAGGCTCGAACCCAGGCCTCTTTAGGACCCCCAAACACACCCAGATAGCCAGCCAAATAAGCACAACATAAATTTAAGCAAAACTACAAACCCCTAACTTTTGGGGCGTTACATCTTAAGTGGTAAATAGACTTGTAGGAGCCCAAATCTGCCTGGGGCCCAACTAACCATTAAAAAAACAATTAATTAATAAAAAAACAATTAAATAAACAGTCCATTTTAACAGTTTTTTTTAACCCAAAAGCAGACCCAATACATGGCCCAATGTCTAACCTAGCCCAAATCACTAAAATGGCCCAACAACCTAAACCCCAGGAAACCCTAGGGTTTCCCTTGTGCGCCGCAGCCCCACACGCAAGCCTCGAGCGCCGCAGCCTCCGTAGACCACTCGTATAGCCTTCGTACAACCACGTACCCTCCACTGCACGACACACGCCTGCGAAAAGGACAAATAACAGCAGCACCAGCAAGTAGAACAAAAAAAAAACAAAGAAAAACAGTTATAAATTTTATGTTTTTTTTTACCTTTATTTTTATTTTCGGTCATATATAAAACCGAAGAAAAATTTGTAAGGGGGTCTACACACGATTTTTCGAATACAAAAAAAAAAAGAAATCAAAATACGAGGTGATTTTCGGCTTTCCATACTTTTTTGTTTCGCCCTTGTTGTTTTTGAACTGTTTTTGGTGTTGTTTGTTTGTTCGTGTGAAGATCTAAACAGAAAGAAAAGGTTTTTACCTTCGTGAACGAACCGACGGACCGCTTTCTTCGTCGAAATCGAAGCAAAGGCGGCCGTTGAGGTCGGAGACGATGAAATATTTGGGATCGATTTAAAAGGGATCTCGTAGGCGCCCATAATCCGCCACTAATCATTGATTTCTAGGGCGCTTCGGTGGTGGGATACCTTTAGATGCGGCTGAAAGGGGAGAACCAAAGAGGGGTTGGGATTCTGGGTTCGAAAGTGAAAAGGTAGGCGCCGAAGTTTCGATCAGTTGTTAGGGTTTATTAACCTATCTAACATATGCGAAACGGCGCCGTGTAGCCCATTAATAGATGACCCGACCCGATTTCAACTTAGGTCCGCGTGTTCCTACAATTAATGGGGAATTAGCACATTTAGTCCCTTCTAGTTCCATATTGTTTTTAATTTGTTCCGTTACACGTCGCCTTTATTACTTAATTAGTCTCTGTAATTTAAGCGTGTTTTTCAATTTGGTCCGAATCAAATGCTGCGTTTTAGATTTTGCAAATATTGTTGTTCTGGTCCTTAACTGTTTATGCGTATAGTGGTTCAGTCCTTAAATATGTTTAAATTTTTTTTTGTAAAAAAATTTCATAATTTTAGTCCTATTTCAATTTAACCTGTTAATATATTATCATTTCATGCGCATATATATTATTAGCTTTATATAAATTTTTATTGCTTTTTAAGATTATATATATATAGTTTTCTTTCTTTCTTTTTATTTATATATTTTAAATTTATTATACGTAATTTTTTTCTTTAAAAGATCATATTTTATTCTAGTTTATCTCAAATCCTCTTATGTATATATATATTATTACTTGTATGTATTACTGTATATATTAAAACAAATCTATTATATATATATATTTGTGGTATATACTTTAAATCTTTTTTATATGTTCTTGTGCATTCTTTTGTATATTATAAAGTTACTTTTTATTCTTTAAATCATTAATATCTTACTGCATATAAGTTATTTGCTTTGGAATTTTGTATAGATTCTAAACACTTTGCATGCATTATTATATACATAATTTTTTTATTTGTTATCATAATATGATTAAAATTGCTTTTGTTTATTTAGAACATGACTTACCTATGTTATACTTGTATGTATGTTAATTAATTTTCCTTACCATTGATCTAATGTTTGATAATTATTGCTATCGTAATGCTTTTAATTCTCGTTTTATATTTATTTGTTGCTTGAAATTCAATAGCATTATATTTTATTTGTAGATAATTGCTCCGCATTGCATGTTAATATGCCATCGCATTTTATTTTAACACCATTTAAGTTTTAAAATTGTTTTACTCAAAACTAAAAAATAAGACAATGCTCGGGTTATAGGTTTCGGGAAAATCGTGCTCTAACTTACTGAGTTCTGATTCTCCTCGTTTAAAACCTAGCGACCGAGTATCCTTTCTCTCTCAAATCAAAATACATAATATTTCAAATAAAAAAAACTTATTCTTGGGATTTTTGAGATATTGCACCCTAACTTACTGGGTGTGATATTTTATTATCTCGAGATAAGATTTTTTAAAAGAACAAAAGCAATATTCCGTATTCGGGAATTTTGAGAAATAGTGCCCTAACTTACTGGGTTGCGATTTTTCATTTAACCTAAATAAGGGAATATCCTTCTTTTTAAATATACAAGTATTGAATGTCGAAGGATAAATCCAACTTCGAGAATATAAGATGTTATGCCCTAACTTACTGAGTATGGCATTTTATTTCTCCAAAATAGGGAGCTTTGACATCCAATACGGTTTTGTCCAAATACATATATATTTTAAATAAATGGATCGTAATCTAAAATCTTTTCAAATTTTCGACGTCAGGACATTAATTAATCAATTCGGTACCAATTTTGGGCGTTACAGGGGTGCTAACCCTTCCTCGTACGTAACCGAATCCCGAACCTGTTTTCTCGAGTTTTTGTAGACCAAAATTATTGTTTTAATAAAAATGTTTTATTAAAATAATCCATCTCAAGGTGATCCCATCACACCTTGAATAAAAGATCAGTGGCGACTCCATTTCCATATTTTTAAAGTCGATTCCCGTTTTTCAAAACTCGTTTAAAAAATTTGGTTTCGACAGCTTGGCGACTCCACTGGGGAGAATAAGAGAGTCAAGCTGTAAAATTGATTATCTTCTATCTTTTCGTCGAAAATTGAAAATTTGATTCGAAAAATTACGATCCTTATATTGTATTTGCTCGCTTCATCTCATTTGATTGCTGTAGTTTGAGTCTTATAGAATACTTTGCATCATATTGCATGACCGCTGGGTCATACCCTTAAGTGGGAGTGAGAAGCTACTCCTTCGTGAGGTTTTCACCTCCGTGCAGGATAGTGAATCGCTTCCGGGATACATCCGTACCTATCTCTTCGTGAGATTTTCATCTCCGTACGGCCATAGGGAAATGTGTCCCCCTGAACTGAACTCAGTCCGTATGAGCCTATAATGGGTGAGGATTAAGGAATCTACTGGTTCAGGTACCCATTCTCTAGAACCAAGCCATATATAGCAGCCCTAGGAGCCTACCCTAGATAGAGCCATACCAAGCCCTAGTGGTCACCCGGTCAGGTGTCCTATGTTGTTTATTTCTCTTGCACTAACGTGTTTTGTTTTGTTTTGATTGCATTACATTACATTCATTCCATGCATTAACATAGCATCACATCACATGTGCTAGATTTCATGAGAAGACCTTGATTAATTAAAAATTATTTCAGTCAACCTAGAAGACATGGAACAAAGGTTGGAGAGAATAGAGCAAAGACAAATACTGATGCAAGAGCAATTGTCCAAAATTCAACGGGATATGCGAGATCAAATGAATATGATGCACCAGTTAACCCAATTACTAGTCGGAGGGCTTGAAGAAAGGAGTGTCTCAGTGGTCAGCAGTGTGGATGATGATGAGGACATCGTTTATTCCCCGATAAGTACCCCAACTCAACCAGACGTGCCTCCGCAGGGGGCACCTGTCATTATCAAACCCCAGTGTCAGATTAATACCTCGGCACTGTTGAATTTCCCGATGGGCTCAAGTTTTAACTCAAAGGAGGATCCAGCCAAACCGGTTGTTCTGGCAAAAACAAAGGAAATGGGAGAGTGGGCTTCAAAGGCCCTAAAAAGAAAGGACAAGGGTGTGAATAATACGAGTAGGTATAACAAGGGCCATTCAGAGCCGATTACAGTAAGCCAACCAAAGACGGTAACTACCAGCTGTCAGGTCTCCCCAAGGCAAGAACCCAACCCAAGACTGGACTCAGAAAAATCTCAGTTCGCACACATCCCAATCACGTATAGAGAGTTGTACCAATTTTTTTTTGAAGCACATGTTGTATCCCCTTTTTACCCGAAACTGATGCAACCTCCATACCCAAAATGGTATAACCCAAATGCCCAGTGTGAATACCATGCGGGGGTCACAGGGCATTTGATAGAAAATTGCCTTGCTTTCAAGAAATTGGTGGAAAAATTCATCAACATGGGTGTTGTGAAGTTAGATGACGCACAAATGCGTAAATATGAGCCCGGGAGTGTTTTGGACAATTGGATCATGAAGAAATTCCTGTAGTATTTAGAGCTTACTCGGAGTAATGTACAAAACGCACTTGTTGCTTTAAGCCTAGAAGCAACAAGAATCTTTTTTGTGAAATAGGCTTGTGTCCAGAATTTTTATTTCAATAAAATGCATCCTTTTGAGCAAATATTTTTCTATTTATAGATTCTTTTGTCCTTTTGATTTCTATGCAAATATTCTTTCATTCTTTATCCATGATCATGTCATAAAAATAATCATCCTTAGAATAATTTATTCCTTGGAATTTGCCTTCGTACCTACAATAGGTACCCAGATATCAATGTCATGAGAAACGCTGTTACTGACTCCCTTTTGAATGAAATATGGGTTTAAGGGATCTCAAGACTTTGAAGATGACAGAAGTTGTAACATATCTTCTGATTTGTCAATACTGTATGAAAAAATAGATCCTACGACGCGAGCCAAGGAAGAAGATAAAGATCAATGCCTAGCTCAATGCAGAAATAAGATTTCCTATGTGTGGGGCATGGATGTTACCAAGCCAGTCTCATCAAAAGCTTCTAGCCAACATCGATTCATTTTCGTGGATGTCGGTTACTTCACTAAGATGGTAAAAGTCGCTTCATGTGCCAATATTACAAAGTCGATAGTCATCAGAACAAAAAAGAAAGAAAGAAAGAATACCGACAAAAAAATGTCGAAAAAAATCATATTTAACCGCACAATGTCAAAAGTTTGCGGTCTATTCAAATATCAGGTGCCACATCATAGTGCAGCAAAGGCAGCCAAAAAGAAAAACAAAAGATCATAAAAAGATCGAGACTTGTAAGGATTGGCATACAGAAGTTACTATTTACCCTCTATGCTTATCAAACTTTATCCAAGACTGTCATCAGGGGCAACAAGTTTCTCGTTAGTTTTGCCCATTGGAGTCGAAATTCTCAATATGATCAGTTGATGTTAAAAGCTATCTGATTTGCCCTATAAAATTTCATGATAGGGCTTTGAAGAAGACTTTTCCCATGCAAAAGGGGCTTCAGAAGAAAGTGGATGCCAAACTGGGAAGGACCTTATACAGCAAAGAAGGCATGTTCTAGGGAAGCATGAATATTGACCGAGATGGATAGCAAGTACCTGCCTAATCCAGTGAATTCAGACTCAATAGAAAGTTTTCCAAAGAGAAAAACAAACAAAAAAAAAGAGGAAAATAAAAAGAAAAAAGGAGAGGCCAAGGTGAAAACCCGCAAAGGGCGCTTTGAGACCAAAGGGGATTTGAGTTGAAAACCCAAAAAGGGCGGCTCAAATTTTGATCAAGAGTGGGGCATATAGCAGTCCTGCTATGCCTGAATTAACAGTGAAGAAGTATGCTACGTCTTGGGGCATCGACAAAGTACTACGAATTCCCTAAACACATATTGAGATTAAAATGGTCCTCAAGAAGTTGGAACAGAGAAGCTCAGACTGCGATATCTGGGGCACCTAGTTTCCATTTTAAATTTGTTATTTGTGGTTATATTATTCTTTTTAAAATATTTTCACAATAAATTTCCTTCTTAATTGTGATTGCTATCTTTGTTTAGCTTATTTGTTTCGAGCTATGCTCCTAATTAAGTTCCTTCTTGTCCATGGTTATGATCTTTTTCAAGCATTTTGCATTGAAATAACGATTAGTGGACTAATAACACTTCAACAAAAGAAGTTTCGCATATTACTCTGGAAGCTTCTGAATAATACAAGAAACTGAAGCAGAACTATTGTTTAAAACTCACCAAGTGTGAGGGATGGAAATATTGGTGGGGTAAGAGTCTAAACTGAGATTATCTCTCCGGATTTTGGTCAAAAATGGCGATTGAACAAAATGACAAGGTATTGCGTCAGTGATGCAATCCTGACAAAAAAATGGGCATCGTTAACCCAAGTGTAAAACGGGATTCATTCTCGGAAGAAAATGATATTCTGCATTCATGCGAACATCATGCATACACATCTGGTAGGGTCACCCAAGAGTGATCGCTTGATGGAACAAGCTACGCACTCCTATACCCCGAGTTATAGTGGGATAGATGGAAGCCGATATAAGTCCTGCACTTTGAATAGCAACGGGATGGATTGAAGAAGAAACAAATCATACGCTTTGGAATCACAGCTTGGATAGATGGGAAGAGATTCGCATCCTATACCGCTAAGTCACAATGAGATGAACCCCGGGTTACAAAGTGGGGTAAATCATGGGCAAGATAATCATTTTCTCGGTTTTCTTGAAAATACCAAATTTAACAAGATGGCAAAGATAATACATCGATGATAAAGCCTTAATAGACAATGAACGATGACACCTTAAACTTGTAAAAAGGGATCATTCTCATGAAATTCTGCATTCATGAAAAACACATTTAGTTAGGAGCATTTGATTCATTCCGATCATTGCATCCTAATTGTAAGAAATCATTCTCATGACATTCTGCATTCATACAAATGTCATCCATAAGACACATCTATTTAAGGGCATTTGATTCATTCCGATCATCGCATCCTAATCTTTGTAAAAAGACCATTCTCACGACATTCTGCATTCATACAAATGTCATCCATAATACATTTCGTTAGGAGCATTAGATTCATTCTAATCATTGCATCCTAATCATTTTGCATAGGTATAAACATAAAACTGATTTTGCAGAATAGGTCCCCTAGAGGATGTCGTCGCAACATCAGTGAATTCAAAGATCTTGCCTTTCTGAGCGAAGCGGATCGAAGATAGCAGATCCGCAACCCGGTTACAGGAGCGGATCGGAGACATCGGTCCCCATCTCCCGACCAAAGATGGGAATAGGTCAAAAAAAATTGTAGATCTTGTCACCCTAAGCAGTAGGGAACCAAGATCGAATGACAAATCTGGTCTCTCTAAGCAGTCGTGGAACAGATTTAAGCCACTAACCCTATCTCCCTAACCAGCAGTGGAATAGTTCAAAAATTGTATATCTTTTCACCCTAAGCAATACGGAACAAAAATTGAATGGAAAATCTGGTCTCCCTAAGCAGTCGTGGAACAGATTTAAGCCACTAACCCTATCTCCCTGACCAGTAGTGGAATAGTTCAAAAATTGTAGATCTTGTCACCCTAAGTAGTAGGGAACCAAGATCGAATGGCAAATCTGGTCTCCCTAAGTTGTAGTGGAACGGATTTAAGCCACTGACCCTATCTCCCTGACCAGCAGTGGAATAGTTCAAGAATTGTAGATCTTGCCACCCTAAGCAGTAGGGAACCAAGATCGAACGGCAAATCTGGTCTCCCAAAGCAGTAGTGGAATAGATTTAAGCCACTAACCCTATCTCCCTGACCAGCAGTGGAATAGGTCGAAGATTGTAGATCTTGTCACCCTAAGCAGTAGTGGACTAAGATCGAACGGTAAATCTGCTCTTCCTAAACAGTAGTGGAACAGATTTAAGCCATCAGTCTAACATCTCTGAGTTTGCAAGAGCAGGTCGAAGACATTAAATCTTGCCTCCCTGAAGTTGCAGGAGCAGATTGAAGATAGCAGATCTGGCAATCCTGAAGTTGCAGGAGTAGATCGAAGCCATAAAAAGTATTTTCTCCTCGAAGCCCCAGTGGAGTAGATGGAGGCTATGAATCCCTTCTCCCTGAGGTTATTGAGGGTCAAACTATACTTCCTTAAAGTTTCAGTAGAGAAGATGGAAGCTACAAATCTCTTCTCCCTGAAATTCTACTAGAGCAAGTTGAGACATAATTTCCCATACCCTGAAAGACGCGGTGAGGCTACTTGCCAAGAGGTCAAGATCTTACAAGACCGGACAAATTTGGCCCTCTTTAAAGTCTTTGCTCCATTCCCGTTACACGACAATGAGCAAAGAGGGGCAGCTGCAGGAGCCCAAATCTGCCCGGGGCCCAACTAACCATTAAAAAACCAAATGAATTAATAAAAAAAACATTAAATAAATAGTCCATTTTAACAGTTTTTTTTAACCCAAAAGCAGACCCAATACATGGCCCAATGTCCAACCTAGCCCAAATCACTAAAATGGCCCAACAACCTAAACCCCAAGAAACCCTAGGGTTTCCCTTGTGCGCCGCATCCCCACACGCAAGCCTCGCACGCCGCAGCTTCTGTACACCGCTTGTATAGCCTTCGTACATCCACGTACCCTCCACTGCGCAACACACGCCTGCGAAAAGGACAAATAACAGTAGCACCAGCAAGTAGAACAAAAAAAAAACAAAGAAAAATAGTTATAATTTTTATGTTTTTTTTACCTTTATTTTTCTTTTCGGTTATATATAAAACAGAAGCAAAATTTGTAAGGGGGTCTACACACGATTTTTTGAATACAAAAAAAAAAAGAAATCAAAATACGAGGTGATTTTTGGCTTTCCATACTTTTTTGTTTCGCCCTTGTCGTTTTTGAACTATTTTTGGTGTTGCTTGTTTGTTCGTGTGAAGATCTAAACAGAAAGGAAAGGTTTTTACCTTCGTAAACGAACCGACGGACCTGTCTCTTCATCGAAATCGAAGCAAAGGCGGCCGTTGAGGTCGGAGACGATGAAATATTTGGGATCAATTTAAAAGGGATCTCGTAGGCGCCCATAATCCGCCACTAATCGTTGATTTCCAGGGCGCTTCGGTGGTGGGATACCTTTAGATGCGGCTGAAAGGGGAGAACCAAAGAGGGGTTGGGATTCTGGGTTCAGAAGTGAAAAGGGAGGCGCCGAAGTTTCGATCCGTTGTTAGGGTTTATTAACCTATCTAACATATACGAAACGGCGCCGTGTAGCCCATTAATAGATGACCCGACCCGATTTCAACTTAGGTCTGCGTGTTCCTGCAATTAATGGGGAATTAGCGCATTTAGTCCCTTCTAGTTCCATAATGTTTTTTAATTTGTTCCATTACACGTCGCCTTTATTACTTAATTAGTCTCTGTAATTTAAGCGTGTTTTTCAATTTGGTCCGAATCAAATGCTGCGTTTTAGATTTTGCAAATATTGTTGTTCTGGTCCTTAACTGTTTACGCGTATAGTGGTTCAGTCCTTAAATATGTTTAAATTTTTTTTTGTAAAACAACCTCATAATTTTAGTACTATTTCAATTTAACCCTGTTAATATATTATCATTTCATGCGCATATATATTATTAGCTTTATATAAATTTTTTATTGCTTTTTAAGATTATATATATAGTTTTCTTTCTTTCTTTTTATTTATATATTTTAAATTTATTATACGTAATTTTTTTCTTTAAAAGATCATATTTTATTCTAGTTTATCTCAAATCCTCTTATGTATATATATATTATTACTTGTACGTTTTACTGTATATATTAAAACCAATCTATTATATATATAATATATTTGTGGTATATACTTTAAATGTTTTTTATATGTTCTTGTGCATTCTTTTGTATATTATAAAGTTACTTTTTATTCTTTAAATCATTAATATCTTACTGCATATAAGTTATTTGCTTATGAATTTTGTATAGATTCTAAACACTTTGCATGCATTATTATATACATAATTTTTTTATTTGTTATCATAATATGATTAAAATTGCTTTTGTTTATTTAGAACATGACTTACCTATGTTATACTTGTATGTATGTTAATTAATTTTCCTTACCATTGATCTAATGTTTGATAATTATTGCTATAGTGTACGTTTTAATTCTCGTTTTATATTTATTTGTTGCTTGAAATTCAAAAGCATTATATTTTATTTGTAGATAATTGCTTCGCATTGCATGTTAATATGCCATCACATTTTATTTTAACACAATTTAAGTTTTAAAATTGTTTTACTCAAAACTAAAAAATAAGGCAATGCTCGGGTTATAGGTTTCGGGAAAATCGTGCTCTAACTTACTGAGTTCCGATTCTCCTCGTTTAAAACCTAGCGACCGAGTATCCTTTCTCTCTCAAATCAAAAGACATAATATTTCAAATAAAAAAAACTTATTCTTGGGATTTTTGAGATATTGCGCCCTAACTTACTGGGTGTGATATTTTATTATCTCGAGATAAGATTTTTTAAAAGAACAAAAGCAATATTCCGTATTCGGGAATTTTGAGAAATAGTGCTCTAACTTACTGGGTTGCGATTTTTCATTTAACCCAAATAAGGGAATATCCTTCTTCTTAAATATACAAGTATTGAATGTCGAAGGATAAATCCAACTTCGAGAATATAAGATGTTATGCCCTAACTTACTGAGTATGGCATTTTATTTCTCCGAAATAGGGAGCTTTGACATCCAATACGGTTTTGTCCAAATACATATATATTTTAAATAAATGGATCGTAATCTAAAATCTTTTCAAGTTTTCGACGTCAGGACATTAATTAATCAATTCGGTACCAATTTTAGGCATTACGGGGGTGCTAACCCTTCCTCGTACGTAACCGACTCCCGAACCTGTTTTCTCGAGTTTTTGTAGACCAAAATTATTGTTTTAATAAAAATATTTTATTAAAATAATCCATCTCAAGGTGATCCGATCACACCTTGAATAAAAGATCGGTGGCGACTCCATTTCCATATTTTTAAAGTCGATTCCCATTTTTCAAAACTCGTTTAAAAAAATTGGTTTCGACAAGACTGTTATATGATAGTGGATGATAATGGCATGGCATTATTGAAATTTTGAATTAGTAATAAGGTTAATTTTGTCATTTAGTAATTAAATGATTAAATAAGTAAAATAAAACAAAGTTTCATCCATTATCATCTTTCTTAACCAAAAATTCAAGGAAAGAAGAAGCCATGGAAGCTATTTAGGGTTCAGTCATTGCATTGTTCAATTGTAAGTCCATTTTTAATCCGTTTTTGATGATTTCTATGTTTTTGTAATCGTTGCAGCTCAAACTAGCTAGCCCGTACCTTCAATTTCAAAACTGTTGAAGATTTTGAGAGTTGACATTGTTGAATCTATAGGTTCTTTGATGTTTAATGTTGAAATATAAAATCTTGATGATAGCTTTACATGTTTTGTTAAGTGATTTTTAATGAAAATGCATAATAGCGATTAAATTTAGAAAATGTGAAAATATGTGGTTAAATATGCGAATAAATGAAAAATGTGGGTTGATATGTGTATTAGGGAAATTCGGCTAGCATATGATTGGATGAACTTGCATCAATTTGTGATATTGTGTAATAAGGCCTAAATTGTAAAAGTTGTGAAATTGTAACATCCTGAAAAGGGCCTATGCATTTTTGGTTTAATTGTACGAAATGACATATCTTATGTGTTATGAATATATTTTGAACACTTTTGGAAACCTGGAAATGTATGGAAATGTTAAGTTTAAAAGAGGAAAGTGAACATTTTTAGAACCTTGGAAATGTAAGGAAATGTCTTGTAAGGAAATGTCATGGAAATGTAAGGAAATGTCTTGTAAGGAAATGTCATGGAAATGTAAGGAAATGTCAAGTTTACAGAGCCGATCGAAAATTTTTGGAAACTTAGAAATGACCTAGAAATGACGAGTTTTAAGGTTTAAAAGGGGAAATTAAGGCAAGGTGGCCTTAAAAGAAAAAGTTTGTGAAATTTGACACACAAATAGGCTTGGAAAAGTGGTCTGAAGATGCCACTTAGGGCCTATGGAAATGGCGCCATATGCAAGAGGAATGGGCCTAAGTTCGAGTCACATGGGAAGCAAATAAAAGAAACTTTATTTTGCTACAAGGAGCAGAGAGGTGGATGGCACATGGCTATAAATTAGGAGCTTTTATTATTTTATAAATAGTGGATAAATAAGGGATTTATTTATCATTATTTTCAAGAGATAATTGTTGGATTAAATTCTTTTAATTTGAATAAAGAGATAAAGAGGAAAATAAGGGAGAAGTGATGGCCAAGTAAGGGACTTTGAGTTTAATAATTTCGGCTAAGTAAGGATAGTTGCTGAATTATCTTTTATTTTAAGTGATAATTAAAGGATAAAGTTATCGATAGAGGAGTGGTGGCCAAGTAAGGGACTCCTTAGATGATAATTTCGGCTATAAAAGGAAGGAAGGAGGGCTACTCATCAATTTGTGCTTCCTCCTTTCTCTCGCCGAATTCTTAGTGCTCTCTTCTCTTCTTTTCTTTCTTTTATTTTTGCTGCCAAAATACCTTGTGTTCTAGCCGAATCCTCCATCTTTATTCTTCCTTTTCTTTTCTTTCTAATCCCTCCAAAAGCCGAAAGTTGTGAGATCATCATCTAGCCATAGCCGAATCTCTAAAGGTTGAAGTGAAGGTGCAATCGATTTCTTCAAGTAAGGGTAAGATCTCATTCGGTTTCATCCTTTTTCTTAAGATTTGCCAAATCTAGGACTAACCCCATTAATATCTTGTTGCCGAAACTTTGAAGAGATCTTTCGGGATTTACTAAGTGTCGACTACAAGGAAGGAGAAGTTCTTTTCCCGAAGGTACACCATAGGCCACGTGTTCCCTAGTTATTCGGTGAGTTTCGGGATTTAAAATCCACAAGATAAGTGTCTATAGCATTCGACCAAGGCCATGTTTGGTAAATATATGTGTTCATTAATTATTCAAAAGCCAAAAACTAACCAAGTTAATTGATTCAATGCTTGGCCGAATGCAAGAAGAGTATAACAGAGATTTCAAGACTTGATTCTTAAGTCAAACGGCAATAAGGTAAGTTTAAGTTTACTAATCCTACTAGGATTTGGATTTATGGCCGAATGGCTTTTTATTAAAGTAGTAGGTGATTAATCAAATATAGGGATTAAGGATCTAAGCATTAGATCAAGCTTTTCGGGATTTCAAGACCCTTTCGGTAAGTATGATAAGTTGTGGATATTTGGTTAAGAATTCGTATATTGATGATTAAATCGATTGTTCTGATTAAGTGTGTTGATAGAGGCGAATACCATTCAATAAGGGAAAGGGAAGGTCCCTATCCCGGTTTAAGAAGAGATCTGTCTCGGCGGCTTAGGGATTGGCCACCGGTGTGGACCAAATACGAAACAAGAAAGTAGGCAAATAGCCGTAGTATCGCCTAGTGATAGCATCGATGTCGAAAGCATAGTTCTCCAAGTGATCGTGTGTGTGATTAACCCACCGCTTTCCGGTATATGATATGTATGTGAAATGTGTATGTGTTATGAATGTGCTAACTAGTGCAGTGGAAATTGTGATAAGGATACCCTCAAGGGGTATGTCGATAATCCGGTAAGTACCAAACCTGATGATATGTGATTATTAATATGAATATGTGATAATATGCTTGATGAACATGCTCATGCATCATTACATTGTATCATTATTTTATGTGGCATGTGCATGGGTTGGGATATGAAAGAAGGTACGGGTGTACTTCGAGTACGTAGTTTGATGTTAGCCTTGAGCTACATCGTGGATTGACGTTGGATCGAGGTCACGTTGTGGATTAATTGCGATTTAGTTCGCGTGGCTTGATGAGTGGCTATGTGCCTCATCGTGGTTGATATCGGCTATGTGCCATATCGTGGTTGATGAGTGACTATGTGTCCCATCGTGGTTTTTGATGTTAGCCTTGAGCTACATCATGGATTGACGTTGACTGAGGTCAAGTTGTGGATTAATTGCGATTTAGTTCGTGTGGCTTGATGAGTGGCTATGTGCCTCATCGTGGTTGATATCGGCTATGTGCCATATCGTGGTTGATGAGTGACTATGTGTCCCATCGTGGTTTTTGATGTTAGCCTTGAGCTACATCGTGGATTGACATTGACTGAGGTCACGTTGTGGATTAATTGCGATTTAGTTCGCGTGGCTTGATGAGTGGCTATGTGCCTCATCGTGGTTGATATCGGCTATGTGCCATATCGTGGTTGATGAGTGACTATGTGTCCCATCGTGGTTTTGGTGTTAGCTACGGCTACATCGTGGATTGGCGCCGATCGAGGTCGCGTTGTGGACTATTGTGCTTAATTGCACGTGGACGACAAAGTGATTGCCTTTGGAGTGAAAAGGAGAGGGTGATTTGATAATCCCCTGTGTGTGGTAGGTCGGATAAGGGGTGTGTAGCGGATGGACCCTAGGTTTGGGTTGGGCTTCATAATTGCATGATTTCGTATGTGAACATATGTGGAAATGGGCCAAGCCCAATATGATATGTGGATTAATGTAAAAATGGGCAAAGCCCAAAGATATGAATGTGGATCACAGTGGAAATGGGCTAAGCCCGGTATGTGGAAATTATGTGGTTAACTACCCTATTAGATGAATGTGATATGAATATGGGCCAAGCCTAGAATGTGATAACATGTGAATTTGATAATTGATATCCGATATATGGGTTAATATGTGGTTAACATGTGGGTGGAATTCAAAGTGGATTAATTACACACTCGAGTCCAGTATGACTCACCCAATTTTTATTAAACATCGCAGATGATTCGTGGTGATTGGATCGGGTTGGAGTGGATACGAGGTGGCCCATGCAGTAAGGCATCTTCTTTATTTTATTCAGATTTATTACTAAGAACTTTTGTTTAATTATTTATTGTAATAAGGCCCAGCTTAAAGTATTTAAGTATTTCTATTTGAGCATTTTTTTATGTTTAAGCTAGACGACCATTAAATTATTATTTGGAAGTGCTTTTAATTTGGATATTTTTATCAAGCTTATATTATTTAGAATTTTTAATTGGACATGGTTTTCAAATGACAAAATTTTTGATGTTTTTCTTAAAAGTGAAATTAGTCTTCAAACGTTTTTCCGCAGTGGCATTTCAAATTCGGTCGTAACGAATGGGCCGGGTTTGGGGTGTTACAAATTGGTATCAGAGCCCGGTTCATAACTCGGCTTTGAGGGTTTTGGGTCCAAAATAATTTTTTCAAAGATGGGCTTTTCAAAAGTATGGGCTTTCATAAACTTTTCAGTTATTCGGCATGGCACCAGATCTCAATTCATGATCCACCGTAAGTACCCTTGACTACTGAAGTGAAATGTGTATGTGAATGTTATAAGTATGAAGGGAACGTAGATTAGTGAACTAGGATCTGTTGAACCCTAGGACTGGGCTACTCAAACACAAGTGCATAAGACTTAAGGACCATTAAACAAACTCCGTGAACTAAGTCGCGAAAGTTAAGGTATGGCAACCATAGTACGCATGTCTAGGATTGGTATTCGATGAAGAGCTTGGTACTTAAGCAAATCCTAGCGACTCACCTCCTCTCTACTCGAATCCTACCGTGCGTAGCTACGGTTCACCCTAACCAAGAGGACTTATTCACTGCTAAACCCGATAATTAAAACCCGAAAGGGACTAGCCATGATAAAAATTCCTAGTTTTAAAATCCCTAAATTACCCTTTTAATTGTAGTAAAAGATTATTGTGAATTTTTTTTCCAAAATATCTCCGATTTACAAAATTACAAAAATGCCCCAGTATTGTAAATTACTAAAATACCCTTAGTTCTTAAGATTTTCAAAAATACCCTCGACGCTTGCTACAACATTTCTACTTTACAAAAATATCAAAACTTCTTTACAAATAACAAGATACCCTCGATTTGGAAAATTTACTTTAATCGCTTCGACTTCCAAAATTACCGAAATAACCTCGATTTAAAATTTTTGCAACACCTCTCCGATTTGGAAAACAAAATAACCTGGAGATTTTGTAAATTCAAAATACCTCTAATTTGAAAAATATTTTCGAATTGACCCCGATTTATTACCAAAATACCCACAGTAGGGAAAAAGATGAAATTACCTGGGTAGGGAAATGGATGGAATGGCCATAAAAGTGTAGTGAATGATGTTGTGAATGAATGTGACTTCATGTGTCTCTGCTTATGAATGTGAATGTGACTCCCTGAGTTAGAGTAGTGAACTTGAACTAGAAACTTTGGTTGATCGAAAGAACTACTTCTGAACATCTCTTTTCATAAAACTGTTCGCGAATAATCAGTGGAACAAAATTTCTCGATGCATAAAACTTTTTAATCAGATTAAATCGCGACGTTAGAAATGAGTTCTAGGGGCGTGAACTTAGAGATCGTGCCTAGAAAGTATGATGGTTCTATTAAGATCGAGTCACGCAATAAGCGTAAAAGCGGTGAGTTAAGAAGTACGATTATTTGTTAATAAGTAATTTCGAGGACGAAATTATTTTTAAGGACTCAGTAGAACTGTAACATCCTCGAAAAGGGCCTATGCATTTTTGGTTTAATTGTATGAAAATGACATATCTTATGTGTTATGAATATATTTTGAACACTTTTGGAAACCTGGAAATGTATGGAAATGTTAAGTTTAAAAGAGGAAAGTGAACATTTTTAGAACCTTGGAAATGTAAGGAAATGTCTTGTAAGGAAATGTCATGGAAATGTAAGGAAATGTAATGTAAGGAAATGTCTTGTAAGGAAATGCCATGGAAATGTAACGAAATGTCAAGTTTACAGAGCCGATCGAAAATTTTTGGAAACTTAGAAATGACCTAGAAATGATGAGTTTTAAGGTTTAAAAGGGGAAATTAAGGCAAGGTGGCCTTAAAAGAAAAAGTTTGTGAAATTTGACACACAAATAGGCTTGGAAAAGTGGTCTGAAGATGCCACTTAGGGCCTATGGAAATGGCGCCATATGCAAGAGGAATGGGCCTAAGTTCGAGTCACATGGGAAGCAAATAAAAGAAACTTTATTTTGCTACAAGGAGCAGAGAGGTGGACGTCACATGGCTATAAATTAGGAGCTTTTATTATTTTATAAATAGTGGATAAATAAGGGATTTATTTATCATTATTTTCAAGAGATAATTGTTGGATTAAATTCTTTTAATTTGAATAAAGAGATAAAGAGGAAAATAAGAGAGAAGTGATGGCCAAGTAAGGGACTTGGAGTTTAATAATTTAATTTATGTAAGGATAGTTGCTGAATTATCTTTTATTTTAAGTGATAATTAAAGGATAAAGTTATCGATAGAGGAGTGGTGGCCAAGTAAGGGACTCCTTAGATGATAATTTCGGCTATAAAAGGAAGGAAGGAGGGCTACTCATCAATTTGTGCTTCCTCCTTTCTCTGTCGAATTCTTAGTGCTCTCTTCTCTTCTTTTCTTTCTTTTATTTTTGCCAAGCCGAAATACCTTGTGTTCTAGCCTAATCCTCCATCTTTATTCTTCCTTTTCTTTTCTTTCTAATCCTCCAAAAGCCGAAAGTTGTGAGATCATCATCTAGCCATAGCCGAATCTCTCTCAAGGTTGAAGTGAAGGTGCAATCGATTTCTTCAAGTAAGGGTAAGATCTCATTCGGTTTCATCCTTTTTCTTAAGATTTGCCAAATCTAGGACTAACCCCATTAATATCTTGTTGCCGAAACTTTGAAGAGATCTTTCGAGATTTACTAAGTGTCGACTACAAGGAAGGAGAAGTTCTTTTCCGAAGGTACACCATAGGCCACGTGTTCCTAGTTATTCGGTGAGTTTTGGGATTTAAAATCCACAAGATAAGTGTCTATAGCATTCGCCAAGGCCATGTTTGGTAAATATATGTGTTCATTAATTATTCAAAAGCCAAAACTAACCAAGTTAATTGATTCAATGCTTGGCGAATGCAAGAAGAGTATAGCAGAGATTTCAAGACTTGATTCTTAAGTCAAACGGCAATAAGGTAAGTTTAAGTATACTAATCCTACTAGGATTTGGATTTATGGCGAATGGCTTTTTATTAAAGTAGTAGGTGATTAATCAAATGTAGGGATTAAGGATCGAAGCATTAGATCAAGCTTTTCGAGATTTCAAGACCCTTTCGGTAAGTATGATAAGTTGTGAATATTTGGTTAAGAATTCGTATATTGATGATTAAATCAATTGTTCTGATTAAGTTTGTTGATAGAGGCGAATACCATTCAAGAATGGAAAGGGAAGGTCCCTATCCCGGTTTTAAGAAGAGATCTGTCTCGCGAGTTAGGGATTGGCCACCGGGTGTGGACCAAATCGTAACAAGAAAGTAGGCAAATAGTCGTAGTATCGCCTAGTGATAGCATCGATGATCGAAAAGCATAGTTCTCCAAGTGATCAGGTGTGTGATTAACCCACCATTTTCCGGGTATATGATATGTATGTGAAATGTGTATGTGTTATGAATGTGCTAACTAGTGCAGTGGAAATTGTGATAAGGATACCCTCAAGGGGTATGTCGATAATCCGGTAAGTACCAAACCTGATGATATGTGATTATTAATATGAATATGTGATAATATGCTTGATGAACATGCTCATGCATCATTACATTGTATCATTATTTTATGTGGCATGTGCATGGGTTGGGATATGAAAGAAGGCGGGTGTACTTCGAGTGCGTGGTTTGATGTTAGCCTTGAGCTACATCGTGGATTGACGTTGATCGAGGTCACGTTGTGGATTAATTGCGGTTTAGTTCGCGTGGCTTGATGAGTGGCTATGTGCCTCATCGTGGTTGATATCGGCTATGTGCCATATCGTGGTTGATGAGTGACTATGTGTCCCATCGTGGGTTTTGATGTTAGCCTTGAGCTACATCGTGGATTGACGTTGGATCGAGGTCACGTTGTAGATTAATTGCGATTTAGTTCGTGTGGCTTGATGAGTGGCTATGTGCCTCATCGTGGTTGATATCGGCTATGTGCCATATCGTGGTTGATGAGTGACTATGTGTCCCATCGTGGTTTTGGTGTTAGCTACGGCTACATCGTGGATTGGCGCCGACGAGGTCGCGTTGTGGACTATTGTGCTTAATTGCACGTGGACGGCAAAGATTGCCTTTGGAGTGAAAAGGAGAGGGTGATTTGATAATCCCCGTGTGTGGTAGGTCGGATAAGGGGTGTGTAGCGGATGGACCCTAGGTTTGGGTTGGGCTTCATAATTGCATGATTTCGTATGTGAACATATGTGGAAATGGGCCAAGCCCAATATGATATGTGGATTAATGTAAAAATGGGCAAAGCCCGATAGATATGAATGTGGATCGGTGTGGAAATGGGCTAAGCCCGGTATGTGGAAATTATGTGGTTAACTACCCTATTAGATGAATGTGATATGAATATGGGCCAAGCCCGTAATGTGATAACATGTGAATTTGATAATTGATATCCGATATATGGGTTAATATGTGGTTAACATGTGGGTGGAATTCAAAGTGGATTAATTACACACCGAGTCCAGTATGACTCACCCAATTTTTATTAAACATCGCAGATGATTCGTGGTGATTGGACCGGGTTGGAGTGGATACGAGGTGGCCCATGCGGAAGGCATCTTCTTTATTTTATTCAGTTTATTACTAAGAACTTTTGTTTAATTATTTATTGTAATAAGGCCCAGTTAAAGTATTTAAGTATTTCTATTTGAGCATTTTTTTTATGTTTAAGCTAGACGACCATTAAATTATTATTTGGAAGTGCTTTTAATTTGGATATTTTTATCAAGCTTATATTATTTAGAATTTTTAATTGGACATGGTTTTCAAATGACAAAATTTTTGATGTTTTTCCCAAAAGTGAAATCAGTCTTCAAACGTTTTTCCGCAGTGGCATTTCAAATTCGGTCGTAACGAATGGGCCGGGTTTGGGGTGTTACAGAAATACTTGGGGCAAAAGTGTAAAAGTTCTTTAAAGTGTGATATGGACTAAATTGAAAGAATATGTGATTGAATAAGTTAATTTTGAATTCATATTGATCAAAAAAGAAAGAATTCGGATTTAGATCAGGGGAAAAGCAAGGTTATCGAGTAGTCGACCCGATCCGTCATTTCCGTATACGAGGTAAGTTCGTATAATTGTACTTGAATTTGTATTTATTCAATTGATGGATGGTATTGAGGTTCTATTTATTCTATGGCTAAATGGGATGAATTTTATTTAAATATACAGTTTAAGTGGATGAGTTACTGAACAAGACCATAGCTGGGCTATGGCAAATCGGGCAATAAGACCATAACCGGGTTATGGCATGTGAATGTAAGACCACGGCAGGGCCTTGGCAATGTATGTGTAAGACCATAGTTGGACTATGGCATCGAAAAATCGATGTACTTATATCGTAAGCATTTATAAACTCGAAGTGATTCGATAAGCGAATTGTTAAGAATAGATATGTATCGGTACAGGTATGTATAGAAAACTGTTCGAATAATGAATTAAAAGAAGATGAGAACTTATGAGTTACTTTGTAGTTAAACTTTATGTTATCTCATTGATTGAGGTTTTAATTGCAAATTATGTATCTATTTGGAATTGTTAATGAATGAAGTTGATTATTTCATATATACATACGAACTTACTAAGCTTTATAGCTTACTTTGTTTATTTCTTCTATGTTTTATAGTATATCGAAGCTAGCTCGGAACCGTGGATCGTTAGGAACTTCATCGCACTATCGGACGTCTATTTTGGTACTTTTGAGTTGTGTATATATGGTATATGGCATGTATAGGCTTTGGTCATTTTGGTGTGTTTGATGGAAATGTATTTGAGCTATATGAGGTAGCTTATGGAAATTATGTGGTTTGTTGTGTATATTGTCGTGTGTTATGGTTGATGCTGAATTATGATACTCAAAAGTTTATTATGGTATGAGGTATTTATTTGGTTGAGATATGTTTAATATGGATTGGTTTTGGATGATGAATTAGATGTATTATGTTTAGTAAAGTAGGTTGAATTGATAGGTATTTGAATTGGTAAATGGAATTGAATTGAGTATTGAAATGGTGGAAATAGATATAGTATGATTTGTGTATTTGTTGATGACTTTTGGCTGCACATTTGTATCTTGAATTGGTACCATTTGGGTTATGTAAGTATATGCAAAGATGGATGGCAAATTGGCTTGGTAAATAGCCTATTTTTTTCCACACAAACAGAGACACGGGCATGTGTCTCAGCCGTGTGTGACACACGGTCATGTTACACGGCCGTGTGTCCCTTGGTGTTGAAATTGAATTGAAGTCAGTATGCTCCACACGGTCTCACACACGGGCGTGTGACTGGCCGTGTGGTACAAGTCAGTATACCCCCTAATTGGCACACGACCTAGCATACGGGCGTGTGTGGCCACTTTGAAGGGCACACGGGTTGGACACACGGGCATGTGGTTGGCCGTGTGACCCAAGTCAGTATGTATGCCTTGTTTCCACACGGCATGAGACACGGGCATGTCTGGAGCCGTGTGAGGCACACGGCCTGTTCACACGGGCATGTGACCCCTGTATGGTTGAAATTTTTCTAAGTTTCCAAAAATTTCCCGAGTTACCGATTTTGTCCTGAACCGTTTCTAATGCATGTTTAAACCCGTGTAGGCTCGTTTAAGGGACACTATCATCGGTTGTGATTGAATTGTATTTGATATGACAAATTGTATATGAAATGTATAATTATAAATGTTGTAAATCCGGTAATGCTCCGTAACCCTATTCCGGTGTTGAATACAGGTGAGGGGTGTTACATTTATTGGTATCAGAGCTACAGTTTAGTCGATTTTAGGACTAACGTAGCATGTGTGAGAGTCTAGCTATACATGCCATATATATAACCTGTGATAGTGTGATGAATCCTGACATTATAAACTATGTTTTCGTATAGTAATGGATCCCGAATGAGCTGTAGCAGATGATGTTGAGAGTAATGCGCCAGCTCTTGCTCAAGGGACAGCGCCTTCTGAATCTAGACCCGTGTGGAGTAGTCACGAAGGTGAGGCTAAAGACAGATATTTTTCTCAGTTACCTTCGAATTCCAACACACAACACCGAAGCATATCTTCTAAAATCTGTATCACACGTTCAGATAGTCCATCAGTCTGAGGATGAAAAGTGGTATTGAAATGTAACTATGTACCCAGAGCTTCTTACAACTTATTCCAGAATCGGGATGTAAATCGAGGATCTCTGTCTGAAATAATAGAGACTGGTACTCCATGTAATCGGACAATCTCAGAAACATATAATTCAGCCAATCTTTCTAGGGAGAAATCCATATGTACTAGAATAAAGTGTGCTGAACTTGTTAATTGGTCGACGATTACACAAATGGCATCTTTCTTTTTTTAGAGATAAGGGTAGTCCCGATACAAACTCCATGGTAATTCTTTCCTATTTCCATTCCGGTATTGTAACTGATTGTAATAATCCTAAAGGTACCTGATGTTCTGCTTTAACCTGCGGCATATTAAGTATTTAGATACAAATTCAAAAATATCCCATTTCATTCCCAGCCACCAGTACATCTTTTTCAAATCATTGTACATTTTGTTTCTACCCATAGTACCATTATGGGATTCGTGTAAAATCTTCTGTACCAGTTCCAAATTCTTCAGAACACATATTCTACCTCTGAATAACAGACAACCATCAGACCCAATCTGAAATTCTGAATCAGAGTTTGACTCACATTGAACCTGTTTAAATTATAGTTTATCATCGTTTTTCTAAGCTTCACAAATCTACTGTAGAAATGTCGGTTTAGCTTTTGGTTCAGCTATGATTGAACCATCACCTGATAGTGACAACCGGGTATTCATTGCTCGTAAAGCAAACAGAGATTTTCTGCTCAGAGCATCTGCAACAACATTGGCTTTTCCTAGATGATAATCAATAACCAACTCTTTTAATAGTGCAAGCCACCTGCACTGCCTCAAATTCAAATCCTTTTGTGACATCAAATATTTTAAACTTTTATGATCAGTAAATATATGGAATTTTTTACCAAATAAATAGTATCGCCAAATTTTTAAAGCAAATACAATGGCTACCAATTCTAAATCATGTATCGGGTAATTCTTTTCATGTGGTTTTAGCTATCTAGAAGCATAAGCTATTCTTTTTCCTTCTTGCATCAAAACACAGCCTAATACATTCAATGATGCATCACTGTAAATTACAAATTCCTTACCCGACTCAGGCTAAACTAACATAGGTGCTTCAGTCAACAAAGCTTTCAATCTGTCAAAACTCTGCTGACATTTATCAGTCCATTCGAATTTCACATCTTTTTGCAACAACCATGTCATTGGAGAAGCTATCATAGAAAACTCTTATACAAATATCGTATAATATGCGACTAATCCCATAAAACTTCTGACTTCAGACACATTTTTCGGTGGCTTTAAATTAACAATAGCTAAAATTTTATTCGGATCCACCGTGATATCTTCTGTAGATACAATATGTCCAAGGAAACCAACTTCCCGAAGCCAGAATTCATATTTACTGAATTTGGCATATAGTTGTTTCTCACGTAGAGTTTGTAGCATTGTTCTCAAATGATCAGCATGTTCATTTTCATCCCGAGAAATATACCAGGATATCATCAATAAATACCATCACAAATCTATCCAAATACGGTCTAAAAATTCTATTCATTAAATCCATGAATACCGCAGGTGCATTAGTCAAGTCGAATGGCATCACAAGAAACTCATAGTGCCTATACCTGGTTCTGAAGGCTGTCTTTGGCACATTTGAATCTTTCACCCGTAACTGATAGTAGCCAGAACGAAGATCTATCTTTGAGAATACAGTGGCACCTTTCAATTGGTCAAACAAGTCATTAATACGAGGCAGTGGATACTTATTCTTTATTGTAACTTTGTTGAGCTGCATGTAATCAATACGTAACCTCAACGATCCATCTTTCTTTTTAACAAATAGAATTGGCGCACCCCAAGGTGAAGAACTAGGTCAAACAAAGCCTCTGTCAGTTAGTTCTTGCAACTGTGCTTTCAACTCTTTCAATTCAGTAGGAGTTATTCTGTAAGGCGCTATAGATATCGATGTTGTTCCCGGAACAAGATCTATGGAAAATTCTACCTCTCTGGCCGGCGGTAATCTGGGTAATTCCTCTAGAAACACATTAGAAATTCACAAACAACTGGCACTAACTTAATCATCGATTCAGATACTTTAGTGTCCAACACATATGCAAGATAGGCCTCATACCCTTTTCTGATATATTTCTTTGCTGATATACCTAAAATTACATTTGACAACCCATCCAGTTTATCAGATTCAACACGAAGCAATTCACCATTCTGACATTTTAACACAATGTACTTCTGTTTACAATTTACCACTGCATCATGCTGAGTTAACCAGTCCATACCTAGAATTACATCAAATTCATCAAATGGCAATAACATTAAATCAGCAGAGAAACAATAACCCCGTATCATTAACGGATAATTTTTACAAACTTTATCCACCATCACATACTGGCCCAGGGGGTTTGAAACTTTAACCACGAATTCAGTGGACTCAACAGGTAAATTTTTAACAGACACTAAATTCGTGCACATATATGAATGTGTGGAACCAGGATCAATCGAAGCAGTAATATCAGTATCAAGGAGAGAAAATGTACCAGTAATAACATCTGGTGCAGAGGCATCCTCTCTTGCACGAATAGCATATTTCCTTGCTAGTGCTCGTGCTTTAGATTTAACAGTTGAATCTTTAGTCACACCTCGGCTACCACTGACATTGTCGGGGTAACGAGGTGGTCTACCTCTAAAGGCGGGGTTACTTGGCTTGGACATTTGAACAATATCTTTTTTAGGTCTTCTTAGGCAATCTCTGAGATAGTGGTCAAAAGAACCACACCTAAAGCAGGCTTCGCTTCTCATGCGGCATTCACCAAAATGCAATTTATTGCAATGTTTGCATCTTTGTTTGGGACTTCTAACACTTCCTACACTTGTTACGGATGGGGACGAAGATCTCGAATTAGAGCGTTGAGAGCCTCGGTCTCTCCCAGAATATCCCACATATGTGGTAGAACGATCATAATATTTATTTGATTTCTTTGAAACCGATGATTGTGACTTGCCCATAAAACTTTTACTTAAAGTTCGGGCTTCCATCTCTACCTGCTTCTTTTCTTTATTTAATTCTTCAACTTTATGTGCTTGGTCAGCCAGTAAAACAAATTATTTTAATTCTAGAATCCCAACTAATAACTTGATGTCTTCATTTAATCCTTCTTCGAAACGTTTACATAAGGCAACTTCAGTCGGGATACACTCTCTGGCATATTTGCTTAATCTAACAAATTGCCTCTCGCATTCAGATACAGTCATATTCACCTGTTTAAGCTCTAAAAGTTCCTTCTTTTTCTGGTCAAGGAATCTCTGACTAATATAATTCTTTTTGAATTTTGTTTGGAAAATTCCCATGTAACTATAACAGCCCATTTTTGGTAAAAACCAGAACAGTGGTTTCGGGACCACAGATCCGAGTCCGGAGAGGAAAATTATTTTAATAATATTTTATGATCTATAGTACGACAATAATGTCATGTGAAAATTTCGTAAAGAAATTTTACCTATTACATGTCTAATTTGATAAAGGACCAAATTGCACAAAGTGCAAAAGTTGAGTTCTAATATTAAAGGGATTAAATAGCTATAGAACTTAAAAGTGGAGGTCCTAATATGGTAATTAGACCATTGAATAAAGTTAGTAGATATTTTTGGATGAATCATCCATGAAAAATTAGAAAAAGAAAAGGATGAAATTGGAAACTTGAAAAGTTAATGGATGATAAGTTAAATCAAAGAAATAAAATAATATCATATCATATTCCCCAAAATAAAAAGCATGGAAACCCTAGTTATGGAGATGGAAGAAAGAGAAAACTTTCTTGGCCAAATTAGGTAAGTATTCAAGCCCTATTTTAGTAATTTTCATATTTTTGAGATCGGGATAGCTTAATTTATCTATTTTGGGGGTTAAATTGAAAAGATATTAAAGTATGGAATTTTTACCATGGATGATTATGCTGGAAATTTGAAATTTATGGTAGAAAATGAAAGGTTGTTGATAGATAAACAACTTTTACATAGTGAATTTTGATGAAAACTTGATTTAGGGACTAAATTGTAAAAATGTGAAATCCATGGAAAAATTCTAATTTTTAGGAAATATATGGGCTGTAAATATTACATGAAAAAATTCGGTTAGGCTCATAACAAGGAGTAAATTGCATGAATTTCATTTTCTGAGCCTAGGGACGAAATCGTCATTTATCAAAAGTTTAGGGGCAAAATAGTAATTTTTCCTAAGTTGTAAATTGGACTAAATTGAGTATGAATTACATTAAATTGATGTTAAATTTACTCCTATAGATCCGGGTAGACCGAATATGGAGTTAGAACGAGGAAAGGAGAAAATATTGGATTAATAGATTTTATGTACACGAACAATTATCGAGGTAAGTTCGTGTAACTTAACTATGTATGTTATTATGCTTGAATTAAATTGTATGAATGTGATGGTATATATGTATGTGATTATATAAAAATCATATATATATATATATATTATGAAATTAAAGATGTTCAATAAAGCCCAATAAATGATAATATCCCATAAATTGTAAGTCTCGGTTGAATAATGAATATCGATGGATAGTGGTGATTTCTCGTATGAAATGATGTCCTGCATATGTTGCAGAAAGGATTTAGCTTGGACGAGTAATCCATTGATCCCATTATGGAAAGGATTTAGCCCAAACGGGTAATCCGAAATTAGCCTATCGAGTATATGTTTCAATTAGGATTTAGCTTGGACTAGTAATCCAAATTGACTGGATTTAGCCTGGACTGGTAATCCAGATTGGACTCTATAGGGAATTCTTTGTCATATAAAGGATTTAGCATGGACCGTAATCCGACAAAGCCCTTAGAGAGTATATGTTATGCATGCAATTTAGCATGGACAAGTAATTATGCTGTAAAATATGTGGCTCGAGAGTGTACCTAAAAGGTACTACTGGATATGAATTGACGGATTATGATTTTGTACACTTTAAGTGTACTACATGAGTATCAATCGATAATTCAAATAAATTCAACGGGAAAATTTCTTACATGAGAAAAAGTATGGATTTGAGATAAATGGTTATAGATTGAGACATGATATGTGGAAGTATGAAATGTTTATACATGAACATGAAATGGTTTGATGAATATGTTCACCTATGAGAATAGATTTGTTCACTTTAAGTGTAGTACCCAAGTGATTATCAATACTTCAATTGATTATTGAGTAAGGTTCTGACAAGAAATATACTGGAACTTGAGATGAATTAATATAAAGTATACCTGAAATACATGAAGAAAACTGCATACACGTTATATGAACACATGATGTGGAAAAACATATGTGCATGAGAATCCAAATATTGATGAGTTCATATATGTGTTTCTTGATGTTTATATGAAATATGTGACTAACAAGGGTGATGAGAATGTGTGATAGGGCTTCTGAGATTAAATGGTTTGATTATACCTTATGTATTTATTTTGATGATGAATGGGTGGTAAGTTTATTACTAAGTTATACGGACTTACTAAGCATTACATGCTTACTCCATTTTAGTTTTCCCTATCTTATAGTAAATTGAAAGGTCGTTGGATTGGAAGCTCGACAGAGATCACTCACACTATCCATGAATTCAATTTGGTATATAAGGTAAAACAAATGTGGTTATAATGGCATGTATAGGTTAAATATATTAAGGAATGACATGTAAATATTTGATAATGACTACCTATTGTAATGGCTAGATATGGTATGTTTTAGTGCAGGTAAATGGTTAAATTTGGGTGACAAGTGAAGTTAGGAAATGGCTTTGTTTTGTCCACACGAGTAGACACACGGGCGTGTGTCTAGACCGTGTGTGACACATGGCCTGGCATATGGGCATGTGAATTGGCCGTGTGTCCCCTGCATCTTGAAATTTAAAAATAGAATGCTCTGAATTAAGCACACGGGAAGAGACATGGGCGTGTGTCTCAGCCGTGTGAGAGACACGGCCTAGCACACGGGCGTGTGGCATGGCCGTGTGCACAAGTTAGAGAGTTACACGGGGTAAGACACGGCCTGTAGCACAGGAATGTCCAAGGGTCACACGGGCGAGTCCCTAGATCACACTGCCGTGTGAGCCCTGTACTTGAAAAAAAAATCTTAGCGATCCCGATTTAGTCCCATTTTGGTTCTAATGTTTGTTTTGGGCCTCGAGGATCCAATCAAGGGACGTCATGATTGTTCTCGGGAAATGAATAGAATTTTACTCGAAAAATGTGAAAATGTTCTATAATCATCAGTAATGCTCCGTAACCTTGTTCCTTCGACAGATACAGGTTAGGGGTGTTACATTTATTTGTATAAGAGTTACGATTTTGCCGGTTCTCAGACTAAACGTAGCATATGTGAAGTCTAGAATTACATGCCATTATATAACCTGTGATAGTGTGATATCTCCCGACTCTGGTGAGAAATTGTTTTACAAATAGAAATAGATGCTTTCCAATCGAGATAATTCTGATAATTCCGAAAGGGATATTCAAGTATTTGAGAAAATTGTTATTTATAATGAAATAGAATTCAAAAAAGGTACGGCTAAATGTTTTATAGTACATGAGAATGATAAATGTTATGTTATATGAGTATATATATGAAAGTTAAATTGTGAGGCTTTACGATCTCCACCCCTTATTGGTATAGTTATATGTAATGAAATTCATAAGATTTATATTGATTTAGTTTGGAAGTGTAACAGCCCGATTTAGGGGCTAGTCAGAACAGTGGTTCGGAAACACTAATATGAGGTTAGAGAAAATTACTTTTATGATATTTTATGAGCTAGAGCATGATTATATGTGCACATGAAAATTTTGGTGCCTTAATTTTAGCGATTTATTGCTTAATCGCGAAAAAAGACTAAATCGCATAAAGTGCGAAAGTTCTATTTTATAAGCATAAGGTACCTAATAGCCATAGAATATTAATTTGAGGTTTTTAAAGGGCAATTAGCCCCTTTGTAAATGGTTGGCCGGCCATAGGGGATAATAGGAGACAAATTGGTCAAAGTTGATGTGTTAGGTGGATTAAATTGATGATATAGAATAAAATAAAGAAAAGAGTGATATCATCTTTTCTTCATCATTTTTCACAACCAGAAAATACCAAATTAGAGAGGGTTTTGAAAGCTCAAAATTTCAAAGAAACTCCTCTCCAATCAAGTAAGTGATTTTAATGGTTTTTCTTGAAGATAGTTGTACTTTTGGAACCCCTAAAGCTTAAGCTTTCTAATGAGGGGACTATCTTGCAATATGGTGAAAAGTTTAGAGTTTTGTCATGAGAGCTTGTATGTGGTTTGCTGCATTTTTATGGAAGAAAATGAGTCTTAGTTGTTAGATGAACAACTTTTGTGAAAGGTGTTGCCACGAAAACACCTAAATGAACCTTTTTGTAAAGGTTGTAAAATTGGTAGTAAATGTGTGAAATGTTGGGTTTTGATGATAGCCATGAGAAAAATAAATGTTCACCTAGGCTCATTAAAGGTAGAAATTTGATTAGAATTGATTTCCGAGCCTAGGGGTAAAATTGTCATTTTGCCAAAGTATAAGGGCAAAATAGTAATTTTTCCAAAGCATGATTATTGAAATGCTTTTATTAATGTGATGATTAAAATTAGCTAATTTGCTATTATAGAGCAAGAAGAACTAAGAATCAACCTCGATCGGGGAAAGAATAAAGTCTCGGACTAGATCGACAATCTAGCTTATTTTGAAATCGAGGTAAGTTTGTATGTGATAAATTCAACATTTATGCTCGTATTGTTTGAGAATGTTTGATATTATATTGATGTACAATATTCTAAGAAATTGAAATGTTAAAGTCCCGGTTGGACTATAATGAATTTTAGTATAATATTATCGAGACATGAGATAGATACGGTCCCGTGTAAGACCATGTCGGGGACATGGCCTCGGCAACGAATTGAGATTTCGTATAAGACCATATCGAGGGTATGGCTTCAGTATTGAATATGAGAATCGTGTAAGACCGTATCTGGCATATGGCATCGATACTTGAGGTGAGATTCCGTATAAGACCATATCTGGGATATGGCATCAGAAATCAAAGGTAATCCCATGTAAGACCGCATCCGGGATGTGGCATTGGCTTCGGGTTCATGTTAAGTGATAATGAATATGCATCTTGAGTATCCCTAGTGATTTATTGGGATAAATAAACCAGGTGAGATATAGAATTGAGATTTGTATTAAAGTTATGTGATTGAGTGAACACAGTGCAGTAAAGTAATTCACGAGGAACATTTACGATATGTGGCATGATATGTGCTAGATAAGGGCAAGTATGCATAAGTTATAACAAAGAGCCTGTGACATTGTGTGTGGTTATCTAACGCCATGGAGGGATATCTTTATAAGTTCATTGTTCCTATTTATTTCCATGCAAACTTACTATAAGCTTAATGCTTACCCCTCTCATTTCCCTTTTCCTTGTAGTATTGTCAAGATAACTCGAGAAATTGGGGACGTCGGAGTTTGGAGATCACACTATCTACCACTTTTTTGTATAGCCAAATTAGATTTATTTTGAGTATGGCATGTATAGGACTTGGTCTTTTTGTTATGTCATTTGGCAAGAAGAATGTGTTGGCTACTATAGTTGCTCAATTTATTTTTGTATATGGTCATTGAAGTTGGCCAATACTTGACAAGTTTATATATATTCATTGATGATGAATTATGAAGTTTATGCTTGTGTGGATGTTCGATTTGAGTTGGTATAAGTATGGTGGCTATGTAGGGTGGCATTTGGCTTGGAATATAGCCTTTTTAATGTCCACATGGGTAGACACACGGGCGTGTTTCTAGGCCATGTGTGACACACAGTCAGCCCCATGGGCGTGTTAATTGGCCATGTGTCCCCATGCATGCTAGGTTTACAAGTCAGTATGCTCAGTAGTAAACACACGGGCAGAGACACGGCCGTGTGTCTCAGTCGTGTGGAAGACACAGCCATGGACATGGGCATGTGCCCAGGTCGTGTGAAGTCTGCACCTAGAATTTAGAATTTAATTCGACACACGGCCTAAGGACACGGGCGTGTGCCTTGGCCGTGTGACCTTAGTGAGGTGATGACATCACAAACAGAATGCTAAGGTTTTGGCACAAGGGCTAAGACACGGGAGTGTCGAGGCCGTGTGAGGGACACGAGCCAGGGTCACGGGCGTGTGTTTGGCCGTCTGTATTAAATCAGTGTCGACCACAGTTGAGGAGCACGGGCATGTCTCAAGGGCACACGGGCGTGTCCCTTGAACAACACAGTCGTGTGGCCCCTGTTTAGGAAAAAAATTTCTAAGTGTGTAAAAGTTTCCGATTAATTCCCGAAACCTTCCAGAAGTATGTTTAAGGCCTCGCGGGCCTAGGATGAGTATGTTATGAGTTTTAATGGAAAGTTTTTATGACGAAACGAAATTTTATAGCCCGAAACGTCATGTTTAAGCAAGTTAAGTTAGGTAATGCCTCGTATCCGGTTCGACTTCGAACACGAGTAAGGGGTGTTACATTTAGTGGTATTAGAGCTACGATTTAGTCAATTCTCAGACTAACGTAGCGTAAGTATGAGTTTAGCTATACATGCCATATGTAAGAGTAATTGAGTAATGATAGTGTGGTGGCTCCAGACGTTTTAAATTATGTTTTTATATAGTACATGGATTCTGATCCAGACCAAACTGCAGTCGATGGTGCTGCGAGGAATGTGCCGGCTCCCACTCAAGGGACCACGCCAGTAGATAGTAGACCCGAGACCTTGGGTTAGGGAGAAAAGGCTCGAGAAGCCTTTCTCCATATGATGAGCAACTGGTACACTGAGTATGTTTGAGCAAATCCTAATGCTCAACCCCCTCCACCCCCACCTATTCCTCAACCCGCTCCGGTAGCTCCTCAAGTGGTTGAGGTAGTGAGGAGAGAAAGGCCTCCGGTCGATAAGATCCAGAAACAAGGAGCCGAGGAATTCTGGACTAGTAAGGATGATGATCCAGAAAGGGCAGAATTCTAGCTCGAAAGTACCATCAAGGTATTTGATGAATTGTCATGCACGCCTGAGGAGTGCCTAAAGTGTGCGGTATCTCTCTTGAGAGATTCGGCTTATCGGTGGTGGAACATCCTTGTGTCAGTGGTACCAAGGGAGAAAGTTAGCTGGGAATTCTTCCAAGAGGAATTCTAGAAGAAGTATATCAGGCAGAGATTCATCGACCATAAGAGAAAAGAGTTCTTGGAATAGAGCAAGGCCAAATGACGGTGACCGATTACGAACAGGAGTTCGTAAGGCTTAGCAAGTATGTCTGGGAGTGCGTGTCTACAGAGGCTATCATGTGCAAGAGATTCGAGGACGGGCTAAATGAGGATATCCGTTTATACGTCGGAGTTCTCGAACTAAAAGAATTTGTAGTGTTGGTAGATATAGCCTGTAAGGCTGAAGAGTTGGCTAAAGAGAAAAGAAGAGCTGAGATTGAGTCCCATGACTCGAGGAAAAGACAGCTGAATAAGTCAATCAAATCTTCATCTAAGAAATCAAGGGATTTTTTACTCGACCAGCAACTTCAGTCGGGTTTTCAAACCGAAGTAAGGGCAAACAGTTCTCGAGGTCTAAGGCTCAGACTACTTCGGTTGCTAGTGTTGGCAATGCCCGACCGAGTAGACCTAACGCCCGCATGATGTGGCGGCGTCATTCAGTGAGTTCTGAGCAAATGAGAAGGCTTGTTTCAGATGTGGGTCTTTAGACCACTTTATCAGAGATTGCCCCGAGATGGGCGAGAGAGAGAAATCTCATAATGCGAGAAAGGTAAGTACTGCTAGAGGAAGACGGCAGAGAAACCCGGGAAATGAGGTGAGTAACAAGAATACATCCAGAGAGCAGACTACAAGAGTCGAGAGCACTGACGAGAACATATGCCATTCGTTCTCGCGAGGAGGCGTCCTCCCCTGACGTAATTGTAAGAGCCCATTTTCGGCCGGGCCTTTTTAACCATAATTAAACTTTTAAACCAAACCAAATAAGACCAAATAAAACAAAATAAAATAAAAAAGTCCAATGTTTTTGTTACAAAATAGCAGAGCCCAATTGGCCCAAATGAATTATACAAGCCCAATAATTTAAACAAATAACAAACCCAAATTCAAGACCCAATTCCTAAACCCGAGCCCAAAATTACAAATTAACCCTAAATCCAATTGAGGCCCGGAACCAGACCCTAGCCCGAAACAAAGCAGAACTGAAGGAAACCCTAGAGGCTTCCAGACCCTTCAGCGTCGCAGCCTTCTCCACGTGCGCCTCGCGTGTATCATCGTCAGCAACCAAAGCACACCCGCGCGCCTGCAACAGACCTCCTCCATAGCTGTACCTGCAACAGAAATAGAAAAAAAGCAAAAAATCAAGAATACAGTAGAAGGGAAATATGTATTTGGTGTACTTCGTGTATTCCGTTTTTCATTTGGCTATAAAAAGCCAAATACTGTACAGTAAAAGATTACGCACACAAAGGAAAGAAATAGGAAAACAGAAAGGTGATTTCGTTTTCCCCTTTTACTTTGATCATTTTTCTAGTGACTGCTCTAGTATTGTATGTGTGTGTGTGCAAAATAAAGGAGAAAAGGGTGTACCGTCGTAAGTATCTTCGTCTTCTCTGTCGCAATCGGAGTTAGGCGAAGATGTTGAATAAACCATTGTGAGTATACTTCGTTTTCTCAGTCGCAATCGGAGATAGACGTTGGTTAGAAAGCAAGGTTTTAAGATTGGTATTCATAAAGCAAATCATATCGTTCGTTTACGGCTTTTCGCTGGTTATGGTGGCGATTTGGTGATAAACAGAAATGGTTTTGGATTGCGGCTGAGGAAGAGAGTAGGAGAGGATTAGGGTTTCATTTAGGAACAAAATGCTGATTTATTTTTTTTAATATTGGTTTTTTAATGCATTAAGGGAACGACACCGTTCAATTTTGTTTCATTAATGTTGAAACGATGCCGTGTTACTCAGTCCCCGACCCGATCCGATTCAAAAGCCACAAGATCCGCGTGTTTCTGAAATTAATGGAGAATTTGCGCGTTTAATCCCTTTTATTCCTATATTGTTCTTAATTAACTCCGTTATGCGTTGTCTTTATTGTTTATTTGATCTCAATAATTTACGTGTTATTTTAATCTAGTCCTGTTCATGTGCTGCGTTTAGGATTTTAGAATATTTACCAGATTGATCCTTTATGTTTCATGCGAAAATTCAATATGATCCTCCATTTTGTTTAAACGATTTTGTTTATTTACATAATAGCCTTCAAATTTTATTTTATTTGAGTATTAATTTTTATTCTTGTATTTTTAGTCTTAAATTTATTCATCATTCAGGTTATTTTAATCAAATTATTTTAATGTTGATTCTTCATTGTTTTAATTTATTTTGTTTATATGTATTGTATAAATGTTTAATCTCAAAAATCATATATTATGTATTCTTTTGATGTTTTGTATAATATTCAATCTAAATACAATTATATTACTTTGTACATACATATACATATAATAACAAGATTTTGTACAAATTATTCCATTTTAAATAATTCCGTAAAGTGTTAATTGCAAAATCAATTTATTTTAGTTACTTTAAATATATTTGTTAGCATCTAAAGTTTTATTTTTACGTTAAATTGCCATTGTCAATTTTGTAGAATTACTATGTTTTATAGCCTATTGTTAATATGATATTTAATTTGTGTGTATTTCATGATTAATGTTTATGCATCTTATCATTGTATTATACCTCAAATTCCAATGTGTTCAAGTCTCTACTAAATGTTCCATTTCATTAAAAATGCATTTTGAGCCGAATTTAAGATTGTGTATTTTAAAAAAAAATTCAAAATAAGGCAATATTTGTGCATTTGGAAGATCGGAAAATTATGCCCTAACGTACTGGGTGTCAATTTTCCGTCCAACCAAATAGTCAAATACCCTTTTTAAATGCATGTTTTGAAGATCAAAGATGATCTCGGTGTCGAGATATAAACGTGTTATATCCTAACGTATTGGGTATGATACTTTTGTTCCTTCGAAACGAGTTAATCTTGAGATTCAAATTCAACATTAAATTAACCTTCTTTAAAAAAGAATTATATTTTAAACATTTTCAAATTTTCAACACAAGGACATTAATTAATTGATTTGCTACCCTTTCTGGGGCGTACGAGGGTGCTAACCCTTCCTTCTGCGTAACTGACTTCCGAACCCTTTTCGTCGTTAATTTCGTAGACCAATAAAAGTTTTACAAGGTGATCCAATCACACCTAAACAAAAAGGGTTGGTGGCGACTCCACATCACATTTTAAAGTCGATCCAATTTTCAAACCTAAAATAAAAATGGTTTTGACAGCTTGGCGACTCCACTAGGGGCTGGTTGAGAGTCAGGCCATAGATTGATTAATTTTTGTCCTTTTGATTGAAAATTTGGAAAATTATTTTGAAAAATCATGTTTCTTTTGATGCATTTATTGGTGCTATGATTGCAATAATATTGAGTCTCATAAAATACTTTGGCATTGCATTGCATGACCGTTGTGGTCACACCTTTCAGTGGGAGTGAGAAACTATGCCTTCGTGAGGTTTTCACCTCCGCATGGGCTAGTGGACTGCTTCCGGGATACATCTGTACCTATGTGCTTCATGAGATTTTCATCTCCGCATGGCCATAGGGAAATGTATTCCCTTGAACCGAACTTGATCCATATGAGCCTATAATAGGTGAGGATTGAGGAATCTACTGGTCCAGGTACCCTTTCTTTAGAACCAAACCACATATAAGAGAAACCTAGGAGCCTACCCCAGGTAGAGCTATGCCGAATTTTTAGTAATTTACCCTGATAGGTGTTTGATGATATTTTGTTTGTTTTGAATTTTATCATGTGATACTGACTTATTGTGTTCTTGATTTGTTTGTTGCATGTCATTTCACATTAAAGAGGTGTTGATTCCTGTTCGGTTACTAAGATAGAAAGTTTTGTCATGGAAAGTGAATTTCTTGATAAAGTGGACGACAATGCGGTTGTCCGCACATGGTCAAAGGAGTTGCAATCGGAAAAAGGGGATAGTCTAGTCGAAGGATACACCTCGGAGCTGTGGGATTTCACCCGTATTAGTGTGACACAAAATGAACTTCAAGAGTTGAAGGATATTTGGACTCATTGGGAGGATGAGACTAAACAGATGTTCTACCGCAACTATGGTGATATTTCTTATTTGCTTGATGTCAAAGTAGATAAACGCTTGTTTCGGGCTATGGTTCAGTTTTGGAATTCTGCATATAATTGTTTCACTTTTGGGAAGGTAGATCTAGTGCCCACTATAGAAGAATACACTACTTTACTTCATTGCTCAAGGGTCCAAGTTGATAAAGTTTATACTAGGGCTGCTAATGTTCCTTCTTTCGTAAAGAGGTTGATGAATATTACCGGAATGAGCGAGCAGTGGGTTTTAGCTCAGATTCAGCAAAAGGGTGAGGGAAAATGTATTCCTTGGGTAAATTTGAGAGATTTGATTTTGGCGCACCCTGATGTAAAAAGAAAAGTAGATATCTTTGCTTTAAGCATTTACGGATTAGTTATTTTCCCTAAAGCTCTAAGGCACATTGATAAGGCAGTTGCTGATTTGTTTGGTCGATTGAATAAGCAAGTTACACCAGTTCCTGCAATTCTTGCTGAAACCTTCAGATCTTTAAATGCATGTCGAAGAGCTGGAGAAGGTAGATTTATTGGATGTGCATAATTATTGATAGTATGGTTTCATGGTCACTTCTGGAGTGTGGATAAGGTTTCTTATCGACCTTTCTGTGAGAATTATTCACCTTTGAAAGAAGAAATGATTGCACAAAGGCGAGAGGATATCTCAGAAGAAAGATGGATGACAATTTTGCAGAATCTTCAAGAAGAGGATGTAGAGTGGAGAGCTCTGTGGATGGTGCCCAACGAGATACTTTATAGATGTGGAAATTTTGTTTGGGTCCCTTTACTTGGAATTTGGGGAGCCATTGGTTACGCTCCTTTGCTTGCAACAAGACAGTATAAGTCCAGATAGTTTGTGCCAGTGACACACGGATTAGCTCAAAGCGAATTTTCCTATAAATGGGAAAATTATAAGAAGAGGGTTCGGGAGATTGTTGATGCCTGGATGCAAACCCGTCGGATGAGGAGAGTAAGCGTGGGCGAAATGACAACTCCTGAGTATAAAGTATGGTTAAGCAAAAGGGTTAACGATAACATTCCGGGACCAAATTCAGATGGTGTTCAGTCTATGGAGGAATGCTAGCAAATAGTACCGTTAGAATTAGAAATTATAAAGCAGGACTTCGAAAAATAGAGTTCAGAGCTTGGGAAAATAATTGAGCAACTGAAAGAGGAAAAAATGCACTTAAGACTAGATGTGGAAATACAAAAGTCAGAAGCTGAAATATTAAAAAAAGGGAAGAATAAAGCTGAAGAGGATCTGGATAGCTTAAAGATAGACTACAAGAAAATGCGTCTATCAATGAGAACCGCTGGGCTGGGAAAAACTTCAGATCAATGGCGACAGGAGGTGCAAGAGGAAAAAGCTAAGGCTGAGCAGTGGGAAAAGAAATTTCAAGAAATGCAGGCTCGGAATGAGGTTTTAGAAAGGCAAATGTTAGAAGGCCAAAATAGAAGAAATGAATTAAAGTCCAGGGTGGCTGAGTTGGCACGGTCTCTCTGTTATCATAGAAAACGTAATTCTATGATGGAATTAAAAGCAAGTTTAAGCAAAATCGAAGAAATGAAAAAGAAGAATGAAGAATTAGAGATGGCACTGCAGAATTGTCAAAATCGTATTGAGTTTCATGAGGTGAATGAAGAGCGATGGAAAGAAGAGCTTCACTGATCGTATATCTGTCGAGTTTTAAAATTTATAAAGAGAATGATCGAACCTGGAAACTAACTCCGACAACAATTGAGGCAAGTGCACCTATCGAACTGTAGTATAGCTTAGGCAAGACCGGATTATCGAACCCAAGGGAACTAAAAGTACTAATACTAACTTTCTTTCTATTATTTAGCCTAAGAATTAAGCGAATGGTTATTTAATCTAAATTAATTACCTACTAGACTAAAGACTCTAAGACAAAGAAGAATGAATTTGAGAGAATACTTGAGGAAAAACCAATTAATTAAGACGACACCCAAGGAAGAATCCACCTAGACTTCACTTGTTAACTAACTCTTAACCAGACGATGGATTCACTTGACTTGATCCGTAGGATTCCCTAATTTATATTAAACCCTCTCTCGAGGCAAATAACGTCTAACCCTAGGTTGATTAATTGAAATCTCTTTCTAATTAAAACCCCTAGAATTGCATTAGCTCGATCTATGGACTCCCATATTAGGTTTCACCCATATCCGGCAACGCCTCGTCACCCTATCTCTAGGCGCGCGATCAACTCCGCTTAACTATGCTAGATCTACTCTTAGGCAGGGACTTTTGCTCCTCCACCTAAGCACATCAAACTTGAATCAATATCCGCAAAATATCAACACAAGAATTAAGAACACATAATTAAGAACAAATCAAATATTTATCATATAGTTCAAAGAAACGATAACAAGATTCATCTAAGTTTCTTCCCCTCGGTATCGAGGGTTTAGTTCATAACAATAAAAGAAAACATCTCGTAAGAAAAGATAAAACAAAACATAAGAAATCCCCAAAACCCCTGAAGGAATTGAAGAGGAGATCCTCCGTCTTGAGTATAATTCCGCTTCTTGATGGATTAACGGCTATCCTCGAGCGAATCCCCACAAATATACCCTCTGCAGCCTAGCAAGACGCCCCTAAATGATAGCTTTGGGCTCCTTTCAGTCATACTTAGGGTGTATTTATAGGCTTTTGGAATGTGTTTCTTTGCCCCTAAGTATCCAAATCCGACTGAAATTGCTCTTTGCCACGGCAGGGGCACGGCCCCTGGCACACGCCCGTGTAAGTCGTGGCCAGGCCATATGGACTTCGTTGATGAGGCACGGCCGTGTAAATCGTGGCCAGACCATGTTCAAGATTATTGAGGAGGCACGGCCGTGTGGTCTTAGGTCCAGGCCGTGTCAATTTCGTGCTTTGGCCCATTTGGCCTATTTTAAGCCTATTTCTTGTTCTTTTCATCCTCCGGTGCTCTCTTGAGTATATAACATGAAAAGAAAGGATTAAGAGCACCTTTTTACATAAAATAAGGGATAATTCATCCAAAAGCATGCTAAATGTGGGCTTAAAATATGTTACTTTTACGGTTTATCAAATACCCCCACACTTAAGCTTTTGCTTGTCCTCAAGCAAAATTCTCAACTTAGAATTAAAACGAACTTTCCATAATTCATAATAGTCATTGATAATGTTTCATCATAATTCAAGGATAACTTATACATGGATAATTTAACTCAAAGAGTCCTAAAGATTCAAACAATATAAGTCATACATTTGTAGCACAAAACATAGGTGTTTCCCCTCATCTAAATAATTACCTCTGATCCAAAACCTACAAGGATTGACATCCTCACAAATGATTCACTCAAATCACTCAAAGTGTTTAAGGTTCAGAATTAAGCACTCAAATGTCAAACCTGAAAAGTTAATCCCATAGGCTGGCATAAAAATCAAATCTCCACCACTGTAATATGAGATGATGCACAAATCAAAAGGTCTTTATCAGGGTTGTAACGTGGCTTGGGTTAAGGTGTGGATAAAGGCTGAATTAGAGGGTTAGAATCGAGATCGACCTGAAAAATTACCTAACTAGAAACAATGAACTGAAAAATAAATAATTACATGCATTGAAACTTTGAAACTAATAATACGAGCTTCTTCTTTAATAAATAGACTTTTAACTGTACAAGCTCGCTTTTCATCATACTAATACTGAATATACTTCGATTTTTTTTAAGAAAAAATAATCAAATATTTACAATAATAAGAAAGTACTTTAACAACTAAAATATAGAACATAGTTAGGCAACTGCTCAAAATCAAATCTCGACAAAAAAGGTAGTCAAGAAGAATGGTGATAACAAATACAAAGGGTTTTGGGTTAATATTAGTGGGTAAGTCAATAAAAAGGGTTGTTAGGATCAAAGGGGTTCACTAGGGGTTAATTATGAAGGTAGGCTTTTAGTGGAGTAAGTGGGTTAAATCCTAGGCGCCTTTATCATTTTTGTATATCAAATTAAAGATGTGGTCTCAACATGTATAATCGATGCAAGTTCTAGAATAACAAATCAATGTTGACACACTCATAATCAAAAAGTGAGCATGAAAAAAGGATATATGCTCTTATAAGGATCAAAATCTCACAAAAATTATGGGTATTTTGATATCAACCTCGTAAATTTCAAACTTCAAAGTAATATTTAAGTTCAGGTAAACAACCTAAAAAATTTTAATTCTGAAAAATAGACTTATTATGCTTGATTCTCTAGTATTCTTAGAATTTAATTATCAATGCACAATTATCAATGACTTAATCTAAAACATATCAATAAAGATCATAAATCATCAGAAATTTCATCCTAATTAGTAATATGAGAAAATTACTTAAAAACAAAGCATAATTCAGGGATTTGAGAACAATGCAAAAAATTTGGCACCTAATTTTGGGAATTTGAGAATAACGAAAAAATTAGGCACCTTTTTAGACCTTTTTAGGTTGTTCACCCCCCACACTTAAGATGTACATTGCCCTCAATGTACAAAGATAGATAATATCATTTGAAAATCTTAAGATATGGGAAGAAGTGAAACTTCCTGAATTTTCGGATGGCATCCTTGGGTTGGAGGTGAAAGATAGGTCGGAGGGGTCGTTCTGGATGACTTATGTAGCAGTGAATTACTCCTAGTGATTTGTTCGTTTATACGGAGTGTGCAATTGAATCTGCAAAGTCATCACTTAGATGTCTCGGGCGTAAAAATGTTAGGCATGCTCAAGGTTAGATAACCAATGATAAAAACAGTTCGAAATATAAAAAGTGAAAAAGTTTAACTTAAAAATTAAAATGAAAAACTTAATATAAAGAAAAGAAAACTAAAAATAAGAAAAATAAGAGGACTCAGAGGTCCTCATCATCTGCCGGGTCCTGCGGTGGTGTCGGTGAAGAAATATGGAAGTGATGGCATATCTGCTGGAGGGTGGCCTCGATCCCGTCAAAACATCGAGCGGTGTCAGTGAACTGCTAAGTACAGTACTGCTCGAACTGGCTTTATTCCATCAGCTCACTTTATTCCAGTACGTGTTGATTATTGACGAAGTCAGCTCACTTTATTCCAGTACTGCTCACTTTATTCCGTCAGTGAAGCTGCCGCATGAGGGGACCGCTGGCTCGGGATTGGTGCCTCCTGTGGGATATCGTTAGTAATGTCCTCGGGCTCCTCCTCGTCAGGAGAGATGGCTAATCGGTACTGAGGAGGGTCAGTCCCATGACGATATTTAATCATCCTCATGTGTAACATCGTTTGGATGCCCTGAGGTACCATCTGGCCGATCAGTGTTAGGGAGGAGGTCTGAGTCTCGGTGTTGAGGAGGCCAAAGTGTCGAGCCAACCGGGTGATGTATGGCCCCATCAATAAAATCCCCTTTCTGTGCGGCTCCGTTTGGTGCTGAATCGCACGAGCTATGAAGTAGGAGAGGTCAAAAACGTGCCCATTTGACATGCACGATAAGTAGTAGACGTCGTGTGTATTCACCACGCCGGTGCTCTCACGTCGACCCGTAATGGTGTGAGCTAAAATGGCGTGGATGAACTGCAGGGATGGGGCAAGGGCTGCCGCCTTGGAGAGACTGGGGTCGTAGATGCCCGTGTTGGGGGCTAAGCTATGCCAATAGCCGATGGGAGTGCAGTGGAACTGGCGGTTTAGCTCGGAGAGTTGATTTTCTGCTACAGACTCATTTGTATAGAGTCCGAGTGCCGTCCCGAATTGTGGTACGCTCAGTCGTCGTACCGTGCCCGCTAGCCGGAATTGAATTATGCCTGGGTCATCGTATTGCGCCATCAGTGTCTGTAGGGTAAAAGTGGCACAAAACTCTAGGGTGAGTTCCAAAAATGTGGGCTCGATGATGGAGAAAAATTGTTCCCACGGCTCGGTTGGTAGGGTGGGTACTCAGGATTCGCCACAGTTCCACTTGCGCCGCACTGAATTACTGGATGTACTTACGAAGAACACAAATTATCAAGCTTTTTATCCATCATCTCTACATGTGTTGATAGCATGGTTACTGCATCGATGTTGAAAACTCTGGCTGATTTTGTTGGTTTTGTCCTTGTAACCTGCCACTGATAGTTATTCAGTGAAATCTCCACTATGAATTCGTAGGCTGCTTCAGAAATTCTGTTGTTCAGGGTTCCACCGGTGGCTGAATCAATTAGTTGCCTCGTTGAGGGGTTTACACCATTATAGAAAGTTTGGACTTGAAGCCACAAAGGTAATCCGTGGTGTGGGCACCTCCTCAAGAGATCCTTATATCTCTCCCATGCGTCATATAATGTCTCTAAATCCATCTGCACAAAAGAAGAGATATCATTCCGTAATTTCGTCGTTTTGGCCAGTGGGAAATATTTTAATAACAAATTTTCGGTCATTTGCTCCCATGTAGTGATTGACCCTCGTGGTAGCGAGTTTAACCACTATTTGGCATTATTCCTCAAAGAAAAGGGAAATAACCGAAGCCGTATGGCATTATCAGAAATGCCATTTATTTTGAAGGTATCACAGAACTCTAAAAAAATTAGCTATATGAGTGTTTGGGTCTTCGTCCTGCAAACCATCAAATTGAACAAATTGTTGAATCATTTGTATAGTGTTAGGCTTTAATTCAAAATTATTAGCAGCTATAGCAGGCCTAACAATACTCGATTCGGCTCCTGTTAAATGAGGTTTAGCATAATCATACATAGTACATGGAGCATTATTTTCTCCCACATCTTGTGGTGGTGGATTATTCTCATCCATCCCTTCAGTAAGATTGGATTCGTCTTGTTGTTCTTCTTCTTGGTAATTTAGGGCTCGCCTAATTTCTCTGTGATTTCTATGAACGGTAGCTTCAATATCACTGTCGTATACTAAAGGTCCTCTCGGGTTCCTTCTAGTCATAAAGTAGAGGTACCAGGAAGGAAGAAGTAATAAAAGAAGAAAATTAGCAAATAAAATAAGAAATAAAATTAAATTCCAAAAAATAAAAATGGCTAAAGTAATAAAAATAGAGTGTTCTTAATATTTTAGTTCCTGACAACGGCGCCAAAAACTTGATCGTATGTCCATTTAGTTTTAAAATTTATAAAGAGAATGATCGAACTCGAAACTAACTCGACAATGATTGAGGCAAGTGCACCTATCGAACAGTAGTATAGCTTAGGCAAGACCGGATTATCGAACCCAAAGGAACTAAAAGTACTAATACTAACTTTCTTTCTATTATTTAGCCTAAGAATTAAGCGAATGGTTATTTAATCTAAATTAATTAACTACTAGACTAAAGACTCTAAGACAAAGAAGAATGAATTTGGGAGAATACTTGAGGAAAACCAATTAATTAAGACGACACCCAAGGAAGAATCCACCTAGACTTCACTTGTTATCAATCTCTGAACCAGACGATGTATTCACTTGACTTGATCCGTAGGATTCCCTAATTTATATTAAACCCTCTCTCGAGGCGAATAACATCTAACCCTCGGTTGATTAATTGAAATCTCTTTCTAATTAAAACCCCTAGAATTGCATTAACTCGATCTATGGACTCCCATATTAGGTTTCACCCTAATCCGGCAACACCTCGTCACCCTATCTCTAGGCGCACGATCAACTCCGCTTAACTATGCTAGATCTACTCTTAGGGAGGGGCTTTTGGTCCTCCACCTAAGCACATCAAACTTGAATCGATATCCGCGAAATATCAACACAAGAATTAAGAACACATAATTAAGAACAAATCAAATATTTATCATATAGTTCAGCAAACAATAACAAGATTCATCTAAGTTTCACCCCCCTCAGGTATTTGAGGGTTTAGTTCATAACAATAAAAGAAAACATCTCAGAAGAAAAGATAAAACAAAACATAAGTGATCGCTGTGAATCAGAGCTTTAAAATTTATAAAAAGAATGATCGAACCTGGAAACTAACTCTGACAACGATTGAGGCAAGTGCACCTATCGAACAGTAGTATAGCTTAGGCAAGACCGGATTATCGAACCCAAAGGAACTAAAAGTACTAATACTAACTTTCTTTTTATTATCTAGCCTAAAAATAAAGAGAGATTATTATTCTAATCTAAATTAATTAACTACTAAACTAAAGACTCTAAGACAAAGAAGAATGAATTTGTAAAATAACTTGGGAAAAACTCAGTTGATTAGATGATACCCTAGGAAGAATACACCTAGACTTCACTTGTTATCTAACACTGAACCATACGATTTATTCACTTAGTTTGATCCGTAAGACTCCCTAAAGTATATTAAACCCTCTCTCGAGGCGAATAACGTCTAACCCTAGGTTAATTTGTGGAACTCTCGTTCTCTTATAATAACCCCCTAGAATAGCAGTAAATCGATGTATGGATTCCCATATTAGGTTTGACCCTAATCCGGCTAAATCTCGTCACCCTATCTCCAGGCGTGTGATCAACTCCACTTCATTATGTTGGATCTACTCTTAGGCAGGGTCTATTCCTCCTCCACCTAAGCACATTAAATTTGGATTAAGCTCACATAATTAAGAACAAACTAAGTATTTATCATATAATTCATAAAACAATAACAAGATTTATCATAGGTTTCATCTCTTCTGCATCCTGAAAGGTTTAGTTCATAACAATAAAGGAAAACATCTCAAGAGAAAAGATAAAACAAAACATAAGAAATCCCTAAAACCCCCTGAAGGAATTGAAGGAGAGATCCTCCGTCTTGAGTATAATTCTGGCTTCTTGAGATGGATCAACTGGCTATCCCTGAGTGAATCCACACAAATCTACCTTCTCCGGCCTAGCACGACGCCCCTAGACGATGGCTTTGGGCTCCCCCTCTTAGGTCATACTTAGGGTGTGTATATAGGATTTTGAAATACGTTTCTTTCTCCCTAAGTATCCTTTCTCGAATGAAATTTCTCTTCTCCACGGAAGAGGCACGGCCATGGTGCACGCCCGTGTGAATCGTGGCCAGGCCGTGTTCGGATTTCTTTAATGAGACACGGCCGTGTGAGTCGGGGTTAGACCGTGTTCTAGATGATTGACTTGGCACGGCCGTGTGGGTCCAAGTCAAGGCCGTGTCGATTTTCTCTTTGGCCCATTTGTCCCGTTTTAAGCCTGTTTCTCATTCTTTTTGTCCTTAGGTGCTTTCCTGGGTATAAGACATGAAAAGAAAGGATTAAGAGCACCTTTTTACATAAAATAAGGGATAAATCATCTAAAAGCATACTAAATGTCAGCCTAAAATATGTTACTATTTTGGTTTATCAATAAGAAATTTCTAAAACCCTCTGAAGGAATTGAAGAGGAGATCCTCCGTCTAGAGTATAATTCCGGCATCTTGAGATGGATCAACTGGCTATCCCTGAGCGAATCCCCACAAATCTGCCCTCTCTGGCCTAGCAAGATGCCCCTAAATGATAGCTTTGGGCTCCCCTTTCATGTAACATCTTGAAATTTGGGGATTTTATGTTTTACATTATATCATGCGTTAGGCTAGATAAGAGTGTTAGTTGTGTATGTTTAGGGACCCTAAGAAGGCTTGGGGTTGAGTTGGGCCTTAGTAGAATTTTTGTGTTTAAGCACTTAAAGGAGAGAAGGGAGGTGGCATCAAGACTTAAGTGAATAAGTGTGAATTTTGCTAACACAAGTGGAGCTAGTAGCAGAGTGGTGTGGTGTCACATGAAGGGGCGTAAGGAGTGGAGTTCGAATCCCACCTAATGCAAATTTTTGGGATTAATTTTTTTGTGCTATTCAAGTAATTGATGGTAAGTGTCGGCCAAGCTTTAAAGAAGGAAATGAAGACTTTTTATTGATGGAAAGAACACTATGGAGAAAGGTAAGGAGGAGATCTAGGAGAAAAGAAGGAAAGAAGTAAAGGAAAAAGATAAGAGGGGATATGTTGGTCGAATTTTTGGAAGGAGCTTGGGAAAGAAATTTGGTCAACCCTTATCTTTTTGGTAAAGGAGGTACATGGTTTTAGTAGGGAAAAAAAGGGGAGCCGAAATTCTTTTGGTCATTTTGCAAGTTTGTGCATGAAAGGCTTGTTTTCTTTGTAACATTTTGGTGCTCTCTTTTCTGATCCTTTCTCTTTGTTTTGCCGAAACACTCAAGTAATTTATTCACTTTTTTTTCCTTGTTTTACCGTATTACTCAATCCATTTTGTTCATTCTTCCTTGGTGTTAGCCGAAACCCTTCTAACATTTCTCTTCTATCTTTTCTTTTCTTTTTGACCAATTCTTCAACCTTTCTCTCTTTTCTTAAATCGACATTACCATGTGGCCGAATCTTGTTTGTTCATTTCCCTCCAATAGCCGAACCTTTTAACCCTTAATCTCTTCTTCATTATTTCTTTCTCTTTTTTGTTGGCACTCTCTTCTTTGATTGAATATTGTTATAGTGGGAAAGCCGAATCTTAAACCTTTGACTCATCCATAGCCATAAGTCCAATCAGTGGGCATCAGATTCATCATCGTTAAGGTAAGGAGTTTCATCATGGTTCATTTTGATCTATTTCATTGCTCGATTAGTTTACTAAACGAATCGATGGATTTGACTAATCGGTTATTATAGGGACTAGATCGCTCGTTCTTATCCACTCGTTGTTCCTTCGGAAGTGGTGGTAAGCCAAAATCCTCTCCCTAAACAATTACATTCTCTCATCATAGTATTATTCTAACCGAGACTCTTTCAATGGAGGCAAGTGGTAGCGTTATTAAAAGAAAATCGATAGGAGGGCAAATAGGGAGTGGACTTGCATCTCTAATCCCAAGTTCAAACGTAGGGCGGTATCGGCAGTTCGGGATTTCCCACCGGGTTGTGGACCATCATCCGGTGAGAATAGGCAAATTGTGGTCGTTCACGATTCTAAGGGTAAGCATTTTTAGATCGTTCAATTAGATTTGGATTAAAAAAATCTCTTTGGTTGGTTAATCAAATGTTATGGTGTCATAGGTGCCGACGATCAAGAAGGTTTAGTTCTTACCGTAATCAGGTGTGAAATCTGACACCGAAATCCCGTAAATTCGTGATTCACTATTATGTTGGAAAATAGATCGTTGTCGATTACAAATCTAATAACCGTGATATGGCATGAATCGAGTGACTTGCTTATTCAACACTATTTCTAAAGATCTGTAAAAATCAGTATTAATTTACTAAATTACGAAAATGCCCCTATAGGCTGATTTACCAAAATGCCTCTATGAGCCGAATTGCTAGAATGCCTTAGTGGGTCGAACTATCAAAGTGCTTCAATGGGTCGATTCACACTAATAATTAACTAGATTAATGGTGGTTTTTTTATATATATGTGGATATTTTATTTTATTATGTATGTTGCATTCTTTTTACATTTTGCATGGGATGGGAAAAATTGTTTGGAGAGCAGTGTAGCCTGGTGGCACAACCACAACTTGTTCATATATTATAGCAGCTCGACTGCAAATTGGTGTGAGCGGCGGGGTGGGTTGACTTGATCCCCACAGGTGTGATTGGCTGGTCGGGGGTGTGATGGATGGATGGGTTGGGTTGCATATTTTTCATTTATATACTGCTATGTAAAATGGGCTTAGGCCCAAGATTATGCTATGCGAGTTCAGACCCAGTGGATGACGGTAAGGGGATTATACACTGAGTTCTTGTAACTCACCCCCCTCTTTTATTTCTTAATCTTTGTAGGTAATGCTCAATAATGAGGACTTGGGCCCATGGATGACTCGGTGGAGGCCATACTTTGGAAATAATGTTTTCGAACATTAGTAAACTTCTTTTCTATTTTATTTCGTTACTTTTACTATTTTGGGTTTTAAAGTTGTTATAAGGCCTCTGGAATATGTTTTATTTTGATTTATGTTTAGACATACTTAATATCTTTCTTGAATTGTTTTAAATAGGGATTTTCTAAAATCATAAATAACGGTTTTCCAAAAAAAATTGATTAACAAATGGATTTCATAACAAACTTGTACAATTAATTTAACTCGAAAATTCTCTTTCGAATTATCAACAATATTTTCAAAAGTCACGATTTTAAAAGATCACTAGTTTGATTATCGATTCTTCAATCAACCTTTCAAGATTAGTAGTATTTTTATCAAATATTTCTAATCAAATTTGTTTTTTTTTCTTAAATTATAACCTAATAATAACATCTTTAGTAAGAATCATAAGTTCTTTACTCATTTTCTTCATGTGACATGCCTGATCTGGTCATACCGTATGGGCCGGGTTTGGGGTGTTACATTTTATGGTATTAGAGCCCAGTTGCAAAACTCAGTTGTGGTTTGGGTTCAAAAATGTTTTCTAAAAATGCTTGAAATTCGATTTATAAATATATGTTTTAGAAGAAGTATGGCACCACGAGTATCTGGCATCAAGTCAACGCTTAAAGCTCAGATCCAGGAGTTGATGGATCGTGGATTTATTTGACCAAGTGTGTCACTGTGAGGAGCACCGGTTTTGTTCGTTAAGAAAAAGGATGGGTCGATGCGTATGTGCACCGATTATAGACAATTGGATAAGTTGACGATCAAGAATAAGTATCCGTTACCAAGGATCGATGATCTGTTTGATCAGGTGCGAGGAGCTTCGATTTTCTCGAAGAAAGACTTGAGATCGGGGTATCACCAGTTAAAAGTCAAGGAGGCGGATATTCACAAGACTGCGTTCCTAACTCGTTATGGGCATTACGAGTTCTTGGTGATGCTGTTTAGGTTGACAAATGCACCAACTGCATTTATGGACATGATGAATCGAGTCTTCCAACCCTATCTAGATCGGTTTGTGGTGGTGTTCATAGATGACATCTTGGTGTACTCAAAGACAGAAGAGGAGCATGATTCGCATCTACGGGTAGTATTGCAGACATTAAGGGAGAAGCAACTGTATGCCAAATTCAGTAAGTGTGAATTTTGGCTGAGGGAAGTGACCTTTTTGGGGCGTGTTGTGTCTGCCGAGGGAATTAGAGTTGATCCCATAAGATAGAGGTCAGTATTGGATCGAAGCCACCGGTCGATGGCGAAAATTGGAGTTTTCTAGGTTTTGCTGGGTATTACAGGCGATTCGTGGAGGGGTTTTTGTTGATTGCTACACCCCTAACTAAGCTATTGCGTAAGGGAGTACCGTTTGTGTGGTCAGATAAGCAGCAAGAGAGTTTTGAGAGATTGAAGAAGATTCTCGGCGAAGCGCGAAGATTGATCCAAATTTGAGGTCGGTAAAGAGTTTATTGTTTATTATGATGCGTCACACACGGGCTTGGGATGTGTGTTGATGCAAGGGGAAAAGTGGTGGCTTATGCATATCGTTAATTAAGGCCGCATGAGGTGAACTATCCCACACATGATTTGGAGTTAGCTGCAGTGGTGTTTGCTCTGAAGATATGGAGACACTATCTGTACGGTGAGAAGTCGATAATCTACACGGATCATAAGAGTCTGAAGTACCTCCTTACCTAGAAGGAGTTGAACTTAAGACAGCGAAGGTGGATAGAATTGTTGAAAGATTATGACTGTTCAATCGAGTATCATCCAGGAAAAGCTAACGTAGTGGCAGATGCATTGAGTCGTAAGGTGATATCGGATTTGAGAGCGATGTTTGCTAATCTCAGCCTTTATGAAGATGGTAGCTTGTTAGCTGATCTTCAAGTGAAGCCTGCGTGGGTAAGTCAGATTAAGGAAAAGCAGATGTTGGATGAAAGGTTGGGCTCTCGGCTTCAGCAAGCGGAAGGTGGTGAGATAGGGGATTTTGGATTAAATAGTGATGGAGTATTGTGTTTCTGCGGAAGAGTCTGTATGCCCAAGGATTCGGAATTGAGACAAATGATTCTGCGTGAGGCGCATAGTAGCCCATACGCTATGCACCCCGGGAAACAAATGTACCGAGACCTCCGTGAGCGATATTGGTGGCCAGGGTTGAAACGGGAGGTTACTGATTTCGTGAGCAAGTGCTTGACATGTCAGCAGGTGAAGGTGGAACATCAACTGCCTTCAGGGTTACTGCAACCGGTGAAAATTCCACTATGGAAATGGGAAAGGATAACGATGGATTTTGTTAGTGGGTTACCCTTAACGCCTACTAAGAAAGATTCGGTATGGGTGATAGTGGATCGGTTAACGAACACTACTCATTTCCTACTGCTCGTATGGATTACTCGCTGCGTGTTGGCCAAGTTGTATGTAGCAGAGAGATCGTGAGGTTGCATGGGGTACCAATGTCTATCATATCGCATGAGCATCCTAGGTTTACATCACGCTTTTGGAAGGCTCTACATGAAGCTTTGGGTACAAGGCTAAATTTCAAGACGGCGTTTCATCCATGCAGATCGATGGTCACGAGAGAGTAATCCAGATTTTAGAAGACATGTTAAGGGGTCGTGTGATCGACTTCAGAGGTAGTTGGGAAGATTTTCTACCATTGGCGAGTTTGCATACAACAACAATGACTATCAATCCAAAGATCCGGATGGCACGCTATGAGGCGTTGTATGGTCGTGAGGTGTCGTGACTCCTACTTGGCCGGATCGAGCCGGGAGCCGGCAGCTATTGGGTCCGAGTTAATCTCGGAGACGGAGGAAAAAGTTAAGGTAATTCGGGCTCGGTTAAAAGAAGCTTCGGACAGACAAAAATCATACGCGAATCTGAAGCGGAAGGAGATAGAGTTCTCTGTGGGTGATCAGGTCTTTTTGAAGGTCTCACCTTGGAAAAAGATCTTAAGATTTGGATGGAACGGCAAGTTGAGCCCTAGATTTATCGGACCTTACCGTGTATTGAAACGTGTTGGGCCAGTGGCTTATCAGCTTGAGTTACCTCCGGAGTTAAGTCAGATACATAGCGTATTCCATGTCTCGATGTTAAGGCATTATCGTTCAGATCCGTCTTATGTTGTGCCAGTGGAGGAAGTTGAGATAAGACCTGACTTGTCTTTTGAAGAAGAACCAGTGCAGATTTTAGATCGGGATATTAAGGTGCTGAGAAGGAAGTCTGTTCCGTTAGTCAAAGTATTATGGCGTAATCACGAGTCAGAGGAAGCTACATGGGAGTCTGAGGACATGATCTGACAGCAATATCCTCATCTCTTCTAATCAGGTAAATTTTGAGGCCGAAATTTCTTTAAGGGGGTAGAATTGTAACATCCTAAAATTTGGGGATTTTATGTTTTGCATTATATCATGCGTTAGGCTAGCTAAGAGTGTTAGTTGTGTATGTTTAGGGACCCTAAGAAGGCTTGGGGTTGAGTTGGGCCTTAGTCAAATTTTTGTGTTTAAGCACTTAAAGGAGAGAAGGAAGGTGGCGTCAAGACTTAAGTGAATAAGTGTGAATTTTTCTAGCACAAGTGGAGCTAGTAGCAGAGTGGTGTGGTGTCACATGAAGGGGCTTAAGGAGTGGAGTTCGAATCCCACCTAATGCAAATTTTTGGGATTAATTTTTTTTTGTGCTATTCAAGTAATTGATGGTAAGTGTCGGCCAAGCTTTAAAGAAGGAAAGGAAGACTTTTTATTGATGGAAAGAACACTATGGAGGAAGGTAAGGAGGAGATCAAGGAGAAAATAAGGAAAGAAGTAAAGGAAAGAGATAAGGGGGTTTGGAAGGAGCTTGGGAAAGAAATTTGGTCAACCCTCATCTTTTTGGTAAAGGAGGTACACGGTTTTAGTAGGGAAAAAAGGGGAGCCGAAATTCTTTTAGTCATTTTGCAAGTTTGTGCATGAAAGGCTTGTTTTCTTTATAACATTTTGGTGCTCTCTTTTTCGATCCTTTCTCTTTGTTTTGCCTAAACACTCAAGTAATTTGTTCACTTTTTTTTCTTGTTTTGCCGAATTACTCAATCCATTTTGTTCATTCTTCCTTGGTGTTAGCCGAAACCCTCTAACATTTCTCTTCTATCTTTTCTTTTCTTTTTGACCAATTCTTCAACCTTTCTCTCTTTTCTTAAATCGACATTACCTTGTGGCAGAATCTTGTTTGTTCATTTCCCTCCAATAGCCGAACCTTTTAACCCTTAATCTCTTCTTCATTACTTCTTTCTCTTTCGTGTTGGCACTCTCTTCTTTGATCAAATCGTGTTATAGTGGGAAAGTCGAACCTTATACCTTTGACTCATCGATAGCCATAAGTCCAATCGGTGGGAATCGGATTCATCATTGTTAAGGTAAGGAGTTTCATCATGGTTCATTATGATCTATTTCATTGCTCAATTAGTTTGCTAAACGGATCGATGGATTTGACTAATCGGTTATTATAGGGACTAGATCGCTCGTTCTTATCCACTCGTTGTTCCTTCGGAAGTGGTGGTAAGCCGAAATCCTCTCCCTAAACAATTACATTCTCTCATCATAGTATTATTCTAACCAAGTCTCTTTCAATGGAGGCAAGTGGTAGCGTTATTAAAAGAAAATCGATAGGAGGGCAAATAGGGAGTGGACTTGCAATCTCTACTCCCAAGTTCAAACGTAGGGCGGTATCGACAGTACAGGATTTCCCACCGGGTTGTGGACCATCATCCGGTGAGAATAGGCAAATTATCGTCGTTCACAATTCTAAGGGTAAGCATTTTTAGATCGTTGTTTTAGATTTGGATTAAGAAAATCTCTTTGGTTGGTTAATCAAATGTTATGGTGTCATAGGTGCCGACAATCAAGAAGGTTTAGTTCTTACCGTAATCAGGTGTGTAATCTGACACCGAAATCCCGTAAATTCGTGATTCACTATTATTTTGAAAATAGATCGTTGTCGATTACAAATCTAATAACCGTGATATGGCATGAATCGAGTGACTTGCTTATTCAACACTATTTCTAAAGATCTGTCAAAATCGATATTAATTTACTAAATTATGAAAATGCCCCTATGGGCCGATTTACCAAGATGCCTCTATGGGCCGAATTGCTAGAATGCCTTAGTGGGCCGAACTATCAAAGTGCTTCAATGGGTCGATTCACTGTAATAATTCACTAGATTAATGGTGGTTATATATATATGTGGATATTTTATTTTATTATGTATGTTTCATTCTTTTTACATTTTGCATGGGATGGGAAAAATTGTATAGAGAGTAGTGTAGCCTGGTGGCATAGCCACAACTTGTTCATTATTATGCTTACTTATGATTTCAGTGGCATGGCCACAATAATAATATATTATAGCAAACTGACCGCAAATTGGTGTGTGCGGGGGGTGGGTTGACTTGATCCCCACAGTGTGATTGGTAGGCTCGGGGTGTGTTGGATGGATGGGTTGGGTTGCATATTTTTCATTTATATACTCATTATGTAAAATGGGCTTAGGCCCAAGATTATGCTATGCGGAGTTCGCACCCAATGGATGACGGTAAGGGGATTATACACTGAGTTCTTGTAACTCACCCCCCTCTTTTCTTTCTTAATCTTTGCAGGTAATGCTCAGTAATAAGGACTTGGGCCCATGGATGACTCGGTGGAGGCCATACTTTGGAAATAATGTTTTCAAACATTAGTAAACTTCTTTTCTGTTTTATTTCATTACTTTTACTATTTTGGGTTTTAAAGCTGTAATAAGGCCTCTGGAATATGTTTTATTTTGCTTTATGTTTAGACGTACTTAATATCTTTCTTGATTTGTTTTAAATAGGGATTTTCTAAAATCATAAATAACGATTTTCCAAAAAAAATTGATTAACAAATGGATTTCATAACAAACTTGTACAATTAATTTAACTCGGAAATTCTCTTTCGAATTATCAACAATATTTTCAAAAGTCACGGTTTTAAAAGATCACTAGTTCGATTATCGATTCTTCAATCAACCTTTCAAGATTAGTAGTATTTTTATCAAATATTTCTAATCAAATTTGTTTTTTTTTCTTAAATTATAACCTAATTATAACATCTTTAGTAAGAATCACAAGTTCTTTACTCATTTTCTTCATGTGACATGCTAGATCTGGTCATACCGCATGGGCCGGGTTTGGGATGTTACATTTCAGGTCATACTCAGGGTGTATTTATAGGCTTTTGGAATGTGTTTCTTTGCCCCTAAGTATCCAAATCCGATTGAAATTGCTCTTTTCCATGGCAGGGGCACGGCCTCTTGTAACACCCCACACCCGGACAGGACACCACGTCCGAATCTGGTATGCTACGGGGAAAACGTTTTCGAGAGATAAAATTTTTCGTTTAAAAGCGGGGCGAAAACATAGTGAACTTGAGGAAAATTTGAGTAGGCCTGTTTGATTAGATTTTGGAAACTTATCCGAAGTATATAGTTAAAAACGAGTTGATTTCATTTAGCATTTCCAATAGTTTCTTAGTGCTATTTTGAAACCTTTCTGACTTAGTCGAATATCGAGTTTGGTTTGAAAATCCCTTGAGTTTACTTTATAGCAAAACATAGTGAGATACCCGATGGTATGTTTTAAAACACATTATGTTATAGTTTTGAAAACATTATCTTACCAAATTTTTAGTAAAATTTCATACCAAGTTATTTGTTAAGCAGGTTGAGAATCTAATTAAAACATAACCATCATAAAACATAATTTAAAAGGCCTTTTACAAATCCAAATTAAATCTCAAATAAAAATAAATAAGCTAAAGTACCCAAAGTGAATAGTCGGAGCAAAACTTTTATTAAAGCATGGCATGTGCACCCCGAGTCCACCCTGACTCCATGTCCGCGTCTACGGGTCACCCGAAATGTCAAAGGAGAGGGTGAGTCGAGTGACTCAAAGCATAAATCCCGCTCCCGATGAAACAACATGCTAACACACATCATACATAGCAACATAATTAATGCAACCCGATCCTAACCATCCAGTATCTCCTTTTTCTACCCCGTGGTACCAAACCACTGGTGGTGCCAAACCACCGGTGACGATATAGTCACAATGTGTTACTAAAACACCGGTGTCCCAAAGACACAATGTGCTACCCAAGCAGCGGTGATCAAGTCACAAATCCAATGATGGGGCCAACCCATCGTGTGATACCCAATCACTAGCGCACGATCCCATATCTCAAAGTGGGGCCAACCCACTGTGGTGTTAACCACGGGACAAGTCGCAATGAGGTGCCCAACCTCTGGTGTCCCAAAGACACAAATGTGCTACCAAAGCACCGGTGACCGTCACAAATCCAATGATGGGGCCAACCCATCGTGTGATACCCAATCACTAGCGCACGATCCCATATCTCAAAGTGGGGCCAACCCACGGTGGTGTTAACCACAGGGGGACAAGTCGCAATGAGGTGCCCAACCTCTCCGTGTCCCAAAGACACAAATGTGCTACCAAAGCACCGGTGACCCAAAGTCACAAAGTGTGTTACCAAAACATCGTGCTCGTCAAGACAAATCATCACACCGCCTCCACTCATATCACCCATCAACAAACCAACTCATGTAATCATGCATATCATACAAATTATGCATATCATGCTAATATGTTTGACTCATGCCCCATATCACATACATACATAGTCATGATACCATATAGATCATCAGTAATCTAGTAACAATACTGACTTACCCGGATACGTACACATACCCCGTTTGGGTATCCAATAATCCATCATACTGTCATGATTTTAATAGGCAAACAGGTTTAATAACAATATCACTAAGTATGGGTGTGTTAGTTACACACCTGGTAATTACGAGTCTAGAAATCCTGACAAAAGCGATCTAAGTCCCTTGATTAACTGGCTCCTATAATCGGCCAACACATAGGGGTTAGGCATCTATAACATTCGGCCATCATCAATTAACCAAAGGGGGTCAATATCCATCCCTTACCTTGAAGATGATTTGGTTTCCAACCAAACCTCGAACCAACAGTGGTTCTTTTGATAATCGGCCACCACCTAATAAGAAGAACCATTAATCCCTAATTAACTTGGCTTAACAAGATAAAAGAATCAACTAATAGAACTGGCCCTTACCAATACTTACCCCAAATGGTTAACCAAAGGACGAAGGCTCCACTTGATTGTATCCCAAAATCCGAATGACCTATAATGAAATCGGTTCCAAAACTAAAGATTAACTCTCCACCTCAAGGCCACATTCGGCTCTTAATTAACCAACATCGGCAAAGCAAAAGAAGAAGGGAAATGGCCATTCGGCCTAACACTTACCAATCCCAAACGATCGAGCAAGACCCCAACACTTACCGATATTCGGCCAAGACTACAATAGGAGAGAGCCACAAAAGATTCGGCCAAGGAGACTACTAGGAGAGGAGAGATTCGGCCTAAGTGTTTAACACACATTTATATTCGGTTTTAAATGGAGAAGGAAGGAAAAGAAAATAGGAAATGAGGATGAAGTTTCGCAATAATGAATAAGAAAAGAAAGCAAAGGTTTGAGATGCAAGTGGTTGTGGTTTCGCACAAAGAAATGAGGGGAACAAATGAGTAATTCGGCTAGTACGGCTTAAAGAAGAAAAAGAGAATTTGAGTAAGGAAGAAACTAGTTTCGAAACACCTACATGAAAAGAAAAGGGAGAGAGAGAGCATATGGCTACCAAAAATAATTGAGAAAAAACAAAGCACAAAATCAAAGAAAGTTGCTGGACTTTCGGTTTGTGAAGGAAATGATGGAGAACTCACTTGGAATTTCCTGGTTTAAACAAATGAAGAAAATTGAGAGAAAACCTTGGTAAAATTTCGCTAACAAAACCAAAATGAACACTTTTGCTTACCAAAAGAGAACCGAAATGTACCAAAATGCAAAGGTACATTCACCTTCCCCTCTCCCACACCAAGCCGTCACTTCCCCACTCCCCACTCCTCAAATTCGGCCATATCCTCCTTGCACTCACATCCACACATTTCAAAAGTGTTTACCAAGTCACACTCCACTTTTTGCTCTCCACCATCCAAGTCACCACTTGACCAAGTCCAAGGAGGAATTCAAATTGCTCTCAACCTCTTCCTCCATGCCGTCCCAAAAAGAAGCCAAAATGGGAACTCTGCAGGCTCGAACACTAGACCTCCACCTCATGTAGATGACGCCACACCAAGCTCCCCATGTAGCGCATGCTTTGCCACTAAGCTAGCTCCTTACTTGTGCAACAAAACAACAAATTATTTTCTTAAACCCCAAACTTCCTCGGCTCCCTTCACCTAGCACCCCAAAAACCAAAATTTTCCTACCTACCCGGGCACACTCCTAACCCACAATTAAGCCCCTAAAACACCGAAATAGCAACACAAAGACACTAAACACATGCAAAAACATGCAACAACAAAATAGCCCCTAACCCGGATATTACGCTTCTACCCCTTAAAAATAATTTCGACCTCGAAATTACCCGATCAAAAGAGTTGCGGGTATTGGCTTGTCTCATCATATCCTCGGGTTCCCACGTAGCTTCTTCTACGCCATGATTCCGCCAAAAGTACCTTAACCAAAGGCACAGACTTTCTACGCAGGACCTTCACATCCCGATCAAGAATCGCACGAGTTCCTCCTCCATGGTCAAGTCTGGATTTACCTCGATCTTTTCCATCGCTACCACATGCGACGGATCCGAACGATACCTCCGAAGCATCGAAAACGTGGAATACGTCGTGAATCGACTAAGCTCTGCGGCAACTCAAGCTGATACGCCACTGGTCCAACTCGTCTCAGTACCTTAATACGGTCCAATAAACCTCGGACTTAGCTTGCCTTTCTTCCCGAACCTCAACACCTTCTTCCAAGGTGAGACCTTCAGAAAACTCGATCCCCTACAAATAACTCTATATCTCTTCGCTTAAGATCGGCATAAGACTTCTGCCGGTCCGGCTTCCTTCAATCGAGACTGAATCAACTTAACCTTGTCTTCGGTCTCAGCAACCAACTCGGGTCCCAACAACTGACGTTCACCCAACTCCGTCCAACACGTAGGTGAGCGACATTTCCTACCATACAACGCCTCATACGGTGCCATCTTAATGCTCGCTTGGTAATCGTTGTTGTAGGCAAACTCGACTAATGGTAGAAACTCCTCCCAACTACCTCTGAAATCCAAGATACAACCTCTCAAAGATATCCTCTAAGACTGAATAACCCTTTCGATTGACCGCCGATCATGCGGGTGAAAAGCCGTCTTTGAAATCCAAACGAGTACCCGAGCTTGATGCAACGCTTTCGAACCTTGACGTGAATCTGGGATCCCTATCCGAGATGATCGGCCCGCACGCCGTGCACCCTCTCACTATCTCGACACATACAGCCGCTAGCCTCAAAGTGAGTAGTCAACCCTCACCGGAATAAAGTGAGCCGATTTAGTCGATCGATCCACCACTACCCAAATCGAATCCTTCTTGCTTGGCGTAAGCGGTAACCCACCGACGAAATCCATGGTTATCCTTTCCCACTTCCATCGAGGAATCTTCACAGTGAAGCAAACCCGACGGCAACAATCGATGTTCACCTTGACCTGGCGACAAGTCGACACTTCCCAACAAACTCTGTCACCTCTTTCTTCAAGCCAGCCACCAAAATCGCTCTCTAAGATCCCTATACATCTTACTACCTCCAGGATGCATAGCATAAGGACGCTATGTGCGTCTGAAGAATCTTCTCGCTCGACTCAACATCTTTAGGCATACAAGCCTTACCACAAAAACACAGAACCCCATCACCGTGATAAGTCAGAACCCTCCAAACCACCATCCTGTACTGCAACCTTCGCGCACTCGTAACCTCATCCAATAATCTGCTTTCTCTACGATCCGCTCAACCCAAGTAGGCTTAACTCGCAACTCTGCGAGAATACTCCGTCGTCATACAAACTCAAATGGGCAAACAATGCTCTTAAGTCCGAAACGACCTTACGGCTCAACGCGTCCGCCACCACGTTAGCCTTGCCCTGATGATACTCAATCGAATCAGGTCATAATCTTTCAAAGAACTCAACCCACCGCGCGCGCCTCAAATTCAAATCCTTCCGAGTCGGTGATACTTGAGACTCTTATGATCCGTGTAGACTATCGATCTCTCCCCGTATAAGTAGTGCCTCCAAATCTTTAAGGCGAAGACCACACCGCTAGCTCCAAATCGTCGCGTGGATAGTTGACCTCATGTGGCCTAAGTCGCCGAGAAGCGTAAGCCACAACCTTACCTTCTTGCATCAAAGACACAACCCAAGCCCGTATGTGATGCATCGCAATAGATCGCGAATTCCTTACCACCTCAAAGTTGAATTAGAACCGGAGCCTCGGTCAAAATCTTCTTTAACTTATCGAAGCTTTCTGCTGTTTCTCGGTCCATACAAACGGAACTTCTTTCCTCAAAGAACTTGGTCATCGGCACGCTATCAACGAAACCCTCAACAAACCTTCTCAGAGTATCCGCCAAACCCAGAAAACTCCGAATCTCCGCCACCGACCTAGGCAGGCTTTCCAATCCAAAATCGCCTCAATCTTACGAGGATCTACTCGAATCCCTCACCGACACTACATGACCCAAGAAAGTCACTCCTCTAAGCCGTAACTCGCACTTACTAAACTTAGCATAGAGTGCTTTTCCTCAAAATCTGCAACACCACTCGCAAATGCTTAACATGCTCTTCCTCCGCCCTTGAGTACACTAAGATGTCGTCTATGAAAACCACGACGAACCGATCCAGGATATCGCTGAAACACCACATTCATCATATCCATAAACGCCAGCCGGTCGCGTTAGTCAACCCGAACGGCATTACGAGTAAATTGTGAGTGCCCATACCGAGTCCGAAACGCCGCTTTTTATGGATATCACCTCCTTAACTCTTAATCGTGATACCTGGATCTCAAGTCGATCTTCGAAATACCGCGAAGACTTCTCACCGATCAAACAAATCATCTATCCGTGGCAACGGATACTTGTTTTTAATCGTCGGCTTGTTCAATCAAGCGTAGTCTATACACATCCGCATCGTGCCATCTTTCTTCTTGACAAAGAGTACCGGCGCGCCCCATGGCGAAACACTTGGCCTGATGAAACCTCTATCCAATAACTCCTGGATCTGAGCCTTAAGCTCTACCAACTCCTTTGGCGCCATCCTATACGGAGCAATAGACACCGCGCAGCCTCCGGCAATGTGATCAATCCCGAACTCCACCTCGCGATCGCGGCAAACCCGAAGCTCCTCAGGAAAAACATCAGCAAACTCCTTAACGGTACGAACCTTCTCCACAGCAGACTCTTTAGCCTCCAAGGCATACACATGAACTACATATGCTTCACAGCCCTTCCTGGCCATCTTCTCCGCTTTCAGAGCAGATACCACATTAGATAAGTAATCTCTCCTATTACCTATCATGGCCACCTCTTCACCCTCAACCGTCTTAAGAACCATGCGCTTGGCCGCGCAATCCAACCTCGCATGGTACTTGACCAACCAATCCATCCCAAGAATCAGATCGAACTCCCCAAACGGCAACTCCATCGGATCGTGAATAACACTACCCCTTGGAGTTCTAAGGGTACCTCTCTAAACAGCTTTATCTACTACTACAGAGTGACCTAGAGGGCTAATCACGGTCACCGCCTAGAAGATATCTCGAGTCTAAATCCAGGTCTCTACTATACTACGGCAACATAAGAGTGCGTTGAACCCACATCAATCAAAGCAATATAAGGAGAACCAAAAATCAAAAACGTACGGTTATGGCGTCCGGTGCGTCGCCGCCTCCTCTCGCCGCAAAGATACACTAATCCAGGTGTCTAGCATCGTAACTACCGCACTCTCGCCGGTGCTCCACGACCCGACCAGAACCATTACCACCTCCGCCATTACCACGGCCCCTCTGCGGTGGCGGTCCATTACCTCCGAATCGACACGGCCCGACTCTCGGATCAATCTCGCCAACCTACGCGGACAAATCCCTCACCCGTGCTCCGAGAGAACCACACTGGCGACCTTTTCCTCCAAATCCAAAGAACCACCCCAATGAGATTTTCCACATCGATCACATCACAAGCGGTCCTCGCCTAGCAAAGAACAAACCTAGCAGGTGGTTCGCCCACTTTGTCTAGCTCTCTCTCTCATGATTACCCGACGATCCGTAAGACCCAAAGCTCCTCTTATGCCTATTTCTGTCCATGCCTTGTCTCACCGACTCCTTAACACCCTCGGCTACCTTAGCCTTCTCAACTAAGACAAAAACTCGCTCCCGCTGAGGAGCAATCGCGACCTCAGTGTCGCCTCGGACCATCCTCGAAACGGACACACCTCTCATGCTCAAGTGGCCACAATGCCCTCGGCATACCTACTCGGCTTCAGAACTCACCCTGCGTACTCAAGAACCGATTTACTCCCTGAACAAGCCTCGTAAAAGCCTTTTGCTCGAGTCGATATAACTAGCTCCGATGTATTTCCTTTGATATGTCGCTCGAAATAATCCCATGTCGAGATCCTCTCTTTGCCACACTGCTCTCGAACCGTGAGCCACCACCGATATGACTCATCCTTTAGAAGCGATACGATGCCCTTCACTTTCTCTTCACCGCAAGTCCAGATCATCCATGATCCGCTCGGCTTGCCTCCGGCCAATATTCAAGCAAAGGCCGGGAGCAACACCGAAACACCTCGGAAGAATTCGCCCCATTTGCCCGAAGTCGCCAGAACAGATTTCCTAACTCCCGCACCACCACCTACACCAGCTACCCTTTCTAACACTCGCGCAAGACGCTCGTCAGTGACATCACTGCGTCGTCCCTGGGCCCGATCTTGGAACTCACCACCTCCACCAAGCGGCGGAACCAGTATCTCATTTTCGAACCCCGACCAGATCCTACGGGCTCGTAAACCGTCATCCTACCACGACCTGCGTCCACGACCACGTCCACCTCTAGCGCTCATGACTAAACTTCCTACGTATCTCGATTAAGAATTTTTATGCATCGATGATTTATTCCACTTGTTTAAAAGCAAGTCTTATGAATATTTTAAGAGGATTTGTTCTCGCGAGTTCACGAGAATCCTATCGTTTCAATCTCTAAAGTAGTATACTATTGCTATTCATCAAATCATATCACATCCAATCAATTCACAAGCAATAGTACGGGTACTTACTCGGCGAACCGTGCCGAGACTCGGTGCCATGCCTTTCAAACCATACTTTAAGAATAAAGACTAACAAAACAACCTTTGAAAACATTTTGGGCCTCAGCCCACAAACAGCCTTTGAACTTGGCTCGATACCACAATTGTAACACCCCACACCCTACAGTGACACCACGTCCGAATCTGGTATGCTACGGGAAAACGTTTTCGAGAGATAAAATTTTTCGTTTAAAAGCGGGGCGAAAACATAGTGAACTTGAGGAAAATTTGAGTAGGCCTGTTTGATTAGATTTTGGAAACTTATCCGAAGTATATAGTTAAAAACGAGTTGATTTCATTTAGCATTTCCAATAGTTTCTTAGTGCTATTTTGAAACCTTTCTGACTTAGTCGAATATCGAGTTTGGTTTGAAAATCCCTTGAGTTTACTTTATAGCAAAACATAGTGAGATACCCGATGGTATGTTTTAAAACACATTGCGTTATAGTTTTGAAAACATTATCTTACCAAATTTTTAGTAAAATTTCATACCAAGTTATTTGTTAAGCAGGTTGAGAGTCTAATTAAAACATAACCATCATAAAACATAATTTAAAAGGCCTTTTACAAATCCAAATTAAATCTCAAATAAAAATAAATAAGCTAAAGTACCCAAAGTGAATAGTCGAGCAAAACTTTTATTAAAGCATGGCATGTGCACCCCGAGTCCACCCCTACCCATGTCCGCGCTCTCACGGGTCACCTGAAATGTCAAAGGAGAGGGTGAGTCGAGTGACTCAAAGGCATAAATCCCGCTCCCGATGAAACAACATGCTAACACACATCATACATAGCAACATAATTAATGCAACCCGATCCTAACCATCCGTATCTCCTTTTTCTACCCCGTGGTACCAAACCACCGGTGGTGCTAAACCACCGTGACGATATAGTCACAATGTGTTACCAAAACACTGGTGTCCCAAAGACACAATGTGCTACCTAAGCACCGTGACCAAAGTCACAAATCCAATGATGGGGCCAACCCATCGTGTGATACCCAATCACTAGCGCATTTATCCCATATCTCAAAGTGGGGCCAACCCACGATGGTGTTAACCACAGGGGACAAGTTGCAATGAGGTGCCCAACCTCCGGTGTCCCAAAGACACAAATGTGCTACCAAAGCACCGTGACCGAAGTCACAAATCCAATGATGGGGCCAACCCATCGTGTGATACCCAATCACTAGCGCACGATCCCATATCTCAAAGTGGGGCCAACCCACGGTGGTGTTAACCACAGGGACAAGTCGCAATGAGGTGCCCAACCTCCGTGTCCCAAAGACACAAATGTGCTACCAAAGCACCGTGACCCAAAGTCACAAAGTGTGTTACTAAAACACTGGTGCTCACAAAGACAAATCATCACCGCCCCCTCCACTCATATCACCCATCAACAAACCAACTCATGTAATCATGCATATCATACAAATTATGCATATCATGCTAATATGTTTGACTCATGCCCCATATCACATACATACATAGTCATGATACCATATAGATCATCGAATCTAGTAACAATACCGACTTACCCGGATACGCACACATACCCCGCTTGGGTATCCAATAATCCATCATACTGTCATGATTTTAATAGGCAAACAAGTTTAATAACAATATCACTAAGTATGGGTGTGTTAGTTACACACCTGGTAATTACGAGTCTAGAAATCCTGACAAAAGCGATCTAAGTCCCTTGATTAACTGGCTCCTATAATCGGCCAACACATAGGGGTTAGGCATCTATAACATTCGGCCATCATCAATTAACCAAAGGGGGTCAATATCCATCCCTTACCTTGAAGATGATTTGGTTTCCAACCAAACCTCGAACCAACAAAGGGTTCTTTTGATAATCGCCACCACCTAATAAGAAGAACCATTAATCCCTAATTAACTTGGCTTAACAAGATAAAAGAATCAACTAATAGAACTGGCCCTTACCAATACTTACCCCAAATGGTTAACCAAAGGACGAAGGCTCCACTTGATTGTATCCCAAAATCCGAATGACCTATAATGAAATCGGTTCCAAAACTAAAGATTAACTCTCCACCTCAAGGCCACATTCGGCTCTTAATTAACCAACATCGGCAAAGCAAAAGAAGAAGGAAATGGCCATTCGGTCCAAAGACTTACCAATCCCAAACGATCGAAGCAAGACCCCAACACTTACTCGATATTCGGCCAAGACTACAATAGGAGAGAGCCACAAAAGATTCGGCCAAGGAGACTACTAGGAGAGGAGAGATTCGGCCTAAGTGTTTAACACACATTTATATTCGGTTTTAAATGGAGAAGGAAGGAAAAGAAAATAGGAAATGAGGATGAAGTTTCGCAATAATGAATAAGAAAAGAAAGCAAAGGTTTGAGATGCAAGTGGTTGTGGTTTCGCACAAAGAAATGAGGGGAACAAATGAGTAATTCGGCTAGTACGGCTTAAAGAAGAAAAAGAGAATTTGAGTAAGGAAGAAACTAGTTTCGCTTACCTACATGAAAAGAAAAGGGAGAGAGAGAGCATATGGCTACCAAAAATAATTGAGAAAAAAACAAAGCACAAAATCAAGAAAGTTGCTTCGGACTTTCTGGCTTGTGAAGGAAATGATGGAGAACTCACTTGGAATTTCTGGTTTTAACAAATGAAGAAAATTGAGAGAAAACCTTGGTAAAATTTCTCATTAATAAAACCAAAATGAACACTTTTGCTTACCAAAAAGAGAACCGAAAATGTACCAAAATGCAAAGGTACATTCGGCCTTCCCCTCTCCCACACCAAGCCGTCACTTCCCCACTCCCACTCCCTCAAATTCGCCATATCCTCCTTGCACTCACATCCACACATTTCAAAAGTGTTTACCAAGTCACACTCCACTTTTTGCTCTCCACCATCCAAGTCACCACTTGACCAAGTCCAAGGAGGAATTCAAATTGCTCTCAACCTCTTCCTCCATGCCGTCCCAAAAAGAAGCCAAAATGGGAACTCTGCAGCTCGAACACTAGACCTCCACCTCATGTAGATGACGCCACACCAAGCTCCCCCATGTAGCGCATGCTTTGCCACTAAGCTAGCTCCTTACTTGTGCAACAAAACAACAAATTATTTTCTTAAACCCCAGCCTTCCTCGGCTCCTTCACCTAGCACCCCAAAAACCAAAATTTTCCTACCTACCTGTGCACACTCCTAACCCACAATTAAGCCCCTAAAACACCGAAATAGCAACACAGCACACTAAACACATGCAAAAACATGCAACAACAAAATAGCCCCTAACCCGGGATATTACACCTCTGGCACACGCCCGTGTAAGTCGTGGCCAGGCCGTGTGGACTTTGTTGATGAGGCACGACCGTGTAAATCGTGGCCAGGCCGTGTTCGAGATTATTGAGGAGGCACGACCGTGTGGTCTTAGGTCCAGGCCGTGTCGATTTCATGCTTTGGCCCATTTGGCCCGTTTTAAGCCTGTTTCTTATTCTTTTCATCCTCCAGTGCTTTCCTGAGTATATAACATGAAAAGAAAGGATTAAGAGCACCTTTTTACATAAAATAAGGGATAATTCATCCAAAAGCATGCTAAATGTGGGCTTAAAATATGTTACTTTTACGCTTTGTCATTCACCATTCCCAGAAATACATCATGGGAGAAGCCATAACCCAAATTCGAGAGATAGCTGACTACTTGCAGACTTTGGCAGTACAAGCGGATATATTGAGCGTGCAGTATGAGTCGCAGTCAAGCCGTGGACAGGAGTTAGGTTCACTACTTCAGAAAGTTAATGCTTTGGGCATTAAGGCCAAGCCATATTTGTAATCTGTTTTATGTAAAGAACTTTGTTTTCTAATAAAGTTTTCTATATGGAATTGAATCAGAATTGACGCCTCTTTGCATTCATGCATTTCATGCATCGCATTACATCATATGCATTAGATTTCATGAGAAGACCCTAATTAATTAAAAATTATTTTAGTAACCTGGAAACTGACAAAACTTTACCAGACACGCATCCCTACGGTACAAGGAAAAAGTCAATGGATAAAAAACTTGAAAAATTGGAACAACTACAAAAGGATATGCAAGAACAAATGCAGGAGCAGTTAGCTAAGATCCAGCAAGAGATGAGGGATAAAATGATGGAGTCTCAAAGGAGCATGATGGCTCAACTGTCCCAGTTGCTGATGGGAAGAATGGACAAAGGGAAGGACCTCATGGATAATGTCGGAGAAAATAATGAAGATACCCAATATCCTCTCGGTTTCACTCTAACACATGTACAGGCTCAACCCGAAATAAATACCCAGAGGCCATCTGTAATGATCGGGCTGCAATAATTTCACGCAGGAGTAATGAATTTTCAGGCTGGCTCAGGTTCTAATCCTGGTAATAATTCAAATAATCCAGTGATTCCTGACTTGGATGAAGTGGCAGAAATGGAAAGAGAAAAAACAGAATCGCAAAAGCAATTAGAGGAACGGTGCAAGTGGCTGGAGGAGAAGTTCAGAGCCATGGAAAGTGTTGATAGCTATCAGGGAATCGATGCTAAAGATTTGAGTTTAGTTCCAAACTTGGTACTCCCTTACAAGTTTAAAATGCCAGAATTTGAGAAATACAATGGGACGAGTTGCCTGGAAGCACACATCACCATGTTCTGCAGAAGAATGACTGGTTGTGTTAACAATGATCAATTGCTGATTCATTGTTTCCAGTATAGTTTGGTGGGAGCTGCATCTAAATGGTACAATCAGTTGACCAGGAACAGAATCAGTTCATGGAGAGATCTAGCCCAAGCATTCATGAAGTAGTATAGTCATGTTACAGATATGACTCCTGACAGGATTACTTTGCAGAATATGGAGAAAAAACCGAATGAAAGTTTTAGATAATATGCGCAGAGATGGAGAGGTAGCAATCCAGGTCCATCCACCACTTCTTGAGAAGGAAACCATGATGCTCTTTATTAATACTTTAAAGGCCCCATTCATTTCCCACATGCTAGGAAGTGCCACAAGAAGTTTTTCAGATGTGGTAATGATGGGAGAAATGATTGAGAACGCCATAAGGAGAGGGAAAATAGAGACAGGAGAGAACGCCAAAAAGTCAGCTCCGCGGAAAAGGGAAAATGAAGTGAACAATGCAAATATGGGGTATTCAAAATTTGTTACTGTAAGTCAACCAAAAGGGACAAGAATCCGGAGTTAGAAAGAATGTTGAGAAACTCCAATTTACACCGATTCCCATGTCGTATAAGGAGTTATATCAAAGTTTGTTTGATGCACACGTGGTGGCACCATTCTACTTAAAGCCATTGCAGCCCCCGTACCCTAAATGGTATGATGCCAATGCCCAATGTGAATATCATGCAGGGATCACGGGGCATTCGATAGAAAATTGCACTACTTTTAAGAAGTTGGTCGAAATATTTATTCAAATGGGCACTGTAATGATTGATAATGCGCCCAGTGCAGAAAATCCATTACCTAATCATACGGATAGTGGAGTGAACGTAGTAGATGGAACTATGGGAAGAAAAATTAAGACAGATGTCATGGAGGTGAAAATGCCTTTGAAATGGGTCTGGAAGCAAATGGAAAAAAAGGGTTTAGTCATGTCGAATCCAAAAGGAAGTTACAATGGGATGAAGAATTATTGTGAGTTTCATCATGAAATAGGGCACGGAATTCAGGAATGTGAGCAGTTCAAAACTTTGATTCAGAACCTAATAGACTGTAAAGAAATGGAGTTTTATGAAGAGGTTAAGGAGGAAGGGAGTATCTGCACGTCAGAATCAACGACAAAAGTCAATTATCCTAGAGTCATTATTTCATGCCCTAAAAATAAAGTTGGGGTTCAGACACCATGATCATCGTTTTCGCGATGTCAAAGTCTTAAAATTTATAAAAAGAATGATCGAACCTGGAAACTAACTATGACAACGATTTGAGGCAAGCGCACCTATCGAACAATAGTATAGCTTAGGCAAGATCGGATTGTCGAACCCAAAGGAACCAAAAGTACTAATACTAACTTTCTTTTTATTATCTAGCCTAAAATAACTGAAGTTGTTATTTAATCTAAATTTAACTAACTACTAAGCTAAATACGCAAAGACAAAAAAGAATGAATTGGGGAAATACTGTTGGAAAAACTCAGTTGATTAAGACGATACCCTTAGGAAGAATCCACCTAGACTTCACTTGTTATCTAACTCTAAACCAGCCGATTTATTCACTTGACTTGATCCGCAAAACTCCATAATGTATATTAAACCCTCACTCGAAGTGAATAACGTCTAACCCTAGGTTGATTAATTGAAATCTCTTTCTAATTAAAACCCCTAGAATTGTATTAACTCGATCTATGGACTCCCATATTAGGTTTCACCCTAATCCGGCAAAATCTCGTTACCTTATCTCTAGGCGCGCGATCAGCTCTACTTAATTATGCTAGATCTACTCTTAAGCAGGGACTTTTGCTCCTCCACCTAAGCACATCAAACTTGAATCAATATCCCAGAAATATCAACAAAAGAATTAAGAACACATAATTAAGAACAAATCAAGTATTTATCATATAGTTCAGCAAATGATAACAAGATTCATCTAAGTTTCATCCCCTTCAGGTATCTGAAGGGTTTAGTTCATAACAATAAAAGAAAACATCTCAGAAGAAAAGATAAAACAAAACATAAGAAATCCCTAAAATCCCCTGAAGGAATTGAATGAGAGATCGGCCGTCTTGAGTAGAATTCCGGCTTCTTGAGATGGATCAACTGGCTATCTTCGAGTGTTTCCCACAAATCTGACCTTTTCGGCTCGGCTCTTTGGCCTAGCTCCCCGCCCTCTTCTAGGTTATACTTAGGGTGTTTATATAGACTTTTGAAATAGGTTTCTTTGCCCCTAAGTATCCTTTTCCGAGTGAAATTGCTCTTCTCCGCGACAGGGACACGGCCATGGTACACGCCCGTGTGGATCGTCTTTAGGCCGTGTTCGGACTTTTAATGAGGTGACACGCCCGTGTAAATCATGATCAGGCCGTGTTCTAGTCTGTCAAGGAGACACGCCCGTGTTGGCTCAAGTCCAGGCCGTGTCGATTTTACTTTGGCCCAAATTGGTCCATTTTGAGCCCATTTCTCTTTATTTCCATCCTCCGGTGCTTTCCTGAGTATAAAACATGAAAAGAAAGGATTAAGAGCACCTTTTTACATAAATCAAGGGATAAATTATCCAAAAGTATGCTAAATGTGGGATTAAAATTGTTACTTTTACGGTTTATCACATACCCCCACACCTAAGCTTTTGCTTGTCCTCAAGTAAAATTCTCAACTTACAATTAAAACGAACTTTCCATGATTCAATATTCCTATCAACAATGTCTCATCATAATTCATAGATAATTTATACATGGATAATTTAACTCAAAGAGTTTTAAATATTCAAACAATATAAGTCATACATTTGTAGCACAAAACATAGGTGTTTCCCCTCATCTAAATAATTACCTCTGATCCAAAACCTACAAGGATTGACATCCTCACAAAAGATTCACTCAAATCACTCGAAGTGTTTAAGGTTCAGAATTAAGCACTCAAATGTAAAACCTGAAAAGTTAATCCCATAGGCTTGCATGAAAATCAAATCTCCACCACTGTAATATGAGATGATGCACAAATCAAAAGGTCTTTGAAATGGTTGTAACGGGGCTTGGGTTAAGGTGTGGATACAGGCTGAATTAGAGAGTTAGAATCGAGATTGACCTGAAAAATTACCTAACTAGAAATAACGAACTGAAAAATAAATAATTACATGAGTTGAAAATTTGAAACTAATAGTACGAGCTTCTTCTTCAATAAATAGACTTTAACTGTATAAGCTCGCTTTTCATCATACTAATACTGAATATACTTTGATGTTTTTTTTTTGTTTAAGATCAAGTAATAATAAAGAACTTTAACAACTGAAATAAAGAACATAGTTAGGCAACTGGTCAAATCAAATCTCGACAAAAAGGGTAGTCAAGAAGAATGGTGATAACAAATACAAAGGGTTTTGGGTTAATATTAGTGGGTGAGTCAATAAATGGGGTTGTTAGGATTAAAAAGGGTTCACTAGGGGTTAATTATGAAGGTAGGCTTTTTATGGAGTAAGTGGGTTAAATCCTAGGTGCCTTTATCATTTCTGTATATCAAATCAAAGATGTGGTCTCAACATGTATAATCGATGCAAGTTCTAGAATAACAGTTCAATGTTGACACACTCATAATCAAAAAGTGAGCATGAAAAAGGATATATGCTATTATAAGGCTCAAAATCTCAAAAAAATTATGGGTATTTTGATATCAACCTCGTAAATTTCAAACTTCAAAGTAATATTCAAATTCAGGTTAACAACTTAGAAAAAAAATTTAATACCGAAAAATAGACTTATCATGCTTGATTCTCTAGTATCTTAGAATTTAATTATCAATGCACAATTATCAATGACTTAATCTAAAACATATCAATAAAAGTCATAAATAATCAGAAATTTCATCCTAATTAGTAATATAAGAAAATTACTTAAAAACAAATTAAAATTCAGGGATTTGAGAATAATGCAAAAAGTTTGGCACCTAATTTCAGGAATTTGAGAATAATGAAAAAAGTTAGACACCTTTTTTAGGTTTTTTACCCCCACACTTAAGATGTACATTGCCCTCAATGTACAAAGATATATATATATATATATAGACAATTAAGTATAAATTCAAATGATATGGAGAGAAGTGAAACTCCCTGAATTGTGGATGACATCCTTGAATTGGAGGTGAAAGATACGTTGGAGGTGTCGTCTTTATGAGGATCCCGCTCTAGATGAAGAAATTGGGTAGCTCATGGAGGATTAGCCAGGATATCATAATAATAATTAAAACTATACTAATTAACTAATTAACTAATTAAAGAAAAGCAAGCTAAAGTGAAAAAAAAAATTAAAAGTGAACTAAAATCAAAAGAAAAGATAAATGGACCGTAGAGTCCTTATTGTTGTGTGTGATTTTTAAGGCTGTGGATATGGTGGTGGTCGTGGTGTGATTCCCAAGCAGCCTGAAGAACCTAAAACCAATAAACTAAAATAAAATAAGTTAAATTAAGCAGAAGAGAAGTAAAGATAAGGAAATTGAAGCAAAAGAGAAAAACAAAATAAAAACTAAATGGCCTCAAATATCTTTGGCTCGTCGAATGATTGAAGCGGCCGGCATGAACTTATATAGATCAGTTTTCCTTTGGGAGACTATGCTTGATTCCTTCTGCTTCTTCGGCATTTGGTGTAGCTCAAGTGTTTTGGGAATGTATTGGAGAAGAAAAGTAGGGAGAGGGTTGAGAAAGAAAAGAAAAACTGAATGGGCTGAATGGGTGAGAAGAGGGAGGGGTGGGTGGTTTAAATAGAATTATCAAGTCAGGTACATTCCCACGCCCGTGTACCATGGGCGTGTTGATTCACACGGTCGCCTCGCACGGTCGTGTTATGCATCGTATCATTTCTCCCACGCCCATTTTACAGATTGCCACGCCCGTTGGTGATAAGTCAGTGTCGTCCACGGCCGCGTCGCACGGCCGTGGAATTTTTTGGGTGCTCGTGGGGTGGTGGTTAGAGTCCGTGACTTGAAGATTTGATTCTTTCTAACTTGTACCTCTTCTGCCATTGTCAGTACAGAGATTCTGTACCTCCACACGGCCACGACCACGGCCGTGTGCAAGGCCTTGTGGGCTGGAAATTTGCACTTTTGGTTAGTTTAAAACTAGGTGTTTAAGACTAAGAGAAGAGAATAAAATGAAAACAAATACAAAAGTAATTAGGGTTTGTGCTCGGGTTGCCTCCCGAGAAGCGCTCGTTTTAAGTCTTAAGCTAGACTTTCCTCGTATTCGCAAAAATCAGAGTGGTTTAAAAATTTGAATATCTTCCCTCATGTTATCTGTTCTATTTCCTTGATAAAGTTTAAGTCGAGAAGCGTTTATATTGAAAGTACCAAAAATAGGATTACTTACCTCGACTGTTCCATATGGGAAAATATTGTGTTCCTCAAGAGGAATTTCTTCATTTGTGTTCAGGTCTGATGTGATGAGGCGAGGATCTGCTTTATCTAACAGTACCTGGTCTCCTATTTTGAAGTTGTTTGTTGTTCCTATGAGCTCTTCTGGGGGCTCCTTCGGTTTTACTTCGTGTGGTTCCGGTTCCTCTTTGAATTGTGTTTTCCACTCTTCTAATTTGTCGACCCTAAGGCTTCGTTCCTTATGTAATTCTTCTTTGTTGTCATGGGGTCCATTATTCGGCTCAGGTTTGTAACCTTGTGGTGTTTCCTGTGGTGAAAGTTGAACAACTTGGTTATCAACTGAATTTACTTTCTCACCTTCATCAATTGTTGTCCTGGCCGAGTCAAGAGCTTGTAAACTGATCGATTCGTCACCTACACGAAGTATGAGTTCTCCTGTACCAACATCAATTTTTGTTCTAGCAGTTGCTAAAAAAGGTCTTCCTAAAATTAAGGGAATCGAATTATCCTCATCCATGTCTAAGACAACAAAATCTACTGGAAAAATGAATTTATCAATTTTTACAAGAACATCTTCGATAATACCCCTAGGAATTCTAACAGTTCTATCAGCTAGTTGGATGCTCATCCTAGTCTGTTTGGGTTTCCCTAGACCTAGTTGTTTAAACAATTTATAAGGCATGACATTTATGCTTGCCCCTAAATCAGTTAACGCATTATCAATAGGTAAACTACCAATTAAACATGGAATCGTAAAACTCCCTGGATCTTTTAATTTCTGTGGTAGTTTATTTTGCAAGATTGCCAAGCACATTGCGTTTAGTTCCACGTGTGATGCCTCGTCTATCATTCGCTTGTTCGTCAAAAGCTCTTTTAAAAATTTTCTAGAAGTAGCGGTAAGTTAATATGTAATTTCTTTAAAAGTTTAAGAAACTTACCGAACTGTTCCTCTGTATTGTCTCTCTTCATCGCTTCGGGATAAGGAATGCGAGGTTGGTACTTTTTGATTACTAGTTTTGGCTTTTCTTATGTTACATCAACTTTACCTTTCTCTACCTCGTTTTCTTGTATTGGATTGGGTTCATCTAACCCTATACTATCATGAGCTGTGATAGTGTAACAGTCTGGTTTTGACCCTAATCAGAATAATGGTTTCGGGACCACGAATCTGAGTCCGAAAAATTTTAAAAATTATTTTCTGTGTTAATTATATGTGAATTTGTATGTGTGGAAGTTTCGTATAAAAATTTGATTGTTTGTGTGCTTAATTAAACAAAAAGGACTTAATTGCGTAAAGTATAAAAGTTACTAATTAAAGTGTAAAGTGCTTATTTGATAGTGGCTTTTTAATGTGAGGTCCTTAAAGGGCAAATAGCCCATTTTAAGTTATAGTGGACGGCATGTTTAAGTTTAAGTGATTATATGATGTGAAATTATGTTATAAAAGTTATTATTAATAATTAAACATTATATTATACTTATAATAATAAAACATGATATGAAAGAGAAACATTATTCATTTATTCATCTTTATTTGCCGAAAGTGAAGAAAAAGAAAAGAACTAAAACATAGCTAGGTTCGGCCAACTTCAAGCTTGATTAAAGGTTAGTTTTTGTTCGGTTTTTGATAATTTTTACGTTTTTGAGATCGTTGCTATGAAATGTACAAGACCCATGCTTTAATTTTTGAGTTTGATGAATATTTTGAGTTGAGCCATTGATGATAGTTTGTTGTTTATGTTGTTTGAGGATGAATTATGATAAATATATGTTAGATAAACAAGTTTTGTCTTTGAATTTTTGATGAAATTGAGTATATTGGACTAAATTGCAAAAATAAATTTTAGAGGGACTAAAATATGAAATAAATGAAATGCATGGACTTGTATGAAGACTAGGAATATTCGGCCCTTAAGGTGAGTAGGAAAATTTTGTGTATTTTGGTGTTTTGTGCAAATAGGACTAAATTGTAAAAAGTGTGAAATGTTAGGGGAAAAATGGTAATTTGCCCATTTATGTGTTTTTGGACTAAATTGAATGAAATTATATTTGAGTGAGCTTAATTTGAACATGTTTAGATCAAGAACCAAAGAAAACGGACTTGGATCAGGGAAAAGCGAAAATAGTCGAATAGCCGGTTTTTATCGTCCGACGTTATCCGAGGTAAGTCCTTAAGCAATAAAACATCGAAAATTATGTACGTAACCTAGTATATGTTGATTTTTGGAAATTTTGTAGCTATATTATTGAATAGCCAAATGCGGTAAGTATAAGATTTGACTTGTTTAAATTATTCGATTGATATATGTTATTTGAATGTTCGTACAATGAGTTCGAAATGTGTATAAGTGAATCGATATATGGAACGAATTGTGTGAGACAGATTAAAAGTATCATGATTCAGGCTTTGAGACTAGCAAGCCTTGGGCTGGTGAACTTAATTGGGCTTTATGCCTAGCAGGCTTATTGCCGGTGATTGAATATCAGACCTCGGGTCTAGCAGGCTTACTGCCGGTGTGTGTGTTTCAGGCTTTATGCCTAGCAGGCTTTATGCCGGTGATTATTTATAAGTATATGCTTCAATGGATTATTAATGATGTGGAATTTTGAATACAGTAAATGAGCTAATTGTTCAGGTGCATAAAAGCCTATTGGTTGTACGAGATAAGGTAAGTTAGTATATTACGATTGATACTACTGGTATGTGATACAATTGAGGTATATTTGTAAAATTCTATTAAGGGTATTCGGCCTTATAAATGATGAGTATGATATATTGAAAGTTGACTTTAGATATGAACATGGATGTGTCATTTAGATTCGGCCAATTGGGTAAATATACATGTAATGTATATTGAACTAGTGAATTAACAATGTGCTTTTGTATATTTGGCCTTATAGATGTGGATAAAATGATATTATATAGATATTATATAATTGTATACATGTGAAGTTTAATGGATATTATTATATATGTATATTCGGTTGTAAATGGTTGCTATGTATTTAGTATTTATTTAATCGGTTGTATACGGAAACATATCAAATTATATGTAATTGATAAGTTTGTATTTTTAAGGCATGACGGAGATATTTTGAGGTTGTTAAGATATAAATGTTATGTCAAGAAAGTATATCAGCATTCGGCTATAATTGTCTATTGGTGCTATGTTATTACATCAATGTCATAAAGTGATTGGATTAAATTATTTGAATTGCTCAATTGATTTATTATATTTGCTTAAGACTTACTAAGCTAAGATAGCTTACTTTGTGTGTTCTGTTATTCTGTTTTATAGATTTCGGTTGTAAGCTACGAGCTTGGGGATCGCTTTCAAAGTCATCCACACTATCGACTTATTTTGGTATTTTAAAAGCTTGGATTTTGAACTTAAGGCATGTATAGGCTAGTTAATTACTTAGATAATGTTTTGATGATGTAAATATAAGCCATGCGAAAATGGCTTGATCTTTATGCCGAATGGACTAATGCTTAAATGTACTTAATTGTATTATCTGTTTGTCCTGCTTAGATTATAAGTATGGTTGTGTTGAGAGTACATTATATGCACAAGTATAAGTATATGCTTTGATATGAGGTATCATTTAAAGTTTTATAAGTTGTGTATTTGGTAAGTTGATATTTGTGGTATTTGAATATGTTTGAGTTAGGGATTGATGAATACTTACTAATGAGATGCATAAATTTGAAACACAAATCAACTTGGAGAATTACTTTATCTAGTAGAATGTATATTCGGCCAAGTGGTGAAATTATAAGTTAAATATTTGGATTGACATATTCGAATATGGTTTATATATGTGTATGTATATTAAGTTCAAATTTAGGTGTTTCGGACTATGAAAGACATATTTGGTATTTTTGGTTCGATTATGTTCTTCTAGATGATATGATCTATGTCATGCTTGGATGTGTGTGCAATTAGTATATCTTGAATTCGGTTAAGCAAAAATTCTATACAAAAACATATGTATGTCTAGTTTTGGTATTGACAATTTGCTTTAGTAAATTAATAATGAGCGTGTGCATGTTCGATTAATGAATTTTAAATGACCACATGAATAGTAAACTTTGTTATTTGATGAAAAATGTTTATATGAGAAATTGGCTAATGGATTTAAGATATGCACGAGATTGTTGAAGTCTACTATGATAATGCATTACTCATAATGCATTCGGTTTTGACTATATGAGCAGTAAATATTTGTTGTGACTTGTGCTATGTTCGGTAATGCCTTGCAACCCTAATTTGGCGACGGATACGGGTTAAGGGTGTTACATTTGATTGGTATCAAAGCTTACGGTTTAGTCGATTCTAGGACTATCGTAGCGCGTGTGAGTCTAGCTATACATGCCTTAATTTATAATACGATAGTGTGATGACTTCTGACATCTGAAATGTGTTTTTAGATAGTAAATGGATCCCGATAGAGCCGTAGCTGATGATGTCGAGAGTGTAGCACCTAATCCCATGCCAGGGACAGCGCTGATAGATTCTCGACCTACTTCGAGTAATCCAGAAGGGGAGGCTAGACAGGCCTTCTACCAAATGATGAATGATTGGTTTACTCAATATATCCGGACTAATCCGGCTGTGCAACAACCTCCACCCCCGAATAATCCGTTTTCGATACCTATGGTATCCTCGATGATAGATCCGATGAGAATTAATAGGCCTGCTGTAGATAAAATCAGAAAACACGGGGCCGAAGAGTTTAAAGCTAATGATGATGATGATGCAGAACGAGCAGTTGAGAGTTGTGGCTTGATAACACCATCCGTGTGTTCGATGAGCTATCATGTACTCCAGATGAATGCTTAAAATGTGCTATATCCTTATTACGAGACACCGCATATCACTGGTGGAATACACTAGTATCAGTTTTTTTGAAAGAGAAAGTAACCTGGGAATTTTTCCAGACTGAGTTCCGTAAGAAATACATCAGCCAGAGATTCATCGATCAAAAGCGCAAAGAATTTCTGGAATTGAAACAGGGTCGTATGACCGTAACTGAGTATGAACAAAAATTTGTGAGATTAAGCCGATATGCTCGTGAATGTGTTTCAACCGAAGCAATCATGTGTAAAAGATTTGAAGATGGTTTGAATGAAGACATTAAGTTGTTGGTCGGTATACTTGAGATTAGAGAGTTCGTGGTACTTGTTGAGCAAGCTTGTAAAGCCGAAGAGCTTGGAAAAGAGAAAATAAAAGCTGAATTTGAAGCCAGAGACTTCCATAAACGATCATCGAGTAAGACTTTTCACTCAGTATCAAAGAAGTTCAAAGATGAATCTAGTCGACATAAAGCTACTTCAGACTTTTCTAGACGAGACCGAGATTGACCTCCTGTGGGTTCACGAGCTACATCGATTGCCAGTGTCGGTAATGTTCAGTAGAACAGGGTTGAGTGCAAGCATTGTGGAAAATGGCATTCTGGGAGTTGTAGATTGCATGATCGGTCTTGTTTTAAATGTGGATCGATGGATCATTTTATCAGAGAGTGCCCGATGTTAGCCGAGCAAAACACTATTTAGAATACGAGACCGAGCAACGTGTCAGCACGAGGCAGACCATCCAGGCATTCGGGAAATGTAGGTGGCAATCAGAGAGGAACAAAGGATACTGCGGTTCGATCAGAGGCTCGTGTACCTGCTAGAGCATATGCTATACGAGCTCGTGAGGATGCTTCTTCCCCAGATGTTATTACCGGTACTTTCACTCTTTATGATACTAGTGTTATTGCATTGATTGATCCTGGTTTGACTCATTCTCATGTGTGTGAAACATTAGTATCCAGTAAGACTCTACCTGTTGAGTCTACTGAGTTTGTGATTCGGGTATCAAACCCCCTGGGCCAGTGTGTATTGGTTGACAAAGTATGTAAAGGTTGCCCGTTGATGATTCGGGATTCATGTTTTCCAGCCGATTTGATGTTGTTACCTTTTGTTGAATTCAATATAATTCTGGGCATGGATTGGCTGACTTTGCACGATGCTGTTGCTAATTGCAAAAGAAAGACCATTGATTTGAGATGTCAGAACGGTGAAATTATTCGAATTGAATCTAATGATCTGAATGGGTTACCAGCAGTAATATCTTCGATGTTAGCCCAAAAATACGTGAGAAAGGGTTATGAAGCTTACATTACTTATGTGCTTGATAGTAAAATGACTGAAAAGAAGATTGAATCTGTACGATTTGTATGCAAAGTTTAGCAAGTGTGAGTTAGTTAGTTCTGAAGTTAGTTTTAGGCCATGTTGTTTTGACATCAGTGTATTCGGGTTGATCCGAATAAAATATCAGCTATACTTGATTGAAACCACCAAAAATGTTTACAAGTTTGAAGCTTTACAGGACTCGTTGGTTACTCTGATTTATTTGTGAAAGGTTTTTTTATGATAGCTACACAGTTGGCAAAGCTATTACAGAAAGATATTAAGTTTGAGTGGTCAGAGAAGTGTCAGAAAAGTTTTGATCAGTTGAAAGCTCATTTGACTGAAGCTCTAGTGTTAGTCCAGCCTGAATCGGGTAAAGAATTTGTTATTTATAGTGATGCATCTTTGAATGGTTTGGGTTGTGTTTTGATGCAGAAAGGAAAAGTCATAGCTTATGCCCTGAGACAGTTGAAGCCACACGAAAGAAACTATCCAACACATGATTTGGAGCTGGCAGCCATTGTGTTTGCGTTAAAGATCTGGCGTCATTATCTATTCGGTGAGAAATGTCATGTCTATTCAGATCAAAAAAGTCTGAAGTATTTGATGAATCAGAAAGATTTGAATTTGAGACAATGTCGATGGTTAGAGCTGTTGAAAGAGTATGAACTAGTGATTGATTATTATCCGAGAAAAGCTAACGTTGTTGCGGATGCATTAAGTCGAAAGTCATTATTTGCTCTTCGTGCAATGAACACACATATGGTTATGTCTGATGATGGTTCGACAGTAACCGAATTGAAAGCAAAACCGTTATTTGTTCAACAAATTGGTGATGCCCAGAAAGTTGATAAAGATTTGTTGGCAAAACAAGCTCTCTGTGGAAGTAATGTTGAGTCAGAGTTTCGAATTGATGAGAATGACTGTTTGATGTTCAAAAATCGAATATGTGTTTCAAGGAATTCAGATTTGATTCAGATGATTTTGAATGAAGCTCACAGCAGCCGAATGTCTGTTCATCCGGGTAGCACAAAAATGTATAATGATCTAAAACAGTATTATTGGTGGCCTGGTATGAAACGAGACATATCTGAATTTATTTCGAAATGCTTAGTTTGTCAACAAGTAAAAGCCGAACATCAGGTACCTTCTCGGTTACTTCAGCCGATCTTGATACCTGAATGGAAATGGGACAGAGTCACTATGAATTTTGTATCCGGTTTGCCTATAACACCGAGCAAGAAAGATGCAATCTGGGTTATTGTGGATAGATTGACCAAATCAGCTCACTTTGTTCGATTCGTATGGATTATTAAGCTCGATAAGCTTATCGAGTTGTATGTATCTCAAATTGTGAGATTACATGGTGTGCCTATTTCTATTGTTTCAGACAGAGACCCGAGATTCACGTCGCGGTTTTGGAAGAAATTGCAAGATGCTCTAGGTACTAAACTACATTTTAGTATAGCTTTTCATCCACAGACAGATGGTTAGTCCGAACGAATCATTCAGATACTTGAGGATATGTTGAGATGTTGCATCCTCGAGTTTGAAGGTACGTGGGAACGATACTTACCTCTGATTGAATTTTCTTATAATAATAGCTTTCAATCTAGTATCAAAATGGCACCCTACGAAGCTTTGTACGGTCGTAAATGTCGTACACCATTATCTTTGGACCGAGCTCGGTGAAAATAAGATACACGGGGTTGACCTGATTAAAGAAACTGAACAGAAAGTGGCAGTGATCCGTGATAGTTTGAAAACTGCATCAGATCGTCAAAAGTCATACGCAGATTTGAAACATAAAAGACATTGAGTTTCAGATCGGAGATCGAGTATTTTTGAAAGTTTCACCGTGGAAGAAAGTACTCAGATTCGGTCATAAAGGCAAATTGAGTCCGAGATTCATTGGACCATATGAAATCACAGAGCGTATTGGGCCGGTTACTTATAGATTGCAGTTACCACCTAAGCTAGAAAAGATCCATAATGTCTTCCATGTTTCGATGCTTCGTAGATACCGATCTGATCCTTCACATGTGATTAGTCCGAAGCGGGTCGAGAATCACTGATATGACATACGAAGAGGAACCGATTTGTATTCTAGCTCGTGAGATAAAAGAATTGAGAAATAAGAAAATTCCATTAGTTAAGGTACTGTGGCAAAAGCACGGAGTTGAAGAAGCAACATGGGAGTCGGAGGATACAATGAAAGAGAGTTATCCGAATCTATTCATTTGGTAAGATTTTCGGGGACGAAAATCCCTAAGAGGAGAGTTGTGTGATGCCGTTTTGACCCTAATCGAATAGTGGTTTCGGGACCACGAATCTGAGTCCAGAAAAATTTTAAATATTATTTTTACGTGTTAATTATATGTGAATTTGTATGTGTGGAAGTTTCCTATAAAAATTTGATTGTTTGTGTGCTTAATTAAACAAAAAGGACTTAATCGCGTAAAGTATAAAAGTTACTAATTAAAGTGTAAAGTGCTTATTTGATAGTGGCTTTTTAATGTGAGGTCCTTAAAGGGCAAATAGCCCATTTTAAGTTATAGTGGACGGCATGTTTAAGTTTAAGTGATTATATGATGTGAAATTATGTTATAAAAGTTATTATTAATAATTAAACATTATATTATACTTTTAATAATAAAACATGATATGAAAGAGAAACATTATTCATTTATTCATCTTTCTTTGCCGAAAGTGAAGAAAAAGGAAAGAACTAAAACATAGCTAGGTTCGGCCAACTTCAAGCTTGAATAAAGGTTAGTTTTTGTTCGGTTTTTGATAATTTTTATGTTTTTGAGATCGTTGCTATGAAATGTACAAGACCCATGCTTTAATTTTTGAGTTTGATGAATATTTTGAGTTGAGCCATTGATGATAGTTTGTTGTTTATGTTGTTTGAGGATGAATTATGATAAATATATGTTAGATAAACAAGTTTTGTCTTTGAATTTTTGATGAAATTGAGTATATTGGACTAAATTGCAAAAATAAATTTTAGAGGGACTAAAATATGAAATAAATGAAATGCATGGACTTGTATGAAGACTAGGAATATTCAGCCCTTAAGGTGAGTAGGCAAATTTTGTGTATTTTGGTGTTTTGTGCAAATAGGACTAAATTGTAAAAAGTGTGAAATGTTAGGGGCAAAATGGTAATTTTTCCATTTATGTGTTTTTGGACTAAATTGAATGAAATTATATTTGAGTGAGCTTAATTTGAACATGTTTAGATCAAGAACCAAAGAAAATGGACTTGGATCGGGGAAAAGCGAAAATAGTCGAATGGCCAGTTTTTATCGTCCGACGTTATCCGAGGTAAGTCTTTAAGCAATAAAACATCGAAAATTATGTACGTAACCTAGTATATGATGATTTTTGGAAAATTTGTAGCTATATTATTGAATAGCCAAATGCGGTAAGTATAAGATTTGACTTGTTTAAATTATTCGATTGATATATGTTATTTGAATGTTCGTACAATGAGTTCAAAATGTGTATAAGTGAATATATGGAACGAATTGTGTGAGACAGTTAAAAGTATCATGATTCAGGCTTTGAGCCTAGCAAGCCTTGGGCTGGTGAACTTAATTGGGCTTTATGCCTAGCGAGCTTATTCTTTGGTGATTGAATATCGGACCTCGGGTCTAGCGAAAGCTTCTTAGCAGGTGTGTGTGTTTGAGGCTTTATGCCTAGCGGGCTTTATGCTTGGTGATTATTTATAAGTATATGCTTCAATGGATTATTAATGATGTGGAATTTTGAATACAGATAAATGAGCTAATTGTTCAGTGCATAAAAGCCTATTGGTTGTATGCGAGATAAGGTAAGTTAGTATATTACGATTGATACTATTGGTACGTGATACAATTGAGGTATATTTGTAAAATTCTATTAAGGGTATTCGGCCTTATAAATGATGAGTATGATATATTGAAAGTTGACTTTAGATGTGAACATGGATGTGTCATTTAGATTCGGCCAAATGGGTAAATATACATGTAATGTATATTGAACTAGTGAATTAACAATGTGCTTTTGTATATTTGGCCTTATAGATGTGGATAAAATGATATTATATAGATATTATATAATTGTATACATGTGAAGTTTAATGGATATTATTATATATGTATATTCGGTTGTAAATGGTTGATATGTATTTAGTATTTATTTAATCGGTTGTATCACGAAACATATCAAATTATATGTAATTGATAAGTTTGTATTTTTAAGGCATGACGGAGATATTTTGAGGTTGTTAAGATATAAATGTTATGTCAAGCAAGTATATCAGCATTCGGCTATAATTGTCTATTGGTGCTATGTTATTACATCAATGTCATAAAGTGATTGGATTAAATTATTTGAATTGCTCAATTGATTTATTATATTTGCTTAAGACTTACTAAGCTAAGATAGCTTACTTTGTGTGTTATGTTATTCTGTTTTATAGATTTCAGTTGTAAGCTACGAGCTCGGGGATCGCTTTCAAAGTCATCCACACTATCGACCTATTTTGGTATTTTAAAAGCTTGGATTTTGAACTTAAGGCATGTATAGGCTAGTTAATTACTTAGATAATGTTTTGATGATGTAAATATAAGCCATGCGAAAATGGCTTGATCTTTATGCCGAATGGACTAATGCTTAAATGTACTTAATTGTATTATGTGTTTGTCCTGCTTAGATTATAAGTATGGTTGTGTTGAGAGTACATTATATGCACAAGTATAAGTATATGCTTTGATATGAGGTATCATTTAAAGTTTTATAAGTTGTGTATTTGGTAAGTTGATATTTGTGGTATTTGAATATATTTGTGTTAGGGATTGATGAATACTTACTAATGAGATGCATAAATTTGAAACACAAATCAACTTGGAGAATTACTTTATCTAGTAGAATGTATATTCGGCCAAGTGGTGAAATTATAAGTTAAGTATTTGGATTGACATATTCGAATATGGTTTATATATGTGTATGTATATTAAGTTCAAATTTAGGTGTTTCGGACAATGAAAGACATATTTGGTATTTTTGGTTCGATTATGTTCTTCTAGATGATATGATCTATGTCATGCTTGGATGTGTGTGCAATTAGTATATCTTGAATTCGGTTAAGCAAAAATTCTATACAAAAACATATGTATGTCTAGTTTTGGTATTGACAATTTGCTTTAGTAAATTAATAATGAGCGTGTGCATGTTCGATTAATGAATTTTAAATGACCACATGAATAGTAAACTTTGTTATTTGATGAAAAATGTTTATATGAGAAATTAGCTAATGGATTTAAGATATGCACGAGATTGTTGAAGTCTACTATGATAATGCATTACTCATAACGCAATCGGTTTTGACTATATGAGCAGTAAATATTTGTTGTGACTTGTGCTATGTTCGGTAATGCCTTGCAACCCTAATCTGGCAACAGATACGGGTTAAGGGTGTTACAGATAGCTTGGATTTGCTCCTTTGGGTTAATCTAGTGTTGCTTGGTAGACGCCCTTGCGGTCGTTCGGAAATTATCTTTGTAAGTTGTCCAACTTTCTTAGTAAGTTCCCCAACTAGACTTTCGATCCCCTTAATTGATGCCTGTTGATTCTTAAGGGTGGTTTCAGTGTCTTGGAGACGGTTATCTGTAGCTGCCATGAATTTTGTCAGCATCTCTTCAAGTTTCGGCCTCTTTTCCTGTGGATAGGGCTAATTTTGGAAATTTTGAGGAGGTTGTTGTCTTTGAATTCCTTGATTTCCTTGTTCTCCCCATGAAAAATTTGGGTGGTTCCTCCAACCTGGATTATAAGTATTACTATAAGAGTTATTATTAGATCTGAAATTATTACCTATATAGTTCATCTATTTGCTTTCTTTGCCCGGTTGATAGGGTGGGAACTCAGGATTCGCCACAGTTCCACTTGCGTCGCACTGCATTACTGGATGTACCTGCAAAGACCACAAACTATCAAGCTTTTTATTCATCATCTCTACCTGTGTTGATAGCATGGTTACTGCGTCGAGGTTGAAAACTCTGGCTGATTTTGTTGGTTTTGTCCTTGTAACCTGCCACTGATAGTTATTCAGTGACATCTCTTTAATAAACTCGTATGCTGCTTCAGGAGTTCTGTTGTTCAGGGTTCCACCGGCGGTTGAGTCAATTAGTTGCCTCGTTGAGGGGTTTACACCGTTATAGAAAGTTTGGACTTGGAGCCACAAGGGTAAACCATGGTGCGGACACCTTCTGAAGAGATCCTTGTATCTCTCCCATGCATCGTATAATGTCTTTAAATCCATCTGCGCAAAAGAAGAAATATCATTCCGTAATTTGGCCGTTTCGGCCGGTGGGAAATATTTTAATAAAAAATTTTCGGTCATTTGATCCCATGTAGTGATTGACCCTCGTGATAACGAGTTTAACCATTTATCGGCTTTATTCCTTAATGAAAAGGGAAATAACAGAAGACGGATGGCATCATCGAAACGCCATTTATTTTGAATGTATCGAGAACTCTAAAAAATTTAGCTATATGAGTATTTGGGTCTTAAATCACAGTAAACCATCAAATTGAACAAATTGTTGAATCATTTGTATAGTGTTAGGCTTTAATTCAAAATTATTAGCGACTATAGCAGCCTAACAATACTTGATTCTGCTCTGTTAAATGAGGTTTAGCATAATCATACATAGTACGCGGAGCATTATTTTCTGCCAAATCTTGTGGTGGTGGATTATTCTCGTCCATCCCTTGATGAGGATTGGATCGCGCCTTTCTCGCTCTTTTTCTGTGTAATTTAGGGCTCGCCTAATTTCTCTGTGATTCCTACGAGCGGTAGCTTCAATATCAACATCAGTATACTAGTGGTCCTCTCGGGTTCCTTCTAGTCATAAACTAGAGGTACCTGCTAGGAAAAGAAAGAAAGAAAATTTAGGAAACTTAAAAACAAAACAAAAATAAGAATAAAAATAAAAGTAAATTGCGGAAAATAATGGCCAAAGTAATAAAAATAGAGCTTTCTTAATATTTTCGTTCCCCGGCAACGGCGCCAAAAACTTGATCATCGTTTTCGCGATGTCAAAGTCTTAAAATTTATAAAAAGAATGATCGAACCTGGAAACTAACTATGACAATGATTTGAGGCAAGCGCACCTATCGAACATTAGTATAGTGTAGGCAAGACCGGATTGTCGAACCCAAAGGAACCAAAAGTACTAATACTAACTTTCTTTTTATTATCTAGCCTAAAACAAGTGAAGTTGTTATTTAATCTAAATTTAACTAACTACTAAGCTAAAGACGCAAAGACAAAAAAGAATGAATTGGGGAAATCCTGTTGGAAAAACTCAGTTGATTAAGACGATACCCTTAGGAAGAATCCACCTAGACTTCACTTGTTATCTAACTTTGAACCAGACGATTTATTCACTTGACTTGATCCGTAAGACTCCCTAATGTATATTAAACCCTCTCTCGAAGCGAATAACATCTAACCCTAGGTTGATTAATTGAAATCTCTTTCTAATTAAAACCCCTAGAATTGCATTAACTCGATCTATGGACTCCCATATTAGGTTTCACCCTAATCCAAAGAAAATCTCGTCACCCTATCTCTAGGCACGCGATCAACTCCGCTTAATTATGCTAGATCTACTCTTAGCGGGACTCTTTCTCCTCCACCTAAGCACATCAAACTTGAATCAATATCCCAAAATATCAACACAAGAATTAAGAACACATAATTAAGAACAAATCAAGTATTTATCATATAGTTCAAATAAACGATAACAAGATTCATCTAAGTTTCATCCCCTTCGTTATCTGAAGGGTTTAGTTCATAACAATAAAAGAAAACATCTCGGAAGAAAAGATAAAACAAAACATAAGAAATCCCTAAAACCCCCTGAAGGAATTGAAGGAGAGATCGGCTGTCTTGAGTAGAATTTTGGCTTCTTGAGATGGATCAAGTGGCTATCTTTTAGTGTTTCCCACAAATCTGACCTTTTCGGCTCGGCTCCTTGGCCTAGCTCCCGCCCTCTTCTAGGTTATACTTAGGGTGTTTATATAGGCTTTTGAAATAGGTTTCTTTGCCCTAAGTATCCTTTCCCGAGTGAAATTGCTCTTCTGCATGACAGGGGACACGGCCATGGCACACGCCCGTGTGGATCGTCTTTAGGCCGTGTTTGGACTTTTAATGAGGTGACACGCCCATGTAAATCGTGATCAGGCCGTGTTCTAGTCTGTCAAGGAGACACGCCCGTGTTGGCTCAAGTCCAGGCCGTGTCGATTTTTACTTTGGCCCAAATTGGTCCGTTTTGAGCCTGTTTCTCGTTCTTTCCATCCTCCGCTGCTTTCTTGAGTATAAAACATGGAAAGAAAGGATTAAGAGCACCTTTTTACATAAATCAAGGGATAAATTATCCAAAAGTATGCTAAATGTGGGATTAAAATATGTTACTTTTACAGTTTATCACACCGAAGGTTATAATTCAGAAACCAGCTATTTTCTCTTATAAGGATAACAACAGAGTCCCTTGGAACTACAATTGTAATGTGATAGTTCCGGGAAGGGAGGGTTCAACCAGCACTGAAGATCAAAATATAGGGTCTCACACGCGTAGTGGAAGGTGCTATGATTTGGTAAATGCCCAAACCGAACCTACAAAAGGAAAGGCTCTGACAATGGAACAAAAGAAAGGAAAAATGGTCGAACCTGAGTTGCTTATTAATGAACCAGTAAATAAGGAAGAAGCTAAAGAATTTTTGAAATTTCTGAAGCATAGTGAATCTAGTGTGGTGGAGCAATTGCATAAACAGCCAGCCCGTATATCCATCCCAGCTTTGCTCTTAAGTTAAGAGGTTCACAGAAGCGCATTGATGAAGGTATTAAATGAGACATATGTGACCAATGATATCTCGGTCAATAAGCTGGATAGATTGGTGAAGAACATAAGTGCTGATAATTTCATATTCTTTAACGATGGCGAGATACCCCCAGGAGGTATGGGATCTACTAAGGCCTTGCACATAACCACCAGATGTAAGGGATACACATTGCCGGGAGTTCTGATAGATAATGGGTCAGCATTAAATGTATTACCTTTGTATACACTTAATAGATTACCCATAGACAGTTCCCACATGAAGGGGTGTCAGAATATAGTACGAGCATTCGATGGCACAGAAAGAAAAGTCATGGGAAGAATAGAAATACCGTTGTTGATAAATCGAAATAGTAACATATTTTAATCCCACATTTAGTATGCTTTTGGATGAATTATCCCTTGATTTATGTAAAAAGGTGCTCTTAATCCTTTCTTTTCATGTCTTATACTCAGGAAAGCACCCAAGGATAAAAAGAACGAGAAACGGGCTCAAAAAGGACCATAACGGACCAATGAGGAAATCGACACGGCCTGGACTTGGACCCACAAGGCCGTGCCAAGTTAATCATCTAGAAGACGGTCTAACCCTGACTCACACGGCCGTGTCTCTTTAAAGAAATCTGAACACGGCCTGGCCACGATTCACACGGGCGTGCACCATGGCCGTGCCTCTGCCGTGGAGAAGAGCAATTTCATTCGGGAAAGGATACTTAGGGAGAAAGAAACGTATTTCAAAAGCCTATAAATACACCCTAAGTATGACCTAAGAGGGGGAGCCCAAAGCCATCGTCTAGTGGCGTCGTGCTAGGCCAGAGAAGGCAGATTTGTGGGGATTCACTCAAGGATAGCCAGTTGATCCATCTCAAGAAGCCAGAATTATACTCAAGACAGAGGATCTCTCCTTCAATTCCTTTATTGAGATGTTTTGTTTTTAGGGATTTAGGGATTTTAGGTATTTTAGGGATTTAGGGGGTTTTAGGGATTTCTTATGTTTTGTTTTTATCTTTTCTCTTGAGATGTTTTCCTTTATTGTTATGAACTAAACCCTTCGGATACACGAAGGGGATGAAACCTATGATGAATCTTGTTATTGTTTTCTGAATTATATGATAAATACTTAGTTTATTCTTAATTATGTGAGCTTAATCCAAATTTAATGTGCTTAGGTGGAGGAGGAATAGACCCTGCCTAAGAGTAGATCCAACATAATTAAGCGGAGTTGATCACACGCCTAGAGATAGGGTGACGAGATTTTGCCGGATTAGGGTGAAACCTAATTTGGGAATCCATAGATCAATTTACTGCTATTCTAGGGGGTTATTATAAGAGAACGAGAGTTCCACTAATTAACCTAGGGTTCGACGTTATTCGCCTCGAGAGAGGGTTTAATATACGTTAAGGAGTCTTACGGATCAAACTAAGTGAATAAATTGTATGGTTCAGTGTTAGATAACAAGTGAAGTCTAGGTGGATTCTTCCTAGGGTATCATCCAAATCAACTGAGTTTTTCCCAAGTTATTTTCCAAATTCATTCTTCTTTGTCTTAGAGTCTTTAGTTTAGTAGTTAATTAATTTAGATTAGATAAACAATCTCTCTTTATTTTTAGGCTAGATAATAAAAAGAAAGTTATTATTAGTACTTTTAGTTCCTTTGGGTTCGATAATCCGGTCTTGCCTAAGCTATACTACTGTTCGATAGGTGCAATTGCCTCAATCATTGGCAGAGTTAGTTTCCAGGTTCGATCATTCTTTTTATAAACTTAAAAGCTCTGATTCACAGCGATCAAGTTTTTTTTGGCGCCGTTGCCGAGGAACTAAAATATTAAGAAAGCTCTATTTTTATTACTTTAGTCATTATATTTTTATTTTCCGCAATTTATTTTTATTTTTAGTTTTAGTTTTAATTTTACTAATTTTTTTTTCTTTTCCTAGCAGGTACCTCTAGTTTATGACTAGAAGGAACCCGAGAGGACCTTTAGAATACGACAGTGATATTGAAGCTACCGCTCGGAGAAATCGCAGAGAAATTAGGCGAGCCCTAAATTACACGGAAGAAGAGCGAGAAGACAGATCCAATCCTACTAAAGGGATGGACGAAAATAACCCACCATCACAAGATGTGGGAGAAAATAATGCTCCTCGTACTATGTTTGATTATGCTAAACCTCATTTAACAGGAGCCGAATCAAGTATTATTAGGCCCGCTATAACTGCTAATAATTTTGAATTAAAGCCTAAAACTATACAAATGATTCAACAGTTTGTTCAATTTGATGGTTTGCAGGACGAAGATCCAAATACTCATATAGCTAACTTTTTATAGTTCTGTGATACCTTCAAAATAGATGGCGTTTACGATGATGCCATACGACTTGATTTATTTCCCTTTTCATTAAGGAATAAAGCTAAACGATTGGTTAAACTTCGCTACCACGAGGGTCAATCACTACATGGGATCAAATGACCGAATTTTTTTATTAAAATATTTCCCACCGCCAAAAACGCCAAATTACGTAATGATATCTCTTCTTTTTTGTAGATGGATTTAGAGACATTATATGATGCATGGGAGAGATATAAGGATCTCTTGAGAAGGTGTCCGCACCACGGCTTACCTTTGTGGCTCCAAGTCCAAACTTTCTATAACGGTGTAAACCCCTCAACGAGGCAACTAATCGACTCATTTAGTCGGTGGAACTCGAATAATAAAACTCCAGGCGACCTACGAATTTATAGAAGAGATGTCACTTTGAATAACTATCGATGGCAAGTTACAAGAACAAGGCCAACAAAAAGCATAAGGAGTTTACAACCTCGACGCAGATAACCATGCTATCAAATCAGGTAGAGTTGATGAATAAGAAGCTTGATAGTTTGTGTTCTTCGCAGGCACATCCAGTCATGCAGTGCGACATAAGTGGAACTGTAGAGAATCCTAAGTACCCACCCTACCAACCGGGCACAGAGAGCGAGCATATGAACTATATAGGTAACAATTTTAGATCTAATAATAGCCCATATAGTAATAATTATAATCCAGGTTGGAGGAACCACCCAAATTTTTGGTGGGGAGGTCAAGGAAATCAAGGAAATCAAAGACAACAACCTCCTCAAAATTTCCAAAATCAGCCCTATCCACAGGAAAAGAAGCCGAATCTTGAAGAGACGTTGAACAAATTCATAGCATCCACAGAAGCCCGTCTCCAAAAAACTGAGGTAACACTCGAAACCCAACAAACATCGATCAAAATGATCGAGAACCAAGTTGGAGGACTCGCAAAGGCAATCGGGGAAATTACCCAGTCAGTCGAACAAATTGCGAAGCTATTATCCGAACGACCGCAAGGGCGTCTGCCGAGTAATACTGAAATTAATCCAAGGGAGCAAATCCAAGCCATAACAGCTCAAGAAAGCGAAGAAGTAGGCGAACCCAGTCCAACACAAGGAGATGAGGTAGAAAAAGGTAAAGTTGAGGTAACACAAGACAAGCCAAAATCGGTAATCAAGGAATACCAACCTCGCATACCATATCCCGAAGCGTTAACAAGAGACGATACAGAGGAATAGTTCGGTAAGTTTCTTAAACTTTTAAAGAAATTACATATTAACTTACCGCTACTTAAAGCTCTTTCACAGATGCCAGATTCGAGGAAATTTTTAAAACATCTCTTGACAAATAAGCGCAAATTAGACGAAGATCCACATGTGGAATTAAACACAGTGTGCTCAGCAATGTTACAGAATAGACTACCACAAAAGCTAAAAGATCCAGGGAGTTTTACAATTCCATTTTTAATTGGTAGACTTACTGTTGATAATGCGTTAGCTGATTTAGGGGCAAGCATTAATGCCATGCCTTACAAATTGTTTAAACAATTAGGTCTAGGGAAACCCAAACAAACTAGGATGAGCATTCAATTAGTGATAAAGCTGTTAGAATTCACGGGGGTATTATCGAAGATGTTCTTGTAAAAATTGATGATTCGTTTTCCCGATGAGATTTTGTTGTCTTAGACATGGATGAGGATAATTTGATTCCCTAATTTTTGGAAGACCCTTTTTAGCAACTGCCAGGACTAAAATTGATGTTGATGCAGGAGAACTCATACTTTGTGTAGGTAATGAGACGGTCACCATCAAGGCTCTGGACTCGCCTAGAACATCGAATAATCAAGGTGAGAACGTAAATTCTACTGATAATCATTCGGTTAACCCCTATTTTTAGGAAGCACCACCAAAGAATACAACTGAACCCGATCCTAAACCTCAAGCCAACAAGGAAATAGTTCATGAAGATCGAGGGATTCAGTTCGATGATTTAGACGAGTGGAAGACACACTTCAAGGAGAAATTAGGGATACACGACGAAGAAATGGAACCACACAAGGTAAAACCGAAAGAGCCCCCAGATGAGCTCATAGGAAAAATAAACCACTTCAAAATAGGAGATCAAGTATTAATAGAAAAAACTAACCCTCGAATATCTCCTCCGGACCCTAACACAAACAAAGAAATACCTTTTAGGGTAACCAGTGTTTTCCCATACGGAACAGTCGAGGCAAGTAATCCTCTTTTTGGTACTTTTACTATAAACGCATCTCGACTTAAATCTTTTCAAGAGAATACAAATGATGGCATGAGGAAGGACTTCCAACTCCTGAAACCACCCTGACAATGCAAATGAGAGGAGAGTCTAGCTTAAGACTATAAACTAGCGCTTCTCGGGAGGCAACCCGAGCACTAACACAATTTATTTTTACATCTTGCTTTAAATTTATTTTTCTTATTCTTCTTTTCTTTACACCTAGTTGTAAACTAACCAGAAGTGCAGATTTCCAAGTCACACGGCCCTACACACGGCCGTGGCCGTGTAATATCCCGGGTTAGGGGCTGTTTTGTTGTTGCATGATGTTGCATGTGTCTAGTGTGCTGCGTGGCTATTTCTATGTTTTGGGGGCTTAATTGAAGTCTAAGTGTATGCCTGAGTGAATGGGAAAATTTTGATTTTTGGGTGTTAAGTCAGGGGAGCTGTTGGAGCTGGGGTATAAGAGTTTTATTTGGTGTTTTGTTGAACAAGAAAGGAGCTGGTGGAGTGGCAGGATAGGCGCCACTAAGGCTTGTGTGTGTGGCGTCATTTGTAGGAGGGAGAGGTCTTGTGTTCAAGCTGCGGGGTGGCCACCTTTTTGGCTTTCTTTTTGACGCCTAGGAAGGGAGAGTTTGTAGGCAGTTCAAACTCTGCCTTGGACCTAGTCTATGGGTGAGATGGACGGCAAGGAGTGAATTGTGGAAGGAGACTAATTCAAATGCTTTTGAATTGGTGGCTTGGAGTGTTTAGGGGGATTGTGGCTGAATTTTAGGAGAGAGTTTGGGGAATGGCCGGTTTGGTGAGTGCATGAGGGGGGTGTGCCGAAATGCACTTTTCATTTGGTGCATTTTCGGTCATATTGGGTAAAGGAAGTTCTCCTTTTTGTCAAGTAAGCCGATTTTTCTAAAGCATTTTCTCTCATTCTCTTCACTCCATCAAGCCAAAACTCTAAGAGAGTTCTTCATACATTCTTTTGCAAACCGAAAGCTCAATCTCTCTTGTGCCGAATCCATATCCCCTCTTTAGCCAAAACTTCTAATTGTTCTTATCATTTCATTAAACCAAAACCTTAACATCTTGTTCCCTTAAACCTTCGTTTTATTTTCTTTCTCTTCCCTATACCCTTAGCCGAAACTTTACCTATTTTTCATCTTCTCTCTTTGCACTCAAAGCCGAACATAGGTGTGTTAAGCATCTTGGCCGAATTCTCTTTTCTTACGCTTAGTGTGTTAGCCAATTTCCCCTCTCTCCTAGTGGTGTTCATCTTGCCGAATCCTAGAGAAGTGTTGATCTGGTTGGGGTTTGTTCTTCAATCGTTTGGGGCTAGGTAAGTGCTTGGCCGAATGGCCATTTCTCCTCTCTCTTGTGCTTTATCGTGTTGGGTTGGTTAAGAGCCGACTTTGGGTTCGTTTGGAAGGAATTAACCTTTTGTTAATCATCGCATTATAGGGCTTTTGGATTGTGGAAGCAAGCAAGAGGAGCCGTTTTCTTACGCCAATTAATTGGTAAGGGTAAGTGATTGGTTGTTGTTAGTTTAATCGTTTGGTTTCGATTAAGTCGTGAATGATAAAAGATTAAGCGCTATTCTTTTCAAGGTGGTGGCGATCATCTTAGAAGGACCATTGTGGTTCGGGATTTGGTAGGAAACCAAATCGAGTATAGAGGTAAGGGTGATTCGACAAACCCTTGGGTTAATTATTGTTGGCCGAATGTTAGATGTCTAACTCCTATTTGGCCAATTGTAGGATCAAGGATACAAGGAGCTTTAGATCGTTTCTTTTAGTATTAAAGGTTGCGCTTTAGCGGTGTGTAAACTAACACACTATACTTAGTGATATTGTTATTAGACTGTTTGCCTATTAAAATCATGACATTATGATGGATTATTGGATACCCAAACGGGGTATGTGTACGTATCCGGTAAGTCAAGTATTGTTCTGAGATTACTTGATGATCTATATGGTATCATGACTATGTATGTATGTGATATGGGGCATGAGTCAAACATATTAACATGATATGCATAATTTGTATGATATGCATGATTACATGAGTTGGTTTGTTGATGGGTGATATGAGTGGAGGGGGCGGTGATGATTTGTGCCGTGAGCACCAGTGTTTTAGTAACACACTTTGTGACTTTGGGTCACCAGTGCTTTGGTAGCACATTTGTGTCTTTGGGACACGGAGGTTGGGCACCTCATTGCGACTTGTCCTGTGGTTTAACACCACCGTGGGTTGGCCCCACTTTGAGATATGGGATCGTCACTAGTGATTGGGTATCACCACGATGGGTTGGCCCCATCATTCGATTATTGTGACTTGGTCACCAGTGCTTTGGTAGCACATTTGTGTCTTTGGGACACCGAGAGGTTGGGCACCTCATTGCGACTTGTCCACGTGGTTAACACCACAGTGGGTTGGCCCCACATGAGATATGGGATCGTCTGCGCTAGTGATTGGGTATCACCACGATGGGTTGGCCCCATCATTGGATTTGTGACTTCGGTCACGGTGCTTGGGTAGCACAAGCGTGTCTTTGGGACACGGTGTTTTAGTAACACATTGTGACTATATGTCACCGGTGGTTTAGCACCACCAGTGGTTTGGTACCACACGGGGGTAGAAAAGGCGTCTACGGATGGTTAGGATCGGGTTGCATTAATTATGTTGCTATGTATGATGTGTGTTAGCATGTTGTTTCATCGGGAGGCGGGATTTATGCATCGAGTCATTCGACTCACCCTCTCCTTTGACATTTCAGGTGACCCGAAGCGCGGACATGGAGCCGGGGTGGACTCGGGGGCACATGCCATGCTTTAATAAAGTTTCACGGACTATTCACTCTGGGTACTTTAGCTTATTTATTTTTATTCGAGATTAAATTTGGATTTGTAAAAGGCCTTTAAATTATGTTTTATGATGGGTATGTTCTAATTAGATTCTCAACTTTGCTTAACAAATAACTTGGCATGAAATTTTACTAAAACTTGGAAAGACAACGTTTTCAAAATTATATCGCAATGTGTTTTAAACTATACCATCGGGTATCTCGCTATGTTTTGCTATACAATAAACTCAAATGATTTCCAAATCAAACTCGATTTTCTACTAAGTCTAAAATGTTTCAAAATGGCACTTAGAAACTATTGGAAGTGCTAAATGAAATCAACTCGCTTTAACTATACACTTGGATAAGTTTTCAAAATCTAATCAAACAAGCCTACTCAAATTTTCCTCAAATTCACTATGTTTTCACCCCACTTCTAAACGAAAAAAAAAAAACAGATCACTCAAAGACGTTTTTCCCCGTAACATACCGGTTCGGGCGTGGTGTCTTGTCCGAGTTTGGGGTGTTACAATTGTGGTATCAGAGCCAAGTTCAAAGGCTCGGCTGTGGGCCTGAGGCCCAAAATGTTTCAAAAGGTTGCTTTGAGTGTGGTTCTCTGGAGCACCGTGTGAGGGACTGTCCGCGTAGGTTGGCGAGATTCGATCGAGAAGTCGTGGCCGTGTCGATTCGAGGTAATGGACCGCCACTGCGAGAGGGCCGTGGTAATGGCGCAGGTGGTAATGGTTCTGGTCGGGGCCGTGGAGCACCGCGAGGCGCGGCTAGTTACGATGCTAGACAACTGGATTAGTGTATCTTGCGAGGCGCCGAGGGAGGCGGCACGCACCGGACGTCATAACCGTGCGTTTTTGATTTTTGGTTCTCCTTATCTTTGCTTTGATTGATGTGGGTTCAACGCACTCTTATGTTGCCGTAGTATAGTAGAGACCATGGATTTAGGCTCGAGATATCTTCTAGGCGGATGACCGTGATTAGCCCTCTAGGTCACTCTGTAGTAGTAGATAAAGCTGTTTAGAGAGGTACCCTTAGAACTCCAAGGGGTAGTGTTCACTTCGATCCGATGGAACCGCCGTTTGGGGAGTTCGATCGATTCTTGGGATGGATTGGTTGGTCAAGTACCGGCGAGGTTGGATTGCGCGCCAAGCCAAGCGCATGGTTCTTAAGGCGGTCGAGGTGAAGAGGTGGCTATGATAGGTAGTAGGAGGGATTACTTATCAAATGTGGTATCGCTTTGAAAGCGAAAAGATGGTCGAAGAAGGGCGTGAAGCGTATGTGGTTCATGTGTATGCCTTGGAGGCTAAAGAGTCTCGGCCGTGGAGAAGGTTCGTGCAGTTAAGGAGTTTGCTGATGTTTTTCCCGAGGAGCTTCCGGGTTTGCCGCCGGATCGCGAGGTGGAGTTCGAATAGATCTATTACCCGGAATCTGCGCTAGTGTCTATTGCTCAGTATAGGATGGCGCCAAAGGAATTGGTGGAGCTTAAGGCTCGAGATCCGGGAGTTATTGGATCGAGGTTTTATTAGGCCAAGTGTTTCGCCGTAAGTAAGTGCGCCGGTACTCTTTGTTAAAAGAAAGATGGCTCGATGCGGATGTGTATAGACTACACTTGATTGAATAAGTGACGATTAAAAACAAGTATCCGTTGCCACGGATAGGCGATTTGTTTGATCACCGGGAAGAAGTGCGGTATTTTGAAAGATCGACTTGAGTGCAGGTATCACCGATTAAGAGTTAAGGAGGTGATATCCATAAAACAGCGTTTCGGACTCGGTATGGGCACTACGAATTTACGTAATGCCGTTCGGGTTGACCAACGCACCGTGGCGTTTATGGACATGATGAATAGGGTGTTTCAACGATGTCTGGATCGATTCGTCGTGGTTTTCATAGAGCGACATCTTAGTGTACTCAGGGACGGAGGAAGAGCATGATAAGCATTTGCGAGTGGTGTTGCGATTTTGAGGGAAAAGCGGCTCTATGCTAAGTTCGGTAAGTGTGAGTTACGGCTTAGAGAAGTGACTTTCTTGGGTCATGTAGTGTCGGCGGAGGAATTCGAGTAGATCCTCGTAAGATTGAGGCGATTTTGGATTGGAAGCCGCCTAAGTCGGTGGGTGAGATTCGGAGTTTTCTGGTTTTGGCGGGATACTACCGAAGGTTTGTTGAGGTTTCGTTGATAGCGTGTAGATGACCAAGTTCTTTGAGGAAAGAAGTTCCGTTTGTATGGGTGAGAAACAAAGAGAAAGCTTCGATAAGTTAAAGAAGATTTTGACCGAGGCTCCGTTTTAATTCAACATGAGGTCAGTAAGAATTCACGATCTATTGCGACGCATCACATACGGGCTTGGGTTGTGTGCGATGCAAGAAGGTAAGGTTGTGGCTTACGCTTCTCGGCACCGAGGCCACATGAGGTCAATTATCCGACGCACGATTTGGAGCTAGCAAATTGTAGTCTTCGCTTTAAAGATTTGGAGGCACTACTTGTACGGAGAGAGATCGATAGTCTACACGGATCACAAGAGTCCAAGTATCTACCGACTCGAAGGATTTGAATTTGAGGCGTAGCGAGATGGGTTGAGTTCTTTGAAAGATTACGATCGCTCGATTGAGTATCATCCGGGCAAGGCTAACGTGGTGGCTGACGCGTTGAGCCGCAAGGTTGTTTGAGTTAAGAGCATTGTTTGCCCACTTGAGTTTGTATGACGATGGGAGTATTCTCGCGAGTTGCGAGTTAAGCCTACTTGGGTTGAGCGGATCAAAGAGAAAGCTTGATTATTGGATGAGGTTACGAGTGCGCGGAGGTTACAAGTGCGGGATGGTGGTTTGGAGGGTTCTGACTTGTCCAGTGATGAGGTTCTGTGTTTTTCGAGTAAGGCTTGTATGCCTAAAGATGTTGAGTAGAGGCGAAGATTCTTCAGGCGCTTTTAGCATGATCCTCATGCTATGCATCCTGGGGTAGCAAGATGTATAGGGATCTTAGAAGAGCGATTTTGGTGGCTTTGGCTTGAAGAAGGAGGTGACAGAGTTTGTTGGGAAGTGTCGACTTGTCGGCAGTCAAGGCTGAACATCGATTCTTGTCGGGGTTGCTTCACTGTGAAGATTCCTCGATGGAAGTGGGAAAGGATAACCATGGATTTCGTCGGTGGGGTTACCGCTTCGCCAAGCAAGAAAGATTCGATTTGGGTAGTGGTGGATCGATGACTAAATCAGCTCACTTTATTCGGTGAGGGTTGACTACTCACTTGAAGCTTAGCGAAGTCGTATGTGTCGAGAGATAGTGAGGTTGCACGGTGTGCGGTTTACGATAATCTCGGATAGGGATCCTAGATTTACGTCAAGGTTCGAAAGCACCGCATCAAGCTCTGGGTACTCGTTTGGATTTCAGCACGGCTTTTCACCCGCAGTCTGACGGTCAATCAGAAAGGGTCATTCAGATCTTAGAGGATATGCTGAGAGGTTGTATCTTGGATTTCAGAGGTAGTTGGGAGGAGTTTCTACCATTAGCTGAGTTTGCCTACAACAACGATTACTGCTTGAGCATCAAGATGGCACCGTATGAGCGTTGTATGGTAGGAAATGTCGCTCACCTACGTGTTGGACGGAGTTAGGTGAACGTCAGTTGTTAGGACCCGAGTTGGTTGCTGAGACCGAAGACAAGGTTAAGTTGATTCAGTCTAGATTGAAGGAAGCTTCGGACCGGCAAAAGTCTTATGCCGATCTTAAGCGAAGAGATATAGAGTTTGCTGTGGGGATCGAGTTTTCTGAAGGTCTCGCCTTGGAAGAAGGTGTTGAGGTTCGGAAGAAAGGCAAGCTAAGTCCGAGGTTTATTGGGCGTATAAGGTTCCGAGACGAGTTGGACCAGATGGCGTATCGGCTTGAGTTGCCGCAGAGCTTAGTCGATTCACGGCGTATTCCACGTTTCGATGCTTCGACGTTATCGCTCGAGATCCGTCGCGCATGTAGTAGCATGGAAGAGATCGAGGTTAATCCAGTTTGACCATGGAGGAGGAACCCATGCGATTCTTGATCGAGATGTGAAGGTTCTGCGTAAGAAGTCCGTATGCCTTTGGTTAAGGTTCTTTGGCGGAATCATGGCGTTGAAGAAGCTACGTGGGAACCCGAGGATATGATGAGACGAAGCAATACCCGCAACTCTTACGATCGGTAATTTCGAGGTCGAAATTATTTTTAAGGGGGTAGAACTGTAATATCCCGGGTTAAATGTTTTGTTGTTGCATGATGTTGCATGTGTCTAGTGTCTTTGCGTGGCTATTTCTATGTTTTGGGGGCTTAATTGAAGTCTAAGTGTATGCACAGTGAATGGGAAAATTTTGATTTTTGGGTGTTAAGTCGGGAGCCGTTGGAGCTGGGGTATAAGAGTTTTATTTGGTGTTTTGTTGAACAAGAAAGGAGCTGGTGGAGTGGCGGGATAGGCGCCACTAAGGCTTGTGTGTGTGGCGTCATTTGCGGGAGGGAGAGGTCTTGTGTTCAAGCTGCGAGGTGGCCACCTTTTGGCTTTCTTTTGACGCCTAGGAAGGGAGAGTTTGTAGGCGGTTCAAACTCGCTTGGACCTAGTCTATGGGTGAGATGGACGGCAAGGAGTGAATTGTGGAAGGAGACTAATTCAAATGCTTTTGAATTGGTGGCTTGGAGTGTTTAGGGGATTGTGGCGAATTTTAGGAGAGAGTTTGGGGAATGGCCGGTTTGGTGAGTGCATGAGGGTGTGCCGAAATGCACTTTTCATTTGGTGCATTTTTGGTCATATTGGGTAAAAGGAAGTTCTCCTTTTTTGTCAAGTAAGTCGATTTTTCTAAAGCATTTTCTCTCATTCTCTTCACTCCATCAAGCCGAAACTCTAAGAGAGTTCTTCATACATTCTTTTGCAAAACCGAAAGCTCAATCTCTCTTGTGCCGAATCCATATCCCTCTTTAGCCAAAACTTCTAATTGTTCTTATCATTTCATTAAACCGAAACCTTAACATCTTGTTCCCTTAAACCTTCGTTTTATTTTCTTTCTCTTCCCTATACCCTTTAGCCAGAAACTTTACCTATTTTTCATCTTCTCTCTTTGCACTCAAAGCCGAACATAGGTGTGTTAAGCATCTTGGCGAATCCTCTTTTCTTCTCGCTTAGTGTGTTAGCCTAATTTCCCCTCTCTCCTAGTGGTGTTCATCTTGGCGAATCCTAGAGAAGTGTTGATCTGGTTGGGGTTTGTTCTTCAATCGTTTGGGGCTAGGTAAGTGCTTGGCCGAATGGCCATTTCTCCTCTCTCTTGTGCTTTATCGTGTTGGGTTGGTTAAGAGCCGACTTTGGGTTCGTTTGGAAGGAATTAACCTTTTGTTAATCATCGCATTATAGGGCTTTTGGATTGTGGAAGCAAGCAAGAGGAGCCATTTTCTTCTGCCAATTAATTGGTAAGGGGTAAGTGATTGGTTGTTGTTAGTTTAATCGTTTGGTTTCGATTAAGTCGTGAATGATAAAAGATTAACTGCTATTCTTTTCAAGGTGGTGGCCGATCATCTTAGAAGGACCATTGTGGTTCGGGATTTGGTAGGAAACCAAATCGAGTATAGAGGTAAGGGTGATTCGACAAACCCCTTGGGTTAATTATTGTTGGCCGAATGTTAGATGTCTAACTCCTATTTGGCCGATTGTAGGATCAAGGATACAAGGAGCTTTAGATCGTTTCTTTTAGTATTAAAGGTTGCGCTTTAGCAGGTGTGTAAACTAACACACTATACTTAGTGATATTGTTATTAGACCTGTTTGCCTATTAAAATCATGACAGTATGATGGATTATTGGATACCCAAACGGGGTATGTGTACGTATCCGGGTAAGTCAGTATTGTTACGAGATTACTGATGATCTATATGGTATCATGACTATGTATGTATGTGATATGGGGCATGAGTCAAACATATTAACATGATATGCATAATTTGTATGATATGCATGATTACATGAGTTGGTTTGTTGATGGGTGATATGAGTGGAGGGGCGGTGATGATTTGTGCTTGTGAGCACCAGTGTTTTGGTAACACACTTTGTGACTTTGGGTCACCAGGTGCTTTGGTAGCACATTTGTGTCTTTGGGACACGGAGGTTGGGCACCTCATTGCGACTTGTCCCCGTGGTTTAACACCACCGTGGGTTGGCCCCACTTTGAGATATGGGATCGTCTCACGCTAGTGATTGGGTATCACACGATGGGTTGGCCCCATCATTCGATTATTGTGACTTCGGGTCACCAAAGCTTTGGTAGCACATTTGTGTCTTTGGGACACCGAGGTTGGGCACCTCATTGCGACTTGTCCACGTGGTTAACACCACCGTGGGTTGGCCCCACATGAGATATGGGATCGCCTCGCTAGTGATTGGGTATCACACGATGGGTTGGCCCCATCATTGGATTTGTGACTTGGTCACCGGTGCTTGGGTAGCACAAACGTGTCTTTGGGACACCGGTGTTTTGGTAACACATTGTGACTATATGTCACCGGTGGTTTAGCACCACCAGGTGGTTTGGTACCACACGGGGTAGAAAAGCGATACGGATGGTTAGGATCGGGTTGCATTAATTATGTTGCTATGTATGATGTGTGTTAGCATGTTGTTTCATCGGGGCGGGATTTATGCCTTGAGTCATTCGACTCACCCTCTCCTTTGACATTTCAGGTGACCCGTGAGCGCGGACATGGAGCCGGGGTGGACTCGGGGTGCACATGCCATGCTTTAATAAAAGTTTCGCCGCACTATTCACTCTGGTACTTTAGCTTATTTATTTTTATTCGAGATTAAATTTGGATTTGTAAAAGGCCTTTAAATTATGTTTTATGATGGGTATGTTCTAATTAGATTCTCAACTCGCTTAACAAATAACTTGGCATGAAATTTTACTAAAACTTGGAAAGACAACGTTTTCAAAATTATATCGCAATGTGTTTTAAACTATACCATCGGGTATCTCGCTATGTTTTGCTATACAATAAACTCAAATGATTTCCAAATCAAACTCGATTTTCTACTAAGTCTAAAATGTTTCAAAATGGCACTAAGAAACTATTGGAAGTGCTAAATGAAATCAACTCGCTTTAACTATACACTTGGATAAGTTTTCAAAATCTAATCAAACAAGCCTACTCAAATTTTCCTCAAATTCACTATGTTTTCACCCCACTTCTAAACGAAAAAAAAAAAAGATCACTCAAAGACGTTTTCCCAGTAACATACCGATTCGGGCGTGGTGTCTTGTCCGAGTTTGGGGTGTTACGTGTCGTGGCCGTGTGGACAATAAGAATCCCGTCTCGACATAGCGCAGGGCCGTGCGAATCGGTTCCAACCACTTTTCGACGTCACGGATCCAACCACTATACCACGGGCACGCACAAAGCAAAGCACGCGCGGCGCCCCATGACCGTGTGAAGCTATCGACTTTCCAACCACGGGCGTAAACACACCCGTGCCTTAAAACCGTGCCAACATACTGACTTTTCGAACACAGGCTAGACACGAGAGTGGGGTAACCAACACGCCTAGGTACCGAGCCGTGCGATGCGACCGTGTGAATCGATACACCCTCAACCCACGGGCGTGGGAAACTGCCAGACTTGAAATTTTATTTAAACACGATACCCCTCTCGTTTCTCTTCTTAATTCCTTCTTTCTTCTTTCCTCCTTCTTTCTTTCTTTCTTTCTGTTCTCTCTTTTTCTTTTTCCCACGACAAATTCTATTTTCTTTCTCTTTACCTTTCTTGTCTTTAAATATATATTTAGTTTATTTTAAATTTGTTTTAATAAATCCTGGCTAATCCCCCACGAGTCTCCCAATTTCTTCATCTAGCGCAGAACTCATGGGCAACCACCACATCCAGACTAGCCCTCCAACTTATCTTTCACCACGACCACTGCCAACTCAAGGAGCCCATCCATAATTCAGGAAGTTTTACTTATCCCCATATCTTTTGATCTGAACATTACATTTATATTATATATCTTTGTACATTGAGGGCAATGTACATCTTAAGTGTGGGGGGTGAACAACCTAAAAAGGTGCCTAAAATTTTTCATTATTCTCAAATTTCTGAAATTAGGTTCCAAAGTTTTTGCATTGTTCTCAAAATCCTGAATGAAACACCCCAAACCCGGCCCACGAACCCTGACCGGATCTGGTATGTTCCTGGAGTAAAACAGTTCAAAACTTGTTTGTTTCTTGGAAAACTTTGGGTGATTTAGGAGAAAAATTTGGATTGGGTTCAAATTGAAAACATCGTTATTCTCGAAGATTATGCTTTATTAAGACTTTATTGTTATATTTCAAAACCATAAGTTAAAGGAAAAAGTCGAGTTTTTAGAGTTTACTATTTAAATTGAAAATCATTTGTGTTAGGTGTTAAAACATTTAAAGATTTATTTTTTAAGAAAAGTTGCTTAAACTTTAAATTGATAAAAATTGTATCATAATAAAATAAATAAAAATGCATGCATAATCAGTTTATAGCTATGGCCTTATTACATTAAAACAAAACCCGAATAAATCCAAAATACTTAGAAATAAAAAGTCCAAAAATAAAGTCTGAGTTGAACATGGCCACCACTAAGCTCCTGTGACCGGTCCGTTCTTGAGTGTCACCTGAAAAATATCCCACAGCGGTGAGTCAAAGCAGACTCGGTGTGTATAACCAACACTAAGCCCCAACGATTCGGGCATATCATATCATATCATACGTATATATAACGAGATAGAAATAATGATGCAAACCCAACCCATACCTAGATAACCATCCGCTACACATCACCCGTACCAACCATCACACCGTGGGGACTACTAAGTCGACCCTCCATCCGCTACACATCATCGAAGGCGCCATTTGCTGCACGACTTGCTCATCGCCCTTATAAATTTTGTGGCATAGCCACGGATAATTAAATGTGACATAAGTCACCACATAGTAATTTGTGACATAAGTCACCACATTCGAATTATGTGACATGAGTCACCAAATATCGTGGTAAAACCACCGGATCACTTCCCTTTCATAAGCACCCATATGCCCCATGTCATACAAGTCATGCGAATATCATGCCTTAAGCCTTATTTCATATTCATAACCAATTCTCATTCATGCCACATTCACGCTTCATAGTACTATTAATGAGTTTTGGAGAATAACGCACTCTGAATATGCCGTACCATTGAATGGTACCTTTAGCCATATCTTTCACATTCTTATAAACACATATATTAAGTTAATACCGTAAATCTAATAAGAGTTAGTGTGGGGTTACACACCTGGCACTTAACGTGTCTACTGAAATCCCGGAAAACCCAATCTAATGCTTTAGATCCTTAGTTCCTACATTCGGCCAACACTAAGTATTTTAGCAAAAGCCTATTCGGCTATATAATCAAATCCCGAAGGATTAGCACAACCAAAATCCTTACCTTGCGGCCGATTTAGTTACCACTCAAATCCCGAAATTGCTATCTGCTAATGGAGATGTCGAAATCTCTGCATAACCTTTGTTAAAATCGGTTCCAACCCAAAACTCATGAAAGAGTCTTATGGCCGAATACCACCTTGGCTTACCTTGTGAATCTTAAGTCCCGAAATTGCTACTTGGTTGTGGTATCTGTCGAAATACCTATAGACTCATGTTAGATCCGATTTTCAATCACTTAATAAACTTAATAAATGGCCTTCAGCCTAAGATCATACTTTTCTTACCTTAGATATTGAAATCCTGAAGATCTCCTCCTTATAGTCGACTATAGACAAATCCCGAAACCTCCTTTATAGTTTCGGCCAAAGAACATAAATGGTATTAGAGTCTTGATTTCTGGCTTAAAGGAAAGAAATAAAATGACGACAATTGAATCCTTACCCTTAATGTCTTTGTGAGTCGACGGCACCTTTGCTTACACTCTAGGAGTTATTCGGCTATGGCTAGATGTTGATCAAATGGGTTTCGGCTTTAACAAAAATGAAGAGGAAGAGTATGAGACTTTAGGGGTTGCGGCAATGAAGAAAGAGGGAGAAGAAGATTTCGAACAAATGAGAGAAAAAGAGATGAAGGGAGGTTAGGCAATGGTGGTGTTTTGACTTAAGAAATTCCGGCACACCCCTAAAAGAAGAGAAGAGAACCAAAAATACAACTATCCCCTAAAGAAATTTCGGCTCTCCCTCCTATACACACCTAGCCGAATTTGTCACCAAAGACTCCCTTGGCCAGCCAACTCTTCTTCCCCTTATCAAACCCCAAAATTTCCTCCTTATTTTTCTCTTTCACACCCATTCAAAATAATTGAAATAATCCAACATTTATCCTCCCATCTCAGCTGAATTTTAAAGAAATTAACCACATCTAAAGCTCATCTCCTTGGTGTCCCATTGCCGTCCACCTCTGTCTCTCCTTGCTGCAAAAATAAACACTCCCATTTGCTTCCCTTGCAGCTCGAACCTAGCCCTTGCACCTTGCATATGGCGTCACTTACCAGGGCTTTAAGTGGCGCCTCCTTGCCACTTTAACAAGCTGATTTTTGTGTCCTATTTCCCCTACTAATTTTCTTAAGGCCTATCAAGCTTAGCTCCTCTTTAAAACGTAAAATTCAATATTTTTCTAAGGCATTCACCTACACTCTTAAAGTTCTAAAAATTCATAAAACATATTTACAACACACACATGCATGCTACTTCACATAATTAAGCAATAATGCACAATCCCAAAATCCCGGATATTACAGTTCTACCCCCTTAAAATAATTTCGTCCTCGAAATTACCTGGCTAAAATAGGTGAGGGTATTGCTGTCGCATTGCATCTTCTGGCTCCCAAGAAGCTTCTTCTGATCCATGATTACGCCATAACACTTTGACTAAAGGAACTGATTTCCTTCGTAATACCTTCACATCTCGTTCCAAGATCTGGATCGGCTCCTCCTCGTAGGACAAATCTGGCCTTAGCTCCACCTCCTCAACTGGCACTACATGAGATGGATCCGATCGGTAACCATGTAGCATAGAAACATGGAACACATCGTGCATCTGCTTCAACTCCGAGGCAACTCTAATCGGTATGCCACCGGTACAACCCGCTTCAATACCCGATAAGGTCCTATAAACACGGGACTTAACTTCCCTTTGCGACCAAATCTCATCACCTTCTTCCATGGCGAAACTTTAAGAAACACCGATCTCCCACAAGAAATTCTATTTCCTTTACGCTTAAGATCCGTATCGACTTCTCGCATCGGATGCCTCCTTTAATCGTGCGAAATTAACTTAACCTTTTCTTCGGATTCTCGCCACAATCTCTGGACCCAAAACTTGACGTTCTCTTAATTGTCAGCCCAACACGTAGGAGTCGACACCTCCGTCCATACAATGCTTCATACGGTGCCATCCGAATCAACGGCTTGATAGTCATTATTATATGCAAATTCTGCTAAAGGCAAGTATTCTTCCCAACATCCTCTAAAGTCTATTACACTGACCTCTCAACATATCTTCCAACACTTGGACCACTCGCTTCCAGATTGACCGTCATTGTGGATGAAATGCCGTAGTGAAATCCAATCTGGTGCCCAAAGCTTGATGTAGTGCTTTCCAAAACCGAGACGTAAACCTTGGATCCCTATCTGAAATAATTGACATCGGCACTCCATGCAACCTCACAATTTCCGCCACATACAACTTCGCCAACCTCTGCAAAGAATAGTCAACCCGCACTGGTATGAAATGCGCGGATTTTGTCAATCGGTCCACTATCACCCATACCGAGTCCTTCTTAGTAGGCGTAAGGGGAAGCCCACTAACGAAGTCCATGGTGATTCTCTCCCACTTCCACTACGGAATCTTTATCAGCTGAAGCAACCCTGACGGAACTTGGTGTTCAGCCTTGACTTGCTGACACGTCAAACATTTCCCTACAAATTCGGTAACTTCCCGCTTAAGACCAGGCCACCAAAACTGTTCCCGTAGATCTCTATACAACTTACTACCTCCAGGATGCATAGCATAAGGGCTACTATGCGATTCCTGAAGAATTTTCTGCCTTAACTCCTTATCCTTAGGCATACAGACCTTGCCATGAAAACACAGTACTCCCTCACTGTTAATACCATAATCCTCTAACTCCCCACTATGCACTTGTCGCAACTTAACACTTAAATCATCATCTGCCAACTGACTCTCTTTCACCTCCTCCAACCATGTTGGCTTAACTTGCAATTCTGCCAGCAGACTTCCATCATCATAAAAGCTAAGATGTGCAAACATCGCCCTCAGATCCGACACTAGTTTCCGACTTAGGGCATCTGCTACCACATTCGCCTTGCCCGGATGATATTCAATAGAACAATCGTAGTCTTTCAATAACTCCACCCACCTTCGCTGTCTCAGGTTCAGCTCTTTCTGAGTCAACAGATACTTAAGGCTCTTGTGGTCTGTGTAGATCACTGACTTTTCTCCATATAGGTAGTGCCTCCATACCTTAAGGGCAAAGACCACTGCCGCCAATTCCAAATCATGTGTCGGGTAGTTCACCTCGTGTGGCCTTAACTGCCGAGACGCATAAGCGACTACCTTCCCGTCTTGCATCAGGACACATCCTAATCCTGTGTGAGAAGCATCACAATACACCACGAAATCCTTTCCCGCTTCCGGCTGAATCAAGACTGGAGCTTCAGTCAAGACCCTCTTAAGCTTCTCAAAACTCTCCTGTTGCCTATCTGTCCATACAAAAAGTACTTCCTTTCTTAACAACTTCGTCAAAGGTGCAGCTATTAATGAGAACCCTTCTACAAACCTTCTGTAGTAGCCTGCCAATCCCAAGAAACTACGAACCTCTGCCACCGACTTAGGTGGTTTCCAATCCAGCATTGCTTCGATCTTCCTAGGATCCACCCTTCTTCCTTCTGCAGACACTACATGCCCTAATAATGCAACCTTCTTCAGCCAAAATTCACACTTACTGAATTTGGCATAGAGCTTCTTCTCCCTTAACACTTGCAACACTATCCGGAGATGCTCGTTATGTTCCTCCTCTGACTTAGAATACACTAGGATGTCGTCTATGAACACAACGACGAATCGATCCAAGTAGGGTTGAAAAACCCGGTTCATCATATCCATGAACGCTACGGTGGCGTTCGTCAATCCAAACGGCATTACTACTGAAACTCAAAATGCCCGTATCTTGTCCTAAAAAGTGTCTTATGGATATCCACCTCCTTCACCTTAAGGTGATGATACCCGGACCTTAGATCTATCTTGAAAACACACCGCGCTACCTTAAGCTGATCGAACAAGTCGTCTATCCCTTGGCAACGGGTACTTGTTCTTGATGGTCGACTTATTCAATGACGGTAATCTATGCACATACGCATAGTCCCGTCCTTCTTCTTCTTCAAACAAGACCGGTGCTCCCCATGGAGACACCTGCTGGGTCGAATGAACCCACGGTCAAGCAACTCCTGGATTTGAGCCTTGAGCTCCACCAACTCCTTTGGTGCCATTCTATACGGAGAGATAGATACTGGCGCCGTTCCAGGCAACAAGTCAATTCCAAACTCCACCTCCCGCGTGGGTATTCTGTAAACTCCTCCGGAAAACATCCAAAAATTCCCTTCTTGTTTCTAAATCCACTAACTCCCTCTTCTTTTGCATCCAACGCACTAACGAAGGTCAAAAATGCCTCGCACCCTTTCCGAACCATCTTATCCGCCTTTAATGCTGAAACTACATTAGCCAAATAGTTTCTTCTTTCTCCTATCATAATTATCTCCTCATCTTCCGGGGTCCTTAACTCCATTCGCTTAGCTGCGCAATCAAATTTAGCCCGATGTTCCACTAGCCACTCCATACCAAGAATGAGATCAAATTCTCCGAAGGGTAGTTCCATCAAGTCGGCAGGGAATACCACTCCCTGAATCTCTAGAGGTACATTGCGAAAATATCCTATTCACCACTCAGCTTTGACCTAACGGGCTTACTACAGTCATCTCCTACTAGATAGTTCGGATGCTATGCCTAGCGTTTCGACTACTCTACATGCAACATACGAGTGGGTCGAGCCAACATCAATTAAAGCAAAGTAAGGCTTATCAGCTATAAGGAACATACCGGTTATGACGTCCGGTGCGTCTCCATCCTCCCTCCGATAAACTGCATACACCAGACCCGGCTGTCTTGCCTCCGTATTACCAACACCTCTGCCCGGTGTTCCCCGTCCTCTTCCTGAACCATTACCTCTGCCAATCGGACCACGACCCCGCTGAGGCTGCTGTCCCCCTCTTCTAGCCTGGTTAAAACCCTAACCTGCTGGTCGGCCCCCGTCTATTTTTATAGGACAGTCCTTAATCATGTGGTCCTTGGACCCACACTTGAAACATCCCCCTATCTTCTTCCAACACTCTCCTAGGTGCATCTTTCCACACTGAGTACAAGTACGGTACTGCCCTCCTGTAGCACCCTGCTGACCTCGCGGCCCATCAACTCTCTGTCTCTTTTGAGCATTCCAGGATGACCCTGATGATCCAAAACCTCTCCTTTGCCTGTTCCTATCCGTATTCTGCCTTACAGATTCCTTAACCCCTTCGGCTACCTTAGCCTTTTCCACCAACACTGCAAACTCCCGCTCCTGCTGTGGAGCTATCAACAACCTTAGGTTATCCCTCAGGCCGTCCTCAAACCGGACACATTGCTCATGCTCCGTAGCCACGATACCTCGAGCATACCGGCTCAACCTTAAGAATTCAGCCTCGTACTCCGCTACGGACTTGTTCCCTTGAACCACCCGAAATGCCTTCCTCTGAGTATCGGTATAACTAGTTCCAACATACTTCTTCCGATATGCCGCCTTAACATACTCCCAAGTGAGATCCTCAAATAGTGTAGCACCATCCCGAATCGTGAGCCACCAGCGATATGCCTCATCGCGAAGTAGCGACACCATTCCCTTCGGCTTCCTTCAAGAATGATCCAAATCATCCATAATTCGCTCTGCCGCTTCCACCAATACTCGGCCGTCTTCGGGTGCCACACCGATACGCCATGGAATACTTCACTCTATTGGCTCGGAGTCGCCAGGTGCATTTCCGAGCTCCCCCATCTCCACTGCTCTCCACCACCATCTCAAGAACCCGCAGCATCGCTCATGCGATCTTCGCATCATCCCCGTCGATCCTCGATGCTCAACGCCCGACAATCGGGTGGTGGTGGTACCTCATTCTCGGACACTTGACCAGACCTAACGGTTTCCGATACGGCCATTCTGCCTCTACCACACCCTCGCGTATTATGACCACGTCCCCTAGAACTCATGTCTACGATTGCGATTTAATGCTTTTTAGAAAGTTTTATGCATTAGTCTTTGTTCCACTAATTATCCACGAACAAGTTTTATGTAAGGAAGTTTAGTAGTAGTTCTTTCGATCATTTCAAAGTTTTGTTTCAAGTCTTCTATCCTAGTTCAGAGAAAGAAGCACCTTCATTCAGTAGTATCTACTACACACATTCATCACTTGTACATTTTTGTCCGTTTTAATCCCAGGGGTATTTTCATAATTTGTCCTATAGGGGTATTTTGGTAAATTTTCAAATTAGGGTATCTTGATATTTTGCAAAAATAGGGGTTTTTGGTATTTTTGGTAAAGTAGGAATATCTTAATAAAAGTCGAGGATAATATGGTAACTTTATAAACCAAGGGTATTTTAGTAATCTTACAAACCAGGGGTATTTGGGTAATTTTTTTGTAAATCGGGAATATTTCAAAAAAATTTCTTTTTAAGGTCTAAAATAGTTTTTACAAATCAAAGGGGTAATTTGGTGATTTTAAAACTAAGATTTATAAAACAATGTAGCAGGTCCCTTTCGGGTTTTAATTATTGAGTTTAGCCTGTGAATGAGTCCTCTTGGTTAGGGTGAACCGTTACTACGCACCATGTAGGATTCGAGTGAAGAGGAGGTGAGTCACTAGGACTGCTTAAATACCAGGCTCTTCCTGAATCCAATCCTAGACATGCGCACAATGGTTGCCACACCCTAACTCGGCGACTTAGTCATAGGTTTGTTTAATTAGGCCTTAAAGTTTTATGAAATTCTGTATTGAAGTAAGCTAATCCTAGGGTTCCATAACTTAATATACTACTATACGTTCCCGTTATACCCATATACAAATCATACATTAATTCACACAACTGTTAGGGGTACTTACCTGGTGGACTTTGGGCCGGAGACTTAGGTGCCATGCCAGAAAAACCTGCTTATTTCACAAAAATTTTCACAAAACTTATTTGGGCTCTATTTTGAAAACGTTATGGGGTTTAAACCCAAGGCCGAGAGTTTAAAATTGGGCTCTGATACCAAACTAAAACAACCCAAACCCGGCCCACGAACCCTGACCGGATCTGGTATGTTCCTGGAGTAAAACAATTCAAAACTTGTTTGTTTCTTGGAAAACTTTGGGTGATTTAGGAGAAAAATTTGGATTGGGTTCAAATTGAGAACATCGTTATTCTCGAAGATTAGGCTTTATTAAGACTTTATTGTTATATTTCAAAACCATAAGTTAAAGGAAAAAGTCGAGTTTTTAAAGTTTACTATTTAAATTGAAAATCATTTGTGTTAGGTGTTAAAACATTTAAAGATTTATTTTTAAGAAAAGTTGCTTAAACTTTAAATTGATAAAAATTGTATCATAATAAAATAAATAAAAATGCATGCATAATCAATTTATAGCTATGGCCTTATTACATTAAAACAAAACCCGAATAAATCCAAAATACTTAGAAATAAAAAGTCCAAAAATAAAGTCCGAGTTGAACATGGCCACCACTAAGCTCCTGTGACCCGATCCGTTCTCGAGTGTCACCGAAAAATATCCCACAACGGGTGAGTCAAACAGAGACTCGGTGTGTATAACCAACACTAAGCCCCAACGATTCGGGCATATCATATCATATCATACGTATATATAACAGATAGAAATAATGATGCAAACCCGAACCCATACCTAGATAACCATCCGCTACACATCACCCGTACCAACCATCACACGCGTAGGGACTACTAAGTTGACCCTCCATCCGCTACACATCATCGAAGCGCGTCATTTGCATGACGACTTGCTCATCGCCCTTATAAATTTTGTGGCATAGCCACCAGATAATTAAATGTGACATAAGTCACCACATAGTAATTTGTGACATAAGTCACCACATTCAGATTATGTGACATGAGTCACCAAATATCGTGGTAAAACCACCAGATCACTTCCCCTTTCATAAGCACCCATATGCCCCATGTCATACAAGTCATGCGAATATCATGCCTTAAGCCTTATTTCATATTCATAACCAATTCTCATTCATGCCACATTCACGGTTCATAGTACTATTAACAGAGTTTTGGAGAATAACGTACCTGAATATGCCGTACCATTGAATGGTACCTTTAGCCATATCTTTCACATTCTTATAAACACATATAATAAGTTAATACCGTAAATCTATTAAGAGTTAGTGTGGGGTTACACACCTGGCACTTAACGTGTCTACTGAAATCCCGGAAAACCCGATCTAATGCTTTAGATCCTTAGTTCCTACATTCGGCCAACACTAAGTATTTTAGCAAAAGCCTATTCGGCTATATTATCAAATCCCGAAGGATTAGCACAACCAAAATCCTTACCTTGCGGCCGATTTAGTTACCACTCAAATCCGGAAATTGCTATCTGCTAATGAGATGTCGAAATCTCTGCATAACCTTTGTTAAAATCGGTTCCAACCCAAAACTCATGAAAGTGGCCTATGGCCGAATACCACCTTGGCTTACCTTGTGAATCTTAAGTCCCGAAATTGCTACTTGGTTGTGGTATCTGTCAAAATACCTATAGACTCATGTTAGATCTGATTTTCAATCACTTAATAAACTTAATAAATGGCCTTCAGCCTAAGATCATACTTTTCTTACCTTAGATATTGAAATCCCGAAGATCTCCTCCTTATAGTTGACTATAGACAAATCCCGAAACCTCCTTTATAGTTTCGGCCAAAGAACATAAATGGTATTAGAGTCTTGATTTCGGCTTAAAGGAAAGAAATAAAACGACGACAATTGAATCCTTACCCTTAATGCTGTGGTCGACGGCACCTTTGCTTACACTCTAGGAGTTATTCGGCTATGGCTAGATGTTGATCAAATGGGTTTCGGCTTTAACAAAAATGAAGAGGAAGAGTATGAGACTTTAGGGGTTGCGGCAATGAAGAAAGAGGGAAAAGAAGATTTCGGCCTTAACAAATGAGAGAAAAAGAGATGAAGGGAGGTTCGGCAATGGTGGTGTTTTGACTTAAGAAATTTTGGCACACCCCTAAAAGAAGAGAAGAGAACCGAAAATACAACTATCCCCTAAAGAAATTTCGGCTATCCCTCCTATACATACCTAGCCGAATTTGTCACCAAAGACTCCCTTGGCCGGCCAACTCTTCTTCCCCTTATCATATCCCAAATTTTCCTCCTTATTTTTCTCTTTAACACCCATTCAAAATAATTGAAATAATCCAACATTTATCCTCCCATCTCAGCAGAATTTTAAAGAAATTAACCACATCTAAAGCTCATCTCCTTGGTGTCCCATTGCCGTCCACCTCTGTCTCTCCTTGCTGCAAAAATAAACACTCCCATTTGCTTCCCTTGCAGCTCGAACCTAGCCCTTGCCCCTTGCATATGGCGTCACTTACCAGGGCTTTAAGTGGCGCCTCCTTGCCACTTTAACAAGCTGATTTTTGTGTCCTATTTCCCCTACTAATTTTCTTAAGGCCTATCAAGCTTAGCTCCTCTTTAAAACGTAAAATTCAATATTTTTCTAAGGCATTCACCTACACTCTTAAGGTTCTAAAAATTCATAAAACATATTTACAACACACACAGGCATGCTACTTCACATAATTAAGCAATAATGCACAAGCCCAAAATCCCGGATATTACACTGAATTTAGTCTTGTTTGAAAGTAAATTTCTCATATTACTAATTAGGATGAAATTTCTGATAATTTATGATTTTTATTGATATGTTTTAGATTAAGTCATTGATAATTTTGCGTTGATAATTAAATTCTAAGAATACTAGAAAATTAAGCATAATAAGTCTATTTTTTTGAATTAAAAAGTTTCTAGGTCGTCTACCTGAATTTAAATATTACCTTGAAATTTGATATTTACAAGGTTGATGTCAAAAATACCCATAATTTTTGTGAGTTTTTGAGCCTTATAGAGCATAAATTCTTTTTCTTGCTCACTTTATTGAGTATGAGTATGTCAACACTGATTTGTTATTCTAGAACTTGCATCGATTATACATGTCGAGACCACACTTTTGATTTGATATACAGAGATGATAAAGGCACCTAGGTTTTAACCCACTAACTCCATTAAAAGCCTACCTTCACAAATTAACCCCTAGTCAACCCCTTTTAATCCTAACAACCCTATTTATTGACTCACCCACTAATATTAACCCAAAACCCTTTTTATTTGTTATCACCATTCTTTTTAACTACCCTTCTATCGAGATTTAATTTGATTAGTTGCCTAATTATGATTTTTATTTCAGTAGCTTATCCTTTATTATGTATTTATTATGTATTTATGATGATAAAAAAAATGATGTATATTCATTATTAGTTATGTGATTAAATGAGCTTATACATTTATTCCAAATATCAAAGAAGAAGCTCGTATTATTAGTATTATTAGTTTTCAATTGATGTAATTATTATTATTAGTTCATTAATTCTTAGTTAGGTAATTTGTCAATTCAATCTCGATTCTAACCCTCTAATTCAGCCTTATTTCACACCTTAACCCTAGCCCCGTCACAACCCTAACAAAGACCTTTTGATTTGTGTTTCATCTCATATTTCAGTGGTGGAGATTTGATTTTCATGCAAGCCTATGGGATTAACTCTTCATGTTTGACTTTTGAGTGCCTAAATTTTGAACCTCAAACACTTTGAGTGATTTGAGTGAATCTTTAGTGAGGATGTCAATCCTTGACAATTTCGAATCTGAGGTAATCATTTAGATGAAGGGAAACACCTATGTTTTGTGCTACAAAATATAAGGCTTATAGTGTTTGAATTTTTAGGACTCTTTGAGTTGAATTATCCATGCATAAATTATCTCTGAATTATGATGAGACACTATCAATGACTATTATGAATTATAGGAAGTTCATTTTAATTGTAGGTTGAGAATTTTGCTTGAGGACAAGCAAAAGCTTAAGTGTGGGGGTATTCAAAAAACTTGATCGCTGTGAATCAGAGTTTTAAAATTTATAAAAAGAATGATTGAACCTGAAAACTAACTCTGACAACGATTGAAGCAAGTGCACCTATCGAACAGTAGTATAGCTTAGGCAAGACTGGATTATCGAACCCAAAGGAACTAAAAGTACTAATACTAACTTTCTTTTTATTATCTAGCCTAAAAATAAAGAGAGATTGTTTATCTAATCTAAATTAATTAATTACTAAACTAAAGACTCTAAGACAAAGAAGAATGAATTTGGAAAATAACTTAGGAAAAACTCAGTTGATTTGGATGATACCCTAGGAAGAATCCACCTAGACTTCACTCGTTATCTAACACTGAACCATATGATTTATTCACTTAGTTTGATCTGTAAGACTCTCTAACGTATATTAAACCCTCTCTCGAGGCGAATAACGTCTAACCCTAGGTTAATTAGTGGAACTCTCGTTCTCTTATAATAACCCCCTAGAATAGCATTAAATCGATCTATGGATTCCCATATTAGGTTTCACCCTAATCTGGCAAAATCTCGTCACCCTATCTCTAGGCATGCGATCAACTCCGCTAAATTATGTTGGATCTACTCTTAGGCAGGGTCTATTCCTCCTCCACCTAAGCACATTAAATTTGGATTAAGCTTACATAATTAAGAACAAACTAAGTATTTATCATATAATTCAGAAAACAATAACAAGATTCATCATAGGTTTCATCCCCTTCGGGTATCCGAAGGGTTTAGTTCATAACAATAAAGGAAAACATCTCAAGAGAAAAGATAAAAACAAAACATAAGAAATCCCTAAAACCCCTAAAGGAATTGAAGGAGAGATCCACCATCTTGAGTATAATTCTGGCTTCTTGAGATGGATCAACTGGCTATCCCTGAGTGAATCCCCACAAATCTGCCTTCTCTGGCCTAGCACGACGCCCCTAGATGATGGCTTTGGGCTCCACCTCTTAGGTCATACTTAGGGTGTATTTATAGGATTTTGAAATACGTTTCTTTCTCCCTAAGTATCCTTTCACGAATGAAATTGCTCTTCTCCACGGCAGAGGCACGGCCATGGCGCACGCCCGTATGAATCGTGGCCAGGCCGTGTTCGGATTTCTTTAATGAGACACGGTCGTGTGAGTCGGGGTTAGACCGTGTTCTAGATGATTGACTTGGCACAGCCGTGTGGGTCCGAGTCCAGGCCGTGTCGATTTCCTCATTGGTCCATTTTGGTCCGTTTTGAGCCCGTTTCTCGTTCTTTTTATCCTTGGGTGCTTTCCTGAGTATAAGACATGAAAAGAAAGGATTAAGAGCACCTTTTTACATGAATCAAGGGATAATTCATCCAAAAGCATACTAAATGTGGGATTAAAATATGTTACTATTTTGGTTTATCAAATACCCCCACACTTAAGCTTTTGCTTGTCCTCAACCAAAATTCTCAACTTACAATTAAAACGAACTTCCTATAATTCATAATAATCATTGATAGTGTCTCATCATAATTCAGAGATAATTTATGCATGGATAATTCAACTCAAAGAGTCCTAAAAATTCAAACACTATAAGCCTTATATTTTGTAGCACAAAACATAGGTGTTTCCCTTCATCTAAATGATTACCTCTGATTCGAAATTGTCAAGGATTGACATCCTCACTAAAGATTCACTCAAATCACTCAAAGTGTTTAATGTTCAAAATTTAGGCACTCAAAAGTCAAACATGAAGAGTTAATCCCATAGGCTTGCATGAAAATCAAATCTCCACCACTGAAATATGAGATGAAACACAAATCAAAAGGTCTTTGTTAGGGTTGTGATGGGGCTAGGGTTAAGGTGTGGAATAAGGCTGAACTAGAGGGTTAGAATCGAGATTGAATTGACAAATTACCTAACTAAGAACTAATGAACTAATAATAATAATTACATCAATTGAAAACTAATAATACTAATAATACGAGCTTCTTGTTCGATATTTGGAATAAATGTATAAGCTCATTTAATCACATAACTAATAATGAATATACTTCATTTTTTTTTAACATCATAAATACATAATAAATACATAATAAAGGATAAGCTACTGAAATAAAAATCATAATTAGGCAACTATCAAATTAAATCTCGATATAAGGGTAGTTAAAAAGAATGGTGATAACAAAGAAAAAGGGTTTTGGGTTAATATTAGTGGGTGAGTCAATAAATAGGGTTGTTAGGATTAAAAGGGGTTCACTAGGGGTTAATTTGTGAAGGTAGGCTTTTAATGGAGTTAGTGGGTTAAAACCTAGGTGCCTTTATCATCTCTGTATATCAAATCAAAAGTATGGTCTCGACATGTATAATCGATGCAAGTTCTAGAATAACAAATCAGTGTTGACATACTCATAATCAATAAAGTGAGCAAGAAAAAGAATTTATGCTCTATAATGCTCAAAATCTCACAAAAATTATGGGTGTTTTGATGTCAACCTCGTAAATTTCAAACTTCAAAGTAATATTTAAATTCAGGTAGACATCCTAAAAAAAATTTTTAATTCTTGAAAAATAGACTTATTATGCTTGATTCTCTAGTATTTTTAGAATTTAATTATCACTGCACAATTATCAATGACTTAATCTAAAACATATCAATAAAAATCATAAATCATAAAAAATTTCATCCTAATTAGTAATATGAGAAATTTACTTTCAAACAAGACTAAATTCATGATTTTGAGAACAATGCAAAAAGTTTGGAACCTAATTTCAAAAATTTGAGAATAATGAAAAAAGTTAGGCACCTTTTTAGGTTGTTCACCCCCCCACACTTAAGATTTACATTGCCTTCAATGTAAAAAGATATATAATATAAATGTAATGTTCAGATCAGAGGATATGATCTTTTTTTGTTAAATTTTAATTTTTCTAAATTTTTCTTTCTTTTCATAGCAGGTACCTCTAGTTTATGACTAGAAGGAACCCAAGAGGACCTTTAGAATATGTCAGTGATATTGAAGCTACCGCTCGAAGAAATCGCAGAGAAATTAGGCGAGCCCTAAATTACTAAGAAGGAGAGCGAGAAGACAGATCCAATCCTACTGAAGGGATGGACGAAAATAATTTTCCACCACAAGATGTGGCAGAAAATAATGCTCCTCGTACTATGTTTGATTATGCTAAACCTCATTTAACAGGAGCCGAATCAAGTATTGTTAGGCCCGCTATAGCTGCTAATAATTTTGAATTAAAGCCTAACAATATACAAATGATTCAACAATTTGTTCAATTTGATGGTTTGCAGGACGAAGATCCGAATACTCATATAGCCAACTTTTTAGAGTTCTGTGATACCTTTAAAATAAATGGCGTTTCTGATGATGCCATACGTCTTCGGTTATTTTCCTTTTCATTAAGGAATAAAGCTAAACAGTGGTGAAACTCGCTACCACGAGGGTCAATCACTACATGGGACCAAATGACCGAAAAAAAATTATTAAAATATTTCCCACCGGCCAAAACGGCCAAATTACGTAATGATATCTCTTCTTTTGTGCAGATGGATTTAGAGACATTATACGATGCATGGGAGAGATATAAGGATCTCTTGAGAAGGTGTCCCCACCATGGTTTACCCTTGTGGCTCCAAGTCCAGACTTTCTATAACGGTGTAAACCCCTCAACGAGACAACTAATCAAATCAGCCGCCGGTGGAATTCTGAATAATAAAACTCCTGAAGCAGCCTACGAATTTATAGAAGATATTTCGCTGAATAACTATCAGTGGCAAGTTACAAGAACAAGGCCAATAAAAACAGCCGGAGTTTACAACCTCGACGCAGTAACCATACTATCAAATCAGGTAGAGTTGATGAATAAGAAGCTTGATAGTTTGTGTTCTTCGCAGGTACATCCAGTCATGCAGTGCGACATAAATGGGACTGTGGCGAATCTTGAGTACCCACCCTACCAACCGAGCACAGAGAGCGGACAGATGAACTATATAGGTAACAATTTCAGATCTAATAATAACCCATATAGTAATAATTATAATCCAGGTTGGAGGAACCACCCAAATTTTTGGTGGGGAGGTCAAGGAAATCAAGGAAATCAAAGACAACAACCTCCTCAAAATTTCCAAAATTAGCCCTATCCACAGGAAAAGAAGCCGAATCTTGAAGAGACGTTGAACAAATTCATAGCATCCATAGAAGCCCGTCTCTAAAAAACTGAGGTAACACTCGACACCCAACACACATCGATCAAAACGATCGAGAACCAAGTTGGAGGACTCACAAAGGCAATCGGGGAAATTACCCAGTCAGTTGGACAAATTGCGAAGCTATTATCCGAACGACCGCAAGGGCGTCTGCCGAGTAATACTGAAATTAATACAAGGGAGCAAATCCAAGCCAATACAGCTCAAGAAAGTGAAGAAGTAGACGAACCCAGTCCAACACAAGGAGACGAGGTAAAAAAAGGTAAAGTTGAGGTAACACAAGACAAGCCAAAACCGGTAATCAAGGAATACCAACCTCGCATACCATATCCCGAAGCATTAACAAGAGACGATACAGAGGAACAGTTCGGTAAGTTTCTTAAACTTTTAAAGAAATTACATATTAACTTACCGCTACTTAAAGCTCTTTCATAGATGCCAGATTCGAGGAAATTTTTAAAACATCTATTGACAAATAAGCGTAAATTAGACGAAGATCCACATGTGGAATTAAACGCAGAGTGCTCAGCAATGTTATAGAATAGACTACCACAAAAGCTAAAAGATCCAGGGAGCTTTACAATTCCATATTTAATTGGTAGACTTACTGTTGATAATGCGTTAGCTGATTTAGGGGCAAGCATTAATGTCATCCCTTACAAATAGTTTAAACAATTAGGTCTAGGGAAACCCAAACAAACTAGGATGAGCATTCAATTAGCTGATAAAACTCATTAGAATTCACGGGGTATTATCGAAGATGTTCTTGTAAAATTGATGATTCGTTTTCCCAAAGTAGATTTTGTTGTCTTAGACATGGATGAGGATAATTTGATTCCCTAATTTTAGGAAGACCCTTTTTAGCAACTGCCAGGACTAAAATTGATGTTGATGCAGGAGAACTCATACTTTGTGTAGGTAATGAGACAGTCACCATCAAGGCTCTGGACTCACCTAGAACATCGAATAATCAAGGTGAGAACGTAAATTCTACTGATAATCATTCGGTTAACCCCTATTTTCAGGAAGTACCACCAAAGAATACAACTGAACCCGATCGTAATCCTCAAGCCAACAAGGAAGTAGTTCATGAAGATCGAGGGATTCAGTTCGATGATCTAGACGAGTGGAAGGCACACTTCAAGGAGAAATTAGGGATACATGACGAAGAAACGGAACCACACAAGGTAAAACCGAAAGAGCCCCCAGATGATCTCATAGGAACAACAAACCACTTCAAAATAGGAGATCAAGTATTGATAGAAAAAACTAACCCTCGAATATCTCCTCCGGACCCTAACACAAACAAAGAAATACCTTTTAGGGTAACCAGTGTTTTCCATACGCAGCAGTCGAGTAAAGTAATCCTATTTTTGGTACTTTTACTATAAACACATCTCGACTTAAATCTTTTCAAGAGAATACAAATGATGGCATGAGGAAGGACTTCCAACTCCTCAAACCACCCTGACAATGCAAATGAGAGGAGAGTCTAGCTTAAGACTATAAAATAGCGCTTCTCGGGAGGCAACCCGAGCACTAACACAATTTATTTTTACATCTTGCTTTAAATTTATTTTTCTTATTCTTCTTTTCTTTACACCTAGTTGTAAACTAACCAGAAGTGCAGATTTCCAAGTCACACGGCCCTACACACGACCGTGGCCGTGGCCGTGTAGACCATAAGAATTCTCGTACTGGCATAGCAGAGGCCGTGCGAATCAGTTCCAACCACTTTTCGACGTCACGGATCCAACCACTACACCACGGGCACCGATAAAGAGGCACGGCCGTGCCCCATGATCGTGTGAAGCTACTGACTTTCCAACCACGGGCAGAACACGCCCGTGCCTTAAAACCGTGCCAACATACTGACTTTTCGAACACAGGCTAGAAACGAGAGTGGGGTAACCAACACACCTAGGTACCCGGCCGTGCGATGCGGCCGTGTGAATCGACACACCCTCAACCCACGGGCGTGGGAAACTGCCAGACTTGAAATTTTATTTAAACACCATACCCCTCTCGTTTCTCTTCTTAATTCCTTCTTTCTTCTTTCCTCCTTCTTTCTTTCTTTCTTTCTTTCTGTTCTCTCTTTTTCTTTTTCCCACGACAAATTCTATTTTCTTTCTCTTTACCTTTCTTGTCTTTAAATATATATTTAGTTTATTTTAAATTTGTCTTAATAAATCCTGGCTAATCCCCCACGAGTCTCCCAATTTCTTCATCTAACGCAGAACTCATGGGCAACCACCACATCTAGACTAGCCCTCCAACTTATCTTTCACCACGACCACTGCCAACTCAAGGAGCCCATCCATAATTCAGGAAGTTTTACTTATCCCCATATCTTCTGATCTGAACATTACTTTTATATTATATATCTTTGTACATTGAGGGCAATGTACACCTTAAGTGTGGGGGGGTGAACAACCTAAAAAGGTGCCTAACTTTTTTCATTATTCTCAAATTTCTGAAATTAGGTTCCAAACTTTTTACATTGTTCTCAAAATCCTGAATTTAGTCTTGTTTGAAAGTAAATTTCTCATATTACTAATTTGGATGAAATTTCTGATGATTTATGATTTTTATTGATATGTTTTAGATTAAGTCATTGATAATTGTGCATTGATAACTAAATTCTAAGAATACTAGAGAATCAAGCATAATAAGTCTATTTTTTCTGAATTAAAAATTTTCTAGGTCGTCTACCTGAATTTAAATATTACCTTGAAATTTGATATTTACAAGGTTGATGTCAAAAATACCCATAATTTTTGTGAGTTTTTGAGCCTTATAGAGCATAAATTCTTTTTGTTGCTCACTTTATTGATTATGAGTATGTCAACACTGATTTGTTATTCTAGAACTTGCATCGATTATACATGTCGAGACCACACTTTTGATTTGATATACAGAGATGATAAAGGCACCTAGGTTTTAACCCACTAACTCCATTAAAAGCCTACCTTCACAAATTAACCCCTAGTGAACCCCTTTTAATCCTAACAACCCTATTTATTGACTCACCCACTAATATTAACCCAAAACCCTTTTTATTTGTTATCACCATTCTTTTTAACTACCCTTATATCAAGATTTAATTTGATTAGTTGCCTAATTATGATTTTTATTTCAGTAGCTTATCCTTTATTATGTATTTGTTATGTATTTATGATGATAAAAAAAACGATGTATATTCATTATTAGTTATGTGATTAAATGAGCTTATATATTTATTCCAAATATCGAAGAAGAAGCTCGTATTATTACTATTATTAGTTTTCAATTGATGTAATTATTATTATTAGTTCATTAGTTCTTAGTTAGGTAATTTGTCAATTCAATCTCGATTCTAACCCTCTAATTCAGCCTTATTTCACACCTTAACCCTAGCCCCGTCACAACCCTAACAAAGACCTTTTGATTTGTGTTTCATCTCATATTTCAGTGGTGGAGATTTGATTTTCATGCAAGCCTACGGGATTAACTCTTCATGTTTGACTTTTGAGTGCATAAATTTTGAACCTCAAACACTTTGAGTGATTTTAGTGAATCTTTAGTGAGGATGTCAGTCCTTGACAATTTCGAATCTGAGGTAATCATTTAGATGAAGGGAAACACCTATGTTTTGTGCTACAAAATATAAGGCTTATAGTGTTTGAATTTTTAGGACTCCTTGAGTTGAATTATCCATGCATAAATTATCTCTGAATTATGATGAGACACTATCAATGACTATTATGACTTATAGGAAGTTCGTTTTAATTGTAAGTTGAGAAATTTTGCTTGAGGACAAGCAAAAGCTTAAGTGTTGGGGTATTTGATAAACCGAAAGAGTAACATATTTTAATTCCACATTTAATATGCTTTTGGATGAATTATCCCTTGATTTATGTAAAAAGGTGCTCTTAATCCTTTCTTTTCATGTCTTATACTCAGGAAAGCACCCAAGGATAAAAAGAACTAGAAACGGGCTCAAAACGGACCAAAACGGACCAATGAGGAAATCGACACGGCTTGGACTTAGACCCACACGGCCGTGCCAAGTCAATCATCTAGAACACGGTCTAACCCCGACTCACACGGCCGTGTCTCATTAAAGAAATCTGAACACGGCCTGGCCATGATTCACACAAGCGTGCGCCATGGCCGTGCCTCTGCCATGGAGAAGAGCAATTTCATTCGGGAAAGGATACTTAGGGAGAAAGAAACGTATTTTAAAAGCCTATAAATACACCCTAAGTATGACCTAAGAGGGGGAGCCCAAAGCCATCGTCTAGGGGCGTCGTGCTAGGACAGAGAAGGCAGATTTATGGGGATTCACTCGGGGATAGCTAGTTGATCCATCTCAAGAAGCCAGAATTATACTCAAGACGGAGGATATCTCCTTCAATTCTTTTAGGGGGTTTTAGGGATTTCTTATGTTTTGTTTTATCTTTTCTCTTGAGATGTTTTCCTTTATTGTTATGAACGGAACCCTTCGGATACCCGAAGGGGATGAAACCAATGATGAATCTTGTTATTGTTTTCTGAATTATATGATAAATACTTAGTTTGTTCTTAATTATGTGAGCTTAATCCAAATTTAATGTGCTTAGGTAGAGGAGGAATAGACCATGCCTAAGAGTAGATCCAACATAATTAAGCGGAGTTGATCGCACGCCTAGAGATAGGGTGACGAGATTTTGCCAGATTAGGGTGAAACCTAATATGGGAATCCATAGATCGATTTACTGCTATTCTAGGGGGCTATTATAAGAGAACGAGAGTTCCACTAATTAACCTAGGGTTAGACGTTATTCGCCTCGAGAGATGGTTTAATATATGTTAGGGAGTTTTACGGATCAAACTAAGTGAATAAATCGTATGGTTCAGTGTTAGATAACAAGTGATATCTAGGTGGATTCTTCCTAGGGTATCATCCAAATCAACTGAGTTTTTCCCAAGTTATTTTCCAAATTCATTCTTCTTTGTCTTAGAGTCTTTAGTTTAGTAGTTAATTAATTTAGATTAGATAAACAATCTCTCTTTATTTTTAGGCTAGATAATAAAAAGAAAGTTAGTATTAGTACTTTTAGTTCCTTTGGGTTCGATAATCCGGTCTTGCCTAAGCTATACTACTGTTTGATAGGTGCACTTGCCTCAATCATTGTCAGAGTTAGTTTCCAGGTTCAATCATTCTTTTTATAAATTTTAAAGCTCTGATTCACAGCGATCAGTTGTTGATTGGCCCAACTACATATGAGGTGGACTTTTTAGTGATGGATATTAAACCCTCATATAATTGTCTCTTTGGGAGACCGTGGATACATCCAGCCGGGGTAGTACCTTCATCGTTGCATCAAAAATTGAAATTAGTATCAGAGGGACGTTTGATAACAATAAGTGCTGAGGAGGATATCATTGCTACTGTAACTAGTAATGCACCATATTTGGAGATAGATGATGAAGCGACCGAGTGTTCATTTCGATCTTTGGAGTTCGTAAATGCCACATTCATTACTGAAGGCAGTAGGGTTCCAGTACCAAGGATATCCAGGAATACAAGGATGGGCTTACAGTTAATGGTCGGAAGGGGAGCTTTACCAGGAAAGGGACTTGGGAGGTGTCTTCAAGGAAGAATTGAGGTACCAATGTTGAAAGACAAATATGATCACTTTGGTTTGGGGTTCAAACCAGATGCAGACAAAGAAAAAAGGAATTAGAAAAGAGGCAGGAAAAAAGAAAAGCACGGATGAGTGGTAGAGAAATCAAATGGGAACCCCTGATAATTCCTCACATTTCCAAAACATTTGTATCAGGAGAGTTTATTCATCCTGAACAAAGTATGCCAGAGGAAAAAGAAATTGAAGAGATGATAAAGAATGTATACATCAACGCTATATCTGAAGATACGATTGGAGGAAGAATATTACCAGATATCCGCCCTTAAGAACCTGGGAACGTTCTGGACAATTAGACTGCTGAAGAATTTCCTGTAGTAGTTAGAGCATACTCAGAGTAATGTTCCAAACACTCTTGTTGCTTTAGGCCTACAAGCAATAAGATTTCTTTTGTGAAATAGGCCCATGTTCAAACATCATTGTTTCAATAAAGTACATTTTGTTATATTAAATTCTTCCATTTTCTTATATTATTGTTTTCCTTTTCATTATTTGGGTTCTCTTCCAAATCATTCTTTCATTTCATTCATAATCATAAAAAAAATAATTATTCTTAAATTTATTCATTGTACATTCTTTTGAACCTCCAATAGGTTCTCAGATATCAACGATATGAGTGACGCCGATATTGACTCAGAATTGCTATTTGAGCAAGATATGTGTTTAGAGGGATCTCAGGACTTTGAAGACGACGAAGACAATGACTTATCTTCAGATTTGTTAAGGATGGTAGAACAAGAAGAGAAACAAATCCTACCTCACAAAGAGACTGTAACATCCTAAAATTCGGAATTTTATGTTTTGCTTTATATCATGCGTTAGGCTAGTTAAGAATGCTAATTGTGTATGTTTAGGGGTCCTAAGAAGGCTTTGGGTTGAGTTGGGCCTTAGTAAAAATTTTGTGTTTAAGCACTTAAAGGAGAGAAGGTAAGTGGCATCAAGACTTAAGGAAATAAGTGTGTATTTTGCTAGCACAATAGGAGCTAGTAGTATAGTGGTGTGGCGTCACATGAAGGGGCTAGAGGGGTGGAGTTCGAATCACACCTTTTCAAAAATTTTTGGATTATTTTGTGCTTCTTTTCCAAAGTGTCGGCTAAGGCTTTAAATAAGGTAAGGAATACTTTTTATTGATGGAAAGAAGACTAAGAAAATAAGGTAAGGAGGAGAGTAAGGAAAAAAGTAAAGGAAAGGAGTAAGAAGGGGGATATGTTGGCCGAATATTTGGAAGGTGCTTGGGATAGAATTTTTGGTCAACCATGACCTATTTGGTGAATGAAGTACACAGTTTTGGTAGGGGGAGTGAGGGAGCCGATTTTCTTATGATTTTTGTGCAAATTTGTGCATGAAAGGTTTTGGTTTCTTTTAGCATTTTGGGTACTTTTCTTTTCCAACTTCTTTTTCCCCTTGTTTTGCCCGAAACACTCTAGTACATTTGTTCATCTTTCTCCCTTGTTTAGCCGAAACCCTCAATCCATTCTTGCTCATTTTTTTCCTTTGTTAGCCGAAACTATCTAGCACTCTTTCTCCATCTTTTCTTTTCTTTTTCACTATTTCTTCAACCCTTCTTTCTTCTTCTTTAATTAACATTTTGGTAGCCGAATCTTCTTGTTCATTTCTCTCCATAGCCGAACCTTTTGACCCTTAATCTCTTCTTCATTATTTTTTTCTCTTTCGTGTTGGCACTCTCTTCTTTGATCGAATCGATAAGTGGTTTCTTTCTTCTCTTTTCACCTTCTTTTCTCCCTAGCCGAATGTGTGTCCATCACTATTCGGTGGTTCTATTATGTTTCTAAACCAAAATATCACTTTCTCCTACTCCCTCAAATCATGATCATCTTTTCTTTTTCATCGTGTTCTAGTGGGTGGCCGTATATCACATCCTTGCCAATTCACCTCTAGCCTTAAGTCAAACGGTGGAAGTCGGATTTATAATCGTTAAGGTAATGGTTTTCTTCAAGGTTCATTTTGATATCTCTCAATACTTGGTTATTCCCCTAAAACGAATCGATGATTATGTTTAAACGTTTATTCTAGGGACTAATCGCTCGTTCTTCTATTTTCGTTGATCCTTCGGAAGTAGTGGTAAGCCGAATCCTATCCCTAAAGAACTACTTGCACTCATCATAGTATTTTCTAACCGAGACTTTTCCAATGGAGGCAAGTGGTAACGATTTGAAAGGAAAAGCGATTGGAGGAAAAAAAGGGGGCGGATTTGCAATTCCTACTCCTAAGTTCAAACGTAGGGCGGTATCGGCGGTTCGAGATTTTCCACCGGGTTGTGGACCATCATCCGGTGAGAATAGAAAAATCGTGGTCGTTCACGATACTAGGGGTAAGCATTTTTAGATCGTCTGATTTAGATTTGGATTAATAAAATCATGATTGTTGGTTAATCGAGTGTAATGGTGATTTAGGTGCCGACGATCAAGAAGGTTTAGTCCTTACCGTAATCAGGTGTGTAATCTCACACCGAAATTCCGTTGATTCATGATTCACCATTATGGTTGGACGAATAGATCGTTGTTGTTTTACAAGTCTAATAACCGTAATATAGCATGAATCGAGTAATTAGCTTAAACGTCAGTATTTCTAAAAATCTGTTAAAACCGGTATGAAATTTGATAAATTACGAAAATGCCCTTATGGGTCGAATTACGAATATACCCTCAATAAGCCGTTTTTATCAAAATACCTTAACGGGCCGAATTGCTTAAATGCCTTTAAAGTGTCGATTTATGAAAATGCCCCTATGGGCCGACTATTTAAAATGCCCTATGGGTCGATTTACAAAATATCCCTACGGGCGATTTGTTAGAATGCCTTAGTGGGCCGAATTACCAAAGAACCATAATGGGTCGATTCACCTTAATAAATTACTTGATTAATGGTTGATATTTATATGTGGATGTTTTATGTTATTTTATTATGTATGTGGCATTTTTACATATTGCATGGGATGGGAAAAATTGTATGGAGAGCAGTGTAGCCTGGTGGCATTGCCACAATTTTTATATTACTGTGCTTAAATATGATTTCGGTGGCTTGACCACAAAAATACTATATGATAGCAGTTTGACTGCAAATTTAGTGTGAGTGGCGGGGTGGGTTGACTTGATCCCCACAGGTGTGATTGGCTGGTCGGGGGTGTGATGGATGGATGGGTTGGGTTGCATACATTTACTTCATTTAGATATTGCTATGTAAATGGGCTTCGCTCCAAGATGATACTATACGGGTTCAGGCCCAGTGGATGACGGTAAGAGGGATTACACACTGAGTTCTAGTAACTCACCCCTTTTTTCTTAATTCTTGCAGGTAATGCTCAATGATGTGGACTTGGGCCATGGATGACTCGGTGGAGGCCATACTTTAGAAATGGTTTTTTCGAACTTTAGTAAATTCCATTTTCCGCTTTATTTCATTACTTTCACTATTTTGGGTTTAAGGTTGTAATAAGGCCTCTGGGATAAACTTTAATTTGCTTTATGTTTGGGTCGTAATTATTATTTTTCTTAAATTGTTTTAAAAGGGGTTTTTCTAAAATCATAAATAACGGTTTCCAAAATTGATTAACAAATGGATTTCATAACAACCTTGTACAAATAATTTAACTTGGATTTTCTTACAAATTATCAACAATATTTTTAAAAGTCACAGTTTTAAAGTTCAATAATTCGATTCTTGATTCGTCAATCTACTTCTCAAAATTTGTAGTATTTTATCGGATATTTATAAACCAAACTTGCTTTCGTAACTATATCAAATTAATGTAAACCTTTAGTACATTCACAAGTTCTTTAAACACTTTCTTCCTGTGACATACCAGATCCGCTCGTAACGCATGGGCCGGGTTTTTTGGGGTGTTACAGAGACAATGGACATTTTGACTCTAGAAGAAGGAAAGGTAGTAAAAATCGGAACATGTATAACTGAGGAAACGAAGCGAGATCTTGTTAAGCTACTTCTGGAATTCAAAGATGTTTTTGCATGGTCATACCAAGATATGCCTGGGTTAAGCACTGATATTGTAGTACACCTCCTCCCCATAAAAGAGGATTGCAAGCCAGTTCAGCAGAAATTAAGAAGAATGAGACCTGATATTGTGTTGAAAATAAAGGAAGAAGTAAAAAAGCAGTTTGAGGCTGGATTCCTGCAGGTGGTCAAGTACTCAGAATGGGTGGCCAATGTTGTGCCAGTCCCTAAGAAAGATTGAAAAGTACGAATGTGTGTGGATTACAGAGATTTAAACAAAGCTAGTCCAAAAGACAATTTTCCTTTGCCGCATATTGATACTCTAGTGGATAACACAGTAGGTTTCTCATTGTTTTCATTTATGGATGGATTCTCGGGGTACAATCAAATCAAGATGCATCCTGAAGACATGGGGAAAACTACCTTCATAACCTTGTGGGGTACGTTTTGTTATAAGGTGATGCCGTTTGGATTAAAAAATGCGGGTGCGACATATCAAAGAGCCATGGTGACCTTGTTTCATGATATGATGCATAAAGAAATTGAAGTTTATGTTGATGACATGATTGCGAAGTCCAGAACAGAAGAGGAACACATTCAAGTTTTGAAGAAGTTATTCATGAGATTGAGAAAATTCCAATTAAAACTCAATCCAACAAAATGTACTTTTGGAGCTAGATCTGGAAAATTGTTGGGTTTTGTAGTTAGCAAAAGAGGAATTGAGATTGATTCAGACAAAGTCAAGGCTATACAAAAATTACCTCCTCCGTATACTCAAAAAGAAGTCCGAGGTTTCCTTGGAAGATTAAACTACATTGCTCGGTTTATCTCACAACTAACTGAGAAGTGTGATCCTATATTTCGTCTCCTTAAGAAGCACAACCCCGGTGTGTGGGATGATGAGTGTCAAGAAGCTTTTGATAAAGTCAAACAGTACTTGTCAAACCCTCCAGTATTGTCACCTCCTTGCCAAAATAGGTCATTAATATTGTATTTAACAATATTTAATAATTCTATGGGATGTGTACTTGGACAACATGACGAGTCGGGATGAAAAGAAAAGGAAATATACTACCTCAGCAAAAAGTTTACTGAGGGTGAAATGAGATATTCGACAATTGAGAAGTTATGTTGTGCCCTGATATGGACTACTCGGAGATTGCGGCAATACATGTTATATCATACGACTTGGCTAATCTCGAAGTTGGACCCTCTAAAATATATGATGGAGTCAAATGCGTTGAATGGAAGGATGGCTAGATGGCAAATTTTACTCTTGGAATTTGACATAATTTATGTGAGCCAAAAAGCTGTAAAGGGAAGCGCAGTAGCAGATTTTCTGGCGAGTAGAGCTCTAGAAGATTATGAGCCCTTGAACTTTGACTTTCCCAATGAAGAGTTGATGTATGTGGCAACTACTGAAGAAAATGTTGCAAAAGAATGTCTTTGGAAGCTGAGCTTTGATGGAGCATCGAATGCTGTGGGTAATGGAATTGGGGCAATTCTAGTATCTCCAAATTGAGATCATTATCCGTTCACATGTAAATTGGATTTTGATTGTACGAATAATATGGCTGAATATGAAGCATGTATCATGGGACTGCGTGCAGCCATAGAATAGAAGGTCAGAGTATTGGAAGTATATAGAGATTCCGCATTAGTGGTCTATATATTGAAAGGGGAATGGGAAACAAGAGATCCCAAATTGGTCAATTATCGAAAGATAGTTTTAAAGTTAATTGAAGAGTTCGATGATATTACTTTCAGCTATCTCCCAAGAGATGAAAATCAGATGGCAGATGCTTTAGCCACTTTAGCTTCCATGATCAAGGTTAGCAAACAGGAGGATGTAAAGCCTATCCAAATGAGTATCTACGAGGCCCCAACTCATTGTTGCAATGTGGAAGAGGAAGAAAGAGATGATCATCCCTGGTACCAAAATATATTGCGATACGTGAGAAATCGTGAATATCCTGAACAAGCGACCGAGAACGATAAGAGGACGTTAAGAAGACTAGCCTGTGACTATGTCTTAGACTGTGAGATCCTGTATAAAAGAAGAAAGGATCAGGTGCTGTTGAGATGTGTTGATTCTATTGAAGCTAAGAAAATTCTGGAAGAAGTCCACGAGGGTGTTTGTGGAACACATGCTAATGGTTTCACAATGGCTAGACAAATTATGAGATTCGGATACTATTGGTCTACCATGGAAGGAGACTGCATCAATTATGCTAAAACATGTCACAAATGCCATATCTATGGAGACAAAATTCACGTACCTCCTTTGCCTTTGCATGTAATGAATTCCCCATGGCCTTTCTCCATGTGGGGCATGGATGTCATCGGGCCGATCTCTCCAAAAGCTTCAAATGGGCATCAGTTCATCTTTGTAGTCATCAACTATTTCACCAAGTGGGTAGAAGCTGCTTCATACACTAGTGTTACTAAGTCGGTGGTCAGCAGATTCCTAAAAAAAGGAGATCATATGTCGATATGCAATGCCTGAGAGGATCATATCTGACAATGCACTAAACTTGAACAACAGCACGATCACGGAAGTTTGTAGTCAATTCAAGATCAGACATCACAATTCGTCACCATATCGCCCGAAAATGAATGGTGCAGTGGAAGCAGCCAACAAGAACATTAAGAATATTTTGGGGAAAATGGCTAAAACCTATAAAGATTGGCACGAGAAGTTACCATTCGCTCTCTATGCTTATCGAACATCAGTCAGGACCTCTACTGGAGCAACTCCTTTCTCATTGGTTTATGGAATGGAGGCAGTGTTACCTATCAAAGTTGAAATTCCTTCTCTTCGAGTTTTGTCAGAACTAAAATTAGATGAAGCAGAATGGACCCAGTCTCGTTATGATCAGTTGAATTTGATCGAAGGAAAAAGGGTAAAGGCTATCCAGCATGGTCAGATGTACCAAAAATGAATGATGCGAGCTTAGGACAAAAAGGTTCGCCCAAGGGAATTTCACGAAGGGGACTTAGTGTTGAAAAAGATACTCCCCATCCAAAAAGATTTCATAGGGAAATGGATGCCAAATTTGGAGGGCCCTTATGTTGTAAAACAGGCTTTCTCCGGAGGAGCACTGATTCTGACTGAAATGGATGGGAAAATCTTACCCAATCCTGTGAATTCGGATTCAGTCAAAAGGTACTATGCTTAAAGAAGCCAAAGTGAAAACCCACAAAGGGCGCTTTGTGACCTTCTAAAAAAAAAGGCCAAGGTGAAAATCCTCAAAGGGCGCCTTGAGACCATTAAAAATAAAAAAATAAAAAATAAAAAAATAAAAAAAAGAAATAAAGGAGAGGCCAAGGTGAAAACCCGCAAAGGGCGCCTTGAGACCAAAGGGGATTTGAGTTGAAAACCCAAAAAGGGCGGCTCAAATTTTGATCAAAGAAGGGGCATGCGGTGATCTTGTTATACTTGAATTAATAAAGAAGGGATGTGCTACATCTTGGAGCATTGAAAAAGTACTTGAGATCTCCTAAACACATTCTGGGCTCAAAATGGTCTTTAGGAAGTTCGTATAGAGAAGCTCAGGTTGCGATATTTGGGGTACCTAGTCTTTATTTTATAATGAATTTGCAATCTTTGAATATTTTTTTCCTTTCAAGATATGCATTTTCAATCAATTTCTTGTTTTGGTCATTTTTTTTCTTTTTAAGGATGAGTATTTTTCAATCAATATCTTTTTATTTATTCATTTCAATCTTCAATTTTATTCTTATTCATTGTTACGATCCTTTGTGAGCATATTGCATTGAGATAATGATGAATGAACTAGTAATACTTTCATAAAAGAAGTTTTGCATATTACTCTAGAGGTTTCTAAATAATACAGGAACCTGAGGCAGGATTATTGTTTAAAATTTACCAGACTTGAGGTTTGGAATATCTGAGAAAGAGGAGTTTAAGTTGAAACTGTTTCTTCGGATTTCTTGAATAAAATATCCGTCAGGCATTAAGGAGTGGTTATTCTTGAAAGAGAGAAGCCTACATTCATTTGGTTGTGACATTAAAGAATGGTGTAATTAACTAAAAAAGATACAAATCCTTTATCCTTGAGTTGTGATAGGATGAATTGAAAATGACACAAATCCTCTACCCCTAAGTTGTGATGGTATGGATAGAAAATGATACAGATCCTGTACATTTGAATAACAATGAGATGGTTGAAGGAGAAATAAATCCTATATTTTGGACTCGCAGTGGGATGGATTGGAAAAGATTCAGATCTTATACCCCAGAAGTCACAATGAGATCAACCCTGAAGTTACAGTGGAGCAAATCTGTTAAGAAAGATATATTTGTTTTTCTCAGGTTTTCTATTGAGAATACCAGCCGAACAAGATGGCAGCATCATACGTCAGTGATAAAGCCTTAATAAACAATAAGCGATGACGCCTTAAAAGGGGTTATTCTCATGAAATTCTTCATTCATGTAGGACATATTTAGTTAGGAGCATTTGATTCATTCCGATCATTGCATCTTAATCATTAAAAAAAAAAGATCATTCTCATGACATTCTACATTCATGCAAACATCATCCAGTTAGGAGTATTTGATTCATTCCGATCATTGCATCCTAATCATTGTACATTTAATAAAAGATCATTTTCATGACATTTGGCATTCATGCAAATGTCATCCATAATATCATTTGGTTAAGAACATTTGATTCATTCCGATCATTACATCTTAATCATTGTACATAAAAAAAAATAAGGAATTATGACATTCATATCACATGTGGCTAGGAGCATTTGATCCATTCAGATCATAACATTCTGATCATTTGGTACAAATATATGCATGTGAAACCGAGTCTACAGGATAGGTCCCTCAGAGGACAGTGTAGCAACATCGGTGAATTTATAGATCCTATCTCCCTAAGTAGTAGTGGAGTAGATCAAATTTTGGTGAATCTTATCTCCAGGAATCGACAATGGAGCAGATTTTAGCCATTGGTCTTATCTTCCTGACGTAGCAATGGAGCAGACTAAAAATTTCAGACCTTGTCCCCTCAAGATGGTAGTGGGGCAAGGTGAAGATTGAAGTCTTCTTGAGATAATAGGGAAGCAGACTGGAAAGTTCAGATTTTGTTCCCTAGAGATGGTAGTGGAGCAAACTGAAGATTAAAGTCTTCCTGAGATAGTAAGGAAGCAGACTGGAAAGTTCAGATCTTGTTCCCTAGAGATATTAGTGGAGCAGACTGAAGATTGAAGTCTTCCTGAGATAGTAGGGAAGCAGACTGGAAAGTTCAGATTTTGTTCCCTAGAGATGGTAGTGGAGCAAACTGAAGATTGAAGTCTTCCTGAGATAGTAAGGAAGCAGACTGGAAAGTTCAGATCTTGTTCTCTAGAGATATTAATGGAGCAGACTGAAGATTGAAGTCTTCCTGAGATAGTAGGGAAGCAGATTGGAAAGTTCAGATCTTGTCTCCCTGAGTTTACAGTGGAACAGATTGAAGATAATCGATCTGGCATTCCTGAAGTTGCAGGAGCAGATCGAAGACATCAGATCTTGCTTCCCTGAGTTGGAGTGAAGCAGACTGAAGATAGCAAATCTTATCTCCCAAAAGTTGTTGCGGAGCAAATTAAAGCTACAAATCTAAATTCCTTGAATTGGATCGAAGCGCTAGTTCTCATGCCCCTGAAGATGCAGTGGGATGGAATGAAGCTTCTTAAAGAAGAAAAGCACTGAAAGAAGTCAATGATTCGAAGACCGGTCAAAAATGGTCCTTTTTGAAGTCTTTGCTTTATTCTCGTTACACGATAATGAGCAAAGAGGGGCAGCTGTAAGAGCCAATTTTCGCCCGGGCCTTTTTAACCATAATTAACCTTTTAAACCAAACCAAATAAGACCAAATAAAACAAAATAAAATAAAAAAGTCCAATGTTTTTGTTACAAAATAGCAGATCCTAATTGGCCCAAATGAATTATACAAACCCAATAATTTAAACAAATAACAAACCCAAATTCAAGAACCAATTCCTAAACCCGAGCCCAAAATTACAAATTAACCCTAAATCCAATTGAGGCCCGGAACCAGACCCTAGCCCGAAACAAAGCAGAACTGAAGGAAACCCTAGAGGCTTCCGGACCTTTCAGCGCCGCAGCCTTCTCCACGCGCGCCTCGCGTGTATCCTCGTCAGCAACCAAAGCACACACACGCGCCTGCAACAGACCTCCTCCATAGCTGTACCTGCAACAGAAATAGAAAAAAAGCATAAAATTGAGAATACAGTAGAAGGGAAATGTGTATTTGGTGTACTTCGTGTATTCTGTTTTTCATCTGGCTATAAAAATCCAAGTACTGTACAGTAAAAGATTACGCACACAAAGGAAAGAAATAGGAAAACAGAAAGGTGATTTCATTTTCCCCTTTTATTTTGATCATTTTTCTAGTGACTGTTCTAGTATTGTATGTGTGTGTGTTTGAAATAAATGAGAAAAGGGTGTACCGTCGTAAGTATCTTTGTCTTCTCCGTCGCAATCGGACTTAGGCGAAGATGTTGAATAAACCATTGTGAGTATACTTCGTTTTCTCAGTCGCAATTGGAGATAGACGTTGGTTAGAAAGCAATGTTCTAAGATTGGTATTCATGAAGCAAATCGAACCGTTCGTTTATGGCTTTTCGCTGGTTATGGTGGCGATTTGGTGATAAACAGAAACGGTTTTGGGTTGCGGCTGAGGAAGAGAGCAGGAGAGGATTAGGGTTTCATTTAGGGACAAAATGCTGATTTATTTTTTTTAATATTGGTTTTTTAATGCATTAAGGGAACGGCACCGTTCAATTTTGTTTCAATAATGTTGAAACGATGCCGTGTTACTCAGTCCCCGACCCGATCCGATTCAAAAGCCACAAGATCCGCGTGTTTCTACAATTAATGGAGAATTTGAGCGTTTAATCCCTTTTATTCCTATATTGTTCTTAATTAACTTCGTTATGCGTTGTCTTTATTGTTTATTTGATCTTAATAATTTATGTGTTATTTTAATCTAGTCCTGTTCATGTGTTAATTTGAGTATTAATTTTTATTCTTGTATTTTTAGTCTTAAATTTATTCATCATTCAGGTTATTTTAATCAAATTATTTTAATGTTGATTCTTCATTGTTTTAATTTATTTTGTTTATATGTATTGTATAAATGTTTAATCTCAAAAATCATATATTATGTATTCTTTTGATGTTTTGTATAATATTCAATCTAAATACAATTATATTACTTTGTACATACATATGCATATAATAACAAGATTTTGTACAAATTATTCCATTTTAAATAATTCCGTAAAGTGTTAATTGCAAAATCAATTTATTTTAGTTACTTTAAATATATTTGTTAGCATCTAAAGTTTTATTTTTACGTTAAATTGCCATTGTCAATTTTGTAGAATTATTATGTTTTATAGCCTATTGTTAATATGATATTTAATTTGTGTGCATTTCATTATTAATGTTTATGCATCCCATCATTGTATTATACCTCAAATTCCAATGTGTTCAAGTCTCTACTAAATGTTCCATTTCATTAAAAATGCATTTTGAGCCGAATTTAAGATTGTGTATTTTTAAAAAAAATTTCAAAATAAGGCAATATTTGTGTGTTTGGAAGATCCAAAAATTATGCCCTAACGTACTGGGTGTCAATTTTCCGTCCAACCAAATAGTCAAATACCCTTTTTAAATGCATGTTTTGAAGATCAAAGATGATCTCGGTGTCGAGATATAAACGTGTTATATCCTAACGTACTGGGTATGATACTTTTATTCCTTCGAAATGAGTTAATCTTGAGATTCAAATTCAACATTAAATTAACATTCTTTAAAAAAGAATTATATTTTAAACATTTTCAAATTTTCAACGCAACGACATTAATTAATTGATTTGGTACCCTTTCTGGGGCGTACGAGGGTGCTAACCCTTCCTTGTGCGTAACCGACTTCCGAACCCTTTTCGTCGTTAATTTTGTAGACCAATAAAAATTTTACAAGGTGATCCAATCACACCTAAACAAAAAGGGTTGGTGGCGACTCCACATCACATTTTAAAGTCGATCCCATTTTCAAACCTAAAATAAAAATGGCGTCCTCCCCTGACATAATCACGGGTACATTTTCTCTTTATGATACTCGTGTTATAGCTTTAATATATCCGGGATCTACCCACTCATACATATGCATGAAATTAGTCTCTAGCATGAGCATGCCTATAAAGTCTACTGAATTTGTAATAAGAGTGTCTAATCCCCTAGGCAAAATATGTGTTGGTTGATAGAGTATGTAAAAGTTTCCCTTTGAGGATTACGGGTCATTACTTTCCAGTTGATCTTATGTTATTACCGTTTGATGAGTTTGATGTCATCCTTGGGATGGACTGGTTAGTTACTCATGACGTGATTGTGAATTGTGGAAAGAAGTTTATTGAGTTGAAATGTGAAAGTGGGGATCTTATTCGTGTTGAATCAGATAAGCAAGACAGATCACCAGTTGTGATATCATCCTTGTTGACTCAGAAGTACTTAAGAAAGGGGTACAAAGCATACCTTTCTATTGTGATGAATACTAAAGAGACTGGGTTGAAAATTGAGTCGGTATCCATAGTATGCCAGTATTCAGATGTTTTTCCGGAAGAATTGCCAGGGTTACCTCCGGCTAGAGAGATCGAATTCGAGATTGAGCTAGCTCCGGGTACCGCCCCTATTTCTATTGCTCCATATAGAATGGCTCCAACTGAAAAGAGTTGAAAGCATAGTTGCAAGAACTAACGGATAAAGGTTTGCAAGACCGATTTTTTCTCCATGGGGTGCTCCTATTTTATTCGTGAAGAAGAAAGATGGTTCTATGAGATTATGCATAGATTATCATCAACTTAACAAGGTAACTTTGAAGAACAAGTACCCGTTGCTGAGAATCGATGATTTATTTGATCAATTGAAGGGAGCCACGGTATTTTCAAAGATAGATTTGAGGTCAGGGTACTATCAGCTAAGAGTCAAGGACTCGGATGTACCGAAAACCGCATTTAGGACTAGGTATGGCCACTATGAATTTTTGGTCATGCCTTTTGGTCTAACGAAAGCCCCTGCTGTTTTCATGGACCTGATGAATCGCATTTTTTGGCCATACTTTGATAGATTTGTCGTAGTCTTCATCGATGATATACTGATCTACTCTCGAGATGAGAACGAACATGCCGAGCATTTGAGTATGGTTCTACAAATTTTGAGAGAAAAACAATTGTATGCCAAGTTTAGCAAGAGTGAATTTTGGCTTAAGGAAGTAGGATTTTTGGGGCACATTGTCTTGGGAGATGGAATTAGAGTCGACCCGAGTAAGATTTCAACAATCGTGGATTGGAAACCGCAAAGGAACGTAACTAAAGTAAGGAGTTTTCTAGGCCTAGCCGGCTATTATAGGCGTTTTGTCAAGGGGTTTTCCATGATAGCTACCCCGATGACAAGACTTTTGCAAAAAGATGTAAAGTTTGATTGGACAGAAAAGTGTCAACAGAGTTTTGAGAAACTAAAGGTGTCATTGACTGGGGCTCCTATTTTGGTGCAACCTGAGCCGGGGAGAGAATTTGTGGTTTATAGTGATGCATCCCTGAATGGATTGGGTTGTGTACTTATGCAAGAGGGTAAGATGATTGCATACACCTCTAGACAATTAAAGCCGCAACAGAAGAATTACCCGACCTATGACTTAGAGTTGGCCGCCATTCTGTTCGCATTGAAATATGGAGACACCATTTGTATAGTGAAAAGTGTCGGATGTTGACCGACCATAAAAGCCTAAAATATTTGATGACTCAAAAGGAATTGAATTTGAGACAACGAAGGTGGTTAGAGCTGATTAAGGATTATGAGTTAGTGATTGGCTACCATTCGGGAAAGGCGAATGTAGTCACTGATGCTTTGAGCAGAAAATCATTGTTTGCACTGAGAGCCATGAATACTCAGATGGCTTTGTTAGATGATGGTTCTATTCTAGCCGAGCTAAGGGCTAGACCATTATTTCTTCAAGAGATTTGTGAAGCTCAGAAAGAGGATAGCAGCTTACAAGCCAAAAGAGTTCTATGTGAGTCAAATGTTGAGTCAAACTTTTCGGTAAGTCCTGATGGATGTTTAACGTTTCGAGATAGAGTCTGTATACCCAGAAATGAAGAACTTATTCGTAAGATTTTGCACGAAGCACATAGTGGATGTTTAACTATGCACCCAGGCAGCACGAAGATGTACAATGATTTGAAGAAGTGGTATTGGTGGCCTAGTATGAAGAAGGACATTTCTGAGTTTGTATCGAGATGTCTGATTTGTCAACAAGTAAAAGCTGAACACCAAGTACCTTCGGGTCTACTTCAGCCCATTATGATCCCTGAGTGGAAGTGGAACCGTATTACCATGGATTTCGTGATGGGTTTACCGTTAACACCGAAAAAGAAAGATGATGTATGGGTTGTAGTCGATAGACTTACGAAGTCAGCCCATTTCATACCAGTAAGAGTTGATTTTTCTCTTGATAAATTGGCGGATTTGTACGTGTCAGAGATAGTAAGACTTCATGGTGTACCATTGTCGATCATTTCGGATAGAGATCTGAGATTCACGTCACGATTTTGGAAAACCTGCAAGAGGCTTTAGGCACAAAATTGAGTTTCAGTGCCGCTTTTCATCCACAGACCGACGGTCAGTCGGAAAGGGTAATTCAGATACTCAAAGACATTCTTTGATGTTTTGTTTTGGAATTCCAAGGCAATTGGGAAAAACACTTACCGTTGGTGGAATTCGCCTACAACAACAGTTTTCAGTCAAGTTTGAAAATGGCGCCTTATGAGGCACTATATGGGCGTAAGTGCCGAATGCCATTTTATTGGTCAAAACTCAGAGAGAAACAGATACACTGGGTCGATTTGATTAGGGAAACTCAAAAGAAAGTAAAAGTGATACGCGAGTGTCTGAAAGCGGCCTCAGATAGACAAAAGTCCTATTCGGATTTAAAACGGAAAGAGATTGAGTTCCAAGTAGGTGATAAAGTATTTATGAAAGTATCACCATGGAGAAAAGTCCTCAGATTTGGCCCGAAAGGCAAATTGAGTCCGCGTTTTATCAGACCTTATGAAGTTACCGAGAGGATAGGACCAGTAGCTTATCGTTTGGCCTTGCCACCTGAGCTGGAAAAGATTCATGATGTCTTTCACGTATCCATTTTGCACAGATACCGTTCAGACCCTTCACATGTCATAGTACCAACGGAGGTAGAAATTCAATCGCGTTTGACTTTTGGTGAAGAGCCGGTTAGAATTTTAGCTCGGGAGGTTAAACAGCTGAGAAACAAAAGTATAGCTCTTGTTAAAGTGCTATGGTAGAGACATGGAATAGAAGAGGCTACATCGGAGCCCGAAGAGTCTATGAGAAACAAATATCCCAACCTTTTCGCCGGTAAGATTTTCGGGGATGAAAATCCTTAAGGGGGGAGAATTGTAATAGCCCGATTTAGGGGCTAGTTGGAACAGTGGTTCAGAACCACTAATCTGAGGTTAGAGAAAATTACTTTTATGATATTTTATGAGCTAGAGCATGATTATATGTGTACATGAAAATTTTGGTGCCTTAATTTTAGCGATTTCTTCCTTAATCGCGAAAAAGGACTAAATCGCATAAAGTGCGAAAGTTTTATTTTATAAGCTAAAGGTACCTAATTGCCATAGAATATTAATTTGAGGTCTTTAAAGGGAAATTAGCCCCTTTGTAAATGGTTGGCCGGCCATAGGGGATAATAGGAGATAAATTGGTAAAATTTGATGTGTTAGGTGGATTAAATTGATGATATAGAATAAAATAAAGAAAATAGTGATATCATCTTTTCTTTATCATTTTTCACCACCGAAAATACCAGCTTAGAGAGGGTTTTAAAAGCTCAAAATTTCAGCAAACTCCTCTCCAATCAAGTAAGTGATTTTAATGGTTTTTCTTGAAGATAGTTGTACTTTTGGAACCCCTAAAGCTTAAGCTTTCTAATGAGGGGACTATCTTGCAACATGGTGAAAAGTTTAAAGTTTTACCATGAGAGCTTGTATGTCATTTGCTGCATTTTTATGGAAGAAAATGAGTCTTAGTTGTTAGATGAACAACTTTTGTGAAAGGTGTTGCCAAGAAAACACCTAAATGAACCTTTTTGTAAAGGTTGTAAAATTGGTAGTAAATGTGTGGAATGTTGGGTTTTGATGATAGTCATAAGAGAAATAAATGTTCACCTAGGCTCATTAAAGGTAGAAATTTGATTAGAATTAATTTTCGAGCCTAAGGATGAAATGGTCATTTTGCCAAAGTCTAAGGGCAAATTAGTAATTTTGCCAAAGCATGATTATTGGAATGCTTTTATTAGTGTGATGATTAAAATTAGTTAATTTGCTATTATAGAGCAAGAAGAACTAAGAATCAACCTCGATCAGGGAAAGAATAAAGTCTCGGACTAGATCGACGATCTAGCTTATTTTGAAATCGAGGTAAGTTTGTATGTGATAAATTCAACATTTATGCTCGTATTGTTTGAGAATGTTTGATATATATTGATGTACGATATTCTAAAAAATTAAAATGTTGAAGTCTGGGTTGGACTATAATGAATTTGAGTATAATATTATCGAGACATGAGATAGATACGGTCCCGTGTAAGACCATGTCGGGGACATGGCCTCGGCACCGAATTGAGATTCCGTATAAGACCATATCGGGGGTATGGCTTCGGTATTGAATATGAGAATCGTGTAAGACCGTATCTGGGATATGGCATCGATACTTGAGGTGAGATTCCGTATAAGACCATATCCGGGATATGGTATCAGAAATCAAAGGTAATCCCATGTAAGACCGCATCCGGGATGTGGCATTGGCTTCGGGTTCATGTTAAGTGATAATGAATATGCATCTTGAGTATCCCTAGTGATTTATTGGGATAAATAAACCAGTTGAGATATAGAATTGAAATTTGTATTAAATTTATGTGATTGAGTGAACACAGGTACCCGTAAGCAATTCACGAGGAACATTTACGATATGTGGCATGATATGTGCTAGATAAGGGCAAGTATGCGTAAGTTATAGCAAAGAGCCTATGACATTGTGTGTGGTTATCTAACGCCATGGAGGGATATCTTTATAAGTTCATTGTTGCTATTTATTTCCATGCAAACTTACTAAGCTTAATGCTTACCCCTCTCATTTCCCTTTTCCTTGTAGTATTGCCAAGATAACTCGAGAAATTGGGGACGTCAGAGTTTGGAGATCACACTATCGACCACTTTTTGGTATAGCCAAATTAGATTTATTTTGAGTATGGCATGTATAGGACTTGGTCTTTTTGTTATGTCATTTGGCAAGCCAAATGTGTTGGCTACTATAGTTGCTCAATTTATTTTTGTATATGGTCATTGAAGTTGGCCAATACTTGACAAGTTTATATATATTCATTGATGATGAATTATGAAGTTTATGCTTGTGTGATGTTTGATTTGAGTTGGTATAAGTATGGTGGCTATGTAGGGTGGCATTTGGCTTGGAATATAGCCTTTTTAATGTCCACACGGGAAGACACACGGGCGTGTGTCTAGGTCGTGTGTGACACACGGTCAGCCCCATGGGCGTGTTAATTGGCCATGTGTCCCCATGCATGCTAGGTTTACAAGTCAGTATGCTCAGTAGTAAACACACGGGTAGAGACACGGCCGTGTGTCTCAGCCGTGTGGAAGACACGGCCATGGACATGGGCGTGTGCCCAAGCCATGTGAAGTTTGCACCTAGAATTTAGAATTTAATTCGACACACAGCCTAAGGATACGGGCGTGTGCCTTGGCCGTGTGACCTTAGTGAGGTGATGACGTCACAAACAGAATGCTAAGGTTTTGGCACACGGGCTAAGACACGGGCGTGTCGAGGCCGTGTGAGGGACACGGGCCAGGGTCACGGGCGTGTGTCTGGCCGTGTGTATTAAGTCAGTTTTGACCACAGTTGAGGAGCACGGGCATGTCTCAGGGGCACACGGGCGTGTCCCTTGAACAACACGGGCGTGTGGCCCCTGTTTAGGCAAAATTTTTCTAAGTGTGTAAAAGTTTCCGATTAATTCCCGAAACCTTCCAGAAGTATATTTAAGGCCTCGCAGGGCTAGGATGAGTATGTTATGGGTTTGAATGGAAAGTTTTTATGACGAAAATAAATTTTATGGCCCGAAACGTCATGTTTAAGCAAGTTGAGTTAGGTAATGCCTCGTATCCGGTTCCAGCTTCGAACACGGGTAAGGGGTGTTACAGGAAGTGTGGAACTGAAGAGTTCAGTTGCTGAATGATAAATAAAACAGTCAAAACTGAGAGTGGTTTAGTAATTAAAGATGGGTTCTGAAGAGAAATATCAGATTTTTTTGAAAACTATTTGGATATGCAGTGCCACTGTTAAAGGAAGAAGTTATTCATGAGAAATTGATTTATTCAGATATGGTATTTACAGAATGGGTTAATTGAAAATTTCTTTTGAATTAGTTCCTTGAGTGAACTGAATGATGTGAAATTATTGATGACTATATATATGTCAGTGGATTAGTGGTGAAATTGCAAAAAATATTTGAATACAGCTGTTATAATCGAGTATATTACAGCAATCTTTTCTGGGTATTTTATATGAGTATTGTATATGTACTGTTATTCTCAGAGGTATATATATAACTATTTATGTTCAGATGCTTTAATCATTATATGGAAGGGTTGGCTAAATATGGTAATAGACAGAAATTATTGTAAGCCTGGTTGATTCATGAGCAGTATTGCTCTATCTTTCTTTGGTCTTCTGATTTAGCATGTTTGATAAAAGACTTGATGATAAAATTAGTATGATGCTATCTTCTACTTCTGTTGGTTGAAGTTCTAAATGGCAAATGTGCAAGTTGCACTGTCTTTATTATGACTGTTTATAGTATGAATGTGCAATATTACTCTTCTGGATTTTCTCTGAGATGTCATCAATTTTTTTATTATTCAATATGGGTTATCTTTTTAGAAATTCAGTTTAGCTTCGTAACTTGGATTTCATTATCTCAGATTTCTTGTCATAATTATGGGTTGTCTGTAAGGAATATTCATTGATCGAAGGTAATTACATGTATTACTGCTATAAATCCTTACTTGATTATGAAAGTCAAGTGATATGGATTTCAGATTATAGAAATTTTATTATGACACTGGCTGCTATTGAGATTACTTCTGGTTTTCCTCTTCTATTCGGGAAATATTATTGAAGTTGAGGTATTGTTCTATCTATATTGTTGAAGCGTCGGATTTATTATAGCACCATGGTTTTAAATTTATCTAATGATTGTGACTTCAGAATAATTCAAAGCCTTGATGTTAATTTTTGAAATAGCTACATCAATGACATGGTTATTGTAGAAAGATGTAAGATTGGAATGGATCGATAAATGGTAGCAAAGTTTTGATCAGTTGGAAGCTCTGTTAATTGAAGCATCGGTTTTAGTTCAGCCTGAATCAGGTAAGAAATTCATTATTACAGTGATACATCATTGAATGGATTAGATTGTATTTTGATGAGGGAAGGCAAAGTAAAGACCTATACTTTCAGACAGTTAAAATCACAGGAAGGAATTACTCGATATATGATTTGGAATTGGCAATTATTGTGTTGGTACTGAGAATTACTGATCATAAGACTTTAAAATATCTGATGGTATAGAAATATTTGAATTTGATACAGCAAAGATGGCTTGAATTGTTGAAAGACTCTGATTTGGAAATTGAGTATCATTCGGGAAAAGTAAATATAGTTAATGATATTCAGAATAGAAATTCTCTGTTTGTTTTCTGAGCAATAAATATCTGATTGCTATTATCTGATGAAAGATTAATTTTAGTTGAGAAAAGCTAAATCGATGTTTCTACAACAGATTAGTGAAGCCCAGAAAAGTGAAAAAGAGTTATAAGTTAAATGGATACAGAGTAAAACAAATTATAATTCAGGATATTAGATGGGATCTAATGACTATCTGTTATTTCGAAATAGAGTATGTGTACTAAAGAATTCAAAGCTTGTACAGAAAATTTTATACGAAACTCGCATTGGTAATATATCTGCCATCCGGGAAGCATGATAAATTGAAAAAGATGTATTGGTAAACCAGAATGAAATGTGATGTTTCTGAAATTATATTTAAATGTTTAAAATGTCAGAAGACTAAAGCCGAATATCAGGTATAGATACTTTCAGGATTGTTACAGCCAGAGACAGCACTAGAACGGAAATGAGGTAAAGTTATTATAAATTTTATATCGGAATTACTCTTGTTTCAGTAAAAGAAAGATGTTACGTGGGTAATCATTAATTGTTTGATGAAGTTTATATGTATTATTCCAGTATAAATGGATTGCTCATTTGATTGATTGAATGAGATATATGTTTCTGAGATTATCAGGATATATGGAGTATAAGTTTCCTAAATGTTTGATAGAGCTCCACGATTTATTGTTCATTACCTTATTTTGAAGCAAATTATAAGAAGTTCTGGGTACATGGTTACAAATTTTTGATATTGCATTTTGCTTCCAAACTGATGATTAGTCTGAATGTGTTATTCAGATTTTTGAAAATATACTTTGGTGCTGTATCTTAGAATTCAAAGGTAAATGGAAAAGAAATAATTGGTGTTAGTAAATTGCAAATCATAACAATTTTCAGTTAAGTATTGAAATGACATTATATGATACTCTGTGTTGTTGCAAATGTAAAACTCCATATGTTTGGATTGAGCTTAGTAAGAAAAGATAAGTGGAGTTGATATGATTCGTAAAACAGAAGAAAATATGGATGAGATTCGAGATAGATTTAAAGCAGCCTCCGATTGCCAGAAATTTTATGTGAATTTTAAATGGAAAGAAATAGAGTTTCAAGCTGGCGACAAAGTGTTTCTGAAAAATTTGCCATGGAAGAAAGTTTTCTGGTTTGACTGTAAAGGTAAATTAAGTCCTTGATCTATTGAATTACATGAAATTTGTTGAAAGAGTTGGAAGTGTTACTTATCGGATAGTGTTACCGCTAGATTTTGACTGAATTTATAAAGTTTTCTTGTAATTATAATATGATGGTATTAATCAGATACATTATCAGTTATTCCTCCGATGGATATTGAAATTCAGCTTGACATAAGTTATAGTGAAGAATTGATTAGAATTATGGCATGTGAAGAGAAAGAACTGAGAAATAAAAGGTAGCTTTAATAAAAGTTTTCTGACAATGATATGATATAGTGAAAGCTACCTATTTATTGCTATAATTTTCGAGAACGGAAATTTTTAAGGGGGAGAGTTGTAACAGCCCATTTTAGGTAAAAATTGAAACATTGGTTCGAGACCACAGATCCGAGTCTGAAAAGGAAAATTATTTTTATAATATTTTATGATCGATAGTACGACAATAATTTCGTGTGAAAATTTCGTAAAGAAATTTTACCGATTACATGTCTAATTTGATAAAGGACCAAATTGTACAAAGTGCAAAAGTTGAGTTCTAATAGTTAAATGGATTAAATAGCTATAGAACTTAAAAGTGGAGGTCCTTATATGGTAATTAGACTATTAAATAAAGTTAGTAGATATTTTTGGATGAATCATCCATGGAAAATTAGAAAAAGAAAATGATGAAATTGGAAACTTGAAAAGTTAATGGATGATAAGTTAAATTAAAGGAATAAAATAATATCATATCATCTTCCCCAAAATAAAAAGCATGGAAACCCTAGTTATGGAGATGGAAGACAGAGAAAACTTTCTTGGCCAAATTAGGTAAGTATTCAAGCCCGTTTTTAGTAATTTTCATATTTTTGAGATCATGATAGCTTAATTTATCCATTTTGGGGTTTAAATTGAAAAGATATTAAAGTATAGAATTTTTACCATGGATGATTATGGTGGAAATTTGAAATTTATGGTAGAAAATGAAAGGTTGTTGATAGATAAACAACTTTTACAAAGTGAATTTTGATGAAAACTTGATTTAGGGACTAAATTATAAAAATGTGAAATCCATGGAAAAATTATGATTTTATGAAATATATGGGCTGTAAATATTACATGAAAAATTTGGTTAGGATCGAAAAAAGGAGTAAATTGCATGAATTTTATTTTCCGAGCCTAGGGATGAAATCGTCATTTATCAAAAGTTTAGGGGCAAAATAGTAATTTTACCTAAGTTGTAAATTGGACTAAATTGAGTATGAATTACATTAAAATGATGTTAAATTTACCCGTATTGATCCGGGTAGAGAGAATATGGAGTTAGAACAAGGAAAGGAGAAAATATTGGATTAATAGATTTTATGTACACGAACAATTATCGAGGTAAGTTTGTGTAACTTAACTATGTGTGTTATTATGCTTGAATTAAATTGTATGAATGTGATGGTATATATGTATGTGATCATATAAAAATCATTTATATATATATTATGAAATTAAAGATGTTCAATAAAGCCTAATAAATGATAATATCCCTTAAATGGTAAGTCCCGGTTGAATAATGAATATCGATGGATAGTGGTGATTTCTCGTATGAATTGAGGTCTTGCATGTGTTGCAGAAAGGATTTAGCTCAGACGAGTGATTTATTGATCTCATTATGGAAAGGATTTAGCCCAGACGAGTAATCCAAAATGAGCCTCTCGAGTATATGTTTCAATTAGGATTTAGCCTGGACTAGTAAACCTAATTGACTGGATTTAGCCTGGACTGGTAATCCAGATTGGATTCCATAGGGAATTCTTTGTCATATAAAGGATTTAGCCTGGATTGGTAATCCGAAAAAGCCCTTAGAGTATATGCGTTGCATGCATGCAATTTAGCATGGACTAGTAATTTCTGTTTGTATAATATGTGGCTTTCGAGAGTGTACCTAAAAGTGCATTGGATATGAATTGACGGATTTTGATTTTGTACACTTTGAGTGTACTACATGAGTATCCACCGATAATTCAAATAAATTCAACGAGCAAAGTTCTGACATGAGCAAATATGGATTTGAGATAAATGGTTATAGATTAAGACATAATATGTGGAAGAATGAAATGATTATAAATGAACATGAAATGGTTTGATGAATATGTTCATCTATGAGAATAGATTTGTACACTTTAAGTGTACTACCCAAGTGATTATCAATACTTCAATTGATTATTGAGTAAGGTTCTGACAAGAAATATACTGGAACTTGAGATGAATTAATATAAAGTGTACCTGAAATACATGAACAAAATTGCATACATGTTATATGAACACATGATGTGAAAAAACATATGTGCATGAGAATCCAAATATTGATGAGTTCATATATGTGTTTCTTGAAGTTTATATGAAATATGTGACTAACAATGGTGATGAGAATGTGTGATAGGGCTTGTGGGATTAAATGGTTTGATTATACCTTATGTATTTATTTTGATGATGAATGGGTGGTAAGTTTATTACTAAGTTATACGGGCTTACTAAGCATTATATGCTTACTCTGTTTTATTTTTCCCTATCTTATAGTAAATCGGAAGCTCGTTGGCTTGGAAGCTCGAGAGAGATCACTCACACTATCCATCAATTCAATTTGGTATATAAGGTAAAACAAATGTGGTTATGATGGCATGTATAGGTTAAATTGATCAAGGAATGGCATGTAAATATTTGATAATGACTAACTATTGTAATGGCTAGATATGGTATGTTTTAGTGCAGGTAAATGGTTAAATTTGGGTGACAAATGAAGCTAGGAAATGGATTTGTTTTGTCCACACGGGTAGACACAAGGACGTGTGTCTAGACCGTGTGTGACACACGGCCTGGCATATGGGCATGTGAATTGGCCATGTGTCCCCTGCATCTTGAAATTTAGAAACAGAATGCTCTGAATTAAGCACACGAGCATGTGTCTCAGTCGTGTGAGAGACACGGCCTAGCACACGGGTGTGTGGCATGGCCGTGTGCATAAGTCAGAGAGTTACATGTGGTAAGACACGGCCTGTAGCACGGGCATGTCTAAGGGTCACACGGGCGTGTCCCTAGATCACACGGGCATGTGAGCCCTGTACTTGAGAAAAACTCTTAGTGATCTCGATTTAGTCCCGTTTTGGTTCTAATGTTCGTTTTGGGCCTCGAGGATGCAATCAAGGGACATCATGATTGTTCTCGGGAAATGAATAGAATTTTACTCAAAAAATGTGAAAATGTTATGTAATCATCGGTAATGCTCCGTAACCATATTTCGACGACGGATACAGGTTAGGGGTGTTACAGTAACATTTTCCCTCGGTACAACAGAAATTATGGTATTCCACCACTAGTAATGTAATAGCCCATTTTTGGTCAAATCAGAACAGTGGTTTCGAAACCACGAATTCAATGTCAAAAAATTATTTTAATATTATTTTCGGTATTTACAGCATGTTATTTGATATGTGTGAAAATTTTGTGAGTTAATTTTATCGTTTGAATGGTCAATTTGATAAAAAGGACTAAATCGCGTAAAATGAAAAAGTGTCATTCTATTAGCTAAAGGTGTCTAATAGCTATAGAACCTTAAAGTTAAGGTCCTTAAGTGGTAAATAGACCATTATTATGATAGTGGATGATAATGGCATGGTGTAACGCATAGGTTTGTGCAAGTGTACACAGTCGTTATCAAGTAATAAGTAAGTATCGAGTTATCGTCTCCACAGGGATTGTATTTGTGCTAAGTCACTTAATTTGTAAAATTATATTAACAATTTTGTAAATAAAAACACAATATAGTTGAGAAGTGGTGATTAAAATATATTAAACTAAATGCAATGATCCCTAATGCAAATTATCCTAAGTATGCAAACTATATGAATGAATTAGATTCTAGCAAAATTAAACATAATTTGCAACAATTATAACATAAATAAACTAGGACAATTGCTTTAATTAAACTCAATTTATTATCAACATGCTTAATAACATTTGGAAAAACATTCCATGTGTAACACCCAAAACCCGGCCTAGACGTTGTGGCCGAATCTGGCGTGTCACGTTGATGTGTCTTTCGAAAATTGGACTCGTTGGTAGAAATTCGTTTCTTAGTTGAAATATCTTTGTTAAAACTCAAATCATCTTAACCATTTACTAGCCAATTAAGACGTCTTTACTTTAAAAAACATTGTTTGTTGAGAAAGCAATATCCAAAATGTTGCGAAAACGCGGTGTTTTGAAAATAATTAATCTTTTTGAAAACCAGCGTTCTATCACTATCAGTTAAGTATCAAATAAATAAAGCCAAAATAACATGACTTAGGTTTAAGAGGCCTTATTACAGAATCAATAGCCCAATAAGAAATTTAAATAAATAAGTCTAAAGCAGAACATCAGCGATCGTGTGGCCACCTCCGAGTGTCTCGCGGCTCCAAACCGTCTAAGGCTGGGGATTACCTTTACAGTTAAAAGAAAGGGTGAGTTTATGAAAACTCAGTGTGTAATCCCCTATCGATCGATCGAGAACAATATATGCGATAATAGTATGAACCTTGGCTCTATTCAAGAATAAAGATGCGGTGTGGGCCATAGCCCATTACAGTAACAGTGTGGGCCTAAGCCCAATACAGTATCAGTACGGTGCAAATATGCAACCCACCCCAATCCAACAAACACACCACCCGTACCAACCAACACACCATGTGGGGATAAAATCGACCCACCCAAACCCCGAGACACCAATATCACAACAAAGCTGCGATAGACCTGATATCGCGGCAAAGTCGCCAAGAATAGTATATGTGGCAAAGCCACCAGTACAGTATACTTCCTCCGTAACAGTACCCCAACCCTATGCAGTATGTCGTGTATGCAGAATGCCATGCTCAGAATCAGTCATTTAATTCACAGACAAATCAGTCATTTAAATCACAGATAAATCAGTCATTTAATCACAGATAAGGGAAAAATAGTCATTTTACCCTTTGGGGGTATTATAGTCATTTTACCATACAAGGATATTACGGTCATTTTACCCTACTGGGGCATTACGGTCATTTTACCCTACAGGGGCATTACGGTCATTTTACCCTACAGGGATATTACGGTCATTTTCCTCTTTAGGGGTATTTCAGTGCAGATAACAACCTTTCTGAAGGTCTACAGTCGTCTCGAGCGACACAGATAACCTAAATGGTCATAACAGTGTAAATGGGCCCAAGGGCCAATATTCGGCCCAAGTGGGCCTACACGCTCGTGTGGCCCATGTAGCCTAAATTTAGTCACGGCTATGTGAACTACATAGTCCAGTCCAGTATTTTCCAATTACCGAGGATTTTGTCCGTGTGGGGCCCACGAACCTAGTGGGCCCACACGGCCCATTTCAGCCAAACGAGGCCCATATCGGCCTAAGCCCACGAGAACGCTCGTGGTGGTCTCTACAGTCCATCGCCCATGGTTTGTGGGCTCGGTTCACCCCTCTAGCGATCACAAGCTCGTGGGTCCACAAATGCCGAAATTTTGGCTTTTCGGCTTTTCAGCTTTTCGCTGATTCACAGTAGAGAGGGGTGTGACTACACACCTTTTCGGGTTTTGACAGTAACAAATTTTGTGTATGGTTACACACCCTTTCGGCTTTTAAGCCGATTATCATTTACGAAAAATAGTTACACACCTATTCGTGATAACAAGTAAACTTGCCCACGTGCACTCCAATCTATTACAACAGAAGCTTCGGTTAAATACTTAACACACGAGTTGAAAGAGACACTAACCGAAGCCTATTCAAAAGATTACTTACTATCGCCTTGCTTGAATGAGCGTGGATTTATCCTACTTAGATAGCAGACGAAAGAGGATTACAGACCCCTCAATGATTATCTGCATACGAATCGAACCTCCCATTAACGCACATATGTGACAATACTTGATCCTTAATAAACACATACTTACCGAATCGCAGAGTTAATATTAAGAGGAGGAAGAATCGGCCTACAAGAGTATGCCCTAAACTAAGGCACGGAAAGAAACGCACACACCAGAGATGGAAGATTCAGCTACCCTAAATCAACAACCAAAGAAAAGAAATTTGCGATTGAGAGATCGACCGGTTGTAGAGATTAGTTGTTGAATCGAAGACAAAAGTGAAGGAGTAAGGGATGCAGTAAAACGGCTTGGATTCTTTAAAGAAGGGGTGATAGAAGGAATGATTTGAAAAGAACAGAGGAGGGAAAAGGTAATGTGTATTCGGTCATCAATGTCGGATGGAGAGAAAGGCAACTATAACCAAAAAGACCCGAGGAAGGGAATGAAGAGTATATTCGGCCAAAGAAGAGAGACTAACGACAAGTTGAAAATAGATAGCAAGAAAAAAACAAAATGAGAAATTCGGCACACTAGGGAACAGAGTTGACAGGAGCCGACACTATTTTGCCAAAAAACCCAAAAAATGAAACAAAACCAAAAGAACACCACCAAAACCAATAATGCTCATAAACTCCCCCTCATAGCCAAATCTCTCATACACAAGTTTCCCCATTCGGTTACACCACTCCCAATTTTCAATTCCTTGATTTGCTTCACAATTTCCTCCAACCTCATATTTCAAAATTCCTTGATACTCTCTCCTAACAACCCAGATTATCTCCCCAAATCTCTCCTTAACTTCCTCCATGACCATTTCAAATTCCAATTTGTAGAGTTTCAGTCAAGCTCCACCTCTCATGCAGCAAGGAAGTAAAATAAATACTCCCTTGTACAGAATGAGACTCAAACCCAAGCTCCCTTGCAACTTAAACCACGCCACTAACCACCTTACCAACCAGCTCCTTGTGTCATATTTTAACCACACATATCTAAAAGGCCTATTATCAAGCACCAAGGGTTTTATTCACTTAAAAACTAAAATTTTTGCTAAAGCCCAGGTTTGAACCCAGGACTTATCCAACACTTCTCAGAACCCTTAACCACTCAAGCAGTTATTTATCTGTGTCCTTCCCTTGCACATCCAAATACCTATGTGCAGCCTTCACTGTTCCCCTGCTCAAGGCCCATTCCTTCTAGGCCCAAATTTGGGGCGTTACACCATGGCAACTCGATCTTTCATGAGTTTAGAAACTACATTAGGTCCTTTTGGAATCCTTTACTTAGTAAATACGCATTTTACTGATCCTTATTTACTAAGGGTTTCTTAGCATTCGTGTGAGGTAATAGGGACGTGTCAGGTTTGAAACAAATTAATCACACAAATTTAAAAACTATGAAGATAACAGAGCTTGGTCAGAGTTGTTATGCAACCTACAATTTAATCAGGTCAGGATCTAAATTGAGCATGCACATTTCAATTATGTGTCTATTAGCCGTCGTCTGGTCAGGATCATTCAGCTAATTCAGGTGCATTTCAATCACGTATGAACGAAATACAGACTTGATTTTAATTGAAAACATGATCAATTGAGGCACAAACATTATAAGCATGAATCAAATAAATATTATTTAATCAAAGCAATCATCCTAGCTTAAATAAAATTAAGCTAACATTGTTATAAACAAGAACAAAGAACACATAGCAAACATCTTTAGATTAAATTAAAGAAAAGAAAGATTAAACCCAATTCAGAGTGGCTTTCACCCAAGACTCTGACTGACGAGGCTCATTCGTTCCTTTGCTTTGCTCCTTTGTTGATGGCTCTCCAAGGTGGCCGACCAAGGGTTCTTTAAGAGGCTTAATTGTTAAAATCTCTATGAAGAGATGATGCTAGGCGTGGGAATGGAAAAGACTAAGAGAATTTAGAGAGAAGAGAGAATGATGAATGATGAGAATGAATGAGGAATGATTGAGAGATGCTTGAGGGATGATGAATGAGGGAATGAGAGGGTCTTATTTATTGGTGAGGAGAGGGGGATAGTTTGCTAAAAATAGTGGATGTTAAACTCTTCAAATCTCCTTGATAAACTGAAATAGTAACATATTTTAATCCCACATTTAGTATGCTTTTGGATGAATTATCCCTTGATTTATGTAAAAAGGTGCTCTTAATCCTTTCTTTTCATGTCTTATACTCAGGAAAGCACCCAAGGATAAAAAGAACGAGAAACGGGCCCAAAACGGACCAAAACGGGCCAAAGAGGAAATCGACACGGCCTGGACTTGGACCCACACGGCTGTGCCAAGTCAATCATCTAGAACACGGTCTAACCCCGACTCACACGACCGTGTCTCATTAAAGAAATCTGAACACGACCTGGCCACGATTCACACGGGCGTGCGCCATGGCCGTGCCTCTGCCGTGGAGAAGAGCAATTTCATACGGGAAAGGATACTTAGGGAGAAAGAAACGTATTTCAAAAGCCTATAAATACACCCTAAGTATGACCTAAGAGGGGGAGCCCAAAGCCACCGTCTAGGGGCGTCGTGCTAGGCCAGAGAAGGCAGATTTGTGGGGATTCTCTCAGGGATAGCCAGTTGATCCATCTCAAGAAGCCAGAATTATACTCAAGATGGAGGATCTCTCCTTCAATTCCTTCAGGGGGTTTTATGGATTTCTTATGTTTTGTTTTATCTTTTCTCTTGAGATGTTTTCCTTTATTGTTATGAACTAAACCCTTCAGATACCCGAATGGGATGAAACCTATGATTAATCTTGTTATTGTTTTCTGAATTATATGATAAATACTTAGTTTGTTCTTAATTATGTGAGCTTAATCCAAATTTAATGTGCTTAGGTGGAGGAGGAATAGACCACGCCTAAGTAGATCCAACATAATTAAGCGGAGTTGATCGCATACGCCTAGAGATAGGGTGACGAGATTTTGCCGGATTAGGGTGAAACCTAATATGGGAATCCATAGATCGATTTACTGCTATTCTAGGGGGTTATTATAATCGAACGAGAGTTCCACTAATTAACCTAGGGTTAGACGTTATTCACCTCGAGAGAGGGTTTAATATACGTTAGGGAGTCTTACGGATCAAACTAAGTGAATAAATCGTATGGTTTAGTGTTAGATAACAAGTGAAGTCTAGGTGGATTCTTCTTAGGGTATCATCTAAATCAACTGAGTTTTTCCCAAGTTATTTTTCAAATTCATTCTTCTTTGTCTTAGAGTCTTTAGTTTAGTACTTAATTAATTTAGATTAGAATAACAATCTCTCTTTATTTTTAGGCTAGATAATAAAAAGAAAGTTAGTATTAGTACTTTTAGTTCCTTTGGGTTCGATAATCCGGTCTTGCCTAAGCTATATTACTGTTCGATAGGTGCACTTGCCTCAATCGTTGTCAGAGTTAGTTTCCAGGTTCGATCATTCTTTTTATAAATTTTAAAGCTCTGATTCACAGCGATCAAGTTTTTGGCGCCGTTGCCGGGGAACTAAAATATTAAGAAAGCTCTATTTTTATTACTTTAGCCATTATTTTTTATTTTCCGTAATTTATTTTTATTTTTATTGCTTTTTTTTAATTTTGCTAAATTTTCTTTCTTTCTTTTACTAGTAGGTACCTCTAGTTTATGACTAGAAGGAACCCGAGAGGACCTTTAGAATACGACAGTGATATTGAAGCTACCGCTCGGAGAAATCGAAGAGAAATTAGGCGAGCCCTAAATTACCAAGAAGGAGAGCGAGAAAACAGATCCAATCCTACTGAATGGATGGACGAAAATAATCTTCCACCACAAGATGTGGGAGAAAATAATGCTCCGCGTACTATGTTTGATTATGCTAAACCTCATTTAACAGAGCCGAATCTAGTATTGTTAGGCACGCTTTATAGCTGCTAATAATTTTGAATTAAAGTCTAACACTATACAAATGATTCAACAGGTTTGCTCAATTTGATGGTTTGCGGGATCGAAGATCCAAATACTCATATAGCTAACTTTTTAGAGTTACGTGATACCTTCAAAATAAATGGCGTTTACGATGATGCCATACGTCTTGATTATTTCCCTTTTTATTAAGGAATAAAGCTAAACATGGTTAAACTTCGCTACCACGAGGGTCAATCACTACATGGGATCAAATAACCAAAAATTCTTATTAAAATATTTCCCACCGGCCAAAACGCCAAATTACGCAATGATATCTCTTCTTTTGTGCGGATGGATTTAGAGACATTATACGATGCATGGGAGAGATATAAGGATCTCTTGAGAAGGTGTCCGCACCATGGTTTACCTTTGTGGCTCCAAGTCCGGACTTTCTATAACGGTGTAAACCCTCAACGAGGCAACTAATCGACTCACCACGGTGGAACTCAATAATAAAACTCCTGGAGCGACCTTACGAATTTATAGAAGAGATGTCATTTGAATAACTATCGGTGGCAAGTTACAAGAACAAGACCAACAAAAGCAGTAGGAGTTTACAACCTCGACACGGAACCATGCTATCAAATCGATAGAGTTGATGAATAAGAAGCTTGATAGTTTGTGTTCTTCGCAGTACATCCAAATCATGCGATCGACATAAGTGGAACTGTGGCGAATCCTAAGTACCCACCCTACCAACCGAGCATAGAGAGCGAACAGATGAACTATATAGGTAACAATTTCAGATCTAATAATAACCCATATAGTAATAATTATAATCCAGGTTGGAGGAACCACCCAAATTTTTCGTGGGGAGGACAAGGAAATCAAAGACAACAACCTCCTCAAAATTTCCAGAATCAGCCCTATCCACAGGAAAAGAAGCCGAATCTTGAAGAGACGTTGAACAAATTTATAGCATCCATAGAAGCCCGTCTCCAAAAAGTTGAGGTAACACTCGACACCCAACAAACATCGATCAAAACAATCGAGAACCAAGTTGGAGGACTTACAAAGGCAATCGAGGAAATTACCCAGTCAGTCGGACAAATTGTGAAGCTATTATCCGAATGACCGCAAGGGCATCTACCGAGTAATACTGAAATTAATCCAAAGGAGCAAATCCAAGCCATAACAGCTCAAGAAAGTGAAGAAGTAGACGAACCCAGTCCAACACAAGGAAACAAGGTAGAAAAAGGTAAAGTTGAGGTAATACAAGACAAGCCAAAATCGTTAATCAAGGAGTACCAACCTCGCATACCATATCCCGAAGCGTTAACAAGAGACGATACAGAGGAACAGTTCGGTAAGTTTCTTAAACTTTTAAAGAAATTACATATTAACTTACCGCTACTTGAAGCTCTTTTGTAGATGCCAGATTCGAGGAAATTTTTAAAACATCTCTTGACGAATAAGCGTAAATTAGACGAAGATCCACATGTGGAATTAAACGCAGTGTGCTCAGCAATGTTACAGAATAGACTACCACAAAAGCTAAAAGATCCAGGGAATTTTACAATTCCATGTTTAATTGGTAGAGTAACTGTTGATAATGCGTTAGCTGATTTAGGGGCAAGCATTAACGTCATGCCTTATAAATTATTTAAACAACTAGGTCTAAGGAAACCCAAGCAAACTAAGATGAGCATTTAATTAGCTGATAAAACAGTTAGAATTCCTAGGGGTATTATCGAAGATGTTCTTGTAAAAATTGACAGATTCGTTTTCCCAGTAGATTTTGTTGCCTTAGACATGGATGAGGATAATTCGATTCCCCTAATTTTAGGAAGACCCTTTTTAGCGACTGCCAGGACTAAAATTGATGTTGATGCAGGAGAACTCATACTTTGTGTAGGTAATGAGACGGTCACCCTCAAGGCTCTCGACTCGGCTAGAACATCGAGTAATCAAGGTGAGAATGTAAATTCTACTGATAACCATTTGGTTAACCCTTATTTTCAGGAAGCACCACCAAAGAATACAACTGAACCCGATCCTAAACCCCATGCCAACAAAGAAATAACTCATGACGAACGAGGGATTCAGATCGATGATCTAGACGAGTGGAAGACACACTTCAAGGAGAAATTAGGGATACACGATGAAGAACTGGAACCACACCAGATAAAACCGAAGGAGCCCCCAAAAGAGCTAATAGGAACAACAAAGCACTTTAAAATAGGGGACCAGGTACTGTTAGATCAGGAAAATCCTCGAATATCTCCTCCAGACCCTAACACAAACAAAGAAATACCTTTTAGGGTAACTAGTGTTTTCCCATACGGAACAGTCGAGTTAAGTAATTCTATTTTTGGTACTTTTACTATAAACACATCTCGACTAAAATCTTTTCACGAGGATACAAATGATGGCATGAGGAAGGACTTCCAACTCCTCAAACCACCCTAACAATGCAAATGAGAGGAGAGTCTAGCTTAAGACTATAAACTAGCGCTTCTCGGGAGGCAACCCGAGCACTAACACAATTTATTTTTACATTTTTCTTTAAATTTATTTTTCTTTTTCTTCTTTTCTTTACACCTAGTTATAAACTAACCAGAAGTGCAGATTTTTAAGTCACACAGCCTTGCACACGGCCGTGGCCGTGGCCGTGTGGACCATAAGTATCCCCGTACTGACATAGCAGAGGCCGTGCGAATCAGTTCCAACTACTTTTTGACATCACGGATCCAACCACTACACCAAGGGCACCGACAAAGGGGCACGGCCGTGCCCCATGACCGTGTAAAGCTACTGACTTTCCAACCATGGGCAGAACACGCCCGTGCCTTAAAACCGTGCCAACATACTGACTTGTCGAACACAGGCTAGACACGAGCGTGGGGTAACCAACACACCTAGGAACACGGCCGTGCGAGTTGGCCGAGTGAATCGACACACCCTCCATCCACGGGCGTGGGAGAGCCTCAGATACAAAATTTTATTTAAACCCCACAACCCTCCCCCTTCACCCCACCTTCTTCCATCTTCTTTTTCTTTCAAAAATCTATCTCCTTTCCTTAGAAACAAAGCCTCTATCACTCTTGAGCTACGCTAGAACCATGCCAAAGAAGCGGAAGGAATCGAGCACAATCTCCTCAAAGGAGACCGATCTACATAAGTTCATGCCGGCCACTTCATTCTCACGACAAGCCAAGGATATTTGAGGCTATCTAGTTTTTAATTCGTTTTTCTCTTTTGCTTGAATTTTCTTATCTGTACTTCTCTTCTGCTTAAATTAGTTTATTTTATTTTAATTTCTTGTTTTTAGGTTCTTAAGGCTTCTTGGGAATCACGCCACTTCAACCATCACCAACACCTCCGTCACCTTCAAAGTCACACCCACCTCTCGAACCATCTACCAATAAGGATTCTCAAGCCCCTTTATCTTTTAGAATTAGTTTAATTCAATTTCTATTTTCTTTCTCTTTACCTTTCTTGTCTTTAATTATATATTTAGTTTATTTTAAATTTTTCTTAATAAATCCTGGCTAATCCCCCACGAGTCTCCCAATTTCTTCATCTAGCGCAGAACTCGTGGGCAACCACCACATCCAGACTGGCCCACCAACTTATCTCTCACCACGACCACCGCCAACTCAAGGAGCCCATCCATAATTCAGGGAGTTTCACTTATCCCCATATCTTCTGATTTGAACATTACATTTATATTATCTAACTTTGTACATTGAGGGCAATGTACATCTTAAGTGTGGGGGGGTGAACAATTTAAAAAGGTGGCCTAACTTTTTTCATTATTCTCAAATTTCTAAAATTAGGTACCAAATTTTTTACATTGTTCTCAAAATCCTGAATTTAGTCTTGTTTTTAAGTAAATTTCTCATATTACAATTAGGATGAAATTTCCATGATTTATGATTTTTATTGATATGTTTTAGAGTAAGTCATTGATAATTGTGCATTGATGATTAAATTCTAAGAATACTAGAGAATCAAGCACAATAAGTCTATTTTTCTGAATTAAAAATTTTCTAGGTCGTCTACCTGAATTTAAATATTACATTGAAATTTGATATTTACGAAGTTGACATCAAAATACCCATAATTTTTGTGAGTTTTTGAGCCTTATAGAGTATAAATTCTTTTTCTTGCTCACTTTATTGATTATGAGTATGTCAACACTGATTTGTTATTCTAGAACTTGCATCGATTATACATGTCGAGACCACACTTTTGATTTGATATGCAGAGATGATAAAGGCACCTAGGTTTTAACCCACTAACTCCATTAAAAGCCTACCTTCACAAATTAACCCCTAGTGAACCCCTTTTAATCCTAACAACCCTATTTATTGACTCACCCACTAATATTAACCCAAAACCCTTTGTAATTGTTATCACCATTCTTTCTAACTACCCCTATATCGAGATTTGATCTGATTAGTTGCCTAATTATGAATTTTAGTAATTTATCCTTTCTTATGTATTTATTCTGTACAAAAAAAATGAAGTATATTCATTATTAGTTATGTGATTAAACGAGCTTATACATTTATTTAAATTCCAAATATCGAAGAAGAAGCTCGTATTATTAGTATTATTAGTTTTCAATTGATGTAATTATTATTATTAGTTCATTAGTTCTTAGTTAGGTAATTTGTCAATTCAATCTCGATTCTAACCCTCTAATTCAGCCTTATTCCACACCTTAACCCTAGCCCCGTTACAACCCTAACAAAGACCTTTTGATTTGTGTTTCATCTCATATTTCAGTGGTGGAGATTTGATTTTCATGCAAGCCTATGGGATTAACTCTTCATGTTTGACTTTTGAGTGCCTAAATTTTGAACCTTAAACACTTTGAGTGATTTGAGTCATTCTTTAGTGAGGATGTCAATCCTTAACAATTTCGAATCTGAGGTAATTATTTAGATGAAGGGAAACACCTATGTTTTGTGCTACAAAATATAAAGCTTATAGTGTTTGAATTTTTAGGACACTTTGAGTTGAATTATCCATGTATAAATTATCCCTGAATTATGATGAGACACTATCAATGACTATTATGAATTATAGGTAGTTCGTTTTAATTTTAAGTTTTGAATTTTGCTTGAGGATAAGCAAAAGCTTAAGTGTGGGGGTATTTGATAAACCGAAAAAGTAACATATTTTAATCCCACATTTAGTATGCTTTTGGATGAATTATCCCTTGATTTATGTAAAAAGGTGCTCTTAATCCTTTCTTTTCATGTCTTGTACTCAGGAAAGCACCCAAGGATAAAAAGAACGAGAAACGGGCTCAAAACGGACCAAAACGGGCCAAAGAGGAAATCGACACGGCCTGGACTTAGACCCACATGGCCGTGCCAAGTCAATCATCTAGCACACGGTCTAACCCCAACTCACACTGTCGTGTCTCATTAAAGAAATCCAAACATGGCCTGGCCACGATTCACACGGGCGTGCGCCATGGCCGTGCCTCTGCCATGGAGAAGAGCAATTTCATACGGGAAAGGATACTTAGGAAGAAAGAAACGTATTTCAAAAGCCTATAAATACACCCTAAGTATGACCTAAGAGGGGGAGCCCAAAGCCATCGTCTAGGGGCGTCGTGCTAGGCAGAAGGCAGCGGTTTGTGGGGATTCACTCGGGGATGGCCAGTTGATCCATCTCAAGAAGCCGAATTATACTCAAGACGGAGGATCTCTCCTTCAATTCCTTGATGGGTTTTAGGGATTTCTTATGTTTTGTTTTATCTTTTCTCTTGAGATGTTTTCCTTTATTGTTATGAACTAAACCCTTCTGGATACCCGAAGAGATGAAACCTATGATGAATCTTGTTATTGTTTTGAGAATTATATGATAAATACTTAGTTTGTTCTTAATTATGTGAGCTTAATCCAAATTTAATGTGCTTAGGTGGAGGAGGAATAGACCCTGCCTAAGAGTAGATCCAACATAATTAAGCGGAGTTGATCGCACGCCTAGAGATAGGGTGACGAGATTTTGCCGAATTAGGGTGAAACCTAATATGGGAATACATTGATCGATTTACTGCTATTCTAGGGGGTTATTATAAGAGAACGAGAGTTCCACTAATTAACCTAGGGTTAGACGTTATTCGTCTCGAGAGAGGGTTTAATATACGTTAGGGAGTCTTACGGATCAAACTAAGTGAATAAATCGTATGGTTTAGCGTTAGATAACAAGTGAAGTCTAGGTGGATTCTTCCTAGGGTATCATCTAAATCAACTGAGTTTTTCCCAAGTTATTTTCCAAATTCATTCTTCTTTGTCTTAGAGTCTTTAGTTTAGTACTTAATTAATTTAAATTAGAATAACAATCTCTCTTTATTTTTAGGCTAGAAAATAAAAAGAAAGTTAGTATTAGTACTTTTAGTTCCTTTGGGTTCGATAATCCGGTCTTACCTAAGCTATACTACTGTTCGATAGGTGCACTTGCCTCAATCGTTGTGAGAGTTAGTTTCCAGGTTCGATCATTCTTTTTTATAAATTTTAAAGCTCTGATTCACAGCGATCACTCCTCAAATTGTGGCCGGCCATGCTTATTGGCTTTTGACTTGATTTTTGCTTGATTTTTAAGCAATTTTGGATGCCACACAACTCAGGACTGAGACTCGGTCAATCATAAATCTTCGGGCAAATATCTAATTTCTTCAACTGCAAGGACCTTGTGCAATTAAACCAAAGAATGGTTTAAATGGACAGCCATGTGTAGCCGAATATTGGGTTCACTTGGTCTCCAATTTGGACGAGTTTGTAATCCAAAAAGCTATCGGACACCCTCGAAATAAATCAACAAGTTAGAGGACCAAAGAATAAAATTTATCCAATTCAATTAATTAATTAAAACCCAAATTATTAAAGATATATTTTAAAATGAATTATTAAATATAATTTTATATTTTATTATTTAATTTAATCATGCATGGCCAACTTTATTTCTTAAAAAATATAATATATTCAAATTAATATAAAATAAGCCATTTATTGTATGAAAACTATATAATAAAGCATAAAATCACATTTTAATAATTTCTATGTCCTAATTTCATATTTTCACATATTTCATTAATTTATTAAACAATTACTTAGTTTTAATAACAGATTTAAGTAAAAAGGTGATAAATTACATAGGAAAAATCCTTTATATTTTTCTGTTTACACACCCCCAAACTTAAATCATTTCTAATTGTGTAAGTAGCATCAATCTTTGTCCCATAATCATGCATTAATAACTTCATGCTTAACGATCTTCTTTATTAACAAGTAATTCATATGCAAACATTCCTTAAGATTATACTAAGCTTCAAAATATGCCAACATGAATCATAGTTTGCATGTATGTCACAGCCATAGATAACATTCTTCATTCAACATAATTTCCTATCAATCAAGCAAACAATCACAAGGTATGATCTTCATATGTTGAACTCGGGACTTACTCTCCACTAATGTAGGTGACATAATCATCAAAACAATAGGTCTTTTATAAGGTTGTAATGGGGCTCGTTAAAGGTAGGGATTTTAAAAGATGGGACATTTCGGTTTTAAAAATCTTAACCTTTAGCTTTGTCTTGGTTTTCTCGTAATACAACCTTTTTCTTTAAGTGATCCTTTGGAACACCCCCAAACTTATTTTGAACTCAACCTCATACACTTTTCCTTTTTTGAGACTGAGCAAACTTTTCTTCGCTCTTTTTTTTTAAGCATGAGCACATACATCTTTATGAAAACTGTAACACCCCTTACCCGTGTCCGACGCCGGGATAGGATACGAGGCATTACCGGACTTAACTTGCTTAAACAGACAACATCGGGCTATAAAATTTCATTTCAACTTAAAGCTTCTAATTCATATTCATAACATCCTTATTATGGGCCTACGAGGCCCTAAACATACATACTAAAGGTTTCAGAATTAAACAGGAAACTTTTGCACACTTAGAAAACTTTTGCCTAAACAAGGCCACACACCCGTGTGGAATGGAACACGCCCGTGTGGGCAGGCCGTGTGGTCACACACGCCCATGTTCCTAGCCCGTGTGGAATTTATTTTTCATTTCAAAGCTACAGGGGTTTTCACACGGCTGGACACACGCCCGTGTCAATGACCCGTGTCCGTCACACGGCCTAGACACGCCCGTGTCCTCACCCATGTGTGAAAAACCTGGGTATTCTGTTTATGACATCAGCAAGATCTTAAGGGCAAACGGCCTAGGAACACGCCCGTGTGTTGGCCCGTGTGGCGAATCGAATTCTCACAAATTTAATGCAGGGGACACACGACCTATCAGCACACCCATGGGGCTGGCCGTGTGTCACACACGGCCTAGACACACACCCGTGTGGACAATTAGAAGGCTATTTACCAAGCCAATTGCCACCCAAAAACATAAACACATATATGCCAACACAAGCAACACATAACATGGAAATAATACACTATGAAGAATCACTAATCATCATTCATACACTTCACATTTTACTCCATCAATTGCATGAACTTTCACTTCATAAAACTCATCATCATTAAGATATAACACTTAACAAATATCGGCCAATTCCTAATGGCCATTTACAAAATGAGTGTATAACCTTAATAGCCAACACTTTGGCTTTCAAATGTGACATAACACAAGATGACCAAGTTCCTATACATGCCATACCCAATATAAATCAACTTTACTATACCAAAAGAATGATTGATAGTGTGATCCGAGCTCCGACGTTCTACGATCCCCGAGCTAGCTTGGCGATACTACAAGGAAAAAGGGAAAAGAAAAGGGGTAAGCATATAGCTTAGTAAGTTTGCATGAATTAAAATAGAAACATAAGTACTCATGGTAAAATCCATTCATCTCATAGAACAATAACAAAACAAGTTCTCAAGTACTTTGACATACTTACTCATACTTACGCTTACCCATCACTTATCACATTACGGTTTCATAACTCATAATTTACTCATGGTACCTGTGTCACTTCATCACATGATTTAGAACTTATGCTATCTTGAACATAAACTTAAATCATTATCATCCTTAACTTAAATGTAACTCTTTGTCATCTTTGTATAACTTAGCTCATTGTCATCTTTGCATACTTAGCTCTTTTGCCCGTTGAACTACTCGAAATATCGAAGGATACTCAATCTCATCATATATGTATCACGATGCCAATGCCATATCCCAGATATGGTCTTACATGGGATCACCTCTTGATTGCCGATGCCATATCCCAGATATAGTCTTACACGGGATCTCTTAACTCGATGTCGATGCCATGTCCTAGACATGGTCTTATACGAGATCGTACATAGATGTCGATGCCATGTCCCAGACATGGTCTTACATGAGATCTTCCTTTGGTGCCGAGGCCATGTCCCAGACATGGTCTTACACGGGACCTTCCTTATTCGGTGCCGATGCCATGTCCCAGACATGGTCTTATACGAGACCTTCCTTATCTCATGTAATGACATAGGTATCCTCGTTATTCCGAATATTCAACCGGGACTTCAACTTAATATATATATTCTCATCATTTTCTCATCGAGACTTCATTAATAGATTTTCATGAAATGTTATTCGTTATCATAAGATCAAGCAATTTAAAAATATAAAAACACAATAAAACTTTAATTTCACACAAACTTACCTCGGTACTCAAAATGTGTGTAGATGTTTGATTTAGTCCAACACTTTGTTCTTGCCTCGGTTTCGGTCCGGGCTTCGTGTTTCTTGATCTATAATAAAATTGCACTTGTTTAATACTCACATTAACTAAATTGACTCATGAATCATACTTTGGCAAAATTATGATTTTGCCCATAAACTTTCACATAATTACACTTTTGCCCCTAGGCTTGTAAAATAATTTTTATTCAACTTTCTTGTATTTTAAGCCTAGTCGAATTATTTTCTTAACTACAACAACCCCTTAATTTCCACTATTTCACTCATGTATGACCATTTATAACTTTTACAATTTGGTCCTTTTATGCATATTTCATGAAAATCACTTAGAAAAAAATGTTTATCACACATCAAACTTTCATATTCTTCCTTAAGACATCAAAATACATGTATGTCATACATGGGTAAATTTTTAAACATAAACCCTAGCTCAAAATATAGCTAGAAATAGCTAAATCGAGCTACGAGGATCTCAAAAATAAAAAGAACATTAAAAACGGGGCTAGGATGCACTTACTATCAAGCTTGGAAGTTGAAGAAACCCTAGTAATGGAGTCCTTGTGATTTTCGGCCAAGCTTAGAGAAGATGGACACCATTTTTGTCTTATTTTTCCCTTTTTTTTCATTAATTAACCAAATAACAAAAATGCCCTCAAGGCCCATTTCTTGAGATTTTTCCTTCCTATGTCCATTTTTGTCCATCTTAACATATAATGGTCTAATTTCTAAATAAGGACCTCTAGTAATTTTTATAATTCTATTTCATACTTAAATCTTCTAGAATCTCATATTTTCTAATCTTTGCAATTTAGTCCTAATGGACAAATTGATCACTAATAAATAAAATTTCCTGATGAAATTTTCACACAATCATGCAACCACATGATAAGCCTCATAAAAAATCATAAAACACATGTTTCTACTACGGATTTGTGGTCTCGCAACCACTATTCCGACTAGGCCCTAAATCGGGCTGTTACAATTCTCCCCCTTAGGGATTTTTGTCCCCAAAAATCTTATCGGTAAAATGGTTTGGGTACTGGTTTCTCATAGCCTCCTCGGGCTCCCATGTAGCCTCTTCAACCCCATGTCTTTGCCATAATACTTTCACGAAAGCTATACTTTTATTCCTTAGCTGTTTAACTTCCCGTGCTACAATCTTAACCGGTTCTTCACCATATATCATGTCGGGTTGAATTTCAACCTCTGTCGGTGTAATCACATGCGAAGGGTCTGATCGGTAACGTCACAACATAGACACGTGGAACACATCATGTATATTTTCCAACTCAGATGACAAAGCCAATCGATAAGCTACCGGCCCTATCCTCTCGGTAATCTCATATGGTCTGATAAAACGCAGACTCAATTTACCTTTCCGGCCAAATCTGAGAACTTTCTTCGATGGTGATACTTTCAAAAATACCTTATCACCAACTTGAAACTCAATCTCTTTTCGTTTCAAGTCTGAGTAGGATTTTTGTCTATCAGAAGCAGCTTTTAAACAATCACGGATTTTTTTACCTTCTCTTCATTTTCTCTAACCAGATCGACCATGTGAATCTTATTTTCCTTGAGTTCAGTCCAATACAAAGGCGTTCGGCACTTACGCCCATATAAAGCCTCATAAGACGCCATTTTCAAGCTCGACTGAAAACTGTTATTGTATGCAAACTTTACCAATGGTAAATACTTTTCCCAGCTGCCCTGAAACTCAAGAACACAACACCGGACCATATCCTCAAGTATCTGTATTAATCTCTCCGAGTGTCTGTCAGTTTGTGGGTGAAAAGCCGTACTAAAACTCAGCTTTGTGCCCAAAGCTTCTTGCAAACTTTTCCAAAATCGGGATGTGAATCTCAGATCTCTGTATAATATAATTGACAAAGGCACTCCATGAAGCCTTACAATCTCAGAAACATACAAGTCTACCAACTTATCAAGCAAATAATCAATACGTACCGGTATGAAGTGGGCCGACTTCGTAAGTCTATCTACCACCACGCATACGGCATCTTTCTTGCTCGGTGTCAACGGCAAACCCATTACAAAGTCCATAGTAACACGGTCCCATTTCCACTCGGGAACCATAATAGGCTGAAGCAAACCTGAAGGTACTTGGTGTTCAGCTTTCACTTGTTGACAAATCAAGCATCTTGATACAAACTCAGAAATATCTTTCTTCATACTCGACCACTAATACCATTTCTTCAAATCATTATACATTTTTGTACTGCCCGGATGTACAGATAGACATCTGCTATGTGCCTCGTGTAAAATCTTCTGAATAAGATCATCATTCCTCGGTACACAGACTCTGTCTCTGAACATTAGACATCCATCAGAATTAATCCAAAAGTCAGACTCAACACCGACTCGCACTGAACTCTTTTAGCTTGTAAGTCACTGTCATCTTTCTGAGCTTCATAAATCTCTTGAAGGAAGATTGGTCTAGCCCTCAACTTAGCTCGAATGGAACCTTCGTCTGACAAAGTCACCCATGTATTCATAGCCCTCAATGCAAATAGGGATTTTCTACTCAAAGCATCAAGGACTACATTCGCCTTTCTCGGGTGGTAGTCAATGACTAGCTCATAATCCTTTATCAGTTCTAACCATCTTTGCTGCCTTAAATTCAATTCCTTCTGAGTCATCAAGTACTTTAGGCTCTTGTGGTCAGTGAATATCCGACATTTTTCACTATACAAATGGTGTCTCCATATCTTCAAAGCAAACACAATGGCAGCCAACTCTAAATCATGTGTCAGGTAATTCTTCTCATGCGGCTTCAACTGTCTAGAGGCATATGCTATCACCTTGCCTTCCTGCATGAGCACACTACCCAATCCATTCAAGGATGCATCGCTGTAGATCACAAATTCTTTTCCCGGTTCAGGTTGCACTAGAATTGGAGCCTCAGTCAACAATGCCTTAAGTTTCTCAAAACTCTGTTGGCACTTTTCTGTCCAATCAAACTTCACCTCTTTGTGTAACAAACTCGTCACCGGTGTATCTATCATAGAAAATCCCTTGAAAAACCATCTGTAATAGCCAACTAGGCCTAGAAAACTTCTAATCTCTGATACGTTTCTCGGCAGCTTCCAATCAACAATAGCTGAAATCTTGCTTGGGTCTACTCGGATTCCATCTCCCGAGACATTGTGCCCCAAAAATCCAACTTCTTTGAGCCAAAATTTACTTTTGCTAAACTTTTCATACAACTGATTATCTCGTAAAATTTGCAAAATCGTCCTCAAGTGCCCGCCATGCTCATGCTCATCACGTGAATATATCAATATGTCATCAATAAAAACCACAACAAATTTATACAAATATGGCCAAAATATACGATTAATTAAATCCATAAACACAGTAGGGGTATTTGTTAAGCCAAAAGGCATGACCAAAAATTCATAGTGCCCATACCTTGTTCGAAATGCAGTTTTCGGCACATCTGAGTCTTTGACCCTCAACTGGTAATAACCGGACCTCAAGTCTATCTTGGAGAACACAGTGGCTCCTTTCAATTGATCAAATAAGTCATCGATCCTTGGCAATGGGTACTTATTCTTCACAGTAACCTTATTAAGCTGCCGATAATCTATACATAATCTCATAGAACCATCTTTCTTTTTCACAAATAATACCGGAGCACCCCACGGAGAATAACTCGGTCTAGCAAAACCTTTGTACATCAACTCTTGCAACTGTGCCTTTAATTCCTTCAACTCATCTGGGGCCATTCTGTATGGAGCAATCGATATATGTGCAGTACCAGGAGCTAACTCAATACCAAATTCAACCTCTCTAACTGGAGGCAACCCTGACAATTCTTCTTGGAATACATCGAGATACTCACATACTATCGGCACTGATTCAATTCTTAACCCAGTCTCTTTGGCATTCATCACAAAGGAAAGATAGGCTTCATACCCTTTTCTTACATATTTCTGGGCAGACATATGAGAAATCACTACAGGTGATCTGTCCTGTTCATCTAATTCAACACGAAGAGTGTCCCCGTTTTCACATCTCAAATCAATGTATTTCTTTCCACAATGTACTTTCACATCATGAGCGGTTAACCAGTCCATACCAAGAATTATATCGAATTCATCAAATGGCAATAGCATGATATTTGCCTTAAAATAATGACTTCTAATCATCAATGGGTAATCTTTGCATACCTTATCAACTAATACATTTTTGCCTAAAGGATTGGACACTTTTTTCACAAACTCTATAGACTCTACAGGCATGCTCATACTAGATACTAATTTCATGCAAATATATGAGTGGGTAGATCCTGGATCAATTAAAGCAACAACATTATATCATGGAGAGAAAATGTACCCGTAATTACATCAGGGGATGACGCCTCTTTGCGAGCGCGAATGGCATAAGTCCTCGCAGGCACTGTACCCTCAGATCTTGCAGCCTGCTCTCTGGGTGTACTCTTACTACTCGTTCCACTTCCCGAGTTTCTCTGTTGTCTCCTTTTAGTAGTACTTCCCGATTTGGCACTCTGAATTTTCTCTTTTTCAACCATCTCAGGGCATTCTCTAATAAAATGATCTTGGGAACCACACTTAAAACACACTCTCTTATGGGCTCGGTACTCACCGGGATGACGTCTACCACACTATGGGCATTCCGATCTATTAGTTCGAGTGTTCCCAACACTAGCAACTGAGGTAGTTTGAGCTTTAATCCCCGAGAATCTTTTTTACTCTTACTGCTTTGAAACACAGTTGAAGTAGCTGATCGGGTACGGAAGTCTCTTGACTTCTTGGATGAAGATTGAAACTACTTATTCATTTGTCTCTTTCTTGAGTCATGAGACTCCATCTCAGCTTTTCTTTTCTCTTTAACCAACTCCTCGGCTTTACAAGCCCTGTCCACTAGCACAACAAATTCCTTCAATTCTAGGACACCAACAAATAATCAGATATCTTCATTTAATCCGTCCTCAAACCTCTTACACATGATGGCTTCAGAGGAAACACACTCCCGAGCGTACTTGCTGAGCTTTACAAATTCACGCTCATATTTAGTTAATGTCATTCTACCTTGTTTTAGTTCAAGGAATTCCTTTCTTTTCTGATCAACAAATCTTTGGCTAATGTACTTCTTCTGGAATTTTTCTTGGAAAAACTCTCATATGTTCCTTTCCCTTGGTACAACCGACACAAAGGTGTTCCACCACTGATAAGCAGAATCTCTTAAGAGAGACACCACACGTTTCATGCACTCTTCAGGTGTGCAAGATAATTCATCAAATACCCTGATGGTATTTTCAAGCAAAAATTTTGCTCTTTCCGAATCATCATCTTTGCTAGCTCGAAATTCCTCGGCTCCTTGTTTTCGAATTCTATCAACCGGAGGCTTTTCTCTCCTTACCACTTCAACTACTTGGGAAGCTACAGGGGTAGGCTGAGGAATAGGTGGGGGTGGAGGGGGTTGCGCATTCGGGTTCGTGCGAACGAACTCCGTATACCATGCATTCATCATGTGGAGAAAGGCTTCCCTAGCCTCTTCGCCTCCTCTCTGACTTATAGTCGTTGGTCTATTCTCATTTTCATTTGGCACCATCCCTTCAGTGGGAGCCGACGCATTAATTTCTACATCATCTGCCACAACTCTATCGGGATCCATTTACTATATGAAAACACAATTTAAATCGTCAGGAGTCGTCACACTATCATAATGTAAATACTCAACTGTATGGCATGTATAGCTAGACTCATGCTTACATACGTTAGTCCGAGAACTGACTAAACTGTAGCTCTGATACCACTAAATGTAACACCACTTACCCGAGTCTGACGCCGGGACAGGATACGAGGCATTACCAGACTTAACTTGCTTAAACAGACAATATCGGGCTATAAAATTTCATTTCAACTTAAAGCTTCTCATTCATATTCATAAAATCCTTATTATGGGCCTACGAGGCCCTAAACATACATACAGAAGGTTTCGAAATTAAACCGGAAACTTTTTTATCGTGTCCAAACTAACTATGACAACGAATAAGGCAAGCACACCTATCGTTCGGTAGTATAGCTATGGCAAGACCAGAAATATCGTATCCTCAAGGACCAAGAGTACTAGTAGTTACTATTTTTTTATTATCTAGCCTAAGTATTAAGAGAATCGATGTTTAATTAACTAATTACTAAACTAAGGATGCTAAGACACAGAGAGTGAATTGGGAAAATACTTTTGGGAAAACCAATTTATTAAGACAATACCCGAGGAAGAATCCACCTAGACTTCACTTGTTTTTTAACTTTGAACCAGACGATTTATTCACTTGACTTGATCCGTAGGATTCCCTAATTTATATTAATACCTCTTTCGAGGCTACTAACGCCTAACCCTAGGTTTATTAATTGAAATTTCTTTCTAATTAAAACCCCTAGTGTTGCATTAACTCGATCTATGGACTCCTATATTAGGTTTGACCCTAATCCGGCAGATTTTCTTCATCCTATCTTTAGGGTTGCAATTAACTCCGCTTAACTATGCTATATCTACTCTTAAACAAGGACTTTTGCTCCACTGTCTAAGCACATCAATACTTGAATCAATATCCTGAAATAATAAAACAAGAATTAAGAACACATAATTAAGAACAAATCAAGTATTTATCATACGATTGAAAAACAATAACAAGATCCGTCTTAGGTTTCATCCCCTCGTGTATTTGAGGGGTTTAGTTCATGTTTAATAAAGAATACATCTCAGAAGAAAGTAAATAATTAAACATAAGAAAAACCCTAAAACCCCCTGAAGGAAATTGAAGGGAAGATCTTCCGTCTTGAGTGTGATTCCAGCTTCTGAGATGGACCAACTGGCTTTCTTGGAGTAATTCCCTGTGTTCAGCCCTCTGGCTTCACCCCCCGTGAAAAGCCCTGACAGAAGGCTTCTGTCGAACTCCCCCTTTAGGTTTCCCTCTAGGGTGTTTATATAGGCTTTCGGGATGCCTTACTTGGCCCACAAGTATCCTAATCCAAATGAAACTCATCTTGGCCACGGCAGGGACACGCCCGTGTGAAACGACCATGTGAATCGAGCCCAAGGCCGTGTTCAAGTCTGCTAAAGTAGCACGACCGTGTGTGAACTCCAGGCCATGTGAATTTCTTACTTTGGTCCATTTTCTCCGTTTTCGGCCAGTTTCTCGTTCTTTTCATCCTCCAATGCTCTCCTAAGTATAAAACATGAAATTAAAGGATTAGGAGCATCAAATTTCACAATTCAAGGGATTAAATAATCCAAAAGTATACTAAATGTGGGATTAAAATATGTATATATTACGGTTTATCAAATACCCCCACACTTAAGCATTTGCTTGTCCTCAAGCAAAATTCTCAACTCACAATTAAAAAATAACTTCCTCAATTCATAATCCTCATCAATAATGTTTCATCATAATTCATAGATAATTCATACATTGATAATTTAACTAAAAGAGTCCTAAAGATTCAAACAATCTAAGTCATTAATTTTTATAGCACGAAAATATAGGTGTCCCCCCTCATCTAAATAAATTACCTTTGATCCAAAATTGACAAGAATTGACATCCTCACTAAAGATTCACTCAAATCACTCAAAGTGTTTAAGGTTCAAAAATAAGCACTCAAGAGTCAAACATGAAAAGTTAATCCTATAGGCTTGCATGAAAATCAAATCTCCATCACTGTAAAATGATATGATACGCAAATCAAAAGGTCTTTAAAAGGGTTGTAATGGGGCTTGGGTTAAAGGTGTGGATAAAGGCTGAATTAGAGGGTTAGTATCGAGACTGAATTGATAAATTACTTAACTAGAAAAATAACTAAAACTTAAATAATTACATTAGTTAAGAATTCATCACTAATAACACGAGCTTCTTCTCAAAATGTAAAATTAACTGCTTAAGCTCCAATAACAAAGAAGTAATAATGAATAGATTCCCAGAAATTTTTATTTATTATTATTATTTTAAGAACAAATCACATACAATAATAATAAGATAAAATTTAACAACTGAAATAAAGAAAATAGTTAAGTAACTGATCAAATCAAATCTCGATATAAGGGTAGTCAAGAGAATCGATGATAACAAATACAAAGTGGGTTTTGGGTTAATATTAATGGGTGAGTCAAGAAATGGTTTGTTAGGATTCAAAGGGGTTCACTAAGGGTTAATTAAATGGGTAGGCTTTTTAGTGGAATAAGTGGGTTAAAACCTAGGTGCCTTTATCATCTCAGTATATCAAATCAAAGGTGTGGTCTCGACATGTATGATCGAAGCAAGTTCTAGAATAACAAATCAGTGTTGACACACTCATAATAAATAAAGTGAGCAGGAAAAGAATATGCTCTAAAAGGCTCAAAATCTCACAAAAGTTATGGTTTTTGATGCCAACCTTGCAAATTTCAAACTTCAAAGTAATATTTAAATTTAGGAAAACAACCTAGAAATTTTAATTGCGGAAAATAGACTTATCATGCTTGATTCTTTAATATCTTAAAGTTTAAATCATCAATGCACAATTAACTATGACTTAATCCAAAACATATCAATGGAAATCATAAATCAAAAGAAATTTCATTCTAACAGTGATATGAGAAAATTACTTAAGAATAAGACATAATTCAGGGATTTTCAAATAATACTGTAGTTAACCCCCCAAAACTTAAGATGTACATTGTCCTCAATGTACAAAGATAGATAAAAGCAATATAGTAATAAAATCATAAGATAGGGAGAGAAGTGAAACTTTCTGAATTTTGGATGGAGTCAATGAAAATAAACAGTAAAGTTGGAGAGAGGTGAAGGTGGGGAGGATACTCCGGTGGTGGTGTGGTCGTTCGTTAACAGCCCCTTGAATCTAAATTAAAGAAATCAAAATATAATAATATAAATCAAAGATGAGAAATATAAAAGAAAAGACATTAAAAATGAAAATAAGAAAAAATAAATGGACTCAAATGTCCCATGGGCGTGTCGCACGCCCGTGTAGATTTCTCAGTTTCGACCACGGCCGAATCGCACGGCCGTGGCATTTTATCGCAGCTCGTGTTTTGGGATCAGTTTTGTCCTGTTTCCACACGGCCACGACCACGCCCGTGTGCAAGGCCGTGTGGGTAGGGAAACCTGTGCCTAAAAATTTGGTTAGTTTTTAGTTAGATGCTAAAATTCGAAAATATGGACGTTAGTGGGGTCAGTGCTCGGGTTGCCTCCCGAGAAGCGCTTATTTAGAGTCTAAGCTCGACTTACCTCTTATTTGTATGGTCATGGTGGTTTACGGAGTCGGAACTCCTTTTTCTTACTATCAATTCTATCAACATATGGTTTGAGTCGGGTAATTTTTACCTTAAAAGTGTCGAAATTAGAATGAGTTACCTCGACCATTCAGTATGGAAAGACCTTAAGTACCGTAAAAGGAATTTCTTCGTTCTCTTTAAGCTCTAAGGTGATAATTCGAGGATCGGTTGAATCTAACAGTACCTGGTCCCCAACCTTGAAGTGATTTGTTCCTCCTTTAAGATCGCCATGGAGCCGCTTTAGTTCATCGTGTATTTTTATTTCCACTTGTCGTGTGTCCGCCATTCATCTAGATCATCAATTTGTAGTCTTGTTTCTTCATGATTTGTGCTATTTGTGTCATATAAACTAGACTGTGGTTCTATCACGTTTTTTTGAGGTGTTTCCTGCAAAGAATGTTGAGCCACAAGGTCATTAACATTAATAGAACTCGTAATATCATCTTGAACACTAGATATCCTAACGGAGTCATGAGCTTGAAAAGTGGTCGTTTCTTCACCTACACAAAGTGTGAGCTCACATGTACCAACATCAATTCTAGTTTTAGCAGTTGCTAAAAAGGGTCGCCCTAAAATTAAAGGTGCGTTACTGTCCTCATCCATGTCTAGGACAACGAAGTTAACTGGGAATATAAATTTATCGACTTTTACAAGCACATCCTCAACAATTCCCCTAGGAAATCTAATAGTTTTATCTGCTAGTTGAATGCTCATCCTAGTTTGTTTAGGTTTCCCAAGACCTAGTTGCTTAAACATTTTATAAGGCATGACGTTAATACTTGCCCCTAAATCTGCCAAGGCATTGTTAGCATCTAAACTACCAATTAAACAAGGAATAGTAAAACTCCATGGATCTTTTAATTTGTTGGGTAGTTTATTTTGTAAAAGGGTTCAGCAAACTGCGTTTAACTCCACGTGCGACGCATCGTCTAACATCCGTTTGTTTGCGAGAAGCTCCTTTAAAAATTTCCTTGAATCTGGCATCTACAAAAGAGCTTCAAGAAACGGTAAGTTAATATGTAATTTCTTTAGAAGTTTAAGAAACTTACCGAATTGTTCATCTGTGTTGTCTTTCTTCATCACATTGGGGTATGGCACACGAGGTTGGTACTCTGCAATTATCGGTTTTGGTTTATCATGGCTTACCTCAACCTTACCTTCCTCTACCACATTCTCTTGCCTCTGTTCTGGTTCATCTAACCCTTCACTATCGTGAACAGTAATGGCGTGAATTTGCTCCTTTGGGTTAGTTTCAGTGTTGCTTGGCAAGTTTCCTTGTGGTCGTTACGAGATCGACAGCAAGTCGACCTATTTGGTTCTCGAGCCCTTGAATTGACGCTTGCTGATTTTTAAGTGATGTTTCAGTGTTTTGGAAATGGGTTTCTGACACCACGATGAATTTCATTAGCATCTCCTCAAGGTTCGGTTTCTTCTCTTGTTGGTAGGGTTGCTGTTGAAAGCCTGGAGGGGGTTGTTGTCTTTGATTTCCTTGGCCACCCCACGAAAAGTTTGGGTGGTTCCTCCAACCTAGATTGTAAGTATTACTAAAAGGGTTATTTTGAAGTCTAGAAGTATTACCCATATACTTCATATGTTCGCTTTCTATGCCAGGGTTGTAGGGTGGGTATTCTGTATTGTTCGTCCCTCCTCCATTTGTATCGCATTGCATCACTGGATGTACTTGCGAAGAACCACATAAACCATCAATTTTTTTACTTAAAAGCTCTACCTGGTTTGATAGCATTATCACTGCGTCGAGGTTGAAAACACTAGCGACTTTTGTTGGCCTTGTCCTTGTAACTTGCCACTGATAGTTATTCAATGACATCTCCTCTATAAACTCATAAGCCGCTTCTGGTGTTTTGTTATTCAGGGTTCCGCCGGCAGCTGAATCAATCAACTGCCTAGTCGAGGGGTTCACACCGTTATAGAAGGTTTGAACCTGTAGCCATAATGGTAACCCATGATGAGGGAACCTTCTCAATAAATCCTTGTATCTCTCCCATGCATCGTAAAGTGTCTCTAAATCCATCTAAACAAAAGAAGAGATATCATTTCTCAACTTAGCCAATTTAGCCGACGAAAAATATTTTAACAAAAAATTTTCGGTCATTTGCTCCCATGTAGTGATTGATCCTCGTGGAAGAGAATTCAACCACTGTTTGGCTTTATTCCTTAAAGAAAAGGGATATAACCGAAGGTGAATGGCATAACCAGAAACGCCATTAATTTTAAATGTATCGCATAATTCCAAAAAGTTCGCTAAGTGTGTGTTAGGATCCTCATCCTGCAAACCATCAAACTGAACAAACTGTTGTATCATCATCAGTATAGTGTTAGGTTTCAATTCGAAATTATTTGCAGCAATAGTAGGTCTAATAATACTTGATTCAGTACCGGCTAAACTAGGCTTAGCATAATCATACATAGTGCGAGGAGCAGGGTTTTGATTCACCGGATTTACGGAAACCACAGGAGGTAGCAGATTATTATCAGCCATCTCTTCGGTAGTGTTGGTATCCTCCTCTTGCTCTTCTTCTATGTACTGTAGGCTTCGCCTTATTCCCCTACGATTTCTGCATACGGTACCTTCTATATCACTGTCAAAAATCAAGGGTCCTGACGGGTTCCTCCTAGTCATAAACTAGAATTACCTGCCAGAAGCAAATAAAGGAAAAATTAGCAAAGTTAAAAATAAAATAAATATAAATTGCAAATAAATAAAATGGCTAAAGTAATAAAAAATTAGTTTTCCTAATATCTTAGTCCCCGGCAACGGCGCCAAAAACTTGATCGTGTCCAAACTAACTATGACAACAAATAAGGCAAGCGCACCTATCGTTCGGTAGTATAGCTATGGCAAGACTGGAAATATCGTATCCTCAAGGACCAAGAGTACTAGTAGTTACTATCTTTTTATTATCTAGCCTAAGTATTAAGAGAATCGATGTTTAATTAACTAATTACTAAACTAAGGATGCTAAGACACGTAGTGAATTGGGAAAATACTTTTGGGAAAACCAGTTGATTAAGACAATACCCGAGGAAGAATCCACCTAGACTTCACTTGTTATTTAACTCGAACCAAACGATTTATTCACTTGACTTGATCCGTAGGATTCCTAATTTATATTAATACCTCTTTCGAGGCTACTAACGTCTAACCCTAGGTTGATTAATTGAAATCTCTTTCTAATTAAAACCACTAGTGTTGCATTAACTCGATCTATGGACTGCCATATTAGGTTTGACCCTAATCCTGCAGATTTTCGTCATCCTATCTCTAGGGTTGCGATCAACTCCGCTTAACTATGCTAGATCAACTCTTAAACAAGGACTTTGCTCCACTGCCTAAGCACATCAATACTTGAATCAATATCCTGAAATATTAAAACAAGAATTAAGAACACATAATTAAGAACAAATCAAGTATTTATCATACAGTTCAGAAAACAATAACAAGATCCGTCTTAGGTTTCATCCCCCTCAGGTATTTGAGGGGTTTAGTTCATGTTTAATAAAGAATACATCTCAGAAGAAAGTAAATAATAAAACATAAGAAAAACCCTAAAACCCCCTGAAGGAAATTGAAGGGAAGATCTTCCGTCTTGAGTGTGATTCCGGCTTCTGAGATGGACCAACTGGCCTTCTTGGAGTAATTCCCTATGTTCAGCCCTCTCTGGCTTCGCCCACCGTCAAAAGCCCTGAAAGAAGGCTTCTGTCAAACTCCCACTTTAAGTTGCCCTCTAGGGTGTTTATATAGGCTTTCGGGATGCCTTACTTGGCCCACAAGTATCCTAAACCGAATGAAACTCATCTTGGCCACGGCAGGGACACGCCTATGGGAAACGCCCGTGTGAATCGAGCCCAAGTCCGTGTTCGAGTCTGCTAAAGTGGCACGGCCGTGTGGTGAACTCTAGGCCGTGTGAATTTCTTACTTTGGCCCATTTTCTTTGTTTTCGACCCGTTTCTCATTCTTTTCATCCTCTGATGCTCTCCTAAGTATAAAACATGAAATTAAAGGATTAGGAGCATCAAATTCCACAATTCAAGGGATTAAATCATCCAAAAGTATGCAAAATGTGGGATTAAAATATGCATATATTACGGTTTATCACTTTTGCACACTTAGAAATTTTTTGCCTAAACAGGGCCACACACCCGTGTGGAATGGAACACGACCGTGTGGGCAGACCGTGTGGTCACACACGCCTATGTTCCTAGCCCGTGTGGAGTTTATTTTTAATTTCGAACCTACAGGGGTTTTCACATGGCCAGACACACACCCCCGTCAATGATCCGTGTCCCTCACACGGCCTAGACACGCCCGTGTCCTCACCTATGTGTGAAAAACTTGGGTATTCTATTTATGACATTAGCAAGCTTTTAAGGGCACACAGCCTAGGCACATGCCTGTGTGCTGGCCCGTGTGGCGAGTCGAATTATCGCAAATTTGAGGCAGGGGACACACGGCCTATTAGCACACCCATGGGGCTGGCCGTGTGTCTACCCTTGTGGACAATTAGAAGGCTATTTACCAAGCCAATTTCCACCTTGAAACATAAAAACACATATGCAAACACAAGCAACACATAACATGGCAATAACACACTATGAAGAATCACTAATCATCATTCATATACTTCACATTTTACTCCATCAATTGCATGAACTTTCACTTCATAAAACTCATCATCATTAAGATATAAAACTTTACAAATATCGGCCAATTCCTAATGGCCATTTACAAAATGAGTGTATAACCTTAATATCCAACACTTTGGCTTTCAAATGTGACATAACACAAGATCACCAAGTTCCTATACATGCCATACCCAAAATAAATCAACTTTACTATACCAAAAGAATGATTGATAGTGTGATCCGAGCTCCGACGTTCTACGATCCACGAACTAGCTTGGCGATACTATAAGGAAAAATGGAAAAGAAAAGGGGTAAGCATATAGCTTAGTAAGTTTGCATGAATTAAAATAGCAACATAAGTGCTCATGGTAAAATCCATTCATCTCATAGAACAATAACAACACAAGTTCTCAAGTACTTTGACATACTTACTCATACTTACGCTTACCCGTCACTTATCACATTACGGTTTCATAACTCATAATTTACTCATGGTACCTGTGTCACTTCATCACATGATTTAGCACTTATGCTACCTTCAACATAAACTTAAATCATTATTATCCTTAACTTAAATGTAACTCTTTGTCATCTTTGTATAACTTAGCTCATTGTCATCTTTACATACTTAGCTCTTTTGCCTGTTGAACTACTCAGAATATCGGAGGATACTCAATCTCATCATACATGTATCATGATGCCAACGCCATATCCCAGTTATGGTCTTACATGGGATCACCTCTTGATTGCTGATGCCATATCCCATATATGGTCTTACACATGTCCCAGACATGGTCTTATACGAGATCGTACATAGATGTCGATGCCATGTCCCAGACATGGTCTTACACGAGATCTTCCTTTGGTGCCGAGGCCATGTCCCAGACATGGTCATACACGGGACCTTCCTTATTCGGTGCCAATGCCATGTCCTAGACATGGTCTTATACGGGACCTTCCTTATTCGGTGCCAATGCCATGTCCCAGACATGGTCTTATACGGGACCTACATTCAGTGCCGATGCCATGTCCCAGGCATGGTCTTATACGGGACCTTCCTTATCTCATGTTGTAACAGCCCAAAATAGGGCCTAGTCAGAATAGTGGTTTCGAGACCACAAACCCAAAGTAAAAATATTTAATTTATGATTGTTTTAGAGTCTATGATATGTTTGGGTGATGGTGTGCAAATTTTGTTAAGTAATTTTTATCGATAAAGTGCCCAATTTTATTATTGGGATTAAATTGCATTAATTGCAAAATATGAGTTCTAGAACATAAGTACTTGTTTTAAATGGGGGTTTAAACTAGAGGTCTTTAAATGGAAAATAGACTATCATATTTTGATATGGACAAAACTAGTCATGGAAGGGTGAAAATTGAAGGTTTAGTAAAAAGGGCATTTTTGTCATTTGGGTGTTTTAAGGCATAAAAGACAAAATTGAAACCCAAAAATTTGCTCATTCTCTTCTCCATGTAGCCGAAATTTTCAAGAAGCCATGGCTAGGGTTTCAAGCTTTTTCAAAGCTCAATTGTAAATGCATTTGATCCCTGTTTTTAATGTTCTTCGTATTTTTGAGATCCTAGAAGCTTAACTGTAACATCCCAAAATTGGGCCTAGTAGGATTGGGCCCAATTGGCCTTGATTTAAAATTTTTAGAGAACAAGAGATTGGCTTAAATGCAAGTTGGACCTATTGGATAAGTGATTTTGGAAGGTTAGAAGGCTTCTATGAAGTCCCGGGATCAAACTTTGGCTTTAGGGAAATTTTGGTTTTAGGTGAAAAAAACCATGGAAGTTGGCAGGTATGCCTTAAGAATAAAATGTGGGGAAAAATGACACAAGTGGAGTGTGTAGTGTAGTGGCAAAGTGACGCCACTTAAGAGGCAAGGGAGTGACGCCACAAGGAAGGAAGGAGGTCCAAGGTTCAAGTCTTGGCTCTTGCATTTTGGTTTTCTTTTTACATGGACTTTAATATTTGGCTATAGATTCAAATTTAGTTGCGCATGGCTTTAGACACAAGAAGAGCTTGTGGCCTAGTGGTAAGTGGCGTGTTGAACTATTGAAGGGAGCCTGGGTTCGAATCTCATGACAAGCAAAGGAGTATTTATTTGGCGGATTGGACGGGAAGAGTTTGAGTTGGATTTAAACTCTGCTGACGGAAGGATCCCACGTCGGAAAGATACAAAGAAGGAAGGTGAGAAGCTAGCTATATATATAGCATTCTAGGAGGAGGATAAATACACCTTGGAGGGCGTTTGGGCACAGGAGTGGTCGGAGCGCGGATTAGCACCAGATTCCTATCAGGTGTGTAACTCTCTCTACTCTAGTTGTAGAGCGGCAAATGCCGAAGTGCGGTCCGCGGCAATAGTAGCCACACGAGCGTGCGGCGCGCGTGTGGGGCTTCGGCGCGATAGTTGAGGCCATAAGTAGTATTCTTGTGGGTTGGGGTTTGCTTGGGCGCGATGGGCGAAGTGGGCCCAATGGGCCCGTGGGCCCTTATGAGTAAATTGTGCGATTGTGTAGTATATAGTGAACTAGACTAGGTGGAACTTATATACATGGCTAGATTTGTGCTAGGTGGGCCACACGGCGTGTGGGCCCGAATGGGCGAGAAATTGGGCTTTAGGCCCAATAGTCCATTTCGACCGAGAAATGGTAGTTGGGTCGCTCGGGGTGACATCAAGGCCTTTGGAAAGGCCATTCCAGTCTGAAAGTGCTGAAATACCCTTGGTGGGTAAATTACAAAAATACCCCACAAGGGTATATTACGAAAATACCCTTAGTGGGTAAATTCTTTGAAATACCACTTTGAAGGGTAAATTATGAAAATGCCCTTGGTGGGTAAATTACCAATATACCCTTGGTGGGTAAATTACGAAAATGCCCTTGGTAGGTAAAATTACTGTTATACCCTTAGAGGTTGATTAGGGTGATTATGTTGTTTTATGTCTATCTGATTATGATGGTAATTCATGTTATACTTATATTTGATATATGTCTAGCATATATGACATCTGCATACACGAATTATTATGTCATATTGCATGGGTATGATGAGAGGAGGGGAAGATGATATCCGTGTCTTTGGGACACCAGTGGTTTGGCACCACCGGTGGTTTGGTACCACAGATTGATTATTGTGACTTTGGGTCACGGAGGTTTGGCACCTCGGCGTCTCGTCCCAAAGGCTTAGCACCACGATGGGTTGGCCCCATAGTTGATTATACGGGATTGACGCGGTGATTTGGTATCACCGCGATGGGTTGGCCCCATCATTGGATTCGTGACTTCGGTCACGGTGATTTGGTATCACATTCGTGTCTTTGGGACACGGAGGTTTGGCACCTCATAGCGTCTCGTCCCGTGGCTTAGCACCACACGATGGGTTGGCCCCACGATTGATTATCTGGGATTGACGCCGGTGATTTGGTATCACACGATGGGTTGGCCCCATCATTGGTTTATTCGTGACTTTGGGTCACCAAAGGTTTGGCACCACAATTATGGATATCGTGACTTTGGGTCACGGTGGTTTAGCACCACCGGTGGTTTGGTACCACACGGGGTAGAGAAAGGAGCATTGGATGGCTAGGTTTGGGTGCATGATATGCATATTTTCATATGAAATTGTGTAAGGGCACATTGGATGGGGATTTACACATTGAGTCTCGATGACTCACCCCTTAGTTAAATTTTGCGGTAATCATTAGATCGCGGATTTGGGAGCCGAGGTGGACTCGTGGAGGCCATACATATGTTTACTAAATAAATTCGTTTCTTTTATTTGGACTTATTTTTATTTGAGTTTTTGTTATGTAATAAGGCCTTGGGTATTTTATTTGGTTTCAGCTTTCAATTTGTTTATTACTTGTTATTAAATGATCAATATGGGATTTTCCTAAAATGATAATAAACCATTTCTTATTCAAAATTACTTAAACTCGATTTCTCACCACAACTATAAAGAATATGAGCTTTTTAACGAATGCACAGTTTTTAGACATTCCTTTCATGTGACATGCCAGATTCGGTCGTAACGTTTAGGCCGGGTTTGGGGTGTTACATTAACCTTTCTATTTTTTACCATTTATTTTCATGAAAAATGGAGTTTAAAAATTGACCCATGCTAGATATTTGTGGATTTTGATGTTTAATGGTAGATTTTGCTAAGTGATTTTCGTTGAAAATGGTTAAATCGGGTTAATTAGTAAAAGTTGTAAATGCTCCTAAAAGCGTGAAATAATAAGAATTTGAGGTTGCTTTGGAAGAGAAAAGGTTTAGCTGACCTTGAATTTTATAGAAATTGAATAAAAATCATATTACGAGCCTAGGGGCAAAATCATAATTATGAGAAAGTTTAGGGGGAAAATTGTAAATTTGCCGTAGTATGATTTTTATTTTAAAATGAGTAATGAGAGTGATAATTAAGTGAAATGTGACATTTTAGATCAAAGAAATCGAGATTTGGACCAAGTACGGGGAAATGTCAATCAAAATGACCGATTCGCGTCGAGGTAAGTTCATATGGTTAGCCTATAGTGAACGATTATTAAATTTGAATTGAGATGATGTATTATTTTATATATGTTTGTTATCTAATCATGAATTTATGCAAGTACGAGAGTGGATTGAAGGATCATTCGTGAGAAATGCAGGGTCAAGTACATTCGTACTACGACTCGTGATGAATTGACGGAAAAGACCATGGTTGGACCATGGTAGTGAGTGTGCTAGTGTAAGACCATATCTGGGACATGGCATTGGCCTCAAGTTGTGTCTGTGTAAGACCATGTATGGGACATGGCATTGACACCGAGATGAGTGTGAGCTAGTGTAAGACCATGTCTGGGACATGGCATCGGCTCGAGATGAGTGCCAGTGTAAGACCATGTCTGGGGCATGGCATCGGCACCGATATGTGATCCCATGTAAGACCATATTTGGGATATGGCATTGGCGTCCTACCAGGTGTACGAGATGTCCCGAACATCCCTAATATTACAAGTAGTTCAATGGGAAATTCAAGGAGTATGCTCAAGATAAGTAAGAATAGGATATGTGAGTATTATGACTAGGCACAGGTATGTATACGGGACTCATAAATAATGTGCTCGGATTATGATGCATTATTGATAAGGATGCAAACGAGTAAGATGTGTCTATGATAAATTGATTGTTATGTGCTAAGTTATAATATGCTTTGGTGTAAGTGTGTATAAATGAAAGTGAACACAAAGAATTAATGAATGAGTGAAATTGACATTAAAATAGTTGTGGGCAGCAACATTAGTATAACTTTGAAAAATCACCAAAAATGGTGGAAATTGAATTAAAGGCTGGGTGAGATATGAAATTAAAGCTTAATGAGTCTAGTTTTTTTATAAAAGAAACAAAGTAAGCAAAAGAAGTGTGAATTATGAGATATTTGAATTTTAGTGAGACAGAGTCAGAATGAGCTTCGGAATCCCCTGTTCCAACTTTGGAAAATCAGTAAAAATTGTACAAAAATAATTATGGAGTATAATTCATATGCTTGAAATCCTTAATAAGTCTATTTTCAAGTTAAATAAATGAGAACATCATATGAATTTTATACAAGAACATCATATGAACATGGGTAAATTTAATGAATAAACTGTACTAATTGGCTAGACCAAAAATTCTGAAATTTCTATGGTAAGATGTTATGTGAGTCTAGTTTCAGGGAAAATTAACGGTTCTTCATTCAGAGCTCTATAGCTCAAGAAATAAATAATTTAGTGACAGTGACTCAAGTAGACAGATTAATGTGAACATGAGTAATAAGGTGTGAGCATGTGATATAATGATTATATCATCTTAAGAAATTATTGTGAGGATTTATCCACACAAGTTTATTAATTTCTTATTATTTGCATATGAACTTACTAAGCATTTATGCCTACTTCCCCTCTCTTTTCCCTTGCCTTGTAGTATCGCCTAGTTAGCTCGGGGATCGGTGGACGTCGGAGATTCGCTCACACTATCAATTGGAACACTTGGTATATCTAGATACATTAATTTTTGGGTTATGGCATGTATAGTAGGCTTGGTCGTTTTGTCATATATGTCATATTTCTTATGGCCTAAAATGTTGGCCCTTATTTAATAAATGTTCATTTTGATTAGGGCTATTTGGAGATGGCCAATATTGATGGTTGTTATACGCCTATGATGTGGTTATTCATGTATGTGGTAATATCATAATTGAGATGTTGTGGATGTGGTTTACAAATGATTTCATGAATAACGATGTGTATGGGAATGTGTATGCAAAATTGGATATTCGGATGTCCAATTATAGCATGACACATGTTGATGAAATGGATACAAGAGAGTTTCTGTTCTAGAGTGGGGAACTGGCTTGGAAAATAGCCAACTTCCAGGTCACACGGGCAGAGACACGACCATGTGACAGACACGGTCTAAGAGCACGGGCGTGTGCCAAGGTCGTGTGACCCTATTTTGATGATGACTGATCGTTGTTTTCGCGATGTCAAAATCTTAAAATTTATAAAAAGAATGATCGAACCTGGAAACTAACTATGACAACGATCTGAGGCAAGCACACTTATCGAACAGTAGTATAGCTTAGGCAAGACCGGATTGTCGAACCCAAAGGAACCAAAAGTACTAATACTAACTTTCTTTTTATTATCTAGCCTAAAATAAGTGAAGTTGTTATTTAATCTAAATTTAACTAACTAATAAGCTAAAGACGCAAAGACAAAAAGAATGAATTGGGGAAATACCGTTGGAAAAACTCAGTTGATTAAGACGATACCCTTAGGAATAATCCACCTAGACTTCACTTGTTATCTAACTCTGAACCAGACGATTTATTCACTTGACTTGATCCGTAAGACTCCCTAATGTATATTAAACCCTCTCTCGAAGCGAATAACATCTAACCATAGGTTGATTAATTGAAATCTCTTTCTAATTAAAACCACTAGAATTGCATTAACTCGATCTATGGACTCCCATATTAGGTTTCAACCTAATCCGGCAAAATCTCGTCACCCTATCTCTAGGCGCGCGATCAACTCCGCTTAATTATGCTAGATCTACTCTTAAGCAGGGACTTTTGCTCCTCCACCTAAGCACATCAAACTTGAACCAATATCCTAGAAATATCAACACAAGAATTAAGAACACATAATTAAGAACAAGTCAAATATTTATCATATAGTTCAGCAAACGATAACAAGATTCATCTAAGTTTCATCCTCTTCAGGTATCTGAAGGGTTTAGTTCATAACAATAAAAGAAAACATCTCGGAAGAAAAGATAAAACAAAACATAAGAAATCCCTAAAACCCCTGAAGGAATTGAAGGAGAGATCTGCCGTCTTGAGTAGAATTAGAAGCTTCTTGAGATGGATCAACTGGCTATCTTCGCGTGTTTCCCACAAATCTGTCCTTTTCGGCTCAAACTTCTTGGCCTAGCTCACCGCCCCTTCTAGGTAATACTTAGGGTGTTTATATAGGCTTTTGAAATAGGTTTATTTGCCCCTAAGTATCCTTTTCCGAGTGAAATTTCTCTCTCTGCGCGGGAGGACACGGCCATGGCACACGCCTGTGAATCGTCTTTAGGCCGTGTTCGGACTTTTAATGAGGGGACACGCCCGTGTAAATCGTGATCGGCCGTGTTCTAGTCTATCAGGGAGACACGGCCGTGTTGGCTCAAGTCGAGGCCGTGTCGATTTTCACTTTGGCCCAATTTGGTCCGTTTTAAGCCTGTTTCTCGTTATTTACATCCTCCGGTGCTTTCCTGAGTATAAAACATGAAAATAAAGGATTAAGAGCACCTTTTTACATAAATCAAGGGATAAATCATCCAAAAGTATGCTAAATGTGGGATTAAAGTATGTTACTTTTACAGTTTATCACATACCCCCACACTTAAGCTTTTGCTTGTCCTCAAGCAAAATTCTCAACTTACAATTAAAACGAACTTTCCATGATTCAATATTTCTATCAACAATGTCTCATCATAATTCATAGATAATTTTTACATGGATAATTTAACTCAAAGAGTCCAAAAGATTCAAACAATATAAGTCATACATTTGTAGCACAAAACATAGGTGTTTCCCCTCATATAAATAATTACCTCCAATCCAAAACCTACAAGGATTGACATCCTCACAAAAGATTCACTCAAATCACTCGAAGTTTTTAAGGTTCAGAATTAAGCACTCAAATGTCAAACCTAAAAAGTTAATCCCATAGGCTTGCATGAAAATCAAATCTCCACCACTGTAATATGAAATGATGCACAAATCAAAAGGTCTTTATCAGGGTTGTAACGGGGCTTGGGTTAAAGGCGTGGATAAAGGCTGAATTAGAGAGTTAGAATCGAGATTGAATTGATAAATTACCTAACTAGAAACAATGAACTGAAAAATAATTACATGGATTAAAACTTTGAAACTAATAATACGAGCTTCTTCTTCATTAAATAGAATTTAACTGTATAAGCTCGCTTTTCATCATACTAATACTGAATATACTTCGATTTTTTTCTTAGAACAAGTAATAATAAAGAACTTTAACAACTGAAATATAGAACATAGTTAGGTAACTACTCAAAATCAAATCTCGACAAAAAGGGTAGTCAAGAGGAATGGTGATAACAAATACAGACTGGGTTTTGGGTTAATATTAGTGGGTGAGTCAATAAAAAGGGTTGTTAGAATCAAAGGGGTTCACTAGGAGTTAATTATGAAGGTAGGCTTTTTATGGAGTAAGTGGGTTAAATCCTAGGTGCCTTTATCATTTCTATATATCAAATAAAAAAATGTGGTCTCAACATGTATAATCGATGCAAGTTCTAGAATAACAGTTCAATGTTGACACACTCATAATCAAAAAGTGAGCATGAAAAAGGATATATGCTCTATAAGGCTCAAAATCTCACAAAAATTATGGGTATTTTGATATCAACCTCAGTAATTTCAAATTTCAAAGTAATATTCAAATTCGAGTTAACAACCTAAAAAAATTTTAATTAGAAAAAAATAGACTTATCATGCTTGATTCTCTAGTATCTTAGAATTTAATTATCAATGCACAATTATCAATGACTTAATCTAAAATATGTCAATAAAAATCATCAATCATGGGAATTTCATTCTAATGATAATATGAGAAATTTACTTTAAGACAAGGCATAATTTAGGGATTTGAGAACAATGCAAAAAGTTTGGCACCTAATTTCAGGAATTTGAGAATAATGAAAAAAAGTTAGGCACCTTTTTAGGTTGTTCACCCCCCCACACTTAAGATGTACATTGCCCTCAATGTACAAAGATATATATATAGACAATTAAGTATAAATTCAAAAGATATGGAGAGAAGTGAAACTCCCTGAATGATGGATGAAATCCTTGAAGGATGTGGAAAATACGTTGGAATTTCAGCTCGAGCTGGATTTGGCAGTGGTCATGGTGTGGTGGTTTCCCACTATTGTTGCACTAGATGAAGAAATTGGGTAGCTCATGGAGGATTAGCCATGAATTATTAAGACACATTTAAAATAAACTAAATATATAATTAAATACAAGAAAGATAAAGAGAAAGAAAACAGAAAGTAAAATAAAATTAAAAGAAAAGATGGATGGACTGATGGGTCCTTATTGTTGGATGGTTCGTGAGGTGGGTGTGACCTCTAAGGCTACAGAGGTGCTGGCGGTGGCGGAAGTGGCGTGGCTCCCAAGCAGCCTAAAGAACCTGACACTAAGACACTAAATTAAAATAAACTAAATTAAGCATAAGATAGTCAAAGAGAAGGAAAATAAAGGAGAAGATAAAAGTAAGAGAAAAGATAAATGGTCTCAAAGACCCTTGGCTTGGCGAGTGAATGAAGCGGCCGGCATGAACTTATATGGATCGGTCTCCCTCTGGGAGACTATGCTTGATTCCTTCCGCTTCTTCGGCATTTGGTATAGCTCAAGGGTTTTGGGGATGTATTGGGGAAGAAAAGTAGGGAGAGGGTTGAGAAAGAAAGGAAAAACTAAATGGGCTGAATGGGTGAGAAGATGGAGGGGTGGGTGGTTTAAATAGAATTCTCAAGTCAGGTACATTCCCACGCCCGTGTACCATGGGCGTGTTAATTCACACGGTCGCCTCGCACGGCCGTGTTATGCATCGTATCGTTTCTCCCACGCCCATGTTCTGATTGCCACGCCCGTTGGTGATAAGTCGATGTCGCCCACGGCGCGTCGTGCACGTCGTGGCATTTTTTCTGCGTCGTGGGGTAGTGGTTGGAGTCCGTGACTTGAAGATTTGATTCTTTCTGACTTGTACCTCTTCTGCCATTGTCAGTACGGAGATTCTGTACCTCCACACGGCCACGGCCACGGCCGTATGGGCTGGAAATATGCACTTTTGGTTAGTTTAAACTAGGTGTTTAAGACTAAGAGAAGAGAAGAAAATAAAATGAAAACAAATACGAAAGTAATTAGGGTTAGTGCTCGGGTTGCCCCCCGAGAAGCACTCGTTTAAAGTCTTAAGCTAGACTTTCCTCGTATTCGCAACAAATCAGGGTGGTTTAAAAATTTGAATATCTTCCCTCATGCTATCAGTTCTATTTCCTTGATAAAGTTTAAGTCGAGAAGCGTTTATATTGATAGTACCAAAAATAGGATTACTTACCTCGACTGTTCCGTATGGGAAAACACTGGTTACCCTAAACAGTATTTCTTTGTTTGTGTTTGGGTCAGGAGGAGATGTTCGAGGGTCTGTTTTTTCTATCAATACCTGATCTCCGATTTTGAACTTGTTTGCTTCATGGAATGGCTCTGGTTCTGCTTCGTGTATTCCTAATTTTTCCTTGAAATGCATCTTCCACTCGTCTAGATCATCGACTGAATCCCTGTTCTTAGTGTGTTATTTCTTTGTTGGCACATGGTATAGAATCGGGTTTAGTTGTATTCTTTCTGGTGTTTCTGAAAAGAAGGTTTAACCGAATGGTTATCAATAGAATTTGTTTTCTCACCGGATTACTCGATGTTCTAGCCGAGTCGAGAGATTGGAGAGTGACTGTCTCATTACCTACACGAAGTATTAGTTCTCTGCATCAATGTCGATTTTAGTTCTAGCGATTTGCTAAGAATGGTCTTCCTAAAATTAAGGGAATCGAATTATCCTCATCCATGTCTAAGACAACAAAATCTCTTTGGGAAAATGAATTTATCAATTTTACAAGAACATCTTCGATAATACCCTAGGAATTCTAACAGTTTTATCACTAGTTGAATGCTCATCCTCGTTTGTTTGGGTTTCCTAGACCTAGTTGTTTAAACAATTTATAAGGCATGACATTTATGCTTGCCCCTAAATCAACTAACGCATTATCAATAGGTAAACAACCAATTAAACATGGAATCGTAAAACTCCTGGATCTTTTAATTTACGTGGTAGTTTATTTTGCAAGATTGCCGAGCACATTGCGTTTAGTTCCACGTGTGATGCCTCGTCTATCCTTCGTTTGTTCGTCAAAAGCTCTTTTAAAAATTTTCTAGAATCTGGCATCTCTGAAAGAGCTTCAAGTAACGGTAAGTTAATATGTAATTTCTTTAAAAGTTTAAGAAACTTACCAAACTGTTCCTCTGTGTCGTCTTTCCTTAATGGTTCAGGATATGGTATGCGAGGTTGGTACTCTTTGATTACCAGTTTTGGCTTATTATTACTTACCTCAACCTTACCTTATTTGACCATATTCTCTTGCTTTGAATTGGGCTCGTCTAACCCTTCACTTTCTTGAGCTGATATGGCTTGGATTTGCTCCTTTGGGTTAATCTCAGTGTTGCTTGGTAGACGCCCTTGTGGTCGTTCGGAAATTATCTTTGCGAGTTGTCCAACTGTGTTAGTAAGTTGTCCAACTGTCTTAGTGAGTTTCCCAACTTGGCTCTCGATCGCTTTAATTGATGCCTGTTGATTCTTAAGGGTAGTCTCAGTGTCTTGGAGACGGTTATCTGTAGCTTCCATGAATTTTGTCAGCATCTCTTCAAGGTTCGGCTTCTTCTCCTGTGGATAGGGCTAATTTTGGAAATTTTGAGGAGGTTGTTGTCTTTGAATTCCCTGATTTCCTTGACCTCCCCATGAAAAATTTGTGTCGTTCCTCCAACCTGGATTATAAGTATTGCTATAAGAGTGATTATTAGATCTGAAATTATTACCTATATAGTTCATCTGTTCGTATTCTATGCCCGGTTGGTAGGGTTGGTACTCAGGATTCGCCACAGTTCCACTTGCGTCGCACTGCATTACTGGATGTACCTCCGAAGAACACAAACTATCAAGCTTTTTATTCATCATCTCTACCTGTGTTGATAGCATGGTTACTGCGTCGAGGTTGAAAACTCCGGCGGATTTTGTTGGTTTTCTCCTTGTAACCTACCACTGATAGTTATTCAGTGACATCTCTTCAATAAACTCATAGGTTGCTTCAGGAGTTCTGTTGTTCGGGGTTCCACCGTGGTGAATCAATTAGTTGCCTCGTTGAGGGTTTACACCGTTATAGAAAGTTTGGACTTGGAGCCACAAGGGTAAACCATGGTGCGAACACCTTCTCAAGAGATCCTTGTATCTCTCCCATGCGTCGTATAATGTCTCTAAATCCATCTGCACAAAAGAAGAGATATCATTCCGTAATTTGGCCGTTTTGGCGGTGGGAATACTTTAATAAAAATTTTCGGTCATTTGATCCCATGTAGTGATTGACCCTCATGGTAACGAAGTTTAACCACTTGTTTAGCTTTATTCCTTAATGAAAAGGGAAATAACCAAGACGGATGCCATCATCGAAAACGTCATTTATTTTAAAGGTATCACGAACTCTAAAAAATTAGCTATATGAGTATTTGGGTCTTAAATCCGTAAAACCATCAAATTGAACAAATTATTGAATCGTTTGTATAGTGTTAGGCTTTAATTTAAAATTATTAGCAGCTATAGCAGGCCTAACAATACTTGATTCTGCTCCTGTTAAATAAGGTTTAGCATAATCATACATAGTACGCAGAGCATTATTTTCTGCCACATCTTGTGGTGGTGGATTATTCTCGTCCATCCCTTCAGTAGGATTGGATCTGCCTTCTCGCTCTTTTTCTGTGTAATTTAGGGCTCGCCTAATTTCTCTTCGATTCCTGCGAGCGGTAGCTTCAATATCACTGTCGTATACTAGCGGTCCTCTCGGGTTCCTTCTAGTCATAAACTAGAGGTACCTGCTAGGAAAATAAAGAAAGAAAATTTAGCAAAGTTAAAAAACAAAATAAAAATAAATTGCGGAAAATAATGGCTAGAGTAATAAAAATAGAGCTTTATTAATATTTTAGTTCCTCGGCAACGGCGCCAAAAACTTGATCGTTGTTTTCGCAAAGTCAAAGTCTTCAAATTTATAAAAAGAATGATCGAACCTGGAAACTAACTATGACAACGATTTGAGGCAAGCGCACCTATCGAACAGTAGTATAGCTTAGGCAAGACCGGATTGTCTAACCCAAAGGAACCAAAAGTACTAATACTAACTTTCTTTTTATTATCTAGCCTAAAATAAGTGAAGTTGTTATTTAATCTAAATTTAACTAACTACTAAGCTAAAGAAGCAAAGACAAAAAGAATGAATTGGGGAAATACCGTTGGAAAAACTCAGTTGATTAGGACGATACCCTTAGGAAGAATCCACCTAGACTTCACTTGTTAACAAACTCTGAACCAGACGATTTATTCACTTGACTTGATCCGTAAGACTCCCTAATGTATATTAAACCCTCTCTCGAAGTGAATAACGTCTAACCCTAGGTTGATTAATTAAAATCTCTTTCTAATTAAAACCCCTAGAATTGCATTAACTCGATCTATGGACTCCCATATTAGGTTTCACCCTAATACGGTAAAATCTCGTCACCCTATCTCTAGACGTGCGATCAACTCCGCTTAATTATGCTAGATCTACTCTTAAGCAGGGACTTTTGCTCCTCCACCTAAGCACATCAAACTTGAACCAATATCCCTGAAATATCAACACAAGAATTAAGAACACATAATTAAGAACAAGTCAAATATTTATCTTATAGTTCAGCAAACGATAACAAGATCCATCTAAGTTTCATCTCCTTCAGGTATCTGAAGGGTTTAGTTCATAACAATAAAAGAAAACATCTCAGAAGAAAAGATAAAACAAAACATAAGAAATCCCTAAAACCCCGCAGAATTGAAGGAGAGATCCATAGTCTTGAGTAGAATTCCGCTTCTTGAGATGGATCAACTGGCTATCTTCGCGTGTTTCCCACAAATTTGACCTTTTCGGCTCGGCTCCTTGGCCTAGCTCACCGCCCTCTTCTAGGTTATACTTAGGGTGTTTATTGATAAACCGAAAGAGTAGCATATTTTAGGCCCACATTTAGTATGCTTTTGGATGATTTATCCCTTATTTTATGTAAAAAGGTGCTCTTAATCCTTTCTTTTCAAGTCTTATACCCAGGAAAGCACCTACAAACAAAAAGAACGAGAAACGGGCTTAAAACGGGACAAATGGGCCAAAAAGGAAATCGACACGGCCTGGACTTGGACCCACACGGCCGTGCCAAGTCAATCATCTAGAACATTGTCTAACCCCGACTCACACGACCGTGTCTCATTAAAGAAATCCGAACACGGTCTTGCCACGATTCACACGGGCGTGCGCCATGGCCGTGCCTCTGTCGTGGAGAAGAGCAATTTCATTCGGGAAAGGATACTTAGGGAGAAAGAAATGTATTTCAAAAGCCTATATATACACCCTAAGTATGACCTAAGAGGGGGAGCCCAAAGCCATTGTCTAGGGGCGTCGTGCTAGGCCAGAGAAGGCAGATGTGTGGGGATTCACTCAGGGGTAGCCAGTTGATCCATCTCAAGAAGCCAGAATTATACTTAAGACGGAGGATCTCTCCTTCAATTCCTTTAGGGGGTTTTAGGGATTTCTTATGTTTTGTTTTATCTTTTCTCTTGAGATGTTTTCCTTTATTGTTATGAACTAAACCCTTCGGATACCCGAAGGGTATGAAACCTATGATGAATCTTGTTATTATTTTCTGAATTATATGATAAATACTTAGTTTGTTCTTAATTATGTGAGCTTAATCCAAATTTAATGTGCTTAGGTGGAGGAGGAATAGACCCTGCCTAAGAGTAGATCCAACATCATTAAGCGGAGTTGATCGCACGCCTAGAGATAGGGTGACGAGATTTTGCCGGATTAGGGTGAAACCTAATTTGGGAATCCATAGATCGATTTACTACTATTCTAGGGGGTTATTATAAGATAACGAGAGATCCACTAATTAGCCTAGGGTTAGACGTTATTCGCCTCGAGAGAGGGTTTAATATACGTTAAGGAGTCTTACGAATCAAACTAAGTGAATAAATCGTATGGTTCAGTGTTAGATAACAAGTGAAGTCTAGGTGGTTTCTACCTGGGGTATCATCTAATCAACTGAGTTTTTCCCAAGTTATTTTCCAAATTCATTCTTCTTTGTCTTAGAGTCTTTAGTTTAGTAGTTAATTAATTTAGATTAGATAAACAATCTCTCTTTATTTTTAGGCTAGATAATAAAAAGAAAGTTAGTATTAGTACTTTTAGTTCCTTTGGGTTTGATAATCCGGTCTTGCCTAAGCTATACTACTGTTCGATAGGTGCACTTGCCTCAATCGTTGTCAGAGTTAGTTTCCAGGTTCGATCATTCTTTTTATAAATTTTAAAGCTCTAATTCACAGCGATCAAGTTTTTGGCGCCGTTGCCGGGGAACTAAAATATTAAGAAAGCTCTATTTTTATTACTTTAGCAATTATTTTTATTTTCCGTAATTTATTTTTATTTTTATTGTTTTTTTATATTTTGCTAAATTTTCTTTCTTTCTTTTCCTAGCAGGTACCTCTAGTTTATGACTAGAAGGAACCCGAGAGGACCTTTAGTATACGACAGTGATATTGACGCTACCGTTCGCAGGAATCGCGGAGAAATTAGGCGAGCCCTAAATTACACAGAAGAAGAGCGAGAAGACAGATCCAATCCTACTTAAGGGATGGACGAAAATAACCCACCACCACAAGATGTGGGAGAAAATAATGCTTCTCGTACTATGTTTGATTATGCTAAACCTCATTTACAGGAGCCGAATCTAGTATTGTTAGGCCTGCTATAGCTGCTAATAGTTTTGAATTAAAGCCTAACACTATACAAATGACTCAACAGTTTGTTCAATTCGATGGTTTGCAGGAAGAAGATCCAAACACTCATATAGCTAACTTTTTAGAGTTTTGTGATACCTTCAAAATAAATGGCGTTTCTGATGATGCCATACGTCTTCGGTTATTTCCCTTTTCATTAAGGAATAAAGCTAAACAGTGGTTAAACTCGCTACCACGAGGGTCAATCACTACATGGGATCAAATGACCGAAATTTTTTTATTAAAATATTTCCCACCGGCCAAAACGGCCAAGTTACGAAATGATATCTCTTCTTTTGTGCAGATGGATTTAGAGACATTATACGATGCATGGGAGAGATATAAGGATCTCTTGAGAAGGTGTCCACACCATGGTTTACCTTTGTGGCTCCAAGTCCAGACTTTCTATAACGGTGTAAACCCATCAACGAGACAACTAATTGATTCAAATTAGCCGCCGGTGGAACCTTGAATAATAGAACTCCTGAGGCAGCCTACGAGTTTATTGAAGATATGTCACTGAATAACTATCAGTGGCAGGTTACAAGGACCAAACCAACAAAAACAGCCAGAGTTTACAACCTCGACTTAGTAACCATGCTATCAAATCAGGTAGAGTTGATGAATAAAAAGCTTGATAGTTTGTATTCTTCGCAGGTACATCCAGTCATGCAGTGCGACATAAGTGGAACTATGGCGAATCTTGAGTACCCACCCTACAAACCGGGCACAGAGAGCGAACAGATGAACTATATAGGTAACAATTTCAGATCTAATAATAACCCATGTAGTAATAATTATAATCCAGGTTGGAGGAACCACCCAAATTTTTCGTGGGGAGGACAAGGAAATCAAGGAAATCAAAGACAACAACCTCCTCAAAATTTCCAAAACCAGCCCTATCCACAGGAAAAGAAGCCGAATCTTGAAGAGACGTTGAACAAATTTATAGCATCCATAGAAGCCCGTCTCAAAAAAATTGAGGTAACACTCGACACCCAACAAACATCGATCAAAACGATCGAGAACCAAGTTGGAGGACTTACAAAGGCAATCGGGGAAATTACCCGATCGATCGGACAAATTGCGGTTATTATCCGAACGACCGCAAGGGCGTCTACCGAGTAATACTAAAATTAATCCAAAGGAGCAAATCCAAGCCATAACAGCTCAAGAAAGCGAAGAAGTAGACGAACCCAGTCCAACACAAGGAGACAAGGTAGAAAAAGGTAAAGTTGAGGTAACACAAGACAAGCCAAAACCAGTAATCAAGGAGTACCAACCTTGCATACCATATCCTCAAGCGTTAACGAGAGACGATACACAGAGGAATGGGCGATTAAGTTTCTTAAACTTTTAAAGAAATTACATATTAACTTACCACTACTTGAAGCTCTTTCACAGATGCCAGATTCGAAGAAATTTTTAAAACATCTCTTGACGAATAAGCGCAAGTTAGACGAGGATCCACATGTGGAATTAAACGCAGTGTGCTCAGCAATGTTACAGAATAGACTACCACAAAAGCTAAAAGATCTAGGGAGTTTTACAATTCCATGTATAATTGGTAGACTAACTGTTGATAATGCATTAGCTGATTTAGGGGCAAGCATTAATGTCATGCCTTATAAATTATTTAAACAACTAGGTCTAGGGAAACCCAAGCAAACTAGGATGAGCATTCAATTAGCTGATAAAACTGTTAGAATTCCTAGGGGTATTATCGAAGATGTTCTTGTAAAAATTGACAGATTCGTTTTCCCAGTAGATTTTGTTGTCTTAGACATGGATGAGGATAATTCGATTCCCCTAATTTTAGGAAGACCCTTTTTAGCGACTGCCAGGACTAAAATTGATGTTGATGCAGGAGAACTCATACTTTGTGTAGGTAATGAGACGGTCACCATCAAGGCTCTCGACTCGCCTAGAACATCGAATAATCAAGGTGAGAACGTAAATTCTACTGATAATCATTCGGTTAACCCCTATTTTCAGGAAGCACCACATAAGAATACAACTGAACCCGATCTTAAACCTCAAGCCAACAAGGAAGTAGTTCATGAAGATCGAGGGATTTAGTTTGATGATCTAGACGAGTGGAAGACCCACTTCAAGGAGAAATTAGGGATACACGATGAAGAACCAAAACCACACAAGGTAATACCAAAGGAGCCCCCAGATGAGCTCATAGGAACAACAAACCACTTCAAAATAGGAGATCAAGTATGGATAGAAAAAACTGACCCTCGAATATCTCCTCCGGACCCTAACACAAACAAAGAAATACCTTTTAGGGTAACCAGTGTTTTCCCATACGGAACAGTCGAGGTAAGTAACCCTATTTTTGAAAATTTTACTATAAACAAATCTCGACTTCAACTCTTTCACGAAGACAAAACAAATAGCATGAGGAAGGATTTTAAACTCCTCAAACCACCTTGACCATACAAATGAGAGGTAGAGTCTAGCTTAAGACTATAAACAAGCGCTTCTCGGGAGGCAACCCGAGCACTAACCCCATTAACTTTTTATTTTATTTCTATCTTATCCTTTCTTTATAATATCTAACTTTAAACTAACAAGGGGTGTAGAATTCCAAGCCACACGGCCCTACACATGGCTGTGGCCGTGTGGACCATAAGAATCCCCGTACTGACATAGCAGAGGCTGTGCGAATCAGTTCCAACCACTTTTCGACGTCACGGATCCAACCACTACACCACGGGCACCGACAAAGGGGCACGGCCGTGCCCCATGACCGTGTGAAGCTACTGACTTTCCAAGCACGGGCTGAACACGCCCGTGACCGAAACCGTGCCAACAAACTGACTTGTCGAACATAGGCTAGACACGAGCGTGGGGTAACCAACACGCCTAGGAACACGTCCGTGCGATGCGGCCGTGTGAATCGACACACCCTCCGTCCACGGGCGTGGGAGAGCCTCAGATACAAAATTTTATTTAAACCCCACATCCCTCCCCCTTCACCCCACCTTCTTCCATCTTCTTTTTCTTTCAAAAATCTCTCCCCTTTCCTTAGAAACAAAGCCTCTATCACTCTTGAGCTACGCTAGAACCATGCCAAAGAAGTGGAAGGAATCAAGCACAATCTCCTCAAAGGAGACCGATCTACATAAGTTCATGCCGGCCGCTTCATTCTCACGACAAGCCAATGATATTTGAGGCTATCTAGTTTTTATTTCATTTTTCTATTTTACTTCAATTTCCTTCCCTTTAACAATCTTATGCTTAATATAGTTTATTTTATCTTAGTTTCTTAATTTTAGGTTCTAATGGCTACTAGGGAATCACGCCACGACCACCACTATATCCTCAGCCTTAGAAATCACATCCAACAATAAGGACTCTACGGTCCATCCACCTTTTCTTTTAATTTTAGTTTCATCTTTATTTTTCTACACTTTAGCTTGCTTTTCCTTAAGTAGTTAATTAGTATAGTTTTAATTATTATTAGTATATCCTGGCTAATCCTCGCATGAGCTTCCCAATTTCTTCATCTAGCGCAAGATCGTCACACCTGCATCGCCCCTCAACTTCTCTTTCACCACGACCATTTGCCAACTCAAGGAGCTCATCCATAATTCGTGAAGTTTTACTTATCCCCATATCTTCCGATCCAACATTACATTTATATTATCTAACTTTGTACATTGAGGTCAATGTACATCTTAAGTGTGGGAGGGTGAACAACTTAAAAAGGTGCCCTAATTTTTTTCATTATTCTCAAATTTCTAAAATTAGGTACCAAACTTTTTGCATTGTTCTCAAAATCCTGAATTTAGTCTTGTTTTTAAGTAATTTCCTCATATTACTAATTACGATGGAATTTCTAATGATTTATGATCTTTATTGATATGTTTTAGATTAAATCATTGATAATTGTGCATTGATAATTAAATTCTAAGAATACTAGAGAATCAAGCATGATAAGTCTATTTTTCGGAATAAAAAATTTTCTAGGTTGTCTACCTGAATTTAAATATTACCTTGAAATTTGATATTTACAAGGTTGATGTCAAAAATACCCATAATTTTTGTGAGTTTTTGAGCCTTATAGAGCATAAATTCTTTTTCTTGCTCACTTTATTGATTATGAGTATGTAAACACTGATTTGTTATTCTAGAACTTGCATCAATTATACATGTTGAGACCACACTTTTGATTTGATATACAGAGATGATAAAGGCACCTAGGTTTTAACCCACTAACTCCATTAAAAGCCTACCTTCACAAATTAACCCCTAGTGAACCCCTTTTAATCCTAACAACCCTATTTATTTACTCACCCACTATTATTAACCCAAAACCCTTTGTAATTGTTATCACCATTCTTTCTAACTACCCCTATATCGAGATTTGATATGATTAGTTACCTAATTATGAATTTTAGTAATTTATCCTTTATTATGTATTTATTATGTACTTAAAAAAACGAAGTATATTCATTATTAGTTATGTGATTAAATGAGCTTATACATTTATTTAAATTCCAAATATCGAAGAAGAAGCTCGTATTATTAGTATTATTAGTTTTCAATTAATGTAAGTATTATTATTATTTCATTAGTTCTTAGTTAGGTAATTTTTCAATTCAATCTCGATTCTAACCCTCTAATTCAGCCTTATTCCACACCTTAACCCTAGCCCCGTTACAACCCTAACAAAGACCTTTTGATTTGTGTTTCATCTCATATTTCAGTGGTGGAGATTTGATTCTCATGCAAGCCTATGGGATTAACTCTTCATGTTTGACTTTTGAGTGCCTAAATTTTGAACCTTAAACACTTTGAGTGATTTGAGTGAATCTTTAGTGAGGATGTCAATCCTTGACGATTTCGAATTAGAGGTAATTATTTAGATGAAGGGAAACACCTATGTTTTGTGCTACAAAATATAAGGCTTATATTGTTTGAATTTTTAGGACTCTTTGAGTTGAATTATCCATGTATAAATTATCCCTGAATTATGATGAGACACTATCAATGACTATTATGAATCATAGGAAGTTCGTTTTAATTGTAAGTTGAGAATTTTGCTTGAGGACAAGCAAAAGCTTAAGTGTGGGGGTATTTGATAAACCGAAATAGTAACATATTTTAGGCCCACATTTAGTATACTTTCGGATGATTTATCTTTTATTTTATGTAAAAATGTGCTCTTAATAATTTCTTTTCATGTCTTATACCCAGGAAAGCACCTAAGGACAAAAAGAACGAGAAACGGGCTTAAAACGGGACAAATGGGCCAAAGAGGAAATTGACACGGCCTGGACTTGGACCCACACGGCCGTGCCAAGTCAATCATCTAGAACACGGTCTAACCCTGACTCACACGGCCGTGTCTCATTAAAGAAATCCAAACACGGCCTGGCCACGATTCACACGGGCGTGTGCCATGGCCGTGCCTCTGCCGTGGAGAAGAGCAATTTCATTCGAGAAAGGATACTTAGGGAGAAAGAAACGTATTTCAAAAGCCTACATATACACCCTAAGTATGACCTAAGAGGGGGAGCCCAAAGCCATCATCTAGGGGCGTCGTGCTAGGCCAGAGAAGGCAGATTTGTGGGGATTCACTCAGGGATAGCCAGTTGATCCATCTCAAGAAGCCAGAATTATACTCAAGACGGAGGATCTCTCCTTCAATTCCTTCAGGGGGTTTTAGGGATTTCTTATGTTTTGTTTTATATTTTCTCTTGAGATATTTTCCTTTATTGTTATGAACTAAACCCTTCGGATACCTGAAGGGGATGAAACCTATGATGAATCTTGTTATTATTTTCTGAATTATATGATAAATACTTAGTTTGTTCTTAATTATGTGAGCTTAATCCAAATTTAATGTGCTTAGGTGGAGGAGGAATAGACCCTGCCTAAGAGTAGATCTAGCATAATTAAGCGGAGTTGATCGCACGCCTAGAGATAGGGTGACGAGATTTTTCCGGATTAGGGTGAAACCTAATATGGGAATCCATAGATCGATTTACTGCTATTCTAGGGGGTTATTGTAAGAGAACGAGAGTTCCACTAATTAACCTAGGGTTAGACGTTATTCGCCTCGAGAGAGGGTTTAATATACTTTAGGGAGTCTTACGGATCAAACTAAGTGAATAAATCGTATGGTTCAGTGTTAGATAACAAGTGAAGTCTAGGTGGATTCTTCCTAGGGTATCATCTAATCAACTGAGTTTTTCCCAAGTTATTTTCTAAATTCATTCTTCTTTGTCTTAGAGTCTTTAGTTTAGTAGTTAATTAATTTAGATTAGATAAACAATCTCTCTTTATTTTTAGGCTAGATAATAAAAAGAAAGTTAGTATTAGTACTTTTAGTTCCTTTGGGTTCGATAATCCGGTCTTGCCTAAGCTATACTACTTTTCGATAGGTGCACTTGCCTCAATTGTTGTCAGAGTTAGTTTCCAGGTTCGATCATTCTTTTTATAAATTTTAAAGCACTGATTCACAGTAATCATTTATATAGGCTTTTGAAATAGGTTTCTTTGCCCCTAAGTATCCTTTTTCGAGTGAAATTGCTCTTCTCTGCGGCAGGGACACGGCCATGGCACACGCCCGTGTGAATCGTCTTTAGGCCGTGTTCGGACTTTTAATGAGGGGACACGCCCGTGTAAATTGTGATCAGGCCGTGTTCTAGTATATCAGGGAGACACGGCCGTGTTGGCTCAAGTCGAGGCCGTGTCGATTTTCACTTTGGCCCAATTTGGTTCGTTTTAAGCCCGTTTCTCGTACTTTACATCCTCCGATGCTTTCCTGAATATAAAACATGAAAAGAAAGGATTAAGAGCACCTTTTTACATAAATCAAGGGATAAATCATCCAAAAGTATGCTAAATGTGGGATTAAAATATGTTACTTTTACGGTTTATCAATGACGTCATAAACAGAGAGTTACACGGGTTAGGGACACGGGCGTGTCCCAGAACACACGGGAGTGTGACCCCTTTTTTGACAAAATTTTTTAAATTTTCCCAAAAGTTTCCAAAGTTCTCGGTTTAGTTCCGAACCATCCTAAAGGATGTTTTGAGCTTTATAAGCCCATATAAGGGACAAAGTGCATGTGTTAGAAAAGTTTTAAATTTGACGAAATTTTATGACCCGGTTTTACATGTTTAAGAAATTTTAAGTCTGGTAACGCCTCGTACCCTATTCTGGCATTGGATACGGGTAAGGGGTGTTACACATGTCATGACATAAGTATCCTCGTTATTCCGAATCTTCAACCGGGACTTCAACTTAATATATATTCTCATCATTTTCTCATTGAGACTTCATTAATCGATTTTCAGGAAATGATATTCGTTATCATTAGATCAAGCAATTTAAAAATATAAAAACACAATGAAACTTTAATTTCACACAAACTTACCTCGGTACTCAAAATGTGTGTAGATGTTCAATTTAGTCCAACACTTTGTTCTTGCCTCGGTTTCGGTTCGGGCTTCGTGTTTCTTGATCTATAATAACAATTTCACTTGTTTAATACTCACATTAACTAAATTGACTCATGAATCATACTTTGGCAAAATTATGATTTTGCCCCTAAACTTTCACATAATTACACTTTTATCCCTAGGCTCGTAAAATAATTTTTATTCAACTTTCTTGTATTTTAAGCCTATCCGAATTACTTTCTTAACTACAACAGCCCCCCAATTTCCTCTATTTCACTCATGTATGACCATTTTTATAACTTTTACAATTTAGTCCTTTTATGCATTTTTCATGAAAATCACTTAGAAAAAGATGTTTATCACACATCAAACTTTCATATTCTTCCTCAAGACATCAAAATACATGCATGTCATACATGGGTAATTTTTTAAACATTAACCCTAGCTCAAAATATAGCTAGAAATAGCTAAATCGAGCTACTAGGATCTCAAAAATACAAAGAACATTAAAAACGGGGCTAGGATGCACTTATTATCAAGCTTGGAAGTTGAAGAAACCCTAGCTATGGAGTCCTTGTGATTTTCGGCCAAGCTTAGAGAAGATGGACACCATTTTTGACTTATTTTTCCCTTTTTATTCATTAATTAACCAAATGACAAAAATGCCCTCAAGGCCCCTTTCTTGAGATTTTTCCTTCCTATGTCCATTTTTGTCCATCTTAACATATAATGGTCTAATTGCTAAATAAGGACCTCTAGTAATTTTTATAATTCTATTTCATACTTAAATCTTCTAGAATCTCATATTTTCTAATCTTTGCAATTTAGTCCTAATGGACAAATTGATCACTAATAAATAAAATTTCCTCATGAAATTTTCATACAATCATGCAACCACATCATAAGTGTCATAAAAAATCATAAAACACATGTTTCTACTTCAGATTTGTGGTCTCGCAACCACTATTCTGACTAGGCCCTAAATCGGCTGTTACAAAAATTTCCTCAAATGTTGATTCCCAAGACATCTTTAGTTAAGATAGGTGCACAAAATTAGGATAACTTTAAAAATATGGTAATTAGCTTAGAATGTAGGTTCATTGCAAAAAAAAAAAAAAAAAAAAAAAAGCCTTTAAGCTCAAAATTATAGTTTCAAGGGTCTAATATCATAGGGTTGGCTTGAAAAGGCTCAAACGATCTAAAGAAATAGTGCCTATATCATTTTAGATTTTTATGTCCCCTAGGATTTCGCCTCAAGAAAGTTACTAAGTCAATTCTAAAGATATAAACCTTCATGCATGTCTAATCTCAAAAGAAACTAAGTTTACATGGCAAACATTACTAAGGCCAAGATCATACAAGCATTCCATTCTTCATGATAACATACTTTCACTTAGATAAAATCACTATTCATACTTGCATACAAACTATCTCAGTAACAAAAAATATCTATAAACATTCATTTATTAAAACATACTTATGAAAGAAATAATTGAAACATACTTGAAAAAATTTAAAAGTTTAAGCAATTTATTTGCCTTACCCCCCTTTAAAAAGAAGCAATGTCCTCATTGCGAGAACAAAGTAATGAATGAAAACTGAACACCAGGTAGGGTTGTAAAGAAAGAGAGGTGAGACATTAAGACTGCTTAAATACCAAGTCTTACCTAATAACCCAATCCTAGACATGTTCATTCCCATTACCACATCACTTAGTCTTATTCTTTCTAAAGAAGTGTTAAGTGTGTTCATGCTTACAATGTTTTATTCTGCGGAAATTAAATCCTAATTACGAATGAAATAAATTCCTAAGGACCTAAAAATAATTAAATAAATAACAAGACAACAATCCCCATTTTTATTTTTCCGACTCATTCCCCTTGTCTACTTTAGATCCATCTCTGCTTGCATCGTCAGTATCTTCCGTCCATGTCTCAAAGATAGCATCTGGGAACTCAGGAACAAAAGTATTAGAGATATTCTTAAAAGTATTTCGAATTAAGTCATCTCTAATTTTTGCATATTTCCAGTAAGTTTGTTGTTGATTGTGCATGAACTTGCACATATCCATCAAAATTGACAACTTTGATTTCCTTGAAGTACCTGTAGAAGTCGGCATGGGAGTTGTATATTCAGGTTCAACACTTAGCTTGACTGGTTCTTCTTCTGGCCCAACCATTGGTTTAGGAATGTTCGGTTCCTTATCGATTCTTCCTCTTGATTCATGAATCGAATTAGCTTCGCCACTTCCATCCGTTGACTCCTCGATGATCCGCTCAGTTGGCTCTCTTTGCTCGCCTTGATTAAGCTTATGCACCCCCTCTACTAATATTTCAAGATCATAATTTGTAATGCATCCTTGAACATATCGCCCCTTCAAATTTGCTTGTGTTTTAACACGGGCCTTTAAGCAAAGTGAAGTGATTAATGATGGTAAATAAGCACTTCCGCCTTCTTTTTAGCACAATCGTGAATCTCCTTGAGGATAAGTTTCCCAACATTAATGGACTTTTTTTGTCAAAATTGCATATAAAAAAAGTTCCATCGAGATGGTGGAACTATGTGAGATAGGCATAAAACTGTAGCAAACGAAATAAAACCATACCTTTGCTACTGGTTTTAAGTATTCTCTTCGACAAGAATGGCTCCTGTAACACCCCTTACCCGTATTCAACTCCAGAACCGGGTACGAGGCGTTACCGAATTAAAGACCTCCAAATCGCCACTTAGGCACAACATGACCACTCTCTTTGGCCATCACAACAACCTCAATCCCGACCTATGAGGCCTCTCTCAAACACACGAGGGCTCTCGAGACCATATCGAAAACTCTTACGATCTTAAAATTTTTCCATCTATACAGGGCTCACACGCCCGTGTAAGATTTGGCATGCCCGTGGATGTCACACACGCCCATGGTCACTACCCGTGCATGAAAACTCAAGCATTCTGCCAATGCCCCACGGTTAAGGCACACGCCCGTGCTCTCCACCCGTGGTGCACACTGACTACCTTAACACGGCCTAGAGTCTAGACACACGCCCGTGTAGCTAGCCCGTGGCCAACACTGATTAACACACACGTTCTAGGCACACGCCCGTGTGACTAGTCCGTGGTCTATTCTGATTTAAAATACTAACATGCAGGGGACACACGGCCAAGTCACACGCCCATGGGCTGACCGTGTGTCACACATGGCCTAGACATACGCCCGTGTGTCTAGCCCACATGGACAAGAACAAAGCTATTTGGCAAGTTCTTTTCACCCTTCTAGCATACACAATTATGCACTCATTCAACACATCCATAATCAACTCAAAGTCTTACAATCTCACATAGATAACTTCATCTTTTCATATAATAAAGTGCCAACAACTATGGCATTATACAAAATAGATTATCCATCTAAAGGCCAACACATCATAGCCATAAACAACAAAATTCACTAACTTGTCTAGCCCCTATACATGCCATATACAAAACATTGAGTCTAATGTACCAGAGTGTGCTGATAGTTTGGGCGATCTTCCAATTGATCCTCGTATCTCGATTCAACACTTTTGCTCTATAAGACAAGGGAAAAGAAAGAGAGTAAGCTCTGAGCTTAGTAAGTTTACACATAAACAATTAAGCAACATAGTATAAGCTAAACAACAATTAGCATTATACTAATATATAATGTACAACTATGCTTCCTCTTTCTATCCCTTACCACATTTCCGACCCATCATGAGTCACTTACTCATAACCATTGACATGCACCCCTGCATTCAATATCATCCACAGAGCTATGCTACTCACTATCACATCCACACAACAAATCTCTCGGTGGTTCCGCACTAAGCCCACCACAATCAATTAATAAGGTAGTATCGTACTTGGCCTACCAACAAGGTATCCATAGTGGTTTCGCACATAGCCCACCAGATAATATACCTAACGATAGCATCGCACATAGCCAGCTCTTCGTCAATATGCATTAGGATGGTATCGCACTTAGCCCACCATTTAGCATTATTACAACACATTCACAAATCTACTTACTTAATCATTCATGTCACTTGAACCACATAGGTTCTCAATCATTCTCAACCATGCTATACACTAGCTAGCATTAACAAATTGTAAGTATGAATGCATTGTTTGTGCATAGACTTACCTCGATACTCAAAATTATAGAAACGTGCAATTAGTCCACCACTTTGCTCTTGCCTCGGTTTCAATCCGGGCTTTGTCTTTCTTGATCTATAATGAATAAATCAGCTTATTCAATACACACATTGACCAAATTGACCCACATCTCATTCTTTGGCAAACTTACTCTTTTGCCCCAAATCTTTCTCATAATTACACTATTGCCCCCAAGGCTCGTAAAGTGATTTTTATTCAACTTTCTAGCCTTTCATGCTTAGCCGAATCACTTACTCAACAAAAGCAATCATCAATTCTCATCACAACACACATGTATGACCAAACTCAAGATTTTTACAAACTAGTCCCTACATGCATTTTCTATGGAAACTCATTTAGCAAAAGATGTTTCTACTACATCAAGCTTTCATAATCTTCCATAAAACATCAAAATACATGCATGTCATACATGGCCACATTTTTGAACATCCATCATAGCTCATCAAATAGCTAAAAATAGCTTACTCATGCAACAATGACTTCAAAAATACAAAGAATATCAAAAACGAGGCTAGATGCACTTACTAGCAAGCTTGAAATTTTGAAGAACCCTAACAATGGCTCTCTCAAATTTTCTAGAGCCTTGGAGAAGAAGATGAATGAATTTTGTCATATTTTCTCCTATTTTAATCACTTAATTGTTAAATGACCAAAATGCCCTTTTTGAGAAACTTTCTATTTTAACTCATCCATTCCCAAATTTGTCCAAAAATTAGAAATTGGGAAAATTGCTATTTAAGGACCTCTAATTAATATTCTAAAGCTATTTCACACAAATAGCTTCTAGAATCTCACATTTTGCAACTTTTGCAATTTAGTCCTATTGGACGATTCAACCGCAATTTCACAAAATTGCTTCATGAAACTTTCACACTAACATGCATACATAACATAAACCTCAAAAACTCATTCATATACCTCAGATTTGTGGTCTCGCACCACTATTCTGACTAGGCCCTAAATCGAGATGTTACAGCTCCCATACTTTCTTATAATCCATTAGGATCCCATATTTGTCACAACATCAAGCACTTGTTGAAGAAAATCCCAATTGATATTGTTCATCATAGGGTAGTACTCATCTTCTTCAACATCAGGTAAATTAAACAAATCATTGATGGACTTAGAAGTAAGAGGTACCTTTTTCCTTCGAATGATGACTTCAGTAGCATCTTGCGTAGTCAAACTAGCATAGAATTCTCAAACTAGTTCATTATCGGGAAGTGAACGAGCATCACAAAATTGTTCCCACTTGAAAGCATTGATTTTCTTTCTAATCGGTATAGGAACAACTATCAAATCATTATTCTTCAAGTTAAAACATTTTTTCGGCATCATAGGTTGATGCTTGAAGATTGAATCAAATCTCTCTTTCACTTCTTCATCGATCAAAATTGGGTTTTTAGGAGTAGTCTTTGAAGATCTGGTTCTTTTGCGAGACATGGTATCTTTTCCTGAAAATTCGGTAAAGTTTCTGCACAAGAGAGAAAAGGGAAATCGGCAAAGGGGGTAGAACTTGCTACGGCAAAAATCTTACGACGATAAGGATGGTGCGGTGGCGATGAAGACGTGCGACAGCAACGATGGTGCTTCGACAATCTCTTTGCGATAGCAATAGGGAATTTCGGTAGAAAAGGAAGAGAACTAGGGTTTCTTTCGGGATTTGAGGTTGACGGCACAAAAGGGAGATTTAGAGATTTTTAGGGTGTAAGAAAATTGCTTTGAGGGATATGAAAATTAGTAGAATGGAGAGGGGTTTATATAGGGAAAAATTAGGGCAACATGTAGCAAAAATTTAGCTACATTATGGTTACTTGGGCGGCAAGCAATGGGTGTGACGGCAAGGCATGGATTTTTCCCTCTTTTTTGCTGTCTTGGGCCTCAAACTCAGACTGTATCTTACTAAAAAAATTGATTAGTACTTTGGCCAAATTTCACCCCCTTTATTAACATAAAAATTTAAAATTTAAACTAAACAAATGAAACTTAAAAATTTTAAATCTTAATTAGAAAATTTCTTCTTAACAAATTACATTAAATTAATTCCCAGGAAAGGTTGGAAGGGTCACAGCGGTCCCGCTTAAGTTCCAATCCCTTTAGACAAAATTAATTAAATGTAATAAGTTAAGAAAATAAGTTCTAATTATTTATTTATTTACAAAATGAGTTCATGAAAAATTAAGGGTCTGTTAATTTGAACGAGGATTCAACTCGCTCAACTTCACCATCCCAGTAGTTTTTGAGACGTTGACCATTAACTTTAAACGTACCTCTGTAATTGTTGTATAATTCAATAGCTCCATAAGGATAAACTCGGTAGATGGTATAAGGTCGTTTCCATCGGGATTTAAGCTTCCCAGGAAATAACTTCAACCTTGAATTAAACAACAAAACCTTCTGACCTTCTTTAAACTCGTGAGGTTGTATATGACTATCATGCCATCTCTTTGATCATTCTTTACACATTTTGGTATTCTCATAGGAAAGCAACCTCAACTTTTCCAACTCATAAAGTTGTAACATCCTTCTCTCACCGGCTTACTTAATATCAAAGTTCAACTGCTTCAAAGCCCAGTGAGCTTTATTCTCCAACTCTATTGGCAAATGACATGCCTTTCCAAAGACTAACCGATAAGGAGTCATTCCTAACAGAGTCTTAAATGCTGTTCGATAGGCCCATAATGCATCATCGAGCCTTCGAGACCAATCTTTTCTACTAAGGCGTAATACCTTTTCAACGATACCTTTTATTTCGCGATTCACTCTTTCAACTTGCCCATTAGACTGGGGGTGATAGGCAGTAACACATATTTCTCAATCTTGTGCTTCACATCATATTTGTCAAGCAACCACTTAAGCCATTTGTTCACAAAGTGAGAACCTTCATCACTAATAATAGCTCTTGGTGTCCCAAATTGTGTAAACAAATGCTTATGTAGGAATCGCATGACTACCTTAGCATCATTTGTAGGGTATGCTTCAGCTTCAACCCACTTGGATACATAGTCCACGGCAACTAAGATGTATTTGTTCCCATACGAAGAAGGAAACGGGCCTAAGAAGTCAATGCGCCATACGTCGAACAATTCAATCTCCAAAATGTTTGTCAAGGGCATCTCATTCCTCATTGATATATTTCCAGTCCTTTGGCATTTATCACAGTTCTTCACATAAGCACAAGCATCTTTAAATAGTGTAGGCCAAAAGAAACCTACTTGCAAAATCTTTGCTGCAGTACGTGAACCACCAAAGTATCCCCGACTTGGAGATGAATAGCAATGATACAAGATCTCATCAATCTCGCTTTCAGCTACACACTTTCAGATTATATTATCTGCACATTGTTTAAAGAAAAACAGATCCTCCCAAAGATAATACCAACTATCATGAAGGAATTTTTTCATTATTGGTCTGTCATTTCTCGAGGAATTGTTCCACATGCAAGATAATTGTCAAAATCAACAAACCAAGGTATTTCATGAATTTGATTTACCTCAAATAAGTGTTCATCTGGGAAATTCTCGTTGATAGGCACACATGATCGAGTTACCTCATCTTGCTCCAACCTCGACATATGATCAGTTATTTGATTTTCGACACCTTTACTGTCTTAGATCTCAAGGTCAAATTCTTGGAGTAAAAGTATCCAACGAATTAGCCTCGATTTTGAATCTTTCTTCATGAGCAAGTATTTAATGGCCGCATGGTCATTAAATACTGTAACTTTGATACCTATAAGATATGAGCGGAATTTGTCAAAAGTAAAAACTTTAGCGAAGAGTTCCTTTTCGGTTACTGTATAATTGAGTTGGGCTCCCGCCAAAGTTCTACTTGCATAGTAAATAGGGTGAAACACTTTGTTTCTTCTTTGACCCATCACAGCTCCAACGGCATAGTCACTTGCATCGCACATCAACTCAAAAGGTGAGTTCCAATCAGGTGTAACAATTATTGGGGCTGAGATTAACCGCTTCTTTAGATCTTCAAAAGCTTCCAAACATGCTTTGTTGAAATCAAACACTGTATCTTTCTCTAACAAAAAACACAACGATTTAGAAATTTTTGAGAAATCTTTGATAAACCTTTGGTAAAAACCGGCATGGCCTAAGAAACTTCTAACTCCTTTCATATTCATTGGGGCCGGTAATCTTTTAATTACGTCCACCTTTGCTTTATCGACTTCAGTTCCTTTCTTTGAGATCTTATGACCTAAGACAATCCCTTCCTTGACCATAAAATGGCATTTTTCCCAATTAAGGACAAGATTTGTCTCTTCGCATCTCTTCAGTACCTTAGCCAAATTACTCAAACAGATATCATAAGTGTTACCAAAAATAGAAAAATCATCCATGAAAACCTCAATAAAATTTTAAACCATATCAGTAAATATTGCCATCATGCATCGTTGAAAAGTTGTAGGTGCATTGCATAAACCCAAAGGCATTTGCCTAAAAGAAAAGGTACTATATGGACAAGTAAAGGATGTTTTATGTTGGTCCTCCGGGGCTAAAACTATTTGGTTATATCCCGAATAGCCATCTAAAAGATAATAGAATTCATTACCTGTCAGTCGATCTAACATCTGATCCATAAAAGGCAACGGAAAATGGTCCTTCTAAGTGGCTTTGTTCAATTTTCTGTAATCAATATAGATTCTCCAACTGGTAACAGTTCTCGTTGGAATTAACTCGTTACACTCATTTTCAACAATCGTGATTCCACCTTTCTTCGGCACACACTACATCAGACTTACCCACGAACTATCTGAAATAGGATAGATGATTCCTGCATCTAACCATTTGATCACTTCCTTTCTCACAACTTCTTTCATAATAGGATTGAGCCTCCTTTGCCCATCAATTTGAGCTCTTTCACCTTCTTCTAAAATGATTTTATGCATGCAAAAAGAAGGGCTTATACCTCAAATATCAGCTATGGTCCAACCAATTGCTTTATTAAATTTCTTTAGAACAGCAATTAGTTGGTCCTCTTGATCTTTCGTCAGTTCCGCTGAAATAATCACAGGCAAAGTAGAACAGTCACCTAAATAAAAGTATTTCAAATGGGAAGGAAGTACATTTAGCTTGAGTTTAGGTGGTTCTTCAATTAACAACCTAGGTTGCACAAATTCTCTGACTTCCAACTCCAACGGTTCAAACCATGTGGATTGAATAAAATTTCTCGGATTGGCTTCCATCAAAGCCATGTTTTCTTCACCTTCTTCATCCTCCAAAGGGTCAAGATCTAAGGCTTTCTCCAATTGATCTTCTTCAAAATTGCTTTCCATAGAAACCAAGATTTCTATCTCTTCCATAACTGAACACTCTTCTGCCGGATCGGGAATTTTCATCGCTTTAAGAATGTTAAAGGTTACCTGGTCGTCTTGGAATCGTATGGTGAGTTCACCTTTCTGCACATAAATTAACATTCTTCCCATGGCTAAGAAAGGTCTCCCAAGGATGATCGGCACTTCCTTGTTTGCTTCAAAATCTAAGACAATGAAATCAACAGGAAAAATAAATTTATCGACTCTTACCAAAACATCCTCAATCTTTCCTTCGGGATATGCTAAAGATCGATCCGCTAGCTGAAGGGTCACAGTCGTAGGTTTTACTTCACCTATCCCTAACATCTTAAAAATAGACTTAGACATCAAGTTGATACTCGCTCCTAAGTCACACAAAGCTTTACCACAATAACATTCACCAATGTTACAGGGTATAGTAAAGCTTCCTGGGTCTTTCAATTTAGGTGGCAATTTGTTCTGCAGGAACGCACTGCACTCCTTTGTCAAGGCAATAGTCTCATACTCACTCAGTCCTTTCTTCTTGGACAGTATATCCTTCATAAACTTCACATAATTTGACATTTGTTCTAAAGCCTCCACCAACGAAATATTGATGTGTAACTGCTTCAGAACATCCAAAAACTTCTTGAATTGCACCTCCTATTTCTACTTGTGTTGCTGTAATCTTTGCGGATATGGAGGTGATGGAACTTTCAGTTGATCCAGACAACTTTTCTGAGTAGGTAAATCTGCATCCAAAGAAGATGTTAAAATATTTAAATTCACTAAGTCAGGGTTTACCTTGTCAGACTTTGCAGATTTTGATTCCTTTGGTGTAGGAACTTCAACAGCTGGTTGATTCTTCCCAACGGGCTTATCTTCGACATCAATCAATCGGGGTTCCAGAATTTTACCACTTTGCAATGCCACTGCCTTGATATGTTCTTTACCCAAATTTCTTGGATTCTCAGTATCGCTCGGCAAGGTTCCTTACGGTCTATTACGTAGCTGCGTAGCTAACTGACCCATTTGGTTTTCCAAATTTTTCAGTGTTGCTGCTTGGCTTTGAATCAAAGCGTCATTCTTTGCCATGACGCTTTCAACAAGTTCTCCAAACTATTTGATGCCTCAACTTGAGGTGGTTTTGGAGCTTGCTGAATAAACCGTTGAGATTGGTTGGGTCTTTGCTACAATAACTTGTTGTTCAGTCCATTTCCATGGTTGCTCCAAGAAAAGTTAGGATGATTACGCCATGAAGGATTGTAGAAGTTGGACTGGGTCCTTGTCCACTCTTATTTTGATATTGGTTCCCCACATAGTACACTGACTCGAGATTTGATGGATAATTCTCAAAAGAATGACCTTCCCCATAGTACACACAGGAAACTACTTTAAACGGACTTGGTGGCTGAGCTACAAAATTATTAGCACTATTAGCGATAAATTGTTTTAACATAGAGGAAATAGATGATACCTGAGCTGAAAACGAAGTGAGGGCGTTAACTTCATGAACTCCGACTGCACGTCTTCCTGAAGCTATTCGATTTGTTGGCCATTGATAGTTATTACTTGTGATCCTCTCAATGATCTCATAAGCCTCATTATAAGACTTAGACAAAATTGCACCATTCGCGGAAGCATCTACCATCAATCTTGTATGTGCATTGAGACCATTATAGAATGTCTCCAACTGGATAAAATAAGGAATCCTAAGATGAGGAAACTTACGAAGTAACTCCTTGAATCGCTCCCAAGCCTCATACAAAGACTCGTCATCCAATTGTTGGAAAGTTATGATCTCGTTCCTCAACTTAGCATTTTTGCTAGGTGGGAAATACTTAACCAAAAATCTCTCTGCTAATTCTTGCCATGTAGATATGAAACTTGGTGGCAATGAATTGAGCCATGCTCGTGCTTGATCTCGCAATGAGTACGAAAACAACTTCAACCTCAGTGCGTCTTCAGTCACACCGGCTATCTTGAATGAATCACTCACCTCCATAAACAATCAAAGGTGGAGATGTGGATCTTCCGTGGGCATACCACTAAATTGGCCCACCGTTTGTAGCATTTGAAACATCACTGGTTTCAATTCAAATTGGGTTGCCTCAATATCTGGCCTTCTAATTCCTGAATTTAACTCACTGAAAAGTGGCACAGCATATTGTCTGATGCATCGATCCCTATCATCGGCAATGAGGATGGGATTTCGTACATGATCGGCTTCATTACCTTGGTCTTGATTCTGATTTCCAAGGTCCATCTCGACTTGTCTTTGAGCTGTTCATTCACGTCTTCTTTGTCTGAAAGTTCGCTCAATTTTAGGGTCTACAGGGAGTAAATTGATAATTCAATCTATGCTCATAAACACCTGAAAAGAAAATCACAAAAATTAAAAAGAATAAGCTAGTAATGTTAGAAATAAATCAAATTGAAAATAAATAATTTCACGAGAAAAATGACTATGGCAATAGTTGACAATCCCCGACAACAGTGCCAAAAACTTGTAATGCTTAGGTTTGTGCAAGTGTACACAGTCGTTATCAAGTAATAAGTAAGTATCGAGTTATCGTCTCCACATGGATTGTATTTGTGCTAAGTCACTTAATTTGTAAAATTATATTAACAGTTTGGTAAATAAAAACACAATATAGTTCAGAAGTGGTAATTAAAATATATTAAACTAAATGTAATGATCCCTAATGCAAATTATCCTAAGTATGCAAACTATATGAATGAAATAGATTCTAGCACAATTTGCAACAATTATAACATAAATAAACTAGGACAATTACTTTAATTAAACTCGATTTATTATCAACATGCTTAATAACATTCAGAAAAACATTCCATGGCAACTCGATCTTTCATGAGTTTGGAAACCACATTAGGTCCTTTCAGAATCCTTTACTTAGTAAATACGCATTTTACTGATCCTTATTTACTAAAGGTTTCTTAGCATTCGTGTGAGGTAACAGGGACATGTCAGGTTTGAAACAATTTAATCACACAAATCTAAAAACTATGCAGATAACTGAGCTTGGTCAGAGTTATTATGCAACCTACAATTTAATCGGGTCAGGATCTAAATTGAGCATGCACATTTCAATTATGTGTCCATTAGCTGTCGTCTGGTCAGGATCGCTCAGCTAATTCAGGTGCATTTCAATCACGTATGAACGAAATACAGACTTGATTTAAATTGAAAACATGATTTATTGAGGCACAAACATTATAAGCATGAATCAAATAAATATTATTTAATCAAAGCAATCATCCTAGCTTAAATAAAATTAAGCTAACATTGTTGTAAACAAGAACAAAGAACACATAGCAAACATCTTTAGATTAAATTAAAGAAAAGAAAGATTAAACCCAATTCAGAGTGGCTATCACTCAAGACTCTGACTGATGAGGCTCATTTGTTCCTTTGCTTTGCTCCTTTGCTGATGGCTCTCCAAGGTGGCCGACCAAGGGTTCTTTAAGAGGCTTAATTGCTAAAATCTCTATGAAGAGATGATGCTAGGCGTTGGAATGGAAAAGACTAAGAGAATTTTGTGAGAAGAGAGAATGATGAATGATGAGAATGAATGGGGAATGATTGAGGGATGCTTGAGGGATGATGAATGATGGAATGAAAGGGTCTTATTTATAGGTGAGGAGAGGGGGATAGTTTGCTAAAAATAGTGGATGTTAACCTCTTCAAATCTCCTCAAATTGTGGCCGGCCATGCTTAGTGGCTTTTGACTTGATTTTTTTCTTAATTTTTAAGCAATTTTGGATGCCACACAACTCAAGACTGAGACTCGATCAATCGTAAATCTTCGGGAAAATCTCTAATTTCTTTAACACTGCAAGGATATTGTGTAATTAAACCAAAGAATGGTTTAAATGGACAGCCATGTGTAGCCGAATATTGGGTTGACTTGGTCTCCAATTTGGACGGTTTTGCAATCCAGCAAAACTATCAGACCTGTCCAGAATAAATCAACAAGTTAGAGAACCAAAGAATAAAGTTTGTCCAATTTAATTAATTAATTAAACCCAAATTATTAATGAAATATTTTAAAATGAATTATTAAATATAATTTTATATTTTATTATTTAATTTAATCATGCATGGCCCACTTTATGTCTTAAAAAATATAATATAAAATAAGCCATTTATTGCATGTAAACTATATAATAAAGCATAAAATCACATTTTAATAATTTCTATGTCCTAATTTCACATTTTCACATATTTCATTAATTTATTAAAAAAATACTTTGTTTTAACAACGGATTTAAGTAAAAAGGTGATAAATTACATAGGAAAAATCCTATATATTTTTCCGTTTACACATGGCATTATTGAAAATTTGAATTAGTAATAAGGTTAATTTTGTCATTTAGTAATTAAATAAATAAATAAGTAAAACAAAACAAAATTGCATCCATTATCATCTTTCTTAACCGAAAATTCAAGGAAAGAAAAAGCCATGGAAGCTATTTAGGGTTCGGTCATTGCATTGCTCAATTGTAAGTCCGTTTTTGATCCGTTTTTGGTGATTTCTATGTTTTTGTAATCGTTGCAGCTCAATCTAGCTATCCCGTACCTTAATTTTGACATTGTTGAATCTATGTGTTCTTTGCTGTTTAATGTTGAAATATGAAAGCTTGATGATAGCTTTACATGTTTTGTTAAGTGATTTTCGATGAAAATACATAATAGGGATTAAATTGAGAAAATGTGAAAATATGTGGTTAAATATGCAAATAAATGAAAAATGTGGGTTGATATGTGTATTAGGGAAATTCGGCTAGCATATGATTGGATGAAATTGCATCAATTTGTGATATTGTGTAATAAGGACTAAATTGTAAAAGTTGTGAAATACTTGGGGCAAAAGTGTAAAAATGCTTTAAAGTGTGATATGGACTAAATTGAAAGAATATGTGATTGATTAAGTTAAATTTGAATTCATATAGATCAAGAAAGAAAGAATTCGGATTTAGATCAGGGGAAAAGCAAGGTTATCGAGTAGTTGACCTGATCCGTCATTTCCGTATACGAGGTAAGTTCGAATAATTGAACTTGAATGTGTATTTGTTCAATTGATGGATGGTATTGAGATTCTATTTATTTATGGATAAATGTGATGAATTTGATTTAAATATACGATTTAAGTGGATGAGTTACTGAATAAGACCATAACTGGGCTATGGCAAATTGGGCAATAAGACCATAACCGAGTTATGGCATGTGAACGTAAGACCACGACAGGGCCTTGGCAATGTATGTGTAAGACCATAGTTGGACTATGGCATCGAAAAATCGACGTACTTATATCGTAAGCATTTATAAACTTGAAGTGATTCGATAAATGAATTGGTGAGAATAGATATGTATCAGTACAGGTATGTACAAAAAATAGTTTGAATAGTGAATTAAAAGAAGATGAGAACTTATGAGTTGCTTTGTAGTTAAACTTTATGTTATCTCATTGATTGAGGTTTTTATTGCAAATTATGTATTTATTTGGAATTGTTAATGAATGAAGTTGATTATTTCATATATACATACGAACTTACTAAGCTTTATAGCTTACTTTGTTATTTCTTCTATGTTTTATAGTATATCGAAGCTAGCTCAGAACCGGCGATCGTCAAGAACTTCATCGCACTATCGGACATCTATTTTGGTACTTTTTAGTTGTGTATATATGGTATATGGCATGTATAGGCTTTGGTCATTTTGGTGTGTTTGATGGAAATGTATTTGAGCTATATGAGGTAGCTTATGGAAATTATGTGGTTTGTTGTGTATATTGCCATGTGTTATGGTTGATGTTGAATTATGATACTCAAATGTTTATTATGGTATGAGGTATTTATTTGGTTGAGATATGTTTAATATGGATTTGTTTTGGATGATGAATTAGATGTATTATGTTTAGTAAAGTAGGTTAAATTGATAGGTATTTGAATTGGTAAATGGAATTGAATTGAGTATTGAAATGGTGGAAATAAATATGGTATGATTTGTGTATTGGTTGATGACTTTTGGCTGCACATTTGTATCTTGAATTGGTACCATTTGGGTTATGTAGGTATATGCAAAGATGGATGGCAAATTGGCTTGGTAAATAGCCTATTTTTTGTCCACACGGGAAGAGACACGGGCGTGTGTCTCAGCCGTGTGTGACACACGGTCATGTCGGGCGTGTGACTTGGCCGTGTTGCATAAGTCAGTATACCCTGTAGGTTTGACACGGCCTAACACGCGGCCTGGCACATGGGCAAGTGTGGCCACTTCAAAGGGCACACGGGGCGGACACACGGGCGTGTGGTTGGCCGTGTAACCCAAGTCAGTATGTATGCCTTGTTTCCACACGGCCTGAGACACGGGCGTGTCTGGAGCCATGTGAGGCACACTGTCTGTTCACACGGGCGTGTAACCGCTGTATGGTTGAAATTTTTCTAAGTTTCCAAAAAATTCCCGAGTTACCGGTTTAGTCCCGAACCTTTTCTAATACATGTTTAAAGCCGTGTAGGCTCGTTTAAGGGACACTATCATTCGTTGTGATTGAATTGTATTTGATATGAAAAATTGTATATAAAATGTATGATTATAAATGTTGTAAATTCGATAATGCTCCGTAACCCTATTCCGACGTTGAATACAGGTGAGGGTGTTACATTTATTGGTATCAGAGCTACGGTTTAGTCGATTCTAAGACTAACGTAGCATGTGTGAGTGTCTAGCTATACATGCCATATATATAACCTGTGATAGTGTGATGAATCCTGACATTATAAACTATGTTTTCGTATAGTAATTGATTCCGAACGAGCTATAGCAGATGATGTTGAGAGTAATGCGCCAGCTCCCGCTCAAGGGACAGCGCATTTCAAATCTAGACCTGTGTCGAGTAGTCACGGAGGTGAGGCTAAAGAAGCCTTCTTTCCAGATGATGAATGAGTGGTTCACTCAATATGTCTGGACAAATCCGGCTGCTCAACAACCTCCACCCCCTCCTATTCCCCAAATTGTACCTGTAGCTCCTCAAGGAGTCTAGCTTTTAAGATTGAATAAGCCTCTAGTTGATAAGATCAAACACGGGGCTGAAGAGTTCAGGGCTAATATTGATGATGACCCTGAGAGAGTCGAGTTCTGGCTTGAAAATACTATCCGAGTGTTTGATGAACTTTCGTGTCGCCCACCGAATGCTTAAAGTGTGCTATTTCTCTTACGAGACTCGCATATCAATGGTGGAATACTTTAGTGTCGGTAGTGCCGAGAGAGCAAGTGACCTGGGAATTCTTTCAGACCGAGTTCCAGAAGAAATACATCAGTCAACGGTTCCTTGACCAAAAGCATAAAGAATTTCTTGAATTGAAACAGGGCTGTATGACCGTAACTGAATATGAAAGAGAATTTCTACGGTTGAGCAAGTATGCTCGAGAATATGTTTCCACCGAAGAGATAATGTGCAAGAGGTTTGGTGATGGGCTGAACGAAGATATTAAACTTCTGGTCGGGATATTGGATTTAAAAGAATTCATTGTGTTAGTCGAACGTGCTTGCAAAGTTGAAGAACTGGGCAAAGAAAAGAGAAAGGCTGATTCAGAAGCTAGAGATTTGAAAAAGAGATTGATGAACAAACCCTATCACTCTTCATCAAAGAAATCCCGAGATTCGTATAGTCGATCAAATGCACCACTGGAGTACTATAATAGAGATTGTGGGAAGCAATTTACGAGTTCAAAAACTCCAGCTATGTCAGTGGCAAGTGTGGGTAATGTTAGACCGAACAAACCTAAATGTGGACGATGTGGAAAATGATATTTTGGAGAGTGTAAACTGAATGATAAAGCCTGTTTTAGATGTGGTTCGCACGAACACTTCATTCGAGATTGTCCTGAGTTAGATGAGAAAGATAAATCTCAGAGTGCGAGACAAAGCAACATGACTACGAGAGGAAGACCATTTCGTAATGTTGGAAATGTGAGTGGTGGTAGAGGTGCGACACAAGATACTGCTGTGAGATCCGAGGCCAGAGCACCTGCTAGAGCCTATGCTATTCGCGCTTGCGAAGAAGCGTCATCTCTAGATGTTATCACCGGTACTTTCACTCTCTATGATACTAATGTGATTTCATTGATAGATCCGGGATCAACTCATTCATATATATGTATGAAATTAGTATCTAGTAAGACTTTGCCTGTAGAGTCTACTGAATTTGTGATTAGAGTGTCGAACCCCTTATGCAAATGTGTTTTGGTTGAAAAAGTCTGCAAGAATTGTCCGTTAATGAATCAGAATTTTTGTTTTCCGTCTAATCTGATGTTGTTGCCATTCGATGAATTTGATGTGATTTTGGGTATGGATTGGCTAACGATGCATGATGCTATAGTGAATTGTAGACAAAAGACAATTGAACTAAAATGTCAGAATAATGAGACTATTAGAATTGAATCTGATGATTTGAATAGTTTGCCAGTTGTGATCTCGTGTATGTTAGCTCAGAGATTTGTGATAAAGGGGTGTGAAGCTTATCTTGCTTATGTACTTGATACGAAAGTGATAGAAAAAAAGATTGAATTAGTACCAGTTGTTTGCGAGTATCCAGATGTATTTCCTGAAGAGTTACCGGGTTTACCACCTATCAGAGAGGTTGAGTTTGGTATTGAATTAGTACCGGGAACAACGCCGATATTGATAGCTCCATATAGAATGGCTTCGACAGTGTTAAAAGAATTGAAAGCTCAGTTGCAAGAGTTGACAGATAAAGGTTTTGCTAGACCGAGCTTCTCTCCCTGAGGTACACCGGTGTTATTTGTGAAAAAGAAAGATTGAACGATGAGAATGTGTGTAGACTACCGACAACTCAACAAAGTGACGATCAAGAATAAATACCCTTTGCCACGAATAGATGATTTGTTTGATCAATTAAAAGGGCAAAAGTGTTTTCCAAAATTGATTTGAGATTGGGTTATTACCAGTTGCGAGTTAAAGACTCAGATGTGCCAAAGACTGCATTTAGAACAATGTACAGACACTACAAATTTCTTTTTATGCATTTCGGACTAAAAAATGCACCTGCTATTTTTATGGACTTGATGAATCGGATTTTCAGGCCGTACTTAGACCGATTCGTAGTTGTGTTTATTGATGACATTTTGATTTACTCTCATGATGATCTAAGCATGGCGAGCATTTGAGAATTGTGTTACAAACTTTGAGAGATAAACAGTTGTTTGAAAAGTTCAGCAAATGTGAGTTTTGGCTACGATAGGTTGGTTTTTTGGGACATATAGTTTCAGTCGCGGGTATTCGAGTTGATCCGAGCAAAATTTCTGCGATTATAGACTAAAAGCCTCCGAGAAATGTATCCGAAGTCCGTAGTTTTCTAGGACTAGTCGGTTATTATAGACATTTTGTGAAAGGCTTCTCGATGATTGCGACTCCGATGACACGATTGCTTCAAAAAGATGCTAAATTTGAGTGGTTAGAAAAGTGTCAGTAGAGCTTCGAGCAATTGAAAGCATTATTGACAGAGGAACCAGTGTTAGTTTAGCCTGAGTAAGGTAAAGAATTCGTAGTTTTCAGTGATGCATCGTTAAATGGCTTGGGTTGTGTTCTGATGCAGGAAGGCAAAGTTGTAGCTTATGTCTTGAGACAGTTGAAGCCGCACGAAAGGAATTATCCGACGCACGATCTAAAGTTAGCCGCGATAGTGTTCGCATTGAAAATTTGGCATCATTACTTGTTTGGTGAGAAATGACACATTTATACTGACCACAAAATCTTGAAATATTTGATGACACAGAAAGATTTGAATTTGCGACAGCGGAGATGGCTAGAATTGCTAAAAGACTATGAATTAGTGATTGATTATCAGCCATAGAAAGCGAACGTAGTTGCTGATGCTTTGAGCTGAAAGTCCTTATTTGCTTTACGTGCTTTGAACACACAATTAGCTTTGTCTAACGACGATTCGATAGTAGCCGAGTTGAAAGCGAGACCATTATTTCTACAGCATATTTGTGAGGCTCAAAATTTTGATAATGAATTGCAAGCAAAACAAGCTCAGTGTGAGTTAACTTCTGATTTAGAATTTGTTTCAAAATGTTTGATTTGTCAGCAAGTCAAAGCTGAGCATCAAGTGCTGTCAGGTTTATTACAGCCTATTATGATTCCTGAGTGGAAGTGGGATAGAGTAAAATGGATTTCGTATCGGGTTTACCCTTATCTCCGAAAAAGAAAGATGCGATCTGGGTTGTTGTTGACAGATTGATGAAATCAACTCATTTCATTCTGGTACGTACAGATTTCTTGCTTGATAAATTAGCTGAGTTGTATATTTCCGAAATTGTGAGATTACATGGTGTTCCCCTATCTATTATTTTGAATAGAGATCCAAGATTTACTTTGCGATTTTGGAAGAAATTGCAAGAAGCTTTGGGTTCAAAGCTGCATTTTAGCACTGCGTTTCACCCGCAAACGAATGGTCAATCCGAATGAGTTATTCAGATACTTGAGGATATGTTGTGTTGTTGCATTCTTGAGTTTCTATTTAGCTAGGAGAAATATCTACCGCTGATTGAATTTACTTACAATAATAGCTTTCAATCGAGTATAAAGATGGCACCGTACGAAGCTCTATACGGTCGTAAATGTAGAACACCGTTGTACTGGACTGAGCTTAGCGAAAATAAGATTCACGGGGTTGATCTAATCACGGGGTTGAAAGCAGCTTCGGACCGACAGAAATCGTACGCAGACTTGAAATGGAAAGATATCAAGTTCCAGATCGGGGATAATGTGTTTTTGAAAGTATTGCTATGGAAAAAGATATTGCGGTTTGGTCGAAAAGGGAAATTGAGTCCACGATTCATCGGACCGTATGAGATTACTGAGCGAGTTGGGCCAGTGGCATATCGACTATCTTTACCATCTAAATCAGAGAAAATTCATAATGTGTTTCATGTGTCGATGCTTCGAAAATACCGATCCGACCCTTCACATGTCATTTCCCTGACCGAGGTTGAAATTCAGTCTGATATGTCATATGCTGAAGAACCGATTCGAATTTTAGCTTGTGAGATCAAAGAGTTGAGAAATAAGAAAATCGCATTAGTGAAAGTATTATGGAATCGACACGGGGTTGAAGAAGCTACATGGGAACCCGAGGATGCTATAAGAAAACAATACCCGAACCTATTCACTGGTAAGATTTTCGGGGACGAAAATCCCAAAGGGGGAGAGTTGTAACAGCCCGTTTTTGGTCAAATTCGAACAGAGGTTTTGAACAAAAAATCCGATGTCAAAAAATTATTATAATATTATTTTCAATATTTACAGCATGTTATTTGATATGTGTGAAAATTTCGTGAGCTAATTTTATCGTTTGAATGGTCAATTTGATAAAAAAGACTAAATCGCGTAAAATGCAAAAGTGTCGTTCTATTAGCTAAAGGTGTCTAATAGCTATAGACCCTTAAAGTTAAGGTCCTTAAGTGGTAAATAGACCATTATTATGATAAAGGATTATAATGGCATGGCATTATTGAAATTTTGAATTAGTAATAAGGTTAACTTTTTCATTTAGTAATTAAATGATTAAATAAGTAAAATAAAACAAAATTTCATCCATTATTGTAACAGCCCGATTTAGGGCCTAGTCGGAATAGTGGTGTGAGACCACGAATCCGAGGTGAATTTATGAGTTTTTAAGGTTCATGCCATGTTTGCAAGTTAGTGTGAAAGTTTCATGAAGCAATTTTGCAAAAATGAAGTTGAATGGTCAAAAAGGACCAAATTGCAAAAGTTGTAAAATGTGAGTTTCTAGAAGCATTTTGTATGAAATAGCTTTAGAATATTAATTATGAGTCCTTAAATAGCAATTTTCCCAAATTATAAATTTTGGACAAAAATGGACATGAGTTAGTAAAATAGAAATTTTTAAAGAGAAGGGCATTTTGGTCATTTGTCTAATAAGTGATTAAAATAGGAAAAAGATGATAAAGTTTCATTCATCTTCTTCCTTCCATTGTCGAAAATTTGAAGACTCCATAGCTAGGGTTCTTCATTTTTTTCAAGCTTGCTAGTAAGTTCATCTTAGCCCCGTTTTTAATATTCTTCGTGTTTTTGAAGTCCTCGTATTATGAATTAGCTATTTTTAGCTATAAAATAAGCTAAGATGCATGTTCAAAAATTTCATATATGAATGACATGCTTGTTAAATGATGTTTTATGGAAGATTATGAGAGTTTGATGTTAGATAAACATCTTTTCCTTAATGAATTTCATGAAATATGATAGTTTGGACTAGTTTGTAATAGTTATGAAATTAGTCATACCTACTAGAAATAATGAGAATTGATGATTGCTATAGTAGAGAAAATGAATCAGCTAAGCATGTAGTCTAAGAAAGTTGAATGAAAATTGTTTTACGAGCATTGGGGCAAAAGTGCAAATATGAGAAAGTGTAGGGGCAAAATAGTAATTTTGCCCAAGTATGAGTAAAGGGTCAATTTAGTCAATGTGAGTATTAAATGATCTATTTATGACTATAGATCAAGAAAAATGAAGCCCGGATCGAAACTGAGGCAAGAACAAGGTCAAGGACTAAATTGCATACCTAGCTACATTTTGTATATTGAGGTAAGTTTGTATGATTTCTAAGCTTTATGATTTATATCATTGAATTGCTCAGTATAATGTACAATGTTATTATGAAAAACGTTTAATGTTATGTTAAATAAAGAAATTAATGAGATCAAGCATGAGAAAGCCCCGATTAAAGTTGAATAACTTAGGATACTCGATCTACCACATGAAACAAGAAAGTCCGTATAAGACCAAGCCGAGGCATGGCATCGGCAAGCAAGCAAGATATCATGTAAGTCCAAGGCAAGCTTGGCATTGAATAAGATATCATGTAAGTGCAAGGCAAGCTTGGCATTGAGTAAGTTTTCATGTAAGTCCAAGGCAAGCTTGGCATTGAACAAGTTATCATGTAAGTCCAAGGCAAGCTTGGCATTGAACAAGTTATCATGTAAGACCAAGGAAAGCTTGGCTTTGAAAAGTTATCAAGAGAAAGAGATCCCATATAAGTCCAAGTTAAGGCATAGCATTGGTGAGAACAAGAAAGACTTCGTATAAGTCCATGTTAAGTCATGGCCTCGAAATTTAGATGAGATTTAGTATCCTCGATTATTCATATAAATTCATCGGGCAAATGAGTTAAGCTCCAAAGAGATAACAAGAAAGCTAAGTAAGTAAGGTTATTATCAAGTGATAAAGAATATTATTCATGTTATGAATGATGAATTAGAAATTATGAGTATTATGTTCAAGTATGCTGATCAATGTGATCTAGTGATACAGGTACTTTGTTTGCCTATCAAGTATAAGACTAGTAAGTTTCATGAGTTATGTAAGAATCAAGTATGAGTAAGTAAGCTTTATAGCTGAAATTTATGATGCAATTGTTTATGTCAAATGGGTTATATTAAGCAAGTATGTTGCTATGTGCATTATGCAAACTTACTAAGCTAAATGCTTACGTCTTTTATTACTTCTTTCTATGTAGTCCTGCCAAGCTAACTTGTGGATCCTTGAAGTCGAAGCTCGAATCACACTATCAACCGCTATTTTGGTATAGCCAATTTGTTTATTTAAGTATGGCATGTATAGGAAACATTTCATTTTGAGTATATGTCTTAGAAAGGGGAAAAGCATGGGCTATCAAGTTTATTATTATTCTTTTGTAAATGGCTAAATGATTGGCCAAGATTGACTAAGTATGTATGTTATTGATATCAATGGAGCACGTTATATTGTTCATTAAAGTTGTAGTGATTTGAGTTGTTGAGATAGTATGAATATGCTCTTGATTTCAGGGTGGCAATTTGCTTGGTAAATAGCCTATAAGTGCCCACACGGTTGGACACACGGGCGTGTGTCTAAGCCGTGTGTACCCTGCACCATTGCACCTTAAGTCAGAATATCAAGATGTAGTACACGGTCTAAGTCCATGGGCGTGCCATGGTTTTGTGTTATAAGTCAGAATGCTAAGGTTTTTCACACGGGCTAGGACCACGGGCGTGCCATGGTCGTGTGAAATTTGGAAGTAAGCTCGAGTTTTAAGCACGGTTGGGAGACATGGGCGTGTCTCAGGGTTACACGGGCGTGTCCCAACTCACATGGGCGTGTGACCCCTGTTTCAATGAAAAGTTTTCGATTGAGTTATGAAAGTTTACGGACATGAGTTTAAGGCCTCGTAGGCCCATGAAAAGCACAAGTTGATTAAGAAAGAGAAGTTCTTATTTCAGAACGAAATTTTATAACCCGTAAGTACATGATTAAGCAAGTTCAAGCATAGTAATGTCTCGTATCCGGTCTAAGCCTTGGACTCGGGTATGGGGTGTTACAATTAGTGGTATCAGAGCTACGGTTTAGTCGGCTATACATGCCATACGTAAGAATGTTTTTATAATGATAGTGTGACCACTCCTGACGACTTAAATTATGTTTATATATATAGTAAATGGATCCTGAAAGAGATATGCGGATGACGTAGAAAGTAATGCGCCGGCTCTCGCTAAAGGGACGGTGCCGAATGAGAATGAGAATAGACCCACTACGGTGAGTCAAGAACGAGGAGAAGGGGCTAGAGAAGCCTTCCTCCACATGATGAATACGTGGTATTCAGAGTTCATTCGTATGAACCCAAATGTACAACCCCCTCCACCCCCACCTGTTCCAAAACCTATTCCAGTAGCCCCTCAAGTAGTAGAGGTGGTAAGAGGAGACAAACCTCCAGTTGATAGGATCAGAAAACATGGGGCAGAAGAATTTTGGGCGAAAAGAGAAGATGATCCGAAAAAAGCTGAGTTTTGGTTAGACAATACCATCAGGGTATTTAATGAGATATCATGCACACCTGAGGATAGCATGAAGTGTGTAGCCTCACTTTTAAGAGATTATGCCTATCAATGGTGGAACACCCTTGTATCAGTGGTACCAAGGGAGAAGATCACATGGGAATTCTTCCAAGAAGAGTTCAAGAAAAAATATATCTGTCAAAGATTTGTAGATCAGAAAAGAAAAGAATTTTTAGAGTTAAAACAAGGCAAGATGTCGGTGACCGATTATGAGTGTGAGTTTGTGCGACTCAGCAAATACGCTTGAGAATGCGTGTCCACCGAGGCCATCATGAGCAAAAGATTTGAAGATGGGCTAAATGAGGACATCAAACTGTTTGTTGCTGTACTAGAATTGAAAGAATTTGTTGTGCTAGTGGAGAGAGCTTGTAAAGCCGAAGAGCTAGTAAAAGAGAAGAGAAATTTTTAAATTAAGTCTCGTGACTCTAGAAAGAGACAGTGGAATAAGTCATTCCAATCCTCATCCAAGAAGTCAAGAGATTTACCTACCCGATCGGCTACTTCCATTGGGTTTTCAAAGAAAGACAAGAGTAAACAGTATTCGGGAAATAAAGCACAGACTACTTCAGTCGCTAGTGTGGGGAACTTTTAATCTGAAAGACCCGAATGCCCACAGTGTGGCAGACATCAGCTTGGAGAATTCCAAGTGCACGAAAATGCATGTTTTAGATGTGGTTCCCAAGACCACTACATAAAGGATTGTCCAGAGACAATGAAAGAAGAGAGAGCTCAGAACCCTAGATCCGGGAGTATGGTCAGAGGAAGACCGCAGAGAAACCCAAGAAGTGGGGCAAGAGGAAGAGGTAACCCTAGAGAGCAGGCCGCGAGACCCAAGGGTAGGGCGCCTGCACGAACTTATGCCATTCGCGCTCGCGAAGAGGCATCTTCCCATGATGTTATCACAGGTACATTTTCTCTTCATGATGTTAAAGTTATTGCTTTAATAGATCCCGGATCTACACACACTTACATTTTCATGAAATTGGTATCCGATTTGAGTATGCCTATAGAGTTTACAGAATTTGTGATAAGAGTGTCTGATCTTTTAGGCAAGAGTGTGTTAGTGAATGAAGTATGTAGAGAATGTCCATTAATGATTAGAGATCATTGTTTTAAAGCAAACCTTATGTTGTTACCATTTGACGAGTTTGATCTCATTCTCGGTATGGACCGGTTAACTGCCCATAATGTGATAGTTAATTATGGAAAGAAATACATTCAAATGAGATGTGAGAATGGGGATATCCTCCATATAGAATCAGATGAACAGAGTAGATTGTCAGAATTGATTTCTCACGTGACAGCACAGAGATACATGAGAAAGGGGTATGAAGCATATTTGGCTTTTGTGATGAATGAAAAAGAAACAGAGTTAAGGATTGAGTCAGTGCCAATAGTATGTGAGTACGTGGATGTGTTTCCTGAAGAATTACCGGGATATTGAGTTCAGCATTGAGCTAGCTCCCGGTACTGTACCAATATCTATTACTCCTTAAAGAATGGCTCCAACGGAGTTGAAAGAGTTCAAGATACAGTTGCAAGAGTTAACAGACAAAGGCTTTGCAAGGTCAAGTTGTTCTCCCTGGGGTGCTCCAGTTTTACTTGTGAAAAAGAAGGATGTCACTATGAGATTGTGCATAGATTACCGTCAGCTTAATAAAGCGAAAGTAAAGAACAAGTACCCATTGCCAAGGATCGATGATTTTTTCGATCAATTGAAAGGAGCCACCGTGTTCTCTAAGATAGACTTGAGATCGGGGTATTACCAGTTAAGAGTAAAGGATTCAGATGTATCCAAGACTGCTTTTCGAACAAGGTATGGGCATTATGAATTTTTAATCATGCCTTTTGGTTTGACCAATGCTCCTGCGGTATTCATGGACTTAATGAACCGCATCTTTGGACCATACCTCAACAAGTTTGTAGTCGTTTTTATTGACGACATACTGGTTTATTCCAGAGATGAGAATGAGCATGCTGAGCACCTACGGATAGTTTTACAGATTCTTCGAGAAAATCAGTTGTATGCCAAGTTCAGTAAAAGTGAGTTTTGGCTCAATGAAGTAGGATTTCTGGGGCATATTGTCTTAGGAGAAGGGGTTCGAGTAGACCCAAGTAAGATCTCGGCTATTACAGATTGGAAACCACCGAGGAATATCTCTGAGGTTAGAAGTTTCCTAGGCCTAGCCGGCTATTATAGACGATTTGTCAAGGGGTTTTCCATGATTGCAACCCCGATGGCGAAGTTGTTATAGAAAAATGTAAAGTTCGAGTGGACAGAAATATGCCAACAAAGTTTCAAAAAATTGAAAGCGTTATTGACAGAAGCACCAGTTTTAGTACAACCTGAGATGGGGAAAGAGTTCATAGTTTACAGTGATGCATCCTTAAATGGATTAGGCTGTGTACTTATGCAAGAAGGCAAAGTGATTGCTTATGCCTCAAGACAGTTAAAGCCTCATGAGAAGAATTATTCGGCGCACGACCTAGAGTTAGCTGCCGTAGTCTTCGCATTGAAGATATGGAGACATCATCTATATGGTGAGAGATGTTGGATCTTCACCGATCACAAAAGTCTGAAGTACTTGATGACACAGAAAGAGTTGAATTTAAGGCAAAGGAGATGGTTAGAGTTGATAAAAGACTATGAGTTAGTCATTGACTACCATCCAGGAAAGGCGAATGTTGTCGCTGATGCTTTAAGCAGAAAGTCCTTATTTGCATTAAGAGCAATGAATTCACGGATGATTTTATCTGATGATGGTTCCATTATAGCTGAGTTGAGAGCTAGACCAGTATTCCTCGAAGAGATTTCTGAGGCTCAGAAAGAAGATTGTGAATTACAAGTCAAAAGAGCTCAGTGCGAGTCAGACGTTGAATCTGACTTTTGGATTAGTTCTGAAGGATATTTGATGTTTAAAGGTAGAATTTGTGTACCGAGAAAAGAGGAGGTTATTCGACGAATTTTTCATGAGGCACATAACGGGTGTTTGTCTGTACATCCAGGTAGTACAAAAATGTATAATGATTTGAAGCAACAGTATTGGTGGCCAAAAATGAAGAGAGACATTTCAAAATTTGTTTCCAAATGTATGATTTGTCAGCAAGTAAAAGCTGAACACCAAGTACCTTCAGGCTTGCTTCAACCTATTTTAGTTCCAGAGTGGAAACGAGACCGTATTACTATGGATTTTGTAACGGGTTTACCGTTGTCTCCGAGCAAGAAAGATACTGTATGGGTTGTGGTTGATAGACTTACGAAGTCAGCCCATTTTATACCTGTACGAGTTGATTACTCACTAGACAAGTTGGCAAACTTGTATGTTTCAGAAAAAGTAAGACTTCATGGAGTTCCCTTATCAGTCATATCGGATAGAGATCTAAGATTCACATCCAGGTTTTGGAAGAAGTTACAAGAGGCCTTGGGTACGAAGTTGAACTTTAGTACCGCTTTTCATCCTCAAACTGACGGTCAATCAGAGAGGTTAATTCAATTGCTCGAGTTTCTCCCATAGGTAGAATTTGCCTACAATAATAGTTTTCAGTCGAGCTTGAGGATGGCGCCTTATGAGGCTTTATATGGGCGTAAATGCAGAACGCCTTTATTTTGGACTGAACTCAAAGAAAACCAAATTCACGGGATTGATTTGGTTAGAGAAGCTGAAGAGAAAGTAAGAGTGATACGAGAGTGCTTAAAACCTGCTTTAGACAGACAAAAATCCTACTCGGATTTAAAAAGAAAAGAGATAGAGTATCAAGTTGGAGATAAAGTTTTCTTGAAAGTGTCACCTTGGAGAAAAGTTCTTAGATTTGGCCGAAAAGGCAAGTTGAGTCCACGTTTTATTGGACCGTATGAGATTACTGAGAAAGTTGGGCCTATAGCTTACAGATTGGCTTTGCCATCAGAGTAAGAAAGATACATGATGTGTTTCACGTGTCAATTTTAAGACGCTATCGATCAGACCCTTCGCATGTAATTCCCCAGTCAGAGGTAGAGATTCATCCTGACATGACTTATGGTGAAGAACCAGTCAAGATAATAGCTCGGGAAGTGAAGCAGCTAAGAAAGAAAAGTATTGCCTTAGTGAAAGTATTGTGGCAAAGACATGGAATAGAAGAAGCCACATGGGAACCAGAAGAGAGTATGAGAAACCAGTACCCAAACCTTTTCACTGGTAAGATTTTCGAGGACGAAAATCCCTAAGGGGGGAGAATTGTAACAGCCCAATTTAGGGCCTAGTCAGAATAGTGGTGCGAGACCACGAATCTGAGGTGAATTTATGAGTTTTTAAGGTTCATGCCATGTTTGCATGTTAGTGTGAAAGTTTCATGAAGCAATTTTGCAAAAATGAAGTTGAATGGTCAAAAAGGACCAAATTGCAAAAGTTGTAAAATGTGAGTTTCTAGAAGCATTTTGTATGAAATAGCTTTAGAATATTAATTATGAGTCCTTAAATAGCAATTTTCCCAAATTATAAATTTTGGACAAAAATGGACATGAGTTAGTAAAATAGAAATTTTTAAAGAGAAGGGCATTTTGGTCATTTGTCTAATAAGTGATTAAAATAGGAAAAAGATGATAAAATTTCATTCATCTTCTTCCTTCCAATGCCGAAAATTTGAAGACTCCATAGCTAGGGTTCTTCATTTTTTTCAAGCTTGCTAGTAAGTTCATCTTAGCCCCGTTTTTAATATTCTTCGTGTTTTTGAAGTCCTCGTACTATGAATTAGCTATTTTTAGCTATAAAATAAGCTAAGATGCATGTTAAAAAATTTCATCTATGAATGACATGCTTGTTAAATGATGTTTTATGGAAGATTATGAGAGTTTGATGTTAGATAAACATCTTTTCCTTAATGAATTTCATGAAATATGATAGTTTGGACTAGTTTGTAATAGTTATGAAATTAGTCATACCTACTAGAAATAATGAGAATTGATGATTGCTATAGTAGAGAAAATGAATCAGCTAAGCATGTAGTCTAAGAAAGTTGAATGAAAATTATTTTACGAGCCTTGAGGCAAAAGTGCAAATATGAGAAAGTATAAGGGCAAAATAGTAATTTTTCCCAAGTATGAGTAAGGGGTCAATTTAGTCAATGTGAATATTAAATGATCTATTTATGACTATAGATCAAGAAAAACGAAGCCCGGATCGAAACCGAGGCAAGAACAAGGTCAAGGACTAAATTGCATACCTAGCTACATTTTGTATATTGAGGTAAGTTTGTATGATTTCTAAGCTTTATGATTTATATCATTGAATTGCTCAGTATAATGTTCAATGTTATTATGAAAAACGTTGAATGTTATGTTAAACAAAGATATTAATGAGATCAAGCATGAGAAAGCCCCGATTGAAGTTGAATAACTTAGAAGACTCGATCTACCACATGAAACAAGAAAGTCCGTATAAGACCAAGCCGAGGCATGGCATCGGCAAGCAAGCAAGATATCATGTAAGTCCAAGGCAAGCTTGGCATTGAATAAGATATCATGTAAGTCCAAGGCAAGCTTGGCATTGAATAAGATATCATGTAAGTCCAAGGCAAGCTTGGCATTGAGTAAGTTATCATGTAAGCCCAAGGCAAGCTTGGCATTGAACAAGTTATCATGTAAGTCCAAGGCAAGCTTGGCATTGAACAAGTTATCATGTAAGACCAAGGCAAGCTTGGCATTGAAAAGTTATCAAGAGAAAGAGATCCCATATAAGTCCAACTTAAGGCATGGCGTTGGTGAGAACAAGAAAGACTTCGTATAAGTCCATGTTAAGTCATGGCCTCGAAATTTAGATGAGATTTAGTATCCTCGGTTATTCATATAAATTCATCGGGCAAATGAGTTAAGCTCCAAAGAGATAACAAGAAAGCTAAGTAAGTAAGGTTATTATCAAGTGATAAAGAATATTATTCATGTTATGAATGATGAATTAGAAATTATGAGTATTATGTTCAAGTATGCTGATCAATGTGATCTAGTGATACAGGTACTTTGTTTGCCTATCAAGTATTAGACTAGTAAGTTTCATGAGTTATGTAAGAATCAAGTACGAGTAAGTAAGCTTTATAGCTGAAATTAATGATGCAATTGTTTATGTCAAATGGGTTATATTAAGCAAGTATGTTGCTATGTGCATTATGCAAACTTACTAAGCTAAATGCTTACGTCTTTTATTACTTCTTTCTATGTAGTCCCGCCAAGCTAACTTGTGGATCGTTAAAGTCGGAGCTCGAATCACACTATCAACCGCTATTTTGGTATAGCCAAGTTGTTTATTTAAGTATGGCATGTATAGGAAACATTTCATTTTGAGTATATGTCTTAGAAAGGGGAAAAGCATGGGCTATCAAGTTTATTATTATTCTTTTGTAAATGGCTAAATGATTGGCCAAGATTGACTAAGTATGTATGTTATTGATATCAATGGAGCACGTTATATTGTTCATTAAAGTTGCAGTCATTTGAGTTGTTGAGATAGTATGAAAATGCTCTTGATTTCAGGGTGGCAATTGGCTTGGTAAATAGCCTATAAGTGCCCACACGGTCGGACACATGGGCGTGTGTCTAAGCTGTGTGTACCCTGCACCATTGCACCTTAAGTCAGAATATCAAGATGTAGTACACGGTCTAAGTCCACGGGCATGCCATGGTCGTGTGTTATAAGTCAGAATGCTAAGGTTTTTCACACGGGCTAGGACCACGGGCGTGCCATGGCTGTGTGAAATTTGGCAGTAAGCTCGAGTTTTAAGCACGGTTGGGAGACATGGGCGTGTCTCAGGGTTACACGGGCGTGTCCCAACTCACATGGGCGTGTGACCCCTGTTTCAATGAAAAGTTTTTGATTGAGTTACGAAAGTTTACGGACATGAGTTTAAGGCCTCGTAGGCCCATGAAAAGTACTAGTTGATTAAGAAAGAGAAGTTCTTATTTCAGAATGAAATTTTATAGCCCGTAAGTACATGATTAAGCAAGTTCAAGCATAGCAATGTCTCGTATCCGGTCTAAGCCTCGGACTCAGGTATGGGGTGTTACAATTATCATATTTCTTAACCAAAAATTCAAGGAAAGAAGAAGCCATGGAAGCTATTTAGGGTTCGATCATTGCATTGCTCATTTGTAAGTCCATTTTTGATTCGTTTTTAATGATTTCTATGTTTTTGTAATCGTTGAAGCTCAATCTAGCTAGCTCGTACCTTTAATTTCGAAACTGTTAAAGATTTTGAGAGTTAGAATTGTTGAATCTATGTGTTCTTTGATGTTTAATGTTGAAATATGAAAGCTTGATGATAGCTTTACATGTTTTGTCAAGTGATTTTTGATGAAAATGCATAATAGGGATTAAATTGAGAAAATGGGAAAATATGTGGTTAAATATACAAATAAATGAAAAATGTGGGTTTATATGTGTATTAGAGAAATTCGGCTAGCATATGATTGGATGAAATTGCATCAATTTGTGATATTGTGTAATAAGGACTAAATTGTAAAAGTTGTGAAATACTTGGGGCAAAAGTGTAAAAGTGCTTTAAAGTGTGATATGGACTAAATTGAAAGAATATGTGATTAAAATAGTTAATTTTGAATTCATATAGATCAAGAAAGAAAGAATTCGGATTTAGATCGGGGGAAAAGCAAGGTTATCGAGTAGTCGACCCTATCCGTCATTTCCTTATACGAGGTATGTTCAATTGAACTTGAATGTGTATTTATTCAATTGATGGATGGTATTGAGATTCTATTTATTCTATGACTAAATGTGATGAATTTGATTTAAATATACGATTTAAGTGGATGAGTTACTGAATAAGACTATAGCTGGGCTATGGCAAATCGGGCAATAAGACCATAACCGGGTTATGGCATGTGAATGTAAGACCACGGCAGGGCCTTGGCAATGTATGTGTAAGACCATAGTTGGACTATGGCATTGGAAAATCTTCGTACTTATATCGTAAGCATTTATAAACTCAAAGTGATTCGATAAACGAATTGGTGAGAATAGATATGCATCAGTACAGGTATGTACAGAAAACTGTTAGAATAGTGAATTAAAAGAAGATGAGAACTTATGAGTTGCTTTGTAGTTAAACTTTATGTTATCTCATTGATTGAGGTTTTAATTGCAAATTATGTATTTATTTGGAATTGTTAATGAATGAAGTTGATTATTTCATATATACATACAAACTTACTAAGCTTTATAGCTTTCTTTGTTTATTTCTTCTATGTTTCATAGTATATCGAAGCTAGCCCAGAATCGGGGATCGTCAGGAACTTCATCGCACTATCGGACATCTATTTTGGTACTTTTGAGTTGTGTATATATAGTATATGGCATGTATAGGCTTTGGTCATTTTGGTGTGTTTGATGGAAATGTATGTGAGCTATATGAGGTATCTTATGGAAATTATGTGGTTTGTTGTGTATATTGCCATGTGTTATGGTTGATGTTGAATTATGATACTCAAATGTTTATTATGGTATGAGGTATTTATTTGGTTGAGATATGTTTAATATGGATTGGTTTTGGATGATGAATTAGATGTATTATGTTTAGTAAAGTAGGTTGAATTGATAGGTATTTGAATTGGTAAATGGAATTGAATTGAGTATTGAAATGGTGGAAATAGATATGGTATGATTTGTGTATTGATTGATAACTTTTGGCTTCACATTTTGTATCTTGAATTGGTACCATTTGGGTTATGTAGGTATATGCAAAGATGGGTGGCAAATTGGCTTGGTAAATAGCCTATTTTTGTCCACACAGGCAGAGACACGGGCGTGTGTCTCAGCCGTGTCTGACACACGGTCATGTTACACGGCCGTGTGTCCCCTGGTGTTGAAATTGAATTGAAGTCAGTATGCTCCACATAGTCTCACACATGGGCATGTGACTGGCCGTGTGGTACAAGTCAGTATACCCCCTAATTGGCACACGGCCTAGCAAACGGACGTGTGACTTGGCTGTGTTACATAAGTCAGTATACCCTACATATTTGACACAACCTAACACACGACCTGGCACACGGGCACGTGTGGCCATTTCGAAGGGCACACGGGCTGGACACACGGGCGTGTGGTTGGCCGTGTGACCCAAGTTAGTATGTATGCCTTGTTTCCACACGGCCTGAGACACGGGTGTGTTTGGAGCCGTGTGAGGCACACTGGCGTGTGACCCCTGTATGGTTGAAATGTAACGCCCCAAAAGTTTGGGGTTGTAATTTTTGCTTAATTGTATGTTGTTCTTGCTCAGCTGGTTAATTGAGGGTATTTGACCCTAAAGTGAAGAGGGTTGGCAGTTGTAGGGCTTAAGTAAATTTATGTGTGTTTTAGTAGCACAACTTGAGCATGTGGCTTAGTGGTGTGGTGTCAAGGGGAGAGCAAGGAAGGGAGGGGTTCGAATCCCACAGTTCGCAATTGGAGGATTTTATTTTGTGACTTGAGAGTGGAGGAAGCAGAGTTTGGATCAAACTCTTCAAGTGGAGTTGGAGACTTGGTGAACAAGTTCGAATGAGAGGCTAGGAGTGATTCAAGGGGAAGATAGTGGAGAAAATCAAGGAAGGGAGGAGAGTGGGAGAGTTGGCCGAATGTGGGAGTGTGCCTAAGGGGGAGATTTCGGCTAGGGGTTGGATTAGAAAGCATTTTCGGCAGCTTGGGTGTGAGTGCAAATCGAAAGTCTCTTTGTGTAGTGTGACTTCTTCTTTTGTTTTTTTCGGGATTTCTCCTTGGAAGCATTTCGTGCACTTTTCCTTCTCTTCTCCTTCTTACCTCTCGTGCTTTCTTTCCTTTTCTTTTGCTAATAGCCTAAACACTTGTTTGGCCGAATCTTCTTCTTCCTATCTCTCTTCACATTTCCTCCGTTTCTTTTCTCCCCTCTAGGCCGTATAGCCACACTTCTTCCTATTTGACTTCCCTTTAGCCGAACATCAATTCTTCTGAAAACTTTGGTCCTCTTTCTGCTGGCCGAACTTGGTAAGCCTAACCTTCCTAATCTCTTTACCCCGAATGTTTTATTCCTTGGTGGTCGGGGCTGGATTTTATTGACAAACAACTGACGTTTGCCATCGACTTTGGTTTTGGTAAGGGTGGAGTAGTTCAAGTGCCTTCTTAATTCGTTGCTAGTTGTATTCTTGTGACTCTTTTGTTCAGTAAACATCAGTCTCCCTCTTTTCCCTGTGGGAACTGAATATTGGATGGTGGCTAACTCTCTCTCTCTTGATCTTCTTTGCTAGAGACCCGCTTTCAGTAGCCAACGAATAGGGCCGATTACCGTTGCACTATAGGAGGTCACGTCTTGTGGTAAGTGAATTTGGTTGAGTAGTATATTTTGATATTATGGATTATCAAGGGCGTTGAGATTAACTAATGGTCATTGTTATCATAGGGGCATCGAGGAGTGTCTCAATCGGCAATCCATAGCAGGTGTGTAATCTCACACCACTGTTTATTCTGATATGCGATGTTTTGTGAATCGGCTAAAAGCTGAAATACCGAAAAGCCAGAGTATCGACAACTGAGAGCTCTCGATTGTGCAAGCGCTCGTAGAGTTAAACCGAGTCAATAGTGTTGGCGATAGACTGTAGGGAGTGACTCGAACTCTCTCTCGCGGAACTGAGGCTGTAATGGGCCTTGTTGAGGCGAAGTAGGCTATGTGGGCCTAATGGGTTAATGGGCCCATAGGGGCAAAATCCGTGGTAAGTGCCGGACGATTGTTGCGGCTACGAAGTCCGCAGATCCGAGACCGAAAATGGGTTGTTTGGGCCGCACGAGCATGTGGGCCTGTTTGGGCCGAAATTGGATTTTAGGCCCAATTACACCGTTTTGACCCGAAATGGAACCTGTGTCGCTTGAGGCGACAGTTGGCCTCCGGAAAGGCTGTAGATGAGTAAATTACCGAATTACCCTTGGTGGGTAAATTACCGAAATACCCTTGGTGGGTAAAATTACCGAAATACCCTCAATGGGCGAAATTACTGTTTTACCCTTAGTGGTAGGATCATCGATGTATGAGTAGTAACTGTATGATTGATTTTGGTGATGATGCACTGCTTACTTAATTTAATTATGACATGGCATACTGCATGGGTTGGGTTATGGATTTGGAGGAAGCACTGTACTGGTGGCTCTGCCACGTTATACTGATTTAGTGGTTTCTACCACGTTATACTGATTTAGTGGTTTCTACCACGTCATACTGATTTAGTGGTTTCTACTAAATTTTACTGATTTAGTGGTTTTTGCCACGTTATACTGATTTAGTGGCTCAGCCACGATATCGCTATTAGCGGCTAGTCTGCGTTATTGCGTGTCTTTGGTTGGGTGGGTTGACTTGGTCCCCACACCGCTTTGGTTGGTACGGTGGTGTGTTGGTTGGGTGGGTTGGGTACATATTTGTTATGCATATCGTAGGGCTTCGCCGCATCACATCGAGTAGGGCTTCGCCCGCATCGTTATTGAATAGGGCTTCGCCGCATCACATCTTGATTAGGGCTTAGGCCCAGTTGATATCAGTATGGGCTTGGGCCCAAACGTGGTGTAATAAGGGGATTACACACCGAGTTATCGCAACTCACCCTTTCTCTTTAATCAAGTGCAGTAATCCCACCTTAGAGGATTTGGAGCTGCGAGGGACTCGAAGGTGGCCACACATCCTGTAGGTTCTTGGGGTTAATTTAGCTACTTTATTTTACTTTACTTTACTTTAATTTTTGGGTTAATAATTTTTTAATAAGGCCATTGGAATTGTTTTTAACTTTTATTTGGTATTTCTTTACAAACTGCTAATTTGTTAAACACGGGTTTTAAAATAATAACTACTATTTTTAAAATATCACGTTTCCGCAACTGTTTAAACCAGACTTCCGTAACAAACAAGGTTTTAAAAACAAAATAATAGATGCATAATAATATATTTGAAAAGGAATGATTTTGAGTAAAACTAGTTTTGTTAATAAGCAACGAAAATCGAGATTTTTAAATGGTACAAAGTTTTGATTCGTAGATGAGTTTTCGAACGAACACAAAATTTTCAAACAACACTTGATGTGGCACGCAAGATTCGGTCATAACATTTAGGTCGGGTGTGGGGTGTTACATGAAATTTTTCTAAGTTTCCAAAAGTTTTCCGAGTTATCGGTTTAGTCCCGGACCGTTTCTAATGCATGTTTAATACCGTGTAGGCTCGTTTAAGGGACACTATCATTGGTTGTGATTGAATTGTATTTTATATGAAAAATTGTATATGAAATGTATGATTATAAATGTTGTAAATTCAGTAATTCTCCGTAACCCTATTCCATCGTTGAATACGGGTGAGGGGTGTTACAGGTAAGTTGAGTCTTTTAACAGAGATACAGTACATTTCAAGCATTCTTCAGGTGTGCAAAACAATTCATCCAAAACATTGATTGTATTTTCTAGCCAAAGTTCAGCCGTTTCTGGATCATTATCGGCAGTAGCCATGAATTCTTCTACCCCATATTTCTAAATTTTATCTACCGGAGGTTTACCGATTCTAATAGATTCAACACCTTGTGGCATATCGGGAACCGGTTGAGGAGTAGGAGGGGGAGGTTATTGTACAACAGGATTTGTTCTCAGATATTCAGTAAACCATTCATTCATCATTTGAAAGAAAGCTTCTTTTGCCTCTTCACCTCGGCCCTCAGATTCGGGCCTTCTATTACTACTAGATGCAGCTCTTTGAACTGAAGCTGAAGCATTGCTTTCAGCTTCCTCAAATTCAGCTCTAGCTCGGTTGGACGACATTACTATATGAAAGAACATGTTTAAAATGATCAGGAGATATGACACTATCACAAATTATATAATGGCATGTATAGCTAAACAAGTACTTGTTACGTTAGTCCGAGAATTGACTAAACCATAGCTCTGATACCAATAAATGTAACACCACTAACCAATATTTGTCGCCAGTATAGGGTTAAGAAGCATTACCAGAGTTTACAGAACAAAAACAATTACTTCAATTCATTTACTACTCATATCAGAAACCAATCATATTTAATCATATTGTCCCTTAAATGAACACTCGAGGCCCAATTTATGTATTATAAACAAATCGGTGCTACATCAGAAACTCAGAAATATTTTTGCAAAATTCCAAAATATTCTTAAATACAGGAGTCACACGCCCGTGTGGGTAGGCCGTGTAGCTCACACGGCCAAATGACACGCCCATGTCCTAGGCCGTGTGGGAATTCTATGTAAGGCACACAGACATGTCCCAGCCCATTTTCATACCCATGTAACTCTCTGACTTGGGTCACACGGCCAGGCACACGCCCGTGTGCTAGGCCATGTGGATAATTTAATTTTCAAAAATCAAGTGCAACTTTTACACGGCCAAGACACACGCCCGTGTCTCTGCCCGCGTGACCAATTTTGAGCATTATGTTTCTCAATTATTAAGATGCAGAGGACAGACGACCAAACAACATGCCCGTGCGCAAGGCCGTGTGTCACACACGGCTATGACACACGCCCGTGTCTCTGCCCGTGTGGACAAAATAAGGCCATTTCCAAGCCTTATTTATTACCCAACCTGAAATCAACATATCCAACAAATTTTTGTACCATTACAAGTTACAATTTAACATTCAATTCAAGTCAATTTCAAGTTCGATTCATGTCATAACATTCCATTTAACCAAATATTAGATCTTACCTAATTGACCATATAAATATATGAGTATACTTTACCCATTTATGCAACCAATAATATATTTATGTATCTTCCATCATTCAATCATTTCAATACACACATCAAGCATGATAAGGCCTTATATAACTACATCAAAATATGATTAACACTAGCCATTCCAATGGCTAGTTACAAACAAAACATTTTATCATTATGCCTATTTAGCTTATACATGCCATTATACCAATACCAAAATTTTTCTTATTTTATATATCGACAAGTCCAAGGGATAGTGTGATGTGTCTCCGACCAAGTTCTAACTTCACGAGCTTCTGAGCACTATAAAATAGAGGAAGTAAAATAGAGTAAGCTTATTATGCTTAGTAAGTTCGTATAAGAATAATTTAACTTACCAATTATAATTATTTAAAGTAAGCTGTAACATCCTTAAATAGGGGCTATTGTGTTTAAATTATTCTTGCATGTGTATGTATTGATTGTGGTATTAATTGAGGTGTTCTAGGGTCTAGGTATAAGCCGAGGGTAGGCCCGAGCTATAAGAAAAATTTTGTTTTTAAGCTTTGGTCAAGGGAGCCAAAGGAGCGAGGGTTAAATATATTTCGGGGTGAAATCAAGCACAAGAATTGGCTTGGGAAAGTGGCAAGGAGGCGCCACTTAGGGCCTTGAGAGTGACGCCACATGCAGGGAAGGGGGAGCTTAGGTTCGAGCAGCGGAGATCCCATTTTCTGCTTATCATTTTGACGCCAAGGAGGGAAGAGTTATGCTCAGCTAAAACTCTGTCAGATTTGTTGATTAAGTCAAATTAAGTTAAACTGGTGGAGAAGAGAAAATTTAGGAGCTTGTGGAATTCAAACACATTTGAATTGTTGGTCAAGAGAAATTTGAGGTGTTGGCCGAATCTTGAATAGTGGAGGAGGAGTGTTCGGTTGGGGAACTTGCTAGGTGTGCCGTCCCTCCATAGTTAGCTTAGGAGGACATTTTCGGCTAGTCTAGGCTATAGTGCATTCGGTTGAGAAGCAAAACGAAACTCTTCTTTGCTCATCAATTTTCTCTTAATGCACCATGTTGAAGCAAAAGCCGAAATCCCTTTTTTGCACCTGCCGAATTCTCTTGAAAGCACCTAGCCGAATGTCCACCTAAACTTCCTTAGCTTTATTTCTTTTTCTTCTTCTTCTCAAGTGCTTGGCCGAATCTCCTTCTCTCCCATCTCCCTTTTCATTTCTCTCATAATTGTTCAAAACCCCATCAACAGTCTCTTCTTCTCAAATCAACAACTTTCCTTTCTCTTCATTCTCTCTTGTGCCGAATCTTCTTCTTTTTCTTCCTCCTTTTTGCCGAAACTCCCTTAATCTCTTTTCTCTAAACCAAAGCCGAATACCATTCATCTTTCTCCTATTCTCTCCTTTCACTTTAGCCGAATCTTATTGCTTTTCTCTTCTTTCAGCCATAGCCGGATCACATTGAAGTCCATCACCATTGCCGAAATCTCCCTACTTTTTTCTTTTTTTTTTATTTTGGCCGAATATCAACCAAGCATAGATCTCCCTTAGTTCTTCTCTAATCGGATTTGAAGAGGGACCTTTAGGATTTTGAAGCAGTAGATCGGGGTCATCTATTTCCTATCAAGCGATTTCGGGGAAAGATCAGTCTCGCACATCTCGGGTTGTGGTTAGCGTTTGAAAGGCAGTAAGGAAAAGGGGATCTAGTGCGATAGATCGGGACCTTCGGGATTCAGTAATCGCGTTAGTAATCAGATGGGGCATAGATCGCGGATATGGAGCCGGGGAGGACTCGAGGTGGCCATGCATCTAAATTTTGGGTTTAACTTTAAATTACTACTTCGGGTTATATTTTACTTAAATTTGGTTTTGGTTTTTTTGTAATAAGGCCGCTAAGAATTATTTTGGGTTTTATTTCTGGATTTTATTTTACCTATCTTATGCTTGTGATTAACAATTTGATATTGCTTAAGTAACCGGATAAATAGCAACGTTTTCAAAAACTATACTCTATTTCGAGATTTTCAAACGTTACCATCGGGTAACATTATTCATAGGGTAATAACAAAGGTAATATAGATGGTTTCCAAACCTAAATTTTCAAACAACTATAAATGCAAATGGTTTTAAACTTGACTATGTTCAAACTCACTCGGTTTTTAATATGTATCGAAAGGTTTTCCAGAACTAGAAACAGCAATTGGATGTTCCAAACTTATTTTCTGGATTTTAAAACAACACTAAAACGATTTCAACGTCACTTCATTCGGGGTATTCTAAACTTTAAAACGATAACAGCGTTTTCAATCGAAATAAATCGGAAACTTGTTTTTCTTAAAACGTTTTCACTCCGTAATATGCTAGATTCGGTCATGGTGTGTTGACCGGGTTTGGGGTGTTACAATTTTGAGTATCGAGCCGAGTTCAACAATTTCATTGTGGGCCCGAGGCCCAAAAATGTTTTCAAATGGATTGTGGAAAAGGTTTTATGGGAAAAGTATAGTGGTGAAAGCATGGCACCGAGTCTCCGGCACCGATCCGCCTAGGTAAGTACCCCAAATTATTTCTTATTGATGATATGATTATGGTGATATTGGCATGACTAAATAGTAGTGACTAATAGTAGTAGGAACTACTCTAGAGATTTGAACTATAGGATGGATGTACTTACGAAACAACCTCTGATTAAACTTCTCATAAAACTGTGCCTTAATAGACAGTGGAATAAAAGTCTAATGCATAAAACTTATAGTCAGATCAATTCGTATCGGTAATCATGAGTACACGTGGACGTGGGCATAACACTCGTGGACGAGGTAGGGGTAGGATGACGGTCTCGGAACTGGTAGGGTCTGGTTATGGATCGGAAAATGAGGTACCACCGCCGCCAGCTGTGGGCGCGGAACAACAGGACCAGACAGGTGATGACGCAGTGTCACAGGCGATGCTGCGGGTGTTAGAGAGGGTTGCAAGTGTAGGCGTCGGAGCAGGGGTTCGGAAATCTGTGCCCAAACGACTCCGGGCTAATGGTACCGAGGTGTTCAGAGGTATCTCCGGTGTGGCTCCTAGCACAGCGGAATATTGGTTGGAGGCGACAGAACGTATTATGGATGATCTGGACTTCTCGGCTAAGGAGAAGCTTAAGGGGGTAGTATCTCTGCTGCAAGATGAGTCATATCAGTGGTGGCTCACAGTTAGGAACGGAGCAATGGCGAATGACATTACTTGGGAATTCTTTAGAGCAGCCTATCAGAGGAAGTACATTGGGGCTAGCTACATTGATGCGCAGCGCAAGGCGTTCCTAAACCTGGTCCAGGGAAGTAAGACTGTATCGAAATATGAGGCAGAATTTCTTCGACTGAGTCACTATGCATGGGGTATTGTGGGCACGAAGCATGAGCGCTGTGTCAGATTTGAGGATGAGCTGAGAGACGAGCTGCGGATGTTAATTGCCCCACAGCAGGAAAGAGAGTTTGCGGTCTTAGTGGAAAAGGCCAAAGTTGCTGAGGAGGTGAAATAGTCTGTAAGGCGGAATCAGGATAAGGGTTGGAATAAGAGGAATTCTGGATCATCTGGGTCTGCCGGGAATCAACAGAAAAGGGGTAGATATGGTGGGTCAATCAAGGCTGCTAGGCTCTCTGCTGCTAATAATACTCGCCACTTACGGTGTGCTCGGTGTGGAAAATCTCACACGGGAGAATGTTGGACTGGAAACAGAGGATGTTTCGAGTGTGGATCGATGGGGCATTGAGTGAGGGATTGTCCACAGAGATCAGCTAGGCTGCAGTCTGGGATCGATCGCATACACAGATCGGGAGGATGGTCAAGAACCACGGAGGGGCGTGTGCGGCCGGGGAGGTAATGGCACTGGTAGAGGCCGTGGAGCACCGGGCAGAGGTGCAGGTGGTACAGAGGCGAGACAGCCTGGATTGGTTTACGCGGCGAGGCGTCTAGAGGAGGACGACGCACCAGACGTCATAACTGGTACGTTCTTAATCTTTGGTCTACCTTACAATGTTTTGATTGATGTGGGTTCGACGCACTCGTATGTTGCCAGTAGCATAGCGAAAACAATGAACTTAGACTTTGAGATTACTTCTAGAGAGATGACAGTAATAAGCCCTCTAGGTCACTCTGTAGAAGTAAATAAACTGCATAGGGATGTACCCCTAGAACTTTAAGGGGTCGTGTTTTTGGCTGACTTGATGGAACTGCCGTTTGGGGAGTTCGATCTGATTCTTGGGATGGATTGGCTAGTAAAGTACCAGGCCAGTTTGGATTGTGCAACTAAGCGCATGGTGTTGAAGTCGGTGGAAGGCGAAGAGGTAGTGATGATAGGTAATAGGAGAGATTACCTATCCAGGTGTGGTCTCTCATACCGAAGGCGGAAAATGGTTAGGAAAGGTTGTAAGGCATTTATAGTGCATGTCTGTGCTTTGGAAGCCAAGGATTCAGCTGTGGAGAGTGTCCGAACTGTGGGGGAGTTTGCTGATGTATTCCCAGAGGAACTTCCGGGTTTGCCCCCTGACCGCGAGGTTGAGTTCGATATAGACTTGATACCCGGAACTTCGCTAATGTCTATTGCCCCGTATAGGATGGCGCCGAAAGAATTGGTTGAGTTAAAGGCTCAGATTCAGGAGTTGCTGGCCAGAGGTTTCATCTAGCCGAGTGTATCCCCTTGGGGAGCACCTGTGCTTTTTGTTAAGAAGAAAGACGGTACTATGCGGATGTGTATAGACTACCGCCAGCTGAATAAGTTGACGATCAAAAACAAGTATCTGTTGCCCAGGATAGACGACTTGTTTGATCAGCTCAAGTGTAACACCCCTTATTTATTTTTAAATCCTGCCTTCTTCAGCCCATCACCACATAACAAAATAAAAATGCCAAAATGCCGCTCCAGGCCCTCGAAACCGCGCCCTCTCTCCCCTCCAGCGTCTAAGTGACGCACGCTAGCCACTCCGCCAATTGGACTTTCATGTCCACCAAGCCACACCATTAATTTTTAAGGCATACTTAGCCCAGTCCCTTGACGCACAAAAATAAAACAAAATTGCTGCCCAAAGACTCTAACCCTGCTCCCCTAGGCGTCACCTTCCAAAGCCCCCAAGCGGCGCCTCCACGCCACTTTGCGGATCTTTTCTTGCGTTTAAACTCCCCAATTTATTTTTAAGGCCTTCCCTGCCCCTATTTCCCCTTTATACCCTAAAAATCAAAAATTTTCCAAAGCCTTTCCCTTTCATCCAAGCATTCTTAGAACCTCTAAAACTCATCCAAGCACTCCCAAAAACCTACTAACACTTGATTTATACCCAATATGCACAGCCCCTAAACCAGGGTGTTACAATTCTACCCCCTTAAAAATAATTTCGTCCTCGAAATTACTTATTATCGCTCAATCGTGCATCCTTAACTCGTCATCCTACGTTACTGCTGCGCACTCTGATCTTAAAGAACTATCATACTTTCTACACATTCCCTACGTTCATAATCCAGGTTCCATACTCTTTACTAGCAATCATAAGAATGAACTAACGTAACCATAACCAAGACAATTGAGGTATTCCAAAATAAGAAACTTACCCGTTGTCATGTCCGCACATCTTCCTCCTCACGACAACCAACCGCATAAACCAACCTTGGTTGCCTCGCCTCTCGCACCTTCAAAGACACCTCACCACGCCCGTTACCATTTGCATTACCTCTAGTCGCACCTCGACCCTCTCGTGGTGGTGGTCCTTCATTTCTAACTGCGCGCACGGTTCCGACCCTCCGTTTGGTTCCTAGCTAGCTTTCGAGGACAATCCCTTACACGGTGATCGAATGACCCACATTCAAAGCACCCTTTACTTCCACCAAACATTCTATCAATGGGGTTTCCCGCATCTAACACACTCGAGGTGGCCACCGAAAGCAGAGCTTTGTGGTTCTTTCGATTCCCCAAATCTAGCCCTCTTTTCCACATTCTTTGCCCGATCCAGCGATCCAAAGCCTCTCTTACAGGTTGTTCCTATCATGCTTCGTCTTACGGTCTCTTGATCCCTTCGGCTACCTTAGCCTTTCCCACTAGAGACGAAAACTCACGAACTCACTGTGGGGCAATCAAAGAACCTCAAATCATCTCTAAGCCCATCCTCAAAGCGGACACACGCGCTCATGTTCGATAGCCACAATGCCTCGAGCATATCTACTCACCTTAAGAATTCCGCCTCATATTCGACACCGACTTAGTTCCTTGCACTAACCCCGAAAAGCTTTCCTCGAGCATCGGTATAGCCGGTGCCCACATACTTCTTCTCCAAAAGCGGCTCTAAAATAGTCCCATGTAAGATCATCCGCCGTGGCACCATCTCGAATCGTGAGCCACCACCGATCACGCTTCATCCTTTAGGAGCGACACGCGCCCCTTTCAGCTTTTTCTTCCTCGGTCCAAGTCAAGATCATCCATGATCCTTTCGGTTGACTCTAGCGATGATTCTCACACTTTGGGTGCCACTCGACACACCCCCTAATACCTCCGCCCGTTAGATCGGAGTCGCTCGGGGACAATTTCCGAGCTCCCACATTTCCACCACCCCCAGCCACCATCTCCAAGACTCGTAAAACGACTTGCGATACCGCCTCACCACCGTGCGATCCTCGCTCCTCGCCTCTAAAAGTAGGAGGTGGTGGTGGCGATGGTACCTCATTTTCGTAACCTTGTCCCGACTGACGCGGGTTCGGATACTCATCATCCTACCCCTACCGCGGCCCACGGTGTCCACGTCCCTCTAGAACTCATTCTATCTACCGCGCTTTTAATCTGATTAAGAAAAATTTTATGCGTTAGCATTTGTTCCACTTTCTTATTCACGAAGAAATTTTATGGATAGAGTTTTAATCAGAGATTCTTTCGAGCAACCAAGGTTTCAGTTTCCTATCCTAGCTCGCACAAAGAAGTTCATGCATCCATTCCTTAATACCTTTCATACCTATTCACTCATCGGACATTTCTACCCATTTCTAACCCAGGGGTATTTTCGTCTTTTTCCTACAGGGGTATTTTCGTAATTTTCTAGAACCAAAATATTTTGCTGATGATTTCCAAAGCTAAGTTGTTGAATTTTGTAAAATAGTTGAAATTTTGAGCAAAACCATTGAACTGATATTTTATGAACCGAGGGCATTTTAGTAATTTTACCCCCTAAGGGCATTTCTGTAATTTTCCACAATCAAGTTTTTTGAGAAAAACGTTGTAAAAATAATGTTCTCGGATTTGAAAAAAAAAAGTTATTGCACAAGTTTTGAAAACATTAGAGTTTGTTGTTTCATTCTTTTTCAAAACATGGCTAATTCCCTTTCGGGTTTTAATCATTGTGTTTAGCCTATGACCGAGCCCTCCCAGTCGTGGTGAACCAAAGCTATGCACCGTGCGTAATCGAGTGAAGAGGAGGTCGGTCACGCGGACCGCTTAAATACCAAGCTCTCACCGAACCTTTCTAGACATGCGCACAGAGGTTACCACACCACCGAGCCTTCTCGAGTTAGGGTGAACCGAAGCTATGCACCGTAGGATACTGCGAAGAGGAGGTGAGTCACGAGGATCGCTTAAATACCGTGCTCTTCCTGATCCAATCCTAGACATGCGTCATGGGTTACCACACCCTAGCTCATTGACTAAGTCATAGGTTGGTTTAGTTCCTTAAGTCTTATGTTCTGCTTATGTGTTTGAGTAATCTAATCCTAGGGTTCAAGTTCCTATAAGTCTATCTACGTTCCAAGCTTCCTACCCTTCTACTGAATATAATTCACAAAGAGGTTTCGATGTACTTACAGGCGGATCGGTGCTGGGAGACTCGGGCCATGCTTTGTTCAAAAACCAAAAATCATTCCATAAGGCCTACTAAAACATTTTTGGGCCTTGGGCCCCACAAATGAGCTTTGAACCTGCTCGATACCAATTTTGTAACACCCTTATTTATTTTTAAATCCTCGCCTTCTTCACCCATCACCACATAACAAAATAAAAATGCCAAAATGCCGCTCCAGCCCTCGAAACCGCGCCCTCTCTCCCCTCCAAATAGTCTAAGTGACGCACGCTAGCCACTCCGCAAATTGGACTTTCATGTCCACCAAGCCACACCATTAATTTTTAAGGCATACTTAGCCCAGTCCTTGACGCACAAAAATAAAACAAAATTGCTGCCCAAAGAAATCAAACCCTTGCTCCCCTAGGCGTCACCTTCCAAAGCCCCCAAGCGGCGCCTCCACGCCACTTTGCCGAGATCCTTTCTTGCGCTTTAAACTCCCAATTTATTTTTAAGGCCTTCCCGCCTCTATTTCCCCTTTATACCCTAAAAATAAAAAAATTTCCAAAGCCTTTCCCTTTCATCCAAGCATTCTTAGAACCTCTAAAACTCATCCAAGCACTCCCAAAAACCTACTAACACTTGATTTATACCCAATATGCACAGCCCCTAAACCAGGGTGTTACATCAAGGGTGCATCGGTATTCTCTAAGATAGATCTTAGGTCGGGGTATCATCAACTCAAGGTGAAGGAGGCTGATATCCATAAAACGGCGTTTCGTACTCGGTATGGGCATTATGAGTTTCTGGTGATGCCATTCGGGTTGACCAATGCGCTGGTAGCATTCATGGACATGATGAATCGGGTGTTTCAGCCGTATTTGGATAGATTCATCGTGGTGTTTATAGACGACATTTTGGTGTACTCGAAATCTGAGGAGGAACATGACGCGCATCTTCGGGTGGTGCTGCAGATTCTGAGGAAAAAGCAGTTATTTGCCAAATTTAGTAAGTGCGAGTTCTGGCTTAGGGAGGTGACTTTCTTGGGTTACGTGGTGTCAGCTGAGGGGATTAGAGTGGATCCTCGAAAGATTGAGGCAGTGTTGGACTGGAAACCGCCTAAGTTAGTGGTAGAAGTTCGGAGTTTCCTAGGACTGGCAGGGTATTACCGCAGATTTGTTGAGGGATTTTCTTTCATCGCAGCGCCTATGACCAAATTACTGAGGAAAGGAGTTCCATTTGTGTGGTCTGAGAAATAGTAAGAAAGTTTTGACAAGTTGAGAAAGATTCTGACTGAAGCTCCGGTTTTGATTCAGCCTGAGGCAGGAAAGGAATTCACTGTCTCATCGTGATGCATCACATACTTGGTTTGGGATGTGTGTTGATGCAGAAGGGAAGGTAGTGGCATATGCATCTCGGCAATTTGAGATCGCATGAGGTTAACTATCCAACGCATGACTTGGAATTAGCTGCAGTGGTTTTCGCCCTAAAAATATGGAGACATTACTTGTACGGAGAGAAGTCGATAGTCTACACGGATTACAAAAGTCCAAGTATATGTTGACTCGTAAATATCTAAACTTGAGATAATGCGGAGATGGATTGAACTGTTGAAGGACTACGATCGTTCAATTGAGTATCATCCGGCAAGGCTAACGTGGTGGCGCACGCGTTGAGCCGTAAGGTAGTGTCGGACTTGAGAGCGATGTTTGCTCATCTTAGCTTGTACGACGACGGAGTCTGTTAAGCGAATGCGGGTAAAACCGACTTGGGTAGTACAAATTAAGGAGAAACAGCTTAGAGGATGAGGGTTTGAATGCTCGGAGGTTGCAAGTTCAGAAGGGTGGGTTGGAAGGTTACAGCTTGTCCAGTGATGGAGTACTATGTTTTCAAGGGAAAGCTTGTATGTCGAAGGACGTCGAGTTAAGGTAGAAGATTCTTCAGGACGCACATAGCAGTCCATACGCTATGCATCCTGGAGGTAGCAAGATGTACCGGATTTGCGAGAGCGCTTTGGTGGCCAGTGCAAACGGAAGTAATGGCGAGTTTGTGGGTAAATGTCTGACGTGTCAGCAAGTCAAGGCTGAACATCAGTTGCCGTCAGGTTTACTTCAATCGGTGAAGATTCCGCAGTGGAAGTGGGAAAGGATCACTATAGATTTTGTCAGTGGACTACCCCTTACGCCAAGTAGGAAAGACTCAGTCTGGGTAATTGTGGATCGTCTGACTAAGTCAGCTCATTTCATGCCGGTAATGGTTGATTACTCGCTTCAGAAGTTAGCAAGGCTGTATGTGGCGGAGATAGTGAGGCTGCATGGGGTGCCAGTATCGATCATCTCGGACAGGGATCCCAGGTTCACGTCGAGGTTCTGGAAAGCGTTGCATCAGGCATTGGGAACGCGATTGGATTTTAGTACGGCATTTCATCCGCAGACAGACGGACCAGTCAGAGAGGGTTATACAAATCTTGGAAGATATGCTGAGAGGCTGTGTTTTGGACTTTAGAGGCAGCTAGGAAGAATTTCTACCGTTAGCTGAATTTGCGTACAACAATAGTTACCAGGCAAGCATTAAGATGGCACCATATGAGGCGTTGTATGGTAGGAAGTGTCGTACACCTACCTGCCGAGAATTGGGGGAGCGTCAGATGTTGGGACCAGAGTTGGTTGCTGAGACCGAGGATAAAGTCAAGTTGATTCAGGCTCGTTTGAAGGAAGCTTCAGACAGGAAGAAGTCATATGCCAATCTTAAGCGGTGAGATATAGAGTTCGCAGTGGGTGATAGGGTTTTCTTGAAGGTCTCGCCGTGGAAGAAAGTGCTGAGATTTGGAAGGAAAGGCAAGTTAAGTCCAAGGTTTATAGGCCCATATAAGGTGTTGGGACGAGTGGGACCAGTAGCTTATCAGCTTGAGTTGCCAACGGAGCTGAGTCAGATACATGATGTGTTCCACGTCTCCATGCTTAGGCGCTATCGTTCAGATCCATCGCATGTTGTATCGGTGGAGGAAATTGAGGTGAGCCCAGATTTGACCATGGAAGAGGAACCAGTGTAGATTTTAGATCGGGATGTGAAAGTTTTGCGCAAGAAGTCAGTTCCATTAGTAAAGGTATTATGGCGAAATCATGGCATGGAAGAAGCTACGTGGGAACCAGAGGATGTGATGAGGCAGCAATACCCTCAACTCTTTTGACCAGGTAATTTTGAGGCCGAAATTATTTTTAAGGGGGGTAGAACTGTAACATCCTTAAATAGGGGCTATTGTGTTTAAATTGTTCTTGCATGTGTATGTATTGATTGTGGTATTAATTGAGGTGTTCTAGGGTCTAGGTATAAGCCGAGGGTAGGCCCGAGCTATAAGAAAAATTTTGTTTTTAAGCTTTGGTCAAGGGGAGTTGAAGGAGCGAGGGGTTAAATATATTTCGGGGTGAAATCAAGCACAAGAATTGGCTTGGGAAAGTGGAAAGGAGGCGCCACTTAGGGCCTTGAGAGTGACGCCACATGTAGGGAAGGGGGAGCTCAGGTTCGAGTAGCGGAGATCCCATTTTCTGCTTACCATTTTGACGCCAAGGAGGGAAGAGTTGTGCTCAGCTCAAACTCTGTTAGATTTGTTGATTAAGTAAAATTAAGTTAAACTGGTGGAGAAGAGAAAATTTAGGAGCTTGTGGAATTCAAACACATTTGAATTGTTGGTCAAGAGAAATTTGAGGTGTTGGCCGAATCTTGAATAGTGGAGGAGGAGTGTTCGGTTGGGGAACTTGCTAGGTGTGCCGTCCCTCCATAGTTAGCTTAGGAGGACATTTTCGGCTAGTCTAGGCTATAGTGCATTCGGTTGAGAAGCAAACCGAAACTCTTCTTTGCTCATCGATTTTCTCTTAATGCACCATGTTGAAGCAAAAGCCGAAATCCCTTTTTTGCACCTGTCGAATTCTCTTGAAAGCACCTAGCCGAATGTCCACCTAAACTTCCTTAGTTTTATTTCTTTTTCTTCTTCTTCTCAAGTGCTTGGCCGAACCTCCTTCTCTCCCATCTCTCTTTTCCTTTCTCTCATAATTGTTCAAAACCGCATCAACAGTCTCTTCTTCTCAAATCAACAACTTTCCTTTCTCTTCATTCTCTCTTGTGCCGAATCTTCTTCTTTTTCTTCCTCCTTTTTGCCAAAACTCCCTTAATCTCTTTTCTCTAAACCAAAGCCGAATACCATTCATCTTTCTCCTATTCTCTCCTTTCACTTTAGCCGAATCTTATTGTTTTTCTCTTCTTTCAGCCATAGCCGGATCATATTGAAGTCCATCACCATTGCCGAAATCTCCCTACTTTCTTCTTGTTTTATTTTGCCCGAATATCAACCAAGCATAGATCTCCCTTGGTTCATCTCTAATCGGATTTGAAGAGGGACCTTCGGGATTTTGAAGCAGTAGATCGGGGTCATCTATTTCCTGTCAAGCGATTTCGGGGAAAGATCAGTCTCGCACATCTCGGGTTGTGGTTAGCGTTCAAAGCGCGATGAAAAAAGGGGATCTAGTGCGATAGATCGGGACCTTCGGGATTCAGTAATCGCGCTAGTAATCAGATGGGGCATAGATCGTGGATATGGAGCCGGGGAGGACTCGAGGTGGCCATGCATCTAAATTTCGGGTTTAACTTTAAATTACTACTTCGGGTTATATTTTACTTAAATTTGGTTTTGGTTTTTTTGTAACAAGGCCGCTAAGAATTATTTTGGGTTTTATTTCTGGATTTTATTTTACCTATCTTATGCTTGTGATTAACAATTTGATATTGCTTAAGTAACCGGATAAATAGCAACGTTTTCAAAAACTATACTCTATTTCGGGATTTTCAAACATTACCATCGGGTAATATTATTCATAGGGTAATAACAAAGGTAATATAGATGGTTTTCAAACCTAAATTTTCAAACAACTACAAATGCAAATGGTTTTAAACTTGACTATGTTCAAACTCACTCGGTTTTTAATATGTATCGAAAGGTTTTCCAGAACTAGAAACAGCAATTGGATGTTCCAAACTTATTTTCCGGATTTTAAAACAACAATAAAACTATTTCAACGTCACTTCATTCGGGGTATTCTAAACTTTAAAATGATAACAGCGTTTTCAATCGAAATAAATTGAAAACTTGTTTTTCTTAAAACGTTTTCACTCCGTAATATGCCAGATTCGGTCATGGTGTATTGACCGAGTTTGGGGTGTTACATAAGCATACAAACATGTTTCCATAACATTGTGACCAACAGCCTAGACACATGCTCTCATCAAACAAGTTAGTCATGAAATTTTGCATGAATATCAAGAAAACAAAGATAAGCTCATCATGCAACCATTTCCAGGTATTTTTGCGATATTTAAGATATAACTCATTTAATTCTCATATTTTCTTACATCATGAGTTTTGTCTGTTGAATCATTGAAATATCGAAGGATACTCGGGTAGTACACACAAGGTGTACTTATCAATAATTCATCAATTCATATCTAGGGGTGCTCATTATAGCACATAACCAGGAAGCACACTTTCGAGCCTTACCACGGAAAGCTCATGGGAGCCATGTATCGGGGAGCTTATCCGGGCTATACAACGGGAAGCTCATAAGAGCCATAATTGAAAAGTTCACAAAGAACCGTAGCGGAAAGCTCACAAAGAGGCATGTAACGGGAAGCTCCGGATTGCCATTTATAGGGAAGTTCAAGTGAGCACTGTCAGGAAGCTCACAAAGAGCCAATTAACGGGAAGCTCACGAAGAGCCTATATTCGGGATGCTCATAAGAGCTAAGGTGTGTCCACAACAAATGTAAGATCACAACCTATTCGGACGCTCCGAAGAGCTATAATGGGAAACTCGCAAGAACCTTATACATGAAGCTCGAGAGGGCTAATAACAGGACGCTCTTTCGAGCAGTGGTGTGTCCGCAACATATGTAGGACTTCAACCAATACGGGAAACTTGCATCCATCGATTTTCTTTTTTCCAAACGGAACTTAACATTTGCCGAGCATTTTTGGATATTCAATCAATTTCATATACATGGCAATAATATAATTCACATATACAACATTTAATGTAAACATTAAAATATACACAATTTAGTTACACGAACTTACCTCAATACTTGTTCGTATATGAGAATCTACTAATCCGAAACTTTTTCTTTCCCTCGATCTAACTCCTTATTTTGTATTTCTGGATCTATATAAATGAATTTAATCATCAATTTATTACATTTCACATTCAAATCAATCCAATTCATATCTTAGGCAAAAGTACCATTTTGCCCCTATACTTTTCATTAATTCGAATTTCGTCCCTAGGCTCGAAAAATGAAATTCATGCAATTTAATCCTTATTCCAAGCCTAGCTAAATTTTCATATAACATTTACAGCACATGTATTTCACAAAAAATTAGAAATTTTACATGAATTTTATATCTTTACAATTTAGTCCCTAAATCACAATTTCATGAAAATTCACTTTACAAAAGTTGTTTATCTATCAACAACCTTTCAGTTTGTACCAAAAATTTCAAAATTTGAGCATTTTCATCCATGGTAAAATTTCAATACTTTAATATCTTTACAAATTGATCCTCAAAATAGATAGATTAGGTTATTACAATCTCAGAAATGTAAAAATTACTAAAAACGGGACAAGATTGCTTACCTAATTAAGCTTACTTGAATTCTTTTATCTTTCCTAGGGTTTCCATAGAAATTTGGGGAAGAAGATGATAATAATATGATATTTTTTTCTTTTAATTTAATTATCATCTTTAAATTTTTCAACTTTCTGATTTCATCCTTTTCTTTAATTAAATTTCCATGGATGAATCACTATAAATATCTACTAACTTTATTTAATGGTCTAATTGCCATATAAGGACCTCAAGTTTTAAATTCCATAGCTATTTGATACTTATAGCTACTAGAATTCAACTTTTGCATTTTATGCAATTTGGTCCTATCCACAATTAAGCATGTAATCAGTAAAAATTTTCTTAACGAAATTTTCATATGTTATCCCTATCATAATACATACCATGCAATAATACTAAAATAAATTTTCTTCCTGACTCAGATTTGTGGTTTCGAAACCACTGTTCCAATTTCACTGAAAATGGGTTGTTACAATATATCACCACATGGATTGTGTTATATCCAACATCAGTCTTTATAGTACCACTTGTTACTGTAGACATTTTGACTGTATCAAAGTATACGACTCACGATGTTGGAACAATGATGTTCTTAAGTCTGAGGATCATATACATAGTTATCACTATGAGTAATATTGTGACTATTATATAATAATCCAAGAAACATACTCATAGTGGGTTAGTCCAATATGTTGTTCTCTAACACATACTCATGTATTTATTTTGACATCCTTATGTCAATGACAACTCTTTATCATCAATCAACTACACATTAGTCTTAATGCAATACTGTTGTCCAAGCCCACAATAATACTTGACTAAGGACCTTTTACGAATAATAATATTTTCTTAGGAATTTATTACAATTCAGTTTATTTATATACACAGAAAAAGAAACAGAAATAGAAATGGCAATACCTTATATTAATAAATAAGGTAAAATGAGTATGTGATTACAATCATCTCATTATTAGTCTTTGGGCATACTCTAACACCTTGGGGCCAACAATTTTTCATGCCATCACACGAGGCCATTAATAGAGGCGTAGCTCTTGTTTAAGGATCTTCTCCCAGACAATCTTATTGGGAAGTTACTTAACTAGAATGATCTTGAGTGTATAACCACCAACTCAACATCTATCATTCAATGTACCACGAATGAGTCATATTTGGACAATCTCAATGAGTAATATGTATGACTAATTATCCATTAAAAAAAAAAGAAAAGCCTCTTCTGTGAATTCCACATGATAATACCTACCTTAGAGCTAAAAAACTATCATATGTGACAAACCGTAATTTATACATATTTTAATCCCACATTAAGCATGCTTTTTGGATGATTTATCCTTTGAATTGTGGAATTTGATGCTCCTAATCCATTAATTTCATGTTTTATACTTAGGAGAGCATCGGAGGTCGAAAGGAACGAGAAACGAGTCGAAAATGGAGAAAATGGGCTTATCTTAGAGACTCACACGGGCTGGAGGTAACCACACAGCCGTGCCACTTTAGCAGGCTCAACCACGGCCTGGATTCTATTCACACGGGCGTGTTGCACGGGAGTGTCCCTGCCGTGACAAATAGGAATTTCACTCGGAATAGGGTACTTAGAGGCAAATAAAGACATTCCAAAAGCCTATATAAACACCCTAAAGGCTAAACCTGAGGGGGCGTCCAGCTAGGCCAAGGAGCCAAGCCAGAGAGGTCAGAATTGTGGGATTTACTCGATGAAAGCCAGTTGATTCATCTCAATAAGCCGAAATCATACTCAAGACGAAGGATCTCTCCTTCAATTCCTTCAGGGGGTTTTAGGGTTTTCTTATGTTTTGTTTTATCTTTTCTTCTGAGATGTATTCTTTTATGATTATGAACTAAACCTCTCAGATACCGGAGGGGGATGAAACCTAAGACGGATCTTGTTATTATTTTTTGAACTATATGATAAATACTTGATTTGTTCTTAACTATGTGTTCTTAATTCTTGTTTTGGTATTTCAGGATATTGATTCAAGTACTGATGTGCTTAGGCAGTAGAGGAATATTCCCTGTTTAAGACTAGATCTAGCATTGTTAAGCGGAGTTGATCGCAACCCTAGAGATAGGATGACGAAAATCTACCGGATTAGGGTCAAACCTAATATGGGAGTCCATAGATCAAGTTAATACAATCCTAGGGGTTTTAATTAGAAAGAGATTTCAATTAATAAACCTAGGGTTAGACGTTAGTAGCCTCGAGAGAAATATTAATATAAAATTAGGGAATCCTACGGATCAAGTCAAGTGAATAAATCGTCTGGTTCAGAGTTAAATAACAAGTGAAGTCTAGTTGGATTCTTCCTTGGGTATCGTCTTAATCAATTGGTTTTTCCCACAAGTATTTTCCCCAATTCATTCTCTGTGTCTTACCGTTTTTAGCTTAGTAGTTAGTTAATTCTAGAATAAACAACAATTCCCTTAATTCTTAGGCTAAATAATAAAAAGAAAGTCAGTATTAGTACTTTTGGTTCCCTTGGGTTCGACATTCCGGTCTTGCCACTAAGCTATACTACTATTCGATAGATGCACTTGTAACAACCCGAATTAGACCTTAGTCGGAACAGTGGTTTTGGGACCACAAATCCGAGGTCAGAATAATATTTTAATGTTATTTTTGGTGTTGATTATATGTGATATAGCCTGTGTGAAAATTTTGTGTGGTAATTTTATCAACTGTGTGTCAAATTGTGAGAAAAAGGACTTAATCGTATAAAGTGAAAAATGTTGTGTGCTGATTGTTAAGTGCTTAATTGTTATTGTCTTTATAATGGGGAGGCCTTATGTGGCAATTAGCCCATTTTATAGTTAGTGGGTGGTGGATGGACATTTATAGCCAATTATAATGTATGTTATAATGTTTTAAATGATGGGTAAAATAGTAAATAGGCATTAATATGTGAATTAAATAAAACAAAACCAAATTGTTTCTCATCTTTTATCCATCTTTGTCGAAAATCATAAGAAAAAGAAAAGAAGAAGACTACTCTAGGGTTCGGTCATTGTTGTCCTTGATTGAGGTATGCTTTAAGCTCGATTTTTGATAATTTCTACATTTTCGTAATCGTTGCTTTGTGCTCTTCCAAACCCATGTTTAAAATTTGTGAATTGATGATGTCTTTGAAATGTACCATTGATGGACATGTGAGTTCTTGAATGTTTGATGGTGGAAAATGAAAACTTAGTGTTGGGTTAACATAGTTTATGTTTGGATTTTTGATAAAATTGAGTAATTTGGGTTAAATTGTGAAAATGATAAATTGAAGGACAAAAATGTGAAATAAATGAAATCTGTGGGCTTGTATGAACACAAGGAAAATTCGGCTAGGCTTGTGTGAGGAGAAATTACGTGAATTTGATGATTTTATGAATTAAGGACTAAAGTGTCGAAATGTGAAAATGTGAGGGCTATTTTGTGAAATGCCCTAAATATGTGTGTTTGGACTGAAATGAATGATTTGGTGATTGAATGGATTGAATTTGAATGTGTATAGACCAAGAAAGGAGAGGTTCGGATTGAGATCGAGGCAAAGATAAAGTGCTCAATTGACCGACCGCTGCGATAGTTCAACGTCTGAGGTAAGTTTGGACATAATACGAACATCTAGTTATGTTAAATGCTATGAAATGAATGTTATAATGATATTGAAATGTGGATGCTATTTGAGAGTTGAGTTTGAGTTATGTGGCACTAAGTGTGTGTATTCAGAAACACGATTAAAATGATCAGCACTGTGTGTGCGAAATAATATAAGCTTCAACTTCGTGGTTGGCACTGTGTGTGCGGTACCGATTGAAGAATGGTTTGATGTAAATGCACTATGTGTGCGATGATAATTAAGCTTTGGCTAAATATCGGGGCACTAAGTGTGCGATTGAATCAAAGAAGAGACGGAAGTTGATCGAAAGAGAAAAGTGAGTATTGAGTAGCAAATATAATTAACTACTAGGTGTTGGCTAAGGTACGCTCGGAACCTATGTGGTTGATGAATCTATGAATGAGATTACGAAATGTTAAATGAGCAATTTAGTGTTGGATGGTATGATATATATGTATATGTGAAATAATCTATATAGTGGTTTGTTTGATTTAAATGCATTATGGTACGAACTTACTAAGGTTTGGAAAGCTTCTCGTGTGATTTGTTTCTCTCGCTTGCAAAGGTCGTCGAAAAGCTAGCTCGGATCCGGGATCGTCAAGATTCTCTATCACACTATCGGCAATCTATTTTGGTACTTTTGGGAAAGATGTACATAGTTGAAATATGGCATGTATAGGCTAGTTTTGTAAGACATGTTTGAGATGTGTAAATAGCCATGTGATGTGGCTAGATAAATGTTGGTAAAATGCATGTGTGGCTTTGATATATGGTGCATATTTTGGTATAGCTTGTGAGTAAAGAAAATGTCTTATGAATGGTAATCTTAGTGATAGTATGATGCTAGTATGATTTAGTAAATTTGGGGATGAATCATGAATGATATTGAATGTATTCAAGTTGTGTAATTTAGTTCCTAAGTTGACATGTTAGAAATGAGATGATATGAGATGATATGTTGATCATTTGACATGAAAATTGGTTTCCAATTTGTGTGTGGAAGTATGCTTAAATGTGCTTGTAGGTTTGACCCTTGTGTGGGTGGCAAATTGGCCTTGTAAATGGTGTATTTTATCACACGGTTATGGCACACGGGCGTGCCTAGTGACCGTGGGGCTAAGTCAGTAGCTAGCCTAATAGCACACGGCCAAGACACACGGGCGTGTCTAGTAGTCGTGTGAGAAAGTCAGTATATGGCCTAAGAGTACACGGCCTTAGCACACGGGGTGCTGGGTGGTCGTGGATGTGAGGTCAGATTTGACCACGGCCAAGGCACACGGTCGTGCTTGGTGGCCATGGATGTGAGGTCAGATTCGACCACGGGGAGGACACACGTGGGTGTCTAATAGCCGTGGGAGGCACACGGCCTGCCTACACGGGCGTGTAACCCCTAAAACTTAGAAAAGTTTTAAATTTCTGTGAAATTTTGTATGTGTTCCGATTTAGTCCCGACCCGGTTTATAAGTATGTTTTAGGTCTCGATGACCTACTAAAGGGACATTATGTTTGAGGTTGATATGAAATTGTATGACATTTCTGTAAATGTTTCCGATCTGTCTGGTAACACCGTTAACCCTAGTCCGGCGATGGATATGGGTTAGGGGTGTTACATTTTATTGGTATCAGAGCTACAGTTTAGTCGATTCTCGAACTAACGTAGCATGTGTGAGTCTAGCTATACATGCCATATATGAAATTGCGATAGTGTGAAGAATTATGACAGTTATAAATGTGTTTTCGTATAGTAATGGATCCCGATCGAGCAGTTGATGACGATGTAGAGAGTAACGCACCTTCTCCCTCTCAAGGGACAGCGCCGGCCACATCTCGGCCGAATGATAGTAGTGAAGGAGGAGAGGCTAAGCAAGCCTTTTTCCGTATGATGAGTGAGTGGTTTTCGGAGTTCGTTCGAACGAATCCGGCTGCTCCACAACCTCCACCCCCACAAGTACCTGTTGTGCCACAAGTGATAGATCTGATTCGATTGAATAAACCTCCTGTGGATAAGATCCGGAAGTATGGGGCCGAAGAGTTTAGGGCCACATCTGATGACGATACTGAGCGAGCCGAGTTTTGGCTCGAGAATACAATCCGAGTATTCGATGAGATATCGTTGACACCTGATGAATGTATAAAATGTGATGTTTCGTTGTTGAGGGATACTGCGTATAATTGGTGAAAAACATTGATTTCCGTGGTTCCGAGAGAGAGAATCACTTTGGACTTCTTTCAAATTGAGTTCAGAAAGAAGTATATCAGTCAACGCTTCATTGATCGTAAACGTAAAGAGTTTTAGAGAGTGAAACAGTGTCGCTTTGTCGCGATTCGAGTACGCGAGCAAGAATTTGTGAGACTAAGCCAGTATGCACGGGAATGTGTTTCGACCGAAGTCACTATGTGTAAACGCTTCATAGAAGGGTTGAACGAGGATATTAAGTTATTGGTTGGGATACTTGATATAAATGAATTTGTTGTGTTAGTTGAAAGATCTTGTAAAGCCGAGGAGCTCAGTAAAGAAAAGAAGAAAGATGATTCTGAAGCTCGTGATGAAAGAAAAAGATCGATGAATAAGTTTTCGCAACCCTCGACAAAGAGATTTAGAGATGCAAGCAATCGTTCAAATGCTTTGTTTGGACATCCAAGTAGAGATCGTTCGAGGCAAAGTGCTAGTCCACAAACTCAAGCTCTGATTGAATCAAGGGTTAACAGCGTTAAGAGTAACAAACCTGAGTGCAGACAGTGTGGAAGACGACATGTGGGAGAATGCTGGGGCAAGTACAACAATAGAGTTTGTTATAAATGTGGATCCTGAGATCATTTTATTCGAGATTGCCCAAAATGGTTGAAGAGGAAAATGTTCAGAATGAAAGATCGAGTAATGTGACGGCTAGAGGTAGACCGCCCAGAAACACCAGAAATGTGAGTGGAAGCCAAAGGGGGACTATTGACACAGTTGTGAGGTCAGAGGCGAGAGCACCTGCAAGAGCTTATGCTATACGTGCACGAGAGGAAGCATCATCTCTAGACGTCATCATCGGTACTTTCACTTTATTTGATATTGATGTCATTGCATTGATAGATCCAGGATCTACTCATTCATATGTGTGTGTGAATCTAGTATCAAGTAAGACTCTACCTGTTGAGTCTACTGAATTTTTTATTAGAGTATCGAATCCCTTAGGCAAGTGTGTTTTGGTGGATGAGGTGTGTAAGAATTGTCCATTGATGTTTCGGGATGTTTGTTTTTCGGTTAATTTGATGGTACTACCATTTGATGAGTTTGACATAATTCTGGGTATGGATTGGCTTACTCTGCATAATGCCATCGTGAATTGTAAAAGGAAGAGTATTGAGTTGAAAAGTCAGAATGGTGAGTTAGTTCGAATAGAATCCAATGATATGAAAGGATTACCAGCTGTTGTATCTGCGATGAAAGCTATGAACTATGTGAGAAAAGGTTGTGAAGCTTATTTGGTGTACGTGATTGATACAGAAGTGTCAAAAAAGAAAGTTGAATCTGTGCCTATAGTATGTGAGTTTCCAGATGTGTTTCCTGAAGAATTACCGGGATTACCTCCGATTCGAGAAGTCAAATTTGGTATTAAATTAGTGCCGGGGACCACTCCCATTTCGATAGCCCCGTATAGAATGGCACCAACAGAATTGAAAGAGTTAAAGTCTCAGTTGCAGGAGTTGACTGACAGAGGATTTGCACGACCAAGTTTCTCACCCTGGGGAGCTCCTGTGTTATTCGTGAAAAAGAAAGATGGAACTATGAGAATGTGTATTGATTATCGACAGTTGAAGAAAGTAACGATAAACAACAAATATCTGTTGCCTCGTATTGATGATTTGTTTGATCACCGAGAGGAGCTACAAAGAGTTTTCAAAGATAGATTTGAGATCGAGTTACTATCGGCTTAGAGTTAAAGAATTCGATGTGCCAAAAAGCTCGCTTTCGTAATGATGTACGGACATTACGAATTCTTAGTGATGCCTTTCGGACTAACAAATGCTCCTGCAGTGTTTATGGATCTGATGAATCGGATATTCAGATCGTATTTGGATCGCTTTCTAGTGGTGTTCATTGATGATATTTTGATCTATTCGTGTGATGAGACGCAGCATGTCGAGCATTTGAGAATCGTGCTACAAACTCTGCGTGAGAAACAGTTGTATGCTAAGTTTAGTAAATGTGAATTTTTGTTGCGTAAAGTTTGTTTTCTAGGGCATATTGTGTCAGCTGCCGGGATACGAGTTGGTCCTAGTAAAATCTCTGCTATATTAGAATAGAAGCCTCCAAGAAATGTGTCTGAAGTCCGAAGATTTCTGGGACTAGCGGGATATTATAGACGGTTTGTGAAAGGCTTCTCAATGATTGCGACTCCGTTGACGAAGTTGCTACAAAAAGATGTTAAATTTGAATGGTCAGAAAAGTGCCATCAGAGTTTTGAGCAATTGAAAGTGTTGTTGACAGAAGCACCAGTGTTAGTTCAACTGGAATTGGGAAAAGAATTCATAGTTTACAGTGATGCATCGTTGAACGGTTTAGGCTGTGTGCTGATGCAAGAAGGCAAAGTTATTGCTTATGCTTCAAGGCAGCTAAAGCCGCATGAAAAGAATTACCCGATGCACGACCTTGAATTGGCCACGATTGTGTTCGCATTGAAAATATGGCGTCATTATTTATTTGGTGAGAAGTGTCATATCTTTACTGCATCACAAGAGTTTGAAGTACTTGATGACTCGAAAATAATTGAATTTATGGCAGAGAAGATGGTTAGAGTTGTTGAAAGATTACGAACTTGTGATAGATTACCACCCGGTAAAGCTAATGTTGTAGCCGATGCTTTGAGCCTAAGTCCATATGTGCTTTGCGAGCAATGAATGCTCGTAAAGATCTGTGTGATGATAGTGCAGTTATGGCCGAGTTGAAAATAAAACCGATGTTTGTACATCAGATTCGTGATGCTCAGAAAAGTGATGTTGAAATGATGGTTAAACGAACTCAATGTGAATCGAATGCTGAATCAGAATTTCGAGTTGATAGTGAAGATTGTTTGAGATTTAGAGACCGGATTTGTATTCTGAGAAATTCAGAGTTGATTTCGATGATTTTGAAAGAAGCTCACAATAGTCATTTGGTTGTACATCCGGGAAGTACGAAAATGTATAATGATCTCAAACGGTTCTATTGGTGGCATGGTATGAAAAGGGATATTTCCGACTTTGTGTCGAAGTGTTTAGTTTGTCAGCAAGTTAAGGCTGAACATCAAGTTCCGTCCAGTTTGTTACAACCGGTTATGATTCCTGAGTGGAAATGGGAGAGAATTACGATGGACTTTGTGTCGAGTTTGCCCTTATCTCCGAGCAAGAAAGATGCAATCTGGGTGATAGTGGATAGATTGACGAAATCAGCCTATTTCGTTCCGGTGAGAATCGATTATTCTTTAGATAAGTTAGCTGAATTGTATATTGCCGAGATAGTGAGATTGCACGGAGTACCACTATCTATAGTGTCTGGCAGAGATCCGAGGTTTACCTCTCGATTTTGGAGGAAATTGCAGGATGCGTTAGGCACAAAATTACATTTCAGTACTGCGTTTCATCCACAAACGGATGGTCAGTCCGAGCGAATCATTCAGATTCTTGAAGATATGTTGAGATGTTGTATACTTGAGTTCGAGACTACGTGGGAAAAACATTTATCGTTGATTGAATTCGCGTACAACAACAATTTTCAATCTAGCATTAAAATGGCACCATATGAGGCTCTCTACGGTCGAAAGTGTCGAACTCCATTGTATTGGTCTGAGCTGAGTGAGAATAAGATTCACGGGGTTGATCTTATAAAAGAGACTGAGCAGAAAGTGAAAGTAATTCATGGCAGTTTGAAAGCGGCCTCAAATCTTCAGAAGTCTTATCCAGATTTGAAACGAAAAGATATTGAATTTGAGGTGGGTGATAAAGTGTTTTTGAAAGTATCTCCGTGGAAGAAGATACTTCGATTTGGCTGGAAGGGCAAGCTGAGTCCGAGGTTCATTGGACCGTATGAGATTATTGAACGAGTTGGCCCGGTTGCTTATAGATTGATGTTGCCACCTGAGTTAGAAAAGATTCATAACGTGTTTCATGTGTCAATGCTTCGACGGTACAGATCAGACATGTCTCATGTGATTGCTCCTACTGAAGTTGAGATTCAGTCAGACTTATCGTATAGTGAGGAACCGATCCGAATTTTGGCACAAGAGACCAAAGAGTTGAGAAATAAGAAAATCTCCTGAGTGAAAGTATTATGGCACAAGCACGAAATTGAAGAGCTTACGTGGGAGCTTGAGAACATTATGAGAGAGAAATATCCACACTTATTCACTGGTAAGATTTTCGGGGACGAAAATCCTTAAAGGGGGGAGAGTTGTAACAGCCCGAATTAGACCCTAGTCGGAACAGTGGTTTTGGGACCACAAATCCGAGGTCGGAATAATATTTTAATGTTATTTTTGGTGTTGATTATATGTGATATAGCATGTGTGAAAATTTTGTGTGGTAATTTTATCAACTGTGTGTCAAATTATGAGAAAAGGACTTAATCGCATAAAGTGAAAAATGATGTGTGCTGATTGTTAAGTGCTTAATTGTTATTGTCTTTATAATGGGGAGGCCTTATGTGGCAATTAGCCCATTTTATAGTTAGTGGGTGGTGGATGGACATTTATAGCCAATTATAATGTATGTTATAATGTTTTAAATGATGGGTAAAATAGTAAATAGGCATTAATATGTGAATTAAATAAAACAAAACCAAATTGTTTCTCATCTTTTATCCATCTTTGCCAAAAATCATAAGAAAAAGAAAAGAAAACTACTCTAGTGTTTGGCCATTATTGTCCATGATTGAGGTATGCTTTAAGCTCGGTTTTTGATAATTTCTACGTTTTTGTAATCGTTGATTTGTGCTCTTCCAAACCCATGTTTAAATTTTGTGAATTGATGATGTCTTTGAAATGTACCATTGATTGACATGTGAGTTCTTGAATGTTTGATAGTGGAAAATGAAAACTTAGTGTTGGGTTAACATAGTTTATGTTTGGATTTTTGATGAAATTGAGTAATTTGGGTTAAATTGTGAAAATGATAAATTGAAGGACAAAAATGTGAAATAAATGAAATGTGTGGGCTTGTATGAACACAAGGAAAATTCGGCTAAACCTAATTTAACAAGAACTGAGTCAAGTATTGTTAGACCTGCTATTGCTGCAAATAATTTTGAATTGAAACCTAACACTATACAGATGATACAACAGTTTGTTCAGTTTGATGGTTTGCAGGATGAGGATCCTAACACACACTGAGCAAATTTTCTAGAATTTTGCGATACTTTCAAAATAAATGGCATTTCTGATGATGCCATCTGTCTTTGGCTGTTTCCCTTTTCTTTGAGGAATAAAGCCAAACAATGGTTGAATTCTCTTCCACGAGGGTCAATCACTACATGGGATCAAATGACCGAAAAAATCTTGTTAAAATATTTTCCACCGGCCAAAACGGCCAAGTTGAGGAATGATATCTCTTCTTTTGTGCAGATGGATCTAGAAACACTATATGATGCATGGGAGAGATACAAGGATTTGTTGAAAAGGTGCCCTCACTATTGGCTACCTTTGTGGCTTAAGGTTTAAACCTTCTACAACGGTGTGAACCCCTCAACGAGGTAATTGATTGATTCAGCCACCGGTGGAACGCTGAATAACAAAACTCCTGAAGCGGCCTACGAGTTTATAGAGGAGATGTCACTAAATAACTATCAGTGGGAAGTCACAAGGACAAGGCCAACAAAAACAGTCGGAGTTTTCAACCTCGACGCAGTAACCATGCTATCAAATCAGGTAGAGATGTTAAACAAAAAGATTGATGGTTTTGTTCTTCGCAGTACATCCGTGTGCAAAGGCAAAACAAGTGGAGGTGTGGCGAATCCTGAGTACCCACCCTACGGACATGGCATGGAAAACGAACAGATGAACTATATGGGTAACAATTTCAGATCTCAAAATAACCCTTATAGTAATACTTATAATCAAGGTTGGAGGAACCACCCCAATTTTTCGTGGGGTGGTCAAGGAAATCAAAGACAACAACCCCCTTCACAGGAAAAGAAGCCGAACCTTGAGGAGATGCTGACAAAATTCATAGCGGTGTCAGAAACACGTTTCTAAAACACTGAGACAATACTTAAAAATCAGCAAGCATCGATTCAAGGGATCGAGAACCAGTTAGGGCAACTTGCTAAGCTGATCTCTGAACGACCGCAAGGAAGCCTACCAAGCAACACTGAGACTAATCCAAAGGAGAAAATTCAAGCCATAACAGCTCATGATAGTGTAAGGTTAGATGATCCCAAAATAAGGCAAGAGAATGTGGTAAAGGAAAGTCATGATAAGCCAAAACCGGTAATTAAAGAGTACCAACCTCGTATACCATATCCTGATGTGATGAAGAAAGACCGCACAGACGAACAATTCGGTAAATTTCTTAAACTTTTAAAGAAATTACATATTAACTTACCGTTCCTTGAAGCTCTTCGCAGATTCCAGATTCAAGGAAATTTTTAAAAGAGCTTTTGACTAACAAACGAAAGTTAGACAAAGAGTAGCATGTGGAACTAAACGCAGTGTGCTCAGCAATGTTGCAAAATAGACTACCACAAAAATTAAAAGATCCAGGGAGTTTTACAATTCCATGCTTAATTGGTAGTTTATCTGTTGATAATTCTTTAGATGATTTAGGGGCAAGTATAAATGTTATGCCTTATAAAATGTTTAAACAACTAGGTCTAGGGAAACCCAAACAAACTAGGATGAGCATATAATTAGCTGATAAAACTATTAGAATTCCTAGGGGTATAATTGAAGATGTACTCATGAAAATTGATAAATTCGTATTCCCAGTAGACTTTGTCGTTTTAGACATGGATGAGGACAACACGGTCCCTTTAATTTTAGGAAGACCCTTTTTAGCAACTGCTAGAACTAATATTGATGTTGGTACGGGTGAACTCATACTTCGTGTAGGTAACGAATCAATCAGTCTTCAGGCTCTTGAATCGGCTAGGACATCAAGTAATCAAGGTGAGAAAATTAATTTTATTAATGACCATTCAGTTAAACCTTCTTTTCAGGAAGCACCACGGAACCACAAAACTAAGCCAGATCCTAGACATCATGACAACAAAGAAGTAATTCATGAGGATCGAAGGCTTCATATTGATGAACTAGACAAGTGGAAAACACATTTCAAGGAGAAACTAGGAACACACAAAGCCAAACCGAGGGAACCCCCAAACGAGCTTAAAGGAACAGCGAATCACTTCAAAATAGGAGATCAAGTATTGTTGGATGAGAAAGACCCTCGAGTCGTTATCTCAGATCATAATACAAACAAAGAAATCCTTTTTACGGTACTTAATGTCTTCCCATAAGGAACAGTCGAGGTAACTAATCCTGAATTCGGAACTTTTAAGGTAAACACCGCTCGACTCAAACCATATATTGTTAGAATTGATAACAGGGAAGAGGAGTTTCAACTCCTCAAACCACCATGATCGTGTGAATGAAAGGTAAGTCTAGCTTAGGACTTTAAACAAGCGCTTCTCGGGAGGCAACCTGAGCACTAACCCCCTTTATTTTCATATCTTTGATTTTTAGTACCTAACTAAAGACTAACCAAAGTAAATAAAGCATAGGTTTCTATGCCACACGGCCTTGCACACGGGCGTGGTCGTGGCCGTGTGGGCATCACGGATTTACACACTGGCATGGCAGAGGTTGTACGAGCCAAGGATAAAAAATCCCCAGATCATAGACAGCTATAAATTGCCACGGCCGTGCGATATGGCTGTGGCCGACACTGAGGAAGTCACACGGGTATGAAACACGCCAGTTCTTTGAGGCCGTGGCCGACACTGAGAAAGAGACATGGGCGTGGAGATCTCTACACAGGCATGGGAGAAACGAACGAGCCACCACACGGCCGTGCGATACGGCCGTGTGACCGAACACGCCCACAACACACGGGCGTGGGTAGCACCAGGTCCTTGTTTCTTATTTAAGGCCCTCCCCCTTTTCTTCTCACCTTCTCCCCAAACCCTTCTTCAACCAACTCCCAGCCACCAACCCTGTAACACCCCATACCCGAGTCCGAGGCTCAGACCGGGAACGAGACATTACAATGTTTGAACATACTTAATCATGACATTATGGGCTATAAAATTTTGTTCCGAAATTAAAACTTCTCATTCTTAAACAATTCGTACATTTAATGGGCCTACGAGGCCTTAAACTCAGATCTTGTAAACTTTGAAACCTTATCGAAAAACTTTTCTTTGAAACAGGGGGTTACACGCCTGTAATATAAGACACGCCTGCATAGTCATACACGCCCATGTCCTCAGACCGTGCCCTAAAACTCGAGATTCTCTTTGATTTCCACACGGCCATGACACGCCCGTGGACTTAGACCGTGTACTACATCTTGATATACTGACTTATTTCACACGACCGGGCACACGCCCATGTTCTAACCGTGTGTCATGCACGGCCTTAACACACGGCCGTGGGATTAGTCAGTGGCCTATCCTTATTTATAAGACTAAGGTGCAGTTTACGCATGGCCTAGACACACACCCGTGTGTCCAACCGTGTGGGTACTTAGAGGGTATTTACCAAGCCAATCACCACCCTGAAACTAAGATCACATTCATACTCAATTCAATTACTCAAATTACTACATCTTTCATTGATATCAAAAAGCATACATACTTAGTCGATTTGGGCAATTTCTCTAGCCATATACAAAAAGAATAATGAAAAAGATAGCCTATACTATGGCTCTTCTTAAAACATATACTCAAAATGAAGTGCCTCCTATACATGCCATACTTAATAAAACAACTTTGCTATACCAAAATGGCGATTGATAGTGTGCTACTCTGACTCGACTTCAACGATCCACAAGCTAGCTTGGCGGGACTACATAGAAAGAAAGAATCAAAGGCGTAAGCATTTAGCTTAGTAAGTTTGCATATAATGTACATTCTTGCTTGATATAAACCATTTAACATAAATAATGGTATCCTAGATTTCAGCTATAAAGCTTACTTACTCATACTTGATTCATACATATCTCATAAAACTTACAAATCTCATGCTTGAGAGGTAACCAAGGTACCTGTATCACTTGATCACATTGATCAGCATATTTTTACATAATAATCATTATCTATCATTAATCATTCCTAACGCAAATAATGCTCACTTTCATTTTGATGCTAGCTTTGCTTTCTTATCTTTCTTGTTATCTCATTTTAACTTTACTCGTTTGCCCGATGAATTTCTGCGAATAACCGAGGATACTAAATCTCTTCCCACGTAACATAATGCCAAAGCCATATCCTAGATATGGTCTTACATGGAATATCTCATCTTGGTTTCAAGGCCATGTCTTGAAATGGACTTATATGAAGTCTTTCTCTTGATAACTTGTTCAATGCCAAGCTTGCCTTTGACTTACATTATAACTTGTTCAATGCCAATCTTGTCTTGGACTTACATGATAACTTGCTCAATGCTAAGCTTACCTTGGACTTACATGATAACTTGCTCAATGCCAAGCTTGCCTTGGACTTACATGATAACTTGCTCAATGCCAAGCTTGCCTTGGACTTACATGATAACTTGCTCAATGCCAAGCTTGCCTTGGACTTACATGATAACTTGCTTGATTTGCCGATGCCATGTTCCAAACATGGTCTTACACTGGCTCTCTTAATGTGGTAGATCGAGTATCCTGGGAAATTCATTTTCAATCGGGACTTGCTCATACTCAATGTCACTAATTTCTTGGTTGAACATAACATCAAATAATTCATGAAAATATGTACATTATACTAAGAAATTCAATGATAAAAATCATAAAACTTAGAAATCATACAAACTTACCTCAATATACAAAATGTATGTAGATGTGCAATTTAGTCCTCTACTTTGTTCTTGCCTCGGTTTCGATCCGAGCTTAATTTTTCTTGTTCTATAATCATAAATAGATCATTTAAAACTCACATTGACTAAATTGACTCTTAACTCATACTTTGGCAAAATTACTATTTTGCCCCTATACTTTCTCATATTTGCACTTTTGCCCCAAGGCTCGCAAAATAATTTTCATTCAACTTTCTTAGACAACATGCTTAGCTGATTTATTTTCTCTACTATAGCAGTTATCAATTCTCATTATTTCTAATAGGTATGACTAATTTCAAAACTTTTACAAACTAGTCCCTATGCTCATTTTTCATGAAATTCACTTAGAAAAAGATGTTTATCTAACATCAAACTCTCATAAACTTCCATAAAAAATCATTTCGCATGCATTTCATTCATGGGTAGATTTTTGAACATGCATCTTAGCTCATTTTATAGCTAAAAATAGCTAATTCATAATACGAGGACTTCAAAAACACGAAGAATATTAAAATCTGGACTAAGATGAACTTACTAGCAAGCTTGAAAGATGAGCAAACCCTAGCTATGGTTTCTTTGAAAATTTCGGCAATGAGGAAGAAGATGATAATGATTTTTGTCATCTTTTTCCTTTATTAATCATTTAATAGGTAAGTGACCAAAATGCCCTTCTCTTAAAAATATCACCATTTACTAACTCATGTCCAATTTTGTCCAAAAATGATGATTTGGGAAAATTGCTATTTAAGGACTTATAATTGCTATTCTAGAGCTATTTCATACAAAATGCTTCTAGAAACTCACATTTTACAACTTTTGCAATTTGGTCATTTTTGACCATTCAACTTCAATTTAGCAAAATTGCTTCATGAAACTTTCACACTAATATGCAAACATGGCATGAACCTTAAAAACTCATAAATTCACCTCAGATTTGTGGTCTCGCACCACTATTCTGACTAGGCCCTAAATCGGGCTATTACAATTCTCCCCCCTTAGGGATTTTCGTCCTCAAAAATCTTACCAGCAAAAAGGTTTGGATACTGGTTTCTCATACTCTCTTCTGGTTCCCATGTGGCTTCTTCTATTCCATGTATTTTCCACAATACTTTCACTAGGGTAATACTTTTATTTCTTAGCTGCTTGACTTCCCGAGCCAAAATCTTGACTGGTTCCTCACCATAAGTCATGTCGGGATAAATTTCTACCTCTGACGGGGTAATTACATGTGAAGGGTCTGATCGGTAGCGTCACAACATAGACACGTGAAACACATCATGTATCCTTTCTAATTCTGAGGGCAAAGTCAAACGGTAAGCTACCAGCCCAACTCTCTCAGTAATCTCATAAGGTCCGATGAAACGTGGGCTTAACTTGCCTTTCCGGCCAAATCTGAGAACTTTTCTCTATGGTGATACTTTCAAGAAAACTTTATCCCCGACTTGGTACTCTATCTCTTGTCTCTTTAAATCCGAATAGGATTTCTCATGCTGTCTGAGGCACTTTTAAACATTCTCGTATCACTTTCACTCTCTCTTCACTTCTCTAACCAAATCAACCCCGTGAATTTGGTTTTCCTTGAGTTCACTCCAAAATAAAGGCGTTCTGCACTTACGCCCATATAGAGCCTCATAAGGTGCCATCTTTAAACTTGACTGAAAACTATTGTTGTAGGCAAATTCTGCCTATGGGAGGAACTTTTCCCAACTGCCTTGGAATTCTAGAATGCAACATCTGAGCGTATCCTCAAGCACTTGAATTACCCTCTCCGACTGGCCGTCGGTTTGAGGATGAAAGGTCGTACTAAAGTTCAACTTTGTACCAGGGCCTCTTGTAACTTTTTCCAAAATCTAGATGTGAACCTCGGATCTCTATCCGATATGATTGACAAAAGGACTCCGTGAAGTCTTACTATTTCTGAAACATACAAGTTTGCCAATTTGTCGAGTGAGTAATCTACTCGTACAGGTATAAAATGGGTTGACTTAGTGAGTCTATCAACTACAACCCATATAGCATCCTTCTTGCTTGGTGACAACGGTAAACCCGTTAGAAAATCCATAGTAATACGGTCCCATTTCCACTCAGGAACCAAAATGGGTTGAAGCAAACCCGAAGGTACTTGGTGTTCAGCCTTTACTTGCTGACAAATCAAGCATTTGGAAACAAACTCTGAAATATCTTTCTTCATTCTCGGCCACCAATCTCATTTGCTTCAAGTCATTGTACATCTTGGTACTACCCGATGTACAGATAAACATCCATCATGTGCCTCGTGTAAAATTCTCTGAATAAGCTCTTCTTTTCTCGGTACACAAACTCTATGTTTAAACAACATGTATCCATCAGAATTAATCCGAAATTCGGATTCAACATCTAACTCGCACTGAACTCTCTTGACTTGCAATTCGCTATCTTCTTTCTGAGCCTCAACGATCTCTTGGAGAAATACTGGTCTAGCTCTCAACTCAGCTAGAATAGAACCATCATCGGATAAAGTTATCCGTGAATTCATTGTCCTTAATGCAAAAAGGGACTTCCTGCTCAAAGCATCGGCGACCACATTCGCCTTGCCAGGATGGTAGTCAATAACTAACTCATAGTCTTTTATCAACTCTAACCATCTTCTTTGCCTCAAGTTTAATTCTTTCTGAATCATCAAATACTTCAAACTTTTGTGATCAGTGTATATCCGACATCTCTCACCATATAAATGATGTCTCCATATCTTCAATGCGAAGACTATGGCTGCCAACTCTAGATCGTGTGTTGGATAATTCTTCTCATGAGGCTTCAACTGTCTTGAGGCATAATCAATCACTTTGCCTTCTTGCATAAGCACACATCCTAATCCATTTAAGGATGCATCGCTGTAAACTATGAACTCTTTCCCCATCTCAGGTTGTACTAAGACTGGAGCTTTTGTCAATAATGCTTTCAGTTTCTCAAAACTGTGCCGGCATCTTTCTGTCCACTCAAACTTCACATTTTTCTGTAACAATTTCGTCATCGGGGTTGCAATCATAGAAAACCCCTTGACGAACCGTCTGTAATAATCGGCTAAGCCTAGGAAACTTCTAATCTTAGAGACATTCTTCGGTGGTTTCCAGTCCATGATGGCTGAGATCTTACTTGGGTCTACTCGAACCCCTTCTCCTGAGACAATCTGTCCCAGAAATCCTACTTCATTGAGCCAAAACTCACTTTTCTTGAACTTGGCATACAACCGATTTTCTCGAAGAATCAGAAAACTACCCGTAGGTGCTCAAAGCATGCTCATTCTCATCTCGGAATAAATCGAGATATGTCGTCAATAAAAATGACTACAAACTTGTCAAGGTATGGTCTGAAGATGCGGTTCATTAAGTCCATGAATACCGCAGGAGAATTGGTCAAACCAAAAGGCATGACTAAAAATTCATAATGCCCATACCTTGTTCGAAAAGCGATCTTGGATACATCCGATTCCTTTACTCTTAACTTGTAATACCCCAATCTCAAGTCTATCTTAGAGAACACGGTGGCTCCTTTCAATTGATCGAACAAATCATCGATCATTGGCAATGGGTACTTGTTCTTTCTTTCACACTTTATTAAGTGGCGGTAATCTATGCACAATCTCATAGTGCCATCCTTCTTTTCACAAATAAAACTGGAGCACCCGGGAGAACAACTTGACCTTGCAAAGCCTTTGTCCGTTAACTCTTGCAATCGTGTCTTCAACTCTTTCAACTCCGTTAGAGCCATTCATAAGGAGTAATAGGTATTGGTACGATCGGAGCTAGCTCAATCTTGAACTCAACTTCTATGATTGGAGGTAATCCCGGTAATTCTTCAGAAAGACATCCAAGTACTCACATACTATTGGCACTAACTCAATCTTTGACCCGGTTTCTTTATCATTCATCACAAAGGCCGGATATGCCTCATACCCTTTTCTCATGTATTTACAATGTCATCATATAGGAAATCACAACCAAGCACCTACTCTGTTCATCCGATTCTATGTGAAGGGTGTCCCCATTCTCACATCTCATCTCAATGTATTTCTTCCCACAATTAACTATTACATTATGGGCGATCAACTACCCATACCGAGAATGAGGTCAAACTCATCAAATGGTAACAACATAAGGTTTGCTTTAAAACAATGACCTCTAATCATTAATGGACAATCTTTACATACTTCATCAACTAACACACTCTTGCCTAAAGGATTAGACACCTTAATCATAAATTCTGTAGAGTCTATAGGCATACTCAAATCGGATACTAATTTCATGTAAATGTAAGAGTGTGTGGATCCGGGATCTATTAAAGCAATAACTTTGATATCATGAAGAGAAAAGGTACCCGTAATAACATCATGGGAAGATGCCTCTTTGCGAGCGCGAATGGCATAAGTCCTTGCGGGTGCTCTACCCTCGGGTCTCGCAGCCTGCTCTCTAGGGTTACCTCTTCCCCTTGCCCCACTTCCTGGGTTACTCTGCGGTCTTCTTGGCACCATACCCCCGATCTCTCGGGTTACGAGTTCTTTCTTCTTTCATCATCTCTGGACAATCTTTTATATAGTGGTCTTGAGAACCACATCTAAAGCATGCATTTTCATGTGCTCGACATTCTCCAAGATGACATTTTCCACACTGTGGGCATTCGGGTCTGTCGAATCTAATGTTCCCAACACTTGCAACTGAAGTAGTCTGTGCTTTATTCCCTGAATATTGCTTGCTCTTGTCTTTCTTTGAAAACCCAATGGAAGTAGCCGATCGGGTAGGGAAATCTCTTGACTTCTTGGATGAAGATTGGAATGACTTATTCCACTGCCTCTTTCTAGAGTCACGAGACTCCATTTCAGATTTCTTCTTCTCTTTTACTAGTTCTTCGGCTTTACAAGCCCTTTCGACTAGCACCACAAATTCCTTCAGTTCTAGGATAGCAACAAATAGTTTGATGTCCTCATTCAGCCCATCTTCAAATCTTTTACTCATGATGGCTTCGGTGGACACACATTCTCGAGCGTATTTGCTGAGTCTTACAAACTCACGCTCATAGTCAGTCACTGACATCTTGCCTTGCTTCAGTTCTAGGAATTCTTTCCTTTTCTAGTCCACAAACCTTTGACTGATATACTTTTTCTTGAACTCTTCTTGGATGAATTCCCATGTGATCTTCTCCCTTGGTACCACTGATACAAGGGTGTTCCACCATTGATAGGCAGAATCTCCTAAAAGGGAGACTGCACACTTCATGCTTTCCTCAAGTGTGCATGATAATTCATTAAATACCCTGATGGTATTTTCTAACCAGAACTCAGCTCTTTCTAGATCGTCATCTTTTCTAGCCCGGAATTCTTCTGCCCCATGTTTCCTGATCCTATCAACTGGAGGCTTAACTCCTCTTGCCACCTCTACTACTTGAAGGGCTACTGGAATAGGTTGTGGAACAGGTAGGGGTGGAGGGGGTTGTACATTTGGGTTCGTACGAACGAACTCTGAATACCACGTATTCATCATATGGAGGAAGGCTTCTCCAGCCCCTTCACCTCCTTCTTGACTCACTGTAGTGGGTCTATTCTCATTCTCGTTCGACACCGTCCCTTCAGCGGGAGCCGGAGCATTACTTTCTACATCATCTGCCATATCTCTTTCAGGATCCATTTACTAAATGTATAAACATAATTTAAGTCGTTAGGAGTCGTCACACTATCATTATAAAAACATTCTCACGTATGGCATGTATAGCTAGACTCGTGCTCATGCTACGTTAGTCCTAGAACCGACTAAACCGTAGCTCTGATACCACTAAATATAACACCCCATACCCGAGTCTGAGGCTCAGACCGGATACGAGACATTACTATGCTTGAACATACTTAATCATGACATTACGGGCTATAAAATTCCGTTTTGAAATTAAAACTTCTCATTCTTAAACAATTCGTACATTTCATGGGCCTACAAGGCCTTAAACTCGTACTGGTAAACTTTCGTAACCTTTTCGAAAAACTTTTCTTTGAAATAGGGTTACACGCCCGTGTAATATAAGACACGCCCGTGCATAGGCATACACGCCCATGTCCTCAGATCGTGCCCTAAAACTCAGTATTCTGTCGATTTCCACACGGCCATGACACACCCATGGACTTAGACCGTGTACTACATCTTGATATACTGACTTATTTCACACGACCGGGCACACGCCCATGTTTTAACCGTGTGTCATGCACGGCCTTAACACACGGCCGTGGGATTAGTCTGTGGCCTATCCTTATTTATAAGACTAAGGTGCAGTTTACACACGGCCTAGACACACGCCCGTGTGTCCAACCATGTGGGCACTTAGAGGCTATTTACCAAGCCAATGACCACCCTGAAACTAAGATCACATTCATACTCACTTCAATTACTCAAATTACTACATCTTTCATTGATATCAAAAAGCATACATACTTAGTCGATTTGGCCAATTTCTCTAGCCATATATAAAAAGAATAATGAACAAGATAGCCTATGCTATGGCTCTTCTTAAAACATATACTCAAAATGAAGTGCCTCCTATACATGCCATACTTAATAAAACAACTTTGCTATACCAAAATGGTGATTGATAGTATGCAACGAGCTCCGACTTCAACGATCCACAAGTTAGCTTGGCGGGACTACATAGAAAGAAAGAATCAAAGGCGTAAGCATTTAGCTTAGTAAGTTTGCATATAATGTACATTCTTGCTTGATATAAACCATTTAACATAAATAATGGTATCATAGATTTTAGCTATAAAGCTTACTTACTCATACTTGATTCATACATATCTCATGAAACTTACAAATCTCATGCTTGAGAGGTAACCAAGGTACCTGTATCACTTGATCACATTGATCAGCATACTTTAACATAATAATCATTATCTATCATTCATCATTATAACGCAAATAATGCTCACTTTCATCTTGATGCTAGCTTTGCTTTCTTAGCTTTCTTGTTATCTCATTTTAACTTTACTCGTTTGCCCGATGAATTTCTGCGAATAACCGAGGATACTAAATCTCTTCCCACGTAACATGATGCCAAAGCCATATCCTAGATATGGTCTTACATGGAATATCTCATCTTGGTTTCAAGGCCATGTCTTGAAATGGACTTATATGAAGTCTTTCTCTTGATAACTTGTTCAATGCCAAGCTTTCCTTGGACTTACATGATAACTTGCTCAATGCCAAGCTTACCTTGGACTTACATGATAACTTGCTCAATGCCAAGCTTGCCTTGGATTTACATGATAACTTGCTCAATGCCAAGCTTGCCTTGGACTTACATGATAACTTGCTTGATTTGCCGATGCCATGTTCCAAACATGGTCTTACATTGGCTCTCATAATGTGGTAGATCGAGTATCCTGGGAAATTCATTTTCAATCGGGACTTGCTTATACTTAATCTCACCGATTTCTTGGTTGAACATAACATCAAATAATTCATGAAAATAGTGTACATTATACTAAGCAATTCAATGATAAAAATCATAAAACTTAGAAATCATACAAGCTTACCTCAATATACAAAATGTATGTAGATGTACAATTTAGTCCTCTACTTTGTTCTTGCCTCGGTTTCGATCCGGGCTTCATTTTTCTTGATCTATAATCATAAATAGATCATTTAAAACTCACATTTACTAAATTGACTCTTAACTCATACTTTGGCAAAATTACTATTTTGCCCTTATACTTTCTCATATTTGCACTTTTGCCCCAAGGCTCGTAAAATAATTTTCATTAAACTTTCTTAGACTACATGCTTAGCTGATTTATTTTCTCTACTATAGCCATTATCAATTCTCATTATTTCTAATAGGTATGACTAATTTCAAAACTTTTACAAACTAGTCCCTATGCTCATTTTTCATGAAATTCACTTAGAAAAAGATGTTTATCTAACATTAAACTCTCATAAACTTCCATAAAACATCATTTAGCATGCATGTCATTCATGGGTATATTTTTGAACATGCATCTTAGCTTATTTTATAGCTAAAAATAGCTAATTCATAATACGAGGACTTCAAAAACACGAAGAATATTAAAATCGGGACTAAGATGAACTTACTAGCAAGCTTGAAAGATGAGCAAACCCTAGCTATGGTTTCTTTGAAAATTTCGGCAATGAGGAAGAAGATGATAATGATTTTTGTCATCTTTTCCTTTATTAATCATTTAATAGGTAAATGACCAAAATGCCCTTCTCTTAAAAATATCACCATTTACTAACTCATGTCCAATTTTGTCCAAAAATTATGATTTGGGCAAATTGCTATTTAAGGACTTATAATTGCTATTCTAGAGCTATTTCATACAAAATGCTTCTAGAAACTCACATTTTACAACTTTTGCAATTTTGTCCTTTTTGACCATTCAACTTCAATTTAGCAAAATTGCTTCATGAAACTTTCACACTAACATGCAAACATGGCATGAACCTTAAAAACTCATAAATTCACCTCGGATTCATGGTCTGGCATCACTATTCCGACTAGGCCCTAAATCGGGCTGTTACAAACCGCTTTCCCTTCTCACTATCCTCTCCCTTCATTTTCCCCTTCCCCTTCCCCTCAGTCCTTTTCTTTCACCATCCTCACCACCATCCCCATGCCGAAGAAACGAAAGGACCCTAGCACAGTCTCCCCGTGCGAGACCAAGCCACATAAGTTCATGCCTACCGCTTCATTTACTCGCCAAGCCAAGGACATTTGAGTCCATTTATTTTACCTATGTCTTTTCTCTTCTTCTTTATTTTCCTTCTCTTTATCTTCCTTGTCCTTAAATACATAATTAGTTTATTTTGAATTTTTCTTATTATTTCTTGGTTTTTTCTTCACGAGCTACCGAATTTCTTCATCTAGCGTAGCGATTGTGGGCAGCCACCATACCACCACCAGAGACGCCTCCTCTAACTTATCTTTCACCTCCGAATCAAGTTTCCACACTTCCAACTCAAGGAACCCATCCAAAATTCAGGAAGTTTCACTTCTCCCCCTATCTTTTGATTTTATGTATCTATATCTATCTTTGTACATTGAGGGCAATGTACATCTTAATTGTGGGGGGTGAATCTCAAAAGTGCCTAACTTTTTGCATTATTCTCAAATCCCTGAATTATGTCTTGTTCTTAAGTAAATTTTCTCATGTTACGATTAGAATAAAATTTCCTTTGATTTATGATTTTCATTGATATGTTTTGGATTAAGTCATAGATAATTGTGCAGTGATGATTTAAACTTTAGGGGACTGAGAATCAAGCATGATGAGTCTATTTTCAAAAATTTTGTTAGGTTGTCTACCTGATTCTAATGATTACTTTGAAATTTGAAATTTACGAGGTTGACATCAAAAGCCCATAATTTTTGTGAGATCATGAGCCTTTTAGAGCATACATTCCTTTTCGTGCTCACTTTATTGATTATGAGTGTGTCAACATTGATTTGTTATTCTAGAAGTTGCTTCGATTATACATGTCAAGACCACACCTTTGATTTGATATACTAAGATGATGAAGGCACTTAGGTTTTAACCCACTTACTCCATAAAAAGCCTACCTTCATAATTAACCCTTAGTGAACCCCTTTGAGACTAACAACCCAATTCTTGACTCACCCATTAATATTAACCCAAAACTCACTTTGTATTTGTTATCGCCATCTCTCTTGACTACCCGTATATCGAGATTTGATTTGATCGGTTACTTAACTATTTCCTTTATTTCAGTTATCAAATTCTATATTATTGTACTTAAATATTTGTTCCTAAAAAAAATTATTTATTAGGAATCTATTTATTATTACTTCTTTGTTATTGGAGCTTAAGCAGTTAATTTCATAAGAAGCTCATGTTATTAGTATTAGGTTTTCAATTGATGTAATTATTCAGTATTAGTCCAACTTTCTAGTTAGGTAATTTGTCAATTCAGTCTTGATACTAACCCTCTAATTCAGCCTTTATCCACACCTTTAACCCAAGCCCCATTACAACCCTTTTTAAAGACCTTTTGATTTATGTATCATCTCATATTATAGTGGTGGAGATTTGATTTTCATGCAAGCCTATGGGATTAAATTTTCATGTTTGACTTCTGAGTGCTTATTTTTGAACCTTAAACACTTTGAGTGATTTGAGTGAACCTTTAGTGAGAATGTCAATTTTTGTCGATTTTGAATTAAAGGTAATTATTTAGATGAGGGGAAACACCTATGTTTTCATGCTACAAAAATATATGACTTAGATTGCTTGAATCTTTAGGAACCTTCTGGTTAAATTATCAATGTATGAATTACCTATGGATTATGATGAAACATTATTGATGAAGATTATGAATTAAGGGGAGTTAATTTTAATTGTGAATTGAGAATTTTGCTTGAGGACAAGCAAATGCTTAAGTGTGGGGGTATTTGATAAACCGTAATTTATACATATTTTAATCCCACATTTAGCATGCTTTTTGGATGATTTATCCTTTGAATTGTGGAATTTGATGCTCCTAATCCTTTAATTTCATGTTTTATACTTAGGAGAGCATCGGAGGTCGAAAGGAATGAGAAACGGGCCGAAACGGAGAAAATGGGCTTATCTTAGAGACTCACACGGCCTGGAGGTAACCACACGGCCGTGCCACTTTAGCAGGCTCGACCACGGCCTAGATTCGATTCACACGGGCGTGTTGCACGGGCATGTCCTTGCCATGACAAAGAGGAATTTCACTCGGAATAGGGTACTTAGAGGCAAATAAAGACATTCCAAAAGCCTATATAAACACCCTAAAGGCCAACCTTGAGGGGGGCATCCAGCTAGGCCAAGGAGCCAAGCCAGAGAGGTCAGAATTGTGGGATTTACTCGAAGAAAGCCAGTTGAATCATCTCAAGAAGCCGAAATCATACTCAAGACGGGGGATCTCTCCTTCAATTCCTTCAGCGGGTTTTAGGGTTTTCTTATGTTTTGTTTTATCTTTTCTTCTGAGATGTATTCTTTTATGATTATGAACTAAACCCCTCAGATACCTGAGGGGGATGAAACCTAAGACGGATCTTGTTATTGTTTTCTAAACTATATGATAAATACTTGATTTGTTCTTAACTATGTGTTCTTAATTCTTGTTTTGGTATTTCAGGATATTGATTCAAGTATTGATGTGCTTAGGCAGTGGAGGAATATTCCCTGTTTAGGAGTAGATCTAGCATAGTTAAGCGGAGTTGATCGCAACCCTAGAGATAGGATGACGAAAATCTGCCGGATTAGGGTCAAAACTAATATGGGAGTCCATAGATCGAGTTAATGCAATCCTAGGGGTTTTAATTAGAAAGAGATACCAATTAATCAACCTAGGGTTAGACGTTAGTAGCCTCGAGAGAGGTATTAATATAAATTAGGGAATCCTACGGATCAAGTCAAGTGAATAAATCATCTGGTTCAGAGTTAAATAACAAGTGAAGTCTAGGTGGATTCTTCCTTGGGTATCGTCTTAATCAATTGGTTTTTCCCACAAGTATTTTCCCCAATTCATTCTCTGTGTCTTAACGTCTTTAGCTTAGTAGTTAGTTAATTTTAGAATAAACAACAATTCCCTTAATTCTTAGGCTAAATAATAAAAAGAAAGTCAGTATTAGTACTTTTGGTTCCCTTGGGTTCGACATTCCGATCTTGCCACTAAGCTATACTACTGTTCGATAGGTGCACTTGCCTCAATCGTGGTGATAGTTAGTTTCTAGGCTAGATCATTCATTTTATAAATATTAAGACTCGACACACGATCAATATGCTATCACAAAAAAAAAAATCTCTTCTAAGGAAATCTCCTCAGTGAAATCCACATGGCAATACCTACCTTGGGGTTGACAGTTTGCCATGCCATCACAAAAGACCATTGATGGAGGCGTAGACCATGTTTAGGGACCTTCTCCCACTCAATATTCTTGGGAAGTTACTTAACTAGGATGATCTTGAGTGTATAACCATCAACTCAATATCTATCATTCTATGTACCACGAATGAGTCATATTGAGACAATCTCAACGAGTAATATATATGACTAATTGTCATCTATAAAACAAAAGCTTCTTTAGTGAATTCCACATGATAGTATCTACCTTAAGGCGGAAAAATTATTATATGCTATTGCAAGAAAGTTATCTCTTTTAAGAAAATATCCTCATTGAAATCCACATGAAAATACCTACTTTGGGACCGATAATTTGTCTTGCCATCACAAGAGACAATTGATGGAGGTCGTAGGTCTTGTTTAAGGACCTTCTGCCAGTCGATCTTTTAAAAACATGCAGGTTTGTATTATTGGTTTCAATCATGAATGATTAAAGATGTGATGACAGGTACATGTGACATTGTTTTCCTAAACTATATGACATGTTTATCATTCATATGCACGAACATACTTTGTAGTCAATTTAAATATCCCCATGCTATCACAGAAAAAAAAAACATAAATTTAAATGACTCTAACTAGCCAAAGTTTCCATGATTCTATCCCAAAAAAGTAAATAAATAAGTAATTACAATCATTACCTTAAAGCTTACTTTGGATCTTCTAGTTGAAAGCGAAATATCCTAGTCTTTTATTTTCCCTATATCACAAATGACTTGAAAAATCTTATGTGGAGATGATAGTCTACGATTTAATTACATATCTCATAAAAATATTAAAAAATATAATTACAGCCACTTTAATTTCTAGGAATTACAACATGGACAAAATTATTTTATCTTATAAACAATAAAATAATATAATACATTCATTCACATACATAACCCAAAACATGTTAATAATTATGAGAATGTAATATCTTATCAAAAATTAACCAAACATGAATCAGAGAGAAGCTTTGGTGTCAATTTATACTATAAATATAGCACAACCTGGCTTTGATACCAATTGTTAGAAAAAATCTAGTTTAAAAATTATTTTCTGACACAGTAAAAAATTAAATTTTTGAAAATTGAGCCAGTTTGTGATATTTACAGCAATAAAATTTTCCTAAAATATACTTGTACTTTGAGCGAGATGGATCCTAGAAGTTCTCGGCTTTTAACCGAATGACCTTCTCCGCTATTCTTGTACCATGAATCACTTCGAGTGTGGGCTCGAAGAATTACGAATCAAACAAAGAACTAGAGAAAATCTCTTACTTTCAGTAGGAAAATAATTTTCTCTCAATGGAAACCAGTAGAATTGTTATTCCCAAACAATATAATTCATACTTGGAAAGTAAATTTGTCACTATTTTCGGGCAAAATAACAATATCTCAAAGTTGTGTATTTTTAGCTCTTCTAGTGTCATCTATTTATAGGAAAAGATATAATAATTATGGTTGAATTAGTAGAACACAAATAATACTTATTTAATAGAAAAACAAGTATCCTAGTTTAACTAGGAAAGTGTGTAACACCCTATACCCGGCCTGGTCGCCAAGCCCAAATATTAGGATGCCACACCACCGTCTCATGTCACACCCATAGTCAATTGTCACATTCTTAAGAAATCATCCTCTATCAGTAATCTTATAAATTTTTAGTTAAACATATATCAATCATCATTAGAACATGCCAAACATACTTTAAATAAACTTATAGTAATAATTGAACATGCATTAGGATCACTTACAAAAATTTCCAAGACAATCACGTAGGTATCGATACTAGAACATGGGTATCGATTTTTTCCTTGCACGGTATCAATACCGTATAGAAAATCGGTACCAAATCAACATTCTATTTCTCGCATAAAAATTAGACTGTAAAAAATTATCGATACCTATCATAGAGTATTAATATATTTACCCCGAGTATCGATACTCGTGATAGGGTATCGATACCAAATTACGATTCTGACTTCCTACATATTTCAAAATCACAGAGGTATCATTTTTACAATATGAATACCAATACCTTTGCTTCAGACCAGAAAAATACAACATTTTGAGCATATAAGTCATTCCCACTTATACCAATTCACCATGCTATCATATCATCATCAAATAAACATCAAAACAGCTGTATTAATAGTCTTAAACATCATAAGTAAGTCCGAGCAATAATCAACATATTACGAAACAAATCTCATAATCCTAAGAACGATTAGAATATGGAAGCATCCAAAAACATCATGACAAATATCAGTAAAAGTCTACCACATTGCCTTATTCTCAAAATGTAAACAAATAACAATAACACTTACGAGATAATGGAAAAGGACTTGCTTCTATCACCCCTTGGAAACCACACTGCTCACACCGGCAGACAACTAATCTGCAATGGTGTAAGAGGAGTGGGTGAGCTTAACAAGCTCAGTGAATGCTCAAAATAACCACAATGTACACACAATATCAAAGGTTAAACAAGAGCATACTAGAATACATTCACAACAATATTCTAATCAAGTCAAAATATCATATTTACGTTTCATTAAATCATAAAACTAACATATACTCCTACATGCAATTACACTCAACTCGCTTTTATATAATTCATTTAACAATAATTCATCAAGACTAAACAACGTATACATGCTCTAATAACCCACAAGTCTAGATGATATATTCACATGCATTCACAAGTTAAATGGAACCAATCCAAACCATAAATACATTAACAATTTACTATAAGAACATACTAACATTTTCATGAAACTTAAATAGACTCATTTAGCATATTATTCGCATGTTTTAGCATCCATCTCACATCACATTATTACAACATTAACATCACATTTAAATGACAATTTGCATAGAAACCACATACTCATCTAAACATACATCACATTACACATATATACATTTTAAGATAATTTGGCACTTGAGGCTATGAAACATTAAAGTGAGGTCTATAATCACACATCGGATACACGGATCTCTAACATACCAAATGACTCATAGAGTCAAACATATCCCAAAAGTGAAGGATAAAACTAACACTCTCCAACAAACCAAATGACTCATAGAGTCGAACATATCCCAAAAGTGAAGCTAACAATCTCCAACACACCACACATACATATCCCGATGAATGGAGCTTAGCTCACATTCTATTACCTCTCTGAAACTATCCTTGGGCCTCAACGCCCCACATATATCACAACACAAAGGTGAGTACTCACAATCCTAAGACATGCCAACTATATCCAATGGTCTCATAAGGTCATTAGGCCAAAATATCCACATTATTATCACACATTTACTTATTGATTTTCCACACATATTCACTGCATATTCACATTAGTAGCACAATATAATCTCTATCTTATAGCAAGAAAAAAATCCACATATTTATTGTCACATGGCATGAATAACATACCCTCATATTCACTTTCAAAACGGTCATCACAAGCTCATACCATATATCATAGCATTTCATATATGTTCATAATTTCACAAGTTCACAAGCAAACATATTTCACATTTAATCATAGGTGTGAAAACACTTACACTCATAATTTAGTGTAGGGGTTTAGGCTACATCTAAATTTCCAATTACATAATGAATCATCTATGAGCAACGATTCCAAAAACACTCACCAATAATACGCTTTTGCTGAAAAACCGAAAGCTCAGACAAGTTTTTCTTTGCCTTTGTCTCTGCTCGTTGAAGGTCCTATTGACTCCAACACTTCAACAAGACAAACCGCACAAATTATTAGTCAACAATTAGTCAACAATTCACCCTAAACAATCACAAACATAAGCCTAAGCTACATTCTCTTCTAACCAAAACCTTTAGCATGACAAACTTAAAATTCAAATAACTCGATCTACACTTAATATTTTTGTACGAAACGAGTTTCATTCACCTATAAATTTATCTATGACTAATTCCCAATGTTTAAACTATACAAAACTACACGTTTCAAGGTATCAAAATTTTTCGATAAGTTTTGGGCATAATAACGAAAATTCATTAAAACCTGAGAAATCCTTAATGAAACTTCAGAATAATTTTAAAACCTTCTAACCAAGTTAAAACAAGTTGAAAAGCACTTTAAAACCAAGTTTTAATCATCAAACCTGAAATCCATCATTAATGACCCAATTTTTAGGTTTTAACTAAAACATGCAATTTTCAAGACTAAAAACTCAATTTTAAACTCTAGATAACATTAAAAACTAATAGGAAGGTGAATGGTTACCTTTGATGGAAGAGAAATAAAGTTTTCAACACAAACCCGAGAAACCCACTTTATAGGAAGATGATGAAATTGGTGGGATTTTTGGGTGTTTTCATGGGGATTTATGGAGGTAATGGACTTGGGAATGATATGAAATCAAAGTGTTATGGTTTGGGAATAAAAAATCAATTGAAAGATCAAGGGAATAGCAAGGGGCGATAATAGTAAACTTTGGAGAGCAACTATCATGAAATAGAACTGGGAATGGGGTTTATTAGGTTCAATTTAAAACTCTGGGCAAATTTCCTCATAAAACCTCTTAATTTTGACTCTTTTACAAATCAGTCCTATTTTCAAAATTCAAGATATTTAAAACCCATTTTCAGAAATTGACTTTATTTCCTAATAGCCACTGTCGAAAACATTATCAAATACCAACCTTACGAAATTTCGAGCACATACTGGCTAAAATTCTTAAAATACCCTCGAAACTCTAGGCCCTATTTTAGGGTGTTACAGAGTGGGAAGAAACACCTTAGTTACATATACAAAGGTTGTCACCCATCATATGTATTATGAGGGGTTTTTGGGCCTCATCTATATTGGGTTCAATTCTATGTGCTCCTTGGACTTTTAATGTAATAGCCCGATTTTGACCCTAATCAAAATAGTGGTTTTGGGACCACAAATCCGAGTCCAAAAAATATTTTAATATTATTTTCAGTATTTATTATGTGTGAATTTGCTTGTGTGAATTTTTTGTGTTTTAATTTCGTCGTTTGAGTGTCCGATTAAATAAAAGGGCTTAATCGCGTAAATTGAAAATTTGATGGTTAATATGAAAGTGCCTAATTGTTGTTGTCTTTATAATATGGAGGTTTTATGTTGTAATTTAGCCAATAATAAAATGTAGTGGACGGCACAATGATTAATATATGGTTTTTATATATTAAAAATAAAAGTTAACATAATAAAAAAACATAATATAATGTAAATATAATAAAACAAAACATTAAAGGAAGCCATACTCATCTTTTTTGGTGCCGAAACTAAGGAAAAGAAAAAGAAATAAGAGAGCTAGGGTATTCGGCCATTGTTGAGCTAAATTAAGGTATGTATTTTACTCGGTTTTTGATAATTTTTACATTTTTGAGATCGTTGCTAAGTTATCGTCAAAGCCCATTTCTATATTTTTGAATTTGATGATGATTTTGTGTTTTGCCAATGATGATAGCTTGTGATTTTTTTTGTTTGATGATGAAATATTAAAGATATGTTAAAGATTAACATTTTTTGTCTTTGGATTTTTGATGAATTTGAGTAATTTGGACTAAATTGTGAAAATAATATTTTGAGGGACTAAAATGTGAAAAAAAATGAAATATATGGACTTGTATGGAGCTTGTGAATATTCGGCCTAAGCATAGTATATGCAAATTTTGTGTATTTTGTGTTTTATGCAAAAGGGACTAAATTGCAAAAATGTTAAATGTTAAGGGCAAAATGGTAATTTGCCCATTTATGTGTTTTTGGATGAATTTGATTGAATATTTAATTAAATAAGTTTAATTTTTATTAATTTAGATCAAGAAAAAAGAAAATCGGATTTGGATCGGGGGAAAACTAAAGTTGTCGACTAGCCGTTCTGTTTTGGTTTTTCATCGTCTGAGGTAAGTTTATAAGCAAATAGACGTACTTAATCATAATTAAATGTGAATTATATATGCTGAATTGAAATATGTAAATTATATATATTAGTCGAATGTGAATAAGCTTGACAGGAATGTTTATGAATTCGTTTTGACCGAGTTTCGATGTCCAAAAGCCCCGTATGAACCTTAGGAATAGATAGGATACATATGTCATGACATAGGATTTTTTATATATGTTATCGTGTAAGACCACGTCTGGGACGTTGGCATCGACTTGTGTTTACGTGTAAGACCATGTCTGGGACATTGGCATCGTATTTGATTCGTGTAAGACCCTGCCTGGGACAATGGCATCAATATGTGATTACATGTAAGACCACATCTGGGACGTTGGCATTGTACGAGCTTCTGACTATCCGCGTATCCTTTTTAATTCTTAATGGTTCATCGGGCAACGATAAGTGTGATCGAATGTGTAAATTGAGCTAAAATGATCAGGTATGAATGAGTTTATTTCTTACTTGAAATAAGGTAAGTAAGCTACTTGATATTTATTGTAAGTCTTGTATGAAGTAAAGGAAGAACGTATGTGAACATGGTAAGTCTATTCGGCTTAATGAAATGATGATATGAAAATTATGAAATTGATTCTTAAATATGTGTATATATGACCATGTATATTCGGCCACATAAGTAATATATGTACATGATGTTATATTATGATTATTGAGTTTGTGCAAATGACATTTTGGTTTTGAAAGTTGAATGATAACTTATTATTTTAAATATATGAGCATTCGGCTAAAGTAGCATTTGTGTTTGAAAATGTATTATTTATGAAATTTGTAAGTTTGAGACTAATTGTGATAATGATAATATAACTTGGTTTAGTTTAAATGAGTTGATTATATCATTAAATTGTTTATTTGCTTATGACTTACTAAGCTTAAATAGCTTACTATGTGTGTGTTCCTGTATACCTCTATTTTATAGATTTTGGAGTCAAGTTACGAGCTCGGAGATCGTCAGCAAAGCCTATCACATTATCGACTGTTTCTTTCGATATTTTACTAAGTTGAATTTGAGCTTATGGCATGTATAGTCTAGTTAAAAAGATTGATTTTGGGATATGTAATATAAAGCCATGTGAAGATGGCTTGATTATATGTTTAAGTTGGTTTTATGTATTCTTAGTTTTATGCTTGATGTGTTTGGTTTTAGTAATTCGGCCATGGCATATTTAAATGTGGAAATTAGATTAGATTAATGATAAAGGATATGTGTGCTTTAGTAATCGATCATGATATTTTAGTTGAGTTCTTATATGTCTTTACACGTAATAATATGCGCTTATATTATGGTTGATATGTATATGTGCATGGCTATATAGATTTGTAGTTATTTATAAGTTTAGAAATATATATATAAACAAATTGTGTTAACCGAATAGATAAAGAAATGAAATGGGTTTTCTTTATAACCGAATGCTTGTGCTTAATTTGTGTTAACATGTAAAACATATGAATATCATATAAGCTAATATATTAATGCCGCATAAATGAATAAAAAAGTAGTAATGAAATTTTTGTCTCAATTGATGTATAATTTGTACATGCGCATGTCTTTTATAAAATAGATTTAATATACAATTATTGGAGTTGATGATTTGTTATATGTTCTGTATATGTATAACTTGTTTTATATATATTACATACGGCCATATTGAAATGATATTAAGGCTGCATATGTGATTGGATATTAAGTTGTATACATGTTGGTTTGATTGGTTTCATTATGTACATTTACAGAAGTTATGAGATGAAATGTTTGATACTTAGCCAATGTAAATATGTACTGATATATGTGCTGAACATGAAAAGTGAGGACATATGTTTGAATATGATTTACTTATGATAATTTCATTAATGTGATGGATATAGGGAATCGAATATTGAAAGTATTATATATGTGAGCATAGCTTTGATGTATACAAGTTTGGTTCGAATTTGGTAATTATGAAATATGTTCAATTGAGTGTTGATATATGTTCGAGTTGATTTGGTTGAAGCTTTGAAATGTGCTTATTTGTGATACATGATAGTAAGGTGAGAATGTTTTAAATTGTAATTATGATTCATGTATTCGAATTTAAAATAAGTAAATTTTGGATATTCAAGTTTGATAAAGTTATAATTGTATCGTTATTCTTTGGTGAATGAAAGGTTATAAATGATTGTGCTAAACTGTGTTTTGAACGGTAATGCCTCGTAACCCTAATTCAGCAACGGATACGGTTAGGGGTGTTACATTTGATTGGTATCAAAGCTACGGTTTAGTCGATTCTAGGACTAACATAGCGCGTGTGAGTCTTGCTATACATGCCATAATTTTATACTGCGATAGTGTGATGACTTCTGACATCTAAAAATGTGTTTTCGTATAGTAATGGATCCCGATCGACCCGTAGCTAATGATGTCGAGAGTATAGCACCAACTCCAGCGCAAGGGACGGTGCCGGTTGATTCTCGACTGGCTTTGAGTAACCAGGAGGGAGAGGCTAGACAAGCCTTTTACCAAATGATGAATGACTAGTTTACTCAATATATCCGGACTAATCCGGCTGCACAACAACCTCCACCCCCGACTAATCCATCTTCGATACCTGTTATACCTCAAGTGAGTGATCCGTTGAGATTGCTTAAGCCTCCTGTGGATAAAATCAGAAAACATGGGGTCGAAGAGTTCAGAGCACCCTTGATAATACTGGCTCGATAATACTATTCGAGTGTTTGATGAGTTATCTTGCACCCTTGATGAGTGCTTAAAATGTGCCATACCTTTACTACGAGACACTGCATATCACTAGTGGAATACACTAGTATCGGTGGTTCCGGGAGAATGAGTGACCTGGGAATTCTTTCAGACTGAGTTCCGTAAGAAATACATCAGGCAGAGATTAATCGACCAGAAATGCAAAGAATTTCTTGAATAGAAATAGGGTCGGATGATAGTGACAGAGTATGAGTGAAAATTTGTGAGACTCAGTCGGTATGCCCGAGAGTGTGTAACACCCTAAACCCGGCCTAGACATTATGACCGGATCTGGTATGTCACATAGAAGGGTTGTTTAAAAGCTTGCGCGTTTGTTAAAAAGTTCGTATTCCTTTTTGAAACATTGAGCTTTGTTGTTTGAGAAAAATCAAATTTGTTTTTGTGGTTTTCTTGTAAAAACATTATTGTTGTTATCATTGTTACTAAACCCAAAAGCTCGTTCAAAATAGAAATCAATTTCAGTGAATTACGAAAATGTGATATATTTGAAAACAGTAGGTGTCATTTTGGGAAAACTACGTATTCATAAGTTTAGCAGTTATCAAGGAAAACTTAAAAGAAAATAAACCAATCACCTTATTACAGAAATATAAACCCAAATCAATAATTAAACTAAAGTAAAGCAAAACGTAAATTTACTAAGTTCAAGAGAATAATTCCCGGTGTATGGCCACCACAGAGTCCTCCACAGCTCCGGATCCACTAACGCTGGGGATCACCTACAAGGTTGAAACAACGGGGTGAGTTACAAGAACTCAGTGTGCAATCCCGATTCTAGTCACAGTCATGGTCTCAGTCTGGGCCTAAGCCCCATACAGTATCAGTTTGGGCCCACGGCCCTAAAATCATGGTAATGCAAACAAAAATGCAGCCCCAACCTAATAGTCCATCCGCTACACTCCACCCGCACACCCTACACTCCATGTGGGGACCAAGTCAACCCACCCAACCCTACACTCCAAAAATGCGAATGAGCTTGCCAGGATAAACGCAAAGAAAGCCGCCAAAGTTGTCGATATATGGTCGAGCCACTAAAATCAGTATATTGTGGCATAGCCACCAGTACAGCACTTCCTCCATCAATATAACCCATCCCAATGCAACATGTCATGGCATAATTATTCAGTGTATGCAAAATGTATCATCATGGCAATTAATCAAGTTATACACAATCATACCAAATCTGCCCCTAAGGTATAACAGTAATTTTACCCAACGAGGGTATCTCAGTAATTTACCCACTAGGGGTAATTCGGTAATTTACCCACCAAGGGTATTTCGGTATTTATACCCACTGAGGGTATTTTGGGAATTTAGCCCTTAACGGCCTTTCCAAAGGCCTACTGTCGCCTCGAGCGACACGAAACCCTTTTTGGGTCTCTACGGAACTATTGGGCCTAAAATCCATTTTAGGTCCAAACGGGCCCACACGCTTGTGTGGCCCAAAACACTTGGTTTCGATTTTGAATTTGTAGATCTCACCTTCAGACTTATCATGTGACAGTTTTCTAACAGTTTGGCCCAAATGGGCCGGATAGCCCATTGGGCCCATTTGGCCCGTTTTGGCTCGGTTAGGCCCGATACGGCCTCAATATCGCGAGAGTGCTCGTGACTCTCTCAACGGCCTACCATCATTATTCGTATCTCGATTTACCACTATGAGCATTTGCACGCTCGAGTGGTCACAGATGCTGGTTTTCTGGCTTTTCGGCTTTTGACCGAATCTCAGAACATTGCAAACATGCATTAGAAAGGGTGTGAGATTACACACCTGATTACGCAGAGAACTATGCACTCGCGATCGTCGTCACACTCACTAGCGCGAGCAACCGCGATTTGTCTATCTAAATTAGATGACGACGCCCTTCCGCATCCAGGCAGAAAGTCTCGCACCGCTGACACTCTACGTCGCTTGAACTTGGGAGCGGAGGTCATAAGTCCACTTCCATTAGGCCTACTTCTTATTCCCCCCTCAGACTGGCTATTTCCTGTCTCGATGAAGAACTCTCGAGATTACGCACCAGTAGCTAAGCGATCCACTGCAAAAGAAGATGTTTAATCGGCTGTTTGGTTAGGCACGTCGAGACCCTAGTAGTGTTTGGAAAAAAAAGAGATGTTAATACCCCTTACTCTTGGCCCTCAAAGAACTCAAACAGCCATTCGGCTAGAGTAAGAAACAACCGAATAATAAAACTCTCTTACCTACATCCGGCCAAAGAAATATATACCAAAGTGCCACCGATTCAGCAATTACTCTGAGTTTCGGCTTCCACATGAAAGAAAGAACAGGTAATACTCAAGGTGGGAATGAGTATTCAGGTTCGGCCTTGTAATTATTCGGCTAAGGGGAAAGAGATTGAAGTAGGGACCGATGTCACAAATGGATGAATAAGTGGGAGAAGTTTCGGCTGATAGCAAGGGATAGAAGAAATAGTTTCAACTTGGAGAAGAAAGGGAAGATTCGGCTTAAGGAGAAGAAAGAGTAGCAAAAACAAAATCGAAAGGTACAAAAAGAAATGGATGGATAGAGAGAATATGAGAGTAGAGAAAAGATTTGGCTATGGAGAACACAAGGGAGGGAGATGAAGTGAAAAAGCAAGAAGAAAAATATATGGACAAGGAAAGATGAGCAAAAGAGTTTTCGGCCTACACTTGCTTAGGCTACCAATCAATAAGGAGAAAATATTTGAAAGGAGATAAGAATAGGAGAAGAGAGGTTGAGTTTTCGGCAAAAGAAAAGAAAATGAAAACGAAAGACCCGATATGCTATCGTCCAAAGGCAAAAAGTCGAAATTTACACCCAAGAGAACTTGAAAAATCGATACCTCCCCTCTCAAGGCCGAATATACACCTTCTAGTTACCACTCTGGCTGAAATTCCCCCTTAGAGACCCCCACACTTGGCCAACACTTCCTTCCACATGAATCCCATGATTCTCTCCCCCATTTGCTCCACTATTCACTCTCCTCCACACATTCGAAAACGTCTGACCACTTCTCCATCTACCATGTAGAGTTCTAGCTGAACTCTACTTCTTCCACCTGCTTAGCACAAAATAAAAACTCCCCACTTGCTGCTTGAGGGATTCGAACACTCTCCCTCTCTGCTATCCTTGTGATGCCACACCACTAGGCTACCTTGCTCTTTTTTGTCTAAAATCATGCGTAACTAAATATGAATCTATGGCCAACGTCTAAGTTCACTTAAAAAGATAAATCAAAATGAAATGCAAGCGCCAAAACTTGAACCTTGGACCCCTTGCTCCCTTGTGTGGCGTCATTCCTTTGCTCCCTAAGTGGCGTCAATTTGCCACTTCACCACAACTCCTTGTTGTGTCATTTTTCTCCTCATTTTATTCTTAAAGCCTACCTTCTAACTCCCAGGGTTTTATTCACCTAAAACCAAAATTTTTCCTAAAGCTCGGGTTTGATCCCGGGACTTCATGGAAGCCTCGTAACCTTCTAAATTCACTTACCTAATAAGTCTAGCTTGCAATTATACCATTCTCATATTCTTAAAAATTCTAAGATGCTTCTACGCTCGGGGCCCAATAGGCCCAACTCTTCTAGGCCCAATTTCGGGATGTTACAAATCTACCCCCTTAAAGAAATTTCATCCTCAAAATTTCTAGCTATCTAACAGTGGTTTAACACAGACTACTTTACCACACTACCGCTGTGCACTCTGATTTCAATAACACTCATTCCCTTCTAACCTAATCTAGAAGTCTCTTTACCCAACTAGATATCTAACCACAGAAGCAAACAAGTACTTATCACAGATCATAAAATTTACCAATTCAAACACCACATCCAACCGAAACATACCTGACTTAATGGTGATGGAACAATCCCGAGCCCTATGCTCCTTAGACCCGCATCTCAAGCATGTTCCTGACCTCCTCCAGCATTCAGCTGGATGACGCCTTCTGTAGTATTCGCAAGCTGGAAAGTTTGGACGTACCTTAATATGCTTCACAGAACGAGACTGCGACCCTAGAGAACTGTTGATCTCCTTTCTTCTTACAGTCCATGCACCCAACTCGAAGTGTTTCACCAATTTGTTTGACTTCCTTTAATACCTCCCTAACTAGCTGAGTTAGCACATCCATTCCAGCTCGGTCATGAGACCCCGTCTCAGTCACTGGCGACGCCGGCGCCTCTCTTTCGGGCGTATGCCCCGATGCTGAGGATCCAGCCCTAGCACCTCGACCTCTACCACAGCCGCGTGTACCACGTCCACGTACTCTTGTAATCATATTACTGAATCGATTTGATCTGATTAAAAGTTTTATGAATCAGTCTATAATTCCAATGTTTATTAACAAATGTCTTATGATAAGTAGGTATAAGAGTTGTTTTCGCAGATCGAATTTCCTAATGTCTCAGTCTCTACAGTCTTAGCTCCTATAGCTAACAGTTCTAATGTACTACCACTAACAGGCATTTCATCATATAATCAAACATAAAGTAAGTGGACTTACGAATTTGGTGCCGGAGACTCCGGTGCCATACTTCCAAAAAGACCTATATTTTCTAAACCATATTTCAAACCAATTTTTGGAAAACATTTTCGAACCCAATCCACAAGCCGAGTTTTGCAACCTGGCTCTGATACCATAAAATGTAACACCCCAAACTAGACCTAGACGTTATGACCGGATCTGGTATGTCACATAGAAGGGTTGTTTAAAAGCTTGGCGTTTGTTAAAAAGTTCGTATTCCTTTTTGAAACATTGAGCTTTGTTGTTTGAGAAAAATCAAAATTTTTTTGTGGTTTTCTTGTAAAAACATTATTGTTGTTATCATTGTTATTAAACCTAAAAGCTCGTTTAAAACAGAAATCAATTTCAGTGAATTACGAAAATGTGATATATTTGAAAACAATAGGTGTCGTTTTGGGAAAACTACGTATTTATAAGTTTAGTAGTTATCAAGGAAAACTTAAAAGAAAATAAACCAATGGCCTTATTACAGAAATATTAACCCAAATCAATAATTAAACTAAAGTAAAGCAACACTTAGATTTACTAAGTTCACGAGAATAATTCCCGGTGTATGGCCACCACAGAGTCCTCTACAGCTCCAAATCCACTAACGCTGGGGATCACCTGCAAGGTTGAAACAACGGGATGAGTTACACGAACTCAGTGTGCAATCCCGATTCCAGTCACAGTCATGGTCTCAGTCTGGGCCTAAGCCCCATACAGTATCAGTTTGGGCCCACGGCCCCAAAATCATGGTAATGCAAACAGAAAATGCAGCCCCCAACCTAATAGTCCATCCGCTACACTCCACCCGTACCAGCCCTACACTCTATGTGGGGACCAAGTCAACCCACCCAACCCTACACTCCAAAAATGCAGTCGAGCTGCCAATATAAACGCAGCAAAGCTGCCAGTATCAGTATATGTGGCTGAGCCACTGAAATCAGTATATTGTGGCAAAGCCACCAGTACAACACTTCCTCCATCAATATAACCCATCCCAATGCAACATGTCATGGCATAATTATTCAGTGTATGCAAAATGTATCATCATGGCAATTAATCAAGTTATACACAATCATACCAAATCTGCCCCTAAGTATAACAGTAATTTTACCCAACGAGGGTATCTCAGTAATTTATCGACTAGGGGTAATTCAGTAATTTACCCACCAAGGGTATTTCGGTATTTATACCCACCGAGGGTATTTCAATAATTTAGAACTTAACGGCCTTTCCAAAGGCCTGCTGTTGCCTCGAGCGACAATGAACCCTTTTTGGGTCTTTACGGAACTATTGGGCCTAAAATTCATTTTAGGCCCAAACGGGCCCACACGCTCGTGTGGCCCAAAACACTTGGTTTCGATTTTGGATTTACAGATCTCACCTTCGGACTTATGATGTGACAGTTTTCTAACAGTTTGGCCCAAATGGGCCGAATAGCCCATTGGGCTGATTTGGCCTGTTTCGGCTCGGTTAGGCCCGATACGGCCTCAGTATCACGAGAGTGCTCGTGACTCTTTCAATGGCCTACATCATTATTCATATCTCGATTTACCACTATGAGCATTCGCACGCTCGAGTGGTCACAGATGTTGGTTTTCTGGCTTTTCGGCTTTTGACCGAATCTCAGAACATTGCAAACATGCATTAGAAAGGGTGTGAGGTTACACACCTGATTACGCGGAGAACTATACACTCACGATCGTCGTCACCCTCACTAGTGCGAGCAACCGCGATTTGTTTATCTAAATTAGATGACGACGCCCTTCCGCATCCAGGCGAAAAGTCTCACACCGCTGACACTCTACGTCGCTTATACTTGGGATCGGAGGTCACAAGTCCACTTCCATTAGGCCCACTTCTTATTCCCCCCTCAGACTGGCTATTTCTTGTCTCCATGAAGAACTCTCGAGATTACGCACCAGTAGCCAAGCGATCCACTGCAAAAGAAGATGCTTAATCGACTGTTTGGTTAGGCATGTCGAGACCCTAGTAGTGTTTGGAACAAAAAGAGATGTTAATACCCCTTACTCTTGGCCCTAAAAGAACTCAAATAGCCATTCGGCTAGAGTAAGAAACAACCGAATAATAAAACTCTCTTACCTACATTCAGCCAAAGAAATACTTACCAAAGTGCCACCGATTCGGCAATTGCTCTGAGCTTCGGCTTCCACACGAAAGAAAGAACAGGTAATGCTCAAGGTGGGAAGGAGTATTCAGGTTTGGCCTTGTAATTATTCGGCTAAGAGGAAAGATATTGAAGTAGGGACCGATGTCACAAATGGATGAATGAGTTGGAGAAGTTTTGGCTGATAGCAAGGGATAGAAGAAATAGTTTCAACTTGGAGAAGAAAGGGAAGATTCGGCTTAAGGAGAAGAAAGAGTAGCAAAAAGAAAATCGGAAGGCACAAAAAGAAACGGACGGAAAGAGAGAATATGAGAGTAGAGAAAAGATTCTGCTATGGAGAAAACAAGGGAGGGAGATGAAGTGAAAAAGCAAGAAGAAAAATAGATGGACAAGGAAAGATGAGCAAAAGAGTTTTCGGCCTATACTTGCTTAGGCTACCAACCAATAAGGAGAAAATATTTGAAAGGAGAGAAGAATAGGAGAAGAGAGGTTGAGTTTTCGGCAAAAAAAAAAAGAAAATGAAAATGAAAGACCCGATATGCTATCGTCCAAACGCAAAATGCCAAAATTTACACCCAAGAGAACTTGAAAATCGGCACCTCCCCTCTCAAGGCCGAATATGCACCTTCCAGTTACCACTCTGGCTGAAATTCCCCCCTTAGACACCACCACACTCGGCCAACACTTCCTTCCACTTGAATCCCACGATTCTCTCCCCCATTTGCTCCACTATTCACTCTCCTCCACACATTCAAAAATGTTTGACCACTTCTCCATCTACCATGTAGAGTTCTAGCTGAACTCTACTTCTTCCACGTGCTTAGCACAAAATAAAAACTCCCCACATGCTGCTTGAGGGATTCGAACACTCTCCCTCTCTGCTACCCTTGTGACGCCACACCACTAGGCCACCTTGCTCTTTTTGTCTAAAATCATGCGTAACTAAATATGAGTCTATGGCCAACGTCTAAGTTCACTTAAAAAGATAAATCAAAATGAAATTCAAGAACCAAGACTTGAACCTTGGACCCCTTGCTCCCTTGTGTGGCGTCATTCCCTTGCTCCCTAAGTGGCGTCACTTTTCCACTTCACCACAACTCCTTGTTGTGTCATTTTTCTCCTCATTTTATTCTTAAAGCCTACCTTCTAACTCCTAGGGTTTTATTCACCTAAAACTAATTTTTTTCCTAAAGCTCAGGTTTGATCCCGGGACTTCATGGAAGCCCCGTAACCTTCCAAATTCACTTACCTAATAAGTCCAGCTTGCAATTATACCATTCTCATATTCTCAAAAATTCTAAGATGCTTCTGCGCTCGGGGCCCAATAGGCCCAACTCTTCTAGGCCCAATTTCGGGATGTTACAAATCTACCCCCTTAAAGAAATTTCGTCCTCGAAATTTCCATCTATCTATCAGTGGTTTAACACAGACTACTTTACCACGCTGCCGTTGCGCACTCTGATTTCAATAACACTCATTCCCTTCTAGAAGTCTCTTTACCCAACTAGATATCTAACCACAGAAGCAAACAGGTACTTATCACACATCATAAAATTTACCACATTCAAACACCACATCCAACCGAAACATACCTGACTTAATGGTGATGGAATAATCCCAAACCCTATGCTCCTTAGACCTGCATCTCAAGCATGCTCTTGACCTCCTCCAGCATTCACCCGAATGACTCCTTCTACAGTATTCGCAAGCCGGAAAGTTTGGGCATGCCTTAACATGCTTCACAGAACGAGACTGCGACCCTAGAGAACCGCGATCTCCTTCTTCTTACAGTCCATGCACCCAACTCGAAGTGTTTCACCAATTTCTTTGACTTCCTTCAATACCTCCCTAACTAGCTGAGTCAGCACATCCGTTCCAGCTCGATCATGAGAACCCGTCTCAGTCACTGGCGACACCGGCGCCTCCCTTTCGGGCGTATGCCCCGATGCTGAGGATCTAGGCCTAGCACCTTGGCCTCTACCACGGCCGCGTGTACCACGTCCACGTCCTCTTGTACTCATATTACTGAATCGATTTGATCTGATTAAAAGTTTTATGAATCAGTCTATAATTCCAATGTTTATTAACAAATGTCTTATGATAAGCAGGTATAAGAGTTGTTTTTGCATATCGAATTTCCTAATGTCTCAGTCCCTACAGTCTTAGCTCCTATAGCTAACAGTTCTAATGTACTACCACTAACAGGCATTTCATCATATAATCAAACATAAAGTACGTGGACTTACAGATTTGGTGCCGGAGACTCGGGTGCCATACTTCCAAAAAGACCTATATTTTCTAAACCATATTTCAAACCAATTTTTGGAAAACGTTTTCGAACCCATTCCACAAGCCCAGTTTTGCAACCTGGCACTGATACCATAAAATGTAACACCCCAAACCCGGCCTAGACGTTATGACCGGATCTGGTAAGTCACATAGAAGGGTTGTTTAAAAGCTTGCGCGTTTGTTAAAACGTTCGTATTCCTTTTTGAAACATTGAGCTTTGTTGTTTGAGAAAAATCAAATTTGCTTTTGTGGTTTTCTTGTAAAAACATTATTGTTGTTATCATTGTTATTAAACCCAAAAGCTTGTTTAAAGCAGAAATCAATTTCAGTGAATTACGAAAATGTGATATATTTGAAAATAATAGGTGTCGTTTTGGGAAAACTACGTATTTATAAGTTTAGCAGTTATCAAGGAAAACTTAAAAGAAAATAAACCAATGGCCTTATTACAGAAATATTAACCCAAATCAATAATTAAACTAAAGTAAAGCAAAACGTAAATTTACTAAGTTCACGAGAATAATTCCCGGTGTATGGCCACCACAGAGTCCTCCACAGCTTCAAATCCACTAACGCTGGGATCACCTGCAAGGTTGAAACAACGGGGTGAGTTACAAGAACTCAGTGTGCAATCCCCATTCGATCCACAATCATGGTCTCGATGCAGGCCTAAGCCCCATCTGATGATCGGTTTGGGCCCACGGCCCCAAAATCATGGTAATGCAAACAGAAAATACAGCCCCAACCTAATGGTCCATCCGCTACACTCCACCCGTACCAGCCCTACACTCCATGTGGGGACCAAGTCAACCAACCCAACCCTACACTCCAAAAATGCAGTCGAGCTGCAAGTATAAACGCAGCAAAGCTGCCAGTATCCGTATATGTGGCTGAGCCACTGAAATCAGTATATTGTGTCATAGCCACCAGTACAACACGTCCTCCATTAATATAACCCATCCCAATGCAACATGTCATGGCATAATTATTCAGTGTATGCAAAATGTATCATCATGGCAATTAATAAGTTATACACAATCATACCAAATCTGCCCTTAAGGTATAACAGTAATTTTATCCAACGAGGGTATCTCAGTAATTTACCCACAAGGGGTAATTCAGTAATTTACCCACCAAGGGTATTTCGGTATTTATACCCACCGAGGGTATTTCAGTAATTTAGCACTTAATGGCTTTTCTGAAGGCCTACTGTCGCCTCGAGCGACACGGAACCCTTTTTGGATCTCTACGGAACTATTGGGCCTAAAATCCATTTTGGGCCCAAATAGGCCCACACGCTCGTGTGGCCCAAAACACTTGGTTTCGGTTTTGAATTTGCAGATCTCACCTTCGGACTTATCATGTGACAGTTTTCTAACAGTTTGGCCCAAATGGGCCGGATAGCCCATTGGGCCGATTTGGCTCGGTTAGGCCCGATACGGCCTCAGTATCGCGAGAGTGCTCGTGACTCTCTCAACGGCCTACCATCATTATTCGTATCTCGATTTACCACTTCGAGCGTTCGCACGCTCGAGTTGTCACAAATGTTGGTTTTCTGGCTTTTCGGCTTATGACCGAATCTCAGAACATTGCAAACATGCATTAGAAAGGGTGTGAGATTATACACCTGATTACGCAGAGAACTATACACTCACGATCGTTGTCACCCTCACTAGCGCGAGCAACCGCGATTTGTCTATCTAAATTAGATGACGACGCCCTTTCGCATCCAGGCGAAAGTCTCGCACCGCTGACACTCTACTTCACTTGAACTTGGGAGCGGAGGTCACAAGTCCACTTCCATTAGGCCCACTTCTTATTCCCCCCTCAGACTAGCTATTTCCTGTCTCCATCAAGAACTCTCGAGATTACGCACCAGTAGCCAAGCAATCCACTGCAAAAGAAAATGTTTAATCGGCTGTTTGGTTAGGTACATCGAGACCCTAGTAGTGTTTGGAACAAAAAGAGATGTTAACACTCCTTACTCTTGGCCCTAAAAGAACTCAAACAGCCATTCGGCTAGAGTAAGAAACAACCAAATAATAAAACTCTCTTACCTACATTCAGCCAAAGAAATACTTACCAAAGTACCACCGATTCGGCAATTGCTCTGAGTTTTGGCTTCCATACGAAAGAAAGAACAAGTAATACTCAAGGTGGGAAGGAGTATTCAGGTTCGGCCTTGTAATTATTCGGCTAAGGGGAAAGAGATTGAAGTAGGGACCGATGTCACAAATAGATGAATGAGTGGGAGAAGTTTCGGCTGATAGCAAGGGATAGAAGAAATAGTTTAAACTTGGAGAAGAAAGGGAAGATTCGGCTTAAGGAGAAGAAGGAGTAGCAAAAAGAAAACCGGAAGGCACAAAAAGAAATGGACGGAAAGAGAGAATATGATAGTAGAGAAAAGATTCAGCTATGGAGAAAACAAGGGACGGAGATGAAGTGAAAAAGTAAGAAGAAAAATAGATGGACAAGGAAAGATGAGCAAAAGAGTTTTTGGCCTACACTTGCTTAGGCTACCAACCAATAAGGAGAAAATATTTGAAAGGAGAGAAGAATAGGAGAAGAGAGGTTGAGTTCTCGGCAAAATAAAAGAAAATGAAAATGAAAGACCCGATATGCTATCGTCCAAACGCAAAAAGCTAAAATTTACACCAAAGAGAACTTTAAAAATCGGCACCTCCCCTCTCAAGGCTGAATATGCACCTTCCAGTTACCACTCTGGCCGAAATTCCCCCCTTAGTGACCCCCACACTCGGCCAACACTTCCTTCCACTTGAATCCCACGATTCTCTCCCCCATTTGCACTACTATTCACTCTCCTCCACACATTCGAAAAAGTTTGACCACTTCTCCATCTACCATGTAGAGTTCTAGCTGAACTCTACTTTTTCCACCTGCTTAGCACAAAATAAAAACTCCCCACATGCTGCTTGAGGGATTCGAACACTCTCCCTCTCTGCTACCCTTGTGACGCCACACCACTAGGCCACCTTGCTCTTTTTGTCTAAAATCATGCGTAACTAAATATGAGTCTATGGCCAACGTCTAAGTTCACTTAAAAAGATAAATCAAAATGAAATGCAAGCACCAAGACTGGAACCTTGGACCTCTTGCTCCCTTGTGTGGCATCATTCCCTTGCTCCCTAAGTGGCGTCACTTTGCCACTTCACCACAACTCCTTGTTGTGTCATTTTTCTCCTCATTTTATTCTTAAAGCCTACCTTCTAACTCCCAGGGTTTTATTCACCTAAAACCAAAATTTTTCCTAAAGCTCAGGTTTAATCCCGGGTCTTCATAGAAGCCCCGTAACCTTCCAAATTCACTTACCTAATAAGTCCAGCTTGCAATTATACCATTCTCATATTCTCAAAAATTCTAAGATGCTTCTACGCTCGGGGCCCAATAGGCCCAACTCTTCTAGGCCCAATTTCGAGATGTTATAGAGTGTGTTTCGACCGAAGCTATATTGTGTAAAAGATTTGAAGATGGGCTGAATGAAGTCATTAAACTGTTAGTTGGCATACTTGAGATAAAAAAGTTCGTGGTACTTGTTGAGCGAGCTTGCAAAGCTGAAGAGCTCGGGAAAGAGGAAAGAAAAGCTGACTCTGAAGCTAAAGATTCACGTAAGAGACCATTCAGCAAGTCATTCCAGTTGACATCAAAGAAGTTCTGAGATGATGCTAGCCGTTCAAAGACTACTGCGGGTTATTCTAGGCGTGATCGTGATAGACCACCTATAAGCTCGAGAGCTACCTCAGTAGCTATTGTGGGTAATGTCAGATCAAATCAACCCGAGTGTGAACATTGTGGTAAATGACACCCCGGCAGTTGCAGATTGCATGATTGAGCATGTTTTAAATGTGGATCGTGGGATCGTTTCATTCGTGAGTGCCCAGAGTTAGTGGATCAAAATCTGGTACAAATTACGAGATCAAGTAACACTGCAGCTAGAGGTAGATCACCCAGAAACACGGGTAATGTGAGTGGCAGTCAGAGAGGTACCAAAGATAAAACTGTTAGATCCGAGGCTCGCGCACCTGCCAGAGCCTATGCTATTCGCGCACGCGAGGAGGCCTCATTCCCGGATGTTATTACTTGTATTTTCACTCTCTATGATACTAGTGTTGTTGCATTGATTGATCATGGTTCGACTCATTCTTATGTGTGTGAGACTTTAGTATCCACAGTAAGACTTTGCCTGTAGAGTCTACTGAGTTTGTGATTAAAGTATCGAACCCCTTAGGCCGGTGTGTTTTGGTTGATAAAGTGTGCAAGAATTGTCCGTTGATGATTCGAGATTCATGTTTTCTGACTGATTTGATGTTGTTGTCATTCGATGAGTTTGATATAATTCTGGGTATGGATTGGTTAACTCTGCATGATGCTATTGTGAACTGCAAACGAAAGACTATTGATTTACAGTGTCAGAATGATAAAATTATTCGGATTGAATCTAATGATCTGAACGGTTTACCAGTAGTGAGATCTTCAATGTTAGCTCATAAATACGTAAGAAAAGGTTGTGAAGCTTACTTTGCATATGTGCTTGATAGTAAAGTAACCGAAAGAAAGATTGAGTCAGTACCTGTTGTGTGCAAGAATCCGGATGTGTTTCCTGAGGAATTACCAGGTTTGCCACCTATTCGAGAAGTTGAATTTGGTATTGAATTAGTGCCGGGGACGACTCTAAATTTGATAGCTCCGTACAGAATGGCACCTACAGAATTAAAAGAATTAAAAGCTCAGTTGCAAGAGTAGACAGATAGAGGTTATGCATGAACGAGTTTCTCTCCCTAGGGCGCACCAGTTTTGTTTTGAAAAAGAAAGACAGAACTATGAGAATGTGCATCGACTACAGACAACTCAATAAGGTGACTATAAAGAATAAGTATCTGTTGCCACGGATTGATAATTTGTTTAATCAGTTGAAAGGGGCTACTGTGTTTTCTAAGATAGATTTGAGATCAAGCTATTATCAGTTGCGAGTTAAAGACTCTGATGTGCCAAAGACAGCTTTTCGAACGAGATACGAACACTGTGAGTTTCTGGTTATGCCTTTCAGACTTACTAATGCACCTGCTATTTTCATGGATTTGATGAATCGGATCTTCAGATAGTATCTAGATTGGTTTGTGGTTGTATTCAAAGATGAAATTTTGATCTATTCCCGTGATGAAACTGAGCATGCCGAACATCTGAGACTTATGTTACAGACTTTGCGAGATAAACAGTTGTATGCAAAGTTTAGTAAATGTGATTTCTGGTTATGCGAAGTCAGTTTTCTGGGCCATGTTGTATCAGCATCGGGTATTCGGGTTGATCTGAGTAAAATTTCAGCTATACTTGATTGGAAACCTCCAAGAAATGTTTCTGAAGTTCGAAGTTTTCTGGGACTTGCATGTTACTATAGACGATTTGTGAAAGGTTTCTCTATGATCGCAACATCGATGATGAAGTTATTACAGAAAGATGTTAAGTTTAAGTGGTCAGAAAAGTGCCAGCAAAGTTTTGATCAGCTGAAAGCTCTTTTGACCGAAGCTCCAGTGTTAGTTTAGCCAGAATCGGGTAAAGAATTTGTCATTTATAGTGATGCATCTTTGAGTCGTCTGGGTTTTGTTTTGATGCAGGAAGGCAAAGTCATACCTTATGCCTCGAGACAGTTAAAGCCGCACGAAAAGAACTACCCGACACACGATTTGGAATTGGCAGCTATTGTGTTTGCATTGAAGATATGGCGTCACTATCTGTTCGGTGAGAAATGTCATGTTTATTTTGATCATAAAAACCTGAAGTATTTGATGACTCAGAAAGATCTGAATTTGAGACAACGTCGATGGTTAGAGTTGTTAAAAGACTACAAACTTATGATTGACTATCATTCGGGAAAAGCTAATGTTGTTGCTAATGCTTTAAGTCGGAAATCATTATTTGCTTTGCATGCAATGAATGCACATATGGTTATATATGATAATGGTTCGATAATAGCTGAATTAAAAGCAAGACCGTTGTTTGTTCAACAAATTTGTGATGCTCAGAAAGTTGATAATGATTTGTTAGCAAAGCGAGCTCAATGTGAATCGAATGTTGAATTTGAGTTTCGAGTTGATACTGATGATTGTTTGAGGTTCAAAAACCGAATATGTGTTTCGAGAAATTCAGAGTTGATCCAGATGATTTTGAATGAAGCTCATAGCAGTCGGTTATCTGTTCACCCGGGTAGTACGAAAATGTATAATGATCTGAAACAGCTTTATTGGTGGCCTAGTATGAAACGAGACATTTCTGACTTTGTTTCGAAATGTTTAGTTTGTCAGCAAGTAAAAGCCGAGCATCAGGTACCTTCTGGGTTGCTTCAGCCGATTATGATACCCGAGTGGAAGTGGGACAGAATCACGATGGACTTTGTATCTGGTTTACCGTTGACATCGAGCAAGAAAGATGCAATCTGGGTTATTGTGGATAGATTGACTAAATCGGCTCACTTTATTCCGGTTCGTACAGATTATTCGCTTGATAAACTGGCTGAATTATATGTTTCTCAGATTGTGAGATTACACGAAGTGCCTATTTCTATTGTTTCGGATCGAGATCTGAGGTTTACATCGCGGTTTAGGAAGAAATTGCAAGATGCTTTAGGTACGAAACTACACTTTAGCACAGCTTTTCATCCGAAAATAGATGGTCAGTCCGAACAAATTATTCAGATACTTGAGGATATGTTGAGAAGTTACATTCTCGAGTTTGAAGGTACGTGGGAACGATACTTACCTTTGATTGAATTTGCTTATAATAATAGCTTTCAATCTAGTATCAAAAATGGAACCTTACGAGGCTTTGTACGGTCGTAAATATCGTACACCATTGTATTGGACTGAGCTCAGTGAAAATAAGATACACGGGATCGATTAGATCAAAGAGACTGAACAGAAAGTGAAAGTGATTCGTGATAGTCTGAAAACAGCATCGGATCGTCAGAAATCGTATGTAGACTTGAAAAGAAAAGATATAGAGTTTCAGATCGGAGATAAAGTGTTTTTGAAAGTCTCACCGTGGAAGAAAATACTCAGATTCGGTCGTAAAGGCAAATTGAGTCCGAGATTTATTGGGTCGTATGAGATTTTAAAGCGCATCAGGCTGGTTGCTTATAGACTACTGTTGCCACCTGATTTAGAAAAGATTCACAATGTATTCCATGTTTCGATGCTCCGTAGATATAGATCTAATCCTTCACATGTGAATAATCCAACAGAGGTTGAGATTAAGCCTGATATGACATATGAAGAAGAACCGATTCGTATTCTGGCTCGCGAGATTAAAGAATTGCGAAATAAGAAAATTCCGTTAGTTAAGGTACTGTGGCATAAGCACGGAGTTGAGGAAGCAACTTGGGAGTCAGAGGATACAATGAAAGAGCGTTATCCGAACCTATTCACCAGTAAGATTTTCGGGGACGAAAATCCCTTAGGGGGGAGAGTTGTAACAGCCCGATTTTGACCCTAATTGGAATAGTGGTTTTGGGACCACAAATCTGAGTCTAAAAAATATTTTAATATTATTTTCAGTGTTTATTATATGTGAATTTGCTTGTGTGAATTTTTGTGTTTTAATTTCGTCGCTTGAGTGTCCGATTAAATAAAAGGGCTTAATCGCGTAAATTGAAAATTTGATGGTTAAATATGAAAGTGCCTAATTGCTGTTGTCTTTATAATATGGAGGTTTTATGTTATAATTTAGCCAATAATAAAAGGTAGTGGACGGCACAATGATTAATATATGGTTTTTATATATTAAAAATAAAAGTTAACATAATAAAAAAACATATTATAATGTAAATATAATATAAAAAAAAATTAAAGGAAGCCATACTCATCTTTTTTAGTTTCGAAACTAAGGAAAAGAAAAAGAAATAAGAGAGCTAGGGTATTCGGCCATTTTTTAGCTAAATTAAGGTATGTATTTTACTCGGTTTTTGATTATTTTTACGTTTTTGAGATCGTTGCTAAGTTATCTTCAAAGCCCATGTCTTAATTTTTGAATTTGATGATGATTTTGTGTTTTTCCATTGATGATAGCTTGTGATTTTTGTTGTTTGATGATGAAATATTAAAGATATGTGAAAGATTAACATGTTTTGTCTTTGGATTTTTGATGAATTTGAGTAATTTGGACTAAATTGTGAAAATAATATTTTGAGGGACTAAAATGTGAAAAAAATGAAATATATGGACTTGTATGGATCTTGTGAATATTCGGCCTAAGCATAGTATATGCAAATTTTGTGTATTTTGTGTTTTATGCAAAAGGGACTAAATTGCAAAAAGTGTAAAATGTCAAGGGCAAAATGGTAATTCTCCCATTTATTTGTTTTTGGATGAATTTGATTGAATAATTAATTAAATAAGTTTAATTTATATTAATTTAGATCAAGAAAAGAGAAAATTGGATTTGGATCGGGGGAAAACTAAAGTTGTCGACTAGCCGTTCCGTTTCGGTTTTTCATCGTCTGAGGTAAGTTTATAAGCAAATAGACGTACTTATTCATAATTAAATGTGAATTATATATGCTGAATTGAAATATGTAAATTATATATATTAGTCGAATGTGAATAAGCTTGACAGGAATGTTTATGAATTCGTTTTGACCGAGTTTCGATGTCTGAAAGCCCCGTATGAGCCTTAGGTGTAACACCCCAAACCTGGTCAACACGCTACGACCGAATCCAGCATGTCACAGGGAAAAACATTTTTAAAGAAGACTGGAGGTTGTTTTAATTCTGTAAAGAATCGTTATTGAAAACAAGTTGCCGTCTCTTATTTTAAGAAAACCTTTGATTTTCATGAAAAGCCGAATTAGTTTAAGTAATATTGCTAAAACCGTCCAAATTTGGTCTTAAAGAAAAGCTCAGTTAACTTGTTGCTACTACTTGTTTGCCGTTACCCGATAGTAAAGTTTTAGAAAAACCCGACGAGTTGTGAAAGTTTGGAAAACATTCTTTTTATAGGTTATTTAGGCATGCCGTTTCGTTTAACTTATACAGATTTCCGTGAGAAATAAAGCAGATAAATAAACCCCAAAATGAAAGTTAGTGGCCTTATTACAACCCGAAAACCAAATTTAAAGTAAAGTAAACCAAAATAGTAATTTAAAACAAAACCCGAAAGAGAATGCGCATGGCCACCTCGAGTCTGCCCCAGTTCCGCATCCGCGATCTACGAATCATCTGCAAAATGTAAAGGAAGGGGTGAGTCATCGAGACTCAGTGTATAATTCCCCAACCCAAAAATGTTAATGCCCTTACACAGTTTCATAAGCCAACATGCATGTCATGCAACCTCAAAACCTAACCATCCGAAACTCTTGAATCTACCCCGTGTGGTACCAAACCACTGGTGGTCAAAACCACTGGTGACCGTAGTCACAAATAATACATATGTGGTCAAAACCACTGGTGACAATCCCGTATATCGTCGTGTGGGGCCAACCCACTGTGGTACCAAACCACTGGGACAAGTCACAAAGATGGAAATATATGGTCAAAACCACTGGTGGTCAAAACCACTGAGACTAGTCACAATAATAATATAGAAAGCGGGGCCAACCCACAGTGTGGTCAAAACCACTGGTGACAGTCTAGAATCATGCCTTCCCCCTCCTCTCATCATACCCATTTTTATGAACATGCTTTTAATGGCATAATAATCATGCTTAACAAACAAAAATCTCATGGCATGGCATATACAAATTTACATAGGCATTTAACGTTGCCAATCAAGTGGACTTACCCGTAGTCCTCGCTTTTACCCACAAGGGTAACATACCCATTTCAACAGTTATTCCGGCTTTTGACAATATACATGATAAACATATTAACTAATGAAGTGTGTAAGAGTTACACACCTGATTACTGGCAATACGACACTCTCTACGTCGACACTGTCGTTAACCGACACTACCGCTATCTGCCTACTACTTTGCTCAGATGCCGGCCTACACCCAGGTGGCCAATCGTGAACAGCTGACACCGCCCTCTTCTTGAACTTAGGGGCTAGGGTCTCAGATCTAACCCCTCCTAACGCTTGGCTGGCATTAGAGTCCATGAATACCTTTAGTCACTAAATTGGATTAACGCACTGAATAACGAAAATTAGAGAGATAACCCGAATGAATAGATCCCTTACCAAGGTTGACAAAACCCAGAGATTCAGCGACTCAGACCAAAGCACTGATCGGGTACCCAGTTGGCTAACACCAAGCCTTCCTTAACCCCCCTTCAATCGGCCAAGATTTACAAGATTTAGTTACTGCCTTCGGCATTTAACGTAATAAGAGATGTATTTGAAACGGCAGAAACACTTACCACACCACTAGCAAAATCGATTGGGAGTGGAGGAGAATAGGTAATGACGATCCCCAAATGTCGAAGTTTATTCCACTACGTACAGAGAAAATGAAAAGAAGGGCGATCCCTAATAGTTGATATTCGAACAAAGTGTTGAAAAAGAGAAGAGAAGAGTAGCAGAGGTTTCGGCTAACAGCAAAATAAAAGTGAAAAAGACGAAGAGAAGGAATGGTAGATGAGATTTCGGTTCTTAAAGATATGGCAAGAAAATGAATCACAAATGGTGAGTGGAGAGCAAGATAGGTTCGGCCAAACACAAAAGAAGCAGAAAGAAAAGAAATGGACAGAGGTTTAGGAGGAGTTTTCGATTTTGAAGATTGAAGGGAAGAGAAGAGATAAATGATCTTCTAGGTTCGGCTATGGTCAAGAGATGAGAAAAGAGTAGGAGAATTTGGCTATGGCTTTTTGAGAGGAACGAAAATAAGAGATCGGCACAAAAGAAAATGGGAGAAAGGAGTTCTAAATGTTCCCCCCTTAACTAACCGAATACACACACTTCACCCAGGCCAATACCAAATTCGGCCACCGACCTCACTAGCACTCAAAACCGACAATGGAAGAACCCACACCCAAGTTTCGGCACACCCCTAAACACCCAAGAACCGAATGCTTTACCCCTTTCTAGCTCCTTGAAATTTGGCTAACACACCTCCCATTCAATCCCCCTTTTCTCTCCTTGATTTTCTCCTGACCACCTATTCAAACAAGTTTGAATACTTCAAAATTCCTACATTTTATCTTCTCCACCAATTCAAATGTGTTGACTCCTTCAACACATATCCACCACAGTCCATCCTGAACACAACTCCTCCCTAGCCTTGGCGTCAAAAATAATAAGCGACAAGGAATTCTTGCAGCTCGAACCAAGGCCCTCCAAACTTGCATGAGGCGTCACTCCCTTGTGCTTAAGTGGCGCCTCCTTGCCACTTTACCACTGGGATTCTTGTGTCAAAACACACCAGTAATTTCCTTTAACACCTAACTCACTCAGCTCCCCCTTCTTAGAAGCCCAAAACAAAAATTTTTGCTATGACTCAGGCCTACCCCTGGCTCACGCCTGGACCCCAAAACACCCTAAACTAGCTCAACAACCATACCATCACATGCAAACACACATAAATCCAAAGACCCCGATTTAAGGATGTTACAGTTCTACCCCCCTTAAAAAATAATTTCGGCCTCGAAATTACCTTGTCAAAAGAGTTGAGGGTATTGCTGCCACATCACATCCTCTGGTTCCCACGTGGCCTCTTCCGGTCCATGATTTTGCCATAACACTTTCACCAAAGGAACCGATTTCCTACGTAAGACTTTGACATCCCGATCCAATATCTGCACTGGTTCTTCCTCAAAAGATAAATCCGGACTCACCTCGATCTCCTCCACTAGCACAACATGCGACGGATCTGATCAATAGCGCCTAAGCATGGAGACATGAAACACGTTATGAATCTGACTCAATTCTGATGGTAGCTCGAGCTGATAAGCTACTGGTCCCGCACGCTTCAACACCGTATAAGGCCCGATAAACCTAGGGCTCAACTTGCCCTTCCGGCCAAATCTCAGCACTTTTTCCACGGCGACACCTTCAGGAAGACTTTGTCACCCACTGCGAGCTCTATATCCCTTCGCTTGAGATCGGCATAAGACTTCTGCCTGTCCGAAGCTTCCTTCAGACGAGCTCGAATCACCTTAACCTTATCCTCTATTTCAGCAACCAACTCTGGACCCAACAACTGATGTTCACCCAACTCTGTCCAACACGTGGGGGTACGACACTTCCGTCCATATAATGCTTCATACGGTGCCATCTGGATACTTGCCTGATAACTGTTGTTGTACGCAAACTCTGCCAGCGGTAGAAATTCTTCCCAATTTCCTCTGAAATCCAAAACACAACCCCTTAACATATCTTCCAAGATCTGAATCACCCTTTCTGATTGCCCATCTGACTGTGGATGAAATGCCGTGCTGAAATCCAACCTTGTACCTAACGCCTGATGCAACGCTTTCCAAAACCTTGACGTGAATCAGGGATCCCTATCTAAGATAATCGACACCGGCACTCCATGCAGTCTCACTATTTCCGCTACATACAACTTAGCCAACTTTTGAAGTGAGTAATCAACCCGAACCGATATAAAATGAGCTGATTTTGTCAAATGATCAACAATCACCCAGACTGAATCCTTCTTGCTAGGCGTAAGAGGTAGCCCACTGATAAAATCCATCGTAATCCTTTCCCACTTCCATCATGGAATCTTTACTCGGTCATAATGACCCGATGGTACCTGATGTTCAGCTTTGACTTGCTGACATGTCAGACACTTACTTACAAATTCTGTTACTTCTCACTTCAGACCCGACCACCAAAACTGTTCCCGCAAATCCCGGTACATCTTACTACCTCCAGGATGCATAGCGTATGGGCTGCTATGACCTTCCTGAAGAATCCTCCGCCTTAACTCAACGTCCTTCGGCATACAAACTTTCCCTTGGAAACATAACACTCCATCGCTGCTTAAGCTATACCCCTCCAATCCACCATTCTGCACTTTTGAAAACCGAGCACTTAAAACTTCATCCACTAGCTGTTTCTCCTTAACCTGGTTTACCCAAGACGGCTTCACTTGCAATTCCGCTAACAGACTTCCGTCATCATACAGACTAAGGTGGGCAAACATTGCTCTTAAGTCTGCTACCACCTTGCGGCTCAACGCGTCAGCCACAACGTTAGCCTTACCCGGATGGTATTCAATCGAGCAGTCGTAGTCCTTCAACAACTCGATCCACCTCCGCTGCCTCAAATTCAATTCCTTCTGAGTCAAGAGGTACTTCAAGCTCTTGTGATTCGTGTAGACTATAGACATCTCCCCATACAAGTAATGCCTCCAAATTTTCAGGGCAAAAACCACTGCAGCCAACTCCAGATCATGTGTCGGGTAGTTCGCTTCGTGAGGTCTCAACTGCCGAGACGCATACGCCACTACTTTCCCCTCTTGTATCAGCACACATCCTACTCCGGTATGCGACGTATCACAATACACCGTAAACTCTTTCCCCGCTTTAGGCTGAATCAAAACCTGTAATCAAGGAACCCCTTTTCTTAGCAACTTGGTCAACGGTGCAGTAATCAAGGAAAACCCTTCCACAAATCTTCTGTAATATCCTGCCAAACCCAGAAAACTCCGAATCTCTGCCACAGACTTAGGTGGTTTCCAGTCCAATACCGCCTCAATCTTCCGAGGGTCCACTCTAATCCCCTCAGCTGACACCACATGACCCAAGAAGGTTACTTCCTTAAGCAAGAACTCGCATTTACTAAACTTTGCAAACAGTTGCTTCTCCCTCAGAATCTGCAAAACCAGACGTAGATGCGCATCATGCTCCTCCTCAGATTTCGAGTACACCAATATGTCGTTTATAAACACTACGATGAACCTGTCCAAGTACGACTGAAACACCCGATTCATCATGTCCATGAACGCTGCCGGCGCATTGGTCAATCCGAACGGCATTACTAAGAACTCGTAGTGCCCGTATCGAGTGCGAAACACCGTCTTATGGATATCGGCCTCCTTTACCTTAAACTGATGATACCCCGACCTTAAATCAATCTTAGAGAAGACTGATGCACCCTTAAGTTGATCGAACATATCGTCTATCCTCGGTAACGGGTACTTGTTCTTGATCGCCAACTTATTCAAATTGCCGATAATCTATACACATCCGCATTGTACCATCTTTCTTCTTAACAAAAAGCACAGGCGCTCCCCAATGTGATACACTCGGCCGGATGAAACCCCAGTCCAATAATTCCTGAATCTGTGCTTTCAGTTCCACCAACTCCTTCGACGCCATCCTATATGGGGCAATAGACACTGGCGCGGTTCCGGGTAACAGATCTATACCAAACTCAACTTCACGGTCTGCAGATAGACCCGGAAGTTCTTCTGGGAATACGTCGGTAAATTCCTTCACCGTTCAGACATTCCCTACAGTTGATTCCTTGGCCTCCAATGCACAAACATGAACCATGAACGCCTCACAACCCTTCCTCACCATTTTCTACCTTGAGAATGGATACTACGTTGGATAGATAATCCCTTCTATTACCTATCATCACCACCTCTTCGCCCTCAACAGCTTCTCAATACCATGCGCTTAGTCGCGCAAAATCCAAACTTGCTTGGTACTTCACTAGCCACCCATCCCTAGGATCAAATCGGACTCCCCGAATGGCAGTTCCATCAGATCGGCCAAAAACTCTACCCCTTGAAGTTCTAGGGGTACATCCCTATACAGTTTGTTTACTTCTACAGATTTAGTCACAAATAATACATATGTGGTTAAAACCACTGGTGACAATCCCGTATATCGTCGTGTGGGGCCAACCCACTGTGGTACCAAACCACTGGGACAAGTCACAAAGATGGAAATATGTGGTCAAAACCACCGGTGGTCAAAACCACTGAGACTAGTCACAATAATAATATAGAAAGCGGGGCCAACCCACTGTGTGGTCAAAACCACTGGTGATAGTCTAGAATCATGCCTTCCCCCTCCTCTCATCATACCCATTTTTATGAACATGCTTTTAATGGCATAATAATCATGCTTAACATACAAAAATCACATGGCATGGCATATACAGATTTACATAGGCATTTAACGTTTCCAATCAAGTGGACTTACCCGGAGTCCTCGCTTTTACCCACAAGGGTAACATACCCATTTCAACAGCTATTCTGGCTTTTGACAATATACATGATAAACATATTAACTAATGAAGTGTGTAAGAGTTACACACCTGATTACTCGCAATACGACACTCTCTACGTTGACACTGTCGTTAACCGACACTACAGCTATCTGCCTACTACTTTGCTCAGATGTCGGCCCACACCCAGGTGGCCAATCGCGAATAGTTGACACCGCCCTCTTCTTGAACTTAGGGGTTGGGGTCTCAGATCTAACCCCTCCTAACGCTTGGCTGGCATTAGAGTCCATGAATACCTTTAGTCACTAAATTGGATTAACGCACTGAATAATGACAATTAGAGAGATAACCCGAATGAATAGATCCCTTACCTAGGTTGACAAAACCCAGAGATTCAGCGACTCAGACCAAAGCACTGATCGAGTACCCAGTCGGCTAACACCAAGCCTTCCTTAACCCCCCTTCAATCGGCCAAGATTTACAAGATTTAGTTACTGCCTTTGGCATTTAACGCAATTAGATATGTATTTGAAACGGAAGAAACACTTACCACACCACTAGCAAAATTGATCGGGAGTGGAGGAGAATAGGTAATGATGATCCCCAAATGCCGAAGTTTGCTCCACTACGCACAGAGAAAATGAAAAGAAGCGCGATCCCTAACAGTTGATATTCGGCCAAAGTGTTGAAAAAGAGAAGAGAAGAGTAGCAGAGGTTTCGGCTAATAACAAAATAAAAGTGAAAAAGATGAAGAGAAGGAATGGTAGATGAGATTTCGGTTCTTAAAGATATGGCAAGAAAATGAATCACAAATGGTGAGTGGAGAGCAAGATAGGTTCGGCCAAACACAAAAGAAGCAAAAAGAAAAGAAATGGACAGAGGTTTAGGAGGAGTTTTCAATTTTGAAGATTCAAGGGAAGAGAAGAGATAAATGGTCTTCTAGGTTTGGCTATGCTCAAGAGATGAGAAAAGAGTAGAAGAATCCGGCTATGGCTGTTTGAAAGGAACGAAAATGAGAGATCGGCACAAAAGAAAATGGGAGAAAGGAGTTCTAAATGTTCCCCCCTTAACTAACCGAATACACACACTTCACCCAGGCCAATACCAAATTCGGCCACCTACCTCACTAGCACTCAAAACTGACAATGGAAGAACCCACACCCAAGTTTCGGCACACCCCTAAACACCCAAGAACCGAATGCTTAACCCCCTTCTAGGTCCTTGAAATTCGGCTAACACACCTCCCATTCAATCCCCCTTTTCTCTCCTTAATTTTCTCCTGACCACCTATTCAAACAAATTTGAATACTTCAAAATTCCTACATTTTCTATTCTTCACCAATTCAAATGTTTTGACTCCTGCAACACATATCCACCACAGTCCATCCTGAACACAACTCCTCCCTAGCCTTGGCGTAAAAAATAATAAGCAACAAGGGAATTCTTGCAGCTCGAACTAAGGCCCTCCAGCTTGCATGAGGTGTCACTCCCCTTGTGCTTAAGTGGCACCTCCCTTGCCACTTTACCACTGGGATTCTTGTGTCAAAACACACTAGTAATTTCCTTTAACACCTAACTCACTCAGCTCCCCCTTCTTAGAAGCCCAAAACAAAATTTTTTGCTATGACTTAGGCCTACCCTTGGCTCACGCCTGGACCCCAAAACACCCTAAACTAGCTCAACAACCATACCATCACATGCAAACACACATAAATGCAAAGACCCCAATTTAAGGATGTTACATTAGGAATAGATAGGATATATATGTCATGATATAGGATTTTCGATATATGTTATCGTGTAAGACCATGTCTGGGACGTTGGCATCGACTTGTGTTTACGTGTAAGACCATGTCTGGGACACTGGCATCGTATTTGATTCGTGTAAGACCCTATCTGGGACAGTGGCATCGATATGTGATTACATGTAAGACCACGTCTGGGACGTTGGCATTGTACTAGCTTCCGACTATCCGCATATCCTTTTTAATTCTGAATGGTTCATCGGGCAATGATAAGTGTGATCGAATGTGTAAACTGAGCTAAAATGATCAGGTATGAATGAGTTTATTTCCTACTTGAAATAAGGTAAGTAAGCTACTTGATATTTATTGTAAGTCTTGTATGAAGTAAAGGAAGAACGTATGTGAACATGGTAAGTGTATTCGGCTTAATGAAATAATGATATGAAAATTGTGGAATTGATTCTTAAATATGTGTATATATGACCATGTATATTCGGCCACATAAGTAATATATGTACATGATGTTATATTATGATGTTATATGTACATAAGTAATTTTACAAACCGAAGGTATTTTCGTAATTTTACAAACTGAGGGTATTTCAGTAATTTTACAAACCGAGGGTATTTTAATAATTTTACAAACTGAGGGTATTTCAGTAATTTTACAAACTGAGGGTATTTCAGTAATTTTACAAATCAGGGGTATTTCAGTAATTTTACAAACTGAGGGTATTTCAGTAATTTTACAAACTGAGGGTATTTCAGTAATTTTACAAACCGATGGTATTTCAGTAATTTTACAAAATGAGGGTATTTTCATAATTTTACAAACTAAAGGTATTTCAGTAATTTTACAAACCGAGGGTATTTTAGTAATTTTACAAGCTGAGGGTATTTCAGTAATTTTACAAACTGAGGGTATTTCAGTAATTTTACAAACTGAGGGTATTTCAGTAATTTTACAAACCGAGGGTATTTTAGTAATTTTACAAACCGAGGGTATTTCCGTAATTTTACAAACTGAGGGTATTTCAGAAATTTTACAAATTGAGGGTATTTCAGTAATTTTACAAACCGAGGGTATTTCAGTAATTTTACAAACTGAGGGTATTTCAGTAATTTTACAACCGTAGGAATTTTAGTAATTTTACAAACCGAGGGTATTTCAGTAATTTTACAAACCGAGGGTATTAACGACCCAACAGAAGGTCCACCGTCGCCTCGAGCGACTTAGGAAATTTAACTTGACTTAACGGTGAAGATGGGCCTAAGGCCCATTACCATGCCCAAGTGGGCCCACACACTTGTGTGGCCCATTTAGCCTAAAAACAACCACAGCTATGCAACGGCATAGCCCAAATCAATAACTTATCACATCACGGACATTTCATCTGTGTGGGCCCATAAGCCCATTGGGCCCACACGACCCCCTTTCTGCCTGACGCGGCCCGAAGCACCTAAGTCATGTGCGCGACATGATAAGCCAATCTATTTCCCATTTAATAGTGTGACTTGCATTCGCAGGCCTTATGGCCCATTGGCCCATCGAGGCCCATTCCAGCCCAAGTGACCCACTACGGCCCAAGCCCATGAATTCGCTCATGGTGGCCTTTCTCATCACACGCTTACGCTCTGTGAGCACGGTTCACCACACGCGCGATCGCACGCTCGTATGGTATCGTTCGCCGGTATTTTGGCTTTTCGGCATAATGCTGACCAACAGTCAAAATAGTACAATATACGCACCTTCGGCTTTTCAACCGATCAACATTCAGAACAGCGTATACGGATACACACCTTATCACGTTGAGTACTAAATAATCACGAGCGCCGTCACCTTCACTAGAGCGATCAACTACGATTTGCCTAGTTAAACCAAAGTATTCTAAACAGAGATAATGATGCGAATGGGCCTAGGGCCCATTCTAAACCCAAATGGGCCCACACGCTCGTGTGGCCCATTCAGTCCAAATCTAGCCACATATATGAGATTCACATAGACCAGTCCAATATCTACTACACAATCATACAATTTATTCACATGGGCCCATGGGCCCATTGGGCCCACTCGACCCAAGGCAGCCTAAACCCATGAGAACACTCATGAGGGCCTCAACTATCGCGTCGCAGCTCCCACACGTGAACTCGCACGCTCGTGTGGCTACCATCGTCGTGTGACCGGCATTTCGGCATTTGTCGCTCTACAGCTATAGTAGTGCAAAATACACACCTGATAGGAATCTGAAGTTATTCCACGCTCTGAACACTGTTCTGCGCAGAAGCCAACAATGGTCGCACCCTTGACCCCCAAGGGGTGTGTAGATCAATTTCAGTCACCACCACCGCGACCCAACGGCATACAGATCAACGAATGATCCAACGCCTAACCCAAACGAGCACGCCACAAAGCGAAAGGGATAAGCCAAGAAAGGTATGCTTACTCTCCTCATGGTTTGCTCTATTTAAAGTCAGTTTCTTGCCTATCCTCATGCTAGCTTCCCGATGTGGGATTCTCTATCAATCCTCAAAAATCGACTCATTAGCAAAATAATCCACCTTAGCGTGCAAAGGGATTCGAACCAAAGTCCTCTCGATAGCCATGTCACGCCACCACCACTAGGACACAAGCTCATTTGTGTCATAAGTCCAACACATTTAACTATAAAGCCTACCTACTCGCTTCCAGATTTATTTAAAAGAGAAACCAAAATAAATTTCAAGAGCCAAGACTTGAACCTTGGACCCCTTGCTTCCTCTATGGCGTCACTTCCTTGTCTCCCATGTGGCGCCATTTTCCACTAGACCACAACTCCTTTTGTGTCTTATTTTACCCTAATCTATTTATGAGTCATACCATTAGAGATCAGGGTTCCACTAAGGCTAAAAATCAAAATTTTTTCTATGGCCTAACTTGAACTCGGGACTTCGTAGTACCCTCTAAACACTCCAAAATCACTCACCTAATAGGTCCAACTCGCATTAGTGCCGTCCTCTTGTTCTCAAAAAAAAATTTAAACGCTCCCATGCCCAAGGCCCAATAGGCCCAATTCTACTAGGCCCAAAAATTTGGGGCGTTACACATATGTTTGAATATGATTTACTTATGATAATGTCATTAATGTGATGGATATAGGGAACCGAATATTGAAAGTATTAAATATGTGAGCATAGCTTTGATGTATACAAGTTTGGTTCGAATTTGGTAATTATGAAATATGTTCAATTGAGTTTTGATATATGTTCGAATTAATTTGGTTGAAGCTTTGAAATGTTCTTATTTGTGATACATGATTAGTAAGGTGAGAATGTTTTAAATTGTAATTATGATTCATGTATTCGAATTTAAAATAAGTAAATTTTGGATATTCAAGTTTGATAATGTTATAATTGTATCGTTATTCTTTGGTGAATGAAATGTGATAAATGATTGTGCTAAATTGTGTTTTGAACGGTAATGTAACACCCCTAACCCGAGACCGTCGCTGGAATAGGGTTAAGAGGCATTACCGATCAATCGGAACATTTCACAATCAATTCTCAACACAAAGTCAATCATCATTAAATCATATTCCAACATAATCATATAGTCTCTTATTAGGGTCCACGAGACCTCAAACACATGCTAGAAAGAAGTCGGGACTAAACCGAACACATACAAAAATTCTCGAAAATTTAAAGCTTTTTGAACACTGCAGAGGTCACACGCCCATGCAGTCAGGCCGTGTGCCTCCCACGGCTACTCCGTGCCAAAACAGGGCATGTATACTGAGTTATCCCCACGGCCACCAGGCACACCCGTGTACCATGGCCGTGTACTCTTAGGCTATATACTGACTAAATCCCACGGTCACTAGGCACACCCGTGTCCCACGACCGTGTATGCATAACAGGCCCTTTGCAAGGCCAATATGCCACCCACACTAGGGTCAATCAACAAGCTTCAAAGCAACACCAATTCATGCTTCTAAATGCATTCAAACATACCATTTCATGCACCAATTAGTCATCCACAATATCATCTACTTCTATACCTATTGACATCACAAATGAGTCCATCCAAGTATAAATTATACATCTCAAAACATTTATAATTCAAACATCATATAATCCATACCAAAACTCATCTTCTAATCACCTCTTTCATCAACCATAAAGTCATGAAACATACCACATTCATAGCTCATTCACAAACTCAATATTATCACACTTCTAAGCCAACTCACATGGCAAGGATTAAACATCACAAATCATACCATAACTTCTAGCCTATACATGCCATATTTAATCTATATACATCTTTCCAGAAGTACCAAAATAGATTATCGATAGTGTGATTGATATGCTGACGATCCCCGGATCCGAGCTAGCTTTACTGACACTGCAAAGCAGAAAAACAAATCACACAGTAAGCTTTCCAAAGCTTAGTAAGTCCGTAATATAATACATGTAATTCAACAATTCAAATCAATATACAAAAATAAACTATCACTTAGATTAATTTATCAATGATACACCAACTCAACTATACTCAATGCTCACATAGCACTCCATCCATCTACTTTCAAATCCACCAACACATAGATATCATACATACCTTAATCAACACATAGTTATCATACATACCTTAGCCAATACATAGTTATCACACATGTTTTAACCAACACATAGTTATCATACATACCTTTGCCAACACATAGTTATCACACATGCCTTAACCAACACGTAGTTATCATACATACCTTTGCCAATACATAGTTATCACACATGCGTTAACCAACACATAGTTATCATACATACCTTTGCCAATACATAGTTATCACACATGCCTTAACCAACAAATAGTTATCATAAACCCTTGCCAACACCTAGTTATCACACATGCCTTAACCAACACATAGTTATCATACATACCTTTGCCAACACATAGTTACTCACCAACCAAGCTACTCAATTGCTCGACTTTACATTTGGATCAACCTTTACTATACATTTGATTTATTCGCACACTTAGTGCCAATTCGTAATCGAAACATATTTATCATCGCACACTTAGTGCCAATTCGTTAAACCGAACTTGTATCGGTATCGCACACATAGTGCCAATTCGGTAAGCCAAAGCTTCTATCTTTTCGCACACACAGTGCTAATCATCTCCATTTCGTTTCTAATTTCGCACACTTAGTGCCCTCTAATTCAATTTCGCACATAGCATTTCTAATCTCATAATTATATATAAATTCATTTAATTTACATCACATAGATTTAGTTTACAATCAGTATTATATCCGAACTTACCTCGGACGTCGAAATACCGAAACGGTCGATTAATCGAGCATTTTTTCTTTGCCTCAATCTCGATCCGAACCTCTCTTTTCTTGGTCTATACATATTCAAATTCAATCCATTCAATCACCAATCATTCATTTTAGTCCAAACACATATATTTAGGGCATTTTATAAAATAGCCCTCACATTTTAACATTTTGACACTTTAGTCCCTAATTCATAAAATCATCAAATACACACAATTTCATATCACATATACTTAGCCGAATTCTTTCCATGCTAATACAAGCCCACACATTTCATTTATTTCACATTTTAGTCCCTCAATTTACACTTTTCTCAATTTAGCCCAATTTACTCAATTTCACCAAAAATCCAAATACAAACTATATTAACCCAACACTAAGCTTTCATATTTTACCAACTATCAACACAAAGCTCACATGTTCATCAATGGCACATCTCAAAATCTTCACTATTTCACAAAATTGAAGCATGGGTTTTAAAGAGAACAAAGCAACGATCACAAAAACATAGAAATTATCAAAAACCAAGCTCAAAACATACCTTGATTAAACCAATTTGCTAGCCGAACCTAACAAGCTTTCTTTCTTTCTTTTTCTTCACTTTCGGCAAGAAAAAGATGATAAAATGGCTTTTTATTTCTTTTGTCTTTATTATAATAACATTATAATATAATGTTTTAACTTTTATAATTAATATATATTTATAAACTATATATTTTAATCATAATGTCACCCACTATCATTATTTTTGGGCAATTTACAACATAAAACCTCTAATTTATAAAGACAACAATAATTAGGCACTTTAACAATCAGCACACAGCTTTTACACTTTACGCGATTAAGTCCTTTCTCTTAATTAAACACACAATCAATAAAATCTTCACACAAAAATTTTACACAGGTCAATTCACACACTGTTCACACAGAAAATAATATTAAAATATTATTCTGACCTCGAATTTGTGGTCTCGAAACCACTATTCCGACTAGGGTCTAAACCGGGCTGTTACAACTCTCCCCCCTTAGGGAGTTTCGTCCCCGAAAATCTTACCACTGAATAGATGCGAAAATTGCTCTCTCATAACGTTTTCAGACTCCCACGTAGCCTCTGAAAATTCAGTGTTTCTGCCATAACACTTTCACTAAGGAAATTCTTTTTTTTCTCAACTCTTTAGTCTCTCATGCCAATATTCGAATTGGTTCCTCACTATACGACAAGTCTGACTGAATCTCAACCTCAGTAGGAGCAATCATATGAGACGGGTCAGATCTGTACTGTCGAAGCATTGACACATGAAACACGTTATGAATCTTTTCCAACTCAGGTGGCAACATTAATCTATAAGTAACCGGCCCAACTCGTGAAACGATCTCATACGACCCGATTCGAAGTATTTTCTTCCACGGAGATAAAGGCAATCCCAACACAAAGTCCATCGTGATTCTCTTCTATTTCCACTCAGGAATCATAATTGGTTGTAACAGACCGGACGGAACCTGATGTTTAGCCTTAACTTGTTGACAACTAAACACTTCGACATAAAGTCAGAGATGTCCTGTTTCATACCATGCCACCAATAAAACTGTTTCAAATCATTATACATTTTTGTACTCCCCAGATGAACAGTCAAACGACTATTGTGAGGTTCATTCAAAATCAACTGAATCAACTCTGAATTCTTCGAAACACAAATCCGATCTCTAAATCTCAGACAATCATCACTATCAACTCGAAGTTCTGAATCAGAATTCAAATCACATTGAGCTCGTTTTGCTATCATCTCATCATCCATTTTCTGGGCATCACGAATCTGATGTTCGAACATCGGTCTCATCTTCAACTCAGCCAAAACTGAACCATCATCGCACAGATCTATCTGAGAATTCATAGCTCGCAAAGTATATAAAGACTTCCGACTCAAGGCATCAGCAACAACATTATCTTTGTCTGAATGATAATGAATCACAAATTCGTAATATAATACGTTCAACTCACTGAATCAAATCAATATACAAAGTAAACTATCACATAGACAGTTTCACCAAAATGTTCAAGCTTAACTATATCCGATACTCACATAACCATCCATTCATCTATTTTCAAATTCATCAACCACGTAGGTTCCATATATACCTTTTCCAACACTTAGTTAACGGTCATACATGCTATTCCATGCTCGATACTACACATCAATTGCTCTTTGTTATTTATTCAAATTAATCGCACACTTAGTGCCTTTACTTTAAAGCAAATTTAATTGGGTATCGCACACACAGTGCCGATTGATAAAGCTGAGGCTTCCATTACTTCGCACACACAGTGCTATTCACCTTCGTCCCAATTTTTAATTTCGAACACTTAGTGCCACATTTCTCAATTCCACATATAGCATTTCTAGTCAATAATCACATATTCATTCATTTCATAACCTTTAGATATAAATTTAACAACTCGTATTTCCCGCAGCTGATACATTATGCCCAGAAATCCAACCTCACGCAACCAAAACTCACATTTGCTAAACTTAGCATACAATTGTTTCTCGCGCAAAGTCTGTAACACAACTCTCAAATGCTCGGCATGTTGCATCTCATCACATAAATGAATCAGAATGTCATCAATAAACACTACAACAAAATGATCCAAATACAGTCTGAATATACGGTTCATCAAATCCATAAACACTGCAGGAGCATTCGCTAGTCCGAAAGGGATAGCTAAGAATTCATAAATCTCAGGCACAGATTCAACTTTCTTATCAGTCACTTTTATATCAATCACTTATGTCAAATAAGCTTCGCAACCCTTTCTCACATAGTTCAAAACTTTCATCGTAGATACAACAACTGGTACCCCTTTCATATCACTAAATTCAATTCAAACTATCTCACCGTTCTGACTTCTCAAATCTATACTCTTTCGTTTACAATTCACAATGACATTATGCAAAGCGAGCCAATCCATACTCAAAATTATATCAAATTTATCGAATGGTAACATCATCAAATTAGTCGAAAAGCATATATCCCGAAACATCAATGAGCAATTCTTGCACACTTTATCCATCAAGACACACTTATCTAAGGGTTCAATACTCTAATTACCAATTCAGTAGACTCAACAGGTAGAGTCTTACTTGATACTAAATTCACACATACATACACATGAGTAGGTCTTGGATCTATCAATGCAATCACATCAATATCAAATAGAGTAAAAGTACCAGTAGTGATGTCTGGAGATGATGCTTCCTCTCGTGCACGTATTGCATAAGCTCGGGCAGGTGCTCTCGCCTCCGATCTCACAGCTGTATCAGTAGTCCCTCTTTTGACTTCCACTTACATTTCTGGCATTTCTAGGTAATCTACCCCTAGCCGTCACATTACTCGGATTCACACTCTAAACATTTTCTTCCTCAGCTAACTTTGGGCAATCTCGAATGAAATGTTCTCGTGATCCACATTTATAGCAAACTCTATTGTTGTATTTGCCCCAGCATTCTCCCACATGTCGTCTTCCACACCGTCTACACTCAGGTTTGTTGCTTTTAGCACTTTCAACATTTGACTCAATTGGAGCTTGAGTTCTCGGACCAACACTTAGTCTTGCTTGGTCTTTATACGGATGTTCAAATGAAGTATTTGATCGGTTGCTTGCATCTCTAAATCTCTTTGTCGAAGGTTGAGACAACTTACTCATCGATCTTTTTCTTTCATCTCGAGCTTCAGAATCGACTTTCTTCTTTTCTTTACTGAGCTCCTCGGCTTTGCAAGCTCTTTCAACTAATACAACAAATTCGTTGATATCAAGTATCCCAACCAACAGCTTAATGTCCTCATTCAGCCCTTCTATAAAGCATTTACACATAGTAGCTTCGGTCGAAACACATTCTCGTGCATACTGGCTCAATCTCACAAATTCTCGCTTGTACTCAGTAACTGACAAACGGCCCTGTTTTAGCTCTAGAAACTCTTTAGCTTTCTGATCAATGAATCGTTGACTAATATACTTCTTTCTAAACTTAATTTGAAAGAAATCCCAGGTAATTCTCTCTCTCGGAACCAAGGACGTCAATGTCTTCCACCAGTTATAAGCCATATCTCTCAACAAAGAAACTGCACACTTAATACACTCATCAGAGGTCAACGACATCTCATCGAATACCCGAATTGTATTCTCGAGCCAAAACTTGGCTCGCTCAGCATCGTCATCAGTTGTGGCCCTAAATTCTTTGGCCCCGTACTTACGAATCTTATCCACAGGAGGTTTATTCAATCGAATCGGATCTATCACTTGTGGCACAACAAGTACTTGTGGGGGTGGAGGTTGTGGAGCAGCCGGGTTCGTTCGAACGAACTTCGAAAACCACTCACTCATCATACGGAAGAAGGCTTGCTTAGCCTCTCCTCCCTCACTACTTTCATTTGGCCTAGATGTGGCCGGCGCTATCCCTTGGGCGGGAGCAGGCGTGTTACTCTCTACATCGTCAGCAACTGCGCAATCGGGATCCATTACTATACGAAAACACATTTATAACTGTCAGAATTCATCACACTATCGCAATTTCATATATGGCATGTATAGCTAGACTCACACACGCTATGTTAGTCCGAGAATCAACTAAATCGTAGCTCTGATACCAATAAAATGTAACACCCCTAACCCGAGACCGTCGCCGGAATAGGGTTAAGAGGCGTTACGATCAATCGGAGCATTTCACAATTAATTCTCAACACAAAGTCAATCATCATTAAATCATATTCCAACATAATCATATAGTCCCTTATTAGGGTCCACGAGACCTCAAACACATGCTAGAAAAAAGTCAGGACTAAACCGAACACATACTGAAATTCTTGAAAATTTAAAGCTTTTTTGAACACTGCAGAGGTCACACACCCGTGCAGTATACTGATCCCCATGGCCACCAGGCACGCCCGTGTACCATGGCCGTGTACTCTTAGGCTATATACTGACTAAATCCCACGGTCACTAGGCACGCCCGTGTGCCACGACTGTGTATGCATAACAGGCCCTTTGCAAGGCCAATATGCCACCCACACTAGGGTCAATAACAAGCTTCAAAGCAACACCAATTCATGCTTCTAAATGCATTCAAACATACCATTTCATACACCAATTAGTCATCTAAAATATCATCTACTTCTATACCTAATGACATCACAAATGAGTCCATCCAAGTATCAATTATACATCTCAAAACATTTATAACTCAAACATCATATAATCCATACCAAAACTCATCTTCTAATCACCTCTTTCATCAACCATAAAGTCATGAAACATACCACATTCATAGCTCATTCACAAACTCAATATTATCACACTTCCAAGCCAACTCACATGGCAAGGATTAAACATCACAAATCATACCATAACTTCTAGCCTATACATGCCATATTTAATCTATATACATCTTTCCAGAAGTACCAAAATAGATTGCCGATAGTGTGATTGATATGCTGACAATCCCCGGATCCGAGCTAGCTTTACTGACACTGCAAAGCAGAAAAACAAATCACACAGTAAGCTTTCCAAAGCTTAGTAAGTCCGTAATATAATACATGTAATTCAACAATTCAAATCAATATACAAAAATAAACTATCACTTAGATTAATTTATCAATGATACACCAACTCAACTATACTCAATACTCACATAGCACTCCATCCATCTACTTTCAAATCCACCAACACATAGATATCATACATACCTTAATCAACACATAGTTATCATACATACCTTAGCCAATACATAGTTATCACACATGCTTTAACCAACACATAGTTATCATACATACCTTTGCCAACACATAGTTATCACACATGCCTTAACCAACACATAGTTATCATACATACCTTTGCCAATACATAGTTATCACACATGCGTTAACCAACACATAGTTATCATACATACCTTTGCCAACACCTAGTTATCACACATGCCTTAACCAACACATAGTTATCATACATACCTTTGCCAACACATAGTTACTCACCAACCAAGCTACTCAATTGCTCGACTTTACATTTGGATCAACCTTTACTATACTTTTGATTTATTCGCACACTTAGTGCCAATTCGTAATCGAAACATATTTATCATCGCACACTTAGTGCCAATTCGTTAAACTAAACTTGTATCGGTATCGCACACACAGTGCCAGTTCGGTAAGCCGATGCTTCTATCTTTTTGCACACACAGTGCTAATCATCTCCATTTCGTTTCTAATTTCGCACACTTAGTGCCCTCTAATTCAATTCCGCACATAGCATTTCTAATCTCATAATTATATATAAATTCATTTAATTCACATCACATAGATTTATTTTACAATCAGTATTATATCTGAACTTACCTCAGACGTCGAAATACCGAAACGGTCAATTAATCGAGCACTTTGTCTTTGCCTCGATCTCGATCCGAACCTCTCTTTTCTTGGTCTATACATATTCAAATTCAATCCATTAAATCACCAAATCATTCATTTTAGTCCAAACACATATATTTAGGGCATTTTATAAAATAGCCCTCACATTTTAACATTTCGACACTTTAGTCCCTAATTCATAAAATCATCAAATATACACAATTTTATATCACATATACTTAGCCGAATTCTTTCCATGCTAATACAAGCCCACACATTTCATTTATTTTACATTTTAGTCCCTCAATTTACACTTTTCTCAATTTAGCCCAATTTACTCAATTTCACAAAAAATCCAAATACAAACTATATTAACCCAACACTAAGCTTTCATATTTTACCAACTATCAACACAAAGCTCACATGTTCATCAATGGCACATCTCAAAATCTTCACCATTTCACAAAATTGAAGCATGGGTTTTAAAGAGCACAAAGCAACGATCACAAAAACATCGAAATTATCAAAAACCAAGCTCAAAACATACCTTGATTAAACCAATTTGCTAGCCGAACCTAACAAGCTTTCTTTCTTTCTTTTTCTTCACTTTCGGCAAGAAAAAGATGATAAAATGGCTTTTTATTTCTTTTGTCTTTACTATAATAACATTATAATATAATGTTTTAACTTTTATAATTAATATATATTTATAAACTATATATATTAATCATAATGTCACCCACTATCATTATTTTTGGGCAATTTACAACATAAAACCTCTAATTTATAAAGACAACAACGACTAGGCACTTTAACAATCAGCACACAGCTTTTACACTTTACGCGATTAAGTCCTTTCTCTTAATTAAACACACAATCGATAAAATCTTCACACAGGTCAATTCACACACTGTTCACACAGATAATAATATTAAAATATTATTCTGACCTCAGATTTGTGGTCTCGAAACCACAGTTTCGACTAGGGTCTAAACCGAGCTGTTACAACTCTCCCCCTTAGAGAGTTTCGTCCTCGAAAATCTTACCAGTGAATAGATGCAGATATTGCTCTCTCATAACGTTTTCAGACTCCCACGTAGCTTCTTCAGTTCCGTGTTTGTGCCATAACACTTTCACTAAGGAAATTCTTTTGTTTCTCAACTCTTTAGTCTCTCATGACAATATTCGAATCGGTTCCTCACTATACGACAAGTCTGACTGAATCTCAACCTCAGTAGGAGCAATCATATGAGACGGGTCAGATCTGTACTGTCGAAGCATTGAAACATGAAACACGTTATGAATCTTTCCCAACTCAGGTGGCAACATCAATCTATAAGTAACCGGCCCAACTCGTGAAACGATCTCATACGACCCGATTCGAAGTATTTTCTTCCATGGAGATAAAGGCAATCTGACACAAAGTCCGTCGTGATTCTCTTCTATTTCCACTCAGGCATCATAATTGGTTGTAACAAACCGGACGGAACCTGATGTTCAGCCTTAACTTGTTGACAACTAAACACTTCGACATAAAGTCAGAGATGTCCTGTTTTGTAACATCCTAAAATAGGGCCTATGCATTTTCGGTTTAATTGTATGAAGTGACATGTTTTAAGTATTATGAATAAATTTTGAATATTTTTTGGAAACCCAGAAATGAGTGAAAATAAGTTAGAAATGAACATTTTTGGAAACCTGAAAATGTATGGAAATATTAAGTTTAAAAATGGAAGGTGAACATTTTTAGAACCTTGGAAATGTAAGGAAATGTCTTGTAAGGAAATGTCATGGAAATGTAAGGAAATGTCAAGTTTACAGAGCCGATCGAAAATTTTTGGAAACTTAGAAATGACCTAGGAATGACGAGTTTTATGGTTTAAAAGGGGAAATTAAGGCAAGGTGACCTTAAAAGAAAAAGTTTGTGAAATTTGACACCCAAACAGGCTTGGAAAAGTGGTCTGAAGATGCCACTTAGGGCCTATGGAAATGGCGCCATATGCAAGAGGAATGGGCCTAAGTTCGAGTCACATGGGAAGCAAATAAAAGAAATTTTATTTTGCTACAAGGAGCAGAGAGGTGGACGGCACATGGCTATAAATTAGGAGCTTTTATTATTTTATAAATAGTGGATAAATAAGGGATTTATTTATCATTATTTTCAAGAGATAATTGTTGGATTAAATTTTTTTAATTTGAATAAAGAGATAAAGAGGAAAATAAGGGAGAAGTGATGGCCAAGTAAGGGACTTTGAGTTTAATAATTTCGGCTAAGTAAGGATAGTTGCTAAATTATCTTTTATTTTAAGTGATAATTAAAGGATAAAGTTATCGAGATAGAGTGGTGGCCAAGTAAGGGACTCCTTAGATGATAATTTCGGCTATAAAAGGAAGGAAGGACGGCTACTCATCAATTTGTGCTTCCTCCTTTCTCTGCCAAATTCTTAGTGCTCTCTTCTCTTCTTTTCTTTCTTTTATTTTTGCCAAGCCGAAATACCTTGTGTTCTAGCCGAATCCTCCATCTTTATTCTTCCTTCTCTTTTCTTTCTAATCCTCCAAAAGCCAAAAGTTGTGAGATCATCATCTAGCCATAGCCGAATCTCTCAAGGTTGAAGTGAAGGTGCAATCGATTTCTTCAAGTAAGGGTAAGATCTCATTCGGTTTCATCCTTTTTCTTAAGATTTGCCAAATCTAGGACTAACCCCATTAATATCTTGTTGCCAAACTTTGAAGAGATCTTTCGGGATTTACTAAGTGTCGACTACAAGGAAGGAGAAGTTCTTTTCCCCAAGGTACACCATAGGCCACGTGTTCCCTAGTTATTCGGTGAGTTTCGGGATTTAAAATCCACAAGGTAAGTTTAAGTATACTAATCCTACTAGGATTTGGATTTATGGTAGAATGGCTTTTTATTAAAGTAGTAGGTGATTAATCAAATGTAGGGATTAAGGATCCAAGCATTAGATCAAGCTTTTCGGGATCTCAAGGAAATTTTAAGCGAATCAAGTGTGTACCCCACACTAACTTTTAATAAGATTGATGGTAATATGTAAAATATGCATGTTTATAAGAATGTGGCTAAGGTACCATAATATGGTACAAAGTACTCAGGTACGTTTCCTACTTCCACTAGGATTATGAAATATGTTATTTATAACATGTGAAAATTTATAAGAATGTGAATTTAAGTATGATATGCATGATATGAATAATATGGGTCATTCGGGATTATGAAAAAAGGGGAAGTGAAGGTGATGACTACGGTCTTACTATCTGAATGTGGTGACTTTGGTCACATTATCTGAATGTGGTAACTTCGGTTACATTATCTGAATGTGGTGTCTCATGACACAATTATCTGGTGGCTATGCCACAAAATTTTATATGGACGATGAGCACGTCGATCGCAGCGCGACGCGCTTCGATGGTGTGTAGCGGATGGAGGGTTGACTTAGTAGTCCCACGGTGTGACCGGCGGTGTGCGGGGTGTGTGTAGCGGATGGACAACTAGGTTTGGGTTTGGGAATGCATCATAACCTGTATTCTATGTTTTGAATGTGTAATATATGATATGCATGATTCTATTATGATTTAGTGTCGTGTACACATTGAGTCTGTTTGACTCACCCCGTTGGGGAACATTTTTCATGTGATGAACAGTGATGGACCGGGACGGCAGAACTTGTGGTGGCCATGCTCAACATGAAGTTTATATTTTTGAGGACTCTTGAATTTATTTTAGTACTTTGAATTATTTTGGGAATTATTTGATGTAATAAGGCCATAAGGCCATAGTTGAATTACTTTACACTTATTATTATTTATTATGATTATGAATTTTATGTATTAAAATTTAATTAAAATTTCTTTTAAACTAAACCCTAAATATTTTGTCACTTAAGATAAAAGGGATTTCAATATAAAACGAACCTGTTTTCAACACAAGCCCAACCCAAAACAATATTTTTCTTAAAATCACACAAGTTTTCCTAAGAACAAAAGAATTTTGAACCGGTTTACTTGAGGAACATACCAAATCTGGTCAAAGCTCGTGGGCCGGGTTTGGGGTGTTTCAGTTTGGTATCAGAGCCCGGTTTTAAACTCTCGGCCTGTAGGCTAAGGCCCAAAACATTTTCAAATCGATCCCAAATGAGTTTTATGAAAGTATTTTTGAAAATGAGCAGGTTTTTTGGCATGGCACCTAAGTCTCCGACCCGCAGTCCACCAGGTAAGTACCCCTAACCATTTTTGTGATTATGTGGTTTATGTTATGAATTATGGAAGGGTAGAAGAGGAATGGAACGTAGAATAGCATGATAGGAACTTGAACCCTAGGACTAGTTTACTCAAACACAAACACATAAGACTTAATTCCATTAAACAAACCTATGACTAAGACGCCGAGTTAGGGTGTGGTAACCATTATGCGCATGTCTAGGATTGGATCCGGAAGAGCTTGGTACTTAAGCAGTCCTAGTGACTCACCTCCTCTTCGCTGGAATCCTGCCTGGTGCGTAGCTTCGGTTCACCCTAACCAAGAGGACTCGGTCATAGGCTAAACACAATGACTAAAACTCGAAAGGGAACTAGCCGTGTTTTTATAAACCCTAGTTTTAAAACTCTTAAAATTACCTTTTTAATTTGTGAGAACTATTTTTACAAAATTCTTTCGAAAAAATTTTGATTTACAAAATTACAAAAATGCCCCTGTATTGTAAATTACTAAAATACCCTCGACTTTTGCTAAAATATTTCTACTTTACAAAAATACCAAAAACTTCTGTTTTACAAATAACAACATACCCTGATTTGGAGAATTTAACTGAATCGCTTTGACTTCCAAAATTACCAAAATAACCTCGATTTACAAATTTTTTGCAACACCTCCGATTTGGAAAACAAAATAACCCAGAGATTTTGTAAATTCTGAAATACCTTTAATTTGAAAAATATTTTCGAATTGACCCCGATTTATTACCAAAATACCCCTGTAGGGGAAAGACGAAATTACCCCTGGGTAGGGAAATGGATGGAATGGCCATAAAAGTGTAGTGAATGATGTTGTGAATGAATGTGACTTCGTGGAAAAATGAATGTGTCTCTGCTTATGAATGTGAATGTGACTCCCTGAGTTAGAGTAGTGAACTTGAACTAGAAACTTTGGTTGATCGAAAGAACTACTTCAACATCTCTTTTCATAAACTGTTCGCGAATAATCGATGGAACAAAATTTCGATGCATAAAACTTTTTAATCAGATTAAATCGGGACGTTAGAAATGAGTTCTAGGGGCGTGAACTTAGAGATCGTGTGCCTAGAAAGTATGATGGTTCTATTAAGATCAGTCATGCAGACATAAGCGTAGTGCGGTGAGTTAAGAGGTACGATTATTCGTTAATAAGTAATTTCGAGGACGAAATTATTTTTAAGGAGGGTAGAACTGTAACATCCTAAAATAGGGCCTATGCATTTTCGGTTTAATTGTATGAAGTGACATGTTTTAAGTATTATGAATAAATTTTGAATATTTTTGGAAACCCTAAATGAGTGAAAATAAGTTAGAAATGAACATTTTGGAAACACAAAACGTATGGAAATGTTAAGTTTAAAAATGGAAGGTGAACATTTTTAGAATCTTGGAAATGTAAGGAAATGTCTTGTAAGGAAATGTCATGGAAATGTAAGGAAATGTCAAGTTTACAGAGCCGATCGAAAATTTTTGGAAACTTAGAAATGACCTAGAAATGACGAGTTTTAAGGTTTAAAAGGGGAAATTAAGGCAAGGTGACCTTAAAAGAAAAAGTTTGTGAAATTTGACACCCAAACAGGCTTGGAAAAGTGGTCTGAAGATGCCACTTAGGGCCTATGAAAATGGCGCCATATGCAAGAGGAATGGGCCTAAGTTCGAGTCACATGGGAAGCAAATAAAAGAAATTTTATTTTGCTACAAGGAGCAGAGAGGTGGACGGCACATGGCTATAAATTAGGAGCTTTTATTATTTTATAAATAGTGGATAAATAAGGGATTTATTTATCATTATTTTCAAGAGATAATTGTTGGATTAAATTCTTTTAATTTGAATAAAGAGATAAAGAGGAAAATAAGGGAGAAGTGATGGCCAAGTAAGGGACTTTGAGTTTAATAATTTCGGCTAAGTAAGGATAGTTGCTGAATTATCTTTTATTTTAAGTGATAATTAAAGGATAAAGTTATCAGATAGAGGAGTGGTGGCCAAGTAAGGGACTCCTTAGATGATAATTTCAGCTATAAAAGGAAGGAAGGAGGGCTACTCATCAATTTGTGCTTCCTCATTTCTCTGCCGAATTCTTAGTGCTCTCTTCTCTTCTTTTCTTTCTTTTATTTTTGCCAAGCCGAAATACCTTGTGTTCTAGCCGAATCCTCCATCTTTATTCTTCCTTCTCTTTTCTTTCTAATCCTCCCAAAGCCGAAAGTTGTGAGATCATCATCTAGCCATAGCCGAATCTCTGAAGGTTGAAGTGAAGGTGCAATCGATTTCTTCAAGTAAGGGTAAGATCTCATTCGGTTTCATCCCTTTTTCTTAAGATTTGCCAAAATCTAGGACTAACCCCATTAATATCTTGTTGCCAAAACTTTGAAGAGATCTTTTGGGATTTACTAAGTGTCGACTACAAGGAAGGAGAAGTTCTTTTCCCGAAGGTACACCATAGGCCACGTGTTCCCCAGTTATTCGGTGAGTTTCGGGATTTAAAATCCACAAGGTAAGTTTAAGTATACTAATCCTACTAGGATTTGGATTTATGGCCGAATGGCTTTTTATTAAAGTAGTAGGTGATTAATCAAATGTATGGATTAAGGATCCAAGCATTAGATCAAGCTTTTCGGGATCTCAAGGAAATTTTAAGCGAATCAGGTGTGTACCCCACACTAACTTTTAATAAGATTGATGGTAATATGTAAAATATGCATGTTTATAAGAATGTGGCTAAGGTACCATAATATGGTACAAAGTACTCAGGTACGTTTCCTACTTCCACTAGTATTATGAAATATGTTATTTATAACATGTGAAAATTTATAAGAATGTGAATTTAAGTATGATATGCATGATATGAATAATATGGGTCATTCGGGATATATGAAAAAGGGGAAGTGAAGGTGATGACTACGGTCTTACTATCTGAATGTGGTGACTTTGGTCACATTATCTGAATGTGGTAACTTCGGTTACATTATCTGAATGTGGTGTCTCATGACACAATTATCTGGTGGCTATGCCACAAAATTTTATATGAACGATGAGCACGTCGACTGCAGCGACTGCCTTCGATGGTGTGTAGCGGATGGAGGGTTGACTTAGTAGTCCCCACGGTGTGACTGGCAGGTACGGGGGTGTGTAGCGGATGGAAAACTAGGTTTGGGTTTGGGAATGCATCATAACCTGTATTCTATGTTTTGAATGTGTAATATGTGATATGCCCGATTCTATTATGATTTAGTGTCGTGTACACATTGAGTCTGTTTTGACTCACCCGTTGGGAACATTTTTCAGGTGATGAATGTTGATGGACCGGGACTACGAGAACTTGTGGTGGCCATGCTCAACATGAAGTTTATATTTTTGAGGACTCTTGAATTTATTTTAGTACTTTGAATTATTTTGGGAATTATTTGATGTAATAAGGCCATAAGGCCATAGCTGAATTACTTTACACTTATTATTATTTATTATGATTATGAATTTTATCTATTAAAATTTAATTAAAATTTCTTTTAAACTAAACCCTAAATATTTTGTCACTTAAGATAAAAGGGATTTCAATATAAAACGAACCTGTTTTCAACAGAAGCCCAACCCAAAACAATATTTTTCTTAAAATCACACAAGTTTTCCTAAGAACAAAAGAATTTTGAACTGGTTTACTTGAGGAACATACCAAATCTGGTCAAAGCTCGTGGGCCGGGTTTGGGGTGTTTCATTTGATATCGAGCCAGCTTTAAATTCTCGGCCATGTGGCTAAGGCCCAAAACGTTTTCAAATCGAGGCCAAATGAGTTTTATGAAAGCATTTTTGAAAATGAGCAGGTTTTTGGCATGGCACCTAAGTCTCCGACCATGATCCACTGTAAGTAAGTACCCTAACCATTTTTGTGATTTTGTGGTTTATGTTATGAATTATGGAAGGGTAGAAGAGAAATGGAACGTAGAATAGCATGATAGGAACTTGAACCCTAGGACTAGTTTACTCAAACACAAACACATAAGACTTAATTCCATTAAACAAACCTATGACTAAGGCAGAGTTAGGGTGTGGTAACCATTATGCGCATGTCTAGGATTGGATCCTAAGAGCACAGTACTTAAGCGGTCCTAGTGACTCACCTCCTCTTCGCTGGAATCCTGCCTGGTGCGTAGCTTCTGTTCACCCTAACCAAGAGGACTCGGTCATAGGCTAAACACAATGACTAAAACCCGAAGGGAACTAGCCGTGTTTTTATAAACCCTAGTTTTAAAACTCTTTAAATTACCTTTTTAATTTGTGAGAACTATTTTTACAAAATTCTTTGAAAAATTTTGATTTACAAAATTACAAAAATGCCCACTGTATTGTAAATTACTAAAATACCCTCGACTTTTGCTAAAATATTTCTACTTTACAAAAATACCAAAAACTTCATTTTACAAATAACAAGATACCCCGATTTGGAAAATTTAACTGGCCGCTTCGACTTCCAAAATTACCGAAATAACCTCGATTTAAAAATTTTTTGTAACACCTCATTTGGAAAACAAAATAACCCAGAGATTTTGTAAATTCTGAAATACCTTTAATTTGAAAAATATTTTCGAATTGACCTCGATTTATTACCAAAATACCCTGTAGGGGAAAGACGAAATTACCCACAGGTAGGGAAATGGATGGAATGGCCATAAAAGTGTAGTGAATGATGTTGTGAATGAATGTGACTTCGTGGAAAAATGAATGTGTCTCTCGCTTATGAATGTGAATGTGACTCCTGAGTTAGAGTAGTGAACTTGAACTAGAAACTTTGGTTGATCGAAAGAACTACTTACAACATCTCTTTTCATAAAAACGTTCGCGAATAATCGATGGAACAAAATTTACGATGCATAAAACTTTTTAATCGAGATTAAATCGCGACGTTAGAAATGAGTTCTAGGGGCGTGAACTTAGAGAAGCGTGCCTAGAAAGTATGATGGTTCTATTAAGATCGAGTGCATGCAGCATAAGCGTAGTGCGGTGAGTTAAGAGGTACGATTATTCGTTAATAAGTAATTTCGAGGACGAAATTATTTTTAGGAGAGGGTAGAACTGTAACATCCTAAAATAGGGCCTATGCATTTTCGGTTTAATTGTATGAAGTGACATGTTTTAAGTATTATGAATAAATTTTGAATATTTTTGGAAACCCGGAAATGAGTGAAAATAAGTTAGAAATGAACATTTTGGAAACACTGAAATGTATGGAAATGTTAAGTTTAAAAATGGAAGGTGAACATTTTTAGAACCTTGGAAATGTAAGGAAATGTCTTGTAAGGAAATGTCATGGAAATGTAAGGAAATGTCAAGTTTACAGAGCCGATCGAAAGTTTTTGGAAACTTAGAAATGACCTAGAAATGACGAGTTTTAAGGTTTAAAAGGGGAATTAAGGCAAGGTGACCTTAAAAGAAAAAGTTTGTGAAATTTGACACCCAAACAGGCTTGGAAAAGTGGTCTCAAAGATGCCACTTAGGGCCTATGGAAATGGCGCCATATGCAAGAGGAATGGGCCTAAGTTCGAGTCACATGGGAAGCAAATAAAAGAAATTTTATTTTGCTACAAGGAGCAGAGAGGTGGACGGCACATGGCTATAAATTAGGAGCTTTTATTATTTTATAAATAGTGGATAAATAAGGGATTTATTTATCATTATTTTCAAGAGATAATTGTTGGATTAAATTCTTTTAATTTGAATAAAGAGATAAAGAGGAAATTAAGGGAGAAGTGATGGCCAAGTAAGGGACTTTGAGTTTAATAATTTTGGCTAAGTAAGGATAGTTGCTGAATTATCTTTTATTTTAAGTGATAATTAAAGGATAAAGTTATCAGATAGAGGAGTGGTGGCCAAGTAAGGGACTCCTTAGATGATAATTTCGGCTATAAAAGGAAGGAAGTTGGGCTACTCATCAATTTGTGCTTCCTCCTTTCTTTGCCGAATTCTTAGTGCTCTCTTCTCTTCTTTTCTTTCTTTTATTTTTGCCAAGCCGAAATACCTTGTGTTCTAGCCGAATCCTCCATCTTTATTCTTCCTTCTCTTTTCTTTCTAATCCCTCCAAAAGCCGAAAGTTGTGAGATCATCATCTAGCCATAGCTGAATCTCTGAAGGTTGAAGTGAAGGTGCAATCGATTTCTTCAAGTAAGGGTAAGATCTCATTCAGCCATCCTTTTTCTTAAGATTTGCCAAATCTAGGACTAACCCCATTAATATCTTGTTGCCGTAAACTTTGAAGAGATCTTTCGGGATTTACTAAGTGTCGACTACAAGGAAGGAGAAGTTCTTTTCCCCGAAGGTACACCATAGGCCACGTGTTCCCTAGTTATTCGGTGAGTTTCAGGATTTAAAATCCACAAGGTAAGTTTAAGTATACTAATCCTACTAGGATTTGGATTTATGGCCGAATGGCTTTTTATTAAAGTAGTAGGTGATTAATCAAATGTAGGGATTAAGGATCCAAGCATTAGATCAAGCTTTTCGGGATCTCAAGGAAATTTTAAGCGAATCAGGTGTGTACCCCACACTAACTTTTAATAAGATTGATGGTAATATGTAAAATATGCATGTTTATAAGAATGTGGCTAAGGTACCATAATATGGTACAAAGTACTCAGGTACGTTTCCTACTTCCACTAGGATTGTGAAATATGTTATTTATAACATGTGAAAATTTATAAGAATGTGAATTTAAGTATGATATGCATGATATGAATAATATGGGTCATTCGGGATATATGAAAAAGGGGAAGTGAAGGTGATGACTACGGTCTTACTATCTGAATGTGGTGACTTCGGTCACATTATCTGAATGTGGTAACTTCGGTTACATTATCTGAATGCGGTGTCTCATGACACAATTATCTGGTGGCTATGCCACAAAATTTTATATGGACGATGAGCACGTCGACTGCAGCGACTGCCTTCGATGGTGTGTAGCGGATGGAGGGTTGACTTAGTAGTCCCCACGGTGTGTGACCGGCGCAGTGCGGGGTGTGTAGCGGATGGACAACTAGGTTTGGGTTTGGGAATGCATCATAACCTGTATTCTATGTTTTGAATGTGTAATATGTGATATGCATGATTCTATTATGATTTAGTGTCGTGTACACATTGAGTCTGTTTGACTCACCCGTTGGGGAACATTTTTCAGTGATGAACAAAGTGATGGATCTGGGACTAGCAGAACTTGTGGTGGCCATGCTCAACATGAAGTTTATATTTTTGAGGACTCTTGAATTTATTTTAGTACTTTGAATTATTTTGGGAATTATTTGATGTAATAAGGCCATAAGGCCATAGTTGAATTACTTTACACTTATTATTATTTATTATGATTATGAATTTTATCTATTAAAATTTAATAAAAATTTCTTTTAAACTAAACCCTAAATATTTTGTCACTTAAGATAAAAGGGATTTCAATATAAAACGAACCTGTTTTCAACACAAGCCCAACCCAAAACAATATTTTTCTTAAAATCACACAAGTTTTCCTAAGAACAAAAGAATTTTGAACCGGTTTACTTGAGGAACATACCAAATCTGGTCAAAGCTCGTGGGCCGGGTTTGGGGTGTTTCTTGTTTCATACCATGCCACCAATAAAACTGTTTCAAATCATTATACATTTTTGTACTCCCCAGATGAACAGTCAAACGACTATTGTGAGGTTCATTCAAAATCAACTGAATAAAATCTGAATTCTTCGGAACACAAATCCGATCTCTAAATCTCAGACAATCATCACTATCAACTCAAAGTTCTGAATCAGAATTCAAATCACATTGAGCTCGTTTTGCTATCATCTCATCATCCATTTTCTGGGCATCACGAATCTGATGTTCGAACATCGGTCTCATCTTCAACTCAGCCAAAACTGAACCATCATCGCACAGATCTATCTGAGAATTCATAGCTCGCAAAGTACATAAAGACTTCCAACTCAAGGCATCAGCAACAACATTATCTTTGTCTAAATGATAATCAATCACAAATTCGTAATATAATACGTTTAACTCACTGAATCAAATCAATATACAAAGTAAACCATCACATAGATAGTTTCAACCCTCGACAAAGAGATTGAGAGATGCAAGTGGATCTATCAATGCAATGACATCAATATCAAATAAAGTGAAAGTACCGGTGATGACGTCTGGAGATGATGCTTCCTCTCGTGCACGTATAGCATAAGCTCAGGCAAGTGCTCTCGCCTCTGACCTCACAGCTGTGTCAGTAGTCCCCCTTTGGCTTCCACTCACATTTTTGGTGTTTCTAGGCGGACTACCTCTAGCCGTCACATTACTCGGTCTTTCATTCTGAATATTTTCCTCTTCAACCATCTTTGGGCAATCTCGAATAAAATGATCTCGGGATCCACATTTATAACAACCTCTATTATTGTACTTGCCCCAGCATTCTCCAACATGTCATCTTCTACATTGTCGGCACTTAGGTTTGTTACTCTTAACGCTGTCAACACTTAATTTAATCGGAGCTTCAGTTCGTGGACTAGCACTTTGCCTCGAACGATCTCTACTTGGATGTCCAAACGAAGCATTTGAATGATTTCTTCCATCTCTAAGTCTCTTTGTCGAGGGTTGAAAAAACTTATATATTTAGGGCATTTTATAAAATAGCCCTCACATTTTCACATTTCGACACTTTAGTCCCTAATTCATAAAATCATCAAATACACACAATTTCATATCACATATACTTAGCCGAATTCTTTCCATGCTAATACAAGCTCACACATTTCATTTATTTCAAATTTTAGTCCCTCAATTTACACTTTTCTCAATTTAGCCCAATTTACTCAATTTCACCAAAAATCCAAATACAAACTATATTAACCCAACACTAAGCTTTCATATTTTACCAACTATCAATACAAAGCTCACATGTTCATCAATGGCACATCTCAAAATCTTCACCAATTCACAAATTTGAAGCATGGGTTTTAAAGAGCACAAAGCAACGATCACAAAAATATAGAAATTATCATAAACTGAGCTCAAAACATACATTGATTAAACCAATTTGCTAGCCGAACCTAACAAGCTTTCTTTCTTTCTTTTTCTTCACTTTCGACAAGAAAAAGATGATAAAATGGCTTTTTATTTCTTTTGTCTTTATTATAATAACATTATAATATAATGTTTTAACTTTTATAATTAATATATATTTATAAACTATATTTATTAATCATAATGTCACCCACTATCATTATTTTTGGGCAATTTACAACATAAAACCTATAATTTATAAAGACAACAACAATTAGGCACTGTAACAATCATCACACAACTTTTACACTTTACGCGATTAAGTCCTTTCTCTTAATTAAACACACAATCGATAAAACTTCACACAGAAATTTCACACAGGTCAATTCACACACTGTTCACACAGAAAATATTATTAAAATATTATTCTGACCTCGGATTTGTGGTCTCGAAACCACTGTTCCAACTAGGGTCTAAACCGGGCTGTTACAGGTAATGCCTCGTAACCTTATCCGGTGACAGATACGGTTAGGGGTGTTACATTTAACTAAGGACTTTATAATTTAATCCAACCAAATACATGTTTTTCTATTTCCCAAAATAAATACTATTTATTAATTAATTTGATCAGATAAATTAATTTTTAAATTAAATAATTATCTCAATCCAATTCTAATTCCATTAAAGTCATGACAACTTTACCTTAAAAGAATCTATGAGAAAATATATTTAATTTAAATATTCAATGGATTCACAATAAAAATTTAATTTAACTTCATTTTCAAACTTTAATTATTTGATTAAATAATAATTCAGAAAACTTAAATTAAATTTCAACTCATTTCCATACTTAGAGATAAAAACATATTCATTTTTGAATGTAACCAATTTCTTTACATTTATCAAATCCATCCATTTCTATTCATTTGATTCTATATGCAAATCATTTCTCTAAATGATTTATAATTAAGTTCTAGCTTTTCACCTATTAATTATAAACTCATTTAGACACGAAGTTATTCCACTATAGTATCGTGACTGAGCTCTCTCTAATTGCATACCATTACGGAAGCTAATCGATCAATGCTTATCCAATGACCTTATCGTAAGTGTATTACCCTCATAGGGTATCCTTAATATCTTTGGGATAAATTTGTTCTCCCAATATGATCAAAATTTATCTCATGGTAATCATTACATCTTCCTTCATGAAAAGTCAATTACTATCACATAGTAATTAAGTCATTTATCACAATCACAAACACAAACAACCTGTGGCCACATTTACTTTTCATCTATCATATAATGCCAATGAGAAGATATCATTCACACATTTCATGGGTTATGAATTCCACTATTGTGAATGATGTTATATATTGCAGAAGTCGTATACCCAATGCACCATCTTTCGATTCCTTCTTTATTTTAACTCAGGCGTTCACTTAAATCAAAGTATACGAGTCACATGTGCATAGTCCACCATCCACTTAGGATTAAGGTATGCCACACTATGAACATCACGGGTAAATAAATACATAAATGGATTTAAGATCTATCCTCCTTGGATATTTCCTGACGTACTGTCAGTCTAATCAGTCACATATATGTCTCTATCTTCTGAGAGTCATCCGCTCCGATTCTCAAGAAGAAGCATCTCCACAATTAGACTTGATGGACGATATATTAGTCTTTCAATAGATTTGCTCATTTTTGATTAGACAAAGAAATTTTTAGGTTCATCTACTAATACAAGCTATATTTTCGTATTATAATCCGACCATGTAATATTGCTTAGTATTAGTTAAACATTAGACAACTGACCGTGCCCCAGTGTGCGTGCACCGGAGCTTAGAAAATTGCAATTACATATATATGATATGTGCAGTGTCTACAAGAGTACAAGTCAAATTATAATATAATTTTTAATTTACAACAAAATACTTTGGAAGAATTCAGAGGATCATATTGAAGGGAGGTTTGTTTAAACGAAATTGTTAACTCAAACTACACACTAAACAGGTCTGAATATTACTAGCACCAAAATCATGGTACGACAGAACCGTAATAAGTGGATTGAAGAATGAAAATAATAGAAACAAAATGCCGATGTTAAGAATCAAATAAACAGGTAGAAGGGTGAATAACTTCTATGTTCATGATTAACTTGAGTCTAGTGTTTTTATTAATTAGCTAATAATTAACCTAACTAATACCTTTAGGCCTATAACTAGATTAATGAATCGACTTACTTTACTTTTCTTTTGACCTAATAAACTAAACTAGTTTAGATTAAGTTGATTACTAGTAGACTATCCTTTCATCCTCATCTACCTAACTAACTTCTTAGAGTCATCAATTTTAGGGTTTATTCCGCTTAATCTACTCAAACTAACTATATGCAAAACCTACCAAGCTAATCAACCCAACTTCAATCGTCATCCCTTCCTAGGTTTTTAGTTACAACACATTCTAAATGCAATAATTCCTATCAATTTATTAAACATTAAGAAGATATAAAATAAATAGTAGAGAAGATATGCTCAGAATCTACAGATGTTATTGTGTTCTTAACTTTTTAGACCCTTGAATGATTTGCCAATTGTTGAAATTAGTGAAGTAAAGGTTGATAGAAATGAAATAGAAAAGAAAGTAAACCTAAAACTTAAATTCAAATCGAAAGAATGTTTACAACTGAATGGAAATTAAAAAATAGAACTAAACCCTAATTAAGAACATAAAAATAAAGTTTAATTTAATGAACTAAGATCTTACTCTCTAATGAAATCTTGGGAGCTAACATTTATAGTGTTCAGGTTAGATGACCAAATTAGGTTAATTACAAGTTGCTAAACATGTTAATTGTAACGACCCATTTTTAGTCAAATCAAAACAGTGGCTTTGGGACCACAAATTTGAAGTTGAAATTATTATTTTATTATTATTTTAATGTCTACAGCATTAAAATATGTTCATGTGAAAATTTCGTTAAGAAAATTTATCGTTTGATTAGTTAATTTGATAAAAAGGACTAAATCCCGTAAAGTGAAAAATTGGAGTTCTATAAGCTAAAAGGGTTTATTAGCTATGAAATTAAATAGTGGAGGTCCTTATATTATAAATAGACCATTTTTATATTGGGTGGACATTTATGGACATGTTATTAATTGATTTAAAGGTTAATTAGTAAGGTTAATTTAGTAAATTAGCAAATAAATTAAAATAAGTAAAAACAAAACCATAATTTGTGTCCATCTTCTTCACCTAGCCGATTTTTAAAGGAATAAAACATCACCATTTTAGGTTTGAGCATTCAACAAGTTCTTCTTGAGCATGTAAGTCCATTTTTGTTCGATTTTTAATGATTTCTATGTTTTTGTGATTGTTGCAACTAGGTCTATCTAGCCCAGGGACTAATTTGCAAAATTGTTAAATATTTTGAATGTTTCCATTGATGAATACATGAGTATTTTGATGTTTTATGATAGATTTTGAATGCTTGTTGATAGATATACAAGTTTTGTTAAGTGATTTTTAGAGAAAATGCAAATTAGGGGCTAAATTGTGAAATGTGTAAATTTAGTGGTTAAAATGTGAAATAAATGAGAAATATGGGCTGCTAGGGACCTAATTGAATTTTGACTAGTATGGGTTATGTTTGAATTTCATGAATTTGTGATTTTATGAAATAAGGACTAAATTGTAAAAGTTGTGAAATTCTAAGGGTAAAAGTGTAAATGTGTTTTAAAGTGTATTTTGGTCTAAATTGAATAGCAAGGTAATTAAATAAGCTGAATTTGATTATATTTAGATCAAGAAAGGTGAAATACAGACTTAGATCGGGGAAAGAACAAAGTTACGGAATAGTTGACTCGTTTTGCCGTTTTAGCATCCGAGGTAAGTTCGTATGTAATAAACATTGTTATAATTATGCTTTAAATGCTTTCTGTAACACCCCAAACCCGGCCCACAAGCCCTGACCGGATCTGGTATGCCACTGCGGAAAAACGTTTGAAGACTGATTTCACTTTTGGGAAAAACATTAAAAATTTTGTCATTTGAAAACCATGTCCAATTAAAAATTCTAAATAATATAAGCTTGACAAAAATATCCAAATTAAAAGCACTTCCAAATAATAATTTAATGGTCGTCTAGCTTAAACATAATAGAAATGTTCAATCACTTCAATGGGCCTTATTACAATAAACAATTAAACAAAAGTTCTTAGTAATAAACTGAATAAAATAAAGAAGATGTCTTCTGCATGGGCCACCTCGTATCCACTCCAACCCGGTCCAATCACCACGAATCATCTGCGATGTTTAATAAAAATTGGGTGAGTCATACAGACTCAGTGTGTAATTAATCCACTGAATTCCACCCACATGTTAACCACATATTAACCCATATATCAGATATCAATTATCAAATTCACATGTTATCACATTCTGGGCTTGGCCCATATTCATATCACATTCATCTAATAGGGTAGTTAACCACATAGTTTCCACATCTTGGGGCTTGGCCCATTTCATCATCAACCCATATGACGATAATGAGTTTATGCAAAGTGCACCCATCCCAACCTAGGGTCCATCCGTTACACCTACCTTAGCGGACCCCCGCCCAAGGCCGTGGCTAATCCACCGATCAACTAAGTGATCCCACATATCTTACCTTGGCGGACTTGTCGCTCAAGGCCGTGGTTGAGCCACCGATCACCTAAGTGATCCCACATATCATTCATACCACGGTGATGCACACGACTATCAACCGCCGAGGTGGGCACCTAGCCAACACCTCCCTTGATGAAGCACATAGCTAACATCAAGCGCTAACGTAGAACAAGGCTAACATTAGACCACGTACATAAAGTACACCCGCACCTTCTTTCATATCCCAACCCATGCACATGCCACATAAAATAATGATACAATGTAATGATGCATGAGCATGTTCATCAAGCATATTATCACATATTCATATTAATAATCACATATCATCGTTTTGGTACTTACAGTTATCGACATACCCTTGAGGGTATCCTTATCACAATTTCCACTTGCACTAGTTAGCACATTCATAACACATACACATTTCACATACATATCATATACCCAAAAAAAGCGGTGGGTTAATCACACACCGACCACTTGGAGAACTATGCTTTCGATCATCGATGCTATCACTAGGCGATACTACGGCTATTTGCCTACTTTCTTGTTCGACGACGTGGTCCACACCCCCCGTGGCCAATCCCTAACTCGCGAGACAGATCTCTTCTTAAACTTCGGGATAGGGACCTTCCTTTCCCTTCTTGAATGGTATTCGCCTCCATCAACACACTTAATCGTAAGAATCGATTTAATCATCAATATACGAATTCTTAACAAAATATCCACAACTTATCATACTTACCGAAAGGGTCTTGAAATCCCGAAAGCTTGATCTAATGCTTAGATCCTTAATCCCTACATTTGATTAATCACCTACTACTTTAATAAAAAAAGCCATTCGCCATAAATCCAAATCCTAGTAGGATTAGTATACTTAAACTTACCTTGTTGTCGTTTGACTTAAGAATCAAGTCTTGAAATCTCTATATACTCTTCTTGCATTCGCCAAGCATTGAATCAATTAACTTGGTTAGTTTTGGCTTTTGAATAATTAATGAACACATATATTTACCAAACATGGCCTTGGCCGAATGCTATAGACACTTACCTTGTGGATTTTAAATCCAAAACTCACCGAATAACTAGGGAACACGTGGCCTATGGTGTACCTTCGAAAAAGAACTTCTCCTTCCTTGTAGTCGACACTTAGTAAATCTCGAAAGATCTCTTCAAAGTTTCGGCAACAAGATATTAATGGGGTTAGTCCTAGATTTTGGCAAATCTTAAGAAAAAGGATGAAACCGAATGAGATCTTACCCTTACTTGAAGAAATCGATTGCACCTTCACTTCAACCTTCAGAGATTCGGCTATGGCTAGATGATGATCTCACAACTTTTGGCTTTTGGAGGGATTAGAAAGAAAAGAAAAGGAAGAATAAAGATGGAGGATTCGGCTAGATCACAAGGTATTTCGGCTTGGCAAAAATAAAAGAAGAAGAAGATTTGGTGAAGAGAATTCGGCAGAGGCTTTCAAAGAACAGATAATAATGCAGAATGGCCTCTCTTTTCCTTTTATAGCCGAAATTATCATCTAAGGAGTCCCTTACTTGGCCATCACTCTTCTATTTTAATAGCTTTATCTCTTTAATTATCACTTAAAATAAAAGATAATTCAGCAACTATCCTTACTTAGCCGAAATTATTAAACTCAAAGTCCCTTACTTGGCCATCACTTCTCCTTTATTTTCCTCTTTATCTCTTTATTCAAATTAAAAGAATTTAATCCAACAATTATCTCTTGAAAATAATGATAAATAAATCCCTTATTTATCCACTATTTATAAAATAATAAAAGCTCCTAATTTATAGCCATGTGCCGTCCACCTCTCTGCTCCTTGTAGCAAAATAAAATTTCTTTTATTTGCTTCCCATGTGACTTGAACCCAGGCCCAACACCTTGCATGTGGCGCCATTTCCAGAGGCCCTAAGTGGCATCTTCAAGCCACTTTTCCAAGCCTGTTTTTGTGTGTCAAATTTCACAAACTTTTTCTTTTAAGGCCACCTTGCCTTAATTTCCCCTTTTAAACCTTAAAACTCGTCATTTCTAGGTCATTTCTAAGTTTCCAAAAATTTTCGATCGGCTCTGTAAACTTGGCATTTCCTTACATTTCCATGACATTTCCTTACAAGACATTTCCTTACATTTCAGAGACATTTCCTTACATTTCCATGACATTTCCTTACAAGACATTTCCTTACATTTCCAAGGTTCTAAAAATGTTCACTTTCCTCTTTTAAACTTAACATTTCCATACATTTTCAGTTTTCCAAAAATGTTCATTTCTAACTTATTTTCACTCATTTCCTGGTTTCCAAAATATTCAAAATTTATTCATAATACTTAAAACATGTCACTGCATACAATTAAACCGAAAATGCATAGGCCCTATTTTAGGATGTTACAGCTTCTACCCTCCTTAAAAATAATTTCGTCCTCGAAATTACTTATTAACGAATAATCGTACCTCTTAACTCACCGCACTACGCTTAAGTCGCGCACTCGATCTTAATAGAATCATCATACTTCCTAGGCACGATCTCTAAGTTCACGTCCCTAGAACTCATTTCTAACGTCGCGATTTAATCTGATTAAAAAGTTTTATGCATCGTAAATTTTGTTCCACCGATTATTCGCGAACGCTTTTATGAAAAGAGATGTTCAGAAGTAGTTCTTTCGATCAACCAAAGTTTCTAGTTCAAGTTCACTACTCTAACTCAGGGAGTCACATTCACATTCATAAGCAGAGACACATTCATTTTTCCATGAAGTCACATTCATTCACAACATCATTCACTACACTTTTATGGCCATTCCATCCATTTCCCTACCCAGGGGTAATTTCGTCATTTTCCCTACAGGGGTATTTTGGTAATAAATCGGGGTCAACTCGAAAATATTTTTCAAATTAAAGGTATTTCAGAATTTACAAAATCTCTGGGTTATTTTATTTTCCAAATCGTAGGTGTTGCAAAAATTTGAGAAATCGAGGTTATTTTGGTAATTTTGGAAGTCGTAAGCGCCTCAGTAAATTTTCCAAATCAGGGTATCTTGTTATTTGTAAAATAGAAGTTTTTGATATCTTTGTAAAGTAGAAATATTTTAACAAAAGTCGAGGGTATTTTTTTGAAAATCTTAAAACTAAGGGTATTTTAGTAATTTACAATGCAAGGGCATTTTTTTTGTAATTTTGTAAATCGGAGATATTTTGGAAAAATTTTCGCAATAGTCCTTTACTACAATTAAAAGGGTAATTTAGGGATTTTAAAACTAGGGTTTTTATAAAACTGCATGGCTAGTCCCTTTCGGGTTTTAATGATTGGTTTAGCCCGTGAATAAGTCCTCTTGGTTAGGGTGAACAGTTTACTACGCACTGCAGGATTCGAGTAAAGAGGAGGTGAGTCACTAGATCTGCTTAAATACCAAGCTCTTCATCGAATCCACTCCTAGACACGCGCACAACAGCTTGCCACACCTAGCTCGGCGACTTACTTCACAGTTTGTTTAATAGTCCTTAAGTCTTATGCATGTGTTTGAGTGCACTAGCCCTAGGGTTCAACAGATCCTAGTTCACTAATATACGTTCCTTCATACTTATAACATTCACATACACATTTCACTTCAAAGAGTCAAGGGTACTTACCGATGGATCATGGTCGGAGATACAGGTGCCATGCCAGAATAACCTGAAAAGTTTATGAAAGCCCATACTTTTGAAAAGCCCATCTTTGAAAAAAATTATTTTTGGACCCAAAACCCTCAAGGCCGAGTTTTGAACCGGCTCGATACTAATTTGTAACACCCCAAACCCGCCCACAAGCTCGACCGGATCTGGTATGCCATCATGGAAAAATGTTTGAAGACTGATTTCACTTTTGGGAAAAACATTAAAAATTTTGTCATTTGAAAACCATGTCTAATTAAAAATTCTAAATAATATAAGCTTGACAAAAATATCCAAATTAAAAGCACTTCCAAGTAATAATTTAATGGTCGTCTAGCTTAAACATAATAGAAATGTTCAATCACTTCAATGGGCCTTATTACAATAAACAATTAAACAAAAGTTCTTAGTAATAAACTGAATAAAATAAAGAAGATGTCTTCTGCATGGGCCACCTCGTATCCACTTCAACCCGGTCCAATCACCACGAATCATCTGCGATGTTTAATAAAAATTGGGTGAGTCATACAGACTCAGTGTGTAATTAATCCACTGAATTCCACCCACATGTTAACCACATATTAACCCATATATCAAATATCAATTATCAAATTCACATGTTATCACATTCTGGGCTTGGCCCATACTCATATCACATTTATCTAATAGGGTAGTTAACCACATAGTTTCCAGATACTGGGCTTGGCCCATTTCATCATCAACCCATATGACAGATAATGAGTTTATGCAAAGTGCACCCATCCCAACCTAGGGTCCATCCGTTACACCTACCTTAGCAGACCCCCTGCCCAAGGCCGTGGCTAATCCACCGATCAACTAAGTGATCCCACATATCTTACCTTGGCGGACTTGTCGCTCAAGGCCGTGGTCGAGCCACCGATCACCTAAGTGATCCCACATATCATTCACCCACGGTGATGCACACGACTATCAACCGCCGAGGTGGGCACCTAGCCAACACCTCCCTTGATGAAGCACATAGCTAACATCAAGCGCTAACGTAGCACAAGGCTAACATTAGACCACGTATATAAGTACACCCGCACCTTCTTTCATATCCCAACCCATGCACATGCCACATAAAATAATGATACAATGTAATGATGCATGAGCATGTTCATCAAGCATATTATCACATATTCATATTAATAATCACATATCATCAGGTTTGGTACTTACCGATTATCGACATACCCTTGAGGGTATCCTTATCACAATTTCCACTCGCACTAGTTAGCACATTCATAACACATACACATTTCACATACATATCATATACGGAAAACGGTGGGTTAATCACACACACGATCACTTGGACAACTATGCTTTCGATCATCGATGCTATCACTAGGCGATACTACGGCTATTTGCCTACTTTCTTGTTCGACGCTGGTCCACACCCGGTGGCCAATCCCTAGTCAGAGAGACAGATCTCTTCTTAAACTTCGGGATAGGAACCTTCCCTTTCCCTTCTTGAATGGTATTCGCCTCCATCAACACACTTAATTAGAACAATTGATTTAATCATCAATATACTAATTCTTAACCAAATATCCACAACTTATCATACTTACCAAAGGGTCTTGAAATCCCGAAAAAAGCTTGATCTAATGCTTAGATCCTTAATCCCTACATTTGATTAATCACCTACTACTTTAATAAAAAGCCATTCGACCATAAATCCAAATCCTAGTAGGATTAGTATACTTAAACTTACCTTGTTGCCGTTTGACTTAAGAATCAAGTCTTGAAATCTCTGCTATACTCTTTCTTGCATTCGCCAAGCATTGAATCAATTAACTTGGTTAGTTTTGGCTTTTGAATAATTAATGAACACATATATTTACCAAACATGGCCTTGGCCGAATGCTATAGACACTTACCTTGTGGATTTTAAATCCCAAACTCACCGAATAACTAGGGAACACGTGGCCTATGGTGTACCTTCGGAAAAGAACTTCTCCTTCCTTGTAGTCGACACTTAGTAAATCCCGAAAGATCTCTTCAAAGTTTCGGCAACAAGATATTAATGGGGTTAGTCCTAGATTTCGGCAAATCTTAAGAAAAAAGGATGAAACCGAATGAGATCTTACCCTTACTTGAAGAAATCGATTGCACCTTCACTTCAACCTTCAGAGATTCGGCTATGGCTAGATGATGATCTCACAACTTTCGACTTTTGGAGGGATTAGAAAGAAAAGAAAAGGAAGAATGAAGATGGAGGATTCGACTAGATCACAAGGTATTTCGGCTTGGCAAAAATAAAAGAAGAAGAAGATTTGGTGAAGAGAATTCGGCAGAGGCTTTCAAAGAACAGATAATAATACAGAATGGCCTCTCTTTTCCTTTTATAGCCAAAATTATCATCTAAGGAGTCCCTTACTTGGCCATCACTCTTCTATTTTAATAGCTTTATCTCTTTAATTATCACTTAAAATAAAAGATAATTCAACAACTATCCTTACTTAGCCGAAATTATTAAACTCAAAGTCCCTTACTTGGCCATCACTTCTCCCTTATTTTCCTCTTTATCTCTTTATTCAAATTAAAAGAATTTAATCCAACAATTATCACTTGAAAATAATGATAAATAAATCCCTTATTTATCCACTATTTATAAAATAATAAAAGCTCCTAATTTATAGCCATGTGCCGTCCACCTCTCTGCTCCTTGTAGCAAAATAAAATTTCTTTTATTTACTTCCCATGTGACTCGAACCCAGGCCCAACACCTTGCATGTGGCGCCATTTCCAGAGGCCCTAAGTGGCATCTTCAAGCCACTTTTCCAAGCCTGTTTTTGTGTGTCAAATTTCACAAACTTTTTCTTTTAAGGCCACATTGCCTTAATTTCCCCTTTTAAACCTTAAAACTCGTCATTTCTAAGTTTCCAAAAATTTTTTATCGGCTCTGTAAACTTGACATTTCCTTACATTTCCATGACATTTCCTTACAAGACATTTCCTTACATTTCCATGACATTTCCTTACAAGACATTTCCTTACATTTCCAAGGTTCTAAAAATGTTCACTTTCCTCTTTTAAACTTAACATTTCCATACATTTCCAGGTTTCCAAAAATGTTCATTTCTAACTTATTTTCACTCATTTCCGGGTTTTTAAAAATATTCAAAATTTATTCATAATACTTAAAACATGTCACTTCGTACAATTAAACCGAAAATGCATAGGCCCTATTTTAGGATGTTACACTTTCATATTTCATAAATTGTGTACACGAGACTACAATTATGTTTGACGATGATTCGACTATGTATGGCACTTAGTGTGCGAGATAGAGATAGCTTCGGCTATGTATGGCACTTAGTGTGCGAGATCAAGATAGCTTCAGCTATGTATGGCACTTAGTGTGCGAGATTAAAATAGCTTTGGCTATATATTGGCACTTAGTGTGCGAGATTTCGAGTATTTGACAGTATTCCGAATAGGTATGAGCTCATTACGGATTGGTACAGGTAGGTACATGGATAGTATGAGCTTTAAATCGAAGAAGTTATGAAGTTTGCATATAAGAATATGATTAAGCATGTGAAAGGTTTGTTAGTTATCATGAATTACATGCTAATATCTTCAAATTGACAATTTGTGTATTTATGATTAGTTGAGTTTATTTCGTACGAGCTTACTAAGCTATAAAGCTTACTTTGTTTATTTTTCCATGTTTTATAGTGATTTCAAAGCTAGCTCAGATTCAGGGATTGTCGGAGACATCGTCACACTATCCAACCATCACTTTGGTACTTTTGAGCTTATGGTTTGGTCATATGGAATGTATAGGATTATGGTCATTTTGATATGTATTTTGGTAGTGAGTTTTGCCATTTGAGATGGCTTGTGAATGGTTATGTTTTGGTTTGTATATATAGCCATGAGATTTGGCTTAACTTGGTTAGTTTGGTTATGTATATATATAAGTGTGCATATGGCTTATGTTATGTGATTGAGGTTGATTTTGAAATGTTATTGATAGTTGGTATTATAGATTTCAAATGGTTGATAATTAAGAAGCTATGTGCTTGCGGAATGGTACCTGATAATGTATATTTGGAAAAAGGTATAATTGGTATGATTTGAATGAGGAAAACATGAGACTAAAAGCATGTTAGTTGTTGGAATTGAGATGGTATAAATGATGCTTGATTGAGAGTAGTTAAATGTCTATATGTGCCATGTTTTGTGCCAAATGGGTTAATGTAGGTATTTGAAGATTTGGGTGGAAAAATGGCTTGGTAAATAGCCTATTTTTGTCCACACGGGCAGAGACACGGGTGTGTGTCTCAGTCGTGTGTGACAAACGGTTATGTTACACGGCCGTGTGTCCCCTGATGTTGATATTAAAATCAAGTCAGTATGCTCCACACGGCCTCACACACGGGCGTGTGACCTGGCCGTGTGGCATAAGTCAGTATACCCTGCAGGTTTGGCACGGCCTAGCACACGGTCTGGCACATGGGCGTGTATGGCCATTTGCAGGGCACACGGGCTAGCCACACGAGCGTGTGTGTTGGCCGTGTGGCCCAAGTCAGAGAGTTACACGGGGTTAGAAACGGGATAGGACACAGCCATATGATCCCATTTCGAATGTCCATACGACCTGTGACACGGGGGTGTCTATTGGCCGTGTGAGACACACGGCCGAGCCACACGGGCGTGTGTCCCCTGTTTTTGAGAAAATTTTATAAATGTTCAAAAAGTTTCCAAAGTTATCGGTTTAGTCCCGAACCACTCCCAATGCATGTTTAGGGCCTCGTAGGCTCGTATTAGGGACAATGTTAGTGTATTTGAATGGATTTTAATGGGTTGAGGATTTATGATTCAAATTGTATGATTGTGTGTGTTGTAAGTCCGGTAATGCCTCGTAACCCTATTTCAGCGTTGAATAAGGGTGAGGGGTGTTACATTAATTATCATTTTACGGACAAAAAATAGCATTGACTGATAAATGGGCCTCGTCGAACCAGTGTCGCAACATCCTATAACTTGTGTCACGACATTGAATACCGAATGCTGCTCATCTTGGTTCAGAGTTGGATACCGCAACATGGAGGTATTATTTTCGTGACATCAATAGTTGAATGCTCCCCCTCTAGGTTCGAAGTTGGATGTCACGGCATGGAGTGGTGGTTGTCACAATGTCGATGGCTGAATGCTCCCCCTCTAAGTTCAAAGTTAGATGTCACATCATGGAATTGCAGTTGCCACGGCATTGAAAATTGTATGTATGTTTCCCCTCTTTTTTTGAAATTGGATGTTGCGAAATTCCCTCTAAATGTTTCAATATTAAGGGTAGTCCACTTACTCATTGGCTTACAATATGGTCCTACACATTTAACCAACACGTTTGTTCTTCCTTAGGCGTAGATTGGCCTAACAAGTCATAAAACACACTAAAAGCTCATTTTATTGAATTCAAAGGCAAACCTATCTAAATCTACTAACTAAATGAAAAGATATCAAATTGCTTGAATACAAGTTCGTTAAGTATTGAAAAAAGTTTAATTGGCACAATGAATTGTGGTAGATCAAATTCCCCCAGACTTAACTCATTGCTTGTCCTCAAGAAAATAAGACAATCACATGCAAAGGAAAAAAGAAATATGTCCCTTGAACATGCTTCATAGAAATGGTTAGTTTGGAAACATAGAAATTAGGAAGGCTTGCTAAAACATGCAATTTTAACATGATATATAAAATACTCACAGTTTTTAATATCAGATATGAGAGTTCATTAAATTACAAAGTTAATAGATAAAAAGGTAACTAAGCATATGATTCCATCAAAACAAAACTACTATTGGAAAATTGCATTTTTATGGGAACTTTGAGGCATATTCTCAATAGGTAAAGGTAGAGAGTTGAATCATAAAACTTTGGTTTCATATTCTACTCTATGAGACCTTTACAACGGTATATCATATGCTCAAAATGGTTGAGTGATGAATGAGAAATTGATGCTCAAAGTAAGCTACTTGGAAATATTTTTGAGGAAAAGTAAAAGCTTCGATCCCATATTGGTTAAATGCCAAGTGTGAGATGTGTTTATATATGTGAACTCTCTTGAAGGGTAATTGAATGACTAAGCTTATAACCTTGCCTCGTGCACAGGGGGAGTGCAGATCCAAATCTTACGGGGTTGGGGTGCACCCGCACGACATGGGCGACGCGAAATATCTGGACCGGTCGGGCTCAAATGGGCCTGCGGATATTTTAAGCCCAACACGAATTTATTTTTCCTTAGTAGACATAATCTGCTTTTATATTGACAGTATTTGACTTGATTTAATTTTGAAATCAAATTGATTTTTTGGCTCCTTAATGGCAGATTTTATGGTTATTTCCAAATTTTTCACTATCCTAAATGCCTATAAAAGGCTGTGTATTCTGTAGGATTACACATACATTCTAATAATTTCTTATACTGAAATTTTGTTGATTTAAAAATTCTTCTTCTTGCCTCTCCGTATTTCTAAAACATTTCGGTGATAGAAAAATGTAAAGTTTGTTTGTTGATCGTTGTAGAGGTGCTACTACTTTGATCACTGTTGTTGCTGTATCCTGGGAGACATCCGACCAACGTTTCTCCAACTACCGTAGGAGCAGCCGAATCTGTCTTAAGGAAACTGTGTTTCACAGGCCTCAACGTTTTGTATTATTTCAACTTTTTATAATGGTTTTAGTTGATTTTCGTTTATGATAAATTAATTATAAATCATTCTATTTATATTTTATTTCATATGTGTTTATTTATAATTAATTATATGTTTGCTAACGTGTGTTTTATCCAACAACTACACGGTTATGGAATTTATGTAAGAAGAATATAAATAACTACAATTTCATATACTCAACATGACTTTCACCCATAAACAGAGTTACCTAAGTCACATAGGGCTTTTCAACTTGTAAAGTTCTAAGGATTAAGGTTGGTTTGGAATTCAAGAACTGAGAGCTTCAAAATGGTTCAAGCATGAAAAGCCCTATGTGACCTAGGTAGACTTATTCATTAAATGACATCATATTAAGTTATTACATTTACGACTGTTTGTATTCTACTAGAATAATAAAATTACCTATTGATTTATTTATGGATGCATATATTTTAAAACCTTAATGCCTGTGTACTTTGTAATATACTAAACATAAGTGTTTGATATTGAAAGTGGTAAGCTGTTTATATATCATGTCAGGATTATGTGTAAACATGAAAATGCCTAATATTGTACTCCAGCACCAATATTTGTATCATACTTGCTCAAGGGACCTCTTTTACTTTTTGTTTTTATTTTTCTTTGCTTGATGACAAGAAATGACTTAAGTGTGGGGCAGTTTGATCTGCCATAATCTAGTGTAACAGATTAAACTAGTTTTCATACTTGAGGAGCTTGAATACGAGCAATTTTGGTATGTTTTAGTTATGTTTTCTTAGGGTGGGTTTGGATGGATGGTGCGTTTACCTGCGGTTAGTGTAAAAACAGCTATGGCAGTGAGATTGGATACTATAGCGATACTGTAGTGTGAAACAAAAAGTAAGCTAAACGCACCGCACCGCACTCAATCGCCTATTGTAACTCCCCAAAATTTAAATTTTTGTTTTTGCGGATGTATGACACAAATCTATATCTGCTTTAGTGGTTAAATTTTCTGGGAGTGTGTGAGAGGTCCCAAGTTCAAGCCATGACTTGGGCAAATTTTGGTATTTTTATGAATAAAGCCCAATCTTTGGTCAATAGGCTTGTATTTAATTGTTGATAAGTATATAACAGAATGGGCCTGCTGGTCTGGTGGTTCAGTGGAATGTTGGAGTGTTGGAGGTCCTGTGTTCAATTCTCTGTGATGGCGTGGAGACAATATTTTTGCTCCAATTTCGGCTAAGAGTTGTGTTGGGGCAAAATTCTGAGTAGTTGTGTTTTAGTGGGTTAATAGGGAGTGATTTTAGGAGATAATTGGGGAGAGGTTATAAGAAAATAATCTGATTATCTTTTTGTTGCAAAAAAAAAGAGTAGAGTTTCGGTTTTCTTTCCAATTCCCTAAACTTTTTCTGACATTTTCTTCTTCTTCTTTTTCCCTCCTCTGCCGATTCTTTGCCCTAGTTGCTGCCGAAATTTCCATTATTTTTTTCCCTTCTGTTTCTTTCTTTTTTTCCCAAATGATTCGGTTATTCATCGTTGGTTGCGCGTGTTCAGTAAGTAACGATTTTGTCTATTGTTAATCATTCTTGGTTAATCTATAAAAGGGGGATTCCTTTTTGGTGTTTAGGAGTTAATCAAGGGGCTGGTGGTTTTGAATCGACGCTGTGATTGTGCGAAGTCGTGGTTAATCAAGCGAGGTAAGGGTTTTGCTAGAGTTTCAGTCAAGTTCCTTCCGAAATTGGTTGATTAAAAACAAATTAAGTGATTAATCTGGAGATATGTTGGTTGATTTTTAGGTTCTGGAGGCTTGGGAGTGCTTACGCATCAGAAATGATACCAGGTGTGTACTCGAAACGCAAAAAACGGGGTTCGGTGAAAAGCCAAAATTGCTTGCTGTCGAGAAATAAGAGAAATAAAAGAAAATGATGCGAAAAAAATGTAGAGAAAGGAAATAAGGGTGTTATAAACTTGGAAATCAACATTTTGCACTAAAATAGTTTTGGATAGCAACAGTAGTCTAACTTTTAAAAATCATCAAAAATAGTGGGAATTGAGTTAGAGGTTGAATAAAAGATTAAATTAAATTTTATTGAGTCTAGTTTTTTATGGAAGAAACAGTGTAAGCAATGGAATTGTAAATCATGAGATATAATAAATTTTGTGAGACAAGGTCAGAATGATTTCGGGTTCCTCTGTTCTGACTTAGGAAAATCATTAAAAATTGTAAAAAATAATTAGGGGCTTAAATTATATGTTTAAATATTTAATAGTCTATTTTCAATAAAAACAAATGGAAACATCATCTAAATTCCTTACTAAGAGATAAATAATTTTTAGTAAGGAAAGGATGAAGCTGTCAAACAGCAGAATAGGGATAACTTTAAAGATTTTACTGTACTTATTTAGTAAACTATATATTCTAAAAATTTTATGGTAGAAAGGTATTTGAGTCTAGTTTCAAAAACATCAAGCGGATCTTAATTTGGAATTCTGTAGCTCAAGATATAAATAATTTAGTGATAATGACTCAAGTAGACAGCTTTGAATGAACATATAAGTAAATAGTGAAAAGATATATGAGTATTGAGCTAGCATGGGTTACTTTAAAAATGGATCACACGACCAAGGAAAATTTGGGCCGAGTGGGCCACACGGGCGTGTCGGCCCACACGGACAGATCACATGGGCGTGTGGGCCCATTTTTACCGAAATGTTTTTAAGGTTGCACGGGTCGCCCAAGTCAACTGTGAACCTACTGTAGGGTCGGTAAGCGCTACTTAGACCCGTAAATGTGTAAAATTGATTGAAAGATATCTGTACTAGGCATGTTAATATCTGAACCGAATATATGTACTGAAATTGCATAATAGCATGTCATCCATTATATGTTGCATTACATTGGGTTGGGGGTTGTTATTCGGAGGAAGTGTACTGAAAGGCTTTAAGCCTAATTTCTTCGACAAATTTCAAAACTCTCCATCAGACAGCCGCATTCGGTACTACTTGGAGTGTAGGGATGGGTAGGTTGATTATATCCCCACATGGAGTGTAGGGTTGGACGGAGATGGTGTGTAGAGGCTGGTTGGGTAGGATTTTGCTACTGCATAACTATTATCACATCATCGATCTCGTGATGGGCTAAGGCCCTCTTGCATTTTTGACATCAGACTTGAGATAGGCTAAGGCCTAAACTGTCACATCGACATCGAAAAGGGCTTAGGCCCAAGACTGTTCAACTGTGCACTGTGAATATTGATTGTTTGTTTGTTTCTGGAAGATTACACACTGAGTTTACATAAACTCACCCTTTTTGTTTAATGTGCACAGGTAATCCCCAGACTTAGACGGATCGGTGCGATGAAGGACTCAGCGGTGACCACAGTAATTTTTGGACTTCATGGTTTTCAATTTATGATTTATAATTTGATTATTATTGATTATTTGGGTTGTAATTTAAGGACCCTCTGGGACTTTGGTTTTAAATTTGGGTTTTTATTTATTTATTTTACTTTATGGATTTATACCTGCTGGTCATAGGAAATTCGATTTTCAAAAAGTTAAAGTAATTTTCTAACGCATGATCACCTAGACTGTTTTATTTAAGCTTCCGCAACAAGGGATGTTTCAAAACAAATGTTTTTAATTGAATAAAGACAACTTCCTAAGTTCTAACAAAGGTTTACTAAAGATAATAACATGGAATGTTTTCATCGTAACAACGAGGTTTCAAAAACACTATCATGTGACATTGCCAGATACGGCCATAACGTCTAGGCCGATTTTGGGTTGTTACATTTAGTGGTATTAGAGCCAAGTTACAAAACTCGGCTGTGGATTATGGCTTTTATAAAAAATGGGCTTTCAAAAAATTGATTGATTTCCAAATGATTTGAAATGTTTTTACTGAGTAAGTGGTACACCGAGTCTCTGGCACCGATCCTGTAAGTATTCTGAACTGTGATTGGTTTTAAACTGAAACTGTTATGGATAGTATATTCTGAAACTACTATAGGTAGTATAAACTGTAATGAAAACACTCTAGTTAGTGTATACTAAAAATTGTAGAGAAACTGAAAACTGTAGTGAGACTGCGATATACAAAAATGAACTTTGAATAATCGATACTGTTTTACATAAAACATTTGTTAATAAACACTGGAACTGTAACTGATTCATAAAAATGTTAATACAGATAAACATGATTAGACAATGAGCGCACGAGGTATCCACGGACGGGGTACTAGAGGCCGAGGTAAAGGCCGTAGAGGAACTCCAGCTGAGTCCTCTTCACTGGGTAGCATACTAAATTTGGAAACGAGTGAGGCGCCAGTGTCGCCTGCTACTGAGATTGGGTCTCAAGATTGCATGGCTGGGGGCGACACATTGTCCCAGGCTATGCTAAGGATTTTGGAGAGGGTCGTTGGGCCCAATACTAGATCTGGGGGCTGAGGGTCGGTTACGAAACGACTCCGGTCCAATGGAGCTGAGCTCTTCAGGGGTGTCACTGGAGTTGACCCTAATGTGGTCGAGTACTGGATTGAGGCCATGGAGAGGATTATGGATTATTTAGACTGCACCCCTGAGCAGAAATTAAAGGGTGCAGTCTCACTGCTACGGGATGAGGCTTATCAGTGGTGGCTTACTGTTAAGGAGGGCACTCAGCCCGAACTTCTGACCTGGGAGTTCTTTATGACCGCCTTTCAGGGAAAATATGTGGGAGCCAGTTATGTGGACGCCCGTAGGATGGAGTTTCTATATCTGGCACAGGGAGATCGATCAATGGCCGAGTATGAGACCGAGTTTCTGAGACTGAGCCGCTATTCGTGAGGTATGGTGGCATCGGAGTATGAGCGATGTGTTCTCTTTGAGGATGGCCTCAAGGATAACTTGAGGGTTCTGATAGCTCCGTAGAGGGAGCGAGATTTTTCTGCCTTGGTCGAGAAAGCGAAGATCGTCGAGGAGGTTAAGCGCACTGAGCGCCAAAATCGCGATAGAGAGAGAGGTAGGAACAAGAGGGATTTAGAGCCCTCGAGTTCTGTACAGAGGCCTAAGAAAAAGGCCAGAGCTGATGGGCAAGTTAGAGCTGGGCCCTCTGTTGCTGCTACTAGACTGCAGCCATGTACTGGTTGTGGTAGACGCCATCAAGGCGAGTGTTGGAAGAGGACTAGGGCATGCTTGAGATGTGGGTCTTTGGAACATCGCATTAGAGAGTGCCCGCTGAGGGCTGATCAGAGGCAAGCTCCGGGTACTGGTATTATACAGCCACCGAGGGTAGTTCAGCAGCCACCGAGGGGCCATGGACAGGCCAGAGGTGGTAATGGTATGGACCGTGGGTAAAGAGCACCAGGAAGAGGTGTCGGAAAGACTGAGGCAAGGCAGCCAGCTCTAGTTTATGTTGCTCGTCGCCGAGAGGATGGAGATGCTCCGGACGTCATCACGGGTACATTTCTTATTTTTGATGTACCATATACTGCATTGATAGATATATGATCCACTCACTCCTATATAGCCTGTACTGTGTCTGGAAAGTTGGGGATCTTGGTTGAGAGCACTACGAGTGAGGTTACTGTACTGAGTCCGTTGGGGCAATCTATAAGGGTTAACAAGTTGTTTAGAGATGTTCCTTTAGAGGTTCAAGGGGAAATATTTCTGGCTGATCTGATGGAGCTTCCTTTTGGGGAGTTCGATTTAATTCTTGGGATGGATTGGTTGGTCAAGCATCATGTTAGCTTGGACTACGCGACTAAGAGGGTCATATTGAGGACTGAAGAGGATGATGAGGTAGTCATGATTGGAGAGCGCCGAAATTATTTCACTAATGTGATTTCTGCACTGGTGGCGGAAAAGTTGGTACGTAAGGGATTTGAGGCGTCCTTGGCTTACGTAAGTGTTTCAGATACTGGGAATTCCTCTATTAAGGACATCAGAACGGTAAAGGATTTTTCGGACGTCTTTCCTGAGGAGCTACCTGGTTTACCTCCGGATCGTGAAATGGAGTTTGGTATTGAGCTCCTACCTGGTACAGGTCCGGTGTCCATCGCTCCCTATCGAATGGCACCGAAGGAGCTTGTGGAGCTAATGGCTCATATTCAGGAGTTATTGGATCGTGGGTTCATCCGCCCTAGTGTGTCTCTGTAGGGAGCACCAGTACTGTTTGTGAAGAAGAAGGATGGATCCATGCAGATGTGTATCGACTACCGGCAACTGAACAAGTTGACCATTAAGAATAAGTACCCCCTACCGAGGATAGATGATCTGTTTGACCAGTTTCGAGGAGCTTCGGTGTTCTCTAAGATTAACCTCTGATCTGGGTATCATCAGTTGAGGGTTAAGGAGGCTGACGTACATAAGACAGTGTTTAGGACTCGTTATGGTCATTACGAGTTCCTAGCGATGCCATTTGGACTAACTAATGCACCGACAGCTTTCATGGATTTGATGAACTGAGTTTTTTAGCTTATTTGGATCGGTTTATGGTAGTGTTCATTGATGACATACTGGTTTACTCGAGGACTGAGGAGGAGCATGATGAGCACCTTCGAGTCGTCCTACAGGCTTTGAGGGAAAAGCAACTCTATGCTAAGTTTAGCAAGTGCGAGTTCTGGTTGCATGAGGTGACAATTCTGGGTCATGTGGTTTCTGCTGAGGGGATTCGAGTTGATCCTCGAAAGATTGAGGCTGTGTTGGAGTGGAAACAGCCTAGGAATGTATCGGAGATTCGTAGTTTTCTGGGGCTTGCGGGTTATTATCGGCGGTTTGTGGAAGGTTTCTCGTTGATTGCAACACCCTTAACTAAGCTGGTACGTAAGGGTGTACCATTTAACTTGACTGATGCGCGGCAAGAGAGTTTCGAGAAGCTCAAAACTGAACTGACTAAGGCTCCTATTCTGATACAGCCTGAACCTAGAAAGGAGTTATAGTTTATAGTGATGCATTACATGTCGGGCTGGGATGTGTGTTGATGCAGGATGGTAAGGTAGTAGCATATGCGTCTCGTCAGCTTAAGACACATGAGGCGAACTATCTGATGCATGATTTGGAGCTGGCTGCCGTAGTATTTGCACTGAAATTCTGGAGGCATTATCTGTACAGTGAGAAGTGTATCATCTACACTGATCACAAAAGCCTCAAGTATCTCCTTACTCAGAAGGAGCTGAATCTTAGGCAGCGTAGATGGATTGAGCTGCTTAAGGACTACGACTGCACCATTTAATACCATCCTGGCAAGGCCAATATGGTGGCCGATGCACTGAGCCGTAGAGCTATGATTGATTTTAGGGCGATGTTTGCTCGCCTAAGCTTATTTGATGATGGTAGCTTATTAGCCGAGCTTCAGGTTAAGCCGACATGGATTGAGCAGATTAAGGGTAAGCAGTTGGAGGACGAGTCTTTAAGTCTTCGGTTTCGACAGATTGAGAGTGGTAGCACTACGGATTTTGGACTGAATAGTAATGGGGTACACTGTTTTTGTGGACGGATCTGTGTTCTGAATAATATTGATTTGAGATAGTCTATACTGAGAGAGGCGCATAGTAGCCCTTATGCTATGCATCCTGGCGGAAATAAGATGTATCGAGATCTCCGAGAATTATATTGGTGGCCAGGATTGAAGCAAGAGGTTACTGACTTTGTGGGTAGATGTCTGACATGCCAAGAGGTTAAGGCTGAGCATCAGTTTCCTTTGGGCTTGCTACAGCCGATTAAAATTCCCCTTTGGAAGTGGGAACGTGTGACGATGGACTTCGTTAGTGGGTTACCCTTGACACCCACTAAGAAGGATTCTGTTTGGGTCATCGTGGATCGATTGACCAAGTAAGCACACTTCATATCGGTTCGTACTGATTATTCTCTATAGAAGTTGGCGAAGCTTTATATTTCAGAGATAGTGAGACTACATGGGGTACCGGTTTCGGTCGTCTCTGATAGGGATCCTCGCTTCATGTCTTGGTTTTGGGGGAAGTTACATGAGGCTCTGGGTTCAAGATTGGAATTCAGTACTGCGTTCCATCCTCAGACCGATGGTCAATCAGAGAGGGTGATTCAGATACTGGAGGGTATGTTGAGGAGCTGTGCTATTGATTTCTGAGGCAGTTGGGAGGATTATCTACCGTTAGCGGAGTTTGCTTATAATAATAGCTTCCAGTCTAGCATCCAGATGGCACCTTACGAGGCACTGTATGGTCGTAAGTGTCGCACTCTTTTATGTTGGACTGAGTTGGGCGAGCGACGTGTTCTGGGTCCTGAGTTGGTTTCTGAGACAGAGGATATGGTTAGAGTGATTCGGGATCATTTGAAAACGGCTTCTAACAGGCAGAAATCTTATGAAGATTTGAAGAGGCATGAGATCGAGTAGTCTGTGGGGGACTTCGTCTTTCTCAAGGTCTCGTCTTGGAAGAAAGTACTGAGGTTTTGTCGTAAGGGCAAGTTAAGACCTAGGTTTATTCGACCTTACCGTATTTTGAAGCGAGTGGAACCGGTTGCTTATCCGTTGGAGCTACCTCCGGAGTTGGATCGTATTCATGACGTGTTCCACGTCTCTATGTTGAGGCGCTACCACTCTGATCCTACTCATATTGTCCCTGTTGAGGAGATTGAGGTTAGGCCAGACTTGACCTTTGAGGAGGAGCCTGTCCAGATTCTAGATCGTGACGTAAAGGTTCTGAGGATGCGATGCGTCAACAGTATCCTCATCTATTCTGATCAGGTAAATTTTGAGGATGAAATTTTCTTTTAGGGGGTAGAGTTGTAACGCCCCAAAATTTAAATTTTTGTTTTTGCGGATGTATGACACAAATCTGTATCTGATTCAGTGGTTAAGTGTTCTGAGAGTGTGTGAGAGGTCCCAAGTTCAAGCCATGACTTGGGCAAATTTTGCTATTTTTATGAATAAAGCTCAATCTTTGGTCAATAGGCTTTTATTTAATTGTTGATAAGTATATAACAGAATGGGCTTGCTGGTCTGGTGGTAAAGTGGAGTGTTGGAGTGTTGGAGGTCCTGTGTTCAATTCTCTGTGATGGCGTGGAGACAGTATTTTTGCTCCAATTTCGGCTAAGAGTCGTGTTGGGGAAAAATTCTGAGTAGTTGTGTTTTAGTGGGTTAAAAGGGAGTGATTTTAGGAGATAAGTAGGGAGAGGTTATCAGAAAATAATCTGATTATCTTTTTGTTGCAAAAAAGAGAGAGTAGAGTTTTGATTTTCTCTCCAATTCCCCAAACTTTTTCTGACGTTTTCTTCTTCTTCTTTTTCCCCCCTCTGTCGAGTTCCTTCCGAAATTGGTTGATTAAAAACAAATTAAGTGATTAATCTGGAGATATGTTGGTCGATTTTTAGGTTCTAGAGGCTTAGGAGTGCTTACGCATCGGAAACGATACCAGGTGTGTACTCGAAACGCAAAAAACGAGGTTCGGTGAAAAGCCGAAATTGCTTGCTGTCGAGAAATAAGAGAAATAAGAGAAAATGATGCGAAAAATTGTAGAGAAAGGAAATAAGGGTGTTATAAACGTGGAAATCAACATTTTGCACTAAAATAGTTTTGGATAGCAGCAGTAGTCTAACTTTGAAAAATCATAAAAAAATAGTGGGAATTGATTTAGAGGTTGAATAAAAGATTAAATTAAATTTTATTGAGTCTAGTTTTTTATGGAAGAAACAGTGTAAGCAATGGAATTGTAAATCATGAGATATAATAAATTTTGTGAGACAAGGCAGAATGATTTCGTGTTCCTCTATTCTGACTTAGGAAATCATTAAAAATTGTAAAAAATAATTAGGGGCTTAAATTTATATGTTTAAATCCTTAATGAGTCTATTTTCAATAGAAACAAACGGAAACATCATCTAAATTTTGTATTAAGAGATAAATAATTTTTAGTAAGGAAAGGATGAAGCTATCAAACAGCAGAATAGGGATAACTTTAAAGATTTTACTGTACTTATTTGGTAAACTATAAATTCTTAAAATTTTATGGTAGAAATGTATTTGAGTCTAGTTTCAAAAACATCAAGCAGATCTTAATTTGGAATTCTGTAGCTCAAGATATAAATAATTTAGTGATAATGACTCAAGTAGACAGCTTTGAATGAACATATAAGTAAATAGTGAAAATATATATGAGTATTGAGCTAGCATGGGATACTTTAAAAATGGATCACACGGCCAAGACCAATTTGGGCCGAGTGGGCCACACGGGCGTGTGGGCCCACATGGGCAGATCACATGGGCGTGTGGGCCCATTTTTACTGAAATGTTTTTAAGGTTGCACGGGTCGCCCAAGTCGACTGTGAACTTACTGTAGGGTCGGTAAGCGCTACTTAGACCCCTAAATGTGTGAAATTGACTGAATGATATCTGTACTGGACATGTTAATATCTGAACTGAATATATGTACTGAAATTGCATAATAGCATGTCATCCATTGTATGTTGTATTGCATTGGGTTGGGAGTTGTTATTCGGAGGAAGTGTACTGATACTGGCAGCTCAGCTGCAAACCACTGTATTGTGCCGCATTCGGTACTACTTGGAGTGTAGGGATGGGTGGGTTGATTATGTCCCCACATGGAGTGTAGGGTTAGACGGAGATGGTTAGTAGAGGCTGGTTGGGTAGGATTTTGCAACTGCATAACTGTTACTGCTACTGATACTATGATGGGCTAAGGCCCTACTGCATTTTTGACACTGTACTGAGATGGGCTAAGGCCCAAAACTGTTCAACTGTGCACTATGAATACTAATTGTTTGTTTGTTTCTGCGGGATTACACACTGAGTTTACGTAAACTCACCCTTTTTGTTTAATGTGTACAGGTGACCATAGTAATTTTTGGACTTCATGGTTTTCAATTTACGATTTATGATTTGATTATTATTGATTATTTGGGTTGTAATTTAAGGACCCTCTGGGACTTTGATTTTAAATTTGGGTTTTTATTTATTTATTTTACTTTATGGATTTATACCTGCTCGTCATAGGAAATTTGGTTTCCAAAAAGTTAAAGTAATTTCCAAAAGCATGATCACCTAGACTGTTTTATTAAAGCTTCCGCAACGAGGGATGTTTCAAAACAAATGTTTTAAATGAATAAAGACGACTTCCTAAGTTCTAACAAAGGTTTACTAAAGATAATAACACGGAATGTTTTCATCGTAACAACGAGGTTTCAAAAACACTATCGTTTGACATTGCCAGATACGACTATAATGTCTAGGCTGGGTTTGGGGTGTTACACCCATCGAAAACCACACTTAGTTTAGTTTAAGTTCAACAAAAAGTTCTTTTTTAGTCTTTTATTGACCTTAGGGGTCGAATGAAGCCTAAAGGTGAGCTAACGTACTTACTAATTGTGCAGGAGACCATTCAAAGGCCTAATAACTCAAAGATGGTTATTGTGTTGCAACACGGGGAGTTCGATGTCACAACATAGGGAACAAAATGCCAAAATTGCTATACTGCCTTGGGTGTCACGATATAGAAAAGGGATGTCGCGACACACCCCTAAAGCTACCCCTGAACCATGCATAATGCCTTCGATGTTGCGACACAGGGACTAGGGTTGTAACACCCTATACACGACCTGGTCGCCAAGCCCAGATACGGGATGCTACACCACCGTCTTGTCTCATGTACATCGAATAGGAAGCTAGATTCAAGCAAACAAGTCATCTTTTGTTAACTCGTATAAGTTTTAAGATGTCCCAATAGTTATTTAACATCGTTACATGCAAAGCATTCGTTAATCGATCATACATTCAGACAAAATTATGCATAAGGGCTAATTAGCAAAATTCCATAAAAATGTTCGTAGGTATCAATACTGATATCCAGGTATCGATATTTTCCTTGAGTGGTATCGATACCACTTGGAAAAATGATACCAAATGAGCATACTATTTCTAGATTAAAAACCGAACTATTAGAAAATATCGGTACCACCGAACAAAGTATCGATATTTATTCCCTGAGTGTCGATACTCGAGCAAAGGTATTGATACCAAATCTCTATTCTGACTTCCTGCACATTTTAAAACACAGAGGTATCGATTTTAAATCTCGAATATCTATACCTCTACTCTTGGGCATCAGAATGCAACATACATATGCAATGAACTCACTCCAAATTAGATTCTAAGTATCATGCATCACTTACTTCGATAAATAATCATCCTAGGGCTAAATTTATCGGTTCAAATTATCCAAATGAGTCCCAACAAGATACATCTAGCCATTATTGAAATTCATGAACATAAGTAAACATATAAACTCGCAAATTTCCAAAAAACTAAGTAACAAAGTCAGTGATAACCCAAAAATATCATGGCACTAAATAGTCTACCACATTGCCTTATTTTGCAATCCGAATAAAATTAATAGTTCACCTACGATAATTAACTAGTCTTCCTTGCATCACTCCCATGGAAACCACACCGCCCACATAGTGACGTCACTGATCTGCATATGTTGAAATGAGTGGGTGAGATTTAACAAGCTTAATGAATGCAATAATTTCCACAATGAAAACATATCGTCATGCAACGCAACCAGTCATTTACACACAAGTGTCGCATTCTTAAGTCTAGAATCATATACTATTAAATCATGTATCGTCTAATAACTCGTTCTCACAACGCATACATACATATTTAAGCATATAACACATAACACATAGATACCTGATCGACTGTTTAGTGTCACAGCAATAATGTGAAAGCGTACTCTATCGATGCAAGTATAGTAGACAGATATGAGTCTGTCAGATATCGATCCCTCGAGGATGGTTGTCTTTTGTCTATAAATGTCAGTGCAATAAATAGATAGAAACGAGATAAATTGTGAGAGTAGTTGTCGAAGCAATAACTTGAGAACAATAAGATAAAATATGATAATGATAAACTGGGGTCCCCAACGTGAATATTCAATAGAATACTAAGTGTTCACAAAGTATAAAAGGATAGGTGATTGTCAATGCATTAAATTACAATGAATATCTTACCAAACTTAACTTCTACATTTAATCTAAGACTTAAACATGCACATTAACCACACCTTCCGATGATGGCAATGGAACACTATTAAGAACATGTGGATTAAATTCCTCTAATCCTTAAGCGACTTTCGTTGTCATGCTTGTTAGCTTGAACTATCGCTGCACTTTCCAGTGTCAGTGACCGCAATAACACTTCCATGCTAAAAACATTCAAACCCAAAGATTAAACAGTAGAAGCAAGATTGAATAAAATAACATTTAACCCAGAAATCATGTGTACTTTCGTAGAAACATGAAATAGAAAGTAATCACCATCGTTTAGAAAAGAAATATAAAAGAAACAAGTGGAGAGTACTATTCCAAGACAATCTCGACTTGAACCTCTCCATTCCCTCTTGTGTTGCACTCAGGGCTCCTCGTTGGGAGCTGATCCGTGTCCCTTTCATGTCGGTTCACCCGTAGGAGACTTAAGCCACCAAAGCCGAAAAGCTTCAAAAGATAAGTTGAAGAGGATAATACTCCCCCAAAAGCCTCCCCTTTTTTTTTCCTTTTCACGTGAATATTAATATTTATCCAAATAGCACAGGTTTCCTTTCATCAGAATCATGTTGTCTCTATACGTACAAGTTGATTGTACGAGACTAGACAGCTCACACATTTTTGTTCTTATCCGGACACTTGTCAGGTGCGACGATAATTCTGGGTGCAATCTGGAAATACTTATTGTAACATCCCGAAATTGGGCCTAGTAGGATTGGGCCCAATGGGCCTTGATTTAAAATTTTTAGAGAACAAGAGATCGGCTTAAATGCAAGTTGGACCTATTGGATAAGTGATTTTGGAAGGTTAGAAGGCTTCTATGAAGTCTCGGGATCGAACTTTGGCTTTAGGGAAATTTTGGTTTTAGGTGAAAAAAACCCTAGAAGTTGGCAGGTAGGCCTTAAGAATAAAATGTGGGGAAAAATGACACAAGTGGAGTGTGTGGTGTAGTGGCAAAGTGACGCCACTTAAGGAACAAGGGGGTGACGCCACAGGGAAGGAAGGAGGTCCAAGGTTCAAGTCTTGGCTCTTGCATTTTGGTTTTCTTTTTACATGGACTTTAATATTTGGCTATAGATTCAAATTTAGTTGCGCATGGTTTAAGACACAAGAGCAGCTTGTGGCCAAGTGGTTAGCAGCGTGGATTATGTTGCAGGGGAGCCTGGGTTCAAATCTCATGAGAAGCAAGGGGGTATTTATTTTGTGGATTGGACAGCAAGAGTTTCAGTTGAATTTAAACTCTACTGACGAAGGGATCCCACATCGGAAAGATACAAAGAAGGAAGGTGGAGAGCTAGCTATATAAAGAGCATTCCAGGAGGAGAGTTAACATACCTTGGTGGGCGTTTGGGCACAGGAGTGGTCGCAGTGATGCGGTTTAACACTGCACTCCTATCGTGTGTGTAACTCTCTCTACTCTAGTTGTAGAGCGGCAAATGCCGGGTGCGGTCCACGGCAATAGTAGCCACACGAGCGTGCGAGCGCACGTGTGGGGCTTCGACGCGATAGTTGAGGCCATCAGTAGTATTCTTGTGGGTTGGGGCTGCTTGGGCCGCGATGGGCCGAAGTGGGCCCAATGGGCCCGTGGGCCCTTATGAGTAAATTGTGCGATTGTGTAGAATATTGTGAACTAGACTAGGTGGAACTTATATACATGGCTAGATTTGTGCTAGGTGGGCTACACGAGCGTGTGGGCCCAAATGGGTCGGAATCGAGTTTTAGGCCCAATCGTCTGGTACAACCGGAAATGGTAGCTGAGTCACTCGGGGCGACATTTGAGCCTTTGGGAAAGGCCATTGCAGGTGTAAAATTATCGATATACCCTTGGTGGGTAAATTACGAAAATTCCCTTGGTAGGTAAAATTACGGTTATACCCTTAGAGGTTGATTAGCGTGATTATGTTGTTTTATGTCTATCTAATTATGATGGTAATTCATGTTATACTTATATTTGATATATGTTTAGCATATATGACATACTGCATACACGAATTATTATGTCATATTGCACAGGTGTAATGAGAGGAGGGGGAAGGCTTGTTTCTAGACTGTCACCAGTGGTTTTGACCACACAGTGGGTTGGCCCCGCTTTCTATATTATAATCGTGACTACGTCTCAATGGTTTTGACCACCAGTGGTTTTGACCATACATATACTATTTGTGACTACGGTCACCAGTGGTTTTGACCACACATGGATTATTTGTGACTCGTCCCAGTGGTTTGGTACCAAGTGGGTTGGCCCCACATGTTGATTACAGGATTGTCATCAGTGGTTTTGACCACACGGTGGGTTGGCCCCACCATATGATTTGTGACTACGGTCACCAGTGGTTTTGACCACACTTATATGATTTGTGACTACGGTCACCAGTGGTTTTGACCACCAGTGGTTTTGACCACACGAGGTAGACACAGGAGTTCGGATGGTTAGGTTGGGTTTGCATGCATTGCATATTGACCTATGTATTGTGTAAGTGCTTTGTTATTATCGGGATGGGGATTTATACACAGAGTCTTGGTGACTCACCCCTTCCCTTACATTTTGTAGATGAGGCATAGATCGCGGATGTGGAGCCAGGGTAGACTCGAGGTGGCCATGCGTTATGTTTTCGGGTTTTATCTCATTTACTATTTTGGGTTAATTTACTTTTAAATTTGGTTTTGGATTTGAAATAAGGCCGCTAAATTCCATTATTTTGGTTTTTTTGATTATCTGCTATAAGTTTTATTATATTGTGCTTAAGTTAAACAACATGGCATGTTAATAACCTGTTAACTCAATGTTTTCGAAAAGTTATACCTCTTATCGGGATTTTCAAACTTTATCATCGGGTAATAACAAACAAATAGTGTTAACGAACAACTCAGATTTTCGCCAACCTAAGTTTTACTTTAAGTTCAAATACAAAACAGTTTTCAACTTTGCATTTTAATCAAAGTCGGTATTTCCTTAAAAACAAACGGTTTTCTCAAAGGAGTTTTCTTTTGTCCAAACTTTAAACAAAGAAAGTGTTTTATAGCGTTATCTTCAAAATTTAAACCTACAACTTGTTTTATTCAAATTATTTTTACCCTGTGACATGCCGAATCCGGTTGTAGTGTGTTGACTGGGTTTGGGGTGTTACACTTATGCAGCGACATCGGTACCAAAAGATGACAAAATTAAGGATAAATAGACTAAGATCCATTGAGTTATAAAATGCAATTTACTGAACTAAAAATGCTAAACTATGTGCTAAAGATAACTAAATGGGGACAAAATAACCAATAAGTAGGGAGAAAACATATGTTCTTTCTAATACTATCACACACACCCAAACTTGAGTTTTTACTTGTCCTCAAGTAAAACAGAAACTAGCGTGGCTACACAAGAATTCACTAAGGTAAATGATCATTATCCCAATGAATCAGTCACATTCAGATGACAGAATATTGCATCGACAATACATAAGTATAAATGAATAAGATTGCAACTTCATCAAAACTAGCATCATACTTTAAATCCTAAATTCTATCTACCAATACAACATTTATTGTACAATATATGTCTTTTTTTTTGTGAATAGGGAATAACGTTGCATTACTGTACCCTTGTTCCTGAGAAGTAACGATGGTGTGCAACAAACCCCAAGGGAGTACGTAATTACACCGACACACACTCATGCAGTGACAACCTTTGGCAAAATTTATTTTTCTAAAGCTTTCATTGGAGTGTTCCCTCTTTAACATTTCACAATACACCCACTTTGGAGTGTCTTTTATTCATAACTATATATATATATATAAGCAGCTGTAAAAGGCAGATTCATTTAAGATTCAAGGAATGCTACTAGTCATCCATTACTAATGCAACCTAAATCATTCATCAAAGAATTGAAGATACAACATTCAATCAAATTTATCCAACCCATTTATTGATAGTTCACATGATTCAAGAATTAAGTATCGAATGTAACAAAAAATTTCAAACACATTTGCATTAACCACTAATAAACCTTGCATGCTTCATTAAACTCAAAAAAATTGAAATGTGAGTGTATTTCCAAACCCCATATGCATTCCCCCAAACTTAAAGTTTGCATTGTCCTCAATGCACTAAAATTAAAATGCAATGACAATAGAAATGCAACGACAATGTGCACTAACAATAAAAATTACAGCTACGTGCAATGCATAAACACTGCAGCTAAAAAAAATTGAAAATAAACTAACTCAGTTTTCCTCAGCCACAGATGTGGCTACACGATGTTTCTTCTTCCTTCTCTTTTTCTCCTCCTTCTTGCATTCTTTCTCTTTGGAGTGCTTTCTCTTCTTTTCTTTGGGCTTCGCACAGTCCTCAGATCGCTCCTTAGGTGATATGCCCTCATTCTTGATGAGTCATAAGTGACAGTACAATAGTACGAACTGCGTTGACAATAAAGCCCAAGTGCATCGATAAGGGAACCTAATTATTCTGCAAAAAGAAAAGAAGTAAAACAAACTTGAACAAAAACAAAAAATAAAATAAAATAAAATCATATAAGGATAAATTCAATAAAAATTAAAATTTTTCGACCAATTTAATGGCCTCTGCCTGCTTTTGATTAATATTCTAAAAAAAGTGTTTCAACCGTTGTTTATTCACTTTGAACTTGTGTCCACATTTAAATCTCTGATTGTGACTACACCATGAGGAAATACTTCGAAAACTTTGGAAGGTCCAGACCAATGTGAGTGCAATTTACCCGGGTGCAATTTCAGTCTAGAATTGAATAATAAACTTGTTGACCCGCGATAAATTGTCGCTGCAAAATAATTCTGTCATGCCATCATTTGGTGTTTTCCTTGTAAATTACAGCATTTTCATAGGCATTTCGCCTAATCTTCTCTAGTTCAGTGATATCCAACAACCTTTTCTTTCCAGCCGCTTCATAGTCCATGTTCACTTGCTTAATTGCCTACATTGCTTTGTGCTCCAGTGCAATTGGCAAGTGACATGCTTTCCCGAAAACCAATGGAGTTTTGTATGTTGTCCGCAATGCCCATAAAGTGTCATCCAGTCTGGAAGACCGATCTTTCCTCGAAGGGTTCACAACCTTCTCAAGAATGTTTTTAATTTGTTAATTCGATACTCCGGCTTGTCCATTAGTTTGCAGATGATAAGTAGTAGCCATTTTATGATTAACTCTGTAACATCCTAGAAAGGGCCTATGCATTTTTGGTTTAATTGTACGAAATGACATATCTTATGTGTTATGAATATATTTTGAACACTTTTGGAAACCTGGAAATGTATGGAAATGTTAAGTTTAAAAGAGGAAAGTGAACATTTTTAGAACCTTGGAAATGTAAGGAAATGTCTTGTAAGGAAATGTCATGGAAATGTAAGGAAATGTCTTGTAAGGAAATGTCATGGAAATGTAAGGAAATGTCAAGTTTACAGAGCCGAACGAAAATTTTTGGAAACTTAGAAATGACCTAGAAATGACGAGTTTTAATGTTTAAAAGGGGAAATTAAGGCAAGGTGGCCTTAAAAGAAAAAGTTTGTGGAATTTGACACAAAAACAAGCTTGGAAAAGTGGCCTGAAGATGCCACTTAGGGCCTATGGAAATGGCGCCATATGCAAGAGGAATGGGCCTGAGTTCGAGTCACTTGGGAAGCAAATAAAGGAGGTTTTATTTTTGCTTCCGTAAGACCGAGGTGGACTGGCACATGCTTCTAGAAAGGAGGTGTTTTATTTTCATAAATATTCGATTAAAAGGGTGATAAATAAAGGATTTTTAAATTGGATTATTATGAAGAGATAAATGTTGGATTTAAACTCTTTTATTTATGATAATTAAAGGATAAAGTTATCAGATAGAGGAGTGGTGGCCAAGTAAGGGACTCCTTTGATGATAATTTCGGCTCTAAAAGGAAGGAAGGAGGGCTACTCATCAATTTGTGCTTCCTCCTTTCTCTGCCGAATTCTTAGTGCTCTCTTCTCTTCTTTTCTTTCTTTTCTTTTGTCAAGTCGAGATTAAGTAATTGTTGGAACCTAGCCGAATATTTTCCTCTCCATTAGAAGCCATAGCCGAATCCTCCATCTTTATTCTTCCTTCTCTTTTCTTTCCAATCCATCAAAATCCGAATCTTTGAGGGGCTTCAAGCATAGGTGCTTTGTCGATTTCTTCAAAAAGGGATTCTTTCAGATTTTTGCCATAGTCGACTATAAAGGAAAAGATCTTCGGGATTTGACCATCAAGGGATTTCGGCGAAGCTATAAACCATGTGATAATTTCGGGATTTAAGATCCTTAAGGTAAGTGACTATGAATATTCGGCCAAGGCCTATTTTAGTAGTTAGATCTATTTTTATGTGTTTTAAGCCGAAAACTAACCGATTCAAGGGATCTAGTGATTAGCCGATTTCAAAGGGGAAGAATACAAGTTTCCGGATTTGATTAATTATCAAATCGGCAAAGAAGGTAAGAAAGTGGATACGATAATCCTTCGATTTGATTAAATTAGCCGAATAGGCTTTTTCCTAAAATACTAAATGTGGCTAAATGTAGGGATTTAGGATCTAAAGTGATAGATCGGTTTTTCGGGATTTAAGTGAACCGCTATGTATCGTGTGTACCCCACACTAATTTTTAATATGTTTTATGGTCGTGTTTAATTAAAATATGTGATATTAAGAATATGAAAGTGGCTAAGGTACCATGTTATGGTACTAAATACTCGTGCACGTTTCCTACTTCTACTAGGAATATGAAAAATGTTATTTGTAACATGAGAATATGATAAGAATGTGAACTCGCATATTATGCATATTATTATATGGGGCATATAGTTTTGTTTTGAGAGGGGAAGTGAATGTGGTGACCTAAGACCACGAACACGGTGATCTAAGACCGTGATATCTCAAAAGTGGTGACCTAAGACCACAGTAATCTAAAAGTGGTGACCTAAGACCACGGTGATGCGGTGACCTAAGACCGCAGATTTGGAGTGTAGCGGAAGGAGGGTCGACTTAGTAGTCCCACGGTGTGGTGGCAGTGCACGGGGTGTGTAGCGGATGGACAACTAGGTTTGGGTTTGGGAATGCATCATAACTTGTATTCTATGTTTTGAATGTGTAATATGTGATATGCCCGATTCTATTATGATTTAGTGTCGTGTACACATTGAGTCTGTTTGACTCACCCCGTTGGGGACATTTTTCAGTGATGAACAGTGATGGACCGGACTGAGAACTTGTGGTGGCCATGCTCAACATGAAGTTTATATTTTTGAGGACTCTTGAATTTATTTTAGTACTTTGAATTATTTTGGGAATTATTTGATGTAATAAGGCCATAAGGCCATAGTTGAATTACTTTACACTTATTTTTATTTATTATGATTATGAATTTTATCTATTAAAATTTAATTAAAATTTCTTTTAAACTAAACCCTAAATATTTTGTCACTTAAGATAAAAGGGATTTCAATATAAAACTAACTCTGCTTTCAACACAAGCCCAACCCAAAACAATATTTTCTTAAAATCACACAAGTTTTCCTAAGAACAAAAGAATTTTGAACCGGTTTACTTGAGGAACATACCAAATCTGGTCAAAGCTCGTGGGCCGGGTTTGGGGTGTTTCAGCTTGCATCGAGCCCGCTTTTAAACTCTCGGCTGTGTGGGCTAAGGCCCAAAACGTTTTCAAATCGAGCCCAAATGAGTTTTATGAAAGTATTTTTGAAAATGAGCAGGTTTTCTGGCATGGCACCTAAGTCTCCGACCCGCAGTCCACCAGGTAAGTACCCCTAACCATTTGTGTGATTATGTGGTTTATGTTATGAATTATGGAAGGGTAGAAGAGGAATGGAACGTAGAATAGCATGATAGGAACTTGAACCCTAGGACTAGTTTACTCAAACACAAACACATAAGACTTAATTCCATTAAACAAACCTATGACTAAGACGCCGAGTTAGGGTGTGGTAACCATTGTGCGCATGTCTAGGATTGGATCCGGAAGAGCCTGGTACTTAAGCAGTCCTAGTGACTCACCTCCTCTTCGCTGGAATCCTGCCTGGTGCGTAGCTTCAGTTCACCCTAACCAAGAGGACTCGGTCATAGGCTAAACACAATGACTAAAACCTGAAAGGGAACTAGCCGTGTTTTTATAAACCCTAGTTTTAAAACTCTTAAAATTACCTTTTTAATTTGTGAGAACTATTTTTACAAAATTCTTTCGAAAATTTTTTGATTTATAAAATTACAAAAATACCCCTAGTGGTAAATTACAAAAATACCTTTGGTTTATGAAATTCCCGAAATACCCATAGTTCTTATCAAAATTTTCATTACTTTATAAAATGTTCAAAAACCCTAATTTGCAAATTATCAAAAATACCTTGTGTAATATCCCGGGTTAGGGGGCTGTTTTGGTGTTGCATGATATTGCATGTTTGTAGTGTGCTGTGTTGCTGTTTTTATGTCTTAGGGGCTTAGCTATAGCTTAGGTGTATGGCTGAGTAAATTAGAAAATTTTGGTTTTTGAGCTAAGGCATTAGGAGCTGAGGAAGCTGGGGGCTTTTAAATTTATTTTGGGAGTTTGTTAGCACAAGAAATTAATTGGTGGAGTGGCAATGTAGGCGCCACTAAGGCTTGGAGTGGGTAACGCCTAAAGCAAGGTGGAGGCCTTGTGTTCGAGTGCGGAGTGGCCACTTTTGGCACTCATTTTGACGGCATGGAGGGAGGAGTTTGTAGGCGGTTCAAACTCGCTTATGACTTGGTCTCCACTTTCAAATGGAAGGTGTGGAGTGAAGATAGGAGTGGGACTTGGTCCACTCAATTCAAATGAGTGTATGGGAGCTTTTGGGGATATGGCCGAATATTTGGGGGAGTTTTGGGGAGTGGCCATTGTGGTAGTAAGTGGGAAGGCTAGGCCGAAATTCTATTTGGCATTTTGTTGTTTCGGTCAAAAAGGTAGGGAACAAAATTTCTTCTTTTGTCAACAGCTTAAACTGAAAATTCAAGAGAGTCTCTTATTCTTTTCTTCTTGGAAAAACCGAAATACCAAACCTCTAAGGCTTGCCGAATTTGTTTTGCTTTTCTTCCAACCTTCTTGTAGCCGAATGCACTCTTGCATTTTCTCTTCTCCTTCACCTGCATAAGTCGAAACTAGTACCAATTGTCTTCTTATTCATTTTCTTCTCTCTCTTCTTGAAAAACACTAGTGCCGAAACTCACCATTTCCCCAACCGATTTCTCCATTTCTTCTTGTCTATCTTTTTGGGTGTGCTTAAACCCATATCAACTTGCAAAACTTTCTTTTGTTCTTCTCAAAACCTGTTGCCGTAGTCTCTAATTCTTCTCTTGTTTGCACTCCATTTTTCACCTTTGGAAGCCGAATATAGGTGTGTGTAAAACACCAAGGCCGAACCTTCTCTCCCTCCCCCCTAGTGGTTTCTTGGCCGAATTTTGGTGTTGGGTGTTGGTAAGTGTGCAAGGCCGAATGGCCATATCTCCCTCTTTTGGTTCTTTATTTGGTTATGTTTTGGGTTAAGGGCCGATTATGGTCAGTTTGGAAGGATGTTAACCTTTGGTTATCATCTTGTGTTAGGGTCGTGGATATCGAAAAGCAATGTGTGGAGCCTTCTCTCTTTGTGAACCGATTAGGTAAGTGATGGTAAGATATCATTCGCAGCTTATTCGCTTAAATCTGATTAAGTCAAGGTGACAAAGGATTAACCATTCTCTCTTAAGGTGTAGCCGATTGGTGATCAAAGAAGGGGCTATTAGTTGGTTCGGGTTTGGTAGGAAACCAAACTTTTGCAAGGTAAGGGTCCAACGCTAACCCTTGTGGTTCATTTGGTTATGGCCGAATGGTCTTAGTGCCTAACCCTATGTTGGCCGAATATTGTGGTTGCCTAATGGTTTACTTTTGGCCGATTCTAGGAGCCAGATAGTCAAGGGACTCAGAGTGATTCGTAGGGATCTTTAGACTCGTAGCTATCAGGTGTGTATACTAACACACTTATATTTAGTAATATCGTTAATAACCTGTGCAATGACTAATGGAACAGTGGTGACTATTATGATACCCTCATGGGTACGCGAGTTTGGACTCGGGTAAGTCGATGCTATTATTATGAGTTATTGATGATCTCAGATGATACCATGGTTATGGATATGTGACATGGGGTATGAGATTAGACATATTGGCATGATATGCATGATAGTATGATATGCATGATAGCATGATATTCATGATTACATGAGTTTGGCATGTTGATGGGTGATACGAGAGGAGGGAGCAGTGATGTATTGTGCTGACGAGCACCAAAGGCTTTAGTAGCACACTTTGTGACTTTGGGTCACCAGAGGTTTGGCACCTCCAGAGGTTTGGTACCTCAGCGTCTCGTCCCAGTGGCTCAGTACCACAGTGGGTTGGCCCCACAGATGATTATACGGGATTGACGCCAGTGTTTTGGTAACACACGATGGGTTGGCCCCATCACCAGATTTGTGACTACGGTCACCAGTGCTTTGGTAGCACATCGTGTCTTTGGGACACCAGAGGTTTGGCACCTCATTGCGACTTGTCCCCGTGGTTTGACCACCGTGGGTTGGCCCCACTTGAGATATGGGATCGTCTGCGCTAGTGTTTTGGTAACACACGATGGGTTGGCCCCATCATCATTGGATTCGTGACTTCGGTCACCACGGTGCTTTGGTAGCACAACCGTGTCTTTGGGACACCAAAGCTTTGGTAGCACATTGACGGATATTGTGTCTTTGGGACACTAGTGCTTTGGTAGCACATTGTGACTATATGTCACCAGTGGTTTGGCACCACCAAAGGTTTTGGTACTACCACACGGTAGAAAAGGCGATATGGATGGTTAGGTTCGGGTTGCATTAATCATGTTGCTATGTATGATGTGTGTTAGCATGTTAATTCTTTGGGAGCGGGATTTACACACTGAGTCACTCGACTCACCCTCTCCTTTGACATTTCAGGTGACTCGTAGACGCGACTTGGAGCCGGATGGACTCGAGGTGCTTATGCCATGTTGAATAAAGTCTTTACTCGCACTCTATATTTTGGGTACTTTAGTTATTTACTTTTATTTGGGTTTTTATTTGGGTTGTAAAAGGCCTCTAAATTTATGTCTTAAGTTGGTTGATGTTTTAATTAGATTTAATATGCCTTAACAAAATAAGCCGGTATAAGTTTTACTAAAACTGGAAAGATAATGTTTTCAAAATTATAACGCGACATGTTTTTAACTATACCATCGGGTATCACATTAAGTCTTTGTGACAAACAAATTCAACTTGTTTCCAATTCTAACTTGTAATTCACCTAAGTTCAAAAGTGTTTTATGTATCATTAAGTAACTAATGAGGTTTTAAATGGTTTAAACTCGCTTCAACTACAAATTCTGGCTAAGTTTTAAAAATCTCCGGTTTTAAATACATCAAAAGTTTTTCAAACAAGTCTACTCAAATCTGTTTCAAGCACACGGTGTTTTCACCCCACTTTTAAACGAAAAATCTAGTTTTCCCAAGACGCTTTTCCCGTAGCATACCGCATTCGGACGTGGTGTCTTGTCCGGTTTGGGGTGTTACATTTGTGGTATCGTCGAGCCGTGTTCAAAGGCTTCACTGTGGGGCCTGAGGCCCAAAATGGTTTCAAAAGCCTGTTTAAGTGTTTGTTTTGAAATATATGGTTTTGAAAGGCATGGCACCGAGTCTCCTGCACTCCAGATTCGCCCGTAAGTACCCGTACTATTACTTGTGATTTGATTGGATATGATTTGATGAATAGCTATAGTATGCTACTTTAGAGATTGAAACGATAGGATTCTCAGACACTTGCGAGAACAAATCCTCTTTAAATATTCATAAGACTTGCTTTTTAAACAAGTGGAATAAACACCGATGCATAAAACTCTTTAATCAGATCCGTAGAAAGATTTGACATGAGCACTCGAGGCGGACGTGGTCGTAACACACGTGGTAGAGGTAGGGGTAGAATGACAGTTTCTGAGCCCGTAGGATCTGGGCAGGGTTCAGAAAATGAGATACCGGTTCCGCCACCAGCTGGAGGTGGTGAGTTCCAAGATCAGACGGGAGACGACGCAGTGTCACAGGCGATGCTGCGAGTGTTGGAAAGGGTAGCTGGGGCTAGTGGTGGTGCAGGAGTTAGGAAATCAGTTCCTGAGCGACTCCGGGCTAACGGAGCTGAATTCTTCCGAGGTGTTTCTGGTGTTGCTCCTAGCACTGCTGAATATTGGCTGGAGGCAACTGAGCGGATCATGGATGATCTGGACTTGACGACGGAAGAGAAGCTGAAGGGTATCGTATCTCTTCTCCGGGATGAGTCATATCAATGGTGGCTCACGGTGCGAGACAGTGTGGCAGCTGAGGATTTGACATGGGATTATTTCAGAGCTGCATATCAAAAGAAGTACATCGGAGCTAGTTATATCGACTCCCAGCGAAAGGCATTTCTGAGGCTTGTTCAGGGGAGTAAGTCTGTTGCTGAGTACGAGGCTGAGTTCCCGGCCGAGTAGGTATGCCGTGGGCATTGTGGCCACCGAGCATGAGAGGTGTGTTCGCTTTCGAGGATGGTCTGCGAGAGACGAGTTGAGGTCACTGATTGCTCCTCAGCAGGAGCGCGAGTTTGCTGTCTTAGTTGAGAAGGCTAAGGTGGCCGAGGGTGTCAAAGAATCGGTAAGACAGAGCATGGACAGGAGTAGGCTTAAGAGGAGCTTTGGGTCTTCTGGTTCGTCTGGCAATCCGCAGAAGAGGGCTAGACCGAGTGGGCAGAATCAGTCTGCTAGGTTTGTTGCTGCTAGGCAGGGACCGCCGCAGTGTAATCAGTGTGGGAAATCTCATTGGGGTGGTTGCTGGACTGGAGGTAAAGGTTGCTTCGAGTGTGGTTCTCTGGAGCATCGCATTAGGGATTGTCCGCGTAGGATGGCCAGGATTCATCGAGAGTCGGGCCGTGTCGCCCGAGGTAATGGACCGCCACTGCAGAGGGGCCGTGGTAATGGCAGAGGTGGTTATGGATCTGGTCGGGGCCGTGGAGCACCGGGCAGAGGTGCGGGTAGTTCTGAGGCTAGGCAGCCTGGGTTGGTGTACGCTGCGAGACGCCGAGAGGAGGGCGACGCACCGGACGTCATAACCGGTACGTTTTTGATTTTTGGTACTCCTTATACTGCTTTAATCGATGTGGGTTCTACGCACTCTTATGTTGCCGGTAGTATAGTAGAGACAATGGATTTAGACTCTGAGATATCTTCTAGGCAGATGACTGTGATTAGCCCTCTAGGTCACTCTGTAGTGGTAGATAAACTGTTTAGAGAGGTACCCCTAGAACTCCAAGGGGTAGTGTTTGCTGCTGATCTGATGGAACTGCCGTTTGGGGAGTTCGATCTAATTCTCGGGATGGATTGGCTAGTTAAGTACCAAAGAGGTTGGATTGCGCGGCTAAGCGTATGGTTCTTAAGACGGTTGATGGCGTTGAGGTGGCTATGATAGGTAATAGGAGGGATTACTTATCAAATGTGGTATCCGCTCTGAAAGCGGAGAAGATGGTCGTAAGCGGTCCGCGGCGTATGTGGTTCATGTGTATGCCTTGGAGGCTAAAGAGTCTGCGCTGTTGAGGAGGTTCGCATCTTGTTAAGGAATTTGCTGATGTGTTTCTGAAGAGCTTCCGGTTTGCCGCCGATCGAGAGGTAGAGTTTGGGATTGATCTGTTTGCGACGCGCCAAAGGTGTCTATTGCTCCAGATAGGATGGCACCAAAGGAATTGGTGGAGCTTAAGGCTCGATCCGGGAGTTATTGGATCGAGGTTTTATCGGCCGAGTGTTTCGCCGTAAAAGTGCGCCGGTACTCTTTGTTAAGAAGAAAGATGGTACGATGCGGATGTGTATAGACTACCGCCAGCTTGAACAAGTCGACGATTAAAAACAAGTATCCGTTGCCACGGATAGATGACTTGTTTGATCACCAAGGGTGTTCATGGTATTCTCGAAGATCGACTTGAGATCCGGGTACCATCGCCTAAAGGTTAAGGAGGCCGATATCCATAAAACAAATAAGTTTCGGACTCGGTATGGGCACTACGAATTCTGGTAATGCCATTCGGGTTGACTAACGCACCCAGCAGCGTTTATGGATATGATGAATAGGTGTTTCAAAGATGATCTGGATCGGTTCGTGGTGGTTTTTATAGACGACATCTTAGTATACTCAAGGTCGAGGAAGAGCATGATAAGCATTTGAGGGTGGTGCCACAGATTACGAGGAAAAGCAACTCTATGCTAAGTTTAGTAAGTGTGAGTTCGGCTTAGGAAGTGACGTTCTTGGGGCATGTAGTGTCACAGAGGGTATTCGAGTAGATCCTCGTAAGATTGAGGTCGTTTCGATTGGAAGCCACCTAGGTCGCTGGTGAGATTCGTAGTTTTCTGGGTTTGGTGGATACTACGAAGACTTGTTGAGGGTTTCTCGTTGATAGCGCCGCCGATGACTAAGTTGTTAAGGAAAGAGGTTCCGCTTTGTTTGGACCGAGAAACAACAGAAAGCTTCGATAGGTTAAAGAAGATTTTGACCGAGGCTCCTGCTTCTAATTCAACTGAGGCCGGTAAGGAATACACAGTCTCATCGCGATGCATCACACACGGTGCAGGTTGTGTGTTTGATCTGATGCAGAAGGTAAGGTTGTGGCTTACGCTTCTAGGCAAGTGAGAGGCCACATGAGGTCAACTATCCGACGCACGATCTGGAGCTAGCGGCCGTAGTTTTCGCTTTTAAAGATTTGGAGGCACTACTTATATGGAGAGAGATCGATAGTCTACACGGATCATAAGAGCTTGAAGTATCTATCGACTCGGAAGGATTTGAATTTGAGGCGTAGAGATGGGTTGAGTTCTTCAAGGATTACGATCGTTCTATTGAGTATCATCCGGGCAAGGCTAACGTGGTGGCGCACGCGTTGAGCCGTAAGGTTGTTTCGGTTTAAGAGCTTTGTTTGCCCATTTGAGCTTGCATGACGACGGAGTATTTTGGCGTAGCTGCAAGTTAAGCCTACTTGGGTTGAAGCGGATCGAGAGAAACAGCTTAGAGGATGAGGTTAGGTGCGCCGAAGGTTGCAAGTGCAGAATGGTGGTGTGGATGGTTACAGCTTGTCTAGTGACGAGGTTCTGTGTTTTCAAGGTAAGGCTTGTATGCCTAAAGATGTTGAGCTGAGGCAGAAGATTCTTCAGGACGCACATAGCAGTCCTCATGCTATGCATCCTGGAGGTAGCAAGATGTATAAGGATCTTAGAGAGCAGTTTTGGTGGCCTGGTCTGAAGAAAGAGGTGACGGAGTTTGTTGGAAAATGTCTGACTTGTCAGCAGGTCAAGGCTGAACATCAGTTGCCGTCGGGTTTGCTTCAGCCTGTAAAGATTCCTCAGTGGAAGTGGGAAAGGATAACCATGGATTTTGTCAGTGGGTTACCGCTTACGCCAAGCAAGAAGGATTCGATTTGGGTAGTGGTGGATCGTCCGACTAAATCACTCACTTTATTCCGGTGGGGTTGACTACTCACTTCGAAGCTAGCAAAGCGTATGTTTCGAGAGATAGTGAGGTTGCACGGTGTGCGCTTCGATAATCTCGGATAGGGATCCCGTGTTTACTTCAAGGTTCTCGGAAGGCATTGCATCGGAGCTCTGGTACTCGTTTGGATTTCAAAGACGGCTTTTCACCCGCGATCGACGGACAATCGAAAAGGGTCATTCGGATCTTAGAGGATATCTTTGAGAGGTCGTGGTCTCCGGATTTCGAGGTAGTTGGGAGGAGTTTCTACCGTTGGTCGAGTTTGCCTACAACAACAAGCTATCAAGCGAGCATCAAGATGGCTCCGTATGAGGCGTTGTATGGTAGGAAGTGTCGCTCACCTACGTGTTGGACGGAGTTAGGTGAACGCCGCTTGTTGGGACCCGAGTTGGTAGGCGAGACCGAGGACAAGGTTAAGTTGATTCGGCTCGATTGAAGGAAGCTTCGCACGGCGAAGTCTTATGCCGATCTTAAGCGAAGAGATATAGAGTTTGCTTTGTTGGGGATCGAGTGTTTACGGTCTCGCCTTGGAAGAAAGTACGAGGTTCGGAAAGAAAGGCAAGCTTAGTCCGAGGTTCATTGGGCCGTATAAGATTTTGAGACGAGTTGGACCGTGAGCGTATCGCCTTGAGTTGCCGCAGAGCTTAGTCGATTCACAACGCTTTTTCATGTTTCGATGCTTCGAGGTATCGTTCGGATCCGTCACATGTGGTAGCGATGGAAGAGATCGAGGTAAATCCGACTTGACTATGGAAGAAGAACTCGCATGCATTCTTGATCGAGATGTAAAGGTTCTACGTGGAAAATCTGTGCCTTTGGTTAAGGTACTTTGGCGGAATCATGGCGTAGAGAAGCGACGTGGGAACCCGAGGATACGATGAGACAAAATACCCGCAACTCTTTTGACTGTAATTTCGAGGCCGAAATTATTTTTAAGGGGGTAGAACTGTAATATCCCGGGTTAGGGGGCTGTTTTGGTGTTGCATGATATTGCATGTTTGTAGTGTCTTTGTGTTCTTTGTTTTTATGTCTTAGGGGCTTAGCTATAGCTTAGGTGTATGGTGAGTAAATTAGAAAATTTTGGTTTTTGAGCTAAGGCATTAGGAGCCGAGGAAGCTGGGGCTTTAAATTTATTTTGGGAGTTTGTTAGCACAAGAAATTAATTGGTGGAGTGGCAATGTAGGCGCCCACTAAGGCTTGGAGTGGGTAACGCCTAAAGCAAGGTGGAGGCCTTGTGTTCGAGTCATGCGGAGTGGCCACTTTTTGGCACTCATTTTGACGGCATGGAGGGAGGAGTTTGTAGGCGCTTCAAACTCGCCTATGACTTGGTCTCCACTTTCAAATGGAAGGTGTGGAGTGAAGATAGGAGTGGGACTTGGTCCACTCAATTCAAATGAGTGTATGGGAGCTTTTGGGGGGATATGGCCGAATATTTGGGGAGTTTTGGGAGTGGCCGGTTGTGGTAGTAAGTGGGAAGGCTAGGCCGAAATTCTATTTGGCATTTTGTTGTTTCACCAAAAAGGTAGGGAACAAAATTTCTTCTTTTGTCAATGACTTAAACTGAAAATTCAAGAGAGTCTCTTATTCTTTTCTTCTTGAAAAACCGAAATACCAAACCTCTAAGGCTTGCCGAATTTGTTTTGCTTTTCTTCCAACCTTCTTGTAGCCGAATGCACTCTTGCATTTTCTCTTCTCCTTCACCGCATAAGTCGAAACTAGTACCAATTGTCTTCTTATTCATTTTCTTCTCTCTCTTCTTGAAAAACACTAGTGCCTAAAAACTCACCATTTCCCCAACCGATTTCTCCATTTCTTCTTGTCTATCTTTTTGGGTGTGCTTAACCCATATCAACTTGCAAAACTTTCTTTTGTTCTTCTCAAAACTCAAGTGCCGTAGTCTCTAATTCTTCTCTTGTTTGCACTCCATTTTTCACCTTTGGAAGCCGAATATAGGTGTGTGTAAAACACCAAGGCCGAACCTTCTCTCCCTCCCCTAGTGGTTTCTTGGCCGAATTTTGGTGTTGGGTGTTGGTAAGTGCAAGGCCGAATGGCCATATCTCCTCTTTTGGTTCTTTATTTGGTTATGTTTTGGGTTAAGGGCCGATTATGGTCAGTTTGGAAGGATGTTAACCTTTGGTTATCATCTTGTGTTAGGTCGTGGATATCGAAAGCGATCAGTGTGAGCCTTCTCTCTTGTGAACCGATTAGGTAAGTGATGGTAAGATATCATTCGCAGCTTATTCGCTTAAATCTGATTAAGTCAAGGTGACAAAGGATTAACCATTCTCTCTTAAGGTGTAGCCGATTGGTGATCAAAGAAGGGGCTATTAGTTGGTTCGGGTTTGGTAGGAAACCAAACTTTTGCAAGGTAAGGGTCCAACGCTAACCCTTGTGGTTCATTTGGTTATGGCCGAATGGTCTTAGTGCCTAACCCCTATGTTGGCCGAATATTGTGGTTGCCTAATGGTTTACTTTTGGCCGATTCTAGGAGCCGGATAGTCAAGGGACTCGGAGTGATTCGTAGGGATCTTTAGACTCGTAGCTATCGTGTGTGTATACTAACACACTTATATTTAGTAATATCGTTAATAACTGTGTGCAATGACTAATGGAACAAAGGTGACTATTATGATACCCTCATGGGTGCGAGTTTGGACTCGGGTAAGTCGCTGCTATTATTATGAGTTATTGATGATCTGTATGATACCATGGTTATGGATATGTGACATGGGGTATGAGATTAGACATATTGGCATGATATGCATGATAGTATGATATGCATGATAGCATGATATTCATGATTACATGAGTTTGGCATGTTGATGGGTGATACGAGAGGAGGGAGCGAGTGATGTATTGTGTTGACGAGCACCGTGCTTTGGTAGCACACTTTGTGACTTTGGGTCACCAGAGGTTTGGCACCTCCGAGGTTTGGTACCTCGCGTCGTCCCCCAGTGGCTCAGCACCACAATGGGTTGGCCCCACAGATGATTATACTGGGATTGACGCCAAAGTGTTTTGGTAACACACGATGGGTTGGCCCCATCACCGCATTTGTGACTACTGGTCACGGTGCTTTGGTAGCACATCGTGTCTTTGGGACACCGTGAGGTTTGGCACCTCATTGCGACTTGTCCTCGTGGTTTGACCACCGTGGGTTGGCCCCACTTGAGATATGGGATCGTCCCGCTAGTGTTTTGGTAACACACGATGGGTTGGCCCCATCATCATTGGATTCGTGACTTCTGTCCACGGCTTTGGTAGCACAACTGTGTCTTTGGGACACCAAAGCTTTGGTAGCACATTGACGGATATTGTGTCTTTGGGACACTAGTGCTTTGGTAGCACATTGTGACTATATGTCACCGGTGGTTTGGCACCACCAAAGGTTTTGGTACCACACGGGTAGAAAAGGCGATATGGATGGTTAGGTTCGGGTTGCATTAATCATGTTGCTATGTATGATGTGTGTTAGCATGTTAATTCTTTGGGAGCGGGATTTACACATCGAGTCACTCGACTCACCCTCTCCTTTGACATTTCAGTGACTCGTAGACGCGACTTGGAGCCGGATGGACTCGAGGTGCTTATGCCATGTCGAATAAAGTCTTTACTCGGACTCTATATTTTGGGTACTTTAGTTATTTACTTTTATTTGGGTTTTTATTTGGGTTGTAAAAGGCCTCTAAATTTATGTCTTAAGTTGGTTGATGTTTTAATTAGATTTAATATGCCTTAACAAAATAAGCCGGTATAAGTTTTACTAAAACCTGGAAAGATAATGTTTTCAAAATTATAACGCGACATGTTTTTAACTATACCATCGGGTATCACATTAAGTCTTTGTGACAAACAAATTCAACTGTTTCCAATTCTAACTTGTAATTCACCTAAGTTCAAAAGTGTTTTATGTATCATTAAGTAACTAATGAGGTTTTAAATGGTTTAAACTCGTTCAACTACAAATTCGCTAAGTTTTAAAAATCTCCGGTTTTAAATACATCAAAAGTTTTTCAAACAAGTCTACTCAAATCTGTTTCAAGCACACGGTGTTTTCACCCCACTTTTAAACGAAAAATCTAGTTTTCCCAAGACGTTTTCCCCGTAGCATACCAGATTCGGACGTGGTGTCTTGTCCGGGTTTGGGGTGTTACACCTTGATTTGGAGAAAAATTACGAAATTGCCCTTAACTCACAAAATTACCAAAATGACCCTGATTTTCAAAATTTTTGCAACATCACCGTTTTGGAAAGTAAAATTCTCAAAAAGAACCCTCAAAGTTTTGCAAATTTTGAAATATCCCTGATTTATTAAACTTTACAAATTTACCCTGGTTAATTACCGAAATACCCCCGAATTTTAAAATTTTTCAAAATACCCCCGGGATTTCAAAATTACCAAAATACCCTTATTGACAAAATCACCAAGGAACCTTATTTTAACAAATTACAAAAATACCCCTGGGTAGTGGAGAAACAATAACAATGAAAACTACAACGTTTCTCTGAATGAACGAAAGTTCATAATTGTTTGATGGATGTACGAATGAATGGAAAGACTGTGTGCATGTATGAATACGAAAGAACCACTCCTAAATTCTTTCTCATAAAACTTCTTCGCGGGTAATCAAGTGAAACAAGGACTAATTCATAAAACTTCTTAATCAGATCACGACGTTAGAAATGAGCTCTAGAGGACGTGGTCATCGTGGACGAGGTAGAGGAAGGATGACGATGTCAGAACCCGTTAGATCGGGTCAAGTGTCTGACAATGAGATACCACCGCCACCACCACCCCTAGCTGTTGGTGTTGAGCAGCAAGCTCAGACGGGGGAAGATGCTGTGTCGCAGGCTGTGCTACGAGTTTTAGAATTGGTGGCTGGTGCAGGAGGAAATTCGGGAACTCGAAAGTCTGTGCCTGAGCGGCTTCGAGCTAATGGAGCCGAAATGTTTCGTGGAGTATCGGGTGTGGCACCCAGTACAGCTGAGTACTGGTTGGAAGCAACTGAGCGCATCATGGATGAGCTTGATCTGACCCCTGAGGAAAGGTTAAAAGGAATGGTGGCAATCGCACACGATGAAGCGTGACGCTGGTGGTTGACTCGTCCCGGATGGTGCCACGACCGAGGATCTGACCTGGGAGTACGTTAAGGAGGCGTATCAAAAGAAGTATGTGGGAACCAGGTATACGGATGAGCAAAGGAAGGCTTTTCTGGGGCTGGTTCAAGGGAACAAGTCCGTGGCAGAATATGAGGCTGAATTCTTGAGGTTGAGTCGATATGCTCGAGGAGTAGTGGCAACTGAGCATGAGCGTTGTGTCCATTTTGAGGACGGGCTAAGGGATGATCTAAGATTGTTGATAGCACCACATCAGGAGCGGAAATTTTCTGCGTTAGTGGAAAAGGCTAAAGTGGCTGAAGGAATTAAGGATTCTGCAAGGCAGAACACTGATCGGAATAGGCCACAAAGAGGTTTTGGATTGTCTGGATCATCTGAGAATAAGAGGCCTAGAGTTGATGGGCCGCGAGGTCAGCAAGTTGGTTCAGAAGGGCGGTATCGACCTTGTGATGTGTGTTGAAAGAAGCACTTAGGAGAGTGCTGGAGGAAAACAGGAGGATGTTTTAGGTGTGGGTCCAAGGATCATGTGATCAAGCATTGTCCTAAGAACCTAGATGAAAGTCAACCAGCAACTCAGAATATTAATCAGGCTGGTAGAGGTGGAAAGCAGCCTCAGCGAGGTCGTGGACCGAACCATGGAGGAAATGGTTCGGGCCGAGGACGTGGAGCACCAAGCAGAGATGCTGAAGGTGCAGACGCGAGGCAACCAAGGTTGGTTTATGCAGTTGGCCGTCGTGAGGAGGAAGATGTGCCAGATATGACAACGGGTACGTTCCTTATTTCTGGAATACCCTTAAATGCTTTGCTTGTTATAGGGTTACCTTATTCTTGTATTGCTAGGAAAGTGACTCAAACCTTGGATGTGAACCTAGAGAATGTGCCTAGAAAGTGTGATAGTTCTTTAAGATCGAGTCGCGCAGCAATAGCGTAATGGGGTGAGTTAGACCGTACGATTGTTCGTTAGTAAGTAATTTCGAGGACGAAATTATTTTAAAGGGGTAGAACTGTAACATCCTGGAAAGGGCCTATGCATTTTTGGTTTAATTGTACGAAATGACATATCTTATGTGTTATGAATATATTTTGAACACTTTTGGAAACCTGGAAATGTATGGAAATGTTAAGTTTACAGAGCCGAACGAAAATTTTTGGAAACTTAGAAATGACCTAGAAATGACGAGTTTTAAGGTTTAAAAGGGGAAATTAAGGCAAGGTGGCCTTAAAAGAAAAAGTTTGTGGAATTTGACACAAAAACAGGCTTGGAAAAGTGGCCTAAAGATGCCACTTAGGGCCTATGGAAATGGCGCCATATGCAAGAGGAATGGGCCTGAGTTCGAGTCACTTGGGAAGCAAATAAAGGAGGTTTTATTTTTGCTTCCAGAAGACTGAGGTGGACGGCACATGCTTCTAGAAAGGAGGTGTTTTATTTTCATAAATATTCGATTAAAAAGGGTGATAAATAAAGGATTTTTAAATTGGATTATTATGAAGAGATAAATGTTGGATTTAAACTCTTTTATTTATGATAATTAAAGGATAAAGTTATCGATAGAGAGAGTGGTGGCCAAGTAAGGGACTCTTTAGATGATAATTTCATTATAAAAGGAAGGAAGGAGGGCTACTCATCAATTTGTGCTTCCTCCTTTCTCTGTCGAATTCTTAGTGCTCTCTTCTCTTCTTTTCTTTCTTTTCTTTTGTCAAGTCGAGATTAAGTAATTGTTGGAACCTAGCCGAATATTTTCCTCTCCATTAGAAGCCATAGCCGACTCCTCCATCTTTATTCTTCCTTCTCTTTTCTTTCCAATCCATCAAAATCCGAATCTTTGAGGGGCTTCAAGCATAGGTGCTGTCGATTTCTTCAAGAAAGGGATTCTTTCGGGATTTTTGCCATAGTCGACTATAAAGGAAAAGATCTTCGGATTTGACCATCAAGGGATTTTGACAGAAGCTATAACCAAGGTGGATAATTTCGGATTTAAGATCCTTAAGGTAAGTGACTATGAATATTCGGCCAAGGCCTATTTTAGTAGTTAGATCTATTTTTATGTGTTTTAAGCCGAAAACTAACTGATTCAAGGGATCTAGTGATTAGCCGATTTCAAAGGGGAAGAATACAAGTTTCCGGATTTGATTAATTATCAAATCGGCACAGAAGGTAAGAAAGTGGATACGATAATCCTTCTGGATTTGATTAAATTAGCCGAATAGGCTTTTTCCTAAAATACTAAATGTGGCCAAATGTAGGGATTTAGGATCTAAAGCGATAGATTGGTTTTTCGGGATTTAAGTGAACCGCTAAGTGTCGTCAGTGTGTACCCCACACTAATTCTTAATATGTTTTATGGTCATGTTTAATTAAAATATGTGATATTAAGAATATGAAAGTGGCTAAGGTACCATGTTATTGTACTAAATACTCAGTGCGTTTCCTACTTCTACTAGGAATATGAAAATGTTATTTGTAACATGAGAATATGATAAGAATGTGAACTCGGCATATTATGCATATTATTATATGGGGCATATGGTTTTGTTTTGAGAGGGGAAGTGAATGTGGTGACCTAAGACCACGAACACGGTGATCTAAGACCGTGATATCTCAAAAGTGGTGACCTAAGACCACAGAATCTAAAAGTGGTGACCTAAGACCACAGTGATGCGGTGACTTAAGACCGCAGATTTGGAGTGTAGCGGAAGGAGGGTCGACTTAGTAGTCCCCACGGTGTGACTAGCAGGTACGGGGGTGTGTAGCGGATGGACAACTAGGTTTGAGTTTGGGAATGCATCATAACTGTATTCTATGTTTTGAATGTGTAATATGTGATATGCCCGATTCTATTATGATTTAGTGTCGTGTACACATTGAGTCTGTTTGACTCACCCGTTGGGGAACATTTTTCGTGTGATGAATAAAGGATGGACCAGGGACAGCGAGAACTTGTGGTGGCCATGCTCAACATGAAGTTTATATTTTTGAGGACTCTTGAATTTATTTTAGTACTTTTAATTATTTTGGGAATTATTTGATGTAATAAGGCCATAAGGCCATAGTTGAATTACTTTACACTTATTTTTATTTATTATGATTATGAATTTTATCTATTAAAATTTAATTAAAATTTCTTTTAAACTAAACCCTAAATATTTTGTTACTTAAGATAAAAGGGATTTCAATATAAAACGAACCTGTTTTCAACACAAGCCCAACCCAAAACAATATTTTTCTTAAAATCACACAAGTTTTCCTAAGAACAAAAGAATTTTGAACCGGTTTACTTGAGGAACATACCAAATCTGGTCAAAGCTCGTGGGCCGGGTTTGGGGTGTTTCAAACTCCATATCTGTTCAGTGCGACTGCCACTTGGTTGCAATGAAAGTGTGTACCTTGATCACTAATCAATGCCTTTGGTGTGCCAAAGCGGGTGAGTATATTCTTGTGAAAAAATTAAGCATTGTCTTTACATCATCCTTTGGGACTGCAACAACTTCAACCCACTTCGAGACGTAGTCAACAACTATAATATATAAAGATTTCCAAATGAACTTGGAAAGGGTCACATAAAATCCATACCCCAAACATCAAACAATTCAACCTCCATATTGGCTGCTGTAATATTTCATTGCATCAGGATATAGAACCAGTGCGCTGACACCTATCACATTGATTCACAAAATTGTGGGCATCTTTGAATAATGAAGGCCAATAGAATACTGATTGAAGAACCTTAGCAGTAATTCGCATGCCACCAAAATGACCTCCATAAGGAGCATCATGACAGCGCTTCAGGATTGAAAGCATCTCCTCTTCCGGAACACAACACCGAATGTTGTTGTCATTGCATACCTTGAATAAATATGGCTCATTCCAATGATACTTCACTACTTCACGAAGAATTCTTTCTTTTTTATGGCTTGTGACAACCAATGGGAGTTTTCCACACACTAGATAATTAACCAAATCCACATACCAAGAGGTTGCATCTACAACAAATAACTTCTCATTTGGGAATGCGCCAATAATTTGAAGTATGTTTCCAACTTCGCTGCCAACTTCCAATCGAGACAGATGATCTGCAACTTGATTCTCTGAACCTTTGCGGTCTTTTATCTCGATGTCAAATTATTGCAACAGTAAGATCTAGCATATCAATTTTGGTTTTGCATCCTTCTTCGCAAAAATATATCTCAACGCCAAGTGATCAGTAAATACGGTAACCTTTGCACTGACAAAATAAGAACAAAACTTGTCGAAAGCAAAGATTATAGCCAATAATTCTTTCTCTGTAGTGGTATAATTGATTTGAGCCTCTTTAAGAGTTTTGCTAGCATAATAGATGGCATGAAATATTTTTCCCTTGCGTTGTCCTAGAACAACACCCATAGCAAAGTCGCTTGCATCGCACATAACTTCAAAAGGTTGAGACTAATCTGGTGCAACTAAAATGGGTGCATTTACTAGTTGCTTGTTTAATTGAATAAATGTATCCATACATGCATCGTCAAAGAAGAATTTTTTATTCTGTTCCAGCAATGAGCATAAGAGTTTTGTAATTTTTGAGAAATCTCTAATAAATCTTTGGTAAAACCCTGCATGCCCAAGAAAACTGCGAATAACTTTCACATTTGTCGGTGGAGGTAATTTCTAAATGATTTCCACTTTAGCTTTGTCTATTTCAATGCCTTGACTAGAGATGCGATGGCCTAACACAATGCCTTCAGTTGCCATGAAATGGCAATTTTCCCAATTTAGAACAAGATGTATGTCTTCACATCGCTTCAATACTTTATCCAAATTGTCAGTGCAATGATCAAAATCATTCCCATATATTAAGAAATCATCCATAAAAACCTTTAAAGAATCTTCAATTATATCCGAGAATATTGCCATCATGCACCTTTGAAATGTGGCAGGTGCGTTGCAAAGACCGAAAGGCATACGGTGAAAAGCAAAAGTACCAATGGGACAGGTGAAAGTTGTTTTCTCATGATCCTCCGGTGCAATAGTAATTTGATTGTACCTAGAATAGCTGTCTAAGAAGCAGTAATAGGCTCTTCTAACAAGCCTGTCCAACATTTGGTCAATGAAAGGAAGTGGGAAGTGGTCCTTCCTTGTGGCAGTATTAAGTTTGCGATAATCCATACAAACTCGCCATCCCGTAGGAATGCATGTAGGAATTAATTCATATTTCTCGTTGCTAACCATAGTGATGCCACTCTTTTTATGAACGCATTGCATTGGACTTACCCAATTGCTATCAGAAGTAGGGTAAATAATTCCAACATCAAGCCATTTTATAATTTCTTTCTTAACAACTTCCTTCATCTTCTCGTTTAATCTTCTTTGTTGCTTAATCGATTGCTTGCCTTCATCTTCCAACTTGATCTTGTACATGCAAAAAGATGGACTAATGCCTCGAATATCGCCAATACCCCAAGCAATAGCTCATTTATGTTGCTTAAGTATATGGACCAATTTCTCTTCTTGAGTTACATCTAGTGTTGCGGAGGTAATAACTGGCAGAGTATTTTTAGCACCAAGAAAGACATAGTTAAGATGAGTAGGTAGTGGTTTCAATTCTAGAGTAGGAGCTTCGTCAATAGATGGCTTGAAAATTTGAGCTGTTCTATTGGCTAAGTCTAAGGATTCAATCTGCCATCCATGCCTGAGTTCAATATTATTAACTTCAACCATGCAGTCACAATCATCTAAGAATTCATCATCAGATGTCACTGCAAACTCCTCAAAAAGTATTGTGCTTTGGTCATTGAATTATTCCTCAATTAAATCATCTAGCATATTGACAGTATGGCATTATTCTTTATCCTTGCATTGAATAGATTCAAAAACACTGAAGGTAACGTGCTCATCATTAAGTCACATGGTCAGTTCACCTTTGTAACATCAATAAGAGTTCGTCTGGTGGCTAAAAATGGTCGTCCCAAGATTATGGGAACCTCATTGTCTGCCTCGCAGTCAAGTATGATAAAATCAACCGAAAAATGAATTTATCCAAACGAACTAAGATGTGTTTGATTTGCCCTTCAAGTTGAGCCAAGGATCAATCTGCTAGTTGCAATGTCACTGCAGTAGGTTTCATGTGACTAATTCCCAACTTTCTGAAAGTAGATAGTGGCATTAGGTTGATGCTATCTCCCAAGTCACATAAATCCTTGCCTAAATAATGGTTGCCAATCGGACATGGGATAGTAAAGCTCTCAGGATCTTTCATTTTGGGGGGCAACTTATTTGTCAAAACAGCACTACAACCTTCTGTGAGTGCAATAGTCTCAATATAACTGAGCTTCTTTGTAACACCCCTCACCCGTATTCAACACTGGAATAGGGTTACGGAGCATTACCAAACTTATAACACATATAACCGTACTTATCTCATGCATTCAATCATTTCATACAATCATCATTCAATTTGTCCCTTACAATAGCCTACAAGGCCTTAAACATGCTTTAGGAGCGGTTCGGGACTAAACCGATAACTTATAAACTTCCACAAAACTTTAAAAAATTTTCTTAATACAGAGGACACACGCCCGTGTGACCAGGCCGTTTGTCTCACACGGCCACCAAACACGCCCGTCTCTCCAGCCATGTGAAAACAAGGGGGTACATACTGACTTGGGTCACATGGCCAACCACATGCTCGTGTGTCTAGCCTGTGTGCCCTTCGAATTGGCCACACATGCCTGTGTGCCAGGCCGTGTGCTAGGCTGTGCCAAAACTGTAGGGTATACTGACTTATGCAACATGGCCGAGTCACGCGCCCGTGTGCTAGGACATATGCCAATTAGGGGGTATACTGACTTGTACCATACGGCCAGTCACACACCCGTGTGTGAGACCGCGTGGAGCATACTGACTTGGTTTTAATATCAACACCAAGGGACACACGGCCGTGTAACATGACCGTGTGTCGCACACGGCTAAGACACACGCCCGTGTCTCTGCCCGTGTGGACAAAAATAGGCTATTTGCAAAGCCATCTTGCCACCCTATTTATACATGCATGCACAAGCATAGATTGCAACATTTTATAACCCAATAGGCAGCCAATCCACAACATTTCATACACATTTTATACCAATTTGACATAGTATTCAAATACCTAATTAATATCATGCATTTTCCATTCATATGCCTATTACAAATCAAGACAACATTTGCATATTTCCATTCCATCTACTAGTTGCCAAAACATACCATATTTGAACACTTATACACAACCAATACATTACACCAAGTTAAGCCAAATCACATGGCTTAAACTTATACCACAACATGTACCAAAATCACTATCTCAAGTAACCATAACTATCATCTTTATAATTAGCCTATACATGCCATATTTACAAATATCCAAGAGTTCAAAAGTACCAAACAACAACTGGATAGTGTGATGCGTAACTCCGACTTTATCCGGATCGAGCAAGCTATCGAACCTCTATAAAACATTGAAAAGAATTAGAGTAAGCTTTAAAGCTTAGTAAGCCCGTATAATTCAAAATTAAACTTACCATTTATACATAATCAAGACAATAAATAAGGTATACTCAATTCAATTTCCAAATGCCTAAACACAAGCATTCATCAACAAGTTAGTCACATAAGTACATGTAATGATCCATTATCCCAATTTAATACTCAATACATTGTATCATATCAAGTTCATATATCATGTACATCTATAACCTTTCATTCTCAATCATATAAACAGTAATTCATTCAATAACAGTAACTCATCCGTATAAACAGTACTTTACCATATCACAGAATTTATGCCCGTTGAACCTATTAGAATATCAAGGGATACTCGGGTGATATACATAACATACAGTAATCCGTCAATTCATTATCATTTTCAATCCTTCGAGCTATGATCAGTAAGCTCCTCTTGAGTTGATGGATAGTAAGCTTTATTGAGCTGAAATGGTAAACTCTAACAAGCTGAAAACAGTAAGCTCTTACGAGCTGATACATCGGTAAGCTCATACGAGCTGCGGTGAGTCCGCAACACATGCAGGATCTCAACCTAAACGGTAACCCTAGTGACATGTCACTCATATCCTACGAAATCCTATGGTTCAAATGAGGCTCGGTAACTATCAGACTATATCAATAAGGCATTTGTATTTCAAATAAATCAATTGCTCAATTATATACATTCATTTCAAATAATTACAAGTATTTAAAAGTTCGATTCTAATTATACGAACTTACCTCGTATCGCTCGGATAGCAAATATCGGCTATTCGTTCACTTTTCTTTTTTCCCGATCTAATTCAAATCTTGGCTTATCTTGATCTAATTGAAGAATTTAAGATTGTCGAATGAAGAACCCTATTTTTTTTGTTCTTCTTTAATTTCGGTTGGAAAGATGATAAACAAAATTTCATTTTGTTTTATTAATTTAACTTTTAATTATCAAATACCAAATTTAACCTTAAATTAAAACATTTAAAATCACTTAAATGATGTCCATAAAAGTCCTCTAACATTTAAAATGGTCTAATTACCATTTAAGTCCACCATAATTAAAAGCCAAAGCTATTTTGACACCTTTAACTAATAGAACATGCATTTTACATTTTACGCGATTTAGTCCTTTTTTCTTGAATTAACCATTCAAATAGTAAAATTTCTTTAGGAAACTTCCACGTAATTAATCTATCATGCTGTAGACCTTATTAAAATAATAAAATAAATATTTTTACTTTGAATTTGTGGTTCCAAAACCACTGTTCCGATTTAACTCAAAAACGGGTTGTTATATTCTTATTCTTGGATAAGAGCTCCTTCATAAATTTCCTATAATTCAGAATTTGCACAAGAGCGTCTACAAAAGGAATATTGACCTGAAGTTCCTTCAGTGTGTTCAGGAACTGTTGGTACTGCTTATCCTACTCATTCTCCCTGAATCTTTGTGGAAAAGGTAAAGGTGGAGATACATCTGATTGCGCCGACACCTTTGATTGCATCGACAGTTTCGAGGGTCAGACATTAGGCATATGAGTGACAATTTGAGGAACTTTTTTGTCTGGTACATCGACAAGCTCTTCAGATTCAACCTTCTCACTAGGGATCACTTCACCAGTATCTTGAGGTGCTACAGTAGAGTCTGTAGTCGGCTCACTAGTTTGTTTACCACTCCTAATGTGATAGCCTTGCAGTGTTCTTTCCCCCTCAGACTGGGATTTTTCGTGTCATTAGGTAGTGTGCCCGGTGGTCAAGTATTCAGATTCGAAGCAAGTTGTCCTAATTGTGCCTCCAACGCCCGAATAGAAGATGAATTCCCTTGCACAATAGCTTTTGTGCTAGTAATATACTCCTGCATTAAAGCCTCAAGAGCTGCTAATGGATCAGAAGGAGAAGCTTGCGTGTACTGTTGTTGTCGATGTCTTTGAACATGCTGATTCGGCATTGAAGAGTGTTGTGGCTGCATCTGATTCTGGTGTGGATGCATCTGGCTTTGATGTGGATGCATCTGAGTGTACTGATTGTAGTTCTGCTATTGTTGATTGTAATTCCCTTGTCTTGGACTATAATTTCCTTGAGTAGATATATTCCCATATCAGAATGTCGCAGCATTTTGTCCAGCAGTCTGAGTTTCCCAAGATTGTTTATTGCGTGTAGAATTATTATAAGAGTTTCCATAAGAATTGTTACGGATGTTACTGACATAAAAGGCATTCTCTGCATGTTGTGGAAATCTTCATAGCTATGGTTGTCACTGAAAATCTCACAAAAAAAGGTAGGAACATCAACTTGTTGAGTGACTTGTATATGTGCAACGTCACTAGTCCCTTGCATATTTTTATCATATCTGCAAGAGAAGAAACTTGAGCACTAAGTGCAGATATTACGTCCAATTCAATAACTCCCAGAGTAGCTTTTGCTTGTGCAGCTCTAGAGATAGGCTATTGATAATCATTCTGAGCAATGAATAGAAGAAAAGACTATGGATGCTTCGGCTTCCTAGAGAAATCGGCACAAGAAGGAAAAAGTGGAGAAGAGTTTCGGCTTTTAAAGAAATTGGAGATGGAGAGGCTAGGGAATTTCGGCACAATGGGAGAGAAATTTAGGGTTTTCAGTGTCAGAATCAAGGAGCTAGCCCCCCCTATTTATAGATATTTTGGCACCTACTGCTAAAACCGAAAACACCCTTAAAATTCAAGCTAAAAGAGAGGAGAAATTCGGCACCCTCCTTGCCATGCAGTAGCCGAATTTTACACTCCCCTAGGTGGTGGATTTTTGGCCAACACTTCCTTTGAAGATAAGCTCCTAACTTTTCTCCTTTTTATCTATGATATTATCACTCAAAAATCCACATAAAATCTCTTATTTATAGCCTTGTAGTCGTCCACCTCTACTAATCCCTAATGCCAAATTTAACTCACTTAAATTAAAAGATTTGGGCCTCATTAAACTTAATACTTGGGCCCCTAATTCCTTGTGTGTGGCATCACCCTCTCTTCATTTAAAGTGCCGAATTTGGCCTAAAACATGGGCTCCTTGCGACCCAAAACTTGTTCCTTTTTAACTATTAATGATGCCACTCTAATCTGGGCCTTTTTGCCTAATTCTAAGCCCAAATTTAGACCCCTATCAATTAAATTAACATAGTAAACCTATCCCTACACTAAATGTATAGGCCCGTAAATTTAGGATGTTACATCAGATGTTAAAACGGCGAATCGAGTCGATTAGTCGATAACTTTAGTTTTCCCCCAATCTAGGTCCGAATTCCACTTTTCTTGATCTATATAATATCAAATTCAACTCATCTAATCATTCATTTATTCAATTTAGTCAAGATTTCACTTTAGAGCATTTTTACAGAATTGCCCCTAATATTTCACATCTATTACAATTTAGTCCTTATTACACAAAATCACAAATTGATGCAATTTAATCTACTCACATGCTAGCCGAATTTCCCTAATACACATATCAGCCCATATTTTTCATTTATTTCACATTTTTACCACACAATTTACATATTTCTAAATTTAATCCCTATTTTGCATTTTCTCTAAAAATCACTTTACAAAACTTGTGTATCTATCAAAAATCATTCAAAATCTATCATCAATCATCAAAACTCATACATATTCATCAATGACAACATTCAAAATCTTTAACGGTTTTGCAAATTAGTCCCTAGGCTAGCTAGTACTAGCTGCAACGATCCAAAAAAACATAGAAATCATTAAAAACGAAACAAAAATCACTCACCAATTGAACTAATAAGCTTGGAAAAACATATCCATGGCTTCTCTAGGTTAGAACCGGTTGGAGGAAGATGATAACATCAAAATATGGCTTTTATTTTCATTATAATTAACTATATTTACCAAATACCAAAAATAGCATTATTACTAATTCAATATTTCAATTATGCCAAGCCATTATCATCCACTATCCAATTAATAGTCTAATTAATACTTAAGGACCTTAATTTTAAGGTTCTATAGCTATTAGGCACCTTTAGCTATTAGAACTCAACTTTTACGCTTTACGCGATTTAGTCCTTTTTTATCAAATTGATCATTCAAACGATAAAATTTCTTAACGAAATTTTCATACAATCACTCAATCATGCTGTAAACATTAAAATATTAATAAAATAAATATTTTGACTTTGAATTTGTGGTCCCGAAACCACTATTCTGATTTGTCCAAAATTGGGTTGTTACATACATACCAATGTCAAGTGCAAGTCAGAGAAGCGGATATGAGTCCTGCTTGATATCGATCCCTCGAGGATGGTTGTCTTTTGTCTATCAATGTCAGTGCAATAAATAGATAGAAACGAGATAAATTGTGAGAGTAGTTGTCGAGCAATAACTTGAAAATAATAAGATAAAATATGATAATGATAAACTGGGATCCACAACGTGAATATTCAACAGAATACTAAGTGCTCACAAGGTATAAAAGGATAGGTGATTGTCAATGCATTAAATTGCAATGAATATCTTACCAAACTTAACTTCTATATTTAATCTAAGACTTAAACATGCACATTAACCAAACCTTTCGATGATGGCAACGGAACACTATTAAGAACAAGTGGATTAAATTCCTTTAATCCTCAAGCAACTTTCGTTGTCATGCTTGTTAGCTTGAATTGTCGTTTGCACTTTCCAAAGGTCGATGGATCGCAATAACACTTCCATGCTAAAAACATTCAAACCCAAAGATTAAACAGTAGAAGCAAGATTGAATAAAATAAAATTTAACCCAGAAGTCATGTTTACTTCCGTAGAAACATTAAATAGAAAGTAATTACCATCGTTTATAAAAGAAATATAAAAGAAACAAGTGGAGAGTACTTTTACTAGACAATCTCGACTTGAACCTCTCCATTCCCTCTTGTGTCGCACTCAAGGCTGCTCATCAGAACCTGATCTGTGTCCCTTTCACGTCGGTTCACCCATAAGAGACTTAAGCCGCCATAGTCGAAAAGCTTCAAAAGATAGGTTGAAGAAGATAATACCCCCAAAAAAGCCTCGCCCTTTTTTTCCTTTTCACGAGAATATTAATATTTATCTAAATAGAACAGTTGTCCTTTCATTAGAATCGTGCTACCTCTCTACATACAAGTTGATTGTACCAGAATCGACAGCTCACATATTTTTGTTCTTATCCGAAAGTTGTCAAAAGCGCGACAATTCAGGGCGCAACTGAAATACTCATGCAAAATGACATCAATTACCAAAGATGAAAAATTAAGGATAAATAGGCTAAAATCCACTGAGTTATAAAATGCAATTTACTGAACTGAAAATGCTAAAATATGTGCTAAAGATAACTAAATGGAGACAAATTAACCAATAGGTAGGGAGAAAACATATGTTCTTTCTAGTACTACCAATACATATTCCCACAATTATAAAAGATAAGATAGATTGGCACTTAAGTTATGAAATATATAGTGAGCTCTATCATCACTCGTTTGATACACAGATCTCCAACACTCCAAACATAGACTCATAGAGTCAAGCATGTCCTAGAGGTGAAGCATATAGCTAACACTCTCCTTATTTCCCCTCACATGTCCCGTTGAATAAAGCTTAGCTCTCATTCCCTTATCCCTCCAAACATGTCCCGAGGCCTCAACGCCCAAAACCACTATACATATAAATGAGCACTCACAATCCTATGGCATGCCAACTATATCCAGTGGTTCAAAGATCACAAGGCCAAAATATCCGAAAATAACTCATATTTCTTACCGATTATCCGTGCACTATCACTGCATATTAACATTTTTTGCAAAACACTAGCATAGTCATATAACATATATATTACATATTTATTACATGTATATCATTGCACTTTACACTATAATCACCATATCCACATATCAAATATCATGCATATTATTTAACTACTTAACCAAAAGATAAGTATAGTTTCAAGAGAGCTTACACTCGGAACTTAGAGGAGGGGTTTAGACTACATCTAAATTCCCAAATAACACATGACTCGTGTTTACGAGTAGCAATTCCATACACTCACCACTTTATGCTATTGTCAAAAACCGAAAGCTCAACTAACGCTTCCCTAGCTCGTACCAAGTTCTAATGAACCCGAAGCTTTACACAAATAAATCACACAACAACCATAGTCAAATATCCACCAAAATTCATTCAAAGTAACTAACTTACAAGCTTTAAGCTAAGTTCCCATGTAAGTTAAACTATCAACATAACAAGCTTTATATACTAATATCTCGATCTATGCTCAACCGTTTTGCTTAAAATTAGTTATGTTCATCTACTTAATCATCTACGCCTAATTCGCAACCTTCAAACTAGACAAATCTACTCAATTCATGGTATCGACATTTTTTGACATATTTTAGGAAATTTTCACAAAATTCATTAAAACATGAGAAATAATTAATGAAACTTCAAGGTAAGTTTAAGAACCTTCTAATCATGCTAAAACAAGTTGAAATACACTTTGAAACCAAGTTTTGACTCAAAATCTCGAAACCCACCATAAATGGTTTAATTTTTGGCTTTTATTTAAAACATGCGATTTGAGGGCTATTAATTCAGTTTTAGAGTCTAAATAACATTAAAAACCAATGGATACATGAATGATTACCTTTGTTGAAAGAATGAATGAGTTTCGACATAAATCCGAAAACCTCACGTTTGAAGAAGATGGTGAAATCTATGAAATTTTGGGTTGTTTTCTTCAAGATTTATGGTGATAAATGACTTAGGAATAATAGGAAATCAATGTATTGTGGTTTGAGAAAAAAATCAACGGAATAGCTAGGGATATGGCAAAGGGAGGCACAAGCTTGAAAGGGAATGAAGAAATCGTGAAAACTATAGGTGGAGGGTGGCTTTTAGGTTCAATTTTAAAAACTAGTTTAATTGCCACATAAATGCTCACTGTTTTGACTCTGTTACAAATCAGTCCTTTTCCAAAATTAAGGGTTTTTAGAACACTATTTTCAAAAATTTATTTAACAGCTAAGATGTCATAGTTGAATGGAATCTCGGTTTACCATGCTATAGAATTCTGAGCACTCTACGGCTAAAATTCCTAAAATACCCCTAAAACTCCTAAGCCTTATTTTGGGGTGTTACAAGGGTGTTGCGACATCGGTCTTGTATGGGAAGCACTTACAAACCAGGGGTGTTTTGGTCTACACAGTGGAAATTAAACACAAGAACGTCAATTGACCTAGGGTTGAGGACGATGGAAACCCTAACTAAATAAATAGGCTCTTAAAACACTTGTTTAAGGATAGATTTTCATACTTTATGTTTTCTTTGTAATTTTAGTTTTCAGTTTTTATTTCTTTTAGGCTTTAGGTTTATTTTTAGTTCTTTTTTTTTGTTCTTCAAAAAATGTGGTTTGTAAATGCGATCAAACGCTAGTGGAATTTTCTACTCTTCGTCTAATGCAAACAAGATACTCTAAAATCTACTCTTGATTTGTTATTTTTGTTTATCCTTAATTCAAGTTTATTGTGTTCATAAGATCTATGAGGAACTAATCATCTTATGAGGGATTAGCAAGTGAAGGTGTGATTAAATTATTATTATGTAGAGTTTTTTTAGCGGATCAACTGTTTGGGAGAGAAAGAATTTAAACCCTAGGCTTGACAATCCAATGAAGTCATTTAGGTGGGAATTAACCCGAAATTGGTATCGCCTATTCATGAACAGCTTAGCCCCAAACCGATCTGGATTATGAGGTCGAGAGATAAGTAGTTCTTGTCGAGTAATTAGTATAGTGGAAGATCGAGAGATCCTGCTAGGGTAATGACTAGTTGATTGAGTAGAAACTCGAAATACAAATTAGTTATGACCGCCGAAGCAAGCTAATCACCCATGCCTAGAATTGATTAAGTCTATAAATTAGTTTTTCGAAGTCCTTTTTATTTAGGTTTTTGTTATTTCAATTTCATTATTTATAAAAAATTCAAAAAATCTTTATTTTATGTTTTATCATAATATAATTTATTTAAAATACTATTTATATCTATTTGCTTTTAAATTAGAATTAATCTAGTAATTCGTCTCTTTTGGGTACAGCTCTAGGAGCACTCATCTATTTTGTTGTAAAAACTATATTGCAAACTGACCCGTATACTTGCGAACACCATCTTGATTTCATATCTCTTAGTTGCAATATTCACACTCTGGATGTTAGTACGTCTGGAGGCGGTCATTGCCTCCCTCCATTAGAGCTTTTCCTTTTCCTGAAATGTGGCCTCGAGAGGAACCTCTACCCAAATGTGTATCTTGGGTTGGGCTATAGATGACTAGCTGCCTCATAACCATTGTCCTCCTCCTCTTGAGAGTCTCATTTCGTATCGTCTTCCTCCTTCTTATCATCTTCTTCCTAACTCCTATTGTTTTCTTCGCTTTCTTGCTCCTTGGATCAGTGATGGTATTACATTGGCCCGTATTCATATGGTGGCAAATTTGGTATTTGCATACCATTTTTCCTTGCAAATTCCTATCCAATCGAGCCCATCTCTTGTATCCATCTTATCATCCACTCTATGTCCGAGATGTAAGTCCCTTCTCGAGCTTTTGATGTTTATTTCCTTTTCAAAGATTTTGGGACATCCATCTTTTGCTTTCTTCATTGGTTCCAATCATTGATTTTTTTTCGATGAAGCTCAACGTATTGAGTATATATGGAGTCACCTATTAAGCTCTTCATCAACCTCATGAATTACTTATTTTTTTCCATTGGAACCCTAACCTTTTTGCATAGCACCGTCACTAGGTAAAAAAAGAAAACCCCGACCTTCTAGCCTCTTATACAGTGCTTCATGCTGTGATAAATCCATCAGTTGATGAATATCTACTTTTTCTACAAAATTCCATACAACAAAATAGCTCGAAAAGTGTTTAAATTAGAAACATTCATAGCATGTGCATTTATAGTGCAAAGAAATTGCATCCACATCTTAGTTGTGGGAAACATGATTGCTTGATTAAAATTGGTTGGTAGTCTAGTATCCGATCGGTGGTTCCATTCACCTCTCCTTTCGATTAAGTAATTTACAATGTTATACATATCAATGTCCTTAAAATTAGTTAAATAAGTATTGCCAAGAAAACCAGTATCATAATATGGAACATTTTAAAACTCGAAAATTTCTCAATGCGTGATGTATAACTCTTTACCCCTTACTGTTACAGTTTCCTAAATGACATCATATGGTCTCCTGCACTTTCTGTAAATGATGCATAAAATTCTTGTATTACAAGAATTGCCGCAAGGTCTTTGGGGGTTATGCAAAAGCATTCCCACCTATGATATTGAACTAATGCCCAAATCTCTTTATAGAGGATCATCGATGGTTCGAAACCTCTTTCTTGAATGAATGTTTTTTCTTTTAGTTCTAGAATGTATTTTTTGATATTTGGGTTTTGAAATTTAGAGGGGTTTGCAACCAGCGGTGCCTCTTGTTCATTGGCTCTTCTAAACTTCCTAGGAGGAATTTTCAAATATATTTGGCTAGATGAACTAAATATTTAAGCAATATATTTTCCAAAAAAATAATAAATTATAATAGTAAAACCCAACTAGGGACTCTTAAACTTAGTATGTTGAATGCTCGTTGATCCTTTTGTGAGTTTGTTGCAAATTGATCGTTAATATGGAGCTTGTAACTGTAAAAGAAAAGGGAACAAGGAAAGGAATAGAGTTTATAGGAAAGAAAATGAGAAGAGAAAAGAAGAATAGGGCTTTTTAAATTTAAAAAGAATTTTGGAGGTTTTTGAAAGGGTTTAGAGTTAAAGAGGGGTTATGATGACCAATAGAAGTATTTTAGTTTAAAAAGGGATAGGATTTTTAGTTCAAAAGTAAGGTTAAAACAAGGGTTTAGCCACCAGGTCTGCGTAACAAGTCGGGTCATCCCTGCAAAAATTTGCAGTGATGTCGCAACATAGGGGCTCCATGTCGTGGCATCCCTAGCAGTCTACTGATGTCACGACATTGAGGTTTTATGTCATGAAACACCTTAATTTTTTAGGAGTTGGGGCTACTATTTTTGATGTTGTGACACTAAGGTACCTGTGTCGCAACATTGACCTAACATTTTGAAAATTTTTATTCTGGACTCGGTGTTTGCGACACTGATCCTATTTTAGCCCTTTTCCCTTGAATTTTAAGATGCCCAGTCCATACATATCCTAATTCTAATGAATTTAAAGAAATTTAAGTTCTAATCTACCTATTTATTCTAATTCTTATCCAATTACTAATATTTAAGTCTATTAAAATACAATAATTTACAAAAATTAAAATATCATAAGGAGGATTAGGTATTGTTGTTGGATTCATCCATCAGCTCTGTTAGTCAACACTTGGATGTTTTGTCTTTTGGTTACATATCCGAATTTGTCCAACATCTGTCATACCGTTCCACTTTACTCTGTTTGTCCCACTCTCGAAACTTGCCTTTTTGTCCTGCATCAATCACAGAAAATACCCTTCTCGAATCAAGGTCGTTAGGAAAATTTGTAGATATATTATAACATGTTCTCCCTAAATCTTTTCCACATCCCTCATTCTATTGGTGACCACATTTGAAAGTTTCAATTTCACCATTGATTTTCATGATTAATTCATTATTTTCTAAATCGATGATGGACCTAGATGTGGCTAATATGGGTTTCTAATTTAGGGGGCATCTGTTTTGTAATAATCACACTACAGGATGCGATGTTAAATTGCTCTCATGTCTTAATTTTCCTACTTTTGGCCATTAGTTCCTTTAAATATTTAGCGTACTTAGGAACTTTTTCAATTAATTCTATAAGATGCAAATTAACATTAAGTGATTTAAATAAGTTTAGAAAACTTACAAATTCTGCTTTATCCCGTTTTCACTTATCCTCTAGTCGTGAGGGGAATGGCACTTTTGTGATAATTGGTTCTGTGTTCTGCACAATTTCTGACTTACCTGCCGGCTCAGCTACCTTTTCTAGTTCTGGTTCAGCATAATCATTTTGAGAGGTTTTATTTTGAAGATCATTGGCATCTTTCTCATTCTCCTCTCGATTAGGGTTCTTCGGGCTACTCAGTACTTTGCCTAAACGGAGCATGATTGCCTTCAATTGTTCCTTTCCTTCTCTTCAAGGATTGTTTTTGGTGTTTCTTGGGATGTCTATGCCAATATGTCGTTTTATGTCTCTCATCATGCTCATGAGTTGGCTCATTTGATCTTCGAGCTTCGTCAATGTCTTTGTCATTTGGGTGCACTTAGACTGCACCTGTTTCACTTCTGTTCACATTGACTATACCTTTCCCTTGATTCGATCCAGTCTTTGACCACATACAATATGGTCATTGAGATTGTCCCTTTCCTAAGGTTTTTGCAAATATGGAGATTGGTAAGTAATATTTTGTTTAACTGAGTTAGGATGATTACCTCCTCCTTAGTTTCCACCCTATCACAGATTTGGGTGATCTCTCCAACTAGGATTATAGGTATTTAAATAAGGATTTCCAACCCTATTCTCGATTTAGTATACATTCTTAGTTGGGTTCTTAGGATACTGGTCCAGTGGTCTATTTGCATCATATATTGTGGACCTACTAGATGTTGACTCGATCCAGTTAAGTCTGTCCAAAATTTGTTAATACTTGTCTTCTTTATGGGCAGCTTAACCGTAGATGGTCTCTGGCCATAAGTAAACAGCTCATTTGGCCACTGGCAGGAATTCATCACCATGTTTTTTATCAAATCATATGCATCCTCATATGGTCAGTTCATCAAGGCTCCTCTTATGGCTGTATCCAGTCCTAATTTTCCTTGTGCATCTAGTCCATTATAGAACATCTGCAACTATAACCAGTCAGGTAAACCGTGGTTTTGTCATTTTTGTTCTAACGAATTGAGTCGCTCCCAAGCTTCGTGAAAACTTTATCATTCTAATTGCTTAAATGTGACAATTTCCCTCCTCAATTGAAACATATTGCTGATAGGAAAGAACTTATACAAGAACTTTTCTGCAAGTTCATTCCATGTCGTTATGGATCTTGGTACCTGCGAGTCTACCCAAGAGAAAGCACTATTTATTAAGGAGAAGGGGAACAACCAAAGACGAATAGTGTCATTGATGACCCCATTAAACTTAAAAGTCTCACAAAATTGGATAAATTGTTTTAAATGTTGTTTTGGGTCCTCCGTCATAGTCCCTTTGAACTGTAGGTTGTTTTGTATCATCTAGAACATTGTCAACTTTATCTCAAAATTATTTGCGGTTATGGTCGGCCTTGCGAAGTTGCCTTGTATTGCATCGAGGGTTGGTAGTGCGTAATCTCTCAAAGGGTGTTCCTCTCGAGCCATTTGTTGTTCTATCGGTAATTGCGGTGGTGGTGGTGGTGGTATATTCTTTAAGTTAGGTTCGTCGAAGAGTGAATTATCATGTGGTAGATTAACAGTAGTAGGTGGGTTATTCTACATCTGTTGTTGTTGTTATTGTCGATGATTTCTACGGATGATTCTTTCTGTATCAACAATTGGCTCTATAGGTGTGGCCCTACTTCGAGTCAAGCACTGAAGCCACAAAGAAAAAGCAAAAATGTTAATGGAGAAAAATAAAAACAACTAAAAATTAAAATCATATCTATAATTTTAAAATTTCCTAACTATCCTATTAAACACAAATAATTAAAAAATAATCTAGTGGTGTTTCCTCCCTGGCAACGACGCCAACAACTTGACCGTCTCTAGACATACTAACGTCTAAAGTGTAAATCTTGCAACCAAATATAATCGTTAGGCGGTTTCTGCAAGTATACAAGTCAGGTTGTAATTATATTTATACGACGAAGTATTGGAGTACTTCGAGGATCGAACCCAAGGGAGGCGAGACTAAACTAATTCTAAAATCTACGTTAATATGTGTAATTAGTAATCTAATTAAACTATATTACAACGAGACTTAAGGTGATGAAAATTATGTTTTATAGAAATAATTAAAAACATAAAAATAAAGAAGGGAAAACAAATTTTAGATTTTATTAATTCTAAGGACAAAAGACTAACTCGTTTTGGTGGTCATAACTAACCCCTATTTCGGGTTCTATCCAATCAACTAGTCATTAACCTAGCAGGATCTTTTGATCTTCCACTAACCTAATGAGTTGGCAAGAACTACTTGTCTCTTGACCTCACAGCCCAGACCAGATTGGGGTAAGGTGTTCACGGTTAGGCAATACCAACTTTGGGTTCATTCCCACCTATATGACATCTAGGGTTGTCAGGCCTAGGGTTTTAAGTTCTTCCTACCCCAACCATTTGATCCGCTGAGAAACACTACATAAAAGTTAATCACTCCCACGTCCACTCGTTAATCTCCCTTTAAAGGATTAGTTCCCCATGTATCTAATAAACATCATAAACTTGATTGAAAAGATAAACATAAATAATAGATCAATAATAGATTGTAAGAAGAATCCTGATATATATTCATAATTGTGCGAACAACAATCCACGAAGAGTTGATGAATCCACAAATTGAGTTCCACGAAAAATGAAAATAAAAGCTAGAATAGAATTACAAATGAAAATAAACCTAAGTACAAGATAGCTAAAGAGAAACTAAAAATAAAGGTAATTGAAAATCGTAACCTAAAACTTGAACGAAAATTGTTTATGAAGTGTTTAGAGTTGTCTATATATAGGTTGAGGGTTGGTTGTCGTCCATTGACCTAAATCGACTGACATTTTTGCATTAATTTTTTTTCTGCGGACCAAAATTCCCTTGGTTCATTAATTCCTCTCGCCAAGGTGGTCTCGCGACACCCTCTAGCTTGTGTTACGACACTGATGGTAGTTTACAGGCTAAGGCTTGATTCTTCCTGTAACAGCCCATTTTTAGTGAAATCGGAACAGTGGTTTTGAGACCACAAATCTGAGGTCAAAATATTTATTTTATTATTATTTTAGTGTCTATAGCATATTAATTGAGTCATACGAAAATTTTGTTAAGAAATTTAATCGTTTCCATGCTCAATTCAATAAAAATGACTAAATCGCGTAAAGTACAAAACTGTAGTTCTAATAGCTAAAGGTGTCTAATAGCTATGGAAACTTAAAGTGGAGGTCCTTATGAGGTAATTAGACCATTTTTATAGTGAATGGACATTTATGGGCATTAAGTAGATGTTTTTAAAGGTTAATGTCAAGGTTAATTTAGTAAATTAATAAATAAAAGTAAAATTAAGTAAAATAAAAGATGGCTATCATCTTTTTCCATCATCCACCACCGAAAATAAAAGATGAAAAACACCATGGATGCATGCTAGGTTCGGGTAAGCTTGCAAGCTCAATTGGTGAGTGAATTTTGATCTGTTTTTAATTATTTCTATGTTTTTGGAGTCGTTGTAACTTAATCTAGCGAGCCCAGGGACTAATTTATGAAACTATTAAAAGTATAGGGTTTTACCATTGATGAATGAGTATGTGTTTTGAAGTTTAATGGTAGAAAATGAATGTATGTTGTTAGATAAATAACATTTGTTAAGTGATTTCGAATGAAATTGTAAATTAGGGATTAAATTAAGAAATGTGAAAATTATGTGGTAAATGTGTGAAATAATGAAAACTATGGGCTGCTATGTGTATATATATAATTAGGCTAGCATGGGTGTGGGTTAAATTGCATGAATTTGCATTTTTATGAGCTAGGGACTAAATTATAAAGAAGTTGAAATATTAGGGGTAAAAGTGTAAATTTGCAAAAATATGTATTTTGGGCTGAATTGAATAGAATGAATACTAAATGGATTAAATTTGATTATTTAGATCAAGTTAAGCCTCGTACGGAACTAGATCGAGGAAAAGATAAAGTATTGGATTAGTCGATCCTATTCCGTCGTTTTTGTGATCGAGGTAAGTTCGTATGTTAATAAGTATTAATGTAATTGTGTTTTAAATGCTTTATTATTTCATTATTGATGAATAAGACTTCATGGAAATATTCGACAAAAAATTGGTGATGATCCCGGTTGAACCTTAGGAATAGATAGGATACAAATGATATGTCATTAGGTGTTATTGTGTTTTGGGTGCTAGTCCGTACGTTTTACTGGTGGCTGAGTTTTTCGGCATGTGTTGCAATTACTCATCATCTTGTGTGAGCAGCACCGTGTAGCTACCTCTTGACCGTCAGCTTGTGTGAGTAGACCTCGTGATAGCTCGAGATGAGCATTTACATATGAGATATGAGATCGAGATGGTTTCGACCATGTATTGGCACTTAAGGTGTGAGATTCCCAAGTATCCGATATTGTTCCAAATGGTTCAACGGGTATATTGATGGTATGAAAGAATAAGTGATTGATACGTATCATAACAGGTATGTATGTGAATCATATAAACTTTGAGTATATGAAACTTGTGAATTTCATATCTAACCTTGTAAATGAATATGTGATAGGTTTGTGGATCAATATGAGTTATATTATGATATGTTTGATTACTTAAATTGTGTTCATATGGTAAGTTGAGTTTATTGCTATACGAACTTACTAAGCTTAATAGCTTACTCTGTTTACTTTTCCGTGTTTTATAGTGATTTCGAAGCTTGCTTGGATTGGGAGTTGTCAGAGATCTCATCACACTATCCAACTATCATTTTGGTACTTTTGAACTTGTGTACTTGGTTATATGGCATGTATAGGTATTGTGGTTAATATGGCCTATATGTTTGTAATGTATATAGCCAATTAATTTGGCTTGTAAATAATGTACGTTTTGGTTATGTGTTGGGCCATGTGATTTGGCTTATTTTGGTATACTTGGTTATGTATATTTATGTAAATGGCCTTTGATATTTGGTTTATATTTGTTATGTGAATGCTTTGTTGTGAACCGGTATTTCGAGTACAAAATGATTGAATTTGAGAATGTGGTATGCAAGTTGATTTAGGCACAAAGTCTAATAGGTGAGTTTGATCATTTAGAAGATTTTTGGATGTGAAATTGGTATGAATTTGAATGGTCAATTGTGATGTTTATGAGCAATGTTGTTGTTGGTATTGGTATAGCATGATTTAGACTTGGTTGTGATTGGTTTGAATGCTTATTGATGTTAAGGTCATATGCCATTTGATATGTTTAGGTTGATGCAAAATTTGGGTGAGAAATGTGGCTTGAAACATAGCCTATTTTGGTCCATACGGGCAGAGACACGGGCGTGTCTTTGGCCGTGTGAGACACTTAGCCAGGCCACACGGGCGTGTGTCCCCTGTACTTTGAAAATTTTCTATGTTTTTCCAAAATTTTTCTAAGTTCTCGGTTTAGTCCTGAACCATTTCTAATGCTTGTTTTTGGCCTCGAGGGCTCCTATTAGGGACTATATGATTGTATTTGAATGATATTTGTTTGGATATGAGAATTGTATGATCGTTTAATTGATAATTCTGGTAATGCTTCGAAACCCTATTCCGGAGACGGATACGGGTTAGGGGTGTTACAGTTGCGGCACCCTTTGTTTATGTCGCGACACTAAAGGCAGTTTGCTCATTTTGATTGTTTTGCTCACTATGTTGCGACATCTACACTTCGTTTTGCAACATCGCGACCAGTCTTGTGTTCATATGCCTCTGAATGATGTCTTGCATACTCACCGAATACGTTAGCCTTACTTTAGGCCTATTTTTGGCCTCTAAGGTAATATAAATGGCTCGAGTTACACTTTTTTATTTTTATTAAGTAAAAATTAAAACTAATTGAACACAAAACTAATTTTTTTTTTATACGAGCTCCTTAAGTACAAAAAATGGTTTAGTCTACTACAAAGAATTGCGAAAGATCACGAATGCATAAGTACTCTTGGTGAAGTGATCAAATGAGAAATAAACCTTTAATAGGGTTGGTAAAAGTAATTATCCCTGATCTATGAAATCTATTTTGTCGATTATGTGTACAATGATATTAAATGATTGTGTATTGTTTCGCATGTCTTGTGGTGATAAAGCATGTCCACTGCTTCTGTTAAAATCGATTACTTGTTCAAAACATGTTTATTGATCTCATCATCACTTTATCACATCGTTTCTACATCCGACACACGGTAACATGTTAAATCATGCTTATTGTATCTGATGAATCTGAAATGCATGTTGAAAACATGCCCACTATTTCTGATAAATCTAATCGCATGTTAAAATATTGCCTAAGATTATGTTATCAATATTTATGTTATCAATATTGTATTTCATACTGCATCGCATTGGGGTTGGGACGATTATGAAAAGGAGGAAGTACTGGCAATTGATCTACAATATTGATGGCTTGTCCACATATTTTGGCAATTTATATACAATACTGGTGGGTTGCCCACTTATTTTTGGCAGTATATCTACAATTACTGGTGGCTTGTCCACAAACTGGTGTGTTATTGGATAGATGAGTTCTGAGGAACTCTTACTATGGTGTGTAGCAGAGTTGGGTAGGTACTTCTTTGAAAATATTGTATTGACATGTTCATGCATAATGAATTTGTGAATTTGTATTGTTCTTTGTTTCATTACTGGCTTGATTTCTATTTCTATTATTATTTAAATATATATGTTGAGTTACCCCAGCTGTTGGAATCTGATTAGAAGTTTGAGCATGATTAGTTTTGGAGCTCACTAAGTTCCTTCAAACTTACCCCATTTGTTTCCCTTTTCCAGGTTTTACCATGGTGTTGAGGGCTCGTGGAAAGGACTTATCCAGAAGTTAGTGGCCTCTATTGTGAGCCTCGCATATGTTTTTATTTTTTTTGTAACAAGCATATACTTTCATTTTCGGCAGGTGGCGTGTAACTCTATTTTATAACAAATATTTGTAATAATACATCTTTCACCAAATCACTATTTTAAGAGAATGTTTACGTACTCTTGAAGTATAGGTTAAACCTTTGTGAATTATGGTTTATGAAATCATCTTTTAGTCGTATACGTTAAACTGTTTTAACGATATTTAACTGCCAGTGATGCATTTGAAACTTTTATGTAGGAAATAACTCACCTTGTGTTTTATAAAAACCTGTCGGCTTTTGTAAGGCTTCCGTCGAAAGTTTGTTTTCAATTATGTTTCATATTATATGGCGTATCCTTGATTTGATGTTTTTGTCATTTAAAATTTTGGGCTAACGCCCCAATTCAGTGAGTATACACCGAAACTTCAATAAAAGTACGAACCAAGTTTAAGCTTGCTTTCAATGTAACACCTCAATTTGCCAAAGGGGGTTAGGGTGTTACATATTGTTAAGTTAAAATTAAATAAAATAAAATATAAAATAAGATATAGGATGTTTATATTAGTCAATTTCATCATTAGCTTGATATAAAAACCTAGAATTCTATGTATTGAATTAAGTCTGAGTTTAAATAATTTTAATTACCAAATGATGAGATTTAATTTTGTTAGTGTGTTACTAATGGTTAGTAGATATATTTAAAAAATTAATATATAATGTTTATATTATGATATAACTATTTTTAATTATTTACATTTTTGCGCTCACTATTCTATAAGAAAAATCCACAGTTTGATTAATTACTTTCCATCTCTTTATCTTTCTTTAGTCCCTTCAATTTACATAGCCACGTCTCTCAATCCAAACGTAAGACCGGTTACAGAATACGGGGGTATACCTCTTAATAATTTCATCTTGAAAATTTAAACTTAAATTCTCTATTTTAAGTGTATTGTGTCTTACTAATACATGTAACATCTATTGATATAATCTAATTATATTTTAGTATCTATTTGTTTTATGTAAAATATTTAACGAAAAATAATTTCTGGAAAATAGGTTGATTTTCTAGAGAATATGATATCTTCTAGAAAATTTAAGATTTTTTATTGTTTGGATGATTCACTCTAAAATACTTTTTGTTGTTTGGTAACATTTTCCTGAAATAATTTTCCAAAACTATTTTCAATTAAACCAACATAATATTAACTAGAAAAAAAATTGTAGGTAGTGTTTGGAAAGCCACCTAATAATTGGATTTGGATGAAATTGCTTGCAATTACATGTTGATAACATGTTTAGGTAACTATTATAATTGGTGTGTCTCATCGAATTGGGTATACTTGGAGCATCCCAAATACACTTTCCAATTCGTATGGCAGACGGTGAGAATTGAAGTAATTACACAGGTAATCACACTCAAATCTAATTTAAAAAATTATTTTTATACAAGTTAAAAATATTTGGGATGATTATGTATGAATATATGGCAAATACACTATACATCTTAAAAATATATATTATAAAAATTATTTATGTATTTTATAAAGTTACAATAAAAAATTCTATTATTTAAATCCTAGAAAAGTTTTAAATTTATGGCTAAAAAGTTTATTATGAAAAATAATTAACATGTTATAAAAGTGTTATAATACATTTATTTATAATAAAAAATTATGCCAAAAAAGTATGAGGATAACTTATTGATGTGTTATATGCTATCAAAGTAATATACTTCTTCATAAAAAAATGTTATAGTTTTTTTAATCATAACTTATTTATAAAAAGTATCTTTCTAAAGTTATGACAAAAAAAAAAGAACATTTTATTTATAAGAAGTGTTAAGAAAATTATTAGATAATTTATAAAACATTTTTCTATAAAGGTTATATATTATAAAATTTATATTATTTTTATTTAATTTACGTGTTATAAAAGGGATATAACCTAGTACAAGTATTTCTCTAAATTAATTTTATATAAGTTTTTATAATTAAAGCTAAGACTATTTGGACTATAAACTCAAATATTATAAGGTCGATGGTAATTCTAAAGTTGATGATAATCATGCAAATACAAAATATTTTTCTTGCACCATATCGTGGGGTATGATACAATTTGAGAGAATGGTGTCAGACAAAAGCACCATAAACAGCTCGTGAACTCTTTAATTTGAGATATTTAATATTTCGAAATGTGGTTAAGAAGACATTTGTTGCTATAAAAACATATTTTTCATATTAACATCACCTTATTATAGCAGAAAAAACGATATTGGATCGTACTAGCATGTTACATATTTTATAACATGAATCAAAGGTGAAATTGAGATAATCTATACTTTGTAGAGTATACGGAAGGAGACATAGATAATTTTAGTGATGTAGATTCAAATTTATATGATGATAAACTCGGTCAAAGACCAATAAATAATGATAATGACCATATGTTAAATATTAAAGAGGGAATAACCCAATAAATATGCGCTAGATCAATTAGATAAAATTGTATATGATGTGTATTTTTCTTTTTACTTTTATTAGTAATCGTATTATCAACTACTTTTTAGATTAACATAATACATATAATGATTTGATTTTAATTTTTGTTACTTGTTTATAAATTATTTTTATCATACTAATAATTTTTTATAATAATTAATATTTTTATAAAATATAAATTATGTAATTATGTAATCACAATTTGTACTACCAAACATGATATATAGAATTACGTTGTAATTATACTATGTCAACCAAACATGTTTAAAAAATTACAATTCTTTATAATTACACGAGAATATAATTACTATATTACTAATTACATTTTCATTTAATTACTCTATGCAGACCGTAATTGATCAAGAAATTAATGTTTGATTATTAATTAATTCCATATATAACATTAATGAATAAATAAATAAATGAAACATCTCTGCAACTTGTTATAATTGATTAATCTAGCTAATCAGTGATGGTTTATTATTCACATTATATAATCCAAAGTGTTGGGCATATGGAAAGGGCAATAAACTGCCAGGTATTATGGTTCTTTTAGTAAATATAAAGGGTGAAAAAACCGCTTTAGGTAAACTCACACTTTTGGTACAAACTCGAAGCAAACAACGGACAATGTATTTTGTTGTAGCATATTTTTTCTTTGCTCAATTGTTATGTTGTATTGTAAGTAACTCTATAAAATTGAATAAAAGATAGAAATACTGAGGTAAAGAAAATACTGAATGACTGAACTATTATGTATTCATTGTTAATTTCCTTCACAGTACAAAGAGTAGAACTTATATAATAACAAAGAATTACTTAACTGTTGCTAACTAATCCACTAACAATATACCAGACTTTGTTAACAGAATAGAAATCTCTTATTTACATACTTTAACATTCACCCAGCTTCTCAATAGGTAAGACTCGAAGTAAACAACGAAATCGAGTAAACAAAGAGACAGACAATGGTTTTGTAAAAATGTCAGCAACCTGGTCACATGCTGGTACTTCAGCAACAACGAGCAAACCGTCAGCGACCTTTTCACGGACAAAAAATAGATTAAGTTCAACATGTTTGAACTTGGAGTGTAAGACCGGATTGGCAGCAACTGCAACTGCACTAGAATTGTCACACCAAATAGTAGGGGAATCAGCAGAGTGAATCTGTAACTCCGTTAGCAGAGAGACTAACCATGTAATATCACTTGTGGTGGCAGCAAGACTTCGATATTCTACTTCTGCTATTGATCGAGAAACAACTTGTTGCTTTTTCGAACACCACGATATGGGCGTACCACCGAAGTATACACAAAATCCTATCGTAGACCGACGATCATCAAAATCCAATCCCAAGTTGGCATTAGCATAACCAACGAGAGAGAGCCTGTCGGATGGATCGAAAATTAAGCCATGATTAATAGTCCCACGTAAATACCGTAAGATTCGTTTCAAAGCCACCAAATGAACTGAAGTAGGTGCATGCATCATTTGGCATACATGATTTACAGCATGAGCAATATCAGGCCGAGTCAACACTATATATTGAAGAGCACTAGGAAGACTTCGATACTCCGTAGGATTAACAAGACGCTCACCTTCATCTTTAGACAACGTGGACGAACTGATCATAGATGTATGAACACTCTTTGGATTATTCAAGGAACTCCTATCAAGTAGTTCTCTAATGTACTTGCGCTGGCATAAGTGTAGACTTCCAGTGGCAAATCGAGTGACTTCAATACCCAAGAAGTAATGAAGATCCCCCATGTCCTTCAGGGAGAACTCATTATGTAACAACTGAATAAAACCATTTATACTGTCAACCGTACTCCCAGTAACAATAATATCATCCATATAAACCAGAACATAAAGAACAGATTCGGTCGTCACACGAACAAACAGAGATGCATCAGACTTGGACACGAGAAATCCAATAGAACCAAGAAACTGCTTCAACTTGTTAAACCAGGCACGTGGTGCTTGACGCAGCCCGTACAATGCCTTTGCCAAACGACACACCAACTGCTCCCCAGCCAGACCAGTCTGAACATAACCCGGAGGTTGTTGCATGAAAACTTCATTAGTGAGATCACCATTTAAAAAGGCATTATTAACATCTACTTGACGAAGTTGCCAACCACGAGATACAGTAATCTTGAATATGGTCCGAATAGTCGCAAGTTTTACCACCGGGCTAAACGTTTCCTTGAAATCACACCCAGGAACCTGCGAGCACCATTTTGCAACAAGCCTAGCCTTTCGCTGAGCAACTGTTCCATCAGGATTTTTCTTTATCTTGAAAAGCCACTTACACCCTATAACTTTTCGTCCATGGGGCAGAGAAACAAGTTCCCAAGTGGAGTTAGCCATAAGTGCATCAAATTCTGCTTGAACTACAAGTTTCCATTCTGGACCAGCAAACACCTCTTCAACTGTGCGTGGTTAATAGTCAATGGCTTCTACCGTCAAGACCTTGGGTTTAAAAATCCCAGCTTTAGACCTTGTAACCATATTATGATTATTACCCAGTGGAACAGACGAAGCAACCGAGGAGCCCAGATCCGGAGCAGGTCACTGAGCAGAAGATCTACCAGCATCTGTTGAGCTTGAGAGACGGAAATCTCCATGAGTAGTACCTAATGCGGTCGAGGAACCACTTGAAGGGGACTGTATGGAATTAGAGTGACGAGATGGCACAATATCAGTGGTTCCCTCATTAGTCACAGCAGGACAGGCAACAATAGATTTAACAAGAGGAACATACGTGGAGACAGTTGAACTAGTACTAACTGAAGCTATGGTAGACGAAGGAAACAAAAACCGTCTTTCATCAAAGATAAAATGTCTAGAAATAATGACCTGACCATCTGGTGTGAGACAGTGATACCCTTTATGTTGAGGGCTATATCCCAAGAATGTGCACAGCTGAGAATGAAAATCCAACTTGTGAGTGTAAATGGACGTAGATACAGAAAACAGCAGCAACCAAATACCCGTAAATGATCATATGTAGGTTTAGGACTATGAAGGATCTAATAAGGAGACTGCCCTTTCAAGAGTGGAGTAGGTAGACGGTTTATGAGATGAACGACACTACAAAAGGCATAACCCCAGTAATCCATAGGCAGATTGGCTTGGGCTACGAGAGCAAGACCAATCTCAACAATATGTCTATGCTTGCGCTCAGCTACTCTGTTCTACTCGAACGTATGTGGGCAGGATAAACGGTGAAGTATCCCAGGATTATTCAAGACCGTCCTGAAAGCACGATACTTACCGCCCCAATCACTTTGAAACCTTTTAATGCATTTCCCAAACTGAGTTTGAATCAATTTCTGAAACTGAAGAAAACACTCCACTGCTTGAGACTTACGCTGAATGAGATAAATCCAAGTAAATCGACTATACATGTCGATGAACGAAATATAGTACAAATTACTGCCACATGGAACTGATGCTGGGCCCCATAAGTCAGAGACAACCAAGTAAAAAAATCCTTATATTCAGTAGTAGAACAAGAAAAATGCAGTTTATGGCATTTCCCCTTTTGACATGCAATACAGATATTATCAAGGCACAATTTATTAGAAGCAATTTTATATTTAGCAAGAACACTTTTAACAACTGAAGCAGAAGAATGACCAAGTTTGCGGTGCCATAAAGCAAACACATTATCACCATCACCAGGGGGCTGAAAACGAGTGTTAAGGATAGACAGATCACTGACAGAGGAGTCAGAAGTAGCCGGTGAAAACTAGTAGAGCCCGTCATGAGTGTGGCCCCGCAGCAAAATTTCCCAAGTCAGGATGTCCTTAACAAGATAATATGATGGATGAAATTCAAAAAACACATTATTGTCCTTGGAAAACTTAGATACTGATAATAAATTCTTCCGGATATTTGGCACGCACAGAACATTAGACAGATGAAGTACTTTACTCGGTGTATGTAAATTAGAATTCCCAACACACAAAATTTTTGTAGGTGTTCCATCACCCATAAGAAGAGAAGATGTACTTGAGTATGGCGTGGACCCGTGCAAAGCCGTGTCCTCTCGACAGACACGGTGTGTAGCCCTTGAGTCAAGACACCAAGACATGGTCCCTACAGGCATAGGAACACAAGAAATTTCATTATCAAAATTAGACCCATATTTATTGGTATTGGTAGTAGACCCTGAGGTGGTCAAAAAATCAGAGGCATTAAAATCAGGAATACGAGGCAATCCAACGCAAGGTGAGGCATCAACATCATGAACCCGTGCCCTCGATTTAGTTCGCCACGACACACCACGATTTTGTACGGGAGTATTACCAGTGGCCTCAAGCCCAACAAGATTTGCACTCGGCCCGTTATGCTGGCCAGTAATTGGGTCAACATTATTCGGCCTACTAAAAGGCCCACAACCATGGCTTGAACTATTTGGCCTAGACGCACAATAGTACCCAAAATCATGTGGCCCAATTTGAGGATCCATAATTGGCAGCATTGATGACATAAAATTAGCACCATGTGGGGCTGGTCCACCAGAGGGCCCAATCGTGTGGCATGCATCATTACTATTTGTGGAGAAGGGATTAGAAACCCTAGCAGAAGGCTGAAATGGCATATACAAGTCGTGTTTCAAATTCTCCCACGCAAGGCCAGACGGGCACGCTATCGGGGTCACCACCTAAGGGTCGATGGACCACCCAGGACCACCGAAAGATACCGAACCACCATGGCCACCAAACAATACCTAAGCACCGTGATCCGACCACCATCCAAGATCGCCAAATGTGTAATTGCACGATCCGTGACCAGCACTTCCAGACGGTGCTATGGTTGGAGCCGTGTTCGGAGCAAGCACGTCTCCATAATCGCGATCAAAACGGTAATAACACTGTTGGGCTAAATGCCTAAATCGGTCACAAATCTAACATTGAGTGCGGTTCTAAAAACCTCTGCCACTACTGCCGGATGACGAGCGGCCACCACGACCAGGATCCACCATCGATGAGGCCAAAATAGACTCTACAAGGTTGGCCTAAATTAGAAGCACTTGAACCGCACGGTTTTGACGCGTCTCATATTCCAACAACACGTCCACTAGACATTGAAATGGCAGAGTTTTGGTAGAGAAGGATGCTAAGGTAAGGACAACATCAAAATCCTAAGGTAAGTCTGCAAGAACAACTTCAACTTTTTCTGCCTCCGTGATCTGAGATCCAGAGGCCTCGATCAAGGTACATATGTATTGAATTTTGGCTACATATTCGGTGATTGAAAGGTTACCTTTCATGAGAGAATGTAGATCGTGACGTATGCTGTAGTAGCCCAAATTAGGGCCTAAACGAAATAGTGGTTTTGAAACCATGAATCTGAGGTCAAAATATTTATTCCGATTGAGTTTTAGTGTTTATTGAGTGATTGAATGTTTACGTGAAATTTTGGTTGAGAAATTTTATTGTTTGAATGTTCAATTTGATAGATTGGACAAAATTGCAATAGGTGAAAAGTGTGTATTAAAAATCCATAAAGGTACTTGATTGAGATGGGTTTTTAAATTGAGAATCCTTAGTTTGCAATTAGACCATTATATTATAGTTTGGACACAAAATGCCCATAGAGGGATAAAATAACTAAAGGATTAATGAAGGGCAATTTGGTCAATTGGTTAATAAAAGAAATAAAAAGGGAAAATAAAGCTAAAATGTTGTCCATCTTCATCCTCCATAGTCGAAATTTGCAAGGAGCCATAGCTAGGGTTTTGTTTCACTTTCAAGCTTGATTGTAAGTACCTCCTAGCCCCATTTTTGATATTTTTTGTATTTTTGAAATCCTCGTAGCTCGATCTAGTTATTTCTACCACTATTTTGAGCTAGGGCTTGAGTTTAAAAATTTACCCATGGATGACATACATGTATTTTGATGTCTAGAGGTAGAATATGAAAGTTTGAAGTGTGATAAACAACTTTTGCTAGATGATTTTTGGTGAAATTAATAAAAAGGACTTATTTGCAAAAGATGAAATAATATGTGTATAAAATGTAAAATAGTTAAAATTCTGGGCTGCTATAAGGGAGAATATGAATTGGCTAAGCTTGGGTGTGTGAAAAGTGAACACATTTCATTTTACGAGCCTAGGGACTAAAGTGTAAAAATTGAGAAAGTTAAGGGCTAAATTATAACTTTTGCTATAGGAAGATTTTGGACTGATTTGAATAATGTTTATATTAAATAAGCTAAATGTGTCATTATAGATCAAGAAGAACGCGGAATCGACCTTGACCGAGGAAAAGGCAAGGTTTCGGACTAAATTGCAAATTTATACATTTTGTATCGAGGTAAGTTTATATGTAAACGATACATCCTTTTTATTTATGTTTTTACATATTAACGTCTTATGTGAAATGTGAGTGAAAATTATTGATATTTATTGAAACATTGAAAATTGGGGAAATTCCCGGATGAACCTTCGGAATAGAGAAAGGGTACGAATGAACACCGTATTTATTATTATTGGTGGGTTGTGTGCGATACCACCATATTTACTATTATTCGTGGGCTGTGTGCAATACCACCATATATACTATTATTGGTGGGTTGTGTGTTATACCACCGTAATTACTATTATTGGTGGGTTGTGTGCGATACCACCGTAATTACTATTATTGGTGGGCTGTGTGCGATACCTCCGTGTAAATATGTATCCGGTATTATTCCGAAGTGTTCATCGGGAAAATTTGATTAAGTGAAATTACGTGTGACAATGTGGTGACAAGTGCAGGGTTATAGATGCATGTAATTGTTACAAATGTTTGTGATATGTATTTGGAATGTGGTAAGGTTTGAAATGAGTAAGTGCAACTACAAGGATCTTAATTGTTTTTTATTAGTATGTAATGTTCTTGATTGATAATTATGTGGTGATGTTTCATTGTTTACGTATAGACTTACTAAGCTTAAAGCTTACTCCCTTCTCTTTTCCCTTGTTTTACAGTGTCGCCAATCCAGCTCGGGATACGGAGATCGTCGAAGGATCATCCACACTATCTACACATTTTGGTACATTGAGATTTACGTTGAATTATTGCATGTATAGGAATTTGGTTATTTTGTAAGTGTCATAATTGATTGGCCAAGAATGTGGTCTATATCATTTGATATATCATTTTGTAAAAGGCCATGTGATGTGGCTAATATTGTTTGTGTTATAAGTCTATGATGAGGCCTTTCATGAATGAGTTTGCTTGCCTAAGTGGGAATCAATGATAGCATGTTAAGTTTGGTTGGAAATGGTATAAGTGTGGATGCTTATCGGGGTGGCAAAAGGCTTGGTAAATAGCCTTATAATTATCCACACGGGTAGATAGACGGGCGTGTAGCCTGGCCGTGTGTCCCCTGCACCTAATTTGCAAAATATTAAGTTCGTCACACGGGCTCACACACGAGCGTGTGCCTTGACCGTGTGACCTAAAATGTGTGCTGATGTCATAAACATAATACCCAAGTTTTTGCACACGGGAAAAGACACGGGCGTGTGTCTTGGCCGTGTGAAGGACACGGCCTAGGACACGGGCGTGTGCTCGTTCGTGTGAAAACCCCTGTAGGTTCGGAATGAAAAATAAAATCACACGGGCTGGGGACGTGGGCGTGTGCGACCACACGGCCTTCCTACACGGACGTGTCCCTGTGCCACACGGGCGTGTGCCTAGTTTTTATGTAAATTTTTCTAAATGTTTCTAAAGTTCTCAGTTTGGTCCCGGACTGTTTCCAAAGTTTGTTTTGGGCCTCGTAGGCCCATTTTAAGGACTTTATGATTGAATATGAAAATTTTAAAATTTAAGAAAATTTTATGGCCCGGTTTCGTATGAATGTTTGTTTTATTGTTCGGTAATTCCTCATACCCTGTTTCAGCGTTGAACACGGGTAAGGGGTGTTACATTTAAGTGGTATCAGAGCTATGATTTAGTCGATTCTCAAACTACCGTAGCGTGTGTGAGAGTCTAGTTATACATGCCATAAATACATTATTATAGTGTGGTGATTCCTGACAATTTCAAACTGTGTTTTTATATAGTAAAATGGATCCCGACCGAGCTGCTACTGATGATGCTGCAAGTAATGCGCCGGCTCCCGCACAAGGGACCGCGCCAGTAGAAAGTAGGCCTAAGACCTTGGGTCAGGGAGAGGAGGCTCGGGAAGCCTTTCTCCATATGATGAGTAATTGGTATACTGAATTTGTTCGAGCAAATCCTAATGATCAACCTCCTCCACCCCTTCCCATACCTCAGCCGGTCCTTGTAGCTCCTCAAGGTATTGATTTGGTAAGATTGACTAAACCCCCGGTTGATAAGATTCAAAAACAAGGGGCCGAAGAATTTAGATCCAACATAGATGATGATCCCAAGAAGGCAGAGTTTTGGCTTGAGAATTCTATGTGGGTATTTGACGAACTTTCTTGCACTCCCGAAGAATGCTTAAAATGTGTTGTATCATTACTGAGGGACTCGGCATATCGCTGGTAGAAGATGCTGATATATGTAGTTCCGAAAGAGGGAGTGACATGGGATTTATTCCTAGAGGAGTTCCGAAAGAAATATATAAGTCAGCGGTTCATTGATCAGAAACGGAAAGAGTTCCTTGAATTGAAGCAAGGTAAAATGTCTGTGGCGGAGTATGAACGTGAATTTGTCAGACTCAGTAAGTATGCTCAAGAGTGTGTGTCTACTGAAGCTATTGTGTGCAAGAGATTTGAAGATGGGCTGAATGAGGATATTAGATAGTTAGTTGGGATCTTAGAGTTGAAAGAATTTGTTGTATTGGTCGATAGAGCTTGCAAGGCTGAAGAACTGAATAAAGAAAGGAGAAAGGCTATGATTGAGGCCCGAGATGCAAGAAAGAGGCAGATGAGTAATTCGTTCAAATCCCAATAAAAGAGGTCCAAAGAAAAGAATCCTCGGATGACAGTTTCAGCTGGGTATTCACACCAAGATCGTGGTTAAACATATTCAGGCTCTAGAGTTCAAGCTACTTCAATGGCAAGTGTGGGTAATGTGAAGTCTAATAAACCTCAGTGTCAGAATTGTGGTAGATGACATATCGAAGAGTGTTGGGGAAACAACTAAGCTTGCTTCAAGTGTGGTTCTCGAGAACATTTTATCAGAGACTGCCCTAAGAAAGTTGAAGAAGAGAAACTTCAGAGTGTTAGACCGAGTAACACTGCTAGCAGAGGTAGACCTCCGCGAAATGCCAGAAATGGAGCTAGTAGTAAAAGTATAATGAAGGATTCAGCTATAAGGTCAGAAACGAGAGCACCTGCAAGAGCTTATGCCATACGTGCTCATGAGGATTCGTCATCCCCCGATGCGATTACTGGTACATTCTCTCTTTATGATACTAATGTTATTGCATTAATTGACCCCGGATCCACTACTTCTTATATCTGTGTGAATTTGGTAAATAGTAAGAAAGTGCCTATTGAATTGACTGAATTTGTGATTAAAGTGTAAAACCCTTTAGGCAAGAATGTGTTAGTAGATAAGGTTTGCAAGAATTGTCCTTTGACGATTCAAGGTCACTATTTTCCGGCTAATTTGATGTTGTTGCCATTTGACGAGTTTGATGTTATTTTGGGCATGGATTGGTTGACATTACATTATGCCAAGGTAAATTGTAGACAGAAAACTCTTGAGTTGAAATGTTAAAATGGTGAGATTCTTTGGGTTGAAACAGATGACTCAAATAAGATGCCTGTGGTGATTTCGTACATGTCTGCTAAGAAATACATGAGAAAAGGGTGTGAAGCTTATCTTACTTGTAACACCCCTTACTCGGGATCTACGCCTGGAACCGGGCCCTAGGCGTTACTGAACTCAAACCGCTTAATCGCCACTTAGGCTCAACGTCATTACTCGCTATAACCTCATTCTCGAATTACGAGGCCTCACTCATTCACACGAGGGCTCTCGAGACTAATCCAGAACTTTTACGATCCTTAAAATTTTTCTCTTTTATACAGGTCTCACACGCCCGTGCAAGATTAGACACACCCGTGCATGAGAACACACGCCCATGTCCCCGCATCGCGCCTAAAAACCCAAGCATTCTCGCCAAATGCCCCACGGCCATGGCACGCCTGCTCCCCAACCGTGGTGAACACCGACTTCCTCGCACGGCCTAGAGTCTAGACACACGCCCGTGTGGCTGGCTCGTGGCCAACACTGATGAATCCCACACGCCCTAAGCACACGCCCGTGTGACTAGTCCGTGGTCTATTCTGTTTTCAAATATTAACATGCAGGGGACGCCTTGCGGCCACAGCACACGCCCGTGGCTGATCAGGTGTCACACATGGTCTAGACACACCGACAGTGTGTCTACCCACATGCTCAAGGACAAGACTAAGTGTCAAGTTCTGTTCACCCTTCTAACATACACAACATATACTCATCTAACACCATCATAATCAACTCAAATTGAAGTGCATTCTCACATAGAAAACTACATCTTTCTTCCATATAATGTAATAGCCAATAACCATGGCATTATACAAAATAAGCTATCCATCTATAGGCCAACACATCTTAGCCATTTACAAAAAAAAATTACTAACTTATCTAGCCCCTATACATGCCATATACAAAACAATAAGTTTCATGTACCAAAGTGTGCTGATATGTGGGCTATCTTCTGATGATCCTCGTATCTCGATTCAACACTTTTAATCTATAAGACAAGGGAAAAGAAAGAGAGTAAGCTTTGAGCTTAGTAAGTTTACACATAAACAATTAAGCATTATAGTATAAGCCCAACCACAATTAGCATTATACCAACATATAATATACAACTATGCTTACTCTTTCTATCCCTTACCATATTACCAACACATCATGAGTCACATGCTCATAATTATTGAAATGCACCCCTGCATTCAATATCACATTTACACAATATACAACACGTCACTATTGCTCAATAATACATCCACATAGCTAACTCACATAACTAATCCACACAGCTATTACACACAGCTAATATACACAATTAATCCACACAGCCAATATCTCGGTGGTTTCTCACTTAGCACACCACAATCAATTTATAAGGTGGTATCGCACTTAGCCTACCACAAAGGTAATCATCGTGATCTCGCACATAGCCACTAAATGATATACCTAACGACAGCATCGCACATAGCTGGCTCATCGTCAATATGCATTTGGATGGTATCGGACTTAGCCCACCATCTAGCATTATCACAACACATGCACAAGTCTATTTACCCAATTATTCATCCATTCACATCTATATTACATTCATTCTACTTGAACCACATAGGTTCCCAATCATTCTCATTCATTCTCATTCATGCTACACCCTAGCTAGCATTTACAAATTGTAAGTATGAATGCATTGTTTTATCATAGACTTACCTCGATACTCAAAAGTATTGAAATGTGCACTTTAGTCCAGCACCTTACTTTTGCCTCGGTTTCGATCCGGGCTTCGTCTTTCTTGATCTATAATGAATAAATCATCTTATTCAATACACACATTGACTAAATTGACCTACATCTCATACTTTAGCAAAATTACTATTTTGCCCCTAAACTTTCTCATATTTACACTTTAGTCCCAAAGGCTCGTAAAGTGATTTTTATTCTACTTTCTAGCCTTTCATGCTTAGCCGAACCACTTACTCAACTAAAGCATTCAACAATTCTCACTAAATCACCCATGTATGACTAAACTTAAGATTTTCACAACTAAGTCCCTACATGCATTTTCATGGAAAATCACTTAGCAAAAGATGTTTCTACTACATCAAGCTTTCATATTCTTCCATAAAACATCAAAATACATGCATGTCATACATATGTACATTTTTGAACATCCACAATTGCTCACCAAATAGCTATAAATAGCTTACTCATGCTACTAGGACTTCAAAAGTACGAAGAATATCAAAAACCGGGCTTAGGAGCACTTACTAGCAAGCTTGAAAAATTGAAAGAACCCTAACAATGGCTTCTCAAATTTCCGGCAGCTATGGGAAGAAGATGAATGAATTTCTACCATCTTTTCACCTATTTTAATCACTTAATTGATAAATGACCAAAATGCCCTTTTTGATAAACTTTCAATTTTAACTCATCCATGCCCATTTTTGTCCAAAAATTAGAATTTGGATAAATTGCTATTTAAGGACCTCTAGTTAATAATCTAAAGCTATTTCACACATATAGCTTCTAGAAACACACATTTTGCAACTTTTGCAATTTAGTCATTTTGGACAATTCAACCACAATTTCACAAAATTGCTTCATGAAACTTTCACACTAGCATGCATACATAATATAAGCCTCAAAAACTCATTCATGACCCTCGAATTTGTGGTCTCGAACCACTATTCCAACTAGGCCCTAAACCGGGATGTTATAACTCTCCCCCCTTTAGAGATATTCGTCCCCGAAAATCTTACCAGCAAAGAGATTTGGATGTTGCTCTCTCATAGCTTCTTCTGTTTCCCACATAGCCTCTTCCACACCATGTTTCTGCCATAACACTTTCACTAGTGCTATGCTCTTATTTCTCAAATGTTTCACTTTTCGAGCCAAGATCTTAATCGGCTCCTCTTCATAAGACATATCCGGTCTTATCTCAATTTCTGTTGAAGGAATCACATGTGAAGGATCGGAGCGATACTGTCGCAACATCGACACATGGAACACGTTATGAATCTTTTCTAACTCTACCTCAGCAAAGCCAACCGGTAAGCTACAGTGCCTAATTCATGCTCAGAATCTCATACGCCCTATGAACCTTGGACTCAATTTCTCTTTTGTCCAAATCTCATAATCTTCTTCCACGGCGATACTTTCAAAAATGCTTTGTCGCCTACCTCAAACTCAATTTCTTTTCTTTTCAAATCCATACGACTTACATCGGTCCGGCGACTTTTCGGACTATTACGAATTACTTTCACTTTCTCTTCGGTCTCTTTTACTAGATCGACCCCATAGATCCGTTTCTCGCTAAGCTCGGTCAAATACAAAGGAGTCCAACACTTACGGCCATACAAAGCCTTATACGGTGCCATCTGTATACTCGACTGATAACTATTGTTATAGGCGAATTCGACAAAAGGTAGATATTTCTCCCAACTACCTTCGAATTCTAACACACAACATCGAAGCATATCTTCAAGAACTTGAATTACTCTTTCAGACTGACCAACAAATTACGGATGGAACACAGTACTGAAATTCAATCTAGTACCTATGGCCTCTTGTAACTTCTTCCAAAATCTCGAAGTAAACCTCGGATCTCTATCCGATATAATAGACACAGGTACACCATGCAATCTCACTATCTCGCCACGTACATAACTCATTAACTTATCCAGGTGAATAATCAACACGTCATCGGAATAAAGTGAGTCGACTTCATCAATCTATCTACAACAACCCACACAAAGATCTCTCTTTCTGAGTCGTCGGCAACCCCGCATACAAAATCCATGGTAACCCGATCCCACTTCCATTTGGGAACCATCACTGGTGAAGCAATCCCGAAGGCACTTGATGCTCCGCTTTCGCTTGTTGGCAAATCGTCGGACACTTAGTCACAAACTCGAAATATCTCTTTTCATACACGCTACCAATACAACTTTCTCAAATCGTTGTACATTTTCGTACTGCCCGGATGTACTGACAAGCATCCACTGTGGGCCTCATACAAAACCTTTCGAATCAACTCCTCATTTTTAGGAACATAAATTCTATCACAATACATCAGACAACCATTCAAATCCACTCGAAAATCAGAATCACTTTCTGATCCGCACTTAGCTATCTTATCTTGCATCCCGCTGTCATTTCTCTGAGCCTCACATATTTGTTGAACAAATAGTAGCCTAGCTCTCAACTCTTCCAAAATAGCACCATCATTAGACAATGCTAAACTCACTCTCATAACTCTTAGAGCATATAGGGATTTCCTACTTAAGGCATCCGCAACCACATTCGCTTTTCCCGGGTGGTAATCAATGACTAACTCATAGTCTTTCAAATTCAAGCCACCGTCTCTGTCTCAGATATAGAACCTTCTGATCCATCAAATACTTTAAACTCTTGTGATCCATAAAGATTCGGCACTTTTTGCCATACAAATAATGTCGCCAAATCTTTAACGCAAACACAATCGCAGCCAACTCCAAATCGTGAGTCGGATAATTCTTCTCGTGTGGTTTTAACTGCCTCTAGGCGTAAGCGATTACCTTACCCTCTTGCATCAACACACAACCAAGACCATTAAATGACGCATCACTATAAACCACGAACTCCTTCCCCAATTCTGGTTGAACCAAAACCGGTGCCTCAGTCAACATTGTTTTCAGTCTCTCGAAGCTCTGTTGACATGTCTCAGTCCATTCAAACTTGACATCCTTATGCAATAGCTTTGTCATCGGCGTAGCAATCACAGAGAACCCCTTTACGAAACATCTGTCATATCCCGCTAATCCCAAGAAACTTCTGATTTCTGACATGTTCCTCGGTGGTTTCCAATCCATAACAGTCGATATCTTACTCGGGTCAACTCTGACACCATCACCTGACACCATGTGTCCTAGGAATCTGACCTCTCAGAGCCAAAACTCACTCTTGCTAAACTTAGCATACAACTGCTTATCTCTCAAAGTTTGCAAGACAATTCTCAAGGGCTCTTCATGATCGTTCTCATCCCGAGAATAGATCAATATGTCGTCAATAAAGACAACCACAAACTTGTCCACATATGGTCTGAAAACACGGTTCATCAGATCCATAAAAATCGCAGGTGGATTCGTCAAACCAAACGGCATAACCAAAAACTCATAGTGGCCATACCTTGTCCAAAATGTAGTTTTCAACACATCTTTCTTTTTCACTCTGAGCTGATAATAACCAGACCTCAAGTCTATCTTGGAGAACACTGTAGCTCCCTTCAGTTGATCGAAAAGATCATCAATCCTTGGTAAAGGATACTTATTCTTAACCGTCACCTTTTTCAGTTGTCTATAGTCTATACACAACCTCATAGACCCATCTTTCTTCTTCACAAACAATACCGGAGCACCCTACGGCGAGTAGCTCGGTCTTGCAAAACCATTATCTGTCAAATCTTGTAACTGAACCTTCAGTTCTTTCAACTCTACAAGTGCCATTTTGTACGGGGCAATCAAAATAGGTGCCGTTCCCGGAACCAACTCAATTCCAAACTCGACATCTCTCATTGGAGGTAATCCGGGTAACTCTTTCGGAAACACATCTGGGTACTCACATACCACTGGCACTGTTTCAAACCTTACTCCATCCTCTTGAGTATTCAACACAAACGCAAGATAGGACTCACACCCTTTTCTTAAACATTTCTCAGCCACTAAAGAAGAAATCATCACGGGTAGATTGCCCGAACCACCTGATTCAACCCGAACTACATCTCCACTCTTACATTTCAGTTCAATAAACTTACTACCACAGTTCACTAAGACACTATGGGTAGTCAACCAATCCATGCCAAGGATTAAATCGAACTCATCAAATGACAACAACATCAGGTTTGCCGGAAAACAATGATTCTCAATCAACAAAGGACAATTCTTACACACTTTGTCCACTAACACATGCTTTCCTAACAGGTTTGACACCTTAATCACAATGTCCGTAGACTCAACGGTCATACTCAAACTAGATGCTAATCTCATGTAAATATAAGAGTGAGTAGACCCTAGATCTATTAAAGCAATAACAGAGGTGTCAAAGAGAGAAAAAGTACCCGTTATCACATCAGGGGAGGATGCCTCTTCGCGAGTGCGAATGGCGTACGTCCTCGCAAGTGCCCGACCCTCTGGTCTCACAGCAGAGTCCCTGGATGCACCTCTACCACTAGCCCCACCTCTTGGGTTCCTTGGTGGTCTACCCCTCGTAGACACATCACTAGGTCTCACTTCTTGCCTCTCTTCCTTATCATCCCTCTCGGGACAGTTACGGATAAAGTGGTCAGGGGAACCACATTTGTAACATTTCCGACTGTTTCCCCAACACTCTCCGGTGTGATACCTACCACAACTTGGACACTCCGGTTTACTCTTTGTATTGCCCACACTTTCCATCGAGGGGGCTCGGACTCTCGAACCCCGACGAGTATTGTCCAAGTCTCGATGCGAATATCCCACTGAGGCTGACGTCCGAGGATTCACTTCTTTGGATCTTTTCACTGGGCTTGATACGACTTGCCCATCGGTCTCTTTCTCGTATCTCAGGCTGCACTCACAGCCCTCCTCTTATCTAAACTCAACTCTTCGGCCTTACTTGCCCTCTCAACTAATACCACAAATTCTTTCAACTCCAAAATGCCAACTAGGAGTTTGATATCCTCATTCAGCCCATCTTCGAACCTCTTGCACAAGATGGTCTCTGTCGACACACATTCTTGAGTGTATTTGCTAAGCCTAACAAACTCACACTCGTATTCAGCAACTGTCATCCTTCCTTGCTTTAGCTCAAGGAATTCTTTCTTTTTTCGATCAGTAAACCTCTGGCTTATGTACTTCTTTCGAAACTCTTCCAGAAAGAAGTCCCACGTTACTCGCTCTCTCGGGACCACTAATGTCAGCGTCTTCCACCAATGGTATCTTTGAGTCTCTCAAAGAAAGATACGGCACACTTGAAACTTTCCTCAGGTGTACATGAGAGCTCATCGAACACCCTCATCGAGTTCTCCAACCAGAACTCTGCCCTCTCAGGGTCGCCATCTACCTTAGCTCTAAACTCCTTAGCCCCGTGTTTCCTAATCTTATCACCGGGGGTTTCGATATCCTCACTACATCCATACCTTGAGGAGCCATAGGATTTGGCTGAGGTGTAGGAGGAGATGGAGGAGGTTGAGCATTAGGGTTCGCTGGGACATAATCTGAGTACCAATTACTCATCATATGGAGAAAGGCTTCTCGTGCCTCTTCCCCTTGACCCCTCGCCTCGGGTCCACTTTGCACCGGCACAGTTCCTTGCGCAGGAGCCGGCGTATTACTAGCTGCTTCATCAGCAGTCAATGGATCGGAATCCATATTCTATATAAAATAAGATTTAAAATCATCAGAAACCACCACACTATCATCGTACACTTACGACATGTATAGCTAGACTCTTACACCCGCTACGGTAGTCCTAGAACCGACTAAACCATAGCTTTGATACCACTAAATGTAACACCCCTTACCCGGGTTCTACGCCGGGAACTGGGCCTGAGGCGTTACCGAACTCAAACCACTTAATCGCCACTTAGGCTCAACGTCATTACTCGCTATAACCTCATTCTCGACTTACGAGGCCTCACTCATACACACGAGGGCTTTCGAGACTAATCCGAAACTTTTACGATCCTTAAAATTTTTCTCTTTTATACAGGTCTCACACACCCGTGCAAGATTAGACACGCCTGCATGAGCACACACACGCCCATGTCCCTGGCATCGCGCCTAAAAACCCAAGCATTCTGCCAAATGCCCCACGGCCATGGCACGCCCGTGCTCCCCAACCGTGGTGAACACTGACTTCCCTCGCATGGCCTAGACTCTAGACACACGCCCGTGTGGCTAGCCCGTGGCCAACACTGATGAATCCCACACGCCCAAGGCACACGCCCGTGTGACTAGTTCGTGGTCTATTCTATTTTCAAATATTAACATGCAGGGGACGCACGGCCACAGCACACGCCCGCGGGCTGATCGTGTGTCACACATGGTCTAGACACACGCCCGTGTGTCTACCCACATGGTCAAGGACAAGACTAAATGTCAAGTTCTTTTCACCTTTCTAACATACACAACATATACTCATCTAACACCATCATAATCAACTCAAATTGAAGTGCATTCTCACATAGAAAACTACATCTTTCTTCCATATAATGTAATAGCCAACAACCATGGCATTATACAAAATAAGCTATCCATCTATAGGCCAACACATCTTAGCCATTTACAACAAAATTTACTAACTTATCTAGCCCCTATACATGCCATATACAAGACATTAAGTTTCATGTACCAAAGCGTGCTGATATGTGGGCTATCTTCTGATGATCCTCGTATCTCGATTCAACGCTTTTAATCTATAAGACAAGGGAAAAGAAAGAGAGTAAGCTTTGAGCTTAGTAAGTTTACACATAAACAATTAAGCATCATAGTATAAGCCCAACCACAATTAGCATTATACCAACATATAACAAACAACTATCTTACTCTTTCTATCCCTTACCATATTACCAACACATCATGAGTCACATGCTCATAATTATTGAAATGCACCCCTGCATTCAATATTACATTTACACAATATACAACACGTCATTATTGCTCAATAATACATCCACATAGCTAACTCACATAGCTAATCCACACAGCTATTACACACAGCTAATATACACAATTAATCACACAGCCAATATCTCGGTGGTTTCGCACTTAGCACACCACAATCAATTTATAAGGTGGTATCGCACTTAGCCTACCACAAAGGTAATCATCGTGATCTCGCACATAGCCACTAAATGATATACCTAACGATAGCATCGCACATAGCCGGCTCATCGTCAATATGCATTTGGATGGTATAGCACTTAGCCCACCATCTAGCATTATCACAACACATGCACAAGTCTATTTACCCAATTATTCATCCATTCACATCTATATTACATTCATTCTACTTCAACCACATAGGTTCCCAATCATTCTCATTCATTCTCATTCATGCTACACCCTAGCTAGCATTTACAAATTGTAAGTATGAATGCATTGTTTATGCATAGACTTACCTCGATACTCAAAAGTATTGAAATGTGCAATTTAGTCCACCACCTTGCTTTTGCCTCAGTTTCAATCCGGGCTTCGTCTTTCTTGATCTATAATGAATAAATCAACTTATTAAATACACACATTGACTAAATTGACCCACATCTCATACTTTAGCAAAATTACTGTTTTGCCCCTAAACTTTCTCATATTTACACTTTAGTCCCAAAGGCTCGTAAAGTGATTTTTATTCTACTTTCTAGCCTTTCATGCTTAGCTGAACCACTTACTCAACTAAAGCATTCAACAATTCTCACTAAATCACCCATGTATGACCAAACTTAAGATTTTCACAACTAAGTCCCTACATGCATTTTCATGGAAAATCACTTAGCAAAAGATGTTTCTACTACATCAAGCTTTCATATTCTTCCATAAAACATCAAAATACATGCATGTCATACATATGTACATTTTTGAACATCCATAATAGCTCACCACATAGCTATAAATAGCTTACTCATGCTACTAGGACTTCAAAAATACGAAGAATATCAAAAATCGGGCTTAGGAGCACTTACTAGCAAGCTTGAAAAATTGAAAGAACCCTAACAATGGCTTCTCAAATTTTTGGCAGCTATGGGCAGAATATGAATGAATTTCTATCATCTTTTCACCTATTTTAATCACTTAATTGATAAATGACCAAAATGCCATTTTTGATAAACTTTCAATTTTAACTCATCCATGCCCATTTTTGTCCAAAAATTAGAATTTGGATAAATTGCTATTTAAGGACCTCTAATTAATAATCTAAAGCTATTTCACACATATAGCTTCTAGAAACACACATTTTGCAACTTTTGCAATTTAGTCCTTTTGGACAATTCAACCACAATTTCACAAAATTGCTTCATGAAACTTTCACACTAGCATGCATACATAATATAAGCCTCAAAAACTCATTCATGACCCTCGGATTTGTGGTCTCGAACCACTATTCCGACTAGGCCCTAAACTGGGATGTTACATTACTTATGTGTTGAATACCGAGATGTTCGGGTCGAAACTTGAATCAGTGCCAGTAGTTTGTGAATTACTAGATGTGTTTCCAGAAGAATTGCCTGGGTTACCTCCGATTAGAGAGATTGAATTTGTCATTGATTTATTGCCTGGGACTGCACCGATTTCGATTGCTCTGTATAGAATGGCTCTGACTGAATTGAAAGTATTAAAAGCTCAGTTGCAAGAGTTGACAGATAAGGGGTTTGTAAGGCTGAGTTTTTCTCCTTGGGGTGCTCTCGTATTGTTTGTGAAGAAAAAAGGATGGATCTATAAGACTTTGTATTGACTATCGATATCTCAACAAGGTAACTAAAAAGAATAAGTATCCATTGCCGAGAACTGATGTTTTGTTCGACTAATTGAAGGGAGAAATAGTGTTCTCAAATATAGATTTGAGATCCGGCTACTATCAGTTGAGAGTCAAAGAATCCGATGTGCCGAAAACTGCTTTTAGAACAAGGTATGGACACTATGAATTTCTTGTGATGCCTTTCGATTTAACTAATGCCCCAGCTATGTTTATGGATTTGATGAACCAAATTTTTCGGCTATATTTGGATAAGTTTGTGTTAGTGTTCATAGATGATATATTGATTTATTCCCGAGATGAGTCCGAGCATGCCGAACACTTAAAAACGGTATTGCAGATCCTACGAGAGGAGAAATTGTTTGCTAAGTTCAGTAAAAGTGAGTTTGGCTTCGTGAAGTCAGATTTCTGGGACATATAGTTTCAGGTGATGGAATTCCGGTTGATCCGAGTAAAATTTCAGCGATTGTTGATTGGAAACCGCCAAATAACATATCCGAGGTTAGAAGCTTTTTGGGTTTAGCCGGGTATTATAGACGTTTTGTCGAGGGATTCTCGATAATTGCTTCTCCTATGACTAAGTTGGTTCAAAAGAGTTTTAAGTTCGAGTGGACTGAAAAATGCCAGCAAAGTTTTGAGAAGTTGAAAGCGAGATTGACTGAAGCACCAGTGCTAGTGCAACCTGAGTCAGGGAAAGATTTTAAGATCTATAGTGATGCGTCATTGAATGGTCTTGGGTGTGTATTGATGCAATAAGGCAAGGTAGTAGTGTATGCCTCGAGACAGCTAAAATCGCATGAAAAGAATTATCTGACGCACGATTTGGAGTTGGCTGCCATCGTCTTTGCTTTGAAGATTTGGCGTCATTATTTGTATGGTGAAAAATGCCGAATCTTTACCGATCACAAGAGTTTGAAATATTTGATGAATCAAAAGGAATTGAATTTGCAACAACGGAGATGGCTGGAATTGTTAAAGGATTATGAGCTAGTGATTGAATATCATCCCGGAAAGGCAAATGTGGTTGCGGATGCTTTGAGCAGAAAATCCTTGTATGCTTTAAGAGCTATGAGTACGAGTTTTACATTGTCTGATGATGGTTCTATATTGGCCGAGTTGAAGGCTAGACCGTTGTTCCTTCAACAGATTTTTGAAGCTCAAAAGAATGATAGTGGAATGCAAGCTAAGAGAGCTCAGTGTGAATCGAGAAGTAACTCTAATTTTCGGGTTGGTTCAGATGATTGTTTGATGTTTCGTGATAGAGTTTGTGTACCGAAAGATGATAAGTTGATTCGAAAAATTTTACATGAGGCACACAGTGGTTGTTTGTCAGTATATTCGGGTAGTACAAAAATGTATAATGATTTGAAGAAGTTGTATTGGTGGCCAGGTATGAAAAGAGACATCTCTGAGTTTGTAACAAAGTGTTTGATATGCCAACAAGTGAAAGCCGAGCATCAGCTGCCTTCAGGTTTACTTCAGCCAGTGATGGTTCCCGAGTGGAAATGGGACCGAATCACGATGGATTTTGTGACAGGTTTGCCTCTGACTCCAAAAAAGAAAGATGCCGCTTGGGTTGTGGTTGATAGATTGACGAAATCGGCTCACTTTATACCGGTACGTACCGACTATTCACTTGATAAGTTGGCTGAGTTGTATATTGATGAAATTGTGAGATTGCATGGAGTACCTATGTCTATTATTTCGGATAGAGATCCGAGATTTACTTCGAGGTTTTGGAAAAAGTTGCAAGAAGCCTTGGGTACGAAATTAAATTTTAGTACCGCGTTTCATCCACAAACTGACGGTCAATCCGAAAGAGTAATTCAAATTCTTGAAGACATGCACCGATGTTGTGTTTTAGAATTCGAAGGTAGTTGGGAGAAATATCTACCTTTGGTTGAATTTGCCTACAACAACAGTTATCAGTTGAGTATACAGATGGCACTGTACGAAGCATTATATGGTCGCAAGTGTCGAACTCCTTTGTATTAGACCGAGCTCAATGAGAAACAGATTCACGGAGTAGATATAGTTAGAGAAATCGAGGAGAAAGTGAAAATAACCCGTGATTGTCTGAAAGCTGCTTCAGACCGACAAAAGTCATATGCGGATTTGAAAAGAAAAGAAATTGAGTTTCAGGTGGGTGATAAAGTGTTTCTGAAAGTATCTCCGTGGAAGAAGATTTTGATATTTGGTCGAAAGGGAAAGTTGAGTCCGCGTTTTATTGGGCCGTATGAGATTATTGAGAGGATTGGACCAGTAGCTTACCGGTTAGCCTTACCGGCGGAGTTGGAGAGAATACATAATGTGTTCCATGTGTCGATGTTGCGATGATATCGTTCCAATCCTTCACACGTAATTCCTCCAACAGAAATTGAGATATGACCAGATGTGACATATGTTGAAGAACCAATTAAGATTTGGTCTGGAGAGGTTAAGCAATTGAGGAATAAAAGTATAGCCTTAGTGAAAGTGTTGTGGCAAAAGCATGGTGTAGAATAGGCTACGTGGGAACCGGAAGAAGCCATGAGAAAACAGTACCCAAACCTTTTTACCAGTAAGATTTTTGGGGACGAAAATCCCTAAAGGGGGGAGAGTTGTAGCAGCCCAAATTAGGGCCTAAACGGAACAGTGGTTTTGAAACCATGAATCCGAGGTCAAAATATTTATTTCGATTGAGTTTTAGTGTTTATTGAGTGATTGAATGTTTGCGTGAAATTTTGGTTGAGAAATTTTATTGTTTGAATGTTCAATTTGATAGATTGGACTAAATTTAATATCCATAAAGGTACTTGATTGAGATGGGTTTTTAAATTGAGAGTCCTTAGTTGGCAATTATACCATTATATTATAGTTTTGGACACAAAATGCCCATAGAGGGATAAAATAACTAAAGGATTAATGAAGGGCAATTTGGTCATTTGGTTAATATAAGAAATAAAAAGGGAAAATAAAGCTAAAATGTTGTCCATCTTCATCCTCTATAGCCGAAATTTGAAAGGAGCCATAGCTAGGGTTTTGTTTCACTTTCAAGCTTGATTGTAAGTACCTCCTAGCCCCGTTTTTGATGTTTTTCGTATTTTTGAAATCCTCGTAGCTCGATCTAGCTATTTCTACCACTAATTTGAGCTAGAGCTTGAGTTTAAAATTTTACCCATGGATGACATGCATGTATTTTGATGTCTAGAGGTAGAATATGAAAGTTTGAAGTGTGATAAACAAATTTTGCTAGATGATTTTTGGTGAAATTAATAAAAAGGACTTATTTGCAAAAGATGAAATAATATGTGTATAAAATATAAAATAGTTAAAATTGTGGGCTGCTATAAGAGAGAATATGAATCGGCTAGGCTTGGGTGTGAACAGTGAACACATTTCATTTTACGAGCCTAGGGACTAAAGTATAAAAATTGAGAAAGTTAGGGGCTAAATTGTAAATTTTGCCATAGGAAGATTTTGGACTGATTTGAATAATGTGCATATTAAATAAGCTAAACATGTCATTATAGATCAAGAAGAACGCGGAATCGACCTTGATCGAGAAAAAGGCAAGGTTTCGGACTAAATTGCAAATTTATACATTTTGTATCGAGGTAAGTTTATATGTAAATGATACATCCTTTTTATTTATGTTTTTACATTTTAACGTCTTATGTAAAATATGAGAGAATATTAATTGATATTTATTGAAACGTTAAAAAATGGGGAATTTCCCGGATGAACCTTCGGAACAGAGAAAGGATACGTATGAACACCATATTTATTATTATTGGTGGGCTGTGTGCAATACCACCGTATTTACTATTATTGGTGGGCTATATGCGATACCACCGTAATTATTATTATTGGTGGGTTGTGTGCGATACCATCGTAATTGCTATTATTGGTGGGCTGTGTACGATACCATCATATTTACTATTATTGGTGGCCTGTGTGCGATACCACCGTATTTACTATTATTGGTGGGCTGTGTGCCATATCGCCGTGTGAATATGTATCCGGTATTATTCCGAAGTGTTCATCGGGAAAATTTGATTAAGTGAAATTACATGTGACAATGTGGTGACAAGTGCATGGTTATAGATGCATGTATTTGGGAGCAATGTTTATGATATGTATTTGGAATGTGGTAAGGTTTGAAATGAGTAAGTCCAACTACAATGATCTGAATTGTTTTTGATTAGTATGTAATGTTCTTGATTGATAATTATGTGGTGATGTTTCAATGTTTACGTATAGACTTACTAAGCTTAAAGCTTACTCCCTTCTCTTTTCCCTTGTTTTATAGTGACGCCAAGCCAGCTCGGGATACGAAGATCATCGAAAGATCATCCACACTCTCTACACATTTTGGTAGATTGAGATTTACGTTGAATTATGGCATGTATAGGAGTTTGGTTATTGTAACAGCCCGATTTAGGGGCTAGTCAGAATAATGATCTCAGAAATCACTAATCCAAGTTTAGAAAAATTATTTTCATGTTATTTTATGTGTTATAAAATGTTTATAAGGATGCATGAAAATTTTGGTGCTTTAATTTTAGCGATTTCTTGCTTAATCGCGAAAAAGGACTAAATCGCATAAAGTGTGAAAGTTCTATTTTATTTGCTAGAGGTGCCAAATAGCTATGGATTATAAATTGGAAGTCTCAAATGTGCAATTTGGCCTTGTTAAGTGAGTTGGCCGGCCATAGGGTGCATAGGGGACAAGTGCATTTATTATGATTAAAAGTTGGTGATATTAGTTGGAAAGATGAATAAAATAAGATGCTATAAGCAAAAGTTATCATCTTTTTATTTAGTATTCTCCTCCAACTCAAAATATCAACCATGGGAGGGCTTTGAAAGCTTGAAAATTTCAGCAGCTCATTTTCTCTACAAGTAAGTCAATTTGACGGTTATTTTTTATGATTTTTGTATTTTTGGAGTCCTCAAAGCTTAAGCTAGCTAATGAGAGGACTAGTTTGCAATATGGTTGAAAGTCTAGAGACTTACCATGATAGAGTTTATGTTTTTTGATGAGTTTTTATGGAATAAAATGAATGATAGGATGATGATAAACAACTTTTGTGAAAGGTGTTGTTATGAAAACACCTAATTGGGACAAAAATGCAAAAGTTGTAATTTGTTCATTAAGGCATGAAATAGTTGGAATTGTGGATAGTTGTAAGAGGATAAATGTTCACCTAGGCTTGTTTAATAAGAAAATGTGATAAAAATTTATTTACGAGCCTAAGGGCAAAATCGTAATTTTTGCCAAAGTATAAGGGTAAATTAGTCATTTTTTCCTAAGTGTATATTATTGTGTATTATGATTTATAAGTGATTAAATGAGTAAATTCCATTGTTCTATATCAAAGAAAACAAGATTAGGACCTAAAACGGGTGAAAAGAGAAATATGGGCAAAAAGTCCCTTTCGACCCTTTCGACATCGAGGTAAGTTCATATGCTAAATTATCAAATTTCAGCGAAGTACTTAACATTTTGATGTTGTATGGATTGTTTAATTGTCTCTATGTATACGTTAAGTACGTTTTGACGGAATGTCGAGAAATGAGAGTCTTATTTTAATTTAAGACTAGTGGGAAAAGAAATTAGCATGATATGATGATAATTTAGGTCCCGTGTAAGACCATATTGGAATATGGCCTCGGTGTAAGAATTTGTATAAGATCATGTCGGGGACATGGCATCAATATGTTAATGCGTGTAAGACCCTATCGGGGTATAATGTCAATATGACATTATGTGTATGAGACTCAAAAGTGTTATTTAACAATTTGAGTGATTCAACGGGTATGTTGAAAAAAAAAGAGAAAGTATGTGGTAGTACCATGAAAAGAACAAGTATGTGTTAGGACTGAATTGAGGTAAATTCGGTATATGATGAACCCCTGGTGGGTTATGTGTAATCAAGGCACCTCAGATGCATAAGTTATATTTATAAATGCATGGTGTGAATGCGAACGAGTATCGTAGAAAGTTAAGTAAGAATCGTAGTGTGTGAGAATGTTCCCGGATGAACATTTGAAATCGAGAAATACATGTGGATAACTATCCATGAAGGTATAATAACGGTGAGCTATGTACGATATCACCTTATTGATGGTTAGTGATGGGCTGTGTGCGATACCATCAACTATATTATTAACGGTGGGGCGTGTAATGCGTACCACCTTATTAATCATTAATCGATGGGTCGTGTGCGATACCATCGCTTATAAAAATCATTTGGTGGGCTAAGTGCGAAACCACCGTAAGTATAAATGATTGGTGGGCTATGTACGATACCACCCTATTAGAGATCGATGGTGGGCTAAGTGTGAAACCACCGAGAGATTAGTAGTATGAGTGGCTTATTGAAAATGCTTGATGTGTTGTTTTATGTGACCATGTGGTGACTAGTGCAGGAATGTATGCTAATTAACACGAGCAACTGACTTGTGGAATGGTTAGAATGTGGTAAGAGATAGAATGAGTAAGTTTCAAGAATGGTTGAGTAAGTAACCATGAGTTTAAGAGTAAAACTTATTATAATACCTTGTGGTTGGATATATTTAATGAATATCTGTATTTGTCAGTTATATGTAGATGAACTTACTAAGCATTATTGCTTACTCCTTTCCTTTTTCCCATCTCTTATAGGTTATTTTAACTAGCTCGGGTTGGAGGCTGCCAGAGATGTTTTCACACTATCAAGTAGACGCTTGGTATGATGTTTCAAGTTCTTATGAGTCATGGCATGTATAGGGACCTCTTTTAAAGTTGACTAATGTCATAGTTAATATAGCCAAATGTGTTGGCCTAAGTGAGTTATGATTTGGTTGTGAATAGCCCTAGATGATGGCTTAAGTCGATTGTAATCATGGTAGAAATGGTTCTCCCTTGTGTTTGGGATGAAGATTTCATTGTATGAATTAAATGTCTTTAATTCAAGAGTTATATTGATGCTATGTGAAGTTATGTGATGATGTATGAATATATGCAAATGAGAGTGGCAAAGGCTTGGTAGATAGCCTGCTAATCTCCCACATGGGTAGACAGACGGGCGTTTGTCTAGACCGTGTGGGAGGCACGGTTAGCATATGGGCGTATGCCCCAAGTCGTGTGGATAAGTCAGAATGCCAAGGTTTAACACACGGGCCAGGGCCACGGGCGTGTCAAGGCCGTGTGTATTTAGTCAGTGTCGACCACGGGTAGAAGACACGGGCATGCCTTAGGGGTACACAGGCGTGTCCCTAGTTCAACACGGGCGTGTGGCCCCTATTTCGATGAAAAATTTTTTGGGTTTGTAAAAGTTTTGGGACTAGTTCCAAAACCTCTCGGAGGTATGTTTAAGGCCTTGTAGGCCGAGATTGAGTAAGTGATAGGTTTAAATAAAATTTTCTAGCCCGTTTCGAGGTGTTAAGTGTGACAAGTTAGGTAATGCCTCAAACCCGGTCCTGGCTTTTGACAGGGTAAGGGGTGTTACATTTAGTGGTATCAGAGCTATGGTTTAGTCGATTCTCGGACTAATCTAGCGTGAGTAAGAGTCTAGCTATACATGCCATAGGTGGACCGTGATAGTGTGATATCTCTTGGCTCTAACGAAATTGTTTTGTTAAAACAGAGATGATTCCCAACCGAGCTAATTCCAATAATGTTGTAAGTGATAATGAGGTAATTGAAATGTGCTTATGCATTGTTGAAACTCGGAGAGGTATGAATAGAAGTTTATGGCATGTGTGTGATAAGGTATGAAATGAGATAATTCTAAGTTGAGGATTGAAATGAGAGTTATAAAGTGATAAGCTTATCTATATTGGTTGATATACATACGGTGTTATATACTCAACCTATTGGGTTAGGAGCATATAGTGAGTAAATTTACCCAGAGAACAGGATATGTGTGTATGTACAACTGTTAGAATGATGTATGATCAATATGTCCACATAGTTGAATCTCTTGTGCGACTATTAAAGTAGAGGATGTATAATGTTTTATTTCGTGACTCTGTATGAAGCCACACATATTGTAGCGAGGGAGTCAAATTGGGAAGTTTGATTAAGTAGAATGCAAGAGATGAGTACGGTCGTTCAATGACAAATTGATGAATAATACCATGGTAGGACCATGGCAATACATGTGATCCCATATAAGACCATGTCTGGGACATGGCATTGGCAACGATACATGATCCCGTGGAAGACCACGTCTGGGACCTGGCCTCGGTATGGACTCGTGTAAGACCATGGTCGGAGCATGGCATCGACGTCTTTATCTCGTGTAAGACCATATCTAGGATATGGCATCGGCATCGACATGAGTTTCCATGTAAGACCGTATTTGGAATATGGCATTGGTGGTGATATGAAATTTTGTGTAAGACCATAGCGAGGCTATGGCATCGTGATGACATGTAAGATTATAGCTGGGCTATAATGTTGTGATACGAGTAAGACCGTAGTTGGACTATGGCAATCAAGTAAACGACGTACTCAAACCCGTAAGACATTCTCTAAATTGATAAGCAATGGTAAGAGAAATTGGAGTTTAATGTTGAGTACTCGAGTAGACATTAATGTGGAACTTGAGTAAGTTTGTATGTGATTAATGCAATATTTATGTTAGCATAATAGAGAATGCTTTGTATCACATTGATACATGATACTCTACTAAATAGAGTAATTGTTGTTGAACATGAGGTTGAAGTCCTAGGGGACTATAATTAATATGATAATGCTATCATCAAGATGAGAAATGAGTAAGGTCCCGTATAAGACCATGTCTGGGGCATGGCCTCGGCACTGAATTGAGATTTCCGTATAAGACCATATTCGAAATATGGCTTCGGTAATGAATATGAGAATCGTATAAGACCCTATCCGGGATATGGCATCGATACTTGACGTGACAGTCCATATAAGACCATATCCGGGATATGGCATTGGCATTTAGAAGTGACTCCATATTAGACCACCTCGGGGATATGGCATTGGCTTTGTACCTACAGTAATGACGATGAATATGCATCTTTGACTATCCCTAGTGATTAATGGGATAAGTAGATGAGTTCAGAAGTAGAAATGAGAATTGTACTAAAGTCATGTGAATGAGTGAATTCAGGTACTCGTGAACGAGTCACGAAAAAATGAGTACGATATGTGGCACGGTATGTGCTAAATAAGGGCAAGTGTGAGTAAGTATGGCAGGAAACCTATGACTTGTGTATGGTTAATTAATGCCATGAATGGATTATAATGATCTCCCTGAGTATTATGTATTAATATCTGTTGCCTTTCAGGGGTGATGTAGTTGTTCTTTTCATGAATCGTGATCGTGTGAGAATGTTAGTCGATTGTAAATCGCACAAAACGGTTGTCGATTTGGTTAATTGAAATTGACATTCCTTTATCTGTTTGTAACCTTATTCTGGTACTTTGAGGAGGAAGTTGGTGATGAAACTTTATGTGAGATTTCTCTTATATTTCCGCTGATCATGGTTATCTTTAAAGTATGTGTGTTCTTTGAGTTGTGATAGTCATATCTACTATGATTGCGCTTTTGATTTGATCATAGAAAGGTGATAATTCTAGTATAAGAATTGAAATCACAAGTTTCACGTTGTGCGATGGGTTTTCGGGCAAGCCGAATAGAGTTAATGCATTCGATTGAGATGTCCCTGCTATCGTGAGATGTGGCGATAGCAAAATTTTTAGATTAGCATATCAAGAGAAACTCATATGAGAGTGTGTTCGAAATATATTCTCAGTGTGGAGAAAAGAGTAGATTGATGTATTGAGATATGATTCGAGTTCTGTGTATATTTACGCATGAATCAATAAAGAGAATGAAATTTTATGCGTACATGAATAGGGAGCATGATACAGGGGTATGCTCATTGAAATATTTTAACCGTGATGGTTAAGTTGAAAGCCATTAAAGGTATTATTAACTAAAAGTTTTAGTATTGAGTTCAGTATGAATCGAGAAAAAGAGTTTGTAAATTCGCATGGTGTACTAATAAAATTGAAAGGTGTTTTAATATCCGGGTGTAAAGAGGTAGTTTACATCTTTGAATGGTTAGAATTCCGTCGAAAGAGATTGTTAGATTGGTGATCCTGAGACGATCACTTTTGTGACTGAGTTGTGAAATAGAGGTTAAAATATAAATTGTGGGAAAATGTCATGTGTTTTCTGAATCCTAATCAGATAGAGTTTCTAATGCTGCAGAAGATTTGAATGTGAGTTAATGAAAATGGCTTGAACTATTTCAATGGTGCGTATAGTTATTGAAATACTTCTCAGATAATAGATATAGTACAGCCGTCTGGATGAAAAATTCTTGTTAAAGCGATGCGAGTTAGTCAATCGATTGACCTTAGTTGGCAATATCCCGGTTCCAACAAGGTAAATGACTAGAACAACTTTTCCTTTCGAGACAAAGGAGTTCAGAAGTGAATTAATGGATGGTATTTTAATTAAGCTCTGAATGAGTTTGACTAAGACATTAAAATTCAGGTCGAATAAGATTTCCTTTATTGATGTTACCTTGAGGTAGAAATTGTATGTTGGTGAATTCAGAACTTATACAGAAGGTCTTGGTATGAGACTTAGTAATAGCATGTCTACTCATGCAAGACTAAGAAAAAGTGCAACTATATGCATAAATATTTTGACAATTGAGTACATTTCACGATATGATTGAGTTTATGGTCAGAAGTAGTCGACCACTAAAAGCTGAATTTTCAAAGCTTGCAAGTCAGGACAATTACAGTCGGTGAATATCCTAGTGATAAAGTGAGATAAAATATAATAGATTTCAAATTTGAAGTGACTTGATTTCCAAGGAGAGGGATGTCATCCGAATTTTAGTGAAGTGTGCGATAAAGATCCGAATGATCATTTTGGCATGTGCCGAGTTCACAGTTATAAGATTTCTGAGTATATGTGCCTGGGAGGAAGAGTAATCTAGGTCTCAAGTGGTGCTTCGACCTTGTGTACTACAGCTTAAAGATTATTGGTGAGAGAAACTTGAGGATAAGTTGATTTATGATTTTGAAGAGTTGATGGAAACGTTTTAAGAATGTTGGTAGCAACTCCTCCTGATAAGATTTTCGGGGACGAAAATCCCTAAGGGGGTGAATTGTAATAGCCCGATTTAGGGGCTAGTCAGAATAGTGATCTCAAAAATCACTAATCCGAGTTTAGAAAAATTATTTTCATGTTATTTTATGTGTTATAACATATTTATAAGGATGCATGAAAATTTTGGTGCTTTAATTTTAGCGATTTCTTGCTTAATCGCGAAAAAGAACTAAATCGCATAAAGTGCGAAAGTTCTATTTTATTTGCTAGAGGTGCCAAATAGCTATGGATTATAAATTGGAAGTCCCAAATGTGCAATTTGGCCTTGTTAAGTGAGTTGGCCGGCCATAGGGTGCGTAGGGGACAAGTGCATTTATTATGATTAAAAGTTGGTGATATTAGTTGGAAAGATGGATAAAATAAGATGATATAAGTAAAAGTTATCATCTTTTTATTTAGTCTTCTTCTCCAACCGAAAATATCAACCATGGGAGGGCTTTGAAAGCTTGAAAATTTCAGCAGCTCATTTTCTCTACAAGTAAGTCAATTTGACGGTTATTTTTTATGATTTTTGTATTTTTGGAGTCCTCAAAGCTTAAGATAGCTAATGAGAGGACTAGTTTGCAATATGGTTGAAAGTCTAGGGACTTACCATGATAGAGTTTATGTTGTTTGATGAGTTTTTATGGAATAAAATGAATGATAGGATGATGATAAACAACTTTTGTGAAAGGTGTTGTTATGAAAACACCTAATTGGGACAAAAATGCAAAAGTTGTAATTTGTTCATTAAGGCATGAAATAGTTGGAATTGTGGATAGTTGTAAGAGGATTAAATGTTCATCTAGGCTTGTTTAATAAGAAAATGTGATAAAAAAAATTTTACCAGCCTAGGGGCAAAATCATAATTTTTGCCAAAGTATAAGAGCAAATTAGTCATTTTTGCCTAAGTGTATATTATTGTGTATTATGATTTATAAGTGATTAAATGACTAAATTCCATTGTTCTAGATCAAAGAAAACGAGATTCGGACCTAGAACGGGTGAAAAGAGAAATGTGGGCAAAAAGTCCCTTTCGACCCTTTTGACATCAAGGTAAGTTCATATGCTAAATTATCAAATTTAAGCGAAGTACTTAACATTTTGATGTTGTGTGGATTGCTTAATTGTCTCTATGTATACGTTAAGTACGTTTTGACGGAATGTCAAGAAATGAGAGTCTTATTTTAATTTAAGACTAGTGGGAAAAGAAATTAGCATGATATGATGATAATTTAGGTCCCGTGTAAGACCATATTGGGATATGGTCTCGGTGTAAGAATTTGTATAAGACCATGTCGGGGACATGGCATAGATATGTTAATTCGTGTAAGACCCTATCGGGGTATAATGTTAATATGACATTATGTGTATGAGACTCAAGAGTGTTATTTAACAATTTGAGTGATTCAATGGGTATGTTGAAAAAAAAAAGAAAGTATGTGGTAGTACCATGAAAAGAACAAGTATGTGTTAAGACTGAATTGAGGTAAATTCTGTATATGATGAACCCCTGGTGGGTTATGTGTAATCAAGGCACCTCAGATGCATAAGTTTTATTTATAAATGCATTATGTGAATGCGAACGAGTATCGTAGAAAGTTAAGTAAGAATTGTAGTGTGTGAGGATGTTCCCGGATGAACATTTGAAATAGAGAAATACATGTGGATAACTATCCATGAATGTATAATAACGGTGAGCTATCTGCGATATTACCTTATTGTTGGTTAGTGATGGGTTGTGTGCGATACCATCAACTATATTATTAACGGTGGGCTGTGTGCGTTACCACCTTATTAATCATTAATCGATGGGTTGTGTGCGATACCATCGCTTATGAAAATCATTTGGTGGGCTAAGTGCGGAACCACCATAAGTATAAATGATTGGTGGGCTATGTGTGATACCACCCTATTAGAGATCGATGGTGGGCTAAGTGCGAAACCACCGAGAGATTAGTAGTATCAGTGGCTTATTGAAAATGCTTGATGTGTTGTTTTATGTGACCATGTGGTGACCAGTGCAGGAATGTATGCTAATTAACACGAGCAACTGGCTTGTGGAATGGTTAGAATGTGGTAAGATATAGAATGAGTAAGTTTCAAGAATGGTTGAGTAAGTAACCATGAGTTTAAGAGTAAAACTCATTATAATACCTTGTGGTTGGATATATTCAATGAATATCAGTATTTTTCAGTTATATGCAGATGAACATACTAAGCATTATTGCTTACTCCTTTCCTTTTTCCCATCTCTTATAGGTTATTTTAACTAGCTCGGGTTGGATGCCGCCGGAGATGCGGAGATGTTTTCACACTATAAAGTAGACGCTTGGTATGATGTTTCAAGTTCTTATGAGTCATGGCATGTATAGGGACCTCTTTTAAAGTTGACTAATGTCATAGTTAATATAGCCAAATGTGTTGGCCTAAGTGAGTTATGATTTGGTTGTGAATAGCCCTAGATGATGGCTTAAGTCGATTGTAATCATGGTAGAAATGGTTCTCCCTTGTGTTTGGGATGAAGATTTCATTGTATGAATTAAATGTCTTTAATTCAAGAGTTATATTGATGCTATGTGAAGTTATGTGATGATGTATGAATATATGCAAATGAAAGTGGCAAAGGCTTGGTAGATAGCCTGCTAATCTTCCACATGGGTAGACACACGGGCGTGTGTTTAGACCGTGTGGGAGGCACGGTTAGCACATGGGCGTATTCCCCAAGCCGTGTGGATAAGTCAGAATGCCAAGGTTTGGCACACGGGCCAGGGCCACGGGCGTGTCAAGGCCGTGTGTATTTAGTCAGTGTCGACCACAGGTGGAAGACAAGGGCATGCCTTAGGGGTACACGGGCGTGTCCGTAGTTCAACACGGGCGTGTGGCCCCTGTTTCGATGAAAAATTTTTCGAGTTTGTAAAAGTTTCGGGACTAGTTCCAAAACCGCTCGGAGGTATGTTTAAGGCCTTGTAGGCCGAGATTGAGTAAGTGATAGGTTTAAATAAAATTTTATAGCCCGTTTCGAGGTGTTAAGTGTGACAAGTTAAGTAATGCCTCAAACCCGGTCCCGGCTTTGGACACGGGTAAGGGGTGTTACAGTTAATTTGTAAGTGTCATAATTGATTGGCCAAGAATGTGGTCTATGTCATTTGATATATCATTTTGTATAAGGCCTTGTGATGTGGCTAATATTGTTTGTGTTATAAGTCTATGATGAGGCCTTTCATGAATGAGTTTGCTTGCCTAAGTGGGAATGAATGATAGCATGTTAAGTTTGGTTGGAAATGGTATAAGTGTGGATGCTTATCGGGGTGGCAAAAGGCTTGGTAAATAGCCTTATAATTGTCCACACGGGTAGATAGACGGGCGTGTGTCTAGGCCGTGTGTGACACACGGTCTGCCTCATGGGCGTGTAGCCTGGCCGTGTGTCCCCTGCACCTAATTTGCAAAATATTAAGTTCGTCACACGGGCTCACACACGGGCGTGTGCCTTGACCGTGTGACCAAAAATGTGTGTTGACGTGATAAACAGAATACCCAGGTTTTTCCACACGGGCGTGTGCTCGGCCGTGTGAAAACCCCTGTAGGTTCGAAATGAAAAATAGAATCACATGGGCTGGGGACGTGGGCGTGTGCTACCACACGGCCTTTCTACACAGACGTGTCCCTGTGCCATACAGGCGTGTGCCCAGTTTTTATGTAAATTTTTCTAAACGTTTCTAAAAATCTCGGTTTGGTCCCGGACCGTTTCTAAAGTGTGTTTTGGGCCTCGTAGGCCCATTTTAGGGACTTTATGATTGAATATGAAAATTTTTAAATTGAAGAAAATTTTATGGCCCAGTTTTGCATGAATGTTTGTGTTATTGTCCGGTAATGCCTCATACCCTGTTTCGGCGTTGAACACGGGTAAGGGGTGTTACATATGCGAGATAATTTCGCACCTGTGGCTGCAGCAAATAGTCGAGTGGCCGTGTTCCAAACGTCATAGGCCGTTCGAGTATCCGTGAATGAAGGTAACAGAGAAGGATTAATGGTGGAGAGTAACCACGATGCAAGCAACCGGTCCTGTTTAACAAATGCAAAAGCAACCGGATTTGGAACGAGATCCCCCCGCGATCGCACACAAAACGCTGTCGGGCGCAGTAACGTGTGCCCTCCAAAAATTTGATCGGCCAGAAACCTTCAATAATCAAAGCGAACATGCTCCTCAAGCATCGAACAAAATTGCCATCAGCCAGTTTAACAGTGTCATGGCGAGGGAAGGAGGTGACGATCCGAGCACCAGTGAACGCCGAACATGTAACACCCCTTACCCGGGTTCTACGCCGGGAACCTGGCCCGAGGCGTTACCAAACTAAAACTGCTTAATCGCACTTAGGCTCAATGTCATTACTCGCTATAACCTCAATCTTGACTTACGAGGCTTCACTCATACACACGAGGGCTCTCGAGACTAATCCGGAACTTTTACGATCCTTAAAATTTTTCTCTTTATATACAGGTCTCACACGCCCGTGCAAGGTTAGACATGCCTGTGCATGAGCACACACGCCCATGTCCCCAGACCGTGCCTAAAACCCAAGCAATCTGCCAAATGCCTCACGGCCATGGCACGCCCGTGCTCCCCAACCGTGGGGAACACTGACTTCCCTCACACGGCCTAGAGTCTAGACACACGCCCGTATGGCTAGCCCGTGGCCAACACTGATTAATCCCACACACCCTAGGCACACGCCCGTGTGACTAGTCCGTGGTCTATTCTGTTTTCAAATATTAACATACAGGGGACGCACGGCCACAAGACACGCCCGTGGGCTGACCGTGTGTCACACATGGTCTAGACACACGCCCGTGTGTCTACCCACATGGTCAAGAGCAAGACTAAGTGTCAATTTCTTTTCACCCTTCTAACATACACAACATATACTCATCTAACACCATCATAATCAACTCAAATTGAAGTGCATTCTCACATAGAAAACTACATCTTTCTTTCATATAATGTAATAGCCAACAACCATGGCGTTATATAAAATAAGCTATCCATATATAGGCCAACACATCTTAGCCATTTACAACAAAATTTACTAACTTATCTAGCCCCTATACATGCCATATACAAAACATTAAGTTTCATGTACCAAAGTGTGCTGATATGTGGGCTATCTTCTGATGATCCTCGTATCTCGATTCAACGCTTTTAATCTATAAGACAAGGGAAAAGAAAGAGAGTAAGCTTTGAGCTTAGTAAGTTTACACATAAATAAATAAGCAACATAGTATAAGCCCAACCACAATTAGCATTATACCAACATATAATATACAACTATGCTTACTCTTTCTATCCCTTACCATATTACCAACACATCATGAGTCACATGCTCATAATTATTGAAATGCACCCCTGCATTCAATATCACATTTACACAATATACAACACGTCATTATTGCTCAATAATACATCCACATAGCTAACTCACATAGCTAATCCACACAGCTAATCCACATATCTTATCCACATAGCTCTTACACACAGCTAATATACACAATTAATCCACACAGCCAATATCTCGGTGGTTTCTCACTTAGCACACCACAATCAATTTATAAGGTGGTATCGCACTTAGCCTACCACAAAGGTAATCATCGTGATCTCGCACATAGCCACTAAATGATATACCTAACGATAGCATTGCACATAGCCAGCTCATCGTCAATATGCATTTGGATGGTATCGCACTTAGCCCACCATCTAGCATTATCACAACACATGCACAAGTCTATTTACCCAATTATTCATCCATTCACATCTATATTACATTCATTCTACTTGAACCACATAGGTTCCCAACCATTCTCATTCATTCTCATTCATGCTACACCCTAACTAGCATTTACAAATTGTAAGTATGAATGCATTGTTTATGCATAGACTTACCTCGATACTCAAAAGTATTGAAATGTGCAATTTAGTCCACCACTTTGCTTTTGCCTCGATTTCGATCCGGGCTTCGTCTTTCTTGATCTATAATGAATAAATCAGCTTATTCAATACACACATTGACTAAATTTACCCACATCTCATACTTTAGCAAAATTACTATTTTGCCCCTAAACTTTCTCATATTTACACTTTAGTCCCAAAGGCTCGTAAAGTGATTTTTATTCAACTTTCTAGCCTTTCATGCTTAGCCGAACCACTTACTCAACTAAAGCATTCAACAATTCTCACTAAATCACCCATGTATGACCAAACTTAAGATTTTCACAACTAAGTCCCTACATGCATTTCATGGAAAATCACTTAGCAAAAGATGTTTCTACTACATCAAGCTTTCATATTCTTCCATAAAACATCAAAATACATGCATGTCATACATATGTACATTTTTGAACATCCATAATAGCTCACCAAATAGCTATAAATAGCTTACTCATGCTACTAGGACTTTAAAAATACGAAGAATATCAAAAATCGGGCTTAGGAGCACTTACTAGCAAGCTTGAAAATTGAAAGAACCCTAACAATGGCTTCTCAAATTTTCTAGCACTATGGGAAGAAGATGAATGAATTTCTATCATCTTTTCACCTATTTTAATCACTTAATTGATAAATGACCAAAATGCCCTTTTGATAAACTTTCAATTTTAACTCATCCATGCCCATTTTTGTCCAAAAATTAGAATTTGGATAAATTGCTATTTAAGGACCTCTAATTAATAATCTAAAGCTATTTCACACATATAGCTTCTAGAAACACACATTTTGCAACTTTTGCAATTTAGTCATTTTGGACAATTCAACCACAATTTCACAAAATTGCTTCATGAAACTTTCACACTAGCATGCATACATAATATAAGCCTCAAAAACTCATTCATGGCCCTCGGATTTGTGGTCTCGAACCACTATTCTGACTAGGCCCTAAACCGAGATATTACAACTCTTCCCCCTTTAGAGTTTTTTGTCCCCGAAAATCTTACCAGTAAAGAGGTTTCGATGTTGCTCTCTCATAGCTTCTTCCGTTTCCCACGTAGCCTCTTCCACACCATGTTTCTGCCATAACACTTTCACTAGTGCTATGCTCTTATTTCTCAACTATTTCACTTCTCGAGCCAAGATCTTAACCGACTCCTCTTCATAAGACATATCTGGTCTTATCTCAATTTCCGTTGAAGGAATCACATGTGAAGGATCGGAGCGATACCGTCGCAACATCGACACACGGAACACGTCATGAATCTTTTCTAACTCTACGGCAAAGCCAACCGTAAGCTACTACAGCCCAATTCATGCCTCAGATCTCATACGCCCTATGAACCTTGGACACAATTTCCTTTTCGTCCAAATCTCATAATCTTCCACCACGGCGATACTTTCAAAAATGCTTTGTCGCCTGCCTCAAACTCAATTTCTTTTCTTTTCAAATCCGCATACGACTTCTGCAAGTCTGAAGCAACTTTCAGACTATTACGGATTACTTTCACTTTCTCTTCGATCTCTTTTACTAGATCAACCCCATGGATCCGCTTCTCGCTAAGCTCGGTCCAATACAAGGGAGTCCAACACTTACGACCATACAAAACCTCATACGGTGCCATCAGATACTGATCGATAACTATTGTTATAGGCGATTCTGACCAAAGGTAGATATCTCTCCCAACTACCTTCGAATTCTAACACACAGCATCGAAGCATATCTTCAAGACCTTGAATTACTCTTTCAGACTGACCATCGGATTGCGGATGGAACGTAATACTGAAATTCAATCTCGTACCCATGGCCTCTTGCAACTTCTTCCAAAATCTCGAAGTAAACCTCGGATCTCTATCCAATATAATCGACATAGGTACACCATGCAATCTCACTATCTCTGCAACGTACATCTCAGCTAACTTATCCAGTGAATAATCAACACGTACTGGAATAAAGTGAGCTAACTTCGTCAATCTATCCACAACAACCCACACAACATCTCTCTTTCTCGGAGTCGTCGGCAACCCCGTTAAAAATTCCATGGTAATCCGATCCCACTTCCATTCGGGAACCATCACTGGCTGAAGCAATCCTGAAGGCACTTGATGCTCGGCTTTCACTTGTTGGCAAATCAGACACTTAGTCACAAACTCTGAAATATCTCTTTTCATACCCAGCCACCAATACAACTTCCTCAAATCGTTGTACATTTTCGTCTCGCTTTCGGATGTAATTGACAAGCATCCACTTTGTGGGCCTCATACAAAACCTTTCAAATTAACTCCTCATTTTTAGGAACACAAATTCTGTCACGATACATCAGACAACTATTCAAATCCACTAAAAAATTAGAATCACTTTCTGATCCGCACTTAGCTATCTTAGCTTGCATCTCGCTGTCATTTCTCTGAGCCTCACATATTTGTTGAACAAATAGTGGCCTAGCTCTCAACTCTGCCAAAATAGCACCATCATCAGATAATGCTAAACTCGCTCTCATAACTCTTAGAGCATACAAGGATTTCCTACTTAAGGCATCCGCAACCGCATTCGCTTTTCCTGGGTGGTAATCAATGACTAACTCATAGTCTTTCAACAACTCAAGCCACCGTCTCTGTCTCAGATTCAGATCCTTCTGATCCATCAAATATTTTAAACTCTTGTGATCCGTAAAGATTCGGTACTTTTTGCCATACAAATAATGTCGCCAAATATTTAACGCAAACACAATCGCAACCAACTCCAAATTGTGAGTCGGATAATTCTTCTCTTGCGGTTTTAACTGCCTCGAGGCGTAAGCGACTACCTTACCCTCTTGCATCAACACACAACCGAGACCATTAAATGATGCATCACTATATACCACGAACTCCTTCCCCGATTCTGGTTGAACCAAAACCGGTGCCTTAGTTAACATTGTTTTCAGTCTCTTGATGCTCTGTTGACATTTCTCACTCCATTCAAACTTGACATCTTTATGCAATAGCTTCGTCATCGGGGTAGCAATCACAAAGAGCCCCTTTACGAAATGTCTGTAATATCACGCTAATCCCAAGAAACTTCTGATTTCTCGACACGCTTCCTCGGTGGTTTCCAATCCATAACAACCGATATCTTACTCGGTCAACTCGACACCACCACCTCACACCATGTGTCCTAGGAATCCACCTCTCTGAGCCAAAACTCACTCTTCTTTGAACTTAGCATACAACCGCTTATCTCTCAAAGTTTGCAAGACAATTCTCAATTGTTCTTCATGATCGTTTCTCATCCCGAGAATAGATCAATATGTCGCCAATAAAGACAACCACAAACTTGTCCACATATGGTCTGAAAATACGGTTCATCGATCCATAAAAATCGCAGTGCATTCGTCAAACCAAACGGCATAACCAAAAACTCATAATGGCCATACCTTGTCCAAAAACGCAAATTTTCAACACATCTTGCTCTTTCACTGCGAAATGATAATAACTGCACTCTCAAGTCTATCTTGAAGAACATCAGAGCTCTCTTCAGCTTGATCGAAAAGATCATCAATCATTGGTAAAGGATTCTTATTCTTAACCGTCACTTTGTTAAGTCGTCTATAGTCTATACACAACCTCATAGACCCATCTTTCTTCTTCACAAACAATACCGAGCACCCTACTACTACGAGTAGCTTGGTCTTGCAAAACCCTTATCTCATCAACTCTTGTAATCAACCTTCAGCTTCTTTCAACTCTACAGTGCCATTCTCAGCATGCGGAGCAATCGAAATAGGTGCCATTCCCTAACCAACTCAATTCCAAACTCGACCTCTCTCACTGGAGGTAATCCGGGTAACTCTTTCGGAAACACATCTGGGTACTCGCATACCACTGGCACTGTTTCAAACTTTACTCGAACCTCTTGAGTATTCAACACAAACGCAAGATAGGACTCACACCGTTTTCTTAAACATTTCTCAGCCACTAAGGAAGAAAACATCACGGGTAGACTGTCCGATCCACCTGATTCAACCCGAACTACATCTCCACTCTCACATTTCAATTCAATGTACTTACTACCACAGTTCACTAAAACACTATGGGTAGTCAACCAATCCATGCCTAGGATTAAATTGAACTCATCAAACGGCAACAACATAAGGTTTGCCAGAAAACAATGATTCTCAATCAACAAAGGACAATTCTTACACACTTTGTCCACTAACACATGCTTTCCTAACGGGTTTGACACCTTAATCACAATGTCCGTAGACTCAACGGTCGTATTCAAACTAGATGCTAATCTCATGCAAATATAAGAGTGAGTAGACCCTGGATCTATTAGAGCAATAATAGAGCTCACAAAGAGAGAAAAAGTACCAAGTTATCACATCGGGGAGGATGCCTCTTCGCGAGCGCGAATGGCGTGCGTCCTCGCAGTGCTCGACCCTCTCGGTCTCACAAAGAGAGTCCCCGGACGCACCTCTACCACTAGCCCCACCTCTTGGGTTCCTTGGTGGTCTACCCTCGTAGACACATCACTAGGTCTCACTTCTTGCCTCTCTTCCTTATCATCCCTCTCGGACGATTCACGGATAAAGTGGTCGGGGAACCACATTTGTAACATTTTCGATCGTTTCCCCAACACTCTCCTGTGATACCTACCACAACTTGGACACCCTTGCCACTCTTTGTATTGCCCACACTTTCCATCGAAAGGGCTCGGACTCTCGAACCCTGACGAGTATTGTCCAAGTCTCGATGTGAATATCCCACTGAGGCTGATGTCTGAGGATTCACTTCCTTGGATCTTTTCGATTGGGCTTGATACGACTTGCCCATCGATCTCTTTCTCACATCTCGGCTACACTCACACCCTCCTCTTATCCGAACTCAACTCTTGGCCTTACTTGCCCTCTCTCAACTAATACCACGGATTCTTTTAACTCTAAAATGCCAACTAGGAGTTTGATATCCTCATTCAAATTTATCTTCGAACCTCTTGCACAAGATGGTCTCTGTCGACACACATTCTTGAGCGTATTTGCTAAGCCTAACAAACTCACGCTCGTATTCAAATACTATCATCCTTCCTTGCTTCACCAAGGAATTCTTTCTTTTTCGGCCAAGAAACCTCCGCTTATGTACTTCTTTCTAACTCTTTCGTAAAGAAGTCCCACGCTACCCGCTCTCTGGGACCACTAATGTCGCGTCTTCCACCAATGGTATGCCGAGTCTCTCAAAGAAAGATACGGGACACTTCAAACTTTCCTCAGGTGTACATGAGAGCTCATCGAACACCCTAATCGAGTTCTCCAACCAGAACTCCGCCCTCTCAGGGTCGTCATCAACCTTAGCTCTAAACTCCTCAGCCCCGTGTTTCCTAATCTTCTCCACTGGGGTTTCGATATCCTCACTACATCCATACCTTGAGGAGCCACAGGATTTGGCTGAGGTATAGGAGGAGGTGGAGGAGGTTGAGCATTAGGGTTCACTCGGACACAATCTGAGTACCAATTACTCATCATATGGAGAAAGGCTTCTCGTGCCTCTTCCTCTTGACCCCTCGCCTCGGGTCCACTTTGCACCTAAAGATTTGCTCTCCTTGCAGAGCCAACAGATTACTAGTCGCTTCATCGCAGCCAATGGATCGGAATCCATATTCTATATAAAACAAGATTTAAAATCATCGTAAAAACCACCACACTATCATCGTACACTTATGGCATGTATAGTTAGACTCTTACACCCGCTACGGTAGTCCTAGAACCGACTAAACCATAGCTCTGATACCACTAAATGTAACACCCCTTACCCGGGTTCTACGCCGAAAACTGGGCCCGAGGCGTTACCAAACTCAAACCGCTTAATTGCCACTTAGGCTCAACGTCATTACTCGCTATAACCTCATTCTCGACTTACGAGGCCTCACTCATACACACGAGGGCTCTCGAGACTAATCTGGAACTTTTACGATCCTTAAAATTTTTCTCTTTATATACAGGTCTCACACGCCCGTGTAAGGTTAGACACGCCCGTGCATGAGCACACACGCCCATGTCCCCAGACCGTGCCTAAAACCTAAGCATTCTGCCAAATGCCCCACGGCCATGGCACGCTCGTGCTCCCCAACCGTGGGGAACATTGACTTCTCTCGCACGGCCTAGAGTCTAGACACACGCCCGTGTGGCTAGCCCTTGGCCAACACTGATTAATCCCACACGCCCTAGGCACACATTCGTGTGACTAGTCCGTGGTCTATTCTGTTTTCAAATATTAACATGCAGGGGACACACGGCCACAGCACACGCCCGTAGGCTGACCGTGTGTCACACATGGTCTAGACACACGCCCATGTGTCTACCCACATGGTCAAGAGCAAGACTAAGTGTCAAGTTCTTTTCACCCTTCTAACATACACAACATATACTCATCTAACACCATCATAATCAACTCAAATTGAAGTGCATTCTCACATAGAAAACTACATCTTTCTTTCATATAATGTAATAGCCAACAACCATGGCGTTATATAAAATAAGCTATCCATATATAGGCCAACACATCTTAGCCATTTACAACAAAATTTACTAACTTATCTAGCCCCTATACATGCCATATACAAAACATTAAGTTTCATGTACCAAAGTGTGTTTGATATGTGGGCTATCTTCCTCGATGATCCTGGTATATCGATTCAACGCTTTTAATCTATAAGACAAGGGAAAAGAAAGAGAGTAAGCTTTGAGCTCAGTAAGTTTACACATAAACAAATAAGCAACATAGTATAAGCCCAACCACAATTAGCATTATACCAACATATAATATACAACTATGCTTACTCTTTCTATCCCTTACCATATTACCAACACATCATGAGTCACATGCTCATAATTATTGAAATGCACCCCTACATTCAATATCACATTTACACAATATACAACACGTCATTATTGCTCAATAATACATCCACATAGCTAACTCACATAGCTAATCCACACAGCTAATCCACATATCTTACCCACACAGCTCTTACACACAGCTAATATACACAATTAATCCACACAGCCAATATCTCGGTGGTTTCGCACTTAGCACACCACAATCAATTTATAAGGTGGTATCGCACTTAGCCTACCACAAAGGTAATCATCCTGATCTCGCACATAGCCACTAAATGATATACCTAACGATAGCATCGCACATAGCCAGCTCATCGTCAATATGCATTTGGATGGTATAGCACTTAGCCCACCATCTAGCATTATCACAACACATGCACAAGTCTATTTACCCAATTATTCATCCATTCACATCTATATTACATTCATTCTACTTGAACCACATAGGTTCCCAACCATTCTCATTCATTCTCATTCATGCTACACCCTAGCTAGCATTTACAAATTGTAAGTATGAATGCATTGTTTATGCATAGACTTACCTCGATACTCAAAAGTATTGAAATGTGCAATTTAGTCCACCACTTTGCTTTTGCCTCGGTTTTGATCCGGGCTTCATCTTTCTTGATCTATAATGAATAAATCAGCTTATTCAATACACACATTGACTAAATTGACCCACATCTCATACTTTAGCAAAATTACTATTTTGCCCCTAAACTTTCTCATATTTACACTTTAGTCCCAAAGGCTCGTAAAGTGATTTTTATTCAACTTTCTAGCCTTTCATGCTTAGCCGAACCACTTACTCAACTAAAGCATTCAACAATTCTCACTAAATCACCCATGTATGACCAAACTTAAGATTTTCACAACTAAGTTCCTACATGCATTTCATGGAAAATCACTTAGCAAAAGATGTTTCTACTACATCAAGCTTTCATATTCTTCCATAAAACATAAAAATACATGCATGTCATACATATGTACATTTTTGAACATCCATAATAGCTCACCAAATTGCTATAAATAACTTACTCATGCTACTAGGACTTCAAAAATACGAAGAATATCAAAAATCGGGCTTAGGAGCACTTACTAGCAAGCTTGAAAAATTGAAAGAACCCTAACAATGGCTTCTCAAATTTTCGGCAGCTATGGGAAGAAGATGAATGAATTTTTATCATCTTTTCACCTATTTTAATCACTTAATTGATAAATGACCAAAATGCCCTTCTTGATAAACTTTCAATTTTAACTCATCCATGCCCATTTTTGTCCAAAAATTAGAATTCGGATAAATTGCTATTTAAGGACCTCTAATTAATAATCTAAAGCTATTTCACACATATAGCTTCTAGAAACACACATTTTGCAACTTTTGCAATTTAGTCATTTTGGACAATTCAACCACAATTTCACAAAATTGCTTCATGAAACTTTCACACTAGCATGCATACATAATATAAGCCTCAAAAACTCATTCATGACCCTCGGATTTGTGGTCTCGAACCACTATTCCGACTAGGCCCTAAACCGGGATGTTACAGGACAACCATGCTCGACAGAGGCAGAGTCAGGATAAGCGGTGGTAGTTATGAAAGCAAATCGAGAATCAGGTCTCCAGAATCACGGCGACTGATACCATGTAAGTAACTCTATAAAATTGAATAAAAGATAGAAATACTGAGGTAAAGAAAATACTGAAAGACTGAACTATTTTTTACTCATTGTTAATTCCCTACACAGTACAAAGAGTAGAACTTATATAATAACAAAGAATTACTTAACTGTTGCTAACTAATCCACTAACAATATACCAGACTTTGTTAACAGACTAACAACCTCTTATTTACATACTTTAACGTGTATAGTACATAAAACTATTGAGAAAGCAATACAGATAAGGCTAGAGGGTATCTAATGGGATCCACGTTCATTAGCAATGAGTTAATAAAGGAAGATGATGAACCATCTGGGAAATGAGTTGATCGAAGAATGAAAGAAGAAACGGAAGTTTATGGAAGAAATTTCAACTGAAGCAGGGAGAGAAACAATACAAAGAAAAAATGAAAAAGAAAATTCACCTAATTAGAGAAGCAAGGAGAGATGCTGACTGTGAGATGAATGGAGGATGTGTTTTTCTGAGATGAATGAAGGTAAAAACAATTTTTGTTTGTCTTGAAAAAAACGCTGGTTACATTGTAAAATGTTTTACACTTTTTTTTAATATTAATTTTATTATCTATTTTTTTTTTATAATACCTACAATTATCTGTAACCCCTCTCGCTCATTTTTAAATAAGAGAATAATTTAATTTAGGACACTCGAACCAATGTAATCCTATACTAATAATAATATCCTAATTCTTTCGTTGTATTTTCCACAAACAAACACCATAGGAAAATATTCTACTTTGCTTTATTTATTTTTGTTTTTGTGAGAGAGACACCCTACCAACACCTGCGCGGAAAAAGCGCATCTTGACATTTGATAATTCGTCTGTTGGTTTCTCATTTGACAATTGCAGTACTGGTTGTGGTGGGACTGCCTCTCTTTATATATTATGGTAAGGACTTGGCACATATGCTGTAATCTTCTAAGTAAGGGAGCCCAAAAGAAATTAAGAGATCGAAATGGGGAAGCAAGCTTCAACCAAGGTCTGCGTTACAGGAGGTGCTGGATATATAGGTTCTTGGCTTGTGAAGAAGCTCTTAGAGAAAGGCTACACTGTCCATGCAACCCTACGAAACTTGGGTAAATCCTCTCACCCATTCCCTCCTTTTTTCTTCATTTTAATTCAGCTTTGTGCCTTCTCCCCGCTGAAGTTAATGAAATTTCTGATAGCAAAATTTTATATTGAATTGCAGATGACCAATTAAAAGTTGGGCTTTTAAAGTCCCTCCCTGGTGCAGACACCAGATTAGTTTTGTTCCAAGCTGATATATACAAACCCTACGAGTTTAGATACGCTATCCAAGGGTGTGAATTTGTGTTTCACGTCGCTACTCCACAGCAAACTGCTGGAAGTTCTCATAGCTCTCAGGTAATTTATTCATCAATTATAGATGCCATAGCAGCTTAATTGTTCCAACAGTCATCTAAGATTTTCCTGTCTTTTATTTCAAAGGAAATCGTTGAAGCAGCTATTTCAGGAGTGAGGAGCATCGCTGAGTCCTGTATCGAATCGCAAAGCGTTAAACGGCTTATCTACACTGCGTCGGTGCTGGCATCCTCTCCATTGACAAAAGATGGATTCAACCTCAAATCTTGCGTAAATGAATCCAATTGGACTCCATCTGATATTATATTTACCCATGGCTTTGAATATATGCGGGTATTCTCTCTCTTTCACTCTCATTCTTTCCATTTCCAATTGCCAAAAACAAGTCCAAATGACCGTATTAATTGCTGTTAGGCATATACTATATCGAAAACCTTAGCGGAGAAAGAGGCACTAAGATATAACGAAAATCCTGGAGATGACAAGCTATTAGAAGTTGTAACTCTAGCCTGTGGCCTTGTGGGAGGAGAGACTCTACTGCCGTACGTGCCTTTAAGCGTGGAAGTGATGTTTTCGCAACTTATTGGCAAACCACAAACTTTCGAGGGACTAGAATTGATGGAAGAGGTAATGGGATCAGTTCCTGTGGTGCATATCGAAGACGTCTGCGATGCGCATGTCTTCTGCATGGAGAAACCCTCCATGAGAGGAAGATTCCTTTGTGTTGCAGCTAACCCAACCATCAGAGAAATGGCAACATATTTTCGAGAAAACGAGTCGCAATACCAGATGCCAGAAGAGTAAGTATTGAAGTATGTGCTGTTTTGCATGCATAATTTGCTGGAATAGAAAAAGAAAGAAATTTTTATTTGGTTGATTTCAATGGACAGGTTCATGGGAGAAGAAAAGAAAGGCATTGCATGTGACTCCAGCAAATTGGTGAAGATGGGTTTTGAGTACAAATACGACAAGAAGAAAATATTAGATGATAGTGTAAAATGTGGGAGGCGACTAGGGTCTATCTTTCTCAATTAGTAGATTAATTCATGGCCTCAAAGAATATCATGATCAAGATCAATTGTCATGTTTGATTTACTATAATTAAATATTTGCGTTAGATCACGAATAATGCAAAAACATTATATATCATTTCGAAAGAATCAAATATATAAATTTATGTATGGACGAACGCCTTTAATTTCTTGTAAGATCGGTTCACCAAATCTTGGCTTTATCTTCCGTAGCTAATTTTATTGGTGATTTATTTGTTTCGACCAGTTGGTTGGTCTCTCCCATTTGTATTTATGCTGTTAAGGTTTTAAATCATATATATAATAAAATGACCTCCTCCAATTTAGTCATTTAAAATAGCGTCTTGATGTTTTTTTTATTTTTATTTTTATTTTCACAAAAGCTAGAGATTACATTATAATTGATTTAAAATAATTTTTTGATTTATTTACAATATAAAAACTATCAATCCTCATAATTGCCCAACACCCACTATAAAAACTACCAATCTTTATTGCCGCTCATCCTCTGCCCCATCACTAAAGCAATCCTGTAAGGTGATTTTTATGGCACAAAGCGATGGAGTGAGGAGCAATAGAGATTTTTCTCCATTAAAATTAATTATCTTTTTATCTTTTGGAAAATAAAGAACTAAGTTTGGTTGAGTATATTATTGCATACTCATACTGCTTCAGTCCTTGAAGAGGTTTTTCTTTATATCAAACTTCTTCATGAACAAATTCAGGTTTACTATTAAATTCCTCAATAAATCATGTTTCCAAAACCAAATTAAATGCTTGATCTTACTAGTTTCTTTTGGCTTAATTTCTATAATTTTTTTCTTCATTTTCACCATAGAATTTGTTCCATGTGCTAAGTAACTCGTACAATTTTCTTGAAGCTACTCACCCACCATAGGTAAATATTTTTTTCTCACTCCTCACTCTGCTACCTCCGCACCATAAAAACCACATTACAGAACTAGTTTAGTGACCTAGCCACTAAGGGAAAAGGTATAGAACTCTTTGTGATTGAAATTTGTTTCGTGAATGATTCACTAGACCACTGGGTCGTTGATTTTGAAGCCACTAACCATGTTTGTGTTTCTCTACAGAGGTTGAAGGAAATGAAAGATCTTAGAGATTAGAGTCTCTCATTGAGGACCGAAGATGGGACAAGTCTAGTAGTTGAAGCAGTGGGAGATGTACATCTTTATTTTGAAAGACGTTTTATATGTACCTAGTTCCAAAAGAAACTTAATTTATGTTGCATGTTTATTTAAAGACGGTTTGACCGTGACTTGTAATAATAGTATTGCAATTTTTAGAAATCGTACTCTTATCTATAATGGATGTCAAGTAATCTCTATTTTTTCAAACCAAATATGTACACATTGCTTGGAACTGAATTGACAAATAAAAGACTTAAGACTTCTCACTCTAATGAGGCATACCTTCGGCATTTGAGACTTTGTCATATTAACCAAAAAAGAACCACTAGACTTGTGAAAGATGACACCTTAAGTTCACTTAAGAAAGTTGATCTTCCACAATGTGAATCTTCCATAGAAAGTAAGATGACTAAGTAATCTTTTAATGCAAAAGGAACGGAGGTTGTGAAACCATTAGAACTTGTGCAAATTGATGTTTGTGGCCCCATGAACGTCAATGTGCGAGGTGGTTACGATTATTATGCAACATTTTAGATGATTATTCTAGATATGGTTATGTGTACCTAATGTGTAACACCCTAATCCCGAATACGGAGTACTCGAATACTAAGGCGCTACTTCAGGTCACCGGAGTAACCCAGCAAATTTTTTGAGTAATTTTAAAATATTGAAATACATTTTATATAAGAGAAAATACCATACATAGTTATACTAAAAATAGTAATAAAAGTAGTTATACAAAATATGTGGAGCTCCAATATCATCGTATATCAAAATAGTCAAAATAACAATAATGATAAATGAGTTACAGACCTACAAAAAATACAAGGCTTTAGAAATACAATGCCCACTAATAGATAAGGTACTGTACTCTGAATACGTGATGCTAGGAGTCTCTCGTCAATGATGTTCCTCGGACACGAACAAAAGTCTACAAATCTGAACATTAAGACCATTCGAAGGCTGAGCTTTACAGGCTCAGTGGTACAAAACAATTCTACCATACTTCAAGCAATTCATAAATATAAGCATGCAAATCAAATGTATACATAAAAACATGACATGAGTATCGAATAATTAAATCATGAGTCATTAAATCTACATAACCAAATCGCTTGCATATCAAACTTGTCAAACTTGTTAGATTGCACATATTTCTAAAATAATTAGGTATCCGGTTAGTCCCGCACCACTCATGGCTGCTAGTCAAATAATCCTGGGTGTCCGTAGGGTTATCCCGAGCGCCACTCATGGCCGCTAGTTAGGTTAGAGCCCGAAGGCTAAGCGCAAACAAAGCATCAAACATATAATCACAAAAATACAACCATGACATTCGATTCTCATACTCGTTTCAACTTGCTTATCATTCCAGCTAAAATATTAACTAATGAGATGTGACAGTCTGCTACCTTGACATTCTGACCTTTTCTCATTAAAAAATTAATAACTTTTAATATATAACTCTAAATTGAGCACCATTTGTTTTAAGCGAAACTAGACTTCTGCATGGTTATAGAGATATAAGGTTCACTTCCTATTTTATCTTGTGAAATTTTTGGTGATTTTTCAAAGTCACTGCTAAATCGGTTTTATAAGAATTCTGTTGCTAGATTTTTATGACATTTCAGCACTCAAAAATTCATATATTTTAAAATACAAATCTAAATCGATCTCCGTTTATTCTAAACGAAACTAGACTGACTCACGGTTCCAACGATATATATATCACTTCTTAATTATATTTACAGAATTTATGGTGAATTTTCAAACTTACTGTTCATGTAATAATCTGTTTCTAGCAGATTTCACAACTAAGTTTTTAGCTTCATTTTAAATCATCCAAACAAGATTTCCACCCAAAGATATATAACATGCATGCATTATCATACAAGCATCATATTTATGACTTATCAAGAAGTATAGGAGAGTTAGAGGGTACCACCTTGATGGAAGAACACCAACAAAGTTTCTTGCCTAGCTCTCCACCACTTTGCCTTTACCCTTAGCTTTAGAAGATTCACCACCCTCTTTATCTAATAACCATGTAACATATAAGATTTCCCAAAAAAATAAAAATAAAAATAAGAGTTGATAGGATGTAAAAATACATGCTTTAAATAAATAAATAAATAAAATATGAGAAGATGGGTAGAGACTTCCTCAAACTCAAACCCTTCCAAACACCCAAAAACCTCCACCTTCATCCTTGATGAACATAGATATATATTTTTTTTCTTCCATGGAACTTTAAAAAAAAATAGATCAAGACCCTTACCTTCTTTGAGAATTGGAAGATGAAAAAAAATGGTGAGAACTCACTCAAATCTCGCTCCCTCTACATGACTTGCTAAGGAAAAATAGATGGAGAAAAGAAGAAAAAAACTAAAGAAATGTAAAAAAAAAAAAAACAATAGGGTGATTATAATATAGGGAAAAATAGGGACAAATCAACTTTATCCCATATCTCCATCTACCAAACCATCTTTTCTCATTAATTGGGAGAAAAATTTTATTCAATAATGGTAAAATCACCATATTAGCCATCCATCTTCCCCCTACTTCACACAAGCTTCCCAACATCCTTAATTTCTTATAAAAAGGTCTAAAATTCACCCAAATTAATTCCAACAAAACCCAATTCCAAAATAAATTTATCCATCGCCAACCCAGGTCAACACTCGAACGTTGACTCGAGAATTCGGGGCCGTTACAACTCTCCCCTCCTTAAAAGAAATTTTGTCCTCGAAATTTACCTGAATAAAAAAGGTATGGATACTGTAATTTCATGGACTCCTCTGGCTCCCATGTCGCCTCCTCAACTCCGTGATTCCTCCACAGGACCTTTACTAAGGGGATCTTCTTGTTCCTAAGTTCTTTAATATTTCGGGCCAAAATTTGAATCGGCTCTTCTTCATATGACAAGTCTGGGCTCACTTCAATCTGCTCAAGCAGTAAGATATGGGAAGGATCAGAATGATACCTCCTAAGCATGCACACGTGGAACAAATTATGAATATGCTCTAACTCTGGTGGCAAAGCTAACTGATATGCCTCTGGTCCAACTCTCTCTAGAACTTCATAAGGTCCAATGAACCTGGGACTCAATTTCCCTTTGGGTCTGAAGCGTAAAACTTTCTTCCAAGCTGAGACCTTAAGGAAGACCTTGTCACCCACTGCAAACTCTATCTCTTTGCGCTTCAAATCTGCATATGACTTGTGACGATCGAAAGCTACTCTCAGGTTGTCTTGGATCATCCGAACCTTATCCTCAGTCTCCCTGACCAACTCCAGACCAACCATCTTCCTCTCATTAAGTTCTGTCCAACACAAAAGGGGACATGCACTTACGACCATATAATGCCTCAAAAGGAGCCATCTGAATGCTAGACTGATAACTATTATTGTATGCGAACTCGACCAAGGGAAGGTGCTCATCCCAACCTCGAAATTCAATGATACAACAATGAAGCATAACCTCGAGAATTTGTATAACTAGCTCTAATTAACCATCAGTCTTCGAATGAAAAGTTGTACTGAAGTGCAAGCGGGTACCCAACGCCTCATGAAGGGCTCTCAAAAATCTTGAAGTGAAACGCGAACCTCTGTCTGAAATAATCAAAGCCAGCACCCCGTGATGCCTCACTATCTCAACAATATACAATTTGGCCAACTTCTCAAGAGTGAAGTCTATGCGCACTGGTAGGAAATGTGCAGTCTTCATCAATCTTTCCACGATTACCCAAATTGCATCGTGTCTGCACCGAGACATAGGTAACCCAGTCACAAAATCCATACTGACTCAATCCCATTTTCACTGCAGAATCTGGATAGGCTAAAGAAGACCTGAACGAACTTGATTTTCTGCCTTCACCTGCTGACAAGCTAAGCATCGAGTCACAAACTCTAACACATCTCTCTTCATCATTGGCCACCAATAAAATGGATGAAGCTCCTGATACATCTTGTTACTACCTGGGTGCATAGTAAACAGATTACTATGTGCCTCACGAAGGATCTTATCCCTTAGTTCACCTGCTGGAACACAAAGTCTCCCTCTAAAATACAATACATCGCCATCTTGTAATTCGAAGCCTGATGCTTCTCCTCACCTCACCCTATCTGCTCTTGCAACCAAACTATCATTAGACTTTTACGCCTCGTTTACCTCTAGCACCAACATCGGTTCAACCTGAAGCTCAACTAATACACCACCGTGCTCTAACAAGCTCAAATTTACAAACATCCCTCGTAACACTGCCACTGGTTTACGACTCAATGCATCTGCTACCACATTAGCTTTACCCAGATGGTAGTCAACGACGCAGTCATAGTCCTTAAGTAGCTCGATCCATCTATGTTGCCTCAAATTTAGCTTCTTCTGGGTGAGCAGATACTTAAGACTCTTGTGGTCGGTATAGATATAACACTTCTCCCCAAAGAGATAGTGCCTCCAAATCTTCAATGCAAAAACCACTGCTGCTAACTCCAAATCATGGGTAGGGTAGTTACGCTCATGCGACTTAAGCTGCCTAGATGCATAAGCGACTACCTTACCTTCCTGCATGAGAATGCAACCAAGTCCATTCAAGGACGCATCACTGAACACTACATAGTCCTTACCTGACTCCGACTGGGTCAAAACTGGTGCCTTTGTCAGAATTTTCTTAAGCTAATCAAAACTCTATTGGTGCTTCTCATTCCACTCAAATGGAACTCTCTTATGCAACAACTTGGTCAACAGAGCAGCAATCATCGAAAAATCTTTAACAAATTGTCTATAATACTCGGTAAGGCCTAAAAAACTACGAACTTAAGAAATATTACGCAGTGGCTTCCAATCCACCACTGCCTGAATCTTCTGCGGATCCACTCAAATACCATCCGCTACGAAAATGTGACCCAAAAAGGCCACCTCAGAAAGCCAAAATTCACACTTACTAAATTTGGCAAAAAGTCGTCTCTCTCAAAGGGTCTGAAGCACAACTCAGAGATAGTGATCATGCTCATCCTCATATTGCGAATACACCAATATATCATCAATAAAAACCACCACAAATTGATCTAAGTAGGGCTAAAAAATACGATTCATTAAATCCATAAAGGCTGCAAGAGCATTTGTGAGCCCAAACGGCATCACCAAGAACTCATAATGGCCATATCTAGTCCTAAAAGCTGTCTTTGGGATATCCCCCTCCTTTACTTCCAAGTGATGATACTCCGATCTTAAATCAATCTTAGAGAACACAGAAGCACCTCTTGTAACATCCTAAAATTTGAATTTTTATATGTTGCATTATTTTGGTGCTCAGCTAGTTTATTTATCCTATGTGTGTGTTAAAATAGTCCTGAGAAGGTTCAGGATTTATTTGGAGTTGGTATAATTTTTTGAAATTAGTACTTTAATGAAATGGAACAAGTGACCTTAAAGCTTAAGGTAATTAAGTGGTAAAAAGATAGCATAATTGAGTTAGTAGTAAAGAGGATATGCGCCACATGTATTGTCTTGAGAGGAAAGGTTCGAATCCCTTGGTATGCATTTTTTTGTAACTTAAAATTTTTGCACTCTCCTATTAAGTGTCGGCCAAGCTTTATTTTTGGTATGTTGGACTTTTAATTTATTTATGGTAAGGTGGCTAAGAGAAGAGGCAAGTGTAAACTTACGGAAGGGAATCATACGAATAAGGTATGTAGGGGGAACACAAGGCACTTTATAAGGAGTGTGTTTTGGAAAGTTTGGAATGGCCAAACTTTGACCTTGGTATCCATGTATTTGGACGGTTTTAGGGGCTAGGGGGTGGCCGAATTTTTGAAGAACTTTGGGTAAGGATAGGTTCTTGTTGGGTACATTTTTTTTTTTGGTCATTTTTGTCTTCTCTCAAAGCATTTTCTCTCCATCTTTTCTCTCCCTAGCTGAATGTACATTGAACATTTGTGAGCATCTTTTGTTTTTCTTCTTTTGGTCATTTCATTTTGACCATTTGGTCTTATTTTGCCTAACCTCTCAAGTCATTTTCCCTAGTGCTGAAAACACCAAAACTTGAAGGCCATTTTTTCTCTTTTTCTTTTCTTCTCCATTGCCGAATGATCTCTAGCATCAAACCTCTCTCTTTTCTCCTACTTCATCTTTGAAAATCGAAACACAAACCTCTCATCCTCTATTTCTTTCTTTCTCTTTTCTTCATATTGCTCATTCTTACAAACATATTTTTCTCCCTTCTCTTTTCCTCCATGGCCGAATGTTGCTAACACCATTTTCTTCAATTTTTCTTCATAGCCGAATCTTCCTCTTCACATATATTTTATTATCAATCATTCTTTCTACTCTCATTTTGATCAATCGGTAAGAACCCTCTTCGATTCTCTATTTTCTTCTTTTTCTTTTAACGAATCTACATATTGGTTTGGGAGGGTCTTTTGACCGAAAATATCATCCTCTATCTTTCTCTCTTAGATAATCTTTTTCATCTTTATAATGAAATAGAGAAAGGCCGAAACTCGGAGTGTTCGTAATCATTGTGAATCGCTAGGATTCGGTTCAAAGTATTAAGGTAAGGGTTTCTATCAAGGACTTCCATATTACTCGTTATTTCGTTAAAGATAGGGTTTACTAATCGATTTTATCTTAGGGACGCTATCGCTCGATTTTCATCCCTTGAACATAAAGATTTTATGGTAAGTCGATTTCGCCCTTAAAACCAATAGTCTTAATTTCTGAAATATTAGTTGGACTAATATTCTTTTGTCAATGGAGGCAAACAAGATAGGGTCAAAAAGGGTGGTGAATAGTATTCGAAAGAGGGGCGGATTTGCTATTCCCTCTAGTTTCAAGCGAAGGGTCAATTTGTTTTGGCAATCCGAGATTTTCCACCGGGTTGTGGACCTCATCCGGTGAAAATCGCTTATTTGAGGTTGTTCGTAGTTCTCGAGCCATTAGTCGCTCGGGATTTTCCAATGGGTTGTGAATCACAACCGGGAGAACCGACAAATAGTAGTTGTTCGAGATTCCGAGGTAAAAATATAGACCGCTTACTTTAGCATAGATTTATTTTAAGTGTTACGTTCTAATCGAGCGTTATAACGTATTTAGGTATCGACGATCGTGAAAGTGTAGTCCTCACCGTAATCGTGTGTGTAATCTCACATCTGTATCTCATGGGTTAGATGACTATACCGTAGTAAACATTGGATTAAAAATCATAAAGTTGGTGAAATCGGAAAATATGGTATAATTAACACTTTAGTGTTAAGATCGTGAAATCGGTATTAAGAATGTGGTAATTACTTAAATTGCCCTTAAAGGGGCTAAAACGATAAAATGTGATATTTTGGGCCATATGTGATAAATGGGCCACATGTGTTATTTGATAAATTGGCCAAGTGTGATATAAGATGAAATGGGCCAAACTGTGAAATAGGCCAAAATGTGATATAGGCCAGATTGCAATAATTTTTATAATGGGCCTTATGTTGGAATAATTATATGAATGAATTATTATGCATGTTGTATACATGATTGCATGGGTTGAGATATTTGACGAAGAGAAGTTCTGGTAGCTTTGTTACGAAATTCTAATGGCTTCGTGCCCAGTTTAATATATGGCTTAATTGCCCAGTTTGCTATATGGCTTTGTGCTCAGTTAATATATGGCTTAATTGCCCAGTTTGCTATATGGCTTCGTGCCCAGTTTAATATATGGCTTAATTGCCCAGTTTGCTATATGGCTTCGTGCCCAGTTAATATATGGCTTAATTGCCCGGGCCATTGCTATATGGCTTGCACTCGCTTTAATATATGGCTTAATTGCCTAGTTAATATATGGCTTAATTGCCCGATTTGCTATATGGCTTCGTGCCCGCTTTAATATATGGTTAAATGCCCGCTTTGGTGTGTTGGCGGGTGGGTGACTAAAGCTCCCCACAGGTGTGCTGGTTGGTACGGGTGGTGTGTAGCGGATGGAAATTTAGGTTTGGTTTGGGAATTGCATATTACATGCATTCTACACATGTTAAATTGTTATATTTGAAATGGGCTTTGGCCCAATAAATGTTTAATTGAATTTTGGCACGATGAAAGTGGTAAGTGAATTACACACGAGTTCTAAGTAACTCACCCTGCTTTCTTTACCCTCCTCGTAATGATCGATGATGGAGGCTTGGGCCTGGGACGACTCGATGGAGGCCATACTACGAATTACTGGTTATTTAAATTTTGGATTTCTTTTTAAGTACTTTTTATTATTATTGCTATTATGTAATAAGGCCTCTAGTTAAATTTTTATGGATGTTTTACTTGTGGATGGATTTTATAATACGCTTTAAATACTTAAGTGGGGTTTCTTTTCAAAAAAAAAGAAATAAATGTTTTCTTAAAATAAACATGCATAAAGGGTTTTCATTCTTAAATATTTTAACTCGCAAAATTGTTTGTTAACAACGTTCTTCCAAAATTTTGTTTTCAAAATTATTTTCGAACTCTATTAATTTTTCTCGAAATATTATTCTAATTTCTTTTAAGTTTCAATTTATAAATTCTTACGTCTCAAATTGGTTGATTTATCAATCAACCTTAGTTTTCAATAAACTTCAAGTCAAGATATTTTGAAAATCTGATTTCTTAAAATCTTTAAAAAGACTAGATGTATATTCCTTTCCGTGTGACATGTCGAATTTGGTCTTAATGCATAGACCGGGTTTGGGGTGTTACATTTTATGGTATCAGAGCCAGTTTCAAAACTCGGCTGTGGTTTGGGTTCAACAACGATTTTCATTTAAAACTGTTTTGAATTTATAGAATACATGTTTTTAAAGGTAGTATGGCACCAAGTGCATCCGGCACCAAGTCAAGTAAGTATTCGTATACTGAATGATTATTATTGTGATATAGGAACACTCTAGAACTTCTAGTTTTAGGTGTTGAAACTGTAGAGATTGAGACTATAGGATGTGATTTGGAAAACAACTCTATCTCTTCTCATAAAATATCGTTAATAAACACTGAAATAGTATTTTGATTCATAAAACTTGTAATCAGATTAAACTAAAATAGTCAAAATGAGCGCTAGAGGACGTGGACGTGGTAGACGTGGCCGTGGTAGGGGCTGAGGTGCTAGGGTTGCGTCTGAAGTGTCGGGACATGTACCAAAAATGGACGCACCTGCATCACCCGGGACTGAGACTGGATCACATGACCATACGAGAGAGGACATTGCCTTAACCCAAGCAATGTTGCGAGTCTTGGAAAGGGTTGCTGGAGCTAGAACTGGGCCAGCAACTCGTGGATCAATATCAGAATGACTTAGATCGAGTGGTGCCGAGGTTTTTAGGGGTATCTCGGGAGTAGCCCCAAATGTAGTGGAGTATTGGCTCGAGGCTGTGGAGCGGATCATGGATGATTTGGAGTGCACCACTGAGCAGAAACTGAAATGAGTTGTGTCCTTGTTGAGGGACGAGGCGTATCAATGGTGGCTTACTGTTCGAGAAGGCACTCAAGCTGAACATGTTACTTGGGATTTCTTCAAAACTGCATTCCAAGGAAAGTATGTAGGGGCAAGTTATGTGGATGCCCGTAGGAAGGAATTCCTGAATCTAGTTCAAGGAAATAAGACGATGGCAGCTTACAAGGCAGAATTTCTACGCTTGAGCCGTTACGCTCGGACAATAGTGCCAACTGATCATGAGCGCTATGTATGCTTTGAGGATGGGCTGAATGATGAGTTGCGGGTTTTGATAGCCCCGCAATAAGAAAGGACTTTTACCACGCTTGTGGAGAAAGCCAAGATAGCAGAAGAGGCTAAGAACTCAAAACATCAGAATTGGGAAAGAGTCAGAGGCAAGAGGGACTTTAAGTACTCGGGTTCTGCTAAAAGGTTCCAAAAGAGGCCTCGGAATGATGAGCCAGCTCAAGCTAGAGCACCTGTGGCTACCAACTAGATCCAACAATGTGCTGCCTGTGGAAGAAGACACCCCAGGGAATATTGGAAGAGAACCGGTGGTTGTTTTAAATGTGGTTCTAAGGACCACCAATTTAAGAATTGCCCTCGACGGACTACTCTGACTCAAGAAGCTCGTAACCCTGATGCACAGCCAACTAGAGGCTCTCAGCAGCCACCGAGGGGTCGTGGACCAGGTCGTGGTGGTAATGGCACTGGACGAGGTCAAGGTGCACCGGGTCGAGGTAATGGCTTCAGAGGTAACGCGAAGGCAAGACGGTCGGGGTTAGTCTATGCGGTCAGGCGTCGGGAGGATGGCGATGCACCTAATGTGATAACTGGTACGTTCTTCATCTTTAAGGTACCTGTTACAGCTTTGATAGATATCGGGTCTACCCACTCGTATGTTGCTAGTGCCATATCTAAAAATCTGAATATTAGATCTGAGATTACCGATAGAGTGATGACGGTAATTAGTCTTTTAGGACAGTCTGTGCTCGTGAATAAATTGTATAGAGACGTGCCTTTAGAAATTCAAAGAGAAATATTTTTGGCGGATTTGATGGAACTGCCTTTCGGTGAGTTCGATCTTATTTTGGGCATTGATTGGTTGGTGAAGCACCGGGCGGACTTAGATTGTGCTGCAAAGCGGATGTTGATCAGGACTTTAGGAGATAAGGAAATTGTGATGATAGGCGAGCGGAGAAATTATTTAGCAAATGTGGTATCTGCTTTAAAGGCAGAAAAGTTGGTGCGAAAAGGGTATGGAGCGTTCCTAGCCTTTTTTAGTGCTTTGGATGCCAAGGAATTATCGGTGGAAGGTGTTAGAACGGTGAAAGAATTTCTAGATGTCTTTCCTGAGGAACTTCCGGGTTTACCTCCAGACCGAGAAGTAGAGTTTGGCATTGAGCTTTTGCCCAGAACGGCTCCGGTGTCCATTACTCCTTATAGGATGGCACCGAAGGAGTTAGCAGAGCTTAAGGCTCAAATTCAGGAGTTGTTGGATCGGGGATTCATTCGACCGAGTGTGTCACCATGGGGAGCATCGGTCTTGTTCGTCAAGAAGAAGGATAGGTCGATGCGTATGTGCATCGATTATAGGCAGTTGAATAAGTTGACGATCAAGAATAGGTATCCATTGCCGAGAATCGATGACCTGTTTGATCAGTTGAGAGGAGCTTCAATTTTCTCCAAGATTGATTTGAGATCGGGTTATCATCAACTCAAGGTTAAGGAGGCAGATATTCATAAGACGACATTCCGAACTCGTTATGGACATTATGAGTTTTTGGTGATGCCGTTTGGGTTGACCAATGCACCAACTGCATTTATGGACATGATGAACCAGTTCTTCCAACCCTACTTAGACCGGTTCGTGGTGGTGTTCATAGATGATATTTTAGTATACTCGAGGAATGAAGAAGAGCATGACTCTCATCTGCGCATAGTATTGTAAATACTGTGAGAAAAGAAACTTTATGCCAAATTCAGTAAGTGTGAATTTTTGCTGAAGGAAGTGACCTTCTTGGGACATGTTGTGTCAGCCGAAGGAATCAGAGTTGATCCTCAAAAGGTAGAGGCTGTGTTGGATTGGAAACCACTGAAGTCAGTGGCTGAGATTCGGAGTTTCTTAGGTTTGGCTGGCTATTATAGACGCTTTGTTGAGGGGTTTTCATTGATTACTGCACCCCTAACTAACCTGTTGTGAAAGGGAGTACCGTTTGTGTGGTCAGTTAAACAACAAGAGAGTTTCGTGAAATTGAAGAAGATTTTGACGGAAGCACCAGTATTGATTCAGCTTGAGGCAGGAATAGAGTTTATTGTTTATTGTGATACGTCACACACGGGTTTAGGATGTGTGTTGATGCAAGTTGGAATGGTGGTGGCTTATGCATCCCGTCAGTTAAAGCCGCACGAAGTCAACTATCCTACTCATGAGTTGGAGTTGGCTGCTGTGGTTTTTACTTTAAAAATTTAGAGGCATTATCTCTATGGTGAGAAGTCGATCATTTATACGGACTATAAGAGTCTTAAGTACCTCTTTACCCAAAAGGAGTTGAACTTAAGACAACGGAGGTGGGTGGAGCTATTAAAGGATTATGACTTCTCAATCGAGTATCATCCTGGAAAGGCTAATGTGGTGGCGAGCGCGCGTTGAGTCGTAAGGTAATATCGAGAGTTGATGCAATGTTTGCTCATCTCAGTTTGTATGAGGATGGCAGTCTGCTAGCGGAACTTCAGGTGAAGCCTTTGTGGTTAGAACAGATCAAAGAGAAGCAGATATCAGATGAAAAGTTGGGTATCTTAATTCAACAAGTTGAAAGTGGTGTAATAGGGGATTTTGGAATGAATAAGGATGGAGTCTTGTGTTTTTTAGGAAGAGTGTGTATGCCCATAGATTCGGATTTGAGACAAGTAATTACGCGTGAGGTGCATAGTAGCCCTTATGCTATGCACCCCGGAGGAAGTAAGATGTATCGAGACCTCCGTGAAACGATGTATTGGTGGCCACGATTAAAGCGGGAGGTTACTGATTTCGTGGGTAAGTGTTTGACTTGTCAACAAGTGAAGGCAGAACATCAATTGCCGTCAGGATTGCTTCAACCAGTGAAGATTCCATTATGGAAATGGGAGCGGATAACGATGGACTTTGTTAGTGGGTTACCCTTAACACCTACTAAGAAAGATTCCGTCTGGGTAATAGTGGATCGATTGACGAAGACTGCCCATTTTCTACCAGTTCATATGGATTACTCACTGCAGAAGTTGGCTAAGTTGTATGTATAGGAGATCGTGAGGTTGCATGGGGTACTAGTGTCTATTATATCGGACAGGGACCCTAGGTTTACATTGCGGTTTTGGAAAGCTTTGCATGAGGCTTTGGCAACAAAGTTAAACTTTAGTACGGCTTTTCATCCTCAGTCAGATGGTCAGTCGGAAAGAGTAATTCAGATTTTGGAAGACATGTTAAGGGGTTGTGTGATTAACTTCAGAGGTAGTTGGGAAGATTTCTACCGTTGGCAGAGTTTGCGTATAATAACAGTTATCAATCCAGTATCCAAATGGCACCTTATGAAGCATTATATGGTCGTAGGTGTCGTACCCCCACTTGTTGGACTGAATTGGGGGAACGCCAGTTATTGGGTCTTGAATTGATATCAGAGACGGAAGAAAAGTAAAGGTGATTCGAGCACGCTTAAAGTAAGCTTCGATAGACAAAAGTCGACGGACTGAAGCGTAAGGATATTGAGTTTAAGGTGGGAGATCGGTTTTTCTTAAGGTCTCACCGTGGAAGAAGATCTTCGATTTGGAAAGAAAGGCAAGTTGAGCCCTAGGTTCATTGGATCGTATCGCGTGTCGGCGTGTAGGACCGATGGCTTATCGCCTTGAATTACCTCCGAGTTGAGTCGATTCGTAATGTTTTCCATGTCTCTATGTTGAGGCGTTATCGATCGTGATCCGTCTCACATAGTACCGGTGAGGAAGTTGAGTTAAGGCCCGACTTATCGCTCGAGGAAGAGCCGGTGAAAATTTTAGATCGAGATGTTAAGGTGCTAAGAAAGAAGTCATCACTGCTTGGTTAAAGTTCTATGGCGTAATCACAGAGCGGAGGAAGCTACATGGGAGCCTGAGGACATGATTCGACAGCAATACCCTCACCTCTTTTAACCAGGTAAATTTCGAGGATGAAATTTTCTTTAAGGGGGTAGAATTGTAACATCCTAAAATTTGAATTTTTATATGTTGCATTATTTTGGTGCTTAGCTAGTTTATTTATCCTATGTGTGTGTTAAAATAGTCCTGAGAAGGTTCGAGATTTATTTGGAGTTGGTATAATTTTTGGAAATTAGTAATTTAATGAAATGGAACAAGTGACCTTAAAGCCTAAGGTAATTAAGTGGTAAAAAGATAGCATAATTGAGTTAGTAGTAAAGAGGATATGCGCCACATGTATTGTCTTGAGAGGAAAGGTTCGAATCCCTTGGTATGCATTTTTTTGTAACTTAAAATTTTTGCACTCTCCTATTAAGTGTCGGCCAATCTTTATTTTTGGTATGTTGGACTTTTAATTTTTTAATGGTAAGGTGGCTAAGAGAAAAGGCAAGTGTAAACTTAAGGAAGGGAATCATACGAATAAGGTATGTAGGGGGAACACAAGGCACTTTATAAGGAGTGTGTTTTGGAAAGTTTGGAATGACCAAACTTTGACCTTGGTATCCATGTATTTGGACGGTTTTAGGGGCTAGGGGGGTGGCCGAATTTTTGAAGAACTTTGGGTAAGCATAGGTGCTTGTTGGCCACATTTCTTTTTGGTCATTTTTGCCTTCTCTCAAAGCATTTTCTCTCCATCTTTTCTCTCCCTAGCCGAATGCACATTGAACATTTGTGAGCATCTTTTTTTTTTCTTCTTTTGGTCATTTCATTTTGACCATTTGGTCTTATTTTGCCTAACCTCTCAAGTCATTTTCCCTAGTGCCGAAAACACCAAAACTTGAAGGCCATTTTTTCTCTTTTTCTTTTCTTCTCCATTGCCGAATGCTCTCTAGCATCAAACCTCTCTCTTTGCTCCTACTTCATCTTGGAAAACCGAAACACAAACCTCTCATCCTCTATTTATTTCTTTCTCTTTTCTTTATATTGCTCATTCTTACAAACATATTTTTCTCCCTTCTCTTTTCCTCCATGGCCGAATGTTGCTAACACCATTTTCTTCAATTTTTCTTCATAGCCGAATCTTCCTCTTCACATATATTTTCTTATCAATCATTCTTTCTACTCTCGTTTTGATCAATCGGTAAGAACCCTCTTCGATTCTTTATTTTCTTCTTTTTCTTTTGACGAATCTACATATTGGTTTTGGAGGGTCTTTTGACCGAAAATATCATCCTCTATCTTTCTCTCTTAGACAATATTTTTCGTCTTTATAGTGAAATAGAGAAAGGCCGAAACTCGGAGTGTTCGTAATCATTGTGAATCGCTAGGATTCCATTCAAAGTGTTAAGGTAAGGGTTTCTATCAAGGACTTCCATATTACTCGTTATTTCGTTAAAGATGGGGTTTACTAATCGATTTTATCTTAGGGATGCTATCGCTCGATTTTCATCCCTTGAACATAAAGATTTTGTGGTAAGCCAATTTCGCCCTTAAAACTAATAGTCTTAATTTTCGAAATATTAGTTGAACTAATATTCTTTTGTCAATGGAGGCAAACAAGATAGGGTCAAAAAGGGTGGTGAATAGTGTTTAGAAGAGGGGCGGATTCGCTATTTCCTCTAGTTTCAAGCAAAGGGCTGTTTCAGTAATCCGAGATTTTCCACCGGGTTGTGGACCCTCATCTGGTGAAAATCAGTTATTTGAGGTTGTTCGTCGTTCTGAGCCATTAGCTGTTCAGGATTTTCCAACGGGTTGTGAACCATCAACCGGGGAGAACCGAAAAATAGTAGTTGTTCGAGATTCCGAGGGTAAAAATCTAGACGGCTTACTTTAGCATAGATTTATTTTAAGTGTTAGTGTTCTAATCGAGCGTTATAACGTATTTAGGTATCGATGATCAGGAAAGTGTAGTCCTCACCGTAATCAGGTGTGTAACCTCACACTGTATCTCATGGGTTAGATGACTATACCGTAGTAAACATTGGATTAAAAATCGCAAAGTTGGTGAAATCGGGAAAATATGGTATAATTAACACTTTAGTGTTAAGATCGTGAAATCGGTATTAAGAATATGGTAAATTAGAAATTGCCCTTAAAGGGGCTAAAACGATAAAATGTGATATTTTGGGCCATATGTGATATTTTGGGCCATATGTGATAAATGGGCCACATGTGTTATTTGATAAATTGGCCAAGTGAGATATAAGATGAAATGGGCCAAATTGTGAAATAGGCCAAAATGTTATATAGGCCAGATTGCAATAATTTTTATAATGGGCCTTATGTTGGAATAATTATATGAATGAATTATTATGCATGTTGTATACATGATTGCATGGGTTGGGATATTTGACGAAGAGAAGTTCTGGTAGCTTTGCTACAAAATTCTGATGGCTTCGTGCCCAGTTTAATATATGGCTTAATTGCCCAGTTTGCTATATGGCTTCATGCCCAGTTAATATATGGCTTAATTGCCCAGTTTGCTATATGGCTTCGTGCCCAGTTTAATATATGGCTTAATTGCCCAGTTAATATATGGCTTAATTGCCCAGTTTACTCTATGGCTTCGTGCCCAGTTAATATATGGCTTAATTGCCCAGTTTGCTATATGGCTTCATGCCCAGTTTAATATATGGCTTAATTGCCCAGTTAATATATGGCTTAATTGCCCAGTTTGCTATATGGCTTCGTGCCCGATTTAATATATGGCTAAATGCCCGCTTTGGTGTGTTAGCGGGGTGGGTGACTAAAGCTCCCACAGTGTCTTTGGTTGGTACGGGTGGTGTGTAGCGGATGGAAATTTAGGTTTGGTTTGGGAATTGCATATTACATGCATTCTACACATGTTAAATTGTTATATTTGAAATGGGCTTTGGCCTAATAAATGTTTAATTGAATTTTGGCCTAGTGAAAATGGTAAGTGAATTACACACTGAGTTCTAAGTAACTTACCCCTGTTTTCTTTACCCTCCTCAGGTAATGATCAGTGATGGAGGCTTGGGCCGAGGACGACTCAGTGGAGGCCATACTACGAATTATGGGTTATTTAAATTTTGGATTTCTTTTTAAGTACTTTTTATTATTATTGCTATTATGTAATAAGGCCTCTGGTTAAATTTTTATGGATGTTTTACTTGTGGATGGATTTTATAATACGCTTTAAATACTTAAGTGGGGTTTCTTTTCAAAAAAATAGAAATAAATGTTTTCTTAAAATAAACATGCATAAAGGGTTTTCATTCTTAAATATTTTAACTCGCAAAATTGTCTGTTAACAACGTTCTTCCAAAATTTTGTTTTCAAAATTATTTTCGAACTCTATTAATTTTCTCGAAATATTATTGTAATTTCTTTTAAGTTTCAATTTTTAAATTCTTACGTCTCAAATTGTTTGATTTATCAATCAACCTTAGTTTTCAATAAACTTCAAGTCAAGATATTTTGAAAATCTGATTTCTTAAAATCTTTAAAAAGACTAGATGTATATTCCTTTCCGTGTGACATGTCGAATTTCATCTTAATGCATAGACCGGGTTTGGGGTGTTACACCTCTCAACTGGTCAAACAGGTCATCAATCCTCGGAAGTGGGTATTTTTTCTTCACTGTCACCTTATTGAGCTGACGGTAATCAATGCACAATCTCATCGACCCATCTTTCTTTCGGACCAATAACACTGGTGTTCCCCATGGCGACACACTAGGGCGTATAAAACTGCGCTCAAGCAACTCTAGCAACTGAGTCTTCAATTCTTTCAACTCAGTTGGTGCCATGCAGTATGAGGCAATGGATACCGGAGCCGTACCAGGCAACACCTCGATCCCAAATTCTAACTCTCTGTCTGGGGGTAATCCTGACAACTCCTTAGGAAAAACATCTGGAAACTCCTTCACAGTCCGTAGGTCCTCCAATGTCGGACTTTGGACCCTTGTATCCACCACATGAGCTAAGAAGGCTTCGCAGCCTCTACTAATCAACCTTCGAGCTACAATCACAGAAATGACATATGACGAGCATTCACTAATCTCATTAAGTATAGACTGAGATATTTGGATTTCAAGTTTGTTATGTTGAAGGTTTTGATTACAAGAGATTTTAGCTTAGGCTTATGTTTTGATTGTTTGAAGTGAGTCTTTGGCAGATTGTTAATTGTGTATATTGTGTGGTTATTATGTGTGAAGCATTGGAATCATTGGAGCCTTCTACGAGTAAGGCGAAAGGCAGGGAAAAGCTAGTTTAAGCTTTTGGCAATTAGGCAAAAACATGATCGGTGAGTGTTAGAATCGCTACTTGTAGACAGGATTCATAGTGTTAATTGGGAGCTTTTGAATAGCGTAAACCCCTCCTAAGTTATGAGTGTAAGCTTTCTATTTCTCATTGATTTATTTTGGCAAAATGTGCGATTATGTGAATAATTGTGGATTGAGTAATATGATGCGATATTGTGACATGAGATGTGTGTGATGGCTATTGTTAATTGTGTTTTTTTGTGGGCATGATATACATGTCAAATGATAGTGATAATGATATGCTAATAATGTAAATATATAGCAAAAGGGAACGAAGTTTCAGTAAGTATATATGTGTTGAATTGTGGAATGTGATATTATTATGACAAGTAATATGTGAGAATACTTGTATGTGATATATGATGTACTGATTTTAATGCACACATATGTGGTCGGATATGTGATGGCTCAATGAGCATTTTTTATGGCACTTAAAGTGAAATTAAATGTGAATCCGATAAGCATGCATTTTGTACAAGTTGTGATATAAATTGATGAATATGAACAGAGATGATGTACATTAAATCAGTAATTAAAAATGTGTAATTTTTTATATTTTGGCCTTGTGATCTCTTGAAATCGTTGGATATAGTTGGCATGCCGTAGGATTGTGAATACTCACATATATGTATTGTATTTTTGGGCATTGAGGCCCTGGGATAGTTTAGAGAGATAAAAGAATGTGAGCTAAGCTCCATTCAACAGGACATGTTTGGTGTGTTGGAGACTGTTAGCTTTATGCTTCACTTTTTGGGATATGTTCGACTTTATGAGTCAATTGATGTGTTGGAGATCCGTGTATCCGATGTGTGGTGATAGAGCCCACATTTATGTTTCATAGCCTCAAGTTTCAAATTATCGTTTAAATATGATCTTATATATTGTGATAAAATGATGTGAGATGGATCCAATAACATGTGAATAATATGCTAAAAGAGTTGATTGAAGTTTCATGAAAAAGTTAGTATGTTCTCATAGTAAATTATGTATGTAATTGTGGTTTGGATCATTTTTATTTAACTTGTGAATGCATGTGAAGGTATAAGCTAGACTTGTGAATTATTAAAGCACATATATGATGTTTTGTCTTGATGAATTAATGTAAAATGAATTATTTGTATATAAGTTGAGTGAAGTTGTATGTGAGAGCATATGTTAGTTTTATGATTTAATGAAGTGTAAATATGTTATTGTGACTTCGTTAGAATATGGTTGTGAACGTGTCCTAGTATGCTCTTGTTTAACTTTTGATATTGTGTATACTTTGTGGTTACTCCGGCATTCACTGAGCTTGTTTAAGCTCACCCACTCTCTTTAACCATTGTAGATATTTAGCGTTTGTGGTGTAAATAGTGCGGGGATACTAAGGAAGTGATCCAAATTAGGCTTTAATATTTGCGTAGGTGGTATTAATATTATTCTTTGAATTATGGGGATAAGGCAATGTGGTCAGACTTTGATTGATTATTATTGTGGCCCTCATGATATTTTATGGGTTTAGTTTTCTAGCACTTTTGATGGATGTCATAATTATTTCATTGGTATTGTTTTGGTTCGAATATTTTCTATGTTGAAGTGCCATGAACTATATGTATGGTCAATGGATGTTGAATATTATGGTAGAAATGTTGCATGATATTGCCATGATGTTTTGAATACCTTATAGCTTAATTATTCATAGGAATTATAGGTTTGGACTTTGTTAAGTTGATTCTTGCTCGGACATGTTTTTGATGCTTTGAACTGTTATTTTGGTCATTTTGACATTGGTTTAAAGAGGTAAGTGATGCATGTTGATTAGATATTTGTTTGAATGGATTAAATACTTAATTATGCTATATTTTGTGGTCTTGAATAGAGGTATCAATATTCGAGTTTCAAAAACGATACCTCTGTGATATTTCGATGTACAGGAAGTCAGTATCGTAATTTTGTATCGATACCATATCTACGAGTATCGATACTCAGGGTAATAAAATCGATACTTTTAAAAATGTATCGATATTTTTCTTGTGTTTTGATTTCAGGCGAGAAACAAAATACAGATTTGGTACCAATTTTCAATTAGTATCGATACCATATAAAGAGATTATCGATACTACAGTTCCAATATCGATACCTACGTAATTTGTCTTGAAAGTATGCTATGTGGTCCTAATGCATGTTTAATTTGTGTTATAAGTTCATTTGGTGTATGATTAACATGTTTAAGTGATGTTTAGAATATATATATGACTCAAAACTCGCGCGGATGCTTAAATAGATAGTGTTTCCTAATTAACGAGACCATTTGTAATGTATACGATGTGCGACGATGGTATGGCATCCTGATATTCGGGCTCGGCAATCAGGCTGGTTATAGGGTGTTACATTCTGTCTGGATCTCTCTTCTCAATTGCTAAGATCTCATCAAGTTTGTTGTTGCAAGTATTAAACTTTTAAGCATAAGTTTTTTATCAACAACTTCCTTCTTTGCCTTCACAAGGTTGAGAAGCTCCTTTGTAAGAAGAGACTCTTTTACCTCAATCTATTTAACCAACATAGCATTCTCATGCTTTAATCGTTTATTGTTCTATAACACTTGAGAGTTAATTTCACATACTTTCCCACACTTTCCAATATCACTTTGTATGTCTTCGAAAATTCTTCATTCGAACCAATATCAGAGTCTCCATTGGAATCTTCATCATCTACAGTACTAGTAGCGAAAACAATAAAATTATTATCTTTTTCTAAATCAAATCCATTGGATGAATCTTCATCACTCCAAGTCACACAAAGTGATTATTTTTTTTTCCTTTTTAGAGTGTTAGCACACTTGGGTTGGATATGACCATAGCCTTGAAATTCATAGCACTGGACTTCTTTCTTCTTACCTTTTTCAGATTCCTCTTTGATTACCACCCCTTGGATCTATTTCTGGAAACATTTTTGCTAGCTTCAAACTTCTTTGTTCTTCTTGACTGGTTTTTGAATACTATGTTAAAGTTTTGTGTAAGTTAGGCAATATGTTCCCGGAGTTTCTCAGTTGCAGCATTTTAGGAAGTTGGCACTCTTTCACCCTCTTGGAAAGTAGTGTATCTATCTCTCTTTACTTTGTTGCATTTAGCCTCATCGAAATTCATCCCAAAAGTCTGTCAGGTGCTAATGAGTTCATTGATAACCAACCTCTCAAGATCATTATCCTCCTCAATAATTGTGTCCTTAATAGAAAATCTCATAGAAAGAGACACCAACACCTTTCTAACTAGCTTGGTATTAGAGTATTTCTCTCCTAGAGCAGATGCTTGATTCGATAAATCACACAGCTTTGCATAAAACTCTCCAATTATTTCTTATTCTTGCATCCTTAGGCTCTCAAGTCTTGATGTTAGCATTTGCATCTTCGGTTGTTTAATAGTGAAGGTACTTTCATGAGCAATCTTCAATATATCCCAAACAAACTTAACAACAATGCATTCGGAAATCCTTTTGAATTCCTGTAAGTCTACTCAACAAAAGATGGCATCTAAGACTTTGGAGTTTATGTTTGCAAGCTTCTCTTATACAGTAGTCCATTGAGCTTCAAGCTTTGCTACTCTCTCACTTTTAGAATCAATTATAGGAGTCTCCCATCCTGCAAGAATTGCACGTCATGCCTTCTCATCAGTGGATTTTATATAAGCCTTCATACATGCTTTCCAATAAGCATAATTGTCAATTTGTAGCTGTAACAGCCCAATTTTAGCTAAATCGAAACAGTGGTTTCGGACCCACCAAACCGATGTTAAAAAAATTATTTTAATATTATTTTATGTGTTTACAGCGTGATAGCTTGTATGTGTGAAAATTTCGTGAAGCAATTTTACTGTTTGAATGGTTAATTTGATAAAAAGGACTAAATCGCGTAAAATGCAAAATTGTTGTTCTATTAGTAAAAGGTGTTAAATAGCTAGGGTTTATTAAAGTTAAGGTACTTAAATGGTAATTAGACCAGTTTAATTGTGAGTGGACAAATATGGACAAGCATTAAGTGATTTTTAAGTTATATTACAAAGGTTAAAATAGTAAAATGGTTATTATTGTTGATTAAATAAAACAAAGCCATTTTATTCATCTTTCTTCATCTTTGTTGCCGAAAATTTCAAGGACAATAAAACTATTCTTTAAGTTTTGCATTCGGCCAACTCCTAGCTTGATTAAGGTACGGTTTTAGCTCGATTTTAATGATTTTTATGTTTTTGTAATCGTTGCAGCTCAATCTAGCTAGCTTGTACCTTTTATTTTGACACTGTTAAAGATTTTGAGAGTTGCCATTGTTGAATCTATGAGTTCTTTGATGTTTATTGTTGAAATATGAAAGCTTGATGATAGTTTTACATGTTTTGTTAAGTTATTTTTGATGAAAATGCATAATATGGATTAAATTGTGAAATCTGCGAATTGAGTGGTTGAAATGTGAAATAAATGAAAGTTTTGGACTGCTAGGGACCTATGTGTAATTCAGCCAAGCATGGGTTTTGTTGAGTTGTATAAATTTTATGTATTTGTGAAATAGGGACTAAATTGATTAAATGCAAAAGTTTAGGGGCTAATGTGCAAATAGGCCTAAATGCATGTTTTGAACTAAATTGAATGAATGGTTGAATAAATAAGTTAACTTTGAATTCATATAGATCAAGAAAGAAAGAATTCGGATTTAGATCGGGGGAAAAGCAAGGTTATCGAGTAGTCGACCCGATCCGTCAATTACGCATACGAGGTAAGTTCGTATGTGGTAATTTCATTATAAATGTATGTTTATTGCTTTGATATTGCATAAAATGTGATTACGAGATTACGGATAATGTTTGAATTGTGAATACGACTCTATGGATATGTTCGACGATGATTCGACAAGCGTGAAATCCCGGTTGAACCTTAGGAATAGTTAGGATGCTAGTGACATGTCATTAGGTTATTGTGTTGGCTTCGGGCCACGATATCGGCACTTCGGGTGCGAGTTATACCTTGATTTGGCTTTGGGCCATGGTATAGGTATTTCGGAGATGAGTTACCTTGATTTGGCTACGGGCCATGGTATAGGTACTGCAGGGATAAGTTACCTTGATTTGGCTACGGGCCATGGTATAGGTACTTATCAATTGAGATCATTGAATATCCGATTTCTATTCCGAATGGTTCAACGGGTAAACGAATGATTTGATTGAGAAAGTGGTTGGTACGAGGCTATACAGGTATGTACAGAACCTATTCGAGTATTAAATAGTGAAAGTTCGATGAGATTGTAATTGATCATGTTTTGAGACATGAGAAAGGTTTGTAGTTAATGTGTATATGGTTTTGTCATATGTAATTGGTTAATTTGCATTTATTCGATGAATTAAGTTATTCACATACGAGCTTACTAAGCTATGAAGCTTACTTTGTGTTATTTTCCTATGTTTTATAGTGAATCAAGGCTAGCTCGGATCCGAGAGTCGTTGGGAATATCATCGCACTATCAAACATCTAAGTTGGTACTTTTGAGTTATACATTGATGGTATATGGCATATATAGGCTAGATGTGGTATTTTGGTTGTGGTTATAGCCATGAGAGTTGCTTTGTAAATGATGTAAATTTTGATGTGTGTTTGGCTATTAGAAATGGCTTGTAAATATATATGTTTTAGTTTGTACATATAGCCATGAGTGATGGCTTATTTTGGCATGTTTGGTATGAATATGGTTATGGTTTTATAGTTTCTTAAATGGTTAGTTGATTTGTAGAGTATAAATGCTTGAGAAATGCTTTGATGAAGTATGATTTTAGAAGTTAAATTGATAAGTATTTGGTTAGGTAAATGTCATTGAATTGAATATTGAATTTGGTTGAAATGGATATAGTATGAATGGTGCATTTGGTTGATGATTTTGGCTGTTTAATTGTATGATGAAATGGTACCATTTTGGTTGTTTAAGTGAGCATGAGTTGGGGTGGCAAATTGGCCTTGCAAATGGCCTATTTTTGTCCACAGGGGCAGAGACACGGGCATGTGTCTCGGCCGTGTGCGACACACGGACATGTTACACGGCCATGTGTCCCCTGGTGTTGAAATTGAATTGAAGTCAGTATGCTCCACACGGTCTCACACACGGGCGTGTGACCAGCTGTGTGGTACAAGTCAGTATACCCCCTAATTGGCACACGACCTGGCACACGGGTGTGTGACTTGGCCGTGTTACATAAGTCAGTATACCCTACAGGTTTGGCATGGCCTAGCAGATGGCCTGGCACACGGGTGTGTGTGGCCACTTTGAAGGGCACACGGGCCTGTGGTTGGCCGTGTGATCCAAGTCAGTATGTATGCCCTATTTTCACACGGCCTGAGACACGAACGTGTCTGGAGCCGTGTGAGGCACACGGCCTGTTCACACGGGCATATGACCTCTGTATGGTTGAAATATTTCTAAGTTTTCTAAAATTTTTGTATGTTATCGGTTTAGTCCCGAACCATTTCTAAAGCATGTTTAAGGCCTCGTAGGCCCTTTTAAGGGACAATGTGATTCTGTTGAATGATTTATGAGAATGTATGCTATATGTTGTGAATTGATCGGTAATACCTCGTAACCCTATTTTGGCGACGGATACGGGTTAGGGGTGTTACATTTTATTGGTATCAGAGCTACGGTTTAGTCGATTCTAGGACTAACGTAGCGTGTGTGAGAGTCTAGCTATACATGCCATATATACTTTGCGATAGTGTGATGATTATTGACAGCTTAAATTGTGTTTTCGTATAGTAATGGATCATGAACGAGCTATAGCTAATGACGTAGAGAGTAATACGCCTGCTCCCGCGCAAGGGACAGCGCCATCTGATTCTAGACCTATGTCGAGTAGTCACGGAGGTGAGGCTAAAGAAGCTTTTTTCCAAATGATGAACGAATGGTTCACCCAATATGTTCAGATGAAACCGGCTACTCAACAACCTCCACCCCCACCTATTCCTCAACAAATCCCTGTTGTTCCTCAAGTTATAGATCCGATACGGTTGAACAAGCCACCAGTAGATAAGATTTGTAAATATGGGGCTAAAGAGTTCCGAGCTACTGCTGATGATGATGCTGAGAGAGCTGAGTTTTGGCTCAAAAATACGATTCGAGTATTCGATGAATTGTCTTGTACTCCTCATGAATGTATTAAATGTGCTATATCTTTACTGGGAGACACCGCTTGTCAATGGTGGAACACATTGGTATCTGTGGTTTTGAAAGAACGGGTTACTTGGGAGTTCTTTCTATCCGAATTTCGAAAGAAATACATCAGTCAAATATTTCTCCATCAAAAGCATAAAGAGTTTCTAGAATTAAGACAAGGTCGAATGACTGTAACCGAGTATGAAAGAGAATTTGTACGGTTGAGTAAATATGCCAGAAAGTATGTTTCTACCGAAGAGATTATGTGTAAACGGTTCGTTGATGGGTTGAGCGACGATATAAAACTACTAGTCAGAACTCTAGAGTTGAAAGAATTTGTCGTTCTGGTTGAAAGGGCTTGTAAAGCAGAGGATCATAGCAAAGAAAAGAGAAAAGGAGATTCAGAAGCTAGATACTCGAGAAAAAGATCAATGAGTAAGTCGTATCAATCTTCAGCAAAGAAATCCAGAGATTCGTACATTTGCCCAAATGCTTCAAATGAATATTCGAACAGAGATCGTAGAAAACCATACTCAGGTTCTAAAGCTTAAGCTACATTAGTATCGAGTGTTGACAGTGTGAGAGATAACAAACCCGAGTTTCAGTAGTGTGGCAGACGACATTTTGGAGAATGCTGGAATAAAAATAATAAAGCTTGTTACAAATGTGGTTCGCTAGATCATTTCATTCGAGATTGCCCTGAGCTGGATGAGAAAGATAAAGTTCTGAATGTGAGACCAAGTAACACGTCGAATAGAGGTAGACCACCTAGATTTGCCGGAAATGTAAGTTGTAGTAAAGGGGTGACAAAGGATTCAGCTGTGAGGTCCGAGGCCAGAGCACCTTCTAGAGCCTAGGCTATTCGCGCTCGCGAAGAAGCATCATCTCCTACTTTCATTCTCTATGACACTAATGTGATTGCATTGATAGATCCAGGATCAACTCATTCTTATATATGTATGAATTTAGTATCTAGTAAGACTTTGCCTGTAGAGTCCACTGAATTTGTGATTAGAGTATCGAACCCCTAAGGTAAATGTGTTTTGGTTGACAAAGTCTGCAAGAATTTTCCATTAATGAATCGGGCTTTCTATTTTTTGGCTAATCTGATGTTGTTTCCATTCGATGAATTTGATGTGATATAGGGTATGGATTGATTAACGGTGCATGATGCTATAGTGAATTGTAGATGAAAGACAATATAATTGAAATGTCAGAATAATGAGACTATTAGAATTGAATCTGATGATCTGAATAGTTTGCCAGTTGTGATCTCGTCTATGTTAGCTCAAAGATTTGTGAAAAAGGGGTGTGAAGCTTATCTTGCTTATGTACTTGATACGAAAGTGATAGAAACAAAGATTGAATTAGTGCCAGTTGTGTGCGAGTATCTAGATGTATTTCCCTAAGAGTTACCAGGTTTACCACCTATCAGAGAGGTTGAGTTTGGTATTGAATTAGTATCAGGAACAATGCCGATATCGATAGCTCCGTACAGAATGGCTCCGACAGAGTTAAAAGAATTGAAAGCTCAGTTGCAAGAGTTGACAGATAGAGGTTTTTCTAGACCGAGTTTCTCTCCCTGGGGTGCACCGGTGTTATTTGTGAAAAGGAAAGATGGCACGATGAGAATGTGTATAGACTATCGACAACTCAACAAAGTGACGATTAAGAATAAATACCCTTTTCCATGAATAGATGATTTGTTTGATCAGTTAAAAGGGGCAACAATATTTTGGAAAATTGATTTGAGATCAGGTTATTACCAGTTGCGAGTTAAAGACTCAGATGTGCCAAAGACTACATTTAGAACAAGGTACAGACACTACGAATTTCTTGTTATGCCTTTCGGACTAACAAATGCACCTGCTATTTTTATGGACTTGATGAACCAAATTTTCAGGCCATACTTAGACCGATTCGTAGTTGTGTTTATTGATGACATTTTGATTTACTCTCATGATGAATCTGAGCATGCCGAGCATTTGAGAATCATGTTACAAACTTTGAGAGATAAATAGTTGTTTGCAAAGTTCAGCAAATGTGAGTTTTGGTTACGAGAGGTTGGTTTTCTGGGACATATAGTTTCAGCCGAGGGTATCCGAGTTGTCCCGAGCAAAATTTCTGCGATTATAGATTGGAAGCCTCCGAGAAATGTATCCGAAGTCCGTAGTTTACTGGGACTAGCCGGCTATTATAGACAATTTGTGAAAGGTTTCTCGATGATTGCGACTCCGATGACACTATTGCTTCAAAAAGATGTTAAATTTGAGTGGTCAGAAAAGTGTGAGCAGAGCTTCGAGTAGTTGAAAGCATTATTGACAGAGGCACCAGTGTTAGTTTAGCCTGAGTCGGGTAAATAATTCGTAGTTTTCAGTGATGCATCATTAAATGGCTTGGGTTGTGTTTTGATGCAGGAAGGAAAAGTTGTAGCTTATACCTCGAGATAGTTGAAGCCGCACGAAAAGAATTATCCGATGCACGATCTAGAGTTAGTCGCGATAGTGTTCGCATTGAAAATTTGGCGTCATTACTTGTTTGGTGAGACATGCCATATTTATACCGACCACAAAAGCTTAAAATATTTGATGACTCAGAAAGATTTGAATTTGCGACAGCGGAGATGGCTAGAATTGCTAAAAGACTATGAATTAGTGATTGATTATCATCCGGGGAAAGCAAACGTAGTTGTTGATGTTTTGAGCCGAAAGTCCTTATTTGCTTTACGTGCTTTGAACACAGAATTAGCTTTTTCTGACGACGGTTTGATAGTAGCTGAGTTGAAAGCGAGACCGTTATTTTTACAATAGATTTGTGAGGCTTAAAAATTTGATAATGAATTGCAAGCAAAACGAGCTCAGTGTGAGTCGATTTCTGATTCAGAGTTTTGATTAGGGCCTGATGACTGTTTGATGTTTCGTGATAGAATATGTGTACCAAGAAATTTTGAGCTCATTCAGAAGATTCTAAACGAAGCACACAGTAATTGTTTATCAGTACATCCAGGAAGCACGAAAATGTATAATGATTTGAAACAGCTTTATTGGTGGCATGGCATGACACGAGATATCTCATAATTTGTTTCGAAATGTTTTATTTATCAGCAAGTTAAAACTGAGCATCAAGTGCCGTCGGGTTTATTACAGCCTATTATGATTCCTGAGTGGAAGTGGGATAGAGTAATAATGGATTTCGTATCGGGTTTACCCTTATCTCCGAAAAAGAAGGATGTGGTCTGGGTTGTTTTTGACAGATTGACAAAATTAGCTGATTTCATTCCGGTACGTATAGATTTCTCGCTTGATAAATTAGCTGAGTTGTATATTTCCGAAATTGTGAGATTACATGGTGTTCCCCTGTCTATTGTTTTGGATAGAGATCCAAGATTTACTTCGCGATTTTGGAAGAAATTTCAATAAGCTTTGGGTTCAAAGTTGCATTTTAGCACTGCGTTTCACCTGCAAACGGATGGTCAATCCGAACGAGTTATTCAGATATTTGAGGATATGTTGTGTTGTTGCATTCTTGAGTTTGAAGGTAGTTGGGAGAAATATCTACCGCTGATTGAATTTGCTTACAATAATAGCTTTCAATTGAGTATAAAGATGGCACCATACAAAGCTCTATACGGTCGTAAATGTAGAAAACCATTATACTGGACTGAGCTTAGAGAAAATAAGATTCACGGGGTTGATCTGATCAGAGAGACTGAAGAAAAAGTGAAACTAATTCATGATAGTTTGAAAGCAGCTTCGGATTGACAGAAATCGTACGCAAACTTGAAACGGAAAGATATTGGGTTCCAGATCGAGGATAAAGTGTTTTTGAAAGTGTCACCGTGGAAAAAAAATATTATGGTTTGGTCGAAAAGGGAAATTGAGTCTGCGATTCATCGGACCGTATGAGATTACTGAGCGAGTTGGGCCAGTGGCATATCGACTATCTTTGCCGTCTGAGTTAGAGAAAATACATAATGTGTTTCATGTGTAGATGCTTCGACGATAACGATCCGACCCTTCACATGTCATTTCCCTGACCGAGGTTGAAATTTAGTTTGTCATGTCATATGCTGAAAAACTGATTCGAATTTTAGCTCGTAAGATCAAAGAGATGAGAAATAAGAAAATAGCGTTAGTGAAATTATTATGGCATCGACACGGGGTTGAAGAAGCTACATGGGAACCCAAAGATTCTGTGAGAAAACAATACCCGAACCTATTCACTGGTAAGATTTTCGGGGACGAAAATCCTTAAGGTGGGAGAGTTGTAACAGCCCGATTTTAGCTAAATCAGAACAGTGGTTTCAAAACCACCAAACCGATGTCAGAAAATTATTTTAATATTATTTTATGTGTTTACAGCATGATAGCTTGTTTGTGTGAAAATTTCGTGAAGTAATTTTACTGTTTGAATGGTTAATTTGATAAAAAGGACTAAATCGCGTAAAATGAAAAAGTGTTGTTCTATTAGTAAAAGGTGTTAAATAGCTATGGTTTATTAAAGTTAAGGTCCTTAAATGGTAATTAGACCATATTAATTGTGAGTGGACAAAGATGGACAAGCATTAAGTGATTTTTAAGTTATATTACAAAGGTTAAAATAATAAAATGGTTATTATTGTTGAATAAATAAAACAAAGCCATTTTATTCATCTTTCTTCACCTTTGTTGCCGAAAATTTGAAGGAAAATAAAACCATTCTTTAGTTTTTGCATTCGGCCAACTCCTAGCTTGATTGAAGTACGGTTTTAGCTCGGTTTTTAATGATTTCTATGTTTTTTTAATCGTTGCAGCTCAATCTAGCTAGCCCGTACCTTTAATTTCCAAACTGTTAAAGATTTTGAGAATTGCCATTGTTGAATCTATGAGTTCTTTGATGTTTATTGTTGAAATATGAAAGCTTGATGATAGTTTTTCATGTTTTGTTAAGTGATTTTTGATAAAAATGCATAATAGGGAATAAATTGTGAAATGTGAAAATTGAGTGGTTGAAATGTGAAATAAATGAAAGTTTTGGACTGCTAGGGACCTATGTGTAATTCGGCCAAGAGTGGGTTTTGTTGAATTGTATAAATTTTGTGTATTTGTGAAATAAGGACTAAATTGATTAAATGCAAAAGTTTAGGGGCTAATGTGCAAATAGGCCTAAATGTATGTTTTGGACTAAATTGAATGAATGGTTGAATAAATAAGTTAATTTTGAATTCATATAGATCAAGAAAGAAATAATTCGAATTTAGATCGGGGGAAAAGCAAGGTTATCAAGTAGTCAACCCGATCCGTTAATTACGAATATGAGGTAAGTTCGTATGTGGTAATTTCATTATAAATGTATGTTTATTGCTTTGATATTGCATAAACTGTGATTACGAGATTACGGATAATGTTTGAATTGTGAATACGACTCTATGGATAACTTCGACAATGATTCGACAAGCGTGAAATCCCGGTTGAACCTTAGGAATAGTTAGGATGCTAGTGACATGTCATTAGGTTATTTTGTTGGCTTCGGGCCACGATATTGGCACTTCGGGTGTGAGTTATACCTTGATTTGGCTTCGGGCCATGATATAGGTATTTCGGAGATGAGTTACCTTGATTTGGCTACGGGCCATGGTATAGGTACTCCGGGGATAAGTTACCTTGATTTGGCTACGGGCCATGGTATAGGTACTTATCAATTGAGATAATTGAATATTCGATTTCTATTCTGAATGGTTCAACGGGTAAACGAATGATGTGATTGAGAAAGAGGTTAGTACGAGGCTATACAGGTATGTATAGAACCTATTCGAGTATTAAATAGTGAAAGTTCGATGAGATTGTAATTGATCATTGATAAACCGTAATTTATACATACTTTAATCCCACATTTAGCATGCTTTTTGGATGATTTATCCTTTGAATTGTGGAATTCGATGCTCCTAATCCTTTAATTTCATGTTTTATACTTAGGAAAGCATAGAAGGATGAAACGAACGAGAAACGGGCTAAAAACGAACCAAATGGGCCAAAGTAGGAAATCAACACGGCCTGGGCCCAAGCAAAATGGCCGTGCCCCTTTAGCAGGCTCGACCACGGCCTGGATTCGATTCACACGGGTGTGCCCCTACCGTGACAAAGAGGAATTTCACTCGGATTAGGATACCTGGGGGCCAAGTAAGACATCCCGAAAGCCTATAGAAACACCCTAGAGGGCAACCAAGAAGGGGGAGTCGACAGAAGCTTTTTGTCATGGGGCGTCCAGCTAGGCCAAGGTGCCAAGCCAGAAAGGTCAGAATTGTGGGATTTACTCGAAGAAAGCCAGTTGATTAATCTCAAGAAGCTGAAATCATACTCAAGACGGAGGATCTCTACTTCAATTCCTTCAGGAGGGGTTTTAGGGTTTTCTTATGTTTTCTTTTATCTTTTCTTCTGAGGTGTATTCTTTTATGATTATGAACTAAACCCCTCAGATACCTGAGGGGGATGAAACCTAAGACGGATCATGTTATTATTTTCTGAACTATATGATAAATACTTTATTTGTTCTTAATTATGTGTTCTTAATTCTTGTTTTGATATTTTAGGATATTGATTCAAGTATTGATGTGCTTAGGCAGAGGAGGAATAGACCCTGTCTAAGAGTAGATCTAGCATAGTTAAGCGGAGTTGATCGCAACCCTAGAGATAGGATGACGAAAATCTACCGGATTAGGGTCAAACCTAATATGGGAGTCCATAGATCGAGTTAATGCAATCCTAGGGGTTTTAATTAGAAAGAGATTTCAATTAATCAACCTAGGGTTAGATGTTAGTAGCCTCGAGAGAGGTATTAATATAAATTAGGGAATCCTACAGATCAAGTCAATGAATAAATCGTCTGGTTCAGAGTTAAATAACAAGTGAAGTCTAGGTGGATTCTTCCTTGGGTATCGTCTTAAACAATTGTTTTTTCCCACAAGTATTTCCCCAATTCATTCTCTGTGTCTTAGCGTCTTTAGCTTAGTAGTTAGTTAATTTTAGAATAAACAACAATTACCTTAATTTTTAGGCAAAATAATAAAAAGAAAGTCAGTATTAGTACTTTTGGTTCCTTTGGGTTCGACAATCCGGTCTTGCCACTAAGCTATACTACTGTTCGATAGGTGCACTTGCCTCAATCGTGGTGATAGTTAGTTTCTAGGTTAGATCATTCATCATATAAATATTAAGACTATCGATACCAACGATCAAGTTTTTGGCGCCGTTGTCGGGGAACTAAAATATTAAGAACGCTCAATTTTTATTTCTTTAGCCATTTTTATTATTTTTGAGATTTACTTTTATTTTGATTTTAACTTTGCTAATTTTTCTTCTTTTATTTGTTCCTAGCAGGTACCTCTAGTTTATGACTAGAAGGAACCCGAAAGGACCCTTAATCTACGATAGTGATATTGAAGGCATCGTTCGCAGAAATCATAGAGAAATAAGGCGAAGCTTAAATTACATAGAAGAAGAGCAAGAGGACGATACTAATAACACGGAAGAGATGGCTGATCACCAGAATAATCCAATCCCTCCTGTGGTTGTCGAAAATCCTCCTCCTCGAGCCATTTATGATTATGCTAAACCTAATTTAACAGGAACTGAGTCAAGTATTGTTAGACCTGCTATTGCTACAAATAATTTTGAATATAAACCTAACACTATACAGATGATACAACAGTTTGTTCAGTTTGATGGTTTGCAGGATGAGGATCCTAACACACACTTAGCAAATTTTCTAGAATTTTGTGATACCTTCAAAATAAATGGCGTTTCTGATGATGCCGTCCGTCTTCGGTTATTTCCCTTCTCCTTGAGGAACAAAGCAAAACAGTGGTTGAATTCTCTTCCACGAGGATCAATCACTACATGGGAGCAAATGACCGAAAACTTTTATTAAAATATTTTCCGCCGGTTAAAACGGCTAAGTTAAGGAATGATATCTCTTCTTTTGTGCAGATGGATTTAGAGACACTTTATGATGCATGGGAGAGATACAAAGATCTATTGAGAAGGTGCCCACACCATGGATTACCCTTGTGGCTACGTGTCCAAACCTTTTACAATGGTGTCAACCCCCTTCAACCAGCAGCTTGATTGATTGAGCCACACGAAACAACTGAACAACAAAACTCCTGAAGCGGCCTACGAGTTTATAGAAGAGATGTCACTGAATAATTATCAGTGGCAAGTCACGAGGACAAGGCCAACAAAAGCCGCTAGTGTTTTTAACCTAGATGCAGTAACCATGCTATCAAACCAGGTAGAACTTTTAAGCAAGAAAATTGATGGTTTATGTGGTTCTTCGCAGGTACATCCAGTAATGCAGTGCGAAACAAGTGGTGTGTGGCGAATCCTGAGTACCCACCCTACGGACATGGCATGGAAAGCGAACAAATGAACTATGTGGGTAACAATTTCAGATCTCAAAATAACCATTATAGTAATACTTATAATCCAGGTTGTAGGAACCACCCCAATTTTTCATGGGGTGGGCAAGGGAATCAGAGACAGCAACCCCCTCCAAACTTCCAACAACAGCCCTACCCACAGGAAAAGAAGCCGAACCTTGAGGAGATGCTGACAAAATTCATAGCGGTGTCAGAAACATGTTTCTAAAACACCGAAACAACACTTAAAAATCAACAAGCATCGATTCAAGGGATCGAGAACCAGTTAGAGCAACTTGCTAAGCTGATTTTCGAACGACCACAAGGAAGCCTACCAAGCAACACTGAGACTAACCCAAAGGAGCAAATTCAAGCCATAACAGCTCATGATGGTGTAGGGTTAGATGAGCCCAATTTAAGGCAAGAGAATGTGGTAGAAGAAGGTAAAGCTGAGGGAAGTCATGATAAGCCAAAACCGGTAATTAAGGAGTACCAACCTCGTATCCCATACCCCGATGCGATGAAAAAGGACAACACAGACGAACAATTCGGTAAATTTCTTAAACTTTTAAAGAAATTACATATTAACTTACCGTTTCTCGAAGCTCTTTCGCAGATGCCAGATTCAAGGAAATTTTTAAAAGAACTTTTGAAAAACAAACGGAGGTTAGACGAGGCATCGCATGTGGAGCTAAACGTAGTATGCTTAGCAATTCTACAAAACAAACTACCACGAAAATTAAAAGATCCAGGGAGTTTTACAATTCCATGCTTAATCGGTAGTTTATCTATTGATAATGCTTTAGCTGATTTAGGGGAAAGTATAAATGTTATACCTTATAAAATGTTTAAACAGCTAGGTCTAGGGAAACCCAAACAAACTAGGATGAGCATCTAATTAGCTGATAAAACTATTAGAATTCCTAAGGGTATAATTGAAGATGTACTCGTGAAAATTGATAAATTCGTATTCCCAGTAGATTTTGTCATTTTAGACATGAATGAGGACAATACGATCCCTTTAATTTTAGGAAGACCCTTTTTAGCAACTGCTAGAACTAAAATTGACATTGATACTGGCGAACTCATACTTCGTGCAGGCGACGAGACAGTCACTCTTCAAGCTCTTGACTCGGCTAGGACATCGAGTGATAGAGGTGAGAAAGTAAATTCAATTGATAACAAATTTGTTCAACCTTCCTCACAGGAAGCACCACGGAACTACACAACGGAGCCAGATCCTAGACCTCATGCAAACAAGGAAATAACTCATGAGGAACGAAGGCTTCAGATCGATGAACTAGACGAGTGGAAGACACATTTTAAAGAGAAATTAGGGATACACGCAGTAGAACCAACGCCATTCCATGGGACAAACAAATTTAAGATCGGAGATCAGGTATTATTAGATAAAACAGACCCTCGAATATCTCCTTCAGACCTTAATACAAACGAAGAAATCTCTTTTAAGGTAATCAATATTTTCCCATACGGAACAGTCAAGGTAAGTAATCCTATTTTCTGTACTTTTAAAGTAAACGCTACTCGACTTAAGTTATATCATGATAGTAGAACTGATAGCATGAAAGAGGATGTTCAACTCTTCAAACCACCCTGATTATGCGAATGAGAGGTGAGTCTAGCTTAAGACTTTAAACGAGCACTTCTCAGGAGGCAACCCGAGCACTAACTCCATTAATTTTTATATTTTTATTTGTTACTTTTATTTCCCTTTTGTAGTATCTAACTATTAACCAACCAAAGTGTAGGTTTCCGTGCCACACGACCTTGCACACAGGCGTGGCCGTGGCCGTGTGGGCATCACGGATTTACACACTGGCATGGCAGAGGTTGTACGAGCAAGGACGAAAAAATCCCCAGGTCATGGACGGCTATAAATTGCCACGACCGTGCGATATGGCCATGGCCGACACTGGAGAAGCCACACGGGCATAAGCCACGCCCATGCTTTGAGGTCGTGGCCGACACTAAGAAAGAGACATGGGCGTGGAGACCTTTCACACAGGCGTGGGAAAAACGAACGAGCCACCACACGGCCGTGCGATACGGCCGTCCGGCGTAACACGCCCATGACACACGGGCGTGGGGATGTACCAGACCTGAAATCTCTATTTAAAAACACCCCTCTCCCTTTCCCACCTACTCTCCATTCCTTTTCTTCCATTCCCTTTCACCCTTCTCTTTTCCATTCCTTCTCATTCTCCTGTCCCAAACTCTTCATTTTCACCTTACCTATGTCGAAGAAGCAGAAGGACCCTAGTACAGTATCCCTATGGGAGACCAATCTACATAAGTTCATGCCGGCCGCTTCATTTACTCGACAAGCTGAGGACGCTTGAGGCCATTTAGTTTTTATTTGTCTTTTCTCTTCTCATTTATTTTCCTTCTCTTTGACTCTCTTATGTTAAATCTAGTTTATTTTATTTTAGTTTCTTGGTTTTAGGTTCTTCAGGCTGCTTGGGAATCACACCACCACGACCCTAGTATCCACCTCTACAGAAATGTCTTCCTCCAACGCGGCCCGAATTTTGTGACCCCATAAAAAAATTCAAGAAGTTTCACTTCTCGCCCTATCTTTTGATTTTCTGTATATATATCTATCTTTGTACATTGAGGGCAATGTACATCTTAAGTGTGGGGGGTTGAATCTTAAAAGTGCCTAACTTTTTTCATTATTCTCAAATCCCTAAATTAATTCTTATGGAGAGGTGTCAACAATACTTTCCCTAAATTATATCTTGTTCTTAAGTAAATGTTCTCATATTACTGTTAGAATGAAATTTCCTTTGATTCATGATTTTTATTGATATGTTTTGGATTAATTCATTGATAATTATACAGTGATGATTTAAACTTTAGGAGACTAGAGAATCAAGCAGGATAAGTCTATTTTTCAGAAGTAAAAATTTTGTTAGGTTGTCTACCCGAATCTAATTATTACTTTGAAGTTTGAAATTTACAAGGTTGATATAAAAAAGCCCATAATTTTTGTGAGATTTTGAGCCTTTCAGAGCATACATTTTTCGTGCTCACTTTATTGATTATGAGTGTGTCAACATTGATTTGTTATTCTAGAACTTGCTTCGATTATACATGTCGAGACCACACCTTTGATTTGATATGCTAAGATGATGAAGGCACTTAGGTTTTAACCCACTTACTCCATAAAGCCTACCTTCACAATTAACCCCTAGTGAACCCCTTTGATCTTAACGAACCATTTATTGACTCACCCACTAATATAAACCCAAAACCCATCTTGTATTTGTTATCACCACTTCTCTTGACTAACTCTTTTTTGTCGAGATTTGATTTCAGAAGTTACCTAACTATGTTTTCTATTTCAGTTATTAAATTTTATCTTATTATTATTGTACTTGATTTGTTCTTAAAAAAAACAAAAAATCGAAGTATATTTATTATTAGTTCTATGATTAAATGAGCTTATACGTTTAAATTCCACATATTGAAGTAGAAGTTCGTAATTATTAGTAATGGAGTTTTAATTGATGTAATTATTCAGGATTAGTTCATTTTTCTAGTTAGGTAAATTGTCAATTCAATCTCGATTCTAACCCTCTAATTCATCCTTTATCCACACCTTCAACCCAAGCCCCATTACAACCCTTTTTAAAGACCTTTTGATTTGTGTATCATCTCATACTATAGTGGTAGAGATTTGATTTTCATGCAAGCCTATGGGATTAACCTTTCGTGTTCGACTTTTGAGTGCTTAATTTTGAACCTTAAACACTTTGAGTGATTTGAGTGAATATTTAGTGAGGATGTCAACTTTTATCGATTTTGAATTAAAGGTAATTATTTAGTTAAGGGGAAACACCTATTTTTCGTACTATAAAAACTATGACTTTGATTGTTTGAATCTTTAGGAACCTTCCGGTTAAATTATCAATGTATGAATTACCTATGAATTATGATGAAACACTGTTGATGAAGGTTATGAATTGAGGAAGTTCGTTTTAATTGCGAGTTGAGAATTTTGCTTGAGGACAAGCAAATGCTTAAGTGTGGGGGTATTTGATAAACCGTAATTGATACATATTTTAATCCCACATTTAGCATGCTTTTTGGATGATTTATCCTTTGAATTGTGGAATTCGATGCTCCTAATCCTTTAATTTCATGTTTTATACTTAGGAAAGCATAGGAGGATGAAAAGAATGAGAAACAGACTAAAAACGGACCAAATGGGCCAAAGTAGGAAATCAACACGGCTTGGGCCCAAGCCACACGGCCGTGCCCCTTTAGCAGGCTCGACCACGGCCTGGATTCGATTCACACGGGCGTGTCCCTGCCGTGACAAAGAGGAATTTCACTTGGATTAGGATACTTGGGGGCCAAGTAAGGCATCCCGAAAGCCTATATAAACACCTTAGAGGGCAACCTAGAAGGGGGAGTCGACAGAAGCTTTTTATCAGAGGGCGTCCAACTAGGCCAATGAGCCAAGCCAGAGAGGTCAGAATTGTGGGATTTACTCGAAGAAAGTCAGTTGATTCATCTCAAGAAGCCGAAATCATACTCAAGACTGAGGATCTCTCCTTCAATTCCTTCAGGGGGTTTTAGGGTTTTCTTATGTTTTGTTTTATCTTTTCTTCTGAGATGTATTCTTTTATGATTATGAACTAAACCCCTCAAATACCTAAGGGGGATGAAACCCAAGACGGATCTTGTTATTATTTTCTGAACTATATGATAAATACTTGATTTGTTCTTAATTATGTGTTCTTAATTCTTGTTTTGATATTTCAGGATATTGATTCCAGTATTGATGTGCTTAGGCAGAGGAGGAATAGACCCTATCTAAGAGTAGATCTAGCATAGTTAAGCGGAGTTGATCGCAACCCTAGAGATAGGATGATGAAAATCTGTCAGATTAGGGTCAAACCTAATATGGGAGCCCATATATCGAGTTAATGCAATCCTAGGGGTTTTAATTAGAAAGAGATTTCAATTCATCAACCTAGGGTTAGACGTTAGTAGCCTCGAGAGAGGTATTAATATAAATTAGGGAATCCTACGGATCAAGTCAAGTGAATAAATCGTGCGGTTCGAGTTAAATAACAAGTGAAGTCTAGGTGGATTCTTCCTTGGGTATCGTCTTAATCAATTGGTTTTTCCCACAAGTATTTCCCCAATTCATTCTCTGTGTCTTAGCGTCTTTAGCTTAGTAGTTAGTTAATTTTAGAATAAACAACAAATACCTTAATTTTTAGGCTAAATAATAAAAAGAAAGTCAGTATTAGTACTTTTGGTTCCTTTGGGTTCGACAATCCGGTCTTGCCACTAAGCTATACTACTGTTCGATAGGTGCACTTGCCTCAATCGTGGTGATAGTTAGTTTCTAGGTTAGATCATTCATTATATAAATATTAAGACTATCGATAACACACGATCAATCATGTTTTGAGACGTGAGAAAGGTTTGTAGTTAATGTGTATATGGTTTTGCCATGTGTAATTGGTTAATTTGCATTTATTCGATGAATTAAGTTTTTCACATACGAGCTTACTAAGATATGAAGCTTACTTTGTGTTATTTTCCTATGTTTTATAGTGAATCAAGGCTAGTTCAGATCCAGGAGTAGTCGAGAATATCATCGCACTATCAAACATCTAAGTTGTTACTTTTGAGTTATACATTGATGGTATATGGCATGTATAGGCTAGATGTGGTATTTTGGTTGTGGTTATAGCCATGAGAGTTGGCTTGTAAATGATGTAAATTTTGATGTGTGTTTGGCTATTAGAAATGGCTTGTAAATATATATGTTTTAGTTTGTACATATAGCCATGAGTGCTGGCTTATTTTGGCATGTTTGGTATGAATATGGTTATGGTTTTATAGTTGCTTAAATGGTTAATTGATTTGTGGAGTATAAATGCTTGAGAAATGCTTTGATGAAGTATGATTTTAGAAGTTAAATTGATAAGTATTTGATTAGGTAAATGGCATTGAATTAAATATTGAATTTGGTTGAAATGGATATAGTATGAATGGTGCATTTGGTTGATGATTTTGGCTGTTTAATTGTATGACGAAATGGTACCATTTTGGTTGTTTAAGTGAGCATGGGTTGGGGTGGCAAATTGGCCTTGCAAATGGCCTATTTTTGACCACACGGGCAGAGACACGGGTGTGTGTCTCGGCCGTATGCGACACACGGTCATGTTACACGGCTGTGTGTCCCCTGGTGTTGAAATAGAATTGAAGTCAATATGCTCCACACGGTTTCACACACGGACGTGTGACCGACCGTGTTACATAAGTCAGTATACCCTACAGGTTTAGCACGGCCTAGCACATGGCCTGGCACCCGGGCGTGTATGGCCACTTTGAAGGACACACAGGCTAGACACACGGGCGTGTGGTTGGCTGTGTGACCCAAGTTAGTATGTATGCCCTGTTTCCACACGGCCTAAGACACGGACGTGTGACCCCTGTATGGTTGAAATAATTCTAAGTTTTTCAAAATTTTTGTATGTTATCGGTTTAGTCCCGAATCATTTTTAAAGCATGTTTAAGGCCTCGTAGGCCGTTTTAAGGGACAATGTGATTGTGTTGAATGATTTATGGGAATGTATGCTATATGTTGTGAATTGATCGGTAATACCTCGTAACCTTATTCTGGTGATGGATACGGGTTAGGGGTGTTATAGTAGCATTGGGGGTCTTAAAGTAGATGAACCTTTCATAGCTTGGATCTAGCAACACTAAGGATCTTCGCTAGCTAATTAAAGTGGTAAGCTTTGATACCAATTGTTGAAAGGAAACAGTTGTTGAGAAACAAGTTAGGTTCTCAGAAGGAGTGAAAATGGAGTGGACACTCCTTTGGACACTCCTTCAAGCATTGTGTGCAACAAAAAAAGCAAGGGACACAAAGTTTGTTTACATAGTTCAATTTTCCCATGTCTGCGAAGCCTAGCTCAATGAGAAATATTCACTATCTTCAAACTCTTACACAATGATCCTATATCTATCACAAACTTGTGACAATTTCCCCACTTGTATCTTTGAAGACTAAAACCCTCAGCACTAAATTCACCCTGTGAATTTAACAAGTAAAACCACAACACAAGAGGTTTTATTATCAATATGCACTCAAAAAATATAGTTCCTTATTTGAACATATTTAGTGCTCTAAATTCGAAGTAAATAAACCTATACATTTCTCTCAATTATATAGAATACTTAGAGACTTGCTTACGTAAGAAGATCTATATCAGTCTGTATAAAACAACAATATAATAAGTTGAATACAACATAATAATAATGAATAAGGTAAACATGAACTCTTGGCAGCCAAGCATCAGTGTTCCAACTCAATCCAATATCTACTATTCAAGAGATTAAGTGGGGTGATTTAATTCGATCTAATCTCTAAAACATGTTTCCCCGAGTGATATGATCTTCATTGATGGGATAGATATCATCCACATAATCAACACTACTCATAACTACTATTCAATAAATTATAAACATTATAAATATCATTCAATAAATTATCAACATGATAAATATAAAAATTATCTTAAACAACTTTTGTAATCAAGGAGTGTGCACTCCCTTATACAGTGAATTATCATTTATATATTTTTCAGCCACTTAAGAATATATACTCACAACTAACAGATAAAAGACCGGTCCATGAAAAAAAACAAACAGGGGAATTCAACTAATTAAGCTAATTAATTGAGGGGCTTTTTTTGGCCAAATTAATTGAGGGTTTAGTAATTTGAAAACAACAAAATGTTTAGTATTTGAGTACATCCGGCATGAAACCGTTAAGATAAAATACAAATTAATTGCGACAACCACCCCAAGTGTCTACATTTTAATCCCTAAAAATAAGCAAAGTTTCTTAGAAAAAGACAAGGGAAATGACAATAATATTTAGTTTGGACGATAAAAGAAAAGAACTCTCACAGGTTGTATTGTTCTTGTCGTTTTGCCATTGGTTAACATAAGTTGATATATGATAATAAGTGTCTATTAAAATCTATTTAAAAATTTAAAATTAAATAAACACATATAATAATCTTAACTATTCATTCTTACCGGCTCTCCAACCTTTTTTAGGTTTAAATGTGAAGCACCTAACCATCGAAGACAAGGGGAGAGCTAGTATAATAATCTTAACTATGTTTTGAAACTTTCTTTCCACTAACAATATACTAAATAATATCCCTTAAAAATATTACTAAAAAATAGCCCTTCAATTTTTTTTTTCCAAATATAAGAGATTGTCATATATGTGTTTATATAGAATAGAAGAGAGATTCAATTTCTCCAGAATAAAATTTAAGTGATTTTATAATTTTTCGTATTTTTTATATAATTAATATTTTAATAATTCAACTGTTAAATTTATTAAGATATTTATACTTTTCATGCATGTTAATTTTTGAATCGATCAAATATTTCAATCATATTGATATAAAATATCGCATATATTAATATATATATATATGACTATTGATTTTTTTACATAAAATAAGTGGATATAGTTTTTAATATATATCAAATTTAATATGTATGATTTACATGAATGGAGAATAAAATATAACGATTGGATTATTAAAATATTAATAACAAAAAATTACGAAATATTATTAAACCACTTAAATTTTACATCGATATAAATAAATCTTTCTTATATATGTAATATATATAGATATATAAAAGGTAACTATCTCACCTCACCAAGTTAATCAAGCTTCCCCAACGTAGAGTCAATGAGCTACTTTATCCAAAATACCATCTTTCAATGACATTTATTTTATGCATATGTTCAATAAGTGAGTATGACTAAATGACATCATAACTTATCTAGAGGCTCTATAACAACACCTTCGATCATGAGCGAAACTAGAGGTATATAGATTATGGATAGATAAAAAATATATACCAAAGCATAATTGTTTACATGACTTTTGAATGATACTTGTGGAGTGTGTCTCGCATTTCGGATGAAACAGAATGTGACGTTGTGACGAGGAAGAGCTGACGTCACGACGATGCAATACATGGCGTCCCGACGAGCCAAACATGGCGTCATGATGTGGCTACGTGTTCCCCACTTAACCGAGCTTCTTCTCCTAGTTAAAATCTATTAACTTGTCCCAACCTAACTTTGATTATTCTAGGGTTGTTTTTGTCATATTTTCACACGAAATTAAGCATATAAATAGGACTTTTAGAAGCCCTATATTGTTTAAAATAACAACAACAAAATTAAGAGAGAGTCTGTGTCACATCCCGAGATCGGGCCTGGAAGTTTTGGCTTTGCAAGTGACAGTTCGTCAGTGTTTCGGTGAACTAGGGGTTTAAGAGTACTTCAGCTAACTGGGGAGTTCCCCAAAAAGGTATCAGCAAGGAGTTCACCAAGTGTTTCGGCGAAGCAATGTACGCCAAAAGATGAGCTAAAGGTGTTTGCCAGATTCATTGCATGTAGGTTAGCCAGTATGTTTGTTGAGCTAGGGTTCACTAGTGTATTTGGCGAGCTAGGGTTTGCTAGGTAAGTTGCGAACTGGGGGTTCGCCAGTTGAGTTGTGAACTGGGGATTCGCCAGTCAAAGATTAAGTCAGACTCAAATTAAGAAATAAATATATGGTATATCTAGAAATACTTTTCGTGAAAGTAACACATTCCCTAAGTGAAGTAGGGTATCCTAAGATTTCCAAGACACTTAGGTCTATAAATATGACCCTTATTCCATGAGAATTCTCTCGTCGAATATTTTTTTATCAAGTCTATGTTTTGAACCAAGTTCGTAGCAACCAAAGTAAGCCTCTATCCTATTAGGGCTGATTGTCAAAAAAGCTAAGTTCGCTTGCATGTGTGAATTCTATAAGTTCTATCTGCTTAGTAATATGTGTGTTTATGTATATTGCGAACCAGTCAAACTATACCAGCAAGGATAAAGGCAAAGCCAAGTTTGTTTAATTATCAGTTTTATCGGCGAGTGGTTAAAAATTAACATAAGTGTGCTAACTGATATGTTTTTTAGCATAAATATTTATGGTTTGCATCCCATGTGTGAACTATTATGATTTTTGAGAACTTTGTTTTTAAAACTAAGTTCCAAAAGTAAGTTTTCTTCAACCTCTATTTTCAAGTTCTTAAACTCTATTTTCAATATATGTTCTTAAGCTATGATTTTAAAGATATGTTTTACGTGTTCTCCTAAGCGAGCCTAAAATTTAAGATATGTTTTTAGAGTACGGTTTTATAAATGGTGTTTTTATGCACTTCGGCGCAAGCTCTATGAGAAAGTGTTTTCAAGCAAGCTCCCTATGCGAGCTTTCTGTGATAAGTCTTTGTGCATGCTACTTTGTGAACCTTATGTTGGATATATTGGTATACCAAAGGATTGTGAGTACTCACCTATAAGTTATGTGATTTCGAGCGTTGAGGCCCTGGGACATGTGGAGAGATATGGGAGTGTCGAGTTATGCTCCATTCACTAGGACATGTTGGTGTACAGGAGAGTGTATTGCTTCATGCTGCACTTATGGGACATGTTATAAATACTCTTTGAGTCATTCTGAGGAATTAAAAGGCGATCCACATATCCAATGAGGCAAGATTTTGATAAGTGTGTTAAGTGCGAGAACATATTTTATGTTTCTTAGCCATTTTGATAAGACAAGTATGTGAGCATGCTCCATGCTATATAAGTTTCATTTTCAAACAAGCACAAGCTAAGTTTTCAATTTCATCTTTTTAGTTAATACACGTGAAACAATTTACAAACTTATGTTTTTTGATAAATAGGATCTGCAAACTGAGTCTCGCAATCTTCATCGCAAATCCAACACGCGAAAATGATTTTCAGACTAAGTCTTCCTTCTGTTTGAAACACTATATTTTAAACATACTCTTTTGATTCCTAAGTTCTCAATGAACTCACCCACTCCTTTCTTACTTCATAGGTAGGTAGATCGCGAATGGCAGTGGCGAGGTAGATGACTTGGCAAGGCTCATCCCTAAATAGATACTAGCGAACCTATGAATTAGGTAATGGGGTTTATTATTTTATATGGGTTTAGATCTATCATTAGTTGACTCTGTTATTGAAATAATTTCTTTTAAAGTTGATGTTTATTCGTGCATGAATGTTACGTGTATTTCTTTTTGTCTTAATACGCGATTCAGATTTATTAGTAAGTACTATTTTCTTTGACCTCGAAAATTACATGCGTACCCCTAGCAGAGATAGTCATTCTACTTAGCAAACCCATATATATGTGTGAAACCATGTATTTATGTGAACTCTATCAAATTATGAAAACCCATGCATGCATGATTTCTTTGTTTCCGTAATATTTTTATGTGCGAACCTTATTATGTTGCTAACTCGTATATATTTGTGAACTTAATTTTTACATTTTATGTGAACTGTTGTTCTTTAGCAAACTTATGTTTTTTTTTCTATACTTCAAACTCATATGTTGTCTTGTTGTGTGAACCCTAAGACTGCTTTGTTTGTGTCTTTCATGTGAACCTTTAAGTCTTTCTACTGTTTGGTAGGCGAATCATTCCTTTATTTGTTTTGTAAGCTCGCATGTTTTATATACTATGTATGAGTTCATTCCACTATTGTGTAATAACTTAGCATATTCCATGTTGTAATTAAGTTGTGTAATAACTCACTATTGTGAGTTAACGGAGAGCCACTTTGGTGGCTAATGTGGCACGTCGGATTTAGGTCAAACCTACTCAGCCAGGTTTGGGTTGTTACAGTTTGTGGGAATTTCAGGAAAATTTTATATTTTTGGGTCCAGGTTTGTTTCTTTCTCCATCATGTACTCCCTTTTCTTGTTTTTTTCATTTTTAAGTGAAGTTTTCTTTGCCTGTTGTTTTTCTATCATCTTTGGAGAGGTTTTTCCACGTAAATTTTGTGTTCAATTTTCTCTACCTTTTTCTATTTTGTTATTTATACGGGTCAATCCGTAACAAACTGGTATCAGATTTTGGTTTGATCTCCGTAGTCAACCTGCTCAGAGATGGAAATAAGGTACGATATTGAGAAGTTCGATGGGATCACAAATTTCAGCTTGTGGCAAGTTCGATGACAACAATTTTGGTTCAGAACAGTCTAGAAAGGGTCATTATAGGCCAAAGGCCCATGGATGCGAAGCAGATAGAATGGGAGGAGCTTGATGAGAAAGTACTATCAACAATTTACTTGTGCCTCACGAATGATGTATTGCATGAGGTACTTACGGAGTAAATGGCAACAACCTTATGGAGGAAATTGGAAGCCCTTCATATGACAAAGTCTCTAGCAAATCGCTTAGTGTTGAAACAATGAGTA